>JAJKFL010000003.1:27020907-36318407 GCA_021186555.1 Reticulitermes speratus | reverse complement strand
AGGGCTAAATAAAGAATTGAGCAATTTATATTTTTATACGGTCGCATTATTTTTAAGTTATTTGGATTTATACACATGAATACATTCAGGAAGCAGTTTTAATTATTATTCTAGGCTGAAAAACACGGTGACGAAATAATAATAATAATAATAAATTTAATAATACTGAATCAAGCACAAATAAAACACCGCAATCTTTATATGTGCTACATTGATCATGAAAAAAGCGTTTGATTCAGTGCCACACTCTTACTTTTAGAAGTATTAAGTACCTACAAAATCAACTCCATTATCGAAAGATTTTCAGGAATTACTATGCAGAACTCGTTGACTAACACAAACCTTAGGATAGACCAAAATACCATAAGAACTAATCCTATAAAAATACAACACAGGATATTCCAGGACGACTCCCTCAGTGCTTTACGGCTTTGTTGAGCCATAAATCCTCTTTCGAACCCCTTAAATGAGTCTGGACCTGGCTACCAAATAAAACGTCCTACGGCTGAAAAGTATACCATATGCCATCTGCTCTATATGGACGACCTAAAGGCTTATGCGGGAACCCTAAGACAACTCAATCAACTTATCAAAGTAGTGAAACATTTTACAACAGATATAAGAATGGAGTTTAGCTTGGACAAATGTTGAACGCTTAACATCAGATGTGGAAAAATATAACTAGAAGGTTTGGAAACACAACAGGGAGATATATTGAGCCAATGGATAAAACTGATGTAAATATTTTGGTATACTACAATCTAGATAAATAGAATACGATAAAAAAACCGTAAGAAGACGATCAATACATACGTTATTCCATTACTAACGCACTCGTATGGCACTATATCGTGGTCTTAGAGGGATTTCGAGAACTCAGAAAGAATTATTAGAACTAAAATGACAAAAGTCTGCATGCTTCATAAAAACTCTAATTCTGAAAGGTTTCTGTTACCGAAAAACGAGGGTAGTGTGGGACTTATCAGTTATACAACCTTCACAACAACCCAGTCAAATCATTAAGAAGTAACTTTACAACAAGAAAAGTAACTCACAACTACATCGAGTTACGTGTGATGCAGAAGTTAATTACACACCTCTTAACATACACGACATTCTCCCACAAAAAAGTGAAACCATCAGAATGATACAGAAATAATAACAATGTGGAAGAGCAGAAATCTAAGTGAAAGATACGCCTATGGACGTGGAAAGTCGTATGTCGACAAAACAGCGTCGAACTCGTGGCTAAAGTTTGGCTAACTCTTTCCAGAAACAATTGGATTTATGATAGCAATCCTGGACCAGGTTGTTAGTAGCAATAAATATAAGAAGTGCATTTTAAAGGACCCTAATATTACTAAAGAAACCTGCATAAAATGCACAGAGAAAGCAGAAAACATTCAACATATAGCTGGCACATGCCGTGCATTAACTCAAGGTGAATTACACCCATCGTCACAATCAAGTAACCAATATCGTCCATCAAGAATTGGTTATCAAATGTGGACTATCAAAGGGAAAACTAACAACGTGTTAAAAGTATGAGCCACAATCTGTGTTAGACAACTCATAAACTACGCTATGAAAGGTACATAACAACTGATGGACTGTTCTTAACAACAGATCGATTATAGTTATACTTGACAAAACCATCAAAGGAGCATGTTTAACAGATGTAACTATTCCCAACAGTCACAACCTTCGCAGCACCATCACTGAGAAGCTCCAGAATTATACAGACTTAAAGGAAGAGCTATGCAGTTTGTATAGTACCATTAGTGTTATCCACAACGGGTATCATCCCAAAAAAACTACACGACAGCTTAAACTGCTCTACCTGCACCTTGGTCTATATATTCTAATGCAGAAAGCTTTACACTTGCCGTATAGTTCAAAAGTTTTCAATAGACTAATTAATACGAAGTGCTTGGTTAGTGAAAAGGCCGGTACTCGTTGAAAACCAGCTAAACAGATGTGCTTGGTGATGATAATAATGATGATAATAATAATAATAATAATAATAATGATGCTATATGCGGCTTCAATTGATCAGCCCAAGTCATCAGTCAGTTAAGCAAGTAGCTATGAGCTGGACAGGAGAACAGTGTGACTTCAGAAAGGAGGCAGTCTACCTTCCATCTTCTTCATATCCAGACGAAACCTGTAAGTTATCCTGCCTTTTTCCAGTCTATACCAGCGGTACTCTCTGCAGGTTAAAAGCGGCTGAATCGTGAAGATTGTCGCTGGCCTCCCTCTTGTGCCGACAGTAATAACGCATAGATCTGCACATTCGCTTGCTTCATACAGTTCGTGTACCGACACTTGGGCACAGAGAAGGTAAAGGTGCCCTGTACGACGTGCGGAGGAATGGCCCTCTGAGCTTTCTTATGGAAGGTTGTCAGTTCCACGCCCTCTTCCCTCCGTCGACAGGCAAATGGCATCCGGCACACATTGGAGAGAAGACTGTGAATCCCCTGTGTCTTCTAGGTGCCCAAATTCGGTCGTCAGTATATTGACTGAGCTAGCCCACCTAGCGGCAGTGCTGATGTAATTTTATAAATAAAATCGATGGATGTGAAAACTTTTACCCTTAGACACAATCTTCAAATTCCATGATCTGAGGCCATACCAGTGTTACATCATAAGTCACAAATTTGAACTTCAGCAAAGCGCCAAATGACAGCGATTGAGGTTGCAGAATTGAAAGACAAATACTATGAACGAAGCCGTAACGGGTCTAATCATAGACAAAATAACAGATTATGGAAATAGGTGGTATAACAATGTTTTTAAAAATGAACTAACATCTCAAAGTACATATGGAAGGAATATCGGATGGCCCAAGCAACGCTGGTGCGAACAATTTTAAAGCAATTTTAAATTATTTAAAAAGTAATCAATTTGGGACTGGCTTTTGGCTAAACCGTGACGTTAGTGGTTACGATGATGGTATAATTCATGCACTTACAGCATCAGTTATTGGTTTATAAACCAGACTAGGACATTTCTATTTGTGCTAATTACACCTTACGTAATGCGAGGCGCGTAATATTAGGCTAGTGGCGAGTAAGAATACATCATGACTGCTAGCTGTTACATACATTTAACACTAAGGGCAATAGACATATTTATAACGCTCGGTTATAGAGGGATGTGTGGTAGTGAATATTTTGTGGTGGGTTTAAAAGTGCTGTATAAAGTGCAGAGATTATTTAGCTTTAACTTGGATGCTAACATTATTATTATTATTATTATTATTATTGCTGTTGCTATTGGCTACTAATTACGGAAGTACATTACGTTTCCTAAACTGAACACAATACTTTCCAGGACAACAATATTTATGTGATCCATTTTGTCATTATAAACCTTACACCACAAGACTGAGACATTAAGTCGCAGGAATAATATTCTGCCCAGACAAAGCATTAACCCAGTAAACATCGGTGTGTCAGTAATTTAAGCGGCTAGTATACCGAAACATTGTTCAGAACGTCACGACACACGAACGTCGGCTACATACGGCGTTTACTAATCTAATTTGGCCACGAAAACCTTTCACATACGACATTTTTTTTGCAGTACCTCTCGTAACGTTCCTATGTATGAAGCTAAAATATTATCCATCAAAAAGTAAGGATAAAAATACACAACTACGTGTTAAACAAGAGTCTTAGATCAACGTATTATTCAATTGCACATATTCAGAAATAAAAATCACGTTTCGTACACACGTAAAATGAAACTTATAAACTAATATGCCCATATTGTTTTAATATAATATCTTATATTGTAATGAAATTTTCTTGTGGGCCTCTTATTTTCACTTGCCGCAACCCGGGAATCCGCGGAATACACTTTGGGAACCATTGTGCTCTCAGGTAGAGGGCGTGTCATTAGCCAGTGTATGTAGGTATGTTAGTATGCGTGCGTGTGCTTACGGGCACGTATGCTTATATAAGTTATGTAATTACAGACGTAGGACTGCATGTGCGTATATGCTAATGTTTAATTTGCATATGACTTTATTCCTATTTAACGATCTTGCTTTCTCATCGCAAGTTATAATTAAAATATACGTTGAAGGTATTCATATCCTTATTCAAAATTATTTATAACATTGCTTTAAAAAATTTTAGTCATCATTATATAAAAAGTTTGTAGGATATTTTAACAGATTAAAGGCGAATTTAATATCAAATCATACCGTAAAATTCCAATAACCAGCAAAAAATTTGTAACCATTATTGTCACGGTGGTAAGCTTTGAGTTTAAATTAATAATACGAGAGGAATGCACAGAAAACAGCCCGTGGCATACATTAGTATGGCTGTTTTACAAAGTCATGGCGTGTGACACATATAGGCTAAAGTAATGCATCAATTTTACGTAGATACAGAAGCAGTGGCTTTTGAGATAAACAAACATGACCGAAAAAGGCCCTCACTGTTAATGTTTGTGCTTTACGTAATAACGGATTCCCTGTAAAAAAGCTTTTCAACTCTGAATATCCTAAAACACTTAGGTTTGTGTTGCAGTACCGCGGCTAAGAAATGCAAATAAGTTTATACCAAAGAATGTTAGCCTATTAAAATTTCGAAAAAATTACACTGGATTTTAATCTCTTAAGTGAGCATATTCTATACAAAATTTATATGAGTTTTGATAAATAAGCACCATAAATTAATTTCAGTCCTTTTGTATTTCTTCACATATTTCAAATCGCTTCTTATTAAAATATTTCTAATGATATTTTAGACTTCCAATTAAAATGTAATAATAGATAATAGAACCCGAAAGTATGATGCTGATAATTCTAAATTCAGGCATTGAACACGATCCTGAGCCAGTTCTGTCCAGTTCCCTGACATTTATCTTTATGCTATTCTTATGCTTTCTCTTCAATACTACAACTGCCTCTTTCTAATAAATACGAAACCCATAAAAGATGTGTATGGGTATTTTTTCGTCACTTTGTATCTACATGCTAACCTCGTCGTAACTGCCTATAGGCCTGTTTTACTATTGCAGAATTTTTTATGTAGGCCGAATGTTCTAATTTGCGGAACAACTTCGGAAAATAGATCCGAAGTACATTGAAAGTTTTGAAATGTGGTGCTTTAGAAGGATGGGGAAAATCAGTTGGCCAAATCGTGTGAAAAATGAAGTATTACATAGACTCAAAGAAGGAAGAAAATCCTGCCTTCAATAATGCGAAAGAAGGCTAAGTGGATTGATTATATCTTTCGCACAAACTGCCTTCTAAAGCACCTTATTGAAGGCAAGGTAGATGGGAAGAGAAAGCAAGGAAGAAGACGTAAACAGCTCATCGATGACTTTAAGGAAAATGAAGATACTGGAATTTGAAAGAGGAAGCACTAAATCGAAATCTCTGAAGATCTCGCTTTGGAAGGGCATGTGGACCTTTCCCAAGACAGGATACGCAATGAATGAATCTTATTCTGAAAACACTTATAATTTACCTTCTTTCCTAAAAGTAAGACATTACGTTTAACACTGTGCAAAGCGTGTCTGAGTTTGCATTATAAATTCGGAGCAATTATTTTAAACATGGCACATAATAATTATATTTTATGAGTAAATATACGAGAGCGAGTAAAACAGTTTGGTACATGAATGTCCCCGCGGCGCAATATGTTTAACACCTGTTACGTGCACTGTCTTACTATCTATCTGTATGAAACACGCTATCAGACATTCAGAAATACTGCCATTAGCAATATCGAGATGCAGCTTATGCTAAATATTAAATTCAGATAAGGAAAAACGCAATTCACTCCAGGCTTTAAAATGTTGTTCGAAAATTTTAGTTCACAAAAAGAAAGTTACACCACCTTACGGGCAACTTTTTGAAAATAACTGATCTGATGACAAAATAATTTGTATCGTTACAGCTTCAGTCCATCCATGCTCGTCGTATTCCGCCTTCGGCAGTCGCTATTGAACGAGAGAACACGGCACAGTCATCAAAAACACTAAGGATGCACTTCCCATTAGACGTTCTTATTTAATATTTTCATTAGCTGTATTTATTCTTCGCCTCCAATTCAAAAATACGCAGTTTTCGTGTTTTATCGAGAAGTCGTGATGTCGACTGTAAGGAATGAAGGCAGCAGTTTCTTTCCTCCTTCTTTATAGCCCTTTTCCCAACGATTTTCACCTTGGTCGACGCGGTCTTCAAATTTGTCCCAATACATCTTGATTCGCTGTCAGGAGTCCGTTGTTGGACACGAGGGAACTACGGTGTCTGTCGGTCGGGTCGGGTTGGGTTGGGGGTCGCGCGACCGGCCGGTAGCTATGGAGCGAGCGGGGAGACCCCTACGGGCCGTCGCTGCTGCAGCCGGCGGGTGAGTTATGGCCCTTCGCCCGAGGTATACCCCCCACAACCACTGAGTGTGTGTCAAGCAGGTCCTCCAACAAGCAGACGCTCAATTTACAGATCATTCCCCTGTTGTCGGATGTTAACCACTGGACTATTTATTTAAACGTAACCTCAACACCCGCAAAGTAGTTTGTCTTCTAGAGAAGTGAACTTCTGCTACTAACACAGCGAAGAAAAGCGGTTTTCAGCAGTGTTATCGCTTCTCATGGTAAATGCTGGTTGATAAATTAATTGTGTTTATTCTATAGGAACAACTCAATTAAATTCATTTTAAATTGCGTAAGGGTAATGACTGTACAAGTTTTATTCTTTCCATATACATTTTTAGATCCTAAAATTATCTGCATAAAATAAAAACCTCGATCCTTGATCCACCCATATTATTTACATTTACAGGAAGTAATACGCATATATAATTCCCTGAGAACTGTTCGATTTTTAAATATGAAATTCTAATCTTTATCTGAATTATTTTAAGAAAATTTCAAGAACGCTAGATATAAAAGCAGGATGTGCGATAAACGGATATAATTTGGCATATAAAAATAACACAAATAATTATTCACGTATTTTTACAGTTTACTTTACACACCTAACTTGCAATGGATTTTCAAATATTTACTATATAATAAACCGATGTATTTAAGATAAACAATATATTCGTTTTTTCTCCCGATAAATATTTTATATGTCTATTGTAAATGAATGCAAATCATTTACGTGACACAAGTTCTGTCTTTTATAGTACGTTGTGGATCACAATGCAGGCTGAATAGCCTTGTGTTTAAATTATATTATAATCAATTTGATCATAATTCTTTAAAGTTGAAATATTATTCTCTATACGATTTGAGGCACTGACCTCTCATCATATTGTTATCAGCTTCCACGTTGAAAATCTAGTTACCCGGACTATAATAGTTCATCCAAACAGTGATACTTTTATAATTTGCCTGACTTGCCTTAAATCTTTTCTTTTACTACACATTTTAAAAATGGCTCAAAATCACAATATCTTACACTGGCTGGTGTAATTTTCAAGTTATGAAAACACGCATGTGACACAAGCCTATGTTATTTTCAGGTTCAAGTTCTTCTGACAGTTGATCTAAACTTGCGATAAAGTTCTTTTTTGTGGTTGGAATGCGGAGCGGATATGAATTTATATGAGTTATGATATATGCATTTTTGGTCAATGATAGGTGTTTGACCGGATATGGTATTCAAGGTCCGGGCTACAAAAAGTGTAATCTGTAAGTATGAAGTGTGAAATATATTACTCCATTTCCTTTATGCTTTTATTGTACAAGTGTTGAACACTTTTAAAAAAATCACTTCCGTTTTGATACAAATAGGTGGTTCAGTAGTCTACATATTTATCATAATAAGTCCATTCTTTTCATTTTGTTTGCTCATTCTATTGAATATTTTTATAGTTCTCTCATATAATATAATTCTAGGCTTGACCATTTAAATTCTAAGGAAATGTTTTCATAAACGTACGCTTCGCACCATAGACTGAAAAAACTTTCAACATGAATCATTTTCATTACATAAGGCTAAAATTTATTTTACTTAAAATATGTTTATCAGCCCTCTGGTGTTTCGCTTCTATGTATATTATTTCCCACATTTCCAGAAGTCTAAATAACAACATTTTACTGTGAAACTTGTATTGAAATAAATTTATTTACAAGTGTTGTGCGAAAGTAAAATAACAAGTAATATGATATAAAGGTATCATCCAAAGCACGTGACAGTAACTAAAGTCACAATATGTAGGCCTGTTTGTAGGTCATACCAATTTATTTCTTTTCCTTTCCAAATCTAATTTCAGTTCTCTACGGGTAAGGGCGTTGAGTCAATTTTATATAAAGCCGAGTTTCAATGTAGCCACAAATATTAGCCTTAATTGTCGCCACGTGATTTATTGTTTACATACCAGAACCCTTTCTTCGACGCACAATACAACACTTTGGCATTAACTCTAGGTTTTACGTAGCACTTTACGAGAAATGGTAACATGTGTGGAAATGTTTAGTCGCACTAAATTCAGGAGAAAGTAATTATGTTCTGTTTCGCGTTTCTTCTCCGTCATACACAAGAGAGACGCGGCCGAGAATCACCAAACAGAAAACTTAATGAATACTTGTGTCAAGTACTAAGGTTAGGATTTGAAAGACTAGTGGTTAGTATATATATCGCCAGGTTTACATTAAAATCTCAGAAATTTTCCCACACAGTATATTTGTGTCTAAGATTATTTCCATATACAACCTCTATTGGTGAGTTTTTATAATCGAAGTGAACTGTGTTCTCTGTGAGGTAAGATCTGAGTCTTAATGAATATAGTGCAGGACAGTTTTAGTCTTCAAAGTACTAAGATAACATACAGCTTTGCGACTAAGTTAAAGCAATTTGGTACGTAGGCCCTGCTTTGAATGCAAATGTCTACTCGTACATTCAGTAGGCTGCATGGCATACCCATTACAAAAATTTGATTAGACCTATTTTTCATATGGCCATATATTTTTTATTGCATTGTTGTTAGTAATAACTTTTTACAAACTGAATTCTTCTGCAAGTATAGGCCTACCTAAGTATTATTTAATATATATAAAATATATGTCAATATTAATTGTAGTTCGCTAATATGTACATGTATGTAATTATAATATAATACGTGTTTATTACGACACTGGATTCCAATTATTAAGATTTAGATTGTTTCGGAATTGGAGAAAATCTCTTCCGTTTCGTTACATTGGAAGGCAAGATCAGAGAAAATTCGGAACAAATTGTAGAATGTATTTAATAAATAATCGATCAGTATACCCTGTTTTTGTCTGTAGTGTAACGTATTTCATTTGCTTCATAAATAAAATGAGAATCTGAAATAACTTTTAATGCAAGTAAATTCTTATATACATTCTAATTTATCGCTCTTAGCTTGAAGATTAGCGTATGTTTCTTTGGCACGAGTTAGGTCGAAATTAATAAAATTTATAAGTAAGAAATTTA
Source organism: Reticulitermes speratus (assembly GCA_021186555.1). NCBI lineage: Eukaryota > Metazoa > Arthropoda > Insecta > Blattodea > Rhinotermitidae > Reticulitermes > Reticulitermes speratus. The sequence goes on along the minus strand of JAJKFL010000003.1, from coordinate 36,308,980 downwards.
GAAATACTACAAATTTTATACCGATGTTCCTTATTTAAGTTTATTCTAAACAAGAACTTCAGAGCCTTGAACCTGACAATTTAAACACCGACATATTTCTGTGGAATAAACGGGATTTTATGTAATTTTTAAAAGGAAGGCACCAACTGAGTTATATTAATAAATTTTAACTGAATTTACAAAACAGCAATCAACGAAATTATAAAACCGATAATTAATTTCGATCAGACGTTAAGAAATGTGTTCAAACCACAAAGACAAGCAAACGTGTTGCAGAATATGGAAAACTTTAGCGAATAAGCAAACCCTCGACATAATACTGTTTAACAGGCCATGCACTACAAGCTAGAATATTCGTGAGTAAATTAAATAATTTGAATACTTTCTTTCGATCTTAGTCTTTGAACGTTATGAAGTGAAACACTTTACTTTCCAGACAAAGTGCAAACAGAATAATCGAGAAGGTTGGTGGAAATAATAACAGTTCTGATTTATATTCTGGAGTGGTCCCTTTTGAATCTTGGTTGGGATACCCCTCTCTTGAATGAGATATTTCATGGTTTTACTTAGGCATTTCAAGCAAATGAAGGGATAGTACCTCGAATTAGGTAAGGACCACTTCTTTCAGCATAATTTCCAACTTAACTTTCTTCAGACGCAAAAAAACATACGTAATATAAAAACTAACGTGCTAATGTTTTAAAATATTAGTAAGCAAATAGTAATTTGAATGAAATCGAAAACCGGGTAATCAAAGAGTTTATGCACGTAGAATGAAAATAGAATTTCTGAATCGTCGGATGCCCAATAAATTACGATGATATCAAGTGATGGTGTCCTGAAAAGTCGCATGTTATGTGGCTATTGTGCTGGAAGATGAAGAGGATCCCTGCACTAAGAACCTACCTGCATTATGGACTTCATTTTTCTGGCCACCAGAAAAGGGATGGGAGGAAAAGAAGGATGGTCCATGAGGGTGGATGAATTATGGGCTCCCGTAACGCAAACTGCCCGTCTGACTTGCACAAACACCTGCCGGGATCTTTGGTCAAATTCAGCACTTCTGTAATTTTATTCGCACATTATTTCAGGAAATTTCTTTCAGATTTAAAAGCCTAAACACACGTAGGTCTCGGTTACATTGTGAAAAGAATATTGAAAATTAAAATACATTATAGTTTGCACTAAAAGTAAGGTAAGATGACGGACCTACTTTACTTTTCTTTACACGAAAGTTTTATTCTTTATGCTTTCTATTGCTTTCTTTCTTACATGTTCGTATGGAAGTAGAGTAAACTATGTGATAAGCTATTTTAAGAATGAACGAAAGATGATTTAAAATTCGCAGGGTGGAACAATTAATAATTTTAATGTAGTGAGTGTGTTTTCACATCAGTTTTTTCCCCATAAAAGATGTAAAGACTATTATATTTTGGAAATTAAATGCTGTTGTAAGTAAAAAATTGATTTTTCAGGCAGTAAAATGGACTGTATGTATGCTGTCATTACCGTGACCTTGTCTTCTGCTGAAATAACAAATGTAAAATTATTGAATTTGCGGTTAAGAAGAAGAAGTGAAGAATGTTCATGTGTCTGTATTTAATGGTCCAATATGCAAATTGCCCATGCTGTCACAAACTTTCATTATCTGCAATATATGCACAGCAACTTCGACCATATTTGGGCCAAATTGCAATGTCACCAATATTTCACCATTTTCAGAAGATATCTCGAACTATTTATAAAAATGTGGTTTCAATCGCCATTAAAAACACTTAGATATGCCAGATGAAATAAAAAATAGTGGGTAGGTTTATCAGTATGTATTGCAGTCTTATTTAAAATCCTATTTTAGTTCTATTATTTAGGAAATAAGAAAATTATGCGAAATAATGTAAATGTTTATTAAGTTTCCTTTCGCGAAGTCACCTTCCGTAACTACATGTCCTCTTAGTTTACTAGACTCACATAGCTAGTCGCCATAACGAATCTGATTTTAATGCCTCGGGGACTTGTGCTCTGTAATATTTATATTAACATTGCATCAATACTTTTAAATTATATACTATTTTCTGTAAATTTTATAACTTTTCTTTTCCTCTAGTGCAACAAAATAATTTGGAACATGCCTGACCTGAGGCACTTTTTCCGAAACAGTAACAGATAATGCAATATTGTTGTGCAAGATGTCAATTGTTGTTATGCAGTACACAATTCAGATACATGAAGTATTTTTGTAAATGCAGTTTATATCAACTTATCTAACAAATGGCTATCTTATAAGTAAATTATTTAACCAAAAAATGCTTTTGTAAATTCGGCACCTTTAAATATCTTAGTTATTTATTTTCTTAATTTCAAGTAAATTGAGTCTAATGAAATTGTACAATGTTATTCTGTGAAAATCGTTTTAAATATTGCTACAACCCGACAAACTGCATTGTAATTTATGTGAAGTCTTCATGTCCTCTTATGTTGAAATATAGTCTACAAGCTAAAAAATATATTCTGCTTGTCTGAAAGCGGAAATACACTTGTGTTCTTTAATTAAATTTTAAATATAATATGTAGAGCTCTATCCACTACTTTTGTGTAAGAAATATTTCTATATTATTTTTCAAAGTATTTTGAAAACCATGTAATAATTCCCAGTTCCCCTAAATTTTGGTTCAGAAAATTTTCTTCAATTTAATATAAAATTGAACCTGTCTCCCTATTCTAAAGACATGTGAGCATCTTATTACTTCTTGCCAGTCTATTCCTCACGCAGTTTTGAGATAGAAGTTCGCAAATTCAAGTAATAACTTACTTCTATAAGGGAAACTTGATAAAAATAATGTGTACAACATTAGGAAAAAATTTTGTTAAAGAAATATTTTAGACATTCGCATATAAGGAAATGAAATATTAAAATCCTTTTTATAGCGACGTTTAGATTGATGAGGAAACGGAATAGTGGACAAAAGGGGTTATACTTGCGAGATGGCGAGGAAAATGACTTGATTGATCTCATATTGGCTTTGGTAGGGTGGTAAATATTCTGTGAGGGAGTAAGGAGAAGGGGGGTGGGGGGTAAGTTGATAGATGAGGATGGAGTAGGACCTCGTGGCCGCAACAGCCCCTTTGCCCCCTCAATAAGACAGATTGGTGGTTCTGTGGTGAATGTGGGTTGCAAAACTATAAGTAGGGCATAAAGATACTTCTGACGTATCACCAATTGAGATTTGTGATGTGTTGATTGTGATATTTTTCGTTGACAAATATGGTCATTCCACATTGAATATTCGCATTTGTGTTGGACTTATAAAAGATGAGGCCGCCCAATAAAAACAATGAGCTGTATATTTGCAGTTGTCTATGAAATTTCGAACTTTACAGTGACGAAAATATAATGTCGTTGGATAATAATTTTAACATAAAATTGCAGGTCATTTCTACAAAAAATAAGTCATAAATAACGCGAGGAAAAATTAGGGTAAAACCTTTACTTCTAAATATATGAGCCACCAAGTACCATAAGAAATAATATTTCACATTCTCAATTAAAACGTTCATTGCCGACAGAATCATTCCACTGAATTATATACTAGTAGCTTTATTGCTTTTAATTTCATCTGACTCATCGCATCCACTTGTTAGTGTAAAGAAATATCACGCGTCATAAAATATTTGTATCAATGCCACAGAATTTTGTAACAGGAGCAAGAAAAATTTTTATTTGAACGTCTGTATATGGGGTTAAAAAGGGAGCATATGTCGCAACACTATGCCTAATTTTTAAAGGTCGTCTTTTTAAATAACAATGTTTTATATCCATCGTGGCAAGAACAACAAAATCTACCGGCTTATTTACAAAGAAATATAATTTATTATTCCTCGATGAATTTGTAATTTGAAAATTATTTTATTGTAATTTCTTTTATATTTATTTATATCATACAATCGCGAGACTCAAATAATGCAGTATTTAATAAGCTTAATTAGTAATATTTTACAAAGTAAGAGGTAGATGAGGGGAAATATGTATAAGGATGTAATATTCCTTAGTGAAGAGAATGTTGAAGGATGCAGTGCACTTATTTATCAGATCTGTTCTACAATGAAATATATTCTACGATACTTTTTATTTGTGGGCTTATGCCTGGCAAGCGAAGATTAGGAAGGCGTGCCTATATGTAATAGACTACACAATGCAATAAACTGAATCTTGAAGCATAATTTGTCGAAACGTTATACTTAATAACTTATCTGGCTCCTCTTTTCCATATTTACAGATAGGTCTACTACAACGTAATCCTCATGGACGTCGACAAGAAATTTGCGATGCTTACAGCCAACGTGAGTAAGTATCTGACAATACCCATCGCTATTAAAAACTTAACAAAATATCGATGCTGAAAAACGCTTGAAAGCATAGCGACAAATCTCAGCTTTCGGAATAGACAGGACCCTCTTTGCAGTAATTCAAGTACCATTGTTTTTAGTAAGTTACAATGCGTCGCTTAAAAATTGCATACTCCCTTTTAAATAGTGATAAATCTGTGGATTATATACCGGCAAATATTGTTCAGAAGAGACTGATATCAAATTAATATTTAGAACATAACTGTCCTAATCTTGCTTGTGTTAATTCAAGTATGTAGGCTATTATCTTACCCAATATTTAAGTGCAAGTTATTGCATACAGGCGTTAACATTATATAGCTATTTTACCTATATATAAAGCGTTTCCTTTTTTAAGGCCCCTCAATGTCCGACGTCTGTAAATTATATGAAACAGGCCCGAACTAAATCTCAACATTAAACCGAATTAAGGAATCAAGATTGTTGTGTTATTGATTATGACATCGTGTAGTCTAGTAGAAATGTACCAAAGTTTCAGATGATTCTGCGGCCTCCATCATCAGAATGGATCAGTTGCTGACTATTGAGGCAGCATAATCTCTTGCAATGTCGGTGATTACCAAATTGCACGGCGCAACATTTCGCAAGACAGCAATATTGATACTCGCGGAAGTAAGAACCTCAAATTTCACGAATTTGGCAATCTTGGACAAATTTGTTTCGGATTCACTCTGCCATTTCTAAGGCTGCCGTACGTGGTTTGTCGCGAAATATTTTGCACTGATTTTGACTTCTTATATTATTCTAATATATTTGCCTAAAATAAGTACATACGGTATCAGTCCCGCAATTGGTCGACATTTTAAATAAAAAAAATTTAATTAAACATTAAATCCGAAAATACATTCCATAGTATGGCATAATCTACATTATGCCACGGCACCTACATCACACTGTTCTTCATCTAATATAAAGATTTTATAATTATTTTATTGCCAATTATCTGATTACCAGAGCAGTAGAAACGTATGATCTTTCATTTCTTTTTAACCCACCTCTTACTATAAAGATTATGAAGTCGTAAGAAATTATTTGCAAATCCGAAAGATATATTCCTTCATTAGTGTAGGTTATTAAGAGTACGAGGTCCTTATTCCGAGATGTTGTCAAATTGTTATCCCAGATTGTAAAATGAGGGGTGTTTAACGTTCTTCAGTCAAACAGTTCTGTGGGTGTGTAACATCCAGTGGTTCTGTCACACACCGATCTTCTCGGAATGGTTTAATGCTATAAAGACCAGCGGTAATTACATATACCAGCATGTTTAACATGAAGAGAACTCTGCATATTTGGCCTGAGAGCACATTTATGTGTTTCTGACGATTTTTACGATAAACGATTATTTTCCTTTTGGTCATTTACCTTTATAATAAGAACGTTCTGTTTTTTTTAGGTAGGAACTGTATTTTTATGTATTATTTAGATAACGCCTTGCTTTAAAGCGTTAACTTACGACTAAACATACGTGCATTTAGCGGATTGTTCATCCTCGGTTTCGACATAATATTTGTCCACCCCCCTCCCCGCTCCTTTTTTGTTTCCACAGTGATTGGTTTAATTATTTTGCTCTAACTGCTGTGTGTTGCTTTTGTAAATAAATTTATGGCTAAATTAATTGTAATACACTAGCTTAATGGGCTACATGCCGTGGCTTACATTTCAATAAATAGTCCTTGATGTATAAGTAGCGTACTTCAGCTTTTTCTAAACGGTATTCTTTGTATGGGCCTCAAATTTTGGGGATGAGACATAGTTTGATGTGGTAAAGTTAGCGAGTTATTTATATAAAAAATGGGGTTAATATGTTGCCCTACTTCAAGTTACTGAGTTATTTAAAACTACTGTCTGATATACATGGAATAATGTTTCAACTGAAATCACATACGTTTATGGTTAGTGTTGCGCTCCCGCGAAATTGTTTTGCTAGAATTCTGTTTGTGTTCCATAGACATTGGACAGTTCTTCTTCTTACCTTGCTGATTGCTCTTCCGTGTAGTTTTCTTTTCCTTCATCCAGGGATATTCCGGAACATTGACTCCGGGTGGGGGTGGTTGTTGTCCTGGGGGTGGCTGCCCATGCGAATCTACCATTCCTTGGTAGGTTCCCGGTGGCGGGCTCAAAGACCCCGGAGGAGGTGGGTGCTGCAATTCTCCCGTCAGATGAGGTAAGGCCGTCATGAACTCGGCCATAGAAGGCTGGCTGTTGATGAAGCCGGTCTCTGCGCTCGTCAGACAGCCGTCCATTGGATGTACACCATGTGGGGGTCCACCGGCGGCGGCAGCTGTAACGGCCGCCAACCAAAAACCGCCTCCACCGCCACCTCCACCACCCCCGCAACCGTCAACTGACAGTACGGGGGTCGGTGGCCGTGTCTTTACGGACACGAAGTCATCGTCGTCGTCTTCCGGGCCGAGGTGCTGCCCGCGAGTTTGCTGCTTACCGCGCATCCGGGCAACTCTACCTCCTCACCGGAAGTGACGTTCTTACTACCTTCATCGTTAATTAAATCTGACTGGCTCCAGCATTTTTATTAAAATTTGGTCTACTTCTACATTTGAAATTGTCATTATCCATCGTTGTTCCCGAAGTCTCTGTTCATACACAGAACAGCTTCCAGAAACGCTTTTCACATGCTATTACTTTCTGATCTCGAGTCATAACACAATGCAGAAATCACATTCTATAATTCACGTTAATTGTTTTTGTTTTAACACTGTTACACCTATTCACCAAACAGCACTGTTCTTCATTTTCTGTTTATTTAATCACAAGAACTGAAAGAATCCTACACGTACATTGTACTGACTGACATAAGGCAATTCGTTAAAATATCGTGTGCCATTTTTTGTACCGTGTAATTGAATCCCTATGCTTTGAACCTCATTTGCATAACGATAAACATAAACACAGTCCCTGAAACAGGCAACTGATAAATTCTATATTAGTGAACAAGCATTAACTTAGGCCTACTGCGTATTTGTTGAGGAACAGTAAGTTAATCGTTGAACCTACGAAGTCAGGTCTGTATGACAGTCTTCCACATGTCACAGTTACGTGTCATATCACATCACCTCACAAGTCACTGTCACAAGACAACAATACGTCGCCGGTTTACAGTCACCTACACACAAAATGGCCGTTAAACACTTAATTTGTGAAGACACTAATGTTCACAGACTCCTGTTGCCCTGCTCACGTATCGGTGCTGTCTCAGGACGTGTGTCACTTGTTACACACCGCCACCGCACTGCTGCACTGCCACGTTGCCTCCTGCGTCTTGGCGGCGGTTTAAGGATGACGTCGCCGTCGACAACCACTCACCACGACCATGAAGGAGCTAGTAGAAAAGAACTGATAGCAGGCGAAAATCTGACCATTCTTTCGCTTTTTTGAGAACTTATTTTCTCGTTCCATCACTCACATTTATCCCTTCTTCAGCTCTCTTCACACCGATTTTCTTTACCGCTCTTTACATTTCTCGTTCGATAGACTACGTTTATGTGGTTGAATTTTGTTGTTGTCGGGCTTCTGGTTTGTTATCTGGTTTGTTGTTTCGTTCAATTTTTTTACCCCTTCTGTTATAATTTTTTTGGGTTCGTTTGTTGGAAGAGGAAGATGTCACGTGACGTTGCTGTCAACCAATGACAGACCGAGAAAAGACTGAGGAGGTATGATTCAACCCTCTCTTCTTACTCGTAGTATCCATGTGAGTGAATGAGAGACACGTTGAGTCGGGGGCAGACGTGAAGAGAGAGAGGGAGGGAAAAGACTGGAAAGGGAAGGGAGTAAGAGAGAGAGAGGGATGGAAGGAGAAGGGAATATAGTTTTGCTATGTCTAACTATAGAAAGACAGAGAGGGGATGTTCGAGAGAGAAGGGGGTTCTAAAGACCCCGAACCGCCGTCGATGTGATGGGTTTTCGGTGTGTTGGTGGGCAGCCTGTGCAGTGGGTTTGCCAGCATAGCGGTGTGAAGAGGGGATTCCCCCGTACAAATGTGTGGAGAGTACTGAAGTGCGGGGAAGGGGAATGCTACACTGAGAGGAAGGGGGAGGGGAGAAAAGTTTTAGAATAAAACTGGTTGGGGGGGCACGAAGTCTAAGACGAAAAGGTATCGAGGACTACATTTTTTAGTAATAATTGATATTCTTGTCATAAATAAATGTTCAGCTTTCTCTCAGCTGTTAGGTTCCAGCTTAGTGCAATTCTAAAATGTGTACAAAAAATTCGCTTTGACCAGTGAATAAACATGCCCCAAAATGTTGTACTTACAATTTTGTGCTTGCGTGTGTTGTTTATGCCCGATCATGCGTGTGCTGAAAATCACTTACTGGGCTGTTCCAGAAACTAAGGGAGCCGTACACAACAGGAGCATGTTGGCGGGAGGGTTGGGTGAGGTATTGTTGCTCACTACTGGTAGCAGTCCCTGTACCTTCTGACATGCATCTTCACTCCAGCAGACCTTAATAACTATTCTACCCATGAAACTCACATGCAAGGGGGAAAAATATACATAAAATAGTGAAGGGCAGGGTGAAGGGAGATCGGTCAAGGGTGGAGAGAGGAAATGGGAAGCAAACAGAGAAGGAAAAGTTTTGTTTATCCCGCTTACGAGCTCGCGCATGCCCATTTATTGCGATTACTACGCCGTCTGCACCGACGACGCCTGAACTGTGTTAAGTCCATCCGGGAATCGTAGTCATCGTCATTGTCATTGAGGGTGCAAAAGAAAAGGAAGAGGATCTACCCTCGTCTCACCTCTGAACACCCCATACAAACTCTCCTTTTCTCTTTGAGTATGGAGGAAAGAGGGAGCCTCTCATAATAGAGGGAGATACGAGGGACAAAATAAAAGAACTATAAAATCAGTGTGGCATGACGTCATAAATTTATTTTTTAGAATATTCCTTTCTTCGTTTACTTTGCTTAGAAATAGGGACTTTATTTTTGGTTATGTTTTGTAATGATGACTGCTGTCATTGGCTGACCTAAATAAGCATTCCTTCATTTAGTTTACGAGTATGCCCTGTCACTGTGCTGGTATTACGGTGCCTAGTACAACCAGGCAACTCTTTAACTTTTACAGCTGTCCCAGAGATACAACCCAGGAATATCATAATTTCGAGTCACCTGTATTTCCAGGCCTGAATATGTTCATTGCAGTAAATTGCGATAGCTGAGGGTTTTAGTGATATAAATCAGAAGTAGAATACATACAACTGCAGAAACCGTGACCTCAAAACAGCAAATAATTTAATAAAGCCCTTGGTTAAAGTCTGGAACATCTGCAGGGAAGAGATTCTTCGAACGCTTAGGCATAGAAGGGCAGATAAGATTAAAGTAGATCTTAAAACTAACTTATAAATTTATTGAAATAATTCATGGAGTTCAGACACATAGATTTTTTATAATAAGTTCATTGATAGATTCCACGTAGGGTCCTAAGTCACGGTACCAATGCAATCACATATACTTGCATGAATTGTGTATATCTCATGATTGTTGAATTGCGTACATTCAAGAAGTCTTCCCTTTAAATATTCTGTTTAAAACGGCAAAATGACTTCGGGTTCAATAAAAAAATTAGGGTTTTCTTGATCAGGTGAGAAGCTATAAGCTTCTTAAGAAGTACTCTCCTCTGTGGAGTTTATTGTTTCGTTAGTTGTAACTAACCCAAAATTGAGATGTACGTTAGTTTCCAGTATAAAATAGTGTTCTTTATGTCAACTGAATAAAATGTTACAGGTTTATAATTTGTTTATCGAGGGGTAAGCCGCTCTGGTAAGGGGGACTTGGATTCAACATGCAAGACTTCGAACTATACATTAGGCCTACTTGACACTTTTCCTTAATTCTTCCCATGCTGAGATATGTTATTAAGCAACAAGACTTTATTTTATTTGTGTATAATTTATGCGGGGCACGGGGGACCCAGTTTGTTGAGTCACTGCGCTAAAAGCCGGAAGGTCGTGGGTTCGATTCCCGATGGTGTAATTGGAATTTTACATTGACATAATCCTTTCGGTCGCACTATGGCCCTGGGGTCGACTCAGCCTCTAACAGAAATGATTACAGGAATATTTCCTGGGGAGGGGGGGGGGTTAAAGGCGGCCGGTGCTTAGGGCTGACTACCTTACCACCTTCGTGTGCCGATTGTCTAGAAATCTGGGATCCTCAACCTCCTGGAACCCTAAGGCCTGTCCAGGCCTGTAATGGGATTGCTTTACCTTATTTTATAATTTATGCAATGTAAGTAACAATTGTTGTGGTTACATTACACAATTACGTTATATGAACTGTTACAAAATACGGTAGGCGTCTTAAGTTCAAATGTAGTTTTATCGACATTATTAAAATTGCTCACAGAATAAGTATGGAGTATTGAGGTGTCATATCTCATTAATATCATTATCAGGGTAAAGAACTTTGTGGAACTGAGTTGAAGGAGGATGTGAAACATAGCGTTTATGTCCTACGTAGAGCATAACTCTGGTATTAAACTAGAAGGAAATTGCGAAAAAGAATAGCATCAATGACTTCGAGATTTTAGGTTCTCACAGCGGTGTTGAAGATGATTAAAAATCTTCTGGTATGTGACGCCTTGTCAATCGGTAAATATTTACCAGTGTTTCGATGAACCTTGCTGCATTCATCTTCAAGATTCAAGTATTTCAAGGATTCATTTGTCTACTTAAGGAGAAGTCTTGCATCTTCAACATTATCAGGTTATCCTGACACCCAGATCGGTTAAGAAAACCGCGGTTTCCGAATGTAAAGCAGGGGTGTTGACTAATGTACATATATCTAACTATTGTGACTTGCCTTAACATTTTTACTATAGGCCCACACGTTTCTCAGTCAGTAGATCTAATATGGAGAAGAATGAGAGCAATAATTGAAAATAAATAAATAATTACCGATTTAAAAAGGAATTGTGAAGTAATGTAAGGTAATGGCAGATAAATTTGTCTGTGTGCTTAATTAAACACCACGATATAAGGAAACATGGGGAAGCGGTGGTAGAAATCCATGCATTCTGAACGTTGGCACCACATGAAGGTAAGTGGCCAACCTCATTTTTCGGCAGCTTTACCCCATAGATAGGTTCCCCCTTATACATCGGATACGTACAAGCAGTTGGGTGGGCTCCGCAGCCAGTCTGGATTCTGTGGAAGAAAGAAAAATCTGCCCATTTCGTAAATCGAACTCCCACTCCTCCGTGGTCCAGCCTTTACTCTAGTCACTGTACTGACTTAGACATTTGTCCGTTTTTATCACTTCGTGACTTTACTAACGTTACGCAAACAGGATGCAGTCTTTCCTATTTCAGTTTATATATTAAGAAAATCAGGCCTCTCCTTGAAATTATTTGCATGGATTTCAATAGATAGATCAGACAGGCTTGCTTGTCTCTGTCTGTTTATACATCTATCTATCATCAGTCTCTTTATCATCTCTATATTTATAGATCAGCCTACACATACAGATTAATCCATGTATGCATCCACTGGGCCAAATATCTTCATCTAATTTAACTCACTACGTCGATCCCGGTGGCCTTGCGGTCTAAGGCCTACGTCTGCAGCCACGTGACTGCTGTTATCGCGGGTTCCAATTCCGCTGACGGCATGGATATTTGTCTCTTTTGTCTGTTGTGCTTGTTGTGTGTTGTGTAGGTAGCCGTCTCTGCGACGAGATGATTACTCTTTCAGAGGAGACCTACCGGATGTGTGTGTTTAATTGTGTGTGATCTAGAAACCTCAACAATGAGGCGACCTAGGCCCGATTTGGGCTGTTGCGCCACAGAAAAAAAAAATTAACTCACTCCACGGAATCGAGCCCATCTTGTGAAGTTAGTGGTTGTTCCCTTAGCGAAGAACATTCCTCGTAGTGTATGTAATCCGAAGGTCATAATAACACGCCACTGGAATCCATCCTGAGCCAGTTAAATTCAGCCAATATATATTAATCATATTTCTTTAGTTGCCCTTCCTTTATGTTCAGGAGTTTTACATCAATTTCCGGAAAGCCTTAATCAATAGTTATTGAATAGGTGAGCAACTCTTAGCTTCTCATTAGTGACTGTGCTTATAGAGTTACGTAGTCAAATCCTCTGAATAGCTCCAGTTGGACAACACTTTACACAGATGCTAGACCGCAGTAGGCCTAAGCTGTGAGTTATCACCCTGTGGCCTCATCAAGTCAGAATGTTGGTGCTCATTGTGATTATATTTTTGGAAGCTTTGTGAAGTATGGTTATTTAATCGTTGTACTTGTTAATTGTCATTTATATGAATGTAAAGTACAGCTTTGGGAAATGTACTAATACAGATAGGAGTCAGTAAATTAGCAATATATATACCTACATGTGCATACACTATCGCAACACATCATATATCCTTCTGGTTGCTATGATACAAACAAAATTGACAGGCAACACAATGGAAATCGTGTTGGCTCGTTTTAAAATGACGACAAACCCTCTCCATGTGAATGTGGATGTCAACTGTCGCCACTTGTATTCCAACCGAAAGCGTAGGAAAGAGAGAGAGAAAGAAGAATTATAGCCAGACAGTAGCCCTAATATAATGTTACTACAGGTTTGTAAAAGAGAAGAACCATTTCCCCATTGAAGAGATCATTACATAGCAATAAATTTTCTCCCTAAGGTACTTTTTAACGCCTGTTCTCTTTCCTCTCTCCCTCCCGAAGCCGAGCTTCTCCCAACCTCCCATCCCTGTGGCCTCACCCTGTGCCAGACAATTCACTGCCTTTTAAAAGTTCAACCCTTCAGACGATACTTAAAAGCCATGTTACACGGTAAATTTGATAAGCAGGTTTATAGGTGTGTTATAGTAAAGATCTGCGTTGTATTGGACACTGGAATGCTGAAATGTAAACTGGTGAACATCGTTAGCGGACTCTTTCTTGAAAAGCTGACAGTGCTTCAGTTACTCAAAATATTTCCACCTTTTATTGAGACTCAGAAGTTCAGTATCATCTTCACTAAACCTCGATGATAGACTGAATTAAATGACTCTAGTCCACATTCTCTACTCTACTCTTATGCGATTCATTTTAATATTATTCCTCCATTTATGCTGAATTCTTGTATGTAACGCCTTTCTTCCATTTCAGCCGACTAAAATGTTTACGTGTTCCTTATCGCTCCCTTGTTTTCTGAATTTACCGCCAATTTCATCCACTTGATTTTATAATTGTAATAATATTCGGGAAACATTATAAATAAGAGTTTGTCGTTAAGCGACTATGTCCAGCATCCTCCTATTTCCTGTCTCCCATGTCCAAGCGTTCTTCTCAGCATCCTGTTCTCAACCACCATCATTCTACCTTCTTTCCTTACGGTAAGACATTAAGTTTAATGCCCATACAAGAACAAACACAACTCCAAATAGCTCGCACAATGAAGGAGGGTCAATCCTGAGAAGCTGATCTTTTTCAGCCAGTGAATAAATTCCTCGCATTTAATTGAAACCAGAAGGTTCGTTACCTTGTTCAGAATAGCCCGCCACCTGAATCTAACCTCAGCCAGATCAATCCAGTTCACGCTACCTCATCCTATATCTTGAAGATCCATTTTAATATTATCTCCCATCTAGAGAAGTATAAAGCTATAATCATGTCAGAGGAGACACAATTATAGTTTTACATACTTATGCATTTAGGTGTTTATTATATAACAGACATCAGGGTTTGAAAGGATCTGAACCGAGTGATAGGAAGAGTAAATGAGTTTTGCTCTTAGTTTCTTCGTAACTGATCTTTTGATTTCTTCACTGTGGTGTGGGCGTAGGATATAAAATTGTAATGTGCTTTAGAGAATTTTGTCCTGAAATGGCGTGTACAAAGACTTGAAAATGCATGTTCCTTCCTCGCAGCCAAAGCTTTTACATTTTGCTATTTACACTCATAGGCCTATATTTTATCTTTATTTCTTTTTGCTGTAACCAATAGAATGCCCACGTCACGACTTTAGTTTTGTACCTAAACTCTAGGAAAGAAAATCTGTGGCTTTGCTGAATTGTTTTTAATATTGAAAATAAAATAACTGCTGGAACAGTTTCCGTTTAGAGAAATTAATATTTCCTTAGCCAGTCAAGAATTTACTAGCATTTTATGGAACGTGGAGGTTCAGTACCTTCTCTAGAAGAGTCAGTCACTTGTCCCATGAATCCAGGCAACGTCATTCAATCTTATTTCTTAAATTTATTTTAATATTTCCCTTCCATATAATTCTAGATCTTTCAAGTCGGTACTTTCCCTCAGGTATTCTATGGGCTTAAAACTGAGTGTTATTGTTCGGAATGCGAGATATGAAAAGACATAAATTATCAAGAGTTAATACTTCTTAATAATATTGTATATCAGATAAGGATGGCAATATATATTTCTATATTTCCACTGAAACGTTTACTTTGGCTAGGTGGGTTAAGTACTTATAGTTCAGCGCGATATTCAGAATGAAATTATGCAACGGAAATATCTGTATCTCGTCTTCAGATTGACCTTAAAATCAGACACACGTGTTTCCCTCCTGATTTAATGATTCTTTAAGTTATCTTGATCCGTATATTTGGATCATTTTTACTCACAATTGCACACTAATTGCCTGATTCCCATTCAAACACTTTAAGTCTCTCAATTTGGGCCATGTACCTTGCTGGAAGTTTCTGTGCTTTTGCTCCTTGCACGTAACTTCAACACAGTTCTTCATTATCGAACATGCTTGTTTTGTACGTGATGCTTTAGAACTAACTTTTACTGATGTCAAGCCTTAAACTGCAAACTCTCTTCGAAATTACGAAACACATGTCACGATTCAAGGATGTCGAAATGCGAAAATAATCTTATTTGACGGGACTACTTGAGTGCTTGCAGGCTTCCTCTGCGATGTAGATAAGCTCTCTCTTCTTGAATTTCTTGACCCTTGAAGATGGAACCGATAAGTTGTCCCGAAACCTCGATACAGAACTACCACTCATCGCTGCTTAAAATCCCAGAAGAGTGCAGATCTCAGGACTATTTAAAGTGGTGAATCCACACGCTTGTATTTGTAATTCGTCTATATATTTGTAAGGGCTTATTGATTATTACCATCACTTGCTTGTAATGCCTATATTATGTAATACAAAGGAAGTCTCGCGTATTAGACAAAAGGAAAGAGCTAAGCTGAAGAAAAATACTAGATCTACAATTAATAGGCCTACGCTACGTGTGGTTTAAAGGAGGAAATTTTATATACTTGAAACCCCTCTCTACCATTATAATGATTACTGGGGAGGAGGATGAGGGGGGGGGGCGAATGGTGACATTGCCACGACCTATACCAACATGCAACGTCGTTAGATATATATATTTTAGTACTACAATCTCATTAAGAGTATAGGAATACCACAAGCTTTTTTCTCTTTTTTTAAAAAGTCATCATTCTCTCTTGATGTACTGTCTACCTCTCTTATTATAAGGGTCTCTCTCTCTCTGTCTGTAGGCTTATGAGAGACAGAGAGAAAAATGTAAGGGTGGTAAGTAAGAAACTAAATGGGCGAAGCACTTTGCTGCTTTCGGTGTTTTGAAAAGGTCGTTGATGACATTTTGGTGATTGTTGTCTATCTACCCTTGTGCAGCTTTTCTCTGCTCCGGCTGTATGTAGTTAGTGTGTTCCGCGAATAGCGAAAGGCAGTTGTTGATACATCGGCGTTAAAACTGTGTTTTTGCTTCAGCCAAGTTCTGAACATGTGTGAAATATTGTGCAATTCGGACAAGTGTTAAAATATGTACTTGAAGAGACATCGAGCGGCAAGTTTAAGCATTATTAGTACACAAGGAATAGAAGTCATTACACTTGTTATTTCTGTCTTGTAAGGGTAAGATTCCTGCTGCTGACTAGAATCACTGTTGTAGAAGTCACTAGCCTCTTCAGAAATGGGCTTCAAATGTTCAGACTTTTACACGCTCTGGAAAAATGTGTAACCTTCATTATTTCTAATGTTGGGTTTGCAGTACTGAACAAGGAAAATGTTAAATTTTACATTATTAATGTTAACATACTATTGAATAGCATAGCATGCCTTTTAAAACAAACCAATAGATAACATTCCCAAATTTGAGGATTAAGGTCTTCTGGCCACTTGACGTCACAACTTCATTTACCCAGATGATCTGCATCATTAGCAACACCGCTGTAAGGACCTCAAAGTTACAAATTTATTTGACTTACGGACGTACGTGGAGCAACATTTGTACGTGCTTTTTCTTAGACAATGGGCTGAGGGAAAGAAATCTAGGAAGAAGTTCTTCAAAACCATTTAGGCCTAATAATTCTGAAATCTGCTAAGATGAGAGCTTGAAATTTTATATTTTGCCAAATTTGTTGTCCAGGTTTCTCTTACAATCAAGGGTACAGATATCCTAATAAACTTTCTAAATTCTTTTGTTACATATTTAATAATTATAATTTCTAAATTTTGCTTTCTTCTTTAATAAACTTCAAAACCACTAGAAAAGTAACAGACAATTTAAATCCTTAGCTCAGATATTGAAGTCTTGTTCTGCAAAGACAATATACTGCATTTCTTTGTATATTAAATCTGGGTTATAAAAATCCCTTTACCCTGAAAAGTGCCAAGTAATATAATCAAAGAATGCTTTAAATTATTTGCAGTTTTCTATGACAGCATCTTAGTCTAGCCCACATAAATCGCATAATGATTTATATTATGTACAATCTCCTGGCAATAGGGATACAGAGTTTAGCAGGACTACTTGAAATAAAAGATTTTGTATTATAGAAGGTTATCGGGAAATACCAATTTTAGTTTCTTTTTTTGTTTACAAAAACACTACAAAACATTTAACTAGTGATTTATTTAGATCAAAAATCAGTATCTTTCGCCAAACCCTCGTAAAGGCAGTAATTAGTTTTATAAAATTCAGTTATTTTGGGCATATTGCCACAGCAGTCAAAAAGAATGTGATTATATTCGAGAGGAACCCATTTTCTAATTTTAATCGTAAAAGAGATTTTTTTATTAAAAATATTTGTGAGTTTCTTTAAATACCTTCAGGCGAATTGGGGAAGATTTTCTTTTTAAATTCGGCTATTTGAAAATGCCATTTCTTATCGTATTCATGTCTCACCTTATAATTCTGATCATTTAACCTTCTCTATTAAAGCAGCATTTTTAACTGACATGAAAATCAGGGAATCTACAGTTTCTCTAGGGATTTAACTTCACTTGTGTCAATAACAATGCTTCACTCTAACATAGTCTATAGATGCACTAGAAAATTCCAGACATTTGTGAATATTTTATTCGACCAAGCTGAATAAAGAGAATACAAAATTCTACCTACCCTCTTTGCTTAATTTAGAAATAATGTAATACATACCGTAGAAAAAGCCTGACAAAGAACTATAAGTAAGGTAAGTGGAATGACAAGCAAATAAAGCAACACCTTAGAACAAAAATACTAAATTTAATTTTACGCACATATAGGATTTCATAACAATTTTATTCCTAACATTATATGAAGAATTTTAAGTACAAAAATAGTATCTTACAGGGCTTACTTGCTTTCTTTAATGTATGTATTTGGAAATTTATTTTCATAGTGTCACTTTAAATATTCAAATATATACACGTATGCATGTGTATTCTGTGTGTGGTTCGGTTAAGTAAATGCTAAATAAATAGCACTGAGTTACCTGAAATTTTTGTAATAGCCTATATTGAGTTGCGTACTCTAGTGCAGTAAAGTAGCTCAGGGACTTAAATAACTCTTTCAGTCTCTTTGTAGATTAGAGCAGTTGTAGTAATACATACTTGTCTCTTAGGTAAACATGTTTTTGAGGAGTATTTGACATCAAAGAAGTGATATCTTGTATGTTTGTCTAGCGATAATTATAATTTGTGGAAATACGAATTTGAAGTCTGACGACACAATACAAATTTGACTTCAGTCAAGCCGTCAGTCTTTCGGGATCGGCTTACTGAATGGGCCATTACACGTGCTATAATATGGAATTTATCCAGTAGTGAGCAATTGTTTTAGCTGGCGGGTCTCGTCACCAGCATGTATAAGCTTTACCAGTCACATGTCTTTATCGATGTAAAATCGTTAATGTCAAAAATGATGTCTCTCTTTCTAAATAGAGTGAATAAAATGTAAAAATTAATGTGAATTAGCAAGATCGAAACTCAGAAGAAGAAATGGGGTTCAAAAATGTTATCTTATTTGATTTAACTTTTAAACTTATTTATATTAGAATTGAAAAAAAACACGGGTTTTTTCAGTAAGTTTTATTGCTGTATTAGTGCGCTGTGGAGTGAGGCTTCGAAAGTATTGTCGAGCCACATCAGTCCATAGGACAGACTTTTGTTTACCCATGACTTAACAAACTTTGGATCAGTTAATAACAATAACATTGAATATAATCTAATTCGTTTTACATATATTTTAGGATAAAAGTTTTAGATGTGTGACAGAAAAGCATATATATTATGCTTGGTTTGTGTACACGCAATATTATACATTACAGCCATTTGAACCATCGGTTTCCTACTGACCCACCCTAATCGTATGAATTACGAACTCTGATACGCACTGAATTGTGACGTAATTTACACGCGGACTACAGGATCTTGTTAGGCCACTGCCCTTATACTCGCATAATGTCACCGCTTTGGCCGCATTGGATACTGATAGGCAATTTAAGAAAACATGCCTCTATGGGAATTGTTTAGTCATGGAAATTCAGTAAAAGCTCAAAATTTTATTTTACAATTTTAGTGAATGTTGGCTTCTAGACTGTAATGCACTAGAACATAAAAGACTTCGTTTCTTCTACATGGGATCGATTATTGATGGATTAATGTTGGCACTCAGAGCGTAGTTTTGTTTGGCCCTCTGCCTTTCATTCCATCATCCATGTTTTATCATAATATGAATGAAAAACTCTTTGGAATTTGTTATAAACACGTTTGGCGAATACTTGCAATAATTTTTGTAGAAAATTTCTTTCTCTTTCTCATCTTAAAATAAAGAGGTTAAAAAATTCGTAATTATAATTTTACCTATTGCTATACTTACGTATAGGAGTTGGTTTGTAATACTCTGAGACGATCATAAATTGAACGTATGAAGAATCTGCCTTCTATTACGTGATACCATGTAATTTGTTGTAACATTTCAGAAAACTTGCTCTTTTACATCACAAGTGTAACAGGATTAGGTGGCCGGAAGAATAAATGAATGCAAAATTTTCGTTGGAAAACTTAAAGAAAGTTTCCACTTGAAAGACCTGTGTATACAATACTATAGATCTGATATTAAAGTGTATCTCATCAGAAACATATGTAGTACTGAAACTGGATTCATCCAGTTCGGAATCGGGACTTTTGGCGGGTAATTGTGGACACACTCATGCTATAAAGAAGGGGCAGAATATTTTGGAATCTTGACACAAATAGATACATAAATAATTATTCTGCCAAGATATTTAAAATGCTATTCTGTAGGGGTTTGACGATGGTATATGACATCCAAATTTATTGACTTATGGACTTTTTCCATCGTATGTA
Source organism: Reticulitermes speratus (assembly GCA_021186555.1). Lineage (NCBI taxonomy): Eukaryota > Metazoa > Arthropoda > Insecta > Blattodea > Rhinotermitidae > Reticulitermes > Reticulitermes speratus. The sequence goes on along the minus strand of JAJKFL010000003.1, from coordinate 36,288,977 downwards.
TTAATATTTAATATATTACAAGGTTTCGGGGACAGGATCAGTCTCCGTTTTCAGGCTTGCTTCTTCCAATATATTTGTTGCTACATAATAATTATTAACACTCTGATTAAACACGAATTGTATTCAAATTAGTAAACGCAACATTTTCCAATAACTGTTATTGAAATATGTTGTATTTACTAATTTGGCTCTAATCCGTATTTAGTTGTAGTGTAAATAATTATTATGCAGTAACATTTGTGTTGGAACAAGCAAGCCTGGAGACGGGACTGATCCTGTCCCATAAACAGAGTAATGTGTTAAATTTTAATATATACAATTGAAAAATTCCATAAAGTCAATGAATTCAGATATGTAAAATGGTTTGACAGTGTTGTGAGTTGCTGAGAAGTACTGTACATATCTGACGATGCTTTTGACAACACATATGCTATAGATTTTACCGGTTTCATATTCGCGGGAGCTACAGACACTTCTGTCGGCGTATGGTGATAGGAAATAGGAAAAATAATGGAATTCACAATATACTTTAGGATTAAGTGTTCCTTGTGGTAAATTAGTAAATTAAAATTAAAATTAACAGATCAATACACAGACTTTTGGAAACGGGTAAATATATATCTTTAAATTTTAACACGCTGTGAGACAGTAACACGTACGTAGTTTACGTTCGAATTAGCTGCACCGACAGTTGCGAAATTATGCCAGAAAAAGTCTAAACACTTACCACATTGGACAGTTCCGCGTATTAAATTTTATGATAATTTCTGACACTGTTTTGAGGTAACCTATTCGATGACTTTTAACAGGCTTTTGTGTAGAAAATTTTGTGAAAATTGTAGTTGTGTTGTAGTTTGTGAAACTTTTGTAATGGAATTGTTGGGTTTTGCTGTTGTGGGTAGGGTTACTAACGCAAAGAAATCAAATTCTCTGCTTCTGCAAGCATCGCTTTTGGCAGAGGGACGCCGTCATGTCAGCACGGAAGCTGAGAAACCAAGGTCTGTGCCGCCTCCCCTTGCAATGCCTCTCACTCGGTTGTCATGAAGTTCCCACGTCCTGTCCGGATTGTTGGGTTTCATTGTGCTATCTGTTAGCCGCTCATAGCTTCATCGGTCTGTTAAGACGTACGACTTGATGGATTGGCCATTCTCCATCATACAGCGGTGCCCTATGAAGCAGAAAGTGGCAGGCCGGCAGAAGCCGACAGGGGCCGCCAGAGGCCAGCATTCTTTCCGCGGTTGGTGTGATTTCCTGTTGTCGATGCACAGGCTTTTCACTTAGTGGAACTATTTTGAGAGTTGGGCATTCGTGTTATATTGTAAGATGAATAAAGCGTATGAGATTATCTTGTTAATTACTAAACGACTCTCAAGTCATTACCATAATTTTCATTCCTCTTTGCATAATTTAGGTAACAGAATCTTTAAAGGGTGTATAATCGACGATAAATGAAAGTAAAAGTTTTCCCTGTCCACAACATAAAGACATATGGGAAGTAGAAGTATAGTTCCACTCATTCTTAATCTCCTCACCTAGATGGAGATGGGAGCTAACTTTACGCCCCGGCCGTTTTATCCCCCTGTGCCCATTGAATAGAAGGCTGGCTGGGCCCAAATTCGGGTTGTATATTTCGGAGAAGAGAAAAATCTCTTGCACCTACGTGATTGGAAACCCCGGACTTCCATCCCTTAGCCTAATCGCTATACCGAATGATAAATCTGAACCATAAAAATAAGACGTAATAATTTTATTTCAATTTGCTACGTACACTGTTATATAAACGGGCTCATAATTTATGGCAAACAGTGAAAAGAGTGTGAAAGTAGCGAGATGTGTAACTATTATAGCCGTATTGATGAAGATTCAAATTTTCTGCAGTGTTATTCCGTGCCGACTGGTAAATAGTTACCGACGTTTCAGAGGAGCGTAATACCTTTATCTTGGGCGACACGCCGTAACATCCCGAAAGTTTTTAAATTCCATCTTTGTTAAATTTAGTTAAATGATTAGTGGGTCCCTGTCACCACGGCATGGCGCGTCCTCGGGTTGCGGATGGAGGAACGGCCTCCAAATATGGAGGGTAGCTGCGAATATGCAGTCGCGGACAGCCGACAAGGGGTGATCCTCCAGCTTGGGGGTTGGGCGAGGTGCTAACAACTCCTCACCGTAAAAAATTACCATGTTATGAAACACTATACAGAGCCTCGGACCTGGACTGATTCTTTGGTACGACTTAAGCAATGGCTGGTGGCGGACCCTTGTGAGTGCGGTAATGAACCTTCGGGTTCCACAAAACGCGGGGAATTTCTTGACTAGCTGACGACCTGTTAGCTTCTCAAGAAGGACTCTGCTCCATGGAGTTAGTTAGTTTAATTTATATTAATTGATTTAAAACCTCTTTATCTTGCCGTCATCATCCAAATAAACTACTCCTGTAGTAACTTGTGTATGGACAGGGTTTTACCATGGCCATTCTTTTAAGGCTACTTCAGGTTGTAGGGAATATTTGCTGCTGTTTGACAACAATGCACCGAGAGGAATATTTGGGCCTTAAAGAGAGAAACTAACAGAGGGGTAAATAAATGTTTATGTTGAGAAAAAGCATAACGTGAACCTGTCTTTAAATATTATTACAGTGATGAAATTGAGGAGGGTGTGGCATGTAGCACGTACGGGGCAGAAGATGTATGAGTGTGACATTCAATTTGCAAAACCTGAAGGGGAGGTAATGAGAAGATGGGAAGATGTTATCAATATACATGTTAATGATAGGATTTGGATTTAGTCTACTCAGCATATTCCAGTAAAAGTGTCTTTTAAATCTGGTAAAAGATTATAGGATTCTTGAAAGGCCGAGAAAGCTGAACAATTTTAGGCCTAACCTGCTGAAGAAATACTGTGTTTCATGTCTTTAGTTAGTTGAGAGAAATTTTTGCATCCCTTGCAGTTTTAATTTACTACTGTCTCACCAGTTCAAGTATGAACGTTTCATCTAAGCTTCAAAGATGAAGACGGGTCATCCAGAGAACTGCTTAGGGACCACCACATGGTGATGAATCACTCTACTAAACTTTTAATACATATCTGTATTAAAATGCTGTATATATGGCAATATTTTCAGTATATTTTATTTCGTTGCTTCGTGAAATTTGTGACTAGTTCTGCGGTATTTAAATTAAATACTATTCATCTAAGTATTGCAATATGTTTCCTGAATAAAGAACTTAAAAATTCGTAACAAAATATATTTAAGTAAAATACAGTTTTTACAGTTTCTACTACGTTCATAACCCTGTGTCTCCCAGGCCCATCTTTGCCGCAAACACACTATCTCAAAAATAAGCGTCCTATTTTGTTCTGAGACATTTTGTTTCTCAAATTCTTGTATTACAACGGCACAGAACAAAACTGTGGCCAATAGTAGCGTTCAAAGTAAGGATGAAGGATTGAGAACGAAGTCAGAATAGAAAGTGCTTGAAGCAGGGCAACACAAGCTTTTAATAAATGTTCCCTTCCTTTTTTGAAATCGATTGTAACGAGAGTTTGACATATCATCTCGCCCGTCCCTCGCTCCATGCATATTTTAATCTCGAGACGCAGCAGCTGCTGTCTGTTTTATTGGCGCTCTGATTTAGGAAGATGAAGTTTTATACCATTAGGCTATCGCCTACATCCCTAGCTGTCTCGTAAGAACAAAAGGGAAGCAAATATTGAATACATCACCGGCTACTGAATTTCAGAGCGCATAGCTCTATATCGTCCACTTTAAGATTTGAAATATTCTGTGAAAGATCCCATAACTTGATGATGGATTTACATTCTTCTAATGTATGGTACCGTGCTAAGTGGTGCGTAGGATAAAAGGATTCGTAGGAGCTTCTTGCCTGCATCTTCAGGGTACACAATGTAAATTGCATCAACGTCTTTGCCATAAACTCGAACATTTCAATCTCCTGTGGAATATAAAAACCTGAAAATTGAAGCATAGGGTAAAGGGCTACAATAACGCCAAAACGTTTTTGGCAGGTCGTGACACAGTACACTTTTACAAATTCTAACATAGGCCTATATTTAATTTGTTACATTTACTACGTTCAACCCATGAATGATCGTTCTACGCTATGCAGAACGATCATTCATGCAGTAAACATCGTGTACCAAAACCTTAGGTCCCTTCTCCATCATAAACAGGAGGTATCCAATACTGCAAGGCCTTTGGAGACAGTTTTCACACCCTACCATTTTATGTTTTAATACTTTACTTTCATTTTAATTTCAATCTGAATAATTTTAGTAATAGTTTACATCATTTGAATGTTATAAAAAGCTAACATATATATATATATATATATATATATATATATGCTTACCATTTACCGACATACGATACGCTGTTGTGTTGTTAGAAACTTTTTGCGCCCTGATGATATCTACAACAGGCAGCTGAAACATGTAGGAGGGTAAAACTAGCCTTGTGCAAAACACTCAAGTGTAAAATTGTTTTATTAAATTAAGTTATAAACCAACCGATGCACACTAAAACCACTTTTTAAGTAGCTTTATTATAAAATTGTTAAAATTGTACCCCTACACGTGTTTCGATCCTAGGATCATCGTCAGGGGGGTTTATTGCTAAAAGCTACAGTCACTTCAACACATGATTTAAAATATTCTATCTGCACTTTGAAACATAAGTTAAAATCTTGTAAAAAGATTCTCTAAAAGTTGTAAAATTATAAAAGCACTGTAGATGGTAGATTGTGGAACTGCTGGCGTGTGGTATTAAAAGCATATGAAATGTTTTTGCGTGGAGCGGAGTGTACTACGTGTTGTGCTGTGAGGAGTACTACGGTGGAGTATTAAATTATGAAGAACGCAAACAACTATATAGTCCTGAGCCCTTATTCTCTATCACAATCAGTACAAATGTCACACATTTCTGTACATAAGCTGCTCTTTTATCCATTTACCTCTTATCCCATGTGTTCTGTATGAACCTAGGAGCCCAGAAATGTTTTAAAACTCGGTTATATCGTTCTTAATTTCACGTAACCGACGCTATAAAATTGTGTATAAAAAATACATATTTGTTATGTTTACAAAAACATGGCGGGTATTACATCCATCTCTACGGTTACGCAAAATTTTCCACATTGTAGAAAATAGGTAATTGCAAAAGTTTCGTTTTTGCATGCTGAAAAGTTGGGCTAGAAAAAGAACTACAATTCACAAATTTGTAATTTGAAACTGAAATGGTAGTAAGGAACCCAATATTTCGCAACTTTTGTAAAAAAACAGTTCTCGCCACCCAGCAGGTAACCAACTCCGATAAACTGGATATCAAAACAGCACAGATTATTCAACTTTTATACAACTTTTAACATTTTAACCAATGTAAGACGCAACCAACAACTACAATTTTCACATTTTATTTGTTTTGTTTTAAACAGTGTATATGCACAATTGTAAGGAATTCATGTTTTAATATGTAAACAATTGTACCAGTTGGTGTAAATAGTGTGTGATTTGAGATAACGAGTTCCTGAAGATGAACCCAAGTTAAGGGTTCGAAACATGTAGGACAGTGAAATTACACAATTAATGTGATTAAATTGGACATTTGTCGGACTATAAATATAGAGTTAAAATGTACGGAATGAATAATATTAAGTTTAAGAAATCTCTACTCGCTTGCTGAGTACCTGAACGGACATTGTTAATTTGTAAGACCGTTAGGAGGAATAACACAGCCGACTGCTCCCAAATTTCTTACATTACTGAGCCGTCTGTGTTACAGATGTTCAAGCCCCTTGCGCCAGCTGCCTCCGCCGCACACACAACGACTTACTGGTCAGAGAAAAGCATCTGACGTTATTGCAGCTATGGGGTTACTGTAACTGTTTACCCTACAAATTTTAACTTTGCCAGATATTTAATAGTTTGGGCGTAAAACCTGTCCCACATCATAAAAATAGAACATATTTTTACGATTTTTGAGACTGAAGTGTTAACAAGGATACTCGGAACTCAAAAAGAGAAGAGAAAAAGTTTGGACAGAGCAGATAATAATGTAATTATGGTGATGAAATCAAAGGCAATGAGATCGGTGGTAGAAGGGAAGCAGACGACTGCATACTAGATTTAAATCGGAAAACTTGAAGAAAGGAGGCTGTTGGGAGATCTAATCCTAGATGCAAATGTTCTTGTGGAACAAGCAATGAATCTTCTGTGTCCGTAAATGAATAATTTATCCCTCCCAAATTTCTCAAACATCTCCGTAAATTTGCTATGTGTTTGTACAGTGCATACACATACTGCTACTTAGTATGTATGTTAAATGCAGAAGGCGAGAATTTCCCATCTGTGTGATTTTTAAAGTCTTTGATCGTGTTTGCTGAAGGCACTTCATACTTCATGCTTGGATATTCATGTTGTATCATGCTTTCTTTTAACTCTCTTTTCAATGTCGATCTGTACTCTCCTGTTCAATATAGCATTCAGTGAGGACTCAATTCAATAATCAGTGGTCATTATTAGTAACAAACCCACCTTCACTGTAACACGCTACGTTTATACCCTAAACTTGCACAAACTGCAGCTGTTTCTGTACCATATCACTATTTATCGTATTAGACACACCCTCCCTCCTTCACCCATGATTTTCAAACCATCTAGCCCCCTCAGACACACCCTTTTATTCCCGAAACTCTTCCACATTTTCCAACCCTTACCTTATTTTCACTACCCTGGAAAGAGTTAGTACTCTTGTGGGGACGGGAGCGGTCTATCTCTCGTGTTGAGAACACTACCGGATAACGAAGGGGTGGGGGACGGGTAAGGAAACGTATTTTAATTAAGCATTTCAGAAGCAGGAGCTAGAAGAAATGTGCGAGTGGCCAGCAGGCCGGCGCATTATACTTCATAGCTTCCAGCTGTTGTAAGGTGGTGGTCCACGAGTCTGACGGTGGTTAGTGCAAGTACAGAGCCCATTTTGCGGTCGAGTTCTTGGAAGACATTACCATACTAAATTAGGTCGGTGCTCTAGCAGTACCCCTTTTCCTAACTAGCTGTTGCACCACCCTCCTACCATTCCCTTCCTACATACCCCTAGACACACAACATGATGACCAAGAGGATGGTGACTGTGGGGGTGACTCGCACTATATAAGGGATTCCTCAAATATATGAAATTCCTTAAGCATTTAAATTTTAGGCTATTAGTTTATTCTGTTCAGTCGCTCACACCTAGTGGGTTGTAACGGCGGAAATAATCCATTTGCTGTTAATACGAATCATTATTCCTATTTAGCTTTAAATTAATTTATTTATACTTTTTCGTATCGCACTCTTTTACTGTATCTTATTTATTCAGACTAAATTTTTTGAGAGAACAATAGACGTTGAAATGCGTACCGATGCGAAGACTAAATAACCGGGCATCGGTCTATACACATTAAACGTTATTATGCATAATTTTCCTGATAGAATCTACTAATATTCTGTGAAATGAAAACAAACCCTCCTCCCCGGCTGCATCAGAGGCCCTCATAATCGGAACACACTCGTCAGTTACTGAGATGTTGAGGTGGAGTGCTGTCTTTTTAAGTGAAGCTGGGGCGGGGGGAGGGAATAGAGGCGGTAACGAAAGTCCCTTTTAACATAAGCTCCACAACTTCTTTGTACAAAATATTTACATAAAACCGCCTGTGATGATTAATAAATGTATTTGCAAAAATACTGCATCACAATTGACTAGACAAACTACAGAATTACTGAACGAAATTCAAGTGAATTGAATGAAGCAAAAGACTTAATCATTTTAGACCATCTTACTCCAAAATACTGAATAACTATATCAACACTGTCTCCATCACCTCAATTTCATTCCAAATACTATGTTATTTTTCTTTTCTTATCCAATTAACCGGTCCAGTTTGTCATATGTTTCTTAACCATTTGCCTCAATAACAATATGTTGAAAGTATTTCACCAAGCTATTTTTACTGTAACTTGTTTACATTAATCCTGTTGCTTCTCTTTTTGTACAACCACTTTCCTTGGTGCTTTGTTTACGTTTAATGTTTATCCGCTTCTTCCCTTACAGTAAAACTTCGGTATTTCGGTCGACAGTTTACACTATCCAAGCTGTTTCAAGTGGTTGTTAACAGAGAAGTAAAATTGAATTTGGGGCCGCTTTATAAAGAACTTATTTTCCTCAGTCACTAATTTGCGCACATAAATTGCGTAGCTCTGACCGTATTTCCAGAGATTAAGTTATGTGTTGAAAATACACTGCTGGGAATTGAGCGTTTATTTTGAACTTGCAGAGATCTGTACGCTGTCCCTCGCAGAATGCCAGTTAGCCTGCAGTCACTAAATGATAAGAAGGCCGCTACTTGTTCTAACAGCCAAAGTGTGTTCTTGTCACAGAATGTTACTGTCATTACGTTGTGTGAATAGCTGACTGCGTACACAACATTGTGTGGTTTATCCATAAGGCAGTAACAGGGCCAAGTTTTTATCTCATTTTTTCTTTTTCAACTACTCCATATAAAGAACAAAAATGTTACTTCCTATTAATCACAGAAATTGTAATTGCAGGTACTAAAGATGCACTAGTCTACATGTCACTGCGCTACGAACCGGAAGGTCGCCGGTTCGATTCCCGATAAGATCATTGGGATTTTTCATTACCTTAATCCTCCCGGCAGCACTATGGCCCTGGGATCGACTCAGTCTCTAACAGAAATGAGTACCAGAGGTATCTCCTAGGGGGTAAAGGCGGCCGGTGCATAGGGCTAACAACCTTACCACCTTCATATGCCGGTTGTGTAGAAATTTGTGGGATCTTCCAACTCCTGGAGCGCTAAGAGGCTGTCGTGGCTTGTATAGTGATTTATTTTCTTTCATAATTCCACATTTTGAGTGAGAAAAGAAGAAAAATTTGACTTCACTTTTGGTTTGGAGAAGGAACAGAACCTAAACGCGAAATATAAATTTGTGTGATGACTATACTGCATGTGCTTTTATAAGAGGAAGCATAAATTACTTTATGAGTAAATTAGTTACAGTATAACAATTCTTCTACAGTTAAGGCGGATTATGTCTCCAGTTGAAATCCCGCAGCGGCTGGCAGACAACTCGCAAGTAGTGAGGGACCTGAAAGCTAATTATAAAATTACGTCAATGGAAGTTACTCAGAAACACTTAAATCCAGTTGGCTTCGTTGCAGGTTGTTTACACATTTCAATTCTACAATTTCAATATAATATATCATTTCTAGAGTCATAATCAATATTCTTAGTTAGCCTTCCTTTTCAGATATGTGTGCTCAGTGAATCCCGAACTTCTTCACTCGTGCATCACTTTGTATATTACGTGGCGTGCACATTTATTTAATTTTCTGCACATTGTCATAATTGAGATCTTCACATCCGTAATCCTTTGAGCAATTTAGATCCTTATATTGAAGTACGAAACAAAAAAGTACGAGGTATTATGAACATTATATTGTTTATTTTAGCTCATTAATTTATTTATTCTAACATTTTATTTATAAAAGTAAAAATTTGTCTTGTAATAATATTTTAGAAATAAATGAAAATTATCATCAGGATTGTGTATAACGTAGTCAATAATAAGCAACCTAAAGATTTAATTATAATACTTATTTTAATTACACAAGATTTGTATACTTTTTAAATTAGAATTTTCTCTACACATCCAGAGAAATATTCAGCTTTCATTGACTACAGTTTAATATTACTGTTATTAAAAGAACTGTCATTATCATCTTATTAACATTATGAAGGCCTATTAGTATTACCACCTTTACTCTGTATCTGTAACTGTAATCCATACTTTCTACCATCAGATGAACGGAATTAATTCAATTAATGAACCACTGACATCTACGCATATGGAGGGAATTCTTTGTTTGTGTACAGAAAACAGGTGTATGTCCTGAATGAATGCAAGCAATCAGAATGTAAGCAAACAGAAGTTGTATCAATGTGCCCATTGTTCACACACGTTACTAGGGCACTCTATATAACGGGACATAGAAGCCAGCTACTACATGGATATTTTGCAGAATGTATGAAAGTTAAGACTGGGTCGGGAGTTTGGGACAGAATCGTTGTTTGGTGGCTGGTGGTCGGTGTATGTTTCTGGTAAGTTGTTGGTAACTTTGGGTGCTTAACTCTTTTCTCCACTAACGCTGTAGAACTTGAGCTTAAACGTAGAATCCACATCCATGGGTAGTAAAATAATCAGCGAACACAGAAGAGTGTGTTGCCATACATGCTCCTACACCGCAAGCAAGAGGAACCTTGGAAAATAAATTTGTACTACGTACCAGATACAAGCTGGTGACAAAACCAGAATGAGTTTACAGAAGCTAATATTCTAAAAACGGCTACCAGAGAAAAGTCTCTGTTTCCTGAGGCCTCACACGTTTGTTGTTATAGCTATTGGTGTATGTGTGGTTTTCCAACTCTGTAATTAAATATTTCATATTTTTTCATTACGTTGACTACATTGTTTCGTGATTTATGCGGAGCTACAAGCCTGCACAAGCGAGGTCTAAAACTTTTACGTATTAAATGATTGAAAGAAAAGAATATTGACTTCTTGTTGTTATTTATTTTCATGTAAAGTTTTCAAAATTCGTAATTTGTAAATTTTCCAAATTGCATTTTTCAATGCGGCTAAACAAAATTTTGTTTCGTGATTTTGACGATGCCTCGGACCTACTGGAGGTGCTTGCTATTAATTGTTTTAGTGTTAAATAATTCACAGATAAGAATATTTGTATAATTGACACCGGATAAAAATTCAGAAAAGAGACGAAACTTGCCCCAAAGCATCAGTCTCGATTTTCAGCATCCACTGAATTTTCAAGAGTCAGGGTTTTACCGCTAGGCCACTCGTCTTAGCTAAGAACGTAACTGTTTATTGAAATCGTTCGATAAATAAAATGTTAAATTATTTAAATTATCTGATTTCTGAACACAGAGTTATAAATAAAGATCCATTACATGGTACATATTTATGGCTAAAGTGTTCTATTAAAAGCAATCCTTAGTCTTTTCACTCTTGCCTTCCTCCAGCCGTTTTCAACAAAATCATTGTCCCGCTACAGTAAAAAACAAAACTTATCTTCTACCAACTGTACTTTTACAAATGCAATATACATTTTTAGTATTTTGTTAATCATTAATACAAAGTTCTTCCTCAATGTCTCACTTTTCACCTACTATCATGTCAAGTACCACAAGTGGGGCACATCCCTTCGGTTCAGAAACGCCAATCCAGCATGTCCCAATAATGGGAAGCCCATTTTGTTTGTTTCTTCAGAGCATAATTTATCATATACAGTTCTATAAGCATTTATTCTTAGCACTTTCCTTTATATGTTGGAATCGTGTTTTATCAAGCAACAGTTTAAGAGAATATCAATGTATTAAAATAAGAGAATATCATTTACGTATTTGTTGGTTATACTTTCTTTTAATGACTTTGGAAATAAGGAGCCACATATTTGGTTGTGTGAATTATCACTGATATATTTCTCTTGTGAGCTCCTTCTTGTGCGCCCGTTAGAACTATACAGCTTCCGCCCATAAAATTTGATGACATTAAATTACGTTTTAGTGTAAGTAATGGCCAATTTTATAACATAGTATGTAAATGTTATCACAACATTTTTACCCAGCAGTTATACAAATGCTTGCAATTAGCATAACGATCATTTTATATTGCCTATTTGGATTCAGAGTTTCCTGCTGCTGTAATTCAGGCGGTCTGCTAGTCAAAGAAATTTGCTGGCCGTATCGGTCGTAAGGTAAAAAGGTAAAGTTTCCATGTTCATGCCATGAATACCTATAGGGGAGTAGAAGTGTAGCTCCACTCATTCTTAACCTCAGCACTAGCTGGAGGTAAGTGGTTAGTTTCACGGTCCGGTCGCTTTGCCCCCGTGAAAGAAGTAAAGTATCTATTGAATAGTTGGCTGAGTGGGCCCCAGAGACGGGCTGGACATTTTGAACAAGAAAAAAATCTCTTATTCCTACCGGGACCTTCCAGCCCACAGCCTAGTCGCTATCCCGGCTCCCGCGCATAGGTCCTATTAAATATGTATGCGCTTATGATTCCTGCTGACTTAACGAGACGGATTTGTAGGAATATGAAATGGTGCTGAAGTTGTTGCTTCAAATATTGAGACAGAATTTAGTGGTTACAGTGGAAAAGGTGAAATTAAAAAAAATCGTATATTAATAGTAATCTATCATTAGGCCCAACATTTTTTGCCATCCCTTGCGATTTTTAATAAAATGTAAAGATTATTATTTAAAAGTGTAATTTTTGTTGTTTTACTTGGGTATGAAAATTAGCCTTTCAAATTAAGTCAAGAACCTAGGCTGAGGGTGTTTGAGAATAGGGTACTGATAATTTGTGGGTACAAGACGAAGGAAGTAACAAGAAATTAGATAAAATTAACTAAGGAAGAGTTTTATGCATGTTATGCCCACCAAATATTAATTGGCTGATCAAATCAACGGCTATACATAGGATGGGGCAAGTCACGCATATGGAGAGAGAAGAGAATGCATATAAAATTTTGAAAGGTAAATCTGAAGCAAGGAAGCACTTTGATATACCTAGGAGTATATGTGAGTATAATATTATCATTTATCTTAAGGAAAAAGTAGGAGTGTGTGGACTGTATTAATTTGGCTCCAAATGTGTAAATTTGGCGAACTTTGTGAACACGGTAATGGGCATTCGAGTTCCAAACAGTTTGCAGAATTTCTTGGCTACATGAAGAATTGTTGGCTTCTCAAGAATGAGTACTCCGTGCGTTATTTAGAGTTGAAAATAATATTTTCTGATGGAATGATGAAAAGGAAAGTCTATCGCATTTCGTCTGCAAAGCAAAGTTGGTGACTTGCAACTTCTGGAGTGATTTCGTGATACTAGCATGTGACAAGAAGGCTATTACATGGTATTTTACAATGATCAATTTTACCAAGTAAACATTACGATCCTTTGTCTCACTGTGATGACAATACATGAAAATAAGCTTAATACAGAAAGTCAGTTTAACATGCGAGAAGTATAGAAGCCAAAGAAATTTAACAAATGATATAAAGACAAAAATGAGAGCAGAAGGTGGAATAATAAAATTCACCAGCCATGTAACAGGGGCAAAATATTGGCCTATGGCTTAAACAAAGATGTTTTATTAGAATGAAGTCTGGAAACTTGTGGATCGTAGGAACAAACACATTGAAATGCCGGGCCATCAATTAAAAAGTCAGATATTCATTCATTCTCTAGTCTGTCTTACGACAGGTCCGTAGCCTCTTCCAAAGCGAGTTCTCCATAGGGTGCGATCTAGTGCTTCCTCTTTCAATTTCCAGCATCTTCTCTTTTTCTTAAGGTCATCCAGTAGCTGCTTACGTCTTCTGCTTCGTCTTCCCGTCATTTCTATCCTACCTTCTAACTTTCCGTCAATCGCGTGATTTAGACGACAGTTTCTACGAAAGATATATACACTTATGTAAATACATAGCAATTGTTTAGTCAAATCTTAAATTACCCTCGTACTGTTACTAATATTACAGTGACATTAAAATACCAAAAGATCAAACTTTCTTTAATTACACACTTAGCTTAGCTCTATAATAAATGGCTCCCTTGTGACCACGATATTGTGAATGTAGGGGCAGTAAATGTCACAGAAACTACCCTAGGAAAAATCCACACGTATGTATCCTCCCCTTCTTGCCACATCTGAAGCATTCCAAAAACACCCCGTACGACACAACTGCTTGGGACATCGGCTACTTTGCAGCCTCTCTCCAAAGACCAGACCAAAGATTAATGTGCCTCTGTGTGTGTGTGTGTGTGTGTGTGTGTGTCTGCGTGCTGCTATGTTTCAAACCGCTCCCTGCCTCTAGCACTAACCCTCGTGGTCCGTGTGGCCGTGGTTTTCAAAGTTTGTGTCACCAGAAAACATTATTTTAGGTTCGTTGTGGTACCAGGTTTTGCAAAGTCCCTCGTCCTCTGTATCTCCGTATTGTAGATTTTAGGCAAAGAAAATATTGCTTCTCTACTCTAGAAAACTAGAGTAGGAGGTGTAGTGGTGGCAAGAGTGGTTGTAATGTAGGCCCACATGTAGGTGTGTTCTACGTTGTGGGTTTTGAGTTTTACTTGTTAACGATTTAAGTTTTAAAGGCTGTTTAATGCTAATTATGCAATTAGAATGTTAATTAAATCCTTAAATAAAAAATTGTGGTTTAGATATTATTTTATTTCTACATATTAGCATTTCCAACTGGCACATGCAGAAGACAATTGTTTTAATTTGTGTCCTAAATTGTCTAAGCTAGTGCTTAAGTGGGCAGTGAAAATAATTGATAGTCAATGCAATATAGGCTCTACATTTCGGTGTAAACCTACATTATATATGAAAAAATATTTGTAATTTTTTTATAAATGAAACTGTAAACTATCACAGTAAATACGTCGAATATTTTTGAGTTATTATACCTATGTTCTAAGTCCCGATTTCTTTTTTATACTGAGCGGCCGGCTGTAATTAATCAGTGTTTTGGTGATTCTCCTTACTGCTACGTGTAAAGTTTTGGTAGTAGCACAAACCCGCTAACTTACGGCGTTTTAAAATCATCATTCATTAACTCCTTCCATTTCGAAGGTAAATGATATAAGCACTCGGGAAAACTAAGTTAAGTGAATGAATATTTTCTTGTTTTGCGGAAGTCTGACATTCAGGACAACTGGTGTGCGAGTAGTTTGCGACACACATGTTTCTTATTCCTTTTTCTTTCCTTCCTGCACTGCTATGGACCTATCTTAATTTGTTCCGGACCTAAACAATTTGTTTGTTCCCTTTTATATAGGTTCGTCCCGGGTTTTGTCTTCATCTTGGTCTGTGAACAAGAAATATTTTCGGTAATCTGTCCCCTGGCATCCTAATAAGGCAACTCCTCCACTCGTCAGTTTATACCTTATATCGTCTAAAACGGCATTATTTTTCAAAGCACTTATGGCATCTTACTTCCTTTCTCAGTTACTCCAAGCCACTCCTGTTGCTTCTCATAGAAATTTCATACGTACTGTTTCAAGTTCTTCGCTAATGTTTCTTTTATTTGGCTTTATGGAATATTAATTATATATCATCGTAATTTATCTACTGCCAAATTTCATACAGAATTATGTGCAATTTTGAGAATATTGATTCACAGATTTTAATTTACGAATTGCTGTCTTCTATAAACGTTCAAAACAAAATTATTTTTATATATTTATGGTCTTTCTCGTAGGACTTTCTCTTGAAAACAGAAGTTTTTTCGTTGCAAACCAGAATGTTCAACAAGATGCTGTGGTATTTCCGCACACCATATTGCAATTCTGCATCCCTAACTAGATGTAAGTAAGGGTTGTAAGAAAATAGAGAGGGTTGAAATCTGAAGTAAGTTAATTTAATTCTAGATACACACTCCCCCTTGTCTTCTTCCCCTCTACCCAGTTTCCTCCACGGTAGAAATCTCCGTACTGTGGTTTTCTTAATTATTTTACACAGAAGATGTATACAATATTGCAACGTTGTGTCTCATGAAAACTTACTGTGCAAAGGAAACTTCCATGCTAACTTATGGGTATTTGTTTCTTTTTAGCAAGTACTTCTCTCATTACGTAGTAAACTCTGCGGATTTATTATAGTCCGTATTTGTTTTACATGGAACTTCTGTTTACGTAGCATGGCTGCCCTAGCAATTAATGAGACCTGTAAAATATCCATTGTCGTTGTTTTAAACGCCTGGTTAAGCCCGTGGCTCTACATAGCACTATCAGGTATTTGTTCTCGATACACAAGTTTTTTAATTCTTTGGGATTTGTCTTGCTTCTGTATAGTTCTGGCGGAAAGTAGATTAAGTCTGTCGAAGGAAATGAAATTAAGTCGGTTTAGGATTAGCTGTAACACACGAGATCGCGCTCGACGTATGTAGTGTTGTGACTGAGTTAAAGATAGATTTTTAAGACCTGGGAGAAATTAGCTTATAATTAAATTAATTTGTAATAATTTTAAAGTTTCCTCCTGAATACGGAACGACATGCCTTTACCTTTTTAATGTGAATCTTGTGTTTTTGCGCAAAATGATATCTGCATTATCAGGTTAGTTTTCGTTAATTGCTTCCATTTTCATATAAGTTGCAATGTCAGTTATATTAACAGCGAAATTTAATGCACTTAAACCTTTTGACGGCATTTAATTTCCTAAATTTATTATCTTTATCCAGAAATACTTCGTGTGTTTTCATTCTATTCAAACTTTGTTTTCTCTAAATTTTAACAGCTTTCTTCTCAAACACTGCTTTCTGATCGATTTACATGACTGTAAGTTACAAAGCATTGAAAAATTACACATTGGCTGTTGAAATAATAGCAGTGTATTTTGCACATTGTGGCTCTGAGTATGGGACCTACTTCCCAGTGTTCAGATTTCCCACCCGACAATCAACATCATCAATCAATATCAAGTACTCTCTGTATATTTATACTAAAAATGCTCTAAGGGGGCTTCATTTTCTTGTCTGTGCCTTGATTGGTATAGTTTTGTGATTCAGAGCCACATTAGACTGTCATAGCATGTTTTTAGTTGCATTAGAAAAGGTTTGGAATTTTTTATGCTGATGGTCCTACACTACCACACTTTTATGGAAGAAATTTTGCTTACATTTCTCCCACATAATGTTTAGAATTGTTGTTCTTTAACATATTATTGCTCACCTTATTGCTGTTTTTACTGATTTAAAATTAAATATTATTTTTATGTACATAGGCATAAGAATTAAAATATTTTCCTTAACTTAATTTTAATGCATGTGTATGAAATATTTTGTAGGCACGCTATAGCCAATTGAAAGTTTTTTATGTATTAGGCTTTTAAAAATGAATTCCTCTTTCCACTTGTGGTGTAAAAATTATTTTATTCTCTGTACTTAAAAATTAAATTTTTAAAATAAAAGTAAGCAATTAGTAACGATTATAATAGTGACAATACTTAATGATTTAACGTAAATACACTACGATATCACGTTTTTTGTGGCTTGTCTATGAAATCAAATTATCTTGTTGAAGTTGTAACATAAGCCACAAGGTTTCTCATAATTCTTAACTTAAGAATCAGCCAAATATTTCTTCATATGACCAGTTGCGTCCGCGTTTATGTTGGCTACAATGCGGTTTCACTACTAAGTTAAGTACGTGGTCCCACGCCGAATCCTAGCCATGCAATACGTAGCTACCTCTAATGCCTCCTCCCATTTTGAGATGAATATTCGGAGGAGGTATGTGAGTCTCATTGAATACATATTTTATTAAAAGACATCCGAACTGGTTGATGTGGTGAGACGGAAATTCGGAATGCTGAACCTCTTTCTGTGTTTAATAAATCACGGTGTTGCGAAGACATACAGGAAAGTAAATGTCTAACTCCATGCAGCCTTATCCTCGGCTGTGTATGGAGATAAATGGTTAACTTTTACGCCCAGCCCCTTGACGTCCGGGGTGAGCACCAATTTTACCTTTTGCTCTTGATCAGTGACGAAGCGAATAACATCTCTCCTTGTCGGGAATCAAACTCCGGTCGTCTCTATATGGCGTAGTACTACTCTGACTGAGATAACCTGGTTTCGGAATGAAGAGGGTGAGAAAAATTTGTGATGTAATTTTATTATAAAATAGTGTCAAAATTGGAACCCTTCTGTCACTTTTGTCACGTACATTAAGTTTTTTCCTTAAAATTAGGTATAGTATCACATGAATAATATTTATGTATGTATAATTGTTATAACGATGTCGACCAACATTGTTATCGTGGTAGTTACCATGTCGATCCGCAGTATTTACTGAGGCATTCAGGTTCAAATCCTGTTTGAGCCGTAGCTATGAATGCGCTTACATAAACCGTCAGTGTCTGGGCGTAAGTCTGGTGGCTTGATGCACATCATAAATATATAGCTACAAGCCAGTTCTGTAACTCGCTTTAAAAGCAAGGGCAACAGTCCTAGCATGTTTCGTGGTGATTACAGGCCTTCAGATTCAGCCTTTCATCTTATGTTCCATACGGAATATTGTGCGGGTGTTTTCAATGGTAAAATAAATTGATGCGCGATGTTTGTATTTTATGAAATCAATTAATGCCTGGTGTTAATTTGTGGAATGAGCTTAGAAACTGAGTTGGTATGAAGAGGAAAGAAGCGATTGTAATTTATTTTATGCTGTTATTCTCTCATTGTTTCGGGAATGCTACTGTACATATTGTCCGTAGAGTATCTGCAGAAATCAGTTACAGATACCTTGCAAACTAAAGGGAGAGACTCTAAAACTCATGTAAACTTTTATGTTTCTCCAGGAAGTTGAAATAAAATAATTAGTAACTGTGCGCACTATGAGAGAGACATTGATTCGACTTTCAGTTTGAAAGCTTTGCATAAAATCAAGGTATATCCATGGGGAATTTACGAGTATACACATTTCATATTTATACCCGTTTTGTGGAATTCTTCGCAAATCAGTATTTATTTCCTTCTTTTGACGTGCTAGTGACGTATAAATCGTGGTTCAATTCCCGACAGAAAGAAGACACTTTTCTCTTCTCCAGACAACCCTGTGTCCTACTAAGTGGGTACCGATGCTTCTTCCCATTTAAAATTGACGGTGTCTAAAGGTTTATGCTGACCTATATTTAGTTCCGAGGTCAAGAATGAGTGAAGCTATCCCTCCACTTCCTTTTATGCCTTAATGGTCTGCACAGGGCAATCTCCAACTTATCGACAAAGGCCTCATTATCTCAGATTATACGGCGTCGAATAAGAGGATTTTAGTGACTAACTAATTGGAAATAGTATGGAAAGCAACATTCTTAGGCTAATTTGAGATAGTATTGATAGAATCAAAAAAATGACGAAAAGTTACGAAATGTCTTCAGGGCGTAACACTTCTGGTGCATTCGTTTTATTATTCGTGAATACTTAGTGGGCACAAAATTACAATTTGCTTTCCTTTTTCGAGTATGATGCCTCATATTCAGATGGTGAACTGTTTCTTAAGCCTCTCTGACTGTGCCTCATTTCTCGTACTTCTCTCGTAAACGTCGAGATATTTCTCATAATTTTCGCGTAAACGGAGAAAAATCGTGTTTATTACCCTTCTCTCGTAAAGGCCGAGATTTTCTTTTTCATGTACTTTTCCGTAAAAGATGAGGTGTTCTGATCGTCAGTTTTTCTTAGGCCTCAGTGCGTAATTCTTCCCCCTTTTCAAAAACCAATCTCATGAGTATCAGTAGGTCTTCATCTAAGGTGACTGTTATTTTTGTTATTTAAAAAACCGAACGCGTCTTCAAATTTTAGTGAAAATTCCTGAAAATGCTACTTAACAAAAATTCGCCTGTTGTCGGTTGCTTCGTGCCATGGCGACAAAGAGTCACATGGATATACATGGCGCGGCAAATAGTCAGTATTCTTTTTGCGAAAGCTCCTAGAAACTTCGGTCATTGCAGCCGGTATCGGGACTGAAAGTGTAAGCCATGATTTCTCGAATTAGAAAGGGGAGTGCCAACCACTCCACCATGAACTCCGTTTAAATGTAGAGTCATTGTGTTTTTCTCCCTTAACCACTTTTCAAATTCCTTGCCCTATACACTTATAGCGAAAGTGAAAACTGAAACATATTTTGCAGGAATGTCTTGAACTACTAACAAATTTGTAACTTTCGTTCTGGTGAAACGAGGTGGCTAGAAACAGACAGGTGCCTTTTAACAGATTTATGACCTTTATGCCATTTCACCACCTTCGCTATTTGTATTTAACCGTAGCCATATTTACCTTGTGAGGAACTTGCTTTGCATGTTGGTCAATATCAAAGTCAGTGTATGTGGTTGTCACTGTCTGTATATGTAATGTACACCACACAGTTTCAACAAGCTGTTTGCCTTTGGTTTGCATTATGTGCATTGTGATAGTCCGGTTGGGTGATTATGCAAACAAACCTCAAGTACAAAAAGCTCGCAGGATAAAACTATCAGTCATTGCTGGTGTTACTGTTGTCGCCTCAAAAACATTTGTCGAGGAACAATTAAACATAACATGCCGGAACAGCACAAACAACCCAATGATTTGCTCTATGTAACTGTGGATTTAACAATTCCAATCTTGAATTTCGCCTAAATAACGCATAAAATTCCTGTCCTACCTCACATTACACACACTGCATCTCCAGCAAAATGGCAACCAGTTCAATCTGTATCTAACACCAAACACCCCTGCACAAATTTCGGAACGTTAAAATAGGCAGTGTATATAGCAAAAACTAATTTTAATCATTTAAATCGAAGATAAAGTGAAGATTCAAATACGTCTATGCCAAATTTGAGTGTAAGGATTTATGGATTAACCTTAATAATACAACATGAATATTATGATGTTGCCAAGTCCACGACTGTGAAATCTCGGGCTGCTAATCTGTACGCATAATGCGGCATAAATCATAAGATAAATGATCTATATGTGTCTCCAAAAAAACTTTCATTTTTCTTTCTTCGAAGGCAAAGATTCTGAGTTGATATCGGAGGGATGTGAAACGCAGCGATCCTTAACTACATAAATGTACTTACGGTTGCTGGTTTTTTGTGTTTTATCCATCGTCTAATATTTCAAAATGAAAAATACTTTTCGGAAATTTGGCTTATTTACTTTCTACTCAACATGTGAATCCCTTTACATCCTTTCGCCTAAAGATGGAAATATGTATAGTTTGTGTAACCTTGTGAACTTTTTGGATACTATAAGACTGAGAAACTATATGGGAGGACTAATGAAGCAGGCAATGTAATAGTGAATTTGGACTTTTAGTGTGTTTGTACAGGGTAGCCAAGACTACAAAATCATTTAGTATAATACAGTTTAAGTTGCACTTATCAAATGTAGTTTGTGGTCCAGGCTTTTAACTACTTTGGAGTAGGCTTACTAATTTGTTCGTAGATATTTTTATGGTGAAGGGCCCCGCAGCAAATGCTACGGACGCACCGCAGCCTTGAGGCTTATTGTACAGCCCTGTGATGAAGAGGATTATTTTTTTTTGTGGAATGAAATTGACAGGGTAAAACCGAAGTACTCGGAAAAATCTGTCCCAGTGCCACTCTGTCCACCACAAATCCCACATGGACGAACCCGGGCCTCTGCGGTGGGAGGCCGGGGACTAATCGCCTGAGCCATGGCACGGCCTGTTCGTAGATTTGCTACCAGAAAGTATTGTGATGCCTTAATTAATCTCGGCAGCTTCCTCATAATTTTATAAAAGCGAGTTCTATTTTAAATTCTCAGTGCCTTTGTACATTTTGCATTAAATGCAAACAGTACCTTCAAGTCCGGATGTGTGAATATTTATAATTCTTATAATTCTCAAAAAATCATGGATACCAAAGATTTGTATGATATTTGAATGATTACGTTAATGCTTCTCTGCGTGATGGCAAATTTAATAGTTCTGTGATTTTCATTGAAGACTGAAAGCAAATCAATGCGTTATGCATTAACAGCGGGATTCAATTAGTGACGCCCTATGTCAGTAATGTGATATTTATGTAACTGTACTTAAACTATGTCTCAGTTAGATCCCGCAGTAAATACAGTGGATTCATGCGTGTAGCCCTTCGATAACACTTCCATTGCCTCAGTTACACAAATGAATTTAATATGATATGTTGAAACGTTGGTCAGTGGCGGAGAAAGAGGGCATCTAAAAATAATTTTAAAAGTACGTGTAGAAATTATATGTTTTGGTTTTTCTCATTGTAAATTCATGACTGTTAGATCTATAAAATATTTCTTCATATCTTACTATGTTGATTTCAGACACAGTACCCTTATTTTTTCCTGTTCATTATAGATAAAAAACATTACGAAATTTGTGCACGTATTGCATTTCGAAAGGCGAGATCCCCCCGAAGCACAATACAAGAAACACCGAAACCTACATATTCAATAGATGCAAGTAACAATATCAGATATTAAAGTCAAATATTTATTCAGGATTTTGTGGTTTGCGCACTTGTCCACGGCGCAATATTTAGAACAGAACACAAAGCCTTGGAAGCTGGATTTGTTTCTGTTTTCAGTTGAAAATGTGGGAAGGAACATCGTTAAATGTTTCCGATAGAAGGAGCTATTTTCAATCATTGCGTAACTTACGTTATCTCTTGTTGTTGCACCCACCTGAGTCGTGCCTTCCCGACCATCTTTTATGAAGTCATAAGCGTCCCTTTTCCGAGTTGGTGTGTAACGTGCGAAATACTGCAATTTGGACAGGCTCCAGAAGACAAGTATGCCTACCCCTACACGGCATAAAATGCCATTTCAGAGCCCTTTAGTGTTAAGATGTTAATATCACACATATGGGAGCCCAGATAGGTACTTCTTTATAGTTGCTAGGCTGTGAGCTGGACGACGGAAAATTCGGGGCTCGCTTTGCGACAGGAGCTAGAA
Source organism: Reticulitermes speratus (assembly GCA_021186555.1). Taxonomy (NCBI): domain Eukaryota; kingdom Metazoa; phylum Arthropoda; class Insecta; order Blattodea; family Rhinotermitidae; genus Reticulitermes; species Reticulitermes speratus. The sequence continues at coordinate 36,266,405 of JAJKFL010000003.1, read as the reverse complement.
ATTTTCTCTTTTCCAAAGTGTCCAGATCGGCTCTGGGGACAACCAGTCATCTTTCTTGGGTAATGGAGCGTTATTCGCGCGAGAGTAAAGCGACCGGGACATGAAGCTGAACATTTGTCTCCGCCTAGTTCTGAGGTTAATACTGTATGGAGCTATACCTCCACTGTTCAATACGCGTTAATAACATGGCGCTTAATTAACAGCCTGGATAATTGTATATGTGCGTGCATTGTACGCATATAATTTAATTCTTTAGCACTATAGACAACTTAGCTTCTTATTCCATGTACCATATTAAGTGATTGGGATTCTTATGTTATCTTTCATGTTACGTTGTTGCTTTCGGAAATAAATACCTCTGCACTTGTTGATTGCATTATAAGTTTTTGCTTAATTTTTGAACCTATTTTATATTGGGTTATTTACAGTTGTAAAATTTTATAACACATTCGTCTCTGTCAAGCAACCTAATTTGTACTTGCGATGTGAGTAGGCCTACAATGTTTGTAGGCAGTGTGGGAAGGAAACAGGCAACTTGGGAGATATATTCGTAAGTGGGTGGATAAAGTTAAAATGGTTCTTAAAGAAGAGTGTGTGAAGGTCTTGGCTGAGTTTATCTGGCTCAGAAAAAAAAATCAATTAACGGGATATTGTAAATATAGTTATGAATATTTTGCCCCATAAAAGGTGGGAAATTTCTTGGCAAGGTGAGAAACTACCAGCTTCGTAAGTAGGTCGTGGCAGTATAGCGTTAGTTATTAAGAAGTGTGTTTACGTTCTGATGAATATGTGCAATATGTTCTTAACAACAATACCTTGATATAAATAATAATATTTTAAATTACTCTTTCGTGTTCCTGAATTTCTGGTATGTCATTGTTTCGAAATAATAGTATCGATCTGTAAGTCATTCGTAACTTGCGTCGCCATTATACTACTCTTAATTAGGTGTCGTTTGTGTAGCCACGGTTCCACCATACAGTTTCATGCTGTCACATGTCCATATCTCATCCTGCTAGTCTAATGACGTAACAAGACACCGCACACGGAGGGTCATAAGTATCTGCATCAGCAGTGAGTTGTTCATAATTAGTCATAGGTGGTTCTGTGAAAACATTCAAAGTAAAGCTGAAATCTTTCTATTTTTCTATTTGTTAATTCTGTTTATAAGTGTTATTTAGCAATTTAGGAAATTTTTAAGTGCACTGTGTGTTGCTGGTCACTCATTCATGAAAGTGATGTGCACGAATTTATTTCAGTAAGAAAAGCATAGAAGGTTACTGAAATCTACATGTAATTTTTATTTACTTCGTGACGAAAGTGTCCCTTGCGCTCATCGTGTGTCATTACCAGGTCTGAAACGACTGTCTGTTTACAAGTGCGTATTTACTGGCATCCAGGTGTCTCCGTTAGGAGCTATGCAGCGAACAAAATTAAAGAGAGATGGGAGTCAATCAAGGTTAGTTGCTTTGTGGCTCGATCTAACATCTAAGTAATCTTAAAAGTGTCTTGAAGTTACTGATTTTTCATAGTGAATTATAATTAAGTAAAAGTGTCACTTTAAGGTTCACAATTTTAAAAGAATTAGCGGTGTAAATTTACTGTAGTTTCGAGTGAGAATCAGTAAGACGTTTCAAATTTGGAGGCGTTTATTTTTGTCACCAATGTCTTTAATTACATCTACGTAAGAGGAGCATATTCAGGATTTCCTTTAAAGGATTTTGATATCTATAAAGCGCTTTAATATTTCAGTTTTAAAGGACTCTGACGTCTGAGGTTTGGGAGGTTGTAGCTGCCTTTGTCTTTAGATGGAATGGTAAAGAGAAAGAACCTAATCTGAAGGGCCCATTAGGGGGTACTAGTCTCAATCCCTGCAACAAAGTTACGTTGGGTGTTGTCCAGTATCTGAGGCATGTACACCTTTGCAGAAGCTAAGATAAAGGTGACTTTCTCTGAAGACGGAAGCAGAGATTCGTTCATTCTGTAGTCTGTCTTACGACAGGCCCGTAGCATCTTCCAAAGCGAGTTCTCCACAGGGTGCGATCTAGTGCTTCCTGTTTCATTTTCCAGGAGTATCAAATACGTTCCACACAACGTACAATGTCCAGACTAATATTTTTGTAATAAATTACCCGTTTATATAAATGTTTAGAGGATTTGTGTGTTACGTATAATTCAATTGTCACTTGGTCTTCAGCGTAGATTTCTTTGCTGGGGGGGGGGGGGGATAAAGAATAAAGTGCATTCTGACGTGATAGAAATTCATGCTTCTTCACAGCTTTAAGCAGTTGCTAACATAATGTTCGAACAAGATGGCGCATCCTCAAGTCAGTAGGCCTAACTTAATGCAGTAAATATTGTAGGACCAGATAAGTAGAGAAGCCCCGAATTATTTGTTCCCCTTTTCAGTTTTTGTTAGTCAATTACATTACATCTTTTAATGTAAATGAAGAATAAACCTGCTAAAACGTTACTTCACCGTAAGTGTTAGAAGTCTACGCCTGCATTTAACACAAGACAGCCTAGAATGACACACACAGGACTATACTTGAATATGTACTGATGTACAGAGAAATCAAATAATCGAAATAACGCGCTATTAATTGAGATTTGTATCTTGCTGCATGCACAATGGCTGCGCGGTCTAAGGAGTGGATCTGCGGCCGCTCGCTTACTGATATGGCGGGTTCGAATTCCGCCGGGGACATGGATGTCTCTCTCTTTTGTTGTGTTGTGTGTTGTCAGGTACAGGTTTCTGCGTCAGGCTGATTATTCGTCCAGAGGACTCCTACCGATTGTGGTGTGTCTGAGTGTGATCGTGAAGCCTCGATAATGAGCAAACCGTGGCCCACTAGGGGCCGTCGAACAATAAAAAAAAAAAATCTTTCTGTATTTCATCGCCCCTAGTATATACCTAAGTTTGAAATACTGGCATTCCTTTTATTCGGATTAGGGTCGTGTGTAAAATAAATTTTTTTTGTATACCTCTATTTATATTTAAGCCGTTTCTGTTACTCCATTTAACCTATATATATTTTTCCAAGAAATTAGAATATTTAAAATATCTGAAATAAGAACTCGCGGAATTTCAACGTGCCTTCTCTGAGATCTCCAAACTAACTTGAATTTAGTACACCATAATTACAATGCACAGTGGTTGAAAAATTATAAAATGTGTTCACTTAACACTCTCAGTTCAAACCGAGCGCCTTTAAGGTTAACACATTTATCGCGTTTCGACTTGGGTGAAAATTTCATTAATAAATAAGTGTTTATAGATCACAGGTCTGCACAGTAATACTTCTTAGGTAAGATGTTTGTAATGTAACTGAAAATGTCGGCCTTTCTTGAAGCATTTTCAGGCTAATATTTTTATATTTAGAAATAGCAAATTACACGCAGCATTCTTGTGCCTTTCCATGTAGTTTAATATTAGGGTGAATATGGCTCAAAAAGGAACTACATTATAAATACCCCAAATAATAAATATTCTATCTCTATAGAAAGAGCAATCTTTAAAAATTATTTACTGAATATTAGCACTTTAAGACAGGCTGTACGTATAAAAAATTAAAAATTGTATTGTTATTTCTAAGCAACAATATTCCATACCCTTCAATAATCCTTAAAATTTTTACCATCTAATAAAGATTTCAAGAAGAAGAAGAAGAAGATAAATTCTTAACTTGGTGGTAATAATTAGCACAACGTTGCTTTGAAAAATTTCATTACTTTCACAGCTACGTAAGTCACGTGTTGAGTATAAATGTGCCCCAGAATTATTTGCTTCTAAACTTGTATTTTTTTCAATAGACATATTTTAAATTTTAAATTTGAAAACACAGAAATTAAGAGCAAAGCATAGTGTAGGCCTACCATGTAACATTTACCACTGATAATTCCTACAGTACCAAACTGCAGCTGATTAAAAAATCTAAACTTTTAGAAACAAAAATAAATACACAAATAAATAACTAATAAAGCAGTAGAGAAGGAAAATAATTTCTGCATGAATCAGCCACTATAAATACTATATATATATCAAATAAAAACATGGAATTCAACCTAACTTTTTCATTATTTTTTATTTAAATTGTTATATTTTACTATTATTACTATTATTCATTTTATCGGAAGCCGGTAGCAAAGACCTGAACAGAGAGCAGTCGTAGTCCAAGTTTTGTTTCCACACACAGAAAATGTTTAGTTGTCGTGTCGATTCTCGACCCCAGATAATGGCCGGTGACGTCATACTTAGGTTTAGTTTATTGCCACTAATGGCTATGAAACATGCGACTAGAATTTTGGTCTCCAGTTCTGAAAGTTTCAGTAGCGCATTTTTACCGACATAGGCCAATAATTGTTCTTCCGGGTACAAAGTTCCAACATCGATTCTTACATTATGTACGAACGAGTATATATCGCGGAAGTGCTTCTTTGTATCTGTGAGGAAGCAGCGATAGCAAGTTGTGACTTATTTTAATTTGAAATTTAAAAGGACTTGTTTCCGCTCCGTTAAAAATGTGCATGTTTCATACACACAGCGCTTGTTAGTGTCAGCCTTTCGTTCGAGTGGTTCTGAACTACGAATTCTCTCGACAGGTTTGTACTTTATTACAACATATCAGTATTTTGCTTTAATGCTTATTTAGTTGTTTATTTATTTCTATATTTATGCTTATGATGATGTTGTAAGACCGGCATAAACAGTAACTGACAGTGCGTTCTTAAAAAATATAAAGTAACAAGGTAAGTAAGACATAAATATATAAATTTATTGTAAGTTCTGGTGAAGCAAACGCACAACAAAGACATGCTATCGTTCAGTAAAAATCGTCTGATTTTTTATGGATTCCATTCAGCGATCTACAAATTCGCTTATTAATATGCATTAATATAAATTAGGGTGTCCTGAAAATCATTTTTGGACATTTTATTTTATTTTAGAAATATTGTTTGTGTCCCCGGTATGCTGACTAATTGAATCCTTAATCTCACCATGTTACAGACGATGACCCGCAAAAAGGCGCATAACAGTCTTTAGCCGCCTTTGAATTTTTTATCCAATCTTCTCGAACAGAAGACGGGGAGGAAAGTGCCTTGCTTAAAGGTTATTCCAATTGCTAAAATTACATAGCGTCGATGGTAGGTGAATTAAATATAGCAGGCCTATGTAGTATCGGTGGGATGATACTGATAGAGGAAAATCGGAGTACTGGGAGAAGAACGTATTCCAGCGCCACTTTCATTCATTCATTTCGTAGTCTGTCTTACGACCGGTCCGTAGCCTCTTCCAAAGCGAGTCATCCACAGAGTGCGATCAGTGCTGCCTCGTTCACGTTCCAGTATCTTCTATTTTCGTTACGGTTATCCATAGCTGCTTACGTCTTCTTCCTCGTTTTTCCGTCCCTTCTATGTTTCCTTCAACAACACAAATATAACATAAGTATCTTTGTTTCATTTCACTAGTTTTCAAACCTGCCGATCGGCTTGTTGTTCAGTGATATGTGGCAACAAAGAGGGAGCCTTTTTAATCTTGCCATGTGTGTTGTAACTTTACAAAAGATGATAAAAAAGATTAGGTATGAATGAATAAACGTTCATATTGTTAGTAAAATCATCATTTTCATTGCTTTCAAAAACATTTTTAAGGTACCCTATTTGAAAAGCCCTTTACTTTAACTATCCGTCGTAATATAAAAAATTTCCACCTCAGTTATACAGAGAATATTACACTTCCTTTAGGACTTAAACACGTTAGATCCTCTTGCTGATGTTTTGTCTTCATAGTCGCATATTTGTGATAATGACAACTAGTGACTTGAGATTGGCATCAATGTTGTTACCGCGGGAGAAGTATCATCATTTGTGGACTAGAAGTTCGTAGAAATTTCGTCTGCTCTTTTCACGCCCGAGGAAAGAACAAAATTTACTAGACTTGAAATGAGGGAAGTGGCAGCCCGTTTTTGAGATAAGCCTACCCATCCTACAGTAGTCTAAGAAAAATAAATTTAAAAATTTCATTGACTGTTTTAATTTATTTAACTTATTGACTAACTTTAAAAAAATAGAAACTTAGGTACAATAACACAAATTATAATTGTTTTTTTTGTGTTTCTTTTAATTAACCACTCAGACATTTATGGATGGGTAATACAGAAGTGGATGTGGGGGTGATGGCGAGATTTGATAGAGGCGTCCACAAATTAGACAAATACTTGTACCAAGTTAAGTCATCTTGCAAAGTTGTGAATTTTACTGATTTTTTCCTATGTCTTAACGAAAAAAAGAGAACCTCAGAAAGTGAGAAGAACTCAAAAAGGTGTAGAGAAGATTAATTCTGGAAAGCTACGCTCTGCCTCCACTGGCAAGTGGTTACCATCATGTTATAAGAATCATAATGCTTTCTTCTTTATGATTGCTGGGCCCCGAGCATTCAGAACGTCAGTAACTATATAGCAGGCCATATGACGTACAGAGGCCTGGAAACTTAATCTTCATTGGTACTGCAGTGAGAGCCTCAAAACTCGCAAGGTGTAACGAAGTTGCTGCCGATACTTCAGTTGTAACATCAGCGCCCTAAAATTCAGGCGACAACCTATGATGCTCTGATTACAAAACGACCAGCTCAGGTTTCTGGTGGGTTATAAAAAGCTTTTTTCTTCTTTTTTTTCTGTTTATAAAGGATGTTCTGCTGTTGGTTATACGGCGTAGGTCTATACGCTTACAAACGCTTGGCCCTAGTGCGAAATGAAAATGAAGCACCCAACCGATACATCATGGATATGTCATAGCTATAGCGATGCAATTCGTTTCAATCAAACTGCCTTTATTGTTCTGTGTTTCTTTCTGAAGGAACAAATATTTCTTTTTTGTGTATTGTACAGGTATCTGATTTCATCCGCTTTGTGGCAGATTGCACCTTTACGTTTTGCGAAGAGTATCTTAAACCTGGCTTGAAAATCTGTATCTGTGTCTATATATACACATTATAGGGCATTATATATGGTAGTATATCATTGCGCTTGATAATATCCCCAGCCTTATTCAGAATAACTTATAATACGTAAAACACATACCATATTTGGAAACATTATTGCAGATCTTAAAACTTGTGTAAAATTTTAAGACTACTTACTTTTTCGTCATGGCGCGAGAGCCACAAGTGGGCCAAGGCCTCCTCGTGGTCAAGTCTTCACGATGACAGACACATCACATTCGGTAAGGCTCCTCTAGACGAGTGATCAGCCAGACACAGGGACCTCTACCTGACAACACACAACACTCACAAGACAGACATCCATGCCCCGGCGGAATTGAACCAGCAATCCCAGCAAGCAAGAGATCGCAGACCCACGCCTTAGACAGCGCGGCCACTGGGATCGGCAAGACTATGTATTACTAAATAATAACTACTTTAATGCTTACGCATGGTATTTCACTGAAAGTAATGGATTAAATTGCAAACTTTAGGCTGGCTTGTCATTAATGAACGAGTGGCTTAATGAAGAAATGTACATAGAATTCAAGTGCTGAAAGATTTCTTTAGGACAGTCACTCGGTAGACCGCAAAAAATCACGGAGAATAAGATAATAATTAATTACAGTGACATAAGTTGTTCATTCACGTAGGTTGTAAAATGGTTACACGGCGGACACATTGGCGAGAGTTGAATTCTAACAGTATTGATCCCTATAGTGTTGTTGTCGCTCATTTAGTAAGTTATTAATTAGACAGGTTTAATGAATAATTTCTTACATAAATTGCAAGTTTCAGTTTATCTTTGTGTATGACACAATAACTCATATTATTCCCTTACTGCATACAAGTCAGAAGCTATTGTTTGTCATGTCTTTCTGTGTGTATCCAAACAATAACTTCTACCCAGTCATGAAACTTTATCTCCCGAAAGGCGACTGCAGCAATAATTATTAACTTAAAATGGCCAGGAGTACTGACACCATGGCCATGTGAGACAAAATTAAACGACTGGGTAGCAGACTGTAATTTCTTATCAGTGTTTCTCTTTTATACAATAACAACAAAGTCGATATTTTGGATTTATGAATTATGTCATAATTGTAGTCAGAATTAAAGTCGATGAATTTTAATTTCATATTTTCTAAATATTTCCTTTAATCTGAGTTAGAAATAGTTTTTCTTGAAAGGTTACATTTTCTCAGTTCCCTACAATTTGCGAAACCTGCAGTTTCATTGCCTTACGCACAAAGTCTAGCCATTGGAACATCTCATGAGCCAGATGAATCCACTTCAAACTTTTAAAATACTTTTCTTTAAAAACCGTTAATCATACAAAATGATTGAATATTTCAGGAAATTCTCACAAATCTTATAAGATGTAGGAAATGTATATTTAAAATGATAATATTTAAGAATACCTATCTTCTGGGAAGTCGAGCCGCCTGAAGATAAAGTAACTACATTCCTTCGAAACGTCGGGAGCATATTACCCATTTAAGAAGCATCTATACCAGAAAACTGGACTCCTCAACTACATCGTCCTGAAAATTTCAAGACTCACAAATTTAGTAAAATTTTAACAAACTGTTAGGATTGCTAGAAGTTTCTTTTCCCTGGCTTCAGGCAAGTCAATTAATTTGACACCTGGACTAATACTCAGTTATTTCACCAACACTTTTCCCTATAAATACTCTCGGACATAAATAGTTCAACTACAGAAGTTTCGCATTGTTTCTTTTACCTTTGTTCCGGGCGTTTGTCTCCTGGCGCGTGGTCACAACGGAAGAGGCAATTTGACGTTCAGCTTAGAGAAGCAAGTTGTTCTTTTCGCTTGAGGCAAATCCCACGTCGAGAACTCAACTACTCTACTTTGATGGACGGAATTTACCAAGTCGTATAAAGATTGACTTTCCCCGTCCTTCTTTATATCCCACTGGAACGAGGGAGAGTCGGGACCAGGCTGCAGATATTGGCTAGCTACGGTGCGTCGGAATCACTATGGAATTTGTTGCGCTGAACGAGTATGAGCAGTGAGAGGCTTTCTGTACATTTGTTGTAAATTTGAGCTGTCACGGGAAAACTGAAATAGTGTCGGGAATATATTTTATATTAATGGTATTTGTGTGATAAATAGTTTCTATAGATTTTGTATTTTATAAAAAACTTACTGCTATTAACCTAATGTAAGAAAAAAAAATCTGGTTTAAACAAAGACGAAAAAAGACACAATCTGTTGCAATAAAACTTCTAAAACTTAAGAAAATATTATCTGACTAATGAGATGAGGAAAGTGATTATAGAAGTTTTCGCGTTTTATGAAACCCGATTTTCTACGTGTTTATAAATTTCAGCCCTTCGCCCTCTCTCATGAACCAGATGAATCTGTTCCACGTCACATCCTCTTTCCTCAAGATCCATTTTAATACGTAAGCATATACTTTTACCATCTAATATCAAATCCGTTGTAATATTATCCTCGCATCTACGCTTCTTTGTGGTATATTACGCTCAGGCTTTACTTTTAAAACTATGCTTGAAATTTTCATGTCTTCTGTACATGTAAAACGTCCCTCCCTCAGACCGCTTCCCCCTCTGATCAATCTAATAACATTATATAGAGACTACAAATTATGAATCTTCTCTTCATTTTGCAATATTCTCCAACCTCCTCTTACTTATGCCCTGTAAAGGCAAAATGATCTCCTTAGTACGTCCTTCCCAAGCAATCTCTATCGGTGTCTAAACCATGCGGCCTGTGGGAAATACGCGACCCACCAACCCATTGTATAAGATCCTCTGTCATGATCTATTTCCAATTATAAATTTTGGCCCTCCTCATTATGGAAACCTGTTTTTTTATTTAAAGTGTTTATCAACACAGGCCTTAAGGCTGAAGTTTTCGTATCCTTGGATGGTAACTTGCGACGTAGATCAGCAAAGAGATCACAGTGTAATAAATCCTTTTAAAATCATTAATTATGACATATTTTGATTTTGTTGTCGAATTACGAAGTTGTGTTAATGTTATTATTATTTTAATGTAAATACCCTTATAACATGACATGTGGCCTACCTTAAATTTATAATTATTCTTTCGGCCTTTGTATTCTTTGAGTTCGAGTCCACTGCTCTGTAGAATTACAGCCGAGAACGCCTTAGGTTTTAATTTGTAAGGACACCTGAAGAGCAATATGTCAACATTTGAAACATTGTTTATGGAGCTAAACGAAAATCAGTATTGCTTGTAACATTTTATATTTGATGTTTCTTAACCACCTACAGTAATGAATTTAAGACACAAGTATACGCAATCCATAAAATCACTTTTTATATCTCCAGTTCATAATTAATTTTTTTAGGATTCGTTTTAATTTATCCATTCCATTTTCTCATTGAAAGGTGTTTCCTTCAAAATTGCCTTCATCAAAACACTAAATGCATCCTCCACGCTACATGTTTGTGCCTTATTATACTCCACCATTTCATAGACCCGACTCTAGCCTTTGTGTTGATTTATTTATTGTAGACTGAAGAAACAACGGAACTCCACCAATCACACTGCTACGTAAGTCGCTAGTCTTAACGAAGTGTGGCTGGATTTTCTGTATGTGTTGCAACAGAAGTGATACGCCCGAGTACGAACACAACGTGAAGACCATTCCTCACGTTACACCACGGTAAGTCCTATCATCGATCTGTGTAAATAACCGTAATATTGAATATAATTTTAATCCCTCTACAAGGGCTTTATTGACCGTTTTGTTCTTATCTAATATGAAGCTACAGCTAAATTAATAGCTCAGGCTATTTCTTCAAGATGTGATACTAATTATACTGGGCGAAATCCCAGAAGATTTGAATCTTCCAGTTTCTCATTCTGCGCTCCTCTTCACGCCCCTGTTACTTCCTGTTCTTCTCCTTCTTTTAGAATGAAAATTTTGGTTTGTCTATGCTTGTGGCTAGATAAAGCATATACCAAGTACTAACGTTTGTGTCCAGAGGCGGGAAATATTTGAATCCCCTGGCTTCTCCTAGCAGCATAGTTGCTATTAAAGCCAACTTAATTTTTAGGTTTTATGTTATGATATGGAGGTATAATGTTTTAAATATAATTGTGTCAAAAGTATTGCGGTTTTAGTCTGTTCATAATTTCGCCTAAATGTAATCTTAATACGTTACCTTCTTTCTCTATATTTGCAGTATTTTCTACGAATTTAAAATATTTTCTTCAGTAGTTTCATAAATGACATATTTGGACACAGAGAACATATTACCAGCTTCCCCTCTTTTCATGAAGTGCTTACACAAACCGCATAAAGATACGCCAAAATCTCTGTCATGTTTCCTGTCGAAACTTAATCTATTCTTTTGGCTATGCGTGGATCTGTTAAGATATATAGCTCACTGTCCTAAGATGTCATTAGCGGAAAAACACTTCAGGTGTACCTTTTCTTAGACAGGTGATAATGCTTTGTGACTGATCAGGAAGACATTTGACCTGTTTGAATGTATTCATAGTTTTGTCTGGAAAAAAAAAACCAGTATATGTATGTAGATATGTCATATTTTGCATTGAGTAGGTGATTGTGACAGTGCCACAGAACGCACTGATGTCCTCTTGACAGGCGCTGACAGAGCATGAAAGTGAGTTCTTGTTGTTGAAAAATAGGCAACATAAATACAATTCGTGACGTATCTTGATTTTCTGAGGAATATCGATCCAATGAATAAAATATAGAGCTACAGTAAATCAATGTCCTATGGCTTTTACTCTTGTTTACGCATTCTTTGCAAAACGTTCATAACATAAAATCATAATTGGGAGATAGTAAAATTATGCTACCCCTCCACAGCTTTCACGCCCGAAATTACTCGAAGGATTTTATTAAAATCGTTATTGGAATTTACATTCAACTCTTTTAAATGTTCGTAACCTTGGTTTTTTATTGGTACAGTTGTCTAATCTTTATTTTACATGAAGCTTGAATCTAATTCCATCGATCTTTTCAGAAGCATATTATCCTCTGAAAATTCACACGTACCATAGAATATGAATCTCATTAATATTTATAAATTTTATTTGGAACACTTTTCATGTAATAAATATTTATGTCAATGCACAGCAACTTTCTTCTTGATTATGTAGTATTAATAGTATGGCATGCCGATCTCAGTGGCCGTGCGGTCTAAGGCGTGGGTCTACGGCCGCTCGCTTACTAGGATCGTGGGTTCGAATTCCACCGGTGGCATGGATGTCTGTCTCTTGAGAGTGTTGTGTGTTGTCAGATAGAGGTCTCTGCGATGGGCTGGTCACTCGTCCAGAGGAGTCCTATTGACTGTGGTGTGTCTAATGTGTGTGATCATAAAACCTCGAAATGAGGAGGCCCAGGCACCCGAAAAGGGGCTGTTGTGCCATAAAAAAAATATTATGGCATATTCATTTGTGTAAAACCAGAAATGGTGTCCTTTTCTTTTCCGACTTCAACTACATTAAATAATTCCGTTAATTTTCGGATTAAATCTACCCTATGCGGAGGAATACTTGTTTAAGTAGCTTAGCTCAATTTAAATTTGAGCCAGGGAAAATTGCGCGTCAAATAATTTGTCTGCATGAAAATGTTTAGTTTATTGCACGATAATTTACTGCTGTTGCATGCAGATTTCCAAGACTGACACACAGGATGCTAAGGTTTTACATCTGCAATGCTAAGTCATTTCAGCCTCTGCAAATACAGCTAACTAGAATGTTATGTTATAGCAATATTTCTGATCTAATAAAAGTGTATACGATTCGGATAATAATATATCACATTAGGAATCATTTACTTCAGGAACTTTGTTTATTGCCTTGTGGTATAAATCATAAACTATTTAAAAAGATGCTACAGGGACAAAACGTGAGGGTAGCTTTGTGTGTCGGGCGGAACTGAATTGCTCGTAACCTTATTTCTTGCCTGAGGACCGGAACCGGGACCGGGACCGGTTCTGTACCGGAACGTGGTGTTTTATTAATATTTTATTATTTTTAACAAGAAACGATAAGCAAAATCCAGAAAGTACATAATTTCAAACTTAATGTAAGTTCACAAAATGTGGCACTGTAATTCTTTGTGTGAGGTTAGCTTTGGGGTAGTCTGCTATTTTTATTTTAAGGGGTAAACAGTCTTAACGTCATAGAAATAAATGTGTATTCTCTTTTGAACTGACGCATATTTGTTAATCTTGATACGAAAGTCTTACTATGAAATACGGAAGCCATTTTATCTTTCCTTCATTTTGAAACCATCGGTATTGAAACACAATGGTCTGGGTTGTATGGGTCACTTATAGACCATTAAAATTTTTATTTTGCGATACCTTATCTTCGAAAATTTTGAGAGTCATTCTTTTTGAAGAACATAAAAAGCAGTTTGGCGTCTGAGAAATACTGGAGGCTGCGTCACATTTCAGCTCATCACACCGATGTTTATGAAAGTGCAAGACTATTTGTTACGATTCCGTGTGGATTGGTAAATAGTTTCCAAAATTTCGAAGGACCTTGGTGTTTATATCTTAAGCGTCTGAGTATTTCAAATCTAAGTAGTCTCCTCTTCTCTCTTTGTACCATAAAGAGCGAGGTGTGAATTTCCTACGAAATGTCGTTAATTATTTACCAGTCGACACGGCGTCATATCAGAAGATTTAAATCTTCAATGTTGTAAAATGTGTTCATTTTCTGGTTAAGGGCAGCAATTGTGGAACCATTGCAGATATATAAGTGAAATTTTTGATGTTACAGATAAGGAGAAAACATATTTTTCCTTATATTTTTGTCTGTTTTCTAATTAGGGACACGGTTTTTTTTACATTCGTGAAAGCCATACCTTGTTGTATCGAAAATAGAGTAAACCGAAGTATATAACAATATCATTGCCTAACCCACAAGACGTTAACCTGTGGTGACTACAGTTCTTGTAGATACAGTGTTTGGAATATGTCACTTTTATGCCATCATTCATAGTCCCCTGCCTGTTCTCTAGGTGGTAAATTTTCAGAACGTAACAAAAGTCAATTAATAACATATTCGCACCTGTGAAAAAAACATATAAGCTGCCATAATGCCACAAAGAATATAAAAATACGGAGGTATAATCCATACAGTTTCATGGTTATTCATTATATATTGGGTCATAAAATAGTTTATGTCTGCAGGGCTCATCACATGACTTAGATGAAGTTTCCTTCTTATACATGAAATCTCTATTCGGAATATAGACTCATCAAAGGGGAAAAACTTATAGGTCTTGTGTGGTTGAAAATAAGGCTTCTTAGCAGATGGAATCATTGGTTTAAGTCGGTATGGCATTTGCATTTTCCATTCCAGTCTATTACAAATAGTATTACTTTATTTTCTGTGGCGCAACAGCTCAACTCGGGCCTAGGCCACCTTATTTTTGAGATTTTTAGACCACACACGCGCACGCACACACACGCACACACACAGTAGGACTCCTCTGAACGAGTGATCATCTCGTCGCAGAGGCCGCTATCTGCACAACACACAAAAACACAACAGACGAATATCCACAACCTCAGCGGGAATCGAAACCGCGATCCCAACAGTCGACAGGCCGCAGACCTACGCCTGAGACCGCACGGCCACCGGCATTGGCAAATATTATTATTTGCTTTTGTGTATTTAGAGTTATAAGCTAAGAGCCTAGACGGCAGAACCTCGTGTACTTTTTAATATGAGAAAGGGTTGGTGGATGAATTGATATATAGTTCAATATTTGGGTAGATAAATACTACATACTGATATTCGTCTTGATTATAGACACAACAACAGCAGTTTTTGTGCTTTATAACTAAAATGTAACTGTGTCTGCGGCCGCTCGCTTACTGGGATTATGGGTTCGAACCCCACCGAGAGCATGGATGTCTGTCTCTTGTGATTGTTGTGTGTTGTCAGGTAGAGGTCTCTGCGACGAGCTGGTCCCTCGTCCAGAGGAGTCCTACCGAGTGTTTTGTGTCTAAAAGTGTGATCGTGAAGCCTCGAAAAATGAGGCGGCCTAGGCCCCCAAGGGGCTGTCGAGCCATTGAAAAAAAAAACTAAAATGTAACATTTGTGATATTCCATTCCAGTACACTATGCTATATCTTAGTTCTAATTTTTATTCTTTCAGTGTGACAGTTACCGAACGTAGAAGATAATAAATATTTACAGCAGCTAAATTGAAAAGCCTCAAGCACCTGGTAGTTCAAAGTTCCTATTAAAGGAACAGTGCTAACCGAAATTTCATCTGTGTCAAATTCTAATTTTATGTAGGACATTTGCAATGTTGTTGTCTACCTAATTATTAGTTTTAGCACTTCCAAAAACAGGCTCGAAAAAATGTTTGCTTTATTGTGACCTGAAATGTTTTGTATGACTTATTATTCTTTCCGTATTATGTTCATATCCCTCTTTATGTTTGTCTTCCTTTTGTTCGCCTCATACCTATTGCGCTTTCCTCTTCTCCTCACCTCCGTGTTGGTGATTTATCACGGACTTCTACACCTTTCATTCATCACTCTACATTTTGACTACTTTTTCTAACCCATTGACCAGGCAAGGTAGGGATGTATATGGAGTTCTTTGTGCTATGTTATTATTTGTGTTTCTACGGGTGGATTGAGCCCTTGAGTTGTGCGTGAGGGGGAATCTATTGTGGGAGAAGTGTCTGGTCTCTGTGAATCTGATATTGAAAGTTACGTGAGAAGTCTGTAATGAATTCTGAAATACTGTAGTGCCCAAAAGTTCAATTTCATACCAAAAACGGTGAATATTTTGCATGGCGTTTTCATAATATAATTAGTTACGATTGCACCCAAATCTTTCAGAACTGATCAATGACTGCACATTCTAAAAATGGCTCCGTGCTCCGCAGTTACAATGTACGTTCGTGTGTATGTGTGTTTGCGTCTGTTAGTGAAGAATAATTAAGCAGTTAGCACTGACTTCGAATAAGGTAACGGGGTTAAAGGTAAAATTGACCTTGTTCCTGCCGTGAAGTCATATATATTGAGTGAAGGTACAGGTACACTCATTCTTAACCTCGGCACTAGCTAAAGGTCAGTGGTCTGCCCCACACCCCGGCGTCTTACCCGCCGTCCCCCGGGGGATAGATCCTTGGAATAGGTGGCTGGCTGGGCCCCATACCCGGTCTGGAAGTTTTGGAGAGGAGATAATTCTCTCGCCCCTGCCGGAAGATTCGAATTAGTGACAAATATTAGTTCCAGGCCTAATTCTTGCCGAAAAATGAAGAATATTTTTAGTGTGTTGGTAATAGAATTAGGCACGATTGCATCTTAGGTATTAATGAAGAGTTTAGTGACTGACGTTTCTGAATACGTCCTCCCGATTTACTTGTTAGGTTTCATGTATGCGTTGGATATGGGGATGTTCTAAATAAGCAAGAATTAAGCAGTTATCACTAACTTCGAAAGAGTAATACTAGTAGAAATAGAATGATTCTTAATTACATAAAATAAATGAAGGGATTGTATTCTACTCGCATAATCAAACAAATATTTCCTGGAATTCCTGCTCAGTTTACACGCCATGTACAACAGTTTTTGGACTCTTCAATAACCAGGTCGACAGATAGGACGAAACGGAAGGACAATTGTGGCCTTCGCGATCGTCCACCTATCTTCGGCCGAATTCTTGGGGCCATCTGAACGGCATAATTTGCTTGAAAATCCCTGGAACTAGCAGGGATGACATCAGCAGGAATTGTTGGCGCACATCAGATTTACTTTTAATTTAAAGAATACATACCATCGATTTCAGGCTTCCGCCGCGATGTTGATAAGATCTGCGCTCTTCTGGGATATTACGCGGCGTCTTGTGGTAAACAATTACCACACGATGCCGCGTAATACCCCAGAAGAGCGCAGAGCTCATAAAAGAATACATGTTTCAAATTTTTAAACGGTTTGTCAAAACTGGAGCCCTGTTATGATTAAATCTGATAAATAAAGCAAATAAATGCGCTCGTATAATTCGTTAATGTTGCCATTTTTATTTCCAGTGTTTCGTGCTCGCTCTAAGACAGCGGTTGCCACTGTCTATTTCGAGGAACCGTTTGGTTTCGTTTTGGCAGTTGAACAGAAGTTTTATTTTAATTATATGTAATTAAGTAAATAATCTTTTTGCACTAACTTTGTCTAATCCGTCTAAGCTCAGTGAGTTCTGGAAACATTATAAGTTAACTTATTACTACTATTTATATACGGGCAGCTGTGAGTCATTTACACCTTAAGAAAATGAAAACTACAATTTTATTGCCCTGTGTTCGGAGAATTTTCTGAAACATATGCTTATATATTAATGGGGCTATCAATTTCAGTTGTTTTTCAAAATAACGGAACTGCATCATTTTCCATATCCTTAAGACAATGGACATATATTACTTTACGTTTCAATTCCTTAACTGTCGAATTCACTAAAAAGCTATTTTTTATGTCATGCTTAAGAATAAATTCACATTTTACTCAGAAACCAATATTAATGAGCATAGTATCGGAGTTCTTTGTTAAGAAAAATATTAAAACAATTACAAATATACACTATCATTAAAGGTAAAATTGTCCATAGGCACGCTAAAGAAACATAAATATGCGTGGACATATAGCGCCTACCATTTTTAACCTCTACACTACATGAAGGTGACTGGTTAACTTCACGCCCTGGCCGCTTTTCTCCCGGGAAAATGTTCCTGGTATCCACTGAGTGGGAGGTTGGTTGCGCTAAAAACTTTTAGTCGCTTGGAGAAAATAATTGCTTACCTTTGCCGAGAATCGAGCCTCGACTACTCGGTTGTCCAGCCCGTAACCTAGTCACTGCTCTATACCAACTGCACTATCCTTTACACCATCAGTGTACACGTATCTTTTGTGTTGTTTATGTAATCAGTAGCAATTACGTATTAAAATAAATGATACCTACAGCAAAAGAATGATTGTTCCTCTTAAAGCAATAACTTCTATAGAAATAATTTTTTCACCCACGCATAATTAGAAATTTATATAAAATCTTCCAAATTTACATTACTAATTTAGAGAATGTAGGAATATATATTTTATACGAAGTTGCAAGGATGAGTTTTCAACCCTTATCTCCAATCTTTATTATATTACACGTGCCCCGTCAGTTGTTCGGCAGGTCACAACTGTAGTTCAGGTCTTTTAGCCCTTCTGAGCATGCTCTTTTCTACTTGTTCTGTGGCTTGTCTTCGTCTTAGAAACACAGAGACCATTTTTAAGACCCATACCTATCTTTCTGTCGAAGGAAGCTAAGTTAGGTGACAACGATGGACAGAGCACATTGTCACTACGGTAGGGACTACATGTTACAATGAAATGTCCGTCTAAAACTTAGACTAACTCGCCGCTAAGCAAGGAAAATACAAGCTGTAACTTTTTTATGTAATTATATTTGGCATGCATTTAACGCGTTAGAGAAGGTTTCGCGTTCAGGGTTTGAAGGCAAGCTATGCGAAAGTATTAGACGTTAAGGCGTTTATAATTACCGTATGTTAGTATGGCATAAAAAAGTAAATTTACTTTTCCAGTACTGAATATGTCACGATAACTTGGCGTAACTATGCTAACAACAGAACCATTGCATGACATTTTGTTTATGCTGGGTTAGACTCCAATACCCTCCCAATTCCTCTGTTAGAATTCAGCATGGAAAGGTTTGCTTGTAACTTATACAAAATTATACAGTTACTGGCCTGATTGTGAAAAGAATGAAAGAAACACAAGCAGACACTTGGTGTTTAGAAGTCTAAAGCTTCATAGTGCGTTGCTACAGAATGTATAAAAGAACTTTAAAAGAATGATTCTTAGCTGTCACTGTATCTTATAGACCGATGATTTATGATACCTGCGGATCTACACAAAACAGCATTCGGCATCCGAAGGAGTTCTTTCTGAATTTAACTGTCACATTATACTGTACGGTACAGTGCAATGTACAGTTAAACTTAAGAGAAGTAGAGTTTCATGTAGCTGCATGTAGTCTTCCGCATGTAAAGTCACTGTTAGTTATCTCTATACAGATGTGCCAGTTGCATTAAATAGCGCATTTATTTTTGCCTGTCCAAGGGCAAATTATTTTCTACTTCAGCTTAATTCAGCTGTCTCTTCAGAACCGTTAATAGCTCTAAATCGCTAGATTCATGGGTAAACATAATTATTGTTAGTATCATATCGAAAGTATCGATTTAATTTATAATTGATTACGACCAAACATGCTATAGTCTGAGGCATGATGATATCCAGATGCTTTATTATTAAGCTCTCAAAACCAATAAACTTTACGAAATTTTTAATAACTTATTCATCTTAAAACTTCGGCAATGATGTATCTGGACGTAATTACTCATTACGCCATGAAATCCTGTGTAGAAATGGAGCTGAGGCTCCACAGTGTATTAAAGATATGTATAAAACATGCAAAATTTGTAAGAAACTTATGTAACACCAACAAATGCGCTATTCCATATTTTATTCCTACTACCTTTTACATAGCTGCTACATGTTTCGGCGTTATTATCTCGCCATCTGCAGGAAGCTGACACCAAAGTTTCTATAAAACTTACGGAAATAAAGTATGTCACAATAAGCGTATATATGTTATGTTATCAGTAGTGCAGAATATTACAGGTTTTGGTTAAAATGATATATATTACATAAATGTAATATATCTTAATGTTGGTGAAACTGTAATACTGGTTTTTTTCAAAACAGTTAAAAATATACTTTGTAATTAAATCTTTGTGTACAAACATCTGTTCTTCCTTGATCCAAATTGGATTCCGGCAATGTATGGTGTGTATTATATGGCGTGTGATGGGTGATACATAAGTGGTTGTTAAATAAGTTTCTTACTTTGTAACAATGCACGGAATAAGTAACGTAAAAACCGAAAATTTGATATTTTAGCGTTTATTTAATACGAGTATTGATCTGAAAGTTTGCCTTTAAGGTAGAATATTGTTCGTTCTCTACTTCTATCTAACCGAAACTAAACTGTCTGGAATGTTTAGCGTAGATGATAACATGATATTATTATTATTATTATTATTATTATTATTATTCTGTGGCTGCACTATACAAGAAATTTAAGCGCCTCCCTAATTGCTCTCCCCCATCCATCCCTATCCTGCGCTACTTTTCTGCAATTAACAGTTCCCATAATATGGTACTAATATGGACGTTCAAGACATTACACTGTGATGCTACAGACTGGATTCCTCTAGCTCAAAATAGAAACTAATGGCGGGGTCTTGGGAATCCGGTGGTGATTCTTCGGGTTTTATAAAGGGAAATTCTCGAGTGCCTGAGCTTATGGATTCTGCTTAGTGGAGACAGTTTATTGGATACGGAGCCATTTAACAAATTTTAATAAAACATGTATGTGATGTGATTTTGTTTTCTGAAAAAGTGAAACATTAATTAAATCGAGTTTTAAATGCCTTTATATACACAGGAGCCTACACCTGTATATAATTGTACGTACTCTATATACAAGCAAGGTGTAAATTTGGAAAAAGACGCTGCCACGCAGGAAGAATATTTCTTTTAAGTGGTCGCAAAAATACCTTGCCGAACTCTGGTCTAGTTGAACACTACCGATTATTTCACTTGGTTAGAGTAGGGTTTGTTTAAAGACTGTGGACATAATACATAACGGGAAGAAGAAGAAGAAGATATTTGTGTTTCCTTTAATTTAATAATGAAGAAGGGGTCTAGAAATAGACAACTTGTGTTTGTAAAGTGGGCAGAGCCATCCACCCGTGATGCTCTCACCACTTTGCAAGAGAAAACGGATACGTTGTGTTTGTTGGACGTATGACTGAAGTGTGTTGGGAGGGGAAGAAGGAACAGCGCTGTCAGTGTTTCAGATTATGCAGAATCAAATGATTGGCTGGTAATGAACTGGAAAAATTGTGAGGGGAAATGGCCGTGGCCTACTTCAAGTATTGCCTGAAGAGGCTGAGGAATATTACAAAGCATCTGAACCCGGATATGCGTTTTCCAGCCGATATTTGAAAGGAAAACCACCAAATAAATATTATACCTTAAATTCTTTTGTGGTGAAGAGCACCGCAGCAGATGCTACTGACGTACCGCAGCCTTCAGGCTTATTGTGCAACCCTGTGATGAAGATGATAAAGATGATTAATTTTTCCGTGTAATGGAGCACCGATGGAATGAAATTGACAAGGGAAAACCGAAGTACTCGGGGAAAAATTTGTCCCAATGTCACTTCGTCCACCACGAATCCCACATAGACTGACCCGGGATCAAACCCAAGCCTCCGCGTTGAGAGGCCGGCGACTAACCGTCTCAGCCCTGGCACAGCCACTGCACGTTCAATTACTTTGCTCGGCAACATACATACTGACAGTTGTCATACAGAATTGTCCTTTACGCAAAATAGCTCACAGAGAACAGAATCCGTTCCCATTATACAAATCAGTCAGTTAATGACACTTAGAGAATCGCTGTTATTCTAAGAATTGACATGAAGTATATAAAAATAGTTTTTGAAGAAATCAGAATTTTCTGTTATTCAGCAAGTGGTACCAGAGGTCTTTAAACTATTAAATCTATGAGGACTTCTATAAATTAGTACCTAGTGTCAAAAACTCAGCTATTTAAAATAGGCCTATGACCTATATTTTAAAGAAAACCTCCACACTGGTTATGGAATCAGCAGGTTCCAAAAATGTCGTCACCACAATACACAACGTCATATCCCATAAGGTATTTATTTACTAACACAAGTTATTGGATATCCTCATCGAGATTCTAATGTGGCACTTTTTTGAATACAAATCAGAAGGGTTAGAGTTTAAAAAAACTGTTGGATAGAACCTTCATTGCCTAATATCAAATCGTGCTGAATAGAAGCCAATGAGTAGGTCTATAATTCTGTTTACTGCTAGAGGTTTTACGCGTTTGTTTCCACTCACAACTTCAGTGCTTGTAAAATCGTTCTTGTCGTCTTTGGGCCTCCGAAAACATAAATATTTTATTGGGATTCCACGTAAGACATAAATATGTATGTCCTTATTTTTCTGTCTTGTTTTGCCTTGCGTTTGTGAAAATATGCTGAATCTCGTCCTACAAAACGCTTAAAGGATTCATATTTTCAGGATTAATACTGATCGGAACAAGACACAGGTCCTAACCTTAAAGCAGAAGAACAAGAATCCCTCTCTCTGTTTTGTACTTTGAAAGGTGAAAATAATTTTACAATGGATTTTAATCCAACAAGTTTCTTTGAAAGGAATGAAGAGGAAATTAATAATAAGAATAAAATATACTGGTTGGAAATTCTGGTGTTCGCAATTCGTAGGAAGTAGAAAACATTTGCTAATCCACTAGCACTTGTTCTAACAAAGTCTTGGAGCAATAAAATTATTCACTTAGTTGAATACGTCACATGCTACATTACCACTGTGATTTACTCTGTCGTCCCAGCAGCCGCAAGGACTTACTCCATGGGGTTAGGGTCTTCGTTACTTTCTTAAATATTTCTTTCTTCTTCCCCTGTTACTTTCTTATGCTGCGTACATATGGCTGGATAAGACGTACACAGAGACAATTAGTCGGAATATATGTACATGGATAAGATTATTTGATATATTAATAAGAGAAAAAAATTTTATGAATACCCAGAAGCAAAATGTCGAGAAATGTTAATTACATTTGTCAGGTACACACCAGAATTTTTCATTTGGGGGAGGGTGGGCTGAATCTGAAGCTATACACTTTGTGATTGTTTTTAAAAACTATGCTATAAAATCATGTCATAAATATAACTCGAACAGTAGTATCGTTTGCAACTGCATGGATATACATATAAGCATAACTGCATGTTTCGAGATGTAGTCACTTAATTTAAGTGACAAGGTCTAATATTCTTAGCTTTCTAAGTTAATCTAAGACTTCCTAAGGTTTATATTTTATTTTCAATTTTTCAAAGTAATAGTCATCAGCCAGTTTCAGTGGCTGATTTAGGCTGAAAGGTAAATCACGTAAAACGTTTGATATCGTGTCTACAAAATTCGTGTTTTTTTTAAATTTCGATTTAGGATTGCGGGCTGCAGCCAGGCAGCTCCCCCCCCCCTCCGGTTTGGGTTCGCGTTTGGTATTTGTTATGTGATAGAAATTATAAAAATGAATGCCATCTTTTACATAATAATGTGTGATGTGGCAATGAAACATGAAACTTAGGCTTAAATGTCAGTACAGAATTTTGAAAACAATTACTTCGTAACAAATATGCGATAAACGTCACTTTTTCACTCATAATGCAAGTTAAAATACTGTTCTGTAGGTCTTAACGCAATAGTTTTCCTATAATTTTTGTGTTAGTGCATTCAATTTCTACAGCTAAAATTTTTTCTAGAATGTTTTTAATTGCTTATAAAGTTTCAAAATAATAGCATTTGAAAACCATACAAGTAGCAGTACTTGAACAATTCATAAGAATGTTTGATAACATTTGTAAGATGTAACGTTCTTAATGAAGTATTAAGAATAATTTATAGTAACTTATACACAGAGGGAATTCATTTCAATATTTAAAGATTTTCTTCCAGATGATCATGACTTACTTATTACTAACATAAGTGATTTAATGTCTTGTAAGAGAAAGCGGTTTAAATACTTCCAAAAACAAAGCCTGAAATTATATTCACTTTAGCTCCAGTTTCAAACATCTGAGATCTTCAAAATTTACATCCTCCAGATTATTTCAATCTTATTCTCCCATAACCCTCTCAGTTTCCAAGTGGCCACTTTCCAATAATTTTACTCACCAAGATTTTTTATTCATTTCTTCTATCTGTCTCATCAAAACCACATGTTCAACCAACCTACTGCAAAAGCCTAATCTTGAAAATTTGAAGAGTTTTGTGTCATGGAATCAAAGTGACAAGCATATCTTGAATTTGCATTTATATGTTAATTTCTTTCACAGTTATATAGGATGAACTTTCCCTTCTTACCTTTACTTTATGGTTCAAAACAGCTGTTGGCAGATTTCACAATGTTTCTTCCTCGCATTTTTGATATTTTATAATGTGTGAAATTTTGTTTTACAGTCACTCACCTTTATACTCCAAACAGCTTTCCTTCTCCACACACACACACACACACACACATACACACACCCCGAAAATTAGGTTATATGGAGTCAATATCACAGTACCCGTCTCTCCTCCTGTCCATCAGGCTGTGTACCTCAAAATCATATAATGATAATAGATAAGTGCAAATATCTCAGTTCTTTTTATGTTGGAAAACTTAAGAAATGATTTTTTACTGTTACGTACTTGAGTTCGAGAACAACTTAATGTGCTTGCTTTTCTGCCCATAAGGATATCATTAGGAGCCTTACGAAAAATGAATACTTGCACACAGAAAATATATAACTACAGGACATTTAATTTAGATTCTTTTATTCTAATACAAAGTGCAGCAAAATGTTTATGAAGAACGGAATTGTATTTATTAGTGTCGCCGTATAAGATTCTTAATCTCTTCCGTCCGTCAAGATGAAGGCGAGAGACGGTGTATGATCATGAAGCAAATCCCCACGAGCAATAAAAACTGTTTCGCTACTTATTATAAAAGATCTGCATTGGCACCCGATTGGTATCTCTACATGCACCGGAATATGGGCTTGGGGTAATGACATTTAACAGGGTAAAATTGTAGTTTGCGATAACTTTGATAAAAGAATGATGAGTAAGAACGAGTTGGTTAAAAGTCTCTAAATCTTATTTTAATGTCTTTAGATAACATTAACTGGTCTCATGCTCTAAAGAAAACATTTGGTAATAAATTAAATTCTCCATCCCGTATTCTGCCTAATACAAAACGAAATTCTCTTGGTCTTTGTTTTCAGTAATTACGGACTAGGTTCTTTTTGTCTTCCCCTTAACAACTGATTCTGAAATAAAGAATATTTTAAACTTAGGGCCTCTAAAACTGTGTTGTGCGGTCTGCAGCTACGTTTGTAAATTATGTACCTACTGTAAATATGTCACAGTAATTTAGGCTGTTAGGTATACACTTATTTTTATTTTTCCACGTGCGGTCCTCACCCAGCCCACAATAAATGGCGTGGCCATTGCCATAGAAAATTTAGACGCCCATGCTTTAAATAATTGGCGTTGTTCCGTGGATGAAAAGCAGGTCCATTGCAAGGACTGTACCTACACAAGGGTAGAAAAACAGAAAACTGCAAACGTTCGTCCATAAGCTAAGATGGTTTTGAACCACAATCTGAAGTTGGAATTGTCAGAACAGCACACGAATTAGTTCTGTAACAGAAATTGTTAACTGTATGTAGGTAGTAACATTTGCTCCAGTATTTAAAAAAATGCTTTAAAATTCGTACACACAGAGTATTTGTATATGTGTTTTGTCAGAATTAACAACACTTATTTTTCCATTTAACTTTAACCATCCGGTTTATGTAATCGTGACAGTGAAATTTTTACTGTGAGGCAGAAACTCAATCTTATAAGTATTTGTTACTTGAAATTTATGCTCCAAAATGTTAATGCAATTGCACTGACTTTTAAAATCTATTTTTTAAATACGAACGCTATAAACAATTACATTAAATTACACCACTGAAACATAATGAAACAGTTCAACCTAGGTTCAAGAGGAATGATAATTTAACCACAGTGCAAACTACCATTGTACTTCGCAGGCGCCCATGTATGCGATACAATGACGGGGTTGCTTGAACAGTTACGTATGCAAGGCACGACCCCACGTCAACCACTTGGCGCTCCTCATGGGGGTTAGGAAATAAGAGGGTAGAGGGTTAGAAATCTTCACCGAAGGGCGCAGAGGTTTTCTACGTGAGAAGAGGTTAGAAGGTAGGAGGGTTTGAAGCCAAGTGAAATGCGTGCGGGACCTATTATAGCCTCCACAAGCAGGGAAATGCCGTTCAGCGCATTCTCAACTTAAATCACTGCAAAACCGCTAGTTGCAATTTGCTATTTTAAGTTGAAGTGAGTTTTTTTGCACATAAGTTGTGAATATCTTAGTAAACATTATCTCCGCGTCCAAAAATATTCTCAGTATATCGTGTCGCCTTTTTTTTTTTTTTTTTTTTTTTTTTGAGGGGGCGGGGAGTAAATATGTAAGATTCAAGCGTAACAAATGTATTTATGATTAGGTACTAGTAAAATTATAAGCAGGTCTGTTTTAAAAATACTTAACTCATAATATATTTTAACACTGGGGAAATATGTAAGAATAACAAAAGTACCACGTATCTGGGGGGTTGCATGTGTCCTGAAATGTTATTGATATAAGAAGAAAAATTGCACTGCTAATGTTGGAGACTAAATTCCCCATGGCCATATGACCCAGTAGAGCTCTGTATTCGAATTTCCCTGGCATGTCTTTCGCAAATTTACATACGTGTGTTGTGATAGATATAATTATCTATCACAAAATACGTATGTGAATTTTCCGTGCTAAAACATGTTTTACGTTAGTCAAAACAATGCTAGCAAAACGTGGTAGACTCTTTGTCCTGGCGCCAAGAAGATTTCAATATGTCGGTCCAACAAAGCAACAAATCCAAAATCTTGTTCTTGCTGTACTCTAATGCGGTATCGATTTGAAGGCTACGTTGACACCATCGATCTGGAGGGATGCAGACGTACTGCCCCCAACTTGAGGTTGAAAGAATGGTGCAGGTAGACCTTGTCTTTCGACCATGAAGTGGACGGATCTTATCTTTCGAAATATCAGTGTCAGCCTGTAAACGTACACGGTGTCATCGGAGCAACGCCCGTCTTGAAAGCTTGAGAATTTTTTTCAATGCTAAAGTGCTGAACTTCTGACAATATTGTGTTAAGATGAAATTATAGTGGGCTAGATATTTACACATATTCTTCCTATTTAATACTCTTAGATTTTAATATTCTTTGGCAAGTGTTATAAATTATAAGGTGCCTCGTCAAGTAATATTCTCCATTTGAGTTATAAGTTGTGTTTCTTAAGCAAAATATTTTCCCAACAGATTTATTATAAAAATTTTTATTTATTTCATGATGACAAGTGCATATCAGATATTCATAAGGCAGCTGAAAGAACTTGTGATACGAGGAAGACAGATTTGTATTGGATTTTATTACAGAGTAATATGTCATATAGAATACTTGCAGTCTCCCGATGTGTGCTACAAGAATTTGGAAGTAATCGTACACCTAATTCTGAAATTTACGAATAATTTAAAATGTATCAATCAAGAGGTTTTCACACTTTGAAGACTGAACAGAGGTATCGAAGTTATCAAATCATCTCCCGATAATGTCAGTACGGAAGGAGGGAAGAGGTCACAACGGACAGTGAAGAAAGTTACGGGCACTTTCCACAAGAAGTTTCAGCCCTTACATCAGGAGGCTCGGTGACATTTCTTGGTTATTGGCTTCGACGCGCGAGGGAGTGTCTGTCTGTCTGTTTGTCGTGACGTCACGATCGGGGAGTCCCACAGGTCAGATTGGACACAAATTACGTCTTTAACCGTGACCCAGGGAACCCACACCCTTCGTCTCCCTGGCTTTTTCCCCTATCCAGCAAGTCAGCCCAAAGATGGAGCGATCCCTAGGGACAAACGAAGGGAGGGTAGAAAGAATCCGGGAATTCAAAGAGGAAAAAAGAAAGAGAGAGAGAGTTGAAGAGATAGGGCTGGAATTTTATTCCCCCACTTTTCCTGTACTTTAGACCTAGGCCTAAGTTTTGACGTTCTGTGGGCAAAGTAGCTGACTGTAATTACACACATCTTTTCGTCCTACAAAGAGAGCATAGCAAGAAATAATACTCTACAGTTGCCGATGCAGAAAAACTAAATTGCGATATCTTTTACAACTATGGATCTTGTATTTGTTCTTATTTTCCTGTTCTTATTCATAAGGACAAATAAGCTTCTGACATAAATGTGATTGTGATGTTGTGTCACTCTTAACCTATAATGTTTGAACCGAAAAGAAAATTTTAATGAGATTTAATATAAGAACATTTTAGTACATTATAATGTCCTTTTTTATTAATATCAAAAAGCTCTTTTTGCGAAATTGTAAGATATGAGTGACATTGTCTGCACTTAATACGGGTTTTGTAATTCGAAAATATGCAGTTTCTGTTATGCTTGATTTCAGGCTTCCGCCGTGGTCTAAATTAGATCTGCGCTCTTCTGGGATTTTATGCAGCGTAGATAGGTATTTCGTTACTACATATCTACGCTGCGTAAAATACCAAAAAAAAAGCAGATCTCAATTCATGTTATGTCATTCTATTTCATACTTTTATAGAGAAGTCTACTCGAAGAGTGGAAAGTGCATTTGGATTTCAGTTTGACTGCAATAACAAGATTGTCAGCAACGTGTATAAACGTCATGTATAATAGACGGATGGATGCTAAAAATTACAAACATGGAAAAGTAACCAACTTCGGTGGCATGTATGATGTATTAAACGTAATGGGAATATGTACTGGTGGTCATTATGCATAGCAATATGTCAGTATGTTCTATAATTATTAATTTATATTTCTTGCTAGTCTCGCCATATAGACTGGTATACAGAAGGAAACGAAACCTCAGTTTCTACGTCACAGAAAACATAATCCGTGTCGATTAGAAATAAGAGCCTTTTAGTTTTGTCAGGGGAGGAATACATGTTAATCGTGAGAATTATACGAAACATGTTTATAAACTCTGTGGGCAAAACACAAATTTTCTTAATGTTACAGCATGTGGTAAATATGATTAGCACAGTACTTTAAATGGATAACACGTTTTAGATTTCGTATTTCGGTCTTCAGAACAGAGGTAGGCCTGTACTTCTAGCCACCAATAGCGTTACGCCAGCAGCAAGTTTGGTGCTAATCAGTCCATTAGTCTAAACGTTAAAAGTGAGACACTTACACACACACACACACACACACACAAAGAGCATGCTGATATCTTGGACTTACTTTCCACCTGAGGAAGGAAAATATTCTAAAACCAAGAATGGCGATGCAGTTAGTGATATGGCTGGAAGTGATCCCTAAGGGTTTGCCAAAACCGGTGGAGTCTAAACGTAACATAAAAATATGCTGTATTTTATGGTATAAAAAGTATGTTATTATATTTTTCTAGTTCGCATAAACACCATGTTTGTGCGATTTATTTCTCGAAATTAAACATCGCCACAAAATACAGGCCTGTAATGTTGTGCTATTAGATTTATAGGAAGAATAGGGTGTTTTTTCCTACTTGAATGATAAGCCCCGGCCCGACGCTCTAGGGAGTTTTTGTTAGACTTTCTAAAGGTTATTATCAGTGCGATCATTGATCTAGCTCCCGTCATCGACTGTTAAACCTCCCCGACATGCGGCGAAAGACGCAACGCTGGCGGAACGTTGGGCGGAGCTTTGGGCCGGTGCCTATCGGTCAAGCAGGAAAAATAACACCTTAATAAAAATCTAGTAATTGGTTTAATATTCATCAATATGTTGCACACACTGATATGATGGTAAGGTAAACAGAAATATATACATTTTTATAAAGGAAAATGCGGAATGAAGTTGCTATGGACCTGTCGTAAGACAGGCTGCGGAATGAAGTGGATTTGGACCTGTCGTAAAACAGACTGCGGAATGAAGTGGCTATGGACCTGTCGTAAGACAGACTGCGGAATGAAGTGGCTATAGATCTGTTGTAAGACAGACTGCGGAATGAAGTGGCTATGGACCTGTCTTAAGACAGACTGCGGAATGAAGTGGCTATAGACCTGTCGTAAGACAGACTGCGGAATGAAGTGACTATGGACCTGTCGTAAGACAGACTGCGGAATGAAGTGGCTTTGGACCTGTCGTAAGACAGACTGCGGAATGAATGGCTATAGACCGTCGTAAGTCAGACTGCGGAATGAATTGGCTATAGACCTGTCGTAATACAGACTGCGGAATGAAGTGGCTTGACCTGTCGTAAGACAGACTGCGAATGAAGTGGCTTTGGACCTGAAAGTTAAAGAGATCAATATTCCTACGTTATTTAATCTTTTAGATAGATAAGGCTAACTCAAAACAAACTGTAGGTTTTAAAGCACTGGTCTTTAGATGTTGTTCAGGTGACTTTTTATGGCCACTCTAAATTAAATTTCCGGCAGTAAAATTATGGTTTTATTTAAAAGGATATGGCAATCCATTCACTGTCAGACACAATAGCTGCTGATATTGGAGTACCAAATGTTAAATGCCAACATAAGATTGTTGAGGCCTACATATTCCTATTTAATTTCGGTTATTCTTATGTTACTAGTGTAATACTAAGTGCAAGTAACATGAGGATTGTTTAATAAAAGAAGGTAAGGCTTATATTACACAAGAAGTTGAATTTTCAGCAGCACTTCTCGTGTTTTGTAAGAATGGCCATAGCTCCAAAGCACAATATTGCCATCATTGGTTTAAAATTAGATGTTTCTTTAATTAAAATCAGCTGTACAAGTGTGCATATTTTCTTACTTTATATGTATTTAAGTGACGGCCGTCTCACTATAATAAACAGGAAATACGTAGTTGTCAGAAATGCTTTATACATTTCGCCCCTTCTCCCCGACGTGGGCGATACTTTCATTCCGAAGAGAGGTAACTCGTCTTGAAAGTGATTACAATTTTTGAAAATCATTTGCTTTCACTGTCTTAAAGTTTCGTTAAAACCCATCACTAATGTAATTTTTAACATTTAACTTTATTCCAATAATTTTATCAGTTTACGAAACTTAATCATCTTTCATTATCACCTACTCATTCTTAAGAAAATCGAATAAGAAAGATATGAATATGACAATTCCTTAAAGCAAAATTCTTACAAGTCGAAATCGTTAACATTGCAGGATTCCTGTAGAGAATGAGTTGAACAGATAATTATTGGTGCAACTCATTCTCTTTACAAAGAGAGTGAAATTTATAACGATAGAAATATGCATAGGTTTTGCATCGTAAAGGCGATAGATTGAATTCCTCTCCTTCTGTACAAATTGAAGAAGACGTGCATTATATTTAAGTTACGTTTCCTCTTATACGAGCTCTTTAAAATCCCCTGGATGGGCTATGTCGCTGGTGTAATAACTTACGGACGGTTTGAATATTTGATAGTGATTTCGCACCAAAGGCTTCTATAGTCAAGTAATATAAATGTTGTCTTCTAGAAATTGAATTACGTTGCCGTGTTTTGTACAGGGTCAAATAAATATGGCTGCGATGCAGGAAAGAACTACGTGATCCTACAGCGTGCTGCATTGTTTGTGATGACATCAGTTTCTGCTTTCACCAACAAAGTAAATCACATATTTAGAATATTAGCAATATATAACCTTAACTAAATATTATTAGTGAAATCAAATTAAGCAAGATAAGATGGCAGGTGCATGCAGCATAACTTGCGGAGACAACTAGTGTATGCAAAATTTTAATCGGAATACCTGAGAGTTAAATATCACTTGGATTACCTAGGAGTAAATGTTAAAATGATATTAAAATTTATTTTAGTGAAATAGACCGTGGATTGTGGACTGCATTAAAAATGGTTCGGGGATAATCCAGTTGCGAAACCATTTGAGCAGAGAAATATGCGGTCAGGTTCCACAAAATGCCGATAACTTCTACAGCTATGACAGTATCAGCTCCTCAAGTAGGAATTTTTTCTATGAAGTTAGTTATCTTTAAAAAATAATCTTAATTACTTTTGGAAGTTACTCTGTTCCAGTCACACACGGTGACTGAATGTCCACGCTAAGGTGCCTTACGTTTTACTTTCACACTTCCGATTATCATCGGGGCAGTCCTCAGTTTCATTACGTGTAATAGCGTAATAAAGCATAAGATTTGATTTTACAAGAATTATGTGTGCATGATGTAGAGTATAATTTAGTAATTTTATAAATTTATTTGATGAATATATATACGTAACTGAAAGGATTCAGAGTATATGAATCAGTAAAATTTAGGGGTTGGAATTTCCTGTTAGAAACAATGTTTTGTTATTTGTCACCACAGTCATACTGGCTCTGACACCTTCCAAATCCCTTATGCCGATGTGTTGAGTAGCCCTTCCCCCAGGAATACGTTAATTCCTTTGTTGTCCAGGCAGACGCAAATTTAATTTTGGTCGTTATTTTGCATGTAATAATTCTTGATTACTGCATAAGATAATTTCCGCGTCTTTAGAACTAAAAAGCTCTACGTTATACTTATACATCCAGTTCCAAAAACACAGGGAACACAATGTAGTTACATTAGAAGGAGCAATTGGCTAATACTGTATAAGAAAATAAGCAAAATTTATTCTATTAATTTACAGTTGGTGGTGCATGTAATTGACGGTAAGCTTTAAATTTTAAGTACATACTTGATTATGACTTTTTTCACTCTGTATGGATTAGGCCCTCTAGCCTCTTCTCATTTGAAACAAATTTCTGAAATTAAAAATTAATTGAAAAATGGTGGGTTTCGTTTGAAGGAACTCGGGCCCTGAGCACCGATGGCGGGTGAGGGAAAGTAAAGTAGGTGCAATTAGTGTCCGCGCTCAGTTGCCGGACGTAAAGTACATACACAGGATGAATAAAATATACATTACCTTTCAGCGTATTTACACCCCTGCTTATGCTCTGTCAAAATAATGCAAACAAATAGGACACAAAGCACATGCATTTCAGTAAAATATTCTCGGAGTAGCAGTTGCGTCAAGTGGTTGGATGGCGAGTAAACCAACGTTTCAAGGACCATCTCTGTTGTCATCATCAGGGAACTGACTCAGACTGAGTCAGTTCCCTGATGACGACGACAGAGATGGTCCTTGAAACTTTGGTTTACTCGCCATACAACCACTTGACGCGGCTGCTAGCCCGAGAATATTTTATTGAATTCAGTCGGCATGAAAACTTTAAATTATATAACATATATTTCAACTTAAGACTGGCTGTGTGATTCAAGGACTGGCATAAATATTGCGGCAGACTTTACACAGCCAGCTGTTATAAGAAGAGTTGCTGCATGCTAAATCGCATTAGACTGCACGTCAGTTTAGTGATGAATAGTCAAATAATGGACACACTGGGTACAGTCGAGGCGTCCACTCACCAAGCAACGTCTTTAGAATTTTCAGTGTTCCCTGGGCAAATCAAATTTCCTAACTCCTTAGACGTACCAGTTTTACTGTTGCATAATTTGTGTTACGTATTTGTATTGGCAGCTTAGCTAAATTAAATATACATGTTGTAATTGTCACGTGAGTAAGATGGGAAAACAGCGAAGGTTCGTAAACGGTTGGTGGAATTGTATTTAACTAACACAAATTGATTTCAATTATAAATAAAAAGTAGTTCCTTCTCAGAGAAGAAACCACGCTACACTGAAGTTTGGGAAAAAAATCTGTGTTGATTGTTAGGATCAGGGGTGCACAAATGTTCCAAAAATCCCTGAGCCACCTCAAATTCTAGGCGCCGGAACAATGACATTAAGGAAGTCCCGTTCTGATTACCCACAATTATTAGAAGCCACCTTAAAATGTTCAGTAGCCACGTGACTTGGCGTCCGGGATTTGTGCACCCTTGTTCAGAATAAAGAGAAACACACATATACAACGTGTAAGCAAATATTTTAAATGCTTCAGAGTCTGGGATGTCTACTGATAATTAACTTTTAACGTGGGTCGTGGGGAGATGTACAGAACTGGTTTGGGATCGTGTCCAGTAGCCGGTCTTTATATTAACGGCGTTGAGACTTCCGTGTCTAGTAACACAGAGTTATGTAATTGGCATAATTGGTCTTATAGCTTCATTAAGAGCCTGTCCGTTACTTTCCTTGGATTTGCTGCCTGTTTGATTTATGTAGGATTTTTGTGGACGTGGCAGGAAAGATTTACTTTCGTGGATTCTGTTTTGGTCCTTACTAACTTTCTCTGCATTGAGCTTTGTCGCCACGTAAACACACACACAGTTGATGAAGCTTTGAATAAGGTAAATTTTCTCGTTAACTTACGAAGTTTATAAACCAATGTTGTGCTTAATTAATCATCATGACATGAAGACGCATGGGAGTATATCTCCATGCATTCTTAATCTCTGCGCTAAGATGGAGGTGATTTGTGTTACGCCCTCCGGCTGCCTTGCTCCGATAGGCTTTGAATAGGAGGTTGGGTGGGCTACCGAGCCGGTCTGAACGTTGTAGAAAATATAAAAAATCTGTTTCCGCTGCCCGGAATCGAATACTAATCCTCCGTAATCCAGCCCCGATCCTAGTCACCATGAAGAGATTATCGTATTATTATTATTATTATTATTATTATTATTATTATTTATTATTAATGGCTGAACCAGACACAGCGGGTGCCGCGCCCGCTAACACCAGTTTCTTGCAGTGTACAGCCGTCTATACGTATTTAACGACACCCATTACCTAGAAATGTTTATAGCAATTGCTCTCATTAGGCGCGTTCGCGCAATCACAAAAAGCGCCTATCAGCTTCATAAAGTCCGTTCTTCTCTCTGTCTGTCCACATGTATGAGTGCGGCTCCAACTGGACGGCTTTCCTTGAAATTTGATATAGGAAATTTTCATGAAAATCTGTCGAAAAAATTCAAATTTTCTTACAATCGGGCAAAATTTTCGGGCACCTTACTTGAAAACCTACGTACGTAAGTAACCAAGAGAAAACTTTGGAATTATCAGGACTAAGGCGCGGGGGCGTTACTGGTTACTTGCGGCTTGGGCAGACATTGACTGCAAGAAGTATTGGAATTATGGAGATATCTTTATCCCTTCATGTTACCAGGATGAGCACAGTGCTGTGTCAGAATTTATGAAACTGAACGTGAAATAATGATGGCGACATGAGGCAAGTGGTTTAAGGAGCAATCGGAAACATTATATTCAGAGTAAATTAGAAAAATTCTGTAGGCCTCTCTTTGGATGAAATTCTAGAAAAGGGGGCGATTCTGTGAAAGAATGTGTGTAAATATTCCTCAGTTATTCTGTCAGTAATTATGATAAGAGTGACTTTACTTTTTTACTTTTGTTTGTAAGTTGCTTATGCTGATGACGTTAACTTACTGAGCCAATATAAACATATTACAAGGAATAACACAGAAGACGTATTAGTAGCTAATAAGAATATTGGTTTAGAAGGAAATTTTGAGAGAATTGCATAAAGTTTATGCTTTTCTGGGATGTTACGCTGCGAAGGTTGACAGCAGTTGTTTACCGACGTGTCGGGACACCGTATCGGCCCCGTCTTCGAGGAGCAAGATCATAAACTTTATTTACCAAATAACTGCATTTTAAGCATAATATTCTTCTAATTCTTCTCTAACTAAAGGTTTACAACAAACACCACAAAATCGAGAATATTTTACTTCAAAAGTTTTGAGGCTCAGGCGCAACTAGCTTGAAAACAATGAATAAATATGTATTATATATATATATATATAAACAATACTTCCAAACTTAAAAGGATGTCAGTTTAGCCCCCAGTGTTTTCATCTCAACTTTACAGGTTCGGTCTATATTCTTACAACTTTCTCGCCACTTTACTTGCTGTAATAATTCTTTGCTATATTTGTGGACGAAATAACACTAGACATAATACACGTACTGTATCTTTTGTTTTCTTATATTCTAAAATTTATATTTCCAGCTGATATTTTCTACGAGAACCATCACAACTTAGAACCCAATAAGAGTTTAATATTTCTCAATTACTCTCTTTTCAAAAGGAAGTATCATGAGTCTGTAATAGGAATTACTCACACGTCATACAGCTAAATTACTTTCGTCTTAATTTCTGAAAATGTTTATAATGAAGCGTTCACCATACAGGAAAGGAAGGAAACCCCTTTAGGCAATCTCGAACCTTTACGAGACGTATATAGTACTTTTTTTAACTCCCATTACTACGTATTGTTTATGAACAATAATTTTGCATCATCTACACTGTCAGTAATTATATGGTGTATCATTCCGTGACATAATTGCTTCAACTCCGACTGTTTTTGAAGTTGAGCCGCCCTCGAGCAGTAGGTTCACTGACTAGCAACTCAAGGATCTTGACTGTAGTCTCATTTCTCATCGCACACACTTTATCAAGTCTAGTGTCTCACGAATTCTGTATGCCATACATATTTTTGTTTTAATTAAAGGTATGTTAATGGAATTAATAAATTAATTTTCGTATTAATAGCGTCTAATTTTCTTCTGTAAACACACTCAATTTTAGCAAGGAAAGACAACGTATTATTTCGTTCCTAATGAGAAAGAAGGTTTTGGGTTAGATGGACGACCACAGTATACTGTCTACTCTTAATTACTTTAGGTCTTTTTAACAAATATTTTATTTTTCGTTCTATAGCTGGTGCGATTTCTTTCTGGTTTGTCACTGTGCAAGGTCTGTTTTCGATACCATGTCAGTCAATGTTGGATTTGTTATAGGCAAAATGTCATTCTAATAGTACGGTTTTCTCCCATTACCTCGGTCTTCCCCTATCAACACCTCTCACCCAATGCTCCACATTCGTGCTATTTTAGCTACCACCGACGCAATTTAATCTTAACAATTGATAGCGTCATTAGAAAAAACTCTTATTTTCTCCCTTCTCATTTTTTATGTATAACTATGTACTTCAGTCCCTAACAATTTAAATTGAACTAAAAATACCATCCAAACATAATTTGCTTATTTGTAAGTTTACAGTTTCAGAAAAAATTTTTTAGAAATATTTTAAATTTGTTAAAAATTGCTAAGTTAAGTTTTTGTTAAGCATTTGGCTGAGCTTGGCGGCCTAGAGGGTACATGTAGGAATCCTGCGTCGAATGCGGAAGTTTCAGAAATGAAATTTTGTCCACAAGAACCGACATGCTAGCTAAGATAAGGAATGGCTTCTCTGTCCTTCCAGGCAAATGCTGAGACACTGCACTACCTCAAGTCAGGCCACGACCACTTCCTTCCAATCCCTCTCACCTCCAAATTCCTAAAGAGTTTGGATGTGGTAGCGAAGAGATAGCTACTTATCTGTGCCGATAATTGAAACCCCGTTGACTGCTTCGTAGTAAGTTGCTACAGTAGCTGAGCTCTGTTGGCTGATGCTTTATTTTTTGACTGAAAAGTGAGGACTTTTAAAATCTATTTTCTAGTTTTCATATTTGTCACTATTTCATTTAGAGTACAAACGCTGGCTGCTTCTGTGATTTGCCACACAGAAACAGAAAGGCATAATTTACAAACACAGGTAGCCCGTTTCTTTCCTAACCACGCTATAATTCTTTCGCGCTTGTTTCCTCCGGATGGCACTTTAAAGTTCTGTTGACGTCGTGCCACTGTTTTAAGGCAAGAGGTTCGTTGTAAAGAATGCTTTGAAAAAATGTGTATACCTGCTTTTGCTGACATGTTCTGGAATTTATTTCACTTTAAATTGTTTGAATTACCACTCTACGTTATATTATTTAGAACTTCACCCATAAATCTTTACTGGGTATGGCCTGTTAGTTTACAGGACAAGGCTTTGTGGAACACGCCTGTTAGTTTCTGCACACTGTTGTGGGCTGAAACTTTGTTTCTGAACAGACTAATAAATCCCGATTAAGCTTGTGAAGAAATATTTTCCTACACCTCAAAGACCGGCACAGTACGACGTGGGACTATGCTGCAGGTGTGAACAGTATAAACACATATTTAGGGATAAGCGAAATAAACTATTAGAGTTCGCTAAGTGCTTCTTGTAGCCCATAAGCTGTCTCAACGACAAGGTGGCTTAACCATATATTTCTTGCAAGCTTTAACACGCACTCGCTGAAAAGTTCGGTATTTCGGGCATCTAGAAGCGCTTGTGTTTGAGTTGGGGGACGCTGTCATATACCACGCCATGTAAGAGAGAGCGGCTGGGAGAGACACTACACCCCGCTTTAAAATATATACTGTATTTCTTCGAAACCTGTTTTTACTTTCTGAAGAATAAAATGGACGGTGGTTAGGGGAAGGAATTCTTCCCCTGCACTTGTGGCTGATTTACTACTTGTGCAAAACTGTTACAGGAACCTACGTCCGCCCTCTCACACACCACCACGACAAACTGCGGTAAAAGATTTAAATCCGCCTCTTTTCTTCCTTGTTGTCTTTCTTTTTACATTGCCAAGCTTAATAGAAATAATTTGCCACAATTCTGTTAACATTGCGTCGATACATACAATTGAGGATTGTCTGGAGGACAGAAATGTGTTTAATTGGACGTGTACTTATAATGTATATTTTCCATGTTCTTTAAATAGCCGACGTTGATTTCTTTATCAAGTAATAAATAATTTGTTATATAGTTCTATTGAATGCTAAGATAGTAGCTTATATCACGTAATTTATATGTTTTTTTCTATAGTTCCATGCTAAAAATAAAAACACTGGATTTCCGAGACAGGATAGTTTTCCTGTCCTAAGGATAAAAATAAAGTTTACAATACTCAGTTGGGCTTCGCAAGTAGGAGTGAACCCAATCTCTTATGAAGCTTTCATTACGCAGTACTGTCCATCCTCTTGTTACTGCTACTCCATCAGAGATATGTTGTTTCTTATCAAGCAGTCAGAACCAAACTTTAATATATTGTTCAATACATAACCTCACCACTGTTATCTCCACTTTTGGGGCTGTTAGACGGAGATAATCCACATCCCAATTCCTAGGACGTTAAAAGCAGAGGAAAACATTTCCGAAATCTTTAGCTTTTTCAACCGATTTAAAATGGGACAGAAAATGTCCATCGTAACTTACGGCTCATTTCAGTAACACGCCTTTTTTGTATTCATTCGCTCTTTAGAATTTTTCTATCATCCACATTTAAAATGAAATAGAAATTGAAACGGCTTTTGGCGGAATGAATAATTTCAAACGTATACCATTATCAGAATCCTACCTAAATGTGCTTCAGTTGTTTGATTAGCCTTATCGTATAACGTGACATAGGCCTTCTGTTACCAACGGCAACACTTCGTACATTTTTGCCTTCTGTCTAAAACTGTCGATATGTAGTTCAGGATAACATCACGAGAGTGTGTCTAGTGTCATAGAGAAGTCGTTATTTTATCTAATAACCTTGAAGATGAGAACACTACATTGCCTGAGATCGTTTGCGTCCGATTACCCATTGACGCATAGTCGTATCCCAAAGGACTGAAATCCTTAGATGAAGTACTCTATAAAGTGTTTTATGAATATTTTATTTGGGGGGCTGTAAAGGTTGTTACACGACTGTACAATAATTTGCGTTAAAACAAAGTTAATTGCCATTTTTTGCGTACTTAATTCTTCTGTGAAGAAACATGCGGTGCTGGGCGTCTCCATTCTGGATGCATTTCCTCCCCAATTACTTTCCGAATAATTGACAGACTTGTATCAAACTAGGCACTAACAGTTTCTCACTGGAAACTATACCATTTTTCGCCTTGTATTTGTAAATTTCTGTAGAAATTACACCCACCTGGCAGCCATAAAGTCTTGTTGGATAGGAGCAGCACTAAAGTTGTAAATACTCGTATATGGTCCTGGAATTTTGTACTACAAGAGTTCTTCAAAAAAATTACACAAGACTTTCAGGCAATATTTTTTATAATATAAGGTTAAAAAACCAAGTGGTCCCACGAATTCTCTACTACTTCTTTATTTTTGGGATTTCTGTTTATTTGAAGCTCCACATAGGCCTGTGGTTTAAAGAGATAGGTCATGAATATGAGGACATTTTAACATTTTGTAACAATCTTTATTTACGTAATATAAATCACAAATATGGCTGCTGTGCGAAGGTTTAGGTATAACTGACAAATTAAATAGGCTTATAAGGAAACTATACATTAAACATATCCAAACAAATTGTATAATTATCGCTTAATGTAGGTAGACGTCGCAAATTTCTCCTGGAAGTTTTTGCTACTAAGTAGACAGTCATATTTTTTCTTACGAAAATGAAATTTGACGTACTTTTAGACCCACTCTTGCACTGTATATTTACTACGAAACATGAGCAGGGCTTCTAAATGCGCACCATACAGCTTCTTGTAACGTCACTCTCACTCAGCCTTCTGGGCTATTTTGGTAGCTATAAGGGAGCTAACACAGCGCTAATTTGAACACAATATAATGTTTACTGGCTGTTTCATAAGGAATGACGAGGGTAGTGGGTAGATGGGTTCTCTTCATACTATGGACGCTAAAAGATTTTTTAAAAGGAAAGGTTAGCTTTCAGAGGGTTAGTTTAGTTTAGTTTAGTTGGAAAAAGAAGGGTAGTAGATATACATTGCATCCCGTAAATTAAGGGTATAAAAGCTCTAAAAATTAGTCGCCCTTTTGTTAACGCATTCATCGTCATGTTAAGCATTGAATGAAGGAAAGAATGATGTGGAAGGTAGAGGGAGGGCAGGAAGAAAAAGATGAAGGTGCTGTAGCGTAATTTACTACCGGGTTTTATTGTCCTTTAACTGCACCTTCATTCTCTGTTTCTCTCCCTTACTTTCATTTTACTTTATCCAAAAAAGTTCTTGGCACAAACGTTTAACAAAAGGGTGTGTAATTGAGCACGAATGGTTTTCTTTGTCGGTCAATGAATGCTAGAGGCAAAGTAAATAAGTATGGGGTAACTTTAGTCTGTAAGAGGATTAACCCTTTAAGTCGCAGTGGTTAATTTTGTGCCACTGTTTTTAATATTCAAGAACTCTATTCCTCGGACGGAGTTTATTTCTGAGATTATTATGGATCTCAGAACAAAAAGAGATTACGTTCAGGTACAATATTAATTGATTTGTTTTTGTAACAGAGATGGGATTTGTTTTCTGCGCGGTAAGACCTGCATCTATAAAAGAAACTTAGGTTACTTTTCCGTTAAAATTGTCAGTATGGATAGATCATGCTGTGGCTAAATATGATTATTTTGTGAGATTTAAAAAGGAAATAAATAATTCTTAAAATGATGAGTTTGCACAAGTATATTCGCCAACATGTCTAAAAACTGGACTGATATATCAGGATTGTGTTTGCAATGTTCTGATTAATTTTTTATGTAACGACAAGGTTCGGGTTCCTGGATTGCGTAGGTTAGTATCACTTCTGACTGATGAATTACAGGATATGCAAGGACGTCATGTTAGTACCCATGAATTTGCGTAGACAGACTGAGAAAAATCCATGAAAGCCTATGCAATTCGGCCCCAGGGAAGAGACCTCTTTCTGAGATTTCTTGTATAAGAATCAATAATGCTAACCACTACATTGCCATCTTTGACGTGTAAAGATTCACAACACACGAAATGATATCATCTTTTAACTGCTGACACTGCTCTTTCGATCCGTCTTTACCTCCAAGATCATAAATAGAGGATGCACACATAAATCACGATCGCAAAAAAGTGTGAAATCTTCAAACTACAAATGCTGGTATTGGATATTACTTACCGGTTTTTAGTTTTATGCTCTTCACTCTTTTCAGCAATTTTACAGAACCATGGCACAATGTTAGGAAACGTAATTCTTACATCTATGCCTCTTTATGTGCTGTAACAGTAAGAAATTCGTAAGAGTAGGTGACTGAAAATTATTATTGTTATTATTGCTATTCTTAATAATTTTTTACGATGGAGGGATAGAGGATATCTGTTCACCTTTATGAGGCAGGATTGTATATATTTCTTTTCGGAAAACAAATATTTCAGTATAGATAAATACATAAACCTTCCGTCTAACTCAACTCCTCACTTTTGTTTCAACACAGCTACATGTTTCCGTCCATTACAGGACCATCATCAGCTGCCAAATATAATTCTTTTTAAAAAGGTACACATGCAGACAAAGCATAAAACTTCATTTGTTTTTACAGTATTTTAAAAATTTAGAAAATGAGTTAAAGGAAGCTTTTTAACTAATTTTCGCAATTTTTGAAATATTTGAACACGACGGGATATTACCCATAAAAAAGTTTGCTTTTCCTGTGTAGTCTGAAAGGGAATTGTTTTGCTACCTGAGCCACTAAGGAAGTGACATTAGGACCATTGCTCTTTATGACTTGTAAGAATCGTTGGGAAACTTTCTTCTCAGTGTCAGGTAATTACAATAACAGAAACAGGTTGAGTCTGAGAAAGTAGAAGTCGACTCTAATTTATGAATAGTTTTTAGGCACCTTAGCAAAACAATTGCGAAAAGCGACTATTAGCTTCTTCATGTCTGTCTGTCTCTCTGTCGATATGGAACACTGCGGCCCCTACTGAACGGATTTCCGTGAAATCTTAGTTTGGGTATTTTTGCTAAAAGCT
Source organism: Reticulitermes speratus (assembly GCA_021186555.1). NCBI lineage: Eukaryota > Metazoa > Arthropoda > Insecta > Blattodea > Rhinotermitidae > Reticulitermes > Reticulitermes speratus. The sequence goes on along the minus strand of JAJKFL010000003.1, from coordinate 36,224,021 downwards.
GTCCACCAAATTCAGGTTTAGCTAAAATAAGGCAAAAAGATACATTTTACATGAAGACATACATACATTTATGACACCTCACCGTTTACGAGGTAAGTAAAAGCAATATGGCGAAGCCAGAAAGGCGGAAGACACAGTTGATGACCCGAAACATATTGTAGCCTGTCACACATTTAATTTTCAAGCCAGATATATGGAAAAAATAAAAACATATAGTCACAGCCCCATATTTGATATATATTACTTTACGGTCTATTATATTTTTATTATATGGTGGCAAATATAGGTAGTTTGTTTTGTTATGTGACGTAATAATGCATTTGTTGACATCGCGTTTCTATGCAGTGACTGATTTTCTTCTTTATACGAAAGGCTTGCTGGATAATTAAGGGATGTACAGAAAAGCTAATACGTTGAGACTGACTTTGGGCCCACACAGCCTCCTGTAGAGATCTTTCCGAGGGTGAAGCAGTTGGGGCGTAAAGTTGAACCACTCACCTTCATCTATTGCAAAGGTTAAGAATGATTGGAGCTATATTTCTATTCGCCCTACATTCCTTCATGACGTGCAGAAGGAAACTTTTACGTTTTGATATTAATATTTATTCTTACATCTCGGAATACGAAATTTATTAAATGTGTAGGTTGTGGATATTCCTAAAAATTTTGTGTGGAATATCGTTTGCAAGTGGCCAATTAAAAAATACTTCAAAGTGATAAGACTTGATTTATGAAAGATTTATTTAACATTGATAAAATATATATATATATGTAAATCATCGGTATTCAAGGAAGTGTCACAAATAGTGTGATCCCAATAATAATAGTAATACTTTATTTTTCATCTATATTTGTGGAAAATAAAAAAATTCTGAGCCCACTGCATTCAGTGGTATCGCCAACTGAGACGTTTGCAAGATGCAGAAATAAAATGGGGCCTTTATGTTACTTTATACGTACATTTTATATAGTTTTCAAACTTAGTGAAAACAAGGCTACAAATTCTCTTTACTCTTGAACTCAAACATACCGGTAACAACAGAACAGTATGCTTTTCCTGTGGATATTTTATCATTTGTGTCGGAAGCAAGAAGATTATAAGGCACAACAATTGTATCATAAATTTTACTTTTAAGTCTAAAGAAGGGGTAAAATCACAGCTCTTCTATCAAGTTTATTGGTCTAAAATTTGAAAAGAAGAATAGAAATGTTAGTCTGCATTACTTACTTCCCCAGTAGGCAGCCAGGTAAAAACATTTTCTTTCGGATGCTATTGTAATGGCGATACAGAGAAATTGATAGGTGAAACAAAGCAGTCAGGCGCCTTTCCAAAGTATAGACCAGCTTCATTTCTTCGACAGAGAGGCACGGTTGACAAATCGCCACAGCTTGGCCGCTGTTGGCTGGTCATGGAACAAAATTATAGGTTATGTGTACACTAGCAGACATTAGAGAGAGAGGTGGTCCCTTGCCCTCTCTGCTCCATAAATATAGGTTTTGTTTCAACCTACGCCATCTCCCCGTTACCAACTTTTCTGTCTCTTAACGATAACACATGCTGTTCCTCTTTGATGGCTTAAACAAGACAGGCAATGTGTGTAAAACGTTAACATGGAAGCGCGTTCGCGTAACCATTGTTGCAGTGGAAACGCAATAAGTATTACATATTCTGAGATGTGTGTCTGTAGCATTAATTATCCAGCAAGCAACACGCATGCGTTCTATTATACTGTCATCTGTGGCCCATCTGGCTCTACCATATTTTTCCACATTATCTTAGAAACGGCACGATTTTCCGAAAAAAAACACTTGAAAAAAATTTTGTTTTGGTTTTCTCTACAACTTTGTCTGAAATATTTATCATTCTAAAAAGAATTCAGCGAGATATCATAAATGCACGCGGGTGTTCTTGTAAAGAACCCGCTATTCTTGTCAGATTTTAATGAAATTTGAATTTTCTCTACAGATTTTCGAAAAATATTAAAATATTCAACTATCAAATTTCGTAAAAATAATTCCAGTGAGTACCGAGTTGTTCCATGCAGACGGACAACGGACGGAAGGAAAAACAGGCAGGCAGACATGAGAAAGCTAATAGTCGCTTTTCGCAATTTTGTGAAAGCGCCAAAAAAACGTTAAATGTTAAAAGTTCCTGTGATTGAATAAAATTTGAATTTTAATTCTATACTCTGATTTTTCTAAGAGTGGGTTAAATTAATGCTTAGACTTTGAATCTGCAAGCAATATTTTGTATGCGGTAAACGTTATAACCAAGAAGGGTTTTCGTGCTTGTTCGAAATACCTGCAGTCGCCTTTTTGAACCTAATGTTCTTCCGTAACACGAAAAATTAAGCTGAATACATTTAGTCTACACCGGCTTGTATGTGCCTAAGTAATCGTGTCTCTTTTCCATTAAACTGCTTAACTGATTTTCAGGAACTTGTTACGGAGCCAATGTCTTTGGAGGACACCCCAAATCTTTTAATTACCCTTATCCAGTAATAACTATATGATAGATGCTTGAACTTGTGAGGCTGGGGGACATTAGCGCCACTTAGCCTACTAGAAGTTCCTGAAATGATGTGTCGTCATAGACCATCGAAAAGTATGCAAATTTATCCAGGCTGTAATTTTCTACAGTGTAAAATAACAGAATGTTAAGTGCACGAAATTCTTTCGCTTTCGGTTCGATGGAAATCACTTGAAAACCATTGGAGTTAAGCATGAGCCTTCTGATGTCAGTATTAATCGTAAGCGTAAAAACAAAGGTGTATGATATGCTGATGTAAGTGAAATATTTAGAACACGGTGACGGTGTGAGTCGGGGTTAAGGTGTGCACTATTTGTATGTTAGTAATGTGGCCGTTAAAAAATAAAATTTGATAAATTAATAATAGAATAATTGATGTGTCGGACTATAAATATGTACTATAATGTACTATGAGGTACACGGTGGCGCAGTTGGTTTATGCACTGGTTTACGAGCCGGAAGGTCGCGGTTCGGTTCTCGATGGGGTCATTGGGATTTTTTATTGACTTAATCCTTCCGGTCGCACTGTGCCCCTGGGGTCGACTCAACCTCTAACAGAAATGAATACCAGGGATATCTCTTGGGGGTAAAGGTGGCCTGTGCGTAATTCTGACAACCATACCACCTTCATGTGCCGCTTGTCTAGAAATTCTGGGAGCCTCAACTTCCTGAAACCCTAAGGGCCTGTAAAGGAATAACTTTATGTAGCTGTACTGTACTATAGAAGAGGAAAGCACCCTTTTCTAATCCTAGGATATAACCAAAATCTCACTTGAAGATCAGCAAAGAGCCAGTGCCAAATGGAAACATAATATACTAAGCAATGTTTAGTCTTTTCTTCATTTCGTGAAATCAAATGGCATGACATAGTTTTTAACGCTAAGCATTTTGAAGTCTGCGGATTACAACCTTTTGACTGACTCGTACGACACAGCAAAAAAAGTATTACGTGACAAGACAACTAATAGCAGGCAATACGATTTAGTGGACAGCACAGTAATATTTCTTCATGTCCCGTAAATAGAAGGCAAGAATTCACAAGAAAACCTCACATAAAAGCTTTTTGAAAATATGGCAGGGTACAAATATTTGGGAAGGAAACTGAAAATGGAACTTGCTTGAACGAAGAAGTTGAGAGCAGATGAATTTTACAGAATGCCTGCTACCATTCGGTCCAGAATGGAATTAACTTGAAGAGGGAGTGAATAAATGATTGAGTGAATGAATAAGTGACTGAATGGGTTAGTGAATTTGTGACCGAAAGAGTGAATAATTATAAGTAATATAAATGAAGCCCCATAAGTTTATGTCAAATACAGCAACTAGAAATCAAAATACCGAATGATAAAGTAACCGATCTTCTCTTTTCTTCAGCTATCATATCTGAAAGACTATGAGATGGAAATATCATGTTTTCTTTTAGGAATATGACTGTTCATAGAAAGTGAAATTCTTAATAGCTTCCGCGCTTTGTCATAAATCTGTGAAGATGGCAGAATTCTTTTCACATACGTAGAGGGAAGGCATCATTTTATTAGATAAATTAAAATATGTAGTTATGCCAGGCGTTTTGACAAACTTCACGAAGAAATTATGTAATTGAAGTGTTAGTGGCTTTCAAAAAGAAACCCCCTGACGAAGATCTCAAGATCGAAACATATGTAGGGGTATGTATTTACAAAAGCTACAATAAAGGTGGTTTTAATAGTGCATCTGTTGGTGTAAAAATTGTTTATTCACGAAGTCTGTCATAAACTGAATTATTTGGTATATTTAATGATAAGATATTATTTGGATTTAATTCCAGACACCATATTACTGCAACAAATTAATAATGCATCAGTCGTGTCCATCAATTAAAAGAATGCAGTATTTGTACATATATAGCAAGAAGATATACGCAGATAAAATGAACATAAATTGAGAGGAATATCTCAGCACAGTGTTGCACTTTTACTTGTCATTAGAAGCAAACCCAATTAACAGTAGCAAGATAATAATTACACAGCTGTAACCTTTAAAGTTATCGCTATGAAACATGAAAGAAAAGGAGCCGCTAGCTCAGACTGGCGCCAATAATTAATATTCTCTGCCATCATCCATTCTGACGTCGACAGAAGTGGGTTAATATTATTTGTGCTTGCTACTAGTACTTCTACTTCTTCTTTTGTTTCTCTCCAGACCAATTTTTGCGGCTATCATCCGACTTATCGTCACGAACATCGTCTCCTTGTGCGTTTAGCAATATACAGGTACGTTGTGTTTCAATTCAGTGCTTTCACTTTTATGTAATCTCCCCTTCAAATGCATTACTTTGCTGATACCACTTTGGACAAGTAGAATACTTAACACGTAAAAACACAATTGTGTATGCGAGATTTGAAGTTTCCACAACCATAACATTGAAGACTGTGATTTGCTGGGAGGTTACGCTGTGAGACAAGTAATTTATCGTACACCTACGTTTCAAAAGAACGTTTGACCTACCAACATGCTACCAACTTCTGAAGATGAAGGCGTTGCTTTCCTTCGAAACGGTGGGATATTTTAAATTACCCAATACAAAGCTCAAAGTTTCAGAATCGCGGAGTTCTGAGATTTGTCTGCGCTTTTCCTTTGAATTTCCGTGCTTCAGAAGTTTTAAATAAGAGCAGAATTATAAATTATGGCACACTAACCAAATATGATTTCGAACAAAATTAAAATGTCTGCATTCAGACGTAATATATGGCAATTGAGACAATAAGTTTAAAAGAGAAACATTCATGACTGAAGGTAAAATAATTTATCACGCTTAATTAGTTGCACTATTTATGACACATCTCGGACAACATAAGGGCAATGAAAACAGAATTGTAATTTTAGAACAAAGTAAATTGAATTCCGGTGAGAAATGTCGATAATTAAATATTATCAAAACTAAAGTAAGCTTAGATGACACCATAACTGACAATATTGAAATCAGGTACTCTATTCTGCGTATTTAAACAACAAACACCAAAATAACAGGGGTAGCAGGTATGTGGTTTCCACTGCCATGTATAAGTGCTATTTTGGCTGTAACCTTACGTGTTCTTACTGTCGATTCTGATAATAATTTTTCACAATCTGCCTTACCCTTATCGGTTAGGCTGTTCTAAAGTTGCAGTTTAAATAAAGAATAGAGTTCACAGCCAGAACAACATACACTTCTGTTATCTGTAACTGCCAAAATCATAAAATAAAAACTTGATTTACGTTTTAAATTATTTTATGCTTTATTAAAATTTTACCCCCATCTCATTCCCACACTTTTTCACAGACCACATACTGATGCTTCATATCTATGTGCTATATTTATTTGTTGTGAAGTTTATATACTGTTGTAATTTTCAATTACCTTCTGATTTAAAATTCCTTAATAACTAAAATTGAACTCGCGAAATATAAACAAATCTGTCTTCGCTTACTAATTAATCTACTTGCTGGAATTATCAGTAAAATAAAGCTTTTCGAAGGGAGGGTATATAAAACTGGTTTGATGTAAGAAGGGAATTTACATACACAAAACATGAACACATTCTAAATTATTGGTATATGTACGTATAAGTGAAGGAAATGATATCAGAAATAAATTAGGCTTACAATTTTCACACATAGTTGGTGAAATTGAAGAACACACATTTATGCAACTGCAAGAGAGTGTGAAAGAGAAAAATAACATTTGTAATATGCACGTGTGTAACTGTAGGGTAATGAGCTTCTTGTGGGTGTGAACTGGGATGAGTGTCAAAATATCACGTTAAATATAAAATAAAAATCCGGTTATTTATTAACCATACAAATGTTTCTCGATATATCCAGTTGCAGTTCAAAATATTAGAACACTTTATGTTTTATAAAAATTTTATACAAATTTTGTTGTCTAAATATGAAATTTTGGAAGGAACAGTACAGAAAAAAAGTACATAGAGTCTTAGTTCCTAGGCGTAATGTTTATATTATTGTAATGAATCCAAAGTTTCCGGCCGCAGGAAGCGTGCTGTCTTTGGGTGTGGCGTGACACTTTTTTAATTAATTAAATGAATTAATTAGTAAGATCATCTTTGTTTTTTCTTCTGTATGATAACTTGATATGTGGCACGTTAGGGAGAAATGAAAATTTATCATTTTAATATAACAGACATAAGCAAATGAGGTGCAAGTGACATACAAGAGAGAAGGCTAGTCGGCGATCTTGGTTAAATTTGTGAAAGAATGCGTGGTATGAAGCAATTATGAAGATCATTGTCTTCTACGATATGACGCCGTGTAGTCTGGTAGAAGTTTCTACCTGACTACAAGGCAAAGTACTGAAAACGTATTAGTGAATTTTTAAAAATAATTTCTTAAATACTGGCCTGCCTCGATAAAGTTACAATTTAAATGTATCAAAAAAAAGAAATTCCTTGTAGATCCTAACCCTGAGGTTTCTAAAATGACTGTCCGTTACAGCTTGTGTGAACTAAGCCCAGTGTACGGAAATTTTATACATCATTGCGGTTAACTTCTTTTCTACAAAATTATTTATGTAACATATAGCATTACGGAATGTTAAAAATTTAGGCAGGGATAGAAAACGATTTCAAATTTCTCCATAAAGAGAATCTTTCTTCAAAAGATAATGTTCATGTAGTTACGCAAAAATATTCCTCGCCTTTGAAAGAAGTAAAATATTCTGTACTGCCTTCACAAAAGTTTACCACTAATTAATCTCCTAAGCCGAATGAATACAACCGCCATTATATTATCCTAAAAATATAAGATTCATTTTTGTATTATTCTCCCATCAAGGCTTAGTACTTCTAACTGGTATTTTTACCTTATGTTTTCGACCAAAATTACGTAGGAATTTCTAGCTTCCTATGCCTGCTATAGGAGACGCACAACATATTCTCATTGATTTTATCACCTGAATAGTATTTAACGAGAAGTACTGTACAATTTATGCGTGGAAGTTTATTTCCTACTTTCTGTGTCATGAATATCCCTCAAAATCCTGTTCTAAAATACCCCTGATTTATGTTTCTCACCCAATGTGACAAATCACGTTTCATATTCATAAAGGAGACGCAAAATTGAAATTGTATGTGGTTAAATCATCCATTTTTCATAGTTATATAATATTAACAAAACAAACATGCAAATTTCTTAGTTACGCACCCTTGAAGTGAGATAATGATTCATCTCCTTCCATAAAATTCTATGAGTCGCTGAATAGATGGAGGACCTTTTGTTTCTCGAGAAGGATTCTGCCCCCATGTAGTTTGATCTTAAACAGAAATTGATTTCACATAATAATTGCAGCTTCAAATATGAAACGGTTGAACGTTTTTCAGCTTCACGTTTTTCAGTGAATTGCGTGCTCGTATATGTAGTTCTTAGGCTTCAAAACACATGTCGAAGTTGACATTCAAGTTTTTTTAACTTGTGAAATTTAAAGCACTTGAGAATAAATCTGACAGTCAGTGTGTTTTTTTTTAATTTTCTCATGTAATTATAAATAATAATAATTTCGCAAAAAAAAATTTGTTTCGTAAATTTTAACGTTGCCGATCTCGGTGGACGCGCGGTCTCAGGCGTTGGTCTGCAGCGGCTTGCTTGCTGGAATTGCGGATTTTAATCCCGCCGGAGGCATGGATGTCTGTCTCTTGTGAGTGTTGTTGTTGTCAGGTAAGATGTCTCTGCGACGGACTGGTCACTCGTCCAGAAAAGTCCTATCGAGTATGTGTGTGTGTGTGTGTGTGTGTGTGTGTGTGTGGTGTGTGTGTGTGTGTGTGTGTGTAATTGAATGTGATCAGGTGCGACAATAACCCTCTAAACCTAAAGTGAGTAGGTAGAAATGATCAGAATGAGAAAGGAAGAAGAATAAGAATTTGAACATCATAAGGTTCTTTATTATTCTTAGTGCGTGGTATCATGCAGACTCCTGGTATTTGAGGAACGCGCTGGGCACTGTCCACTTCGTTCCATTCTTACGATCGGCGCGTTGTGGAAAGAAAATCCATTATTGCAGATTTACAAGAATAGTTTACGTAGAAATCAATGATTTCCGTCAGAATAAAATTTACTGCCTAAAACACTTGTCCTGAAACACAAAGCGCTTTGAGATAATTTAAAATGTGCCTAAAGTTCCAAGCGCAATTTTAAATCCTCCTATAGAGTAAATTTAAAAATACCATAATTAAGATTACAATCTTCTGAGATATGTAGCATGCAGTTTGTTAAATATGTACCGAAGTACACAGCGTCTTGTCCCACAAGACCGTAAATTTGACAAATCGCCGCCGTGTGAACTTCAAATCCCACAGTTCTTAATTACATTTTGTTAAAAGGAACTGAGCCTCTTTGTTACGTTGATAACCAGTTTTGATGTATTGATAAGTAAGTGTACTGCAATGTTGGCATGATATCTGATTACTAACTCGCATCTCCCGCCTATTAAAACTTACCCCTTATATGACTTCATTATGACATGGATGGTTATCGTAAATAAAGTAGTGGGCTTAGGCTAATAACAGAGTACTCGTTGAGTTTCAGCACATTTAAACGTAGAACATGGTCAAGTATAATGGGTAATTTAGCTGCGTGACAATGACCGACCCTTACATCCAAGCCAGGAAGCAAATAAAGACATTCTTTAAACTTGTGTTCACCATCGAAAGAGTAACTAGTAACTGACCTAAATGTATGCGCCTTTACAATGCAGAATATGTGGAAATATAACATTTTTGCATCACCATGTGTTCTGGCTAGATAAACGCCATTGGCATTCTCCGTTACATCACGTATAAGAAAGCAGCCAATCAAAAGAAAGGAAGAGGCTGGCTTGGGATAAGTGGTGAGATAATGACAATAATTTGAAGAAGGTGGAGAGGGTCTCTCCTTCCTTTGTTTCTTTTTCTCTTCGTCACGCAAACAGTATTAAAGTATTTCGAAAATTAGATGGAAGTTACACAATTTTATAAACGAATACAAATTTTTCTAAACTGCTTTGAAGTTAACACACATAAAGCAACAAAAATGACCTTTAGAGTAGTTATTAGTGAATCTGTTGAAATTTCTCTAGAAGTTGCAGAAAACTATATTTTTCATTATATTTTCTCAACACAGTGATTCAGTGATGAAACCCTATTTTCTGTAACATTTAAATGAAATATAAAGGGATATTAAGGCTCATTAGACTTTTACGATCTTAAAATGAACTCGGTTATAATGTCACGAAAGGGACTGAATATTTTGTGTCGTTATAACTGAAGAGTGCAATGTGATGGTTAACAGTGACGAATTAACTGGAACCACAGAATATCTGACTCTATAAGCGAGGTGTCGTAAAAACCGTTGTCGTTATAACCGGGTTCATCTGTATATTAATAATGCGTACGGATAGGTGGTTACATTTTCTGTTACATTAAAACTTAAGATTTTTTTAGGTTAAGGCCTAGAGGAGGCCAACAATTGACAATATGTAAATCTTTAAAGCCTAGTGGTTACTCTATGTACCATTACCTTTAACACGAAAAACCCTCTATATTCTCAGATATTGTACGTGTGTGATTGCCACAATTCTTGCAACAGACAACGATTATTTCGCTAAATAACTTTAACTGTTTGATCTTTCTAATGGACATTGTTTTCCCACGAACTGGATCTATACACGTAACAATCTTCGGCCTTTCACTTTGGAGTCCAGGTAAGATCCCGGGCCAATCTGGTTTTTGTTAGAAATAGTGGTAGCGGGACAGGTTTTTCTGCCAGTACTTCGGTTTTCCCCTGTCAGTATCACTTCCCTATTGCTCCATATTCATATTTATCCTAATATTACTCACATCAGCGAGAGAAACGAGCGAAGTTTGAGAACTTTAAAAATAAGCAACATTCTTTCGGATAATTGGGGCACTGGTCAGAAAAGTGCACTACTTTCACATTGCTTTTTAGGGGTGAAGTCTGCGTCAAATTTCGTATATACTGTTAAGGCACGGAAATGATTATAAGCACCGAACCTGTGAATAATTGCTTGGATAAAGGGGAATATCTGTGAGATTTTTGAGGACCTTACTATTAAGAATGCTGTGTTCTTAGACTTGATGACGTGTAGTCTGGTAGAAGTGTACTTATATTCTGGTTTGTATAAGATAAAAGTTTGAAATGTGGTGCTGAAGAAGGATGATGATCACTTGGACCGATCATGGGCAAAATTACGATGTATTACATAGAGTCAATGAGGAGAAGAATATCCTAAATACAATAAAAAGAATGAAGGCTAATTGAATTGGTCACATGTTGCGCAGGAACTGCCTTCTGAAACACGTTATTAAAGGAAAATAGAAGGAAGTTTAAAAGTGACGGGAAGACAGGGAAGAAGATGTAAGCGGATACTGGATGATTTTAAGGAAAAGGGAAGATACTGGAAATTGAAAGGAAAAGTACTAAATTACACTCTGTGGAGAACTCGCTTTGAAAGAGGTTATGGACACGTTGTAAGACAGACTACGGAATGAGTGACATAAGAACTGCATCTGTATACTTTACTGGGGCACTTTAGTCTTGAAAGGGCTAATATAAGTATTACGGATTTATTTCTAGTCGAAAATACATTAATATATTCAAAACGTGTTGGATATATTTCAAAATTTAAAATTCCCAACGTTATGAGTGTGAGAATTTTATGATCTTCATGGACGAGGGAAAAATAAGTTTTATCCTACCTAAAAGTACCAAGTGGAATTTTCTCTGCAGAAAGTAGGAACCATCTTAAAAATTTCCATAGTGATTTATTCTGATCGCTCTCCAGTAATTTCTAGTGCTTAATCTGAATGAAAACATGTATTTACTCTCCCTTATTCTTTAAAGAAGGAAATTGTTTCCGAACTTTGTTTACCAGTTAATATATTTCTACTTTCGCAGGAATTTAAACACCGGGAAATCGACTTCCAAATTTCTTTGGACACATTTTATATGATTTCTACCTTACACAGTTTTTCACAATAAAAACTGCCTGTTTTACATTGTAAATCAATTTCGCGAGTGAAAAATTAAATTTTCTTGACAATAAAAGTCTTTGTGTTAACACTGAACTTCATACTGACGAAACAAACATCTTATGAAACTTGAATGTGTGACTAAGCCCTAAGCCTGTATGTAAAGGCCAGCGCTGCGATCACATACCCGGTAAAGTAGAGGATAATGCACGTCCACTTTCAAATAGACGCTGTGTACATTTGTGCCATTACTCATCCTTCTTGTGATCCTTCTAACAGTATTTGGAAGAATATAAGCTCTATGAAACTCCCCATTACATACTTTTCGCCATCCTACTCTTGCTTTCCCTGTCTTGGTCTTGAATAATTATTTGAACAGTTTATTCTTAAATGCTGTCTGTGTCTACGTTCTTCCCTTTAAGTCAGAGGCAATGAAATGCTGTTACAAAGCAAAAGGTAAATTTAAGGTATTTGTATAATTTTATACATAATTCGCAGGCTTTTAGATATGAAACGACAAAAAATCTTATGAAGTTATTAGTAACCAGAATTCTTCGAATTTAATTTCCTCTTCGCTCTCTGTGAACATAAATTTGGTATGGAATTATTTACTTCATGGGCTTCATGCATCGTTCCGCATTAAATATAAAAGCACTGTGTTTTACCGAATGTTATAGGCAGGAAAATACATGATGCTATTTCAAATGACATGTGTTGGCCAGAGGGTTACAATAGCTTTACATATGGTGCCAACCTGGATATATTTTACACTCGTCTTTATTTTGAGTACTGGGGCCTATCTTTTTCCCGCAATGTAGTGATTTTTAAAAATGAACAGATAAATTCCATGAAGTAAATGTTTTTACATGTGACAGAAACCTACCATGCCCAGAAACCCATAGATTTGTATAAATTTGTTGCCTAGGTTCTTGATATATATCACATTTTCAACACTTTTGCCCTGAATTCTCGTAAAATTACATGAACATAATATAAACTACCTCTTTTTCTCCGTGTGTCGTTTTGTACCACAGTAACAATTAGACATGCTAACATCTCGGAGAATTTGTGTTTATATGTTTGTTATTTTACTTTCTCCCATTGAATTGATCTTTGCAGCAGACCTGTAGCAAAATGTTTCAATTCACCTCTAATTTCTCCTGCTTATTCTTAACCAAATCATCCCTCTCCGGGGGCCGATACATGCTTAGCGTGTTTTGGCACAGTTTAGTTTCTCAATTGCTCGTTTCTTTCCGTCTTGCCATTGCGCAGCGTGTTGCATCATGTTTGCTAACTTACGTACAGGTTATGTAGTACAAGAAACCATTTGTCAGATTTGTTTTCAATGCGGTGGCAGTAAGGAAACCAGTTGACAGATATTTATGTGTTTTGTGTGTGGGCCCGTCTGTCCCCCGCCGAGCTGGCAACCCGTGTGACACGAGAACACCATGTCGCTCAGCAGGGGACTTCACGACAGTAACTACGATACACCGTCACCCGATGCAGTTGTTGATCCAGCTCTTGGCCAATTAGACAGAACATAAACCTTATTAAACAGGTTTAAATTTAGCATTCTTCAGCTCTTCGTAGCTTGCCACGATTCAGAAATAATAAATCGTGAAATCATGTAATTATATACATTTGTTAGAACCCTTTGGACGCGACACGCTAGGTGCCACAAGAGACTCAAGATGGACCTACAGAGCACAAGGACACAATAAACTGCGTGCAGCGGGATTTGAAGTCCACAGCCTCAGTGTTCAATTTTTACAAACTTTTTTAACCTCGGAGATTGCACGGCTTGTGATATCGTTTATTACGTACAGAAATACGAAAGAAACCAACACATTTTTGTATAAAAGTATTTGCATATAATATTTATTCATTCCGTTTTCTGTCATATGACAGTTTCATAGCCTCTTTGAAAGCGAGTTTCCCGTCTAATGTATAATATATTGTATAAGGCACTGTAATATATCATACATAATTTATTATTATGAAACTGTTAACATATACGAAGTCTACGTGTCATACAAAAAATTATAGCCCTGCTGCCTAACACCATGTGTTTTATGGAATATGTCCCCATTCTTTATCAATTCTACGGCAGATTAATATATTTTCGATATATATCTCCTGTACTCATCATCTTCCTTAACACCATACTCTTTTTATCGCTATAATCTGTACTATTTTCTTAGTCTTCCTATTCATCTCTCCGCTAAAACACTCAAGGTTCAATACAAGCCTTATTACGGTTCGTTATTTCACGCCAAGAAATTGTTCGCAGTAAATTAACCCCTTCTTATATTTATTGCATTCGTCGCGAAGAATATACATTTTACTGATATCTATGTCATAGAATTCTAGGCCTTTACCCACGAGTCGTACCCATCTGTGATCGTATGAGGTATCCTGGGGATTAGAGATTGCTAGAAACATTTAGGAACACAATAAGTAGCAAATAACGTATTAATTGCAAGAAAGGTCTGATAATCATTATACTGAATTTCTCAAATGTAAATATGAAATATTTTATTGCTATTTTATAACAATAATTACTTTTATTATTATTATTATTAATAATAATATCGTCGATGGTCATGTTATTGCCCTTATAACCTTTTATTCTCCGGTTTAAGTATGTTTTATTTCTTTACATAACCTCTTTGTTTTATTGTGGGGAACAAAGAAGCCTCATTGTTGCAAACGATGGCCGTTTATAAGGCTCATAATTGCTACTCGTCCACAGTTGTTAATCTCCTACTCCTAAATTTATCAACGTATTAAAAGTCATTTTTCCATACATTTCACTTATTCCGGCCCTGTTTGACCGCTCGTATCGGCTCGCAGATCGTTGTTGTTTGATGCATTCTGTCAGCTGATAGTCATGTTAAATATCTCCGTACTATTACTTCTAATCTACTTTAAAAGAATTAAAAAGGTTAGTTGCAAGAGAGAGATGGAAGTTTCATCTTGTTTATATTTCATCTATCTAAAAATGCTGTCAGTGCTGAGGAAAAGCAAACTGCTGCTACTTTGACTTTCCCTCCTATACATTAACAAATAAACTCCACCAGGCACATATACTTATACTTTGAGGCGTATGACATTTAAAATTTATTCTGTTTAATAATTCATGTCAAGGATACATTTTTCTTTGTGAGTTGGCTGTTGTAACACGCCCATCTTCAGCATGTTAACTGATGAGAATTACGAAAGTCCAACTTTGCATTTCGCTCAGTACGTATTAAGCACATTCTCTACACAAATATTATATATATATATGATTTTTAAAAATATGTATCAATTGCCAATCCAGGTGATCGTGCGGACTAAGGCGTAGGTCTGAAGCCACTCGATTGCTGTGATCACGGGTTCGAATCCGCTGAGGACACGGATGTTCGTCTCTTTTATTTCTTGTGTGTTTTGTGGGTAGAGGCGTCAGTGACGAGCGGATCACTCGTTCAGAGGAGTCCTACAGGATGCGAGTGTGATCTAGAAACCTCAACAATGAGCTGTCTATGGCCTATTTCGACTGTTCCGCCACAGAGAAAAAGTACGTATATGAATTCTGTTTCCCGGTTACTTTTTGTAGAAAATAATTTTTAGGCCTATACGTCGAAATATGTTGATTACACGAAAATTGTGCCATTTCTCATGCAGTTAGTTGATGTCTATCACCACGGAGACCTGGATTTGCTCCTTAGCATTCTATTTGGAATGCGGTGAAAAGTGTCACGGGTGAGGTATTTACAGCATTTTGTTTCTTGTCCTTGGACGAAAAATGTTCTGCAGATGTATATTTGAAACATCTTTTGGAATACGTTATTGCTCCATATCTCTGCATTTATCCTGCTAATGGTATTAAATGTGAATTTTTACCAAGAATAAATTGCTCCTTTTCATGCTAGGCGGAAAGTGTTTGGCAACTGATATACCACTGTTTCAGTACTCTGTTTCTGCCGCTACCATCTATATAAATGCCAGCAAGAAGCTTTACTTATTTCGTTTTATTCAAGAGTCTAAATAAAGGTATCAAATTCTGTAATTTAAGACGTAAAGGTAGACCTTTATTTCCCCTTACAATTAAATAATCCGCAGGTGTGTGGCTAATAATTTTGTTTCGGGTTCTGCAAATCATCTAAGCTAGAGAACTAATGAAAACGCTTTAACATCGGAGTGTTTGATACAACTTTATGTCATGACGTTTCTATGTTTACGTAATCAATTGATACATGTATGCAGACACTTCTTTGTTCAGATCTTTTTCGGCTTCGATTTCCCATTGCATTTATTGTAAAATACTTATTTTTTCATAGGCGAAAAAGATATTTTCCTGAAGACCACAATTGTCTTTGAGTCAGGATCATTTAGGTTTCCAGAATATTGAAGAATGTTCAAATTTTCATTAATAATTCTACCTAGAACATTTCTAAGTTCATAGAGAATTTAAGATTTCAGTTTCTCGCGGCCGTATATAATGGGATGCTTTCTCTATCCAGAAGATCGAGGCAGCACTTTCTTCCGAAACTTTGTACCTACCTACCAGATTACACGGCGTAACATCTAGAAAACTAATTATTATAGCAGACGCCCTGCTTAAGAAAGTGTCTGGTTAGAAAATAATCCACTCATGATGATGAGTAATTCCCTTTTTCTGTTATTCTAGTTTAGAATACATGGAGCCCATTCTTCACGCCTTGTTTACATCCCTAACTTGTATATTGGAAAATGAAATAGGATTATATACCAAGGGCGCACTCAAGGGAATGCTGCCGTCTGTAACCTCCTTAAAATACCAAAACCAAAATTTAAAAAACGCAGATTTTGTAGACACGATGATAACCAAAATTTTACGTAATTTAACCTTCAGCTGAAATCAGCCACTGAAAGCGGCTGATGTCTGGTACACTATAACTTTGAAAAATAAATTAATAATATTAAAAAAAACAAGAATATTGGACACTGTGATTGATACGTGGAACATGTACTTATATTTGTACTATATACATGCAGCTGCAAACGGTGTTATGTTACAGTTATACTTACGACATGATTCTTATAATATAATTTTAAAAATGAAACATAAATTATGTATAGCCTCAGGGTCAGCCCTCGCAGTGGAAAGTTGAGGTGCGCACCTGTTATATACTCTCGATTTATGTAAAAGAGATACAGTTAGTACTTAACTGGCAAACTATCACCTTTAAAGCTCAGGCACATTGTTCCTCTTCTAGTCAAATGACTTTTTCGCTTCTGTAGAACACAGAAAATCACTGGAATGTTCGTTAACCTAGTCCAGTCTGCGCTTCTCCATCCTATTTCTTTATGACTCATATTAATATTACCCTCCCATCTATCTAGGTCTCCCAAGAATGTTCCGTCTTTTTTTTTTTGAAAAATATTCATGCATTTTGCTCCTCTCCCATCTCATACATGTAACTCACGTAAGACAATTTTTGTCCGCATGGATGAACTTAATTGGTAGTGTGTAAAACATCTCTGGTTGTGTTAGGAGGTGTGCTGTATCGACTGTGTAGCTAATTGCTCTTTGACATGGACGTAATGACGAGGTTGTGGCTAAGCCCTAGGTAGCACTGAATGCGATTTTGAGACCAGCACATTTAACCTTTAACAAATTGACATGGTTCACAAATTGGTTAGGAAGGCAGTCCACCATATTTCTCTTATCGTATGGTCCTACCAATTGTTCCTGAATCACTGAATTTTTATCACACGTTATATATTTTAGTAAGCTAACAGCTTGTGTTAACAGAGATACATCCAGGCTATTTGTTTCCTTGTTTCCTTATCTTTCTTTTCACGTGTTTCTTCTCACTTTATTCTATTTGGCCTCCTTTTTCCTATCTTTTGAATGGGATTTGAGAACACCACGGCGATAAAAAATCCCTGTATTTGGAATGTGACACCCTGTAGTCTGGTTTCGGAGGAACATGCTTCCCTTATTATTAGATTTTAGCACCTGAAAGAGAAGAATTATATTTCTCCGAAACGTATTTAAAATTTATATCGAAATGCAAGGCGTCTTATTTCAGAAGACGATAATCTTCAATTTCTTTTGCTTCATATTTTATATGACTTGACATATTTCTTTCCTGTTTACGAATGAAGTTTAGTAAAAAAATACGTGGCGTGTCATGAAATATTTCTGCAATCAATCTGCTATATAAGTTAGGGTTTCAGGAGCCACTCTGTATGCAGAGCGCTGATTGCCACAAACCTACCTATATAACATACATAACTATGTCAAACCAGGATGATGATGATACCATGCTCAGACTGACACAGCCCAATGTATGTTATCAACTAAGTTTTCTCCTTCAGACTTCGCCGTGACCAATAATAATCTGTCTTTCAAATGGAGGCCAATCAGACCAATCGCTAGTCGCGTAGCCACTTTTCGGTTCTTGTAGAGTAAAAAAAAAAATATATATCAGAAAGTTTGTAGTCTGTTATTATGGTCCATTATTATTTTTCTTGCTCATATTTTTGTTAAGCTATGAATGTTAGGGTTTTGTGATGTAAAAAATTGCCGCCCCTTAAATATAACATGAAGTCTGGTACTCTAATAGAGGTGTGGGATTGCGTGTCCTTTTTCGTGTAATTTGAAATTATTGCTTACAGGTTAGGATTGTTACGTTCCTTGACGTACCACATGTTGTTTTACATGCATTTTGTTGTGGATATTTTCATACCTTTTGAACTAATGTTTCGTTGCGTTATTACTGTGAATTAGTCCCTGTAAACCATTGTCTTGGTACAGAACCTATGTATGATATCTTAATTAGGGTACAGAATAAGTCGAAGATTTATGTGATGAATTACCGCAGTGTCTTTTCTATTTTACCGGATTTTATGTATTGGTTTCAATGTCGGATCAATTAGTGTTTATAAAAATAAAGTAGTTATAATTATTTTAATTTAGTGGACTTAGCGAAGTGTGTCGTGTCAGGTGGTGTGGTATAGCGGTGTGATCACACCGCTATACCACACCACCTGACACGACACACTTCCCACGCTCTATCCGGAAGAGATCCCTTCGGGTCGTACAATATCGAGACAGATGCTTGTATGCATGCACCATACAGAGTACAAAAAACTGTAAACTTCTACCCGGAATGGATCACTTCAAAGTTTTAAACTTAAAACATTGTAATTTTATGATTATTAACTTCGTATATTTTAGAATTTCAATACATTAATCTTTTTAATAAGGGAGACATAATACTTAGATTACCGAACCCAGTGGCCGTGCGTTCTAAGGCGTGGGTCTTCGGCCGCTCGCTTACTAGGATCGTGGGTTCGAATCCCACCGGTGGCATGGATGTCTGTCTCTTGTGAGTGTTGTGTGTTGTCAGGTAGAGGTCTCTGCGACGAGCTGGTCCCTCGTCCAGAGGAGTCCTACCGACTGGTGTGTCTGAATGTGTGATCATGAAACCTCGACGAAACGAGGAGGCCCAGGCCCATATAGGGCTGTCGAGCCATACAAAAAAAATACTTAGATTAGCTATTGGCCTTATACTGCTTTCTTCTGAAAAACTCCCTGATGATGGAAACCCGGTGCCGAAATGTGTAGGAGTTTTATACTTGTTTCTGAATTTATTGTGTTGAGTGCATACGTTGGTCGATGTATTAACTAATTGTAAAAATTTATTGTGTCGTCCTAAGGCCAGGTACGTTTATACTTACAGAAACCTACACCAGGTAGCAGTGATTAGCGAAAACAATCCCTCTTTCCGAAGCAGTCGCAAAGCTTCGGTGTTTTTACAACCTCGACATTTTCCGGTAACAATTTTCGGTAGCTATTGGCACCACTTCCTCCGTAATGTTTTCGTCTGAGAACTTTGCAAATTTATAATGTGCATATTTAGTGGAAATGTAATTTCAGAATGTCCCTCAAGAATTCTAATGAGTTTTATTGGATTAATGCAAGGGTTGTCTGTGTAAATTAGACTATTAGCAGTAGTGGGATATGTCAAATTCTCTTCTAAAAATTTTTATGGGTTTTTCATCATATTTGATGTAATATTACATATCAGTGACATGGTTTTCCTGTTTTAATAACGTTTTTGTGTGCATTCACATTAGAATAAACACTTGACTTTGCAAAATATTTCGACATTTATGTCAACTTCATGCGTCGCATGTAGAATTGCCAAATTGCAAGATACTTGTCATAGTATATAAAATATATATCTAAAGTTTTAGGATTTATGTCTCGAATAAGTCTTCACTTGATGATTAAAATTGTTTTAATGTATAATCGTTGAATATTATTGTTACTGTTGTGAGTTTTTATGGTAAATCATTGTCAATCCTTCCACTGGTTCACGTATATATTTATTTCAGGCGACGTAATCATAAAATTAATATCTTTCCACAAGAGGTTTTTAAAATATCTGATGATCATTATATTACATAATTAATATTTAAAGCCTAATAAATGCTACTCCTCGGCAGCTTTACCCCAGGAAAGAGACCCTTTTCCCATTGTAGAGAAGGTTGGGTGGGTCTCGAGGCCGGCCTGGACGTTTAGGGAAAATGTCGTCCCCACTGGGCTCTAACCCCGGACCGTTCCTTCCGCAGCTAATCGCTATACAGACTGAGCTGTCCCTGCCGCCGAATGTTAGTCTGCAAAGAGTTAAAATAATATCGTCGACTTTACCGATAGAGCGAGTGTTGTGTCACGGTAATTAGCTGTGAGAACAGTAACTTTTTATGAGCTACAGGTCATCAAATATTTCAGAATTAATTATTTTAAACCCTATAAATCTGATTTCGAAAAATTTGTAACGTTTATTGTACCTGTCCCGTATATCTCAAATTAGAAATGCAGAATTTTCATCATCAGTGTGACGAAAAAATTCTTGTTCTCTCTCAGTTACATGGTCTGACACTGTCCTTTGTATTTTTGCGTACAATATTACATAATACATTTACCCTAAACTTTACGCTCACAAATAAAACTTCTTAATCGATTGTTAGGAAAATTTGAATATATCCTATCCATTTCTTTCTCATAATTTTAGTGTTGTGTTGATGCCTCTCATTTCATGCACTTATCTTTTCTCTGTGATTCTTATTTGCTCTTTCTTTAACGTTCAGTATTCGGATTCATGCAGATGCCTCTGCCTGTTGCCGTGTAGAAATTTATAATACATTTGCGTTTAGTGATTCCTGTTAGTGAGAGTTTTATTGTTTCACTGAACTGTTCACGTGTAAGCGTAGTAAGTCTTTTAATACACTGAAGATTAAAATTAATCTATAATATATGTACAAAAAGATTAATTTTCTGTCTCATAGAAAACACAATGTGTTTCCATTAGAAAGGACAACCGTTAATTATGGATAGGGAAATAATATATGTTTTTAAGAATATCGCGGGACCCAAAAGTTCTCTGTGTGGAAATTGCTGAGTCTTTAGTTTTAACCTGGCGGTACTTACACTGACCACTGTGTTTGAAACGGTTCTCTTTCACATTAACAAGAACGTAAATTTGTGTGTGGTGCTTAATTTGTGTTTAATCCTTTTCATGTTTAGATGTGTTAACATTATGCTTTCGCAGTACTTCCCGCGACTGTCAGACGAACAAAACGATATTGCCTATTTTAATCGAAATGCTGAAAATATAGATAAAACATTTTCTCGACACCTTATTCACTTCTTTCATCGTATTTTCCCCAGTATTCGGTCGCAGGTAGGCGTGTGTTTGACAAATTGTTAACACAACACATAACAAAATCGTGTTAACAGTCAGAAGGGAATTTATATATTGGGATATTAGAAACTATTGGATGAAAATGGCCTAAGGAGAATGCGTTGAGGAAGTAACAGCATAGCGTAGACCACTGTGTACTTAGGGTTATGACGGTTCGTTTTATAAAGCAAATATGATTGAGGCTATAAAATCAAGAATGATGATAAGCGCGGCACAAACACAACCTATGTGGAAAATAAAAAGCTACACTACATTTTGGTGGGAAAACGTGATGGAAAGAGGCAGTTGTTTAGACATAGCAGCAGGTGGGAGAATGGTAGTAATCTCAAATGAATGACTTGAGGTTTGTTTTGGATTAAATTGGCTTTAACATTTAGAGTACAAGGGATTTAAATCCCAAAGTGGCCGCTGACGGCCGGGGTTCTTTTCGCTTTAAATGCCCGTTTTTACACGTGCTGGTATTATCCGTTGTATTTCATACATTTTTAAAGATAAAAACTTCTAATAAAAATAGATGCTTAAGAATGAATTTATCTACCCGTTACGCAAGTTTCAAGAAAATCCACCTGTTTTAAGCAGCTTAGTTGAATTTCATTTTTTATTTTGTTTATTTTTCACTTTAAGCTTCATTTTCTAGATTTATTCATTTCAAATATCTCTTGCTGTAAGTGGAGACATTGTGCTATAAAATTTGGAGCTGACTGTACATGTCACCGTATTTCCTGAGACGCTGTTTAGGTTGCAATCTTACAATGTGTTTAGTTTTCGTGGTAGTGCTGGCTTATCTGGGTACTGAGTTCAAATGCAATCTGTGGGAGGAGAAAGGAATGATTACAGTCGTTCATTGCTCTGGTTAGAGCAGTATGGGACCACAGGCAAATGTCCTTCATTCTGCTGTAAGGACTTCTTCGTGACTAGTTTGAATTTTAGGTTCATACTTATGTCTATCTACAGCTCAACAGTTCAGTCCACTGCCTGTCCTAGCAATAACATGTGATAAGCCAGGTAGTGCAGACGCTTGAATCACCATTAAAGAAATCAGACACTGGCTTACGCAGTGTAAGAGAATTCGGTGACGTGTGTGTTCCAGCAAAAGAACGGAAGTCAAGTGTCGAGAATGCAGCATAGGGTTGTGTGCTACCCCATGTTTCGAGATATGTCATACAAAACTGCATTTCTGAAGAGCAACTAAAATTGAAAATCGGAACACACAAATGTAAGTAAATATATCAGTTGTAATTACTGAACTTATATTTTTCAGTAGCGTCTTCTTGATGAAATAATGAGTGTGAAGGGGTTGTGGATTTTGCAGAAGGGGCTGTATGAAGGAAGAGAGACTTGTCGTAAGGTCCTACATGTGTGTGTATTTGCTTTACTTCGCCAATATGAGGAACCACTGCCTGGAGATATATGTAAATAATTCGTGACTGATGGAAAAATCGTAAGGATATTAATAGGAAAAATTAAACCTCATTAGTGACAATTTTAACTAGAATTAAATTTCACACAATCTTTCAAGCCTGTACAAGTGTTTTAGACAAATATTGTGAAAAAGGGACGTGTAATTATAGAGGCAGAAAATTTTAAAAACGACATGGCGTTGCGGGACAATGTTTTCCCGTTCGCCCGTGAGGGTATTTAAATTGCTGGGACAGTGTTTTACCGTTCAGACGTAAAGGGTTAATGGACTATAGTGAAAACGAAAACAATTCTTAAGTTATCTTAAGAAATTCAGAATTTCGTTGACAACCGAACGATTATCACTATTTTAGTAGGCTTTTCTTCTTGTAGTTTTCAGTAATTGTTTTTGTTTTAAAATGATTTAAAAGAAATAAATTCGCCTTATGCATGGACCACGTCTCCACGAGGTACTTCCTTTCTCGTTACAGTCCACATCTCGTAGATTTTCGTTACCCAATAGCCAACAATATTAAGTCTCATACAGAAATGGAGAGAAAGAAAAGTGAGTTGCTTCTGATAGGGCTATCTACCTGCAGGAATTCAATTTATTTTCCATAGCTCAGTATCTGTTCTGTGATATGATGCACCACCTGGTTCAAGTTCTTGAAAGGAAATGGAATATCTTTTTTGGGGGTTTGTAAAAATACATTTTCCTTCGCGTTTATATGTAGTCCTACACAGGCTACATAGGGTGCCTATGGTACATACATGTAAAGCATGTCACATCGGTATCAGTGTTATCCAACATCAAGAATATCCAGTCGTTTACATAAATATTTGGAGTCCATGATTTTACATTTGTCATAAAATTTAACATTATATGTACTGCAGGAATGAAATTGGTGATTTTTCATTTACACGGTCTTGTCGAAGAAAATGAGTCGATTTATAAGAGAAACGTCAACATGTTAGGCCTATTTCAGAAAGTGACCGTGTAAGCAAAGAGCTTCTGTTTATAAATTTTATGCTCGGTATTTCATATTTCATGTGCGTCAGATAATTTGCTGAGTTATTACGGATTTTAAGATAGAGGTATCTAATCTGTAATTATTTTCGCAAAAAATCAAGAATAATAAGCGCTGGATCCCTTTAATGTAGAAAATTGTGCTAATGTCCTCCATTTTCAGGAAGTCAGAAAAAAGGAAGTTTTAAGGTCTGCGGTATCTTCTTCTGCACCCGTCTCCCCATTTCTCACCCTCCTCTAAGTTCTTTACCTTCCTTTTCTTAACTTAAATTCTGTCCCTTTTCCTCTTTCGCTTTTTTTCATTTCTCTATTTCTTTCCTTTATCTCTCGCGATCCCTTGCTATTTCCCTTCTTCCAGCTTCTCATGGGAAGGGGAAAGTTGCTATGCGCTGTGTCAGTGACAAGAGAAACATGCAAAAATCTTTATACCATTTGCAATTCGAATTTTCGAAATTTTATGCGAAAGGCAAGCGAGTGGGGTGACTTTAAGTTTCGTTGGGAAGGAGAAGGAATATACATTGTGGTGTGCATGTCATCCAGGAGTAGCAATGCAAAGAGAAGGAACGCTGAAGTGAAGTTAATATGCACATCGACAACGGAAAGAAATATAACTGAAGTTCTGAGCATTTATATTAACCAGTCTGAAATGGGCTGAATTTAATTGGTTTTTATTTTTAGAGTTCTGCTTTCAGTTAATCACTGTTGCTTATATACACATAATATACATGTATTAATGGGCATATTAAATTAGGTGTTTTGAATAACAGACAACGGAGCATGCAGTGTGTCATGTTTACATGAATGTACTCACAGGCGCCTGCTGGATTATAATATTACGTCGGCCAATAGAAGGAGACAATCCTTGAAGCCTTCTTTTACTTTTCGAGTGGCATATATGATGAATGTTTCACCCAGTAATAACGTTCTTTTTTATTACATTATTATTTTATTGTCCAGTTGTGAGGAACAACTGATAGATTGCTTGAATCCTGTCTGTAGGAGGATTTTGTCATTTTACAGAAAAATTTCTGGTTTCAAGATTGATAACAATTGTTGTAATCGACAAGGGAACCTAGCGCACAAGTATAATTCGTCTAATGTTTGACGTTGTAACCTAGTTTCAAAAGTCCTGGATTCGACCCCAGTCATCGTCACCAAACTTAAAACTAAAGACCTGTAATATTATGACAACCAGTCCTAAAGGATGAACTTGGAACCAACGCTTGAAACGTTGCATAGTTATATTAAATACAACTCTGATAACGGACAGCACATAAGGCAATACCGGCCTAACAAATGAACCATTGCCACAATGTTAATTTTAGTGTCAGATTACTTATGACTTATGTACGTACTTACATTATATTACGTTATATTACATTACATCCCTTTTTTTTTTGTGGAGAAGGGCCCCGCAGCAAAAGCTACGGACGCACCGCAGCCTTAAGGCTTATCGTGCAACCCTTGTGATGAAGTTGAAAGAAAGATGATCAGTTTTCTTCATTTTTCCAAGTAATGGAGCACCGGTGGAATGAAATTGACAAGGAAAAACCGACGTACTCGAGGAAAAACCTGTCGCAGTGCCACTTTGTCCACCACATGGACTGACCCGGTATCGAACCCGGGCCTCCGTGGTTACATCCCTGACACAGGGACTATAAGTTCAATGTTCAGTGCGGTACCGCCATTACATAGGTTACTTCGAATACTTAATACGAAGGCCTTAAAGCCTGAGAATTAAAGCTATATTGACATACGTGTTCGGGTTATGACACTGTGTATATTTTAGGGTTTGTTTGCCTTCATAACTTTAAAATAACAGTGCTGATCCTAAAAGCATAATGTGGTTTGATATGATATAGGGTTTCCTTCATCGGGATTATTTTCATATCAAGTCTTTTATAATGTCAGCTACGTTTCGTACTTCTGTGCTTTAATTTCTGACTAACTAATTCCAATAACACATATCTATCTTGGAAAAATAATTTTCGCTCAGCCGGTCAACAAACTCTCCACGTTTTACGGCAGCCGGTTTTTCGTTGCTGTGTACCCAAGAGCTAACATTTAGACTCAATTCTAAACCAGAAACATCCAGTACAAAATATACCTACAGGTTAAAATCGAATTTAGCAGGCTATTGCCTTCCCGTCCGTTCCTGGATGCGGCGTTTATTTTCTTATCTTAATTTGTAAAGCATATTTCGTGTGTATTTCATATCACACATGATGGATATGTATTAGCTCATTTAAAACTTTTTTACTTTATTAATGTAATAGGCTTAATATTTGGCGAAAATTTCAAATTATGAAGCTCCTCGCTGTACACTTTTCTCCATAATCAATTTTAAAACACAGAGTCTTATTTAACTAATATCTATCTTACTTCTCTGCCCAATTCTATGAATGTCTCTTGGTTACGTCTAACCATAAAAGGAAATGCCCTCGTGGGATGCAGATGAACTGCGAAAATATTGAATAAGCAACTCCTAATGTTAAAATATCAACTGTCTACTAAATATTACACAGCGCGGCGGAATTATACGAATTATTTAGTGAGCAGAAAGAATCACTTGTGAATGCAGTAACGAATCTACAAGCTCTATAAATTCCTGAAAATATGTTGGCTGTTCATGAAATGATTGGCTTCGTAGAGAAGGAATCTGCTTCATTTAGTTAGATAGGCAGGTAATAGGACATATATATATATTACCTTACAATTTGTGTTGTGTATTATATCAGAGTGTCTTGCGGCTCTTTCCAGTAGCGTAAGTATCGTCGCTATTTGTCACGTTGCATACCGCATCTTTTTTAGTTTATCATCAATGAAGGTCATAATCATCAGAGTTACAGCAACATTTACAGAAATTATCAGTTTATTATTAAAACACCAAAGTTTCAAGAGACACTCTCCCAAACACACACATGTACAAAAGCATGTATTTGTACTTAGAATTTAAAAAAATAACTGCACTCATTTACTGACATTGATTTAATTATTCTGACTCATTAGCTGTTTAAAATATGATAATGTGTCGAAGTGCGTAGAGAGTAGTCTATAACAAACCAGCGGTTATGATTCAAATGTGAAGGCTCGGAAATTAAAGGACTATTTTATTACGATTGTATAAGTATTTTATGTATTGTAGCTGGTTTTAATATGCTGTTTATGTAATCCGAATTTATTATTATGTTTTAAATAGCCAATGAGGTTGAATAATCAAATGTTTGTTTGCCAGTTATGGCAGATATTTTTTTTTAATTTTACAAATAAATATAAAGATTTAGTTAAGTGTCTTTGATAGAGTGCCTTTCATGATGACCGGATTCGGTCGAAACTATTGGAGTTTTAATAATGTATTGCTAATTCATGTAAACATCGATCGTACTTCTGATAACTGTGACTTAAATTGATACTCTGGCTGACTTTCTTTGGAAGACTGTGTGTGACTTAAAAGAACTGGATGCTGTTCCGTGACTTACACGATGAACCGATGAAACACGTTTAAACAGAGCAGTTAAAACTACTGTGAGCTGTCAGGACTACATTGTGGCTTGACATAAATTTGGTACATTTAGAGGTGTGGCGTATTGTGACTGTACCTGTGCAGTGCGTGTTGCTTGATCCAGGGGCAGGGCGGAAGGAGTCACGCGTAGTGCCACTGTCTGGCACGGCAGGAGATTGCGTGTCATATTGTAAGCCAATGAGAACGAATCGTGACCCCACCTCCTCACGTGACCTTTAACAAAATTCCAAATGTGGGTGGAGAGTATATTAGAATATACATCGCCTTCACAACAAACTCACTTTGGATTTATAAGGCTTATCATTGTATCTAGAGTTTTCGACACCATTCTCTTTTACCGGACAGGTTAGCGTGGCGGTGACGCTATTTTCGTGTTTTGGAGGTGTCTCGTTCGACTCTCGAGTCAGACAACGGCAAGTTTCGGTGATGTATTTCGTGTTTTTTTTTACTCCGTCCAATGCACCTTTGGAACATAACCTCACGCCATAACGCCACGGGCGTTTCCATCTAAACTTCTTCTATTTCATCTTTCATTAACCATACGATCATTCAACGCGATAAAACTACAATTTTCGGTACCCAGATCGCCCCGAAAACGTTTCTACTTACACAAAGTCACAAAGGTAAAGGTAAATCAGTCCCTGTACAGGCCTGGACAGGCCCTGAGGTTTCCACGAGGTTGAGGCTCCCAGATATCAAGACAATCGGCACATGAAGATGTTGAGGTTGTCAGCCGTAGGCATCGGCCGCCTTTACCCCCCCCCCCCCTCCGGAAATATTTATGATTCTCATTTCTTTTAGAGGCTGAGAAGCTATACTTAGGAATCTATATGTACGTATGTATGTATTTATGTATGTGTATAGCAACACTACAAATACATTTTCTTGACAATAGTTTAGCAGTAACTGTACTGGGCTCACCGCTAACAACTTTTTCTGGCCTGCAAACGTGTTTACGATTAGGGGCTACCTCGGAATAAGAAAAATTATTTTAGGGGTTCCTGCATGGAAAGAAGGTTGGGAAACACTGCTGTTAGGTGTCAGGAAAAGGTGTGAGCATTGTAGCTATAAACTAAAATAAAGCTTAATGATTGACGTTTCTGTTACTAATTATGGGTTTACGCCGATTGTGGCATGTGTAGTTCCTGGCATGTTTGTAATGAACTTACTAAAAACAATTGCCTAAAATTCGGTCAGTATAACTGCTCTCGTCTTGAAACAGTGTATACTAACTTGGTGACTTTTGGTAAATTTATAGCCCGAATTTTAACTACAGAAAATTCCGTCAGCTCAGCATTCCAAACTTGAAATTTTAAAAGCTTACACGGTTTCTTTAGTAGAGATCGACTTGTTTACCTTATGGAAAACTTCCAGTGCCTGAAGTGAAATTATTAGACCTCATAGTTCTTTCGGAAATTAAATAAAACCGCATAATTTGTATTAAATTTTATTTTTCCCTCTTATTAAAATGTCGACAGAAATATCCGTGAATGTTGCTCCTTCTTTAATTTTGTATTTTAGGAAACGTTATCTACAAATTTTGAAGCCCTTTAGAACAACAACATATATTTCATCACCTGTTCCACTTAAAATTTAAAATTGGATATTACTTAAGAATGAGTTTTTTAAAAAGAAATTTCAACAAATTTATGGATTCTATCCGGTGAAGTTTTGAATGGTGTCTTAATAGTGTGCCACATATTTCCTAATCCCTGTCACATTCGTTTAAATTATTATGATAAAACAAGTAATAAATACACAGACATATTAGGGTTAATAATTTTGACAAAGGTTTGTTTCAAGTAATATTAAATTTATATTTCAGGAACTGGTACTTAACATCGTTACGAGTATTACGGAGTTATGAGTCAGATGGGTTAAAACTAAAGTTCTTATGAATGAGAATGATATTCTGAGGCTTAGAAATACATAAATTCCAATGATAATCTGCTGCCTAAGACTATGTCGCGTGTACAAAAATTAGGAAGTAAATTGTTTGGATTGAGAAAATTAAAGCCAAAGTAAATTCACTTCCTATGAATTAGTGACTTAAACACTGGTCGTCTGACGTTCTTCCATTGGAAGTTGGTAGCAGCATTTATTCCTTTTGTGCGGCACATTATGTAGGGAAGAAGAAAGTAAAATCTCGGTCTTCATTCCTCTTGCTCTTATATCCTTTCTCTGTCTTCACCTGCAGACATTATGCAAAATCAATTCTTTCCTCTTTTCTACGCCAAGCCTGGCAGAGTGAAGAAGGTTTGTAAGTTGCAGACGAGGGTAGGAGAGTCTGGGGAAAAGAATAGTCTGAACTGAAGTGGATTTTGGTTTCAGGGCAAAACGAGATTGTGTGGCTTAAGCCAGTCCCTTCCTCGTCTTCTCTCTAAGATTCACTATCTGTGTGCAACACTTATAGACCTTTTTCTTTACATCTCTCTCTTCATATCTTTTGTATTCTTTAGGTTTCTCTACACTGTTATCTGCACTCTGCTTTAAAATTCGTTGTGCTTGGTTTACAAGTGGTACCTGTATTCGTTGAATGAGAGAGAGACATGACTGGAATTAGGACACTGATGTACCAAAGTTACTATAGCAGAATAGTGACACAAGCGAGAGAGAATTTCAGTCAGCACCAGTCCGAACAACCCACTATAAGGAGTAGTGTATACCAGCCTGTTGCCGCATTTATGCCTGCAGAGACACGCATTCAACTGCATTATTTGCAATAGTTTCATTGCGATAACAGCGACTAACAAATGTAGTCCTTTGGATTCATCAAACAAAAGCAAGAAGACAAAAATTTGGTGTTTTCTCGTTTTTATACCCTCTTTTGTTTCAAGATGAAAATAAAGTCCTACATTACTAGAAGAGTTGACAAGCATAGTTCGGGAATAAATTGTCGAAAATTATACAGTTTGTGAGACTGGCTTCGACGAAATAGATTCCATATGCATTAGGCAAGTCATACATTATTCTAATATACGTAATAAAACGTAGCAGAAAAAAAGCTTGATAAAAGAAAGCAATAATTATAATTATAATTATTGTTTTATTGGCAGTTTTAAATTTCCGTTTTTTTACGTCAACAGAATTTCTGGAAATTTTGGTTTCATTATTCCTTTATCTGAAATGAATTATTAACGAAACGTAGTCGGAGTGTGACACAACACATCTTCCCACACAGTTCCTAACCACAGCACTGCACTAAAGTGCCGGTATGTGTAGAGCCTACTAACAAAACGGAATTTTTCTTTCATTCAGGTGTTTGTGAAATAGGTTATTTTTGCTTAATCTTTGTAGTAAAGTTCACGGCCCGTGCTAAACAACCAACTTTCAGAATCAGGATTTTGCTGCAAAGGCGGACACTTTAGGTACACAATACTGTGTGGGGAAAATGGAATAATAATATTATAATAATAATTCATTTCGTTATGAGATTAAGAAGCGGTTATTTCCTTATGTAGCATTCACTATTTTTATGTATAATGACGATGTGGTTTGTTTTCTGTAAGGTGGGAACGGGATTTTTGTATGCTATTTAGATAGGTAAAAGTCATGAAGTTTTATGTTTTAGTATTTTTGGAAAATCTCTCGAGAAAATTGAAGTTTGATTAAAATCTGACAAGAATAACGGGTACTTTACACGAAGACGTATGTACGTTTTTGACAATATCTCGCTCAGTTCTTCTTAGAATGAGAACTCTTTCAGACACAAATTGTAGAGAAAATAAAAACACACATTTTGTGTTGAATAAATGTGTTCCGAAAATCGTGTCGTTTATGAGATAATGTGGAAAAATTTGGTAGAGCCGGCAGGTCATAGATGACAATAAAATACTTCGCATGCGCTTTGCATGCTTGATAACTAAGGCTACAAAACACACTCAGAATATGTAATACTCATTATTTTAGCACGGCAACAATGGTTAAGCCAACGCGTTCAATGTTACGTTTGTACGTACATTGCCTGTCTTATTTAATGCTGTGTAGCGAAATAATCACTGTTTTTCTGAGAACAATAAAGAAGAAATAAAGAAATTCTGTGGGCAGAACGTGCAATTTTTTTATGTTATTCCTGGCAATACAGGAAGTGACCAGTAGGCTTTAAAGGGTTAATTATGCCTAGAACAGCAGCAGTTCAAACCGCCATCAATGGTGAAATTTTATTACAATCTATCTCTGAATTTTCATACACATTTGGGAACAGAATATTTTTCTTTTTAAACCAAAGCGGATTTTGTGGTGTATTTCTATAAAAATTGAGGCTCTTCTGCTGAAGGGAAAAAGGAAATCTCCGCGCTCTGAATTAGACGTCACCGTAAGTTACATCCTAACTAAATGGAATTGGTTTTGTGGTAAGAAACGTGACGATCCTTTTACCACAACGTGTTGATGGCAACCCCCTCATTTTGTTCGACTCTCTCACAGAACTTTCGAACACAAACCTCTTTTCTAAACATGTCACTGCAAATGTTTCCGGAAAGAAAGTCAATTCTGATGGCCCAATGGAATTAATTCAGTAAACATTACTTACGAAGAGTCAAATAACGTGTTAATTTTTTAATGTTATAAGAACCAAATGCGGCTACTGTAACGCAAGGCTTTTCAAGTTCCCTTTTTGCCTTCTGCTAAATTTCAATATGAAACAACAGAATATATTGCCAGTATTGCAATCTGCTATTGTTCCTTATTGATGTCACCAAGCCTCTGCTGTACATTTGGCGGAGATGGTTTGAGGGGTCCTGAGGGTCGCTTATTGGAAAAAAAGAAAACTCTCAAGTAAACCACAGTAGTAGCAGAAAACTCAGGAAAATGGCTAATTTTTTGCTCTCCTTAGCCCCCCGCTTCTCTGTTTCTGTCCGTCCATCTTCTTCTTATGTGTCTCCACATAGCAGAAGGAAGAGGAAATACGTCACTCTGATGGATTCCAACTTCGATAACGCCTACCCTGATTTCAGTTTGGATGCGCTTCCTTGAGGGACTTCTGCAGTATCCGCAGTGATTTTATCAATCATAGCAAACAAAGATACACGTGTCTGTATTTTTGGTAGCTACTACACGACACTCTGTCATGTTTTGTTGTTTAATGATTGGTGCATCGATATTAAGTAAGTATCAGTGTGAAAGGTTGGGAAATTCTCACATTCGGTTTTAAGTTACCATTCTGTCTGTCAGTTTTGGAAGATGGCCATAACGTCGTATAAGCCTCAGATGCTGTAGGCAATGCTAACCGTGTCTACACGATGTCTTTGGTGTCCGTGACACTGCAAATGTCGGTGGTCGGTTTTATTCAAATTATTTTAAAATGACTTAAATTTTAAACAAGACAGAGGGGGACCGTGCCAGGGCTCAGAGGTTTAGTTGCTGGCTTCTCAACTTGAAATCCAGGATTCGATCCCCCATTATTCTGTGAGGGACATGTGGTGGACAAATGGCACTGCGACAGGTTTTTCTCCAAATAATTCGGATTTTTCCTTGTCAGTATCATTCCGCCAATGCTTCATGCTCATTCGTTTATTTATCACACACGATGTTGTAACTTGTCAATTGACAACCTCACTCAGTAACATATCTCAGAAAAAAGAACAGCGGGGTTGGGGCTCTTCTGGCTATTAATTTCACTGCCGATTTCGGCCCTTCTTAGAGCGTGTAAATCGGAAATTCTATTACTCCTATAAGTATACAAGGAAAGGAGTAAATAATCATATGTGGCTGATTCGTTCTTGAAAACTTAACAGTTTATTGCTTGTTCAAGAAATTCTTCGCCATTTATAGAGGAAAATTTTCATTACTGTGATTGCAGAATGGCAATGATCTCTGTCTGAGCCAGATAAATCGATTTCACGCAACAAATTCCATTTCTTTCAGTTTTCGTTTCATATTTTCATTTCAACTATATCTAGGTCTTCAAAATAATCCCTTTATTTATATTTCAGATTAAATTTTTTGCTCATTTTTGCAATCTTATCCACCTCTTCCTTATTTATTTTATCACCTAATAATAATTGTAAACAGGAAAGTGACGAAATGTCTATTTCCTGTCAAACAAATTCAGGACTGACGAGTAATATAAGGTTAATTTAGGTAAAAATTTTAAATTAAGAAAAACTTTAAAGGTTTAAATTACATGAGTATTTTATGTCTGGTCTTTGAATGGACACGGAATAGTTTCTCTGTAAAATAACAACTAAATTTTTACATAAATAATTTAAAAGAACCTTAACATTAATTGGTTAAATTATATGAGTATTTTCTTTGTGTTTATAATAATTTACCTTCCATTCTTCTAACTAAATGCCTGCAATTAAAATGTACAAC
This sequence comes from Reticulitermes speratus, assembly GCA_021186555.1. Lineage (NCBI taxonomy): Eukaryota > Metazoa > Arthropoda > Insecta > Blattodea > Rhinotermitidae > Reticulitermes > Reticulitermes speratus. The sequence goes on along the minus strand of JAJKFL010000003.1, from coordinate 36,190,486 downwards.
TTTATAGCGCCATAAGATAGTACTACATTGCAACTAGGTTTATCTTTCTAACGCAAAGCACACACTTTTATGAAATGTGTAAAGAAATGTTGCTGGAGAGTTAGGAAGGATCGTCAGGCTGAATAAATATGAATATGTCTATCATAATTTGCACACGTCACCAGATAATTAGCCTGACCAAATCAAGGAAACTGAAATGAGCGAGACATATAGCATGCAGTATTTTTCGTAAAACCGAAGACTAGCCATCAATTGGGCGACCGACCTTTGAACATATGACTAGATTGAGATGGGTCTTGAAGGAGACTGGATTATATCCATCTGGCCAGCGCTGGCTCCTCTGACCACCGTAACGAGTATTAAGGTTTCATAAAAGACGGTACTTTTCTTGTCCATCTCAGCAACTATCAGTTTCTGAGGAAAGAAAGAACATAATTCACTTAATAATTATTTATTCGTGTATTATGTAGTAAAATTCGTCAGCATCATCTTCAGATATAATTCGTTGTTTGCGATTGATCGATGTAAAATTCAACACAAAGAGAAATGACTTAAGGGTGGTGGGTGGCATGGAGAATGCTCATTGTTGGTGTTCTATATGGCGTCAGGAAGTAAGGCGACATTTGTCGAAATTGTGATAGATCGACGTTGGTCGTGATCGCATGGTGCGTGTCATTTGTCACTTAAAATGCATTGCCTACTGTGTTTGGCCCTCCGACATGTCTCCAATGTCAATATGGATCTTTTGTATTGCACGGTGCAACACTTGTCTGGATTTTCACATATGTTAGTATATTTACTCTTATCAGTAAAGTATTTCGTAGATCCACATGTAACATATCTTACATGCCTTTTAATTTCCTAATAACTATTATTGTAGTTGGGGTACGCGGTGACACAGTTGGTTGAGGCACTGCGCTAAAAGCCGGAAAGGTCGCGGCTTCGATTCCCTATTGGTTCATTGGGATTTTTCAAAGATTTAATCGTGTGGCCTTAGGGTTGGCTCACTCTAACAGAAATAAGTAACAGTAGTATCTCCTGGGGGGTAAAGGCGACCGGTGCGTAGGGCTGACAACCTCGCCACCTTTATGTTCTTATTGTCTAGAAATTCTGGGAGCATCAAACTCCTGGAGCCCTAAGGACATTTACCTTTCATTATTTTCGAATATTTTTATTGCCAGTGGAGTTTTTTGCATGTAAAATAATCACTTTAGCTTCTCTGAGAATTAGGTTGTCTCACTAACAGAAATGAAACGCAGTTAATATTTGGTATATTCACGTAGCTTCCTGATTAAACGTGGAAAATGACTTACGATCGGACTGTAAATTAAGAGTAACAAACTGATCCTTCAGAATGGCATGACGAGTGTGTTTGTTAAAGAAGAAGTTGAAAATATAGCTTCAACAACTTAATACCGATGTGAGGGAACGGTTTATTTTATTCAGATAGTAACAACAAAATTTAAGATTTTCAATGTAAGTGACTGCAAAACTAAACCCATAATATATAGGACAAGGGAAAACCAAACCTGATCCTGCATAGACTGTAATTAGGGTGTAGTTTTAGTTTTTAACTTCGTTTATCTAGTTCTTGTAACCAGATTGGTGGGTCTAGTTGACTGAGCTGCGTTGTTTTATTCTAATTAGCCCAGAGAGAACTACTCAGATTTGAATATAATACGACAATGAAAAGTATACCTTTAAATAGCAGCCAACCTAGAACTTACAAATGTATTATTTGTTATATTGCCTTCCTACTCCGGCTTTATACTTCTTTATTAGAACTTCAAATACGTTGGTGCAAAACCTGTAAACAGCACACATATCATAAGTCAAAGAGAAAGATTATATTTAATATTTCTTTAAATAAATATCTGATATAACACGTTTAAATAAATATCCCCATATCTATAAGGGAAAAGTATTTCATGGCATATGAAACCTTAAAATATTTTTAAAATTGTGTCACCTTCGGGAAAGTAATACTTTTCTATCTTAGCGCCAGGTAGTACTAAGTTTGGAGTTACACTGCACATACTATGACACAGTTCCTGAAGATGAAACAAGAGAATGGACTGACAAGACGTCTCCGCAATAGTTCGCTACTTTACCTCGTGCCGAAGCGTTACAGCCATAATGTGATTTCCATGTACCCAAAAAGCAAGGAAATTCGTCCTAACCACATATTGTTTTTTTAGTACTCGGAACAGCGATTATTAACCTTCTCTTCTTATTCTCTTATTTTCGAAACTTTGTATAGAAAAAATATAAATATTTTATCTAAATAAATGAGGGTTGTGTCCAGTTTCGTAATGAAAAATGAATTTATATTTACAAGTAATACAATTAAAGAGTCTGACTTTTACCTTTATTTATCTTAATTTCTTTTATCAAACTTCTGGGTGTCAATTATCTCCTCTGACACAGCTAGGTAGGCTTTCACCAGAAGTGTATTCAGAGGTTACGCACTTTCACTTTATACTTGCAGCGCAGTCGAATTCTGAAATCTCTCTGAAGCTTAAAAGAATCAGGCAGTAGTGACTTTCTTAATGTCTCTACACACGAAAGTTCTTAACTCCAAACTTGCCTTCTGTGACACTCAATGGACCTTGAGTGTCGATACTTACTTCTGCAGGGTTCGGTAACACTTTGACAGGAATTACACCGTATGAAATAATATTATCAATTTGTCAGAAAATTTTGGGATTTTTTTTGTCATTTCTGAAGCTTTATTTTCAATATTTGGCCTAGGCTTATCCAGTCGTTTCAGTTGTTTCTTGTTTGAGGAACTGGTGGCTTTTTAACGTGACAAATTTCTTGATCATGCTGACTGTTGTCAGCCGAGTGGCAGACCACAGTGCTGATAAGTTTAGTGCTGGTAATTCTCATTAGTAATACGAAGTGTTAACACAGTATTTTGACACTATCAAGGTTAATCATGTACGTACTGAACAATTATGTTTTGGACTGTACTTTTATTATTTGCTGCTGTTGAGCGATAAACCACCAGGCTAAGACATAGCCGATTGTGGCAATTGAGCAACGAATTTATCATTAATCACTTACGTGTATGTAAAAAATATTAATATGCTGAAACCTTTAAATAGCAATATAGGTAAACAAGCATCAGGCTGATACATTTTTCCTTGTTACTAGTATTAATAAATCCAATTTCTCTAAAGCATTGGAAGTCACCAGTTTTGTCGTTTTAAACAAACATTTAGAGCCGTAGTAAATGTCCTTGTATTCTGATTTAATCTACTGTATATTCTTAACAATCATACGCGTCCTCCTAAATCCCACCCTCTCATGGGGAAAAATGACTCCCTACCAAATAAAAAATTTTCTTTCCTCCATGTTTCAAACTACATCTCCACCCACCCCCTTCAAAATGTGTCCCTTATTCTGTCACAGTCTGTCACTCGAACTCAGTGGCATCGATTTCCACCACCTAACCCCACCAACGCCCCCTTCTAAAAACCACCCTCCAAACACACGAGACATTTTCGTAAGATGCTTTATCCCCTTACCCCCTTCCCCGCATCTTTTCTCTACTTTATATAAAGTTTCCCGTCGTTCTCATGTCCCTCTGTGACAGGTGGAGAGGGGAAGGGAAGGGGTGATATTTCTTCTTTCTTTCAGTCAATACGCAAGATACAAAATAAGAGCAAGGAAAGAGACATACAGGGGGAATTCTGGCGGATGCTTCACATTCTGAAGAAGAGTGCTATTTCTTTTTCGTAAAATTAAATTTATCACCTCGTGCCAGATGTACCGTGCTTTTACTTAGAACAGTGGTTCATCGAACGTAAATGACAAGTTTTGTTTCGAAATTTGATGTTATTAGAGATAACCCTAAGGCACATATTCCAATAGTTAAGTAGTTGCCAAAATTTTATTCATATTCCGCAAAATTTTTGCAATTTAATCGTAAGGATTAGATTTCAGTTTGTGTTACCTATAGGCAAGTTGCTGAATTGTTCTCTAGACCATAGAAATTATCAGTTATGTTTTTTCTGTAGGTATGAATTTAAGCTCACATTTATTGAAAAGTGGAATGTACCACATTTTGTCACTTTCTGCTAAAGATCATATGCGGTAAATGGCACACATTGAAAAGAAATTCCGTATTTCACATATAAACTACATCCACTGAGCTGTTAATGCACTGCAGATGGAATATGCGTTTTCTGTGTATATGTGCAAGTATATATATATATATATATAAATATTATGGTACGTAACGTCAGGGTCATAAAGTCTTTTCCTTTTAAGTTGTTATAAAGGTGTCCACTGTCCGTTTTTTCTGACCATACCGCAAGCTTAGTTCTCTTACATTTTAAGGTGAGAAATTTTGTTAAATACTCTTGATTTATTTCCATTCACCTTATCTAAAAATCTTCAATAATATTTAAAACTTATTGTAACAAATACTAATAGGTCTACATATATTGTCAACAAGGAAAAAGTATTTGCAGTAAACCTAAATTCATAAAACGAACCCAGACTGGTATCTACAGAGCGTCTCGCCCACTTTTGCCCTCAACATTGGCAGCTGTCGCGCTGCTTTATGGCCTACGAAGTCTGCATCCGCCGGAAGTTTCAAGAGTCCCTGTTTTCCCTGCCCTTGCTGTTACCTCGTTTCACAGAAGAGTTTTGAAGTTCCGAGCTGCAGATTCTAAGCAGGCCTCGCAACTTGAGAAAATATTTCTCGACACATGACAGAGCTGTCTTCTTGAATTCACAATTCCTCTTCGAAAATTGTCTGTCAATTTTTAGCAGAAAGTGAGTTGCTCTGCATTCCCCCTTTTTCTACTAATTTCAGGAGTAATTTAACTTAACGGACCCCATTTGTTTCTCAAGAGCGTGAGCCTTATTATGTTTCGCTCATGCAATGAAACTTTAGATCACGTAAAGTCAACTTCACTATCGAAATGGGGATTTTTAATGCGCACAGCTGTCGTTTTTGCTGTTACTTTTCCTACTTAATGTCAATCACATATTACCCAAGAGAATTACAATTTTCCCTATTTTATTTTGTCCAGATTTGAAGTTGTGACGTGATTTCCATCGTTGTGTGTATCTTTCTTTCACCGCAATATTTTGGCGGTATATTTTTGCAATACTTTCGGGAACATTTTTTCAATGACACTTGTACCTCGCAAAATAGTCGTATTGAAAATGGAAACTCTTTGACAAATGGAAAACTTTTCTAAGACGCAGTATACTACTCTATATGAAAGACTACACATATGCACGCACACACACACACAAACAAACAAACAAACGACTGAGCTAAGTCTGATTTTACGACGTAGGTAAGATGACATATTCTCGGCTGTCTTGCATTGCCTATCCAGTCTCGTATATCCCTATTCTCTGTAGCTTCCTTCGTTGGAATTACGACGAAAGAGAAAAACCTCTCTTGTTTACCAAGAAAAGAAGTTACGTGGTCTAAACTTAGGTATTTCTATTCTTCGTTTTCAGGTTTTATTTGAAGAATTTATAAATCAAACGTATGTTGTAGCAATAGTCACACAGTACACGGGTATCAAACTTTGGTCACTGAATTGACGACAGAAGAGACAAAAATGGATATTGAATTATGCTCATTTGGCTAAACTTTTTTGATTCTTTCATAACATGACAGAACTGACGTTTGTTTAACAGATGTAATCTGAAAATGATAAATTTTTATCCTATAAAAGGCTAATAAGTAAAACGTTGTTTTTAGATTGTTATAAAAAAAGGATTTTCCATGTAATTGCATGCAAGCAAGGGCGAAATCAAAACTACCCGCTTTCTGGATGATTGCTTAGTAGTAAAATTTCTATAACAAGTATATGCAGCTCAACAGTCAAGTATTATCCAAATTTTAGTTGTATCCTTTAAGGTGTAAATAATTCCTAACATATTGCAAAATGCAAGCTTTGACATGACTGATGTAAGATTATCCTTTACCTATTTATTATGCTGTATCATCTTCAGAACTTGCTCTTGTCTTACTTTGTCCCTTCATCCCTCTTCTTACTTTTATTCTTTCCTTTTCCCTCAACAGCCCCTCATTGCCACGCTTAATTTACCAACTGTCACAATATTCCAAACCTTGAGACCTTAAATTGAGAAAAAGAGAGTGAAGAAGAAACGCATATAATGGTAGACTTTGTCGGGCTCAGAAGCTCTGTTTATGGTATGAAGTATGAGCATTGCTGCCTACAAGAATATAATAACACAATACACATATAATCAATCATTTTGCATGCTCACATCATGCAAGTTCTCTAGCCATCTGTACTTAAGCAGGTCTGCAGAAGAATGAACTTATTTAGAGACTGCTGGCCTCACTGAAGGCACTGTGATGTAATATCTGCATCTTAAATAAACAGATAAGTGCAGCTTACACTAGTCTTTGTCAGAAATGAACACAGGGTTATGCATCTCGAGCCCTGAATCTCTGGATTCGAATTCCTTTTGAGGCAACGCAGTAAGACTGTGTTTTTTTTTTACCTGTACATTACGAGGCCTTGACATTTTAATATGGTATTTTAGCATCTAAAGAAGTATACGCACGTATACGTGGTATCTTTTGTTGAGTTACAGAAATCATCCTCTCCAGATCTGTATACGGAAGCGATCGATACTAATATCGAATAATTCTAATGGTAATTCATGAAGGTATATGTGTGGGGAGGTGTAGTTCCAACTCATTCTTAACCTCGGTACTAGATGGAGATGAGGGGTCAGCTTCACACCCCGGCCACTCTACTCAGAGGAAAAAATCCCCTGTTATCCACAGACTAGAAGGCTGAGTGAGCCCCAGGGCTGGTCTAGAGCCTTTAGAAAACAGAAAAATCTCTTGTCTAGCTGGGAATTGAAGCGTGTTTATTCTGTTGTCCAGCCTTCAGGCTAGGCTTCTCATACTGAGTAAGACTGATATATATATATTTATTTGTTTGTTTGTTTATTTGTTTATAGTATTATTTAATGACACTCTCAGTAAATCAGAATATATGGCATTGAATTTTAGGTTGCTTTGTGAATAACGATTTTGGAGGAATCTAAAGAAAGCGACAATGATTTAATCTGGAGTACTGTACCAGTATTCGCCGCGAGGGACTGGGCAAATAACTAAAATCCTCATATTCGGAATGGTGATCTCTCGAATACAAGTCAGAAACTTTAAACCTTGTGACACCTTGTTCAATAAGGCAGGGGTGCACAAATTTTACAAAAATCTACGAGCCACCTCAAAATTCTAGGGACTAGAAATATGACATAAAGCAATTTTCATACTGAGAATTCACAAATATTAGGCGCTACCCTAAAAAGTTTGTTCGCTACGGTGGGGCAGACGCCTTGGTATTGTGCATCCCTGCAATAAAGCGTGTACAAATTGCTGCTGGCTTCAAATAGAATTTAGTGCTGTCTTCCTGCTTACGTTCAGACATTCCCTGTGCTGAGTTAAGGCAATGGAGGGCTGACTGATCGAGCCTGTGACAAAGTGATGCGTGCCCCAAGGACCTGGAGCTCATTTCCGACTTGAAATTAAATAGTAGCTCAGCGTCTGTAGTGCCGCTGCACAACCACTGTCCATTCGACACGGATTTCAAACTTACACTTTAATAAGCAACCTTTGGCCTTCTACAAAGAATCGGAGCTCAAAAGAAAAGAGTCAACCGCTGTAATTTCAACTCCTGTCACGTTGGGTGATGGAATTTAAAAGAAAAAGTGTTGGAATTTAATGCTACTGTTCTGCTAGTGTCTTAGGGGTGGTGTATTTTCAGAGACGTTGTATTTTACTAGGAGTGTGTTGCGGATGCTTCAATTTGTGTAAAAATATTATTAACTGTGTATTCAACCCTTTAAATCTTAGTGGTATATGTTTCCAGGTCTAATAGTGAAACTCTGCAATTTTAGGCGCGTTTGCAAAATTACGAAGAGCGACTATTAGTTTCGTCATGTCTGTCTGTCCGTCTGTCTGCCCGCATGGAACAACGCCGCTCCCACTGGACGGATTTTCATGAAATTTTATATTTGAGAATTTTTCGAAAGTCTATCGAGAAAATTCGAGTTTCATTAAAATCTGACAAGAATAACGGGTACTTTACATGAATGCCTATGTACATTTCTGTTAATATCTCGCTAAATTCTTCTTAGAATTAAAATGTTTCAGAAATCAAAACACACATTTTATGTTCAATTACTTTTTTTCCAAAAAGCGTACCTTTTATGATATAATGTGTAAAACTATGGTAGAGCCAGACGGGCCACAGATGACAATAGTGCTGCGCAGAAAATGTGCCCTTTGCATGCTGGATAACTGAGGCGAAATACAGACACATATTATTTAATATTTATTGTTTTTCCACGCTGCAATTGTGATGCTAACGCCCCTCAATGTAACGTTATACGTAATTGCCTGTCTTTTTGCCAAAAATTTTGTTTATAGGTTTATACTCCGCGTCACACTTACAATAAGCAGCCATTATTTCCCCACACAGCATTTACCAATAATTTTTCCTGACGAAAGCACACTGTGTTCTCTGTGTGGTACAAACTGAAATTTTTATATAATGTAGATTGTTTTTGTTTTTCAAGCGAGAATTTTGTTATTAAAATCAGAGTAATTATAAAAATAACTCTTCCTTTCTACAGAGCAGGTAAAGATATTTTAAACAGCAAACATGAATGGGGGGTTGTGGTTACCTTCACTGCCTGAATACTTTGCTCCCGGAAAAATTTTCCTTTCAAGTTTCCTTTGAATAGATAGTTAAAAGATCACAGAACCGAACTGCACCTTTTAAGGAAAAGGAAAATCGTTTTCGTTTGCTGAAAATTGAAATGCGTTTCCGCGACTTTCCACTCCGTAACCTACTCACTATACTGACTGAAGTATTCCGCTTCTTTGAATAATCCATTACCATTGTGAAACACTACTACTGCAGGAACTAAGAGTCTATGTTGTGCTACGTTGAGAAAAGAATCGAGATTTTGCGTCCATCAGAATAAGGCAGTAAGAAACATAACTGCCATAACAAAAGCGTCGTTGAAATATTTATTCTGTTTCTCAAAATGCTGCCTCTATTCAGGCCACGGGAATAAGTCACATAATGTCCAGGAATTTTGTTCTCACAAATATTGACCGCGATGAACATGTTATAACCTTAGCTAGTGATATGCGTTTTGTGCTGATTGACATAAGGGAAATAAAGTGTAGGGGATTATAATATAAGGCAGTTATCTCTTGTTGAACTGTAATGAAAACCTGATTCTAGTAACAGCATGTGAGTTAGAAATAAGTTTAAAAAAAAATTAAGTGTCGCCTGGGAAATATTTACCTTGTTTTTGGTACAATACCCTACGAGGTGATTAAATGAATTTCTGAGATAAAGAAGGAAAGATATTTTGGCTGTGAGTGTGCTAGAACTACCAGTTCATGGAAGCTTTTAATACCTTTTTGCATAAATTATGTATGAACATAATAAAAACTTTATAAATTGAAAACAAAATTATGTCATTCAAAAGTCGAAGACATTTTCTGATACACAAATCAAAATATTATTTAACTGAACTGAGTTAAATTTCTTACACAAACTGGAAATCATAAGGGAAATAATAATGACGTACAAAACCTTTTGATGCCTGATGTCGAGTTCAGAATAAAACACATTGTCTTATTTCTTGTAAGAATCTCGTGCTAGCGCCAAACTGTGTGGGATACAGTACAATGTAAGCAGTGTTGTAAGGTGATAAATTGGGCTCATATAGAAGCGAAAGTAGAGATGCTTAATTGAACTTTGACGCTTAATCAGTCACCACTACATGACGACGTATGTGGAAGGGAAAGTATAGTTTTAAGCATTCTTAACCCTGGCATTCTATGTAGGTGAGTGGTCATCGTCATGTCTTTATGATAAGAGTCGGGGTGGCTGCAAGAAGCATTGGACCCTGAAGAGAATAAAGAAGATTGTTACAAAGCATCGAAATCCAGTGCTTCTCTCCAGTTTCTAGCCTAATCAGTGTATCAACAGTTCTCCAATAAACTTACATTTAGGCCTTATATATATATATCTTTATTTAACAGAGAGTAAAATAAAAGATCCTAAACTGAATCTTATCGATATTATCGGAATTTCTTCGTTAAATAAAATCTCGTTTACCACTGTCTTTCCGAAACACTTTAATATCTGCATCGTGCCACATTTTAAAATAATTTATCACTTATATTTTTATTACAGTCTTGGTGGACAGATCCAGCTCGAAATTTTACTATGGTGAAGGGATTTAACGTTGTAAACTTAGTCCAGTGCGGTTTTGCTATTACGTGGAACGGTGGGTGTTAAGGGTTATGTGAGAACTGGCGCTGCGGGAGGTTCACTAGAGGGATGTCCGGAACGATAAGCACAGTTATCCCCACCCGCCGGGTGAAGGCGCCCCCGCTCGGTCAACAGGGGTCGTGGTCTTTCAGTTATTTGTCTCTGGAGGGAACGTAAGTGTGTGTTTAAAGTCATCGATTAGGTGGAGTATTGCCAACAACGAATGAAGATATTCGATCGGGATTCCAAGCGGTGTACAGGTGATTATCACATATAATGTGCCTACAGTCATGCTATCGTTAACTCCGCAGAGACCAAATTGCATTACTTGGTCCCTTCACGTGCTGAAGCTACATTTTGTCCATGGCATGAATAAATTAATGTAAATTTACTTGATAATTTTGTGACAAAAGTAACAGGAAAGTAAATCAAATGTGTCCCAAAGCACGCTCATTTTTAGGCGCGTTTGCAAAATTGCCATAAGCGACTATTAGCTTCGTCAGGTCTGTCCGCTCCGTTCCGTCTGCATGGAACAACTCGACTCCCACTGGAAGAATATTCATGAAATTTGAGTATTTTTTTTTGAAAATGTGTTGAGAAAATTTAAGTTTTATTAAAATCTGATAAGAATAACGGGTACTTTACATGAATACCTGTGTACATTGATGATAATGTCTTACTAAATTCTTCTTAGAATTAGAAATGCTTCATACAACACTTGTATAGAAAATCAAAACCCACGTTTTATACTCAATAAATTTATTTTTCGAAAATTTTGTCGTTTATGAGATACTGTAAAAAAATACGGTACAGCCAAACAGTCAACAGATGACAACAAAATACGGCGCATGCCATTTTCATGCTGGATATTTAAGGCTGCAGACACACACTCAGAATATGCGATACAATACTCATTGCTTTTTCACGCCAACAACTGTTTTGCGAACGCGCCGAAGTGTTAAGTGAAAACCATAGGAAAAAATTAATTTTAGGACTAAAAATCCACCGGGAAAAAGTTGAACTCAACTTTTTTTATTTTAACATTTCAATGTAACTGATTTCTTTATTGCCCCAGGACACGACATGTTCGAATGTCTTTCTATACCAACAAAGGACATTTTTGGTTTTAACAATTTCATACATCTAGGTCGACTCAGCCTCTAACAGAAATGAGTACCAGGAATCTTTCCTGGGGGGTAAAGGCGGCCGGTGCGTAGGGCTGACAACCTTACCACCTTCATGTGCCGATTGTCAAAAAACCTGGGAGCCTCGACCTCCTGGAGCGCTAAGGGCCTGCCAAGGCCTATAATGGGATTGCTTTACCTTTACCTTTTACATATTTTTACATATGACCCTTCATGTTAATGTGTTCTGTTTGAATTGCAAAACTGATTTGGCCTGACACTGGACTTAAAATTTATTTTCGAATGTCGAAATTGGCTATACATTGGACTGGAAAGCATCCGCCTGACGAACGTATCAGCAAAGGACGGCGAGATTTTACCGTCACCGGCGCAATTCGGCCTTCCAGATATGAGACTTTTAGCATTATTTTTCATCAGCGCATCTTCGTGGCCATTGTCTCTTTTACAGTCTTTAGATTCTGAAGCCACGTCACTTGGACCGAAATTGAAGTTAGAATAGAAATGAAAAAAAGACTGGAAAGGAAAAAAAAAGAGAAATACGGAAAGAAGAACAGACTAGCTACAGCACAGAATCACAAGAGAATGAAGGAAAAAGAAAGAAAAATCTTTTTCCCCTTTTTGACGTGGAGATGGATCATTTTTCAAAGCGGTGCTTTGCCCTTGCTACTGGATATGACATGCGCCTACGATGCGGGATTTTGGAAAGTTAAGGGGGTGTAGCAAGGGGAAATCGAAGCAACCCGTCAAACAAAAACTGGTGCGGGCTCAAAAGGAGATCAAGACAAGAGTATAGGCCTAGAATTGGCTTTTTAGAGGATAGAAGTGGAAGGAGAACGATTTTTCTCTTTTTTGTTCTGTCTTTCAATATATAAAAGACTTACTGAAGCTTCCATTTCATTCAGAAGTTAGTAAGGCGAAAATAAAATGAATACATTGTTGAATTCATGGCTGATGGATTTTCCGTTACGCGTTGCTTATTTAACAATTATAAAAAATACTACTAGAAATAGCTATGTATCCTCAAAAGGAGTATCTCTTGTTGATAGTCGTTTCCTCTCCCGAGGAAATCATCTGACTTTCCACATACAAAAGGCAGACATGCGTAAGCCTGCACGCACCGACACACGTTTTCTCTGTCCCTGTCTCTCGACCAAATGTACGCGCCTTCTCTGCTAAAGTCTCAAAATTCATTTAATTTCCTTGTAGAAGGTTTTAATTCAATTTTTTTCATGTTCAGAGAGCTAGGTTTCGACCTTCAAAACTAACTCCCCTGGCTCAGTTCATCCGTCTTTCTTGCATGTTAATTGAAGAATACTTAGTAAATGTTTTGAATTATCCAGGAGGGTTCTTACACCTGACATTGATTTATAAATAATTTTCTCTCAAAATCAAAACCTAAAGGTAAACTCCGTTCGTAATCCACTTCGATGTATGTAATATAGAAATTTACGTCATAGTGGAAGTTATATGACGTAAACACTATAAAGACGACATAAAGCAACACAAACAAGTTAAAAATGATATACGTGCAGAAAATACATAAAACGTTAGTACTCACTATCACACCCTCATTTTTTTCAAGACAAAGATGTTCTTTATGAGCATCGCTCCTACTTGTACTTGTTTCATTTAGACTGAAGTCTTGTCACAGACAATGAAAACCAGCTGGATGCCAAAGAGGGTATATATCATTACTTCACATCTGTCATACATTTTCAGTCCTGCCAACATAATTTTAATGTAAACTGACATTTCCTCTATTTTTTTCTAATTTTTACTAGCGTGCCCCTGCAGAAAATTCTACTTTATTAATACTTTTTTTATTCCCGCATCACGCCGGGGGGGGGGGGGGGCGCTAGCATGGTTTTCCCCAGAGTGACAAGTATTGCATAACAGACTGCCGCAGAAACCGACTTGGATTCGAACCCATGTATGTAAAACCACAGATAACGGATTTTTAATTTTTATCTTACTAAAGAATAACTTTATTATTTACACTTTTTAGTGTCTGAGATACAGAAGATTACGGACAGACTGATGAATTGTAGTTATGTAAAAAGGGTAATGTTCAAATATGCATTAAAATATTAACTGAAATGTTTGTTCAGTTTGGAAAGACCAGTTATCTTACGGTAAATATTCATGCAGATGATCATACTAGCACATCAACAAGATATTATTCATAGAAAGGGCAATATTAAGTAACTTACTGCAAATTACCCGCGTAATGAACTCCTATGAAACACAAGCATGAACAATTGTGTGTGCCATTTGACTGACAGGGGCGCCAATAAAATTAAAAGCACACATTAAATATTCACATGTAGGCACTGTGTTTAATTAATCGTAGAATGGTTGATATGTCGACGCAAGCTGAGGTCGGTACCGCCTCTCTTGTATAATATACGTCAGTAAGCAGCGTAGAAAAGTAGCAACTTTATGCATATTCATGCGGCCATTTCCCGTTCCGGATATATTGCTTCACCATACACCATACCACTTATCTGTCTCTCTTCTTTCCTGCACGATTTTCCATGTCATCCTGTGCTTCTTCTCTTTCTTTGTCTTGCAGCTTGTGACGGACAATATGATGATAGGCTGTTCTAACAAGAATTCTCTTCTTCAAACTTTTGTCTTGCGCCTAGAGTTGTGTCCACATTTTGCTCTATACTTGTGTACAATACAGGCTTCCAACCCCCCCCCCCCAAAAGAAAAGCATGAAACGGAAGAATGGAATTCTTCTTTCCGGTGTCCATGGAAATGTTTCTTTAACAGTTTCCTTTTTATGTGTTCTGTAAGTAACGAGAGGAGTTGCCAGATGTTGGTTTTCTGCAGTGTCTACACTATAAAATAATATTAATCTCAGGCAAAATTTCTTACTTTTCTCTTCTCGGATTTCAACGGAGAGCGTTGAAGGTGTGCGATATAATTTACACAGTTAAACTTGCTGGATAGCCGTAAGTATTGCAACGAACATCACAATTATTTTGGACAATGTCCTTCCTCTGTATTTATTTCTTAAACAAAAAGTTTGGAAAATTACTTCCGTCGCTGTCATCATATGTGATTAATAGGAGGTCACTATTTCTCTGAATCTGTTAACATCAGCTAGATTCGATCACTGAAACTTTCCATCCTTAAATCTGAAGAGAGAAAAACATCAGTTTGCGAAGCGATGTGTTTGAGAAGGAAAAACCCATGATCATTGAAAACGGTAAATATCTATGTTGGACCAAACATCAACACCCCTTAAACAACGCGGTAAAATTTATGAACAAATCTGGAGAGCTATGCAAGTTTAACAAACCCAGGACCTTGTACGATCTTCTTGCGACTGTGCTTATAAATAACCTTTTCTGTTATCACAAATCCATTACTTTCTTGTCTCGTCACATATTTTTCCAAGATTTAATGTCGTTTAGAATTAGCAGAATCTTTTTTAAATGCAACTTATTTAAGGGCTAGGAGGCGCAGGGTCTCCTCTGGCCCTTTCCTCATTCCAAGTAAATCTAATCAATATTGCTTACCTAACACATTCCTTGCGACATTTGTCTTACGATTTACATGCTATAATCTTGCGTCTGATTATTGCATCAGTTTGCATACATGCTTGACACATCTGTCCTGATGATATCTCAATCGAAACCGTGAAAAAATATAGCTTTATATTGGCTATCAGTGATCAGATTTTGCCGAGTATTATTTGAGTTTACCACGGTTGTAAAATGAAGAATACTGTCTTCTAACCAGTGACGCCATATACTATGATAAAAATTACTGAGGTTTTTGAGTAACTTACTGCCTTCATCTTCAGGGTAGAAGATATGTCATTAAGATGGAGGCAGTGTTTCCACTGATGACATAAAATGAGGCTATGGGATTACATATTTTTTTGCATAGCTTTAATGGGAATTTATTAGGTGAAATAATTTATCGAGTTAAATATACTAATTAATTTTAATTGAAATAGATAGGGCTATTCCTAGATTGCACAATATAATCTTCTAATTTCTTTAACACACTGTAATTGCTATAATTCAGAACCATTTTCAGTGTTTTTCGCACTGAATGAACAATGTTAAGACTAAAATGAATGAATCTTTGGAGCAATGATTCACTTTGCACCTCACAAAGAACACAGTGTTCTTCGCTTATAAAGAACAGTCGGTGAAGGCTGAATCATATAGAACAAATAAATGCACTGTGCGGGCAAAATGCAATTTTCCTCTCATATATCTGGTGGTACGTACATTTACCACTGGGATTTAAAGTTGTATTAAACTTATATTAATTGGGCTTAAGAAAGAGTAATAATAGGAAGGTGTAGAAAATTGCATAATGAGGAGATTCATTGCTTGTAGTCCTCATGGAAGATTATTGGACTGTTCATATCAAGAAAAATGAGACGGAGGGCATTTGTCACGTATTGGGAGGAGAAAAGTGCATACAGTATTTGGCAAAGAAGTATGGTACCAGAGAACTTGAGAGACCTGGCCGTAGACGGAGGATAATATTAAAGTAGGTCTTTGGGAATAAGGATGGGATAGTGTAGACTGAATTCATCTGACTCAAAGTAAAATTGGCGGCAACTTGTGAAAACGGCAATGAAATTTCAGCTTTCATAAAATGCGGAAAAGTTTTTGTTTAGATGAGGAATTGTTAACTTGTCAAGAATGCCTCTGCTCCAAAGAATTTGTTATCATCAAAATATTTTGTCGCTCAGAGTGTAATATACACTGAGCTGCATTTTGTAACTGTTAACCTAGAGCAGCATAGCACTTCTGACGTGTGATTCAGAAACGCGAGAATCTGTAAGATATACGTCGAAACTCTTCAGCATATAGGCTTCCTTGCACGCCAAAAAAATAAAATAAAACTTGAAATGCAACGAAATCTTACTACCAATACGTTGTAATCATGAGGTAATTGACTGCATAGAACATAATCCTTGTTTTAAAGAAAATAGTTTTTCAACTTATTTCCCTGCCTTTAATGAATCTGTAGGTTTATGACCAAATTCACAACAGCACACCAATTAACCACACACTGAGCCAGTTCATTCCAGTCCATATTTTATTCCTTCATTTTGACAGTGTTGGCAAGTTCATTTTTCCGAAAGAACTTGAGAACTAGCGACTTTACGCAACATTAAACCAAATTCTGAGACAGGACATTTGAGGTTTACTTTTATTGTGTATGTTTTGTATGTTTTGTAAGTTTTTATAGTTATTTTTCTTTTCACAATAAGATAAATGAAGGAAAAATGTGGTTTTATACTATAACGCCTCTTCTTTAGTGGCGACGTCTTTGTATTGCCAAAATGGCAAATGTGCAGTAAGCAACAGCTAATAACTGAATACATGTCGTCTTGTGACGTTCATGGAAACCAAACTGACTTTCTTCTTTTCTTGATTGTACTTATACGCTCTTTTACAATAAGTATTGCAAAATTGTTCAGAAGAAAATAGGAGGCTATTCGGTCGTTAATTTCGAGGAAATATCGATTGTTACCGGACATCTGCAAGGAAGAATGCAACAGCTAAACATGACGCTAAATAACGTAGAGGTCTTCTTGGGAAGCGCCTGAGACTTTCCTTTAGAACGCCGTAAAACCCACAGATATGTCGTTAACTTCAAAATTTTAATTAATTTTAAAATACCACAAGATCTAACTTTCGTCGAAAGGTTTTCATCGACGAATCGCCATTGCATCAATTCTAGCTTCCATCCACCCTTTTAGGCATAGTCACAGAGACTGTGTTTTTTCGACTAGTTTTCTGAGCAACAGGCTATAGTGCTAGCTTTGTCATATAGAATTTAAGGCCTGTGAGGAAATGAATTGCAGTTGTCTTTGGTGCATTCCATTTTATTAAGTATTTTGTAATAGACCACACTGCTTGACGTGTGACCTCACAGTTTATTTTTAGATTTTGAATGTCAAAGTGCCTTCCTCCTGGCCATACTTTTAGTGACCAGTTTACTGCTGCTGTTTTACTTAATTAATCTCGGCTCCCATTCCATAATTTTATATTTCTGTTAACGATTCCGTTGGCTGTCTACCTTAGATAGGCAGCAATTTTTCCTGCAGACTGCAAAGCTGCGAGCTGCCTTAACATGTTCGTGAAAGAACTACTTTTGAGTCTAGGAAATATTAACCTTTCTAAATTTTTGCATATTTCTAGGAGGCCTAAAACGTCCCTATCTCTACATTAATAAAGATTTCTGAACATTATTAACAGATGATCTTTTACTCGAATATTAGGGACAATTGCTTCTGAAAGTCGGACATTCTGATTGACCACAGTATCTACCACATCACCTCTCTCGTCAGAAGACTAGTGCATGGGACATTGTGGAGCTGAAGTTTCAAAGTGACATCTTACAAATAAATATACGAGGCTCAGATCTGAGCGGTTTGGTACTGACCATTCGAAACAGGATGTTTAGAATTCAGATCACCCACAGGAATACACTAGTACTTAAACAGTAATATCGCAGTACGTACAGCTTCTCTTCTTGATGTGACTGAAAAATTGTAAAGGTTTGTAAACAACATTGCCCTGTTTACAGTCCGTATCAGATTTATGTTGTTTCTAGGGAAAAAAGGGGAGATAAGTCTACTTAGGTATGGTAATATGGAGTACAGAACATCCTGCGAAAACTTAGACGTGTCTGTGTGAAGAAAGTGTTAGAAAAATTTGTGACAAATTTAATTCTTACTCTCACAAAGTAAAATTATTATTTATTCATGCACGTTACATTGTAATGAGAAATTCTTAACCTGGAGGTTGGCATTGATTTCTGTATTTATTCGAAGAAGCGGTTTTCATATTCTTAATTAGAGAACAGTTAAATTGTCAAGTAATTATGGTGTGAAACACACATTGCAAGAGAAAGGTTTGTTTTTTGCTTAATTATGTATCTTAAAGCAATTTAAATTTCCGAAAAAAAAAGTACAACTCAACACATCCCATACATATAATTGAATTCATTGTAATTCTGGCTTTGTTTATTTATATTTGTTTCTAAAATGACGAAATTTATACGACTTTTGAGTCAAACGTATCTGAAGCTATATTCATGCAGTGAATACGTAGTCATTGTTCCTCTCTGTTCCACTTGCAGGATATACACTGTTTTGTGCTGGTGCTTCCATCTGAATCTCAATAGGCTGATGCATATATGAGGGCAGAGGCTTACTGTATAGATGGACGTGCCTCGTATAAACTCGTAAGTGAGGAGGATTCCGATGTCCTGCTATGGACGTTTGCAGTTCAGCCCCATCCCTTTTCCCGCAGACACGTGCTATATCTACGCTATTTTTAGGGAGGATAGGGGTTGGAAAGGTTGACAGTTATTCCATGTACGTTATGTTCGTAGGTTTGTGATGTCAATGCATTTAGAAGTAAAGTGAACTATCTCCTACTGTGGAATTTGCACATTAGTTCCTTGTTTTGGTGTTTTGGTAGAGCAACCAAACATTGGGTAAAATTTTTGTTAAGAGTTGCTCTCAAAATCAGTGTGAAGAAATATAATGTTCTTATAATTTAAAATAAAGCGTTTTATAGCGAATGTGCTTCTTATTACGTGAAAATATTTGCCTTACTCTTAAATACGTCTGTCGGTAAACTTACGTGTTGATTCTGGTGGAAATAAATTGCAATGATACGTGTTACTTTAAGTTAACATACTTGATACAGTATTCAAAAGTGTTTCAGTCTTCAAGGCCAGCAATCAAGATGATATACAGACCATAGTAACAGTCTATAAGGTAAAGGATCACGTAAATGTGTAAATTATACGTATATAATTTTAAAATTTTTGTGTATTTATTCAATGAATGACACTATTATTACCTGTGATTAACATTGTTAAAAATTTCAGTCTAAAATATACTTGATTGAACACCATTCGCAGTAGATTCTTCTTGTAGCTTCTTTCAGCTGTCTTCATTCTTCAGTGTTCTGCCTCAGTGTTGCAAGTCTTTCAATCCCTCCACCGTGTCCCTTTTCACTATATAATGTACTAGTAAGACTCAATTTTAAATTTCTGCTCCTCAGGTTGGACTCTGCTCCAGTTAGCCTTTCTATAGGCTATAGTCTGTATTTATACTTGCATGTGTGCAAATTATCTTCATGTTTATTAAAGATGTATGAGCTTCAGATCGTAGAGTAATAAATTAAAAATGGCTGTGACAGCAGAAGCATTTATGAATGTAAGCAAGGAGCTATCGTATTAATTTAATATGTTGTTCGTGCACCCATATCGTGGTATTGGCGAGATGCATTAAAGTACTTGCCATAAAAGTCGCCGCCCTGATATGTGAAAGAGTAGCTTCTAACTTCTTGTCCAATTACAGATTTGAACAGCCTGATCACACACTCTGGACAGTCCTGATGGTAGTAAATATTAAAGGATGTGATTCATTTAAGTAGGAGGGCACCATAACTCTTACAAAATTTGTTACTGCAACTACGTATTTGGATTTGTATGGTTGATCTCGTGAAATGGAGGCTGTCTGTACTGACCGAAGTTCCCGGTGGTTTTTTTCAGTACCGCCAAGAAAATTCTAAGGCAGTACGTTCAAATAGGCCGCTACCGCTTTTCTTCAAATACAGTCGAATTCGATTATTACATCAAGAAAGGGACTGAATACTTTGTATCGTTATAAACGAGTTTTGTTATAACCGAGGGGTATAATGTTATGGTTAACAGTGAGGAATTAATTGGTGACACAGAATATCTGACGCTATAGACGAGGTGTCCCATAAACCGATGTCGTTATAACCGGATTCGACTGTACTTCCTTATTAATAATGTACAGTCATCCTCGTCTTCGAGTCTTTATGATCAGTACAACTCAGTGAGCCCAACACCGGCCTCTGAACACTACAATGAACATTTCAGGTCGATAAATTATCTGAAGTTTCTTGATTACCTGAACATTCAATTGCTTCTCTAAAAGAATTCTACTCCATCAAGTTAGTTAGTTAGTTAGTTAGATAGTTGGTTAGTTAGTTTAGCAATCGGATCTGGTCTTCCGCGGTGACAGATCGGCGACTAACCGCCGCAGTCAAAAGATTATTTGTAGTGTGAATACTTGTGAATTGATTTATCTTGGTCAGGATATTGGCCAGTTATGGGCTAGTGACAACAACGCATAGAACTTTTAGAGTTTCATAAGATGCGGCATTTCCTTATACAGCTAAGCAATTATTTCATTTTTGAAAGGAAATCGATCCATTGAGATATTTAATGATTCTTAAGCATTTCGTATTATTTTGTGTGGGTTAGAAATGGCGCAGTAAGTTTAGTGACTAGTCTATGTTCTGGATTGTCGAGGAATCGAGTTCGAATTCCTGCAGAGGCATGACGTTCTTCTCTTCTACAAATCGTCCAGACCGCCACTGGGTCCCACCCAGTCTTGTATTCAGGAGACACAAGTGGGCAATTTCTGCGGGTGTAAGCTGGTCGCGACACAACTCTGACCACTCACCGCCATGTAGAGCAAAGGCGAAGCATTAGGAGAGCTACATGACTGCATGACATTTACGGGGACAACTTTACATTTCTTTGTATTATTAGTGTATTAAACAGTCTTTCTTGCGACAGGTCCATAGCCTCTTCCAAAGCGAGTTCTCCACAAAGCGCGATCTAGAACTTCCTCTTTCAAGTTCCAGTATCTTCTCTTTACCTAAAGACCATCCAGTAGCTGCCTTCGTCTTCTTCCTCTTATCCCTGTCCCTTCTGTCTTTCCTTCAGTGACGTGTTTGAGAAGGCAGTTCTTACGTAAGATGTGACCAATCAAGTAAGCTTGCTTTCTTTCTATTTTATGTAGGATATTCCTTTCCTCCTTGACTCTGTGTCATTTTTCACACGATCGGTCCAACTGATCTTCTCCTTCATTCTCCATCAACACATTTAAACATGTTCAAGGTATTTCCGATCTAACTGCGGAAGTGCCTAAGTTTCAGCAGCATAAAAAGGTATGCTCCAAATGTAGCATTTAACTAGTTTCTGCCCTAAATTTAAGTCCAGTTTGCTGGTAAAAGATTTCTCTTCTTGTTGAATGTCGTTTATACGGGTGTGAAAATGTTTCTTTCACTCCAGGGTAAAATTATATTTTGAGGGTCTTTAAATAAGAAAGAGAATACCTGACCGACGAAATAGGGTAAGACATGAGGAAGGAAAAAATATCACAATGAAAAACTCCGTAATTTTTACTTTATGAACATAACCAAGGTGACTAAGACAAAGATAGTATGATCACGGGATTAGTAACAGGAATTAAGAGAGAATAGAATTGAGGCCTTCGCTCTTCTGGGATATTACGCGGCGTAGGTTGCTGGTTGATTACCGGTGTTTCGGACCAGCGTATCGGTCAAACCCTCTTGGACTGCTTGACCCTTGGATATGGAACCCGTAGGCCGTCCCGAAACTTCGGTAACTTACTACCAACCTACGCCGCGTAACGTCCCATAAGGGCGACTACCTCAACTAAACCGAGGGGGGATCCTGAAATCCCTCAACACTAGAATGGTTAAAAAGTTCTTTTTTTTTTTTGTAATCTTAAAAAAGGAGACTTTTTGGTGAACCTTGTGCTTGGTGGAACTATTCATAGTAGACCGTAGAGAAATAGACTGTGGACGTGCGGACTAGACTGACATACCTGAGGATGAATTTCGGTGGCTGGAATCCGTTAATCTATACTTTTCATAACAGCACTGAATTACATTACCCTCCCGAATTTTAAACAGGCAGGAACGCTAATATCCTTTCGCTTCGCATGTGTGCATAGCCTACATAAAAACTGCGAACGGGAAAATCACAGAGAGAGCATAAGAGCGCATATCGAAGGGTGTAGGAACTTTGGCTCAGATTGCTGTAACTAGAATTTATAGCAGGTGCCCTCGATCCCACAAAGAATAGTTTGTGACAGTAGTTTATTTCAGGACATATTAACTTTTATTTTCATTATCTGTGCTTATTAATCTCTTTCTGTTATAACAGTGAAGCAGAATTCCTGATGTGTCCTATATCAGCCTGTCAATAAATGAGTGAAATTCATAAGCGCATGAGTAAGTCATTCCGTTACATTCTGCACATTACAGGAGCTTGCCTAAATAAAATGAGCTGAATTATTCGTAACTAGTTATTTACACACAGCCTGTCGAAGCGAATATTTTAAAGTCAATCTCATTTTAGACAATGAGTTTTCTGGGGGCAGACGCACATATTTCAAGACAGTTTTTAAAATTACCCAAAAAACCTAAGAAATTTGATGAAACAGATCTGTGTTAGTAAGAAGAAGATTTCTTCTCGAAAAGCTAACAGTCACTTAGCTGGTCAAG
Source organism: Reticulitermes speratus (assembly GCA_021186555.1). Lineage (NCBI taxonomy): Eukaryota > Metazoa > Arthropoda > Insecta > Blattodea > Rhinotermitidae > Reticulitermes > Reticulitermes speratus. The sequence goes on along the minus strand of JAJKFL010000003.1, from coordinate 36,167,674 downwards.
AAATTCTCCACCTCTTATACAAGAATCTCTATCTTGTTTACAAGAACCCCATTAGACATTAATTTGAATTATTTAAATTCAATCTTCCCCGTTACATTTGCGTTTGGGTCTAAATATTCTCCTCAGAACTTTGTTCTCAGACACACTTAATTGAGCGTATGTTTCTCTTTTTAATATAGAGAAACGTTCTGAACTTTTAAACAAATTTGGGAAATATACTTTCACCTTCGCCTATTATTTTCCCATGTATTCCTGTGTTCCTATTATTCTCGAATATTTTAATGCAATTACTATTTTTTGGTGTGCGGTAAAGTTTGGATCACTTCGATGATCAACTGTTTCTCCGGCGTCACTGGTTCTGTTTCGTTTCTTGTAACTGTCTCTTACACTGTCTCGTAAGCGGGGATATACCGTGTTTCCTGTACGTCTTTCCTAATGTGCGAGATATCCTGTTTCCTACACTTTTCTCGTAAAAGACGATGTGTTTATATCGGCAAGTGTTCCTTAGCTTTAACATCTTACCTTACAAATAACACATTTGCTCTCTATTATAAAGATCAGGTACAAAAATGTAAGTAGACTTTCTTCTAAATTGTCTATAATTTTTGTAAATTTGTAATCAAAATCAAATAATATCAACAAACTTTAGTAAAACCCCAAATACGAAATTTCACGAAAATCCGTCAGTGGGAGGAGCGTTGTTCCAAGCAATAGGACGGACAGGCGGACCGACAAACATGACGAGATTATATCAGTCGCCAGGCACTTTCTGAATGTACTTAAGTGTAATTCGGGTAACATTAATTTCCGTAGTATTCTGAACAGTGTTTGACTTTTAAGCTTTTATTTTGAATCGTGGATAAAAAATTGCTGAATTGAATTACTGCGCGCATTGGCCAAATTCAATTTAATCTTAACTTCTTCGTGGATTTGACAGTATCTTATTTTTTTCTGTTGTTTAGGATATTTTAATTCCCCAAGCTTTGTAGGATTTATATGATATACTTGTATTATGATTTCACCCTGCACTTTTCCGACAAGGCTGAAGTTCTTTATATTCAGTGTTTCTGCTTTTAGGACTTACATTTCTCCGGTACAGATTCATACACTTAACAGAAATAAATGTCATTGTGGTAAAGGGAAATCGATGTTAGTGTTTTCGATTTTGGCGCCCCTGCTGTATTAACAGTAGAATACGCATAAGATAGGAATGTGGGATGAGATGTCAAAAAGTATGAAGTTGTAATGCCAAGAGAAAGTAATCCATCACTCACTGCCGTTGAAGGATAAGGAGACACCGCGTTGATTGCGTCTTATTGGTTAGTTAACATGGCGCGGCTTCCAGATGACAGGCAGCTGACAGTGACAAGAACCGTGCTATCTTAACAGTGGCGTGACGCTTCGTCTCTGTGTTCGTAACTAATCCGTAAACTTGCAAGGAAATTCAAAATATGGCGGCTCTATTCTTGGCAACAAATCCTGGTTAAAATACTATTCGTAGGTAATTGTAATGATAAACTGTGTACGACCAATTTTGTCTGGTGGTTTATACCGGTGTGAAATTTCGTCCGTCGTATTCAGGGAGGAACATAGGCTGAGAATGTTTGAGAATAGGGTCTGAGGAGGATATTTGGGCCTAAGAGGGACGAAGTAAGAGGAGGCTGAAGGAGAATGCATAATGACGGGCTTCATGATTTGCGTTCCTAACCAAATATTATCCGCCTGATCAAATAAAAAATAATGGGATGGGCGGGACATGTAGCACGTATGGGGAGAGAGGAGGTTGGTTCATATAGGGTTTTGGTGGGGAAACCTGAGGGATTAGACCACTTTGAAGACATAGGAATAGGTGAGGGGATATATAAAAATGCATGTTCAAGAAATTGTTGTGGGGGAGGTGTAGATTGGATTTATCTACCTCAGGCTAGGAAAAGGTGGCGGACACTTGTGAACGCGATGATGACCGCATAAAATGCGGGGAATTTCTTGACTAGCTGAGGAGCTATTAGCTTCGCAAGAAGGACTCTGCTCCATGTAGTTACTGACATAACATGGGCAAAATTCCTGCTTCATATTCGGAAGTTTCTATTCCATTCATAGTTCGGGAGTCCGATATTCTTACCTCAAATTTATCTTTAAATGCTCTTAGAAAAGAGAATGTAACCACTGCACCCTATGCATGTTGTCAGTACCAGGAACATGGAAGTTTAAGTCTGCTTCCGACACTACGTTCCCCTTTATGAAGGAAGCCTTATGTGTTAAAAAATGTGCTGCACTTCCATTATGTAAGACTGCTATATGAAAAGGCGTGCGGTGGTGCAGTTGGTTGGGGCATTGCGCCACAAGATGGGAGGTTCGGGGTTCTATTCCCGGTAGGGTCCTTGGAAATGTTCAAGTCACTTCTTTCTTCTGTCCGCATTCAATAGCCTTGGGGTCGACTCAGCCTCTCCTTGCTTGTAAAGTGCGGCCGGCGCCTAGGCCTGACGAGTCTGCCGTGCTAGTTGTGCAGAATGTCAAGGTAAGAATAGAAGCCCAACATTCCATCCTCCCCCCCCCCCCACCCTCTGGGTCTTCTCGACTTGTTGCGAGGAAAGCTTTATTTTTACTTTTACTATAAGAAAATGTTACATAATATTTTTGGGAAAAGATTAAAATATAGCTTCTATAGATGGTTACGATTATGAGCGTGTAATTGTGAATTTGTGGAATTTGGAAAGCCGTGTCCTTATTCAAAGCATTATTTCCTACTTCGCTTTACGTGACCGAAGAAATGTGATAATAACGACTTGTGGCAATGATCTATTCTCCTCATGGCAAAATTTGCTTTGCGCATTGTCTGGATAAAAATTATACTTAGGAACTTAGGCGTAACTTGGCTAATAACATTGCGGGGGGAGGGTCAAATTCGACCATGGATGTTAAGACCTCAGATGCCTCTATTCTGCGTCCTGTAAAACGCAGCTTCTTCTTTTCTTTTTCTGTATTTACACCACCCAAATATTCGTTTTGAAAATATTCTACTTTTTTATTTGCCCTCTTCAACTCAGTAGCCAAATGTATAAAAAATATTAAGGGGACATTTGCTCCCATTGCACCCCCAAGTTACGCCTATGCATATAAATAAATTCTGGGTTTGTTTTTTCTTATAATGAAATGGTACTTAATCTTTGGCTGGAAAGAATTATTTATGTTATAAGTTATGTTATAAGTCTGCTGTTATTAGCAGGTTGGGACAAAACAGCCTACTTCTATACAGGAAAATTACAAGGTTCTTGCCTATATTAAATTTTTATACATATTATCAGACACTGGTTCTGTCTCCATCCTGAAACTAGCTACACCCACGCTTTTTCCACATACAGCAATTGTATGACATTTTGTATGCTGACTCTGGTCCCATCTTTAATTAGTATTATTTTCTATACGCAAGTGTATTTTTTACATAATGAGTAGTGTCCAAAAATATTTCCATAAATACTGGGGAGAAATACAGAACACCGGAGTCAAAACAGACCCATACTGCTGAGGGTTCGATCTGTATACTTCCACTAAGGGAGTCAGAATCTGTAGTCGACAGGCCAGTCTGCCCTTTTGGTTTCTTATTTACGAACACCATTTCTGAGTGTGAGTGTCTTCCTGTGCAGACATCTTAGTTGTCTTTTTGACCCTTCACACTTGACGCTGTATTGTAAGTCCTGATGGTTCCACGCCATTGCATTTCATAAATCTTTCGGTGTCATCCCTTTGCCTGTCTATAAAACAACAGAAACAAATGAGCCGCAGATTGCATGTCGGGAGTTTCCTATAAATCTTTTACAGTCTTCCAGTAACGGTGAAATATTTTCTTCTGTTATTAATTTCTATACGTATTGAGGGTCATATGAAGTACAGTGTGGTAGCAGATAATTCCAACATACAAAGAACCAAGTGCATTGAAATATGTCAATACATGTTTTCTATGACTCGCATCACAGAAAAACTGTTTGTTACTGAAAATTAAAAAATGAAAAAAAGGAATCGTGTATCATCTCTTTGTCCATATAATACAACTAAAGTACTGTTTAAAGAATAGAAGTATTGGGTGTTTTATTTATGAGACTCGGGTGATACTTAACAAACATAATTTTTATTAGTGAAGTTTGAAATTTGTCAGGAAAGTGAAAATCAAGAAAACTTGAGAAGACAGCATCAAGAGAAAAATTTCTAATACAGGAGGAGGAGAAGGAGAAGAAGAAGAAGGAGAAGAATGATGAAGAGGTAACAGTGATGGTCTTTATGTAAATCTGCTTATGTCTGCTTCATAATATATCCAAGAACTACGTAAACTTAATTTTCAACAATGTCGCTCTTGTTTTTGGTCTAAGAGATGGGTAGTAACAGGAGGATGGACACAGTGTTATGATGAGGAACTTCAAAATTGGCAGGGTTCCCCAGACATTATATGGGTAACCAAGTCAGAGGAAGGAACGTGGGCAGGTGGTTTATCATGCATGAGGAATGCGAGAAATTCATACATATCTGTTGACAGGAGAACTGAAGTTTAAATTAGATATCAATAGGCAAAAACTTAATAACTGGGCTATCAAGTGATGGAGAAGTAAAGACATGAAAAATTACAGGATAACTAGTAACCCGCCGAGATTCAAACATGGTACTCACAGATTGCTTTACCGTTATACCAGTCTCATTCCTGACCATCAAACTATTTCTCAGTGATTGCATCTGGGATCAGAACACATCGCAACCCCGCTTCACATTTAGATACAGACATGCGGCCTTGCTCCACCAGTTCCCCCTCGCTTGGTGCTAACGTCCGGTATCTCACAGTCCCAAACAGTTCCACAAAAACGTCTTCTAGCCTGTTGCTGTATATTTGTGTCTGAGTGACCTTACCTTGTTAATAGTTTCCACTTCCCAAGCCACAGTTTCCACTAGCGGTCGAGGTTCGTCTAACTCGTACCATACCCGGTGTTTAGAGGTGTTTAATAACTGTCAGACGGAGAATGAGTGAAGGTACGCCTTACTGTGCTGGTAATTTCTTACCGCGTTCTGAGGCTTTTTTTGTTTGGTGACGTATCATAATGTCTGCTTACAGATTCCACGGAGTCTGGCTCAGCGAACTTCGCGGCTAGTGTAAAGCGACGAGCCTTATTACATTGTGCATTTCCTGCTATACGACGTTTGTTAAGTAGATGTACAAAACCGGTGTCGGATATTGTATTTGTAAATTGGATTGTTACAGAACAGACATTGTCCATCATGCTTTCTTAAATTAATGAAAATTTCAATACCTAGCTCGTAATATAGCTGCAGAGTGAACAAAAATTATTTCTGTTTACAGAATATTTTAATGTAAAGAAATTGAAAAGGATACAAATTTGAATATTCGGGAAAAATACAACTGCCAAATTTTCGACTCAATGTAGTTCAATGTCTTATTGTTTAGATTGTGTATGTTGTCTGATTGCTTTACAATAAAAATACTGATAACATAGACAAGGACTGCAAAATTTTCAAAGATCTAGGAGCCACTTCAAATTTCTAGGCGCCAGAAAGGTGACATGAAGCGAATTCCATAATGAGGACCCACAAATATTAGGCGCCGACGTACAAAATTCAGACGCCAGGACGACCTGGCGCCCAGTATTTGTGCACCCCGGCTATAGTTCATTTATGTCCAACCGACATACGTCGAATGAGTGGATAGTTAATACATGATAAATTTTATAGGAACATAACTTAAGTACTCGTGTTCTAATTTTGGGCAACTTCTAAAATTTGCCTAGTCGTAAAGAGTAATTTTTCCTTGTGCACGACATGGCGTGAGCTTACATGGGGAATGGATTTACAGCTCCACACATTTTTAACATAGGAGCTAAACCAACGTCGGTAATCAGCTTTCTGAATCGGCCACTTTACCTCTAAGGTATCTCCACCCGTTTCCCCGTACCCATTGAATATGTGACTGGGTAGGTCCCAGGGTCGGTCTGGAGTCTATGGAGAAAAGACAAACATTCTAACTCTGCTGGGAGTCGAACCAAAGTCCATTCATTGTCCAGCCCGTGAATTAGTCACTAAGCCAAATACCCTACCCCCGATTCCTACAGTAGTTGAGGAAGACCACGTGAACCATAGTCACTCTATCTGTTATCTGGGCCGAGTTTGAACCCGGAAAGTTCTCTTTTCGAAGGAGTGCCAAACACGACATCGCGATCTTTGTTCGCATCGCTCATTTTCATTGTAAAAGAATTTGTACAACTACTTTTTTTTTCGCCATATGGCGAATATGGAAACTCACTCATCGCCACGTCGCAAATTATAATTCTCATCTTAGCCTGTTATAAACTTATTTTATAGGATCACAATTTTACGGTTTTTTGTATGAGATTGGAATTTTTGTCTCTTACCTAAGGGAAGGCCATACATCGAAGGTGTCTGGGAATAAATTGGTCAGGTTGCTAATGTCTGGACCTAAGATGAGTGTAACAAAAAGATTCAGAGCATTTAATGAGAAGATTCATGAATATTTCTCATCTACAAATGTAATTTGTCAACTGTAAAAGGAAATGACGGACAGAACACATGCAATGAATGGAGAGGTTCTAAAGGCTTACAATATTATGGTCTGAAACGACCAGGAAAACCGACGCACGAACAAAATTAAATTGGATATTAAAGAAGAGGGCCTGATTCTGGGGGCTGGAATAGTCTGACTTAGGGTATTGAACAGTGGCCGGTTTTGTGAGCACGGTAATGAACTTCGGGCGCATCATAAAGGCTACCGAGTTCCTTTACCAGCTCCAGGGAATGTCAATAATCTAAGACGTAATATACTGTAGTGTTGTCTGAAGACATGAAATTATTCTGGACCATTGATTTGTAATTAAATGTGTTAGTTCACGGCATAATCAGTAATAAGTTCTTGCTTAAATTAAAGTTTACTTATTTTAAAAGGATGCCGTGTAGGCTACATAAGCAACTTAAAATCCACTTGTACGTTTAACAGCGTTTTTCCACATATTTACATGTGATCAGCACGAGATAAAATTGAAATCCGTCACTTAAAACATGTCGAATATTTCTTATACCTTTATCAAATTCAAACCTTGTCAGAAGCAATTCACGTATATATATTGTGGGCGTTTGCAAGACAAGTTGCAAAAATATTTCTATTAGATTCGCCATGTCTCTCCGTCAGTCTGTATGACTGCATGAATTTTCTTGATATTTGATGCTGAATATTTACCTAAAATTTGATCACCCTTACATCTTAAAATGGAGTAAGTTTGGCAAGCAGTATATATAGGGACCTACATGCCTTTCATCGCACATACGAAGTATAATCCCTAAAAAATCTAATTACTGGACACGAAAATATTTTGAACAGAGGTACAGAAAAATATGAGTCTCATTGTTTTATAAATATAATTTTATGTACCGAACAATTGGCTCAAGCAGTGGCTTGTATTCGTGACAGACCCACTTAAATTTCTTACAAGTTTATCCAATATCTTGACAGAAAACCTTCGGTATTTCTCTCAGTTTCTACTGGTAAATACCGGGACAGTAACTTAAACTGCGACCGACAACTTGCACATCCTTTCCAGTTCATTGTTTACTGTCATCCAATCATTCGACTTTATATACATATTCTGAGTTACTGATGCCATCGTTAATAAACTACAAATTAGAGCGCAGTAAGTTTCTTGTAAGTTTTATAATTTTCGAGAAAATGACACAATGGAGCGAAAGCACGAGAATTTGTACGTTACGTGCTCGTCCTATCTTGTTTATTTATAAATCAAATTTAGTTTTTCTTTTGGAGAATCTTCTATTCGTACACTAGGCTACTTATTAAACATCATTCATTCATTCATTTTGTAGTCTGTCTTACGACAGGTCCGTAGCCTCTTCCAAAGCGAGTTCTCCACAGGGTGCGATCTAGTGCTTCCTCTTTCAAAACATATGACAAAAAATTAAGAAAAGTGACAGAGCCTGAAACAAGTAACGAACTACGAAGAGCTAATTTGCGGAACCCTTGTAAGTCACAAAATAATTAAAAATAAAAACATATTTCTCCATTTTGTAAAACGTCGCGGATCGCATGCAATGTGCGAAAGTTTGCAGAACTTCCTGTTGCGGTTCACAGATGGTTGATTAAGAATAATGGGTCACGAAGTGTTTCTGAAGCAAATCCTTGTAATTGCTGCACAGCGGCTGAAGCAAAAGCCGCAGCTATATCCTCAAAAGTATATCACTTCATATCACAGAAACATGACGGGAATACTGTTAGAAATCTTAGGGAATTCAGTGGCGAATAATGTATTCTACCATAGAACACAAAATACCCATGGGCCACTTTTCATACAAATTATTCACTGTATTGTTATATCTTTCTTTATTCTTACTTTGCGATTTTTTATTTATTTCTTAAACAGAATGATTATTTCTGCTTACGCTTATGTCATATGAACAAAGCATCGTAACACAAAGTCTGGCAATAGGATTACCAGTCAGGAGTTGACAAACCACCTAACTCTCACTCTGCGGGCCAGCTGATAGTCATTCAGCTGATCGTTAAATGGTTAAATGCAGTGTCTAGATTTACATTTCCGCTTTAATTAGGTTTACTATTTCTATACTGCGTAGGAGAGATTAAAATTTGATAAATAATCTTAAAATTGCCAGTATCAGTATATCGTCTTTGGTAGGTATGAGTTTATGAGTTTGTACACCCCTAGCTTGCGTATTGTACTTTCCACATGACATATACTTATTTATAATTTTCTTTTAATCTAAATTCTGTACCTTTAACTAAAGCTCTGGAACTGGTAGTTACTAGCAGCGATCTTTCTGACCCTGTCCTCTCAAGTCTGATGTTTGCTAAAAGACCACAGAACCTATAAGGTTTATGTAATATAAAACGATCCGTGTTATACTTGTAAGACCTATCACTATGCTGGGTCAGGGAGACAAATATAATAGAGAACATATGTCATGTGTCAAATTTTTTCGTGTGGTAAAATGAAGACTAATAAACTGTGTGTTCTTTGCTGTGCAGTCATTCAGGAAGCAATTAAGAGAGTAAATCCATGTTATTTTTCAAATATTTTTACGAGATTTATTACACTGTCCTTCACACGATTGTTGTAACATATACATAGGTACAAACACTTGGTAAGGGTTTATGAAAGGTTTATATCACATTCTTCCGTATACGAATGCAATTATTTTAGTGCGGTTTATTTTAAAAAGACCGTGAGCAAAGAATATATCTACAGGTCAATTTAAAATTTGAATAGCGGGGGCTGAATTAGTCCGTGAAGAAACAGGAATTGAAGAGAATATTATCTTTGCGAGATTTTGGTTCCTCATCGCAGTTTGATTGAAGATACAAGTCTTCTGAATGTTACGATGTGTCGACTGATAAATAGTTACCAACTCTTCGAAGTGGACGGTCTTCGACTGCTTGACCCTATGATAAAGGTGCTGCGATCCTTCGAATAATGGGTAAATGCTTACAAGTGGACACAGCGTAACATTTAAGATGACTTAAATCTTCAAGATCATATTCTTTCAGATAAATCGTGTTCTTGTGTGTTGTGCCTGACTGTACGTGCTAACCACATTCCATAAACCAGGGCCTTTCTCTGAGTTCCCCAATTTCAACGTTCACTCTTAATGATTGCTCTTTTGCCTGCCTGTTATAGGTATCCAACATATAAGAGACTGAATTCTCTTAGTAGTTCGTCCGAATACTGAAGATACTTATTAGAGCCTGACGTTCGATTTGTCTTACGTCTTCTGCTTGCTATAACCGCGGCATTCTTGGTGTCTTAAAGCAGACAAGATCGCTACAGGCAAGGCTGAGTCACAAACACCTAAGTGAAATAGAGATGAAGCTGCAGTTCTAGTCAGTTGTGTGTATAAACATTACACTTGAGATGCATTAATAGCGCTACAAGAGTCAGAAAGCTAGTCTTATTGCTTAGATAAAAACACATTCAAGGATTTTGCATGGTTATAATAATGATACCGAATTTCTTACAGGGAAGTTAAGTTTATGCAACAATCATGGAAAAGTTTTCTCATGTAACCTTCATAAACTTTAAACTGCCAGTTTAAAATTACATTATGAAATACAAGTAAGTCCCTTATTTGAGAAAAATAAAAACGGCGATCTGTGATCAGAACAAATTTTATGTGAAGAAAATGAAAAGAAATGTATGAAAACTTGTGGCGATAATTGTCGTGTATGTAAATATCAGTGAATTGAAACCAGTTACTTGGGAAAATTTGCTTGGTGGAAACGGAAATTCGTAGGTTGGAAGGAATGGGCAGAGGAATGGAAGCGGAGATATGCCATTTTTCTCTTCTCCAAAACGTCTAGACCAGCTCTAGTTCCCAACTCAGGGGTTCACTCCCTTGGGAAAAGTGGCCGAGGCGTGGAGTTTACCACTTACTTCCATTTTGTGCCGAGGTTAAGAATGAATAGGGCTATACATCTGCTTTCCCTATATGCCTTTATGTCGTGTTCAAGGACAGCTTTATCTTTTTAAATTTACATTTATATGTTTTTATATTAGAGTGTGTTGAAAAATGCCGGCGTTTTAAAGACCAATTTTGAAACTGAGGATGACCTGAGATAGATCGAAATATGTAGTTTTATGTAATAATGAAATTTAGTTGTGTTAGGAGAATATTGATTTAGATTTTATTGCTTTTTTTCTACATTAAACATTCGTAACAAGAACTCTTCACTTAAGTGACGAGTACGCCAACATAGACCAAGAGAGAAGAACTGAGAGAGGCTGGACAGTTTGTATTGTATATTGCAGCGCTTCATAATTTGTGCTCTTCACGAAATAATACTAGGGCCATCAAGAAAGGAGGATAAAACCAGACATGTACAAATCATGAAAAAGATGACGTATGCACTACAATTGTTATGAATGAAGCTAAACGGAAGGGTTTTCTTTAAAGAACCAGGCGTAGAATTAAAAACAATATTAAAATAACAATTAAAATTTTGGATTGGATTCATCGGATTGAGGGTAGGGACGATTGGCGATTTCTTGTGAATACGGTGACGAATACTCGAATACCATAAAAGGCAAGATATATCTTGGCTAGCTAATCGAATATAGCTTTTATAAAACCAGGTGTGTACAAATTTTCCCAAAATGTATGAGCCATCTCAAAATTCTAGGCGTCAGAAAGCAGATATGCAGAAAGTTTCATACTGAGGATCCGCAAACATAAGTCGTCACCGTAAAAATTTAGTCTCCGATAAGGAAAACGATCGATGGGCATACCAAACCCACAAAAATCTATGTCACTTACAAGCGTGAAAACCTAATGAAATATTGTAGCCTGGTCTTCACGGAAAATTTGATTTTATTGCGTTATAAATTAATGAGAGAGGTAGCTCCTTTACTGTCTTTTTCCTTCCTGTGGCACTACAGCCTAAATCGAGCCTATGCCGCCTCGGTTTCTTTTTAGGCTTCTAGATGACACACATACACACACACACACAATCGGTAGGACTCCTCTGAACGGGTGATCATCTCGTCGCAGAGGCCGCTACCTACACAACAAATAAACACAAGAGACTAACATCCATGACCTCAGTGGAATTCGAACCTCAAATCCCAGCAAGCGAACAGCAGCAGTCCTACGCCTTAGACCGTACGGCCACCGGGATCGGTAACTCCGTTACTAGGCTTTGTGAATTGAGATAAGTGCCGCGAAATTTATGTGTAATAATTAATTATATAATATGGAAAGAGAGTTTTGCGGTTTTCACAACTAGATATTTAAATTTGATTCATTCAGTACGGAAAGTCTGAATGAAATGTACGAATTAGCGACTTGGAATTTGAACCATGTCAACTCCTGAAGACCCAAGAATCTTCTTGTCCTACATGACCTTGAAGACAAAGGAACTACAGTCCTTCGAAGTATCTGAAGCTATTTACCAATCGACAAGGCGTGAACCTCAGAGGCTTTGAATCTTTATCAACAGCTCTGTGAGAACCTCAAAATTCACATCACAACCACTGTCTCAAGGCAAACGCGTCAAAGGAAACGCGTGTTGAGATGGTTTGTCGCAGGAGCTTCCGAATAAATACTGACTTCTAGCCACCAATTTAGGACACCAATAAATATACAGTCCCCTAAATTTTCCGTACCACGTGTGCTGTTTCTTGATTGATCATATACAAAAAATACGCTAATCGTAACTGTAGAGTGGTTATGAAATGGATGGGAAAAGGATAGCTTCCTCAACGGTTTTGTGAATCGAATTGCCGCAGGAAATTGGGAGAAGTAATTCTTGTATACTCTGTTCTTTCCTCACAGATAATAAATTCTTTCTCATTTTTAAGACTCACTTATTTTTTCAGAAAAAAAATTAAGAATTTTAGCATTAAAAATGTTTATAGACCTACATGGAGTTACCATCGTGCTTCAACACTTTAAAGCCCGGTGACCACTGTATGCACCGCTTGCTGTAAGATTAAGAAAATTTGCATTTTCTCACACAGCTTGTTTATGTGTTTATCCCGATTATTTCCCTCAAAAACATTAACAGTTTTGTCTGCCTAACAAAGCTTGGCTGTTTTCCTTTGAGAGAGACTGTGAGATTTTGTAGGTCATTTAGGGAGAAAGCAACCGTCCCAACATTAACTTCAAAATGCAGCCATTCCAACGTCATCATAATTTTGTCATAGTGCACCCCTCCAAATACAAAATTCAAAATTGATACCAAATTTTCGACTTCTTTTCCCTTCGCCATTCTCAATATAGTCTACTTCTAATCACCTCACCTTTTTCAATTCGTAAGTCTATAGCTTGCAACCAGCCTACCAGAAAGACGAGAGGGCATTGCTTGGCAACCTTCAGAGCAGTAAATTTTATTTTAACTCCTGTAATATATATAATGTCTCTCACTACGCCTACTCCTAATTTCTTCTTCAGTCATCAGTCTTCAAGAGCATATAGTGACATTCAGTGACAACTAGTTTTGTTCCTTATACATTCTCTTCTCCTCCACGCCTTCCTTCTGCCACTTATGGTCCTTGGTAATAATGTTCTTAATTTTCTAGCTATATACCTGAATAGCTTATTGTTTCACCATCATGAACTGTGCTTTGATTAACTGAGACTTAAGTTTCTTCAGGCGTTTTTGTAAAGATTAACCTCTTCTACCCAGCAATTCCGTGCAGTTTGGTAGAAAGCTACCAGTCTTCCGGATGAACCGGCCGCCTTCGTCTACTGAACTTCACCGCGCCAAAGTCCAAAAGCAACATAAGTGAAAACTTAATCTTAACTGCTTACTTTTATACTTACTAATATTTGTTGTATCAAATTATGGCGTGCAGGATTTCGTCACCTCAGGAGTTTGTGTTCTCGTTTGTATGGCAGGATCCCTCACACTGAGGTTTTGTAGAGACCTTTATTCCAGCTAGGCTTTCCCGTATGCTTCCTTTGCAGCTAAATTATGTCGTGATTCTAGCATTATCTGCGTAAGAATATAATGCTCAATAAAATTTTTGAATGACATTTTGAATTGATGTACGAAAGCCAGAAATTTTGTATAGTTCTGTTGCATTCCCTATAGAGAATATTTTGAATTCCATTCTGTGCCAAGCGTTCCAGTGACGATTTGGTTTCGTGCATTTAAATGATCTCAATGAGTCCCGAGGCGTAATAAGTAGGCTTCTACACATGGCCTATGTATATGTACATATATATGTTTTCACGTCATTTATTGACAGTAGACTTAAAAGCAACATTTTAAATGTTTTGTGTATAGGACACAGTGTATGCCTGCATAAAGAATGGCCACATTGCATAACACTTTTCATTATCTTCCTGAACTCTCAACAACACCCTTTCCTCATTCTCCTAGTTGTTGCCACGTTTCTAAACAAATACTTCCCCATTCAGTTTATTTTTCGCAAACACTTTTGCAAGAAGCAAGCGGCAGCAACTTCTTTCTCTCTACCACCCGTTACTTCACAACCACTTTCCAGTCCCCTCCTAGTTCGACTAAAATCCAAACCCACTCTCTTCCAAACACCCACATACCCCTTGAGCCCCTAGTCATTCGCTAGCTCGTATATTTAATATTCGACATTTCAGAGTCGTGATGACAATTCTCTTTTCGCTAAGATTAATGATCAGAACCCTTTCTCTCTCTCGCTTCCTCTCTTAACAGTAGCCTCATGCTGGAAACTTCAAGAGCCTTCAGTGTTCTTTTATCAACATGAGCCCGCTTGGGCTTAAGAATGGTGGTACTTTCTATACGACAATGAAGGAACTTTAGTGGGAAGAGAGCACACAGGTTCTGCTAGGGTCTCAAGACTGTAGAGCAAAGTGAGGGGAAAATGACATTCTTTAAAACCAGCAAATTTTAAAGGACATTAAAGTAAAAGTGAGTATTCGACCTCGTAAAAACAAAAGCCAAATTATGAGCAATATAAGCACGAAACAACCGTGACCTAGTGTTACAAGAGCAGTAAATTCAAGAGTTCGAAGTCAAATGTAATTATTGTGGGTCAAAAAACTTAACGTAATTCTATATAAACTAACTAACTAACTCCATGGAGCAGAGTCCTTCTTGAGAAGCTAACAGGTCGTCAGCTAGTCAAGAAATTCCCCGCGTTTTATGGAACCCGAAGGTTCATTACCGCACTCACAAGAGCCCGATTCTATATAAACTGCAAAATGAAAATAAAAACTGCTAAGAATAACAGTTTGTTCTGGGAAATGACGCACTAATCCTGTGGGTATGAAAGTAGCAGGTTCTTTCGAAACGTCGATAAATTTCTGCCGGACTACACAGCGTCACATCCTAAAAGACTATTCTTTATTGTCACCGCTGAGATAACAGCTTATCACAGAGAGAACAGAGATATTTGACCGCTGCAGGAGCTGGTTCCATGAATTTAATAAGGATGGTGATGATAAGGACGATGCGAGGGTGGGGTAACTGGTGAAGGAATTACGCTGCAAAAGGTTTGCAGACTTTTATCGTAACTTGGTCCAAACTAGTGTCACTAATCCTGAAAGAAGAGAAATTTCCTTTGTAATAAAAAGTGTACTTACAAGTTTTTTTGTTTTTCACAGCAGTGCAATCGAGAATTCAGGTCTTCATTGATGTTACACTGCGGCTCTTTGTGCTTTCCGATGATTCGAAGGAACTTGTCGCCTTAATCTTCAGGGTTTCAAGTCCATAAATAATAAAGGCGCATGTAGAAATTTGCAACTTTACAGTTTTCCATATAATATTTTAAAATATATCAGAAAACGTCAGTTTATGTAGGGTCTAACCACAGTTGCACAAACTTTAAAAAAATGTGGGAGCCATCTCAGAATTCTAGGCACCAGAATTGTGACATGACGCAATTTCCATATAGGGGATCCAGAGATATTAAGCGCCACCGTAAACAGGTTAGTCGCCACGGCGACCTGGCATCCTGGATTTCTGTAATCCTGGTATATACTACATGTCTGCGGAAACGAAATTTATATCCACGTTTATTCTTTGAATTTTCACAGCCCTAAAATTAACTAACCCCTCCTGAACTGGCGGGCGTTCTTCAACCGTGAAATTATGACAGTGGCTTAATTGTTAAATTTGCTTCATACGTATATCGATTACAACTGTTACAGATTGTGAGAATAACGATGTGGTTAAGGTATTCTTTGTTCTGGAATATTGCACAACTTTGATGGGTAGTTAGTTGCGGACGTTTCGGGTCAGCCTATCGGTCCCATCTTCAAGGGTCAAGTAGTCTTCCGCTGCGAAATATCCCAGAAGAACAAAGACCTCATTTTCACCGCGGCCGAGGCCTAGGTCCTCTGCTGAATGCCACTTCTATTGAACGTCCTCTACCTCTTTATGACGGATTCAAATGGTACAGGTCTTCAGATTCTTCAGATTACGTAGTGTATCAGATCAATTTATCCTACACTAGTTTAAATTTCTTTCAATTACTTAATATTTGCAATTTACTGTGAGATCTGCCAAATGAATTAGCAGTGCTAAACTTATATCGAGCATCTTTTATATAAGTGAGCATTGTCTTTCTGAACTGCAGGAATAAAGTTGTGGGTTTACACTTATTAACAACAGTACAAAGAGCAGGCTATTAGCAATGAAAAGAAAATATATTGGATGTGCCAAATGTCATAATATCTTAGTCAATTTCTCGAAACACGGCTGAGGAACGGAGGAAAGACCGACAGCAAGAGGTAGGCGCTAGAGGCTGCTGTGATTACATTAGTCCTTCCATTCTGTCTCCTTACTCACCGTCGCCAGTGTACATAACATAATATAAGAGAAAAATCTGCGAGATAAAAATTGAAAAATATCTCCATTTTAAGCGGCATCACACTGTGACAAAGTGGGACAGGGATGAGAGAGGAGGTGGAGGAAGAAGCAAAGTGAAAGAAAGGTCCAAAACTCGACCCATCACCACCCTCTCTCTATATCTCTGTAAAAATAAAAAAAACTTTAAGAAGAGGAAGAGTAAAAGATAGATGAAAAATGACGCATTATTCCCAACGACCTGGAAAAGGGAAGGCGTTAGGTAGAATGGCGACAACCAAAAGGAAGAAGACAGGGAGGTTTTGAAGAATGAGAAATCTTGAAAAGCTGAAATGAACATTTTCTATAACACATCAAAATATAGTAAGAAAGAGATGACAATTTCTGAAACTCTGCTGTGTGTATGTATTAATGTGTGTGTGTGTGTGTTGTGTGTGTGTGTGTGATGATTTGGGGGTTGACGTAAGGAAAGCATGCAAACACACGAACACGCACACTCACACACACACACACTCACACACACGCACACACATATATATATATATATATATATATATACCGTGTCTTTTTTAACCGTTGCTGGATGAGATATTGGTGGTGGATGATGCATTCTTGTCCATCTAACTGGGCTGTCAGAGGCCGTTTCTGGTTCAGATTTGCCAGCCATTTGTCATTTGCCCTGTAAGTTCTGCCATCTCCACATTTTATCTTGCGAAGAAGGAGAGACTAAAATAGTTGACGTTTTCATATTCTTATTCTTATTCATATAATAGAAGAAGAGCTGTCAGTTAGTACGAAATGTCACAGGAACTATTAATATCCAGTGCTAAAGAAGACAGATTATCACCTGCTCATTCTCAGTTAATCATAATTCAACAAGCATGTATACTCACTGTGAGTTCAGAAGAAATGTGAAAGAATTTCACCTCGTCATTTAATGCGCCTTGTCTAACAGGAGGACAACGTTGTTACGCAAGTGTAAGAATTTATTTTTTACTTTATTATTGTTTTTAGGGTGGGGTGAGCCTGGTCCCTTTTGGTGTTGCCACTAATGGGCCTATCGTACCTGTCCGGGACGATATGAATAAATATGGAGAATGTGTGGAATCATCATTGAACATAAAATTCAAAATGGTTTGTGAGCAGCATGTCACAATACATTGTTCACCACAAGTCCGATATAGGCTGCCCTGGGATCGAACCCTGGCCTCCGCTGCGCGAGTATGGTGACTAAATATGGCATGGCCTAACAACGCAAAGTTTCAGTTTTAGGCTGTTCGAACTGAAAAACTTTAGAAGTCAGTCATGTTGTCTTTGTCATTGAGGGAGTCTTTTATCTTATTTTTTAAAAATTCCAGAATTTCAAAACCAGTTCCTGTTTTAAACTCAGTATTTATACATTTATATTTCGAAATGTCAAAACTTAGACATTATCTGTGTCACGTAACTACATCGCAAAAACGACTGGACTGGTTGACCCTGGAAACTGAAACACTACACTGTATAATGGAGAAACCTTTTTTTGAAACCCTGCACTAGTAAGAGATTTTTCTCTTCTCCGACGTGTGGAGACCACCTCTGGGTTCCACCCTGCCTCATAATTTATTTGATATTTGTGGCTCTTCCCATCGGCAGTAAAGCGGCCGAAACGTGAAGCTCCATTCTTCAAAATACGTTTATGTCGTTCAAGTAGACAACTTTACTTTACGTAGGCATATATTTCATACCACTGAAAATTTACAAACCTTGGGTAAGAAAATACTGGTTATGCTTCTTCTACCAAATAAATTAATTTCAAAATAATGCTTCTCGTCTCGATATATGGAGTGTAGCAAGAAGAGGTTTGCATAGTTTTTTCAACAGCTTTAAGTTAAACAAAAATGTCACATTGACGAAATGCAAAACCAAATTTCTGATGCATCAGTCTGTAAGTAATTACCTTTTTCACTTTGGTACACCCTGTGCTTTAAACACTTCCCCTCTCTGTTAGTCTACCGTACGTAACTAAGCAAGTCAAACGGAAAAAATTAACTAAACCTTTCCTATTGATTCCTGTCCATGGCAGGCAGAATCCAGTGCCCCAAGTGCGTAATTAATTCAAAACTTCTTTTTATAAATCGTTGGTAATTAAAATACGTGGCAGCGGTGGTAGTACTGGTATGGGTAGTGAAGAAGGGGAAGTTCGCAGGATGGGAAATGAGGGTGGTTTGCGGTGTGATTATGGAGCCCCATTTCTTAACTACGTATCCACAGCCAGCAAAACTCCGACTGTGAAGGAGATTCGGTCGGTTCGTTAAGCCAGCCTGATAAAGGAGTGAGTGAGGGGAGATTCGCTAAGAAAATGTGGAAAGAAAATATGGAAGTACTGTACGAATTTTACTCACGGCTGTCCTTTAATTCCTGTTAACAAATTGATAAAGAGAATAAAATTGCATATTATTCTACTTACACAAGCGATCGGCAAAATGAATTACAAATGACATGCTCTCATGCGTGGTCTTCAAATTAATTGTAAGAAAAGAAAATTTAAGGTCGAAAATTTACGCGTAATGGTACGTTTGTTTAATTATATTGAAAATCCAAAGATTTATGGGAACATGTTTTGAATATTTAATGTGCATTTTCTTGCTCTGTACAAATTTTATTTGTAGTGTTTTTCGCTTCAGTACATAATTAGCGATTTACACTTGACATGATCTGAGAAATGCGTGTCTGCCTTTATGTAGTGTCCATTCGCTATTCTTATGCATTTCAATCTAATGAGTTATTGCCTCACAATTTTCTGTTACTCTCTCAGACAACATTAAATTTCATTAAAATTCTTTCAGCTATGTTAGATTCATCTTCATACAGAAGAAGGAATGGACAGCGAGTTTATAATGCGCTCGGCATAAAGATCAGACTTTAGACGTAGCCATCTTGTGTTTGGATGTGTGTTTTTCCGAGTGTACACCATTTCAAAATTTCATTCTTTGACCGATTTTAAGAAATTTAGTGTGAAGGTTATGTCGTGTAAGGACAGCCAAAATTTATAATTCCCATTTCTTAGGTCAAAAACAACATGGAGGATGCGCGAAATTGTGAACGGTGAGCGACACGAGAGAAATTTAATTTAATTTATGAAAACGTTTTCTATATTTTTCGGTTTATTACTATAGCTATAGAACTGTTGCAGCTATAAGTTTGAAACTGTGGAGATAGATCATAAACTCTTATTATACCTATGTACCTACAAAGTAATATATGCAAACTATTATTTATAAGTGAGCAATTAAAAATGGCAAAAATGCGAAACTTTGTACTTACGTCCAAGCAATCTAACTTATACAGAATCTGTAAAAATTACTAATTTCTTAAAAACCAAAGAATAGCTTATTATTATTATTATTATTACAGGACTATAAATTATGCAATAGGAAAGCAGGCTTTATGAGTTCTCCTTGGGATTTCGAACACTGCTTACTATTGCTGTATTTTAGCTATAGGTGTTTAACAAGTCTCGTACATAGGGATTAATCTATTCATTTGTTGTGTTAATGATAGTTTGACTTAAGGTGCTCCATTAAAAATAGTATCTGGATGATAGACGTCTCCCAGTTCTAGGAGTATCTGTCTTGTAACCTGCAAGATCATAGAAGCTTTAAAAGAAATATGCTATACGGCTTCTAGAATGCAAATAGAAAAATAATTTGTGTTTATATTTCTGTTTTCCAACAGTTCTCTTTTTTTCTAGACCAAACCTTAAAAACTTATAACTTGTGTACGCTTTGTTCGCACAAAGCGGCAAGAAAATTAACGATTTCTGCAGAAGAATTTTCCTTCTAAATTTTCCTTCTTTTTAATGGAAATTCAAGGGAGACTGTCTGGCATTGGTTTGTGGTGGAGTAGTGAGGAGGGGAAAGGGGAAAATTGTGGAAGTAAATGAATGAGGGAGATATTATTAGTTTTAAGAGAAGGGGTATTGCAGTAAGGAAGACAGGAAAAAGGAAAAAAGAATTAAGAGAAATCGTATGTATGCCCATGCCCAAAAAGAAATTAGTAGACGATTCTTTTACGGAAGAAGAATTTTCGTTTTAGCCCTTCATATATCTTGTTATTTGTCCCTCTGCCTCTCACTCTATGCAGAACTTCATTCTATAACCATTCAACATGAACTATCACTTTAAACCCCGCTTTCTTTCTTTTCAATTCCCTAAGCTTAAATTCACGTTCTTCCTCCACATTTCAATGTGGCTTTAATGAAACAATTTTGCCTAGGTATTTGTTATTTTACGAGGCATGCGGTGGCACATTTGGTTGAGGCACTGCACTAGAAGCCGTAACGTCGCGGGTTGGAATTTTTCATTGACTTAATCCTTCAAAGTCGCACTATGTTCCTGGGGTCGAATTAGCCTTTAACAGAAATGAGTACCAGGAATATATCCTGGGGGTAAAGGCGGCCGGTGTGTAGGGTTGATAACCTTACCCCCTTCATGTGCCGATTAGCTGGAGATCTGGGAGCCACAACCTCCTGAAGCCCTAGGGACCTGTTCAGGCCTGTATAAGGATAGCTATATCTTTTACGTTTCATTCCTTACTTTAGACGTTTTTTATATCACTTTGTCATTTTATTATTTGTCTCGTCTTATGCAAACAAAACCGATACCCTTTCCTGTCTACTCACTTCGTGTAAGGATCCCAATTGTGTTATGTGCAGAAGCCCATAGCACGAGACATAAAGCAGATTCTACCTTACACTCAAGATCGGATCTTTCAGAATAGATCATACCGGTGGATTTTATTTCAGTACACCTATATCACGCGTGAAACTAAATTTTACACTATAACAGGCCATGAAGGCCAAGAGTGGGAGTAGAGTTATAGCTCTACTCTTTCTTTAACCTCAGCGCTAGATGGAGTTGGTATGTCAACACCACACCCCGGCCGCTTTACCCCCGGGAAATAGACCCGTTACCCATGGTACAGGAGGCTGGGTGGGCCCCAGGGCCGGTGGGGACGGGTGCAGAAAAACTCGCCCGCACTGGGATTTGATCCCCAGACCGCCCAGCCCGTAGCAAGTCGCTATATCGACTGCGTTATCCCAGCCCGCATATCACACGTAACCTTCCGTAATAAAGCTGATTTTCCAATGTAAGGTGTATTTACAGAGTTTCAATATTGTTACAGTGGTGTTGCTGACCAGTTCTTCTGATGTTACGCGGTGTCGACTGTAAATAGTTACCAGTACTTACAGTAGACACTGCTAACATCCTAGAAATTTCAATTTTAAAACATCTTAAGTTCAGGAGAAAACTACACTTAGTGTGTCAGAAATTCTTTCGGTCATATTTCACGACCGGTTAAAGAAAACTGGTGGAGAAAATATTTCTTAGCTTCGGTCTACATATATATGAGCAAGGAGGTTTTGTTGAATACCGGTATTTCTAACTATACGTGTTTTACTGGATGTCTATGTGTAATAATTTTGCTAATGATGAATGACTCATGATAGCGTCATTTTGGTATGAGCCTGAGTCACGAAGGCAAAAAGGCCTTATTTGTGAAAGCTGATTTTTTTAGTTCTATTTAACAATGCTCACATTGACTCCGACTAGGCACGTGTAATTCGAATGATTAGATTAAAATAAAGTAAAAACGGTGTGACAGAAATTATTGGTGGTATAAAACAAAGTAGCATGCCTTCGTTTGGCTGAAGGGAACAACCACAAACTTCATTTACATTATTTCACATTATATTCACCGTGCATTCTGTCTTATATAATAGCTTTTATTTTAACCAACATATGCACTACACCTTTGTCGTCATATATACCCCTACATATGTTTCGACTACTTATTACTAGGGGTATATATGACGACAAAGTTGTAGTGCATATGTTGGTTAAAATAAAAGCTATTCATTTACATTAGTAAGTGTTGCGGCCGAGGTTTTAAATCAAGCAACTTCCAGATATGTCAGCAGCATTATTGCGCTAATTAACTTGTTCAGTCCGTGAGAGTGAAGCTGAAGAATAGGAATGTTTTTTATACCACGTTATAACCGACTAGTAGACTCAGTCCTACTGTACTACGTCACAGAAAGCCGTGCAGCAAGAATCTTTTATCTTTAAATTCTACATATTTTTTAAGTTGCAACTTTTGCATTGCTCTACACCAAAGACGTTATGACACAGTCCTCTTACATTATGAAACAATCACATTTTAACGCTTTATTTAACTTCACTAAACTCCGTGAAAGTGTCTTTTTCGAAATACTAATGGCTCCTCGTATAGTCAAGAAATTCCCCCAATTTACGGAACCCGAAATTTCGTTACCAAGTTCACAGGACACTACCACTTGTCCCTATCCCAAGCTAGACCAATCCAGTTCCCGCCTTCTCAAACGATTTCTCGAAAATCTATTGTAATATTATAATCCCATCTACACTTAGGGTTTCCAAGTTGTCTCTTTCCTTTAGGTCTCCCTCTCCTCTCCCCCACACGTACCGCATGCCCCGCCCATCTCATTCTTTTTGATTAATCGTATTTTGTACAAGTACTTTAATTCATTTCTGTAAGAGAACACAAAGTCCTGTACGTGGCAGGCAAGGAAGATTGCCTGTGATGTCTATAGGAAGATCTGTGTAGTATTGACTGATCTTGTCGCACATCCCGCTTGTCTTCTTCAACCCCCGTCTCTTGCTACCCTTATCTTGAGGAATTAAGTTGCTTCGTTCGCTGCTTCCTTGATGACGACAGCGAGTGCTGTATACATGCACAGGCATCAGACAGATGACGAATTAAACAGACAAGCCACTATAACCACGCGTCTGCTGCTAAAGCTAGACCTGTACAAAGCAGAAGTTAACGCATTTGCAGCCAACATTCACTGTACTGGCAATAGGTCGAGCCTGCATATTCAGAGGTTAAATGTACAGTTCTTTGCGAGTCTTCTACCTTCACGGAATTCCACAGCACTCTGTCTCGGGAATTTTCTTGTTATCCTGATAGTCAATGCGCAATTGTCCTCCTCTACCCTCGGTCACCAAAATCATCACTACTAACCAACATACACGCTATGAAAATTACGTTTTTCTGTTTCCTCAGTTGCTGTTATGCAAAAGATGACCTTGTGGGTTTTCACACCATATGGCCTAATGTATTTGGTTCGACGTTTCGGAGAAAATTATGAAAAATTAACATGATAGTTCTGTATATTGTGAGCATATGCTTGTACGGAAACCTGAAACACTATTTTTTCCTTAAGAAGAGCCAGTTACTCTTCTTGAATGTCTGATATCTAAGCGGCTCGGTACAAGTTCTGTTCCCAGTACCCTTTCCGCAGTTCTGCTTTGCCGAAATCCTGGTATCCTTCCCACATAATCGATATATTCTTTCCTTCGTAAGATTTGAGCATCCACCTGAAATAAATTCTCACTCTGAAGATAGAGGCAGCAGTTCCTTCGAAACGCCGAAACAAATACGTTATTAAAACCCACAAAGCATTGTTTGACTATGACGATTACTGTATCCTGGACTACGATGTCCTGTTGCTCGGTAGCTACTTTTTTCCTAAAATTGGTACAACTACCAAGTACACGGTGTTCCATGCCAGATTCTCTACAGTCACCGCCGTAAGAACTCCACATTTCAACACACACATACTGTACACCATCGTGTCTCAACCAGTTGTCACTGGCTGTGCCTGATGAATCCGCGAATTCAGTTGCTTTGAGGAGGATGTCGGCAGAGTTAGTGACACTTTGGACGCTGTCTTTGTTACCAGAAAGGTTGACAAAATTGCTCTTTACAGATGTCATGCTATAGCCATTTCCTCATCGCGGTATCTTGAGTCCAAGTCGGTAGCAGAATATGCGAGATCTGTGACGGACAGATTTGCAGTAGGGCAGGTTTGTCCAAAGTTTTGACTGCTCCCAGAATGACATCAAATAACATCAAAGGTACTTGAATCTTCAGGAACAACGCTGGGAGGACTTCACATCTCGCAGTCCTACAAGTTGACTAAAGATTCATTCTTTAGAAGTTAACAATCCTGAACCGAAAGAGCACAGAGGGCCTGATTCTTAAGATATGCACGATGAAAAGTAGATGGAATATAAAACGGAATAAAGAAAGAGAGGAAGAAGTGACTAGAGAAAGGAAAGGACAAAGAGAAGAAAGGGTGCAAGTAAAGGAAGGAAGAAATGCGGAAACAAAATTGAGATGGTTGGAGAGAGAGAGATTACATTACCAGAAAAAGTGACAGGCTAAATTTGAAGGAGGAAGTTACGATCATAAGTTGCGTAGGCCAGTGTGGAAAGGAGAAAACCGAAACCGTGTAAATGAAGAAAAGCTAAATCTAAAAGAAGAAAGTAAAGTTGGGTTCGTATGTGATGCTAAACGACAGAAATAATAAGAACATGGTGTACAGAAATTAATATTATTACGCAATTTTGAGTACAAGGAGTTTCTGTAAAATGTCAAATTTTAAAAAATAAAATATTATTCACTGTAGAGCATGTTACATACTGCATTGCCTGAGACGTCACTTGCACCTCAAATTCAGAAAAAAAAGTTCATACAAAATACATGGTACTTTTGTGCTCTGCCTCTACAAAATTTCATATGCGTCAAGTATCACTGTCAAACCCAAAAGTAAAATCTGTCTCGCTGTTACGAAATACCCTAATGTTGTTTAATAATGCAACCTGTATTAGTAGGGTCCTTAAGAATTAACATATTTTCGGTGATCTGTAATGGCATATTTCTGGACTCTTTAGTAAGTTCAAAAGTGGTTCCACAGAGAGAACTGCGTACGGTAAATTTGGTAATACGGAATTAAATTTAGAACTTCTTGGGCCCTTCTATATCGTGATATGCATATGAAGTCAATTGACTGGAAGATTATTCATCCTAGAAAGTCCAGTGTTTATTATATGTACCACTGCTTTAACATGAAAAAGCTATGCATTCTGCGCCTAAAGCGTGTGCAGACGTGTTATCGATTCACACAACAAAGATCGATTACTTGTTATGTAGACTTATTGTTCTTTGTAATGGAAAGAATTCATGCCCTCTGTGAGGCTGGAAATTAACTTTTTTATATTAGCCGGATGAATTTATCTTTAATGGGTTAAAAGAAACATACACACACACACCCACACGGACATGATAATAATTTAAGTCTCTATTTACATACATCCTATTATAAATTAATTTCAAACATTTGTTGTGAAAGCAAGACGCAACTAAGTGCGCAGATCTGCAGAAAGAGAACGCTGAAGATAAAAAAAATGGAAAAGTCCCAGACAAAAATCTCTGTTTAATCCTAATCAGTGTCAGTAACTAATTATTTTCAATTTTTAGAATTTCTTTATATCAGTCCCTTAGTATATAATTTGTTTCCTTTATAGAGTTGTTCTTTCAATCTATCGTTAAAATTAATAGCAAATAATCTTGCGGTTATGTACATGAAATTAATCAATTAAACATGACATGCCTACATTGATGGTAGAGATGAGATTAGATAAGCAAGTAAACAATAAAACTTGTTAAGGACAGCAGTATTCATAGAACATGAACATGAATGAATGCATGTAAGCTGTGGGTGCTGAAGATGCCTGTATTATACATGTCATCGGAATGTGTAGGCTCAGAAGACGCCCGAACATGCTATGCCTCTCAGAACACACTTCATTTATTATGTGTCGTACTGCTAGCAAAGTTATCTCTCCTTTTCGTTTGATTTCCCTGGCAACAATGTCATCATCACGGGGTAGAATACTCATCCTCCTTTTCAACCCCTCATCTACTCTCTCTTTTACACTTTATCATCGCCTTAACAAGTACTATAAGTGTAAGTGAGTAAGAAACTGCACACAAACTCTCATATCGATTCATCCCCCTTACTCGAAAACTGCAAGATAATGTTGTAATGTGCTGTGGTAAGGAAGAGTGGGAGGAGTTGCAAACAGTCTGTGCGTCCTTTGAAGTCTGCGGTTCCTTCTTTGCTTTCGTACATTCATTCTTTTTTCTCTTAACAGTTTTCTGCTATCAGTTCTAGCGCCAAGGCGAAAAGACTAGGCTGCAATGTTGATGATGTGTTGAATGACTATCTTCAATACATTTTTGCCTTATTTGTGCACGAGTTTGCGAAGTCAGTTTCATTTTTCCTTTCTCTTTCTGTTCTTATAATTCTGTCTCCCTCTCGTGTAACTTTCTGATATCAATAACACAGTCTTCGTAGTCAACGTATATATATCAACGTAGAAAATGATATGCTGACGAAGGAACTTTCCTAGAGTTTTTTTTTATATTACTTAAGAAGGAGAAAATGCTAGAATTGCGTTTTGCCAGCACCAAACAGCAAGGAGAAATCCCCCTACAACATGCTTTTCTTCTCTTTCTGTCACTGATATTTTTACACCATTCGTGTCAAGTTGCAAGTTAAAATTCAGCTTCTTCTTTAGAGTTGAATACGTCGAATTAAGAGGAATTATTGGCCGACGTGTTTCTTCATTCCGTTTAGTTCATTTTTATATAAACCACACGCCTTCATTCTGATTGGCAAGAAATATTCAGGTATGTTACCCAGAATGATACTCCAGATATTTCACTGTTCAAATCAAAATATTCTTTGCAACATGTCTATTTTACGCTACCCGATCCAAAAAATTTATTTCCATATTATGAATATTTTAATTGATAAAAACACCTAAAATATTTCGATATGGGTATAAGTGGAGAAGGCCCTTGTTACTTTTCCTATCTTTATCCCTTACCTCCTTTCTGTCTTGTTTGTACTCTCTTCCTTCCCGCCTTTGTATTGCGTTACGTTGAAGCAGAGAAGAAAACTTACGACTTTGTTCTTCAGATGGCACAGTTGCGACCTGTCACCTCTATAATTGCGTGGAAAGCATTTAGAAGACAGAGGGATGTATTGGAGGATAATATTAAAATGACTTTTAGAGAAATATATTACGATAGTGTGGACTGTGTTCTTCTGGCTAAGAATAGGGACCAGTGGTTTGTTGTTGTGAAAATGTTAATGAATATTCATCTTCCATAAAATATGGGTAATATCTTGACGAACGGCTAGATGAGCAACTGTTAGCTTCTTAAGTGAAACTGTACTCCATGAAATTATTTGGTGCGTACACACAGCGCGCGAGCGTGTGTGTAGCTCAAGGTATATAGATATATAAATTTACGACTTGAACATTTTAAGTGTTTTATTGACTCAGCATCACTGATTGAAAACGGAGATATCATGAGTGCAGAATAAGTTCTCTGAATTGGTAGATTTTATATTTCTCTAGATTGTTCTCACCACCCAATAGTCCACCTACCAACTCCAATACACAGGGTATCATAACAACAAAAATGATTCAGCTTTTAACAACTTAACCTGTGTAAGACTTGGTTTGTAACACCGAACCAAACAGCTGCTACATTTATTCACTTTTTATCATCTTAACCAGTGTATAACTCGATTGTAAAATTCTTTTTTCAGTTTTTACTATTTTAACCAATTGTAGCATTGATGTAAAATATGTGTAATTTAAAATACTGAAGTCCCTGAAGATGAACCAGGATAAGGTTCGAAACATGTAGAACTGTGTTACACAATTAATAGTGAATAAAATTGTACATTCATCGGACAATAAACATAAAGAATACAGTCCGTTTATTTCACTTAATTAAATGTTCCATAACTTAGTGACTGCAGCGTCGTCTTAAAGATAACAGAGTTACAAAAACTGTCAGAGTTAAAAGTAAAGTATGACCTAAGGAAGAATGTGTGTAATGTGACATCACACTGGCATATGGATGTGTGTAATGTGACATCACACTGGCATATGGATGTGTGTAATGTGACGTCACACTGGCATATGGATGTGTGTAATGTGACATCACACTGGCATATGGATGTGTGTAATGTGACGTCACACTGGCATATGGATGCAGAATGTAATATGTTAGCTCGTGCGTGACTTCAGGCTTCCGTCGCGATATAGATGATATCTGCGCTCTTCTGGGATATTACGCAGTGGTAATTCTCTACCGAAGTTTCGGGACAATCTATCGATCCCATTTTCAAGGGTCAAGAAGTCCAAGAAAAGAAGAAAACTAAGACGTCTTGACCCTTGAAATGGGACCGATAGGTTGTCCGGAAACGTCGGTAGAGTATTACCACTCTATGCTACGTAATATCCTAGATGAGCGAAGATATCATGTTAAATCTTAAAGGTGAAAGCAACCTGGGATTTGTCTACATGGTAATTTATTATTTTTAATGTTCAATAAATATATTATTTACAAAATTTTAGGATCCTCCAGTTGATACTTCTACATTGTGTGTGCACTGCAGTCATGTTAATATTGCTGAAGTTAAGTATCACATCTAAGTGACTTTAATATCGGAAAGTTGTATCACGCCGTGTTTTTAAGGAAATAAAAAATAGACTATCCTTAAAGGCAAGGTAAATTTAGAGACGTACGTAATGAGATGGTGTGAGATCCAAGTACTTCGCAGACTTAATTTTAATTTAATTAATTTAAAATTAAATTGCCCTGCTTTAAAATGCCATAGTGCAACAAGTATAGGGGCGTGAAAATAACGCTCTACATGTTACAAAATTCGAAATTCGGCAATATTTGGAGGGTTGCTCTCCGATTCATGCTGCGGCCATTTGACGATAAAAGTCCCACTTGTATTCATTGCAGACAAGACTAGATGGGAGCCAGAAGTAGGTGAAGAGAACAGAATCTATTCTTTTTACCGACACTTTTATTCATATGTCCGATAGAAGATGGATGGACGGACAGTGGGTATGTAACGACGCGGTATCAATTATAGCGTTTATAGAGCGTCGAAATTTATGGATGTTTGAAAATTTTCTATGAACTTGAAGGGGTTAGGAGCAAGCGATCGCGGTTCCTGCTGTGCATCCCCATCGGAATTTGAGCCAGTTTCTCCGAAATACGAGTCACAAACCTTACAGCTTGAGTCGACTTTATTAGTAAGCCCATTGGTAAAGATGAAAATCCTTCACGCTTTCCGAAATTTAAAACCAGACGTCCAGCTCGTGGCCTGTCACTTTAACTGAGCTAAGCCGGCGCCTAATAATAATTCAATTCAATTCAATTCAATTCTGGTTTATTAATGTGCCGAGTCAACAGTCAGATGGCCAATTACAGAAACAGCACAACAAACAAACACAAGTAACAATGGACAAGGAAGAGGACAAGAATAAAACAACACAAAGCAATTAAATAAACAAACAATAACTTACATAAATAATTGATAAAAACACCTTAGAATAATGTAATAAAATATCACATCTGACTAAGTGTAACAAATTCCCTTCTCAAAACAACCATATGATTGCAAATAGAATTGGCCGCAGTTACACACCGGCCGGAGGGACAATTTTGAAAATATGAGCTAACATGAAACAAAGAAAAGTCTCGGAGGTTCCGAGTGGGATCTCGTAGACCAATAATGTCTAAGGTAGACGGACAGGATTTAGAACCTAATAAAACATTAATGACAAAAATTGCATCAAGTTGATGTCTTCTGTCATGTAAAGTACGTAAATTAAGTACTTGAAGAGCATTAGCATAACTATAACCATTGCTATCTCGGGAGAGGAATCGATTGTAACATAAAGCTACAATAATAATAATAATAATAATAATAATAATAATGCAGCCTTGATAAAAATACAGCATGAAGAGGCGGAAATTGGCCATTCTGGGAACAGCACACGTCTTGAGATAGATAAAGATGTAGCACTTCATATAATTTCAAAGACATTCTCCCTGATGATGCTAGGTGTTTTTCCTTCATCCTTTAATAACGCTGAGGTTTAAATTGCAACTACTGCCCAGGACGAAGGGGTATTTATTTTATAGTGCCCTTAAATGCATTCACGAGCGTATAGTGCAGCAAGTCTGGCAGCATGTAAAGAATTAAATGTCCGTACAGTGCATCGAGCCCACCATTGAAGTGTTCAGGAAGAGATTTTGCTCTGGCCCGTGAAGTGGATACCCTGCAGTGTGGTGTGATGATTATGATATGATGATTCAGTTTATTCAAATACTTGTGTATTAAAGTGTTAAGTACGTCTTACCAGCTACGTTAACCCTATAAAGCCCAGTGGTTACTATATGTACCGCCAGTTTAACATTCACAAACTCTACGCTCTGCCCACACAGTGTATTTATGTGTTTTGTGTGGATCTCAGAACAAACAGCGATTATTTCACTGTACAACATTAACTGACTGGTTTGTATAACTGAGACGGAGTGTGTTTACTGCGCGGTACGGACTGTATTTATGTGTTTTGTGTGGATCTCAGAACAAACAGCGATTATTTCACTGTACAGCATTAACTGACTGGTTTGTATAACTGAGACGGAGTGTGTTTACTGCGCGGTACGGACTGTATTTATGTGTTTTGTGTGGATCTCAGAACAAACAGCGATTATTTCACTGTACAGCATTAACTGACTGGTTTGTATAACTGAGATGTAGTGTGTTTACTGCGCGGTACGGACTGTATTTATGTGTTTTGTGTGGATCTCAGAACAAACAGCGATTATTTCACTGTACAGCATTAACTGACTGGTTTGTATAACTGAGACGGAGTGTTTTACTGCGCGGTACGGGCTGTATTTATGTGTTTTGTGTGGATCTTAGAACAAACAGCGATTATTTCACTGTACAGCATTAACTGACTGGTTTGTATAACTGAGACGGAGTGTGTTTACTGCGCGGTACGGACTGTATTTATGTGATTTGTGTGGATCTCAGAACAAACTGCGGTTATTTCACTGTACAACATTAACTGACTGGTTTGTATAACTAAGACGGAGTGTGTTTACTGCGCGGTACGGACTGTATTTATGTGTTTTGTGTGGATCTCAGAACAAACAGCGATTATTTCACTGTACAACATTAACTGACTGGTTTGTATAACTGAGACGGAGTGTGTTTACTGCGCGGTACGGACTGTATTTATGTGTTTTGTGTGGATCTCAGAACAAACAGCGATTATTTCACTGTACAGCATTAACTGACTGGTTTGTATAACTGAGACAGAGTGTGTTTACTGCGCGGTACGGACTGTATTTATGTGTTTTGTGTGGATCTCAGAACAAACAGCGATTATTTCACTGTACAGCATTAACTGACTGGTTTGTATAACTGAGACGGAGTGTGTTTACTGCGCGGTACGGGCTGTATTTATGTGTTTTGTGTGGATCTCAGAACAAACAGCGATTATTTCACTGTACAGCATTAACTGACTGGTTTGTATAACTGAGACAGAGTGTGTTTACTGCGCGGTACGGACTGTATTTATGTGTTTTGTGTGGATCTCAGAACAAACAGCGATTATTTCACTGTACAGCATTAACTGACTGGTTTGTATAACTGAGACAGAGTGTGTTTACTGCGCGGTACGGACTGTATTTATGTGTTTTGTGTGGATCTCAGAACAAACAGCGATTATTTCACTGTACAGCATTAACTGACTGGTTTGTATAACTGAGACGGAGTGTGTTTACTGCGCGGTACGGGCTGTATTTATGTGTTTTGTGTGGATCTCAGAACAAACAGCGATTATTTCACTGTACAGCATTAACTGACTGGTTTGTATAACTGAGACGGAGTGTGTTTACTGCGCGGTACGGGCTGTATTTATGTGTTTTGTGTGGATCTCAGAACAAACAGCGATTATTTCACTGTACAACATTAACTGACTGGTTTGTATAACTGAGACGGAGTGTGTTTACTGCGCGGTACGGACTGTATTTATGTGTTTTGTGTGGATCTCAGAACAAACAGCGATTATTTCACTGTACAGCATTAACTGACTGGTTTGTATAACTGAGACAGAGTGTGTTTACTGCGCGGTACGGACTGTATTTATGTGTTTGTGTGGATCTCAGAACAAACAGCGATTATTTCACTGTACAGCATTAACTGACTGGTTTGTATAACTGAGACGGAGTGTGTTTACTGCGCGGTACGGACTGTATTTATGTGTTTTGTGTGGATCTCAGAACAAACAGCGATTATTTCACTGTACAGCATTAACTGACTGGTTTGTATAACTGAGACGGAGTGTGTTTACTGCGCGGTACGGGCTGTATTTATGTGTTTTGTGTGGATCTCAGAACAAACAGCGATTATTTCACTGTACAGCATTAACTGACTGGTTTGTATAACTGAGACAGAGTGTGTTTACTGCGCGGTACGTACTGCATTTGTGTTTTGTGTGGATCTCAGAACAAACAGCGATTATTTCACTGTACAGCATTAACTGACTGGTTTGTATAACTGAGACGGACTGCAACCCAGCTCTCTCTCATTCCAAGTGCTCATATTTATGCACACCTGTAGTCCCATTCATGAGACCAGACCAACATTTCTAGTTACTGGAAGCTGTCTTGTTAATTGTAATACAAGGACTGTGTAACTATGTGGCTATGTAATTGTGTAAAGAGTAGGTGTGAGGTAGCTTGTGGGAATTTAAAGACAAACACAAAGAGCAGCGTGAAACATTTAACACCTGCACATCAGTTCACCGCTGTAAGGTAAAGAGTAAGAAGAGATAAGTCTAAGTTAAACCAACTAATGCACAAGAATTATTAACAAAGTATATTTGTAACCCCTACATATGTTTCGGCAGTCAAGTTTCCATCCTCAGGCGGTGCATCAAATAATCACAAAGATCTGTGGCATACAGATACACATACATTTGGCATTATAATGTAAGTACACATGCCGCTCATAATATTAAAATGAATTAATGCCTATAGTCATAAAACTAAACGTTAACACTATCAGCAATCGGGAGAAATAAATCCGTCGTACCAGATGGCATTCCTGGGGAAATTTTAAAGTTAGGTGGGGAAGCCATGATTCCATACCTCGCGAGATTACTAGATATAACGATGAACAACAATTCTATCCCAGGGGACTGAAAAAAAGCTATAGTGGTTCCTATTTATAAAGGGGGAGATCGATCGGTAGTGGGAAACTATAGACCGGTCAGTTTAACCTCAGTAGTTTGCAAACAAATGGAGCACGTTGTAGCAGGGTATCTAAGGCAAGTCTGGGAATTGAGTGAGTGGTTATATGAGGGTCAGCATGGATTTAGACCAGGGTACTCATGCGAAAGTCAAGTAGTCACAAGTTGTCAAGATATTGCTGATTCATTGGACGAGGGAGTCAGGACTAACGCGATTATAATAGATTTTTCAAAGGCTTTTGATTTAGTCCCACATGATAGGCTGCTTACAAAAATTGCGGAAACCGGTGTGGACTTGAGGGTAGTGGTATGGATAAAGGAATTTCTGTTAGGACGTTCGCAAAGAGTTAGAGTAGACGGACAACTATCTGATGAATTCAGAGTAACGTCGGGAGTGCCGCAAGGGAGCGTATTAGGTCCGTTGCTGTTCCTCGCTTATGTTAATGATATTTGGAAAAACATTGAGTCAAATATACGGCTTTTCGCTGATGATTGTATAATATACAGGAGGATAATCGATAGTAATGACATTGAAAATTTGCAGACGGACTTAAATAGATTAGGGGAATGGGCGGTTGAAAATGAAATGAGGATAAATCCAGGTAAGAGTAAAGCAGTAAGCTTCAATAGAGCTAGGGTGAAAGGTAAACTAAGGTATTGTATTGGGGATCAACTATGTACAGAGGCAAATAACTTTAAGTATTTAGGAATAATTATACGCAGCGACCTAAGCTGGGCAGATCATGTAAATTATACACTAAGAAAATCATGGAAGGTTCTTCATTTCGTAATGCGTATACTCAAAAGGGCAAATAATAATACGAAAAGTTTAGCTTATACGGCACTGGTGAGACCGATACTTGAGTATGGAGCGGTGTGTTGGGACCCATACAGAGAAGGTCAGGTAAGCGCTTTGAATCGCGTGCAAAAGAGAGCGGCAAAATTTGCAAATAATACAAATGAATCGGGTTGGGAAACATTGACACAGCGTAGAGCGATAGCCCGAATATGCGCCCTTTTCAAAGCATACACCGGGGGACGGGCTTGGAAAACAATAGGGATAGACTGCTAAAACCATGCTACCTGGGTAGGGACGATCATAGTCGGAAAATTAGGATTAGGAAACAAAGAACAGATGTAGGTAAATATTCCTTTGTAAATAGGACCATAAAAAGCTGGAACCAATTACCTCCAAGCGTACTAGCGACTTTCCCCTGTAAATTAAGCTCTTTTAAAAAAAGGGTCAAGAACGTCATTACAAGCTAAGAATTTTTAAGTGGAGATTAAATAAAAATAAGGGATGTGAAGTGAAGGGGTGTGAAGTGATGTGAAGTGAAGTGCTCTGGTTTCGAAGTGAAGTGAAGTGAATTAAGTTCTTGGGGGATATAATTAGCATGTACTTTGGTCTGACTTTATACTGAGGATATTCTAACGCACTGAAATTAATTAATGTGTGGGTGTTTTTTGTATTGTGCTTGTTTAATTTTTTTTTTTTTATTCTGTGTATGGGTGTTTTTGTAAGGTGTGGATGCTTTGTAAGGTGTGGATGATTTGTAAGTTGTGGATGTTTTTGTAATGTGTGTACGGTGTTCTAATATGTGTACTTGTATTTACTGTATGTATTTTGTTTACTGTATGTATTTTGTTTTGTATGTGTAAGGGTGTTTTAGTAAGGTGCGTACGGTTTTCTAATATGTGTATTTGTATTTACTGTATGTATTTTGTTTTGTATGTGTATGGGTGTTTTTGTAAGGTATGGATGTATTTGTAAGGTGTGGATGTTTTTGTAAGGTGTGGATGCTTTTGTAAGGAGTGGATGCTTTTGTAAGGTGCAGATGTTTTTGTAATGTGTGTACGGTGTTCTAATGTGTGTACTTGTATTTACTGTATGTATTTAATTTTGTATGTGTATGGGTGTTTTTGTAAGGTGTGTACGGTGTTCTAATATGAGTACTTGTATTTACTGTATGTATTTTGTTTTGTATGTGCATGGGTGTTTTTGTAAGGTGTGAACGGGGTTTTTTTAATATGTGTACTTGTATTTACTGTATGTATTTTGTTTTGTATGTGTATGGGTGTTTTTGTAAGGTGTGGATGTATTTGTAAGGTATGGATGTTTTTGTAAGGTGTGGATGCTTTTGTAAGGAGTGGATGCTTTTGCAAGGTGTGGATGTTTTTATAATGTGTGTACGGTGTTATAATGTGTGTACTTGTATTTACTGTATATATTTTGTTTTGTAATTGTGTATAGTTTGTTTTGTATTGTTAATTTTATGTATATTTATATGTCCATTTGTATTGTGTGTACTAGTGTAAGGACTACTGCCACCGGGTGAAAACATTTGTATTGTGTGTACTAGTGTAAGGACTACTGCCACCGGGTGAAAACATTTGTATTGTGTGTACTAGTGTAAGGACTACTGCCACCGGGTGAAAACATTTGTATTGTGTGTACTAGTGTAAGGACTACTGCCACCGGGTGAAAACATTTGTATTGTGTGTACTAGTGTAAGGACTACTGCCACCGGGTGAAAACATTTGTATTGTGTGTACTAGTGTAAGGACTACTGCCACCGGGTGAAAACCCAATTGCAGTAAATAATAATAATAATAATAATAATAATAATAACAGCCCAGGGGCCAGTAACAGTAACAAAATTAAAACAACCTTGCATTTAAATATGATGACAATGGAAAAATGACACAAACACATACCTAAATATAAAGATAACAAAGAAACATAGATACATAAAGAAAAAACAATCAACACAATAAAAAATAATTATATAATACTAATGCTAATAATGGTAATAATAATAATAATAATAATAATAATACTGTACAATGTCTTAAGTGACGTAAGAAAGCCAGGAATCAATCAGCTCTTCAATTCAGTAGTCCGGGGTCCAATTAGGACGCAAACCATACAGCTCTGCGCATATGAGCCGTGAATGCATAAAAAGTTTCCTCTCTCTCACGCTCAGTTATCCCGTCGCATCTGTAATAGAGCGAGGGGTAGGGGCAGCGATCTGCGTGTCAGAGGTCAGCGCGACTAATGAGCGACTAATCGGCCGTGGGTCAGCAACTCATACAGCGCATCTGTGTTGCTGCCGAAATGCTGCTGTCATTAACCAAATGCTATTGAAATGTTGGGGGAGCCACACTGTACAGCGATATGACGTGTAGGTACAGTGCATCTCAAGGAAAATGATTTATATGTACTGTGACTGCCGGGAAACGTTATAGGCAATGTTTTTGTTATAATAACGCTGTACTTTTATGCAATGATATTATTTTTAGAGAATTTACGGAAGAATATGTATGTTAGTGGTAATTTGTTCAGAAATAGGACGAAGTTAAAGTATTGAAAAATAATAAAAACAAATAAGTAAAAGGAATCAAAAATGGACCGCTGGGAATAGAACTGACTTGTGGAAGGCTCATTTTCATGCTCACACTATCCTAGTAAATGCAATCTGTTGTAAGTGGACAGGACCTCAGATGAGTTAGATGGCTTTTTCTCCTGCCTAGAATAAACCTCTTATCCCTCGGTCGTCCAGCCTGTGAAATATTCACTATGCCAACTTAGCTACCGAGTTGAGTCACAGAAACAAAGTGTGGCGAGACCTGTCTGGTCACAGACCGCCAAATCTGACCAAGGAAATTGTAACCCCTGCTTCGGAATGTGACACAAGATTTAAATACGCTCTGGACTTGCGGAAAAAAAGTCACCTGTCTGTGTGGCAGTCTGTCAAAAGTGTCTTGCATCTTATCTTAGATGAGACTTAAGAGTGACGTCTCCTTACCAAAAAACAAACTCACTATTTTTTTTCATCCTTCGTGTTTGTCGTCTTCGCCGTCAATGTTGATGGACAGACGGCAGACGTCTCAGAGATGAGTTTCCCCCTCTTCTTCACCTTATTGAATGAAAAAGACGTAAAGACAGCTACAGAGCCTTCATGTTCTGTATCCTGTTTCCGAAAAAAATATTTTCTGGCCATGAGACGTAAGCCTAATCATTGTGTGTACTTGTTGTTAAACAAAAAACTAAAAGCGGGTAAGACTATTTGAGTTTGTATAGGAGAAACTTGTGCAGGTATGCTTTTGTTAAGCAGATCGGAAATTTAAACGATAATAACCATCAAATAACGAATTTGGAAACAGCAGAAATACGTTTCTTTCACTCTTCTATGTACCATTCTCTCTCACGTTTCCTTCAAGCATCTATTTATCATTCTGTCCCATCTACCATTCTCTTTTCATCTGAAGGTCTGATGTGCTGTTCAATTTTCTGTATGATCTTTATGTCTGTGCACTTCTGTTCTGTGTATTTTCCTATTCATGTTTTTTTCTCCCAGACATATTTTTTTCTTCCAAAGCGTCCAGGCCGGGTCTGTGTTCCACCCACTCCCCTGTGCAATGTTAACTGTGAGAGAGTTTGTTCTCTGGAATAAAGCGATCGGGGCTTGAAGCTAACCGCTTTCTTCCATATAGTACAGGTAAATTTCGCCCTATAACAGGCCATGAAGGCCCAGAGAAGCAGGTATATCTCTACTCCTTCTTTAACCTCGGTGCTAGATGGGGGTGGCTTGTCAACGCCACTCCCCAGCCGCTTTACCCCCTGGAAAGAGACCCGGTACCCATTTTACAGGAGGCTGGGTGGGCCCCAGGGCCGGTGTGGACGGGTGTGGAAAACCTCGCCCTTACCGGGACTCGATCCCCGGAACGTCCAGCCCGTAGCGAGTCGCTATACCGACTACGCTATCCCGGCCCACTTCCTGCACATAGTTCGAAGCTTAAGAATGCATGGAGCTATATCCCTATCACCCATATGCCTTCGTAGGATGGTGCTTAATGAAACACAGGGAAATCTTCTAGTTCATTTTGGTCCCTATTTAACACTCACTATAACACTTAACGTACACTGTTAGATTGCCAAAATCATTCAGCAATCTCTCTTATATTTACTTACCTCAAATTTAATTTATGCAAATTTGCCGATACAACACTTAAGAGTGATGGGTCGTAAATTGTATGGTTGGGATTGAACCACTGGCAGATTCTTTTCTATTATTCTCTTTACTCCATCTAGCAAGTCTCTGCCTTCCACCTAGTCACCTCTCCAGTATTTAGTGAGTACTTTCTTAGGGTGAGGTCAAATCCGTATGGAGCCTTACCACCACGTCTCGCTTGCGGTGCTATTGGTAACTATAGCTTACCTTTACCTTTTCTCCGAAGGATGCATAATGGCAAATGACTAAAAACAAACTCTTGCAAAATAGCAATCCCCTGCTTTGTAGGTAGCTTTCTAACCCTCTTAATGGAATTTTTGTGATGAGATGGACTAAGTAAGAAGAAAGTAAAAGAAGATTTAAGCTTCTGAAAAAATCAGAACTTGAAAGACGGGAAAGATAAAATTGCTTTCATCTGCTGAAATTTTGTCTTCAAAAGTACGTCCGTCTCCATTTTTTAAGAAATGAGAAAAAAACGAAGAAAAGTACACAAGAGACGTAGCCGTTGTAAGGAGAGGTGGTTGTGATGTAGAGGGGATGGGAGTTTGCAACGTATAAAAAACATTCGGAACTTGAAAGGGGTTGGTGCTGCATGAAGCAAAATTAAATTCTTTTGCATGAATTTGCATCCCTGATTGGTTAATCTCCATATTGATGAGATTCCGACTATTTATACAGAGTAAAGATAACTGAACCAACAGCATGAGTCTTCTGAAGTATAGTCCAGACACAGTCAAGATGATCCCACTTCAAATTGCTTTCGAAAATTTTAGAAGTATGGTAATAATTTCACATTTCAATATCAAATAGCACATATTTGTAGACACGAATGCCAAAATATGAAAGTTTCAAAAGAAAACTAAATTCCAAAGAACAGAATTTTCCAACAACTGAAATTATTTTAACTTCGCCTTCAGGAGTCCCGGTTTCAGTGGCGAATTACCTTGTATTATCTTCCTTACCAGAATCCGTCTAAGTGAGCTCTGGTATGCCGTAAATAATCCATAAAATTGTCCCACTCTGTGACCGCAATTAACAACTCGTCACCATATGCCGGCTACTAGGATCATGTTATTACCCTTTCTCTTCTGGAGGTCAGGAATACGATTTTCTTCCTGGAAACTCTTTATTTTTCCCAAAGTATTCTCTGATAATTATATTTTTACCTCCAGTCTAATATAATCGTCATTTATATTTAATTTTACAATTGTCCTTTCTTCCTTCAGACATATATCGGCTATTAAGTTATATCCTATTCTATAATAATTAGAAATCTGTCCTTACAAACACTGAAGCCGTGTTTTCACTTACGCGGTTAGTCGTTGGCCTCTCTCAGCGGAGGAAATAATTCGACCCCAGAACAGTCCATATGGAATTTATGGCCGAAAAGTGGCAATGGGACAGATTTTTCTCGGAGTACTTTGTCTTTCCCCTTTCCATATCATCGACGCTGTATAATATCAATAGACAAGGTCGTTAAATAAACACTTGAAATGTAACAGGACCCTAGCAAAGTCGCTCAATGGTAACAATGTTCACGTCGTCCATAATCGTCTCCTTCCTTATCTTTTCCAATTCATTGCTTTCTTATCATCTTATAATTCAATTCCGCCCAGCGATAGCAAAGTTTCTTCGCAGTGGTACTATATTTACTGCGGAGACAATTTTGATCAACCTGTATACAGTCTGGACCTTAAACATCTTCATTAAACAAAGCATTAATAAATTCCTTAAACAAGCTGGGAGGAGCTTCAGGCTTCACAAACCTATAGGTAAACGCAAAGTTTTCTCCTTTGTTTAAGCTCTAAATCATAAAGAGGTATGTGAATATGAATGTATTCTGTAGCAAAAAAATAATCAACACCGTAAAGCAAAGTCCTTGAAAAGTTGACATTCGCTAAGTTTGTCAAGGATTTCCCCGCATTCTGTGGAATATGAATGTGCATTAGTCAAGGACCCTTTGCACTATATATGAGAGCATGGGTTAAAAGAAATCTCTGCACCTAATGAATTAGCCTTTATTCTGTTTCTCGTAAAACATTAATTAAAAAGGAAAGGTAAGCAGCATGTTCCTCGAAACGTCCGTAGATTATACGGTGTCATAACACAAAAGGACTGATTCTACATCTTTATCATGTCAATGATAACATAACTCCCATAACTTTACCTCTCCTTCTAATACAATTAATTTAATTTACATATCGTGAACATAGCCATATTCCGGGTGCAATTATGTTGAGCAAAATTAATATGAGACTCGTTTTCAACTATATAAAATCATGTTCCAACAAATGTAA
The DNA here is from genome assembly GCA_021186555.1 of Reticulitermes speratus. Classification (NCBI taxonomy): domain Eukaryota; kingdom Metazoa; phylum Arthropoda; class Insecta; order Blattodea; family Rhinotermitidae; genus Reticulitermes; species Reticulitermes speratus. The sequence continues at coordinate 36,127,008 of JAJKFL010000003.1, read as the reverse complement.
ACTCTTTATTATCTGTTATTTAATCGTTTTCAACTACGGTTCGTGATAATGAACATTTATAGAAAGGTTCCAAAAACTCTGAATTCTTAATCTACGTCAGTGTTTCACCGCGCAGGAAATATGTACTTAATTTTTTTAGTTTTCAAAATATATTTATCCTGTATTCTTTTACTCTTTTTTCGCTAATCGATCTCCGTTTTCTATGTTGTGTACATTTAGCTCTTGTTACTTACAAAAGTGTCCTTGTGTAGTAAGCTGTTTATTTAAACTGGGATTTTATGCTGTCATAATACGAATCGTCTAATACGTTTTATGGACACTAAAATTAAACAACTTACAGCCCACTTTTGGCCATAATAAAATGTTAAATTGCACGTAAAATGTATAGTACGTATAAACAACGGCTTAGCAGAGCATCAACTGGTAACAGCTGCCGCGGCAGCATTAAAGAGACGTGGCGTGTACTACTGGCCCTTGCTCGGTTTAACGGCACTTTTATCTACACCAAGCGTCTTCAATTGGCGGTCCGCATCTCAGTTTGAACTGATTAATACTTAAATTATTCAACAATATTTTATCTGCAGATGTTATAGATCAGTTGCTTGTATGTAAGTGTGATATTTAACGACAGTGTCAACTGCAGAGATTATGTAGTGGTGGTGGTGAGGGAAGAATGAAACTTGCGTATGGAACACTGGTGAAATAATACTGACAGTGGAAAGCTGAAGTACTAGGAAAAAAAAATCTTCCCAACATCATTTTTGTCCACCATAAGTCCCATGTAGATGGTCTTGGATTGAAACCGGATCTCCGAGATAAGAGGTCTTCGACCGAGGTTTACTGGTCAGTTTTCAGATAACGGCTGTAAATCAGTTGCGTCCAGGCTACTGAGGGTCAGGATATTAGTTACGTCCCGCGGGCAGATTTCAGGTATAACAGTTTTGTAGCTGGCCGCTGAGGACAAACCGAACGGCTTTGTGTCGAATCGGGTGCAGAATACCTTGGTTCGATGTCCGTCTGCGGGGCTGCTGTCTCGTCCTATTCGTCCGTGACGGGTGTGGGTTGCATCGTTACCTCCCTTGTGGTTTCCCTTCCATGTCGTTGACAGGGGCAAAGGTTAGACGTTGGGTGGTGTCTTTGTATTTGTGTGTGTGTGGTGTCCCTCGCTGTCCTGCGGGTTCGCTTCCCGGCCTGTTCGAGAGGGGCAAATGTTAGACGTTTGGTCGTGTCTCTGTATAATACACATGAAACAGAGACCTTGGGAAGCAACTGATACACTTCCTTGACCGCGGGTCGCCAATACGTCCCCAGCTTCCACTAACCTAATAGGCCATTTCACGGATCTCCATTGTATATAATCAAAAGGGAGAAGTGTCATGAACAATGAGTAAGTAGAAATTAGACAGGAACAGTCATGGAATATTTGAAGGTACTTCCTGAGTATTCAGTTGTGGATACTCAGAAAAACAGAGTGTGATTTAGCCTTACCATTCGAAAGCGGCCAAGGCTGAAATGGATACTCTATGCAAAAGCCTACCAGTGTAGAGAATTGCGAGCACACCAAATCTCTTAGTCGTACTTTCGATCTCTTTTAGCAGCTTCGCTTGCATAATGAGCAGCTTCACGATCTGTACTTCTCCCCAAATATCGTGAGGGTAACCGAATCGGAAATTATGAGTTGGGCGGAGCATGTGGTTAGTGTAGGGACAAGAGAAATACATTCAGGGTTTTGGTGAGGAATACTGAGGGGAAAACCCTCTTGGAAGACCTAAGCTTAGATGGGAGAATAATATTAAAATAGGTCTTAAAAATATGACTGGAGAACCTGGACTGAATTGATCGGGCTCAGGATAGGGAGGCGTATCATGTTCTTGTGAACATCGTTATGAATATTCGAGTTCCATAAAATGCAAAATTTATTGACTAGCTGAAGAACTGTTAGATTCTAAAAAACTGTGCTTCGTGTAGTTAGTTAATTAGTAACTCGGTTGTTTGGTTAGTTGTATGTTTTTGTTTGTTTGACTGGTTTGTTGATAGGTTAGTAATTTGGTTAGGTTCTAGCTAGTTAGTCATTTAGCCGCTAGGCTTAGAAGTTACAGGCCGCAATATACACCCAAAATTTTTTATAGTAAAGAAGAGCGAGGGTTGAAAGGTTAAAGGAATAAAAATAGATGGAAAACAAAAGTGTTAGAAAGGACCACAAGAGAAAATATGGAATGAAATGAAAGTAAATATATCCATGTAACAATTGAGGGATTTGCCTCTGAATTCTTAACACGCGTAAATATAATAATAAATGTTGCTGTGAACTACGTCAAATCTTGACACAGGAAATGAGTGAATATTTTACGGATTTAAAAATTTACGATAACAGAATTTGCGGGATGTTCATATTCTCTTAAATATAAGCCCTAAGATTAAGCCTATGATTACTACAAATTTTGCAATGTTCAGTTATTAAGTAGGACTACAATCAAGATGTAATTCTGATGCCGTTAGAATGCAGGCACCTAAGAGATTGAGAATAGCCATGAAAACTCAACTATAAATTATATTTTGTCTTTTAAGAACTGTGAATAAGTCACTAACACTACCGAGAATTTGGAGGAAACACCGACACATCTGGGCATGAAAAGTGAATCCCTTCCGATTCACCGCCACTCTCCATACATGAAAGCAGTAAGCCGCATTATCGACACGCATATATAAAGGTTAATCTTTTAATGATTATAAGTAGACCATATTAGTTCAAAGACATGAGCACAGAGAATTAGAAGACCTCATAAAATGGCCGTTATCAAATATATATGAAGAAAATAACTGAAAGTCCCGGATTTAATTATCCAAAAATCAGTCCACGAATGAGCAAGAAGTTTAGATTATAAATATGTCCGATACAAGAGTTGGCCCAAAATGAATCCACAAGAGAAAGGAGTAGAGTGTGGTGAAATTGAAAGAAACTTCCAAGTAAGGGATGGGAAAATATATTTTTCGTTTCGGGGCCAGTGGTTTCTTGTTGTCTAACTTCACTGAGACGGTCGTTACCCACAGCTGTATCTGAGTTAGGGAACAAGTTAAAACAATGAATAACATTGTAAGGGAAATAAACGGCACCGGGCTTCACAGGGTGCTTCTTCCAACCTGCAACAAGAGAGTGTATTTACTTTTTGCTGTATAAATTTTATGGGTTTCAATTACGACTTTATTTCCTTTCTATACATTTTCGAATCAAATTTTTGGCTGCTCTGAATTTATAATTAATTTTTGTTTTATTTAATACTTGTCGGCTCTTTAAACACAGAAATTTAAAAAAGTGTCTATTAGCAAGTCACTTATTGCTCAAGGTGTGGAATGGCACATTTTTGAAGGCAGATTTGCTAAAATGTTAATTAATTGTCTCAGTCAGTGTAACTTAGTGGCCATAAACTGGAAAATCAGCATTCGATTCTCAGCAAGGTTGGAGATTTTTTTAAGGTAACGCTTTCAAATTATGCTAAAGAAAGACTGCTCGAAGCCATTTCTGCGCGAGTTAAGCCATAGAAACCTCCATCTAGTGCTGCCGTTTATACCGCATGGATCTTTACTTCCACTTGCCTTACAATCACTCATATTGTGGTGCTTAGGCACAGGAGAAACTGTGCTTTTACTTTTCACGTTACATTTAAAATTGTCGTTCTATTCTTCAAATAAGAGAACATAATTATTTTGACAAGATAATATAGCTCCAAAAGGTGGGAGAATTAAACAAATAATAATTTTTAATCAAACATCGTCCAAAGTCCAGGACTAGAGTAACATTTTCTAACCTAGCTCAATAATATGTCTTCTTCTATACGAAACTGCCATGACATCTTTCGAAAAACGAATAACAAAGGAAGAGAACGAGAAGAAATGGAAGATAGAAGAGAATTAGCATAATCAACATAATTCCCTTCAGCTGACAGTCTCATGATTCTCTTACTCTCCTCCTTTTCCTTCTCTGTCTCTTTCTCGCGCCCATCCTTATCTTATTCTCCCTCATATTCCATGTTTTGAAAATGCACCCTGGCACCCTATACTTGGCTACCCTACTTTATTTTTTTCCTGAAGTTTCCCACTTCAAAATAAGAAGTTATAGCTCTCAGATTCTAACATTATGCATGGTCTATGAAAGAGCACGGGAAAACTGTCAAATATTGAAAATAAAAATTCATCTTCTATGCATCGTCACCAACAGCTGGCACTTGTTTTCACAAGTTTAGGCACCTCACCCTTCCCATCGTACATATGCATGTGTTTTATCTAAACGAAGCGTAAGAATAGTAAAGATGTATTAAAGCACTTCTTCAAGCTAAAAGAATGCGAAGAAAAGGAGATAAATACGGCATGAAAAAAATGTTAGCTGGTGATGTGTCTTCAGACGTACAATTCATTATCAGACATGACTGGAAACTTGTAAAATATTTCAGAATATCACATGAACTCACTTCTTTGCACATTCACATTTCACTTTGATAGGCACTAATATCTTCTTTTTCGCTTCGTGGTGCAAGCAAGCCAGTTTCGACTCCACATTGCCAGTCTAAAGTAACTATATGTTGTTAAACATCTTTTATGGTTGTTCCGAATAGAAGTATTTTAGAACAAGCGTAACAAATACAAATTCTAGAAAAGTGTACTACTTCTTTCGAGAATTGTGACAACCTTCTTTTCTTTGCAAAACACTGAAGATTAGGGTACAAGATAAATAATGTTGCCTTTTTTATGTGGGTAAGGTTCTCCTATTTTTATGGAAGAATGTATTAGACTATATTAGAAATATACGGAAAAATTCTCAAAAAATATGTTCCAAATAAGAATAAAATAAGTGAGCTCTTTAAGATACTACATGACGCGAAATGTGTAATTAGTACTTGCTCTCTTTTATGGTCAGGATGATGAGTTCAAGGAACTACTATCGTAGTCTGGGTTAGAATGAGCGACACAAAGAATGTGTACAGAAATTTAATGTGGGAACTTCTTGAGAAATATCAGCTTGAAAGATCAAAGAAATGAACTGATAAATTTAGGCTTTATTCTAAGAATACGTATGTATATATAGACAGATTTTTGCCTAATTAAACACAGAAAGAACTTCAAATTATTCATGTTTTGTACCATTAGTCACTTTCATGAAATGAATAAATATTTTTAGCAACTTTATATCGATCAGGGTGTTTATATTTGACTGATGCAAAACAAATATTTATTGGGAAATTTTCACCATAGACCACTAGAACCAATTTCATAGAAATTCGTTAAACAATTAAAGTGGTGTAACATGAGACCATATAATCAAAGACTTTATCGTTACGTATTCGTTGTATAACTGTTATAACTTATTTTGAGAAGAAGAGAAGCCGTGATTACGCAGTTAAGTACTATAAACTTATGCATTTTTTAATTCAGTAGCATATTATCATTGTAATAACCATCAAATTCATTATTATCAGTATTTCCATCATTGTAATGTGAGAGGTTAGGCCGTGTGGCTTTTTATGATTTTGTCAACTCTTCAGTGGTATTAAATCCTTCAAGTAATGACTCTTCTTAAAAAAGGACGTTACTTTTTTAGAAATTTCCAGGCTTCGCCCACTTGTTCTTCTGGCGACGAAAGATGATATGTATGGAACAATGGTGGAATAATACTGAGACAGTACCATCGAAGTGCTCGTATTAACACCTACACCAATGCCACTTCGTCCATCACAAAACCTACACTGACTGCTCCCGAATCAAACCCAATCCTCCGCGGTGGGAGAATACCTTTATCCAGATTATATATAAAACTTCAATTTCTACCTTACACAGAACACAGTTCGTGTGCAATATAAGTAACATCCGGCTAATTCTGTGCCTGGAAGTAATTGCTGTTAATTGCTAGAATCGTACGGAATGCCTACACAAGAGTAACCTATGTGGACAAAACGCGGAGTTGATTGATGTTGCGGCAGATGGTAAATATACTTACCACTTACTTTAAAAAGTTGTATTTTCTTCCCTCAAGGTCTTATGCTGCTTGTGTTACATGCCAAGCGTAATAAAATAAATATGTTTTTTTTTCAACCCTTGTTTGCCTATTTAAATGGTCTTTTTTAAGCAGCAGCATTGTAAGGGTTGCTTTATGTTAGAGAACAAAGGATCTGGGCGCTAAGAGAAAAATATGCTCACACGCATGAAGTAACGTACAGGTCACGTTTAGTTCGCGGTACTTCCCGCAAGATGGTACCACCTGCTTGTAACAGGAACACGAGAGATTAGAATGAGGGGTGCCTGAGAGACTCACTATGCATGTTAGGTCCTTCTTTGCAAGTTCGTGTTTCCATTGCCTATTAATCCCTCTATCTCTCTTCCACCTTACCATCCTCTTGCTTCCTCTTTAACATGTTGCTACTGTTCACTGATTTCGGGTAGAGGGCAAAGTGTTTGGATTTTAGAAGAAGAAAGGCTTATAACCCCAAAAACGACTTCCCTTCTTTCTTTGGTTTTGTAAGCTCTTTTTTATCTTAGATATCCCGTTGTGTTTGTACAAGTCATAAAATACATTTTTATGTCATTGACAGAACTAATTGTGTTATAGTGTATTTTAAATTGTGGCTACGTGTTTCGACCAATTATATGATCATCCTCAGGCCACTTGTGCACGTTATGCATGTCATCATACGCCTACACACCAAATAGACTCCGTTATCCACGAAGACAAGAAATAAGAACAAGTACAAATTTTACATAAATGCCGTAATACTTCACTTCTAAGTTGTTTTTTAAACAAATGTTAATTTTTATTTGTAGGTATTGTACAACTGACTGAGATATCTTTCTGGCCCAAACTGTAACTTGCAATTGTAATTTTGGTTTAATGTGCAAAAATGGCCTGAGGATGGCCATATAATTGGTCGAAACATGTAGCCACATTTTATGATATAATATAATACAATTGGTTATGTCAATGACAAAAATAACTATTTTATGGTAAGCTCTTTCACTGTTAAGCATTAAGAATTGGCTGTAGCTGACAAAGTAATGGCGAATTACTGCTTGATTAAGTTTGACAATGAAGCGTTTATCATAATTTTTTCCTTGAAGTGCGTGCATATTCCCACATTTAACGTTAGAGGAATATTCTAAGTGTTGGATATGCATTCATAGTAAGCATGCGGGTCTGGGTAGCCTAATCAGCAGTGATTAGAGTAGGCTGGACGACCGTTGACCGTACCCTGACAGGGCCAGGCGTTTTTGTGTTCACTATCGCGTCCGGACCATTTGTACTTACCCCACCATGCTCCTACAAAATGGAGAGCGGGTCTCTTTTCCGGGGTTAACACTGCCGAAGCATCGATCTACAGGCGCTACCTTCACTCTTGCACATATCTTCATGGCATCTTCCTTAATAAAACATAGAAACGTCACCTTTTACGTTCCTACTAACATTATATAAATATTATATTGTTTGTGGGTTACAGGTTTTGGGACCCTTGTAAGAGTGTGTAGTCCCATGTTTGATGTACTAACATCTAGGCATCTGTATTAATTTATAATAGAAAATGAGTTTTATATATCCGAATAAAGATATAAATTGATAAAGAGCGGCTGGAATATCTACATAAATAACTAACTAAATCCATGGAGCAGCATTGCTTAAGTCGTACCAAAGAATCAGTCCAGATCCGAGGCTTTGCGATATGTTTCGTAACATGGTAATTTTTTATGGTGAGGAGTTGTTAGCACCTCGCCCAACCCCCAAGCTGGAGGACCACCCCTTGTCGGCTGTCCGCGACTGCATATTCGCAGCTACCCTTCATATTCGGAGGCCGTTCCTCCATCCGCAACCCGAGGACGCGCCATGCCGTGGTGACAGGGACCGACTAACAAGGGGAATATCTACATAAATAATAAAAATAATAATAATAATAAATACAGGTTGTGTCAGACGGAATACGTAGTGTTATTTATGTGGAACATCTACCTTCGAGTATGATTTGGATATGCGCTTGAAATGTTTGGTGAAAACGTGAAAGATGTCGAACATGCATAATTAAAGGGAAGAAATGTTCCGGAATACATAACCGCACGTAGGAGAATGTGTTTACTGGATAATCTGGCACAAGAAATGGCCCTGTAGCAGGAGCTTGTGAATAAGGCAGTACAGTTTCTATTTCCATAAAAGGCTAAATTTTTCTTGACTAGGTTATCTTCAGCAAGCTAGTTAAATACTCCGTCAAGTTAGTGTATTGTGAAACTAAGGCAAATGAGCAGTGGGTTCGGCGCAGATGCGTACAGTTGAACTGATATGCTCGAAGCTAAATAGGCACCACATAGTCACACCGCCATTCCGTGTAAGTCGAAACGAAGTTCACAGCACTCCCGTCTGGCATTAAGGAGGGACCGGCATGATGATCTGTGTTCGGAGACAGGGTATTCTGAGGCATTTCAGTTCCCTCAGCCCCTGTGTACAAATGTCAGGGCAGTAAACCTCTATCAAGTAGGTCATCATCGCTTCCATTGAAATCCTTTCCCCCCTTTTTTTTAATAATCATTTTATTACTTAAAAATGTAATTAGAGCTATTACAATCGTTCTTAAATGAAACAAGACAAATCTTAGTTTATATTTCACTGACAAATCAATGCTGAGTGAACAGTGAATACTTTTAAAGAAAATCATTGCCTTCTTTTGATGAATTATTTTAAGTATGAGAGTTCATTAGGCTTCACTAGTGTTATGAACACTGTACATTGTCTTAGGTGTATGCGCTACAAGTTTTTGAAGAATTCTAATCCTATGCGCCCGTTAGAAAGAGCTCATTCTATTGGGCTGCTCACATGTTTCCACCTGAAGACGGAAACAGGTCAAGGTTTCTGCAGGTTTTTGTGTAATAAACTTAAAAACAATATCCAAAGTGTTAGTCAAGCCTAATGTAATAGGATATACCATCGTGACAGTCCTTTAAAATTAACACGTGATGTAGAAAAATAAGAGAAAAAACTAAGTATATGGTTAGCGCCAACTTTTTAGTACTGCAAAAATAATTATTAACTATTACGTTTCATTTTTGTATATTTCCGTCCAAGTAAAATACCTAGCATTAGGAACATATCATTAAAATCTCACAAAGACACAGAGGAAAATTGATTGTCATAAAGTTGACACTTGGGCCATTTCTGCATAGAGAACAGTGCGGTGTAAAAAAGCGTTTTAGCCAGGTGACGTACCCACGTGACTGCAGCGGCGTCGTATTTCCGTTTCATGTGCAGCCTCACCTGGTGAATACGAGATCAGCCTTAACGTAGATTAAAAAATACGGAGTGCATTTGGCTTACCCAGAGAAAACATAGAGACTTGGTATGAAACTACAAGCCCTTTCATTCAAATTCTCCAAATTTAAATGATGACAGTGAATGACAATGTTTCCCAAATTGTGACTGTCATATAAAATAACCTTACTAAAAATTACGTGAAAAAATATCAAGATAGAATCGTGTTATAATATTCACTTAAATAATTTTCTTGCTTTTCTTTACATAATCTAAATTATCTAAAATTATTTAATGAAATAAAGAAAAAAAGGGTTACTTTAGTCACGTTTTCATTCATTTCAATCAGATTTCTTTTGTTTATTCCATGTAAATTCTACGGAACCAACACACTAATTTCGTCACATTAAGAATCTTAGAATGGTGGCGACAGGTTCCTCTGAAACTTAACATACTACATGGCGTCACATCACAGAACACTGCAATCTTCCAGAACACAAGTTTAGAGCGTCACCGTTACATTAATCTGCTCAGTTCCTCCTCGTAATACAGGGGTACTCCGGCTCCCATGGGTACATACACTAGGTAGGAATCTGTACATGTACTCATATTGGAGTTAAGAGATGCGGCTACTGACTGAATGTGCATGTTGAAATATAGCGTTAACATGAATAGCAGACTAACAAAAGGAGGTGTGTGTGTGTTAATGTAATAGAATTTGGTAGTACAGGCTGGATTAAGAAGGAGCAGGAGAAGTTCAAGCAACGTCATTACTTGATATATAAGTACCAAAACATCGGTGTATACTGCTGCCTTCATCTTTAGAGTAGAATAAGTCTTGTTAATACGAAGAAGAAGGCAGTTGCAGTAATATATACTCCTCTTTTCTCACATATTATTTCATCGAAAACAATTGAATAATTTCATATTAAACACGCGAATGAACCGAACAACATTCATTCCATAGGCTTTGTAGGAACAATGTCTCTTTAGAAATGGGACATAAAGTAAAATATTTATTTTAAACTGAATTTTTCTTTCTGTTTCAAGATTTGTGTCTTATTGTAAAGAAAAATGTTGCGCGAAGTGAAAGAGGTAAATCACGTGAACTTTAGTAACGACTGTAAAAATTATCGTTAAGCGGTATGTTAACGAGGAGATTCTGATCACTAATTTGCTGCAGGCCTAGTATAAACTGAAATATAAGACCATAATTAAGTACTCTGAGCCAAATTCAGACGTTCCTATTAAGATCTCTGGAGGACAGTTGGCGGTACGCTCAATTCTTCATATGGGGAATGTTCTTGTGAAGTTGCCCCTCGAAGAGTAACGCCGTTGTTGCCGACGGTCCCAAACACGTCACATTGCATATCCATTGCGTTACAGCATCCCCTTCCCCTACTGAGCTGTCAAGACTTCGTCAGTTTCACCACCACCCCAAACAAGATGGATCACTGGCGAATGGAAATCATGGTCCAGGGAAAAATTCTACCCCTCCTTTCTTAAAACCACCCCATTTCCATTCTTTCCCTTTAGCTTCATCCTTTCTATCCTCATCTCTCTTTCACTTTCGTATTAAAGGGTGGATTGTAGGATAGAACAAGAAAGGGATAGCAAGTTCTTTCTGTTATCCTGCATAGATACCAAAAGCAAAGGGGATATTGCACTCTTCCCCCTCCTCTTTATTGTAGAGACATCCCCACTGTACTTACCCCTCTCCTAGAAGTTGGTCTATATTATCTCCTACCAAAACCCTTACTTTTTTGAATCAACCTACGTAGAATATAATACAATAGAATTTAACAGGGTTTTTGTGTGTGCGCTACAATCATCCCTTCTTGCTTTCTGAATCTGCGTCCCCACCCCCTTCTGGCCACAGCATTCTAACCCATAGTACCTCGTCATTGCTAACCAAAGAATGAAGAGGTGGTGGACTTCGTACATGGCTTTTTTTGAAGTCGATAACAACGGGATAGTAGGTTTCAGAAGGGTTGAGGAAAGTTGCTGATAATACGATATGCATGTCGTCCGTCAGCACTTTATTAGAACTCAGTGACGAAAGGAAATAAGGTAACATAAAGAGACAGGAATGTAGTCATTTCTTGAGTCGCATTGCAGAAGAACTGGCAGAGATTAAAAAACAAATGGAGATTTTCAGTGTGCTTTCAGAGAGTTAACAGACTCAGTTCTATCGAAACGTGAATGAAACTCAACGAAAATGATTTTTAAAAAAATGCTTTAATCGTATAAAATTAACACGCGATTACATTGAAATCTTACATGCATCTGCTCTCCTGTATCATTTATCATTGTTCTATACAGTCAAGGGGTCAGGCTACAAAACACACATATGTATCACGACAACAATTGTGATAAACTATATTTAGCAGTAGAAATTATGCGTGATTTCAGGCCGCCGCCGCGGTTTAAGTAACACTTTGGCTCTTCTGGGATGTTACGCAGCGTAGATTGGTAGTTATTTACCGTCGTTTCAGGAAACCTATCTTTCCCAGCTTCAAGGGTCAAGCAGTCTAAGAAGATGGGACCGACAGGTTGCCCCGAAACGCCGGTAAATAACAAACAATCTACGTTGCATAACATCTCAGAAGAGCGAAGATATCAGTAGAAAGTACTCTGTCATTTTAGTTCAGAAAGTGAAGTATCACATACCAGAATGTAATATTAAAACTTTACTGCACAGGAAAGTCGCAAAACATTTTAATCTCAAGAATAATAACATTGACATGAAGATATTTATCTGATATGCCTACAGACATTTCTTGACAGTAAATTCTGAGTCAAGCCGCGCACTATTTTTACAATCTATGGGAAAGCTGTGATATTGGTGATATATATTCAGCACATCCAGATAACGACAAAAATTGCTGTCCACCAGATCGATACCATAAAATTGATATTAAGTGAATTGCAAAAAGAAAAATAGAAATTTGAAGTAAAAATTTTTTCAGGCTTATCTAGTATTTAAACCACAAGACCTTTACTTATAAGTTTTTGGAGTTTATCTAATTTCAATTTTACAGTGCCAATCTGATGGAAAGTAACTTTCATCGTAATCTGGATGTATAGAATATGTCACCATGTTCACAGCTTTGGGATAGATCGTGGAAATAGAGAGCGGCTTTACTCTCTCTCTCTCTCTCTCTCTCTCTCTCTTTTCTGTCTCTCTCTGATGTAATTTAAATTTACTTAATACATAAGCAAGTCCAATTTGCTTCGTTTTAGTCCAAAGCTTACATGTAGAAATTTATGAAGTAATCTGCAAGAATATATTATTTCGTGTTGTGAATTTTAGGGCGGCGTCAATGAATCCTTGCATTTATCCTTATTACAGCTGATAGTAACTCTGTGGAAAAGATGTGGTTGAAATATTATCACCTTGTTTCACGCCACAAACATCAGAGTTTCTTGGGTGCCACAACATATTATCTTGACGGCAAATTGGAATAAATTCTTCTAATGGATCTTTTAAATCGAGAAGAGAGATCGCATTTGTAATTTCCGGACGCATTTGCGGTTTTTCTGCTGAATGAGGGCTCTCATTTTGGTCAATGCTTAAGGCTGCTTGATATAATTGTTCTAAATCTTGCCTCTCCAAAAACTGGCAATCGCCTTGGTCTTTCACTTGCTCAGCCGAATGTGCTGGAAGTTCTGGCATCTGCTGCTCGTTCTGTGAGTGAAACACATAAGAAGAACTCTGCAGTTCGTTGAAGTATGCATCCACTGAAAATGTGTTTATCTTATCGCAGGTATTGCCTGAGAACACCGGTGGAGATATTGATTCATATTGCGGTTGTGCGAAGGAGGACTCTGCTTGATTCTTGCCCCAGTATATATTTGCAGAAGCTGTTTCACCTAAAAACGATTTATTTCCTGCATGCTCTGGATTAGCAGAGACGCCTGTTGCAGTAGCGTATCCTCCTCTCAGTACAGACAGGATGTTTGGGAACTGAGACGCGTAATTAGAAGTGCTATTCTGGAACTGCCTAGCCTGGCAGTGTTGATGGTTATATGGTTTGTGAGTCCTCTGGTTTGACGACATCTCCTTTGCTGCGAACTGTTGATCGCTGCTGTAATATAAGGTACTTCTTTCATCTAAGTTGGCATAGGAATGTGTCGGAATATTGTACTGAATTTGCAAATTAACAGAATTCTGTATGGATCCGCAGTAATTATTTTGGTTTGATGTGGAATCAGCTCGTGGCGGTAGACTGTTGTTGTCATACACGATTCCAGGCTGGGATCCCACTACCACAGGCGAGAAGGGTGAAACAGATGATGAGCTTCCTCCTGCAACAGGTGATAAAGGGAAAGCATGAGACCTATGACTGTTTTGGCTTGAAAGTGATGTCGTATTAGAGGGGTTTGTCATAGTACCTTTAATTGCGAGTCCGACGGGCAGCGCACTTTTCTTGTCTTTCATTCGCCGATTTTGAAACCAAATTTTTATCTGGCGCTCTGGCACGTTTAGTTCTTGTGCTAATTGGGCGCGTCGGGTACGAATTATATATTTGTTTTTGTCAAACTCCTTTTCCATCTTTTGCAGCTGTAAACTATTGTACGCCGTCCGCACCCGCTTCTTTCTTGTGGATGCAGTTCCTTTCCCGGATTTTCTCGTTGACGATGGCAGACTGGCACCGGTTATATCTGCTGAAAATAACGACAATGTCAATACGTGAAAAGGCTATACGTAACCCAATTTAAAGGCAAATTTTAGCACACATAATATATATAACATTGACAAATTGAAACAAGTTTCAGTGAGGATTTTTGTAAGATTATTTAATATCACAGGGCGTACGGGATATAGATGTTAAGAGCATGAAGATAGGCTAAATGTCTGTGATTGAATTTGGTTTTAGTTTCATTGACGCTTCGGGTTTTATACCAGAGCTTTAGTCTTTGCCTGTTTGGTTGGTTGAAAGGTTGGAGGATTTCCGACAATCATAAGAGCACTGAAGAAACATTTATCTTCGACTGAGATTTTGATGGAATATATTGCCTTTGCGGTACCTTATTGCTTACTGTCACGTTTTAAAATGTATGTAAATTATTCAGACATGTCCATGCCAGACTTAGGAACATGTTGACTAGCATGAAAATGTTACCCTTGCTGAAATATTTTTATACTTCTTCAGCAGTTTTCTTAATATCATATTCACTGTACCCTATGAAGGCATATGGAATATTGGAGGCGTAGCTCTATTCATCCCTAATATCAGCACTAGATGGAGCTCCATGCTCCGGCCACTTTAGTCTTGTCACCCGTTACGTAGTTGGCTGAGTGGGCCCTACAGCCAGGCTGGACCATTTGAAAGAAATTGTTTATTGTTTCTTACTGAAATATTTTTGAAACCAAATTTCGTATGCCCAACAGATTTTTGGCTTATCAATTTTGTCACGCGTACCAGTTTTGTATTCGATGTCCCAACCTGGCTAATGAGCAAGTGTAAATCGAACCCAGAACACAAGGCTTACAATAAATATCTTCAGGTCTGTGTTTTGTGTGTAAGTGTATGCAAAATATCAGGCAATAATCTGCAACTCCATATAAAAGAAAACGGCAAATGCACGCTTGTGATGGAATTGAAAAGTTTTTCTGTTTTACTCGCGACGTCTTTCTACCCCATGTTTATAAGCAAATTATTGCAAAAGTGAAGAAATTATTTACTTAACAATCAAACTGCAAGCAGATGGACTGCGCTGTCTATAGGGTAAGTTAATTCGTGTTGCTATTGTATTAGTGATTTTATCTTACTCTGTAAAGTTTATACAGATATTGTCAAAGACATAACACTCTCATCTCCAAGTTGGTAGTAAGCGATGTATTTCCAGCACCTAAAATATTAAAACTTCTAACTAATATGGGTCTTAAAAATTTGTAATACACAATGCAGTAGAAATGGCGTATGTACAGAATAGTTTTTCCCCGTCCCACGCCAATGAAGGCCACGTAGGAGGCTGGGTGGGCCCCACAGCTGGTCTGTACCTTTTGGAGAAGAAAAATTCTCTTGCCCGTACCGGAATTCGAACACCGGAAAGTTTAGCCCTAGCCTACTCGCTATACCAACTACTCTACTCCGGCTGCGGCGTATGTAAAATTTTATCCAAATTTGTGAATAGTCTGAATCACCTATAGATATAATGTACATAAAAGGATAATTATCCATTAATCAGGGCAGCATTTAAAATTAATTCGATGAGTAAAACACCTCTTCATATACTTGTACATTGTAATACAGAATACCGCGCTTTGTCCAAGTCCGCTGGAAGACTAAAGAGTTAATTTAAATTCAAATATTATTTAAGGCTTAGGTAAAGTGAATCTTAAATGAAGTAAACCAAAATCAAACTTACTGGGCAGTATTTAGTAGAGGTCTCCTGTTTAGATAGGAGCCGAGATATCATAGTCTGTATTGTGACTAGGCTACGGGCTGACGATTGAATTTCGATTCCCGGCAGGGGCGATTTTTTTTTCTACAAAGCATTCAAACTGGATCTCTGGCCCACACAGGTTCCTATTCAAGGTAAACCTGGGCTGTTTTCCCAGGTCTAAAGCAGCCTGAGTGAAGTTAACCACTCAGCCCCATCGAGTGCTGAGATTTAGAATGAGTGGACCTATACCTCTGCTCCCTCTATAGGATTTCATGGCGAGGACAGGGACAGCTTTAACTTTGAGTTTGGTTTACAGAGTCATAGATGTCGGTAAGATAGTCTGGGCCTTTTAGAGTGCAGACAGATGGATATGATACTTTAAGGATTAATTTTAGTTTTTTTTCTAAATGCACATGGGCTTATATTAACAACTTAAGATTAAACGATATAGTACAGTGCTACATAAACCTCCACTTCATTCTTTTAGGCGTGAATATTTTATTACATTTTATTGTCAAATACCGCGAAGCATATGGAATTATGTAACTCTCATGTAGTTTTCTTCCTTATAATTTATTTGATAATTAGACAGAAGGAATATAAAGCTAATTTCTGTTATGATGTCGATACTTATTCTCATAATAAGCAGGCACATGATTCCAAACTTATATTACGAGAATCTTCACACAGACACCATAAAGTAAACCAATATTCCTTTATAAAATAAACTAAAACACGTTAAAACTTAGTTCTCAAAAAATTTGTTTCTTAGTTTAATTTCCGACGCTGTGTCAAAACAGTAAAAATATAAATAAACTATGGCCTATAGGGTGTGTGGATAGATGAGTGTGAGAAACCGATGTTTTTTCTATTTTATGGAATTATTAGGATTTCGTTTATATTAATCAATTCCTTCAAAATAGCCAGTTGATAAGGAAATCGAACTGAGTACTTTTCGAGCGCGGAGCAGTTAGGATGTCATTCTCTGCAGGGAAATATTATCTTTCACTCTCTATTACGTTTACATGGGGAATGGATCGAAAGCTCTAGTCGGAAACATAATATTGGTAGGCCATTTTGGAGACTTTGTCTTAAATGCGGGGATCATAATAAAATCTATCTTAAAAACTCTGAAGCAAAGTTTTCAGTTAACAGTCTTAAAAATCTGAATTTTTGTCCCCCACACAAAACGCTCTGTTTCTCTATTAATCGTATGTTGCATTTTATATAATATTGTTGTTTCTTCTGAGAATCTTACGAAATATATAACTCAATTGTTTGGGTAAAATGTGGAATTGATTATCTTTAAAGTATGTGATTTTAACATATAATAAAAACTACTCTCCTTTAAATTGTTAAAAAAATATATGAGGTAAAGACCCTACTCAGGTGTCTCAGAATGGGGTAGAAAAGCGAAGTAAAAATGATGAGTTAATAAACGTTTGGGTTTTATTAAATAAGGGGAAATTTGTAATCACCTGAATATTATATTTCAGGAAAAGAACGTACTCATTATATTTAGTACTGGTCGTGCGGACTCCTTTAAATTTTGAAGTGAAAACTTTTTAACACCAAGTGAATCGAGGAGAGAATAATGAAGCGTATAAGGGGAACAAAAATATATTCAAGATTTTGCAGTACCTTATTTCATGTGAGACCCATAATTCCTTACGAATGGATAATCTACCATTGGAATTAATCTTTAAGAACTAGTGCTAAACTTGTGCTATTGTGGATATTTGAAATTCCTTTGAACTGCATCAGGTTACACTGCAGTAAAATATTTTGTTAAATTACGATAAGGGACCTTCGAGTTTATAAAGGCTGGTAACGTTACAACACGTGTCTATGTGCCAGCTGTTAAGCTAGGATCCTGTGCCACGTAATGATCATAAATTATTGCTGTTTACTGTGTATACCGGTATCTGAAATTACGTTCAATAATTCTCTGCTTCAAAATATTCCTTTCGCATGGATCAGTTCCAGTTCTGTGTATGGATTTTAATTCAACTCCCATAAGCCTTGTGTGGATCACCCTCCCATCCACCCCTCTTCCATATTGAATGGCAGTAAAAAAAGACAGACAGACCTACTGGCAATCGATGCGGAATTATGGGAGTTTGGGTGACTATTCGGGTCTGTGAAAGAGAAGGGAGGAAGTTTATGAATAAAACAGAAGAGCCTAAACAGGAGAAGACAAGGAACAGTCGCCCAGTCCGCGTGATGCTCGTATGGGGGTGGAAGTTTGAAGAGAAGTGAAAAGGGAATATTTTATACTTTTGCCTTAGTAGAGGATGGGGGAACAAGGAGAGAGGGTAGGACAAAATGACGCATATATATTTTTGAACAAAATGGAAGGAAATATTTCTTATTACTCCTCGATATAGCAGCATACGTTACTTCGAATTATGTTCCCTGGGAATGTATGCATACTTTAGTACAATATACGCCTTTTTGATCACGACTGTCTTAGACCATTTCTCTCCTTGAACAAGATTGCTCCGTGACGTAATACACATACTTCACTGCTGCATCCACTACTTTCTAAGCGTCGTTCGGTTACGTGGTACACGCATAAATATAATTTCATTTACGAACATAAGTTGGGCCTTACTAAAGCCTATTTTCACAAAACTCAGAAATGATCAACAACATTGTGTACAGATCTCTTACGTGATATGCCGGATCTCACCCAAGTTATGAAATACATATGGACAGTATGGAGAGAAGCAAGTATACATCCCTAAATAACGTATATAGGGCCGGGATAGCGTAGTCGGTGTAGTGACTCTCTACGGGCTGTAAGGACCGGGGATCGAATCTCGGTGGTGGCGAGATTTTCCGCACCCGTCCAGACCGGCCCTGGGGCCCACACAGCCTCCTGCACAATGGGTACTGAGTCTCTTTCCAGGGAGTAAAGCGGCCGAAGCGTGGCGTTAACCACACATCACCTACCGCCGAAGTTAAAGAAAGAGTAGAGCTATACCTCTATTCCCCCTCTGGGAGGGTGAACTTTATTTTTTACTTTATTTTTTAAATAAATTATGGGTTTTAGTGAGCCAATTTTTACGAAATTTACAGTTACTGAATAAATTATTTTGAAATTCTCCTCCACCGCACTTCATCCAAATCGGACGAGGAGTGTAGAAAATGTGGATGGATTTCCTTTAACACATCTGTGTATCAAAAGCATAATGTAAATATCTCCGAATATTCGTCCAAAGACTACAGACATCACTCACAACTCCTCCTGTGGCTACAGCAGGAAGAGCAAACGGAAATTTCACCGCCTTGTGCAGGCCGCGTGTCACATCTGAATCCACAAGAATAAAAGAAAATTACAACTCTTCAAAAATAAATATGCTATTCTACTGGAGCACTGGAAATCTGTGATTAGTCCAAATTTTCGAACTTTTGGGATCATTGCCTACATTATGAGGAAGAGAGAGCAGTTCATTTTATTTAACGATGCTGTCCATTATTAAGACTACATTGCGTCGATGGAAGTTGCATATGAATATGGAGCATTAGTGGAATCAGTTCAAACAAGGAGACCGAAGTGCTCCGAGAAGAACCAGTCCCACTGCCCACGTTATACCCCACGACTTCTGCTTCTTGTTGGTAAACATAATGATTTATATAATTATTAATAGCTGCAGACTGATAATGTGATCATTTTGTAGGGATAAAGAATGGAATAGCCTAGTTTTAAGCCAAAATATGTGCAAGGTCAGCTTAAAATATAATATTTTTTCCTAAATTTTTTACACATTAAGGAACTAACTATACTCGTATTTTCACCCACAATGCTAATAAGTGAACTACAGTTTGAAAACAATATCTGGAATATATATTACGAGGTAAAGGTAAAATTATCCCTTTTCTTTCCACGAAGGCAAATCGGGGGGAGGAGAGATATATCTCCATGCATTCTTAACCGCGGCACTAGATGTAGGTGAGCGGTCAACTTCATACCCCGGGAATTTGCGCGCAAGAAAGAACCTCGGTACCCTTTGAATAGGAGCCTGGGTGGACCCGTGAGCAGTTGTGGACGATTTTAGAGAACAGAAAATCCCTTACCGCAACCGGGAATCCGAATCCCGGACCTCCCAGCCCGTAGCAAGTCGCTATACCGACTAAGGCGGGGATAGCACGGGGCTACTTTACGTGCTACTCGCCAACGACTTCACTCGCCAACTAGTGAGCGAGCAGCGAGTAAATTAGCCACGCCTGTTACACAAAGGAATGAAATCGCTGGGCAGTCAGCTACGAGTACTAACGCATTTATTCTCCCAGAGATGAACTGAAGAATTTTAGTGTTTTATGACAAGCTGCTTACTAGCCGTATCAATTACACTGAGCAAGTTTACAAGCGAGTTATTAAACCGCCAGCAAGTAGCGAGTGAATAGACTTCAACTTCACTCGCTCGGAAAGCCAGTTTACTCGCTTTTATAAATACACAAGGCGAGTTTAAAAGCTGCTAGTGAACTCACTGGCGAGTAGCGTGTAAATCCACTAACGCTAACCCGACAGCCCCAGCATGTTACAAAACTGATTAAATATGTGATAGGTGTTCATATAACCAACTAAATGCACTTTCACTCTCAACTTTTAATAGTTTACAAATTTCCCCTTTTAAATTTGAGAGTGAAAGTGCATTTAGTTGGTTATATGAACAGTGAATTGAAAATGCACGGTGAAAGTCATATAAAATGTGATAGGTGGTTTACACGGTTCTTTCAAATTCTTAGACCAGTTTAGGCCATAAATCTGTAAAATCAACTTCAGCAACTTGTAAAAGTCACAAAAGAAGGAAAGGACTTTCTGGTATGTTTACAAATGCACAGTCTAAAAATAGGAACTGCAGGTACTGATTTGCTTGTCCTTTCTGTGTCCGGCATTGCTGCCTGTCCTGAGGTCGTTGACATTGTCACAGTGCCTTACTAAGCGGAAATATAAAACTGAATAGCCTGGAATTCTTAGACACCTTCTTGTGTTTAGATTTCTACAAGGGCATTTAATTTGTAATCAGTTATTCCTATTCAGATGATCGGATCAAGAAAGTAAGAATTGAGGTGGCGAAGGCGATGAGAGTAAAGCTAAATGTGGTCTGGAATATATTTTTTTTCCTATGGCTCAACAGCCCCTTTTCGGGTGCCTAGGCCTCCTCATTTCGAGGTTTCATGATCACACACATTAGACACACCACACTCGGTGGGACTCCTCTGGACGAGGGACCAGCTCGTCGCAGGGTCTGGAATATGATAGTGAATCTTGTAGATACATACTCGTATCAGCGTTTCAGACGAAGGTCTTGTCTCTAGAACCGAAGTAGATCTGCCCTGAATATAATATTCGACTGTATCGCAGTATAAATACATCGCCACCAGATCGTAAAGAACGCTGCCATCAAGTTCTTAGCACTCCTGGTTCGCAATCATGCCCTACTTTCATATATCGGCTGGGATATATACTATCCTGGTAGAGAATTTCGTAGTTGTTTTCTGCCGCTTCAAACAAATAGGGTGATAGTTCAATAATTCCCGCCTCGAAAGCTTCCTACCAAATCCTTTCCAAATTGATATTGACAAACCATACGATAATTCTACGTTATTAACAGCTGAATACGGCGTTAAATATAATATCAATTCATAAATGTTGGACTTCCATGTGTACTTGCGTGCAAAGTCTTGCGGGCGTTAGAAAATAATTGACTAGAGCCTGATGATGCATGTTCCACTTAACACTTCCTCTGTATTAGTAACTTTTTCTGATCTTAAGGGAAATATTTTAGCAAACAGCTAAGCCACCGCCATCATTGAGGTGTTCTGGGCCCCCTGGATGAATTGCAACGCTCAATAAACGGACGAATTTCTGTCAATGAAGTATAAAACACACATTATTCCTGTTAGCTTTAGAGTGGTCAGTTTCACGCCCCAGTCGCTTTATCTCTGAGGAAAGCGACCCATGTACCCATTGAAAAAGAGGATACGTAATCCTGAGAGCCGGTCTGGACAATTTGGAGAAGAAAAACTTCTCTCACCCCTCCCGGAAAAGAACTACTCTCCCTCGTTCCTCTACTTCGCAGCCTAGTCACTAGACCTATATCGACTGCGCCATCTTGGCTCCTACTTACACGTACATTACGACCATGAATATGCGTGAGATTTAAGCTTCTAGGCCGAAAACTGTGAAGAACTTCTTGGATGTGGTATTATGTCGTCTGGTAGCTAGTTACCAGCAAGCACTAGGAAACCACTGCCTCCATCATCAGGGGAGTGCTGTATAACAGGGAACTATTTTTGACCCCAGGTGAACAGTTGGGCAGGCACGTATTCAGATAGGCCTGTTAGAATTATTCTCAACCTCTGAGATTTGTTTGGATGCCCAACGTTCATTCCAAACTGCATGTGATTCATTTAACAGTCGTACGCCTCTTTACTTCTGATACCGCCTCATCCTCTGTGACCGTCTCTAATACCTGGCGTACTGAACACGTGTTGCCGAACTGTCGGCCTCTTGGGCGACCCAAGAACTAAGGTTTGTCTCGTGGTGTGGAAAAGGCAAAATTCTACATAAAGAAGACAAACGGAATTGGAAAACCCAAAATTTTTACCTGAGGACAGAAAAGCAACTGGTATTCCAAACTTTAAGTTTTTGTACTTTCAAGGGTACACTTTAGAGAATTCCTATGTTGAGTGGTTCGGCACTTCTTTGAAAACTTAGGCATAAGTAAAAAGGTCCATTTTCGATAGGCCAAAGCAATTTATTCCTTTCTCACGTCTTTTTCCACGTACAACACGCACCAACTGAAAACGTGACAGAGGAGTAGGCATCAGAATCACGGCGAGATCACGTGAAAAAGTCTGGTATATTGTTCCTTGCTCTTAAACAGCATGAACTGACGGCAGTATGCTTTCCGTAAGTCTACTTATACTATTAGGACTGTTCAGGTAAAACAGGAGGACTTGAAATTAAATGGAACACATCAGCTTCTAGTTTATGCTGATGATGTTAATATATTGGGCGGAAGCATACATGCTATAAAGAAAAACACAGAAGCTTTAGTAGTCGCTAGAAAGGAGATTGGTCTAGAAGTAAATGCTCAAAAACTAAGTACATGGTCACGTCTTGAGATCAGAGTGCAGTAGAAAATCACGACATAAATATAAGTAATAAATCCTTTGAAATGGTGGAACAGTTGAAATATTTGGAAAAAACACTGTCACATCAAAAGTCCAATCATGACGCAATTAAGAGCAGATTGAAGTCATGAAATGCTTGTAATCATTCGGTGCAGAATCTTTTGTCTTCCAATTTGCTTTTCAAAATATAAAGATTGAGATGTGCAGAACTATAATTTTGCCTGTTGTTTTGTATGGTTGTGAAACTTGGTCTCTCACATTGAAGGCGGAATTTAGGCTGAGGGTGTTCGAGAATAGGCTGCTGAGGAGGGTATTTGGGTCTGAGTGAGAGTAGGTAACAGGGGAGTCGAGAAGCCTACCTAACGGAGAGATTTATAATCTGTACTTCTCACGAAATATTATTCGGGTGATCAAATCAAGAAGAATGAGATGGGCGGGGCATGTGGGACGTATGGTGGAGAGAAGAGATGCTGGGGAGACCTGACGGAAAGAGACCACTTGAAAGACCTAGGCGTAGATTGGAGGATAATATTAAGCGACTCGCTACGGGCTGGACGTTCCGGGGATCGAATCCCGGTGGGGACGACATTTGCCGCACCCGTCCAGACCGGCCCTAGGGGGCCCACCCAGCCTCCTATACAATGGGAACTGGGTCTCTTTCCCGGGGGTAAAGCGGCCGGAGCGTGGAGTTTACAACCCACCCTCATCTAGTGCCCGGGTTAAAGAAAGAGTAGAGCTATACCTTTACTCTCCCTCTGGGCCTTCGTAGCCTTTACTTTACCTTTACCTTCAAGAAGTGGAATGGGGAGTCATGGACTGGATTGCTCTGGCTTAGGATAGGGACAGGTGGCGAAGTCTTGTGAATGCGGTGATGAACTTTAGGGTTCCATAAAATGCGGGAAATTTCTTGACTAGCTGATAACCTGTTAGCTTCTCAGGAAGGACTCTGATCCATGGGGTTAGTTAGTTAGTTATTCAGTCAGTCAGTCAGTCAGTCATTATTAGCAATAAAAGCAAACTATAAATTGTTTGTATGTACTGGCGTAATCTGACAACAACGCCGAATGTGACTTTTTGGCAAACCTTCTCCTTCCTACCTTTCAGACAAGTGAGTTTTATTATAACTTTGCTGGAGTTCAACTTCTGGAGAAATCCAATTGCAATTAAAATTATTGCCAGTTTAACAAACCGTGCAAGCCTGAGTTATGTCAATGCTTCAAGTACAATATTCTGCACTTCGACTATGATAGGAAACATACGATTTTTATGGTAATGTCACGGTGTTTAGTGATCGTTAACTGTGAATTTTCGATTGGTGCAATGTCCTCCCTGAAAATGGGAGACGGCCTGATTGACTGACTGACTTATAACTACCCAACCAACCATCTAATTAAATGTGTAACTCCACGGAATACAGTTCTTATTGAGAAACTAATAGTTCCGCAGCTGATGAATGAATTCCCCGCATTTTAAGTACTGCCATGCTGACAACAGCCCTATCCTGAGACAGATAAATCCAGTTTGCATATCGTCCATTCTATATCTGTAAGGTGCATTTTAATATTATCCTTCCTTCTACGTCTAGGTCTTCCATGTGGTCTCTTTACTTCACTTTTCCCCAATGAAACCCTGCATATATCTCGCTTCTCCTCCATGCCTGCTCGTCTCATGTACCCAAACTGATCACAATATTCATATTTGGCGAGGAATGTAAATCATGAAATTCCTCATTATGCAGTTTTCTCTTAGTTCAAAATATCTTCCTCAGCGCCCTCTTTTCGAACACTCTAAGCCTATGTTCTCCTCTTAATATGAGAGACATTTTTCACACCCACGTAAAACTACAAGCAAATGTGTGTTTTTTAATATTTTAGGTAGCAGACGGGAAATCGAACAATTCAGAACCCGAAGACAACAGAATACAGGACTTTCATTTCTTCAGACAATTCAAAGACATCAATATAATTTTGACTTAGTTCGTTATTCTGCGCGAATACGTTTCATCGCATATTCACTGTTTTGGTAGTATTATATTGTTCCGATTCTTTTTATGTTTCCGTACGTAATACAAGATGCAGAAACATGAGGTGTATTCTTGTCTGCCCAATTCCCTGTTATAATGAATTAAATACCGTGTCTAATACAGCATGCATATCCATTTCTTTCAAGCGTACAGTGTTATCAGCTGATCAGTCGAATACACTTTGTTTACAACAGACATTAGAAGTGGACCCCCGCGCAAAAAGTAAGAACATAGTCGTAGAAGCCAGAACCCCGTGTCGCTACTATGCAGGCTGTCTATCCAGCACAGCCGTGCGGGAATGAAGACCGAATGGCATCGACGCCACTTTTGGCACCGGCTGACCTACTGCCTCACACCGATAATTGGATGTTTCTGCCTGTAGGTGTGTTAATATTCCGAGACGCTTCATAATTCAGTCATTTACCATTTCATTCTCCTTAAGATACACTTTTGCTGTTTCTTTATAAATCCAACTCCAATGCCCATTGAGTAGGGTTACAATACTGCCAGTAACCTAAACAAAATATAAAAGCAATAAGGTAAAGCAATCCCATTACAGTCCTGGACAGGCCCTTAGGGTTCCAGGAGGTTGAGGCTTCCAGATTTCTAGACAATCGGCACATGAAGGTGGTAAGATTGTCAGCCCTACGCACCGGCCGCCTTTACCCCAGGAAATATTCCTGGTACTCATTTCTGTTAGAGGCTGAGTCGACCCAAACAAAATATTAGCCGTGGAAAATGTGTTAGCTGTCCAATTTCTATTTCGCTTGTGATTTGAGAGTGACAAAAATCTAATTTAGTTCTTAGTGACATATGTAAGCCGGTTCAGGTTAAAAATATTTGGCGAGAAAATAAAACATCGCATTTTCTTGCCAATTATTTTTGACGTGAACCGGCTTATGTATGTCACAAAGAACTGAATTAGATTTTTGTCACTCTCAAAAATCACAAGAGAAATAGAAACCGAACTGCTAACAAATTTGCGACGGCTAATATCTTGTTCAGGTTACTGTGAGTATTTGAGCCAGTAGATGTCATCACTTCTTATTGACAGGTTACTCAGGTTAAAATCTGCCAAGAGGCAGCGCAAAAATCGCCATCCCTCGTTTAAGGTGACAGTGACTTGCCTGGTTATACGGCAGGCGCTATCATGTAGGCCCAGTGACATAGTGAGTGTAGAGATAGCTATGCCGAACTTTAATTTTGCGGTTGATGAGAGATCAAAAAATATTTTGAATTAATTTCCTTCAGCCCTGCCCAAATGAAGCCATAATAGCCTAGTCGTTCTTGTGACTAGGCTGCACGATTGAGGAACTATTTCGATTCCCGGCAGGAGGAAGAGTTTTTTCTTCTTCAAAGCGTCCAGACCGGCTGTGGGGCCACCCAACCTCCTACTGAAAGGTTACCGGAAGCTGCTTCCGCGGGAGTAAGGCGATCGGGTTGTAGAGTGGAGCTACACTTCTACTCATCTATATGTCTTCATGGCTTGCAATGGGACAAAACGAATGTACTGTATTCACAGTGATACCAAGGCTGATAGGCGTGCGTAGTCAGCTTCAGGAAACCAGAAAAATAGTGGACTTGATAAGAGAGTTTTTGGCCCAAAGGTCAATCTGAACGCACTATTCCGACCAGGACTTGAACCACGGCGGTCCAGCTCACAGGCAGTCACTTTGCAAACCGATAAATTTTACGTGCAAATATGACTATTATTTTGGATATATTCCATGACCCTGGTCTTTTTCGTAAGCTATCCGAACGTATGTTCAAGGTAAGGTTTACGTCCTGTCAAACACAAAGTTTCAGGAAGTGACTCAATTATAACTTATTTTTCTTGTACATATACTTATTAAAAAGCGCTATACAGAATCTACTCTCCTCCCACCAGGGTGTCACTCAACCCTCATGTGAGGAAAACGAAACCCCTCCCATCCTTCGCTGTCAACATGTCAACACGCAACGACACTCCACCAATACGAACCTCGTCTCGTCATTGTAACACATCCTACTGCCTGCAGATAACAGCTGGTGTGGGCTTAACTTCGCTTGATTACTGTATTTACCCACTGATAACTGGAATGCCTGCCTGCTATATATTTTTCCTTACTCCATGCTGTTGCCCACATAGACAAATGGTTAGTGATAAGATACGACTAAGTCCGTCCCGACACGTTTCCTGGACAAGTTGCGAACACGTCCACCATCGCAGCTTTTCATTTCATGCTCAGTTCCTCAATGTTAGAGCCCACACGTTGTCATGTTGGTGTAGTGGCAGAATTCATGTGAAATTGTGTAACCTTAAGTGTCTGTGGATACTGAAACTTGAAAGAGGAAGCACTAGATCGCACTCTGTGGAGAACTAGCTTTGGACGAGGCTATGGACCTGTCGCAAGACAAACTACATAATGAATAGAGTGTCTATGAAACTGTGCAAACCTGGTTACAATTTAATTCTAATAAATTATATTACTGACCCTTCATTTCTAAGTACGCTATTCTAGATTTGTTTAAGAAGAAGATTTATGATTTATTTTTTATCTTATACATCTCGTTGTTTTGCATAAATTATACATAGTTACTATTCACCATCAACACAACTAATTTTGGTACATTATATTGTATAAATGTTTGGCTACATGTTTCCACCAATTATATGGTCATCTTCACGCCATTCGGGCAATATAAAATCCAAAATCACCCTAAATGATATTTACAGTTGTGATTTTGAATTGTATGTTGTCCGTATGGCCTGAAGACGACCTATGCTTGGTCGAAACATGTAGCCACACATTTATATATATAGTATAATATAATATAATATAATACAACATAATTAGTTGTGTTGTTGGTGAACAGTAACTATTTAAAATTTATGATTTATGTAAAGATAGGAATGGAGAAGCCTGTGATTTTTATAAACCAACAAATTTTTATGTGTTGTACAGAAATTATGGCTGCAGAGACAGTACGACTAGATGAAATGCATTGGGGGGGGGGGGGAAGCGAATTTTACTACCCTTCACGTGCAGCATCAAAATTCACACGATTTACTCCAGACGTCTGTATCGAAGACGAGGAAATACAAAAATCTGGAAGCTGTAACAGTAGGTAGTGTAAGATCTTTTTAAGATACGTATGGTGCAACAATATGTTTTATAGAGCAATTTATAATAATAATAATAATTATTATTATTATTATTATTATTATATTACTATAACTTCACAAAAGCAAAAATCATACCATCTTTTGCGAAGAATTTGTTTCGCTCTGAATATTCTATTTATTAACATTATTCTTTTGATTTTAGCACTCATAGGCGTAGACCATTCTGCAAATCTAGACAACAGCAAAGTCTTATCCGTGATTAATTTAGTATCACGCCATACATAATTAAACCAAAGTGGAGATAATATTTCAACTGGTTTCTTAACCCTGGCACTACATTGATGTGAATTGTCAGTTTCATGTTCCGGTCGCCTTAGCCCTAACCCTATCTACCTAAGAAAGTTGTGGAGAAAGCAATCCTTTTTTCCTGGGTGGAATGTGAGCCCGTGAGCCCACTTCCTCTGTCGTCCAGCCTGCGGCCAAGTCACTCCGCAGAGTTAGCTGTCACGTTACATCCTTCTGTCACGACAATAACACTGGCCATGCTTTCAGCAATGATTTATTTTACAAACATATGTTCTTCCATGTATACAGAATTGTAATGTTAGTAGTATTATTTAGACAAGGCTTTCAGTACTAGAAGTAATTTTGGAGCTTAAAATAGCACATACAAAACGCCTGTCGCCGAACTCACCCAAACTGGCGTCGTGCAAGCCGCAGACTTAGGTATTAAAGGTTCCGAGGAAGGGCGGTCAAGATGGCGCCTTGCATGACTTCTGTAGGCGTCCTATGGTATTTACATGAATATCATACATGATGCCAGTGTTTGATTTATATGCTTAATGAAATACTAGTAGGCCTGTGAAGGTTTCTTTTAAGCTTCAACACTAAAGTAAAAAATATGTTTGTCTGCGTACGCGTTAGGTTTACAGGTTTATTCGTCCTAAGAATTTTGTAGAAAACAGAAGTACAAAATGAGATGGCCAGTATTTAATCATATGTTCAGATCGGCTGAAATGTTTTGCAGTCCTAGACAACGGTCAGGCTTGCCGCCTCCTTACCCCACGAATCACCTCATCTCCTACGACCGCACTTACGATGTGAAATAATTGTCTTTGTCCTCAGTTTTGTAGAGCGCAGTCGTCAAAGTACCTTATTACTTCTTCTTGTCTTTTTTCACCTACTCTTTCCACCCTAAGCGACGGACTAGTTCGTTTAGTCGGCTCAGTCGGCCTTTTCTGCTTAGGAGAATTTCTTAAAATTTTGTATCAACATGAAGTTTATTGTTGCTTTCCGGAACATCCGTTAAACTGAAATTCTGGTCACGCTACTGCGTGAAATAAAACTGTCACATGTACTGGTCTAGTTGAGTGCATTGTTAAACCCTTTGTAATAAGAAGCTTTCTACTCCAATTTCGTGCCTTTACTTTTGTTGTGTTGCTGTACTTCTGCAGTTGAATAATGTAAAGATAGAAGCAGAGGATGCATGAAAAGTTTGCTACAGGCGGTAGGATTCCCACGTTCAAAATTACATGAAGGAAAGAGTTCTACGTTCGCAGTGACAGAGATCGTCCATTCGCCCTCTACGTCAGACTAATTCCCATCGATATCACCTCATTAGTTGGCAAACAAGACATAGGGTTAAACCTTATGCTTAGAACTCCATTACTTCTTTCTTTTAGCCGTAATATTTTTCTGTCTTACTTCCTCCAATTTCGTATGAGTTTACTTGCTAAATTTTCCTTATCGGTCAAATTAGTAAGTTTTGAAATAAGTTTTTTATACGTAATACTGAAAGTTATGCAAATTTCTCTTTACGAAATTGTCATGGATCTGCTTAGATTCCCTTGTTGATTCGCCTTCCCTTACATTCTTTTTACAGCACACTTTAGCGTGTTCACCTTTTTGCAGTTCAGTTGTAATTTATTGATCGCGTGACTTCTTAGCTACAATGCACTAAACATTTCTAAAAGGACAAAGGCAAGAATTATGACACTGCGGTTCGTCATAGCTCTTATTTCAAATTTTCAATTTTGGCAAAATAAGTATATAAGATAGAAAATATCATAATTGATAATTCATTTTGTAAATGGATGGACACAGAAATTAACACAGATTTTACACCTGATTGTCCACGTTTACAAATCCACTACAAATCACATTTGAATCCTGAATATAACGTCATATTTCTATCTCTCGAAATATTTTCTACAGTAATATTTTCACTGAAATCTCCGAAGTGTTTGATATCCTTGATTTTTTTTGGCAAAACCATTTTCTGTCTTTATTGCTTAGGTTAGAGGAAGGAAACCGGAAAATGTTGGTTCGATTCCCGACAATGGTAAGAGATTTTTGTCAGCTCCAAAACTTGAAGACCAACCCTGGGGACCGACCAGCCGCGGAATCAAATTTTCGCGGGTTTCTTTCCAAGGGGGTAAAATGGCTGCGGGGGGGGGGGGGGGTTGAAAGTAACCATTCACTTCTATATAGTGCCGAGGTTAAAATATCTAGCGCTATATCCGTACTCCCTATATGCCCTTATAGCAAATACAGGGACAATTGTATTTTATCTTTGCTCTCTATTCTGTGATAGAGTAAAATTTTCTTTTTTATTGAAAATGTAAAATTATTTTATTGTAAAACAAAAGTATTCCATCATCATTATAGAGTCTGTTTTGCCACAGGTCCATAGCCTCTCTCAGAGCGACTTTTCCACAAAGTGCGATCAAGTGCTTCCTCTTTCAAGTTCCAGTATCTTCCATTTTTCATAAGGTCATCTAATAGCTGCTTACGTCTTTTCCTCATCTCCCCGTCCCTCATATCTTTCCTTCCATAACGTGTTTTAGAAGACATTTCCTACGTAGGATGTGCCCAATCCAGTTAGATTTCCTTCGTTTTATTTTATGTAGGATGTTCCTTTTCGTTGACTGTGTGTAGATCTAATACTTCATTTTTCACACGAGTCCAATTGATGTTCGGACACATTGCAAGACAATTTGTGTCATCACAGTCATTAGTAATGACTGCATAATGTTGTGGCTTACGTTTTGACTACAGTAGCACTAACGCGCGCGCACATACACACATTGCACAGTGTTTATAAAACGGTAATCCATGCCGCAAATAGAAGTAGTCCGTTTAAATTAATTGAGCGTGAACAAGCGAGAGAGGTAATCATCATTGTTGTAATCCATTACGGGTTAAATTCAAATCCATCAACATTGGAAGTTAGACCTTAATACATGGTAGTGTGAATAGTTGAAAGCATTTACGTACTTAGACTGGTTTGTAACTGTGTTTACACTGTAGTTTGATACTGATACTTTCAAGCGAAAGTGTATTAAGTCTACCTGATCTCATGGCAGTTCTATACACTTAAGGGATTGATGCAACCCAGAAACGTCGGATTTTTATTCCGTACTGAAGCGACCGAGGAAAAATCACTGAATCAGCATCTTTCAAACGTGCTCTAGTAATCGAGAAATTGGGTAGTTAGAGAAAAGATAGGTAAAATTTTTGTAGTGGAGAAAAGAATTTTCCAAAAAGACGGGTTTTCCATTTAGACGTAATTGGGCCACTGAAGAGACTTAATTACACTTTTATTCTGTTGCAGCTAGAACTCAAATTTTTATAAAATTTTATTCATTCGTCATAAAAACTTTTTTATCAAAATATTATTCCCGCCCCCCCCCCCCACCTCCGAGAAAAGAACGACTTGATTTGCAGTCATCAATATGTTAGGAGGGCAGAAGGTGTCCAGGCCTGTAATGGAATTTTTTTGCCTTCTTCTATATGAATTTTCTTTGTTGCTTTTGTCCCTTTTAACACGTTGGAACTAACTCAACTGTCCTGAAAGGTACACGTGGATTACAATTTCAAGGAATTTCCCATGCTTTCACGAAGAAAATTTGCAATGACAGTGCGCCTATCAGCTACGCCATTTATCTACGTAAAACAAATTTTGTAACCTCTGAACGCAAGATCATAAATTTCCACTTTTGCGAGTTTTTCCAAACTCTCGACACTATCCAATTTTTTTTGTGTGTGTGGTGAAGGGCCCTGCAGCAAAAGCTACGGACGCACCGCAGCCTTAAGGCTTATTGTGCAACGCTTGTGATGAAGATGAGGAGAAAGATGATTAGTTTTTTTCATTTTTCCAAGTAATGGAGTACCGGTGGAATGAAATTGGCAAGGAAAAACCGACGAACTCGAGGAAAAACCTGTCGCAGTGCCACTTTGTCCACCACAAATCTCACATGGACTGACCCGGGATCGAACCTGGGCCTCCGCGGTGAGAGGCTGGCGACTAACCGCCTGAACCATGGCACAGCCCTATCCAATTTTAGTTAAACTATCAGAGTAACAAAAGACAGTTCTCATGACAGTGTACATCCATTTCTGCGCCTACTGTAGCTGAAGAAATAGGCTTACTTAGGCTATTTATCGGAAAGAAAAATATTTCCAACAGTCTCCGTAAAGAAAAATTTAACACCCATTTTATTTCAAGCAACTTTCTCAGTAAGTCTTTGAGATTTGTGAGGTAAATAACCAAAGTAATTTTTATACTTATGTCACCTCCTAAAGCTGGATTGGTTAGAGTGATTTTGATCAAATTCAAAGTGGCATTTTCCAAGAAGTAGAAAGATATAAAACAAATTGGAAGGTTGGTCTATCCTAGATAAAAATGTGGAAATATTACGTGATGCATTATAACATGTAATAATTTAATAATATGTGTTATCATACGCTTACTTACAGTTATTAAATATGTTCTGCAAACTGAAGGAGAATAGAAGTTTAAACTCCTCAATACTTTGCCTGTCCGCTCATCGGACCCAGCTGCTTAACTCTGTTTAGTTAAGTCAGAGAAAGTAAAAAATTTGAGTTCACGAATCAAAAATATAGAGACAATAAAAGGCTAAAGTGCCAGAATTTGAAATTTTTCTGATCCATTAATTACTCAATTAACAACGCTTTTTCAATCGCTTAAGTTATTTAGCGCGGACACTAGTAAGATTTGTGAATGGGAAGGGACTTGGAGAGCAGGTGATTGTGACGTACAATAAAATGCGAGCTTTGCTTGTAGGGACTGAAGGAGACCACGGAAAAAAAGGCCAGAATTCTAATTCGAGACGTCAATAATACGAACTAGAATTACTAAGTAACCAAAGACGTTATTTGATCTCGTGTTCTAAATAAGGTAATTTTACGTAATATGTATTTTATTTAGTAGGCTATTTATTTTATCAAGGCAGCATCGGCTCTTGCCTTCTCTTACGTTTCCGTATTAACACAAATAATGCCGACACCCGTTGAATGTTGTGCGGTCCTAGTGACTTGGGAACTTTTATTCCTTGCATAACATATTCTCTAGTTTAAAATGCAGACAATGCATTTAATATTTCGGAAGATATGCAAGAGACTAAAAGTGACAGGATTTTTCTTCTTTTAAATTCGCCACCTGTGTTTGGAATACTTTTCTTGTGGAGACGGTTGTATCGAACAGGCCGCGGAAAATTAGTGTTAGAAGACAGCACAAAGGCATGTACTTCTTTCCTGAAGGATATTATAAGCCTAGTCCTTGAGTCCTGTAAAGCTGTGTCACTGTTGGATTTTCAAATATTGACACGACCAATAAGCTTACAAAAGCCAGCAGGCCTAAACTTGTTCAATGCTGACGTAGCATTTATGCGTTGTATACAGCAGTGTTTATGAGACACCACCTTTAACATTTATAATATCTTCTATGCCCCCTCCCTCCACCGAGTGTATTTGTGTGTTTTTACATGATTCTCCAGATAGCATTAACCGGTTTTTCTGTATAATAGAAACACAGTCTATTCTCAGTGAGACAGGAGCTGAATATTTAAATACGTAGTATAATGTCTATTAATTGTGGCCTTTTATGTGTTAACATTTTTCTCGCTGCAAGGTAATATATCTGGAATGATAAGTCTTGTGTTTGCAAATTTAACAAATGGGCAGTCTTAATATTGTGGTGTAGGATTATAATTTCCTAGTATAATGGCTACCTGTTAGCTTCTTCATTTGTCAGAAAGAATTATATGCCCCTCATGCCTGAAGGAGGTACTATAATTTGTGATATATAGCGAAATACATACTTCTATGGCCTCAAACTTGCCACTGATGTTACAAATCCCTTCGCACGTCAGAAGGCGTTCTTCAGTGACCAGAGTTTAGAAATTTATAGCTCCAACCGCCATAAATACGTCACCAGGACTTGAGATAGTCTATCATTATGTAATAGCCCATACCATCCCCCTGCCTTACTCCTGAAGGGTGAGTTACAGTAAGGTGACATATTTATTATGAGATAACATACTGAACCTCTCTCTCTGTTAATATGAGAGAGAAGGGAGCTGGAGGAGGCGCTAGGGTAAACGGTTTGATCGTTAATCAAACCAAACATTGCGGCATTATGTTGAGACGTCCCCTGCTGGTTGGGTTCTGTGTAGCACCGAGTAATTGACAAGTATTTAGCAGCTCAACAACTTGTAAAAACGCTGTACAAAACACGGTTATCTTTTCTCGCCCTTACTGAAACAATCTTAAAAAAAGAATTGTTTGGCTCATGTAGATGCAAGTTCATGGCATCAGAATTTTGTTCGTAGATCCTGATTCTCTTGTCCTCAAGGAATTTTATTTATGGTCACTTACATTCCCCTTTTAATTGGTTCAGTAGAGGTATAACATTAAACCCAGATGCACTATGTGTGAAGCTTGTATCTACGAATTATGAAGTCTGATTTATTTCAAATTTCAGATTTCAAATTTATTGAGTTTCGTTTACATCTTTGGATTAACTGGTAACACTGGGTTTTTGTCAGTACAGATTCATTATTTTAATAGTAATGGCTATAATTTATGTAAATTAATTACTGTCTTCTCTCAGGATTTTATTCTAAACTAATTTTAAGTTTTATTTGTTGAATAAATGTGAATTTTTACCTGGCTTTAATACTTTCTTTTCAGAAAATTGTTCTAAAGAAGGCTGAGTTCTTTAGCTTAAATCCATCTCATGTCAATTCGGTATTTCTGTTCTAAAATCCTAATGTCTAAAAGAAGGATAACCACGGGGTAAATATTTCCACTTCTGGGTTACAGCACTTGCAGTTACTTTCTGATAAAATGGGTGCAAAAGTTCCATCTCACTTTATATCTAATTACCTTAATTATAATATTAACTGTGATTTAATAAATACTTGATTAGACCTTATGGAATTTTAGAGGTTTTCTTCTGCATTCTTATTATGTGTATCAGTGACAAAATTTTCGTATACTTTGGAGAAACATATGTGTAAAGCCGCCAAGTATAGCATACGAGTACATTCTTTCTTAACCTTAAGATTTTGTTAATTGTGTCTATAAAAATAATAGCAATCGGTTGGTAGCATTATAAACCTATGCATGAGGAAATTAGACTTTAAAACTTCTGTTCTGAATTCTTTACTTATTTTAATTTTTGTTGTGGCCTTGGTAGAGTAAAAAACGTAACGACCCTGTGCTTAAACAATAAGCTATGTGTATCGAGGTATGGAGGAGGAGGAGGAGGATGCATTTTGAACCTCGACATTACATGGAGATTAGTAGGGAGCTTCAAACTTCAGCCGTCTTACCTCCTTTATTCACTGGTCCTAAGACTTTCAGAACGTCGGAATGAAGAGAAAAATTTATTCCCACTAAGAATCGAACCACATATTCCACCTTGTATTTCGTAATGTTACTGACTGACTGACTGAGAGATATTCTGCAATTGTATTGCACTAAAAAGGAACTACACCAGTAAATTTTACCCCTCCCTTCGTCCCCGCTGTAATCAACCTCTTGTTTTAATTTCTCGTCATACGAAAAATGTAGAGACATGAAATTGTGACGTTGGAAAATTAGAAATAAAAGAAATATCTTCACACATCAACCCACAGATACACAAACGCTTTTCTGCCTGCAGTCAAATTTGAATATTTAGTGGGAACAATTAATTATATTCACGCGTTACGGCACCTTAAAATCACAGTGAGGGTTTCCTGTTATAAACACTTTAATATGTAGAAGTTTCCATATCCATATTGTTTGTGTGCTAAGTAATATACTCACAAATTTAAAAGATTCTGATAAAGTGATATGGCCACAGTCGTGACTAAGTTTCTGGATCTTGTCCACATCAGATTAAAAACTTACCCATCTCGGAGGCTTTGGTCTACAGGTGGAAACGTGGAAGGAAGGATCTACCCTGGTGGGCTCGGTAGAAAGAGCTAATCTCAATCAATGTGTTAGCTGTTTCTAAAGGGCCTATCGTAGTATGTTCTCCCGTTTCCTCTTTCTATCTGAAGACGGAGATAGATCCAGTATCCAAAACGTTGTATATTTTTTTAGCCTGAGAGGCCAGACTTTGCCCAAAATTTTCGTCAAATACACTTGCATATTTCTTGCGCTGGATACTGCCCCCTAACATTATTAAATTAATTCTCAATCAGACTAGTAATTACAACATTCGAGTCAATGATACAGTAGTTCCATTCCTTATGGTCTCTCTACAGTCACTTTGGCTTGTATACAGATGACGTTTGGATAAGAAAAATATAAGAGTGTGTAGTTGGGGCGTCACAAGTCAGCAGGTCTTTGAATCGAAGGCATTTTTCTCAATTAAATTTAAAATACCATACTACCAAGTGGCTCTAAGAATTAATTTACACAAATATGTACTAGCTGATAAGATAAGGAAAAACAGATGCGCGGACATGCAGCACGTACATGACAGATGAACTTGCATGCCAAGTTTTGGTGGGAAAATCCGAAAGGGGGAGGCTATTTAGAGACAGGCGTAGATGGGTGTATAATATTTCAAAGAAAATATTTTGCTGAGTAGGGCCGTGCTATGGCTCAGGCGGTTAGTCGCCGGCCTCCCACTGCGGAGGCCCGGGTTTGATCCCGGGTCAGTCCATGTGGGGTTTGTGGTGGACAAAGTGGCACTGGAACAGGTTTTTCTCGGAGTTGTCGGTTTTTCCCTGTCAATTTCATTCCACTGGTGCTCCACTACTTGTAAAAACTTGGTAAAAAACTGCTCATCTTCATCTTCATCACAGAGTTGCACAAAAAGCCTTAAGGCTGTGGTGCGTCCGTAGCATCTGCTGCGGGGCCCTTCACCATAAAAAAAGTTTGCTGAGTATAATTTACAATTGTGAGGGAGTATGAATACGATAGTAAAGTTCGGCATTCCTAAAACGCTGGTAATTCCTGTAACAGCTGAGATTCTACTAGATTCTCAAGAAATTTACTCAGTGTAAATCAAGGTTTTTAAAGCGCGGATGGGGAAGACAGATAATATTACAACACAAAACTAAATTGTGTCTATTCCAGAAGCATTGCATCTTCGAAGATTAAAGTTTTCTATATGAATCCCTGTCGATGTTATTAACTAACTAATGCCATTGGGGCGCCGTCCTTCCCGAAAAGCTAACAATTCCTCAGCTAGTCGAGAAATTCCCCGCATTTTATGGAACCTGTAGATTCTTTACCGCATTTACAAGTACCCGCCACCTGCCCCTATCCTGAGCGAGATAAATCCAGACTTACGTTTAAAGTATTACACCTTCTAATCCCGTTGGTAATTGCAAAAATTGCGGAGGATGCTGGTACCTCCATTTTCAGCGTTCTAATCCAAAAATAGAGGCTGAAATATCTTTGAAAGAGTAGTAAACGGCCAACAGGCTGCACGATTTCAAAACCCATAAGAAAGCGAATCAAATTTTTCCAGGCTTGAAAAACGCATATTTAAAACTACAGGTGTATTTGTGAACTTGATATTGTTATATCAATTAATTCCTCTCTCTTCACCAAAAGTGTATAAATACATTTATTTTTTCCCTGCGCTTCTAAAAGTAAATCATATTCTTCGTGGAACCCGTACAATCGGAATGTGTTTTAGTTTTCTGGTTGAAAGAAAATAAATTTATGACATGTGAGATTTCAGATACTTTCCTATACACGCAGATTGGGCCATCAGGTTCCTCCAGCACTTCAGTAATTTTCTATCAGACTACAAGCCGTCACGTCCCATAATACAGTAATATTTAAATTTATGTTAACAGTTTTAAAATGAAATTATAATCTATTGTCTTAAATGTAATTATTTTCTATCGATAGGCCTGATTTCATCATTTCTAAGTAATAAAAAATCAGACTGGATTTACTGGCTGTCCGAGAATTGTATTGACAAGTAAGCATAATATTTAAAAAAGAAACTTCAGTTAAAAATTAATAATCGTAGAATTTTTGTGGGTTTAAAAGAATACCATGTGAGTATTTATTTATGAAATATGTACAAAGTTAAATCTAGAGTGTAATACAAGGCAATTCGAATATTTTCAAGTACATTCGCTTGTTTTCATATTTTACA
Source organism: Reticulitermes speratus (assembly GCA_021186555.1). Lineage (NCBI taxonomy): Eukaryota > Metazoa > Arthropoda > Insecta > Blattodea > Rhinotermitidae > Reticulitermes > Reticulitermes speratus. The sequence continues at coordinate 36,088,652 of JAJKFL010000003.1, read as the reverse complement.
TTGTTAATTATTACGAAAATTATTCACTTGTGATATTGTCTCCTAATTCAGGCATTCTTATTTTTTCAACACAAATTTCTGAAGTACCCTTAACATGACAATTATTTGAAGAAATTTATGCCATCATAGTAGAGGTAATGTAGTTCAATTTCGTAAATTAATTGGGTGTATTTGATGGTATAAAACTTCAATGTACTATGATGACAATATTTCTGCATTTGCAACTAGTGCATGGTTTGAAAATTAAATATTTGATAATGACTCAGCTGTTACTCACCAGTTGTACTAGTTGGAGAAAGTCTATTTGGTGATGACCAGGAGGGAGAGAAAGACGGCTGTTGAACACTCTGTGAAGTGACAGCGTTGTGAATGTCACCCATTCGCCAAGATGCGTTAGCTACCTCTTGGAAATAACTTACACTTGAAACTGTAGGATCATTGCTTGTGTCACAAAAGTCACTTGTCTGTTGCTGATCCACGACACTAGACCGGTATTGCTGCCTCGCTGTTTGTAACAGTCTTTGATTATCGTATCGCGAGGCTGTGTGTGCAGGTACGAGATACGCCAAGCCATTTTGGTTTCCATTATCTGCACACATTTCATATCCACCTATCGCTGAAGAAAACGCATCGCCTCCGAAAGATTTAGCTTCTCTCTTCAGGTCTTCACTTTTGAAGATCATCTGTTCCACTCGATCTGTGATGTCGCTGTTATGTGTAACTGCTTCTTGATACATGGTAGATCCTTGGTCAAGAGGTCCGTGTGCTTGATTGCTGGTAAAACCGCCGATATGTTCCTCACTTTGAATACAACTGAAATGACCGGTTTCAAGTGAGCCCAAAGCACAAATAACGTTATCACACTGACCCTTACTGTTCGCCATATTGCAACCCCTCCCTTTTAGGAAGACGCTTATACCTGAAACATAAATATAATATCGTCTCTTTTCAGTAACTTTGTCTTGGTGTTTCCGATTGTTGTTTTATTACTACCTTCAACTTTTCTTCCAGTGACAGCACATGATGTCAGCAAGTGAAGCAGGTCACTACTCTCCACTGTTTGTTGTTTGAAGGACCTTCTGAAATTATTGCAAAAGGCGAGGCATCAGAATTAACTTTTATGAAGAAGCCAAAGTAAATGGGCTCCATGTCTCCTTACCAGAACTCAGAACAAAATTGTAATACAAAGACATAATTATGTGAAGACAAGTAATTAATGCTTCGCATATTAGGCTAAGTTTCAGTACATATTTGAAACCGAAGCAACAAAATTAATATTCTTGAAAAATTAAGAAAATATTATATATTAAGAGTCTCTTATATTATTCGGACCGATATCTGGCGTCTTTCCATCGCTTATGTAATAACGTATAAACGAAAATATTTAAACTGTATTTTATTTTATTTACAATATATTTAGAAACACTCTTTGCTTCACAGAATATGGCATTGAATTATAAGTTCATTCCTAAAAATAATTTCGAAATCTGTAAGAAGGAATCGGTTGTAGCTTAACTTAATGTATTATCTACATATTTGCCTAGAGTAATTGAGGATATCCACTAACAGCCCAAGTGGGTGTGGCTGTTTTCCGGGCCGAGATTTGAACTTGAGACCTCTCGAAGAATAAGTAAAACTAACAAAAATTTTACCTTGATTTTCAGTGATTTTGTCGATTTTACTGTATTACGATAAAACAGATGTGGAAGAAACACATATTGAGATTTTCAATTTATTCCTTATCAGACAGATTAAAATCAGTAACACCAATATAAGAAGTTATTCGCATCTATTCCTTACTGAAATACTGTATCTTTGCTATCTTCTTTGAATTATGTAAATTATAGAACTACCCTTCCCAGTTAGCTCCAGCTCTTAATAACAGCTTCTCCTATAACAATAAATTTTATAAAGTAAACAATGAACTTGTCGCCCTCGGTGGACTAGTGGTTAGCGTGCTCGCCACTGGACCCAAGGTTCGCGGGTTCAATCCCGGCCGAGGTCGATTGATTTTTAAGGGTGATAAAAATCCATAACAAAACTTCTCATGGCTCCGGCAGTCATATCAGGATGAGTAGAACTTGTTCAGTCAGTGGACTGGTCACTCACTACAGAATGCACATCTCCAGACCAAGAAACCTCTGAAAGGAGGCCCTATGCTCCGCAAGGAGCGACAGGAGGAAAACTAACTAACTAAACAAAACAATGAACTTGCGATGCCAGTGGCAGCGCGGTCTAAGGCGTGGGTCTGCGGCCGTTCGAATCCCGCCACGGGCTTGGATATCTGTCTCTTATGAGTGTTGTGTTTTGTCAGGTAGCAGTTTCTTTGTCGGGTTGATCACTCGTCCAGAGGAGTCCTATGGAGTGTAGTGTGTCTGAGTGTGATTGTGAAGTCTCGATAATGAGGAGGCCTTGGCCCACTAGGGGCTGTTGCGCCATTGGGAGAAAAACAATTAACTTAATACTAAAGGCGAAGATATGAGAATATTTCAGTTTCCAGGAGATGCAGAATTTTTTTCCTTGCCAGCATTTCAAGAGCGGCTGTGGAGTAAACCCAGCCTATGGAAATTTTTCTCCGAGGAAAATGCAACCGCAGCATGAAAGAACTATTTATCTATATCCAGCGCTGAGATATAGAAGTCGTGGATCTTTAGCTACACGCCCTATATGCGCATACACCTTGACCCATCCAGCCTTCAAAACGCAGTGTACCAGGGACTGTTCCCCGTTAAATGAAGCATCAGGACTTCGCAGCTTCCCCACCTGCAGCTAGTGCAAAGTTAACGTTGCACGTTCAACGTTTACCCCTAGATTACTACAGGCCTTCGCGACGTCATGAAGACAAACGGCATGCAGGACTATAAGTCTTTTCCGGCGTTTCGGAGAAACGTGTTGAGTTCAGCTTCAGGTTAAGTAAGGTAGGTTCAGATGGCTGTTCAGGACATTGAGAGGAGGCAATATGTGTGGACTACATAGGAATTTTACGAGGATTGTAGTCAATCAGAGTCACGGAACGGGAAGAGGGGTAAATCTTGTACCGAGGTATTGGGAATTAATTATTTGAGGTTGAGACACCAAGGGTGACAAACAACCATAATTCTTGCAACCTCTGAGTGTAAATCAACATAGTTCCTCCTCCAAAACACTCCAGCAGCCACGTGAAGCTAAATCAGTCACGTTGAAGAGGGGACATCACATTCCTCCGAAACGTCGGAATGAACTTTTCATCCTATAGGGTGTAATAATCCAGAAGGCTATCGTTCAGCAACACATCCGTGAAAGTCTGAAAACTTACAACACGACAACTCACGTTTCGACTTATGGCCCATTCAGCCTCGCAATCAGAGGATATTGTCAGCAACTTTCCCGGGATAAAGTGATTGCAGTGAAATCTGATCCACTCACTCCATATATTGACATACAGAATGCGTGGATACAGAAATCCACATTTCCATACGAGGCTTCGTAACATGACATTTTGTTCAGACACGCGTGATGAAAACTAACAGTGTATGCGTCGTAGCTTATTAATCAATGCGTCTTTGCAGCATATTGTACCATAATGTACGTACAATTGCTCAGATACGTCCCTTATGAGCTTCTCTAAGTTACTGCGTAAAGAGACACTTTTACTCTGTCCTTCGTGTAGAGGTTGGTAATATTCTCTATAACCCTGGCATATGAGTTCAATTACATAGGGTTCTGACGATGATTCTTTACACTCAAGATTATATGGTTTCTGTACTGTGTCCGAGAGGAATATCCTACATACAATAAAAAGAAGAAAGGCTAATTGGATTGGTCACATCTTGCGCAGAAACTGCCTTCTGAAACACGTGATTGAAGTAAAGTTAGAAGGAAGGATAGACATGACGGGAAGACGAGGGAGAAGACGTAAGCAGCTACTGGATGACCTTAAGGAAAAGAGAAGATACTGGAAATTGAAAGAGGAAGCACTATATCGCACTCAATGGAGAACTCGCTTTGGAAGAGGCTATGGACCTGTCGTAAGACGGACTACAGAATGAATGAACTGTGTCCGAATAAAACGCGTCTAGGAAGTAAAACTATTTCCGTCTTCAAATGATAGAATGGGAAGACACCTATTCATTTGGTTTGGCAGTTATATTTCCTAAATCACTAAAACCCTTTGAGGGGCAGACGTGCCACCTTCATGTGCCATTTGTCTAGAAATCCTGATAGCCACAACTTTCTGGAGCTCTAAAGGCATGTCCAGGCCTGTAGGGATAGCTTACTGAACCTTTCACGTAGGACGTAAGTTTTTATGTTCTTTTCAGAGTACTATACGGTAGATAAAATTTGGAAACCGAGTAATCATAAATAAATTCCATAATGCATATTCTTTTTGGAATTTTCCAATTTTTGGTCATAGGCTATTGCAACGAAACCGAGACAAAAAAAGTTATCTTTGAGCTCAGTTTTCATGGTCCTTCTGGATTACTCTCTTCATGAGGATTTATTTGAAACTCGATAAAACGTGTTAGTGACCGCACACGCCTGTAAATGCCCGAAGTGCCTGTTTTCCAACGTCTGAATAAATTCACCGTTACTAGAATGAAGATAAAGATTTGAGTTTCCTACAACAGCATTGATTAAAACTAACTCGTTGGATCTATAGGCCGTGTCGATAACTGTTTGCCAGGTGATACGATTTTACATCACAGAAGACTTTAATCTAGAACGTGGAATGTAATAAACATATAATTCTGAACTAGCAGAATATTTATTTCTTTTCAGGCGAGGTCGCAAAATTGTGAAAAGCGACTATTAACTTCGTCATGTCGGCTCGTCCGTCTGCCCGTCCTCATGGAACCACTTGGCTCCCATGAGACAGATTTTCGTGAAATTTGATATTAACTATTTTTCGAACTTTTACCTAGAAAATTCAAGTTTAATTAAAATCTGACAAAGACAGCGGGTAATTTACACGAAGGCGTGCGTATATTTTTTATAATATCTAGCTCAATTATTCTCAGAATGACAATTGTTTCGGAAGAAGGATGTAGAGAAAATCAAAAAGAACATTTTATGTTCAATACATGTTTTCCGAAAATCGTTCCTTTTATGAGATAATGTGGAAATAATGGTAGAGCCTGGCAGGTCACAGATGACTATCATAATGCGCTTGCGCTTTACATGCTGGATAAATAAGACTACAGACACACTCAGAATATATAATACTTATTGTTTTTCCACGGCAACAATGGTTACGCGAACGCGCCTCAATATTATGTTTATATGTACATTGCCTCTTGTTCAGTACCGTCGTTGAGTTGTCTGTTAAAGACACTTCATAACGGCTTAATACCGTTTAGGCACTCACGAGAAATGTCCGTTCAACGCTTTATTTCACGGACCCCGGGCCCCTAGTATTTACAGACGCAATTCCTCGTAAGTAAAAGTAAAGTTCACCCTAGAACAGGCCACGAAGGCCCAGAGGGGGAGTAGAGGTATAGCTCTACTCTTTCCTTAACCTCGGCGCTAGATGGTGGTGGGTGGTCAACGCCACGCCCCGGCCGCTTTACCCCCAGGAATGACCCGGTACCTATTGTACAGTAGGCTGGGTAGGCCCCAGGGTCGGTCTGAACGAGTGCCGAAAATCTTGCCCCCACCGGGATTCGATTCCCCGGATCGTCCAACTCGTAGCCAGTCGCTATACCGATTCCTCGTACCATGACATAAGTTGAGTACACAACGATACAAGTAAGAAAGCCCACAGTTAACCACGATTCTGAGCTAGTTACTTCCTCATATAAATCTCATAACAAATATCCAAGCCTGTCAATTTTCTGAAATCTTTCTCTTTGGTCAGTAAACTATAAGGAGTAAATAAAAAAAATGTAATTGTACTCTTTCAAAAAGTAATTGTCTTGTACCTATTAACTTACAGGACGTAACAGCTTAACTGCACTTTTGATTCTCTTTAAATGCTGCGACTTTCCTCTTCACCATCGTTTCCAACAAAATTGTTGACCCACAAAACTTTCTTTCCAACAGATAGAGTTTCCCCGTGCCCAGATGGCTTAAAACGCCCGGAGTTTGTATCTACTTTTTGTGCGTAGATATTAATATGTGGAGCTTTACCTCCCTTCTTCACATACACTAAGTTTTCATGGCGTGATGCTTGAACACAAGGACAAATTTACATGTGAATTGCCTTCACTAACTTCGTGGAACACTCTCCTTCATGACAAGCTAATAACTGATTATCGTGTCAAGAAATCCCCGACATTTTTTGGAATCTGCTAATTTACGTTTTTCACAGGAGTATTCCACTTGACCCAGCCCTATGACCTGTAAATCAGTTGTACATCCCCACACTCTGTAACGTGTATGTTATAATTATCTTCCTAATTATGCCTATAAATACGATGAAGCACCTATTAATTTCATTCATTTTCCACCACGTATAATAAGAAATAAGAAACTGTAATAAGTAAACTGCGTCAATTATTAACAAATCTAGCCCCATAACGTGATTGTGTGCCGCCGGATGTTTGTAAAAACTGGATACTTACAACCTGTGTAAGGTGTTGCTTCTCTCCGACAAGATGGATTGATGTTTTGGTCAACACTGTCTAGCTAGATATTGGGTCTAGAAGGAAAAACAAGAAGTTGATGGTGACACTGACCTACCACCCCCTCCTTCACCTACCTCTCCCTCCGCCCTCCCCAAACCCCAAGACTAGACATAGCCAGTAACATAACACGGCACTGATGGCAGACATTCTACCCCCTGAGGGAGTGAAAACACCAATCCTCTCTTCCAGACAGTACGTGGCCACCTACAGTATAGATAAAAAGATTCAGTGTGCTAACTACGAGTGTCTATAGAAACTTCAAGCCTAAGCATGTAGCAAACGAGACAGCTCGGTCTGTAGGGCTGTAATGACTGACAGCGGAATGAATGGCAGGGGTTTGATTCCCATTAAAAGCTGGGAATTTTGTGTTCTCTATCGCTTCCAGACCAACCTGGAGACCAACCCGACACTTATCCTAAGGGTTCTGGGCAGTCGTTCCCTAGGAATAAGACGAACGCAGCGTGAATCTAATCACGCATCTTAATATAGCATCGAAGTTTAAAGTGTTACTGGCATTCCTCCATATGTTCTAAGAGAGATGTTTGTGTGTGTGTTTGTGTGTCATCCAGGATAGCTCAGTGACTTGCTATAGGCTAGACAGCTGGCCATCAATCCGTGGAGCGCTAAGAACTTCAATAGTCACCATATTCTGACTGGAGCCGGAATTGCTGAGGCAGATTAGGCTTTATCCTGGACAACTGAGGAATCTTGTTTCGATTCCCAGCAGGGCCAAGATATGTTTCTCTTCTTCAAATTGTCCAGACCAGCTGTGTGGCCCACAGAGTCTCCTGTTCAAGGGGTACCGTGGGGATTTTCCCCGTCGATAAAGCTATTGGGTCTTGAAGTCAACCTCACACCACCATCGAGTGCCGAGATTAGAGCTATACCTCCACTCCTCCATATGCCTTCATGGGGTGTACATGTATTTTACCTTTCAAATAATGGACACAAAAGATTTACATCCCTTGTAGTAAAGAGGCCAGATTAGAAAAACAGAAACTTCATGCACTGTGCCGAGAATAATAAATCGTGAATTTTTACGGCCCTCTTTCCACACGTTTAACTGGTGTTAAAGTTGCTCACAGTTACAAGTTTACAGCTATCTCTCCTCTGTATTTTTCTTCCTGTCTCAAGGACATTGCTTAAGGTGTTTAATCATTGGATGAATCTGTCTAAGTCATACGATGATGTAAAAGTCTGAATTCCTAAGTGTTTAGTCCTGTCTCAACACATAGTCTCACACTGACATCTACTACTGTCTGGCGTCCGTAATAAAAAAATGGTAAATAAAATCCAATTGAGTATGCTCATTACAGAACAATGTCCAATATTTTGAGTCAAAGAACTGAAAAAAATCTAGAGACCTAACTAAATAAATAACACTGAATCATTATTTCTTAGAGAAGAGACCGCCACACGGTCTCGAAAGGTAGACAAATGAGCATCCAGTGAAGGAGGGCAATATACCAGAATAAGCGAGTTCTCAACTGCACCTCTTCCAAAGCCTGAAATACCTCAAATAAATAGCAGCTGGGGCACCTGCGGGTAGAGGTTTATTGCTTTGAACCATTAAATTACCTACAGAATGAATAAGAAAGGAACCCAGGGCTAGATGTTCTATTGATTAGGTTGTTCGATTTTCTTGCAGCAAATTTCAAATGCTGTGTAGGTAAATGAAGATACTGTCCCCGTTCTTGATTATACAGCACGCCATGACGACGAAAGGAGAAGTGGAGGTTTACTTCTACGCATTCTTAACCCCACATAAGATAGACCTGAGAGGTAAGCCTCACACCTGTGTCGCTGTATGTCCAGTGCAATTCCACTCGGTATCTATTGTATAGAGGCTGCGTGATAGACATGTCCCAACTGGGAACTATGGAGAAAAGGTGGATTTTGCTTATCGCAGGAATCGAACTGCAGTTTATTTGTTATCCGGCCGTTACAGTAGTCACTATGTTAACCAAACTACTCAGGTCTTCAAAAAAGAACCAACTAGATACACAATCACTATTAAAAATTTTAATAGTAGTATTACTTTAAACCCGACATGTTTCGGTCAGGTACCTGACTATCTTCAGGGGTACACTACATTAAAATGCTATGTCCATATGTAAAACACACTTGAAATGTACCCCTGAAGATGGTCAGGTACCTGACCGAAACATGTCGGGTTTAATGTAATACTACTATTAAAGTTTTTAATAGTGATTGTGCATCTAGTTGGTTCTTTTTTTTTCTTTGTATATACGAGATGCACGGTGAAAACAATATTAAGTACTCAGGTCTTGATAACAGTTTTCAGGGTTTTACAATAGTTGTTGATCAGTTGGTGGTCTTGCTTTGGGTTTAGATGTCGTGTGGTACATCCACCAACAAACGAAACTAAAGATGACCAAAATATCAGGCCTCCTTACCATTCCCAAATCAAAGTCCAAAACTTAAATGCAGCTGCAGTGTGAATCGTCTCTTTCCTTTGGCCAAGCAGGTATTAGTCACCCCGCAGACTGTGGCCACATATTCTCTACCAGTGATACCATCACACTCCAGACATGCCAGTCCCCTGACGTCTACACAAACAAGTGATATGTCCCTCTGAATCTATCAGTCCATTATTTCTTTCATGGTCTTTTGCAATGCCCAGACGGCACAACACGGATGACCTTGCCGAGTGTTCCTTTTAAGAGAAGCCTGCAAGCTAACCGTTATTGACGGAAATATATTTGTAATATATATGCTTTTCTCCTATATGGTTCATATTCCGTGCATAGTAGTAAAAACATTTATGTAAAATATCTTTTACGTGTGTGTTTTTATTACTACATACACCTTCTATGCACACCAGCCATTAAATCACGGTATAATTCACAATAACATTTTATCTCTACATTTTAAACTTATTTTTATAATCGTCTTTTAAGTGTGAATTCTTATTCTGATTATACAATTATATCCAATGATAGAATGGTTCTGGCATATTTGTAATTGTAATTCTTGTTTATACCTCCTTGAAGATGGCCACGTAAGTGGCCGAAACATGTTGGAGGATACCTTGTAACAAAGCTACATCTAAATACTATTGTGCATTTGTTGGTATTAATATTGTATCCATTGCTTTCCTCCTATATTATGGATAGTAACCGAAATAGCTAAGTAGGCATAGTTAGTAGGCTAAGGGCTGGATGACTGATGAATCAGGTTCGATTCCAGGCCAGGAAAAGGGGTTATTTTCCTTGTCCATGCCCTCCAGATTAGATCAGGCTCTAACCCAGTCACTTATTCGAAGTGCAGCAGGGGCTCTTACTCCTGTGGTGAAGCAACTAAAACGTGAAACTAAGTGCTCACCTCCATACAAGATTAAGAAAAAAAATGCGTGGAGCTATACCCCCTCCCCCCATATGCTGTTGCATGGCGTGTACAGAGACAAATTTATTTTACTTGCTGGAAAGGTAATACTAAAAATATGACACATGATTTTAATAATGAATGGTAATTTTAACCTTCTGGATGTCTAAGATTAAGGAAAACAGGCATTTAATTTACTCACATATTCAAATTAATACAGTCACAAGACTGTCTTCTTCATCTTGTCGTACTAAACATGCTCATTAGTTGTCATTCGGAATTGTTTCTCACATAATATTCCTCCAAACATTTGGTTCTGGTTTACGGTATCAACTGCTCCCACGACCTGTACCTCAACAAAACTACTTGCTTTTTGATAAAGTCGCAAGTCTTTTTCCGTGGTTATGACTGACGTCAAACTGTGTTAGAAGTTTTGTTCACCCATATCCAGCGCTATGGGATTCAAACCCGTGATCCCTGTGCTCGATTGGCATAAAATTTTGTATATATTAGTAGGGTGACAATTGTATACGTTTATTAATCAAGTCCATTTCTTAAATAATTCGAGACTTCTGCCGGACAAAACAGATTTGCTCAGTTGATTCTTGTGCTTGGTACAGAGTCCTCAGTTACGGAGGGATTATTGACATAAACTCTGCAAAGTTTGGTCCAGTGCTGGTTGAAGAAAAAATTTGAACAGTATATTTAAACACACGGAACAAGGTACTTCTTGAGAAGCCAATATGCAGGTCATGATGTTATTACGTCCACAATTCTTGACATTTCCTTTCTGTAACTTGTGTTATACAATACACACTCAGCACATAGGTAGAAGGTCTTTATGCAACACCTGCAGTTACTACGCGGATTTCATTCGTACCTAAACTGAATACAGTGGCCACAAGAATTGTAGTCTTAAATTCGGATAGAAATTTCCTGATGTGCCTCTTCCAGATAAGGCGATAATTTATAAAGCGGTGAAATTTTTTTCGGGTAAGAAGTTTCACTCTGTACAGCACGCGAACGCGCAGAAGGCGCGTAATTAGAAATGGCTGGATGAAATGGTGTCAGAATGGAGATATCTCCAAGAAAAACTTTGATTCAAAGTGGTGTGTGAATCAAATCCATGACCCCCCCCCCTTACCCCCACATTTCTTTAATGCAGGCAAACACGTCACGATTCAATTCATTCTGAAAGACTATTGTAAATTTCCCATCTTACGTTGAACCATTTGAACCCATGAACAGTGTTATAATTAGCAGTTTCTTCCCCGGAAAATCCTTATTGAAGTATAACTAAATGAAACACAATACTCGTATAAGTCTAAAATATTTATTGGCAGCTTTTTTTCCCAATGTGTAAAAACAGAACACAAATTAGAAACATTTAACGATTTTAATTTTAGGCATTATTTTTGGAGGACACAGAAGAGGAATGGGAGAATTTCTTAGCCGTGTCTCTCTAAGGCTTCTTAAAATAAGAATCAAGTAATTTCTTTGTTGAATTCCACACGCGTTTCCTTGTAGCATACGTAAGAATTCTTTATTTTTGGAATAACTTTGCAACCACTTTCAAAATTAGGATCTTTTTTCTCGAAAATATTTAACGCTGATTTTGTGCCCTTAGAATCCTTCGAAAGGCTTTGCGTATTAAGTGCTGGAGAAAATGGTGTTTGCAGGATCCGCACCAATCAACAGTTGATGGATTTGTATAGAGAACCAGATATTGTCTCAGAAATTAGAAAACGAAGGTTACGATAGTTAGGACACGTGAAAAGAATGACTTAAGAAAGAACTGTGAAGGAGGTGTTTAAGTATATTCTAGAAGGAAAAAGTGTCCTTTGGAAAGCCAAGCAAGAGACGGTTGGACGATGCTAAAGATTATTTGAAAAAAATGGGCGTCAGAGGTTGGAGAAGAATAGTAACTAGGAATAGAGAGGCCTGGAAATTGATCCTGAAGAAGGTAGGGTCCAGCACAGACCGTGGTACCAGAGAAGAGGAGACGTAACTGCCGGGGTAAAAGAATATTAACAGGTTTCTCCCATTCATTACCCGTTTGTTCTTCAGTTTCCATAAGAATTGCATGTGTCCGTTCTTGAACATGAGAATCCAGTAATTCAGTCGAAACTGTCGGTAAAATTTCGAGCTCCAGTCTATTTGCCGTTGCTGTTACACAGTGCGTGATTTATGTTACAGAATGGCGTGAGAAGAAAATGGTCACAATTGTGAGGTTCATACGTCGGATGCTCGTAAGTCGAAGGTCAGCTGTATTCACTTTAGTACTAGGGTAAACTTCACTACTAGATCTACCAAGCGGACTCTTCTCTTCGTGCGTTTAGGCTGAAAATCTTTACTCTTTTTGTGCGTTTTATACGCCATTCTCATCATATCCTCGTAATTATTTCACCCTAGCAATGTCTGTTGAACAGTAAAACTGATGAAGCTCATTACCGTGCCGTATAATCTTCATCCTTGAGTTACTTCTACCATATTAGTTTCCAATTAGATATAAAAATCAATTTGTACCTCTAAGAGAACACACTACACCTCCAACATGAAGCCGTAGGAGTTAATCCTGTATAGGAAAATAATAACTGTTTATGGTGGCAATCATATTAAACTCGTGAATAGAGGGTGTAGACAAACTGCAATAGTTGGTAATTTTTTATGTTATTCATACCATGCATATCCTTACAATTAATACATCAACCAACACATGCACGTAACAAAATACAATTCAAGATAAGTATAAAAGTCCTACATGTTTCGGTACCGGGGTGCCATCGTCAGGGAGTTATTTAGAACAAAGAAGTAAAAGCCCAACGCACTAATCTAGGTGCTCCATAGCATACAATACCTACATTAGCGTACTGAGCTTGTACTCCTCTCTTCTAAATAAATCCCTGATTATGGCACCCTGGTGCCGAAATATGTAGGAGTGCATATGTTGATTGATGTATTAATGGCAGTATTTAGTGTATATATCACTCGGCTTTAAACGGTTGATAAGTTAGCGTATTACAACACATTTCCACCCACATATGACACATATTGATTTCAAAACGTAATGCAATTTATGTGCAAGTTACTGTATGTTATCCACACGCCCCCCCCCCCCCTTAGCTACTCTGGGAGACCAAATTCCATGCCGTTGGAAGTGCGAAGTTGTCTCTGTGATTGAATATTCTACATCTGTAATTTAATACGTTTAGAGAAGCTTGCCGGAAAAGAATTCTCTTCGTAAAGGTAGCGCATTTAGTCGCTGTCAAAAGGAAATTAATTCGTAGCTGTCATTTACAGGGGCGTATGAAATTAAACAAGATGTAAATTACACACGTACTCTAAGGATAGTCCCAAGTCTTATTAAAATTCTCAATAAAATATGTGAAGTCGCTGAAGGAAACGAAATTGTAGAACAACGTTCTATTCAGTCAAAGTTCTTCATCTGAGCGCAGCTAAAAAATGGTGCAGACGATCCCATATGTAGATCGGAATAACCTGTCATAAATGAAAAATGGATGTCCTTGAAATGACATTTTAGCAGTGACATTTTAAAATATTTAATTTTTAACTTATCAGAACTAAAGACATCTGCCATGCTATTCTGTATGGCTCACGATATTTTACGTAGTCATTATTGTCTGTAGGATTAGGCCAAGCACCTTGGATATCGACTCAGTGAATCGTTTGTCACTGTGCTAGTTGACCTTCCAGTGCTGTAGCTAGCTTATTTGGCGCCCGGAGCGAGTAATCACAATGGCCGCCCTAACAGTAATTACGAACTTTAAAAAAGTCACAATTATTTACTGGATTTCCTTATATTCGGCTCAGTAATTTAAAATTTTTTGACGCACAAAATCAAAATTTTCGTTTAAGCCCCTGAAGCTCTGCTGCCAGGGGCTGTCGCACCACTCGCACCCCTTCAAAGCTACGCTAAACTAACTACGCTATGGATTTTGTACTTTGACTCCGACTTGAGTGGGAATCACATGTAACTGCAAACCGACAGCCTGTAATTTATGAGGGTCTAGGATGTAGGTAAAATAGTTTTAATCCAAAACACAAACAACTCTTGCGGAAGGACAAAGTCTCAAAGAAAGGTACTTCTGGGAAGTGACTTGTAGCTTTGTGGAAAGAGTACGAACGCCTCTAGTGACCCTTCTCCGTGCGTGTATGTAGCAAAAGACAGAGCACAGGAATACTTCATAATCAGCGTCGTGAGATTCTGAATTATAACATGCTTTGTTCCGAGTCTCACAGTAGAGAGATTAGCACTTCTGCCTCGTCTCAGCACATCCGCTATCCTGACTGAAGTTTGACTTCGTTTTCCTCATTTTCTCCACCTCTTGCAAAATGCGAGTGAGGCTCTTAAATTAGGCCACCTTGTCCCTTCCAGTCCTTCCCAGTTTATTAATCATTAATCAATGTATCATTCGACGTACTGGGTACCGTAATTAGGCTACGCTTTTGTCAGTCCGGCTTTCAAATCCTAGTAAGAGCAAGAGATTTTTCCTCTCCTTCAAAACCTTCTGACCGGATCTGAGGCCCACAAATTTCCTGTTCAATAGGTACTGAGGTTTTTACATGGGGGCAAAGCGATCGGGGCGTGAGTTTGACCACAAATATTCTAATTTAGTCACAATAATTTACTTACTTTGGACATAAACATGTACTTCTTCTTTCACATAATCAAAATGCATTATAATTTCAGGTGTTTTTTTTCCAATGTTGGTTCTATCTCGAACATCCACCTGAGTTAACAGTTATTGCAGTCGGTGGCTTCCCATAACTTGTACTGTCAAACGTCGTCCGTTTCCCTTCGAAAATTTCCAGCCATTCGTGTAATTTCTGGTGTTTCATATACCTGCAGTTATCCCCATTACGAAATATTACTTCCCGTAAATTTCACTGTTTTTTACATCCTGTCATCATATATATATTTCATTTTAGGCACGTTCGCGTAGACGCAAAAAGTGCCTATTAGCTACGTCACGTCCGTCCGTCCTTCCATCTGTCCGCATATATCAGCGCCTTTCCCACTGCACGGATTTCTGTGAAATTTGACTTTAGAAATCTGTATAAAAATCAATTCAAATTTGGTTAAAATCGGGCAAAAATATCGGGCACTTTACATGAACACCTAAGTAAAGTTATGTTGTTTCCGGCGACATTAAATTGCCATAAAAGCGCTCTTCTCAACTGAATTGGTATCTGGCTCTTAGGATAGCCGAGGAGGTATAAATATCACGCGAAAGCTCAACCGTGTTACATTGCCTATCTTGTTATTCATTCCATCCATGTTAAACCTAATATATTTTTATCACCACTGAAAACAAGGTAGGTTGAAATGGATTTCAGGTTTCCATGGAGGTGACGGTTTAGTTGATACCTCTATGCTATGGATCCCCAACCCGCGGCCCGCCAGGTTATATTATGCTGCCCGAGTTCACATGTGTACATTGTGTTTATAGTCTAAATCTTACACAGTAATTTAGACGGTTAGGTACACCACTTATTTTCATTTCTTCACATGCAGCCTGCGAATCCTCCAACAATAATCGATGTGGCCCTTTGCCATAACAATTTTGGACGCCCATGCTCTATGCATTTCCGCTCTAAAGATGCGGGTGCTAGGTTGCTCGTAAATGTTGTTTATTCCCGACATGACTAACGGTAAATTCTGTGATGTTTCAGCATTGGTATGTCACTTTTAGAGTAATAAAATTTTAGTTGCATTTCGAGGACAGGAATGTTTCCATCCTCAGACCAAAAATAAGGTTGATACATACACAGTCGAGGAAAAGCTGTAGTCAGCTTCTGGGAATTCCCAATGTTGGGTAGGGAAGTATTTTTTCCTTTTTAACGAGGGACGATAGACAAAGCCCGGAAAGCAAATTCCAAACACAGTAGAAAATGCCACTTTAAAAGTCTTGTTGCTGTGGATGGTTCATACCCTCGATTTTCTTTATATCTGTCCTTTCTTTTGTAATATACACTAAAAGCTGAAATAAATTCTGTTTAACTGTTTACGACAGGAACATTAGCGGTTTATTTTTTCACTCATACAAATCACTCCCGAACCCCCCCCCCCCCCCTCTCCCAGTACCGTCACCATCTTACACAACGATTTGTATAAACGCTTCCATTTTAAAACTATCAGAGCTGATAGGATCAGCTTAAGAATGTTACTGGATAATTATACGTTTATTGTAGTTTATAATAAACAATAAAATATTAAGCCTACACAAAAAGCAAGAAGCTGATCCCCATGAAAACTGGTACAGAGCTTTTACTACTATAAATAATAAATAAATATATATATAAACATATATTTAACAATACACGTGTTTGCTCTCCAGGAAGTTACTATTTTGTTACTAAGAGCCTCAACTCAAAGTTTAAAAAATTCTCCCTGTTCAGTACTTGCTCTGAATGCTACTCATGAAACTTCAGACACGAAACTCTTTTCTTACATCTTTCTAGTTTTGATAAAACGAAAGCCATTTGGATTAGACTGTCACCTAAGGAATCCAGGCCGTTTCAGAGGATGAAGCTCGGATGCGAAATGGTACAATGTCTGTTCCAGAGTGGGGAGGATCATTTTAATAAAGGCAACAGGAGAAATCGTTTTGCTATGCAGATTACTAACAGATCCCTTCATCCGTGCTATTCTCTCCTCCTCCCCATACCTACTTCACCCTGGGTATGTCATACCCATGTGGTGCCACTCTGCATCAGCCTATGAAAAATCGACACCACTACATTCCTACACCCTCCATACATCCCACCCATCCCACCCTATCAACTCTCGTCGTAATTACAGAATCTCCAACACACAAAATCTCTCCCCCCCAACAAAGATTTTTCTTTGTGTTCTTCATTTACCAAGAATTCTCTTCTTCAGAATTGTTTCTAAGTATGGAAAAATTTGTACGTACGCATTTTACCAGAAGTTCTGCAAAGCACATTTGACGCATACCTTCCATAAGAGCTACAGACTAAACACTGAACTCGCAGAAACTATAAACTAACAATTACAAAACTTCGCAGGCTGCGTATTCATACAATTGCTGCAGTTTTGACAAGGACGAGATATGACATAAAATTTTTAAGTATTCTGCATCTTTATTTTCAGCAAACTTCTTTCGACATCACATGTAACCACTCTCGCATTTCAACTAGTAACGTTTGCTGTTGTTTCGTTGCTACTTTACAGTACTAACTCCTATGAATCTATAGACATGTCCACCACTCCTTCGCAGATTAGAATCGTAAGTCTGAACACCGCTAATGACAAAGCCGGTACAAGAAACGATTCTGACCCCGTTCTATCCACCGCCGTCTTCACAACCTGCAGTCCAGAACCCATTCTGATATTAACGTTACATTGCTTTCTTCAAGTACAAGGAGGATCTTTTCAGAAATGTGTCTTCAGGAAAATTCTGGATGCTTTTCTTTTCTCCCCAGTCTTAGCCACATACAAAGGCCATTTTAGCCTCCCTAAATTCACTACCCTAATTTTACTGCATGGCTTGTATAAACGTCGAAGTTATTTGTAATATATTATGTTATTCATTTAATTCGCCTTGTCTACATTCTGAGCTTCATTCTAATTTATTTATTCAACGAACTCTTCTTCTTTGTTCTTCTTATCTTCCTCCACATCCACCTCCTACTCCTTTTTCTTTTTCTTATTATTAGATAGAATAGAACAGGGAATTTAGGGGAACAGAATAAGAACGAAGCCGATCCCAGTGGCCTCGCGGGCTTCGGCCGCTAGCTTGCTGGGATTGCGGGTTTAAATCCCGCCGGGCGTGGATTTCTTTCTCTTGTGTGTTGTGTATTGTCAGGTAGAGATTTCTGCGACTGGCCGATCCCGCGTCTAGAGGAGTCCTATCGAGTGTGTGTGTGTTATCATTGAGTGTGATCAAGTGCAAAAACAACCCTCTACACCTACAATGAGTAGGTAGAAGGTCGAAGTAAAAAAGAAAGAAAGAAAGAAAGAAAGAAAGAAGTACGAAGCGGAATTGAATTTACATAGTTTTATTTTTCTATCTCTTCACTTGGGACAATGTAACTGCGTTTTTAGGTTAGGCATGTCAAATATGTTGCTGCCTGCGAACTGCAGTGAGCCAAGAGATTTGAGGTTGGGCCGCAAAATTTTAAAAGTAAATGAAAAAATATAATGCCATAAAATATTGCGATAACCGCAATAACATAAAAATAATCTTTGGTTGGATCCAAATCTAAATCTGAAAGATTATAAATTAAGTTTTTAATTGAATAATATTCTTATGTCTCACCACTAATCAGGTTTTTCAGAAACTTGACGTATTTTATGTGCGCTTGGCTTATTAATTTCTGCTTAAAGAGAAATCAGATAATTTCGCAGTACTTTCTGAAAAATGAGTTAAGTGTGAAGAGAAAATTTTAATAGTTAATCTAATGAGATTTACTGCTGCAGTAAACAGAACATCTCAAGGATATTTATTTTATCGACCAATCACATTAACTAGTTTAATTGCCCGTTTTGAGGTTCCCATATTAGTGTTGATGAAGACTTCTGGAATGTTACGCCGTTTCGACTCATAAACAACTACCGAGCTTTAGAAAGCATTAGCCTCCATATTTAAAGCAAACAACTTCTACTTGGGGCATAAAGTGTACGTGTTTTATACTGATTGTGCGTTAGTCCAGGAAATTTTTCATACGGTCATTCATTCAGCAATAGATTACTTTAGTGGCATTTGCTTGGAGGACTGAATAGAACCACGTAAGCCCTCTTTTCATATGACCTGTCACCAACGTACCCACTACACTACAAAGTCCAACGACTCTAAGGTGCAAATATTACTACATATTAAAAATAAACAATGATATTGCAGGAAACAGAATAGCCTGTCCACACGTAATTCTACGAACATATAGTGGCCAATAATCACAAATACTTGAAATTCTAAAATTTTTGTCTCACTCTAGTCCGACGATTGTGTCTTATTATTTTATACCTTGTAACTTATTTAGTCCACATAACAGTGATATATTGCTATTATTGTATTTTTTACAGATTGTTCCCTCCAGGTAACCCACGCTGGCTGAGATTTGAAGGCTAGAAGGACACAGCCGGAATATGGAATTATGGTGTTATGGAGGAAAGACTTACTGAATGGGAACCCAGTTAAAAGCAAGAGCGTAAGTACTTTTGACATCACGAATTCAATCTGAGTATTTTGTAATGATATTTGTGGAATTTTATCATGTCGACATTTCACTGTTTTGAGAAATATTAATGAAGGAATTGCTGTTGTTTCGTGTTTGCGAGATGCAATATTCTTGGCACTGTAGACAAATTAATCCATCTAGGATGTGGAGTTTTTTTTATCATTGACGTCATGAGCAAACTTACCAGTTTTGATATCAAGGTTCCAGCAGTATAACTTCAGTACTTTATCTTCTCTAATAACAAGTCCATTCACAGTGTTATAGCAGAAACTGAAATTTTAACATTGCCAATACAAGGCCAGTGGACACAA
Source organism: Reticulitermes speratus (assembly GCA_021186555.1). Lineage (NCBI taxonomy): Eukaryota > Metazoa > Arthropoda > Insecta > Blattodea > Rhinotermitidae > Reticulitermes > Reticulitermes speratus. Next base: position 36,069,172 of record JAJKFL010000003.1, on the reverse strand, counting down.
TTCCGAGCCGGTTATTTCACACTACAGTACAGAGTAAAGTAGAGTACAGGTATATAGATTTATATTCACAATCCAACGCAATAAAATTTGTTGTATTATTATTCTTCCATCTCCTTCCGATCTTCCAACTGGCCATTTTTCAAGAGGTTTTCCAAAGAAATTCTGTAAGCATCGCTCGCCTTGCTAGATTTCAGGCTTCCGTCGAGGTATTGTCGAGGTCTTCGCTCCTATGTGACGTTGCGCGGCGCAGATTAGTGATTTGTCACGGACTTTTTAGGAACAATATCGGACCCTTGAAGATGGGACCGATACGTTTTACCGAAACTTCGATTATCAACTACAAACCTACGCCGCCTAAGACCGAAGACCTCATCTTTCGTCTTTCCCATCCCAGCCACAAGTGCAGCCTAATATAGTTCATAAAAATTCAAAATTTATTAGCCACTTATCAAATTCAGTCATTTATTATCCAAGAGGTGTATTTCATAGCTGCAAGTAATTCTGTATCTCACACTTAGATGTTAGCCGTTTAGCTGCAGCCTAATTCTACGTACTGAAGTGAAGAAAAGCGGCATGCTTTTCAAATAAATCGTGGCCATAAAAAAAAATTATTTTATTGCTAATTTTCATATGTTTAGAACAAGGCTATAAATGTAAGACTCGTTATTTTCAGTTAAATCGTCGTGAGTAAAGGATGGGAGGAATCATGGAGCCCTGTTCACTACTACACTGTGACCAGTCAAACGTAATTTTAAATTAAATAAATTTAAAGTAATATTTAGGAGAGGTTGGAGGGAAGAGACAATTTCCGAGATTCACGCATAAAGGAGAGGGCAGTGTTACAGAAACAGAGCATTAATATATGGACTGGGATCAATTGTCTCTGGGTAGCCTCCAGTGGAGGACGATTATAAAAACATCTTTGAAAATAATGGTGGCATAGGAGGCCTGGAATGTCGACTAGCTAAGTGACTACCAGATTCTTAAGCTGGACTGGCTCCGGGGTAGTTTGATATGTTAGAAAGGCGCATTAAACAGAAATAATGGAACCCGGACTAGCTGTCTGTGTAATATAGCAAGCTGCAACCATTATTCTTAACGTAATGATCAATAAGACATCTTACTCGCAGCAGACACGAGTGTTGCTTGTGGGTAGAGAATAATTGTCACAGTTTCTCTGCTGACACTGTGGACTGGTGGGACATTTTTCTCGGTGATAAAGCAGCAGGAAGGTACGTGCATGTAGCTGTACAGGTTCGTAGTGGGGGTGTGTTTTCAACAAGACATGTATTGATCAACGTCGCTCTTCTGAGGGGAATCTTCGACAGCTCCATTCTTTTATTCGCGTTCAACCAGCCTCTTTTCTTTGCTACTTCTTTCTGTTTTTTAGGGTAAATCCTCTCCAACTTCATCGCACTACTATTCTTCTTCTCTTTTGCTATTGTTTCCTCCCAAATGTTTGTTTATTTTCATCTATTTTCTTCCGCCTGCTCCTTTTATTTTTACCCACTGCATCAGCCTAAGTGTTCTATATGTAAGAGATCCCGTGCATTGGAACTGGATGTGGTAGAAAGTAACCAGAAAAAACGCCTGCATACTCCTTGCTTGTACGCATCTGTTTCCCAAAGAAAGCTTTCACTGCAACTTGAACCTTAACTGTTTGTAAGAGAACGTAATATCTACAGTTTAATTAAGTGTGACGTAACACACATACATCACTTTTTTCATTTATTCATCTCACAATTTTATGGATTTTAAAATCAAAATAAAAATTTTGTATAATATAAATATAAAAATATCCACCCATGCTTAGTTCTAAGACTCATTCTATTACATATTATGATTTAACCTATAATCTATAATTACAGCGATATTAAAATTAATATCATATATTGTACAATTATAATAACAATAATAATAATATAAGTTAGTAGGTAAGAAAGGGTGGTCTGGACGTAAAGAAAGCATGTGAGATGCACTAAAGTAAAAGTAGAAAGTATTAAACCATCAATAATAGATTCTATGTTGTGACTGTAGGGAATTTCATCTCTAAAATTTGATTTCTGACAAGTTTCAAGGATTGTTGAATTTTCAAATGTGGACCTATTATAATAACTGATGATAGGTGAATTAATGTATCTATCACTAAATTACCACAGCAGATGTGTTCTCGTCAATTTATGAGAAAATATTTTCAGAAATGATTAGTCCTAAATAATGTGATGCATAATAGTGTATATGCTAGTTATATTAGAACACAAACGATTTCAGGCCTGAACTATCAAAGGTTTTACTTTGCTCCTTTCTGATGTAACTGACCTGTTAGACTGGCAACACCATTAACTGGAATTGATGATTTGGGCCATGGTAATCTTGGCATTTTAATCTGAATTTGGGCTATATTTTGTAACTTTTAAAAAAGGCTTCATATAGCAACTACTCGTGATTGTAATCACATCACGCGCCTTTGGTAAGTTCATAGTCCTATATTTTGCTTGTAACTATGTGTTTGATAAACAAAGCTCTCTTTCTAAATTTACATTTAATTATCTTAAGAAACAATGTAGAAATACTGGACGCTGTAATCTCAGAACTGACATATAAAATTTACAGTACTTCAAGAGCATTATTTGATGCTTACTTAATGCTCAACTTTCTGAAACTTGGATTTGTGTGATGTCACAATTTTTTGTGTTAATTGCCGCTGCGACGCTGCCTCAAGTCTTACTCAGATATTTAATATGATCGGCCTACTTCATGCATTAACACGCATACGATTGCCTAGCTAGAAAACAGTGGTGTACATAGGTCACTTTGTGGGTTGTACCTCTATGGCCCCCTGAAAAACAAATCAGACTTAGAGGGCGGAAGGAGGAAATGTGTAGACCGAAGAATTTAATATTACATAAGATTAAGATGCTTGTTATTAATTTGTACCTGTAATTGGTCAAGTAAAGCTGCGCACTAGACACTTGCCTACTAATTAATAATAAAACATGAACGTGCTATGGCTCAGGCGGTTAGTCGCCCGCCTGTCAACAAGGAAGACCAAATTAAATCCTAGGCCAGTCCCTGTAGGATGTGCTGAGGGCAATGTGGCATTGGAACAGGTTTTTCTCCTCTTACTATGGCAGTCCCCTGACAGTATCATTGCGACAATGCACCATATTTATTCATTCATCTACCACCGACGATATATTATTTTAACAATTTATAAAGTCGCTAAATATATCACTTGTCCCTCTTTCTGTGCTACTATACTACGATACGGCAGTTGCTGGCTTATCCATTCGTGCCACATCGCTCCGAGTTTAAGTGCGTGACTTAAAAGTAGCATGCTCAATATTATATCCAAGTAAGCCTACAAATCTGTGGCAGAATCTTGGCACAGTTAGCCTCGATTCGTTTATTTTTGAGCACAATATATTTTTGGCCTTTTTTACAGAATAAAAAAAGCAACGCTTCATTAGGAGATACTATGAGTACCTCTGTGTGTTTTTCTGTAACCTAGTAATTATAAATCACTACAAAACTTTCCGGGCTTTTATAAACTTTTGTAAAGAAGTTCTTTACAAAATCGTCGAGAAAACAGAGTTTTGTTATAAATCGACCCAGTGACAGTCATAGTTTACTGAAGAGCGTAAAGCAGTTTTCACCCTTACTTTCCATATTTTGTGACATATGAGTGAAATCTGGCATCAAAATTCGTCATGCAGTGACGTTCAGTAAACGCCAGTGTCGTAAAATTCGGTGCAGCAAGTGCTTTACTTAGAGCGTAAGGGAAACTTTGTCTTATTATCTGAATTTTTCGTCCGATCGAGATAAACATTGGTAAAAGAAATATTTTTCCCGATGGTGTCATTGGAATTTTTCATTGACATAATCGTTTCGGTCGCACTATGGCCCTGGGGTCGACTCAGCCTCTAACAGAAATGAGTACCAGGTATATTTCCTGGGGTAAAGGCGGCCGGTGCTTAAGGCTGACAACCTTACCACCTTCATGTGCCGATTGTCTAGAAATCTGGGAGCCTCAACCCCTGGAACCCTAACGGTCTGTCCAGGCTTGTAATGGGATTGCTTTCACCTTGTACAAGAGATATTTACAAAATGTTATTGAATTATCTTGATTTTCACGAAAAATGGCAGGAAACGGAATTTCTATTCATACTTGCCACATTTCTTTTTCGACTTGTGTGAAAGTCGGTACGTGGAAACTGTAAAGGTGACTGGGTCGGGGCGGTTATGGAGGGTGCGGAAAATCTCGCCTCCACGGGCTTCGATCTCCGAACCTTCCAGCCCGTAACGATTCGCTATACCGGTTACGCTCTCCCGAGCTTTTCGGCGCAGGAAAGGACGAACTTTTCTAAAGAGCATAAATGAAATCACTTTTAGGACGTATACCGTGAAAATGTACGCTATTTTGAAAGTGAAAAACGCCTTGGTAATATCTGTGTGCTACGTCAAGGAGTACACTAGCACTCTTGTTGTGTATAGTGCATAGGACATTTTAATAATTCTCGAAGAATTTTATGTGTTATTGGCTCATCCTATAAGTATGTGTTTAGATATTTTCCATCGCCTGAAGTATACCAACTGTACATTCGATAACCGAAAATATATTACGTATGGTCTGAGATGTTTGAGATGCATAAAAATTTCCGGCAGCAGTGATTTTGTGCATATTAACTACACATCAGACAATGGATAGTACTCAATATAACATTCGTACCAGAACAGGTTATGTTTACACCAGCTTTATAACTTCAAAACCCAGACCTTTCAACAAAACCCTCTCTCGCTTTCCCACAAATATTTCCACGTTAGGTGACGTTACGTGTGTATAGGTGCCTTGGTTTGAAAGGCCTGTCTTTTGATGTGTCAAGTTTCCTCACCACCGTCTCCTGTCTGCTATTAACCTAGTCCGATAAGAGACACGGATAGCATGATGAGGCACACAACGCATTCATCGGGGTCATCAGTGTATTGTAGGTAGCCGAGATGGCAGGCGTCTTGCTTACAGCAAAGACAGCGCTGATATCACTGCAGAGAGATAAGTAACTCATATAGACAGGCTTCTTTAAATGCAAGGGGAATCTGAGTTGGAAATAAATGTCCTGTACAAGTTGATTAATCTGTATAAAATTCCGTAATGACGTTTCTCATGTATTTTAGGCAAATATGGGTAATACGTATAATTTCGGTTCTGCGGGTTTTGGGGGTTTGGGGGAGTTGCAGCCCGGCAGCCACCCCCTTGAGTGCGACCTTGTATGGAAATAATTTTCACATAAGGCACTAGTAAAGTGCTACATTTGGAGCATAGCTTTGTATGGTGCTGAAACGTGGACACTTCGGAAAGTAGATCAGAAGTATCTGGAAAGTTTTGAAATGTGGTGCTGGAGAAGAATGGAGAAGATCAGTTGGACCGATCGTGTGAGAAATGAAGAAGTATTACAGAGAGTCAAGAAGGAGAGGAATATCGTACATACAATAAAAAGAAGAAAGGCCAAGTGAGTTGGTCACATCTTGCGTAGAAACTGCCTTCTGAAACACGTGATTGAAGGCAAGTTAGAGGGAAGGATTGAAATTACGGGAAGACGAAGAAGAAGGCGTAAGCAGCTACTAGATGACCTTAAGGAAAAGAGAAGATACTGGAAATTGAAAGAGGAAGCACTAGATCGTACCCTGTGGAGAACTCGCTTTGGAAGAGGCTACGGACCTGTCGTAAGACAGACTAGGGAATGAATGAATGAAGGCCTTTTATCTTCTGTCGTATGCCTAATGATGGAGGCTACTTTTAGTGTTCAGAGGCTGTTTTAAGGTTATTTATTCTTTCTTCAGAGAGAAATACGAGGTTGCACATCCCCAAGGAAATAATTTTACACTTTATGTTTTTTAAGTTTTATTCTTAGAAGAAAACACTTGAAGGCAAAGGATTTTGTAGGTAGGTTAGCGAATTCGGTATAGTAACTTGTCTGCATGTTGCACGACGGAGGAATGGTGGTTTGTTTCCCTGCGAGGGGAACGAAGTTTTCCCTTCTTCAAAGCATTCTTTCTTGCCCTGGGTTCTTACCCAGCCTGCTATTTTATATGCAAACAGAAGGCTTTCCTTGTTTAAATCTGAGAGCGTCATAAAGTTTACCAATACCCTTCTTCTAGTGCCGAGGTTGATTCTCAATGGAGCTATATCTCCACTCTCCTATGTGCTTTCACATTGTACAAAACGTAAATTTAAATTCAAATTTTTTTCGGTGATACCATATATTGGTATGCATTTTTTCTGTTTGATTATATGCATCTTGTTTTAATTGAAAAATTACAACCACATTCCTAAAAACTATTAATTTTTTGGGGGGATGAAATCAGATACACATGTAGGCCTATCACATGTATCGTTCCAGTCACATGCGGGATAGTATGTTTCCTGCAACAGAATTACAGGTTACACTGACTATAATACAAAATTAAGAACATGTCCAGACAATAAAATAAAAGTGACGTGGGATTTGTGTTTCTTGAATATCTTACACTGACTGTCCATAGCAATAACAAAGAAACTGAGTTCGCCCGGAGAGCATTCGAGATAGGAAACCGAAGAGGATGTTGGGAATTCTCACTAAATGAGACACACAAATCACGATCTAATAGGTTTGACTTCTCTATACTGCTTTATCATCTTGTTTATACACCTCTCTTGCTCACTGTCTGCTATCTTATTTTGGAAAGAAAACGCGTGATGTAGAGTAATGTCGTTTCTCCTCACCTACAAAACATTATTGCGTCACAAATACCAGATAATTTGGTCGCTTACAGTCCACAATTCTGTCATGTGTGACTGAATTTTAGTAGCAAACAATACCACTAAGGCCACATGTACCGAAACAAATGAGCATCCGAAGGATTCTTTATTGCTTAGCTATAACTAAATATTTCTGACAATGGCGTGTTACAAGAGAGATTTGCTATTTGCACGGGGATGTCAGTTTTCGTCCACGGTCACTCGAAGACTTCAAAATCATGTCCTTTATCGTCCACGAGAAAAACAGGTAGCTCTCAAGCCAGTCGAAGTTTATATCCGCTTTCTTCCACCGCTATCGTTCATATTTGCTTCCCCGTGAACGGTGCCAATCCCAGTGGCAGCACGGTCTAAGGTGTGGGTCTGCGGGCGCGCCCTTGCTGGGATTGCGGTTTCGAATTCCGCCGGGGACATGGATGTCTGTCTTTTGTGAGTGTTGTGTGTTGTATAAGTAGCGGTCTCTGCGTCGGGCTGATCACTCGCCCAGAGGAGTCCTACCGAGTGCGGTGTGATTGAGTGTGATTGTGAAGCCTCTACAATGAGGAGGCCGTAGCCCACAAGGGCTGTAGAGCCATGGAAAAACATCCCCGTTAATAAAAACATACCAAGGTGTCCAGGTATGCAGTTGCCAAATCATACTTGGTCAGCTTGAGTGACGTAACCTTTGTTTTCACCCCTGTCCACCAACATGTTTAGCCAATTAGTTTCGATTAACGTTTACCATTCTTACTTTAGCCAATCAAGTTCGATTACTGTTTCTAACTGATCCCTGCTCTTACCCTCTCCTCTCACAGTTTGTATTTGTCACTGTACTTATACTGAGAACGATATGCAGCTAGATAAGCTGATCAGCTGGCCCTTCACTTGTTCATGCACTGCGTCTTCGGTATTCTGACGTCACCTCTTCGTATCCCGTTCTTGGCGCCAAAGAGTTCACTGTTATGTCGTTGTATTTAACTAGCTGGATACTTTGTCAGCAGTAGTCTGAAGCTGACAACGAACGCCTGTAAGTCTTCTCACTCACATTTATCGAAATACTTTTACCATCCTCACCCACATCAATTTATTCATAATTAAGTTAAGGGAATAATCAAAATATTATTTACGTAAAATAATGAAGTTTTAATTTGCCTGCTACAGTGACCAATAAAGAAGTCACGTTGCTCAGGGATTTGTAGAAGATTTAATTAAAAAATATGAAAGAGGAGAATTTTCTAGTTTACAATTTGTTTCCAAAGTTAGTTGCAGATACAAAGGATGATATGTGATATAAGTATGAACAAACTGTGATAAAGCAAATAGTTAAGCGCCTGATTGATGTAACTATCCTTAACTTAAGAATTTCATTAAAATAAGGCAGAGTTCATTGATCATTTTTAATGATACAACACTCGACCACATTATAATAAATTTTATTCAAAGTAATGTGAAGTGAAAAATGTCTTCCATTATTTAGGAACATCATAGCAGAGTTACTTCTTAAACATAACACCCGTCAGATGTCGCCCATCAATTTTGAAGTACTGATACACTCGGTTTAAAACACATTCCATTACGCGAAGTAACATGGCGGGTGGGATGGCGTTGATTCCATCAGAAATTCTCTGTTTGTGGTTATGTAAGTCTGCCGGACGTGATTGAAAAACTTTGCTTTTCAAGGAGCCCCACGCAAAGAATTCACAAGCCGACACATCGGGCGAAAGGGCTGGACAAGAAATGTCACTATAGAGGGAGATTATGCGATTTTCAAACACAGTTCTTAAGGTGTTCGTCGACTGCCGAGCAGTATGTGCTGTTGCTCCACCTTTTTGTAACCAGAAGGTGGCAAGGTCTATGTCACGACGGCGTAACTCTGGAAGCAAGAACTCATTTACCGTATAGCACATAACGGTCAGATGTCACAGTAACCGCATTGCCAGTTTCATCCTCGAAAAAATAAGGACCAATGATACCGAACGTTAATATCCCAGACCATACTGTTCCTGTCTGACTGTGAAGTGTTTTCACATGCAATTCATTCAGATTAGCTCCACTCCTGTTTTGTTTATTCACACAACCAAGCTGCTCAAGGTGAGCTTCATCTGGCATTACCAGCTGACGAATAACACCTGAATGTTCACATTATATTCACCGTGCATTCTGTCTTATATAATAGCTTTTATTTTAACCAACACATGCACTACAATTTGGTCGTAGTGTATACCCCTACATATGTTTCGACTACTTATTACTCATCATCAGGGGGATAGTGGATGTGTAGTCTGTGTTTATATACTTTGATCCCCCTGATAATGACTAATAAGTAGTCGAAACATATGTAGGTGTATACACGACGACAAAATTGTAGTGGATGTGTTGGTTAAAATAAAAGCTATTATATCTGAATATTCGTTCACCAAGGTAACAAATTGCTCAGAAAAGCACTTCTTGAAACAAAATCACGGCCTGACATTTCTCGCACAATTTGTAATTGGTAGGGGTGAAAAATAAACCAGAATGAAATATCCGTAACAGCGATCTGCTAGATATATTGAGGGCAACTGAATGTCTACGTGCTGTTCGTTTGGGGCTACGACCGATAGCGGCTCATGCTGTTTCAATGTTTTCTGGTGTCAGCACAGTTCTGACTCTGCCTTCAGGGTTTTTATTTTTTGCAGAAACCGTAGTTCGAGACTTCTGTATCCATTTCTTGATGGTGTTGCGATCAGGAACCGTTCCTTTTCTCCCAATGTTAAAATGTCGTCTGAATATTTGTTGCGTTGGTATCACGGAGTCTTTATTTTTTAAAACGCACGGTGTACAAACGATCACTGATCCATATTTACTAAATGGCGTCCTTAGCTGAACTCTATAACACAATTAGTTCAATCTGCTCTACGGGGTCGCAAGATGACTGCGTAAATCAAAATGATAAATGAACTCTGTCCCATCTTATAATTAGTGCTTTATGTAATTATACTTATTTAAGAATTTCATTAAACTGAGGCTACATTGTTTGATAAAAAATTGTTGTATTGTTTTAGTGCACTGTTTTAATAAAGGATTTCTCATTAAATTAGGTCAACTTTCACAAATTACACACCAACAAAATGCACTATGTATTTTTTCCACTTTTTTTATTCTTCAACAACTACATATGTTTCAACCCTTACAGGGTCATCTTCAGGGGGCTCGTAGTCTACATTTACTTTGCATCCATTGTTGTCTGCTATTATGTTTTGTATCACATATAGTCAAGTTTCATATTACAGTAATTTACAATTTTGTCTTTAAATATATAATCACAGATTATAAAATCCTTAAATAAGGTTCGTCAATATTTTGGTAGTAAAAAAGGATAAAATGAAGCTAACTGGTTTTTAAAGATAAATCTTCAACCGTTAGCTTGTTATTGGCAGTTGGTTCAGTATATATGGGTAAATAGTCAAGTAAAACAGGTCCTGTTTTACTTGACTATTTACTCATATATGTGTTGTAGAGTACTAGGAATCGTCCTGACTATCCTGACATGGAAGCAGTAAGTTCTTCCGAAACAAGGAAGCCTATGTACCAACATACGAGGGCAATATTTTTTTTCATCTTACGTTCTAACCCTCTTCTTGCGGTCCAGTTATTGAGACGTGATGCGACTAGTCGCTCGCAACGAATTTCTTCCTTTATATTTGTATATCTTAGCTCGTATATGCCGGCATGTTGCGCAGTTTGTATCGTACATTTTGGTGCTCTGCTAATTTGTTTATCTCAGCGCCACCCGTCCGCTCTGGCGGATCTGAGGCTTAAGGTAGCGAATTCTTATGAATAAGACGACACTAATTCTTAGGTTCTGAAAGTATGATGAGATACTGTGGATTAATAATAAGAACTTTACTCCATAAGACAAGGAGCTTTTCAGTAAATTTCAAGCTGTTGTACTGAATGTGACTTGAGTTGGCTTAATTATTCCTGTAAGCCCCAGGGTTTATTTAACCACCACTCCATAAGCTCACATATACGAGTACTGCTTTGAATAGTGGGTAAAAGTAAAAATGTTGTCCATATGCACGACAAGAAGGCATATGTGAGAGCGGAGGTAGAGCTCCAATAATTCTTAACTTCGGCACTAGATGGAAGAAAGTGATCAGCTTCACGTTCCGGGCGTTTTGTCCCTGGGGAAAGTGCCCCCGATACCCACTGAATAGGAGGCTGATTTGGCATTAGAGCAGGTCTGAAGGCTTTGGAGAAAATAAATTGCCCTTGCCCCTAGTTGATTTTCGCTCCACGCGGACTTATGACATTCCATATGGTCTTGTTAAAATTTGAAGTGTCACTTCTGTAAGTAATTCTAATAGGATTCACGAGAGCAGCTTGATTTTGTTCGTGCTCATGACAGCTGTCTGTGAAACGGTTTTAGTTCAAGTGTTAGCTTTACTTGACAATTTTAAGTGTATTTTATTGATATTGTCAAATTTAAATTTTTGCCCCAGTCTTTCCATGTTATGAGATGCTGCATTGCTGCCTACTTCCACGTATTCCTAATTAAAAATCTGCACAAGTTTACTACACAAATAAAAAGAGTGTAAGGTTGTATGTGTGTGTTTATGTGTGTGTCTGTGAAATACAAAAGTGTCTTATTTAACGCCGAATGAAATATGAGTATGGAGCTTTGATGGAATGATACTGACAAGGAAAATCCGAACTAATCCAAGAAACCTGGCCTAACGCCACTATTTACACCAAAATCCAATATAGACTAGCCTAGAATCGAACCCGTGCTTTGTGCTTCATTGTGGTTCTGGGACCTCTGCGGTGTCTATAACTTTGAGTGCATCCGTTTCTGCTTCTTTATTGCCAGGTAACTTTGGTTCTTTTCTGGACTTCGTCACAACAGTTGACCTTTCACCGGACGGAGGTAACACTGAACAGTGTTGGGAATTAAATATCTTTCCATTCAAACTCTTTGGACTATCACATTTTCTTAGTGTTATGTTTGTACTCTTTGAGCTTTGGAATAAATATGGCGTGTAAGCTACAAGACGGTTGTTTGTGAGTAACAAACAGAATCAATCGTACACTTTCCTAAACTTTTGGACTTTGCCCGTTTTATAGATGCATCAAAAACACAACGTTAACAGGCATAACAATGTAGGATCCCTTTTGCTCCTGTCCACGTGAAGACGGAAATAGATCCACTTTCTGAAACGAGATTTTTAATAGACCTACGAAATACATATTTTCAAAATATTAAAGTGTTTTCAGAACCAGTCATTTTGGCACGGTTTCGGCTTTACTTCAGAGCGAAAATCCCCTTTTGGATGAATTATAAAAACGAAAAATGAAGCTCAGTTGATTGAAGTAAATACATTGTTCTTAATTTGTGTTGTGCTTCATTTTTATTTAAAAGAATTGTCTCAGGGATCGCCGATTGAAAGTGTAATAAAATCTGTAAGTAATGATGCCGTGAAGTGTAATTGTAAACGACGGAGTGGGGGGGGGGGGGTAGAAGCAGAGAACGGGAATGGATGGGTGAGCTAGCAAAGTAGCTATGCACGCACTGTGGCAGTAGTTGGTCGCTACCCTCTGGGATAAGATCAGAGTGCCTTCACCAGGAAATGAAAATCGCGCTGGCTGTGTTTAATTTAGATAAAAGCATATGTTGAACGACTGGTTAAAGCCTAAATGCTACTTCTACTTGTGCTGTGAAGGGTAGTCTGTATACAGGCTGCGCATATGCTACTTGGTTATATACCGGATTTCATGCAAAATTGGTATATGTTAATGCGCAAGGTTATATTTTTCTTGTACTTTATTTTACTAGTTGGATGATTTTAATCCAGTACTACGTTAATCAGGGGTGCACAAATTTTCCAAAAGACTAGGAACCACCTCAAATTTCGAAGAGCCGGAAAGATGTAATGAAACAAGCTCCGTACTGTGGACAACAAAATATTAGACCCGAACTTAAAAATTTTTTTTTCCATGGCGATTTGGCCTCGGGGATTTGTGCACCCCCGATGTAGAATATTTTTAAATGAAACTGTTATGAGAGAAACCGAAGATTCAGCACTTGCCCTTTGAGACCACCTTGAGATAATGCCTGCCATCCCTAAACTCTATCTCCACAACATCCAACTGACTATTGTCCTCCCAATATTTCGGTTTTCCAAGCGAAACTTTTCCAAAAGAGTTGTCAAAGAAAGGTTGGGTAGTGTATATACATTGTTGTCTCTTCATCTCCCTATCCCTGCTAAATGACCAGCCTAACGTAGCCTTCTAAAGCCGACCTTTGTAATAGTCAGGCGTATCTATGTCACAAGGTTTCCGGTTATGAAATAAGATAATAGCTCACTTACCAGAAATCTGCTTTCAGAATTCATGGTATTTATATTCTTCCCCAGTAAATCATTCAAACAAATATGTCTACCTGATTTAAATCATACACTTCCGTTCCTTCCTGTTGGCATGCTGCAGAACAAGGTAACAAATTTTTAATTACGAAGCATATATTTGTAGAATTTGACGCTCCCTCTTTAGGGACTGTGACGATTTCTGTCTACTGGAATGTGACGCCATGTAGTCTGGCAGATACGTGTTAAAATTTCAAAGGAATGTCTGTCTTAGTGTTCAGTCTATGAGAGTACATTTAACGTGGAAAAGTGTTCTGTTAGAAGGCTAGTTGTCCAGAATCAAGTCTCTACACGGACCAATAAGAAACGTTGTCATTTTGTTTCAGGCAAATGTGAAATGGAAAAACATCAGGTAAATAATTACATATTTATGTACTCACTGTACTAGATATCCCAGATACACATATACATAACTAATAGACTGGCAATTAATTTTTACTTTCGAACACATACGTTTACATTATTGAAAATAAACAAGTAACCCCCAAGTACATCATAAAATTAATTCATTTTTGGATATTTACGAGAAACCATGTTATAGATGAGGCTTCACGTAAACTGAAAGATTCATGCTGAGAAATGTCTATGCTTACATAACCTGTAGCTATGGGCAGAGCTGATGCAGTCAGATAGTAACTAGGCTACGATTTGAATGGCAGAGGAAACATGGCTCGATTCCCGACAGGGCTAAAAAATGCTTCTCTTCTACAAACCGTCCAGACCGACTCTCGAACCCACTGAGCCTAACACGTAATGAACACTGGGTACTTTTTCTCAGGGGGTGAAGCGGCCGGAGCAATAATATAATCAGTCACTTTTATCTGTTGCCGACAGCGTATGCAGGGAAAAAATTTAGCATTACTTTATATGGTAGATAACCAAAAAAATTGATATTTATTTTACAGCAGCAGTTTTTGTTGAGTAAAATATGACAAATAAAAATAAATCCGCAAAAATTAAAGAGTAAAAGACTATTTTCGTACCGTCTGTGATATAGGAATATCAAATATAATGCATGATTGAAAATTATGATTTTTTTTATAAACATGGTACAGGGTTGTTTTGAGAAAGGTGTATATAATCTACCGGTAGATGGTCATGAGTCACATGCAGACGCGAGGGAACAAGACCTCACCCAGCTTGAATAACTTTCAGCGGTAACAATATTACTTCCGGCTAGAAACTTGTAGAATTTTAAAAACTTTTGACTTTTACCTTGTTCGAGATTTTGCCCGGTCAATGACATTTCTAACTGCAGTGGCGCCATCAGAACTACAAGCTGGATATAACACTCTGGTGGACGAAGTAGACAGACATGTCCAGCGACGAAGTTACTAAGAAATTATTTGTAATATTTTTCGTGTCTTGTAGAGAACATTTAAATAAGCTATCAGCTCATAAACTTGTTTCTTAACTTCCCATTCGGCCTAACGTCTAATTCAGCACTGAACTTAATATTAACGTTTTAAAGGGCAGTGGTAATCATATATATGCCACTAGAATTAACATTAAATAACTAAAATTTCGCCCACAGAAAACAATTTTTTAAATTTTATTTGGTATTCAGAACAAGAAAATTTAATATTTCTTAATATGATTAGTTAAACACACAATTCTCAACCAACAAATGCATTATTATTGTTTTTTTTAGATATTATATATTACAATCTCTGTAATATCTAAAATATCTATATTATCTATAACATCTAAAAAAATTATAAGAGCGCATATGATGGTTGAGTATTGTGTGCTTGATAAGTGACAGTACACTGTATGAATCATAAAAAATAGATAAATTAACTCATGAAATACGTTCCGAATTCTTTTCTGGGTTGGTTTAAAGATATTGCATTCTATGCAGCTGCGTGGGGAACTCCGTTTGTGGGGCCTCGAAACGGCTGTTCATATTGCAGATGTTTGATGCACATTCTTGCATGGCTCTGTCTTAATTATCAGTTAAGCACTACTCGAATGTATGGGCCCAAATTTATTTTTGTATTTGTCCCAGAAATGTGTTAAACCTGATTTGATTATTTGAAATGTACAACCAAATTTTTAAATATTATTCAGTCAGCTTCACCCGTTTACGAAGCGAAACAGTATACTAGAGGGCACATTTGACGTACGAGGCGTATAAAGAGTAGATGAGGAGTTTACACAAAATTATACTTTCAAAGACTAAATGGAAATTTCTCTTTGTTGTTTTATAGGAAGAACTCTTTTGTATGAACAGAGCGTTATGATACAACCGTATGAGTATAGTGTCCACTTGAAATCTCTTGTGAGTACGATTCAGTGTGCTTAAAAAAACTAAATTTCTTGAGTAGCTGAGTGACCATTAGTTTCTTTAAAAAACTGCTTAATATTTTTAATTTCAAATAATGTCTTAGAATAATTTAAAAAAATTCTGTTACCTGAGAAACACTCACTAAGAAATTATTTTCTAGATACTTGTTCATTTCCTTGTTCGCGGTGGCGCAGTTGGTTGAGGCATTGCATTACAGGCAAGAAGGTCGTGGGTTCGATTCCCGATGGGGGTAATTGAGATTTTCCATTAACTTAATCCTTCCGACCGCACGATATCCCTGAGGGGTTGACTCATTCCCTAACAGAACTGGGTGCCAGGGATATCTCATAGGGGGTAAAGGCGGCCGGTGCATAGGGCTGACAAACTTACCACATTCATATGCCGATTTTCTAGAAATTCTGGGAGCCTCAACCTCCTGGATCCCAAAGGAACTCTCCAGGCCTGTAATGGGAGAGCTTTACCTAATTTATTTCCTTCTTTTAAAAGTATTAATGTAAACTTGCTTATGCTTATTTTAACGGAAAGTTTTTCATTTGCGCTGCAATCACGCCGAATACGTGCTTTTGGTTTTCGCACTTAACCATAGCCCTGGCGATAAATTCCAAAATATGAAAACAAACATATACTGCTTACATACTCACTGTCAAACTGAACTTACGAGCAAAACTTGTTACTTTGTGTAACGAAGACAGCGGCGCCTAGACATTTGGCGCCACCTAAAAGTCTAATTCCGAAGTACAGCCAGTGTCAGGCTTTTTAAATTCTTATTCCAAGATATTCTGAATTCCGCATGTTTAGAATTTCTGTGATTATTGAAACATGACCAGAAGTAAAGAGGCGACTTTTGTAATGTCGCCAGGTCTACTTTCTAAATAAATTTAAATCCCAGAAAATAAGCGATAGAAACATGCATGACGAAGACTTCTTGAAAATTACAGAATTTAGTATGAATGCTCTATAAGCCAGTGTACCTGCACAAAACGAGGCTAGACTGAAAACGGTACTGGGTACTTGAACATTATCTAACGTAACAAAAGCGTTACTGTTGTGTGAAAGATAAGTATGTGCGTGCGTATCACATGTAAGCTTCAGTTCACCTGCACCCTAATGCTGATATTATTCATGCACTTTCTTAGACATGCAAGAAAAGACAAAAAGACAATTTCCATAGCCATTTGCTTTTGGTGATTACAGGAAGATGTGCATTTTTTAATGTAAAACTATGGCTATTACTTTTTGGAGGACATAGAGAATTTTATTTTTTCCATTTCATAAGCAAAAAATGTTTCTCTACTTTTTATTTTTCTACGCATGTTTGCACTTGTAGTGGCGTAGAATTTTATATTCTTTCAGTACAGCCATAATCTTATTAAAATAAGACAAAAAACTTTACCACTATATTCATTAAGAATAATGCAAATTCCGCTGCTTCTTGAACACCCGATACTCAGCATCAGCTTTTGTCCCTTCTTGCTGTTCCCCGAAATATTCACATTTCTCAACTAGAATGTAATGGCTGGAAAAAATGTTCCCGTCTCTGCTGATTACTTCAAACCTATCGAGCAAGTCAATAGCTAGCCAACAGACTTAATCAAATGGTTGATGTACTGTTAATATGGCTATACTCTTTGCTTTGCAACGTGTCTCCAGGTTTCACACACACAGTACGAAAGAAAAATGCACGTTAGAACCTTCAGAAGTTGAATCTATACCGCTATACGAGAACAAAATATTATATGAACAGAGGCTTTCTGAAGCACGGTTTTCCCAGACGGTTGAAGAAAATACTCAAAATGTCCACCTTGATCTTCAACGCAGGACGTTGCACATCTGAACATTGATTGCCTGACTGGCTGGAAAATTCCAGGTGTCGTAAAAATTATCTCATACCCATTCTGGATTCTTTGTTGCCAGTCCTGGACTTCACTGGCTTCCGTAGCATAAACAGTAGACTTTTGATATCCCCAGAGATAAATATGTAAGGGATTTAAATCAGGAGAAGGAGCAGGTCGTGATGTTGGTCCACCTCATCCTATTTATTGTTCCGGAAAAACGTTGTTCAAGTGTTCCCGAAATGCAAGAAGAAAATGAGGTGGAGCACCATCATGCATGAAAGATAAATAAATCCTAGGCTGCAGATCCACATCTTGCAACAGCTCTGGAAGGACGTTTTGTAGGAAATCGTGTTAAACAGCCCGTCAGACGTGGTGAAAGAAAGTAGGGTCCCAGAAGTTTGTCTCCTGCAATGCCTGCATGGAAAATCAATGTGGATGCTTTGAACATTTAAATGATCAGGAGGCCGTAAATCGGAAACCATCCTTCAGAAGGCCTATGTTCAATTACTATTTTTGTTCTTGTATTGTGGTGTAGATTCAACTCCTGTTGGTTTGGGCGTGCATGTTCCTTTGAAGCTGCGGACAAGATGGCATACCTTTGACAAGACGCGAAATTTAAACAGCCCTGATGATATTTGTCCCCCCCCCCCCCCCATAATTCAAATCTCTTCGCGAGGTTGATTCAAGAAAGTAGTAGGACCGGTACGGATCGTGATGCATAGTTTGGACAGCCCTGCTTTAAAGACAAGGGTAGGCCAATAGTTAAAGATTCTGTTTGCAGGTATCAGATTTGGTCAGATGAAGGCGTCATTTCAATACGGAGAGGAGATTTCTCGAGCAGACAAAGAAGCCTAGAGCTTCGTGATTGGTAAGCCCTGAGTTTGGGTTTGCAGGTATAATTTCACGATCTTAACCTGAGCACCAGGCCACTGGTTATCGGAATACGGTCCGCGGAACCCTAGGTGTCTGCGAGATCTGGTAGGGGATCCTAGATATTATTTTTATTTCTATGATAAATTAGAAGAAAAAATACTTCATTGAATATTTCTAATATTTTAGAAACCTTATTTATCTGGACTGATGGTGTAACATAGTGTCTCTCAACTTGGGGTCCGCGAGTTGTCTGTGAGTTGACCTCAATTTGGGTAGATTCTCATTAATGTAATATAAATTTTTCTTTATGTTTTCCTAACTTATTTTTACCCTTACTACTTTTAGAAAAAGTATAGGTTTCGTAATGCATTTTTACATTGCCTTAATAACGCTTTTTAGAGTAAAGCATCTTTCTTATTTGTAATTATTCAAAAAGGAAATGTTACCGGGATTCGTGTCGTATGTGTCCACGACTTGAGATCATTTTTGCGAGAGTGCCGCAGAATTATTGAGGCTTTTAAAGGGGTCAATGGCACCAGAAAATTGAGAACCACTGCAGTATATGAGTAGGCGTGGTTGATGATTATCTTCACGTTCCGACCGCTTTCTCCTTGGTACACATAGAAGAGAAGACTGGTAGGGCCTAAGGCCGATCTGGACGTTTGGAAGAAGAGAAAAGGCATTCGACCCTCTCACGAATCGAAATACATATCCGTGATCTTCTAGCCTGTAGTTAGTTTACTGACTGAGCTAACCTGGCTTCTTTTATGGAGGGTAGATGGTAGTATATTCAATAAAAATTCTGTAAAATGGGAAGAGGATTGGTGCTAGATTTGGTGAGGGGAGGAATCTTTTCAAATTGGAAAATCGTGAAATTTTTCCCACGGTATCTATCACTTACCATACGACTCTGTGAGTCTAAGTTTCAGAAAACGCCCTTTAATAAATCACAAATATTAAACTTAGTGGGAATTTAAATTTTGATAATTTGTGTTAAGACACTGTGTCGATGAGGTAGGCCTACAGTCCGAGGTTCTGAAGGTGCCGTTATATAAAGAACAAATATGAAACAGTAGGCCATGTAAACCTTTTCTTATCCACGTACGAACGTAGATACAACACAATGTATCATAACTCTGATGACCGCATTCTAAATAAAGATATATTTTATGAATAAGTACTATGATAGCGAGACGTGAGTTTCTAATATGGCGTTCCTGAAGTTTTAAGTATTCTTGGATGTTACGCCTTCTGGGCTGTTTGATATGTGCCGACGTTTCGATGGATCATAATACTTTCATCCTCAGTCCGATTGGACTGCTGGACCCTGACCAAACTTCAGGGCGAAACTTTCCAGAAGATTTGAATCTTCAAGTACTTACAAAATTCCTACGTACTGGTAAATTTGTCCTTGTGTTGAATAATCACAAAAGCCCTGAAAATATTAGGAGCAGTGGGGTGTAGCTGCATGAATTTTTAACCTTGGCAATCAGTATATGATTTTCAAAGTGTGGGTGCAGGACGCTGCGCATGACTTTGAGACTCATAAGCGTGTAATATGCTTTTGTGGTAATGGAGAATACCTTCGTGTGTGTTAATTTCTTTGTTTTATCTTTGATGGAATTTGTATTTCAAATAACTTTTACATATAAAATCGTCGATGTCTATTTTCTAGTCTTATTTTAACCTTATGCTGCTGCTACAGCAGAACATATCTTTACGTGTAACAGCACTACATAAAATATTCAATTCTTCTGAATCTCCCTATTTTCTAGCTTTATTACTTGTGAGCATGACTGACTTTTTTGTACTATAACGCGTATTTTTGACTTGTAGCAGAAAAAACTGCATTTCTTTTTGACGTTGAAAAGGGAACATCAACCTTGCTGCTTAAAAGTTTCCTTTCTTAAATCCCAACTCACGAAAAAAAAAAAAAGATATTCTCCTTTCCTAGATGATAACCACAACATGAAGTGAAACACGAAATATAACAACAAAGTAGGGAGTCAGCAGTTGACAGAGATGTATAAAGCGGTTTTGGCAAGTTGAAGGAAGGGCAATTTCTATGAAGAAAAACCCCCCTGACACCTCATTTCCGGATCATCCCTAAGAACAGGTCTTCAGGCGGTTCTTTCTGGCACCCACATAAAAGACTTCAGTGTCATGTGTGTAGGTACAAAGTGTGGTCAATGCTATCATCTCCCTTAACTGAGATATTCGGTGCCATTTTGCCAAGCAAACCTAAACACCATTGCAAATGATGTATTCCATGACGTAGGACATAGACTTTATCTAGGTGTTCTTTACCTTAAAAATGTCATAGGGTTTCACGGTACACGAGTAAATGTAGTTTCATTTAACTTATAAGAAACGTAGGGCCTTCCCTGCCCAGGCTTGTGCGAAACTCAGAATGCTCAACAACATTATATGTGTATCGATTATACCCAGTATCACCCAAAAGGGGAATTTTTTTTTTCCACTGGCTCGACAGCCCCTTGGGGGCCTAGGCCGCCTCATTTTTCGAGGCTTCACGATCACACACTTTTTAGACACACCACACTCTGTAGGACTCCTCTGGACGTGGGACCAGCCCGTCGCAGAGACCTCTACCTGACAACACACAACACTCACAAGAGACAGACATCCATGCCCTAGGCGGGATTCGAACCCACAATCCCAGTAAGCGAGCGGCCGTAGAACCACGCCTTAGACTGCGCGACCACTGGGATCGGCCAAATGGGAAAATACATGTGGAAACTATGGATAGAAAACCATTAACGCCCCCTAAGTACACTATGAGTTTCACTCAGCCATTTTTC
This sequence comes from Reticulitermes speratus, assembly GCA_021186555.1. Lineage (NCBI taxonomy): Eukaryota > Metazoa > Arthropoda > Insecta > Blattodea > Rhinotermitidae > Reticulitermes > Reticulitermes speratus. The sequence continues at coordinate 36,048,161 of JAJKFL010000003.1, read as the reverse complement.
ACGAAACTCACAATTACGTAGTGACATTACGTGCAAATGTGCTATACTGAATTTATCTAAATCGGTTGAGAAATATTGATATTGTAGTAAGAAATTAATTTACACCCTTCTCTGAAATATGACTTTCACTGTACCGAGTTTCACGAATCTCATAACTCCTCAATAACACTACATGGGAATTTATATACCGAATTACCCTATAAATCTCTCACGAAATTTGAAAAGTACAGTTTTAATTTCATTTACTTCTCAAGTAAATTATGACTCTCATTGAGCTGATTTGCATGAAATTCATGCTTTCATAAGGAATTTCATGAAAACCTGACAAATGATGTAGTCGCTGATAGTAGGTCACAAACAGAGAAAGAGACTGACGGACAGATAGACAGACCAACCTGGTCCCCACGTAAGGCCTCTTTCTTTACTTCTTAACGGTCTAAAATGGAAAAGTGATTACATATTGCACCACTAAAAGTGAAATAATAAATGGAATGAAAGCTTCTGAACACAAGATTACTGCTAAGCTGCATGAATAAGGGACATACATCTACAAAATGTGACAATGCTCATCTTTTACTACAGTTGTTGTAGACAAAATTTTTATTGACTCATTATTATAGATCCCTTTATAGATAATATGAAGACGCAATTTAATTTAACACACACGCCAGGAATTTGAAAGGGAGCGTGACAGAATCAGCAGTCCTGCTAATATTGGTAATTGTTGAGGCTGCAATACTGACCGAAGCATTAGTACCTTTCGATTGCTTCATAATGGCAGATTCTTTTTGAAAATAACTACCACTTGCCGAATGTATCCTTAACTGTATGACTGACTTGTTACGTGGGACCAAGAAGTTGCAGAATTCCGACAGTTAGACTTACATACTTATATATAGGCCGGGTAGATAATGGTTTTTGTTTGATTGCCTTATGTATTTCACTGACAGATCACATAATTAATGTCAATGTCTGACAAGTGGCAGCAACGACCGGCCCCCTCGACATGTGTTCTATTATATAACTGTAATTATATATTCTAGGCACACTTATTTGGAAAACAATATCTTTGGAATACTGAATATTTTTCGACAATTTATTGCAGGTATAAACTTGTTGCAAACCTAGTCCCAATACATGCAATTACATCGCTATTTAAGAGCCGCAGGTTTCATTCCTGTGGGCTCATTAAACACTCTAATTAATACAATTGAAAGTGTACTTTAGGAAAGGCTAAAATCACTCAGCTGTTTAAGGAATTATTTTTTTATGAAGCCCTAAATTGTATTGCCATGCACACAACAACCTGAGCCAGATTAATCCATTTCATAACATGCCCATACTGTTAAGCATGGTCCTTACAAATATGGAATGTCATGACGTAATTACAATCGACACGTGGCGGTTTACACAGGCTGAGCCAAGTTTTTACATCTGTAAACAACAATTTTCTGCTAAGATGATTTTGTATAAAACAGTTAAGCTATTCGACATTCCTGAATATAAATTAGATTAAGGTAGAACTGTGTTATAATCTTGATTTCTACTCCAAAATAGTACATGTTTCTTTCGTATGTGAATATAACTACAACCACTTATTCCCTGTACACAGACTTCGCGTATTGTATGACTATTGAAATACGTTCATCTATCATATCATAACATTCCTTTAGCGTAGTAAAGTAATTGTACTTGAGTAATTAATATTACTAAGCTATTTTCAACATAAGCAAAACTAACAGAGGTTGCATCTTAAATTTAAATATTCGTTCCACTTTGCCGTTGTCCAGCGTACTGTTAAAGTAGCTTCATACCAAGTTGCCTTTTTACTCAGTTGCCAGCCTGTTCCTGTGAGTTGCCCAGACTAAGCTGCGTATTTCCTATAACACACGCCAAAATGAACAAAATCTGGGAAATAATGTATAACATCCTCTTATTAATGGCGGTCGTGTTACAGAACCTGTGCATAGATATTTTAAAAAGTCATTCCAACATAAATATAAATATCTGAAGTTTGATTATAGTTTTCACAAGGGCCCGTCAGTGACCCTGTATCTGAGCTGGTTAAGCCCAGTCCCACACAATGACACTGTTCTTTTATTAATTTTACTTAATATTATTCTAATTTCTTTGTCAAGGTACCCGTATTATAACCGACATCTTTTCTTCAAGTTTTTGGAACCCAAATATTTTACAGATTTAGGCCTCTTATCTCACGCTACGCCCGTCTTTCCTAATTTATTTGACCACCCCTATAAACTTAATATGTGGTTAACAGTACAAAGTATGGAGATTCTCATCGTGTAGTTTTCTAGAGACTTCTGGAACTTCTTCTCTTTGATCTGCGCATCCAATTCTCACAAAACATCAATGTGTGTTCCTGATTTTAGGGGAAAACCAAGTTTCACGCCACGTAAAGCAAAATATAAAATTATAATTTCCTGTGTTTCAATAGTTAGGATATTAGAAAGGAGACGGTTGTTTGTTATAAAGCGCCAGGATTTACGGTGAACGATTTTTATTCTTCAGTTTCTACTCTAGTTTCAATGTCACTGTTTTTGACTGTTTTTGCGACTACAAATTTGTATTTCCTGAAAATAAACACAACGAATTTTGAAAAAAATAAAATAGCGTCTTTTAATAAAATGTCTCTATGGTTTTATCTGAGTTTTCAGATGGGCAGTAGATTGCTAGTTTCATCAACTATTTGCCGTCGCTCGCAAAGGTAAAGTTGTCCCTATGCACTCCATGAACGTGAGTGGAAGAGTGAAGATATACCTTCAGGACCATTCATTCTTAAGGTCAACACTGGCGGTGAGCAATTTCACACGCCCTGGCTTTTTATACCCCGGCGAAAAAGCGTGTATTACCCACTGAACTTGAGACTGGCTGGGCCCCAGAAAGGATCTGAATGCTTCGAAGAATAAAATAGTTCCCTGTCCCTACAGAGATTCGAAACACTATTGCTCAGTTGTCCAGCCGCTATGCTACTCACTATATGCAATACACTCATAACAGTGTTCAATAATATATACTGTATAATGAACGCAGTCATCGCGCCGTATTCAAGCTGTTAGAATTCCGGAATAAAGTAAAAATATTTCAGATTTCACTAATTTGAATGTTGCTGTACTTTATACTCACAAATGAATCCTTTTTTAAAAAGCTAACAATTCAGGCTCGGCGAAATGTGATTACAACTGTAATGATTATGATTATAATTATGATAGCACAGTAGCAATACAGGTGCATTAATTTAAGTTAAAACCAACTAATGCACAAGATTATTAACACAATAAGATGTATTTATACCCCATACATACGTTTCGGCAATCAAATTTAATCCTCAGCGGCATTCATCAAAGAATCACATGTATCTACGGCATCCAAATACAAAACACTTGGCGTCTGAGTTGTTCAATTTTGCATAACTTGTTAAACCATAAGAATGCATTCGTCTTGTGAAGTTTATCTTTTATATTCTTGTAATTGTAGACTAATTAGACAACTGCTGTATATTTGGATGCCGTAGATGCTTGTGACTCTTTGATGAATGCCCCCTGAGGATGTCAATTTGATTGCCGAAACTTATGTAGGGGTATAAATACATCTTACTCTGTTAATAATCCTGTGCATTAGTTTGTTTTAACTTAAACTCACGATAAAATGCACGGTACATACAACATAAAAAATACAGGTGGAACAACAGTAGGTCATGGAACAGTGGAGTTAGTTATAGCTTTGTGTCACTAATATTCACATTTCCTGTCGAGTAAAATGCACCGCATATAGCGAAAAGGTACTCGTGTCTGAATATCATGAAAGGATGGCTGAATCTACAGTTTCCTTACTTGTCCCCCGCTGCCTGGCATTCACAGCCACATTGAAGCTGCGACGCATTCAACAGGGATCCTTCAGACTTCCTAATACCTACAACTATGGATAAACCACAAATCCCACAACAATTGGAATGCTACTGAAAGCATAATATGCAGTAGCTTTCGGCGGTCACCCCTATCTATGCGGCGCAGGTATGCCGGCAGTGGCCGCTCGTGGGTATTTCTTATGGTAGTGCTGCGGCTAGGATTATTATATGATTAATCAGAAGGGCTTAATACAGGGATTCTTTCAGCACAGCCATTCAGCCACTTATGTTTAGCGTATATAACAGGGTTAAAATTTTCTCACTTGTCTCGTGTTTGAGGATGACTGAGAAATAATTAAGTTAGGAGTTGCACGACCTAAATTCTTAATCTCAGTCTCTCGATGAGAGTTAAATGCGAAAAACTGGTGCCCTCTAAATACTTCACGCTGTTCTTTTATATGTTTATTTTAAAATTGCAACTACTAAAATTAAAATATTCACAAATATTGCTTTGAAAACATCTAGGTAAAAATGGTTATCAATACCAGCGTTTGTACCGTTAGGAAAGGTAAACATATAGGGCCTGCTGTATATGGAGCCCTTCAAACGCTGTGTGGGTTGCACTCGGAATGGACTGACGGCAGCCCATCCACAGGCCTAGCTCAGAGAGTCCCCCTACCACTAGCACACTCTGTGCTGAAGCCAGCGCGCAAGGGCTGGGAAGGACACAGCCCGATCTGATCTCTGCTGCGCGTAGAGCCTGTCGCACTTGAATTTGAAATGATTTCCTTCATATGCTGTTGAATGATGTGCGTATTTCTTAACGAACACTTTTATTCAGATATTTAATTTTTCTCAAAGTTTCTGGGGCAGCTGCAGCTCTGCAGCCCGTATGTGACCGGCACAAAGGGGCGAGCCGCTCCTGTGTGCCAGTCACATCTTTTAAGTTGTTGTAACATTTCAGAAATATATTGTCTTTTTTCTTGTTGCCCTTCTTATACACCGTGTTTTGGTAAAAGCTAAATATAAAATTCGTCAGCAAGCAATGTACGGAAGTACAAACATAATTTACGAAGACAGAATGAGATTCTTGGCGCCTTTGTAACGTCACGGTCAGTACCCTAGGACATGGGTGTACAAATTTTCCAGAAAATTAGAAGCCATCTCAAAATTCTAGACGCACTGAGGGTGACATGAAGCAATTTCCATATTGAGGACCCATAAATATTACGTGCCTTTTTACAAAATTCAGTCCTTGCCTTGACCTGGAGCCGGGGACTGTTGCACCCCTGCTGTAGGATTTTATTTCCCGTGAATGGATTTGATGGGTGAAGTGTAGCTGCTGGTATTGCCAAAAGCGAATTAACAATCTGTAGCCCACTATTAACTACATATATATGTTGCAACTGCCCCAGCATTATGAGGTCTGTATTTTGACACACAGTGTAGTTATTCACTGTCTCGTGTTAAAAACAAAGCATAGCCTTTCGGGGGAGAGATGATCCCGTTCCTTAGGATAAATGTAAGATTAAATGCAGTTTTTATACTTAACACGTAACGACGGATAACGTCAACAAAGTTAATATTTCATATATGAAATGCCATCGCCAAAATCCTACAAAGTTGTATTTACCTGTTGTGCAAAATACTCAGAATAAACAACTCTTTTCTTTTCTTGTACAAGATGAAGCATTTAAGATTTCTAATGGACAGGGACTCTCTCTTCTGTGGGGTAGAAACAGAAGTTTTATATATAATAAAGTTGTGCATCTCACCGCATAGGCCTGGGTTTCTTTCTAGGAGGGCCCATGTAGGATTTGTGGTGAGGAAAGTGGCTTTGGGACAGGCTACCGTTGTCAGTGTAATTCCATCAATGATCGTAACTCACATTCATCTTAGTAGCTACTTCTCTGATCAGAAGGAGAAAGAGGCGAAACCTGGGAACCTTTAAACAAAACAATGCTCTTTGTTATGTCGCTGAGCACTGGACAGAAAAGTGTTTCCATATTAAAAGTCTTCAGATAAATTAATCTCAAACTTGTCGTCTTAACCATTTTGGGTTCGCGGTCGTCATCCGTTTGCTACTGAAGGCGGTAGCCTAATGGGTTTTTATATACACGTATATCGCGGCAGGTGTCCTTTGAGTCGCTTTGCGAGTTTAAGGTGGTATGGGTTGTGTAGGTGCTTATCGATATACTAATGGTTGGACAAGGACGACGTTTATTGTGCTCGGTTGTGGTTGTGGTTTGGACCAGCCGACCCACCGCTCCTCAGCCAGACGGCCAGCCGAGTTGCCGGTCGGCCAGGCAGCCTGCCGAGTTTTGAGTGATGGCCGCTTGGTCGACCCCCTAAACCAACCCCATATATCATTCAAGATGGCGGCGGACTGTGAGGGTTGGAAGCGGCAGTGACGTCCAGAAAGGGGAGGAAAAGGGATGAGACGGTCCGTGACGTCATAGACCCACGCGCTTTGCTCACGCGCTCCATCTGTCGGTGTTGCAAAAACACCGTTCTTCCCTTTTTTTTTTTTTAATTTTTGATTTAGGTGGGTCGTAATAAAGTTTTTCGAACTTAACTCTCTTTAAGAATTTTACTTTTCTTTAGGCAGGATTATCATTTAATATCCAGGATGCAATGGGGAACCCACATTTATCTCTGAATTAAGAACGGTGTTACATATAAACAAATTTATATATTGTGTAGTGATATATATTTAAAACTACATTTATATTCGCCGATCCCAGTGGCCGTGCGGTAAGTTTGCGGCTGCTCGCTTGCTGGGATTGTGGGTTCGAATCCCGCCGGGGGCATGGATATTTGTCTCTTGTGAATGTTGTGTGTTGTCAGATAGAGGTCTCTGCGACAGGCTGATCACTCATCCGGGGGAGTCCTACCGAGTGTGGTGTGTCTGAATGTGATCGTGAAGCCTCGATAGTCAGGAGCCCACTAGGGGCTGTTGCTCCATTGGGAAAAAAAGACAATCATATTCACATAAATGCAAATTTGACAGTGATATATGGAACACGCCAGGCACAACACAGTCTTGTCATGTTTGCCACTGAACTATGGTCAATGAATAAGAACATAATCCTATGTATCTGCGTCGTCATTTTCTTTTGATCAGACTTTAGCACTGACATATAGTTTCGTACTGCAGACAGCTTTGAGCGAATTAGCAACTGATGCTGTACCAGTAAGTTTGCTGGATTGACTTCATATGGCTCTAAAGTCGATTTCATTTTTCCTTTAAATTTGAGGATTTATGGAATGACTATCCGAAAGGAAATCCCCCACATCCAAAATATCAAGACAAAATATTGTTACTAAAATGTGATGGAGAAGTGACTAAAAATTGACTTCAAGTTTCTTGGGAAGCTGATGGTTGTTATTCTGCTCAAGACTATTATGGATCCCGCCTATGAATACCATCCGGACCGAGATAACGTCACTCCATACCCTACTTCTTAATTTGACTTTCGTAGAGATGCGTTAAGTTTTTTCTACCCGATCCTTGCCCTTAAGTTTTTAGACTAAAATTTTGTGTGCAGTTCGTATGTCCCCATGTGTGTTACATGTCGCTGGCCACTCTCTGGTAAAAGGTTAAGCAAACATTATGCCTGTGTTTGATTGAACATCGCGCCATAAACTTACTACATGGAAGAACAGAGGCATATTTCCAAATATTCTTAGCCTAGGAACTAGATGAAAATAGAGAATAGCTTCATTCTTCCCCCCCCCCCCTTCAAGCCTTTTTAACTTGAGACAAAGTGCCGCAGGTACACACTAGACCCTAGAACAAGCCTGGGCATTGTAAAGGTGAAGCAGCCCCTGTACTGGACAGGCCTGAGGGTTCCAGGAAGTATAGGCTCCCAGATTTCAAGGCAATCGGCACATGAAAGTGCCCTATGCACTGACCACTTTACTCCCCAGAAAATATTCATGGTACTCATTTCTGTTAGAGTCTGAATCGTCGCCAGGGCCATAGTGCGTCTAGAAGGACTATGTCAACTGGATATTGTAGAAAGGAAAAATATCTTTAACTGCGGGAAATCGAAACCCATTGGCCAGTATTCTAATCACTGTACAAGAATAATAAAACCATTGGAGGTTCAGTGGTGTGTTTTAATTCATATATAAACTTAACCTGTCGCTATGGTACAAGGGAACAGAGGGCGAAGTAATAAATCTCCTCCTTTGATATTTGAAAATTGTAGTTTATCCTAGCTGAAATTCCTTGAAGAGCACATCCTATATTTCTTTCAAGCTTTTCTTGAACCTGGAGAAGCGATGCCCAATTAAGGTTTGAAACCGACGAGATTCTTTCCTGTTTAGCGCGCCCCTAACTGAAGTTGTAAAAATGTACCCGTTATTTGCGTCACGTCTGCCACTCCATCTATCTGCATGTAACAATTCTAAAACGGCTGTACTGATTTCCAGAACTCTGACACTGGTGACTTTCACTGAAATTCGGCACATTCCAGTTTTGGATAAAATAAACATAAAGCGAAATTATGCTTGTGTTTCTGACATTTGTCGATCATAACTGGATAAACACTTACTAGAACGTGATAAACACTTACTAGAACATGGTATTTCAGAACAAAAGCTGAAAGAAATGAAGAACAAATTTTGTGATTAACATAATTTTTTCTTATGTTTTACCATTTTTGGTGCAACTGAACAAAACTATTATGCTCTGCACGTATATTCTTTCCTGTCTCAATGTCCAATTTCGTTAAGAAGGAACTTACGTTGTTGATAATGAACGATTTTTTATTTATTTGTCCTCTACTACATGTTCAAAGCAGTGGCGTTGATATTTACAATCAAATGGGCTCTCGGTGCTAAGATAGGTTTCGATTAATTCTACCGAGAGGAGTATTTTGGGTTTACCGGCCAGCGAGCGCGTGAGAGCCGGACATTTGCCAGGCGGCCGGTCGGGAATCCTAGGTCCTGGTATATTTGGGATAATATTTCAAGTTTCAGCGAACGCTTGAGAGTTGGACACTCGGCAGGCGGCCGGTCGGGAGTCATACGTCCTGGCATATTTTGGATAATACTTCAAGTTTAAATTTTGTTTTATTGTGCTTTCTATCATCAAACGGCACACGGATGTCATACCTGTCTCTAGACTACGTTTTATCCGTGATTTATTCAATTTACAGGAATACGCTTAGTTGATAGTGGGCCGGGATAGCGTAGTCGGTACAGCGACTGGCTACGGGCTGGACGACCCGGGGATCGAATGCTGGTGGTGGCGAGATTTTCCGCACTCGTCTAGACCAGCCCTGGGACCCACCCAACCTCCTATAAAATTGGTACCGGGTCTCTTTCCCGGCGGTAAAGCGGCCGGAGCGTGGAGTTTGACCACCACCCTCATCTAGTGCCAGGGTTAAAGAAAGAGTAGACATGTACCTCTACTCCCCCTCTGGGCCTTCATGGCCCTTTCTAGGGAGAACTATACATTTTACGCTTAGTTGATATATGACAACATCTACGGGATTAGTTAAAGAAGTTAATTCTATTTAATATTGTTTAATAAGTAGCCATCTGCATATTATCTGCACATTACCTATATATATTTTTAAAACTGTATTGAAGTAATTAAACATGGTGTTTCAAAGACCCTGATCCAAATTGACAGGTTATTATCATAGATTCAATGGTAAGTTGATTACGAATGGTGAGAGTATAGGACATGAAATTAGGTGATCGAGGCCTGTGTCAAGTTACGATTGCCATTTGTCCCTCCAAACGAGCACCATGAAAGCATTATTTTCCGTTTAGTTAAGCCACGGCCCTTTCCTCTCTACCCCTTCGAGGTCCACAAAACTAACCTCTCACATTATTCCCTGCTAATTGATATTAACATAACTTCCATTTAATCTGAAGGTGGCATAGTTATTCTTTCAATAAGCTAATCCTTTTTCGAAACGTGGTATTTTTGAGTGCTGAACATTTTCGAGAGTAAGGTGTTGAGGAAGAGAAAGTAACAAACAGGAGACTGGAGAAAATGGCATAAAGAGGAGCTTCATAATTTTTATTCCTCACCAAATATTATTTAGGTGATTAAATAAAGGTGGAAGAGAAGGGCGGGGCATGTGGTGCACTTGGGGGAAAAATAAATACACAAAAGATTTTGGTGGGGAAATCTGAAGCAAAGAGACGACATTGAATTCCCAGGCGTAGGTGGGAAGATAATATCAGAATGAATCTTGAAGCATTATAATAGGAGCTTGTGGCATATATTCATTCGCCTGGGGATAGAGCAAGTGGCCGGCGCTTGTGAACACGGTAATCAGCCCTGGGGTTCGACAAAATGCGGGATATTTTTCGACTAGCAGAGGGAGGAATAACTTCTCCGGAAGAAATCTGCTCAATGGAGTTAGTAGTTAGCTAACACTTCTGTGTATGCATTCTGTTGATAAAGCTATCCTGGGACTTCTGGGCTCATTGCGACATGTGTTCTTTCCAGCAGAAATACCTTACCTTGTCCATGTTAAATTATTCATATACATCATCGGACTTTTGTACAGAGACGCTATAATATGTGGTATTTAATATAATGTTGTTACATAAGTTATGGAATTACAAACAAAACCCACATAAAAATTAGAAATTGTTCTTCCATGGAAATGTCCATCTGGAAGATCAAACTTAGGACTATGTCATACCTCTGGAATTGTAACGGAATTAAACGACGGTATAATTTAGGGTTCTGTGCCATCTGTCTTCCATCCGCACGTCATCTGGATGGTTCAAAAGTTTTATAATGATAATAATGTTACCGGAAAATTTCATGGTGTTTTTAAGTAGTAATCAGTAAAGTACATTTGGTGTATACCGTCCAGTTTTGTATGATTATGAACAATGTATTCGAGAGACTGTAAAATTGTCAATTTGACCCTTCATTTCAGTTTATTGCCGGTGCTCAGAATTTGTGGAGCTTTTCTTCCACTCTCCCTGACTTCCTTCTTCATGAAAACTTTAATTTTGAGGTCTCTGTACTTATGGGTTGAGACGCTGCGTGTCTGGGTGATTAGTGTTCGACGTTTCGGGACAGCGTAGTGGTTTTATCATCATGAATTTAAATGACATTTCGACCATTGAAGGTTTGACCACAACGCTGTATTGAAACGCCCTTAGCAATCCCCCAGTGATGCAATGTCACGTCCCAGAAAAACAAAGACTGAATATACCGCTACGAGATTCTAAGAAATCTCAGATTTGATTTTGGCTCTAATTGTTGTCTAATATAATACAAACGTTGGTAAAATATTTATCATCCTGTGCACTACAAAACAAATAATTAACTAACAGCATTTATCAGGTAATTTTTAAGATCTCGGTGTCACGTAGTCTGCAAAGTATTTCTCGCCTTTATGGAAAATATTGTTCATTACGCCGTAGAAAAATTTCGCACTTAATCCTTAACATAAGCCAGATGAATTCCTGGGCCTATAATATCAATTTTAGACTTATAGCCAATAGCCTCTCTATCTACGCCTAGGCTTTCTTGGTTTCTTACCTACAGGTTCTCTACTAAATTTTGTACAATAAGCGTACGAAGAAACTTTCTGACTGTTCCAGTTTCTTGTAAAATTCTCAGAGTCTTTTTTATGTATTCAATCTTTTATGTGTGCGTGTTTCATCCCTTCCCTCCCATTTCCAAAACATTTTCATAAACTTCAGAATTCTTCAGCATTTAAAAGAAAACTCAATTCTTAACTCCACTACATTCCTGTGTTAAACTCCATTAGTTTGCGTGTTATTCACTGATATACTTATTAAAATGACAGCGGACCTAGAAGCTGAACAGCACTGTAGAAAATTCTGGTTACATTCTGGATATATATATATATATATATATATGTGCTACTCAGAGGCGTAATATTGCTGTTCTTTTTTACGTTTGCATGGGTCGCACATTCCATGTGAGATGTAATTTGAGAAGAATGACTGTTGTCATCTGAAATCAATTACCCACGCTACTGGCATAGCAGTTTGTTGGTCTGTACAGTCAGTGCAGTGTGGGGAGCAAATAAATCCCTTCATGATCCATCACAAGCCAGAGCTTAGTTTGTAATGCACTACAAGATGGCAGTACAACCAAGAGACTTCTCTAATAATTAAAGAATGAATTACACCTAACTCACGTCAACAGATTGAATGCAGCTTCGCATTGTATTCGTACGTGCAATAATTTTGTTCCTGTATGCAAGCAAGTAATTTTTAAATTGCGTTAATTAAGTTAGAACTTCACAGAAGTACAAATTCATTCTTTTCCTTGACTTATTGCTATTTATACGCGAAATTATTTTATTAGTTTAAAACCAATTTTCACCGATTGAATTTTCAGAAAACTCAGAAGAAGTTGCAGCTTAAGAAAGTTACCAAAGTTACCAAAATCTATTGTTTTAAAGAAATTAACCAACCACAAGAATGGAGGCAGCGGATTTCTCCAAAAATTTAATACATTTTAAACAAAATTACTCTGTTTAAATTCCCAGTGGTCTTGAATGCTGATAACTGTAAAGGCATGACTACAAAGTAAGGCATAAGATACTTAGGTAAACGTAAAAATGAACTTGTCATTTCTACACGTTATGAAAACATAAGACGGAGTGGCTTCACGCTTCTGTCGATTCACCCCTCGGGAAAGATCCCTCGGTCCCCTTTGAATAGTGTCGCTGCAGGGTCCCATTTCTGGTCTGGACGTTATGGAGGAGACAAAAATCTCTTTTCCCGACCAGGCATCAAACAACAATTCTGCATCTTAGAGCCCGTAACTTGGTCGCTACACCGGTTACGTTGAACTGGCTCTTATAAGATATTTAAGGATTTTGTATATTTATTCGATATAAAAATAACAATATTTTAATAATATCTGTAATGAGGGCCGATTAAGAAGCTATGAATTATGCAGTTTTCTTCTGCCACTCCTGGGTCTGAATATTTTATTCAACACACTGCATTAGACAAAATTCGGTCCACGATCTGCTGCATTACGTGACCCTTATTTAGTTTTCATTTCTCACATATCATAGACAAATTCACGTAAAAGAAGTTAAAAATCGAGATTTGGGCAGGAATTCCTTTTTGTGAGATTCTTAATGACGTCATTAATATCACCACGTATTTAGCTCTTTGATTGTTCCGCCTACATTAATTAGACCTGAGGGATGAAAACAGCCGCTACTTTAATTCATTACAGCTAAACTGAAGTATAAGAAAATCGCAAAGGGGCCAGCTGCAAATTAAATTTTATGAGAGCCCAAACACCTTCGCAAAACCAGAGTTCAATGTATTATATTTAATTGTTATTCTTCTTATATTATTATTATTATTATTATTATTATCAACTCTTCGCGACTGCAGGCTTATTTAATAATCTATACAAATTCAGTTTCTGCCTTACAAAAATAAGTTGTATCTCTGTTACAAAGCCCAAAATTTTAATGAGTGAAATTAAAATATGTATGTAACAAATTTCAGCCTGCAGAATTTTTTCACACAGGGTGTCATCATCGCGCTTGCACTTAGCAATGCAACTACAGGAATGTGGCTTGCATGCAAGGAAGAGTTCTGCAGGCCTGTTTACATCTTAGCTGAATACAGTGTGAAGATGATGAATATCTTACGTTATTAAAAATAGTAACGTATTAGTCGGTGCCTATTTTAAATGTTAGTGTTTTTTTAAGTAATAAAGGAGAACAGAATTCTGTAACATTAACAATTTTAACGCCGGACCTTTGAGGCAAGACATTTCTTTCGTACTCCTTGTTATTTTTCCAAGTTTGCTTCCGAATTTAATATTATATCCGTAACCCCTCATTATGTGTAGCATTGGCACGACGACTCTTGTTTAAGTAATTCTTTTGATACAGAAACCCATTTATTTTAGGAAGAGACTATACCAGCACTCTGGTAGCGATTGTTCTGCCATCTAGAGTACGAAAGGTGGACTACCTACTACCAAACCGATCTCAGTGACATGTCGGTAAAATATCGTGTTTGATGCCTGGTTTTCTTGCAAGCTGTTATTTACAGAGACAGCAAATTGATATTGCATGCCACAGTATTTACGTGAAGACAATATACGGTCTGATAACTGGTGTTTTTTTTTTCGAAATATTAAGTGCAAAATGCAGCAGCCAATAATTATAAACTCACCTGACGTCCTAGTAGGAGGTAAATTTGTCCCTTCCCTGAATCAAGCATAGCTGTATGAAGGCACGTGGGGAAGTGCGAGTACATTGAACGCATTTTTAACCGCAGTACTAGTTGCAGGTACGTGGCCTTGCGACGACCGCCTTATCCCTGGAGAAAGAGCTCCTGTCACTCACTGAATTAGAGGCTGTTTGATTTCCAGACTCGATTTGGAGGCTTGGAGAAGATAAATTCCCTTTCCGGGAATCAATCCATGCTTTCTTGGTCATCCAGTCCGTAGCCTACAATCACTACCGTATGCAGAAAGAGCTAAGTTTATAAATAAGGTGTAGGCCACAAAGGCATATGGAAAAGTGGTAGCGTAAACAGTTTCACTCTTTCTTAACCTCACCACTACATCAAAGTGCGTGATGAGGTCCACTCTCTGTCGCTTTACCCACGGAGAAAGAACACCCGGTGCTTATTGAGTGGGAGGCGGGGTGAGTTCCGGTGCTGGTCTGAACCCTTTTGAGAAGACGGAAACCTTTTGCCTCTGGCGGGACTTGAACAACGATACCTAAGTCTCGTCCTTTACCTAGTCACCAAAAGTGCACCGTGTAAGAATTACACCTCTGTGTTCTTTCTCGTAGCAATAAATTACCCTTCTCTCTACAACTTCGTGGTGGTCTTTGTCTTCTCTCCTATTCGTCGTCGAATCCATAGGAGCAACAACTGCTACTGATAAAACATCGAAACCGAGGTTTATTGAATCAAACACATATTGTGATGCTGTTTTGTGCAATCTTACAAATGCTGCACTTTGGTGTATGTCTCATGGTGCAGCGAAATGAGGAATGTGACGTGGCTCGGTGTAGTCGTGATTTCCCTAATTCGATTTTAAAAAAGGGGCTCACCAAAAGGAGTACTGCCGGGCTGCAGTTCCCTTCAAATCGAAACGTAGAAAAGGACAGATTTTTAAGACATGATGTCAGTCGTTTTACGCCCTTTACCCTTTAGCCGAAATCAGCCACTGAAATCGGATGTTGACTAATTCTTTGGACTTTGGAATATAAAATAAAGTTAGGAAGTCTTACAGCAAGAAGATTACGCCTTGTGATATAAGTTATGTGAGTGATTCATTCAACATGTAGTTGTATTTGTACGTATTATATAAATGCACTTGCACACGATGTTATGTTACAGTTATGTTTATGACGTGATTTTATAACGTAGTTTCTAAAATCTAACATAAATTGTACATAGCCTGAGGTCAGCATCCCCTCTATCCGGTGAAAAATCCTGGGTGCGCGCCTGTTTTAAACGTGGGCTCTGATCAACTGCGATATGAACCTCCTTATTCCACAATAGGCAAAGAATTTCTTGGCCGGCTGAGCGGCTGTTGAGGTTTCAAGAAGAACACTTCGATTTTAAGTAACACTGCGTTACGTTGTTAGTGCTTGGTCAAGGCACATCGGTACTTACCTCGTCTCATAAAAGGAAAAGTCAACCTTGACACTTTCTGAAATGACTTGCGAGACTTTTACGTGTATGGCACTCTGATTCCTATTGAAATAAACATTAGATTCTTCTGAGACCTTTTCAATTCATATATTAGTTTCAGAATTTGATGTGATTCACTTGCTTTGTCTGAATTCCGAAGATACTGTCAGTGAATTAAGACTTATAATGTGTGTTACTTACAAGGGTCTTTGTCACAGTTCCGCAAATCAGAAATTAAAATATTACTGTGTACAGCTAGGGCTTGTTATTGTGAAAAGTCATCTAAATTTTCAGGTTAGAGAAATCTAGAAATTTCGCATCGCAAAAAAAAAAAAAAGAAACAGAAGTTGATTAAATAATATCCAACAAGGTAAGAATGACTTGTATTAACTTAAAAACACTTAAATGAACACATAACTTATAAGACACAATAAACAATAACACTCAGAAGATATATGTTTAAGATGTATCAGACAAAAATGAACAGAGCATTTTGATTGGGAAGCCTGTCTGGAAGCACTTGTTTTGAAGACTGAAAAGCAGGTATAAGGACAAGGGATGAGTGTTCAGGAGATAGATATGAGGATGGGAATTGGAGGGAGGTAGCCCAGAGTTATGACCTTACTGACGATGACGGAGCTGAGTGAGAGCCATGACTTTTTTGCATGTGATGATGGAAAGAGTTCAGTTGAAGGAGGCGGACAGTGTAAGTAATGATAGTGATATTGACTCTTGTTTATTTATTTATTTAGTGAGTGGTTTAGTTTGTATTGTGGCGCATAATGGTTACAGCATAATTATTGCAGCTTCTGTTCTTATACACAAGAAAGTACATCAGTTCACATGTACTGAGCAGAAAGCAGCAGATAACAGTGATGTTCACAGAATTGTGGGTCCCCTCTATGGACCCTGCTTTATGTCACATTTCTGGCGTCTAGAATTTGGAGGAGAATTTTAGATTTTTTAAAACGTTTTGGACGAAATACGTAATTTCATTCTCTGCATATTGATTTTGGCCAACGCGCCTAAGGCCTTTGTCAATGTTGGGTTATGACCTGTGGCGAGACACATGCATTCGTCTGAGTTGGAGTGCTGGAGCTACACGACGCATACATACGGCGTAACACGGCACCCCTGTGTGATTCTTTCTGTGACGAAACATGCAGCACGAGTATTATGAGACGTGCTAACACCAGACGTAGGCAACTTGACGGCAGTTTCTTGGGACTGCTCACATTTCAATTTCTGCTCCAAATATCTCGTATGTGACCCACTTAACCCTCTGAAGCCTGAATATATAAAAATTTATTCCTACCTCACAGATGACAAACTGCCTCCATCATGAAAACCCGTCAGTTGATAAGATACAGTTTACAAATTAATTGCTACCTATTGTGAGACGGACGGAATTCGGTGTTGAGGCAGGTCGCACACATGTATACAGTAACCATTGTTCCTTATGGAGTTAACGTAGCTTTTTCTGAGTACATAGTGTACAGAGAAGATTTGATATACCTATCTTTATGTCGCGTTTTTCAATAACTTTCACAGCATTTTAACTAAATTCATCTTAGGTCTTTAAGGCGCCAGAGTACCGTTGTCTTACAGTGACCAGATCACGGGCTGAACAACAGATCCAACAGGGTTCAGTTCCCGGCAGGTGTAGGAGATTTTACTGTTCTCGAGGGCGTTCAGACAGGGTCTGGGGACCACCAAGCGAATGGGTAAAGCGGATGCTTTCTACGGGGTTAAAGATGCAATTTTATTAAACGATTCTTTTCCTTTTTGATTTGTGTACGTCTGCTGAAATTTAACTTCGGCTCAATACTTAAATCTCAAAATTTGAGATGAATTGAGTTCTGAGAAGTAACCATGAAATCGTGTATAATCGGAAGGCTTCTTGTTTCACTAATGAGCTACATGAAAAATTAATTTTATTCTTTATAAGTTTTTATTCGTCAGCAACATGTGATTTCCAGGCTAATTGTTTATTATTCCAGAATAAATTCAATGTCAGGAGAAATTATCTTCCTGTAAATCGCCTGTGTATACATATTTTTTTATTTGTGGCTTATTTGACGATGCTTTCAGTAGCTCGGCAAATATAGAAATGACAGGAGAATTTTAGCGTAGTGAAATGTAAAGAACGTGGGAAGAAGCAATCACAGTCTAATCTGAGTTACTGTTACGGTGTTTGCCTGAAGGCAATGGGCATAACTACCGCATTACAGATAGCTTCCGCGCCCTGTTGCTGAACTCGGTATCTTCCGAATAGGAAGCGGTAGTGGTACCCATTCTACAGTGACTTTCGGTCATGAATATATAAACTAACTGAATGAGTACTTATTTTGTAGTTAAATTTTCATTACACCGAAGAAGATAGGCTAATATTCCTCTAAAAACGTTTTGGAAATTTCCATTTTTATTTTCGTCCTTCTTTGCCTATTTGTCATTGTCAGTAAATAACACGTGAAAAGTAAACACTATACCAACACATGCACTTACTATTAAAACACTAATAGTTTTACTAGTAAGTGCATGTGTTGGTATAGTGTTTACTAGTGTGAATAAACAAGCACGGTGAAAATAATATTAAGTAAACACGTGAAAAGTTTAAACCAACTATAAGGGACGCTTACAAACCCGTCAGTGTATGAGGTTGAATTAAGTATACAACACTCATGTTTACGTTTGTCATCCTCTTGTATTAGATACAATAAATTTATTTTAAGGGGATTCATCCCCACTATGTTATTAAAAAAATGAATTTTGGAGATCAGTCAACACAACATTATATTCAAGAATTAAGTATAAGTGTTGTGTTGACTGATAGCAAAAATTCATTTCTATACAACACTATCTTTTCAATCTTCGTTCTGCCCGTAGGGCGAGAGGACAAAAAGGAATATAGAGTGAAAAATAAAATTTTATCGAAGCTTCTCCATTTTTACCATAATATTGCATAGGGAAACTACTTTAAATTTACCATATGATCTACATCAGTGAAAATACTCGTACTACAGGTTGACTGTGTTCGCGGTATAGTCTCTCGCGCTCTCGACAGCTGTTCGTAGAGTCGAAGCGAAGCGATTGTCCCGCAGTCTCCTGGCGAAATGATTGATGATCTTAAGGGGGAAGTTCCACACCCTGCCAGAGCGGGTTGTGTGTTGCGAAGGGGTGCGATGGTGACCTGGACCAAAGGTTGGGGAGCGAACCATTTCCTAGTTCTCAGAGTGAGCAAAGCTTACAGATCTCTGCGATCAGCTGGCGAAAATGAAAAGTATAGGGGCACCAATAACTTTAGTTATTGTGTATAACAACAAGATGGTTAAAAATCTGAATTGTTTGGCATTTTTGAATATGTATAGCTTCCTATAGTTTTCAATTACCAGAAACCATTGTGCCTTTAAAGCCTAGTGGTTTCTTTATATACCACCAGGTTTAACATTCAAAATCCTACGTTTTACCCACAAAGCTTACTTATATGTTTCGTATGGATCTCAGAACAAACAGCGATTATTTCCCTGTACAACTTTAACTGTTTGGTGTTTATGACTCAGAATGAGTATGTTTACTGCACGGTACGAGTTGAATTTTTAAATATCATATTACTTCGAATTTAAGTTGCCTTTAACACGCTCTGCACTTTTAAAAAGTGATTTTCAGGAATTTTTTGCAAGCAAATACATTTCACTCTCCGTAACATTTACTGCTTTTTTTTAGCGAGGCCACTTGTTCTTAGAGAAAAATTACGTTTTCGAAACTTTCGAGGTGTGAAAAACAATACCTTGAATTTAGGATGCGCCCTAATCTTCAGTTCGGAAAAATGTGAAAAAAGGTGGGTCTTAAATTCGAATAAATACGGTGCAATTGAGGTTCATTTTTTCCCTTCGCCGTTCCATTGCTCAGGCGTTAGTAGTCGACCTTCCACCTCCGAGGCCCGGGTTCGAACACAGGTCAATTTGTGTGAGGTTTGTGGTGGACAAAGTGGCACTGGGATAGGTTTTCCTCCGAGTACTTCGGTTTTTATATTTCTATGTCATTAAACCAGTGCTTCACACTTGTCTTCATCTGCATGTTGCTACTACAAAAGGAAAAATGGGTGAAGTGTTGGGACGTTATAAAGCAATGCTTTTTCGGAAATCGAAGGGCATTAAATAGTAAAGCACTTTCACCTTTCTTCTCTTAAAGGCTTAAGTGTAAAATAGGCCATATAAAATAATACGTCATCGGTTTGTAACTGGTAGAGCTAAGCGCAGAATTTTATGCATTAAGAAGGATTTCGAGCAGACATAAGAAGACCTACTTTTGTGTTGCACAAATTTATAGTCTAGCTTATCGATTAGTTTTGTTGTTGTTATTTTACTTTATTTTTGTAAAGAATTTGTTTGTAAGTACGAATTCTGCGTATCTTAAACTCGTTAGATAAAACAATAAACATATGCATCATTCTCAAATTTGTAATAACTGGATTTCAGATGTTTCATAAGTAATATTTTGAAGGCTAAATTATTCTACATTTTGTATAAAGATTTTTCTTTCTGCTCACAGAGAACACACTTCGTATCCATTAAAAATATCAGCTGGTTAAATTTGTATGGGGAAGCCAAAACGTAATAGGGAAAGAACCAAATGGAAGCAAAATACACAGTTTCTTATGTTTAACGTCTCTAAGTTTTAAATATTTAATACATAGAACCTTTATATCCTACCTGCCTAAAAGTTTCACGTGTTCTAGAGCCAGCGGTTTATTATTCATCGCCACCAAATCAAAAACTAAAGATAAACTTCTCAAGATCATCATGTTGTTTATAACTAAAGAAATCGTTAAACCAAAAGTTGTATATTCATTCAAAGTTCATTATGATATATCGCTTCAGAATTATACGGTAAGAGGAATTGTTGTGTCGCCTCACAAATTTGTGCTTCCGCCATGTTGTTATTACTGAGTGCATGAAATTAGAAAGTAGGGTTCTGGGTGTTCTTTCACAAAGTTCGTGACAAATTTCGTAAAAATTTAAAATTGGAGTAAAGTTTAAAATCTCTCCATAACTTTCGCAATGCACACACACACATGTCTAAGTTGTATGTATATATATATATATATATATATAATTATGTACATTGACAGCATGATGATCTCCTAAGTCTGCATTTTTATTCTTGGGATGGAAAGAAGGCTAAGATTGGAAATGAATCTACAAATAATGCTTAACGAAGAACTGTTAAACTGACTTAGGATAAAACAGAAATACTTCTTTAATATAGTTTTATTCAAAACTAAGCTTACTAAATTAACGACCTGATATAAAATGCCGTACGCTTTGGTACGTATGTGTCAACGCTTTTGAGGCATCTGCTGCCATATCTTTAGTTACTTCTAAACCCTGCAGACTGAAGCATCTTGTGCCATCCAAAAAAGACCAGAATCTTCATATCCGCCATTTTTTAATCTCAGTCTAATAAATTAAATTTGCTGTTCTGTCCTGAAAAGGTCTCTATTCGTAAAATATATGTTAGTCTTTGCACCAGCTACTAGTTTCTTGAAAGGTATAATCTATCATGGTTGCCTTGTATATGTTTATCGGAGTGTTAACATAAAACAAATTATAATTCAAAATTTGGAGAGAACAGTAGAAACAAAGGACTTATATATAAAATCGGACGATAATTCATGCAGCTTTCCTTACAAAATCTTCATCTGGCAATGCCCTTCTGTAACTGATATCAACTTCCCGAATTCCTTTGAAATACTCCTAAAGTGCCTAATCCAAACATAATAACACGTTCCATTGTGGCTTAAATTCTTCTTAAATTATTCTATAAATTTATAGATTGCATAACGTCAAATGACCATATGATTAAAAATGATCAATTCGGAAGGGCATGGAAGATCTTCATTCTTTTGGGATGTTACGCAGCGTAGATTGGTAGTTAGTTACCGACGTTTTGGGACAACCTATCGTTCCCATCTTTAAGTGTTACGAAGTCTTCTTGGACTGCTTGACCCTTGAAGATGATACCGGTAGGTTGTCCCGAAGCGTCGGTAGCTAACTACCGATCTACGCTGCGAAAACATCCCAACAGAGCGAAGATCTCATATATACAGCGGCGCAAGCCTGGAATCAGACATGGACGATAGGAGCAGTGGCATTCTTAGTAGACAATCCCTGGTTTTGTATTTATGGACTGAGCAATACCACAAAACAAATCAATCGTGACAACCAAAATTCGAACCTACAAACAGCCGAATATGAATTAAGGATGCTTTATGATGTTATTGACAATGGTGACGATTTATGCTGGTGGTGACTGCATTGAGAAACGATGTGCCATTCTTGTCATGACTGTGGGTAGAGGTTGTCCATTTTATGTGGCTATATGCTGGTTTTATTACGAAAGTTTGATAGCTTTGCAGATACGTGGAAGGGTAATAATAAAACGAATCTTGAAGGAATAGGATAAAATGGTTAGGATTGGATTCATCTGGCTCAGGATATGGACTAGTGATGACCAAGTACATGGTCTTTATCCGCATGCCCTCAATACATCATAAAACGTCATGGTGCTTGGCCAAAAATACACACCTTTATAATGCGTTATATTGTGATTGGGAATTTTATGGGTTCATAAAAATATAAAAGTGAAAACCACTTTATTAACATCAGCTGCAAGAATATTGTTGTATAATATCAATCGCTTTTGTAATCTAAAATCTTTGGGTAGAGCTCCCTGACGATGGTGTAAATGACATCGATACATGTGCAGTAGCTGGAATTGTGTAGTGGGCTGCACGCATCAACCTTTGTATTTCCAGGAAAAGAACCCCCGTTACCGATAGAGTAGGAAACATGGTGAACACCAGAGCGGGTCTGGACGCTTTGCAGTGGAAGGAAAACCTGTCATTGCCGGGAATCAAACCACGATTCCTTTATCTCCCTGCAGGCAGCGTAGTCACTACAGCAAGTGTTATTCTGGCTCCCAAATATTAAGTATAGAATTCAGAAAGTATGCATTTTGGGTGTATATTTTTCAAAAACGTGTTTGTGCATAGAGCAATTAAAATTATGCGCCATATCTCGTGACTTTCTAGTGACCTTTAGACATTCTTATTGTACATAATCATTTTCTGCACAGAGAAAGGATTGGGTTGAGATCACTCACCGAAATATTTTCAGAATGAATAAGCATTCCACAGAAAAAAGACAACTTTCAAGATAGACCTTTATACCTGAGTATCAGGTAGAAAGTTCAAAAGACCTTGTAATTGAAGGCTTCCGCCGTGGTCGTAATGTTGCTTAAAAGTTTTTGGGTTGTAGCCCGGCGTCAATTTTTGGTATATAACCAACGTTTCGGGAACAATTGTTTGTCCCATCAAAAGACATTTTCTTAAGAAATGTACTTTTATGAGCTTTGGAATTTCCAACAATTTTCTTGCTTTTGTCGTACAAACACACTAGATATTGTTCAGAATAGAATTTCCATTATTTTGCCTTTTCCAGTACTGCCTCATTTTTCATTCTGTAGTCTGTCTTACGACAGCTCCATAGCCTCTTCCAAAGCGAGTTCTTCATTAAGTGCGATCTAGTGCTTTCTCTTTCAATTTCCAGTATCTTCTCTTTTCCTTAAGGTCATCCAATAGCTGCTTATGTCTTCTACCTCGTCTTCCCGTCATTTCTATCCTTCCTTCTAACTTTCCTTCAATCACGTGTTTCAGAAGACAGTTTCTACGCAAGATGTGACCAATCCAGTTAGCCTTTCTTCTTTTTATTGTATGTAGGATATTCCTCTCCTCTTTGACTCTGTGTAATACTTCCTCATTTCTCACGCGATCGGTCCAACTAATCTTCTCCTTTCTTCTCCAGCACCACATTTCAAAACGTTCCACATACTTCTGATCCATTTTCCGAAGTGTCCACGTTTTAGCACCATACAAAGCTATGCTCCAAATGTAGCACTTTACTAGTTTTCTTCCTTAAATTTAAGTCCAGTTTGCTGGTGAAAAGATTCTTCTTCTTGTTGAATGCTGCTTTTGCCTGGATTCAAATTCACGTGTACACCTTGCATCATTTGTTATCACGCTGCCTAAATAATTTAAATATTCTACATTCTCCAATTGTTTTTGATCTATCATAATTTTCATTGGGGATGGTTGCCTTGAGATTCTCATTACATTAGTTTTTTCCACATTCATTTCCATTCCATAGCGTCTTCCAATTTCAATTAGTCTATCAACCATGCCCTGTAGCACCTTTTCTTCCCTAGCCAGTAGCACAAGGTCATCTGCATATTTCACAGTGCGAATTATTTGTCCTCCTATTTTGAAGTCTCCAAACCCTTCAAGAGCTTCCTTGGTAAGGTACTCGCTGTATAAGTTGAACAGAATCGGTGACAAGCAGCAACCTTGTCTAACTCCTCTTCCAATCTTCACATTTCTCGTCTCCCTTGGTCCAGTCGTATTTTGACACTCTGTTCCACGTACAATTTGCTGATCAATCTTCTTTCGCGCCAGTCTATCCCAATTCCCTTTAGGATCTGCATTAATTTGGTCCAGTTGACACGGTCAAATGCCTTCTTCCAGTCTATGAAGCAAGCACACAATTCCTCATCTATGACCAAGGTTCGTTCTGATATTATTCTCAGCATCCCAATTGCATCCCTAGTTCCTTTTCCTCTCCTAAATCCAAACTGATCTTCTCCAAGTGCATCCTCTTTCTTCCTTTCAATCCTTCTTCTAAGTATCCTCGCTACTATCTTTGCTGCGTGCGCGATGATGCTGATTGTGCGATGGTCGCTGCATTTTTTATCTTTGAGCTTCTTCTTTAAGGCAATCATTTTAACTTCAATGAAATCTCTGGGCCACTGCCTAGAGAAACAAAAATACTTGTGCGATTTTCGGATTCTTAAGGTGATAAGTGAAGAATATTGTATTCTGTGATTTGACATGGTATAGTCTCGCATTGATTAATCGAGTTTTGGAAGCACCTGTTATGTTTGTGTAAAGAGTAGAAGAACAATATTTTAATGATACTATAAATCATATTTGGCGATCCCAGTGGCCGCGCGGTCTAAGGCGTGGTTCTGCGGCCGTTCACTTGCTGGGATTGCACGTTTGAATCTCGCCGGGGACATGGATGTCTGTCTCTGATTGTTGTATGTTGTCAGGTAGAGGTCTCTGCGTCGGGCTGATCACTCGTCCGTAGGAATCCTATCGAATGTGGTGTGTCTGTGATCGTGAAGCCCCGACAGTGAGGACGCCCTGGTCTACTAGGGGCTGTTGAGCCATTGACATAAGCAATATATAGTTTGATTGAAAAGCATCGCAAGAAATTTATTAATCCTTTACTTTCTGATTGCTATCAGGAAATCTTTCTGTATCTTTGTCTTATAAATTATAACACGTAGTGTTCCAAAGCCACGAATATTTAGCATGAAGTGTTGAGAGATGAAGGAATACTTCTCTTTCACTGACTAACCAACTGCTACCGCTTATTCAGCGTCACTTTCACTGATCCTCTCAGCCACTAGTTTCAGACTAGAATAGCCAGTGCAAGTTATATCGTCCGTCTTACGGTAGAAGCCATCGCAGAAAAAGCGGATTTTAGTCCTTTCACTACATTACAATAAGACGGCTTTCTTATTCTTAAGTTATGTTAGCCGAAATAGCTCAGTTAGCATAACGACAGATTAAGGTATGCAGAATGGCAGCTTGATCCCCAGCAAGTACACGGTATTGTGCTTAAATATAGAGAGGTCGGAGCGTGAAGCTATTCACTCTCACGTCCTTATGGAGCGGAATTTAAACATAAGAACTTACTCATTCATTTTTAAAGTAAACGTCATTGTGTGTATAAAATAGTCATGACAATAGCATATATGAAGTTACAGTTAACCCTTTGAAGACTGACATCTACCTTATACATACAACTTCAATTCGTACCTGAAAATGAAGGGCATGTGACCATTAGAAAGCCAACCCGGTGAATGTTGTATAGGGAAGTAATCGATGATTGTTATGAGTGTCATAAGAAACACATACATACACTATTTGGGCAAAATGCGGCATTTATTATACAGTAGGTGTTGCATGTAATTACCTCGGGGCTTTAAAATGTTAAATACAAATATGTAACAAAAGTATGTAAATTAAGACGTTGCCGGTGACGACGTGTGGCTTGTACTGAAGAGCAGATTTTGTATGAAAACAAAAGCCCCAAACGAATGTGTACAAGAAAGGCAATGTACGCATAATATAATATTGGGCGCGTTCGCGTAACCATTGTTGTCGTGCAAAAGGAATGAATATTAAATATTTTGAGTGTGCGTCTGTAGCTTTAGTTATCCAGTATGCAAAGCGCATGCGCCTTATTATATTGTCATCTGTGGCCTGTCCTGCCATACCATACTCTTCCACATTATCTCATAAACGGCACGATTTTCGAAAAAATAAAGTTATTGAACGTAAAATGTGTTTTGATTTTCTCTACAACTTTTTCAAAATATTTCTCATTTTAAGAAGAATTCAGCGAGATATCATAAATGAAGATAGGATTTTTTTGTAAAGTACCCTTTATTCTTCTCAAATTTTAATGAAACTTGAATTTTCTAGACAGATTTTCGAAAAATAATGAAATGTCAGATTTGATGGAAGTCCGTCCAGTGGGAAGCGAGTTGTTCCATGCGGACGGACAGACAGACGGACGGACGGACAAGCATAATGAAGCTAATAGTCGATTTCCGCAACTTGCAAACGCACCTAAAGTTGAAACCATTCTGAACATATTTGTTTTAGTTATCCAAGATGTACTAGAATCAGCAAATTAAACTCGTATGTTATGTGTCGCATGCAGCGTATTATATTTTCATCTGTGCGGCCTGTCTAGATTGAGCATATTTTTCCACATTATCTCATATACGGCACAGTTTCAAAAACAAATTTTTGTACGTAGAATGTGTGTTTTGATTTTCTCTACAACTTTGTCTGAAATATTTATCATTCTGAGAAGGAGTTAGCGAAATATTATCAGAAATGTACATAGGTTTTCGTGTAAAGTACCCGTTATTCTTGTCAGATTTTAATTATACTTGAATTTTATAGAAGGATTTTCGAAAAATACTCAAATATCAAATTTCATGAAATTCCATCCAGTGGAGGCTGAGTTGTTCCATGCGGACGGACAGACAGACTTGACGAAGCTATGGTCGCTTTTCGCAATTTTGCAAACGCGCCTAAAAACGAAGCCAATCTGGACTTATTTGTTTTGGCTATCCAAGATGTACTAGAATATGCAGATTACAGTCATATGTTGTGTGACGATGTGCAGAACAGTAGAAATCTACCGGCTCTTTGTGAAAAACCAAATTGCACAGATGTAGCAATATTTTGTTATCTGAAGTCACCATATCTCTTTTTCTATCAATACGTTTTTCGTTTAATGTGTTAAGTCCATATACAGGTGTATATATCTTGCGATTACTGGTTCTAACAGCGTGCCCCAAAAATAACCGGACGTTAAAAACTTTTAAACTCGCGGCTCTAATCCTTATTTTTTTCGAAATAATTATACTTTAAACTTCAAGTTTTTAATAGTTTATACACCGTATACAAGACGGTTTAAATATCACATTCATCCAAGAGCCCTCAATTCAGCAAAGATCTATCTACTCTTCTAACAACATTGCTTCAATTTGCATTTTGATTTAAAGTGAAGTAACAGATCCAACTTGCATGAGTGTTGTAGGCGCTGCTTTCAAAGGAAATCAGGTAATGTAAGGCTTACGTGTACAAGCGACATGTCATCAAGATGTGTCTTGGTCGTTACGACCATAAGGGTGTATCCCGGTAACGCAGTATCAAACTTATCGCTACATCTAATGGACAAATCATCCTTATAGGCAGAAGCTTGGCGAAAATGAGAAGTTAATGTTCCTGTTTTGCCTTTATAGCACTATACGGGAGCAGAAGAAAAGTGAGAATGCAGGGTAGAGGTGAAAAGAAGGAAGAGTGTTAAGGGAGGGTAAATATAGTAGATATAACGTATACATTTAAAAGAAGGGGAAAAAGTGGTTGGGGAGGTAATAAATTTTGTCCACTTGACACGGATTCAAAATGATCCCCCTTTATTGTTACAAGTTGAGCCCAGAGTTTATGGAGCTTTCAGTATGCTACTGGGAAATTTAGTTTGTGCTCTGACTGGTGGTGAGGACGGCTGTTATTGTGCTGCTTGAACTAGTAATCTACTGAGCTACCTTTTATTTCGTACAATCTGTCCATTTGGACCAGTGACGCTTCATCCAAGCTTATACGTAGAGCGGACAGCAGTGATTCCAGAAGTCTGCATGGTCCAGGATTTGCTGTTAAGTAGGTATGTATATAAAATACAGGTTCACATGCATTTAAAACACAATTACATATTTTTATTAATTTATTTATTTTTATTTTTAATTTCCGGATATTTATAAAAGAGGATTAAATTAAAAGAGTCACGACATCTGCAACTAAACTGAATTATATTACTATGTAATATAATTAAGGATTATAGCATGTAAATTATATCCTTTTTATTTGTAAATGCAGTAAATTTAACGACGCTGCAGAAATTCATATTAAATAAATAACTTTGAATGTTTCGATGTTATTGAATTAAAAATGTCGTGGCAGGTATTTGTAGTGGCTCTACTAGCTCTACTAGAAAGATTATGGAGTGACTGAAGACATACACGAGAAATCTCAGGACAGACCTTTTCTAGGCTAAGATTTGAAGCGAGAACTTCACGAATGAAGTCGGAACTTAACCGCTTCACCAAATCACCCGAGCTTTGCCGCAGCGTACTGGTGCTGCATTGACAGACAGAATTTTGGCAGGAACCGGAATATCATAGTCGATGTTGCGAGTAGAATAATGGCTTTGCGTCCAAGGAATCGAGGTTCGATGCCTGGCAGAAATAGGAAATTTATCTCTTTTTCCGAAACTTTCAGACTGACTCTGCCCCCTCCCTCCCCCCCCCCCCCCATCCTCCTATTCAGTGGTTTCTGTCGGCTGTTTCTCAGGAGGTGAAGCGACTGGGGCGTGAAACTAAACTCTCACCTTTATTTAATGATAAGTTTAAGAAAAGTTTAGTTAAACTTCCACTGTATTTTCAGGGCTTGCACAGGAACAACTTTTCCTCTTACTTAAAATATCAGGTTTTTTTGTAATGCCAATAAATTCCAAAAACGAAACTTGAATAAGCTCAAGTGAAAATGAAGCTGAAGAAAGTAAGATTTCCAGAAACTAAGGTACTCGAAGCCGATGCCGGTGGCCGCGCGGTCAAAGCGTGGGTCTGCGGCCTTTCGCTTCCTGGGATTGTGGGTTCGAATCCCGCCGGGGCATGGATGTCTGCCTCTTGTGATTGTTGTGTGTTGTCAGGTAGAGAGAGGTCTCTGCGTCGGGCTGATCACTAGTCTAGAGGAGTCCTAACGAGTGCGGTGTTTCTGAGTGTGGTCGTGAAACCTCGATAATGAGGAGGCACTGGCCCACTAGGGGCTCTTGCGCCATTGAGGAAAAAATATTCGATGAAAAGCCTATTATATTTTCATTTTGTTCATCACACATCACACCAATTAGAATGAATTCGGGCCTCTCAGCACTCAGCAGTATTGTTGCTTCAGACGTTAACATTTGTTTAACAGATTTTACTAGAAGAAGGAGAGTTTGTGTAAGTCGTCTAGCTCTGTTATCCAGTTAAAACGGTGACATCAATCCAAGTAAGTTTAAGTTGGCCGTCACTAAAATGTACGAGGTAGGTATGAAATACGAGTTGCCTCTTTCAAATTACGGAAGCGATGTTCATGCGCAAATAGAAGTATATTATTAACCCAACGCGTAATGGAATGGCGTTACAATATACCATCTAACCTCGGCCTTGTCTAGGTTATGGTAAAGACAGGATTATGCTGGTGTGTTATACCGTTTTATGCTGGGGTAAGTAGGTTAATGGTATCCAAGGTTACTGCAGAGCCACAGCACAGTAAATCGCTTGTGAAAGAAAAGCAATTACTCACACAGCCCCACACGACAGACTTTGTCTA
Source organism: Reticulitermes speratus (assembly GCA_021186555.1). NCBI lineage: Eukaryota > Metazoa > Arthropoda > Insecta > Blattodea > Rhinotermitidae > Reticulitermes > Reticulitermes speratus. The sequence goes on along the minus strand of JAJKFL010000003.1, from coordinate 36,018,576 downwards.
ATGATGTTCCACAGCACAACATGTGGTCTTCCTCGTTCCCTTGCAGTATTAATGCGTTCTGTACTAATTATGAAGAGTGCTGACCAATAAAACACTACAAATAATACAAAAAGAAACTCAGGGAAAGTCACATTATCATTAAATTAAAAAAGGGGGGAAGAAATGTAGGTTCACTCTTGGGGGGTTGTTCAGTGACCAAAATGAGAGAGTTAGTAGTGTGGCAGCTGCATTACGTAAAGGTGGAATGGTGTTTTAGGGTTGTTTCTAATAAGCAGTGAAGTCGTACGTGAACTGTTTATTTTGGTATTTTTGCACATATATGTAAATTATGTACATATTGTCGTTGACAGTTAGAGCAACCAACTAATGTTTTCATTATACATTTTAGTGCGTACTTTAAACAGTTCATCATAAGTCAACAAAGTGTCCAAACACATGTGCAAGAAGTTAATACGAGCTAAGGTTTCTTAGGCCTGTGTATAGTACAAGTAGTTATAAAGTAACACTGAATTTGTATTGTAGAAAGAAAGTCAGGTTGTGTCCATTTGTTTTGGCGCATGTCGAGATATGTTGGTGGATTAACAAATACACGTGTGTGTGACATAAGGTAATACATTTTTGTCGGTGTCTTTATCTACGCAAATTTTCTTTATTTGTATTAGATTTATGAAAGAGACTGTTTTTTTGCAAAGGTCGCTATAGAAAAATTGTTGAAAAGCAGGTTTAAAATAATGGCTTTCTCGGAAGATATTCTTGGCATGATGGTAAATGCTTTGAGATATCATCTACACTTTTTCCCTGGCACAATGAAAAAGTTATGAGGGTATTCGACTCAGGATATTTTGCTTCCAAAATTCATCCATAAAAATTCTTGCAGAAAAGTAAGACACATTTCTTTACTCAGTACTTATAGTTTATGTTTATTTTAGAAAAGGAATTTGCTATTTTAGAGTTTAATTCGAAAACTACCTTAAAAATATCTAGTGCAATAAATAATTTCAGCTTCAGTGTAAAATACTCTATCATCTGTTTACATATTTTTTGCTTTAAACCGATCTTGGAATTGTATTTCTTTCTTTCTTTCTTAGTCTGATTTCTTCTACCTATCACTGTAGGTGTAGAGGGTTAATGTTGCAGTTTATCCCTCTCTGTGACATAAACACACACTTGGTAGGACTGCTCTAGACGAGGGATCGGCCGTCGCAAAAACCTTGAACTTTTCTTGCAATCAATAGTCAGTTATGGTTTGTTGATTTAATATTAAAAATTATTTTTTTAAACTAAAATTGAGGCTTCAGAACGGTACCAAACTGAAGGATCTGGCACGCTTGACCTTGCACGCAATGGAATATTTTAACTAATTCGAGATCTCAAAGCAAGCAATGTGAAGCTTGAATTTTAGTTTAGTTCTCTAAAGAATATTATAATAAGCATATCTATTCTTAACTTTTTCAAAAGTATTTCATTTACAAATAGGCTGTCATGTTGATGAAATTTAAGTTATATATAACACAAAATAAGTGCGAAAGGTGTGGGCGTAAGAAACACGTGAGGTCTTTACACAGATAATTTTTCAAAGTTTATATACATACATATGTTTACTGTATACATAATCACATACACACACAAACATTTACTTGCATATTCGGTATATATTTCAATGCTTTCCTTATAATTTATATCCTGATGAAGAGATGATTAAAACCCCACAAAAATGACTACTATAAAGACCTAGGCATAGATGGATGATAATATTAAAATGGGTGTGAATTAAATAGAAAGTTGGTGTAGACTGGATTCATTTGGTTGATGACAGGGACTGTTATGGAACTGTTCTGCACACGGTAATAAACCTTTTTTCTTATTATGTGGGACATTGCTAAACTAGCCAAGCAACTAGCATTTCACTACTGAGACTCTTCCACGTAGTTACCAAGAGATAATAAATTAGCTGAAATTTTTGTAGGCTTTAGAGATTCTGTACTTTCGTGTTCTGGTGCTGCAGTGATTGTTGAACATCTTTGACGTTCATAATGTAATAATATTTTGGACACACCTATTCTCCATATATGACAAAATGCTCATTGATTTTAATGTTAAAAATTGCGTTGTACAAATGTTACTCCGTAAGTAACATAGTACCGACGATGCTGTAAGTAATGCATGTGCTACTCATCGCCGATATAGCCATGTTGACCACGCCGGCAGGGCCCTCCGCCACATCCCGTGACAGCGATTTTGCTCCGTCCGACAACGATATGCCGCAGACGCTACACAAAATAATGCTCTACCTGTATAATTGTCCACACTTCAGATTTTACCTTGAAATTTTTGTAGCACATAAAAAAGAGTAATAACTCTGAATAATATTAACCCTTTACAGATAGACAAATCAAAGAAAATACTTTTCTTTCTTGGTGTTACCTAATTTCCGCGGGAGCATCACTTTGTCAGACGTTCGCCAGGCTTCGCCTGCATGTCCTTCAGTTAAGAGACGCTTTAAGGTTAAGATGAGTATGGAACATCGGTGGAATGGTATTGAGAACGGAAAACTGGAGCTCTCGGAATAAGAGCTGCCCCCACTTCTTCCTCCACAAAACTCACATAGACTCCTTCGAGAACTGAACACGGCCTGTGCGGTAAAAGGCTAGCAACTAACTACCTAAGCCATGGCCGGGCCTTTGCGGATTGAAATGTATTTACACTACATATAAAAAGTCAGTACCTACCTGAGAGAAAACAAACCATTCTGCATTATAAATACGAAATACATAATAATTTAACAACGAAATAATTAACTTCGATTGTGCGAATCGAATGAAAAAATACACTGTGTAGGCAAAATGCTAAATTTTTAAATTGTTAGGGTGTGTGATACGTATTTTAACCACTGGTATTAAAAATTTAAGAACTTGGAATTATAGGATTATTGCTTAAAATTAAGAAAACAAGAAAATTTTGAATTACAGAACTACATCTTTTCATCCCCCATAAACACATTCTACTATGTCAATTTACAACAAAGTATTTGAATTTATCTATAAAAATATAAAGTCTTCCACAAGAGTGTTTTCAGTTTAGTGACTTGAAGAAGACCCCAGGACAATGTCGAAACATGTAGTCATTTGAACTGTGTTAAATACGGAGAGGTAGTCGTGTTGGTGCTGAATGAGAGAGGCTTCTCGTCTGACTCATTTGTTTTTACGCAAACAACGGCCAGCTACACCCCAAGAATTTCAAAATAAGTTAGAAAAAATATTGCTTCAATTTTCTTGGTGATCCCACCATTTTCATACTTTCGTGTAGTTGAAGGAAAGTGCCGCTAGGTTTCACTCTGTTTGCGTTTTCTGTCTGATTTAAAACGGCAGTATTTTCTCCGCGTGTCTCGTCAGCAAATAAACCCACGCCCTCGGATTGCGAAGTGACGTATAAATCTGTAACGTTTTCCCAACCTTTAATTTTACGTTCAGTTTTCAAGTGTCATGTGAATGTCGTGTAATAAAATGTTATAATTGAGGGACAGTTTAAAACGAGATTTTTATCTGTTTTATAAAATGTAAGATGTGCAAGACAGTCCTTACCAGTATATGTCGGAGCTGTATAACGCGTGTAGAATTGTCGTGATTTGATATTTGAGTTTCTCACAGCGGTGTTGTCGGAGGTCCAAGGCGGGATGTTACAGAGTGCAGACTGGTAATTACATACCGACATTTCTAAAGGTCTTAGTGCCTTTGAAACGTCTGTAATGATTTGTCAGTCCGCACAATATATTATTGCAGGAGGCTTTAGTCTTCCATTCTAATGACGTTCATCTTTTGGTTTGTTTACTGTCATAGTTATGTAAACAAATCGTTCTAAGCGGTAATTCAAATATGAGTTCAAATTTCAAACCTGATGTATGCTCTGTTTCATTTACAAAGTTGTTATTATGTACTACGTATATTTATTGATGCTTCCAGTACCTCAGATTAGCGTGCAATGACTGACAATAGCAAGTAGTAAACTGTCAGAAATGTGACGGGATAAACTAGTGACCCGACTTAAGGTTCGAACCGGTTACTTTTGTGGAGAAATTGAGAAAATCAGTGAAAACGTCAGTCAATATAGCCAATTTTGCGGTCAGTTCTAACTTGCAGCAACGGTGAGAAGGGAGAGGAAGGGGAAGACGACGGTGATAAGGATGATAATAATGATGATATTGATGATGATAGTGACATGTTGCTAATAGTTCAGTCAGTAAAGACACTGGCTATAGACTGGAAGATCCGGGATTCTTTTCTAGGCATGGTAGAATTTGTGCCCTTCGCCACGAAGTCCAGATTGCATTACAGCTAACGGCACTCCTGTCTGATAAAACCTGAACTAGAGCAAATAACTCGCGACGCTCTTCATTCGTCTCCAGTTGGTGCCGATGTTAAGATGGGTTCCTGTGCTGCTTCATGCGTTTCATTGCCTGGAATTAGGCACATACACAAACACATATATATGTATATGTATATTTGCCTAAGCAATCATAATTAACCTTCTCGCTCTTCTGGCATATTACACGGCGTAGGTTGTTAGATGGTATTTTCACGGAAATTATTTACCTAAAAATTAAAAGTTTCTATGCCGTAAAGAAATGCTGGGAGGGAATATATGGGGACTACAATTCAAGTACAGTGTAATATACAAATATGTTAGCACTTAATAAACCCGCATTTCTTAGTAAGAGAGAGAAACTTTAAATTCATTCCTGTGCCTAATTCGCATCCATTGCACAAGAAAGACGTAACTACCGCACTCCACAGATCAGAGCCCCACTTGAAATGCAAATAATCCAGCAGCATTTTTCGAACCCCGTAGTTCAATTACTCTGTTTACAACACCCTGCCATTCGTCCCTCTTCTGAGCCAGATTAATCTAGTCCACAAATTTTCATCCTATTCATTTCAAATAATTTTTAATATTATCCTCCCATCTACTCCCAGGCTCTCCAAGCGATCTCTGTCTTTCATGTTTTCTCATGAAAACTCTGCATATTTTCCTCTTCTCCCCCATGCTTCCGTCATTCCCATACCACCTCGTCCTCCTTTATTTGATCACAGAATTAATAGCCCACAATTTAAGAATTCGAAGGTTTTTCTCCGAGTTGTCGGTTTTCCCCTGTCAATTTTATTCCACTGGTGCTCCATTACTTGCATAATTTGGTAAAAAATTACTCATCTTCATCTTTATCATAGGGTTGCACAAAAAGCCTTAAGGCTGTGGTGCGTCCGTAGCATCTGCTGCGGGGCCCTTCACCATGTAAAAAGAAAAGAATTCGAAATGTTTATAATTTTAGTCATACCTCTATATGCTCTTACTATTTCTTGGCGTTTATAGACAATTAATAAGTGTTCTCAGTCATTATCTGTGTAAACAGTCGTGTAGATATTATTTATATAGGAATGACTTATGTTCAGCAAGTAGGGACTATTTTTCTTACAGATTTAGTGAATATATTGTGAAAGACATTTGTTTGTATTGCGTAATGGCGTCTGTTAAGTCAAGTTCTTTGTGCTACATTTAATGTGGAGCGTGTTTCCATCTATCGGTAAAGGTGGAAACTAAATGTAGGGTAGCAAGTGCTGAGGAACGACCCTAGATATCGCCCATCTGCCCAGAGGGAGTGTATTTAGAACCCTCATTATTTTCTTCCCTTCCTCTCACTCCCCTTTCGTTGTACCGCCAATATCTTTTAGTCTTCTAATTCCTCCCCTACTTCTTTTCAGTCCTCGACCCGTACATATCTCCCTTTTTTTTTTTTGCTGTAGTAAACGAAAAAATCAGTAATAATAACAATAATAATGTTCTGGCACGAAGTTCTTGTTACAGAAAAACTTCACTCGAAATAGCGTAACAGGACCAACATTTGATTTTCTTTGCTCATTCCATTTCCTTGGACAACTGAGAAATCTTTCTCCGATTCCCGTCAGGGAAATCAGATTTTTCTTTTTTCCAAATCGTGTAGACTCGCTCAACGTCCCAGCCTCTTATTCGGTTGATACCGGAGGCTCCTCCCCCTGAGGTTAAGCGGCCGGGAGCGTGGGGCTGGTCACTCTTCTTTGTCTAGGGCCGAGGTTAAAAATGAATGGAGCTGTAAATGCTCTCCTCCATTGCCTTATGACGTGTACAGAAACAACCTCACCTTTCCCATTTTTTACATTCAGTGATATTTACGATTAAAGTGAATACTTTTAAGTGTCACTTCTCACTCCAAATATGGGGTTCCTATTAAATGTTTAAACGAAAGTTATATGAAGAATATCTGTCGACAGCAAATCTTTATCTATCAATAACTTTCAATATTGTCCACAAAACTTACCAAATTTTATTTATGTAAGTACGATAAAGTAACTTTCAGACATAAGTAGGAAAATGTAACTTCAAGATTTTAATAGAATTGCAGTGCGACTGGAAAGACACAGCCCAAATTCATGACACAATTGTGCTGTTATCAGGTTTCCTACCGTCAAAATGAAAAAAAAGCTGATAGAAGGCAGATTGGTATATAAATTAACTATTGAAACGCAGAACACCCTTTGACTCTATAAGAAAGTTAGCCAAATATGGGCATAGAATGTCAAAATATATGAAAATATTCTTCAGTTAGGCCTCTACTTACGTGTTCCATTAATTTCTTTATAAGAATACATTAATAGAAAAGGTCGGTTAAGTTTATGTGGTTTCCGTTTCTTTTAGTGACACTGCATATTTACTTTTTCACGAATTTCGGGACTGTATAACGGTCATATATTTTCAGAGGGCAGCAAAGAGTTATAATATCGCGAGAAACCCGTTAGCACACTGACCTACACCAATGATGTCATTATGGCCGGCAAGAAACATTCATCATTGCTCGGAGAGTCATTAAGCAGAGTGGGGCAGGTCAAGGAACTGTGACAAGGACGTCGCCTCTCCTGGGACCAATGTTACGTCAGGTGTTAGACAGTCTGCTTGTAGAATCTATATGAGCGTCAGTGTGCCTACCGACCATCCGTCAAACATAAAAGCGCACCACTTTAATTAAACCCTGAGGTTTATTTACTGCATTTAGAGGTGCCCGCACTGACCCTGTCCTAAGCCAGATGAATCCAGTCGCATTTTCGCTCCCTATACCTTTAACATTAATTTGAATATTAATAAGCTCTTCTCTTTAGGTTGTTTCGAGAGAAAACTAGCCTGTATTTTCTTAGCCTTTATCCGAATACTATCCTTCTATTAAGTACCAGGACTTCGACTTGATATATCCCCTTCGGGAATTGTTAATTTCAAATCTTACGGCCCAGTTGCGCACCCAGAATTTTTCTTTTGGGGCGGGCGTGTTGCTGACCCCGAGGCTATATATAATTTATGTTTGATTTTAAAAATTGTGTTATAAAAATCATGTCGTATGACATAACACTGTCTGGAACTGCATTTATACACATACGAATGTAACTACCTGTTCCATGACTCAATCACAGTGTCCTGTCTTCTCGTTTTTTAATTTTATTAATTTATTTTTTAAATTCTAATGCACTAGTCATCAGCTGATTTCAGTGGCTGATTTCGGCTGAAAGCTAAACAACATAAAACTTTTGATATCATAATATCTACAAAATCTGTGTTTTTTAAATTTTGGTTTTGAGGGATTTGGGGGAGGCTGCAAGCCGGCAGACGTCCCCTTGGGTGCGCACCTGTGCATTTACTCTCTTCGCATGCGTGCTACATGTGATCTGTATCTCAGCCTTCTTGAGTTTATTGTCCCAAGTAATGTATGGCAAGGTGTGCTAATTATGAAGCCTTTACAATATACAACTTTTTCCTTCCTGATGTCAGTTCCACATCCCGTCTTAGATACAAACACTCTCCTTAGCACTCTATACGTACACATTCTCATTTATTAAAGAATTTTCTTCTTTGTTAAATTTAAATCGATATGTGAAAGAAGATATTATAAACTTCTGGGTTATTTTACCCTCTACTTTCAGGGTGACCCCACCTGCACCAAATTCAGTTACTCTAAGTATAATCGTAAGCGTGGTTCTTCGAAATGTCGGAACAAATGTGTGATCCTACACGGTGTAAAAACATAGAAGACTATCATGTGAGCAACACCCGCCATCATCGCTAGCAGACTTTAAACAGAAATAACTAAACGCAACATGTCTATTTTCTGAGCTTCGATGTCCTCATTCTTTTTTCTTCAAGGTCACCTAAGGAGATCAACATATATTTATTCAAAATTTCTTGCTGTTTTAAACTGCAGCAAACCGTGAACCTGACTGTCCTCTGTAAAGGAAATTGAGAACTAAATTACAACTGAGTTTGTGTCTGGGAAAGACGTAAATTTTACGTCCTTCTGATTTTATTTTTTCATTTTATTCGTTTTAAACTTATCCCACATTTTTCGTGACAGAAATAAATTGAAATGGAAAGGCAACTTTATTTTGTATTAGCAAATTTCGCTTTGCATTCTGATAACTTGGAAAAGGAAGTGACGTATGTAGAGGAACTGTGAGTAGTGGTGAAACATGTAGATGGTAAAGAACAGAAGGCAGTGGAATGTTGGGGTAACTTGTCGGAGAGAAATAGACAAAAAGTAAACAAAAAAGAAGGAAAGGGAATGGAACTGAAATGAGAAAATGGAAGAGAAGGAAAGTTTAAACGTCAGCCATAGAGAAAAGTAATAGATGTCACTGTGTGTGCTCATTGTCTACTCCATTCGTCCTCTATGTTACCAGCCCTCGACACGATCACCCGAATAATATTTTGTGAAGCACAGATTGCTCATTGCGAAACTTTCTACGGTTTCTTTCTCGAAAAAAAAATATTTTCCTAATATAATTTAACTGAAGAAGTTAATGGTTATTCTGGCTCAATCGAAATAGACAAGACGAAATACAAAACCCAAACAGGCGACATAAAGTAAAAAAGTTATAGGATTATTATAAAATATAAATATAATAAGCTAGACTGAAAGAAGCATCAGGCATATAAACGTTCTGTGAAGGCTGTGGAGGAACTCTGCAGTGCCGTTTTAAATACTTTGGAATAAGTTTCACACTATTTGGACCACTAACCTTACATGTAGCATGCATTCTTAAATAAAAATACTTTGTATAAATTAGCACACCAAATAAACAAACACAATTTGATCCACATTCAAGGGCATGAATTTATATGTCTTGTTTTTTCGTTTACTTGAAGCAAACATGTTTTTTTACTGTAGCCTTGTTAGTTGCATGGATCTTCAAGAGGAAAGATATGACAACTCCAATCTCTGGAGAGAGAGCTTGATAAAATAATCATAAAGCAATCTGGCTGAAACATTAATGATTCTGACCTTATTCGGTAAATATTCCGTTCTAATCTCGACCTCGACACCGACTATCCTAACCGCGAATCTCTCGTGGGATTTCTTATTCCTTTAAGACAACTGTCCGGATAGAACCTTTAGTTAGGCTACAGTCATTACTGTTGTTTATGTATTTTCATCCAGTAATTTTACGTTACATATTCTGAGTTATTAACTGAGTCGTTGACTTTTTAATGAGAAGTGGTAATCACATATGCCACCTGACGTACCGATATTATTGCTAATGAAGTTTAATTGGTTTTTAGATAAAGAAAGATAATTTTTCTTGAGCTAATTAGCACAATTTACTTCATAATTTGCATGTTTCTTTAAATATTTCCTGTCAGGTAAACACTACACTTTTATGTGTTATTCATATCAGCTTCGACTATGGTTAAGGGAACTGAAGCTCATAGGAGAATATGGTGTTCCTGCTCTTGAGTCTGAAGTTGTTTCACTGCAGTTGCACTGATGCTGCCATCTAGTGGTACCTTCCCTAACTACTATGAACCATGATTGTATGACATGCACATAGTCATGAACACATCCCTATAACTATTGTATATAAGTAGGGAGAAGAATTCGCGAACAAATTTTTTTCCTTTCCTTTATTTTAATTCTTTGTCCCCTTCTTTTCCCTTTCTGTCTTTCTTTCTTTTTTGGTCTATTCTTGTTTCTTTTTTAGTTACTTTATATCTTCCTTCTTTCTTTGTTAGGCTACATAAGCTACACTCAGCCGTCCGCATTAGACTGTAGCAAAAGCAAGCCTGAGAACCAGCCAAGATTCTTTTTAGATTTGTTGGTCTCGAATCCCACTGGTACTGCAGTGTGCAGTTTTTCAGCACAAGTCATTAATCAAAAAAGGAAGGAACAGCTAGCAGTGGAGACAGTACAGACCTCTGTAGCAGGCGGCTAAGCTCAGAATCTTTTCTGTTGGGGATCTTTTTCTTCCCCTTTCACGGCCTGTTTACAATTCTCCGAGCGGTCATTATTGCTCTCGGCTTTGCTCCTGACCTACCTTCATATCAGCATTGGAATGCCAATCTTCTGACCCCACTTCTTACGATCGGCATTTTATCTCTTTTATTTGCTAACTCCACCAATACACAGTGCGTAATTTGAGAAAAGTGAGAAGTGTGAGTGTGTCGAAAGACACACTGGTTTTCCAGTTTGCTCTGTAGGAATACGTGAGTTTTCATTCCTATTTCCTCGATTTTATACTCCAGGTCGGCAAGTGTGTAAGAATTGTTTTGTACATAATCTCTTATTTGTATTCAGCATGATCGTAATTCAATCGAAAGTTAACTCATGCACATAGCTTTACAGCAGCCCGCTCAGCATTTCCAATAGGTGCTTCATGATTTCATGCCACATAAGCCGACATTTTACAGTTAAATAAATGGAGAACTAATCGCAGTATTTTTGTCTGTAATGATTAGTACGGAGACAGACATGTTCCCATGCAATTCTCACTACAAAAATTAACGGGTAAATTACAACAGTCTCTAAAAGGACACACTGAAAACCACGTCGTAATTTTATGTACTTTCCATTTTATTTATTTCCGCATTATTGCCTGTCCTATTTTTTTTTGTGGTGAAGGGCCCCGCAGCAGATGCTACGGACGCACCGTAGCCTTAAGGATTATTGTGAAACCCTGTGATGAAGATGAAGAGAATGTAATGGAGCACCGGTGGAATGACATTGACCGGGGAAAACCGAAGTCCTCGGAGAAAAACCTTTCCCAGTGCCACTTTGTCCACAAAAAATCCCACATGGACTGACCCGGGATCGAACCCGGGCCTCCGCGGCGGGACGCTGACGACTAACAGCCTGATCCATAGCACGGCCCTTGCGTGTCTTACTTTCATTTAGGTTCTTTCGCATTTAAGCAACACGGAGTTTAAAGACGTGCTAATACATCGGACGAAAGCATACTACGAGTGAGAGCGAATCGTCGTGAATACGTACTGTTTTGCTTGACTGCATTACGTTGTATTTTTACTATACGGTGTCAAGCCGCGCTTGATGACGGACCAGTACTTCATAAGACCAAGCGTCTAACTCCCTGTCACACTTTTGCTTGAAACCTAGTAGGAGGGCTTATTTTACTGCGTTAAACCTGTAATAGACTTACACAGCAAGATTGAGTAATCTTCCTTTGAACTTTCTACGAAACGGAACCTGGTTTGCATGCATAATGAGGACAAAGTACAGAATCGGCTGTTAAGATGGCAGACTGTTAGAAGCAGTGGCCATAAAATATGATGCTCTCAGCTGTCGATTATTCTATAATTCCTGATCATTACCTCTCTCTTCCTGTCACTCTCCTTGCTCTCACTAAATAAATGCACAATTATCGTTTAATATTCTGACGGGCGCTAAGACAATTTTAACTAACATCTTGAAGCAGAATCCTTGAAAATGCTAGGTTCTCACAGTGGTGATGCTTAAGATTCACGTCTCCTGGGATGTTGTGCTTTTTGTGTGAGTAGTTGCATACGCAAGAACGGGTTGATTTTGATGTGATGAGATTATTATTAACAGCAAAATGAATTACAATATTTTTTTGTTTTAAAATAGACACATATATGTTTTAGAAAAGGGTGAAGCGGGGTGATATGGAAAAGAAATTGAAAGAAATTCGTAACAAGATAGGAAATGTACGTATGGCGTAACAATGAGGCGCTTTCGAATCTTTGCATTCCGGATCCTTGTGAGATTATCATACCATTTAATGCACTGTGGTTACGTATTTTGTTACTGTCCATACATAATTGTGTACATATTTAGAATGCCATTACTATTATTAGGATCTCTTGTAATATTTCTGTGTAGAGCTTATTACTTTAAGTGTCTACCTTGATTTTGTCTATGTTAAATTTATCGGTAATATATGAACGTAAATCATCAGTCTGTCTAAATATTTTAATTTCTCGTTTTAAAACAACATTCCATACAAATTTTTTATATACATATAATTTATCTATATACAAAATTACATAATTTTATATGTAATTAATAATATTAGGACTGTGGTATTTTATTGTCCTTGACTGTACAACATGTAAATTGCATGAAGAAATAAGTCAGATGAAGATCGAATGCTGTACATTTCTCTAAAGTTTATCGATTAATATCGAAGGCAACTATGGTAACGTTTGCAACGCAAATAGTCTTAAGGCTCAACTAGACGGCGCGTGGCTCGGCTCGTTTTACGTCATAGCTGACGTCATTGACAAAGAATCGTATTCAAACGCGCCATGTATCCGGCCTGGCGCGGCTTGTGATTGGGCGAGCGAGGCTCGTTGGATCGCCGCAGAAGCGGTTTTTTCACGATCCTCAAAGGGACTCGGCGCGGGCAGCTGTTGCGGCTACACGGGGCTTGCAGTCTACGCGCCAAGCCAGTCGCAGGAGAACAACACGAAGCGTTATTCCACAAGCCGAGCCGAACCTACCCGAGCAAGGCCGCTGGTCCGCCATTTGCCGAGCTGCGCCGCGTCGTGTAGCCAGATTGTCTTTTCTGTTCCGATCTGTTGGCCGAGCAAGTGACGTCACGTCACTCGACGAGCCGCGCGCCGTCTAGTCCCGGCCTTAAACTTACGTACGACGTCAGGTAAAATGCCTGATTTTTTGTTCTGTTTTAACCAAACTTGAATTTTCTGGGCAAATTTTAATAAAACCTGCAGTGTAAAATGTCACTGAAATCCGTTCAGTGATAGTCCAGTTGTTTCAGGCAGAAGGACGGACAGACATAACTAATTAATAGTCCCTATTCGCAACCGTAAGAATGAACCTGAAATGGGTGAGAGTAATGTGCGGAAATAGGTGCTAATATACGTCAAATTATTAGCGAGGAATGGCCTATCCCCCAAAAAGTCCTGTTTTAATGCGGAAGCTTCCCACAGGTATTGTATTTTATCATACACATAACTAAATAAATGTTTTGTCAGTTCCCAATATTTTGAGGTATGGTTTTGTCTTTATCTTTAGGGTAAAGTAGCGTCAGGCAATCCAAAAAGGCTGCTTAACCCTACGTGACTCATCCAACGAAACAATTTAACATCTTAGAAAACCTGAATCTTCGTTCTTAAAAAAGCTTATAGTTGCTGGTCGCATCAAGATATTTCTCGCCTTTTATGAAACCTGACCTTTACCAAGTTTACTATTACCTGCTACCGACCCATATTCCAAGTCTGTTGAATTCATTTTACAGATTAATATCATCCTTCCTCACAACTCATTTTAATATTATCCTCCCATCTGCGCTTAGGTTTTCAGTTTTTCTTCCATCTTTACCGGCCAAATCACTTCATTCATTTTCATCTTTCGTGCTACCTGCATGGCCCATTTTATTCTCCTAGATTCCACCACTTTAATCTTGTGTGGTGCAGAGTAAAGGAAATGAAGCTCCTCTTTACGTAATTTCTTCCAACCTCCTGCTATCTACCACCTCGTAGTTCCAAATTACGTCTGTATACAGAACGTAATTTCCACAGATATTCTCTTTCTTCTGTATTCGTCAGTGCTACTTGAAACCCTTTTCTACTTTCATTGCAATTCCTACATTAGGCCTAATTAACAATACTTTTCTTTATATACTAATAATCTGTGTCATGATCTTCTGTACAACATATATTCCTAACGATATGGTTCAGCTTTTTCAGTAAAGAATTACTTTCATAGGACACTAAATAGACCTTAAAGTATTATACTTATGAAGGTGTGTGTTTGTGTAGCTTAGACTGCGATTTGTTTACTTAAACTCTCCTAAGAGTATTAAAAAGCTGCCGAACCAGAAGTGTAGGTTGGCGTTTGTTTGAATACGACGTAATAACATTTGCTGTGAGTTTTAAGCCATTAAAAGGAGGACCTTGGTCTTTATTTATTTAGGGGAAGAGACAGACAGGTGATCTGTAGTTACTGAGCGTCTACCACAAAGAAGACGTTCTTCAGTGCAAGACTAACGGGTTTCACAGACGGAGTAGTCAGTGTTTTACCTTGCATCAAAATTTGTTCCATTGACGAGTGTTTCGAAAATGGAAGTGGACTTATTTCTTCATTCGTTTCGTGTGTCTGTCTGTTCTGTGATTGTGGACGCTTGCTCGGACACGTGATACAGCAGTGATTGGCGTAAGTGACCGTTTCTTCTTAAGACCTGTATATGCGTGCTTGACTTAGTTACTGCAGTTTAAAGACAGTAATTCTTTGCCAATTGATTTTAGGCCTGACAAAGAATTCTATATAAAATGCCGCAAGATATGTTTCCTGTATTAAATAAATCAGCTTTATCCGTTGTTTCATTCCTCTTTTATTATGTATGAGATATGAAGTGTTCATAGTGACTGTGAATATTTCAAATTATATATGTAGCCCTTCAAAGTTTATGGTTATAAAGTACTTCATTATTTATTTCTCATATAAAATTGTATATTATTTTTTCAGCCTTCTGTGTTGCAGATTTCTTATAGGCCTACTTGCAGTCAACGAAACATTTGTAAAATTAAGAGCAGTACAGTATTGTTTGTCGCATTAGCCTTTTATGCATGAAATGACGAAATATTACATGCTTGGTTATTTGAGTTTAACTGTGCTGAAATCTTTTTTCGCTAAAAGTCCTCTTTTGTTTATTTGTGTCAAATTTAGAAGTTAAAGGTATGGCAAGTTACAAAAGGCAGAAAACGGTGTTTGTTTGACAAAGAAAATGCAAATTATTTTCAGGACACTATCTTGTTAGACTAGAGTGCAACGTGATTTAAACCTTTGAAGACTAAAATCCTTCTTTCATATACAAATTCAGTACCTGCGTCACAGAAAACAACCTTCTCCGTTATAAAAACCAATCACTTAATGTTACGTAAAGAATTAATTACTATCTGTTTTGAGAATTATATAAAACACACAAATGAAATATGTGGCAGATTACAAAGTTTCTTAATGTTAAAACAGGTAGTACAGGTTTGGCGTCGCGAATCAAAAATTAAGAGATGGCCTGGTCATGTAACACTTATCGGCAAGGCGAGAACTGCACATCAGAATTTAACTGTAAAATCCAAGGCACTTCATTTTGGAGTTATAGAACGAGTTCGAAGTAAATTCTGAACACTGATTTCTTGTGTGACGTTGTGGACTAAATCCATTTCACTTGTAAATTTTGTAATTGTAGAGAATAGGAGATATTTCTTGGCCAGCTATATGTGCCTATCACCTTCTCTAGAATAACACTGGACTATGGACTTCAGTCGTGATACTAAGAAGCCTTAGAAT
The DNA here is from genome assembly GCA_021186555.1 of Reticulitermes speratus. NCBI lineage: Eukaryota > Metazoa > Arthropoda > Insecta > Blattodea > Rhinotermitidae > Reticulitermes > Reticulitermes speratus. Next base: position 36,002,948 of record JAJKFL010000003.1, on the reverse strand, counting down.
TTATTGATTTGATAAATGTGGATAGGCTAGTTTCCTACAACTCCGGAAATCTGGCTTAAGCCATAAGAAATTGTGCGCATGTGTAGCAGAAAAAAGAGCATCGATCAAAGCATTACGGTTTCGAACACTTTTCGTAAGATGGTGAATATCTGTAAGAATATCAAGTGATATTGTTATCTCCAATGGAACTTCTGTCTCTTTATTTTTAATTTATTTAATAACCTTGTGTCATCTACATAGATTAGGAAGCATCAAATAACAGGATGATTATGAAAGCGAAAATTCAGCAGAACCTTCTTGTTAGTATGAATATGTGTCTTCTAAAACAGTAAGTGTAATTTACGTATTGTTCGAAGCTACTAGTGGGGCCTATTGTTTACCATAAAAAGTAAATTTTGTGCATTGAGTAATATGCGTATTGCTGCCATCCCAAATGTAAACTGAGAAGCATGAATTTTGCTGCCGTCCAAACGTGCGGTGAGCGATATAAATATTACTACCGTCCCAAATACGCATGCCCGCCATATTAGATTCTTTAAGGTATGCGTCTAAAAATGTGATAGCTGGGCAAATTCGTTTAAATTGTTATGAGTGGCATGAAAGTAGGAAACGTTTTAAAGACCTTGCCCCTCTTAAAAACCAGGCTAAAAGTAAAAAAATAAATAGTTCATATGTGGCAGTGTGGTAAATTTGTTTAAAAAAATGTTAAAACATTTATTGTGTGGATAGCAAGATTACATTATAAGCCCTCGAATTTTTATTAGCTGCACGTCTGTCTATGATCATTCCCATTTGACACTTAACATGCTTCCCAGAGTCTCATGTGGACCCGTCCATTGAATGCTACAATTTGATCAATACCAGAACGGACGAGAGCGCATCGCAATGCGCCGAGACGCCAGACCGTCATCCGGGTTAAAAAAAATTCTTTCGTGTAGAGTGAGAGATGAAGAGAAAGAGAGGGAGCCAAGTGAGAATTGTGAGATTCACAACAAAAACACACTGGGGAATCGAAGAGACCATGTTCCTTGCCGAGACGGGAAAATGAACAAGAATTGTTTTTTTCCGTGTGGAATTTGATGGTCAAAACCGATCTCAGGCACTTTGATTGACGATACGTGTAGTACAGTCTGATTAAAAACGACATAAGAGCAGGAAAGTGCGTGAATAATAATAATAATAATAATAATAATTGAATTTATTATTCATTTACTTGCCGATTTAACAGTCTAATGACAGGTTACAAAAACAGCACGAGTACAAGGAGAAAACAAACGTATAAAATCAAGATAAAAGCAAGACTAGGACAAAAGAGAAGCAATAATAATAATTATTATTATTACTAATATTATTGTTTGTTTACTTCTTATACTGACACCAGGTATTTTTCTGTGTTTAGTACCAAAACGATTCAATGCAGAAATTCTATTTTCGTTTGTAAATATTATTTTGTATGTAGCAGGCTGCGTTTCGTTTTTAAAATTTGTTTGCAATTGCAACTAATAGTAAAGATTTTGATTTTATAATTTAATAATATATTACGAACGAATAAAACAAAAATTTGGAATTAATTAATAAAAGACCATATCAAACAACTCCTCTTATTGTTTGTTTCATAATGCCTTCGATACCGCAAAATATAGAGTCAAATCTTAGGATGACTGATGAAAGATAAATTGAGAAGGATTTGCAAATAAGTGGTCATGACCTAATCTAGGCACTGTCCAAGGCTGTGCTTGGAGAAGAAGAGGAAAACGGCAGAAAATCACAGGTTAATCGCTATGACGGCAGAGACTCTAAATGGGCACCTACCAAATGCAGTTATATAATCTTACTCCCATATCTACATGCTCGAGGTATATAAGCGTCAAAGTGTCAGAAGTCTTGTCTGTTTAATTCTGGTGATCTGTAATGTATTGTACGTGAATAAAGCGTGGATGATGAAATATAGCGTAAATGAAAGAATTAATTCTGGCTTATACAGGGTAAACTGTCAAACTCTTCAAACAAGAAGGGACAGAAATGCATGTGGAAGACAAAGGTTCTAAGAAACTTACAAAGTCAGGTAAAAAGAGACAAAAAAAAAGGCAGGACGAGAAAGAGAAGCAAGAGACAGGAAGACAGATTGACACTGGGGAAAATTGGATTCAGGCAGTTAGGACAGATGTCAATAAGAAAAAGAAAGGACTGTATCTTATAGAACTTCAATAACACAAAGAACAAAACTAGAAAAAATAATTTATTTGTTATAAGATGAAGCAAATACTCGTGACAAACGGAAAGGTTTGTTGAACTCATATGAACTTGGAAAGGGGCCCTGCGAAATAAAACTATTTTTAGATTTCTCCTCCTGTTTTCAAATTTTTGAGACACAGAAATAATAAATTTTCACTATTTACAGTAATTGTTTGAAGAGTAAAAATTTACGTAACAATATTTCAAATAATTTTCATTCTTGTCGGATGTTTATAACTCTGCGTTACTGGGTAATCGATTCCCGACGTTTCGAGACTGCAACGTTGTATCGAAACGTCAGAATCAATTTATCTAGAGACGAGACGTCATATTCCACAATAAAGTAAACCTCAGCTACAGGACTGCAACAAACTAAAATCACCCAATTTTCGGAAATCTTGTGGAATGTGATTATAGCTCTTTTTTTTCCCAAAAAGTAAAATTTAAAAGTTCTTACAGGCATGTTCATGACATGCAGATATTAGAATATGTAAGTTTTGAAGGATCTAGATGTGTGATATAGATTGAATGTAAGTCTTATCTCTAACCAGATTGACAAGTCGAAAGAATTAATGCGTTAGACTGCGCGGGTAAAAGTCTGGTAAATTCACCAAGGACTTCGACTTGTAGAAGATCTTAGCGTCAACAAAGTCAAAATCATATTTCTGAACCTTACCAGATTTCCAGTAAATTAACAAAACGTTCCGGAATATTGTATGTAAAATTGAAAGACCCCAAATTCCAAAATTTCTTTCTGTGCAGTCGATGACTTATAAAGAAACCTGCTTACAAGCGGCTTAAAATTTTTGCTATTCCACAACTTCGCTTAGAAACACGAAAGATAGGCTAATTGATCTTGTATAACTTCCAGTATTTTGACCATTTGCAGTTCTTGTGAATGTAGTCTCAAATTTAAATTTAAATTTTTCACATAAAATTATTCAAACATAAGTATCTTAACACACTTTGACTACTCGTATAGGCCGATCTGATATTTCTATCGAATAAAGGAATTTGTTTGTGTGTGTGCCTGTGGTAGCCTAACTTCTGAGAAAATAGAGATAAGAGCTTGAAGATTTGATAATATTTTTAGGATGATTATGAAATATGCCGTGCCAAATATAATAAAAATTATTCTGTGGGATTTGGATTGGGCCAGATGACGTCTATCCAATGGAATAATAATTTAACTTAAGCAAAATATGTCAATATGTACTTCTTTCTTAAGCGCTCATTCTATCCAACACAGTAAAGGGTACGAAAGTATTTACCGTCAAAGAGTAAAAGGACAGAGAGTAAGTCATAATTGGATCAGTTCGAGTTGACTTTTATTTGAAGTGGCTTGCTGTAACAGATTTCAGAAACATGCTAATATAGACTGGAAGGAAAATAAATTTAAAAATACTATAATTTAAATTTCAGGTAAAATAACTTTTCCTGAAATAAGGTTTCTGTGTATCTAATTATTTTTTGTGTACATTTTGTGTATTGTATGAAAAGGCTCCCAACAAAAATCATTCTTTGATCGGTTACAGTGAGATCTGATAAAGGTAATATTTTTATTACGGAAGCATTTCTATAGATGAAATTAACGCTTGGTTTGCCCCACGCATAAAGAAACGACAGATACAATGGAACGTGGAGTGGTGCGTGAATATTATAACGGGCACGTAGAAATATTTTCATAATTTTTTCATAATAAATAAGCATATCCATTATTTTGACAGTTTATTTTAAAAGAAACCCGGGCGCAGGAAGGGGCCTTGTGCTAGTATTATACAAAAGGCCTAGTGACTATTAAATCGGAGGACGTATAGGTTACTCGTAGATCCAATAAGCCTGTGGGGGCCCGGTTCTTCAAAAGCTCAGACATTCCAAGTACTTTCCTGCTTGTTCGGAACCAGAGGGTTCAATTACCATGTAAACAAGGGCCGGCCAATTTAGTTATTTGTGAGCCAAGTTATTTCATTCTACAGTCCAACAGATAATTTCTTCAAGATATCATTTATGTCAACTGCCTTCTAAAACACGTGATTGAAGGAAAGTTTGAAGGGAGGATAGAAATGACGGGAAGACGAGGAGGAAGGCGTAAGCAGACTGGATGACCATAAGGAAAGTAAAAGATACTGGAATTTGAAAGAGGAAGCACTAGATCGCGCCCTGTGAAGAACTCGCTTTGGAGGAGGCTACGGACCTGTCGTAAGACAGGCTACAGAATGAATGAATGAATCATTTATATCACCGTTCATTCTACACTTCCCATCATATTTTACGATTATAATTTGTATTCATTTCTCTTCTTCACCCTCTGTATGACGAAATTTTATTCCGTATTTACATTAGTAAACGTTAATTAACACGATATATTTAGCTTATTTATTTACGCACGCATTTATTTATTTATTTATTTATTTATTTATGCTTTATTTTAGGATGGGGTTAGAATCTCAAAATATGTATCGTCAAATTATATCCCTTATCATTCCAACAGTCCATAGACCTGATTAAGATGGGGGATTAAGAAACGACCAAATTTGTGTTGTGTATGTCCGTGCCAAATTCGGAAAACTGCCCCTTCCTCTGTACCACAGCAGCACTGTAGTCTGCTGTGCTACTCTCTATTGCTCTCTCTCTCTCTCTCGCCTCTCAAACTCTCTCACGAAGAGAGCGTGCGTCCAATCACCGCTGGACTGTGCTGGATCCATACAGCATCCCAGCTGCACAAGACGCCAGGCATCAACCCACCCCTCTACTCCTCTAAAGACGACGATGAGGAGGGGCGTCGACAGACGACAACGTCTCCAAACTACTGTGCTTCTATCTGACGCCACCGCTGATGTGACGCTTATCTGTCGCCAGTAAGCTTTGAGCTTATATTTAGACCCACTGTTGGACAAGATTGTCAATAATAGAGAAGAAGAGAAATTCTCCAGGGTGCTTCAAATATAGTTTGGTCTTCTATATGGTTAATAGGGTGGTCAAAACCATATGTTTCTGCTTATATTGGTTACAACGCGTGTGTTATTAGTGATGTGCTATTAATTTGAGGATCTGCCAGTTACTGTAATTGACAAAGTTTAATTTAATTGGCTTATGCGATCTGTTTAGCAAGTAGCTATGTTGCAAATTGACAGCGAGTTGATGGCACACTCATCTGGCAGAAGCAGCCATCTTGGACGTCCTTTACATCAGCGATGGATTCTCTTACGCAGGCCAAATAAAGAAAATATTTCATCTAATAATTGTCCTTATACATGAATTATAATTTCGAAAGATACGTTATATAATATTTTACACATGATTTGCTTTATGTATATGTTCTGTTTATTTACTTAGAATTAGTACCATAAATATTTATAATATCGGCCTATCAGTTTTGCATGGTGTCTCATTTCCTGTTTTGTATATGTTGTTTTCAATCTGTCAGATTTGGAGTTTGGAGCTTGAATCATTTATCTGTTTACCAATCGTAGATCAATTCTGCATGCTGGCCACGCCCTTGATTTTCTTCTGTTTCGTACATTTCTTACTTTCTGCACTTGTACATATAATGCATATATACCAAGTTTATAGATTACACTTAATATACCATAGAAGTATGGAATTTCATTAATGTATTTTATATAGGCCTACGTAATTCGAGTAAACAAACCATATATTTCTTCACATCCTTCTTTTACTGTCTGTTTTTAAACACCCGCTTTCTGCGGTATTTATATTCTACGTACCAAATAAACCTCAAGCCATAATAATGAAACGTGATAAAACACGAAGTAAATTTCCATATAATGTCTGTTTGTTAATCTAGAATATAAATTACAACTTCTGTGGACTTGATTACGTAAATTGTATTTCTCAGTGTCAAATAGTAACTTCCCAAACATATTGCTCTGAGGAGGCTTACGTGCATACACACCCATCAGTTCTTGTAATTCAAAATATTTTAAAATTGGTGGCGCATTTTTGACATAAATATCATAAATGCATATAATGTATACATTATTAATATATTAATACTTTACAGTACCTTTTTAAAAATTCGTTTTTTCGTTTTTATTAGTAGTGCAGAAAAATATGTTTTGTAGTGTATTAGCCATTTCGATGTAATATAACTGAACGCGAGGAGTGTTTGTCCTTTCAAATCCTTTTTGTGTGTGTGTGTTGTCATTTGATGACTCTGCCAATATATCAAGTCTGCAGAATGTCGAAGGTAGAGTGACAGATTTTTGATAAACTGGAAAGAACTTTAAAGGACGCCTTCGCAGCATGTTTTAGGTATTATCCTGATATTTGCGTGGATGGAAATCACACAAAACCTCATTAAAGTAGCCTATGTACCGTCAGAGATTCGAAATGAGTACCTTACGAATACCAATCCAGAATGTTTCAGTTTCGTGCGCTGATGGTTTCCACTATTTGTCATTCCTGGCGCATGCTCAGAAAGTGTTCCTCTTTCTATAGAGTCTCTGCTATATCTGTAACCTACACTCAGCAAACACACAACAATTAAATCTTAAATCAGAAACTTTATTCACTTCAAGTTTATTTCCTAAAACGTGGTTTGCTTCATCTTCTGCCCCCATTTTCTTATATGTCATATTTTAATCGAAAAGCGTCTTCTACCAATCAAAATTTCTTTCTATTTTTCTTTTGTAGAATACGGCGTTACAATATGGTAGGTTGCAGCAAACATTTGGTGCGTCTTCAAAACCTGAAGATGGGGGCATTTTTTTACGAAAGGGTTGGTAGTCATTTTTCAGACTACACGGTTTCATAACCTAGAAGACCAGAGTATGAATCTTCAGTCCTCTAAGTATTTCAATTCTTATAGAAACTGAAAAATACTGTCTTCTTGGAAATGACGCCGTGTAGTCGGTTAGAAATTTACCGGCATTTTGGTGCAGCTTCGATAAGTTTATACCAGACTACACGGCGTCACCTCTCAGAAGGCGTTATGCTTCATGGCCACTGCCGTGAGGACCTCAGGCCCTACAAAACCTGTTTGCACTCCATATTCATAGCGGCTGCTTCGGTTACAGCATATCAAGGCACATTAATCTAAATCAATATGTACAAAGACCTTATGGCGCCTGCTTCTTTTCAAAGTATAAACTAATATAAATTAATACTTACCGCTTACTGTTTCCATTTGCACCTAATTTTCACTTTTACTGGTTTCTACTAGTCGTTCTGGATTACACTTCGTAAATATATTCTCCAATTTTCCTACAGTTGCCAATTTTTAACATACATTATTATTATTATTATTATTCATTACAAATTTTTAGTAGGTTTATTATCTATTTCTATACTAAGTTCCACAATATGGTTCCAATAATCCATTACTTATTGCAGTCAGATTGAAAGCTAATATAAGATTTCGCTCGGGCGCCATGTTCTTTTATAGCCGGCAATAAAGGTGCTTTGAAAAACGTTTCGTCTGCTTTTGATCTATTACCTCGAAATATGACGGAAATTATTCTGTTAAGCCTGTGTTACAATTCGGCAGAAATGAAACCAGTAATGTAAGAAATTTAAAAATACGAGCAAATTACATGTTAATCCTTAAACTGGTTATAAAGTTATTACGAGAAATATACTGACCATATGGTAGTCTAATACTGCACTTCTTTATGAAATACGTAACTTAGGGTAAAGTAAAAAGTAGCGTGAAAGTGCCCAGTGCACATTATAATGTCATATGGGGGAGCAAATGTAGGCTTATATTTCCACTCCTTCCTAACCCCGGCGCTGGATATAACTGAACAGTCAGATTCACGAGCCGGCCGCTGTAACCTCAGAGTAAATACCAGGTACCCATTGAATGGGATGCAGGTTGGGCATAGAGCTAGTCGTTATGTTTTTGAAAGAAAGAAAAATCCCTTATCCTTGCCTGGAATTTAAAAACTTTTGTTTCATGTAAGAGAAAATCGTAAGACAGACTACAGAATGAATGAATGAAGAGAAAATTAAGGAACTGGCGAGAGAGTTCATTACGTTGGTTAAGCGTGACAGACTAAGCTACAGATCTATTCCTTAGAACGACGATCATCTGATGACTGAAATGAAATTATTCACGATACAGGCTTGCTACAAATAATTGCATCATCACTGTTATAAAGATTTGTAATTTTTAAAAATAAACTCCATGAAGATTATTGTTTTTTTAGGATATGTGGTTGTGTAGCCTTCTAGACAAGTGCCAGCTTTTCGGTGGAGCCTACGATCTCCTTCTTCATTGTACTACAGTAAAGATGGAGGCAGACATTTCCTCCAAAACCTTGGTAATTTTCTAGCAGGCTAAGAAGCTTTATTTCCAGATTAGGGTAAAATTTGGAGCTACCGCGTGAAAATCTACTAAAAAAGGTACGTGAAAATCCCATGACGGTAATGGAATGGACGACGGAATCCGAGTCCTGGCGACGTGCCATGATTCGGGCAGTTGTGGCCGGCCTCTCACAGCAAAGGTCCTGGTTCGAAACCAGACCGGCACATGCTGGATTTGTAGTAGAAATTGGCACTGGGTCAAGTTTTCTCTCCGCGTACTTCAAAATCCCCCTGTCAGTATAATTCCACCATTGCTTCAAATCCATATTGCATTCATATACCTCGACGGTATGCTTTCTTAACAATTTAGGGCGTCACTAAATAAAACACTTCCCTCCCTTCCCCTGATTTACGTCAGAACATTATGCAGGATTTCTGTGTTTCACCGTCCGACCAGAAGAGATTTGGCGCACTTACAGAGCAAATTAAATCCAGCACATTTTCTCATAGGTTGTTCCATTAACACCCATTCTATTATCAGTGTTCAATCCAGATCTAACTCATCCACGTGACATTTCCTTTCAGGTTTTCGGACTAGGATTTTATGTGTATGATTTCAAGGCTCTGATTAGCCAGCATCCTTGCAACATTCCTTTTCAATCAAAATATTTCCTCCTCCCAACCACTTCAGCATCCACGTGTACCAAATGTTTTCACCCTGAATATGGAGACAACACGTCTCTCTGAGACATCGAAACAATCATGGTGTAAGAACCCAAAATGCCATAGTTTGTACAACTCTTTCCCCTATCCCATTTTCCTTAATCTAAGCACTAAAATATTTTGTGAAAGCTACAAATTATGTAGCTCAACATAATGTAGTTTTCTCCTGTTATTTCCTCCCTCTTTGACGCAGATATCCTTCTGATCCCATCCCCAAATATCGTAATGCATGTTCTTTCCTTAGGGAGATAAAATTCTTTCACTTTCGTGAACGGTACCATGCCCTCAGCACACACAGCCTGACAGAAAAATACTGACATATAATTAACTTACGCCATGACTGGAGTCAAACAGCCCTTAAAAAGTTTACATCAGGTGACAGCCAAAGTAATAATAATATAATAATAATAATAATAATAAGAGTCTTATATTAACTTTTTATATTAACTTTTCTCCTTAGGAATCCCAAATAGCCGTGGTTTGTCACGGCGGTAGCCCCTCCTCTATCAACATATGCATTATTTACAAATATTTTACCCAAACATCATAATCTGTTAACTGGCAAGTCAATTATTAATTGGAACATAAACTCTCATGTCATTTACATTGTTTACAAACTTAACTCCCTTACTGTCTAACCAACAAAGTGCCGGATCAGTGATGAAGCCATTCAACTTAAGTATATGTATGTGGCAATATGCTGCTTCGTCAGGGCTATAGCACATCTCAGTATCCGAGCAATAGTGACATGACAATTGGCATGAAAAGTTCGAAGAAAATTCTGAGGAAACCCGCCTCATTGTCACTTTTCTAAAAGTCACGCGGAATTTAACTCCAGCTGCAAAGCCTTTATATAACGACTTGGGCTATGGCATGAGCTGTCTGATTCATACGAATCAGACGTAGGGGAGTCTGTGATCTTCATCCCCAGTTGCAGTTGATTTGTGCCATGTCTGTACCCATAGCAGTCTGCCTGTTGGTTCTCCTAGTTGCATGGTGTCTGTGAGCAGTCCGTCATGTGCGTTGAGATTAATGATGTGAGAACTCTGTCCCTGTGTCAGTCTGTCCATCACGCACAACACAGGTCAGGTTTCCAACTTCTCAGTAACAAGGGACTTGTTTGCTGTATCCCTCCCTGCCTACCGACTTCCTAAATGCTTTCTCCCTCCTCTTCTCTCTCCTTACTTCTCTCCCAAGAATTTCTATTGGCGCAGCCCAAATTCCTTCTTCGTAAGTGGAATAAAAAAAAAGAACGTACAGACAAATATTAATCTTAACAAGAACAAGAAATTAAAATATATCTGAAAGTACGTAATCTTGCTCTACATATTTCGCAGCAGTATTTGAACACGATGTTAGACTCAGAGCTCATATAGTGTCATAACACTAAACGTAAATATTGTGTACATATACAAATAAAACACAGGCCGGTATAAAGCCTATTGCACGCTACGTGGTTTGAATGACTTTAAGGCGAAAATGTTTGTGTGAATTACAAGTAAATTTCGTGATTTAGATCGAATTCATGGCATAGTTGAATGAAACACTAGTATGAGGAAGGTCATTTTCGTTTTCTTGCTCAGCTGCTCTTAATTCTCTTTGTGAACTTAAGGAGTTAGCAACGTAATACAACTCCCATTTTCACGGTTAATTCTTATCAAGTAACTCAATGGAAAAGAGCCCTCTTTGAGAAGAAAACCATCGCTCAGCTGGTCTCAATACCGCAGGTTTATTGCTGTGTCCCTGAGAGCTAAGGGCCACGTGATTTCTTTCCGCGCCCTCAAACACTCCTTCCGTAAACATCCATATTTGCATTATCTTTCCTCCTACTTCTACGTCTTGATTTATATTCGTTTATACCAGACTAAAATGTTGCATGTGTATTTCATTTTCGCATGCGTGCTACAAGTGCGGCACACCACACCCTTCTTGACTTTCTCGCCTTAACAATATATACATCTTCAAAATTGTCCTAAATCAAATAAATGTCCAACTATGGTTTAACACATTCTTCTAATTTTGGACTATCCTTTCATATCAAACACAAGAAATTTGTATATGTTTCATATTCATCCATAACACAGGTGTTAAAATGTAAACTTAACCCTATAACATGCCATGCAGCGCAGAGGGTGCGATATAAAGGGGTGGGTAGTCAACGTCATGCCACTGCTCCTTTATCCCTGTAAAGAGCCCCGGTACACATTTGAGAGACAAGTTTTAAAGAAGAGCATATCTATTGCCTTCTCCGGGTTTTGAACCCTGGGCTGTCCACTCCGTAGGAATTATTGACTAAGGTATTTCGGCCCCCTAACACAGGTATTACGTAGGTTGTAACTTTGTCACAGTCTAGGTGTAGGCAATTGAGATTAAATGAAACTTCTTACTGGTGTAAATATTAGTGCTTGACGGGCGACAGTGGGGTGTCTTCCAGCTTGGAAATTAAGCAGGAGCTAACAACATTTCATATTAAGCAACAAGCATGTTACAAAATATCCAAACAGGAGAGGACGTAGGTTTTTATTAAAAAGGCAAAGAATTTTGAATTTCTCAAATAGCGGAAATTGCTTGATCAAACGAGCAACTGTCGGATTATCTAAAAGTTCTACTGCAAGAAATTAGTCTGAGTACTTTAATTTACGTAAATTACATAGTAAGTTTGGATGTAGATAAAAATATTTTAATATAGAATCTTAAAAGGTTATCGTACTGTACTGAAACATCCGAAACTAAGAATCACGTTTTAGAACTTCTTTTGGAACATGGATGCTCACCTGCGTTTTCGGGTATTGTGGAGGTAGATACGTCGTGAATTACATATCTTTCTCTACAGCCCTGCTGAATGTCTAAAATATTAAGCAAATTATTTACACACATAAGTAACGGATAAAAAAAGTGGCATGCGAACAGAAAAAGAAAGGTATCTTTAGCGTTTGTAGCGGACATTTTGCGTATTAGAGTAGCTGACTGTCCTTTACGAAGTGCCCGTAATCACAACCTCTTACGAAAATAGCTTCAGGTACCCATTCAGTAGAAGGCTGAGTGAACCCCCTAGACGGTGTTGATGATTTGGAAAAGGAAATGTCTCTTACACCTTCCTGAGATCGAACCAGTATTACTCCTCTATCCGGTCCGTGGCCTAGTCACTATAAATTTACAGTAAGTGTACAAATATCTTAAGGAGTATTTCTTAAAGCCTTTTAGTACAGAAATTATTCTAGATGTACAAGCATGACACGGAATCAAAATGCAAAAAAAAAAAAAAAAAAAAAAATCCTAAGTATTTACATAGAACATCGTGTATTTTAATTGTTGGAAGAGCAAAAAGGCGGCGAGGAATAATTATAAAACTAATAAAAATAAGTTCAAGACATGTTTTTTTTATAATTCCATCGAATTTTTTTGCTTCTGTTATTCAGGCCACTCAATGCTAACCTACACCCACCCACTACAACAATTTATCCTTTGATTTTATGACTGTGAAACGCATGTCTTATGCTTATAGAACGTAAGTAGTCTATTGAAACGAAGTTCTTAGGGACACATTAGGTCGTGAAATCATCCTGTGTTCAGAACTGAAAATGTGATTTCGATTGGGCGTGTATATTACTGTCGTGAGAGTGAAACAAAAGTGACTGCAGTGGGTTAAGCATATAGATGGATTGGGAAATGGAGTATGTTCACACAGAGTTTTATCGCTGAGGTATCTTAAAATTGGTGATTTAGAGGAAAATAGAAAGGGAAATCATGTTAATATTAACCTAATTACTAGTTTACGGGAAACTTAGGTGAAAAGAGATAGCTTTAGTACAACTTATCATTTATATTTTCTATGCCTAAAGATGAAACAATTTCTTGCCTAGATCAAGTTCCAACAGATGTATGTTCATGTGGTTAGCGTTGAAAGCCACTCTGATAGTTAGAAGCACCTCCAGCCATCAACGCTACCCAGCAAGCGAGATCTGTAATAACATGTTTTTATTGTGTACCACGTGCACTCACCTCTCTTTCGGTGAGACGAAGAGTTTTCGAAATAGCTTAAACAAGACACCGAAATATGAAGCGTTTACATTTCTCCCTTGGGAAGAATATAATTTTATATAAAAAATGTCATATACAACTGCAACGTTTGTTTTAAAACCTCAGTTCAGTAACTCTGAAGCTACAAATTTCATCTGTTCACGGCATTCGTCTTAGAATTTTACGCAGTTTTTGCCTTAACATATCTTTCCAAATCCTTGATCATTGCTTTTGAAATTATCTCGTACAAACATATACAAACGTCATTTCTAGATATTAAAATTAAATTTAAATGTTAATAGATACTGGCCAAATATCGTTAGGTTTACAGGATTTTTAATTTGCTCTTCGATATTTTATACGTTTATTGTGTTGGCTTCCTATCCTTTTCTCCGCTTTCGTTCCTCCTTTTTTATATAGTATTGCTTTTTTCCCTTTGTTCTTCCTAAGTTTGCAAACTGTGAACATATTGCTACGTTCTGTAGAAAATGTTTGACGTGTATTTTACAATTTTAGTTTCTCTTCCTTTAATCTAACCATTATAATTTCAGAGTAAGTCTGCCAATTTCACTGAGATTTATTGTCTTATTTGGTTGTATTTAATTAACGATTTATTTCTTGACATATCTCTTTCTCATTCTTTTCTTACGTCTGTTCCATTTATATCCTCCACTTATTTGTATAACTTTGTGTCGTCAGTAGGTTCCATTGGCCAATTCTACTTTCTTTGAAATTTTGTGTTTAAATTATATTGTCTGTAGAGTTAAATAAAAGGCAAATTTTATTATACAATATATTTTCTTTGTGGGAGCTAGAAGTTTAACCATTAATATACTTATATAATAATATAATATGCTCCGTAGCTTATTATATGTGTATGAATCTTAACACGTTGTTTATTTATTTGTTTTATACCATCTAAGGAAAATAACTGTTGACGGATTAGCAATTGTGCTTTTGACTTCGAAAGATCTAGGGTTTAATTCTTGGAGGCAAAATGGAAAATTCTGAGAGGGTTTTCGTGTTTTCCTCAGTACCTACACGTATTTGAGACAGTATTCTTCAACCAATTATGATAGGGCCGCTTGCTTCTCCATTCTTTCCAATTTATCAACTAATCAGACCTCATCCAATACCAAACCTTATAGTGTGAGTTACGAAAAGCCACATTAAATATTTATAAATCCATAAATAATAAGTAAATTATACGGCAATATTTATACTGGTGTTTGGGATGACAATAATTTTTATCGGGTTATGAATTGCTGGGCTTATTTCATTCCTGAAAATATATGGCTTTTGAGTATTTTGAAATACCACTGAATTGTAATTAATAATTAAGTCCTGTTAGTTGTATGTTGGAAGCAAGGTAAGCCTACCCTCTGTATTTATCGTAACATATTAAGCACTAATAAAAATACTGGAAATAGTTCTAAAAGGCCGATCCCAGTGGCCGCGCGGTCTAAGGCGTGGGTCTGCGACCGCTCGCTTGCTGGGATTGCGGGTTCGAATGCCACCGAGGCATGGATGTCTGTCTCTTGTGAGTGTTGTGTGCTGTCAGGTAGAGGTCTCTGCGATGGGCCGATCACTCGTCCAGAGGAGTCCTACCTCGTGTAGTGTGTCTAATTGAGTGTGATCATGAAGCCTCAATACTAAGAAGGCCCTAGCCCACTGGGAGCTGTTGGGCCATGACAAAGAAAATTTCCTAACTGCAACTCATTATTAAATAGGAGGCCTGCTTCGTAAGTTTTGTGCAGAATTAGGCAACACTAAATTTCAAATATTATGTCGGAAGATTTGCTCTTCTTAAAAATATTTTCTTCGTTTTGTCTCTAGACAAATTACAATGTAGAGTTTTAAGTTGGCGGTGAATACTTCTTTCGTTCCACACCGTTTAAAATTTGCTACTTCTAATCACTACATTATTTGAAACTCTATAATTTCAGTTACTTAAAGCATCATTAAATAATCTGCATATGTAATAAATAAATAAATGACATTAATTAATAAATATGTTCTTTACCCACATAACACATTTTCTAATGAGTCTGTGTGTGCATTTCAGATATATTTCTTTGCACAAGATATTCACAATGACTTGGACATCCCGGAGAGACGAACATGTCCACCATGTTCATAATTTGGCTTCAGTTTTCTACGCTTCAACAATTCTACTTACGTCATCTAGGTACAACAACTGAAAATTATCGGCCATGATTCATCACAGAAGTATTCAACGTGGAAGAGTCAAAGGATTTTTAAACACGGAAGGAAACCTTAATGTAACAACTCACATATCTTGACAGGGTTTTCATTAGTAAGTTAGACTGCGCTATGTATTCACTTTACAGTGCATATTCCTGCATTATTAACGGCTGGGCAGTTTATATTTGTACACACTGAATATATATATATTATACATATATATATTCTGCTTCTGTTACACGAATTTATTTTGTAACTAATCTTTCATACTCAGTGTTGAAGATGCTGCTATTTCCAGGACAAATTATGTATGCGGACGTATTAAAATATGAAGAAACTTTGTATACTGGAGGAGCAGTGACATAAAAGGGCTTCGTTTGGAACGTTATGGATATTCAGTGCGGATAAGTAAATGACAGAATGAAAAATGTAATCCAAGCTTAGGGCCGATCCTTGGGAATTCCACGATCAGTATAAAATTTTACATCCATCACAAGTTTAAAGCATGAAATTCGTCGAAGAAAAGTTAAGAATTAAGCTCCTTCCACGAAGGAAACACGCTGCGTCTCCAATGCACATTCCAACAGTATTGCTTGGAATTCTGTCCTGAGTCACTTGAATATTTCTGCATTTCAATGGGAGTAAGTAGTTTTTTTTTAATGTTTGATTTTGCTTGAATTCGCAAACAAATTTTAACTCTGAAAGGAGAAACAAAATCGCAGTTGTTGTATTTTTATTCTTTCATGTGAAAGGTGACGTGATAATTAATTGAACATTCTGTGGTAGGTCGCATTCAACTAAGTCTTAACATTTTCTTAACTTCAAATTTCATATTATCTTCTTTTGTTACTGTCTTTTCAAAATATTGTAACTGCTAAATTTTCTATGGACTTCTGAGCCGTCGTCTTATGATGATTTTGTTTTGCATTCTGGTGGTGAGGTATGAAAAAATAACTTATTTTTTTCTGCCTTCACTTTTGGACCAGCCCTCTTATTAACATCAAATAAGATTTTACTGCCTTTTTTTAATCGATATGTTAGATTATATAGCGGCGGTGATGGATGAGTGAAGGAGTAATGAGCTTTAGCGGAATGATACTGACAGGGAGAATTCTGAATATCATTGAGACAGACCAGTCTTAGGGCCGCTTTGTCCACGAAAATTCCACACTGACTAAGCTGGGAAGGAATCCGGGCCTCAGTTTTGACAGGCCGGAGACTAAACTCCTGAACCGTGTTACGGCCTCAGATAGGAGATTCTTTTTTTATGGTGTCTGTGTTTAAGCTGTAGAATATCAGGATCTAACATGAAGATAGGAAAAGTATAGATCACAATGTATACATGCGATTGCCAATTTTCTCGCTTAAAAATGTAAATAACAAAGCGCATTTTACTGAAAGACCTCTACATGGTATTTCAACAAAATCTGTGGAGGCTTTATTGACTACAATAAAAAGTCAGTTTATTAATACACGTTAACTGGAGTTTACTCTAAACCAGTACCTCTGATAAATGTAAATGCTCGAAAATTGTTTTCAATTCGTATTGTGTAAATCATATTTCCGGAAATATTTATAGTTTTATTATTATTATTTATTATTATTAGTTATTTGTTATGTTCACTTAAGGCAGTGTTTGTGTAATGAATACGTTAATGCATGTATATTACTTCACAATTTTGTGTTTGGAATGTTGTGTACAAATCTGAATTGAATTTGTTTGGTTCTGATTAATTTAAAGTTAAATAGTTACTGCTGTAATCGACCTTAAAAGAGGATTCCCTCGAGCACAACCACTGGAGTCTGCAGGTTTCTGCTCCGTAAATCAGTTACTTAGGCATCACGCAGCTGTGTGGAATGAAGCTCAACAAACCTGCTTCACATGTCTAACCTTAGCAGCATTTGCGCTTGTCTTTCAATTCGTAATTCGTAGCTCCTGTGTTCATGTTCCGAATGTATTTTTTGCTACTGTGAGAGTTGTGTAAATCAGGATGGTATGACGATTCAATATCGAAAACCTATAAAGTATTCATGTTCCCCTTTTTTAGGAAATTAATTTATTATTGCACTCGTTTTCAATTTGTGCAGTAAAGGGCCCATATTTTTTAGAATGCGATTCTGCCTGTTACCTAATTAAATTCATGCATGATTTTTAATGTTAAACGTGTGCGAGATTTGAGGTTCGTTTAAACACGGAGGTAGAGTGTTTCTCCAAAATGTCCGTAAAATTTATACCAGACCACACGGTAGCAAAACTCAGAAGACGTAAAACTTCTGCAAAAAATATTTGATTAAATAATTTTAGCAAATAATGTTTAAAATATGAGTGAATCAAAAAATATTTTTGCAATAGCCAGCAGAAAATATGAAAACCCCAGTTGGTGAAATAAACAGTAGCAATAATAACATAATAATATCCGCTCTTTCCATCATGATCTAATAAATACTGCGGTGAAAAGACACTGCATTCTCTTAAGTTTACTTCAGAAGTATGGAAGTTAAGAAGGTAGAAGTACCGTAGATAGTCACGTACTCTTGTCGCCTATTGTGTTTAATTTAGATTTTACTGATATAGTGAGAATACCAACAACTTCAAGACCGAAATATTTCAGTTCTTTATATTTATAGTCCGACAAATGTACAATTTAATCACATCAACTGTGTAACACTGTCCTACATGTTTCGAACCCTTAATTTCGGTTCATCATCAGGGACTCATCATTTCAAACTACACACCTTCACATCAATTGGTACAGTTGATGTAAAGGTGTGTAGTTTGAAATGATGAGTCCCTGATGATGAACCGAAATTAAGGATTCGAAACATGTAGAACAGTGTTACACAGTTGATGTGATTAAATTGTACATTTGTCGGACTATAAATATAGAGATAAAATGTACAGAATGAATAATATTAAGTTTATTCCAGTTTTTCTTTTACCTTGAACAACCACAAATAGAATGTAATGTAGCTTGATATGTTGAAGGCGTTACATTAATACGGAGTCTACTTTTCTTAATGCAACAGATGGAAAATTATTATGTTTACGGCTATTATTCTTTCCTACTTTAAATTATAAATGTGAAGTATTTCTCATGAAATTGTACTAGAATATATGGCGTAGTAAGGACATTAAAAATTGAAGTAATGCTGAGAAAATATATGCCAATTACAAGCGGGTGAATTTCAATATTTTTATCTCTTAAATTACCATACACTTAATGTTACTTACCTTATGTTCGTATAGAATTATATAAGTTACGTATCTGTCAATCAGCTAGGCAAGAAAATGGCATACTGTCTATTAATCTATTAATATATGTAAATAAATTAAATTACATTTACATATGAACAAATTTGTGTATGGTAAATAATCATTGGGCTTTAATTACTCTTGATTCTTTCATGAAGTCATGTAGAGAAGGTTGTAGGTATGTATTTCGTAAAACACTTCTGTAGTGATATAAGTCAATCACAATAATCATCCCACATTTTTGTATGCTTCTGTTGAACAATTTTATTTAAAAATATACCCGTAAAATTAAGGCACATTCGTAATCTACCCTGTAGATCCGGGCTTTTGTAGAACCCATGTAGATATCAGAAGCTCGTCTCTACAGGTATCTTACGGATGGGAGACCTCACATCTGCGATGGAATCTTAGATCATCTGGAAACAGAAGAAAAAACAGCTTTAACAATACACGGCCATGAAAAGAGTGGTCTCAACTCTGTATATTCTGCAGAACTGACAAATGCATTAATAAATTGTCTCGAAGATAAAATTTCGTATATGTGTAATTGCAGAGTGGAAAACTGAAAGAAAGTAAGTTTCAAACAAGTGATTTCTATTTCTTCTAAATAATGTGAATATAGATTTCAATATTTTATTCTTATATTTGTTGTGTTGGGAGAGAAAATAAAAAGATTGTAGAAGAATAGTATGTCAACAGTTGCTTTAGCCTAGTATTAGTAAAACATTAAACTAAGTTCACTAAACTTTAGGATCATATATAATTTACATCCCATTTTTAAAACCTTATAATGCCTATTAAAATGTAGATGCTTTTCAGGTTTTATATAATGTTATTCAATTTGTGTTCTCTATTTTTGTTTTAAAATAACATTTAATAAATTCATACTGAGAATCTCTTTGTTACATGTATCGCTCGAAAAATTTGAGGACTTTGGTAAGGAAATATAATTGAAGTAACAGACAAATAAACTGAAAAATTTGTTAGGTTATATCAATGATATTGCATGCATAATCCTATTTATATAAGTCATGGTCGATTTTCGGAACTATGACACTTCAATTAAAAATGAATTTGAATTCAGCTGGCACAAAAACACTTAGTGACATTGTTAAACATGTAGTACTATGTAAATTATTGTCGGCATTTCTAAACGCCTGAATAGATCATACTATCAAAGCATGTAGGTCTATTATCTGGACGTACAAAAAGTGACCAGAGTGCCAAGTACAGCCCCCCTAAACCCGGAGAGCCTCACACTTGAGAGATTTACAAAAAATAATTAGCACTCTTGAAAAATACGCCACTAGGGCCTAATCACCTATTATGTCATTAAACTCTGTATGACCTTCTCTTGCGATACTGCTAAAAATCCATATTTTTAAATAAACCAATGGGCTATAATTCACCATTTTCATAGGTCGGTACAGTGAAAAAGCTACAGGCTGGATGAGTTTCATATTCAAGGTGTACTGGGAGCGCTTGCGTCTTGGGTTAAAGCGGGTGGGGTATGAAGCTGATCACTCATCTTCAGCTAGTGCCGGGAGTAACAATGGGTGGAGCAATGCCTCTGCTTCCCCTGTACTCCTCCATGGCGTAAACAGGGACAACTTTACCCTTTTCTCAATAAAAATCATGCTGCCCTCACACACACACATATGGATTTGTGATCTGGTGATAAAGATGTGGACACCCCTGGTCTCCTGTGTTGGGGTCTGTGGTGTACGAAATGAAGCATATTCAGCAATGGAATATATATTATTTAACAACGTAACGCTGTTTTTTTCTGAATTTATGTTACTGCCAGTTAAAAGGAATTCAGTGTTCTTGAATCTGCCTATTTTAATGTTCCCGCATCGTGAGCTGCAG
Organism: Reticulitermes speratus; assembly: GCA_021186555.1. Lineage (NCBI taxonomy): Eukaryota > Metazoa > Arthropoda > Insecta > Blattodea > Rhinotermitidae > Reticulitermes > Reticulitermes speratus. The sequence continues at coordinate 35,982,376 of JAJKFL010000003.1, read as the reverse complement.
ATGTGAGATGCTAATATGTAAGATGTACCAACATTTCTGCAAGTCATTCTAAGTTGCTGAATAGTTTGTGTTTCAAAAACACTTTAGGAGAAGTAAGTACACAAAAATAACATTTTAAAGTCATAGTAATGAAATATGGTAATAACAGAAAATGCTACTTAAATATGTTTGTTTTGCTATGTTGTAAATAGTAATGCTGTGTGTCAAAACAGTTTATACATTTTACCCTACGAAATATGCAGAAATGTAAGGAATTTATTTTGTACCTGAACTAGACTATAAAGAACTTGTTTTGTATCGTAAAAGAACATTAGTTGTAATTTTAAATCTTTAAAGATTTATGCATGTACTCTTATCTACCTAAGAGAATGGCTACAGTTGTATGAGACTTGGTTTGTGGCATGCTGATTTCCTGATACTTTAGTGATGGCATGCTGATTTCCTTATACTTCAGTTATGGCATCCTGAGTGCCGGATATTTTAGTGATGGCATGCTGATTTCCTGATGTTCAAGTGATGGCGTGCTGACTTCCTGACACTTTAGTGATGGAATGCTGATTTCCTCATGCTTTAGTGATGGCGTCCTGATTTCCTGATGCTGTAGTGTTGGTATGCTGATTTCCTGATGTTTTGGTGGTGGCGTGCCATTTCCTGATGCTTTAGTGTAATTTACAAATTAGACATCATTTGCTGTCATAGCACAGAAAAATCTGTAGCTCGACAACTTAACATTTTTATTATTTTGTAAGTTCTTTTAGCTTATTATAATAAAGGAAGAGTTAAGCGAATATCTCTTTAAATAACTTGCAAACCGAAAAAGATACATCATTTTTTTTCTGAGAATGCTACCACGTAATTGTGATCGAGATACAAATTAAAGAATGCACGATCCTGTGCAATATTTATTGCTGTAAGTTTGGATATAAGAATGATAGAAAAAAATACATGGTACTTCTTATGAAACAACAGTTGTAACAAGGATGGTATACAGCGCTGATTGGTAATTAGTTACTGACCTTTCGAGATAAGAATCGATCACATCTTCAAGGGCAAGGTCAAGGGTCAAGGTGACACTTAAAGATGGGCTGAATGGGTTGTCCCAAAACGTCGGTAACTAACTACTAACAATGCATAACTTCCCAGAAGGGTGAATATTTCTTTTACACCGCAGTGGAAGATTGAAATCGCGAGTAGTAGTAACAACTTTACAGTAAACATGTATTGCCACATAAATTCAATAATTATATCATGCCTCCGATGCAACCTTAGCTACCTATATTAATTTCGCTCACTTCTGTGTATCAGGAAAAAATTGGCAATATAATTTTGTTTGCATTATATTTAAGATTGTCTGATTAGTATTGTTTGTGAAACTGTTTAATGTATTACTGTAAATCATCATAGTAAATCCTTGCAAAGAACCGATTACGAGTAAAAATTATTTTATTTTCTGAGTGAACCACAGGGTTGACTTTTGGGTTTCCATTTTGCAGCGCCTTTTTTTTTCAGGCAGACAATAAAGTTCATTATGCGTGAAGCCATAAAATTAAGACAAACTTCAGAATTATAAACAGTTCATTATGGAATAACAAATTATTATAATTTGAATACATGGTAGAATCACATTTTGCTCGTCTTGTATTAACCTGACGTCATTCAAACAGATGAGGAACCCAGCTGCGTATTGTTAGCCCCAGCAATGCTTTTATGAGCAAAATAATGACATTACTGTGGGACACGCGTTTATATACTACTGAAAGTGACTGTACACAATCCATTTCTTTGCTGTCATATTATACAGCTGATCAGTCACCGAGTTGTCACACTAGTGATGTTAACAATAACATGACTCCACATATACTTCTGATGTCTATTGTTGTAATATAAACACACTAATTCAACAATAGTCAACATAGTTCATTAACCATTACGTTTACCTTATCAATTGACGGTGTCAAATTACGTTGTTATTGTGTGTGTGTGTGTGTGTGTGTCTGTGTCAAGTGTTCTGATGAACTCTTTATGATGTGTGCGCGGGCGGAGATATCAGCGGGAAAGTAATACCACGTCAGCGGAGGGGCGGTGGTGAGGGGTGGGATGGGAGGTTGGGTGGGGAGGAGCTGTGTGTACCCTATGTCTATTCCTCGTGTTCAGCAAGTACTGATAGTATTACTCATACTTGGTTGTTTCAGTAACTCGTCTCAGCATTAATGCGAAAGATATCAAGGTAAAGCTGTCCCCATTACGTCATGAAGCCATTCAGGATGAGCAGAATTATAGCGCCACTCATTCTAAACCTCGGCCTTAGATGGAGGTGCGGTGAACATCACGCCCCGGCCGTTTTACATACAGCAATAACCCCGGTACCCATTCATTAGGAGGCTGGGTGGGCCCCAGAACCGGTCTGGACGTTTTGAGAAAAGAAAAGGCCCTTGCATCTACCGGTATATGAACCCCGGACCGTCCAGCCCGTAGCATAGTCTCTATACCGACTACGTTATCCTGGTTCCTCGTAGTATTAGCGTAAGTTTCTAAAGTTAGCGTATGAGTTTGGAAGCCGGGAAGGCGCAATCGGTATAGTGACTAGGGTAAGAGCTAGACAATCCTGGGATCGTGATTTGATTCTCAGCAGAGGCAAGAGATTTGTCTTTTCGTTGAAGTGTCCAGACCGACACTATGGGTAAAGAGGCCAGGTCGTGAAATTGACCACTCACCTCTGTGTATTGGCGAGGTTAAGAATGAGTGGAGATAAAATTCCACTCTCCATACGCCTTCACGGCGTGCACAGGGACAATTTTGACTTAGTTGTTAGGATAAAGTTGATATGGCTAACCCCTCTACACTGCTGAAAAGCAAATGCCAGGATTATATGATTTTTAATCTAACGAGCCAACATAGGAACGTATTGTATGGGTCGCGTATTGTACCAGGGATATTTATGTTGATATATCTATTATTATAGGAGGGGAAAGAATATGCATATTCAAGTGCTTTGATCGGTTGGTTTAAGAGGATTTTTATAGATAAATTTTTATAGACAGATACTAATGAATCATTTGTCGATTTGTTTTCTAACATTAACAATATAAGTATAGTTTTCTAGAAGTTTAAAGAGCTCAATAAATATTCTTGGTAGTAGAACACTAAAATTAGAGAAGATTGAGAAGGATTTGAAAAAAATGATTTAGTCAGTGATAGTAGGATTTTACAGTGAAATAATAATAATAAAATGATAAAATGACTGATAAATATTTTATTACAGTGTAACCTGGATGTAAGTGGTCATAAAAGAATGACAACGATAGATTTGACAAGGAATTGGTGTTTTTTAATTTGGTTTTTATTTTAGTATAGTTGATGATTAGATAGCCTTACAGAGATGATGAGCAAAACAGGTTACCGAGATGTCCTGTGTGTGTGACGGAGGGACACTTTTGTGGCGAACTGGTGCTGAGGCTTGCAGATCCAAGTGGCAATATGAAGTGATAATTTGGGAACAAAGGTAATATTACACTTAATAAAGGGCTAATTCTGATGTGAAAATGTTATCAATGGAGAAATTAATTGTGGCATTTGTTTTGTATAAAGCTAAGATATATATGTATTTCAGAACAGGGTGAAGAGTGATAATAAGGAAACGAAATACAGAGTAATGGGTGAGCTGTGAATGAAGTGTGTAAGAGGTGTGTATTGAAAGAGGCGCTAATAAATCTTAGAACTATTGGAGAGAAGAGACCTATCCTTTAAAGAGTCCCCATTGTTGTGTGCCACACACACACGACTAAACATGAGATGGTGTAATATGTGGATTGTCATTTTAGTTGAAATTAAATGATTTGTGTAATGGAATGTGTTGGAATTCAGGTTTGATTAATCTCTTTTTTTGTTTATGTTTTACTTAAGGACGCACTGAAGACGTAACATAAATCGCTTCGAATGCTTGGATGACTACGGGACAATGAATTGGCAATAATGTCCTATGCAGCAGTCGTGGCCTCACTTGAAGTAATGTGAATTCCAGCGGTTGCCTTGAGGGACTGAGGAAAACCACGTCAGTCAGACTAGACGGCGTCTGGATCAAGATTAGAAACCGGGGCCTCCAGAATCCGAAACAGAAGTGTTACCATCTCTTTCTGTCTTTTCAGTCGATAACGCATACAATAGCTTCATCACTGAACTGTACATATACGGCTCTATACATTTAAACTAACTTCTGTATTATGTACCTACTTAAAGAACAATCTACATAGTTCTAGTTTTATGCGTAAGTAAAATCTAGTAACACATATAGAATCTCCTTCAACATCCTACTTCACCCAGGATATCACCCTTTTCGGTTATCAGGTACTAATTACATCCACTCTACATATTCGAGACTTTCCCTTTTACCTTGTCTGAGCAGATGCAAAGTTTGCTGGTGAAAATGGATTGTGTGACGCATTTTTCTTCATGATTAATAGTCGTGTCGTACATATTTGTTAAAATAACCTGCCCAGATCTTCGCAGAAATTGAGGTAGAATAATCTCAGTTCTACCCTATGTTACGTAACTACAGGCTTCATTACAAATACATCGTATGTATCTAAACTTTTAAAGGTCATAATTGAAAATGATGACGGGTAGAAGCTGTAATAAGAATGTGCTTATTCTGTCAGTGCTATGTTCTCTCGAACATAGCGTTTAATCATGTCATATTTTATGTACAGATCTTTAAAACAGAGCAAGTAATTTCCCTATATGACCTCACTTCCACATGGTAGACTCGTATTTTTATCAAATTCTGACAAATGTATCTCCACAATTTAGAGGAAATCGTAACGATAATGACGCAAATTTTATTACTTTATGTAAAATGTTTTTTCCGACTTCAAACTGGCTGTCCCATTTGCACCACTCTTTCTGCCGTCTGTATAGTGTTTCTCAAACTGGCTGTCCCATTTGCACACTCTTTCTGCCATCTATATAGTGTTTCTCAAACTGGCTGTCCCATTTGCACCACTCTTTCTGCCATCTGTACTAATGTTTCTCAAACTGGCTGTCCCATTTGCACCACTCTTTCTGCCATCTGTAATAGTGTTTCTCAAACTGGCTGTCCCATTTGCACCACTCTTTCTGCCATCTGTACTAGTGTTTCTCAAACTGGCTGTCCCATTTACACCACTCTTTCTGCCATCTGTACTAGTGTTTCTCAAACTGGCTGTCCCATTTTCACCACTCTTTCTGCCATCTGTACTAGTGTTTCTCGAACTGGCTGTCCCATTTACACCACTCTTTCTGCCATCTGTACTAGTGTTTCTCAAACTGGCTGTCCCATTTACACCACTCTTTCTGCCATCTGTACTAGTGTTTCTCAAACTGGCTGTCCCATTTGCACCACTCTTTCTGCCATCTGTACTAGTGTTTCTCAACCTGGCTGTCCCATTTGCACCACTCTTTCTGCCATCTGTACTAGTGTTTCTCAAACTGGCTGTCCCATTTACACCACTCTTTCTGCCATCTGTACTAGTGTTTCTCAAACTGGCTGTCCCATTTACACCACTCTTTCTGCCATCTGTACTAGTGTTTCTCAAACTGGCTGTCCCATTTACACCACTCTTTCTGCCATCTGTACTAGTGTTTCTCAAACGGTTGTTCCTTTCTCATTGGTGGGAATTCAGTGGTCGCCGATTTGGGAATGAAATGCAGTAAATAAAACATATTAATAATTAATGTAATAATAACATATACACAATTGTAAAAATGAACTTGTTCTAAATAGATGAGCTTTGTCTTTACAACATTCTATTTGACAAAATAGCCGGTGGAAGGCAAGATATGAAAACTTGAGTACCACTGATATGTAAAATTTCGATGTGAATATTTTCAGTAAAACGTCGGCTTTATTCAGCTAAAGAACAGACATTCTTGAATAAAGGAAATATCAACGTATATTGTGAAATAAAATTAAAATTATATTTCAGGTCCAAGTAAAGATACAAAATAAATTTTCTTTTAAAATGATGTGCGTTTAAGGTATCCAATGATTGCAGGACAGGCTAATATAAGTTACATGTACAAGAAATTTTAAGGTAGCAAATATTATAGGCTTATACCGTACATTTATCTTATATGAATTTTCCGGTACATTTCATTGTAAACCAAATGGCATAGTACGTTTGACTGCTGGGTGTATTAGGCAGAATTTAAAATAATATACAAAATTTTAAGTAAAGTATTTCTCATCTTACAAGATCAATTCGCTTCTATTAAATGCATTTAAATGTAGCTACGTTATTTGTCAATACAGTAGGATTAACAGTGCTCCTTTCTTTCGAATATTTACTATGGCTCACATCTATACGTATGCATATTAATGTAACATTTGGCGCCAGATATTAAAAGAATATTCGTTATATACTTTACCAGTAGTTCCTTCTTTAAATTATTTATTACGGATTTATAGGAATAGGATTTCGGTCCCGCTTGGATCCTATGACTTCTTATCAGAAAAGGATTTTATTTAGAAGCATTGCACTTAACAGTAAATATCTTGTGACTTCATCACTATTTTGTTCTCGCTTATTCTACCTATATTGCTTTTGACGTTTTTACCGTATTCGAATAAATATTTCAGCCAGACGTGCATACAAATATGCTAGTCGGAAAACTACAAGGAAGACCACTGGGAAAATATAGGCGTCCAAGTGAGAAAAATATTGAAATAGGGTATCGATATGGGATTGCATTAAAGAAGTATGAGAATGCTTCCATTAAAGGCGGGTATTTTATTAACAGCTGAATGATTTACAGCTTCATAGGAAACATTCCTTCCTATGAGTCAGGCTGTATTTAATTCAGTTCTTTAAATTCTTTAGTTGTTTTTCTGGTTAATATTAATAAAGATATTCTTAGTAAAGGTGCAATTGTTCTGGGGTTTTACGCCCAAACAAGTGGTAAATATTTAGGGACGTCTCGAAGGAGCGTTGTTTCTTCATCTTTAGGAGCTACCAGTCCGAGACTTACTCTAACTGCTTGACCGTGAAAATGAGGGCACTTCCCAGTCGACACTGCTTAATATCCCAGAATACTTAAATCTTCATAAACACTGATGTGAGAAATTTAAATATTACATTTGTGTAGTAAATTTCATTCACTTTTCCTAATTTCAGTGCTCTGTTACAGACTAAAATTTAAAAGAGATTAAAGAAATTGAAACGATCCAGATGTAGATGTTGCAACAGTGTTGGATACTCTGGGCATGCTCTATTAAAGCCAGGAAGACGGGATGTTCAGTCATTGAGATCTGTCAGAATGTTTGCGATAGTAACATAATGAAGGATGCTATATGATGAATTCCTTTGGTGTAATTTATACTTGCAGCCAGCAAACAAATACTTTTGTCACGGTGTTTCCTATATTTGTTTAGACTCATGGCTTGCAGTTTCAATTATGTTATATGTACTGACATGTATCCAAGAAGTCATGAATATTTTGTCAAATACAGATAAAATAAATCAAACTATTTGTCGCATAGAATGATGAAATTCTTTTTATATATGAATATGACTACGTTCTCAAAGCTTTAAGGAAATAAATTGCCACTGTCCTTGTTTGCCATATTAACATACTTAAGAGTCTCATTCACTCTTATGTTGTATACTGGTCATTACAATTTTCGTCATGAATGGTACTTTGGTATTTCGTTATACTGCGTAAAAAATGAATTTTTTAACTGTGAGAATCAAGTTGTTGTGTCTTATAAGTTGGTATTGTCACTTTGAAATCTGCAAGCATAGTTTGTGACTAAGAAAGGAAGACTTACAGAATTTTGTGCCGTGTGGTAAAGAAGATGGGGAAGATGAAGGTCACATCCAATTGTGCTTTTTGATGGTAACAAATGGGAGACACAACTCCGGTTGGCGCCGTGCATTTTTCTTTGTAGCGTTACATGAACTAAAAGAAAAATTACATGTTTACTTGTGGCAAGGTTATTATGGACTTCAAATGGCGCAAAGAACACTCAAATCGTAACATTGGTATCACTGGGGACATCGCAGGTCTGCTTGGAAATAGAGCGCCTGAGTTCAGTACATAAAAGAAGGTCAAAGTGAAGGATTGCGTTGTGGGGGTGGCTTGCACAGGAGGGTGCAGTGAGCTAAGGTAGGACAACCGATTTTCTTAATTGGTCTGTTGCATGTTTATCTGTTCCTCTTCGCTTCTCTTTCAGTGTTGTGACTGTGGGACACAGTAAAGCCACAGTCTATTACATTGACATATAGGGTGTTGTGTACCTTGTTGCCATGTTTAAAATAGAATAACTTATTAGTGTCATCGCATTTATTGTAGGGATTATAGGCAGTGTTGGGTGGGGATATAGTCCTTGGAAAGAGAATCAACTATGTGTTTATGCTGGTGTAGCCTTAGAGTTTTGAATTCTGTTGGTAACGTTTATAAATTATAATTCGCAATGAAACAGATTGGCTGAGAACATGAAACTTACACATACAAAGACATGGTTAAACAAAATGTGTCTCTTATGCAACAAAATATTATGGTCCAAGCCACTTAAAAATTGCTGCATCGTATAAAAATATCATGTAGTTACGTTTGACAAGAATAAATAAAATTATTGGAGACGTTATAGCCGGAACATGAGGACCAAGTGGCGTGAATAATGGGCGCGTTCATAAATATGCATGCATCATACATACATACATAATATACATACATACACACACACATATTATACATACGTACATCCATCCATCCATACATACATACACACACATGTATACATACGTACATCCATCATCCATCTCCATCATACACACATACATATATACATACATACGTACATCCATCCATCCATATCCATCATCATAATACATATAATACATACATTCATAATATACATACATACATACATATATTCATACATACATACATAATACATACTAGCACGTTACTTTAGGCGGTGTGGCTTATTGCGAAATCTTCGGTTCGAAACTTAAGCAGAACGCAGACTAACCTGACTGAAGTTTCTGTGATTGTCCTCCGGCGAATAACGGGACACTAGGCTACTTTAAATTACGTAACGGCCATTTTTTTTCCAGTCTCAATTTTAGTATTCATTTTGATCCCAGAATTCGACGCAATGTAGTCTGAGTTACTGACGGCGATGTTAAATGAAATCACAAAATTCTTACATGCATACATAAATACACACGCATTCAGGCTCGAATTTAGTATTCGAAAATATACGTAATACAAACATAAGACACGTGCAATCAAGTACAGCGAAATTGGTTTTAGTTATTGTGAGTTATAGATATCCCTATATTATAGTAGAAATATTGATAGGTAAACTCTCACAGAACAGACTTTGATAAAGATTTTCACTTTAAAAAAGGAGCTTGATAAGTTTGTGGGTTATCTGTAAAGTTTATGAACAAAACTACCATTGTTTTTGTGAAGCTATACAGTTGTCAGCACTTTAATTCTCAGCATGTTTACTTTTGCTCCATTTAACTGCAGCACTTCGTTATATGAATTACGTCATATAAAATCAGTGACGAAAACGACCATCTTACCTGATGCCCTGTTACTGCGTCTTATCTTAACGTTAAACTTCACCGATTGTATCAGGGCCGGCCTTAGGCCGATTGGACGTATTTGACGCAATGACGCTCATGAGGGATTCGAGCATTAGTAATTTTTAAAAATACGCAGTGAGATAACACACATAGCTCTCGGACTGATTTTGTAATGATTGTATAACTTACGTTAATATACCAAAACGTTAGTCCTTTTTTTTTTTTACTCTGCACTATAACTTGCAGGGTTCAGCCGCAAAAATCGCAATCGGGCACCGCGTGTGCTAAGACCGGCACGGTATCTTGTAAAGGGGTTTACCTGAAAGAAAAAATTTTCAGTTAAAACTGTTGAATGTAGTAATGTTATGTGGTAAGAAGACGCTTGGATCTAAAAGAAGGAAAGAAAAGGAAAGCTGAAAAAAAATTCATGCATTGACGAGTGTCTTATATGACTGAGTAATCAAATAAAGAAGAATCGGATGGGCAAGACATTGCTAATCGAGAAGCCTTAAAAGAGGCTACCATTTTGAAAACCTAGGAGTAGATGGGAGGATAATATTAAAATATAATTTAAAGTAAAAGCCGGGAGAATATGGACTGCGTTTATCTGGCTTAGAAGGAGTACCAGTGGAGGGATCGTGTGAAAACGGTATTGACTTTTAGGTTTCTTACGAGGTGGGTAATATTTTAACTAACTGAAGGTATGTTCGTTTCTCAGGAAGCGTGCACTCAGTAGAGTTAATTAGTCTCTTAATGTTGTTCCCTATAAACTTTCGCCATAACATTTAATATCTCTGGATCGTTTACAGAGATGGTATAGGGTTTTAAATATTGTTGTTCTTCAAATAGGGTCTTAAATTTAAGTAGGCCATCTCTGTGGTCTGCCCATTTTCACTTGCGCGGTTACACACAACTACAGCACTTTATCCAATATGCTTGCGTAATGGCGCGTAACAATAGCTGGTGCGGCTTGTTTACAGCGTTTCGTCTTCAGAATACACAGCCGCTGGCAGAAAGCAAGGACGTTTTATGGACTTAAGCAATGAAGTAACCTGAAATGGGCTTGTTATGTGCTAACTGACTTACGTTGTAAGCGTGTAAATTGTACACAATGATAACTTGTTTTCCCTCTTCAACAAAATTCCTGAACGAACACCGAGACCCTTTTCCTAACCCATTCAAAATAATGTTGTGGTTATGGAATTGATGCAAGGGGCGTCAAATATTAAGATTCTCACCCGTTATATAAATGTAATTATGTTATTTTCAACACACTTTATAGACTGGAAATACAAACAGATGGGTTTGTTTTAATTTTTCACATAAGGGCAAAATTTTTGACGGAATTCCGGAGGCATACTTATCGAAACAGAGCACTGCACATCAATAAGGTAAAGTTGTGTCCGTGTCCGAAGACATGGTTAATAGGGATACAGCTGCAATTTGTCTCAATTTTGGCAGCAGATGTAGGTGAATTATAAGCTTTGTACTTCGGCCATTATACCCGAGTAAACAACTTTGAAGGGGAAGCTAGGTGCTCTCAACAGTCGGTTCGGACTCGGTGACGAAACAGACGAACCCGTTGATATTTCGGGAATGGAACTCCATCCGTACAACCTGTAGCAAATGTGCACAAAGTAGGCAGTTGCAACTGGTTTAATTTTATCATACAAGTGTTAAAGTTCTTTGACTGTAGATTTAATTTTTAATGTCAGTGTTCTGTTTCACAGAGTTCTCAGTCAGTACCTTCTTCATGAAATAAGTATAATTGTGATGCGAGAAGGAAATTTTTCAAAATCGCTGTTGCCAAGGCCATACCAATTGAAGCTTCAGGTGCTTCCCTGTTGTTGCCAGATCTACACTGCCAAGGATATATTCTACAAAAAAAAAAAAACAGTGGCAATAATAACCAAACTTTAAAAAAAACAATGAAGAGTAAATATTGTATTGTACACTCATATTCTCGAAACTAACTTTTCAAATCCTTTTCACTGTCAGCTTAGATGGAAGCAGCAAAAGCAACAAATTATCTGATGTGGGGCGAATAACCCCACTTGTCGGGAATCTGAACTTGTACAACATTCTGAGTCGGTTCTTCATGCTTACAAACTCTTCCCCTCTTATTATCATAATACTAGCCACCCAACTCCTTGATCTTCGGAGTGAACATTTTACAAAGGCTTCACCTCCGTAATTTATTATGTCTTTCTTTTTTGCAGCTTTATAGCTATGTGAATATCCACTTAATCTCACTGATTTGTTATTCTAATAATAATAACTGGCATATTTTGATCACGAAGGTTCTCGTTGTGCGAATTTACAAAGGTAATTTACTTCAATTCGCTGTGAAAATTCGCTTATGAGGTACAAATTGTAACTTACATTAGGGAAGATTTCTTTTCAAATTTCGATTGGGTAACTGTTTCAAGAGGGGATTTTGTGCTTTTTCTGTAGCCTTCCAGGTGAATGCGGGATATTATTTTTATACACGTTATGACTACTTCCTTCTACTTCCTTTCCAATTCATAAGTGATTAACTTTCCTAAATTCGGAGCTATATATCTCTCTCGCTATTTCAAGGTCGTTAAATACGAGAAAATATTAACTACATATGAAACTGTCACAGGTCCATATATCCTCCGGAGTGTTTTTTTTATATGTTTGTATTTTACTTTCTTCCGTCAGAGTAAGACACCACTTTTGCATCCACACCCAACAAATGCCAAGGATTATACTGTTGCATATTCTGACCTCAAATTTGAACTGTAGAGGAGAGGATAAAAAGTTTCAAATTGAAAAATAACAAGTATTTCCAGAACTCACTTTCTCCTAACTTCAGGAGAAATACTTTTCAATCTGCCAATGTGGCTCCTAGATACTTAAGTTCATTACATTTAAGTAAATGAATATTTTGTCTTCAAAAATACATTTACTTTCTCTTTGTATTTACCTGTAACATAAAACCTCTGAACGAGGTGAAGTATAATTAATATCGTAAAAAGTATTTAAGATAATGAAGATACTACTACTACTGCTACTAATATAATAATAATATGGGGTCAGGATAGCGTATTCAATATCAATATTCGCGACAGGCTGGAGAGTCCGGGCATCAAATTATGGCAGGAGCAAGTGATTATTCTTTCCTCCCGGTCCAGACCGGTTCTGGAGCCCGTCCAGCCCCTAATAAATGGGTACCGGGGCTCTTTCCTAGGGTAAAACGGCCGGGGCGTGAATGTCACCACTGACCTCCATATAGTGCTGAGGTTAAGAATGAGTGTAGCTACATCTCTGCTCCCCCTATATGCATGCTCTCATGGCGAGTACGGGAACAAACTTGTCTTTACAGTTTACCTTTAATAATAATAATAATAATAATAATAATAATATAATAATACGACGAGCTGAAGACGAGGACAAAGAAAACAACAACAACAACAACGAAGTTATTCTTGGTCTGAGGAATAATGAATGTAGGACGAGAGGGTAGTTTTGCCGGCGGGTCATGTTCCCTTCAAAGCTCTCCCTCTTCCTTTGCATGTCTCCCACGCTATGTTCTTATTGCATTGTGTTCTTGCCAAATGATTTATGATCTAAACAAAGACAGAAAAGTAGGAAAATGTATTTTCGAGTGGCGAAAATAAGAGCTCTGGGTGTCTGGGGACCTCCCTTGACGTTTCTTTGGTCACCGCTTTCTTTATCTTCGTATTAGCACCATTTCCCTCTATCATGTTTCTTCTCTTGCCCATCATACACCTTCCGCTACGTATCTGCTTCACTGTTCTGACGGCAGATGCTACAACTATCAACATTTTTATAAAAAGTGGCGCGTTCGTTACTGTAAGAAAGACGTTCCAGGCTCTACAGTTTTGAAATATTTAAAGCTGCACACATTGATGCCCCAGTGGTGGAATGGATGCGCCCAATTTATTTATATTAAGAATATCACACCTGTACCTGACATACCAGATGTTTGGTATAAAGTACAATATGGCACTTGTTAAAGGTATGTAAGATGCTAAGAATCTGAGTATAACTTTTCCTAACCGGCCCAGATAGGTACGTATTGCACTCACTTTTATACCTGAGGAAGGGAACCGATCTTATACCCGAAACTCTGTTCTGTATTTGTAACAGTGAACGTTGGACAAAGTCCACATAAAGTAAGAGATTAAAATGTGATATATTATAATCAAAATCCTATAACTAACTAACTAACTCCATGGAGCAGAGTACTTCTTGAGAAGCTAACAGGTCGTCAGCTAGTCAAGAAATTCCCCGCGTTTTATGGAACACGAAGGTTCATTACCGCACTCACAAGAGCCCTCCACCTGTCCCTATCCTGAGCCATATCAATCCAGTCCATGACCCCCCATCCCACTTCTTGAAGATCCATTTTAATATTATCCTCCCATCTACGCCTGGGTCTTCCAAGTGGTCTCCTTCCCTCAGGTCTCCCCACCAAAATCCTGTATGCACCTCTCCCCTCCCCCATACGTGCTACATGCCCCGCCCACCTAATTCTTCTCGATTTGATCACCCGAACAATATTTGGTGATGAGTACAGATCATTAAGTTTCTCGTTATGTAGTCTTCTCCACTCCCTGTTACCTCGCCTTTCTTAAATCAAAATCCTATAGAACTTTATTTGATGTTTTGTTTGCAGATAAATTTCCATAATATATCCTTCATCTGTTCGTATGCAGTATTGAGCCCTCAGTTGATGTGTAACTTTTAGTGCTATGTATCTAGTTAATTAAATTAATATACAGTGAAAATTGAAGAATAAATCCATATATTCTCTTTCGTCGTATCAGCTCATTATATACGAGTAATAATTAAATAAACGTAAATATTTGTTTTCTGTTAAATAATTTTAAGAATGAAATTATCTCCACTAATAAACGTGCTTATGGGAAGAGACTGGCATGATGGTTTACAAAATATGTAGTAGAACAAGAAAAAGTTTGTGCTTTGTCTGGCTGTGCATTTTCAGAAGCAAAAGTTGTTATTAACCCATAAACGGCGGCCACATGTGGCTGCCGTCTGAACAAATGTATCATACCTTTAACAGGCTATATGATAATAGGGTGTCTGTTATATTGCATTTCAAGTTTATTCCTGAAGCATGGGCTTTTTCGTTAACAACTGATACAACACATTTTGTGCTGGTATTATGAGGCCCTAAGAGTTTCGACAGCTTAAATGGAGATCTAAATTCCAACTCGGAAGTAATTGGAAGAAATCAATGATATACAAAAAATAAGAGATATAGCATAATTTACGTTCTGTCAGCTGTTAAATGTAAGAGTTGTTTTTTCACACTGCGACAAAATATTGTGAATCCATAAAGGAAAACCGCTGCCTTTTCAGGGGCATAATTTAGTATGTTCTGACCTCTAACATCCACGCTGTATAGCATCTTTCGTCTCCGGTTTTGAGAGACGTTTATTTCCCACACTCCAAAAAATTATTACCCTAAAAAAATTCCGTTTGCTTCAACGATATTTTGCAGAGCCATTGTGGCCTGTAAGGAGCCCGCATGTTGCGTCACTAAAGTCGCTCAAACCTCTCAGTTTCGCACGGTTTTTATTTTTGTATCAGGAATAAATGCTTGAAGCAGATTCCTCCCTGAGAAGCTGACAGTTACTCAACCAGTAAATAAATTATCCTTTTATTAGCAGTAGGACATAAAATAACAAATGGTCGCGGTCTTCTCGGATGCGACTCCGTGTAGTTTGTTAGAAGAATATCGACGTTTAGAAGGTATCTGATGACTCCAAGCATTCTTGAAACAAGAGTATTTAAATGACGTTTTTCTGTAGGAGATAGCAGGTTCTTCTGAAACGTCGGAATACAGTTACTATGCAACACGGCGTTACATCACAGAAAACAGCATTCCGTTTTAACTGTGTCACGCACACTGGCATGGCATGCTCGTAATTAGATTCCTCTCGTGAGCGGTCAATGCCTCTGTGTGCGAATACGCACTCCAAAACGGTGACGTCACGCCGCTCTAATTTCGTATCAAGATTGATGATGCTTTTTGCTGACCGATCCCCATCGCACTACCAACCTCTGAAAACGCACGCGATATATGGTACTTCAAACGGCGGTCCCTGGAACAAATTCCGATGCTGAATAAAACTTGTCGGATTTTGATTCCTTTCTGATGAATGGCCTGTTTTTATAGTTTGTGCGTCGTATGAGAATTTCAAAGGAAAGGGCGAGACGGGCCCAAAATCAGTTCCAACAATACTACGACCGACATTCGAATCTGAAAATGGAAGCAGTGTATTCATCCGAAATATGTCAAAATCCACATCGACATAACCAAGAAGCATTTGGTCTTATCTGGTCGCCTTTAAAACCTAAAATGTTATTACATAGAGGCCACAATATTATTGATTGACACTCTTCTTGTTTTAAATTAAATTATTCCTTCTTCCCTTATTTTGCAGTTCGGATACAATGCACTGAATGTACAATTTGGTACTGGGAGCATTTTAACTAACTCTGTAAAGAAAGTCACTCGGGTACTCGAGAAATTCGTGGCCTGCCATCGACCCCAAACATCCCTTAGCTTTTACAAGAGCCCGCCAATGGATTCTATCGCGATCGAGTTCAGGTCACTGTAGGTTTTCCACAAAAAAATGTGTTTAGCACAGCCTAACTGATTTTATCACGTCTGAGGTTTGAAGTTTCTCACGGCGTTGTTGCTAGAGTCAAGTCTTTTGGAATGGTATACTCTAGTGACTGGTAAACACTTAGAAGAATTGCACTTCCTTCATATTCAAGGTCAAAGAGCGTGTGTGTGTGATTTAACGATGCTGTTAGTAACTGAGATTTTATAGCGTCGGTTTGATGAATGGATGAATGCTAAGGCACAGCCTTTCAGAATCAAAGATTTCAGGTAACTACTTACCCCTCGACACGCCGTAACATCTCAGAAGACTTGAAGCTTCTCATTCCATCACCTTAATATTATCCATGACCAGTGAAAATTTTTAAAGTCACGCTTTATTACGAAAAATAATAATAATACATAATAATAATAATAATAATAATAATAATAATAATAATAATAATAATGTCCCAGGTCCAGAAAGTGTTGGTACTAACACCTGTTCTATCGTCAGAAAATTCCTCAATGATGAAGTCCACCTATCTGACGAAGAGGCTGATAACCCCTAATCATGTCACTGTACCATGTTCCCGGCTTTGTACACTCATTTCAGTATTCCCTGATGCATTCCCCCATTGATTCTTGGTTAAAAGCCCGTACTCTGGAGCTTGACAACGCAGGGCATAGCCTGAGACAATCTCAATAATAATAATAATTAAAATAATAATAATTAATAATACATTTTGCATACAAATGTACTAGTGTATAAAATTTCCACCTATGCTTTGAAAACAAATGCAGCTTTATTTGTGAGACATCTAGCGGTGGAGTGGTAGAGTTAGCTGTAGCATTTCCCACAGTTGCGCCAGCATCATCTTTCTTGCTCTCGTTCAGCGGCACCTCTTTAGCACCTCCATCTAGCTCGGCCGGGATAAATTAGTCCCAGGCGTCTCATTCACTTCATAGCTCTAGATAATGCCGCTAGAGTGTAGTAGCGTGCAGATCTTTGTATGTACCACAGCATCTGACGGTCAACACAGCTCACATCGAGCGCTGTAGTGCTGAATGTTGATTGATCGTGGTGTAGGTTTCAAGTGTTTGTATCGAAAAAGAGTGCTTAGACCACTTGAAGTGAAAGAAAAGAAGATGACATTGGTCCCGTGCTTAAGCGTTATTGCTTGAAAACGCGTGGCGGACTGAAGCAGTAGCTCTATGAATAATTACACTCATCACTAATGATGATAAATGGCCAGGTTAACGCTTCGGCCGCTTTGTATTAAAAACAGTGCTCGCGGTACTCATTTGATTCAGTCTGGACGTGGTGGCCAGGAGAAAAATCCCTGTCCTTTTCGAGAATGGAAGCCCGGTCGTACAGCCGTAGCTCGACACTTCATGTGGGTTTAATCTTACAATGCAAGACTTCATTTAAATATAGTCATATAAAATTTTCAGGTCCTACCTCACAGAAATTACCGCGTTTTTATAGTAGAGTACAACCTATTGATGTCTTAGTGAAGTAGCTCAATAAACCACCAAGTACATCCCTTGGACAAAATGTAGGCTACTTTGTTTTTGGTGTATATAGTTACCATTGCGCTTTACAGTGTGGGCCAGCATGACAGCATATAATTTGCCTCGACCAACATACCGGAGTTTACAGGAATAACAGTCAAACAAGGATGCGAGGCAAATTTTTAAAACTTTATGACACTTATATAGACATTACTTGTTTAGAGATAAATGTCTTCTCTACATGTTACCGTGGGATTTAGGAACAAAGAATTTAAAATTTTTCTGTTAGTGACAGACTAGTAATAAACTTCGCCTAATTAAATGAATAGGCTTCAACTGCACTGTAATATTTTATACAACTAACTAAATCTTTTATTAATTACTTCCGTCTTTCACGAATTTGATTGAACTTGAATTTTAAGGGGCATTTAAAATTAAAAACAAATCAACTGTAGAAAGATCTTCATAAAAAAAAACAAAGACAGCGTGTTCCTTCAGTGATGTTTCTCATATGGTTATAGTATCGCAGTCAAGCAAGACGGAAGTGTGGGGCATGTAAAACTCATGGGAAATATGAAAAATGAATCTGTTTTATTTGGTCGAGAAAAATGAAATGAATGTTTATGCATCCAAGCCTTATTTATGGCTTGGATGCATGAAAACAGAAGGGATAACAATATTAAACTAAACCAAGCAAATAAAGGGCGAGATTATTTCTACTGAATTTGCTCAGTATAGGTTTGGTAACAGACTATCGTGAACAGGGTAATGAAAGTTCAAGTCCCACAGTGGAACAAAATTTCTTATTTAGCCGGGAAATTGTCAGCTTTTAAGATACGATTCTAACCGGTGGAGTTAGTTTGAAGTCATGAGTTAGTGTGAATCATAAGTTTGAGCCCAAAGGGATGACGTCCATGACAGTAAATTGTCAAAGGCAGCATTAGAATTTAGTTTCGGCCATGAGATTATGCCTGTTCCTGTTAATCTAATCGGAAATGATCGTTAATCTACCAATTTTACGTATGGAATTATATTTCTTCATAGAATTCCCGAATTTATTACATCCCGAGATATTTTAGCCAAGGGTGTTGTATCTATACATAGTGCTATGTCATGATTGCATCACAAAGTTAGCGGTGATGAAAACGCACTTATGAGCGTGTCCATTTTCTTCGACGGCATTCCAAACCCATTATTCGCCCGCTCCAAGACTTGCGTATCTAAAACATTGTTACTACTCAGAATAATGTTAAATTTATTGTCAATTTCTGACAGTAAAACAGCTACAATAACGCGTGATGACTTTCTCCCGCCAATAAATCATGTGAGCGGCAAAGGCAGTTAGCGCAACGCTCTATAAACATTTACACAACTTAGGACTCAGTAGCATATGCACTTGGGCAGCAGCCGGTTGGATTCTTCCTACTAACAATCTTGCAGTTTAGCAAAGTCCGCTGAACTTCTCTGAAAGCGATACTGATTTTTACAGCATTTTTGAATTTTGTTTTTCTTAGAATTATTTCAGTTTCAAACTGCAGATGTGTGAGTTGTAGATTGTCCTCTAGTGCACGGGTTTATATTTCGCGGGTTTGAAATTTCGCGTGGTGTCCCCTAGAATAAAAAAACCCTTCACTGGATAGGAGCAACAAAATTTTTCGACAAATCCAAAAGGTCTTCGAGGCATACCGCATGATATTCAAAGAGTCGAAAAAAAAATAAGCAACTCCCATCACAGTGTTTCTGCAAAGAAAAGAAATACCAAAACATTGTTTGGGGGGGGGGGTCAATTATTTGAGGATTTCCGCTTTTCGCGGAGGTCTTGGAACCTAACCCACGCGAAAAACGAGGAATGAAAGTGTTTCCCTAAATTCTACAATGTGTTAAATGTTATGTAATATTAGAATTTGATAGAGCAACGCCATGTTTGGTAGCTACAATCAAGAAATCCGTGCTTTATAATATAAAATACTGTCCACCAATTTTTATGGTGATAGTTGCATGAAATTAAGAATTACATAAATTAATTTTAAAGTATTTCGAGGCTCTTGGGGTCCGTACAGAACACATGGGTTAAGGGGTAAATGGACAGAAGAGCATCTCGTATAGAAATGTGTGACATTTGTACTGATTTTGATAGTGAATAAGGGATCAGGACTATATAGCGTTTGAGTTATTCATAATTTAATAAAAATGAAACAATTTTACACTTGAGTATTGTGCATTTTTTCTAATTATAACAAAATTTCCGCAAATGGCATTATTGTATCCCATACGGATAAAATAACGCCATTTGTATAAAATCGTGTTCCAACAAATGTACACTCTTTATTATCTGTTATTTAGTATAGTTTATATTAAAAATAGTCCAACACGTTTCGAACCATATCACAGTTCATCCTCAGGGACTCAATTATTTATTATACCAGCTATATACGTATGGTACTCATTAAAATATATAAGTTGGTTTGATAAAATGCCGTTAACTGTGTTGAGTTTTGGACACTAAAAACAATATTAAAACATTTAAAATTTAATATTGTTTTTATTGTCCAAAACTCAACACAGTTAACGGCATTTTATCAAACCAACTTATATATTTTAATGAGTACCATACGTATAAGCTGGTGTAATAAATAATTGAGTCCTTAAGGATGAATTGTGACATGGTTCGAAACATGTTGGAGTATTTTTAATATAAACTGTATTAAATAACAGATAATAAAGAGTGTACATTTGTCGGAACACGATTTTATATAATCAAGATAATGTACGGTTCAAATAACATAAAGACGGCATTTGTCTTTTAGGAACATTACATTTTTTACAAATATTTGGAAAATAGTAAATATGCCGTAACCATATAGGCCTATAAAGGACGCACTAAACGTAAGGCATTAAAATATATAAGCATTATTAATATTTGTAAAACTATACTTCGTAAGTTTGAAAATTACTTTCTAAAAATATTAATAACTTCACTGTAGCCGTTTACACGAATAAATTATTTACTTTAAGCAATTAATCAATCAATCAATTCTTCTGTCGGCTAGAATCAAGAACTTTGTAACTACTACTGCTTTTTTGGTTCCAAATTTTCTTACACAAATGACAATAGCATTTTAATTGTTCAGCATTTGCTGTAAATTCTACAGCGATTGAGTTCTGCAGGCAATATAAACCTTATAATTGCTGTCGCTTTTATGAAAGCGTACTTGTGTCCCTGTGTTAACAAGGAAATAGACGTTTCATTTTATGAATATTCTTAAACACACCTACTGCTTTTTAAAAGTAACTCAGCCTAGTAGGTTTGTATTTCCCCGCAAAGTTTTCATTTTCCACATTTAATCTACCTGTATGATTATTATTCTGTGCTTCGTAAAATTTGTAAAAACAATTAACTGTCTAAGTATGATAAAGAAAAAGGAAGAATAGAGTCAAAATCCAGTATTGCAGTTGCCACTCTAGCGAAGAATATAGTATTACTATTTTTCCAAAGAGGTTTATATCTATCTGTCCTTTTTTATAAAGGTCTTTTTTATCTGTTACAAAGGAACTAAATATTTATATGTAATTTAGAAGAATTTTCTTCTTCCAACGCCTTTAAGTATCATGACGTCTCTCACCGCGGAGGACCGGATTCAATCCGAGGCCATTCCTTGTGAGATTTGTGATAAGTGGACCTGGGACAGGTTTTACTCCGAATACATCGATTTTCCCTTGTTAGCATCAATGGACTAACCTCTGTTGCTTCTGTGTTACTCGTATGCGAAGGAAAAGCGGGTAAAGGCTGGGAACCTACAAGCAAGCAATTTTCTTTAATATCGGCGGAGCGTTGGGAAGAACAGTAGTTTTATTTCAATAAATCCTCAAAAAATAAATTTTAGTTTGTCACTAAAATGGAATACCTTGTACACAGTATATAAACTGTAGTATTGCTTTGTACTATGTCAACATAGAGACATGACACATGATCAGGAGTCATTGTTAAATATTAAGATTTCACCACCCAAGTAACAGGCGTATACATTTAAATACCTGTTTAATATTGCTTTAAATTCTTTTATTTACGAAATTTTTAATAAGTTCGAGAGTGTTAACATTTGTGAAAACAGCATCAGGAAGTGGAAGTTTTCAATTGATTCTTTAAAGATCCTATTTATTCTTTCTCTTATACTGTGTAGAGTCAAGTTTTTCTGAAAGTGTTCTAGGTTTTCTATGAAGCAATACATTAACGAAAATTTGCCTCCATTGAAACAGTTAAAATTTTTAACTCCTTAAAAACACATAAAAATTATATTTTGGAATTACTCGGTTTCTGGACTTTGTCTTTCGTCTCGTATTAAGAAAGAAAATAACGTATCAGGAACTGGATCTGATCCCATTCGTTAGATGACAGTACGGAAGCCCCTGCATAATTACTTCTGACAGCAGGAGCTATTCTCAATGACTCGGCCCTTTCTGTTGGACCTAATCGCGTAGGTGTCCCCTCATAATTTAACCTGACGACGGGAACAGGTGCAGTTTCCGAAACGTGTTAGCTTTTGAATACAGATGACGGAAGAAGTACAGACACTGAGTAACACCATGAATAATCTAACATCGTCAGAGCAGTTTAGAATTTGAACGAATTTCTAGTTTTGACACCACACACGACACTAATAATTTTCTGTGGTAAAATAAATAATATTATAATGCTCCAAGAATTATTCCTGGCTTCGTTTTAGGTGAAATAAGTGAAGCACAATTATGATTCTACCTGTACAACATGGTCCTCTCCTTTTATAAACCATGTGATCAGCACTATTTTGCCAGTTTAGGTGGATGTGAATCTACATATCAAAGAATTTTTTGTTTACCAATCACGCTATGTATTTTATTTTGGCCTTGTCCAAGCTCATGACCATCTTTTAAACAGTCAATTATTTACTCGTGTGAGAGAGAAGTATCTTTGCTGGTGTTCAAAATTCCTCAACATATATCAATAAATTATATTTTTATATATATATATATATTCCCGTTTTCCAATTCAAAGTAATTGTATTCAATGCTGCACAGTATTATTATTATAGTTACTCCCTGATTTACGCAATATTTATCTTCCCGAAGACACGGCGCTAGTCGCAAATTTAGCAAGTCCCAGTCAGATATATGTATGGTCAAACACATATATGGCTGCAGCATGAAAGCCCCGCCGCCTGTGTAATCGCCCATTAGAATTCTTCCTCCACCTTCGTCTCATTTCGCATTCAGTCGCGCAAAGAAAATTCGGCACGCTTCAAAAATGTGATTATTTAATTCTTCTTTGCTCCTTTAAAAATTGCGTATATCTGAAATTGCCTAAGTCGGCGGAGTGTTTTTACTCATGATTTTAAGAATTTGTGCACGATACATTGATAACCCACTACTGTGCGCGATGCAGAAGATGAGGTTACTTTTATATTATTTACAGAAGTGTTATTAATATTAATATCTCAAAGTCATTTGTGATTCTATTATATTAAACAAGCCTATGTGATAAATATTGTGTTTTCGGTAATGAGTTTGGTTGCTTTTGTGTTGATTCATGAGACAGCCTACATTCATGTGTCCACTAATCAAAAACTTTGATTCTTAATTACTTATACATAAAGGCAGCATACAGCATTATATTAATACAGCGACAGGAATTTGAGGTCAGAATAGTGAGCCATAACTTCTATGACAAAGTCTCACAGACATTTAATAAACAACACTGAGAAGGATTAAAGTCTCTGATTTTATTCTTACAGCTGAAATATAACTTCCTGATCCCACAGGTTTGGGATCATGACCGAAAGTATCAATATGTTGATCAGACCCGAGATGGTTTGGACGTCTCAGGTTTACGTAATTTTCTGTCTTTCTATAATTTCGGCCACTCTCTTCTTATCGGCTCTAAATAACTTTCAAAACTGATGCATTGTCGTTGCGGGGGTAGTCTGCATGAACAGAAATGCTTCTGACTTATAGGTGCAGGTTCCCCTTTTGTATCACGGCTGCATACCAACCATTCTACCTTTGACTGAAATATTTCGTGGTTTTCTTTAGTCCCTACAGGAAAAGTCAGGCTTGTACCTTAAATCAGGAGTGCAAAAATCCCAGGCTTCAGGTCGCCGTGGAGACAAACTTTGTACCGTAGTCTTCGGTATGGGACTTGCTTCATATCACTCTTCTGGCGCCCAGAATTTGGGGTGGCTCCTACATTTTTGGAAGATTTATGCAGCCGTGCCTTAAATTATACTAGGCCCACTTCCTTTCTCATCCCTTCCAATTCTGGACGCTGTCGTTAACTAAGCTGCAATTATATAACTAAATGAAAAAATAAATAATAAATAAATAAATAATATGTCATCTTTTCATGTGTCGAGTTTTTCAAAACATACGTCTGCCATGCTAGGTATATGCGAGTGTAAATTCCGTACCAGGCACGTAAAACACGTACATTTTATTACGCTCACGGCTGTACTTTTCACGACCAAATGCTATATCCTACCTGTCTTTCAACGATCTCTCGATGACGGAAGAACAATTGAACCAACCTGTCAACATGGAAATGTGCATGTGAAAACTTTTTGTGTTGCTTTTTTATTATTTTTGTGCCGGAGCAGTATATATATATATGTACATCTATCTAGATACATACACATTCCCGCAGTTGCATATATGCGTATGAACCTTTCTAAGCCCAGTTGATCGCTTGCCTACCAATTCGAGCATCAAAAAATAAACTGAACAATGGACTGCACTGGCAGGTGGTTTTGTTGGCTAGAATAAAGGAGTAAACAGAATGTAGTACAGAAAAAAATACGCTAATTTTTTATAAAATAAAAAATGAAAAGATGTTTTGTAATGTTCATATGCTGAAACCTGGGACAGTGAAAACTAAACTTTAATACAACTGTATATTCCTCTCCTCCCTCAGCAATGGTGGTATTTTAAAATGCATGTAGCCACAGCAGGAAATAACTCCCCCCTTCGTGCTCCTACAAATAAACACAATGCAACTAATTTTGAAATAGTCAGTTTGATTTAAAGGATAAAAATGATTAATAATAGATTAACTTCATATTTATTTATTTATTTGTAATATATATGGTGGGTAACAATATAACTTTTATATAATCTGAAAGGAATACTTACTTCGAACGATAAGAAAGGTGTTAATTTTATCAAAGGTTATACACTGAAAAAGAGAGCTAAATATGTGATGTCATTTATGAATCTTATGCACTGATGACATTTGCCTTCTTTCATTCTAATTCTTAAGGAGTCGTTCGATACTTCACATTGTATAGCACCGATTGATAAAGTAATTAATGATAAAGGAATTGAAGAAAAACGGAAAGATGAGAGTGTGACATAATTTTACTTAGGTAATTGTCAGGATAGACAGAGGAAAACTACGAATAATATTAATATCTGTAGGCGATATCCAGACCGAGATTTGGTTTGGGATCTCCCGAATGTAAAGCTAGCGATTCGACCAAAACTTACGTTAAACTAAAGTCATAAATTTTTTTCTGTTAAAATAATCCCATGAATACAGTCCCTTAGACACAAGGCAACAGTCATTTTAGGCATGTGTACAAAGCGACTGTTAGCCTCATCATGTCGATCCGTCCGCCTGTCCGTCCGTATGGAGCACAGCGCGTACGGACGAAAGGAATTTTGTGAAGTTTTATAGTATCTCGAATTGTTAACAAAATCTGCCCCTAGGTTACGAATTTTGTTAAAATTGGACAAGTATAATAGACACCTTAGGCGAAGACCTACATATATCTGTGATCCCTCACCATGATTTATGTTCGTAATTGAGAAAATATTCTC
This sequence comes from Reticulitermes speratus, assembly GCA_021186555.1. Taxonomy (NCBI): domain Eukaryota; kingdom Metazoa; phylum Arthropoda; class Insecta; order Blattodea; family Rhinotermitidae; genus Reticulitermes; species Reticulitermes speratus. The sequence continues at coordinate 35,956,822 of JAJKFL010000003.1, read as the reverse complement.
TGTGCCATACTTGCTGAGGCTAAAGAAACAGTTGAAAATCGAGCAGGAAGCACCGAAATTGAAGCGTGATATATTGTAAACGTAGAGGATTAAGTTTTAAGGCATACCAATTTTAAATCTTCCCACTTACGATACCTCGGTAATGAACAATTATACATTTTTTGTCAAGATACATAGAAGTCTTAGGCAAAGTGTTTATCAAATGTTCTTTTTTCTGTGGAAACTATTTAAGGACATAATATCTATGGGCAGTAACAAATGGAAATTTTCCGAATTTTTAGGCTTTTTAGACCTTTCCTAACTTATTATTTGCCGCTTTGTTGTCGTCCACGTAATCCTTAATGCATTCAGCTTTTGCCAGGGAGTTAAACAGTTGTGAACATGAAACCCTTTATGCACTATGAAAATCTGTTGCAGTTCCAGAGAAACAAAACAGGGACAGGAAAGCGGAGAAATCTGGAGCGGAAAAAAGACTTCATATAAGGTGTGTGGATTGACGTCTACAAAGGAATGCTAATTTGAATCACTAATGAATGAGTTCGTAGTTTCAATACGTGACCATAACTCGGCTTACTTATGGGCGTTGGGGTCTCCTTTTGTTTGCCGGAGAACTCTTACATTTTTTCATAAATTTTATCCTGTATAGAATAATTCCTTATACGAACCTATACCATAGAAGCGGAAGATTTTGCTGCACGCAGAAATCTTGTCAGTAGCTACTCGCTAGCTAACAATTTCACTATTTTCAATTTGTTTAGAAACAATTAATTTGGATCTTCATTCAACGACAATATAATTTAGGTAGCACACGATTTAATTCTTTTCTAAATATATCAAAAGATAAAATTTACGCTAATACCGGTGCTGCGGAATATTTGTTGAAACAAACCAAGCAGTTTACATATAAATATGATGTTTGTAAATTTCCAAAATTTCGTTCTGAATTGTGATTCAAACATACAATAAAAATACAATTTGTACGATGACCAGAGCCATCACTTAATACGATCCAATTCACACAAATAGATTAGGGTAAAGCAAGGGATATATTGGTGTAGCTTAGTAGGTCTTAAATAGAACTGTTTAAGTTTCAATCCAATTTTGTGAAGGTGTACTTAAAGAACGAAGCTGAAGAACTGTTTCAAATGCAAAGAATTACCTAGAAATCTGGGGTTTCAGATTTTACGTTTTTTACACATATGTATTAGTTAAAGTTGCAAGTTTATTTTATCACAAATTTCATTAAAAATTGCTAATGTGTTAATTTTCTAAGTAGTTAAGATTCAGAAGTAATTAATTACAAACATATAGGTGAATATACGCTTGAATACACGAGAGAATACCAAGTTAAAGAAACCAGAAGACATTCTAAATTTTGTGATTCTCTCAGAAGCAGATCTTGTATATCAGAGCAACTCACCTCGGAGTTTTAATCGAGAAGTGTGATGCTTTGAACGTGTTGCAAGGAGAGAGGCCAAACCCACTAGGAGCCAGAATACACAGTAGAAGATGTGACATGTTGGAGAGAGAACAGGGATTAACCTAAAAGAGAGACAGAGAGGGGCGCCTGCTGGTGGGTGGAGGCGACGTCGTCTTGTAAGACGTCGGGCGTCGTCACAACCTCCACACCAGTGCTTCACCCCTCCCTTGCACATGCCGCGCTGTCCGTGTCACCCTACACACAGTGAGATTGCTACCGTCTCGAATGTATAATGCAACAGAAATCTCACGAAGTGGGTTTTTTGTAGAATAGCACGGCGGGACTGCCTCCAAAATATAAACAAACAAAAATAAATATAATTAAGTCACCTTTGTTTCAGCTTTTATGATATCAGCCAAATTTTGGTCTGCCCCCAACAGAAATGCTCAGTGTGAAATACTAACAGAACTTAAGTAACTACATGCGCCAGAATTTCTTTTTGGTAGAGGTAAAGTCCCTCTGCAAGTCACGAAGAAAAAAGGGGAAGTGGAGTTTTAGCTCCGCTTAATTTTAACCTCCGTGTTAGATGGGACGAATTGTCAACTCTTCGCCCTGTCCGATTTTATCTCTGGGGAAGTTCCCCAGGTACCCAAATAATATGAGGATTCGTGGTCCGTAGAAACGGTCTAGACAGTTGGCATGGTTAAAATTTCTTTCCACTTCCTTAAATCAAAGAAAATTCCTCAGTTAAACCTGCTGCAACCTATTCACAAATCGACTACGCAATCCCTGTTCGAATTTTCCTCTTCAGAAGCTAAGAGACACTTATTAACAAGACTATGAAGACTGAAGTTTTATTCCAGTGACCAAAACAGCCCAACGCATGAGTTTTATCCTACGTCATATTTTTTGGGCACCAGTTCCGTTAGGAAGAAAGATACTATGTTTTAATATAGTTTATTTTTTACTGCAGGTCAAGTAGAGTAGTAACAGTTATATTCAAGAATGCGATTTGAATATTCGTAAATATATGTGTCACACTTCAAGGGGCTGTGGATATTTTGTGTTTATAAAATCTTCTTCATACATGTATGTACCATACGGACACACATGCATATAAGTATATACACGTATATGTATGTATATATAGTGTATATACATATATATATAAATTTAAGGGAAAGGAGGTCGCGATCTTGTAGTGAGCACTCATGTTTTGTAATAGGGTGTTACATGTGGAAGAGCTAACCTTAAGCCAGACTCTCGTGCAAATAGGCCTTGGATTTAGGCCTACTTAGACCCTTCAGGTAAATGTTAGGCTAGTACATGGTAACAGATACGACTAATACAGAAAATTTATATGAGATCTTCGCTCTTCTGGGATGTGTATGCAGCGGTGATTGGTAGATAGTTACCGACGTTTCGGGACAGCCTATTGGCCCCATATTCTAGGACCAGGTATTCCAGGAAGAATGTTTAACCGTTGAAGAGGATAACGATAAATTGTCCTGAAGCGTCATTAATTAACAACCAATCAACGCTGCTTTAATAACCCAGAAGAGCGAAGATCTCATTTATACCGCGGCGGAATCCTGAAAACACGCACACAAAACGTAGGCCTACCTACACACGTATGTACCTTTACTTATATGCGTTACATATAGCCTATATATAAGCGTACTTGGTAACACAGGTGTACTGCCTACTTACATAAATACGTAGACCTACGCATACATATGGTTTTTTATTGGTACAGACGCAATAGTTACTATCCACAATATCTGGCGCAAGTCGAATTTTGCTCAAGTAGAATTTGAGTATCCATGCGGTATATATACATATATATATGTATAGACAGCGAGAGAGAGAGAGAAGGGAGTCCAGCCGAAATCCAAACTTCACCACATTGGCAAATGATCGGCCACAGCATGACCGCCCCACGGCTTCTGTTATCGCCCAGCAGTATCCTTCCTTCATCTTCGTCTCATTGCGCTTTAATACCCGGAAGAAATTTCGGCGATCTTAAAAAATGTCATTCTTCTGAAATTGCGTAACTTGTAATTGCGTAAGTCGGGGAGGGGCTGTGGTAGTTTATTTAGCGTCACCAGTAAATCGGACCATAGAGCGTCGAATGTTTTGATAAAAGTGAATCTGAAAGAACGTGCAATGAAGAAGCCGTGGACTAATATAATGTAATATCCTTAAGTATGTCTGAAGAGACTGAGGGGAATCACAAAAACAATCACTGAGATTGGTTTTCTTTCGATTGAGATTCGAAACGCTTACCTCCAAATTAGGAGTTCCAAACAGACTTACTGTATATGTATAATTTACATACATATCGAAATTAATAAAAACCGACATCCATATGCTGCAGTGGCAAGACACATAAAGCCCGCGTGAACTGCAAAACGTCTACATAATTACAATTGTCTTCAGGTTACTGCCGTGCTCAAAGACTGTAGTTAACCCGGAGAGGCCAGTATCTCACGTTTGCTGGAGACACTGGTGTCTCCAGACAATAATGTCGAGCTGTATGTAAACGGCGGAGTTTGGTGATTGATTGTCTGGGCTCGTCACACCACAGCCGGGATGCGGGCTGGCTGCAGAAATACACATGATTGTGTTACTTTGCTATTAAAACAATAGAAGCGTATCAGTGAAGAAAACTAATTCTATTGTTAACTCACATAAGTGCAAAGTTAAAGTAATTTCTTTCTTATTAATAAGTATATATTTTTGTTATTATTTAACAATGTCTTTATTCACACTTGTAGAGCGAAGCTACTACGTTTTTATACACGCTGTGAACGCCTTTCCTTAACTATTGGAAGTGCCGTACTCCGTGATGTACTAGTGTTCTAATTATCCAAGTTCATCAACTTGATTTGGACAGCCTACTAATCAGCAATTTTAAAATTTCATCAAAATTCAAATTTATAGAATGGAGAGATGCAAGAATGACTTAAGTCTCATAAAAAATATTTAGCCTACTTCTACTTCAGCTAGAAGCAGGAGACATGTAGAATGTTGGATTAAACGAACTCAAGAACGAGGAAGTTACAAAGATAGATTGGTGTCTACTGACACTTGTGAATTTGATATCTGAAAATAGTATAATGTATTTTTGGTCTTCCTTCCTGTAAGTTTGATGCAAAATTACAGAAATATTTTCCAAATTTTTATAGAAAATCGAAATATGAATCGGCATTGGCTATGAGCGCCATAAGATAACTTACGAATCCACTACAATATTTAAAATAATTCAAAATTTTTTAATGCCACAGAATGTGTTATACATAATTGTCTCTGAATTTAAATAGTTAAAATTATGTTTTTTGTGCAACATCATATCGAATTGGAATGGATAGATATACGGAAAAAAATCTGCCATTAAAGCAAATCTGTTATATAATGTAGGAAATAATTTCTATTTCAAATTCATTGCATCGTTTTTGGTGTATGAGTTAAAGACAGAAAAGAATTAAATATATTTCCAGAAATATTGCTTTGTATTTGGTAGGTCACTCATTAAATCCGTTCATTTTGGCTGAGGAGTATTCGCAATTGTTCTCACTCCATACAGAACATTTCCTGGAATAACCCTTGAGATTGTGTCACAACATTTGAATACACATGTCAGCCAGTTTTTTACACGCTGATATTCGTATCATCCTCTGTCTTATAATCTGAACTGTTGACAGTTCTTGAAATAAATCATAAATAAAAACTCGCGTGCCAGTAATTTCTAAGCCTACTTGCAATGCGTTACATGCGATATAAGAAAACAGTCCAAAGGGACGTGCACAAGGGGACGCAGTCCATCCAAATTGCCACTTTCAAATATTATTTCTGGTTTTTTTCCTTCACAAAGATACCCTTCACCATTTTAATGTTTACTTAAAGAGGTGTTTGTTTATATTCCTATAATAGTAAAACTGACACATTGTTATACTTCTTGGAGAGCATTTCAGAGCAGCTTAGACATAGCGCCTGCAGAAGTAAAGCCGTTGTTAGGAGTTACTAGCTAAACAAACAGATGTCACATATACATAATCCTCGGTTTCGTCTGGACGAGAAGACAGATCTCATCTTCTGGAGTTCCCGAACAAGGAACAGGCAGTGGTGGTTACTGGTGAACCGTGAGCTTTGCTTTAAAGGGAATATACAACAAATCCCAATTCTTTTTATAACTTCCCAGTCTGTTTTATCCCATATCATTTCATTAAAGCGTAATGTATATAAACAGAAAACCATTAAAATACATCTCTATTCATAGAACTCGAAAATTTTTTAATTATGTGTTTCCTCGTGATGGAAAAGAATCAGTGTAACGCTATGCAACAGGGTAGGTTCTTGTCTTTGACACGTTCCGGGCATATCACGTGGAAGAGTTGTCAAGTTTTTGGCTTTGTTCGAATCACTCATTTTCTTTAGCTACATGAATAAATGAGACAGCGCTATACTGCTCTCACTGCTTCAGGTAACATATTTCTCAGTACTGCCAAGAAACAGCTAAAGGCTGTGTAAGAATACTGACCCGAAACCACTGTTGCGAATGGTTGATATATTTTCCAGCCGGGGTCAAGCTTCGCAAGAATTCGAATAGGCTTTAGCCCAATATATTTTGACTACCTCCACAAACCTCAGTTTGAATAATCCAGTAAGAAGCCTTTATTACAAACAACCATCTATCTAATCAAGTGAAGTTTGTAAGTGGTGACATAAGAGTCCAGATATAGGTGGCGGAAGAAGCGTTTCATTTTTAAAGAAAGAATGTTAATTTAAATAGTCATTTGTTTTCCAAAAAATACACGAATATTTACACTGGGTCGAAAATAAAATTCTGCCTTATTGTATGAATACATTTTCATGCATATTTTAAACATGTTTAATTTTTTTGACAATCGGGAACCCAAAAATATAAATGTAAGTTTGAATTCCCCTATTCTGTTTGAGAGTAAATATCTTTTTCGAAAACATGGTTTATAAACGCTTTTAACATAGAGAGATTTTTGGTTACGTACCCTTCAATCTAACTTGTTTGAAATAATAAGGATAATTGAAGTGATTTTTTTATTAGTTTGCTTATACAGAAAATTTAACGTTACATATTGTTGTCATGAACGATATTGTTCTTACTGCTCAAACAACATACACATTGTTTGGTTTTACTTTCTGTTTATCCTAAATTAAATAGTTTACATTAAGTTGCCATTATCTAAAATAGATAGACGATCAGAAATTTCTGAACCCAGTGACTGTAATATCTAAACTTTCAGATATCAACTTTTAAAACCCGTTTTAAACTTTAATAGCCTCTAAATCTTCATGTTTATATTTTATCCCTAGTGGAAAATGTCTTGAAAATTCAAAAGGAATTCTCTTTAGTAAAGCATGTACGTGCCGAGACCGTCTAAAGATTAACGCCATCTGTCAGACACTGACACTAATTACGTCCTCTGTGAGTAACATGTACAATGCTGTACACAATAAATCATAACTGTCTAGTATTTTATAGGCCTATATAAATTCCCACGTTTGTTTCTTAAAATCTGACTGCCCTATGGTCACTGCGCCCAGTGCAACTCTTAAAAGCAACCTCTTTGAAGCAACTTTTCTCTAAGCAGTTCGTAAACTTCGCTTTAATTTATTACCTCCGTGCTTAGTCTAAACACATTTCCTTCACGAAGGCTACAGCAGGTCGTGTTTCATTACCCCTGCAGTTTTATTCAGATCAACTTCCTCATTATCTCCATTATCCCTCACTACGTCCATCTCAGACTCTCTTCTTGTCACACGCTTATCTCCTCTCTGTCCGTTATTGGTATGACAGTTTTTAATCTTGAGTGTCCCCTTTGTTGACATAGCTAGACTTTTTATTAACTTTCTTATCTGTTACACTAACGTTGACTTCTTTCGGAGGAGAATTTTTTAAATGCTAGGAGTGCTCATTACTTTTCACCACACACGCAGGTTTTGATAATGTACAGTGTGGGGTATAGCGATATGTAACTCTAAGAATAACGTCTATTTATTTCAAAATCTGAATATTCAGTGATGCCACAAAACTATGCCAAAATATATGGGTACGCCATCTTGGCATGATATGATATTAGTTCTTTTATCAAACTCTTGAAAAGTGTAAGTTCCTACTGTGTCCAAACAGCATTATTAGTACCATATCTCTGCTGTTGTAGGTGGATTTATCATTCATCTGAGCACTATCTTCGCATTTTAATTACTTGTTATCTGAAACAAAAATCAAAATTCAAGTTATACCTATTCAAAATAGGAAGCCGAAATTGCATAGTCAGTATAGAGAGTAGGGGTGCGGGCTTGGATACAAGAATATCTATGTTTAGATTCCGGGCTGTGTTCAAGTATCTTTCCCTCTTACAAAGCGTCTAGACCGGCTTAAAGCCCACAGAGATTGATATTAAATGGGTAGCAGGTGTTAGCTCCCGGGGGTAAAATGACCGGAACATAAAGCTGACTACTGTATCTAGTGCCAAGAGTAAGAATGAGTGAAGTTACAACACTATTTATGTATTGCACACGAACGAATTTACCTTTTTCCTTTATACAATTATGGACGCGTCTTAATGTTGTTAAATCAGTAAATTAGCCGAGGACATATTCTTGACTTTCGTGTTCACCCGACTGTAGTGTTTTAAAATTACGCGAATTTGTTAGCTTCAGCGTATATGTCTCTACCTGTCCGTTTGTTAGCTTCAGCGTATAAGTCTCTACCTGTCCGTTTGTTAGCTTCAGCGTATATGTCTCTACCTGTCCGTTTGTTAGCTTCAGTGTATAAGTCTCTACCTGTCCGTTTGTTAGCTTCAGCTTATATGTCTGTACCTGTCCGTTTGTTAGCTTCAGCTTATATGTCTCTACCTGTCCGTTTGTTAGCTTCAGCGTTTATGTCTCTACCTGTCCGTTTGTTAGCTTCAGCGTATAAGTCTCTACCTGTCCGTTTGTTAGCTTCAGCGTATATGTCTCTACCTGTCCGTTTGTTAGCTTCAGCGTATAAGTCTCTACCTGTCCGTTTGTTAGCTTCAGCTTATATGTCTCTACCTGTCCGTTTGTTAGCTTCAGCTTATATGTCTCTACCTGTCCGTTTGTTAGCTTCAGCGTTTATGTCTCTACCTGTCCGTTTGTTAGCTTCAGCGTATATGTCTCTACCTGTCCGTTTGTTAGCTTCAGCATATATGTCTCTACCTGTCCGTTTGTTAGCTTAAGCGTATATGTCTCTACCTGTCCGGTTGTTAGCTTAAGCTTATATGTCTCTACCTGTCCGTTTGTTAGCTTCAGCGTTTATGTCTCTAACTGTCCGTTTGTTAGCTTCAGCGTATATGTCTCTACCTGTCCGTTTGTTAGCTTCAGCGTATATGTCTCTACCTGTCCGTTCTCCGCTGATGTGAAAACTCGAGTGTGGTTGCATGCATGTTTTTGAAAAATGGTATTGGCGAGCCTTATTAAACTATAGAGACATGTTCCAAATAGAGTTGCAATTTGGAAGAAGTGTCTAGAGTCTATAATAAGAAACACAAATATTTCTACCCTATCCTGGTAAAGCGTGCAAAGTTCCTGTGTGTCAGTTAAGGAAAAGAATTAAGAAGTGAAAGGAAAGGATCTGCAAATATATTTGAAAAAATCTGAATTATTACTTAAAGTGAATGCAGTAATACAAGTAATCAATCAAAATTCAACTTTCGGTTAGTATATGTAATTAAAATTAATAGATGTCTGACCTAAATGTATAATATTTAGGACTGACTATTGGCTTTTATCATAGTCCACTGTCCAGACATCAAAAGGCAAAAAAACCTTACGAAAATGGATATACTTTTGTCCCCAGACGGGAGATTATTTGAGAGATATCAATTCAGTTAAGCCCTTAAAAATAATTTTTCTGTCTCTAAAGGGCCGAACTGGGTAATTTCATCCCAACAATCTCTCACCTGAGGACGGCATCTGTTCCATTTTCCGACACTTAAGGAACGATAGACGGAAGTCCAGAAATAAAGAGGTTCTCAGATTATATGTTTACAAATTTTCAGCAAGCTCTTCCATAAAAAGTATACTGAATTTACAGATTTATATTATGTTACGAAACTCCCCTAATATTATCATGCAATAAATATTAAATAAAATAAGAAAAATAAGTAATATATTTTGAGATTTTAAAATACATTTCCGTTACCACATTTTCCTTCACAATTCAGAATAAGAGTAAAAACGAAGGTTCTAATGTTGGTTCTAACTTTCGTGTTTTGTTGAAAAATTAACTCACATCTGACGTCCATTCAGAGCGACCCACTTTGAAATTCACAGCGGTCGTTATCACTGACCACTATTCTGCAAGTTGGACATATTTATGACGCCAAAGTGAACAACTGACAAGGTAAAGAAGAGAGAGGATAAAGGACATCTATAATGGTGCTGGGCTGAGCGGGTAAATGGTAACATTGTGCCAACCCTTTCTTTTCTTCTCTTGGCGCATAAGAATTTGACTGTAAAACTGTCCTTCCCGAGGGGACGGAGAATACTCTAAACTGAAATTTATAGTTGCCGAAAGTTAAAGTTTTCAAAGACATTACTCATATTGTATCTTGGTGAGGTACAGGAATTTTCCCTGCAGACCAAGCCTAGCTGTTTGCAACCATCAACAAAGCCTACAGATAAGTTACTCCTAAAACTCAGATATTTTTACCTGCAAATACTGGTATTTGGTAATACATTTAATTTATATTCTGTCACGAATAATACCATAATTTGAGAAAACAGAGAGAAGCCTTAAGACTGGCCCAATAAATTAGTGGAACGTTAACCCTTGAAGATGGAGGTAGTACGCTGTTTTGAAACGTTGGAAGAAAATATCTAGTGATGGGGCGCCCTATTCCAGAAGAAAGGAATTATTCAAAAATTTTTATTTACTGAGGGGTTTCGGAGTGTACGTTACCTAGACCGAATTTAAACAGTGTCGTCTGTATCAGAAAAAATTGTAGAATGTTGTCAGTAGGAGACACATATTGTCTTATAAAACTGTTTTGCTGCAGACCCACTAAGTTCCCGCACAAATATTTTTAAAATAGTAGTCGTCTTTTCCAATAGTGCTACAGATTAATCAGGCTCTGGGGCAGGGATTCTTAAAATTTTGTCTTCCATGTACCCCTTTGAGAGTCTGGTGAAACCTATGGACCCATTCTCAGAAAAATGTATTTAAATGCTTAAAGTACAGATAGTGAGATTTGTTGAAGTTAACACATAGTTGTGATGTCTAGAGGCTATAAATTACTTTGTTTGCTAAATTCATTTTTGAATGAAAAGCTAAATTTCACTTAGAGGTTAGTGAAAATAAAGTAATTTTTTTGTCATCTAATTTAACGAATCTCTAGTATTTACATGCTTTAGGAATGTAGATTTTGAGGGACGATCAGACTGTCTGGATAAACAGATACAGAGGAAAAGGATAGACATGCCTGTGCGAGTCGAATACACGTACAGATATCCAAGCAGTAGACGGCAGTAGGTGCCTCATACAGCCCTATCACTGCAGTAGAAAAATGGAAAATTAAAGGACGATATTTTTTATCTGAAAATAAATCCTCGTGCTGTGTCCATGAAATAAGTTAGTAATTGTTTTTATGAAAGAGTTTAGGTGTAGTTGCAATGAAACTCTCATTTTGATATGCTCCTTAAGAAATAACGCGACCTAGAAGTATAAGAAAAAGTTGGGAGAATAAACGTGCTTTAAAGGACAGCATACGGATTGGTTAAAAGAAAGGACGCTTAACTTGAGGGACGTGTCTTTTAAATGACACACAGAAAAGCATCTCAAGAAATATCTGCATGCACGCGAAAAATACTCCACTCTCTATTTCCAACCCTCATCGGTTTCTTCTTTCCGGTCGCCTCCCTTTCTTTCTTATGCTTTTCCTTCGTCTTATTTCGTCTTTTTTTTCCCCCCTTGACGTGTCTACTGGGGCAATAGCAGCAACCTCTACTTCTTTTCTACATGTCTTTCTGTTCTTCTTGCCTGGCGTCCTATGTGCATGAGGCGAGTGATTAATGAATTTGTCCGGGTTTCCTTCACTCGTCCCTTACAACCTACTCATGAGGCTTCCATTGTGGAAGAAACAGATGATTTCTTTCTACTACTAAGATCCTACCGCTCTAGTAGTACAGTTTTTTTCTATAGGCCTCCCCAGTCCCCTCTTTTGACCATTGAGCCCTCTACAAATACTCGCAGCTTGCGCAGTTTAATGGCTGCGATTATGCCCATTGTATAGACTTCTTTTCTACTCAAAACCGAAAATTCTGTGGTCTGTGAAGGTTTCTGTGACCTACTTTCAAGTGAAGTGATGTTTACTTCTTGCGAGTTATGAGAAAACTAGTAATATCATTGAAAGTTTAAATCTCAAGCACTGCTCTCAAGTTTCTAGTGTTCTAGAAGTATTTTAATATGTGCTAAATAAGTGTCGTGTATAAAGCCGCGTCCACATTAATAAATATTTTTGTTGTGTGTTGAATTTGATACAAATTTGTGCGTGCGTTAACAAATTTATCTCATTGTGGACGTGTATGCCACATATCAAGGCGCACAAAAAAAGGTTTCGTGACATTCAACGCACACGATCCATCTGTTATCGGTTTTTTAAACCATCAAAGAGATTTGCGCCGAAATATAGTAATAGTGTGGACGTATCTGTTAATGTGCAGTGCTTTTGATGAATGTTTGTGTTGCCACACTTAAAATTCATTAAATTAATATCAATAATATTTTATTGGATCATGTCTAGTACATTGTTAATGAAAAAGAATTGTGCTGTTTTTATTATAATGCATCACTTAATTAAGCAAAATGAGAAGAAGCTTAAAAAAACAAGGCGTTATTGGATAAAACATCTTTATCAAATTATTGCTTTTTTTCCTTTCGCTTTTTCTCGCCTAAACGATCCTAGTAAGCTTGAAATTTTTTCTTCGCATCTTCTTTATCAGTTTTTAACGATCTCCCAATTTCGTCCCAAGCATCTTCTTTTTTTAATTTAATTAAAATGCCACTTATCTTTTGAATCCTATAGCACCCGATGTTTTTGGTACTCTTGAATGAGTATCAAAACGTCTTCCTGTCCTAATCCATTTCTCTAGGTTAGTAAACCACTAGTAAACAAACGCACGTGTTGATCACAAACGCACAGCGCACAACGTAAATTTTTGTGTAGCAAGAATATTTATCTTGCGGCGAAACTTGTGCTTTGAATTTTCACATTCCAACATAAAATAAAATTATTTACTAATGTGGACGCGGCTTAAGACTTAGGCCTATTTTATAACCAGTCAAAGGCGAAACCTTTTAGGTAATTTCTCCGACTAAGGATAATAGAATAATTAGGGGAGCAGTAACACCTTTTTTTGACAAGAGTTTCGAAGAGGGCAATTAATTTATTTTACTTTGGAATATTATCTGATAGGAATACTTTCGATGTCTTTATGAGATAGAAACAAAATGAATGACTGGGAAAGGGAATACAGTCTCCGTCTTGAGCTAGGTGTTAAAAACAGGTGTAAATTTTATGGCATACAATTTGCACATTCGCTACTGGCATTCCCTAAATACACGAGATGTTTGTTCATAACGAATATTATGTGCTTTGCCAAATGCATATAGGTTAACCACCTATAGCAAAGGGGAAATGGTGATTAAGCAAAAATATACGCCGAAAGGCTTATGTTGTAACTTGTCAGTATCACGTTATATAGATGCTCCGGGGTCTCTAATCATACCTACAATATTTTAAGCTAATATCACTTTGTATAGATGCCCTGAGATCTCTAACCATACTTACATTATTTTAAGCATTGTCCGTTAGATGAGTTATATTTGATATATGCATCGTTCTTCCAATCATCAGGTATACGTAGGTGTAATATTAAAAACATCATTTCCGTTATCCATTATATCGAGCTAACTCCTCTCCGCATTCCAGAGAAAAGTGCCTTATAAATTGCACCTTTCAAAGGAAGCATAATAGGCTTCCAGCGGGTTGTGCATGTCACGTACACATAAACCTTATAAACTGGACAGTGTTCAACATAATTTTTAAATAATCTCTCTTTCTGCTTACAATTTACGATCGCAAACTGCTTGGTGGATATATGGAGGGGTTACTGTAAACACCGAAGCACCTATCAAAGAAGAAATTGGGTTTCGACATGTTACCTTTGCAAACGTCCTAACGATTAGTAAGTTACGCGCCACGTACTCTAAAATAAAATCGGAAAAATTTTCACACGCCCTCTCCGAAAATAAAAAAAAAGACATCGTTGAGATATTTCAGGCTTTCGGCGCGGTGTAGTTAAGATCTTGGTTTTGTTGTTGTTGTTGTTGTGCAGCGTAGGTTGTTTTTACTACCAATGTTTCGGCATAGATTATCTGTCCCATCTTTCTGACATTTGAAGATGAGAACGAAAACTCTCCGGAAACGTCGATAATAAAGGAACCTACTCTGCTCCACAACCCAAAAGAACGAAGTTTCCGAAAGGACTAGAATGTGTTACAGCCGTAATTTACAGATTTACGTAATTTACAGATAAGTGAAAACAGAGATAAAAATAATAACAACTGATACAAATTCAAATACGATATGCATTTATTTAGACAGGTATAAACTAAATTTCAATTTTTAAATTGGTCATTTGCCATATTACGAAATATGTGGTGTTGCTAGCTGGTGTATGAGAAATAAAGAAATTATGAAAATATTATATTTAATTAGCGTAAAATAACACAAATTTTATGTAACGAATTTATGGCATCTCAAACTTCCTACACGTCAAACGCATCAAACTTGAATATTAAGTATTTGAAAAATATTTGAAGTATGGTTAGTAACACAATATCAAGAATTTTTAATTTTATTCTGAGTTCCATTTCATACGTGTATATATACTACCTACATATAATGTTACCCTTTTCGTACTATCTTCAGTTTAACGCCTAGGCCATGAGCTTAATGAGCCGGCATTCGAATTCCGTCAGGGGCAAGAAATTTATTTCTTTTCCAAAAGTTCCATAGAGCTCGGTAGCCTCCTACTGAAAGCGTACTGTGCTCTTTCCCTGTGGTAAAGCGGAGGGGGCGTGAGGTTAACACTGAATTCCATCTAGTGCCGCGATTAAGAATGAGTGGAGTAATAACGTGAGTCACATTGTTTGTGTTCATGGCGTGTGCAGCGACGATTTCGACTCTACTTATTGCACCGTTCTACCTTAAACGGTAGGTTAACTAAGTTACCCTCTACCTCTGCTTTTAAGTTGCAATATAAATAAGAATACAGCTTGGTAGATATTAATGTTGATCCCTTATGAATATGCTGCCTCTTTTCTTTTGTGTTACAGGATATCATCTAATCACACATTTTATTTTTAGTGGTTTACGTGCACTCGACTCTGTATTTATCTAGTTGTTACATTTTCTAGAATTAGGTTCTAAAATCTCCACACAAAATAAGATATATTTACGGATCTAACAAGGTTATTTTAAATACAGAATTTACAGAGACGTAAGAGCTGAGAAGTTGGTTATGAGCAGTGATTTATAAGAATATGTGAGAGGGTATTATAGTATATTTCAGTATGCTACCTCGCCATTAGCCTAGACAGAACCACGAAGGGCACAAGACTCTCTAGTCAAGATAAGTGACAACTGGGCTGGGACATGAACTACTTTCTGATAAACGTCTAGAGAGGTTTTGCTACTTCTAACTGCTTGGCTAAAGAACCAAATTATATGAGCACAGGTCATAAAACAATCATATAATCCTCTTCATTAAATTACTTTTTACGTCTTGGATGAATAAAATTTTATGTACTGTATTTGTAATTGATCAAATTTCTCTTACTCAGTTATGTACTTTTAACATTTAAAGTATTTCCATACACATAATATGGCTGTAACCCGGAGTTTTCATTAGACAATGATTTAGTTTCAAAAGACTGTTGAGGTGGCAGCACGACAAATTTAGGTGAAAGAAATAGGAATTGAAAATTGAAACGCCAGATGTCACTGATTTCTTTAGTGTTTTTTTCAATGGCGGATTGAAAAATGCTGGAGATAATAGTTTCCTTTCCAAATGATGAAATTTGCAGTTTGTGTCGTTCTTCGCGTTATTTTCCGTCAGTTTTATGTTCTGCTTTTCTTGATAGTATTAATTAGTGTATGGGCTGTGAATAAATGTGATACAGTGAGTGCGTTTTTCCGAAAATGTGGCTCATACACAAACAAATGTGCTGGTGATAAGCGAATGATTATAAAAGGACTACTTTGAATCATGTAGAACATCGAATGCTTATACATAAAGATAGTGATTCGTAAAATTATTTGATATTTTAGTGGTAAAGTCACTTCCAGGGTTTATTAGTGGAAATGAATATCATTGATGTGCTGCAAGAATGTCTGAAAGATGTCAGAAAATCGGAACTTCCCACACGTGTTGATGAAAAAAGCAGGCAGGTAATTGTCCTATTAGAGTAATATATTTCAATCGCTCAGAATAAGACCATCACGATAGTCCACACATGTAACCTAAATATCATTTTACAAGAAATAAAAGAAGTAAAACTACTCATTATTACCAGCAACATGAGTCCCATTCGACATGTTATTGTAACATGTTGTCAGAGGAATTTTATACGTGAATATTTTGAAGAATTACTACATTTGGTTTACTTTACGTGTAGTTCAGCGTGTTCCTTTAAATCTTGTTTCGAGTCAACTCCATTGTAAATGTTAACACACTATTAGGTGATTACGAACTGACATGGTGAATAAGTGAAGCTTTATTTTTACCTAATCTTGAAGTTAACTTGTGTTAGGTATTGGCAGGATTTCTGATTTTAACCCAACATATCACTGTTTTTCTATTACAAAGTTCCACAATTTAATTTTATGCGGCAAAAGTTTTACTCTGAGATTCACGTGGCAGACATGTAGAAATATTTAATACGAGTATTATGGCAGCTGGTACCTGAAGTTTTCATGCACTTAAATGTGCTAACCCATGTTCTTATATTCGTGAAGTTTTGATTTGTTATTATTATAAACGTTTATTTGTTGCTTTGAAATTGAAAGGATTCATCTAATCCGAGTAGAATATAATGGTTACATATAACGGTTTAAAACTTACATTACGTCCGGCCAATTTTAAAAACTGTCCGTGGTTTTGTCACACAGTTCAGTGTTCTATGATATTATAAAACAAGAGCAATTATTTCCCTATAGAGCATTCTTTAATTGATTTTTCTAATGGAAGCAAGCTAATTTTCCTCGAGTTATGAACTGAGTTTTTATACAGAGTGAAAAAAGGTCACTCACAAGTTTTGCATGTGTTTCGTTGTTTAAAAGAGAGGTAGAATATTACGCAACTTATGTCTTGAAACGTCTAATTTCGAGAGATGTATTTTACCGGGAAATAGGATAAGGTATTAAATGGTCAAAACATGGGCTCCTCGTAGTTACCACACGTGACCGCTGTGGCCCCGTCGGTTTCAAGGCTGATGACAGTCCACCCAATCTCTAACATGTCTTCACATTTTGGCATCTACATTTCTCACAGCTGCATCAATTCTTGCCACGATACATTTGACCGTCCTGGGAGGGAATGTGAAATGTGCTCCCTCAGATATCCCAACGTGAAAAAAATAATCGGAGTCAGATACGGCGACCGAGAAGGCCAAGCTATCGCTCTCAACATCCAACTCACCTTCGTGGATAGGTCCCTTCTAACACTGTCTGACATCTTTCCCCATAGTGTGTTGGAGCTCTGTCGTGCTTAAAACAGAAAGTATACCTCACAGCTAGGGAAGCATTTTTAACCAGCGCCGGTGGAACAGTGTCCAGAAAAGTACATATCCTTGAGCATTCAGCCTGTCAGATAGCAGATAGGGGTCCACGACAATGTCCCCCACTAGGAGGGCAGATTGCATGGTTTTTTCTGTCGCCGAATCTAACTCCAACTTATTTTTTCTGGTGAGAACAGCTGAAGGAGCATATTTACGCCGTCCCTCTCAGGTCTATTAAAGATCTTGTGGCAAGATTTCGGGCAGGTGTGACAACTGTCGATGCCAAAGTATTAAAGCACATATATTCGACAAGAGTGCGGCGATAAGTACTGCAATCTGCCGCTGACTGAAAGGAGGTCTCTTCGAACATCTCTGCTAACTAGAAGGCGCCCATGATTTGATCATCTGATACTTTGCGCAATTTGTCGGTGACGTATATCGCAAAAATTAATGTCTCTGGATATGTGGTACAAAATTTTGGACTTACGTTTTTTAATAATGAATCGCAATATGGGGAGTCTGCACTTGAATTACTTTCCGTTTTCTATACCGTGTAGATTAATTTTATTCTTAAAAGGGTAGAAACTATGTTGCGATCAATGCCTCCTCATTATAAAATTTAAATTTCTGTATTGTTTTATTAAAATTGATTCACTTCGCAACTTGACTCTTCGGATTTACATTCCGTGGACGAGTTAAAATTTGCTTTAAGTTTTGTCTGGAATAATACCTCTTTTAAATTTGTAATGTAATTTACCATTTCGGAAAACTCGAGCCTGTGATCTTTACGAAGTGTTACTCATTATTTTCTGTTTGCAAGATTTTATTTATTTTTTATAGAAAACTCATAATTTGCCTTTAGACTCTGCTATAAATTATAACACTTCGAAGGCACATGTGGTTTGCTTGTGCCTACAGGGCCATATCACTTACATGTAATCAGGTTGGTAGTACACGTTTGCGCTAGCTAGTTCTGGTATCCGTAGGTAGAAGCCAATCGATTTCGAGGTTAAGAGTATTTCATGCGAGCAATGACTAGATATAAATACGTTTCTTAAGCTTTCCTAAATCGGTTCCCTCATTTGTTTTCATGGCGTGTTGCTTAATTCAGCACAAGGGCAAATTTAATTCACCGTGGTTGGTTTATATTTCAGGTCATGCAGAATGATGCTAGAGTATAAACATTCTAAAATATAAAAGATAAAGCAATCGTTTCTTGGTCGCGTTTTAATAAACGACATTAAGGGAATATTGCCAGTTTATTTAATCACTTCCGCATGTAGCAGTACAGGAAAACGGACGTAAAATTTTAAGCATGTTAACTTCGGTAATAAGTGAAATGAGTGGTTAGCTTCACACTCTAGGCGCTTTATCGCGGATAACCTTTGGATATTAACCTACGAGATCTCAGAACCTGTCTGGACGCTGTGGAGAAATATAAAATTTCCTGTACTTGCTGTAAGCCGAAACTCGATCGTCTATCCCATAGGCAATGATTTTATTGACTGAGTTGTCTCAGTTTTTGAGAAGAGAAAAAGACCTGCAAGTTTGTAGGGAAATTAGGACTTAAGTATTTGATTTTGTGTCATTACCAAGTAACGAATTTTGTTTTACCTTATCGGTTGCAATAAATGTTTTAATTTAAGTGACGATTTTTAAATTGAAACGTTTTTTAAGAGAAGCTGAAGGTACTCAAATTATGCGGAAGAAAATGAATATCTTCTATTTACCCAGTACTCTTAATCCTTCCTAACTTACCCATCGGTTTACTTCCGTTGGAAGTTGAACATCCTTAGAATTGGTCTTTATTACTTGTCACAGTCTTTGAGAATTAATACAAGTATTTTACCTTGAAAGTTTTCCAATTGCATCATCATCAATCACGTCACAGATTAAACTCTTTGCCTGTTTCGATTACAAGGATTAGAAATGTTTCTTTCATTCTTCAGTCAGACGTCCAATCACTCTTTCAGTCATTCTTTCGTTTATACTGGAACAACAGTATCGGGCTTTGGTTTTAGGCATTTTTTCAAAATGGGTTAGTAATTTACCGAATTGTTATTTTGTTAGGAATTCCTATTATATTTTTTCCATTTATTCTGTATCAGACCTGACTTATTTGCCTCTAAAATACGTCATTCTGTACTAAATTTTGAAGATTTATGTTTTACATGTCGGTCTCATATAAACAACGCATATAAAGGTAAAATGAGCGAATGTACATCGATACTAATAAAACTATAAAAGGTAGTTTATGTGGTTGCATTTGTTGGTAAACTGAATAGTGAGAAAAATGCACGGTGAAAGCAATATAAAATTTATGAGCGAAGCATATTTAGGTATTAGTTTGCTTCAAAGACAATTATTTTTTCAGATGGCAAATAAAAAGTGGGGTTAAGTGTGCAAAGATAAGTTTCCTTGTGCATGAACATCTTATATATAGAGGCAAATAAACCCACACACACACAAAAACACACACCTACACAGCTTTCATAGAATACGGAAATTCCTTACCTTGTTCCCCACCATACCCAATTCTGAGCCAGTTCAATACATTCTACACACTCAACAATCCTTTATCTAGAACCGCTGTTACACTGTACGACAAAGTTTCACTTTTTTCTGCTTCTTAAACGAAGTATGTTTCCCGTTATAGATTTTGGGACGCTGAACACGAAAAGTTCACGAAAATGCTTGATTGGTTACAGTTTTAAAAAAATTATCAAACTTAGTTATACGTACCTTACACACTATATTCTTGACATAGTGTTTACTGACTGGCTTGCCTTGATTAAATGCGTTTCCTCTTCGCCTGCCGTTTTTATACAAATCCAGGAGAATTCCTTGTTACCGTCCAGCAACATCGATGAACTCCACTTGCCCTGGTATCTCTTCTCCATTGCTGCGATATCATGATGAAAACGATCGCCGTGCTTATCGCTCAGTGCCCCACAGTTTTCCGGGAAAACGTCCAGGTGAGAGTGCAGAAAATGGATCTTTAAAGACATATTGCAGCCTAATTCCTCATGGGACAACAACAGGTCTTCAACAAGTTCCTTGTAGTTGTCAGCCTCATTATTTCCTAGAAAGTTGGTTGCTACAAGACGGAAACCATTCCACACCCTCTTCTCGTTGCCACTAAGAATGTGGTCAAACTGTTCATCTCTAAAGAGCTTGCGGATCTAAGGACCGATGAAAAACCTCCTTGATTTTTGCAGCACTGATTCCTGGGAATTTCTCAGCGATGTACCTAAACGCTGGCCCTGTCTGATCCATAACCTTAACGAAGTTCTTCATTAGCCCTAGTTTGATGTGCAGAAAAGACAGCAAAATGTTGCTGGATTATACCAGCGGTAGGTGCTGTACATTCTTTGTTCCCGGTTCCTTTGATTGTCGGGAAGGCCAGTCTCTCCTCTTGTAATGAGAAGTCTTTGCCCAACTGTACCATTCACATAAGAAACAACAAAACTTCTTGTAGTCCTGCTGCAGTCCAACCAGTAGAGTAACAACTTTCAAGTCTCCACAAAGCTGCCATTGGTATTTCTTGTAGTTTACGCAGTTTAGAAGAAGCTTTATGTTGTCATATGATTCCTTCATAGTGACTGCATAACCAACTGGATCTGATGGCAACACTTTGCCATTATGAAGCAGAACAGCTTTCAGACTTGACAACGATGAGTCTATAAACAGTCTCATTCCTCAGGCTTATGATTAATATTCAGGGCTGTCGTCAGACCATCAACATCTTTGCAGGCGACAAGGTTACCTTCCTTCTTAAGAATTGAGTCAGACATTTTGGCGGGAGCGGAACACAGACACTTTCACATTGTCATCGAGGAGATTCCACTGTTGTAGTCTCGACGCCAACAGTTCTGCTTTATCCTTCGGAAGTTCCAGATCTCTGACAAGATCGTTTAATTTATTCTGTGTGATCCTTCACACATCGCGTTGTGTGCGAACTCATGATCTTTTGATGTTGATGGCTCATATATATCACAAATTTCATCATCCTCTTCTATTTCCGATTTCAGTGTAACTATTTCTGGAGGTTCCGGAACAGGAAGTCCTTCACAGTGAGATACTGGCCGCGTAGCAGATGGATATTCGGATAGCATAAGGTCGACTTTTTCTTCTTCGAAAACCCTTGCCGGAGGGGAGGCACCATGCAGAAGTAACAGTCACTGATATGACTCGTCTGCTGTCTCCACACCATGGGTATCGGCAAAAGGCATTGATCTCATTTTGCGGCTCAACAACTTTAGAAGGTTTGCTGCACAAGTATTGCAACATATGTGTGGGACCCAGCTCTTGTCCTGGTCCCCAATCTTGCATCCAAAGTACAGATGGTAGGCTTTCCTGAAGATCGGAGTTATGGAACGCTTCTGTGATGAAAACGTCACCTCCCCACAAATATAACAAAAATTGTCTGCATTTTTCACGCACTTTCGCTGCATCCTTATTGAGGTTCGGCAAAGAAACGGTTGTATAAAGCTTTTAAGGCATTTATAAACACTTGACGCTGCGAAAGACGACTGTTTGAAATGAGAAACACACGTGTGTACAATGCAACTCCCTGGAAGGAACTGAAATGCAAAACGTTGGGAGTGGCAATACCTGGGAGCTGATTTCATCACCCACTTTGCCCCGCTGCATTGCTTCACGCTTCACCCTTCAGATGAGCAGCAATAGGCTGATGCAATGCCTGGATGCTGACTGCACCATTCTCTTCACGTTAAGAGTTGCCAGATCGTTGCTCTAAGCCGCTCAACGCCAAAAGCAGTGTAACGTGTAGAAATTTGAGCCCATCCCAGATCTTTGAAAGTAGAGCCAATTAACAATTTTAAAAGTCATATTCGTGCTCAGCGCCCCAAAAGTATTAAAGATTTGCTACTTTCACCTCCGAAGCATTTCCACTGTTGGTCAATGTTATTATTATCCTCTCATATATTAATTGTTCCTGCAAATAGTCCCTTACATTGCGCTTTCTCACTTATAGACATGTTTGATTGAGGAGCTTCATGATTTGTACTCCTCACCAATATGTGACGGGTATTTGACACGCATGAGGAAGAAGGAGAAATTCGTACAGTGTTTTGGCCCGGAAAAATATAGAGAACACTTGGAATATCTAGGCGTAAATGGGAACCTAATAATCAGAACATTTAAAAAAAATAAAATGGGAGGCTGCGGACTGGATTTATCTGGCTCAGGTTAAGGACCAAATTTGGCAATTACTGACACGGTAATAAAATTTCTGTTTCCATCAAATATGAAGTTTTGTTGACTAGTTCTTGAAGTATTAGCTTCACATGAGTGACTATGCTCCTTGGACTTAGTTAGGAGTTACTCTACTAATATGATAAAATTCTTCGCTTTTATAAGGCATCGGCTTAAATATCACTATACTAGTCCGTACTAAATGCTGCCATTAAACGCGTTAATATAGAACAAATATAAACGCATAAATTAGCAAGCTATTTGGACGTAATACAAGGGTGAATGTTCATTTCTTGGGGCAGCGTTTAGACTCCAGATCTACAAAAACCAACTCGTTCCCTGTCTTTATTTTTCGTAAAACCTTGACTCGCTTCCTTACAGTCTCCGTTTCCTTTCACTGTCCTCGTTCCTCCATCATTCCTCCCTATGGAAATCAAGTACATGAGATCCATCCGCTTCAATTTCCTGAATATTACGAGAAAGGAAACACAAGCTTGTTGGCAGGAATGATGAGAGGAAGAGACTACCAGATGAATAGGGAGAAAGGAGACGGAAAGGAGAAGGAATCCTACCATGGCTAAGTCATGGCTGCGTGCTGATGTATTCCTTGGGTGCTACATACACCACGTTGCTACGCTTAAAATCAGATAAGACGGAGGGTGTAGTTGGGCAGTGGCAATAATTGGCACCAGACCTTGTCAAGTTGCGCTTTTGAAGAATCTGGTATTCGACTTATGAAAGTGAAACTTATTGTTAGCGAGAGAGTACATGACTCTAATCAATGCTGGATAATAAATGCAATCCGACAGGAATGTAAACGTACTTTGATAAATAAAAATAAGATTTGTTGCACGATATTCTAATATATGAGAATTCTGAAAGAAGTAACTTCGCAGTATCGCAATCTTGCAACCCTTTTCCTGCTGCACGACTATTAAGGTTTAGGTACCTGCAGCCATCTCATTTGAATTTAGCTTGAATGCACCACGTCTGGCCTATGTAAGTTTTAACGCTTTGAAGCGTTGAAATAAAACAAGGCACAGAATATGTATTATGCGTGCCAAAAGGGACACGACAGGCGAATCTGGCCACCGCACTTCTCACGTGTCGGTACGCAGTGTTAGTTGTGACATCAAGCACAACACTACTTTTAATTTCTGTCATGTAATTAGCCAATACTATAGCTGAATTAATCGAAAAGTGTTCGTTCGTTCATTTGAATGATGTATTTAATGGCGTTTACATTAATAAGCCTATAGAATTCAGTGAGATGTGACCCTTAATATGAATTGTGAGCAAGGAGAATTTATTGTTATGTTAGTTCAAAAAGCCGTTTCAAATGAATGGATTGTATGACCCCGAATGAGCTGAAATAATAAAGAATTGTAAGGTTTAAAACATATGGCAATTTAAAAACCTATTCTTTCTGGAGAGACTGGAAAGGAACACGAAATTTTTAGCCGGTATCCCCTCCGAGGAAATATATTTTAGACGGAGTTGCCGCTCAGTTTCTTGGGTAGAAAGAAGAGAGGAAGCATTGTGACCTACTTTCTCTGAGGTACCTTTAACGGTTGATATTGGTAACGGGTACTCCCAATACAAGCCAGGAAGGCATGGGCTACGAACTAAAAAATGGAGATTATATGCAAATAACTTTTCACTATGGATTGTCTGGATTCATAATTAAAAATAGCTACATAACACAACACAACGTGATAACAAACAGAGTTATATGCTTACACATAAATTGAAAAAATTATCATACACAATTCAATAACAGATTGCTGCAGAGAGAGAAAATAAAGCAAATGTTTTAAGTTTTTTTTGCACTCTTTACCATTTTGAAGGTGCATGATATTGCGTCAATGAATAATGACTTTCGAATTTTCGAGACAATATCCAGCAGCATCTTATCCCAGGAAATTTAATCCTCTGCTACATGTTTGCGAAAACGTAAAAACTAACAATTCCGTGCACCGTTCGTCGGAAAAGAATGTGCCCTTTTAAGGGTTAATATTCGTGTCAATCCCAGGTGAAAATTAATGAAATACGTCAAATACACGAAGAATGATAATGCAACCTTGTGTAAATATTTATGCAAATAACATTTGGAAATAAGGCTCACTGTTCTATTACTTTTTTCCTTCTTTCTTGCTATAGTTTATTCTGCCTTTTTATTTTGTTTCTCACTGTTCTTTCTTTTTAAGCGCGTTGGAAAAACAGTTGCAAAAAGTAGCTATTAGCCTTGTCATATCTCCCCGTCTGTCCGTTCTGTCTGCGTGAAATACTGCTATTCCCACTGGACGAATTTTCATGAAATTTAATATTAATATTTGCACTAAAATTTATCAACATGTTCCGACTTTGATTAAAGGACTAAAATGTGACAAAAATTACGCTTTACATGAAGACATGTTAACGTTCAGGTGATTGGTCCTTATAAATGAGATAGATTTTCCTGTGTGAGGCAGGAGCTAAGGCCGAAGAAAGAGTTAACGATCTTAACACAACAAACGAACGTGATCGTCTCTAAACCTGTTGCTGAGACACGGAGCGAACTTATAGGGACAATAACAGAACTAAAGCTCCAGACGTGTTATGCCTTACCGACGCTTCTTAACTTGTTTCCTTTCTGTTGTTTCCTCTGCTTTAATTTTCTACTAGGCTCCTCCTTTCCTTTCTCTCGTGGAGTAAGCGGCGTATCTCTTCCAAGTATGAAACGAAGCAGTTCCGCTGTCTGAGGGAATAGCAGCGACATTGGAACGCTTCCTAAGATGCTGCGGGGAGGAAGACCTGAACGATATTAAACATGAATAATGTAAAGGAGGAGGCAGTCACAGGACGATGTTCATGGGGGAAACGAAGGTTGAAATGAGATCAGACTGTGTTTAGCTTGCTGTGGTGCGCCATCAATATTGAAACAATATTACTAAGATGAAAATTAAGTTATTACCATGTTTGCACAATAAAAAACCTTGTTTTCATAACATTTTTTCAGGAAAGATATATTAGGTTTTGGGTTTTAAAGATTATGAATCTTACTTCACTGAAAGTTTATGGGTAAAAATTTCTGGGTCACAATTTAGCGAGAATATGTTATTACTTTATATTTGTACGAAGTTTTCACTGGTTGGTATATCTTCTGTATTGCAAATCTAAAGAAGAATTTTCCCCGATTTTGTTTAGCGACTTGTTTATGATCTGTTTTGTTACTTATCACATAGCTTCGTAAGGAACAATCATTAGTCAATAAGTAATTAGATGGGACGTGAAAGAAAACAATCATTGCGTAATTTGATAAATTTTCTGTGTTTTCCTGTAGGGACTGAGGAAATTCATGAAGAATCTTAGAAAGAATAGTTTGTTTGGTTTGAGATTTAAAACCGTTACCTACCGAATACGAAGCAGGAGTGATGCCCAATGGACAGGGATATTTTCTCTCTAATTGATCGTATCGCTAGCTAGAGTTGCCAGACACTAAAATTTGAAAATTTAATTTTCTAATGGAACTTACTTTAATAAAACTCTTGAATGAGCAGCCATTTAGTCTGTATTCATGGCGCAGATTAACAACTCATGGACACGGCTTGATGTTTACTTGTTTGTGTTGAGTTGTCAGAAAATACAAATATTATTGGGAATGCTTTTTTTGAACCACACGTGTCCAAAATTCGTTGATGCCTTTAGAGCAACTTCTACAGTATTTTTTGTGAAGGGCCCCGCAGCAGATGCTACGACGCACCGCAGCCTTGAGGCTTATTGTGCAACCCTGTGATGAAGATGATTAGTTTTTTTTTTTTCGTTTCTCCGTATAATGGAGCACCGATGGAATGAAATTGATAGGGAAAAACCCGAAGTACTCGGGGATAAACCTGTCCCAATGCCACTTTGTCCATCACAAATCCCACGCGGACTGACCCGGGATCAAACCCGGGCCTCCGCGGTGCGAGGCCGGCGACTAACCGCCTGAGCCATGGCACGACCTTTGTTTTTCTTTGCTATCTCTTACCGTGGACTAGATCTGGAAGACGTATTCACACAGAGAATCACTACCGTCCCCAACCCAGCAAATAAGTTTGCCTCAGTCATATAATTAAAACACTACTCGTGAGCGGTGAAGAATGTTGAAGTGCAAAACAAGAGCGTATAAAGATTGCTGTCTTGTGAAATGTGACGCTCTGTCATCTGGTAGGTACAAGGGTTTCAAAGAACTTCCTACTTCCATCTTAATATAGGAGAATCCAATTCTGCAGAAGCAGGCAACATCTTCCTCCGATAGGTCGGTAAAAGCAAACCAGTCACGATGTCACATCCCGAAAGACAGTTATATTCATAAGAGCTAGTTAGAATCTCAGATTCACGAAAATCACTATAATATTCTGAAATCAAATGCAATAAATAATTATCCTGTGAATTTGGTATTTACTTTATATTTTCTTATTGCCATTAATTTTTGCAGCCAAGTTAAATTACTTAGATTTTGCAAAATTTTAAACGTAGTTGCTTAGTGATATAATATACGGTTTATACGAATACTCTGTGCTTCCGAGGTTCCAACCTCAGTCTGATATATACGTATAGAATTTATGATATTTTTAGTCTTCATAGACAATTGCATTGATAGTATTCTAAACCGCCTCTGCAATACCAGTTTGCCATTAACAGCTGATTCACCACTTTCAGTTATCTTGCCTTTTATGAAATAATCAAAACATTGTACAAATTTGCAAACTGAAGGCTCGTATCCGTCTTCCCAGCAGTGCCTTCACCACATAACTGGCTATTAATGGCAGGAGACACAGCAAGAATGACCCTTCTTTAATTTCAGCTGCATGACAAGATACACTTTTTTGTATTACCAGTAAGACTATTTGAAGCCTAGATATTATATCACTAGTAACCTACCATCTCTTGAATTGTATCAGTTTTTAAAACAGTAATATTGCTAAACAAAAGTAATTTATTTTTGGAAAGCCTGTTCCATATGTGATGTGGTTTATAAATAATGAGCGGCCAGAGGGCATCTGTTCTTACAGTTACACAGTTACTTGAATGTGAAAAAGTGGAATTTACTAATTTATATTCTTAAGGTTAAAATATTCTGAATTAAGTGATTCATCCCCGTTGTGTTTTAATGTATCACAATAAAAAATAAGATTTTGTTACGTCTAAACACAGCTTTATTCTTAAAGTTTAAGAACAGCTACATGTTTCAGCTGGCTAAAAAGTGGCCATCATCAGGCTGAACATGGAGATACTATGTTTTGTTATAGTCAACACACATCTACAATTAGCTACCTAACAAATAATTTTTAAACTTATCTCTTATTACGCCTGAAACTGCGTACACTTTAGATGTTTTATATATATTATATAACATGAAATTCGTATTTTGAGATCTCAAAGCATTAATTGCAGCTGTAAATGCTTCCGTTTTATTTTCTTCATGCTCAGCGTTATTACAGCTAATTTAGCTAGCCGAAATATGTAGCTGTTCTTAACCTTTAAAAATAAAATTGTGTTTAGAGGGAAAATAATTATATTATTTCCTATAAACGTTTTAGACTTACAAAAAAGTACGTTTTCGAGGCGATATTTTCTTCCGAAATGTCGGTAAATTTCTGCTAAGCTACATGGTGTGTCATCCAAGAAGATTTTTACATTCTTATTTATTGCCTTTAGAACGTTAGATCTCGAAAAAGAATGTATTTTGATTCTATTTAATTCTCATTTTACTCTGTAACCACTGTCCACGAGAGCAGTCACAGTAAAACTATTTGAAAATGTACGTGCTTTTAATAACTGTGGTGCGTTAGCTCTGACATTTCCTATACATTTTAATCCCAGAGCACTAAACATTTTTGTTGTTCAAGCATTGTGAACGGGTGGAGGAGAAGAACATGGAAACAAGCATAAAGGTTCACCCAAATTATTTCATCTGTTCGTGAGTTACATTATGATTTAGAATGGAAATTTTATTATCTAAAAATGTGGTAATTAAATAAAAGGACTACTTGGGTAATAATACGAAAGTTTAAATTTATTCTCTACGACTTTTTTTCCGATCTTTTTGCTCTGAAAGACTTCAATATCCAGAGACTTAACTCCAGGAGCTTATAAAAACTGATGTATATCTTTATTAAAACTGCTCGCTATTATTGTCTAAACTGAATGAAAATTGCAGCAACTTGGTATGTTGTTGAAAAATCTCCCAATAGCGATTTTCGGATTGTT
Organism: Reticulitermes speratus; assembly: GCA_021186555.1. NCBI lineage: Eukaryota > Metazoa > Arthropoda > Insecta > Blattodea > Rhinotermitidae > Reticulitermes > Reticulitermes speratus. Next base: position 35,928,107 of record JAJKFL010000003.1, on the reverse strand, counting down.
ACGTACGAAGGGACTATTATCATTTTGTATCTCGTTGGGAACGTGCAAGCGTCCCATAACAGAAACACAGAAAGACATTTTAGAGACGTTTGTTTTGCACTGCGACCACTTCACATAAATACCTTAGCCTTTCAAATTACTGTAAGGTAATAAATATAAAGCAATTCGACTTTTCCTTTGGTTTCCAGGAATAACAAATGCCTAATCATAATACGTAAAGACTTGGTTTATGAGAGAATCTAGAATCGCAATATTATCATTATCACAGTTGATCAATTATTATTATCATTGATATAAGGCATATATATCATTCATCGCTAGTTTCCACTTCTAAGACTTTGAAATTAAGTTTATTTATCACTTAACTCCACAAAATTCTAATGAACAAAACCATTCGGCTATTTCAGAATTAATTTTCACAATTGTAAAATTTTTAGATATGTTTACAGGTAAATAATGTTTAATAAACTCTACTGGTATGACCTTATCACTTGTTACAAATCAGGATGCTTCTGATGAAAGATGGGATAGTTGAGTGCATGAATAATATGTTAAACCCGTCATAAGATGTTTCCATTTTTGTTGCAATAAAAAGTACCCCCAAAATCTTACCTCCCAAAATAAGGTATTAATGCACCCATTACAGTCACGAGACATTTGGAGTTCTCATAGCAGTGCTGGTAAAGATTTAAAGTCTTCTTGCTGCACAAGGCCATGTAAATTTGCAAATTATTACAGACGTTTCAGAGGATATTGCTCCCTCGAAATTTAGATTAATTTGACTACTCTAAAATGCATGGAGCAAAATCATCTGAAAAGCAGGTAAGTACCAGTCCACGCCCTGTCATATCTCAGAAAACTTGAGTGTTTCACAAAGAATATGTAATTTTTTATTTTTTTCTTAATTATGAAGCACAATTTTGTACAACTGTCAGAAAAGAAAGAGATTACTGCTGATTTAGTTGCAAATCTGAAAGATATCTACAAACGTACATCTTGCCTGTTACATTTTGTCCTGCAGTGTCCTGAATAAATTATAATTGGTAACTCCATTCTTCTGGAATGTAGCGCCACGTCTCTCGATAATTGGTGTCCGAATTTTTTCGACAGAGTCGTGGTCTAATCTTCCAGGATCTAATATCCACAGAATAATGATTTTGGTTATTTGGAAAGTTGAAGAAAAGAGCTCAAAACTGTTTCAAAACGTCGGACACCAATCACAAAGTGACGCTACAAAACACCCCAGAAGAACGGATATATCAACTATGCCGTTTCGAAAGACTAAAAACTCCAAGTTATTGTTCGTTTGTTGATGCATGCTAGGAGGCTTGAAGCGCTTAAATTATGTAGCCTTCAACATGAAGGAAGTGAACTTTGCCTAATTCAAGGCGGTATACCATCATTTTACTGGATGGACTGAAGAAAACCTGTCAAAATATCCGACTTTCGGCCCGATATTAAGTCCGGAACCTTGCTAACACGAAGCAAAAATACTAACCACTCTAAAGCTGTATTAGGTCTTGTATCTTTAGATTATATGCATGCAGATTTATTCAGCGTGAAACACAGCCTGCAATCAACACTACTTTTTTTATTAAAAGAATGATGGTTATTGGTTGGAAGGTCAGAAGAGAGCATTGAAACTGCCTCTTAAAGCTCGTGTTGTGTATTCTACCGCGTAGCTGACGAATTAAAAACTGAAACATTTCCATGTACACAGTGTTTTTTTCTCATATTTGATTAGTACAGAAACCTGCAGCCAGCGGTCTAGGTGGAGCCTAGTAGTACATTTCCAGGGAGCATGTATTTTGTGTCTGTCTAGATAACAGGATGACAGCAGGTAACACACCGTATCGTTCATTCCATGGGAATGGACATACCGTGTTCTCGTGATGGACAGGTCGCACACTACACTGGGTAAAGGGAATGTTGTTTACAATCCCCATTGAAGTAACTACAAACGTGCTTTCAGGTTTATTTAATTGTACATAATAATATTTACAATTATCATACGATCTAAAACGAACAATTATAAAAGCGAGGACAAGAAAATGTGTGAATTTTTATATTACTTCAGCATTTTGAGTGTTTTGTATTATTTTAAATTAATGATTACATTAGGAAATAAATTCTGTTTACTTGCATCTTATGTGCAAACGTAAAGATTAAAGTGCTGGTTTAAATTCCTCAAACTATAATTATATCTGTTGTTTCTTCTGGTTAACAAGTCACCTTAAAATATAAATGATGATGTACGGCGTTTTAAAAAGTGGCGCCTGGAGGAATAATTGGAAATAAAGAGAGGAAGTGAGCGTGATAGGCAAACTATGAAAGTAAGACGTAAAATCAAATTAATTTAAAATTATTAGTTTTTATCGTGGGCCGGGATAGCGTAGTCGGTACAGCGACTCGCTACGAGCTGGATGGTCCGGGAACCTTTTCTCGGTGGGGGAAGAGCTTTTCTGAACCATTCCAGACCGGCGCTGTGGACCACCCAACCTCCTTTAAAATAGGCACCGTGTCACTTTTCCGGAGGTAATGCGGCAGGTGCATGGCGTTGACCATCCATTCCCATCTAGCAGTGATGTTAAAGAAAGAATACAGATGTACATCTACTCCCACTCTGGAACTACATGGCCTCTTCTATGGTGATCTTTACCTTTAACTTTATTAATTTTCAACCATCAGTAACAACAAAATATCAGTACTTAGAACTTGCAGGATGAGAGTGATGCTAATGCTACATATTGAATTATCCAAAAAAGAGTTGCTCTCTGGAGATGAGGTTATAATTTTCTGATAATCTTCTTGAAAATCCTTCGAAGTAGAACGCGAATAAATGAAAACAATTAAGCAAATTAAAAGGTCACATAGGAGAGCAGTATCCATTTTACCACTTGTCAGTTTATGGCCTAATGTCAGCAGCATTTTCATCTAGAACTGTCCTGTGTTGGTCGAAAATACACCAACCATATTTTACTACGAGTATCAAACGTATAATAGCAAATAAAGATACGAACCCTGCACACACTAGAGCACAAAGCATCTAAAACAGGCAGACAGAAGAGGGAAGGAGGTACTAAATAATAATAATAATACGGAAAATTGGCAACAACGTCTTGTCCTCCACGTCGACAACCACCTATTCTGAAATACCTCATCCCGCTGAATATGTGTTCCTACAAATATCAAGCCTCAAATTGCTGCAAAAAGTCAAATGCATTTCAAGAAATATGATCGTTGTTAACAAAGCGATATTCTTACATATCACCGTATAGTATAGTAGAAGGTTACTACCTTTTTTAGGAACGTACTGCCTCCGTCTTTAAGGAGGCAGCGTGTTTCTTCCCAAGTGTGTTTACCTATAGGCTACAGTATATCGCAAAACATTCATGGAAGATTTTGTTCCTAATAATCACAGCTGCGAGAAAATAAAATTTCTTATGTATATTCTTAAAAATTATTTTAACATGTGTAATTTATATGTGTTTAGTCTAACTGACCCAATAGATTAAGTTTCATAAAGCCCTTATTACCTGATGTCGGAAGCAGAGTTAGCGTCTGGAACGTCGCCTATATTGAGCAGGTCTTAATGAGTGGAAAATGTGGAAAGTAATTTTCTTGTGATGAGTAGATGAAATCGTTTATTTTTAAGGTAGTTCTCAAAGCAGCTGAAGAGTGACCACGCTTGAGCACATAAAAATTGTGAAGAATATAAACGTCTGTATCATTTTGTATTTCATTAAAGGATGAGGAATATGAATGTTGCATTTGCCCCAGGCAAGCCTGCACTGTCAGATATTCAATCGCCTTAAACAACAGAAAGAAAAGAGAAACTCTTACTACTCGTATTTCCTGCTTCTTTATCAAAGATACGATTTTAACATCTTTTAAATGACCCACTCTTTTAAAAGTTAATATCAAAAACAAATTCCGAATCATGCACAATTAAGAAGTCTATAAAATCTACGTAATCTTTGCAAAAAAATAATTTTTAATTGAGTTTTTATAAATAAATTATTTAATAAAATTTTTAAATGTAAAATCTAAATAAAAAATTATAAAATTCTTTCACAAATTGACTCAATATAAGCAACGTACATTGTGACATATTTTTGTGTTTACATTTCAGTACATAAATAAAGTCAGCACACTTTAACCTACTGTCTATTGAAGCTATAGGACTAAGTTCCATGGAATAAAAGTTTACAAGAAGTAGGTGCTTACATCAATATAATCGGCCCCTTTAAACTATATTATACGAGTATTATGTGTTATATAGAATATACACTATTTGTTCCAAACAATTGCACATAAAATATAATTATTTCTTATTTCGTAATATTCTTCCTACATGCTTTGGTTCATTTATTACTCTCGTATTACACTTAATTGCACAGTGCTACCTGCAGAACTAATTTTGTGATGGCGAATTTCCTTTGTTTATTAATAACTAAGTGCATAAGTTTAAAAGAAATTGTTTGATTATCTTTCCATTCTTCTGCCGTGTGAAGCTGTGTCACGTGGTAATCCTGTGTAGCCGTTACCTTCGCGAATAAAGTCCGAAACTCATTAGATGAAGCCAGAAAATTCCGTCGAATAGTCGGAATCCGATTACACCGTGATGCAGCTGCATAAACCAGAACGGAATCCTCAGCTACACCGCTGAGTAAACCTCGAAAGTCGCAACTAAAAGTTTGTTCATTTACAGTGTTCATGGTCTGTGTCAGTACGTTTAATTCATTCACATCACTATGTTTCATTCCTTCAAGCTTTAAGACAGACTGTATATATTGAATTCAATTGTATATTGTCCAAATTAGCTTCTTACGACCCTTAATCTCAGCTAAAAAATTGAAATTTTTCTCGTTTCACATATGCGGCGATAACAAGTTGTGTGAAGGAAGGGAGATTTTAAAAATGTAATTACTAAAGTGACTTGAAAGAGGATCTTTTCAGGGTTGAAACTTCTATTTGTTGCATAAATCCAATGCATCGTATTACTTAATATAAGAAATAATATTCTAAAACAATGCTTCAATTTAAAGACACGTGTTCTGTGAGAAACAGCAGGTCACATTCCCAGAAAGTGTTATTTTCGGTGTGAAAGACGTAATCTTATCACATTGTCACAAAATAACAGAAGTTAATAGTTTATGCATGGTGTTAAAATTAATGACTTTCTTTCAAGGTTTTCTAACATGCGATAACAGACAATTCTTCGTCTGCCTTCAACGCGTGCATGAATAAAGCTTAGAGAGCCTCCTAAGTATACAGTGTCTGTTAGATCACGTGTCTTTCTATCTTGCATTGATCTTGATATCCACCCGAAATTTTGTAAAATTACGGCTGCTTTCGTGTAAGGTTTTTTAATACTTAAACTTCCTCTCAAACTTTATTCTAAAATCACCGTGCATCTTTTCAAATCACTATTCACAAACACCAACTGGATGCACCTTTATTTTAAAAAACTATTCAGTTCTTTAAAACACTTTTATAAAACCCGACATATGTTTCGGCTCTTCATAGAGCCATCTTCAGGGGTTTATGTCACTAAAACTGCATATATTAAAAACGTCTTTTCATTGGTTCACTTTCAGGCTCAATTTTACCCCCTTATCACTGTGTGCACAGTCACTTTTATCTTGTGTTAAAATAATAAATTTTCGTAGGTGTTACTATACTGATGCATGGTACTGCTTTATCTTGTTCCTTGGGTCGTATTCTGAAGGTGTGTGCTGTACCCGGTTGTATGTGAGTTTTAGTGAAATAAACCCCTGAAGATGGCTCTATGAAGAGCCGAAATATATGTTGGGTTTTATAAAAGTGTTTTAAAGAACTGAATAGTTTTTAAAATAAAGGTGCATCCAGTTGGTGTTTGTGAATAGTGAGTTCCTCTCAAAATTTATCACAAAGTGTAAATTTGGGAGAGGACTCCTAAATGAAACAACAATTATTTTTTCCATAGCGCAATAGGCCCTAGTGGGCCACGGCCTCCTCATTTTCGAGGCTTTAGAATCACTCTCAATTAGACACACCCACTCGGTAGAACTTCTCTGGACGAGTGATCAGCCAGACACAGAGAACTCTACCTGACACCACACAACACTCACAAGAGAAAAATCCATTCCCCGGCGGGATTCGAACCCGCAATACCAGCAAGCGCGCGGCCGCAGACCCACGCCTTAGACTGCGCTGCCACTGGGATCGGCACTAAATTAATATTAAGAACAATATATGTCTTAAAACATAATAAAAATTAAAACATTAAAATACTGCAACAGAAATGTTACGTAAAATAGTGATACAAACAGAATGTCCATTTTAACTTGTCCCTGAGTACAGTAGCTTTATCGTGTAGGAAGTCTGCGACCCCGATGGATTTAAACACTTTGAGATTTATCTACAGAATAAGGAAATTGGAACTGCAGTGTAGAAAAGGATTCTAGATTTTATCCGGTTTGAAGCTTCGTAAGCAATAAACATATTCCTTGTTACCACTGGCTGCGATCAGGAACGCGATGAACTATAAACTATGTACAAACTACGGGGTTTACTATGAGAACTATTTTTTCAAGCATTTTTACATATATTATAAGGAAACAGAACACATTTGAAAGAGGTAAGTGCATTTACACTCTCAAACTTAGATGGATTTTTTAAGGTGATAATTATTCCATTTGTTGAATTGGATTCTGAAAGAGAAGGCAGAGGTTTCTGTGAAAATCTAAGGGTACTATCCTTGCTAATTTTGATTTATTTTTTTGCCAAGTTGGTACATCCAATCAAAAGACTATCGTTGTTTTACTTTGCATTTGTTTAACAAAATGAAAGGCTATGAAGGCAATTTTCTGATAAAGCACCTCACTGTTCACAACTAAAACACAGCAGTGAGAAATGAGAATACGGAAAAGTCAAGAAAAGAAAAAATAATAATATTATTAAGGTTCACGGGAAATAAACGCGTAAAGAGCAAAACGTGTGTAGACCCTACTAATGTATCTGTCAATTAGTATCTGTGACCGATCATCCTTACGCTGATAACTATCATGTTTTTAAACCTCAAATTATTTGTCAGATTTTGATTATATTTAATGTGATTTTCCAGACAAAGGACCCTTTTTTTGTATGTGAAGTTGAAACAAAATCAAAAATGCCACTGGAAATTTTCTGGAAGATGTAACTTATTTTTCTTGAACTCCATAATAATTACACGCAGACTCAATTTCTGTACCCCAGTATCTTACATACCCAATTAAGAACCTTTAAGAGAAAGCACATGGAGTGCAGATTGCCTCCTGTATTAAATTGGTAATTTGCATGCAGGAAATGCCAAATGATCTTTATAAGCTTTCACTCCTGCATTGTCATTTGTATTTAATTTAAGTAACATACATCTTGTATTATTTTTAATCTACTCGTCACTAAATTAATTCCAATACTTGGGGTCCTTAATATTCTAACAATTTATCAGAAGAAGAATAAATGTCATAAAAATGTAAGGGCTAACACATGGTCGCTTTCATTTTTCTTACTTTTGCGTCGAAGTCTTCTCTTCGTCATTTATTGCGCGCCTTTAAATCCGAAAGAATAAATGTTGTTGCGAATTTAGTTATGCAATAATAACAATTGAAATAGCCGTGAAAATTATACTGCATATTATTTACAGCTTGGCAATTGAAGTTTGTAAAGGAAACGGCATATAAAGATTGACATTTTATTAAATACTTCAAAGCATATGTCTGTTTCCTCAAAATGGCCCAGCACACTGAATATGATTATATTAAATTCTTGCAGACTGGAAATAAAAAAAAATTTATTGTTGTCTTCTAAGTTGTGGTACATTCTTGTAATATGGTAGTTGGGTGTAAACATTTCGGTACAACATGTTACCTACAAATGTTAGCTTAAGAATGGAGGAAGTACTTTTTTCCCCAAGTGTTTTAAACATCAACAGACACGAGTTGTTATAACACTGAACCACATAGTGTAAGCCTTCCTGTCACATAATAGAGAAGAAAACTTTAAATTATTAATTATCAACCGTGCGCTAGCATTTTAATTGTGTTAAATAACTTAATACTCTAGCACACAAATACTGTCATTTGTGTAATCAAAAGCAATTTTTTCTTTGGTACACAGTTCATATTGAGTAAGCGTAAGATTATTCACCGCGGCTAAAGACGTGGCCTAATCATACACAAGTATGAAAAGACAAATTGGACATCCTGAAGGTTAAGGAAACCTTTGTTACTTGTGTACTGTAATGGTATGTTATTAAATATCATTACAGAAAATTTTGTGTGAGTGAAAGTATGATCGGTGTCCAAACAAATTCTTTGCTTTTAAATTATAAAAATACAATTCGCAATAATGACTTATACGCTTCATGTAAGACGGTTCTTGCTATTTAAAAGTTCTACAGACTTTGGCTTTCTTTTAGCATGGAAAAAAATTTCATACGTATTTCTTGTGAATAAATTTCAGTGTCTCAGATTTTCCGCACCCGTCCAGACCGGCCCTGGGGCCCACCCAGCCTCCTGTACAATGACTATCGGGTCATTCCTGGGGGTAAAGCAGCCGGGGCGTGGCTTTGACCACCCACCCCCAACTAGTGCCGAGATTAAAGAAGGTGTAGACATATACCTCTACTCCCCCTCTGGGCCTTCATGGACTGTTCTAATGTGAGCTTTACCTTTACCTTTATACCATTGTGTACGAAATTTCTATATTAAATTGCCAATGGTTTGTTGGGCTCAGAACAGTGTGCGTGGGTCCAAAGCATCGTATGTTTCTAAGAGGACCTCCCGTGGAGTCGCATATCGCGAGTGAGACTCCGGTTAGGAGGCGAAGCCCACCCACTGACGCGTCAGTTGGAACAGCAAGACTTTGCAACATAACATTTCATATCTTACAAAAACTTGAGCAGCTCGCTATCATTGTTTGTTGTTTCGGTCACATTATAGGCCAATGAGAACCTTGCAGCAACCTGCCTCCCTGTGGGACGTCCTGGCAGGTATGACTCCGCCAATTTACGTAAGCAAAATGAATATTTAAGTCGAAAAAATTATCGTCAGTCTGTACTGAAGTTATCGAGATTTTACAAATTTGTCAAACGTATGCATATATGGTCGAGTACTTAATATAACCACGCAGAAATTTAAATTAAATAACTTTTATTACGTATGTGTGAATTTCGCTTGTACGAATACTTAGTAACTTTATTAAAGATAAAGTTTTATCTTTTCTGCAGTATTTTTACCTAGACTTACGCGTCTACGTTGCGTGCAACGTGAACACGAAACTCATGATAGGGTGCCGGTTTAATGTGAGGAGGCAAGCCTTGTGGCAATGTCCTAATATGAGTTTTAGTTCTTGTGTGAACACCATTCGGACAGGGGATTACTCTCGGGCAAACCTAATCGTCCGCAGCAAGTAATTGCTTACATAGTACACACATCAATACACAGAATTTAAGGACAACGAAAAGAGTACCGAATGATAAAATTTGTCCAGTGTCTGCTGTTAAGCCAGACCTGTTACACTCAATCTTCGGGTCTATCTAACATGAGAATTTCTTCTGTCCTTTTGTACCTCCTTTCAGTTCTGGTATTGAGGTAACCTGGTGGGTGCTCTCTGTCAAAATCTATGGAGCAGAGTTGTTCTTGAGAAGCTATTAATCTTTCCGATGATCAACAAATTACCTTCCTTTTATGGAACACCAGGTGCATCAGAGCGTAATATCGAAATCATCAGTGAATAAACTAAAATCTGGAAAAGGAATATCGGTACAGTATCTCACGTATCCAAAGATAACACAAGAAATTAAGAAGGTTTAAGTTTTTTTCAAAAGTTTAAATTTTGATCGTGATGAATAACTAAGTCAATTTCGCTTGCATGCAAGATAAATTTCAAATATGTGAATTAATTTAACGTGTGGCTGTGAAAATGAATTTACGCGAACAAACAGCGTAACCTCCCAGAAGGCATAAATCTGCAGCAACACCGCTTTGAAGACCACAAACTTCGCAAAAATAAATTTGTGAAAAAAGTGAATGCTTATGCAAGTCGACATAATGATCTAGATCACAATGTACTTAGTGTTGCCACATGGTCCTCGGCTCTAGCGGCGGATCGGTTATCGATTATGCTGAAGCAGAGCTATGAAGTGGGAGGAGACGGCCCCGGGATACATTAACCGCACAAGCAAGATGATTAGGCGTGGTTCTTCATCAAATTAACCTTTATTGTAAAGTACGTGATAACATAATATTGAATGGCGTTACCTCTAAACGATATGATAGCAATGCGTAGAGAATTGCTATTTCTGTAAGCAATGTATTTCAAAACTTCATACCAATCTCATCAGTTTACTTCTTGTACCTCTACTCATAATTAATTGTATCACCCACATTTTCTCCGAAATTTTTGGTGTGAATGTAAATGTTAGTAGCAGTCAAGGAAGGATCAGAATACATTGGGAAAAAAATGTTGATGCTTATTTTGAGATAACATCAACATGCCCGCTAGCAAGTGAGATAAATACCGTTATATGGTTCTTTCACAGCAGGTATTCACTGAGTATTAAGGGATTCTATATTTTTTAAAAATATGTTTAAAATAATAACAATTTCAGACTTATTAATTTAGGCCAAAACTTCTCTCGGATTTCATTTCTTCAAGTGCAGGCCCCTGCAGCAATATTCACTAATCACAGCCATATATTTTATATAATTAATAAGGTAAAGTTCACCTTCTAATAGGCCATGAAGGCCCAGAGGAAGAGTAGATGTATATCTCTTTTTTAATCTTGGCGCTAGATGGAGGTGGCTGGTGAAAGTCACGCCCCGGCCGTTTTACCCCACGAAAGAAACCCATTACCCATTATACAGGAGGCTGGGTGGAGCCCAGGGTGTTTCCGGACGGGTGTAGATAATCTCGTCCCCGGGGAGAGATAAGTAATAATATCAAATTACAGTGGTAAATCTCATATCCTTCCATTCAGACCCTACATTCTCTTCACAAGAAACTTAATTTGTTGCATATTACACAGCGTTCCTTAAACAGTTCGCAGCTATTCAGTTCAACACAAACACACACACACTCACACACACACACACACACACAAATAGAAGAGAATGCATTTTTTTAATTTTCTCCTCACCTGCTACATTACTTCTCTTAGGGTCACGTATTCTGTTTTTCTCAGTAATTTTTTTTTCAGTCACTTCTAATATATTACATGTTGATTTCAGACTCCGCAAGATGCAAAACAAATGCATACAGTAAGGCAAATTTATGGTATTTTAGTACCTTTATTGATATTTATTTATTTGTGTACTTTTACTGCATTGTCTGGTTTATGACACTATTATATATAAGTATATATAAATATATACAAACAGGAAGAAAAGTATTTTATATTATTTTATATTTTAAAGATAGAAGAAAATTTTCAAAGTCCTTCTAGTCAATTGGCGATAGAAATATTTTATTTAGTGGCAGTAGTTTTTTAACTTAGTAAATAAATTTTAATCGTTATAAATAAACGCCATATCTGTTTTTTTAAATAAATGCCACATTTAAATTTCAAGGATAATAAGGGTGTTTTGAAATAAAATTTAAATATATCTGGCATTTTTCCGCAGAACTAGTATAAATGTTGGAGGTGATACACAGCTCCAGTTACTAACCAAATTCCTTCTCAGTGCAGTAAGAATTGCTACCTCTTAAACTCTTGTACTCACTATCTGGTGTGTGTGTCAGTAAAATATATGGGACTGAAAAGTGACAGTAGTGTAGCCACTTAGTGACTTTTACTTTGCATGCATCATCTGAACAGATAAACACAGCAAACACCAGGTTACCAGTCTTCATCTTTTTTTAGTTTTAAATTTCATATATCAACATGATTTTGAGCCTTATGTAGTAGACTCATCCGGACGAGAAAGTCACTTGGCATTTGAATCTAATTTTCCGTTTTAGCAACCTTCACACTCTATGACATTGAGTCTAATAGCGCTGCCAGGGCGTCTTTCTTTAGGGAAAATTGTGTTAGGTAAAAAGGTCTTTATCTGGAAAAAGAAAATAATTTTTTTGAGGAATTACGTCGCTATTACAAGGACGTGTCTTGGTTTTGTTGAGGGTGTTCCGGGGTGCTTTACTTATAACAGCAATGTGTGACTGCTGGTTAAAACATAAGATGAAAAGTAATTCTATTTTATTCCCCAGAAATTTCTTTCATGTAATCATTACAAATTTGTAACAAATTAAGTTTTAGTAATCAACATCTAATAGCTACAAAATATATGTTGTTTAACCAAAAAACAACCAAGAATATGTATATGTTCAAGGCTTTTCAATATTACCTTCTATCTTTGGGTGAATGGTCAAAACAATTGTCGGAGGGAAGTAATGCCTTTATTTTAAAGGGTCAAAATATCCAAAAAACTTCCTAATCCTTGAAGTATTTCTAGAAGTTCTGAAGTCACTAATTTTCTTCAACACATCCAGAACCACCCACCCAATAACACAGCGTCCTCCGGAACAACGCCCATGAGAATCTCAATTGTCCCAAGTATAAATTATTAAATTTATATAAGGAAATAAACGCAGGATTTATGTGTAATGCATTAGAATCCATTACCAGGGAGAGTGAAGTTAATAAAAAATGTAAATCATTCGAGGAATAATTCACACGGATCCATTCTTTAGTAGAAACCTCTGTTATGACATTTGGAAGCCAGTCTGAATGAGCAGATCATTTCATCTGAAAAAAAATTAGAAAGCATCAGAGTTGAAATCCATAGATCATTAGCATATGTACATAAAAGAGTGGAAGAGATTCTTCTCGGTTAATCTACGTTATTTTGTAACCTAACTCTGTCTACAGCTCTAAATACCATGTTTGGTTCCACAACGTAATTAGGACCTCTTTCTTCTACAAATTATCAGGCATGATCTCAGATTTTATCTCTTTTAAATTGCCTCTACTTTATAATACGAATCATTATCTCTTGGTTAGCTAACAGATCTCTGAACCCGACACAATATTTGGTGTTCGTAATGTAAGATTATATCTTCTCTTGTATCTCACTCACCACCATTTAGTGGCAATAATAATACAGGCATTAAATTTTTACGTTCAGCGCGTATTTCCATTTGACAGGCAAATCTTCTTACCAGAAGAACAGTTAAAGTGAATCCTAAATGTTGCTTATTTATTATGCATTTGTAAAATGTCATTCAAGGTCAGGCGTCAGAGTGAACGGTCTTCCTCCTTCAGGTGATTTTGCTTCATTGTGATTTACTTTATTGTGATTTTGATGAGGATACTGAGTAAGAAAATCTGAGTGAAGACATCGGAATACCCCTTGAAGCCTGTTAAAGTGATGCCATTTCTTTTACCACTTAAACAGTTTCCCAAAAAATACTTGTATTATACGTATTTATGATATTTTGTGCTTGTTTCGTAATTTTTAAAAATGAAATTGAAATCATAATATCTGATTTTATGGTAAGTTATTTTCATGATATGGGCCAAATTAATATCTAGTAGTAAAATTTTATATGAAATAAAATTACCATTAATTTTGCGTGAATGATTTATTTTGATATAAGGCTTAGAAAAATTATTTTAATAATAATCATAATAATAATCCTTATAAGGACACCATTACTCTTACGGCGAAACAACTTCCCCTAATAAGAAGCACAGCAAACCCAGTCAAACACAAAATCTTTTTTTGCCAGTGTTAATTCAATAGCATGTGTTTAGTTTGTGTTGAGTCTTACTGGATTTACTCTGCTTCTTACTGCCCTTAACACAACAGGGATAAATCGTCTTAAGATTAACTACCCCTAAGCTTATTGTTACATTATATCGCGTGTTGCACTTTAACCAAACGATTCTAAAAATATTTTACGACGTATTGTAAAACTTCAAAAACACACGAAGCACAAGCAATCCCTATACAGTCCCTGAGGGTTCCAGGAGTTTGAGGCTCCCAGAATTTCTAGATAATCAACACATGAAGGTGGTAATGTTATCAGCCCTACGCACCGGCCACATTTACCCCAAGGAAATATTCCTGCGGCCGAAAGGTTTATGTTAATGAAAAATTCCAGTGACACCACTGGGAATAGAACCCGCGACCTTCATGCTTGTAGCGCAGTGTCTCAACAACTGCACCACCGCGTGCCCAAAATCTTTAAATTATTAAACCTATCACACCCAAGCACTTTAACCCTTTAAAGAAATGCGGTAACCACATATCCTGCTTACTGTCACACTAAAATATCTTTATTTGGCCGGCATAGACTATTTCTACATCATCACAATAAATAGCGGTTTTTTGTCTAGCAAGCATGACACATTGTTTTTACGCAGACGCGGTGAGGTTGAAGCCGATATTTAAATATCAGTCATAAATATTGCGCTTTAGGAAGAGTTAGAAATATTGACTTATCATTTAATACTACTCTGATCCTTCCTACTTTCTCTCCTGAAAATAAAGCTAAACTAAAAATATTCCAAAACTTAGGGCTGTGAAAGTTTGAAATTCTTCCCCTATAAAACGTAGTGTTAGTAGTTTCTAAGAGTGGCGGAGAACGTAAATACTTTAAATAATTAGGATGTCAACTCTTACTTTCACATCCGGTTTTATATTGAATATTCAGCTTACCATTTACTTGCACAGCAAGTGAACAGGGTAGCAAAAAGCTTCGGTGAGGGAGAGTGGAGTGTTTTCATCAGGATGCCAGAGGGGATTCGCACAACTAATCCTCCGCTTATGGACACTGCCCATTGCGCCACAGAGAATCCACCCACATCAACACCTCTTTGTGTAATTACTTTACTCCTCTTCACCCCTGTGTCCAGCGCGACAGTCAGGGATTCCGTCTGAGTCCACAGCAAATTCACACTGTAGCTTCTATATGTTTGTCAATAAAAAAAAAAGAAAACTACATTCGAATTTTTTATCTCTATTTGCGTCCTCTCTTCAGAGTTCAAGTACCATAATGCGGCGGCTTGCTGATTATCACTCACTCGTGATATTTGAGATGTCACCTGCTCCAATCTTGAGTAAGATACCACCTTTGTGCAAAGACAAATTTGTGGACTCCATCAGTGAAATAAATCCTGACGAATGCTTCCTACCATTCATTTTTCAATCCAGCATGTAGGCCTTATTTCGTCCTTCATTCAAAAAACAGTAATCATGAAGTCAATACAACCTCTTTCAATTAATAAAAAAATATTTACAATGCAACTCATAAGAAAATTTTGTACACCGTGGACAAAATGAGAAAGATTATATATATTTTAAGTGTTACATCTGCGTATTTGGATTTAAGTGTGACTTACACAGTAACACGTTAACTCTTTAACACAACATGGCTAAAAGGGGGCCTGCAAAACCTGATTCTTTCCTTTCAAATTTCGCGAGGGTGTGTGAAATCTACTGCATCTTCTTATAGCAACCTTACCGAAAATATGCCTGTATAATTTTATTGTAAATTGAAATATGATCTACTTGTCGTTCCTTTACATATTTCTGGTTGTCTTTATAATTTTATATTATAGTACAGTTATTTTCTATGTTTTATATAATGTGGAAATTTAAACTCACTCCGGATTTAAATTGTGGATGTAAAACATAAGAAAGGGAGCAGCCTGTCATATTGAGGTGTAACATACTACTCGTTTTCCACGGAGAGACTGAGACCGTTATCATGACCGAAATAAAGAGAGACGCAAACCTGTTTACAGGCCTATACTGATTTAAATTTTAAAAGAAAATGCTGAAATATCCTGTGCAATGAAATGTGAGAGGCAGGATAGGAAAGTGTGTATCCTATCTCAAGCTAACATTTCGACAGTCACATAAACGGAATATGCAAAATTAAAATAGCTTGTCAGAATAGCCAGCGTAATGTGCGAAAATACGAGTATATCTCAGTTCCATCTAAAGCGATATGGCGGAGATAGACTTATTGTGTTGGATTTTATGAGACGACACAAACTACGTTATACAAGTTAACTCGTTATTAATAATATTTCTTGCGAGGGTTAACTGGATAGCATAATCCGTATAATGCGATGATAACGATAATTATACTGATCAAAGCTAGAAAACTGCATTTACCTCTTCGCCTGAGACGAGATGATTTTGTGACCTTGCGAGCAGAGAAGTGCAATAGGCCTAGAAGTCTATATTAAGGGACTGTGACTTAGTAACTGTCTGACTGCTGCCAGTGTTTTGGTTAGTACACCAATAAATATTATCATTTGAAATTTGATGTCATATCGTTTACGGACGCACAAATCCCGGATGCCAGGTCGCCCAGGCGACTAAATTTTGTACGGTGGTTTAACATCTGTGAATCCTCAGTACGGAACTTGCTTCATACCACAATTTTGGTGCCTAGAGTTTTGAGCTGGCCCCTGGATTTTTAGAAAATATGTGCACCTGTTTTATTGTTATTGTTTCCTTGTTGCGAGCTAACTTCACAGAATTTCCAGCTATAATAAAAGAGCTTTACATGGCAGATCACCAATTGCTAATAGGAAGGCGTTCAGTTATTCAAGTGATTTTATGGGCAATAAAAATCATTACAGAGAGGAAGTGGCGTTCTTTGTGGTGATGGTTTTGTTTGTAGCGTTAGTGGTCATACTAGTAATAGTAGTATTGCTGGTAGTAGTATTGGTACTAGTCGTAGTAATATTTACAGTATGTGAGTTATTAATATTATTATTATGATCATCATTATTAGAAGTATAAGTAGTGGTATTGGTTGTGTTGATGACAGTAGTAGTAGTAGTAGTAGTAGTAGTAGTAGTTAGTAGTATAGTAGTAGTAGGCCTATATTACGTCTTCGAGGTGAGGAAACTTATTTTTACTAGCGGCAATTGTGATAATATTTTCATGTTTGGATTGTGATGATGGTGGTAAAAATTTAAAAAAATATTTATTTGGCTTAAATAGGCATGCCAATTATATCAGAACCCCTTCGTAGGAATGTAAAAGATTTTACTTGTTTTCTTACATTTATAATTGTTCAGTGAACACGTCAATTATCTTACCTGTATTGTACAGAACATCACCTACAAAAGAGCTGTGTTTTAGCTTTATGTTAAGGAGAATGAGAGATGTCTGTCTACTTGTTTAGTTAACATCCGTGCAGAAGGTACGTGTGATGCTGAGGAAAATCGTCATTTCAAGGTTGTTTCTTCATCCTGTGCTGTTGCGTGTGCCTTTTGTTGTAAGAAAACAATCTTTTCAGTGAAACCAAGCGCACGTTCTGGAAGACTTATTCATGTTATTTTTTCTATACCAGTAGATGTCTAAATCTGTACGGAATACAGAGCTTTTGAGTAGCTGTGAATTTACGTAGAACAACGTTTTGAGCAATCGAATAGATTTGTTTCCTTCTTGTCAACTTAAGGTGTTTTTGGCCTATATGAAATTAGTTTATACGTATCAACCGTTCTTTGTCAAAGTATTTTTCTGACTATCTTTTTCAACAAGAGGTGATAATTTGCAGTCTTTCCAAGTATATTGTTAAGGCGATCGAAGAAAATGTAATGAGATAGAGGAAATAAGTAACATGTATGGGAGAGGTCATAAATTTATAGACAATTTTATTCGGAAAATAAACAGAAAGGAACAACTTGTAAGGTATCGATGTAGGTGCGTTAAAATCTCTCTTCAGAAAAATGGTTCAAAACCTTGGACAGAATTCGTGTGGCTAAGCGTGGTGTCCAATGTACAGTGTTAGGGTAACTAAGTGTGTGACACGTCTGAAAATGTTGCAGAGAGTTCTAAAATGGTCCAATGAAAGTCCATCATGATGATGGCATCGATCGGCTTACCGCTTCAAAGACAGACGTAAATGAAGCAGGAGTGGAGGAACTGATTTTGGAAAACAGACCAGTCACAATTTACGATTTTTCCAATATTGCCCACAGGAAATGTACACAGTGTTGTCTATGAATTCATGGAATATCGCAAATTATGTTCACACGTGCTACCACGATATCTGTTAACAGGGCACAATAATCGAAGATTAAAGGTAACTTTTTCATATTTTGGCGGCTTAAAAAATTAAAAAAAACTTTCATGGAATCTGTAATAACAAACGTTGAAATGTTGGTGCAGCATTGCACTATTCAGAGTCAACTAACTTCAGTGCAATGGAAAAACTCAAATACCACGGGGGATAAAATTATAAAAAGTGTCAGTTTTCTGTATATTTTGTGGCGTCTGTTTTCTGGGATGCAGGATTCATCCACGTTGAATGGAAGCCTCGGGGTAAAATAATAAAACATAAAGACTATTAGGACGGTTTGCGACTGCTGCGTGAGAAATTTCACAGGAAGAGACCTGCACATTTACCGCGAACTGTGATCCTTCAGCACGACAATGCAGTCCCTCTCAGTTCACATCAGAAGCAAAGACTTGTTGCCATTGTTTCACTACGAATTTCTGTATCGTACAACTTACAGTCCTGCCCTTGCCCCGTCAGACTACCATTTCCTTGGGCCACTAAGTCATGCTTGGGTTTTTCCCAATTATACAAAAGTGAGGAAATGGAAATGGCTCTTAATGAATGGTTGTGAATGCACGATTGCTACGGCAACCGAATTTTTAAGCACGTACCAAGCTAAAAAAAATTATTAATTTGCTTACGGTTATTGACGAAAAAATATTTTAACTGACTAAATTAGCTAAGTTTAGCATTGTAACTATCATTAATTTAATGGCGCAGCGAAATTTCGTTTCGAGAACCCTTCTTACATGCTGTAACGTCACGAAATTCTGCGGTTTGTATGGTTGCTTAATGACGACTGTGGAATTAATGTTAATTTATTGATTCTCCGATTAATACAACACTATAAATGACTGCATCTTCGTTTATTTATCACATTCACTGCGATATGTTTTGGCCGGTAATTGCGACCATCATCGGTTAGTGCTACAATTATGTAAAAGGGAAGCACTGAGTTAGAGGCCTCTCCTTGACAATTACAGCAGAAGTTAAAATTTTGTTATTATACCAAATAATGGAATAATAAAATGTATACTATAAAATTGTTAATTACCAGGCTATTTTAACAATTTCATTGATAAATGTTTTATTATTTGATTATTTGGTAAAATAAAAAATTATAAACTTGCATTTTAATTGTAAAGGAGAGCTCTCTACCTCAGTTCTTTTCTTTTATATAATTGATGATGGCCGTTGATGACCGCAGTTACCGGCCGAAAGATGACAGAGAATGTGAGGAATAAATGAAGATACGATAATTTAACCTGTTGTATTAATCGAAGAATCAATAAATTAACTTTGATTGGAGAAATAAAACGGGATGATTTTACACCCCTTCCCTCCCCCAAGAAAAACATAAGAAATTTTAAGTGAGGAAGGGGTCATGAGGTCATGGCCTAATAATAATTATGGTGTTGATATTTACTGACACACTAAGGAAAAAACAAAATATGTCTTTAAAAGTAGCCGATATTCTGGCACATGTTTGAAGTGTCACATTCCGAATAGAAGTTTAGAGCATTACCATTTTGCCAACCACCACCCTCTCTCCGAAGTACATTTTAGGTAATGAAATAAGAATTAGAGATCATAGGTTTTCTTTAGGTTGTATGTGTTTTTCGTATAATTTGAGTGTCTCAGCAGATCTTGTATTGAAAGATGACTAGAAGATGCAGTTACTTATATTAACGTAGTTTAAACAGTGCGCATATTAGAGTGCGAATTTTTTTTATATTTACCCTTAATTTTATTTTGTTTTGTGTAAGATAAACACTAATAGACTGATAATGTGCATCACAACTGTAAGGATGGTGGCATTTTCGTAATTTAGGGATAATTAATTATAATTTCTTCTTCTGTAAACACATGAAAGATTTGAAGTATAATTTTAAGAATGATTAAATTGTGAATTTGACCTTTCAGCCTGCTCAGTATGGAACGTCAGGAATGGATGGGAGATCTTTTCTCCACATTCTTTAAGCCCCCAGTACATTCAGTTATTAGAAATACAAGGTTTGTGGGCACGGTGTCACAACAAAGGAACAATAATTCAAAGTCAAAAACCTCCACACATCTGCCTTACAGGATAGATCTTCTTGTGAAGGTTTGATTATCTTCAGGTATTAGTGTAGGTGGTAAAGAATTTTTCCTTTCCTTTCTTCCTTAGTTGCTGCCTGTCAATCTCTTTATATATAAGGATTTCTTGAGGCAATTTTCTTAGCATAGGTTTTTATACTTTTTTGTGAGTTATTTCTGTCTCTGTTTTTCATTCCCTTTCTCTCAATTCGTCTGCGTGCAAAAGCCTCTGGGGATTCTGTTTTCAATTTGCGGGTGATAGGAGGCGAGTGGTTGCAAGACTTGTGCTGCTCTCCGGATAGCAACCCCTCGTTACCCGCCGGGAATAATAATGAGAATGCCGCTGCGTTTAGTGCATCAGATGCCCTAGAAAGTTAGCTGCCGATGGAAAAGTTGATTAAACGATTACATTAGCTTATTACAATTAAAGTTACATAGATGTACAGGCTGATGTGTCCTTAAAACACACAGAGATGCAAGTTTGAGCATTTTGCACGAAAAACTATGTAGAGTGATCAGAATAATTATTGAGAATCTGCTAGGGGCCTAGCCAAAAACTTAAAAACTTCGGTCAGAAAATAAGTTTAAATAATTCATATTCATATAAAGTCTTTGCCGAGCGATTGTCCTCTATTTGTAGAGCTGATAGGATAGCTGACAACACAGGAAAGGAACTACTAACAACAGGGAATATAAAAGCTCTTCCCAAGACAAATCAACT
Organism: Reticulitermes speratus; assembly: GCA_021186555.1. NCBI lineage: Eukaryota > Metazoa > Arthropoda > Insecta > Blattodea > Rhinotermitidae > Reticulitermes > Reticulitermes speratus. The sequence goes on along the minus strand of JAJKFL010000003.1, from coordinate 35,907,259 downwards.
GCCTCAGTTGTGGAGTGCAATAAGTGCAAAATTAGAGGAATAGCAGCACAATTACATCTGAGTTCTTATTAAAGTTCAGAATAAAGAACTTGAAGTATGTGCATTGAAATTTAATCTTCTGTTTCTCATATTTTCCGCATTTCATGAAACCCCAGCGAGTATTAGAATGTTCACGAGAACTGCCCAAGTGTCCATCCGAGTCCGAAAACCTGTGTAACTTATAATAAGCGGTAAAGTTTTCCCTGTCCATTTCATGAAGGCATTCGTGGGAGCGGACGTAGAGATCCACGCATTTTAACCTCGGTAGTAGTTGGAGGTGAGTGGTCGATTTCACGTCCCTCCCTCTGGGAAGTAGCCGCAGTACCCGTTGAATGTGGGGTCGGTTGGATCTCGAAGCCGGTCTGGACATTTCAGAGAAGAGACAAAACTCTTGACTTTACTAGGATTCGACCCTCCAAGCCGTAACCTAGCCTCTATAATGGCAATGGTTTACTTTGTCTCCGCATACCCTCCTATCTGTAGAACAATTCTTTTTCTTGTGTCCGCGACTGTGCATTCAACATCATTACGACTGCACAATAAAAACTGTCTAGCTACACGTACATGGGTGTAAATGGCATCTATAATTTAGTTGTCTTCACCTAGATGGTTTTTGTGTAACTACCGCAATTTAACCACTTTAACATAATCTTGATACATATAAACAACTTTAAGATATTTGCAGCTATCCTTTGTAACTGTGACGAGTCTCCTTCATACGCAGCCCGAAGTTTCTTCACTCATTGCATTTTAATTCAAGCTTCAGTCTTGCAGAAAAAAGATTAGACAATGTAGGAAGTTGGATGTTTACAATTTGCTTCCGGTATACGTTCCTACTGAAACAATATTCGTGGTTTTAGATGAAATATTGAGCAAAATCTTTAGTTAAAACAGATTGACAGTTTTTTTTGTAGTTTTATGAAATAGTACTTTTTGCGGAGGTCATTGGCTTTTGGAGAAAGAGAAGAATGCGTGGGAAGCAGCTGTATTCTATGACGCTTACAGTAAGACCGTAAAATTTATATAGCTGGATTGAGTGTAATCTTGAAAACTCTGGTAAAATATTCAAGATTAAAAGTGGGATTATATGAAAAATACGTCAAATAAGTAAGAAAAATGTTAAAATTTTAAAGATTTTTAAGTTGATCAATCTTTCAGAAAATAATGTGACACTAATATTACTGCACAGGCCTATTCTAAGAATGATTTTAATAAGAATTTTATATTCAGAATAAAATTGATGTTCCTAAAATAAAGAAGTAAATCTACAGTTCCAATTAAAGATATTTAAAAAGGCGGAATGTCTTATAAAGTATGCACTAAACCCTCTTAATTATATTAATTTCATTAAAAGGTTTAGAGTATGGGTATTTGGGAAAATTCTGTCTTCTCATTTCTTTAAATCCTAGGGCCACAGGGATGATGGCCATCTGCATCGGTTAGCAATGTGACTGATGATTTAGTACACATCAAGTTCATTCAGCCTGTTCCTCTTCTCCCTGTTTCAATTTAACTTTGATAAGCGTGTGTCATCCAATGCCTATCTTCGATTAATGAGGAATGCCTGCAGTGACAGAACAAGTCCCCTTCGCTCCTAAATTCTATCCATTTCTGCTCTTCTTCCTTTCAAGTACTAACCGTCCTGCTTTCCCTTTTCTTTCTAGTATTATGGAGTATCTTCTTCCTCTTTCCTCTAGCCGATTCGTTGGGGCTATAGTGAGAATTTAATCACTCCTAATTACTTGCTCTCGACAGCCACTTTTATAATGATGATAAATAGAAACTCTGGAATAACGCCCTAGTTGTTGCTCTACCCTGTCCGGCAAGTGAGGAATGCTTCTCGCGATGACATCAGAATTCCGCCCTACGTACTCAATTGAAAACGCTTCACTGTTTCGTCACAGAATTATATTATCATTGCAAGGACTCGAAACATTTATCTATTTTCCTTTAAGAGGTAAAACTGACATATCATTCATGTACTAAGTAGCAGTGCTTTTCCCCATATTAAAGCAGGTGGGGCGTGAGAATGACCACTAACCTCCATCTAGCGCTTACGTTAAGAATGACTGGAGCTGTACATCCACTATCCCTGTATCACTTTATGCTGTGTAAAGTGGCAGCTTTACCTTCTTCTTAATCAGCAAGTAGTGTAGTACTAGTGTGTACTTGTAACAGATAGATTCGTTATGATAGACCAGCTGCAGGTCGAAAACTCTAATTTAATTAAAGGATAATAACATATTTTCTAAGTTTGTTAATTCGATGACAGATTTCGCATAGAAGTAGATTCGAATGTAACTGTGATGACTCTGCAGCAAAATGACATGGATATTCTAACAACAGTGTTTTCAAATCTCTGAGTACAATTTTTTTCAGGAAGGTAGCACTGCCATTCATATACATATAAACAGAGAACGAATACAGCAAAAATATAAGCCTATATTTCTCGTGTTTTAACGCCATAAAATCTAATGAACAAGTTTTTTTTTAATTATATGAAGAGCAATTCTGACGTGCAATTTACACACTAACGACATCAGACCTCTAAATTTCTCTGTGTTGTGTGATTCCGTGTATTACTTTTCAGGGTAATAATTACCATTAATCTGTTTGCTGGCATGGACCTTTAGAATTTCTTCACGAACACACACACAATACCTGTAGCCATGCTCACACCTTCCTGTCACGTGGTGACAGGCTACCGGTTGGAAATCATATGCACTTGTTTGTGGAATCAATGTCTATATTATACATACTGCGAACCTTCCATCTCTCAACTGATCTGTCACTGCTATGTAAGCCATTCCTGTAATAATGTACTCGTATGATTGTTATTGTCTTCTCGAAAGAGATTCAGAATTTGCTGAAACACTTAAGCCCGTTTCTAAATACGTAATGGTAATAAGTTATTGCTTTTTCATTATAAATTATTTTTATTATGTTGGGTCGCGTACAAACGAAATTCCTTCAGGTTTGCATGCATGTTATTTCCTATTAGCAAGGATGAGATCAATGTAGCGATATTACAATAAAGCCTTTTGTAAAATAGCTTAAAATTGGAAAGATTTTGAAGTCGAAAAGTAAATAAATTCAGTGCCCATATTGACGATAGAAGAGTTTTGCTTTGAAATAAAGCAACTACCACATCAGATCAATAATTTCGAAATTCATTATCAGTCGCACGACTACGTCCGTTCTTACTAACCTGAAACACTACAATAGTAAACAAAACATACTTGACGTGTATATACGCTACACAACTCTGACAGTAAACAGAACTTGGACAGTGCACTTGGTTTAACTTCAGTGGATGCGCAATATTTCAATGACAATTAAGTCCCCAGTCAGTGAGGCCGATTAGAACATTGGAAACAATGAGTGACACGGTTAATTTGAGTTCTGTTTGGGGACTCGACTGTGAACAGATGAGGTCTATTCGTGCTCTCTCTTGTTTTACCTTACCTCATTACATCTCCCTCTTCCTCGTGGGTTCTTGATGGTATGTTTAATTAGCCACTGTAGACAGACCGAAACGCAGATAGCAGGCGAAGGATGATGAAGGGAGGGATGATAGAAGAGGGGTTGAAAACAGTTTACTACCCCTAGAGATCTAGTTGATATGGACCCTAATACCCACAAGTGTGAAATTGAATGTGTGTAGACAGGATTGCACACATGCTATGCCCATTTCAGCAACCATAATTTCTAAAACTATTTAGCTTCGCAATTAAGTCGTGTAACCATATTCATCTTAAATTTAAGCCTAGTAAATCAGTTGCAGTGGACTTAAATCCCAGACATTTATATTATTTCTGAATCTTATAGAAAGTAATTTTAATAGACACTGATAGAGTAGAATACCATCAATAACAACTAAAAATATTTACTATGTACACAAAATTTGGTTACAACATGTTTCAGCCGGAACAGGTCATCTTCAAGTAACACAAAATACCGAAAAATGTTAGATGGATTAATGCAAATGTGTTTTCAATAGAAGAGAGATCTAATTAACAATGAAGGTGTAAGTTAATTGTTAAATGATAAATCATTTCAATTGAAAACACTTAAATTTGCATAAACTCTTCAAAGAACTTTGGTAATCTGTTTGCCTGACAATGGTCTTTTCCGGCCGAAACAAGTTGTAATCAAAATTTATGTATATATATATATATATTTATATGAAATAAACATTTTTATTTTTGATTTACGGTCTCACACTTTATCATTTTTATTATCACACCCAACCCTCAATTGCGTTTTCAGTTTTTGCCTTCTTTATGATCAACGCATATGTTACAGTCACTAACAAAAACGAATATCAAAATGGAATGAATTTATTCAGTTCGAAAATTCCTTCATAGGAATATCATAACCACACTACTGGACGTGATGCAATTAAATACTCTTACTGTTTAATAAAGGAAACAACAGTTCTTCTACTTGCTTTGAATGAGTGTGCAGCCCTGTGTCTTTCGTTGGGGGAAGAGAAGAAATTACAATTCTCCCAAAAGAAAGTTTTAAAGGAAATTTCTGAACTTAAGAATGTAAATTAAGGTGACGGTATGGAATATTGCAAAAGAGGAAATTAGTAAAACATAAGCCAGCCAATTTTATGAGACCGAAATAGTCTGACGGTACTAAAAAGGGATGCGAGAAATTAAGGTCTATATAAGTATTGGTAGAAACTTCAGTCTTGAAATGGGAAAGGGATTTATATCTTGTGAGGTTTTGAAGTAAATAAGGGGATAACGCAGGAAATATATAAAATAAATACAGCGTCATTGTGTGGTCTGGCTTTGTCGGACACGGAATTTGATCCAGTGGCGAGTTCTTGTGAAAATAGATTAAAATTTAAGGGTACCATAAAAGGCGAAGGATAATTATTTTGAACAGATGAGAGAGTAAACATTGAAGAAAAACCTTGCTCCACGAGATTAGTGCATATGTAGGTTTACGTAGGTTGTGTAACCTTAGAGTTTAGAAACAGCTGTTTCAACGCCAAGGATATGTCAGTGGTCTGGAAGGAACTTTAGATAAGCGGTAGTTCTGTAGCAGGGTTAGCCCATATGTTGTATGCTTACAAAATATTAATTGGTAAGGACAAAGGGTCTGCTCATGGAATGCGAGTAGCTATCGCCAAATGCTGGGTGGTCCACAGCCAGTTACATGTTTACGGTATTACGAGACGTCGCGTTATCGATAGTTTGAGTCGGATGGACAGACGTTTATTGTAATATTGATAAGTATCGCTCCGCATGTCGTGGCAGGTGGCGTTCTTCTTTTTAACTCTCCTTCTTTTAAACCGGTAGGTACAGTTCCATTTAGACAACGGGCCATGATGAAGTACAGTCGTACCTCATTAATAGAGTTCTCATATCCAGAATGACATGAGCATATTTCGGGCATACTCAAGTTTGATGGGAGATCCAAGGTTGTTAATTTCTAAACAACAATTTAAATTGCTGTATTTTCGTGTCCCATATAGTGCAGTTAGGATTTATGTCATTATAACATCGTAGAAGCAAGGCTTATATCTTATTTCATCGGTAAATTTATTTTTAAAAATCATTGATTCAAAGAGGCCAATACGTAGCTTTGTGTTTTTCGAAATACTTTGTCATCTTTATGAGGAGAAGGAACACAAGTTAAAATTTTATGAGAACAAAGAGATCAGAAAAATAGATGGAATTAGGATGTGTGAAGCAGTTACAGTATTTATTCCAAAATGAGGAACATATTATTTTATACACGGCACACATTGTTGTTTTAAAAGTGAGGTGTTTGTGGTGGTGGTGTGTTTGTATGTGTTATATATATATATATATATATATATTGTGTGTTTGTGTGTTATATATGTATATATATGTGTGTATTTTAGAGGAAGAGACACTTGGAACATACCCACGTAGTAGACCGAGAATTTTATTGGTGGATACCATTGAGTAGCCTCTTAAGACGACATTTACTGAGGGCTGGAGGTAGATGGATTTCTCAAAGGATAAGGCTAAATAGCTGGTTTTGTTACTAACCGTGTCAAACCTTCAGAATTTGCGAACACACTATTAGTTACTTAAGTAGATAATCGGTCAGTCGTGAGTATTTTTGTAATTTCCTATAAATTATCATTTTAAACGTTTTTCAAACACTGTGTTACTGTGCCGCAACACAGTTGACGTAGTAAGGTATTTAATAATGTCGCCTATATTTATATGCTTTCACTTCCGGTCTTATTCTATATGAACGGTATGTAAAAGCATATTTCACTATTATCAACAGCACAGTCACAACCGAAGCATACGATGTTGGTTGTGACTGTGCTGTTGATAAGAGTGAAATATACTTTTGCGTGTACACACCAACAGGGATGTCTAATATTAAAATGAATGGTATGGTTTACATGTATAATATTTCTACTTTGACAAGAGCATGTGGATTGTTAAGACGTAACTTTAGAAGTCAAATGGAACTGGTTGTTGGGTGTAACATTCTGTCGACTTGTGATCCAAACAACCTTATATAAAGAGTTCTGACCATGGTATATTACGGGTAGTATTACTTTGTTTCTACATGCTGACCATTGTCTAATATTTTAAACAGAGCGAAATGTTTCGAAAGACGAAAGTATTTCCGGCCTCAGGTAAAATTTTGAGATGCGCCCACTGTGTGATATTTAGAAGCTCTTTCTTTCAGACACACCTGTGTACGGGTCTCTCCAACGTTTGACGTAAGGAGAGAAACAAATTCAATTTTCGTAACTTTGTCTTGTGTTTCGAATACTAGATTGCAGACAGAGTTCCGAAAAGAAACTCTATTTAACTGCATATATCTCAGTTTGGTACTTTCCGTTGTAATATTTATAAAAAGGTAAATAGCTAATGGTTTGAAATCATAAACATGTAGTAACTGCGCAGTGATTTCTTTTTCAAGTGAGCAGCTTCTTAGAATGCTTTACTGAATTTGGAGGCACTACACCCCCTCTTAAACGATGGTAACTCTTGAGATGTCGAAAGTACCTGACACGCCACAAGACGAATCTCCAGCAGCTGAAGTTCTAAACATATTTATATCGTACCCCAGGTAGACACTTTTATTTCCAGTAGAGTGAAGGTGGAGCTTGGAGCCTCACGTGGTCCAATTTGAAACGTCTCCACAGCCTGACATGACATCCAGGTAGCCTAGTCCTGTAATTAGAATCCATCTTAGTTCCTTCTTACGTTTTATCCCTAGCCATCTTTTTTTGTCCGATCCTTTCTCGTCTTAGAGTCTTCGTGATTGAGGTAATGCCTTATCCGACCCTCTTACCATCGCCATCATCTATTATAATATTTTATAGTAATTGGACGCGGTTACACAGAACAAGGTATTAGACTGTATTTTAAAGAACAAATAACTAATGAAGAGACAGAGCCACCTGGAACCCAAACAGGTATGGCGTCATTCTTATCACAATCCCTTCCACTAATATTGAGTTGACGTCAGCGTGGCACAGCGATGTTATCTAAGATTTCTGTTTTCATTCTTCATCAGTACCTTTACTAATACACGTGGTATTTTAATCATGTAACCATTACGCTTGTACGAAAAAATTTAAAGTTTAAGTAGGCCTATTTTCGGAAAAGGAAAATAATAAGAATTTTCCTTGTGAGATGTGCGGTGGTAAAAACTGGCAATGGGACAGGTTTGTCCCTGGATACGTCGGTCTCCCCCATCAGTATCATTCAAGCAGTGTTAAGTACTCACGTTTCTTTCACCTAAAATCAATATCATATAAGCTTTAAAATTAAGAGCGTCTAAATATAAAACACTTCTGTCTGTAAAAAGAAAGAATGTTTAAAACATATCTTAGACTGTGTTTTATTACCAGTCCAGCAATTCACTCCCTAAATCCTAGGTCCTCTTCGAAAGTTCTTTCCAACAATAATAATATATTCCTTAGGCTTTAATTTTTAGAGACAAGCGCAGCCATCTCCTATACTCTTATTAAACTTTCAGAAACAGACCTCAGAGGGCACATAATATTTTCAGTGCATGCAAGGAAACCTATATGAGACAAAATAATTTTGGGGAATTGGGACATTAGGTGTGTCTATTATAACATGTAATAGCATTTAACGTAAGTAATGCTAAGGGAAATGCAAACGTGTGTGAATTTTACAGAATAATTTTTCCACCCTGCAGTTGATAGTTGCTTCATCTGGTTAATAAATTTCTCATTTCTTACAAAAAGATCTACATTTTTCAAGAGCTGGCTGATAAAATGACCGCAAGTACGAAATTATAAATATTTTTGTCACTTTACAAACTTCCGTTTTTAGTGGGATGGAAGTTTCAGATGTTTTTAGACTAGGGAGTAGCTGAGGCAGAATCATGGCTGAAGTGTTTGTGAGCCGGTGGGAGAGCAAGGCATGATTCCATTCGCTGATACAAGGATATCCAGCCGGCCCCTAGTCGTCTCACATAGTCCGGCCTTTTCCTCCATATCCATGAATATGCTGCATCACACAGATTCTCAACTTCTCCTCCCCTTCTGAGCTACAAACGAGACTTTTCCTTGCCCTACGGGTTTCCATCCCCTCTAACGCCAACCCTCAGACAACGAAATATAAAATGGCGAAATGTATATAATACCCGTTTCGTACATGGGGGAAAAATATAAAGCTTAGGCATTGTTAAAAATTTTTATCAAGATTGATGATGTAGTCCTTGCTTTATATCTTAAAATTAACAGATCACTGAGTTCTTACAAAGATCCATTTAATTTTGGGAACAGTACCCCGGCAGCTGTATTCGTGTTTGTCGGAATATGTTTAGAACCGAGCAGTTGACATGGAAGAAATTTGAATAGAACTCAGCATTGGACACAGAAGGAATCCAAGATCGCAGGAGAATGTTAAGCGTTACGATAACCTGTGGCGTCTGTGTTGGTTTCCAAAAATTTCTACATATTTATTACACACGTAATATTACAGACCTTTTCTGTGCTACGGTTCGGAAGCTTAGTCTCCTGCCTCTCAGGTTCGTGCTCGATCCCAGGAAAATTTGCGTGGAATTTGTGGTGGACTTAATGACACTAACAGAGGTTCCTCTCCGAGGACTTCGGTTTTACCCTGTCAGAATCAATTCAACATTTCTCCAAACACATTTATTTAACACAGAGGCATATTCTTATCGACTTGCAAAGTCCTCAAATAATATGTTTAAAAGGCTATTGAAAGTATAGAAATGGTCCATTATTATCAAAAAACTAAAAGTATGCTTGTAATTCATTATAAGGTTAGGTGAAACAATGATTGCAAATCGAATGTAAAATAAACCACTCTATTTGCCAAAATACATTCCTGTCGAGATTTAGTTTTGCGTTGTATTGTGTGTTATGTTTCAAACGGTAAAGTCTTTTTTTTTCGGAAAAGTGGACAGATTTTCAAAGAAGAGAAGTCCGCTTTGACAGACCCATTCCATCTGTAACACAATTAAGTTGCATATTTTCACGTTTTAGAAGAAAGAATCAAAGTGACTACTGCCATTCACGGATTATGATTCTGATACGGAAGCTTATTGTCAAGTAATCCTGCGTTAAAATAAATTAGGCACCGTAAATCCGGTCTCAACTCCTTCGTCTTCTTCTTTTGTTTTCTTACAGTTGAGAAACGTAACAAATGAAGCAGTAACGTTTAGATCTCTGGTTGTGTCTTTAAGTGCTTTTCTTAACACAATGCTAATTCCTACTCTTCTATAGAGTCAGTGATAGATGAATAAATAAATAGGAAATACTGGTCGAATTATGCTGAATGGGAAAGCGAAGTATTCAGAGAAAAACCTGTTTCAGTACAAATTTGCCCACCACAAATCCCATATAGAGAGTCGTTGAATTGAATATAGGCCTCCACAGAGACAGGTCGGATACTAATTTGTTGAGCTGTGTCACGATGTAGCCATTATCCTTATAATAGATGCGTGGGAAGTAAATTTATTTTATTAGTGTACTTTTACAATACTTTGATCAATCAGTCGAAAATTTATCCTTGATGATTATTCAAATGAAATCTAAACGGGTTGTGTAACAGTCACTTTCTAGACACGTATACTGGATATGTCTGCTTCGAATATCCTGGTAACTAACTATCCTGAAAGGGATGGTTCTTAGTTTTCCATAATCACTCCAGACAAACTCCAGGATAGCATCTCGATTAGGCCAGGATCTCTTCCAGAGTCGTTCATAGATGTCAGTCATACATCATCATAACTTTCGACGCTGTACAGACTGACAGTTACTCATAGTATCTTAAAATGAACCAAGAGAATGAAACCTATTCGTAAACGAACTGTGAGTGCAAATAACATGTCAGTGAGATCTTTGGTTTTTAAAGACATATGTCTTCCTGTAATCGCTTGCGCGTCCCCTCAGAGCGCCTAATAAAATTGCCTTTTCCCTCCATCCGTCCTTCCGCCATCTACTTCCCCGCCTTATCTATACCTGTAACAAATTAAGAACCTCTAAAATTATATTTGCGAAATTTAATATTGGAGAAGTGTAAGAAAATTGTTGCTCCTTTTCAATTTTAGTCAAAAACGAAAGTTACTCTTACGTACATATAATTTCCACCTTTTCTGTAGACTAGAGTTACCCAATACAAATTTTATTTCTGCAGAAGGAAAATGATCATAAATAAAATTATCATCGTGTAATATTTTCATTCATTTTAATTACAAAATAACGCTCTCTTAAGTTTGGCTTCTGAGTTATAAGCTAGTAGGAGAATTTATTAAACAAGACCATGATATTAGTAAGCTAGATTGAAACCATTAAGATAAAACTTATTTTTATATGTGGATGAGACAGGCAAACCACAAATTATGAACAAAATACCTATAGGTATATCTTCTTAGTGGTTTGCATCAGCATGAAAAAACTTCTGTGAAATTATGAAGTATATTTGCGGTAGACTGTCTAATATTTTATCCAGTGAAATACCAGAAATGTTGCTATGCACTTGAAGGCAAATGAGACTGAGTCCTGTGCAGTACCAAGATTTAAGTCTTTCCTATTTTTGTGCATAATGCCCATAAAAAGGCCGTTTAATATTATGAAGGCTGAAAATGGTTGTGTTTATGCGTAGTTAGTCTGGATGGCGTGGAAGATTTTGCCTGCAAAATAATAAAAATGAACTATGCTTAAGACTTAGTGATACACAGGAATCATATTAACTTACCTTTAAGTGTTTCCAAAAGTTTTGTACTTTGTTGGATAAAATGTTAGCTATTTTATCTCTTAAATACTTTATAACTTCATAAAAATTTCCTTCTTCTGACAACTGCTTAGAGAGTTCAAACATGCTGGTGATGGGTTGTATTTTGATTTAATAGACACAGGCAAAATAGTAGGTAGTTTTGTGGTTTCATTGAATTTTTTTAACATAAATAATTTCAAAGATGGACTCAGAGAATATGCAACTATTTTCACTACATTTAATTTTTTGAAGACTCAGTAAAGAAGAAGAGAAGAAGAAATGTGCAGTCAGAAACAGTACATTATTAAGGAGAGCGAAGGAGAAAATTTGTTGCTCTGAATTACCCAGGCTCTGCCCGCTCACCCTTCATATAAAGCATATAAAAACCAATTCCTACCTCACAGAGAACAGATTTCGTCTTCAGTTGACAGACCAATCAGATAATGCTATTTAGGGAATTCATCGGACCGTGCTGTGAGGAACATACCAAATTCATAAATACACAGTATAGAAAAGGCGTACTTTCTAAGTATTAAAGTATGTTGTATGTATAGTTACCGCTGGGTTCTAAGGGCTATAGCAATCTGAGAAAAGCATGAGAGCATGAAAATAACGTAAGGGCTTTGAAAGTAGCGAAGAAAACTATGGAAAATGAAGAATAATCAAGTAGGTGTACCCATGTTTTTCATTGCATAAACCTATGGCCTGAAGAATAAGCTTGTATTCTACCCGTAATGTCAAGATATATGGGTCTTCTTTAAGTTGAAAAGTAGTTGCGAATAGGGGCAAAGTAGTCACAGACAATCATTGACGTGATCTTCAGCTTAGGGATTAATTTCGGAACTAATAACTCCTCAAAATATGAAATTACCTTTTTACAAAATGTTAAATATTCTTGAATTTTATGAATTCCCTGGCACATCTTAAACCATGAAGAAGGAATACAAAGTTATTGTCGTAGTGATAATGAAGTAATGGGTTTATTAACGGCAGGGACTTTTTACCATTATACGGACTACACAGAAATACTAATTTAATCTGTAGCATTAAGTTCAAAAATACGCATTTCAAAAATCAAAGTCCTGATTTTTATACAATAGAAATTCTTTACAGCTTATTTCAAATGTTATAGAATAAACCTCTTTTGTCAAAATTAAATAGAGCTGTAACAGTAATGAACATTGCTTTGGAGGACACCACACTTTATGTCGCATCTTCATGTGTAATACCTCTGTCTTTGACCTTAGAACCGTTGTCCACCACACAGTACTTGTTGATTAAGCATTGTTAAATAACCCAGCAAACCACCATTATTAAACCTTAGAGTATTTGTGCATTATACAGTGGTGATAGGAAGTTATTCATGAAGTTAAGTGTGCGCCAGTCAATTGAGTCATCAAGAGGGTGTAATGATTGTTTGAGTTGTAAGCAGAAAACCCTGTTGACTGAAATCCCACAAGAGAATTCCTGTAATAGAGGTCTTCAAGTAAAAGTGTCAAATATATCCATTTCCTAAAGGGTTGACAAGGGGTTGACAATGTTAAAGAAGCCGAAAATTAGTGGGCAGAACAAGCAATTAGCTGTAAGCAAACTGTCCCCTGTAGTTACTGAGAAAAAAGGTTTTTGAGCAGTCTTCAATAACAGTTGAAATGCCGGTGTTGTGTCCGTTTTATGGTGCATATCTCTGGGTGTCTTCTGTGGGAAAACTGAAAGATTTGGAACTAGAAATATTTTAAGCTCTTTGACGTCAGAATGAGTGCAGTATTTCTTAAGATTTTCCTCCCTTTTCATAGAAAGTGTTATATAGCGATAAGTGGAGTATTATCTAATTCATATACCATGTTTTTTCTCTATCTTACAACCAGAAGTGTAAATATTTAAGAAAATTTATCGAGCATTAAAATATACAATATAACCTCCACTTTTACCGCATCAATTTATTTTAATTGCTGGTAATCGTTATTGCAGTAATTCTTTATTTTGCTATTTTATCACAGGATTGACAATATTAGACATTTAAGATATTTTACTTACTTCTTTACGCACTAAAATATTTTAAAGTTAAAAGTACTACTTTCTGCGGATAAAGTGTATTTCTGTAAATTTATGGAATCACAGCGATTATTTTCCTATACAGCACTAACTCATTGGTCTTTATAATCGAGAAGGAGAGTGTTTACTGCGTGGCACGAACTGAATTATTAAATGTAAGTCAGGTCAATTTTATTCCTTAAAGACATAAAAGAACTGGAATTTTTCGGCGTAACTGAAGCCCCTAATAATATCATTTGTAATCCAGTAAATAATGATTATTGAACATATCTCAAATGATTTGCAGTCCAATATTTCTTTCAACACCGTGAAGTCAGAAACTAAGCAGAAATAATGAGCCGAAGGCCACCGTACCTTTCAGGTAATGTCGTTTAATTAGTAAGGAGTTACAAACGTGTAGATCAAAAAGGCTTCCTCCATGCTTAGCTTATCACTCTACCCTGAAGATAAAGAGAGAAATTTGCTCCGAAATCTGAACTTCTCTTAAATACCGCCATGAGAATCTCAAACATCGAAATCTCAAAACCTTCACCTTTCTTTCACATTGAGTCAAGATCCATTTAGATTTTCAAAAGTTTACAATTTAGTTGTCCAAGAAAAGATATACATACTTCCATTCAGAGCTACTCACTCATCACGCTGAAGAGAGAGAGAGAGAGAGAGAGACAATGTTGTGAGAAATGAGGCTTAAAATGTTCTCAGAGAAATGTCAGTTATAGTGGCGTTTCTTCTACATTCTTCAGAGAAAGTGTGCTATGTCCCCAACTTGAACTTCGAACTGTACTGTACTCCCTTTGGGGAGCAGTAAATTGTGTTTGACAAGTGGTGGTGATGAATTGGTGATCCATCATATCCGGCAGCTAATAATGCAACTCTTTGAGTCGCAAGAAAATAACAGGCGACTTTGAAGGCTGTGACATCACTGACTAGACTAGTTCATAAATTCATACGTCCCATTTACTGATCCTATAGGGTTCACAAACACGGTAATGTTTTCTGTATCCAATTGTTTCCTTGAAAATTAGTAATTCGCTGTCGTAATTCTTCTGCAGTATATATAATATTCTTTCAACGATTTTCCAAATTTTTCTTTTATTTTTCTGCGAATTTATTCAGGGTTGACCAAAACTGTTAAAAAATTCATAGGTTAAGACTTTTAGTCTTCTATGACTGAACACCCTGTTGGCTGAAAATGTTATACCAAGATTAAGAGAAGTTTGCTTTCTTCATCTTCTATGACTTTCTTGAAGATAGAGACAAAAAGATCGCCAGAAAAATCGGTAACGAAATATTAATAAACACACATTCATATCCTAGGGACTTTAATATACATCACTATCGCTGTGAAAATCTCAGATCACTCAGGTTTTTATCTTAGCAGTTATACACATTAAGTTCTAATTAATTAATAAATTTAAATTTAAACATTTACTAAATTCTTTTAAAGTCGCTATCGATTGGACAGAACTGCTATTATGTAATTTAAACGTCTCGGGTTTATATTTCGGCCCGGAGATCAGATAAGTGCTTAAGGACTTCTGCCGTTTTCTTCAGCTCCCTCCTCCCCAAAACCAGGCAACTGCATGTATATTATCTAAAATTTATTCACAATCCCTTCCTTTCAAGTCTGTTACAAATTTATTAGTCACCAATCAACCACACTGTCATTCGACACCATACAGTTTTCACTGTTGACAGTATCGATAATAAATTCAATTTTTTAATCGAAATAGATGCAAACATATTATTTAATTTACTTATTAGTTACCGGTACATTTCAAATTCTCTGAAGATATAGCTGTACTCATAAATCATACTTATATTTCAGTTAGGCCTCATATGTATAACCTTATTTTTCATACGGGGCTATATAAAGAAATGGTCGCCGTCGGGGGAATATATGATATATTATTCTGCTTTGTTCACCTCGAATTCTAATCCAGGCCACGTCACTGTATCTTATACCTATATACGCCATTTTCTCGTAGTACTTTTAAAACATTTCATGCCATAATACAATATTGAAATTAGCACATTGCACTACTAAATGTTGCCTGTCAAAAAAATGGACAGTTTTCTTTAGTTATCCTTTGGATTCTCAGTTCAAACCGCTTTGTTGAAGGTAAATCTAACGCTAAAATATCTTCAATGAAAACCGACAACAAAGGGAGGGGAGAGAAACAGGAATGTAACGAGTTGTAATCTGTCTTTAAGAACTACTTAAAGCGCAGTGATTTATTTTGTACCGATTGATTTAACGTTCACCAACTCAAAATGTTCCCTATTGTTAATTTTGTGTGTTCGGTAATTTTTCCGAAACAATAATGACTTTACCCTTAGAAATGTTGATAGATTTGGCTTAATAAGGCACACGTATGCTTACTGTGAAATAGAAATGAATTTTTTACATGTTATATAGACGAAGTTCATAGTCAAAAATTAATACACCATTATTCGACAGTTTTCTTTAAAAACTCAACTGAAAACAACAAAATAATCTTTATATGCTACAAGAACCGATATTAAAACTTGTTATTATCCGAATGTAGTAAGTAAATTGTTTTGCCAGTTCTGAGGCTTTGCACCGTCTGAATTCAAAAAATCAGAAATCAGCAAAGCAAAGTAAACGAAAAAATTAGGAAGTAATTCTATATGATGTATAAAGTCTACATAGAATACTCAGGTCTTTTGTTTGTAAAAAAGTAAGCTTTTATTTTCCATCTCCAATAAAAGTGAAGTGGAAGAGAAGTAAAAGTTTTAAAAGTGTGTGCTGTGTAAACTTATTCTTCAATTTAATAATAGGCCCATTTATCTTACAAGAAAAAGCCAGGAAGGCCGATGAATGGAGCATGTTATATCCAACAACTCGGAGAAAACTGATGTCTGGAATGATTACATTCTGCGCATTTTCAGATTAGTGATAAGCGTCTAAAAATGTGACTGAAATTTTAAACATTGAAAATTGCCTTCGTTCAAAGATACATAGCGCTTCCGAGAAAAATTCTGCTCCGTCTTCAGGTGGCACGGGGAAAGGTGAGAACCTATTGTGCTGGGCCAGTTATAGAGAGCTAGTCTCTTTTTCAGAGATTGAGACTAGCTCTCTATCGGCCATTTCGATTGCGTTCTCCCCTTTTCCCATTCCACTTAAAGATGGAGAAAGAACCAATTTCCGAAACGTGAGTTTTCAGACAGAGAAAATGATCAGTGTCCAAAATTTCAGTCACTCTTATCGTTTTACAACATCGAGAGAATCCCATGAAATTTAATTAAGTCTGTAAATATTCGTGAATATATACAAAAAACTTGTTCACATGAGCAGTTATTTATTCTTCCTGCTATCCTTATATTAATGCGACATTTATTCACAGAATTTTGATTCACATTCACTCTCTGAACTTCATAAGAAACATACAACGAGCAGAGTCAACACACACATATGCATAATACATTTCGTGAGGTTTCTCCCCTTCAAAACACCTTGTATTATACTTAAACTTAGACACGACAGATCATTTCGTATACTTCGTAATAGAATTAGCAGTCCTTTCATGTTCTCCTCATTTAAAACTAAAATTCACCCTGAGTTTGGTTTTGAACTTCATTATACAAAAAATATCTGATGTTTGCGTCTATGGCTTCGGTCCTAAATATGAACACACAAATTTTATATAATAAGAAATACGTCACCATTTACAATTAAGCTAATTTTATTTACACAATAAAAATAAATATTTTATATTTCATGTACAATCTGGGATCCCGACATTGAAAGATACCTTATTCTTAAAATTCAACATGCAAGAATATACATTCTTCAAATAATAGCCTCCAAATTTTATTAGTTCGGAAAATTGTCAAACCGTAAATTTGTATTTTTGTTTATACTTTTAGTGAAGAAGCAGTTTTAAATATTTAAATGCTTTATAAAACAGTTTCTTTTAGGTTTATAAAGTAAAGCTTATATTTTGTTGCTATTATTCAAAGAGCCATATATTCAAAATATTTTATCATGGAAAAAAGGAGGTTATTTTTTCGCAAGTAACATAGTTAGGACCGATTCCAGGTATCTTTAACAGGCGTCAAATTCAAATTTTAAATTCCTTTTCTTGATACAAATAATCAATCACTTAGAGAAACATAAATCTTCAGTAGGCCCTAATTTCATCATCATTTCTTACAAAACTAATGTGGCACATTACTGTTTGATCACCATAAACTGAATAATTAATAATAATTATAATAATTATATACACACTTTGGAACAAAATAGAACTTAAAGCAAAACCAGTTGACTTGAATATAATACATATTATTCATGACTCTTTAGCAAAGTTCTTGCAGTTCAATCTCGCTACACAAAAGCAAAAATATTCGCAGGAGATAAATTAGCAGTCAGCAGCTTTAATCAGTAACAAAACAACAAATATAACAATGTTTTAAGTTTAGAAATAATTGACAGTTTTTTTGGATGTCATTTTGATTATGAATCACTTG
Organism: Reticulitermes speratus; assembly: GCA_021186555.1. NCBI lineage: Eukaryota > Metazoa > Arthropoda > Insecta > Blattodea > Rhinotermitidae > Reticulitermes > Reticulitermes speratus. The sequence continues at coordinate 35,889,440 of JAJKFL010000003.1, read as the reverse complement.
TATCAACACACGGAGTAAGGTGACAGGGTCTTATATAACTGTATTTTTCTATTATCAGACACCACTGTGACACACTCTTCTAAGGTGTAATTTTATTAACCGAAGGATACTGGAAAAACATGAAGTATACACAATAATTATAAAACCTACAATAATACACGTAAAGATCTACTCAATTATTTCGCCAATGCGTCACTTAAGACTGAGTTGTGTTAAAGAGAAGTTATAAATCTGTGAATAAAATAGGTTGTTTGCTTTAAAAAAATACAGGTCTACGTTTGAACTTTTAACAAGCAAAACCGCACTTTATATCTTAGAGCAGACTTCATTTTTTCTCGCTTAACTCCAATATATTGCTTTGGAAATTATCCTCCCGATTTGATTCCAGACAAAACTATTTTTACCGTATGTTCCAAATTCCTAAAACAAAGATCTTAGAACTCTATTTAAAATTAGATAAAGCTTTTAGGTTTTCTTTACAAACTAAAAAGATAAAGACTTATGTGAAAGCTACACCCATCTGTTCATCCTTACGTCCTGCTGTCTGTGTCCTAATATTAATGGTGAATTGTTGTGAATGATTTTCATAAAATTCCTTATGTGAGATTTTTACAGAAGTTTTCGGGCGTGAATTTTTTTCGTGAAAATCTGCTTAGTGATAAGCATTCTTCATTTAAATAATTAAATGAATTTTCACTCATAAATTACAAATTTATTTTCCGGTTTGAAGTAAATTCGTTATAGAGAGACTTCTGCTTAATGCCGTTAACCAATTTTCTGTCGAATATTGAAAGATATTCTTTACCTAACGACGAAAAACAATTTCTTCCGCACTTTTCACATATTTGTCCGATTTAGACAAAATCGAAACATGCCGGATTTTTACAAGCATAATTGTAAAATTACATACTGCATTATCGTGCATTTTGTTGATTATTGTATCAAAAATTGTCATTTAACGTTCGGAAATAAATATCATATAACTTATTTTTCGATATTCACTTTTCACATGCATCTCAACTCTCTACACGTTTCAGCACTATGTTACCACTTTCAGGACTAAAATTTCACAAAACGTTAACTGTTAAAAGCACTTATTAATTACATGACATTATAAGATTAATGATAGCAGACAAGGAAATAGATCTTATCACCTGGTAAGTGCTTATAAAGCCAACTGAACAGAAGTGCGTACACATAACCACGACAAAAGAAAAAAGCCCATAATAAATCACAAATGTAACTCATTTTTTCCCACTACATAAAAATGTTAGTTCATAAACTTTATAACCTTTATTAATTAAACAAATATCCCCGAACTTTTGCTTATTATTCACCTTAATCTATCGTTTATAACTTTAATTGCAATATTAAAGTTTTTTGTAATATCACGCCTGAAGATGACGCATAGTTCTGAAACATGCAGCAAGATAGGGTGCTCATTCAAATACGAATATCAACATATTATGTTGTGTTGTGACTGAAAACTCTAATGCAACAAATTCTTATGTTTTAAGAACTTCGTTTACAGGAAAATTCGACTTCACACAATGCATTTACCAACCAGTACCGGGAAGAAGTATAGGAATAAATTGAAGTTGGCATGTCTCTGGCTGCTTTCTGACTCTGGGCATGCATGCATGCACATATATATGTGTGTATACATGTTTGTGTGTGTGTGCTTGTGTGTGTGTGCAGAACGAGGCATCTGCGGCATGCGGGACAAGTTCTCACAGGACCTTTTTTTTTCACTCTTGCCAACTTAGACCTGTTTAGAGAGTGGGCATTTGAGCAGAATAAACCTTCATGTAGCTAGTGGCGGGACCACGCTATCTTCTGATATTTCCTGTGTAATGGTGTCCTTCTTTTTCCCTGGCATATCTTATATAATTTTATTTGTTTATTAAAACAATTATAATATATGTGGCAAAGAATTTTGTATTAATGTTTAGTACAAAAATGTTCCTTGTGCCACACTTCTCCTTCTTGTTTATAGCCTCTGCTAAGAGCTTAATTTTATTACTTCTATCAATGCGATTTGGTGCAAATTCGTTAAACTGCCCAACTTTTTTGAATGGCTTTTCCTTTCTTCAAATATGGAATTAAGTACATGTGCACTCATTCATTCAACATTTTATTAATATCATTTTATGCTGCCTACCGGAAGATCTTTCTTTTGCGTTCAGTGAAACTTGAAACTCGAAACTTACCATATATTTTAATTTCTTTGTTTTGGCTTTTTTTAAACAGCTTGAAGTTATTATTTTAATATTATAAGATCTACCTCTACGTTTTTAATGTAATTGGAATATTGGGAGGAGAGATGACTTGTACGTTCTGTTAGAGAATTTGCCACTGCATAGGAGGAAAATTTTATTTGTATGGCCTTCTTTATAAAAAAGTATTACACAGAAGGCGAGATACTTCTGTATACAACAAAAACGTCTTTACTAAATATCTGAACAACCGTTGTATTTGACACATACTAAAACATATCCCGATCTAATAACTTTCCCGCTCTATCACTCGTATCCTTCAAATCCTGAGCTGGCCTGCTTTATATTGCGTGTATACAAACATATATATTTGTGCAGGTATGTATAAAAATGCTTATAAGCATACAAGTGTACACAAGCACACACAAAATCATTGCAACATGGCGAGGTGAGAAATGGATTTCCGGATTTATTTTCCTATAAATTTTCTATAAAATATCATTTCACGTGTTGTTTTGCCTTGTTATTTTAGTCAAATACGGTCTCCATTCCTTTTCAGCCATAAGGTGCGATACTTTAATTCACTTTTCTTCAAGCAGATACACGTTTGTGGATTTTTCCAAATGATTTCAAATATTATTAGCTTAAGGCTGTTTCCATAACTTTCTTCAGAAACAAAATTAACTTATTAAGAAATTAATTTGTTTTTACCTTAAAAATGTCCCATCTTTACCTTATTAGGGATAGAATAAAAAAAATCGTTTTACAGTAGGTTTGACGTGTAGTCTTTCGGTAATAAAGACAATAAATGCTGTATAAGATCACATTTTGTTAAATTGCAAAATGCTGCTCATGATTAATTAAACGTCTTATATTGAAGTATGCACAGTGGTATCGTATATAGTGTTCTCAACAACATTAATATCCTGTATTTTGTCAATGTAAATAAAGACAATTCTTTTTAATGAAATTTGTAAAAGGAAACAAACAAATGTTTTATCAAGCTATAATTTAGTTCCATATTATGTAAGAGCGTCCATTAAGCTGTGGAAATTCGAAACAGCTAAGTACCGGTAGAAATCTGCTTAAAATCATTAAATAAATTACAACAATGCTTTTAATTAATTCATAGAGCGTTTAGCGTAACATAATATGATTAAATACTACTCTGTACTTCAGTCTAAAGGATCACAATTAGTTAAAGAAAATGTATTTTTGGCAAAGTAAGTTAATTTTCTTAAACGCAACAGAATAGTCTTTGTTACCAAAGGTATAGAAGGAAGGCGAGAATTCTGTGTAATAAATGCAGATAATGTTGTACTGTTTCTAAAATCTGGAAGTTGTAATTCACAAGCAAAAGTTTTAAAATTTATGCCCTTCAGTTCTTTGTCACTCTTATTTTACATCTCATACTTATAATAAATAAATTCCACTCCTATTTCTGAGGCCACATAACCTATCAGCCTGCATAAGTGGCAGTAATTTTTTATACCTTCGGTATAAAAATACACAATACAAATACTAATAAAAGGCCCAATTAATGTATTTCGATTTTATAGAAATAATTTAGCCTCAACATTAAATAAAACTTGTTAAAATTTTGAAACCTATAGACGACGAAAGAACGAGTAAGAAATACGGATTTAAGGGTTCGTTAATGCAGTGACTGTATATAGGCTGAGACGGTAAAAGTATGCTGCCAGATGTTTGAGACAAATATGTCTAGACCAAATATGAAATACACTTAAATTTATATTCAATTTATACTGGGGATAAAACGGCCGGAGCATGAATCTATCACTCACCTCGACCTACTTCCGATGACGAGAATGCGTGGAACTTAACCTTCACTGCCCCATATGTGTCCATGTTGTGGTGATTAAACACAAGAACAATTTTACCTTCACATCTATAATAAAAGAAGTGAATAGATTTTCAATACTTTTTGGCACTTAACTATATTCGCACTTCCACACTGACAGTTTGGTAACAACTTTCCTCTTGAAAGCAAAAATTTTCAGTTCCAAGTTGATGCACAGGTTTATTCAATTTATACAAATATAAATAACCTGAAATGCTTTTTATAGAGCTGTTAATCCATAATCAGATTTAATTGTATTGGGAGGAAGCGCCGGACCACACGTCTGAGCCGGTGTTAAAGGAGTCAGCTGACTTAAAACCAAACTCGGTGAACTAAGATGCATTGTTGACTGCATTGTCGTAACTATACCGTGAGAATGTTGGTGATCAGTCGCGTTGTTGCTTGACTGCGTTCCTAGATGATGCTGTTGGTGATGATGTGTTTGGTGATGTTGCTGATGGTTTGTTATGTCAGTAGCTACAGTGTTCGTAACAACAATAGGATTTGGATTACTTGTATTGTTACTATTTGCACGTCTTCTACTATCGCCGTTATTTTTCGACCTCGCTGATGTGTTACTTTTCGTGCTACCGGCGTTGTTTTTGGTTGTGTTTGTCGTAACTCCAGCTGGGTTTGTCTTCCTTCGGACGTTCTTCGTGTTTGGTAGTTTATTATCTTTCTTCCACTTCATGCGTCTGTTCTGGAACCAGATCTTGATCTGCCGCTCGGAAAGAACCAGAGTGTGGGCGATCTCAATTCTCCGCCTTCTCGTGAGATAGCGGTTGTAGTGGAATTCTTTCTCCAGCTCCAGAATCTGATGTCTGGTGTAAGCTGTCCTTTGACGTTTTGGTTCCATGCCCGGTTGGAATGAGCCGTTAGCTGGAAAGATAAATCATTGGTTATTAGCTTCAAAATCACGCTCATATAAGTGCGCTTAAGTGGAATTCCAAACAGGTATGGAAAATTCCAGATAAAAGGAAATCCTGTAGTTTAAATTGAGCTCCTTTGAAGTTTAGCAAAAAAGAAAAGAATAAGTAATATGAAAGAAAATAACTTATATGACGTAAAATATGTAGACTCTACTTCGAGCTATAGGCGGAATATATACCAGAACCATGTAAAATAATACATAGAAAAGTGGTTCCTACAATGTCAATATATACCAGAACCATGTAAAATAATACATAGAAAAGTGGTTCCTACAATGTCAATATATACCAGAACTATGTAAAGTAATACATAGAAAAGTGGTTCCTACAATGTCAATATATACCAGAACCATGTAAAGTAATACCTAGAAAAGTGGTTCCTACAATGTCAATATATACCAGAACCATGTAAAGTAATACATAGAAAAGTGGTTCCTACAATGTCAATATATACCAGAACCATGTAAAATAATACATAGAAAAGTGGTTCCTACAATGTCAATATATACCAGAACCATGTAAAGTAATACAGAGAAAAGTGGTTCCTACAATGTCAATTCATTTTGTACAGGTCTCGATAAATACCTGGCAAATGTCGCCATTACACCTAATACGCTCTAGAATAGGGTTCTCAAACTTTTTTGCTGGAATGTCACAAAATGAAATTTAACAATTTCAGTTAATGTCCAATAACTTTTTGTATTTGAATAAACAAGCTGAAATTGGCAAGACTGAGTGACGGCGATGATGAGTTATATAATGTTGCCTGCAATGCTGCGTGTTAGCAAATATATGTGGCTTATGCTTTATTTATTTTTTAAAAATTTTATCTTTTCTTAGATTTCAAATTTTTATTAAGGACGCTTACTACCAGTAGACAATACCTGGCGTACCAGTAGCGGTAAGCGTACCACAAGTTGATAAACCATGCTCTAGAGAAATTATTTTTATTTCGCTTTATGTTTTTGCTTTTCGAAAATCGCAGCCAGTCCAAGACTTCTCTCCACAATTACTGCCTGCTACGGTCAGTCCGTACTGTACACAATGATCATTCACAGTGTACGGTTTGATAACATACTGACTTATCAATTGAACAGATTCGAAAAGAATTTACTGTGTGAAGATGTTTGGATGCACAAGATTTTAAAACAATCCCATATAATTTTAAAGTAACCTTAATATATATTGCCAACAATATACATTTTCTTGTAATGGTATACTGACATTGCACTTTACCATCCACAATTTTACAAAGCTCTTTGCTAAGGCTGAATATGTCATTTAGTATATTTTGTTTATTCCTTAGGATGGTTGTAAATAACAACCGAAACATGTAGGGGTGATTCTGTATTCATGAACAAGTGCAATATTTTGGTAATAAACATATTTGTATGTATAAAATGCATGGAGGATGCACAATATTAAAATTTAATATTCATGTAGTATACATGCACATGAGGCTGACTGTGAACGGTGTTTTAAAAGATTTTCTATACAAAAGAGAGTCATAATCACCTGAAACTAATGTACTGTAATTGGATGGACAGAGCAAATGGCTATCATATAAGAAAAACACTTTTTATTTCGTTAATGCGTGGCTCCGCTTGCTGGGACTGTGGGTTCTAATCCCGCCGGGGGCATGGATGTCTGTCTCTTGTGAGTGTTGTGTGTTGTCAGGTAGAGGTCTCTGCGACGGGCTGGTCACTCGTCCAGAGGAGTCTTACCGAGTGTGGTGTGTCTAAAGTGTGATCGCGAAACCTCGAAAAGTGAGGAGGCCTAGGCCTCCTAGGCGCTTTCGAGCCATAGGAAAAAAAAAAATGCGTGGCTCTTCTCTACTTTTTCACCTAATGTGAGACTCTCGAAGCTCGTCTAGTTGGCCATTCCCGCCATACAAAGTAAGCTCCTGATAGAAACTTCAAACAAGTCAAGTAGGCCACAGTAAGTACCTAAATAAATGCAGCATTGCTTTCTGTTAACTTCAAAATATACGTATTTCCCACCTTGTTTCGCACTTTGGAAAATATTTAATAATTTTAATGTTATGTTTCTGCATTAATACTTATTTTTATCCAGCTTAGTATTTAATAATTAGTCCCTCATGTTTCGAAATATGTAGAAGAGTGAAGGAGATTGGGTGGGAAATACGGGTGCGAGAGCATTCAAACATCCTGTGAAGTCAGAAATTTCTTCAAACAAAACGTAATCTCCAGAACACGACTCTGATGATGGGACTGACGATGCAGGTAGAAACTTTGCACTTTGAAGAGGAAAAAACATCATGATAATATGTGTAAAAGTTGTCCCATTGTAACAGAAAGCAAAAGGCGCTTATTCTGGAAGCATGGAAGTGCTGAGACTGGTAGCTCTTACAATGATGTGTAATAACAGTAAAGTTCTCGGAATAGGGGCCTCATAAAAAATCTTGTTCAAGATGTCTGTATGTAAAGAAAGCGAATTCTTATTTTTCTGTCAAAAAGGCAAGAAATTGATGTACCGTACTTTGTTACAAGTTCAGTCGATGATGAAACATAATAATAGCGACAGTAGTCGTCCTTCGAAAAGGTTTGTCGTAAAATAAACAACAATGAGTTGTAAAATTGTTGTCTGTTTATAATGACAATAATAGGACAATAACTATAAGAATTATAGCATTCTGGGATTTTACGCTCTTAAGTCTGATAGTCGTTTACAAAATTTGGGTGGAACCTTCTCTCTCTTTTTTATCCTAGAAATATAAAGAGTAGATTATTACGAAAAGTCGGTATCTATTAAAAATGACGCTTTCCCATCTAGGAAGATAGCAGTCGTAGGAAACTGGTATTTAAGAAATTTTAATATAGTGCCGTTACTTTAAATGACCCCAACGGTTAGTCACGTCCTGTCGGGTCGTTTGCGCTGGACAGCAACCCCACGCGCCAGTTTCTTCCTACGCTTCTTATTGTAGACGTTGTGGGGTCCCTGTGACTCATCTGCAGTCGCTATGTGGATTTCTATATGGTGCATACGCTAATAGAGTTGCTGCAGAAGTGTAATCGCAAATTCCGATGGAGTTGTTTGGATACGCCAGTTCCGCTCAAGAGAACAATTTACAAGCAAGTGAAAAGTTTTCAAGCAACAGGTTCCATTTCAGACACCGACAGAACACGCAGAAGAAGGAAAAGCTGGACCACGTTTGGGTTAGATTAGATAATCTCCCAGAAAATCTTAATAGATCACAACACATTCTGTTTACTGATGGAGATAAGGTTTTATCTCAGTGGATAGTTGAACTGTCAGAATAACAGTTATTGGTCTGCATAAAATCCCATGCCTTTCAGCGGAGTGTCATTAACTGGTGCTAATGTTTATATGTGATGTGTTTTGAGTGTAACAAGGAATATGGGGCCCATCTTCTCTTATACTATAAATTAACACGAACATGTAACATACATTGTAACACAATTTTTGAACACCCTTCAGATTACAAAAAAATATAAAGGAAGTTCTTTCAGTAGGTCGAACTACAAAATATTTTCAGGGTCTTATTTAAAAGTGGTGAGTAAATCCTAATATTAATTGCAGTCCATTAAACTAAAATACGTCAACCCAATTTACGGCAGCCTGGGAGAGATGCGCTGGTTAATGTCACGAGAAGCGTTCTGAGTAAAGAGAAAAGCGTGGGGCCATCAAAAAGTCCAAGTATAGGAATTTTTATTCAGGTCCAGCTTAAGTAAATCTAAATTGTAAGCTTACTGTCAGCAGTATTATCCTGAGTGTACTTCACCATCGAAAGTACTGAGTTTATTTGTTACGTTCGCAAGATATATGGTTGGAACACAATATAAAGTCATTCAGGAATAATAAAAATAACATTATTTTTGAATGAGTAGTGATGTGAAACTGTTTGTATTTTCTTTTCGTTAGGTGATAAAAGTAATCCAGCAAAACTTTTCGACAGTAATCCACATTTGTTATAATTTATAAATAATCTCTCTATTGTTTGCCTAACGCAGGTTTAGAAATCCTGAAAGCAAAATTAACACATGCGTACGGACCGATATCAAAAACAAAGAAATTATTGTGATGAATATGAACATACAAAACGTCCATCTGATTCAATTCAATTGTGTTTTATTTCTCAACGAATTTAACTAAATTATGAGGCGCATTAAGCAACTCATATGGAACCCGAAAAAAGGAGTAATTTATAAGATCTCAGAAAAAGAATATCTGGCGCGCCATCTGAAGAGTCAGGTAGGTGGGTATGTTCTTTCGGAAAAACATACTGTTGCCCTTTGCACTGTAGTAGTCTACTCTAAATATGAAGGAAATATTTTCTCCTGAAATTTAGGGACACATCTATAGGACTAGAAGTTGTAGCGACTCCAGAGGACTGCAAAATGATTTTTTAGTGTGGTGAAAACTTCTGATTATACTCCGCAGAGGAAGTGATGTTTGAGTTTTCCGAAATCACTCATTGAATATACTGGCATAATATTTTAAAATATGTCACGGAGGCTTCTTCGTGTCCTGCGTTTCATGACGTATTACTGCTTCATCTTGCACGATAATAAGCCTTAGACATACGACAATATCAACAGTAACGAGATAAGAACAAAGAAACAAAAGACATCGAATATAATAGTGGGGTTTAAGACGTGAAAAACTGGTTATTACTAATTGATAAGAAGTCGTGGGTTAGTGACATTAAAACTATTGGCTCTAATTATTGCACTGTATTACTGATATGTGTCATTAAGGAGATATAGTTTCTTGTAATTAGAAAATACTCCAAACAAAATTACAAATTAATATAAAAGCTATCTATAATCTGACAACATAATTATAAGCATAAATGCCACGAGCTATACATATTAACAGCTGCATGCTCGATGAAATGTTGGTAGTTAATTAAAATACAATGGCCTGGGTTACATAATAGTCTCTTTTCATGCATAACGATGTCTGTAATTACACAAATGTGAGTTATAAGACAACACATTTATTTAACTCTGAGAAAGTCAGTTGCGAAATTAGTGTCTCCATCATGCAGGTCTAATGTAAGAGTCAGAAAAATGGCCGCGTATTACCGGCGTTTATGAATAAGCGGAAGTCCTCAGAATAGATTATTTACGATAAATGATTATTGATCGGGTGCTCTGCAAAATTTCTCTTCTTATGGGAAACAAAACATTCAAGAAAATCATAAAACTGCACGTCATTGGAGCTTAATTCTAAACGAATTTAGACCTAAATTTTCACATAATAAATACATGTGTGTTAGGAAATATAACAAATACATCCAATAAAAACCACAAGGAAAACACAACCAAGAGTTAATAAAACATTACGTCTAGTGTAATTTTTGAAGTAAAAAGACTAAAATAATAACTTATTCCTTAACAACAACAATAACAACAGTAATATTAATAAAAATAATAATAATAATAAATAAGCGCATTAGAGGAAATAATTACGTAACACGCCATTTTGTAAATTTGAGGTTTTATTTTCAATTTGCTTAAACATGCGAGTGATAGAAAACATTTGAACTGGCAGTGTAGACTATAGGATATAAGAGAATACCGTGAAAGTCATTAGTATTGTAGGTCTCAAGAAAAACATGTAAAACCTGAAAATAATACAGATACGATTACTTTAAACCTACATGACTTTAGCTCATACTTCGCAAGGAAGAAAAGTATGTGTTCATTACACAGAGTAGGTATTAAATTCTGTATAGGGAAACAATGACTATTTATTGTGAGAATTATAAGAAATGCATAAAGACTAAATGTGGAATAATGTAATGATTTTGTTGCCAGACCTGGCCGGATACTTACTAACTACTAGGCATTAAATGGTTATACTTCAAAGTGCTAACAGCAAATTCGAAACGTTGTGGAGATAAATGTGTTCACTTTGGGTGGAATATCCATTTTGCTTTAAATATTTGTAGATATTTGTTAAATGAACATAAAAGATACGGGCAATTTGATAGATCAACAATATCCAATTTTATAAGTGTAAAAACTTCACGGTTAAAGCTTCCTTTAATAGATTGCTCTATCACATTTTTAGCTAATAATTTATATTCGTATACTACAACCCAAAGTAATTATTTGTGTTGTAAGTTATATATCCAGAAATAATTGTACCTTCTCTCTGGATCCACAAAATATTAACCAAATATTTTCAAAGAAACTGACATTGGAAACTAAATTAAAAATCATCACATTAATAATATTTCAGAATGTTTTTATTAACATGTTAAATGTGTTCAGCAATATAAATAATTTTTGGTTTTCTCTTCATCTTCCGCTTAGATTTGCTACAGAAGACGACTTAAGGAAAATCGAGTCTTATCTCAGCAACTAACAATACTTTGTTCCTACATTTTTTTGCAAGGAAGCTGAATTATCTCTTCTCCAAAAAGAGTACTTTCATGAGCGAAATTTTAGTGCTTTGCATGTTATTTTAACCTAAAGTGAACCATCAAATAAAAATTAATTTCACATATGAATGTGTCCTCAGCATTTCTCTATTTCAAATCTGTCAGTCAGCAGCCAAGTTACGTTGCAATCGAGCACATTATACTTATGAAAGATAAGGTTATTGACTCCAGACGGAACTGCCATTTTCAATAATCAATAAATTTTGTAGTTTTCTTTGAGGAACCTCTATCATATTTATATTAAACGAGAAAGAATGCTTTCTCCAGATTTTAGAGATGTACTAAAAATTTGCGCAACACAAAAATAAATGCATATGAATGTAACTATTTTAATTCTGTAGAGTGAACCAGTCTGTAACAAAGGAAAACCACCATAATAAACGCTTAATAGATAGAGTCTTTTGTAATGAATGATGAGATAATTTGTTTCTGAAACTTTAAATCCTCGAACACTCCAGCCATACAAGTTAATATTTACTTAATTAGCAGTTACAAACTCCTTATCTCAAAATCATTTTGGAATTTTTGGTCCACGGTTATACTTTGAACTTATATGGCTAAGTTTCCATATTATTATTTTTTGGTTAACTGATTTAGATGCCTTCTTTATAGAAATTTAAACGTCCAAATTTTCTACTCATAAAATCCACATTCCAGAAGAAATTTTGTAACAATGCTTGTAATTTTAAATCAGTATTTTGATACCCCTATTTATTTTCTTGCGGATAACGTCGTTAGGTATGTTTCTTAAACAAGTCAGTTGACATAATCTAATTTATATACTACAGTTTAGTGTCCGGTTAGAAAGTTTTGTGTTCTGGGCTGTCAATTTTAAACTAAATTTTTAAGACCTCCATTAAATAAAGTAATAAATCGGCCAATATTTTTAAACAAATAAAACAACTAAACCTTCCATAACATAACCAACCCCTAACTGTAAATTCCTGATAAGTTTTCATGAGATCTTTTTAAAATGAAAGTCGTACAGTAGGACATTCACAACAAGCAGTGGAGACTTTAGTCAAAGCGAAATTCAAAGCGCAATTCCTAAAATTCCAAGCCACCCTTCCTATGTCCGGTCTTGTCAGCCTGACAACGTATAGAAGCATTCTTTTGATTCAGACATCCGGACAGCTGGCTGGACGGCTAGCAGTTCCTCGAATAACAAGGGTCACGATTTCCGTAGTATGAGCGTACAAAAAACACTGAAGCCTATCGCCAAGAATGAGAAGTTGAATTGTTTTACGTGGGTCACAATAAATTCAGCACGATTCTACAGCACTATTACATACATTACCATGAAATATGAAAATTAACCTAAATTAGTCTTAGTACTTAAATAATCAGTACGTACCTTACAGTAAACACGCTTCGCTTCGGTTTAAATCCAATTACGTTAAAGGCGTATTAGGAAATAATTGTCTGCTTTGACATTCTTAAGAAAAACAGAAATGTTTTCTATCGGTATGGTGTAGAATTTTTTAATGTAAAACCTGGGGTACATAGATTAACCACTGGACCTTAAAGGGTTCTGCTTTATTTCAGATATGTGAAGTTGCTTATCGTAATCCAAAGGTTCTTGAAATCAAGTTTCTGACATAAGTCAATTTGTTACATTCTCCACAATTTCACATACCCAGTTGCATAAATGTTAGATCTACGGGCATATATATTTTTACTTATATAATTAGTAATAATATCCGTACCACATACCCATCACGTATTTCCAGGCCTTTTTAAGTTATAAATAATTTCTCTAGTGTCGGTGGCAAATATAATATTTAGAGAATTGCTGCCTTTAAAATAAGGGGTTATTCATATCCGGCCAACTACAAGCTGGAGAAATACCACTTGTTAATTTTCCGCAAATGCTTGATCAAAGAGTGCGCTGCTTTCCTATGTTAGGTACGCCTCAACTTGATTTGGAATTGTACGTGATTTGTTTACAAATGAATCCATACTCTTCAACACTTAAGGTTATGTTAATCTTAATAAAATGTGGAATGTTTTTTTCTTCTCAGCCACAAATAAAAAGTTTGTCATAATTTTACACATGCTTATTTGATTTATATCAATGTAAAAACTTTTAACTGGTACACTTTCAAATTGAACAGATAGCAATAATTTGTAATTGAAGTGAAGTTTTCTTTAACATTTTATACAGTCCTGAGTCACAGAAAAACACCGGGCTGTATAGTCATATTTTACTTTTATAATCGTAATGGGAACTTCTACTAATTAAAGAAAAGAAAGGGTAAATAAAGAATTCCTCTTTGTCACACCGGCTGTAAGTCTTATATGTTGTAAAATCATTTTAAACATTGGGCAGAATGTCGCGTTAAGTTCATTTAAAATGTGATGGCCACGAAATGCACACTTTTTTGTCTGATTTATTTGCAGTTTCCAAAGATAAAACGGACAGAATACCGCTTAAGAATAATTGTGTCTAAGTTGAAGAAGTAGTGTAGACACGAAGATTGATATTGTGTCAAATTCTAGAGGGCTACGTGTAAAACGACCATAACAAACTTTTTAGATAAAATTTGATACTTCTCCACTTGCAAATTTAGGGCGCGCCTTTATGTAAATTGTAATTATAGAAAATGTTATACAATTTAATTCGTACTATGACAACTGAAGTTCGCAAAATTCATCAAGAAATTCGCCAGGTTTTGTGGAAAATGTATATTATTACGTTGTTTATAACAACCACCAAAGTTCCTGAGATAAAAGGACTTATTCTACATTTTCTTTAAAACCTGCGACAATATTATCCTCAGAATTATACAGACGTCTTACAATTTGTCGCCTTCATTCCGGTTTCTTGGCCAACTCTTTTCATGCTTGCATGCTTCACAAAATTTATTCTTCGCATATTGTCGAAAAACATTTTATAAGAGTATGAGATTCATGCTCACACTTTGGAATATATCTGACTATGTAACTCATGACATACTGGGCTGTTCATGGTTTTTACTTTTCTGGGTAAGGGGAAAGTGATACCCTAGTGTATTTTACTTCTGTTTTTAAGGAGTAATCAACAGTTTCCTCCGGAATACTAACAATGATCTACCAATCAATAAGCTTTCCTTAATCAGAAGACAATAGCGTAAACGAAACGCTAGGGAAACCTCAAGTAATTTAGTTAAATATTTTATTTTGTGGGAATGTCGTGCGCTACCTTATTTATAAGACATTGAACTCAATGCTACATTGGAGAAAATGCATTCTTTTAAGTGAAACTTTGTTAATTTGCGACTGAACAAATTTATTGCACATGGAGACACTGCTGCTTTAAGTGCATGAAACTATCGTGTAAACACAACGGAGTTTCAGGTTGACTGATGTGGGAAATAAGAACTAAATGTACGTTAATTAAGAGTCGATTTCAAGTTTGGAAATATGTATTTTTAATTTCATATAAAAATCACATTTAATTTTCTGCCCGGAACTAATAACTTTTGTAGAATTACTTTTCTAACAATTTTAACAATCATTTTAAGGAAATGTTCTGACGTTCCAGTTTCAGCCTAGTACTATGAGAAATTATTGACAAAAGCGATCGATGCAAGGCTACGTGTTCTGAAAACGCATTGTTCTCTAAGCAATAGAGCAACACTCTTTCCATTCGAAGTTCAGAATTAGATGTAGAAATAAATCGTGGCATGAAAAACGCACCGATATGTTCATGTAATTACAATGATAAAGAGTCCAGCACGGTGGCCGCTTGCTGGGATTGTGGGTTTGAATCCCGCCGGGGACATGGCTGCCTGTTCCTTGTGAGTGTTGTGTATGTTGTCAGGTAGGGGTCTCTGCGACTGGTCGATCCCTTGTCCAGAGGAGTCCTACTGAGATCGTGGTGTGTCTGAGTGTGATCAGATGCATCAATAAAATCTACATCTACAATGAGTAAGTAGAAATTGTGAAACTAAGAAAGAAAGAAGGAAAGAAAGAAGGAAAGAAAGATAATGATAATAAACTAACATTAAGTCTATACCTAACAGCAGAACCTCGGTTTCTACATCGGTCACAATAAAGCCCACCACTGGACAACATCCTGATTCATTTCCATCTACATCTCAGTGTTAGCGCGTTGGCAAAATTGCGAAAAGCGACTGTTAGCTTCGTCATATCTGTCTGTCTGTCTGTCCATCCGTCCGTCCGTCCGCGTAGAACAACTCGGCTCCCACTGGAAGGATTTTCATGCAATTTGATACTTTAGTATTTTTTGAGAATCTGTAGCGAAAATATAAATACAATTAAAATCTGACAAGAATAACCGTTATTTTACACGAAGATCTATGTACATTTATGATAACATCTTACTCAATTCTTCTTAGAATGAGACATTCTTCAGACAAACTTAGAGAAAATCAAAACACACGTTTTGTATTAAATAATCTTTTTCCAAAAATGTGGAAAAATGTGGTAGAAACAGACAGGCCACAGATGACGACATAATACGGCGCATTCGCATTGCTTACTAGATAACTAAGGCTAGAGATAACACACTCGGAATATGTAATACTTATTGCTTTTCCAAGAGAAAATGGTTAGGCGAACGCGCTTCAATTTTACGTTTATACCTACATTGCCTGTCTTGTCATAACTAGCCTCTTTAGGATCACTTAGTTTATTGAGTACTTTGTTTTGAACCACATGAAAATCTGTACTTTCCTCGAAATAAGGCACAGCTTTGCAAAGGAAGTGAAAAATTTACCATTTTTATATACCGATCTTAGCGATATAATGGTGTACATGGTAATAATAGTTAATGTATTTTATGCCCTGACGCCCTGTAGTTTGGTAGTACAAAGTTTTTCTTAGATATTTTTCTTAAAAACACAACATCATATCTCAGAAGACTAACTAACTCTGACTAACTAACTCCATGTAGCAGAGTCCTTCTTGAGAAGCTAACAGGTCGTCAGCTAGTCAAGAAATTCCCCACATTTTATGAAACCCAAAGGTTCATTACCGCATTCACAAGAGCCAGTAGACCTTAATCTTTGTAGAAACAGCTGCCAGAATCTGATACGTAGTATGGAAACAACAGCAACATGAACGAGTAAGAAAAATAATTTCCACAGTTAAAAATAAAATACTATTAATATGTTTCTGCTTTTTCTTTTGATTAGCACCTTAATCACACATTTATGAAATTTTCGCTCTTTTGGGATGTTACAAAAAAGTATATTGACAGATATTTACCGACATTTTGGGACAATATGTGTCCTATCTTCAATGGCCAAGCAGTCCCGAAACGTCGATAACTAATTACCAATCTACGCTGCGTAATAACCCAAAAGAGCGAAGATCTCATTTACACCGCGGCGGAAGCCTGAAATCACGCACACATATATGCTTACACATAGGCCACGCCTTCCTTATAGAATATATATGTCAACACAAAGAGCTTTGTGTAGTCGCATAAATATAATTTTACACATGCAAAGTATAGAGATCAAGTGTTTAGCAGTTATATCAGGGTTCTTTGCCGTTTCAACTTAAACTCTCTAGTAGGTTACCTAGGAATACAACATGAAAGCCCTTTGCCAAATACTAACTCACCATTCATAACCACCTTCCTCTATCAGTAGACAATTATTGACATTTCATTTGAATCACTTTGTTAAATATCCTGAATCTGTGGGCATTTTTAGACCTAAATCAAGCATCTAGTGTTGTTTGTGCACTGAAGTGAAGGGCTGTGCATAAGGTGAAAGTTTGTTTACAAAATTACAGGCAACACGTGGCAGTGAGGTAGGTCATGTTCACTATTACACACGCATACGAGCTGTAATTTATGGTTATGTCCGCCATTTATTTGGTGCTCAGGTTTGTGAAAGAAGATGTGGGGAAAGGGACTGCGCTGAAGAGACGAGGAAAGGGGGTTAGAGAGAAGAGATTTATGTCCGCCCCGTGGAAAACTTTTGTATGTATACAATGGATACTAGCAGGAAAAACCTGAATGAGGGCATAACAGCGAAAGATAATGTTGTCTGAATATGGATAAGATAATGTATATATATATATATATATATATGTGTGTGTGTGTGTGTGTGTGTGTGTGATGTGTTAAATGTTAAGTGTGAAGTTTTGCTGTAAGGCATGCGTGTGTAAAATTACCTGTAACTTTTTTTTTATAATGAAATAAGTTGGGTGCTGACTTTTGTGGAAAAGTGTGAAGGTAAATATATGACTTAGGGCTAAAATATCTTACATACAACGTAGACACCTGAACTTCGTGTCCAAATCATTAGCAACTTTATGTGCTCCAAACATGACAGCAATCTAACACCTTTTATTGGACAGATCATTATTTCTACGAGCGGGATATATGGGATACTTTCCACTAAATAAAACACTAGCTCACTATGCTCTGTGTTTGTTAGGTTAATGTCATGTGTGTTTCCTTCTAATTTAAAACCAATGATAATGACATAGAAAAATTTAAGAACGTAATTTTCGAAGTGTTTTCATAGTGTAGAAATGAGAACCAAATTTGCTTCTGTACTTAATGAAGCACTACGCCCGAAAGGTACTTTAGGGCATGGAGGTGAATGAATGATTATCCTCGGCGCCAGATGGAGGCAAATAATTAGCTTCACGCCCCGGCCTCTTTATTGCTGGCTAAGGTCCTGCGGCACCCGTTGAATAAGCGGCTGGGTAGCCTTTGGAGCTAGTCTCGATTTTTGGAGCAGAGAAGAACATTTTGCTCTTGCTGGGAAACGATTATTTTTCTTGATTGTGCTGACACTAAAGCAGAACTGAAGAGAAAATAAAATTAAAACACACTAAGATAAAATGCGAATTTTCAGAATTAATTTAAGCATCTACTCAAAAAGGAAAATTTTAAACTTCAACGACTTTTCTTTATTAAAATGTCACTTCAGGTTGTGTGAACTATATATACAACGCGGACATCTCTCGTGCTCGACAGAAATTCCGTTAATTTTAACTTCTACTCTGTTGTAGGATATCACATATTTATCTGTGTGTCGTATAGATATTATTTCTTTGGTTTTTAACGAAACACTCTTTGTTATGCGGTCTCTGAAGGTGGCAGTAATGTAACGAAAATTACTTACAACACAAAATTGACATCTACGTATGAAGTTCCGACAACCTCGCTACTGTGGTGCGGCTTGTTGCAACTAACCTGTCCCAGTGACAGGCTTAAAGCAAGATTAATTTTTTCGAAAGAACTCAAAATCAATTTTATTTCATTTCATCTTAAATCCTCAATTTATCATAAATTTATTCTGGTGAGAAAAGCCCCTATAACCAGCGATATTTCCTCAAATTTAACTCTGTAAAACACTGTGGTTACAAAACACACTACTTAAAAATTTTACATTAAAATTCAGACTTTTCCCCCGCAGTTTATTTAGGCCTATGCGCATTATGATTCTGACATTAATAAGCATTTTTTTCTCTATACAGTATTAATTGCTTAGTGTTTGTTATGGAGAAGGAGGGCAAAATCTGAATTATTGTGTATTATTTAGAAAAATTTCTTACTTTAAAATGTTAAACTCAACAATCAATTGATGTAAGAAATGTTGAATTTTTACTTCAATATAAGCTCCATGTTAATTATTTAAATTCAAAGTCAGTGCAAACAGAGATGCACGCCGTTACAAAGGTTTTAAAGAAGTGTCTTTTTTATTATAATAATATCAGAAGATTATGGTAATGTAAGTAGTCAGAGCTATTGTTCACATACACCTCGCTGAGTAGCAAAATGATACCTATACAGAATTTAAATTACTTAATTTATCCTGCTACGGAAATTTGTTTTTTTTTTATCTAACAGACACCATTCCAATTACAAATTTCAACTAATATGCGTGTAATAAATGTCATCTCCTAATTGCTAACCTAGTGCAAACGTTTGCTGACATGAAGTGATATCATTCTCTCACACAGAACACTGACTGTCGTTGCCAACTTATGCAAAACTATATAGGTTCGAACATTAGGGATGAATGGTGGACATATTTTTTTATTAAAGTGTGTAAATAACGTAACGCTACGGAGACCAGTCCTTCGGAAAGTACCAATTCTGCAGTTAAGTCCCCAGTATCTTACAGAGCCTGAAGGCACTTTACCTTGCTTACAATACTCCATTACTTGTCCCTATAACGAGCCAGATGAATCCAGTTTATACTTTCAACACCATTTTAATAGTATTTTCCTTTCTACTTCTATGCCACCTAATTTTTCATTCATTCAGGTCTCCTTACCAAAATTTTGCATGCATGCATTATTTTTATTTTATGCTGCAATTATAGATATAAATGTAAGTAGTTATTAGTGTTAGCACAAATCCTACATAATTTTCTTTTTCACTAAGACATAACGCTCAGAAATGGCTCAATACAATTCGTGTAGCCTCATTTTTTTCCTTTCTTAGTACTAAATATCTTATAAATTTATGAAAGGATTGATCTTGAATATGCGTGATATCAGGCTTCAGCCGAGGTATAAATGAGGACTTCGCTCTTGTGGGATGTTATGCAGCGTAGATTTGTAGTTACCGACGTTTAGGGACAACCTATCTGTCCTTTCTTCTAAGGTCAAACAGTCCAAGATTTGAAGTGCTTGACCCTTGATTAGTTGCAATACTCCTACTCTTTCACCATCCGTATTATTATAACACACACACAAAAAAAAAAGTTTGGAAACATTAATAAGGTTAGTAATTCTGATAGCAACAGTAGGAGTTTAGTATAGTAAATGCAGTAACAAAAAGTAAGATAGTAAGCCAAATGAAAATATATTTACATCAAAGAAACTCTTTCCCCCAAGAACCTGTTATTACGCACACATAAACTGAGGTAAGGCGAAAAAGTTCAGTAAGTCCACCTTCTTATTCTTCTTCTTATTATTTTTCTTGTCAAAATTATTTTTAATATCTCATATTCCTATGAAGTTTCACGACTGTCAAATGCTTAAAGGCGAATTAGAAATGTTAGTACAGTTACGCCGCCTCTCATCATTATCTTGTCATGAATTTCACAAGATTTCACTTGTGTTTTATGAATGTGCCCACAGGGTGTCACTATAGACACCGGAGTGAAACAGGAAATGAGAGAAGTTCAGTATCTGACATAGATTGCAGGACGGAGAACATTCTACTTCATAAGTATGTAGTGACTTCGAATATTTTTCACTTCACGCCAGTGTGTAAATAAAGTTAAAACATACCATTATAAAAAAAAATAACAACGAAATTGTGCTAGAAATTGCCACAGAAATGGCAAAGGAGTAAAGCGCCTGCAAAGTAAAACAAACGATAAATGATTTTTAAAAAAGTAAGTCCCAAAAGCTTCAAATCGTAATTAGGCACAAAATCCATAACGTTTGGACTTCGTTATGCAGACAGATGCATGAAATCTTTAATAAATTATCTTTTAAGGTAAATAAAATTTACTTAAACTTCCCAAATTCATTTTCTGCGTAATGGGGAATCCCCATCACGTACCCTAAAAAGTTAAAAATTAACCTACACACAGGCATTTATTGCTTCCGAAAAATAAAACTTGAAGTTATTTTAAAGCTTGTTTATTCTAAAAAAAATAGCAAACTTGTGAATGGAGAAAACCAACCGATGTCAACTGAGGCCATAAAATCCTATCGAAGTACTGTTAAATTTAGTAAATTCAGGAATTTGCTATCTGGTACACAAGGCAGAAGCAGAAGATTCAAACAAAATTTGTATAACAGTAGGCTGCTTCGGAAATTAAAATACAGACACACAGAAAACTACAAATTCGATCTTGGAAAAACTGACTGCGATATTAATTGACTCAGTATATGCTTTATTAGTTGTAGATTGAAGAGATTAACTGCAAATTTACCTTTGGATTTTACCCAGTTTTATCGGCTATATTTCGCCCTTTTGGTGAGCACAATTCCAATGATTCACATTTAAAATAAAATGTAACTCTTGGACCAGACATTCAACGTTGCAAATCTGTGTAAAGTAATCAGACATTCCACACATGCAAATAAAATATTCATCATAAAGTCTATTAATGTTGGCATGTGGCACGTACGAGTATGGCGGAGAATGAAAGAATGAGTATTTATTGAATACATAAATAAATGCATATTTATTACTTGAGTCAACATTAGATTATGAATAAAGTGTTAAATACTGGGGAGAAGAAAAATGATTCCAAGTTTTCGGTAAGGAAATTTGAAGGAAGAAGACTATTGGCAACCTAAGCTTAAATATGAGGACAGTATTCAATTGATTTTAACAAACTACGATTGGAGGGCGTGGACTGGATTTATCTGGCTTAAAATAGGGGAAAGAATTGGTCTTTTGTGAACACCGCAACAAACCTTCAGGTTCCAAAATATACGGGGAATTTCTTAGCTAAGGGTCTATTCGGTTCCCAAGAAGGACCCTAATCAGTGGAATTAGTTTTTAGTTAGGCAGTTAGTTAACGAAGAGATTAGACCATAAGAGGCTATAAGGCCAATATTAATATTACAAACCCTGGTGTGAAAAAGAGGTGTTTCTCAAGTCGCTTATTGGGGATAAATATTTCCGACTTCCATATAAATATTTAATCATTTTAAAGTACCAAAATAAGGTTATATGCATTCCACCAAGATTACATATGTTCGTCTTGCTTATATACGTGTATTTCTTTCCAGTGCCAGAGGTTGTGAAATAATCCGCAGGAAAGGGAACGTGAATATATTAAATCTTGGGACACATATCCCTAAAGACTTATTCACAGTATTGTTTTGCTCAAATTAGTATAATTATAAGACAACTGAGAGAATGTACGTAGATATACTACAATTACTTCCTTTTACTTATATCTCAAAATAATAACCCTAAATTACGTATTACATCCAAGCCATGGTGTGGAGTACTTCTTGATAAGCTAAAAGTTTCCCATCTAGCCAATAATTTTTCCCCATGTTTCATAGAATTTGCAGGTTCCTTCCTGTGTTCACAAAGGCTTGCAAGTCCGAAGATTCCTGTAGTTGTGCACTTTGAAATAACTTCATATTACAACTAAATGTGAGTTGGAAAATTATGTCAAAATCTCAGGGCCTTTATGAATTTGCAAACGTAATATTTCCGTATAGGAATCAATGTTCTGAAAAGAAATAAGCTTGATATTACCCTAGCGATGATCGTAAATTGCTTAGCAACATTGGTATGAAAGCAGTGACAGTGGAAATACCTTGTAGAATTTAAAAATTTAGGAAATATGTCGTTATTGGCTCTTCCCTGAGGTCAAGGTTCAAATCGAATACTTTTCGCATGCTTTTAGGCGATTTGTAATGAGAAACACCTGAATAAGGCGTAATATATATTTCAGAATTTTATTTTACATATTTAGTATTTTTTATACTTTGACTTCAACTATATTGTTGCATAAAAACAGCAGTTTGGAAGATCCCTGTCGAAGAGAAGGTTGCGGATAAGAAAAACTCTTCCAATGTATAAATAATTAATTTTATTTAAAATTGGAATTGTGTTATTTTCAATTACTTTTCTGAAGCCATTCTGAAGACAGACCTATAAAAATTTATTTCTGGTGTTCTCAGAAGTTGAACATTTAATCAACGTTATTACGTATTTTTTTCTCCAATGTTTAGTAAATTACGGTTTTAAATTTGCACACAACTATCGAAAAATTATAAATTATAGTTATACAGTAGTACACATAAGATTATTGTTTGTGGAATCTAAAACTTTCTCGCTCGATCAGCCTGTCAGTATAGGATGAATGTGCAGCGCTTCGGAGAATTTCTCTGCCTCAAAAATCAGGAAATTTTTAACATTTTAAAAGAAGTTTTGTGTTAGGTTTGCAGGCATATAAATATTTCCGGTGTTAGAAAAGCTTATAATTATTTTTAAATTACCTTATTCTTCCACCTCAAATTATTTTGTGTTCAAAATTACACTTTGTTGTACTCGCATATCGGAGCAATATACTTACTTGATTTTGAAAAAGGATTACGATTTTGTGCTAGGACTGAAATCTGTAAATATTTGTATTGAGTTATGCCGTCGAGAAAAATCAGTTCTAAGTAACTTTTGTCACTCATGTAATACAGGAATTGTAATTTTGAAACGTCATCAAAACAAGGATTGCTAATCTTTGTTTTGAGACGATTCAAAATCATTGGATTAGACTAATGTCTTTGACACAATATTAACACTTATGAACATCTTAATTGAAAATAGATTATAGAAAATTTATCTATATCTTTAGCTTTATAAAAACCTAGAAATTGATGAATTGTTTATGCAAACACATAAGCCTGTTAAATCAACAGTGAGATCATGATCAAATTTTCTCCACTATAAGTGATATTGTAAGCTATGGATATTATGAGAAGTTGTAGCTTTTTACCATTCTCTTATTACATTGTTTTTTATGTATTCAACATTTTATATCTTAAGGAACATCTACAGGGAGCCGTAACAATGAATGCGTCCTTGTGAATTTAATTCCTACATGCTATTATTCACGCTCGTCTCTTTTGTCGGCCTATTTATTATACTCACATAGGCCTACAAAAATCCTTCGTTAATTGCTTTCTCGCCAACACAGATTTTCATTTATCTATGATTTTCAATTTGTATTCAGGGTTGGAAACCACGGGGTGAATTCTTGTGTGTTAATTTTTTAAATTTATATGTACAAGAAAATAATCATTGGTTTTCTCATAAGACATGCACGTTTGATGTATTAGTACCCGAAACTAATTTAATAGCACGCATTTCCCCATTTTCGTCTTTGTATGTTTGATTTCCAACATCATTAGTCCTCTCTATTTTCTGTGTTTGATTAAGGAACGGGTAAAGTGATTAAGGTGTGAGGTTAGAAGTTTTCAGGATATTGATAAGACTCGAGCCTTCTAGAAAGTTATGGGGTGTTTATTGGTAAATATTTACAGTCCAATGGACTGAGTAACGATCAAGAAGAATGTACTAGGTTTTTCCGAAATATCGATTAAATATATACCAAACAACACGGATCAACATTCTACGAGTCTGAACCTTCACGTACTTAAGCTTTAGTGAGCCAAGCTGAGTGGGGCCGTGTTTTTTCTAACCTCCAATTTGCTATTATGCTATGATATTTTCCATGGAAGCAATTCCTTGAGAGGAGAGTTATTTCTGTGTACGTCATCTATACTTTACTATTTCCAGTTTTACGAAGGCCTTGAAGGGCAAATAATTTAATAGCTTAGTCATATTTGATTTCCCTAATACAGTACGTCACTATGAAGTTTCCAAATGTCAGGACGATTTGGAACTAAAATGAACAAACCAGTTGGCAACGTTGCTCTAGTACCTAGATACCGTAAATAATTTGACTTTACTTGATGCAATTTGACGTTACTTGACGATAGTGTGGATGTTGGTCCGGGAATACGTAAAGAGAAGACGAAACAGAAGTTTATGTTATACCATGTGTATGTTTGTGTCATGTCAAAGGAATGCAAGAACAAAATCACAAAGAGACGTTAATAAAAGAAAGAATATTTAGCACGGTTTACATATTCAGAAACGGGTTTAAAAGAATAAATTTATGCTCACAAAGATTGGGGGTACATAAAATTTGACAAACAACCGGAAGCTGTTATATTCCGCATCTCCCGCCTAAAGTCATTTGATTCATATATACGTCTGCATTAAGATAACTTTACCTGTTGTATGTGTGATTGAAAATTTATCTCTCGAACTGCTAAAAGTAGAGAAGCTAGAGAAGAAAAGAGTAAGGAGAATAAATTGATTAACAGAAGGAGTAACAGAAAAACCGTGAAAACTTGGCGTGCTCATTAAATAATATTCGAGTGATTGCATCATTCTCGATCGGATCGGATCGGCTGGACTTGCACAAAGCATCTAAATGACCGCAGGCAATTTAATATTTGTGTCCATAAAAGACGGGAATTTAAATGATTATTTGGGCCACTATAAGCTTGTAAAAACTCTTCAGTTAACGACATCTGCAGCAGTAGCAAAAGCTTCAAGAATTAGACTCTTCCGCCTTCAAGGGCAAATATCCATCTCTCTGAGTTTGCTGTAGCAGAATATATGGGAGGCAACTGTCTTTCATCTGTAAGATATACTTACTAAATTGCATTTGGAATGTTATATTTTATTACAAAAATGGTTTATGTTTAATCATGCTCTTGTATATTATTATATTTGTTATCAAACAATTTGCAGCCAAATAAACTTTTAAGGATTCTCATCTCAGCCGCTTATATTTTCCGTCTATCTTTTCTATTTAATTTTCAGTTTACACAATTATACATTAAAGTTAGAACCGCCATTATTTATAGAATTTTAAGTGTGTCGTTTCTGTGACTTTAATTTCAGTTTTATTCTGATGGTTACGACGTCAATCTACCAAGTTTAGTGCTGACATTTCTACAGCAGCATAAAATATTTTAACCCATGGAAATGAGGTTGTGAATTTGTTCAATGATGTCATTACCGATCGCCAGTTACAGAAGTTCCCTTTTCCATCAAGGAAGCCTAAAGGCTTAATCTGCGTATAAAGAAAGTTATGGAATCATAAATTGTAAGTAAAATCGTGAAACATTTTGTACTCGGTAACAAAGACAGCCTAGATACAGGGTGATTCAGGAGGGAATGGTAATATTTTGGAAGTTGATACTATCAGTCATTGTGAGACAAAAAGTTCATATGAACATGTGTCTAATTCTGAATGGTTATCGAGATAGAGCTGTTTGAATCTCCAGACCAAACTCTGTTAAATTTTTTTTGTGGTGGTGGATGA
Source organism: Reticulitermes speratus (assembly GCA_021186555.1). Classification (NCBI taxonomy): domain Eukaryota; kingdom Metazoa; phylum Arthropoda; class Insecta; order Blattodea; family Rhinotermitidae; genus Reticulitermes; species Reticulitermes speratus. Next base: position 35,863,200 of record JAJKFL010000003.1, on the reverse strand, counting down.
AGAACAAAGTTTACAAAAGACAGGTGGCTACACGAGAAGAATTGCTCGCTTGCATTTTGAATACTGCTACCCGCATAAATAAACGTAAAGGTCAAATCAGATAAAAAACACGCGATCTTTACACATGATTTGCGAAGTGCATTGAGTTTTAAGTTGGGAATTTCAAACATTTATTGTGAAAGGTAACAAATTTTTCATGTCTGTATAACAAAGTTGTCTTTTAAAGAATAAATTGAAATTAGAATAAAATTAAGAGTAAGTAATTTATCTTTCTTTATTACCATTTACAACGCTTATGTATTTGCAGATTCAAACAAATAAAATCCGATAACCATTCAGAAGTAGATACATGATCATATGAAGTTATTTCTCACAATAACGGATAATATCCCTTCCAAAATATTGACTGTTCCTTCTGAATCACCCTGTGTAATCCTTACGTTTTTCCGTATTAAGTTGGAGGATGAATAGCCGAGTATTTGGCAGTAAGATAAGATTAGATGAGATAGATAAGAAATCCAATTATAAACGAAAAAATGAACTGTAAAGCACTGGTGTCTGCCATGGATATACAAATATCCGTGGGATTTTTTTATGCTATTTGAAGTTACATTTTCCTTTCTGAGTTCCAACAATTAATGAGAAGCCGTATAATTCAGCAGATAAATCTAAGAGATAAAATAGCTAATAAGTTATGGAAATAGAGTCATAATAACTGCGGTAAGCTCAAGTTTTTCTACTCTTAGCTCGACAATTGTCAAACTCAATATGTGTTTTATATTTATGTAGTAAAATATTTCCAATTACCCAAAATAAGTCGGATTTTATTTTGTGGTTCTAAAGAGGGAAAGAAAAAATACGGAATGAATAATCAGTTTTAAAAATTGTTAATATTATTTTAATGTTGCTATAACATTTAATAGCACACCTGAAATTTTTTGAGAACCTAAATTTAGCAAAAATGGTGAAATGGAAATTTCTATGTGGCCCAAAGTCGGTAATAAATAGATTTTTTATGTATATCTTATAACTGGATCCAAGAAAGTAGGTTTAAGTCCGCGCAACAGAGTCCTTTTCGAGAACCTATTAGTTGCTCAGCTAGTTAAGCAATTCTTATCTTTTTTACGGAACCCGAAATTTTATTTTCATGTTCAGCAGAGCCTGACACTGGTGCCTGGGCCGAGGAAAATAAAATTTGGATTCCTCATTCTCATATCCTACTTTGAACCAATTTAATATTATCCCAGCTGCGCCTAGGTTTTCCAACTGTTCTCTGTCATTCAGGTAGTAGGAATAAAAATTTCTATGTCTGTATCATTTGTGAAAAATGCTATATGCTCATACCGTCTCTTTTCATTGATCTGATGGTATCAATAACATGCTGTGAAGTAATGTAACATATATATTCTGCTTCTCAGCTGAAAAGTTAAGGCTCTATGATGCAAAATTATACCAGTTTTTAAAAAACTGAATACCTTCAAGTTCAGAATTCAACGAAATAAAATTCCTTTTCTAGGAAATGGCTCTATTCGTATTTAATTGGTGAAGCCCTCATTACATTTATTTTTAAAGCATGATAAATTGCATAGTTTTCCCTCCATTGGAGCAACAGCCCCTAGTGGGTCACGGCTTTCTCATTATCGAGGTTTCACGATCAAGCTGAATTGCATATAATTTCTTAAATCTTTGAAGGCTAAATTTTTACAGTATACATAAACAGTCAGTTCTTACCTCACATAGAACATTGCTTGTTCCAGTTAGGAAAACCAATGTTTCAATTCTGTATAGGGAAATAATATGCCTAGCTGTTTATTTTGAGAATCATACGGAACACATAAATAAGCTTTGAGGGAAAATGCAAAGATTTTAGTTTTTAAACTTGGTGGTAGATATAGTAACTACTAGGCATGAAAGTAACGTATAGGCTATCTGTCTTACCATGAAGTCCCCGAGAGAGCTAGTTCGGAGAAAAGAATTTCTCTGTGTTTCTTTAAATTGTCTTCCGAATTTTGAAACCTTATGACACTGTAGAATACACAAGACACATTTTTGCAGCAAATGAACAGTTCCATCAACATTTTAACCCAGTGAGAGTGTTTTTACTAAGTTTCAGAAAGAATTTGTGTAACGTTATTTTTTAATGGCGTGGTTTCAGGTTTCCGCAGCGGTGTAAATGAGATCTGCACAATTTTGGGATTTTACGCAGCGAATAATGGTAATTTCTTACCGAAGTTTCGAGAAAACCTATCGGTCCCATCTTCAAGGGTCACGCAGTTCAAGACCCTTGAGTATGAGACCGACATGTTGCCCCGAAACTACGGTAAGAAATTGCCATTCTACGCTGTTTAAAATCACAAAAGAGCGCAGATCTCAGCTATTATTCGATATTATATTCATGAAGAAATAAGAACAGATTGAAGTCAGGGAATGCTTGCTACCATTCAGTACAGAATCTTTTGACTTCCAGGTTGCTATCCAAAAATATAAAGAATAAAAGAGAATTATAATTTTGCCTGTTGTTTTGTGTGGGTTTGGAAATTGTTCTCTCACATGGAGGAAGGAACGTAGGCTGAGGGTTTTCGAGAATAGGGTGCTGAGGAAGATATTTGGGACTAAGAGGGACGAGGTAACAGGTGAATGGAGAAGACTGTCTAGCGAGGAGTTTATGCTGTGTACTCCTCACAAAATATTATTCTTGTGATAAATCAAGAATAATGAGATGGGCGTGGCATGTGTCACGTATGGGGGACAGGGGAGGTGCACACAGGGTTTTGGTGGGGAGACCTGAGGGAAGGAGACCATTTGGTAGACCTAGGCCTAGATGGGAAAATCATACTAAAATGGACCTTCAAGAAGTGGGATTGGGAGGCATTCGCTGGTTTGATGTGGTTTAGAAACGGGACAGGTGGTGGACTCTTGTGAATGCGGTAAAGAACCCTCATGTTCGACAAAGTGAGCTGAATTTCTTAACTAGCTGAGGACCCATTAGATTCTCAAGAATGATTATGCACCATGGATTATTGCTATTTTTTCCACACATGTAAAGTTTACAAGCCTTTATAATTGATTTACGTCATTGTCACGCATACAGGACTGATGCCTGCTTCTCATTACACAGGAAAATGGAGCCCTATTAAGTTTTCTACAAAATATATCTACATTAGTTATGATTAAACCTTTCAAGCACAGTAGATACTACATATATGCCTATTTATGTTTAAACACTAAATAGTGTTTATATTTTACCCACACAGTGCAAATGTGCTTTTACGTCATTATAATGAACGGCGATTATATCTCCAAATAATTGTAATAATTTGGCTTTTTCCAGATACGAATTTTGTTTCCTGTGATGTAGGAACTGAGTTGTAACCTATGCCCTTCATAAAAATAAAGGTTTGAAGAAGGTGTATGAGAAAAATCATGCTGTCTCTTTGTATCTATGTTCACCCCATTCCTAATTCTGAATTATTTGAGCTCTTTTTTACGACGTTTGGGAGGAAAATTATGCAAATGGAAGACAACACAGCGTCAATCCTCTAATTCCGATTATCAGTAAGAAAAACAAGGAGCAAACTCAAAACTCTGAGACGAGAAGTACATTAGCTCTAGAATTTAGCAATTTGAAATTAATAAAACGTCGTAGTGTGCTTACGTGTGAAGTAACATGTGTTAGTTTGAAGACCACTGTTTTGCAAATTGATTTCAGTGTTTTATGAATAATATTTCTCAGTCTACTTTACTTGTTTACGCTGCCAAAAGCTCAGAGAGTACAGCACAATATTTGTAACATTTTATGACTTTGCGTTTAATGAAATTTTTAATAAAATTAGTAAGAGACATTAAAATGAATTCGCTCTTATAATTTTGTCTTCACGTTTACTTATATACATTTCCTGAGGTATGTAACGCTATATAATTTAAAAGCATTTTTCATTTCACAAGTAAGATATTACCCATACCAAACTCGAATAATTGTAAGTGTAAATTAATACCTATCATTTCGAAATCCATTATTCTATAAATTGACTTAAGTATGTACTAATATGTTTTTTACTTATTTTCCTTGTGGTTTTATGTGTAGCATTTTATGTTTTCATGCTCTGCAGAACCCAATGTATATAGTACATGTATATGTATATATATATGTTTATGTACATAGTGTAAAGAAAAATTAAATAGACCTCTTTGCTTTGAATTTTATAGACATAGCCTCTTAAATGAGGTGCATTAAGAAATGTGTTGAATGGGGTGATATCCGCAATTGACAAGGTTTTCACAACATTTTAAACCGCTATATTTTAGTTCTCTCTGTTACAGTATTTGAGACATATTTCCGAAAGCATTTTCAAATAAATCATCATTCGATAAACATGCCTAAAATAATGGTTTTTTCAGTACCAGCTATCTATTCGAACTAGAAAAATTTAGATTAAGCTTATAAAAATTGGAATAAAGGGGAATAGATTTACAGATGTCAAGAAGAACTATTGTGACGTCTTACAGTGCTGATTAGTTAGCAGAATCTGCTTAGTGAATGGAGGTACAGGAATTCTGCATACTTGCAAAACTTCTGCAAACTCTTTCAAAGAATGACAAAATTGGTTCTGGACCTCTTTGCGATTTTATAGACTCTTAAAATTTAATTATTTACTTTGTTACACTCTTTTCTGTGCATTGATCTCTATCATACAATAGAACGAATTGGTTGAATACTATGAAAAATGTGTTCATGGGAATATTTCCGTAACACCTTTTACCACTACTTGAATTATATCTTCAGAATTATCTGTCTTCTTTACCCTGAACATTCGCTACTAATGAGTGTGATTTGACATTCACACGACCATGATTAACAAACGTACGGTATTCTGGGACCTGACTTTACGTACTTTTGTATAAATGTTTCTTACAAAACGTGGGTGAACCTGCTTATGTGTCAAAGAAATCGTGTCACATCCCATAGGATCAAAATCTGTACAATTGTAACTTCAAAGATTCCTCTGTTGTATGTCATTTCGTTGCGCCTACTAGGCTGTTAGGTCTTAGGATTTAAGATTTAGTTCTGTTTGTAGGATCGCCTATGTTTCTTGCACAGGGAGAGCATAAATTTATATTAGGCCTAGAGTACGAAGTAATGTACGGAAATTTTGAGCATATCTATCTCTGTATTTAGCTTTCGAATGACGATTTAATTTTTATTTTATACTAAAAAATCAACAAAAAATGTTTCGAAACTGACTTCCCTACAAATAATGGCTCTATGTATATGTCTTACGGGAACTTTACTGAATGTTGCAGTGTAAGATTTACAACTCTTATGTTGCATTTGTAATGTAGGGATTAGATTCAAACTTCGGTCGAAGAGTTACGGGTTTGAACTTCTCTTATATTTAATGAGGCTCTTTATTGTGCAATCAAAGGCCTATAGCTTCCTATAGCTTTGAAAGCTATAATCTTCAATGAATAATAAATTTTAATTTATAGACCTATGAAAGAAACAGCCATAGCCTAATTTGATTTGGTACACTCTTCCGGTGTTTGTTTGGAGGAAATGAGGAAAATCAGTGAAATCTCACTGAGTGTGGCCGGTTTTAGGGTCGAGACTTGAAACCGAGATCTACAGAAAGCAAACAAGAAGACTGTCTTCTCAGATGTGACTTGTTAATATGACAGTTTCTTCTTCCGTTTTCTCATTTCTTCCAGGCAAATGCTGTGACAGCACTTTAAGATATACGGAACTGTGCCTCCTTCCACAACTTATAATTTCAAAATACAGAATCAAACTAACATTCAGGAATAGACCTCATGGATTTCATGCATTTATAGGAAGCGCCATTAAGTAAATAAGAGCAGGAAACACACTGTCGAGATTTTGCTTTGCTTTCAAATTTATCTGCAATATAATTTTAAAGTAATCATTAAGTTTACCCTCCAGTTACGATTTACATTGGATAATTCTGTGTCAAAGCTTCTCAACAGCCTGAAATCACAGACTCTGTTCTAGAATACCACAGAAGCAGGCGGATGCATTGAGAAGAGTTCACACTTAATGCAGTAGTCTATATTAGTAAGGACAAAGAAGTTGCGCAGACGAAGATGCGCATACATAAAAACTAATGTCAATCAATATACTTGTTGTGTCACTCAAGTAAACAAAACGTTCATTGTCTTATATGTCTTGAAATTAGGTCCATAAGTGGAGCCTGCGGTAACTCTTTCTCCGAAATGAAACACTATTTATAATAATTACTTTTCATTCACGTAAAGAGAGGTGAATAAAGTAATTACAGAAACTGAGAAGACAAGGAATTCCTTTAAACAGAACTCACCTACTCCAGCGACATGAATCTTCTTCATCCACGGATATATGATGCGATCTCCAGACTCTGAGCTATCATCCTGATCGAGGTCCAGCTGTTCATCATCCAGATCGTCTTGGTCATCTTCATCGTCCAGCCGGTGTTGTTGAACCAACTCCTGCAACGGAAGCTGCTGTTGTTGCTGTTGTTGGTTTTTGTTGGATTATCTGATGATGAACAACGCTAGGCGGCGACGATTCACTGTCTTGGTGTGAAACAACTACCACTGATGTTGGACTTAATTCTCCATTATTGGCAAGAACATTCGTTGCCTGAGGAACATTATTAGCACTGAGTCCTGGAAGAATCGTTGCTGTTTGCTGCTGAGGCTGTATTCCACAATGGGGAGGTTGCTGGATTGTTGGAGGTTGTTGTGCTTCTGGAGGCAGCGGGATCGCTGATGGTGGATGATGGTGTGGATGAATGGTGTTGTGGTGAGGATGTGGTGGAGGAGGTATCTGATGATGATAATAATTCCCATAACCACCATAGCCACCGGCAGCCCCTGCATTTCCATTAAGTTGTACTGCCGTTGCCGTTGTCGCACCGTAAGGTGTGCCTGTGGCCTGATGCTGATGATGATAACCATATTGATGGTGGTGATGATGGTGATGGGTAAGATGGTGATGATGATGGTGTCCTGTGCTGAAGAAATCACCAGCTGCGGATGGTATATAGTTACTCTGACTATATTCTTCACTTGGGGGGAATTTTGGTTCAGCTACAACAGCGACTGCCGTTGTGTGATGCTGATGATGATACGGTGATGAGGACGCGGGTGATGATGACGACGAAGATGTTGCCGATGTCTGATGCGGCACTACTGCCGATGATGGTAAAGATGTTGCCACAGCAGCTGAAGACGGGTTCATCAAAAACGAACTCATGATCATTAATTTTTCTCAGGGTTTGGGTTTTCCTTCGTATAACAGCGAAGTGTAGTTCGTTTTCGATGAGGAGGACTAGTGGAGGTGGTAATGGCTGTGGAGGGGGGAGAGGTTTGCTCTTCAAGAGCTGAGGAGAAATGGAGTTGGGACACAGAGAGGAAGGGGAAAGCGTACGAATTCCTTTTTTATAATACCTTCTCTCCCGTTTATCTTATTCAATCTTCTCTATTGTAGCACCCACGATTTTTTATTGTCTCTTTACCTGAATACTCCCAATTCACTGCTGGTCGAATATTCGCCGTGCCTTACTTTTTGGGGATTTTGAGTATAGTGAAGAGAAACTTTGTCTCTCCGCGACCCTCCAAAAAAAACTCCAACCTTCTCATCATCTCCCTCCCCCACAACACATCAAAAAGAGAAAACCCCCCACAGCTGATTTTTCTCTCCTCCTCCTCCCCTACTTTTGGGTTGAAAATCTCTCCTCCTATTCCACGTTACGACTACAACAACTAAAAAAAGTTCCCGCCCACAGTCACCCAATTAGCATACCACGTGACTTGCCCTCCGACCAATTAGAACGTTGCAACGTCACCGACCATGATGGATTACCCTCGGCTACCTCGACAATGTAACGACTATGGCGCCACCACCAGACTGAGTGGCGAGACTTGGAACTAAAGTATCTGTCTCTGTCTTTCGGATTCTGGTCGTGTTGAGAACTGGATGTTGTATATAGGAGTGAGGGGGAATGGATTTTTCATAAGGGTACTTTTTTAATAGAGGGTGGCAGGTTGTGGTGCTGGTAGTGATGGTGGTGGTAGTGGTGGTGATTTGAAACTGCGCAAGTTTTAACTACACACTGTTTTAGTCAGCATACATGTGCCGTAACTTTTAGAATCGTTTAAGACCTTTTGGTACGTTAACACGTAACACGTTGTCTTTGTTGACTCCTATCACGCGGAGCGTGATTTAGTTACACGACAACTTCTAAAAGAAAAGAAAATTGATGCCCTTAAATGAATGTCAATCGATTCTAGCATTTTCGCTGTTGATTAAAAGTGCAGTTTATTCATATGCACCTCCCCCCCAAAAAACACACTTCACTTCACTTAAGACGATAAAAAATTATTGCTTATACACATAAACACTGAAATATGTCCATTATGGCATATATTTACTGTTAGATACTTAAAAATACTGTGTTTTGTTGTGTGTAATGTGGAATGGCACACACAGTTTTCCAGAAATTTTACACCACAAAAGTTACGGCCTTACTTATCACTAAACCAACATCAGTTTATTTTGTTAATAAATACCTTTGAAATATCTAAGCCATTTTTACATACAAATTCTAAGCCTTCTTTTGTCTTACTGCTTCTTATTTGTGTTTAATGGCTCACGAAACACATGTGGTACACAGCATCACGTATCCTATTTGATACCGAAGAGCAGATTTTGCTTAAAAAAATCACTGTCTTTATGTGCTAAATAACAGGTGGAAGCGAACAGATTCCAACACGTAGCGAGGACAGCACAAGCAGACACTAGGCAAGTCAAGAGACGTCCAGCACACTGTGAAAACTGTCCGCGGTTCCTGTTGAGGTTTGACTGATACAACACATACGAACCACCTAACTAGTCTCTTTGGCCATGGCCATACAGCTCGTCACTTTACACTGTTTTCTCACTCTCACATGCTCGCTCACACATCACGACAAACTGGTATATAACCTCTCTCTCCCTCCGTCTCTCTTTAGCTATGGTTGTCCGCTTAACTGACACACTTCTCTTTCCCTCCTCCTCCTCTCTCTCTCTCTCATTCTCTCACATGATTCCTACAATCCGTCCCTTTCTTCATACCGCTGTTACCCTTCATCCCCCACTCACCTACCCTGTCTCTCTCCTCCAAAACCCACCCCTGAAGAGAGCTGTCTGTCAAGCAAAGCTAGAGGAGGGTTGGATGGTTGGTCCAAGATGTGCGCCAGAATTCCTCCTATAACGGCATCATTCTCATCATTGCGATCATCATTGTTGCAACCCTCAAAGTCTGTGGCATTCTCCAAAAGTAAAGCAAAACTTTGTGTCCTATAAGCTGAATGTACGTCTCGCACTTAAACATTCACAATTTATTTTCAAAGTAAGTAATATTTCTTACAATGAAGAAGAAGCTTGAAAAATTACTAAGGTTTTACTTACCCGACCGAAAATTCGTTATACATCACGAAGTCTTTGCGAAAAGAAAAAATGTACTGTAATGTAACAATCTGGCGATTTCGCCTATCGGTTTTTTGCTATGGAAAAGCAACAATGCGTTTGCATTTTATTGTTGACATACACGTAGCTCTCAAAAATGTACGAAACCCTTGAGTACTGCCATGGAAACGCAAGAATGGATTCCTTTTGCACTGCTGTCGAGCTACAAAATATTTCTTTCTGCTCTCAAAAAGATAAACCTACTTAAGGTTTTCGTGTAGTGTCCGAAATTATTATCCGAATTTAACCAAATTTGGAGTTTATCGACAGATTTTCGTAAAAGTCCCCACAAAAGTAACGAAAATAGATCAGTGGGAGCCGCGCTGATACATGTGGAGAGACAGACAGACAGACAGAAGGACGGACGGACGGACGAAACGACGGGCATTTAAAGCTGCTATGAGCTTATAGCCATTTACTCTTATACGAAAGCGCCCAGAAACAATTTTTACGGCAAACTAATTTAACTTTCATGACAGTTATAAAATTTAGAATAATTAATATTTATGCATGGTCTGTAAAGGTAGCCAACCTCGTAAGTCTCAAAAAAATAAATTAACTAAACTTGCATCCCATTAACTTAAAGTAATGCAGTCTACTTGGTTCCAATACATAGAGACCGTAAATGCATCTAAACACGTGTGTCTACGAAGAAATAATTTGAACATAAGCCTAATGAGACACTACGAACGTTTGACAGAGAACGTAATAAAACAGAAACGTAACTTGTTAATATCAACTGCTTGAAATGTAGTGTTTTTACCATCCCGTCAAACAACCTTGCCTGGAGCTAGCAAGCTTTTTAAATCAATACCTTTATGATAATTGTAATAATTGTATCAATTAAAAAACTGATTGAATTCGTGGGTCCTTAATACCATTCATTTAAAATCTGCTATCACTTTTCCGCCTAAAATCCAGTGATGAGAATAAGTCATAAAATTATATTTGTAGCCATTTTTGTAAGTTTCGAACTTGAACTGTCACCTAAAGGAAAAGTTTTGATAGAGGATTATAGCATTTTTGAAGAAAATATGTAAAGCTAAGAGAACAAAGAACAGTACAATGCACAAAATTACACAAAATTAAGCTTTGTAATATTTACCCTTCTCTATAGTCCAAAGGTCTCTCTGTAGAGTAATTAAGTAAATAATGTTATAAAACAAATTGGGGAGACAACAACGCGGAGGAAATATGTGTCGGTAAATTCTAAATGGAAATAACTACATGCAAAACCTAGTCGTGGATAGGAAAATAATAATATTATTCTTTGGGGAGAAAATAAAATCAGACTGCGGCTTCTCGGCCCATGTTCTTGTCAATACAATGATGAGTCTTCAGGTTTTGTAAAATGAACTGCATTTCTTAACCTGTTGAATGATTGTCAAATTTCTAAGAAAGGCACAGATCCATGGAAGTACTTATTTAATTATAGGACAGGGTGGTACTTTCACACAAACTTCGCTGACAAGTGCTACCTCCTTCATGCAATTTTACAGAAGTTTGTAAAATTTCTATTTTTTCCGTTCGTAATTTCGTTCGAAGCTCACATGATTTATACATTATTTTCGTTATTAATTGGGTTTCTTTTCGCCCTTAATTTCCGGTTATAACTTGTTAAGGGTTTTTGATTTTGGTTAAATGCAATTCCTTGGAACGGGAATGTGCAAGGCAAAATTGTCCTAGTGTGAAATGGACAAGGCAAATTCTCTCATCAGCAACAATATATTACGTTACTTACAAGTAGTTTAATAAATTTACGTATCACATGTTTGGTCTAGACCCTTAATTTTAGGTTGGATTTTATATATCCTATTGGGTGGTATGAATCCCTTTCTCTATGCCTCACCCTCCATTCTTTGCTTGTACCCCTGCCACTGTTTCCGGAGACGGAACACAATCAATCACAATCCGCGTGCGACGCTCAATTTTCTCTCCTTTTCCTCCCTCACACCATTCCGTCTTCAACTCCCCAACCTCTGCGTCCATCCACCCCCCTCAACGCTCACCCTTTTCCGCTTTTTGAGACACACACGACAGTGGCGGATCTGTGCAATGTCACTTGTCTTTTCCTTGGTACAAGGGAGGAAGGTAACAGAGTTTAAGCCTATTATCATTATCATCATCATCATCATCTTCGTCACTTAACAGCGGCCAAGAAATTTTAAGTCATTTTTAATTATCTTAAAAAAAACTAAGCCTCAAACATTTAATTTATGTCACATCTGTCTACAATTTTCCATTACATTCAGGCACAATAAATACTTCACAACGTGATAAATAGTAGTGTTATGGTTCCTAACACAGGTTATTGCGCAATTACAGAACTAGGTTTTGGTGTTGAATGAAAACTTCGAGAGGTATGTCTGCCTCCAGCAGTACGGTTTTCGTTATGCCCGCTCAATCCGTAGCTTGCGGGCAACTTGTTGTCCGTAATACAGTGCAACTTTGTCCGCGGAGATATTTGAAATGAGAAAAGGTGTTTTAACTCTCTCCCTGACAATGGCAAGATAGAAGGCCGAAGAAATTTTAAAAAATTATGAACTGTTCATTTATGGGAAGACATGCGTTATATTACTAATTAACTTTGCAAAAAGGTGATAAAAAAGCGACACACTAGCCTGCGTTTTGAATTGCATTTTTTCATACATTTTTCTATTATTACCATGTTTTATCGCACACGATTCATAGAAAAATACACACGTAAAATTATACATGTAATTGTAATTTAATTTCACTTTGCCCGCACTTTGCCGCGTTTGCCCGCACCACATAAAAGCGACAGCAGGCCTGGTTTACGTGCACTACCAATTTCCCACATCATTGGCTTAGGTTTAGCCGTACTGAATAAAAACATTTGTAGCACAGGAAATTTATTGTTTATAAACCTTTGTAGCTATGTAATATTTTAAATTGTTCAAATAGTGTCACTGACGTGGTCTTCAGATTAGTCCAATATTCTTTTGTAAGGTTTCTGTATTCGGAGTTTCAAGCCATTGAGGTCATACTTTGAATACGTGTAGATCACATGTGAGGTTACTACGGCGGTAACTATTAAAATACCAGTATACAAAATTATAAAGTTTTAGTGCTGCATAATGTGCGACCGGGGTTATTTCCTGGCAGTGGCGGCGATTGTTTCCTCCTTCATCCTGCCCATAAGTTTCCGTCAACAACTGCTTCCTTCCAGCATTCAATGCAATATTTACAGACGTAGGCACTGCAGAGTGAACTGATCATTATTTTACCTTACGCTTGGCTAAAGACGAAACACAGTATGATACGTATATACGCATCTGTCAGTCGTACTTATATTTCTGTAGGAACTTAGTGTCAGTATAAACTGGTGAACTGATTTCAGGCATCCAAACACCGCTTTACGCCTTCTTTCTGGAATTGGGTTGTAGTGAATGGCAGTTCATTTGACAATGTCGTAAGTAGCACAGACCAAGTCTGTATATTAGAGAATAAAATAGTAGGATTTTTGTGAATAATGAATTGGAAAAAGATTTGGAAGGAAGTAGTTTTTGCCTGATTTGAGATAGACCTACTGAATTGTCTTCGTGTGGGACTGAAAAAAAAAGCACGATAAATCTCTGTTAGCGTAGTCGGCGTATCAGTCGAGATTCTAAAGGGGAAACTACCAATTACAAATCAAAAGTGTTACCACTTAAGTTAACTCGCTTTTTGGTTTTTATCGAAATAAAGGAAGAATGATATAGTGGTGTTAAAATTAGTTTCGATTATTGATAAATCTCTGTATAATTTTACCGGTGCCCCATACTCGTATTTCATTTATCTACCATCGAAGCTAAGTCCTAAGTCTTAGCAATCGAGATGTCTGTTAAACATTTCTCTCTCTCTCTCTCTCTCTCTCTCTCTCTCTCTCTCTTCCCATACCTAGGCCTATGTAATTTCTTGATATTCATATGATAATAAGTAAGAATTTTTTACGTTCACCCAAAGTTACGTCTTAGAGTCCTGTAATGAATTCAGTGCTGATTACTAATTCTCGATAGTTATACATAAGGCACGAATATATAATTTTTCTGCCTGTGTTTGTAACGATTGAATTTTGAAATATGAGGTCTTGACGACGATGACTACGAAGATAAATATCTTCTGAGGTAAAACCCGTGTATTTTGGTTCAAAAGTTTGGATTGATCTGCTGTCTCCATTTTCGTGACAGAAAACAGAGGCAGAAATATTTTGCAAACCTTTGTACTTATCTGTCGACTCTCACGTTTTCGTGTCCCAAAAAATTAATATTTATACTTAATTGTGTTTTAAGGCTTTTGTAATAAAATTTCTCTCTGTACAAGTATTGAGACTAAAGCTTTCTGGGAGGTCATCATGTGTAATATGTCGGCTATTGGGGTTAAGATTTAGGTCGACTAGTGTATTCGAAATAACCGAGGACTCAGCCGTGACGAATAACTTCTAGAAAGGGGATTGGTCTTAGTGGAATTGCGGTAGACCAAACCAAGAACATGTTACTACAACCGAAGTAGGAGACTTTGGATCGTTTAAACACATGTATCGATAGGCAGCGGTTATGTAGGAAAATAAGGTAACCTTCATCTACTAATTTTCAGAATATTTTGCTATTAATTATTATATCTCCTTAAAATTCTTGACTACATTCATATTTTCTGAATCAGAGTTAGAATTAAATAAACGACGTTTTAAACTTCAAGAAGAATAAGGTAAAATTTTACGTATACCACGGAAGGGAAAATGAGTAATACATAAGAACATTTGATTAGAAAATGTGAATATGACAGACTTCATAGAAAACCTAAGCAATGATTGAAGGCTAATAAAAAATGCACCTAAATGTTGTTTAAGAACGAGGACTAGATTGAAATTTTCTCAGGATAGAGTCTGTTTGTAGGCTCCTTTAAACACTATGATAAACTTCAGGTTTCGAAGAAGGCGAAATATTTCTTAACACCTGAGCAAGTCTTAGCTTCTCAATATGAAATATCCACCTTGGAAGTAATTATGTTTTCAATATTCAAGAAAACTTTACATTGTCAGAATCTCAAGGAAGTGAACACTTGATAATGATTTGTAGGTTGTCCCACAGTTGGAAATTGAAAATAACCATTAATTTTTCGTGCTTGATAACACTTAAAACATTACTCATATAGGCTCTACAGAAATTTACGAACCAAAGTGAGTTATCGCAAAAGGAAAAGAAAAATCTATTCAGACCTAAGTAAGTTAAACTAAAGGCAATAAATCTCGGCTTGTTATGCAATACATATTTGAAGAACTATATTCCACTCGTATTTTCGAAAGTGACACAAAATTCGGTTCAGAATACACAGACTTACACAACAAAGAAGAGAAGTGCCTGGCAGTTTACCTGCTCAACCTTTCGTACTATTTGTGTTTATGAAGCTCTTCTCGAAAGTAATGGCAATCGAGGTTTCAAACAAAACCCTAATTTTCATCTGGTATTGCTATTAAAACGCGTGGAGCTATTTCTTAACATCCCAGTTATAAACTTGTATTTTTTATGCATGATTTTTAGTTAAGACGATAAAGTTAACACTTATGAGTTAATGGAAAAACGAGTTTGTTGGTCGAATGAATTACGCTAGGCTAGTAGGCCAAAATGTACTGAAATAAATCTGCGTTTGTTGCTTACAGCCAAACGCAATAAAATACGATAAACATAATTTTATATATCTGCATTCTTGTACAAGGTTGTCTAGTCTACAACAACTCGTATTTTGGTACCTTAACTCTCGCTTGTATACACATACGATAAAAACTGTGTGATATGTGATGGCTTAGATAGTTGTACAAAAATAAATTACGGATTTGTTTTTATGTATTTGATTTATACGAGTGCCTTCTTTCGCTGAAATTGCACAGAGAAAAGAAAATGAAATTCCTATTTTAAAAGAAAATCTTGGTAGATGTCTGAGATGAAATAAGCTTGATTGTCTCGTTTCTACAAGATTATTGACTTTATTTTTGTCATGTACATTTTACCAGCAAAATAATCCTATAAGGTAAGCTTATGTGTTTCTTCTTAGCAGTTTCAAAAATGTCCTTAACCTTTCCAACAACAGAATAAGGGAGCTGGAGAGGACATTAAGACTGAGAACAAATTACTGATAATGGTGCAAGTGATTTAAATGTATACATGTGGTTTTAAAAAGAATTAAAACACCAAATATACGACGCCTCCGAAGGTCTGCAAAACTTTCCCTACAAACGGCACGCTCGTAATAAGGGCATAAATGTAAACAAGTTTGTGCTCTTTACGAAAATGAATGACCAGAATTAATTCTAAATTCTTAGAACTTGGCGAATTTGAAATAAAATTTATCTCTTACAAAAACAACATTTTAGAATGTGAATTAACCACCTAAGTTCCCTAAAGCCTTTGCTTTGTAACTAATTTCTGACGTGCGCATTATTGAAGAAATAATAACATTTGTGCATGCTGGAACACTAGGCTCTATTTAATCCAAAAAGAAATATACTACGATAAAGTCTAACCTCTCGTACACTAAATTTAACTTGAATGAAAAAGGTCTACTTCATACCGCGCAGTAAACACGCCTCCTCTTGATTGTATAAACCAGCCAGTAAAGGCTGTAGATGGATAAAATCACTGTTTCTTTTTCTCAGAAAAATACAAAAAAATTAAATGCACTCTACGAGCTACAGTAGTATTTCTGAGTGTTAAACATTGTCATACATATAGTAACCACTCATCTTTAGATTATTATAAGCGGAGTGATAACTCTTCTTTACCACCTAACCTACCTTTTTTTAAACAAAACTGCATTTGTACAGGGTAGTGTATTAACGTCTCTTATGATCTTCAGAAAAAGAGCAGTAATTTTATTACAGAACGTTAAGTGGTGCCGTAAGTAATTTATTTTCTGTGAGGTATAAATTTACTGTTTCAATACTTACATAAATTTGTTCTTCCAAGAGTCAGTATCATCCAACAAACTCTAAAGGTTTCTACGACATAGTGTAACTTATTAGCTAACATTCGTTTAGTGGTACACGAAGAGTAAAAAAATAAGATGCCACGCGTAGTTAGTAGCGAAAATCCTGTATTATTTTCTAGCTTTCTTTAAAGAAATTTAATTTTTCATTTGGTACCACTGTACAAGAATTTTCCACTACAGGCTTTTCTAAAAGAGTGTCTAATATATAATTAGAAAGACAGTATTTTGATGTATACTAATTAATAAAAAATCATGTAATTAGCTCCTTGGAGCAGATTCCTTCATGTAAAGCTAATAGTTCCTCTGCTAGTCAAGATATTCAAAATGTTTTATAAAAGCCGAAAGTTCATTACAGCTTTCACAACATTTCGTCATTTAAAATAAAATTTAAAGTCTTCTTGGATGCGACGCTTTCTCGGTTGACGTATAATTACCGATATATGGAAGGATTATCAAGGAAAACGTAAAGTTGTTTCCGCCCGCTCCAAGAAGGCATATTAGAAGGCATATCTGAACTTCGACACTAGATGAAGATGAATGTTGAACATCATGTCACGACCATTTTAAGCCCTGGAAAGTACCCAGTATTCATTAATTGGGAGCCTCTTTGGGACCTAGGGTCAGGCTATACATCTTTGAGAATAGAAAACAATTTTTTGCCTCTGCTGGGAATCGAAACTTTTTTAATCTATCCTTAGCCAAATGACTACATCGATCACGCTAAATTCGAAGGATTGTAGTGCCTTCATCTTCATAATCATGGAACTTTATTTTATGGTAGGGTAATTTGTTGTATCCGTCATGTTGTTTTTGCCATAGATTTTATGCGAATGTCGGTCAAAATGTTCAAAGGCTAAATGAGTGCCAAAGAAGCAGAAGTACACACACAAACACACACACACCACAGAGCATGATGATTTCATAAGCCTTATTTCTGTTTAAAGCAATAAAGTAGCTAAACTATATACAGAAACTTAAAACACCTTTTAAGTTCAGTGGCATATCAATCGCATTTCATACAATTTGTTGTCTTTGCGAGCTTACAGGTACAGCAGCAGTGAAGCTGAGATTTATTTATTTTGGGTTATGAAGCCGCGTCACGAGAGAATCGATTTCTGACGTTTCGAAGACATTACATTTTCTCGAAAATTCGGGAACTGATTTTGTCTCCTTTAATCGAAATACGTTCGACTAGAGAGGCGTCACACGTGATAACTGAAGGCATTTTCTTTCGCGAAGTAATTTGTCACCATAGACGGTCACTTCCTGAGTTACCACCTTTTGTCTGTGTGTACATGCATTGATGTACGGACCTTCAAATCACACGCTGCCGACCTTGCTGCTCCGTACGTTCGTTAATGCATTGAAGGGTTCTCAAATTTGAAAACATCCGCATCTTTGACAGCAGTTAACATTTAAATCCAAATGTCATTAAAGGGTTCGAGGTCCATATTTTTCATTCTTCTCACATTGCCTCCAGATCCTAGAGTATTGTAACTTGCATCTGAACGTGTAGTTAGGTTCCGCGCCTGTCTTTGAAAATCCATCACTGCTTCCTACACGCACCTTGGCCAACACTCACACACACGACAGAGACGGTCGTTCTAACGTCCACGTAACAGGAACGCAATCGATTTTCCTATCTCCTCACTCAATGTTGGAACTGAAAATGAAAAGAAAATCTTTGGTAGAAAGGATGTTCTTCCTCTTTCTTCTACCTTTCGACAAAAATACATTTTCGAATAGGACAGTTCAATGTTGAAACCTTGGAATAGAGCATTACGTTTTTATTCAAATCTTTGTATCACACTAGAGGATATTATGGGTGATTTTAAGTTTTTCACAGCGGCGTTGATAAGATTTGGGTTTCAAGAATTATTATGCCATGCACAATTATATATGTGTGTGTAAACTTTTCCAAACAAATTTAAGGCGGCATGTCCAAGAAGACCAAACGTTTAAAATAGATAATATGTTAAAATTTTATAGTGTTTATTAGACCAGGAGTACAAGTATAATTTTGGCCACAATCCGAGATACGATTGACATACATGATGTTTCTAGAATTCAATATATTCTTAACTGGTTGCCATTGTACCTAGAATTTCCTTATTAGCAAATTTATTTTCAGATTAACGATAACTTTTGTGGTTGAACCTGGGCCTTATAAATAATTGTACAGTAACTACTAGATTAACAGCACGACCTTGCCAAGTACAATGACCCTTGAAAACGACGTTTAGATGTAGTCTAGTCAAATAACACTTCAGATAGTGACTATTGGCACTGGCCTAAAGTGATTTACCTATGTTACATACTTCCAATGGGACAAGCAGAAATTACATACAGTGTAGTAATCCCGTTCTACACATAATTTTGGCTGACTTGGATGAGGCGTATATAGCCTCAAAAAATTGCTCACATCATTTACAAAATATAGCATATTACGAGTATATTCTGGCCAGAAATTCGTATGGACAATAGCCTGTCCCTATATGATGGTTATATATTACTTTTAGTAACATTAAGAGCAAATTTTCTATCAGGTTCAAAGTCAGATTTTTACACTCTTACCTACTTTGTGCACTGTAAATACACATAATATTTTTTTCCTATGGCTCAACAGCCCCTTTTCGGGTGCCTAGGCCTCTCATTTCGAGGTTTCATGATCACACACATTAGACACACCACACTCGGTAAGACTCCTCTGGACGAGGGACCAGCTCGTCGCAGAGACCTCTACCTGACAACACACAACACTTACAAGAGACAGACATCCATGCCTCCGGTGGGATTCGAACCCACGATCCTAGTAAGCGAGCGGCCGCAGACCCACGCCTTAGACCGCACGGCCACTGGGATCGACACACACACTCGTAATATTAAGCCAGATAATTTTCTTTCTTCTAACTTAATTGACCTAATCTGAAGGAAATGATGAATTTTAGTTTCCAGATCTTAAGTATGTCGTTTCAAAACTTCGGCTATTTGTGACTTTTCGTAGATACCAACTTCCCTTATGGTAAAAAGAAAACAACTTGACGTTTCTATCGGTATTTGAAAGGTTTCTCTTTGCTTATTCCCTGCGATTGTTTATTCAATACATTCAGCACTCAGTGTTGTTAAATAAGCCACAAACATAAAAGCAGTGTAACTCAGCACATCTCTAGACCGTCTTTTCCATGAATATTCTGAGGAAGCTCCATGCCTTTGTGACAACGGACACAGATCTAAGAGGACCACAAATAGATTACCCGAAAAATCAGACTTAATTACCAATAAGCAGTATTTAGTGATAATAGAAACGTGTCAATGTTGCCTCTGTCTGAAAAAATGTAATTTTTTGTAATCATATGTCTAGGAATGCAATAGATGTAGAATACGTAACGGCTGTAGATTTGCATCAGTCATGTGTACAACTTATTCACTGTATTAACATGAAACTAAAGTCACAAATCTTTGAATTTTTGTGTTAATTAATTTCCGAGTCATAATTCCAAGTATTTTAAAACATTGCTTTGAAATTAACTTAATATCAGAACTGATAGGTCATGCTCAACTCACTGATACCAGCACACCATTAATAGCGTCGCAGAAGTCCGACACTGTCTGCACAAGAGCCTAGATCAAAACTCATTGTCTTCGGTGCAATTTTCTCTTCTTGTCAAAGATAGGGTTGTCTTCATTAAGTTTTCCCTCTCTTCGTTTTGGAACACAAGGGTAGTTCCATCACCCTTCCCCTTCAGCGAGAACTATTTCACCCTTCACTTGTGATTGTCTTCCGACTTGAACACCGACAATATCTTCAGACTTCTTCTGATGGGTCAATTAATGACTTCTTTTCCCCTTATCCAGTAACTCTAGAACTCCGAAGTGTGATTATCACATCAGTTGTGAAATGTACATTTTTGTTACTATAATACTAGGAATTTAAGGCGTGGAATATTACGGCAAATTTTGTTTACACTTTTCTGTTCGGCATTTACCTGAAGACGCTCCTATCTTTTATGTATGCTTCATCCGATGTTTTGAAAATTTTATGTAAAGGAAAGGCCGTTCTATGTTGCTGTGTAACATTTTTCGAAGAAATTAAATGTTTATAATGACAGACAGGATAAAGTTAATTATAGCAATCTGTGAGCCACTTATTTATGTGATTCTATTTGTTGTCATAAAACATTCATCACGTATACCAGCACACTTTTGAATTACTTTTAAACCTAGAATTCTATTATTTTTAACAAATGTTCGTTGCTGTGTTCACAGCGACTAGCCACTAGATTCGCATCCTGAGCTACATAAAGGTACTCTAAATTTTCACGTTAAACCATTTTTAAGATACGTTTTATTATTACTATTTCATATACCCCAATATCTTCTAAGTAACTCCTTCCTTTCGGGGTTCTGAACCACAATCCTGACTGCATTTCTAATGTTCCCATACGTGCTACCTTTTACAAGGTTACTTTCATGCTCCCATTAGGCCACTCCTAGCTATGTCTAAACGTTCTACACAGCTGGTTTAGATGATGCAGTATAACGTCAAATGATTCTTGAGAGTGCGAAAATTCACTTTCGGTGTCCATGGGTGGTAGAAATTTCTGAACTGCTAAGCAATAGTCAGGTCCTTAAGAAGAACTCCGCTGGTCGAATTCAGTCGGCTATACTGGCAGTTAATTTAAAGGACCCTAAATGCATCCTCTACCAAAAAAAGTTTCAGAGCAGGTAGAGCCTAGTATCTGCCAAAATTGTCGCCTGTAGAGAGCATCACGTCAGAAGAAGCGTGACATTTTGATTCCGGCCACCGAAATGAGCTTTTATCACTCACTTAAATACCTCACCGCATTTCTGAAAGACCTAAAGTATTAATACATACGACGTTCCCGAGGAAAAATCTGCTCCCTTCTTCACCTTTGAAATCATACTACCAGGGTCCAGGAGATGAAGGCAGCCTTTTCTTCCAAAGCGGCGGCAAAGGAGCACTGTTATACATTTTCAACATTCAAAAACACAGCCAGCATCAAAATTCCATTATTTGCCTAGAATAATTAAGGAAAAAAGTGAGAAATCGAAAAATTCGAAACAAGAATGTGTTTTAAAACTATTCACCTGCAACTTTTGTAAAGTCAAATTAAGAAAATTATGTGCAAGTGGAGCCAATCACTAGATAAGCCATATTTTGCTGCTGTTGCACAATTCAATATTATGTATATTTTTAATTCCGTTCACTAAGAAAATTACCTATCTTTCAAGCAGACACAGTATGGGTATTGCAACTATTGAAAGGCAGGGATGTGAAAGGAAGCAGAGAATAATAAGCTTATGTTGTCGGCAATTCTCTTTCTTTACGTGATGTCCAGGATTTGTTTCTCACCCCCAGAATTCAGCTATCTCTACTGAAATTATGTGTTTTCCTCAGTAAATCTACTCATATAATCAGACAGTATTTTAAAATAGACCTTGGTTATTTACCTTCACACCTTTCAAAATCCGTTACTCACAGCCTTATAGTCGATGATGCGAAATCTATTTACTTGACAGAGCAGTATCTTGTAATGCTAAGTCTTGTGTGAAAGAAAATTGTTATGCCCTGAACTGTAGCCATTTCACCTGGGGAAATTAGGAAAATCTAAGGACCCTGACAGGTATTCGAGGCTGGTACTTTCCAAATGAGACACACAAGAAGCTTCGTTGACGCGCTCGGTCTGTTGGTTAATTACGTAAAATATCAACGTACAAGTCCTACATATATCAACGTACAAGTCCTACATATATCTTGGTAGCTCTTTCGAAGCGAGCATAATGCCCACCTGCATGGCCATATATCTACATGAAGGCTTGTGGCTTTATTTCGTGACTAAATGTGGTTTGTCATCAAATTATTAGCTTTCAGCGGAAGCCCTCAGCCTTTGCTCGTTTCTGTCATTTTCCTAATCCTTTTATCTTTTTTTATTCTCAATTTGTCTTCTCCTTTACTACTCTCATTTTTCTTGGTATTCCGCGCATGTTGTGTCTTCTATTATTCATTTTTTCTTTTTCATTTTCCACCTCATTCTTCATGTTATTCACTTCGTTTTAAGTTTTTCTTCTTTCGCTCCTATGTTTATTACTCTTCTACCATCTGCATGTCCATATACTCGTAGTCTAGAGTTTCACATGCCTGAGTGTTATGAGGTAACGAAAAATAAATCAGTTCCAGATCTGCTTAACTATGTGTTCAAGGTCTGAAAGGGATAGAATGAACACAGAAAGAACTGCCCACGTGTCCACTGGCTCTTGCACTGCCAATTACTCAACTACATTACCATTTAAGATGGTTTGTCCTCAAGTGAGTTTGGCTCTGCCTTCCCATAGACGGTTGTACTACGGTTAGAAGCAAGAAACCTTTTCAAAAACAGTTCTAATTTTACGGCCTCTTGCTGAGGATGTCATATCGTGTTCTTAACTTGAGAATTTTTAATATAGCCGCATACGTACTGTCTTATTTGTTTAGTTCTCATCCTTCAGAAAGTTTTATTTAGCCAGTTAGTCTTAACTCATATAATTGTAACTATAATTAAAGAAGTGATAAAAGAAGGTGATTGTCATTTTAAGCAATTTTGATAACATGAGAACTTGCAAGAAAAGACTGGAAATCCTGTCCTCTAAAGTATTCAAAACAGGTAAAAACTTTGGTATATGAGGGTATTCTGTCTAATTATTAGCGGGCAAATTATTTCTACCAACAATGTTAACTTCGGAAAAATAATAGAGTAATAAATAATTTTTCTTGAAAAAATCCCACTTGAGTGAAAAGGGTTTATTTTGAACTGTATAATCTAATCAAGGAGCCGAGATAGCTTAGTGGGTATAGTGACTAGGCTACTGGCTGGACGAATAGGGGGTCGAATTCGTGCAAGGCAAGGCATTTTTCTCTTTTCCGAAAACTCCAACCCGACACTAGAACCCAACCAGCATCGTATTCAGTGTGTAATGTAGGGCCTTTTCGTCACGTGTAAAGCGGCCAAGGAGAGAATTTGTCCACTCACCACCATGTAGTGTCAAATTTAAATGTAATTACCGCTATAAGTTCTAATCCCCCTATATGCCTTCCTAGTGTATATAGGGAAAAACTTTGTGTTTTTCACTTTACTATAAAAGTAGAACCTGTAAGAATTATGTGTTGTCGTGTAATTTAAATTTTTAACAGGCAAAACACGAGATTTTTTCCTGACACGAGTAACATGCCTACGCTGTTTACATATCTTAGCCAAATGATTTAAAATGTGCAAGTTCATGCATACATCTGCGTGAACATAGTAGATCTAAGTAAGGAATATCAAGATCGATTTAAATGATAAACCTAAATTTTGTGGATATTGAGGGGTACATTACAGTGACAATATCGAGTGTTTTTTTCTGTGATGTGATGGCATGAAATTTGGTAAATAGCCACAAACGCTTCTGAGGAAGTTATTACTTCAAGGTAGTATAATAGGTCTACTCTGTCATACTTTACCAAATTACAAGACGTTACACACTCGATGAGATTAATATTTATATTTACGTCATTGAGAAAATTAAATTTTGCATAATTTACTTACAGATCTTTTAGTTCGTTACTGAAATTTATTCTTTGTTTAAGCCTTCTCTTAAGCTTACAAACTTGATCCCAACTTCATCAAAAATTTCTCGTATTGAGATAAGAAATATAATGACTATAGGCCTACTCCTCCTATCAAGAAAATCGTGAAGTGTTTTTGCTTCTTAAATGCTTTAATTTCGTTTCGTGATTTATAACACAATATCGTCAGAAAAACATCACTTACAGAAATAAAAACATTTATTTAGAAAACATGTTTCCATTTTCTCAGACAAATTAAATAAATGTAATTTAGGCTAGTGCTGAGAAATTTCAGATTACATTCCTTGAGATATAGTGCCGTGGTGATTAATAATTTGTTACAGACATTTCTCAGAAGATTTGTGCCACCTTCAAGATAATCGAAGAATAATGACTCGCTAGAAAAATCTGTTGCATTATATGTGAAGACAGCAAGCTCTTCCGAAACGCCGGGAACAAACTTCAAACCAACAAGTCGTCATATATCATAAGACTGTAAATTTCATAAACAACACTTTACAAATCTCAAATCACGTAATGATAAAGAGTTACACTCCATGAACAATATTTAACTTCTATTGTTTTTGAGGAATTCGGTATTGTGTGAGAGGAGGCTTTTTTTGAAGGATTTCCGACGTTCCTTAGGACGAAAGTCAGAAAGCCTTCGCCCAGCGACGTAGCGTCATATCCCAGAAGACTTGCATCCCCCTAAACGCCGCCGTGAGAAACTGAAAAATCGCATCATTTGTTTCTTCTACAAGGTCAAATACTTTTTGAAAGCTCTTCTGAAGGCCGAATGCGGTAGCCTTAGTGGAACTGAGACTGTTCTCATCAATAACCTTTCAATATAGCGGCCGTTTACTGCATTTGTTATTCAAGATTCTGTATACCGTGTGCATTGTGAACAATACACGGTGTCAGTGACTATTGCCGAATCATGTTCTTTCGCTTTTACTTGTTTGCGGTTTTCGAAAAGAAGCGCCAGTCCTCAAGGGAGGAACATGGAAACCTCTTTCTATATCTCCATTTTCCAAGACCTAAGTTGTGTTCATTCCTTTTCGTTATGAAAGATGTAACAGGCTACAGGCGAGTCCTATGGGGGTGATTAAACCGAACCAAGCTTGTTTTGAAAGTGTCCCTGCACGGACTGATTCTCCTTCTGTAGTATGACTGAGTTTTTGCTTTCAGTTTCCCGCCCATCCATCTTGAAACTCAAGACTAAACCCTGACACGCTCTTTCTATCTGATACTTTTTTAGTCCAAATATTTAACTTTACACAAAAATTGTTGATATTCATGAGACAGCCCCAGCAGGAAAGGAAAATATGTTTAGAAATTTTTTTGATGATCGACCGTTACAAGAGAACTGAGATAGTGGTTCAACATCGATAACTCCTTTCCAAATAGAAAGTCTCATGTATACTGCTGTCATTAGGATCTAGGAAATTGTTTGCTAAAGGAGTCTGGACAAGAATTGCCAACATTCAATTGTTCGTTTGGAGCATCAATGTGCAATGGAGCAAGCCTACATATCAGTTTGCATGTGCGTGGTGCAGATAGACAAGCAGTTTTACATTTGCAATTTATGTAAATCCTCTTAACATAATGCGAATCATTCAACAGTGTGGAACAAGAAACACAGTACGTTCCGAGGACAACGCGGGAATGTGAACCACTCAATAATCGTATGTTACTCTTTCTTCAATTTACATTTACTCCTACTTATACCTACGATTTCTTGTAATAAAATGAACTCTATAATACATATACTGAAATCTAAACGCTTCTGTCTTTGAAACTGTTACAAATGTTTTACTTTTCCGGAAGATTAACATCTTATTCATTCATTTATCATTCATTCATTCATTTCATATATACCGTGGTCTGTCTTACGATAGGTCCATAGCCTTTTCCAATGCGAGTTCTTCACAGAGAGCGATCTATTGCGTCCTCTTTCAACATACACCATACTCTGGTTTCCTTAAGATCATTCAGTAGCTACTTACGTTTTCTTCCTCTTCTTCCCTTCACTTCAGTCTTTCCTTCTATCTTTACTTCAATATTAGTAACGTGTTTAAAAGGCAGTTTCTATACAAGATGTGACCCAACCAGTTAGCCTTCATTCTTTTAATGTATGTAGGATATTCCTGTCCTCCTTTGCTCTATGTAATACTTCTTCATTTCTCACACGAAATATCTCGTTACATTAAAAATTCTAATAGTGTTTAAAAAAAAAAAGAAAATAATAATAATAATCTGCAAAATTATTTGAATGCTCTATGCACTATATTTGAAATATGAAATCTGAACCCTCTTCTTAAGTGGCTTTTTCTGCTTTCCTAAAATGAAAAGAAAAATTTTTGCTCGTATTCAATTCACGTATCAAATGCAGATTCGAATTCTGCATAGATTAATCTCTCGAATGTGTTTCTGTGGGCTGTTCATCCAGATCAGTGTACCGTCATTAACGAATTACTACTAGGTCTCCCTTCTTCTGGAATATGACGCCGTGTCCCTGGCTAATCGGTTCCCGAACTTTCGAGACACAACATTACTCTCGTTTTCTGGGGTCGAAAAGTATTGTATATTTCGACCCTTGACGATGATACCTCTGCGAAAACCTAATACCTCCAGTTAGTTTTAAATAGGATTATTAACACGGCTTCATTATTGAGTACTTTTGAATTAATAGGAAATTAATAAAACAGAGCTTTCATGACTGTAGGCATGTACGAGTAGTTTGCCCAGAGGCGAGTGTTAAGGTTTGCCTACACAATCGTAGAGCCATATATACAGTTTACACTTCAGAATCAAAACAATCATTTACATGCTGAGCGTGTGGAAGTCACCTGTTAATTTTCTAATTCATCATGAGTAAGGCAAGTGCATATTTATTGTTGTCTGTATGTAAGAGGGTCAGTGGGTGAAGGTCGCTGATCTCCTATACCCTTTGTAAAAGTAATAAATGAACAAGCGGACGACGTTTCACTCTACTGCTGGCAGGCTTTTAACCACGTCATTTAGAAGCTATTTAAAGGAGATTTTGTGCAATGAGTTAACGACTTCAGAAGGTAGTCGAAGAGAACTAACTGTTGAATGGGAACAGAGGAACAGGAGACAAACAGACGTTACGAAGAAGATATGGGACTATACAAATGGAAAGTGAAAGGAGCCTCTTTTTTTTAAGTGTTTCTTTCTTAAGGTGACTAGTAAAGTTATTGCGCAATAGCATCTAATTTGCTGGATGCGTGTTTCCTCTGGATATTTATGTCACATCAGTTAAGACAGTTTTGACTTATTCAAAACACGTGAGCTCTATTTCTTTGATCGTGTTCTGAAGCCGTCAGATTGCGACTTCTGTGGTGTAAAAACTGTACAAGTCATACGTGTGTTCAGCTATTGCTGGGGTTTAGTTTGTTTACTACACAAAGAGAAAATCTTGGGCAAAGTAATAAGACTGTCCCCATAACTGAGAATAAAATACATTTAAGAAAACATATGAAAGAAAGTACACACACATTGATACAGATAAATAGATAAGTAGGTAGGTAGGTAGGTAGGTAGGTAGATAGATAGATAGATAGATGAATGGATAGATGGACGGATGGAAGGATAGTTGGATGAATGGTATACTTATTGTAACAATTTAAAGCCCAGTGTTGGCAAAATATATCGCTGTTTTACCATTAAGAAACTCTGCGCTTGTCGCGAAGTTTGTGTGTTCCTTACATTCTTATAACAAATAATGACTATCTGCCTATACAGTATTAGCCAATTAGTCCTTGAAATGGACATAGACTCTGTTCTCTGCTGGAGAGGGTCTGAGTTTTTGTACATAATTTAGGTGAATGTCAGTCATCAAACCCTTAATTTTGGAGTAAAAATGCGATACATGTATCGTTACAAACTTTAGGTGACCGTCAATAAATTACATTGTATTGTACTACTGCTGTTCGCGTCTCTGTCAAGCTAAAGTATGTACTTCAAATAAGACCGTATTAAAATATCAAAAGTTTTAATTTCATCTGTTACGCCTTATGGGCTTGGAAATTCTCTTTTCCTAAG
The DNA here is from genome assembly GCA_021186555.1 of Reticulitermes speratus. Taxonomy (NCBI): domain Eukaryota; kingdom Metazoa; phylum Arthropoda; class Insecta; order Blattodea; family Rhinotermitidae; genus Reticulitermes; species Reticulitermes speratus. The sequence continues at coordinate 35,835,046 of JAJKFL010000003.1, read as the reverse complement.
AAGAAATGTATGTTAATTTCTGAACCAGGGTGCTGAGGAAAATAATTGAGCTCTAGGCAGAAGAATAATAAAAGATAAAATTTTTGTAAATTAATGAAAAATTTTGTTTGTCCTTCTCATCAACCGTTATTTGAATGATAGTAACATATCAAGGAAAAAGTTATCGGAGAGGAAATTAGCTCCAGTGAAAGAGATTGCAAGACTTGTCGATAAAAACGAATAAAAAAGGCCGCTTTGTAGACTTACTAATAGGCCTAAATGGGAGAATAATATTAAAATGTTTGGAAAGACTTAGTGTATGTGAAATAGGACTGGTTTATTTTGGCTCAAAACAAAGACTAATGGCTGATGTTTTTGAACATGTTCGATGTATGTAAATATATACGATGTTGCTTAATAGAAATTTTAAAGCTGTTTCAGTACAATCATTGGTAATTTTCCTAATTGCATGAATATTTGAACCTTACACTTTTATGGTTCATAGAGGTCTAGCTTAGTGGAGTCGCCCCGTAGGACGTAAACACAAAGAAGGAAAGTAAAAATTCAGAGTGATAAAAGGAGAGAGAAATAGACCCAACAAAAACAGTGCTTTTCGGAAGACATTTCTCGAGGCTGACACTTAGGGCTACGAAGACACTGAAGTCATTACTTCCTCACTCACTATTTTTCCTCTTCTTCTCCCATTACTACTACTACTACTACTACTACTACTACTACTAATACTACTACTACTACAAAAAGGGTTACAAATGGAAATTTATCGCTTAGGCTATGGGTATAAACAACCATAATATTTCGAAAAATTAAGATTTGTTTTTAAGAACACCAGCAATACAGTAAGAAACATTGACATAATTGTGCCTATTCTTTCACTAATGAAATCTGATGTCAGTAGAACTCAACCAGAAATTTTGTTTCACCGGTAAAAGGTATTATTTTTCGCCACATATATATGTATATGTATATGTGTATTGCATTGAACATGCTAATGTGATGTGTGATTTATCACAATGGACATTTCTATACAGAACTTGTGAATAATTAAAACACGATTTCAGTACTTTTTTTGACAATGACAATACCTCATTGCATCAATAGTTGTCACTTTTTTGTCTTAATCATTTGGTACATTGTTTGTTAGAAGCTGAACGCTTTTGAATCTATTGACATTATTAAAAAAAATAAGTGGCCAATTTAGGTATTTTTATTCGAAGAAAATAGGGTTTTACTCCAAAGCTGAGAGCAGTTTTGGGGTTGGGATTTTTTAGTAGGTGTAGTGGCTAGTTGTGGTTTGATTCTTTCCCAGGAATTAAGCAGCCTGGACGTAAAGATGGCCATTGAGGCCCATCTAGCGTCGAGATTAGAAATGCATTGAGCTAAATATTTACTCCCCAAATGTCTTCACGGCTTGCAAAGTGACATGTTTATTTTAAGATTGTGTTTGCCCACACATAACGTTGTTACTTTCTCCCAAACCAGGTAGTATGCATTGCAATATACATGTTTATGTGTGTGTGTGTGTGTGTGTGTGTGTGTGTATGCGTGCGCGCTTATGTAGGCGTGTTCGTACTCTAATATACATGTATATATAATGCATTTTAAGTAGATTATTTCTTAGTTTTCTTATAAAAATATGATTTTTTTTCCCTCATTGCTAGGAAAACAGGCCCAGCAAGCAGCACTGGTGAAAACATTTAGCCCTATGCGCGCACACCCAAATAATAAACGGAACAATGTCTTGTACTCCCGTGCAATAGCTCACGTGTTTAGTAACTGGGTTTCACTGCTGAAGCCACGGTTCAATCCCAGGGCACTCCATGTAATTTGACTGGGCAGAGGTGACCTACAGTACGATTTTCTCGAAGTGGTTTGGGTTTTCCTTGCCAGCTACTCATTCCGCCAGTACCCCTTACTATTCTCTTATCAGGCAAAAGCAAAAGAGGGGCAATAATTATGAGCTCAAAATCTCCACACTCCTAGAAATTGAGAAAGCTTTCTGCTGGTCTTTCTCCTTCATCGCAGCTTGTTTCAAACCACCATCCTTCAGAAGTAGATTCTATTTTTCTCCAACTAGATACGGTATAAACAAATTCATAACCTGTTGGAACCCTAGGAAGAGTAAGTCTCACACTAGAACTTGGCCCTGGGCATGAGAGTAGCGATATTGGGTATTAGGTTTTCAGGCTGTCGATATATTCTAACAGTAAAATCAAATTTATAAATAATAATTAATTAATTATATCATCATTGCAACAAGAAACGATATAATTAAAATTGTTTTTTTTACATATTCATTGGATAGGATTCATTTTTGAGAAGCTAACAGTTGTCCACCTACTCATGAATTTTCCATCTTTTATGGAGCTCGTACATCCGTTACTTTAGTACACTAGCCTGTCACTGCATTTTTCCACGCCAGATAAATTCTGTGCACATTATAACATGCTGCATCCTTAAATCGTTACGAGCCAACATGTTATGCATTGAAGTACAACCTTAAAGTGATTTAGTTATTTTATTAATATGCTTATTATCAATAGCAGAGATAATAAAACTGGAAGAGTGCAGTTGATAAAATCACATGAGTGTAGTTTGGCAGGAATATCAGGAAAAGTGCGAGGGGTGGGGGTGAATCATTATATTTAAACGCAAAATGCCTAACACTTAAAAAAATATATTTTGTTATATCACATATATTAAATTGGGTCTGACTTTTACAGAAAAACGTTTTGTTGCTTCACTGCAATGACGCTATACCCGGACACTATAGATTCAATATTCTGTTTTTCTTCGTCCGTGTATGCCTAATTCTCAGCTGTGAAAATTAACCTTTCCCTTTCGTTTATATGCCACATTGAATCTGCATTTCAATGCAGATGTCTCTAAGACTGATGAGATTTGTAACTTAAAACGAAGGGTTTACTATTCTGTATAAGATAGGCACAGCTTTTTTTTCTACGCTTTTTAGCTCAACCCTTGCTTGGTTGATGGATGCTTGGGTGGCTGTAAAGCTGACAGCAGGTGAGGCATATATGACGTCGAAATATCATAGGATATTTCGTGTGATAAAAATATTGCTAGTCCAACCGTAAATAATAACAAAATATGGAGCCTCAGCAACACTTTAAAAGTCTGATAATAGCAGGTTGAATATTGTGTAGGATAAAAGTTTAACAGTAAGTATTTCTTTTTAATAACGTCTTTAATGCAGTGATGTAAAGTTTCTAGATTTTGAACTCCAAAGGTAGAGGTAAAGTTCTCCCTAGAACAGGCCATGAAGGCCCAGAGGGGGAGTAGAGGTATAGCTCTACTCTTTCTTCAACCCTGGCACTAGAATACGGTGGGTGATCAACTTCACGCCCCGGCCGCTTTACCCCTGGGAAAGATACCCGGTACTCATTTTATAGGAGGCTGGGTGGGACCCAGGGCCGGTCTGGACGGCTGCGGGAAATCTCACCTCCTCCGGGATTCGATCCCCGGATCTTCCAGCCCGTAGCGAGTTGCTATACCGACTGAGCTATCCCCGCCCACTTGGAACTCTAAAGCCAAGACCAATAATTTCACCAGCATTACAAGAAATCTTTGAAAATAAAACAGTATATATGGGGTTAATTCGGCGCCTGGGAAACATCCTGTGGTGTGCTGCATTGGCATGGAAAGCAAACAGCTGAGTGTAGACAGACAGCCCCAACGACTGTCACTCTTTTCATCGGTGCGGTGATGAGCCGTAACCAATGGCAACTCTATGGGGAAACCGGGGCACCGCCATGTAAGCTGTTCGTAGTACTGAGAGTTATAAATTAGCATCCCATCCGTACATGTGCCTCAGTCTATGGTTAGTGTAACCGCCGACTGCTTTCTTACTCAGTTGATCTCAAGGGAAATGCCACTAACAACGTTGTAGAATGTTTTGAGAAAAATGAATTGTATTGTGAGTTTTGAGGTTCTCACAAAGTTGTTGCTGAAGGTTCAGGTCTTCTGGGATGTTATGCTTGTCGAATACTAAGTAGTTAGTGAAGTTTCGAAGGATCGTGTTGCCTTCACCTCTAGACTGTCGACAGTGCATGACTTCTTAGAAGACTTGATTATTCTCGAATTTTATTATTCATTGAAATGTATTTTTGTATATTACGATGAATATGTTATACCCTAGGTAAGGTAAAGCAATCCCATTACAGGCCTGGACAGGCCTTTAGGGTTCCAGGAGGTTGAGGCTCCCAGATTTCTAGACAATCGGCACATGAATGTGGTAAGGTTGTCAGACCTACGCACCGGCCGCCTTTACCCCCCAGGAAATACTCTTGGCACTCATTTATGTTAGAGGCTGAATAGACCCCAGAGCCATAGTGCGACCGAAAGGATCAAGTCAATGAAAAATTCCAATGACACCGTCGGAAATCGAACCCGCTACCTTCCGACTTGTAGTGCAGTGCCTCAACCAACTGCGCCACCGCGTGTTTTCTGTGAGTCGTGGCTATGAAAACCAAATAGCATAATCCTTTGTTTTTTAAAACACTTTTTATATTGGTGTGAGAAATGTTTATCGCTTTAAGGAAACAAAGATAAGAAAGGCTATAAATTAATACTTTGGCCTAAGAGAGACAATGTAAGAAAAAAATGGAGAAAATTTTGTAATGAGGATATTATAAATTTGCATGCATCAAATACAATTAAAGTAATTACTTCATGGACATTGAAACGGACATGTTGAGGGACATAAAACACTTATTTGGAAAACCTGTAAAAAATAACACTTTAGAAAATTAGGACAATGTTAAAAGAAATATTAAATAAATGGATTATATGCAAGTTAATTTCACTAAAATAAAAACGTCTGGTTCCGGGCTTCTGTAAACGTTATCTTAAAAATAAAGTCTGTAAATTTCTCTATCGTGTGAGGAAATATCAAGTTTCCAAGAACAGTAGTAAGTGACTTTCAAAATTCTTGAAATGAAAGTTGCAGGCTGATTTACAAGAGTGAGTTCCCTAGACCCCGTAATTTTCTTTTTCTTATCTTACGCTTAATACATGATTATTCCACGACCTCCCCTAAGCTGTGTAGTGTTATAAAAACATTATGCTCTTCTCTTTCCACATGCACGTAGCTTATATTAGTCCCTTTTCAAAACATGTCTGTAATTTCGTATCCTTAGAAAATCATTGTTGAAATGTAGACTCTATTTGTGCATTCCTGTAGCAGACAACCCGCACAGACCTATTTGACCAAACATAAATTTGTGAATACTAAAAGAATTATTAAGAAAATTATATGTTTTATGAAATATTAATAATTTTTAATTTAATATAAAATTAACTCCAAATTTAATTAAATATCCTGAGCCTTAAACTCAGACTATAAAACGTTCACTTAAAACCCATATTCTCAGTCTGTGACTTTTTAGAGGAGAAAAAATTTCGCAAGTGAATAACTATGTTAGGAAGTAAATAAATGAATAAATAAATAAAGTGTGCTCATTTATTATACTTTCCTACGGTCTATACCTGAATAATACTTAGAATTGCATCAGCTAAGTTTAAATACTGATGTATATGTGACTGTGATTGTTTAAAATAAATATCGATGAAGAAAATAGGACAGAACACACGAAAGAACAGACGTTTCTGGAATTTCTTAAATCACATTCCTTATTAAACAAAATAAATTTAAAAAAACACAATAAAATATATCGTCTGTTGTATGGAATGTTTATGTGGATTATCAGTTGTGTTTTCAATATGAACATTTAGGAAGAGATCGACGGTTTGCAGCTTCCAGTTTATTGCTCAAAACTTCGTTCCTCTGCGCCATAAATCTAAGTCACTGCCCCATTTCTTAGTGCAGTTTCGGACAAAGTAACTTTCAGTGGAAAGAGTTAAACGTCTTTTAACCCATGTTAAAGTCAAGAAATTCTTATGTTGAAATAAATTTTCTGAAGAGAGCAAAGCATTTAGGTTATTTTTAGTAATGGAAAACAAACTCTGAACACTTGCCAGAACTTCCTACATCATGCTGCAGGCTAAAGCAGGAACGTTCCAATTTTTACGTGTGTAATATCAGGGGAAATCTCCTTAAGTCATCGTGAAAGTTTAAACCTGAAAACGTTGTTGTCCTCATCAGCTAAGCTAAAGAAGAGGACAGTGCATTTCTTGAAGGTCAAAACAATTAGATTGCCAATACAATCCGAAGACTACTGTCTGCCGCCTTGAAGGAGGATTTAATATTTATTTAAAACGACTCCAAATCAGCTTTCTACCACGTGGTCAGAACACACAAGAACAGAATCAACACCAAATGGGTAGTAGAGAAATTGGCTGTGAGGATGGATGTTTACAAATATGTCTGTATCTTTCTCAGTGGAGTCCTTTAATTTAGAAGTGCTGGATATTCTTGCTCTGTTGGAAGAGTGTTCTATTACGGCCGCCGCAAGAGCTGACTTCTGTTTGGGAATTGATAACACAAGGGTCTAAATTAGCTGATTATCCATATACTGAAAGAGATGTCATAATTGTACAAAATGCATGAATGATAGAAAAAGATCTCAAAATGTATGAAATGTGCTTCATTAGATTCATTTTAGTCTGCGTAACCTAACTGACTATATCATACGAGTAAGAACTGGTTTTCTCAAAGAAACGAATTAAGAAAACTTTCTGGTTTGTAATGCGGTGTAGTTTTGTAGAAAATTATCACTCTTTCGAAGAAAAGTTCTGCCTCCATTTTCACAATATTAAGGTGGCATATTGTTCCTTCACATAAATTTCTACCAGAGTACGCTCTGCCACATGGCGAAAGGTAATATCCCGCAGCTTTAAGCAAACCGTCCATTTCCTAATACAAAGGCTATATTTAAATTTACGTAAACCTACATGGATTACGTTTCGTAATTTTAAAGTTATTTTACATTCGGAAGAAATAAGAAGATGTAATATCTGTAGTCGAGACATTGCACTTGTTCTTATTTTCAGGCTTTGGAATATTTTCTTTTCCGTTACAGACCTTTGCAAAAGTGAAATTATCATTTCCTTGCTTATTTAACATTAATCTTGGTATAAGTATTTTTTTGATGAAAGAAACAGAAATTAGGTATTGTATATTTTGTATTTAAAAGTAAACTACTCTTTACGAGTCTGTTATTAATTCTGAAATAAATTCCTTTTACAACTGACAAATTGACGCTGGTTTTTAAGTTTAGATATCAGTTAGGATTATTAAAATATATAAAAATTTAAAAGTCAGTGTCGTATGCTGGTTCCCCATTCCTGCTTATTACCTCGAAATATCATATATAGGATAACTGGTAAAAATTATAGCCTCTTGATGATAATTACAGGGAAAATTCTGATAGCATTTGTTCATCGTTTCCTCCTCCCTATTTGGAGGGCGCAGATGAGGTTTGTGTTTCTGGTGTAGGTTCCGTTTGGCAAACATCTCATTTATTCTACTCTTCCACGTCTGGTTTCCTCTAAAGTCTAAAGCTTGACTGGTTAGGTGATTGATTGACTTTGAATGATTAAAAAAGTTTCTCAAGAATAAAGGCTCCCTACTTTTTTAACTAAAAATTCAAGTACAGACAGGAGCTTCTAGGATAATGGCATCCGATAGACTCATCAGAACTTTGAAAAGACTTGCACTCCTTCCCACCACCCTCTACTTTACTTGGTCTCCTGTTAGACTAGGTTTGGCTGAGACAGACGTGATGGGTTGCAATACTGATAAAGAGTTTTATGCACAGAGATTTAGAAGAAAAATTATTGGAAGACAGAGACTTTGTTATTAACAAACGATGTAGCAATAATGTCCGGAGAACGGTGTTGTTCTTATACACACAACACAAGAGTTAACACCTTAAGTATAATATTTTTGTACTGTATTCAAGGCAATATTTTTTCATATATATAAAATTATTCCTTAATATTAGTAATTGTTAGTTTTGTATTTTTAACTAGCTCCGTGAATCAGAAAACTCTTCTTGACAATTTGTTACTCAGTATTCCAGTTACTATAACAGGACTTTACAAATTTAGGTCTCATTGCAGTGTTAAAAACGGCTTGCTACTGGCCACTACCAGACGAATTATAATGCAGTCCACACTGTTACATCCTACTTCTGTAAGATCCATTTCAACATTATTGTCCATGTCTTCCAAGTTGTCACTTTACTTAAGGATTTCCCATAAAATGCAATAATCATTTTTATCTCTCCACTCACTTTACTTATACCACCCCACATTATCCTTAACGATTTGATTACTGTGTTGATATTCAAGGAAGAGTACCATCTGTGAAAATCAATATGCAATATTCCGTGTCCTCCTGCGAATCTCTTTAAGTCCAAATATTATCATGAAAGCATTGATTTGAAATACTTTCATTCTACCTTACTTTAAAATAAGCATAATTTGTTTATGTCCATACAAAATATCAGGTTACATTTATTGAAAATTTTCTTCTTTACACTTATGTAGGCGACGAGGATATAAAAGACACAGAATTAGAAGGAAGTAAGCATTTCATAGATATGAATTCAAAGGAACAAAAACATGGCATAATTTAAATACAGACGGTGTAAAATTCTTGGGTGAGAGGTTTAATACAAATTAATTTGTATACTATTAAATACTACAAATGTAAGAAATATATTCAGGATGGATGCTTTAACACACTGATATTCAACCATAGCATGTTGCATCCTGCCAATTATTTAAAAAATCAATATTCCCCTTTAAAAAAACTATGTATTTTTAAATACATATTTTAATGTATATTAATCATTATTAAAATTTCATATTTTTGAGAAAGCGCTTCATACCGTGCCGATCGGTTAATCCCATTAGTGGGAAGGCTTGCTGGATGACAAAATACTGCCGTAAAGGAATACTGAATACAGACAGGATATGTTTCAGGAACCAGCCCGAGGTTTCTATGGTGCAAGATCTCTCAACCAGAGAAAACAGGAGCAGGAAAATGAAACAAAGCAGGAAAACATGCGTATACATTGTGTTGTTACTGATGTTACTACTGCTACTACTCTACTACTACTACTACTACACTACTCTACTACTAACTACTAACTACTACTACTACTACTACTATACTACTCTATACTACTACTACTACTACTACTATACTATACTAACTACTACTACTACTACTACTACACTACTACTACTACTACTACTACTACTACACTACTACTACTACTACTACTACTACTACTACTACTCTACTAACTACTATATACTACACTACTACTCTACTACTACTACTATATACTAATACTACTACTACTACACTAACTATACTACTACTACTACTATACTATACTACTACTACTAACCTATACTACACTATACATACTACTACTACTACTACTACTACTATACTACTACTACTACTATACTATATACTATACTACACTACTATACTACTACTACTCTACTACATACTACTATAATACTACTTATATACTACTACTACTACTACTACTACACTACTACTACTACTACTACTATACTACTACTACTACTACTATATAACTACTACTACTACTACTCTACTACACTTACTACTACTACTACTACTACACTATACTACACTACTACTACTACTACTACTACTACTACTACTACTACTACTACTACACTACTACTACTACTACTACTACTATCTATACTACTATTATAATACTACTACTAATACTACTGATACTAATACTACATATCTATACTATCTACTTACTACTGACATACTACTACTACTACTACTACTACTACTACTACTACTACTACTACTACTACTACTACTACTACTACTACTACTACTACTACTACTACTACTACTACTACTACTACTACTACTACTAACACTACATTGAAAACGTGGATAATTAAGTAAAGGAAGATGATACGACAGACAAGTAACCTGCATGCTAGAGAGTGAGTATATAAAAAGTCTTAGAGGAACTGAAGGAAAGAAATCGCTTGAAGACCTTGATGTAGATGTGAGGATAATACTAAAATATGCCTTAAATAAATAGGATTGGAGAGTATAGATTGGATTAATTGGCTGAGTAAAGGACCAGTGGCGATCCATTGGCCATGCGGTCTAAGGCGTGGATCTGCAAACGCTCGCTTACTGGGATTGTGGGTTCGAATCCGCCGGGGCATGGATGTCTGTCTCTTGTGATGTTGTGTGCTGTCAGGTAGAGGTATCTGCGACGAGCTGGTCCTCGTCGGAGGAGTCCTACCGAATGTGGGTGCTAAAAAGTGCGATCGTGAAGCCTCGAAAATTGAGGCGGCCTAGCCCCAAGGGCTGTCTAGCATTGAAAAAAAAGGACCAGTGGCGGGCTATTGGAAGCAAGATAAATAAACCCACGGGGTGAGATAAAGGTAATGATGACACATGTCTTCTGGGATACGACGTTATATCTCAGAAGGCTTGTATCTTCATCAAAACTGCTGTTATAATTACAAATTGCAATAAACTTAGTTTTTCAAAAGTGTTTGGCACGCTATCTTCTCCTAAAGTACCATCTTCCATGGATTTCGTTACTGAGTTAAAGAAGAATCGGATCACAGAGGTGAAGAAGTAGGTCTATATAAAATTGTTACGTTTTAGAGACACGTTGGGCTTTTAATTTTACATCTCGAATTATTGTGATTTCGGGTCTGCCTATGTCTGATCTCCAGAGCAAATAGAATTTCGGCGAGAAATGTATGTAAGCGTGTTTGTGCAAAGTTGTGTTTCTCTCCACTAATGTTCTAAGTTTCTGCTCAGTAGTGTCGCATCTCATTCATTGCACGGTGTCAAGGCACGCTCTGGAAAGGAGTAAATTTTTTTGATGACATTACGTAACAGTATTCAGTAAATGAACGTAGCTAACATCTCGTCTTGATCGAATTAAATTCAGTTTAGCGCAGGCAAGTTTTCACTCATGTCAGCCCAAGGTCGACGTAATATGTTTGATATTTCAGTAGACGTCTTTGAAAAAGGAGCGAAAATAAACACACAAGAGGAACATAAAATGGCAGATCTCGGTGGCTGTGCAATTTAAGGCGTAGGTCTGCAGTTTTTTGATTGCTGGGATCGCGGGTTCAAATTCCGCTGAGGGCATAGGTGTTCGTCTCTTCTGTTTGTTGTGTGTTGCGTCAATAGCGACTTCTACGACGAGATGATCACATGTTCAGAGGAGTCCTACCGGATATGTGTGTGCGTGTCTAATTGTGTGTGATCAAAAACCTCAGCAATGTGAGGCCTAGGCCCGAGTTGGGCTGTTGCGCCACAGAAACAAAAAACATGAAAATAATTGCAGCTGAATAAGACCTGACAAGAAAAAACATTAAACAATTTGAGTGTATAGCAATTTTTAGAAGTGGCTTTGCGTGTGCGCGTGTGTATTTTAATACGTTGTCAGTGTCACAGACTCTGTGATGTCGATATTAATATGGTAATGGTGGAGTGGAAAGGATTCAGGACGAAAGAGTCGTGGCTTAATTGAGGCACTCTCCGAATACTTTCCTGGAGAGACTGAGAAAATCCATCAGGCAGGACAGACGTTCTGCCAGCTAACATTCCAGCTGGGACCTCGCGCCTGTTACTCGAGCGTCTTACGTGTGCTCCAGTCTAAGCTGTATATAGCTGTGGGTAATAATTTTCTTAAAAATCACAAGAGGATAAGGCCTATACAGTAGGTCTATAGGCACAATTCAGAAGCAACATTTCACTTAAAATATACATAATAATTTACATATTTATGTGTAATAATATATAAGTATTTATAATCTTCTGCCTTTGGCGGATTTAGGCTCTTAAAACTTCTTAACCATGATTTGAAGCATTTTCCTGTATCCCTTTTTATATCCTTTAGTAACGTATGATTAATGACCAACAAGGATTCGATTTCCGAAATTCTACGAGTGATATTTAATGACTGTGAGACACGCACGAGACGGTCTTAAGGTAGTCTGTCCGAACTTTCTTATACACGCTACTCCGATCCTTCTCTTCAGACGATGGCAATGCTCACGTGTTCTCAGTGCGAAATGAACACTCTCAGTCCCCTCTCTGCTCCCTTCAGATCCCGGCCCCATCATTAGCACTACTCCCTCTCGTCTATCAGCGAATATGCCTCAACGAGACCCCAGAGAATCTGCCTCATTCCACACATTCAACAACTTGGTAGAAACCGCTAGTCACAGTACTGCCAACTTGATTTCAATACTGAAATACACGCATGGTTTCAATGTTTTCCTACCCGTCATATTTCGAAGTTCAATAAATCCAGGTAGCACAGTTTGGTCCTGTCGTTATGCAAGATGTTGTGGATGGAATTACTAAGTGTTTTATTCTACTGATTGTGAGACATCACCAGGCTTCTTGCTTTGATAATTCTGAGATAACATATTTCAGTGCCTCCGAACTTCTTTTGCAGAGGAAAAGACATGTGGTTTTAACAAATATTGACAGATTCCCCGATGTATACAATGCATATATTAAAAGTTTAGTGTGGTGGAAGACCTTTAGTTCAATGTAAAATCCACACAATTTCTACATGGTTTAGTAAATTATTTGAGCCCTCTGTTTGAGTCATTACCATACAGGAGTTTTCTTAAGTATATTTAGGTGCCTAATGGCCTCAGAAAAATTCACAACAAAAGCATCTCAATATTTATATTAGACTTAATCAAGAATTCTGTCGAATTAATGCATGTCGTTAGAAGTTTCCACAGATCTCCTAAAACATTTTGGGAACCACTGACTTAGCCTAATTCAGTGGCTCTCTGTCTGTGTGCCGTGAGCACCAAAACGTTGGAAGCCGCTGCTTTAGCTCAATAAAACGTGATAACACCATTTTCCTGTTTTCAAAAATTCTTACCCATCGGAAGACACGAGTCCTAAGCATTACAAATTAACAGCCGTCCCCTGGCTTGCACATATTTTAAAACCTTATCCGTGATATTAAAAACAAATCATGCGTTTCTTGGTGATTGTGTATAAGATTGGTTTGCTGGACACTTTTTTCCCATGCTTGTGAAAGAGTTTGCATTGTTGTTCTTAACGTACTGATTTATTTCCACTAAAAACCACATAAAGATCTGAGTTATGTCTGTTAGCACCACCAGATATCAGTGGTCCTTACCAAGCAGGTGAGATGTACATACACTTCAGTCGGCATTACGGAATCTCAATTGCTGATTAACTTTATGTTGAGCTCGTTATATGACGGTGACATGTCTGCAAGTAATTATTATTGCTACAATAAACACAAAGAACATTTGGTCTGTAGATGATATTTCGGAGGACATGCTGACCTCTTTAGCTTAAGCATGGATTCAGGATATTTCTTGGCATGTTGGTACCCACATACCAGGCAATATGATGTTACACCCGGCAGAAAATATGCATCTTCATCTTCTTGAGAAAATCAAATATTATAGGTCTAAAGCCAGTGCTTGTGATTTTAAAGTTCCTCAGTCCGTTACAGTGACAGAAGGAAATATTTGCTGCTCAAGCCCGTGATACTTCTTTGGAAAATTGAGTAGGGTACAGATGCAGGCATGTGAATGTTATGCTTAAGCTACTTTATCTTAAAGTAGTAGACATCTACGTGCAAAACTGCTCTAAAATCTCAGTACCTACGTAGTTTATACAATTTGGATAAGCAACTTAATATTGGAAACCCTTAAATCATTTAAGTTACTTAAAATTCTTTTCGTGTCAACAACCCAAAAATGTAATTAATGTTATTATAAATAAAATTTGCCTGGCAATAAAAAATCCTCCGATCCCAGTGGCCGTGCGGCCTAAGGCGTGGGTCTTCGGCCGCTCGCTTACTAGGATCGTGGGTTCGAATCCCACCGGGGGCATGGATGTCTGTCTCTTGTGAGTGTTGTGTGTTGTCAGGTCAGGTGTTGTGAGGTCTCTGCGACGGGCTGGTCACTCGTCCAGAGGAGTCCTACCAAACGTGGTGTGTCTCAAGTGTGTTATCATGAAACCTCGACGAAACGAGGAGGCCCAGGCCCATATAGGGCTGTCGAGCCATAGAAAAAAAAATAACAACTCCATCTGAAAATCAAGTTAACCTACCTGCTATTACGAGGTTTCTGAACGGATATTTTCTGTGTCAAACAGGCCTCGCTCTGAAGGAATTCCTGCAGACAGGGCTCGGTTTTTGAGCCGGCCTCTGAAACGTCCTCACCTGGAGAAAGATATATTCAATTTGTCATTATTCTTCTTTACCGATTTGTTGCCTGACTGTGTTCAGACGTGACTACATAAGCAGGCCCTTCACCCTTTCTTTTCTGCTTTGCAAGAACATCTCGCTGTTTATGAGTAACTTGTCTGTAACGGTAAGCTTAGTTAAATATTGTTTCATCACCCGGTTTCATGATAGTCTCAGCTGGATTTGTAATTGTGCCATTAACCATATCTAACTGTCATTTATTTACACTCTGCATTGTAATATCATTTGTTATATTATCTACATACATCCTCCTATAATTGGATCACTAGTTTCTGGTTTATCGTTATATTTCATGCAAGTATCGGAGTTTCTTGTCTTTAATTAATGATTTATTTATGATCATTTAATTTGCGACGTTCTGTCTACCTCAGCCAAATTAGAGCCAAATGGTATTATGTTTGGTGAATTTAGAACCAGAATATATTTGGCAGGAACCCTTCGAGAATTAATGGTTTTACTATTTCGGCATTGAAGTAGAGCGTCTACGAAAGGCCACAGAACTTCAGTTACAGTAAGCAATGTCCCTTCTTCAGATTCAAATGCAGCTCCTTCCAATTATGAGCTTAGGTTTTCACTGCCTGAACTAATCTGTCCAGTAGAATTTACTGAATAATCCGTTATTTACAATAAATATTTTTGATTATATAATTTAATCATCAATACTGACAGCATATATCTTACCTTATTCTCCATCCTCGACAATTATATTTCACCTCGTAGCTTTCCTGTTCACATGAGATTACAAATTTGGCAATATGTAATAATAAGTTAACTGAGGATTCCTTTCTTCTGGGACATTACACTGCGTTAATGGGTAAAGGATTCCTGAAGTTTCGAGGCAAAGTGTTATCCTCATCTTCAAGAGTCGATAAGTATTACACCTACCGACCATTGAAGAAAAGTGCTTTACGCTGATTCGAAAAGTCGGGATTCAGATATCCATTACCTCAGTGGCATATTCCAGAGGGACAGCTTCCTCAACTACACTGTTACTAAAACCTCCCAATTTGCAAGTTGTAAATGACTTTAACACCAGTTTTCATACTTTCCTGTTCTTCTACAACAGTCACCAGTCTGTGACATGGAGATAAGAACTGGTATGTAATTTTCTTCGAAAAATACTGCAAATTAAAAAACTACAGTTTTCTCTAAATGCTGTTTAAAGTCAACAGGTGAAATTACATAGGTTATAAATCACTATTTCAATTATTTCCTGCCAACCTCTTAAAATATTGTTAAAAATCTCTGTAAGTTTTAATTAGGGAGTTACGGCTTGTTTCCTAGAGGCGGTTTGAGTAAATGTTTTAAAGGCTTCAACTTCTATGGTAACTCCGTTTGCTTACTCAGTATAATTATATAAGGAATTGCATTATAGTCAGTTATGCAGGCCCAATCCTGGATTTCATTTTACTTTTGGCTATTTACGCAGACTAGGTTTTGAGAAATAATTCCGGTTTTTCACAAACGTTTTGACTGATTTTCCATTTCTGCCTGCTGTTATTTCAGGATTGTAGTGAACGTAACTTACCGTGTAGCAATTTATGGCTCTTACTTAAGATCTTTAATTACCCAAGTTTTAGCCTCTGTAGTGAATGGTGAAAATAGAGAAAATTTCAAACAATACCACTCATAAGGATGTATTTCCATTTTGCTCTCTAAAACAAGATGAGAGTTAAGATGAACATATTGCTCTGCTGAGGAGATTTACAGGTGAACTTGGGCTCGAACTCAAGATAGAGGCTAGTATTAGCATGTTGCCAATTCCAGGGCTTTTTGTTTTTTTATCTTTCACAAACAACCAGTACCCTTATGTACATTTCTACTTGATATATTACTTATTGAGCATACGTTTAATTTCTATGGAATAAATACTGAGTTATAAATATAGTTTGTTACGAATATTTAATGAATTGTGTACCAAACAAAACACTTTAAATTGTTTTACTTATTGGTGTTTCAAAAATAGCCTATAATTTCCTATTACCTCCTTACAGTGACTCAGTCATGCATCTCTTTTAAACCTCGTTGCCCTGTAATTGTTACGTGTGTAACTTAGATTCCAAGAAGAAGTCCGTGGTTACGTAAATTCTAGACTTTTAATACAAATGCTAACCTAGCGCTTAAATGCGAACTGCGCCAATAAAACACTGAAATTTTTACACTTTTTATTATTTTAATATGTTACTCTTATATGAACCGAGAGACGTCACCGAAAAATTTGGCTGTTAGAGAAAAATGATTGTTCTCTTCATCACTACATCCATATCATTCCTGGAGTGCGATTAGCCTTATACCCAATGGGAACTGAAGACTTTCCTTCAGGAATAAAGCAGCCGAAGCAAAAGAACTGACCAGGCACTTCCTTAAAGTGCTGAGGTGAAGGCGTAGGGCTGTATCTCAAATTCCCCATACGCCTTCACGGTCTGGCGCTTTAATACACATACAGGAAGAGAAGGCAGAATAAAGGAAGGATGACTTGCAGTTAAGTTATGCAGGTATTGGCATGATATGAAATATCAGCTTTGCTACCTACTGAATAAAGGCAACTGACACACAAATACAAGTGAGACAGTTAGTAGAATGTTGTATAGAGTTCTGGGCTCTCTTGTGCTACGCAGTAGCGTATGAGGGGTTCCAGCGTGTGGATGCAGCCCTCATGTGCCCCTAGAGAATTCGTTCCATTCCGACCAATCAGACAGCGCTCACACACAACCCACCCTCCTATTTTTAACATCCATGTCACCACCCACCATTTTCATCGTCACCCTGCAACCGATAACCAATCACAGCTTTCGTCTCTGGCTGTACACGATTTGTGGTATATGTTATACTCCAGCTTCTAAACATTATTCTATAATTCTGCAACAGTTTGATGGTGGTATAAAAGGAGACACTGATTGTAGTTTGATGGGGGTATCATGTTACGCCATAATCTAAACACTGTTATTTAACGATTTACTGACTTGCTTCAGTGCTGATGACGGTCAGCATTTTAATGACAAAATCATACAACTTGAACCAGTAAGCTTAAACAACATCAAGGGTACACAGTTCTACAAACTACAAAGAAACAAATTATGAATTTACGTCTTAAGTTACGTGCTCTTTTTAGACAATAATGTAATTATCGCAATAAATTAACCATATTCTTCAGATTTCTAACGTTATGCCATAAGTTTTTTTCAGTTCAGAAGTAATTCTGAAATAATTATTTCCTCCGAAAATGGGCAGGAGTTTTTGACACGCATGGTGAGGTTAAATTCATGCAGCAAAGTCTTTCCTGAGAATGGAAAGACTTCCAGTTAATTAACAAATTAATTTTATGGAAATCGAATTTTTATTAACTATCGATCAATAAGAATAAATTGTGTTTGTCCATGTTCTTATTAAGCAGTAATTGCCTGCGAAAACAATCGAATGTTATTCATTAAAATGGAATTTTTATTACCATATTTACCGCAGCTTCTTTTTAACCTCTTTCCGATTTACCTAAATCCAGTTTACATGCTGTTTCTTTAAAATCCACCACACTATTCTTTTCCTATGTTCTGTAAGGTTTTCCAGGTAATCTCTACCATTTAGGTTTTGCACAATTCAATAGCCTAATACTCTTAAACACAAATTTAGACTAAGGAAATAAATGATTGGGATGTTTTGAAAGGGTGAATAAAAGTCATATCCACAAGAAATTTCAGATTACAGTCATAAGCGAAAAATCAACACTGCAAGATCAATCAAAATTTGGCCGATTAAAGGATTTGATTGGACATAAGGGTCACTATGTCTCAATACTTACCTCAGTGTGTAGAAAGCGCGATCTGCAGAAACATAGGCGTCCGAGAGGCCTAAATACAGGATCCGCAAGAAATAGCCAGGCTATCCGCAAAGACTGGGGGGGGGGGGGGGGGGTATCTTAACCATTTTTGTTTTCTTATTAAAATTAGGAGGATTCGGGGACACTGGTTGGAAGCGTCAGGTTTTGAGCCCCGGTTGGGAAAAGGAGTTTTCTCTTTTCCACATCCGTTCTGACCGAACCACGGACCCACTCAGCCTTCTGTGTAATAGGTTTCGGGGCACTTTTCCGGGAATAAAGCGGCTGGGGTGTGGCTTTGACCACCCACGCCCTTCTACTCGTACAGCCGAACGAAGTAAACATAAGTAGAGCCTTACCTCTACTCCTCCTCTGTGCTAATCATGGCATATTACGGGGTGAACTTTACCTTTAACTACTACAAGTCAGAAGAAAAGTATTTTATTGAATGTTCTTATTTTACAAAACCTGTATATGTGGAATAAGGTTGAAAATCAGTATTTGTCAATCAGAGGTCTACCAGTTTTGCTTATGATATCCTCGGGTTGATTAGGTGCTGTTCAGTGAAGATAACATTGTTTTTCTTGGTGAGGACCTAATTTAAAATTTATTGCCATTGTATTTCAACGATATTGATTCCAACAAGTTTTTAGTATATTAAGTACCTTTCTTCTTTGAAATTATTCCAAGCTTAAACGTTACACTTGTTGTGCCTTTTGTTTCTGCGGGTTGAGATAATTTTGGAGAGGTGCTGTGCAGAATTAGTGAGACTTTGTGAGCAGTCTGCTTTACAAGAATGCTTCAGAATCACTGCAGGTAATCTGACTGCTGCGGTTAGATATATTATTATTATTATTATTTTAATGATTATAATAACACATACATTACTCTTTATTCGACTGAAAAGTTTATTAGACCTTAAACCCAGTAAAGTTAAAAGAAGGGAATATTTATTTATAAAATCTCACAAAAATTAGTGCAGTTATCTCACAGGGCAATAAGTTAGTAATTTTGAGACACCCACCGTTTTAACACAGATACACAGGCGTAGGTCTGTCGTAGGCAAGAATGTCCACGACTCCCGCTAACAAATATCCCAGTAATATGTTATGATCTTAAAATGAAAGCAGCCCTCTCGACTGCCATAGAAGGTTCAATTGCGCAGGTTGTTATGTGTTGACATGATAATTCAATCATAAAGCTACGGTGGATTTTCAAACAGGGGAAAGCCATTAGTTTGCCACGCACAATACCGTTCTAATGGACTTAACTCCGTGTATTGCCGGCTAACAGAGAGTGGGCCCGTACGTGAATGACTGGGCATGTTATAATGACCATAGTTGGAAGGAAACTGAATTCATCATTCTGACGTCATCCATCTATTATGTCGTATGTTATATTCCCATGGAAATTCCTTGTTACAGCACTAAACAGGCAAGATTCGTTGCAACATGTACATGGTTTTGCAAGGAAATGTGCATTTAGTTTCATTTAATAATCCATTTGTACGTCTGTCTTGACATTTTGCACGAAATGGTGTAATCATTTGTACAGCCATTTACTTCAACCTTCCTTTTATCAGAGGGACAAAACATGTTTAATTTTCACACATACACAAGGACAATACATATCTTGCCTGAACATGTAAATTAGGAACATTAAAAACATAATTTATTGAGATTATCACAGACATACTCGTCATTAAAGTCTCTATTTTTATATTCTGTTTTTTGATAAATTTTAGGTAAAGAGATTCGTACATTTCTTCAACACCTAAGTTGTTCCTATAATAACAAATATAAATATACAAACCTAACATTCCATATTTCCAAAATTTCTTCTTCTGCTTTTCCTCCTTCTAAATAATAATAATAATAATAATAATTCAATTCAATTCAATTCTAGTTTATTAATGTGCCGAATCAACAGCCAGAAGGCCAATTACAGAAACAGTACAACATACAAACATAAATAACAACGGACAATATATAAAACAAAAATAAAACAAACACAACCGAAACAAATAAATAAACAAATACTAATAATAATAACAATAATAATAATAACACAACTGCCTATATTATCATTTCTTTCTTCTCTTGTTATTGTTCTTCTTAAAATTAATAATTCCAGAGGGCAGTATCTCAATGTCCTACTTCTTGCCAATATTTCCAAAAATAAATTTAGTTCTTCATTCTTGCTAATGTTACTCTCCATATACTTACTAGGTTATTCAGAGAGAGTTGTGTCTTTAAGATTTAAGATCACGCAAATATTAATTACTCAGCCACACGTCTTTTGGTAGCTAACGTATGCAGACACTATATAATGTCCTCATACTGAACACTAATTTCATTTCATTGACGTAATTAAGTCTGTTTGCAATAAATTGCTTAATATTTAGACTGCAATATTTTTTTTAGAATTTTGTCACATTCAGGCCTTATATCACTTTGTTTCCATTACTCAACATGTTGTATTTGAGACTGTCAAGGCGCTGTCCATGGAGATTTTCCTCCTTTAATATGTGATGTCACATTGTTAGGCATAATAATCCTGAAGAAAAGTGTCTTTATTTGGCATATATTTTTATAAGTTATTATTGTGACGATTTATATGTTTTCCAAATAAATCTAACGCTAATTTTTATTATCATTAATTCTCTTTATAAATGCACAATCCTTTATAAGAATTAGAATTATACTCGGCTAATAAATAATTTCCCCCATTTCATGGAAATGTATCTTTCACAAAAAATGTACTCTTATTGCATGCAAAATGATAGCGTTTATTAGACATAGAGGATACTAATAACATCAGACTTCACATTAAGATTATCCCTTTCTACTCTGAAGAGGGGGGCAGTGAAATGCTTTTATTAGCACTGTATTCGTTACGAACTTGACAAATATTATTTTCATTACGAGACACAGATATTTAAAACTTGATCTACTCAAAGTGCGTTTCACTGGAAAAATGTAAACTTTCATAACGACATATTTTAACTTCCATTTTTACAGTAAATCAAAAAAGTTCTTCAGAATACAAATGTTTCTTCCACCTCTAATAAAAACAAAGGAAGTTATGGCATTAAATAAATAACTGGAGCTTGCGTATTGGTTTCTGCATAGAGTCCAAAGTCCGAGGACAGATTATTCTAAAACCTTTCGTTTTTTCGTCAGTATCTCTAGAAAATTCCCGCGATCATATCCCAAATTTTCGCCATTATTTCCTTCCTTACCCTGACCATTCTTCATTAATTTTCCCACAGTTCGACGCTATGTACTCTGAGAGAGCTACGTAGTCTTTGAATCACGAATAAAATACCAAAAAATAAATAAAACTCCTACATGTACTTATAAGAATATTTAAAAATTTACATTCCTTGTTTCGCTTTTAAAAATATTTTTAAAATATCCATTACCTGTACTTATGGAAATTAGAATAGGTAATATGCAGTTTCATATAGAAATGTCAATAATAGGCCAAGTCTTATTTAAATTACAGTCCGAGGACTAATATTTCTTTACCATAGTTATTTGAATCCGAGAATTTTCAATAACGAAATAACGTAACGAAAATAAAATAAGAAATATACCTCTTTTCAGAAGCATTTATCGTGCAAAACGTGCCTCAGCATTAAAGGCGGTGATATTGGCTTCAGATCGTAACAGTCTGCAAATGAATATTTATGCTAAAGCTCAACTACTGATATAATACACGTTTCAGGCCTACTTGTTTTCCATTCCACGCAGTGTTAATGTTTCTCACTCATGCTTCGTCTTGCACGCTATACGGGCTGCTTTGTATGAAACTTGGCGATGTAATACTTGAATATAGGGAACTAGCGGTCTGCTGAGTTAGCAGAAGTGAACAACGAGCAACGGGGGCCGAGTGAGGCACAACGTAGTCTTTATTATTACATATTTATTTTAAATAATGGACTTCGTTTTATGAATTTATTAAATAAAGTGCATAAAATAGATAAGTTATGAGGAGACAGCATCAGTTCGACCTATGCTGGTCACATAGACATGGAGTTTATAAATGAATTTTCACTGTGAATTTAACTTTACTAACGTATTGATTAAATGTGCGTAGTACAAGGAATATTACAGAGCTCATATCTCACTTAAAGCCGTTTCCTTTAAGAATCTGATGTATTTGGGTGTAGCATATAACATGGGCCTTTTTAACATCTACAAATTTTGTCTGAATACTTTGCCAGAATGAAGAATTTTAAAAAAGCAAAGAAAATGTCTGATTCTAGGTTGTCACTATGTATAGCTCTGCTATAATATATTTATGTGTAGTGCAAAATGTAAAGGACCTCCTCACATTATTTATGTTTTTGAGTGTAAATAACATGTACACTTAAAATAACAACGGATTTTGACTGCTTAAATTTTATTGAAAAAGTATTGAAAACTGGTACCATTCAAAACATACTTCTATAAAGAATTATGTATCAATTAAGTACATAAATGTTCGTTGTGTATTCTATGATTTAGTATGCCGACCGGTATAAAAGTCACATATTATAAGAGGAATCCTGCGTATTTGAAGTACTTTATAGACCCAAAAATTTAAGTAATTAATATTATGTTGAATTATAAGAAGAAGAAATAAATTATATATTAATAAATTTTGACCTTCCAAAAAATTTTTTGATTTGTTTGTTGTTTTAGGAAAATTTACCAAATTCAACGTCGTGTGTCGTCAGATGTGAAAATGAACGGTGAATTATACGGGGTAGAGAGGGAAGGGTTGTCTTTTTACTTTAAGGTAAGCTTATTGTCCTTGTATTTGTAATGATAAATTTATGAAATTTTCAGACGGAAAAATTTCTCACTAACCGGAATTCTAAAGCCATGCATGCTGCTAAGCTAACTTATTCTGTTTATTATTTCAGAAAATTGTTAATATCCTATATTTGTGCAGCTAACAGTCCTTTTCTTTGCCAAAAGTTTTCCTTTCTTTTAGAGAACCCTAACTTTTATTACCGTAATTATTATAGCTCTCAACTGATGATTATCCTGAGCCAGAGGAATCCAATCAACACCATCATGACCTTTTTTCTTCAATCAGATTTATTATTATCCTTTCATTTAACACGAATAAATGCCCATGGCCTTAAAATTTAGAATACGCGTCTCAGTAAAATTTATAGAATTGCTGATATTCCTGTTCGAAAGTTAGAATTTATTACACATCTGTTGAGTAGCTTTTGGGCAGCCCTCGAAGTGATTACCGCCTCATTTATATACGAGACCAGCTGTGCCGCAGAGTTGCGGCGTCATGCCGTGACTGTGACGGACAGTGCACAGGACGGAATGAAATTTCAGCGCCAATTTTTCCTGCGGTTTATCGTTTGCAGTAGCGACGGTGGGCTACCGTAACCTTATGCATGGAATAGATCAGAGAACTCCTGATGCAGGCAACTGAAAAGATGTTTTTAATTTTTTGTTTACTAGCAGCACTTTCCTTTTATGATAAATCACAAAAACACTGGGCCCTTTAGAATTCAGAAATATGTGCACAGTTAAAGGCTATAAGCCATAAAGTTCATTGATCGATCCTAGCAAATTTCCTTTGTACATTTAAATCAATTGCGTCGCAACGTCTTAACTTAAGGTGCCTGAAAACTTTATTGACTGTATATAGATTAAAAGAAGATAGGCAGTGGAGTTTAAGGCAACATTGTGGCTCGTTTGAATAACCATTCTTGAAGTGGAAATGCAACAATGCATTCTGTGTGTGTTGTTGAACTACATGTCAGTGCCAACTATATAAAAATATTGAGTGTTACACAACAATGCTTTTATGGTAAATTTATTTCGCCGACAAAATAAAACGTACGTAGTTCTACATATAAAGTGCCCGATGGTACATAAAAAAAGAGAATAATTAATTGTTCATGATCTCCTTAGACGTGCAATTTGACTAAACAGAACGTATTAACAGTCGTTGCGGTATTTCAAAATTTTTGTTTCTCTTGCGTTAAAACATTTTACGAGATCAGACGGAATTAATCAATTATGAAGCAGTAAGTATTAAATATTATGAGAGCTTGTCAGTGCTCTTGCCTTAGTTAACCAGAATGCATGTCTCATCTTTTCTGCGCCACATTCTACTGTCGTCTGCGGCTAGTCTGGCTGTACCACATTTTTCCGCTTTATCTCACAAACCGCACGATTTCCGGAAAACATTTTTTGAACATAAAAGAGTGTTTCTACTTTCTCTACAACTCGGTCTGAAATATTTACCACTTTAAGGAGAATTGAGCGAGATATTATTATAAGAGCGAATACGTCTTCATGTAACGTAACCGTTACCCGTTATTCTTGTCAGATTTTAATGAAACTTGAATTTTCTCGAGAGATTTTCAGAAAATCCTAAACTAACAAATTTCATGATGTCCGCTTTCGCTTTGACTGATAGGTTGGACTATTTGCTTTTAACAGATTTATGTACCTTATAATTAAGCATTTTGTATGACAGGTGACAGTACACTTGAGTTATTTAGTTTAACACATAGGCTAACCACATAAAACATTTTCAACAATACAACACAATTTCCAAATCTCGAAGAAATTTTTTTAAATTTAAATGTAATATCCGCATTGTTATTACATATAAAGACCTAGATGAGGATATATGTTTCAATTTTCATTTCACTTCAAACGCTCTTCAAATCATAAAAATAACTCTGTAGAAAAGCATAAACACGTATGACTTCCTGTCTCTATACAAGAATGGGAAATACTTAACAGGCGACAGAAGCCCGCTCCGTCGGTTTGCAGCAACCTGACAGTTTCCTGTGGGCGAATTGATGGACATACCAGTAACGAAAGGAAAGTCCGCCCTATGGAATGAAAGAACAAGAGAAAATGAGGAAGGAGCACTGCAGAATTGGTTAGATGATGGAAGGCAAAGTGAAAGAGTAAAGCATTCCTTATTATTTGTATTTTTCTTTTCAATCATTTTTTTTATTTCTTTTATTTTTCTTTCTTTGAGAATGTTGCATGGAAGGAGGGCTGCTATGGAGGGGTTGAAGGGGAGAATGGAAGTTTGTGTGTGTTTGAAGAGAGCGAACTTGCGTTCGCCCCTTCACTCTTTGCCTGGAATAGGACAAATGAGAGCAAAAATGTTTTTAGTCTGGTTTTAACGACGACGATATATAAACATTATATCTGAGGATCAACAGTAGAAAAATTAAAGCGATACTGAAAACAAATAAATAAATTTCTCAGTTATTTAAAACGAAATTACAATACGTGTTATTTTCTGTCGGTATTTCCAATGTGAGCAGAGAGTGTAATTTTTGGATTAAGACGGAATACACCCTATTAATCATAGGTCTGTTTCATTCTCAGTCCTTCAGTTTTGTGCATATTGATGTGCATCTCTGGAACTAACCGTATTCAAATACTAACAATGATACTAATACTCCTACATAAAAGTAATTATAATGTTTTTATTATTGGCTCTACAGTCCTGCATGTAAGTGACTGAATTGAACTGACTTATCAAAATCACGTGATTCCAGTATTCGCGATGTGTAAAATATGCAGAATAAAATACCGATCTATCTCACGATTTCATTTTAGAGTTTCTCTCGGTTCATGAATATGCACGAATCATGCACAGTGGCCTTGGCAAAATATGTTCCTATTCAAATTATTCCTACCATATATCCAAAGTGGCAGCCTGTTTAGTGACAAGGCTGTGGGCTGGACGAATTGGGACTTGATTCCCAACAGGGGCATGACAATGTTTCTTCTGCAAAAGGCTCAGATCGGGACTGAAGAACACACGACTTTCTATTCAATTTGCAGCGGGAGGTTTTTCTCCTGGGGTAAGTCGGATGGAGCGTGAAGCTGGTCTCTCCCATCCATTGCTGAGGTTATAAACTATTCCTCTACTCCACCGATTAGCAGTAATGGTGTAAAAAAGGACAAATTTACTTTAAAATATACAAAATAATTATTATCCTAGCACAAATTTTGAAATAGGACAGAGCCGTGAATTAATTGGTGACGTGTTGAACTATTAGAACCCTACAGTTCAGTATATTGGCGTGTGTGTCTGTGATTTTGTTGAAAAGATATATGAAACTCTGATTCTTTAAGTCTGGACAATCTGAATTATCTGCTACCAAGTAGTAAGATTTTTTGGTCTCTTAGGCGATGAGCACACATATTAGCTTGTTATGTCTGTCTGTCTGTCTGTCTCGCATCTGCATGCTACAGCTCCAAACCACAGAAAGAATTTTCAAGAAATTTGACAAATGAGAATTTTACTAACATCAAGTAACACGTTCCAATTTTTTTTAATGGGGCAAAATAGCGGATACGTTATGTGAATATCTACGTTTGTTTCACTTCAAAAGCAAAAGTATCTACAGATTCACCCTCTTTACATTTAACAGCAGAATTAAAATTAAGAAATATAAATGTAGATACAAAATTTCTCCAGGTGTTCCACATTTTATTGTAACGTTTATAAATGTGTTACTAATGTTATACAGATTTCATCTATTGGTAAGCTCAGTCCTTCACGCTCTTCTTCTCATAAAATAATAGCGGTATAGATGAAAATTATTGTTACCCTTTGTATGAGATTACAATATTTCGAAGTCTCGAATTTTATGTTAATTTTAAATTGTGGTACTCCAGATTTATTTATTTATTTTTATGGGAAAGACACAAAAATATTCCGTAATGCTCAAAACCTTTTCTAACCACCCAGTAATCATAGGTTACTTGCAATTATAGCAAACTTAAGGCAAAACAAATAAACTCGCAATCTGCACAGTTTTTCTACAATTCTGCAGATAAAAAGTCAATAAAGGAGACATTGATATTAACAATGGCATATTCCTTATTTTATTCCATTTACTTACATGAAATCCTAACGCTTGTTAACTTGTCGTTGTCATCATATAGGCCTAATTATTCTTTACGTATTTTACAGGCGTAGTTTTTAGTAATTGTGCCAGTAACAAAGGATGGCAGCAATTTTAGATATGCTGTCGTCGGTATTGCCAATTGTGCCAGTAACAAAGATAGCAGCAATTTTAGATATGCTGTCGTCGGTATTGCCAATTGTGCCAGTAACAAAGGATGGCAGCAATTTTAGATATGCTGTCGTCGGTATTGCCAATTGTGCCAGTAACAAAGGATGGCAGCAATTTTAGATATGCTGTCGTCGGTATTGCCAATTGTGCCAGTAACAAAGGATGGCAACAATTTTAGATATGCTGTCGTCGGTATTGCCAATTGTGCCAGTAACAAAGGATGGCAGCAATTTTAGATATGCTGTCGTCGGTATTGCCAATTCCGCGAATTTCTTCTACATAGCTGCACCCCTTATTACATAGTGCTACACTGTATAGTTGAATACATTACAGTGGTGACCAGAGGGACTTTCTTATGGTAGGCATATGGTTAGGATTATTTTATTATTAATGAGAAGGCCTAATAGAGCGTTTCTTTCAGCACAGCCACTCAACCACTTATGTTTAAAAGAGCATGGTTAATTTTTTTCAAATGAGTTTGTATTCTGCTTTGATAACTGAGAAATAACTAACTCAGGCTTTGCACGACCTACATTCCTAATCTCAGTTTTCTCGGCAAGAGTTAATTGCGAAAAATTGATGCCCTCTAAGTACTTCGCACTATCCGTTTTCATGTTCATCTTAAAATTGCAACTACTAAAATTAGAACATTAACAATTTTGGCTTTGAATACAGCTAGGTAAAAATGATTATCAAAATTCCAAAATCGAAAATTTAGAAAAGGTAAACAGATGTATGAAGTCCTCATTTAAACCCTCTCTGGGCTGCAGTGCCTGGAGTCCTACCAGCGACCTAGCTGCTGCTGCCTTCCCACTACTCGGTTTAGCTGCGCTGAGACAACGCTCAAAGTCTGGACAGGGCACAGCCCGTTCGCTTTCCGCAGGCTTGAAGAATCCATAGCGAGTATTTGAATTTAAAATGATTTCCAGTGCCGAAGAGAGGAGGAGAAGCCGGTACAAATTACCCTGGCCCTGCGGTCCGGAACGGGGTTCGGGATTCCTCTATGTTGCTTATGATTTTGTCTTTCTCGGGAGTATCACTATCTGTCGATTTACAAATTAACTAACTCGCACTGCAACTGAGCAACTGAGAGTCAGTCTTTCTGATTTAGTGTAAAGATTTTAGCCGGTCCGTCCTTGCTGCGGGGTCTAAACATTTTTTTTCGCCGGGACCCGAACCCGCTCTCAGCGGCCCTGATTATTTTATTCGTGTTATTTTAAACAATGTACGCATTTCCTAAAGAAAGCTTTTATTAAAATGTTTGTTTTAATATTTCCCAAAATTTCTGGGTGGGCTGCAACACTGCAACCCTTATGGACGAGCCGTTCCTGACACATTGCACTATAAAACGTAAATTACCTGTATTTCTACATAGAACATTTGGTAGATATTTCTAACGAAGCCGTCTTTGAGAATTTCTTATTGCACTTTTAACATACTTTATGCTTTTGTGACGGTGGCGGTGGCGGTGATGATGATGGCGGCTGCAAAGGCGGTCGTAGTAGTAGTAGTAGTAGTAGTAGTAGTAGTACTAGTCGTAGTAACAGCAGCAGTATAAGCAGGATATTCTTAGGCCATTTGACTTTCTTTAAGTCAGATATAACCCTGCTTATCCTACTACATAGGCGCCGTGCTATAGCTCAGGACGTTAGTCGCCGGCTTCTCACGGTGGAAAACCGGCTTTGATCTCAGAGCATTGTTGAATAACGTGGCATTAGGACAGTTTCCTGTTGGATTTCTTCGTTTTTTACCTGTCAGTTAATATTCCATCAACGTCCCATACATATTCATTCTTCTAATGCTGACGCTATGTATAATATGCTGACAGCGTTGCTAAGAGTATCAGAAAACAATATTATATAACTTATTTTATTTTTGTGCCATAGACTTAATTTAGTATCTTGTTAGAAATATTGCTAATTGTATTACGTTTTATCTATGGAAATGATTGATTTTAAACACTTTCAGGCTGTAAACATGTAAGTACAGTACTGGTGTTACAATCGTAATACGGGTCTGATTTATAAAATATTGGGTGCTTTGCAAGTATTTATTGGAGTGGAAGAGATCTACAATAAAGGTTATTTTGATCACTTGCCAACACAGGAACGTAAAACTCCCACGTAACTAGATACACAAGCTTTTTTTTTGTTGTTTATAACGTAAGTACCTATAATGGCAGCAGAAGTCGCAATAATAATTTTACCAGTTTTGATTATTTGGTTGTTTCACTGTCTGCCTTCGAGTCGAAATTCGAAACCTGAACCTCCAAAACACGAAGCACAGATAGTAACCACTCAATATGGAATGTTTATACCAGATTTTTAAGAAGCATATATAACAATCGAAATATTAATTAAGAAGAGAACATACAAAATTAAGGACGTTTAATCAGAATTTACGAAAATTTCCGGTATCTTGCAATATTATAAAAAAATGTTCTGAGTC
Source organism: Reticulitermes speratus (assembly GCA_021186555.1). NCBI lineage: Eukaryota > Metazoa > Arthropoda > Insecta > Blattodea > Rhinotermitidae > Reticulitermes > Reticulitermes speratus. Next base: position 35,805,465 of record JAJKFL010000003.1, on the reverse strand, counting down.
GAAGGGTTGGTAACGAACAGAATGAGTATAGTACTTATGCCAGTGTTGCTGGAAACTTCGGTAAGGAGAAGGAGCTCCAAGATCATTAATCATGAGCAAGTTTGGAGTCTGCTGCGGCTGAGTGTCAGTCAGTTGAGTCTTGCTTGCCGACACGGCAGCAGATAGTTTCTTTGAACATGACTGAGTACACTCGTTGGACACCACAAGCTATACTGCCCTCGTCATCATCAAGATCATGATCATCACCTTCGTCGTCATCATTATCATCATTATCATCATCATCATCATTATTATCATCATCATCCGTCAAATAGTGACCTATATCTTTTGCATAAGCTTGGTAAAAAAGGAAGATGTGGGTGGCAGTAGAAACGGGAGCATGTCCAACTACAGGTACTACACTAACACAGATTCTAAATAAATTAACATTCTTATATCGTACGCTGAAATTCCAAAATATATTACATCAATTATCACCATCTTACACGATTCAGAGGAAGTTACGCCCAACAACTTTTCTAATAATCTATTTTAATTTTCGTTTTTTATTTATTTTTTAAATATTTCTTCACAAGTCTTTTCATCGTTATCATTTCCGTACATAGTGAAGCGGCCACTTAAGGGTGAGAAAATTTTGTTTCCATTTAGGTTATCAGGAGATGTATTACGTACTTCTCCCTCACCTTATAAGGGAGAACTGGTGGAAGATTGCGATACAGAATAAAATTTTAGCACAGTAACACAGAGACTGCCGAAGGACGCAAGTGCTGATGAGAATAAGTGTACCTAAAGCGAAGAAAGTAACCTCAGCGTAAATAAAATTAGGGTCATGTGAAGAGGAGTATCATAATTTATACATCTCGCTAAAAATATTAGGAGGAAAAGCGTGAAATAAGAAAGATCAAAGAGGCTGATCATGCTGAAAGCATCGGCAATATGTGAATGGCAAAAATTTTCATTCTGAAAACCTGGAACTTGGAACTTAAAGAAATATTTTAGATGTATGAGTAGAAGTTTAATTGTAGGGCTTTCCGAACACTGTAACGAATCTTTGGATTCCGTAAAAATCAAAAGATTCGTTGACAAAATGACCAACTCTAAGCTCCTTAATAGAAAATATTTTTTATGGAATGAATAATCACGTTTAAGCAAAATCCATATATATTAAATAAGTTGTATAATTTAAATTATTCAATTCGTTCGATCGCCTTGGTAGAAAGAGCCTCCATAAAGAAGAAAATGCAATACTTTAAGATAGTGTTCGAATTAATTACGTTTTATTAAGGAGTAAATTCCCTGTAATTATTCACTTTTTCTTAACAAACAATCATATTTTCCTGCTTCAATTCACTTGCAATACTGAATACATACTGACGGTGCTTGAAGTTTGAATTGAAAACAAGAGACGTTAATTCGCAGACTAAATAAATGATAAAGCATAACCACAAACAAAGTTCAAAGCTGCTGTAAATTCGTGGGTCTCACCATTTAGTCTATCTGTGAGAACACAATACGACTCTATCTCCTCAGGATTCGTAATAGACCTCTGGACCAACCTGTCAAGTGATTAACCCACGTCAGAGGCATCACCTGCTCCCATGTATGTGTGTTACATCAAGTACTGATAGGTTAGAATTGCGAGAGTGCATTGGTGACATTAGCATCACAAATTGTACCATTATGAGAGAGAGGTTGGTGATAAGTTTCCTTCAATATTGAGAAAAAATTATTGGGCTTTAAAGGTCATAAATCTGTGCGAAACTCTCTGGGTGTTTGTTAGCATAAACTGGCTAAAATACAGAAATTAGACATAAAAGGCAGTGGGGCCAAACTTGTGATTAGGCGGCCAGAAGTCTTTGCGACACACTCTGGGTATTCGTTAGTAAGCACCGATAAAATAAAAGAAATGACCTATCAGGTTGGACAGCCCTGGTTTGGACCGTAAATGTTTTCTAAATTTGTGTCCATAATGCATGTCTTCAGCAAGATATGCAATAAAGGTAAACGTAAGAGGGGAAGCGGATCCTTCACATTATCGCATCGTTCTTCACAGCGAAGAGGTCTTATTGAGAAGCTGATAGTTGCGTAACTGTTCAAGACATTCCACACCGTCTGTTAATCCCAAAGTTTCATCACCATTTTCACAATAGCTCAAAAATGGAACCTATCCAAGTCAAGTTAAATTCTTTCAAAATCTTCGTATCCCATGCCTTCAACAAAAATTTTAATATTATTCTTTTATCTGTTGCTAAAGCTCCCAAGTATCTCCTTTCTTTCATAATTCTCGACTGATACTCTGTATGTATTTCTCATCTCACATTCCACACATCTCTTCTTCTTTGAGAGGATTACCCTGAAGATATTTTTAAGCAAAGTTTCTTCTTGAGTGTGACGTCATGTAGTGGGGTAGAAATTTTCTGACGTCCCGAAGGAACGTATTCCCTCCGTCTTCGGGGCAGAACACTGTAATTTTGGTGTTTTCGGGCCTTTTATTCTTTCTTTCTTTTTTTCGGGGGGGGGGGGGGGGTTTCAAGCATTCTGCTACGTACTTTATTCTGCGTTCTTCCACTAGAGCGAGGAATCTGATTGACGATTACGTAGAAAAGCAAAGAAAAATACAAAATGCTTTATTTTAAGTATTAGATAAAATGTAAAAATTGACCTAAATTTTTGAAATGAATGACACTAAGCTTTTTACGAACGTAAATTTTCTTGAATTCCGTGTAAAATTAATTTTGGTTCGTTGTTATTTTTTTCATAACCGTTCTTACATCTAGCAAAAATACAATTTAGGTTAATTGTCGTGAGAGTATAATAGTTTTTGTGACACATAAGTAAAAGTTTACGTCTGTATCGGATTATTACGATAGGCAAAGTTTCCGGCGTACATACAGAAATATGACGGAGCTGTTGCAGGCTTTGTGTTTCCAGCAATAGGTAACAGCTTTGTGGAGGGATACACAGCACCCGCCTTCAGAATTTAAACCTCGTCTACCGCTACTGAACTACACGACCTCATACTAAATATAGCAATCTCTCTCCATGGCTAACGTCGTGATAAACTCGTACCTCAGCAAACTAAATCTGTTTCTTACTGCAACTTATCAAAAACTATTGAAGCATATGGCTCAATCAATTAACTACATTTATTAACGTAATTTATTGAATTAATATTACTGAAAATAAGTATTTTTTATGCATCGTTGTTTATTTAAGCGCGAGACATTTCCATTTCTGCATCTGTCTATTGCCTTTTGTTAATTAATTAATTAATAGTTATTAGTGCATATTAGTAACCAAAGATTATAATCTTTGGTTACTAACCTACATTTTTCATGAATGTAAAAACTGAATAGATTAATATTAGGCCTCGACTTAATTACCTTTTTCAGGCAAATCGAGAAAACCGACTGTTACATTTGTCAGATCCGTCTTTCAGTCCACAGAGCACAATTCACTTCCCACTAGAAAAACTTCAGCAAAAACATGTAATTGGCATTTTTACGAAAATGTGAGGAGATATTTGGATTATGGTTACAATCAGAGAAGAACAGATGACACTTTACATGAAGACGTACTTATAGTTAAATATCTGGCCTTAATTGTCTGTTAAATTGACGCACTATTCTCTGTGAGGCTGAAGAAACTTTTGAGCATAGAGCTCCAAGCATCGAGTGTGGCTAAAGTTTGGTGTTAAGAACCCACTTTTAAGAGATGTCAATTGTAAACTTCCTCTTACGATATCGAGAGGATGATTGATGGCAGATCTGTTGGTAACGTAGGAAGAAATGTTATAGTGTGTGTTAAAGTATTGAGTGTTTTCTAGAAATTGTTCAAGAATTTAAAACCTGATATCAATAACAGGGTGAAGTCGAAATACGTGTTAGGTTCTGTTGATAGTTTCTAAACTTTTAAATCCTTATCTGAGAAAAACAGGATATAAAATGCAGTTTTAAATTGAGTTTGCAAACTGCGTTAAAAGGAACACCGCCTGCTCGTCAATAACCATGTAGGCTATAGATATTTTCCGAAACACTTTTTAAAAGAAATCGTTTGTTTTTAACAATCTCATATTGTAGCCGCACGTGTGAACTTTAAGACCGTTATAGGGGTATCTGCACCACTGCTGTAAAATTAGCTAGCTAGCGAGAAGGGACATTTGAGTGCCAATCCCCCACCAAGAAGGGGGGCACTCGAATGTCATTGGTGCACTAGAGTCAGTATTTTTGATTTGGTTTAATGTTTTCAAGCAAAAATGTTTTTGGGGTGTAATTATAGATTATTTACATGAATTAAACAAGTTATGGCTTTTTAATCAACAAAGATGTGATAATCGAGCTAATGTATGAAAAACCAACACACTCTACATGAAACTACGTGTTTAATTTATATTCACTGGGTAATTTGGTGCAGTAAGGTGACGCTTATGATCTGCACTTATGAGACGCATGGTTCTTACCTTAACCATGACACCGACTATGTTGACTGAGATTTTGATAGTTTTCCTAAGTCCTTCATGCAAAGACCGGAGTAGTAGCTTTAAATAAGCCATGCTAACTTTGTTTCACATTCTATGAAATGTGTCATTTGTCATTATATCATTCGATGCTCTAAGCGTATATTATGGGCTACTAAGAGCGTCTTTGAATAAAATATAAATAAACAACAAAATATATCTGAATGTAAACATTATTATTCCTGTCTATTTCTAGGACTCTTAAGAGTAGAATATTCTCAGTAACACTATCACAAAAATAGGAGATTTATTTCTTGAATACATTACAGAATATTAACTTCTTGATTGACTTCAGGGAGATAGAATGCCTCGGTGATTTTTGTGTAAATATATCTTTTAATCTTCTTCATTTTTGGTCTTACAATTTAGATATTCAGAGTACTCAAATTTGTCCTGTTTTCATTTCTTAATTCACCATTTTTAGAAGTCGCAATTTTTTAACTGAAATATAATTCCTCAAGTACACTGGAAACATAGGTAACTCCTTCTAAATTTCTTCAAAATTTGTAGCTTAAGAAATATAACTGGGTACTCACCTTTCTTTATTCAAAAGAACGGTGCTAGAGAAGACAGTCTTGCTCCACTCATTGTCCTTTGACGTGCTGCAAAGATGTCGTTACATAACTGTAACTAATTGCGAGATATGCTTCTCCCCTTACACAAGATGTCAGTTTGTCCTTTCACGTTAATAATTTTAAGATTATCATTATCTCAGAGTGCAGCAGCATCTGACAATAGTACGAAGCAGTGTCACTTAATAAATGACATCCTGCTATGACCCAAATAAATATAAACATTCTTAAACGAACATCTGTGCTACGAATAATATGTTATATGCTTCTGTTTAAAGGTTAAATAATTAAAATTTAATATAAAATTATAAGAAGCTTACGAGCCTCTTTTACATTAGCTCACACACAGGTATTCATACCTCGTCTTATTATAAAGTTTCCCCTGGTTTTATTATAGATTCCAGGCATGATACAGGCATAAAAACGAAACCTCCAACAACAAGATCAGTGTCCAATGCCTTTGTCCATGAATGTACATGAAAAGCATAAGCCGACGTCAATGCAGTAATAACAAAAAAGAAAAAAAGTAACAAGAAAACAGAATATGTTGGAACAGTGATGTAGAAAAGACAGAGAGTGTAAGAAGAGAGGAAGCATTCTGTACATTCATAAAGATATTATATCATTAATATATGCCAAATTTTATCTATAGAATGAGTTTTGTGGAGGGGGAACTGCATGCAGTCATGTCTACCGTTGACTGCTGTCAGCTGTTTCACTACTGGATGTAGGGGGACTATTCAGGAAAACCTTACTTATTCTGTCTCACCGTCATTTCGCCTTCTGAATACGTTATAAGGGCCACAGCACTATACCAGAGTGTCAAGAGGTAAAAATAAAGGAATGGGAAAGAGCGAGAGACAGAAAGAGATTGACTGTATGTGTGATCTGAAATGAAAGATAAAAGGCTTTATATGTGTTTCTACTTCAAGACCTAGCCATGTGAATGTGAAGGGAGAAACCAAGTTTTAGATAGCAATGAATATATATAAGTTGGATGGTTATAGACTGACCATCATGGTCATTTCTATAAGAGGTTTCGGACTCCGTAGTAGCAATGTGCTAATGTGTGGCCATTTACCTGAAGAAGTGGATGTTGAACGAAGGCTGCTAGCAAGAGCCCTGAATGTAACTGTTGACAATTTCAGTAATTTAAGGAAGAATCAACACATATATCGCACTTCTAACCAACCCCTTCCTAAGAGAAGTGTCGATAACCATGCCGAGCCATTTTAAATTCGACCGGGATTTTATCTATTCATATTGGTTAGTATGTGGATGGGATGTGACGCAGTATATGTGGTGGATATTTACGGATAATTCAGAGGAACCTGCTGCCCATATCGTAGAAAGAGACAACACTCGGCAAACACAAAGTTATACATGTCCAAGAAAATAAACGTGTTAGTCCGAACATATACTGCCTGCTTTATATTCACAACAAACCGAATTCAAAGTCTGAATCTTTTCCAACCTCACTTTCAAGAAGAAGGCCATGGTCACTTTTTCGTACTTCGTGGTAAGGCACACTGAAATTCCGAAAACAGTCAGGACATATGAAACTTTTTTTGTGAACAATCAAAAGGAAGAATTTTTTGATGATTGCATTATTAAGTTTAGGTCTTTGATTCAATGGTTGGTCGAGTCTTGGTTGAGTTCTCTACAAGTTTCCAAATGCGCAAAATATAGTGTCAAATTTTGAGACGATTTGCGAAAGGTGACTCGGAAATAATGCAGAAGGCTGCTGTATTCGACTATTTTATGGTTCTAGTCAATTATTTTTCGGAATAAGTGATATTATGATATTTAGTCTCTCGGCCAAGATTTGAAAAAGAAACGAAGAAATAGAGGTAATTGCTGCATTACGGCCTTTGCTTTGTTTCAAAACTTGATAACAACATATCTTGATTAATTTACACATACACTTCCCACAGAACGGTTTTACTTTGAAGCAACATTTTAATATACTAAGACAGTTCATTCTGCGGCCGCTCGAATGCTGGGATAGCGGTTTCGAATTCGGGTGGGGTCATTATTTTAATCTCTTGTGATTTTTTTGTGTTGTGTAGGTACCAGCCTCTGCAACGAAATAATCACTCGCTCACAGAATTCCCACTGGGTGTGTGTCTGAAAATGTTTGTGATATAGTAACCTCAACAACGAGGCAACCTAGGTCTGAGTTGGGCTGTTGCGCCACAGAATAAGAAAACCCCCTATTCAGAAAGTGAGAATAAAACTTTTTTATACATGTGATTTTAAATATTGCACTTTTCTCCCTTGAAGATGGACCCGCATATTCCTGCTGAAAGTTAGCACATAATTTTCACGCTACACGACAACACATCGCAGGATAGTGTAATCTTCTTACAGATTGTTTTAAGAACATGGCAGTGATAAATTATGACTGCAGATTGGCCAAATGAAGATAATGTGACGCTAGAGTCCTCACACATTTCAATTTGAACTAATTACTGTCGCGCAACAGCTTGAAGTTTCTGTAACATGATGCTTAGTAAAGTTAAATTTAGACTTCACCACTGTCTATCAGTAAAAACTGATTTGTCTCATATAAAAGTAGACGTCGCAATATTAAAGAGCATATATAATATTTTGGCTAGGTTAAGATGAGAGAAAATAAGAAAACACTGCTTAACAGGTATTGGGTTATCACGGACTCATCTTCAAACAACCGCAGAATTTTTTGTAACAAATATCCGAACAATACGCTGACTTCGCAATGACATATAAACACTGTTCAGTTTTCTTAGTTGTATTGCATTAATCCTAAGAGTAAATGGGGCATTGGACCTCAGTATGAAATTTTTAAATGGGGTTAAACTTTGAATCTTGTCTTAGAAGAAAGGATTAGCTTAACCATTAATTTTATTACTGAGTTACTGAAGTTTGTAGGAAGTCTGTTTCATTGTAAAAGGTCTCAAATTTATCATCCTGGTATTCCAAATATGAAGGTGATTTTGACGTCTTAGAAAACATGGCAAAGTTTTAAATACTTAAGATTTACAAAGACAAATATGAAAGGTTTACCCGAAGAAATTTAAAATCAGATTAAATTAAGGGATTGCATAATACCATCCCGTTCAGAATTTTTGTAGTGCTGTGTGCTAACAAAAGTAAATAAATGTTAGAATATACAGAATTATAATTTTGTCTGTGAGAGATTAGTATCTCATAGTGAGGTTCCTGAAGATTCAGTTCTCATGGGATTTTCACAGTGTCGATTGGTGTCTGTTATCAACGTTTCCGTAGGAGCGTAAAGCCTTAGCTTTCAGGGTCAAACGGTCCAAAAAGGATGTTTCGCGGGTCTTCAAATTCTTTAATTATGAATCCATACATTTTTATCTTTTCTTGTATGAAAGTAAAAATTGATCTGTCATATTAACAGATGAACACAGAGTGAAAGCTTTTGAATGCAGGGTCCTCAGGTGTATATATGGAAGTAACTGGGAGGACATGATGTTGACAGTTTACATAATGCAGAACTACACGATTTTTAGTCTTCAACAGCTATCATAAGAACGACGAAATAAAAGAGAATAAGATTGGCGGAATTTGTCACAAACCGAAGAGAAAATAATTCTACACATTGGTAGGAAACCCGAAGGAAAAACCGCTTAAAAGTTTAAACTTAGATAATTCGGAAATATTGAAAGTGCTGCTTTAATTGCGTAGACCAGATTGATCTGGCTCAGGACACAGACCAGCGGCGGGCTGTTATGAATATGATAAGAAATTTCTGAGTTTCATAAGGCGTGGGTGCTTTCTTGACTAGCCAACAGGCTACTAGCCTAAATGTAAGAGCTCTGTCCTTTGAAGTCAACAAGCTGGCCAAGGACTATTACGGCTCCTCTCAATTGACATTACGTAAGCAATTGATGGAATGTCATTAAAATAACGTATGAATAAATGGAATAATTTTACAAGGAGAAAGCTCCTATGAGTGACGTTTGCTTTGTCTGTAAATTCCGTTTTCGTCCACCAGATCGCACTGTTTGTGGGAGCCAGCACTCGGCACCTTCGTTTATAGATCGCCTGTTAAATCACGTCAGACGTTACTAGTTCCCTCTATGTGTAGACCTAACCGGTGTTTTTCAAAACAGCAAATGGGAATTAAAGAAGTCCTTCGTGTCTACCTGTCATTAATCTTTCTCTTTTAACTCCTGAAGTTTCTGCTACCTGACCAAGGTGGTTGTGTGACGGACGTACAAAAGAGTATGAATTGTTCAGTGACTTTTTTTTATCATTATACGTACTTGCTTCCACTGAACAGATATTACTCGGTTTTATTGTGTAGGAGATGCTAATTTACGCAATAAGATAATTCGATTGTGATCTTCAAGTAAGAGTATTTAGGCAGTTATGAATAGACAATCCAGGCTTTAAAAACAGCACAAAATAGAGGCGTTTAACAGCCATGTGCGTGTTAGCTTTTCTGTAGGTACTTTACTTACCGAAGCTCTCAGTAATCCAGAAAATTGAGCGTAGAATACTAATATAATAAACATAATCACAGTTATTGCGAAAGGTGTGGAAAGAAGCAGAAGTGGAATTTCCCTGGAATGAGTAACGCGAAGAACTTTAGTCAGGAAATTCTTTGGCTCTCCCGAGACGGGAACTTTCCAACCAAATATAGAACCTTGCCGCTCAAGCCAGCCTTTTCGGTAGATGAGCTTTAGAAATTTTGTAAAAAGTGCTAATGTGAATGCACTGTGTCTCACATCAGCTACAGATTGGTAAATGTGACAGATTAAACGTTTTCCTTTCTTACTTCTGTTTTAGCTATGGCCTTCATTTTTGTCGGAACTACAAGAATTTCAATACACGTTCCTTTTCGTTTCTTAGAATGTTGTTATAGTGAATCACTTCAAATTAATTCTACTAAACCGGAATTTATCTGGAAAGTTTGAAAAAAGTTTCATAAACGCAAAATACATCGGAATTGGCATAGTCTGTGATAAAGATTTCTGTCACTGCCAGTCTACCCCTTTGGTTTTCCTCTCCATTCTTTTCGCATTTTCTACTTCCCTTACTTTAAGGGAAATATGTGATCTAGGAACGGGAAACCTGTAGCTTATGAAGACGAGAACATTAAAGCACACTAACAAGATATCCTAGTTTCATTCAATGTTCAATATTCAATAAATATTCATGGCATCGCTGCAAACAAAATAGAAGTACAAAATTCAGGACATCTTGGACATGAAACTCTGTCGTTGGGTAATTGTTTCTCCGACGTTTAGGAATCACTTCACCTTCATCTTCAAGGGCAGAAAGTCCTTGATTTTAAAGATTAAGGCACCGCAATCCCTCGAAACGTCGGTAACCGGCAACAAATCTATACAATCTCACATTCCAGAAGACTTGAATCCTCAGCAACACTGTTACGAAAATCTAAAATCTCTCAGTATTAAAGTATTTAACATAAGACTATGCATGTATATACGGTGTCACTTTGTGTTTGTGTCTATCTCTGTGGCTCTACAGGCCAGAGTTTCTTAGGATCTCCCCTTTACCGCGATTCTGAACTCTCATTTGTGAACTTCTACAATCCCTTAGACGAGGGATCAGTCCGTCACAGGGCCTCTACCTACACAGGATAGCACGAACACAGGAACAACGCCGCCATACATTCACCACCAGCGTGGGATTTGAAAAGACGACCCCAATGTTGGAGCGGCAGAAGACGCACTAGAGAGCGAGGATCAAATAAAGACACAAATATTAACAATGTGATCAGTGTTACTTTTTTATTAATTGTAAATTGTGTCAAAAATTGTGAAGAATAATATAATGCTCTGAAAAGTAGGATATATTAGTTTTCAGAACCCATGACGATAACTAAGTTGTAAACTGCTCTAAGGATTAGATTTTGAATGACGAAGGATTACAGACACATTAAAATGTCGTCTGATTTGTTCTTCCTATGGAAGCAAATCTAATACCAAATGCAAGTCACAACTACAGAATTTCTACGGTCCGTATTCTTGTTATTAAATGCTAATTCTGTTTATCCTGCATTAGAGATAACACTCTTAAATTATGCGCTATTATTTAAACAGAAAGATGGCCAAATATTGGGGTGAAAATTTAAGCCTAAGGAAGTGAAAGTCACATACAGACAGAGAAAACTGCAAAATGAGATTTATCATTTTTGTCCTTCACCATGCATTATTAAGAGTGGTTAAATCAAGGCTGGTAAGTTTCACAGAACATTCAAATTGTAGAATAAAGGAGTGATGGCCTTTTTACAATACCGGAAAAGGAAGCTCGATTTGGCTTATGTGAATATGGTTGTTCTCAACCCCTTGAAAAATGGGATGGTGTGTTTGACTCCCACTTGTGGAATGGACACTTTTATTGTGTTTGCTGTTGTCTCTAGGTAGAGACCTTGCGACGGCTCAGTCCAACGCCCTAGGAGTCGTAGAAATCTGTATATATAGATATACAAAATTTCGGAAACCTGGAAAGGGCGGAGGCCGCCAAATTAGATCTGTGGCGCCATAAGTGAAGAAGTGCCTTCCTGGTTATCCTAATCTGTTAATGAATATTAAAAAAACGAGAAACTGTTTATCTGATATTTAAATGCTCGTAGTTACTTTGCTAAACTTAGTGTCATGTTTTGACTTACACCTGTTAAATAAATAACTCTATCGAACGGAGTCGTATTGAGAAGCTAATGGTTTCTCAGCTATTCAAAGAATTCCCAGTACTACGTGAAATCCGAAGGCTCGTTACCATATTCAAAATAGCCTATATCTTGTCTCTTTCCTGAACCAGATTAATGCAGTAAACATATCCGATATTTTTATATATATATATTTAATATTATCCTCTCTTCTACCTCTAGATGTTCCAAGTTGTATCCTTTCTACCAAACACCTGTGTGTAATTCTGTTCTTCCCATACGTGCCACATGTCCCGCCTATCCAGTCCCTCTTGCTTTGATCCTCATAACAATAAACCGGAAAAGCTTGCTTTTATTTAAATTATTTACCTACACACTAATATATAAGAAATACGAGTATAATTCTCCATGTTGAAGTTACCAACATTGCAGCCGAAAGAATTAAGATTAATATTAAGATTAGAAAGAAAACGCAGGAAAAACTTTACCTGGAACGACTGCAATAAAGTCTGATTTCCATCTTTGTTAGAGTGCAGCTCAGGCTCACTTCCAAAACATTGATAGGTCAGTAGCTAACACCGGACTTCCCATCTGTTACATAAGTCTCGTTTTAGGTTTAATTATTTCAACTTGACCTTTACACGATGTAGTGCCTGGGCTATGACTGAGGAATCGTGGTTTGATTTACGCAAGGCAAAAGATTTTTCTCTCCTCCAAAACTTCCAGCCCGGCTCTGGGGTCCGTCCAACCTCGTGTTTAATGGTTATCGGGGGCTCTTTCTCCAGGGATGGAGCGGTTGGGGAGTGAACATGACCACTCGCCTACATCTATTGCCGAGGTTAAGAATGATTTCAGCTCCACCACTAGTCCCTCTCATGCCATCATGGCGTGCACTGGGACTTTTAACTACACTTCAACGTTCCTAGTAATAATACGTACAATAATCGATTTAAAATTGCCTCTGCACTTAGGAACCACGACATGTAAACTTACAGGGGCTGCTAGTAACGCTCCACACATTTTTATCTTCTGCAGTGACTACAGGCACATAATAACATGGAAGCGTGAGCCGCTTTCCATTCAGCAAGAAAGCTGCTATAAGTTGTGGGACACATCAACATAACCGATATGAAAAAGTGTCTAAAAAAGAAATAAATGGAATCAGTCGGGGTGTTCTTGCGTCAAAGTGTAAATACATTTGGTCTGATAATTAAAAGAACGTGTGATGAATTTAACACTTTCAAAGAAATTTATACCCAATCAATTTGTTTACGAGCAGAAAATTTCTGGATATGTAAGCAACCTACGTAAGGCTTCTTCTGAAAGTGCCAACGTAAACTTTGTCAATTATATTTCAGGAGCTTGAGCAGAGTGCGCCTTGATAAACGGACAGTCGTGCAACTTGCCAAGAAATTATAACCTAAATAATTCGAAGTTTCTTTGTCCTGTTTGGAACAGGGTTGTACAGGGTCCTGTCCTAAACTTGTTAATTTCAATTCACACCCTTCTTTATTTCTTTAAGATCCTTTTTAGTATTAGATTACTAGGTCTTCTAAATGACCTGTCATTCAGTTTCATCACTAAAACTGTGTGAACTTTGTATTTTTCATCCCTCCCGCACGCACTCACACGGCTGTTAATTAGACCATATTATTTAGGCCTCTAATTTCAGCTGTTTGGATTAATGATCATAACTATTAACATAAAGTCGACGTCAAATTTGATAGAAGTATTCTGAATGCTTTATAATTGCTACTTGATGCAACATGCAATACTGCATTTATCCAAGAAGTGAAGTTTGCCACAACCGAAATAGTGTTAACATTTTGAGGCGGACATTAGAAAGTACATAAGCGCGCGCACACAAACACAGATACATGCATTTATGTGTAAGCAAACACACTGTAATCGATTGACGTAAAGAAAAAAATGCAGACTGGTTTAACTTGCAGGTTATATATCAACACTCCATCGTCTTCATATAGAAATATAAGTATACTTGTCCCTGTAGTTTCTAAAGGGGCGAGTTGCTTGATATGCCTGAAGCTTAGACTTATATCAATCTTTCACCCACAATATAATTTCTAGATATAAAGCGACTGGACCTGTTCAATATAAATTAGTGCCTGCTGGACCAACGTGATGGTGATTGACCTGTATTTTTGAACATTGCTATCAGGGTTCAGAAACATTCTGTAACTTGCAAGTTAACATATTAAATTAGCTTAATAATATTTCAATTTCCATGAGCCCGTTACATTCAATTTCCATTAAGCCATACAAAAAAGAAAAGAAATCCAGCGCAGTCGCTCTGCTTTGCATTCATGCTGTATCTACAAGATGCGATTCACGCTTTAATGCACTGGTTTAATACGACATCTATCGCCGAGATCAGGAACTACGGATCGATTGTGCAGCGCGACTGTTAACCTACATATTGCCTGTATTCTCTCTTCATTAATGTTTAACTGCTTTAAAATGTTATATGTATTCACACATACAAGATTTATATGACTTTCTTAGTGTCACAGCTTTTGGTGGTAAATACTAGGAGATAGAGAGCCCGCGAAAAATATTTTTTTTATATTAAGAATGCATTACTAACTTGTATGGTGGAGTGGGGTCGAAGTTGCATGTATTCTTAAAATTGCCGCAGATGATTACGTTCAGCTTCACGCTAAGCTCACTTTACCCATGGTATTTAATGTAACCTAGTTAAATAATACAAAGGAAACGTAATAGTATTGAAAATTGTTGCAGACTTTCAGCTTCACAACGTAGTGCTAAATGGAGTTACAATTACAGGTTACTTTGATAGTAATTCCAGACTCCCAGTTTGCGCCATATGTATTAATTCTAGTTTTAAATTTATCTACATTAATTTGAAAATCTCCCTGATGCAATTGGTTAATTAGTTCACAAAAAGTCTCAGGCTTATTGAAGCACCTTTTTATTAAATATCTTCGATTTACTGGTGTAATGGGGATCTTGCCCATTCGGTATTCAGGAGGTTACTTGTTCAAATCAGTGCGAAGGTATGACATATTCCGTTTTATTTTGTCAGCAAGAGAAAATTCTAGAATAATTTCCAAAAATAAGACCACATAAATCCCTTGTATTTAATAACAAGACATTGCTGTATTTGATGCCACATAACCAGTACCATTTATATAGTCAATAAACAAATAATAATCACGGCCTCGAAACGAAACATGCGCTTCTTGGTTTGTTTGTAAAGCGTCAATCAACAAAGCAATCGAAGGTCGCGTAAGGCAACGTACAGACGTCTTCATTTCCTTATATTTAATACACAAAGCTTTGCACGCCCATGCGCAGTGTAAAGTTTATTGATCAGTTCATGACATGTTGGTATGACCTAATATGCAAATTTTAAATTGCACTGAAAACGATGTTGCATATTAGTACTAGTTTATATTATAAATTTGCCAATTGTAAACATAGTTAAATAACATATAATCCTAATAACGAAATAGAAATTTAAAGAAACGATAAAAATTTAAATTAAAGGCAAGCTATATAGATAATCTACAAGGTCTTTGATATATGTGCTTTTCACTACAGTGGGAAAGATTCAGGACATGTAGTCCGATAAGAAAAACCACCACATAATTTTGGACGTATTATCACTGCAGTTTCTATAGAAATTGCTATAGGTAACCGAAGAAATTTAGTTTTTAGTAGGGCCTAATAGGTATGTTCGTAGAAAACAGTATGAGGCTCTGGACTGGAATAAGCTGACAAGACCCGATATCCGTAGGGAATTTTCAGATTCTAGAAAACGCTGATAATTCCTTAACCAATAAATATCAGCTTCTTAAAAAGTATCACAATACACAAACATACATCTGAGTGCCTTAGAGGATGGTTCCCGAACTCGACAAGACTCCCACACCTGTTTAACATAAAACGTCTACAACACAATTAATCAGGTTATGATTGTAATAAGAAATATAATTAAGGAAAGGAAAAATTCTAAAAATATAGTTATTGAAACAGATTCCCGGTATACTGAATCAAGCGGAAAGCTGAAATACTGGGAGAAACAATCTTCTGTCACTCATTAACAAATTTCGTTTTTGCGTTATGGTTATCGTGGATATTTATACAGTATTATAACTGGGTCTCATATTCACTCATGTTTATTATTATTACTACTACTATTACTTAGAACTTGAAGGCAACTTTCACGATGTAGGAGCCCGATTCGGAACCCGTAATTTGTGATGCTTATTGCCCTTAGGAACTTCTATGATTAAACCTAATCAAAATATGCATAAATTAAAACTGCATTATTATTTTTCCTAGTTCCGTGATGATATAACTAAAACAATTCAGTTACCTCCACATAATTTTGCAATCGGTCTCGAGTTTTTATGCGTTTGACAAAGTTCAGATTTACAAATCGCCGAATATTTTACACAACCGAGTTCAAACGAAGACGAGGTACCCAGTTCGTACCGCGCAGTAAACACCTGCGATCTCGGTTATAAAAACTAATCATTGATTGTGGTCGGGGGCGAAATTCGCTGTTTGTTGCGAGATACAAATAAAAAGTATAAATGCATTATGTCGACAGAATGTAAAATTTTTGATGTTAAAACCGGTGCTACGTACAGTAATTGCTAGACTTTAAAAGGTTAATATTGTATAGGGAAGTAATCACTGTTTATTGTAAGAATCATACGAAAACATAAATGGTATGTGCAGTTATTAAACGTTGCATATTTATGTAATTACACTGGGAGTAATTAATAACTGACGGCCTTGAATTATATATCTCCAAAAAAACCTCAGCCTAATTTGTTTGAAGGGCTGCGGAAGAAAACTATGTTTCAAAATAACTTGTCGAGAGTTGAACCTGCGACTTCCCAAATACGAAGGAGGGCTTACTTACTCGACCGCGACTTTCTGTTGAAAATTAATGTAAATTAGCCACTGTACACATGCCCACTCACCTGTAGATTCCTCTTTGCTTCTTGTCCCTCTGTGCAAGCCTTAGCTAAAATAAAATGACAAAGACGGAAATTAAGGATTGGTTGTTCACTGATGAGATACTTTTAATTTATTTATGCCAAATCCATGTACGAAATACGGACTTACACTTATGCCAAAAAACACGACATCCATATTTTTCGTTGTAATGATAAATCTGACCGTAAACCTTCATCAGGTCTATAACAGCAGTAATTTTATTCACAAGAGTGTTTGAGAAAAATGTGCTGAGGAAAATACTTGGATCTAAAAGAAAGGATAAAAGCTAACAGAAAAAATATCATAATGAGATGCTTCATGGTTACTTCCTCTCTACCAGAAATTATTTGCTTAAGAAGGACAAACAACCTGAAATGAATGGGCCATATAATATGAATGAGAAACTAAGAAATATGCACAAAAAGTTTCAGTTAAAAACCGGAAGCAAATGGAATACTTAGAAAAATATATATAAATGGGAGAATATTAATAATATAGACTTTACAGGAATGGTGTCTGATTATGTAGACGTGATTCATTTGACTCAACATAGGGTTAAGTCACAGACTGTTGTGATCACGGCAAAGAACATGAAGATTCCACAAAAGGCGAATGATTGTAGGACTGTCATGAAAGACACAGCTCAAGGCATTTGAACTATAGTTCTCTGGTATCATGATTGTGTTAACTAATGGCTTTGTGTCAGATGCACGATATACTTTATTATCTTCCGATTTGGAGGTTTCTGCCTTATACTTAGTTTCGCGCTCTATCATATTTATGATTTTCTCATTCATTCATTCTGTAGTCTGTCTTACGACAGGTCCGTAGCCTCTTCCAAAGCGAGCTCTCCACAGGGTGCGATCTAGTGCTTCCTCTTTCAATTTCCAGTATCGCTTCTTTCCTTAAGGTCATCCAGTAGCTGCTTACGTCTTCTCCCTCGTCGTCCCGTCATTTCTATCCTTCCTTCTAACTTTCCTTCAATCACGTGTTTCAGAAGGCAGTTTCTACGCAAGATGTGACCAATCCAGTTAGCCTTTCTTCTTTTTATGTATGTAGGATATTCCTCTCCTCCTTGACTCTGTGTAATACTTCTTCATTCTCACACGATCGGTCCAACTGATCTTCTCCATTCTTCTCCAGCACCACATTTCAAAACTTTCCAGATACTTCTGATCTGCTTTCCGAAGTGTCCACGTTTCAGCACCATACAAAGCTATGCTCCAAACGTAGCACTTTACTAGTTTCTTCCTTAAATTTAATTCCAGTTTGCTGGTGAAAAGATTTTTCTTCTTGTTGAATGCTGCTTTTGCCATGGCAATTCTGGATTTAATTTCACGTGTACACCTTGCATCACTTGTTATCATGCTACCCAAATAATTGAAATATTCACATTCTCCAATTGTTTTTGATCTATCATAATTTTCATTGGGGATGGTTGCCTTGAGATTTTCATTACTTTAGTTTTCCCAACAATAAAATAAAGTGAACAAGTGTTGTCCCTGTGTTTTGTGTGGGTGCGAAACTTGGTCTGTCACACTGAGGGAGGAACATAGACAGAGGATGTTGGAGAATAGGGTGCTAAGGAGAATATTTGGGCCTAAGAGGGACGAGGTGACAGGGGAGTGGAGAAGACTACAAAAAGAGGAACTTAATGATATGTACTCATCACCAAATATTATTCAGGTGATCAAATCAAGAATGAGGTGGGCAAGGCATGTAGCACGTATGGGGGAGGGGTACATACAGGATTTTGGTAGAGAGACCTGAGGGAAGGAGACCACTTGGAAGACCCAGGCGTAGATGGGAGGATAATATTAAAATGGATAATATTAAAAGACGTGAGATGGGAGGGCATGGACTGGATTGATATGGCTCAGGATAGGGACAGTTGGCGGGCTCTTGTGAATGCGGTAATGAACCTTCGGGTTCCATAAAACGCGGGGAATTTCTTGACTAGCTGAGGACCTGTTAGCTTCTCAAGAAGGACTCTGCTCCATAAAGTTAGTTAGTTAGTTAGTTAGTTAATGTTGTCCCTGTGCACTCCATGAAGGCATATGGTGTGAGTGGAAGTATGCCTCCATGTATTCTTTTCCTAGGCATGCCTGGACAGCTTTACCTGTTTCCTGTTGAATAAGGTGTATGTATATATATATGTATAATGTTCAGAAACGTTGCATGCTCTCCAAAGACTTATTAGAAAAAGTTAGGATCGTGTAGCAAGTGAAATTTATGTTGGGAGAAAATATAAGTTAGGCTTACAAAATTGAAATCATCTATTTTGATATGACATTTAAACCCAGATTTGTAAAAGTCCGGGGTGATTATGGAGGTATTTTTGGAGATAGACACATCATGATTACAAGAGTTTCGTTATGCTAGAAAAGAATTATGCTAATCTTAGGACATTAAACAGTGGTTGATCTCTGTATTGCAGAAAGGTGTTATGCATACTCCTTTAAATCCCTGAAAATGTACTACACTTAGCATATGGCTAACAAGAAGAATAACATTAAAACACTTAAAATTAAGACAAATACTACGTGTAGATGCTAAAACACTTAAAATGAAGACAAATACTACGTGTAGATGCCAAAACACTTAAAATGAAGACAAATACTAAGTCTAGATGCCAAAACACTTAAAATGAAGACAAATACTAAGTGTAGATGCCAAAACATATATACAAAGCGCTCTTAATATATTACTTATATAATATTTTAATTGTGAAGGTATCAAAGACAAGACTTGGCAACGTCTGACTGGTGGATATTGCCTTGCAGCTATGTCTGCTCTTGAATAACAAACACATTCGCACCAATTAACACGTAACTTAGCACGTTGCTTTGTATGCACCACACAAACCTCTCTAGAACCGAATTTGTCGCTCAGTGACAAACAAATTCGGATCTACAGGGTAGATGTAGAGCATTACGTCTGTGCTGGTTCAAGTGTCGCTCACAGTCGGAAGAAAAATGGTGCTCTTGCCTGAAACAGCCGGATCTGAAAAACAGTTCAAAGAATATTAAAACATATGACACTTTTGGCTTGAAATGTGAGATTTTAATTGTAGTAGATACTTCCCTTTGTACACTCCATATATCCACATCAGCACTGGCGTCACCAGAACGTGTTTAGTATTTGTGAACGGAAATATTCAGTAATTTGTAAACCATAAGAATGTGTAAAAAATGTGATGTTATAGCTACGAAATCATTTATATTCTAAGCATTTACAAATTACCGAAGCAGTTCTCAGTGTAGCCAACCCTTTATGCATCATATCGTTACGAATGGCAGATTGACCTTTTTGGGTTCCACGTGTTTTAATAATAGTATGCCCGTGTTTTACATAAGTAAAGGTATGCACTTAGTGAGTATTACTGCCAATATATTAACCAAGAAGAAAATAAAAAAATAAAACAAATGCAACGGGATAGATAAATAGAAAGATGGAAGACACTGACGATAAAAAGCGTATAAAAAATGTTGATAGCTGGAAAGGCACAAGATACCATAATGTTCAATCTAACGTTTGATAGAATTTGTGGACTCTAATAGCTATAACATTCACTTCGACAAATTTAAGTGTTCCCTGAAATTACAGAACTCTTTTTAACATTCTGAAGCACTAAGTTTATTCAAATTTCGGTCTTCTATCACAGAAAACAAGTGCTTTTCATTTAAAATTTGTGATAATATTGTTTGGAAAAATAAGAGCCGTTTATTCTGCCAATCATATAAAAACGACAAATGTACTTTATGTACAAAATGCTCAGTTCTTAGTGTTAAAGTAGGTGGTCCGTGAGGAAGTTACTGGGCTCTGTATGCTTAATAGAAGTACATTGCGTGTCTCGAAAAAACCCAGGTACCGTTCACCTTGTAAGAAGAGCATATTGGGGTCAGACATCTGTCACGTTTATTTAGTAAGTCCTTTTAACATAGGCTTACAAATCATAAGTTTCCTGTATGTAGGCAATGCAAGCCTTGAGATTAATGAAGCAAGGTCATTGCGTTTAAGTTCATAACCGGGTCAGGTCTAATATTTTTGCCACTCTCATCATCATCATCATTATCATACTACTACTGCTGCTACTACTGCTACTACTACTAGTAGTAGTAGTAGTAGTAGCAGTAGTAGTACAAGCCCGACCTTTCTCACTGTTACTCCGGCAAAATATCTAGAAAGAGTGAAACTATTCAAAATATTTCTTTAAAGAAGAAACTTGTAAATCGAACATTCTTACACTTATACTTCGTAATAATTTTTAGACCTCTCCAGAGATGGGCACAGTGGTTCATTATCACTACGTCTTACTTGTATGTCAGTGGTCGAGACATCGAACATAAAATTCAATATCTTTGATGTCAGTAATTTATTTATGGGCAAAACTTATTACTTGCAAGTAGTTCTTCTTTGTCAGTCTCTAAACTTGGCAGCCATACAGAAGAACAAGATCCGCCATCTTGCATTTAAATTAAGTGTCTTTTTGTGTCCTTTCTTTCAAACGGTCACCGCCATCACTTCATAAGGTCTGATCTGAGTGTCTTTTCTTGTTCTTCCTTTCACACTGCCTCAGCAGTCACCTCATACTATTTGAATACAATGTCCTTCTTGCCATCCATTCAAATTCTTCAATTGTGACATACACCTGCCGGTAAATTAATACACAGAACGCTTCGAAGCGTCCATTTATTTCCTAAATAGATTGGTTCCATACGGAGTTTCTGCTCTCTAACATTATTATTTTTCCCATGCCAACAGTTGCAGTTACGTAATGAATTTAATACCGTAACAATGAAATTGTAGAAATATAATTTTGCCTGTTGTCTTGTACGAGTGTGAAAATTGGTCTCTCGCACTGAGGGAGGAACGTAGGTTGACGGTATTTGAGAATAGTGTGCTAAGGAAGATATTTGGGTTTAAGAGGGAAGAGGTAACAAGGGAATGGAGAAGACTATATAACGTGGAGCTTTAAGGCCTGTACTCTTCACCACATATTCGTGTGATCTGATCAAGAAAAATGAGATGGTCTGGGCATGTAGCGCGTATGGGACAGAGGAGAGGCCCATTCAGAATTTTGGTGGGGAAACCTGCGGTAAAGAGACCACCTGGAAGACCTAAGCGCAGATGGGGGAATAAGATCAAAATGGATCTTCAAAAAGTGGAATGGGGGGGATGGATTGGATTGATTTGGCTCAGAATATGAACAGCTGAGGGCTGTTATAAATGCGGTAATTAACCTCCGGGTTCCATAAAATGAGGACAATTTCTTGCCTAGCTGAGGACCTGTTAGCTTCTCAAGAAGGACTCTGCTCCATGGAGTTAGTTAATAATAAGATTGCATTAATTAATTAATTATGCACTCTTCTAATCACAGGATCGACGCCTGACATCAATATTCTTATAATGTTTTAATATTTAAAGTGAACCCCAATATAAATAGAAATGTCTTTCTTATGTAAATATTTTTAAATGTTGAAGAAAATCTATAGCTTTGTTTTAATCTCTAAATGCAGTTACATTCTTTCTTCTTACAGAAGAAACTAGTTTACTGACTGCATATAAAAAGGAAATACTCGTAGTTTCCATTACAGCAATTGTAGAATGAAATTCCCTTAAAATTAAAGCCTTGCATAATGACCTTCTATTAGCTCCCTCAAAGTCTTTAGCATAACCAGTTAAGGAAGAATACGTTTTCCATTAAAGACTGGTTTTCCAAAATGTGTTGTTTTTTGATGTATTATATAAAATCTAGATACGATTTTCCGTTTTAAAATCGTGTCTGTTGATGAAATAATTAAGACCGAAATCACATAGTACATCGTGACAGAACTCATCGCCTGCACTGCTTCAATTGCGGTTCAAAATCCGTTTACGCCCCCTTAAAAACCATCAGAGCGACTATTAAAATTTCTCTGACCATCCATCAATAAGCATGAAACTATAAAATACTTGCAGAGGTTGTTATTTAATTTGATACAGGGGAACTTAACTAAAATTTGTCAAGCCATTAAAATTTGCATCTAGATTTGACTTTTGTGCCAAATTTTCACAAATGCCTATATGCCTTTGTGGGCGCATATGAAGTGAACCTTCTTAAATATATACCAGGACAAAAAACAAGTTTCGAATAAAAGTTGTAGAAATTAAACACTTAAAGTCCAGTGGTCATTACAGGTACCGCCTACTGTAACATTATGAAAACTTGCACTCTGTCCACAGCATAGTGTATGTGTTCCTCATGATTTTCTCAATAAAAAGCGCTTATTTCCCTACAGAACATTAGATGGACAGTCTTTGTATTGACGTTGGAGTGTTATTTGTGAGTTAGGAACTGAATTTTTATATGTAATGAATAGTAATTTCTTCCTTCAGTGCAAAATAAATGCTCTGCTGCTCTGAGCTTTGCATTACTTTTCAATACATATGTTCACTTTTCAATCATATACGCGAGCGCGCTTCTGTGCGCTCATAAAAGAAGTTACAAAGAGAAGAACAAAGGAACTTTTTCACTTCTTCTCATAGAGGGCTAAATGCTACATACAGAAGAAATTTTCGCTTATTAAAAGAGTTATGCAGTAGTTAAAAACACATTTTACAGACAACACAATTTACTTATACACATTTCATGTCTTTCAGAATATTTCCATTGACAGTAACTCAGGTATACTTTTAACAGGCAGCTGGTAAATATATTCTATCTGGTTTCGTATGTTCTTCTATGTAATGCCCATATCAAAGGAATATGCAAATATATTGGAACACATCATGTACCTCCTTTTTTATTCAGATCTAGCTTTCAGCTCATTCTGTCTGTGACATTTATTTAGTTTTTCCCTAGTCTTACTATAAATGTTCCCGGAAGACATTGTAATCTAAATTTTAGGAAATTCAAACTGTCACCAACTATTGCACCGCACCCCCACTGGCATCAAATTTTGATGACATATCCAGCATTTAATAAAACTTTTATCAATCTTATAAGTACATTAAAAGATATACTCCTCACACTACAGCATACATACATTGTAATTTCCGGTGAAATATTTAATTACCATCTTTAGAAGGATTAGTTTTTAATGATACATTCTATACTCACGCATTAATAGTCTAAATCTTTCTGTCCCGCATGGTCACAAGTGAAATCGCTTATGTAGTGCAGCGTCAATGGCTAAACGATGACATCATCAAAAGCAAGGTCAGTAAACAACGAGTGAGAAAATCGTGAAGGTCTTCACACACCGAATGGAATTTCGCTGCTGATAATAAACACTAGCTTAGTTAACTTTATGGCACGTGTAAATGCATTTTCTGTACAATTCCAATGACATAGTATACACACATGCACACACGAGACTGCAGTAAAGGGGAAAGGTAAAAACGTAAATTTGTCCCGTAGGGGTATAGCTCCACTCCTTAACGTCGGGTCTAGATGGAGGTGAGTGGTCAACCTCACGCCCCGACAGCTTTGCCCCAGCACATAGCCATGGGACCCATTGAATAGGAGGCTGGTTGGGCCCCAAAATGGGTCTGGACGTTTTGGAGAAGAGAAAAATCTCTTTCCCCTGCCGCGACTCAAACCCCTGAACGTCCAACCAGTAGCCTAGTCGTTAAAGAACTTCTATTGCCCACGTCTACATGCTCTAAGAAATTAAGTCTCACGTCCACTAAATATGGAAAGTACAAAGTAAAAAGGTGTCCCTGTCCGGATTGTGAGTGTCTATAATTGAGCAGAAATATAGTTCCACTCATTCTTAAACTCGGCACTAAGTGGAGATGAGTGGTCAACTTTACGCCCCGGCCACTTTACGCACGGGAAAGAACCCCGGCAGCCATTGAACAACAGAGTCTGTGGGTCCCAGATTCGGTCTGGCCATAATGACGCAAAGATAGAAGAAATTCATATTATAAAAAAAACTTCATTTGAAGAAATTATTAGAAACCAACCACGTGCCGGTTATATGCTGGGCCGCCATAGTATATTCATTTATTACGACTTTTGAAGACTTCAAACTCATTTTGCATCATTTTCAGAGGAAAATGTAATGTGCCTTTAACGTGTTACTAAACCACAGGCTATAGAACTGCCTGTTAATCTTAGTATCACGAGTTGCTCTTGCTATCATTCACGTCCAACAATTCAGTCGACAATAATAATGCGACTATTTTTAAAGCACTTTTCAAACAGAAGACATAATTCGAATAATTTTTTAACAACTACAATACGAGTATTTATAGTCTGCCTTTAAATTTATGTCAGCATTGCTTGACGGACTGATATAATATTCATGGTATACTAATCGGCCCCTTGCATCTTTTCTTTATTCTTAGAGCAAGTCTTACGTTAAATTCACACATTGGAATGCTTCCCGCTGATTATACTATGTTGCATTATGTGCCCATGCTCAAATATTTCTTCAGCCTGAACTCATAACTCACAGACAACTCATTCGATGCTCAACCATTTCTTCGCCCTCATGTTGTACCTCACAGAGAAAATGGGATAATAGTAAAAGTGACAACCGCTATAACACTCAGGTCACTCATATTTCGGTGGGGCAGGAACTCCGTGGCCTGACCCTTTTCCCGCCTACCGACTTTTATTATATTAACCGCAGCATATCTCACAATCATCCTAAAACCACTGCCACAATTTCAAGCTCGCTTCTACCTGTATTTTCTGACTTGTTAGGCTGCCACAGACAAATGGAAAGAAAAGATAAAAGTTGGTAAACAGCCATAGTCTAGCCTATATATTCATAAAACTATAAAAATACCTAATAATTAATTTAATTGTGTAATTTTATTGCGAGAATGAAACCGGGCGAGCAAAGTTAACAGTCGATATCAGGCCTGTTACTACAAAATATCTCATCTCACATATGGGTAACAAATCCCGTATTTGAGCCTTGGAATATACGAAGCCTGTAGAGTGCAGAGAAGCGACAAGGTCAACTGAAAGAACACATGAAGAGATCATTTACATACTGGTGTCTGGTGCATATAAAACAAGCATAGTCGCCGTGGTGACAAGTTGATCTGTAGCTATATCCATGCAACAGAGCTCCTATATGTTAAAACAATGTTTAATTATTAATAAACCCAAGAAAGTCTCCAACTTCTGACATAACAGTCATTCTTGGCTTGCTAGTGGAAAATTTTATGACGTACCTGAGACCTAAGGCATGAGGATGAGAATGTTCTTACAGTTTTTTAATAACTGAATTGTTCCTATGTTACAGAAATAAATTCAGACTGCCGTTACTTTTCTGTCCTTTGTCAAATATCACCGAAAGAGATTATACACACAAAAATTACAGTTGATAGAACTGCATGTAATTTCTACTCGCTGCCTGAATGGCATCGATTAAATGAAGCTGACAGACTTATCATTTCACCTTATAAAACGAAGCAAGCATGAACCAAGTTAATTTCTACTACTTTCTAAAGATGACACTCAGAAAGCTTTCTTGTTCACCAGCTTGTCAACACCTCATTGCTGCACACATAAAGTCAGTACTATACATTATGAAACCATAGAACACCACACTCTATGAAGTTCACTTTACTCTCTTATTTTTTGTATTGCAAGCAATGACTTTTCACATTCCATATATGTTTTGTTACGGCGGTGACTGTGCAGTTTACAGTAACAAGCGGCAAAACTCTTATTGACTTGAGATTTGTAATGGATAACTTTGACTAGAAAGACCGCCATGAACTGACGGACGATTACAAAAAAATGTGAAATTTCTAATAAATTTAAGGTTTCTATTGATCCTGAAATTTTGATTGGAGGCAACTATTACATTATGGGTTATGAGGTGACAATTTATTCTTATGAAAAGATAAATGTTAATGCTTCTCTTACGTATGTTAACTTAGGAGGTTATAGACCCCTATTCTTTTGGATATAGGATAATAATTATTAAAGTAGTAAAAGTGTTGTTAAGTTATAGCGATCTGTCATTACATTTGAAGCTGAGAAATACACAAAAGATAAAATTGCTGATTCCTTCTGATCATTAATTACGATGTCCTTCAAGCACTTTACAGAACCGTTTCAAATTCATGATGTTCCGATTAAATTTTCATGTTCATCATATTACATTATCAGTAATGAAACATGGAACTCCGAACAGAAATCAAAAGCCCACTTTCCTGTGGCATAGACCTTAGGTCTACATCTTTATTAGCATAATATCAGTAGTTGTTGTACTACCCTAATTATGAATTCAGTAGGCTCCTAAAAATGTTCATAAATTTCTACCAGCTTTTATGACTTTACATCTCTGAAGACAGCATTCTTCTTAATTTAAATACATTACGCTCGAGAACATTACTTTCAGAAAAAGACAACCTGAGAAAGTTTTTTTAGGTTTTAGTTCAGAACATTGAAACACGATACTTAGATGAAAGAGGCAGTCTTGAGATCGAAATACGATTATTGTAAACCAAGAACAAAGAGAATTTATATTACCGTAAAATGTTAGAGACAAAGATCCATTCTTCAGCGCAGCCCCAGACATGTCGTCAATTGTCTCGCCGAGATATTAACTAATTCGGGCAATGAACATGACCTAGTAAGTGATCACGACAGATGTCTTGTAATCAACAAGAACACACTGTACGAAGTAAATGGATTCACTACGCTAAGAGTGCTTTATTCGGTGAAGGTTTCCACATAGTGCACACGTCGTCAGGTAAAAAAATATTTACTTCAGGTTCCAACAAAAAACGCAATGTGTTAACCTTATTTGAAGTAGATTAAATTCAAATAATTTACAGATTCTGTAGTGGGAGAAATCAGAAATGCTTAAAAAATTTCGGTCGGGAAAGCACACTGCATAAAACTAGGATAAATATTAAAATGGAGCTTGAAAAACTAAAGTGTGGGGAAACATTTTCACCTCTAACTTATTTGTTTGAAGACCCTAGTGTGGCTTATATTGTTATAAACTTACCTAGATAACTTGCTTTCCTAGAATGGCGATTATTGCACTGACTTTCACAATTTTTATGCACCTTACTTCGATGTCTTTCGTCACATATATGTTTCTTATATATGGAGGATCTTTCCTCTATTTAAATAACAGGAAAGTTCGATAATCCCTTTCAAAATCACAAATTTTGACAGGTTAAAAGTGAGATGTAGGTAATAGGTTTGAAAACACAGACATCCAATTTCACAGTTTCATGCACATCGCTTGAAAAGTGGTTCAGAATTCTGTAAATGTTTATTTTGTAAATCAATAATATGATTCGCTTTGTAATAAGAAACACTCACTGCCTAAAACCTGCACAGGACCGATTACCGGATCCTTACTCTCTTATGTACAAAACCCCTATTGCAATTTTGGATAGCCAGCAGTGTTTATAACTCAAAGACATTACATACATTCTTCCGTAATAAACCTCTGTCTTGCAGGTGAAGTACAAACCGCAATGAAATGCTCTTTCTTCTTTAGGCCTACTTAAAAATAAATGAACATATATCATATATGCATTATATTTATTAAACTTAGGGCTATTGAATCATGTAAATAAAGAGACAATCATACTTAACATCGCGGTAATTTAAACCGCACTGTTAGTAGCTGAACATACCAAGTAATATAATTACTAGCAAACTGTTACCTGAAGCGTCACTGGTAGATGTAGTACGCTATCAGCACAAAAGAGGAAGTGTACATAACACACACTGGCTGTCAACTGGTTAGATGCAATGACAGCTAATGTTATGTATTTTTCCGTATGAATTTTCCGTGTTTCTTCTCACTTGCACGGTGATTATAACAAGAAAAACGTCCAATGTGTTCGTGGTTTGCATTTTGTTCTTGATGCAGAGGTTAAGTACAGGTTGACTTTACATCAGATCACAGGGTCATATCGTGAAATATCAGATAACACACTTACACTAAAGCCAGCAATCTGCCAACGGCTGTACAATGTTCAGTCTGTTAGTCGTTCACCTTTTATCGAAGTCCGGGTTCGATCCCAGGCCAGTCTATTTGAAATTTATGTTTGAGAGTGTAACATTGGGGTAGCTTTCTTCCATGACATTGGTTTTCCCTTTCTATCAATTCCCACAATCATATTCATTCACCTATCATCGTGGCTAAATAATCTTAGCGACAGAGAGCGTCTTTAAAGAAAAACACTTCTTGGAATGTGAAAATCATTTATTTTGCACAAATTAACTATTCTGGCCGCTGCATGCCTCTGCTCGTGTCCTATTGCCATCAATTCCCCAATTGTCATTGTATCAGTTGTATGTGGGTCTAAAGGCGTATCAGTATCCACGACTACACGCGGTATCCTTTGTGTCGAAGTCCCTTCATATGGAACATAATCCAACATGACCTATTCTGATTGAAAACGGGGATCACTTTTCCTGAACACGATCCGATAGGCCCTACACCTATGTGCAAGATTACATTAGACATTATTTAACGTTTGAACTAGACTTGGATGTTTGTAGTAGCTAAGAGCATGACCCTAAGCTGATTGGATTCACTTTCCAATTATTTTTCATTCTTAAGGTCTGATATGCCATTGGATTTTGTTACTTTTTTGTAGGTCTATCTGATGAAGTAACCTCTCCTTACACAATTACATAGTTTGCAAGTACTCAGTCTCATATAGGAAATTCTTTAATTCGGTGGTTTCAAAGTGTGTTTCACGGAACCCTGAAGTTCCCCGCAGGATTTGTGGGGTTTCGGCAAACACTTTTCCTTGTAAAGAAAATGAAAAAAATAATTCTGAAAATTTTTAATTGCTTTTTTAATTTTGTCCATATTATTCATAACTAGCACTGGATTTATTTTCGCTTCAATCACTAAAAGGCTGAAGTCTGTTTTTCTTAAATACGGATAAAGTATTTTACTTTTAAATTAAGGTTTGTTTTAAAATAATTTATGTCATTTTTACTTTACTTCAGAGGAGCTGGGTGAAAAATCGGATTTAGCCACTAGGGTTCCAAAGAAATTAGTAGTGTAAAGAATACTGTTATAGCTATTCACTTAACCATTACAGGACTGTAATAATTAAAAGTAATTAGAAACATGGAAAAAAAATTGGACTCAATATTAGTCGTATATTCGACTCTCATTATTTCGTAATTCTGGACTTAAGCCAAATATTGTCCCCGCAGGAGCAAACAAATATCAGGGAGATTTAATGTTTTGACCGCAAATTTACACGCTGATTTCTAACTCAGTATCCGTTTATTACCTTAACATCTTCTGATGAGGAAGTCTTCCAAGGCCAGTAAAGCATTAGAGTGGCAAGAGTCGTTACTTAGCTGTTAGTTTCAAAATTTGGTTGGATGCTTTCAGGGAACACATACACTGAAAATCAGAAACAGAAAAATTACCATAACTAAATTCATCGTAAAAATAAAGCAATGAGCAAGGACAAGCTTAACATCAATATTTAGATTGTTTTTGAAGCAAGGAGAGGGGGGGGGGCGGACAGTCTTAAACAGTAATTACTGCACCGTTTCCAATTTTCTAAGCGTCACAATAATATTTGCATGATAACAACTGTAATGCCTCAGGAATATAAGTCTATATAGGCCTATAATACGAGAGGGTTTACTGATTTGTATGTGTGTTACCAGACCATGTATATCTATACATAATGTGTGTACCACACAGCTGTAACTTGCACATACTAAGACAGTTGGCAGCTCTGTGTTCTAAACTGCACTGAATTACAAAAGTGTTTCTAAATATTCCTGTTAAAATTTTCGTATTCTTGCAGGAAGGTACTTGATTTGTGGGCTTAAAATCTGTTTCTTCCATCCACAAATCACTATGTTTCGAAACTGCACATTCAACGGCAATTTCAAATACTTTCAGAACTAATTAAAAAATGTTCCCCCACTTCCCATGCCACAGAATGAGGCTGCCTTGAAGGTCCACAGATTGAATCTCGACACCCTTTGTGACTTTTTCATCAGACAAGTGTTGATGGCAACGCACGTTAGATTTGTGCAGCTGTGGCGCTGCAGAATTTGTACTCAGTGGACCGGGTTCGAATTTGTGCTAAGCTATCGGCTGCACTGACATAATTCCATGTAATTTTAAATTGAATTCTTCCTCCAATCACATAACTGAATGGTATTTTTACTGTAGACTAAAATATCGTCCTTAATACTCTATCAGTTAAGCATGAAATAATATAATCAGCTATATTCTTCAGCATCTCATTTTTTATAAGTATCAGAGTTACGCAAAAATTCATCTTCAATTCAGGGCCATGTCTGTCAGCAATGGCTAACCTCCCAAGAAATTCCCTATTATTTGAGCTCCGTATTAAGTAACATACAGTAACATTACTGAGAGCATTAGATCGAGAGAGTCGAATAAATACATCTTATGCTTCGGAAAATAGATTACTTCCCTGATCTGATGTCAGCAGAATCTCCTGCATCCGAGCTGTAATTGATAAAACGTTTCTCTTAGCAAGTGTCGTAGTGAATGGGCCCAGCAGCTACTGGCATTACAGCACATCCTCCGGCGCACCGCCACTGCTACTGCGGCAGTCCGTTCACGGGTCTTCTCATCGTTCCTCCGCAAGACTACACAATCGTATATACCCATGACGTTGTAGTTCTACCTGTAATGAATAAATTAACATTTGATTATCTGGATCTCGATAAATCCAGGTAAAAATTCGTTTGTGAGAAATCGGCTGCGAGAAATATTTTGAATCATTCATAATAACGGATTGTGGCGTGTACATAACATAGCGCAGGATGTCTACAGTGCTGTGTTCGGGTTGCACTCTGCGCGTGTCTGGTATTATTTTGGAAGTGGGAACAGTAAAATTTTAAGTTGTCAGTTGCAGGGCACGCTTTCGGGAATATTTAGGCTGCCGATAATCACGTTTCGCCGAAAACTAATTCATGATTACTTAGAAACGCAAAAAAAAAGTAAAACGTCTGGGTAAAGATTTTTATTACAGACATGCTTTTTTTTTTGCTTAGTTGTACACACTGAGGAGTAATGGTTCTTTTCTCGACAGAGGAAAAAACTGCCTCCTCTCCAAAGCATCCAGACGGCTGCGACTCGCACCCAACTTCCTGTTCAATGTGTAACGGATGCTCTTTCCCCTGGGGTAAAGTGGTCGAAGCATAAAGCTAACCACACCTATACATTCACTGCCTCTATGGTTTCATGGCTTATATAGTGAGAATTTTACACTGCACCTATGAGTAATTTCGAATTCAAATATTTATCGTAATCTGTATTCTGTACAAATGAAAATGTTCACATTTCAAAACGTTTCTTGTGCCTTTACAAGAAGGAGAACTCATTCACAAAGACAGTACGTCTGTAAGGGGCGTGAGATTGAAAGGGTTGAGACACTTATAATAAATTACATTTAGACTTTGTTTATTATTAAAAGAGACGTTCATATTTACGTAGCTGCAACCTATCTAGAAGAAACCTGCCCACTCCAAAAGCATTCTGTTTAAATGTGCATGACACATCTGAGGGTTCCCAGGAAGCCTCAGAGAAACATGTCCCTCATCCCCAAGGCAGGTGACTTAGAGTTATATTCTGTGCGTGGTGTGTAGTTAATTGCTACACTGAAGCCATATCTAATGACGCAATTTAAAAAGTAAAAGGAGTCACACGCTGAATTCAGTTTTGAAGGATTCTGACGATAGAATATGAAAAGAGCCTCGAATAGTGTACTGGACATCCTCCATCGTCTTATACGTAGATTTATTGGACCACTGATTTCTTTGACAGAGACCAGCTCTTTCTGATGGACCCACCAGATCAGGATTTCTCTCTTCCAAGTCTATCTGAAGACGAAAACAGATGCATTTTTCGGAGCGTTGTGGCTATAAAGCCTAAAAAAATAAACTGTCAATCATAATAAAAATGTTTATTTTTTCAGAGATTACTGTGTTTTACATGTTTCGGCCAAATTTGTCCACTTCAGGTAATACAGCTGTGTACGGAATACGTGGGAGGAAATTATCGACATAAATTATTATAAAAAGAAATTATATTTCATTTTTTAGATAAACTGTAGCAGGAAGGACGATATTATATAAATACCTCCCACTCAGGATTTATTTCTATAACATAATCTTGCTTCTTACTACATTTTATCTAAAATAATTAAATATAATTTCTTTCTATAATACTTTATGTTGATAATTTTCTCCCACGTATTCCGTACACAGTTGTGTTACCTGACGATGGTCACGTGGGCCGAAACTTATTTTAAAACACACTAAACCTTGTAAAAACTTATATCTTACTTATCTAACTTCAACTTTACAACTAGTCTATTTGTATATTTTGGGGAGTTTGTTATATGGTAATTATAATCACGCATGTCTTAAGTTAACGTGTGCATTCGTGCGTGCGTTTGCCGGCGGGTTATTTCTTACTGCTGCACTTCGTTGAAAAATGCAGACAGCTAAAAACCACAAGGCGTTACATGAGATAATTAAGGAAGCCGTTAATCTTAAATTGAGTTACTGTTACTGCAATCTCAGTCTCCTTGCCACTTGTTTTTCCAAAAGATCCAAAATTTTACTTATTATTTATACTTATAGAAATCAGTACCGTATTTCAAGTACTGCTCAATCCGTAATAGAAAACATACTTTCCACTCTTCTCCACCAATTCTGCAAGGGCAAGACATTTTTCTCTTCTCCATTGCATCAAGACCAGCCCTGACATTCACCAAACTTGCTGTCGAATAGGTACCGGAGACTCACTCGTAGGAGTGAGGCTGATCTCCCACTTCCACATAGAGATGAGGTTAAAAATGTGTGAAACATTATTTCGACACCCCCCCCCCCTTTGCCTCCGTGGCTTGGCGTTTAATTAAGCACAGAGGCAACTTCGCTTTTACCGTAAACTTTACGCACGCAGCGTTCGATATAATCCCCTTTAGCGAAGGAAAAGGCTGCATGCTGAGAAACAGAGTTTTGGAATCCGCTAGCAAGTAACATTTTATATTATGTTAGTAACAAGCTACATTTAAAAGTAGACCTAAATTACGATTCAATACACTAAACCCTCAAATTAAATAAATTTCTGTTTAAAGGACTAAATAAATAAAGCACGCTGTCCGCTGGGGCCGACATTTCTGCGGACTATGTTTCATGTGAGATGTGTTCAAAAATCACCAACCAATGCACATAAACCTTTCAATAGTTCCCAAAATTCCCCTATACGTATTTCGGTGGTTTAAACCACCATCTTCAGGGGGTCGTGGAGATTAAAATGCATAGACTTATAGTTATTACATATATGGTTACATTCATATATGTAGAATATGAGTGGGCTAGTATTGCTCACTTCATACAGTATGTAAAATTATGTAAAATTACTATAAAATGAATTAAAGGCTGTTAAAATGATTACATAGTTTGTAGTTTTCCTGAAAATTATTGGCAGTTTGGCCTTGTAGTAAGGTGGTCATCTGTGTGTACTACGTAAGCTGCATGACGCCGGTGTTGTGCTGTTGCAGAGTGATAACTGGTGTGGGAATAAACTATTGAAAGGTTTATGTGCATTGGTTGGTGATTTTTGAACACATCTCATTTGAAAATGCACGGTAATACAACGTTAAGTTATGGGTCATGTGTTTTTGCGCAAGCTCCGACATGCAATGTGTGCACTTGGCGCTCTCCCGTGTCGTCCACTTGCATCCAGTCACGTTAATGCAGCCCGGAGAATTTGGTTTGAAAAACACATGTTTGTACGACAGGTTTGTGTAAAAAGTGAATAAAGTAATCAAACTTGACTTCTGGACATGGTAAAATTTAAAGGTAAAGTTAACCCTAGAACGGGCCATGAAGGCCCAGAGGAAAAGTAGACGTATAGCTCTACTCTTTCATTAACCTCGGCGCTAGATGGGGGTTGGTCTTCCGGACATGGTGATAAAAAAGAGAGAAGAATGATTGGGTTAATGCAGCAGCTGAAGTCGTGTTTCTGATACCCGCGTGTGTGAAAATATTATAGAATCCGGCCATGTATTCCATGCATTGTCTTCCCCCTTCCGAATGGATGTCTGATATTTACAGATACTCATTTTCTTACGAGTTCGTTAAATCGATGGCTTACTGTATAACTTTTTGCATAAAGGACGCCATAATAATCTGCATAATATGTTGCGATTTTCATACTTACGCAACCCTTGACCCAAATGCACCAGTGCATCTGGTTAGCTCGAAAATAAAAAATTTCCACATACACCTAAAAGCAGTTTTACTATTTCTGTCTGCTGAAGCAGCGTACCACATACATTGACCTTACAAAACAATGGATGAATTTATTATCGATAACATAAAAGTCCAAATATCTGCATAATTATAATTTGCATATAAACATTTCTTCGTAAATAACAGAGCTCAGAACACCTACAGCTATCAGACAGTAATCACAAGACAATACCATTGTCCGAGATGCAGCTAGATAATAGTATTTGTAGACACTGTCCTTGACTAACCTTGACCTTAAATGTTTTCAGCAAGTGCCGTGTTTTGTCTGTGGTCAGGATTGAAGGATGTTTTCATCCCCACGCCCTGGAACAGTGATAAATGCATTGTAATGGCTTAGTGCACTGCTGAACTTGGCTACTATCCACCCAACTAACATCAGTCTGCCACTGGGGAACGGACAACCCATCTCCAGACTATTTATACCCTTCCATTTCTAAGGTCTTACGTTCACTTTTTATTGCTTCGATTTCGGATTCCAAAATTCAGAGATTCCTAGCTCTTTCTGGGGGCATCACCTGGCATCACCTAGTGAGTAGCAGAACCAAAGTCTTTGTATCTATGCCTTCTGTAATTGAAATTCGCGTGTATTTATAATTCTTTATTATAGTAGTAATTTAGTATATTTGTAATTACGCTACATATGTAATTAGAAGTAAAGAAGTGGCGCTCTGTATTTATTCCCTGTCAGGTATAAGAGAGAAATGGCACAGAAACTTTATACCAATATTGATACAAATATTCCTTTAATTTTCAAAGGAAATTATTGGAATTTTAACAAGATACGTAAATCGGGAGAGGAAGGATTTGTAGAAAAAACTCGGTATTATCACTGATTTATTTGCTTTGTGTTTTATCTTCAACGCTGTAAGTATCTCAGTATAGCGTCTAAGCAAAATGATTCGCGAATAATGAAAGAAAATGAATTTGTAAGGAAGTTGTCCTGCTTTAATGCTAGGTGCTATTGTTTGAAGACTGAGGAAAATAACGAAGAACCTCAGTCAGTAGAATCCGTGTCTCGGAGGGATTTTCAAAACGGGCACGTCCTCCATACAAATTAGCAGCGTGAACCCCTGCTGGTTTAAGGGATATAGGCCTATAATCTTATGTGTGATGTTATATAAACTTAGCTGTGCTCTAATTGCAAACAAATCACTCTAGCTTACTTTGTCAAACAAAGAAGTCAAGAGTGGGTTGGCCCACTGATCGAGTTCTTTTATACACTTCTTGAGAATAAAGGGGCCGATCCCAGTGGCCGCGCCGTCTAATGCGTAGGTCTTCAGCCGCTCGCCTGTTGGGATTGCGGTTTCGAATCCTGCCAGCGATTATGTTGTCAGTTACAGGTCTCTGGTCGGACTGATCACTCTTCCAGAGAAGTCCTACCAAGTGTGTGTCATAAGGTGTGGTCAGGTGCAACAATAACCCTCTACACTTACAATGAGCAGGTACAAGACGTCACACTAAGAAAGAAAGAAAGAGAATAAATGGTGAGGTTTGTTTAGGTCTGAAGTACTAAAACACTCAAACTCCATGACAGTCTTCAAAGGCTTAAATAACAATGTATGATTGTTACGGGAGAATAAGTTTCCTATTTTAAAAAATAAATTTGTAATATTACAGGCTCTACTGCACATAAATTACGTTGACACATCAATTTATTAACTTTATTTCAATCCAAAAAATGCACTACACTTTCTTCCAGTGATTTCTTGCCCCTATATATGTTTCGGCACACCTTGTGCCATCCTCAGAGGAGTCGTTGAGAGTTCACAATCTTCAATACACCCAATTGTTTTTCACTCACTTTCACAGTACATAATTATTGTAAGTCACCAGCACTAAATATCACTTGTCTTTATGTTCATAGTAATTAGTTTTTCTTTCTTCAGTATTTTTTGTTAAAACAAATCATTAAATTTAAAATTGAAGAAATTTGTAGTGACTTACGATAGCATTTGATTTTTGTCTCCGAAATGGGCTGTTTCTGTGTTCACTGAAACACTTCCTGCTCTACAATTCGTCATTCACACACACTGATATCGATGCTACACATCTTATGCGAATTGAAAATCATTAAATAAACCATGACTCAACCAATCACAGATTTTAGAGGCGAGTCTGTAATCCAGCAACGCGCAAAAGAATTCTTCTTGAGAAGGTGAAGTCCTTCTTCTGCTCAAAAATTGCCAGCCTTTTATAGCACCAAACTTTTCATTACACTCTACAAAACAGTATGCCATTGGACGTCATCCAGGGTCAGTTAAATTAGGGGTGTACAAAGTTGCCAACAATTTAGGAGCCATCAAATTTCTAGGAGACAAAAAGGCGACATGAAGAAAGCTCCATACTTAGAACCCGCAAATATTAGGCGCTAACACACAAAATTCAATCTCCGGATTTGTGCACCCTTGCGTTAAATCTACTCCATATGCTGTCACATACACCGTACGGTACGTTTCAATATTCTCCTCTCAAGACGATTTTTTGGTCTTCAGAAACAATTCTTTTCTTCATATTTTTCTAAATAGAATTTTGTATGCATGTCGCATCTGGCCATGCGTGTTACATGTCCTAACATTTCATACTCCACGATTAAACTTTACTAGTCATGTATGGTGGCCAACATAGTAGCCGCGCTCTCTGAAATGTGTATTGACTTCTGTCTCTAAGAAGTTGAATCGTAGTTTCGGAGTCCAAAACAACATGGATTTATGTCTGCATTTTCTAGTAGCATTCAAAAAGTGAAGAGCAACTGTAAGCTTCCTCGTGTCCGTTCTTCCTCTTCCAACAGGGTGAATCCCACTGAAGGTGTTTGTGTTGTATTTCACACTTCGAACTTTCATTAAAATTTGTCCAGATGTTCCGATTTTTATAAAATCGGGGAGAAAAAACAGACACAATACATAAAGACCTGTAACTTTTCGTACTGAGCTATGATATTGGCTAAAATACTGAATGCATTACAGTGCATTTACAGTTCAATTTAAAGTGTTAGATTTTTTCTGTGGCACTACTGCCCAACTCGGGCCTAGGCACCTTATTTTTGAGGTTTCTAGATCACACACAACTAGATATACATATCCGGTAGGACTCCTCTGAAAGAGCGATCAGCTCGTCGCAGAGGCTGCTACCTACACGACACACAACAAACACAACAGACGAACATCCATGCCGTCAGCGGGATTCGAACCCGCGATCCCTGGAATAAAGCGGTTTCAGACCTAAGCCTTAGACCGCACGGCCACCGGGATCACAAAGTGCTAGAAGAGACCGTTGAAAATTCGAGGGAATATAATGTGACAATCTTCTTACATTGATCCAATCTTACACTTTACGGCCCTTAAGGAGAACAATTAGACCGCTATCTCACTGTCTGAGCATGCTATCAACATGAAATACTTTTCGGTAATGTTGGACACGATCGAAAATCTGGTACGCCTAACTGCCATTTATTGCTGTCGTTTTTAGTCTGTTTCACTGCTAACAACATTGACCGCTACATAGCAACAGAATAAAGACAGAATATCAACTACGAAAGTTGTTCCTGTGCATTGCATGAAAACATATGCGGGAGTGGAGGTAGAGCACCGCTGATTCTTAATCTCGGCACTAGATGGGGTGAGCGACCAGCTCAAGGCCCCCGCCGCTTCCCTTGCTGGGTAAAAACCTGTCTTTCTCATTGAACAGAAAACAATATCCGGTCTGGACGCTTGGGAGAAGAGGAAACTCTCTTGTCCTGTTGGTAATCGAATCAAGGACTAGGAACTTCAATTTTCAGTATTTTATATAATACCGCTATTTGCATTCTGTGATGTTTTGGAGACAAAACTGATATCTGAATAACCAACAAATGCACAAGATTATTGGTAAGTGTAAGATATATTTTCAACCCCTACATGTGTTCCGGCAAATAGATTGCCATTTCAGGGGGTACGTATAAAATAACTACAAGTGGTATCTCCATCCGAACATATGTGGGAGTTGAAAATGTTTCTTACACTTACCAAAAATCATGTGCATTAGTTGGTTGGTTTAGACTTCCGACAAAATGCACGGTACACACAACACAAAACTAACATCGTTATAACCACTAAACAGTCACAGTTATTTGCAAAACATTACTTGAAGCACTATATGAGGCTTCTACCTCTACCGAGCATGATAGGAGCAGGTCAGAAGGAACATTAAAAATTTCTCATACTACCAGGAAAACTGAATGTTGTCCAAAGAACTCGCCATAATATATACACAGAATGAGGACACAACAGCAAAGACCCCATGGAATACGAAGCATTTTGTGCACAGTGTACTTAGACTGCAACAGAAAACTTGTAGAAAGCAATTAAACATAGAATATTTAAGGCCAGGCAAATAAGCCTGATTCTCTATAGTAATAAACACTTTATTGAGCAGGATATTACGTCATTCGAGAAGCTCAGGTACTGTGTACACTTGTGTACTTGCTACACATACTAAGTATTTCTTAGGAACTGCGAGAGCGTAATGCAGAGACTTATAATATTGTAATAAGGAACAAATAATTCTAAAAACTCCATGATACCTGCTACAAATGTGTTTGTGTCAATGCTCTGTGCTCTCAGCATTTTAACATTAAACGTTAGAAGCCGTAAGTCTTAAATACGATAGGAGCCATTAATTCTCACGTTAGGAAGCGTATCGATCATTCTGTATTTATGTCGTTATTGGAGAATATTCCATAACTATGGTCATCGTTTTTTATTGTGACCATAAATTCATTAAGAATGAAGTGGAGGGGCGTGAAAAAAGTCTTATGCAAAGAGGCCACTGGGAAGAACTTGGCACAGATGCGAAGATATTAAAACGGATCTTAAAGAAAGAGGAATGTTTGGGTGTAGAATGGATTCACCTGGCTCAGAATATGGCTCAGGTACGGGCTCTTAAACAGCAGCGTTAAAAAGGCGGGGAATTTGTCTGATTAATATGCAATTATATATCAGTTTCAAGAATGACTCCACTCCATAGTTATTTATTATCAAAACAGGTGTTATGGAGATATTATGGACGTATTCGGATTTATAACACATTAAGATAGTTGTGATAATCTGCCCATTGGAAGACGAACAATTTCATAGTAGCAGGTATGATTACAGTCATAATTGTGACTTTAGCGTAGGATCGGATTATTATAGCTGGAAACACTGGTATTTGAAAATAATTACAAATATTGGAAGTTTGATTACCGGACAGTAAGTGATGCATGAGGTACAGTAGGCTGGGTTAGGAGAGTGAAATACTTAATTATACTTTTAAAAAGTTCCTTGAAAATAAAGCAGCTAATTGTGCGAGCCAAATATTTCAAAGAGATATTGAACTATTGCGAACAATGAAATAACTGAATACAGTTTTAAGATAAAAGTTGTAAATCGCCAACTCCATTTAACAGTCCTTTTTGAGAACCTAGTAAATACATAGCCAAACAAATTTATTTTGCAGAGCACTGCAGTTTCATTGCTGCACTCAAAACAGAAAGTGATTGGCTCCTATCATGAAGTAGAAGAAGCCGGTCCAAAGTTCTGGTGCAGTGAACATTTCTTATTTGAGACATTCTCTATCCGAATTTGGTGACAGAAATATAACGCTATTATTCACGTCGTCATGAAACCAATACATTGTTCCTACGAACGATAAAACTTGATACAAATTGACAAATCACTAATACTGTTCTTCCGCCTTCCAGACGCAACAAATTACCGTATGCAACTATTCTGTGACATATTACACTTCATTAACTCACGTAATCACAGATCAATTAGTAGTAGATATTTAAACATAATTTGTAAGCATTAATGAATTAGAAGCCTATTTCCAATCCAGTAACTAATGCAGGATTACAAAATATCGGCATGTAAGGATACAAATACCTCACTCCTTAGGACAGGTAAATTGCTTGACATCAATTTTCGAATTATCGACCAATATCGATTATAGAGTGCGAAGCACGTGTTGTCAGTTTTAGCCACAAATAACCTGTTCTTCGAGTATTAAACGTTCATAGACCCATGGCGTTTTTCGACATTGCACTACACTCACGCGTTTCGTTAGCCAGTACAGCAAATTACCTAAATAATTAGGCTGTATGATGCACAGACCTTGGAAGCTTGTAGAAGATGAGGTGGCCAAATATTTCTCCTTCATTTACGATGTCCGAAAGTTCACTGACGTTTTTAAAAGAGCCCGCCAATAGCACCTATCCTGAGCCAGACGAATTCATTCTATAATCTCACAGTCCACATATTTAAGATTCATGTTTATATTATCCCCTGTTTTCTTTTAGATCTCATTAAGGTTTTTATTTTAAATACTTCATAAGAAGATTCTGAAAACGGCTCCGCTCTCCCTTACATATTAGATATCCCAACATTTCTTCCTCTGTGATTGGTCACTATAATTAAGTATTAAGATTTCGCCATCAGAAGCGTTGTCTGGCTTAAGGTGTGAAACTGAAGTGCCTGTTGTGCTTTACAAAATCCATCACTTTGCCTACTACAAGACGTTACTGGAAATTTGTTTTGAATTAATAAGACTTCCCATTTCCATAAAGTACTTTATTTTATTCCACATATTACAAATTTAGTAAAAGCTATAGCAATCCCTATACGGGCCTCGAGAGGCCCTTAGGTCTTCAGGAGTTTGAGGCTCCCAGAAGTTCCAGACAAGCAGCACATGAAGGTGGCAAGGTTGTCAGTCCTACGCACGGGCCGCCTTTACCCCCAAGAGATATCTCTGGTACTCATTTCTGTTACAGGCTGAGTCGATCCCAGGGCCATAATGCGGTAAAAGGATTAAGTCAATCAAAAGTCCCAATGACCCCGCTGGGAATCGAAACCGCGACCTTCCGTTATAAATTGCAGTACAGCTGTTCAAATTTTTAACTAAGTACATGTAAAAGTAAAATTTGATGTTTGCTTGTTCTGCCTGACTTGATAAGGTGCGAGTTCAGTGTTCTACTTCATCAGTGTCAAACACAAGCTGAGGTTTCCCATTTAATTTCAATCCCACCGCCGTTGCTGCACCTAAGTTTCAGCAGGTGTACGGGTATTACGTCCTTCTGCCTCTAAGAAACGATCAGTATTGCCCAGATCAAATACCTTATTAAAGTAACAAAGGAACGAGATCAGCGATACGAGAAACGACAAATGTACACGCCCAGCACACAATAAAAGTACATTTTGTCGGTTAGCAAATGAAAAATGGCTAAAAATAATTCCACAGCCAACTGCAATGTTAGCATTTAAAGGAACTAAACGTTCGCACCATAAAGTAATTGCTAACCACTGATTCAATTAATGCCACTAAACATAAAATTGCCAAATGTTCAATTTTCACCCATGTAACGGAAGTCCTTTGGCACTATAAATCTAATTTGTGTACCTGTTACAGCTGAGGGGAGAGATACGTCTAGGAAGTGCTGAGACTACTTGGAATTGCGTGAAGGCATAAGAACATTACACTTGATAGAATGTACCTAGGAATTGGTTATGAAGGTAAGAGAAATTAATGTTATTGTGAAATTTGTGAAATATTCATAAATGTTTCTCTATAGACGTGTTCATATGCCTGACACTCTAATTGAACATAACTAGCATTAGAAAGGGTTGGTGGTAATGCCTTAGATTTAGCGACATATTTGTGAATTTACATCACAAGTACTTTTGTGAGGAAGCTTTACTAAATAAATATATTTCAGTCTTCCCTTGATAGACAATAGGAAGATTGTTTAACTTTTAAACTAGTGATGTTGCATCACAAATTGCCTTTCATAATCATGAGGTTGTCTCCATAATAGAAAGCAGAAGTTTTACCAAATCTAGCTTCCCTTAACAGAGTGGTCTATAGGTGTGTAAAATTCGGCGGTGGAGTATGAAAGTCAAATAAAAGAAAGGAAAAAAAAAGGACATTTCAACAAAGAGGTCCGTATAAAATAGGTGAAACTGTAAAGCTTAAAGGTATTTAAGATGGCGGCAGAAGTCAGCTATAGGGGTTAGAGGCTTTGTTATTTTTTATTCCGTTTTTCCCCCCTACCTTATTCTGTAAGGATTTGTATGGGCCTTATATATATGCGTTGGGTTTGTAGTTGTGCCGCCGGCTATTTGAAAGAACCGTTAGCTCACCTTGGCCGCTCATCCTGCTATCGTCCACTCCTGCGTACCCTAACCTCACTTTCTGAACTCATCCCTTGCACTAACCACATCCGGCTTAAGACCCACGAGATTCTGACGCGGGTGATCACAATTTCTAACTTTTAATACACGCCCATACAAGAATAAATAAGAAAACAATCGCTACATAATTAAGCCAGGCCTGTGATTACCAATTTTCCCTTGATACTATTTCTACAAGTGTCAGTATTTTTCATGTAGGCCTATATTGATATACAAATGTTTAAGCATATATGTATATATACATAAACGTATATATACATATACATACAACTTACATATACATATATGTATACTTAGATATACACATAGACATAGATATATACATACTCATGTACATATATATTTTTAAATCATGTCTGTATTATTTTAAACTCAGATCATTTTTAGACAGACCTGTGCATCAAGCATAAATAATACTGTCGTTATTTTTCATTTTTTCATGCATAATGATATTTACAACATTAAAAAGTGATAGATATTTACGAAATTTTACATGTCGAAAACTTCTTAAAATGGTTCGAATTGAATTCTGTCAGCTCTAAACTATAGAACCTATAATTATGAAGACTTCATTAACCGTCATCTATACATCTTAGTAAACGGGCACATCCTTTGTTGTACTAGCGCCAGAGATCTACTTAGGACTTGTAAAATTCATATCACAGTGGCGATAAGAAGAAATAATACAGTCATAAGTAACCTTACTCTAAAAGACAAACGTTTCGTTTTTTGCAATGTTTCGAAGCCTAAGCTGCGTGGTAGACTAGTAGAAGTCCTGCAACTCTTTTCCAAAATATGAGTGAAATTCTGTAAATCATGAACTGATTGTGTGTAAATGTTTAACTCATTCTATGCAGATGGTAAACTCTCACATCCACACACAAATATACATGTAAACCATGGGTGCACAAATTTTTCCTATTATCTAGTAGCCACTTCAAAATTCTATGCGTCAGAATGGTGACATAAAGCAAATTCCGTACTGAACACCCACAAACATTAGGCATCACAGTAAAAATTTAGTGGCCACGAAGACCTGGTCGCGGGATTTGTGCACCCCTGACGTAAGCGAGAGTGAGTTTTGTTAAATGACATGCTTTCAGTATTGTCAGACTGAGCTGCAGTACAATGTTTTATTCTCCACCAACAATATTAATAGTAAACACGGAATTATAAATACACGGAATATGCAACA
Organism: Reticulitermes speratus; assembly: GCA_021186555.1. Taxonomy (NCBI): domain Eukaryota; kingdom Metazoa; phylum Arthropoda; class Insecta; order Blattodea; family Rhinotermitidae; genus Reticulitermes; species Reticulitermes speratus. Next base: position 35,761,081 of record JAJKFL010000003.1, on the reverse strand, counting down.
CTTAAGATTTAAACCGTAGTGCATATGAACTGCTGCTCCAATTTCGCGTTCAGGTAAACAAGTTACACCGGATAGGCTGCGAGAGACATGAAGCCTTCGGAACGTTATACAGTGCTCACGTGGTTTTGTTCGTTCTCCCCCAACCAGCTCATTTAAAATTAGTCAAATAAAAGAGTGGCACTATAACTCCGCTCCTCCATATGCAAAGAGTGATGCTTAGTTAAGCACAGGGACAATTTTATGCGTTTAAAATGCAGAAATATGGTACTTCCACTGGTAGTATTGTTATAATAATAATAATTCTTGGCTCAACAGCCCTGTATGGGCCTGGGCCTCCTCTTGCCTCCTCTTGTCGAGGTTACTAAGTCATGCGCATTCATGGCAGCTGGTGACCGGCCAGCTAGCCGCGCTTAGTGTTCTATCGATCCTGATGTGCACGCCAGAGCCATCTGGCAGGCAGTCAGGAGACTTGGATGAGAAATGGAGGCAATTTGGCTTACGAACATTTTTATTCATGCCCGTAAGGTTCTTTTACATGCCGTAAATCTACGACATGGGACCGAAGGAAGTGGTGCTCCGGATTTTTATCATCCTTAAAAATCCATCGACCTCGGTCGGGATCGAACCCGCGAACCTTGGGTCCAGTGGCGAGCACGCTAACCACTAGTCCACCGAGGTCGACGGTAGTATTGTTAGAGTGATTAAATTAAGCTGAAACCAACATGATGTGAAGATCTAAGTGATGGAGAAGAAGTGATTACAAAATTTTAGTCTTAAAAACTCGAGGAGACTACTTTGGAAACTGAAGCACGGATAATAGGATATAAACATGAATCTTACGGAAATGTGGTGTGATTTATGGTATGGAATCTATTCGCTCGATATGTGATTTAACGCAGGATCTTTGAACACAGTAATGAAACCTATCACTCAGTAAAAGATAGGAGGATTTTCCTCAGAATTTCAGCAATTAAACCCAATCAATTTTTCAAGATTTTAAACAGCATATTTCGTTGCATTTTTAGCCAAATGTACAAAACGTTGCTATTGTATTCTAAACTTCGAAGCCAAATTAAACATAAAATGTAATCACATTTTTCATTATCACAACAGAAAAAATCAGTTTTTCAGGCAGTCTGATTTGCCCTACATTTGTCCAACTATAGAGCTTCTACTTATAGACCGTCTACAAAATTATGTAAACGCAGTTATATTTTAGAACACCAATTACACTAACACAGTAAAACCCTGCCATATTTCGTCATATTAAAATGCATGAATTGTTAAGTACCTCTTGGTATTTAAATTACATTAACGTCGTGTAATTATTTTAGAAAGAAAATAGTTCAAAAATAAAAAGTTGTCAATCCAGGATTAATTTTCAAAATTATATCGCAATTTACTTAATTAGCTATTGCATTATTATCCATATATGCTTAATTATATTTCAATTTTATCTTTCGTATCTGCAATATAGGCCTACCCATCACTTGTTAATTATGTCAAAGCAGCACAGATAGATAAGACACTATTCAGGCCTATAGGCCTATTCTGTGGATGGAGCTCCCTAAGTTCCAATTGTATTAGTACCTGCAACTGGAAGATAGCTTTCTTTCTTTATTTCAGTCACACAGATTGCACCACTAACAATTAAGAAGACTACATCCTTTCCTCAGCTCAGTCGGTATAGCGACTCGCTACCGGCTGGACGGTCCGGGGATCGAATCCCGATGGGGGCGAGATTTTTCGCATAGGTCCAGACCGGCCCTGGGGCCTACCCAGCCTCCTATACAATGGGTACCGGGTCTTTCCCGGGGGTAAAGCGGCCGGGGCGTGGTGCTGACCACCCACCCCCAACTAGAGCCGGGGTCAAGAATGTGTAGAGCTATACCTCTACTCCCCCTTTGGGCCTTCATGGTCTGTTATAGGGTGAACTTTACTTTTACATCCTTTCCTCTTATATCTGTATATATATTTATGAAACACAATCGTGACGACAAAGACAAAGGACACTGAACTCAAGCATAAGATTTTCAGAAAGAGAAAATACAAGTTAATCCGCAAGGAAAGTTACACACACATTAGAAATCGGAAGAGGTTCTTTATTTCCAACAGGTGACATAGCCTCATTTATTACTACTATATATTATTATTATTATTACTCGAAAAAATATCAATTTGTAATTACTCAATTTTCAATCTAGCAACAGTGAATGTTACCGAGAAAAATGTAATAGTAGTTATAAAACTAAATGATTTTGGAATTCCTTTACAACAAAAATAATTTAGCTATTAGAGCCTTATTGATTTCTGCCTGCAAAGAAAGATAAAACTACGAATAAGGTACATATTTAATGCACTGTGAAGGCAACTGGCACTGTAATAACACATCAATTGCATTAACCGCGTATCAGATCAAAATTACAAATCAGACTTCGTAACGCAACACTAATCGAAACAAATCAGAAAATTGTATAGCTAACATGGATTCACTTGGCTGCCATTTTGAATTTCTTCCCCTCCCTTCTCTTGATATCGGAAGTGACGACTGGAATAGGCCTGTTCGAGGATGCAAGCTGGTGGCCAAACCAGGCTCATCAACCGTCATCACGTCTAAAACTGCCACCGAAATAAAAACATGAGAGAGAGAGAGAGAGAGAGAGACAGAACGTGGAAGACGGATAGAGTAACAAGAAGGAGAAAGAAGCTTACATAATTAGTTTTGTAGAGAACTAGACCACTCGCTAGAGAGGAAAAAGTCAAGGTCAGTTAGAATTAAAAGGGAATTAAGGCTAATGACATTCTGTACTTTGGTTCAATAGGCTACAGTAAACAGTAATTATATCAAAAGTCGTTTTGCATTCCTGACCAGTTGAATGACCGAAATGTATACAAACAGTAGCGATTTGCTCTCCTCTCCTTCAACATTTAATGTTATGACAATACCCAGATAGTCCTAATATTAACTTTGTATATATGTAGACCTACATAAGACAAAAGGGCCTGAAAATATACGGCATGAAATACGAATGCTGTCTACGGCCTTATCACCCAACTGCAGATTCCTCATAGAATTTAGACAATAACAATTATCATAAACCTCTAAATATTGTGCACGTAACGATATGTTGCTGCGTTAACCGGAGAGCCACCTAAATAATGCTCGTCAAATTACATTGCAAAATAGAACTTAATTATTTAACTCTTCTGGAAGTTTCATAATTGTGTGCTGAACGAAATGTTGTTAATGGGTGGTAAAGTACTCATGACCATTTATACTTTAGCTTTATATATACAACTTAAAAATATAAGAGACAATCGGATAGTATCGAAAGTTAGGTCTGGCTAATTATAATTAAATGCTTTTATATTAAATAAATTGTTTATTATCATTAACAGAATTTAAAATTAATATATCAAAAATGTCTTTTATGAAAGAAACAATAAGCATTGTAACTTAAAATAAAAGTTATTGAAAATATGGTTATAATGATAATGACAAAATGATGATAATAAGCATAATAATAATAGTATCAGACTCACATATTCGAAGGGCAGTTGACCAAACTCCACCACAGATGAACCAAAAAAAACACAGTCGTGTGCTAAGAATTCATCACTAGAGAAAACACATCACCACCAGTGTTTACGCCACAAAATTACTACAATATTCTTGTTTCCGTGACATTTGATTTCACACAACCGCGCGCGCGCGCGCTCACAGAAAGCACAATAATACTGGCACCACTAGAGATTATATTGACAGGGATGCTGACTGCAATACTGACATTCTCTTAGCTGCATAGAATACAGAAGCAAGTGTTGTTACAACGGAAAGGTATGTGTGAAAGGGAAAAAAGTAAACAAATAGGAACAGAAGAGGTCTTAGAAAAAAGAGGAGTGGAGTAAGAGAGTCATGCAGGCAGACATACCATGGGTAATGTGGGTGGGGTGGAGGAGAGCAGTGTCTGTGCCCGACCACTGCTCGATCGATCCAGCTTTACTCCCGCCCGACCCAACTACTGTCATTTCGTTGCTACGTCACCACATCTACACCCTCATCTTCCTTCTCCCACCATTCAGTTCTTTCCACACCTTGTCATATTGTCGGGATAATTTAAAATTTTAAAATTGGAAGTGCGGTTCTATGAAATCTTTACTAAGAAAGAGATATCAACTATTTGTATAGGACAATACGAAATCCAAAATAGGAAAAACGATCGCATAAAATCCTTACTAAGCAAGTGATATCGATACAAAATGCTTATACAGAATAAGTCGAAAATCTATTCTTATACAAGCTAATAGGAAAAAATTCACATAATCACAATATTTTTCCTTAAGGGCAAAAAAGAGAAGACATACATTTTAATTTATTCTAACCTTAAACAAATGGTTTCTGGAAGCATATATGAAATTGCAAACAGTCTGTAGTTCGGGACCTCGTATGCTTTTGTTCACATCTTCTAGCTCTTCTTAATGTGCATGATTAACTTGGAATTAATTTTTGGTAACAATTCGTATGACAGAGTCCTACCAAAAGAATTTACACACTGAGAATCTGAAATCTAAAACCTGAAGACCAATAAGGTGAGATCTTCAAAAATGATTTTCGAGCCAAATGTTCTTTCAGTTCCAAACATCTGTTCCAATTTAACGTTAATTTGGCCCAAACTCTTCCAATTAAAAGGAGTTTTCGGTTTTTACAATTTGCTCCCCAATACGAAACAATATTATTTTAATTTCAAACAACTAACATTCTGTGAATTTTCTATTTTATCATTGTTGAATAGGACTTATGATTGCAATTTTTGCTTCCTTGCACTACAGGAGAAAAGGCAGCGATTTATTCCATGTCCCAATGCGTAGTGTATTTGAAAGCCCAATTGCTGAAAGTGAATTCCTTAATTTTGTATATTACATGATTTCGTTTCTTCGCGTAAATTGGATTTCAACGGAAAGTTCTGAAAAGTTAAAGAAGCTGATGAGCTGTAAGAAAATAAGGCCGATGAACAAATTAATGCAAAAACAAATCTGAAAATTTATACATAGAGCTGAGGGAAACCAGCGCACCCAGTGCACCTTGTCTCAAGGTAAAACACTCTTACTTTCTGCTGATAATGATATTCTTACCCAGTTTGCGCTTCAAACTCGCATGTTCCCATCACATAAATTTCTCAAAAAATCCAAGTCATCACACACATATGGCTGTAACTATATAATCTTTCTACTTACTCTGAATTGTTTACTGTACGATATTGCGTCTACAAATAATTATTTTTTTTACAAAGAAACAAACTACATTTCTCAAAAACGTATAACTTTCCACCAGTGTTACACTCAGTGTGGGGCATATGATAGTTCACTTCTCTATTATACAAAAGGAAGTGAATAAAGGGGATTTTAAATTGGACCTATATATATTAAACACAAACTGTGACCTCTAATATTTTACAAGTTCAGAATCCTTTTCAGTGTGAAATATTCAATCCAGTACATTATTTTGTGTCTGCCTCAGTTATAACAGATAAATAGTGGTTTGCAACGTCTTATCTCCCAGTAGTTCAAGCCCATCAGAGATACTTAAACATATCCTCTTTTTTAAAAGGGTCAAAACGACACGTTATATACCACCACTACTCAGAAATAGGCCTAACATAATATACTTATGCATTAGCAACGTCATTTTACGAATTCATATTATGTATGCAGTGAATTTAAGATGAACGGGTTCAAATCCAAAACATCTAAATGCATTGCTCTTGTTTACTGTATTAAAAACAACTGACAAAAGTAGTAGTAATGTTTTACAGCCTGCGTATAACAGCGCCATTTTCATCCAGGCTAGATGCACAGAGCCATCTGCTTTCAGTTTGTTCTACCACATGAATTAGCCGCCATGTTTGTTGACTCGCTGCACCCACAGGCATGGAAATGAGGGAGAGGAGGGAAGCGATTTTAAAAAACAGAACAACACGCAGCGCCATTGCAATGCGAAAACATACCACAACATTAAGTCACCACAACACAGCGCAAAAACAGACCTGTTACATCATCAGCACGTACACTCCAGATTGGCTCAAGGATACAAATTAGATTTCACGTCTGCTTTGCGTTTCGCTTCCTGCTGTCAGTGTAACTTGCTGTAGCTTGTTGGTTCCAGACTGCAAGTGGAAGTGCATCGTAAATAATGTTAAATACGAAACAACCGCCACTAAGTATTCCGGTTCATCTTCACGTTATATGAGTTTAGATTGCTGTTTTAGAATCAGATCACATATATTTGATTAAAAATTACGACACACAAGCTTATATCTAACAGAAATCACTCGTGCGAAAGGGATTTTCCACCGCAGAGTGTTTTACGTAACCGTTTTCGAACGCTTTCAAATTCGTCCTGTCGAGTGAGAGCGTTAGGAGGGGGGGAGGGTGCTGACTTTACGCGTAGAAGGGGAGGAGAAGTGGACTAGCCGTGGTCGAACAAAGCTGGGAGGGTCTAAGAAGGAGAAAGAGAGAGATAGGAGTCTCGACCCCAAACGTTAATGACCTTCAACGAGAAGTTGTTAAATATTAACACCTTTAAACACTGTCCACGAAACAGTGTCTACAGATTCACGTCTGCTGGGGCTTACGCCGTATGGTTCGGGTTAGATTACTGCCCAAAGGCGGTTAAATATTTAATTTCCTTAAAACCAAGTAATTTGCGACCCCGAGATACTAAGAAATAACTAGTATATTCACACGTTGCCGTTATACGGATAAAATTCAGTTTCAGAACCCCTACTATTACTACTGCTACTGTTACTAGTACTACTACTACTGCTACTATACCACACAGATCTTCAGTTGATATATTACAAGCGTAAGAACTGAAAGAACAGTAAGTACAGAAAACCAAAAAGACAAGTGGTAACTTTAATTCGACGTATGGCAATAAAAACTGGTCAAATAGATATCTGTAGGCCTATACTCTAGGATTCGGCATGCAACTGAGTGGAAGAAAGAATCTAGATTTGCGTAGGTGTACGTAGAATAATATTCGATTCTAGGCACCTACTTCTTAGAGAAGCAGAGTGTGATGTGGACATGGACTAAACTGGCGCAACGTAAGGTCCAGAAACGGGATTATTTGAACGCGATGATACATTTCGGATTCCATAAAAATCCGGAAAAATTTTAAAATTACGTATGCTTTATTCGCCAGTTATTATGGGAAGTTACTGACTAGAAGTTAGAAAAACAGTTACGGTTTCAAACCCCTGTACACGAAGAGTAAGTAATTATGTGAGAACACTGAAGACAAATTCATTTGAAGTAACAACGCTTGTCACTCGAAGAGGGAAATTTTAAAAAGCGTGTGTTAGTTGTCATTACCCAAAATGTCCTATTTGTGTGATTTATTGAGAATACATCTCTCTGTCACACACAAAAAAAATAAAAATACGAGCATTTTGAAGAGGATTTTTAATTATTGTGTGTGAGGGATTTCATGTTTATTTAATGTGTCACGTTTGTTTTTGAGGCCGGTGTGATATTATTACTATTAGCACTCTGAAGTATATACAGCATAAAAATTCAGTTTCTTGGCCACAGAAAACTTACTTTGTGTCAGTCATAAAGAAAATTTCCTTAATGCCCTTGAGGGAAATAAATGCTGTTTATTCTGTGCATTATACGAAACCTGTAAACAGGCCTACAGCCAGTGAATAAATTGCAGAAATGTTTAACACTTAAACCAGTCGGTACGTATAAACCACAGTGCTTTCAAACGATACAATAAACTTAGTCATAGGCCTATTTGAGAAATATACCTTAAGAATTTAACGTTCCATATTTTTGTATTAGTATAATTTGGTTTACTTTAGGAAATGAGAACATACATGGAGAGAATCCTCCCTCTCCTAAACATAAAACATAACCCTGTCACTTTCGAAACGTATAAAGTTTTTTTTTTCTTTTCTGAGCTAGGAAATGATCAAATGTGTTCCAACAAAAATCTATTAGTTGAGACGTGCAAGAAGGCAGCTTTTACATTCAAGTTCTTCTTTTCCAAAAATACATGTGAATAGGCTACATCTGAAACATCTTAACTTTACACAGAATGGACGGGCATGCATAATCCACAGAATGATACTGCAGGCACTGGTGTACCATCTGAAAGTCCTCGCCCCTATTTCCTCTTTTCACACTATAGCCGGTATCATAAACGACGGACAATGATGCATGGTAGTCCATTACTCTGCAAGCCAAAATATCATTAATCTTCTTGTCCTTTCCTCAATGTAGCAATTCCTGTGATAGGTCAGTTAACACCATTGTACTACTACTACTACTACACACACACACAAACACACGCACATACATACACACGTTCTAATTTACATTACAATGTATATCTACATTAGACATAATGACAGTTAACTGTTAACTTTATATTAAATAAGGAAATCCAATCTGAAATCGAGCAGCGTACTTTTCTATTACATGCACGTATGTTTCTAATGTGAAACGCCTGGGGTCAGATGGGCCGCATTTTGGAAGACTCAGCCCGGGGCCACCGGTGATATGCGGTAGGACTTTATTGTACTGTATTACGGACACAACTTCTTTGCCCAAATAAACAAATGACAATAATAATAATACTTAATAGACTGGGCTGGACCGGAGATATTTATGCTTGACAAAACCATCAACAAACCTGCAAACTTAATAGATGCAGTAATTCCCAACACCCACAATCGTCACAACACCATCACCGGGAAGCTCCAGAAGTAAACAAACTTCAAAGAGAGCTTATAAAAATAGTGTATGGTAACATCAAAATGTCTATATAGGCCTAATAGCATTAGTACTATCCACAACAGGCATTATCCCCAACAATCTGTACGAAAATGTAAGACTGTTTAATCTTCGCCCTACTCTGTATATTCTAATGCAGAAAGCAGGAATAATTAATACGTGCGGTATAGTAAGAAGCCTTTTGGCAGAACAGTTAATAAGTGCTTTGTCAGAGACCATACTCTTTTGAAAACCAGCTAAGTAAAGTGGATAATAATAATAATAATCATCATTATTATTATTATACGGAGGTTAGGTCATGTCTGCTTCATTCTGTACATAATTTCCAATGCTTTATTTGATCATCATATTTCATTAGACGCTATAAAATTTGAGCTGTTGAAATTGTCGTTAAATAAGGAAAATAAATAGGTCTAAATATTTAAGATGCATGTGTAGTGCCTTTTGTTTTCAGCACAAAGCTAAAAAAACAACACAAATGTGCAAAAAGAGCACAACAACACAAATGCACCATGACAATCTGAACGGTACTCTTTCTGCTAAAGGCAAGCACCATAGTGACGAATCATTTATTTCCCTGCATAATTCCCAAACTAGTCCATTATACTCATAGCAACTGAGTATTATAACAGGCCTACACTTCTACCTCATAAAAAAATAATTATTGACATTTAAAGACGCTATCTTTAAATATTTCTCATCAGATTACACGCATCCTGAGCATCTGAGACTTACCTTTTCAAAGCTCAGTGATTACTATGTGTGCCAGCAAGCTTGGCACAAACACTCAGTCTTTTGCCCACAGGGTGTATTTATGTGTTCCGTATGATTCTCGAAAGAAGTTGTTTTTCCTTATGCAGCCTTTACTCATCCATAATTCTAAAGGAGAAAAGCGTGTTTTCTGTGTGGTGAGAACTTAGTCGTTCTGTGTAATGAAGATTAATTTTAGTCTTCAAAGGGCTAACATACAGGTTTATATCAATAAATTATTCCGTTATTATATCGGAGAAAATTATTTGATATTCGAGCGTATACTGATCTAACATTTAACGGAACCTAGGCCTATCACATTATTTTTGGCAACAAAATATTAGTTATTTTTTAAAAGTATTTACAGTTTGTAAGCCGGTCTCTTACAGAAAACCTGAGCAGACATGTTACTTGGTTACTGAACTGAGTAGCCCCTACTATCAGAGCCCTTTTCTTGAAGCTGGTCAAGAAATTCGTCGCATTTCATAGAACCGTAAACTTCATTACCCTGTTCAAAAGAGCCTGCCACTTGTATCTATACTCAGCCAGATGAATTCAATCTACTTTTGTATTAGGAGAATAAAATGTATGAATGATAACACATGTGTCATGTAAGCAAACAATGTCACAATTTGAACAATTTATATTATTTAAACTGTATAAAACATTTATTGCAATTACAACGGGTATTGTATTTCAATAATAATATTTCAATAATACAGCAATAAATGTATACCACGTCTATCACATTTCGGTAAATCTTTAACCTTAATGTAATATTCTAATGCGATAAGATGTAAACAAACAAGTTATTGCTTTCGTATTTGACCCACAGTTATACATAGCTATTCAGTAAGTAAAATGAAATTCCAGAAGTTCTGCTCGTGACATAAATTAATCCTTCTTCTTAATATCAGGGGTTTTACCTTCCATTTTTTAAACTTAGAGAGCAAGTAAAACTCCGTAAAGCCCAGTGGGAAGTATAAATTGATTACGGCCAGCTGTACAATTCAGCAACTCTTCATTTAAGTATTTCATAAGATTCTCAAAAAACATAGCTTTTATTTCTATAAATAATATTAATTTATTTGTTTGACTATAAATGGAGGTGGCCGTGCGGTCTAAGGCGTGGGTCTTCGGCCGCTCGCTTACTAGGATCGGGGTTCGAATCCCACCGGGGGCATGGATGTCTGTCTTTTGTGAGTGTTGTGTGTTGTCAGGTAGAGGTCTCTGTTACGGGCTGGTCCCTCGTCCAGAGGAGTCCTACCGAGTATGGTGTTTCTATCAGTGTGATCGTGAAGCGTCGTAAAATGACGAGGCCTAGGCCCCCTAAGGGCTGTCGAGCCATAAGAATAAATAAATAAATAAATGGAGGTAGAGTTTGTTGACTTGAGGAAAGAACTGGTTTCCTCTACATATATAATTAAATTAACTTCAGTCTTCAAAGGGTGAACTTACTCTTTTCGACTTAGAAGAATCTTATAGTTAGGAAATAAAAGCCAAATGCACACCACAAAAATAATAGTTCTGAGGTTAGAAATATTATTAAGCAATGTTTAACATAGGCCAAACACCATTTTCAACATGGCGAATGCGGACTCTTTAACATGTGATTTCATCCCACATGTGAGGGGGTTGGTTGGTCGAGGCAAAGGGTGGTTAGACGGAGCTGATGCATTCTTTTCATCCGTTAGGTTGAAGGGCGGCGCGGCTGCTTTTCAAACACAGCAACAGGGTTCCCCTCCCTTTATTACTGCCCTTGTCCCAAACAACCCCTCTCTGGTGGGCAATATCCAGCTACCCAGGCTCCCTTCTTTTAGCCTGAGAGTTACTCAAGCTAACGCAATAATGGCCAGTTGTGTGCCGACAACTGTTATAGAATACGTGTCACTGAACCTTATACAAGGAGTGAAGGCCTCATAGTTCTAGTGTTGTTGCTGTAGAAAAGGAAAATTTTATTCTGTGTGTCCTGGAGTGACGTAGCCTACAGTCATTTTCAACTACGCGTCCCTGAGAAGCTAATGGGTACTCAAAGGTCCATCGTCATGATCAAGGGCGAGACACAAAAAATTATCTTCAGCCAGTTAAAGACAGACCAACTCGTCACAACATAGTTTGTCATTTTTCTCTTGTGAATTCGTGTAGTCTGAAAGTAGAAATTTTCGGAGGAATTTGCAGCCTCCATCTTCAGGATAGAAGTAAAATCCTTTATAGTCACCGCCAAGATAACCTAAAATATCAGTTTTTTACAAATTCATGGCATTCACACAAACCAGCTAAGCATAAAGCAATGGATTTCTAGCAACACCATTCAAGCCCACTCCAAATTTCGACCTTCATAGGAATTCTTCAGGAGGTTCTGTCCATAAAAAGACATTAGGTTTCGACATCCTATTGTACAGGGCATGCGTAAATTCGTGTTTTTTGGAATCTTTATATCTGTGGTGTTGTCTATCATTCCATATTAAAAAATAATACAGAGATAATTATTATATTCCAATAGATGATGGACTAAGTTCATGAAACAAATTATTCCAAATATGATAGGACGTCATCAGAATATTACTGAATTTATCTTACTTACTTGTTGACTTTTAAATATTTAAATGCGTCTAATTTCTTCTTACGTCACTCAAAGAGGTGACCATAAACAACTGCCGCAAGAGTCTAGTAGTAGTAAAATACTAAAATAATTTAAATTTTAAAATACGTTATAACCAAAATATCTCTGCTATTCCCTGATTATGTGGATTATTAATTCTGTCTTAAGAATCTTGTAATGCTTAATGTACAGCATATTCAATGGATGCTCCCACTAGTGCCTACGGGAGAACACACATAACGGCAAATTATTTTTGACCAAAATGTGCTACAGCATTTTAGACAGGCACAGGACATAAATGTTCAAGGAAAACTAAGATAAGATGGAGAGATAAATTCAACTGAAGAAGGAAGAGAACAAAGAGCCTAACCTTTGAAACATAAACAGAAGAATATGAATAGAAGAAAAAGAAGAGGATAGCCCTACATGGTACGCATTATTATGCGGAGATTGCCTCTTCTATTACTTTAATATTACATTACGAAGCTGAAGGAAGACGTAAGCGTTGCTGGAAGTTTGTAAGGTAGGACTGTTGCAGTGTGTATTAAAGGAACAAGATATGAGGGCGCTTGCTGGATTCTTCTGGGTCGGCATACGATCAACAACAGGCTGATTTGGACAGCGTAATGAATATTCTGGTTCCAAAGACGCTGAAATTTCTTGAGTAGCTGAGCGACCATCATCTTTCCATAAAGAATCGTGTTCCATGCAATTAGTTACACAGTTACATGGCTCTTTCCCCCAGTCAAAATTATCCTTTAACATCCAAGCTTCGAAAATGGCGGTCGCGTTTTTCAAAACATTTTCCGGGAAATAGCGGCCAGTAGACCGGCTGGCTTTTCTCAATCCTTCCAGGCAAAAGCCGGGTTTATGTACCAAATTAGGTCGAAATACTGCCACATCCCTTTGGATTAATTATCAACTAATCGGCCTGGTAATCGACGCTAAAGGAATTTGACTATTGACAACGACGTTAAAAATGGCATAAATAAATAAACAAATACACACAGATATTCCCACTTTAAAAACAAAGTTTTATTTTCATTGCTACTGGTAAAAGTAAGCAAAGAAGTAGGCACATTGAGCAATGCAAGTATGTCCATAAACACTTTCGTTGACATTGACCCAATTTGTTAGAAATCTAATAGAACAAGCTAACTCCATTGTTCAGATTCCTTCCTTGTGAATTTCCTCGGCTAGTCAAGATATTTCCCAAATGCTATGAAAAAGAAGGTTCATAACCGTGTCCACAACAGCTTTCTTATTCCTCTCATTCTGAGCCAGATGAATCCATTCGGCGCCCTCCCATCGTGCACCTTCTAGATTCATTGTAATATAACTCTCACATCTAAGACTAGCACTTCCGTTCTATGTAGTCTAAATTCACTCCCATAAAAAACGTGTAAAATTATAGTTTTACGTATTTTAATCTTCATGTCTAAGATTGCCAAAGGGAAAACAAAAGACTCTGGACTGAATTAACATTCAGTCCAGATATTTTCTTAATAAAACCAAATATTGAATCACTTCCATAAAGTTAAAATGCATCGTAAAAAAATGTTTTTGCAACTTTGGCACCCCCTCTTAAATTTGGCCTAATTTTCAGAGTGAGAGTCATGCTGTAATAACCTGAAATGCGATATTGTGGCATTGGACATTGATAAAGCTTACCTTTCTTTAAGACCAACTCGGATAACGATATTTTGCGTTATACATACAACAGCAGCAACTGACAGCGTCTTTAAACGAAACACCTAAAGAAAGAATAGTGTATGAGTAAAATGAAGGGGCTTGTCGAGTGCAAGTATGAGCGATGTTTTGGGACTTAGGTTTCAGGAGAATATATGGACTAAAGGGAGAGAAAGCAACTGGTGGACGACGAAAGGTACTCCCACATTTCACTAAGTATTACTAGGGCCATCCCGTAAAAATCGGATAGGCGGTGCCATGTATTACGTTACAGATTAAAAAAAAGGAAATTTTCTGCAGCGTTCTAGAATGAAAATAAAAGGAAAAAATTCCCCTTTAGAGCACTAATCGGTGATGGAGGATAATTACATTGCGCAGCGATGTGCTGTTTTTAGTGCGGTAATGCAACTTCAGGTCCCATAAGAGGTGTTCAATTCGTTAGCGAGAAGAGAAACTCTCAGCTTCAAAAGAAATATTGTGCTCTTTTGATATAGTTGAGTCTCTGGAACGATTTACGAAAATCCAAAGCCTGGAATAAGAATGCAATGAACGATGCATCAGTTAATTTTTGAACTGCGTGTTTCACTTAAATAATGGTTATATCCTATTAAGATCCCACCTCACATTAACAGTCAGTACGTGGGCAAAATACTGAGTTCCAGTGTTAAAGAAAGTGGTACATATGTGTAACTATTTTCCTCTAAATGGTACAGCTTATGCTGCTTTAATGAAGGTATAAGTTTACATTGTTAATTCCGTTACTTTGAATTACCGAGTCATGGACGCACCGGATGTGGAGAAAACACCACTACAAACATCTAAGATGTTTTTTTCTCCGTAATTTTTAAATTGGGTATAGTTTATTTAAAATATTGGTAAGCTTAAATAAAAAAAACACAGAATCGCCTTTCAACGTATGAACTAAAAAGGAATTCTAGAGAAATTTTAATGCAAAAAAGCTTGATATTGTAATTGTTTTATGCGCGCCTGTTGACCTTAGACGACTGACCAAGATGGCATATCAGTGCTCACGCCGAAGCCTAGCCTGCCAGTGCGTGGCGAACCAATGTGCGGTATGCATGCAGCATGTGTAAGGAGGACGCAGACTGGCGAGGGCCACCGAATGAGCGAGCAGACCTGAAATTCTGACATCCTTCCAGGAAACATCTACTACACATTCTAAAAACATTAATACAAAGTAAATTTAAACTGAACAGTAAAATCATCTGATTTTCGTGCAATCGTGAGAGTGTAAGAGTGTAATTCTATGCAATAGTGGCTATGTTAACACCAAAAAATAACAGAAGCCGTGGAATTATTTACTTGACAAACTTTTATCTTCATTCTTCGAGCTACTCTGCGAATTAACCCTTTAAAGAAGAAACGTGTCTTTTACAAACACACACACACACATATATATATATATATATATATATATATATATAGATAGACATATATCCAGTTCGTACCGCGCAGTAAACACCCTCCACCTCAGGTAAAAGTCGCTGTTTATTCTGAGAGCCATACACAACACATATACGCGCTGTGAGATCCATGTAGGATTTTTGAATGTTACAACAGGTGGTATGTAAAGTAACCGATGGGCCTTAAAAGGTTAATTTAATTACCATTATAACACTGTACATAGTACCACAATATACGACGTATGTATCACACCAAGGTCCCTAATATAGAGTGAGCCACAAGTTAACTATGCAACTGTTGCAGACGATGAGTAGATTCAGATTCCCCGGACTTGTTATCGTTCAAAGAAACAATGAAATGACATAGCTTAACGAAGGGAGGATTGGTCACTCTACTTGCCACAAGTCACGTAGGCCAGACTAAGGAGGTTCTATCACGTGTAATATTGGTGCACAGTGGCTTTTGGCTTCCTATGTACAAGGTAACGTACTGCATGCGTTACAGAGATGACATGAGCAGCCGAACAGCTGAAATGTATGTACCGACGTATGATATAGCAGTGTAGGGCAATCTTTTATTGCACAAGAAACATTTCGAAACTTTCAAACCCTTAGCGAACCCCAAAACAACTGTTTTTAACAGAAACTTTATTTATATTACGCAATTAAAGGACTAAGTTACTGTTACGTAATCACGAGTAGAAATTAATGTAGCAATTAATTATAACATAATTTTTAGGCTCACATTATTGTTGAAGAATGGAAGACTGCTACTGATGAGCTTCTGATTCTTCCTTGATTACTGGTATTAATTTTAAGAAGATAGAGAATACTCTTATAAAATTATGACTGAAGTACGCTTGTACCAATTATTATTAGAACATGCTAAAGCTGAAATAATAAGGTGGATGGTGC
The DNA here is from genome assembly GCA_021186555.1 of Reticulitermes speratus. Classification (NCBI taxonomy): domain Eukaryota; kingdom Metazoa; phylum Arthropoda; class Insecta; order Blattodea; family Rhinotermitidae; genus Reticulitermes; species Reticulitermes speratus. The sequence continues at coordinate 35,744,902 of JAJKFL010000003.1, read as the reverse complement.
AGCTTACCATTCGGTATTTTTTTCATTCCTCCCTCTGTAAAGTATCCAAAACACTATATTTTTCCATGTAGTATCTACGAATCCCATTACCAACACAAATAACTTTTTATCAATCAGATAAATTCATTCGAAGTTCATCAACTCAGTACTCTCTTCGATTTGATAGGAGATATAAGTTAAATGATTTCGAAAAATTTTGCGGTCCGCAGACGTAAGTTGCTTATCATTGCATTGTAGGAAATCACAGTCGTTGTATAAGTCTTACCAATCCATAAGGATTGTGGCGCACGTTTGGGTCCAGTCAATCAACTTTTAACGGATATCCTTATTTTATAGCTCAATGATTACATCTACGAACCTACTCCATGTTCGGGAGATTCAGCCTCTAACAGAAATGAGAACCAGGAGTGTCTTCTGGGAGGTAAAGGCGGCCGATGCTTAGGGCTGACAACCTTGCCACTTTCATGTACTGATGGTCTAGAAATTCTGACAGCCTCAGCCTCCAAAAGCCCTCAACACTTGTCTGAGCCTCTATAAGGATTGCTTTACCTTTACTTATTTTATGAAGTAGAATCCTTCTTGAGAAAGTAACAGTTCATCATCTAGTTCATAAGTGCCCCAGATTGTATGGAACTCAAGTGTTCATTATCGTGTACAGAGCAGCTCACCACTAATCACTATCCTGCAACAGATGAATCAAGTCCGCTCCCTCCCATTCTATTCCTTTAAGATTCTAACATTATATTCCAGTTTATTCCCAAGACTTCCAAATTGTCTCTCTCTTTCAGGTTTATGTTTCACTTTTCTCCCATACGTGCCACATGCCCCGCCCACATCAACCTCCTTGATTTGATCATCCTACTAACATTTGGTAAGGTGCACAGAACTTCAGACTCGTCATTATGTAAGTTTCGCCAGTCTCCTGTTACTTCATTCGTCCTAAGCCCAAATAACTTCCTCGACACTCTATTCTCGAACCATCAGCTCATATTTCTTATTATGACACACCAATTTTCACACCTATACAAAGCAACTGGAAAAAATTTTAGTTCTGTGTCTTTTAATTTTTACCTTTGCTTTTTATAGCAAAAACGACACTTTAACGTGCAGCTCTTTTTTTTTAATGGCTCGACAGCCCCTTGGGGGCCTAGGCCGCCTCCTTTTTCGAGGCTTCACGATCACACTTTAGACACACCACACTCGGTAGGACTCCTCTGGACGAGGGACCAGCTCATAGCAGAGACCTCTACTTGACAACACACAACACTCACAAGAGACAGACATCCATGCTCCTGGCGGGATTTTTTTTTCTCCCTGTCTCCCTTTGGTCCACTTTTGTACTGTTTAAATCCTTTCGTCCTTCATGTCACTTTACCTTCCATGCTACCGTCCTTACAACAAACACAACACAAACATCCATGCCCCCGGTGGGATTCGAACCCACGATCCCAGTAAGCGAGTGGCCGAAGACTAACGCCTTAGACCGCACGGCCACTGGGATCGGCAATGTGCACTTTACTTTGTAAAAACATGGAAGAGACGCGCTATTAAACAGGTGTGCTGGGTTTGTAGTTTCGTTAGTGTGCAAAGGACATCTCTATGTGTAGGTTTTTGCTGCTGAAGGAACGCTAATAACATGAACGTGAACCCGTTTAACTAACCCTGAAGCCCCCAACTAAAGAACAGGCCGCATGCTATCCCACATATCCATGCATAAGCACAGCGCGGTGTGTGCTCTGGTACTGTTGTAAGATCACATTGTTCCTAGGGGGTCGTTCATCTAACTAATCCGTGTCTGAGTTGCCATGGTAACGTAGTACGAACAGGCTTCCTGGTGATGGAGGTTTCCTTCTACTTTGCGAAAGTCGCAGATGTTGCAGACATCAATGTACTCTCTTCCCTTCTTCCACACCTCCCCCCCCCCCCACTCCTCCAGCGTTATTATCATCAACACTACCGTCTCATCTTTCGACAGCTCACAGCTCCACATACACCGTGCGTAGTGTACATGATAGTTCAAAGCTCAGGACTCGTATTTATTCAAATGTAACAACTTAATTCTCCTTAAAACCTTCGAAATAAACCCTATACAAAAATAATTCTAGTTGGTTCAGTTGTACACTTTGGTTCCTCTGCAGTTTGTATGATTCAGACGTCTGGACTGTCGCACAACAATATATCGCTGATAAATCCCCATAACTCGGTTAACGGTTGAGCTGTCCATCCAGAGTCATTCTTATAATTACCAGATATTAATCTAGAAATCACTTTATAGTTCTTAACACACACACACACACACAAAAGCATGATATACGAAAATTTTTCTAATTTACATGCATAACTAAGGGATAGCCATTTCTATAGTTTTAAAAGTTTTTTTTTTAATACTGTCAGATGAACTGGTGTCCATATGAAATAACTTGGAAGGAATACACCAAAAAAAAACTACTTCCAGACAAAAATTATTTATCTAGACAAAGGGTTTTCAAACAATTACAGGTTCATCTTCAGTGTATATTATTTATGTTCAATACATTATCTAGTCCATCTCTCAATGTCCCATTATTTGTCACCTACAAGACAAATATTTGGCCATGTTTCTGACATTAACATTTTCACAGAACAGTGGCAGCTATACGTAGCATCTGTTTAAAAAGAGCCAGTTGAAAGCCACTGCTTTAACTCCGTACCTACGAGTAATTGAGCCTGTTGGTTATCGTACGTATGTTATACCTAGCTGTTTAGATACTGTCAACTAGGATTTTATCGCTTAACTACCGCAAGATATTCTGCTTTCGCCACATAGGTTCTGCCGGTAAAATAAAATGCGAAAACAATAGGCAGGACAATAGTTATTTACTTGCTTCAAGAAAGCCTTTGACATCCTCATTGAATCTGATTTAATCTCCCCATTCAACTACGTATTTCGGCTACTTAAAACGTGTTTAAACGAAAACTATGTAAAGTATATCAGTCAATAAATTGTGTTATTTGAATGTATATCAGAATCTGAATGGTCTGAAACAGGGCGTACTTAATTGATATTGCTTTTGCGCTTAGCTTGAAACATGAAATTAGGAATTATTAGTAAGGAAATAAGGACTGGAAGTAAATGGGCACATTATTTAATGATGTGGGCAAATAAGACTAATTTGTTAAGTCACCTACAAACACGGACATTTTGTTACACCCTGGTCAGGAGATTGGTGTAGAAATAACAACAGACAGCATTAAGTACTAGGCTCCTTCCATCAAGAACAAAATACACAGGGCCTAAATATCTCTATTAACGTCTTTGAAAATGTGGCAAAATTTGCAAATATTTGGAAACGACAGTAACAAGAACTAAAATTACAGCCACAAGGAAATTAAGGGTTGAACAATATCGAGGAATGCTTGCGACCGTTCTGTTATCTTCTCACTTTCTATCCAAAGACACAAAGATTAAGTATAGAAGATTATTAAGTGTAAATCTACCTACTGCTATACACGGCTGCGAATATCGCTACCACAGAGAAAGGATAGAATACTGATTGTATTTAAGTACAAGATGTATAGAAGGATTTTCGATGAATATCAAAGAGGAATCAAGAGAAGGCGGGATTTGCATAAGGACTATAATCATAAGATGTATGCCTTCTCTTCATCAGATGTCATTAGAATGATGACATTGGGGATGACGTGGGCGGAACACATCAACGCTTGAAGCGTACGGGCAGTGCACATATTTCATCTGATGACCTCACGGGAAGAGACCAGGCGTGGTAATTAAATTATGTTTTCTAGAGAACGGCTATATTTCTTAACGTACTGAGCTTCTGGCAAAAGTAACAAGTTATGAGATGCCAGTGATCAATGTAGTGACGTTCAGTAAAGGTTATGTAGATGTTACACGGACACAAACCCATAAAAGTAGTATTTTTACAGCTCTCGTAATACATCTAAACTGAATTGCTCGCTAAAACTAACTACAGTAATCGCTGATCGGCATAAATTTAACTATCGACCGATCAGCCACCAGAAGAGGAACAGACACATGAAGACCTGCACTGGACTAATTTGTGGACTTGACCTTGAATCTCGTGGCACAAAATGGTATTTTCTTGTGCCTTTTAATTCTATTGCTCGTGACGTAGACCTACGTATTTCCCACTTGTTTTGAATTTATATACGGTATAGGGCCTAGTTGTCGATCCCAGTGGCCGCGCGGTCTAAGGCGTGGTTCTGCGGCCGCTCGCTTACTAGGATCGTGGGTTCGAATCCCACCGGGGGCATGGATGTTGTCTCTTGTGAGTGTTGTGTGTTGTCAGGTAGAGGTCTCTGCGACGAGCTGGTCTCTCGTCCAGATGAGTCCTATTGACTGTGGTGTGTCTCAAATGTGTGTGATCATGAAACCTCGACGAAAGGAGGAGACCCAGGACCATATAGGGCTGTCGAACCATAGGGCAAAAAATAGGGCCTAGTTGTCGATCCCTGTGGCCGCGCGGTTGCTGGGATTGTGGTTCGAATCCCGCAGGGGCATGGATGTCTGTCTCTTGTGAGTGTTGTGTGTTGCCAAGTAGAAGTTTTTGCGTCAGGCTGATCAGTCTTCCAGAGGAGTCTTACCGAGTGTGGTGTGACTGAGTGTGATATTGAAGCCTCGATAATGAGGCCCTGGCCCAATATGGACTGTTGCGCCATTGGAAAAAAAATAGGGACCAGTTAGTAATTATTAATGAAGTGACTGTCTACATCCGGTCTGACTGTGATACTGGGAAAAGGAAAATTCTTAAATAAAACTTACATGTCAAATTTATCACCTACTATATGTTAACAAGGAAACCGGTTATATATTTCTGAGCTGTTACTGATTTAAAATTCATAAAATATTTGGACACGGTTTAAACCAGTCACTGTAAGAACTACGCTTAAAAGTTTCTTCTATTTTGAAATTAAAATAATCCACACTCTTCGGTACCATACGTGTCTCATTGTAACTGCTTGACAGCTTTATTTGATATAAATAAATTTACGACAAGGACGGAAGTCATAAAACAACACACAGTAGCAGTCTGTATGATTATATTATTAAATCTCTCTCCGTCGGTGTGTTCTAATTTTCGCCGGCAGCTGCTGTTGGTGTTACCGATAGCATCTCGAGACAGTCTCCCCGACAAAGCAGCTGAATAGAAATGGCGGCATCCGTTGTCTACACAGCCTACCCCATCCAAACAAAAGGCGAGCCTTCAGTGCGCATGCGTAGCAGCCATTGCTTTTGGAGCAGGTCGATTTTCTGTTCCACAAAATTATTTCTTTTCTAACCGTCAATATGAAATTCTGAAGTACCATGCTAAGTTCAACATAAACCAAACACAGTGACCTCGTTTCCAGTTACTGTTCAAGAAATGTCGATACTTTATACGCAGTTACAAAATTGTTAATGTGCACTTTCAAAGTCACATTTAAATTTTCTTCATTTCATGCATCATGATACCATCAGAAATAAACAACACAATACCACTTGCTCCTTTTCTGTTTGATCTTTACTGCAAGTGCATAAATGAAACACATTTTCTACGTCACAAACCCTTCATCCACAAAAGGATAAACGATTTATTTCATGAATATATCCGTAAATCCGTAAGTACCACTCTGGAGTCCGTAAAGACCAGTTCTATTCCATAATACCTTTGTTGTCCTCTGTTGTAGAACGTGGATCATCACTTTGGAGGTTACCATAAACAGATTTCTAGGGGTCTCCTCAAATAGCCTTTGTTTTAACACCTAATACAAGTGTAGGATAGATCGTGCTCTAGCTATGTATTCCGGAGTTCCCAGCTTCAAAACCCAGTTCCGAGACAGAGCATGTTGACTGAGGTTTTACGTGATTTCCTTCAGTCCCCGAAGGAAAATGCACGGAACGTAGCCTACTTCAATTTACGACAGGGCCGCTTCTTTTCAAATATTTTGCAATATATTTTTAACTGACTGTCCCAATATTCGACACTGTATAGTCTCAGCTACTGAGAGCATCAATATGTAAACCATATATAAACAATAATACTTTCTTGCCGTAGTGGAATTACTATTTTCGCCTAATGGAAGATGACAAAGGATTGTCATCGCACATCGCAGAGAAACAAGAAATACATACTTCAATATAGTCTTCTCGGGCGCACAGCCGCGTCAATTCGTTTGAATACAACGTTTCGGGGACTAGCTCCGTCCCCATCCTCAGGCAAAACTGATTCAGTTTTGCCTGAGGATGGGACGGAGCTAGTCCCCGAAACGTTGTATTCAAACGAATTGACGCGGCTGTGCGCCCGAGAAGACTATATTGAATCATGTCGCCGCGAATGTTTTAAAACTTATATAAGAAATACATATATAAATTTTGTCAGGAAGCGACGAAGTGCAAGATAATATTGCTTTAAACATTGACATTTGTTAATAAAAGTGGACACTAGCATTCCCTTAATGGCGATATTTTAAGAACGTGGGAAGAATAAAATACACTGCTGCTAATATGCTAACGCAATCCATTCAATCGCGGCTTTCAATATCACTACATTTGAAGCAGAACTGTTGATCTCCCAAAGAACTGCTTTTGTTTGTCCCATACACGCGCTCAGTGGTACAATGGTGAGTTGTTAGAATACAAAGCAAAAGTGCACGGCCTTGTCAGGAGTCTGATCGTGTGCCAAAAACGAAGCTGCGTGGGCTAGGTTGGTGGCCGTGACGAGTGGCGATGACGTCATAGAAAGAATCGATACTGCACGACAGGACTGCAATTTGCGTGATATTTGATAGACGAAATGATCTGCGCTTCATTGCAGTAGCGTTCAGTCTTGGTCACTATTAATGTCGGTTATAAAATAAGGATGGATCAGATAGTAGCAAATGTCATGCGGAAGATGACATTCCTGGCGAGAGGGAAACATTGCCTGCTGATGACCTACCTGCGCTTGTTTTAGCAGTGCCTAAATCGTACATTGATCAAGGTAATTCAGTTTATTGTGGTAGCAGTTTATGAACCCCGACTTGGGCAAGAAATTTTTACGATCTCTAAAGTGTCCAGACCTGCTGTGGGGCCCTCCCAGCCTCCTGCTTACAATCACGAGAAACCGGGGACTATATCCCCGGGGGTATGGCGGCTGGGGTGTGAGGCTGACCACTCACCTCCAGCTAGTGCTGAGGTAAAGACCGGCTGTAGCTGTACTTCCACTACCTCTATATGCGTGCATGCTGCTAACAGGGACCGAATTTTAGCGATTCTTTACATTTTCCTACCTATCCCTTTGTGTGGGTGTGAAACGTGGTCACTCATTCTTTGAAAGAACGTATATAAACAGTTCTCAGAAAAAAAAATATGGGGACAATATATGGACTGAAAATAGAAGGTGACAGGATGGCAAGACTTGCATAGCGATACACTTAGTAAATAATACCCTTCACGAAAGAGTTACGGTGATACAAGCAGGAAGAGATTGGCGTGACATGTTGCACGCACGAGAACCATGAGAAATGTATATGACATTTTAGTCGGCAAATCCAAAGTGAAGAAGACTTGGGAGACCCAGACGCAGATGGATAATAAGCGGATCTTAAGGACACGGGATTATTATGCATAGCCTGGATTTAAGTGTTTCGAACGTAGCAATGAAACTTAGAATTCCATGAAATGTGTAGAATTATTGACCAGCTGAAAGACTGTCAGCGTGTGCTTGAAGTTAGTAGTATATTACGGGTGTATCATGCAAGAAGTATGGAAATTTAACAAACTGAGATTATTTGGGCCAACTGATCACAAGAGTTTACCGGGACACAGAAATGTTTTGTGTCACTTTTTCTGCCCCCCCCCCCCCCCTTTCCCAAAATCAAGCGTCACTGTAAATCACGCTATTGCAAACTTTCCAAGTAAAAAATCGCAGTGGTGAAAGGAGTAAAAAACACTTCACTTGATAAGCCCGACATGACTTTGTGCTCCACTGAAAGAACCTAATCTGTGCGAGTAGAATCCCTTTAAAAACTGGAGACAGGAAAATTTCTAAGAAATTCAAATCTTTAAGTTTAGCTTACTTTAACACACAGTGAGTGAAATATATTCGGTCTATGCATCACTTCTTGTATTATAATTATCATATAGGGCATACTGAAAATCGTAACAATTCCGGAATAATCAAAGCAATGAAAATTTTTTAATCTTTTTCTTCCTCCAAATAAAATTTCTAAATTCTGTTTCTCTGGCTATACGTTGCTAACCTTTCTTCTGATTTCCTAAGTAATCTTGAATTGCATACTGACATATTTGATCACTTACGGTTATTTACCGTTTATGTAACGACGTCATCAACGACAGTGACTATACATCGTCGACCGGTACGTAGAATGACTAGTGTGTGTGCGTAGGCGTAACTTGGCCAAGAACATTGCAGGGTTGGGGGGGGGGGGGCAAAATCGACCATGGGTATTACGAACTTAGGAACTTTGGTCAGGTTATGAAGAGGGGAAGATTGGTTTGAACCAGTGCTTAATGTACACGCACAAATTCCCCCACTCTCGTCCCATTTTTTATTTTCCTCTCTTCAACTGCGTAGCCAAGAAAAACTACTCTTAAATAGAAAAAATATTAGAAGGGCATTTGCCCCTCCTTGCCATTCCCCCAAATTACGCCTATGAGTGTGTGTATGCATGTAGTTTAATCACGCTGTCAGTGATTCAGATGATAATATAACTGACTGAAGGCACCTTTCGTGGCCTGAGATGATATACGAGTACTTAAAATCCTAGTTCTGGCCTCTAGGAAAAGTGGAAAACTCTGAATCAGTCCAGCCAGTAGGCTACAGTCAATGCCCCGAACCAGCTTCGAACTAGGAACGTCCCACGTACAAATTAGAATTGCAGATTGAAGCAACTTCAACGTCTTTTCTAACACCAACATTCTTTAACACATCACAAATTTCCCAGGCGGCAATGACGCCACTAACTGCCGGCAGAACTGCTCTTTGACTTCCACTAGCTTTGTAGTAACCTATTAGTACGTAGTATGTGTGTTGTTCATATTAAGAAGTTTTTAATAACCGTGGTAATTATTAAAGAAATACGTAACTATTGGGTTCCGTTAACACCACTACATTGTATTACCTTTTTAAAAAAATTCACATTTTCTTACTTTCATACTGAGTTTTAAACTGTAATATCTGCTATGTGGTTTGTGGGCAAGCATGTTGCTGTGGACTTTCTGCGCGAGTAATTCTAAGAATTAACTCTTATGAATTCCAATTTTATTGTTCATAAAAACGTTAAGTAGTTTTCATAAGTTTTAATTTAAATCTACAATGGGTACGGGGTCTCTTTCCAGGGGGTAAAGCGGCCGGGGCGTGGAGTTGACCACCCACCCTCATCTAGTGCCAGGGTTAAAGAAAGAGTAGAGCTATACCTCTACTCCCCCTCTGGGCCTTCATGGCCCGTTCTAGGGAGAACTTTACCTTCACCTTTACCTTAATTTAAATCAAAATATAAATTGCATATTTTTGTTGTTTAATTTGTTTATGCATACGATTTCTGATTATTCTGAAAAATATTAACGCAATATACCAAACTCACAATTACACACTCCTCTTTAAAATCCGATGTTGCAAGGCTTCCAATATAAGTGAAAAGGCGGAATAAAAAACCGGGTAGTTGTTGTTAAGTTTTTTTGTTATACAAGTTTAGATTAATTCTGAACTACTCGTACGTATTCCAAGGGAATACTTTAGAAGTGGGTTTATTGCACATATTTTTGTGGCTGTTTACAGAACCCAATATATGCACTAGCGTTAGCAATTGCTGTTACTTATATTATCGATGTTGCAATGACCCTATAACTCTTTAATGGGCAATAATAACTACGTATGCCACAGGTTTAATGTGAAAATACTCAACAATTTCTTCCACAAAATATTTGTTAGATTGAAGCGTTTCTCAGTATAAACATTGTAATTATTTTGCACATTATTAGATGAATTAGCTTTATAAGAGGTAAGTAATCTTTGCGTGAGAGGTACGAGCGAAAGTTATATACATAAAAATTTACCATACAGCAGTCTTTAACCATTCAACTTCTCCTGCTTAAGTACAATTTCATTGTTTTTTCGTTGGTGGCGTGCAAATCAATCAGCAATAAAAAGACGTAATTTTATAAACAAGTCTCCTATTGTCCGAGTTTTTTCACAAATGATCACAGACGGTAAATTTGAGCTTCTTTGGTAACACAAAACATATCCCACTTAACATGAATTATTACCCCCATTCTTAGTGCCATAGTCTGGTCTACTCTCATTACAGCATACCCTATTTTCTTTGAGCTCTTCTGAGGATTAGCGGAAACATAAACTCAATATGTAAGAGGAAAAGTACTTGAATATTGGTATAGTGCCTTTTACTAATGTAAGATTTTCCTACGCCGATCCCAGTGGCCGTGCGGTCTAAGGCGTGAGTCTTCGGTCGCTCGCTTACTAGGATCATGGGTTTGAATCCCACCGAGGGCATGGATGTCTGTCTCTTGTGAGTGTTTTATGTTGTCAGGTAGAGGTCTCTGCGACGAGACGGTCCCTCGTCCAGAGGAGTCCTACCGACTGTGGTGTGTCTCAAATGTGTGTGATCATGAAACCTCGACGAAACGAGGAGGCCCAGGCCTATATAGGGCTGTCGAGCCATAGGGAAAAAGATTTTCCTACGTGCTCTCGATTGAAAATTAAACGCACCCCAAATTTTCCCTAATTTGTAGCCACTCCAATGTGTGTTGCCAGCTACTGCTTAATTGGATTGTGTTTGTAGTCATGAAAGGGGATGTAAATATTTAATACATTTATAATATTATCCCTCAACTCTCTGGAATAACTCGTTCTTATGCTTCAGGTGTTTGTTTATGCATAGTGGATTCCAAGATGCTGCTAGTATCTGTACATAGCGTCCAGGATATATGTGGATATTTAGGGGGTAACGTGATTGAACAGAACCTTCTGATATCAGAGAAACGAAATACGTGTATTCATTTTGGATTTATTATCTACGAGCATAATATATATCAATTGAAATTTTAAGCGTGTATTTCAGGTAAATACGAGCAAGCTACTGCAATAATTCAGTTGTTACATGCCTACAGAAGGCACAAGGTGTCGTAATTTATAACGACCACCGGTTATTTGCAGTAAAGGGAAAGAATCGCTGTTTATACTAAGAATGATTACGGAACCCATAAATACACTGCGTGGGAAGCATGCTGAACTTTTCCATGCAGAGCAAGCGATACATACCGTTACCCACTGTATTCAGAAAGGAAAGCCTTAAATATAGCTACGTACTACTAAATAGTGTTCTCATGGAGATACAAAATATCAAGTTTAAATTATACATGCACTCTACCGCACAGGAACAAATCACTTTTAAATCACTATTTAGAATCAATAAAGTAACTTCAAAATCTGGACGACTTCGGGAAGCCGCAATTTTTTATTCTGACTTTAGTACTTTCAGATTATATCTTTTATAGACAAGGTAATCATCATTTAGGGGCATGAAAGTAAACCAGCATTTAAGAAGGCAGAGTCTGTTAATGATAGATTATAGCACTTAATTCTGCACTGAATTTACCATATCGATATCCATCCATATGCACGCCGGCAGAAAGGTGTAACGTAATGTAAGGTGGTCCTGTCAGCACAAAAAAGCACTATGAAACAACGTTCCAAACAACGAAAAATATAGCGCACAACACACAAAGCAGACTACGAGGATTTCCACACTACCGTGTTAGAGTGGTTCTGTTGAAATTGTAGTCACACTTCTGCTGTAGTATAAGGCACACTGCACCAAGATATGGTCTTAGCATTGTAACAAGGAACGCGAGGAAGGAGAATAAATGGGGGGACGCTTTCTAAACACACACACACTCAATACATGATGACATTAACATATATTATCGTGGTAGACGGCCAGTGTTGCTCGGATCATAAAAGTGACAAATGGGGATAGGGGGCACTGTGCGGTACAAAACAGGGGAAGAAATAACGGACATTGCAAAGTGAGACAAGGATTGTTGCAAAATGGAATTATCAGTCACGTGATATGTTTTGAAAGTAGTACAAGTCTTGATTAGCAAGTGGTAGCCATTTCAAAAGAGGAGGAGAAAATTTAACCTCTGCAAAATTCTGCAAAGTGCCAAACTAATAATCCCAATTCTTAGACCAAGTTTCACTTGAAAATGACAAAATGTGGCCCCATCACGTAATAAATCAGTATGAAAAAAGACACCATTATGAGAGTACAAATATATACGATATTTATCTACTTATACGAAGAAATAATCATTTCTCGACGGCGAAATGGTATCTCTATGGATCACTTAATCCAGTTTAAGTAACTTAGTGGTACATAGTCAACTTTTATTCCCCCTTAAGACTTCATGGCACGATGCTTGATTAAGCACATCTTTGCTTTTATCTTTCCTTTCAAATGCTTACAGTATGTTCCTAACTAACTAACAAACTAACTCAATGGACCAGAGTCCTTCCTGAGAACTAACAGTTCCTCAGCTAGTCAAGAAATTCCCCGCATTTTATGGAACCCGAATGTTCATTATCGCATTCACAAGTACCCGCCACCTGTTCTTATCCTGAGCCAGATCAATCCAATCCTTGTCTCCTCATCCCACTTCTTGGAGACCCATTTTAATATTATCCTCCCATCTACGTCTAAGTCTTCTAAGTGTTCTCCTTCCCTCGGGTCTCCCCACCAAAATTCTGTATGCCCCTCTCCTGCTCCCATACGTACCACATGCACCGCCCATCTCATTCTTCTTGATTTGATCATCCGACTAATATTTGGTGAGCATTACAGACCATAAAGCTCCCCGTTATGTAGTCTTCCTCACTCCCCTGTCACCTCGTTCCTCTTTACAGTATGTTCCTCGAAGGGAAATATTGCTATTTTAAGTTCATTGCTTTTACAGTGCAGATTTATACTTTAACGTCTTCAGTCGGTATAGTGGATGACCAATGTACCGACCGATGAATCTGGCTTTAACATAGACAAGAAATTTCTCCCTTCTTCAAATTCTGACCAGCTTCCGGACCCACCCAGTCACCTATCTAATGTTTACGGTGGAATCTTTTCCCGAAAATACAGCTACAGGGGCTTCAAGCTGACCACTCATCTCCATCTACTGCCGAGAGTGATAATGAGTGGAGTCATTCCTCCATTTTTATTATATGCCGTACCGGCATGGTGTTTAATTAAGCACACGAACAAATTATCTTTTTACTTAGATCTATACATGACTGCCTTACCGTTATATAAATTTAATGTCGATACCAACATCTGGAGAGCGCATCGGTGTAGCGACTAGGCATGGGCTGGATGACAGAGGAATCGTGATTCGATTCCCGGAAGTGGTAAGCAATAATCTTCTTCTACAAAACGTATACACCGACCCTCGGGTTTGCACATAGCCTATACAGTGAGTACTGGGGGATATTTCCCTTGTGCTAAAGCTGCCGGGGCGTAGCGCTGGCGACTTCCTTTTATCTACGAGCAGTTCCGACCTTCAGAATGGGTAGGACTGTAACTCTGCTTGCCCATATGCTTTCATTGCATGCACATCGAGAAGATTACCTTTTTTGTCTCTACCTTTAATTACCACACCGGTACTCGATAATTCCAAAATATGTAAATTTAATGGCACTTTCCATCGTTTTTACTTAACGTGTCCTTGAAGATGATCTGAAGGTTCGAAACACGTTGGTCTGACTATATTGTACACCTGCATATCTGTCGTGCTGGCATTCCGATGGTTATTAACATTATCGAGCTATTTAAGAACAGCTTATTTCTACCGTACTTGGATCTCATGGGATTTCCTGCACTGTTCCGAGCTACCATAAACCTGGTTTCCATCTTCTCCCTTGTCTTAGAAATATAAGCATTTTTTTATTTTTTACTGAAATTGAAATGCTAAAGTTCAATTTTAGCTATGATCAGGCATTTTGTTAGGAGACTGTCTATGTTATATGTTGTTTATTTGCTGCATCAATATAGCTCCAAGGCACACAAGTACAGATGTAAGAAATCACACTGAAAATGACGCATTATCAAGCATCGGAATGACTATTTATAGTGGCTTTGGTTCAGGGTATATGCAGGACGCATGGCTATATCTGCTCTACCAAATTACGACGATACTGACGCAAGAGTAAAGGGGAATCGATACCTAAGGAATTACGCAGGACCTGGGATTGTAAAATTGAACTGTAAAGGAAAACAGTCACAGATTCTGAAAGCATAATTGTATTTAATTAACTGCATATAGCAGAGTTATTAGTGAGAAGCTAATAATGCCTAAGCGAGTAGAGAAATTCCCCGTATTTTAGGAAAACAAACGGTTGTGTAATAACTGTATTTATTGTGCATATTGTATTTCTTCCCTACCATAGCTTTTGACAGGATCTGTCACTTCATCGCTATATGTTAAACATGCCCTAAATATTATATTATACAATATATTATTATTTATTTATTTATTTACGTGCTGACACAGCAGCCTAATGGCCAATTACAAATCAACGCTAATGCACAAAATAACATAAACAGCAACAAAAATAATAGAATAAATAAACGACAATAAAGGCAATACAATAAAATCAACGTCATAATTTTCTGGACATTAAGAAATTTTTCTTATTATATGTATGTTTAGCAAAAATTAAACAGTATCTTATCCTCAAATACAACATATTATGACATGTAAATCTTAGGTCTTCTGGAATATGACGCCGTGTACTTACACTGTTAGGTACAGATACACGGGATCACATAAAAGGAGGGAGTATTTATCGTATCAGCTATCGTGATACCATTAAATCTCATATTACATTTATTTATAAAATCAGTCTAAAATATATTATAAGCTTATAAACATTATTTTAGATTTTAAGTTATCTTTCTTGAGAAATAAAGATAGAATTTACATGTGAAAACGTAATTTCTGTTTAAAGAGTTACCCTAAAATAAATTATATTTTGCATATTTGGACCATCACAAATTTAGGTAGGAAAATCTAAAACGAAGAGCCACTTAGGAGGCGTAGAAGTAGATGGGGTAAAAAACACGAAGTAATTATGTGGAATGTATTATTTCGGTTGTGGTTAGGGTTGACTGAACCCGGTAATGAACCACTTGATTCCCTGAGACATGGGGAATTTGACTAGCCGAGTTGGTAACATAACTTCGCAAGGGCCTCTGCTCCAGGTTTGTCGTCAGAAAATCAGTCTCAACCTTGCACTTAACACATCTGCTGGTAGAACTTAGAAACTTTGTGTAGTATGAAGCTATGTCATGATCTCATTGCGTGTACAGTAACACGTGTTTCTGTATTTGTTATGTCTGAGAACGCGTTTGACAATTGGATAAAGGCGAGTATAGAAACCAGCGGGTCAATGTTTCTTCAACTTTCCCTTTCTACGAGGAGCTGTAAACCATCCGTCGACCTAGAAAGGGAACCCATGTAGGTGTAATTTCGAAGGACATGGCATAGAAAGCTAAACTGAGGTTCAGAAAAAAGTTTTCTGTTTCTGTATTTCAGTTTAGGTAGCTATGAAGCTGTTGGTATAGCTCGAGACACACAAATCTCCCAGGACGCAGAGACAACAATCGGTCTGTCACAATTACTCGGCCTCTGTCTCCCTTCAGTCACCATAGATGCTGCATCCGTCGTTTTGCTTCTAACCACGATAGCGCTAACTTTATTTATTAATGCTAATCTAAATTATTTTTCCTAACATCGTGCCAGTGTGGCAGCGTAGCCCTGAAGGTCGGGTCTGTGCGTGGCCGAGCTAAAATGCGCTGTTGCCAACTCGAAATATGATCGGAAGAAGCTGCGTTCCGCATGTAACATGTTTCAACGATGTTACAGCTATGCAAACTTGCGGTAGACCGACACGTAGCAAACATAGTGCCTGAATCCCCTCCCGTTTGTAATCAGCCAAGACCCTGTCGAATATGAGTCTTTTTTACAGGCATTTTGATGCTGGGTTTCACTGACTTTTAGTTGTACGCAATGAGCAGCTTTACGATCGCTAGTAGCTTTGCCGCCATCCCGCCCCCTGCTTGTTCATTACACATTCTGTCGCGGCATACTTACATATATGGCGACTCCTATATATGTTAAGACCCTGAAAATTTAATACGAGTGGCAGCGGGCAGAACAATATCAGTTAGTGCAAGCAGCTGCAAAAGAGGTACGCCTCGGTCATTGCAAGCACAGCGGTCATATTTAAACTTACATGTTACACGTCTTATGTGCGTCATTTAAAATTTACAGGAACTTCGTATTTTGTCCACAGAGTATTTATGTGTTTCGGAATGATTCTCACAGTAACCAACTAACTAACCAAACAACCAACTTGATGGAGCAACGTCCTTTATAAGAACGTTTTCAGCCGGTCAAGAAATTCGTCACATTTTAAGAAACCTGAAGATTCTTACAGTGTTCGCGACAGTCTGATTTGTGTTCCTATCCTCAGCCATATTAATCGAGTCCACAGCTTCCCATCCTCTTTCTTTAAAGGGAACAAACCGCTCAGTTTAGGCATGGATTGGAAGTTAGTACTAAAACCGGTCTAACATAAGTAGTTTGGGAAAATACGCTTATTTTAAATCCTTCTTCTTGCTTTTCAAGTTTTGTATATATTATTTGTATATCTGAGCTTTGTGATTTGACTTATTGTTGCATAAAAACACCGATATTGTTAAACAGTTACTAAACCATCACGTATTAGGCCTAATATTTGGCTTTCCAACACCCGAAACTTTTGGTTACAAAACAACAGAAATCGTGAAACCTAATCCAAATTTGTCATTTTACCCGTCCTCCATAATTAGCACTGTTTTGGCTGTCTTGTCAAATGACTATTGAGTTTTACATGATCTGCCCTAACCCTTCTAACTTCTTTCCCCTCTGACCCTACTGCGTCTGCATTGCTCCCTTGACACTCCCACCATCAAGGCACTTGTTGAAAGGAAAATCTCACTTATTTTTCATTTAGACAGTGTGACATATCCCACTCCCTCCGGCCTACATTTCTCCGTCATATAATGTGTACTGTCTTTCCAGAAAACATAAATGTCAATAGAAGTAATATAACAAATTTCAACTCTTCTTGATTTCCTTGAATCTCTTTCTTTATTCTAAAGCGATGTTGACAAAACATAGTACTAAACAACAAATAAATAATTAATTATAAGGACTTGCCAAAAGCACAATTTTCACGTAATCTACCAAAAGGGTAAATCCGTGCGGAGGATGTTTCGGTGCGATGCGGGGGAGTGTTACACTAACTCTCGGCTGGATTTGAGAGCTGCTATTTATGGGAGCGGCAGTAATTTATACCACAGAATGTCTAACTGAAATTTGAACCCTTTAACAGAATCCAAGACCTGGCTCATACTCTAGCTCATAGAGTCTCTATACATGAACAATCTGTTTTATACAATGTAACTTACCGCACGTTAGAGCACACTTTGGAGATCTCGTTAAAATATCAGACGTGCTTGATATCCGGAGAAAAAATTATTGAAAACTGGTGAAGTTCTCGTCTAGAAATTGCTGATAGTATGTTCCCGAATTTCGGCCTGCGTTATGTGGGTGGCTTTTATATAAGTCATCTCTTAGTCTTTTCCACAGAAAATAGCAACATTGTGTCAGATCTGGAGAAAACCTGGCCACGAAGAACGAATATTTATTATGTAGATCGCAAAACAGTTACTTAAAGGCAACCACTGAATTATTGGCTGTATGGAGGGTTGCACTGTCTTACTGAAAGTACCCTTATTTCCTCTACTCATCGCTTAAATTTTCAAGAAATGATGCACAAACTTGCTCCATCTCTCTGAATTGCGTACCTTGAAAAGACGATGGGTTCGAGTGTTCTAATGCCAATAATGGCGCACCTGGAGTAGTAGTCTGGGATTATCTTCCGACCATTACCTGCTACTTTAAGCATTAACATGACCGTTTGATTAAAACCACTCTTCATCTGTGTGGCCGTTTGAGTAAAAATCATCCTCATTTGTAAAATAAACTATCGACTTTAACACTAGACACTGCTTTACAGGACCTGTTACAAAACCGTAACCCTTGCAGCGAAATATGCCTGGTAGAGTTTTTGCACAATTCTACATTTGTTTGGTTTCAAACAAAGTAATTTTGTGGCTGCTTGTACAGATGAATTTGTCACACCAGTGTCCTGTAATAACAGTCGTAAATATTTTCTTACAGAAGCTTTTAATCGATATCCGGCGTCTTTTACTGTTTCTTCTGAAAGAACACGTATTCAGCGAGATATTATCGTGAATGTACATAGGCTTCTATATAAAGTATCAGTTATTCTTGTCAGATTTTTATGAATCTTGAATTTTCTCGACAGATTTTGAAAAAAATTCTCAAATATCAAATTTCATTAAGATCCGTCCAGTGGGAGCCACGTTGTTCCATACGGACAGAAATGACGAAATCAATAGTCGATTTTCACTATTTTGCAAACGCGCTTAATTAACGTTCCATGGGAAGTTGACTCTCTGCGAAATAATTTGCATATTCTACGGTTGAAGTGGAAGAAATGAATCAGCAAGGGCACAATCTTGACTGACAGGCCTCATATAGTAAACTTGAGGGGAAGACACTTAGTGAATATTGCGACGTTTCGCAGTGAAGGCACACGTACTTTCTACCTCAACGTAAGCTGCGTAGGTAGTTATTTGACTTTAACGGAATGCTGGCAAAACGAGGAAGTTGCAATTGTACGTATATGCGATTCAAATGGTGGGATGAATTCTTTGCAGTTCACGTCTGATTGCGTGCTCACTTGCAACGTGCAGCACTGATATATAAAGCTAGTTCGGCAAATGGCGATTACCAGGTCAGATGACAAGCAGACTGAAGTTACTATGTGCTGGCACACAGAACGCAACGGTGGGGAATTGAAGGGCAAAGATGAGAATGAAGTCGGTAGACAGGCACGTTCACACGAACGCGGAATACAGTCTCGCCAGCACTAGTACATGCGCTACTGGCTGAAGCACACGTCTTGGCTGCCAGTAGTAGACTGAAAGGTCACCCCCTGCCGCAAAGCATGGACTCGTCCATTCAACGGCGAAACGGAAACTAGTTTCTTCCGTTGTGCCATTACATTGTAATCGGGGTATACGAATTATGAAAAACGTTGGTTAAGGTGAAACAGAGAATATGCCCCCATTTCCGTTGCAGTACATGATAACGCTCCATGTCACAGCGTACAAGCAGATGAATGTTCATTTCTTTTGGAATATTCAGTTAAATATGAACTGATCTCGTGGTTAGAGGGACGTGGGATTTTCTGTGATATAACTTTGTGGAAAGGCCAACTGGATGACCCAATTCCGATAAAAATTATAAAGAAAATATTTTCAGAACTGATCATTTGATTAACATCCATGGCCAGATCGCAATGAGATTGCCTCCAACCACACGATCTTAGCTCCTGAGCTATTTTCGCGGGAACAGCGTGACGGATCGTCTGTCTTTGCAGTGGCACATGAACTCGAAGACGGAATGGGTTGCCACAGTGAGTGCAGAAGGCTGTGACGGTTACTGCCAGCATGTGGAAGCACTGGAACAGTACTGGGAAGGAGGCGGGATTGTTACTGACATGTCCGTGGCAGTAATTATTGGCAAAGATGGAGAAATTTCTTCCGAATAGGGCGGAGTCTGAAGAAGCAACTGACTCTTCTGACTCCGAGGTCGCTTGGCCGCTGTAAGACAGTCGTAAGCTTATACTCTAATGATGACACACGGAAATGTATTGTTACTTGTTCGCTCAATTTTTGCAAGGGATGCTTCTAGCATGGCTAGTAGCAACTCTTTATTCCTCCCGAAATTTTGCGCATGCGCATGTATCGCCAGGGATTTTTTCCTGGTTGGTGGGCTGTACATTAGCGTATAATTTTTAACACAATAAATACATCGAGATAAATGCGTCTTCCAGAATTAGGGAAGGCTTTCGTTCTCTGGTGCATGCAAAAATAATCTAAAGTACTCGTTAAATTAAAAAAAATCTAGTAAGAATTACATGCGATGGGTTATGTTTTCTACAAATACGCTATGTTTTTCTATGCGTTAATAGGAAACTTTTTGGGCAAAACAAGATTTACAGGATGATGAAACAGAGATCGTGTTCAGGAAATAGTATAAAAAGCTAGGGACCCTAAACCTTCATTTTGAGGGTGGCAAGGGTCAAGAATTCAGTTAGCTGGCTTTGTAATATGGTCTTTAGGGTCACAGGAGGCCAACATCATAAAAATTCACATAACTGCAACTTTCTATGTGGCTCACTCAGCAACTTTTGTTCCTCTAGCGACACTCCCTGTTGCTATGAGACGAAGAAGGAAAAATGAGTAAAAAAAAAAGGCTAGCTTCCATTCTTCTGTGGTACAGTCATGTCAGAAAATTAAGTCGTCTGCAATTCTTCCTTGGTGCTGAATATATATCTACTCCCATCGCTGAGACTATAAAGGCTTTGTTAAGTTTGATTCCGCAATTCTCTAATGAGTTTAGTCTCCTGTATATACCTAAATAACAACGCCATTTTTTACCACCTCCATAGTAAGAAAAAGAAACCCTACACCTTAAAAGAAATGATGCAAATAAATTAAATTTTTGTTCATGTTATACTACGTTTGTGTAAAAATCGCCTTATTTTACTTAAGGGTTATTATTATGTGTATCTGCTACAGGTGTTTTCAAATTCGGTGAGCCCCTAAATATTTACAGCTATGTAATCAAATCTTTGAGGCAGCAGTCATTTACACTACACATTGCCAGGTTTACACTTGCGTATCAGAGTTCATGCTTTCGAAGTTAGGATACAAATACCTGCTGAGCAAGAGCTACTGGACAATCCGCACTCATTCCTGTCTGTATTTGTAATGTGTCTTTGATTTGTCAAATATTCAGGTCACGTGGAATGATAGGACAAACGGACTGCGAAGACATTTTTTGCAGTCGCATTTTTTAATTCAGCCGAAAATCGTTAAGTACTGGAAAATATATCTCTCATTCCCGCCTTTCCTTTGGGTTCACGCTGATTACTGTTTTTTCTATGGCACGGCAAAGTACCAAACATTCTTTAAAAGTACAATAAAATACACTTATAGTAATTATTTATAATATCATTATATATTATTACAGTCCCCACACATTTCGGTCCCATATGGGCCATTATCAGGGAGAAACGTAGTTACAAGAGACGTCTATATGTTCTCACAAAGTGCAGCTTAAAATTCAAACTGTATGAAAGGTGTGTTAAACTTTGGCATACAACTAAATAATTTACCTCTCTGTCATGGTATCAGGCCTATGTTACGTCTTTAACATGCAAGTGATGACTAGCGAAGAAACGGACTCATTTTCTGTTAGCATCTGCAGTATTGTCACTTCTATCTGTAGTCCTGTATATAATTGCGTGAAAGAAAGAGAGCTGCAGCCACACCTGTCTGTCGACATTTCGTATATTCATGAAATCAGGAATGCACAAATTTTCCCCAAAACCTAGGCGCCACAAAACAATTCTAGGCGCCAGAATGGTGACATGTAACAAATTCCATACCATATTAGGCGCCACAGAACAGAATTATTTGTCCAGGCGACCTGGCGTCCGGGATTTGAGCAATCCGGCAGGAAAGAATAAACTGTTTTTTGTGCCAAAAATTACTAAAATTAATTTATAAAGGAGGAGTTTAATAAGAAATTTGCTATCAGCAAAAATATTCATTCAGTATTTGCACTTTTCGTCAGAAGAAACAATGCTAAACCTGCTAATGAATTTAGAAGTACATGAAAATTTCAGGCCTATATTATGTGAAAACTGAGTTTATCATGGCGGTGACTATGAAGAATACCATATTCTGGGACGTGACACTGTGTAGTCTGGTACAAACATACCGAAATTTCGGAGGAATATCAGTAAATATTCAAAGGACTCTATTGTGTGAAGTCCCAGAAGATAGCATTCTTAAAATATGACAAATATCACATAGAACTTAATGAAGTTGTATTGTTTTTTCTATTGATGTAATTTGGTGCATATCTAACGACCTTCATAATGTCATACCCCAGAAGTCGGTTCAGAGGTCCACAGATTTTTCTAAAACTCTAGAGACCACCTCGAAATCTTAGGCACATGAACTGCAACATATAACAAGTTCCGCAGTCAGGACTCAAAAATATTACACAAAACCGTACAGAATTCAGTTGCTCGAAGGTTGTGTACCACTTTCGGCAATGTTAGGCATAATATTCGCAACCGTGAGAAGATCAGGCCTTTATCATTAATATGTATTTTAGAAAAGCTGTTAATTTCTAACACGTTCGGTTGTATGGGTGTTAGAAAATCTCACTGTTTTTCAGTCACTTTCTTCAAGAGTAAATGCATTGGATACATAAAAACAAAAGTACATCATTGGTTGAGTTCTGATCTGTTCTGTTACAAATATTACAAATGTTCTTTCGTACAGTATTTGGTTTGGGCTCCTTTGATCTTATATTTTTGGCTGCAGGTAGTGTATCTTACGGTTAAGTTTTCATACGTGCTTTCCAAATATTTTATTTAATTCTTGTGATGCCTCCTTTTATTTTTATCCTTACCTATTAATGCTATTTCTTCCCTTATCTTTCTTCCCCTTATGATCCATTATTCTGTATACTAACACTGATGAAAGGCGTGTCTGCTTTTTCCACTCTCCCAGCTGTTCTTTCATTTACTTCCGATAAGCGGATATAAATGCTGACATGCTTACGCTACAAGACTTTAGCAACATATTCTTTAGCATTAATAAAAGGACATGAACAATGTGGCGTATAGGTTCTTCACCTGTGGATTCACAAAACGTGATTCTCATATGTCCCAAATAATTAATTTAACACTTAGCATTTCAAAGCCTAAAATTCCTATAATGTTTAAAATTTTAAGTTCCTATGCACAGAAAAAACACTGTTGCTCCTCTAAGAAACCTAATTATTCAATAATATTTAAATTACAATATTAATTTAAATCATAATATTTAAATCACACAAAACGTGGAAGATTATGAAAGCAAAATACAGAGTAACTTTATGTTAAAGCACGATGTGCATGCAGCAATCTGCCTGTTTCAAAAGGTGATTGTGGAGAAAATAGTATATCGCGCCATATTCTTAAAGTGAATAATTATTATATTGACACCTCGAATGCCTGTGTTCGATATTGCGTTTTATGGAAAACGGCACCGTGTTTTTGAAGCTCGTAGGATGTGTGGAATGACACTTCAGTTAGAGAAATACGTAGAAGGACCGGTTTCAGTTGTACAATAACTCGTGCCTTGTGTGGAACTGGTTTAGTTGGGCCATAAAATTGACACAAATCACTCTGTTCTTTTTATCAAGTATTGCAGAGCAGATTCTAGTTCTGTAGTGTCCTATTTTAAAATTATAATCAAGGTCAACTCGCTGCTCTTCAGTTTGCTGGTAGGACTCACTGCTTCCAGTGGCAAGGGGAATCACGTTGTTGAACGTAGCTACATTTTATCGTGCCTTGGGCAAGATGTTTTATATGTTACAGTTTTTATACACACTGTTAGCACTTTTGGTGGTTATTTTATACACCAACTCACTTGACATAACTGTGTTTTACCCATACAGTTTATTTCTATGCTGAACAAGACTTTCAGGAGAAGCCTGATGACTGTATACAGAAAGCCACAGCAGCAAAACCGACGAAAGGTGGTTTGAATCCCTGCAAGGACAAGAAGTTTTATCCGTTCCTAAAGGGTCTTGACCGGCTCTGGGGCCTACCAAATCTTCTATTCAATTGTTACTGGTGAGGCGGTTCTATATCAAGGGGTGAAGCAGGCAGGGCCGAAGCTAACCAGTCACCTCCATCTAGTGCAGAGGTTAAAAATAGTGGAACTGAACTGAGGTTTACGCAGCGTAGAATGGTAATTCAGCACCAACGTTTCGGGACAACCTCTCAGTCCCTTCTTCAAGGAGGCTGATTGACCTATGAATATGGGACCGATAGGCTGTTTCGAAACGCCGGTACGGAACTACAGTTCTCCGCTGCGTAAAGTCCCAAAAGAGCGCAGATCTCATTTACATCGCCGCGAATGCCTGAAATCACGCGCTATATTAATGTACGTATTTCCTGAACCCTATCCTAGGCACATGCACATCTCTATTAGACCCCCTGATTTCGCTGTGCTCACACTATAGGTCTGCCGATCCCAGTGGCCGTGCAGTCTAAGGCGTGGGTCTGCGGCCGCTCGCTTACTAGGATCGTGGGTTCGAATCCCACCGGAGACATGGATGTCTGTCTCTTGTGAGTGTTAGGTGTTGTCAGGTAGAGGTCTCTGCGACGGCTGGTCCCTCGTCCAGAGGAGTCCTACCGAACGTGGTGTGTCTAAAAAGTGTGATCGTGAAGCGTCATAAAATGACGAGGCCTAGGCCCCCTAAGGGCTGTCCAGCCATAGGAAAAAAAAACACTATAGGTCTATATTACATAGACGATAGTCTCTAGTAAAAGCCATTACGTCCCTCTTCATAAAATAGGTCCTATACTTGTTTTATTTACCATCCTTAGTCCCAAAACTTTTTTCAACACCTTGTCTTCAGGTGCTTATAACTTGTGATCTTCCCCTAAATCGAAGGCGGTTTCATACAACACCAATAGTTGTAATAGTAATAATAATAATAAATAATAATAATAATCCATTAATTTGTGAATGCGCTTGGCAGACTATGAAATCAATTGCAGCCAAGCACTAAAAGGACACTAAGAAATAAAAAAGAATAAAAAAGAACGCAAGTAAATAAGCCTGCAAGAAGAGAAGAGACGGTGTAAAAGAGTGGCCTTTATACTGCTTAAAACCAAGTGTCGGGATTCTAGCGTAAGTGCCTTCAGTCATATGCATGAAATTATCACGTGTGAAATGATAAAGACCTTTACTCCTATAATTCTGCAAATTAATTTAGCAGCCATCTTTACTTTATGTAAAGAGTAGATTATGATAATCTTTGCAAGCGTAGGTTATTCAGAACACATAAGAAAGTGAACTCTGGAAATAATAAGCAAGGCCACCGATGTGACCTCTCTTAAGAGAGGAATTCTTAAAAACATACAGATTTCTTATCTACTTTCACATACCTCTCAAAAAATTTGCAAATTTTCTTTTGTTTTATTCAGTGTAATGAAGTTTCAGGCTAAAGATTCAGTCATAATTTTAGGTCATATGAGCAGAACGTACAATACATAAATGTCACGTATAGCGAAAAAGAAAATGTAATCAAAAGAGCGAAACGTAACAGAAAACACAACGGCATGATTTCCTTTAAAAAGAAACGTAAAAGTTTTAAAGCAGAGATAATGTAATCAGCGCGATTCTGAAATTACAGCGTACAGCCAATGTCTTTAACGCATTGGAAACATAACAACTGATTAAATTAACTGTGATTTAATATGGGGCTCTACAGTGACGCCAATCAAGTGTCGAGTACATGTAGCACCTGTGAAATTGGTTAATGATAAAATATAAAATAAAACGAAGAAAAATACATCGAACTGGCGGCAACCTGTTCTACTGGAACTTTGTAAACAACTAAATTTATAGAGTAATCTTAAGTCCTTGAAGAGTGATTCATTTGTTGACTGTTTTTTAAGTATGTGGCATGCATTACAGTACTGAATTTAAACACTAATATACATTCCTGTAACTGAAGTCAGAGAGCAAGGCCGTGACGTGGCTCAGGAGGTCAGTAATTGGCCTCTAAATTCGGAGGCTAGAGTTCGATAGCAGGTTATTCTACTGGGATTTTTGTGTATAAATTGTACTGAGTCGGGCTTTCTGCGAATAGTTCCGCATTCCCTGTCACTCTCATTCCACTGTGGGTTTTGTAGCCTGGGACGAAGGGACTATTTCCAAATTTTCAGTCCCGAATACAAGCACATACTATAGTACGAGTTCTTCAGAATTGAATGTGATCCAAATATTTAGTTTCATTGAAAATAAACAACGTATAAAATTTCTACTTTTCTGAGAGTTTATATTAAATACGGACAGAAGGAGCAGGAAGTGCTGCACGTCTGTTTATTTTAAAATACTCATATCCTTCATTCTGCTTCTAGGTGTTGAAAGCTAAGGGTAAAATTG
The DNA here is from genome assembly GCA_021186555.1 of Reticulitermes speratus. NCBI lineage: Eukaryota > Metazoa > Arthropoda > Insecta > Blattodea > Rhinotermitidae > Reticulitermes > Reticulitermes speratus. The sequence continues at coordinate 35,718,670 of JAJKFL010000003.1, read as the reverse complement.
TCCTTATGCACGCCATAAAGACATATTTTGGAGTGAAGGTACAGCTCCAGTCATTTTTTACCTCGGCACTAAATGTGTTAAATGTTAACATTTCGGTATAGATCATGCACTTCTTACCTTGTAAAGGGTCCGAACATTTAAATCTCCAAGCTGTATTGACTTATTTAATTATTTGTACAGTTCGTATCACAAAGTTAACGTATGTTATATTCATTGCGGATGTTTCATGAAGGAACGTTCCTGCCACGTGCGCTATAATTTTTACTTTTCTCAACTTCTTATCACTAACTAAGGCAGAACTATATCTTCACACTGCTGGAAAATAAACTTGACATTGGCCACAGTCTTTGTCAATTTAGGCTACACAGTCAGTATTGGCAGTGTAACAAGTTGCTCTGGTTGCGAGATTCGAGTTTTTTAGCTGTGTTGCTCAATATTCAAATATACTGGGTTGTTACGCCGTGTCGACTGGTTAATATTTTCCGACGTAGTGAAAGATAATATTCATGTTAAACAACCCCAGAAAAGACTAGCATATTTTTTCCCGATGTTTCGAACAGTCGTGTTGAATTTATCTTCAGGGTCAAAGGGTCAAGAATAGACTCGTCTTCGACTGGGTAACCCTGAAGATAAAAGCATTAGATCTTTCGAAACGTCGACAAATATTTGCTAGTCTACACGGCGTGACAAACCAGAAGATCCGAATTGTCAGTGACTCCCCCGTTGCACACTTATTGATGACATTGCAAACAACGATTCCCTTTTACACACTTACTGATGACACTGCAAAAAATCATTCATTTTTGCACACTTCCTGATGCCACTGCAAACAATAATTCCCGTTTACACACCAACTTCACAGTAAGTCCGAGCGGTAAGAAGTCCGCTTCACTTTTACCAGTCACAGGACGTTTACTTGTGGAGCAAAAGACTTTCCACTCACAGTAAAGGGAAGTAGAAAGAAAGAGATGTAAGTTATTACTGCTGTAAAACCCGAGACAAAGCTTTCCTATCTCCTTCTTCCACTAGAACCCATAAAACTTTTCATTTCAGGCTTCCTCTCCCAGTATATGACCCTCACATCAGCTCTGCAGTATAACTGGCTGAATTCCCCACCGCACCGAATTCTTTGCTTCTTTTCTTCTTCTTTTTGGGATTTAAAATTGCCTTTACCTTCAGTGTTCAGTTTAAAATTTATATCCTTAGCACCCTTTCAGAAAACTGGATGGCCTTTAAGATTTATAAGCAATATGAAAAGGTAGAGGTTATAACGTTACTACATATTCCCTTAAAAAAGGAAAAGAGACTGGAAGACACTGTGAAATCTGAAGGTTATTCTGTGGCCTCCAACTTTGGAATGTGGTGGACAAAACTGGTACAGGAGTTGCGTTATTCCTTTTTATGGTTGTTTCTGTTTTCGTTGACATTTCCTAGCTTGATGGAGGGAATACTCTCTTGGCATTTTCCTGGATAAACTACAAATTTAGATATTCAGTTACGTTAGCAGGTTCGGAGTCTAGATTTGTACCCGAGACTTTAAAAAAAACCAGTAGTGTTATTTACTGAACTGTGATGTTTGGTCTTGTCAGCTTATTAAATTCAAACGGTAAAGTTGTGCTTAATCAAAAACGATGTATTACATACTAATACTCGTAGAGAAGTAATATAGATCTCCACGTCATTAAATTCGATGCCTAATTGAGGCTTGAATTTTGCGTAGACGGTAATTGGGCAGCTTCAAACTTGGGGCGCCTTAACATCGGAGCAAGTATCCCTACCTGCTTATTGGATAGGACAAGGAATCTACTTGCCATAGTAGAACCTTTAGCGAAGAGATAAGGCTTTGGCCTTTGGCAGTGAGGTTACTATAGTCACATCCACTTTTTTATAAAATTTGACCTTGCCTGGGAAATAAAACAGCCAACCAGAGTAGAGGGATGGAGACAGCTTTCTTCCGTAGCTTTCAGCTGTCGGTTGGTAGTAGTGTGAAACTTTTCTGTCCCTAGCAGGCAGAGCAATTCAATGTTGTCACATTTTTCACTTATCAAAGAAAAATGAGTGATTAGAATATAGCTGAACTTTTCATAGATATTGTGGGTTCGTCTGTGTAGCACGTGACCCGACCGGAACATGGTGAACAGCAGACGACTGCAGATGGTCCACCCCTTACTGCCTACCCAGTTGCATGGCGTTATTCCAATTGGTTTACATTCAAACTCCAAGGAAAAAAAAAAACAAGTGAAAATGTGGGGTTTTCACAGTCTTGTCAAACTGGGATCAGCCTTTCTATTCAGATACTCGTGTATTAATCTGTGGCCAGTCTAGAATCAGTATTGGCTTCGCAGTCTATTGTGATGATTTCTTTCAGCTTTTTCATGTTTAAAGAAACTTTTAGAGCAGATATGAAAACACTTCTATTAAAACACTTCACTTTACAACCCGTAACTGCATGAGCCGGGCTATTGTAGTAATCGTTGAAGTGATTAGGCTACAATCTTGATCATTTGGGGTTCCATTACGGTAGGAGCAAAATATTTTTCTCTGCCCCGAAACATGCAGACTGTCTCTGGGTCCCACCCAGCCTCTGATTCTTCCCCGAGCGTAAAGCAGCCTGGGAGTGAATTTGACCACACACCTCCACATAGTTCATAGGTTAAGATAGAGTAGAGGTATAATCCTACGTTTCCTTTAATACTTCAAGGTGTAGGCAGGAAACCTTTACCTTTAAAAATCAAGAAAACTGCAAGAGATTATTTAAAAATTATAGCATACACTATATTACTTTTCAATCCTAATTTGTGCATACAAAACAATTGTGAACTTCTGTGCATTCCATACTTCATACTTTTTGATTATAATTGCATGGTTTTTGAGTGGTCACTACATTACCAGTTGACAATATCCCGTCTCGTAATTACGAATATTCTATGTTTTACCGACTACTTACTTAGCTTGGTCGTGTAATACACGCATTCTTTACGACAAAATATGGCGTGATTTTCGCGAACTATCAGTCACATCATTATGGGCTCCTCGGGATAATTTTTCTACAGGATTGTTGACTGTGTTAAGATAACTTTTAAAATATGGCTATATTGATGCTTCGGAAAGACGCCCAATGTTTGGTGAGGATGACGGCGCTTGAGTCTTTTCCCTGGCTTCCTACTGTAGCAGGCCTACTCCCTTCCTGCTTTCTTTAACAAATGTCAAACAGTCGTGGGCTTTGTCTTTATGTTTAAAGTTAATATTTGTTGTGAACAGAATGGTTAGACGAATATAGGCATATATATATATATGGAAGTATGTTAAGGGAGAATTAGATGTTAGACAATCCATGAGACTTCTTTCCCTGCCCTCAGCATATGTACCTTTAGTACGATCTACACCGCTGCTGTAATTAATAATGGACTGTAAGCAGAATCCTGCCCTTTAAGCTGCGGATGCAGTGTAAGTAAAGTTTACAGTGAAGATAGAGCGGTCCCTTTGCTTAATTAAGCCCTACCCATGAAGGCTTATGAGGGGAGTGAAGGTATGTCTCAACGCATTCTTAAACTCGACGCTAGATTAAGAGGGATGATTTTGTCCCACTGCCGCTTTGCCCCTAGAAAAATGGTGCCTCTTACCCATTGCATAGCAGGCTGGTTTGGCTCCAGGCCTGGGCTCTTTGGAGAAGAGAAAATTTCTTTCCCATCCCGGGAATCGAACCACGATTTCTCAGTCGCCCAGTCCGCAGCTTAATCGCTGTATCGACTGAGATGTCGCTACTCTCAAATGGCAGTGTGGTTATGAATCATGATTTGTGAAGTGTGATGGGGTTAGCTGTCGTGGAGTGTTGTGATCCGGAGAGAAACTGTCATGGGAGTTGGTGCCTGTTGTGATTCAGACAGGGCATAACCAGCGTCTGGGATCATGCACTTTAACCTGCAGTGGCTGCATGTCTCCTATGGAGGGTGTAGATGCTTCATTCTTCTCCCATAGAAAGTGTCCAGTAGTAGTTAGCACCCTTAATTCTAATTCGGGAAGTCGCCTGCTTCCAATCTCGGAAGACATCAATTACATCGATTACTGAAGCTATTAAAAATTTTTTGACTTTCCACAGGAATATTCTGATACAGTGATTTAAAAATATGATCGCTTTCAGGGGTGTTCATTTTCACCACATTATTCATATGTTCCGAGCAAATACAACTTCAAGAATTAGCTTCTCATTCTACTTCATTCACTACGACACGTTTCGGCCTGCCTTCCGGTCATCACCAGGTAATTGATTTAGAAAGGCCTCTCCTTCATATCTAATGTGTACAATATCCATTAATAAAATATTATTTTCAATAATGTAATAATAAAATGATTAAAATGAGTTATAACAAGAATATTTAACTTATTTGCGTAAATTTTGTAGCTCATGCGCCCTGTAGATTGAAGAAAAAAATTTACTCAGTGATGTATAGGTGTGTGATAGATAAGAATGGCGTGGCTGACTTATAAATACAGCTTAGATTTTGGTATAAAGAATTTGAGATCCATGAAATATAACTCTTCAATGAAATTAGTACGTATATGTTTCAACCTTCTTTCGAAACTCCCTGTACCACTGCTCATAGGTTATTGACCTTGTAGCTGTAAGTTATGAATCTGCTTTTTTTTATTTACTTAATGACCGAAGTATACGATACATGTTGTAGTGAATAAAATAAAATAAAATAAAAAAATGTCTTGAGTTTGTGTTACTCGGAACATATGATTAATCTGGTGTAATAAAGTACAAGGGGAGGACGACACGTTAAGTTGAAGTGTTTGTTTGTATTTGTTATGGTCACTGCCCCACGAATTTATAGAATAGTTTATTCGAAAGCTGTTCAACTAATAATGCTTTTTTTCACAGTGCCACTTGATGTAACCTGAAGAAATTCTCCATGTATACTTCTTAAACAGCATAACATATTGGTCATGATAAGTGAGATGAGTTTCTTTCTCTGAGAGGTATAAACTTAAGTTTTATGTATATGTAGTTTAGTCTGGTAGTGTTTTTTTCGGTTACTCTGTTTTTTCACTACAATTACAATTATATGTGCCTATTACATGACGGTCAGTACCATGCCCTGTTTCCAATTGATCCTGGATGTTGGTTAAAGGCACAACGATTCAATAATGATGCATATCTCCATTGCTGTACTTGCTGTTGTAGTTAATAAAGTTTTATTATTATTATATGTAGTTTAGAATGCTGATTCTCGAACTTCTTTGTACATGACCTAAAATCAGAAATATCATTTGACTTGCAACTCAAACAATAACAGTACCCACAGAACGCCTCACTTCAGGCTTCAAGTTCGCTACATTATTTTTACTCTGTCTATACAAGAGACGTGTGAAGAATATCTTTAACCCTTTCACTTGCGGTGCGGGGAGTTATGTACTGTGCATCCCAAATGTTGTTTTGCAAACTAAAACGTTGGGCTTACCTCGTAACAGATTGGGTCTACTTACGACCGCGCTTTCTCCCTTCGTACAGTGAGATTATTTTATTGCGCTTTATACGTCGAGACAAATACGACATTGTATGATGATTATGTTTAAAGTATATTTCTTATAGAGCAAATACATACCACGTATTTCGGTTTCGAATTATATCCAATTTCTGTCATGTTGCCACTTCAGCTAACGGGAAATGTGAAGCTATCCATTTACAGGCCTAGACAGATCCCTAGTTTCCAGGAGGTTGAGGCTCTCAGATTTCCAGAGAATCGGCACATGAAGGTGGTACGTTTGTCAGCTGTACCACCGGACGCCTTTACCCCCCAAGGAAGTATTCCTGGTACCCATTTCTGTTAGTGCTGAGTCGACCAAAGGGCCACAGTGCGGCCGGAATGACTCCATCGGGAATCTAACCGCGACCTTCCGAGTTGTAGCGCATTGCCTCAATGAACTGCACTACCGCGTACTCCCCTGCCACTTCAGCTACTACTTAAAACATTCACTCTCCGTATTATTTCTGGAAAGGCCTCTTAAAAACAAACTAAGTCCATTTTTTTTTTCGTTTTACTTTTATGAGATTCAGATGGAAAATAACTTCGAAAAAAAGAAGACAACATGATTCTAAATATGACACATAATAGGGTTTTCGATTTTTATGTATATTAAGTCCTATGTGCACAAAAGTTTATATCATGATTTAATTTTGAAGTGCCTTAACAACTCGTGATTTTCAGGCCGAAAATGCTGCCTTTGTTCCCTTATGATTTCTGTGAAGAATTATATGATAATTCTCAGGAATTACCGTCTATAGTAGCCAATATTGGGCACGAAGTCCTTTTGGACCTTGTACTGCATTTCCTCATGTGGAAATTCTGTGCTTTTTGTCTTAACGAAAATTTGTAGCAGCTCGTAAAGTAAACCACAACTCGAGTAATTTGCATAAAAATACAGATACCTTTACATCCACCTGAGCTCCACTGTAATTTGTTTTGCTTTCTTTTACAATTTTATCATATCGATACATTCAGGAACATAATTTCAACTTAAATAATTTCCCTATACCGTTTACAAACCGAGATACCTTTAAACTAGGGGTACAACAATTCTCCACAAATCTAGAAGCAAAGTCAGTATTCTAGGCGCCAGAAGGTTGACAGGAAGTAAGTTCCGTACTGAGGGTCCACATATTACATGCCGCCTTAAAAAAAAATTAGTCACCATGGCTACTTAGCACCCGGGATTTGTACACCCCTTCTTTAAACGTCTTTTCGGTATTTACATAAATATTCTGCTAATGTCATAAAGCATAACAAAGGCTAAATAATATTTTCGAACAAATATAGATCGTCCCATATAAAGACCTGATTATCTTCATCCCTGATCTTAAACATCGCCCGCTATAAGCACTTATATATGTTCTGTAACAGGATTCGAGCATCGATCCGTGGTCGTTCTGTGTGCAGTGTTGTGACGAGGCACTTGTTGCCACTAGTTCACATTATTACGTCTGCAAGGTGTCTAGCGTGCAGCGCCATTTGTTTCGCCGTGGGTTGAGAGAACTGTAATTGTGATGTAATGATGTGGCTCTTCCATCCGTCTAGAGACCCAGACTACCATCAGTCACAGGAGCAACCCGCTAGATAGTACAGTACGTCAGGGCAAAGCAGAAACAGAGACCATTGCCCTCTGATGTTCCGTTCCATTAGGCTAGTTACGTAGTAAGCAATGTTGTGTTTGTCTGCTTCTTTCTTTCTTTAGTTCTTTCAGTTGTTGTTTATTGTGGCTGTGTGACAACATTAAGAAACTGTTAATTAATTACTTTGTTTACTTGCGTTTGTTCTATTTAACAGCACTGCCATTGTGTCTAGGTATTAAAAGCAGCGAAAAATTATTATTAATATCATTATTATTATCATAATTATTATCATCATCATCACTGTTACGTTACCTTTGAGAGCAGGGATATCGTATTATGTATAGCGACTCGCCACAGGGTGGTAGGTTCAAGATTTGAACCCCATTGGAGGCAAGAGATTTTCTCTTCTCCCCACCGGTCCTGATCGGCCCTGGAGCCCAATTAGCCTCCTATAAAATGGGTACTGGGGATGTTTGCGGCCAAGACGTGAGTAAAGCTATTCTCTGCCCCCCCCCCCCCCCCTCAATCACTGCAAGGCATATTACGTGGAAACTTTTACCTTTACTATAACAGCTAACGATCCACTTTTTTACTTGTATTACTTGTATATCAGCGTAATTAAATGATTTTTATTAGATTACTATTTGTGTTTTGTGCATCCTATGTTATTTTGTAATTTGCATCACATAATTCATTATTATTATTATTATTATTATTATATTATTATTATAAATTAATTGGAGACATAAATCATTCCTTTATCAGGTGTCGCAATCGAGCTACCCGCGAATGGCATTTGGATTGCAAATTTATTCTATGCGGTCCTCGGACTGCATCAGACGGGAAAGTCCCTCTGCTGGAACAGGTAGGACAGATATTGACACAGTTTTAATAGCCACGGTTTCATTTCTGACTTAAATAACTACGTAGCCTGTATGTTGGCAGTTTAATTTAGTTTTTATATTTATATGTAAGAATTTCTTTGGGTGAAGGGCCCCGCAGCAGGTGCTACGGACGCACCGCAGCCTTGAGGATTATTGTGCAACTCTGTGATGAAGATGGTTAGTGTTTTTTTCGTTTTTCGAGTCATGAAGCACTGGTGGAATGAAATTGACAGGGGAAAACCGAAGTACTCGGAGAAAACCCTGTCTCAGTGCCACTTTGTCCACCATAAGTCCCACATGTACGACCCGGGATCGAACCCGGGCCTCCACGTTAAGAATCCGGCGATTAACCGCCTGAGCCATGGCACGGCCGTTCAAGTAAGGTTATTCTTTACTTATTTTGATTTTATTTTATGCCTGTGCCAGTGGTTCAGATTCTTTATACCGTAGTGACAAATGATAGGATAACTCTTTCATAATAACTTGAAAATAGGAAAGGAATTGGTTGTGGCTTATCTCTAGCACTGTTCCGGAATTGGTTTGGAGGGATTGAGTAAAACCACGAGTCAGCATAGCGTCCTTCCCGGCAGAGGTTCAAATCGGCTCCTGTCGCACACAATTCACACTATTATCTGTATTATTTGCGCCAAATTCTTTAATTATTTGAAAAAGTTTTAAACCGAATCGTCTGTGTTCTTTGTGGGTTATATTTTCCAGTAAGTTTCGCTAATAATATTTGTAGTTTAGTAAATATTTCTGTATTAATTCAACAATTTTGACAAGTTTCTTATGCGTCTTCTGGCACTCTGTTACGAAGGAGCACAGAATATTCCCTTCAACAGAGCCATTATCGCTTGTTCAGTGACTATCTCTGTATTTTCCCCATCAGAGAAGTGGCCGAAGCTTGAAGCTTATCGCCATCTAGTGAGAAGCTTTGTAGTGTACGGCGCTTCCCCTGTACGTCCCAATACGCCTTTATTTTATGGTATTTAGGCACAGGAAGTATTTTTTCTTTAATAACTGCAGATCCTAGCAGTTGTATTTTATTGTGGTCGTGTTATTTGTATTTTGTTTTATGTTGTCCTGTTTCAGGGCTTTTCCTTTTTTGCCTTTTTGCTGTTTTCAAGTACTTAAATTAAACACGTGAACTGAATTGTATTATATATTATCCGGTTATTAATCTGCTACATATGATGAATAAACGTTTAATTTTTAATTAAGACATAACAGGTGTTATATTACTATTGTTATTATTATTATATTCTCCTTCATATTTAAAGCTGGTTAATATAATTTAAATTTAGAGATTTCAATAGAGCATTTAAAAAATTTTTAAACATGTTCCTGAAGAGTGACAAATCTGCTTGCAACTTAGCGTTTCAAGAATTGCTCTCTCGGCAATTATTATTATTATTATTATTATTATTGTTATTACCTGTTGTGAAAGAACTTACTACTCATATAGGCCTACAGGTTTGTTTTACGGCCTGTCATTATCCCTCATCAGATCTCACCGTCGCCGTGATTGTAATTATTAAATTTTAAATTAGTGTTTCGTACGGAATTTGTAATTAGGGTTATGTTCTGTCTGTATACCAACTTTCACTAATGTAACTCATATGGTTTATTATTTATCGTCATCAGTCCCGAAGCAAACTACGGTGTACAAGCAGAAGTTCTATTGTTCTACGTTAAAAAACTATCTTAATGTAATTTCAATATAATCAATTCCGTTGTCAAAACTAGTGGCTTCTTCACGTTTGTCTTTCTTTCCAGCTCTTTAACCGCATGGAAAGACTCGGCTTCCACCGAAATAATATTCATTTTTTTATATTGTGAAATATGACTAAAATCTGTCGACCAAATGAAAGTCTGATTAAAATCGGGCAGAAAGAATAGGTTTTTACATAAAGGTTTACGTTTGCTCCGTTAACGAGACAAGTACAAGAAATATGACAGAACGAGAGGAGCCGTCGTAAAGTATGGCGACCTAGACTTAATATGACGCAACATAATTGCCGAGCAATTAGGACAAAAATACGAGCGCCTCTCAATATTCGTTCTACATAATTTCGTGTATTGTTTAATTTCTATTAGGTCTAGTCTACGCCATTCGGCTTTGTTTTCGATCCCACTTCACAATATTATCTCCGTTCGCGAAATGAAATTATCTATTTCCTGCTTATAAATAGCCACTATAATTACGAAGACTGTACACGAGTGGATGTAGAACTTCAACTCAGCTCTAGACGGCGGTGAACGCAAAATTGCAGGTTCCGCGGATGTGCCCCCGGAAATGGTTATGGGTTCCCGTTGAGTAGGACGCTGTTTGGGATCCAGAGCCGGTCCGAACGCTTAGGAAATGAGAAGTATCTCTAGTCCGTAAGGGAATGAAATCCCAATTCCTCACTTTTCCAGTCTATCCTTCTCAGCATACTGACTAAGCTATCCCTGCGTCGTATTATCTGTTTTATAAGATGAGAAGTTACGAAGTTGAAGTGGCCTCTAATAAAAAATTATTTATACTAATTCTTGTGAAACTCGGCCAACTTTTTTAAAAGTGGAAAAGAAGGACGCATCTCTCTCTCTCTCTCTCTCACACACACACACACACACACACAAGTAAAGTATTGTATCATAAACCTATCTTTCCGAGACTTTCAAGCTACTCTCTTTAACAAAGAAAGTAACCTTAAAGTCTGAGATATCAAATTTGTGCAATTTTAAGAAAGTCCCATTTTATTTTTCTGTCTTTTCTTCATCTTACTCTCCCCCGGGAAGTGGCAGGAGATGTCTGTAAAACCCTGCAGCAGCCAGTGTGAAAAGAAATGAGTTTTACTTCGATTCAGTGGCTCCTCCACGAATCAGGGTTGTGGTACAGTCCCACCTAAGATATTCAACTCGCAGTTACTTGGCTAAGCGATAAAATTAAATATTTATTTTCCAATAACAATATTCAATATAAAATATAAATTAATTCAACCTCCAGAAATTGAATTACCTGTTAGTTGGCTTAAGTATTAAAGAAGTATTAAGAACATCGTGTCACAAAAATAGGTTTTGTTAATGTTGACCATTAGAAAATTATATTAGTAAGAATAGAGAGCTTGGTAATTTATTTCTCAGTAAGTGTTTCGGTACCAACTTATTAACAACAAGGTAATTTAATACGTACATATTATATAAATAGTGTAATTACAAGTAGGATAATTTATGTGTCATTGGGGTCAGTCATCACTTACCACTTCAATTTAAGATTTTGCTTAACCAAGAAATGGCAAACCGATGTTAATTTTCGTAGAAGCGTAATCGGACTTTATGAAATTCATTCAGGTAGTTACGTTGTTTATTTCGCACTTTTGGACCAGTTGAAATTATAGGAATTGGGTACTTACAAAAAGCCTGAATTACAATGGAAATGGGGAGATTTTTTAAGAAAGTGTTTAATATAATCTTCAAAATTTTTCCTATATTTCGGAAATGCAAAGGCATAATATATGTCACAAGTTTACAAGATTTTACTGAGACGTGAAATTTATTACGAGTGGATATTTTTTACGAGTCAATATTGTTACAATGCATTAATAATTATTAAGTTACTGCATACTTAGAAAAACTTTACTTACATATTATTTAACTGCATTTAAATTTCTTTCTACTTCCACAAACATACGAGCTGCTGGTTTGTCAAATAGTTACGTTGGCTCCTAGACATAGCTGCCAAATTAACGATTCCATTTCAGGACGGACGCAGGAATGTAAAAACAAATGGGTAGAAGTTTAACACTCGAAGACTGAAAGTAATAATATTGACGGGTTCTTTCTAGTGTTCTTAACGCCGATTGAGCCCTATAAATATTCGACAATAAACACTTATTCTGTGTGAAAGTAACGCGATTTAATATTAGAAGAATTTTACTTTTGGCCGAGTTTGTACTACCGTATATCCGATGGGGGAGACAGGGAGTATGGGCAGGCGAAAGACTCTGGGGGGTCTTGATGTTTTTATTCCCTGCAGTATCGACAGCTTGGCCGCCATTAATCATGGCGTCTTCTACTCTCCACCCATCCGATCCAACCCCTACCACCCCCGTCTTTCCACTTGTGTCTGCTACAAGAACTGAGGAAATGAGAGAGGGTGCAAGATGCAGGCTGGACCGCCTGATAGTACAGTAACATTCACATCGAACAGACCCGTGCATTTGTTTAATTGCTGCGCGCTATATAACTAACACTGTGGTAGAGGCATCCGAAGGTTCAACAGCGCGACTAACAAAACCCACCATCTGTAAGAAAGATAATTATAACGAAGATTTTGGAATAATGAAAATTTTGTTAAAATTTATGCTGTTGAAAATATTTCTTTTTCGATGTCTCTGGAATTGATACAAGGCACTTTGGTATGAGGTAATATTACGTAATTTTGTAAGCTAAAGTGAAAAGACGTAAGTGGAAGTGTAAAGTTTAGTGTACGTGGTTGAAGTTTGCTTCAAGTAACACAGTCATTTACTAACGCTGGCAAAATGTCCCTCAGGGGAGATTTGGCGTTGTTCTGTAGGGATACTGGATGTGGAGAGGCAAGGTTTAGCGTAGGAGAGCTTTCATGACTGAAAACATTTTATATCTTGAATAAACTCCTTTGTAGTTAACCATAATCGAATTTTGTAGGCGTCTGGATTCGGGTTGAAATACTTATATTTTTTGGTGACATCTTATTATCTTCATATATTCAAGAATATATCTACATCACAAAGGTACAACACAATACCACTTAACAGATTGAAGATTAACAGGTAAAATAAATCGACAATTTATTCCTCACAGGAAAGAATGTCCTTTAATTAGAAAGGTAACTCGGTAAATTCTCTGGAGGGAAGAATTCGCTGCTTCTTGCCCTAACACATGGGCAAGCCATGTAGATAACATGCGGAAATTTTATTGTTAAACGTGGTGATATATGAGCTAACCACTGGACTTTGAATTGTTAAATCATCACCTTCAAAGGAATACATCGCCAAATACAAAACGTATGCATGTGTTTGTGACAAGGAAGAGAAGATACATAGTCCTAAATATTATAGGTCTAATATATACTAGAGACAGCAAGACCTCACTTACCAGAAGACAGTACTTTTCATAATCACCGTCAATAGACCCATGTCTCCCCCTCAGAGACTTAACCGGCCGTCCATGCCTACGCCTATTGAAGATGTGCTTTATGTTATAAAATTCTGTCATCTATTTACGTTAATAATTTGCTTTACTACAGTAAGTTCTGCCTGTCCCAGAAAGCACTACGTCACGAGTGTGTCTTGGGGTGTGGAGGAAAAGCGCCGATATTTCCTAATCTGGACCTTAGATATACATGAATGGTCAGCTTCACAACCTAGCCCGTATGCTGCTAAATGAATCAGGCTCTTGCAGGTTTCCGGATATTGCCTGTATGCAGCGATGAAGTGAAAAACTCCGCTCCTTTTCAGACATGAATTCCTGTCCTCTAGACCTCAATACTCACGTCACTGATTGAGGTAATCATGCACGTAACGTTTCGTACGCAGCACACAGTTCACCGAACGTACAAACTATGTCTTTAGGCTTACAAATAATTTCATCCGAGTATTATAAACGACTAGTTTACTATCCAAAAGGCTAAACAACTTCATAATCTGTAGAAACAAGATGGACAGTACAAAGTGTAAGGTAACATTGTGATGTGTTCGCGTAAACATTGTTGCAATGAGACACAACAATGCGTTCTGTCTGTATTGTTGAGCTACATGTCACTGTCAAGAATATAAAAATATTGGGCGTTGCACTTAAATGCGTTTATGGTGAATTTATGTCGCTGGTAAGAATAAAACAATTTTAAATTTTCACGTAAAGTACTCTATATTTTTGTCCTATTTTAATCAAATTAGGAGTTTCTAGACAGATTTTCATAAAAGTTCCTAGCTTTAAAGATTACGGAAATCCGTCCATTCGGAAGCACCCTGACACATGCAGACTTACGGACAGATTGACAGACGAACAGACGACAGACTTCCCCGGACACCAAAAGTGGTTTCAGTAAAGGATCTCTTTTTCTTAGGGACATTCATGGAATAATTTTGGGATAGTGAAGCCATCGAGGCTGTGTTTGGATGGTTAAATGGCTAGGATTTGTAAGATGGGAAATGTGTAGAGAGTGATGTGGTTGGAGAACTCGGAATCCTCCACTACGAAGACCGAAAATGAAAATAAATGATAATATTACGATGGAGCTTAAGCACACAGGTCTTAAGGAGGAGACGAGGTTAAAACTGGCTCAGGTTTGTATTGAAAGGTGGGCTTTAATACCAGCGTTTTACAGCTTTTTGCAGTGTTATATACATTTATACCCAATTTAAAATAATTATTGTTAGATCGGAAAACAGACCTTTATGAATGCTAAATAACAAGGACACTACAAGGACCTCTACAACCGATCTGAAGGTCTCTGTACTTTGGACAAAACAAAGAAAATTTTACACATAACGAGAGAAGTAAATTAATTATTTTAAAGTGAAGCTGTTCCGGATAGACTGGGGTACGTTCTTTCAACAGATTTATTTACAAACTCTCATTATTTTAACCCCCTGCAAACTCACACCCCCTCGACTGTCTTTTGCTGAGAGTGGTGTTAAAATAGACGCTGCCAGACGGCAACAAATAATAAATTATTTCTGAGCTTTCTGTCACTCAAATTGTATGCTACAAGCGACGCACAAGAATACCGTTAAGAAATGTATTAATTATGCTGAATTTCACGCCTTTCTTTCAGTACGTATTAAAGCGGTTGAACGGTCTAGTCACTGAAGCAACTGACATTTCTTCTTGCCAGACGAAAGGCTCGTGGAACATTGATGTCCATTCCACCACAAGAAAAACCTAAAGTACCTGGTTAGGTTTGCTTTTAATATATTGGGATTTATATGTGCCCTAAATTCGTATCATTAAATTTCCTTTACTTATGGATAATACTTTTAGAAATCAAATTTCGTTGAGTAATTTTATAGTTCGTAAAACTTTTCTTCCAGACGTGGTTGTAAACTGGACGTCTATAAGCTTGTGTATCATTCAACAAAATTTCCGTATTAACTTTTTGAATACTGAATTTTTCCCAAAGAGTGTGGATTTTTTAGACGATTCCTATGTCTCACCCGCTTGTTCTTCTGATAAATTTTGTGGGCTGTCACCTGTCTGTCATCGCGTAAAAACGGGTTCTATCCCAAGCCAGTCCAAGTGGGAGGTGTGATGGAAAATGTGGCACTGAGACAGGTAAATCTCCAAGTACTTTGGTTTTTCCCTTGTCAGCATTACTTTGCGAGTGCTCCATATCTTCTTTATTTTGATTCTATTCTTATCAGAAGAACAAGTGGGAGAAGACTGGGAACTTTCTAATATAGCGATTAACTTTCGAAGAGGCGTATTTAAACACCGAAGATAATCTGAATTATGTTAAAAAAACCCCGGTCCTGCAAAACAGAGGAAAAAATTCGTGTCCGTTATAATAAATATCTGTTAACATTATTTAAGGAAATATGAAGCGCTTATTTTTAGAACTGCACGAAACACATAAATATAGCCTACTCTATGTAAAAACGTAGATTTCTCCGTGTTACAAGACATGGTACATACCTGTAGCTAGGACTGAACATTAAAATATTAAAACTAACACTTCCATAACTTTCAGCCATTTATCAGGAACGGAATCACAATAATTGAAAAATCCAGAGATTGTAATTTTTATTCTCTCTCTTCCCTAGCTCTCAAATATCACAACTGATAAGATTTTGTATGTAATGTAATTAAGGAATTGTCTCTGCATTTTTAGAATATAACGAAGCTCACAATCCCATAACTTGCTTTAGTCACACTGATATATTTTTCTTTCATTTTTAAATATGCTTTGGACCTGATAAGCGAAATAAGTGAGTATGGTAGCCCATGTTCCCAAGGGGATTCGTGTCATGATTATGGAATAGAGAAGTGGAGTGTGATAAAGAAGAACTGTGAATTGGTGAGCCAGAGAGAGGTGGAGGGTGGTTAAAACAAACACGCTATCACATCATTCATCATAGTTTCTCGTATGACGAATGATCGGGCTGCAGTCAGATGCCACTCACATGTGAGAGGCGACTGACATGACACACACGACATGTAGAGTGTACCGAGAGCTAGAAAAATAAAACACAGCGTCGGCGGCAGTCTCCTGTTTTCAAATATTTTTGTTTCTAACTGCACTCAGCATATCATTAATTTTCCACTGATTGAGTAATTTTTCCCAAGTCTGAATTACTTGAACGCAAAATGAACAAACTTCCGGGCAGAACTCATATAGTATATTCATATATTATACAGGCTGTAAGTGAACAGTTTTTTTTAAAACCCCCAGGGATTTTCGGGGGGTCAAAAGGGGGAAATTTGAGAAAGGGAACATGTGGTCGGAAACGTTTCCTTCATACTAAAATCGTCAATAATTCTTTCTGTGGGGTCACCTCAAGGGTCTCATTTATGACCTCAAGAGTCTCATTTATGAGACCCTATGTAGACGAGTATATGGTACCTCGAATTCCAGCAGCATATGAAACTGTTCAGAACACGCCGGGGTTCTTTGAAATGGTGCGCCAAAACATGGTTCACCGCTGCAATGCTTGCAATGAAGCCGGTGGCTCCACTTCAAAGAGCTCTTGCGAATTAATTGGAAAAATAAATACTATTAAAAATAATGCGCAAAATGTGTAACCAATAAGTATTTATAGAAAATAATAAAAAAAAAATTAAAAGATCTCAGATCCGGGAAGTTACCGTTGGCGGGTTGCCTACCGCCCCAGCCTCTGTATCGACGCCGATTCTGGTATAGATACTTTTGCGACCATATATTTCCTGTCTCAAATTGCCTCACATTGGCCCCCTACAAAACCTAAACTTTCGTAAAAACTATTCAGTAATATTCTGTATAGATTTATAGCACGATACATATGTTAGTATTACTGTGGCTGTTTTATTTTCTTCTATGAAGAGCTTGTTGTTCAAGCACAGTTTGTCCAGTACAACCACAATAATTCGCATTCTTGCCATATTTGAAAATATTGAGTTGTAAAGCAATTCCCTTTTAATCCTCTTATTCAATAGGTATGTGGGAGCGTTTTTTTCCCCAGGAGATAAGGCGGCTTGTGCGTGAAGCTGACCACTCACCTCTGTCCACTGCCATGGTTAAGATTACGTGGAACAGTACTTTTACTCCCCATCATAAACTATTCGAGTACACAGGGACAAATTTAACTTCAGATTACTGGTTACTGTACCGGCAAATTCTTCGAAGACGTGACAGAGGAACTGGCCGTGATCTTTCAGGTTTGATGATAGACGATTTTATTTATGTATGTGTCGTTTCACTTTCTCAAATTATAATGCTTAAAACCCTCATGAGATATTGTTCCAAGTCTCGCCAACAGCACTGAAAGAGGAAAGTTAGTCATGGCGTACAAGGACGATTTATTCTTTATCTGCTCTGAGAGAGAGATAAGCAAACACGGATTGATTGATTGATTGATTTATTGATGGAATCTTGGCTTTCTTAATGGCATTTTTTAGAGAGTTCCGGAGAGTTGGAAGACAGTAACGTAGTCGGGTAAATTAGCTGAATAACTAATACTTTCTTCTGATTTTAAAAATTTAAAGACTAATATTAAGATAATTATATTTAAAGACTGATTTCAAAGCGTCTAGCAAGCAGACACCAACTCGGCTATAAAATCAGCAAGTTAATATTCTATAGGGAAATAATGGTTGTTTTGCTGACAAATATACAAAAATTAAATGCACTCTGTGACATAATTTAGATTTACTGAGTGCTAAACCTGGCGTTAGATGGAGTATCTAACCACTAGGCTCTAAATTGTTAACTTTCAGACGTTCCCTGGAAACTACCCAGGCTCCCATTGAATGGGTATCGGGAGCTCTTTTGCCGGTGGTAAAGTGGTAGGGCATTAAGCTGGCAAGTCACCTTTATTCGAATGCTGAATTTAAGAATGAATACAGATAAAAGTCCACTCCCCATAATTCTTCATGGCGTACACGGACAGTTTTACCTTTTCCCTGATGAAAATTTACGATATTAACCTTCTGTAGACAAACTACAAGAATGTCGATTTTTTGGTCTGTATATTCTTACCTTCTTCGGGAACTACGAAGATGTTCGGGGGTGCTTTAAGATGGTCATTGTTATTGTTAAACTTGCAAATGCAAAACGTGCTTCGAAACATTTTACGCGTAAGTCCCTGGCCTGGAGGGTAATGTTAAACTCTGGAATTTTGAAAGAAATTCTCTTAGTCAACACAGTTACATGTACCACTTTGACAATAACGAATCGGAAGTTATCGCATGAAACAATCGGTCAGTCTTCTGATCAGTAGGCTAATAAGTCTGAGGGTCGTACAAGTGAAGTGGCACTAACAGAAGGAATAATAAATGACGAGTGCTGCGCTCTGTGGAGACTATTAGTACTAGGAGGCTGACTTGTTAGTGGGATGTGCGATAATTACACGGACAAGTACCGTTTCATTTGACACCTGCTGCCAAGGACTGTAACAAATGAATAAGTTTCTCGTCACCTTCCGGGTAATTAGTAAACTTTCAAGTCACAGCTTTAAGAAAATGCTTCATATACATACATTTTTAAAATAAAACATCTCTTTCCTCAGTGTTGACAAAGAAGCCGGTAGGTGAACTGTCACTGCACGATTTGCCGGACAGAGAGTTTATATTTCTTGCACAAATAATTTATGATATGTGCACTGACGGTGTGTATTAACATGAAGATGATGATGATGAAGACGATGATGAAAGTATTACTAACAATAACGATATCATCATTGTGTTGGTAGATCCAAAACACAGCAGTAAACACGATTCTGAATCTGTCCCATCCACCAACCACCCTCACCTTTCTACTGCTCTACTATATTTATAATACTGCACTCTCTTCTTCTTCACGGTGTTATATGTGTATTTTTTCACGCGATTCCCCTTGCCAGAATTCTGTAAATGGTTTCTAACTTTCTTAACTGCAACCAAAAGTTCAACCCATCATAATCTCACAGAGTTAAGTATTTTGATTATACTGTATTACCCATCTTACGCTAAGGAGTAGAAGCCTCTTCAATGACCTCAGATAAATGAATGCACTTAGAGTATTCGAAAGGAAGTTGGTAAAGAAAAATTATGGTCTCGTAACAGAAGATGCACGGTATAGTACAAGAGCCAGATATTTTAAAATTTACAAAACCGCTTAGATTAGGTTTGTATGGACTTACTAAAGTGTTGAATAAGGAACAAAATGCCAGAACTAATAGTGACTGCCAGGATGGAAGGAAAATGGAAAAGAGAAAGACCACGGGAAAGACGGACTAGAGCGTTTGAAGACTGTTAGAAGGTAATAGGAATAAGAAACTGCTATACATCAACCAGAGACCGGAAGGAATTAAGGAGGATGGTACTGGAAGATATGGCCCACAACGGAATGTGGTGCTTGAGAAGGAGAAAGAGATTGATACCGTATTTGGTGAACTGCGTAAATAATGACGTTCCTGATTACGTAATATCCTAAACTAATCGTTAAAAACAACAACGGTAATAACAATAATATTTGTGTGGAATATAATGTTATGTGTAAATCACTTACACGACACTTCACACTAACATGTATTTAGTATTTTTGAATATTAATTCATCAAAGCAGTTCGTATTTTAATTATCAAACTATCAGAATGTCTGTCCTTACAGGAGCATTACGATTTTATTTGGAATGTTTGTGGTAATATTTTTGTGTTTTAATCTTCCTTCTTTAATTTTCGGCGGAAAATAGTTTTAAAAAATTTAAGCGCCATAACATGATGAAGGAGTTCCGTATTTTGAAAGTATTTGGTACGATAGATGTTATTAATATACTTTTGCAAACAGTGAGGTAATAATTTAATCCAAGAACTTCTGACGTACTCGTTGTCATGTTGATTTTCGCACGAGTGTAACAGCAGTAGTGACATCTACAAACTCCGCAGAATTGTTGTAACAAATAAATGTTAAATAAGGTATTAACTGCGATAGACCACAGGCAAATGTGCATGTAGGTCTAAATGAAGGGAATGATCACTTTAAAATTATTAACTAAAAACCGTTACATATTTGTATTTATTTACCCTCCATTTCTTTGGGGACAATAATCACGTGATTTCTGCCAATTTTACTGTGAGAAGTAAGTTATAAAACGAAGGCATGATTTAGTAGGCTTAAAGACACGTTTGCCTTCCCCAAAACAAATTCTCACCCTGTTAAAACATCTTTCACACACTGCGGGTGACTAGACACAACTGAAAGTCGGAGAGTAAACATATTTTACTGAAAAACATTTTATCATAAAAATTAACATATATATATTGCGTGCCATTTATATTACAGGTAGGCCTAGTTGATGTCGCATTTCATTCACATTTGAACTGAAAATCTCGAAGTGAGTAGTATCGATATGCGCACATGGTCGATACAATACACACATTCTCGTGCGAACAGCGACTACTGCGCCATCAGTATTGGTAATTTGAAGTAATTCACAACGCCTCGTTGGCTGATCCAAGCGTGTATATCCATAAATTGCCGCACGTCATACAGCAAGGGGTGGTGACTCAACAGGGGGGGTTTGGATGTGTGACTCATAGTGCTTTTCACAGAAATGGAAGTATGCTTTTCAATTTCTTAAGGAATGAAAAAATTAAGGGAAAAATAATGCAGCCATTATACTATAGACGCAGTACTCAATAAAAATGGTCTATAAACTGACAGTTGTAACTGGCATATCTCTTTTGTAAGGGCAGTAATGTTGTAATACAGGTAAACTAAATGAAGGTTATTTTTTGCAATTACCCAAAGCTAAATGTGATCTATCCATCTAACTAATCCCAAGCAGCAGGGTCATTGAGAAGCTGACATTCGCTCAGCTCATCAAGAAATTCGCCGCCTTCTGTAAAAACCGGACGCTCATGACCACGTTCTCTCACGTTTTGCTACCAAAAGGTTACATGCATTTCTTACAGCTCCCATGCATTATAATTGATTCTTCCAACCCATTCTCACTCAATTTATCTTTCTATGAAGACTTCGTGAGGAGTACAAATTATGATACTTCTGGTTTCTGAATTTTCGCAGGCCTCCCGTCAGATCCAGCTATTCTTTGCTGCTTTCTGTGCCCAAACATACGCTGAAAGGTCAGCTTCGCACTCGAGCCGCTTTGATCATTTGAGGAGAATATAGGTGGACCCCATAGAATGTACTTCACATAAAGATAATGCGATTGAAAGAATTTCTTATAAAACCAGGAGATTAGACATTTACTTTTGAAGTATGTAGTACTATACACCAAAGCCTGTTATCGGTGATCTGAAAAATTCGACAATGTAATGGATTCGAACTCAAAAGGCACGCTTTACAACATTATAAAATTAAAGGTAAAGGCTGTGTGTTAGATACTATGAGTGGTTTGGTTGGAAAAGTCGAGAGGAGAGCAAGAAAGCCATGGATTACACAGGAGATGATCAGTAAAATGGATGAACGAAGGAAATGGAAGAATGTCAACAATGAAGAAGGAAGGAAGAACTACAGAAGACTGAGGAACGAATTGAAAAGAGCCACGGACAACGCCAAGAAGGAATATCTGGAGAGCATATGCGACGAGATCATAGAATTTCAAAGAATAGGACGTTATGATTTAATGTACATGAAGACAAAGGAACTAGGTTGGAAAGAAAACCATGGGATTCAAAACATTGGCATCGAAGACTCTCAAGGCAATATAATAATAAATCAGAGACGAGTATTGCAAATTTGGGAGAATTATATCACAGAGCTCTACGATCGAGCTAATCGACCAGAACATCTAGACGTCGAACCTGAAGATGAAGTAGATGAAGACGAGAAAGGCCCTTATATTTTGCAAAGTGAAGTGGAAAAAGCTATCAAGGAGATGAGGGATAAGAAGGCTACAGGAGATGATGATGTACCTGGGGATGTACTCAAATTGTTGGGAGAAGGTGGTCTAAGGCTAATGACACAGATGATCAACAGCATGTATGTAACTGGAGAATGGCCCAGAGATTTTATTGAAGTTACAATGATTGCCTTAAAGAAGAAGCCCAAAGCTACAAAATGCAGCGACCATCGCACAATCAGCATCATCGCTCATGCAGCAAAGATAGTAGAGAGGATACTTAGAAGAAGAATTGAGAGGAAAATTGAAGATGCACTTGGAGAAGATCAGTTTGGATTTAGAAGAGGAAAAGGAACTAGGGATGCAATTGGGATGCTGAGAATAATATCAGAACGAACCTTGGTCATAGATGAGGAATTGTGTGCTTGCTTCATAGACTGGCAGAAGGCATTTGACCGTGTCAACTGGACCAAATTAATGCAAATCCTAAAAGGAATTGGGATAGACTGGCGCAAAAGAAGATTGGTCAGCAAATTGTACATGGGACAAAGTGTCAAAATACGACTGGACCAAGGGGAGACGAGAAGTGTGAAGATTGGAAGAGGAGTTAGACAAGGTTGCTGTTTGTCACCGATTCTGTTCAACTTATACAGCGAGTACCTTACCAAGGAAGCTCTTGAAGGGTTTGGAGACTTCAAAATAGGAGGACAAGTAATTCGCACTGTGAAATATGCAGATGACCTTGTGCTACTGGCTAGGGAAGAAAACGTGCTACAGGGCATGATTGATAGACTAATTGAAATTGGAAGACGCTATGGAATGGAAATGAATGTGGGAAAAACTAAAGTAATGAAAATCTCAAGGCAACCATCCCCAATGAAAATTATGATAGATCAAAAACAATTGGAGAATGTGGAATATTTCAATTATTTGGGTAGCATGATAACAAGTGATGCAAGGTGTACACGTGAAATTAAATCCAGAATTGCCATGGCAAAAACAGCATTCAACAAGAAGAAAAATCTTTTCACCAGCAAACTGGAATTAAATTTAAGGAAGAAACTAGTAAAGTGCTACATTTGGAGCATAGCTTTGTATGGTGCTGAAACGTGGACACTTCGGAAAGTAGATCAGAAGTATCTGGAAAGTTTTGAAATGTGGTGCTGGAGAAGAATGGAGAAGATCAGTTGGACCGATCGTGTGAGAAATGAAGAAGTATTACACAGAGTCAAGGAGGAGAGGAATATACTACATACAATAAAAAGAAGAAAGGCTAACTGGATTGGTCACATCTTGCGTAGAAACTGCCTTCTGAAACACGTGATTGAAGGAAAGTTAGAAGGAAGGATAGAAATGACGGGACGACGAGGGAGAAGACGTAAGCAGCTACTGGATGACCTTAAGGAAAAGAAAAGATACTGGAAATTGAAAGAGGAAGCACTAGATCGCACCGTGTGGAGAACTCGCTTTGGAAGAGGCTACGGACCTGTCGTAAGACAGACTACAGAATGAATGAATGAAAGGCTGTCCGATATTGCCAGGCACAAGTAAAGCTGTACCCACACCCAACCTCGGCGCTAGAAGGGGCAAGTAACCAAGGCCACGCCCCGGCCGCTTTACCTCCCTATAAAGAGTCCCGGTGCCCATTTTACAGGACGCTGGGTGGGCCTCGGGGCCGGTCTAAGGTCCAAAATCTTTAGCCTATCAGGCAGCAGCTCAAAAGTGTTGGATTGTTTGCTTTCTTTCCTTATACTTTTATAAACAAAAAAGGTTACCCTGATAGTAGCCAGGCCTATTTTACCAATAGCCATTCATAGAACAATCCTAGATCTATATCCCTCATTCAAGGCTACACAACCTAGAGAGTTAACACAAAGTTCTTAAAAACATGAGATATTTTAATTCCATATTATTATTATTATTATTTGTTGTTGTTGTTGTTGTCACTTCTATGCAGGGTATTTAAAATTATATACCTGAAACGAAACCTGTCTGTAGGGCATATAGTTTTGCAGCTGTTCTGTAGCTATAATTTAAGATACATGTAAGATTACTTCCCATATTGAATGTTTTGTACTTTTAAATTAGTACTTTCCGAAGTATGTGTGCAGTGCCCAATATGGCTGTTTTGTGTACTTTATATTATTATTATTATTATTATTATTATTATTATTATTATTATGATAATTTATCTGTATTTTCGGTTACTGACGCTGACGTACGTAAAGCTATCAAGCGTCTAAAGCCATCTAAATCTGCTGGGCTCGATGGTATTCCAAGCTTTATTATTAAGGGCTGTACTGACATTTTTGTACCCTTATTGAAGCATATTTTTAATCTCAGTTTGTCTCAGCAGTAGTTTCCTTCTTTCTGGAAAAAAGCTGCTATTGTACCTATTTTTAAAAAAGGCAACAGTACTATAATTGCTAATTATCGCCCTATTTCAATTTTAAATAATTTTTCTAAAATTTTTGAAATAGTTATATATAATCACGTTTCGTATCACCTTCAGCCTAAACTTAATTGCTGTCAACACGGTTTTATAAAATCAAGGTCTACCACCTCTAATTTGGTAAATTATCTTGATTATATAACCCCGTTATTCAGGTCTCAGCGTCAAGTTGATGCTATATATTTTGATTTTAGCAGTGCTTTTGATCTTGTATCACATACTTTACTTTTAAACAAACTTAGTTCCTTTGGACTCTCAAGTGCTTATGTTAGCTGGTTTTGTAGCTATTTATCGGGTAGATTTTCGTGTGTGAAAATTTCTGGTATTTTTTCGACGCCTTTTAGAATACTTGCGGGTGTTCCTCAAGGCTCTGTTTTAGGGCCTTTGCTATTTAATGTATTTATAGACGATATATGTAAAGTAATAACGCATTCAAAATTTCTTCTTTTTGCAGATGATATAAAAATTTTTCGTGCTATTACATCACTTGATGATTCTACTCAGTTGCAATCAGATATTGATTCCATACAACGTTGGTGCACTGCTAATTTTATGAATCTTAATACTGGCAAAACTCGAGCCATTACCTTTTCTAGGAAAACAAATACCCTTTTTTTGAAATATAAACTTGGGGATTCTTTTATTACACGTACGGATTGTATTAAGGATTTAGGAGTCTTTATTGATTCCAAATTATATTTTCATTCCCATGTTGATTACATTTTTTCTCAAACCATCAAGCTTTTGGATCTTATTCGTAATATTACCTTTTCATTTTCTACTCTTGATTGTTTATTGACTTTATATTTTTCACTTGTTAGACCCAAATTAGAGTACGCATCTGTTGTATGGAATTCAATTACTTCTACTGATGCAAAAAAGCTTGAGCTTATTCAAAGGAAGTTTGTAGCTTTATGTTATAATCGATTCCTTTCCCGCGACAATAATGGTTATAGTTATGCTAAAGCTCTTCAAGTACTTAATTTACGTACTTTACAAGACAGAAGATATCAACTTGATGCAATTTTTGTCATTAATGTTTTATTAGGTTCCAAATCTTGTCCGTCTACCTTAGACATTATTGGTCTACGAGTTCCCACTCGAAACCTCCGAGACTTTTCTTTGTTTTATGTTAGCTCATATCATAAAAACTGTCCCTCCGGCCGGTGTGTTATAGCGGCAAATTCTATTTGTAATAATATGGATGTTTTTAGAAGGGAATTTGTTACACTTAGTGAGATGTAATATTTTATTACATTATATTAAGGTGTTCTTATTAATTCTTTCAGTAAGTTATCGTTTGTTTATTTATTTGTTTTGTTGTGTTTGTTTATTTTATTTTGTTCCTTGTCCATTGTTATTTGTGTTTGTATGTTGTGCTGTTTCTGTAATTGGCCATCTGGCTGTTGACTCGGCACATTAATAAGCCAGAATTGAATTGAATTGAATTGAATTGAATTATTATTAGGTGCAAGGCTCTTGTGAATGCGGTAATGAACCTTCGCATTCCATAAAATGCGGGGAATTTCTTGCCTAGTTGAAAATCTGTTAGCTTCCCAGGAAGAACCCTACTCCATGGAGTTATTATTATTATTATTATTATTATTATTATGCCCAAATGGAAGGGCTCCGTAAATGAATTTGAAAACCCGGGCATACGTATTTTATATTTAGAATTGTGACGGGAAGTAAGAATAGAACTTTTGTAAGAATATTGTGCTAAAGCTAGCGTACGTCACATCGACAGACGCTTCAAGTTAAATGTAAAAACCTCTACTATTTCTAAAGCTTACCAGTTTTTCCACATCTTGAATAGTTTTTGAGTCAATTACAACTTACTGAAATGAAGTTCCGAGCAGTGTTAATACTGGACTGAGAAGTTACACAATTGAAAGCGTCCGATAGCTGTTAGTGTAGAAACCACTTACAAAATTATATCAAATTTCGGTACTAAAAGCGGGAGTAAAGCCGCGCAAATAGAACCTTGCCTAACAGGCCCACAATAAAGGGACTAATATATTACAAGGGGGCTTTTGCAATAAAATTTGCACTCATATAAGTCTATATTACAAAACGACCTATGATGGTAACTAACTAGGCTTATCTGGAAGAAGGAGAACAGCTAGATTTATGGCCCAATTACCCTGCACTAAAAGCATCAACGGGTTCCAGATACCGTCATAAAACTTTTCTTCATTTGTGGCCCTTTTAACCGGGGTGTGGGAAATACACTAAGGGTCAGGCGTTCTTATTATCCTTTCATGTTATGACTTGTACAAAGGACCCATACAAGAAAAAGTGGTTACAAAAATATATAGGGGCCTATAGGTAAATTTGGGATTCAATAGGCTGAAGAATAGAAAATCTGAAAAAAAAAAAAATCGAAATTCATGTTTATAAATGTCTCATACTTTCTACTGATCTTACTTAAATTTTGTGGCATTGTTTATGAAGTAAAGAAGAGAACGTCCTATGTCGAGACTATGTCCGTCCGTCTGTACCAGAGTATCACCGGGTAAAATATTTTTCTGATTAAATTCTGTATAAACGTTTCTTAGAAAATTTGTTGAACAAGCATCAGGTTTGTGAAAATCGGCTAAGTGACTGTCCTACAGGTGTAAGTTGCGTAATGGTGTAAATGAAATTTTACCCATATTTTCTAAGTCGTTCTTCCGATTTTGATAAAATTTAATTCAGTAGATGTCCACAAAAATGTGTTAAGTGACTGCAAGTTCCGTGAAAATCGGCGCAGTGAAAATTATACTTTACTTGAGCACGTACGATTTGGGCGAAATTCGATATTTCTTACACCTTTTATCTGCGCATAACACCGTTGACCATTTGAGAGTTTAGTGATAACAGGCACAGGGAAAGTCGTACTTTCTTATGGGTGTAATTAAATTAGATTTACGTATGTACCGTAAACAATATGGAATTTTGAATGTAAAGAACGCCTTGGTAAATTCTATATATGTATTACATCATGGAGTATACAATTTACGACATTTTTATTTATGTTTGCGCCATCCTGCTTATTTAATTCCGCTTACTGTACCCCAGTAACAATGCCCCATGCAAACCGTAACCTATGAACAACGGGGCGACGAAAGGCAGAGCTTTTATCGTCTGTACTGTACTGTGCACGCGCACCTATAGTATCGTCTGTTAAGGCCTCTTCCGCTTCAAATTAGTGAACATAACAGCCATCTAGTAGAGAGCATACAAAGTATTGATTTCACAAGCGTTCCTGTTGGTAGCAGCACCTCACGAATAGCGCAAGTCAATACCGCGAAAACGAGATAAAAGTCGACGCAAGACCATTCAACAAATTCGTCCATTTTATGTCAAATGAGAGACGAATATAGTAGTTACGTTGCAATAACTACATATTGTAGTATTTAACTTCTTTTGTGAGACAGGTAAAAGGCATAATATCTGTTTATGACAGATAAAGTTTGTGCTCATGTGCGATTTATATCTTTAGAGATAAGTCTACAAAGGTGTTTATTTGAAATTTATATTCTCGGTAAATTCAGAGCTGCAAAGGTAATGTAATCGCCATTTAATTAATGCGTATTTTGAAATTTCTACGCATCTCAGAAGGCTTGAGCATCCACTCGTTAATTAGAAGAAAGGTATGTGTATGTAAAACGTCCACACCGGCTCTGGGGCGCACCCAGCCCCCTATACATTCAGTACCGCATTTCTTTTCCAGGGGTAAAAGCGGCCGGGACGTTTAGTTAACCGCTGACCTCCATCTGTTGCCGAGGTTAAGAATGAGTGGAGCTATACCTCAACCACCTCATATGCCTTCATGGCGTGGACAGGGAAAACGTTAACTGTATGCACAGTACATAAAATTAAAAGTGACGGTAAACTTTCCTTTAATACGTCATGAAGGTACGAAGGGTAACAGAGATACAGCTACATATACGTATTCAGTTTTATCGAGCCAGTAAGGTGCACTGTGCGTTTGTCGTCGGATTAAAGGGTCAAACAGAAATCTCCGTAGCCGACCCAGCTATCAAAACCGTTGTGACCATCAGAATGGAAGTTTTGAGTAGCCATGCCTACTGCTGCTCATCCCCCTTCATACAGCCTTGGCGCATTCATACCAGCTGCCTTATGCTCCCCTCTCCTAAGCTCAGTCTGTTCCCACCTTCTGTCAACTTATCCCCTCCCCTAAACGTTGCTTCCCCCCCCCCCCCCTCTCGGGGTCGTAACCCAAGTAGGTTTGATGTATGATGGCCGCTGCTGATTTACGACTGATTTTAGCGCGCTCTATGAGTAGACAGCTTGAAGTACGTAGTTGGGAGATTGCGTTGGAAGCACGGTCGTAGAGGCATCTACTGGTGCATTGCTAAAGCTTCTCCATTGACCATTCGACGATTACGATCCGTCGATTGCGCGAAACAAGGAGTAAAGAAATTCTGTTCATTATGATTTGTTACCCCAACTACAGCTGAGTAATATAGTTGTGATCACTGCCTATGACTTTTCAATAATCTTAGACTGTCACGCTGCTCAATCTGTGTGACTTGCACGTTATCTTGCGGGTTTCCTTTTCCTTACTTTTATATTCTTGTTGATTTTGGTTCTTTTTGTTCATTTCACTCATTTGTCTTAATTAATGTTTTTTGAACAATGACCGGTATTCTGCTTTCATTGTCAGTAATATGAATTTTTATTAAAAATAGAATTCCACGCTCGTACCGTACGTTTCCTTAGTTTTTGAGTGCATGCCTTAAGTTCATAATCTCTGCTCTAATCAAATGTTTCACCAGCTTGTACGGAACCTGAACATTCAGGACAATGTTCACGTAAGCCTGCTTCATGTCCGCGTAACTTAACCAGTCAGTTCAATTCAATTCACTCCACATTCTAACAACCTGCTGGTTTAAGATTCTTTTTAATATTGTCCTCACATGTACACTTCAGTCTCCTAAGTGTACCCCTTCCTTCAAATTTTGTACCGAAATATTCGTACGCAATTTTTATCCCTTCCATACCTCGTCTATATTATCTTTGATGATTTGATCATTCTAATCATATCTGGCGAGGAGTAATTAAAAATTATGCAGCTCTTCGTTGTGCATTTTTCTCCATCATCCTGTTACTTCCTCTTTATCAGATCCAGATAAACTTTTCAGCATTGTATGCCTGTATTGATAATTACCCGCCATCTTAGTCTCCTAAAGTCCTGCACTGTAAAACAATATAAAATTAACTTTATTAATAGACCAGGGCCAAGTTCGTAATATGGCACGTCACTAGACACCGTGCCATTTCTTATGCGATTAGTTGTCGGCCTGTCACCTCGGAGATCCGCGTTCAAACCCAAGCCAATCCACGTTTGATTTGTGGTGGACAAAATGGCACTGGGACAGGCTTTTCTCCGAGTAGTTAGGTTTTCCCCTGCCAGTATAATTCCACCAAAGTTCTACACTCAGTCATTTAGCAATTGACAGCTCGCTAAATAACACAATGTAAGAGCTTTGGCACTCATTTTGGCATCAAGTTTAATGCATTTATCGCCATCCTATGACGATAACGCACAGATGTGAGAGCATTTTATTCATGCAGAAGATCCACTGTAACATTTTAAATTCTTACGTTAATACCAAAGTTGTCTTGGATGAGGATTCTTTTCAAAAGGCAGATAGTGTCTTAGCTGGTTAAGAAGTTTTCGCTTTTGTGAATCCCAAAGTTTTATTACCGAGTTTAGATACCCGCTGCTGAACGCTGTGCTGAGCCAACTGAATACAATGCTCTGTGTCACACCACATTTCTTTACGGTTAATTGTAAGAGTATATTTTCATGTATGGTTAGATATCCCTCCAGGACCTTATCTTATTCTCCGTACGTGCTTTGTCATCCCTTAAAAGCGGGGAAAAATAATTAATAATTTGGTGACAAATTTTGATGGTACAAGAAATTACCTTTTCTTGCATTTGTCTGTGGTACCTCAC
Source organism: Reticulitermes speratus (assembly GCA_021186555.1). NCBI lineage: Eukaryota > Metazoa > Arthropoda > Insecta > Blattodea > Rhinotermitidae > Reticulitermes > Reticulitermes speratus. The sequence continues at coordinate 35,688,251 of JAJKFL010000003.1, read as the reverse complement.
GAGTTTTTCTGTTTTACCTCACGAGTTTGTCTGTGGTACCTCACGAGTTTGTCTGTGGTACCTCACGAGTTTGTCTGTGGTACCTCACGAGTTTGTCTGTGAACAGTGGCAAAATTGAGTAAGTTATAACTTAATTTGCACAGCTGACAAAAAACTTCCATGAATCTAACGAACTTAAAAAAAGGTAATTAAGTAAATAAGAAATGGTACGAGAGATTTGGAATTATCACAGCGTTGACTATAAAACTTGCTGCTTTTTATCTATACTTATGGTGTATGCAGCAGGTTTCTCTGAAACGTCAGTACAATTATATCGGACTACATGGAGTCACATCTTATAGAAGACAGGAGTCTTTCAAACTTAACGATTTCAGTAGACTTACGTGTTTTTCAGACAAAGGGTCAAATATAATTGAAATGAGCTTCTCTCCAAGACCTACCGAGCCGTCATTAACTATGCAGGTGTATCCCCCCTCCCTCCACTATGGCCACAAAAATGATGTGTCGTCACTTCAAAACCGTCAGCATAAGAAGGAGGATGGCGAGTCATGCTCTTTACGTCACGCTTCGCCCTTCAACTCAATTACAGGAAACACTTATTTTGTTACGTAAATGGACGACAGGTTCCTTTACCACTACGTCTGAACGCTACTCAAACGTACCAAGTGAGGTGTCAGTAACCTCTCGTCTATCGACAAACTACAAATATTACGAGTTCTCTCGCACTGTCGGACTTACTTGCACATACAAATGATACATGGTTTTAAATGTAAGATCAAGCGGATCTCGGTGGCCCTGTGATTTAAGCCTCCCAGTTTCCCAGTCTAAGAGCGCAATTAATTCTAACATGACATCAAATAATTTAGCTAGGTCTACATATAATGCCTTGTTTCTCAATAAGAATTCGATTTTACACTGTAATTTCAATACTTTCACAAATCACTAGCGTCTGACGTTGGCCGTGCCATAGCTCAGGCGGTTAGTCGCCGGCCTCTCACCGCGGAGGCCCGGGTTTCGATCCCGAAGGGGCACTGGGACAGGTTTTACTCTGAGTACGTCGGGTTTTCCCCTGTCAATTTCATTCCACCGGTGCTCCATTAAAATGGAAAAGCAGAAAAAACCTGATTATCTTCATCACAGGGTTGCACAATAAGCCTTCAAGGCTGCGGTGCATCCGTAGCATCTGCTACGGGGCCCTTCAAAAAAAAAGTCTGACGTTTCGGAGGAAACTACTACCTTATATCCAGTGTAGAATAAGACTCATTTTCCGGACTTAGAGGCGGGGGAGGGGGGGGAACGTGATGGCAAATGAACAACGGTACTGTGTCCCGAAAACTATGATTTCGTCGAAGTTTCAGCAAACATATACTAACAACACGTTGCCACTTTCCAGAATTCAGCATTTCTCACAGTCTCCGTGCTCCGAACCTGAAATCCCTACTTTCTGTTTGCAGCTGACATTCACTTTTACACATTTCATTTGGTACTGTATTATTCACCCAGAAAATTTTTCCAATATGTGGCCAGAGGCTGGTAAAGTAAGAACGTTCCGAATTTAAAATTGTTTCCTTACCGAATTCTTTCCCTCAATTGGTTCTGAACACAGAGTTGTCGTGTGGAAGTAATAAAGCCTGCGAACGGGGAAACATGTGTTCTGCTGCATGTGTTTACTGCCACATGATCAATCATACGAACCTTTATTGTGGAATTAACAGTTTAGCATAATTCTTGCCTAGTATGTATTTGTAGCGCTTCTCATATTAAGCGTTCTAAAAATGTTTAAAAACCCAAAGTGTCTTCTGAACAAAGGTAAAAGCCGACTTATATGTAAGTAAATTGTACGTTACTCGTACTATACATATTCTTACATTTAATACATCAACCAACATACGCACTTATAAAATACAATTCGTGACAATTATTAATTCCTACATTTTTCGGTACCGGGGTGCCATCCTCAGGGTGTTTTTAGAAGAAAGGAATATAAGCCCAACACGTTAACCTAGGTATTACATCGCCCTTACTGGATTGATTAAAATTTAAAATTCTAGAATACACAAAGTTGATAAGCATAAAATTACAACGTGACATTAAAAGTGAGCCGTTCCAGGTATAAGTTCGTAGTTGTTTATATTCTGTATGAAATATGTATACAGATATTTTTAATCTTTCCAATAAGGGCGATGCAATGCCTAGTGTAGCGTGTTGTGCTTAGATTCCTTTGTTCTGAAAACTCCCTGAAAACGGCACGCCGATGTCGAAACTTGTAAGAGTTTAATACTTGTCATGAATTGTATTTTATTAAGTGCGTCTGTTGTTTGATGTATTACTTATATCTAAGTCAATAGGGAAGTTTTGAGATGCATTTAATTACAGCAGGCCAACACGTTTTGAGATGCTTTTAATTACAGCAGGCCAACACGTTTTGAGATGCATTTAATTACAGCAGGCCAACACGTTTTGAGATGCATTTAATTACAGCAGGCCAACACGTTTTGAGATGCATTTAATTACAGCAGGCCAACACGTTTTGAGATGCATTTAATTACGCAGGCCAACACGTTTTGAGATGCATTTAATTACAGTAGGCCAACACGTTTTGAGATGCATTTAATTACAGCAGGCCAACACGTTTTGAGATGCATTTAATTACAGCAGGCCAACACGTTTTGAGATGCATTTAATTACAGCAGGCCAACACGTTTTGAGATGCATTTAATTACGGCAGGCCAACATGTTTTTAGATGCATTTAATTACAGCAGGCCAACACGTTTTTAGATGCATTTAATTACAGCAGGCCAACACGTTTTGAGATGCATTTAATTACAGCAGGCCAACACGTTTGAGATGCATTTAATTACAGCAGGCCAACACGTTTTGAGATGCATTTAATTACAGCAGGCCAACACGTTTTGAGATGCATTTAATTACAACAGCCACACGTTTTTCAAACATTTTCTTTTTTATTTTACGCCTTTGAGGGTCATTTATACCTACTTTTTGTTTATTACAGATCTTCGAGTAGGACAGTTGAAATGCATTAATTCTCCATGTCGTGATGTTTCTAATCTCATTGATTTTAATTTTTATTAATAAAATGGCTTCCATTAAATTCTGTACTACAAGAATATTATTAGTTTGGTCATATTTTTATTTATAATTTCTTATCCTACACAAATAAACGAACGGTCCAGTCAGGCATTTATCGCTCCTGCTTCTTATTCAGGAGTCCCAGGTTAAAACCTAGGACCGAAGACCGTTTACATTGTCTGAGATTTTCCGTCGTTTCCCTCATTTTCTACAAATAAATTCGGGGCATTACCTTAAATTAGGCCACGACCACTACCTTCTATATCATTCACTATCATCTGTTTATTCAAAGGTACAGAATCAGTGTCTTTCAGACATTAAGTAAATTACAAATAACAAAATAATCCTCAACGCTTTTTACACATTTACACTCAATGCAACTACAATTTTGGCTTCACGTGTTCTCTCCGTGTCGAAAAAAACTTATCCTATAATAGAAACTTTTTCGTCACGGTTCATCAAAACTGAAACCAGTTAAGTCGCGAATCTGCCTGGTGTGAGAACACAGTGCCTATAACAAGAGGGAAGCCTTAAAACCCTTTGCGAAAATATTACGTGACATGTCAGCACAGAACACTTAGTAGAATTTATTTAACCGTTAGTTACGAAACTTAATAGGCATGTAGTTTTATGTATTATCACTGTCACTAATATAGGCCGATGTGCTTCTAAACGTCAACACTACATCTATACGTTACAGGATGAAATATTTACCTCCAGAAAGGAGTAACAAATCTTACCGACTGAGCTAAGTTACGTTTTAAGTGTCCAGGGGAATATGTGGGTCTATAAGGGGCGAAGAAAAGGATAATGGGAACATTACCCAATCAGGAAGTTTCTAATATGTGCCGTCCACCAAATATCGAATCGAGGAGACTTTGATGGGCGAGCGTGGAAGACGAGGATTGTGCAGACTAACAGGTAGGCCGAAAAAGTAAACAGAAAAGACTACTTGGATAACTTAGGCATAGATTGGAGAATAATTTTAAAATTAAAATAAAAATAGGATGTAAGAGGGTGGGTATTGCTTAAAGTCCAGTGACTCTGAGTCTTAGGGTTCCAATTTTTGCAGATGATTTATCAACAAGCTAAGCGACTTTCAGGTTCTCTTTTAGAGCTCTGCTCAATGAATTTAATGTCATTAAAGCTAAAACAGAATTCTTCATGTTTCTTCCTGATGTGAATTTATTTAGCTCACAAGTTTACGATCTTATGATGCGACTCTTATCTTGGAACTGTTAACACGAAGATTGAGCAGCTGAGCCAGCTTCATCGCAATTAAAGATAGCGACTTTCGGATGTAGGTGATGATGGGTTGTGGGTTGCGGTTGCGTCTGGAGAATATCCCTCGCCCTTTTCTTGCTTTCTCACGGAACCGTACAGTCATCCGATCTAAGCAGATTCTAAGAGAAGACTAGAAAACGTCAACAAAGTGAAAGAAAATAGAAAAATAATAATATAAAAAAGGGGAAGCAAAGTGATTAATCTTTACTGAGCGACTGGTAGATTCATCTTCTACTCGCGTCCGATGGAAGTGTGGCGGAGTGGCAGTATCGTACAGTCCCTCTCAAAAATATTCTGTCACCTATAAAGGATGTTATACCACAGATCAACCTATTTATTGAATAATATGTTACACTCGTAGAATAGCTTGTAACTCAATAGCAATGCAACTAAGTACGTGGTATAGTGTTCTTGAAATACAACTAAATTTCTCAATAATTCACCACATTTTATGTAATCTTATATTTATTATCTTGTCCAAAGAATCCTCTAGATACTGAGGTAATTGAATCCAGTCTGCACTCTTGCGCCAGCACTGAGGAAACTGAATCCATTTTGCACTCTTGCGCTAGCACTGAGGCAATTGAATCCAGTTTGCACTCGTGCACTAGACACTGAGGCAATTGAATCCAGTCTACACTCTTGCACTAGACACTGAGGTAATTGAATCCAGTCTGCACTCTTGCGCCAGCACTGAGGAAACTGAATCCATTTTGCACTCTTGCGCTAGCACTGAGGCAATTGAATCCAGTTTGCACTCTTGCAATAGACACTGAGGCAATTGAATCCAGTCTGCACTCTTGCACTAGACACTGAGACAATTGAATCCAGTCTGCACTGTTGCACTAGACACTGAGACAATTGAATCCAGTCTGCACTCTTGCACTAGACACTGAGGTAATTGAATCCAGTCTGCACTCTTGAGATAGCACTGAGGCAATTGAATACAGTTTGCACTCTTGCACTAGACACTGATGCAATTGAATCCAGTCTGCACTCTTGCACTAGACACTGAGGCAATTGAATCCAGTCTGCACTCTTGCACTAGACACTGAGTCAATGGGATCCAGTTTGCACTCTTGCAAACTATTATTTATGACGAATTTTAATATTGTCCTACCATCTATTCTTAGGTCCTTTTCATTCGGGACTTCAGACAAAATTTTATAAACATTCCTCATAGCCTTTTTGCTTCTTCAGTTTCATTCACCTTTAATTTTATCACCACAAAAAGCATATAGTTGATTAAAGTAATTATACATTTTCAAGGGTTCAGTCCTATTCACTACCCCTTTGATCAATTCATATATTCTACTGTAAATTATAACACAGAAATTCTTGTATACACTGACATCTGCTTGTTTGACCTTATGTAGCTTTTCTTTGTTGAAAATGTCGTATTGTGAAAATTTAATTACGTCGAAAGGAATATGTCCTATACGAACTGTAAGGACAAATTTACTTTAAGAGTTTATAAGTAAGCCGGTCATATTTTGATACGTTTGTAATTCCAAAATACCCACATTTATTGACCATATTTGTACCTTTGACCGGTAGGTAGCTGCAGTTTCTATAACTGTGACTGAAGGTAATTCTATAGTACCCTCAGTCACATAGACAGGGTGACAGTTCCATCACTCTGGCAGGAGCATTATGACCTTAATGCCTGTTTTGTTTATGAGATTGTTGTCTTTTTCCCATATGTAGTAACTTTATAATTATTTTATAAGGAATCAAAGTCCAGTAATTCTTTCTCTACATCATTTAGACCGGTTTAGTGCTTCTAAAACGACTTCTTCGGATCTGAGACATTACCAGTCCTACGTTTGCTGCAGTCGAATGAATGACACAAGTTAAGCTGTTCTTGATTCCGCCACGGGCCTGAAGTTGGATTGCTAGTCCTGTCTGGGATCTGCACAGGTTTATGTTTACCGTGCTTCTGGGAAAATTGAAATTTCCCAGCATCGGTTTATCTTATTTCTTGGGATCTTTGAAAACTAATAAATTAACTTACTAATTCTAACCAAACATACTTAATAATTTTTTCCATTCCTTCATCATTATTTTTTCACAAAGCTGTCTAAATTAGAATAAAATATTTTGAAAGTGAATAAATATTATTAATATTGTTAAATGAATAGTTAATTCTTCTCCCCCTCTTGTAAATTTACAGCACATATTAGAAGAATTTTCCTCAGTGACGTTATTAACTTCCCCTGCTCTCATTCTATGTATATCGGGTTTAGATCACGAATTCTTAATCCGACACTTTTGTAACTTACCTCATCCTCTACTGCAAAAACACATATCGCAAAATTCTTCGTTTTCTTAAATAGCTCTATACAGGCCTATGCATTTTGTTCATATGTTCATCTTCCTGCAATGACCCCAAGTATTAGAGTAGTAGCCAATTATTTTGAAAGGAAATATGACTCATTCATTTTATCACTAACCTGACCATACATCATATTCAATTTTAGGTTAAGAACACGTGGGGCTTTTTATTCACTCAATTTTAGTTCCTCATCTCCTTCTTGTCAAGTGTCATAATTAAGGTTATTGTAATTTTCGTCAACCCCTTCTGGCTAATGTTCAGAAATTATTGTTAAATGGGCCACGACCGCTTCCTTACACCTTCTTTATATTTTATTATTATTCCAAACTGTATGTCCTGAATTACTGACGACTTATTTAAATGAATTACAAACTTAGCTGTCAGCATCCTGTAGGCACAAACGTAATTTCATCAAAGAAAACTCTTCTTTAATATTTATAACACTATATCTTCGAAACGTCTTTTTCAGACAAGTGGTTCGATGTTACTCAAACACACATGAACCCACCATCATTAGAGGATTTCCCTTGCTAGATTGATGTAAACGGGTAAATGGAATCCGTCAGTCAGGTGAAACATGAAGAGAGACTGTGGAGTGGGAGAGAGTGTGAATGGTAGCCGGTGTTACTTCTATTGGTTTATTGATCGTTTTGAAATTTCTTTCCGATTACCATAGCAGCAATAGGGTAGCATGCGACTAAGGAAAAGAGCTTAAGGAACGAAGAGAAAAATAACATTCTCTCTGTTGATTCTCTGCTTGTACGAGTATAGAAACTTATCGAAGTAGGAATTTTTCAGTCATTATTTAATTGACTGATTTGAGTGACTGATGACCTGAGTACATTGCAGTGTTGTGAGAAAATGTGTGGTGGCCGATTTAAAGTTCTTTTTTGAACCACTCACGTACTGGACATTGTCCATCATCCAGCTTTTAAAAAAATACAAATGCTTAACCTAAACTCTCAGAACTTGATCTGCTTTTCTTCCTTAGGTAATGTGGTGGAAAAGCATTCATCTTTAAACTCTATTTGTACCTAGATATTTTCAGACTCTGGGCAGCTTGTGGCAGTGGACAAAATCCCGATTTAGGCGCATACATTGTGATAGTTGAAGCGATGTAAAGTTCCAAAAGATAGAAGGTAGCTCTCTTTAATAGATTCAACCAGTGGGCATAAATTGAATTTTTTCCCTTGATGACAGGAACAAACCAGTTTTCTGAAAGTATTTTTCATTATTGTTGTATTTTTTAAAACAGGACAATGGAAAAAGTCGAAAAGTGAGAAATTCTAAACATAATAATTACATCAACAGAACCATATGCAGTTAAAATAAACTGTTCCATCTTCTATCACACGATTAGCTAAATTTGCTTTCTTACAATTCCATGTCGTTTAGTATCAATGGTCAACAAATTCCTAAGAGCCATGGAACCTTGACGACTAAATTTGTTTTTCTAACGCCCTGTAGAATAAAAGTGTACTCTTTGGGCGCGGATATAAAATTTAACTTTTCAAAACATAGACATTTGAAAAATATTTAAACAAATTTTGAAAGAACACATTTTATTATTTGTGGTTAACACTAAAAATAAATCTTGTGATAATTATGCACAAAGTTGGGGAGGCAAGTAAAGAAATCGATTTAAGATTATTCCAATTATGTCTACCAACGTCACTGTAAAGACCCTGTGCTTGCGGAACCCCTGGCAGTAACCTGCGGAATCCCATGGTTCCGCGGAACAGTGTCTGAATACCACTGGCTTACACCAAGTGTTGTAATGTAGTAACATGTATGTACTCGAGAAGTAGGCCTTTTGCTTCGATCCCTGAGATGGGCTCCATACCCATAATCTGCTATATTTATGAATGTGTGAGTAATTAGTTGATGATAATTACGCCAGATGGCCGTCGTTTTTGTTAGTCAAGAGGCAAAGGGGATTATATGCTTCGGTTGGAATTGCAGCGTCCTACTTTGCCGATAACATTGTCAACATATCACTTAAGGAACAGTCATTTTATGGCATGAATACTAATTGAAACTGTGATGTCATAGCACCCACTTGCTAATGTTCAGCACAGTAACACCACAAGCCGCCGCGTAATGTTACTCACTCTCACATTACAAGTTAGCCTGCTTACTCTTCGAACTTCTGCCGGAAGACATGCTATCCTGAGTAAGGTGACACAGTATCTTCAGGACATTTAGCCTAGACCTCCTCATTCTGAAAATTTACTAACTAATCAAGTTCATCATATCTTATCTGGCGCTGTAGTGTCCATGCTGTTTTCTCTTCAAAGGCAATATTTTGTGCATACACCGCCACGTTTAGCACTAAAAATTCTGCCTTTTGCCCACATACATTATTTATACGTATATACCGCATGATTCTCATAATAAACAATCGTTTTTCCGTTATACAGGATTCAACAATTGGTCTTCCTAATGGAAACATACTGTTCTCTATGAGGTACGAAATAAATCTCTTTATATAACGTAAATTAATTTTTTTAGTCACCGGCCTCACACCGCAGAGGCGTGGGTTCTATTCCAGGCCCTGTCAGGTTTGTGATGGAAAAGTGGCACTGTGGTGGGGTTTTCTCCGAGTATTTCGGTAACATTCGACCAATGCACCGCACTCATCTTCATCGACATGTTGCTCTTATCAGAAGGAAAAAGAGGGAAGTCTATGAACCTTACAAAAGCAATGCTAATTCGGAAATCATCGGAGCATTTGATATACAAGTACTTATAATTTTAGTTTTCAAAACATTAAAAGGACGTCCTAAATTGCGACGAGCCTAACTACATAAAATCACGAGGCCTAATAGCGCGTGTCAGGCACATTCGCATACATATTTTGCCAATAGCATGCCGGGTTCTGGATGTAGTTTCGGAGGTCAAGTATTTTAAGTTGTTAATTAAATACAAATCCTACTGTGGTCTTCTCGGTCAGATACTAAGGATAAGGGGGACTTAAAGCTTGTTGCTTGGAGGTTAGCTGGGTAGGACCTACATGGCGTGAATGTTATTTTAACGAAAAAGAAGTGCTTAGAGGGAGGGAGGGAAGGGGTTATTGCGGCAGCCTGGATAAGTTGATGTTGGTTAAAATCTCATTGCCTCCATGCACCTGCTACCGCGCTAACCTCCAAGCAACTCGCTTGCGTGCGTTAGTACCCTAAGCTGTGTTAGCCGAAAACAAAGTTTCAGTGCCATTACAACTAGAGTCCTGCATTGAACACGATTACATTATGAATCTTCTTCCTTAATTTCCTCGAATTATCAAGACGTATCTTACACTGGATCGTAGAATCAGATTCTTAAGAACCATTTCTCTTTTGAAACTTTGTTTTGATCTGGTCATATTTAAGCACCACCACGAAACGTTCATCATATCATAATCTCTTTGTTCAGCCACATCAGATTTCTCTGGAGTCTAATGTGTTTCCGCTAGATGCCACTTATCTACGTCAACATCTCGTCATTTCCTTCACGTCAAGATTATTTTATTTTGATACTCTTCCTTTCATATTGTAATTTCTCTTTTAACCCTCTTTTCTTTCGTGTATTCACTTTCAATTTTTTCCCGCCCTTGATTTTTCAGTACATGTTTCCGAAACTCGTATGACTACTTCAGCTTTCGCATTTTTCAACTTAGGAATATATTAACACACGTTACTCAGTAATTTATTATTATATGGCAGTGCAGTGCGTCAGCATCTCTATTTTTTTTGTCGGGGCCTTGACATAAACACTCGTACTTTAACCCAGAATTCTACTAGGCTACCCCTCAACTCTACAGTCCAGCCTAAGTGTTCTGTTGAGTTCGCATAAGAAATTTACAATATACATTTGGCTGCATCTTTCAGAGTTCGTCTCGCACAACTGAGAATTGTAAATTCACAGCATCCATATAAAGGTAAAGTAGCTCCCAGACCTCGCCATTAGCACGTATTCAGGTACACAGATAAAATACACGCAGTATCTGCCTCAGCTGGAGAAGGAACTGCGTGGTCAGATTCATGTTCCGGCTGCTTTATCCCCAGGGAAATAGCCCATTTACGTATGGAGAGGATCAGGCTGGGCCCTTGAGTTTTGTCTAAACGTGATGGCAAACAGGAGAGTCCTTGAACCGGACCTATGTTTGTCGAAGTGTTAGTTATGAGTTTACAGTCTAGATATTTGAAATCAGAGAAAACTTTGTTTTATCATAAACTGGACATGTAGTATCTGAGCACAACGACATATTCGCATAAGCAGCTACACAGTAAAGTTTATTGAAATTGATTATTTCTACCAACAAATGCACCAAGACAAGTTTGTCACTGTTTTCTTTATTGAAAGAGTGCCCCAATACCCCAGACCACAGACCACGCAGACACGAAGGAAGGAGGTCCTACCTAACAGCAAAACACACAGATAACTGGAATACACACCGGAAAATAGGACCACGCTGCCATTAATTAATTAGTAAAGTATACTACAGCAAGTAGTTTATATATACCACTTGATTTTACTGTTAATTTTAATAACTTTTAGCAACTTAACAATACCACTAATTATACAAAATTTTATGAAGTGGTAATAACAAATATTGACTCACTGTTATGACGTAACTTATGAATTGGTCTATGTAACATCTCACTTAAAAAAAAAAAACCCTGATGATAGCAATATAATTGCCGAAATGCGTATTGGGGCACTTTTTCAATAAAGAAAACAGTGACAAACTTGTCCTGGTGCATTTGTTGGTAGAAATAATTCAATTATACAAAGATGCATGGTGAATATAAAGTTTATTGAAATTGTTGAAGAGAGTAGGCTACTTGCATAATTTTTAAAATGCAAGTTTTGAGGTATTAAGAGGATTGTTGCTGAGAATGCAGGTCTTATGGAATGGGGGGGGGGGAACTGTGTGAACGGGTGTGTTGCTCCTGATGCTGTGAAGAAAGGCAGTGCTTTCGAAACCTCGTGAAACATTCACTCAGCGACAAAATGCCACACCCCAGGAGACCTGAATTCTTTATGGTATTGCCTTTAACGTGCTGAATTTTAGTTTCGGTGTTTTAATTCTCAGTGCGAGCTATATACATAATTTCAGAGATATGTTTGGCTAATTTACATCAATCTCACATTCAGAAACTTCTTGGTTCAGTCCCCGAACGTTATTAGACATTTTATATCATTCCAGTTGCATGGTGAGCTATGTGTAGAAAACGTATCCATTAAACAGTAAGTAATATTACATTTAATTTTGGTGCAAAAATTAATTGGTGAAGAAAACTTCCCCTCAACTTCTGATCTGTTCCACCCGTATAGCCACACAATTCTTGTTTACCATTTGGGGGACAGCCTCCAAAGTTGAGTGGGGAAGACTGCTGGGTACAGAAGGGTTGTAGAATGGGATTTCTAGGGATGGGGGAAGTTGCTCTTAATATATAAAAATTCACCACGGCGGTGGTGGCCATGATGGATGACGTATTTCCGCGGGCGTTGACGTCAAAGAATCCAACATCCATCCATCCGTCGCCCGTCTGTCTGCTTGCCCTAGCCCGCACCGCTATTTGACGGCTCTTCTCCCTTTTTTTTTTATACAGGCTATATTTTCTTTCCTTTCTTGTGATGTGTTTTGATGACTCTCTTCTTCTTCATTCTCACCAATCTCTCTTACTTCAATACACTAAATCGAAATTCCCAGGTGTATCTTATTTTGTTAACAAGAAGACGGACGCACTTCAGTTGTGCATGAAGGTATAATCTGGCACAGGTTAACGCACACCGGCATGTATTTTTTGGTGGTTAAGGAAAAGTAGAGATAAAATTTATAATCATTAAACTAAAAGACCGAATTTGGACAGATGTCCGAAAATTCAACGGAAACAATGGTAAAGTAAATATTGTTTTTGGATTTACTAAAAAAGTCTTATTTTTCAGAAACTTAGAGTTGCTCTTCTAGTCAAAACCTTCCATTTTTATACAAATCGAATGCTTATCGCCCTCATCAGAAGATCTAGCAAGTAGACGTATCCTAAGACAGATGATGTCAACGCGACATTTCATATGCTATACTTTTAACTTAGGCATTGTTTAATATTTACTTCCATACATTATAATGTCTCCTCAGTGAGTGAAATACAGTAAAATACAAATATATTGTGTTGAGCCTGCTAACATCAGGTTTTCTGCATTCGTGGTTCATGTGATATTACCAACCAATAACAATTTCCTGACACTTTTCTTTTAGCTCTCATATTTAATATAAATTTCCACCGCCTCTCCTACGATATTATTCGTATGATACCCCTACTTGCATTACACGTTATACAAAGTTTTTTTTCGGGATTTCGTAATTTCGTAATTTAGTTTTCTTAAATGCTATCTTTTCTTTTACACTTAGCGACTTCTTAAAATAAATTTTGCTCTCCACCTCTGCGTCTCGGTTGTCTTAGCGGTACCCTACACAGACTTCTTCCAGTTACGGTCTTACATGCATGTCTCAACTCCCCATACATGCCACCTGCTCCTCTTCAGTTTGTCACATTACTAATATTTGGCGTGTGTAAGAGTTATGAAAATCCTCATTTTGTATTTTTGTCTATCTTTTTATTACTTCCTTCCTGTTGATCCCAATATACTTGTTTGCATTTTTATGTCAAATGTCTCGTTTAAGAGACCAAGTTTCACACATAGATATCTGCAAAACTACTTAACTGTGTAAGCTGTGTAAGCTCTAACATTCCGTTTTAGGCAGGAGATGTAAAGTTAAAAATTTTCCGGACCGAATGTTAAGGATTGGGATAGCTTAATCAGTATGTTGACTATACAACGGACTGGATGACCGAGAAGTTGTGGTTCGATTCTTCGTTGGGACAAGAAACATTTCTGTTCTCCAAAACTTCCAGCAGGTTCTGAGGCACACCCAATCTTCTAGTCAATGGGTAGCGGGTGTTCTTTTCCGGGGGTAAAGTGGCCACTCACCTCCTTCTAATACCGAGGTTAAGACTGAGTGGATTTATACTTCTACTCATGGGCAACTTTACTTTTGTTACTTCCTTTCTGAGTAGTTCGTTTAATTTGATGTCTTAAAGCTGAAAATTTGGGTGTATCTTGAATGATTTCTACTACAAAAAGCTTACCGGTTAAAAATTTTGTACCGACTGGATACACAGTCATAAAACAGACACTCTTCGACCTAATGTGGACGCTTCTCAGTCCCTCATGTAGGACCTATGTGCTGTGGATGAGTGACAGGCTTCAATTTCAATATACCTTCACTCAACCCCTCGGTTCTGTCTGTCAGTGCGAGGTAGGCAACGCAATGTACAACTACTGTACTGGTAACAGACAAGCCGCCCGTCACATGAGATTTATGGGCAAAATTCCATAGCAGCCCTTCCCCAAGCTCTTGTCTCACTTTCTCTTTACACCATCCCTATCCTCACTCACCCCTTTCACTTCTGTCTTCACCCAACTGTCTACATGTCGACATTTCGCAAGGAGAGAACCTGCAGTTATGCGGAAAACAAGGCTTGTGTGGGGTCAGGATGCTGTTCAAATAGGTGACATGCTATGTAATTCCGAAACGGAGTTACTGTAGAGGAGAGCGGAAATAGAAAAGAATTTTCAAATTAAATTTCGCTGCTTCAGATGTCTGTGTTGAAGACAAACCCAGCTGCAGCGAAGTAACAATCTTTCTGAAATTTCGAGTAAAATAAAAGAGAAATTTAAAAATGTATCTATACTACGGGAGTAGTTTTAATAAAAATGGCAATATGTCTAGGCAGTGATTTCTTAATGTACAAATATAAGGTAATAATAACATAGAAGCAGCTAATAAATTCTTCTAAAATTTGTGTTTGTATATAAGGGGATCCGAATTTGAGCTCTGCGCCTCCTGTTATTATGACAATCGGAAGAAGAAGAAACAGATGGGCAGGAACATAGCATGCATGTGAGAGACTGGAAATCTGGTTACAATTTTAAGTACTTTGAATTAAAACTGTCTGGGGGATTGAACTGGATGGAATTGATTCAGAATAGGGATCAGCGTTGGACTTCTTAAAACGACAATAAAGCTGTGCCGTTTGACCAGCTAAGGTACTGTCAGTTTCCTAAAGTGATTTCATGTCATAGAGTTGGTTATATCGTAATAAAGTTACGGATATAATGAGTTAAATATATTTCAGAGCGTGATATAGTCTTCAAAGAAGTGTTGAAGTTGCGAGAGAATACTTGTACGACATGATAGATTGTTACATGAACGTTTAAAGTAGCGAATGTATAAACATTTAGGTTCCAAATTATGCAGGTTATAATTTTTGAAAGTAGAAAGAAAGTAGCAAGTATAAGACTGCGTGCTGATAAGGACAAAAAATTAGATTAAAAAGAGCGAAGGTTAAATTATGAGAGAGGAAAGTTTTCCTGCTTCCAGACGCAAAGAAATCAGTTCTGCTAGTAAGAGACTCAGCCTCAAAGTTGATTTTCTCTGATAAATTGATTATTGATTAGTTTTTCGTCTCCTCGACTTAACTCGTACTCCCTTTACAGGGGATGAGAAAGGGAAGTCGGGGGAGGGAGTTACCCGCCTCAACTGGTGAAAAATGAGCCGCTAAACACGCAGAATTCCACCATCTCCGAAACCATCTTCTTTTCCACTCTTTCCTCTTATATACCCCTATTTTAACTTTCATTCTTGGAACTGGAATGATTCGCCTTAAACAGAACTCCACCTACTCGCATACCCACACCCGGTGTCCTGATTCTCCCATACAAAATATCCTTCTTTTAATCTGGACCAACCCTCCTGCTACCCAAACATACTCCCCGATTCATTTCTATTCTGTGCCAATTTTAGAATGGTTATCCACCTCTTTATAAAGAAGATTTCTTTTCCAGTGGCGAAATGTAAGACTGAAATTTTGATCCAAGTTGACCATTTATACTAATTATTTAAATCCATATAACATTTTTCTCTTTTACTTTTGAGAAATGGTTCATGTTACTAACTTTTGTTTACCGACCTCATCTACCGCTGTACTTTATTCCAGTATTTTTGTCGTCTCAGGCACACAAATTTGCGTATTACTGGTGTAGGAAAGAAACGTTTGCATTCCAACTGCTGAAAGATATGTCTGTACAGTAGCTCATAGACTGAAACCCGACATATTTACTGTAGTACAGAAGATTTCTGTCATTTTTTTGAATCATTTTCATCCAACATAATTACTGTATGGAGTCTTCCAGTCAAATTACAAAACAGACACTGCACCAAAATCAATCACCGAAATGAACAGAGGAAATTTTGTTAAAGATTTCGAAAATCCTACGTTTGTATATTTTTAGAGAGTGGGGAGCCGCGATGTTATAGTCGGTTTAGCGACTAGCTACGACCTGGACATTAAGGTAGGAGCAAAAATGTTCTCTTCTCCAAAACCGTCCAGACCAGCTCTTGGGTCCACACAGCCCCCTATTCAATCGTTCGTTCCCGGGGGTACAGCGTCGGGGGCCTGATTTGACCACCAGGTCCATCTAGTGCTGATCTTAAAAATGAGTGGAGCTACACCTTTACCACACCTATGCCTTAAGGCGTGAAGAAGGACATAATTTCCTGTATGAAAATGGGCCTGAATTCTACTTTGTTTTTTTACATTTCTCGGCTTCTATACCAGCAGATTCGTACAATGTCATTTCTATGTCTGTAGTAACAATCCGTGTTAATGTAGTGACACTTATATAACTGCGTAAAACTCTGATACAGATCAGTGGCAAGGTTATTGCCACTGCTGGATGTGTTCAACTTCAAGCCTCAGGAACAACTAAATCATTTTTTTTCGGAATGAATTCCTCCTTTTCTTATACTGTTGGTTTATATTCTGTGGACTGACAGGTATGTTACCCTCATTAATTTTAAAAATGAATTCAGCTTTTAGGTATGCTTGAAGCTTTAAAATGTAACAGCTTTTATTTAGGGTTTCTGCTCACTTGGTTCGGATTTTTGTCAAAGACCGAACGTGATATAATTTGGCTTTTAATTTAAAAATTATTCACTTTAATTACGTTGTGTAAAAACATCGCCCGATAAGAAACACACCGACACATACCACATGGACTAGATCCTCTTGAATCATACATGAAATAGTCTGATGTTTTATGCATACATGGCATATGATTATAAAAAGCCTTAGACTCTTGCCTGCATCTTCATCTTACAATAATCCTAAGTCAAGAACTTCGTACTTTTATAATTATAACATTTTAACATTTTATTATTGTAATACCAAGATTGTTACGTTGGTACTTGCAAACACTTTTACTTCGGATTCCCTGAAGATGACGCCACTGCGCTGAAACATGTAGGAATTTTATGTGTTTTGTGTGATTTTTAGTTATTTTGTGTGCATTTGTTGGTTACTGTAATTACTTGTAAGAATAATGCACAGAGTATAACTTATAATGCCAATGTGATCACTTGTAATGCTTTCCTCTAAATCACGAATTAAGAAATTAGTGAATTAGGAAAAAATGTTTGCCCTGAATTATATTTTTCAATTGATATTTTTCAGTTGAAAGGTGGCAACGATTTTTGAAGCATAACGCTCCGCCACTGACGTAGGGAGTCCGTCCCCACCATCATACTATTGTACACTTGTCTATCAATTGAATTCCTCTTGAAGTGCAGGGAGATTTGCAAGAGACAGGAGGTGCAGGGATTTAAAATTAACTTTATCTGATGGGGAAAACGTGATTGGTTCATGTCGGGAAAGTCTAGAGGAAAATTTGAATTGTTTCTGTCATAAGTCAAACACATATTGAAAGAATTCGCCAAGTAAAAATTAGCAGACTCTTTACATAGGTTTTCAGAAAAGTTATTGAACTTTAAGAAGGAATGTTGAATTTTTACATAGTAATAACTGTAGAGAGAACACATTTTGTGGAACTAACGAAATATTCTAAGGAAAACTTTGTCATACAAGTTTGTCTAAACACACCGAGTAGAGAGGCTCCATATGAATAAATGAACTTAACATTTAAATTTAGTTTTATAATTTCTGAGAAACTTAAAATAATATGTAATTTAATCAGTTACCTTGGAATACCTGTTAAAATCGCCACAGATAAACCAATATTTATTACCGATGATGTTAAATTTTTTTAATTTCGGAGAATTTCAATGAATTGTCTACATAAAGCCCTTCACGCCTGTCTCCACACACCTCGAGCGTAACTGGCTAAATATTTGTAAAGACAAAGTAAAAATAATCGAATTATTTAAGTCCAATATATCTCTTCCGTAAATCTTAATTTTTGTCGATATAATTAAACTAAGGTAATTGAACTCTTCAGATTTAATACGCTACGCGTGAAGTTACGCACTTCTATGTTCAACAACCAACCAAAAGCTTGAGAAAATTACGCAAGTTTCTAATTGTCCATAACAATAAATCTAAGCTTCTTTCCCACTTGTTCTGGTGACATTCTGCTATCATATGCAGCACTAGTACGATTCAGTAAATGGACGTGGTTTGTCGGGCGTGCTGGATAAGGGGACTGCTTACAACTGAGGGACACTAAATATATCGTTCCTCGTAATTGTGCCTTACATATTTTGTAAAACGCAGGGTTCATTTTTTACCCAAACTTTTAGTAGAATAAACTAAGCAAATGTTAAGATTATGGAGCACGGTGTTTCTTACGAATGCAATAATTTCGCAGGTTGTCAGGCAGTTCTCCGCGCCTTGTAAAACTCAGTGTCGTTACACTTTTAATTCAAGACTCCACCACTGGCCTGTATTCTGAGTTACATAAATCCACGTACTAATATGCTGCAACTTTATGATACATTTTAACTTTATTTTGCCATCTATTTCTTTGTCTGCTAAGTGGTCTTCTTCCTTTATGTTCCAATTAAATTTCTATGAACATTTCTCATTTATGTCATGCCTACTCCATGCCCTGTCCATCTCCGTCTCCTCAGTTTTATCATCATAATAATAATCTGTGAGATAGGAATTATGAAGAGCTTCATTATGCAATTTTTCAGCCTCATGTCGCTTCTGTTCTGCTCAGCAGAAGCAACAAAATAAATTACATATTCTGAGAAAAAGAAATTGGAAAACATTTATAAGAAAGTGAGCCTTTTTAGGAAAAAAGTTTTTAACTATTTATGTTTTCTATTGTCTTGTGATTAAAAGATATATGCCATATTAAATATGTAACTTATATAATAAGATTAAGTGGGATTTTTAAGCAGTCGACACTTCAGACGTTGTGAGTACGAGACCTATTACCTCTTACTTTGACATGCAAGTGCAGCTTGGACCATTCAAAACTAGGGACAACGAAAGAAATCAGGGAAATTCTTGTTAAATTACTAGAACAAAGGGGGCGTTTTAATATTACAAGCAAAATTGACATCGAAATCTTTCTTTAATTGTAGAAGAAAATTCTGATTAAGTGGTGATGTAGTATGTGATGCTAGAGCATAACGAAAGCTCTGTGTAATATGATTGTATAAAAAAAGGCTAAGAGAAAGAGCAAAATTCCTTATCAGGAAACCTGACATATATACAGAGGTTGAATGAAAGTAATGTTATGGTGTTGATAGTGGCGCAGAAAATTTTAATTACATTTATGATCTACGTATGTCCAATTTAGTAAAATTAATTCTTATAAATTTACAACAAATCATTCATTTCTTTCTATAAATCAGAATTTGACCCCTCCATTTCTTAATTTGTTCAAGTATACTCTGTGAAATTCATGGATTGTATAGCTGTGAGTGTAAGGAAGATTAGAGGCGAAGTCTAAAGTAAAAGAAAAGAGGAAATTGTGTCCTGTTTTAACATAGGTTAATACTGAATGTTGGGACTGAGAGAAACTATGAAATTACCGGCTAGGGTGGTCGGTCTTTCGACCAATATTCGATCGGGATCTCAGAGATTACACTCAGAGATTATATTACATATCAGTGCTCTGTAGAAAAAGTTTGGGCTATCTGTGGTGTCGGACTATATTACATGGATTTTTAAGAGAAGTATGATTGAAGCCAGGATCCTGGCTGCATTAATGGTATTAGTTTGTGCAAATTCTCAGGTAGAACTGAACAGTTACCATGAGTTCTAAAAACGACATTAATGAGCCAAAATTTCAAAGTATCGCAACTCTTAACGTAATTTAATATAGAGACTAATAAGTGTTAAAATATTTAACAAAAATAATACAAAATGCACGCTATTGTGTCACCATTTTAGCCTACTTTCTGCGCTAAGAAGACAGAAACACTGACGTATGGACTCACCATGCTGCCTGTGTGCCTGTGTTTCTTTGGGTTTTGCCACTTCAGCTTTGAAACATCTCTCAGATTTTCACGATACCAAATAACAACGGTGTACCTCCACTTTGAAGTAGTGGTGGGGCTTGTGTGGTCAAATGATCCTGAGAGCTATACCGGCGGTAGCATAGCTACTGGCAGGGTCTCCCAAGCCGGGCAGGTCAAGGTGATGATTCGGACAAAGAGAGGTACCCTGTCCTCCAGGTTGGGGGTTGAGCGTAGGGTTAACAGCCCTACCTCGTAAAAAACAATTTGCTACGGATACTTTACCACAGCGTCGGTTAATGGAGGCATGTGGTCAAGAATGCCGAGGCCCTACATGGGCTGTAGCGCCAACCAGAAGAAGAAGAAGAAGAAGTAACAACGGTATTACATTGCAGGAAATACCCACTTCGAATTCCTTAATTTCGTATAATTAATACTAGCAACAGGATCATTTGAAACGAATGAGTTACACAGGACAGGACTTACTGCCCTAAAACCTTTAAGATTCGTGAGGATGATGATGAATGATAGGAACACGGCGAAGAACGGAACGTTTGACTTGACAGGTTAGGGTCCTGAAATACGTATACATGGTGCAAAGTCTTGGAAACTCATGCAACGTTAAGGTAATTATTTGTAGAGTGAAGTTAAAATTTGGCGTCTTTTGAACATGTTCTGCAGCTTTTGACGTGATAGTATTTTTTTTTCCCAGTGGCTCGACAGCCCCTTGGGTGCCTAGGCCGCCTCATTTTTCGAGGTTTCGCGATCACACACTTTAGACACACCACACTCGGTAGGACTCCTCTGGACGAGTGACCAGCCCGTCGCAGAGACCTCTACTGACAACACACAACACTCATGCCCCGGCGGGATTCGAACACACAATCCCATTAAGCGAGCGGCCGTAGACCCACGCCTTAGACCGCACGGCCACTGGGATCGGCCGTGATACTTATAACTGATGAAATATTGCAAGACAGGAGAAATCAGAGGCAGAGATAGAACGTAGAGGTGCATGTACACTTTATATAAGATTTTGTTTTCAAATGAATATTTACAAAGTTAGTGATGATGAAGACAAGAATAAAACTACGAAATAGCAATAACACTAATAGGTATTTGGCCTTGGAATTTCATGCAATAGTATAGCAGACTTTGTTGAAACGTGGTCTGGAAGGAAAAATATTTTCCAGTCGCGGAACATTGAACATAGAGCTTTCAACTGAAGCCGCTCTGTCTTCTCCTTGCAAACAATTCGTGTTTTCCGTTATTCTATCATTTTTCTGTCTAATTTTCAGCATAAAGCCTTTTCTGCCAACAATACACTGTTCTGCAAATAACAGTAAGAAAACTAATTTTCTCTGGTTTTGTTTTTTTTTTTTCTTACTTTCCTTTTCCTCTTTATTTGAACCAAGAAACACAGAACTTTGCTGTTTGAACTGTTCTTATACACAGTTCCTTTACTTGCAGTGACGAACTAGGTGATGGTTGCTGGCTATGCTGTGACAGTGACAAATTTCTTTACACTCAACCCGTCCTTCTTCAAATGATTTTTGTGTCTTTCGCTCTCAACTCTAATACTTTTCACTTCTTGAAACTCTGTTTGTGTTCAAAAAATCGAACTTGATGTACTTTGCATTAAATCATGTATATAAAAATATCGATACACTCAGCATATATACTGTAAGGTACTGTGTGTATTTGTTTCAGATAAATCTAAGGGAAAAAATTATGGTTATTATGTTTGAATGTGGGTGAATTCCTTTATATGTGGTCGTTACAAGCGGAGACAATTCTATGATAATATAGTGGGATTATTTGCTTTGGATACAGATCAGTGCCCATTTGAAAAAAAGATGTAACACTCTTCGAGGGCTAGTTTGGCTTTATTTTCATAAAGAAAATAATGAAGGAAGGAAATAAAAGAGGAGCATAATATGTCTAATATACGCAAGCTAATTACTTTTATTCAGTGTCCAGGTTTCCGTGTCCCTGAGCACATGGGACCTTCATAGGTTAGAACGCATGGAATCGCCAGGAATTTAGAGCAATTCGAAACCCTTCTATGACATAACCTAAGTAAACCTACAGGGGGAAAACCAACTCTAATTTTCCGGCGGATGCAGGCTTCCTATGTGATAAAATCCCCGAACTCAAGGAAGAGATATAATGGACACCTGCAGAAGTAGATATTTCTTCTTCAAACTTGAAATGTCAGGTAGCCAACCTTTCTTTTTCCGGCCAATAATAGTATCCGGAGAAAATAGGCCTTCTGTCAAGACTATACTTTATTTTGGCAACAGATGCATAACAGAAAGAAGAATAAACTTTTATGTACCAAACCTTATCAGGGTACGATTTTATTGCTATGCTATTGCTATGTCGTGCCATGGCTCAGGCGGTTAGTCGCCGGCCTCTCACCGCGAAGGTCCGGGTTCGACCCGGGGTCAGTCCATGTGGGATTTGTGGTGGACGAAGTGGCACTGGGACAGGTTTTTCCCCGAGTATTTCGGTTTTCCATTTTCAATTTCATTCCACCTTTGCTCCATTACACGGAAAAACGGAAAAAGAACTAATCACCTTTATCACAGGGTTGAACAATAAGCCTCAAGGCTGCGGTGCTTCCGTAGCATTGCTGCGGGGCCCTTCTCCACAAAAAAAAAAAAAAAGCAGAATGATAGATATAGGGCTAGACGTTGGTTAAATTTTATTGTGTAAGTAATAATACTAACATTTAATATACTAAACTATTATCCACAGAAATACTAGTTCATGTGTGCCGGATAATTCGGGAAAACAGTTTGTGTTAAAAATTTTATACGGGCTGCAACTGATATTAGGCAGTTCGCGATCGCCCGCGGGCTGCATGTTGGATATCTCGACCTTATGCCAATATGATTCGAAATGCTGGCGTAGCAAAAAAAAAAAAAAAACAGCGCTTACTTTTCTACGACATAAACAACAATTATAAAATCGATGTCAATTTTTACAGTGGAACCACCCACGAAGGCAAAGCATTCAAATAGTACGAAGGGAGGCTTTTAAAGGGTGCTTGTAATGATTATATTAAGAAGTGAGGGGTGGAGATTAAGGCTTTGTTAAAACTCGCCGCCAATTTACAAGATAAATTAGTCATTCGAGTGACAAAAAATTCATATTCAAATAATTTGAAAGGAAAAATGATGAAATATGTGATCCCTTTCAACACCTCTTATTATTATTATTGAGAAAGAGAGGAGCCATAAGAGAGAATTGACTTTGCTTTGAAATTCCTGCATGGACACACCCGTTACTATAATGTAATATTGTCACGTATTTTGCTTTCTTATTGTCTAATTTATCACAGCAAATGCATCTCTAATGGAAACAAAGAATTATTCAAGGAACACCTAAACTAAGAAAACCCTAAGGTAAAATTATTACTATTTGGTTTTTATTAACAGAAGAAAGTGGGCCGGGATAGCGTAGTCGGTATAGCGACTCGCTACGGGCTGGACGGTCTGGGGATCGAATGTACACGACACACTGATTCACCGCATAACAGGATGCGCAGAGACAAGGAAAATATGGAACTGGACGAAGAACCGAATTGCATGCTCTTTGAGAATGGACTCACGAGAAGTGCCAGAAAACTGGGTGCGATTCCCAGACTACACACTATGGCCAAGACAACGGCATAACGCAACGACATGGATATCGGGGTATATGATATGGTACGTTACAGCAAACACTGCTCCACCGACTCAAATGGAACACATGGACTTCATGAGGAGAACTTGATGGAAAATACACAACAAGCGGCAAGACCAACAAAACTGTGGAAATTACCTCGAAGTACTTGACTACTAGGGCAGAAAGTTCAGGAAAGGAAAAAGTACCAAGATAAAAACAGAGAAGAGGAAGCAGGGGAAAGCGATAGCTAGAGATGAATCCCAGCAATAAATATACTAAAGCAAAAGAAGATAAAGATTAACAATATGTATAACACTAGTGTATTCAATCTGTAAAATGAATAAATGCAATTAAAAAAAATCCCGGTGGGGGCGAGATTTTTCGCACCCGTCCAGACAGGCCCTGGGGCCCACCCAGCCTCCTATACAATGGGTACCGGGTCCCTTTCCCGGGGGTAAAGCGGCCGGGGCGTGGAGTTGACCACCCACCTCCATCTAGTGGCAGGGTTAAAGAAAGAGTAGAGCTATACCTCTACTCCCCCTCTGGGCCTTCATGGCCTGTTCTAGGGAGCACTTTAACAGGAAGAAAAATCCAGATATATTTTACTTAACCGTCTAATCAGAGTTAAAATGAAATATAAATTTTATTTAGAATAGGGCATACAAAAT
This sequence comes from Reticulitermes speratus, assembly GCA_021186555.1. Lineage (NCBI taxonomy): Eukaryota > Metazoa > Arthropoda > Insecta > Blattodea > Rhinotermitidae > Reticulitermes > Reticulitermes speratus. The sequence goes on along the minus strand of JAJKFL010000003.1, from coordinate 35,663,889 downwards.
GAAGTTACTGCTGTGTGTTAGTGACAAAGCCATAAAGGCGTACTAAGGGAGTGGACGTAAATTTTCACACATAATTTAGAAAGTAAGCTGCCAACTTCAATTTTGATGGCCTTTGGGTCGGGGGAGTGCTCCAGGTACCCACTAGACAGAATGCTGTGTAGACCTAAGGACTTTTGTACACTTTTTGGCGAAGGAAAAGAGGGACAGCGTCTTGCTATTGCAGTTACACCTGCGGGCCTATCTAGGCCTCGTAATGTAGATATATAATCAGAAATGAAGATAAAGGTGATGTTATCCTTATTCATATGAAGAAGGCATATGTGTGAGTGGCGTTATAGCTCCATTTATTCTTAACCTCGACACTAAATGGATGTGGGTGTTCAGCTTCAAGTACTGACCGCTTTACTCCAAGGAAAAGAGCTCCTGTCACCCCATTGCTTAGTAGGCTGTTTGGGCCCGATACCTGGCCTGAACATTTTGGAAGAGAGAAAAACCTTTTACCTCTACTGTGAATCGAAAGCAGATTCCTTGGGTTTCCAGCCCGTAGCTTAGGTACTATACCAACTGAGCTATCCCGACATTCTCAACCTCGGAACTGGACGGAGATGATTGTCATATCCACCATGTGCCCGATTTAATTCCAGAGATTATCCTCTCAGTACTTGTTTCATAAGCAGCTGGATGGATCTCAGAGACAGTATGGATATAGGAGTGGAAATGACTGTTCCTTTTCTCGCCTGAAATTGAACCCGGTCGCCAATTTCGTCGCCCGTCACTGTATTGCCCGAGCTACCCTGAATTTTTTTTCTGAAATTTTTAAATTTGCGTTTATTATTTGCAAAATTGAATAAAAGCGTGCTCTGGCACTGATGTGTGACTACTGCTGAAACACAGATTGTCTTCTGTGTGCCTCCTGTTGTGTTCCGCGCTACATATTTACAGAGGCCAAAATCAATTTTTTTACATTTCTCTTTGTTTACATTCTTTCTCTTCCTACTTTCACACGCATCATTTGTCTCGCTCTCTGTCTGTCTCTCTCTTCTGTCCCGTTCCTTCCAGGCAGCAAATTATGATTTGCGATGCTGCGGTACTACCACTATATATGGCCCACCTGTTGAAGCTGTAGCCATGTCCCAGCAGAGAACTCTCCGCTTCTGCACACAGGAGGCAAAATCGTCTTCACTCAATTTCTTTTTAAACCTTCAAAGTGTAGTGGCAACTACATGTACTATCTAATTTATCATTTAAATGCTTTATATTTGACTCACAGAGTGAGAAATAGTTTAGTGTTTGCTGTGACGCAGAAACTCAATATTTAAATATTTGTCTCATAAAATTATTTTTCAAAAAATTATTTTGGTTGTCTGATTGCTACAAGTCGGCCTCAAAGGGCTCATATATAGGGAAAATTATGTACTCTCCCGTTGTATAGATAAGCAAGCTAGCGATTTCTTAATCACAGCGGTTCTGGTGAAAGTTATATATGTGTAACTGTGACTTGAAGCAGTGAAAATGATCGCTGGCAACGTAGGTTACCAATTACATCTACAGTTGTACAAGATAAGGAAAGGAAGTTTCGGTAATGGAGGGTGCTCCTATTCGGGGGGGGGGGGGGGAGAACTTCCTGATTTTTGCGCATGAGGATGAAAATGATTTAGTGTGATATTTCTCCTAAATTTATTAAAATCTCTTTATTATGTGACGAAACTAGGACAAAAATGCATTATTCAATAGATTTTTGTTTCAACGACAGGTGTAAAATCACTGAGTCACAAAATAATATTTAAAAATACTGGATCGGTAATTAGAATTCAAAGAAACCTAGTAAGCTTATACTAAAATAACACAACATTAATTGTCGAATGTGAAAGCAGCAGTTATAGAAGTTTATTATAATATTCGTAGATGGTAGATACAGCAAAATGTAAAACCTAACTTACGAGAAAAGAAGAAGAAAGAAAGAAACAGAAAATTTAGGTCTGTGTTCTCTTGAACATTAGAAAAACTCTGAAATGAACTGTAAGATTACAGAGTTCTGAAAGGAGAAGGAAAATTCTTCCAGTAAAAAATTAAATCAATATCTGTCCAAAACAACTAAATTCTGTTTATTATATAGAACTACATGTTTCTACCTATTTCAGGTCATCTTCAGTTTCACAATTGGTCTTTTTAAATATACTGAAGAACACAACGGGATGACGTTCGTTAGAAACGTCTTCCATTTCATTATCAATCAATGTTGCAATTTACAGCAGCAGCTCAGGTCACGCCAGCACCTGACCAGTTACTTGGCAGCGGCTACTAACCATTAACATTTAAGCAGTGACTCAATCACCGTTACGTATCATGTACCATTTATAGTAATCACTGCAGTACCTAAACGTTTACTGGCCAGTGAAAGTAAACAGAGACTACAGTCGTCGCTATTTCAGAAATGAGTAACTGACAGCGGTGGAGAATTTTGATAATCAATATTCAAAACTCTCTTTTCGAAATGTCCTTCCCGTTCCCTTATTTCTCCTTTCAATTGAAATTAAAAGTACAGCTTATCTATACCCTGATGTCCAATGTTTTCGGTAAGGTGTAAACTTCGAACTTCTGCCAAACTAACTTTAGTCAGCGCATTCTGGTCAATCAAACCCCTCATATTCACACTCTCAAATGGAAAAAGCAGACATTATTCATTATAGTATGGCCTTGTGGGTTTCTACTCCGTGTAGTGTAATGTGTTTCTCTAAAATTTCTCCATAAAAGTAGAAAAAATACATTAGGCCTACACTACACGGTATAAAACCCAGTAGACCATCAACCGAGTAACAATGGCCGTGAAATACTGGAAACTTAGACTTTGTTCTTTCAAAGCATTTGTTTATACTTTTATTGCAAGAACATAATATGTGTTGTATCGTGGTTTTTCCTTCCGAAACATTTCTGTGTAATTTAGGTCAGAGTCGCTTCAATGATGAATGTGAGCTTCGAGACATTTTGACCGATTCTTATGAAATTACATCTTATGTACGGATTTTGGAAATAACGGAAGAAGTATTTTGGCTCCGAAATTTTGGTCCGCATTGCGAATATGAGAAATATGTAAGAATAACTACACAGGCTTCTCCTTAATTATCATTTATTGACATAAACTACAAGGTTAATTACATTTGTGTATTATGTGTATGGATTAGTGTTATTTATACAGTATTCTGTTACTGTTTTGGCATATTTTTAGGCTATATTCATAAATAATTCGGAAGTACCGAAAAATCGGCATCATCGAACTACCCACTGCCCCTATTAATCCGTTCGCAAGAGGGTCTACACTACTTAGTAAAGCAATCCCATTACAGGCCTGGACAGGCCCTGAGGGTTCCAGGAGTTTGAGGCTCCCAGATTGCTAGACAATCTTCACATGAAGGTGGTAAGGTTGTTAGCCCTACGCCCCGGCCGCCTTTACCCCCCAGGAAATATTCCTGGTACTCATTTCTCTTAGAGTCTGAGTCGACCCCAGGCCATAGTGCGACCGAAAGGATTATGTCAATGAACATACAATACTTAGTATAAATAAGTTATATTATACAAGTTATCGACCCAAAAGCACCACAATGTTTTGAGAGATTTTTTCAAAACAGTTCTGTAGACAAAAAACAGAATTTGAATATGCCTGCTTATAATTGCAATATTTTAAAAACAGAGCAGGCCTACGTTTACTATTGTAATTTCGTAATAAAAACACTCTCCAGCACTAACAATTAACAAACGTTAGTAAATATTTCATAAAGGAAAATTAGTGTAAATTGGGGGTTTTACTTCGAAATTTGTCATTACTCAACAGACACACATACTATCCTAAATCAAATTTAATGTTAAATTAATAAACACCCTACCTTGGATATGTACTACTATTCAGGACACAAATTTTACAGCGTGTGTTTATGCTACAATCTATAAATGTTCGCGTTAAAATTACAAATAAGCATGTAGAACAATAATACACATGCTTCTTTCAGTCGTTTATTTGGGTGGAAAAGCGTGGGAAATATTTTGATGCAATGAGAATGAAGTAACTAGAAGCCTGTTTTCAGGTGCCCCCTAATTTATTAGAGGGAACCCAAGAAAACCCGATATTTTGAACACGATTGCTAATAAATATTTCCTTGATTTTTGTTTAACCACATAAAACAACACAATTTCTCTCCAGTGTAAATAAATGTTTTTAAGTAAAGAGTACTTTGGCGTAATTAATTCTAAACGTTCCGTTGAAGTGTAACGTAATTTTTATAAAATTGACTAATCTTCCGGCGCTGTAAGCTATAAAATGATCTGCCCTGCTGCAATATCGATATTTTCACCAAATATCCGTCTGTTTATTAGCAGCTTAACAACTGTGTGATATAAAAATTTTAAGTCTGCCCATTTACTTCAAACTGAGAAACTTGAGGTATTTTAAATGACAACAAAATACCAAAATCGATAGCAAATCGAGAGTGAAAGTTTAAGGTCCCTCCTGCACTCCCTTGAGGTAACTTTTGCTTCTGTGATTGAATGTTGGCAGCGCGTTTGTATCGGATGCAGACTGTTGCATAACGCTCAGTGTGCATGCTTAGTGGTAACTGTGTAAGTTTCGTTTGTGGTTGTGTTGTTATTTCGTGACGCTCGGAAACCTTGTTTATTCAGTGAGTGTCCGGCCTAGTACAGAATAACAAAGGTACTTATTTTGATATTGTGGTCGTGATATTGGAGGGTTTTGTGTGCGTGATGTTGGGTAGCAGGATTAATTACAACTTTCTACTTGCTACTTACATGAAATTTGATAGACTTTATCTGAGTGTAAAAATAATATCAACTTTAGAATTTTCATAAGAATCCCAAATCTTATTTAAACTCTTAACATCACAGGGTAATGATCAGTACCTATTAGGACAATAAGAAGTGTTCCCTTGTAAATAACGTCTGTGGTGTAAAGTATGGCGCTGCCAAAGATCGAAATATATAGCGCCAACATTCCTTATTTGATATATAGTAAGGATATAAATTGGTTTCAGACGTTACCGTAAATATTGTGTTTTAGAAATGTGCGCCACTCATAGCTGATATTTCCCCACTGCACCACAACGCATGCAAATATGTGCCCCATTTGGCGAAATTGTTAGAAATGCTAGAAGCATCACCAAGTTCTGCTAGGGGTGGAGCTTAGTCTACTTCGTGATGGAAGTTGAGGGACGTGTACTTAAATACGTATGTCCATATATTAAAATGTACATTGTTCGAAACTCTGGATCGTCCAGCCCGTAGCCTAGTCGCTGTATTGAATAGGGCATCCCGGCAATGGCAAGAGATTTTTCTCTTCTCCAAAATATACAGACCGGATCTGGGGGCCATTCAATCTCCTATTCAGTGGATAAATGTTTCTTTCTTGCGGTAAGGCGGCTGGAGCCTGAAGTTGACTACTCGTCTCCATGTATTGTCGAAGTTTAGAATGGTGGAGCTAAACATATATGCTCCCCTATACGCCTGCATACCATGAGCAGAGAAAGTTTTTGTGGCTTGAAACACTAAAACGTACATAGCGTGGCAGAATTAATCAAGAGTTCCCATTAGCCGTAATATTCGGAACTTATATTTTGGAGGTGTCTGGTTTGAATTTCTGCGGAGACAGCGGCTAACGTAACTTTGGGCTTTCGTGGTTTTCCCCCTTTTCCTCCCGGCAACTGATGGAGTAGTATGTTGTTTAGGTTACAGCCGCTTCCTTCCGGTTCCTTTCCAAGTCTCTGATCATTTTAACGTTGGCTCTATACAGTCTGCGATAATAACACGGTGTATAAAGTAAATCACAAAACAACCAGTGAATTGGGTTTTAACTTCAAGTACACCTAACATGTCAGTGAATTAGGATCTTGTACGTTTACTTGAATACGCTTTTATTGCTGCTAATAAGCGGAACACAAGCCAGTCTAAACATGTGATGTAACACTGCATCGAAATTGCCTCTTTTGAACACGTGTTCTTTTTTCTGTGGTGATAATTTGAAACATCCTGTCTTCTACTACATCGTGTTACGTGTCCTCAAGTCGTACACTGCCCGACGGTAAGTTCTTGTTATTCAATTTTAGAATTTTAATTAATCACTTTCATTATTCATTTATATTTAACACTAACGTTTTTGGGGAAAAAAAACTCTGTTTATTTACACTTTACATTAATATTTCTTTCAATATATTCTCCTTATCTATACACTTGCTTCTCACCGCACTCACACTTAGTGCAGCATTACCCATTTCGTTGCCTTATCTATCCACTTACTATTTAGAACACATTAATTTCAATGTCTTTATATGAAAACCGTTAAGAAATGTACTTCTTTCTGTCTAATGATTTAGTAACACTAAATGTTACTATATGCTCTTTTCATGCACAGCAATTAATTCTGTGAACATTTTACACTTAATACAGTCGCTACATGTTTCGGTATTAACATACCTTTTTCAAGACCTATCTTACTGACGCAATGCATGCAGTCTCTTTAACAATGGTAATAAAAAACAACACAATACAATTACTCTAGAACTTAATCAGGTGTATTTTGTAAGTTCTGTTTGTATTAACGTAATATAGTATATTAATATTCCATTTAAATTAACCACTTCTTAAGCATTGCATTAAACCTCAAACTTTAATTTCTGATCTCCACCTGCATCTACTCACATCAATACTAATCTTCCTCATGTCATTTTCTTCCGGCACATTTAGGTTATCTCTGTCAACTAGTCTTCTCTCTTTCTAATAATACAAAATAATCGTTTTTTTCCCGTTTTGATGAATGTAGTAATTAGTAATCTTACTTTTGCTCCCCTTCCTTTACAATCTAGGTTACAGAGCAAATAATGGTCATAAGTTTACAAATATAACAATTTACAGAGCTTACTGTTCCTCGTCAACCTGTATTCACGTTTGCACTCTAATATACAGGTTTATTATTTGCAGCTAAGAAAACCGTCCAATCTTCTGTCAGCAAATTTCGCGCGGCTGCAGTAGCACAGTGCTCGCCGCACCTCAAATTTGCCTGCAGTCGTGGTCAATAAGTCTTTGTTCAATGTACTGCCTTTAATCCTCGTACTAGGTTTATTCACCATATTTAAGCAAGGTGTTCGTAAATATTTTCCTTTCGCTCGAAGCCAGAGTCCTATGTAATAATCATATTGTACACTGCGTGTTCGAATTTTCCTACGTAAAAAAAAAACTGACCGGAAGTCACTAACGACAGATGTCAGAGAAAATAATGTTCCTGTGTTATTTAAACTATTATAGGAATACTTTCGTTGTAACAAAAATAACTCTTAAGGAAGGGAAAATGTAATCTTTCGCTCAGTAGAGCCCAGTGTGTGGTTGTAGGTGTTTTCCGTTATCTACTATTATACCAGCTGTCCTGTAGCCTTCAGGCCTGCATTTACGGCAGCTTTGCAGCTTTATAATGTTCCTACTGGATTTACTGCTTTAGGAAAAATATGGGTCACACATTAGTATTGAATCCGTTCTGGTACTGGAAGCTTTTAATATGCAATATTATTAATTATTGTTGTTATTACTTACAGACTCATTATTAACTTCGTAGTTAATTTGTATAAATTTGCAACTCCTAAAACATTACTTTCTACAAGTTTAGAAAACACGTGCGTGATATATGATTTTTTGGCATCCTATATGAGAGAAGTTTTAATGATAACCATATTAGTAATAATAATAATTAATTTTATGAATTTCTTCAGTTGTAGTAATATGATTCTTTTAGCGTACGGTGCCTTTCTAAATAGGGGTTACTTAAAGAAGATAGGTGAGGTGTTTCATACAGTGTCACCTACAGGTCGAAAAAGGTCTGAAAAGATATTCAAATGTATCCTTTGTATACAATTTCTGTGTGTATAATAAATAACATTTGTTCCAGAATGAAGTCTGTGTCTTGTGTTTATGATAAACGGTAACATGTAACTTCAGATAAGAAGCTACAGGGGATTACTTGACGTTTCACTATGACAGCAAGGGGCGTATGAACTTTTACTCTAATACCAAGTGCGTACATTGAACGATTAAACATTCAGAAAGTCTGATTTACCGCGCCTGTAATTTTTTAAGCTAAAATACACGATATCATTACGTTTTCTAATTGTGTCCGTTATTTTGCAATATATCAAATCATGGTACTTTCTGCTAATGGAATGGCGCTTGAAAGTTGTTATATAACACTTTGGCTTTTGATAAAAATGTTCTCTCACTTAGCGTTTAATTTGACCATGCGATATCTAGAACACATGGTGCCGTTGAATGGAGTTATACAAACTTTTGCAAAAATTTAAGAGCCACCTCAATTTCTAGGCGTCAGAAGGGCGACGAGTCTAGTTCCAAAATGCGGGCTTACAAATATCAGGCGCCACCGTACAAAATTTAGTCGCCCGGGAGAACTGGTTCCCAAGATTTGTGCACACTTGCTGTTAGGTATTATAATAATCGCAAATCTCAGACATTTGATGTTTAATTGCTATTTATTTGCTATATTAGTCTAATATATCATTAATTCCATATCTTGATTTTAAGTTCCGAGAGGTGTATTCTGAACCTATAGGTTTATGTAATACTATCATACTAAGGAGATAATGGGCCCTAAAGATAAGGTTTTCTGGCAAAAGTATTTTGGATGTGTAATTTGTAGACAGGATTACCTCCTGCGGTCTTACGACAGGTTAAGAAAATCTGAATTAATTGCTAATGAAATCAGAACCCAAAATCAAAACCAGCCATCGATTATCGTAGCTGATCATTCAGGACTCGTGCTTTCTGTCTGGAAAGAGGCGGTTTACATTTGGAATTTGAAGTTAATATTTTTAGTTCGGGGATTCATAATTTTCCTCAGTCCCAGACGCTTAAATTTTTTATAGAATCTTAAAATAGGCCTTGGCACTTCGCGTACCATTTCTAATATACATTCACAATTTTAGGTGTTATGTGTCTACTTTATCGTGTGCTTCTATAGAGTGTCCGTGGATGAATAAATATGTCTGTAGCATTGGTGGAATGATGCTACTGACAGGTAAACAGAAGTATGTGGAGAAGAACTTCTCTCTGTCAGTTCTTCCAAAATAAATTCCAATATGGACTGGCTGGGATGGAACCCGCAGCTCTCACATGAAAGGTCAGCGGCTAACCGCCTGGGCCATGCTACAGCCTCATATTTACATCCGCAGTCCCACTTAGCGCTACAGAGACAAATGCCGAGTGACATAAATTGCAAGCTATAATTAAGTTTATTACGAAGTATGTTCCAAACAAATCCCCATACTTGCTGCACACGTATCTCTACACTAAACACATCTCGTCTTGTGATTGTTATAAGGGAATCCACTTTATTTAATTCTTTTCCAATTAAATTTTAAAAATTCACGCCATGGATCGTACTATAAAATTAATTGTCGCTCTGATACTCAAAGATTTACAGCCTTTTATGGAAAGTGAAGATGATTTTACATGTAGACATGAAGAAGATAAATCTTATTTCCTTAAGATCATTATAGTATAACCCTATCTGCAACAGATCTCCGAATCAATCTCTTTTCTTCATATTTTAGAAATAATCTTGTGCAGATTTCTTTCTGTCCCATTGTACTATATGTGCTGTCTAAATCATTCTTGGTTTAATCATCATAATATATTTGATGAACAGTAAAAAATATTGAAAACATCGTAACGTAATTTTATGCAGTACAATCTCCTTAAGTCGACATGTTATATATATCAACGAGTCCTCATTCTATTAGCCAAATATTTATTTCTATCAGCGTTACTTTCTGTAGAATGCATTGCAGCGGACAATAGGTAAATGTGAACTTCCTCTTCATTTAATATGATTTTATCACGATAAGTAATACTACAAATGTTTTCACTGACTCTTTGCACAATTCTGTAATAATTAATTAACGAATTAATTAATTTGAAGCCGCGTTTTAACACAACTTGATAAATGAAGTATCATGACACAGGCCTCACAGAGGTTTTCTTTTAAGCAAGAAAAAAAAGGGGCGCATGGAAGAACATTTAAACAGGGGTTTGTATTAGGAAGAAATTCCGTATTTTCCTGGAGTGTATTGTTTCCAAGTTACAAACAAGTAAAAGTTTCGTATAAAAGCAGGGATTGCAATGTGGGGAGAGGCACAGTGGTTTCCTACATCTTTCAACTGCGGTTCTGTCCTCTTTCTATTTCTTTGTTAAATTTCTCTTTCCTACTTTCCTCAACAAGCTGTTCAATTCTTAACTTTCCTTCTGTTTTTAGCATATTCGTCTCCTTACTTTTACTATGCTCTGAAGTTAAATTGAATAATTACGAGACATTCAGGTTGCATTTTTAAATATTTTTTACCCAACAAGATAGAAACCAAATATCCCGTATGACACAATTAAGCTTGTGCATTTAATCGAAGAAAAGGAAAGAGAAAATAAAATTTTAGGGTTTAGGAATAGGTAATTAGCGATGAAGAGATGCCATACAACTGGTATTAAAAGTAAAACCAGCAGACTGTTTGAAAACTCATTTCGTTCAAATTCATGTTTCAAAGTAGTCCTTCTCTTCCTTGTACTTATACTATCAAACACCAAAATTTCGTATTATGATGATTGTGCGGGATTCAAACCCACAATCCCGGCAAGCGAACGGCCGCAGGCCCACGCCTTAGACTGTGCGGCCACTGGGCTCGGCCCAACCTTAATTATATATGTAATAATATCTCACAAATTTGAATGAAATTCAGTGGAAAGCGGGAAGACTGTCTACACAATGTTGACCAAAGCATTTGTAGTTGAAATCGGCAACTTGAAGTGAAACACGTATTGGCCTTTAAATTCAGCGGCAGTTATACGAACCTTCTTTCTAACATTAAGAGACACTGCATTTTTCCATGTACTTTATTAGTATGCTCCGTACGATTCTTATAGTAAACACCGATTACTTCCCTTAATACACAGTGTTACCCGATTGATCATTGTAATGGAGAAGGACCTTTTTTCTGCGAGGTAAGCACTGAAGTTTTATATAAAATTCAAATGGCGTGTCAGGCTTCAAAACATTAAACCCTTTTCTTTTTCTGAAGAAGGACTCCCATGCATAAAATTCGTGGCCTTTGTATACAAGGTTATAAACGATCTAGACGGCTTCGAATGTGTTCAAGTCCTGTCCCTGAGAAACACTTCACCCGTCTGTATATTGAAATGGACGTATGAAATTGAATGTTTTCAAAACTGACAGTAAAACTTGTTACCCTCCGTTGTACTCTTCCAAGTAGTGTTTCGTTCCTCTACACGAGCCGTCACTTGGAATTCCAAATATCTTTGAGTTTCCAAGATCTAATAACGAATGACACGAGCAGAGAACAAACGAAAACTCGTCTGAAAGAGGTAGGGTGGGAGAGGTTAGCAAAAGAGGTGGTAGTGAGGGTGGTGCCTCCTTGTGTTTAAGTCACTTTGACACGTATTAATCATTTCCATCCCCTTCTTACTTCTTCCCAACCCTTCTCCTTGTTACTTGTTCTTGTCTTTTCTTACCGCTCTTTTACTTGTTGTGTCTGTTGTTTTCGTTTCAACTTTAATGTTATTTTCGCTCTTTTCTCTACTCCTTAAAAACATCCATCCTTCTTTCCTCTTTTATAGTAAGAGCTTTCATTAAAAATGTATTTCCTAATCTTCCAGTCTTAAGAACTTCGTACAAACAAATGTTACAAAGAAATATAATAATTATAGTAGATACGATAATTAATATTTAAAGTAATTAGGAAATATACGAATATAGTAAAGGTTTTGGTAGGTTCACTGCTGCTCGTTTAATTATCTCATAAACCTTACGAATTAGGAGAAGACTGTGTGGGTATGAAATGTTTTTTCTTTGTTCTTTACAATTCTTTTTACAAACAATTTTTGCTGTAGTAAATATATGGCGAGTTACGTGCATCTTTATCTAGATCTGACGCAGAATCTCACGGAGGTTTTCATAAAATTGTCCTTTCTTTTTCCGAAGTGTTTCGACAAAGTTCACTTGTACTTAACCATTTTATATTTCACGATAACCAGTTTAACTCTTCTGGAGTTTTAAGTCCTGCATATGACGTCGTTTACCAAGTGATATTAATATTTTAATTGAAGTAAATTTAAGTGAATTAATATTTTAATATACGTATACGTATACGAAGGTTGTTTAAAACACATTATTAAATAAAGAGTAGCAGTTTACGGGGTGTTTAGCACACAAACAGACATAAATTTACACTGCATAACGATGCAAACCCGCCTAGAAATGTGTCTCTTTTTAACACGACTTCAGTAGAACTAGTCGAGGAAGTAAGAAGTTAAATACGGTAACTGAGACTTTGTTCAAAGTGTCCATCTCAGAACAAGCTAGACGGTTTTTAGGCGCGTTTGCAAAAATTGCGAAAAGAGACTATTAGCTTCGTCATGTCTGTCTGTTCTTTGTCCGTCTGTCCGTCCATCCGCATGGAACAACTCGGCTCCCACTGGACGGATTTTCACGAAATCTGATATTTGGGTATTTTTCGAAAATCTGACGGGACAATCCAAGTTAAATTAAAATCTGACAAGAACAACGGAAACCTTACATGAAGACCTATGTACTTTTATGATAATACTTCGCTGAATTCTTCTTAGAATGAGACATGAGAATGTGACATGTTTCAGACAAAAGTTGTAGTGAAAATCAAAACACGGATTTTATGTCTAATACCTTTTTCCGATAATCTTGCCGTTTATGAGATAATGTGGAGATATATCATAGAGCCAGTCAGGTCACACATGACAATATAATACAGCGCATCCACGTTGCGTGCTGGATAACTAAGGCTACAGACACACACTCAGAACCTGTAATACAGCTTTTCCAAGGCAACAATGGTTAAGCGAACGCTCCTTAAAGTTACTTTATACGTACATTGCCTCTTTTGTTTGAGTCGTTAATAAATACTGCCGATCCGAGACGGAATGTACTGTTACGTTTTTTTCACATCTCTATATGTATACATAAAAAACACTGAAAATTTGTAACATGTCACAGTTTTACTATGGACATTGCGCGCTGTTGCATGTCTTGCAGTATACATGTCAGGAAAAATAGGAAATAATGTATAAATATAGCCATGAACATTATTTCAGCTTATCTGACGCTGACTGCGCAGGGCGATTCTAGCAAGTTTCGTATTTCACGTAGCGCTCAGTGGAGCAATAATGACACGTCTTTGCATTAATGCGTAATAACCATGGATTGAAGTGTGACTGGTCCGGGTTTGTAAATTTATTAGCCTCGTGCGCGGGCAAAACGCTTTTCCTTTATGAATCTGTCAGGTGTCTAGAAGAGATTCAATATTGCCCTGTGTCATTTCTTATTTTGCTCCCATGCCATATCAGCCCACCACGTGCTCTCGCTTTGCAGCAGGCATAGGATAGGATCTAAGATTGCATATCGCGACAGGGTCTAGACAAGAAAGGCCTTGAATGGGGCTGTGTTATTATGTTAACTAAATTCATGTAAGAAAAGGATAAGATTTGATTGCGCTACTATTTCTTAGCTTTTGTGATTTTGGGAAAGCCTTCAATTAATATACAGACAGCCCTTAATAAAAATTCTTAAAAAGAGTGTTTACTCATTTAATCACTTAAACTCATATTTAGCTTCTGTTGAAGCACTGTAGTAAGTATGGAGGGTGAAAGAAAATAATAGGCTGTGTATTAACGAAAGAAGTATAAGTGGAGTATAACCATTCTCACACGTTCTGTTACGTAACTAAACAACTAAGTCTGGTTTTAGAAGCAGACGTTCCTATCTGAGTAGACATGAGTCTGAGGCAGTCAGCCTTTTCTTCTCCTTGAGATCCATTCTAATATTATTCTACCATCTCCTTCGGTCTTCAAAGTGACCGTTTCTAAAAAATTTCTTAAATAATTTGTATGCATTTCCATATCTAAACTCGAAATACACATGACCCTACCCAGCATATTTTAGTCTCACAGGTATTAGCGGGCATGTCATTTGAACTGTTAACCCTTTAAAGACGAAACGTGTCTGTTTTATACAAGCACACAGTGTGTAACGCGCAGTAAACACCCTACCTCGGTTATACAAACCCAACTTCTTAATGTTGTATAAGGCAAATTTTCGCTTTTTGTTCTGAGATCCGTACAAAAAGCACAAAGCAGTGTGAGTAGAATTTTTGAATGTTGAACCTGGCGGTACGTAAAGTAACCGCCAGGCTTTAAACTGTTAACGTCAAACTGTTTGTAGGTATGTTATGTTGTAATATTTAATATGCACGCCGATGAAGTCAGCAAGATATTTGAGAACGAAACAGAGAAGAATTTATTTAAAATAAGATTGAGTTTTACAAGTCCACACTTTGATGGTGATAAAATCAGTAGTATGTCGACAAAGGCTCTTTGCAGAGAGCGCTGCTGAGATTACGTAAGGTAATAGAAGTATTAGTAGAAAGGTATTTATGGAAGAAAGTAAATTAATAGCGTTCATTTGCATGGTATCTTGAAAACATTTTTTTTACCGAGTTTGTCTGCTGGGTCTGGCAAAGTGAACGAGTTCTAACCTTTACATTATTCTCATTCATTCTGTAGTCTGTCTTACGACAGGTCCGTAGCCTCTTCCAAAGCGAGTTCTCCACAAGGTGCGATCTAGTGCTTCCTCTTTCAAATTATTCTCATAAGATGATTAAAAATCTGGAGAATTCTGTATGACGTCACAGTCTTGGGTTATGCGCAAAAGAGTCTGATATTATAGTACTGTATCTTTGTCTGCTTGTTCGTAAATCTTTGTCGACTTTAGTTACAGGACATGAAAGCCTATTATTCAATAAAAGTGCATTCTATTTCAAACAACAACATTATTTCATATTGGGTAAAAAAAAATTTTGTTATTTTTACGATCGCATATCAGACTGAATCAAAACCAGTTTACTTAGTAAATATCACTGAAAAAATATTACAAGTTTTTCGTGTTATATTTTTAATCTAAAAGTCGTAAACTTGTAGAATTTTAAAAAATAGTGTTGATGAAAGCTTTTATAAATTTCAAGTGTAGGCATGAGTTAGGAAGTAATTCGAAAAACGTCCGCAGAGAACATAATAATTCTTTTTCTTGAGGTTTTTGACCTCTCTGTCTGCACCTTGTGGACGACAATATAAATTTCGTATAAATATATATTAAGAGAGTTAGGAGAATATAATTACTATTCGGTGTAATAAGTGTTTGTTCTTATGCCTATTACTTAACGACGCTCTCAGTAACTCAGACATGTAATCGAATGTTTGGATGCCAGTCAATAATTAATTGAATATAATATGAAAGGAAAGCAAGCGTGGCTTATTTTAATAAACTATTCAGGTGTTTCGTTAGGGATTCTGACGAAAACTGAGAAATAAGTCGTTTGATGGCCCGGATAAATTTCTAAAAGGGATTGGTTTCAAATACAAGTCAGAAGCCACCGCTTGAGCCTGCTTGATCCGACCAGTGAACTAAAAAGTGGATTGAACACAGTTTTATTGAGACATTAAATTACTGCCGCAAAAATTGTAAAGGAATGCCAAAGAACAAAACCAAGAATTTGTAGGCAGTAATGTAGGTCTTAATACAGGAGGATTCAGGATTATTATTTGTACGAAGGAAAGATAATTTGAACTTTTTTTTGGAAATGCCACCGGTCAACTTGACACAACCCAGTGCTAGAAGTAGTAGAAGTGGAGAAAAGGAGGAAAATGAGGAGTGAATAGTTTAGAAAAACTGAAATAAGCAACATCTTCGAGGTAATCTTTATGACAATTTTTCCAGGAAATAATATTCGAATGAAGGTTGAAAAAATAACACGCCCTCACCAGTGGAGTTTTCATATCTGATATTGCTAGCCACTCGAAACACCGAAAGACTGAAATATGAAAATAGTCACACTACACATGATTGGAGAGGGATAAATTATACATCACATTTACTTCAAACAAGTAACTCTTATTTTTAGGGTGCTGAATTAGAAAGTGTGTGCGTTGTGGGAGCAACATAACAAATTAAATTACAGGGAGTTAAAAATTAACAAATACCTGCATTTGAACATTAAAGACGATAATAGAAAAGATGAGAATATATAACTAAGAAAATTCGAGGAGAAAAAACACAGATTTTCAAATTGATGTAATTTTTCGTTATTGGAATTATTTTTGCAGCCATCTTTCCCTTTCTTTCGTATCACTTTTATACTTGTGCCGAAAATGTAAGGTTATGTTCCTTTGTACTCAGTACTCAGTATGTACTGTAGGACATAATATATTTTTTTTAACTGACCCCTTATGAATGAAAGAATGGGATGGGTTCGTTTTATCAATCTGAATAGCAGCCAACTACATATTGTTCTTTTCTCACTTTTAAGGCTCAAGTATATTTTGGTATTCCTTGTACAGTGTCCTAATAGGCATACATTAATATTTAATTTTTGGTTTAGAACAACGTCCTTATGCAGCCTACAAAGCGGAGTATTTTGACAATTTTATTAGTTCTTAATGGCGAAGCGTCTAGGCCTATAGGCAATAGTTAATTTTGAATAGAAAATATTACAATATTAGAGTCCGTTACAAGCCAGTTGCGAGGAGACGAATTGCAGATATTGGTGGGAAATTCTGCTGGAACGCAACCATTTAGAAAACCATGAACCAATCTAAACATCTTAGGAAGAATATTTATCAAGTGTCCACTGGTTTCATTTGGTCAAATTTGGGTTGTTATTATTGAAGACTTATTTAGTCTATTAAAACTTTTATTTATAAGAAAAAGAAATATGACAAACAAACATAATTTTGAAAGGGATAAAAAAACAATTTTCTCTCATATACCTCTATTTTGTGCTAAGATTAAGAATGCGTGGTCTATACATAACTCCTCCACATATCTTCAGGGCATAGTGGTTAGTTAAATGTGGGGACAAAGCAGTCCTTACGCTTTAGGTATGACGAATAAATTTAAGAGTCCAGTATGGCCTATTTCAGAATATTTTTAATCTCTACACGCGATTGTCGGCTATGAATGTGGAAAAGGAATTAAAGCAAAAAGTTACATTTATTATGTGTATTTTTATACTTTAATAAATGTCGGTGATTCACCAAAGTTAAGCGTTATTTTGTGAATGCATGGTGTGTTGTAATGCCCAATCGCGATTCTCGTTTATCAAACCTCGACTGCAGGGAGCGTCATATTCGCTTGGGCGCACCGATCACTCTTACGTAGCGACACCATTTGTCTTTTTCTCTGACTTTACTATACTCGTTATTTGGATGAAAGATTTAGAAGCTCTTGTTTAAAAACTTATGAAAAAGCCAAACGTGATCTAAAGTTACCTCTCAACCTACTTAAGTGACTTTTGTGATGTCCCTCTGTCAACTTATAAAATTCGAATGCTTGTTACTTTACTGCTGCTGTCACTACTTCTATCCCTGCTGCTGCTACTACTACTACTACTACTACTACTACTACTACTATTATTATTACTACTACTACTGATACTGATACTGCTACAGTAAATATGTAGTAAAAATTTTGGTTTGTACTAAAATGTTCTTCACGTCAGTCAGACCAAGAAGTGCACGATCAAACTATTACATTTCAAATAATTTACTTATCGCCATATTCTTCGTTCGGATTTCTTAGGATTAAGGAATTCCTTGCACAAAGGATTTCGAATTGTTCTACACCAGTGCATCTGTGAGATCCAGAAATATTCTTCCATCTTATTTACGTTTTGAATGCTTCGTATCTTGTATTCGGTATGTGCTGCTTCGAATATTGGGTACGACAGCAGTGACAAGCCTGGATGAGAAGTTTTGTGGCTTGCTGAGTTTCTACACGCAAGATTTGAGATATTACCTTCAAGTAAAGAACACCTGTTTCTGCGCATATCCTTTCCAACTCATTATTTGCGGCCTTCTAATATTTCAACGCTATATACTTTTAGATTTAATGTCAGCGGAGTCGTTAAATGAAATAGAAAAAAATATTAAGTCCTCGGAATTAGTTTAAATATCCAGAATGAAAATCCGTGTATTTCCATGGGGCAATAAGTTTAATGTTATTGGACCTTAGGTTATAATGTCGTGATTTTTACGTGATGCATGTTTAAAATACGTAACACACTCGAACTGAATCTCGTACTTTATTGCACTGCTTTCGGACACGGTGCTACAAGCATTCTGACAGAACTTGCTGATAAATTTTCTTTGTTCTGTACAGAAGACTTCCTTAAACGTTTATGAATAACGTATATGTCTTAAAGGTAATGCAGATGCAGATACTATTTAAAGACAAGTGGACCGTAGTTCAAACCATAAACCACTTATGAGAAACCAGAAAAAAAAGAAACAAGAAGAGAAAAATAAAGACGGGGCCAAAATGAAAAAAGAGGGGGGAGAAATATTTTGGAAGGACCTGGGATAATATTTAAGAGGGGAAATAAAGAGAAGCAATATAAAGGCAAAGTAAACGTAAATCTTTTTCTTTTGCACGCCACAAAGACATAAACGGGGAGTGGGCCTATACCTCCGCTCATTCATAACCTTGGCACTAGATGGTGTTATGAGCTTCACACACCGGCCACTTTACTCCTTGAGAAACGTCCATCCTTAACCATTGAATGTGAGGCTCGCTGGTACTCATAACGGGGGTGAACGTTGTAAATAAGTGAAAAATCTCTGTCCTGCCGGGAACTGAACCTGGATTTCTTTGTTGCCCAGCCCGAGCTAGTCACTGTACCGAGTGCTCTGTATATGTTAGGAAAGTAGATGGAGTAACAGAGGAAACATTAATACGGACGCCTAGAAATGTACACTCTAGTATAATTGGACTTGGGGAAACACTCAAATACAAAGGGTAGGTGGGTTTTATCCCTGTGATATTAGACAGGAAATGACGTCATTACGATTCAATGCCTTGCACCCACCTGTTATGTATCATGACATAATAGAGGGAGGCGCACCCCCTGTTGAGACCTCTCTGAGCACTGAATAGGGCTGCATGGTGTTTCCTACTGATCGCAAGGAACGCAGTACAAATCGATGTTAAGGGACAGACAGTGCGTCAGTCCGCGTGTTCGAATCACGGCAGTATAATTACGTATTCCTAAGAACTGTGATGAAATTAGGATCGCATATGAATTGAAAGTTTTGGAAAACTAGAATATTCAAGTCAGTCTATACTGCCCAAGTTTAGATTTATTTTGTTTCAGAAGTAAAGTGAAATTTCTTATGTAGTTGTCAGCTCGTACACAAAATATCTGTACTTTCCTTTGTGTCAACTGTGATGAAACGTGGAAAAAGAATATTTATTTTTGTGTGATATTTCCAGGAATAATTTTATTATAGAGAAAGAAAGTTTCACATTCATTCAAAATACAGCGACAAGGTTATGGGAGGAAACTAAATATGGAGACTTTATTTCCTTTCCACCTTGCGGAAACGTCGGTAACAAATTCCCAACCAAAACTGCGCGACATCGAGATCGAAGACCTCACCTGCACTGTCTAATCAGTCTGATATTAAAGACCTCACTTGCACTGTCTAATCCGTCTGATATTAAAGACCTCACCTGCACTGTCTAATCATTCTGATATCGAAGACCTCACTTGCACTGTCTAATCCGTCTGATATTGAAGACCTCACCTGCACTGTCTGATCATTCTGATATCGAAGACCTCACTTACACTCTCTAATAAGTCTGATATTCAAGACCTCACTTACACTGTCTAAAGAGTCTGATATCGAAGACCACAAATGCACTGTCTAATCAGTCTCTTATCGAAGACCTCACCTGCACTGTCTAATCATTCTGATATCGAAAACCTCACCTGCATTGTCCAATCAGTCTGATATTCGTACTTTGCAATATTTCGACGTCACATGCAACTCGAATTTTATTTTTCAGTTCGAGATTTTTAAACTTGCTCATTTTACTCGGGTCCTTTGAATTATCTCCAAAAGATAAAATTCTGTGGAGTGAAGTCCCTGTATCTAATGGGGAAGCGGGTAGATAGGGGCACCTTATACGGCTCCTCTTTCAAGTTCTATCCCAGACAAGCTACGTTACATAAGGCTGTCACATATAGAACAAAATGTGCGTCATCTTTTAACAAAAATGTGTTTCCAAACTTGTGGCGAAGCTGCGATATCAATCAAAGTTTCCACATGTGGAAGGATAGCATTGGTATAACAGTTAGTTTGATGAATTATTAGATCTCGTAAACACAACACATTCGTCTTTGCACTATCACTATCTACTTGTGGTTTCGTAAAGATTTTATAAGTTACAGGTTTTCACCTTGTCTTACATATCGTGGTAGATGAAATACATTTATCGGAAAGAGAATAATTTCTTCATAAATATTTTTCTTCTGCCACAGAATTATAAAATGAAGAATTAAATTTTGTCCAGTAATCATAATTATATTTTATTGCATTGACTTCATAAACCGCATAAGGAGAAATTACCCTTACTTCGAATTTAGATTAATATAGGTCTATGTGTTCTACTTAAATGTCTAATGGATTAATGACTGGAGTAAATACAAAGTTAAGGCCGTACCACGGCTCAGGCGGTTAGTCGCCGGCCTCTCATCGTGGAGGCACGGGTTCGATCCCGGGTCAGTCCACGTGGGATTTGTGGTGGACAAAGTGGCACTGGGACAGGTTTTTGCCCGAGTACTTCGGTTTTCCCCTGTCAGTTTCATTCCACCATTGCTCCATTGCACGAAGAAAAAAATAATCATCTTCATTACAGGGTTCCACAATAAGCATCAAGGCTGCGGTGCGTCCGTAGCATCTGCTGCGGGGCCCTTCACCAAAAGAACGCAAAGATATCTACCTGGACTGATTTCAGCTAAGTGCACTCCTTACACCCGTCAACGTACTGCTCCTTTTATTTTCAATACGCATATTATTTTCTTAATGGTCACTGCTTCCTAATTGGAGAAGAGAATAAACAATCTCTTGCAGGCTAGCATATGCACAGTCACACACTTTTTAACAGCATACGAATAGATACGACAATGAACGTCCTTCCAGTAGTAATTGACCTTCTTATCTATAGGAGAAATTCTGGCTTGAAATCTCAATCCTGAAATAGGCTACATTGAGTTACATACTTGTAATTCGTGATTGTTTCCCGCTCCTCCACTAAATTCTGGATTATTATTTCAAAGTAGACCACGACCACTTTCTTCCCTGTGCTTACAAGTAATAATTTAAAATAATTTTTCATTTGGCTGTGTACTGATGAGGCATGCAGTTAAAGCAGCAATTTTAAATGAATGTGGGTTAAACAAGGAACCTATCTGAGTGTCTGTCACCAGACCGGTCAGTCTGTCATTCAGTCACTCAGAGAGCCACACAGTCATACAATCACGCATTAGGCTCTTGTTTCTCTTGTTCGGTGGTGTTTTAAGCCAAAAAGGCAACAAATTTCTACTCAAGTTCATGTTCATTCTCTGGTTTAACGGGCCGAAATGGTCAGTGCCTTTCCACTTTTCTGGCTGGGAACCGAAACAGACTCAGTTTACGAAACATTGTCTACCTTTTTTACATTTTACTTTTTCCTTGGAAAGTTAGGCGATAAACAATGCCCAAAGGCTAAGTACACCTCAAGGACGATTTATGATATTAAGTACCGACAGACTGTGTTGTTTATCCAGTTCACCTAATGCAATTAAGACAGTAAAATATAGGAGACTACAGTGGATTGAACTTACAGATAAGACGGGGGTGACGAAATGTTCGTGGGTAAATGGCTAACGAAAGAGAAACTTAGAAGACTGGAAAGGAGACGGGAGGATAATATTAAGAAATATTTAAAGGAATTACTTTTTGGGGATTGGGGGGGGGGGGGGGTGAAGGTGGCTGGTTATATTAGGTCTATGCAGTGGCAGTTTATTGTGGCAGAAGTTTTGAAACTTCGGTTTCTGGTACTAGAGTTACATAGGTCTCGCTCTATTTATACCATTTTCCTGCATCTGGTCTTCCAACACTACATTTTGAAGTTGCACCTTACGTAATGTGTGTTGTGGCAGTAACAAAGACAGACCAAACAACTTGTAATGTCTGGTAGCCTATAAACAATTCTCTTTATACATATGGATATTTGTGTTGTATAGTCAGAGACTTGGCTCCATCAGACAGCACCGCCATCCCTCTCGTGATGGAAAGGTGACCTTTGCTTACGACATCTGATGAGATTCCAGTTTGCATTACAAATAGACGTGTTGGTACAGGACTGCTTCTGTTGTGTGCATAATGTATTAATCCCACAGGGTGACAAAAATAAGCATTACGCTGTCAATTGTACCAATTGCAAAGAGGTGTGTTCAAATAAAAAAAAATACAATGCATAAAATCTCTTACAACTCTTACGACCCTTCTATCAACTGGAATGACTGTAACGTTCCACATCGTGATTTCTTACGGTTTATGAATGCTAATAATTAATGGAAGGCTTAGATAATTTTAGACATCTTCATTCTCTTGTAAACGGAAGAAAAAGGAGTTTCTTTGGGAGAGAAATACAAGTGTTTATGTAACGAATGAAGTCAGTGTAACTGAAGTAAATTTCAACGTATTTCTCTTCGATTTAAATAGAAGTT
The DNA here is from genome assembly GCA_021186555.1 of Reticulitermes speratus. NCBI lineage: Eukaryota > Metazoa > Arthropoda > Insecta > Blattodea > Rhinotermitidae > Reticulitermes > Reticulitermes speratus. Next base: position 35,641,189 of record JAJKFL010000003.1, on the reverse strand, counting down.
ATTACACATTTTACTGCTGTCATTTCAGTAATAAGGCATCTTCTCCTTAGTTTTAGCTCCTTGGAAGATAAATTCTGTTGAAACAATCTAAGTTACATTATGACAATAAGCAAAGCCTTTTTTTGAGACATTATTTCTTTTAAATATTTCAGTACTTATAATTATACTTCAAACCACAAAGATTTGATCATAAATTCATCGTAGATATAATTCGATTCATCAAATACGTAACTCTCAAGTTTTTATTTTAATTTTGCAAAAGTGAGTTTGAATTTTATGAAAATATAATTCTCTTAAAACTAGGTGAATATCATGTTATACGCACAGCAACAGACATTGTTTTAATTTTCTCTGAATTGATTTAGTTTCGAATAACCCAATTAAATACAAGCCTTTCCGATCTTCCGATTGATAGAATTAATCCGAAGTTTCTCAGAAGGAATCTTTAACTTAACTAAATTTATTAAAGTTTAGTACCTTTCGTAGCTCCCTGAATATAATTCTTAATAACTACGGCCTTCCCCTCAGGAGTCTTCAGAATTGTAAACATTAGCACTGCCCTTGTCACTGCAACCTTGTAACATCACTAGGCTTTCGGGATGAAATGTGAAATACTCAGGGCGACAAGGCTGGGAAACAACATTAATATTAGCTGGGCCTTGAGAGCTTCAGAGTCTGATATCATTGCCCCACTGGTAATAATTTTATTTATGGTTTTTATTTCATTGGCCTGAAATTTGAGGAGAGTAAGAAACCACATTTTGGGAGGTCTGAATTTAATATTTTGTAAAAATATAACATAATGTAATAAAAATAAAAATACTTCTCCATTACAGTATTTTTTGTCTTTCTTTCTTTCCTCAATATCTTCTCTCTCTCTTTCGCTCCCGCTCTCTCTCTCTGTCTGTGTCTCTGTCTTTTAAAAAGTACCGTTAAACAGTGATGTATACATTTTTTAACTGCGCAATGAATTTGGGGCTTTGATTTTTACGAAAGTTGTCCTATGTTAAGATCATTAGTGTACAGTCTTATAGAATTTCTGAACACTTCAGAGCATACGCCCAAGTCCACTCCCAATTTCTGTTAAAAATTAATGTTTGAATAATAATATTAATTCAGTGATAAAGTAACATTATCTAGGTTTTTTCAATGCTGCCGAAAGCCGTCTTCTTTAAAAAGGCTGTGAGAAGTACAATATTTTCTGTCATTGTTTAATTTAATATTATTTGAGCACTAAGTCTGAGACTTGGTCAAGAATGACAAAATAGAATAAGCTCTAACGTGTTTAACAAAAACTGTACAGCATGCCCACACTGCATTTATATGTTTCGTATTTACCTCAGAACCAACAGTGACTCTTACCCTGTATAACATAAACTAATTGATCTTTATAACCGAGAAGAAAATTGTTTACTACGCGGCACGAACTATATCTTTAAATGAAACAATTTACCCTTCGTCTTTGAAGGGTTCATAGTATTTTAGTCTGAAGATGATGCATTGTGGTTGAAACATTTTGCAGAAATAAATACCACACACAATATAGTTGTGTTGACGGCTCTTTATTCCTTTATTTTGAAGTTAAAGTAATTTTGTTTTGAAGCTTATCAGGAAAATGAACGGTCCTGTTGTAAATAATCAATCGATTTTATATGTATTTTATATGTGCTGAGACCAGGGAAAAGCTCTGTCACTTTTGTCTCTGAGTTCTGTCTGATATTGATGGTGAGAACGAATGAAGGATGAGCATGTCAGTCGAAACAGCAAAGGGGAAAAGAACTCGTGCACAATTTTGTCCATGCAGGTTCCTTCACGGCCCGGCCCGTTGCTAAACTTGGGTCCACATTACTGTTACAGCTGGTGCCACTGGTTAATTGCGCTCTCTGCTATGTACAGTCCCTGTATATAAACAACTGTGATACGTAAAATGTGCTCGTAAACTCCAACGTAGTCTCGACACTAAGATAGCCTGGCTGACAATGTCAGGTGTAACATAACTTTGACCCTGAGTCTGTTTTTGACCTTATATAACTCCTCATGCCGTGTGCTACTTCTTTGGCTTGCCCAAATCGTGGGCGAGAATTTTGCTAAAGGCAGTATCCTACAGAGCACTCTGCTCTCCATAGAACACATAAGAAACAACTACTGAATTATTTTATGTTTCTTAGCAATTTCTTATATTTTACCTAAAAACTACAGTTGCATTTCCATTTATCAATAATTATGTTAGCATGCTGTTTTCTTTGCCTCGTATAGTACTGTTTTTGCAGGACTATGGTTTGTATAAACCTAAATGTTTGTAAGTAAGCTTATTTGTTCCTGTAAGTAAGCTGGTAGGCCTATATCGTGGATATATTTTACATGAAAATTCACTTTTTCATGTTTCCGAAGTCAATCTGTGTGGAATTTGTGATAAGAAAAATGGTAATGTGAGAGGTTTCTCCTAGTATTTCGGTTTTTATCTGTCAGTAAGATTCAATTCTCATATCTGATGCAACTGCCATCGACGATACATGAACTTAGTAATTGAGAGCTTCGTTAAATAAAAGAATATATGCCTATTTCAATTTTCTATCCTTTGCTCTGTTCTTTAGAATACACGTATTTTTGTGGAATTTTGCGCTGGAAGTCTTTAGCCAAAATGTGCGTAGTCAATTTTGGTGTCCACTGGAAAATGTGTTTATATGAAAATTTCCGCTTCTCATTTTACAGGAAGAGCACTTAATGTATCACATGTAGACAAACTCCTCTGTATCGAATCCCCATCCTGTCCACACACACACACACACAGACATACAGCACACATCCACCTATCCAGCCACATAGACACACACACACACACACACACATGCGAGCGCTCGAGCCCTTAAACACTCATATGTAGCACTTCCTTTGTTTTTGCACATTATTCAGAAATTCAGAAATATTTCTGATTGGCTCTTCTGAGGACTAATGGCAACACTACTTTCATACTTCGATCTCTGCATAATCCGAGATTCATTTCATGTTAGCAGACATAGAAGCAATTCTGAAGCCGAAATTTCAGTTTCTGCTAATGTGAACACTTAACAGGAACCCAGAGTAGACTTGGATGATTTGAGGTACCGTTCGCAGGACACGAAAGCGTCATACTACACTTCAGCTAATCACCTAAGATTACTGTGTGGAAATGATTAGTATCGCTTGCATCACTACTATGATGGAGTACTAAAACAAGATAATCTTACACAATAAGGAAAAATGGATGTTATATTCCAAGAAATATAGTTAGACACCACTTGTTTTTGAGTAGTCATAACTCTGCATTCCATCTAATGTATTAGCTGCTATTGACGACAGTTTGGTTATTTTTATGCACTGTTTTGGTTTTCATTTATTTTATTTTTCTTAAATTATATTTTGTGATTTCCAAATGAATTTTCCATAAATGCAAAATTGGACACCCAAAGTTGAAAATTTAGGATATACTTGACGAGCGGCTAATGATGATAAGTTTGATGCCTAATCGTCCTGCTAAGTCAGATCTCCCTTACGAAACACCCTGTGGCAATTTTCCCCGCGCATATTATTCTTTGGACCCTATCTAATTTATTATGCGGGCGCCCAATATGTAGGTTGTTATGTTTTAGTCAAAAAGGAAAGTGAACAAGACTGCAAGACTAAGAAGACGATCACAATGCCAGATAAGGGAGCGGGACAGAGAATAATGATATCAGAAATCAAAGAATAATATTTGAGGCGAATATTATATTACGGTGTTCGTTGCGACACAGAAAGTCGGCCTGTGTTTGTTGCATTTTTATCACCTTTCCAGCTAGATGTAGAAGTACAGACTAATGTTTTTAATTATTTTATTTCTATGTTTAAAGGTCGACGAATTGTTTGCTTTATTTTCCGAAAATATTTATTGAGTTTGTTTTTTTAGCCTCTGTGTCAGAGTGGAGAATACTGATGAAGCTGATTGCAACCGGAGTCAGATTTGTAAAATACCTGTCCGCCAGTATCAGATTGCCGAAAAACGGACAAAAATCACAATATTTACCACGACATCTTGACTTTTTCTTACTTTTAACATTCAAAGATTTTACGTCCTTCCCACAAAATGGATTTCACTGATTCTTATGGATCTCAGAACAATCAGTGAATATTTCTCCATACGGCATTAAATTTTCGGTTTTTGTAATGAAGATGGAGTGTGTTTACTGCGCGGTACGGAGAGAGCCATTAAGTACATTTCCGTTTAATTTTTGATTCTAAAGTGTTAAGATTATTAATTTGCTCAGGACAGAGACTGGTCTAGCAGTAGTAAATATGGAATTAAAACTTCAGATTTCATAGACTTCGGATAATTCCTCGAGTATCTGAAGCACTAATTTCTTTATTCTTACCGGGGACTATGTTCAAAGTAGTTGGTTTGGCTAGTTTAGTAAAGTAATTAATTAATCCTTATGTCTAGAAAGACTCTCCTTAAGACGGTAAAGGTATTCATACATTTTTATTCCCTTAACTATATTTTTAAGTGTAAAGTAAGTCAATCAGTTGTGGTCTTCTCTGTTTCAGTCTACTGACTACAAGTAATGGGTTTGGGCTAGTAATTTATACTTTACACTTTTGGATTTTTTCAGCATTTTAACTAGAAAAATATACCTCAAATTACATCTATAAATTAAAATAATATCATAACTGAAAATAATTCTGCCACATGCCCGTTTCTAAACAGCTTGTTTTGAATTCAAGTACCAAAATATTTGTATTTGTGTCCTAAGCCAAAACTATGATTCATTCCTACAAAATTCATAGAAAAGTCCGAACACTTTTCCCAATATTTATTTGTCAGTACAATATGAAATAGGGTTAAATTACTTGTCAGTCTTATGAGTTAGTGTTAAAACAGCAATAATTAGCAAATTTCAAGGCACCGTAAGTAAAATATCGCCATTTACTTAAACAGTTGGCAATACTAACCTGTATTAGGTGTGGAAAGAGAACAGGAAGCCCAAGCCCATATCCTGTTAGTAAACATATGTGGGACCGAATCTGACGAAGAAGGACGTATCTTATAGAACAATTAAAATGAATTTAGTTTCACGGATAAACTGGTGTTTTGCCGGTCACAGTGAGGTCAAGTGGGGTGCATTATTTTGAACGGTCATAAAGATGAGACCACCTGGGCACTATTAACTTTTAGGGTCATGTGACATTTGCCTTCATCGATTTTCTCAAGACATATGCTCTTACCTAACCTGTGGTATTTTGTCGGCATCTTGATGAAACTAATGTGTCGTCAGCATGCAGGACCCTTAGGTCGTAGGTCAGTGAAAACTCTGAACCTTGCTACAGGAATTCACAATCAATTGTCATTGCTCATCTCAATGACTTTTCGATGAGTGTGATTATGTTAGCGTGAACCACTATTACCTAAGACAGTGTTGCTATACATTGCATAATCTTAGAGTGGAGTAAGTGTATATTCCTGTGAATGATTACACCGTAAATATGACAGCTAGACAGTGACCAACATTCTCGAACAGATGACGTAAGTCTACAATTATCTCCATAGCGGAATTAAGTGTTGAGCGACTGTGTTTGTGGGTTGTAGGTATCAACGCCTTAACACATAGGTGTCCAACCTGTCTGGACAAACGGCCAAAACCTTCACTGTTGGCTGGTTCGCGGGTCACACGTGTAAAAATCACAATAAGTGGTATACCTAACCGTCTAAGATCTTTCCTATTCTAACCCCAACACGGTTTTACCGTAGATGTTAGCCTCATCTCTCTCTGTCATGCGTATTTCCTTGCCTTCTTACAACAGGAGCTTAGCTTAGACGTCAAGCTTGTGTCTCTCTGTTACAACATGCCCCTTTGTAAGCAAAACAGGAGTGGTGGGGTTATAACAGGAAAGATCCGCCACTTAAATTACTGTGTAATTTTTACAGATTACACATAATCTTCAAATGTGGCCGCGGGTTTCAGACTCATATTTTAGCATAAGATATTTAATCTTCTTCACGATGCTGAAAACGGCTGCGGGGCCCACCCAAGTTTATGAGGGTTCTTTCCTTGGGAATAAAGCGGCTGGGACGTCAAGGTGACCACTCACCCCAACACAGTGCCGAAATTAAAAATGAATGCAGCTGTAAGTTTATCCCCCCGCATGCCTTTATGTTGCGCAGAGGGACAAATATTTAATTTATTTATTGAAGGACCCCACAGCAGATTCTACGGACGCACCGCAGCCGTGAAACTTATTGTGCAACCCTGTGATGAAAATTATTAGTGTTTTTACGTTTTTCCGTTTAATGGAGCACCGGTGGAATGAAATTCACAGGGGAAAACCGAAGTACTCGGAGAAAAACCTGTACCAGTGCCGCTTTGTCCACCACAAATCCCACATGGAAAGACCCGGATAAGGGGCAACTATACTTAAATAAACAAAAACAATGCAATTTTTTAATCTTTCAAGATAAGTTTAAGTTTAAATATCAAAATATAAATGCTATATAGGTATGAATATCTCGCTTGAGCACACTGGCACAGTCTTTACAGTGACTAGCATATGGGCTGGAAAATCGGAGTTGGATTCCTGCTTGGGGCGGATCTTTACTTCTCCGACGCTGTGTCTACACCGGCTGTGGGTACAGATGAGCTACCGCGTCTGACTTAAAGCGAGTTTTTTCTTTAGGTTAAATCAGTGCTGGTATTCAGCCATCTCCATGCAGTACCGACATTTTGGATTCCGTGGACCTGTACATCCACTATCCTATACATCATTAAAGTGTATGACGTTTAATTAATTATACACACGATAAGTTGACCTTTACCTATATCATAAAATATGATGGTTTACTAGTAAAACATACAGAATGTCTACATGAAAACTTTATATCTTTCAATAAGTACAGCTTCTGAATGGGGTCACATAACCTAACGCAGTTTTTTATGTAGTAAAGCAACTCAGAAAGTTGATTTTTATGTATTTTTAAATTATCGATTTTATTATTTATTTTTATTTTATGCAGCAAAATAGAAAATGTTGAATCCCTAGGAGAAGGCTGACTGTGTTGCGTGGTTCGCTGAAAGCAACTGAGGCTTCATAACCAATGCAATCTTCCAGGGAAATGACAAAGGACGCTACTAAGGAGCCCATTAATATGTGACTGGCATAAGAAGTTCATGGACAGGGCTAAAGTGCGGAGGTTATGGAACTGATCCGAGAATAATTTGTGCGTAGTCCGTAGAAACCTCTTCATAAGCGCAGCCATGAATTAATTACACGTACCACGCTTGCAAGGTGCAAGGCCCACGCTTGTGATTGCATGCATGCTATATTCAAAATGTGCTGGCTCTTAGGCATGATTGTACACTCCTTATGCATTCTTCATATACATTTTAGAACGACCGGGTTAAGACAATAGATAGGCCTACCTGAAAAGCGTGGTATTTACTGACGAGGCTACCTTCCATATCTGAGGGAAAAGCAGTCATGCTACTCGGTATACCAATTAAAGTAACACGCTGTGTGGCATAATTAGAATATCGTGCAAAGTGGCGATGGCAGAACTTGACTGACTTACAGACAAAAATGTTTTTAACACCTGAACAGTATGACAGATGCAAAGGTTTACGAAAGACTTTTCTAATGTAAGTCATTTGGATGGGTGGATTACTTTCATGTAATTATTGATCAAAGAAGATACGCGTAAAGGTGCCGGGTTTTATCTGGGGTCCGTACTTCTAACACCGAAGTCGATGTTCCTTTATGTTGCAGCTATTGTCTGACTTTCCTCGTTTCTCTCTCCGTGACCAACACCATGTGCCTCTGCGGTCTCCACAGCTCACTGACCATGGTTTAGAGTACTTCCTGCACCACAAAATTCTCTTTGGTTTAGACGTTTCGTGCCCCGTTAGATGTCTTCTTTTCATTTTCGTCGTTACATGCGATGAACTAACACCATGTATCCTTACTATCTTTAACGTAAATGTGTAGAAAGCTTAAGTCAACTGGAAAGAACTTGGTGAGACTTTAGGCTCTCGTGACAGTGATTCTGAAGTTTACTGTCTTATGGATTGTGACGCCGTCTAGTCTGGTAGAGATATACTAATATTTTGTATCATCTTCATCATAAGGATGGATGAATGGCGTCGCTGGAAGCAACTGGATCCCCTAAAATATTAGGACATTTCTACTAAGCTACACGGCTTCCCACCCAAAATGGAGAAATCGTGGGTAGGAATTCATTATTTATTACGCGTGTGACAGAGTGTTTTCAGACAGGCGTGCAATAACACGTCAACACATACACCTGTCTCTGAGCTCTCACACGCTGCATTCGTGTGTTTTGTTTTCTTCGTCAGTCATGTGTTTATATGTGTAACGTGTTTATCAAAAACAGTTCTTATTCAACAGCATTCAAGCCAGTTTCAGTATGAAGAGTGGTTTTTAGTGATCTGTATTCAAGGTCCGATGTCGAGTGTTCAGACGTTTGTTTGACAAGACGGGCCGGTCTTAAGCGGCATCTTGCGCTTCTGTGCATGTGAGACAGTTAAGGAGACTGCTGGACAGTCACGCTTTAGTTTTGCTATCAGTAACAAAGATGACTACAATTCCTGTATACAGTTCACCACACTCATATTTCTCGGCTACGTCCAAACGACTTCCTTGTCCCGTCATGTAGCTTTGATCTTGACACAATGCGAAATGTCTTAAGAATAGCTAGAACACAATAACTTTCTAGAGACTTCAGGCTAAAGAGATCTGCTAACACGCGTAGATCAGGGACGTGCAAACTCCCTACTGCCACAATGGTGCACAAATTTTGTCCACCTATTTTTTCTAAAGGCAAAAATAACTGTCATCAACTGAAAGTCAGATTTATACAGTAAATGAGAGATTGCAGTAAAGCACTTAATTATATGGTCCAATTGAAGAACCTGTCCTGGCGTTTACCATATTGTTCATTTACAAGTGTTTATATTTATATACACGTATATTATGTTAAAGGCAAACAGTTCCGGTGGACGCCACGATATCGTGTGAAAGAGTGAAAGTATAACTACACTCATATTTATCCTGTGCCCTAGATAGACATGAATGGTTAGCTTAACGCCTCGGCCGCTTTACCGCTTAGGAAGGGCCACCGGTAACCACTGAATATAAGGCATGGTGGTTTCCAGAACCTCTCTAACTATCTACCGAAATTCAGGGCGTCACATTCCAGAAGATCCTAACCTTTATATCTACCGTTGTGCAAACATTAGATCTCACATCTAAAATATGGTTTTTGGATACGATTTTATTTATTTCCACAGAAATCCTGGCACTCTAGCTCCAGTACCTTTTTTATTATCGCCATCAAACTTGAAACTAAATAGGCTTTACACATTTTCCGCTATTTCCCTTCTTACTTTACCTCCTGCAGGCTATTATCCTTTTAAAATATGCATGTTTTAGAAGATGTAATATCGTATAAATTTTTGGACCTCTATTGTGCTGGGTTAGTGCCTCTTCCACTACGAAATTTCGTATGCTAGCTTGTGGACGATATCGATGTTGGAAAATTTGGAAGAACAAATGTTTCTTGTATCTAGTAAGAAAGGAAAGGGCAAATTATGAAACAAGACAAAGACTTATTACAATTGCAATATTTCCTACGATGGCCAAAATAAAGGACCTCGGGCCATATGTGACGTAAGATTATATTTTCCACGACCCTGGAACTGACTTTTCCAGTAGGATGATAATATTGTATGAAGATGTAGCTAGCCTACCAGGAGTTAGCGGCATCGAAATGCAAGAAAAGAGAGTGACTTTGAATTCAATGAAATTTGAAATTCTAACAGCTATTCGTCTTGGAAAAAACACAAAACTCCGAAAACATTAAATAAAGATGATACTCCAAAATGAATATATTTAATGCCCTTCAGCACTAGGTTCGTAATGGGTGGTAAACGGGAATAAACATTCCATTGTTTTAAAACGAGCTTATGTTTTACATTGTGGTTATGTTACAGGGAGGTCTACGGCTCTATTCCTGTAACTGGATTGGGTTTTCTGATTATTTTCTGCATTGAAAATATAAAAGAAACCGATGTTGTAGCTCAGTGCTTTCCCCCTCGAGATATGTTCTTTATTTAAAATTCTTAGAAGCCGGTATAGCGTAGTTGGTGTAGTGAATGGGATAAGGTTATACCTTATGAGGAATCGTGTCTCGATTCCCGTCAAAAGCAAGAGATTTCTTTTAGTTAGCGACCAGACCAGCTATTAGGCCCACTCAGCTTCCAGTTCTAATGTTACCAGGATCTGTTTCATCTAGTAAGAAGTGGCTGGGGCGTAAAATGATTATTTACCGGATCTAGTGCTGATGTTAAGAATAAGTGGAGTTATAAATCCATTTCCCCATATGCCTTCATGAAATGTGCAGATAAACTCTACTGTTGCATTGCCATGAGATGTAAAATTTTAGAAACTGACTTTTTTTACCGACCATCCTATTTTTTGTAAAACGGTCGGTAAGAAAGGCAGTTCACATGGCCCATAATCCCTTAACTAAGGAACTTATATTGATTATGATTATGTTAGGAGAATTCGTCTCTGATTATTCATCTTCTGTTTCCGAAGCAAGTCTGGGCAGCTGCAAATAGTTCTGATGCAATAGCTATAATAGAGCGCACGGAATTGAATTGAATGGAATTGAACACCTCGTCCCGCAGTAAGATAAGTGTTTAATTGAGTCTGAAGCGTTCTTCTTAAAAGTTTTAAATTTGTTTGTTATTTGTTGGTTTTCTTGCTGTCTTTGCTTTATTTTTTATTACCACTAGCAGGATGCTTCTCATATTTTCCCCTCATTACTGCGAAATTATTTTACAGACTAATATTTGAAAGAAACACAAAAAACCCACAAGAATATTAGCATCTCAAAAACCCTCTAAACTGAGTAAAAAATACTGTACAGTATCCTGCGCTAAAAGTTTTATTATCTCCTTACAGAGTCAAATAACCTAAATAAGGTTACTCGGCTGGGCCAAATTTTTCCCTTTGCCCTAAAATTCCAATCCATCCACTCGCAAATTACTCTACTCACACTTTTCCTTCTTATCTCTGTTGCCAGCAGGCAGTTCATATTAAAAAGAGTGCCGGTAAATGAAATCAGCCTCGGTATGTTAGTACATAAAAAATTAAGTAACGTTTGCCGAAGTCACATGTAACGAGTAACTGTATTCTTACCTACTTGTATTTGTAGTGTACCTGTACTGTAATGAGTTCCAATTAAAAAATGATACATTTTTATTTTGCTAATACAACAACCTTTATTGTGTCATAGATCACCATCGTGTAGTCTGTTATATGACAGGTCCATAGCTCCTTCAAAGCTAGTTCTCCAGAGAGTGCGATATAGTGCTGCCTTATACAGTGTAATAAATAATACTGTATAATAAATCTAATGCATTGAATATGGAAAACATGAAAGAGTGATTCCTGTTTTAACCCCCCAGTACCTCCTCGTTTTCTTAAAGTCCTCCATCAGCTGCTCATGTCTTCTTCCTCATCTTCCCGTCCCTCTTATTTTTACTTCAGTAGCGAGTTTTAGAAGACAGTTCCTACGCAAATGTGAGCAATGCAATTAGCCTTCCTTCGTTTTATTGTATATACGATGTTCCTTTCATAATTGATTCAATTTATTACTTCTTCATTTTTAACACGAATGGTCCAACTGATCTTCTCCATCCTTCTCCAGCACCGCATTTCAAAAGTGTCATAAATAGTCATATAAAACTCGTACCTTTGTTAGCTATATAGCTATCGAAGATAAAAATTTTACCTAGCTATCTAATGGTACAATAAATATTGCTTGTTGTGTGTTCAGTTGCAATTTCTTTAAAATAGCACAGCGGGATGCCAAACGTTTCGACCTGTGCTGTACTTGTACTTTTACGTTTCCTGTACTCTACATCCAAGTTTGCCTGTACCTTTATAATAAATTCTGAATCAACAAACTAAGAAATTACTATTGAACTACTTCCTGGATTTGTTAAAAAGTGAAAATCTTGTGATCGCTCTTTTCGAGATTCTACAGAGTCTTCTTAATGCTTGTAAGAGTGTGCGACAAAATAATGTGTTTTGTGACTTCTGTTATGTTTATAAGGAAGAGCCACCGCAGAGACGATGTTTTTCTCCACCAACCAGTCTCTTTTTTGAGGTCAGTAGCATGTAGTTATTTCCATTAAGATTTATTCCACGAGTTATTCAGACGTCCTCATTACCATATTTAAGTAAGAATATCATGCCTTAAAAATCGTGTTATCAAAATGTCAGTATTATTATTGAATTCTTCGACTCCCTGAAGAAATACTAAAACAACAATTTGAAATAGGCTTCAGTTCCTTAACCAGTCATAAATTCGTCACCTCCTAACAGCCGAATTCATCGCCATGAGACTCTGGGAATGATTTATACTGTTGAGTTATACAAAGCGCATACCTAGAATTACGCCCCTTTATATCAATCACCCTTGTGATTATTAAGAATTACTTTTAAACCTGGGCAAATCCAGTTACCAAATATTCCCAGAAAACAATCTTTATGTATGCAATACAAATATGTATGTATGTATGTATGTATGTATGTATGTATGTATGTATATATCCCTACATGTCTGTGTGTATGTATGTATGTGTATAAGCATGTATGCATGTATGTAGGCTACTATGAAAATTTAAATATAAAACAAAGAGCAATTTCACGGGAAAATATTTAAATTTAATTAAATAAATTCTGTATAATTTTAATTAATATTTGCTTCAAATCAACCAGTTTCTTTAAAACATAAACCTTAAAGATCACGATGTATAACATTATGATGTTTAAATAAGTCCTTGTCATTTTCAAGGTAGTTAGCACCATAAACACAATAACTTATTATGTATTAGCAGTAATCTTTGTCGCCGGTGTCCTATTCTGGACTTTTATTCTTGCGATGTAGGGGTAAAGTCTTTTTTGATGCGGTGTTGATTAAAGTTTATAGTTGTATTGCAATTCAGTAATTTATTTTGTACGTTCTTATACTGGTAGATGAGTTTTGCTTGATTAGCCATCACAATTTTCACATTGAACCTCCCGTTGTGTTTTATATATTACAAGGCAGTTAGCACTCACCGTCAACACAAATATTTATTAGGTATATTAACACAATTGTTTATTATACGTGTATGTACATAGTAAATAGTTGTGTTGACGGTTAGTGCTAACTGCCTTGTAATAACCACAAAGTCAACGGGATGTCCAGTGTGAAAAAATCCTTATCAGTTCATTTTTAGTTCACCTGGAAGCTCATTTCTTAAACTAATAATTGTGACCTTGTCACTGGTTTTGGCGCTTTAACCTTTTCAGGCACCGCTAATTGTACAATACCTAGTGACGTCAGCGCTCCAACCCTTTTGTCACATTACAGTGTGTTAGGTGAGAATTATTACCCTACAGGGACAACCCTATGCATAGTGCTTCTACCCTTCCACTCACCCCTAACCCTGTGGCCACTGATAGTCCAATGAAGATAGGGGTAAAGTGGATATAGTATCTATTTCACTCGCTTGTTAATTTGAATGCAGATTGAAATGATTTGAGTTAATAGGGTTGATAGTTTGACTCTGTGATCTTGCTTTTAATTACAACGTAGCGAAATATTTATATCCTGACTCAACGAGAAGGATATGCATAAGGAATAACAGACACAATTTCGAGTCAGTAATAATTCTTAAAACACGAAAATGAAAAATGGACTTTTTGGAGAGACTTTGACTCGAACTAAATCTATCCCAAAATTTTGATAAAAAAAATTTTAAAATTTGTTTATGCATACAAATAATATAAACTCTCAAAAGTTTTGCCCGTTTTTGTAATTTCACGTTTATGTACATTCATAGACAGAGTGAAGCATGTCAAGGTGGGTACGAGTTATGACTCTGTTAGAACCGAGGGAGAACGTCTACTTTATAGCTACTTTATTAAAATACTTGCAAAGATTTTTTTTCTAGACGAAAGAGAGATTCGAACTACAAAAGTAAAAAACTTATTTACCTAAGATAATGACCTACGGGTATATGACGTTTTGTAAGTCGTACAGAGGTAGCAATATTTTAGGGAAACGTGCAGTTTCCATTTTGATGGTGGAAGATTCTACTGCGCTGATTATGCAGGCAGAAAGCTTGCGCTAAGCCTTTATTCTCAAGTAAAACACTATAAGGTGGCATACATCGGAACACTTAATATCTAGAATAGATTATTGAGGATTTTTTAAAATGTTAACATTGATTTTTATGATTATTTAATTAAAGTTTTTCAGTTCACTTCATTTCCCAGAATAATTACTCTCAATAGGTAAATTTTTCCTAACAATGTCGAATGTAAGGCTGGACAGTTAATGTACACTTTGTTATTGAGCAATGGGTACTGGGATTAAAACCCTTCATGTTATGGAGGTTGCCAAATTCTTTCTTCCGTTAGAATTCAGGTAGTCTACGATCTTTTGGTTTTCTCAATTACTGGAGATAAATGCTGGGTGTGTACTTCAAAACATGTCTCCTATTCTTGCTTATGTAAGTGTTTGTGTTTACCTATCACACACAAACCTCATTATTTCCCCTTGGCCGACATTACGTGTTCTATGCCAATAATAAAGCAGAGATAATTAAAGTAACCCGACTTTACAAACAATGATTTTAAAAATCTCGAAATAGATACTGTTGTTCATAGTGGTGGCAAGTTACGCACGTAGTCTCTTGAATTTACTGGATGTATTTATTTAATAAATGGTTTTAGTTATAGAGTAAGAGTAAATAATGTAATAACTTTATGAGTGTGTGTTAACTAACATATTTGCAGTCCGTGCTGTTTCTTGGTAAAATATTATAATCTAATAATGGAGATATTTTATATAAATTTGTAGCTTCAATATCTCCTGATTTTTTGTTAATAAACAAAAAGATAAATGAGAACTAAAGTACCCACTCTAAAAATATTGAAATTCAATTGCTACGTCTTCTTTTCATTTTGAAACCATGTAAAATGCACTTCTTGAATGAAATTTGAGGAGAAGTATTCGACACGCTTCATTTTTCACAGTCTTGTTTCTTGAAACAGCTGAGTGGATACTGGACGAGTCATCTTCAGAACCTGAAACTGGTGTATATAAAACAGAAGCGTTTAGTTCGGTCAGCGTACCGAGACAGAACACGTCTGTGCTGAAACAAGAGAGCAGGGGATAGAAGTAAGGGAATAAACAGAAAAGGAATCAATCTACGATTTCACGAATTTTGTTACGGTTTTTGTAAGAAACACCCGGAACGTATCGATAATGTTAAAATGATGCTGTATTGTTTTCTGTGTTACCACTACAATACTACAGGTCAAGTTGGCAATACTTTATTCTTCTTAGATAAAAGAAAAAGAAAACTCCTTTCCATGTAGAGCAAAACGCAGTTGTAGCATATACATTAAATTAATTTGGTGGGGTTGAGAAGATAGAACCTGCTTAAAACATAATAAAAATCACATATATCGACAGCATTCGAGTAGGAAGTTTAAGATTTTACGATTCTTTTCCTGCTTATTCTTTATTTCTTCTTAGTTACTTTCCGTACGAATTAATGGCAGAAGGGGAATTTTAAGCCAAATAAATTGTGTTACATATTCTGTGACATGTAGCGCTAAAATGAGGTAGGGTATTGTAACTGGAGGTATATCTCCCTATGTATAGTATCAGCAAATATTATTAACCTTGATTTCAGGCTTCCGCCGCGATGTTGATGAGATCTGCCCTCTTCTGGGATATTACGCGGCGTCGTGTGGTAATTGTTTACCGATGTTTCGGGACAACGTATCGGTCCCATCTTCACGGATCAAGAGTCCGAGTATTGCTACTCTGTGCGCCTTTCGATGAATCTACGTTATAGGTTGCTGGCTTTCTTTCCTCCTCGGACTCGACCCGTGAAGATGGGACCGATACGTTGTCCCGAAACGTCGGTAAACAATTACCACACGACGCCGCGTAATATCCCAGAAGAGCGCAGATTTCAAATATTATGAGGGTCATAAAGTCAAGGTGGATGGAGTAGACAAGGGCATGAGGCACTTATGAGGGGAAGAGAAATACATACAAGAATTTGATGAGAAAACCTCAAGGGTACCACTTGGAAGATTTAAGCCTCGGTGGGAGGATAATATTGAAATAGGTTTAAAAAAAAGGATGTGAGAGCGTGGAGTGAAATCATCTGGCTCTGAATAGGTACAAGTGAATGGTTCTTGTGAAAAAGGCAATGAATATTCGGATACCATAAAATGCAGGGAATTTATCAACTAGCTGAAAAAGTATTAGCTTGTCAAGAAGAATGCTGTTGCACGGAGTTAGATATTTTCAGCTACACACATTGATTATCTTCTACGAAGGCTGAAATTTGGTTTAAGATTTTAACGACGATAATTAGGCGTATTTTTGACTGAGTACCTTGATATACAACGTTACATTATCTTGTGTACTTGTACCTAAAAGGAACACCAAATACATTTGTTTGCTTTGTTTTAGGGAAACTGTTCCCTGCAATTTCATACATAAAATTCTTTAGGGCCTTTCTCTAGGCCTATATTTTTGTAAAGTAAGCAACAGTGGTCGCACTGCACCTTACGTTACTCGTACTTTAGAATAATTTTATCGGCTGAAAAATCAGCAGCTTATATTGAATAAGGCACTGAGTAGGTCATCGAGAAAGAGCTGTCGAAACTTTTGGTCTCCCCCCAAGTCTCAGATTTGGTTGCTCTGGAATACAAAGAGCAACATGATATTACATCTGCACACCTCTATTCTATGTCTGTAAAAATATCTTAATCCTACAATATTTTCAAACTTGTCTACACTACTGTCGTATTATGAGGAAAATATTTACTGCAGATGTGGACCCAGATTTCCATCATCGTCAACAGAACTAGATATAAGATGACGAGGCTGGACATTAATGGTCTATTCAGTTTCAGCTATTAAACCGAAAACTTATAGCCTAGATAATAGGATAGGTTCTACAAAGTGGTATGCGTGTGTGTTCACGTGTTTTGTTCAGAAATGTGAAGCATGTGTTTTAGTTTTGAAAAAGGTAAAAGGACGGCAGCAGTGTCGATAATACAGCCTAGGTCTTTGCCGAAAAATGTTGCATCAGATGAATTTTCACTGAAATTTTTTAAAATATCCCTCAGTTTTTTAGTGTATAATGGCTTATGCGTGCATGTGTTTAGAAACACTAGTCATACTTGGAAACTCTAAAATTTTTACCTGTAGTTGGATTACCTCGGCACGCTATATGCATTAATGACAGACATTTTGTTTCGAGTTTGATAGTAATCTCTTATTGTTTTGACTGAATGTACACGTAGCTTGAATTTTCTAAATGAATTTTATTATTTCTCTGGCTATCGCCTTTTCTGTTGTTCTATTCATGTTCAAGTCTTCAATTTCACTCATTTTAGATGGTTTATAGAAGATTTCGTACAGTTGTAATCTGATCTGTCGTTGTATTAGTGATGGCTTGAGTGTATTTTTAGAGCACATTATACGTAATTTGTGACCTTATGGAATGTTCTTGTTAAGGTCATACACACCTGCATGTGGAGACGAAATCTGAGAGTTTATCTGCAAAGTAAATTGTACTTATATTGCGATAGTTCAAATAAAGGTCCCTGTCTAAGGTTTGTAATTCCGATTCCTATATCCGATATGTTAAGAAATATAAAAGTTGTTCTGAGGTCACCCTCGGACTCTGGCAGCGACGCCAGATCATCTGCACATGTCTGTTGTGATCCTGCCGTGACCAAGTGTGACCAATTCTAATATGCAATTAACTACTTAGCACGCTTTGGGAATCTTATAGTAGCTCAGCTGATCAGTAAATTTCCCTTGTTTTATGGAACTCGAAGAATCGCTACTGGACACTATTCTAAGCATGTTGAGTCTAGCCCATAAAATTACAGAAAGGTAAAGTCCACGCCATGAAGGCACGATTAGAGGTTTAGCTTCACTCATTTCTAACCCCAGTACTAAATTGCGGTGAGTGGTTAACTCTACACCCTGGCCGCTTTACCCTTCTGAAAGAACACCAGTACCTTTTAAATATGAGGCTGGGTGGGCCCCAGAGCTGGTCTCGACGTTTCGAGAAGAGAAAGATCTCTTGCTGCTACAGGGATTAAAGCCCCGGACCGCCCAGCCCGTAGTCTATTCGCTAAACAGGTTACGCTAGCCGGTTCAGTCCCCAACCTTATACAGTATTTAAATTCCACTTTAATATTATCCTCCCATGCCTACGGGAGGAAAATCTGACAATAGGTTCCCAAGTAGTCTCTTTTCAATATGTTTTCACCCTAAAAACCGTTACGCATTTTGCTTCTATGTGTACTTCATGTCCACCCAATCTTATCTTTCTTTTAATCACTTCAGACCGGTTATGGGGCTTATCCAGCCTCCATACCAATGGGTAACGTGGCTCCTTCCCGGCAGTAAAGCGGCAAGGGAGTGAGGCTGACCACGTACCTCCATCTAGTGCTGAGGTTAAGAATGAGTGAAGTTATATCTCCATTCCCCCGTATGCCTTTATGGCGTGCGTAAGGACAACCTTACCTTAGAACGATGTAAATTATCAGGTTCATAAAAAATTAACATCCCACCCATAAATGAATGGATCCTTGGAAGACAGATGGAATGGAATGACCATATATATCCAGAATGGCAAGCACAAGAGTAGTAAAATAGCAAGCGATAAAGCACCAACAGTAAGAGAAACATTGGAAGACTGAAGAAAAGATGGCGCCAATCCTTAGAAACTGGTTACGAACAGGCTGAAAGTCTATCTACAAGAAGAAGAAGAAGAAGAAAGAAGATAAAAAAATACCATTCTATAATAAAAGTATCGGACATCACACAGCGCTATGACTTCCAGTTATATGAATATTTATTATATTGAAGCGAGGCCAAATCATACTAACGATGTGAGCCTGACTGTAAGAAAGCAATTGTTGACAGGAGCCTCAATTAACGACATTTATCTCGTGTCTTTATTGTCTTGAAAAGAGGAAATTGTGCTGTATTGATGAAATAGTTCAGAAGCGGACATATTCACTTTTCGACAACACCGGGGCATCACATTTCCCGTTCATGTACGAATAACAACGTAATGTACACTCCTATAATTAAGGTGATGGGTGAAGTAGGTGTGGCATTACGGAGAGACATGTAGCATACTCTAACGAACCATTGATGTAATGACTTCCTGTGTTATTTTATTTTTCGGTAACACCTTTCCTGTGTACGCCATCCACCTAGTCGTTCATGCATTGTGATATGATTATCAGAAACATAAGCAGACGTTTCTCTGTCACTGTCTCCCTGACGGTTGCTTGTGTTATTATCAATATCCCTATGCCTGTAGATTTCTTATTAGCTTAGCAGCACTGAAATGTGGGTAAATGGAACTTTATGTCAGATATTTTCAAGAATGATTTACGATGTGTAAATGCGAAGTAAGCAAGTACGATGTGAGATTATCAGGATAATGACACGCGTCCAGTAGGTTATAGCAACATATAAGAAAATTAACTTTTCTAAATTAATTCTGAGGGCTGATTCCAAATCTAGAAGCAAAAACTTTTCTTGACTCAACAGTTAGAAAAATTTCTTGTCCGAATAATCATTTTCATGAAAGTGTTTAGAAAATAAACATAGCTTATTTAACGTTGGTAGAACAGAAATGTTGAAGCTGTGTATCATACTCTGTCTTCACAGTTTAACTATTGAAGAGTTTTATTGAGCGCTGAATAATTCGAACCAAAGTTAGGTACAAACTATAATTATTGTAGGGTGTGACGTGTTGCAGGCTGGCGGATATGTATCGAATTCTCGGAGGAAACTGTTTACTCTTTCAAGACAGCGCAAAATTTAAGGCCAAGCTAACCGGCGTCTCATACCAGAAAACAGTTTCTTCATAGTAATGTCCTGAAGAACCTGAAATCTCACCAAATGTTGTTCTTAAATTGGCAAATTTTTTGAAAGTATATATTCTTGCACACAGAGATTCTACATCATTTTGCGTCAATTGAATTAACAGATGGACTGAAATATGCAAAATACAGAGCTTTAGGTTGTACTATTTCCCATTATTATAGATAAAATATCAGGGTGATAAAGTCAGGATGGGCAGAACATGTGGTACGTATGGGTTAGAGGAAAATATTAAAACAAATTTAAGGAACCAGAGTGGGAGGGGGTGTCTGGCTAAAAGTAGCTGAGAACAGGGTAAAGTGGCTAGCACATATAAGCACTGTACCAAACCTTTGAGTTCGATTAAAAGAGAAGAATTCCTTAATTCTCTAAGCGACTAAAAATTTACCACGAATGTAATTTTGCGTCATGGAATTAATTAGTAATAAGTAACGTAAGTCAAAATTTTCAAACACATTGCGTATTATTTTGACATTATGGTGGATGCAAAAAATGCTCAACTGTAACGTTACCAAACTAAAAGCAGACGTGATCCTCCTCGGAACATTATGGCTCAATATAAGGCCTTAACACCTTAAATTAATACCGGAAGTACAGAAAATATGAAAACATAACTTACTTAACTCATTTGTAGCTGGGATAGCATACTGTAGGAATAATGACTACGTAACGGGCTGAATAATCGAGGAATAGCCTTAGATTCCCAGCAGGTGCAAGAGACTTTTTCTCCTCTCTAAGGCGACCAGATCACATTTGTGTCCACACAACCTCCTATTCAATGGGTACCGGGGGCTCCTTTCCTGGGAGGCTAGATCGGAAGCTGACCACTCAAATCTGTTACGTGAGCTCTACATCCACTCCCGTACATGCCTCCACGCCGTGTAAAGGGACAAATTTACTTTTACCTTTCAAATATTTGGAAATTTTTGAATTGTTATTCTCCTATACGTCTCATGATTTACACTAGTGAATTTTATACTGGGTGCAGACGTACAGAAGCACGCTACGGGTTTTGAAATTAACAACACAAAGTGTCAGTGTGTAACATTTGTATTCACATTGCTAGAGGGAAGTTGTATTAATAGTGACGATGCAAGCGATGTGAGGGCGAAATGAATTGAGGTTGGAACATCAAATTTTGTAAATGCATTTGGTCAACATCCCTTATGCAAGGATCAATTCCAGTCCTTTCCACTTCTTCAACCCCCTTTTGCGTGCTGATCCTTTTCATCTCAATCCAAATCCCTACGTCTCTTTCTATCATTACCTCTCTTTCCTATTCTTTAGCAAATCCCTCCTACTTGCCTATACTCCCCTTCTCTCATCTAAAACTCCAGTCTGAAGCTGGAGCACTGTATTCGCATCTCTCTCTTTCTTCCGCCCCCCTCTTCCTTCCCACCCTCTTACTTCCCACCCTCTTACTTCCCACCCTCTTCTTACGCTATTGCTAACCAATCATTAATCATTTGCCCATAGCATCAATGAGTAGTTTCTCCCTGATACTTGATGGGGAATGGATGGATGGGTATGTTGAAAACGTTAGTGCACGTAGGAAGTGAACCATTTATATACACTCTCAGATTTTTGGAACTCCAACCAAGACTGCAGATAAGCAGTTAATAATATGAAGAGTAGAATTTGAAGATACTAGCTGTGCTTGTCTGTTTCAAGTAACTTAAATATTCCTTACAGAAGATTTCTTTGTTGTAATATTTTTATATTTGTAAGTCTAATTCATTCCTTTGAAAAGACAAAGTATTTGGGATGCTGAGTACTATTTACTTTATCCTGTTTATAGCTAGATTTTTACGTCCAGTATTTGGCATACAGGAATTGTAAGTGATATTGTGATAGTTTATTATGGAATAGTTATGAATGGAAACAAGAATGATACTGAGTAACTAATGACATTAAGAGTGGGGCTGAGCGAAACCCCAAGCTTCTCACAGTTGAGTACTAGCGGTTACCTTTCATTGGCCTGGGCCATGAAAAGAGAGACTAGAACAGTAGAATGCAATATGAAAATCTTTCCTCGAGCAAGTGTGGCAGGGGTTTCGGTTCGTAATTGACTTACAGGAATTACCTACTGTCGCTGGGCGTCTGTCTGTCTGTCTGTCCAGGTGGCAGTAAAGTGGCCTGAAGAGCTGCATAAACATTATTCGATGATTGATCTAGTTTTCTCGAGAGCTGCTTGCGGATTACACACCATAAGACGCTGCAACTCTTACAGATTCTGGGAATGCAAAACATAAAAATGCCGTTACGGTGCTTAGAATCTACAGCAATTTAAAATCGCTTCTAGTGAAATGGGAAATTAAGTGTACAAGAGCATTTAAATCTGGTTTATGAGGTTCATATATTTCACTACGTCATTAGGTTAACTATTTAACTGTCAGTATCCAGAAGGTGGAGAAATAATTTCTCCATACGTTAGTAGCCAACTACAAGACTTAATGTCATAACCTATAAAATTGCAAAAATAACTACTTATTTTCTACATGAAGATGGAGGCAGCAATTTTCTCTGAAAGACAAATAAACACCTACAACAATAACTGTGTCATAAGTTAGAAGGCGGCTGGAAACTTTAAAATACCATTACTGCAGTCTTGATCCACAAAATCCCATTTGGAGTAGGGTGGTGGAGTTAACGGAACGAACCGTAAGAAATAGACCTGCATAGGAACAGCGTTTGATAGGGCAGTCATAGGAGTTCATACTGAAAGAGACGGACAATCTACTTTAATTCGTAAAGATGAAAGCAAATTAAAATTTTAAAACTTACTATCTCAATTGCGGTAAATTTATTCTTGCAAGAATATTTCGAAAAGAAATGTGGCTTTGGCTTTCTAAAGTGTATGTTGCTACAAATTCATACTAAATATTTGCAAATAAATAAAATAAATCTGCGACATCTGATTTTAAATAACTCAGTCTCGAATGTTACTCTGTCTTTGGTATTGTAGTGTGTATATTAATATGAGTTATTAAATGTTAAAGATAACCAAATTTAATTGACTTTCGAGTTAAATGCATTTTCCATATCTTTTATAACCTCCGCAGTAAATATGTTTAATGCTACCAATAGAGTAGTCTTCATTTAATTATGAAGATTAAATAAGTCTAAGAAATAATATCTATCACCAAATAATAAAGACGTTTATTGTTTAGGAAGAAAGCTTCCTAACAACATACTCATAGTTTGGAATAATTACAAATCCAGAATACTTTATTCAGGAAAGAGAAAATAAATATTCAGGAATGCCTGTTTTTTAAATTTTGTCCATTGTCTAAAGTAAAACTGAATCACTAACCGCAAAATACACTCTGTTTGACCACAAAATGAAACTAGATATTTTGAAAGAACTTAGAACAACCAGTTTTGAAAAAATAAGCTTCTGTAAAAATACATGAATACATGTTTGCAGCATGGAGAAATCCAAAGTCCCACATGATATTACGAATTATCAAGCAGTAGGGAAAAGGAACCCAGGACGCCCATTAAGGAGCCTTCTGTGTTCTGACGTTGAGACCGGAAAGGGCCACCTAATCTATGTCCCTGAGTGTGAAAATTGAATCTCATTTCGCAAACCGAATCTGCTTCCATCCTCAGGTGACAGGGATCAGGAAACATGTCTAGTGAGGTGAACCACTCAGAAAGAGCTACTATCGTTCGTGGCGTGGGCTGTGTACTTCAGACGTTAAAGTTGCTATTGTACAAACAACGTACTTTCACATCTGATATATTATGCTTCTGTGATACAAAACAAATGTTCATATTCCTCTATTTCACATAATTTTTTGAAGAAATTTCTTTTCCTTTTGATAAATTACAGCACGAAAACACGGTAGCCCCAAGAGCTATTCATTATCTGTAAAAAAGCTGTTCTGTTTGCCATAACAGGTCTGTATGAAATTGTCAGAGTAATTGCAGAGAAAATCTCGGGTCTGACGTGCTGGCTTTATGAATATAATCTTATCAGGAACATCGTCACAAAGTGGAAGTTACACATCTCTTTCCCTCCAAACAGATGTTAGGTCATTTGTTATATATTTTTTATATCATATTATTTTCGGGTGACAGTTTTCCAAAGTACCGTTTCCTGTATTATTACATACTCAAAGAAACTGCGTGTCAGTTGAAAATAACTCCACTGACCATGATGTAAATTTCTGGAATTAGAAGAGGAAAATATGCAATTTGAAGAAGGCACTACTTTGGAAAGTCACTTAGGTTAAGACTTGCAACAAAATTACTCCTTCTTCCCACATGACAAGTAGCCGTCCACTCGCTGAGTCTTGTGTTAAGGAAGGAATGTGGAAGATATGGGCTTTAAAGTTCTCACGGAGACACGATTCAATAAAATCCTCCCAAGCTGACAGCCACTTCAAGTTTTTCAAGTGGATCAAATTTTCATGGTCCTGATAGCAAAGCCCTGATTACGGAAAGAGTGATTCTCCTATATGCCACTGTACTGGAACCACCTGTCGCTGCATTAAGCCAGAGAGGGTTTATTAAGTGTGGCTGATGTGCGACAATTATATTTGGAATATTTAAAGGTAAAATTTGAGCCTTTTGAGATGTTACGCCGCGTCGACTGTTGAATTTTTATCTACATTTTATAGGAGCTTAGTATCTCCGTTTTTATAGTAAAGCAAACAAAAAAACAAAAAAAGAAGAATCTTCATCAGTATTCGGGGTGAGAATCTCACACACATTCTAAGGTGACTTCCCGCCTTTAGGCCTGTTTTCAGACACGTAATTTTCATCAAGAATAATTAAGAAATGGAAATGGGGTAATGTAGTCGGTCTAGTGACTAGACCAGGGGTAGCACGACCAAGAAATTGTGGTTCAATTCCCATCAGGAATGAGAATTTTTTATTTACACCGGAAACGTCCTGATGGGGTCTGGAGTCGACCCAGTCTCATATTCAATGTATGTTGGAGGGGCTTGTCCCGGGGGTAAAGGGGCCGGGGCACGATGCTTGCCACTCACCTCCATCTAGTGTATAGTTCAGAATGAATGGAGGTGTACCTGCACTCCCGCTTATGCATTCATGACGTGCACATGAACAGTTTTACATTTACCTTACTTTCAATACTTACGATATAACAGAATGTATGGCGTATTTTAGAAATATATTTCTTATTGTAACACTGTTTGTAGATTTAAATATTGTTGGCATTTTATCCTAAATATATTTCGTAACTGCTGCATTCTTCTAGTGTTAATATATATTTAAAAACTTTAAATTAAAATTCTTATAAAATATTTTGTTTAACGAAGAATACTTCTTGTAGCTTTTGAATACCTTCAAGGATTGCTACCTAATAATACGAGTATTTTGAAATCTGAGACTTAAATTAAGGAGTTACTGTAATCACATCTTCATAGATATGTGAATTTATGTTAAACTAGTTAGGCTACTTTCACTGTTTAATTTATAGTCCTTGCCTTTCATCGTTAATTCAGTGTCCTTGTATTATGTATTTTTTATCTACTTATGTTCTTTAGTAGCCTTCCATATTTATATTCTGTTCACTTCTTCTTCCT
Source organism: Reticulitermes speratus (assembly GCA_021186555.1). Taxonomy (NCBI): domain Eukaryota; kingdom Metazoa; phylum Arthropoda; class Insecta; order Blattodea; family Rhinotermitidae; genus Reticulitermes; species Reticulitermes speratus. The sequence continues at coordinate 35,615,602 of JAJKFL010000003.1, read as the reverse complement.
TTACATTATTTACAGATTTGTGTTTGTTTCCGATGTTTTGTTTTCGCAATATTGGGAATAATTTCGGCGTCTATATTAAATTATACTAAACGTATAATGTAAGTATACCAACTGAAACCAAGTCACTTAAGAGAAATAATTTGCAAAGTTACCAGTCGTACATGAACGGACTGACTACAAAGGATTTGTTGGGAATGTGTATGAATGTGAAAATTTCCCATTTGCGTCTAGAAATTTCATTGCAAATAATTTGGTTCGTTCCCTTCTTGCAATTTTATTTTGGTTACGAAACACATTTTTGTTACAGGATCAAGAAAACCTGAACACTGGACATGCCATATCATCAGAAGCTGTGTTCCAGAAAGGTTTGTTACGAATATTTATTTTCAACTTACTAATTAAGTCATTCATCACTCCTCAGATTATGTGACTGAGAGTCACTGGGCACTGCTTGACTGAGGAAGACGAACTTCAGAAACTTTTTTATTCTTAATTTTCAGCTTAATAATTGTTTTTATAATGGGACACGAAATATGTGAGCGAGAGAACTTAACATTGGTTGACTGAACGACGTTCACTACAGTTGCAGATATGTGTCATTTCGCGAATTGAGGTTTTCTGTCCTTGATTTGCGGCAAATGATTAATTCGTAATCATTTACCGTAATATGTGCAAACAAAGATAGATAAAACACGTCGAGTTTATATGTATAATTATCAACATTCGTACAGCCAAATTGTTGCTACATATACAATCACATTGAATGAAATTTACACAGTACTTTATTATAATTGTTTTGTCATCTATAATTAAAATGCACGTTCTTGCTAGAAGCTAATTATATTGTTGAGCCACACGTCAGTGCTTCGGCCATATTATAGTGGTCTACACACACACACACACAACACACACACACATACACACATTATTTGCACTTGATGACTTCAACATTTTCTTTAACATTGAAACCTGTGATTTGCTTTAAATATACATATTATGCACTTGCAAGAATCACAAACACTGAAATATTTGCTTAAGCATATGATGGAGAAGGGTAGCTTATATTTTTGGAAAATTATTTTTGTAGTAAACAAAGGAGATACGTTTGCCTTTACCTGCATAATTGAGGAAGGTTATGACAATAACTATATTTCATATTTATTAAAAAATCAGTATTGATGTTCGGTTTTAGTATTTTGACCTCAGTACTTCAGACATTATGGTGTAAATAATATGGCACCATACATATAATGGAGGACAGAGGAACTAATAACTTACCTGATAATATGTTGCTTATAAATTTATAACTGTTACCTATATTTTCTTTAAAGTTCGGGAACCACTGGAAAGGACTGGTAACCACAAGTCCTGTTTAAACGTGACCAGAAAGGAATATGTGTTACATTTTTATTACGGTTGGTATATTGATGTACTATCGTGAGAATCAATTGCAGAATAATTGCTGTAATTAAAGCCACTTCCCGCTGCACCTACCTCCTTTGTTTTTACATAACAATTGAGTCTACAACAGAGTCTGATATTGAGAAGAAAACATCAATAAACATATTTACATTACTGCACATGTATCTGTTAACATACATTCTGTTCCTTCTTTTTCAAACACGTCTTTCTGCGATTCTATAATAAATAGTTTAAATAAAGACTGTGTACCGCTGCGATTTTGTTTTAAATATGGCCACATAAATTCTTGCTATATTATAGTTGTCCACTGTTATTTCGCGATATTCAATCAACTTCGTGTATCCATGTTCTATTACGACATTTTTTAATTAATGCACCTATATACAGAATGACAATCGACTATGAATTCGAAGGAATATCTGAAATAAGAATTTACGATCAATGTGTCACATTTGTAATGGTAATATAGACAGCATTTGTTTTATACCTCTTACGTGAATCGTTAAAACAGTTTAAATATTATAAATTCACGCTAATAATATCATATTGGCGTTAAGTACATATTATGCCTTCTGCAGGGGTCACAGCTCTGTCAAACACACATTTTTTATGGTGTGTCTTGGACCAAGTCTCGTTGTTGTTGAGTATTTTAGGTTAATGTATCAGAGAAATCCCGTTTTAACACTGCTTACTTCCAGGTACTGAGAATTACTGGAACTAAATACCTCTCAGAATCACGCCACAAGTCAAAATTCCATTTTGTTTTTGCTTGTTTTTTCGTTTACCTGCTGCAAAACCTTTAATTTCAATATATGTCATCAGAAATGTTTTCTTCTTGTAATCGTAAAAATTTTTCCAGTGTCTCATTATGATTTATAAATACGTCCTTATGATGATATAAATCATCCGCACATGATTGTGTCTATTTGTATAGTAGATTAAACACCCCCAAACATTCGTTATAAAAACGAAAGACAATCATCACTGAACCCATATTGTTTGTGGACTAGCATTTTTTTCCTTGGCAGTACTGCCGCCATTAACTCCATTCACATATCAGCTGATCCTCACGTTGCCATGGATTCTTATTGTTGGGGGTATTGTTGCCATTCGTACTAACTGTACGGACTTCCGCACGCATACAAGCCGCGCTGCATAGGACCCACCCCCATTCCCATAGCTTGATGAAAAGCATATCCTTCATCTTGTAGAGAAGCCAAGTGGAAATCTGAAAAGAAAGTAAAAAGCGATCAAAGAAGAATTTTCAGTCGGCTGAAAATTAAATATGGAATTAGAAATAAGATGAGGTACACAACAAAATATTTGCATATTTTCACGAATTTAGAGTGCGTACTCTGTTTTGACTTGTACATTTTTTCGTTCACAAAACTTGCAGTTTCAACCTGTGATAAACCAGAGATAACCATTTTGTCATTTTACATTTTAAATCTTCCCGAACAGGAATTTGTTGAAAATATGCTCTTAAACTTAACAATTTTGGCAACATACAGTTTAAAATCAAAGAGAGGAAAACAAATTGAAATTGATAATAATGTTTTTACACAACTTATTACGAACCGCTGTGTCTACACCACCACTCGTTTTTGTTTCAAAGCTTGATTTTATATGTTGGCCTACACATGCCTACATATAAAATACAATTTTAAAACAAACAAATGGTGATGTAAGCACAGCGCTTCATACTAAGTACACATCTACCACAAAAATGCAGTACTCTATGGACTGATCTAACAATAAACATTTTCGGGGATAGGTTATATGCTCTTTTAGATTTGTAAATCACATCAATCAAATTATCAACTCTTATTCTTGATGGGTAGCCCTGTCTGAGTCGAACAGGCACATTTATCTTAAACAAAATCATCGCTATATAAAACTATTAGTATCTTTTCATTATCCTCGTCAAATTTCGCACAATGAAGACAAGTTCTTCATTACTACATCTGTGGGCACGGTCAGTGTTTTTATATTCGTTGAAATGTACACCACGTCATAGCAATGTAATATGTCGTTCTGCAGTGAAAATGCTGCTATTAAAATTTTTTTTCAAAGATTTTTTTTTCACACTACTTCACATAATATATTTCTTTTTCTAAAATTATATCTCTTATATTTTTAAATACACGTCAAATTTTAATCTATATTTATGAAGAGATATTCTAGAATGGATAATTTTGTTCACTGTTACCATTCAAGTTCTGGTTAAAGCATTAACCTTTGTCCATAATTTTACAGACTTTGTCTTATGTCAAAATTTCGAGTCTTATTTTCGACGCTATATCAGATGTCAGTAAAAAATTCGAGGTTTTCACTGTAGTAAAGTTTCATACTGTAGTCTTCTGGTTATGACTCGGAGTGTAGGCTTGTAGATTGGTGCCAGCGATATCGAATAACATACTGGGCCCATCTTCAATTGTGACGTAGGAGGTTTAGACTTAAACCCTGAAGATAGGACAATATTTTATTCCCAAATGTTAGCATCCATCTATCTGGCTAGAGAATGTGTAAGTCAGAGGACAAAAGTACTGCTCTACTTCAGATGTATTATAAGTTCATCCGACATAAACTGATAGTAACTCCACTGCCAGCAATCCAGTTAATAGAACAGAACCCGGGTATAAACTTATGTCAATATTTTTAATAAAGTTTCAATTTAAATGGGATAAAAGAAACAGATAATTGATTCCCTTAAGTGTCTTCCTTTTAATCTCTGTGAAACACCCTTAGAAAGCTATGTGGATGATTAATGTATAAGAAAGAACTTAAGATTATTCGTTAGAATTATAATTTTTATTTGAAGTATCTATTTTAATACATGGAATGAAATGTGAATATAATAAAAATGTCTTTTGCCTATTGGCATAAAACAGATTTGTGTATAAGTAAATACGTAATATCGCGTAACACTCGACCGGTTCGTAGCGTAAAATAAGGTGAGTTTTAATTTTATTGAAATTAAATTTGTTCTTGCAACATAAGCTCTGCTTTTCGTGCAGAGATAAACCACATTTAAACAATTTGTTAATAAACTTTCAGTAGAGAAAGGATCCATTTCATTATCCTCAATATACAAATTTAAACTATGATTTTAATTACAGTGTGATGATTCTAAATTATACATGGTGGTTAAATAAGAATACAGCTTTTAACTGCATTCTAAATGTGAAATTCTCTGTGGTCTGATCTGTAGTGTTCTTTATGAGATCAACAGAGAAATGTACTGGCACGCTATACAACTGGAATATAATGGAGCAAGTGTTCTTAAAAAGAATAAGCTATGAGAATATAATGGACAGCGATAAAAAAACTTTTGTTTTAAAGAATTCGTGTTAATATATCAATACTCCATTTCTCCATCTTAGTGGTTTGCAGTAAAGTTACAATAAACCATCTGACAAAGTTTTCAGACTTACATACTCTAACGTACACTACTTTTTATGGGTATATTACATGTTATATATATATATATTTAAATCCCTGTGTATTTCCGAATTTGTTTGCATTATGTTTCAGATTTGAGAACTACATAGAAAGTAACACAACACATAAGTCTGGACAAGAATGTTGTACAATGGATATTAAGATTAACACGACAATATTAATTTTCTAATCACGTAGCAAAAGTGATTCTATGTGACATTATTTTGTAAAATTGTAACAAGTATTTTTTTAACTGTGCACTGAATCTTGGTATACTGGATGGCTATACGAGTATATTTGAAACGTCCTCATTATCTTATTACTACCCAAACACTGGACACTCCACCTGGACACATTAAACAAACGATAAACGCACACATACATATACTTGGAAAACGCAGAAACTGAACTTAAGCTCACCGAAAAATCAGTTTCCACTTTGTTTCCTATATAAATATGAGTTTTCTGTACAGACGTTCTTTGGCACTAAAAAGCACAAGTTTGTCAAAAAATCGTATATCTTACCATGTCTATTAATATATACATATTGATATATAAGCACTGCAAAACCAAGAAATTTATCCATACATGTCTTCACATTATATCCATATATTTGCACATGCTTCCAGAATTGTTTCTTTGTAGGTAAGAATTTGCCCTCATGAAACGACCACACAAGAAGGATCAGATACAAAACACTAATCGACCTGCAGTGTGGGTTACATTTTTATTCTAGTTGAATATTAATACTTTTCTCTCCTGACATGATGACAGATCGATTCGGGTGATATAACGAAGGGTCGATGTTTTTCTTTTTTAAGTAAGTGATGCAGTGCTAACTAGAAATACCAACACTGACAACAATCTGAATTGAAATACAGAATCATTTCCGATTCCAAGTATCAGAAAATTGTGACCTTTATAGATTTTTTGAATACTAGATTTGTTTAATGCATATTTAGCTTTTGATAGTCTTGGGCATTTAAGCCTAGTATTGTTATAATTTTGAACAAAAGTTGATTTTCGACGTCTTTCCAGAAGAGAAAATTATGACAGTTCCTAAAATACATAAACAATGTTAAAGTTACGTAGTATTTTGACTGAACACTTAGTCATACATATGCAGGGATCAACACATTTTCGCTCATTTCGCCAGTCTAGCAAAAATTCTTGTTGCTCGTTTCTCCATAAGACAGATCGCTCCTACTCACGCCGTCTTAATTAATCTGCAAAAGGTTAGTTAAAATTGCGCGACGTGTGTAAATTGGTCTTTAGACAAAATATAAGTTACTGTTTACAGATGCTAAACAGTAAGTTTGAAGAAAAAAGGGAATGTGTTGAAGTATTAACGAATAAATTAAATATTCTTTTCGCACTTACTTTTTAATGGTCATCGAAGAGAAGACAAGTTGGCTTACTGAGCCCGCTATGCATATGTAGTATGATATATTATAAAAGCTTTTCCCGAATTATTGAAGTAGTGATCACATAGAAGAAAAGTTACTAAAGCAGTTTTTTCCTTGTCTGGAACCACAGACATATAATCTGGTCGTTTTATTGATCTAAATTACAATTACTTGTTATTAACTACCTAACCCTGCCGTGATATGCGTGTAATTAAGAAACATGTTTCGTCTTCAGAAAATGCTGCCAAGCTTTCTATATTATTATTTTCAAAATATTTTTCAATATTCATCTTTTTACAAAATACATTTCCAAAATTTGATTTCTTATTTTGACAGTTATTTTAAAGGAACGTAGATCTCTCTCTATATATATATAACGTTACAAGATTTATAGTCTCCTCTTTATACCAGTGATACAGATGAAAGATAAAAGCAAAAGGGCGGTAGGAAAGGTTATTTTATTTACATAAATCAGGGAATAGCTTCTGATTGTGTTTGTCTGACATACTTGAATTAAAATAACATGATAGACCAAAAATACATATCTTAATTATAAGACGCGACTATTGAGAGTCCTCAAATGTTTTAGCACTTATTAAATTATTTCGTATTAAAACATTTTTTTTTTTAAATTTGTAAGTACTTCCATAGCCTAAAGCCATTTTAGTGAGCTACGTCGAAACCAGAAATTCGCATGGGCATTTGTATTTCTGTTCTTTTAATTCTGGTTTCTGTTCATGTACTCCTAAATATGCTTTAGGGTTGCATTATCCCTATTGGGATCGAAGGTGGTGACTGTAGACGCAACTGATCGCCTCAGATGCCGTTCAGTTTTAGAACGTGGAAAGTTCTTTGGATTCGCAGCAAAATTTCCTATTACGTTACACTATACTTGTAATTGAAAACTGTTAAATGGCCATAGTAAAACTTGAAGTCACTGGTATCCATGACAATTTTAGTAAATAAATACTAGTGTAATTTATATTTCTGAATTTTGTCCTTTACATTTCGCCATCAGTATGTCAGAAAATTGGCTAATAATGATTTATATATTTATGACATTAAATTGGCTAATAATATTCCTAACGCGAACATTTGTTTCTAATTCTGAGGAAATAGAGAGCTCTTTGTAAAAGCACGATTCCTTTTAAATATTGTATCTCTTTTAAAACAGGTATTTCCGGAATGTCTTTGCTTTAATATCCTTCTATTTGAAATTAATTAGCAAAATGACTGCCGACTTAAACGTTAAATGTTTAAAATGTGCGGTATATACTTACATACTTTACACCATTCAAAAAATATAGTCATATTCTACAATGAAATCATAATTTACCCTTCATTTTTAATGTTAAAACATTTTGTGCTTGATTTCAGCATTGCCATTGCGGTCTGTTTCATTCGCAGTGCAACATTGTCTCCCTCATTGCAAAACAATAAGTTGAATCATTGTATTACACAGATATATTGTTTCTACGCGTAAAGCAAGTGTCAGTGATAAGTAAACTTGTATCAGTGTCTCTTCATTGCTAGCCCAAGGACAGTATTAGGTAGTGAGGTGTGCGAATTGGTGATGGGGCGGAGGTCCGAACTGATGAACCGGATGGCCATAGGGTGACATGTGTGACATGTGGTAGGGAACGATATTCATACTGGCCATCTTGTGCTCCTTCTTCCACTTCATACGTCTGTTCTGGAACCATATCTTGATCTGCCGCTCTGTGAGGCACAGAGCGTGGGCGATCTCAATCCTCCGCCTTCTGGTCAGGTAGCGGTTGAAGTGGAATTCCTTCTCCAGCTCCAACGTCTGGTACCGCGTGTACGATGTCCTTTGACGTTTAGTTTCGCCATTGGCATTTACCGTACCTAAAAGTATAAAATATTAGTTATTAGTCACCTGCCGCCCTGGGACTCACACCACTACATCTACGCCTGCCCTGTTCAAATGATCCCAAATGATCCCTAATTTTAGGTTTCGTATATGCACCATTAACAAACAAACAGCCGGTCAGATAGTCAAGAACTTTCCCTCCTTTCATGCAAAGGGAAAATGCTTTATATGTCTTAAATAACAGGCTGCTTCTCCGGTTTGCATCATTACGAACTAGTGCTTATACCCGATACGTATAATATTATATCCAAACAGAATTGTGCAGCGGCGAATCTCCAAGTTTGTATTTAGGAACTTCTTGACTTAAATTTCTGCCGTGTCATCGGAATTCGGACTGAGGTTTCTCGTGGTTTTTCACAGCACCCCCAGACAATACGTCGATTAGGCCACAGCTGCTTCCTTCCAAGTACCTTCCAATTTATCGTGGCGTTACATGATATGGTGGGCTACTTATTGACTTCAGTTCTTACTACACGATTCTTTGTATTACTAACGGTTTAACACAGCCTACTCCTTATCCAATTCTTCTACGCTACTAGCTTGAGTCACTAACAGTGTCGTGAAATAACCCGCCAATAATATTATCCTCCTTTTATGCCTAGGCCTAGAACGAGACCTATTCCCTTCAGGGTTTCCTATTAAAACCTGTACGCACAACTCATATCCAGCTTGCCCTTTACGTGTCCAGCCAATCCAGTTCTTCTTGATTTTATGACAACAAGATTATCTGGTACAGGGTATAAATTTTGCAGCTCCTTATTGTAGAATTTCCTCTATCATCCTGTTATATCCTCACTTTTACGACTAAATACTCTTCTCAGTGCTTTATTCTGAAATCATCCCACTGTGTTCTTTCCTTAAGGAGACATACCAAGTTTTACGTCCATATAAAGAAAAGAGTATAGTCCTTTTCCACGTCATGAAGTCGTTTGTGGGAGGGGAAGTTGGCTATAGCTCCACTCATTTTTAACTTCGGCACTATATGGAGGTGAGTGGACAATTTCACGCACCGGCTGATTTACTTCAGGGAAAAGTGTCCCCATCCCAGTAACTTCTGGATTGAGCTCAGTTGGCTCCCGAACCTGTCTGGACACTTTTAACATTTATTGATAATAAAAGTGAATCCATTTTCAAAATGGAGTCCTCTGCTTGGAATGGCAACTCAAGAATTCTTTAACAAGTATTGGCAACTGCTGATCTGTATTACTAAGCCATCTACCCACCTCTCTGATCCCTGCATAGAAGCATGAAGTGGCTGTAACAATCTGTTTTCCACCCTTAATAAACTTATTTTTATGTCCCTCATCTAAGCTGTTAATTAATTAACAAACACTGGCTTCGCGGTATGCACAGTACTGATGAGTGATGATATAGGGACATAGATACTATACTTCTCTCATTCCCCACTGCCCTTGACAAAATGCGGTGGGGGATGAGGATGTCCCCCGCTGTCTACCAATTCCTTCCCTCGACACTGGGTGGTGGTGGGTTGAAATAGATGTCGCAGGCTGCGCGCTCTGCCACATAAATTGCACCGCCGATCGTGACCAAAACCATCAGCTCCTTTTTAAGAGAATATCATGACCTGGCCAACGTATATATAATGGCCTAGGTATCCTTCAAGAAATGTACAGTATATTATTCGGGGCATAGGTTTACGGGATTTTAAATGTAGAAGCTTCGGACTAACATCATTGCAAAGTAATGTAAACTCTATGCGAGATTTCAGGCTTCAGCAGCCGAGTGGATGAGGTCGTCGCTCTTCTGTGTTGTTACGCAGCGTGTGTTGGAATTTGTTTACCGACGTTTCAGGAGAGCCTATTGGCCCCACTTCAAGTATCGAGCAGTCCAAGGAAATGCAAATTGCTTCCACATTATACTTCATGAAATGTAAATAAAATTCGAATTCCAATTTAAATTATTACCCTAGTTGTCGCAGTGATTTACACTTTTGAAAGACCGATGAATACGGAGTTTACATAACAATGGATGTACATTTTTATATAGCCGCGTTATTTCATTCTTTATATTTTATAATAATAATATTACAATTGATCTTCCTGTAGAAGGGTAGAATACGTTTATTTGGCATATAATATGGAATATTTGGCGGTCACTTTGAACCGGATAATGACCCGTCTATTTTCTTTAATGGCTGTGTTTCACAAACTGAGTCATTTATTTACAAATTACTACTACTACTACTACTACTACTACTACTACTACTACTACTACTACTACTACTACTACTACTACTACTACTACTACTACTACTACTACTACTACTACTACTACTACTACTACTACTACTACTACTACTACTACTACTACTGCTACTACTAAGTCGCCTATCTTTTCTACGTTAAATTTGTCGGACATAACCTAAAAATTTCGCACCGTTCCCATGTCCTTAATTCCTGGCTTTTAAGTACTTCCTATGAGATTTGTAGCTACATTTGTAAAAGTTCTTCATAGCAAAGTTGGAAGTTCGTAACTTTCATGATTCAGCATTTTTCCCCACCAGACTGAAAGCTGAACAGGTCCTAGGTCCTATGCATTTCATGTAGTAAAAACTTTATTATATTGAAGTGCACATTTATCATAGTAAAATTCACACAGTTTCGAGGTTCTGTTACCAGATATCATTTCAAGACTGTGTATTATCTGGTGCTATTTTCGTTCCAACCTAACATGTTTACGCATCTGCGATATTCTTAGTACCAACATTAGAACATAAAAAGTTCTAGTTTTGCATGGCCATTTAAAGAACGATATTCGTAAACAATTCTGTACATATACACAGGTCAGTTTGTTAAAAGTCTGAAATGGAACACACTGACGAACGCAGACAAGGTGATGTACTTTTCGTTTTTATGTGCATTCGCAAAATTGCTAAAAGCCACTATTAACTTCGTCATGTCTGTCCGTCCGTCTGCCCGTCTGTCCGTCCTCAAGGAACAACTCTGCCCTCAATGAAAGAGTTTTCATAAAGTTTAATATTGATTACTTTTCGGAAATCTGTCGAGAAAATTCAAGTCTTATTAAAATCTGACAAGAATGACGGGTACTTTATATGAAGACGTTTGTGCTTTTATGATATCTCGCTGAGTTCTTCTTAGAATGAGAAATGTTTCAGACAGAGTTGTAGAGAAAATCAAAACACACATTTCATGTTGAATAACTTTTTTTCAGAAAATCGTGCCGTTTATTGGATAATGTGAAAAAATATGGTAGATCCGGACAGGCCACAAATGGCAATGTAATATGGCGCATGCGCTTTGAATGCTGGATAATTAAGGCTACAAACACACACTCAGAATATGTAACATTTATTGCTTTTCCACGGCTATAATTACGCGAAAGCGCCTCAGGGTTACTGTATACGCGCATTAGTAACTAAACAATAAAGCCTTCATTGCGAAATCAAGAGTCTCTCGGCTATTTAAATATTTTCGTCTTTTACGGAACAAATTTTTACTGCTGAGTTTTTGCATTCAATTTGTATTAGAAAATGTTACCAATAGTAAATATATATAAATAATATTTTATAAAGATGTTGGAGATGCGTGTTGCCCAAACACAGGAAAAATTTTACTTTGTTAAGAAATAAATAAAAGGTTTGTGTTATTTACATTTTAACAAAATCGTATCTTAATATAGCTCTTCCTCAATTATAATCGTCTTATTAACGAATTAACGAAGAAATGTTTATCCCAAAAATTTAAGCTGCAGAATGTAACAGATCTTTGACACCTACGATCATAGTTTTCCTAAGTACGAACTAGAGAATATGCATCTAAAATAAATGTCGTTTACATACGCGTTAAAATATCGTCGTTTCCAGAATTACTAAATCACTTCCGGTTCTCAAAATAATATAACTTAAAAGGAAGATGGAAGAAAACTGTCACAGTTATAGTAATTATGTTGCTAATTAAATTATATTTTTATCTAAGCTGCCATAATTTTCGGCTTCACCAACCTTGCTGTTAGTAACATAACTACATCTTTTAAAGCCCAAAAGAAGACAAAGCTTATACGTGTGTGTGTACACTAAATGACTGTGAAAATTGTTATTTCCGGTCACTGAGAAATTAACACCTACTTTCCAGATTTCACAATTTTTTTTATAACTCTAGTTTAAATGTCATTTTAAGGTGACAAATGAAAACATCTGTTCTAGCTTTTCTACGTGACTGTTTCTGATCATGAGACGGGAAAGATTAATTTAGAGCATTTTATAAAGCTCCACGCTGGCTCTTATATCACAGACAGGAACACTATTCAGTACACACTGACTTATTAACTGAATATTCATAGGGAAGATAATATCATAAAAACATAACAACTGGATGTTTAGCTTCGTGCGTTTAACAGTAAACCTGAATATATGTTACTTGTACGACAAAAACAGTTATGACAGGTCGCAGGTCTATGCCATTTATTAAGTAGGTTACACATTCCACACGCACTGAAAATATCAAAAGATTCTTATGGGATACTTTGGTACTCTATTTTGAAAAAAGAAACAAAACGAATGTCTCGCATTCCTTTTGCTGAGACTCTACGATCAGATTTAAAGCTTACATAATTTATTATGTTCTCTTACAAACATAGTTTGTTGTCTAGTTGAGAGTACATAAGTCATTATACCTGACAGACCTGGTGGTACTCTTTTAAACGTGTTGGATTGCGTGTTTGTGTGGGTCTGAGAGCATTAATACTGCAGACGTAATATAAAACGCGGTGTCTTTTTATCACAACACTGGACCAGTTATGCATATGAAGAGTTTTGCCGCTAATGTTAAAATAACACAAACACATCTGAAAAGAAATTTAACTGCGTGGTATAACTCAACTTCAGCTATTTAAGTACATGCTAATAAATATCCACTCTTCTTCAATTCCAGTTTTACTTTCCCATTCTTTGCCTTTTACCTGTTCTAACGCTTCTGCATATCATTCACATTAATGCTAAACCTCCAGTTGTCAGATAATTTATTTTCATTTCGTTACAAATAACAGTTGTTTTCTGGTTTCCCAGCCAGGAAAGTTAAACAGTGAGGTTTGAGGCTTTCACAGCGGAGGACATGAGGAGTACTGTGCTCGCAGTTAGACTCAGTATACAGTTGCAGAAATTTATCGATGTTTCGGAGGTAGATTTTGACTCATTCTTCAAGTTAAAGTTCTTCTGCAGTGAAAATGGAGGCAAAAGGTTCCTCTGAAATACATATAACTTTCTGCCACACTACACCGCTTCACACTACAAAATACAGCGATCTTCAAGGCGAAAGATATCTATTGGGGAAATGGTCGTTATTTATTTTCAGAACAGTTTTTTCGGTACTTTATTGTATGAACTATCGGATTATATTAAGGAAAAAGGAGTGAAACTCATCGTAATGTCCGTAATTATATAAGCCAGCTTAGTTTAGTAGAGTGACAGACTGCGGGCTGATATAGCAAGGATCAAATCCCAGCGGAGAGGAATTTTTTTCTTCGTTACCAAGTTCAGCTTGGCTTTGGGGCCCACGCTCCTTCCTAGCCAAAATTTGTCGGACTTAGTCACTACACAATAAAGCTACCTCCCATCAAATATCCAAGACAAAACATGACACTTTGTCTCTGCTCCCCACTGTGCATATTCAAGTCTTTTTTTTAAGGACAGGGATATAAATCCATTTGTAGGAAACTTTTCAAATATTAGCTTCGTAAAATACGTGAATACATTTCGAGCTATATATTTAAGCATAGGCAAGAAGAGAACACTAAGTAGAAGTAAGATAATTGGCAAAACACTAGACGAAATTTGGTACTAGATTGGGGACCTTTCTAAAATAATCGTTGTTTCGACTTGCACACCAAAGGGGGTTGTGTGCATCATCAGCACGAATTGCAACAATACTGCCGCATCCACATCCATGTAAGACAGCTCTAAGACGCAGATCGTGAACCAGGATTTAATTTACGGACTGTTATCTTCATACTGGGCGAAATGGAAAAGCAGACTGCCACTCATTCTCTCGAGCGACAAAGGTTGGCTTCAATTCATTGAATACGTGAACTCTCAGAATAAAAGTTACTGGTCTGCAGAAAATCCCATGTTAATCCACAAGTGTCATTATATTGCGTTAAGTTTGGTTTGTCAAGTTAATAATAGGATTACTGGGCCTATTTCTTTTCTTGTTCGTGAGGCAATAAATTCTCGACATGTTACCTACTGACACTACTTTTAACGTTTGTCCAATTACGAGGGAATCTACGTAATTTTCCAGCAAGACAGTGCAACATCTCACACAGCAAAGAGTTCTGTGCCTTATGTAGAGAGTGACAGAATAGTAAACAGAGGATTGTGGCCTCCAGTTTCACCAGATCTGAACCCGTGCGATTTTTTCTTGTGAAGCACGTTAAAGGATAAAGTATATATCAATAATCCTCACACTGAAGACGAGCTGAAAGAATTCATTCAGGTTCCAGTGTCTTAAATTTCACCATCAAAACTTGTACGTTTAAGGTGTGACACGTGTCTGCGAGTCGAAGGAAACCACTTCCACCACCTTTAAATATGGCGAATATAAACCTAATTTTAACTGAAATATTTTAATCTAAGATTGTCCAGTCCTTATTTAAGCGTATTGAGTAACAACGTATTATTTACTGGAGTAAATTGGATAAAACTTGTCCACTTAGCCTCATGGCAAATTTGAGTAGTGGCGAGCGCCGCGCTGCTTGATGCCTCGTAAATCTTTTTTGTGAAGTGACCAATGATATGGGTCAGACAAACTAAGGAACCAGTATATAGTGAAGTAAGCGTTATTTCTCTGGCAGCCGAATGCAGGCGTAACTCTTTTCATATTTTTCATGTGCTGCTTCACGCATTATTAAACAATGATCATGAAAGACGGGTGTCAGGATAGTAGACTGATAGTAAGGTGTAAAGACCTAACAAGAGATAAATGGTAATAGTTGAAAAATTCAAGATGTCATAAGAATCCAGAAAGCAGCTTAAGATTGAAATCTTGTCGTACGTAATTCTGCAGGATTCTGACGAAGTTACCTCACGCTTAGCACCGTTAAATATTTTGGCTGTGTCCATCGTCCCGTGATTAAATAAAAATTGCAACAAATTTGGGGAATGGAATCTTTCCCGTCATCAGGCAAAAGTTATGGGAAAGACTTACTGAACTGGGCCCGACAGACAAAGCTATCCTAATGTTCTGGGCGCAGAGCCTCAGAAAGGCACTTATTCCCTTTACGTTTTGCTTGAAGACGTGCACTGACTCTGAACTCAAAATTTTGTGTTTAGTTCTTTTTTCATACTCGGGGCATTGTACAAAACCCAGATAGTGAATGCTCACAGCTGTCAGACCCCATGTTCTCGGTGTCCACATTTGCGGGCTACGCTGCCTCCTTTGTGCTCAGACTGTGTTAGGTTTGCAACTATTGCCTGAAGGAAGTTGTGATTGAGAAATTGAACATATGCTTGGTATGCAAAACGTTCATACTTATAATTCCGTTTTCTAAAAAAACTAGCTGAATTCGTGACATAATTTTAAGGTTACATTTCTCTGGGTTGTGACAATTTGTAGTCTGGTAGAAATTCACTTACATTTCCGGAAAAAGTACTATCTCCATGATCAGAGATAAAATAAAATCTTGGATCACCTACGTTGTTGCTGCTTTACTGTTTCAGCATTCTTACAAATTTAAAGAGACTTCAACTGTAGCTGTTCGGTACTACTCACTATCACGCAGTTTGCAAAACAATTTAAATTTCTTTTCTCGCGGTCCGTTATTATTCGGGATGTAAATCTACTTAGTTTGTAATAATAAATATAACAACCATTAAAGCTGTCCAAATTTTGGAACAACACAAAAACAAAACAGGTTCTTATAGCAGTAATGTCCACGTAGAAGTCGACTGCTCCCATAAATATTTGATTCCGATGGGTGCTTCTAAATGAAACGCAACAAACTTTCTATATTTTTCTTGCTTTCTTTTCTCACATGCGGCCATACTAAACTATTTCCAGTTGCCACTACTGCGATGTCGAAATAAAGATTTATATAGCCGCTAGGAGACCTTTATATACTTTGATTCTTTGGGGCCCACATCACATTGCCAAGAGTAAACGCAGTATTCAAGGTGTGACTAAGGCTATGTTTACTTGTCCTTATTTTTAATTTAACTCTTATGCTGTTAGTTAAGCCAAATTTTCTCTCTTCTTCCAACATAAAAATATTTTATTTGCAAGCAGTAAGATGTTTTGTAACAGGAGTATTATGGCTTAGTCATTGGAAGGAAGGAGTTATGTAGGTCTGCTGCAGGCAGAAATACTTTTTAAGTTTTTGATCAGGATATTTATACTCCATACTCCCACGTTGTTTACGAACTTGTCTTGTAATTCTTGTTAGATATGCTCTAGGATCTAATATGCTGCGATTTACAATTTCAAGGCTTGCGGTGTGACTAAACACCAGGCAGTAACACTGGTTGTCATAGAGCAGAGACGTCCTGAGTTATGTACAAGTAGGAGACGGATTTCTTCGAAAACAATTATATATTCTGTTACAGAAAACTAACACCGAGCACTATAATCCTGTGCAACATAGTAAGGTCTGTTTTCATATGAACACCTAAATGGAAACGTACAGTGACACATTGGAAGTAGGTAAATAATACACTAACCAGGTATGAAGGGCAGAAAGAACGGACGAAGGGAAGGAAGGAAAAGGAAAGAAAGAATTAAAGAAAGAAAAGACGTTTGTAGACCTTATGAAATGCTTATTTTTATCTGTTTTTATTCTATTAACACTTTTATCTCTCAGTATGTTATTTATAATATAGGGTGAACAAAAATTTGCGCTTCAAGCTTTCCATAACGTGATTTCATGTTAAAATATAAATCGAAAATATTTTGTAACATATGTACTAAAACGTCTATTTTTCGAGATAATCGTACATGTAAATGTCAAATGGCCGAAGGTAAGAAATGATCAAATCATGTGCGCAGCGTAGTTACAATAGGACGATCTGGTAGAATATGTACGTTCCATGAACAGAGGTATGGATCCGATGGACCATCAAGAAACAATTCGCGGGCCTTAAGTTGAGATAGTCGCAATTCTACTGCGATATGGCGTGAGATCCTCTACAGCTCTCGTCTCCTTGCTGCAGTTATAGCATCTTCATTGGCAGATGTCAGTACGATCCTTCGGGAACCTGTGTTTGCAAGCGCGAAAGGTGTTACACGCCCTGTCTAACTGAGTCGCTGCTCCAGTCGTCCAAATATATCAGGGCCTGGATGAAGTCGACCAGCATAAAGTAGGGCGAATTCCCGTGCAGTAGTAGCAGCTTGATTGTTAGTAGCACCGAGGGTTAAGAGCATGTCGCAGTACTCGTCACGTGAGCATTCTACATCCACTGGATTATGACTAAGCCCTGCTGTGCGATGTGTGTCTTCGGAACACCTAACGATGTGCTGTGCTGTCATGACAAAAAGTCCTGAGAATTGTTTTGCCCCATTGGACGGTGACGTGTATCTCGAAAACTAAACGTATCAGGACATAATGTACAATACTTTACCTACTACTTGCTTTATAACAAGGACTAACACCATGGGAAGCTTGTGCGCGCATTTCATGCTGCTCTGTGCAAAGACAGGAACGGCATCCTTGGCATGTGTGCAGAAAGTAGCCTACAGTGAAATAAGGCACACTGATACTGCAACACGTGCATGCATATAGAAATGCAAGTATAAAAACTTCGTGTTTCCGTGTCTTAGGATGCATACAGTTGTGACACAATTATAGAAAAAAAAACTTCTTCTAGAAAAAATTAATCCTCTTTTTTTTTTTTTTGTCAGTGTAGTGGATTTGCAGATCTAGCTATAATTAAGCTGAATTTTTAACTAAAACACTGATGGCTCGTTTTCATGGCCATAAGTGAACTCTCAGAGATTTATGAAAACATAAGCTATTACATAAATTCCTCGAATTCGCCAGTAGTTATTAGGAGACAACATTCTTCTTGGTCAGTGTGTAATGAATTGGCTCCAACAGTGATCTATAAATTAGATTTCTGTGTAAAATACAGCTTGTTATAAAATGCATTACAAGCGTTTATAACCTAAATGTTTTATTACACCTGAGACTTCTCTATATTTATCACATAGTACTTCGGTGTTTTTGGTGCAATCGGCATCAAGAAGACTTTGCCAACTGCGGGCGACTGCATGACGCATAAATGTTCTTTCTCGAAATAGTCGGGAATTCGTGCCTGACTACCTACGTGCATGTACGTAGGTAGTCGAAGGAAGTTGGAAGAAGCAACATTGAGGTAGATAGTTCAGGTATATTTAAATAGTAGCTTGAAATTATTTTAAACATATTTACTTTCTAGATTTTGCTTTGCTTAATAAGAAGACAAAAGAAATGTCCCTCACTGAAACCAATTTTAATCAATAGGTAAATACCGAAGTGTGTTACTTCAACACGCTGTCAGTTTCTAACAATATACGTGTAACATTGGTGACAGACTGATTAATGCGTATGGAGGATTGGTCGAATTCTACTGACAGTACTATGAGAAATTCCTGTTCTGGTGCCACTTTACCCACTAGATATCCCACATTTACCTAGGACCGAAACCGGACATCTATGGACAGTGACCGGCTAATAATCGCCTGAGCCATGCATAGTACTGCAAATATAAAGCGAGCATTAATTTGTCATAAGAATAAATGTTTAGTTATAGTCAAATATTCAGACAACAGAATGAAATAGATGCAAATGTTATATTTTGGAACGCCAAGAATATTTCATTTCTTCTCGCTTAGAAAATGAAGTAGGCCTACTCTCACAGATAGAAATAGGGAAGCTGATTATTTTGGTTTTTAAAAGAGGAAGAACAATACTAGTGGGTTTTAAGTACAGTGTTTTGAGAAAAATATTGGAAACTAAAGGATAAGAAATTGCACCTGACTGGAGACAACTGAATAATGAGGAGCTTCTTAATTTTCATGCTTATATTAAGGTTTAATTTGGGTAAACACCTCAAACACTCAGAAAAGCGGGAGGTGTAGGACGCATGGGGAGAGAAATGTTTACAAAATTGTAGCTTCAAACTGTAAAGGGAATTTGAAACTTAGGAGAATTAAGCATAGATATAAGGCTGTATTACAACTGATTTATAGAAATGGGGTTGTGGTGACTTGGACTAGATTCACATGGCTCAGTTTAGGAAAGAGTGAAGTGTTTTTGTACAAAGGAAAAATCTTCTGTTTTCATAGTAGATGGGGAATATTTTGATAACCTGAGCTGTTGTTAGCGTCATAAAAAGCACTGAACTCCGCAGATTGGGTTGTGTAAGGATCAGAAGCGTCTTACAGCTGCCGTTTTAAGTTTAGTCAAAGGTCAACGTGAAGGCAAAAGTACAACAAAATTTTCCCCTGAGCAAGTATTTAAGACATACGGGGGAGTTGAGGTATGGTTCCACTCATTTTTATTCTGTTTTCTATGTGGAGTGAGTGCTTAGTTTGATGCCCCGGCAACTTTATCGTCGGGGAGTGAACACCCGATACTCCTGAATAAGTGGCTGTTTTGGACCCATTTTCCGGTCTGGACGCATGTCAGCGGAGATGCATTTCTTGCTCCTGCCGGTAATTGAACCATTATACCTTGGACGTCCAGGCCAAAGCCACATTATCCCGGCTGACTTAAAGTTAAGAAGAGACATAAATATTTATTTCGACAACCAGTACTGTGACTGTTTAAGTAACTATTATGGAATAATTTAATTTAAAGTTTCAATGTTTTCTAGTGAGAGATCTTGTGTATCATAAGCGGTTACTCGTGGTTCCTGACTGTTGTTATTTTATAGGTTGTAATACGGCATATTTTAAAGTAAATATGTACCAATTATTACTTAATATGGTTGCTATTTTATGGGTAAATCGTAAGAGTTAAAGCACCTGTTTCTGTGTGAGAAATATTATAAGCAGTATATTATAAAATATACGTCGGACAACCAACATTAATTGAGCTCAATTATATAAACTATCGAAGCTGAGAAAGAAATTTGTAGGTATGTATGTAAAGGGCTGATTAAGTGGTGCTATCTTATCGCGGAAGTACCAAAAGGGTCGGTAAAATGAAGCTATAACGTTCTAATCACAAACCTGTCTCCACCACAAATCTCATATGGACTGCCTCTTTATGGAACCTGACATCTGCGGTGACAGCGCTTCGACTAGCCACCTTAGCCATGGCGCGACTTTTTTAAAGACTATATTTCATCGGAGTTACTTTTTAAAGATTCAGTTCATACTTCACAGTATAAACACTGAGAACTTTCTTTAAGAGGACAAATCAGTTGATTTTGTATAGGAAATTAATAGCTGTTTATTGTGATGATCGTACAAGTGTAACAAATGCACTGTGTAGAATTCTTCAGTTTTAAAATTGATGGTAGAGATAATGGCCAGTAAACTTCAATGGGTTAAATGTCAACGAAATAAAGCTGCTTTATACTTCCGTGTTAATTGCATTTAGTACCATACCATATTGGGCACGCGGTGGTGCAGTTGGCTGAGGCGCTGGGCTAGAATTCGGAAGGTCTCAGGTTCAATTGCCGATGTGGTCATTGGAAATTTTTCATTGACTTAATCCTTCCGATTCCACTATTGCCGTGGGGTCGACTCAGTCTCTAAGAGAAATGAGTACCAGGGATATATCCTGGGGGTAAAGGCGGCCGGTGCGTAGGGCCGATTTTCTAGAAATTCTGGGAACCTCAAATTCCTGGAGCCCTAAGTTCCTGTCCAGACCTGTAATGGGATAGCTTTACCTTTACCATAACATATTCCAATCATGCGTTACAATTGTGTAAGTTTATACCATGAAACAACCGAATTTATAAAGAAAAGGACTATCCAGAACTTCGCATCATAACTTTAGTCTGAAATTGTTACTTCAATTGAATATAGTACCATTAAATCTGCAAGCAAGACGATATTTTTTCAACAGATTGTACATAAAAATATGCATTTAATCTCCGATGCTTGGCTATTGGAACAGCTTGATACAATGACCCTAATATCCCGAGGCTGACATCTTTTGCAACAGGTAGTGTTTGAAAGTTACGCTGGTCAGACATCACCTGCTTTATTTGGATAACAGAGATAGACAGAGAGATTACCTTTACATTCTCATCGTGATCCTTTCTACAATGTCTTGTTTTGTAAACTAGGTTCTATGCTTCTTATCATTCTTATTCTGTCATTCTCTTTAATTGTTTTAACTCCTCCCTTCTGTTCATTTTCTCTTTACGAAACGCACAACAATATCATTCCACAAACATTTCCTCAAGGCCTAGAAGAAATATAAATAACTCTGTCTGTACATCTGAATTTGAATTTGTACTAAAATAAAAACAAGTTATTTTTTTTAATAAATGACATTTGACTGACAACGGAAACGTTTATATAAGCAAGTAAGACGGATTTCTTTAAAGCACTAATTGAGGAACTAGACGTTACACAGCTTTTTCTACTTTTATGCTATTAGGCTATATTCTTGTACATTTTCTGTTTATTTAACAATGTATCCGGTATTCAAGATTATACAGCGGCGAATGTTGATAAGATGTTTAGTGAATAAATAATTAGAAGACATGTAAAAAAGCGGTCATGTCCTAATTTGAGACAATACTAAATATCCTAAATGCTGCTCTTTGGGTTTCGAAGTATGTGGGACACTCTGTATAAATAGAGGAGTGAATGACAGTACCATCAACTTTTGTTTAACATAAAGAGCAATATTGATGGCTAAGTGGAATATTACTCAGTCACAAGGGAAATAATGATTATGTGACTGACAGAAGACATTAATATCCCTAAGACTTCCATGTTCACATAGTTACGTCTATAAGGGTATTTCTGTGGAATTTTCAACAGACTTTTAAAAATACTATGCAAATAAAATATAATGTACAGTTTTACAAAATAAAAATTATATTTTTCTTTAAGCAGTATCACCATGAAGACTTATGGGGAAGTGGACTAAAGCTTAACACATTTTTAAATCTCTGTACTGAACAAATATAAAATTAGTTTCGGGCTTCGGCCGCTTTTTCCCCTATACTGTACCCACAGAATAAGATAATGGATAACTCCCAGATTGTACTCGAGACAGTGATATGTAAAATTTTACTCTCTTTCAGGAATCGAATCCTTGTCGCCCGACTCCTAGCCACTCACTGTGCTCACAGAGCTAACCGTCTTATTTCATAACACGTACACACATATTATAACTCAAACTTACAACTGACTTTCAGATCTGCTAAAACGCTCATGCTAATTGTGCATCCTACTTAACTGTAGTATTCGTAAGACTTTGTGTCATTAATTTAAGATATGTTAAAGCTGTCACTCGTAGTCGTCCTGAAATCCATGTAAATTGCAGTAAAGAGGTGGAGGTCTTGAACCTTGAGTTGTGATTTCGAATCTCGCTTAGAGTAATGAATGTTGGGTAAGTTATTCTTCACTTCAACTCGTTTAAAAATTTTATATCATTTAAACACGCTTACCTTTTCTGATTACAAAAAGTAATGAAAGAAAAATGGATATTAAATAGTAACTTGGCGTGAAGAACTCTTGTCAACACACATTTACGAGGCTCAAGATAAGACGAAATAATTCTAAACTGAGTTGTGAGCTGTCGTCATGTTCGCTCACTATGTTTGCAAGAAAACTGCAATATCATTCAGTTACCATGTATAAAGCCTACGTTCACAGTGAAAGCAATTACGCAAATTTCTTCAGTTGAAGTAGATATGGGAAATGGCAGAATTCCACTTATTTCTATTTATTTTACACCCGAGTCTACTTCTTGTGTCTGCCAAATTACAGTACCCAAGTCTATATAAGTGCTTTTGTATTACATGAAAAGAAAGTAAAGTACAAAATAAACAGACTGTCTAAAAATATATTACAAACTGCGTAAAATTCCCCGTTTATATTTGCACGTGTATGTTTTCATGGAAATCTCTTTCGAAAAGGTCAGATGGGTTTTCATGAAAAAGAGTTAATTTAACTTTTACTTGTTACTTGTAGTCCTTTAAGAAACCAATTTAAAATACCATTCGGCTACATTAAACAGCGTGAATGAGGAAACAAACTTATCCTTAACAAGTCCACGCTAACAATATTGTCAATCTGCTACCGCTACAGGGACAGATATTGCTACTGCTGCTACTGCTCTACTATCTACTACAACAACTACTACTACTACTACTACTACTACTACTACTACTACTACTACTACTACTACAGCTACAAATATATCATCCGGTTACTACTGCTATTACTAACGCTAAAATTATGATTATTTTTATTATTAGTAGTTAGTAATTGCATTAGTAGTAATAATGGTAGTAGTAGTAGTGATGGTGGTTGTAGTCATAAATAACAACTCTAAAATTACGAAATTTGAGTATGAATTCCATGTCTTGTCCTTTACGTTAACATGTCGTGAGTGTTACTGGAAAACCAAATTTATCCACTCCCTTAATCTCCAGCAACCATTTAAATTTTAAATGCCATTTAGAGTGAATAAAAAGTGACGTATTTTCATATTCGTATTTGATTTGTATCTCATTTGACTAAGCTACTGCAGGAACTGAAGTTTTTACTAACTGCCCTGTAATTTCAAGTAACTGCGTTGTACGTAAAGGTTCATATCCCCTGCTTGTAAAATTAAAGCGTCCATGCCTTTAGCGCACAATCGACGACTCCCTCCAAGTATTTTCCTAGCTTGTATTGTGTTACGTGGGGACTTCAAAATCAAATCATAAAATAAATGTTGTATTTAATACGCGGCATTTTCCGCACCCGTCCATACCGGCCCTGTGGCTCATCCAGCCTCCTGTACTATGGGTACCGTGTCTCTTTCCCGGAGGTAAAGCGGCCAGAACGTGGCGTTGATCACTCACCCCCATCTAGCGTCAAGGGTAAATAAAGAGTAAAGCTACATCTCTATTCTCCCTCTGGGCCCTAATAGCCCGTTCTAGGGCTAACTTTACTTTTTTAACTTTAATTCATGAATATGAAACCAAACACATGCAAAGCAAAGTAGTACGGCTAGGCACTGGAAAAAACTTAGGCATAAATGTCGAAAAGATACGTCAGTTAAAGATATATATATGAGAAAATATGAAAAGAAATTTGGGCTATTTTACAAATTAGTACGATATACAGCGTTTAGCTATAACTAGAAATTTTTTGATAATATAGGTCACAATGATAATATGATGGGATGTGCGAAGTTTCATGTTTGTTGTCTTGCCAATTGGAGAATCAATAGTGAGGTATTATTTAATCAGCAACCGCTAATGTTTTCAAACCAGAACAAAATTCCGTATCTTTCTGTGATCTTTCTGACTCAAAGATTTGTTTCATCCCACAGGAAAGAAAGAAATACTTTTCAATTACAGCGTAGTTACTATAAAGTTGAATCAAGTCCCAGCTGAGAACACGACGAAAGACTAGCAGAGACAGAAATTGTCGTTCAAGATCCCATTTCTCTCCTGCCTGTCAGTGGAGACTTAACAGAAAAGGAAGATGAAGGAAAAAGAGGGGGGTGGAGTAGAGGGACGTAAAAGAAAAGAGAGAGAGAGAGGAAAAGACCAGAAGAAGAAAGAAATATACTGACTTATTCCTAGCATTGTCCCAATTCGTGAAAAGTATACAAGTAAAGAGCCATGCATAATTTGGTGAAATCTTTCCCTTTACTTCTGTGTAGTGTTGGTAAGAATAAAGATATTAATCGTGAATAACAGAAGTTAATTTAGAAATTATGTAATTTCACATACAAAAAATTAATAATAATAGCTTTCGGGTTTAAACGTGTTAAATGACCTTTCAAACCTCTTAACCTTTCGTAAGTAAAATATTTTTAAAATACCCCTAAGAAACAGTCCCATAAGAGATGAAGTTTAATTACTTTTCAATAGAAGCCGTTAGACTTCTAAAATAATATGTGCATAGAGATGTATAATTTACGTTTTCCCTGGACTTAACAAGTTTGGAGAATTGTCTCAAGATTTTTCAGCCGAAGTGTTTTAAGTACAAAGGAAAGAGTCCCTGACATGTCACACCAGAGATTAATTAACTGGTAGTGGTAAGAGGCACACGTCACATTAAACACCTTACATAAGACTTGAGACCTTAAACCTTCCAGCCTAAGCAGCAACTACTGCAGTTTTATGGACATGCATACATGAACAGGCAGGAATTTTTAATAACACAATAAGTAACAATTAATTAAAGGTTTCACTCGTGCTTCAATTCACATTTGTCTTAAGTCAAAATACAACTTCGCACTTTTTTAGGCGTGTTCGCGAACTTGCCAAAAGCGACTATTAGCTTCGTCATTTCTGTCTGTCTGTCTGTCCATCCGCATGAAACAACTCGGCTCCCACTGGATGGATTTTCATGAATTTGATATTTGAGGATTTTTAAAAAATCTGTCGAGACAATTTAATTTGCATTAAAATCTGACAAGAATAACGGGCACTTTACATAAAGACGTATGTACGATAATAATTTCTCGCCGATTTCTTCTTAGAATGAGAATTTTTGAGACAAAATTTGTAGAGAACATCAAAACACAAATATTATATTCAATAACTTTTTTCAGAAAATCATTCCTTTTATGAAAAAAATGGAGAAATATGGTACTTGTAGATCCAGACAGGCCACAGAAGACAATATAATACGGCGCATGCGCTGTTCGTACTGGATAACTAAAGCTGAATACACACACCCAGAATATGCAAAACTATTGCTTTTCCACGGCAAAAGTGGTTACGGGAACGCGTCTCAATATTTCGTTATACGTACGGTGCCTGTCTTTTTTTGCGAAACTACATAATCTGTGCAAGGAAATACATCATCCTTAAATACTAGTAGCCTTAAAGTTATCTATTTTCCCCCAGTCATACATGGTTTATTCTTGCTATTTTAAATGCGGATTTATTAATGTGAATCTAATTTTTACCTGCTAATGAAACTGGTCTCTTGCTGTATTTGAGGGTTACAGATTAAGGGCGTTCGAGAACAGAGTGCTGAAGAGACCATCTTGTTAGAATTTAACATAAGTGGAGAAACTTGCATGATGGGGACCTGCGTAATTACCTCTTTTCGCCATACATTATTTTAATGATTAAATTAAGGAATATTGGATGGGCGGTACATATAGCACGTATGATGTAATGCCATTTTGGTTACTAGCTTGAAGGAAAAAGACCACTTGCGAGATGTAAGCTGAGATCAGAAGATGAACTTAAAATAAATATTAGAGACTGTGTGGAAGAGAAATTAATTCAGTTGCTTCTGAATAAGGTCCACTAGCGGTTTCCTACAGACAGGGTAATTATTTTTTGACTTCGAAATAAGAAGAAATTTATTTACCCTTTGAGCAACTATAAGAGTCTCAAAAAAGTCTACACTACTTTTATGGAGCTACTTAAGAAGTAAAACCCTCCGACAGAGTAACTATAAATTCGAAGCGAAAATAAATTTTAATGATCTGTCGAATAATATTAGTAATAATTCACTTCTTCATTTAACTTCGTTGGCATTAGAATCGGTCATTTCTCACCCAAGTCTCCCGATTGACTGCTAGATGGCTCTGGCAGTCATATCAGGATGAGTAGAACTTGTGCAGTTAGTGGACTGGTCACTCTCTACAGAATGCACACTTCCAGACCAAGAAACCTCTAAAGGAGGCCCTATGCTCCGCAAGGAGCGACAGGAGGAAAACTATGTGTATGTGTGTGAGTTTAATAACGCAAGCAAAGGGCACTGTGCAGCTACGATTCGCTGTGATCCGCTACTCTCTGTAGTCAAGACTGTTCTGTGCCCTTACGATTCATGAACAGTTGAGGTAAGACATCCACCCATCAGTTTAGCGGATTACGTTCAAGATGCCAGGGGCGAGACTGGGGTCAGATAGCGGTGGCAGCCTGCCATCACTGAGAGAGAAACGAAAGGAGAAAACTGAAAACACACAGGCCTGAGTGCTGTAGGAATGCAGACATGTGGAAATGAATAATTTTTTTCTCGCATATCACATATTTTATGACATACACATTAATGAAAGTAAGAAATTAATTAGGGATCTCAGGTATGAGATATGTTTTAAAATAGACGAATCACTTGTCGAAATTAATGGTTCATACTTACATATAATCTAATAAATACAGCAAGAGAAATAACAGCAATAAGCATGTTAACAATAATCACAACTTCAACGATAATTAATATTATAAAATATAATAAAGTAATAGCTATTCTTATAAAATTCAGGACTTTAAGAAGGCACAGAGGCCGTAACAGCAATTTAAGAAGGCGTACAATCTTTCCGCGCTTTAGGAAGGCATACAGGCCTTCCGGTCCGGCACGTCCCCAAATTTGCTTTCAAATGATTTACCCATACCCAACAGACAATTAGCTTTTTTCTCATTCTAACCTGAGTGGAGTCCGACTTATGTACAGTTTTCCTGCAGTTTATATTAATAGATGTTTAATTTGAGACATAAATGTCAATAATTTATTTATTTATAGTCACTCTAAAGACATCTGACATTACTTTGGCTTTAGAGAGAACGTACAGAGGTGCCGGATTCCAACTGTGAAAAAAGATGTTACATCGAACTACTTATAAGAAAGGTGAGCTACAAAATTCCAGAAGAAAATCAAGTCTGGGCTTGTTTCCGGAGCCAGAGTAAACCAATTTCCCCAAGCATATGCTTGGGGAAATATGTCTGAGACCCTTATGTACTACCTTTCTTCATTCTTCCCAACTGAAATGTTCTCGGCAGTTATCGTCACGTTCGGGCATGCAGCTTGTCATGACAAAATCATTCGCCGAATTTGGTTACCGGAATGATACTTCTTGAGCCGATCGCGATGGCCGCGCGGCCTAAGGTGTGGGTTTGCGACCGCTCGCTTGCTGGGATTGCGGGTTTGAATCCCGCTGGGGACATGGATATCTGTCTCTTGTGAGTGTTGTGTGTTGTCAGGTACAGGTCTCTGCGAGGGGCTGATCACTCGTCCAGAGGAGTCCTACCGAGTGTGGTGTGTAGTGTGTGATCTCGAAAACTCAAGAATGAATAGGCCTAGGCCCTCTAGGGCTGTCGAGACATAAAAAAAGTGATTTTTCTTGAGGAATGAACGTTACGAAGTTATTAATTATTCGGGTTTTTACATCCCCACTTTACCTACTTTGTTCGTAAGGCCCAAATATTCTCCTAGGCACTTCAGTCTCACACTTCACAGTATATGGTATGCCGGTGGATTGAAACACCAAATTTCACACGTAAAATTAGGTTTACTTTTTAGGTCCTAAAGTCCTGTCATAGGTTAAAGTTTGAGATTTCCGATTGGTTCTAAGTTTTCACTAAATTCTGCTATGTCAGTATCTTCTTACCACAGATATACTCCAAGCAGACCCTAATTATCATCGTTCTCCCGACTCTGCAACAGCTTGTATTTAATTTAACACCTATCTACACTATTATTCAAATATAAATAACGAGTATCTCATTCGGTCTGTAAGGAAGTCATAATTCCGCACATGCTCTCTTTGCTGCTGTGAGAGTTTGCCCGAAATCTACCGTACTAAACGGTTTTACGTCTCGGACCGTAGCCTTCACAGTAACAGCCGTGAGAACGTCAAACCTCACACTGACCCGGAAATGCCGTAATGGGCCACAAGATTCTGCAGGAATTCCTCAAAGTGGCAATTACACCTAGGGGAAGATGGAAGAGTAATATTAAAATTAATAAGGGAAATATGCACGGTTATGAACTGGACCCACATGAATGCAGTTCGAACCCGCTTATCCCTCCCCATGGCGGTTTGGCGGGCTTTTAGAGACAGTATAATGAATATGGAAGCTCCACCAAAGGCTACAATTTCTTGAAAACTCAGCAAATCTCAGCGTCTAAAAAAGAATTTTGCCTCATAGAGTTTAGAGTCGACCCGGTGTTAATCGGTGGGTGGCCCCAAGGAACATGGAGTTGACGTTCTGAAAAGAACAGTAACAACAACAACAACAACAATAACAACAACTACTAGTACTACTACCAATAATAATAATACTGGTAATGACTAAATAAATAATAAAATTAAAAATAATCCATATCTACTTTAGACGCAGTGTAACATATCTAAATGTAATAATTTCTTTAAGTTTTAACCATATAGATCTTATTGAGGAATCAAACCATAAATCTTTCTAAGATGACAATATAAGTATATCAAATTTGACATTGAACACTATCTGAGACATACTTAATATACACTACATTTTGAAAGCTGCATCTGCTTCCAGTCATCAGGTAAAACTTATTATAAGACCCATTCTGTTCGGACCATTTGATCCATTTATGTTACGTTTTACCTCATTCTGAAAGCAGAGCCAGCTTCCGGAACATGTATATTAAGGATTCCTGTGACAATGGACAATATTCATCTTAATGTTCTTATTACGAATCAAATATTGTGACAAAGTTTTAGAAACTCAAGAAGTCAATATTTCATTTCTTCTTTGCTGAATGTGACGATTTCTTTTAACAATAAAAATACTCGTTTCAAATATAAGCACTTAGAATTGACGTATACAATAAGTCCTTAGATTCAAGCCAAAGAGCAGTGAGGAACAAAATTTTCTTCCATACTGTCGAATCCGTTCCGGGTGTCATGTTCATGTAAATAGCAAGCAGCTGTCGCCCAGTGTCCAGCAGTAGCAGCAGCAACAGTCAGAACCTCTGCCTGAGAGTCCTCCATGTCAACTTAAGTGGGGATCTCCGACACTTGCACTATGCACCCCATTTTTCAAACTCTGAATCTTCTTTCTCCTCTCCTCTTCCACTATCTCTACATTCGCTCTTCCTTTCATTACATCTCACCTTCAAGAGTGGAAGTCAGTATAGGCTTACATGAAAAATTTTTCTATGTCAGTACCTAAAGTACGATTAAAATGAGGCTGAAACGCCTGTTTACTCTGGAGACCTTTTGTCCTATTTACTCAGAGGTAAAAGTAAAAGTAAAGAACCTTGTGCAAAGCACCAACTGGGAAGGCGTATGGGGGGATAGAACTGTATCACTTCACAAATCTGACCTCGGCATTAGTGGTTATCTTCATGGCTCTTCCGATTCACGCTTGGTAAACAGCTACTGGTACCCTTTGTAAATCAACATGTGTAATCACTACAAAAGTAATATTAAAGAATATTAGAATTCGAAAAGGAAGAAGAATATCAGAAACCTGTGAAAATTATAAGCATTCCTTGTTAGGTATTTTTATACTATAATAAAATGTGACTTAAAATATTTTACTTTAGTTCGGTTGCCCATAATATTAACGTTTCCTTTTAAAAGTTATTAAATGAATTGTAAATTTAACGTGCTGTTTCATCTAGGTAATAATGCATACCATCGTTATCATCATCATCATCATCATTATATACTCCTAACTAATTAAATCTCTGTAGTATGGCCAAAGGATTTAACCAACTAACTCTATAACTAACTAACTCCATGGAGCAGAGTCATTCTTGAGAAGCTAGCAGGTCGTCAGCTAGTCAAGAAATTCCCCGCGTTTTATGGAACCCGAAGGTTCATTACCGCATTCACAAGAGCCCACCACCTGTCCCTATCATGAGCCATATCAATTCAGTCCATGCCCCCCATCCCACTTCTTGAAGATCCATTTTAATATTATCCTCTCATCTACGCCTGAGTCTTCCAAGTGGTCTCCTTCCCTCAGGTCTCCCAACCAGGATTTAACACCCATACCAATTTCACCTCCAAAAACATTTCTGATACCTCTACATTATCTTATAATCTCTACAACTTACCTACCTGAGACCCATTTTAATTTTATCTCATATTTTAGTTTCGTTTCTCCAAGTGATCGTCTACCAAGACGTTTTCCTACCAAATTTGGGAAAGCACTTCTTGAGCCTTTCCAGGTTACCTCAGCCTCATATATTTCACTAACCTGACAATATTAAATGCCCTATATAAGTTACTAAATTGTCGTTCTTTTCCAAAGAGCCTAGTTAGTTTCTTCTAGGCTTCGTATATCTTCCTGGAAATTTTTCTTTCACACTTATAACCCCCCACCATCATCATATCATCAACATCATTATTATCATCATTATTATCATAATCATCATCATTTACTCTTACATTCAGTTTCGGACAGTTTCGAATATTAAAGAAGAGGTCGGGGGAGGGAAGACGAGATTTTCT
This sequence comes from Reticulitermes speratus, assembly GCA_021186555.1. Lineage (NCBI taxonomy): Eukaryota > Metazoa > Arthropoda > Insecta > Blattodea > Rhinotermitidae > Reticulitermes > Reticulitermes speratus. The sequence continues at coordinate 35,584,123 of JAJKFL010000003.1, read as the reverse complement.
CTTTCCCAAAACCGCCCAGACCTTCTCTGAGGTCCATCGAGCCTCCTACGCAGTGGATACCAGGCCTTTTCCTCTAGGGTAAAGAGGCTGGGGCGTAAAGTTAACCACTCTCTTCCATCTATTGCGGGAGTTAAGAATGAGTGGAGCCATAATTCTACTCACTCCATAAGCCTTCATGGCGTAAACAGGGACAACTGCGCACTGTACATTTGCTCGTGATGTGATCGAAAAGTTACAAGTCAGGAATCCTTATTCCTTCATGATATTGAGGATTTGATATAGGCCTACGGTTGTTCACTTATGATTATGATAACTATGTTATCAGTAGAGAGGGTCAAATATTATGATTATTGTGAATAGGAATGGATTTGGAAAGGACTAGACGCGACCTCTTTTTAGGTTTGCCTCTAGTTTCCTGGCATTTGCCAAATGGGACTGGCAAAACTACAAGCATCAGGCAGGACAGTCGGAGTTTCGACCGAGATTTGAACTAGGATCCTCGAAAATATAAACCCGAATTATAATTACATTTATTTACTCTTCCAAGACCGCTCCATGACTCTGGTGGTCAGTCTACGTCCTCTCACGTTAGAGACCTAGTTTCGATCCCGGGTCATTCCACGTGAGTTTCCTGTTGTATGAAGTGAATCTGGGATACGATTACATCCGAGCACTATTGATTTTCCCTGTCAACTGAATTCCACCAATCCTCCGTTCATAACTTCATTTTAATGCTGCAGTTACAAGAAGGATAAGCGGGCATAGCCTTGGAACTTTCGAAAAAAGCAAAACTCTTTCATGTATTGGGGGCATTGAATAGAAAAGTCCGTTCAAGTTTTTAGTCTTCCGAGCGTTAAACAAAATCTTATTAAGGTTTATGACTGCGTACGGAATAACACTGGGGCAAAGGCAGAAATAGAAAAGGGGACGAGAAAATTACGGAAGCCAAATTGATACTTTCATCACATATTATTACATGCATGAGGTACATACATTGTGGTGCGTGTTTAAATATCCTGTGATATTCTCACACGTGTCTTTTAAGGCCGACGGGTGGAATTGCGGACAGACAGACAGACAGACGGTTGGTTGGTTGGTTGGTTGGGAGACGTTCTAACTGGCGAGAGTGCGTGTCTGAATATCTACTGGAGCTAGCAATGTTGGCTGTCCGTTCTATTTTGTGCTCGTTGTAGTCAAAAAGTCTGACGTCCTGTCAAGTCCGTGTGCATCGCAACCTACTGCCCCCTCCACAAGCACACACTCCCTCTTTCTCCTTTGTACAGGTTGTAACATAAATTATTCAACATACTTTTAAGAGAACAACACACTATATTCTACTTGTGTGAGTAAGAAGTAAGGCAAATGTTACAAAAATCCTTGCCGAAATATTTAAGTCTAAATTGTAAGAGCCTACGTATTTCAGTCAATTGTCCAGTACTTCAACAATCATCGAGTAAGCGCACTGCATTTTTCTAATCTGAACTATACCCGACACTGTTGGCAATATTTTAAATATTCTGTAAGACCCGCTGGATGTGAGGCGGGTCCATCGCAACTTCCCCTACTTAAATAGAGGATTATGACGGCAGAAAAAAGCGGGTATAAATCCGTGCGCTAAGATATATCTAAACCAGTGATACCAACGTTAGAGCTGTCGAAATAACAAGCACGTTAAATCGTGCGTGTGTGGCGATATGTCCACAGGTTTTATTACCTGCAAAGTTACTGAGAATGTGATGAATACTTCCCACATAAATATCGTGAAGACTTCTGTGTTTTATAATGACAGTGGGATAACTCTGCAATGTTGGGTCTACAGACTGAACGGATGTTTTAATACTTCTTAAATTAGGCTTGGAAATATGCTAGTAAGGCGTAACAAGGTACCTGCTGTACGTATAACGTAATATTCTGGCGCGTATGCCTAAATATTGTTGCCTTGGAAAAGCAACAGTGCTTTCTCTGTGTATTTTGAGATACTTTCTTGTTACTGTCAACAATATAAAAACATTAAATGTTGCACAAAAATGCTTTAATGGCGAATTCATGTCGCTGACAGTAATTAAACGTACTTAAGTCTTTATGTGAAGTACCCGAAATTTTTATCCGGTTTTAAGCAAATTTGTATTTTCTCAACAGATTTTCAAAAAAGTCTCCAGTATCAGACTTCACGGAAATCCGTCCATTGGTAGCCGCGCTGATAGGTGTTTTATGAAAATTTGTCAAGGAATCCAAATTTTGTTAAAACTGCGCAAGAATATCGGGCAATTTACATGAAATCCTAAGTACATTTTACTGTTCCTGCCATCAAAGCGCTCTTTTCGAATTAAATGTTATTAGACTGTTAGGATGGCCGAGGTAACGCGAACGCGCCGCAATGTTGCTTTACACATAATTTGTCCAATTTGTTAACTTTAAACCTGGTGGTACAAAAGTAACCACTAGGCTTCAGGATGTTAAAACAGTCCACGAAACAGTTTGGCATTCTTCTTTTTGAAGATTCAAGTCTGCTGGGATGTTACGCCGAGCTGGCTGGTAAATAGTTACCGACACGTCGGCGGAGCCTGCTGCGTCCATTTTCCCAGAAGACTTGAATCTTCATTATTACAAATGTGGGAACGTCAGATCTCGCGTCCTTCTTGTTCTCAGCCTGCTGCTGAATTTCACACTTTTCCTGTTTTCTAAATAGACTGGACAATGCTGCAGAGGAAGAATAGAACAGCCATTTCAGGCTCTATGTAGAATAAGTAACTTTATTCCAAACAATTTCACGCTCAAACTAGTAGGTTAAGTAGAGTATGGAGCAGAGCTCTCTTCAAACATGATAGTTTTTCAGCTAGTCACGAAATTTCGTACACTTTTATTGAACTCAGGGGTTTATTACCGTGTTCACAGGAGCCAGCTACTGAAACGTATAATGTGCCAGCTCTATCCAGTCCTCATCTTCACATCTCATTTTAACCCTTAAGGACAACACGTAATCTGATTATTTAAAGACTCTTACTACCATGCAGTAAACATTCTCAATGTCGGTTAACCAGTCCGTTAATATTGTATAAGGCAAAGTCGCTGTTGTGAGATTCATACCAAATATAAATACGCTCTGTGGGCAGAATGTAAAACCGTTTTAATGTTAAACTTGGTGGTATATGAAGTAACGGCTGGGATTTAAAGGGTTCAAACCCCTTACCGTTAAACTGGTGTTTAGCGTACACCAGAAATCGCTGGTGCTTAACACTTGCATGGAAGAACCGAGGAAAGCTGTAATGCAATTCTCACATAGTCTCCGTCTACATACGTTACACAGGGTTTTCATTACATGACGCTGTGTAGAGCTGGCGTAAGCACTGAACTAGTCAGGTCTGCTCGCTTTTACAAGCATATTCGCACGGTCATAATTTTAAAACCTCGTTTTTTTGTCGCAAAATTTTATTCGCTTTCTCGTAATATTAATTATTTTGAAATTATGAGCGGATGTACTCAATGACTCATCCATTTAAAATATGAATTGCTTACTTTCTTTTAAATTCTTTTATTACTCAAACCATTTTCATAAATCCAGATTCAGGAATTTAAAAATTCAATAAATTAAAGCAAAATGAAAACGAAATAATATATGTCACACTCTGTAAAATTTTGAAAAAGTTTATTATTATTAAGTCAAATGCTGCATGCATATTTTCTTGTTGTTCAGAAGGAGTTTGCTAATACCTGTGTAAGGCTAATGAGGCGTGTAAAATATCTAAGGGGAAACGAGGCGTCTTAGAGGAAAGCAAATGCCTTTATTTCAGTGACAATAAAAAGTAAAAGTACCCATTGACAGAAGCAGACAGAAGGTGACAGTGCAGCTTCTTTCAAAGTCCATGTTTAAATATGTTTTACATCTTAAAAGTTGAGATGTTTTCAAAAAAGTCCTCTATGCGTGCAATGGGCTGTAAGAATAATGATCATGCTTTCACATAGGCCTAATGCATTCTGCGATGTACTGGGTACATAAGAACGTAACAAATGTCGTACTTGAGTAAGTAGCAGTATTGTTTCGTATTTCGAAGTTACTGCTTTCAAATCAGGGTTCGGAGACCGCTAACATGACTGAGGTTTTAGTGGTTTTCCTCAGCCCACCTGGCAAATATGCGTATAACAAATAAGGTCATTACAGCTTCGTTACTTATCTTTTCCAAATCTTTCTTAAATAACTGTTTTATCAGTCGAAGCTGTATAACCTAAGCAACTGATATCATGGTAAAATAAATCATAAATAAATATAAAATTAAATGTGTTAAAATACAAGTATTATAACATTAGCGCTGAATATATGAATACACCTTATATTGCTACGTACTTCAGCAGAACATCAGTACTGTACGTGTAGCTTGATCTCTGTTGATGATTATAGTTTGAAATGAATATACGGTCTTGGACAGCACAGTTTCTCAGTGAGTTTTATTTTAATAATATGATATATACGGTTGCAGTCTAGACAATTATGATGGGCTGAACATGCAGCTTAGATGAGAAAGAAAAATACATACGGCCCTTTACTGTGTAAAAGAATTTAAATGGGAAAATTCGAGAGACACGTGAATTAATTTTTAAGACTTGCGTTAAGATATAAATTGGGGAGAGAATTTACAAAGGAAGAAGGTACAGGAAATAAATCAATATATTTTCTAGTACAGGAGTTTTGTATGGGCAGTGTTGAATTTTCTACTTCTACCACCAAGACTTACAGTTATCGTATTAGGCCATGGTATATATAAAAATGTGAAGTACTTTTCTGCTAATACATTCTGCATTTGCATATTTAAATACGACTAAACTTATTCATTAAAAATTTAATTTCTTTTCCCCTTTTATAAGCTCCAATATTATTCTCCCTAATGACAAGAACAATTTAAAAATGTGAAGTCTGTTTCTTTCTTCCAGTCCCGTCTGCAGGCAATTGCACCATTAGAAATTTTTGACAAATGCACGAAACGTCATTAAAGCCATTCAGAATTTTAATTCCTGAGAATTTGTTGCTTGAACCACGACACAAATAAATATAAACATGAATTCTTTGTGTAATTATATCCTTTAGATTCTGTTTACAATTGCACTTCTTTCTGCAGTTCTGACTTAACTGGAAGCCCACAGGAAAGCCATTATTTAGTAGTGGTTGTTTAATACAAAATTTGTGCTTGTTATGTAACTGAACTCTTCCGAAGTTTGTTGATGTGTCATCTGTCTTCATAAGTTGGAGGAAAGTAACCGTTACCACGTAAAAACGTAATGCCGCACCAGATTACGGCATCAGAAGTTACAAACCAGAAGATATGTTCTGCTCCCATTCCTAATGAAACCTGCCGAATACTTTTCTTATGAATGTCACCACTGTTACAAATAACCAAATATATGCTTAGAATTAAGCGTCATATGCAGGACATCTTACGAGCTTTTCCACAGTGGCGAAGAGCGCCTGTTAGCGTCGTCGTGCCACGTCTGTCTGTCTTTTTTTTTTTTATTTATCAATCAACATGTTCCATTACTGTAAGTAATACTACATGTTTTGGTTTACTTTTAAATTGTGCTGTTGATTACAATTATTCTGTTGTCTATCCTGTTACAAACTACAGTGTCTTAAGTGTTGTTGTCTGTCTGTCTGTCTGCCTGCCCGTACGCATCAATTCGACTCCCACTGGACGGATTTTCGTAAAATTTGATATTCGAGATTTTTGTAAAAACCTGTCGCGAAAATCCAAGTTTGGTTAAAATCGGACAAGAGTATCTGACATATTATGTGAATTTTATATGGCTGACAAAGAAGAAAAGTCACAATAAAATCGATCTCTTCAAGTATAATTTTATTAGGCAGTTGTTTATCACATTATGATCTTCATTTGGTGTTAACAATCATAATTGCCCTGTAACTTATTTAAGCGTAACACGTCGCAGATCGCTGTTGGGCCTATCTGCACAAGTCATAAGACTAAAGTATGGGTAGGTAATGTAAATTTGAGTCTATAGTCCAAAGTCTGTTGAAAACACGTTCAGATTTCTTTGACTTTAACCCGTTCTAAATACTAAATAAGAATTTCCAAATTTTCATTTCAGCGATCTGAGATAATAAGTATGAGAATTCTTGCTCCCATGTATTGTTATGTCCCTTACACTGTAACATCTTTGTCTATAACAGTAACAGTCTGACGGTACTAGAAGTGCACCTGTGTCAATGGCTGCTTGTGGGTCAATTCTTGAGTATATGCGGCGAAAAAGGCCGAGACAAATGTTCAAAGCTTTAAAGACTAAAACTGCCTCATTTATCCTAAAAATTAATTTACTACTTGAGGGAGAAGAGAATCTCTCTCTATATGCAAGATATTCCAATACAGTTGTAGGCAGAAATGATCTTTTTTTGTGCAACCCGTACAAAACAGATGAATGCACTGTGTGGAAGATGTGTAGTTACTAAACGATAAACGTGGCGATAGTATGGCAGCCACTGGACTATAAAGAGAAAATTCGTGTCTCTTCTTACGTAACAAAAAAGAGCTGAATATCTGTATGCCATGACCCGTCCCACAGTCGAGAGGCCATGGAGAAAGACGCATGCAGCAGATAACGTTTCTAAAAGATTCAGCACAGCATATTATGTTGCATTTACATAACAAATTGACTAGCTATACATTTTTTCTGAGTTACTGTGTCATGTTTCGGTGCTAGAGTTTGGCTTTCAATCGCTTGCTTATTACCATGGAGGTTCGGGTTCTATCCCAAATCAATTCTTGCGGGATTTATGGCGGACAAAATGGTCGTCGTATAGTTGTTTCTCGGAAAACTTGTGCTTTGCCCCGTCATTATTATTATACCAGTTCTCCATACTCATTTATTTATCACCGACGCCATATAATCTTAGCAACTGGCAGCTTTGTAAAACAGATATTTGAAAGTTGAAGATTTGGGAGTTGTATTTAAGGCACACGTATTCTATCCAGTGAACACAACACATAGGGTTACGTGTTTCGGTGATATCAATGTCATCAGGGCCAAACACAATCACAAACTGTGAAATACGACTTATAAATCATTACGAATTTTAGTGTCTCTTTTATCACCGCACCGAAAACGACAGCTTTATCGCATAGAAGGCCTACATGCAGCGGGACATCCCGTGACGGTTGAGAGACGCGGTGTTCAGGATAGCGATAAAAGAAACACGCTTCAAATTAACCGCTTATATTTTCTAATACGAATACAACGCTGTCGGATTCGGTTTGGAAAATTCTGAAGAAAACCTTATGCTGCTGTGTGGGATTGAATGAGAGAACATGTGTTAACTTGCAGCCTCGAGTGAAGTAGGTAGTGGTACACGGGCATGGTTAGCGAGCGGGTCCTTGGTGTATAACAGACACATAGGCAATGTACGTGTAATGTAACCTTTTGGTGCATTTGCATAATGTTTATTTTTTCTCGGCTATTCTAAGAACCTAATACCATTTCATTCGAAGATAGTGTTTTTGTGATGACTTAATGTCGCCGGCAACAACCAAACATAGTTAGGTCTTCATGTAAAGTGCCCGATACTTTTGCTCGATTGTAAACACATTTGGATTTCTCGCGACAGAATTTCATACAATTCCCAATACCTTATTTCACGTAAATCCTTCCAGTGGGAGCAGCACTAATGCATACTGATGGACGGACAGACAGACGGACAAACAGCCTGATACCATTTCAGTCGAAGAAAGCGCCTTTATGGCGATTTAATGTCTCCGGTTAAAATAAAATATACTTAGGATTCAAAGTAAAATTTACCCGACTTTAACCAAACTTGGATACCTTAGATTTTTGTAGAAGTCTCCAATATCAAATTTCACGGAAATCCGTGCAGTGAAAGCCGCGCTGACACTTGCGAAAGGACGGACAGACGTACAGACGGAAGAAAATGACAAACGTAATAGGCGCTTTTTCGCGATTATGCGAAAGCGCCTAAAATTGTTATTACGTACAATTTATACAAAGTCAACGAATAACTTCATAACTGCTTTAGGTTATGCTACTAATGTCTATTATCCTGCTCAGTAGACCTATAACTTTAGGTCTAATAGACATCCTTTTGATTTCCCGTTTTCGTCGGTCCTTTCTGTCTGGTGAATGCCAGGACAGCAGATATGGTCTAATGCATAAATACACGCGTGTCTGCTTTTATTTCGTTTCTGGTTCAATAAATTCGATTTAAAGCTTTTTTTTTGTGAAGGGCCCCGCAGCAGATGCTACGGACGCATCCCTTGTGATGAAGATGAAGAGAAAGATAATCAGTTTTTTTTATTTTTCCAAGTAATGGAGCAAAGGTGGAATGAAATTGACAGAGGAAAGCCGAAGTACTCGGGGAAAAACCTGTCCCAGTGCCACTTTGTCCACGACAACTCCCGACTGAGCCGGGATCGAACCTGGGCCTCCGCGGTGAGAGGCCGGAAACTAACCGCCTGAGCCACTGCCTTCGATTTAAAACTTAAGAGATCCGATTAGTGTATCCTACAGGCCTTACCATCCTTCAGCAACACAGCTATTAGAAAGTGTGTGGGTTTTTATCCATTCGTTTTAGGAACTAACGAAACAGGAATAACTCAAAATTGTTCTTGCAGTGCATTGACTTCAGTTCAGATATAAAGTTAATGTGCTCTGGTATCAACTAAGATCAGTCATGTTATTTTTACGTATTATTTATATTAGAATGTTCTAGCAATTTTATTACCACCGACATGCTAAAGCAAATCTAATTTAAAGTTAGAATAATTGTGCTGACAACAGTGAGGTATGTAAAAGCTAAAGTAAAGAGATAAGTGCCTTCTGACGCAGTAGTATAGCAGTGAAAATTGTGATAGCTCTCTGAAGTCGAAGAACAGAGTCAGACAACTGTCAAAGCATCACTTGAAAAAATCCAACAGACACAAGCCTGTAGAACACGGAATAGCAAAGCTAGTGGATCAGACCTCTTCAAGGGGTTTGACACAAAATGGGGTGCAACTGAACGCCGTCAAAACACAGAGTTTCCAAAATAAACCCGTGTTCACAGAAAGATGACTTTGTGCCAACTTCCCCCTTCCCCGCAACACATACTTCTCACTAGCATGTGCGTGCATGTACTTTCAGTTTTATAATGATTTCCTAGTTTTGTTTTAGTCTGTATATATATATATATATATATATATATATATATATATAACGTAATGTTTCGTGTAAGTTGCAAGAAATTTAATTTTCTGGATAAATTAAAGGCAGGAAGATTCTTGTCTAAATGAGCGGCTATAAGCTTGTCAGTTTAAATAGGAAACACAGCACACTTAACAAGAAAGGCAATGAACGTATAAACGTAACATTGAGGCACGTTCGCATACGATTTTTGCCGTGCAAAAGAAATAAGTATTACATATTCTGAGTGTGTGTTTATCCAGCATGCAATGCGCATCGCCGTATTTTATTGTCAACTATGGCCTGGCTGTCTGTACCATATTTATTCCACATTATCTCATAAACGGCACGATTTTCGAAAAAAAGGTGTAGGAAAAAAATCCGTGTTTTGATGTCCTCTACAACTTTGCCTGAACATTTATCATTCTGAGAACAATTCAGCGAGGTGTTATCATAAAGGTACATAGTCTTCAGGTAAAGTTCCCGTTATTCTTGTCAGATTTTAATCAAACTTGAATTTTCTAGACATATTTTCGAAAATCCTCAGATATAAAATTCATTAAAATCCCCTGCTATTTGTAGGTCTATTATAGAATTGACTTTAAAATATTTATACTGACAGCTTTTGTAAATTTTATAGGTTATATCTTGATTGTTGGGCATGTGATATTTTTTGTATGTAGGACTATGGTTTGTGCAAATTATTACTTTATACGATTTACAGAAACTACACACTATAGAATGCAGGTTCCACCCAGTACGTAAGTCAGCACATGAAGATAAGAAATCAGATTTTTGTTCTTAAATATGAAGGGAATTAAACATTTAGATGCGGATAGATGTTCTGGAATCGAAAAATCTGAACGTAGTAATATGATGGCATGAGAATTGTAACACGAATACCTATATTATGCACTATTTAATATTAATGCTTTATATGCCAGTATTTCTACATAAAATTAAACTGTGGTTTTAACTAACAAACTTGCGGACTACGTAACCAATCAAACCTAATAATTGACAAAATGGCATTATGCATATATAAGGTAACTGGAAGATTCAACACCTATAAAACAAAATCCTGCATTTTTCAAAGTTCTGAGCTTATTCATTTCAGGTACTACTTATTTTTCCGGTATTCATCTGAATATCTCCTTGGTTCTTCCAAGGCCTGAAATAATTCCCACACGACCACAGCTGCGTATGCATTTTATCCTCCCCATCTGAAATACAGCTCTTTGCAGCCTCTTTGCTATCACTTCTTTGAAAGCACTAGGTGACCTGTAACGAACAACAAACTCACTCACCACTCCTCACTCACTTTCTCACTAACTCACTCACTCACTCACTCACTTTCTCACCCACCCACTCACTCGCTCGCTCGCTCTCACTCACTCATTCTCTCTGTCTCACTCACTCATTCACTCTCTCACTCACACTCTCACTCATTCACTCACTCACTTACTTTCTCACTCACTCGCTCTCTCACTCACTCGCTCACTGGCGCCGAGTACTTATGGAGAACATAAACGTTCCTCAGCTATCCAAGAAATTCGCCGAATTTTATAGAATATGAAAGTTGAACTATGTTACGAGTAGTCTGAACAAAATATCGTCGGTAAGTATTTAGATTTTGAAATTCCAGTCCATCTGATTTCCCTTTGACTTTCCATAGCATAGCTTGAATTTCAACTAAGAGACAGTTGTACTTTCCGTTTGTTATAAACGTCAAAATAAGCGAGTATATCTCTCGTATACAATGCGGCAACGAAGTTGACTGCCTTACCTACCCGGCTTATTCTATGGGATCCGCAGCACACTGAAGACGAGGTGAACAGTGAAGCAAGTTTTGCTACGGACATTGTACATACCGCGGATCAATAGTCAAGTTGATGTACGGTACTTTCTTCTGGGGGATTTATACATTTTGTACGTATGCAACCTGAATTCTTCATGAGACCAAGTTCAGACATCTTTTATACAGGCACAAGGTCGTTGGAAATAATACACATGACTTCCATGTTGGATAACCAAAGAACTGACAATAGCAGCAGCAGCTATGCGTTTTTCAGCGTTAATTTTGAATCGTGAAATTCGTGGGTATATGCAAACTTTTTTTTTAGTCGTCCTCTTTACCTACTCGGTTTCCGTTCAGTGTCGAAGTTTGAATTCCTTTTGATCATACTGAGAGACACACACAGTCGGTGGACTCTCTGGACGAGGGATCGGCTCGTCGCAGAGGCCTTACCTGACAACACACAACACTCACAAGAGACAAACATCCATGCCCCGGTGGGATTCGAACCACGATCCTAGAAGCGAGCGGCCGAAGACCACGCTTAGACCGCACGGCCAAGCAAAACATTCTTAAGGAAACAAAATGATGAAATTCAAATTTGATTTATGCCCTAAGGGAAATAATTAAAATTTACCTTAAAAAAGCAGCTACCTGTATTAATAACCACAATAAAAAAACTGGCCATTTTAGTCCATTGTTTATCGGTTACTAGACACTTTTATTTCTTTGGAAACTTTATAACATTCAAGACACAATTTTTTTGCATATGAATTCAGTAACCCCTGTGAGATTGACTTAAATATAAACTAAGTATCTGGCTCCGTAATTTGTTAAAAAGATGCTGGTCTGACGGCAGAGATTATGTAGCGTTGAATGGTGTGAGGAAATGGTGAGATACGGAGCACCATAGCTAGCAACTTGGAAGAAATCAGTGGCGAGTATTTAAACCACTAACTTACTAGAAATTTGCATGTTGAGCTAAAACACAAGATAAATCTCAGTAAGGAAAGGAACCTTGCACTTTCCAAACAGAAGACTAAATTTTTACTCACCACACCGAGCTGATTTGTTCACGTAATCTAGTTTATAAAACTTACATCAAAATACTTATATGTTGGTACCGCAATCAGGGTAGGGTAAACAATACGGTCTTTGTATATTTAGTTTACTTTGAGTTTAAAAAAGGATTTTATTATTTTCCGATGAATCCGGAATGCAGCAGTCAGCATAGTGACTAAGCTACGGGCTGGGCAAAGGAGGAAGTATGTATGGTTCAATGCCCGACATGGCATGTGCAACAGATTCTTTTCTCTAAAAGGTCCAGATCGGTTCTGGACTTCACTCGGCCTCATATTCAATGAATATCGGGGACTTTTGCCAGGGATAAGCGGACAGAACTTTATACTCACCACTTATCCTCTTCTAGTGCCGAGGTTTAGAATGAGTGGGGTTGTAACTATACTAACCTTCGCCCTTTATGACGTCCCCAGCTACACATTAACCCAATTATTCATGTTTATACTCCTAGAAATCTTCTGACTGCATAAAAATGAACTACGATAAGTTTAATAGATTCCGTTCATGTGTCATATCACGCAGTTAGGCCCATTTACGGTCCCCGTTGCTGATTGTCTAAAGTGCTTAGAAAAAGCAACGGGATAGTTTCATCTTTGTGATTAAAAAATTTTAACATAAACGAAGGGAAGGAGATAAAATGGAAGAATTAGTTTAAAATATGCCCCAACATAATTTTTTCCGCCATCTCCTATCTAGTAATGAATTCTGAGGCGAAAGCCTGGGCGAAGCTTTTTTTCTATATCCAGCTTGTCCAAAAACCCCTTATTAGTGTACAGTGATCGCTGTAATCATGAAATCAGTTTGTTAAGGTCCGCTGTTTTTGGAAAAGTTTAGAGAATACGCTACTGTAACAATTCTTTAAAGACTGGCTTATTGAGTAAAATTCGTAAATCCTGTTGTGGAACTTCGGAATGTCCTGTTGTCCAATTAGTCTGGACAGTGCCTTCTTTGAATCTTTAGAGATGTTTCCTTGTTGATGCAAATCTTCAAAGAATTGGCCTTGTTACAAAATTCAGGTTCTAAAGTGCACAGTACCCGACCCGGTTGTGTAAACTTACATATAATGGGTTTCAGTTGCATATCTTCACAGAATTGACTGGTATTTTAAGATTCCACAGAGTAGGCTGCTGTTGGGGACCGCTGGAGTATCGATGAGAATGCATGAGAATGCTTTCTATTTACCTCTCTTCGAAGTTGAAGAACTCAGATATAAAGTACAAATAATTATTCTACTAAAGAAATGCGTGTCTGCCGAATGCATCTAACTCAACTTACAATTGTGTATATTTTCAAACCCTTAATTTACTAGGATGAGTTTGTCAGCTCAAAACAAATTTCAAAGACCTGCTACAAAACACGCTTATCAAAGGTTTCTGAAAGCATTCACTTTGTGCGTGAAATGTAGTAAAATTTCTTGAAACAAACTTTCGGGTTTACTGTATATACATATTTAGCACCAAGTAACTGCACGTCTAAAAACTACAGACCTTACATTAACTCGCTGCTTAATCTCTGGAAATTAAACAGCGAGTTAATGCAATCTGTGGAGGTTAAGCGGAAAACTGATGTAATGTGACTGTAATTTTTACATGTGAAATTATTTGGTATTAAATATGTAAAATACGGCTATAGCACAGAATAGGTACAACATTGAATTTCGGGTTTGCATAGTCATACATGCATCTGTACAACAGAAACTTAAATTTATGAAGGAAAACATACTTCAACAGGTAAACTAAAATAATGAATGTAAAACTGGTGTTCTGTAGCAAGTGCACGTAATACGTACCTTACGCTGTCAAACATGTACGTAAACAATTTTTATAATTACATTCAGATTTCTTGACTGTTAAAATACCCCTGGGAATTTAAGTGATAAATTGATTCAAGTTTTACCTTAGAGTAACGCAACTTTCAACCAAGAATGGAAAGAATGACTACCTCAACGAAACGATTTACCTTACATTTATTGTGTTCCTCTCGATTTTCACAATCTGTCAATAACAATAAAAAAATGTACGAGGTGTCAAAAATTAATTTTTTGGGACTTTTTAAGGAAACCCACATTTTCTTCTTTTCGCTTTAAAAAAATAACGAACAAATCTGAAAGCTAGTGTGGCATATTCATAATTTATAATTAATAAGCTATATTGTCTTTATGCTTATCAACTGTCAAGAGATCAATTTTTGTAACTCAGATAGTAATGTGAGTACACACATATATGCCTTATATAGCGCTCAGTACATTGGTTGCCCTTCACACACACACACACACACACACACATTTTTTCTTCTTCCTGTTCCTTTTCCCTCCTTTCGAAACTTCAAGTTGCGGGTGATTGATGGTTTATTTTGTTGTGTCGGGGTGTAGAGATGGAGCGGGACGTGGGGGGGGGGGGGGAAAGGGAACGTTCATGCGCTCAACTTCAGCCCGCCTGTCCGTCTTTCCGCCATTGACGGGGATAGGACCTGCTGTAGTGTACATTCCAAACCATCACAAGAGTACAGATCTTTGGTTGTACTGTTCATACCTTTTTCCACATCTACAGCTGTGACCTTTATCGATACGGCTACGATGCACGGTTTAGCAGGCACTTTGCCGGTTAGCACAGTTTCAATGTAATTAATTTACTGTGACTCACCAGAAGCAGCAATAAATTTCTCTGCTGGTATCAGTCTCCAATTGCAAGTAGCTGAAAATTAAAACTGGTGTTTCACACACCGAAGCATCACAATGATCGGGAAGGTATAGTAGACTGTTCTTACAATTATGGCTGCTTTTGTGCTTAGCTATGCTCCACACAATGACGACCTAAGGGAAATTAGTTGTATGAAGACAGATTCTTAACCCCGACACTAGATAAAAGCAAGCGGTCAGCTTCACTTCCTGACTGCTTTAGCTCAGCGGTGAGAGCCCTCGGTAACCACTCAATAGGAGCCTGGGTGGCCTCTAAGTCAGGTGTAGGAGAGACAGAGAGGAGAAAAAACTGTGCCCTGATGGGAGTGAAACCAGAATTTCCTGGCCGCCCATTCCGTAGCATAGTCACTATACTGACTGCGCCATATTAGTCTAACTTGTGTAGTGTAAAAAATAAATAATCACAAAATCACTATTCTTTGCGCATATATGCGAGATTTGAAGTATTCGCCGCGTTGATAAGATTACCGTCTTATAGGAGGCGATTCCGCGCAGACTGTAGGCATTTGCAGGAATTTCACAGTAACGTTTCGACTTCCATTTTCAGGGTATAAGGTGCAAACAAAACTTGCTTCCGAAATATCGGTCAGTGTTTACAGTGATACATCGCAGCAGACGGCTACACTGACTATACATATTTGGCTAAGGCTGGCCTTTCTCTGAAGTCACCTAGCACGTCAGGTACGTTGCGAAACGATCAGTAAGGGCTTCGGGTCAGCACTGCTCTTCCTGTTAGTCTGTGAGGTTGTGTGGTTTCTTTTACACGTGGTATATCTTTGTTGTCCAGTATTCGCCACCTAACATAAACCACTTATATGCTCAAAGGTTTTAAAACCTAAGGAATATTCGTCTTTATCACATTTATGTGAAAAATCCTTATGCTTAATTAAACACCAATTATACATAATGTGGGGAGTGGTTATATAGGATCCACAAATTTTTACTGCCCTTATTAGATGGATGTAAGTTGTCAGCATCGCGCCCCAACCATTTACACCGAAGGAAAATATTCTCCGAACCTAGATCTGTAACTAGGGTTTTCAGCGCCTGAGGGAAAGCTACTTAACCCCACCCCCAGCCCCTCAAAATGATAATGTTCTTAAACTTGGTACATATAAAGTACATATAATATAAGCCTACATAATACGCAATATTGTACGTCTTTTAACTTTCTAAATTTAATTTTGCACACCTAATATATTGCACTTGGGGCCAGTGCCCACTTGTCTCGCCTTTACTATAGCTCTGTCACTACAATTTGGAATCCATAAAGTGTCTTCACTATAAATACTATTCAAGAATATTATAATTATAAAAGATAGAGGCACAAACACAAGTATGTAAGCTGATTTCTGATTGGAGAGTCCTAGATTTAACTCAAGAGTAGATCACGTGGCATTGGTAGGGGAGATAATGTTGTAGTGGAATTTCCTATTGTCACTTCTGTTTCCTCCGCTAAGCATCTTCTGGGCTCAGAACAAGTGAAATGAAATTACTGTGGGATATGCTTACGAGCTGACTGTAAATATTTACTGATGTTCCATAGGAGCTCGCTGCCTCCATCGTCAAGGCGCAACTAGTCCAAGTTTGCTGTATTTGTATTACGTGAGTCCTGATGATGAAATGAGCAAGCTTCTTCGAAGCATCAGTAATCATTTGCCATTGAGCACGGCATCATACTCCAGAAGACTCGAACCGTCACAACGCCGCCGCTCTAAGAGCTCAGCTTTCGTCTTTAGAATGATATTTTTTATTCTGACTTTCAGTCCTAACTTCTTGCTGTTTATCTTTCCTGCGCTAACCTTCTGAATAACCTCCTGACATTTCCAGTTCTCACGCTCCTATATATCGTGATTTAGAGCCCCACCAATTAAACCACATGTTTACAGATGCCGTTTTATCATTTATTGTACTTTGCTTCTTACGTGTATAGTTTC
Source organism: Reticulitermes speratus (assembly GCA_021186555.1). Lineage (NCBI taxonomy): Eukaryota > Metazoa > Arthropoda > Insecta > Blattodea > Rhinotermitidae > Reticulitermes > Reticulitermes speratus. The sequence goes on along the minus strand of JAJKFL010000003.1, from coordinate 35,567,442 downwards.
CAATTTTCAGAATTTCTTATGTACTTATTTATATATGTATGTATGTGTATGTATGTATCATCTGCCTCTCCACCTGTCTAACTGTCTTCCTGTCTGCCGGTCTGTCTGTCTCTCTGTCTATCTATCTATCTATCTATCTATCCATCCATCCATCCATCATCCATCGATCCGCCTGTCTGTCTATGTATCTACCTAACCATCCATGTATCCAAATAGTCATACACTGACATAAACATATATCCTTATATCTATATATCCATACGTTCGTTCGACAGTCTGACCATTTCTCCTTCCTTCTTTTTACCCCTATATCTGTCTGCCTAAAAAAACACGGAGTCGTTTCCCAGAATACCGTAATCCTGATAAGTAGTTACGATTTACATTTTAACCAGCAGGTCTCATAATCATAACAATCGTAAACAGCACAACGTAGAAAGCCCTTTAGATGTTCCGGTTACATATACTGCAAATGTTCCCTTTCTGTTGCATGTCTCTGACATCTCGTTCACAGCGGTTTGTGTATTGATAATGCAGCTTAGGAATTCCGATGCGGCTTTTCAGTAGGCCTATAGTTTTTAAAGCAGGATGTTGTTATTTCAAGTACAGGAAGATAAAGATCGCAGTACTGGAAGCACAAAAAATCGAGTAAGTTCATGTCGACGAAATGCCATCATTTTGTACAGAAATGTGTGTATAGCGCTGGTTCTTGTTAACCATAGCGACAAGTTAACAAAACTGACTACATGGCCACAAGTGACATTTCCTGTGGGTAACAATTGCGTCTGCTCCTAGTGGGTCAGATTTTACCGCATCATGCAGGCATGCCCCTAATAAACATTGCGTAGTGGAGGGAAAGAGGATGGAATTATAATACAGTCCTGGTTTAATAGAGAATGAAATATTCATAATGCAAGTAATGTCCGTAAGTTCCTAGCGGGCTTGTCAAGCAATTTACCTGTACAAAACGGATTTTTTTTTTTGCTACTCAGCTATAATGTTCGTCATTTTTAAAGCAAAATTGTTTGTAATATTCATGCTGGCATGGTAACCCTGAATCGTGAAAGATGCGTCAGTTTCTAATGTATAGATTTGTGCTAGAATATGTCCCCAGGACGTCACAAAAGCCGAGACAGTAATCAAATTACGCTGTGCCATGAAGCACTTCCAGAACGTTCCTCCGATTAAGACTCAAAAGCACAGAAAATGACAGGCCCAGTAAAACACAGGGATTGTTAACAAATCGGTACTTTTAGGTAGATACAGCTTGTCATCTCTTGTCGCAATATCACATGTAGTTCAGCGTGAATCCTCCATGTAGTAAGCAATCAGCCAAACAACCACCCAACAAAACAACCCAAACAAATAACCAAATACATAATTAACTGTATATCAGTACTCAACCATCAGGTACATCTGTATGTCATAGCTGTCAATATTAATGCATGCTTAAAAACTACATCGGTAAAGTGTAAAATTTGTAACATAACATACCGTGCTGTGACTCTGGCTGTTGTTCGCGAAGGTCTGAACCCGGGCCAGTCCATGCAGCATTTGTGATGGAGAAACTGTTACTGGGCAAAGTTCTTCTCCTTGTACTACGGTTCTCCTCTACTAACATCAGGATCCTTCCTTAAATAACTAACTCCATGGAGCAGAGTTCTTGCTGAGAAGCTGACAGGTCCTCAGCTAGTCAATAAATTCTCCGAATTTTATGAAACGCGAAGGTTCATTACCGCAATCACAAGAGCACGCCATCTCTCCCTAACCTGAGCCAGATCAATATAGTTCATGCCCCCATCCCACTTCTTGAAGATTCATTTTAATATTATCCTCCCATCTAGGCCTAGGTTTTTCAAGTTGTCTCTTTCCCCTAGATCTCCTCACCAAAACCCTGTATGCACCTCTCCCGTCTTCCATACGTGCCACATATCTTGCCCATCTCATTCTTCTTTATTTTATCACCCCAATAACATTTGGTGAGTAGGCCTACAAATCATAAATATCCTCGTTACGTAGTCTTCTCCTCTCCCCTTTTACCTTATCCTTCTGACGCCCAAATCAGGGCCCTTCATTGCTTCCTCTATTTTCATCAACTTCCTAATAGCCACAGTCCCTTTCATTGGAAATAAATGTAGCTTATTTATTACCTTCCCACATCATTCTTGGCCTTAGAAGTGGGATCTTTCGAGGAAGCTTTCCACCAGAATTCTCTCTACATTCCTACCTTCTGAAGCACTAATTCTAATTCTCAGGACATGGTAGGGACCTAGTTTTCACTGTCCTAACAAAACATATGTGATATGCATAAATCAGAAAGATTCTTATCCTATGACAATACTTACGCCCTATTTTCAAAATGTAGTGTATTAAAAAACAATCACTTACATACAATTTAAAAGTTAAAGATCATCATTCTTATAAGATACACAGATTTTCTGCGAGAATGAAGATCGTTGATGTAACAGATATAATAGGTCTAAGAAAATGAACCCCTCATGATTACACTTTGTCTTGTGGCTTACATACAAATGACGTAAGCAATTTAATGTAAATGTAAATTGCATATCTATATAGACAGGCAATACTGAAACTCTGGAATCGATTCTGCATATGTTATATCGAATTTCTAACCTTGTGCAGGATGTCAGGTTTTGAGCCTGGTGTGCCTGTTGTTTATGTTCAGATGAATTCCATGTCCGCTACATAAATTAAACCATTAAAAAAAAAGGACAATGTGACACTTAAAACGACCATGTAAATATTACCGTAAAGCAGCTTCAGTAATTACCATTAACAATCCCAGTCATGTTTTCATGCTAATTAATCTTAATTTAACGTGGAAAAGGAGCATAAAAAGGTTGACTACCTCTCTTTAATTCAGATCCGGTAATTACGATGACGTTATCTACACAAAAAGTCCATTTAGCAAAGAAAAATGTTATCCCACCTGTAGTGATGTTTATTTTTAGAAGCCAAAGTTCGAGCCATAACCGTATTCTTTAGACAGTAGTTGGAACTCAGTATCTGTGACTCCATTATTTCATTTCACATCTGCATTTTTTTGCAACACGTAATAAGGAAAAAAATTATTTGAGCGCGTGTATATTTGAACAGATCATTTGTTTGTAATGGTTGGACTACAACGGACCCCTTGCGCCATTGAATTTGCACTACGACACTTCCTATAGAAAAGTATATCAAGTAATTCTTCATTGGTCATTTCTGTATCAGTAAGCAGGTCTATAAAGTGAACTACGCTGGGATCCATTATACGCGAAAACGGCTTAATTGCTCTTAAGCTAAATCTTTTGAAAGTTAAATATAAATACATATATATTTATTTTATGTGTAAGTACAACGCCCGTTAAAACAGTGTTTTTCAAACTTTCTGGTGTGTTGAAACCTTTTCAATACTGAAATATTTCCCGTATCCCCACCCCTGTTTTTGAGTTGGCATTATGGGCAAATTGAAACAAGAAAGTAGACCCACATTGCTTTTGCTTCCAGGCAAATTAAATAACAGAAACTTTACTGTAGGTTAATCAGTCAATAAAAGTACAAATTATTGTATCGCTCAAGAAGGGAAATTGTCGTAACCCACACAATTCATCAAATTGAAATTTTCGAATTACTAGATATTTGGGTTACAAACACACCTTCTGCCAAAATGTCGTGTCCACAAAAAATTGCTTTAACATGCTTAGGTGTTGGTCTGTTGAGGATCGGTATAGTTTTTTTCTGTCTCCTTTAAAACTCTATATCGTTTGGTTACGACTGATTGCTCCTTCACGAGCACTACGTTAATTCCTCAATGTGACGGATGAGGCTGTTTTGATTAACTTATCAGTTTTAAATCTTGTGTAATCGACAATTGCAATCTGATATCTGCCTCAGCATCCAGCTTATTTCTGTACTCAGTATTTGCCATAATCACTGGCCAAGTGAGAAGGAAGGCAGTGCTCACAGCGACCCTTCTTATATTATGCTTCTTGGGGCAGCACTTCTCAGAAGGTCTGACGTTCTGACGTTATGCATCTGTGACTTTCCCTTTGAAAATGTAATATACCATTTTAAAATAATTATTAACTCATATTCATAGTTAAATATCATTATAGAAATAAGTTGCTCAAAAAATTACGACAACATACGAAATATCCAAGTTTCATCAGCGTTTCGCGGAGCCCCTGACACGCCTTCGCGGAACCTAGTTTGAAAAACACTGCCTTAAAATATCAACAAAGATTGATTTATTTGTACCAACAAATGCACTAAGACAGTTTTTTCACTGTTTACTTTATTATTACGATGCCCCAATACGCATTTCGGCAGTTATTCTGCCATCATCAGGGGGTATTTTAAGGAGTTTTTACATAGACCAATTCTTTGGTTACGTCAAACTCCTTAAAATACCCCCTGATGATGGCAGAATAACTGCCGAAATGCGTATTGGGGCATCGTAATAATAAAGTAAACAGTGAAAAAACTGTCTTAGTGCATTTGTTGGTACAAATAAATCAATTATAAAAGATGCACGGTGAATATAAAGTGAAATAAATCAACAAAGATGTTCGGCAATTTCAATCTAGATTTGTGACTTACATAAATATCCCTCACATAGATTCATTCCTTTGCGTTATAAGAAATTGCAGCTTTACTGAATATGCACGTCGTGAATTTGAAATGTTCTTGAAAATCAACTTGTTTTATTCAGTGGGCATACTTTACTACCTAGAAGTAACTTCTTTCTGGCAAACTGTGACAGCGCAATAGTGACAGGACATAGGTAGCGCTAGGCTACTTCAAAGTGACATCTTTTCTCGACCAACAATATTACCTGCCATACGTATTCGTGAATAGAAGGACATTGTTTTATTTAACAACTCGCGTTACTACTTCACCCGAAACGTTTCGCGTGACGGGAGGCAGGGCAGTGCTCACCGCCATTCCAGTTTGCCGTGAGACGGGATTGACGCAGTTTAGTTTAATTCACTGCAGTTAATATCAGATTTTAACTGACCATGTTTAAAGAAGGCCCTGGAAGTTGCTTCCTTCGGTTCGCGGAGCAGCGTCACCTCTAAAATATATGTTGTTCACTGCAGATCGAAATTTTGTAGGCTAAGTAAGGCAACGGGAAGTGAATAACGATAGTTGTCATATAAAGTAATAGCCCTATATAAGAATGATTTTTTCTACATGGGAAGGGAATAATGACAGAATATAAACTCTTAGGCTTGCAAAAAACGAGGGATGTTTAATACATAAGGTGACCTACTCTGCAAGTTTTGTTTAGAGTTAAGAATGTTGTTGTTCGGTAGGATGCGGCAATTATAGTGAGAGTAATACACGACAGATGGCACGAGAGTCAGTCACATGTTATTCGTGAGATAAATTGGTGTTCAATGGCAACGACGTCTGGAACTCTCTCCCTGAAAGAAATTTGTAGTGTGATTCGAATTTTTGTGCGAAAAATCTTTTCCCCATCAAAATTCAACTGCAATGGATATAGCAGTGTGGTAATGGAGGTTCAGAGTGCAGCATCTCAAAAAATGGTGCAGAGAGTTCGAAAATTGTGGAACACACACATCCGTGATGACGGTCGCACTGTTAGCTGAAGACATCAAGGGCAGATGTGATCGATTTTGGAAAATCGGTAAGTCAAAATTCGTGATTTATCAGGTGGTTTGAAGTCGTCTTTTGGACCTACGTACACAATATCGTTCATAAAACACCGGGATACCGCAACGCTTATGCATGCTGGCTATCAAAATACCTGACGGAAAAACACAAAATTCGACGTTTCGGTATCTCTGTTTTTATATTATTGAATGGGTTTAAGAGGAAAGAAAAAGTTCCTGGAATCCATTGTGACAAGGCAGCAGATATGGGTGCGTCGTATAACAACTCAAAACAAACTCGTGTGCAGCGGGAACACCCAAATTCGCCGGCAGCCAAAGCATTCAAAGTGTATCAGTCCACTAGGAAAATTGTGGGTTGCAGGAGCCATCCACGTTGAATTGTTGCCTGAGGCACAACAGTTAACGCGAACGCATACTGCGGTAGGCTGCGACGACTGCGTGAGACTATTTGTAGGAAGAGCCTTGGACATCTGTCTTGAGGTGCAATCCTTCAGCGCGAACCCACACAGCTAATTTCGAAAAACAAGTATAGCTGATGGATCGTTCCATCCTATAGTTTTGATCTTTCCATGTCGGACTATCATTTGTTCGGTTCGCTGAAACATTTTTGGGGGTCGCCGTTTACACGATATAACGAGACAGTGGTTATGGCTATTCGTGAATGTTTGCGAATGCAAGAGGCCAGTTTTTACGGAAACGAATTTTTAAACTCGTGCCAAGATGGGACAAATACATCATGGTGTTCCGGGATTATATTGAAAAATAATAATAATTCCTTGGGGTAAAAGAACTATGTCCAGCTTTGAAATAATTCTCGTGTAAGTTTTAAGGACAGGAAAGCATACTTATTGAACAACCTTCACATAAGGGGCTAAACAGAAATTGTGTTCCAGCGAAGTCGTACATAGCAACAGCTAAAGACTTGCTTTATATTTGTCACACACACACACACACATATGTATGTGTGTGTGTGTGTTTGTATGTGTATATATAATATAATGGTTAACTGATAACTTGGCAAATTCAAGAGGCAAAAGTGTAGCAAAATAATTTATGGATAGAAAATTATATTCCTTCTTTTGGGCACGAGATGGACATGACGGGTAGCACGACTGGAGGAAATAAATATACTATAATATATATACTATATATAAAATATACTCGTAAAATCTGATGGAAGAAAGTCACTTGGAAGATATACTATATAGTCGTAAATAAAAATAGGATGATTTTTAATGAAAGGGGTATGAAGGATTTGACTGGATTCAGATGGTTAGCTTCCAACTGCGTGGTCTTGTGAATATGCCTTGGGACTTCGGATTTTTTTAAAGCTGAAAATTGTTTTACTATTTCAGCGAATAGTAGCGTTTTCAAGAAGGGTTCTGCTGCATGGAATACATTATGTTGCATTCACGTTAGTATTTGTATATTCTGTGACAATTCTACTCTGAATATAAAGGTATGTTTAATGGTTGGTAAATAATTAAGCACAGTAATAATAACCAGGCTACTATTGGTGCAATATATGTAATTGCTATTACACTGATAAATTATGTGGGTAATTATCTGTAAGAAAGAGTGTTTTACTCAAAATGTCCAAATCAAGTAACAACAGAGACAAATAAATGACAAAAAGCTCTGCTTGCGTCGAAAGAATAAAAATGACAACAGAAATATAGACTGCATATTAACATATTCGTGTGACTCAACCTTGTCTAATAAAGCAGTAATACAACCTTGCCTTAATTAATAGTCGACAATATCGTTGTATAGCACTGTGACATATTCCTCACCATATCTGTAATGTTATGCTGCATGACTTCGGGTGGTCTGCTGCATTGTATGGAAAATGTCGCATATTACAAGTTCTTGAAACACGAGGGGAAGAGCAGAGCCAACGATGGTAAACTAGCAATTTTCCAACAAACAATGGAAATAGCCGTAAATAAGTGGCTTCCTTATACCATGGTATAACGCGTTCGGACGTTACTGACTGAGGAGGAATATGTGGAGTAAGTAGTCACGGACAGACGAAAAGTGGTGTTTGAGTCTGGGGATTAGGCGTGAAGCTGAAATTCTTCCTACAAAAACTGCATGCTGCTAAATGTTACACCGGACCTGAGACTTGGCTTGCGCTTATGAACACGTTAATGCAATTTGAGCTGTAATAAAAGCCAGGAAATATTTTAGCTATATTTTAGACCATCAAAATAAAATATTTTAAATATCATATTAATTAAAAATGTCAACACGTTTCGAAATATCAAGTTCTTCTTCAAATTGCTTATTGGTATGATTGTAAAGTTTAGACTATCAAAATAAAATATTTTAAATATCGTATCAATTAACCGAACTCAAAATATTCGTATTTCGAAATATCAGGTTCTTCTGCACGCTGCATAATAGTGTGCCTTTCATTATAGTTATTCCCCTAATTACTTCCTACCCTTTCATTTTGTATCAATAATATTACATATTTTATTCTATTCCTGCCTTCCATTGTAATTTATTATTATTATTATTATTATTATTATTATTATTATTATTACTACTATTATTGATTCGGGTAGCTAATATTCTGTATCAATCCATATACAATTATATGTGTGTAATATGTATGTATGTATGTATGTACGTATGTGTTTATGTATGTATTGTGTATGTATGTATGTATGTATGTATTGTGTATGTACGTATGTACGTAATGTATGTGTGTATGTATGTATGTATGTCTTTATGTATGTATGTAATGTGTGTGTGTGTATATATGTATGTATGTCTATGTATGCATGTATGTATTGTATGTATGTATTGTGTATGTATGTATGTATGTATGTTCGTGATGTATGTGTGTATATATGTATGTCTGTATGTATGTATGTATGTAATGTATGTATGTAATGTATGTGTGTATATATGTACGTCTGTATGTATGTATGCATGCATGTATATATGTATGTATTGTGTATGTATGTATTGTGTATATATGTATATACGTAATGTATGTGTGTATATATGTATGTATGTATGAGTGTATGTATATGCGTGTATGTATGTATGTGTATGTATATGTGCTGTTTGACGGTCGAGTTGCGTAGAGACGCTTCTGACCAACACAGTAGTCGCATTCCGGAAGGTCCGGCGCAAGTCCAATTTTGCAAGGGAGTCCATCCAGTTGAAATCCAAACTCAAACACGCTGGAGTGATCGGCCGCAGCATAACCTTCCAGCCGCCTGTGTTGTCACCCATCAGTGTTCTTCGACCAACTTCGTCTCACTGCGATTTCTTTCCCGCATGGAAGAAATTGGGCGCAATTTTAAAAAATGTTATTTCAGCTTTTTCACTTGTTTAAATTTTCGTGCCTTAAATTTGTATCAGTATTTGTCTCGTAACAGTGACGACAACTGAAAGACGAAACGTCATGGTCAAAGAGCACAGATATATAGACTATGTTCTTCTTAGGCCTATCAAATCGTGATAATAACCAACAAGAAAAATGATAGAAGGCAGGAATGTAGTAGATGCAGCTATGAGAGTAATAAGATAAGAGGGTAAGAAATCATTAGGAAAAGAAGTACAAGATTAAAAATGCAATTACTGTTTAATTTAAAGTTTTAAAATTATTTGAAATGCACGAGAGGATATATTTTTTAAGTTAAGAAATTTTAACATGACTGGTAACCAGAATATTCTCAAAATATGTGAAATTCAATAGCTTACATGTGGTGCATGGCTCCTGCAGGTGAAGCTGACGGTTCGAAATGTTCGGTTTGATTGATATAAATTTTAATATTTTATGTGTTGGTAGTCTAAAAATATGTATATCACCTGTTAACAAAACGTTAGGCCTCTTTACTTGAAAGGTTAAAGAAAAAACTGTATGCTGTTATCATAATTTTAATAACGATTATTTCCTCTTCCTGTTAAAAAAATCGTAAACTAGCCGCATATTGTACACAGCCAGATAAATCGCAGTCCACTAGCTTGTAACTTGATTTTCTCCCAAGCCATTTAAATAAAGTTTCTGCGAAATAGGTGTCCCCATAATAACATATGCAAAAATAAACTTGGTTCCCTTGCATATTTAAACACATGACATTAAGCCGTAGTGGGTAATGAAGGCATAGTTTCACACATCCTAATCCTCTGTTCCCGATGAATGTACGTTAACAGTTCTAGCCCCGAGAAAAGAGCCTCTGTACCAATTGGTTAAGAGGTCGAGACATCTGCAGAGTCGTTCTTGAATGCAGCGGAAAATAGAAGAATCCCTGCCCATGAAGGGAATCGAACCACAATTCCACGGTCATTCAGACGGAGTCTATTAATCATGAGGAAAGACAGATCCCGGTTCTATGTAAATGAAGATGTAATATATTGGCCGGTTCAAGTTTCGAGTTTGTCATGTTGTGACAAAAGTATCAAAGGCGTTTAAATAATGGAGGCATTAATTGGAAATTTAAAAGAGCGGAATTGTGCGGACCTATGTTCCAATTACATGTGTACACAATTTTGCAAATGCATTCTTCAGAAACTGTAGATGCCTCATATTCATTATCCTTTATTAAACTGTCGTACAATAAAAATAGGAATCTTAGCATCGTAATCATTATTTCTTTCTCAATGTTGCTATTAAATACGTTACAGTATGAATATTGCCTACAACGGAACTTCAATGGACCGAAATTCTTTTCCGTAGCAAGAAGTTTCCGTTAAGTACAGGTACTCGATGTGTAGATCCCTGGGACTCCAGATCCTTGGAGTTGTAAAAGTTTTCCGCTAAAGGCGGGTTTCTGTTATGCCAGGTTCAGTTTAAGAGAGGTTTCACTCTATTATCGAAGTTCTTTGGATATGAAGCCGACGACGGTTTAAACAACAGCTTACGGCCCTATCGTACCAAGGTTAAGAAAGCGTCGAGCTTTCTTATTTTAACTTTTAACTTCAAACCTTAATCTACAGTAAACATTCAGATTTAGAGCAGTCTAAACCTAAAGATTATGGAATGAGCCTCACAGCATGTCGTAGAACTTCGTACACACACATCGTCTGTCATCTTCACCAACAGTGGTTGTCAGCGAATTCAAGTTTATGTCTGTCAGGAAGGCACCGTTCGAAATGAAGGCTATAGCGTAGCGTAGCTGCAAACAAGATATACTTGTGTTTAAAACTTTCTCTAAGAAAAAGGGTGCTAAAAACTCGCAATCATCAAAAAATAGCCTATACCTAAGGTAATATATTAGCCAGAGTAATATTAAAATTATTTTTATTCGTTTAATCTTCCCTGTAACCAGCGCAAAAGGCCAGTGGAAACTCAGTTGCTAACAGTTTATTTTACACTTTTATCCTCCACCTCTTTCGTCCTTTCCTTTATGAATTTCATACCTCTCCCCCTTCCTTCGTAACTCTGATCTGCGTTACTTTACAACATTGATGTAAGTTACATCAGGCGGCACATTGTCGAACATGTAGCTTCCACCGTGGTACATGAAAGATCTGTATTTCCATGGAAAGTGCTAACACAACATAATATGAATAGTGAAACATAAACCGCCGTCTGTCTTGTATAATGCTTAAAGCAATGACAAATACCGTGTGCCACGCCTTGTCCTCCTTTAAACAGGAGATAAATATTTAAATAATAGCGGCAGTATGAAACGATTAAATTTGTAGTATGATTATATGAGTGACGTACTGGTGTCAGTAGCGTGGGGGAATATACTTTTTTCATTCAGATAATTCAACAATATTAAGAGAATTGACGCTATTGTATCTTGTTCATCTTATCTCCGGTCGAGTCTAAACTTGTTTGTTAGTCGATTAGGCTACATGTAGCAAAGAGCAGTGTTCATAAAAGAGTAATTGTTGTTTGTACAAAGTACGTTTCCTCTTTTGTGATACGGAACAATACATCCCTCGCTTAATGAAATTTGTCAATAGACAAACATGCCAGTAATATTATGAAGTCTACTTAATGAGTAGCCTCGTTAACCTGCAGTAAAAAAGCTACTCTTTGATGGAAGTTTTAAGAGGCTTGCAATGCAGCTAAAGCTTATTCCTTGTGAGGAAGCTAACAGTAGCTCCGTTGGTCAAGATTTCTTCAGCTTCTGATAATCCTCGAAAATTAATATCTGTATTCACAACAGCCCGCCACTACACGCAATTTTGAAAAGGCTCAATGGCATCCACACCCTGCAAATTATTTCTTTAGGATCAAATCCTATGTTTTCGTCCCGTGAAGGAATAAACCTCCCAGGTGGTCACTTCTCCTTAGGTTTCTCAAGTGAAATGTATGTTTATCTCTCCCATGCGAATTACACGTCCCATATGTCTTTATTTTCCTAATAATATGAAAAGAAAAACAACAATTATAAGTCTCCGAAAACAGATCTTTTTCTACCCTCCTCTTACTTCTTCTATCGGTAAAAGTGTCAAATTCTCAAAGCCTCTAAATCCTTATCTTTCCAATATGTTGAGATGCTGAATTATAAATGGTGTCATAACTCGCAAGAATCTTCACCGTAGTCAGAGCCTGAGCCCTTCATACGTTTTGAATTTCGTCGTGAATGTGATCTTTATTAGCTACTGTCACAATAACTTAGGACTACGTGAAAATTTGCAATATTTCCAGAGGACTTATTATCTTGTATTTCCTCTAGGGTTTTCATTGTGTTCTGGAAAAGAGACTTAAACAACTAAGTAGGTCTATATTTTTTCTGCCCTACCTTCTTAAAAAGCTCTCGAATTGTGTTTAGTAGCATCGTGTGTTTACGCTGTTTCTTGTCGCAAGAATAATTAATATTAACATACACTATAAAATTTCTTGTGCACCTTTCAGTTCGATTCCATCCTAACATTCTTCGGTCTTCCTAATTGCATAATTCAAATAATTTTAGAAAAATATGATGTCGATAAGAACTAAGCAGACTTTTGCAGACTTTTTCTAACCACAAAGTAAACCATATTATGGATGAAACTGAAGAATCCCCAAATCAAATTTAGAGCACAGCAGCCATATTCATTGTTTATATGGATTCCAATTTTGTAATTTAGCGGAAGAAAGTATAAGAATAATGGAGACATCAAACACGCCTTCCGAGTCGTGGCAAACAACGTAATGAAGATATTAGGAAATAATTGAAATATCATGTCTGCAGGCTTATAACAATAGAAACAATAACGAAGTTGTTAGCGCGTTTGTAAAAAATGACTGAAAACAGAATACCGTCAATACGAATTGAAGCGTGGGGTGCCAGGAAAAAAGCATCTAAGCCTAAGTGGAACAGCCCAAGGAATCAGTGCGTAATATTGATGAAGTTGACGATTAGGTTTAAACACACTACATATTGATACAAAATGAGACAGAGTGAGAATAATTATCCTACGGCGAAAGAGGTTAACATTTTCTGATTTTGAATTTCAGTTGTTTTTCTCTCTACAGCACTGTTGTTTTAAACGTTAATTCAATTTTGTTTTAGAGCAATGAATGCAATAATGTAACTACACAAGTTGTATGATATTTTCATTAATGTTTTGAAATATGAGTTATTTATTATTATTATTATTATTATTATTACTCGTGTTAGTATGTATTTTTTGTGTTTGTATGTTATGCTGTTTTTGTTATAAGCCTTTCGTCTCTTCACTCGGCACGTTAATAAAGAAGAATTGAATTATTGTTATCTTTATTATCAGGGATAAATGCAATACTAATTTATTTCGCGTCACTCTTATTTCACAGCATTAATACGTCACTTAAATCTTTGAAGCTTTTATTGGTAGTTTAGTGGTTACCTTATTCTAGTAAAAAAGTAAGCTAAAATTTTGTGATAAAATAATTTCTTCAATACCCCTTAATACATTTAAAGCAAAGAGGAAAATACATTTGAAATAACATAATTTTTAAATTCGTCAAAAGTATATTTCATGAAAGTGTAAGAAATGTTTCTGATCTTGTTAGGCTATTTACGTGATACTGATGAGTATGCATTTCGAAGTTACGAGTCTGAATTTCGCTCACACATAATTACTGCTCAGTGACTTATGTTATTAATTTCGGTTTACTGCCACTATTAACTTCGACAAAATGAGGACGATTAGATTTCACAAATGGTAACACTAAAATTTAGTCACTTAATTCCTTGTTCAATTAACTTAATTGTTGGAAGTACTAGGTTCTTTTCAGAAAAATGGGCTCAGATGGAGAGTTTTGTAATTTAGCGAATACTCCAATTTTACATTAATTTTTCCCTCCTGCTTCATTCCTCAGACCTATATTTCCAATGGAAAGAAAATTAAAGTTTCTAAAAGTTTCGTTTTAAATTGACAGAAAAATTAATCGTAAGATACAACTAAATTGTAATGAAAACATGACAAGGGTCAGAAGGTAGGTTTTTTAACCGTTCCATCATGAAGGTACACAGTATTATGATGGGTAATAGAACACCATAACCATTAATCAACTAGAAAAACGGTACCATTTTCGTTCTGCTGTACACTGGTCTACTGACACACTATAGTCAGCTACAAACACGTCCGGTATAATTAATAGTGTAGGGAAGCCATGTGGCTTCAGGCTATACCAGTTTGAAGTTTTTGCAAACCGAAGCGAAAGAATATAAGTACAATATGTCTTCAAAGCTTTTCAAAGAACGCCGTCAGCAGTGGAGGATTTAAGCTGTTATGGAAGCTGGGGCCCTTTCCTTCATAAAACAGAGTTTAGAAAGAAAATTCCTGTCTTCTGCACGCAGCCGAAGAAATGGAACAAAATTATTAATAAATCGGAGACGTCTGGATCTAATGGTCGATCAGACATGCAAGAAATCTTCCTTCTTCTATACAACCCCAGAAGTAATTACCATGGTCAGAAGAATCCACTCCTGGTCCCTATCCTGGGCCAGATGCATCCAGTCCACATCGTCTCTCTCTACTTCTCTTATTCTTCCGCCCTCTTCTTCTCATTCACACGTTAGGCTAAGGAGCTTTCTTCCATTCGTACTACGTATGTGTACCATTTCTATCCTGTTCCCGCACCATTGCTTTTCCGTTTTTACCATTTATTTCCAATATCGATATTTTTTCTTATCAAATAGTCCAAATTGAGCCTCTTCTGTCAAAGGTATAGCTATCCATTTACAGGCCTGGACAAGTCCTTAGGGCTTCAGGAGGTTGAGGCTCCTAGAATTTCCATACAATCGGCACATCGTGGCAAGGTTATCAGCCCTACGTACCGTCCGCCTTAATCCCCGAGGAGACACCCCTGGTACTCATTTCTGTTAGAAGCTGAGTCGATCCGAGACCATATTGCGGCCGGAAGGATTAATTCAGTAGAACACTTCTCTCAAAATATCACTCAATTCAACATTACTGGTAAAGGATTTAACATATTACGCAAAATGCTGGAATGTTCAGTCCTGTTATAGTACAAAGCTTTATTTAAAGATTAGTTTTTAACAACATAAATTTCGAAAAATTATTCGTCACTACTACGGGCATGATATTTCAAAAACATCCCGAGATATACCATGGGCCCTTAACGGTAGAGCAATTCAATAAGGCAGGTGCCTGGTGTTACCAGTTAAGATATAATAATGAGTGCGGCGAGAATAAAAAATTTACCTTTAATCAGAAAGTATTTGTGATTATTAGACATCTGCAGATTAAAATATGACAAATAGGATATTCTGTGCTCGCCACCGCCATAAAAAAATTGGTGGTCAAGGGTGACATAAACGAACAAAAAAAAACGCACAAGCCGTATAGGTATAGCTTAGCTTCTAACACTGTGCCTCCAGTTTATGTTACTTTGAAGCGCCCGGAGTTAACCGCAAAATACCGAGATATGAAGCCGATTGTAAGCACTGTGTCGAAAGAAAGTGGATAGACAAAATCCGTAGACTTTAACAAAAGTGTTGAGACATTGGACGTACACGAAATACAATTTAAAATAAGGTTTTACAAGTGCCGTCAAAGTACGTACCATACGAGTGTAGGGAACACCGGGCTATCATGATGGCAGGCCTCTAAACCAGAAGACATAAAACTTAAATGTCATAATAAAGGTTTTGAATTATTTTTCATCAAATAAATGCACAGCAAGAGAAGACTGTAAAATAGTAAAGTGAGGGGGTCAATAACTTGCCCTGTTTGTCACATCGAGAAGAAGACGGGCGGAGCATGTAGGGCGCATGGAGAAATAAGAGATACATAAAACCTTTTAATCGATATATTGAAGAGAAAAAGATTTGGGTATAATTTATGAAGGCTTTTAAATAGGTTATGCGGGGGTAGAATGTACTTATCTGGCGAGGGATAGGGGCCCGTGGCGGGCTCTTAAAAACACGGTAATAAAACTTTGATTTCCTTAAAAGGTGGCGAATTTCATGAGTAAATAAGACACTATTATCTTCCAAAAGAAATTACAATCAAAGGTGTTAATTAGCTTGGGTAAGAAGAACACACGAAGATTGTTCACGTCACCTTACGTATTATTTAGACCTCACTTCGGTCTGTATCGTTTATGAGAAAGTATTTTTGCTGTAACAGATCGCAAGTTTAATATGTGTTATAAATAATTACACTTAAACGTAACCTGGCAATGGATTAAAGTAATGTCATAATGCAAAGCAATATCAAAGAACCCAGATTTCAGTCTATAACATTCAGCACTGAAAAATGCCGTCGTTTTTTTGCCATACTTTTTTGTTATCTTAAAGCAAATCGTATATAATTCGTTTCCTTAAGGACTTACCTCTGTCGTCAATACAGCGCAATTCCCTCTTCTATAGGTATAGGCATTTTAAATCCGCCACTATATAACCTGATATTAAATGATGAACTGGTTTCTAGTGAGAAATAAATGGATGTGAAACATGTACTTTTAAAATGATTCTCTTGAGATCTAGCTTATGAATGGACTTCTTGCACAGGGCGTGTTATAAAGGGTCCGTGATGATTGAAATTCGTACAACTATTGCGTAATAGCCATCAATACCTGTCTATACGTATACAGTGTTCAAAATTTAAACACTTTCTGCGTGCATCATTTGTAGGTTTGAGGGTTCTGCAGAAACAAAAATGAAAACACTGAAAGCGCTAGTCTACCATTAAACATGCGTATAACTCGATATAACCCTTATATAGCATTGTGAGAATGAAATGCGAACCATATCATTTCAAAGGGGGGTAACTTTACTGATATAATAGCTACGTTTCGAATAGTAGACGATACCTTTGTGATTTTTTCTATTGCCCTGGATGCGTTATTCTTTATTACTTTTGAAAGAGTCTCCAACACGCGTCCGCATGAAACAGCTGTTGTTTCCTCTTCTCTCCTCCACACCCCTTCCATCGTCATTTCACCCTCTACTAAAAAGAGGGAGCTGTATGACGGAAGGGGTTAAAATTGGATAGAAGAATAACAGTTAAGGGGAGGTTTACCGTAATTGTTGTTGCTCGGGGAGGGATCTCCGTTCGACAGCGATTGGGTGGGTATTGTATATAGATATTTTGCAGTGAAGGTAGAGGGGAATATGGACCTTGGAACTGAAACTTAGTGTGAATACAAAACAGAAGACATTTGGCCTTTAAGTATATAAAGAAACTGAAAAAGTTTTTTCCTTCTTTCACACCGAAGTGTTGCACTGGACACCGTCGTGACCTACTAAAATCTAGCCTACTGACGCTCACACACTCTTTATATTTAATACCCGTTTTAATATTATCACTTATTATATGCATGGATTTTCCAAGGGGTTTTGTTGTTTTCGTAAGCTTTAAAGGCGAAATTTAACCTAAATTATATTTCAGGATTCATTTCGTACCGCGTAATATACACACTTCTTCTAGGTTAAAAAACCCAGTATATTAATATTTCCTAAAGGAAAAGATCGCTTTTTCTGCTGATAATCATATAAATCAGATGTACATAAGATGGGCATAATGTAGAATTTCTGAACGTTAAACGTGGTGGTATACAAAGTAACTGCTGGGCTTTAAATGGTTAATGTCTCCTCCGATCCTCTTACATTACTCTCAATTCTCAACTCATCACCTTTACAGTATCACAAAATGCAAATTTTTATCATCGTTTAACTTCCTTCATAATTTGTAGCTTCTCCTCTCTTCGCTCCAGAAGTGATAATATGGTTGTATGTGTAAAGCGCTTGATATAAAATTGTTCTTTATTTGGAGTCTTTATGATGGATTGAATTCGTTACTCTGAACGTATGTTATTAGATCGCGTGTAAAGCACCGGGAAAATTGTCCAGTATGTGTAATTTAACAGAAACATGAAACCTCACATGTGTTATGATGACCTGGTAGGCCATTTGAAGGCAGAAACCTTCCTTACCACTGCACTAGGAAAATTAAACGGCGTGCAGAAGATCTCGCTTAGTGACATTACAATGTGTCCTAATGTCGTATCTGGGAGTGGAGTTTGAAGAACAGGAAAAATGTAACCATGAAAGCTAAAGTTGTCTCTTTGTATGGCATGGAGACATGGACGGCAGTGGATATATAGCTCCACCTATCTTTAACCCTGACAATACATGGAGGTGAGTGGTCATCTTCACGGTCCGGTCACTTTACTTACCGGGAAATAATTCCCAGTACCCGGTAGATAGAAGGCTGCTAGGGTTCCAGAGCCGGTTTGGAGTTTTGGAGGAAGAGAAAAACTTTTTGCCTCTGCCGAGAATCGAACCATGACACTTCAATCGTCAGCCCGTACCCTAGTCGCTGTACCGACTACGCTATCCAAACAATATCAATAGGATCAAGAAGAACAACGGCAGCAGCAAAGAACGAAAAAAAAATTAATAACACTAATGTGCCTTAATTTAACGACGGCCTCTCATTTATGCTGGATATAAAATTTCGAGATTGTCTGTGAAAACTTAACTGGGAAAATGGTGTATCTAAATATGCCTGCAAATCAGATACGAAAAATTGCAAGTCCCAAAATATAAAAGACCGAAATTACAGTCACCCAACCGTGACAATCAATGATGATGATGATGAGGAGGAGGAGGAGGAAGAGGAAGAGGAGAAGATGATGCAGAGAGTTTTTTTTTTTTGCAATTAGAACCTTGAGATTTATTTGTTAATATGTCCAATATATGGGCAGGACTCTCTCTGATTAGTCTTAGACACTAGTTTCTTCCTTCGTACCTAGCGCAAAAGTGATGTAAATATATCCGGATTTTCCTAAGAAGGAAGGATAAGGACATGCCAGACTCTGAAATACTAAACACCAGAAGCGGGGAAGAAAGATGACTTGGGAATGGACTAGATTCATGTGGTTCTGTATAGTGGACTACTGTGAGCAAATCAATGAAGCTTCGGGCTCCAGGGCAGGAGAAAAACTTCTTAATCAGTCGAATGATTTAGTTGCTCAAGAAGGGTCCCCTTCCATGAAGTCATTTATGTAGTTCCACTTTCCTTGGTTTGCTGGAAGAACTATGTGAACAATAATAGGCGCTAAATCGGTAATGAAGGGGAGGACATGAGGCCTGTTTTAAGAAAGTGTGATGGTGTTCATCGTGCATGAACAATGCCAAATAGATAATTTACGAACGCAATTCAGACACACAAGCATATATAAAACACAGTTACGACGTTACGTATTCACAGCTGCTAACCATAAGTAAATAAATAACACGAATCCAAATCCACAGGCTAGTGTCAATTGCTTAAAAACTGCCTATACATTTCTTAGCAGAAAGAGACTTTTGCTTTATTTTCCACAAAACTGATATTGACTAACGTTCTTCTATTGTACGTAAATTGCTAACTTTCCAGGGTGCTTTTCGAGGTCTAAGCTGCAGAGTAGTGCTGCATTTACGTTATCCAGGCGTGTGGTTGCTGTCTCTGATATGTACGTTATTTGACTAATGGAGGGAGTTTCCTCGTAATGTTGTCCACTGCCTGAAACACGCACGTTTGCCACTGTGACAGTTCAGTAAAGCCCAGTCTGTCCTCAAACTGTAAGCCTCTCACCTTTCTGCCTTTTTATGTTCAAACCTTTTTACAAGATTGACATGTTGTTTTGTCCATGTTTTTTTCTATACAAAATTTTCTTTTGCCATTGGGCGTTTCTTAGTATTGTCAGAAAAAAAGGTAATAATAAGACTTAGAGAGGAAAATAGAACACTTGTCGACTGATATATGGATCTATTATGAAATAAGATGTCATTTTCTGTATTTAAATATGTAGGTATCTCCATTTTGTACCATAATTAGCTGTCTAACGATATGAAGGTACGCACATACCTCTGTACTTCCTGTTCTTTTAAGACCGCGACTTTATCATTCCTTGCTTCTTAGAAAAATACCTGCGCTTACGGAGAAAAGAAAGTGCCTAAGAAAGATTGATGTCATACTTTATAAAGACCGAAAACAAAATAAATTTTATCCTTATTTCCTTTCTATAAAATTGCTCGTAAACGTAGTGTCATATTGAATTTCCAATTTTTCTTGTCATTTCAGATATGTTAGGATCGAAAAGTATTTGCATTATTTAAGAACAAATTTTTCCACGCGCACAATGCTGACCGAATGCTTGAGACAACCTGTTGAAACTCTGCTATTCACCATACAATTTACGAATTTTTTAAAAAATATTACTCTTAATGTACAGGAAAATAAAGTCCACACTCTTGTTATAATTCACATTGTAGCTTCTCCAAGTGTCCATTTTGAAAACGGTAATAATTACTACATTATGTTTCCAAAAATTCAACATAATATTTTACACATCAATTTTTGAAGAAAGAGAAGAAGAAGAAGGACAAATCACAGTTCAATAGCCGTGTATCAATTGTTTCTGTAGTGTTCAGAATTCATAAGTTAGCAGCAATTTTCAGAAAGTCGGATCCAACTCTCCACATCACGTAGGACCAAGTTCAGATTATGCTCGATTTTGAAACCAGCTTCTACAGCTGTAAGTTCAAAAACCTCTGCTCTCCTCCTGTAATTATGGTTCATTTTTAGTGACGTCGTTTTTCTAAATAAAAAAAAAACCTTTTCAGTATAATGACAACCTGCTGACAGGCAATGATCTAACTCAGAAAACGTCGTATATATATCAAATACACTTCAGACAATGCAAAATGTTCTAACACAATATTCATAATAGGACTTGGCCATCGCCTTCAACCTTTACAGAAACTTCACATGTATTTACTGACACTGAAGTCGATATGAAGGAATGCCTACCAATATTTTAGACTAAAATTTAACGACTATTATAAGTACTATAATTCTTGCCGCTATCTTTGTACATGTGCTCTTCTTCGGTAAGTATAGGAAATAGTAAATCTATTACTCGTATAGCATGAACCAACAGAATTTTTCGGAACTTTTTAGTATTACTGCGAACTGTGCGTATACTGAGTACAATGGAGCGATTATATTGCGACCTGCTCATCGTTTATAATTACAGCATTTACATCAAGAATGGGAGAGATACTGAGTGTTCAAACTTTACGTAACATGTCTCAGTTTTTCCGTAGCTCTTTTCTATTGATCAGTTTACGGAGGTTGTTTTATTACCCGCTGTTTATAACTTGTACAGAAAAGGTCTGATGTAACAACAGCGAACAGAGTCGACCACATTCATTGACCTCGTAAAATTTCTGTGTTACTAAATTTTGCGCAAATGAAGTTTGCAATATAATTTTCTTCTATTACTCCTAACATCCGTTCATTCCAATACAAATGGCAGAAAAGCATTTTGAGAAATAATTTGTTTATTCCTGTACTGTATGGTAATTCTTCTTCTGCTTAACCCATTGCTGTAACGGATGGGATCACAGTGTACCAAATAACGAATAATTTCAAGTGGTTATTGCTCTTAACCTGTGCACTACGTATATCTGAGTGCTGCAGCAAGCACAGGAAGAACAACAGCATCGAGAGTTGCCAGACTGTGTTAAATAGTCACAGAAGTGAATCCGTTAAAGAGACGTTTGTTTTGATACAGGAATGTAATATTTAGTTAAGGATAAAATGGTGCTGATGCTAACGATAATGACGATAATACACACTCCGTAAGGAATTCCCAGCTTATCTTCCACGCAGTGGTCACTGGCCGTCGAAGTCATGTATGGGCTTATCTAAGCGTGTATGTTCTTCTTCTTCTTCTTCTTCTTCGGTGACACTACAGTCCAATGCGGACCTTCACCTCCTTAATGGCCCTCTCCCAGTCCACTCTATTTTTTGACCTTTCTTTCCAGTTGTTAACTTTACAGTTCTTAACATCTGTTTGTACACAATTCCACCATCTGTTTCTTGGTCGTCCTCTTGGTACGCGTGTATGTTATATACTCGTAATTCTGTACAATTACGTATTATGTCGCAAAAGATTTTATAGCATCCCTGCTTCCTACTCAGAATGTCGTATATTCCTACTGAGGTCTGAAGAAAGGTGTTCCGATTATCGTGATTTCCTTCAGTCCGTCATTAAAAGATATCACGACAGTTTCCTTTCATAACCTCACCAATTCATCATTCATATTCACCTTAGCGTCCTACATTTCATGACGGTGCAACTGAAAATAAGCCAAAGGTCCAAAGAAGTTTTAAGTCTCTCATAAAAAAACGTAAGCCTGAATTTCATGCATTTAGGCTACTTGAATCAGCTACATCTGTCTTGACCTCATATCAACAGAAATGATGTTTTAGTTTAAAATAAGTGACGTGTATCAAATTTTAGTCTAATAACCTGTAAAAAAAGACCACTTTGGTTATCTATGCGCAGTTATAGATGAGAGAATCATATTAAACTAGATCTGAAGCAAGGGCATAGAATTATGACCAGTGGCTGGCCTTAGTGACAATGACAATGGGCCTTCTGTTTCCGTAGAAGACAGGGTATACCTTGATCACCTGAGCGACCACCAGATTCTGAGGAACAAGTCTGACACGTGTACTTAGCTTGGTGTGTGATGTAAGATTGAACGTAGAACACTAATCTCTGTATTAAGTTGACGTTTTCTTTGGTCCACACCCCCTCTGCATTTCAGTTCAAAACATCAGATCTAATCTTGTCATGTTCAAAACGACACAGAATGGCGTGAAATCGATCAATGCACATTAGAGTGTAAGTACTGCTGCATTATTATAATGAACGCAGCTGATTTAGATGGCATAGCGGAAATACAACAAAAGTCTCTGTACACGAATGGTGACCAAAGTACACACGGGATAAAAAAGGAAAAGCCATGACCTTTGATTCCGTTGAACACAAAATGCTCCTGTAAGATTGCTCTTAGTTTGGGCTATGGAGATGGAAGATGCTAATTCAGAGCTTATATGTATGGTAATCCCTGAAGATTGACTAGTGAAGAAAAAGAGGAGAAGAAGAAAGAAGGGGGAGAAGAATAAGAAAATTATGGGTGTAGTGACATTTATTACAGCGTGGGAGAAACAGACGGTATTTACTGCTCTGAAATGTCCCAGACTGTCCGCTCGTCCTTCTCGTGCAGATAGGCTGGATGCAAGGTACAAGACTCAGTTTCATGTAAGATTCAGTTCTTACCTTACAGAGAACACACTTTCTCTCCTTTATAGCACATATGGTTACCACTAGACTTCAAATAGTTGCACTTCTTTGAAGTAATGGTATTTAAAAAAATCCTGGAATATCAGGCAATTTTAGTAAAATCTCAAAACGAATCAGATAACAAAAATTGCTACGGATATTTGTCGGTAATGAAAGATAAAATATTGCTAAGAAATGAAAAATCATTTGTAATTGATTAAAATAAACATTTTCACAATTTTAATTGATAATAGTGTATTTTAACTCTACACATGCACATATTCGAAAGAATTTGCTGTACTTGTATTCCTTTGCATACAACCTCCCTGATGATGATTTTGTAGAGGCCGAAACTTGAAGGCGGGGCGTCGTAAATGACACATGATTATTTACTATTGATTGTGACATTTATTGGATTACATACGATATGTATAGCTCCTACATTTCTTAATCGCGGCAGTTGATAGAAAAGAGAAGTCGACTTCACGCCGGGGAAATTGTCCGTTGTACCAGTTGAATAAGATGCTTTGTGGGCTCCAGAGCCGGGCTGGACGTTTAGGAAAATCCGGGGATAGAGCTATAATTCTTCTCTTGTGCAGACAGTAGCCTACTCACTATGCCGACTGCGTTATCCCAGCTTTCATAAGAATATGACGCAACTCATTATGCAGTTTCCTTCAGCCTCGCGTTCGTTCATCTCTCTTATATCGAAATATTTTCTTCTGTAACCTTTTCTCATATTCAGTATGCTCGGTCTAACCAATGAGCATCAGAACGTCTTAAAATGTTGTTAATGACTAATTTAATAGTAGCAAAACTGTGTGGCTACACACAGGAAAATAAACTTTATATGGAGGGACAGCTCTGTAGATTGATTTTGTATTCCTGATGTTGGGTGGTGATGAGCATGGGTATAATAGAAAGGAAATTAACAGCCGGCTACCATAGATAAAATGGAATCCTTCCTTATCCGTTGCTTTTATTGTCAAGCGCCGTTGGAGGTTCATACCAGAACAAAAGTCATTTGTTAATTAGAGCCCATTTGTAATTATTGTTGCTTATAATTATGGCATGTACTTCAGATAATTGTTTCGTCCTTCTTTTGTCTTCCTTTTAAAGATGTCTTTCTAATTGTCTAGTTCGTGACTTTGTTTTCCAACTGGCTGTTCCTTTTTATAAATCTTTTTTTCCACCTCTCAGTTGTAGTTAACTTTGTATTAAAGCGTAAAGCAAAACTGTCGTTATGTTTGTTGGGAACATTTATATAATAGCAGTAAACCAGCAAGCGGTAGGTCAACAGTATCATGCGAAATATTTTTTTATACTTGACAGTATATTTAGCTGCTTTATATTTTCCTTTACATGGTTTTTATATGTCATTACATTATCCGTTTGGTGAGACGCCAAATTACGTCATTGGAAGCAAAATAATTTAACACTTTGTCTACTGCCAAGTAGCCTCGTTCCTTCATAGTGATCTTTCTGTTGATGGCTGTGTTTTGTTTAGCGAGGCTGTCAGTTACTAAGGTTATATAGCGTCGATGGTAGATAAATGAATGTGAGTATGGAGAACTGTTGAAATGCTACTGACAGGGAAAACTGAAGTACGTGTAAAAACCTGTCGAAGTCCCACTTTTTAATGTTTTAAAGCGTGCAATTTTCTATGGATATTAGACAAGGCCGTTAGCGTATTTAATAAATAAAAGAGCCGAATCCTTAAACATGAGACCCATTTCTTTAAACCGTGGAACGCAAGTGTACTGTTACACGTTACTCAAATTTTCTACGATTGAGACTAATTCAAAATTATAAAATATTCAATAATATGACAGTGACATAAGAAATACACTTCGGCACTATGTAATATTTAATAATGTATCTAAGCTCCAGCGCACTATGAAGTTAGTTGAATTTAGACGAAAGTTTGTACGTATTTTCAGGCTCGATTATAACAAGCAAGTAAATAGAGCATTACTCGTATGCTGCTGATAATGTAGACGAAAATATAAGTCACAGAATTGTTGTATATGCTCGTGAAACTGCAGAAGTTAAGGAAGCCAAAGTTCACCAAGGGCTGTAGTGTTGTTGTTGTTATTGTGTTGTTGTTGTTGTTGTTGTTGTTGATGATGATGATGATGATGATGATGATGATGATGCTGAACTGCAGAAGTTGCCAAACCTTGGTCTGCCAATCAACATCGGCTATCCCCTTCGATCTTATTCACCCTCTTTTAAACCCTATTTTGGAGTTAAATATAATGCTTGTAGTGCAGTTAGTGAAATGAGTGACTGCGGACTGCACGACCGCGATTTGATTCGCGACAGGAGCAGGTGTACTTCTGTTGAACAGGTTTGCGTTTGTCCTGGACTAGCCAGTTTCCCATCTAGTGGGTATTAGGGGGTCACTTGCGGGCCAGTAACCTGGCCAGGGCGTAAATGTGACCGCTTGGCCCTAGGTAATGCTGACTAAGAATGGGTAAAAGTTTATCCTCGCTTTTCTTTCGTTTCTATTAATTATGCACCAGCACAATTTACCTTATCTTACAATTAGACTGTTAAGATGTCCCTTCCTAAAGAAAATGGCGAATAATTGTAAATCTGCGATGTTTGAAAATATCAAAATGGCGTTGCTGAACAGATCCTTCAAACGTCCGTAAATATTTACCAGATGATACGGCGTAATATCTGAGAAGACTTGAATCCCAGAAAGTACACAACTTCTAAGCCAAAGCTCGATTTTTAAGAGAGTATGCAAACTATATCTTCATTACAAACACGTGCCAGTTTGTACCTTTTCTCAAACTTCACATTTGAATAGGTTACTATTGTCACCATATTTCTCTTGCTGTCGGCGATACACGAGCTAAGTAAACGTCAGGCTCTATTGAGTTAATTTTATGGATTCGGAGATCAATTCCAGTAGGCTCCACAGTACCAAAATATAGTGTCGACGCCTGCTACTTAATGAGAGAAATAATTTCAAAACTATAATTTCTATACGCATAAGGCAATGTTGTAAAGGAACAGCTATTTGTTAACTTTATTCAACAGGATTAGTAGTCTATTATCTTCAATCAGTGTCTTATTCTAAGTTTATTTTATTGTGCGACGCGCCGTACGTTACAGTATAGACTTTAGATATATATATAACCCATTTTCTTCATATTTGCGCCAGATAAATGAGGCGAACGATCTTTTATATTGCTGGGATATATGGCTGTTTATTGTAAAAACCGTACGAGACACTTAAGTACATTGTGTGGTCAAAATTCGCAGTTATTTTTAAACCTATCAGTACATACACACACCTCTGAGGTTTGAAGCGTTAAATGTGTAGATCAAAGACGCCCCACTTTAAAAGGTGTTCATATACAGTAACACAAATTGAGTCACTCATTTACGTCTAATTATTTCTCGTAATAAGCACTTTAACTTTGTACGGTAAATTTCCTCACAGAAGTACATGGATAAATGTGGTGGTCAACATTCCATCGTAAAAATGAGGCAGGTTTCCGGAAAAATACACCGAACCAACTGGTTCTGACACTATCTTTCTCTCTCTCGCTCACACTCACACACACACACACACACACACACACAAATATTGCGTTCCTATGTCGAATTAAAGTACCGGTACGTATAATTTCAGTATGAATCAGACATGTTAATTTTAACTTTCTCACCATTTTCCAATGGAAGTATCACTTATTCAGAAGATATTACGTATTACGGTGGTAAAACTATTATTTCAGCCGCCGTTCAGTTTGTGAAGTTTCCAAGCTGCAGCATGATGAAGTCAGACCTGTATTATAGCCGCGTGAGCTTATTTTACTTTATCATCTTTTGAGTTACGCCCCCTTCCCTTCCACACCCCCTACCTATTCCCTTCTCTCTTCGCTTACAACTTTATATCATGAGCCATTGGTACACTCTTGTACAAAAATGTGAGTTTCTTTCAGTCTTATTTTGGCCTAGGTTTAACCGCATGTTCATGTAACCTCGTAGATAATGCTCGTGGATAATTACTAACTAACTAACTAACTCCATGGAGCAGAGTCCTTCTTGAGAAGCTAACAGGTCGTTAGCTAGTCAAGAAATTTCCCGCGTTTTATGGAACCCGAAGGTTCATTACCGTACTCACAAGAGCCCGCCACCTGTCCCTATCCTGAGCCATATCAATCCAGTCCATGCCCCCATCCCACTTCTTGAAGATCCATTTTAATATTATCCTCCCATCTACGCCTCGGTCTTCCAAGTGGTCTCCTCCTCTCAGGTCTCCCCACCAAAACCCTGTATGCACCTCTCCCCTCACCCATACGTGCTACATGCCTCGCCCACCTCATTCTTCTCGATTTGATCACCCGAATAATATTTGGTGATGAGTACAGATCATTAAGCTCGTGGATAATTACACTGTTATTAAATATCACACAGTCAGCCACATTGTGTTTTCAGATATTTGTAATTTATTTATTATTACCTTGCGTTTTAAAGAAAGATAAATATTTAATGAAACCCAAATTCGTTATTATGATTAAATATACTTTAATAGGTTTCTTATAATATTTATATAATACATATACACTACGTTCCAGTGCAATAAATGTCTGTAAGTAGGTACTCTGAACAGTTAGAAAACAAAACATAGAAGCAGTACATAGTATAGAGATCCTGGTTTCTACAAGTTTTATTCGCTGCACCTTATCTGTAAGCCAGTAAATTAAATAATGTACCAAGAAAGAAGTATTCCTTTAGCTCGAAAGTGTTTGAATTCTTCGCTGTAAAGTACACGGTGTTTGAAATATCTTCAAAGGGTGGCCGACAATCTTTTTATTATAATTAATTGTTCCAGACCTGAAAGTTAAAACTAGGAAAATATTCTAGTCTTAGAAGCGTTTTTTTTTTCACTTTTCTCCTTTCACATGGCATTTAGAGTGATTAAGGGCTACCACATGAAATTGTTTAAATTGTATAGAAAATCACTTTTTGTAACTTCAGGTGTGTTTCTTGTGACGTTAATATTACGTTTGACATTAGTAACACTTAAGCATTCGTGAATAAATATTTGTTGCTAAGTAGGAAACCGAGTGTGTGTTTCATGCTTAACGAAAATGCATGTTTCTTTGACAGATTGGTTTTTGATGTAAAGTATTAAATCTTTTTGACATAAAATTTTTCGTTACATTTAGTGGTTGGGGGATTGCTGGTTACAAAATTACAATGCGAAACAAGACAAAAGCTAGAAGTCTGCCGACAAATGAATTGACATCAGCCTGTTAATACCACCACAATAAAATCAATGAAAAATGCAGAAGACATGAGTTTTCAGTTGTACTGTGCTAGCTAAAGAGGTTGTGTAGTGAGGCACTGAGAAATGGGAGTGAGTGGGGAGCAAGCTTATTGTGACCCAGTTTTAAGACATCTGCCTAAGGGACAGAGGAAAAGGCAATAGCATCTGTCGGAATATTCACCGGTCACGATTCGAGATACTCAGATCTCACTGTGACGTAAAAAGAAAGCTCTGGGTTGAAGCTGTCCTGAAACTGTTGTGACCATCAAAAATTCAAATATTAAATGGGATATTGTTGAAATGAATAAATAGAAGCTCTTAATATTAAAATAACGCCAGATTGATTAAGTCACTTCGGTAGTAAGTAATTAGAAACCTCTTCGTTAACTCAAGAAATTATTATGAAACAACGTCCGTAATCATGAAATGTCATTTCTACCTCATAACCCCTACCCATTCATAATGTGCTATATTTATAGCATTCATCACGAACCTAAATAAAAACAATACGAATTATCCTATTGTTAAAGAGTCAAATCAGATTAATAATTTGTATATTATGAAGCAAGTTCTACAGTCAGTTCAAACTATTTTGGTGAATTACATATTTCTGAGTCAAGCTGTCAAGTTGAGAGGACAACGCGTGTCGTTGCTTGCACATGTCTTACGTACAAGTATGTATGTAGTCTTTATATCTGGTGGACATACGAGAAACGAACACTCCAAACTATCCCAGTTGGAGAAGCATTTTGGCATTTACGTTTTAAATCTTAATTTCCCCTTTGCATTCATAATACTAAGTGACTTCCAGACTAGCTGCCATCCCTTACAAATTGATTATGACTTAGTTCTTACTAAGATGCAGGTTGATGATAATCAATTTCTAATTTTTGCATCAATTTTCCGTAAGAAATTTTTCCGTTTTCCCTCCTTCTAGCGTAAACTTAATGCTTTCACTCTACTTAATTTAACAACTTATCATAAATAATTATTGTGGTGTAGAGGTCCAAATCCACGCCCTCTTAACCTCGGTAATAGATGGATTTGAATGTTCAGCTTCAGGCCCCAATCTCTTTAACCTCGGCGAAAGTACTCCCACTCCATATTCACAGCAGGCTGAGAGCGTCACTGACGGTCTGGATGTTGAAGAAAATATCTTGAATTTGCTAGGAATCAGACACAATTTATCGTCCGTCCAGCCCGTAGCATGGTAAATATTATGTAAGTCCCCTCGTTATAACCAAGAACTTGATAAAGAGGAACCTTAACTCACACTTGTCTTAGTACAGACAGCACACAGTCTTGCTTGTGTTTCGGCGAGACATGTTTCTTTCTTTATGATGGGTACTGCATACGGTAACTTAAAATCATGTCAATATTCCCATCCCTTGTATGTTTTACATTTTTATAATACACATTCAGTAACACTGTTGGCCACATTTAGCACTGGTATTTCAGTGTAATGCACTTTTGTTATCTAATTATAACCCAGAGATACGAATTTAAAAACTCCATCAACAAATCTGGTTTAAATGTGGGAAATGTACCCCATCTGCATGGATTATATGACGGTATTGACTGCTTTAATAATGTAACGTATGTGCATCTAAATTTGTGAGTTTTTATTGCACTGTTGTGGCCAACAAAAGTGACTAGGTTTTTGGGACTTCCCTTCATCATCCTCACCACGAAGTAATGTCTTAGTCTTTTCTCCTCCACTTGCTATCATCAATTGGAACGGTAAGGAGCGACCTTAACTCCCTCCTCTGCGATAAACATAGGTAAGCCACAACACGGTTCGGATTGCTATCATTATCAGGTATAATGGCAGCGACTGCTGTTCTGTCGCCCCTCGCTGCGGTATGCTTCTTCCTACCCTCTCTCACATCCTGATGCCGTCTTGGTCTGCCTACCCGCCCGCCAGAACTGTGTTATTTATGGAGCACAAGATGGGTCAAAACTTACGGAACCCTTCGATCCAAATACAGCCTACTTTCGCTTTCTCTTTCATGTACAATGGGTGCGTATGTTTTCATTTCGCTTTTAATAGGTGATGAAACAGTCTACTCTAGCAGTCTTGCACTGCTGCAAGCCACGTGTACCCAGCCCTGTCTGCTCACTCTATTCGTTAAGGACATAGGCCAATGTATGATTACTCGGAAGTTGCCCCTGAATTAATGACTGATAATCACGCAATAATGTGCCCATGAAAATGAAGCCTGTCGATCTTACGAAGAATAATTAGTAAAGTACACATTCGCAAAACTCGGCTTTCATCACTGAATTATTATTTTGCAGTTTTTTTTCCGTGTCTCTTCCAAATGAATGAGTGTTTGTTATAATTATAATTCAATAGAGCAGAGTACCTTCTTGAGAAATTTGCATTCACTCAGATTGACAAGACATTTCTCACGTTTTACATAACTCGAAGTTTCTTTGTACTTTAACTTGAGGTAGAAAGATTCATTTTAGTATTATAGCCATATATACTCCTAGATTCCTCAAGTTCTATTTACTGTACAGGTGTTCCGACTGAAATGTTTTATTCATTTTTCAAATCCTTCATGCTTGCTATATTTATCCGCCAATCTCATAGTCAGGAGAGAAGTCTTCAACCAATGAAGTTCTGTAGATTGTAATTTTCTGCATCCTCTCTCCATCTTCCTAAAACGTTTGTGCCTACTTACAGATACCAACACATCTTCTCCTGCTTATTATTCAAGTTCTTTGAGAGCTCACAAGATAATTTTTGCTTGTAAACTATTCTGACATAAATGTTAATATTTAGGCAATTATTCCGTTATTAGCTCAACCTGTTAGACAAATGAGCATACATTTTCACACGGAAGCTTTAAAAACTTTCAAAAACACAGCGACGTCGTCACAAATACTGCATTAGTAACTCAAAAGTTCTTAAAACAATGTAAATCTTGTCAGGTACGCAAAGAGAAAAGGAAACGCCGACAGGCCTGAATGTTAGTCATTATATCAGACCATATGTGGAATATTCTCATTTCTCTTGGCAGTCGGTAGGCATGAATCTGCTTACACATCTGCATATAATATTAACTTAAATTTGTAACTAAACCTGCTCACCTGTGTGCAGTATACAGGTTTGGAATGACTCAGAATACCGTCACGTTCCACAAATTTATTGCCGTGTAAAAACGGTTAAGCCCTAATCGTATCTACTTTTAAAGTTCGTAGCCTACGTATAGCGAAATGAATGCTCTGGAAATTGATTTTATCCGTATTCATTTTTTCAAAATAAGCCAGTTAAAATACTGCATAACTTGTAAGAAAAATGTGACACTGAATGTGCGTTTTTAAGGCTGGTAAAAAGAGAGTAAAACACATTACGTGAGAGATAATATTCCTTGTTTATTTACGAATTCCAGTAACACTAGCTGCTAAATAATACGGTGCTAGTTTGCACTTGTACATACATAGTATATACATGCGTACATACATATGTACATACATACATACATGCGTACATACGTACGTACATTCATACATACATAAAATTGCTGCTCACATACAAGAATTCAAATGGCCTGTCCAGATGAGCGACTGTCAACATTTTAATAAATATACTACACAACGTCTTGGTGTAGTGTGGTGCAGACATATTTACTACTTTAAGCCGGCTCTCCCACAAAAGATAGATAATAAATCCTTTGAAATGGTGAAACAGTTCAATATTTGGGAACAACCCTAACGAATCGAAATTCCATTCAGGAAGAAATTAAGAGCAGAATGAAGTCGGAGAATGCTTGTTATCATTCTGTGCAGGATCTTCTGTCTTTCAGTTTGCTATCCAAAAATACAAAGATTAAGATACACAGAAATATAATTTTGCTGTTGTTTTGTATGGGTGTGACACTTGGTCTCTCACACTGAGGGAAGAACATAGGCCGAGGGTGTTCGAGAATAGGGTGCTGAGGAGGATATTTGAGCCTAAGAGGGACGAGGTAACAGGGGAGTAGAGAAGACTACGTAACGAGGTACTTAATGGTCTGTACTCATCAACAAATATTATTCGGATGATCAAATCAAGAAGAATGAGGTGGGCGGGGCATGTAGCACGTATAAGGGAGGGGAGAAGTGCATATAGGATTTTGGTGGGGAGACCTGAGGAAAGGAGACCACTTGGAAGACCCAGGCGTAGATGGGAGGATAATATTAAAGTGGATCTTCAAGATGTGGGATGGAACGGCGTGGACTGGATCGATATGGCTCAGGATAGGGACAGGTGGCGGGTTCTTCTGAATACGGTAATGAACCTTCTGGTTCCATAAAACGCGGGGAATTTCTTGACTAGCTGAGGACCTGTTAGCTTCTCAAGAAGGACTCTGCTCCATGGAGTTAGTTGGCCGGCTCTCCCACAAAATTAAATTGTTTATGTCTTTTATTTATACATTTTACACACTTACGCTAGAAATTTCTTTCTGAACAGAACATGCTATCTGAATTCGAAGGTCCCTTGATTAACTCCTAGCAAAATTTCCCATAGCCTAATTACAATCAAAATATTGTAACAAGTGCAGTATTGCCGCAATAATTTGAATCATTTTCTGGCTCTTTCTTATTTGCTTCTCTCCACGTAGTAAGTATTAATTAAAATTAGTAATAATTTAATATTTATTCCAAAATATAATTGTCTTAATATTTCAGGGTGGGCAGGGATAGCGTAGTCGGTATAGCAAATCGGTACGGGATGGACAGGTCGGGGATCGAATTCCGGTGGTGGCGAGATATACCGCACCCGTCCAGACCGACTACTATATAAAAGGTACCGGGTTATTCCGGGGGGTAAAGCGGCCGAAGCGTAGCGCTAACCACCCGCCCTTATCTATCTAGGCCCGAGGTTAAAAAAGAGTAGAGCTATACCTATACTCCCACTCTGGGCCTTCATGGCGTGTTCTAGGGTGAACTTTAACTTTACATTTTTTACCTCAGTATTACAGGAAATTTAGGTATTATTTAATTTTCTTTGTCATCTACATGGTTATTTAGAAAGGTAAAAGTTCTAAGTGGCCAGTAGCGCATTGTCTAGTAGCGTCTGTGTCATTTGTGTATTTCTGCAGGTGTTGTCTGCACATGGACTATTCAGGGTTAAACACTTTTGGTTAATTTGCACTGCTATTATTTTTACTGTTTTAATTTTGTTTTTGTTTGTACGATACAAGGTACAGGTTTTCTTTTCTAAAAACTTCACATTTTGCATTATGCAGTACGTCCTGTTTACGGACACGTCAAATAGAAATAAGATAAGGTTTATCAATAATGATTATACAATCGCCACTGTGTCTCTAGTGTTCAAAATACTATTTGGCCTTGCATTCGCTTTACTGGCCTACTGGCCTGCTATTTAAGTATTCCTTTCAGTGTAGGCTACATGTGCGCGAGTGTTTTTGTACTACAGGCTTAATACTGTGTTTATTCTTCTTTCTACATGTCAATTATAATGATCTTCAACAATTATTTGTCACTAGACACCAACATGAGAGAATTCGAAATTCCGCTGCGCTATACGTAAGGTATTCGCTCTTATGGGTTTTATGCAGGTGTCCCGAAACGTCGCTTAACAACTATCAACCAATGCTGCGTAAAACGGCAGAAGAGCGAAGACGTCAAACAGCAGCAGGTTTTAACACTATTTTGGCACCCTATCATTTTTCTAAGATGAGTAAATGGTGTGATAAACCTATTACACATGTACAATATCTGTGCCTCATGTCACTTCTGTTGCTACGTTCCAGAAAAGGATTACACAGGTTACATAAAAAACTGCATAATTTTATTACGTAGGTTATATTTAAAATATTTAATCTGATTTTGATGCCTTACTTGTGTTTTCGTTTATGTAGTCATCGAAAATATATATAATTTACAAAATTATTTTTCATATATTGTCCTTCGTGTGAACCCTGATATGGCCCATGAATTCGTAGCCTCTATAAGTTATTTATTAAAAATATTGTCCTTATAAAAATATAAACGTGAGACAGGAAACCAGAAGGATTATTAAGACGAATTACATGCGCATAATCGCTGAAGTTTATGAGTTTTTATTGAGGTGTTTTTACTGTAAATTTTGATGAATTCCTTTCAAAATTTTGCCACAATTTTCAAATTCAGAATAACACATATGAATCTTACCAATTCTGATCATCTTTGTTATACAAAGAATTTGGAATTAGTAATGCGAGGGAATGTTAATTTATTACCCAACGCCTCTCCAAAAAAGTAGAATTATCCAGTATTCTAAAATAGTCTATATGTCCGTACTGCAAGAAGTGCTGGCCGTGATAATTCATATCCTTCGTTTTATTCCTTGTGTTGTTCTGGTTGTAGTATATCTGAGCACATGTGGATGCGGAATTTTAAACCACGTACTGTCTGATTGAGTCCTGAAGGCGCGTGGTGGCCAAGTGTGGGGAAAGGAACATCATATAACCCACAGTGTTAATAGTTAAAAGTGGGGAAGGCTGTCATCCGCCTGCAGTATTCATTGAAGAGAGAACTTCTCTGTTTATCACGCCACAGTAATATATATTGTCCTGAAAACTTAATAGTACAAACATCGTCATTGGGCAACATACAGCAGCCCGTGAACGCCGCACACAATCGCAGTACAATGCAAGAAATGCTTACTAATAAAAAAAGGACATCAGTGATTATTTTGCAGTTGCGGTGTGTGAAAAAGGGCTGCAGTGGTGTGGGTTTTCCCGACCGCAAGAGGAGCAACCACTTCGCGAACTTTACGATTCTTTCCCCCTAAGTCGTAAATTTTATTTCTCCTTCTCACTCTGTCTTCCCTTCTTGTCTTTCCTCTCATCCCACATTTTTCCTCTCCTTCTTACTTATGTTGGTCTTCGGATATTATCCTTTACTACCAGTAGTATGTCCTTACCTCCTTCCATCCTTCCCACTTGTTCCTCCTCACCGTCATATAACCTGTATTTACTATCAACTTCTCCTTTCTTCAAGAAAAGAGATAGAGCAATGTTCTTTATACACTTGTTCTCCCTTATCCTGTTAGCACAAGACAACAACTAATGATTCGTTCAAATTAAAATCAATGAATTAACACCTGTTGTTTCGCAGTGAACAGTTTTTAACTCCTGTCTCCCTCAGTGGTATATATATACATATACATATATATATGTATATATATGTACATATATATATATATATTATATAACGAAATCTGTCACGCAGTTCGAAATTCTGGTTTCGGTAACTGATTGACGGAATGAAATTAAATTACACTCGATTTTAGACAATGTTTTTCACCAACTAAATGCACTTGTCATAAACACTAAAATATTCTAAAAATGTTTTATAAAAAAATTTAAAAAAAAGGGGCTATTTATAAAACATTTTTAGAATATTTTAGTGTTTATGACAAGTGCATTTAGTTGGTGAAAAACATTATCTATACTCGAAAAATGCACGGTGAAAATAGAATAAAGTTTTTTACACTCGATTTGTCATCAGTTACAGAAGAAATGTATGTGCTAAGAAATACAGTAAATGAATGTGGAGAAAATAAAAGTAATTATATTTTAATTTTTCTTCTCCTTAAGTTTGTACGGATTAAGCCCTGTAGCCCCATCTTTTGCAGAATTAATTCCGACATTTTCAGCCTCTCATATATTTGGTGGCACTCTTTGGAGGGAATGTCAGTCCATCGCAAGGCCTAAACTAAATAGGACAATAAAACATATTATAAGGAATGGAGAAGTATTCACATTAGCTGCAAAAAATTAGGCTGTCTTTTACCTACAAATATTTTTTATGAAAATCATACAATCATAGTACAAAATTTTAATAGTGAGTTTTATTATAAACCCTCTACATTTTAAAAACCGTAAGGGTTATCTTCATGATGTTGGGTTACTTCTACACACAAAAATGTCACCGTTCACAAATTATGTGTCATTGTCATATAATTAATAATGACTAACATATAATTTATGAAGAGTAATATTTATTTGTCAAATCCCCTCCTGTTGATGACACTTAGGGAGTAGAAACTTGTAGAGGGTTTAACAAGAACCCACTACTAAAATAAAGTGTTATACTTAGATGGGTTAAAATGTTGTTAG
Organism: Reticulitermes speratus; assembly: GCA_021186555.1. NCBI lineage: Eukaryota > Metazoa > Arthropoda > Insecta > Blattodea > Rhinotermitidae > Reticulitermes > Reticulitermes speratus. The sequence continues at coordinate 35,530,863 of JAJKFL010000003.1, read as the reverse complement.
ATGTGCACATATACACATCCATGCCCTGAGTGGTTTTCGAAAACAGGAACCCAGTTTTCGAGCTGTAGAAGACAGTAAAGATGTTGCACAGTTCGGTTACTGTGATCGGCCTACACGTTTCGTAACCATTATCATTTTTATTAATACCGTATTGGATTCTGTTTTGCTATTTTTTATCTGGGTGTCATGAACCCCATTCCAATAATCATATTGTAAATTTTGCTCTCTCCAATGGCAGATAAGCTAATCGGTTCTTAGCCTGCCACTAGTTCCTGCCGTGAGCCAATTTAATCCAATCCACTCTCTCCAACCATACTTCTTTACAATTAATATTAAAGTTATCCTACCATCTAGGTTTACCAAATTGTCTCTTACTTCTGGAGTTCCCGGAATAAAGTTTTCTATGCATTGATATTCTCCCCTACGCGTGCTAAATGTCCAAACCATTTCATATTCGTTTATTTTATCTCTCTAATTAATGTTTGGACCAGAGTACAAATTGTGAAGTTTCTTACTATGTAATTTTCGTAATGACCGCATAATACTTTCAAGTATTTAGTCTGAGTATACTTTATATTTACGCATTTCTAATTCCATTTCGGTCAATACGCTAGAGAACAGAGATTATATTTGTGGGTTTACGTGTGAGTAAATAAAAAATAAATGCAATACAATAACAAAAAAGAAACCATAACAATATTACCAGAATATTTATAAGTGTTTTTCTCTTTCCAATCATTTGGGCTTGTCCAGTTTGTGAAAAAAAACGTCTGCCCTTTGTCGATAGAATGATTTGGAAATATTTAAATTTGCCGCTTTCTTGTGTATTATTTCCTTGACTGTCAAAGAAATTAGCAGGTTTTGTAATAGCCGTGTGGTATTTCTACCTGTTGTCAGAAAAACAACAATGTTGTATGGCCGGTAGGTGCGAGTATAAATTGAGTCAACACAGGACAATTCTTAAACCCAGCACTTGGAAATAGTTTCATACAAAATACGTCTTCCATGTACATAATATTAACCTAAAGTTATTGCCCTTATTCTCTACCATTCGAGGTAGCTAGCTGAGCATTGAACAATACAATAACTTATTTAGCGGGGAGTCAGACTTAGATGAGTCCCGGCAAGTGACCGCCTCGTTCCCCAGGCATCGCTGTATGATCTTCCCCACTCTTACATGCCTCCTTCTTCATAAATACTGTACGGTGCCATAACACAATTCCGTCCCTTGATTTATTGCTGCATGCCCCTCTGTGAGTGAGTGAGTGAGTGTGTGTGTGTGTGTGTGTAAATATGTGTAGAACATCTCCGCAGCATTTACATTAGGACGTGGAATTTACTGTACCTATGTATTAAGAACCCCTTTTGTTCCGCCCTAGCACACCGTCGGAAAGAATGCTACGCGTTTGTTGATCTCGAAAGCAACTTGATTGTTCCATTTAACATCTCAGTTTCAGTATATTCACTATATGAACTTCAACACGCACAATTTATTTATTCTCTTTTTTTTTTCTTGTACACAGTTTAAATTCAGCTGATACACGAGGAAAGAAGCAGGCTGTGTTTTGGAAAATTTTTCGTAAAGGTGTTCCTACTTTTTATAATTTTGTTATCTAGAAGAAAAGTAATGTATATCTATAAGAACAGAGACCGTATACAGAAAATTAAATCCTCGGGTAATGTTACTATCAACTGATTTATAATCTCAAATCTTCTTTTTATTAGGAATCTTTAGGTATATATCTGCGACAGAATTGAAAAGCATGTAAAGGTAATTGAATGTGATAAACCGCTTTCTTCTGTTGTCTTATATTTTATGACATTTAATCCGATTAATTCAGGATTATGAAAGACATATCATTTCACGGAATGAAAATGTAAGTTTTATTTCATGTTTCCTAAGGATTTACATAGAAATCTTTCTTTTTCATAAGCACCTTATCCAGTTTATAATCCACAAGCCGTAATGAGACTTCTGTGACAGTTAAATATAGGCATTTTTTAAACTTCCTTCAATTAACATGTAAATGATAAATGACTGAAGGTTTTCTGTTACCTCTATATTAAGTGATTAAAACGGAATTTCCATAATGTTTTCAACTTACTTTAAACACTATTTCCTTCTATTTATCAGGTACAGTGTATGTAAATTATTATAGAATTTTTAACGTAAAAAATAAAGCCGCTATTTTCCTACTGTCCTGTAAATGAGGTCAGTACACTATGCGTTTCTCAAATCGCCTGCTAAATTCTATGGATATTCAGATAAAATAAACATATATCTGACAATAGGCCTCCTACGAACACAAAGACTAAGGTCGCAAAACGTAACTATTTCTTACAGAGAGACAGTAAGCTGCTCAAGAAACTTCCTCCACTTTATGGAGCCCTAAATGTAATTGTCATGTATGTAAGGACCCATCACTGGACCCTATACTGAGATAGGTCATTCCGATATTTATTCAATATTAATTTAACACACATTTCAAAATTCCTCACACCGATGCAAGGGCTTACCACGTGCTCTCCTTCAATTTTTCCTACAAAAACTTTCGCGTATTTCATCTCCAAAAGCACCCTTCGTGTCCTGTTCACTCTATCGTCCTTGATATATCACCCTAATATATCTGATGCCGAGTACCAATTACAGAGCTCCTCTTTAGAGTTCTCTCCATCCCCGTGTTACTTTCTGTCTCACTTAGGCTAAATATTCCGTCCTCAATTTGTTCTCAAATTTCGTCAATGTAGGTTCTATAGAAATGTGGTTCTATAGATATTGAGACAAATAATAGGGCCTACTGAAAGTAAATAATCACAAGCTCTATGCGTGCAAACAAAGCCAAATAATATGAGATGCAAAAATATATCATATATTATACGACATTATAGTTGTAGATTCAAAAATCATCTTTAGCACAAACTTTGTTTCCTTCGGTTCATCTCGTAGATTCGAACTATAACAAAGTAAAAATAAATTTAAGAATTACCGATAAAAAATCAATTCTTCTTACACCCTTGGAAAAAAAGAATTATTCGATCCGCGAAAATATTCTTTAGGAATTACAGTAAAGTTCTTCATCCGTAACGACATTGCCGCAAGACAGACAGACAGTCAGACAGACAGACTGCCTGTCAAGGTAAAGTTATCTATACTGAAAATTTGGCTATCGATAACGTGTAATAGACTGCATTAGTCCTAGTAGCACTGTGGTAAGATTAATTACAGTAAATGATAGCATTTACAGAAAAATTGACTGTATATTTTCAATGGAAAATATGGCTGTCAGACGGTAAAAATAGAAATATATATTTTATGATGATTATAATGATAATGTTGGTGGTGGTGGTGTTGTTGGTGTTGGTGTTGTTGGTGGTGGTGGTGTTGGTGGTGGTGTTGGTGGTGGTGTTGGTGGTGGTGTTGGTGGTGGTGGTGGTGGCGGCGGTGGTGGTGGCGGTGGTGGTGGCGGTGGTGGTGGCGGTGGCGGTGGCGATATTAGTGCTCATTAAAAATTAGAACTTTACTTTGCTAATTTATAGGAAAGTGATCTGAAATCGGCTATTGTTTGAAAGTTGACAGTGCCAAAAAATTAATTACAGAATTGTAGGCCTAAAGCTTGCAGTAAATATCAGCAGCGTACACCTACATGGGCTACACACACACACACACACACACACACACACACACACACACACACACACATGGACAGACATTAGGGATACAAAGCCAATTTGTTAAGGTTATAAATAAGATCTATGAAAATCAACCAAAAGAAAACGGACAATAAAATGTATATTTTGTCACAGAAGAGAAAGTATTTATCCCGTTTAGCTACTTGGCTAATATTTTGATGTCTCCTTTAATACACACGTCCGTGACAAGAAACATTAGTAATAATTATTATGGACTAGATGGGAGAGAGGTAAGCTGCTAACAGGATATTTAACACCATAATAGAATTCAAGAAAATATTTTACATTTAATACAACAGCAATAAATTAACACAAATAGCCTAGTAGTCTAAATCAGCAACAGGTAATGTTTTGAACATGGATCTCCTGCTATTAATTACAATCGATGTATCATATGTACTTATATTTCACTGTGAGGAACATAAAATCTCTCTTTAAAATTTATTCAAGGAGCTGGTAAGTCTAGGAATATTTGTTTTAATATTGCCCAATAAGCCTATCTTGCAGTCAGGAATTTAAAATAGCTGTCCCTGTCTCTAAGAAAAATGTGTACGGGGAAAACAAACATCTAAAATTTGGTACGAAATACCTTGGAAAAAATGCCACCTGTAGGAGGCAGAATGATAATATTAAAAGGGAGCTTAGAGAAATATTTTGGGCGATAACAGTTATTTTGCATTGAACTTACTGAATGTCGGACCCACTCATTTGATTTTATGTTTGGTATATTCAGTTGTAGGTTTCTAATAGCAGGAATTGTTATTTAAAATAGATATTATTTCCTTAAAAAATCTCAAGAATTTTAATGGTTATTGTGTATTTCCCTTAGGAAAAATAATCTTATATATATACGACCAACACTCATGTAGTTTTACGTTATAAATACGTATTTGCTTGGTGCAAACTCAAGTGCAGACACTTGGTCGGATCAATTATTTTATTCACTTTCCAAAAACATTCCTTTTAATCTATAAATTTTAAGAAAATATCCAGGATTTCATTCGAGTAGGAGGAAGTGGAATTAAAATCGGTGAAAATTTACTAAGTATTAATAGAAGTTAAACAAAATAGTGTATTCTAAAAAGCCAAAAATTAAATACCTTAATTTTACCTGTTTTGAATCTTTATGTATACATTTCTTTTCTTTTTAAAATATACGTAATTACAAATATCAGTTTTTTAACTGGTGAAGCATGAGTCACAACAGAGTCACATTATGGCTATCTGTCAGTCAGTCAGTCATTCCTTCTTGGTGTCGAATATCCCCTAGGACCCTTCACAATATATTAGTCTAAGGGTTCAAAATTTATTGTCTTACAATCTTGGGGCGCCCTCTTTAACGAGAGAGACAAGAGTTGAAACATGAACTTCTCCTATATTGTACATAAGAATTCAGTTCCTACTTCCAGGAGACCTTGCATATTTACAGGTATTATCAAGAAAAACCGGTTAATGTTGCTTAAGGAAAACAATCGTTGTTTTCAGAGAATCATGCAAATATGTAAATGCAGTCTGTAGAAGCAGACGAACTGCGAATAGTTTTAAACAAGGTGGTATATATAGTAACCACTCTGCATTAAAAGGTTAATACATATAAATATAAATCAACGGAACATAGTTCATGAGATGCTGATTCTCCATCAGCTGTTCAAGAAATTATTCTCCTTTTACGGTACATGAAGTTTATTAGCGTGATCATAAGAACGCACAAATAGACCACACGATCACACACGATATATCAGAGCCATAAACTCTCCCAAGTGTCCTCTTTCCTCGCACACTTCCGTCTGAAATTTAGTAGGCATTTTTCATTTACCCATGCGTGCTACACGCCACACCCAACACAATCCACCACATGTTCGCTTTGGCATTATGGGATGTAGAATAAACATGTAGCTTCTTGTTTTACAGTTTTACTCCTCCTCATATTTCTTCTCTTAAGGCCAAATATTGTACTTCACCTCCTTATGAATAAATATAAATTTATTTTTGGAATTATTCAAGCTTTTGGACTTTATCCTTTGTCCCTTGTATCACATAAAATTGAAAACTGACATTTTTGGGACACGATCGACTCCTTCGTCAGGCGAAAGGACAAAAGAGCGCCGAAATATTTGGGCCCTATAAGTAAAGCTATTCTAAACCTCTGGGAAATGCTTATCACTTAAACTACTATCATAATAAGTAGTGTTGTCTACAAATTTTATCACTGTTTGTTGCCCAGATTTCCTGAATAATTTGCCTATCGTATCCAACTGCCCATTTAAAGGTTCAATGATGCCACGTATAATAGACGTCTAACATCATCAGAATTTGTAAAAGTAAACCTTACGGAAATAAAGATATTTGATATGGTGTTTAAAGCACAGCAATGGGGACATACGATACTTTATCTATCTACGCCTTAAATATCTCAGACTATAAGTCGCGCCGAAAGTCTGGGTAATAGTAAATGATGCATTAGAAAGGATGTGAAGAATTGCGCTAAGTCTACGCTCAGTGTATGCTGCTATCCCAACATTTTCCTGGAATTACTGAGGAGGCAATCTCTTAGTTTAATCCGTGTTCCAGCCGATATTCGAAAGGGGTACGTCCAGAATATGTCCCTGTCATTACCTACTCAGCCAACTTGCTTTCTACCTTAGGGATATATATATATAAATATACTAGTATATTATATATAATTAGGGTACCTAAAAATACGTGCCAACTCCAAGTACATGTGAATGTTTTCACCACGCTTTAACGGAATCAGTTGTCGACGATTTTGTTTCAAGTTCAGTACATACTTTTTACACTGCCAGACTTAACGTTCAAAAATTTTACAGTCTGTCCTCACAGTGCATTTAGACCTATGTGATTTGTAGGGATCTCAGAAGAAATAGCAATTATTTCCCTGTATATTATTAACTGATTTCTCTTTAGAGTGTTTATTGATTGGACTGTGTTGTCTGTGAGGTAGGAACTGGATTTATATGAATATTTTAGCTTAATTTTAATCCTTAAAAGGGTAAAAATACCATCAGCTAATTCTTGGCTACTTTACAAAAATATATCGACAGTTAAACCTCCTTAATTACATGAATATTTTCTTTCGAAATGTTATGGGAGTATCATTTTCCTTTGTTGTAAAACTCCTCCTTTATTGCTTCTGACTCGCCTAGACACCCCGTGGCCACTAATGAGTAGGAAAATTGATTGGGGACTGCTACATACATGTCTGTAAGTGTATATGTACATACATACGTACATACATACATACATGCATACATACACGCACACACACACACATTTCGATCCACTTAGCATCCAACCCGCCTCGTACTGAATCTGAACCCTATATGTGTGTGAGTGGAAGTCGGAAATTAGCATGCATTATTAATTGTAGTTACACTCACTGGCTGGTTTGTCCTTCTAGTTACTACATTATATAGCGCTGAGAGAGAAAAAGGCTCATGAAACGTAATTTGTTTGTTTTTATTGTCCTTCATACAAATATCAACACATAAAGAACATCATATTTGTTGCGGATACGATGAAAATTACTTGCATGTGTATTGATGGAACATACACACGTTTAAATTGGAAAGAAAGACACAGTAATCCTTCTATTACGCACTGGTCTCGTATTTAATCCTTGATATTTTAACGACGGCTACGCAACTGGTGGGAAGACAAAACAAGGGGAATGCAGATTCACAGCAGAGCAAGGCGCTTGGATAAGAGGACAGCAGACTGAATTGATTATGGGATTTGTTCTAAGCCTTATACTTTTGGATGTTAAAACCACAACCGGACAGAATATTTTTCGTAATAATTTAAATGTACTTGCAGATAAATCTGCTAACGTTTTCTTTACACATTCCTGAAGCACATTTGATACGATATAAATCTGAGGGTATAAAAAGAGGTATTTCATGTTCCTGAAATATTTGTAAATAATTTTATATGGTAGCAGTGATAAAAACAAATAAGTAACCAACCCCATGGACTATAAACCTTGTTTGAATCTCAAATAAATCTGTTCGATTAGAGAACATAAAAGTTTCTGCTTTTAGTTTAATCCCTAGTCCGGCTTGTTAACAGTAACCAGTCACTGTTTCCTATCTGGAATCAGTTAAAACACGTCCACCTCGTCATATCCTGTTTCCTTAGAACCTACCTTGATATTATCCTCCCATTTATTCCCAGGCCTCCAAAGTGCTTGCTTCCCTTCAGGAATCTCAACCATATTTGTTACTGCACGCATATTTCGCCTGTCCCATGCCTGTCACATTCCCTACTCATTTCATTGTCTTTAATTTGATCATCCCTTAATATGTGTTCAGGAGTACAAATATTAAGAAGACATTCATATGCAATTTCTCCAATTATCTAAAAAATAAAATTACGATCTGATTTAATTATTAGAAAATACGAGTATATTATTTCTATAAATTTAGACACCTGCGTCCCGTTACAAAAGAATTAGAGCTTATTTTATTGTTTTTTAGTTTACGTTTCAAATTTTTCATACCCAGGGTTTTGGGTTTCTCCTACTTGCGATAGTAGAAAGCTGTGATTGCAGTGTACCAGTATGCCTTCAGTATCAGTATGACTGTTTAGTTTCTGTCCACCTGTTCTTTTATTAAGTGCAGTTTTGAACACAAATGCACCCACAGCTATAAGTGAAGGTTTCTGGAAGAAATTTCGAGACAACATCCTAACAATTGCTAAAATAGGGTACTGCCCGCAAAATTCAATCCCTGATATTTCTTATTATATGCACACTTTCAATTTCAATTCAATTTTGAAATTGAGAATTAGCTTATAAATTCGTGTAATTTGAATATATTGATCATCGAATGGTTTTGAAGCAGTTTGTGTAATTTAACCAGAGAAATAGTACAAAGGTCTTTCCAGAATTTCCTTTGTGACTGAAATGTAGAATAACACTGCAGTAATTACAGTAAAAGTGTAATTAGTTAATTTTATCTTCGTATCCACATTTCTATTTCTGTAGGTAAGGCATATATTCAAATAATTTCCACACAGTAAACGCACAGGCTTAACAATTACTATATATATATACAAAAAGGAAAACAAATGTCTCTGATACCTAAACAAATAAAGCAGTTTTTATAGCACTGCTCTTATGAATCTTGCCTGTCATCCCATTTGCTTATCCAGTCACACCTCATGTGTCAAAAGTTATGCTATTATGTACAGTGGGTGTTTCGGATTTGTTCAATTCTACACATCATCGTAAAAGACAAGTGTAGAAAAATGAAGACCGAAAAATTAGGCGAGAATAAGTGAAATCAAATTATTTTTCTCTATATTGTGGGAGATTGACATTCATCTCAATTAAAATAAAATTACATTTTCTACCTCACAGATGACAAACTCAGTGTCCATTATAAAATCCTATCACTTAATGTTGTTTAGTGAAAGAAGCAGTGCTTATTATGAAAATCATCACGCAACAAAATACCATCTGTGGCGAGATGAAAGAGTTGCCTAATAGTACAGCAGGTGGAACACAAACTACTGGACTATAGAGGGCCAATTCTGTAGAGTTCATTCACGCTACGAGCGTATTTATTTAGGTAAACTCTGCAGTATCAAACTAAGATTGGTATTCGGAATGGCATTTGCTCACAAACACCTAAATGAACTCTCTTATAATACTGAATAAAATAACAAATATATGAAGGGCGTATACATGCTTTATTCTCCACAGAGAGATAAACACAATACGGAAGACTTTAAAGACATAAATAAGAAATAATACGCTTAACAGATCATAGTATGAAGATCATGCCGTTTATGCGTATATGGAACTGCATGAAGTAGTCAAGAATTGAAACAGCATGCTAATATGGCATGTGGATATGACAGACACCGCGAAAGAAAACCAGTTTTGACACATCTGTAGGAGTAAATTAACCTGAAGTCCCGCCGTTCTAAATACTTTGCTGTGTGGTGTACACAAATGACAATTTCCTTGCATTATTCAATGTAAGATTAGTAAAGTCAAGTACATTTCGTCCTGTCCACTTCTACAACTCAGCAAATAAGAATCATGTACAAGTGCGTGATATATATTCGTAAAACGTTAAACGTGGTTAAAATAGGCACTGACTAGACTAAAGTTTTATACTAGAATTTGCTACCTGATTATCTGAATATCCTTCAGTATATCTATCTCGGAGAAAAGTACGAGTATTTGTATCTGCGAAATACATAAAATTGGTGCTGGTAGAAGATTACTATTGAGAACTGACATACTGAATTTTATGCATATTATTAATATGCTTCTTAATTTTCTTGCTGCGTATCGACAATATGTCATTTTATACAGAGGGTACTGAAAAGCAGATTTTGTGTTGTGTCTCATTCGGTCAGTCTTCTTATTCATTTTACCGTTCTGAATGTTAAGAAACTCGGTAGGATAAATTTTGATACATGCTAAATTAAGTCTAATTTAAATTACCTTCATGGAAGCATTCATATTAACATCCAAATAATATGATATATTGTGCATGCACTTACATATATAAGATTTTATTTCAGGGTTTTGCCACTTTTTATTCTTATATGCCTATGTGTTTACAGTCTGAGTGCCGAAAAACGTGACTTATAATCCGTGAAAAACTACTGATAACTAAACTGAAACCGCAATAAATAAACACATGTACACTACTGAAAAAGTGAGGACTTTCATATCATTGTGTACTTACTCTGTCCGAGGTGCACCCTCTTCATCCATGGGTAGATCTGCGGGGGGTTGCTAGTTGTGGCACTGCCCCCTTGCTTACTGTTGTTATTGGCCGATCCCGTCGTGCTCGAAGTAGAAGATGTTGATGAGGCAGGCGACGAGGAACTTTGAGAAACAGCCGACGACGCCGTTGTAGACCCAGCGGTCTGTTGCTGACCCGTGACTGACGGAGAGGTAGCTGATGACGGCCCAGTACCTCTCACTGCAGGCCCAGATGTGCTGTTCCCACTTGAAGCTGAAGATGGTGAAGTTACTGTTGATTTTCCTCCAGCCACGTTGTTTGGGTTTGATCCTTGTTGAGCCGCCGATATCGGTGGGCTACCTCTCTGAGGTCCTCCTCCAGTTGTGCTCAAATCTTGCGGAGAACTTACCCCTGTAGTTGAAGTTGAGTCTGCATACTTACAGCTGCTATTACTCGCTACAGAGTTGTTATTGAGTAAAGACCCGCCAGGTGTTGTAACGACTCCTAGCGGTGGGGTGACGGCACCAGGACTCGCATTGCTGGCGCTGTGGTGATGAGGGTGCTGCTGGAGATGAGTTACTGTTGCACCACCCCCAAGCCTCTGAGGGTGGGATGAATGTAACTGTGTATAGTCCACCATTGCAGCAGCACCACCGCCATTCTGCATGTGTTGTGCTGCTGGTACGTTGCTGGTAGCGTAAGGATGCTGAGGGTAGTGTTGAGTGTGGTGAGCGGAAACTTGCTGAGGCGAGTAGCAGGTGGGTGGGTATGAAGCTGGAGCCCCGGCGTTGGGGTTGTAGTATTCTGCAGCCTGTCCCTGACTGGGTGCCGGATGTTGGGCACTCACAGGAGAAGCCCCTGCCCTCTGGGCTTGACCCTGGTTCGCGTAACAAGATGCCAGAGAATTTACGAACTGGTACGAACTCATTGTGCCACACGTAATTTTCTTTCAATAGTTTACAAGAAATTCTTCAGATTTTCCTCGTGTCGTTCCTTCAAGTTTCAGTAGAGACTCCAGCAAATATTAAGATAGCAGTTTCACAGTTATTTTCATTCCAACACAGAAAGCAAATCAAACGCCCTGACTATAGACACGGATCACAATAAACTATCACGAGTAGGAACTCTTTGTGAAATAATGTTAGTGCGAAATGTACGAAGTACGTATCAAGTCTAGATGCAAACCCCTACAACAACACTACACTCTCACAAGTAGACATCAGTAGTAACATAGAGTTATTTATGCTTCCGTGCTTGTGCTGGAGTTGTTAACAGGTAGAACATAATCCTATCGCTTAACTGATAATAACTGGATTGCAACAGAGTTCAACTGCACGTAAGAGTCATTTAATGAAGCAGACTGGTGTTAAATTCGTAATGATGACCATCTTCACTTAATCACCGCAATATACGAAGTCCATCTTAATTAAATATCTATTAATCGATTGTTTAGACGTACTTTTAAAACCCACTTTATAGATACTTATTTCAGCAAACATGAACACACACACGCTGCATAATATAAACGGTATATGCGGTTCCTCTCTGGTTTTTCTTCAACGTATCACGACCACGTGGCCTATGGGGATGTCTTCGTGTAGTTTATGAGCAGCAATTACTGTCAAGTGGTTGTGGTATAAATTGCAGTAATACTCCTTGCTGATGACGGTCATGTTTATGATACGTCTGTATATCTTACAAGGGACTGCTGAAGAGGAGGAAGTACCGGGGTGATGCCGGCCAACCAGTGGCCTTACGGTTTGAACAAGCACTGTGCCGCTACATGTACCCGGATCACGTGTTTTATATGATGACAACTAGAAGAGCACTACTGAAAAACTTTTGAGGGAGAGGGAACAGAGACAGAGGGATGATGTCTCTCTCTCTCTTTACGTCGTTCCTTCCCTATACCGAGCAGCAGCAAGTAGATCGGGACGTCTAGGTCTGCCTCAGTTGACGGCAATGCTGCTACTGTTACTGATCGTCTGCCGTTTCTGACAAAATCTGTTCTCTCACTTTGACACTGTATTCTGTCTCTGTCGCTCAATATGGTGACTTATATTAAGGTTCTGAAATGTTCACCACTGCCAACCACCAGTGACAGGCAGGTCACGCGGGGGGAATGAACATATACACTGCCACGTTGTTCTGGTCGCAATCTCACACAAACCACCCTGAAGTAAAATTAGAAAAAAAAACAGTAAGGGGCGTGGGGGGTACCTAGTTTTCCACCACCACCATGACTACTACTAGTTTACCACGCCGTCGCCAAATGATGACGGGGGCACGCGCCCTGTCTAATGCACGAGACTATTCCGGTAGCGTCGCTGTTGACGAGGATAGCACCAACGATTGTTTGACGACATCATGGTCGCTCGCACCAGTTTCGCCGTTTTGGTTGAAAACCCAACCACCAATCCCCGCGGTCCGTCAAACTTTGATTGGGTACTTGCAGTTGGATTCTTCAACCCTGTTGTCGATGTGAGAGGGACGAGAGGCAGTGACTGTTGGACAGAGACAGACAGGGTGGGGAGAGGGGTTCAGTAGGGAGGAGAAGAGAGAGATGGAGGGTTAATGGAGAGAGAATTTCAGAAAGGGAGAATGAGGGGGGATATGGGAGGAGGTTTCAGGTTAAAAAGTCTTCAGCTCTGTATGTGTCTTGATCCTCACCGGTTTTGTATATTGGGAGTAACTATATAAACTTTCTGCGCATGCGTATATAAACTATACATGTGTTTTTTTTGTACCCTGGGTTATTTCAAAATACGAGGAGAGGGGGTTGACAAGATGATTACGAGAGGTGGGGGAATTTTTAAGACTTTTTATTATTTTAGAAGTATGGAATAGAACGCGATCTTTGTGGTCCAATGTGCGGAAATTGAAAAAAATTATAGTGTGATGGTTACTTTTTGTGCCTTTGGTGTTTAACAAGCAGTAAAAGAAGCGTGCTTGTGATACAAAAATATTCACAAGTAACTCCTTTTCTTAAGTGGAAGAATTTTCGACACCAAGACAGAGTGAGGGGGGCCTAATCGGAGGTGAGTTCAAATTTATGGACTTGTTGATAGACTTTAACGATTCCGTTGACATACGTTAATATTAGCGATAATACTGATATTTGTTTTCCATCATCCTGCAAAAAAGAGAGCAACTACTGTCTTTTAAGCGTTTCAAATGGAGTTTAAAATAAGTTAATCAACAGCTGTTCTTGTATTTCGCTGGAGTTATTATGTCAAAGGGGAGAGAACCGGCTTAATGCTGCCGGATTAACAGTGGGCTTAGGACTGTCCACTGTTTTATGCCAGGGAGGTGGGACGCTTCCGACTGTGCTTTGTTTCGCTCATTGGATTACAGCACTGATTATTTACCCTGACAACTAACGCCCTGTTTCTTTACACGATTTAAAGCTACTGACATAATTGCTTATTTTTAAACACACGGCTAATTTAACCTTAATAGAAAGTGGGCCACTTCGGATTACTTTTTAATAGAAGCTATTAAATTATAACATTTATTGAGATAAGGGTGTGTATGGGCGACTAAATACTCATTATGCATTTTGAAACCAATTACTACTGTAGGTCAGAACATATCAATACACATACTTGTCGCGCGGATAATTTTCAAATCGTAATGATATACCGTCATTTGTTCTTAATAAGCATAGCGTTAAACTACAATAAAATTGTTAAAATTGTTTATTAGTAAATGTTATCTCCTCAGTATAACGCGATAATTATACAGCTATCAAATTACGTTTGTGTAAAGTAAATATCTTTGTTACCGATAAATTTACTGAAACGGATATTTCGTATTAATGGAATTAATTATTGCCTTTAGTTCTAGGTCTAATCGCTTTCAAATAAACTGACACCTTTATGATACGTGTATAAATGTCACTTTATGGTGGTAGAAAATGGTTATTATCACACAAAGCTCTTACTTTTACTTAGCCAATAACGTTCAACTATTTTTTCTTTCGCCCGTTTGAAATAATTTATAATTCACGCGTTTGTCTCCTTACGTGAATAATTATCAATACCACACGTTAATATGTCTCACACGCACACAGACACACACAGTCATTAGTGCACTGCTATTAAAACACGTGACGACAATTGTTTCACTTCCCGATTGCCGTGGTCGCTCCTCGCTGCCACCACGAGAGCTCGTAAGTCACTGGCACGAACCTCGTTTCCAAGCGGACGTGTAGCCTGCGAGTCACTTTTAGGCCGTGGCGAAGTTTCTACAACACTGACACTCACGCTGCCAATCCTTCTCGTCGCAAAACTAGCCCGTCCATTTGGCGTTACGACGGTAGGGATACAGAAGAAGGCAGAATGGCGCCCTCGTTAACACGACTTCACACACGTAGCGATATGATATTTCTCACAAATTTTAAATACTCGTAAAATAAAATTAATGTTGAGACCGTAGTACTGAAATCATGTCAAGTGCATTAGTGTGTGTGTTTGTATGTATGTGTGCATATATGTATGTAGCTTTTATTTATGCTATTAATAAAAGATTTGTATTTAACCCACGCGAAGTTCCTATGTAGGTGTCTGGTTTAACCGAAAGAATAAGCTTACAACCGGTAGCAGAACAATTTTTTGTTACCAATTTAACGTGCCTCTGCTTTCTGTTCTCATTTTCATTGATCCATTCTGTTAGTAGTCCATGTGCAAGTTAACAACGCGGCTTGTTCTAAACACACTTTGTAACGTTGCTGAGTGTCGCAAAGTATTTAAATGACATGGCTTTTTAACCTTAAATCAAGACACGCACGTAGTACCGTGTATTTCCCGTCAACTGCATCAGTGATTATTACTCCTCACTTCGCGTGCGCGCCCGTGATGCATCGTCCGTCTACTGGCCGTTGCTTAATAACTAGTTTTGTATATGGTCTACCGTCAGCGGCGGGTCGTAGTAGTCGTAGCGTAGTTGTGGTTGTTGTTGTCTCCTCAATTCGTTCCTCTGTTAGTTATGTCATAACCTCTTTGGACTCCCTCTTCCCTAAACTATATGTTATAATAATAATGTCTTATATTTCGTCCCCTACCTCCTCCTCTTGGCCAATATTACAGTGCCAGTACTGTTGTAGGTGATGCCCTCCCCTACAACATCGGCCTTGTCTTAGTTCAAACATTTGCACGCCAGATGGTGTAACCATCGTACTTGAGCATTCTACTCTCTATCTTTCTCAATCACTCTCCCTCTTTGTCATGCTTTCACCACAGCGCGTTCGTCTGTCTTTGTCGTCTCCGTCTGCTGTTTCTTTTATCTTGGGCATACCCAGCGCACGCTTTTCATTTTCTATCTCTCTGACCCCTCTTCTTCTACATTGGAACACACCCCCATCCCCACTATCTCCTCACCAACCCGCCAACACACGGGAACCCTTCTCGACCATACCAAACACAAGACAGGGCAACATCGAGTCTGGGTTGGTTTTCAGATGAGCAGATCTCTCCCGCATGTACACACGTTACGCGGTGATTCTCTCGCAACCAGCCCCACCATGAGCCTCACGTTCAAGGAGGGGTTGCTTGTCTGTTTGGGGGTGGAATTCTAGCTATCACTTCCCTCGTTCCTGAATAAACCCCAGCACGATGCTGTGCAAATACTCCGAGGTTGACGTTGACCGCTACCGTTGGAATTGACACTCATGGTGACCCAGGTCAAGAGCGAAGGGGCCGGAAAAAGGTTTTTCCTTTTGGAGGGGGGAACTGTGGGTTGTTTCTTGCGATTCTCCGGTCCTTTGAGGTTGAGCAGTTTTTACATGCCTCCATGAATACCGCAGTTCTAGGAAGGACCGATACGTGACAAAACACGTTTGTAGCAGACTGCCTAGGAGCGAATAGAAGTGCAAAGTGCATACTGCTTTTATTCAGTATTTGTAAAGGAAAATCCGCAAACGAAGAAGTAGTATTCAGATCCTTAGTTTTTCGATTCTGTTAACTATTTCAGCACTGACAATTCCCCACCCACCATCTAAGCCGTAAAGTAACTGTCTTTAAAGTATTCTAGAAACTTGGTATTTATACTGTCATTCTTTTTATTCTAAGATGAAATGATGAGATAGTAGCTCTATTTAGAAATAAATCCTTAGTTAAGCTTGTACGTTATTTCATAACAATAACAATCGAGCTTTAGCTTCAAATCCTCTTCAAACTCATCAGTCCATCTTTTCCGTTGTTTGCCTCTTTTAATTGCTGCTTCCATTTTTCATTTCTTTGGTATTATTTCCTTAGTCATCCTTTGAATATATCCAAACAATCTTAATCTAAGAGGTTTACTAAATTTTACAATATCTCCTCCTTGCAATATAACCTATGTCCACTTATTTCTTCTTGTTCTCCAGCTTTCTTCTTTTCTTAACATAATGCGAACTAAGTTTCGTAAACCAGAAATCATAAATACGCCGAAAATTCATAAACAAGCGTAAACAAGATCTGTATTTAAGTTTTCAATTGTCTGTATAAATAAAATTACAATAATGTTAACAGTAATTGTAATCATAAAACTGTAGGCATGTAAATCTATGCAACAGGAAAGTAGTCTTTATAAAATCTTTCCATAATTCTTTTTTATTTATTCAGAAATTCCTTATGATCTGCAAGTTACATTGCTGTTTATTAAACGAATATCAAAATTCGTCTTTAAATCTGTGGCCGCCAAGATTTTGCTTCAGTGCTAGAAATGCAAGTTAACCGCTCGGCGCCAGATCAGGGCCATGTGCGGGATGTTCAGATGTTCGTTAAAGAGACTGTAAGCCATGTAAACTTATTTTCCAATCACATTTATATATAGGAGCTGTACATGCTTAATTTAAGCTTGTAGGGCATTAATCGCAGATCACAAAATAAATTACATTTTCTTCAATGATTACGGATGGGTATTTTGTTTTTTTTTTTTCATGGCGCAACAGTCTCTAGTGGGCCAGTGCCTACTCATTATCAAGGCTTCGTGATCACACTCAGACACACCACATTCGGTAGGACTCCTCTGAACGAGTGATCAGCCCGACGCAGAGACCTCTACCCGACAACACACAACCCTCACAAGAGACAGAAGTCCATGCCCCCCGCCGTACTCGAACCCGTATTCCCAGCAAACGAGCGACCGCAGACCCACACCTTAGATCGCGCGGCCACTGGGATCGGCTACAGATTGGTATATCCAGAATAATCTAAATCTGTGATTGACATTTCTTTTGTTGCTTACCTTACCGAACTTAGCACTTTGTTTATTTCAAATCCGTGAATCAACTTCACATCACGTCACTATAAATGAACGGCCATTATGCAATGATTGATAGTGGATTTAAAATAGTTTTTACTATCTGACATCTAATCACATGTTCCTGAAGAAACTTACAGGATACGCTGCACGCAATCTCCAATAGACTGTGTGTATTTGGAGGTCCGCTCTCTCCATTTTGACAGTCGAATGCCGAACACCTACACAGCACAAACAACCTTACTTGTAGTAAAACCGCCTCTGCCCGATTCACAATAGGCGCCATTAAGAAGGAGCCTTATCCCTGCCATTTGGCATAGTAGATGTAGGGTTAACCGTTTCAGAACAGGATGATTACAGTTTAAGTGTTGTGCGTAAGTAGAGCGGCTGATAATTGTTGTCTTCCGAAATGTGACGACTTACACTCTAGAAGAAAATTACAAATGCTTCGGAGAAAACTATTGCCGCGACCTCCACACCCTAAGGAGGGCTGCAGTACGGTCAGTCGAAGGTTTGACAAATTTCTATTACAATATTTGACATCATATTTCAAAAGACTGTAGGCCTGATCTTAATAGTTTCCGATGGGACATCCACAAATCTCGTAAGAGACCTAAGTTACAAAGAGATGGAAATCACTGGGAGATTTGTCAGGATTTTAAGGAGGGTAGTCCATAAGCTTCCAGCCGTACCTTCGTAACCAATTAAAAGTCCAGTTGGCAGTGTAGGGCCCATTGATTTACATCTCTTTGG
Source organism: Reticulitermes speratus (assembly GCA_021186555.1). Lineage (NCBI taxonomy): Eukaryota > Metazoa > Arthropoda > Insecta > Blattodea > Rhinotermitidae > Reticulitermes > Reticulitermes speratus. The sequence continues at coordinate 35,512,456 of JAJKFL010000003.1, read as the reverse complement.
ACCCCTTAAGAACAACCTGACTGGCAAGCGATTTGCGGCAGACTCCGACGTGAAGCAATTTGTCGCTTCCTAGCTGCAGATATTTGAAAAGATTTCTTGTACGCCGGAAAAAAAGCTTTGGTCTCACGGTGACACAAATGGTTAATGTCGGTGGTGACTACGCGGAGGCCTGATGAGTGCAAATCAGAATAAGGTTTTTGCACTCATTTTGTGTTACCTTATTGTATGAAACTTACTGCATATTGATATCCTGTTTCCAATTAATGTGAAGATGTCACAAGTTGTTTTAGATAGAGTAAAGTTCATGTTTCAGTGTATTTAAGTTTATGTAAATATAAAGTCACATCTCTAAAAATCAAATTCCCAAGTTTCTTCTACACCTTAAGCTACGAAAGAAAATGAACTAATATCTAACGCCAAGGTTCTCCTTGGAAAGCTGATAGTAACGCACGTTTTCATGAAATTACCTGAATTTTGTGAGAAGTAAAAATTCAATATTGTTCCATCGAAACCCCGGTACTGGGTCCTATTCTGAACCAACTTTCTATTTCTGTAAGATCCATTTCCACCTTATCCCCCTCCACGCCTAGGTCTACCAAGTGGTCTCTACCTTCAAGTCTTCTAAGAAATAAAACTTTTTTCAATGTACATTTGTCCAAATGTACTGATTAGTAGCAGTTGCGTGATAAATTATAAATCAAATATTGTGTATTACGCAATATCAAATGCTTAATTCATATGATCTGTAGATCATAACGAGATAAATCAGAGTAAGACGAGGTACATATAATGTTGCTGAGTTTGTTCCAACGCTGAAAATTTAAATATTTTACTTCTTAGTTTTTCTTCTGCTTTAGATTATTTGGTATAAAACATGAGACATCAAATTATTGTCATACGAAAATTTCGATATCATGTGCATTTATTTGCGTATTTTATTTCTTGCTATGAGAGTTTTTGAGGCGTACCACACTCCATAATGGTACAGAGAACAATGTAATACATCCGCTGGTCACACATTTTACAATTTACACGACTATATCGTTCAAGTTCTGCCTGCCTGTCTTTCTGCTCTTCTCGCCATCAGTCATAATTTAACTTGCATGCACCACACTATCTACTGGCTACTCATGTGTACAATGTGTCAGGCCAACCTATTCATTAATTACTCTTTTAAAGCCCCTTCCCCCTCCTCCTAACCCTTTCACTCTTTTTTATTACGCCTTGAATGTAGGCTGGCCACATTGCTTGTTTTAGGGCGACCAGCCATGCCTGAAGAGATAGAGAATGTCTCACTATTATACTGCATGCAAGTTTTCTGTGCTACTGACTTCAATTTCCAATGTCCGAGCGATCCTTGCTCTGCTTTTGTATAGTTCAGCATGTAACACAATTTGAATATCAAGTTGAGCTTTTAGGGTTCTGTGTGTCACATAATTGTAATATTTTTTAAATTAAAGAAATTGAAATCACACATGACCTTAAGTTCATTTTACGTAAACGCATCTCTATTAAGGTGGGTTAGCCCAGTCTTGTTGGTAGTCAAAATGTGCTGCTTGTGTAGGTCAAATTAGTCAGTTTATTCCCTACAAATTCACGTTTGTTTTATTTAGATTCATTAGATCTAGAGTTTAATCCGTATACTTCCGAACGAAACTCACAGAGCTTCAGAAAATGGGCCTTCTTCAATGCTCTAATCAACTTTCCATACAACATCGACTAATCCGTCCGTGAATGTCAATGAAATTCCGTAAATGCTCCTTTCAAATGTAAGTCATTCCTGTTTCCATATTTACACTACACAATCACCCTTTCCTTTCTCGTATTTTTTCTCTCCGCTTGTTTGTTGGTTACTAATAACTCTTACGCGCTTACGTAAGTGAATCTTGTTGCAGTGTGGAATGTAGATTTTGGTTACTCAAAGTACCTAACCAGCGGCACATCTGTGTTTACATGACAAGCTTATGACGTCGTAATATGTTTAAAATATGTACAAAAATTGATGTTGACTTCCGCAACAGAGACAAAAATAACGTGAACACTTGACAAGGCCAGTATGACACTGCGCGATATTGCGTTGTAGGAACAGGTCTGCTTTTCAAACAGTGCCCTCGGATCTTACACAATTGCGACAATTCTCTTTCAGGTTTTCAGCTTTAGGTTTGTAAGAATGAAGTTAGCAGGACGAAATGAACTGATTTCGTGTGTTCGTCTTTCTGTATATAAGCCCTTCTAAAATTAAACAAAAACACGCCATCTGCATCTAGACTAAGAATAGAGCAGATATTCACTACCTTTAATTGCCTTCTCAGCTTGTAAAAACTGAAGAGCACTGTAAATGTGACGACATACAGTTTTGCAGCTAGGTAACAACGGTAGCAAGTTACATGGCGTCACATTCCAGACGCTAATATTCCTCTTAGTCACCACATTGAGAAGTGAAGTACCTCACAAATTAGGCTGTTCCTCTACATATACAATTAAACCAAGGGTTATTGTGTTGTAGGCCTTCTGTTTGCTTCCCTGCTAATGGTTTACACCTAATATCATTTGAATTTATACATTTTATGTGGAATCTTTGAAAGGCTAGCGATTTAAGGTGTTTTGAAGTTGTTGTCATTTCTTAGAATATCCAAATTATAAATTATTTTACAAGCAGCGTTTGTAAACAATGACAAAATTAGCCTCCTTCGCCATAATTTTTATCAATGACGTTATGAATGAATGTTCCTATTATTAGGAACACATTCGTATATTCACAGCTGCTATGCCTGGTCACAACCTCTTGTATTTGTCTCTCATATAGAAATTAATCTATTAACATTCCACAATGTCAGAGCCCTCAGCAACTTTGAAGACGATGATCTGCAGGGAAATAACGCACACTTATTATTTGTAAGACAAAATTAACATCTTGAAGTAAAATATTTATGGGATATTGCATTCGTTATGTGTAGACGACTTTGAACTTAGATGCATTACAGCTGTCATAACAAGAAACTTTTTTATGACTTGCAACAGAGAATATTTAAAAAACTTCTTACGATTATGAGGGAAATTAAACTTAACCTGTTCGTTCAGATATATAATTAGATATTCTGTAATCTGTCCTTCATTTTGGTGTTATTAATTCATGCAGGTTTGACGTGCTGTTTACTCTTCCATTACCATTCAAATATAATTCTGTGATAGCTTCTCTGTCTTAACAGTTCCTTAACAGTTTGTGTTTCTTTGTAGACATCTAAACTAGACGATTAGATTATAGGGTTGTAACCCTCGCTCATTACATGGGATGTTCTAATGCTGCTGTTATTCCTCTCTTCAGCAACCATACTGGAACTTCTTTGCTCTACTCAAGTACTCTATAGGGTGAGTTATCCTAGGGACGAGGGGGTGGAAAGCCTTGTATTATGTACAACATTGTGATGAAGCATTGGGCAGCCTCTTCTCCCCGGTGGACCGCTAAATGGTTCCCGCAACTGTACCATTCATCATTCATCTTTTCCATCTCTTTTCCTTCACGCCCTTTCTCTCTCTCGCTTCCCTTCAATCCCTCAGTTATTGACAAGGTTGGGGGTTGCTTTTCATCTTTTTCCCACTGCATATCAATTTTCAAGCTTCGGTATTCAGAACTTTTCAAAGAAAAGGGAGAAAGTTCTTGTACGTTTTGTTGTCGGTCTTTGTCTTCTAAGATATCAGCTATCAGTAATCTGGATTACACTTACCGTACTCTTGGTGTGCTGATCCTGATGACGTGATGTTTCAAAGAGGCTTCGCTTCTAGTGAAGTAATTACAACAGCGGGAGTGGAAAGATTCTTCAAACCGAGAAACGGATTGCGCGCTGACGACTGCGACGACAGAAAACCAAGACTGGGACAGTGAAATGAAACGTGCGACAAGTATGCTCTTGTTTTGTGACGTAACTTGAATTATCAGTGCAGTGTATAACATGTAATGTACAGCAACAGCACACATGTAAGGGAAGAGGTAGGAGTTGTCATGCCCCCCGTCCCTGCCCGATTGATGTTGTGAAGAATAACGGAAATTCTTGAATCCGTGGGCAAAATCTTTACTGATACCTGCGCAGATATAAGCTTATATTGCACGGAGGAAGTGTGGAGTGTAAGACTACAATAGCGAATATCTGGTCAGTCAGTAAAACTGTAGACTGACTTCACGGAACAGAGTCGTTTTTGGCATGCTGCAACTTACTTAACTCTTCAAGAATTTTCGCTTCTTATGGCTGCCTAACTTTCACTACCGCGGTCATAGGAAACCGCCAATGGATCCTATTTTGAACCACTTTAACCCATGCACCCTGTTTCTGTAAGATGCACTTTAATTTTACCTGCAACCCATGCCTATATTTCAGCTTATTTTATTTTATTTTTTTTTTATGGCTCAACAGCCCCTTTTCGGGTGCCTAGGCCTCCTCATTTCGAGGCTTCACGATCACACTTTAGACACACCACACTCGGTAGGACTCCTCTGGACGAGGGACCAGCTCGTCGCAGAGACCTCTACCTGACAACCCACAACACTCACAAGAGAGAGACATCAAAGCCCCCGGTGGGATTCGAAACCACAATCCCAGTAAGCGAGCGGCCGTAGACCCACGCCTTAGACCGCGCGGCCACTGGGATCGGCATATTTCAGCTTATATGGAATAAAATTGCCGTCATCTGGGATATGACGCCATGTACCCTGGTAGAAATTTATCGATGCTTAGGACGAACCGGTTTCTCACTGAAATTTACCAACCGTTTCCAGCGAAGCCTCGGTAAATTATAACAAATGATATGGCGTCACATTCCACAAAACAGGAGACCTAACCTTCACATTCGCCCACGTGAGAATTTTAAAATTCGCGTTTATGTATTCTTAAATTCTTTTCTTATAAAGAGTTAATTTCTTTCACGTAGGGGGCAAAACTTTGAATACATCATTTTTATTAATTATTTTCTTCATAATAATTATTTAAGAAAACAGTAACTGTAAAAGCAGGTGATTGGGTACAAACACGCATACTTTGCCTGTTCTGCACATCCGTTGTCAAATTTATTCTCCTTTCTTTTGCAACTCAGTGGATTTATTTCCGCCAACTGTAACATAAATATCGCCTCGTGCTGAACTTGCAGTTGTAGATTAAACCACATTGAATACACCTGAGGACGGCCCTTGCCTGAAAGACTTGGATGCTACATAGAAGTCATATAAGCAAGTTCGTGCTTTGTAAAACACCTGAAGCCGAAGGACCCAAGTGTTTCTTTATTGAGTTATTCGTTTACTCATTGCTGAGGGGAATATTTGTACCTCAGAGAGTGAACTAACCGCATGCGTAGGACATTAATTACCTGTACTAGACTGCGTAACGAGAAGTTTCACCACAATGTGCAGTTCTTCAGACATTATTACTGAGATCGAAAACAGGGGTGAAAATCTATGACATAGTGGGATGTTTGAGGGCGACGATAGCTGCATTAGAACTTTTAGTTAAGGAGACCAGGAAGAAAGAGGACACTTTGAAGACCCAGATATAAATGGGGTAATACAAATATTGATCTTTAAGGTGTAATATGTGATGATATGAATTGTATTGAACTAATTCGTTACGAAGCTTAGCTTGGTAGGTGATCACCGACGTTTCGGGACAAAATGTCTTTTCCATATTCAAGGGTCAAGCAGCCCAAAAAGAATCTCGCCGTGTCCAGCTTATTGCAGGCTCTTGTAAACACGGCACTTAAGCTTCGGTTTATGTAAAAGCCAGGAATTTTGTTGACCACCTGAGTGTCTATAATCTCCTCACTTCACAGACTTTATAAATGTATTCGCAGAGTTTTACAGTTGGCTCTAGACCCTAACGCCCTCTTTTCAGCTACGTGGAACCACATAATTTAAGTGCTCATGTGTCGTAATTCTTTTCGTGTTTCAATTTACTTACTTAGAGCGCAGTAGGTATAGTGACTTGCTACTGGCTGGATGATTAGGGGTTCTAATGACGGTAAGAAGAAGAGATTTTTCTGTCATCGAAATCGTCCAGATCGGCCTTGGCGCCCATCCAGCCTCCTATTCAATGGGCACAGGAATTCATTCCCGGGGGTAAAGAGGACGGGCGAGAGGCTGACCACTCACCTTCATCTAGTAATGAGGTTAAGAATGAGAAAAGCTATATTTCTACAACTCCTGTATGCCTTCATAGCGTCAACAGGGACAAATTTATCTTTTTCAGTACGGAGTGTAGTTAAAACACATTATCGTCAGAATCCAGGTAATATAGCCAAATAATTTTATCTGGCCTTTATGGAAAATAATACCAAGGTAATAGTATTTTTAAACACTTCAAGACTGACTTCCATCCTGCTTATATACATCACTTTACTTGGTACCGCAAAGAGAACTCAGTCGCTGGCCTCGCACCGGGGAAGCCCGGCTTCAGCTTCAGACTAGTTTATGTGGGGGTAGTGATGGACAAGGTGGCGCTGGGACAGATTTTTCTCCGAATACTTCGGTTGTCTCCTGTCCTTACTCCACGAAGCCTTCATACTTTCATTCATCTATAAGCAGTGCTATATAATCTCAGACAGTTCCATTAAAATCACACATACAAAACCCCCTTGCGGAGAACAAATTGTCGTCCTTTAGAGTGACGAAGACCTATAACGAAACATTGGGAATATATAAACATAATGTGCGTAGAATTTAGGTCTTATGTTACAGCTCGTGGTACGCACAATTACGACTAGACTTTGAAACGTTAATGTAGCTAAACGAGTTCCAGTGTGGGTGTGTAAATCGCCTTGTTTTAAAACCACTTGAATATGGCGAAAAAGTAGAAAAGCTCAGTCTGGCCATATTACTTTCAAATGTCTTATCGTCCACTCTCTCATGAATTATGCTTCTTCTCATGCGTGTAAACTTGCATTCATGGAGGCAATATTTACAGGCATCAACTCAGCCTCTTGCGCAATATCTACCGAGGCTTATTTCACGGAGACAAAGCGGCCAGTGTGTGACTTGACCGCTCACTTACAAGTGGCGTCGATATTAAGAATCGATGCATATTTTCCTGTGCTTACTGACCCATGTATCTTGATGACGTAACGCTTCACTGCACGCAGGAACAAGTGGCGAAGCTTTAATGGAAAAAAAATGTTAGCTGTGTTAGTTAAGTCATAGGCAAATGCTGATCCGGAGATCAGGTCTAGCGGAAGGGTACAATTCCGCGTTGTATACCCTTCCGCTAGAACCTGACCTCCGGATCAGATTCGTCACTGTTGCTAACACAGTTAGGATGAACACTCCCTCCACTGCTTGAATAGAGTTTAGCGCACGTATAAAATGACCCGTCTTCTCTTACTTCATTTTTAAATCACTATAAACTTCCTCATTTGTATACGCGTGTGTAAGTTTGTTGTGCAAGTGTGTGTTCATACTGTCTTCCGATCAGTGGCGTAGCCCTCACGTGATCCTGGCTAACGTGATTAGCATGAACGCTCTGCGTGTAACAGAAACAATTTCGCATTTATTTGTCTATAAAGGAGAGATAATCGGCATCCGTTGTTACAGGAAGTAAATTGCTTGCAGTGATAACATTTGTCATATTCACTTCAATCAAATGAGCACATGTAGTAAATATGTCATTTATCTACATACCACTGAATTAGTGACATATTCTCGTATATCTCCGATAAATGGGAACTATTAGCCTCTATATTTTACGGCCATATTTATCCCTGGAAATAGTGTTCCTTTATGAGTTTAAATTTAATATCATGCAATTGCCATTCTAGGAACGACGAAAAAGAAAAATCCCCCAGTTCCCGCCTATCGAAGCACTGCGGTTTATTCCCAAGCATTTCACCTACTTAACAAACCTATAGTGGCATTTCTTGCAAAGTAGCTTTAATGTATATAAATCTACTGCGGTTTTTAACGTATGCCTCTGAAGTGAATAGTATTTTTGTAAACAGAATGCGTTCATTGTTCTACAAATTGAAATTCACATTGAATAAGTGTGCCTTGTCACGGGTAAAGTGTAAGTCGGGTGGTGCATCACATGGATTCAAGGTTCTATATATCGATCAGTCATTTACATGAGTCTTTGTATATCAAACGTGATAATTTTCTCCAACAGTATACAACCAACTTAAATTACACAATTTTTGTTGTATGTATTGTGGGTAAGTTTAATATACGAATTTAAATGCTGTATATACAATTCACTTTTTACTTGGGCACCGAGAACAGTTTATACCACTTTAAGGATATTTTAAAACACTGCAGCTTCCGTCAGTTCTTAATTTGTACAGTACTAAACATTTTAGAGACATCCAATTCGAAGGTCAAAGGTCACAGAACAAAATGTTTTAAAATATCTTGCTCCTATGATGCAATTAATGTATCTGTTAATCTCTGAAGGTGACAGAAGGCAGGATACAAAGATTTCAAGATGACTTTCCGAAGCCCGCATTTGGACATGACTCTCAGCCAGATTCTTCTGGCTGTGATCCTCCATTAGTTCCCCGCCACTTTGAAGTTTCCGCTCATTATGTAGCCGGTATGGCGTAGTCAGTATAGTGAATAGGCGACAGGCTGGGCAACCAAGGAAATTTGGTTCGATTCACGGGAAGACTCGAAGATATTCTTTTCTCTAAAACATCTAGACTGGGTCTGGAGCCCACAAAGCTTCCCATTCAGCGGGCACTTCCCGGGCGCTAAATTAGCCGGCGTGTGTAGCTGACTACTGAAATCCATCTAGTGTCGAGGTTAATTATGATTAGAGCAATACCTCCACTCTTCTTATGACAAACGATGAAAATCTTTACCTACACCTCCCATTAAATTTTCAGTCTTGCAAATGAAAATTTTCTAAGGTATATCCCTAAAAAAATTCCTTAAGTATATATGTTTCCAACGTGCAAAACCTACCGTAACCTAATATATTACACTACACTGACTACAGCATATGATCCGAACAAGTTACTATGTTCGTCGTTATTATATGTTCTAATATGTTCGTCTGTTTTATCTATCTTTTCTTTTCAACTATTTTCTAATCATATATATATATATGAAATTTATGTTTCTACCTTAATGTTGGAGACAGTGTTTCACAACCTTAAAAAATAAGCGGTAAAATAAATGCCTTTTACAATTTACCTCGATACTCAAAGTTGTGAAAAGTAGGCGAGATGTTAACTAGTTTCCCAGTTAAAAAAAACAGAAGACCTTTCCAAAAGTTATTTTACCCCGAACTTCACTCGAAGGCACATAGTTCTGTATTTAGTGTTTTTCTTAAATTAACAACAGTATAAAATAACTTGAACTGATTTACATTATTACCCCACATTAAATTGTAAGCATCCTAATTTAATACGTTTAAATTTAACATGCAACTTTTCCTAAGGCAAAGAACAAATATTTACTAGTTGTAACACAAAATCACCTAAGGCGACTGAGTGAGGAATCTGCCAATGGGCATAAAAGGAATGGAAATTGGCTTTGGCATTTATGATCCCCTCGGAAAGAAGAAAAAAAGTTTGTGTCTTAATTTTGCAATATAACTTTCTTCTTTCTTTCAAACGAAACCTATTTTCACGTACAAACGTGGACAGAAACCATCGCCATGAACAAGCAAATAGTATTTCTTGCGAATAATCTGCTACGACTGTCTGGTTTCTCCGCCTCCTACAGTCATATGGCATTGCATACGTGTAGAATAATAGCGTATGATTACACCAAGGTCGGACAGTAACTCCAAGGTACAATGTTCAAGGACGCCATATAATGGCTTGTGTTGTGAACAGTTTGAAAATTACTTCTTGTAACATGTCACTGATTTTGCAGCATAGTCACTACTTTATGGTGGGATCAACGAGTTTCAAATTTCACTGTGAGCCTACAGAAACATCTGAGGTTGGCTAGCAAATAATTGGTTTCAAAAAATTACTGTTATTGACAGAATTTTTGTGTCTTCATTTTATTCCTTCCAACGTAGTTTCCATCGGAAGCTACATACTACTACGAGTCTTCCAGGTCTCGTAAGCATTCCTGGAAGTCTTTTTTGTGAGCGCTTTAAGGATGCCTGCCTTCTTTTCCCTACACCTCAGGGAAAGAACTGAAGGATTCGGTGGCAGTTTCCTTCAGGGTCACAATAGAGTCTATGTTTGTTCGGTGCTCAAGTTTTTTTATCAAGCGATATGCTAAGTTACAAACCCGTCCCTAAATGTTGTTATTCTACACTACGTCACAATAACGGTGCGTGGTTTACATGTAACTGGGGGTAGGTTCAGTGGTAAATAGTATGCATATTTACTTTGGTGAACACCAGTCAAGTTCAAAAGCTATGCACACAGCCTCGTTATTTAATAGCCATTCCTCGTCCTTTTCATTCACCCCTCAAAATCGGTCACTCTGTGACTTGTGTGTATTCGTCACGATGAAAGTGTTTATAGAGTCTTGCATTTTACAAAAACGGGTACCAGTGTTTTCAGGCGTTCTTTATAAAGCTAAAATTCCTTGTGTACAGAGCATATTTTGCTGCCGTTGTGTCACGATGTAAGCAACTGCCCATTTGGACAGACTTTCTTTTCAATTAATCATTGGAGACGTTCTAATTAGGGTGATCAAATAAAAAAGGATGAGATGGGCAGGATATGTGGAAGGCATGGGTGAGAAGAGATATGCATACGTGGTTTTGGTGAAGAAACCTGAAGGAAAGAGCCACATGGAAGACCTAGGCATAGCAAGCAGGATCTGGGTCTTAAAGGAACAGGATGGGATAATGTGACAATTTACTGTCTATTTTTTTCCCCAATGGCTCGACAGCCCCTTGGGGGCCTAGGCCGCCTCATTTTTCGAGGCTTCACGATCACACCTTTTAGACACACCACACTCGGTAGGACTCCTCTGGACGAGGGATCAGCCCGTCGCAGAGACCTCTACCTGACAACAAACAACACTCACAAGAGACAGACATCCATGCCCCTTGTGGGATTCGAACCCACAATCCTAGTAAGCGAACGGCCGCAGACCCACGCCTTAGACCGCACGGCCTCTGGGATCGGCATTTATCTGCCTATAGATGGGAAAAATTGGAGGGCTGTTGTGACGATAGCAGTGAACCTTAGTGTTCCAGAAAGTACTGGAAATTCCTTGACAAGCTGAGGACCTTCTGAAGAAAGACTCTGGGCCATGAAGGTCATTACATAGTTATTGGATACTTTCTCTTAAATTTGTTGGCAGTTGTGCTTTTAAACCAAACTCACCCGCAATAAAACCTAGTTTACATATGGCCATACTTACTGTGTAGCCCATAATTCAGTTCACCTGTTTTGTTGAAGTCCAATAATACAGACCTCCACCAAAATTTATCTGAAAATTCCGATTTTCAGCTGTATTGACCTATAATAAAGCCTAATTCCAATACAGCTACAATTTGATTTTTCCACATATCCTACACAATTTACATGGATTTTGCTGAGTACAGTGTCAAACACTAATTTGTATTTCTTTATTGTCTTTTTAAGCAAACTTATTAAACTTCTAAGAATGCCGCTGGTAGGACACGCTTGTGTACTGATTTATGGAGTACACGCTTTCGAATCGTGTTTATTATTAAATCCCTATTTCTTGGCCTTGCCGGGAATCGACCACGGAAGCCCATCCGGTAGCCTAGTACTGTACAGATGGGCCTGCATCCACTGCATCTCTGTCTGGGTGAGGTGATCAGCAATATTTGAGTGTGGGGAAGATTTATGAACTGTGGAATGTTACCGCGCATAAAATGTGATGTATACGACACTGTGGTATATATGTGACGTGCTTGGATCTATTCAGCGTGTCTTGACCTTGAGTGAGCCTGATAATCGCCTGACCGCCCACGCCAAGCGTGTTAGCTCACGAATGATTTTAACTGCTGACACTTTCGGATTGCTGCTGTTGCGCCTTGAGGCCCCACGTAACACAGAAACACCACTGTAGACACTTCAACACACTCAGCTGCTTCCATCTTCACAGCGCTCGTCTTCCTTTCGTTGTTCCCTTGTACGTAAGTACAGTGCTAAGAGCCTAAATTAGAATATTAATTCCTGTATATGGGGTTCTGACGATGGTACATCGCAGTTGAAATCTTTCATTCTTCGGACTACGTCCATCATCCAGGGTTTGAAATACAAGAAAGGTAATGTACATATAACACAACAATGAAGCGCGTTCGCGTAACCATTGTTGCCGTTGAAACGCTATAAGTATTAAATATTACAAGGTTGTGTATCTGTATTCTGTCTTAGTTATCCGGCATGAAAATCGCAATTTTCTGCGCCGTATTATATTGTCATCTGTGGCCTGTCTGGCTGTACCATATTCTTCCACATTATCTCATAAACGGCACGATTTTCGAGAAAAAGTTATGGAACAAAACGTGTGTTTTAATTTTCTCTACAGCGTTTGTCTAAGACATATCTGACTGTAAGAAAAACTCAGGGAGATATAAATGTACATAGCTCTTCATGTAAAGTACCTGTTATTATTGTCAGATTTTAGTAAAACTTAAACTTTCTGTACGTATTTTCGAAAAATCCTCAAATATAATATTTCATGACAATCCGTCCAGTGGCAGCCCAGTCGTTCCATGCGGACAGAGACATGACGAAGCTGATAGTTACTTTTCGCAATTTTACGAAGGCGCCTAAAAACTGCACGCAAGATTTAGGGGAAAGGTACTGTCCTCTCCTCAGGCACAGTAAGAGAAAAATGACATAGACCCAGAGATTAAAATGTCGGGCCAATCACACTCTTAATACTAACAAGATGACAGCCGTGCGAGTTTGAGATAAGCAATATTAAATAGGCCAATGACTTCTTTTAATTCTGGGTGATGATATATCTGAAACCTTCAAGTGCCAAATGTTGAAAATTTCGGCCTTTATAAAAATTTCCTTGTCTGAAAATATGGACTTTTTACACTCTTTATCCCAAATACATAGTCAGACACTTGAAGGGGCATCTTTCTTGCATTGGAAATTATTAGTGGGTTTAACCTATTATTTACCCATGAAAGAACAGCAGGTCTGAAAAAGTATTACGATGGCTTGGAACTGTATAAAATAAGATTGAAAGAGAAAGCCATGGAAGTTTTATTCGTTTCAATTTTAGAGACGTGAAATATAAGAATGTTGCGAATGTACGGAGAATGTGTTTCTTCATTCTGAGGCTTATATTTCTAATTATTTGTAAACTTCGGCAACGTGAGGCTCACATTATTTTGTAACGAACTGCCCTTGTAATGGCTCTGAAACTGGCCGTAGTCCATAATGACTAAGAACCCTTGTTTTGCAAAAGTGGAATACTGACAAAGTGTTACATTTTACTGTGAGTTATATGGAAGGGGAATAGCAAACGAAGGCAGAAAATAGAGAAACCTGACATAACTTAATTTTCAGAACTGTACACAGACCTATAAATAAGGAGAAACAGTCAATATATCATCTTTCGCATGAATTTTGGGTGAGGAGCATTAGGATTAATAATCAGTTAGGTCTGTGTGATTAAGATTTCCAAATCCCATTAATGTATATTAAATGTCCCAAGGTTAGCGTAGTTTGGTGGGGTAAATTCTTAGAAAAATGCAGTAATAATCGCTCATGTAAGTCTTTGGCACAGACTGTATATATTGAGTGTGGCAGATTGTGATAACGGAATTGAAGACATAGAGGTTCAGGACAGTTTATGTCAGTTACGCACTATAGACTGTCTCCAAATAGGTCTCATTTTAATAGTACAATATAGAGTATGTGTCAGAAATCTGGTGAGGGTATCTTCAGAAAAGTCCTAGGAAGGAAGAAGTAACAAAAGGATGCAGAAAGCCAGGTATGAGAACTTTCATTCTTATACACTGCATTAAATAACACATTATTAGATCACCAAATGCAAGGGAACAAGGGTACGGGACACACAACACGAAGAGAAGTGAAATACACACAACATTTTGGTCGGGAAATCCCAGGAGATGAGACCATTTGAGGGACGCTGGCACAGATGGATCATGCCATTATGTATCGTAGAGTAATAGGACGTGTGTGTACTGAATTCATCTGGCTGAAGACACAATTCAATGCTGGCCTCTTGCGCAGACGGTAATAAATTGTCGCACTCCGTAAAGCGTAGATAAGTTTTGACCTGCTCAGCAACCATCAGCTCCTCAACGTGGCATATATGTAGTGCAACTTACATATACACGGTGCTTCATTATGACTGTTTAGCAGGCTCCAAATTTAGAATTACTTTTGTGTCCTTTGCTTAAATTTCATTGCATGATCAGTATAAGAGACTTCGTAGATTACTGATGATGTGTTGGAAATATTTGGAAATCATCCATTGAAACGATTTGTTACATACTGCAAAGTTGTGAACCAAACTTTCGCTGTTTTCGAAAAGGGTTTTAAGAAAAAATACTGAAAAATATTTGTACAGGAAATCAAAATACAAAGTCAGCAGAATCTTGAAGTATACATGTGCAAAACTGCATAACTGTAGACGTCGTGCTTACTTAGAAAAATGTACTTAAATTTGAAAAAATAAGTTTCCTAAGACATACCCTTGCATAAAGAATCTTACCACTTAATATAAGACACAAATATGTTGCGTATTGGTGGTTGATTCCAAAAATACAGAATGTCACGTTCAACATAAGGAGGGCACATCGAAAAGTAGCCTTATGTTAAATCTGAACCGCCTTACGAGAAGTGAGTGTACAATCTACAGAACGTAGCTCAGAAAGATTAGTTCAGTATTACGATTCAGTGTTATGAAAGTTTGGACAACACTATCTTCCAAGAAGTGTGTATATGACGTTTCACATGTCCTGTTTTCTCCATGTAGGTATTCAGGTGTTCAGTTTGTTTGTGTTGTTAGTGTACATACTACTAGCATGGTGGCAGTGGTTTTCGTCAGACAACCTCATTGTGCTGCTGCAGTATCAGTACTAGTTGCTGTCGTTCCGATGTGATCTGCTTTATGTCTTGTTAACCCTGACGGAAGTCTGCTGATGCCTTCGTATACCACCTTCATTTTTCCTCGTTCTGAGTATTTAGTGGAGATAGTTCATATGAGGACAGGAAACAGCCCTGGGAATCTATGACTCTTCTGGAGACTAAATCACACTGGGTCGACTGTATTGGTGCTAGTTTTTAAATGTGATTGTAACGTAAGATCTCATATTACGTAGACAAGGGAAAGGGAGGAAAGCTGTACAGGATTCTTCTAATTCATCTCTTGTTACAAAACTTAGTATAATCCAACTGCTGAAGATGAAATGATGTGATTTGCTGCATTTTCTACCCTAAAGTACAAACTTCCCATGGGACAGCACTTTGAGGTGTCCCTCTCTGCTAGCACGCAGTACATCAAGTCGATATTTAATTTCTGTCCACGTCTTCCGAAACGTAATATGCTGTCATCTGTCAGGTCGCGCTTTACTTGCAACATGATTTTCATTTTGAGGCCGATAGTCATAAATTTGTCCAGTCCATCAGGGTACTGGGTTACACAGTATTAGAGATATTATGTAGGCATTTAGCGCACTTGAACACTTTAGCGACGAAAATTAACTTGAATTTTATTTAAACACCCAGTTCGACCGCGCAGTAAACACACTCCGTCTACGTTTTAAATGCCAATCAGTTTATTAAATTATTTCATTCCAATAATAATAATAATATAAAGTTTGCAATCAGTTTATCTTCTACAAGCCAATAATCGCTTTGTTCTGAGATACATATAAAACGCATACATGCACTCTGTGGGCAGAACGTAGAATTTCGTAACGTTAAACCTGATGGTATATATAGTAGCCACTGGACTTTAAAGGTTTAAGTATCTACGGACCGAAGGCCGCCGCAGAGGGGTAGATAGAACTTCTCTTCCGTATTCTAGAGGTTTCGAAGTCCAAATAGCCTGACTTCGTGATAGCCTGATTTCGTCACAGCCTACCCAAGCAAATGCTAGGATTGTGGAAGTAGGGGACGAACGTTTCCTTCCACATCCTTTCCAGTTTGTTATTGACTAAGCCTCCTCTCATTCCATGCTACAGAGTGCGGTGCGAGTCACGCGTTTCTGAAGACCTCGCGTAATTGAAAACTAAATTTCTTATAGGAATAAATATCAAATATTGGGATTCGTTCTCACAGCGCATAAATATACACCCACTGTAGCATATGTTTGCTTTCAAACTCACTTTTTAAACACACTGTGAAAAAAACTAACTAGCTCAATGGAGCAGAGTCCTTCTCAAGAAGCTAATAGGTACTCGGCTAGTCAACAAGTTCCCCATATTTTATGAAATCCGAAGGTTCATTACCATATTCACACGATCCCGCCACTTTGCCTTCTCCTAAGCCAGACCAATCCAGTCCACGCCTTCCCAACAAATAAAAGTTCTTTTCTGGATTCGCATTATTTCAGATTCGCGCATCGCTCTATTTTAAATTCACATCAACTGCGACCGCATTGCATAATCATAACAATTAAATGCGCTGTATGTAAACAAAAAGCATAAACATCTAAGGATAAATTTCATCTTTCCTTCATAACGGAATTTTATGTGTTACTGGGCAAGTAGAAAACAAATCCTGAAAGTTCATTCTGACAGTGTAAAGCTCGCCGCCATGATAGATTTCCCTTACTGTCCAAAGTGTAAATAAAGACGATATACCTACCTCATGGCGACTGAGTGGTGGATTTGCAACAAGAACTGTAAATAGATAGGCATATGAAAGACAGCTACAATGAGCATATAAGGGATGCTGAGGAGTTTGGGAGTTTCCCCTTTTGTGTGTTGTTTGTCCAAAGAGGGAAGAAAGGGGGTGGTTATGGTATAAAGGGCAGAAGGTTGGTGGAGGGTATAAGAGAGTGGCACGCTACGGCGGGTTTAGTAAAGGGGATGAAGCACATAACAGGAGGGGGCTGTTGGGGGTCAGTATGACGAAGCAGTAGCTCGATACAGTAAAGTATGATGTGACTAAGGGAAGAAAATTGGGGGAGGGGGTTGGTTCTGCTTGTGTAAGTTTGGTTCGAGGTTCCAGGAATGTATTTTCCCTTATTTTTTTGTGTGTGACTTGCAGGCCTTCTGACAAAGAATTCAAGGCCAATGTTGAAGCCCTGACAACCTGTATGAATGTCGGTGTGGCAGTAATGGCAGCTTGTGCATGTAGGCCTGTATATAGACGCTACTTCCTCGTAGTAATAGTTTCACAAACACACCACTACAAAACAAAATATTGCGTGTAGGCTAGAGTTTGTTAGACTCATACTTAGCTAAAAGTTAAGTATTCGGGATTTCATGAATCTTATCCCTAGACTATGCGTAGTTATGGTGTTCATGAAAGGTATCGCTCTCTCCATGACGTGATATTTTCCAGTACAAACTCCCTTTCTGCACGTCTTACCATCTTCTCGCTCACCATGCTGAATCACATACTCGTGGGCCCTTTAATTTGTAAAGCAGTTTTGTGAGGTTTGCTGTTCTCACGGTGAGGAGTATCGATATTAGTCTTTCGAGATTGACGCCGTGTAGTTTGGTTAATGGGTACCAACGTTTTCGAGGATTCTTCTGTCCTGAAGATGGACTCAAGTTTCGTCCGAAATATTTTTACCATTTACCAGATTTACCAAATTTACCAAACTACAAAACGCCATATCCCAGAAGACCGTGCTGTAGCATTAATTGTTTAATAAAGATACTGTAAGAAGCAGAGATATGTTTAAAATTACTATTGTTTCAGTAGTAATTTACCTAACTATGGATATAAATGTAATGTGGTACATGGCGCCGCGTAATCTGGTAGTTATGTAGAGAGGCTTTGGAGAAACTCGCTGACTCAATCTTAGGGCTGGAAGAATGGCGTCACGCCCCACAAGACTTCTTCATAGACACAGCTTAGAAATCTCAAATCACACAACTGTAGTTATGATCTGAGTCTGTGTAAAAAGACGTCGTGTGACATTAAATATTCATGGCTTGTTATGACTACTAGGCATACTACAATTACATTTGTGCCTAATGACTACATTATCAGTTCCTACGTGACGTGAAGGTAAAACACTGCAGGTACGTTTTTAGTGCTGGACCACAGAAAGAGTGGTAAACCTATGCTTCATATCCCTTTATCATTGGGAATGCGTCCCGAAATTTTTGTGCAGGAACGTGGGTGTTCGGACAGGCAGTGATGGACGGAAAATGTTCAATGAACCAGCTGCATTACTATACATAGGGCATACATTAATAATAATGTTAATTATAATAAACTGTGTCTCTTTGGATAGAAAAAAGTACAGCTATAAGGCGGCAGAAAACATTCGCATTGCTGTTTGTATTTTTATTTACAGCTTATGATGGCGTCAGGAACTGCGAAAGGAACAGTGACGAATGGTTAGCTCATAATGCGCACGAAATGGGAAAGGCGTAGAAACAAGCTGCCGTCGACTAACGTACATTGCTGTCCCAGCGCTTGCTTGGACTAACTGAGGAATACCACGAACATCCTGAGTCGGATAATCGGTGTTCCAGCAGAGATTTGAACCGGGCATCTCTCGAATATAATGAAGTCAGAATCGTTACCGATTAAGCCAATTGAGCCAGTTTGCTCGCTTGGATCGCTGTAATGGCGATGAGGAAAATGGGGAGAGTGTACAATATATGCCCGCCTTGTTTCGGTGTTGCTCAGATTGCAGTACTAACTCTAGCAGACTTAAAAAAGAGAGAGGGGGAGAATATAATGTCATGAATAGGAACTATTTAAATCCCTTTGCAGAAGTTATTATTATGCAACAATAAATTTTACCGTGACAGTCACTCAGAAAGCTTCAGCACAACTTTTAACAGATGCTGCTAGCTCTAGTACGTAGCCTGTGCTATTCCAAAAATCCACTATTATTTTTCTTCAAGCGGACAAAAGAACGTCAGGAGTCGGGGTTTCACGTTTGGTTGCCGCCATGATGAATTGCTTTTCAGCTGTCAAACACAAGATGGATCTTGCTTACCATCACCAGAAATCACAAAATGGCTGTCCGTGAATATAGTCACACCTACTACCGAAGTGTTTTGGCGTAGTAGCTAACGAACCAATGACAAAACTGTAATACTGTGACGTCATGGTCTGAGTCACTATTGGAATTTGACATGCGCAGTAATGGAAATGACTGATAATTAAAATAAAACAAAACAATGTTGAGTGAATGTACACAAGCTATTGGGTGCGCCATATATTTTTAACTTCCTTAATGTTTTGTCAGGTTATCTTGGTTGAATTCGGATGTCTTCTAACGCCATATCTTAAAAATGAGCAGATCTTGTATTAGGTTATAAGATGGTGTCGTTTCAGGTTAGTATGTTCAAAACTGCAGTTTTTACTTTATAGAACACTGCACAACGGACAAGGAAGCAAAGCCAGTAGGCTACCTTAGAGGTGATGTAACACCAGTACTGAAATTTGAATTATACATCCACTGAGTGAAGCTCTTTTTATTCTACCTAGACCACACAAGTTACTAATTATAATAATTCTAATGCTAGTTTACTGAGTTCCGATTCTCCCTTTTGGACACGAAATGTAAGACTCGATACATGTGTTGATTTCACACGGCAAACATATTTTCATAGCTTAAACAATGCAGAAGACGTACCCTCCATATATGAGGGTTCTTTTGCCGTAATTATTAATTGACCCTATGGTTCGTGTAGTAGGATCTGACAATCTTTATATTGTAACGTCTTTAAGTTTTCTATTGTGTCACCTGAATTCCATTACGTCGAATTATACACTGTTTATGCACACCATAAAAACAGGCAAACCTCAGTCTACCCAGGTTATATATCTCGTAACACTTGCTTATAAACAATGATTGTGATACAACCGATTAGTTCTGGAACAGGCCCTGCATATTTTTACTTACTGTTAACGATCTGATACTTCAAGCTGTCGATCAATTCTGGTGGAGCTGTGTTAGATTCTTTAAAGAGAAGGGCCTCTCTATACAAAGAGGAAACAACATGGCTTACTTATTTGAATTAGGCGTTTCGATGGCAACGGGCTGATTGCTAACTTGTTTCAATCAATAGAGTCAATTATCGGTGGATTGAGAATAGGTCATTAGTCATGAAGTGTATGTGTGCGTATAGGTAGCATTTGAATGGCAGGCTGGTACCCTGCGGAGTGGGTTGCCATGTTGTGGGGAGAAACAACTGAAATCTACTCTATACTGCTCATTAGAGTAACCTTACAGTACTGTTGCCTGAATTTATGTGTGTCCCTAACATGGCGCTACGGAAAATACAATTTATCGCTTAGCACTACGACTGAAAAACTTACAATTTAATATTATTCTAATTAAATTCTTCTAGCTTGTATTTCAGGGAATATTCTTACAGAAGAATCCCTCTGAAAGTTAAATTACATTACATCACTATCAGTCTAATGTGATCCATTTCTCTCTTACTTGAGTGCAAAAGACAGCAAGGCAATGAGTGGGTGCAGGAAATTAAATAAAGAAGAGAGCTCCGTAATTTGTAATGTCACCAAATATTATTAGGCTGACTATAGGATGAAGAGGTTTACAGAAAATATAACACGCAGGAAGGGACCACAGGTGACATATACGTATAGAAGAGAGAGTGGAATGAATTCGACTGGATCACAATAAATTCCATTGGCTGCTGCCTGTGAAAACGGTAAAGAATATAAGAATTTCGTAAAATAGCTGAAATTCTTGACCAGCTGAGCGACCACCAGCTCCCAAAAGAAGACATAATTCAATGAAGTTAGTTATTCCAGGCATGTCCCCCCTACACACACATAGGTATATATATATATATAAACATACACATAAGCAGACGCCTACATTCTTAGCACTAAGCAGCCTAAGCAAACTCTGGATGTATACTCTTAGTCTGTGTTTGTAATTACTAGTGGAAAGACCCTCCTTTCTCCCCTATTGCTTTCTTATCCATTTTATTTGTCCTAGATGGTAATGCGACAGGTCGAGATCCTGATAATTTACACCATCTTTTAGATCCTACCCATTTATGTGAAAGCATGAACATACACACACACAATCATAGGCAGTTTCCTATTATATATATTATATATATATATATATATATATATATACTATACATGTTATGCCTAATAAACTTTTTATGACCGTAATAATAATAATAATAATAATAATAATATAACTGTGCATTTTGTAGGCTTTCTACTATACTCGTTAAGAAAGAAAGCCTGCAAGATGATCTACATGTTATCGGTGTCCCACATAAAACTGTTGTTCATTGCTTACTGTTCTGACACAAGACTACAGTTTTCCTGAAGTACACGCCTTCACGTTTCCTCTCCAGCTCTAAAATGCGAAACATTCATTATGTTTGTCTAACATCTTAGACGTCTTTGCACTGCGATTCATTTTATGCAAATTATTTTTTGTGTTTTTGTTCCAGGTCCGCTTGTGACAGCTGATCAGTCCCACAGAGGTAGGCCTCACTCTATGATCTGTGTATATATATATATATGCGATGGTTAGGACATGTTGGTTGTAAATTTAACACGAGGAACGTAAATGTCTGAATTTTTACAGATCAGATTCTAAATCACGACAAGAGGCTTGCAACAGGATATTTATTATGGTTTAAGAAGTTTCAAGGCCTTGATATAGCTATTTAAGACTTAACATTAGCAGTATTAAGAATACCTGGTAAGTGGCAGACCTTGAGCTGACCATGTACACTTACGTATGTAGTAATTTTTCGGAACAAAATAAAAAGTAAGATATTTTTATTGGAAAAGAGATATTGCTGCGGTAAATGTGTGCTTGCGCTGTTGTGTGTCAGTGAGATGACGAGGAAAGAGACAGCTCTTGGTGCGCAATTTCAATCGATAATGGAAGGAAACATTTTATCAGATAATTTACTGTGCAGTGTTTACATCACCACTTAAAAAGGTCTTAATCTGCATCAGCGAAGCAACAAATAATGTAGGCCTATATTTTGTTGCATAGTGTACCACAGTTCTTGCTTCTTACGACACGTCTGCTACACAGTTTAAATGTCAATGATAAGGAATGTCATTCATTATGAACTTTTAGTTCAATTACGATTGATATAAAACCAAAAAGACTTGTTTTTGAAAAGGGCCCCGCAGCAGATGCTACGGACGCAGCGCAGCTTTAAGGCTTATTGTGCAACCCTGTGATGAAGATGTAGAGAAAGATGATCAGTTTTTTTCATGTTTCCAAGTAATGGAGCACCAGTGGAATGAAATTGACAGGGTAAAACCGAAATACTCGTGGGAAAACCTGTCCCAGTGCCAGTTTGTCCACCACAAATCCTACATGGACTGGCCCGGGTTCGAACCCGGGCCTCCGCGATGGGAGGCCGGCTACTAACCGCCTGAGCCATGGCACGGCCAAAAGAGACCTTAACAATTAAGCCTAAAACTGATGAACTTATTATACTAGTGTAAGGCAAATGTAGATATTATTCGTATCAGTATCAGCTACTGTCAAGGAAACACTCAGAAAACTTCGATGCACTTGGCACAACACAAATTGAATAAAGGCCCTAAATAATATTTCCGTTTTAATACAAACAATTCTGACACGTAATTTATTGCTTCGACTGATTAATCATGAGTAAATGGCCGCGGTAAAGGTAAAAGTAAAACTGTCTCTACGTACCGTGCAATGAACTTACGAGTATATTTGGGAGTTGAAACATACATTTCCACACATTATTAACCCGGCGCTGTAAGGAGGGAAGTAATTAGCTTCATGCTTCGGTCGCTCCCAGTACAACTTAAACAAGGGGTATGATGAGATCCACAGCCGATTTGGAAATCAGAAAAATATCTAGCCTCTGCCAGGAGTCTAAGTTCTAGTTTTTTAAACCACTTCCCCTTCATTTAACTGGAGGGATTGGGCAAAGCTCACGAAACGTCCTATTTGAGATGGTCTTGAATCCAACTGTCTTCTTGCCTAAAGCTTGATAGTTGTATGTTTATTGTATTGTCAGGTCATATTCTTAAAGCTTTGAAGATGGACGCCCGTTACATTTCCAGAAAAACGTTCCGTTTAAAGAGAATGTACCTTGCGTGTTTTGCCTTGTTGCCGGACTTACGGACAATCCGTACAAAATTATCATCTCGAGGTTCCCCATTTAACTGCGTGTAGTACACCTTGGCCAAATCCTCTCAGACACAATCTTACGCACCATAATAACCTATGGGGATATCATCGTATTTCGGCAGCCCTCCAATCCTCAGCCCCAACACAAAAGCCTTAAACAACCCGCAACTGTCTCCCCTTCAAGAGGAACATAATAAATCACCCCTCTACCATATCATGAGTCATAAGTCTTTCTGCGCCTGCTCCGTACGTAAATAAAGTAATGATTATTGAAATCTGTGGATTTAACTAATTGATTTAATTTAATGACGGCGTGGGTGAAGACTTCGCTGTAAATGCATGTTTCAGAAATAACTGCTCATCGAGGACGAGGATTATCATGATGGCACGCCGGCTATAACGTCAAACTAAGATAATACTTTCTTCTTATGTAAATCCTGAACTTTGCGCGGTTTAGTCAGATTCTGAAACAATTCGTTTGACAATCGTTAAGATTTCTCGGACGGAGAATAGAGTACTGCGAGACCTCTACGTAAAAAAAGGAAACACAAGAAAGCAAAACGCGTACATACATCCATGCCTTGAGCAGAAGTCAAACCGTGAACCCTAATGTTACAGCAACGGAGAACCATATGTGCATCAGAGAGGCATCTAAGTAAAAATTTAAGGAATTTTGTTAAATATCTGAGGAATAAAAAACTGGAAATCATATTAAAATTAATTTACTACCCTACAGAGAATATAGAATGGGTACCCGGTCATTCGCGGCGGTAAAGCGTGGAGTTAACCACCCATCCCCATCTAGTGCCGAAGTTAAAAGAGTAGAGCTACACCTCTACTCTCCTTCTGTGCCTTCGTGGCAGGTTATAGGGTACAATTTACCTTTACCTCACAGAGAATGGTGCGTCTCTCTTATAGGGATCACCTATTTAGTTATGTTTTGAAAGTAATTTGCGATTGTTGTGATTTAACACACTCTGTACGAAAATACCCAGTATACGATCGATTAATCTGGTGGCACATACAGTGACCACTGAAGTGTAGAGATTGTTATAATGAGAACCTATTCACTTGACAATACCAATATTAAAACGTAACCTGCTTCCGTATTTTCTCAAAGAAAGATACGTTAATGGTACGCGACATATATGTTTCTTAATAACTTTTGAACAAGTTAACAGAATTTTCTGAGACTTGGAATGAACACTACAATGTATGTTCCCGGCTAGGGGATAGCTTTTCTTTGTACTTCACGGTTTCCTGTCGCCACCTACAACAGCACGGATGCACGGGGGCGACTTCAGCTTAACTTCATGGGATTCAGGATCATTAACATCCAAAGCCTTCAGCTTGCCCGAAAGTAGGTTTAACATCTCCAGAAAAATCTCTTACCTCCACCCTTCCTGTGTTTTCTTAACTCCACTTTCAGGAAAAAAGTAGTGCCAGTATTTAAGTAAATATAAAGAAATGGGCATGCATATAGGCTAATGTTACACGTACACCTGAGCCTACCGTGTTAATTTCAAGTTCATTTGCTTGTTTCATTCTTAATATTATCACAGTAATTCTTCGCACCACGCATTATGTATACCATAGGTAAGGGAAAGTCGGGTAGTTTGAAAACAGGCGGGCAAAAGTACAATTTTTTTGTTTTTTAGCTCGCAGCAGAGTAAGGTGCTGAAACTGCGTAAAGATACAGTGATGAATCAGTAAAACGCAGCTTTTGTTGGAAGCTACCGGGAAATAGAATGAGAAATGAAGACAATTGTTCTTTGACGGCGGAAAGCCGGGTTCGGTCACAGGCCACTCATGTTTGATTTGCTGTGGACGAAATGGCACTCGGATAGGGGGGTCTCTCCGAATGCTTGTGTTTTCCCCTGTTAATATCATTCCACCAATGCTCCACACTCATTAATTCCACTTTATCAACGTTATATAATCTTAGCATCTCGAAATGTTTTTAAATAACACGCCGAAGAATTATTGTGTGAAAAAAAGCAAAGATTATATATAAGGGTGGAGTAATATTTGTAGTGTATTTGCATGATTAGTAAACTGAGGAGTCGTCCAGTGTATATAGGCATGTATTCAATGAATCTATGCTCGTAAAGAACCTGGCATTACATGGACATTGAATCATGTAAACAACCCAAAACTGAAATCAATCAATAAATAAATAAATACCACAATGATGTACCCAGTTGAGATGTTATACGGTTCAGTAGAAGGTTATTTTATTTGTCTCTGTGGGTAATATGCAGATTACAGTTTCAACCAAACCTTCTCGAGCTGACAGCTGTGTTAGGTGGTTCAAGTAAACAAGCGTTTCAGAGACCGACTCTGTATCCATCATCAGGGTTCTTATATATAAATCTTCATATTCAACAATATGCAGCTTTTTAAGGTACCAGATTAAAGCATTTAATTTCATATCTGACTGCAAAGCATACACATGATTGCAAACGATTTAAAACCCCATATTGCGTTAATAACAAAATATTATGCACATTCCACATTATCCTCGCTATAGAGGTAACCGCTGGAATAAAATTAATTACAGAAGAATAAAGTTTTTGCACATCATACATGCAAAAGTTAATAAAATTTTACAACAAATGGGTCCATTAATATTATCACTACTTTTGTGCTTAATCTATGAAGATATTCATAAACCAACGAAATATTCTATTCTAGTATAATATATTTAACTTAACATTTGGTTATATTTGGTCAGCAGTCGAGCGGGATGAATTTAGGAATATAATCAACGTGTCTAATTTCCAGATTTCTAGCAAAAGAATTATAAAGAAACAATTTTAAGTCGACCTGTTCCTTATTTTGGCATTTTCTATATGATGATCATGAATTTGGCCAGTTGGCAATTCTAGATTAAACATTAAGTTATATTTGGGATTAATCACAATATTCAGTAAGTTTTTAAAATTTTTTAATGAAATACTCTTGATTTGTATACTTATACCAACATTTACAACATTTGTTTTAAGCAGCACACACTTGTTATAGTAATGAAGATACTTAAACAACTACAGTACACATGTTATACTACAGAAAACTAATTTCATTAATGACACGTGACTAGCAAATACAGTACAGCTGCACGAGAGTCCTGGCCAGAAACTGTCTTCAGCTTTTTACACACATACCGGAAAGGTTGGGGTTAAATGCTGGTACAACGAATGCACTGAACTGCAGTGACAGACGTATAATGTATTAGAACATGTGATAGCTTAGATGTAGAGTACTTGTTCTGTTTGCGAGCAGACTGATGTATGGAAAAACAGCCTGGCCATGACTTTCGAAACTGTATGTTCATCCAAGAATAAAATTACACTGCAAGTCTAGGAACTATAATCGCACAGTAGGGTTGTCCAGATGGTAGGACTTGGGCCAGTACTAACCTAGGACATTCAACTGTGGTGAAGGTAACGCTGTCCGTGTGCAAGCCATGAAGGCATACAGAGTTATAGCAACATTCATTCTTAATCTCGGCACTAGATGGA
Source organism: Reticulitermes speratus (assembly GCA_021186555.1). Lineage (NCBI taxonomy): Eukaryota > Metazoa > Arthropoda > Insecta > Blattodea > Rhinotermitidae > Reticulitermes > Reticulitermes speratus. The sequence continues at coordinate 35,485,759 of JAJKFL010000003.1, read as the reverse complement.
TTTGAGTGACCAGCTTCACGCCTCAACTACTGGGGTAACCCCAGGGAAAGATTGCCAGGAAGCTGGATGGGCCCCAGAATCTGTCTGGACATTTAGAAAAACAGAGAAATATCTTGCCCCTGCCAAGGATCCAACCGCGGATCTACCTGCCCATAACCTAAGTTCAATTGTGAAGGAGGTTATGTATGTGTATGTGTGTGTATATATTTTCCTAAAGATGGGTTAAAACATAAATAGCAACATTCACCGTCAGGGTAAAGATTCATTGTGCGTACTAAAATAGGGCAGTAAATAACTTATTCACATCGAAAAAGAAGAACAAATTGTATTTTTATTCACATATTACCATAATGTAGTAGCGTAAAAAACTGTTCTTCTCACGTTTCGTAGGAATTAACCACGACTTCCTTAAGACATAAATTTAAGATAGGCATAATTTATTTGAGAAACATTTGCCAGTTACGTGTTAAATTTTTTATCGGTGTGGTGTGGACTTGCAAACAAATTACCTACCTGAAATTTCGCAAAGGCAAACTTAAATACAAACATGGAGATATCGGCTGTTATACCAGGAATAATCTAATCTGTTTTATTGCAAAATGGGGCACTTAGAAATATTGACTGTGTCTAAACACAACTGGAAATTCCAAATTAATATCGGTCACTTGTATTCGCACTGCTTCGAAGAGGTCATAACAGCTTATAAAATTATATTTCAGAAATTATATTTTGTAACATTTTAAACTGAACATAGACGTAGGTGTGTTTTCCCACCAGTTTCAGTATATACCACATTAATTTCATAATTTTATGTTACATAACCATCACAATGCTGCCAGCTGTGTGTGCACGTACTGTACATAAGCCCGTTACTTGTGCAGGACGCCGTAGAATCCTATAAAGTTTAACTTCTGAGTTAAGCCACTGTACTTAAATAAAACGTTCTGAAATTTTTGGAAATCAATGCTATTTAACATATATTAATAATATCGCCGTCACAAAAATAACAACTTAGCAAGTACAATCAACGTATACAGCACAAGTTCTTTCTGTTCTTCACAGCATTATGCTGAGCGCTGCATTGATACATAAGGTCTAATGGATATCTGTTTATGAAACAGGGATAAACGAAATTGTATGAAACGTAAAACCGGCAGCTTAAAAGAAACGTCTAAAACTGCGCAGGCTGATTATTTCAAGCAGAAATGTCTGTCTCTTTGGTGCATTAACTGTATTTTGGGTGTAACTCGTCATAATATATCTAGGCCTCCTGCGCTACAAAATGGGGTCATGCGCCCTCCTCGATCTTAAGAGTCTCATTAACAGATATTCACCATTTTCCATAATATTTCAATTAAATTATTGTTACTTATCATTATCATTCGTGTACAGGAGAGAAACTGTGTTCTTAGACTTAGGTATAAGTAATTTTCAGATTAAGAGAGCAAACGTTTCCTTTAAAACGTTGGCCACCCGGGTTTGGATTTTGATTTTACATGTAGTGCGAACATAGACATTTTTACTGTATTATGTTACAATGAATACATTCAAAAGATGGTGGTTAATAGACAAATCAACATATTTCAACCAGAGCCTAAACCAATGACTAGAATATAGATATTCTTCAGTGAATAAAAGACGTAAAGAAAGTAAAACAAAATACATCTTAAAAAATACGTCTTTATACAAAGACCGAAAGTTCCGATGTCTGAATTTAATTCGTTTGTACGATGTTGGCAAAAGAGCCAATTTGTGAACGGACATTAAAAATATTTCATTGAAGAGAATTTTCATTCAGCTAATGAACAAAAGTGATCTGTCCTTTTATCAGTGTTAGTATACCGGTAAATTTTTAATGACTTACACTATATGCGGACAGTCGTTTAATTTTCAAAGGCATACATAAATTATCAACATACATGTACTACATTAAGCACAGTTTTTAAAATAAAGTGTTCCATTTACCATCATTGCACATTATAAAGTGCTGTAAAAATATAATCTCACAAGGTGCACGTCTTATTAGAAGGAAGCTAACCAGTTAAAATATTTTTTATGTTTTCATATTTACTTATTGTGTTGTCACTTTATGAAATCTGGATGACACTCTAACGTTTAGAACTCTGAAGTAATTTTGCAAAATTTGATATTAAATTGTAACTTGCATCGAGAGCAAATATACTAGTACAGAAAGATTATGTTTCAGAAAGATAAATTATAGAATTAGCCTGTAGGTCATATTTGGATTGCCTATAACCAGATTTAAGTGGTAAATGTGAAGAATTATTAAACTGTTTCAACATCTGAAGCCTGAAAGTCATCTAAATAATACATAAACTTCAGTTCGTACCTCATAGAAAACAAATCCCATCTGTATTAGAGACCAGTCAGTCAATGCTCTTTGGAAAGGTAATTCTTTTTGAGTGTGAAAGTCTGAGGAAATAATTCATAAACTGTGACCGCAAAAGGTATAATTTTTAAATGCTAGAGCAGGTGGTATGTCACAGGACTTAACAGCGAAAAAGAAACAGACTATTTCATTAGACTTATTGATCTTATTCACGTCTACAGATAATATGAATGTTAATATCTACTCTCTGCCAGACACTACTGCCCTAACCTTATGTGCTCGTCAGGAAGTTAGTATAATTGTTACTGGCAGACGTGATTACAATATCCATGATGTAATGTGCAGCACCGTGGTCCTTTGCCGTTTGCATTAAAATGTTTTCTTAAGTGTATGGTGGAATGCGTTATGTCAGTAGAACTAAAAAACATAAACTTCATGTCCCGAAAATAATTTTTAGGCTTCATGGCACCGATTTTTATATGTAGATTAGATTTCTGTATTCTAAATTTCTCTTTTCATGTTGTGTACCTCGACCATATTTTTGTTCTGAAGGCAAAATCACGAATCTTAATATTTCATGTGCCACTAAATTCTCAAAGAAATTCTTCTCTATGTGATTGAAACGATGCACTTTGTAGAAGCTTAGTATAAAACACTGGAAAAATGAACGTAATATTTCTAAACAACTTATAGGCCTACAATATACACCAGTCTAAATACTTACCAAGTTAAGCATGCGTCTCTTTACCTACATGTTGAAACAAAATTTGAATTATTTAAATCTAAATTTAAGTTAATAGACCGAGTAAAGAAAAGAGATGTCTTACAAAAATATGCTTTAAAATTGCCAAACAAATACATAAATATTTCAAATTGTATACAGGTTAGAGATTTTGTTTCACTGGGAACACTTGCTGCAGTATTAGTAAATCCCACATTCAGATGTACAAAATATGTAGGCTTACAGATTTTCTCTAAGGTGATTTGAATACATTTATCCAAGCCACATCAATGCCTAAAACCACAATTGTAAGCATAAATTGTATTGTAAGATAGGTAACAAATTTATTGAAGGCTCATATTACAAAATATGGAATGTCAATACTAATTACTTCTTCAAAAATTTTATATGCACCTTCAGTTCATCACACATATTGAACAGGCTGGTAGCTAAGCACTTGCCTTGAATTTTGAAAGACTGATTATAATCATCATCAATAACGAGGCTATCAACTTTCATGCTGGGATGAAAATTGAAGCAGGAACAAACAAAATCACTACTATATCCTTAGTATTCTTTCTGCACTTCAATGCCCTATTTATCTACAGACCTTTGTCTATTGCAACAGAAAATTACTTTGAGTCAGTTTTGAGGGAGACACGCATTTCAACTGTCACATAAATGCATTCATATTATTTGCATCATAGGCCTGCAATTTACCACTTTTGTTTGTGCTGTTCATCTTATGTCAGTGTGTAATTTTTTTTCTTTTTCATAAATGGACATGAAAATTTGGTTCTCAGTTACACCTTTTATTCTTTCACAAAGCAGAGAAATTTTCTAAACCTTCAAACCTTTCTGCGTGATATTAGGTGTTGTCCTGTGTTTGCATTTAATATGCAGGAAATTTCAATTTTTATAATATATGCATCACACAAATATGTAATTCTGACACCAACTGACGAATAACCATTTCGGTGTAAAAATAAAGCATGTTTCTTGCTAGGGTGACTTCATTTATAAAGGAATAGTCATAAGAGTAGGCCTATAAAGATAACAAGATGGTTAAGAAAATAGATGTTACATTAATTAACCACAGTATCAAGACAGACAAGACAAATTCTCTAGGAATGTTTTGTAAAACACATGACAATGGTCCTTGTAATTCTGTAATAATAATAATAATAATAATAATAATAATAATAATAATAATATATGTAGGCCCTCGCCCCCTCACACTGGTACATGACAATCCTATCACAATTTATGTAGCAGTAGTATTAGTCACTTTAAAGTATATGCGGTTCTTTTCCATTTCATGATAAATATTTCTTTATAGAATTATGTTTATGCAGTTATTACTCATGCCTAAAGAAAAATTCAGTCACTAGCTCCACTTTATATACAGTATTATTACTTTTGTTAATGTGCCCATTATTATTATTATTATTATTATTATTAATATTTCTACTCTACATTTACTATTATAGCCACTTTCATATACAGAAGTTATTAACCTGTCTAATCAATACCGTTTTGAGGACACTTGAAGCAATTCACATAAAGGCTTATACCTTCTTCGAATACACATTAACGCTTCTCTTGTTCTGTGAAAAGAATTATTTCTGAAAATATATGCCACAAGGAAGAGCGAGCCTGACAGCCTACATTCCTTAAAACAATTGGTGTAATTTATCATTACTTTCAGATATTTCGTTTAACAATTTTCATTAGTGGTAAACACATAACTTGTGCCTTATTGGAATAAAAAAAACTCTTTTATTCTCTGATAAGAATTATTTCTAAGGATATATGCCACAAGAAAGAAAAATTCTGATGGTCTACACTTCTCTCACAAATTTAAAAAAGTTACTAGTATTTTCAAATATTTCGTTTTAAAATTCATGTTATTGGCGAACATATAACTTGCATGCGCTTCGAATACAAAGTAGCAGTTCTTCTAGTCTGTGACAGGAATCATTTCCGAACATATATGCGAGAAATAAGGACAACTCTGGAAGTCTACATTTCTATATAACATGTGAAAAAATTATTATTATTTTGAGAAATTTCGTTACGGGCAGAAGCTCTAATTTGACCCACCATAAAACATTGTAAATGCTATACATAATAAGGAGGCCTGTAAATAAATAATAAATTTGTAAAATACCTCCATAAATGTTTTTCTTAACGTTAGTCTACACTATTGGTACATTCTAAAAAAATCGATATTTTGTAATTGCAAATGGCGCAAAAAAAACACACGCAAAAGCGGTAAAGAAAGATAAAAATACACTTCAGGATTTACACTGAGCAGCAATATCTCACTTGACTTTTCAAGTCAGAGCCCGTATTTGGCTTTATAGCAACCGTCATTTTAAGCTTAGGCCTACATGAAAAACACAACTGCTTGGTCCCGTTTTGTCACATATTTAACATATGTCCTGTAATTCCTACCGACAATTAAGCACAGTCACTTGACGTACCTCTTTCCCGTTAACTGGGTTATCAACATTTTATTTATACAGTCTTACCTTCCCGTGCATAAGCGTTGTTTTATTGATGCGTTACATTATGCTTTCATTTGTGTCCGCCATCTTTGAAGCTTGTGTATGTGGGTTGGCTCCGAGCATGCGCGGTGCGGAGATGAGCAGCTGTCTCAACAGCTCCCCTCTCCCCGCAATGCAAGTTCCTTATGACAAGAAACCAGCCCAAGTAAGTCGGTCAGATTCAAAAAAGTTAACGTTCTTTCTTCATTTTCTTTGTGTAGAGGATAATTAAAACTCTGTAATACCTAGCCATACCTCACCGAATATCATACGTGAGTATATTTTTGGACACCTGAAGCTACACTGAAACAGGAACAGGTATACTAAAAACGCAATACCCTGTTCAGTTTATTAAGATTTAAATAAGTTACGAGAACGTGCAAAGAAAGATGAGCTACACAGGCCCGCCTATTGTTTTGGAAATGTTCCAGAATTTGAACGTAAAGTCGGCTTGTCCACATATACGGTGAAGTAGTTCCCTTCTGTGTCCCGCATATAATTCATAACCTTTAGTCGTTTATAAGATCTGTAATTTTCGTGACGTTTCTTAGCATTATCCGAAATAGGAAACTCACTCTCAGCATTTTAGAGGATGTGGCGGAAAGTTATCACGCGAAATGTTGAGCTTTCGTCGCTGTATAATTGAGGTCTTCGAACTCCTGTGATATCTAGCGGCATCAGTTGGTGGTTAGTTTCCACTGACGCTGATCGACACCACAGAAGATCTTAAAAGTTATCTTATTCTGCGCAGATAATAGTACAAGCTACATGTAAAAATTTTTTTAAATTCAGATTTGACACATTCAAATCTGACACGTGACAACGGAAGCAGATAACTTTTCCGAAACATTGGTGCCTATAGGCCTATAATAACCTGTAAGCTACGCTGAAATGTCTTAGCAGCTATCTGCATCTATCTTAGACTATCCTGAACAGGGAGGCAGTTAGCTTATCCGAAATATTATTCTCTATATACTAACTTAAATGGCGTCTTATCCCGTACGATGGCAGTCCTCATAAGCCCCGCTGGGGCAAACACATATTTCTCATTAATTCATACCGAAAACAAGATTCTGAAAGTGATACCGACTTCCATGTCGCCTACTGGGATTGGCCTATTCTTAAGCTTGATTTTCTTCAACGTGAAAAGAAAAGGGATTGTATAATGCAAAGAATATATAGGTAGGCTGATCTGCGATAAAAATTTGTCTGATCAGCACCAATTATTACTACTGTATGATACCGCATTAAAATTGCTCCTCTCACTTCGCTGGTAACGGCCGATTCCTTCCAATTCGCTACCGACTTTTTACATTCGTCACCACTAGAGAGAGATTCTGTGACGTCACATGATGTACGACAGTGTTTCTCAACCAGTGCTGCGCGAGTTCTGTGGCTTCTGCTCGTAGAAAGTAACGTTGTTTCCTCTTAAGTGCTTGCTTATTTTAGTGTTATTGTGATTACTGCCAGGAAAATTGATGTCTTTTAATAAATACCTCTGTTGACATAATGACGGTTTTGGCATTTTAAGCAGGTCTGAGTTTCTGATTTGTAAATACTCCAACTCCAAATATTGCCACGCTTTGTGCCTAAAGCTTCCGAGAATTGGGATAATTTTTGGGAGGGGGTCCGCAGAATTGGTGAGACTTTATAAGGGTCCGTGGTAACAGATAGGCACAGGTTGAGACTGCCTTCCTTGTATAGGTTTCACAGTGAGCCACACATGTTCCAAAGATATATGTATCTTACAGCAATCGTCAAGAAATAATTTATTCTAAGAACTGATATAACAAATCATTGCTTTAAATACTAATATTGGTGATATGCTAATGGTCTGAGGATAAAACACCCGCTTCACTATATAAAATGGTCGTTTAAAAGAAGTGCGATTTTTCACCAACGTTAAAGTGTTCTGTAAACAAAAGTACAGTAACAGCAAGAAGTTCCTTACCTTCAGCTGTCTTTTGTTATAGGTATGGTGGTTGGAAAGAAAAGTGAAGTGAAAGAAAGTGGAGAATGTAAATTCTGTTGTGCGATCATTATGTGCCGTAACATGGGCAGAAATTTGTATTGTGTAGTTCATTTTTATTCTAGTCATCTTTAAACTTTTAATCGTCAGTTTTATGAAAAAGAAAAGAATAGACATAATTTTGTGGACTCAATAAACGGGCTTCCTTGTAAATATTAACATGTTAAGATATAGGCCTAAACTGAAAAAGCAATATAAATTGTAGAGAAGGAAGTGGGAAAAGAAGATTAAAAGTTTGAATGTCAAAATATTATGGTTTGTGTTTTCTCTGGTTTGGATGAACAAGTGGATGGACGCTATGCTTTGCTTCAGTCAACGCTTGTCAGCTTGTGAGTGTTGCAATGCTGTGTTTGGATTTGCCACTCAGGCAATCCGCAACTTCATAAATCAAGTCGGGAACCCAACACTTAAAAGTTCACTTCACCTGTTCAACATTTCTTTGAAATACAACTGAGGTGATGCTAACATGAAGACCAGTTTGTTACTTAGTAGCCTTCTGCAGAAGCGTTAGTGCTTATTCGAACCTCGTCATAGGAAATTCCTTTCTATGACCGTCTTAAATACATTACATCTAAAGAAACTCCTACAGTGGCAACTGTTATTTTTATTTCCAGCCTGTGATTTCCGAGAAATATTGTTTTAAATTTATTTCAATGTGCACGCAAGGCAAAAGTATCGATAAGCAAGATGCGAGATGAAATTATTCTGTTCAAATTTTAAAATATATTTTTATATATAGATTTACGTCAGGTTGGAGTTGACGTCATACACATTTTTTTCAAAACTTCACTTTTCGGACATTAAGATCTTGATAAAGCAGTACCCACAAATTCGATTTATTTATGATCAAGGTTATTAGGCCTGTGAAGTTTTGTGAGATTTAAATTTTTCGCTGCAGACCGTGAGTTTCTACTTATTCTTCTAGATGTTACTCTCCAGTATGATTGGACAAATTTTTCGACAAATCGATGAACGCACATTTGTTGTCGTCTCCCTGAAGGTGCAGACACTAAGGTATCTTTATGCGAAACGTCTGAAAAATTTATACCACTATTTAGCGTCAAAACTCAGATAGAGGCAGCCCATTTTATTATTATTTAACTATCTCAAATTTCGTATAGTCGTGCTTTCCAAACACGCCTGTTACACGTCTCACCCTTTTCGTGTTTGGTAATTTGAGTGCTCTAATATACATGGAAAAGTCATATTATAAAGATATTTATTAAATAAATTTTTACGCTCTCCTCGCTTAGATCCAGGTATGAATTTAAGCAATTATAACTTAAGCAATAATTTTATTGTCATTTTGTATATAATAATAAAGCGTACTAAGTAACGCGTCCCGACTACTATATTTCCGTGATCATGTAAAAATTGTAAAAACAATGCATACTAAATTATAAAATCGGTAAATTAGAATCTCTACATCAGAAGATATAAAAAACAACCCCAAAGAAATTCATCAACTAAGAATAAGTTAGTGGAATATCTTTATTTTAAATTAAAATTTAAATGCCTCGTATATGTTATCTCGTTATGATATTTGTACTCTGAAATGTATGCTGAATTACCATATCACCAACGGGACAAAATATCTAAGTTGTTCATGGTGCGTTGTTTCTGAAGAATAAGTATACAATGCATACTAATGAAAAACAAGAAAAGTGGCATAAAATTGCTTCAGTTTTGAATAGTTTGGTTTTGTTTGGTTTAACTAAGACACTTTCACAACTGGTTTTTGATAATTCCGATAATATGATAACGAATTAAATGATGAGATGACAAATTTGTACCTTTATGAAACTTCAAGAAATGTAATGGTCAACTGATTAAATTATGGGGAGGGAATTTGGATACTTCGTGGAGCATCTGCAGAAGAGAAAAATGTTAATAAAAGAATGCCTGGCGGTGTATACTTTTACAACATTATTCATGAAGGGGAAGACAAAGTCAGAAATTTGTGGAAAATTTGTACTTCATTGAAAGATGTGTCATAGATAAAAGGATTTTATGGGGAGATGAGATACCATATTGCTTAACATAATTCATAACTTCTATCATTTTTTTTCTAACCTTAGTTCAATTTCTTCCATCAAGAGTGCGTGAAGCAGGGTAGCGAATCTAATAAAGCAATTGCCCTCAGGTTGGAAAATAAATGTTCATTTACCGACAAGGGCAGGAATTGTTACAAGATACAATTTTCAGGGACCTACTTAGTTTCTACAATATAGGTACTGGTCATTATTTTCACTGAGATAAAGCGACCGAAGAATTCAGGTGGTTGTTTCTGTCCATTTAGTTCCGAAGACTAGAATACTTAGTTTTTTATTTTCACATCTGCTAAACGCCTTCTTTGGTTGATGTTTAGACACCGCAGGATCTGTAATCAATTTTAGCCCCTTATCTTACCACAAAAATATGGACAAGCATGCCACGTCAACTATTAAGATAAGCTAATTGAGCTTCATCCGGTATACACATCTAATAGGCTTATTCTTTAAACAGATCGGTCTTTTATAATTGGCAACCTTTATCTAAATAATTCTGTCTTTTCTTTCTATTTCCACGATCATGACTGTGCATTTTCAGGCTTTGTATGCAAGCAGTTGAAATATGGCATTGCTGTAAATTATTTAGAGTTCCGCACTGCATATGATGTACCTTTGATGCATTTAAAGACTGGAATAAAAATTGCACGAATTTAAAATATGATAATTCCAGCTAGTAAAAACAGGGTGCAGACTCTTAAGTTAGAGGACTGCTTTCTAATTAGGTCCTATCCTATTCTTCCTTGTTACATACATTTGAGGAATGAATATTACCACCTTCTGGGATGAGGTATTTACCGCCGTTTCGGAGGAACATTCCCCTACATATTCAGGGTATAAATCTACCAAAATGCTCCGTCTCACCGCCCAGTAAACAATCATATCTGTAGTCACAGCCGTGAAATCCCCAAAACCTTCAGAGATGAATAAAGTAGGTGAAAATTCCGTACACTCGTACCCGTAAGTAACATTAATTTAAAGTCTGAAGAACTCTACTATTAGGCATTAAGTAGCTTAAGTGATTGCCTTGCAGTGTAATTGAAACATTTCATATTTATTATTTTAATAAAATATATTAATATAATTCTACTTCATATATTTAAGTAGGCTTGAGTTTTAATTCTTTAAATACATGTTAAAAATTACTTATTAAAATATATATATTTTGATTTTTACTCACGTAGAAAATCGATCTAGTTACTGATTTCATGTTGTCGCTGTATTTTGATGAGGTGGGTGACTCAGGTTCTGTAACATTTGTTGATGCTCGAGCTGTTTGGCCAGAAGGAGGGTTGTCGTGGTTGTTGTTGTTCTGACAACTTGAAGAGGTGTATCTTGGGGTTGTTTGAAGTTGTCTTCCACAGGATTGCAAGGTTCTGAAGAAATCCCTGTTATCATTGGTGACTTTGTTTCTTTCTTTGCCTTCATACGTCTGTTCTGGAACCATATCTTGATCTGCCGCTCTGTGAGGCACAGAGCGTGGGCGATCTCAATCCTCCGCCTTCTGGTCAGGTAGCGGTTGAAGTGGAATTCCTTCTCCAGCTCCAACGTCTGGTACCGCGTGTATGTCTGCCGCGTACGCTTTGGACCTTGGCTCATATCACCTGAAATGTGAACAAGAATATCATGTAATTTTATGGCCGCAAGGAAAGGTTCCACAAATGTTCCACATATGTAGGAGGCACCACCAAATTTTAGGTGTCGGATGGTGACAGGAAGCAAGTTTCTTTCTGAGCATCCATATTTCTGAAGTGACCTGTGAACCTCACTGTTTTATGGCGCATTCTGCTCAGTGCATGTGAATTAATACACATTTTATTATGTAAAAAAAAAAGACAGCAACAACTGTGCTGAAAATACTAGGCGCTACAGTGCAATTTTTTCCCCCCGGGCGACCACGCGCCCTATGCACCCCTTGTTATAATGTAGAACACTGAATTTGATGCTATGGGCCGTGGTTCAGAATCAGATGATGCATAAATTTATGATTTCAGTTTAGAGTGATTTCCTTGAATTCACACACATAAATTTTGAAAATTAATATAAAGTTTTCCCTCTTGTGAAGTACCTTATGCGGAAGGATGAGACAGTAGAGATAAACTTAAGCTCATTTTAACCTCAGGCTCCAGTCATTTTATTTTGGTGATTACATTTAAAATACGAGCTATGAAACATTGGACAGTGGTGATTGGAGAAAATAACAGAAGGCATCACTTAAAGAGGCAAGAATTCTGGCCTGATTATGTCAGTTTACACGTGATCAAATACAGCAGGCTTTATTGCGGTACGTTCAGAAGTATAAGCCTGACAATTACCCTTTAGCTTGTTGTAAGCAGCAAGATTTAGGTTCTTAAATCGTGATATAAATAAGGCGGGAAGCTTTCACAACTTAATATCCCAGCTTTTAAAACTTGCTTATGCATACAAGGGAACAGGGACGTAACAAGCTACAAAATAACTGAATAAAAACTGTAACCAAAATAATTTTAGATGATATTAAAACATTTAAGCGATTTTTTGTGGTTATCGGAAGTTTTCTTACACCTCGACGTTTGTTGTGAAAACCGATTAATGTTACTTTATAACTGCAACTAGAAACACAATACTGCAACAAAATTTAACCAACAATTTTCTGAGAAACCACTGAGGGTGACTCAAGAATTTAGATTGAATATATGTGAAAAACTGGGATAATGAGCTCTATTATACAGTTGGAATGGACGGTATGGATAATAACTGTTATTAACCAAATATTGATTCCAGTGACTGCGCGGTCTAAGGTGTGGGTCTGTGGCTGCTCGCTTGCTGGGATTGCGGGTTCGAATTCCGCCGGAGGCATGGATGTCTCTCACTTGTGAGTGTTGTGTGTTGTCAGATAGAGGCCTCTGCGACAGGCTGATCACTCGCCCAGAGGAGTCCTACCGAGTGTGGCATGTCTGAGTGTGATCGTGAAGCATCGACAGTGAAGAGGCCCTGGCCCACTAGGGGCTGTCGAGACAAGAAAAAAACAAGTAGTGGGGGAAAACTGCGGAACAGATGTTAGAATTAAATACTTGTAAGAGGTCTGTCAAATAAGTGCGCTTTAAAGAAACAGGGTGTGTCATTATTTAGATATTATTCTGCAATGCCGTGTTTGGCGAACCAGAACAGTTTGTTATAGTGTATTTTATAAGAAACGTATAGCCTGTTAGAACAGCTGTGAAATTTAGGCAACAGATAAATTAGAATTGAATGCAGAACTGAGTAGAATCAGGGCAAAAGCATGGAGTTAGCTCAGCTCAATAAATATTCACATTCAACTCACCCGCGTACGATTTCATCCATGGATAGAAGCTAGTGTGTTGTATGTGTGACGTGATCTTAGCACCGTCTCTGCCGTCACCACCGTAAGGTATAACCGGCTGCATACATTCCAGGGTAACTTCCTATTCTCCAGTCGGCTAGGTGGAAAGTCTAACTGATCCTGTGGTGGAGAAATATTTCCGAAAGTTTGACGAGAGGGTAGGCCTTCACTCTCATTAGTCTTGGATGAGGTAGACGTACCCGCATCGGTACTATACTGATGACGTAATGCTATGCCACGTTCCTCTAAACTCCCGTCCTTATTTGTATACTCGGGCACAGTAGTAGAAGCTGAACCTGTGGAACTATAGAAGTCTTGATAGCCAGCCGATTGACTGGCAGGTGGTAAAGCACTTGGACTTACTTTAGGAACACTTGGCCTGTTTAAGAGCATACCCAGAATAGGTGATGTAGATTCTTTCTTCACTTCAACAGCTTGTTCTTGACCGATTGTTGGAAAAGTTGCTTCATGGTCTGCCCTTCTGGGAGAAGGACTGCTTGCAGTGTGTATGTTTCTGGCTTCTGGCGGTGGACTTCTAAGTTCCTGGTTTATTTGTTCGTAATGGTTTTGGAACATCGATGTATTTGATGATGAATTTAAATTGTACCTATTGATAAAACCCTCATCAGATATACGAGTATCCAGACCAATCTGGAGTGAAGTTGGACTGGGTGTTGGTTTCCTTGGTATTTGCTCTTGATTGAAACCGACAACTGTGTACGAAAGTGATGGTAAATTTGTGGGATATTTCGTACGTGGATCAAGCATGCTCGTAGTATTCTTGTCCTCAGCAGGCGCGTGGGTTGATGGATTTTCAGTTTCTTGTGGCTGGTACAATATTTCTGCACTTTCCATCGTACTTTGATCATGCTGGTAAGGAAATTGCGCATGAACTATTCCTCCTCCGTTCTGGTAGGCATAATGTTGATAAAAATGATAGTTTTGGTTGCCCCAGTACCCAAGCGGGCCACTGGAGGCAGACCCACCTGGTGTGCCGTTAGAGAAATACGTCGTTGCTGAACTAGACATTGCGAACAAAATATTTTGTTTTAAGTCTTGAAGCAAACTTAACCACTTTGCACTGCCAGTAACATACACAAAACACATTAGTGTATACACTCACACACTGTGGATGATTATGTTTTGTTGAAATTTGTAAAATATTTTGGCCCCCTCATAAAACTCAAATACAAAATGCTTAAGTGTCACATGAGTATACGCCACACTAAAAATATCAAACAATTTTCCTTCATAAAGTTGTCACTCGCGTAGTTTTAATGCCTTCCACATTTCTGAACCTACTCATGGGTAACTTGGTCGAAAAATGATTTGTGTCGTCCAAGTGAAAGTGGGTGAAGCTGCATAGTGGGTGAGGTTGAATGTGTCACAGTACGTCTGCCTGTCCCCTGTCACTTCCCTCTCGCACACATTCATGTACGTCCCTTTTTCCCTAAAAGTTTGGGTTTTTCGGAAGGGACGGTATGAGTCGTGTTGAGGGAGGTTGATGAAAATAGGCCCTATAGTTTCCTATACCACTTTCAAGGCATAGGGTCTCTTACCTCCCTTCCACCACACTTTCACCCCCCGCCAGCATAACTCACGGCCTTCTGAGCCTCTTTTCATTCTATCAGCTGCCCTTCCAGCCCTCAGCTTACCCCTCCTTCGGTCGTGAAACTGAATGCTTATTCTGTACACTCCGAGTTACTCAGAAAATCAAATTGCGTCTGAAATAGCCTGTAATTAGAACTTTTCTTCACTGCAATATATTATGCCCTGTGAATGGCTACACATTTACGTCTTTATCACTCTATTAACGTATAACATGCTGTGGGTTCAGAAGTTGTCTCCCAGGAATGCAAAGCAGGCGTAACTCTGACGTAAATTTAGGTGAATGGAAGAAGTGAAAAGTAAAGAGAGGCTGTTTACAATGAATCAGTGCACGTGAATCTTAGTTGATTCGGATTAACTATAGATTTGTGTAAGGATATGTATAATAATCCTATATTGTCGGTATCTGTTATTATGTATCAAATTATTTAAGCAAACCAAGTACTTTTATGGTTCGTAAAAAATACATACGTACAACTAAAAAAAAAGAATCACAATATAAATCGGTCCCTTACTCTCTGACAAGACATGTAAGACGTGAATAACTGTGCTAAGTAAAGTGATTTCCCTGGCAAAGAAAATGAAATATGAAAGCAATGAGACCAATCATAATACATGACGAAGTGCAGGAAGATATATTTATATCCACCATCACTGAAATATGAATTAATCTAACAAATATTTAAAACTCACTCTTTACTCGCAGAAAACTCATCTCCCTTATCTCCTGCAGAGAAAGACGTGTCAATGTCATATAGGGTAATAATCATAGGATCTCATAAGAACCACGCAGAACATATACCATTCTGTGGACAAAACATTCAGTTTATAATAGTAAAGTTGAATGTACACATAGCTACAAATGTGCTTTGAAATGTTAAGGCATTTGTAGTTTTGTACGGACTGAGTGAGACATAAGGAATGCTATGGGCTTCTGACGATGGTATGTTACATTTAGGAATACGTTGTTTATGACTTTTCCCGTCATGCATTTTTCCAAAAAGGACATAAAATAACAATACTTTGAAAGAAGTTTTTTTAACCTTCACGTAAGAAGGTGGGTTTCACCTACTCAGATGTGTTCGTTAGAAACAACTATTGCCATACATCATATCTCACAACACATATGTTAATTTTCTTGCGTTGTGTACTTTTGGATGTTAGAAAAGTCTAGAAGCGAAGCAGTAACGAAAAACAAAGCAAGACTGTAACCGACATATTAGAATTATTAGGGAGTTTGTGAAGAAGAAGACATGGTGTAATTTACAGTAGATATAAGAAACCCTAGGAGTAGTAACACCCTTTGGGAAAGAATGGTCCTAGGTTGATTAAACTGTATTTGCCTGTGTCAGACAACAGTGGTTGAGGCATCTCACTTGATTATCTCTTGTCCGCCTGCTGAATAAAACACCACATTTTGCCCACACAGTATATTTATATTTTATTAAATTCTTAGAGTAACCACTGATTATAGTCCTAGCATCTTTATGTGGGTGGTCTTACATTAGACACGATGTTTGTTTTCTGTGAGGTGGGAACTGAATTGTTATATTTAACTAAAGTTTACGGCGTCATATAACAAGGTAACAATATCCACACACCAATGCACCAAATTCATCACCAAAAATTCTGGGTTGTGACGTCACTCACAATACGTGCGACTTTATTTTGTTTTTCGCGTGCTTAACTATGGAGGCCGAGTGTGACGCCATTCACAAACCAAATTCTGTCTTTGCCATGACTACGTCTGTCGTAAATAGGATGGGTGTAAGGTCGCTGGTAACCTTGGGACCTCGGGTGCGACCCAATCACTCACTCAGTCAGCCACTCACCGTAGGGTACTAAATACTGTAGATTTAGACTGACGTAAATAGGCCAAAGTGTCAAAAGCAAGGCGTTATACGTAATATGTTTATCGTAAAGAGTTCTGGGTTAAGTCTACATATTTGGCTACGGATACTTAATGCTTCCTATGCCTTGACGTAGTGATCGGTGCGGCTCAAGGTTAATATTCCGTGTCATTGTCAGTCCGCAAAGTGTTAGTAACTAAACAGGGTTACTACAAGATGCAGAGCAGTTGTGTAGAGGCCTGAGCACAGAACCGGATTCAGTCAGGTTTATTCGGACATTGGGCTCCGTGCTGTAACTGAAGATTGCAAGACGCATGTGGCAGCGCCAACATACGCAAGAGGTCTTTAATTAAACAACATATATGACGTAATTAATCTGTTAGGTCTCGAGACCATTTGACCCAAAATTACAATAACAACGGCACAGTGTTTAAAAATATTATAATGCTTGTAAGGAATATCAACACTGAAAATACTCTCATTCAGCTTTCGGTAATTTATGTCGTTCCGCCATTGATGTTAATAGCTGTGCAACTCTTAGAATAAGAGACTGTACAGTCTTTATCCTGTGCAGTTTCTAGGGCACGACAAAAGCCTAGTGTTTAAGTCCACCCCCACTCATTTCCACCTCCCTTTTCTCAGAGGGCGACGAGCAGAAAGAGACGGGGATATTCACATATCATAATGAGATTCAGCGAAATTTGGTGCCGGACCCCTGACTTCGACGTGGACCAATCACATCGGTGACAGACTCAGGGGTAAAGAAAGCCTATTGTCACGTCGTCAACAGAAGCAACGGTTTGGAAATTGTATACACAGTAGAAACCCCCTGATGGGAGCACCCCCTCATACTTACCACCCCCTTCATCTCTTTCACCCTGTATAACTTCCCCTTCCATCTTGATCAGGGATTATTCTTTTCATTTTATTCTTCTTCTTCTCACTTCAAAAATTGGTGCGTGTGTCTGCATGCATTTTTGTGATACTGACCTACCCCACACATCCCCCTCACAATAGATACGTTAAGAAGAAGCCGTATCATTAACCAAAGCCGCATATTATATAAGAACGACCCTCAAATTTTTTGTATGTACTATATGAGTTTTATAGTGTGTTCATTAATGCTACTATGGAGATTTCTGCAGAATCAAACAAGGCAAGCATGTAGCAGGAAAATAAATTTGATGATCACTAAAAACTCAAACCGCCATACTTAGAAGTTTTACTTAATACGTGCATCTTAAAATCTGCTGCTTTTGCAGTAGGCTAATGCAGATGTTGTAAAAATGGGCGCAAATGAAATAACTGCCAAGATAAATGGAACAACTTCCAAAAAACACGCATCGCCTGCATTTGTCCTCTTATATTTACCGAATGTACTGCATAGGCTTTCAGTATTACGTAAATGCTTGTATACCTCCAGGCAAGAGGAACTGAAATCATCGTCGTAGGAGGCTTATTATTTGCAGAGAAATGCATTTTAGTCCGGGTTTACGGCAAGGTTATGTAACTAAAAATTCCGTCTATAAGTAGTATGTTCTTATTTGCTAATAAAAGTGGTTTTATTAAATATGTAAATAAACGAGAACGCAACTCTTAATGAAAATCTTGTGATATTTAAATAGGAATTATGTTTTGTTTAAGTGACATTCGTGTGGTATATTATAAACATGACCGTGGTAAATGTAGGCGTGCTCCATTTGGAATTTAGCATTAGCTTAAACTGACTACAATTAACTTGTGAAAATTTAAGGTAAATATAACGAGCTTAGGATCATCATGGCAAATGATTATAAGTGGCTTAGAATCGTGGCAAGTGGATATATTTGTGGTCAGCGGCATTGAATCTTCGGGTTCTGTTTCATAGGATCTAATACACTTGATTTAATTGAAGAAAATCATAAAATGAGAATTTTTGGGAAAGGGCACTTCTGTAAAATTTCAATGTAAAAGAATTGGGTGTTATCATACTAGTGTGTGGTAATAACTGAATGCAACTTCTAATTCTTCGTCACATAATATGTCGGCATCTGCTTTGCAGATAACGCAAAACTGAGGAAGAATGAAACCAACGTATTTGCTGAGTAGCTTACAGTGATTTAAATTATACTGCGTTTCAGCTACAAAACTCATAATTTTCCCTGACATAAAATCATCAATCTCCTATATATTTCTAAGTGTCAATGCGTTCATTTGCGTCTTTGCTCCACCCCCTTTGAACAGAAGCCGAACGGAGTCTAGATACAGCCCACTGCTGGGCTGCTGGGCTGCTTGGCATTTCCTGTGTATTTATGAGTTACCTCTAGAAAAGCCAGCAGTCAAATTCAGACTTACATCCATTGACTTCTTTGTTACATCTTTTTTCACAACTGCCTCTCTAACCTGTACACCATTTTTATTTTCGACTTTTCAAATGAATCTTTTTTTCTATGTCCGCGTTTTCCCTTTCCATTGCCCCTTACACTACAATAGCTCCGAAAACCACAGTCACCTACAAGCACACCCTCAAACGACCAATTTTAATGCAATATTTTCCCATTTCTGTATACAACCCCCATATGGAAAAGGGTAGGACTGCTTCACTTAACAATTTTTATGGCTTTTCTTACCATTTATTCCCATCGTATTCAAACGATGACATCTAAGTACACGCGAATGAAATATATGAAATATATATAACAAACGAATTCAATTATATGCATTTTAGGGGACAGAATCTCTCTTGTTGGTTTTGCATCCCCCCTTTAGTAAAGTAGCGGGTAAATTTATATCCGAAATTGAATTCTAATCAACACATGTTCATTCACTAATTCGGAACGAATGATTTGTAGGTTTTAAACCTGAATATAAGTGGTTGGTAGGAAGAGACTCTACATAATGCCTTAGAAGACAAGAAAGGAATGGTTTATAATTAACTTTACCACATTTAATTTGACACTTCAATTAAATTTCGCGATTTTTTGTTTCACGTTTTAGACTATATAACAGCATTTTCAGTATGTTACATCAAGAACATGAATGACGTTTTAAAATCATAAACAATTTAATGGGCCTGTAGCATCTAATCCATAGTTTTCGAAAAAGGAGGAGATTGAGGAGAAGGCCAAGAAATATGGAATTTTTAAAACTGTAGAAGATATCGTTACTGCTCTTAGAGTGTCTAAAGGCACTCAAGAAAACTACGCGAAAAAATCTGCCCAGCCTCGGTGTCGAGAATGAAAGCCGGGAAATTCTGAATAGAAAAAAAGCATACTGACTATTCAGCTCTTCAAGGATTGTGACTAGGTGGAATATAAAGTGAAGACTGTTATTTCGAGATGGTGGGAAAGAAGGCGGTTAGTACAGCCCGTGGACCGGAAGCGGACGTCAAAAATTTAAATTTGGCACGCCGCGAGATTCCAAATTCTGCTCGTAAAGTCTGGAGAACAATCAGTTCTGACAGAAAATTACTTACATAAAAATACAGATTTTGACAAAATTCTTTAAAAATTTTCACCTTTGCTTATGTTAGTAATTCCATTTTAAAAACTGACAGGTATTCCTGCCCCACTCTGTATTTGGAAACGAAAGAAAAAATATCGGAATGAAACTTATGAGAAATTAAAAGAAGATTGCATTCTCTGAATACTTGTTTCCTTTCAATTTTTGAGTCTTTTTTTCGTTCAGTCAATATTATCTGATAGAATATAAAAACAAAATTGTTGTCTTTTTACTGCATTAGACTGTGTGTGAAACCTCATTTCTCATCGTAAGGGGAGATCACGTATTGAGGGTCTGTGAGACCAAAATTATAAGCATATAATTTGGTCAAAAGAGAAAAGAAGTGACAGCAGCTGAATAAAGGTGTGAGGGCTTCCATACTTTGGGCTGTTCAATGGATATTATATTTACGAGCACATTAAAGAAAATTAGGTAACTGGGGCATGTAACGCGGATGGGGAGATGTGTAATGCACACTTTTCAGTCGGAAAATCCAAATGGAAAGAAAGATGTCAGAGGTGTAGGCTTAAATACTACGATCATATTGTACTAGATCATAAAGTAGTAGGATATGAGGGTGTGGATTAGATTTAAATGGCTATTGTTAGTGTTCAGTAGCGGACTATTTTGAACATAACGAAAATCTGGTATTCATAATAAGTGCACAAATTACTTGACTAACATTTCAAGGACTCTATTTCATATAGTGTATTCGTTTTAGTATTTACTTACTTGTTGGATGCTTTGTTTGTGGAATGTACATTAGAAGCTTGGCTTCAAACTCGTTATTATATTTGAGGATCTATCTAAATACTTCACCTTCTAAACTTTACGTGCCTAAGAATCATTGTGAAATTTTTTTAAATGTCCTTACAAAACAAGATAACATTTAAAAACTAACGCTTAAATTACCTATTTCGATTCCTAAGGATCTTTAGTTTATGCTTCCTATATGTGCTGTATTACTTAGAATATATATACACACACAAAAACAAGCAAATTGCTTTATGTAATTCAGAATTCATCCTAATTAAATTACTAGAAGGAACGTCTGGTATGCGTGGCTTCAACTATAGGAGTCTGTCACCTACGTGTACTTAAAGAATGTGTGACAGTGGTCAATTGTGATTGTAAAAGTTAGGTTTTAGCGATATCAAATATTTGGATATAGGCCTATACAACAGATAAAACGTTTCGGAGGAATGAAAGAAGGAGTGCATTTTCTGTGTTAATCTGTAGATAAATTATTCATGCTGCCTGAGAATGGGTTTAAAGTCACGTTCACAGTGTTTTATATTTTCGTATTCGGAGAATAAATAACTTCCAAATTATTCCTTATGGATAATAAACATTTTTCCAGAGCAGAGGATGTGAAAATTGTATATATTTATGGTAGGAATTGTCTATAGTAATATCTGGAACCACTTTGCAGTTGTCATGCTGAAAGAATCCAACTGCATTCTTGAAATCAAGAAACTGTACTCGTAACATTAATGGAGTGTCAAATATTGCTTCAACTCCACAAGGACGGTAATAGAAAGAAATGGAGATTAATGACAGCATTTTTTACTTCTAATGAAACTGTGACATAAAATTGGCAGCGAGCAGTAGCATATAGGTTTGCCTGTCTTGCTTTAGCTTAAAGACGCGGCCCCGCATGGGGCCATGAAACTATTTCCTGTGCCCGCCAAAAATGATAATTTCAAATTAAATTACATGTAAATGATAAGGATACGGCAAATTAAATTACGAACACATAATTGAACGTAAACGTTACTAGACAGACATAATTAACTTTCACTACTAGTCGAAATTAATTTTTAATTTGATAAATTAATTTTAAATCAAGTTTATTGAGTCAAAAAGCGTTGACTCTCACTTCGTTTTCTCTTATCCCTGTACCTCGATCTTTTCCCTATTTCTTATGATAAAGCAGTGGCACAAAGCATTTGAGGTTTATTTTTTTGAGTTTCACTTGAAATAAGCCTCAAATATTTTATTTAAGTTTCTGTACAAAAAATTTGAGGCTTACATTTTTACCACTGCCTTACCGTAAGAGACAGGAAAGATACGAGGTACGGGAATAAGAAGAAAAGGCGTCTTTCACATTCACAATTGTGGAGAGAGACATGCCAACAACAGGCTGCTTCGTTAGTGGAGTGATCTGTCAGTGAGTCACGTGTAATAATATTTTATTGGGTTGTGACCCACAGTAATGTGATAGAGAAAATAAGTTACAGTGGTGGGTATGCTGCGAGGTAAATGGGTCGTGTCCGGCGAATGAGGACAATAAGCAGTTCTGCCTTTTGAGTCAAGGCGTGAGTCTGGCAAAAGGAACCGAAAACGGTGTTTTATTGCGCTATGGAGAGGGTGGGGAGCAATGTTCTGCGAATGCTTTCGTAAAATGTGCGTAATCACACTCAGTAGTATTACAAGGCCCACGGGAACGAAATTTTGTAGTGTCCCATGACAGTCACTCGAAATTAATTTGCCGTTGTCTAGTGGGCGAGGTAGCGTTGTCGATGTTCTGACTGAACTATAGGATGAACGACAAGGAAATTATGGTTCGAATCCGTTCAGGAACATTGCGATGCAAGCCGGAAGGTCGCGGGTTCCATTCCCGATGGGGTCATTGGGATTTTTCATTGACTTAATCCTTTCGGTCGCACTGTGGCCCAGGGGTCGTCTCAGGCTCCAACAGAAAGAGTACCAGGGTTTCTCTGGGGGATGAAGGCGGCCAGTGCGTTGGGCTGACAACCTTACCACCTTCATGTGCCGATTGTGTAGAAATCCTGGGAGCCTCGACCTCTTTTAAGGGCCTGTCCATGCCTGTATAGGGATAGCTTTCATCCGTTTAGAGAGCAAGAGACTTTTCTCTACTCCCAATCTGACATAATCTACTACCAAGATTACAGATCATTAAAGTCCCACCAGAAATTCCCCATATACGGCTTCATTGCGTGCAATGCGGATTCTTCTTTATCCTGACATAAACGTGGGAGTGTTATTGAGTTAATGCCGGCATAATGCACCTGAATATGTTCCAGCGTTTCGGGGCGTATTGCAGGTGCCATCTTAAAATTTAAGATGGAGCCTACATTACGTACGCTGGGGAAGCTTCAACATATGATCTGACTGATCACCGAAAGCTGCAGATACACATAACATGTAACTTTTTCCTTGAATCAAATTAAAAATAACTGGTTTGGTTTCTAATCATAATCATAATTTAATGCTATATTGGGTTGTATATATAGCAAGCATAATGGAAAATATCATATATTATTTTTCCATGCCTCGACAGCCGTAGTGGACATAGGCCTTCTCATTGCTAAGGTTTCGAGATTACAATCATTTGGACACACCATACTGGGTAGGACTCCTCTGGACGAGTGACCGGCCAGTCGCAGAGACCTCTACCTGAAAACACACAGCACTCACAAGAGACAGACATCCATACACCTGGCGGGATTCGAACCCACAATCCCAGCAAGCGAGCGACCTCAGACCCACGCCTCAGACCGCGCAGCCACCGGGATCGGCTAAACGCCATACAGCCTACAGAAATTAGTGAACATATCTCCAAAAATTTAGTTCGAATGTTGGACACGTTTATTTGTCTCTGGACGTTAGTGGTGAAAGAATGTAGAAGAATTTAAGGAAAGATTAAATTCGGGTAATGCTTCTTTCGATACAGTTAAGAGACTTTTTAATTTTCCACATGTTCTCAGAAACGAATTAAATTACGTACATAGCATTATAATTTTTGTTGTTGTCTGATAGGGGTGTAAAACATGTCCTCTATTCCTGGAAGGACATAGGTTATAGGTAGCCGAGAAAAAAGTGCTAAGGAGGACATTTGGACTTAGAAAGAAGAAACGAAGGGAAACAGAAAATTTTACGTAATAAGAAGCTTCAGAATTTGCCCAGACCTTAGCAGACGGACTTATTATTAGGGTGACAACACAAGAAGGGTGAAGAGCGAAACATGTAGCACGAATGCGGAGATAGAAAACTCATACCAACATTTCAGTCGGAGAAAAAGGAAGAGAAGACAAAAGCTACTTTTTAGACTTGTATGTAAAAGGGAAAATAATATTAAAGTGGATTATAAAAAAAAGAGTGCGAACTCGTACCGACTAGCTCATCGGTCGTTTACATAAGACGTGAAGAGCTTCTTGATCATGTAAGGGATAAACAACTTCTCAAAATGGACTGCTCAGTGGAATAAAAACTTTTATGTTTAGCGTATGTTCTGAAACACTACATTCGTAGTTTGTTTGTTTGTGACTTACTTAAAAACGCCGTGGGTAGCCGGGATATCTCAGTCATTACTGTGACTCGGCTAAGGGATTGACTTCCAAAGAATCGTCGTTTGGTTCCAGGCGCGGGCAGGAATTTTCTCTGTTTTCCAATGCGTCCAGACCGGTTGCTATGTTTACCCACATGCCTATTAACTGTGCAATGTGAGCGCTTTCTCGGGAATAAAGTGGCCGGGGCGTGAGGTTGACCACGCATCTTCATCCTGAACCGAGGATACGAATGCGTGGTGTTATAACTTCAGGGATAATTTTACGTACCTTTACCTTGACCTTTAAGAACGCACAATATCTCAGACTGTGTAGCGTCGAATGGTAGAATCATTAATGAATATGAATTGCCAAGAACGTGAAAGAAAGCTATCATGGCGTCTTTCAAGAAACTGTCCCAGTATTAGGCCGGAGGATATGAGGATCTTCAAGAAAATGCCACTCAAGGAAGCCCAGTGTCGTGGCCAAATAATAACCGCGCATCTACCGAATGCAGTTCAGAGCACCGGAGCCTTCACCTACTTGTTCAGCACACTCATTATCTAGATTTACGTATAGATGCGCATGTTCTTTGACGCTTACATAGTCTACCATTACCGCATTTACAAGTACACGTCACCTGTCCCAGTCCTCAGCCAGATCAATCCAGACCATGCCCCCATTCCCTTTATTACAGATACATTTTAATATTTTCCTCCGAATCCCGGTGGAGGCGAGATTTTTCGCAGCCGTCCAGACCGGCCCTGGGGCCCACCCAGCCTCCTATACAATGGGTACCGGGTCTCTTTCCCAGGGGTAAAGCGGCTGGGGCGTGGAGTTTATCACCCACCCTCATCTAGTGCTAGGGTTAAAGAAAGAGTAGATCTATACCTCTACTCCCCCTCCGGGCCTTCGTAGGCTGTTCTAGGGAGACCTTTACCTTTACATTTACCTCCCATCCACACCTAGGTCTTGCAAGCGTTTCTTTTCCTCAGGTTTCCCCAACAAAACTTTGTATGCACATCTCCCCCACAATATACACTTCATTAAATAATGTTTCAGTCTCTATGAACACAAGGTAATGACAGACAGCGTCGATTTAGGCTTCCAGTATTGACACAGATCAACTTTTGCAGGTGCAGATATGGAGATATGGAACTTCAAATGATCTTTCTATTCCGTAAACCACTATCTTTCCTTTCAATGTTTTTATCTACGGATATTATCGTCCGATACTTTAGGTTCTCACAGCGTGCTGCTGAGGATCAAAGCCTTGAAATCTTACGCCGTATGAACTGGTAACATGGGCAGATTGACCCTGCAATGAAAGCTTTATGATCTTTCGAAACGTCGGCAACTGTTTACAAATCTTTACGGCGCAACACCGTCTAAGACTTTTACTTCTAGGAGCATGACCCTGCTTTTTGTTTTTACAAGCACCTACTCCAACGCTAATATCACATCTGTTTAGTGCTGTATTTCTAAAATACCTGTGGAAATACTAAACACGGTTAAAAGATTTTTGGGTCACAAGTTTGACACCCATAAGAATACAAAGAATTTCTAAGAGAAAGTTTAATTTATAGCTACGTTTACAACGTAGCAGTAAAGGGAATGTGTAGGTTTTGCGAAAGGGTTTACAGTGCACACCTACCCTACCATAAAAGTGAAAGCGGGTTCTGTTGTACCTGTGTTTTGAATCTGACCTAAATCTTTAGAAACAAAATATTTTTTTCTAAAGAACAGAAAAGTTTTGACTGATCTTCCTTGAGTTCTGATTGTTCCGAAGTTTTCAGTGTATTTTAAGGTAACAGTGGTTCTTCGTGTAACGTACCCTTTCGTTTCTCTGCTTGCTTGAAGTCTACAGGACGAGGACTTGCCATGGTTGTCATTTAGAATCGAGCACTGGACCGAAAATTCTTACTTGGGGTATCATTGAGGCAACTTTGTTATTTAAGCTAGTGCATTCAGCATTTATTTTGTGGAATGTTTTATTTCATCATGGACAGCATTTTGATTCTCGGAAGAATTCTATGTCCAGTTCCTGGATCAATTGCTATTACAGAGAAGTTCATGATATTCCTCAGTTTTCTAATACAATATGAATTGCTGGAAACATTCATATATTCACGACGCTTACTCTTCATTCTCTATCTTACACATAATCCCTTTGTGGTTAACCCTTTGAAACATGAAAAAAAAATGTAAAACACTTTCCTTTTCGATATTCCCCAATAAGATGTATAAAACATTATTACTTTGTCTGAAAGTTTCTAGGATTCACCCTTTCTTCTTATAAGAGCAGTCTTAAGAGGAAGATGAATATGGAATGATACTGACAGTGAGAAACAGAATCTTCCCTTGGAATTTCGTCGAAGTAACACACATAACAAGAGAGGCAATGTACGTATAAACGTAATGTTGAGTGACGTTCGCGTAACCATTGTTGCCGTGGAAAAGCAATAAGTATTACATACCCTGAGGGTGTGTCTGTAGCCTTAGTTATCCAGGACGCAATGGCATGCGCTGTATTATATTGCGATCTGTGGCTTGTCTGGCTCTAGCATATTTTTCACATTATCCCATAAAGGGCACGATTTTTGGGAAAAAGTTATTGGACATAAAATGTGTTTTGTTTTTCTCTACAACTTTTTTCTGACACATTTCTCATTCTAAGAAGAATTCAGCGAGATATTATCACAAATACACACATGTCTTCACGTGAAGTACCAGTTATTCTTAATAAAACTTTAATTTTCTCGACAGAATTTCGAAAAATGCTCAGTATCAAATTTCATAAAAATCCGTCCAGTGGGAGTCGATTTGTTCTATGCGGACAGACATGCGGATATATGGACAGACATGACGAAGCTAAGAGTCGCTTTTCGCAATTTTGCGAACGCGCCTACAAACATTTCATACGTAAGACTAAACAACTTGCTTCTCCTTTAGAGTAACAAAACAGTGAGTACTAAGTAGGCTAGTAGTCGGTTTGTATTGTAAGAAACACACGAAACCCATATATACTGTGCTGGCAAAGTGTAGACCTTTATAATTTTACAGCAGTTGGTACATATAATTACTACTAGGCTTTAAACTGTTAAACATTTAATTTATGTGAAATTCTTAAACTGGCCTGTGATAATATAGGAAGCTAGGGGAAAGCAGTGTGTCAAGTTAAGCGTGAAATTGAGATATTAGCCATGAAAATTACATGTAGGCTGCAGTTCTGTGCTACGCACATGGACCACCAATGTGAAACGTAGGGAAGTTCGAGTCAGTCGGTCATTTTGATGGTAATTCGATGGTAACTTGGCCATAACGAACGTTAACAGAGGGATGAGGGGTGGAATGAGGGGTCGGTTCTTTCTAGACATATGGAGTGTTCCTGAGCACCAGATGTGAATCTCTCAATAACATTTCAAAATTTTCTTCATTCTAAAATTTAGTAAAGACGAAAAATACGCTAATGGAGTGCTTGTTCCGAGGTTTAGTATTGTCAAAAATATTTCCGTATTTGGAAGGGACTCTTGCCCGTCGTCTTTTGCAAAAGAATCCGAAAAAAAAAAATTGTATTTATCGGCTCGCTTAAATGTTATTTGAAATATGGAAAATTTTCATAATGAAAATCTGAATACTTTCTGCTCTTCACCCAGTATTGTGAGGATGGTTAAAGACGTTGGATGAAATAAGGAGGAAGTGTTACACGAATGGTTGGGATCAGTGACATCTGCAAATTTTAAGTTGTAAAACTTGAAGAATTAGTTTGTTTGGGAAACTATCCTAAAGGAAGACCATTCTGAAATGTATCTGACAGAAATTGGGTTCATGGATGTGAGTTATTTCAGGTGGCTCATTGCAGTTCCGAGAGGTTGGATTTTGTAAACACGATAATTAACCTTCTAGTTACAGACGGCTTGCTTTTGAAATATGACGGCATATAGCTCAGTTGATATGTACCACACCTTGAAAGCAAACTACTGCCTCCATCTAGAACGTAGAAGAAACGTACCTTGGATATGGTGGCAAAGTGTCTATCCGAAAATTCTTTATCTCTGTACCAAAAAATAATCTGTATGTTCACAGTCATGAGAAATTAACATTTCAAACGGCGAGTTCCATAAAAGAAGTGGAGAAACTTGATCAGGTGAAGAATTATAATATTTTTAAAAAGACATCTAGTTAGGACAAATTTTAAAATTTATAAAATTAATAGAAGAGAAAAATTCAACCTTTCATTTATGCCATAGGTAATTTAATAATGTATATCATTTGAAGCGTTTTTTGTAGTGTCGTTTATGATGTAACAGTCATGACTGCAAAATTTGAATGCGAATGCACAGTGTCTGGGACACCGATAATAAGCCTACACAGAAAAACTGCTTTGTAATTTGTAAAAGCTACAGCCATAAAGCACCGCAATGTATTCTATAGGAGCGCAGTCACTTGACACGGTCTTTCTCTTGCTAAACATCGGACTTCAAGAGACTTTAGTGCCACTTTATTTTGGTCACTTCAACTTGCCTGGAGGATCGTCCAACTTATCTACCAGAGTCTGCTCTGGCAAAGAAACATGTGAAGAAGAGGAACGACTGATATTAAATTTACAGGTAACGTGCGTTGCAAAGGAAAGATGACTGCTGTCCCCTGAATTCATCATCCAACTCTTCCATTGTTAACACAAATTTAACCTAGGCTAGGGATATTGAGATGCGGTTGCCGGCTGTTTTACGAACACAGGAACACGTGATACAGTAGCGGTGAAGATTTGCACTTGTATACACGAGCTATGTAGTCATTAAGTGACGCATGCGCGCGCGCGCGCGCGCGCACACACACATACACTCACATTCTTGTCTCTCACACACACACACACACACACACACACCCTGTCTCACACATCCATACATACACATTTTGTCACACACACACACACCCTGTCTCACATACCCATACACACACATTCTGTCTCACACGCACACACGCAGTCTATGATGCTCGCTGATATTCTGACTAAACTTTCTCCTATTTCCATCATTTTCTGCAGGCCAATGTTAAGGAGTACGTGAAAAGGATAGGGGAAAATTTGTTTCGATTTTTAGGCTACTCACATTTTATCAACATCTTCCCTACGAATAAGACGCTGTATGACACATGCAATTGAAAAAGCGTTGTTAAATAATCTAAGAGCCAATTTGAATGACCTCAGAATGTAATGCTTCTGACGCTTCTACCGCAGTACTGGACATACATGTGACTTAAGACTATTACTGTTGAACTTTTATTTCTTATTGTGTTTTACGTTTTATCAATTGGCAGAATTTTCATAAGTGGTGTCTTCATTTTCATGATGGTCTCTGTAAACTGTTATATGTTTTCGTAGCGCCTAGCTACGGGTTGAACACACTTTCAAGAAATCTGATTGTCTCATTTTCAGAACTAATTAATTCTGAATCGAAATAACTATGACAGCCTAATCCGTGACACCCTAACTACCCAAGAATGACCCCATCCGGCCGTAGCTGAAGAGAGATTATCATCAACATTCAGTATCTCCTCTTCGCCTATGTGTTTTCTTGAGACGGGGAAGAACCTTGAACTCGATTCATGCAGCGCGATGGAGGAGGTTGGGGGGCACATTACAACGAAACAGTAGGTCTACGTGTCATCGACCCTCGGTCCATCCCTTGTCCATACAATAACTAAGCCATAAAAAGGAAAATTTTTATGGCAGGTTTACAAGGATGTAAACTGAATGTTTTGTAAGGAGGATAGAGGTTTCAAGGCTGAGGGGTGCTTGTGTTTCAAGGTTCTGTGACCGAAAGTTGCTACTGCTGGAGAGAAAACACGTTTATGCTCTTTATTGATGCAAACTAAATAACTTACTAATGCAATCCATGGAAGAGAGTCCTTACTGAGAAGACGACAATTGTTCATGCAGGCATTATGTGATGAGAATCCATGTAGACTGGTAAAGAGCTACCTCGGTTTCGCAGGGACTTTCTACATTCATCTTCAACGTCTACGCAGTTAAAAGAAATTGGTCTCCTTTAACCCTGAAAAAGGAAACAGTATGTTCCTCCGAAACTGTAAATATTAGCCAATTGATACGAAGCCATATCGCAAAACGCTTGGATGTATATTAAGACGTCTGTGAAAAGGTGCAATCTCGCAAGCTGAATGTTGCTCACCTAGTTAAGAATTCTCTCGAAATTAGCCCTATTGAAATCGAAGATTCATTACCGTGTTTACAACTGCCCACGACTGGCCCGTACCCTAAGCAACGTGACTCCAAACCCTCCTCTCCAGTTTAAGATCCATTTTAACACTACCATCCCATCTATGACAAAGTCTTCAAAATGCTCTCTTTCCTCAGATTATTCACACTTACCAAACGCCGAATATATGAATGCATGAAGCTTTACGTCCTTCAGCCTATACTGCTTTATGACATCGTATTTATTACAAGGGCAAATTTTATTTCGTTCTAATGTCGCTTTCGATTTGTTATTGGCATTGTTTCCTATTATTTAAGTCCCAGATTCGGAAGTCAGCTCTGAATCCGGCTATTCTAACTTATTTTTCATGGTTTATATATATATAACTTATATGCATTTCTGCACAGGTGCTATTTAACGATGAGGTTCCCTTACAAGGATCTGGCAAGTACCACATACAGTCTTCTAAATAGTTCTTCATAGCCCTATATATATAATATGGAACAACTGCAATCCTAAATGTGATAGTTCTTGAAATGGACTCTACCTGTTCACCTATCTACTTTTTGCTTAACGTTTATTCTTTTCTCTCCCTTTTACTGCGGAGAATGGAAAGTACTTTGCAACCGCTCATAAACAATCGAAGTTTGTTTGTACTGCATTTCCTGAAGGCACTAAAACGGATCATTTTAACGTCAAATGAGATACCTAACCGCAGGTGAAAATGTGTTCCGGCAATTCGAGTATAGTCCTGTTCCTTATTCCGAAGTTTCCGATGTCAAATCTCGACTCAAAGCCAAGCTATATTGATATGAGATTTTTCATGAATTTTCTCGGCCCTTCCTTGAAAATTCTGGAATGTTATTTCAAATTGCACCACGACCTCTTCCTTCCACATATTGTCCAAGTAATTATTCAATAAGTCATCGTAAAATTCAATATTATATCATCTCAGCTACCGGCAGCGTCGTTAAATGAAACGCAAATAAGTAAGTAAATAAAAAACTAAAGCACGTTATATTGAGACACAGGCTTAGAAACTACTTCTCCCGTACGTGAAATTGAAAATGGTCTTTTAGTATTAATGAGGGCTATCCTGTGTTTTGTTTATTTCTGTTTATACGCACATTGATGAAGTAGATAACAAAAGAGGAAAACTAAACACCAGAACTAACACTTCTCCAGACTACATACACCTTATTTCTCGATAATTACAACATTTTCAACCTTTGAAATCCATATACAAAAGAATATCCCGTTCACTTATTTGAAGTAATACACAAATGTTTTTAATATATCCCAATATATGTTCTTATTTTGTTACTCTATTTTCAACTTTCACAACATACACAGTGCTCTAAGCCTGAGATCTCAATCACTTGACATTTTATCGTGTTGTACGCATGCGATCTTTATCTAAGTATTTTATAATTCCTGTTGATTGCTTTTAATCAAAGCCGAAACATGTTGCATAATATATATTAAATCACTGCAAAGTATAGGTGTGATTGACTCCCTCTCTTCCCCTTTTCACAAATGTCACATAATGACTGCAGCTTCGAAGAAAATGGCTTCCACTTACGATTCTATTTTCAGGAAAACAGACAGACATTAGGATGAAAGGGTACGGTTTAGGGGGTGGGTCTTTCTTGAACAATGCAAACCAATAACGAGCTGGTAGTTGCAGAGGAAAGGTTGCTTCCTACTGGGCATGAGAATTCTTGGATATCCGAAGGCTAAGCCTACTTCTCATCATCTTTTCCTGTCCACAGTGTTCCCTGTTGTGCTAATAGTTATTGGAATTTTGAGGCTGCATTATCCTAGACGCGTCATAATCATATCTGATAGGGTAGCACACATAATACAAAATTATAATAAGACGCTATTTTATTTCTTATTAGGGACCGGGATAGTGCCGTCCTTATACTGACGAGGTTAGGGACTGGGTGACCGAAAAAGTGTGGCTCCCTTCCATGCAGATACGAGATATATATCTCGTTCCGCAAGTGTTGAGATCTGCACAGGAGCCCACGCAGCTTACAATACTATTAGATTGGTACCGGCGGATTTTTCCCGGCGCGTAAAGCGGCCGGAGTGTGAATCTAATACTCGCCTGCAGCTAATACGAAGCTTAATAATGCGTAGAACTCCACCTTCACTCCCCTTTATGCCTTCACGGCGTGCGAAATGACATTCTGTACGGTTATTTCATACATTATATTTGCCATGCATATTGGTTAAAGCTACCTGACGATTATTCTAGAATGATATTAATTTCCAAAGGTAAAAAGGTAAAGGTAAAGTACTCCCTAAAACGGGCCATGAAGGCCCAGAGGGGGAGTAGAGGTATAGCTCTACTCTTTCTTTAACCCTGACACTAGATGAGGGTGGGTGGTCAACTCCACGCCCCGGCCGCTTTACCCCCAGGAAAGAGACCCGGTACCCATTCTATAGGAGGCTGGGTGGGCCCCAGGGCCTGTCTGGACGGCTGCGGAAAATCTCGCCTCCACCGGGATTCGATCCCCGGATCGTCCAGCCCGTAACGAGTCGCTGTACCGACTGAGCTATCCCGGCCCACATTAATTTACAAATACATAGTAAATAGTAACTACATACGTCCCAAGCATATTATTAGACAAACGGCGTCGAATCATTCTTCAAATATTCCTTTTCTTGAGGTAATTTTTACAAATCTCTATACCTTGCTTCCGTAGTACCTTAAATAAGCAAAAGTTCTTTTTGAAGAACTGGTAGTTGATCTGCTGATCAAAATGTATATTTCTCTTAATCATATAGAAATACTAGTCCTCGTGTTCTCTTTCCCAGCGGACACAAAGTTGAACACTTCATAGCAGTTTAATACTGAATGCTTAATACAGTATCTTGCACTTGTATAGCGCGGTATTCAATGACAAATTTGCCTTTACGATGCGTCTAAATCTAAAACGGTTTCACTGCCACCAATAAAACAATGTCTACATAGTGTTATTGCAACTCCTATTTCGGACAGTATCCGCATGTCGGCCTGAAAAGATCGTGCTGTGAGGGCCCAATTTTTATTATGATTTTTCTCCTGTCAAATAGCAGGATTTCGCGACCCTTAGCACTTGTCCCCCCTCGCTTTCTGATTTACCACTGAACTGTATTTTTAGGAAAATTAAGCGTAGCTAATAACTTGTCCCTAAGTCAAGTGTATGCCATTTCGTGACAGAAGTTTCCATGACCTCCTAAGTTAATTCAGATGATTGCTGTGATGTTTACTTTAATACCTTCGTAGTTAAAATTTATAAAGCAAATTTAGACAACCCTCAGAATATAGAATAGTAAGGTCTATAGAAATGCGAACTTTACTGATGAAACGCCACAAATAATTCAGTCAACTACAAAATACTAAAATTTTATTTAAAGAAGTACGACTGGTTTTCCGGAGTAAAGTCTCACTAGTAGCATAGCCGTCCTTCTTAATCCAGGTTGCACAAATTTCCCTACGAGGCACCGGACAATTGAAGGCGCTAGAATGGTGACATGAAGCGAGTTCAGTACTGAGAATCCAGAGATGTTAAGCGCCACAGTAAAAGTAATTGGTCGTCACGGCCACTTGGCTACCGGAATTTGTTATTAATACTTCTCATTTCAACGACAACCTACGTAAGCATGATCTTTCACTCGTAGCAAAACAACCTTGAAATTTATACAAGGTCGTTAAATAATAAATAACTCAAGTAAAATAAATTACGTAATAAGAATATAGAGGATGAAGGAACAACACAAATAGAATGAAAGAAAAAAGGAAGATGCGTATCATTACAAGTACTTATATAAATTACACAATTAAACGATATATTTTTATTTTCAAAGGTTTCGCTCTGTTTTGGAATTTTTGTTTATTATTGTATTTTACTCATCTCTACCAACTGACTTAGTTACGTTAAAAAGGCAGACTGTCATATCACTATACGTTTAAGTCAAATAAAAAGGTGTCCCTTATGTAGCTATGTCGCTGCGTGTTTCATTAGGGCCGTACCTGCAAAGTCACCTAGTGGATTGGCCTAACTTAAAAACGTTATGCATAATAAAATGTTTAGAAGAAATTAAAATGTTCATTATTAAACATGTAGGTGGCTGTATCGTCCAATGAACGTACCATATCCTGTAGAGCCCATGAACAGCGGATGCTATCACTCACAGCTGTGTTTTATTGAATACTGGACACACCAGCGTCACAACGCACAATACGACGCCATATAGGTACCGAAGAACAATTTTTTCATTCCACTGAGATATTCAGGCTAGCGTGTGTTACATCGCACTCCATGCAAATATCTCTTATGAAGTGTACGTTTAAATATTGTGGTATATATTGTAATTGAAAGATGTTTATTGAGTGAGTACTAGAATTTTGGGTGGAAGCGATTTTTATCGAGGTACGGTGGAATGTTGGTGGAAATCAGAGAAATTGGAACCTTACCAGAACTAGCGTCGAGCGTCTCCTGTAAATAATATTGTAAAGTCTCAATGACGTACAGGAAAATACAGTAGGCTTAATTAATTGAAGAGAAGTTTTCAGTAAGTAGAAAATGAATCAATGGCCTTCGAGGCTGTCATTATCCTGAGTGAGATGTGTTATTTGTTTACCCTGATAATGGAGACAGCATGAGTCTTCGAAACGTAGGCAAAATTCTGTCTGCACGGCGTTACATCAAATAAGACATCAGTCTTGACTGTAACAGCCTACTGGAAAATGTTGACCGACACCTTCTTCATTATTGTTCTATCGATTTAGAAAATTAAGGGAGTTTTTTTTTTGCATCAGTACATTTCTCTTTAAAACGTTGGCCTGCTTGTATCTTAACTCAGTCGGTAAAGTGACAAGGCTACGGGCTGGACTACAAGGAATCGGGTTACCACTCACGTCAGGAGCAGAAAAGTCTCTCTTCTCGCCAGCTACCTCTCCGCCCATCTTGGTCTAGTGTTGAGGATAAGAATAAATGGCGTTATACCTCCATTCTCCAATACATTTTCATCGCGTTGAACCTATTTATTTCAGTTTTAGACTGTTTGGACAGGATTCATAACAGAAAATGAAGTATGACCCCAACCCCGAATTATACATGTATGAATTCCGCCTAAGATAATGTACTCGTAGGCCTACTTATGGGTACCCTGCGCGCATAATACTTCGTCATCACAAATGATGGAAGTTACTTAAAGGACCCACCAGGGCGCTGTCACATGCAAAGTGTCAGCAGGAGGGGAACACCAGCCCGACTAATGAAGCTGTCGATTTCACGTCCTGATAATGGTGTAGTATCCTGATTGGCTCTTGTCTTCTGCAGGTATACAACATCTTTGCTGAGCAATCGTCGATATCTGTATACCTTATACATGCAACAAACTGAATGTGCACTTTTCCAACAACCTGCCGGATGTTTCCTTCATGTCACTGAACAAGATAACGATTGTTTCCACCCACACCTTATTGTACATGTGCACGTCTGCTAGTCTATCGTTTTACATAACTGAATTAGTTTCTGAACTTAATAAAGTAAGAGAACAAACAAATATTCCAGGGCAGTGCTATCCCTTTGTAAAAACTGAATTCGGTCTACTGTTTACTGTGTGCTTACGTGTGTGTCACGCTACTGTTTCCTTTCTTTTCCCGTTCTTTCTCGTTTGCTTTGTTTCGTATTTTTAAACATGCATTTTATTTTACGTGGGTATAATAATCAGTACCGATTCCCAGTGGCCGTGCGGTCTAAGGCGTGGGTCTGCGGCCGCTCGCTTTCTAGGATCGTGGATTCGAATCCCACCGGGGGCATCGATGTCTGTCTCTTGTGAGTGTTGTATGTTGTCAGGTAGAGGTCTCTGCGACGAGCTGATCACTCGTCCAGAGGAGTCCTACCGAGTGTGGTGTGTCTAAAAAAAGTGTGATCGTGAAGCCTCGAAAAATGAGGTGGTCTTGGCCCCCAAGGGGCTGTCGAGCCATTGGGAAAAAAATAATAATCTCTGAGCTCACGTACTAGACATCCGAATAATCGTGGTACAATTGCCGCCAGGAAAAAGAATTTTTGTCTCTTGTCCAAAGGGTCCAGATCGACCCTGGGGCCCATCTAATCTCCTATTCAATGAATAGCGAGGTTTCATATCCTACGAGTGAACCTACCACGTCGTGAAGCTGAACACCCAATTGCATCTAGTGCCTAGGTTAAGAATAAATGGACATCTACTTGCACCCTCCCATATGAATTGAGGGCAGAACAGCGTCATTTTAACTATAGTGTGTATAAAATTATGTATTTAATATAAGATTCAAAGTCTTTCTCTTTTACACCTCTAATTTAAAAAGAAAAGGCGCTTTTTCTTAATGCGGTCTGAACATATCAAAACTTTGTTTTCTTGCATAATAAAATTTGTGTGTTTTCGGAAACAGTTTGAATTATGCAATGTATAAGTCGGGGCCGGAATGGCGTAGTCGGTTTAGCGCCTCGCTACATGCTGAGGAGTCTGGGGATCGAGTGCCGGTGGGGGCGCGATTTTCTGCACTCGTCCAGACTGGCCCTGATGCCCACCCAGCCTCCTGTAAAATGGGTACCGGGTCTCTTTCCCGGGGGTAAGGCGGCTGGGGCGTGTCGTTGACCACCCACTTCATCTAGCGCCGAGGTTAAAGATAGGGTAGAGCTATACCTCTACTCCCCCTCTAGGCCTTTATGACCTCTTCTAGGGCGAATTTTACCTTTATACTTTTGAAGTATACAAGTTCGGAAATGCAAGCATACCCATGGGTTTCTTCAGTTATCCCAAAAATAGTGGAACTTCTGAAAACACGTATCCCATATTAGTTTTTTTTTTTTTTTTTTTGTAATTCCCTTCTGGAACTCAATTTCATAAAGTATTTTATTTCATAAATTTAGCGCGTTACCCTTGAGATAAGTGCAGAAACCTATAAGTGTGTGTAAATTTTCCACTTTTATGGTCTGTTTTTAAACAAAACCGAAGTAAGTCAATAACTTCTTGTAATATTCTCTGATATTGAATTCCACTAAAACCCTTCCAGTGGTTATCGATTTGTTACCTTTATATAGGTGACAGACGGACCGACAGAACGCATTTAATATGCGCTCCACAGGGACGCTATGGCGGGTAAAAATTATTGTCAGATGAAAACAGGCTTTGAAAGGAGATGAAAGTGGCTTTAATTGCAAGACGTTCTTGAACCACTGAATACTGAAAGACGACTTGTTCAGACTTCCGTTTCCATCTAGTAGCACATCGGATTCAAATTCTGAAACCAGAAGTGGAGTAAACCAAAATGGAAGACTGGATAGCAAGCAACCCCTGCATCATGTTAGGGGGGTGAACATACTGGTCAAGCGGCTTACATCATGAGCAGCCCACAGTGAAGTAATCCATCATTTTCCTTTTACAGCTTCATGGACAGATAGACAGTAGAAGTACACACTCGCTCTGTCTCTATTCTCTCCACCCCCGCATCTCAACATGTCACTCAAAAATGTTTTCTTAGTTCCCCTCACTGAATTCGATATTTATGGAGAAGTCGATGGTAAGTTGCTGGAAGCCAAGCTAAGCACGTCTTTATTCACTCATGATTACGAGTCCAGAAGCAAAGTAGTGGATTTAGATATGTGTTATCACTTTACGGTCGTGTTAAACGCTTGTTAGTATAAACGAATTTAGAAGCTTAGTTAACTTAACGGATAGACCAAGCGGTTTAGAACACTTATACCGGAAGCATGGGTTCGAATTTCACTCGGGCTGAAGAAGTGTATCAGCTTATTTTTTTTAATGTCTTGTTTAGGTGTCCGTGTTCACATTTGAAAACCTCAGTCCTAGTGAATGGACGAAGATAAAGTTACTGATAAGTCAGAACAGATTAGAAGGCCCAATATATAAGAGTTAAAGAAAAGTTTGACTTACATTGAAATAACTTTTAACGAATACAGAGAGATGCTGTGATGGTACCTTAAAATGATGGAATAAAACTAAAATGAAAAGCAATTATTTACTGGCGCAACCTGAAGGCTGAAATGTTAAGTGGAAATCTAAAACTGTTACAGTATTTGTGTAAATTATACAGAAATGTATATTTTGGTCTGAAATTTTTAAAGCAATTTGTTATGTGGATACGTATGAAGTTAATAATAATTAAAACTGTATATAAAATGTCACGTTATATTCACCGTACATCTTGATAACAAATCAAAAGTTTAAAAACCAACATTTTAATTGACTTACTTGTAAGAATATAGTGCATTTGTTGGTTTTTAAACTTTTTTATATAAAATTTGTTTGTAAGATTTTATATACATGCGCCTGACATACGCATGTTATGTAAGATTTTCAGGCTGTCACTTACTGAAATTTTGTATTAAATATTTTCGAATCAGTTTCTTGCATTTTCGAAACAGCGTAGGTCCATTGCTCTTATTTGATTATGAGAGAAAATATATTTCATTCATATATATATATATATATATATATATATATATATGCAGTTTTTCTCTCTGTCGCTATTTATTTCAATAATTTTAGAAAAGTGACAGGGGCCATTTTTCTGTCGTAGTATCGAAATATCATGCAAGTGCGTTGTTTAAACAGAGAAGTGTATCGATGAAACAGTGCCAGGTTGGTACGTATTTGGTTCGCGTTCCTAGTTGGTATGTTTATTGATGAATGTCTGCCTGCTGGTTTCTGACACTCTCTCCGGAACATCTCTGTTCAGTGTTTTCTGTTTCGCATTTCCATACTTTGAAGATGCAATGGTTTGGTTCTGTGTACAGTTTTTGGCTGTTGCAGACGTATGGGAAAACGCTGAGGGTAGAACATTCACGCTGGCATGTCAGTCCATTCTGTCAGAGGATGCCAATGTCAGACGCTACATCGTGGTTGTGGGTTAGACTTCCGCATAGACCACCACCCCCTCCGGTCTCCACCCACTGTACACTCACACACAAAAATATTGAAGCTTTAGAAAGAAACTAGTTTCATAAGTTAAGGTTTCATGGCTGCAATGTATCATTATCAGAGAGAAACATTGAGAATGTGACAGAAGAAGGTGCTGAGACCATAAACTCCATAGACCATGGAGAGAGGACAAAACGAGGGTTGGAAAAATTACGTTATGGCTAGCTTTGTAAAGTTTCTTATAAAGTTCGGACTTACATTCCAGCAGAACACTATCTCGTAACACACAGACTCATTTATCATGTAACAACAATGTGAACGCCATTGACTTCATCACCTTTGTCTTCGCGTCTCGTAGGCATAGCGATAAATATAAATATTAAAATATGAATTTAAATTGGTCTCTGTGCACAACATGAAGTCGTATGGGGGAATTGATGTAGATATTCACTCATTTTTAACCTCGGCACTCGACGGACGCAAGTAGCCAGGTTCACGCCTTCGCCTCTTTAGCCCTGCTACGCGGAAGCTGGGTGGGTCGGAGAGCAGGTCCGGACGTTTGGATAGGAGAAAAAATGTCTTAAGCCTTTCGGAAGTTCGGAACACAATTCCTCATGCGTTCAGCCAGTTGCTTGTTCTTGGTACTGACTGAATGATCCCGGCTCCAAATACTGAAACAAAAAAGTTTTTATGGGTGTGAAATTTTAAAATTGATTATTTTTGTGAACAAGGTGCCAAGAGAAAGAATTTACCTCACGAAAAGAAAAACACCACGTGAATGAAGAAAATTGTGTGACGAGGCAGATTTAAATTGCAATTCTTTCTTAATCGAAAACTATCAGGTTGAACCAGGAGGGTATATTGTGAGACCATCAGGAGGCTTAGGAGTAGATCGAGAAATGGCATTAAGATATAATTTGTGGACTAGATTTATGTGACTCAATAGAGGGCAGAAATATGAGTTGTTTGACGAGTATATACATATATAACGCACTTGATGTAAGGGGCTTAATGAGTTACGCCCTGGTTGGCACGGTTACGATAGGGCTTGAGAATATGTTGTCTTTACGGTAGGCGTTGAAGCTGAAGGTATAATTGAACATCGAGTATAAATGTAATGCAGCATTACTTTGCCAGATATTAGCACTAGGGAAGATAAAATTGGCGCTTGGTTCCTGTTTAGAATAAAGGACGGATGAAAAGATCCGTGGAGTAGCGCGTGAATATTATGTTAGCCTTATATTGCCGGGCATGTGGTTGATATATAATGGTTTTTTGGTCTAATAAAATACCCTACTGGGGCATATTTGACTACTTAACCAAATGTCTGCCCGTGACGAAATAACTGCTTTATAAAGTTACTTATAAAGACTACATTACGTGACTTACACCTAAACAGGAATCAGTGGTACAAATCTTGGACTTCTTGGACTTTGAAAAAGGAGGCCAAATGCTCCATCGAAACGTCGGTTGCTATAAACCATTTTATTTCTTGGACCCTGAAAATATAGGCAGCAAATCCTTTCAATATTTGATAAATGTATACCAATCTATACGGCGTCATATTATAGACGACTTGAATTTTAAACTTGCTTTTTTTAACATCACAAAAATTCACCCATCTATCACGCGGCTAAGTAATTTATTGAAACAGACTTCGTCTGTGAATTATTCCTGCTTGTTTTCAAATTGTCCATCAAAGTACGCCGTTCATTATATCCATGATAATTATTCTCTATCTTGTTTACAGTCTATATTACACGTAAACCTACAAAAAAGAAAAAAGCTCATATTATTTTATGCAAGCACTTTACGAACATTGTAACATAAATCCTAACCATCTCTTCACGAAATCATATTGACATCTGTGTAGTAATGTTTCTGGTACTGTTTTTTATACGCATGACACTGCTTTCAATGTTTATCAAGATATCTCTTTCCTATTTTGAAAGCGAACAGCTTAAGCTAACGAATTAGGCAAAGAAGGCGCGCCAGCGAAGTGAAAGTAAGGCTCCACGTATTCTGATAAAGTTGTGACTATCTGGTTACTGGCACCTTGCAAAAGGCATCTTCCCGTCATCCAGAAATTATTGGACATGAATCTGGGCTGATTTTGGATTTAAATTTGGCGATGAAGGAAAATATCCCACTACATCTGCAGAGTTCGTACACAGAACCCCCGATCAGGGTAGTTGTCCAAACGATTTCTTCATCTATATATGCATTTCTAAAACACTCCAATACACAAGATCTAAAGTAAGAGTCGTGGGGCGGTATTACCTTACAGTAATTTTTCCTTTAAAGGCAGGCTTTAAAGAAGATTTGATTAAGACATAAATAGATCACTGTACATGAAGAATGGATGGCTTTGTTTACGAGTATAAATACTTTTATTTATATTTTCATGCAAACATATTTATAAAGACTGACGCATATTTGTATATAAAAATTATTTAAAACACTGAATATTTATGGTATATCGTTGGGAACAAATAACAATACCATTGCAAT
The DNA here is from genome assembly GCA_021186555.1 of Reticulitermes speratus. Taxonomy (NCBI): domain Eukaryota; kingdom Metazoa; phylum Arthropoda; class Insecta; order Blattodea; family Rhinotermitidae; genus Reticulitermes; species Reticulitermes speratus. The sequence goes on along the minus strand of JAJKFL010000003.1, from coordinate 35,443,841 downwards.
AGTCGGCCCTTTGAAATCAGTAAACTACTTGCTGTGTGAATGATCGTACTGTATATCCTTACACTAAAATTGTTGGAGAGTAGTATGGAAAACCTTGGTTTGTCTCTAATGACATGCATGTCATTTGTCGGACTCTGAACTCAATGTCGATATTCGGCCATGTTGTCCTGAAGTGACAGAGACATCAACATGCGACGTGCACTCTACAATTATTAGCACATAAAACTGTAATACAAAGAAAACAAATACACTCACTCTCAGAGTGACTTTCTTCAGTAGGAAATGAGTTCGTAAAAAGTTCATAAGTTTCAGGTATTCTTCTCTATTTGTTGCTCCACATATTTTTGCATTACAGGTACTGCTAGAATTGTAAAATTGTAAAAATCTGAATGGTAAGAAGAAATCTTCGATAAACCTTTAACTACTGCAGCTGTATCAACCGAAGGCCAATTCGGTGCGTTTCGGTCCAGTTCGAATAATGATTATATGAAAACTCACAAAACATTGTGTACAAACCGAGTTATTGCTATCTCATTACTGATACTACAGTTTATATGACCCACCACCACCACTATATACTACTACTACACTACACTACTACTACTACACTACTACTACTACTATACTACTACTACTACTACTACTACTACCGCCACTACTACTATTATGCCTGTAAAAATGCACAGTTGCTTGAAAATTGTTACAATCTTATTTTTACACTTTGAAAGGTTTAAAAAATATTAATCTCTTTGTAAGAGTAAACTGTTTAAATAATATTTTTATTGTCGGTGCTTATTTCCAGGAAAATGTATCGCGTCTTCATTACAGATATCGGGTTGCTAATGTGTTTAGGAAAATAATCCCTAAGTGTTCTGAGAACCAAATGAAAGCAGCCAAAAAATTTGCAGAAGAAATGCCTTATTTACAGTTCGGGTAAGCAAGCGGTACACATAGCTGCAACTGTCCTATGTGTGGTTAAGCCATACTCAGCTACTGACACAGCCTCATAAATTCAATTGTAAAGTTCCCTCCCCAAGTCCTTCATTCGTCGTTCTCCACTGCGAACACTTTTATTTCCCTAATATGAAGTATGTAATTATGTGAAGAGTACATTTCTTGTTTATGGACGTTCCTACATATATATGTTCGTTGATTTTCAATCTAAACGTTGCTTTATCCAAACCCTAGCCTTCAAAGAGCAACATAAGATTAGATTATTAGTATAGTCTTTTTGTTAAAATTAAAACATAGTTTTACTTTAATCTGACTTATGTTCTTCGTTTCCATTCCTCAGGACTCTGTATTGCTGTTTTAAACAGAGGTTCGAAGAGAGGAAATCTTTTTTTTTTTTTTGAAAATAATTTGGAGGAACGCGTCCCACAGTTTAAAAACATTACTACAGGCTGAGAGGGGAGAGAGAGAGAGAGAGAGAGAGAGAGACGGTGGAGAAGGTGAAACTGCTCTGGTGATGTAGCTTCATGGGCAAGACAAGTCTTCGAGAAAACAACCCAGTCGTTGACATTGATGGATTATAGATTGTAGAAATGCCAAATTGTGAAAAGGGAAGGGGTGGTAAATGGAGGAAAGTGGGGGAGGAGAGGTTGGAGGAAGACAGAGAAGATGATAGGAAAAGAAAAAGCGAGATAGAATGTAAAGAGAAGTTTGTGTATGTAAAGGGAAAAGGAGGGTGAAGTAAAAGAAAATTGATGATAGGAAAGCAAATGATGAAACTTCAACAGCTACAGTAGAAGAAAGAAACAAGAAGGAGAGAAGAAATTCTAAGAAAAAAGACAGAGAAAGAGACATAATCTAATAGAAATAGAAGATTCAGAAATGTTTTGGGATTTAGAGAGAAGAAAAAATTGCTTTCACAGGATGAGTAAAATAAAAGTTTTCGAACATCCCCATTGTTGAAGGAGAGTAAGAAGTTCTGATGCACAGACTAAGTGTTCCGAAACAATCAGCGTCTCGTACAAGATTCCACTAACATAAGAAAGACATTTAACTGCATTAAGCCTGTAGCTGCACAAAATATTTTTTGGCATGTCGGATATGTTTCGTTTTAAAATGTACTAGTTATGAGAAGTAATAATTTCAAGGTTTCAGTCCTCCATATACGTACTTACCTTCGTACGTTATAGCACATTCAGTAGATCGCGTTCTGAAGCCGAACACAGTTTTAATACAGTTGATAACTACTCTATACTCTGCTTCAGTATTTTTAAAAGTTCGTACTTTTCTATAAGTAGTTACGCGAGAAGTAGCTAGTGATCTTGAGCCATAAGATTGTTGTCCGGATGTTGTAGGTAAATATGATTGGTTGTGGCACAAGATTTCTTGAATTCCTTTTTAGGAGGTCATGACACAGCTAAGCTAAATTACGTAATGATTTTAGTAGTTCTATAATAGTAATCCTTAAAATAGAAACATCAATCCGATTAATTAAATGAACAATAATTTCTGCATCTTTCTAACTTCAAGAGTCAAAACAGTTAATGATATGATTTCCTTGTTTTAAAATGCACGTAATATATAACAATGAAAATATAAGATGAAAAGTAAGATATCACAACAAAATGGTAACTTTATTATATGTTTTTATTTGAGCTGAAAAATTTTATCCAAAGGAATATAGGACTACTCATATTCTATCTTACGTAAGAAAGAATATGACAGTATTCTTTGTTAGTAGAATGTGATGTGTGTAAGTTGCCGTAAAGGCATCGAAAACATTTTGCTTCTACCCTTAGCACGTAATAAGCACGATCGTATGAAACTTTGGCAATCATCTACCAAACTTCACGGCCTTATATCCCAGGTTACTACAGTCTAAATCTTTACTGTCCTACAACCTCAGTTCTCATCTTAAAGATCATTCAGCACAATTCATAATTCAAAATTATTTTGAAGTGTTATGTACGTTTTTAGTTTACGTTATTTTATTATGGTAAGAATTAAAGTGTTAATGAAACGGGAATTGTTAGTTAAGGAACAGTCATGGGCTGCGTTTAGGTGCACTACACGTCACCAAGTGCGACTGAGAGGACACAAACAAGCAGCTCCACTGAAGCTTTAAGATTTCTTACGTGTGGAAAAAGTTTGTGTTTCTGTTGGGTCACCGTATATCCTGACAAGTTTAGCGTGCTTTTCCTCAGTTCTTCCAGGAAAATGTCGGAATGGTATTCTAAATTGTACCGTGACCATCTACTTCCATATATCTCTCAGTTTATTCTTCACTGACATCCAATCATTTGACTCTTTGTACGCTGAGTTGCTGAAAGCATAATTTTGAATAAATTAAAAATAAATTAAAAACTGAACACACAGGAGAAACCGGGATCACGTAGCCGATATAGTGACTAGCCTATGAGCTGAAAGATCCGGAGTTCGAATTCCGTCAGGAGAAAGAGATTTTTCTCCTCTCCGAATTGTCCAAACCATCTGAGGCCCACCCAGCCTCTTATTGAATGGGTACCGAAGTTCTTTCCCGGAGGTAAAGTGTAAGGGGCGTAATGTTAACCACTCATTTCCATCTAGTGCCGAGGTTAAAAATGAGTGGAGCTGTACCTCTGCTCCCCTTATATGCCTTCATGGCGTGCGCAGGGACAGCGTTTAGCTTTACCTTGTCTAAAAGACATGAAGGACAGTCAATGAAATATTACAGGCTTCTACTTTCAGTCAATAACTTCGAGTAATGATGATCATGACATGCGTCACGCAGAAGGGAAACACAAAAGAAACAACACCTGTGATTGGCGGTCTAGACAAGAGGCAACATTCAAGCACTACGTTTAAAGGCGCATATGAGAGTAAAATGTATGAGAGGTTGCAAACTGAATTGAAGCAGTTCCAAACAGACAGCAGTGGAAGATATTTATGAACTCACACATTAATTAGTTGTGTCAAATCATACATAAAGCCGCGTCCGCTAACGCCAGCGTTTTGCAGTACGCAGCATTTATGTCTAGATGTACAAAGAGTATTTTTTTTTAAACATCCTGATCCTCAGTCTATCAGCCTATTTACCAGTCATGGAAACAACAGTGTGGAGGATGTGAACCATGTCGTCCATTAATTGTCAGGTCCAGTAGACTTTTAATCCATTACATAACATTTACTTTGTTGTAACTCCACACTAACGTCACCTCTGCATTTTCCCACACTGTGTATTTATGGGTTTCTTGGGCTTCTCACAATGGAGAAATATTATTTCCCTAATCAATTGATCCAGAAAATGGAGACGTAGAATTTTTCTGTGAGGTAGAAAATGAATCTTCAAATAAAATTTGGATAAATCTCAAGGGCCAGATGATTAACAGTCGATTGTTTTCTGACTGCTTCCCCCAACATTTCACACAAGCCAGTTAGAAATGGAGTCAACTGGAAGGTGATTTTTTTAAGGCTTTCACTTCTATTTGCGGATACTTGAGCCCACTGCTCGCTTTAATAATCCCTACTACACAGTAAAGTAGTACATTTTGAACGTACTGTTAGATACAAAACTGTAATTATGTATAAATTTAGGTTTTACGTCCATTTTCATTTTTATGTTGATATTACGTAACTAATTTCAAGTACGATATAAAAATTACTTTATATTAAAACCAGTTCATACGTGGGTGGATAGGAAGTACATTGTTTGTTTCTATTCATTTTCTGTTATTTGTGTAGGAAAGTTTTAATATGGTCATCCTTTACGAAATATACACGAAATCAGGTACAAAAAAAAAAAAAAGAACAATTTATAGCTTTTGTATTTTACGTTTTACACTTTTATATGTTATATAGAAAGTTAAAATCATGTGTAAATGAAAAGCAGCAAGTACACTCTCATTTTATTCTGCATCTAGTTTCTTCGGACCATGCATAAAGCAGTAGGAAGGAGAAGTATTCTGAAAACTGAACAACTCTGTAGAACCAAGACTGATGACTAATTGGGAACATCCCATAAACTCACACATGTGTGACAGTACATCGTATTCTGGGGTGACCTCCGGCCTAGCAACACCCTCCAAAAGTCGACGTTTCTCATTCCTGGAACCACGAACCAAGTGTAGTGGAACCCCGTTGATATTCCACAATATGATACCATCGATGATTATGATGATAATGATTGCAATAACGCAATAATTTTGACTTGTTTTACGTTCGATTACTAAACGTTAAACTCTCCTAAGTATTACGATTTTAATTGTCATGTATTGCTTAAATTTAAAATTTAAGATACAAAACTCTAAATTAATCTCACTTCTTTTGTGTATTTGCGTGAAAATTAGGATTTGAGTTTTAAACATGAGTTTGGATTGAGATTGATTGAGCAGAGACAGCTGAGAAGAATGTTTTTGACCCAAGAGCGGAAGTAACGTGAGGCTGGGAAGAATTACATAGAAGGGAGTTTCAAGGGAAAACTTTGTGTTGTTTATCCAATAACATTTTGGAATGATGAATTCAAGGAAAGTTAACCTTTTAGGGCCTAATGTTTACTATATATACTACAGTCTTGGAACTAAAATTTCTTCATTCTCTGCACATAATACATTTCTGTGTTTTGTATGGTTCTCAGAAAAATCAAATACTATTTTCTTACAGAGTATTAACTGATTGATTTTAAAACCGAGAGGGAGTGTGTTTACTGCGCGACACAAACTGAATCTTTAAACATAATTGAAGTAAATCTTATCATTTTACCAATGCTCCATACGCATCTTTATTTACGTGTTGCTGTTACCAGAAGGACAAACAGACGAAGCCTGGGAACTTTCCAAAAGGCAACCCTTTTCGGAAATCAGGGAGCATTGGACAGAAACGCACTTTCACTTAAACCACACTCTTCCACGACGGTACCCCCCCCCCCCTCCCCACACTGACAGAATTGTATTTAATACATATTCTTAAATCTGGCCATGAGCCTAAGGGGGACGAGACACCAAGATTGACTGACAGACTTACTGACTGTAATTTGTAACGTGATTTTGAATCTTAGTCTTTAAAGAGTTAAGTGGGCGCTGGAGAGATAAAATGTTGATCAGGAAAGAAATTGAACGGATGAAACCGTTGAGAGATAAAGGCATTAAAGGACTTAGAGTAAGGTGGAAGAAAGGGGTTGTGATGATTTGGACTGGATTAAATTGGTTCAGGACAGGATCTGCTAGTCAATCCATGTGAATGCTATATCTCTAGGTTTCGAAAGATATTTCTGTAGCAAGACTTTTCTTTCTTTCTTGATGTGTAAGTCTAGTAGCACACGGTAGCTTGATGGAAAATAGTGTCTACAGTATACAAAATCTGATTTCATTAGACAGCTGTGTCTGTTTTAGTAATTTTCTTTTGTAGCTTATGTGACGACGCTGTCGGTATATTGAGCTGTACCTAGGACTAAGTTGATGGTAGAATGATGGGTGGAAGTGAGAAGCAAAGAATTTGGAATGAGGCATCTCTGTTTTGTTACATCCTGTAGTCTCATTTGCAGTCCAATATTTGAAAATATTTCATTGTCTTTTATGTTCATAACAATATCAGCAATACGCTACTATTTTATTTAATTTTAATTTTAACGTATTGGGTGTAACCTGTGAATTAATACGTATTTTTTTGCATGGAAAGCCCTATACAGTAATCTTAAGAACCCTCCCGATATAGGTCAATAATAAGAGAAATGTGTTGTGGGAAACTGTCATCAGAAGTATGTTTGCTTATCGAAAACTACCACACAGTTTTTTTTCCAGTGGCTCGACAATCCTAGTGACACTAGGGCCTCCTCATTGTCGAGGCTTAGCGGTCACACTCAGACACACCACACTCAATAGGACTCGCCTGGAAAAGTGGTCAGCCCGTGGTAGAAACCTCTACCTGACAACACACAACACTCAAAGAGACAGACATCCATGTGCCCGATGGGATTCGAACCCACAATCCCAGCAAGCGAATGACCGCAGACCCACGCCTTAGACCTCGCAGCAACTGAGATCGGCACTACCACACAATACTGAACGAAAATACGCTATATAAGAACTAAGCTAAGAGGAGAAAACAGAAAGATCATTGTGTGTCTAACAAGCAATGTAACGCTTCTAGCTTGCATTAGGGAGGCACCCGTTTTGAATTTTGGCCGAAATGGAGAATATTCTAGGGATTCCGTAATTTTCCTTAGTCATTCCAGACCAATGTCGCATACTACCTTAATTAGAACACTTCTGTATCATTCGAGTTCATTATCCATTAATTACCCTACCGCTGAAGGCTGTGTCGTATGAACTAATGACAGTCATTAGAGGAATCGTAAATTAATTATTTTTGGAATCGAATTACAAGACTACGCTCTTTGTTACACAATAATTTATTACTTTTCCTTAAATTCAGGGACGTATTTAACTAACACACATATAAGCTAGTTAAATTTCTGTTAACTGCGATACTGACATTGAATTCTAGTTCTTAATGTATTGATCCATTCGTATAACATGTTTACTTCACCTACCGATGGGTTTTTCTCCCTTTATCTAGAGGTCGGCAAATGGGGAGGTAGTTGTGTGTGTGAGGAGGGTGTAAGGGGCTCCTTTTCATGATGAGGGGACCTCGGAGAGGGAGGGTACAGAAGAGAAGGGAAGAAACAGTCATTCCAAGCGCCATGCCATTAATCATGGCGTTCTGGCCCACGGCTGTCAATCATAGCTTTTATAAAAGCCTGGGCCCGTTCGGCATGACTCTGTCAGTAGAAGCCGCTCGCAAAAAGAAAGCACTCTCTCCCTTCCACCTCCTTACTGCTTTTAAACGTCCGCGTTGAAAACGCAAAAGAGAGATAAAGACAATTGTCTGGTTTGAATTAAAGAAGATTTTCACATTCAGTTAGTTGGGAGTTTTAGTTCTGCTGTTTCTAAAATGACAAAGGTCTGGTATAGAGGAAATACTCTAGTGACTAGGCTATGGTGTGGATGGTCCGGGGTTGGAATGCCGGCAGAACAAGAGATTTTCTCTTCTCTAAAACTCCTAGACCGACCCTTGGGCCCACCCAAACTCCTATTCAATGGGTACCGGGTTTTTTTTTTCACGAATACAGGGGCCGGTCATTTAGTTGATCAAAGTCCTTCTAGGGCCGAGTTTAAGAATTGAGTGAAGCTATTCCTCTATTCCGCGCATATGCCTTCATGGCGTGAATAGGGACAAATTCACGTGATTTTCTGACGGTGGCATACGGTCAGAGACGTGAAGGAGAATTTGGATATTTTCCATTACATTCCGAGACTAAGACCCATGTTTAGGTGACTGGCTCTGCCTCAGTTTTAAGGTCTAAATGGAAAATTGGAGAACTTGCAAGAGGTTGTACTTAGTAGAAAGAGGTAGGCCTGAGACTAGCTGTTAATACTTTCATAGCTGTTATTGTAGTCAGGAAATATTATGAGAAAATCAGTTTTCTGGTGTGGAAATGTGGCAGGGTCATTGCAATGCACGAAACATATTGTAAGTAAATTCGTTAGTCTTAAAATACCAGTGCATGCTATAATGATGACTTATTATTGAGAGTATTATGCATAATCCTCGTATGAAAATTGTCATTGGAGGTGAACTAATGAAGTAACTCGTGAATGTTTCCCTGTCTTCACAGAAAATTACAACGGCTGACTGATCCTTGTCAATATGAAACATGAAACTTAAACATGTTTTAATGATTAAGTTTCCTGGGATGTTACGCCAAGTTGATTAGTACAGAGCTCCCGATGTTTCGAAGGATCGCAGTGACGCCATCTTCAGTTTTAAAGAGTCCTCTCTTCTTTGGCCGCTTGGTCCCAAAGCCGGAGGAGCTAAGCTCCTCCACGGCGTCCCTATCTCTTTACCAAAAGACATGGCGTAATTTTACAACAGAATGTAATCTTTGACACCGCTTTGAGAATCTCAGATTTATCACTGCACTTATATTGTAATCATTACAATTTGAGTAATATTAGCTTCGTCAGTAATGCATTACTAATTAGGCTACTGTAGACTATCGTTTTGTAAAAGCATATTGCTTGTATTCATACAAAAATATCTGAATTTCGAAAATTTTAAACAATTTAAACAGAATCTTACTTTTTTGGAAAGAAAGGTTTTCTTGTGCTTTGTTGGTACTTCTTTTACAGTTTCAATCTCCGTATCACAGCACACGTTACAAGCTAAATAATTGGAAACATGCTACATAACGACCATATGACTCTAATGAAAGGCGGTTTTTTGTAAAAACAAAGGTGCCGGCACTCACTTCTTGACAGAAAAATATTTCGATACATCCCACACTACAGCAAATAAAGTTGAAGACGTTCCTTGTTTTCCTATCAAAGAATAAAAAACGTTTTATTATTTACCTTCATGTTTTTCTTGAGATATTTCCAGGGGGTAAAGCGGCCGGGGCTTGCCGTTGACAAACCACCCAATCTAGCGCCGAGGTAAAGAAAGAGTATAGCTAGACCTCTACAACCCCTCTGCTCCTCCTGTGGCATGTCATACGTCATATGTCTACAGTAAAAGTGTTGGACTGCTTGTGCTTCTAAAAGTGTGTCTCAAATTATGGTTCGCGAACAAATTAGGGTCGTGAAGCTATTCTGAGTGGGTCGCGAAACAGTTTCATGAAACTACTTGGTACTAACTCACACTGCTTTGTTAAATGCATTAAAAACAACATTTCTGTAAACGTAGTCACTTGTAGTGACATTGTAACAACCTCAGTGTAACTGTCAAGTCATAAGAAATGACAGACCATCTACTACCAGGGTTGCCAGCCTCTCAGTAAAAAATTATCGGATCAGTGAAACAAAATTGTCTTCTCGCTGAAGTTATAGTACGGTTGGCAAGATTTTGTCAGTTTGAGGAAAACCTCGCAAAACACGGAAAAATCTAAATTTACAAAATCATGAAGACTAACTCTACATACTACGTATACGAGTCACAGCAGTAAATAGAGGCTCAAGCAGGAGTATGTAAATTCACATATGTTTAGTCTCATAGCATTAAAGCATTAAAACATCATATTCGTTAAACATTTATGCTGTTATGTCGTTATTTCAAACACCCGGCGTCGCGACACAAGCGTTTAAGTCTAATGTGGGTCGCGGCTCAAAAATGTCGAGACACAGTATTCTAAGATGAAGACACTAAAATTTTCGAAACGCCGGTAACTAATTAACAGTCGACAAGCGGAAGTTAACAGAAGACTTGGTTCTTCAGTGCAATTTGATTTTTTAAAAATCCGATTTTTTCGAATATAGTAAAAAGCTTTTTCCTTTAAAGAGATTAGTGTTAAGGAAAAAAGAAAAGGCATGTTTTCTCGTGGTAGATAGTGTAACATAAATATTTAATCGTTTCGAGAGAACACGACAATAAAATAACAATGAATCATGTGACTGATTGACTTCCAGTACCTATCACATAAAGCTCACAGGCTTCATAAAAAACACAAAACGCTCTTATATCGATTACAGGTCCCACAAATGACTTCTGTTCTTTTTATAATATATCATACTCGGCGTAGGTTACTTCAGTTTCAAAGTTTCTACAGCTGGTTAGCAACAAACAAGTATTTTTTAACTTTGTTTCAGAAACTAATACTATTAAATGTAATTTTATTCCTGACATTGTTTTGTTCAGTTTTTGTTTGTAGCCACTTGCGTGTCACTGTTTCGTAGGGCTGTGCTTGCCAGTGGCTCCCCTGTTATTCATGTCTCATGGAAAGCCCAATGACGGGAAATTACCGGTGTTTTCTCGCCCGTTCCTTGATAGTAATTTTAGGTTACGTGAATTTAACATATACTTCTAACAAGTCCATATTGCTGTCTGACATTATAAGATGGATTGAGGAGACATTTCTTGTGTTGGAAGTTAAGGTGTCATATACAAATACATTTATAACTTATTCTTTATTTTCTTTTTCTTTATATTTCTTTCTTGTTAGTGGTTAAGTTCAATATGTTTGTAAAACCTTTACATCCAAGTGATATCGCTTTCTTACTGTACAGAGAATAAGTTTCAGAATGCATGTACTTTCCGGAAATGTTAAAGAATGGGACATTTGTAGCACATTTTAACCCTAAAGTAAACTTCGTAATTACTTCTGTAACATTTTTTGACGAAGGTAAAGAAATAATGTGGACACTCTATGGAGTTAAAGAAATGGTGTGGACGCTGGAGTTAAAGAAATAGTGTGGACACTCTATGGAGTTAAATAAATAGTGTGGACACTATGGAGTTAAATAAATAGTGTGGACAATCTATGGAGTTAAAGAAATAGTGTGGACACTCTATGGAGTTAAATAAATAGTGTGGACACTCTATGGAGTTAAAGAAATAGTGTGGACACTCTATGGAGTTAAATAAATAGCGTGGACACTACGGAGTTAAAGAAATAGTGTGGACACTCTATGGAGTTCAATAAATAGTGTGGACACTCTATGGATTTAAATAAATAGTGTGGACACTCTATGGAGTTAGTTAATATTTTATGATCGCTGGGTTAGAGGTTCGATCACTGAAGAGTCGTTGTCCGATTCCCAGCAGGAGCCAGGAAATTTTCTCGAAAGTGCCCAGACCCTCCCCAGGATCCACCCAGCCTACTATTCAGTTATTACCGGGGGTTGTATCCCGTGGGTTAAGACGTCCGGGACGTGAAGCTTTCCACTCGCTTCCTTCTAGTGCCAATGCTAAGAATACGTGGCGCTATACCTCCATTCCCCCATGTCTTCTTGGCGTGCACAGAAAGAACTTTACTTTTACCCTTTTATTACTGTCACTTATTGTGATCTACTGCAGATACTTATAGCATTAATTTGTTAGCAAAGTAAATGTAAAGTGCGCAAGTAACCAAAAGCGTATTCAAGTCTAGTTATGGGTTACACAAGTAATTGTAATTAAATTGAATACTTATGTGAAACTTTATTATATTCAGGAAAGATCATGATTGGGAGTTTATAGAGCGCAGTGCTGAACAGAGTGTTTTGACTTAGGAGAGAGAAAGGGAGAGGGGACCAGAGAAATTCCGTAATGTGCAACTGCGTAATTCGTACTAATTGCCAAATATCAGAGGCATAAAATCCTAGACGATAAGATGAGTGGAAAGAATAGTATGTATGCGAGCGATGGAAACAATGTACAAATTTTTAATCGGAAAACCTGATATGGGATACATAGGCATATATGACAGGATAATATTAAAATGTATCTTAAACGAATTGTGCGTCAAGCTGTGGGTAGGATTTATTGGGTTCAAGACTGGGAGGAATCGCCAGCTGTTGAACTGGACACAGAGTCGAAAGTTAGATTTTCACAAAAGGCGGTGCGTTTTTTTTAGCGTGGTGATATACTCTTAGCGTCTGAAGAAAGATTTACGGTATAGGATTGTTTTGCTACATATTTTAAAGCTATATCCGAGTTTTCAGCACTGTAGTCATATGAAATGGAAGATGTAACCAACAAATAATTTGAAAAATTCCTCTTTATCTGCCTAACTAGTGACATTTTAAGTTCTGTCCGACGTTGCAGTACATCCATGTGCCGTATCTTCAATTACTGAATGTGTTTACGTCTTTGCTTGCAATAATGAAGAATTAAGCCGTTTCATTCATATGAAAGTTGAACAACAACACACTAAGTGGCTATATATATATGCCTAATATAATGAGACTAAAATTATTACCTGCATTGTCATATTAATTGCATATGACGTTTTGTATACTTGCTAAGTACTTGAGGAAATACACTTTATATATGCCGGTCAGCTGTTACGTGAAGGGAAAAAGAGAAGGGGTGGACACACATTGGTGAGACTGTGGAATGGGGTGGGTTGAGGAGGGTGGAGGCACCAGGGTAATAACAGCACACGGAAATACCGATAATGAGGGAATTGCGTGCGCCGGATATATGGGATAGGCTTCCCTATTGCTACTGTGTGGAAGTCCTGCCCTCTCCTTGTAACAAGACAGAGTAGCAGTGGCGGAATTGAGGTTACAACTACTGCATTATTATCAAGATGACGTCCATATATTGACAAGGATTTCAGCCCATAATACTCGTACATCTACTATCTAAGTATATAATCATTGGTATGCTTATTTATCTTAAGGTGACAGAATGTCTACTTATTTGAATTGTACTTTGTTCTTTCATTCGTCTAAGTACCTTTATTTTGCTGCGAAATAAGTGTAGACGGTGTTGGCTTTTGATTTATTGGTGGTTGATTTATTGATATATAGCAGTTTGATATCAGCAACAGACGTAGTTTTATAAATAACACCAATGATATTGTATGTAAAACAGAAAACTTGAAATACATGTAATGGGATCTAGAAAACCTGAAGAATTTTTGCCGTAGCGCCGTTCTATGCACGGAAATTCCGAAATTAAAACAGATAATATAATAAGTCAGTCTTATTTCATCATCCAAAACGAGGGGTCAAGCACAATTCGTGCTTAATCTATTCAGCCAAAAGAAGTGCAAACATTGTGAATATCACCGTTAGGTACTGGAAATCATACAAAATGCAAATGTCCTGTTTTCTTTGTTTAACATTTGCCATTATCCCCTATTAAATATTCTGCCGGTATATTTTATATGAGAGCAAATTTTTTGTGACGATATTTTTATTGCATAATTTGTCAAAGAATGTTTATTTCTAGTAAGTTTAACTTTCACAGCTTTAAGAACCTCAAATCTCCTTTAAGTTTTGACTTATTAAATATCTATTAAGTATCTAAATTTCCTTTAAATCACATGTTAAATAGAACCAAATTCAAAATGGAGATCAAATTCGAAGCTACATCTCGCTTCTTTGTGTCTCACAATGGTGTATGATTTCTATCACGGAGGTAATATTTTTTTAATCAAAATGAATATATTTCTTAGTTTAATTTTATGCTTCTATAGTCAAATGAGGATGCTGCGATTTTTATACATTGTTTAAAAAACGCAATTAATAAGATGGATTTGAATTTCAGAGTAGTTTCTTTGTTTGTAAATTAAAATGCCTCTCGTGGATATTCAAAATCTGTTCTAATTCGCAGTTTTAATGTGTAAGTAAGAATATTTGGAGACAACGCCTTTAAAGTTGGCTTACAGACTAATGGAGCTAAGGCCAATATAATGAATTTAGCAGCCATCTGAATCCAGTACAGTTTTTGAGTCGCGCTTTGAAGCCAAGATTAATGAATATTTTATAGCTATGTTAAGGTTCTTTAAATTTTACCTGGTAATACACTGCAACTTCCAGTTTGTGTCTACATTATCTTTTATTCTCTCCTGTTGATATTAAATAACGTGGCTAAAAATGGGAATTCACGAGAACAGACTCAGTCCAGTTAGTACCAGTTTTTTTTCTCTAATTGAAGCTAATTTTTTTGTCTTATGACGTCATCATCAATTCCACCAGGAATATATGCACAAACGACCCTGGATTTTAATGTTTTTCCTTCTTGTATAGATTTGTGTTGTTCAGTTTGTTATATTTTTGTACTGATCTGGAGCGTTTACTTAGTGCTGGGCTGTATTTACACCCCTAATTAAGAAAACAATCAACTTTCATATTGGTATCCTGTTAATAGTAGTAACACACTTATACAATTAAGTTCAGATTCTGTGTGTGTGTGTGTGTGTGTGTGTGTGTGTAGGATAGAGTTCTCTTGAGCCTAAGAACATATCTTGCAGGTGTAGAGTGGCTTGGAGGTAAAATTCCACGCATTTTAATCCCTTACGCCAGTTATCAGCTTAGCCCCGTCGAAAGAGATCCTGACAGCCTTATTACAGGGGAGGTGTGTACCCAGAGACGGCCTGGGTATGGTGGCGATGACAAAAACTTTTCTTGCTGCAGGGATCGAATCCCTGTTTTGTTTCTGAATGTGAGACTTTTGACAAGTAAGAACAGCTCTCTTATTTCGTAGTTTAAAGTTACGTGTAGTTCTGCTATGTAGAAGGAGGATGACTGCTTCCACAGTCCGCCGCTGGTAATTCTTGACCTGATGTGTGGGAAGATAAGCATGATGGAACAGAGGTGGAATGGGCGTGGAAGACAGGAAGAACAAGAAATTGCATATCCTAAAGATGGAGAGTAAAAGAGATAATGAAGACACATCTGATTGTGCATGCTTTTAAATTAAGTTTCTCTCAAATTCGTTTATATGCACGCAGTAACTTGTTCTTACTTCAGTGGCGGCTGGTCTATAAAGCTCACTAGAAAGCTAGGGTAGTTGTATGTGTAGGATTACGCATCCAAAAACTCTGATATTTTCATTTATTACTTTATTTAAGAACTATCTCAGAGAACAGAATACTTCTTTAGTAGCTTATAGCTGAGAAATTAGCCCATTTTTTTGAAACCTGAACTTTTATTATCGTCTGGCCCTTTTCCACAACGTGGATCTTTGCCTCATGGACTGTACTCTGATGATCATACCATTTAATTTAAGGGAGTCAGAAATCTTTGCTGTTTTTTGTTCTTTATTGTAAACGTATTATCAACTTTTATTACATTATTCCCCCCTATTATGATACAGCATCTATGGCCTGTCTGCCCCTGCATTAATTTCGTAATTACATTGTAAACGGCATAGGTTTAGAATATAATATAGGATAGAATATTTGGCGCGAAATATGTGTTTTGATTTAATCTACAATTTTTTCTTAAACTGTACTGATTCCAGGAAGAACTTAGCGAGGTATTGTCAAAAAACTAGTTCGGTCTTTACATGTAAAGTCCCTTATATTTTTCCCAGATTTTTAAAGAAACTTGAATTTTAATAAAAGTCTCCAATATAAATTTAACAAAAATTCTTCTAGTAGAAACTGAGTTTTATCATCGTTCGGACCGACGGACGTAAAGACATAACAAAGCTAATGGTCACCTTTCGTGCTTATGCGGAGGCGCCTAAAAATGAAACCTTACAGAAAACCGAATGCATCTCGAAGATTCAAGTCTTCTGATGTATTACGTCATTGCAGCTAGTAAATAGATACGTGTGTTAGGATGAACGTAACGAAATCATATTACGGGCTTGGACTGTTTCACCTCGAAGATGAAGGCATTACGACCCTTCGAAGCCTCTCTAACTATTTACAAATCGGAATGACTTAACATACCTGGAGACTTGATTCTTAACCAAAATACCTGTGAAAACGTCATATCTCAGCATTTGCTTCCCCATTACAAAACCAGTCATTTGAAGCTATTTAAGGAAATACCGGAGTTTGTTGTTTGAATTATACGAAACTTAACATACTTTCTGGGAAAAATGTGGAGTTCTCTAAGGATAAAGCATTTGGTGTAAGTGAATGTCATTTCACATAAGAGGGAAAAGGAGCGTTAGGTGGATGTAGACAACAGTACACACACACACACACACACACACACACACACACACACACACACATACAAGAGGTTACCAAATGTCTGTAACAGGAAATTTAAATTTTGTCTTACATGTTTAATACACCATTTATTTTAAAATCACATTTAATGGAAAATAAGGAAAAGTATAAACTCGTCGAAATTCAGAACAGGTTAAGATGGAGTTTCATCATTTAAAAAAGTGTAAAACTATGAGTCATCAAAAAGATTAAAAGCGTACATTTAAACATGTATCAATTCCTTTACGATCACACAATCTAATTGTAATTTGCACTGTCCACTACAGTACCACGTGCTATTGTTATTGAAGCACAATGGTGTCCCTCTATACAATCTGACAACTATTGTCTAACTCTCTGGCATACACTTCCCTGCTTTTCATTTAGCCCCATTGCTTCTTCCATTTCTACCGTCCAGTCAGCCTGAACCTATCCCCCGCTGTGCTACATATTTTATCCAGGTTTACCAAATCGACTACCAGTTGCATGTAAGTTAGTACACCTTATCGCACATTCGACTTGTGTTATATTTCCAGTTCTGAATAGCGATAAAATGTAAATTTCCTATGACACTCTTTCGCTACGGTACACTTTCAATATATGTTCTTGAAAAATTAGTGCTAGACCACTTACTAGACGACGGCATGGATTGAAGGATGATATTAAAATGGGTTTTCAGGAAACAGATTAGGAAAATTGCCGTGGGTTCATGTATCAGGCACTGATATTTCCATTTCCATGGAATTCAGGTAATTATTTATTAGGTTATTGATTTCGAAAATACTGTGTTTCATGCAGTTAGCTGCCAGAATATTTGCTAAAAACCGGCCTTGTAAATTCTTTTTAAATGCAGTTTCAAATTCTGGAGAATATAGCCAACACAGAACGTCACGACCACGCTTTGCAACCTGTTGTAAGCATCACTGACTAATGAAAGCACCTGTTCATTCACCATTCGAGGTGCCATGCCCTCTAGACTTGTTATAATGTAGTATAAGGAATAAAAAACAGATTTAATAGAATTATATTACTTTGCATTTTATAACGTGTTGACAGATGCAGATGTGTCTGACCATATCAAACATACTTCCCTGCCTTAAGAGGGGGGTGGGGTGGGGTGGGGGAGGGTTGGACGTGGTTCACAATCTACATCCCTATTCAATAAATGTCTGTTCCTGCATATCTATTGGTATTGGCCCTGTAGTTTAATTTTATTTTGAGATCTGCTCGCTTCTGGAATATTACGCGGCGTCGTGTGGTAATTATTACTTACACGCGGATTCTGTATACGACATTAAATTTTTTCGGACACAACGCCGAAGGTTCGCACCACCATAATGTTTGTAATTTTTGACTTACAAATAATATTCCAGACACAGTGCACAGGTAAACTTAGGGTAAATCTCCTTGCAAATTTTGCATAATAATTTCCAGTGGTTCTTCAGTTATCGCCATCGAGCGGAAAAGTAAAGAAAAGTTTTGCATGATACCTTAAAGATCTGCATACTTTTGAAACACTGGCTCCATCTACTTACGCTATCGTTCTTCTAATTACGACAATGAAACTCCTGGCTCCATATAAAAGTAGATATAATTTGGTCTAGCTGTGTGATCCATTTTCCAAAAGATTCTTTCCCATCGTGTTAGTTATGCGATTGCGGTCTCCGAAATAATCAGTAAATTTGTCAACAAAATTACTCTCTTTTTTCTGTTGACATGGAACAGGCGAAATACCATTTAACGAATTGTAATTTCTGCTTAGCATGACACTATTAGCACTTACTTCCCGCAGTTTCTTAATGTATTGTACAAGATGTGAAGGGAAGTTAAATTTTGGCTAATTTAATATTGTTGTTGAAAGCAAAATAACAAATTGGCGGTCTTAGGAAATGCTTCTTTAGCTTTCAGTGTGAGAATGAAAACTTCTGAAGAACTCATCCAGACATATGGAACTTGGTATTGTGACAGGTCACAAGCACACCCAGAAACTACTTACAAGAAATGTGTGTATGTACAAACTATTCTATTCTTATCAGTTGGATGTGTTATTAGGAGTTGTTAGTACGGTAACTGACACTGTTTTATTTAAAATTAAGGTTACTTGTCACTTGCTATTTTATTGAAGATTTTATGGAACTGTAAATGTAATGTGTATTTTATTAACAATTGTAGCTACTTATGATTAAAGACTAAAATTAAATACGGATGTCGAAAATATTGTATGGTGAAGGACAATGCCAAAGTATTAAATCAGATGGGCTGGCTGTTACCTTGTTATTAAACTGACGGGTGCTGTCTTGACCTATATTTGACCTTTGTGCTCTCCGTCCGTTGCCTGTAACCTGTCATCGCATTACGAAGATTTGCTTAGGATGAATGTTAGTACTGTACCATCAGCGGAATTTAAGTTGTAATTTCCCTTGGTTCAACCAAATTTTCGCGCATATTATTTCCTAAAATGAAGCGCACATCGAAAGCGAAATCGATGATTCAAAATATTCCGAAAAACTGAAAGCCCTGAAATTATTTAAGCCAAGAGATAAGAAGAAAAGAGCAACAATTTTTTTTTTATTTTGAAGTTGTTGTTTATAGGATATACTTTCGTGAAATCATTGTGAAAATTTTTAAAGATATACAATAACGTAATATCTTTCCACGTCTGTGTGTTTCTTTTCAGGTATCAAATATTTTATTTATAATTTTTGGTTCATTTTCCAGTGGATCGGGAACGCAAACCTACGTTATAACTTTGCTCTCGTGGGATAGTAGTGACTCTGCACACTCTGTCCAGGAAAGTAAACCAGCCGTAAGAGCGGAGATGGCCTGTAATGACGTCTGTGGCACAGATCGATCTGGAACTAGCAATTCGTGTAGCTTTGTCATCGTAAAGTAGTGTTCCTCATAACAATAGAAGTATGACGTATGCTCAATATGGTGTTCTGCATCGTACCAGTTATTATTGGAGGGAAACAAGAACTAGCTAATGGTCTAGGAAGAATTTGAATTTGATAAGGAGATGTCGTTCATGTCATTGCAGTCAATGCACATGCAAAATGTCAGTATACCTACTTGGTACTGCTGAGATTTGAAAAAGGAGTTCTCAAATGAAAGCCACAAGCGTTATTACTGTACTGGCCCTAAACCAGTCGTTTGTTTGTAACACTAGGATGAATGTTAGTACTGTACCATCAGCGGAATTTAAGTTGTAATTTCCCTTGGTTCAACTAAACAAGTAACTACATGAAACAGTAAATTTTTAGACTATTAATGATTTATTCTGTTCTGTGGAACCCAAATATTCATCCCAGCTTTACAGAATGCTGTTATGTAGTCCTCTCTTCAAAACTGAACCCGGTACATTGGCCTGTCGACAGAAAGCCTTTCTGCCATGATACGTGAAATTTTTTGTTTAGTTTCAGAGCATTTGAGTTTTTTAATGTAAGGGTTTCCGATCATAATATTGTAAGTGCTTATCATCTATTTCGTTCACAACACATGCTCCATCTGTCTTAACCTGTCTTGTAACGCTATTCAGATATTTACCTGAAAGTATTAAGAGAAGCTCAAAAACACCGCGTGAGTTATCTCCTAGGGATTATGGCTTCAATTTCAACTAATAACACAGACATAAAAATAACTCTTCTTGATTATGACTCTCCGTTCATTGTTAGTTATTTACTGACTTCTCGGAAGGTTTCAGAGTGCACTTAGACTACCCTGAAGATGGAAGAAACAAAGTGTCCCGAAACATCGGTAACTATTTACCAGTCGACATGACATCGTAACCATGAAGAGTTAAATTTTCAGATCAACGCTGTGAAGATATTACATCACGTAACACAAACACACTGTAAGACAAGCATTTACAGGCCCACATTAAACACGAATTACATATCAAGTGACTGTTTCGTTTAGGTTTTGTTATTTAAAACTGTATTTTGTTGTTATGTCAAGTGTGTGACACGACTGTGAAGTACCAATGAATACTTGCTTGATGACCCTTGAAGTCGACATGACATCCGCTTAGCACATCATGAATGAAAGCCACAGACTTCATCAGTACCTTGACAGTAAGTGTTCATGAGCAGTAGGTTATAGTCTCACGACTGGTGACGTAACTCACTTTCGTAATACGCTGAAACCTGCCTATAATGGAACCTCAAGGGACCGTCATTTTTTCCGTTTCAGGAAGGTTTCATTTAATACAGTTATTTGAAATATGGATCATCGGGGCTCCAGATTCTCGACCCAGTAAACGTTTTCCTTTAAAAACAGGTTTCCATTATGCCCAGATTCCGTTTGACAGGTTTCGCTATAAACAGTACAGCACAGAAATCCCTCCCAAACCGTCAATTTAAAGCACCCGAGGGTTTCAGATAGTGCCCAGTCTGATTTTATGAATCCTCAGTTTTTAATCTGTGTACACACTGAAATAAGAGATTTTCTGCACCATGAGATTCACATTTCTTGGGACTAAAGCACCTATGACATCCAAAATTTGTTTTCCATATTACCATTGCTTTGAATCTCATGTGCCTATCCACTTCTAATGTCTTTTTGTAATTGCATTTAATAACATACCATTAAGTACACACATAAATATTTGTTCCTTATTTACTTATCACTTTCCGACATATATCGGTCCTAGGACCATCGTCATGAAAATACCGTAATAATTAGTTCACAATTAAGGAAGAATACAGAATATGTTAACAAATAACGTGTAAATAAAAGATTAATATTTGTGTGCTGTGATATATTATTAAACGCAAATGCATTATTAGGGTAAGGTTAATAATAATTGCACTTAGAATTGTATTTTTGTGCGTTAGGAAAGAAAGGGAAATTTTTTGTTTTTACTTAGGCGAGTATTATCAAGTGCCTCGTTTCGCCAACCCTGAGTATTCGACAAGGCATCAGGCCTTGCTAAGAGGTGGCTTTCAGGAACGTGAATTCAGCGTGTGTCAAGGGATTGCAGTAAGACTGTTTGTACTGTAACATCTGACGAGGGAGACCTTCGAAATGTGAGACGGTTTTACGGCTGGTTGAGACGGCGCAGAGCCGAAATACCTGCAAGGGACAGCTTATGATATTCTAATGCAGCATCGAAAAGCATTCGCGTGGATAGACTGAGGAAAACCGCTAAAAACCGCAGTGATATTTACAAATGCCTTGGTCAAGACTCTAATCGAATACGTCCATAGTTCAAGTCTAACATTTTACGTCGAGCCTAAAGTTTTCTAATCTTCTAAACTCTTCCAATTTGTCGCCTATACGGCTACTGAATGTAGTCACGTACCGCGAAATAATAGGCCTGTTTGTTACAGTTAGATATTTCTTATAATGAAATTAAATCGAAATTGGCGTTAAATTGTGGTGGGAGTTTTTCTTAGCAATATTATTTGTCGATGACTTTCAGCTAGTAAAATCATTATATTCGGGCCGTGCCATGGCTCAGGCAGTCAGTCGCTATCCTTTTACCGTGGAGGCCATGTTTCTATCCCAGGCCAATCCATGCTGGATTTATGATAGACACAGTGGCTCTGGGACATGTTTTTCTTTAAGTACTTCAGGTTTTTTCCGTCAGTATCGTTCCACCAATGCCCCATACTCATACGTTCACATTTAAACAACGCTATACAGGATTAGCCATTGAGATCATCGTTAAATAACACACTCAAAACTTTTACATTTAACATGAAGTCCGATGTAATGTACTTCCTTATATGAAACAATGTTTGTTGCCGGACTTTGTATAGCTGCTTGAGTTAAATATCGTATTTCTGTAGCCTTAGTCTTTTAAGAGAATTCTCTTTGTAATATGGTTAAAAGGGCATTATTCATTTCATAAGCTATTCTCTGTTATCTTTGCCATTTCCCCCTTTCTAACCCTATTCTTTCTTAACCAGTCTTACGACAGGATGACACAAAATGTTTTTCCTTAAGGTACTGGATATATTTTGCAGACCAATGTTAATGTGAGGTTATCTCGGATAGCTCTGGATCTCGCGATTTTACCATTTAATGTCATTGTTGTCACCAACACAAAAATCTTATAAATACAACGATCCAAACGATACGCGTACGTATATTTGTAGATCTGTTTGTGTATTATAATTAACATCTATTGTATTTTAATTTTATGAAAACTTTTTACCTTAGTAGGACTTACAAACCAAGTGTCCCTGAGATCTGTCTGTCGGATATGGTTTAAACGTCTTTATTGTCGCCACGCTTGTAATAGCTGTGCTATAACATTCCATGTAAAATCTGTAGATATATTTATGAAAATGGAGAAATAAGAGCGGTCAATCACAAATATGTTTGTATATATTTTATTTGTATATACTTATGCCTAGGTTTATTAAAAATTTTGTATTTCTAGTTCAAATAGTTTATTTCTTATCGCTATAAAACTGAAACCTAAAGAATTTTCTCTCACGGTAAACAATTTGTTATTGTCTATTCTACAAAATATTGCCTTAAAATATCTGTGTACTTTTCCAAGGTCTGTCACATAACGTTATTTCAAACCTGATAATAAACTACTCTAGTGTCTGTCCAGCTACAAATTTTGCACTTTTGCCTCGCTTTTATTACGGAGTTACAAAACTAATAGTTCTAAATTTGGGTATACACCAGTGACATAAGAGTGACATCAAATTTCGTGAAAATCGGTCCAATTGTTCAAAGGTTGAAATGGAGGGAGATAGACACACACACATACACGCACGCAAGCACACACAACATGGCGATCTCAAAAGCTTACTTCGTTCCTTTTTGTGAAAGTGGGACAAAATTCCTTAGTTTATACAACGACTTCTTTCCGACGAACTTTATTTTAAAAGACGAAATAGTTCTTTGTCATCGCCACAGGTGTTTCAGCTTTGTATTACTAAGTGATGCTCAGTTTCATTGAGAATTTGTTAGTTGCTCGGCTGTTCAAGAAATTTTCCGACATATCTTGGCAGCCGAAGTTTCATTACCGCGAATACAAGAGCCCGCCACTTATCTCATCCTGAGCCAGATAAAACCTGTACACTCTTTCATATTCTATACTTTCAGATCTATGTATGTGTTAATTACTCTTCCGTCTACTCCTACCTACCAAATTTTCTCTCCCTTTCACACGTTGTTACTAGAATTTTATATGCATTTACCACCTCTCCGATGCACGATACATAGTAATATGAATTTCGTCTGAAACCTATTTCTTTTACTGTTGATTTTTAGGTCAGTATAGTGTCTGGTAAGGAGCTGGGCGGTCAGAATTTGCTGTGAGACTGTAAAAGGTATACCGTTCTCCGCCACTGCTTCCTGACTGGCTCCAAAACCATACTTCTTAATGTCCTGTGGTTACCAGAGACATATTCTTCAGGGTTAAAGTGAACGTGGCCTAAACCTGAGTCACTTCCCATCTAGTGTAGTCGTTAAGAGTACGTGAAACTGCAGACCTACACCCACTCCTTGATACACTTGAGTGTCATCATGCTTAAATAATAATTTTACTACACCTCACACCATTGAATGGCCGAAGTAATGACGCTAAATAATAACACAAAAAGGTTCGGGGTAAGAATAATTTGTTATAGCTGTTTTCCAAGGTTAACACAAGGACGAAGTGAATGGAAGAATCTTAACACTTTAAAGCCCGGTGGTTACTTTACCACCAGGTTTAAAGTTTAAAAAACTTCTGCATTCTGCCCACACAGTGTATTTTTGTGTTTGGTGTGGTCTCAGAAAAAACAGCGATTAGTTCCCTATACAGCATTAATTGATAGGTTTTCAGGCGCGTTCGCAAAATTGCGAAAAGTGACTATTAGCTTCGTCATGTCCGTCTGTCTGTCCATCTGTCTTGTCCGCATGGAACATCTCGGCTCCCACTGGACGGATTTTTGTGGAAAATTGATATAGGTGGATTTTTCGAAAATCTGTCGAGTAAATTCAGTTTTGATTAAAATCTGACAATAATAACGGGTACGTTACATGAAGGCCTGTGTACGTTTATTTACCTCGCTGAATTCTTCTTAGAATGAGGAATATTTCAGACGAACCTTGATAGAGACAATCAAACACATAGGCTATTTGATGTTCAATAAATTGTTTCCAAAAATCGTACCGTTTATGAGATAATGTGGAAATCTATGGTAGAGCCAGTTAGGCCACAGGTGACAATATAATGCGGCGCAGAAAAAAAAATTGCATGCCGGATAACTAAGGCAAGAATACAGACACACACTCATGCATAATATTTAATACCTATTACTGTTATCAGCAGTACGAAATATTTTGTGGCTCGACAACAGTGCAACAGCAATCCACTGTTGCATTACCATGGGAACGCTGAACATTTCTATATCGCTGACAGCTACATATACGCCACCAACAATAAAAATTAAACGTATTGTTGCGTTTTCATGACAACAATTGTTACGCGAACGCGCCATAATGTAACTTTATATGTGCATTGTCTGTCTTATAACCGAGACGGCGTGTGTTTACTGCGCGGTACGAGCTGAATATTTATATATTGTCCAGAGTATTGTCAGCCTTAAAAGTGTGAAACTAATTTTGATATTTTTTCAAGTGACGGGCCTACATGCCAGTATAAGGGAACACAGATGTTAGTTGGAATTTGGCCCACGATTCGAGAGTGTCAAGGAATAACGTAATATATTAAGGTTTAAAGTCTTTTGAACGTTAGGCCGCGTCGGCCTTAATGCCCAATTTTGCTGGTTAAGCTGAAGAAGTAAGTAATGCGTTCTTCCGAAACATCCATAACTATTTACCAGTCTACTCGACGTAACATCCCACAAAACTTGAATCTGCAGCAGCACCTTGCAAGCTACCTCGTTTTTACAAGCGATCACTTCCATATTTCCTTTCAGAAGGCTTCACTACAGTAAACCCGGACAGTGTTTTGGCAAAACCTGACCGCTGGTCAAAACGTGACCCACCACCATGATTTGGGTGACAGGCAGTTGACTAGTTTCAGTTCATTACAAGAAATTAAAAAGAACTTTCCCAAAACTAAAGTGACAGGTCAAAATATCCGAATACCGGGATTTGACACACCGCGATAAAAAAGGGGTTTGTGTGGGGGTGCTGCCGAACACTGTGACTACTTAGGTCACAAACGGAGCCTTTTCTTACCTTGATATGACGTTTCGAATGATGGTCTATATAACGGCTGCCCAAGCTACCATGGTTTCCCTCGGTTTCTCTGTGTAAGGAACATCATGTACGTTTAAAACAGGACATATCAGCTTTCCTCTACTTTGCTTTCAAATAAACATTCCTAAATTGTTCTACTCGAAACTAATTAACTTAGTTGAAATAGTTTTATTAAATAAACTAGTAATCAATAACCATTTATTTAATGGTGGTGATGGTTGATGGTCAAATCACACTTTAATTGCTGAATACTGTGAAATATGTTAAATTCATTTGGAATTTTATTGCAATATTCACGTACAGTTCGTATAGGCCTACAAATGTTAGAATTGTTTTTGCACCAGCCCACCCTTATGTTCATGTGACGCAGCAGACGCCGTATTGAACATAAGTGATTTGCGCCTGCACAAATCTGTATATTTATGTATCCTATTTATGGGTTAAATAGATAATAATTTTATACACTGGCTATTTATTATAAATTATATTGTGTTGTAATGAATGTGAGACATTATGAACTGAAGAAAAATGGATCAGAAAAAAAAACAATTTACAGTCCCTCAATTTAAAATTGTATTACATTATCAGGGTATAACTAAAGCGGGTCAGCCGAAGTATATTTATGCTTAGCACGTGAGAGTCCCTGAAGAGAACAACGTAGATTGTTGCTTTTTTGTGCGCATTCCTTAGCAAAGCTCTCATTTGCTGAGATTAAACATAGCATCGGTGATAGACAAATGAAAGAATATGGAGCACTGACGGAATGATACTGACAGAGCAAACCTTAGGACCTCGGAGAAAAACCTGTCTTAGTGCCACTGTGTCCGTACAATGCTACTGTGTAATGGAATCTTACAGGGTGGTTGATTAATTCTCTACAAACAATACCGGTGAGAAATTATAAATATGAAGCTCTATCCTCCTCGTATTTCTGTTTCGTCATTCTGCGTTCAAATATCCTAGGCAAGACACAGTTTTGAAATAGAGTCTTGACACTGTCGACAAAAAGTGTTCCTATTTATTCATTAACAGCTACCTTTAATTCAATTTGTTCCCGTCTTCAACTAACGCTTTAGCAAGGATTAAGGAAGGAGGGGGAGGGGGAAGTGTAGATCAGGGCTGTTAGTTTCCATATCAGCCAATCCCCCGAAGTTGTCCACAAATTGTGAATCTCTATTTCGTAGCCCTCCAGTACGACGTCATGCTTTTTATCTACATGAGCCCGTGTCCTGGTTGTGGAAGGGGCGGAAGGTTGGGGGGGGGGGGGTTATATCGGAGAGAACTCACAATGTCCAACTTTTAACCGAGAGATCAAGATTAATGAGTGGTTAAACACATTGAGTCAAACCAGTGGACACAAGCCGAGCAACCAACCCCCAGAATTTCGATCGCAGCGCGTCCACACCAAAGCCAAGCTTTGAGCCGGGGAGGAGGGTGGGGGAGATTTAGCTTTATAGCAACACAAAAGCAAAGGAGATAACCTCCCCACTCTTCTATGCAACAACTACCCAACCACCCCCACACCCTATCTCCTCCGCCATTCATCCATTCATTCTTTATACGAGCACCGTCTCCGCAGGTTTAAATGGATGATAACATATGAATATGCTCGCCTCTATCTGTCCATCAATCTAGACGTATGTATGACAATGTTATGGATGATAAATTTGCGTGGCGATGTTTGTTTCGTTTCCCTTTTTGTTTCGCCCTTTTTAAAGCTTTGTTTGAATTGTAGTATTGTTACCATAGGTTCTGGTTTATAAGTGAGGAAATCGCACGTTCTTAATTTGAGAAATGAGGAGGACAGGCAAGAAGTATATTTTGAGTATGCATAACAGTTTATTAAGGACACGAAGTGAAAAACTTAAAAGCAGGACATGTATTATCTCCTTGTACCACTGTATTCAGCTGGCAGTGCATTTGCAACGCATTTCCTTCACACAATTACGTAGTTATCACGGCACCTGTCAATCACTTTATTGTTAGCTTATCAAACAAAGCAGGAAGTTTTGACGGCTGTACATATTTGCTGAACACAGGTGCCTTGCTTCTAATTAATGCCCGAAAATACGTAGAATAACTAGAAATTCTGGTTCAAAATTACAGTGCATTTTTCGTTTCAAATACAAAGTAGTACAAATGTGTAATTATGCAATTCGGAGATTAATATCTGTGCATAGTTTCCATTAGTACCGTTCCAGATTAAGTTAAATGTGCCTGAAAAGTATATATAAGATTTTAATCGCCTTCATTTTTGTAATTCGATACATATAAATAATTATAACGCACAGAAATTTTAAGGACGTTTACGCCATGGCTCGGGGAAATACCAAGTTCCTAGAGTTCCAACACCTTTTAGCTATAGCTACCAACACCTTTTAGCTATAGCAACCAAACCTGTAGCTCTGGAGCTCCACGACTTGTTTTATATTTTACAAAACAAAACCTCACAATTTTCTATATTCTTCTGAGGCACTTAGGTATAAGCACTAACAAGCACCATCCGAATTAATTCTGAATTTATAACTTAATTCCTGTGATCTACTGAACTTTGGCCCACACATTAAGTGTAATATTGTTATTAAAATATAATTAAAACTTAGGAATGCAGGTACTTGTAGAAAATAATCATAATAGCAATAACCATTAAATTCCTGTAGTTATTTTATTTACCACGGGTTTTTCCATCCAGAAATTCTACGTCCTGCCAACAGATTGTGTATATTTTATTGTTCTCAGAAGAGACAGTGACTATTTCCCTATATAGGATTAACGGATTGATTTGTGTAAGCGAAGTGGAGTGTGTTTAATGCGCTCTAAGAGCTAAATCTTTAAGAAGAATTTCGGTTAATCTTTGTTTTTAAAGTGTTAAATATGGTTAGTATATTTATAATCATTTGGTAATATATAATAGTTTTGCAAAAGCACAAATATTAGAAGAAACCTACAAAACTAAAGCAGTTGTCGATATATTTATGTGAACCTTACATTCCATAAGCTTCCACACTCTTCAAACAATGGTCGTGTTTTCGAAAAATGGCATTTTAAGCTATGCTCCGTATGTAGTAGGCTTCGTAGAGATATATCTTGTGATAGCAAGTGCTGAAAACAATGATTCATACAAGTGGTTTTAGAAAATAGTAGTTAAATTTTCAGGGTCTCATTTTTTAGAAAACGTTTCTCATTTTTCACTTTGATTCAGAACGGACACAGCGATATTCTGTATTTTTTAAAATTGCAGAGCTGTTTCTCCTCGTTATAAACCTTTTTAATTTGCCTTTAAAGAAAAAGGACGCTTGAAATTTTATCGGCCGTATCTTCGATATCTTTGTCAAATGGGCTCTGCACCAATCTGTAATTTATCGCATCCTCCGGGATCCAGAGTTCCACATCCACAGTTGGTTGTTCCAAATGTTCCATTACAACATTTTATACTCGTACTTCAGGAAATTCAAAATTATCTCCTTTAAGAAACAAATAATGTTGCGAAACAGGCAAACGTGTTATTCTCCTACTTTCTCCTTCTACAATGTGAGTTTTCCTTTGACAGCTCTCAAATTCTCTGTTAGCTGAATCACCGTCTGTTCAATGCTGTGCATAGAAATATTCATCTTAATGATTTAGGTGAAAATAACTGAAAAATAGCAATTTATAATGTCCACTAAGTACTCGAGAACCTTATAGCCAAGACATAATTTTATTAGGCAAAATGTTGTGACCTCCTTACGAAATACAAGGACTCGTTGAGGGGCCTTTGTTTGAAACCACCTGATTTTAGAACTAAAAGAAATGCGTGTATTAACAGCACGTATCTGAGCATATTTGGCTAAAAATCCTGGTGCTTAACAACTTCTGTTTATAAAATTCGCAACTTAGAAAAGTACTTCCATTTCTTTACCCAAATCCCCCAACAGTCTCCTGGAGGCAAAGTTCTTCGTATGAAGAGCATAATGAAACATTTCCACCTGCTGATTATCTTCAATCAGTCTGGCATAAAGCCTTGGCGCGATCCAAACACTGCTGTTTCGCACAAAGTGGAACGTTGTAGTTTAGGCCTCCTTCATTGAAAAAAGTCTTATTTTTTAAGAAATCATTCTCTCTTTTAGTGATAATCAGTGGCCGGCCTAACAGAAATTCTTTTCCATCTTTTAGCTCTGAACATCATAGATATGCAAGGCTGTGTATCGTTACTCACATCAAATGTCGAAGCAATCATTGCAGTCATGCTACGTGCTTTAATGCACTGTGATAGGAACTTTCCATTTATTAAAGAGGATTATGGCGAACTATCTTGCAGAGTATTCGACACATTTTACGGTTGCGATACACAGGTTAAGAACGCGTGATATAAACGGTCAAGACGACAAGTAAAGAACAGACCTCTGTACCACCACGTAATCGCCAGAAAAACTGACACTTTTCCCTGCGATAAGCCACATGTTAGATGCTAGAGGAGAAGAAGAAATAACAGCTCAGTCTCATCCACGGGCCTACATCGACTATTACCTCATTTTTTCATAAATATATGTCTTTGAAATGTTCGTCGGTTATCCGCAGAAGCCCTTAGCGAGTCGCTATACCGACTACGCTATCCCAGCCCACATTGATCTTGAGGGCATTCTGGAAGGCAAAAGCCTTCTCTTTCCTCAGTTCTTGGACCATTGGGTATGATGAAAAGGTGAAAGCTGAGGTGCCTTCTTAGTTGCAAACACTGAACCCAAATTTCTTCCCGCAGAATTCGATCACATAATACTCGTATCTCGCTAGTAAAATATCTAAATATCTAAACAACTCTGTTGTCATTTCCTCTTCTACTGAACATCTATGTTGACGAAATAAGCATGAAGGTACCACGTCCTCCGATTACGTTTTTTAACACTTCCTATATAACACCACGCGTAATTTCGAGATCCTTTGTTACTAACGTGTTACTATGCTGATGTCTTTCGAACACCACAATGTCGCATATTTGAGTATTCGTATTTCTGACAATGTGAAATTTAAAAGTACGGAGATAGGATAGCTTTTAATGTAATGTGTCCGACCAAATTTCAAGGAAGTGTGTCAGTTGGGCTAAAATATATTATGGCGGACTCTGAAACAAACGTGCTGACAAAAACACGGACATAATGCTATCCTAGTCCTAGGTCTGTTACAAAACAAAAATTACACAAGCCAGCATATACACAGTTTACGTATTCGTTATTTGCACCTTGGCCCTTTAAAATGTTCAGGATATTCCGAATATCTTTCATCAAAACGTTAAAAATAGTACAATAGTAAATGCAATTTTGTGTAGCCCACTGTGTCTATTTTTGTTACTGCTATTATCATTTACCGTGTTTGGAACGTTTCTAGTGCAGTCACATCTACAAGTATGTGGGCCGCCATTCTTTATTCCCGATTATAGGAAACGAAAGCTTGCAAGTTTAAGACGTCATCCAGTGGCATAACATTCACATAAAGTTTCATCAAAGTCGATCCAAGACAGCCAGAGACATACAGAGAAGTAAGCAGACAGGCAGGCAAGCAGACAGAGGGACGGATGGACAGAAAAACATAACCTTTCCTACGTGTATTATTTTTGTGTACATCGTAAAAGGGAAGCATACAAATAACAATAATCTAGCATAAACTAGGACGTTTTCTAGTACAGCTTATTGCTGACCATTCTTCTTGATTTGAACTGTTCATTAGTGGTGAACGGTCAGTCATTAATAAGCTGTCAGGTACTGTAATTTTGTATCTCTCTCTACCTTGGAAAAACGTGTTAAATTAACATAAACTATTTTCAGGTAGTGACAGTACTGACGTACCACATAGCTACATTGTGTATGCAGTCAGGTATCACGAGATGGAACGTTTCCTTGACGCCAGACGCAATTACTGTACCGTCCTTACTCGGTGGTCAGTACTTCGTTCATTATAATTAGTACATGAGGATAATGTGGAACATCTTCGGCGGTTTTTCTAAATAATATTTCTTGGTGTGTCAAATTATTGTCTACAGTAAAGAAAGAGTCTGAAGGACATTTATATATAATATTTAAAACAAATCTAGAAACATAATTTATTCGAGTCTTCCTAGCAGCGTATTAAACGACATTTAAAATATTCCGACATAATTATTCGGATAAAAACATTTGTTTGTTAGCTTAGATGTGTTGTTGTCCGGACACAATTAATACGTAATTAAGGTACGGCGTTCCTGCTGCAAAGCTTGCGCATCCGTAAGGAGCGCAGAAATATTCGGACTTTTAATCTGAAGGTAATTCATCCCCGTTGTGTTTACAGTACAACCAAAAGTATCATTTACTCAGTCCAAACACAACTTTTGTTTATCAAATATAACCAGCTACATGTTTCGGCTAATATTAGCCATCATCAGGCGGATCGCGAAATTAAAGATAAAAAGGAAATGTTCACAGCTGCATGGGAGGTTTGGGATAGCGAACTTCTACGAATATATTGTTGTATTATATATATATATATATATATATATATATATATATAATAACTATGTAGCCTCACGAATAAAAATCTTGTAAAGTTATAAAAGTTTTATATATAGCCTTTAAAAGGGAGTATGAAATTATATTAATTATATAGTAATAGTGGTAATTTTACCACTAGATCTCAAACCTCCCATGCATTTGTGAACATTTTATTTTTATTTTTATATTCGCTACCAGCCTGATGATGGCTATATATGAATCGAAACGTGTAGCTAGTTATATTTGATAAATAAAGTTGTGTTTGGACTGAGTATACTGTAAACCTGGTTGTTCAGATTTTTGTTTTAAATATTTAGAGTGTTGTTTGTGCACAAATATAATTGGAAAGTTGAAGAGAAGTTACTAAGGAAATAGGCTGCATGTATCAAAGCTTGTAAAACTTTTAGGCACCGCATAGCTTTCAACAACTTATCTGACCTTCAGGTGGCGTGACCAGACTCCTGTCTGCTGTTATCTGTTTGGTTGAATATTCCTGCATGTTTGTCATTATTTTATTTATTCATAGCGGATCATTTACTAACGATACTGAATATAGACAGTATAAATGGGAGTTCGATATATTAATATGCCCAGAACGGCTCAAAGGCTACTGGCTGGCGCGCCAAATCAATGAATCTGTCCATAACTTGCGCATTACAACAACTAGAGGATCCGGCCCATTGAAAAGTCAACAGGAAGTCGCCTAGAAAGTCCACCTGTTTCGTACTTTCTTTGTTCCTTACCTATTCCTTTCTTAGCCCATTTTTTTTTGTCCTAGATATTAAACTACATACAAGTCGAGGCTGTCTGACCATAAGGCAGTCTGTCAGACACTAAACATGACTACGTCTTCTATGAGCATGTAACATAGTCACTCAATGATGAACTGTCTGCTGTTATATAACATCAATTGCTAGATAATATAGTCGATGTAGTGATTATGTTACGGGCTGTAAAACCGAGGACATGCTGTTCGAGTGCTGGCTGGGGCAAGATATTTTTCTTTCTCCAAAACTTCCAGACCTGCTCTGGGACCAACTCAGCCGCCTATTCAATGGTTACCGCTAGAATTTTCCTCAGGGTTAAATTTTTCGGAGCTTAAATCTGAACACTCACCTGCATGTCGAAGTTAAGAACGCGTGGACCAATAACTTCACTAAACCACATGAGTTCATGGTGTATACAGGGACAAAAATTTACGTACTTAGCTTACGTAAATATCTACGTGTTCTTTTCCAGGGACAGCCACAGTGTGACACTGATCACTTGCTTCCTTCACTTGGCGTCCAGTACACGAGGAAAGTTACAAGTTTTCTCTTTCCGGCCTACGGAATTCCATTCCCTTCTTATTTTATTTTTCCCTTTACTCAAGAGTTTATTTAACTTCGACATTGATATGTAAATATTAGGTGCAATATTCTAAAATCCTTATGGAAATTCATTCATGGTTCAGTACAGCTCCGATATTTGGTGTTCAACCAGACTGTACAGACGCCTCTCAAAAACTGGCCGTAATTCAGATACCTGCAGAAATTTTACAGCACCTGTTATACTGTGTAACGATCTTTAGGAAGAGTAGTGCTTTATCTGTCCAAACTTAGGGCATAAAATATTTCGAATTTCGGGGCTACAGTGATGCAGAAAATATTTGTTCTTAAGGTAAATTTCCCCTCCAGTTAACAGTGACAGGATCTATAGTGTGCAGACGAGGAAATTTTATGTAGAATTTGAGGTGGTCACGGTGGAACGAATTAGAAACTGATTAAATTCTGGGAATGCCTTCTACTTTGTGGCGCAAAATCCTTTGTCTTCTATGTTGCTATTTAAAACACAAACACTAAATTATAAAACGCTTCAATTTTGCAACTCTTGTGCGGATGTGAGACTTGATGTCTCATAAGGAGCATAGGCTGAGGGTGTGTGAGAACAGGGTTGTCACAAAGATATTTGGACTTAAGAAGGAGGAAGTGAGAGAAAGCTGAAGAAAATTGTAGAGCGAGGAGCTTCGCGACGTGTACTGCGCACCAAATATTATTCGGGTGATCAAATAAAAGACGAGATGGGCGGTGCATGTAGCACGTTGGGGGAAGGGAGAAATACGTAGATTTTTCTGTAGGAAATCTTTAATTAAAGTGGACACTTGGAAGGCATAAGCGTAGATGGGAATATATTAATAAAATTGATTTTAAAGAAGTAGATTTGGGCGCGTGGACTGAATTTATCTGGCTCAGGAGAGGTACAAGTGGTGGGCTTCTGTAATTAAGGCAATGAACTTTCGGGTTTCAATACATTTATTGACAAGGTGGTACTCCGTGGTGTTAGGTAGTTTGGGGTTGCCACGGTGGAGTGCTGTCGTTTTATAGACTTTCGGGTTGTGACATCGTTTGATCGTTGATTACCAAAGTTTCGTAGAAGTTCGCTGCCTCCACCTTTACGACTTCAATTTGAATATCGGGTTTGAAGGTGAATGCATATTCTTTCGAAGCTTTGGTGTCAACCGATAAGACGACAGGATGGGACAGCCCGAATATCCACAACGCGAAATTGTTTTGTCTTGCTAGGTAGAGGACGCAACTCTTTGACAGGCTTACATAAGGAGAAGCTCAGCAATTTATCGTAATCACTCGACAGTGTCAAGAGATTAAAATTAAATTAATTGAGTTGTGGTGATGCATTTAGTATGCATGCCGAAGACAAAAGTAAGTTTGGGAGAATTCTGACGGAAGGAGTCTCCTGGTAATCCTAATTATATATATGTGGATAAGATTAAAATTGAACTTTATGATACTGGGGTGAGAATATAGACAAAGTGCAGCTACGTCATTTCCTGTTGTGAAAACAATGATAAACAACACGGTCCATGAAACGCGAAGGTTTCTTTTGCATCTCCTAGGCCATTAGCTTATGAAGAAAGACCCTTATCCTTAGAGTTGGTTGGGTAGTTAGCTACATACAGAACTTGAAATAAGGCTAATTACCTGTTACTTTTTTCAAATATTATTTAAAATTATAAAGTAAAACCAAAGTGTGTAGAATAAGAAACTTATAATAATCGTTTACAGAAACTCTAAAATCTCCAGCTGTGCGTTATTTCAGCCTTTATATTAAATTTTATATCACAAAAGTACCTGACATGTATAACAGTAATTTCTGTTTGACAGATGAGCTTGTTATAAATTTTAATTTATGATTATAGATTTCCTCATGGCCAAAGGTCGAAATGACATTTTAGAACTAGGTAGATGTTTAAGCTTCAGTTGAATAACCGGGAATGTTAAAGACATATGACAAAGGTAATTAGTTAAAATGCAGGCTCCCAAAAAGTGCTTCGCCTCTAAGGCCTATATGTCTCTTTGTTGCCAAAGCTTGCTGTAATGGAAATAGTTTTTAAAGCGCGAAATTCTGCCAGTAGATGTTTAGTATATGTTTGTGTCCACCCTTATGTCGAGCCCAGCTCATAACTCACCGAATACCTTTACAAAAGTTGGTGTGGTTAAATCAGTCACAAATTTTTTCCAGAAACTGAGATTTTTGTCAAGTATTTATTAATATAGAAGTTTCGAATCGTAACAAATTAAATTACGAATAATTATTTATAACTTCATTTGCGCCAAATTATAATTGGGTAGAAATATGCATTAAAATATTTTTAATATTATAAAACAAATTTTCGAATATCCTTATGTGTCAAATTGTAGATTTTAGGCCGCTTCTAGAACATTTCATTCTTCCTTTCGGTGGAACCAAGTTTCCTTAAAACAACATCAGAACTGGACGACCTCTAGAACACTGAATCGATTGGCTACCTCTGTTGTATATAATGGAAATCCGAGCTTAGCAACTTTGTGATTGGTCAGACTGTTTCTTCTTAAAAGAAACAAAAAATAAAGACAGACGACAAAGAAAAGGGAGAGAAGACTGTAACAAATGTAGCTAGGCTTCTGGGTTTGAGACTTTTTAATTAGTTTCCGTTTGGTATTTTCATGGTGTTTTTATAAGGTATGGGAAGAAGTGGTGGGGATGAGAGATGTTTGTTAAGTTGGGAGGAAATATTGTCTCTACGTATCTGGACCGATCTTAACACATAACAAGATATTGTCAAGCTAGTTTGAGAATATATACCTCGTGCAGCTCGTCAAAACACCTGTCCATAAAACAATTGTTAATGACAACCTATTATTTTCAAAGAGATCAAAGGTAATATGATTCTATTACGGCTCTCTATACACTCTCGAAGTCAGTAACGTTGCCTTGAAAACACATTTAAAAATTCCCTTGGAATTTCAAAGAGTTCCAAGTTGCACAGATGCGCCATCTTTATTTATAACGTGTAAAGTTCTTTACAGTTTCGTCCCAAATTAAGAACCAAGTAGAAATGACGTGGGATCTTTGCGTCATTTTCTGCCAGTATTTAATAATTTCACTCTCCAAATTAATGTAATAGGCACAAAACGTTTTTAATTGCAAATTCAAATATTAGTTCAGTGTTCACTCACATTTTTATTAATGTCTTGAATGTGTGTTTTTGTATGGCCGAATACATCCGTCGCGTATTATTTGCCACTCGTGGTACTCAGGCCCAAAAATGTAAAAGCCTGCGCCATTAGGGTAAACGTAGTTTATAAATCCATCCTTTTGTGTTTCCCTTCGTCATTAGCCTCAGCAGTTATGTATTGCAGGTACAAATTTATGGGGCACGCGGTGGCGCAGTTGGTTGAGGCACTGCGCTACAAGCCGGAAGGTCATGGTTTCGATTCCCGATGGTGTCATTGGAATTTCTCATTGACATAATCCTTTCGGTCGCACTATGGCCCTGGGGTCGACTTAGCCTCTAACAGAAATGAGTACCAGGAATATTTCCTGGGGGGTAAAGGCGGCCGGTGCGTAGGGCTGACAACCTTACCACTTTCATGTGCCGATTGTCTAGAAATCTGGGAGCCTCAAACTCCTGGAACCCTAAGGGCCTGTCCAGCCCCGTAATGGGATTGCTTTACCGTTACCTAGGTACAAATTTATTGTTGCAAAGCTAACCGCACTATATGTAGCTAGCACACTGTTAAAAACTGAACTTTCTTTCTTTTCAGGACCTATTGAGTTAAATACTGACGAAAAATCCAGCAGTAAATATTTACATCATGTGTAATATTGTCGTCTAACATATTTAAATGGTGGAAACTAATTTAGAAACAGTAAGTGTCTAATCGGGAGCTATGTTTTATTTTTCGTTCGTGGCTCAACAAAGTATATGTTTTGGATAATCCGTGTTGCTGAATTATCCGTACAACTCCTCCCCTCCCCACCACTACCCTGAATAATCGAGAGTACACTGTATGCGTTTTGTTTGACTGGAATGTTTCTGGACTTTCATTGATTTGCTTTCTCTAGGAAGAATTATAGTAATATTCTTTTTTTCGAGATTTGAAGTATTCGTAGCAATATTACTGAAGACTCAATTCTTCTGACGATTACGCCATGTCGACTGCTAAATAGTTACAGTTATTCTGAAGATTATAGTGCCTTCATCTTCGGCTTTAAACAATTTTAAGTGTTTATTTCCTTTAATGCGTATAATCACACTAGAAATAAGAAATTGTCTTCTTGTAACGATTATTTTCCTTATTGTACTTCAAAGCATAATCGCTCGCGAATTACAAGAGCCGCCATGTGGTGAATCATAATGCAGCAAAAAGGGGAAAGGAAACAACAATGGATACAGTGGATAAGGGAAGTGGACAGAAGCAAGAGGGATAGGAGGACAGACAGTTGAGTAAAGCGACGTCAAGACTGACGAAGATGGATAACTCTACAATACTTTGCTGAGATCAATTGAATTTCTTTTCACTTAGCTTTAATGCTTTAACCACTGTCGGGGTGCCTTTTTCTGCAACGGACAGTTTGAAATTGCTCCAGTTGTCTTCAGAGATGCCTAAATTACTCAATATTTTGATTTGCGATGACTTTGGAGTTAAAGAAAAGTGGTATAAAGATTTGTACGTCTTTTGTAACAATCATTTTTAATGTGTAACTCATGGTCATGATTTATAGATATATATATATTATCTATATATATAGTAGATATTGATATTTCTTATAGCCCCTGTAATTCTGGAACATTGGATTGACGAAATTTATTAATTTTGGTAAACGATATGCTATTATTCCAAAAATGACTTTCCAACAGTCAACTTCAATTGTGCGGACTTGGAATTTACAAATCAGATTTTCAGCACTTTAAAATCTTATTTCTGTCCCAAAAAAAAGGAAGCGCTAGTGATTTATTTGTAATGCATTTCTCTAATATAAACAAATACGCGTTCCTTAATGCCTTGTGCATATTCGTAAGAACGTTTAAACCAGGTAGCCTGCTTTTATGAAATCTGTTACAAATGACTTGCCGTTGGATGTCAACCGGCTGAACACATTTTAAGAATCTTTTAAGAGCTAATGTTTCAATAATTCTTAGGACATTTACAAATTTTATTGAAAATTCCATAGTTTCTAGTAAGAAATTTAAAAATTACATTAACACTGCTGCATGAGTGTTTTTGTGAACGTGTTTGTTGCTGTCTACGTGATATTTATACTCGTAAGAATTAAGGAACTCTATGTGTGAAATGCCAAACAGCATGCCCATACATCGGAAGGTTAACTATTGTGTTCAGGGGGTGTGACGTCATGTGTTTCGATAGTCTACAAAACAACACGGCGTCACATCACAGAAAACAATAATTTTCTTAGTTACCGCCTTGATAACGGCAATTCTCACTTGGCCAGTAATCACTGTTTTCAGATTTCTGTTCCTAATTCGGAATTTGGATTTCCACTCTCCCTGTACTTGTACCGCCTTAACATTCCGTGTTCTCGGCGGACCTGAATTAATGCACATGTAGCTCTAATGAAACAGGAGACCCCTTCCACAAGCCAGCACCAGGCTCCGATCAATAGTTAATTAATGTGTTTTGTGGTTGATTGCATCCCCTTATCATTATACGCTACACATCCTTCCCCCGCATTTGAACTAACCCCCGCACCTCAACGTATTCACTGCTTCGTCTACAGTCTTTTGTCTTCTCTCTCTCGCTCTCTGTCGTTTTAACATTTATCTCCATGTAAGAGGCTCTCCACAGATTCTGGAGATTGTTTTAAAAATGTATATCACCTCTGTCATTCATCATCCACAAATGAGAGTTTATTCCAAAAGCAACAGCTTCTAATATCAGCACTAAGTTGTAAAATGTGTAGTGTTGGCTGGATGCCATAGAGTCTGAGTTACTAACATCGTCTTTAAATCAATTACAAATACATATATTAAACTGGTGCAATGAATCAACAGTTGTCACAACCTATAGGTAAAGGTCCTATAATAATAAGTTTAGTGTTTTTAATATGAGTTTGTTAGTTACGTGCTGTAAATAAAGTAGAAGGGCTAAACTCTCATTTGTTAGGTGCTGTTTGCAATAATTTCATCAGATCAGCACGTATGGATTTTATGGTGTTGGTCAGTCTGTTTACCTTGTGTACTACTTACAAGGGTACTGAACGGGAAATTGGCACTGGCATTATAAACTGAAATATGCGAAATAAATTTGATTTGTGGTTCAGATAGAAACTGAAATCTAACAATTTTGCTTTGTCAAAAAGAAATAAGAGTTCTACGTAATTATGTAAGTAATTATATAAGTAATTATACACATCGTTTAAACATATCGTATGTATGTATGTATGTATGTATAAAATAAGAAGTTATTATTAAATCATACAGAGTTCACTTAAAACAATTTAATTATGGCAAATCTTTAACTAAACTAAAGTAAAACCTACTTAAACAATTTGTGCCTCATATCTATGGTTGAGTTTCTATCATCATATTAACTATTGCAATACATAACATGGACGTTAATAATGAAAGATAAATACAAAAAAGGGCATTTTTAAAATAGGCCTGTCCATTATTATTGTCTCCGTAGTCGTTCTAGTATGAGCTCAAAGTCTAGAAAGTAAGAGCACAAGAGAAGATATCATAGATTAGATGAAATGTTGCCGGAGCGATGGAAAGGAGGATGGTCAGGCGGCAGAGGAACGCAGCTCTGAAGCAAAGTGTTGTTATTCTTCACGTGTACTCGTGTAGTCACACGTCATTTGAACACGAAAATGTCGCAGGGGATTAAAAACGGTGTTAGTTCCGCAGTTTTAATTCTAATTCATTCATTCTGCAGTCTGTCGTACGAGAGGTCCATATCCCCTTCCAAAGCGACTTCTCCACAGAGTGCGATCTAGTGCTTCTTCTTTCAATTTCCGGTATCCTGTCGTTTCTTAAGGTCATCCAGTAGCTACTTATATCTTCTTCCTCGTATTCCCTTCACTTCTATACTTCCCTCTATCTTTCCTTTAATAACGTGTTTTAGAAGGCAGTTTCTACGCAAGATGTGACCAATCCAGTTAGCCTTTCTTCTTTTTATTGTATGTAGGGTAGTCCTCTCCTCCTTGACTTTGTGTAATGCTTTTTAATTCTAAGCAAAACAAAAGAAGTATATATTTTCTTGCAGTTGACGTAAAAACACGCTTATTTCTGTTATAAAACTTGCGACTTTTCCCCACCGTGACCTTAAGAGTGAACGTTTCCAAGAGAAACAATTCTTATGTGTAGTGAGTACGCGTTCTTTACATACTGAATGACATTTCAACAATAAGAGGGACTATAATTACAAAGTCCTTGTTTTCGTAGAAACCTGTCAATGTAGTAAATGTAACAGTGTACATTTCTGAATCGGCGTTACCTTGCATCAAAATAGATCAGTGGTGCTGTTTATGCTTAACGTAACCGACAGGCGTAAATGCTGCTAGGTACTGGAACACAGACATTACCAGTTGTGTGAGTCACTTTCCTCGTCGGTGTCGCACAATTCACATTCAAAATCTCCTGGCTCTGAGTTCTCCCCTGCACCGTGGAATGTGTTTACAGCAGTGCCATATTAATGCGCACACTCCGCGAAACTGGCAGCAGTCATCTTTACTACGTCACTGCCTATGACAGTTCTTGTAGACTCCAAATCAGATTAAGCAAGATGCAAATCATCAAGCCTAGGAAATTTGCAATTTTTCTCAAATAGGAAATTGTGTTCTGAAACAGTTAAGGGAAATAAAATATTTTGTAGGATTGAGCAGCCCATTTATTTACTTACGAAAGATTCTAAATATTTTGCAAAAATGGAAACTTCCTTTGTTCACGCATTTCAAAATCTGTGTTTTTAGAAGGCATGTACTTAATATTACAAACCATTGTGAAGAAGGTCCATTCTGTCTTATTTTCCCTTCCTTAGCTCTAAAGCAGACGAAAGTCTATCACAAACCACACATGAATGACCATAGGTGAGAAACTTGGCGTATCACAGAGAAATAGCGGTTAAGATGTAAGGTAAACCAGAACAGCACAACTGTACTCCTAATGTTTGGCCCATTGCAGGGATCTGAAATACATAGCTTCCTTCCAGATTGTGTTACGCGATTTTGCAAGGAAAGTATTTTATTGTTACCCTTTCTGCTATGAGAAGTACAAGAAAATCTTACCATTTGATGACTTATGTAGTCCAAAAACAAGAATTCCTTGCTGCCTATGGTAGACGTTTTCAGTAACAGTGTATGTGGAACAAATGTGTTTTGCATAAAATCCGTGACACTCCCTTTTCTTTTCCCTTAGCAAGCTCGTCACACCTATTCTTGCTGTTATAAGATGGTTTTACTCTCACGCTGTGAAACTTAATTTCATTTTGTACTCTCAGTTTCAGAGAAGCATTTGTGTTTCCCGGAAATTTTAATTTCCGTTTCTCACGTGTTACCAGTGTCCACGTGAAGGCTGAAGTAAACAAAAGCTTGGAGAATTTCATGTTTTACTTTTAGATGTACTATTGCATTTTCACTTGCACATTGTGGCATATCTTGTTATTTAAATACATCTATGTTTTGCAGGAATAATTTTGAAAAAGGATGGGTCCCAGTTTTTATCTTACCGATAAGTGAGGCGGAAAATATATCTTATCATAATCTCCGTAATTGTGGCTGCCTAATTTAATGGAAATATTGTGCAAATTCATTACAACAATTAGGAGACTGTTAGATGACAAGTCCTGTTTCTCAACTCCAGTTGCATATTTTATTGCTGCGAACACTCGACACTTTTCATTTTGGCGTGAGGAGTTGAAGGTCTGCTTCTACTGTACTGTAGCAGTCTTTACGTCCAGGACCCCAAAATTGATGACAGTTCCAATTTTTTATGAAGGCGCTTCAATTTTATTACACCTTTTACTATTACTTTGAAGTCGAGTGAATATGTTATTTCGTACGGATCATTTACCCTATTAGCCTAAATTTAATTTTAGAGGAGCTTATATTAAATATGTTTTCTATATTCCTTGTCTGATATTTTCGCACCGATGTCATTTCTGTAATCCTTAACACGTAGCAAATATTTCAGACAAAGTGTATGTGCTCATTTCACAATATTATAGGAAATTCCACATTTTAGCTTCAGTTGTTTCTGGCTACAGCCATCAAATCGACAGTTGATGCTCAATATTTTCTGCCAACATATGGTTGGTTTATATTCTGCAAATATTATCTTAAAACAATTTGCATAACATATTTTTCGAAGACCCCTTACCACACAAAATTGAAAAACAATTCATTGTTTGGGAATAGACATTTTGCTAATGCCAAAGTTTGTGCGAC
Organism: Reticulitermes speratus; assembly: GCA_021186555.1. Lineage (NCBI taxonomy): Eukaryota > Metazoa > Arthropoda > Insecta > Blattodea > Rhinotermitidae > Reticulitermes > Reticulitermes speratus. The sequence goes on along the minus strand of JAJKFL010000003.1, from coordinate 35,401,091 downwards.
CGACAGTTTTGATTACCAATGGTCCGAGTGAAAGCGTGTAACACGATGTTTTAGAATATCCTTCTTTATCTTCGTTTCCTTGCTGTATGTACCTTTTGTCCTAAAATATTTGAGAAACCTATAAGTATATCCGTCGAAAAAATACATTTATTTTAGAAATAAAAGCTATTATTTGGGCTTTTTAACCAAAATATTATCAGGTTCTCCAAGAGTTACAGAAATACGTACTATACAAGAGTGCAATCAAAATTATTGAAGATTGAGATGTCAGACTTATCACGGAGATTATACAAAAATGTGAATAATTCTATCATTTCTGTACATTCTTATGATGGTTTGGTTAAAAATCTGTTGGTTAAAAATCTATTGGTTCTATAACAAATATGAGATGTGTTCGACTTATATACTTATTGTTTTTCTATAATTAATATAACGGGATGAGTCATGTGTAGGTACAATAGTTGACCTGTTTCCTGACCAATATAACTGATTTTATTAAAATAAGTTTTAGGTTTACCACGTTTATATTTTTCTAAAATGGAAAGAAAATATAATCGAAAGCATCAAAGCTTTGTGTAATTGAACTGAATTTCCTGACTTACTATTTTTACGGCATAAACCAGGAAAGTATTCAATCGTTTGTGTCTATTTAAAGAACAGCGATAATCACTGGGGGGCGGGGGGCACAGTAACTGCTCGAAAAATCATGACTTTATACTGGTGACAGTGCCAGTCATTAATCCTATGACTACTCTCTCCGCCTGCACACCATTGGCACGTGTGTCACCCATGTATTTCCTGTCCTTCCATCTAAGCATCATTGTGTACACTTGTTGTCTGGCCCTCAGTGTGCTTTCCCTACTGCACAGAAGTTTTCTTACTTATAATCTGCTGGCAGTAGCGCAGACACACAAAGAACATTGCCAGTTCCGAACCGCCCATTAATTCGTTGATTTTCAATGTGAGAGGCTGTTACTCGAGTCACGTCCTATATGTATTCTATTTTCGTATTCTCATTTCAACGATGAAGAGTATGACAATTTCAAAAATCCTCTCAGGCTTTCCTTTTTCGCTGAAACGTAAGTCCTTTTAATTTTGATACAATATTCCTTAATATGTGTACTATTGTATTAGCAGCATCTTTTGCATTAACTAACGTACGAAGACCACGGTTGCGTTTTCTTATTCGGTTTTAACAGTCTTGGTGGTGAAATATTTGAACAGTCGAATTTGTTTACTCGTTATGGTGACTAGACTATGGGCTTTACGATGGATGTGTTGTGTTTCAATCCTGGCAGTAAAAAGGAACTTCTTTGTACTGCAAAGCGCCCGCAGTCTATAGGGGCTAATCAGCTTTCTGTTCATAGGGGTATTTTGGGCTCTTTCCCGGGTAGTAAAGCGGCCAGGGTATAAAGGTGATATCTCATCTCCAACTATTTCTGAGGTTAACAGTGAGTGGAGCTATACCTCCAGTCACCATAGGCCTTTATGGCGCATACGTGGACATGTTTACCTTACGTTTACCTACGAAGGTTAGCAGGAAACATGGAAATGTTCTATGACACTATTTTTACACTAGAGACACTACAGCAGTAGCATTTACATGGTTAGAGCATGCAATCTCCAAAGACAAGTAATATTTGCTATGCTTCGCTTTTTACTACTTAATGCACGTGTGACAGTGTCACTTTTTAAGACAAAAGTTGTATCCAGAACACTACTGTGCCTAAGTATGACAGTGTTGTAACACGACATTAGCTTGCTCTTTCGGTTCCAGCTGCCATCTTCTTTGATTTTTATTTCAAAATACTTGCTTTTACTGGCAGATCCATCATAATTGAATACCTTGGCGATTTACCGCCGCTAGCGAAAAACTCAGCAATTTAAGAAAATGAAACTGAAAGTGAGTGAACACTACTTATTTATACTGCCAACAAAAATATAAATAGTATGCCTAACAAATTAGCTATCGGTACATTACATAAAGATCACCTAGTTTCAGCAAAATTAAAAATCTTTTCCTGTTCCGAGCCGGGATAGCGTAGTCGGTATAGCTACTCGCTACGGGCTGGACGGTCCGGGGATCGAGTTTCCGCAGGAATAAGAGATTTTCTCTTCTGCAAAACCGTTCAAAGAGTATCTGGGGCCGAATGAGCCTCCTATTCAATGAGTACCGGATATAAAGCAGCCGGGGTGTAAAGTTGACCACTCACCTTCATATAGTGCTGAGGTCAGGATTGAGTGGAACTGTACCTCTACTCTCCTTATATGCCTTCATGGCGTGGACAGGGCACCTTTTTACCCTTACCTTTTTTCTTTTTCTGTTACCTCTTTTATTAACTGCGCGAAGTCATATATGGTTTTGTGTCAGATATAAGATATTTTGTAACTATGTCAGTGAAACTAGATACACCTCACAATTAAGGCAACTTTTTATTTCTCTTAACGATATAGTTATTACTGACTCAAAAATTCTGTAACATTTAACTGTTTCTGAAATTAAAATTGGACCAGTCCCCTGAAAATGCAACACTAATTCCAAGATGTTTATACCAAATTTAATTAAAATCATACAGTTCCACTGAAAGTTATCAGAGGGAGACAAACACAGAAGCCTAAAGTTAACAGTGAGCTTACGTGACTTATAGGCTAAAAGAATAGAAAACATAACATTTTTAAAGCCAGTTGCACTGAATTATTATCAGTTTTACTGAACATATTTTATAGGGTCTATTGCGCCTATGTCAACAGACTGGTAATTAATATGGCCTAAATTGTAAGCATCGATGAACTGAGTCTCAAAATGTTTACCTTCTGCCAAATTGCAGTTACTGTCATTGTCTCTGATATTACAGAGACATGACGAACAAAGATAATTGTTGCAACATCACATTTTCAATTTTCAGATTTCGATGTGGTGCTACACTTAAATTTGCATTCGCAATTTTCTAGTACACAAGCCACAGTATCTCCCACACCATTAAAGTCATGATTGCAACTGTTGTTTATACGGGAAGGGGGTGAAAGTGTGGGGTGAAAACGAGGGTGAAAATCTATTAGCGTGTTCAAAAGCGAAAGATAAAAAATATCGAGGGTAATTTAGAATGGCTTATTGTTTAGCGAATTGCATAGAATAAATTGGTTATTTAAAGAGGTTACTTTTAACATTAGTTTCACGTTATTACGAGGTGAAAGCAGGAGCAAATCTGTGGTCATTTGGACTTCATATAGTCATATGTCCACATTAGACTTTTGTACGCCTATCATATTTGTGTTGCGGCTCCTCACAAAATATTATTAGTGCAATCAATTCAAGGGATGTGAGATGGGCGGGACATGTGGCACGGATGGTGGAGAAGAGACCACTTAAAAGACTTGGCTTAAACACGGATCTTAACGAAGTAGGATTTTAAGGGGTGATGTAAAGTCATTTAGCTCAAACAGGGACCAGTTGCGGAATGTTGTAGCAGAGAAATGAAACTTTAGTTATGAAGCTTCAGTTTCCATAAAATACAGGAAATTTTCTGCGCAGCTGGGTAACTATTAGCTTCCAAGGAAGAGCTTTTCTTCATGGAGTTATTATTGTTGTTGATGTGTTTTTCTGAGGAACATTCTTCTATTCACAGCTTAAATGTCTGTCCCTGAGTGTTCCTGCTTTCTCATATGAGAATAGGTACAAGTCGATGTAGGTAACCTCGATTTCTTCCTGTATAAACAGTTAACTGCTAATTATCGTCTCTTCCCGCACTCAGTGACGAATTATCCGTTTATGTATGTATGTATTTATTTATTTATTTATTTATGGTTTATTTAACTACACCTTCCACAACCCAGATTATATAACGTTGAACGATAGGATGGGTAGTGACCAAATTTGAGATAACATCCCGGCATTTGCCTGGGAAAACTGGTAAAAGCCATAAAAAATCTTTCAGGTTAGTTTGTCTCCTGACCAATATTTGAAACCGGGACTTCCAGTATATGAAGCCCTAAGGCTAAAGACTCGATCTCGACCTTTGATCAAATAGAAGATAGATCTGAATTTTAAATCTAACTCCATGGAGCAGAGTACTTCTCGAGAATCTAATAGTTCGTCAGGAAGTCAAGAAATTCGCCGCGTTTTGTGGAGCCCGAAGGCTCATTACCTTGTCAATTTTAATAAGAACAAATTTTGCACGTTTGTTTCGAATATTCAGGATGTACGTCATGTGGTACAATAAGTAAATTTAATAACAATATCGAAAATAAACTGACAATGTTAGAGAGGAGCCTGGCTATTTGCATGCTCGCATAATTTGTGAAGTTCAAGTAGAAATTTTCACACGCCTCTAGAATAAACTTTGCGAATGACCAACCGAACTTTCAAGGTTCTATTAAAAGAAATGCTCTTCCAAATTCGACGCAGTTACGGTGGAATACCTATTAGGCACGAGGAAAGCCGTTTATTGGAGGGTCTTTACAGGTAAAAACCAAGGCTCTATTGACAGATTAATGATGCAAGAGTTGTCGCAGTAGGATGATGTGACAATAAAAGTTGATTAAAATTCAAGGAAAGATGATGTTTAGAACGTGTACGCTTGTTTTATAGACTAAATGTTTTATCTTGTCCTTTTATATGGTAAAGAGAGGTTGGCTAACTAACGGTGAGCCCACTTAACTTCACTGTTCCAAGAAAACTGTGGGCATGAACTTCTTTTGTGTCGGTTATTTTTTAACTCGGTCTTATTAAGTTTCACCCCCAACGATGTGCGTTTGAAAACTCTCAGATTCACAAAGTATAGTTCAGTTCAAAATTTACACAGCAAGTAATACCATAAGCAACTATTAATCATTAGTTTTCTTCCCTGAATTTATTTCTGATTCTTTGCCAGAACTTTTTTATTATTTGAAAGGAATCTTATGATGCTGAATGCAGCAGACGTAGATGTAGTTGTCTTTCACTAACGGACCGAATGGAACAGTTAAAGGATGAATAACAAAAGGCATTTAAATTCCTATTGTGATTATGATGATGATTATTATTACCATCATCACCATAATCATCATAGTAATAATAATAATAATAATAATAATAGGTGCTATGTCCAAAACTTTGTGACTATAGGCATGTATTAAGGATTACTGCTTTCTGAATTAGAATCCATAGCGCAAGGCGGAGATGAAGCAGTTTTAAACTTAGGTGTAATTTGTTTGGAATAATACACGCTGTGGGTGTGGGCCGGAATAGCGTAGTCAGTATAGCGACTCACTACGGGCTGGAGGGTCCAGGGATCAATCCCGATGGGGGCGAGATTTTCCGTAACCGTCCAGACCGGCCCTGAGGCCCACCCATCCTCCTGTACAAGGGGTACCGGGTCTCTTTCCCGAGGGTAAAGCGGCCGGGGCGTGGCGTTGACCACCCAACCCCATCTAGCGCCGAGGTTAAAGAAAGAGTAGAGCTATAACTCTGGGCCTTCATGGCCTGTTCTAGGGTGAATTTTACCTTTACCCTTTGTGGGTAGTACTACTGGCATTACATAAGCCGTCTTCTGTTGCCACAAACTTATAAGCTCTTCTTTCAGGTCTGTATACTTCTGGAGCTTCTCGTTAATGTTGCTGTTTATAGTAATAACAACAATTATTATTATTATAATAATTATTATTATTAACAACATGACATTTCTACTGAAGAAAATTAGACGTCTTTGTTAACACGTTACAAATTTTAGTTTTTCCATTTGTTTCTTTCTGGTTCTGCATCGAATGAGCATTCTTTCGGAAAAGAAAAGATAAATTAGAGTGATAAAATTTCGTATAGTAATTAGACTCATGTTCTTTCACATGAACCAAAATTTATATTATGACATTATTAAGTGTACAAAGGATTTAATTGCGCGACACAACATTCAAGTGTGTACGGGGAGATATTCTTAATTTCGGCAATAGATAGATTGACCAGATTCAGGTTCCGGCCGACTTACTGCCCTGAAAATAATGCCGGGTAACAATTAGAGAAGTGACTTAGTCTGAACATGATAGCGAAGAAAGCAGTACCTATTCATGAAAGGAATCGAATCTCGCTCGCCTAACCCGTAGCTGATCGCTTTACTCACTTAGCTCTTACGGATATAGAAGTGTAAAAATAAATAAGATGGAAGAAAAATTATGTTCGTCATAATGGCTTACTATTTGGAAAATTATGTCCCAAATTAAGTAACTTTATGTGTCATTGGATCCTTCTTGCTGTTGCACTAAACGCCGGTGCTGGCTCTATTTTCGTCACTGTTTTTAATTTACTAACAGCTGAACTCATTCCTCAAATATGATGATAATGACGATTATGATGGTGACGATGAGGATATGATAGTAACAATTGTAACAGCAATTATGGTTCATTTATTTGCTGACTGAACGGTTTTATGGCCAGTATCAAAATCAGCATTAGTACACACATGCTACATTCATGCACGCGTAGGAATATACAAGGAAAAACACAACATAAAATAATACTAGGCTAAGAAATCAAAATTAAAATAAACAAAATTACATTTAATCAGTTTAAATAATAATAATAATAATAATAATAATAATGGACCAAAGAATTATAGACCTACAAAGAACAGGAGAAGCCAACAATGCAAACTTAGGTGGATAAAGCTCCTAAACGGTAACAAATTTGAGGTTATGTTGAAGTAACCTTTTTCGCGTTCTTAACTAGAGTTTCAGTGTTTCTTATTTATACTTATTTTTTAGTTTAGGTTGTAACTTTAGTATTGAGTTTGGCAAAATTAATAATAAGTTATACAATAAAATTTGGTCCGCCTGAAGGCTGAAGAGGACCTCTGAGCCTCGGAACATGGGTGCGACTGAGCACACCTCCCACCCCACCGCGCTTCTCCCACAATAGGGTCTACTTGTTCCTGTGTGTTGGGTTCCGGTGTGTTTTCCGTATTTTTTAAGCGTGTTATTTAACGACGCTGTCAATTGCTGCTATTATTTAGCGTCGGTGATAGATAAATGAATGAGCATTGATCCCCGGTGAAATGCTACTGACAAGGAAAAACAGAAGAACTCGGGGAAAGAGATGCCCCCGTGCAATTTTTTTCACCAAAAGTCCCACATGGACTGGAATTTCCCTCGTGAACTTCTCATGAACAAACAGGTTCTAACAACGCTCTGATTATAAACTTCGGTAGATATTTAGATAAAGACAAATGCTAGGTGTAAGTGGTTTAGTAAGATAAAAGATGTGTAAGTATTACATGTAGTATTTATTGGTAAATGGGCTTCCATCATGACAACCCGGGGAAAATCGGCAGGCAGTCCCAAACAAAGAAGGATAAACTGAACTCAACAACAAAAACAGCGACAACAACAAAAAGAACAGCGACGACAACGACAACAACAACAACGACAACAACGACCTTTCTCAAGAGTAGGCTGTATTTAAGAAAGTTATTACACTGGACGTCAAAAGCCCAGCTCACCATTAGCAGAAGGATATCTACGCTGTCCTGGGATATTACGCAGCCTGGAGTGGTAATTCTGTACCGACGTTTCGGGACAGCCTATTGGTCCCATCTTCAAGGGTCAAGAAGTCTCGCAGATATCATCTACATCGCGGCGGATGCATGCAATCACGCATTAATACAACGTTTTGGAGAAAGCGGTTATCAGGTGCTACATGAAACACCTGTGCCTATCGTAGCCGCGATATCATCACTGCATCATCTATGGAGTTAGCTGCTCTGTTGAAAGTCTCTATGCAACAAGAAGCGGCGCATCAGCGAATCGTAATGTTTTTGTAGTTCAGTTCGGAACAACAATAGGTGTGTGTAATCACTTCGACTGGAAACCAAGAGAGCACACCGACCGCTTCGAAATCTCTCTTCCACCCTCTCGCGTCACAAACTTGTAAACCTCTAAACTGCTTCAGGCAACAGCAAAATAAAAGAAAAATTTATCGACCTGGCCTTAAGAACAAAGCTGAAATTTTTCGGTCTCGTGGTGCATGTCTTGTGACAAATCGATGCTGCATGGTTTTAGACACGAACATTATTTAGCTCATAATTACTTACAGGGTTTTATTGTCTCTTATTTGTTAAATGGTATTTTGCTTTTGAAAGTGATATGCATATTAAAAATTATATTAATGGACCCATGTAAATTTTAACATGTCTTCATTGCCCTAGCTACTAAAGTACCTTCAGGATCAATATTCGGTAACATAATTTATATTATTCAATTTCGGCAGTAATTCTCCGCAAGCTTCCCTTAAAAATTAACTGCTTTGAAATAATGAAGTTGCCTAATTACTAGGCGTAATATTATTAGGTACCTAACCCCAGTCATAAAGAGTAAAGTAAGTTTTTGGTTGGGTAAAGACAAATTTGTTCCTGTGCACAATATAAAGGTATATGGAGAAGTGGAGGAATAGCTCCATTTCCTCTTAACGTTGTTACAGGAGTGGTCAGATTCACGCCCCTGCCACTTTCCTCTAGGGGAAGAGCTGCGGGTACGTACTGCCAGGAATCAAGCGGCGATTTCTCGAACGTCGAACTTGTAGCCTACTGAGTACACCAACTGAGCCATCTTGGTTGAAGTTCTTTGATTTCTTGTCTGAAACAAAATTTACCGATTTAGTTTTCTTTATCACTTGCGTGTTATTTAACATCTTAACTGTAAAACGTGAGAAAGAACAGAAATTTGGTTACATTTAAGGTCTTTTTTAAGTATGCTTTGTAAAGCCATTTTTCTTTAGCAAATATTTTTATTCCTACAGATCTGGAGCTAATAATACTGTCAATTTATTTTTTTTGTAAAGAACTTCTCATTCAATACAAATTCTGCCTACGTTTTTAAATTTTTCGGGTATAACATAAATTCACACTGTCTCCCACTTTGTAACTATTGATTTAAAAATTACTTGTCATACGTAAATTTTAGGTACGTTCTGACCTCTTTCACGTTTGCCGTAATTGCCACTAAAATATTTGCCTCTAATACCTCGACCATTCCTGCCTTGAAGTCTCCATTTCCATTGGTTTTTAAATGAATGCATTGCAATTTTCTTCACAAAAATAACGTAATTTACTGTAAGCAGCAGAGTCGTTCTGGATAAGCTAACAGTTTCTCAATTCCAGTGTTTATTAACCACCAACCAAATACACTTATTAGGTAAACGTAGATACCCCACATTCTACAACATGATCCGGTTTTAACTGACCCAAAGTCAGGGGGATTACAATTGTAAGGAAAGTGAAGCATCCAAGATCTGTACTTGTATCTCTATCTTAGGTGCTTCAATTCACTTGAAATTTTAATCTCCCTGATGTTGATTCAGTTAGAACCTAATCATGTTGCAGGATGTATGGTATAAGCTAATACATATATTCATTTAACTGATAAACGTATGTTGTTGGTGGTTAATAAACATGGACTTAAAATACAAGGAATGTGCAACACTTCAAGGCTCTCAAGTTGCTAAAAATGCCTTCACTTTTATGGAAGTCTAAATTTAATTACAATTTGAGACAATCCTAATACTGGGCCTTACTGAATTTAGATATGGGCCTACATAGCCCATAATATCAAACAACATTTTGTTGGTTGAAACAAAACGTAAAATAATTGTAACAATCTAAAGGACATGATTTTATTACATAATCCTTTTACACGACCTAAGGAATGCGATAACGGAAGTCAAACATCAAACCAGCCAACACCAATGGAAATGATCCCCTGAACCAGTTGTATCAACCTTGTTAGTTGTTATTGTCTTTCATTTTGTGGTAATATTGTTGGAAGAAAGAAATTAGATTTTTCTAATTTATAAATTTATAATATTCACATGTGTTTGCGGTCAATAAAAGTACCGAAACTCTATATTGTGAAAAGCTGCATACAAAAAAAAAAAAAAAGAGGATTTAATACCTAAACTAACTTATACCATTGACCACTTTATAACTCTCTTAAGCGGAACTAGTTTTTAAACATTCAGAAGTTGACACACACTCTTGGGTTCATTCTTGCATGTTTCTTATCTGCCCAATTTCGAAACATCCTGTTAGGTCTACACAAACAGAGAAGCTTCTCAAGGACTCTGCTCCATGGAGTTAGTTATTAGTTAGTTAATTAGCTAATTCTGTTATAGAGTTAGTTAAGCCTAAACAACTTCAGAAGCACGGGAAATGTCAACAAAGTAAAGGCACTCGGTGTTTATGACATGCAATTTGGTCCTTCAGAGAAGTGACATAAAACTGCAATCTATGAGTTCACCAAGACACGCGTTCACTGGTACAACTACTTTTAAAAGCATTTTCAAATTTCACTTTCATTTGCAAGGTTAACCCAACTGACATCCGTGTGGCTGCCCCTAAGATTTATTACAACTCGGAGCCTCCCGGAGTGTTAGGAAATGTTAACTTTGAGACTACAGAAACGACAGAAAACGTAACTTTACCCCTGTGTACGACTGAATGCCCGTATCTACCGCGCAGCAGCTACCATTATTCTTAGCAGGACAAATAAACAAGGCAGTTTTGTGTACTAAAGCTAGGAAATGTGAAATGTGTGAATCCCATTTTAAAGCTGTTGTATTGTGGGAGGCATTTGCCTGTATTATCATCTTGACCATTGCTGGAGAAAGCAGGCACTCCGGTTCTGAATGCAGTGATGTTGCGGCTGAGGATTACAGAAGAAGAGTGGCTTATCTCCATCACATGGCAATAAACACAGCGACAACTCAAAAACATACTCTACTGGATTGACTAATTGTTTTGTGGGTTTCGATGCCGTCTAGTCTGGTAGGTTTGTACCGACGTTGTTAAAAGAGCGTTTATCCCATTATCTTCCCTGATGATGGAGACGACAGGTTCCTCTGAATTCTCTATAAGACTACACGACGTCTGACTACAAACTACCATTACCTTTACAGTCACCGCTGTAGGAATAACAAGTGTTCCTCAACTGAATGACTGATAAGAATAAGAATATTAGAAATTACATATTTGTCTCAAGAGAGTTAAGGTAATTAGCACTTGCCTGCTCGTTTCTACTGCTGAGTACTTGCTTTTATGTATTTGTAATTACTGGATTAATGTTTGGTTAATTCTTTAATGTAGTACGTGTATTGTCCGGGATAGCGTAGTCACTATAGTGACTGTCTACAATCTGGACGATCCGGGATTCAAATCCCTGCAAGGGAAAAATATTCAGACCCACTCTGGGGCGCACCCAACCTCCTATTCAATGAGTTCAGGGGTTCTTTCTCGAGGAAAAAGCGGTCGGGGGTGAAGTTTACTCACCTCATCTAGTGCCAAGGTTAAGAATGAGTGGAGTTGTACCTCTAACCTTCATAGCGTGAACACGGACAACTTTAATTTTACTATGTGTAATTGCCCGCACATCAAGCCTGCTTTTTTTTTTAACACGTGAAAAGGTGAATACACACTTCAGTTTGGAGGAAGCACGTAATAATTGGAATTAGAGCCAGTGGATCATCTCATTGGAACTGTCCGACAAAAATATGGGAATTATGCTCCTTCCTTATAACAAACAAACAAACAAGTGACTATCAGTAATCACGCGTGCTTGACGTAGATTTACGTGTACACAGCAACTGCCTTCGATTAAAGTTTTGTTTACGAGACATTATCGCACGTTTTCTCAAACCACATTTCTACAAACCATCGGTGGCCCAGTTTATTACTGCTGCGTTCTTGTTACGTTCTCCGTCCTTCCACACACTCGCAGCTTATACGAGTGTTACTAGCAGTACACAAGCTACAGCGACGTCGGAGGCATCCCGGCCTTGCGTTATTATACTTGCTTTTGGCCTGTAAATTGTGTGTATTAGATTGTACATGTAGTGGAGACATTTTCTGTTGCTACCGCAGGCTCCAGTTTCCTAATAAAGGGTCATTCTTGCAATGTTTATTACAGAAGCAATGTTTTATAGGGTATGTGACGTGGGAGTAATATCTACTTTTGCCTACAGAATTTAATTTAATTTTTTCTTGGAACTTATGTAAATGACTAAACATTGTGAGGGCAGGTGATGTGATAAGCAATGTTGAGGTCTGTGAGAAACTGTGGATAATGTTGCAAATCAGGATGAAATCCAGTGCCGGCCCCTTAAAGGCATAGCAATGGACACGAGATTTGGGCTTCTCACAGCAGAGTTGCTGTATATTCAAGCCTTCTGGATTGCTACGCCGACGTTTAGAAAAATTCGTCGAAACGTCGGTAACCATCTATAGTCAGACACGGCGTAACAGCTCAGACGACTTGAATCGTCGTGGTAATTGGCATTCTGATTTTATAAAAGACGGGCAATTTTTTGAACGGCTGAGCGACTACTAGCTTCAAAAGGGCTGTGATATGTAGAGTCACTTATCTTTTACGAAGATAACACAATTAATTGAAAGGCGTGTCCTTCAGATTAGTACCGTTACAAATTTTGCACCTCTCACAAGCTTTAATGTAGCTCTGGAAAAAGACAGCTCGTGCAGACATGGTGGTTGTGACGTTGTTCTGCCGATCGTTGCCTGCAGAGAAACAATATGGACCGTAGCTAGGTAGGGTACACGTGCGAGGGCCGTTGTTCGACCTCGGTAAATCACTGCTCTAAAGACAATCAATGACGAGGTGCGGAACAGCTGATGTCTATCTTAGGCTACTGCCTCGTTCCAATATTCTTGCACATCTGTCTTGTAATGTGGGTCTGCGGAAGTTTATCCTTGTTTGAAGTGAAGAATTAGGAGGACCCTGTTGCCATTAAATATAGCACATACATAATGCCTGCCTACAGTTCTCCTGTAGCACTTGGTCTTTCATTTAAAGAAACTAAAAATTATTCTTCTGAGCACCGTCATTTGCAGCTTCAAAGGATTAGAATAATGGTCAGAGAATATTACTGTATGATATATAATTATGGATGTGTAAATTTTGAGCTACGTTACGTGAATTTCTACTTCCTCCTAACCCCTCTCTCTCAGGTTCAAGTACCCTCCCCGGCATCCTGCTTACAAACACGCTCATCTTTCCTTCCCGTGAGAGTCCAAGTTTCACACTCAGTGTAAATCTGCTTCACGTGATTTCAGCCAGATTCGAGAGATGTTCTGGATAATATTAATAAATTTTTATTTACGTAAAATATATTTCGCACTCCTAGAGTAACATAAACATAAAATAAATTAGAAGATTAAAATGCTGAATAAATTCTTCGTCACTTGAAATGAACTGTAAAAATCGAGTACAATAATTTCTAATTATACTGTTGTTTGTAACATAGATATCTCTACTGCAAGTTGATATGTGTCTACAGAATTCAACACCACTGTACGAGTCCTAGTGTTGCAGAACACAAGTGTGGGGCCATGTTGTGAGGATTATTGTGAAGAAACTACAAGAGATTCATTGAATAGTTCTTTTTGGACAGACGTGAGGGTGGCATTTTTTACCGCACCCCTACTGTGTCAAGATTGTATACATATATATTCTTAGGATATCCGTGTTACATGTTTAAAGAATTCTTCTTCAGCCCCCACCATAACCAAATAATCGTGTCCTTTCTATTGGTGACCTGCTGGGAATTTAAAACCGTGATACCGTGTCGTTCTTTCTTATTGAGATATTTAAGAGAGGGTGAAATGTTTGTAAGGAATGCCAATGATTTCCATGACTTGTTAAGCCATGTAATGTATATATCAATCCTCGAGAAGAGAATGGGGACGAATGTAGAGCGATGAAATTATGATATTTATTAAACTTTACGTACATTTTAAAATTCATCACAAAGGAATTAGCAGATGATGTGAGTAACTGAGCTTCTGTGTACTTAATGGAAGTCTGTAAGTAATTATGTATATACATATATTTAATTAAAACAGAAAAATTTTTTTACAACACATAGTTAAAATAAATGTACAAGAGCGTGAGACAGCAGAATCGCTTCAAATTCAAGGCAAAAATGAAAAGTTTGAAGAATTCAAACTTGAACCGAACGACAGACGGAAAGTGTGCTGCAAAATAAAGGAGCAGGAAGGAACTGTGCAGACACTCTATATTTATCTATTACAAAGCTCAGTAAACGATGAACAAGGAAGAAATTTGAAGTAATTGCCGCCAATTTAACCAAATTAATACACGCTTATCAAATTATAAAATAGAAATTACTGAAGTTTGTTCTTGTATGTAAGGTAAAGCAATCCCATTACAGGCCTGGACAGGTCCTTAGGGTTCCAGGAGGTTGAGGCTCCGAGATTTCTAAACAGTCGCCCATGAAGGTGGTAAGTTTGTCAGCCCTAGGCACCGCCCAGGAATTATTCATGGTACTCATTCTGTTACAGGCTGAATCGACCTCAGGGCCGGAAAGATTATGACACCATTAGGAATCGAACCCGCGACCTTCCGGCTTGTAGCGCAGTGCCTCAACCAACTGCGCCACCGCGTGCCCCTTATATGTAGTATAAAAAAACTTGTAAACTAAATAATCACCAATAAATACAACAAAATTTGTGCAGTGACATTACGTTTGTTATGTACTTTTAGATTACAAAATTAGATACATTGTGTATAATGAACAAATTTACACCCCGTACTTATGTCACGATAATAAGGTGTGTGGTATTGCAAAGTTGGTTATGTTATTTTCTGGTAGCAGTAAATAAGTGAGAACATTAAAATATCTTGACATATCCTCTAACACAGTTATATAGCTGGATTCTTTCGACTTCTTAAATGTAATTCTTCTGACGTGGTTTCAAGCTTACAGGTAAAAGGCCTGACGATCTTATTAAAGGTTTGCTTTTTGTTACTTCAAAACCTTAATGACTGTTTATAACGTGGAAATATAAAACATATAACAAATATTTAATTTTTACAATAGTGGGCAATAATTTAATGTTTTCTACACATTTATGAAGTGTTTGTAACACGAAATGTAACTGTGAACCAACGACTGATGACGTGTGAATGCATTCCCGTTGCTTCTGCTATTATTCCCATTGATGATGTTGCTGTTTATCCACACATCACAACACCGTTAAGTTAGCTAATCTCTTGTAAGTAGCCTGAGCAATAAAACGGCGGTATTTAATATCGTGGTTTTCTGGGCTAAGACGTCATATGTTTCGGTGGGCTTTTACAGTTAGGGGTTGACGCAAGCTTCGCCATCTGTGAACACAACTCTGAACCTTTTGGCAGTGGCACGAATGACTGATACATTTCGCGAATATGTCGATAATGCAACATCGTACTGTACCTAAGTCGGCTCTTAGTAACAGAAAATAATTTTTTTATTGAAAAGAACAAAATTTATAGTATATAGCTTAATATAATAATAATAATAATAATAATAATAATAATAATTCAATGGGTATTTATTATAGTGCAATCTTAACAGCACAAGTGCAGCACAAAGCCAGCACAAAGACTCAAATACAACACAAAACCAGTAATAATAATAATAATAATAATAATAAATAAATAATAATTTGTATTATATTATATATATTATTTTTTTATATTCCTTCCTCAATATGTTTTAAACACAAATTGTAAACCTGAAGATGATCTGAAATAGGTCGAAATATGTAGTTCTGCATAATAAGTGAAATTTTGTTGTGTTTGGACGGATTTCGACTGGATTTGTGTCTTACATCCTTCTGATCTTGTATGTCTTTATACCGATTTGAAATTAAACTATTCTTCCATTTTCAGATTACTTAATCGACAGAAACGGATTGTCAGAAATTTAAATTTATTTACTGTAAATATTGTCAAGATTTTAAGCTATAACAAGGGCTCAGTGCTAATTTAATCATAACTGTAGGTGACGGTACACTCTACATGTACAGAATGTTAACATACATAGAGAAAGAGAGAGAGAGAGAGAGGATCGACAAACCTATTATTCACAGTATTTCAATTAAAATTGCATAAAACGTGGCTTTTTATTTCATTGTTTTTCTTACAACAGTACTTAGGATGCTGGCTGCATTCCTGTTATCAGATGAAGTAATTCAAAGTATGGAACCTACTGTGTTTGTTCCATTACGCCAAGCTAATCTCTAGCCCCATCCGGAGTTGTGATGAAGTGGACACGATTGATACCTCCAGTACTTTTGCCACTTTAATAATGCAAGTTATTCACAAAACTTTATACTTAATTTCCCAATGTTTGCTTTTTAAACTTATAGTTTTCTTCAGACTGAGAGCTTATACTAAGAGCTTAAACACTTCTGCATTACTTCATATGACTCTCACTTCACTCTTAATTCACAGTGACAAGCAAACTGTTGTATTAAAAGTAAAAGTTCCTTCTTCTGTCCCGTAAGAATGGCTCTCCATGGCCCATCTAGATCAGACAGAAGTGTAGCTGGCAGTGGCGTGCTCTTGTCAGGGTGACACATGGCCTGTCAATCAATACGTAATTGCCAAATGCTGTACCCTGGTAGCAGTTCCCCCTCCCCGCAGCCATACTCTTAGTGAGGTAACTGAGGGAAATCAATTAATTGCAGACTCAAAGGAGACGAACAGCAACTCATTGTGAGAGGAGGGAGTTGCATCAGACTCGCTGTCCTTCCTTCACTTACGTTTTCTTGACAGTAACTTTATCCTGATATATACAGATTATACCTGACTCATAACTCTGTACAGCGAAGTTGTTGCAATGTGTACCACATATCTTAATATTAAATCTGTCCGATTTTTCAAATTAATGTATTTATGTGTTTTGCATAATACGAAGTAAAAAGAGAACGCCTTTTGTGGAGAATACGCCAGTCCGTCCTTCCGTATATGACTTCATATCGTGCCAGTGGCGTATCAATTACAAATGATAATACTGGCATTGGTTTAAACCTGGCATATTGCGCTCCCTGAAGATGGTACGCTTGTACCGAAACATGTCGGAGCTACGTGTTTAACACTCATACGTAACTAATAATGTGCTTTGGTTGGTATAATAAATTGAATACACTTATATATCCAATTTTCATGAACTACAGTGAAAGAGTTCTTGACAGAAAGTTTTTGGAACGGCTTGAGTTCCGTGAAATGGCTCAGTGACAGTGATAATTTAATTAGCGGTTGAAATTCAGTACAGAATATATCCGCGCATTTCCAGTCAGTAATTATAAGTTCCGTGAAAATGGGCTCAGTGGAAGAATACTTTAGTAATAGGCGTAAATTAAAATTTGTTCGCATTTTCTATATTTTTCTTTCGCCTTTAATAACATTCGGTGCGGGAGATTTCCATAAAAATGTACTGAGTGTTTATGAGTTTTGTGGAAGTGAAAGCCGTTTTATTTAGGGACATAAATGAATTTATATCCGTACATTCCCTACTTATTTTCCTATTTGTGTGCACCTCGGTATAAAAGATCTCACGTAATACTGCTGAGTGTTTATGAGTTTCGTGAAAATCTGCTCATGCAAGGCGTACTTTTATTATGGGCGTGCCATACATGACATGACACATAAAATGTGTATCGCGAAACTATATTTTGAGAGTCCTTAATACAGTCTGTGCATTATGTCACGGATTACAACATTTGTAGTCTTTCTGCAGCTTTTTGTGAGATCTGTATAAGTGTCTCTTGTTCTCAGTGATTTGGATCAAATTATTTCTTCGATAAAATTCAATATTCCCTTTAACATATCCTGCTATAGCATTTAGTGTGTTTAGTCTTTCAATAAAATTAAATATTAGCTGCACTTATTTTGCTTTTTAGGATTTTTCCGTACTGTTTCTTAAGGCCAAGTTATTTTACTTTATTAGATGAAATTCCTGTAAATGTAAAATCTTTCGTAGAAATTTTTCGTAATTAGCGCGCGTGTGTTGCTAGAAAAATTTTAAATGATTTAAATTTTCTATTCCGCTGTACTTCTTGAATGTGCAAGGAAAGGTGTATGTGTGGTTATGGTTACACGCAGCAAATCTTTTTATTCTAGGTGAGATTCGAGACATTTTCTTGAAGAACCTAGCTATTCCAGCAGACCATGTTGCACATTTATACGTCACCACGAACAAACCAAGCATCGGGATACATGTAAGTACCAAAGCTAATGAATTTTTATGAAATGTTACTTACCTCAAAAACAGAGCTACACTGACAATTTTATTTGATTGTCTTCTTCTACGTTTCCTTCTTCCTCTTTTATGGCGTTCCAGCGGGGCTGGTTTAAGGCTATGATAATTTATATTGCTGCATGTGGCCCCACCTTTTGAAGAGCACGAAAGGGTCGGCTGTATTTAACATTTTGAGCGAGATGTATTTAGTATTTATATATTTACATCGTTTTCTCTGCACTGTCAGTTCAGAATTATGCTTAAATGAGTCAGCCAGATTCATTTTTGCCTTTTACCTTGTTATCATACGTTCTTCAGTGGGTCTCAAGAAGAGATGCTCTAAACAGCAGTTTTTATGAAATGATTCAATGTACAGCAGGACTACTTCGGTTACAAAGAAAAATTCTCTGACCCCGAAGGTTGTAAGAAAAGTCGCCTTCGAAGATTGTAATAATCACGTAATTTTATGGGCCTAATATTAAATATCTCGGAATCACAAACTCCAACAAGTGAAGCTCTGATCTGGAAAATAAAATTATTGCTTCCATAAATAAAATAGTTATTAGATAATACTTCAGAGATTGCATATCAAGAAAAGGTTCAAATAAGAATACGCGAAAGAAGAAGAACGTGAGAAGACTGGAAGGCCAGCAGATGAAATTCCTCATATCGTTATTTGTGTGTGCCTCGAGAAGACAGCTATACATAATGACGCAAGTAGGATTAAGGTTTGTGAAGCCGATGTTGTAAAGGACATCGAGAAGTGGAAATTGCAATTTAGAGGTTACATAGAAAAACGAATGTAAAAGAAGGCGTTTTGTTATAAGCCAAAGTATAAGAGAAATTGAAAGAACAGAGAAGAGATAGTCCTATTAGTTTTGGGTTTGGCAATGGGTTCACGTAGCCAAGGGTGTGAACATGAAGACTGGACTCAGCTGGCTCAGTATAAGAACCAATTTCGAACACTGTGAACACAGTAATGTACGTTAGTTTTGTATAAATGTGGGATATGTTGTGACTTGCTGCACAGCTGTTAGTTCCTCAAGGTAGTTTGTGCTCCTTGGAAATAGAGAGAGATAGAAATAGAAATAGAGAGATAACAGCGAAATATGAGTTGTGAAAAATGAGATAGGCCAGAGCTTGTAGTCTTCTGTGTATGTATTTTCCCGCATAGAGTGTGTTCTTTAAGCTGCAGAGAATATAGACCACCGAAATGGCCAACAGTAAGTATAAAATTGCAAGCTATCCTTTTTTTGCAATTATGGCATAAGACGAGGCAAAGAAATCGTTAAGTATCGCGCTAAACGTATAGTACATTATTTTGTGAACGACCTCGGCAATTTATTTCCGAATTATGATAACTCGTACAACTCGCCCGTAATTTTTATGAAAGTTGAAAAAAATACAGAATTGTGTAAGGATGAAACAAATCGAAGAAGAAATTCTGTGCAATGCAACAACTTTCGATTAAGCCGTTATTGAATAACTGTAAAGTTCGCTTGAAAACTTATATGCATACTGTCAACTACGAAATAGATTTTAAAACTTTTCCATTTTTTTATTAAATAATTCTATTTTCTCTACCTCCAGTGTGATCTGCTTTACTGAAACAACGTCTAAGCCTTGAAGCTTCTTTAGTTATTTGTAGAGTGCTACACAGTTATATAGATACCTTCATCCCCCAGCCACTTAACGCGTTTACGGTGTGTAAATAGACTACGTTGCTGCTGGTGGTGCTCAAGACGCTACCAGCGCTACCTAGCGGTCGGTTGAAAAACTATTTGCTAAGGGTGCATTTTCCCTCTAGTTATGTCGATAACTGTGTCAGTTTAAGTTGAAATTGATAATCTAATTGATATACTAAACCTCGAACAGGAAATGATACTGAAGCTTATTGTTGGAACAACTTTTGACGTGATGATACATATATATATTCGTATAAGGTAGTCCACTAGAGGGGAGAAACATAAATATGAGTAGAAAGTACGTGTGTTTTGGGATATAACTTTAATATTACGTAATGTAGAAATGTCTAATCCCTTTGCTTCGAGACAGACTCCATATTGTCCCTTTATTTTTTGTGACCATAATTTTCCCCAGTTGTTCTCGGATGTACACGGGCTTTGCCAGATATTAAGATAGTTCCTTTCCTTTAATTATACATTCAGAAATTTGTCTTTAAACTGTTTACCATAGCCGATGTATAGATGTTATTTCTGCTTTTGTGTATGTATGTCATCATCTAGAAAATTACAACTTAACACACAATCTTAGGTATTAAAAAGACAAATGCAGGAAGCATTAAATAAAATAAAGGAATTCAAAGAATTTTATCTTGAAAATATTAAAGAACAAAAATGTTTGGAACTAGTATAATATTTAATAAATAGTACAAATTTATAGGCATTATTTTTCTGGAAGTAATTGTCGCATCACTAAAGCTTTAATGGGAAAAGAAATCTTGATATATTTGTATGTTAATGACAGAACAGGTTTCGGGGGTGTCAATTTTTGCATAGTGTTGTGACTTTTAACATATTACAATACATACGAAACCGATCCCAGTGGCCACGCCGTCTAAGACGTGGGTCTGCGGTTGTTCGCTTGCTGGGATTGTGGGTTCGAATCCCGCCGGGGCATGGATATCTGTTTCTTGTGAGTGTTGTGTGGTGTCAGGAAGAGGTCTCTGCGCCGGGCTGGTCACTCGTCCGGAGGAGTCCTACCGAACGTGGAGTGTCTAACAGAGTGTGATCGTGAAGCCTCTCGATAATGAGGAGGTTCAGGCCCACTAGGGACTCTTGCGCCATTGGAAAAAGAAATACCATCAATATGAACATATAAATTATTGTAATTCAACTTGTTTAAAGCGTGAGAGATACCCGTCTGACCAATAGCTATGTGTGATCTAAATTTGTGGGTAGCAGACTTAACAGAATTATTCGGAATATTTATTTTGTGTCTACCAATTGCGTGCGTTTAGAAAAGAAAGTCCACATATAAGCAAAATAATTTACAAATTTAAATTTGTATCCTTGCCCCTATTATTTTGCCAGCCATAGTTGCAGATTATGACTGTGAATTTTAATTGACGAGAAACAGAAACGTTATTATAATAAAGGGTGAAGAATGTTTCTTTGGTGACTGTCCCTTAATTTTCCCCTGGATGACGTAAGATCTTCCTGTACAATGATTAAAATATTTCCTCTCAAGTACCTCTGCTGCTAACACCCTTTACCACAAACGCTGATGGATTGTTACTTCTTCCAATGAATATTCTGAATAACAGAAATGAGGAAGAATGGGAGAGAACTAGAATTTAGAATGAAGAGAAAGTTTTGCTGTTACCTCTTATATTACAATTTTCAGTGATGGAAAACCTAGTTATTAACGACAGAAGATGTTCAGACGTTTGTTAACGCCACACTTTGCACCGTTTCAAAACCATTTTCTTCTCTACGTTCCAATGAAATAATAAGGCGCAGGGAAATATATAACTTCATACCAACTTATACTTTTGGTTCTCGTTTTGATAATGACAACGACAATTACCCCCAACTTGTGATGTGGTGCTCTGTTTGTAAGGGAGCTTTTGTGGAGAAATTTTCCGAATGAATAGGATCATGATGGTAGGGATGGAGTGAGGTAAGCTGTTTGAAATGAGAAATTTTCATTCTGAGTATTCCAGTTGTGAGAATATGTGTAGAGAGGGAGAGGACACTGGCAAATCTAGACACCGGGGATATTTGATGCGAAGGGGAGATATTAAATATCGCCTGTGTAATTGTTTCGAATTAATCATATAAACTTGAGACAAGAATAAGGAAAGATAAAGTGTAATTTTAAGTTTAGCACGCTCCCTCAATTAAATTGCAAAAAGTTTTGGGAGAGAAATTGTAACTAGTGGATCTTAACATTGTGGAACCACGATTATTTAAGCAACCCAAGTTTTTTTTGTTTTCATACTCATAAGACCAAATATTTTGTCTGGGTTTGAAAGGTGACACATCTGAAGATAAAACTATACGCTATCGGTTGCTTTTATCTGGGGTTACGTAGCTTTAGCGTGCTAGATAGCCTAACGTTTTAAGCATTCCATACACTATTCCTTAAATTAACAGGTACAGAATTGTGTACATAATCCAGGAAACTTGCGTTCTCTAGGTTTATGCAATTTAATTTGTCGATTGATTGATTGATTAATTTTTAAGTTGTATGGGTTTAAACTATGAACTACTGAATGTTTAACACGTTTCGAAAGGTAGACATTAGGGTTAAAGAAAATAAGGCTATGGTCTGCAGTTTATATCTGACTTCATGGGACTTCCGACAAAAGAAAAACAATCATAGTCCTTGAAATTATTTAATAATTGGGAAAACAATAACTTATCCAAAACACGTTGACAAACAAATTGACAGAAAATTGTATTTGAGGGATTTGTTGCTATCATTTGGTTCAAAATCTTACGTCCTCCGTCTATAAACCTAAAATAAAATTCAAGGAAAAAATATTATAATTTTATATATTGTATTATGTGGGCGTGAAATTTACTTTTTTAAAGTAAGGGCTTTTCATAGAAGGTACAGTCACATGGGATTCTGATGACGGTATTTGATCATTACAATTACTTATTTTATGGACTTTGCGAGACATCGTGTGTTGAAAAAAAATCAATACTTTTCGGGGACAGGACAGGCCCCGTATCTTGGGGCAAAACTCAGGTTAACGCCTACTCAGTTGAACCCAATAGGTAAAGCTATTTTCAGCCGACTAGATGTTAACCCTATTTTTAACCTGAGAACGGGAACCGCTCCTCTCCCCGAAATATAATATTTTGATTTTTAAGACGAGACCATGTGCAATATCCATAAAGCAAATGATTCCAAAAACAGATATAGACTGCCTGAGAACAGGCTGCTGAGGAAGACTTAAAACTACGTGGGAGGAAGTAGTAGGAGGCTGGAGAGAATGGCATAATTAAGAGCTTCATGATTTACACTCCTCACCAAATATTACTTAATTGGTCAAATTGAGGAGAATGAAATGGGCGGCCACGTGACACGTAAGCCGTAGAAGAGAAATGCATACAGATTTTAGGTGGGGAAACCTGAAGGAAAACACCATTTGTGAGATCTAGGCGTAAATGGGAAGATAATATCAAAAGTACCTTTAAGAAATATTATGCGTCAGCGTAGACTGGATTTATCCTGCTCAGGACAGGGGCAATTGGCAGGCTGTTTTGAATGCGGTAATGAACAATCTTGATTAGCTATCAACTTAGTAGCTTTTGAAGAATGACTGTTGCATGGAGTTAGTCAATTCATCATTTGACATTTTTTAATTATTTAAGTAAATTGGAGAAGCTGTGTCACAGTATTTTTGAGTATAAGTATGAAAGAAATTTCTAGAAATGCTAATAGTTATTCCTTTATATTAACGCCGAAGGTCTGGATATAAAAGGAAGTGGTATTTCCGAAGGTTGTATTTTCTGGAATGCTGATTTTTGACGTTGGGTAAATAGCTCTCGACTTGAAATATTGCCAGGGCATTCAGTAACAGTGTCAAGCAGTATGATAGCTTGAATTTGGAGATGAAAGAACTACGATCTTCGAAACTTAGGGAACTATTTACCCAAAGACAAAACGTAACATTCCAGAAGACCTGAATTTTCAACAATACTGCTATGAGAAGCTCAAATCTCGCACTATTTTTTAAGGTCGTCTTTTGTTATGAATTTTGGCCTCTTACTTTAAGGTAAGAAAAATAACAAGTATTTGGGGAAAACGCGCTCAGGCAGACATTTGGATGTAAACTGACAAAAATCAACATTTTACGGTAATACATTAGCGCCTTCACTGCTGAATTTGTGACTTTTAGAAAGTGACGATTGGTTGTATTATATGGCTAGGTTGTGAGGAGGCAGGCAATGCATGTACAAGTTTGGTGTGAAGATCGCTAGTGTACTATTTACTCTGTAGACCAAGAAGAACGTGAGAGGATAGTTTTACAGGTTCGATTTGAGGTTCCTGTTCTTGGAAAGAGAGAAGAACAGAACAGACTTACAAATCTCAATTTTGTCTTTCTGTATGTCCCAAGCAAATTTTTGGCCATTTAACCGATTTCTACAACATATGGTATGAAAGTTATACCATTTGAGAATGAGAAAACCGGTTTTTACAACACACAGTGTGAAAGTTTTACCATTTGGGAATACGCCAACGTTATATTCTTTAATAGCATCGTGGCGGACAAGCGAAGTTCTGAGATTAAAGCTTTTTATATTTCAGAGCCCTAAAATGATGTGGGTCTTTGGTAAAGGATGTTGGCAAAAATATATAAATCTTGTTGTGGTAATCTTTTTGTAGATTAAAAAAAACAATACGTTGGTAGCCTTGCGAAATTTGTTTTGCTTACGGTTTGCTGGCAGTAACTAATGTCGTAGGCGTATTCATGTGATATTTTCTAAGGAGATAGAGCATGAAAGTACTCACATATTTCGAATACAATATTATTTGTAATTCAATGGCGACAAGTATGACAATGGTGCAGAACTTTGAGACTGTATTTAACAAATTCAGCACATGAAAAATATGTGGTTAATAAGAAGAAATTCACAAAATTAAAGAAACAGTAATAATAATTTAATACATATTTAGGTCTAGATATTTGTTTCGTTGAATAATGGCCTTTATGAACCCTGTTCGGAAATGTTTTTTGCGTGGAAGTATGTAGTTGGGGCCCTTGCGAGCCATTTACGGTGTGGTTCTGTTCGTGATGAAGCTGGCTTTGTCTAAATGGTGTAGGCAAATTATGTTTGAACCTACGCTTACTGCAGTTAATAAGTACTTCGAGAAACTTTTTCATGTAAATTGTATGGTATTATATGTCATTTATGCAATAATACCCCTTAAATTAAGACACGGTTATGTCAATAATAAATCTTAATTCTGCTATTGTAATGATGTAATAATACAATTTACTCACAGGTGGGAATAATGACTTCATAACAGCTCGGTAGCCTGAGGAAAGTAACCACTGCCATAACATTAAGTTAATGTTGCTTAGCAACTGTGCTAGAAGCTTCGCATTGCCTTAAACACAAGTGTCTCAGTTTTAATTATACCTGTGGGAAAGCGGCTTTATAAGGGATAGTTACAATGTGACATTTTCTCCAATTTCAAACTTTTAATGCATGTTGTTAAAGAGGTTTCCATGTTTGTTGTAATGACTACTGAGGCAACATGCCTATCATCTCTAAAGTTATTGCCAGAAGTCAAACTTGGGCTATAGACTGTCGTTTCCTTTAACGCGTTAGAAGGAACACATCGTCATAAGCACACCGTGAAAAGTATTTACCGTGAGCGCCGTAACTTCTCTCAGAGAAACTTCTTGTAACTTCTAATTGTACTGTTTTTAAATAAATTACCAAAAATTGTTTGATTAATTACGTAGGTATATAAGTCTTACAGTTATTTTAATTGATGTTGATTATTTAATAGTACATCCATTGTAATTAATATTTGTAAATTCACACACATTTTCACACAAATATCCTACGTGTGTGTGTAATAATGTTTACGCACTTATCTGTGTAACATGTATTTATGTATAAATAAAGGTCATGTGTTTGAAGAGAACTTCATAATAAGGGACTTTATAACTTGTGCTTTTCACAAAGTATTTTGAATGTTAAAATGAAGGAAGATGAGATGCGCATAGACGCGAAAACTGAAAAACGCATACAAAATTTCAGCGGGAAAACCTGAAGGAAGGAGTCTACTTGGGAGATGTGGGTGTAGAATATTGAAATGTATGATAAAGTAATATAGGAATATGTTTCCTGGATTCGTCTGGCTCAGGACAAGGACCTATGGCGAGGTCTTCTGATCAGAGGAAAAATGTTTACTTTCCAGAAAGGATAAAGAATGTCTTGAACAAATTTTAGCATCTTCCAGCTTCTTGCTAAGAATTATATTTAGTTAAGTTAGTTATATGCGCAGACTTTCTTGCTATTATGTTGCAAGCAACTGAAAGACAATTTCAGATGTATTATAAATGATCTAACAATACATTGGCCATACAATTACCAGAACTTCGTTTATGTCCTCACCTTTTTGCTGTTCAAATGCAGTAATTTATTTGGTAGGCTTTTTATAAATCCTGGTAATGGAACATTAACCTTGCATTCTTCTTTTATACCACCCGAAAACACAAAGACAATTTTTCAGTTATTTTCAATTACTCGTTCTATCAGCTACACGTTGATGTAGGAGATTAATAAAAGCCTTAGTTGTTTATTTCGTTGCTTCTTCGAAGTGTTAATGCTGCTGCGTTGCCATATCTTTTCTTTCTGAGATCGAATTCAGTAGTGATATTTATTTTCGTTAGTATGTGTGATGCATGTTCAGTGCAATACTAGTATTTTTGGGAGAAAATATTTTTCTATTTTTTCCAAAGTTTACTGGTAATTTATTTGCTTGAGCGAATCTGAGAAATTAGGAGTGAATCTAGAAACTTGTAACAAACTTAAATCTACGTGTTTCACGTTCGGGATCTAATGGCTTCTGGTTCCAAAGCAGTACGGACGTTCATTTTAATTTTTATCCAACCCCGCAGGCAGGGGTACTTCTTTAAAAGATTATCATCTTTCGGATAGATAAAAATCCTCTGTTTAAGGAATACGGTTCAACACTTTTTTTTTAAATCCCGCTGCCAGTCGGTATCCGGAGCCACTTGAATGTAGACCATATCCTTTGACATTATTTATGTAAGACCAATTTTAATATTAAGCGGTCATCAAAATCTAGGTCTCCCAATTTGTCTGCTTCTTTCATGATTTTACACTAAATGGTCTCACGAATTTCTTCTCTTTTTAATGCGTGTTACATTTTCCACTGATTTGCCTAATTTTGTCTTGGTAATATTTGCTTAAAACAACAATTAATCAAATTATTTTTCTTCTGTATTTATTGAATAGTAAAAATTAAGTAATTTATTTTTTCCTTCTGTTACAATTTACATAATTGTGTTAAAAATTATGCTGTAAGATATTACAGTGAAAAACGGGCTGTCCTGTTGCTGTGATGAAAGTGTTATTTAAGTTCCCATAACAGCAAATGAATATGTTTCCAACTCCATTCTCCTTTCCTTCGTACCATTAAACATCATAATAAGCATAATGTATTCCCTGACATTATTTATACGGTTCCAACATTTGAAAATCTCATATTACGCACTGTCTTACTATTTTCATTCCTGTTGTTAAGGCTGATGTTGAATAATGGACGAAAAAAATGCTGAGGTCTGCTTTTGTAATTATCAAAAAATCAAGGAGAATCATGATATATAGCCTGAAAATGAATGACATTTCGTAACCAAAACCTGTGGCCTGTTTCATTTTCATATACAAAATTTTGAAGGTAATTCAACTGACGTTTGACTAGGTAGCATATAAAGAGAAAGTGAATGGCCGTGACAGCCTACAGCTAGCTGCATAGAATAGAAATAATGTTCCTCGAAATAACAAAGATTACTAAGTTAGGAATTTACGTGAGCCATTTTAGATGTTCTTTACAAATTAAAAAACACCTGGCTTGGAGATCACGTCTATCTCTCTGTCTGTGGCTCTGTCTGTCCGTTCGTGACATAGTATCAGCGACTGAACAATTTACCAGATTTTCGTGAAATTCTGTAAGGAATTCTCTACAATAAATTGTTTAGCAAACCCAACTTTCGTGAAATTAGGCCCAGTGATACACATTACTGATTGATATAAATGAAATTCTACCTACATTTCCTGCATTTCCTGACCAATGTATTCGGTACGATAGATTGTCATATTATGCCATACAGCGTGTATGAGTTTCGTGAAAATCGATGCAGTAAAAGCCATGTTTTATTTAATGGAAATTTGCCCGTGTTTTGTAAACTTTTGTCCTACGTGGATAAATATTTCCGGGTAATTCCGTTCGGTAGTTATGGAATTTTTGATATTCGGTGCAATGAATGATATAGTTTACTTAAGAAAATGAATTTAAATTAGCCCACGTCTGCTCCGTTTTATACGATTCTCTGTATGAGACGTCGATAAATTTTTTTAATAACCACGAGTTTCGTAAACACTAGCTGTGTGAAAATTATATTTTACTTAGCGGCATAAATGTATTTCTATCCGTAATACCCATATGCAAAATTCGGTGAAAGATCCCTACATGTGATGGTGTTGGACATTTTCAAGGTTTGTAAAAATCAGCTCGTAGAGTTTCAGAATTTCCTAATGGGCGTAAATGAAAGAACATGTCAGCGTTTTCCGTGAAACAGTGTGACGTTCTGAAAGGAAAGAACTGCGTCTCCAAGTACAACATTTGCAGTATTGTTATATTAAGTTCGAAGGCATTTAATGTTAGGCCTGTAAGAAAGTTACCAAAATATTATTTTACACATTAAAATTGCGGGATTCCTGCTTAGAGAAAGTAACATTAGACCCCAGTTCTTTGGAGATGTGACGCTTTGTCGTTGGGTCAGTGGTTCTCCACGTCTCGATGAAAAGCATATCCTTCGAAACGTCGGGAACCACTCACCGAGCGAAATAGCGCCCCATCTCAGAAGACCTGACTGCTCAGCAACACAAATCTCGCAGATTTAACAATTGCATTTGTACTCACATTTATTTAAAAGTAAGTAGGCGATACGAATTTGCAGAACTGTCGCATAGGAGGAGCTCAGGCACGAACACCAGGCTTTAAAATATCCTCGGCGTGAAGGAAGGAAACACATCTTGATGCCAGTGAGTAAAAAGCAACACATATTTTTTACTTCTGCCAACTGAAGTATTAAGAATTTATGTTCAAATACACGAACCTTTCCAATCCTCCAATCAATTCTTTTGCTTTTGGCACAAAACGGAAGCGAAGCTTCATATATCTCCATCAAGTTATTTCCTCCTAATCCGTTTAATTCGGTGTGCTTGTTATACATACACGTTTTTCAGTCTGTGACTTCTTCGTCACATTTGTTCCCGTCGTGGATTTGGCGATGCTCGTGCCTTTGATCACCGGAATATTTATGCTGTTGACTTGCTTGCCATTTTTTTTTTCGATCCACAGATTTTACCCTTTCTTTCTTTTCTTCTTTCGGCTTACAAAAGACAAGATTACTCTCATTTATTTTAACACTTTCTTCTGTCTTTAATTTCATTTTACGTTTTTTCATTCCTCAAAGCCCCTTATTCCCTAATATATTCTCTCTAAGGCATGAGAAATTTATAAATTTTTACGTTTGCTTTATATCTATATGCATAGGTATATATACTTCAATAATATTTGCATCTTGTTTTTCCTTGTCTTTTTCCATGAATGTCGGAAATGAGTTAACTTAGCTCGTTTACATAAACAGCAAATAATTTTTGAAGTTCTTGAGGTTTTTCGACATGGCAATAATACGTGTTGTAAAGCATCTGCTTCACATTTGTCATTACAGTTTCTGAATGCATTCAGACGACATTTGGGGTTTCCTGAGGTTAAATCATTACATAAGTAATTACTTGAATTTACTTAATATCTTTAATTCATCTGAAATTAACTAATATTGTTAGGTAAATAATTACATTTACGTAAAATGTAGCTCTTCAGCATTTAAATCACAGTTTAATTTAATCTAAATTAGAAATCCGCCAAGATGTATCAAAATTAATGGCCTTTAAGGGGAAAACCCTAAGAAAGGCAATGTTAGAATAATGAATAATATTAAGACAATAATTATCACACTTAAAGCTACCAGGTTTTAAAGTCAGTATCGTTGTATTTGTATACCACACACATTACATAGGTTGTAAATAAATAAAAGCTGACTAAGGACATTTTAAATTTTACATGCTTACGGCAGTCCGACGTTAACAAACGGGTGAGAGAATTTTGAGTTAGCCTATATAGAGTTGACATAGTAAAGAAATTTCAAGTGTGTGCATGATAATTTAGAAAATTGTTTTAAGCTTGCTTGGTAACTTATTTTAATATTGGTCCTGTTTGGGGGTCTTCGCACCTTGTGGTACTAGGATCCCATGATGACATTTTGGGCGAACTCGCTATTCACATCTTCACAGTCGAAGTGAGTTGGAAGAGAACGCCTTTGATTGATATAAGCAGGCGGTCGCACAGATCCACACAGGACTAAAAGAGCTAGGGTCCGTTCTAGGTCAATAGTAGCGGCGAACAGGATATATGACAACGCAGGCATTTTAATGACTCCAAGATTACTTGAGCACTGGCTTCTTTCCCCTCTCTCGTGAGTCAGAAGGACCACCTGACCACGTAGCTTAAAAAATCTTCTCCCTACCCCCTTCTACCCTGAAGGCAGCACATTCCTCCGAAACGTCGGCAAGACTTGCCAAACGATACAAACACCCCCAAACAAGGTCAATATTACAAATATCATTTAGGTCGCGTTTCGTGACAACATTTAGGCCTGTGTATGGTTCAGTACAGGCGGCCTTATGCTGTACCTCAAAGCGAATTTGAAGACGTTTGTAGACATCTTTGTACCTCTGAGATTCGGGAAAGGCCGTGTCATTGCTCGGGCGGTTAGTCGCCGGCCTCTCATCGCGAAGGACCGGGTTCGATCCCGGGTCAGTCCATGTGGGATTTGTGGTGAACAAAGTGGCACTGGGACAGTTTTTTTCCCGAGTACTTCGGTTTTTCCCTGTCAATTTCGTTCCACTGATGCTCCATGAGAAGGAAAAACGAAAAATAAACTAGTCATCTTCATCACAGGGTTGCACAATAAGCCTCAAGGCTGCGGTGCATCCGTAGCATCTGCTGCGGGACCCTTCACCACAAAAAAAAAAAAAAATATTCGGAAATGTGTGTGTTTGTCGACCTGCAAATATCTACCTGTGTTTCGAATGATTATAGTGCCTTCATCTTCAGAGTCCAGCAGTCGCTCTTGTTTGACTGCTTTATCATGAAGATGAGGATATTACAATCCTGCGACACGTCAGTAAGGATCTGCCAGTTGGCATGGCATCCTACAGGATGTGACTCTTCAGCAATAGCACTATGACAACTTCAAAACTCGAAATGTCGATGAGGTTACAACTAGACCCTGTATGTAGCAACTTATGCTTTTATACTGTATGGCTGAATTAAGACTCTGCAATATAGTCGTATTTGTAATGTGTATCAACATAATGGTATATGTTTCGATACAAGCATTTATGCCGCAGTTTATCAAAACTGTCGGACACACACTTTATTTCACCAACGTAAGTGGACAGTTGCAAAACAAAAATCTGCACAATTTAATAATTATCTGAATAGGAGGTTAGGTGCGATTCAAATTAAAAGCTCAAACACAAACTAACTAAGGTCACGATATAAGGACCTTTTTCAGAAGCTACTCTTCTTTCATCTAGTCAAGAACGTTCTGGACTTTTACCACTACTTTTTCAAACAACCCGCTGCTGGGGCCCACTCCGAAACAGATCAGTCCAATCCACAACTTTTATGACTGCTTCTTTAATTTTTTTCTATGGCTCGACAGCCCTATATGGGCCTGGGCCTCCTCGTTTCGTCGAGGTTTCATGATCACACACATTTGAGACACACCACAGTCGGTAGGACTCCTCTGGAGGAGGGACCAGCTCGTCGCAGAGACCTCTACCTGACAACACACAACGCTCACAAGAGACAGACATCCATGCCCCCGGTGGGATTCGAACCCACGATCCTAGTAAGCGAGCGGCCGAAGACCCACGCCTTAGACCGCACGGCCACTGGATCGGCCTGCTTCTTTAATATCCATTGTAATATTTTCCCCCAACCTATGTCTAACAATGTCAAATTTTCTTTTGTTTTCAGGTTTTGTAATTAAAAAATTTTAGGTAGCCTATGTTTTTTCATCTCTAAAACGCCCGTTGGGCCGCATTCTTTTCGTAGAGTTAAATTGTCGGCATATATTTCCAATATCAAATGCGTTCTAGAAAAATGATTTTTGATAAATGTTTATCGGAGAATATATGGGTGTTCCTATTCACTTTACTTTGCCTATAAGCATTATGATTAGGCCTGATGTTACTGTAATTCGTGTAAAATCTCTCTATAAGTTTATCTTCTGTTACTAACGGTTCGGACAACAAGAATGGCCTGAATGTAATTTTGAGACATCTTATACTCCATGTTAGTAATTTAACAATTCCTTATTTTTATTGGGGCACGAGGTGACGCAGTTGGTTGAGGCACTGCGCTTCAAACCGGAAGGTCGCGGGTTCGATTCCCAATGGAGTCATTGGAATTTTTCATTCATATAATCCTTTCGGTCGCACTACGGCCCTGGGGTCGACTCAGCCTCTAACAGAAATGAGTACCAGACATATTTTCTGGGGAGTAAAGGCAGCCGGTTTGTAGGGCAGGTAACCTTACCACCTTCATGTGCCGATTGTCTAGAAATCTGGGAGACTCAACCTCCTGGAATCCTAAGGGCCTCTCCAGGCCTGTAATAGGATCACTTTACCTTACCTTATTTATATTAAGAAGGCGAGTGTAAATATGATGTATGTTATTAGCCTTATTCGTTACCCTAATTACGATTAACAAGTTCAGTTTTAATGCATATATATAATACGTTATGTCTACTATTAAATACTTAATAATTTATTTACTTTTTCTATGGTAAGCTAGTGAAGTAGAACAGTTTTGCTTTTTTTATAATCTCTCTTAACTTATAAGATTAAAACTGTGTAGAATTGTCCCAGAAATTTTCCCTGGATTTATCACACTTTCCTATGGTTACGACCGTGTATTTTATTAATACACTTTTTCACACACCAGTTACTTTGGAAGCTCTTTCAAAAGGTGTGACGGATGAATACTTTTTATTGTATGAGGTACCGCCCTGCAATATACCTAATCTGGATTTACCGGCGAAAGTATGGATTATATGATAAACTACTCATTTAAATTGTGTGTAACAGGACATCCAAGCTAATGCACACATGTATCTTTCATTCATTCTTCATTTTCTGGCACATGAGGAAGTTTGGTGTAGAGTTACCACTTTATTCTTGTCTTTGAGAGAGTGTGAAATTGAACTGTGAAAATTTCGTTGGGTACTCTGAGGTTTATCTTGATATTTCTGAATTCCGCCAGTAAAGTACTGGGATGTTAACCTCAATTAGTGTAAAACATTCGCCTTCCAAATATTTAAAATTCATATTTCACCAATCAACATTCCATTGTGCGCTACATAGCCTGAGATAGAGCGTCGTAAAATAACCTCCCTTAAAGAAAGTACGGGGCAACAACAAAAGAGATATTTAAGATAAATCAAGTTCCTACACAAAATTATTTTTGGTTCGTTTCTCTTGTCCTTTTACAATCTAATAAAAATGACTGCAGTTTTTACAAGTGGAAGTTCCTCCAGAATATAAAGTACGCAAAATACTTTATTTTCTTCTGTAGTCAATCTGTACTCGGTCCATTATTCATCTGTCAAGGTGTTTGGATCACGTGACCCACGTGCAGTCTTGTTATTAACCAACCAACGAACCGGTCGCATTCATCTCGCCAGTAATTCTTCATTTGTTTCGGTTCCTCCCATCTGTGTCCTACACCAAAGCACCTCCCACATCTCACAGAACATCCGTCTTAGAACTATAGCAAGATATGCGGGAAATGAATTACAAAATATTTGGCAATACTGTAATAATGCAACCACACGATTATTCTTGTTTGTTCTGAAAATCTTTGCCGAAATTTGTACCCTCTAGCACAAGCATGTTTAGGTTATTTTTTATACAGTATTTTTGACCAAGGTGCATGGTGGGATATACTCTTTCCAAGAAAATACGTTAGGAAAGATGGAGAGGGAGATAGGGGTTTTCACTGAGTTAGGCATTTAGAAAAGCGAAGACGATGCTAATATTTTTGTAGAGTTTAACGAAAAGAATGCTTACGACTATTCACGAGGTGTGAGCCAAGCCGCCAAATTTTGGTCAATTTCTAACATTGTCCTCACTCATGAAGTTCTTCACTGTTGCTGCCATTATTTAGTTTCAGTTAGAACGGCTTCAGAAAAGCGTTTCCAGTGACCCGCTGGTTGAGGTTTTGAGGTTTGTGCTGGAACCCAAAGAAGAGCTACCACGAAGTAGGCGTACTTCATAAATTCTTGGTTTCTTAAAGTTCTCTAGCATTGACTTCAGTTTAATATAACCCTGTAAAGGTAACAGTGCTGATACTGGATTTAGTATATCTGAATGTGCTGTCCTTACTTTATTCAAATGGCACATTTCCGCTCTTCTTGACACTTCTTTCTTAGTACAAAATGGCTACAGTTCTCGACCTTCACATGCTTAATATGGATCGTCTGTGACACAGTAACATGAACCACGGCCCTGCTAGGAAGTGTGTCTTCCTATTATTTCGAGTTAATTTATTACGTAAAATGCTGAAGAAATCCACACAACAGTGCAATACCTGACGATTTTATATTACAGGAGGACTTTTTTTGTTACAAGTTTGCTCAAACAGTATCCAACTAGCCATCTGCAAAAATTGAGATATTTTATTTTTACTGGTTTCAAGAAATAACCTTTCGTATTACTAATTACTTAAAAGTGCATGTTGAGAAATGTCTTAAAGGGAATTTTCTGTCATATTAAAAAATAATATTATTGTTACAAAAAATTCGTCTGGTGCCTCCTTTAGGAACATATGGTTTCCAAATGCATACCAGGCAGTCTTTGCATAATTCATTTTTATTGCAGTACTACTTTGAATAAATTCTGTCACTTGGCTTTACCCTTTTAAAAATAAGACGAGGCAAGTCACTTATGTATGTTAATGAGCTTCAGAAAATCACACACTAAAGATATGACTGTTTTTAAAAAGGGGGCGGGCCGTATCTGGTATGTTATATCGGAGTTTACAGATCACATTTTCGTTTAGACAAATATGTCGCGAAGAAGACGAGCTAAGGCGTGGCATTATATCTCCACATACTCTTAATATTGACTCTTCTGGTACTTAGCTTGACATTCCGCCCAATTAGAGAGATTCCGGTCCCAATTATAGACCTCAGATATGATTTCAAAGTCACAGCGAAGATAAATTTTTCTGATTGACGAAGAATTGAATCACTGGCATTCAACCTATAGGCAGTCACCTTACTGTCTTCAGTTATCCCGGCTCATGATTACGATAAACAATTAAGAGAGAATAAAATTCTTTGCATCTTCTAATCAGGTCAGTCCTACTACTCGTGACACATTTTGGAAGCAAATTAAACTGAACGGAAATATTGCTCTTTACATTTCAATTATATTATTACTTTTCGTATTTTAAGGATGATATTATTTGCATATTGTACTTTGAAATCACTCTTATCTGAGAGACTGAAGTACATATTTGTCTTTGTCCTTCAGATTTCACGTGACTACCAAATAATTATTTGAATATAATGACTTTTGGCAGGAACTGAGTACGTAAATAGATAATAGGCAAATGCATTAAAGGCCGTAAATTTGATGTACGGCGCCCTGCCCGACTTGCCTGAAGAGGGGAAGCATTTAAGGATTTTTTTACGGCTGATGTGTGATAAAATAACTTACGCTCACAGAGTTCTAATTACAGCAAAATTTGTGTGTCCACAATCATCCCGTGAATTATTATTTCCGTTTTTATTTTCGTAAAGTGAGTGTACCTCAAAAGCAGATGGGGGCGTTAGACGCCCACCGGGTTTTTACCTCAGGAACCGGGAGGATGGTAAGCAAACCTAATAAGTAACACAGCGCGTTGCTTCATGCCATACGTAGCGGAGACGGAAGGGGGATACGAAAAGAAAAATGGCGCCTTATCCATCAATGTTAAGCTAAGGAGAAAGTGTTGCTTGGGTCAGGCCTCACGAAGTGCTGCCAGATCCTCCCATCAGAGTACGCTAAGGTACAGCGCTGATAATTATCAGAATTCTTCAGGCAAAAATATTTTCACTTACGATTTTTGAAGCAGCCGTCCTTTAATTATTGCGGTTAATTTGACGCACTAATGACGGATAACAAATTTTCCTGTTTCTTGTAAATCTTCAGCCTGTGTCTACATATTAACTAACCACTTTGATAAATTTGATGGGACTGTATTTTACGATTGACTTAATTTCCTTTAATTTCGGCAAAAAGTTTCAAATAACGAATGCAAGTATTGCCATCGATGAAATTTTGGATGTTCCAGTGACTGTATTTATTGAAATTTTTTAACTTATTTACACTCAGTACAAATATCCGTCATTTCTTTTGTCTTACAAATTGAAATTTATCTGCTTACGGGGTATAACGCTCTGCGTTTAATGACTGTGACATGTCTATGAACAATAATGAAGTAAATAAGCGATACACTTACGCAAGAAGGATCATATATATTAAAATTAAATTTTATATGTAACACCCTTTGCACAAAATAATAATAATAATTCTTGGCTCAACAGCCCTGTATGGGCCTGGGCCTCTTGCCTCCTCTTGTCGAGGTTACTAAGTCATGCGCATTCATGGCAGCTGGTGACCGGCCAGCTAGCCGCGCTTAGTGTTCTATCGATCCTGATGTGCACGCCAGAGCCATCTGGCAGGCAGTCAGGAGACTTGGATGAGAAATGGAGGCAATTTGGCTTACGCAACATTTTTATTCATGCCCGTAAGGTTCTTTTACATGCCGTAAATCTACGACATGGGACCGACGGCTTTACTTCCCCTCCGAAGGAAGTGGTGCTCCGGATTTTTATCATCCTTAAAAATCCATCGACCTCGGTCGGGATCGAACCCGCGAACCTTGGGTCCAGTGGCGAGCACGCTAACCACTAGTCCACCGAGGTCGACCTTTGCACAAAATAGTAACACTAATTTTGTTGCTGCTGTTTTAAAAGTGGAAAGCACTAATTTATTCAGGTCGCCCAGAAGATTTGTTCTCAAAACCTTTCTAACTTTAGTAACATATGAAAACGCACATCAGGGAGACAAATTCTGTGGTGGCATAGTGTGACGGATTTGCTTTGAGAACAGCATATTTTTTGCGTTGCAGTAAAATAAATTATAAAATGAGGGCGTAAGGTTTGGTGTTTTCTCCTGCAAAATACCTTTCAAATTAAGACTTTAGCTGTGGGATATATAATCCGTAGAGCACTACAATTACATCACAG
This sequence comes from Reticulitermes speratus, assembly GCA_021186555.1. Taxonomy (NCBI): domain Eukaryota; kingdom Metazoa; phylum Arthropoda; class Insecta; order Blattodea; family Rhinotermitidae; genus Reticulitermes; species Reticulitermes speratus. The sequence continues at coordinate 35,363,865 of JAJKFL010000003.1, read as the reverse complement.
TTTGTAATTTATACATTTCTTGTAGTATTTAGGAGCCGGGGTAGCGTTGTCAGTATAGTGACTAGACCACGGCCTGGAAGTCTAAGAAAGCACTGTTTGACTCCTGGCAGAAGCAAGATAATTTTTTGTTTTCTAAAACTTACAGACCCTCTCTGCGGCCCAAACAGCCTTCTATTTAATGGGTATCAGAAGCTCTTTTTCTGGGGCTAAGGCGGACGAAGCGTAAAACTGACCAATCATCCTAGTATAGAGGTTAGGAATGACTGGCCCTATACCTCCACTCACCCATATGCTTTCATCGCTTACTCAATGACAGTTTTCTTTACATTTAGGCCTACTTGTATTATTTAAATATTGTGAGGGAAAAAGCCGTAACTGCTACACAGTGTGCTGTAAGTATAATCTTCTTCGACACTAGGAGTCAAGCCGTAAAACAGCTGTTACAGACATGAGGATGGTGATCACGTTACAGGAGGTAACGTTTGAAAGCAGAGGCATTTCTCTTAACCCGCTGAACTATAAGGCTATAAACGGTTGCCTTTATTTTTAAACTACTACTATTTATATGCTAAAATTGTCATCGCCTTGTTGCTTTCTCCTTTCCGGGCTGCGTGGCGAATCTGGAAAATTGTTCAAGTACACGGAGAAGTAGCATTACCTCCGCCAACGTGTACTTAGTCTATGAAACAGAGTCCTTCTTCAGAATCTGACAGAAGTTCAGCTAGCGAAGAGATTATCCAATTTCATTTTAACCTGTGGGCTCATTACTGCGTGGAAAAGACGCAATCACTCGAAACTATACTCAACCACTTGAATCCAGTCCACGCGATATGTCTTTAAGATCTCTCTTGTGTACTGCTAAGTTTCCAAATAAGTGTTTTCCCTTTAGGCGTTAGAAGGAATGTATAGAGTAGAGATAAAAATTATCACACTTTTTATTATGTAATTTTCTTCGTACTTCTGTTCTCTTGTTTGGGTCCGAAGTATACTTTACTCCTTTACACGTCTTTATTTTTCTTCCATTACAGTAAGAGACCATGTTTTACTTTCACAAAAAACAAGCAAAATTATAGATCTTTTGAATTTTAGTCTTTATGCTTGCAGATGGGAAACTCATTAAAAGTTTGTAAGAGTCAGTCTATATTATACAAATATATAAGCCAATATATTTTAGTTCGGAAAGCTATTTACGTATTTATTTCATAAACAAGTGTTGGATTATGAAATCAATATTGGGTTTTCAAGGGAATGTGACAAGCGCTGATTATGTAGACCGAGCCCTTCAACAGATATGCGCTACACGTTACTTCACTTTCGTTTACTTAAGTAATTGTCCTTATTTATAAGCTCGTATCAATTAGAGAAATTCAATCAGGGATTATGTTACAGAACTTGATATTCATAAACCCAAAACTATTGTGTGTTGTTCATATCGCATAAAATCCAAGGTCACCAAGCAGTTCTGCGGAGACTGAATTATTGAGACTTGGCTCAATGAAATGACGCTTTATCAGTTATCTAGGTTATGTAGCATCAAATGGTAGAATGATAAGTAATTAGCATATATGATAAGATAATAAGGTCTTATCCTGGCTCTTGTGTCGACAAGGCCAATGGTAACTACCAAATGCTTCAGGCAGAGCAGCTGTTTTCCGGGTAGAGGTTTAAAAGGAAACCTCCCTATTATGAAGCAAAATCACTAACCTTTTAAACCCAGCCTTCAACCAATTAAGTTACTTGTAATTCTTGGGGGACTTGGTAGTAGAATATTTATGGATATTCATTTAGGCATCAGCTTTAATTTTGTGAGTGGATATTGAGATTATTGAGCGCGCAGTTTGAGATTTTCCATTCAATGTGCATTTGTGTATACTGACGTCTATTCTGCATTGCAGTTTGACTTATGGGCCTATCGGCATTTATACAGGCATTTTGTCGATGGACGTAACTGTATTTAATAATACAAGTTTATTAATAATTTTTAAGTTCTCGGAGTCCTGAAACAGTGTTTCATTTGAGGATTATTGTGTCCTGGAATCCTCAATTACACTGGTGCAAAACCTTAGTACTTGCATACTCTTTCCTTTGTAGGGACCTTAACACCAAATTATTACTCAAAATTGTTACTCTCAACATTTACATCACGTTACACGTGCCACTGACTTAATGCTGTTTAGAGGTCGTGGCATGGCACAGGTGCTTATTTCCCAGTATCTCACCATGGAGGCCACGAGTAGTCCACGTGGACAAAATGGCACTGCGTCAGGTCTTCCTTCGAGAATTTAGGGTTCTGAAAATTTCAGTTATTATTACATCAATGTTTCATACTTATGTAATATAAATGGCTGCTTCGATAGACCAAACCTCTGGCTTTATTAGAAAGATATTTTGTTTCAGACCGCTGCTACAGAATTCTTTGTGACTATGTGTACATCCATCCCTAGCTTTTCGTGATGGTTAGGTTTCCAGGACCCCCCCCCCCCCCCGCCGCAAAAAGCGAAAATCCGCGAATAATTGACCGCCCATCAAAGAAAATGTTTTAATATTTTTTAGTGTTTTTCTTTTCTTTTTCCTTCAGCTCGTTGAACATCAGGTGGAATGTCTCCAAGGCCGCTTCGAGTTGGCGAACAATTTTGATACTCCTATCCATTGAAGGGGCGACACCTTAAAGTTGCGAAACCGCGAAGTACAAACTCGCAAAAGGCGACGGATGATTGTAATTAATTTCAGAGAAAATAATTACAGCTACAAGTCAGTGATATGCAACTCGCGAAACATGAGGACAGCGAGAGTTTTCGGACAATTCAGTTGTGCTCACGCACCATAATGAAGGACACATAGTTGAATTTTATAAGTATTATTTAATATTAAACGGACATCGGGCATATTGCATTGTGATATTCTATTTGGAAACTCTCCAAAATTTAACCGTGGGAGAAGTGAGAAATATACGGAATGGTAAGCCCCAGCACCCCTTAGTCTTTCAGTTTTAGCGTGATCTATTACTAATTAATGCAAGTATATTTCAATCATAACTTTGTATGATGAAATTCGTATTTCTTAAAAATTATAAATGACACACGAAAAGTGAAAACCTGTTCACTGATGTTTTGCTGTTTTTAAAAAATAACGCCTAAAATAAAATTATAATTAATTACTCTCAATTGTTATTGAAAGCATTGATAATTAATTTTTCGGGATTTAAGTTTTTTAATCGCCTGATATAGAGCAATATTTACATGAACGTATAAGACCTTTATGCTAATAATTGTTTGCGCCCCGCACATAAATTGAACATTTTCAGACAGTCCTTGTGTCGCAAAATGCCGTACAGTGCTCCACGTGGTCGTTATGTCATGCCTGTTCTAAGATTCTGATTAAGGCGAGCATTATTTCCTTATATACTTTTAAAATAAGATAGTGGCTTACGGATTAAGTTATCTCTTTGTACCATATTTCCCTCACCAATCAATGTTCTCTTGTGGGTCCTGTACGGAATTCATCATAAGGGCCTACTTGTTTGTAGATTCTCTTTTCCAACACAATCAGAAACAGGTAGCAAGTTCGATACGAATTGGTTTTCATTCCACTGCAATCAGGCATGTTGCCTACAGTCATGTCTGACTATTTCTGTAATCTTTTTATTCCTTTTTGTGGCCTTTTTCTTCTCTTAATGATGTTTGGGAGTGGCTAGACATCAGTCAAACTGACCAATCCGAGCCAAGAGAGAAGTTCTCATTTGTCAAACACAAAACGGAGGCCTTCTATCGTCTTTTCTTTCTTCTTTTAAGTGCCCTTTTTCAGTACACTCTATTTTGAGGGAGGGGGGGGCATTTCTTTTTAATTTCCTGCCTCATACGTGGGGGATGTAGTTAGATTTTGCTGCAATAATATTCAATAAACAAGGGCTATGCAAGTTTAAAATGAATGAGGCATAAACTGAACGGGAAAGTTTGAACTTCGAAAGCTGTAGACGTCAATTCTGCTATTTCACAGACGCATTTTCTAGGAAACCCGTAATTCTTTCGAGCACATTTAATTCGTGTTAAATACCATAAGAGACGTGTTGACGTGTTCTTTCTGCTGTGTAATTTGAAAATAAAATGCAATTTTTCTCCGTACATGAATTAGAAATTATCAGTTAGCCTTAACTGTAGTTCAATGGCTTAAAATTGTTCCGACTGTCAGATGTGAAAAATCTTATAACATTCGTAACTAGAAGTCTGGAAAAGTTGTGTAGAACTTTGTTACGAAGAATCATTAAACGGTTTGACCCTGGACGAATGCTTTGTATTTCCATCGTCGTTCTGATGTCGATACAGAAATTTCGGTTTTCTGCTACTATTTCTGGACGCATGGCTGTGACGTATGACAGAACGGGCAGAGCGCTAGTGTTTACACTACTAAGCAACGCTTTGTTGCTGATGACGTCATCCAACTTTTCCGGGAAGCTAACAGAGGACTTACTTTGTATGCATGTAACAAGCGTGATATAATCAGTGCAGTATGCTTCGGTTTTGCTGTTTTGACCGGCCTGTAAATGTCTTATACCAAAGATTATTGTATCGGTCTATCTTTCTGCCAGGGAATATGCCTAATACGAGATCTGAAGTTCTCACGGCGGTGCCAGTGGAAATTCCAGTCTTCTGGGATATTACGCCTCGTAAATTGTTCTACAGTTAGCGACGTTTGGGAGGGGATTGCTGTCTCCATTTACAGAGCCCACCCACTCTTCTTGAACCAAACAAAAACTCACAGAACATCATAACGCAGAAGACTCCAGTTTTAAACACTGCTGGTATTTTTGTAGCTTAACGCACGACTACGTAAACAATTGTTGTAGAGGATTATTTGGAGAAAACTGGACTGTGAGGAACTTCTTAGTTTATTGTATTCACCAAATAAATGTATAATTAGGACAGTTAAAACAATGAAAATGAGACTGGTAGTGAATATGACATATACGGGAGAGACGAAAAATGCTTACAAAACATTGATAGAAGCACAAAGGTAGAGGGCATTGAAAGAAGATAGCATATTAGGGAATATTAGGCGTGTGAAGATGTAAAAGAGACTTATGTAGTTCTTGATAGATTCCAGCGGCGGGATCTTGTAAATACGATAATACAAACTTTATATTATATATACCGTGTATTTTGATAGTTAATTTTATTTCAATCCAACAAATGCACTACGCCTATTTTCAATGATTTTTTATCCCTACATATGTTTCGGCATACCTTGTGTCATCCTCAGGGGGGTCGTCGAGAGTTCACAATCTTCAATACATCCAATTGTTTTTCACTCACTTTCACAACACATGATTATTTTAAATCACCAGCACTAAATATGACTTACAATAATTATGTGTTGTGAAAGTGAGTTAAAAACAATTGGATGTATTGAAGATTGTGAACTCTCGACGACCCCCCTGAGGATGGCACACGGTATGCCGAAACATATGTAGGGATAAGAAATCATTGAAAATAAGTGTAGTACATTTGTTGGATTGAAATAAAAATAAGTAACGATAGTACAAATTCGGGTTTAATAGAAGGAGGAGGATTTACTTAAGTAGACGTGCGTTCATTAATTTTTTCACTGATTTATTTAGTTACAATATTTGGCAGTGTTACCTTCCACACATACACACATAAAGTATGAACACACTGTCGACTGATTTATTCCGTAAAATAAAACTCACTTCTAAGAATGTAAACAGAGTTAACGAAAAGAAAATTTAAAGAGTCACAATCGTTTCCTGTTTCCAGTAAACAAATAAACGTTACTTATGTTACAGAGAAATTGGCTGCTTTATGCAGGACGATATTTTACTTACATTAAGATGTGCCTTAGGCCGTGCCATGACTCAGGCGGTAAGTCGCCGGCCTGTCACCGTGGAGGCCTGGATTCAATCCCGGTTCGGTCCATGTGGGATATGTGGTGGACAAAGTGGCATTGGGACATGTTTTTCCCCGAGTACTTCGGTTTTCCCCTGTCAATTTCATTCCACCGGTGCTCCATTACACGGAAAAACGAAAAAAAATTAATCATCTTCATCACAGGGTTGCACAATAAGCCTCAAGGCTGTGGTGTGTCTGTAGCATCTGCTACGGGGTCCTTCACAAAAAAAGAAGTTTCTTTAAGCGAACTGACACCATGCTAATACAGTGGTTAATTTAAAGATTGGCCATGATCATGCTTAATTAGAGACCCACGTTTTAATGCTGAGAACCTGAAATCTTCAAGTAGAAACTCTAATGTCTTAAACCCTATTTTATCCATTCATCATTAAAGTTCGACAAAAGTGTCTCCTTATAGTTATTATATTTTAATAGTTTATGATATTATGAAACTCAAAACAGAGGTTTAATATCTCTTACACAAAGTTACCAATCAACATAAATTTAATTTTCAAATCCTCACAATAAGACGAAATAAGTTCTCTACAAATTTGTGTAACTTGAAATGAAGAGAAAGAACTCCATGAGGCAGAGTTCGTCTTGGGAAAACGATAAAGGATTAGCTGATCATAATATTCTTTGCCTTTCTTTGGAACTCAAAAGCTCATTTCGTGTTTACAGGAGGTCGTCACTTAACCTTTTCTCGAACCATTTTAGTTCGTTTCACACCGCCTCATTTAATTTATTTCCGATCCATTTTAATTTTATCCTTCAACGTAGTAGAAGATATTCCCTATATTACCTTGCCTTCAGGCTTTCGATTCTAATATTGTGGGCGAATGCATCTCTCTTCTCCTCTATGACTTTTTTATTTCCCGCCCGTCTTCTCTTTTCGTGATTTGCTTTCCTTGCTTATGCATGTTGAGGAGTGCAAACGTATGTCGATTATATGGTGGGTATAAAGGACAAATTTAAAAGGTTTATTAGTTGTCTAGAGTCCTGGAACACTTGATTAAACTGTGCAGTAAGACGTAATATGATCAGGTTCTGAAACCTCTGTTAAATGAATGTGTTCTGCTATTATATTACAAGCAGGAAACACTGATGACGAGAACTGAGAGCCAATGTATCGAATTCTCATTAGCAGATTTATTTTGAAGGGTCTGGACATATTCCATCCTTATTTGGTTGTGTCTAATTTAATTCTCAATTCCTGTTCTTCAGTAATCATCTTAAAACCAGTGATTAGTTTCGTGATCTTCTCATCCAAGAATGAATCTTTGCCAGATGCAAATTATATTCCATTTATAAGTATTCTACTTTTTTTTTTGCTCTAATTGTCTGCTTTACTATCACGTATCTCGTTGGTTTTGGTATCATCTTTTGCAGAACTTTGTAGATTCCTTTGTGAATGTTTCTTACTTTCCTTGTTCTACCTCTATGTAGGTTATTTTAACTATGCTTTGTGTGTTTGCGTGCTTTATCAAATTGGTCAGCACTATCTGTTTTCCTGTGCACGATATTTCTAACTGTCCGTTAGAAATGTGTATTTAAGATTATATTATGCCAGTTTTCCTCTTAGACTATGCTTGACTGGGATAATTAATTAAAAAACCTGGACTCGTTTTTCATGCACCATGTTCTCAGACAAGAATAAGATTCCTGTGATAATATGGCCTTATCTACTTTAAAGTCTTCCACAGATAAAACTGGCTCTGTTAAACAAGTATGCCTAGACATTCTTTTATTTTAAACATTCTCCATATTCGGCCCTTCCTTTAACTGTCAGACACAAGCTATGACCTGCTTTTTTTTTTTCTTTTATCTTGTTCTATTTCGCATTACCCATTAAGCAAACCACCTGTTTGGACTTCAGAAGGCTCTGACTTGACTAGCTGCTCTTGTTTCTTGGTTTACTTTAAGGGCTGTTTTAAAATCTCTGTTCCCTATATTCTTCAAATGAAGGGACACATTCCTTCTTAAAATGATGTTATTTGAAATCATTCTTTATCCATTCGTTTTTGTTTTTTAAACAATATACGGTTGTACTAAATTTAGTGGGTAATAAAACAGCACTGAGCTACAAATTTAGGATTTATATACAGCCCTCGCAATTCGATAGCAAATGTTTACAGAAATGTTTTACACGTTTATTTATTCATCGGTCTGGCTGAGTTATTTATACTTTTTCAAGTTTACATTTCATAATTATTTAAGATTCTTTGACAGTGGTATTCAATTATGAAATTATTTAAAATAATCAACATTTCCTGAAGTTATCTGACGTAAACAATATTCAGAGAGTTGACCCAAATCTCTTTTTCTCGTGATAGGTTTATATTCTAAGAGAAATGCTTACAAATTTTAGTTGGTAAACCTAGGAGTGGATAATGGGATGATATGACATAATATACTAAAATAATATAACATTTAATTATTTAAAATAGAATATGTGAGCGTGGAATAATTAACGTGGCTTAGAATAGAGTTAAGATAGAGGTTATCGTGAACAATAACAAACTGCGAGCAGCATGAAGGGTTAGGAATTTATGAAATATTTGACTCTACTCTGCGTAGTCAGTTTCTAATTTTAAATATCCACGTGTTGAAACACTCCGATCAAATAGCAGGACAACTGTACCGAAGTTAGTAAATCGTATTAACCAAGAAAGACTGAAAAAGTGTTTTTGTACGGAATCGAAAGCCATTTCTTTGGTAATCGCTTTTGCTTTTGTGATTTATTTTATGATGCTGTCAGTATCTCAGAATATATGGCATCTCTGATAGAACGATTGATGTACGATGAACTTAAACGGGTATGGAAGGAAGCGATCGTGTTGTGATCCAAATATTATCCCGGGATTTGCCTGTAGAAACTGAAGGAAGCCACGATGAACCTCGACCAAGGGAGTTGGTGCTCCGGACGAGATTCGAATTGCCACTGCACCAACGTGCGCTGTAGGTGTAAGCAAGATGGTTACGTCACAATCATGACACGTCATTCGCTTCTAACCACTCTTAATACTGCGATATATTTTATTTATTGTTACTTAATATTGGGACTTTTCTTTGTCGCCGTTCTGATAGATATCTAATTTACACATTTTATAGGAGTACTAGGTTCACAAAAGGAGAGACTAATGTTGATAACTCACATTTAAATGTCATCGTCCTTATGTCATTTGTGTGTCTAGACATGTCTGGAGACGGCGCATATGAAACTATTTGCGAGACAAAGTGGTTAAAGGGCTATGCTTGGCAGGTCCCTGTTTCGACCCCAGTCTTGCTGTGACCTAACCTTTATAGAGGGAAGGGGTTTACGTTTCAGAGAATATCGAAGTTCATGAAGCCATTCTGGGCAATACAGAGACATCGTGGGCCATTAAGGTTAAGGGAACAGCAACAGTTGTTACCGCTCATCGTACACTTGGTTGCCTGCTGTACCACTAAAGACAATAAATAGAGGACAACCATTTTTGTGACTTAAAAATACTCCTGTACAGGATTGTACAAGTTTTCCAAAAATCTAGGGGTCACCTCGAGTTTCTAGACGCCAGAAATGTGATATGCAGCAAGTTGCACATTAGGACTCACAAACATTAGGGGCCACAGGAGAAATTTATGCCACGGCGGCCTGGTTCACGGGATTAATCAGACACACGTTAGGTGAATTTTTTTTTCGTGTTAAAGAAGTAACATATTTTATATTAGATCGTGTTTTTGTAAATATTTTGAAATAATATCACATTTTCAGACATCAAATATAAATTGTATCTCTCACAGACTCATAGCGATGATAATTTCGAACCTAGACACCTAGTTTAGAATACCATTACAGTTTTGTCTGTCAGAAATACGAATTTGTAGGTAGTAAGTCGCCGAATTTTTCAGGTTGCTCAAAATTTTAAAACGGCCGATACTTAAGACAAAATACCACTATTTGTAAAACATGTTACAACAGGAGCTTGGGATTTTCACTAACACTACTGTGAGAATTCAAAATATCGCAAGATATAAATTAGTAACCTATATTGGCGCGGAGTTGCTCTATTAACATTTTCATTGTACGTAGCTTAATATGTGCCATGAGTTCACACAATTAACAACATAAATAATCCTCATATATAACTCATAGTGTCCGTCTATCACGCACTATATCTTAGAATCTAATAATGAAATACATAAGCTGTTCCTTTTAGAACCAAAAACTTGAAAAAATATCAACTTTGATCTTATATGCGTAAGTTATATTCCAAGTTTTAAGATGGCTGTAGTTAATAAATAGAATTTGTGTCCACTGAAATAATCGTGTGTGCTTAAGTTTAGGACGATTTATGCTTTAAGAAAGACAGATGATAGAAGACTGAAGTTCGGAAATAATATGCGCTCTGCCAATTGAAGTGTTCGCTCCTCACTTAGAAGTTTGGAACTCATAAACACTAAGCAATAATTTAAATACGTCGCCTTTAGATGACTCTAATGCACAAAGTCTGTGGGCCCATTAAACACATATAGATTGAAGTTAGTTATTGTAGTAAGTACAGTAAAACCTGTCTTAAACGGGATCTGGGCATAAGGTAAACCTGTCTTTGTCGGACTAGTTTACAGTTCCGAGGATCTGGAGTCCTGAGGATCTAATTTTCAAGTACCTGTATTAAACTGAACCTTCCTTCAACAGACAAATTTCGGTCCCTTGCGGTTCCGTTATAGCCAGTTTTGACTGTATAATTTTGCTTTTCGTGCAGGCATCGGCGTCGATGTATAATAAATCTTGTACGCATGAAGAGGCAGTTTTTGTTGTCTGAAACCACCCAGCTGTTCTGACGACAGACTTTTTGATTGAGATGTTTGCCTGGACTGTGATTGATTAGAAGGCTTACCCCCCACCGTGGTCCGTATGAGGCCAAGATACACACACCCTTCATGAATTTGTCTCTGTTCTATGCTAATCTCACCACGTTGGAGACTGTTGGCTATAACATCTTACGCAAGGTGGGTGGAGCCATTCTAAAAGTGTTAATGCTTACGTTCTGTCCGTCTTTTTAACCATCCATTATGAAGGCATGTTTAGTCTACAAAAGGATGCGACTAAAAATAAAATACATTGATCGCAATAGAATCTAATTAGTTTCCTTGCGTGCTCGTCTAAAATTCTGCTTGAATGTGAAGAAGACTGAACTAGATGAAGATGTCAGTGTTTAATTTCTTGGACTACCTGAAGATAGAGGCAGAAAGCTCTACGAAACGGCCGTAACTATATAACAATTTATATGGCGGAATTTTTCAGAAGATTTCACCGCTTTGAGAACTTCAAATTCTGCAAAAGATAATCGGTTTCTCCTGAGTTTACTCGTCGTATTTTATAAAAGTTATTTGAAATTTGTTTGATCAATAGAATAACTTTACGACGTTTGACACCAGAGTACTGAGGAAAGTATTTTGACCTAAGGGGTGGGGAAATGAATGAAAGGTGGAGAAAACTGCACGATGAAGCTTGGTAATTTTTACTCTTCACCAGATATTATTAGAATGATCGAACCAAGGAGGATGAGACGGAACGGTTCTATAGAACGAATATGGAGATGAGAAACACAAATACAAATCCGAATTATATAGGAATACTAACAGACGTCGCAGTTTTGTGGCTGATACTGCCCATTTGTTTTAATAAGATCCCTGGTTCGATTTTCAGCATGAATAAATCTGCCTTCCCGATTCTTGGCAGCGTTCTGTTCTTCTAAATAAATGGTAATTTCCTACAGTAGGTCACAACAGCATCCGCTCGCTGTTTTTTCCAATTAATCTTTAAAATCATCCTAGTATTCTGTCTACGGATATTGGCCTGTAAGAAAATTAACTTCAAAATCACCTTTTTATTTCATTAATTCTAACATATATACAATGTATTACGAACTAGAATAAAACATTATTAAAATATTCAACTAAACGTTTCGGCCAATCTAGACAATTCTCACGTCAACAAACTATAAAACCAGGGAGATACTGAAGCTTTTACATTGCTAGTAATGTTCAAAATATTTTATAAATTTGAAAAGCCTCGTTTTATAATCAAGAATCGACAAAAGTTATGCTACACTTTCCTTTCTTCCCTTATCCCCACAATCGTTTTTACCTAATAGCGTACCGCGGTTAAAGACCCTTTCACACTGAAGTACGTCACAAGGTTTTCTCTGCACGTGATCACAGAAGCAGCAAACATAGCTCAATAAATGACTGTCATGGCAAATCGAAGGAATTTCGTACGAGACAATTATCGAAATTGTGTTGAATTAATGTATGTTGTAATCACATACAATGCTACAGGCATACCCTTCAATGCAGCAACTTTAATGGTATTGTTAATCTTGGAATAATAACTTAATATTCCAAACATATGTTCTCTTTAATAATTGTGACAATACACAAGTAATCATCTTTCCGCCTTCCAATTCTTGCAGTAGGAATGCTGGGGTATTTGTCAGGGAAAATGTCTGCATAGATTTTTAATTGAAGGTTTCAATATACATGTCTCATCTTACGCAGTGTAGGTTCTAATAATTCTTTCTGAGGAAAGAGAAGCTATTTTAAATTTTGTCACGTTCTTCTCATTTCTTCTTCTTATGCTTGAATAATACGTGCAGCCACTTCAGACCCATTATTTAGAGAGTTTTAATTTATAATCACTTTTATCTCGAACACAGAATTACTAGTCTTAAACAGATTCAAGTAATACGTAAGCTAGAAGGCCGGAGCGTAATTCAGCTCTATTCTGTTTTCATAACTAGTATTCCTAATGCTGTAAAAAATTAACTTCTTAAGTTTAGTTTGAATAAATCCAAGGAATATTCTTCCCTGTTTTTCCAATGAAACTTTGAAATTTATAAAACCTTAAATTAGACCTATAATAAAACGAAGAAGACAGTATGTTTGGTCCGACTTCCTGCTGCCTGTCTCCCAACTGGAAACCCAAAGACTGAAATAAACAGAATTGTGATTTTAGGAATTAGTTTATTCTTGCAAAATGTGGTTTTTTACCATAGCTACCTATCTAATTAATTAACGAACGAACTAACTAAATAAACAACTAACTGAATAACTAACTAACTAACTAAGTAACTAACGAACTAATTACCTACTCCATGATTCGCTTTGAGAAGCTAATAGGTCCTACTTTGGCTTGTCAAGAAATTCCCCGAATTTTATGGAACCCGGAGGTTCATTACCGAATTCACAAGATCCCGTCACCTGTCCCTATCCTGCGCCAGACCAATCCAGTCCAACCAATTTTTTATGCCATTCTAATAGTATTCTCCCATCAACGCCTAGGTCTTCCAGGTGGTCCCTTTCCCTCAGGTTTCCCCATCAATACCCTGTCTGCACCTCTCATTTCCCACGTAAGGTCTCACATGCCCCGTCCATCTCACTCTTCTTGATTTGATCACCCGAATAATATTTGTTGAGGAGTACTTCTCGTAAAGCCACTCATGTAGTCTTCTCCACTCCCCTGTTACCTCGTCCCGATTAGGCCCAAATATCTTCCTCACCACCCTATTTTCCAACACCCTCAACCTATGCTTCTCCATCAAGGTGAGAGACCAAGCCTGAAACCCATTCAAAACAACAGACAAAATTACGTTTCTGTATATCTTGATCTTTATGTTTCTGGATAGCAAATTGGGAGACAAGTTTCTGCACCGAATGGTAGCAATCATTTCCGGACTTCAGTGTGTTCTTAATTCCTTCATGAATGGAATTTTGATTTGTTAGTCTTGTTCCCAAACATATGAACTGTTTCACTCTCTTAAAGGATTTTTTACCTCTCCTCCTTTTGTGATTTTTTTCTGCGTGCTGGTCTCTAGACATGATCATACACTTAGTTTTCTCAGCCAATCTCCTTACTAGCGAATACCAAAGCTTCTGTGTTGTTCTTTACAGTATGCATGCGTTCGCTTCATAATTAATGTTATCAGCGTACACCAGAAGCTGATCTCGGTCTTCTAGCCCGTAGCCTAGTCACGATACGCACTAAACCATCCCAACTCCTGTGTGAACCTAAGTGGGAGAAAATAACAGAATGCTGTAGAAAATAACGTAATGATTTTTACTCTTTATCAGGTTCTATTACGGTCATTAAAATGGACATATAGATACGTGACAAATGTAGCACGTAGAAGAAGGGACAAAGGCGTAGAGGACTTTATACGGAAACCTGGGAAGAAGTGTACATTTAGAGGTCTTAGTCGTAGGAGAGGATATAATATTAAAAGAGATCTTACAAGGGATATAGTGTTAGGATGCAAAGTGGGTTAATTTGGTCCGAGATACGGCAGCTCTGATGAAAACGGTGACCAAACCTAGGGTACCATAAAAATGCTATAATTTCTTTACCGACTAAGCAATATTGAGCGTCTAAAGAAGAATTCTGTTGCACGGAATTGATTGGAAAAATAATTCTGTCAGGTTTTGCGGACGACATGAGGCTGAAAGACCACACGGGCTGAGAAACAAAGAATAAACTTGTACTGGTTTAGGTCATGTGTAATAGCTGACGTAATGTAAGGCGACTGCCAGTTATGAGTTGTTATTAATGTGCGTCCTTACAAAAATAATGGAACAGTAGCCGCAACTCAATTCTACTGCTTGCTCCTTACGGCATTCTATTTCTTGAACTAATGACAGCAATTTATTTTAAAGTAGTAAATAGTCGTCACTGAGACATATAAATCGTGTACGAAGTATTGTGCATCAGGTTCAAAAATCTGCATAACAATGTTAGTCTACTCAACTTTGAGGTTGTGAGTTGATAATGATGGACGTATTTGTTGGTGATCAGACTTCATACGTACCAAATTAATCACAGACAGTAGCATTCGGTAAGTGAATAACAGTTCCTGGAACGTGTCTTCTTTACTGGGAAAAGAAGAGCATGTTTAAAGCTCATAGAATTTAATAGTTGCACTTGTGAATCACTCATCTCATACTTTCAACAAATTGTGTTACAGCTTCAAAGGCTTTGGTGGGGAAACGTCTTCAAAATTTTTCACTTGGAATAGGTAAAAAAAGGAGGAGTATGAAATAGAATATATTTTAATAAAATACCTTGTGTGAGAGAAGGTTTGATGGAAAAGACTCCAGATCGTGTCTGTTGTGAATTTTTGCCTTTACATTTTGACTCTGCCATCAAGCAATATAATGTCAACAGCAGTTTTTACCGTCAATGATTGACAACGATTTTTAAATTGTATAGGGTATGTGAGTAGTTTATATAAGCTTAAGGAGGAAGTGTTTTACTAATTTTTCAGTTTTTACTGGCTTTCAATAATTACCTGAATAATTATATGGCCAATTTACCTTTTGTACATGCTTTGTATTTTGTCAGTATTTTTCAGTACGCTGCTTTCAGTATGCTGTTGGTACTACCATTTTATATATTCGATTAACGTACGGAATATGGATCGTATAATTTTCGATTATCAACATTATAACGTTCCAATTCTGAGGCAACGGGAAGAAGTCTCATGGACAGTTGGGACGACAGCACTCGAGACTCTCATCTGTATTAATCCACTCCAGCTTCCTATGCCCCGTGTCATCCAAAAAACAATTTTTATTACTGAAAGTTACGATGTGGTTATCACTACTATCATTTTTGTGAACAGAATGGCTGGCTGACTGGATCGGCATGTTGGAAGAAAATGGAAGAATTAGGTGATCTTTGTGGGGGTTTCGTGGTATTAGCATAAGAGCAGTCACAGCAGTTGATGTGTCTAGCACGCTTAGGCTCCCTGCCACGAGCCCTTCTGATTGGCAAGCTGCATGATAGAAATGAGTTTTGAGATGCTACCCAGAACAAGTTCGAGGCACCCCTCTAAAAACTAATTTTAATTTTGCTCTTTCTCTGTCTGCTGTCTGAATTCCTTTTACATTCTAAGCTTAATTCACTTTGTGACATAGTTTATATCTTTTACACCAACGCTACTTTATTTTGTCCTTGGCACCATCCTTTATTCATATTTTTGTATTTTGTGCAATGATGATATTTATTATTTTTTTGTATTAAAAGTAACCTATAAGCCAAAAAATGTACTCTCTTCATTCTCACAAATTTGTCACCGACTATTTGAAGGAGAAGGTCAAATTTAACTTAGCCGTTTGATCAGTAAAATTAATTGATAGTACATATAAAGATTCATTTCTTGACTTACAGAGAACAGAGACTGCTTCTATTAGAAAACCAAACAGTGAATGCCTTATACGGAAGTAATCGCTGTTTATTGTGAGCATCAAATGGAACACGTAAATACACTGTGGAAAAAAACGCAGAGTTTCTCTTGTTTAACCTAGAGGGACGTAACAACCACTAGGCATTAAAGGGTTAAATAGTTACAGATCACAATATTTCTAGCTGTGGAACTGCTGTATTTTACTCTCATAAAACGAAGACGACAATTGGTACAGTGTTGGAGAAAACTCTACTGACCATGAACCGTATTTTAATTAGATTATAATAAAGATACTTAATTAAAAATCTGTAATATTGTTAAAAATCAAATAAATTACTACCACAATTGGTACTCTCGAAAAATATGACAAAATAAAATTTTGTTTATAGGAATGACATATCAAAAATTCAGCGGCGCCATTTATTGACATTAAACAAAGAATTTCTGTATCACAATTTGAATATAAATATTGAAGCCGCAGAAACAGGGGCTAACTTTGTGTCAATATCAGATGAAACAAAAACTGATACTACATACATTCTTACTTCACCAATTTACAAATTTTCTTTATTAATTTCAATAAACACATTTCCATTAAAATATTTATTCATTCATTCTGTAGTCTGTCTTACGACAGGTCCGTAGCCTCTTCCAAAGCGAGTTCTCCACAGGGTGCGATCTAGTGCTTCCTTTTTCAATTTCCGTTATCTTTTCTTTTCCTTAAGGTAAAATATTTATAAGAGCATTAAATTAGGAACGTATTCACTAAGACTATTTGAAATCAGTCACATTCTTTTAGGCTATATATTGAGACACAGAGAACGTCTGGTAAACGTTGGCTTATGAAATTTTGCCCACCTTAGGAATTTCTTTCTAATTTTCCCCTGAATATATGTAGAAATTATTTGTAAAACAGTTTAACCCTTTTTGCATCGTATTTACTACGCTTCCTATTTAATGGTTAAAGGTGACTCTTTCCCACCACTGGTCTCTAATGGTGAGATTATGATTGCGAGAAAGTCTATTTCCACTCCCCCATGTGTGTTTGTAGGGTGGTCCTTCGTTAAGCAAAGGGATAATTTTAGATTAATACCTGTCCTGTTAACTGAAACGCACAACTTACTTCATTTAATGTGAAATGCCTTTGTTTATTTTGAAAAATAGAAAAAAATAGAAAAATACTCGAGAGAAGTAGAAAAATATTCGAGAAAAGTCTAACTTCGATGAAGATTCGAATATGGTTTCACGACATCCACACAACAACTGAAAGCCAAAACACTAGTCCTTCATGTAGCACTGCAACCGATTAGTAAAAAGATGGCGAGTGGAACTCTTAATTCAGACTTACGTCGACTGCATCCCAAGCCAACCCGTTACAAATAGGGTTATGTGTTCTTCATTTATTCATATTCGTCAAATATATTCGTTATAATTTTACGCAGAATTCACGGAAGACGTACTTAGATTTATTGTGAGTTACCTTCGTGTCCCTCTCCTACACTAGACGCAGTACATTTATCTCTCTGAAGCGAAGTTTTTTTCCTCTCTCTCTCTCTCTCTCTCTCTCGCTTTCTGTCTGCAATCACCATAATCCACTTGCAAGTTGATTTTTTAGCTATCAGTCATGTGGAAGTCCTGCGGCGATATGTTCTTGAGTTCGTACAGATAAAATTTCAATGTGTATAAAATACTTATTTCGAATAGAATTTACATTTACGCAAGGAAATATTTCCAAACGAATCCCTTTGAAATGTTTGGAACTTCAAGATTAGAACATTTTTCATATGTAATTCATTGAAAGGATATATTCCGACTTCCAAAGGAAGAACACTAAATTATCTCTAACATTAACTGCATCAGTTGCCCCATCCTACATGTCGATGTTATGTAAAAGTGACATAAATATTTTCGAACCCCTGAAAGTTTTGCTACTGACTTATAATCAGATTACGTTATATAAGAGAAGCATTATCAGGCTTTTAATTAGGATATAATTTCAAAAATACTTTAAATGGGAACGTTAACATAACTTAAGATCGAACCTCTGAAAGGTTTGGTGCTTAATGTTATATATCATATTACGTGTAACATATAAAAGAAGCATCAAGTTTTGATTTAGGATATAATTGGAACAATACTTTAAATGATAACGTTAAGGTAACTTGCCCTGTGGACGCCATGAATGCGTATGGGGGAGTGAGTGAGTAGATGAAATCCTTCTTAACTTTCGCACAATTTGGAGTGTGTCTTGGCTTCATGTCCCGGCCGCTTTACCGCCGAGGACAACGCTAAATCTACGCATTGATTAGGAGGCTGGGTGGAATTCAGAGCCGATCTTAACGCTTTGCAGAAGAGACAAATTTCTTGCCGCATCCGGAATTGATTCACGATTTATAAGGCGTGATGCCCGTAGCGTAGTCACCGTACCTACTGGCTACTATGTTTCACATTAAATGTAAATACCAACTACAAATCTTATCGACTACCTACGGAAAATATAATGATTTCAATTATTTGCAAACTCTATTAACTATTAGCAGAGACGATTACGAGTGCAATACACTAATGTAACCGCTATATGTTCTTATCAACCAGGAAGTTTTTTATTTTAAAACAGCCGGAATATTGTTGCGTTTATGTAGCACTTATTAACTAAACAAACGAACACTAACGTATTTTTGGACGATATATTCATAGCCGTGTCTCATAAAAACAAGCATGCAGTGGGGTTATTAGCCAGGTACTTAATGACCTTCTTCACAAATTATTTTCCATGAGCATTAAGATAAAATCGTGTCCACAAAGCGCTGTGATGCACTAAATATATATATATACTTCTGAGAAGTAAATAACTGTATTTACATAAATAAGGCTTATCTCCTGTTACGCTACAACTGCATATTAACACGCAATTATCATGTCTCTCGTAGAGGGAATGGGAGGCGTTATTTACACTACCTGTTTACTTTTTCAAATGCAAAGTTAATTATTATTTTCTTAATATATATATAAAAGTGACTTAATTCATGAGCAATTCGGGCAGTAACTAACTTATAGCTTATAAGTTTCGTAATTTTTATTTTAAAGTTCCCAAATTTATTAGGAAGTCTGCTATATGCTAGTAGATAGCCTGTCTACAAACAAACTCAGAGAAACCTAAGCACTTGTCCATGCCTCATCACTGAAATGCAAGAAAAATTCATATCTTACACATATAAATTCTTCGAAAAGATCTTATATTTCAAATATAACAGTAACAAACCAAACGTCTGTACATAAACAATTAACAAAAGTTTAATTTTGGGAATGCTAACTAACATTCAGTCCTTAATTTCCCTACTTCTCTCTAGAAATATAAAGATTAAAGCATAAAAGAATAATTTTGCATTTTGTTCTTATGGGGGTAAAACTTCCGTGATTTCAGGCTTCCGTCGCGATGTTGATGAGATCTACGCTCTTCTGGGATATTACGCAGCGTCGAGTGGTAATCCTTTACTGACGTTTCGGGACAACGTATCGGTCCCCTCTGCAAGGGTCAAGTTTGACTTCTTGACCCTTGAAGATGGGACCGATACATTTTCCCGAAACGTCGTTTAAGGATTACCACTCGACGCTGCGTAATTCTCAGATGAGCGTAGATCTCATGGGGGTAAAACTTGTTGCCTCACATCATGTGAAGAATAGCAACTGAAAGTATGATTTAAGCTTAACTCCGAAAGTGGTGGTTGTAGGTGCACTAATTTGTTCTTTGGAAACCTAACAACACGAATAAACTGAATATATGCGAGAAGGTTCTGAGCAGAATACTTATAACTATTAGAAACGAAGTGACAGGATGCTAGGCAAAACTGAATGACTGGTACTTTTAAACAAATATGAGTATGTATATCGTACCTCTACTTGGTACAGACTTAGGAGGTGGACGGTCCGTGGATCGAATCCTGGTGGGGGCGAGATTTTCAGCACCCGTCCAGACCGGCCCTGGGCCTACCCAGCCTCCTGTACAATGGGTACTGGGTCATTCCTGGGGGTAAAGCGGCCGGGGCGTGGCGTTGACCACCCACCCCCATCTAGCGCAGAGTTTAAGGAAAGAGTATAGCTATACCTCTACTCCCCCTCTTGGCCTTCATGGCCTGTTCTAGGGTGAACTTTACCTTTAACTTGGTCCAGTCTAGAAGTACGTGTAGTTAAGGAAATTTGTTCGTCACACCTGGATGAAAGAGACCACGTAAGGTACTGTAAATATTTGGGACAATAGGCTGAAAAATGGATCTTTAAAAGTCTTTTTTAGGGTATGGTCCGGATTAATCTGGCTAAGTGTAGGGACCACAGTAAATGAATTTTCAGTTCACTGAAATCCACGGTATTTCTTGAGTAACTAAACAACTACCAACTTTACACAATAACTCCAGTCCTGGAGTACCTTATCTGACATAAGTACATCTAGAAAAGTATATTATTCAGCAAGATTGATCTTCATTAATAATCCCACTTACTATAAACGTTACTTTGTGATCATTATTTAAATGTCAGATATGAATACAATGGAACAACACTTTGGATGCTTTTAGCGCACAAACAACTAGTTTATCATATGACCGGCTATATGAAAATTGTTTGGAACACATTGTCCTGTGTTTTGATTGATCTGTACGGAATTGAGCAAACTACGTTAGCAGGAGGCTGATGGGAATCTGAAACGAGTACATTATATACAGAATATGTTTGAAGATTGCCATCTTTTACGATGTGATGCCGTGTAGTCTATTATAAACTGACGACATATTGGAGGGTGGTATTTTAAGGGTTGAGGTAATATTTTTAATTTCATCCTTGAGAACTTAAATTTGCACAGATAATCTCCATTTAGAAAATTAAGACGGTGATACAGAAACAGCATGAATTTTGAATCTGAGAAATAATTTGTGAGGATGTGAAATGACAAGGGAAATTTTAGGACGGGTAGCTCCCATTTATTTCGTTAAATTCCAACGACTGTTATCAACGTGTAGAAACGTAACGTCTAATGGTTTTGGCACATTTTGAAATGGAACTTTGTAGAAGAAAGCGGTCGTATCCTACATCTAAATATTCCTATAGAGACGGGGGAGCAACACAGAAAATACAGGAAAGGCACCAGGCCTTCCTGCGAAAAGTAGACACTGGAGTCTTCCGGGTCAAATGTGGAGGTGTTACCACTAGACTTATAGCTCTTTAGTAGCTGTAACACCATGATTACAGTATGAAAAGGTACAAACATTTCTCAAGTAAAATTTGTGGTGTTTTCCTTTCATTGTTCTTTCACAAACCTGTCGTGGATGTGTGTATTGTTCCTAAAACACACACAAGTAATTGCGGAGGTGCATTTTTCTTTTATGACATTGCTTTCATATTGATTGGCATATATGATTAAGAAAATTTATATTAGAGAATTTATTCGGATTTAGGACTGTAAACACATGTCATAAATGCCAGGAAACTCATTAGGTCACTTTGTCTTTCTGTTTGGGCCACAGAATAAAACAGGTGCTAAACCAGCTATTGTTGTTAGTGTCTTTAAATATTAATGGGGTGACAGAATCTAGAAATATGCGATAAGCCAAGCATGTAACACGCAAGACAGACCTAGACATGCATGGGAGAAAAATATTTAAACCGATCTTCATAAAATTTAGTCTCAACTGCATTCATATGCCCTGGAATATGTTCCATTGACGGGTAAATACAAACACGCTAGTGAAAGTGAGATTGGATTTCTCACGGCAGTGTCTATGAAGATTAAATTTATTGTCTTCTGAGATATGACGTGTAGTCTGGTAGGCTTTCACCGACGTTTCGGAGAAACCTCCTTGCTTCATCCCAAGGTCTGCACTCACAATGAAGAGGGAAGAAACATGTAAAATAGCAGTAAACGTAAACCTAGGTACACGGCGTCACGTTCCAAACATCGGCAATCATCACTGTCATAAACATTCGCGTTTTATAGAAGGCGGAGAATTTATTGATTAACCGCGCCACTGTCAATTTCTCAAAAAGAATTTTATTTGTGGAGTTAGTCACTTAATACTACCCACGTCCATCTACATTACACATGTCATTTATCAGTGAAGTGAGGGATTTTTCTGTTTACACGTCATATGTGATCTGATGTACGTAGATTAATTTTATATAGGCATAGTCATACTTTACCGGTAAAATATCTTGTCTGTACGTTAGACATTTCGTGTTAATATTTTCCCAAATTTGATTTCTGCTGCTTTCGGCAGTTTAGCTTTATTCCAGTAGGTATATTTTGAAGAGTATTTTCTGCAAAAATGAAAATATATTTTAGGCGCTTTTCACCAAACATGGCAATTTTGGTAATAACGCTTTTATGTAATTCCATTCGTGGAATTAGTGTCGAACAAATTCGAAATTGGTGGATTTTTAATTTTTGTGGATTTTCTGTGTCATGCTGATAATATTGTTTTCACAACCGAAACAATTTCACTTTTCAGGACTATTTTAATTAGCAAAGAAACTCCTTATGTGGAGACCACGACCGTCCATCCGTCTGTCTGTCTGTGACATAGTATCAGACACTAAATCATTTATCGGATTTTCATGAAATTTTTATAGGTGTTCCTTACATAATCTTTCGCAAGCCTCAGTTTCTTAAAAATCGGCTCATCGAGAGTTAAAGAGTGTAAATGAAATTTACCCTACTTTCAGCGTTTCTTGACTGATTTGGGTGAAATTTTGTAGATAAATTTTCAATCAAAATGATTAAGGGATCGTGATGTTCGTGAAAATCAGTGTAGTGGAAATTACATTTTAATTAAGGGCAGAAATAAATTTTACACGTCCTTCTGTAATTTTTATCCGATATAAAAAAAAGTCGGCACATGAAGTGTTATTATTTATAAACTTATTGCGAGTTATTTTAAATCAGCTCAGTGAAAGCCATTCTTTATTTAAGGGCGTAAATTTAACTTTATTCACAATATTCAAATTTATTATCCACTCTGGGTGGAATTCAGTACAAAAGGTCATGAAATTAGTGACGTTAAACAACTGTGAGTTTTATGAAAATCAGCCTAGGAAAGGCCGTACATTTATTATGAGCATACATGAAACTGTACTGTGTGCCGTGAAACTGGCCGACACTTCGATAAGAAAGAACGCCTTGCTACAGCCTATGTATATTTACAGCAATACGGAGTGTACAATATGCACTCTTCTTATAGACGTGTAAGACGCACCCTGTAAGAGGAGAGGATTGGGAAAAGAGAAGTTCATATAGCACTTTGATGGAGGAACCTCATGGAAATAGATCACATGGAAGATAAAAACGTAGATGAGAATTTATGACTAGAACTAATATGAAAGGGATATGATGGGAGGGATTGTGCCTTGGGATAGGAACTACTGGGGGCTCTCGTGAAAAACGTAACGAATTTTCGCGTTCCATAAAATGTAGAGCATTACTTATATAGCTGAGAAAATGTCAATTCCTCAAGAGTCACTTGCACCATGGAGTTACCTAGCTTCTTTTGTGGAGAAGGGCCCCGCAGCAGAAGCTACGGACGCACCGCAGCCTTAAGACTTATTGTGCAATCCTTGTGATGAAAATGAAGATGAACAATTTTTAATTTTTCCAAGTAATGGAGCACAGGTGGAATGAAATGGACAGGGGAAAACCGAAGTACTCGGGGAAAATCTGTCCCAGTGTCACTTTGTCTACCACAAATCCGACATGGACCGACCCAGGATCGAACTCGGGCCTCTGCGGTGGATGACCGGCGACTAACCGCCTGAGCCATGGTACGGCCTGAGTTACTTAGTTACAAGCAGCGAACATTTTTCTTTTGTCTATTAGACTCATAGTTTCTTTTATTTTCTCCGTTGTAACATTGAGACTGATATCCTAAATCAATACCTACACTAACATTGGGCGTGAGAATGTGAAATGTACTTCATTGATTCATAAGACTAATAACCTTCACGTTCTATCAGAATTGAACCTTCAATGCTGCGAGAGAGCTGGCAATTAACATTTATACATACTAACCTGGAATCTAACAAAGTAACTTACAAAGGATTTTTCTGTAGCATGACATGTATTCGGGAGTTGCGCGGCAAGAAGCTGGGAGGGAACACGAAGACGGAGTTTTTGTTAATTTTGTTCTCTTTTTCCATACTAATACCAGGTTGGCACTTGGATCGGGCACGACCCTTCCTTCCGAATATTTTTTTTCTGTGGCGCAACAGCCCAAATCGGGACTAGGCCGCCTCATTTTTGAGGTTTTACGTCACACACAACAAGATACACACACACACACACACACACCGGTACGACTCCACTGGACGAGTGATCAGCTCGTCGCAGAGACCGCTACCTACACAAAGCACAACAAACACAAGGGATGAACACCCATATCCTCACTGGGATTTGAACCCGCGACCCCAGCACTCATGTGGCTGCAGACCTACGCCTTAAAATGCACGGCCACTGAGATCATCTGTTTTTCCGAATAATTACCAGTTTGTTATAACTTATGATCCGACCATCGATGTTACATATGCTTAATGTGAATAAAGTTAACGACAAACGGAACCACAGTGAATGCGTTTAATAAATGGAAATCCTTAAAACTATCGAAACTTAACTGATTTGTACAATGTGACGTAATTTCCTCTTCTCTGTCCCGCCCGAAAAGGTGTGTTAGAAGAAAAGTGTAACTTTAAAAGTACTTATTTTTTCGCCATGTACTATAATTGTAATGCAATTAAGAGTGATATAATCACACATCAACTTACCAATGTCACTTCTTATTAAGCATTAATTCCTAAATGTTCCTGTCCTTGTACCATAACATGAAACCCCATATGATGATCCAAGGGTATTAATAGATATATATGTGTTTTATGTACACGTAATAAAGAACGATATCCATAAATTGTGCTCTGATTGAATTGCATTAGAGAGAGATCTGCGCTCTTCTGGTAGGTAGGTACAATACAGAGGTTTATTGCTTCTTAATTTAGACACTTGAGTATTGTTGATGTAAAACTATTTTAAGAGAAAATGTAGAATATTTAAAATTCTACGGGCATGGAAATAGAATCAGTCCAGTTAATTTCACACTATGCTATAGCAGTTGGTTAACTACATTTCTTGTGTAAAAGTTGAAACATCTGTTAGAACAGCAGCCATCCGGTATAAAATTCATTACAAATAAACTGTAAACGTGCGTTAAATTATGCGTAAGCGCGTAGTTGAAACCCTTTCCTCAAGAAGTCTTCCTGACTTAGGAGAGAATCACGGTGGAGTCAGGCGTAGTAACCAAGAAAACAGATGGAATATGGATATGGCTGCAGGAACCAACTAATTTATCATTGCGGAGGCTCATTAAGTGGGAATCCGCCGCGCAATGATCACCCGGGATTACGCTGGTGGTGACCTCTAGCGCAGAGTGGTTTGTGTATCACTTGTGACAGACCAGTGTACGTCCTCGGCCTCTTTCCATGGGTTGCGCTGCACCTGAGCTCCCGCCACTACACTGTTCAAAACAGTTCCAGCTAAGGGAAGTTGTTTGTATTCCCTCTTCATCTATTCGAGTCTTTGTTTCTACCATCACCTCTTGCTTCTATTTTTGTTCCTTCATTTTTCATTTTCATTTTATTTTATTTCATTTTTTTTAATTCTACCAAACGGTAGCAGATAAATTAGGCTAGCTTGCCTTCATTTTCGCAATCACGTTTCTCGGTAATGGAGGTGCTATTTAATTATCTTATATTGTAACTGACGACGCCGTCAGTAAGTCAGATTACGTAGCGTCATTGGCAGGTTTGTTTTTTGAGTGATGACACTGATGGACTTTGAAATGAAGTGGTCGTGACCTATTCCAGGCGCCGTCACAAAATTTGCCTGGAGGGACTGAGATATACACGAATGATGTGACAAAATAGAGGTTTCTCAGCCGTCAGAAGCATTATCTCTTGACGCAATTGCTAGGGTAACTCAGTATCGGTTTATTGGGACAAAGGCATTACTTGTAGTAAGGAGTGTTGTTGCTCTGGACCACAGTACCTTAGTTCATGCGAGACTGTTCCCAGGTAAGAAAAACAGGGAGGAAACTTCTGAATTTTACTGAAGCCTGACCATTGATCTAGAATCCTGTTGCGGGAGTTCTTCTTGGGTATTCCCTATTGTCTTAATTAAAAATATAAGAATATAACAAGCCATATAACATAACATTATTGTTACTGCACAATATATATATTTATATATATACACGGCATACACAAAATAATGGTGCGGTTTTAATAGTCTTCACTATTAAAACCGCACCATTCTTTTGTGTATGCCCTGTATATCATTACTACTAGAATTTGAAAATTTAAAGCGACTTTTAACTTGCAAAATAACCAGTTCTTATAACCCCATAATTTGTTGGTATTTGTAAAATTTATTGTGAATGCCAATCCATTTCCTATTTCAGTATGACATATTCAGTGGTAAGGGATGCTACGTCGAAAGGAACAGCAAAGCTTCATGAAAAGTAAATGTACAGGACTTTTTAAATGTAACACGTAAGTTTTATTCTGTTACAAATTTTTATCCCTTAAAAATGGAAAATTCCATGTTTATATTCACTGCTTTACTGCGAATATTTTATTTGAATCTCAAAAATTAGATATAAACATAGGATTTATTCTTTAAGATCGTCTCTCTATAGTATGATTGCGTACAATTTGTATTTTATGTTCTGTTGGTTATAGCTCCAATGCTTATTTAATGTTTGTTGGTTATAGCTTCAAAATTTGAATTCTGTTTTATACTTGATTATTTCATAATTTAAATAAATTTAAATTTATAGCAAACGTAATGAATAGTTACATAATTAAATACAACAAATTAAATTATTCAAATATGAACTGGATGTGGATCGCCACGCTGAATGTGGATGTGATATAACGCTAAACCTTGTGAACTTGGTAAACAAAATCGGGTACCGAACAATGCGGGAGTGTCTTCATCATCCATCTATAAACTGACCTGTATACTTATTTATAGAAAGAGTGGCGATTTGGACTTTGGTCCATGAACTTTCTGGACGTCCTTCTGTTGTGCTGTTCATTTGGCGTCCAATAACGACGTAACAAATCGAAGAAATCTAAGAATCGTCACTTTATCACCTGAACAAAGCATATTTATGTTTCTCATAAAAAATACATTAAAGCCTGATGCAAAATAGGCTTGTTATTTCGTGTTTGTCCTCATAGCGAAGTGATGCATGCACTTAGTAAAATTTCTGAGACGTCAAAAATCTGCAAATTATTGCTGCTACTAATACTGATATCATGGTAGCAAGAGAGACTAATATGCAACATTGTGTTCGTTTTGGGAAGGCAATGGAGTTCAGAGAGTTAGTAGCCCTTAAATGACAGGGGAATTAAAAGCAGAGACTTCAATAAATTTTTTAATAGTTAATCTATACAGCTGATACAGCATCTTAATGTAACGAAATTTATGCGAAATCCATCAATAAAATATTTACAACGGTCAACATTTTGTAACACAGATTCTGAAGTACACAATATAAGAAGAAACTGGAATTTCAACTGTCAAGGAGTTAAGGAGTTTATTACGCACAGTAGCATTATGTTCCGAAAAATAATTTGTTAATTCAAATTGATTAAAAGAAGAGGAAAGAACTATCGTCTATTTGTAAGAATATTTATTTCAATAATACGTGCAAATTCCTGCCATTGCTATATTACCAGAAGTTTATTATTATTATTATTATTATTATTATTATGTAATATTTGTTGTTGTTCCCAATAAGGAAGGCTATTCCAAACCTCGCAATTCAGAGGATTACAAAACTGTTTCCTTCCTTGTCTTTCCTGAGGAGAGGGCCGATTTTCTTCCCGAATCGTAATGTATAAAATTTTATTTCAAACACGGTATGATAGACAAAGTCAAAAGATTGAATGATTTCAAATAGTGCTTTTACATTTAAATATTTCGGTTCGTAGAAAGGAGACGACTGTGAAATGTATGCTAGAAAATATCGATGCTTTGATTTTACCCATAATGTAAAGTATCGGGCTTGTGCTTTACGTCAGGGCACGTAGAGCTGTCTTCTGTCGCTCCAAGTGATATAAGAAATGTGTAATTAAATTATGTTGTTAGGTACTTGGAACAAGTGTATTTTCCGAAAATGGACCAGAAATTTTACTTCACCCGCATGGAGCCAAAATCGTATTAATGGCATTGATACTTTATCACCGCAAATGATGATTACAGATTTTGCTGAACATTTTTATTGATACTGGACAGT
Source organism: Reticulitermes speratus (assembly GCA_021186555.1). Classification (NCBI taxonomy): domain Eukaryota; kingdom Metazoa; phylum Arthropoda; class Insecta; order Blattodea; family Rhinotermitidae; genus Reticulitermes; species Reticulitermes speratus. The sequence continues at coordinate 35,335,410 of JAJKFL010000003.1, read as the reverse complement.
AAACGGTTTAAACTGCAACAGACGTTGTTAATTAAGGTCAGAGAATAATTACACGTAACTTTTAAGGGACGTTTGCGATTTTGTATAAGTAGTTGTAGGTATATTTGTCATTATGCAACTGAAATCCAGACATATTTCTGCAAAATCGTAAATAGCTTTACTTTTATTTTGCTAAATGTCCACCATATCTAAAAATGTCGTATATGAATGCCGCAGGTCTTATTAAGAACAATGCGTTATGTATTATACTGAATTTTTGTAAAATTTATTTTAAAACAGTGAAGATCTTTGAACGTCTTTTAACTTCGAATTTTTTTCGAATCGGTGTCAACAAAAATTAAATTCGCTCTTCAACTCTTATTACAGATTTTCGATGCCAAATTTAAAAGTAATGCTTTGGTAATGTGTCTTTCGGCGGAGTCTGTGTGCATGCTTTATAAATAAAATCAAGATTGAAAGTGTTCCTACTGATATTATAAATGCAACAGTTCTTCCTCACAAATAGTCTTAATTGTGTCTTACTGTAGCGGTCAGCATCCTTAACACCCTTCAGCACAAGCTGAGTGTTCGATCTATGTATCAGTCGGCTTTCTTAATCTTCTGTCTAGAATAAGACTCCGTACGCTAGGGATAAGCCCGTCGCGAGGCTTCTATCTATACACGTACAGGACAACACAAACATAGAAACGATTCAAACATATATTCATATCTGATTGTGATTCGAAGCCACAGTCTGAGCCTTCGAGCACTAGAAGAAAATACATGTCTTAGACCAGGTTTCACTATGACAGTGAAACCTGGTCTAAGACATGTATTGTACTGTAAATATGTGCGGCGTAGATTCATATAAAGCCCAGAGTAAGGATTTGTACATTTATCATATCATAGCTGACGAGTAACGTCTCTGGAACCTGTAAAGATTGAGTTATATTGGTCATTATAATATTATTTTGCTGAGGGACTGAGGAAAATATTTTATAACATATGTCCCCCAGGCCATGTTATAGGTCAGCAAGTGACATTAAAATGATATAGATTAGATGAAAGAGAAAAGATATATTTCTTTAGGTTCCATTGGATTTCCTTATTAACTATGAAGCAAAATCAAAAACAGACTACACCAATGTCGCTTGTTCTGCTTAAGAAAAGAATTTTAATTAAAACAAGTGACTTTAAACAAGTCATTGAAATTACCTTTGGTACTCATTGTTATATTTCGCTCATGACATTTTGATTACGCGGAATAATGCATAAATAGTATAATACGGCAAAGAAATGTGTTTGATAGACTCTTTGTAATAAGTTTCATAGAATTGTAGGGTCCATATGGAATGCCTGCACCCTAGAGGAGAATGACGTTGAAAAACCGGGCAAGTGAAGTTTAATTTGTGTGAAATAAAAAAAGGGATTGTGTGTCTGGTAGCGGGATTGGTTTGGCGTTCTCTGTGACGGTGTAGGTTGGCTGGTGTGACGGCTAGAGAAGGAGAAATATGGCGGCCCGCTGATGACGTATGCTCCTCAATCCGTCACTGCCACGAACACTGCTCTGCTGGAATTGGATGGAGAGAAAGCTTTGGGGCCCAGGGGCTTGGTAAGGGGAGGCTTAGCCTATAGGAAATTACATACACTCACAGGAAATAAAAACTATGACCTTTATTGTATTTGTACCCTATATGATGTCCATTGTAATAGAAATATATATCCTTTCCACCATTCATTCTACACCACATATGTATAAAGATAATTAACGTTTGTAGCACGTCCAGTTTTTATGTTTTTCGTAGTGTTATCATAGTAACGTTTTTAGGAAGGGAACTTAACCGTGTGGTTAAAATTATTATAATTTCTTTTTAAGAATCCTAGCTCTAAAAAGTTTAATTGAGCAGCATTGCTCTTAATGACCAAAAAAGTTGAAGTGAAAAAAATTTAATGATCATAGCTGCGGAATCTTATCTCTCCCTACTATCGATCTAATTTATTTATCGCTTTTTATACTTTGCCATGAATTGTTTATGACTATTTCTGGGAGAATATTAGGAGTTGAGCGGGCGACGTAAGGACATTAGCGATCAGAAAGTTTCAGTGAAAATTTGAATATCCTTTTACTGTCTCGTGAGTCTAAACTTAAGGCGTAGGATCTACTTTAAATTTGATCTGTTAAATACTGATGTACGTCTTTGCCGTTGAAGTTTATAAGGCATATCATTAGAATTATAAATTTATAAACAGTTTTACTTGTGCTTATGAAATATTGGAATACTTCAAATACTTTCAGTGAATTTATTCTTAAGCAAAACTGTGGACATTTACCGTCACTATGCAGCCTAATTCTGGACGAGAGCAGAGCGTGTTGCAGAAGCTGAGGATATCGTTATTGTCTCTATCAAGGTGAAGTGATAACCGAATGGCCCGTACGCAGTTTATGTATCTAGAAAATGGAGAATAACGAGCTCCAAAACCTCAAGAATACAGCGAAAATAAACACCAAGGAACGGAAGAGGCAAGTCAATCTTAGTATAAAATATGCAAATGTAACTTCCCCTTTTTCCAAAAGGTTCGCATGTCTCGTACTTCATAATACGGCGCTAAATGGTTCAGCTTACTATGTTGAGAATTTTACTCCGGATTCTCTGTTACTACCACACAGAGAACACATAGCATCTCTACTACAAAGACACATATTTTACAGCTGCTAAGTGAAGCTGTCGCTGTTTATTCTGGGAATCATAAAAACCCGTTAACTTAGATACAGTCTGTGGGCAAAATGCAAAGTTCTTTAATGTTAAAGAAGGTGACACGTGCTAGAGTAAGTACGGTGCTTCAGATTGTTAATGTATTATGTGAGTATTGCTGTATTATATCTGGAGTTTTTTTTTTCCACTTTGATAATTGTGTGAGTAATCCTGTTGTTGTTGTTATTCACATTAATGAAAAAAACCATCAAAACCCACTTTGTTAATATTGGTGTATATTAAACAAAATCACAACATATCCACGACACGTTTAGACCTTGTACATGGAGATAATAAGCATTAAAATTTTATATTCATATGTATGGATACCACCATCCAGTAAAGGGTCAAACTGTAAAATTAAATTTAAGTAAATTTATTGCATAATAAAGAGCCTAAGCAATTACTTTATCTGATTGAACACAGAAACATTCGCTTGTAAATAAAAAACCAACCGTCGATATTACCACATAATCATGAAATACTTATCTCACAAAATATAAAAGGAAGTACGATATTTACTTTTACTTATATTTCTATATAAACCCTGACTATGGCCCTCTTGGACCAAAACATGTACCTTATTGTTTACAGGACATGATTATAAAATAATATATTTTTGTCTAACGATAATGTTATTAAACAGCAAATAGCATCTCGTAAAGTCACGAAATATCCCGCCTGATATAACCTCAGGTTGCGAATGGAGGACACTGCTTCCAGTTGCGGAGGGTAATTGTGAACATACTGAATAAGCAGTCGACTACAGCCGACGGTTGTAATCCTCCAGCTGGGATTGTTATACGAGGCCAACGACATTTCGCCGTAAGAAACGGCGTATAACGAAATATTATACAGGGCCTAGGACTTGGCAGGCTCTTGTGGTCGCAGTAACAAACGTTCCGGTTCCGTGAAACGTAAAGAATTTCTTTAGTAAATCAGCAACTGACTAGCCTTAAGAAAGACCGTGCCCAGGGGGGTTAGTTAAAGGATTCATAAATCAGGATCCAGAAATATTGGCGGTTTATAACAGGCCTATAGGAAATAATTTATTGTAGACCTATCAATATAACACAACATTTTTTCAAAACAATTTAGCCAGGCTAAGTATCTCTAATGTTATTGAAGATATGTGTGATTTAAGAATGTGTTTTATAACGTGACTACCCGCGATGCATTTTACTAAGTTTGTTGCTACTTAATCGAACTTTTATTACTTTTGCAGTAAAAGATCACAGCTAATGCAACTACGCTGAATGTTTTATATTCTTACGTTAATTTTACGATACAAGGAATTAATAGCCATTCATTTCGTCGATATTTGTGATGTAGTTGTAATGATATACCTTAGAAACTACATTCGATGAAAGTTTTGCCAGTTCAGATTAAAGATTTAATTTCTGTGATAATTGTTATTCTAAAATTCAATGAAATTAATGCAATATGTAATTGAACATATTGTCCCAGTGGTTTTGTCGTGAACTCTGTCCTCTGATTTCGCTGCTGAGAGAACTAAGAAATATTATGCTGTTTGAAAAGGAGATGTTGATATAGAATGAGGTTTCATGTAGAAGTGGAAAAGGGTTGGTGTAGTGGAAGGTTAGTGAAAGAGAAGAAGTAAGTATCTCCAGAAGTCTGAGTGGCGCTAAAGAGAAATGGCTGTGGATTTGGTAGCATCATCACTAGAAACGACTGGCTTTCATCCGAGCTTCCAGAATCCTGATGTGGCAAGCAAATCTCTGCATGAATGCGCATGCATCTTGGTGGTGCCATTTATATTAGGCCTCCTTTGCTTGCAAAGAAGCAACCTCAGAAAGTACCATAGCATAGAGACTTGAAGAGAGTTGAAAGCCGCGAGCTTCGATCCTCCATTATGATATACGTAAGGAGGGGGCATGGACCTTTTGCATGAGTCGTGTCTGACGTCAGTATGAAGTAACTAGGAATGCTATTGAAACTGTGTGTCTTCCACTAAACGCATTATTATACTTCAATGTGTACATGTAACATGTGGAGTGATAGAGAGGAAGCTGGCTGAAGCAGTATAGCTTCTGAATTACATTTGGGAGGTGCCCGGTTCGAACTTCTGAAGGGACACTGATTGTGTCTTTTTTATCAACAGTTGGGTTAGAATCTTCAATATTTCATAATGATATTTATTTATGAATAATGTTGGACAGTCTGTGTGTAAGGTCTTTATATGTATTTCTTCTGTTACCACAAATATCAGTAGACTACAGATATATATCATCAGTCTTCCTACACGACTGCAACTCACAATTGTAAATTTAATACACCATTGTATAGTGCAAAACTCCTGCACGTCGGATGTCGTCGGTATATAACCAAAAATAAATAAAAGCACGTGACACATTAATCACTCAATAATGCCTGGCCCAAAGGCTGATGGTAAGAGCGGAAAGAAAAGTGGAAATGTTATGGTATGAATTACCTCCCATACATCTATGTTAAATGAGAAATTCCAACCTGGGTAAAATTTTGTATTGTTGTGTCATATGTAGCTGCTTAATGGCTTTAGTTGTCAGTGCAGATATTCCCAGATTACTAGAAGTAATGCAGGCCTAGAAGTGATGTAATGAGCACAACAAGAATTATCAATTATTATTATGCGTAGGTTTGTGTTATTTATTACGCAGTCTTCTGTAACACAAACCGCAATCCAATTAGCTGATTATCATAAAACCTTTCATGATTTAGATGAAGAGATTGTCACTCATGTAACGTAAACTGTTTGAAAAGTGAATGTCAGGATATGTGTGAGTATTATTAGGTATAATTTATGGAATAGAAGCGTTGACCATCGTTCTACAAACGTTGACAAGTTTATCTCACAATCGCATTACTTATAGAAGTATTAATGAACATCGATGACAAAAAACGTGCAATTTGTTGTTACTTTAATATTTATTACCTACAGAGAGATAACCAGGTAAGGATAAGTACCAGATATAATCGCTTCATTAACACTACAGTTATGAAATGGGAATGGTTCCTAATTACTTACCACTGGCCAGTGAAATCTGGCAGGTAATGTAAACATAAAGCTGTTCCTGTGCTTAATTACGCACCACGCCACAAAACCTTACGGGGTGTGGAGTTAACACTTTCACGCAATTTGAACCTCTTCACTAGATGGAGGTAATTGGAAGACTTCACGGCATGTCCGCATTACTTCTTTATATTTGCAATAAGAAGCCGGAGGGGCTGCTGATTCGTTGTAAAATCTGGCAGCCAATAACAGATTTTTCCTTGTGTTTAATATTAAATTTTCCTATCTTCGTCTAACCGTGAAAGAAATTGAAGTTAGTTTATTAAAAATAAGTGAAATAACCAATAAACCTCAAGGACATGTGTGCCACTCCTATAAAGTGCGTTACTGTTGGCTCTGAACTCCACATACATAAAAAAAAAACGCAAGTCTATTTCGAAAATGTGGTAAATAGTGGTAAATATAGAGGAATAATTCAGAGGTTTGGTAATAAAGGTTTAGACAGAATCAGGAAGCCCTGGAATTGGTTTGTATAAGAAGGCAGACTTACTTCTTTATGCTGAAGGTTTTTATTTGTTAAGGACAATTCCGTAACTCAAAAGAGTTAAAAAAGTTCTCGTATAGACTGTAACAAATTTAACCCATGAAAACGCAATTAAAATTGATTACATGAACGAGAAGACGCCAGAATCAGCAGATGTAGCAATTGTATAACGTGGGGTTGGTCACTAAGAATACTTCAATGTTGTTTAGGGCTGTAATGGAAATGCACTCACAAACACAAATAAGGTCCCTGTTGAACTTTTCAGAAGAACCTTGTAATGCTTGTTCATATTCAGCACCGTCATAATCCATAAGGGAGTAGTCTTTGTCAAAGTTGTATATGTATTTGTGTATGGGTACGAAATTTTCTCGGGTTTTTTTAGTAAGAATTCCATATTTCAATTTATTTTAAAAAACATGTCGAGAAAATTATTTGGCCTTAAGAAATACCATGTAATTGGACACATGGGATACATACGTAGGAAGGAACTTCGTGATTTACAGAGATGGCATTCTTTGGACTGATAAATCCAGGAAATGAAGATGAGTAAAGAATGTGGAATGGGATGTGGGAAGCGAGAAAACCTACAAACTGTTGTCAGAAAACCGCTTGTTCAGTATCAGGATCGAAGACTAAAGTGAGATAAGATATAAAACTACGAAAGATCTTAGGAAGATAGGCGGTGAGAGTGAGAGATGTATAGAAGTGGCTCAGGATCATCTCCAAGAGCGGAATTTGGTGTAAGTGGTTTATAACCTCCGAATTATAGGACGAGAATATCAGCTGGTAATTGCGGTTCGATGTAAAGATGTCAAAAGAGAAACTATAAATAGAAACAAATCACTCTGAAATGGAAAAACGATATTATGATTACGTAATTTTTTGAAGCAATCTTATCATCAGTCCACCTGTCCTTACGAATTTCTCTGGACTCTTCACAACTTAGTTAACATAGATTCAAGCTGTTATAAGCTTGCCATTTTAAGTGACTGTGTGAAATCTTTGAATTCCAAAGAAATATTTGGTGCCGTTCGGTTTATTTTATTAAGTGACTGAGAGGTAATATTCGCCTCAGAACATAAAAGCCTCTTCATATAAGCATTTTTTAACAGATTTGTGTAAAAAATGTGTACAAAATATTTGTTTTATTTACACTTCCTCTCATTTTGTCACCTCCTGGGCAGTAGTGCACGACTGTGACGTGTACTAAATTAAATGCAAACGAAATGTGCTGTGCTCTAACGCACTTAACTTCCTGCATGCGTGGAAAGGACTACCTTGTTACGAAAAGGTAAACAAGTACAACTTCTGTTAATTACCAAGAGTTCTTAATTCTCACTTTATTAAACCCGTTTTTTCAGTTGTTTTTATGTCATCTTGTATGGGGGAATGATTTATGATGAATTTAAAAACTTTAGAGGGCATATTTTAAGGCAGTAGCATGGCATGTATCTGAAAAAAGCAGGGTATTCAATCCTGAATGCCTCCCTCCAAGTTGCAGCAGGATTCCTAACGAAATCAAAAGGGATATTTAAAACTTAACAAATTTAATATGTTGGACTTTATGTTATTTTCACCGTACCTTTTTAATGTATATAGTCTAATTCCGACAAATGTACATTTGTCAGAATAAGACTATATATATTAAAATGTTTGGCTTTCTTCATACAAAATTTATATGGATAATCATACACTCACTCCGGACAACATTTCGCGTATTTAGCTGTAACGAATTAAATCTCTTAACATCAGACTTACTGATGGTATTTATGTATCATATCCAAAAAGGCTGAAAGAAATGAAAGAATATAATGGCTGAACTTTATTCTCAAAACGAAGCTAAAGAAAAAAATGCTCGTCTTCTGGACTATTTTACCGTGGGTGTCTCTGTTTCGGATGGACTATTTTCCTTCATTTTCAGGTCAGTGAAATCTTCTTGGGCCACCCTGAAAATGGATGTAGTATGCTCCTCCGAAACGTCAGTTTCTTTATACACGGATCTACACAGGAGCATATCCCAGAAGGAGGAAATCTTCATCAGCATAACTGAGATAACCACAAAGCTCGCATAGGCTTAGCTGCTTCACAGCGGGCCGCAGGTTGTATACCTCCCCTACTGACTGCGTTGATGGTCTGGCAGGTAGGGCACCGACACCGACAGCCAATCAACTGGGCCCACATTTGATAACCAGTCAGTTCAGATAGGATTCTTTATGTTACCACGTATTTCGAGTTACTCCAGTTCGCTCATTAATGCAACCGATTCATCCATTATCCACTCTTTATCTGTATGTCCTACGCCAAGTATTGTTCACCTGAAATCCAACAACAAATATCTACTGTCCATCATCGATTAGCAAAATTTTATTTCTAGTAATTTTATATTATATGTACCGTGCATTTTGTCATAAGTTTAGGTTAAACCAACCAATGCACAAGAATTACTAATAAAGTAAGATATATTTGCAACCCCTACATACGTTTCGACAATCACGTTTCCATCCTCAGGGGGGCGCATCAAAGAATCACAATTATCTATGGCATCCAGATAAAATACATTTGTCATTATAATGGAAGTACACATGCTGCTCACAATATTAAAATGAATAGATGCCTATAGGCATAAAACTAAAAGTTAAGAGTAAATAATACGACGTGTCTAAGACAGTGATGTAAGCTCATACTTCATATAACACAGTAAAATTATTATATACAAATATTGCTTACATGATTCGACTTAGACGTTTAAAACTCATAAAAGTTATTTTAAAGAAGTTAACTCTGCTGTTGGCCATGTATACAATCATATAGTTGATCTAAGTCAATCTCGTCCTGTGGCTTGGGATGTTGTGTGCCCGGTGAAGTGTGAAGTTATTTTTAGTAGTTCTAGGTAGTGCAATTTAGTGTATTTACAAAATTCTAATTAATGCGTAAATGTAAAACAGTAGGCTAAGTCTACTGACCCTTACAAAAAGTGAAAACTTTACCGCTTACAAGACTAATCATTCAACTGTAATGTAGTGTTCATTTAAAAAAAGGACCTACTGATGTCTCTACAATTGAAATTCTTGTTTTTTTAAGTATTTTGATGTTAGGGGAATATAATGTGGGGTGTTTTGAACATTTCAACCATAAACTCTGATATTTCAAAGAATTCACAATCCTCATCCCAAATGCTCTCTTAAAGCACTAGCAATCCAAAGCCGCCAAACCGCGCATGCGCTCCTTTATATAAATTTCTTGTCTTACGTCAATGTCTTCTTGTTTTCTTTTTCGCTAGCGACTACTGTTGCCGGCATGGAAGTTGCGTACTGGTAGCATTTCTTATAGACTAGAGTGGATACTTTTTATATCTTTTCTATTCTTCTGTTAGACCAAGAAAAATGTATAACGCAGTCCGCTTCGGTGCTCACTTCATCATCTATATCTTTCTCTGTTCCTTTTAACTCTCTTTGTAAAAAGAACACCATACACAAACCCATATGTAGCTGTCATGCTGTGCAAAAATAATGCAAGTAAGAGAAGCACTCAGAGAGTATAAGGTAACAAATATTTTAACATTAATTTTCTATTTAAAATATAAGTTGAATAATTGTCTATGTGTTTGCTTAGGTCTAGGATTTAAATACAGTGCATCGTATGTTATTCGCTGATTTTGATTTATCCTGTTCTCATACGGATGGTGTGTTTACTTGTCTGAGTTGTTTTTTGGTTTCTCCTCCACTGTTCACTCCCTCCTTACCTTCAGTTCTTTTGCTTCTTAATTCTTAATTGGCGTGCTAAGCAGCTGTCTCTGCTTCGGTATTCATGAATGAGAAACATTATTACTGTTAAATAGAGTTCCTGTGTATTTTCAGAATGGCGCCACAGTTAAGTGCGTCCATGAAATCTCTCTATTTAGCTGCACTGCTTCACAAGAGACAATATGATTTGTTTCGCATTATAGAGTGTCAAGCTGTCATTTCGTGGCGGACAAACACATGATTTTAACTTGAAAGGTAGCAGTCAGTTCCATGTTCAGTGGGTCCCTGGAACCATGGTACCTCTCAGCCTCAGATTACCGATGGAGGAAACGACCTCCAGAGAAACAAAGAAGGAAACGGCTTACGTATTTATTAAGTAGTCGCGGACGGACCAAGGGAATGGGTTGTGCACTTGGATGCTGTGTTGAGGTCACCAACTTCAAAACACAAAATCAGCATGTTATGAAAGGTTACACGGATTCTCTGACTTGGACAGTTTCCTGCCATGAATTGCGCTCTTCACCAAATATTATTAGGGTGATAATTAAATGAGGATTAGATGGACGGGGTGTATGACAACCATGGCACAATGATAAATGTGCAACAGAGATCGACATTCTTAAACTGGGTACGACTAAAGAGGTATAGGCGCTTCTGTTGTATAATAGTGAATTTGAATTCGAATTGATTGAATTCTTCTCATTCATCATAGGATCATATGGTCCAGCGGTATGCTGTTACTTGCATGGTAATGAAAATGTACTCTATAAAAAGACGCGTAATTTATTGACAAATTGTGTCACGTCAGCTTGAGTTTAAATTTTTTTTTACATACACTGTCTATTTCAATGACGACTAACATTGTAAACGCAGTAAGTACGTGGAGATTCGCCACATACGTTTCAGTAGCTTTTAGTGCCTTTGTCAGCCATTGAACCAAACATATCAGCACTGTGTAACAAATTCACTTGCATCAAATACATACGTACTTCTCCGGATAAGTTCATGAACATAACATGTGGACAAAAGTATTAAACTTGGCATCCTTACAGTATATTCTATTTGGCTTTAATGTAGTTAATATTTTCTGATGAAAAAAATTAATAACATTTTCCCTGAATCTAATTTCATATCACAAACGACTATTAGGTATTTAAGGGTAGAAATTTTTAAGGGAAACAATAAACGTAGTTTAAATTGTACTTGGAAAGCTACCTGATAGTAAAGAAAGAGTAGAGATTTTTTGTTAAATATTAGCCTACGATTCACAATGTTTTGCACTTTCTTCGAGAAAAGTTTTCAGTTTGTCGAATTTTGAAATAATAATAATAATAATAATAATAATAATATGTGACTAAGTGACCTGTAAAGATTGTTTCTTCGTCCTCAACTTAAATAAGAATTCACCTTACTAGACTGTGATAAATAGTTGTACAAGCCTGTGTTGTTTCGATGAAGGCCGTATTACCTTCTGCGATAATTGGGATGAAAGTCCATCGGGCATTTTGCAGTCCTGTAATTTTTACTCTGATATTGCTTTCAACCTGCACTAATTTTAACCCCTAAGCAAAGTGTGTACATTGTTTACTTCTCTCTTTATTGCTTTATAATGGACCTCCACACACAATGCGTGATTCTATATAATTTTCTTATTGATGTTATTTTAAATTTAACATCATTGCTCCGAGAATAGCCTTGGCATTTTATTTGAAGCTCCCAAACCTCGAATCAGGTCTACCGCATTCTTATGTTTATTTTTAAAGTTGGGCCGCTGTTACAGGCGGCAGGCCACCATCTTTGATGTGTTTTTAATCGTAACCCCACTTAGTAAGTCTTTCACTACCCCACCCTTTACCATCTGACATCACACCTTCGGAGTATTGCCCCTCCTCTGGACCTCAACCAAATTTCTTTATTGTTAAGACAGCCATTTTGGAAACTAGAGATCTACGCTACGTAGTATAAGCTACTGAGAGCATGTTTAAGTAATTCAGATATGACCACAACAGAAGAGAACCGACATAGACCTTACTTATTTTGATAAACGAATTAAATGGATTGTGCAGAATGAATACCATCTTTAATGTTGATTTTTAGAATAGGCTTCTAGTGCTTGGTATTCAGTAGGTCCCGGGTTTGATTCACATCTCAGAAGCCGTCTATTTTGATGAAGACTTAGATGCTTCACTGACTCAGTTCTTTCAGGTAAATTAATCTCAATATAGTCCACGGGAGCTATTGTGCACATGGATCTTATTTTATCTTTCATTTTTATTTTTGAATTCGTTGGCAAAATGTCTTAGATATTATAAGGGTGTCGTTGAAGTCAGCTAAAAATTATATTGTCTTTTTGACACCGAGCATTGGAATTCAAAACCGGCCTACTTTATTTTTTCAGGTAGTCCTATTTTACATTTCCGATTTCAATATCAGCATTTCCTTGTTAGTATTTACTTGCATTACGGACTCAAGTTTTAGCATTTGAGATTTAGAGCGCCAAGTGGTTTGATTGTTAATGATCAATGAATTGGAAAAGATGTGAAAGGAAGTGGTCGTAGCCAATTTCAAGTACCAAGCCAGAGGTTGCCTGGAGGTATTGAGGCAAGTTGCAACAGATCTCAGTTAGGACAACTGTTTTCCAGGCAGAGATTTTAAGTTGAGGCCTTTGATATGCGAAGCAGGAGCGCTACCAGCTAGATCGTACGACTGACTAAATGACCAGTCAGTGAAATTCGAGGAGCAGAGCCCTTACTGAGAATCTGATAGGCACAACCGTAGATATAGTCAAGAAATTCACTCTTACTGTGGAACGTGAAAGTTGGCAACCGTGTTCACAATTCTAACACTGGCAGTTGTCCTAAGCCAGATAAATCCAGTAAATCCCCTCATACTCTAATTCTAGATCCATTATAATTTTGCAAGACTTGAGGTTCTCAGAGGGGTGCGCTGAAAATTCAGGTCTTCTGGGATGTTGCGTCGTAATGACTAATGGAATTACGGACGTATCGAAGGCACTGTGATTCTTGGAAACGTTGATAACTATTTACCACCCACACGACATAACATCCCAGAAGATTTGAATCCTCATTTTAATGTTTACGTCTTATCTGCTCCTAGATTTCCAAATATCTTTTTCTTTACTTAATACGTTCGAAACTTTTAAATGTAATTTATTTTTAATTTTCTGACCTCTCCAAAGAACGTTCAGCATATGACAAACACATATGTATAATTTGATAATCCTGATGGTATAAACGTCACCTATTGGTAGGTCTTCATCGTCGTAAACTACGGTTTCATGCTTAATGTAGCTTTATTTATACATAGCATAATTCAATTCAATTCAATTCAATGGGAATTTATTGACGTGCAGGCTTAACAGCACAAGTGCCATTTATAAAGTCAGCACAAAAACACAAATAAAACACTAAAACAGTACAAATACACAAAAACAAAACACTAAAGAAACAAAACAAAAACAAATATGAAGAAAAACAATATAAAAGAAATCCTTTTTTTTTTTTCCTACGGCTCGACAGCCCCTAGGGGGACTAGGTCTCCTCATTTTTCGACGTTTCGCAGTCACACACTTTAGACACACCACACTCGGTAGGACTCCTCTGGACGAGTGACCAGCTCGTAGATAAGATAAGTTAATTTAACAATGTTCAGATTAGCGCAGAATAGTAAGGAACGTCAGTGACCGAACTGTAGCGTCGAGTTCATGATTTACATTGATAACAGATCATTAATCAAAACAGACGTACCATTGAATATACAAGTATCCTACTGATGGCATTAGCCGCCGAAGCGCATCTAGCGTAAGGACAGTTGCGACGGTTTAAGTCAATATGAAACAATTTAAAATCTCGGAAATAATAATAATAATAATCACATAACTCTTATGTTCATGTATATTTACTTGTGCAATGTATAATTATCTCTAGCCCATTTTCATGACTTTTATTGTTAAAGTATGCAATACAGCCTGGCACATTTTCGTAATATTGTCTAATACATCCGAATCTCTTTGTATCCACAGTCCTGTCTGATGCCTACAGGATATGGTGGGGTGTGAGAGTTGAATTGGAAACTTGAAACATTAATCTGACATCAGGATATGATCCTGTTATATCCAGGATATTGTCTTCCCGGTATCAAAACCTCTCTAGCTCTCCCCGTGACGAATGGCGTCCCTCTCACAGAGACGCCATTTCTAAGCCACCTACCACCACGTGTAACTCCTATTGTTATACGAATGTCTACAAGACGCTGGTCGCCTGCTTTAGAGAAATCGTTACAGGACAGCGTAGTAACAGGATATAGCATTTCTTGACCCAAGTCTCATGCAGCGACTGCTTGAACGGACAGACATTTATAAGCGTAGGAATAATAAAAGGTTTTTGTATGATTTCATTTATTTGTTATTTGTATAAGGCAGTTTAATATGCATTAAACTTATACAATTATCTTATTAATTATTAGTATTATATTTATACTCTGTTATGTGAGGAGTGTGCAACGAAACGAAACTGAAAGCTATTAATGTATGGGGCCTAATAAGGTAAACTTTCCTTCAAGAAGATTAAAATGCTTGTGCGATCACCGCACAGATTATGTGTCGCCATTTCGACTTTTGAACCAGTTTACTCATTTGCACGAAACTTGATATAAACATTGTATCTTTGAGACAATCCTAATATTATAATTTTTTCTTCTGGCAGGCAGTGATGCTTCATATGATTGTTAAATGATATTTCCTAATAGATCGTGGTAAAATGTGCATACTATGTTAACATAATTTTTTAAAATCTAAAGTAACATATTATTGTCACAGATTCGTTACACCGGCCTATGGCACGTTTTCATTAGTTCATAAAACCAGTGTAAAAGACCGGCTGACAGTGAATGATCAATCATGTCCTTTTTATTTTCACACCTCATCCTCACTCTTCTTACCATTTATTTATTTTTCATCTTTTCCTCGTAGGTCATAACTTTGTTCAATATTGCATTAAAAGAAGAAACTACGTCACACATATCCGCCACCTGTTTAACAATGTCAAACTAAAGGTTTCCATGGAAATAACTCACATCCGTAGCCAATTATATTTATGTCTGTGGTGCAACAGTCCATTTCGGCACTTGGTCGCCTCGTTGTTGAGGTTTCTAGATCAGACACAATTAGACACACAAACACACACACACCCAGTAAGACTTCTCTGAGTGAGTGATCAGCTCGTCGCAGAGGCCGCTACCTAATTCAGCGGGATTCGAACCCGCGATCCCAGCAATCAAGGGACTGCAGACCTACGCCTTGGACCGCACAGCCACCAACGTCGACATCTACTACACAGAGAGTAGCCGCTCGTTCGCTGTCCGTCCCACCCCGTTTTCAAAAATGCCGGGAAGTAAGAAAAAGGTTTAACATAGGAAGTATTCCACTTGCAGCGAAAACCCGGGCAAATTATTGATTTTTATGTTCCGAAAATTAGGAACAGACTTCCGAAATAAATGTAATCTCGATATCTTGTAGGCAATTCCGATTAAACTTGTCGAAAATATCTAACGCCTTTGCTATAATATGGGGCAAACCAGTAATTATAATTGAAACCACGCTTGGAGAAAAGTCAAACTGGCGGACTGAATTATAGTGGGAGGCCGTAAATACGTACATATTTATTTGTGTCTCGTGAATCCAATCGAAACAAATTTCTTCGCCTGTTATATTTCACAGTTTGGAGGAAAACTTATATAAAACTGGAGCACACAATCTCTATCAGGCTTCACTTTAGCGCCGTGGCTAAGATACGGGCAAAATGAAAAATATATGGAACACCTGATTTTTTCCCCCCACATGCACTACTGGATGACAATATGAGATCTTTGTGAAAATGGAAGCGAGAGAAGATATATTAAGGAAACAAAAGGAACCACGACCACAGGCATCTAATGAACGATCTAAGCATTGCGTCATAAAATTCGTAACTTCAATACATATGTATACTTCATACTTCAGGTTGTAGCTCAGATTTATCTTCACTGGCGCGATAGAATATACACATTACCTGAAGGTAGTGTTTATACTCACCACGTCGTGGAAAGGAAGGTGCAGTAATGCTCAGGCACTCCTTAGAGGCCTTGGATCTTGCTCAGAAAATGACTTTGTTGGTGAGAACACAAAGCACATAATGCGCCCTTAATATGAGTTAAAGTTAGCTTCTTTTGTGATTCTCATGTCTATAATTACATGTACAAGAAACGCAAAGCAGACCATCATTATTTACGTAGTTAACTTGGTATAAATACGGGCAATAACGTTTCTCGAAACAAAAGTAAAACAAATGATAAAAGAAGCCTTTAACCTTAACATTTCTGCCCAAGTTTGTCTTCTAAATATATGTGGGCAACTGTGTCGGTATTAGAAAACGCCTGTATAATCTGAAGTAAGTATAGAGTATACTGATTATAACAACTACAGTGAAGTTAGTCTCTCACTTCTGCCTATTACAGAGATTATGAATGCGCGGAGATATACTTCCACTGCCCCATACATCCTTATGGCGTTGTGCTTATATAAATATAGGGACAGCGTTACGTTAAGCTATATGTGTTATGCGTAGACAGCTGAGGCCATTCAAATTCTAAAAACAGTTAACGCAGTGACAAATTTGAGTCGTCTCATAATTCAGAATCTTTTTCAGGCTCTTTCGAAAAATTGCGAAAAGCCACTATTAGCCGTGTCATGCCTGTCTCTCTGTCTGCTTGTCCGCATGGAAACATTCTACTCCCATTGGACGAATGTTCATGAAATTTCACATTTGAGTATTTTTCGAAAATATGTTGAAAACTTTCAAGTGTTATTAAAATCTGACATGAATGACGGGTATTTTACATGAATAGCTATATAAATTTATAATATATAGATCAGTTTTTCTTATAGTGAGAAATATTTCAGACAAAGTTTTAGAGAAATTCAATACACATTTATTTTCAATAATTTTTTTCCATAATTAGCACAGTTCATATGTTTTGGGCACATTGTAAGAATGGGGATAAGAGATACCCCAAAACGGCCTGGCAAGCTATAATATAGGGGAAAGGACCCAAAGGAAGACTCCGACAGACTTGGGAAGAAGGGCTGCAGAAGATTTTGAAGGAAAGGGCAATTGAATGGAAGGTAGTAAGAGCTAAAGCTCGAGAACGTGAGAGATGGAAAGCTCTTTGTAAACCCCCTACACCTACCGGTAGAAGAGTTTCGACTAAGTGAGGTAAAGTAAATTGTGTCCGAATATATAGAGTAGAAATATAGTAGAAATATAGTAGAGGCAGACAGGCCACAGGAAGACAATGTAATGCTGCGCAGGAAGATGCGGTTTGCATGCCAGATAACTAAGGCAAGAATACGGAAACACACTCATTTAATACGTAATGCTTTTCCGCGGCAACAATGGTCACGCGTACACGCCTCAATGTTATGTTATACGTACATTGTCCCTCTTATTTATTTAGGACGTAATTATTGCTGCTTCATCACTCGTGACAATTGTGTCTTCATAATGGCTTGTCACTTTATTCATATGTTGAATCAGGTTTCGCAAGAAATTAACAGAATATACGTGTAAAGTAGGATGAGAGAGGTCTTACAGGATATAAGTTGATTGCCATCCTTCAATTTTCGTACACTCTGTGCTTCAAAGCAATATGAAATGCACACTTAAATCTCATTGTCTTGCCCACCACGCTATTAGGTGGCATATGATATATGCGATGTGTAGAGAACGAGAGAGGCAGATGGGCAAGCGTACAGACATAAAGAGAGCACAAGGAACCACCCACAGTGTTTTCTAAGCACTAAAATGAAAGCGCCATCACACAAATTAACGCCTCACAGATTATGAACTACAAGTTATGGCCGACCCTGCGCTTCCACCCTATTCCTCTGTTTTCTTCTTTTTAAAGTAACTTAATGCCACAAAGTTCTGCCGCCACAGAGGAAAGGAGTCATCAGGAGAGGTCAGAGTACTTCATCACAGAAGTTATTAGTTTTGTGTTCACTCCATATGTTATTGTTATATTGCTGATATTAATTTAGGCTGTGGTGTGTGGGAAAATGGATGCAGAACCTTTGTGAGTGTCTGAAACGGGAAGGAAGGGCAGTAGTTGTGGGTTGATAAATTCTGGTGCGTGATTTGAGCATATTGAAACGTGTTAAATGCTTCATTAATGCGCTGAAGTAGTAAATGTTCAGTTGTAAAATTGCAGTTAAATTTATGAATGAACATGGGCGTGACTGCGTCTAATTTAGTAACAGGAAATATAAGGGTAAAACAGGAGTAAATAATTATTCATTTGAAATAACAGTAGAAACAGCCACGCTTCCATTACCTGCGGCTGAGGGTCTAAGCTTTGTTTTGTGTAGGCTAACCCAACGTCATTATTTCTGTTAATGGAAAGAAAGACTTTTATTTGCTAACTAAATACGCAGGTCACAAAAAGACCAAATTGGTCTGTTTCCGTAAAGAAAATAATAAAAATATGTATTAAATGATTGGTATTCAGTGTCAGAGTATTTAGTATAACGTTACAGATATTCCAAAACAGAATAATAGCGAATATTGAAAGATGTGTATTAAAGGTTTTGCAAGGAATTCTTAATGTAAAAGAAATGTAGCACAAGGATTTACACGACGACTGTATTTATTGGTGTAATAATGTAAAATTAAAACTATTAGAGTCATATTAACCTTCTACACATTAGTGTTTAGTATATATAACACATGGTTTTACACTCAGAATTCTGCATCATGCCGATACTTTTGTGCTTTTCCCTTGAGATATTGATACAGAAACTCGGAGTTATTTTAGGGTAAGCCACCGCTTGCATACTTCGAGTAACTTCAACTCTTCTAGGAATATATAGAGGAAAAATCGTACTCGTACTTATAAAGAATTTCTTGTTTCTTGGTGGCTATAAAATCCACAGTACAAATTTTTTAAGTATTTCTGATAGATTTGATATATGCAACATATATATTTTCTTCTGAGGATGTTAGAATTGCTGCGATGTTTAATTAGTTTGTCGAAACCCCTTTCAGACTTTTTAGTTGGCATTATCTTATATCGCCGTGAATTATGGTGTATGTTGTACAAGACAATCAAGTCACAGGTAGAGAAGTACTGAACCGTAATATCACACGATGTAACTGCCAGTCAGGAAGTCAAAACGACACTTATGCACCGTCTATATTCTGAGTGGGCGAACACTGGACGAAGGCACCAAAGGAATGAAAGTATTTCATAAAACAGATAGAGGACTAGTAATACTTAAGACATAAAGAAATGAGTTACACAGCTGTTCTTTGGCAAGCCGCCTTAGGAGCTAAGGGCTAGACAGTACTAAGAAGCCTTAAGACATTTCATAAAATTATTTGTATCTGTTTTACTCTTTCCCCTATGAGTAATGTAATTTTTAGAAGCAAAAAATATTCTCTAATCGAAACTTGTTAGGTAACTATTAAGATTACATTTTTGTAAACCCTAAAATATGTGTTGTTTTTCTGTAACCGGCAACAAGTCTTGATTTGTTTGTTGTAATTATAACTTCATCCATTTGTGATGCCGCGTTAGTAGAATTTAATATTAAATGAAATTGGTGGAATAGAAGTTTGCAGAACAGATGAGTCATTTTAGCACTGAAGACCTGCATGAACGCGGACCGGAGAGTTAGAAATAATCTTTCTTCGTCTGAACTTCTCCGCCGTGAAGTCCTGTTCCGCCAGAAACAGACGGTTGGCCGGTCCACATATAACAGTTGGGTCTTCTTTTTTTTTTTAGCACCCGTGTTCCAATCATTCACCGTCAATTCTAACCCCCACTTCTCTAAAACAGCCCAGACTTTCAAGCTCCTACCAAAACTCGCCCCTGCTTTGGATAAAACCGCTCCATAGACCTACATATTTTCAACATACCTAATTTAAGTTATGTATTTTTGTGCTCATTAAAATTGCTTTCCTTGCTTATTTCTATTTTTACATTTGCTGAGGTTGTTTCTTTTTCCGGTATTTAAAATCAGGGCCGCGACATAAAAAAATTGGAAGGCAAATAGAGGAGAATATATTTGTAACTTTAATCTATTTCAAAGTTCTGTAAACAAGTGCATCGACTCAAAGGAACACCTTTAAACATATGCGAAACCATAGCTCAATCCATGAATCATTCGCAAATGTGCTTCTTAGGTTAATTTATATTATATGTGTACCTACATGTTAATCATCACTTGAGGTTCAAGATCTCTTTCTAAGAAAATATAAAATTTTTACGCATTATTCATATTTGAATTGAATCTGATCCTTTTCCTTAAAACACTAACATACGTGTTCTCTTTTCGAATACACTTTGAAATATAGAAACATGTAATTTACCAACAATATATTAAATCTCTATTTGTTAAATTTGTAGGTACAGAACAGGTGATTACGTTTGACCATATTTTGAACATAAATATTAAGTTTTAATTTTGTAAAGAAATAAATTTCAAAACAAATCTTTGAATCTGTGCGTTTTTGTCATATTAAAGAAAAGAATCATAAAACTGAAAGCGAATCTCTGTCATTGTCAGATTTCTAGGGTGTCAAAATTCAAGAATTGAAGTACCTGGTTTTCTGTATACAGAATATTAATATTTAAATACTATGAATTTAGATTTTGTAAATTTTGAATCAGTTAAAGAAATTGGCTGCAGTATGACCAATCTTAATATTGCAAGACAACCTGAAATACACAACTGTCTTATACTTTTTATGAAAAGACACTTTAAAATGTGAAACAATAAGCAAACAAATAATTTGTCATTGCGAGATTTGAGGTTCTGAAAACGGCACTACTGAAGAATCAGGACTTTTAAAATATGACCGCTTGTCGATTTTTCTGTAGTCTACGACGTTTCGGAGGAGATTGCTGCTCCCCCTTTCAGGTCAAAGTAAACGAAATTTTCTTTGTAACAGCGCTTTTCACATGGAGGGAAATTATTCAGGAAATGTATATAGCCTACTTGTTGAATGGCTGAAAATTTTAGTGTACTTTGGTTAAAAACGTATAAAATTCGATTTTAAACTCTCCTACGTGAAAAGAAACAATCTTAATAATTTATTCTGCAAATAATAGGTAAACAAGTTTATCATTTAAAATGCGCCCAAATAATCAAAAACAATAATTTGAACTCAACTGAACGAAGTGGTGTAATGCTTATTTCTTAGAATTAAATCAGTCTTTCAAAATGCGGCTAAGAAGTAAATCTTTCTACTGGATTCACCTTCAGTATGTTCACCCAAGGCTTGAGCTTATCTCATAGCGTTTAAACCGTTGAAAATTTTGAAATAACGTAAAGACCACATCCGAATGACAAATTAATTTTTTTTTGTATTAATCACAATGGCCTTCAGATTTAAGCAAGGTTCTTAATTACCTATATTTCAGTGAAAGAAATTTTACTGAATATATCGTCACATTTCACACAGTACTCCACATCGAAGTTGTCGGATAATGCATTTCAACTTCTAGTCGTGGCGAAGGAAGAGTATAAGTCGTGCACCAGATTTTATTGCGAATGGCATTTTGATTTACTACAAGGAAGAGTTAAACGTCACCTTAGAGTTTCTATGCCACATAAAAACATCTCCCGCTTTATTCAAAGACATGAGTACGTCTCTGTGCGACAAAGTATTTCTGACAACTTCACGTAAATTACAAGAACTTGAGACTATATTATACGTAGAAAAAGGCTAACTGATGTCCGTAATTTTTATAACTGAACTTATTAGATTTAAACAAGTGTATGTGAGATAAAAGTCAAAACTGTCGCAGTGCTGAATGATGCACACTGCTACGATGACACCTTTATGAGTGGAGGTATAGCCCCCGCGTTGTCAAAATCGATACTGTATGGAAGTGAGTGGTCATCTTCACACTTCGGCCATTTCAGTTCCAGAACAAGTGTCGCCGGTAATAACTAAATATGAGACCAGGCCCCGGTGCCTCTCTGGACGCTTTACCGGAAAGAAATACTTTTTTTATCCCTGCCTGCAAATTAATCATGATTCCTTGGTCCCCCAACCCAAAACTTAGTCCAATGTTTCCCAATCAGGGGTCCGCAGAATATTCTTAGATGTTCCAAGATAAATAGCGGGATAAGCATTTTAAAATTTTGGAACACCGCGAAAAATTCCAAATATCCCTCGAAACAACGCGGATATTTTGTGCGACAATTGGCAGTACTGGAATAATTTCCGTGCGCTACCAACTGCCTCTTTGTTTTGTGTTTCATTGGTAGGGGTTCCTCGGGATAATGAAAATTATTTTAGGTGCTCCTCCAAGGAAAAAAGATCGGTAAACACTAAATTAGCCTGTGAGAGTATAATTGAAAGAAATTACTTGACTTTTGATGTTAAATTAAAAGGAAAAAACGCTTTGTATAATCTCCAGTTTTCTCACTTTCCTTTCCACCCGCCTATGGATTTTGAAGCTCTTACGGCAGCTTTTAATGCTTCTCGGACGATCCACTATTTTAATGTGTAGGCCTACTGCGTTTCCAGTGACTCGGAAACTGTTTCTGCTACCATCATCAGTGTCTGATGATGGTAGCAGATATAGGCTGGTATTCATATCGAAACAATTGATCGAGAAGTTTTCATTGTATTTATTAATCTAACTACATTAAGTATTCACAAAAAAGTACGTGAAAAAAATTTCTGTATTCCTAAAGTGATGTGGTAACAAACTAACGTTGAAACTGATTACTATTCATTTTGTCACGTTATATTAATGAATTCATAAAACTAAAAAAATTACTGTATAATTTTGTGAGTTTTATTTTAGCGTTTATTGTAACGATTTTAAGAAAAATATTTGTATTGATTTTGTATGAGTTCTGTAAAAAGTTTAAACTTAAGCGCAGGAGCATTGGAGTGAAAGGATGTTTTTGTGTGCCGTATATTTATAACTGTAACCCAACCACTCGCTGTCTCGATACATTTCAGGTGATTGTTCAAAAGCAGTCCAATCTGCAATGTGTTGCGAAGTTTCTGTTCGTGTGAGCCTTCTGAAGCATATCTCCCCATATCACGCATATAAAACTCAAGCAATCCTTTAGAGTGCAAAAGGAAGAGGCTCATTTCCATTACTGGGGCGGTGACGTCTATATAATACTGCGTGGCTCTTATGTGTGTTGCCTAAAACACCAGGCAAGTAAGTCTGTCTTTCGGTCTGTCAATGTCTCCATCTTAAGACGGTAACAAGACTTTGAGGTAAAGGCGAGAGCGTGTCTTTTCTCAACCCCTCTCACCCCTTTACGTGGCTTGCGTGTTCTTACTTGACAACAGATTAATATTGTCTCGTAGTGTAGGTTGGAAGAAACTCTGTCTTGCCTCTCGCTTTGTACATTAAGAAACGAGAGTTCTTGAGACCTACGTAACAAGCGAATCTAACATCGCTAGTATAATAGAAACCATACTTAGCATCAAGTATCTTTTAACCAGAACAGACTAATTAGTGTTTACGAAAGTGCTGCAGGTTTATTACCTGATACCATAAATCAAGTGGTTCCAATTTATATGGTTTTGTAAGTAACTTAGTGTTTGTATTACAAAAATATAATGTAACTGCGTAAATAGTAACTTCAGACATGACATTATGGTTTGCAATTCTAATCTGTAGTGCAAAATCATGATTGAAAACAGACTTGAATGATTACCGAGTTATGTCACATTGCAATATCCAGACTGTAAACGCATGTATTGCCCTATAACTTAAATGTGATAAGATTTACTCCCATCTGCGTTGTATTCCAGATACGAGGACTCCGAAACAGTGAGAGCAATTGATGTCATAACATGTCTAAGTCACAATTATGTTATAAGAAAAAATAGAACATAAGAAATAAAAGAAGTGACAAAATATAAAGAAATAACAGGGAGAGAATAATAAGAAAAAATAAAGGTACTGAATATGATTATAGGACTATGAATCTAGTTTCTCTCACAAACTCAATATTTAACTATATAAAAATGATACTGAGAGCTTTTACGAATTTTGCTGTAACAATATATCTGAAGTCGCATGTTGTTCCTACACTGTGGGTTGAATATATTTGCAGGGCAAAAGAATGAAAACCTTCTTTAATGAAGACATCTTCTTCAACACATACATAAGGCATCAGACCCTTTTTTAACAAAACGTACAGGTCATAATAATGTGACAAAAGCTTTGTAATCAAGAGGACAAACGTGTGTCTTTAACATGCTTCTACCTACACAAGAATAGGAGAGCAGGGGAGGAGAGGGTGTAATTTTCTCTTAGTAGTCAAGCAGAAAGCATAGTCATGTAAAATACGATACATGCCCCATTTCATTCGCCATACTCTCTAACTTTTGGTGACAGCATTGCAACATAAACTTTCTCCCAAATTTCTGTATTCATTCCTTGTGTCCCCAACTCTCCATCTACTTAACCAATTGTAGCTTTCTCGACTCCATTATCCTAACACCCCTTACTGACCTGACATTACGCTTGATGTTTTAATGTACGTTAAACAAAAGATTTGCGTATATTTTCCTAGTGGGCCGGGATAGCGTAGCCGGTACAGCGACTGGACGATCTAGACGGTTCGGGGTTGGAACCCCGGTGGGAGAATGATTTTCCGCACCGCCCAGAACAGCTCTGGGGCCCACCAACCCTCCTATACAACGGGTCCTGGGTCTTTACCCGAGGTAAAAAGGCTGGGACGTGGCTTTTAACACCCACCCCTTCTAGCGCCGAGGTTAAAGAAAGAGTATAACTAACGTCTACTCCCACCCCTGTGACTTCATGGCATGTTACGAAACTTCAAAAGCCTGGTATTTTATGGGATGTTTTATGTAGACCTAAGCGATATGTGAAGGGTATGAATGATCTTAGGCCTACTTTGTATCGGATGGCAGCGCCTAAGTCGTTACTGTTCACAACTGCATTTCAGTAGGAGTGTAGTTGGTGTTTCAGCTAGTGCTAGTAGGGCGGTGAAACTCCGCACGTTGTGGAGGGTGCTCATCTGATCGCGATAAGACAGCGGTGACGTTGCAAGCTTGTCAAATGGATATAAAGAAAGAGAGAAGGGTGAAATAGAGCGAAAGACAAAGAAGAAGCTGACATATAGAAAAATGAGTATATGTAAATTTGGAAAGAGAATGCATAGGAAGGGAAGTAGAAAGCGAGAAAAATATTGGGTTGAGTGAAGAATTTAAAAATGTTGGTAAATAAAATATAGATGTTTAATATTACATTAAAATTATTCTATGTTATTATTATTATTATTATCGTCACTTTTAATGTTTGCTATAGTAATAAGTTTATGTGTTTAAAGCAATTTAAATAATATTAGTATAACATAAATATATCTATTATTAAACATATCACCAATGGCTTTTCCACTGGCTGGGTTTTTTAAATCATTATTTCATAAATGAAGTGAAATATTAATATTTACTGCAGGGAGATAATCTTAGAAAACAACGGTGCATTACAAGCTGTCAAAAGAAAAATAATTCACGTAAATTTGGCATGAAATTTGCCTCCATTTAAAGACTGAAATAAAGTTATGCTCTAGGCTCTTCGACAAGCATTTACCTTGTGTTTTCTTATTATCTTCATTTGATTTGAATTAGCCAGTTATGAATAGCAATTTTACCAGTATGCCGGACACATATTAAATAAGTATTTCTTATCTCGGTGTCATACAGGCAAGAATGTATCCTTGCGCTTTCAATACAAAATTACTGATAAAATTACAATTGTTTCGTTACAGACTGGCACTCCGGTGTTCAAACGCCTTCATAAAGACGAATTTTTCCAGAACGGATCTAAACTGTTGAAAAAAATAATCCAAGAATATTTTGAAACGGAAGGCCAGTTACCAATCACTGTAAACCTGCTGAGTCACATAAATCCAGTCCACACCCCATGTATTTAAGAAACATTTTAGTATCATCCTCCTGTCTCAACCTACGTCACACAAA
The DNA here is from genome assembly GCA_021186555.1 of Reticulitermes speratus. Taxonomy (NCBI): domain Eukaryota; kingdom Metazoa; phylum Arthropoda; class Insecta; order Blattodea; family Rhinotermitidae; genus Reticulitermes; species Reticulitermes speratus. The sequence goes on along the minus strand of JAJKFL010000003.1, from coordinate 35,309,335 downwards.
TATTTATTTCCTGTACGTTTACAAAAAATTGTGCTCTCTTCTTATTAAGGAACTGTCTCCACGCTCCTATTTCCCTTAGGCTGGAATATGCTAAACTGCAGCCTGTACTCAGTCACTCTCAATATGTGTTCTTCCGCAGAATGAGAAACCAAGTGTCACCTCAATAAGCAACAGTAAAATTATATTAATTTTCAGTTTTTTAACCAACGAATGCACTGAAAACTGAAAATTAATGTCAAGATGCACGGTGAACACAACGTGAAAGTAAAATGACAGTAATGTATATTTAATAACTGCTGATTTAGATAGGAGATGTCTGTCACTGTTTCTCAATTTATGTTTGCCACGGAACGTTTTCGCAAAAGAAAAACATTTTCGGGGCTCATAATAAAATAATTATATATGGAGGTAAGAAACCTATGCCACAAATAAGTGAGAATAGTAATGAAGGGATATAAAACAGCGGTACGTTACCGACATATTATTTATTTACACATACTGAAATTAAATATAAAATTATTTATACTAAAAAGACCTTCAATAAAAATGTGCCTTTTCATAACAAAAAGAACTCATTTTAGAAATATGGTTGATTTATTTGTTCTAATGGACTACTGTAACAATTCTTAGATATTTGAACCAAGGAATAATTTTCAAATATAAATAACTAGCTAACTAACTAACTCCACGGAGCAGAGTCCTTCCTGAGAAGATAACAGGTCTTCAGCTAGTCACGAAATTTCCCCGCATTTTATGGAATCCGAAGATTCACTACCGCATTCAGAATCGCCCGACGCCTGACCCTATTCTGAGTCAGATCAATCCAGTCCATGCCTCCCCATCCCAATTGTCAACTAGAAAGAAAACCATTTAAAAGAAAGTTTTAGTAATGATATTTATTGTAATTATTTTATACTGTATTGGATATTACTTGAATAAATCCGGGGTTCAATGGAGCAAAATTTGGCAATTACTGATTTAGGTAAATCTATATGCAGATTACAATTAATCCTACACTTTGGATCGCTTATAGCTCTTTCGTCACTCCTGTGGAAATTTGCGGCTTATGGCATAAAGTGAGCAGGTAATCATTTCAAAATTAAGTAACACGAGCAAACATTCTCATAAGCGCAGCAAACACTCACTCACAAACACATATATACGTACAAGCACACATCCTGTGCTTACTCGTCAGAAATTAAGTGTAAATTATGCATATTGCATAAGGAGGAATATTACAATTCTCTTATGATAAATATTCGTATCAGGTTATGGGTTTAAAATATTATTAAGCAGTTGGCACAAATTTAGGGATTTCTTTTGTTTTAATGAGATATATTAAATTATATGTGCATGTGTGTCTGTGTCTGTGTGGATTTGATGCTTTGTACTTGCACGTTTCGCCGTAAATTGCGAACAAAATATGGACAGGTGTTTCTGGTAGAATTGCTGTAAGAATCACTCACGGTAGCATTACATTTCTGTTATAAAGGCGGCAACTGCACAACCATGTTGAAGGAATGTTCGTTTTGAATTTTGGGACATTGAATTCCTTTTTCTTTTTTATTTTGTTGTGGTATATTATGAAGATACGTCGCGGTTCGATTCCCGATGGTGTCACTGGAATTTTTCACTGACATAATCGTTTCGGTCGCACTATGGCCCTGGGGTCGACTCAGACTCTAACAGAAATGAGTACCAGGAATCTTTCCTGGGGGGTAAAGGCGGCCGGTGCGTAGGGCTGACAACCTTACCACCTTCATGTGCCGATTGTCTAAAAACCTGGGAGCCTCAACCTCCTGGTACCCTAAGGGCCTGTCAGGTCTGTAATGGGATTGCTTTATCTTTACCTTTATATTATGAAGATGAACGTGACAAGTAGAAAAAGTATTTAGTGGAAAACAAAATGTAGATTTGAATAAGAGCGACATGTTTTGAAATGAGGGGCGAAACTAAGTGAAAATTATATGAAAAATGTGACTGCAACATCTGGGATAAACTTTGAAAATATGCAATGGAGACATGCACACACAGTAGGTCTATACTCACAGAATAATATAAATATTTATGTTGCTTACATGTAGGCTATTTTTAGTCGCATAATATTTTACAAACTGGATAGGCATGTAGCAAACGCCAACATTACACCGTCCTTCATAACATCTTATTGGATATGACACCGTGTTTATTGGTATAATTACGAAATTTTTGGAGGAGCTGCTGCGTCGATATTCAGAGTAGTTTAAGTTTCATTACCATTAAGATAAAGGCAGCAAGCTCTTCTGAAACTCTGTTACCTTTACACCAACACAAACCGCTCCGTATTCCTGAAGACTGTAACACTCGATAGCACCGCTTTCAGAACCGCAAATATCGCAGAAGTACATTACGTTCTTTACCCTATTTAGAGTATATCAGGCTATCAATGTGTCATAAAGTATGAAGAACTTTTCCACTCACGCAGTCCAAAACTCAGCGTGTAGACTAACTTAAGTAATATGCCTATATCTGGAAAAACACTCAGATTTAGTGAAACATTAATTTAAGGTAAACTGTAGACTACTTTTCTCTCATACACTGCGGATAGTCACATGCGCTGTAGATATTACTTTTGTGACTTGCTTTTATTATAATTTAGTGGACGTATCTTTCAAACCGTTTAATATATATTTGTTTTTATGTTTAAATTAGATGAAAAAACTTTTACTTGAAGTAGACAAATTTGGCAACTACAAAAATATGACATTGTACTTAATTTATAGTAAGTATTATAGTAGTAACTATAGTAAGTATTATAGTAGTAACACTTTAGAAACGTTACAGTAATTCAGGCTGTGTAGATGAATTCTGGTATAAACTTCGTCTCCATAACATAAAATAACAGGTAAGCATTGTTTGGGAAAATAATAGGTATTTTTTCTGAAAATCATACAAAACACGTAAATATTTGTGAATGTGCATAAAGTGCAGAGTTTGTAATGTTGAACCAACTTTTACCTTTATTTTCTACTCTAGTATAATGGGTTAACTCGTCCCTCCGTGCTGAATAGTCTTTATTTTTTAGATAGTTTGCGATTATTCTAGTCAAAAAAATTTCCTTTGCGCCCATTTTGGTTTTTAGAAAATATTTATCTTAACTTTAATTCTATTTACATATTCATGTGCATTTTATCTAAAATTTAATTATTATGGCCATCCAAAACTCCTTTATTTGTATAAAGCAAAGCAAACAATTTGCGAAATTCCACGTTAAATAATTTTCTATATTTTCTCGTTTCATTCTTATTTTAGATTGAAATATTCATCACAGTACTTCAAACAATTTACCAATCTGTGTTCTTCTATAAGCGTGATTTATGTTGAATTGTTTTAATATAAGTATCGATAGGCAGCGTAACTCTTGTTTTCTTGGAACCTGGTTCTACTAAAATGAGGAAATATAACGTGGTTATCACGGAGAGAGTTACATGTAAGATCTATGAGTATCACGCCTATGACTGCTGAAGGATAGGATAACAAAGCTAGTGTAACTGAACATTTCACCCCTACATGCGAAATATCTAAATAAATCGCTAGTTACAGTCCTCTGTTTGCTATTCCAGAATGTTTCGTTATACATTAAGTCTTATTCACCCAACAACTAAGACGTTCTACTGCTAATGACTTACATTAATTGTACTGACACTGAAGCCATGAGCTTTTGAGAAGCGAGATTGTTTCCGCCATTAAAGAGAAGAAGAGCGATGTCTGCTTTTATGCTCCCTAATGCATAAGAATGCTGTCGTAAGAATGCTTCATACCCATGTATCTTGGGAGAACATCATACTGCTAGACTGAATTAGGGTACATTTTCAATCCAAGAAAATTATTCATTTTCAACTTGAAACCACAACTGACATGGCTCATATGTTTGTGCCTACTGCAATGAAAGCATTTTTTATTCATATGAACTGTGACATGGAAAGTTGAAAGAAGCATTTTTAAATAATTATTTGCAGTAATACTGTAATACTGGAATATAATTCTACTATAATTCCTAGCGTGTGAAAGGTTATGCCGCGGATTAAATTCTTTCAAAGAACAATATAAATTCTTCCCTTTTTCGTGAATTATAAACACTTCTTGAACGGCTTAAACCATGGAAAAGGGGGCATCAATTTCCTCCGAAACAGTACATATGCATATCTGAATCAATACATGGAGCTCTGTCCCACACTATCATATGCCTTTGGGAAAGAGCCTTGACAAGGCCCGACATGTATATGTTTACGAAAAGTGAGAAAAATATTTGCTAACTTTCCCTCCCTGACCCAGTTCCTCGCTCCAATTCTCGTGCTTTACTCCATTAATATCCTATCTGTCCATGGACGAAATTCCCTGCAGGTTCACTGCGATGGTTGGGTTGTCTACACTGAAGGAGGTATTTGAGGTTACATTTCTGTGGGTTATGCGAAAGGATTACTTTAATTGTTTTCTGGATTTTCGCCTGTAGCTACGAATTATATGCCTTGAAGATCCCTGCTTCTTTTAAATGAATACGCATTAATAAGAAATGTATTTTCAATAACAAGTAAACAGCTATTAAATTTACTTAAAGTGCTGTCTAAACTAAATTATTTGATTGATTAATTCACACCAACAAATGCACCAAACCAAGTTTCGTCATTGATTTCTTTATTAAAAGATTACCCCAATACGCATTTCGGCACTTTTACATTGCCATCATCAGGGGGATCGTTGGAGTTTTTGCATAGACCAATGTTCTTGAGTTACATCAGAACAGTTGGGGTTGTGTATGGTAATATTATTACAATTTTCGTTGTTATCACTTTGTATAAAATTGTACAATAGTAGTATTGTTAAAATGCTAAAACAATAGTAAAACAGTATATTATATTATATTAAAATACATTCTGTTATGTAATTCGTAAATTATTGGCAGCGTGGTCCATGAATTATTTGAGCCTAAAATTATAACTTTGTATATAGTTTTAAGCACGTGTCCCAGAATTAAGAAAGGCAGAGTAGGGAGTGTGAAAATTAATACGCTTGTGCTTTATCTTATGGCAAATTTTTCAGAATGTTTTTAATCAGTGCAAAAGTGTGTTTTTGAAGATTCTAAAAGTATCGCAGAAAATTTGGGTAAATATAGTTTAAATTCTTAAGAAATCTGAGCAAAAACAAAGAAGAACGTGAAGTAGAACTGCAGATAACCGTAATCGCATTAAGTGTAATCCAGTTAGCATATATTACAATTCTGAAGTTTGTTAGCAATTTGCATTCTTGATTAAATGTTATAAATGTTCAAAGTAACGTCAGATTTAATACCCTCACTTTAAAACATGCTGAATATACTGTTTCTGATGCTCTCTGTTATGTAAATCAATCAATCGTGAAGGATAATTAATAAATTTACATTGTGTAATAGTTATGCCTTCAATTATTATTATTATAATTTTCAACCATTTCTTCGGTGTCGTAATATCAATTACAGGAATTAAACTTTTGCAGAATGTTCTAAGAATAAAACACGCATATTACTATATACATTATAGGAGGGTATAATCAGTACGATATGAAACTATATAATCAAATCGGAATATAATCAAAACTCTCTTTGGATTATATTCCGAAAATTTCATAACTCTGTAAATATTTAATTACAATTATTTGTATACAAACTTAAACAGAGGGACAAACATATGCATGCATAAAACAAGTAAGACAATAATTAAATAAATACATAGATAGGCAATTAAATCAGTAGAGAGCATGTTTGTAAATTATGAATAGTGAATATTTAAGATTAAAAGTCTAAACGTTCAAATCTCACACAAGCAGCACAAAATATTTTTCAGTTCAAGGTGCATACTATAGAACACGTTCTGTACACACGGAGATTATTCACAGTTGAGTAAAGTATATTTGGCGGAAAATAATTGTGAAGTCGTTAGGAAGTTTGAAAGAAAATAACGGTTTAGTGTAAAAACTAAAAGAAAGCCGAAAATTCAAGTGTCATTCAAGTTTCTGATCACAATCGAGGACTTAATGCAGATAAGGTTATGGGTGAAATATCAGCAGGTTAACTTGCCAGACTTGCTCCTTTAAAATAAGTACCTTTTTGCAATTTACTATTATTATAGTACCCAATAAACAAAGTACTTTTACAACCTTTAATTTACAAATGCTTCCCGGTAGATTCACATTTAATGGTCCAAGCTGAAAATTAGCCACATTTAAGGGTTTTAATATAGAATGTTTTCCGTACTGGTGGTTCGCGTAAGGTACTTTACCTTCATACGTACTAAATCTGATAATTATTTTTTATTCCTTAACATAGATTTCACAGAAATGCCCTTAATCGGAAAGTATTTACACAGCTGAACTGAAGACATTTTATTGCAGAATCCTTAAAGCTTTGCCGACGACTAACACCATTGCATAAAACTGTAAGTAGGCCTACCCATAGTCTGTTACAGATTCGAACCTCAACCCCATTCACAATGAAATTTCTGCTGGTGTATTCCATATAAAAGAAATTAAAAGAAAGAAAAGTAAAGACGAAGTTTCACGTCTTCTGGGATATGACGTCATGTCTACTGGTAATTATTAACCGACGTGTTGTGAAAACCTCAGATAACGTAAGAGTAAATATCATAGTCGACATTATGTCAATCGCTTTATGGAAATTTATATCAGAGAGATGTTAACCTTCGTTGGAGACCTCAAGGTGTCTCCAGAAAGTAGTCAATGGCAGTTTCACTGTAGGTTACCTTGTGTTGCTGTTTCTAGCTTGTCGCGAAATCATAATTTTTCTTTGTCTGAAGAACAAGCAAGTCCACTTAGTCAAAGACTGAGATATGGGGAGAAAGGAGAGTTAGATAGCGGAATGCCACTGAAATGCTATGGGCCTTCTCTTGTTACATGAGCAAATTGTGAGAATTAAGATGGATATAGACGGGAAAAGTATATGTAATGAACGTAACAATAGGCATGAGGATAATCGCAAACATCACTACCTCACAAGATTTTGTTTTGGGTACAAAGATATAGCTTTTAAAGTAACAAATTATCCTACCCAGTTGTTAGTTAATTCTCTGCTCTCATATTAAGATAATAAGACTTCAGAAATGTGCAAATTACTTCCCGTTACATTATTTAGTTTTGTTTTATTCCCAAGCGCACGTTCTTTCATTAGCCTCATAAAATAATCAGTACGAATTAACGGATATAAAAAGGATTGGAAAATCCTTAGTTAAAGCGAAAGGCAAGTGGAAAAAAAAGTCACTAAAACCCAGCCTCATTGGAAGCTACTGGGAAATAGACTGAGGAAATAGGAAGTTTATAGAAGAGGAAAAGAAATTCCATCATGGTAGTGTAACATAAGAAGTGCAGTAGGAGGGGTCTTAAAATGAGGTAGTAGAGCAATGTAATTAGGCATGCATTTAAGGAAAATGTACTGCACAGGCACCTGATGTAACGCCTTTACAAACGTTTGTAAAAATCGAAACACGACTCGACAAATGTAATTATCATCTTTATCACAATTTTTATTGTTTCTGTGATTAACATCCACCATCTTCAACATAATAAAATTTGTATGGGCTTTCAAATTAAATTTCCTAATTTTAAACAACAGTATACATCCGAAATCCGACGTCAGAATTCTTAAGTGGCTTTAGTTTGTGCGGATCTTATATCCCTACAAAACAAATGCACTTTGTGTTTGTCTAGTGCTTTATTCACTTTTTCTGCGCTCAGTCCAGCTCTCACTTTCCGGATGCGGACCGCGGTCCGCCAATTGCCGACCCCTGTTTACGTGGTTCTGTTCTTATTCAAGGCATAGAACGTGATGCCAGCAGTGGCTTTGAGAATTCTAATTCTGAAGGCACTTAAATAATCAAAGAGTATAGGTATGAGAAGAAGAAGACGAGGGAGAAGTTCCGAGAACACTTTTTGTTTCGAAACGGCAGCTCATCGTTATCATAATTATCATCATCATCGTCACCATCACCGTCATCGTCATCATATTTTCAGAGTTATATTTCGCACGTAACAGCATTGCAAATGTGTATTTGATTATACATTTAAATATAGAATTTTTAAGGCTGGAGAAAATTGCATAATGAGGAGTGTCATGACTTGTATTCCTTGCCAAACATTATTACGGTGGTCAAATGAAAGAGAATGGGATGGCCAGGACATGTGGCTCGCATTGGAGAGAACAGAAATGTAGACAGATTTTTGGTTGGAAAAACTGAAGGAAGACACGGTTTCGAAGACCGCTGCGTAGTTGTAAGGATAATATTAAAATGGATGTTAAATAAATAGGACAAGAGTGCTTAGACTGAACTAATCTGACTCTGGATGGGTAAAGGAATCGGGCTTTTGTGAACATGGTAATATGTATGGAATACCTTGAGTCGCCGAAAAACTAGCTGATTCTCAAAAACACCGCTTGCGCATGGAGTTTGTTAGTTATGGTATAGTTCGCTTCAAATGATCAAAGAACAAATATGAAATGTGTATAGATCAAATTTGTACTTAACTAAAGTATTAAGACTGTAAAGTTAGTCAGGAAAAAGGACGTACACTTCATGTAGTACTTCACTTTCTGTGCCCGAGTAGGATTTTTATAAGACAAGAAGCTGAACTTAGCGGCAAGGCTTATAAATTCCTTATGGTAAACCACTATACAAAAGTATTCTAAATAAGTAAATAAATACATAATTAAGTCTGCAGATAGAGGGCCTTCTAGCAAAGATAAGTAACTGGGCAACTACCATTCCCCGCTTTTTGTGTAATCCGAGTTCCATTATGTAATATACCGCTTTCAGTGCAGCCTGTACCCAGGCTCTGTGTAGCATGCTGCTTTCTACTTTGAGGACTATTTAATCTCAGCTCAGTCCTTGACTTGCAGGACCACCCATTGCCGGACGTCGCCAACTAATTTTTCAATATAATCGCATCTACCGTTCATATCCGGTGGCCTTCTTTTCCTTCCGCTGAGGGCGCGCCATGCCGCCAGTGACAAGGGACCCACAGAATAAAGACCTGTTTGAGGGCTCCTTTACAATGACGGGGTGACTGATATAACGCTATGTGAATATTATCGGCGCTAGATAAAGTAATAAGATATATGATATAAATTCTTCATTCTTTTCCACTTTAAAAATCATTTTTGACAAGGTGTGCAATCCTTTTATGGACGATTCTTTTGCCACACATTTAATCTCCCACAATCTTCACTCTATTTTGAGGGTCAGAGTTTTTCACTTTTCATTTTGTTTCTGTCAAGGAATACAAATTTACAGTCTTCGAAGTCTTCCGTCCCGATGAAAAGGCGATTTTTATAATAATAATAATAACAATAATAATAATAACCACAAAATCAGCACCAATACTTACACAAATCTAACAAACATGCCTACAAAATCAAAGAAAAACGAAAGTGACAAAACACAGGACAAAATACTGCAGTAAAATTAATTTAACTAGCAAATCAGAATTAACAATTTTGTCTTCTTCTTACTTTTATCCAGTTTTTACATGGAGTTATTGCACCAGAAGGCACAATAAATTTCCCCACCCTCAGTAAGTACTAAATGACATTTGCTTTGTGTCCTTCCACCCCTAATCAGTCATTGCACCAATGTTTTCTTTATAAATTTACGGTGAACTTCAAATTATATAGATTAATTAAATAGTCTTGTATCTTTCAGTTGGCCTACTTGTCTCAAATTCATCGTAGCATACATCCAAGAACCTGGTGCTAAGAGATTTAATACTGAGGAAACAAGCAGTGCTTGCTACCGCTGCTGTCAGCATTATCACCATCTCCATCTTCATGAGGCTCAGAACAGGGCCCAGTTTTGTCTCTGTTGATCACGGTAATGAACCTTCCATTTCTATAGAGGCAGAAATTTTCTGACCGCTGATTAACTATCAACTTCTCAAAGAAAACTCTGCGTCGTAGACTAATTATCTTTATCGTCATTATTATCTTCTTAATCTAAAACAAAAATATTGAGCAGTACTTTTGAGTGGCACACACGAAGTTTGGCAACGTAGTTGGGGCGGTCGCTTAAAAGGGCGGACGGTTGTGACGGGGAATGATGGAGCGAACCTGGAAGAAAAATGAGAGCAGCAGAGAGCGACAGGGACAGGAAAGAAAGACAGAGAAACAAGACAGAGAGAGATGGACGCTGAGCTGGAGCTACGCATGGCATCACTTGATGGATTACAACAGCCTATTCATTGGGGACGGCGCCGGAGGGGGTTGGATTGAGGAAAAGGGGGGTTACAAAAGGAGAGAGAACACATGGAGGAGTGGCAACGTCGTATATAAAACCCATGAGATAGAAAAACGGGAAGGGGTTGAAGGGATTGTAGGAGTCGCAAAACCAAAATGGGGAGAAAGGGGGTAGTTTTGATATGTGTTGGTGGGTGGGTGATTGTGTGTGTGTGTGTGTGTGTGTGGGTGACTGTGTGTGTGTGTGTTTGTTTGTGTGTGTTTGTGTTTGTGTGTTTGTGTGTGTGTGTGTGTGTGTGTGTGTGTGTGTGTGTGCAACATTGCCACGATTTCAAATCCCAGCAAGTTCATGCTCTACTCTCTACACTGACACCACCTTAAACCCAGACCCCTTCAATTTTCAATTAAAAAATACAGGAACACGGACGTTAGGGGCGCGTTTGACAGAGGGCCTAGCCATTATTCGTCGTATGTGTAATGAACTGGAAATAGAACAATATATATTTGGCACACCTCAAATTTTGAGCACGTTAAAGTTGTACCAGGGCCATTCTTCATATATTGACGGGGTGGTGATGTTCATCTCGATCATCCGTGAAATTACGGTAAGCTCATTTTTAGTTCGGACTATTGACAGCTATTGCCATCTCGTGAGCAACTAACAAAACCACATACATACTACGTTAATAGAGTTGCTTTGTACCATGCCAATTTTTGTGACGAATTGTACCATAAATCCTATGGTAAAATTCGTCAAAATATGATGTCGTAGACAATTGTTTAAAGTGATTCCTATCCTATTAGCAACAACACTGTTCTATATCTCATTACACATTGAATTAAATATGTGATGTGAGGTTTCCAATTAATGTTATGGTCCTCTGGCATGTGAGGTGGTACAGTCTATTTGCTTGTTACGAACGTTTCAGAGAAATTCCCACCTTCTTGTTCAGCACAGGAGTGAGACCAACGGCGATGAATGTATGTAATATAAGTAAAGGAGATTTGGGACCAGGGATGTGAGCAAGCAAACTGACTCCCTTCTACTACAGTGACGATAAAAGCAACACATTTGCTAGGAAAGTTGGTATCTATGTGCTAGACTACAGTGTCACATCACAGAAGTCGGAAGTTTGAAATTGTAACATTCAGTGCCGGAATAACTCCGTCAGTATACTAAGATACGGGCCGGACGCCCGAAGAATCGTGGTTTTATTCCAGGCAACAGTCTCCTGTTCAATGAGTACCAGGAATTATTTCCCAGGGCAATGAAGGAGGGGATGAAATTTGACCACTCATTCCCATACAGTTCCGAGGTTAAAAATGCATGGAGCTTTAACCCCATTCCCCCATATTCCTTCATGGCGTACACAGGGACAATGTTAACTTTACCCCAACTCCAAGTGGCAGTGTGAAGGCTACGAACAGACACTCTATCAACCTTTAACTATTCACGTGTTAAAATCGACATAATGGAATCGGAGCGACCTTAATTAGCAATTTATAAGCTATTTGCATATGGATAATTCTTAATTGAGTCATTGAATGTATGTACACACTGGACTGCACCAATATGGTTAAAGTAAGTACACTTATTAAATTCAAAAGACAATTGCCAATAGGAGAACATCAGTCACTTCTGCGCGTATGAGCACATAATGTAGGCTTCTCAAGTTATACATAAGAATAGAATAATAGTGAATTAAAAAATATAATGTTTTATGACTTGTTAATCGTCATTATGTAATACGAAAATAAATATTTTTGTAAAATAAATATTAAATCTATGGACTAGAATCGTTACAGAGAAGCTAAGATAGCTCACGTAGTGAAAAAAGACTACCTCCTATTGAAAAAATTATTTTATCTTTTTTCACAACTGGCCACCACGGACCATGTCGTGAGACAGATAAATTCAGTCCACAAGGTTACACCTTATTTCTGTAAGATCCAATTTAATATTGTTCCCCCATCTACTTGTACCACTTCCAAATGAGCTCTTCAGGCTAAGGCAGTAATACTTTGTATGCGTCTTCACCTCCCGCATATGTTCTACAAGCCTCGTCCACTCCACCATCCTTGTTTTGATAACAATTGTAAGTGGATGTCCAAGTAAGATAGAACGGTACACGCGACGTCGTGTTGCCTCGTAGTGAAGTACCGATGTTCGGGATGAACCTGACACCACAATCTTCTTCAAACCTGAAGATGGAGTATCAGGTTTCCTCAAAGCTTCGATACTTATCTACCAATATACACCGCTTCGTAGCCCAGGAAAAAGTAGGTTTGTAGCGTCTGATGTTCTCCCTGATGATGGGCCGAAAGGGTCCGAAATATGTAGGAGTGGAATGTTTTAAATATATTATTATGAACATGTGACAATTAGTGCATATTTGGATAATATTTATAAAATAGGCTTATGTTTGACGTCATGAGGACTTAATTTCCCTCTTGCGATAGTGTGTGTGTGTGTGTGTTTGTGTGCATGCAAATACGTGTGTGTGTGTGAGGTAGGTACGTCAACTATATGAACATGTCTGAGGTAGGTACGCCAACTATATGAGCATGTGTGAGGTAGGTACACCAACTATATGAGCATGTCTGAGGTTGGTACGCCAACTATATGAGCATGTCTGAGGTAGGTACGCCAACTATATGAGCATGTCTGAGGTAGGTACACCAACTATATGAGCATGTCTGAGGTAGATACGCCAACTATATGAGCATGTGTGAGGTAGGTACGTCAACTATATGAGCATGTGTGAAGTAGGTACGTCAACTATACGAGCATGTGTGAGGTAGTACGTCAACTATATGAGCATGTCTGAGGTAGGTACATCAACTATATGAGCATGTCTGAGGTAGGTACGTCAACTATATGAGCATGTGTGAGGTAGGTACGTCAACTATATGAGCATGTGTGAGGTAGTACGTCAACTATATGAGCATGTCTGAGGTAGGTACATCAACTATATGAGCATGTCTGAGGTAGGTACGTCAACTATATGAGCATGTGTGAGGTAGGTACGCCAACTATATGAGCATGTGTGAGGTAGGTACGCCAACTATATGAGCATGTGTGAGGTAGGTACGTCAACTATATGAGCATGTCTGAGGTAGGTACGTCAATTATATGAGCATGTCTGAGGTAGGTACGTCAATTATATGAGCATGTCTGAGGTAGGTACGTCAACTACATGAGCATGTCTAAGGTAGGTACGCCAACTATATGAGCATGTCCGTCTCCCTGTGTGCATAATTTCATGTTTACGTTGCCTTACATTATACACGTAGTGTCAAAATAATAAGAGAATTTTTCCTTTTGCCTAATTCATGATATCTCTCTTCATGTAAGTTAAATCGACAGAAGATCGTCATTCGTTTCTGTAGCTTTGTGTACAAGATTGTCTTTTGTATGTGATAAAGAGATAGATTACGTGCAGAGGAGGGAAGTCACGAAATGTTTAAACTGTTCATGAATTACAAAGCAATTCGTGAAAGAGACATTGGACACTCTGAAACGATGAAATTCCAAATGCAACAGGCATTAGTGCCTAATACAGTACAGCATAAGAGGTGGGTCGATGTTAGGAAAACGAATGTGTATGTCGAGCGCCGCAACATTCGCGAGTCGATGTAGGCATTCCCGTAAACTAGCATAAACAAAATGTAATACAGTTGTGACAAATGTGAAGGTAAATTTAAATCTTCATAATAAATGATGAGATGAAAAGGAAGTGGAGAGAAGTGATAGTGGCCTATTTCAGTGTACTATCTGAACATCTTAAGGAGAGGCAGAACAACACCACAATAACTTCCGTCAGTACAGTCAGTTTTTCTGCCGTGATTCAAAGGTGAATGAAGCACCACAATTGGTAGGTTTCATATTTTTAGCAGTGTATTATTTACTGCTTTAAATTCCACAGTTTATACGTGAAGCTTAAATAAGCACGAAACGCTAAATTTTATCGCTTCTCATGTGTGTCTTTTACTGATATTTCAGTTTCTTTCTTTAGTACCACAGAATAATTAATTAGACTTTACGGAACACGGGTCTACATTTGTGTAGCTAGTGAGAGTTTTATGTCTAGTGTAGCCAGTTTTGTATGAACATATAATATTCAAGGCTGTTTACATAAATTTCGAGTCGCAAACTTTATTTACTTTTTGATGTATATGCGTATATATTGAATTTGTTTTTTGTTGTAAAAATATAAATACAAATGCACCATATATTTTAGAAATTTCTTTCAATTTTAATACTTTTTCAGGATACCAGCGATATTTGTATTAAAAGGCTTAGTTTGACGTGGATATTTCCCTGATATTCTAGAAATTTAAATTCCAGTGCGGAATGAGGAGTAGTCTACTCGTATAATGCAGTGTTAGTGACCTATATATATGTTACATATTTGAAGTACTTTAGTTGAATTTACCAAAAGGAAGAAGCAGCGTGAATCAACTTACATGTAGTTGTTGCTTGTGTAATGATTGCAGTGGTATTGTACAGGTTCAGACGTCTGTCCTGTAGAGACCTGCTTTTATGTCGACGAGCAAGAAGGGATGTTGGGGAAATTTTGTTGGGTGAGGGAGATGAAATGAGGGGCTGAGGACAAGAGAAGAGAGTGGGTGGAAGTGGAAGACATGGATTGACGATAGCACATTATCACGGACATCAGTCAAGCGTTCTTATCACTTCCCACGTCTCTCCTTGTCCCTCTTCTTCTTTCTAGAACTCTTCTTCCTTTTTGTCCAAACTTGTACCTTCCAGAAGTTCCTTGCTGCTTTTTGGTAGGTCCCTCCGGTTCTTCAAACTTCTAGGATTTTTTATTCGTTCTTTGACTTTTACTTCTCTTTGTCTTGTATCCCTTCTCAGTTGTTGATCCTCTTTTCAACTTTTCGTTTCCTATACCCCCTTGAGTGACATTTGGACTTGGCGCTGGTATAGAAATGTTTCGAAGGGTTCTGTTTTTTGAGACAATTTAATTTTATTTCACGTTCTTTTGGGAGATGGGTGCTAAAAGTTAGGTGTGTTCCGTCGCAGTTACGTCATCGTCTGACACGTTCTAACTCATAACGACATGCTATGCAAGGTTCCTTCGTACTTGCCTGTTCTCGGGGAGAAGTTTTGGGAAGAGAAATATGTTTTCTTGTCAGCGGAGAGGAAGATGGATTATCAGTACTGCATGTGTAAGCTGTCGCCCCCCACCTCTTGACTATAAATATATATTTCACTCACATAATCCAACATACACACATACACGCACTCAGATAAACATTCAACTTGATTCATCTCAAGCTATTGACATGATTAATTTGTTTTTCAATACTCTGTTGAATATGTACGACACATCAGGATATTCTGAGGTTGATATTTTCTCGTGAGTTTCAAAAGGTGTTTGTGTTAGTAAATTTTGAAATAACACAGCTAAGAAATTATGGCCCATTGGAACTTCATACAAACGTTATATAATATATATATATATATATATATATATATATATACATGAAACAGCTTTCTGTTGGTTTGGTAACTGAAGATAGCAGAGTATGGTATAACTACATTAACCCTTTAAGGCCCAGTAGCTACTATATATACCACAAGGTTTGATTTTAAAAATTCCTTCGTTCTACACACAGCATGTATTTATGTGTTTGGTATGGATCTCAGAACACGGCGATTATTTCCTTATCCAGCACTAACTGATCGGCGTTTATAGCCAAGATGGAGTGTGGTTCCTGCAAGATACGAAATGAATCTATAAATATATATCAGGATAGATCTTAGTCTTTAAGGGGTTAAACAGATAAAGCCTCAAGATATTGCATGAGGATGTATGTATTCTCCTTTTAAAGTAAATTCTTATTGTATTCTCTTTAAAATACATAATTCGGAATGAATTTTGTCACCGCACAGTTTGTAGAAGTTGTAACTAGCTTCAATCGGCTAGTTTTGAAAGAAACACGTCCCCTTCCCGCCGTTAAAAAATACATATTTTCTAAGTAACAAATTCAATTTGAAACATTCCGCGAAAGGAGGAAACTCTGCTTTTTAGTGAACTGGAACTTGCAGTATCTGTTTAGACTTGCAGTGAGACGTAATCCTGAACTGTTGATAATATAAAACATGTTATTTCCTGTAGCACTCTGATAGATTTTCTAGAAATCTGAGAGTCTCAACCTCCTGGAGCCCTAAGTGCCTGTCCAGGCCTATAATGGGATTGCTTTACCTTTACCATTTTTGTGTATTGTGTACAGGCCTCTTTCTTACAATGAGTTTGCTGGAAGGAAAAATAGGGCATCTACGCAATTATTTCTTTCTAGCACAAGGACAATCGTCAATACTTGGATTACCTTCGTTCAAATATGTAGTATTTCTATGAGACCATTCTAAAAGTATACAAATAATTTATTTTTCCCAAATTCATACATGCGAGTGGTGGCGATGTTTGGAAATGATGCCTTATGCTGCGCTCAGGAAAGCCTTTACATCATTAAGTTATGTGGACCTTAAAGAAATTAAAATTAATAAAATTCACACAAGAGTGGTAGAAAATGCTATCAGAATTAAGGTCTGTTTAACGACTAAAGGAAAATGCATTAATTTTTTATTAAACCTTTAAGTAAAATGATACTTAAGATACATTACAACGAAAAAATTTATACATATTAAATTTGTAAGATATAATTGCTATATGGGCTATGTTTATTATCAAATTATAATAAGAGACCCAGAAAATAAAGATCTCTTTATTTCTTCTGTGAAGTGCTCTACACTAGAGTTCTTTCCTCTACAAAACGAGTCCGTACTTAATACTGAAAGGCCGTTACACATTATATTTCTTTTCCTCAGCTCTGGTAGAAAGTTTTAAAACTCTGATTTGCAAAAAAAAAAGGCACAAACAAAGATGGATGTCAAATTTGAAAGCACGAGTGCTTTGGCTTCCTCGAATAGCATTTTAATGCTTTAATAGTCACATCGTGTACAGTAATGTTTCTCAACGGAGATTCCACGTGTTTTTATATTCTGTTCAGTACAACATAATTTTTTTCCTTTAAGCTTTTCTTAATCATTGTTTTATTTTCATTGCTGCTTGGAAAATGATTGTTTTTCTAATGTATTTCATATTGACGTAATAAAGGCTTCTATATTTTAAATGTTTGTCTTTTCGGTACATATTCATACTTAAGGAGTTACCACGAGCTGTTTTAAGGGCTTCGCGATTTGAGATTATTTTGAAGGGGGGGGGGTGTTATCGCACAATTAGTGATAATCATTAAGGGGCCTGCAGTGCCAGAAATTTGAACGACTCCGGTTTAGAGTACTCTTGAAAAGTTTGTCCTTGATTGTACCTGAAAGATTAATAATGCTGTAGTTAATGTGCCCTTGACACACTGACAGAACCAAAGCTTACTAAAGGTGTCTTAGAAGACGTAATATAGACTACGCATAACTGCTGGACATCTGTCTATACCAGTATGTCCGACTGTCTACCGTTAAAAGTCCAGCAGCGTGGGTGGTTGACATTTGAAAACCGTGGAAGAAGAATCTATACTCTACTGAAGTTTATAAAGCGAAAATACATTTTATTTTGACTTCAGAAGGATGAGGAGAAGACAAACATCCAGGTAGTACTTTTGTGAAGGAAATGACATGAGGGAGAAGGTAGTAATGTCAATGAAGAGACCGGCAAGACACAGACCAATGGCACGGGTTTTACGAATTTATCAAGGATGACAGCCATAGAAATGAAGTAATTTTAGTTCGACTCCGGTGCCTGACTTGGTGATCAGTCTTTGTTCAGATTGCCGACGTATGATGGCGATCTAATGGGATTCTTCTTCTTCCTTTTGTGCTCCTTTTCTTTTCCTTTATCTCGTTTTACCATTTTGCTTCACTTCATTTCTTCTGTCTACAATGTGCCTCATAACTTAAGAACCTTTTTCTGGAGTTCAGGAAGCTGAAGATAGCATTTTATTACAATCCTGTATTGTTCGCAGATAACTCTGCATCGATCCTCAGTGATTCTTCACTTCTCTTGGAGGCTGCATCAATCATACGGACCATGGAAAGAAATAGAAAAAAAATAAACGTCAAAGTGGGTCAGAACGAAAAGAAAGAAAGAAATAAATAGTAAAAAATAAGAGTAAAGAACAAATGGAAAAAGAATTAAGGAAAGTAAATCTAAAAGACGCAGAGAGAAAGAAGCAAAAGAAAAAGAAAGTGGGAGGGGGAACGGAAAAGACAATTGAATTTAAAGCTAAGAACGAAGTTTTGGAGCTCAGAAATATCATGAACATTTTGACTCGAAACCACTTTCGCCGCAAAAGAATTAAGTGTCGAACCCACGGTTCACATTGTGGTCACTGTTTGCACTGATCTCAAGTAACACTGATTTTACGGGGCAACTGTTCAAAATTAGAACATGAGGGTTTAGATTTTGTGTCTTTCGGCTAAGATTAGGAAGAATGGTCTGACTCTGAGGAAGAAAATTGAAACGAGGTTAGCAATAATACAAAAGTATACAACTGAGGAAGCAAAACCTAAATCATTTCATTAATAACACCACGTATTCCGTTTGACACAACCTGTATTTATTATTATTTTTTCAAACACTACATGTTTAATACAGGTTGTGTCAGACGGAATACGTAGAGTTATTTATGTATATATTTTAAGTCTATATACACAACGGGATGGATAGCGTCAAATTGACTAAATCATTTCGTTTAGTGTTGCATGCATTGCATAACAAGAGAGCCAATTTACGTGTAAACATAACATTCAGGCGCGTTCGCGTAACCATTGCTGCCGTAGAAAAGCTATAGGTATTAAATATTCTGAGTGTTTGTGTGTAGCCTTAGTTATCCAGCATTCACAGAGCATGCGCCGTGTAATATTGTCATCTGTGGCCTGTCTGATTCCACCAAACTTTTCACATTATAGACCCTATCAATAATGGCACGATTTTCAGAACAAAGTTTTTGAAAATAAAATGTGTGTTTTGATTTTCGCTACTCGTTTTGTCTGAAACATTTCTCATTCTAAGAAGAATTGAGCGAGATACTGTCATAAATGCACGTAGGTCTTCATGTAAGGTTTCCGTTATTCTTGCCAGATTTTAATGAAACTTGAATTTTCTCGACAGATGTTCGAAGAATACCCAAGTATTAAACTGCATTAAAATCCATCCAGTGGGAGCCGAGTAGTTCCATGCAGACAGACTGACGGACAGACATTAATAAGCTAATTGTCGCTTTTCGTAATTTTGCTAAA
This sequence comes from Reticulitermes speratus, assembly GCA_021186555.1. Lineage (NCBI taxonomy): Eukaryota > Metazoa > Arthropoda > Insecta > Blattodea > Rhinotermitidae > Reticulitermes > Reticulitermes speratus. Next base: position 35,289,806 of record JAJKFL010000003.1, on the reverse strand, counting down.
GAGGCTAATAAAGGCTGCCTTATTACCTTATCATGCTTTTGTTTCGGTTAGGAGAACTAAAACAGCAACAGATTTAATTAAATTTAACCCCCAATAAGAGGTCTGCTTTAGACGTAAATAGCGTAATTGTGGCTTCTGTCTAAGTTTACATACCTCAAAATATAAGAAAACGTTTCTTACCAGTACAGTGACTTAATACTTCTAGACTCCGTGTATCGTCACTTTAAAGGTATCTAGCCTTTGCTATTTCTCTAACTACACACTGATTTATTATTGCTTCCTATATTTGAATTTCTGATTTTTAATGCTTTCATTTGACTTCTTCGAAATATATCCAGTTTAATCACGGCTTACTTGCCTACTTTGCTTTATCTTTGTGTTGTAAGTCATGGATTATTGACAGTGCTGTAAATTATAAATAATCACCTGTGGTTTATTAAGTTTTTAAGACAAGTGGCCAGGTAACAGCGGGTAATCATTCGTGCGCATCTGGTGTGGCCCATGAAAAACGCAGATTTTCGCATTTAATATCTCTGATCTTTCTATTGTAAGGCGGAGGCTTATAGGGTTTACTAGACGCAAGAAGCATTTCACGTTAAACATCTGTAGCATCGTGCTTTGGCGGCGGCTTCTGCAGACTGCTGTGATAGGAGCAACGTGCCGTGCGGCATTGCAGTTAACCTACCAAGTAGCGGTCTGCCTTCAGTTCTGTAAATAGTCCCGCAATGTTTTATGTCGCTCATAAGGTATAGCAGCATCTGTGTACAGCACCATTACAAACAGTAGTCGCTGACGGTGATTTCTCTATAGGGATATTATCATTCAAACTTGTATTATAGTGACGGACGACTGAGTTGTACTATTCTGCATTGCTGAGTATCATCACGGGAGTATAAACTACTCATTTTCGCAGCTACTATTGTTTTATGATCAATTCGTAATTATGAAGAAGTCGAGGGGTACCTATGCTTAGGTCGGTATTGTAGCAACGACCTTTGCCATAAGAAAGTATCTGTAAGTAGTAGCACCCCTTAATGTAACAACCTGTCTTTCAATAATTATTAAACATAACATAACATAACATTATAATGTTTCAAACACGTGGCGTTCATAGTCGGTGAAACTGTCCCTGAAGGATTATAACTATAGAGTGAATTAATATAAAGGAAATATTCAGAATTTCCAGTTGAAATTGGAACGGCACTTAAACTATTGGTAGTGATGATAATGATGGTGATGATATTCTTATTCACGTAACAAGATATGCAATGTATATATAAACGTAACATTGATGCGCGTTTGCTTAACAATTGTTGCCATGCAAAAGGAAGCATTATTACATATTCTGAATGTGTGTCTGTAGCCTTATTAATCCAGCATGCAATACACATGCGCTGTATTATATTGTCATGTGGTCCTGCCTGGCGCTAACATATCTTTCCACATATCTCATAAACGGCACACTCTTCGGAAAAAAGTTATTGAACATAAAATGTGTGCTCTATTTTCTCTACACATTTTATCTGAAATATTTCCATTCTAAGAAGAATTCAGGGAGACATTATCATAAATGTACATAGGTCTTCATGTAAATTACCCTTTATTCTTATCAGATTTCAATGAAATTTTAATTTTCTCGACAGATTTTCGAAAAAATCATCAAATGTCAAATGTTGCGAAAATTCGTCCAGTGGGAGCCGAGTTGTTCAATGCGGACAGACGGACGGACGACCGGACAGACAGACAGACATGACAAAGCTAACAGTCGTTTGTCGCAATTTTGCGAATGTGCCTAAAAACTAGATATTAGAAAAGGGAAAACACTGACATCATTTATGCTCTCGGGACGTGATTTTCCGGTGTGTTTCTGAAGAAAGTTCAGAAGCTCCCGATCTGTGTGGAACAAATGATCTGCAGAGTAACTGGAGCCAAGGGGCAGAGATAATTGGTAGATGTGTAAAACTGCGTAACGAGAATCTTAAAAAAATTCCACTTTTTACAATATATTATTAGAATGATCAGATCAGAGCGATGGTGTTAGCAGGACTTGTGGCGCACGTAGCGGATGTAAAAATTGCTCATAACATTTGATTTTAGTACCTGAAAGGTAAAGACCACTTGGAAGGCCTGGGCATAGATGGCAGGAAGTATTGAAAAACTAGTTTAAATAACTGGAATGTGGTGGTTTGATGGTGTGAACTGATTGTTATCGTCAGTGGTTGAATCTTGTAACACTGCAGTATTCCTTCGGGTTCAATATAATTCGGAGTATTTCTTTGTTAACTGAAAGAGTATCTGTTTTTCAGAAGGACTTACGTTTAAGTTAGCAGAAATACTTTTTTAAAATTTCCTAATGATTCATTATAATCTTACCATTTTCGTAACTGTCATTGCAGAAGATCTTGGGCTAGTTTCATCTACCTGTTTCCCCAAGATATCTCGCATCGCAAATTCTGTATACATTTTGTAATCCCCAACCGAGCACCTACTTGGTCCATCACAGCCATTCAGTTTCCATTAGTTCAACAATACGAAATTAAGTGACCTGTACACGTCACAAACTTTATAGTTGTAGCACCTACTTGGTCCATCACAGCCATTCAGTTTCCATTAGTTCAACAATACAAATTAAGTGACCTGTACACGTCACAAACTTTATAGTTGTAGCACCTACTTGTCCATCACAGCCATTCAGTTTCTATTAGTTCAACAATACGAACGTAAGTGACCTGTACACGTCACAAACGTTATAGTTGTAGCCTAAAACACTAACTCATTGTGTAAATATATTTCTTACCTCAGCTTAAGTTTGTAAACCAACTTTTTATTTTTTCTTAAATCATTTATTTTTAAAATTATTGTAAAAATTCGAAGTGATGTTTGAGAGACCGGTATCGCTTAGTCTGTATAATGAATCCATACGGGCTGGACGGCCCGGGGATCGAATCCCGATGGGGGAGAGATTTTTCGCACCCACCCAGACCGGCCTTGGGGCCCACTCAGCTTCCCGCACAATGGTACCTGGTCTTTTTCCCGGGGGTAAAGCATCCCGGGCGTGGCGTTAACCACCCAGCCCCTCTACCGCCGAGGCTAAAGAAACAGTAGAGCTATATCTCTACTCCGTCTCTGTGCCTTCGTGGCAGGTTATAGGGTGAAATTTACCTTTTTGGAAGTGATGTCGTTTAGATTGGTAAATTAAGTAGTTACTAGTATTTCCAAGTATTGTACTGCTTCATAAACGTCAGTTATTATTTAACAGACTACACGGCAGCATATCCCAAGAGAATTCTTATCAACATCGCTGTAATCAGTTCCAAATCATCCGATGTGGTTTACACTTCCGTCTCTAAAATAAAAAAAAATAAATTTCACGGCTATACGAAGAAAATGGCAGATTTAAGCGGGTAAATAAAAAGGAAAGTTAGTTTTGTTTACCTTCAATACCCAATAACGTGGAGAGTTAATTAAAAGCATTTTCTACCCCTCCCTCTGAATAAGAAAGAAACACAGGGTGATTAAAAAAAATTGAACAAATTCAGAAATTTATTACTCAGTAATTAAGTGTCATTGGAATGTCTAATATGTACCAAATTGTAGAGCTGTCTTCTTTTTTCCAGTTTTTTGTGCTTGTACTGTCTCTTCTAAAAGGTCCTTCCATGGTTTGTCACTCCGTCCAGGAAAACAATGGGATCACATCTTAAATGGGGATACGCCTGTTTCCATCCACATGCTTACAATTAATCTTTCTCTTATCATTCACGCTTTGAAGCTCTAACCCTGAACACTGGAAAGTAGTGACAATTAACAATAAATAATACAGAATAAAGTTTTAAATTACGTTAATGTGTTTAAACTAATGTCATGAGCCAATAATGTATATACGCATAACAACTTCAAAACAGCATTGAATTATTCAGCAACTAAAAGGATAATTTGCCAAACATGTAAGCACGAAGCAATGAACTGTTGGACAGAGACAGCCCGTGTGGCATGTGATGGATTGCTACAGGCCTGTACGAGATTTTCTTTCACATATTTTTTATATCCTGCTTTATTTTTATTTCTTGAATGTTCGTGTTCTCTCTTTCTCTTCAAGCCTGTTACGACTTACTGGTCAGAATGTCTGACCGTGCAGTCTCTCCCCTTCGTGTCTTCCCCTTCTCAGACCGAATAGAACAAAGACATCAAAATGATGAATTCGGTTCATCTTGAATGTGGACGTGATCGAGTAATATTTCAAAAAGCCTCCTGCTACCTCTACTCAGGGAAATGTTGCGCTGCGGAGTGGTATAAGTCCCAGGGAAAGGTTAGGTCCAGATTGTGTGATGATATTAGCGGCACATTTAGAGCCGGAGGTGCACTGTGTATGGGAACACGAGAGAGTGATGTGAAGTACACGTGCACTCAAGTTTCATTCTTATATCGGCAGTGTAAGAATGTGAGCGAAATTTAATTTGGCCTCTTGTTTTGTATGGGTCTGAAACTTGGTCCCTCACATTGAGGGAGGAATTTATGCTGAAAGTGCTTGAGAATAGGACGCTGAGGAAGCTCTTTGGGCCTAAGAGGGACGAGATAAAGAGGAGTGGAGAAGACTTCATAATGAGGAGCTTTATGATTTGTATTCCTTTCCAAATATTATTCGTGTTAGCAACTCAAGAAGAATGAGATGGGCGGGGTACATGGCACGTATGGAAGACAGGAGAGGTGCATATAAAGTTTTGATGGGGAGACCTGAAGGAAAGAGACCACTTGGAAGACCTAGGCGTAAATGGAAAGATGATATTAAAATGGATCTTTAGGAAGTGAAATGGGAGGCCTGGGCTGAGTCGATCTGGCTCAGTATAGGGACGGGGGGCGGGCGCTTGTGAATGCAGTAATGAACCTTCGGTTTCCATAAAATGCGAGAAATTTCTTGACAAGCTGAGGACCTGACAGGATATTGCTCCATGGAAGTAGTTAGTTAGTTAGTGTCAGAATATATGTAGTACTAGAATTATACGGGGAAGTAAATATGTTGACCTTGGTTAAGGTAAAGTTCAACCTAGCACAAGCCATTAAGGCTCAGAAGGGGAGTAGAAGTATAGCTCTACTCTTTCTTTAACATCCGCGCTGTTTGGGGAAGGTAGTCAACACCACGCCCCTGCCACTTTACCCCCGGAGACGAGACCCGGTACCCATTGCACAGGAGGCTGGACGGGCCCAAGGGCTGTCTGGACGGGTGCGGAAAATTCTCCCCCCCCCCCCCCGGGATGCGATCCCCTAACCTTTCAGCCCATAGCGAGTCGCTATATCGACTACATTATCCCGCCCCATGTTGACCTTGAACATTGTAAATTTACTTTACACTGCTTTGTTTTAAAAACCTGACGAGTTTCTGATATTTTCATGTGACATTATTAAATACCCGCATTTTAAATATAAACTTTAGTAGTTTATTTTAGCATTGATGATGTATTAATTTTTAAATTAACTTAAGGGCTGTTAAAAAAGGAATGTTATTAATTGCTGTTAAGAACGTTGTGCTGTGACATATATTACACCCGGATAGAGAAATTTACATAATGAAAATTTTTATAATTCGTCTTCTTTGTCAAATGTCATAATTATAACTTCGAGGCACACATATGTAATACGCTTTTTGATTAGAAATTAACAAAGCTCTTTGGTCGAAAAGTATGAAGAGAGGAAACGACATTGAAGAAATAAATATACATGGAGGGTATTATTAAATTGTTTCTACAATAATGAAGAAATGAGGACGTTGATTTTATTAAAGTGGCTCAGTGTAGAAAAAAGTCTGTAGCCCATTTGATGAAAACTTAGAATGAAGTTAACTAAAGTGAAAGAAGAGACAGTTTTATAATAATAGGAAGGAGTCTGAGATTCTGCTATTCATAGATTCGTATTAAATATATTGTCATTTTCAAAAGTTTAGAATGAACATATATATACCACACAGTTTCCTAAATTATCAGGTAAAATGTTGGCATTAATTGAATGCCTGCGTCCTAACAGTTAAGAGTGCTTCTTGGCTCTTTCCTCCACTCATCACAGTGTCGTGTGTGACTCTGACCCATTAAGTTGACATATTCTATCATGAGAGAAATTTTTGTCTCACAAGAGGAAGAGTTTTACAGTCCTGAATACCCCCTCGGGCTCCAATGAAGAGTTCAGAAGTGGGAGTCATGTGGGAAAAGAGAAGGGAAGTATTATTTTCCTCTAAAAAACCTCCGGTTGTTAAAGTCTCATTTAGACCAACGCCGCAAAGCATGACGAGACCCTGATTCTTGTTTCTCTGTAATATTATTGGCTAGCAACACGTGACATAAGCATTAGATAGGAAAGAGGCTTTTATAGGAAGCCATTAGGGTAAATAGAGGAGGAAGGCGCTGCAGATTACTGGAGAGCTTTACGTGCACTTTGTTGCTTAATAATATTAGAGCGTGCTTTTACATTACTGGTCGATCAGTGGATTAAATATATACATCGCCGTGCTGCGAAGCCCCTCTCTGGCTGTTAAGTTTTAATTATAAAAATAAAAAGAGACAGCCTAACTACTAGACCTATGTTTAATAAATTGTCGCACACAAAACTCTAACTACTTGTGAAATTATCTGTTGCGATTATTGGCAAATGCTCACTCCTAAAAGGAATTGTTGCAGATAACCATTAAGTAGCCACTCATGGAGAATTGTTACAGAAAATTTTAAATGGGCATTATTTAAAGAAACTGTTGGAACAAAATTAAATAGTCACTTCTGAAAGGCATCGTTGTGCATGAGAGTAAATATTGATTAATAGGAACCATTGTTGTAGCAATGAAAAGTAGTTATTCATTAAAGAGTTGATGCAAAATAATAAACAGTGAGTTTTAAAGGGAACTGCTGCAGCAAATGAATAATACCTCCCCTTTAAATAAATTGTTGCAGACAGTGCTCTTCACTACTGGAAAGATATATTCTTTAAATCGTAATCATTACTGAAAGAAATAGCTGCAGGTAATTGTAATGATTTATTCTTAAAATAAATTATTTTATAGAGGGCAGTCACTCATGCAAGGAATATTTACTTAAGCGTATAGCTTTATTTGATAATTATGCAAGGAATATATTAATTTTATTACACTTTGTAATACATTAAATTTAGGAAAAATTCATTTGTATTACGCTAATTCAGTATCAAATTGTTGTATAATAAGGCCACATGTAGTTGTTAATATTCGACCATCAAATTGTTGTATAATAAGGCCACATGTAGGTGTTAATATTCGACAAATGACTGCTGTTGGAACAGTTTCTGTATGTCTTCACCTAGTTTTCATACTGCCGTGTTGTTGCTCTCGTTTTCTCTATCTCTGTCATACACACACACACACACATTATATATATATATTATCGAAATCACAACTGGACCTGTATTTTCTCGTATCTTTGCGGAGGATCCGTACAGTTATTACTGTATAGTCTGAAGGAAAGTGTTACCTCCGAGACATGTGTACGGATCGAAGAATGATATTAATACGGTTCTTTAAGATATATAATGAGACTATAGATTCACTTCAACTGGCTCAGGATAGGTTCCAGTGGCCAACGGTTATGTACCCGGTAATTAATTTAATAGCAGTCGAACAATTTATCAACTGAGCGACTATCAGCTTCTTATGAATGACTCTGCTCCGTGGTGTTAGTGAGACATTTATTTGCTTACTTACGTGGACTCTGAAAGAGAATAAGCTCATAATTTGAAATCTTATGGGATTTGCTGCCAAACAGTTTATTAGGGTGAAAAGTGCTTGTCCCTATAATGTTACACCATATGACAAACATGGTGAGATGTAAAATCTGTTAACTACTTAAAAACTGTAATCTCTGATAATTTCTAGCTGCCTATTAACATATTTTCCAGTGTTGATAGTGTTCCTGTGTTTACTTCTGTTTCGTATCATTAAGTGATGAAGTAGACTGAGCCTTACATTTAATTAAATTCAATCTTCAGTTTTAAAGCAATAACTGAGTTCAGTGTCTAAAACTAAATCTAGTAAGTTTGTTTTTGCAATAACAATTTCTATGTAAAGTTGTAGTTTTTTACAGTGAAATCTTCATTTTCTCTTCCACACATAACAGATAAGCAAATGCTGAAACGTTTTATGAGTTTGACTAAAAAGGCTTAAGGCCTTTTTGAAAATATGAACGCTGCTTTGCTACTGAAGAAATTTTCCGTCTTTTATGGATCGGGAAAATTCTTTGCTGTGTGTACAGGTTATAAATTAATTCTTTATGGAAATTTTATCGGCACTTTTCTTCACTCCAAAGTGTCCAGAGAGGCTGCACTCAGCCTGCTATTCGATGGGTACTGAATGTACATTCCCCCGCAGTTACAGCGGCCAGGATGCCTTGCTGAGATTAAGAACGCGTGCAGATATAACGTCTACACTCATATACCTTTATGGCATGGTGTTTAATAAGCACGGGCACAACATTACCTCCTGTTACTTATTCATAGCTGAGTAATGTGTTTTATTGTAGTCTAATTTAAAGTTCTTTTTTTATGTTGATATTATTCAGCACTACACAACAATTCTCTCCTTTAAAGATATTTGGCACATTTAAAAACCTTTGAATTCTTTATTTGTAATTTATTTATTGTTGTATTTGTTTGTGAAACTTTCTTTTGGATTTAAAATAATATAGCATGAATGCGCTTGGAATGGGGATGCTTAAGATAATATTTAAATGTACGAGGGACCACGTATTTGGAGATTGGAGAAAAATGAACATGTGTATTTTGGTTTAGACATGCCACTTTATGGTGTGCATTTCTGATTTTGTAATTGCTAATTTAAGAAATTTTCATTATACTCCCTTTTCATAAACTGCTAGAATATCATTTCTTGTATTGAATGGAAGTAATAGTCGTATATATATTGACATACTAAATTGGCTGCACTAATTTCGAGACCTTACAATGCATGGAATTAAGCAAAATATCACGAATAATGCTTCATAGTCATTATTCGGGCTTGAATCAAAGAAATTAGATAACAAAATATGGCCTTAGGAGTGTTGCTGCATATAGGATATTACGTCGTATTTTTTTCTCTGAAAATAGGTTCCATTGTTTTTACTTTGTCTCTCAGTACAGAAAATAGTCATTACCGGATATAACATATCATTAGTTGAAGTGTTTGCTTGTTCTTATGAATACACAAAAAGCAGGAAATAGGCTAATAATAGGAGACAATACACCTTAAAGTAAAGTTAGTGGGAAAATACATGTTTCATTTCATACACATTGCAAACGCAATTAGAATAACATCTTAGTTGATTGCCTGGCCATTTGCTGTAATTTTATTCTTTGTTTCCTTCATCACTTCTAATAGTGAAATTCTGTCTTAAGTGATGTATACATTGACTGTGCAGCGCTGAGCGGTTTGGTTCCAAGGGAATTGTTGATGCTGCCAGCTATCGGTCAGCTCCGGCACTAGGTACTTCCAGCACAATTTTTCATTAACATGCTTTGGAAAGAAACATTCTCTAGAACTGTGTTTTTTAAACTTGTGGGACTACGGACCCCTTAAAAAGGCCCACTTTCTGCCTACTCCTTAGCCACAAATCATGATAGCATTTAAAGAAGCGATGTTTGTAAATAAGACCTGCTTCAACTGTAAAATCTTTTAATGACATTGTGCTACTTATACTCATTATATACCCCGTTGTGTTGGTATTTGCACGCCTTTGTGTTTTGGATTCCCTGAAGGTGGCGCCTCGGCGCTGAAACTTGTAGGAACTTTATAAGTGACGTATGATTTTCAGTCGATTTATATGCATTTGTTGGTTATTGTAATTATCTGTAAACTCCATATTAGCGGACTTAGAATAATATAATAAAAACAACGATTTTCCTAGCGGTACTGAGAAGAACAGTAACGAAATTTCAAGCTTCCACCGCGGTGTAGATGGGGTCTTCGCTTTTCTGGGTTGTTACGTAGCGGATGTTGGTAGTCGATTACCGACGTTTTGAGACAGCCTATTTACCGTTTGAGATGGTACCAATAGGCTGCCCCGAAAGTCGGTAAACAACTACCAACATACCCTGCGTAAAAACACAAAAGAAAGATCTCAAGTAAAGCAGTGTTAGGAAATACCTGAATGAAAAATAATTTTGGGTTCGGCTGAGTTGAATCAGTTCAACACAGCTTCGTACATGAGAAAATCAATACATACTTCTTCGACAATTAGAGCAAGTTTCACTTCACAGCATTTACTGAGTTACTAAGCCATCTAACAGGATTTATTTTCATTTTGTAAAAAGAAATATTTAAAATGAACGATTGGTCTGGGTCGTGCGACCTATCATTTTAAAAGGCATGTTCTCTTTATATCTTATCCTTATATCTAGAAAAGTGAGAGCGATCCGTTACATTTGGATGCATGCTACACGTCACTAGTGGTGAAACATTAATACGATGGGAGGAGCAGCGATCTGATCAAAAAAATTCTCCATGCAATGTAATAATTTATTTTTCAGTCTACTTTCCCTGCATCAGAAAGCAGCAAGTTGTGCATAACGGTTTGAGTGTACTGTACATCGGGTTTTGGTGTTAGCACTTACGTTCCGTATTTGGAAGTCTAATGTATAAATCCCTGTCAAAGACGATTTGGTAGAACCTTAAAATAAGACAGAGCCGCTACAATACGCATCCTCTTCAATTCTTTGTTTGAATTCTTTAAGATATCTAATGCTGTACAGTTTCTGCAGTTGAAATAATACTCTTGAATAATCCCAGAATATTCATTATCATTATCAAAAAATCAACCGTAGCCTAATTTTCGTTCTCGGCCTCAGTGAGGAGGTGATGTCATTAACTAGATGACGTCTTTTACAGTTAGAGTCAGTAAGCAGTCAGTAAAACTTAGAACTAAATACAGTTGCATTCATTCATTCTGTAGTCTGTCTTACGACAAGTCCGTAGCCTCTTCCAAAGCGAGTTCGCCATATGGTGCGATCTGGTGCTTCATCTTTCAATTTCCAGTACATTCTCTTTTCTTAAGGCCATCCAGTAGCTGCTTACGCCTTCTTCCTCGTCTTCCCGTCATTTATATCCTTCCAACTTTCTTTCAATCACGTGTTTTAAAAGACAGTTTCTACGCAACATGTGACCCATCCAGTTAGCTTTCTTTTCATTGTATGTAGGATATTCCTGTCCTCCTTGAATCTGTGTAATACTTCTCCATTTCTCACACGATCGATCCAACTGATTTTCTCCATTCTTCTCCAACACCACATTTGAAAACCAAATATGAGGTTGAAAAAATGTAGTTTTGATATCATCCTCCATTTGGAGACTGGTCATTGTCCTGAGTCTAAAATAACAATTACGGCAAAGTTTATGATACTGGTTAGGTCCTTGTCGTCGGACAGAGGGTAAACACTCAGTTGGCCCAAACAGGAAAGGTTATTCTAAATTTCTTGGTAGCTCATAGCATTTCAACAATCACCCACATTTTTTCCTTTGGACGGGGACCGATTTTTCCCCAGAAAGTATGTCCATACAGCGAATGATTCCGAATGGGAGACATTACCGTTAGAATCCTACATAATTGCATCAAGAAGTAGATGCTGTAATCATGAGACAAAATATTTGCGTCAGGAAGTCAAGTTAGCATTTAATGTAGCTGTAGAATAACATATCTTTTCAAGTTTCAGTCCTTCTTGATGTCAGTTCTTGTGAAGGGGTTGTTAGTGAAGACGCTAGATATTACAGCCGTCAACACAGTGGCGTCGGGGTGGCGACGGTCTCCCGGGACAAGAGTATAACTCCTCCCACTTCCATTTGATATCCAGATCCATCACTCAAGGATGCTATGCCGCAGCGTCCCTTTCGCTTCTTTTTCTTATACACGTATTATTTATTCAGAATACGAAATGTTGTTTGTTCAGACCGTGAGGGCTATGTCTGATATTTTAGCACAACTGCGAGGAAACGAGTCGACAAGGAAGGGCGCACAGTCCTTAGTTACGAAAATACTGCAGTATTATTTTTCCTCTTTTCGTCTAGCATGTGACAGCTATCAATACGAAACAGAAACTCGGCCTCTTTCAAATATGCGTGACTTCTTATATTAGTGAAAGACACAGTTTATTTTATTATCTGATATAATATTTCTGGTTTACAAACTGTCCATTATTTTTGAGAAATTATTCTTCCTTCTTCCTGTCTGATCTAAGAGCGTAGATTAAGTTTTACTAAGAACAAATAGCTAAAATGTAGACTCTTCCCTTCACACACACCATGAAGGCCTATAGAGAGTGGATGTATACCTAAACTCATTCCTAACCTCGACGCTAGATTTAGGTAAGCAGCATCACGCCCCTGCCACTTTACCTCCAAGAATGTACCCTCGACACCCATTGAACAGGAAGCTGGGTGAGCTCCAGAGCCTCTCTGGAATTTTGTAGAAATTTCACCTTTCCCTGCCTGGAATCGAATCCCGGATTTTTCAGCCCACAGCCTAGTGACTATACCATCCACCCTACCCCGTCTCTTAACATGGCTCTTTGTACCTAAGGCAGCTGAAGTAACATGAGGCCTGGATCAAATTGCATAGTAACGAATTTCAAAATATGTTCTCTTCAAAAAATATTATTAAGAAGAGAAATTTAAGATAGATGAGAAAGAAGAATATGTGTGTGAAGAGAAAGTCACACAAAATTTTAATTGGGAAACCTGGAAGTACGAAGTTGCTTGAGAGAACAAAGTGTGACTAAATAATATTAACTGATCTTAAATCAATAGGATTTGAAAATATTTGGTGGCTGCAGCTGATGAAGAATATGATTCAGGGACAATTTTTTTAAACATGAAAGGAAATTAAGTTAAATAGGTGTTGAGTGTATTGATCAGCTGAACGTTTATCATATTCCTCAACATTTCCTGGAAATTAATAATGAAATAATTAGTCCTTCAAGCAATGTATATTTAAGCAATAATTCCAAATATTTTTCTTGATTTGACAGTATGGTTAAGTATAAAGTCTTAATTAACTTATATAAAAATTATAATTAGAAGTCACTGTAAGTTATTTAGACGGACAAATCTGTAAATTATGTAGCACTGCAAATTTTGACACTTATTCTCTAACATTTGAAGAATAAGCTGCTTTATACAGATCAGAAAATGGCAGTCAAAAATTTGTAACATTCAAATTTTGTATAGTCTATTTTTATTTGTATTCAAGACACATGAACATACATATCACCTATTAATCTATTTGAAAGGATGTCATTATTTAAAGGAGAACAAAGTTTTAGTCGCAAAAAAACGTCATAGCTCGTGTGATACGTAATCTCTATTCCCAATTTATGCTAATATTTACCAAATGATGCTTATTTTTTAAACTTAGTTTTAATCAATTGCCATTAATTTTTTCAAAACTCTGACTTGTTGTCGAAATGCGGTATAAAAAATCAGAATTAACAATTTAAGGAACGACATTCATCCATGTCCCTTATAACGACCAGTCGGTTAATGTGGTTTGTGTGAATAGCCACTGATTTAGTGAGAATTATATAAAACACATAATTGAGCTCTGTAATCAGATGCAGAATTCCTTAATTTTACAGCACGTGGGATAAAGGCCAGTAGTCGCCACTGGGCTTTAAACTTCATTTTAGAAGGTTAATTTTCTTTTATATCTCCTGAAGCATGTTCGATATTTCTTATTATTTGTCTCCAGGCTGCGAATCAAATACTCGCGTCGATATTAAAGTAAATTTTTTCGTGATGAGATTAACGGAAATTTAAAACAAACAAAGCCAAAATTTATATTTCTAGACGTGTATGTTAGGCACGTAAAATGGCATAAAATTCCTGGTATTCATTTTTCCTTATATTTAGAAATACAGAAAGTCTATTAAAGTTTTTACCATAATAACCAACCTGAATTTTTGTGGCAGTAAAAGCTTAAGAGTAACTTTGTACGTAGTGTAAGTATAATAGTGTTGTGTATCCATTTGATGGAACACGAAAGACGAATTAATAGACAAAGCAGACAGGCGTCTGTGAATGGAGATACGGTAGTGTAACGTATGGGTAGTATAATGTGTTAGACTTCATCGCACGTTGGAAGCTAAGATTGATCACAATGTTTACTCTTGAGTCCGGCTTCTATATAAATATGAACATTGAAAAATAGTTCACACCACCCGGTTACCATAGCGTCGAAAAGTATACTCACACAGCAGTTAAGTTGATATCAGCCTGATTATAAACCTCATCTTACATTTTGTAGCCTTACGGAAGATAGTGCTTAGTTTGAACAAAAGATTAATTACTTGCTGTTATCACAATAATCGAAAGCTTTATACAAATGGTCGAAAGTGTGAGCAGCATCATTAGCCACATTATAAGCCATCCAGGCTTGTTCCCACTTCATAATTTTTGGTTCCTCCATCTCTTCTTTGGTCGTTCTACGTTTCTTCTGCTAGGTGGAATGTTTTCATATAATGACTTGGGAATGCTTGTATCGTTTATTCTTAAACAGATATAATATTAGAAATCGGATATTAAAATTTTGTTCTTTCTTCAGTATTGGTATTTTAAATTTATTCAATGCATTCTGTTTCCAAAAATAATATTTCAGGATGCCATTACATTCGAATTTTAATATTATTGTTTGCAACATAATTTTCCTGTACCGTGTCACAATGGGACGTGTAGACCAAAGTTTGGGTAATTTTCATTTTGAGTTTTGTTTGAGAAGAAGTGTTTTGGCTGGGATGTCCAAAACACACATACTCTCCATAGACCTCCGTGATCATGGGTTCTAATCTCTATGGAATTATGCAAGTATGCCCACCTCTTTTCTGCCTTGTGGGTTGTCTTACGCAGGTACAAGTATTGTCATTTTTCTCTCTCCCATATAAGCAGCCCTACAAAAAGTCTAAAAATTCATACCATCAAAATTATTTGTAGAACTAACTGATCAAAGGGTCGAAGCAGTGGAAGATAATGCAGGAGTTACGCATTTGGGTGAAAGATCCATTCCTGTCTTTATGCACTAAATTTGAAGGACAGTGACGGCTGTTATTAACCTTACGTCGATGAATTCCTGTTAACAAAATTGTTGTGTAACATCTGTTACACGGCGGTAAGATGTCTGACGTGTTTTCGTGTGGTGCCCGATTAGTACGTCGACAGGAGACGCTATTAAACCCAATAGGTCCATTCGTCATATTTCGAGACAATCAGCAAATGACACAATAATACAGTCGAGCTCTATATGATTCTCTTTCTGTCTTAAATACTGACATTAATTAAAATTCATGAGTATCTTCAAGTCCTATAATAGGGACGAAGTAACAGGCACTGGAAGCAATTACGTAATATTGACTTCCATTATTTGTACTCCTGACCAAGTATTTTTCAGGTGATCATATAAAGAACATTGAGATGGGCGTGTGACGTGGCACGTGTGGGGCAATGTAGGGGTGTGTAGAAAGCTATGGTGGGGAAACCTGAAGGAAAGGGACCAACTGGAAGACCTGGGCGCAGAGGGAAGTATAATATTAAAAATGATCTTAAATAAGTAGGGTGGAAGGGCGTGGAATGAATCTGTCTGGCTTAGGATAGAGACATTTGGCTGGCCCTTGTGAAGGCGGTAATGAAACTTCGGATTCCATAAGAGATGGGAGATTTCTTGACTAGCTTAGGACTTAATAGTTTCTCAAGAAGGACTACACATAGAATTAGGTAGTTTCTTAGTTAGTTATCTTCAAATCTTATTGCACCTCTGCATTTGAAACAGCTGTTTTCAATAACGTAAAAATCAAACGTGCTTTCACTTTTGACCTTATCCATTTTAAGGTATCAGAGTCGAGGGTATATTACTGCAGTTGAAGCAGCGTTTTTATTCCAAATGTGCAAATTAAATAGTCTTTCTTGCTCACTCATATAAATGATAGACGCTTCTGGGGACAGTTTGAGTCTTATGGTTTCTCGGACTATGTTATGGAGACTGCCGAGAAATTTTCTTCGAGTAATAGAGTTTTACGGATTTCAATTTAGGGAATTTTGGGGTCAGCTGGCTCATATATGCGTATGGGAAAAGTCAAATATGGGGGGATTAGCCTGGTAGTATAACAGAACATAAAACAACATTTGTTAATGCCGACTAGGTCAACCAGAAGACAAAATTATGCACAGCCAAACAAAACGTAGATCATCCAGGAATCTAATAGCCCAACAATAAAATTTATGTATGTCTACATCAATAAATCTTACCTGGTTTGACGGGTAGTGTTTCCCAGCAGCTGCTGTTAATGTTTTTACATTTGTGACCTACAACGAGGAAGACTCTCTGGAATTCGCCCATTACTCTTCCGATCTCTCCTGTCTCGGGTAGACTACAGACCACCATAAAATACCAGAACAGTAGTAATTGAAAGGGTGGCGGCTGCCAATCCTAAATATCTAATAAGAAAAATAGATATCTATGTAATTAACTAGAACATTGGCCCAAGTGCCCGATGCATACTGTCTTGCATATGGTGGCTGTGGCTTGTTAAATAAACGGCAAATGGAAACTGGATTATCAAATTCCTAGAAAATGGAAGTGGAGGGGATAGCTATGTATTACGAGTGCTTTAATTGAGACTTTATGGTTTTAAAATTAGAGTTGTGGGAGACTCATAATCATAGTACGCTTTTGCAATCCCCACGTGGACTTCCTTTTTGAAATTCCAAGAAAAACAGAAGCCTAAAAAATTTATATCAGCACTGCCATTTCGTAATTGTGGTTCATTCATTCAGATAGATATGGGCACGTTCTGTTGCGATATGAAGCTAAGATTTATTAATTAATGAACTATTTTCTTGTGTATAATATACCGAATTCACAGATAATATTTTACAGTGCTTCTCTCCTGATTCATATGCTTCCTTAAAGTCTATAGACTCTACTCTTTGATTGTGGCATGAGGAGTGGACTCGCTTGCTTTGGCCACCCAAGAGAGTTCACTTTTATGGCAACGGAGTATTTCTCCTTTGCTAGTCTTCGAGGTGACCTATGGTAAAATTGTGTTTCACGAGTCTCAAGGCCAAATGGAAATGACAGTCCTGTGCATTGTATTTCACCTCTGATACCAAAGCGACAGACGTGGTTTACAACCAGTAAGGTTCCACTCATAAAAATCCATTCAACAAACTTACTTTTGTCGGTGTAACAGGAAGATGTCTGCAGTGTCTCTTTGTGTAATTTACTGAACAAGTTGTGCAAAACACGGTCACAGAAATTCAACTTAAAATCCATGAAACACCATATACCTAAAATAAGCATTGTTAAATTTTCTTTAATAAAAGAGTAAATTGCTTTACGACTTTGTTTACTGTTACTACGAGAAGGTCATTCAGAGCAGAATGCCTGATCCGCAAACGTTTGCGTTATTCCGGAGTACGGCGAAGAGACTGCTGTAGGATTCACTTTGCTTGCATCAGAGTTCCACGGTGTCTCTCGTACCACGGCTCTCTTACAAAGTAATCCTCTCGCTAAAATTTTATAAAATCATGGACCACCTAGGAACAACTACATGTAACAATGAACGTTGGAATATTTAAAAATACAAACACGCTTAAAAAGCAAAAGTCTCTTTGAGGTCCATGTAAAAATTTATTACAATCACAGTTTTCCTGGCATTAAGAATAATAAGAGTGAGACAGGGAATGTCTAAAGGGGGAAAATATATACATGGAATGCCTAGAAGAGGAAAAACATATATTCTACTGAGTACAATGCTTTAAAGACACGGATCCCAGGTTGAGAAATATTGCTCTAATTCCCACACAGTTTTCAGAGAATCCAAGGTCAAGTGCTGAAGGAATACGTCACGATTCGTAACTTCGTGATAATTCTCAGACAAATGATTAAATGCTTTTAGAATTATTTAATATACATTTATTTTAAGTAATAACGTATGACAAGCGGTTGTGGCCTACTTTAAGAAATTATATAACAATTGTTGGGGAAACTTCTTTTAATATATATATATATATATATATATATATATATATATATATATGCCGATCCCAGTGGCCGTGCGGTCTAAGGCGTGGGTCTGCGGCCGCTCGCTTACTAGGATTGTGGGTTCGAATACCGCCGGAGGCATGGATGTCTGTCTCTTGTGATTGTTGTGTGATGTCAGGTAGAGGTCTCTGCGACGAGCTGGTCCCTCGTCCAGAGCAGTCCTACCGACTGTGGTGTGTCTCAAATGTGTGATCGTGAAACCTCGACGAAACGAGGAGGCCCAGGCCCATATAGGGCTGTCGAGCCATAGAAAAAAAAATAAATGTATATATATATATATAGGAAATTATCATAGTGGTGAGCCTTGGATTACAGTCGACTGGGATGTGACACCTTGTACTTTCGTAGATAAGTACCAACGTTTCGGGTCAACATGCTGTCTCCTTTTTCATGGTAGACGTTCTTGGCAGTAAGTTCCTCACAAAGGTTGGTGCCTATCTACAAAATTACGTGGCTTAAGCAGCAATGCGTCTGCCTTTTTCTGGGAAGGTGTTCCTTTCGGAACTTGAACGGAATGCAAGTTTTCCATAATTTCGCTCATATTCTCCAACAAATGCGGTGATGTTATCTTAAATTAAGCCACGACTACTTCCTTCCACATACTTTCCAATTCTTTATGTAAAACTTTTATTTGTTAGCGTAAGATGGAGATGACAGTAGTTAAAGACGGAGTTTAGGGAGACAGATTGTAGGGGTGGGAGGTGGAAATCGTTTCTTGTGATAGACTTTGGTAAAAAAGGGCTGAACCTCCTGTCTTTGCCCACCACATTTATAGTCTTATTTTATAACTTGTCTGAAAACGTTGACGAAAAGTAAGCGAAAACCTCAGTCAGTCTCGAATAAAAACATCTGGAATGACAATCAGGATAGCATACAAATCATTCGCGTCGCTCATTAATATTAAGTCTTTAGACCCCCGTGGTTACTATATGTACCACCAGGTTTAAAATTTAAAATTTTCACATTCTTTCCAAATAGTGCATTTTTGGTGTCTGATATGTTTTGGAACAGAAATTATTTCCCTGTAGAACATTAACTGGTTTGTTTTTTATAACCGAAACGGAGTGTGTTTACTGTGCGGTAGGAACTGATCCTTAAATATAATTTAGGTTGCAATACTTCAGTCTTCCGCTCCAGTGCAGGTGAAGCCTTCGTTCTGCTGGGATGTTACACGTCTCAGGCTGGTTACCACCAACCTACGCAGCGTAACATCCTAGAAGAGTTAAGGCCCCACAATTCCGGGTAATTTTCTTCTTTAAAAGGTTAAACAGATACTCAGAATATCTCATTTAAAGAAAAATTAATGACAATCAAATTTAATTCCCATTATTTGTATTTTTTTGATTGCTGCATTTTATATTAATTGATTCGTAAGCTCTTTAATATCTTTGTTTCAAATTGCGATGAATGCTCAGTAGCTAAAAATTTTGAAGGAGAAAATCGTGTTACCTTTGAAGTTACTTTCCGGCATTTTTGTAGAACAGAATTGGAAACTACGAAATATCTCAGTCAGACTATCCGATGAACCGCAATGTCAAATTCATACACCCCGAATGCATGTCTACAGCGGTGTTGCTATAACATCATACCCACAATGTAGGCCTATAGAGTAATGTACTTCTCGTAGCGGCCGTGCCATGGCTCAGGCGGTTAGTCGCCGGCCTCTCACCGCGGAGTCCCGGGTTCGATCCCGGGTCGGTTCATGTGGGGTTTGTGGTGTACAAAGTGGCACTGGAACAGGTTTTTCCCCGAGTACTTCGGTTTTCCCCTGTCAATTTTATTCCACCGGTGCTCCATTAAACGGAAAAGCAGAAAAAATTAATCAACCTCAACACAGGGTTGCACAATAAGCCTTCAAGGCTGCGGTGCGTCCGTAGCGTCTGCTGCGGGGCCCTTCAATAAAAAAATGTACTTCTCGTTCTTTACCCTTAGGATTAGGCCGTCTATCCTGCCCTAATTTGTAATTAATTTATATAATCACGCCTCTATTAGATATTTGATATTATTCCTTTGAAGGGGGATTGGCCTATCGTAATACTTCTACCTGCACAGGACACACAAACACAGAAAAATCTTCAACATAAATAAGTACAAACTGTGGAATATGAACCAACGATCCCACTGTTCGAGCTGTTGACAGTACGAGACTCAGATGACGTGGCCAATGTCATAAAATCAAAGTAACTGAAATAAATTTTACAGACACTTACGTTTAGGAACGTAAGTGATGCTGAGTAAGCCAAGCAGATTCACATAACACATTAAGAAACACAAGGAGACATTATACAATGTTAAAGTTGGATTTGCTATTGCTTTTAAATTTAGTCATTCATTTTTCTTATTTATTTGCAGATATTTAAAAAATACGCACACAAAATATTTCAGTGCAAACTTAATATATCATCAAACCGATTATTTCTGTAATAATTTCATAATTGACTTCATTTTACGTTTAAATCGGATGTTGGTACAGTACCTCATCGACACTCATTTATCTTTACCCATCATTCGTAATTTATTGACTCTTACTGCAGTCTGATTCGAAGGTTGAACTTGTCCAAGCTTACGGACTTTCTAAATTAAACTAGTGATTTACACCCTGTGTGCCTTACAGGGTCGGGGTGGGGGATGGGAGAAAGGTGTTATTTTAAAGGCTCGGCGAATTAACACACATATCAGCAAGTGTTGCTCCTCCAAACAACTCTTCACTTCCTTCTGTTGTCCTCTATTATTATATTATTAATACTCTGATAAATAAATGTGAATTCATTTACAGCGGATGCTGATTTTATAATAGTTTTATGTCATTATAATGCTTAAGTTACAAGGTTTTGGTAGAGAAACTTGATGGAAAGGCTGGACACCCCTTGAAGCACCTGGTTGTCTACGGGAAGGCAATTTTAAAATGGGTCTTTTAGAGGCGAGATTGGATGGCGTGAACTGGCTGCATCTGGTTCATTGCAGACAAAATTGGCGGGCTCTTGTCAATATGATCATGAACTTCCCAATTCAGTAAAACGCAGGGAATTTCTGGATGCCTGATGAACTCTTATCTTCTTAATAACGGCTCTGCTACGTAAAGTTATTTTCTGTTATTATGTACTTTCTCAATTAACAGAGAAGAAGCTGTAATTATTATTGTGTGTCGTCAGCGAAATTTTTTGAAGAAAGAACGTCGATAAACAATTACCACACGTCGCAGCGTAATATCCCAGAAGAGCGCAGATCTCATCAACATCGCGGCGGAAGCCTAAAATCAAGGGGTCCTCGTGTTCCAAAACGTTTAGAAACACTGGAGTAAAGGCTACTGCGGAAGGCTGTAGGACATGCTAGAATATAGCAGTTAGGCATGCGCCTGTACCTCTACACGAAGACAAAGGGTACTGTGGAAACTGTTGCTCTGAACAGGATTTAAGTATGTAATTCCAATTTTTTGGCAGTCAAACCGGCGAGGATAAAGGATTAACGTTACTTGTATAATAATAATAATAATAATAATAATAATAATAATAATAATATCTGTGATTTGGCTTAGCATAAATTTCAACAAGGGAAATTTAAGTATTTGTTAGAACGGGGATCCTGTTTCATCAGCCGAAGAGCTTACTTTTCATAAACGATTTTGCTAACGATGTGGGAACGATGGCATTAATGATGAAACGAGTGGCAGGAATAGTTGGGGGGGGGGGGGGTTGTGGGGAATATATTCAGTCACAACACACAAACTGGTCGGGTCTGGAACTGGGAACATTTGGACGGGCGAACCACGCTATAACGTAAATCACATGGAAGATGATAAGTAATGTATGAGATACTCTTTTATTGCTAACTGAGTAAACTTCCCCATGGGGCAGAGTTTTCCTAGAGGAGCTAGCAGTCTTTGAACTACTAGGGAATTTCATTACCTTGTGTGGGAACTGATTATAAATTTCCGTGCTTACAAAAGCTTGATAGTTTTCCTAATAAATCCATTTCGCATCACCTCCTTTTCTTTCTTTCAGACATAATTAATATTAATATAGATGATTCTATAATTCAAAGTTTGAATTATTAATAGGCTTATTAACTAAGCTCTCACCAAACAAGAGCTAAAAAATTTGTGTTAATATTTAAGACTTTTCAATAGGGGTGTGCTTTAAAATGGTGAACAAAATTAATTTTTATTGAGGATCTGGCAGAATTTCGTTGCTTAAGTTTATGAACTCATTTAAGTTATTGACCCTGAATTTAATTCTTTCATTACAGAATACTTAATCCAAATCAACGTTTGTGTTTATGTCACCCTAGACATTTCAAGGGTTAGGGGTTAATCCTTTATAAGCCACCCTTAAATTCCTTACTGGACTGAAAATATATGTTTTGGGCACCCTTGAAGTAGGTCGTTATTCAGGGTCCTTCAGCCAGCATTCCGAAGACAATATGTTTCCTCGGAACCCTTATTTCCTCTGGTTCTTACCACATTTTACAACCAGTCCAATCTGCCTTCCTTGCCTCATGACCTTCTCAAGTTGTTATGAAATTTCTTTCCCCATCCTTGGAGGTCATATAGTAAAGAATTTTTACATGGCACCAAGGCTGCGAAAGGTATTTAACGTTTTAGTTCTCAAGCAACTTCCAAAGCAGGTGGACGGTGGTTTCAAGTAATACATTTTAATTCAGTTCTGATTAGTCATCATTGGATTACATCATCCATAAAGATCTGTGGTAAATTTCAGGTAAGGCCATTCTGGCAAATTGCAGCCATCTATTTCTGTTTGTACACTCGGCAATTAAGCACAAAGTAGGAAAACAGATATCGATCAGAAGGAAATATATTAACAAATAGCAGATTATGTTATAAAATTATTGAATACACGACATGATTTCATTTGATACGGAACATTTGCACAACCCAGTAACTTCACAAGATTTTCATCTACAATCAAGAAGACAGTACGAAAATATAAAAGTGTTTTGTACGTCTATTATACCAAAATATGAATTTTAATAAACTACAAGTTAATGAGTTTAATAATTGTGAGACAACTTGTATTTCATAAATAAATAGTCATCGATATAAACTCAACCGTAACAATTTTAACTTACTTTTGCCTCTTTCCTGTTTCAGTTTTCTAACATATCAATATTTCGGAAATACTACGTATTAGTCATTTAAATTAACAGCAATTGTTTCGACTTCGCTTAAACTATATTTTATATGTAAACCAAGTTTAAAGTGGTCATTTAGACATGTTACTTTTACATTTTTAAGCGTTCAGTCCTTTAATAATAAACTGAAGGTTTCCTGCGTAGACTAAATATACTGTAATAATGTTCTATTACACCACGATATGATGCTAAACTTGATATGACTTGTATTTTATGATATTTTCTTAAGTGTAACCGTGCCAAAAACATAATAATTATTTCTTAGTCCTTGTGTTTGTGTGTGTGTGTGTGTGTGTGTGTGGGCGCGCGCACGCACGCACGTACAAGTGTTGTTGATTCTGCCACTCTGTACTTCTTCAGAATTTTCCACAAATATTTGTCACTGTGTACCCAAAGCTCAAACCTGACATTTATTATAATCGTGGTAAAGAGCTATAAGGTACAGTATATTGGAGTTCACAAACAAAATGCATGCGACCCAACTGTTCTTTTGATATTTTAGGTAGGAACCTACAATTAAAGTTGTTAAGAAGTAATACTTCACGAAGGCCTCATGAATGGTTCCCACGTGTTATTCATTATCTGACATTCTAAGCATAAAATATATGCCTTTAAAGACGAAAACTGGTTAAGCTCATGATACTTAAAACTTTTATTTACAAATTTATTGAATGGAACACACAAAAACGTTTATCGATCTGCTCCAAACTTGTACAGGTTTTGTCACTTCGAAATTCATCATAGATCTAAGAGAAAGTGTGGTACTATTTTCTGTTCTTTCATAATTGAGAATTTAAAAGCTAAAGAATAGCGGTGTAGACTCGGATAGCTCATTAGGTATAGTGAATAGGCTACGGGTTAGATGGCCTAGGTATCACGGTTCGATTCCCGACAGCTTTCAGACATGCTCTCTGGCCCATTGAACGTGGGTTTCGTGGGTTATTTTCCAGGGGTTAAAGCGATTGGGTTGTGAAACTGACCACCCACACATGTATATTGTCGAGGTTAAAAATGTGTGTCACTATTAGCCTGTTCCCCTTATGCCTTAATATGGAAGCGCGGGGAAATCTGTATTTTACATTTTAAAAGCCGTTCTTACCTTTTCTACAGTGTGTTAGAACATAAGAATCGTCGTTTCATATTTTATAAAGTAGAAGTAACGAGTGAAAAGAAAATTAAACTGCAATGTAACGAAGTATGTACGTACTCCAATACACGGCCTTCAAAATAGAAAGAAAGTTAGCAGAGTCATTTATGAATATAAGAATTTTTCGATTTAAGTTTCTTTTCGTAGTTATTAAAAAACTATTAGGTGGGTTATTCATATTTCAAAACTGGCTTAATCACCACAGATTAACCCTTCTGTTGGCCTTAATGAGCTTAGGTCCCGTTACTGCGTAGTAGACCCCTCGTTTGTGTCTTTACTGTTAGTATTTTTTCCATGGTCAATTGTTTGAACACATGTGGAGGTCACACCCACGTCGTTCCTTTTTAACAAACACAAGGCCACGGTCAAAGAGTTTGTAGGGCTCTGTTGTGTGGTCCTTTTAGGTATCGGGGGACACGACTGAGTTCAGTCCTTAGATCGAAGAACACTTAAGAAGTCAGCAAAAATTACAAGAATTGTACACTTTACGAGAATATTATTTTAATAAGATCAAATTGTTACACGTGGGTCGCGGAGATCCTATACGGCGTTTCTTCTGACTGACTAACTGACTGACTACATAAGTAAGTAACTAACTGACTGACTGCTTGACTGATAAACAAACAAGCAAACAAACAACTAATTAAATAACCAACGAACTAACCAACAACCAACCAGGCAACCGGCTAGCGAAAAAGCCAACCAAACAACTGACCTACCAACCAACCAGCCAGCCAGCCAGCCAGCCAACCAAACCAACCAACCAAATAAACTCCATAAGCCAAAGTTCTTCTTAAGAAGCTAATAATTGCTCTTTAGTCAAAAATGTTCCAAATTTTATTGAAAATGGAGATTCCTTGTTTGAAGGAGTCACCTCCTCTTTCCCATTCTGAGCTAAATTACCCCAGTCCGAATCTCCTCATCCTCTTGCCTTAAGATCCGTATGAATAAATGCCTGTCGTCTAGACTTAGGTCTTCCGTGCGGTTCATGTTTTGTAACCAAAGTATTTCTCCTTGCATGATACGTGTTCCACCCTTCTCGTTCTCCTTCGTTTTATCATCTTATTTTTGTTTGTGAGGAGTGTAAATTATGCAGCTCCAACTTATGCAATTTCCTCCAGCCTATAGCTTGGCCCTTTTATTCTTGCTGACTTAAAGCCTTTAATTTTATAATTATTCTTTATTTAGGATGGTAGAGCACATAAGAGATTCATCTGGCACTGGATGGGTACAAGCAGCGGGCCATTTGAACACGGCAATAAACGTTGTGTTTATAAATGTGGTGAATTTCATGACTAGCTGAGGAACTGTTACGTTTTCAAGAAGGATTATTCTCCATGGAGTTAGTTGTGGTTTACTTAAATTTTCTGTCCCTTATGTAATTTATATAGAGTCAATAAACACACTAAAATTTATACTGTAGGAATAAGAATATAAAAGGATTTAAATATAACAGTTACATGTAATTTTGTAACATGTAATTAGATATCCCTTATTTTAATTAGTCGGTCTATATTTTCCATATTAGTTACAAATTTACACAAGAGTCATGTTAAAATTATATTTGCAAAAAAGATAATACGAGTGTGACACGCCTGTATTTATTTATGTAACATGAAGCATAATATGCTTTCAGTGTTCTATTTTCTGCCATGCTACTCAACGGGAAGAAAGCAAATTGCGCAGTGCTGTTTATAATTTTATCCAGGCAAATGGCAGTATCAAAGTGTACTGTTATTAGAAAGACAGTGCCCTGTTACAATTAGTGTAATATAGATTTTAGGGGGAACGAGTTAAAGCGATGTTGTAGGGAGGAAAAGAAGTACTTGCAAAAACTAAGCGATACACCACAAGCAAGCGGACGTTTATATTGCCTCACACAGTTTATACATGTGTCCAGCATTTCGTGAAATTTTAACTCGCCGGAGTCTGAAAAGCGCTTTCCTTCCAATGAAAGTCGAGTGAAATTTGAGTTTTTCACAACGATGATTATGAATGTAGTGTCTTATGTAATGTGACACCTTATAGTCTGATAGATACATGTCGCCCCTCCGCTGCATTCATCATCGATCTGCTATCCTGATGGTGGAGGCAGCATGTTCTTCAGGCCATTGGTACTTTTATACCACAATACACATTGTCATATGCCAGAAGACAGTTTCTTAACCTCAAGTGACATCAGTAATTATAGTTATGGGGAAGGGGTCAAAGTTTTTATCCTGTAAAATGTATAACAAAGACAAATCCTATAGTCGGTCTGAACATTTTGAAGACGATAAAAATCTCGTACCCCTGCTGGGAACCGAGCCAGTAGTCTAAGCCACTTTGCCGACTGCCAGTATTTGCGTATTAAAACAAATCAAAACTATAAATGTCTGTGACAGAGAAGATACATTGCTGTCAATTTACAAAATTTTAAGCAGTTGTAAATAAATTTCTCATATTATCTTCCATTCGGATTTCAATGTAGATTGAAGGGGGTTTCCCCCCTCAAACAGCCTACATGAGGTTAAGCATGGGAGGGGAAGCTGATGAGAAACATTACACTTATTCAGAGAAAAATATAATTTAACATTCCCGACGGTTGTTAAACGAGTGTTAACTCATCTTTCTCCTAAATCAGGGGTGCGCAAAACCCAGGAGCCATGTCGCCGTGGCGACTAAATTTTGTACTCTGGCGCCTTATTATGTGTGGGTTCAGGTACCGAACTTCTTGCATGTCACCCTTCTGACACCTAGAATTGTGAGGTGGCTTTTAGATTTCTGGAAATATTTTTACCCCTGTCCAAAATACAAATTTTATAGAGAGCTCAAGCTTTGTGTACCTTATACGGATCAATCAGATAATACCGTATGAATAATATTCAGCATCTGTTGTGAGAATTTTGCTGAACACATAGACACAACCTTTGAGCAAAATGCATTGTTTCAGAATTGAAGCCGGTGTTTCATGTACTAAGTACTGTGCTTGGAAGCATTAACGTAACCCCTAAGCAGTAAGTGTAATGAGTTAAGAAGAATATAGACGGAAATGGTCGTGTATCCTTTTGCACTGTGGGCCGGGATAGCGTAGTCAGTACAGCGACACACAACGGGCTCGACCGTCTGGGGATCGAATCCCGTGGGGGCAAGATTTTCCGCAACCGTCCAGACCGCCCCTGAGGCCCACACAGCCTCTTGTACAACGGGTACCGCGTCTGTTTCCCGGGGATAAAGCGGCCGGGGCGTGGCCTTGTCCACCCACCCCCATCTAGCGCCGAGGTAAAGAATGAGTTAAGCTACACTTCTGCTCCTCCTCTGGGCCTTCATGGCCTGTTTTAGGGTAAACCTTACCTTTACCTTTTACCTTTACCCTTTTGCACTACCACTTCATTTGTCTGCAAGGACGGAATAACATACGATGGCTCAGATTTCTAGCGAACATTTGAACCTGTCTGCGGAGGTTCGCAGCACTTTAATTTCATGTTGTAACAAAATTCGTCGACATTTTAAACTTACAGATATAACACTGATTTTGGACTTGCTGCCGCTTACTGAATTTCTAATTGTTACAAATTATTAAATATTTAAATCGTTCACTTATTACGCACATAACTTTTGTATTCATATTCCATGTTACCTGTACAGATAGTAAAAATGTCCATTAGCAAACAAACATGATAAGAGGGTCGAAGAAATATTTGGGTAATTTATCCCCTGATTAAAGAAGTTTTTATGGTTCCAAAATTGATTTTGTATTTTATACTCTATGCGTAGTAAATTTAAAAAAACATACCAGCCCTCTCTATGTTGTACTCGCACATTTTCAGTCAGTTACGTTTCATTGCAATGTTCAGAATAAAGGTAAAGGGACTAATTGTCATTAATAGCAATGAGTGACCAATATTATGTACGCTCCTAACCATACGAAGAAAATTGTATGAAATTTTTGTAAATAATTGTAAAGGAAAAAAGAAAGATAATCTTCCTTCAGAAATAAATTATGTTTATAACATACTCATTACCATTAATTGTAACTTATTTTATATAAATTTTAGAATACCACTTAAGTGAGCTCCAAATTCCTACACAAGTTTATGCCTCCACTTTCAGGAAAAAATTTTATCATTTGTTGCCTTTAGTATAAAATTTCCGCGACACTTGAAGCCTAATAATATAACAGAAACATTAAATTTTATATTATACACATATTACTCTTCCTTCTATCCCATTTTTTCCTAAGGGATGAATATGTAAAGGAATGAGGGTTGATACTGAAGCTGCCTGTATAAAGCCTATACCCGTGACGCCCTATACCGTATCAGTCTTGCTTTTGCTGCAGACAGTTCGTCATTTGTCATTGGCTTGAACATTAATAACTTGGTTGGGTGCTGTCATTCTCTGTAATACCCCCAGCTTGTATGTAGAGGTGGGGGGGGGGGAGCAAAATGTCATTAAGGTGCTGTCAAGTCAGTGTGACATGCCTGCAGCCTGCCCCAACTCGCTACGTTTTGGAGTGAGGGGAGTTTTTTGGATGGAAGAAGGGAATATTTTTTGGAGAAGAAGGGGAGCTGTGGTATCATATTTTTGTGTTGTAAACATTTCCTCTAATATTCTATTATGAATGACGTTAACTAATGCACAAAAAATTCTCTTGCGGCATTACCGTTCTATGAACAGCTATGCAGTATGAAATTTATTATATGGACTACTTGTGTGTGGGAACTTCGTAATGGAATATAATATTAACTTATGTTCTGTACATACGCCAAAAAATAATTTCAAAATTTGTGTTTTAACAAGAGCCTTAATGTAATTTGGCTCCTTTCTAAACCTGAAATTATTTTTACACATAAACTAGAACCCATGGGTAAGGTTTTTTGCAAATAAACAAAAAGTTTATTACTTGCTAATTTTATGTTCCTATAATAACGTTTTTATGAAGTACCATTTTGGCGCTAAAATATTATTTTAGACCTTCACATAGGTGACGTAGCTACAAACTATGAGAGCGATTATTTCGAGACAGCAAATTCGGTGTGATGTGTTTCCAAGTATTAAACTTTATTAATAGTTTAGGGGAGAGAACGTAGTGAGCCTCTGTGAGCATGGTAATAAAATTCCGGATTAGAGAAAGGGCAGGGAAAATCTTGTAAAACTGAACAAACATCAGCTTCTCCAGAAGTGTTCCACATGGATTTGGGTTGTTAATCAATAGCAGCTTAATTGTTGAAGCAGTTTTCTGTAATATGTCTCAGTGCAGTACACAATCTACGAGTACGTTACATAATGATGGTCTATTCACGAATTTCCATGTCAAGATTGCCTTTTCATCCACGCGTTGCTTCGGAACAAATTTATTACGCTTAAGGTAACTTTCCTAAATATAACAGAGCTTTGTAAAGGGCACATTTATAAAATCTGCTTTGTATAATATTTTCCTTTCCTCTTTCTCTCTGTCTCATATCTAAATATATTCCTCTATTATTTTTTCAAGTAGTCTATCTTGAAGACTTTGTTCAATAT
Organism: Reticulitermes speratus; assembly: GCA_021186555.1. Lineage (NCBI taxonomy): Eukaryota > Metazoa > Arthropoda > Insecta > Blattodea > Rhinotermitidae > Reticulitermes > Reticulitermes speratus. Next base: position 35,259,926 of record JAJKFL010000003.1, on the reverse strand, counting down.
GTAAGTTTCTTTATCAAAGAGAACTTCTGACTTAATGACATAGATTTAGCAAAACATATTATACTAACCCTTCAGAATCACGTAATTTAGAAACAATTTTCTTTAACACAGGGGCATAAATTTTCCAAAACTCTAGGGCCACCTCGAAATTCTAGGCGTAAGACTGGTGACGTGAAGCTAGTTCCATGCTGAGAATCGACAAAATTTAGGCGCCACGGCAGCCTGGCGCCCTGAATTTGTGCACCCCTGCTTTATCATTCTCAGTGAAACCGTATATTAAATCTCAAAGCAGCTTCTTTCATTTATTCATTTTTTAGTGGCTGCGCAAAGGTACAACATAAGGCTTGGAATATTTTTTTTTACAAACTAATGTCCTAAGTCCGAATTATCATGTGAAATCACAAACTTTTCGGAAAAACTTATTATATTCATTGTCAGGGTATCTTACACACTTAGAATGGGAATAGTGGGCTCGTTCAAAATGCTGGCAAATTTCTAACATCAGGCTTAATATTCCAGAGGACAGTAACCTTCATAGTCATTGCCGCAAGGAACTTAAATTTCACATATGAATCCTGTACATTAGAAACTAAATTTCATATGAAACTTTTATACTCAAGGGTCATATTAAGGATATTGGGTTATTAAATGTATTAATTACAGTAGTAAATTCATATCTGTTTTGTGAGAGAGTGGCATAAGTCAAATATCTGAAAGTTTCTTAATTTGGAATACCGTGCTTTGCAGCACGATTTGGAAAACTGTAATGTATGCTAAGAGACGTAAAGTGAATTAGAAATGGAAGTTGTCGTGACGTGGTTGAAAGTATTCTTTGTTAGTCATTTGGGGCTCTAATCAAAGCCATAATATTTAGTCATGGTTTTTGTTCGGAATTTTGTTTCAGGAACCCCTTTACTCGTCAAAAGAATGTAACTTTAAGATCGCTTGTTCATTGTAATTTAAGACACATTCAAATCTGCAAGCTTCTCTGTAATGGCACAGATTGGTTTTAGGGAACCTTACCCCTTCAAAACTCAACTTAAATATATCTATTTATCTGTCTCGAGAGATGGTAGATTTGTGTTAATACAGTTAAATTTCATAGGGATCGTTGTTGTAACAGCGCAAAGTAAAGAATCACAAAGTAGGATGTTCGGGATGAATGCATAGATGGCAGCATCAGTCGTTGTCAAGATGGCGCTCCTGTACACCATCTTAATAACCAACAGCTGCTACATCGAAATGACGTCACGTTGCTAGTTGGGAGGGCTCAGGGCTCAGCATGATGTTACGGTGAAAAGGGAGGGCTTTATATATTTTTTCTTTCTTTGCCTGAACATGGGACTCAGCCTGGCGGCTTGTACGTGAAAAGGACTGGAACAGAAAGAATACCTCCCCCTCTTACAGATCAGCTGGATTTAAACTAACTTCTGCTTTTACTTAAAACATTTTTTGTCTTCTGTGGTGAGATGTGCTGCCCTTTTGATTGACACTTTTTCATCCTTTCTGTCGTTACAAAATTGTAAAGGAAGGGCGTACGAAAGAAGTTTTCTGTGTTGTTCACGTCTTCAGTGGTAAAAAGTTTGATATTTTTATAATGCAGAGTCTTTTCTTTCTTCATCCAAGGCAAAACGTGAACTGAGAGCTGTTAAAACTTTGGAAAGCCTCACCCCATCCTTCTGTTATAAGACTAACCTTTAAAGATGTGGTAGATTTTGTTATGGAAGGAGAGCAAGCCATATCCAACACAGAAGATGCTGTACTTAAGGTTCGATATCAAGGCACGGAAAAGAATTTCAAGTTTCTTTTTGGCTTGCTTTGCTGTGCTTCTCGTAAATCCCCATTTTACCCTTATTCCTTCATTTCTACCCATTCTTTCTGTATTCCTTGTCACTTCAAGCTTTATCGTATGATGCGTCTTCCTCTTAACTCATAAATTGCAGGTCGCACACTGAATTTTTGCAGTTAAAAAGGAGTGTTAAGAGGAAAATACTTACACCTGAGAGAGAACTTCTGAATTTTGTTTTAGCTGATGTTACTTGCATAGGACAACAGTAATAAATATGTATACCTAAATGTGATTGAAGAAATTAAAACGTAAATTTTAATTTTTCGATTAAAATACTTATTTTTTTTGGTGCAACAGACCAACTCGGGCCTAGGCCGTCTCATTGTTGAGGTTTCTAGATCACACACAGTTAGTCACACACACCCAGTAGGATTCCTCTGAAAGAATGATCAGCTCGTCGCAAAGGCCGCTGCCTACGCAACAAACAGCAATCACAAAAAACAGACATCCATGCCCTCAGCGGGATTCGAACGCGCAATCCCAGCAGTCGAGCGGCCGCATACTTACGCCTTAGGCCACACAGCCACAGGGATCGGCCAAATATTTTTTACTACTGCTTAAAAATTTAAAAAGCAAATGTACATTTATCTCTTGTGTTGTCGTTAATCTTTTAACGAAGACATAAAGTGAATTAATATGAAAAATATAAGTTTCGCGAAGAGTATGTGATGCCAGCTGTCCGTCAAATAGTGAAATCGTAAAGGGAATATATTACGAATAAAAGGGAATAATGGATTTGGCGAATGGCAACTGCTGGAAGTAGAAGCGCAATATTTTCTGGAGTATCTCATGTAAAATAGCACTGTGAAATTACTTGTTAAACACCGCACTTATGTTAAAACTGAGTATAATAATAATGTACACTTGTTTCTGTAATGGGTCAGTTTAGGCTGAATTAAATGGCGCCACATATCATTAAAGCATCACAAATCATTTGGGTTAAACTATTACGTTGGCATCAATGAGGCAGACGATAAGAAACATTGTCACGAAATTTATATGCTTATCTTCAATCTGAAGACAAAGATACGTATCGTCGTAAAGAATTGTCATTTGTGTGCGACCGGCTTCAGGAAGTCTCATCGAAGTCTAACTTATAAGATCTACAGGGATTTGCAGATAATCCTTCACACTCCTTTGTATTGCAGGAGTAAAATCAGAACTCTTCTCTGTTTCGGTGACTCTCTTGCGTCTTCTCTGAAGCTTCAATCACGTTTTAGGTTGTAATTGCAAAAGCGGAAAATGGTTTATTTGTAATCTATGTCGCTAGAAATTCCGAAGTAACGGAAGGTTACTGAAGTAGTGTGTGAGAACATGACGAAAAGAGCAGTCCGTGAAACGAGACCGAATACGATACAAATAAGCAGGGTGAGAGCGAGGATCCTTTCAGTTCAATTCCACTAGAGAAACTCAAGCTGTGTTGCTTTATTGAGTTAAGGAATGGAAAGAATTGTTATTGCTGTTCTAGTCTGCTGATGAATGTATCTTTGGATCACAGTCTACTATTTCCTCACTTTTCTGCAGCAAATAACTTTGTAATTGGCATTTTGTGTTGAAATGTTTATTTAGTAATATTTAGACTAATTTCTTGAGAGTACTTTAAAATGCCTCTTGTTTTGATGGAAAATAATAAATAACAAATTTATGGAACCAAGTGTTCGAAAAAATACTTGAACTTAAGAAGAACGAAATAATATGTTACATAAAGAAGAATTTGAGGAGCCAGAGTAGCGTGGTCGGTATAACGACTAGGTTATGGATTGGACGATCCGGGTTTTGAATCCGGGAACAAGATTCTTTTGTTCTCCAAAATGTGCAGACAGTCTCTGGGACCCACCCAACCTCCTACTCAGTTGTTACCGGGTTCTTCCCCGGGATAAAGCGGTTGGGGCGTGAGGTTGGCCGCTCACTTCCATCTATGCCGAGGTTAAGAATGAGTGGAGCCGTAATTCTTCTCCATCTATATTATTTCATGGCGTGCGTACGGAAAAAGTTACCTTTATAAAGAGGAATTTCGTGACATACCATTACCCTGTAAGAGGTGAGTGAATTCTGGAAGTGTGTATGTTTGATTGGGTATGTAGTTACAGTCAATTAAAGAAGATATTTTTGGATTGCAATGATTATTTGGGAGACCTGAAGTGGTGTGCTTTTCTTGATGAACACTAGGTTGCTAATTTCACGATCCTTTCAACTTGCAGCTGGAGGCAGCATGCTCCTCCGAGACACGGCGCAATATCACAGAGGAATTGAATCTTCATGTACGAGTACACCACTGTGATAACCACAAATCTCTTACTGACAGCGTCGTTAAATAAACAGCAGACAAACAAATAATTCTTAACAACGAGCCTAGAGAGCTTGATTCTTCTACACCAGTTCCTTGATACGGGCCTCAACTCAGAAACCTGTTGTCTACCGATTACCTGCACTGCCTTTGGCGACGCACGTCTGTATGAAATTCCTAAGTAACCCCCAAACGACTGAAACAACATTTCAGTGGAAGCTTCTCCATGTACTCTAAGATACTGAGTTTTATAAGCACGAGCATTTCAGTGGCGAGTTTTGAATCCTCTTTCTCCTATGGATGCACATCCTTGTTTTTCTTTTCTTTGTTTTTTCCTGTACAGGTAGAAGCCTTGTGTCCATTCAGGTCCCTGTCCAATCAGTTTTACCACATAGCTGCTTTTTGAATTCACTCGGAATCATAATAGACCAGAGAGTACAGTCAGTGGGGGAAAAAAATAAACTGTGAAGTTAAAATAATGTGAATACCTAATAAAATTCAAGTTCAAATGTGATCAGATCGTTTCGCTCAAGAAGTTACATTACTTTTTGAAATTATTTGTGTAGCACATACGAAATATTACGTAAATATGTTTCTTTTATGAAGAAAATATTTGAAATGAATGTTCTTGAAAATAAAGAGAAAATTTGATCTCATTTCATTCATACTTATTTGGCTGTCGATATTCAAAATCGGCTACAATAGAATCTTTATATATCCACAAGCAAATTATTGTTTTATCAAAATCGCCGTCGGTCGTAATGGTCAAATTTGCGATCGCCCCTGTTTCTAAGCCTCTCTCCATGAAGATGTATGGTAGTATAGAGATAAAGCGTCACACATTCTTAATCTTGCTATGGAATATTCACATTTTAGAGCAGAACACGGTCGCTTATGGGCTTTTACTTCAGTGAAACATCCCCAAATAATTAGGTATCGGTTGTGAAAAATGTGCTTAGATGTAAAACTTATTTCATGACATAATTTAGATTGAAGTTCATTAGCATGAAAAAAACCGTTAAAATAATTCCTCACAACAAGATAGACATTCAATTTTTTGTGGGCTTGGCTTGCTCTTGTTGAAATTTCCTATACAAAGTGAATACAGAGCAGTTGAGAAGTTTATCTGCTACCTGTTCTTGCGTGTGAATTTATGCTTTCTCGTTACCGAAATGCAATATGTGTTTATGTGAAACTTCAGACGTTCCAGATATTTACTACTTTAAGAACAACCTCTTAAACGAAGCTGAAAACTCCGCATTTGAAATGTTATTGCATATAAAACGCTTATTTTGCTCTTATATTTTTTATGCTTGTACCTGATGAAGGCTTTGTGAAAAAAACCGAAACACGTAACACGTTTTGGACAGTGAAGAGTGTAGTCTGCAAATACAGTTACGGTTGACTGTTTCTGCATGTAACACGCTGGGATGCATAACTTTTGGCAGGTAATGTAAGCGAGCGGCAGCGGTGAACTCGCTGCCTTAAAAGCAATGGTACTGCGAATGTTCAGTATCACGCTTAGGCCATTCTTGTCGTGGGGACGGAACTCCTGATAACCATCCGATAAGAGGCTTTGTGGTTTCACACTCGGTCAGCATGTGGCTGTGGAAAGAGAAATTATTATTATTATTATTATTATTATCATCATCATCATCATTATCTTCCTCGTCATCGTCATTATATTACTGTCGGGCATTTATATGAAATGAGCTATTTCAGCCACAAGTCCTACGACTGCCATAAGCTTCACGCTTTCTCGTATTAACCTACATTACATCTGAGCTTACTGTGCACATTTCCAAATCCGACTTTGTCGTGCTGCAGAAATAAATCGAATAAGTATATATTGCTTTATTTAATATGTCAAACTAGACTCAGTATGAATATAAATGCTAGTAGACACTAAAGGGTGTGTGTTCAATAACGTGCATAATTTAAATTCCAATTGTGTTACAAATTAAATAATTTTAAAACGAGATATTGATGATTCGTGTGTTCATCACCAAGTCACTTCTAGCAACAAAACCGGAGTCGAGCAAGCTCAGTCGATAGACTGATTAGGCTACAGGATGGAGCACCGAGGAATTATGGTTAGATTCCCGGCAGCGGTAAGATAATTTTTTTCCAAAGGGTTCAGATAGTCTCTGGAGCCCATAGACCCCATGTTTAATGGTTTCTGGGGTCATAAGACTGCGCAGAGCTGTATCTCCGCTCTCCCATGTACCTTTATGTCTTCCATAGGTACAAACTTGCGTGGCAACAAAAAGTCTATTTGTGATTACCATATATTTCCAAACTTCCTATTAAATTTTCTGGATAGCATAGACGGTATAGCGATTCGCTAATGACTTGACATTTCGGGGTTCGAACCCCCCGTTGGTGCGAACGTTTTTCTCCATATTCCTCCACACTGGCCCTCGGGCTTACCCAGTCTCCTGTACAATGGGTGCAGGGTCTCTTTCTTTGGGGTAAAGCGGCCGGGGTGGGCCTTCAACGCCCACCGCCATGTGGCTCCGAGGTTGAAAATGAGTACAGCTGTACTTCTACTCCCACTTTGTCCCTCCATTGGCATGTTACGTGGTGATCTTTACCGTTAACGTTTACCTAGGGACTTTTTGCTACACACACTGAAGCCCTGAGCTGATTTGGACAAATTTAGCAAAAACATTTCGGATTAAATTAAGATATTTTTGTACGTAAGTGTTTGGGTGTGTGTGTTTTGTGTTTGAGAGAAATATAATAAAATAATTAAAGGGCGATATTACAAACCTCCATTAAATTTATACTGTTTGTAAAAGAGTACCACCAGGTTTTCATAAAAGTTGGCACTAAAAAGAGTTGACCGGCCAGTTTGAGGCTCCAGGTACTTAACCCTAGCGAAAGAGTAGGCCGGTATCTTCTCAGTAGGAGGATCATTTGGCCCCAAAACCCAAGAGAGAAAAATCTGAGCTCAAACCAAACACAGCTATCCGCTTCATGAAAAGGAAGCTGAATGAACTAATGCCATCCCATAAATGACCCACTTCCATTAAATAAACTTGGGAGTCCAATCAAAATCTAATCAAAATTAAGTTTATCTAAAACAACTACCCTCTCTCTTAATTTCAGGATGACTACACACTATACCGCTAGCTGTTTGAAATCAAGCGTGTGAGTATGGGTTGGGTGAGAGGATTGTGTCTGTGTGCGAGGCATCCAACCACTGCAAGCAGATGTTATAATAGCAACCCAACCATTGCATACCACAGCAACATTGACTGATTATGGAACAGAAATTCCATCACATAGAGGTTTGCATAGCTTTTGAGAGCGAGAGGGTGCATATGCAGTGGGTGTATTTGTGTCAGAGAGGGAGGTAGTTGGTAAAGCATTCAATACATGCAAGGGAGAAGTGATTATAATAGGGGTGTCGCTGAAAGGGTGGGGGGGGTCCTTTGGTCTATACAGCATGTATGTTAGCTATATTTCTCGCTTACGAACCAATAATCTACCCAGAGATATACACGCATGCTTGCTTCCTTGTCTGCGACCCATCCTCCTGCACACACAAAACAACATTATTGGATAAACCTACTCTGTTAGTCCAGTGGTGATGATAATGATGATGATGATGATGATGATGATATATAGGAATGTTAACCGAACCGCAACTATGTGATTTTCGTCAAACCGTGTGGCTTTCAATCGGAATTGCCAGCATAACCGAGGCAGCATAGCATGCGCCATGCAGCAAGCTCTCCCGGCGTTGCCAGCTACCTTGTGTCAAACAACACACATACCATATTCATACTAGTTGTGTGTGGGATGTGTATGAATTGACAAGAATATTTGGCGCTGTAAGGGATAAATTTCAGTAATTTTGGAATGGGATGAAATGTACCTGGAGATGAGGGGAGGGGTGAATTCACTTTATTTAAGTAGAGAATATCTGAAAATTTGGTAACATAAAGTTTTATACCCTAGCAGCAGGGACTGAGGGAACCCAGCGAAACGCCAGTCAGAATACCGGGTGCCCCAACCCAGACTAGAACAAGCACCCCCTGATACAAATCTGCGGTGTTTATTAAAGAAATTTATTTTTAAAAAACACAATATTTTATAAGTTATTTGTAATATTATAATCAACAGATTTAACGCAGATAGAATCTATACTTATTTAACATTTTTCAAAATCATAATAATGATAATATTAATAAGTAATGTATTGGCAATTGTAAGCAAAGTAGTTTGACTTGGCTAAGATTTGATTGTACGGTCATCTACACAAAAACTGAACATGATTGAGGTAAAATGTTCAAACTCTCCCCTGACAAGTAATCAAGTTTTAGAGGAGGGATGGAATGTTGGGCTTCCATCCTTACTTTGACATTCAGCACAAGAGAAGGCAGGTTTCAGCTCTACGCGCCGGCCTTATTATACACTCAAGGATATTCCTTGATACTGATTTCTATTGCAGGCTGAGTGGAACTCAGGGTTATTGAATGCGGACAGAAGGAGTAGGTCATTTTAAAATTTCCAAGGACTTACCGGGAATCGAGCTCAGAACCTCCCATCTTGTGGCGCAGCGCCACCGCCCCCCAACACACTTGTACATAAGCCAGATTACATAATTGAGTACAAATCTGCATTACTTAGTGATTAACAGCACAATATATGTAGGAATAATAGGAAGTTAATCTCTATGATTTTTTCGCGAAAGTCCTCATTTTATTAACAAAAATAGGCTGCATATCTGATTTTAATTCCCCTTATAATTAGGCTACAATTTTAAAAAGCTACAATTAGTAGGTTTATAGGTATAATTTATCATATAAACCAGGACTGAAACACATTTTTTTTCACAACTTTTCTTTCCTCACAATATTATTTGTATTATAGTACAATAATTTTGGAATAAACTTTTGTTTAAAATTTTATAAAAGATTAAACCTTGTTACATCACTTAACTGACAACATGGTGCACTTATTGAAATAATTACGGATTTAAATAGTAGTTTATTTTCTTTCTCATTTTCATATCACGATATAATTATTCTCATGCAAGATTTCAGGCTTCCGCCGCGGCGTAGTTGAGGCCTTCGCTTTTCTGGGATGTTAGATTGGTAGCTGCTTACCGACGTTTCGGGAGAGCCTACTACCACCCAACGCCGCGTAACATTCCAGAAGAGCTAATGCCTCAACATTTCTTAGCAACTCGGATTGTTTCATCCAGTGAGGCACTACTAAAGATTCACTTGTCATTTTAATGGGAAAATGAGGAACAGCTCTCTTCCCTTTTCTATTTACACAACTTTTTAACATAAAAAATGCAAAAAAAAAACAAATCGCATTAGATGGTAATAGAGTAAAGGGACATTAATAATTGATGTATGCTCTTTAAAGAAAATCCTTAATTCAATTCATTTTTTTCGACGGAAGTGTTTCGGTTTCTGTTTTTAGAAATAAAACGGCTTATTCGTTACTAATTACCATGCTGCACTGTGAGGTTTAGGTACACGGTATGCTCACTCTTTGAAAGAAACAACTTAAACACCTTTTCACCTAAGCACTTTCAGCGCCAACACTTAAAATAACGTATTGACGTAATACATTAGCGAGAAAGACAACGTTGCTGGGTAGGAACAGAACAATTGACAGAATCTATCACACCTTCCAGTGAGAGGAACATGTGTTTTATTTTCCGCTTTTCACAGGGGTGAGACAGACAAAAAAAATATTTCGATTTCCAATAACTACCAATTAGCAACGCGTGTCAGTCCTGAAGCAATTTTATCCTGTTTTATTTTTCATCTGAAACGAATTTTAAATTGTATTGAAGCTGAAACGTGCAGGTGATACTAAACGTATTTAGAAAAAACAGGGGCCCTCGTAATTTTAATTACGATAGGTAGCGCTGTTGAAAGGGCCTATGCAGTCCGCCACCTGCTTTTATATATGTGCGTATATCGAGTATCGGAAGAAAGAGCCTCTTTTGGAACTGGTACAAGTTAATATGAAATTGTATGAGATTTTCATATATCTCATTTTTTCAGCTATTGTTATTCGTTTAAAATTCTCGTGGCTTTGTTCCAAAAGATATTAGTATTACGTGTTTTTTATTCGAAGGCTTTCGGATATGTAGAAGCTGTTTAGCGTAGCTTTTCCATAGATGTATACAGAGCGAGATTTGACATTTTCACTATGGTGTTCATGAAGATTTCACTTTTCTGAAATACTATGTCTTGTGGCTTTGAGTATACTTGCCAATGTTTCGCTAGAGTTTTCTGCCTCCGTCTTCAGGGTCGTCGAAATCTGGAATTTTTATGTAGTTAGTTTTATTTAATATTCTGGAATGTCGTGAAGAATGTTTTAAATGAAGATTGCGTATCCAGTGTCGAGTAGTAAATTACTTGATTCAATGGATTTTAATCCAAAAACATTATTATTTTGTCTACAATATAAGTCTATTTCAGAAATTAGTAAGAAAACAAAGATTTGAATCTTAAAACGAATTAACGTACATCTAATCTGTGTCTAGTATTCCTATTACTATGTAAGTTTTACTGAAAGAAAGTGGCCAGTGACTATTTCTTCCTGCAAATTTTATGTTTGTCGAAATTTGATTAGAAAGAACACTGACAGAAGACGTAATATCCTGTATTAGACATAACGTAGGGTCAGGAACTACCCTTCCTGCTCTTATTCTTCTAACATTGCAAGTTCAGCCCAAATTGTTTTTTAAGGGGCAGAAGTAAATGTATACGAAATTTCAGTTTTCGTGAAGGGGTTCACTTTGAAACCAACCACATAACGGAGACTTTAAAAAATTTTACGGCCTGCAATTACGATATTTTATATTGCTTTTCCTTAATTCCTTTCTCTTCTTCTGTATCATTCACTTCAGGTTCGCCTTTTCAGTGACCATTTGAGTTATCTTTACGGATATAGTGAATCTCGTATTTAGTGTAGTACAATAATGGAAACGTAATGAATTATTTAACCTGTACAGTGCTGTCAGTTCTCTTCCTAATGCAGTACTATACAATAAGTCATTGTCAAGCCAACAGACGAGACGTGGCGACATCGTAGTTTCGATTAGTCTGATTGCTCGATGAATACAGGGAACGGGAAGTTGCGGAGGGGGCGGCTCACCCTCTAAATCGCACCCTACGAAACTATAGCACAAACGCAGGCAAACTGTAAAGTTCCTTTCGTGTGCAATGCAGTGATTTAAAGAAAAAAATGTCGCGGTTGGGAAACCATCTGTCGTTGCTTCTTTGCGAAATGAACTGAAGTAAGACTCCAGTCGCCATTTACCAGCGACACGTATTGGTCAGCTTGTGTACTGTTACCCTGTGTCCGCGTTTTTGTTGCACAAGAAAATCCTCTTCATGCTGCACACAGGTATCTGTCTTGAGAAATGGCGGTGGGTGAAATAAGTGCAATTTATTGGTAATTTACACAGATGCTAGCAGGAGGGCATTTTTCTGTACTCTGTTGTATATTTTTGTAGATTGGGGTTTACAAGCAAAATTATAAAGGAAAAAAGGTCTGCCCTGTAATTGGGGTCCGTCAAATAGCAGTGTAAATAAAGTGTGTACTTGTAAAATAGAATAGAAGAATTATGTAATACAGCGGTGCACAAATGCCTTCACCAGAGAGCCCGGGCAAATAAATTTTGTGCTCCGGTGACTAATATTATTGGGTCTTCAGTATGGAAATTGCTTCATATCACCCTTCTGGTGCGCAGAATTTTGAAGTGGCTCCTAGATTCCTGATGGTTGTGCAAGAAATGAAAGAACTGAATAAAATGGCTGAAAACAGATGTTTGAAATTTAAGAAGAACTAGGAGGGGACTGGAAAGCGAAATTGCCCCTATGTTTCAAGGTGGAGGATGTGATGCATGATTAAGCTTTTCGAAAGGAGAAATTGAAACGAAAAATTTGTGTATAATAAATGGTGAATGCAAACGAGTATTTAGCCTACAAGAAATCTTAAATTGTACAGTTGAGTCAAATTATTTATATATGTGTGAATATAGACAGTAACTTAGGACGACAGCATTAAAACGGGACTTAAATACAAGATACAGAAATTTACAGTTTCATTGCATAATCTGTCTTGTAACATGACCATAGTGTCTTCCAAAGCGATTTCTCCAGAGCGTGCAAACTAGCGTTTTCTCTTTCAAATTCCGGCACCATTTTTTTAAGGTCATCCGGTAGCTGCATAAGTCTTCTTCCTCGTCTTCTTTTCCCTTTTATCTTTCCTTTAATAATGTTTTTAAGAAGGCAGTTTCTACATAATATTTTTCAGTTTACTGCTTCTAATTATTCTAGCAAGTTCCTGTGTTTTACGCCCAAAAATCCGGAATGAAAGCTTAGGGCTATTTTACTCTGTCTTTAGCATTCCATATGAGCTAGTGAAGACGTGTTCTAGAAATACGGGCAAGAATTATTACAATTATTATTATTATTATTATTATTATTATTAGACACAGTAGTAGTAGTAGTTGCTGTAGCACTAGTACTGTGGCAGGCTGGGCCGGTATGGAAAGAACTGTACTTATCCTCAAACAAAGCATACATTTTACACTAAACACATTAATCATTGCACTGAACTGCTGTAAAGGTGACTGTGTTTTGGCTATAGGTGGCTGACAAATGGTTGTCCCTTTCTTCCATCCGTCCAAAACCGACCAGTAGCAGCTCACTAGCCTGTGAGCTATAGTGAAGGAGTGTTAAGTTTTCGCTTTGTGCGCCATTTTGCTTCACTTTATCTTTGTTTTCGTCTTCCCTTCTAGACAAGTACCGGACAAAGATCTGTTTCATGTAAGTTCCTCAGAATATTAGCATCTGTAGTGGTGAAGGAGAAGACACCGAAACCAAAGTCAGTGCAAAACTTCTCCCGTAGATATATATAGTACAGCAAACCCAAAATTTCTCTCACGCTCGTATCTCGAAAATAATTGTTGAATGCCCAGTGAGCAATTTTCATTACTTGGTCACCGAATAGCTCTTAAGCTTATTTCGATTTTCCCCTTTCAAAAATGTAAAAAAAAAAATTCTATATTAAATGCATGCAGAGATTTTTACAGAAAATTTGAAGATTAAAATAATTCAAGTCCTTTAGTTACTGCATTATTCGATGAAGCAAATGCCCTTTTTGTAACATTTTAAAAATTAAGTAATATCTGCAGGATTTGGGGTTCTGACGGCGATGTGGCTGAAGACTCAAACATTTATTAAAAGCAGGTCTATGTCTAGAATCGGTTTCTTTTCCAGTGTACTGTACACGAACTTTGCTCATATAAAAGCTAAGCTTGTCACTGTTTGCACCATGACGATATATGGGAGCCTGGAAGTATAGATCCACTCGTTTTCAACGTCGGTACTAGGTGGCAGTGAGTAACTAACTTCAGGCATCTGCCGCTTTACCCTAAAGAAAGAACCTTTGGTTTACTTTAAAGAGAAGGCTGGATGAGCTCCAGAACCGGTCTGGAAATTTTAGACACGAGAAAAAGTTCTTGTTTCTGCCGGGAACCCAACTCCATATCTCTCAGCCCGTAGCCTACTTATTACACCAACAACAGTATGACGGCTGTATAGTCTTTGTTCACACCCAAGATTACGTGTCATTGGTTCGCGTGTCTAATGTGGCACGCGATAAGGTTTTAGTTACCACGCTGATTAAAATACTAGTTCCCCGTGTTCTGAATAACGTGTCTACAAGAACTTGTGTTATTCCTTTACATCTTTAAGCTGGGAACGCAAGTAATACTTACACCGCTTTTCTCTGTCTATCCTTTCGTGAACCGGAATAGCTTAATGGGTATAGTGACTATAGGACCGAGGAATTTGATTCGATTCCTGGCAGGCGCAAGATAATCTTCTCTATTCCAAAGTTTCCAGACCGAAACTGTTGACCAGCCAACCGCTTCTTCAGTGGGAAACATACGCTCTTTAACCGGCAATAAATAGACCGGCGTATGAAGCTGACCATTCAAAGTCATTATCGCCAGTGTTGGAATGAATTAACCAATAACTATATTTCCTCATGCTCCTTCATGGAGTAAGATAAATATTTACCATTACTTCTATTAAAATAAGTACATATAATGAAAGCAAAATTGTGATATCTGACAGTCACAATTCATCTCTGTCTCAAATTATCTTCTTCTTCTTCTGGTCGGCGCTACAGCCCATGTAGGGCCTCGGCCTTCTTGACCACATGCCTCCATTCTTCTCGGTCCTCAGCCTTCCTTCTCCATCCTTTTACTCCTAGCTTTCTGAGGTCCTCCTCTAAGTCATCTAGCCATCTTTTCCTGGTTCTACCTCTTCTCCTTCTCCCATCAGGTTTTCCTAAAGAAACTTTCTTAACACTCCTTGTTTCCGGCATTCTCTGGACATGACCTGCCCACCTTATTCTCCCCTTCTTAATTGTCACAACTATATCTCTCAAATTATCTGGTGAATTTATATTGAACTTGGTGTAAGAGGCAAAGTATTTACTAGTACTTTCCTCGTAGAGGAGATAGGAATTTTAATCTTAACTTAAGGGGCAGTGGGTTGGTAACCCCCACTGCAGGTTAAGGTATTTAGTACGTAACTTTTGTTGTGATGTGGTGCAGGTATATTTTTAATATTCCATTCATTTTATCAAATATTCCGTATACAAGGAGGCAAAGGGATGACATGTAATGAAAGAGGGCCTTAAATTTATGTGATTTTAAGTTATGCCTTTTATTATTCAAAGGAGCAGTTATAGTGCAGGCAATTTGATGACAGAAGCACAAACACTCTGTAATTTGGAAATGTATCAACAGATTGTGGAAAATATGATATTCAAAGAAGTAATAATAAATATTGAAAATGATCACTAAAGGTCATCATAGTTTGATGACGTCCTCACTGCTGTTTTTCTCCACATACTAATCCAAAGCTCAAACTTTTCACTCCGCTGTAACATCATAAGATCAAATCGTCTTTTCTGCATTAGCAATTCCTTTATATTGTTCTTTAATTTCCCTTCCTTTTAAGTGCTCTTAATACGCAAAATTTCAAAGGGAACATTTAAAATAACTTGACTTTGCTCCATTGTGATTGGTCCCGAAGTTGTTTAATAAGAGGTAATTATAGTGTATAAATTACCAGATATTTCTAAGCATAAATTACCAGATATTTCTAAGCAAAACAGACGCCGAGTAGCTCAGTTGGTATAGTGACTATAAAAAGGATTTCTAGCAGGAACTAGATTTTTTCTCATCTTAAAAATGTCTAGACCGGCTCTGGGCCACTGAGCCTCCAATTAAATGGGTACCGCTTCTTTTCCTGAGGGTAAAGCGGCAGGAGCATGAAGGTGGCCACTCACTACCATCTAGTGCGAATCTTAAGACTGCGTGGAACTTTACCTCCAATCCCCTATCTGCCTTCATGGCCAGGTATTTCATTATGACATATTTAACTTCGTAAGAGTAATTACTAAAATTTTAAAATTGCTTTGAATTTTGTTTCTACGTGTTCAGTATTTAACGATAAACTTAATGGTCTGTATTCATCACCAAATATTATTCGGGTGATCGAATCAAGAAGAATTAGGTGGGCGGGGCATGTAGCACGTGTGGGGGAGGGGAGAGGTGCAAACAGGATTTTGGTGGGGAGTCCTGAGGGAGGAAACCACTTGGAAGACCTAGGCATAGGTGGGAAGATATTATTAAAATGGATCTTCAAGAAGTGGGATGGGGGCATGGACTGGATTGATATGGCTCAGAATAGGGACAGGTGGCGGGCTGTTGTGAATGCGGTAATGAACTTTCGGGTTCCATGAAATGCGGGGAATTTCTTGACTAGCTGAGGACCTGTTAGCTTCTCAAGAAGGACTCTGCTCCATGGAGTTAGTTAGTTATGTGTTTAGTACTAGCCGTAATTTAGATCACTCTCTTTCCTTCTCAGAAATAAATCAACATTCATAAACTGGTGCGTAACTTCTGAATACTTCTATGTTATATATAGTGTTGTTGTAACAGAATAGATATTTAAGGAAACTTTTGCTGTGCAGTGTTATGTGTACTGTGCTGGGGTAGCTCTACCCTATGCATTTCCACTCTTCTTAACATGACTTAAGCACAAGGCCTTAAAAATAAACGCATATCATTAAAAAGCAAAAGGGCCGCTTTCTGGTTTATTCTTATTCAAGGTTTAATATTACGGATTTATGTGCCATGCAGTAGGGAAGTAATACTACTATTCTGAAAATTATAATATTTAAACCTCTTTCTGGGCTTATATTTCATAACCTTTTGTACCGGAATGCCATGTGTTTCTGCGCAATGCAGCGATATTCGTGTATTTTATGTGTTGTATGCAGATTGAATACTCAGACCGATAGTTATGTACGGCTCAGAATTATGGGTAATGACCGTGAGAGGAAGAAGAATGGCTGTTAAGATGGGAAACGAAAATCTTAAGAAAGATATTTGGAGCAACGAACGATAAAGATGGTTGGAGAATGAGGACAAATATAGAGATACATGAATTGTTCAAACAACCAGATATAGTTGTGACAATTAAGAAGGGGAGAATAAGGTGGGCAGGTCATGTCCAGAGAATGCCGGAAACGGGGAGTGTTAAGAAAGTTTTTTTTAGGAAAACCTGATGGGAGAAGGAGAAGAGGTAGACCCAGGAAAAGATGGCTAGATGACTTAGAGGAGGACCTCAGAAAGCTAGGAGAAAAAGGATGGAGAAGGAAGGCTGAGGACCGAGAGGAATGGAGGCATGTTTTCAAGAAGGCCGAGGCCCTACATAGGCTGTAGCGCCGACCAGAAGAAGAATGTAGATTGAATGTGCCTTCGAAATCACATGCAAGTGCAGTGCCCTTCCCAACCAATAGTCGTCCAGTTGTTCAAGGCATTACCTGCCTTGTATGCAACCCGAATTGTTCTTGATCAGAAGACTCCGCACGTCCGTGCCAGATGAATCCAATCAACATTCTCACATTATATTCTTTAAGATAAATTATAATTCTCCCTTTCCATATACACTTGAGTTTCCCAAGTAGCATTTTTCTTTCATTTTTCCTAAGTAAAGTTTTGTGTAAGCTACTGAGGTGTCCTATAACTGATACGTATTCCACCATTATAATTGCCCTCGATATGACTACTTCGGCAGTATTTTTTGAAAGGTATGCGTTATTAAGCTTCGCGTTATTTAAACTTGATTCTTGTAAACTGTAAAATGTGTGTCCGGCGTTGGTACAAATCCAGACTTCTTGGATCAACACGCAGTTATTCTTCCGCATGTAAACCCTCTTGGTTTAAATCAGACCTCATTTTCTGAGAAGACTCCTTCGTTTGCCCCAGATTCGTTCTTCTTCTGCCCATCTATCCGTCACTCTCGTGTTCCCTCGTGCTTCTCAGAATTTAATTTGTAGCATCAGATGCATCTTCGATCTTCTTTCCCCCTTCCTCCCATATCCACCCTCTCACTGTTGATGCCACTCCCAACCCCGATCTCATTCCAACCCCCTTTCCCTCAACCCACCCTGTCTGTTCCCTTTTCCAATTACAAGGTTCCAGAGGTTACACTGTAGTTACTTCGCATTGGTTGTAGCAAGGAAAAGCGAATGAAAATGGGGGTGAGTAGTGATAGTATTGAACCAGAAACAAAGCGGAAAAGGAATTATGAGATAAATAATTATTTTGCCATTGGCTTGAGAATAATTAATAACTCACAGAAGAATGTAGTAAGAGATGAAGTAGTTTGTAAGTGAAATTAAAAGCATTGTACCAATGGTTGAACATTTCGCCTTAGATTAAATACCGAATTTATTGCTCCAGATTTCAATATCTGAATACATGATGAAACATATGTAATTGGAAGGGCATATTTATACATGCATTATTCAACAGAAATCTTGTATTAGCAAAATTAGTATCAATTTGTGTTAATTAAAAATTAGAAGAAGCAAGAAGCTTACTTTTAACTGTAACGTTTTGAACGCTTACTAATCTTATAATTCCCTATTAATATATTGTTTTCATAATATAAGTTTTATGAAGGGCAATATTATAAATGTGAACTAATTTTACTTAGACATATGTATTCACATTCTTGAGCATTTGATAAAGCACTGCTAGGCTGCAGCTCCAGTAACCGAAAAATCCAGTCGAGCTATTGATGTAGGTTTTATATACATTTATACGTCTGTCCAAGTGCATGGGTCCAGCCGATTTCAGTCTGCCTTTGCATCGTCTTAGACTCGAATGGACCTGACTGTTCTAGATTCGGTTCGTGTACCCGTATCTTTACAGATATTACTACCATTTTTAAATAGTTAACCTAGGACTGTTACACTTTACGTTTCAGTGATTACACTTATACCATTATGTTCAGCATAGAGATACATTTAATTTTCCCTGCAGTGTATGTGATCGTATGATTCTTGCAATAAACTGCGATTGCCCTTCACGTCCAAGAAGAGCTTGCTAATTTACGCAGCTTGAAAAGCACTAGGAGTGGCGGAGTTTTTTTCTGAAGTTTAAAGCCACACTTCTTTGAGATTTGCCTGAGACATTTGAGAAATGTGAAACCGATGTGGAAAAAATATGTATGGCTGTAAACAAGCTTAGTTTGACAAATTTGCGAGGAAGTTATGCTCATGGACTCTGACAGTCCGAAAGTGTTTGACTGCTTTATTCACCAACAGACACTGAGCTAGTTGCGAAATTGTTTGCTTGGAAATGAAGTTGTGGGTGCTGTGACTTTAAGAGTGAGCTACATTCGACCGTCAGTTCCAACATTTACTCGAAGAAGCTGGATTATATTATGAAGACGTAGTCTACTGCTGGGCTGTGAAACAGCTGCGTAACGGAGCATTGTTAAGGATAGTCCTTTCATTTGCTATCCGAAATAGAAATTTTCATGAAGTAAGAAGGTAAAATTGCACCGCTAATATTTTAAGAGATGAATGTCATATCTATAGCATTTATTGTGGATAAAACAACTTATGTCCTTGAATTCAATATAAAACTTGAAGGAAAATATGAATCACTACGTCATATGTTTTCTGATGTGCAGGACTGGGCAGCGAATCTAAGCCTGTTGCACAAACAATGAGAACAAAAGTTTAGCTACTTTCCATTTTACAAAACTTTTCAACATCTGCCATCACACCATGCATTTGGCAGACATTGAAATTCATTTTCGTTGGCAGCATTCGGCTGCTTAAAAATGAGTCCTCTTTAATAACAGTGGCTTTATGATCTTTGGTGCTCGAAAATTGTGATCGTGGCCTATAATACCTCATGGCATGAATGTATATGTATCTGTTTTTTCTACATTTATGCTGTTCAGTACAGTTAGAGGCCTTGAGACGGGCCGATCGCTCATGCAAGGACTGCTATCAAATATATCTAAACAAGGTTCAGGAACCCGGAAAACGGGTGAACTCTTGGCAACATCAGTCTAAAGCACTACAAAGTTAGATAAATAGATACCCTTAATGTATGAATAAAATCGTTTAAAATACCTATATATCGTATTGAATACCTCTGTGGTCCTCCAAGGAATATGTTTTACACGTTCCATGAATATAAATTAACAGTACACAAAGAGAGAGTTGTGTTTATAATTAAGAGTTTGGTATAATTAATGGATTAATTCTCGTTTATATTATGGACTTCAACGGGCAACAAATAATGAAAATGTTGCTCTCTTAAAAGGGGGTTTGCGTTTATATTGTGTAGAAAGTTTTGTGGTTATTATAATGAATTGTGTCCACGATACAGGGCGGCTCTTTGCCTCAAAGTGGCCCAGTGGTTGTGTTGATTGTTCCGCATACTAAGTTAAAGAACAGCCTCTGTTATTAATGATGCCTTTCATTTGTTGAGATAGTTTATAGCAGCGCCTTTTATGCTTTAGAGGCCATCAATCAAATTATTAAGTACGGTGTACTGCATTTCTTTTATTATCAGTAGCCAAGGTGATTTGTTTCAAGTAGCTGATATTATGAAGCTCGATATTGCTGTGCACTAAACGTTGAAGCAATGTTTCTTAGGCTGCGACCTGTCATCTCTGTTGTTGGAATATTCTGATACGTTTGCCAAACTATGAAATTTAAAATTTATGTGGGCAAAAGAGAAAGATGTATAGAATTTTAAAAGCAAAACTTGATGGCGTGAGACCAATTGTGTGACCCGATCGCAGATAGAATGTAAGGCATAGCAACTGGCACGAATCCGTTGGCTTAGATTTTGACACGTACAGGAGAGCGGAAGAGTGCGGAGATGGCAACTGCTGGTTACTACGGCACCTGCCAATGTACGCCCTAGGATCTGTGTAACCCACGAACGTAAGTAGTATGCGTCGACGAATATTTTCAGGCAAGGCAGTAGGATATTGCCTGAAACGTCATGCAGTTAATGCCAACTGGCAAAGTCTCGCCATATAGACCCTACTGTAACCGTAAAGTAATGACATAATTGTTCTTGCGCTTAATTAAGCATCAGGCCATGAAAATAGGAAGCAATGGAAGTTAAGATCCACATATTCTTAAATGCAGCATTACTTGTATGTAAATGGTTAGCTCCATATCGTGACTGTTTTATCTCCGAGAATATACTCGTAGCCTCCACTACCCGTTGGATAGGTGGCTGGGTGGGCTTCAGAAATGGTCTGGTTGCTATGGACAAAAGAGACACTTGTTTCTTCCTGATGGAAAATGAACCAGCTCGGAGCCCAGTGACTGTAACCAACTAAAGTATACAGCATACTGTCAGAACGCCTAACCAGAAATCGTCGTGGTTTATAAGGATCAACACAATTAGGATGAGGATTACGTAAATTGAAAATTAAGAACTTTGAAGTTAAGGCAGATATCACCATAGGAATTAACAAAAATAAATCGAATTAGCAAATAAACATTTTAAAGAACTATACTCATCACTTTGTATAAACTGTAGCCTACTACAGGTACAGCTTTACAGGGGAAGGTTTGTTACAGTTACAATAAATAAAAGCTCTCTTTTTCCGCTAACTATAAAGCCACAAGGATTTTCTGCTTCTTGCAGTCTTCAGGTGCATTAACTTACGTATTAATCGACATGTAATCCATTTCCTGAAATGTTTATTACTTACGTTGGGACTCCTTCCTTCTCAAAGCGCCCTTACATTTTTAATTTTTAAGTATAAGAGAAGCAAGTGACATTTTAATTTTAGAATAATGTATATCGGTTAGGTGTTTTGTGAGTAGTCACTCTTACATTATTACAAACCTGGATGCCACAGGTGGTCCTATCAGTGGTGACATCTCTCGATCGAGCATTGCAGTAGAGTAAGTAGTAATAGTAAGCCGCATTAGAGAGGTGCCGGGTTCATTTCTCGGGCTGGAGACCGGATATGCTAAACAATTTTTCATATTTTTCTTTATCTCCTCCAGGGAAATGCTTGGTTAGTATAGAAAACTAGGTCACTACACATCTGTCAAATTAATTGTTAAGTATTATTAAAATTATGTAGGCCATGTCTGAGTCATTGATTGCGTCAGTAAGCAAATCGTAAATAAATACAAATAAGATAACTAAAAATTTCTAACGTTCTCATTGCGGAGATTTTCTGTTAGTGTTTAATTGAAGAATTACTTTTATACTTAATTTGTACTCAAGGTATTATCTTTCTTTTTAGGGTAAATATAATACGTTTAAAGCAAAGAATAATGGCAAGATTTGTAAAAAAGTATGTGGAAAATTTGAAAGAAAATAGTCGTGGCCTAGATTAAGGTTTCGTGCTATAATTTGCTGAGAAATTCATGAAAAACGTCCGTCAGGACAGCCGATGTCAGGATCGAGTTTCAAAATCAAGACGTTCGTGACAACAAGCATCATGAACAATCTCTAATCCGTCACGTTCGGTAGCTACGTTCTAAAATATATTAATATTTGTATCAACTTGTTTTAGGTGCTTCTGACTTTATGTAAGGGGGCTACCTCAACTACGCACAGAATAACCCACAATATTGCATGAATGAATTTTTAAACCGTTCGAACAAAGGAGCATGCAATTATTCTTTAAATATCGTACATAATTTTGTATTTATTTTAATGAATTACCTGTGTTATTTAACTCGGAACAAACATCCTGGGTCCGAATCTGACAA
Organism: Reticulitermes speratus; assembly: GCA_021186555.1. NCBI lineage: Eukaryota > Metazoa > Arthropoda > Insecta > Blattodea > Rhinotermitidae > Reticulitermes > Reticulitermes speratus. The sequence goes on along the minus strand of JAJKFL010000003.1, from coordinate 35,237,658 downwards.
GAAACGTTGATTAGCTATCTAAATTACCTACATGTATTTTTGCTTCTTTTCAGCAGGAATTGTACTTAAACATACTACCGGTAAAATCAGGCAATGGATCAACTGAAAGATGGAAAGAAATGCATTTATTTCCACTGAAAAATCCCTTAGATTTACATGGATAATTACGTTAATAAACAATATCTTCTCTACTTATTTTGATGAGAGTGCCAGACCCTGGTAGAAAGTAGTTTTCAAGGACAACAATTAAAATTTGTGTTAATAAACATGTGTACGATACAAAATTAAATTATTTTTAATCTTGTAACTCTTTAGGATTTATAAGGGTTTTGCATATAACGGATTTCTGAAGGAAGTATGATGCGCAATTTTTTGCACGTATATTGCAGAATTAAATTATAACAAAACTTGCTCAGAAAGACAAATTCTTACCGTAAAAGAAGAACTAGTATCATTAGAAATGATACTGTGTATATACAGACCGATAGCTTCGTTTTTAGACTTTTTTTTGTAACAGTAACATAATTTCTGGGTTGCTGGTTATAAAGTACGTGATATATATTCAGATTATTTTACGTCGTGCAATGTATGATAAATTTCACAAAGTAAACTGCTGGCTCATATGTTAACCAAAATTAAGAAAAACGAGTGTCATAGGCGTTTGTCGAGCTAGGCATTTTCCACAACTTAATACAGTTATTTGAATTAATGTTTCACTGAGTACACCTGAATTTTACTACATTTTTTCGCACTGTTTTGCGTCCGTGCATACATTATTAATTACTTAGCATAAATAATTTGTAGGTACATTTATGTGGAGTATAATTCGCTTGCTTAATACCCAGCGTCCCGACTACAACATATACTAGAATGAAAAGAGAGAACAGTACCGTAATTTATTTACTTTGCACCGAAATAAAATAGAACGTAAGCCCCCAGGGTATTATCTTTTCCCCCTTTTACTGAGTTTTATTACGAAAATTTCTTGAAGGTAATTTGTCAAAAATTTCATGCTCAAGTTATCGTCATTGCTGCACTTACTTTGCCTTTTGTATTTGTGTGTGTGTGTGTTTGTATTTGTGTGTTTCTGCAGATAACAGATACGTGTTGGAAGTCACTACATACGGTGTGCATTAATAATTATTATCTCCAATTTTATAATCAAGTAACTGGTATATTTTGCTAAAATAAAGCATTTTCACATCGTTAGAATTATTAAACGGCTATATTAATCATGAAGGACGAGTGAACCGATTTAAACCTTCAAAAACCGATAAAATTTAAAAGACTGAAAAGTTCATAGGCCTATCGGATGTCAGTATTCAAAGTACATTAATTGTGTCGTATTCCGTTAATACATTCCGTCTCACACTGCTGTAGATATTTTTGTTAATTATACAAGATTTCTGGCTGTTACGGCAGTTCATATTTATATATCTGATTATTTAAACCCTGTAGCTATTTCGTTTGTTCTACTGACGATTTGGAGAGGCTTATTTGTGCTCTCAGTATTAAATCGATCCAACAATGCATATGTCTATTTATATAATTCGGTTTAGATATAAAATGTATTTGTTTTAAGTTTATATGGCGTACTTAATACCTGATCAGGGAAATGAAATGTTCTATGTTTGAATAGGCAGGACACAGTTATATTCCATGCCTTCCCAACTAATGCTCCGATTAAAGTATTTTCGCTTACGCAGTCTCAAAACAACACAATTCAAAATCAACCTGACCTAAACATACCGCTAAAACTAAGAAATCTACCATATTCAGAGGTTGTTGTTATATAATGAAAACTAGGGAACCAGCCTTTTTCTTAGAAGGGCTTCGCGGCAGAAGCTACAGACACACCGCAGCCATAAGGCTTATTGTGCAACGCTATGATGAAGATGAAGACAAAGATGATTAGTTTTTTCATTTTTCCAAGTAATGGAGAACCGATGGAATGGAATTGACAGGGGAAAACCGAAGTACTAGGAGAAAAACCTGTCCCACTGCCACTTTGTCCACCACAAATCCCACATGGACTAACCCTGGTTCGAACCCGGGCCTCCGCCGTGAGAGGCCGGCGACTTACCGCCTGAACCATAACACAGGAAACCAGACTGCAACGTGAGAGCTGGCAAGCCACTTGGTTTACTTCGGTCCAGTAAAGTTCTTTGCGTTTGAAATGTGGCTGCCATACAGCAATGTGAATTATATTAAGGCAACTGATATAAGAGTGTTATGCCACCAATCATCACAACGTCGCTTACATAAAAACGATATTGATGTTGGCGTATTAGTGACATTAAATACCGTAGTGCCATATAATGTGTTTCGCAGTTCCTTTAGATTTGTTTTCTCCAGAATCTAGGACAAAAATCATGGAAAGTGAGGGCCATTTCGATTGATCAATTGGAGAGCACCCAGAAAGAAAAATTTTATACTATTTAAGAACCCTATATATACATATATATATATACATATTTGTGTGTGTCTGTCGTCTATTCTTTTTCCTGAGGGTAGAAATATATCCAGTTCCGGAAACGCTGTATTTTATTCAGCATGGGAGAGGATGGAATAAGTTCAGAAATCCATTAAACCTGAGTGTAATATATCGTATTGAAAACCATTTAGGAAATAATTTTTTATTACGATAGCCTATATGAGGACTTACACATTACTCGTTCTAATAGCTGACAAGCGCTGTCGTGTAATTCGTTAATTCTTTATGAGAAAATACATGTTCAGAAGAGTACTATCACACCAAAGTACTCTTGGTAATTTGCGGAATCTGACACTAAACTGCTGATATAATGCACTTAATGTGGAAGTAGACTTTCCTACGTGATTACTAGCAGTAATATTTAATGAAAAATATAAAATTGTATGCTAGTACAGAGCCACTCTTTTCCATCTGATCTCTTCCGTTACTGAATGTCCTGTAGTGTTTACGTCGCTGAATTTCTTGCAACTGTTTTCAATGAACTGATATTAAGTTATATTAGCTATATACTATTCTAAGTTCCAAACCGATAGCCATTTCCATTGCTTAGATTGACTTAAATTCTAGGCTCGTGGTGACATTTCGTAACATGCCCTTTCCTAATGTTGTGAAATTTATTAGACATCGCCAACCTCTAAACCTGGAGGACCACCCCTTATCTTCTTCCGCAACTGCTTACTCCGCATGTTCGTATTTGCCCTCCGCATATCATGAAAGCCGTCTGCCACGTACTCGTACTGAGGATCTTTAACTGCTTGTTCATTTTTATTTCATTCTACATGATCTTAGTACTTATCTTGAGAACCATCTTGTCTGTCGAAAAAGAGCTCACGTTGAATATAAAAACTTACAGCCGGCACTATGTCTGATACATAAAGATTCTTCTACATGCTTTCTTGTATAATTTTCTTCAAGTCGCAGTGACAACGACCTCTTCAGATAGTGGGAGTAATGCAACTACGTGATTATAATTCAACCAGTTACAGCATTCCGTGATGACACAGTGGCGCCAAGGTTTTTATATCTCCTTTCCCCACTCCACAACCTGAACAATCAACATCTAAAAATAACCTACACTCTCTATAATCCCACCTTCCTCCTAACCGGTATTGTATCAGAACTTTCCTTTAACAATTCCCCTTCACGTATCAACTACAACAATTTGGGATTCGAAACTCAATTCACCCTCGCACCTACTGCTGTTTCTCTCCCCTTCTATTTTCGTTCCACGTCGTGCCATTACCCACTGGGCAATTCTGTTTAGTCGATTCACGATGAAGGTTGGCACATGCCACACAGTCTAACTTCCATATATAAAGATAGGTCAGAGAGACATGTGCGAGAATTTTTCTCTTCCCGTATTTTTTTTGGAGTTGTCCACAAGTGTAACCTGGTGTTATGTTTAAAATTTAATATTCCCCATTTCTTTTCAGACTTTCACTTAAACATGTACCGCAATTGTTACTTGAAGCTTTGAATTAACAAATTTTCTGGAGAAAGCCTTTGGAAGTCACTATGCATGGTGAATATGAAAAGAACAGGAAGACCGAAAACAAACTTCTCAATGTCTTATAGTATGTTTGAGGGATTTGCTGCTATTGAGTGATAAAATTAATAATGTTAATGAATAACGACACACATTAGCAGATGTGGGCCTTGTAGCCGACTTTTCGGAGTTTCTTACTGTATCCGTTGTCAGGGCAAAATTTTTAGTGTCCATGTAATTCCTGTTTTTACCCTCCTCTTATGAATAATGTTAATACAACGCAACACAATCACTAGAATCGTTTGCTTTTGAGCGGAATGACATAGTATCCTTAGATGGTAAACTTTTTCTTCGGCCTCTGGCTGTGTCTTATTTCTTTTACTTATTTCGTAAACGTCGAGATATTCTATTTCTTGTAATTCTGAATGTGTCCTCTACCTATCCCATAAAGAGCAAAGTACCCCACTTAATTCAGTCGTCTCGTGAAATACCAAATATTTAGATCTTCAATTGCTTCTTAGACGCTTTTTCCTTTCTCACAGAGAAGACAGTCTCTTTCCATTTTAAAGACCGTCCACATCACATAAACCTCCTGTAGACTGTTATTTTATTCCAATTTTAAACAAAATTACAATTCTTCGGCAAATTTGAACAAGGAGCCTAAATATAAAGTTTCGTAAAAATTCTTTCGGTGTTAGTCGCGTAGTTCCATGCGGATATACGGACTGAGGGACGGACGGACATATATGACGAGTCTAGTAGCCTCTATTCGCTTTGAAAAAGCTCCTAAGGAAACACACGACAGAGAAAACGGAGCTGCAATTTTTTTTTTGTTTTTAGTGTCTATGAGTGCAGTACTTACTAATGTATATTTAACAATTTTTCACCTATAGCATAGGTTACAGGCCTGTGTCGAATAAGAGGATAGCTGTGAATCATTAATTTGGAAGGATATGAAAGAAGCGTTCATAGTGTGTTCTGTTGAAGCATGTTCTTAACAGGCTGATCTGATGAAACGCCTGAAGGGGCTAAGCGGGAATTTGTGGCCTCTGTCCTGCTAATCAAGTAAGATTCCTCTCTAATATGAAAGAGGTACGTTTGTTATTTAGCCCGACGGTTAGTGTAGATGTGTCTTTGTGTTGCACACAGCACTGCTGTTGTTACTTGCGTTGCTTACAGACTGTCAGATTTACTGGATTTACCTTCTTGGTATGTGCAGTTTTAAGTGCCGATTGGGAAGGGCATGAAATGGGCTTTTGGAGATAGGTTAAAAAAACTACACGATAAAATTGTCAGACAAAAATTCATGTATTACCTGAACTACTGAGCTTTTAAACCCTAATGGTAATTTATGTACAGCCTCCCGTAACGTAAAAAACTCTGCATTTGTCAAAAAGTGTATTCAAGTGTTCCGTATGATTCTAAAAATAAATATCGCTTACTACACTAAACGGTATCAATCGACTGGTCTTTATAATAGGCATGGATTGTGTTCTCTCTGCGATAAGAACTGAATTTTCACATGTAATTGAGATGGCTTAGTCTGTTCGTCACCAGCCTCTGAACACGGAGGTCCGGCATCTTTTCCAGGACAGTCAAGGTGGGATTAGTTTTGAAGAATGTGACACTGGTAGAGGGTTTTCTGTGAGCACTTCCGTTTCCCCTGTCAGTATAATTCCACCAATATTCCACGCCCATCTTCATCGTACTACCACTTTCAACAAAAGTAGAAGCAGGCGAAAACTGGGAACACATTGCAAACGCTCTTTCTTTTATCGGGGTGCACTGGGCCAGAAAAATACTTTCATATTAGCTGTGTCAGTATTCGAAGCTTCATTTTCCTACTTCGTTACATAATTTCATAACATAATAAAAATAAAATAATCGTTTATTTTAATATGTGCCTAGACCTACACTTCTGACGGTGTTCAGAAAATGCAAAAGGTTACTATAGTTTTAAGGTAACGGTGAGGAAAGTTGAGATTTCATGAAAACGGCAAATACCTTGAATATTTGCATACTTAATATCTTCTCAATATGGCATTTTGTTAGAGAATTGGTTGGATTGTTGCATAGATACAAGATAGAAACAAAATTGAAATCTACTACCAGACCATATATACAGCATACTTCGATGGATTAATTGACTAAACCTCATAAGATATAGCTAATTTATTGACTACATAATTTTTAAAAACTAACATTCGTGAAGCAAGATGTCTCAAACTGTAAAATGTTTGCCTTATATATGAGAGGTAGCCGGTTCGAATATGTGCAGAGGTAACCTGGCTCTGGTTTTTCATGGTCCTTCTCCGTTACGCTTGCAAAATGTCAGGTCACAACCACAATTAGACTATGAACCCCTCTGCCACAGCTTTCCAATTCGTTGCTTATTTAATCAGCTCAATATATGGCGCTTTTCTCTGCAATATTGACTTCATTAAACTGTCCTCAAATACTACATACACATACAAAACTGAAATTTGGTATATTCCATTTAGGTGTTCTCTTAATTAGCTTAGTAATTACTGTAATGTTAAATTCTGTTGAAGATCCCATAACACTCACCTATATTTACTTTTCTATTTTTGGCCTGGTTCTATTAATACAACGGTCTACTTGAAACCCCCGTTATGGAATTAGTTATATATGTTATACCTCTACATAACATATCAATTAAGACTATGTCAAGAGAGAAAAGATTTTTAACAGTGGGACAGGGGGAGAGATGGTATCGTGGTTATGAAAGGCATTTAGTGGGAGTAATATATACGGATGGAGGGAGTTAAAATGAAAAAGTGCTGTAGGTATGACAGTGTCAGATAGTGGGATGCCACGAGCTGGCTACCGTAATTGAACAACAGAATGTGGAGGCGCGTATGTAATTATGTAACATATGTATATAGTATGTGAAGTGTTATATGCTAGGTGATATGTGAGGCACGTCAACAAATTGATGACTTCTGCAACCTATATTTTTACATTTGGAATCTGTAAGCTCTGCATATATTTTTATATATACATGTGAGTTTGTATGGTTAGAAAATTTAGAGATGGCACTGGTAGAAAAAACTATCATATGTATTGCAAATGGGTTTTATAAATATATGCGTTTTAGGTGGATGATAAATACTGTTAAAATATTGGCTGTAATATAGGGTGTGTACGTGAAAATGTTTCAAAACGTTCACTACTTCAATTACTAACAGCACTGTAAAATAATTTATAATATTTATGGGATAAAATGTGTTTTACTTCGACGCTTTTCCTCATAACATGGTTGGCAAGAGATTTAAGAGTTGAAACCACAGGGGTTACTAAATAATTTCGTCGCCTGTTTTATTATTAAATAGCTGTTAATTTTTCTCATAGGACCTTTATACGTTCAGTACCTTTTCAAAAATACACATAAATAATTTTCCTACACAGCAGTACCCAGGTCTATGTAATGGAGGCAGAGTGTGTGTCATATTAGGTAGACACAGAATTTTTAAATAATATTTAGATGACTTGATATTATACACATTCCGCGCAGTTGTAATGCATGTATAAGTTTATTTATACCAACTACTGCACACTAATTACATATGTTGAATCTGTATACTCCTACATGTTTCGGCTGACATTATCAGCCTTCATCAGGGAGTCCTCTTCTATAGACTTACGCAGCATGCAGCTTGTCATTGAATGGTAAAATATATACATACATACTTACATACGTATGTACGTACATATATTATACATGTATTATACACGTGTATTACATACTATGTACATATATTTTATACATACGTAATACTATGTACATATTACGTACATGTATTATATACATATACACGTACATATATTTTACCATTCAATGATAAGCTGCATGCTGCGTAAGTCTATAGAGAGGAGTCCCTGATGATGGCTGAAAAAGTAAGCCGAAACATGTAGGAGTATATAGAATGAACATACGTAATTAGTGTGCAGTAGTTGGTATAAATAAACTTATATATAATATTTAGATGAGTTTCGTGATTTTAGAGCTTTAAATAGTGTTGATAAGTCGGTTCCCTATCAACTTAATTCTGAACAAAGCAGGGTGTTAAATCGTTAATGTTCTACGCGTATTTGACAGATGACCGTTTCGAATTTCTGCCGAGACATCTGCTGGTCTGACTGAGAATATGTTTATCCTGACTTCCTCCAGGCAAATGCTAGAATGGTATCTTGTTTACTTTTGTTTCAAAGCATTGTACAAAGAGCCAAGTACATAATTTTCATATTGCTTGCACGATTGGTTTATTTGGAAAATATTCGAATTCAAGTACACTTGCGAAATTTTTGTCATTGTTGTGGCGTTCTCAAGACTCGTGCATTTGGCCACTCGACGTACCGCTTGATACTTATCATCCACACATAAGCCACTTGCCTGCTTGTCAAGTGTAAACGAATAGTGGGAAAGCAACAGTTCCCGCCTCGATAAGCAAACAAACACTGGTGATGCCTTTGACTCGTATCACATTTACCGACACTAAAAGTGGTCGGTATTCAAACAAGGGCACTGTTCCCACAACATGGTAAGTATCCACACGTGACAAATATTTATCAAATATTCCATATAATGAACCTTCGGGTTCCATAAAACGCGGGGAATTTCTTGACTAGCTGACGACCTGTTAGCTTCTCAAGAAGGACTCTGCTCCATGGAGTTAGTTAGTTAGTTATTCCATTCATAAGAACGTGGCTTTAGGGTGCAGGTTTTATGATTCCTACCCCGAGTTCTTTTTGTGTCATAAAACGTTCAGTAAGCAATATTTGAAGAGTGGGAGCGTTGCTTGTGGAACACCATATAGTTCGCGTGCATCATGTCGTCCAGCCGCGTAATGTTTGGAGAGATGGAAAGGTTTTTCACCATCACACACATAGGTTTACTGGTGGTGTGGGCCATACGAGCCGCTAATGGGAGGGTGATTAAAACAAACGTGCGAAGTCGCTCATCATATGTGACAATGGGTTGGGGCACGAAACATATTGTTTCATCACCTAGCAGGGCATGTGTTTATGCCACACACTCAGTCATAGATATGTTGTTAGCCTGATGAAAGAGACAGCGATGACAATAAAAAAATTGGAGATTACGGCTATTTATTAGCAAGTTTTCAACCCCCTTCATATTAAGTATGAAACTGGTGACGTGTTCCTGGGACAAGATTTGTCGTTTTACACTTTCATGAATAACTAACGTCACAGTACTGAGCTTATCTTTATAAGCTACTAGTCGCTCGTGTGTTCGAGGAATTTCTGCCTTGAAAATAAAGGTGTATTTCCTTACTCAAAACAGCCTGCCACTGGACAATAGACAGGTGAATCTACTGCTCAACATTCCTCCCTTTTTAAGTTCAGTTTCAATATTATCTTTCTATCACTGGCCACGCCTCCGAAATTGCTTTATCCTTTGAGGTTCAACAACTAATTTCCTGAATGCAGTGTACATATTCCTCTTGCTCTTTAGGTGTTGTTCCCATTTCGTTCCTATTGATTTGATCACCGTAAGTGCATGTAATAAAAAATAAATTTTATGAAATGCCTCGTGCAGTTTTATTCATGCCCTTCTTACGCCCTGTTTCTCATCTCCAGATAAAAGAAATAAATTTCTCCCTTTGTTTTTTAGAAGAGAAATTACATTTTCTCTGCCGGGATTCAAACCCCATATCGTCCAGCCCATAGTGAGTCGCTATACCGACTACATTATTACGGCCCTTCATCTCCAGACAAACTCCTCAAACTTTTGCTCCACGTCACACAAATTTTCGCTTGGGATGTGAGATGGCCGTGGCTGCCTCCTTAAGGTCACGCAGGACGAAAGTGTCCAGCTAAATTTCAGTACTTTGTAATTCTGAAAATTTTGTTATGGGCTTAAAAAATAAAGAATTATAAGCCCTTCTTTTAAGTGGAAATTATTTTCAAATTCATAATATTTTAAAGGTCATAGGAACACTTATTCATTTTCAAGATTAATTTATTATAATCTGCAGCATGTACGTGACAGTCAATGTTCTGTCTTTGGCGACTACGCAGTATTCTATCTTATGGCGTATGACGTGCAATCTGGTAGAAATTCGACTACTTTCGGTAAAACCTGCTGCCTCCAACTTTTGCCTTGAAGATGGGGGGAGTAATTTCCTATAGTGCTGCATGAGGTTTCATCTCAGAAGACAATATTTTTTATTTACTCGTACTTGTATATCTGTGCCCTTAAGCCCTATTATTAAGAATGCATCCTGTTAAGTATTGTAGGAAAAGAACCAATTGTTCCAAACGTAAAATTATATTTTGTACACACAGATCAAATGGTCACAAAACGTTTTTGGTTACTTGTATCCATTCAAGGATTTTATTCCTTAGAATATATATGCAACCGTACTATTAGTAAACTGAAAGGAACGCAAGTTGTTATGTTTTCTGGTAAAGTTCACTTTAAATTGAAACATGAATGTGAATTTTATTATGATCATTTGTGTTTGGGGACCTATACCAGAGTAATTATGCAATATATTACGCATTATTTTAGATGGTGGGATATATCATGTGGTACAGTGACTGAGCTGGACGACCGAGAAATCATTATTCGGTTCCCGACAGAAGCAAGATATTTTTCCTTCTGTAAAGTTTCCAGACCGGGCCAACCGGATCCTATCCGGCGGGTGCTGGAACTCTTTTCCCAGGGTATGAATTAGCAGAGTTGTGAAAATGACCACTCACATCTAATTTCGAGGTTAAGAATTAAAGCAGCTGTAAATATGTTCCCCCTAAACCTTCATGTTGTGGGTTTTAATTTAGCACAATTTTCCTTTGTTATATACACGTATTTTTGCAAAGACATGCGTAATATGCAAAATACTTTCATTGTGCAGACAACTTCATTTTGTTTTATATTTTTAAAATGACGAAATATAAAATAACTAATTTAAATTTTAATACAAAGAAAAAGTTATTCAAACACTCAGTATCCGCTGAGGGGAAGCCGGTTAACACAAGAACGGCCATATGTTTCTGTACTTCAATTCTCAATTGCTGTAACAACTTATAAATATGCTGCCACTACCCCAGATATTAAGACTCTCTTGGGAAAGCCTATTATTTTTGATAAGTTGCAGACATGTGAAAATGTATTTATACCTTTGTTAAAGCTGCAGGGCGACAGATCTACGTTATTTACAGTCCATCAGACACACTTATGTGTAAATACAATACAAAGTGACAACAGTATCTTTGTACAATGCATTGTTGTACACGATAAAACGTGAAGTCCGGTGTTGTAGTAAGGCTTATTTAGTCTGAAACCCTTCCAGCCATTAAACTTGGGCCCTCAAGCCTCCTCTATTAATTACACGCAATAAAATTTCAATTCCCTATGATGACATAATGGATATTAAAGAAGGAAAAATCTTCCCCATTTCTTAAAAATCTTCCATGTCTTCATTCACCGTTAGTGATTTACAATTTCCGTTCGGGGAATTATTTGAAAGGGCCGGTGTTAGCCAGGAAGGTTTGAAAGTAACAAAACCCAAGGCATACGTCTGTAACCCAACATTTACGTTTTATAAGAATAAGACCGCTGTTGAAGAGATATTTTATATTAGAGAACACGGTGCAGCTATAGAGCGGTTAGGGGGCTCTTTGTGGTAAGATTGGTGTTCAGAGGAGCAAGGGGATGGTTTATTTGAAGAAAGAAAGATGGCTGTTTGGGGAGGAAAAGGGAACGGCATGGTTATTCTTCACTATATCTTTCACCTACTACAGAATCTGGATGGGTGAAAGAAATGGTTTGTAAGGCTACAAGTCAACAGGGCTGTTGTGGTTCGATAACGCACGCACTGGAAGTCACTACCGTTTGTGCCTCATGAACTTGTGACATCTGAACTTGGGCACATTTTAGTTCTTTTCTTTCATTTAATCTGTACTAATTTTTAGCATATTCACCTGGAATTCGACAATGAGGATAAAGAACATTTTACGTACAGTAAGGGAATGAATTAGCCGATCCCAGTGGGCGCGCGGTCTAAAGCGTGGGTCTACAGCTGGTCGCTTGCTGGGATTATGGGTTCGAATCCCGCCGGGCATGGGTGTCTGTCCCTTGTGAATGTTAGGTGTTGTCAGGTAGAGGTCTCTGCGTCGGCTGATCACTCGTCCAGAGGAGTCCTACCGAGTTTGATGTGTCTAATTGTGTGTGATCGTGAAGCCTCGATAATGAGGACGTCCTGGCCCACTGGGGCTGTTGCGCCATGAAGAAAAGTAGATTAATTACTGTATAATCCCATAAGATATTACAGACCATTCCACATACCCTTATTATTGAACTTTCGAAGATTAAAGGCTAAGAAATTCTGCGACTTTGGTTTTCTCATTATGGTGACTATGAAATGACCTTCATAGCTTCTGAGAAGTGATGCGGTGTAATCTGGTAAACATTTACAAACGTCCTAAAAAATTGTACCGAAGTGGATGTCGTCGCTTCACCAAAGTTGGTCATCTTCGAAGAAAAGGTTACTTTATACACGTTCATAGATGTTTTGAGGTTTAAAATGGATTCGACCTTATAGTGTCATGCCAAAATTCTATATATATTGCATAATTTTTATTGCTCTTCACGCAGTAGACTCGTAGTAACCCTGTGCATATTGTTGTTTTGCCGACTTACAGAATTATAAATTATTACTGTGCTTTGATTAATTTCGCTCTTTGGTTGTACTGGTTCCTGAATTCAGATTGGTTACACAAAGCCTAAAATAGGAAATTATAAAAGAAATGCAGTGCTATACATAATTATTCAGGTAACATATCACCCAACAAGGCCATGCACCAACTTAAAGGATCGCCACATATTGTAAATACAGTCGATGCATCATCTGAACCAGCAGCCGGCTACGATAAAGATAGTCTCTGCGACAGGTAAACTGAGAACCAGCCAAGGAACAGTAGGTCAAGCAGCTGAAGAGAGTGACAGCTGAAATCGCATTTGGCAGCACTAGGAATGAGAATTTCTTATGTAGTCCTAATGGAGGATTGTGGCTTCTTAAACGACCCTGGAATTTTCCAGGAACGATATCTTAACGTTACTTCTGGTTCTCGTATGGTGCAGATGTTACTTCTTCACACACACACACACACACGAATGCAGGCGCATTAGGCCTACGTGTATATGTATATATATGGTATATGTATATATATGTATATGTATATATATGTATAAGTGGATAATGTTTTCTTTTGCTCCAGGTATATATTCAGTCCCTCGGCTTTTACTGCACAGGTTTTCGGGAAGCTCGCAATTGCTTAAGAGCAACGAGGGTGGATCTCCCATGCCAATTATACAAAATTCTTTACGCCGTTGAGAACAATATGGATTTTACTGCATGATTTTTCATAAAACACATTAATGGTCAACGGCATAACATATAGGTCTCCAATACCGAATTTCACCATCTCTAGAATATTATTATATGTGTGATAAGTCACTGAGTTTTGGGTGACGTACGAAAGGGTCATGTACTAATTCGTTTTAACGTCACTTATACCTCCTCCATGTCATAACTCCCAGATGCTAGACCGCTCACAACAGTTCCGAAACTGTGCATTATTTGGGTTTCGGATTGTTTAAGTGCAATTATTATTCCTACCTTAAAATTGCAAAGTACCAATAGGAATGCACTTGTACCCTTAGGAAGATTATGGCATCCACTGAGACGATTTGTACGAAGTTTATAAATGCAGTATTAATTTTCGTAAATAACCAAAATTGTAGTTATCAATTAAACGACTAGTACTCTTTTCACAGGTTTCTTATATACATATGGTGATATACCGCAAAAACAATCGACAATTATTCTGACTTTAATTGCTTATAAATAAATTATTTATTTTTATAAATAATCCTATGTGTTTAGAAAAGGTTTTTTAATGTTGTTACTAATGAAGAAGAATGGACCGCAGTGGGTAGGGGTGGGTGTGGGTGTTGTGGGGGAAGCTAGTAATTTTGGACGGCGCATTGGTGGTCTTAAAATCCCAATCTCCCAGTTACTTACTGTGTCTGCACTTTTGTCGTATTTATTGGTAATTGGTCACTCATAGGTCTAGAGAATGAACTGTTTGCTGTACTTGTGTGGGCTGAGCTAAGGTTGGCGTATTCAAAACCCCTACCCTCGAACTAGAATTATTTTTCTCTAGACTGATATTTCTATCAGTATTACGTAATGTCAATAAATACACTTATATTTAACTTTTGAAATTCAAAATCTGTAAAGTCAAGGCAACTTGGTTGAAAAAATATATATTTTAATAAATGCTGTACATGTGTACGTTATTGGAACATTCGTGGTCACAAGTCTTAATTGGCACATAAAAGTGTAAGAAGAATGTGTATCTTTTGTCATCAGTTAAGTAAAATAATCAGAGAATAAAATATGCAGTCTCTGAATACATTAACAATGTACGTTCCGATATTTTATTATTACTCACACAAACTATAAGCAAACGACAAAAAATCACATGTTAATAAGCGACAAAATAACTACCATTATGGAGTATTTAAATGGCAGTGAAGGTCACAGTGAAAAAGGGGTGGTAAATGGCAATACTGGAAGTAGGAGGTAATATGGGAGCTTAATAGTTTTATAGGCCCCATTCAAGCTACCCCTTCAACTGCTCGTTTTCGGTGTCCTAAACACTGGGCTAATAACAGAGGTTCATAGGGAGGAGGAGGGAGATTCCGAGTTTATAGCCAGGCTGTATCAGAGGCAGTAAGCACTTCGTACCCACATTTCCGTAATTAGTCCCAGATTAGCGTCATATAATCGTTCCCCAGTTGCTTTTAACCAATCATAACAGAAGATTTTTATTTACTTTTCCGGCATATTTGCAGTCTGATACTGTATTTATTCCCGAAACTTGCTGATCTTCGCCAATTTCACAAGTGTTACTTGTAAAGCAGTAAGATAGAAAATTGTAATGCTGTTGTATAGAGAGAACGTGGCCCTCTCAGCATTAAATCTAAAATAGTCCTACCTCCTTGGTTCAGTGGAAGTGGTAGACATGCCATGTAGCCTGATGGAATAATTTTTTTAAAAACTAGTAGTGAAAAGGGGTAACGCCCAGACAGCCTGCACAAACTTAGAAGCCTAGAAGTTTATTTACAAGCAGAAAAGTAGTCGTATGCTATGAACTTTTTCACAACACCAGTAGACAAGATATTAAATTGAGGCCACATACTGGGAAAACACAAATGTCCAGTTTCACACTGCGGCCGCCTTTTTATTGATTGGACAGTGGTATAAAATATAAAAACATTTCGGCTATTGCAGCGCCGTTTATAATTCCATTGCTTATTAAAGAAAGGGCAATACGATAAAGCAAGCCGAACATATAGCAATGTGAGGTTATGTTGAAAAGTGTACACGTGTTCTGAGATCGTCAGATGCAGGCGATATTAAAATAAAAGTACACACCTTACTCTCTAGAAATGCTACGTTTGGAGAATAGCTCTGTATGGTGCTGAAATTGTGACACTTCGGAAAGTAGAACAGAAATACCTGGAAAGTTTTTAAATGTGGTGCTGGAGGGTGGAGAAGATCAGTTGGACCGATCGTGTGAAAAATGAAGTATTACATATAGTCAAGGAGGAAAAAAACATCCTACCTAGAGTAAAAAGAAGGAAGGCTAACTGGATTGGCCCAGTCTTCCTTAGAAACTGACTTCTAAAACACGTTATTGAATGAAAGATAGAAAGAAATATAGAAGTGACGGGAAGACGAGAAAGAAGACGTAAGCGGCTACTGGATAACGTTAAGGAAACGAGATTCTGGAAATTGAAAGAGGAAACACTAGATCGCATTCTCTGGAGAAGTCGCTTATGAAGAAGCTATGGACATGTAAGGTACACTACGTGATGTTATACTCTTTACTGATGTGATGTATTCTACTGTTTTAGTGTTTAGGTCCTTGTCCGAAACTAAACATTTCGGTCACTTCGGTGCTGATGATTAGAGAGTAACTTTTCCTGTTTCTATCAGCAACAAGTAATAAAGTAGGTTCAGGCCCTCCACTTAAATTCTCGCTTTCAGGCAGTGGTTATAGTAATGTCTTCACGTGGGACGGTCTTGTGAACATAAAACGTCCCTGCTACTGTACTCTACTCCACGACAGTCGTAACTTAACGACGCGAACTCCTCTCCCCTCCGTTGTAATATGGGGCTAAATAAAATACTTGTAAACAGCCTGTCTACCTTATACGTTATTACTGGCACTAAAGACTTAACACAACCGCTGTCCTATAAACTATCAACCTCTCTGCCTGTCTTACTTCGGCACGCTTCTCAGGTTCAGTGGAAAAAGGATGTATGTATAAAGAGATTCCGAGTCTGAAGGTTTATACTAATTTATGCAGTAGACGTATACAATTTCAAGTGTAATATTAGTATAAAGAAAACACAGTTATTATAATTTCAAAACAACCCAACTCCTTACAACAATATGTACATATAAATAAATAAGTATATATACACCAGTAAGCCTAGACAAATATTTGTAATATAATTAATGCAATAAATTAAGAAAATAAATGGTTTCATAGGAAAAAATCACTTGCTTTCTCACTCCAAAAGTTGTTGAGCAACTCTAAATGAGTTTCGTATGTAAGAAGATAAAAGGTAGAACAAAAATGTGTGAGAACAGTAATAGATAAATTTTAAAGAAGGATATCAGATCAGCATAATATTTGATAGCGAGTATTTAGAAATAAAGTTATACTCTCTGGATAGAAAAGTTGAAATTAAATGTAATGCGCAGTTCCACAACAAAAGGCTCATTTCTCAAAATATATTTATATTTATTATAGTAATGCAAAAATTCAGAAACATTTGAATAAGTAAATTACTGACAAACATAAATTAAAATAATTTTCAGTGCCGTTTACAAATCAATTAAATAGTCATTAAAGTTTTAGCTAGCTTAAGAGCGCAGAGGGCAATTATAAAACTAAGCACAAAATAATTACAACTCAAATTACATAAACAAATTATATAATTAAGCACAAACACAAACAACACAAAAATCAACAAAAAATAGAATTTGTGACTTAAATGTAATCACATGTTAGCTAAATAGTTAAATCCATAACTCAAAAATGCAACTAGTTTAAATCTGTCCCAGAGTTCTCGTTTGCTTGCTAAATTTATCTATATCATTGCATACCACATTTGCAACTGTTGCACATCTAGAGGAAAGGCAATTTGTAATGAAGATGATATAATAATAATAATAATTATTATTATTATTATTATTATTATTATTATTAATGTAACGAAATTTTCTTGAATTTTTTTCGCTTCGCAAAGCACCATTTGGGAATCACAACCATACACCATTAATCACTTTGTATGCCCAATTTCCGCTGCAACAGATATCAACCACAAGGTTCTATCTTCACGTTGTTTACAATTTTTCGCATATAAACAAATTTTCTCACAGATGTTGCATGTAATAACCACATACTGCAATAAAATTGATCTCCATTGCACCAAGAGTGAAACAGGTTCCACAAGGCTCTCGTATATTTGTTTTACCTTCTACAGAATTTGCCAATTTTAAAGCTTGTAACTTCCAGATTGAATCATATCGTTTAGTTTCGTTCTGATGAAGTTTATAACTATAGAGATACAAATTTTAGAGAAAATTTCTTGCACTTGTTTCCCAAATCAACAGTCACAGATTTCACGCCACTTTTAACTGGAAACTAACAACTAATACAGGTAACAAGTATCCCCTAATTTGCTATGATTCTACAAATATAAGACGAAGGTAAATGTAGTGCATCCTAATCAAGTCTTCGACGAACTTATTTCTTCCGGTTACTCCAGTCTTGCACACAGTCGCCAATTTGGCTTGTTCCGCTTGTACATTTTTTATCTATTGGCCTTATACTCGTGTTGTTCTTTCGGTTCTGGTCTTTTTAAAAGCTATAAAATAGCACTAGAATTGGTTAAAGAAAGACCAAATAGAAAAGACTGAGAAAGAGAATTGGACGCAAGTGTTAAATTTTATGGGTTCTAGATAGTTGAAACAACACAATTATACAACCTAGACTGAAGGATGATGGAAAGAGAGGCAAAGAAATGAGAAGAAAAACACAGCTAAACACCTTTAACTGACATCTTTATGGTTTAGGTTTTATATTATGGGGTTTGTGAGCAAGGAAATTAAGATAAAAGAGAATGGAGATTAATAGAAGTTCGTAGACATGATTATTGAGAAAGATGCTTTGCTGTGAGCTAAATGGCACGGTGCTTGTCCTCTTTTTTCTTGCGCTATTCATTCATAAACCTTTTCTTGTATAAAACATAAATGAAGGGCCCAGTAGTCAAACTGTTGTAGTGAATATGGTTAGAACCAACGAAGGATTTGGCTTATTAAATTCTGTAAGTTATCACTTGCTGCGACGATGACATTGAATGCATTCTTTAATGCTGGATATAGTATCACGGATATTGAACATCAAAAGTACAGTTCTATTTCTTAACTCAGTGTTTGCTTATATTTCTTACAGGAATGTTAAAAAATTCTTTTAATTAATATATTCAGGGATAATAATTTATTTTAGAGAATTAAAAACACTGTACTCTGAAAATATATCCTTAGCTGGATAAAAGTTTCCCGTCGTGTACTCAGCACCCATCTTGCCGCCATATTTATTTGTGATAATTTTCAATATTATATTCTTCTCTGCATTAAGATACTCCGGTCCGGGCAATAGACTTTTCTCACAAGTGGCCTGAAGGGCTCTAATGTACACCCAGCCTCCTATTCAATGACTGCCTAGGGCCCTTTCCGTGAATAAAAGCGGTAGGAGCGTAAAGCTGACTGCTTATTTCCATCTAGGTCTGAGGTTAAAATCAGTGGAGCTATAGCTTCATTCTTCCAAAGCCTCCATGGTATGTACAGGAACAGCTCAACACTTATTTATTCTTAACCACCCCTTTGTTAGAACCTCGGAGGAGGTACTGAGAATTATATGAAAATCGTGAAGTCACTCTGTAGGCTAAATACGGAGATTCTTTTATTAAAGGCGCTTGTACATATAGTTAACCACTCTGGTCTGCATGGTCAGTATTCTATTTACTTTGAGACTACTGCTCGTGTTTAAGGCTAGTGTATGTAACTGCATACAAAAGTCGCTGTGTCTGGAGTTGTCTGTATGTCCATCCCGCCACCCACTTTGTAACAGCACTTACAGGCTCTTTATGACGGAGCATCTTGGCTCAAACAGCAATGTTCTGACTTTCATTCGGGAGTTGCCCGAACATCGACTGTCATGACTGCAGTTTGAAGTAGTCCTCTGAACCTCAAGGAAAGTGACGCGACAGAACTTCAAATTATTCCACGATATACTCCTCCCCCGTCATTTCAATCTTTATCAACATTAATTGTCAGCTGAAATAGCGTAGTCAGTTTAGCGACTGGCTACGGGCCGGACGACCGTGTTATCATAATTCGATTCCCGATAGGGGCAAAGAATTTTGCTCTCCTCCAAAGTGCCCAGACACGCTCGGGTTCACGACCAGCCTGCTATTTGATTGGTGTGTGGGGGTTTCCCTTGAGGTAGAGCGGCCGCGGCTTGAAGCTGATCACCAGCCTGTATCTGGTGTTGATTACGAATTAGGCATTCCTAATCTGGGTATCAGATAGAGCATACATCCACTCCCCATCTAAGCTTTCGTAGCGTGCACCAAGATAATTTTAATTTTACCTGACGTTAAATGCTTATTCTTAACGAAACAAGAAACTACTACAAGTTTAAAAAGGAAGCACTAGATCGCACTCGCATGAAGAACTCGCTTTCGAAGAGGTTATGGACCTGTCCTAAGACAGACTGTGTGATGATGATAAATGCTGTATGGTCTGAGTTTCTGAGAGCGTCGTTTAATAAAACAGCAATAAAAATAAGTTTTTTTTTGCCGTCAGGAATCTAATATCATGCTATAAAATGTAATAACAACATAATATTAGCGGATGATATGAAGTGTTGTATTAAATGTTATCACGACAATAAATGTGGAGATTGAGGTTTTCTGGGATATGACGTCATATAGCTTCATAAATAGGTAGCAACATTTTGCGTGCCTGTTGCTTCTACCTTGAGATAGTAGAGTGTTAAAGTAAAGATGGAAGCAACAAGGTCCCCCGAATTATTTGTATCCAGCTACCAAATTAACAGAGTGACATTCCAGTCCACCGTAATCTTCACATTACTTGTAAGTTCATCATAAACAGAGTTACGTATTCCGTAGTTCATGTCATATCTTTTTGTCTTCTTTCTTTTTAGATGGAGTGGAAGATGTCCTGGCGTTTGATACAAGTTGTTCTGGAAGACAGTGAAGTGAATTATGAGGCTAGAGGACGTAGTAATGTGAGGTAAGCAGCGATGTTGAGGGTCTGGTTGTTTATTGGGCTCTTCTCATACCAGCGGGCCACCTTTACCGACCCAAACAACGTCTCCTCATAAAATTTAGTGCACTTCCTGTATAGTAGCTGCCTGCCACTTCATACTTGTTCACAGACTAGCCAGGAACCTTTGAGGACTGTTCATTTCTATCTCTGAGCAAGAATAATGTAACGTTATATTGGGGTTTTCAGAGCGGTGTAGTTGCGTCATATCAGAGAAGAACAAAATCCTGAACATTCTATTGGCTTGCTACAGAATTTTAAGTTGAAATTCCTTTATTTTGGAGATCACATGATCGATGCTCAGCTCGGAAGTCCGGTATCGTAAAGAAATTACTTGGAACTGTCAAGCAGATTATAATTTAATCTGATTTTACCCGACTTCATACTCTTCACAGTACGTCATAAACAATTCTTTTTTTAACTGTTTTTAAAGACGCTGTCAGTTGCTAAGCTTATGTAACGTCGGTGGTAGGGTAATAAATTTATTATTTTTTGTTTTTAGGCGCGTTCTAAAAACTGCGAAAAGCGACTATTAGCTTTGTCATGCCGGTCCGTCTGTCTGACAGTCCTTCCGCATGGAACAACTCGGCTCTCACTGGGCGAATTTTCATAAAATTTGGTACTTGAATTTTTTCGAAGATTTGTTGAGGAAATTCAATTTTAATTGACATCTGGTAAGAATCGCTGGTACTTTACACAAAGACCTATGCACATTTATGGCAATATCTCGCTGAATTCTTCTTACAATGAGAAATGTTTCAGAAAAAGTCTGTAGAGAAAATAAAAATCACATATTATAAGTTCCATAGCTTTTTCCGAAAGTCGTGCCCTGTCTGAGATAATGTGGAAAAATATGGTACAGCTAGGCAGACCACAGATGACAATATAATGCATTGCAAGCGCATTTCATGCTGGATAAATAAGACTACAGACACGCACTCAGAATGTGTAATACTTACTGCTTTTCCACTCTGGTTACGCGAACGCGCCTCAATATTACGTTTATAATTACATTGCCGGTCTTGCCTTCGTCTTATGTCCTACACACGTGGCAGGTATTAGTGGACGGTGGCTCGATTCAGTTATAATTAGAGTGGGAGGGACAAAGGAAGCAGAAAATTCGTCCTTGAATCCGTACGAACGCAGGCATTCGCAGATATGAAAATGCGGTTTTTAGATTGAGTCATCAGAGAGATAAATTATAGCCGTAATTCTCTAAAGAGCTGCACTTTATCTACAAAGAATCTTTCACTTGCCGACATATGGTCTGCCTTTTGTACATTACTTAAGCTGAAAAAAATAAGAAATATGACTTTCGGTGAATGGACCTAAATATTCCTAATGACCATGACTTTTCGTAAGTGGAGAAAGTAGAGTGTCTTCATACATGGTTCTGGCGATAAGCAAATCCTTATTACACTGGAAACATTTTTTATAGTTGGGGAAGCCTTTAGTTTGTAATAGTGCTTTGCATTCCTTAAAAGTATTCGAAATCGGTTCAATGATTGAAGCAAAGAATACATAAACCTTTTTATTGACATAGTATAATAACTGGGAGTCAGATTATGATAAACGTTTCTTGATTGGGAATGATAAGAGTTTTTTTAAAATATAATATATAAATTTCAACAGACACTTACTATTTTGTTTTCTTTAAGGACTTAGAACTTGGAACTTTATAAGAAATATTGAAACATTTTATAAAAAATTTTATTCTTACATAAAATTAGCTTAAAATTGGCTGCGTAGTTAACAACAAGCCAATGTGACAAATTAGCCTGTGTCGCTAAAATCGAGGTTCATATTTGTTATACTATACAACTGGGACCAAGTATTATGAGACACTTATTTTTATGTTTACAATAAAATAGCTCACCTAAAGAGAATTATAAATTTATGCCTAAATATACATCTACACAACTCCATATGACATAGTGTTTTTCGGAAAGTTTATAGTTTCTTTAATGACCAAAAAGTTCTCCACTTTTCATTAACGTATTTACAACAATCCACCAGTGATCTCTGGTCTGATCTGTAGAAATTTACTCCAGTATCCCACAAACTATTTTAAGATCAATTTTATTATTATTGATCCACCTAGGCTTAGGTTTCTAGTGGCCTATTTTACGCAAATTTTCCAATTAAAATTTTAATACTATGTAAATTGAGTACCGATTTTTATGTTCATATAAGAAAGAAGCAATTATTTTCCTCCAGTAATGTAAGTAATGTTATGTGGGATCAGCTGGACTGGTATTTCAGCGTCTTGTAACGAAGAGTCAGAAACACTCTTTGGTAATAAGAGTGCCCTTCTCTCTACAGGAACAGATAAACACAGCAGCGGCACATCCGCTGTCTCAGTGATGAGAAACCAAGACGTCCATAATGTAGAAACACGTATGGCAACACTGTACAATTTTAATTTCCATGGACATATAATAATCATCAAGTATATTTTTGTGGTTTGTAACACCGACATATTTGGTACCAGCCATTTTTAACACGCGCGTCGAATAGTTCATAGAGAAATGCTAGACAAACCAATATTTAATTTCTGAAATAGGTTTTGTATAATGGTCACTGCAAAGACTTATAGAAAGTTGAAGTTTGTGTAACACTTCTTCGCTTTAACTTGAGGGGTGAAGACAGTCACCATCACCGGTGTAGCAGGCGGCCTCTCACCGCCGAAACTTCTGCGTACCCTCGGACAGGCCGATGTGCTCTTGCGTCTTCTTACGCAGCAGTGTCGTGTTGTGATTTTCCCATATATTACCTTCCTGTGAAGTGTCGTGGTACCTTAAATACCGTCTACACGCAACAGTCACCTTCGTGTTTTAAGTAGGCCTGGTAAGGTAATTCAAGGAGGGAATATTAAGAATGCGGAGGAAAATAACAAAACGAGCAGCACTGAAATTTATTACAAAAAAGAAACTAAAATATTTATAAAGCAAATACATTGATTGGTCAATTGATTGGCGTTTTCTGTACTGAAAATAATTTTTCAGGGCTGTACGATAGCTCAGGCCGTTAATTCTTGGCCTCTGAAGGCTAGGGTTGGATTCAAGGTCAATCCATGGGTATTTGTCGTGGTCAAAGTGGCACTGGAGGAAGTTCTACTGAGAGTACTTCGGTTTTCCGTTATTATCATTCTAATATTGCTCCATACACACATTCCATCGTCCATCACCGATACCATACAATCTTATCAGTTTACAGCATCTTGAAATAACACACTTAAATATACCAAAAGCTTCTTTCTCAATTGTCTATAAGTTATGTGTCGTTGGGCGCAGTGTGAAGTATGAATGACAAGTTGTAAATGATGTTTAAAATATTCGTCAACTTGTCTTAATGCATTAATGCGTATTGAAGAAAATCACGAAAATATTAAATCAGGACGTCAGCTATTCAGGCTCAGATCTTAAACAGTGGCCATATGAATATGTTTCCGGATTGCTAGACGTTTCTTTGTGGCATTTGGTGCTACAATTGAAAGAAAACTCATAATGTCATTGTTAATTAGAACCACAGACATGAAATGAATACTTGAAAGTCAGGTTACAGTCATGGTGTTTGGGATCCTACGCCGTGCAGTTTTGCGGTAGCTAATTTTACCAATTTTACCACTTTTCGGCATAGGCCTGGTCAAATTATATATATATGTAGAGGAGAGGCCTTATAATCTCAAAATTCCTCTTTAATATTCATGATCTTCTCTAAGGTTAATAATTTATAGGCGAGTTCGCAAGATTGCGAAAAGCCAAATTAGCTTCCTGTCTGTCTGCCCGTCCGTCTGTCCGCATGGATAAACTCGGCTTCTACTGGACGGATGTTCATGATATTTGATATTTGAGGATTTTTCGAAAATATGTCGAAAAAATTCCAGTTTGATTAATATCTGACAAGAATAACGGGCACTGGACATAAAGGCCTATGTATATTTATTATATCTCGCTGCTGAATTCTTCTTAGAATGAGAAACTTTTCAGACGAAAGTGGTAGAGAAAATGAAAACGCACATTTTATGCTCAATAACGGTTTTCCGAAAATCGTGCCGTTTATGAGATAATGTGGAAATATATGGTAGAGACGGACAGGCCACAAATGACAATATAATACGGCGCATGTGCCGTGCATGCTTAATAACTAAGGCTACAGACGCACACTCAGAATATGTAATACGTATTGCTTTTCTACGACAACAATGGTTACGCGAACGTGTCTGCTTAATGTTACGTTTATACGTACATTGCCTGTCTTTTAATGAATTTTTTTACATTAATTAATTACAAGACATATAATCAGTCGCAGAGACAAAGTAATCAAACAAAAAAATTTAAAACAGAACGTGAGAACTGTATTTGTCTATTTCAACTAAAATTGTTTGGACAAAATACAGATAAATTCGGAGGCTGGATTCAAATCAGGAAATATTGCATCTGTGTGCTTGTTGACATACAATTATATCTCAGGTCAAATACCTCAAAATCCAAATAACTTCAAATAAATCACATTCGCCTTAACAGATCCACTTCAACTAAAAGTATGACTGCGAAATACGTTTTGTTGATAAATATCCACACTGCGGCACATTCAGTTCTGCAAGAAGCGTGGCCATCAATCCTTTATAAAAGATTTTTTGTTACTGTGTGTATATGTATAGTAAGGAACATTATTTTAGATCTAATATTCTATGTCGTACCACGATTTATTTTCGTAGAGGCTTGGTAAAAAATTTATATATATATATATACGTGCCTGTTGTTAATTTTCTCTCATTTTTAAAAATTTTTGGTATCAGTGTCTTTTTTTACCCTCCTCTTCCTAGTTGGGATGTATTATGAGAATAAATTGAACATCATGCATCTCCTTTTTATGTGTACACGAGGCTCTAAAATCATATTAATGTTAGTATACTCCGTTCCTTTTGTAATAGGCACCATACATAAAGCTGATTTAAGTTCTTCTATAAATTCTTCTTCGACCACTGTACTGTACAATATATGCTATAAGCTCTGAAGTTTTCACCGGCAAGTAAAGTGATAAAACCCTCTCCGGCTGTCCACTTTGTCAGTTCGGAACATGGAATATTCCACGAAAATGAACACAGAAAAATTATGCAAAACCTTGGACTGCTAATGCAAAATGAAGTAGTTGGTATTCCGAAAGTTTTTGATTACAAAGTTATGGTACTTATTTGATCAGTAATTATGTTCCTGAAGACTACGGCTAAAACTCTGGCTGTCACTGAATTTTACAGGCTATTTTCTGTTTCAGGCCAATCGATAATTTTCACGGTTAAATTATCGTGTTCAAGGTGAAAATATTTAATAAAATTTTACTTTCTTGGAGCACACAATCTCTGTATTTAAAACTTTTGTAAACTGTCTACCAATTTTATTTCATATTTCAATTTTATAATTTGAGAAGTGTAAGCAATTCTAAATGCAAGTAACCAGCAGAAAACTCTAAAATCCTCACCACGTTGAATTTATTTTAGGAAAATAAAATTGTTGTAATTCATGGAATGTGTTCCTTAAATAAATTTAACATAATTTATACATGAAAAAAGATTTATCTTTTTCTATCACGGATTTCGAATTTCACAATTCTGACGCTTACAAATAATTACTAATTAATTAAACAGTCTTACAGGTTTTGGATTGTACGTATTTCTTTTGTTAAATTAATTTATTTATTTATTCGTTAAAGTACTTGGCATTTTCCCATACACTTTACATGAAATCAAGCTATAGAAATCGTATTTTAAACATAAATAATTAAACTAAAAGTAACCCTGATTTCAGGCTTATGCCTTGATGTTGATGAGGTCTGCGCTCTTCTGGGATATTAAGCGGCGTCGTGTGGTAATTGTTCACCGACGTTTCGGGACCACGTAACGATCCCATCTTCACGGGTCAAGAGTCCGAGTAGGAAAGCTCGGACTCTTGACCCGTGAAGATGGGGCCGATACGTTGTCCCGAAACGTCGGTAAACAATTACCACACAACGCCGCGTAATATCTCAGAAGAGCGCAGATCTCAAAAGTAACAGATGTATCACATAATCTAACCACTTTACAGTTTTACCTTTTGTTGGACGAAAGGAGAAAGCTATAATTTACATGAACAGAATGCTGCATTTTGTATGTCATGAGGAAACATGCAACTGACTCTGTTATTGACAAATATTTTAACAGATATTAGTTCTGTCATCTGGTTCAGTAACCTCAAGTTAAGTTTATCTCTCAGTAAACATGTTCTTTAATTTGGTCCCATAGCTACATTTATGATAAATAAATCAGTAGTATGGTTTTAAAAATTAAGTTCGAAACAGTGCTTATAACTGAAATTGCTGTTAGAATAAGCAAAATTTGATGTTTGTAGCAGGTCTATATTTTAAGTACATGTCATAGAATGCGCTTGTCGCAAATAAATTTTCCACACAAATGGAAGTACGTGAATTTATATTATTTCTTAATTACTATTTTCATAAAATCCTTTAATACTTATTGTATATCACTCAAGTACACTCAGTTCCATGCTGTTAAAAGGCTGTTTGGTGTAGCTAAATCCGTTCTGAAAAAAAATTTCGTATACACGCAGCTTTTATAATAACTTGCAGTTTTACTACTGGGCTAACACTGTGACAATGTCACTAGGAAACCAGTTGTCTGTAAGTAATCAGGTGTTTGTGGTTTGAACTTCTGTTTCAGTGACTTTTGTATATCTGTGTTTTTATTCTATATCAGAAGTGAAGAACAACCAGCAGATTATTAAATTAACGTGCCAAATACGAGGTGAGATTTTCTTTTCCCTCTGATTGTACGAAACATTTAGAGCATACAAATAGCCCTGCTATGTCCTATATATATGTATGTGTGTGTGTGTGTTTGTGTGTTGTATTATGGAGCACCTCTGTTGGTTACCACAGTAGCTGCACAAAGAGTAACAGTAGCAATGATAATAATGATGGTGATGATGATGGTGGCATAAAAAAATCCGTACATTTCTATGGATCCGCAGGGTCATTTTCACTAGCGATTTTTCATGTTGCGGAAACCGTATTTATTTTACCCCTTCTCCCACTTAAAAACCCTTTCCTCCTACGCAACCAAAACCATCCTCAACTGGCACCATAACCTTAACACAAAAAACAACATTAATTTATTCCATTCTCTCATTTTTGGGTTCCCTCGCGACTTGTTATTAAATACATAAATAGGACCTAGAATGTTGTTTCTCACTACTTTCTTTTTACGCCAAAAGAAATAAAATGTTTATATATGCTTTATGGAAATTTGAAATAAATGTTAGGGCATTAATATAAATTTTAATCAGTCACAGTTTTCTTTTGTGAATGTTGGTACCTCCTCGCTTTATGGGATGTTATTAATTTAGGACGAAGAAGTTGATGACTTTTCATATTTCATACACCTTATGACATTCCTACTTCATTGTGCTTCTAGGTTACAAAACAGAAATATATTCTTAAGTACCAGGACATTAACAGCTACTAAATAGGCGTGGAATTTCTGCACCTGGAATTCACAACCACAATCAAATACGAAGTTGTCACTAAGTGCAAATTTTTACCGCCAATGCTAAGTTATTTTTAGAGAAACTGCAAAAAGATGCCATTCTTGTACACTCAGTCCCTTTTACTGTGGTGAAATTTTTAAAATAAAAATACCAACATTACCTATGACATTTTTAAGTGTCTTTTGTAGGAAAATTAAGTAGCTTAACCTATAAGCTGAACCAGACAAAAACGGACCCTTTAAACTCAAGACATTTTTACGTATACATTTTGGCAACACTGAAATCACGAAAATATTTATTACGAGTTCAACGATTTATAATACGATAACAAAGAGTAAGAACTGAAAAGTCACAATAATAGAGAGCTGATTTCAAAAAAGTTCACGAATATGTGTAGGATTATAAATGTATTTATGATAGTGAGTAAAATTGAAAGCACATTTTTCCTGGTTTATAAATGGATTCATTACGTGATGTTACATAATTTTATGTACGATGGTGTAACCTGACTGACATACACCGAAGTGTTGTTCTTCATTACACCTAATTTCACAACATATTTTTATTTATAAAGGAATATCTTCAGCTGAATATACTTCTAGTTGTTAGATATCAGAATTTAGTAACATTACACATGAAAGGGGCAATATGTGCGCTGGAACTTCTACTCCAAAAACATCTTTGTGACATATTTTCGGTAGTGTTATTGTTTATGTACCTGCAAATATTTAATCAAATACACGTAACAGTATCCACCTTGAGAATTACATTGCTGCTCAGGTGACAAAAATTGCGCCATATTTGATTTAACCTGAAATTTCGTGACCATATCCAAAAGTGACGGCTAAAAGGTTCTATTCTAAGACCCTTGAGTTCGGTCCAGAAGGTCATATTATATTCATTTTATGTTTGATTTAATGTTATCCTTTCATCTACGACAACATACTTCTACTACTGCCTGAATTTTTATGTTCGTGTTGTTTTCTTCTATGTGTACTACACGTTAGTTTCAACATATCCTTCTTTGTTTTACCACAACAGTAATGATATTTGACGAAGTGTACAAATTATAAACACGTGTTAATATACTGTTTTGTACTTATTATTTTACTGCAGTATGTTTTAACAGTCGCGCATGTAGTTAGCATATGATTGAATATTATAGGTGAATGGTATCTTTTACCACTTCACCTACTGCCTTATCCGAGATAATACGAAGTTTCGCCCCCCCCCCCCCCCCCCCCACTTTTCGTCACCATCCAGCCTCAGCATTTGATCAGACAGTAACAACTATGAAGGCAATATGCCACTACATTTCGTTGCTATTATAAAAATTTAAATGTACAGGACTGAGTATAAGTCTTTTATGCTTTAGTTTTTGTAACAGTTGTTATATATTATTATGATTGTTTCGTATAAGGGCCTGTCGTCTGCTTTAACGTTATTTTTCAAAATAAACTTAGACTTTTTTATATTCGGCTTTAACCTGCTGATTTGTAATGTGTTTACTCTGAGAGAGGAATGACATTTTATGTAATATTTACATTGATTTTATTCTTCAAATATTTATCCAATTTATTTGCCTGGCAATTAGTACACCTATAATTATCCATCCTTACAGCGTAAGCAGTTGAGGTAAAACTACTTTCTTTCCTGATCTGACCTCCACATTCTAACACTCACCACAGAAAAAACAAGCCCCTTGTCAAAAATGAGTGATGTACTCTTAAGATCTGTGTCAATGAGGGACAACTTCAGCGTTGAAAGAACATTATTTCATGGCAAATAAATAAAGTCTAATATTTAACTACAATAATAAGAGACTGTAAAATTCCAAATGTATAAGATACTTTGTTCTTTTTTTAATTCAAAAGTAATTTAATTTTTTTTAAAAAAAGGGTTCGATATATTTTTTTCGGAACTTAAAATCCGAAATCTGTCGCACCTTAGATAAAAATCATTAAAATTTTAAGAGAACAAAATTCCCCTTTATCTTTTGTTTACCTCCGGCTCATACTGCGAAGCAATCGGCATTGAGAGAAGCGCTTCCGTAGGTCACACGTCAGCAAACACTTATGTTCACTTTACAGAATGATATTTTGCGCTCATTACACTTTTGCTTTTGGTTTCAATAAAAGGCGGAAAATTTTTTTATAAGCTAAGAATTATTACCTTAGAATCACTGTGTTACGTCAAGTTAGTCCTGAGCAAATATTGTTCACCGTGTAATAACCTTATCTATTCCTGCCTGCTATGTCACTGTCTTCACATTCATATGTATTTGATATTGTGCGTTTTGTTGGTTTTAATAAACGAATACACTGATCCGAAATGGACAACTTTAAACCGTTACCCGAATTCACTATTTTTGCATATTTGCTTTACCGTCGTGATCATCATATCATATTCAACTTCATCAGGTTTTTTGGCCTGTTTCGGCCCTTAAAGTGAAAGATTATAAAATAAATTCCTTTTAAATTTCGTAACGTCTGACTATACGTGTTCAACCGGCCCCTATCTAGCATTCATAAATACGAGGTCGGGAGCGGTTCAGTGCGCATCGCTAATCCTACATTGCAACAACCGATGTTTACAGTGCTCCGTCTCAACCCTGCAGCACAGCAAGACAAATTTGGCTTTCTGCTGGAGGCGCTACAATTTGACACCCCTGCATCCTTACAAACAAAATGAATCAAGCCGTAATGTTTCTGGTTTTGATTCGTAAAATGTGTGATTGTTGTCTCGATGGGGACGAAGACTATACGGATTAAGTTTTCGTAGTTTTGCTCATTCTGTGCAGGACCAAAATTTTGGCCAGACACTTTCACATTACTTTTAATTCATTATTGAAAAGTCGTTATTCAATGTTCCTTCCACTCAACGCTATACAGAATCGCCTACTGACAGCGTCTTGGAATAACTTACAAACAAATGAGATAGATCCATATCTGCACCGTGCTTCTAATCGTGCAACCGATATACAGCTGCTGCTCATCTCTGAAATCTGCATATTCTCTTGTTCGTTTGCCGAAAACCCAGCATAATCCTCCAAATAACACAATATTGTTGCAAATGTAATAGGGATTTATACGCTACACGTGTCAAAGTTTTGTCTGTCTTGGTATTATTTTTATATCTAAAATAAAATACACATGTTGTATATATGAGACCTTAAGTGACTAGCATCTCTTTTACACAGACCCATATTCATAAATTAGAGCCTGACTTTAACTCGCTTTAAGCATGGTTAAAAGTGTTCACATATTCAATAGCTTTTGAGAAAGAGATAAACGTGTCCAGAATTATAAGGAGAAATTTTAACATCCTGTCCGATTTTTCACTTAAATTCCTTTACCTTCTGCAGAAAATATTTATCTACCAGACTGTCATAGTTCTAATTCAAGGCTCTTGAAATTTGGCAAGTAAAGGTAGCTGATACATTCTCTCTGTTTCGAAAGCGCTTGCATGTAATCTGATAGGACAGGAATGGAGACCCTTTAGCTGTCTGGTGCCAAATTTACATCAAAAGTTACTTACCAATAAGCAGAAGTGCCATCCATCCACGTTACTTGACTATTTCCCTTGTGGAATGTGGGTTCTGCAGCTGTGTACAAGTATATATACATATATGTATGTATTAAGCTTTACTTAAATGTGAGTGTTTTTATAGCGACGCAAACAGAACATAATATCGAATGGCAGACTGCTTCTTAAATGTGATTTTGTGTATTTATAAGATAAAAACAACCAGTAATAATCAGCATCAAAATGTAGGATATAATTTGTTGCAGCTATCTTCCTCTGGATAATCATGTCTTTCCTCTTAACAAGCAAGTTAGCTCAAGGCATAAAACTTTTTCTTGTGATGAGAGGTGTCAGTTTCAAGTTTCAGTCCTTCAAGTGCATTGAAATGGTCTACGAACCCTTACCCTCAAAGCCCTCGTGTTCATTAAAAGTAATTGTGTACAAATATCAGTCTACTACAATAAATTATGTAGCAGATATATCTTCTTGAACATGCTACTATGTATCCAACCATCAATACCTTTCACTACTAGGGACTGGAAGCAAGTACCAGGAGAAAAGTTTCTTACATAGAACTAACTAACTAACTCCATGGAGCAGAGTCCTTCTTGAGAAGCTAACAGGTCCTCAGCTAGTCAAGAAATTTCCCGCGTTTTATGGAACCCGAAGGTTCATTACCGCATTCACAAGAGCCCGACACCTGTCCCTATCCTGAGCCATATCAATCCAGTTCATGCCCTCCATCCCACTTCTTGAAGATCCATTTTAATATTATCCTCTCATCCCCACCAAGATCCTGTATGAACCTCTCCCTTCACCCATACGTGCTACATGCCCCGTCCACCTCATTCTTCTTGATTTGATCATCCGAATAATAGTTGGTGATGAGTACAGATCATTAAGTTCCTCGTTATGTAGTCTTCTCCACTCCCCTGTTACCTCGTCCCTCTTAGGCCCAAATATCCTCCTCAGCACCCTATTCTCGAACACGCTCAGCCTGTGTTCCTCCCTCAGTGTGACAGACCAAGTCTCACACCTAATTCAATTTTTAAACTCGTTTTACCTTATTAATGTAGAGTAAAAGAATATTCCTCACAGCTGTGTTTGGAACGCCAGTCACAGTCAAGGAAGAGGAGAAGCTGCTTCAGTTTCTTATAAACGTGTACGGAAGTTACACACACTAAAATACCTCGCACAAATTTCTGTGACTTGGAGTGGTGCTTTCCTTCACGCAGTTTCTGAACACCAAGAAAATCCTAATAATTATTATGTACGTGATATTTAATGTTATTACTGTCCTCAATAATTATCTGTGTGTTTTTAAGAGACTCTGATTCAACACTTGCTCCGTTGGTATATTTCATAACCATTTTCATGATATCTTAAAAGTAATATTAATAATATTTCACAGAATTTTGTAGGCTTCAAAGAATTGATTTGTATATGTGGGTCTAACGGGGCACAGCTCATAACTTATTTTTCTCCCATTGCCAAATATCTATATGTAGCTCTTTTTAATTTCTTGTGGCAAGCATTCTGTATTCATGTAACGATTTTCAAATTTCTCCTTTAATGATTATCTAAATGGCTGTGCAAAGCGTGTTGGCCTTTGAAGTATTTGTGTACCCGCCTCTTGTCAGAATTTTAAATCAGAGCCAGATTATGCTTGTAATTAAACAAGAAATGTCTGCTTTTAAAAGAGAGTAGTTTAGAAACAAAGCAGAAACTTTAGTTCATGGTGAGGGTGAAAAAGAGGGGGCGAGGCGTTGGCTATGTTATTGCCTTCAGATTGTTTATGTATGGAGGAGACGAAAAGTGACAAGAAGATATTAATGACATCCTGATGAGAAAAGTTTTACTCTACGGAGGGGATGTTTCAGATAGTGGAGCATAAAACTTTTTAAACACACACAAACACCCTTACCAAGATGTGGGAGCGCGAGCCTACTATAAGATGCGGTTCCGTTGCGTGCATTACAAGCAGTAATATGATGAAATGGCATTGCAATTCAGCGAATGTCTTAATTGAGGAAGCAATCTTAAACTGCAGATGGCCTATATTTGGATCGCATTTCTCTTACTTCATTGTGCTTTTCTGAAGGTAAAGTATCCCAATCCTAATTCTGTCTGATTGAACAGAGATTACACAGGGCGTATATAGAGAGGAAATAATTCCACTCTGTAGTCCGCGGATTAATATTGGCACTTACGTAATATTTAAAAAAACTGCCATTGAAATATTGTATTTGAAACGGTTAATCCTGCCTTAATTATTATACAAGGAGGCGTCGTAACTCAGAATGTAAAGTAATGGGCAATGAACTGGACGTCCGGGTTTTGAATACAAGCAGGAAGGGACATTTGACTTTCTATTTTTACCAGAAATGTCTGAAATGCCATGCAGACCATCCAGCTTCCTATCTGAAGAGTACAAGTGGCCGCATTGTTAAAGCGGCCGGAACGTAAACTTGGTCACTCATTTCCAGAGGTTTACTCCCAAACCCTACTTATATGATTTTCTTTTAACATTGTAGCCAATATTTAAATTAAATTTTCTCTTTTTACGAGATCAAAAACAGTCGCTGTTAAAAATATTTAGGAAAATTACCAACAGTTTTACAAATATAGTGTGTGAACAAGTAGACCTACACTTTTTATATGTACAAGTGATGGTAATTATCCATATTTCTAATAAACTAAATATAGAATATATATAAGACCTGGCTGTTAGGTTTATGTCCAGATATTTATGTCGCTCGTGCATTCTTACTCTTAGGCTCACTCTAGAAGTAAAGAAAATACGAGTTTGGACTACGTATAATTACGTAAGTCTATGTCTTCTTTTCATCTGTAAAAGTAAAATATCCAGGCTGCGGAATATTTTATGAGTAGAAGGCTTCATGCATAAGATATTCGTAACATTATTTGTCAGTACATTCCATGATTTCCGGACGTTACTTACCTCAGGCGAGTAGTGATGTATACTGAAAATCAATTGTTAATTTTATTCTTAATTTGTCGGTAATGTAGGAACCTGCAATTCTGTGTTTTCTCTAACCTACAGCTATTAAAGTACCAACTATTTAAATACTTTAACCCCATCATACATGCGGCCATCTCATCTACACGATACGTTTCTTCAAGTGCCCTGAATGGCGCTGAAAAAATAATTTATGGATGTCAATTGACTGGTGGTTGAGAATTTAGTAGAATTTTTTTTAATAATCTGACAACGGCTAAGCCTTTCAAAAAAATTCCCAGGCTTTAAAAATGTGTTTTTTTAAGATTATGCCTATTTATGATTGTGTATATGTAACATAAAAATGTAGGTGGGCCTATCGGTGAGAAGTAACTAAGATATGCCAATGTTATATGAGGTTGTGCTATTATATTTTAAATACGTAAGAATTGTTTTGTAAGTTTAACTGTCGGTTTGCTTGATTCTCCTGAATTTGTTTCTCACAGACTCTGAGGGATTTCAACCAACTGTGATGTGACCGAATGGCTTTGGATTTTGTGTCTATCTATTTATTTGTTTGTATTGTCTTGGTTTATTTAATAAGCTTTCAGATTATGCAGCATTGAACAGTTAGGTATGGTTAGTGCCTATTACTTTAGAAGAGGTATAGAAGTAGGGGTGTGACCCAGTTTGAGGTATGTCCCCGTCTCTGTCTCGAAGGACGGCGGAATACTGCGAAATACGTACGTCAGGACAGACGAAGCACGAGACCTCACAAATGACAATTTTAGCGCTACCCACTCTATCCATTCCAGAAGTCGCCAATATTCACAATCAAAACTATAAGCACAGCAAATATCATCAAATAATGGTTTTGTTCTCTTTAACACACCCCTGTAAACCTCAGTCACAAAGTCACTGAGTAATCTCTGGTCACTAAACTACGAGGCAGTTCGTGATGCTGATACCCTGAATTCTTCAACATAAATATGTATTTCTGTTCTTTGGTTACGTTTTGTTTTAAAGCATATGGCACTAACGTATGCTCATATATAGTATTCCAATGTGACAGAATAGAAGTTTTACAGAGAAAATAAAGTTAATTCACTAATGAAGTGAAGTAGGGGGTTTGTAGGATGAGCCTGCTGACGGTAGTGGGTGGGTGATACGGGGTGAGTGGGTTGCGGAAACTTATCTGCTTGGGCGCTCAAAATGCTTGAGTTATCACTTTTAATTTCCGTTACATCCCCTCCTCTCTCACCAACACTGTCGGTTAGTGAGGACGGGTAAAGCTACGCCCTACAGACGGACAGACGGACATTATAGCTTTGCTACTGCGGGGTTAATTAATGAGAAGTGCTAAGTTTTCATTCGGGGTGTTAGTCGACCTTCTGGTATGTAGTGTGTACCAACTGCGTCGTATAAAAGTCTGTTAGCCCGTATAGCTTCTACTGTTAAGTATCATTTTCATAGATTTTGTTGTTGTGCATCTTTTTCTGTATTGAGAAAATGACGCTAAATCATTACAAATGATTATAGGTAGCCTAACATTGTATATATTACAGAGATTCCTAAGTAATTCCATGTTTGGTAGGCCTTCTGAAAATCGGGTAGCAGTTTAGTTTTCACAGATTTCAGTTATTATCTTTTTCAAAGAGTCAGTACACATGATGATACGAGTCTTCAGCAATATCACCGTAAGAATCTCGAATTTCGCTGTTCAGTATATATGTTGTACTTTAACACAGGATGCGCTTCTTTCTCATATTGAAAAATGCATAAAATTAAAACTTAGATCAGAGAAGTTAACAGTAATGTACGCAAGCAACAATTCTGAATAAATTGGTTTCCATGTAAGGCATATGAAGTCAAAGTACGTCGCCGACCTCTCCCCGCCGAGTTCCAGGTTACGTCCCAGACCAGTCCTTTCGACATTTGAGGTGGACAAAGTTGCACTGGGACACGGTTTTTAGAGCGCTTCTTTGTTCCCTGGCAGTTATCAGATTTTCACTTTTGTTTATTACTTATCATCGACCGAAGATAATTTTAACAAAGGAGAGCGTCGTTAAATAAGTTGCTTTTAAAGAAATAATTAGGTTATGAATTTGTAATATTGAAAATTCGGGATAAGCTTGGTGCAAGCATGAGTTTTATTTTATAATGTAATAAAACTGCCATGCTACGCTAAAATGTTATTAATGTTTGGATTAGGCACACTGAAGTTGATATAATCGTATTAGGCATTCTAGGCGAACAGCTGCCAGTGTCGCTATTGCTCAGCGACACACATGGGTGCACTCTGCATAGTCGGCTACGTTAGAGGGAGCTTCCGCCTTTCACTGGAGGGCAAAATCATTCCTCTGTTATCTTAAACAGCGGCTTGAATGATGCACATATGCATGCTGATGGCTGGTAGCTAATTTACGACTGAACGCTTCAGCAACGCTTATCCAGTTATACAGGGAGTCGATATTAACATGTCGTAATATCGATTGCTGCCCACATGGAAATAGACAGCGCAGTGAAAAGTAGCAGTGACTTAGAATTTATCGGCAGTCACATTTCTTGGCCATACTGACGTTATTTATCGAAGTATACATGTGGCGCTTAGTGACAATAAATTCTAGTGGTTACTTTATATACCACCATACTTAACATTAAAACTTTTACGCTTTTCCGACAGAGAAAATTCCTGTGTTTTGTCTTACTAAGAACAATCAGCGATTATTTCCCTCGGCATAATTTAATATCTGGTTTTTATGACTGAGCCCGGAGGTGGTTACTGTTAGGTACGAACTAAAACGTTAAATATAATTTAGAATAATTTTTATCTCTCAACCGTTAATCTGCTGTATTTCTGAAAGTTAACTTTACTGGTCTATTTAACGAAGGTATCAACAGATGAGATTTTATGGTGTCGAATGACCGAGTGATTAATGAATAATGGATTTGTACAAGACGCGGAAGGCATAACTTGCGGCCTACTTTGATATAAATAAACAGTAAGGATTTACATGTAGTGACTGAGGGAAACCACGTAAACCTGAGTAAAAATTGTACAACTGCCTCAAATTTTAGTTTAGTGTAGGGCTATCCTAAAGATAGAGGCCATATGCTCCTCCGAAACATCGGTAATAATAAATCAATCTACACAGTGTCATATTCCAGAACGCGGGCATTTTTATCAGCCTAGCAGAGTAAATTTAAAAATTCGTAAAAATAAGCTTTTGAATCACAAAATTCGATTGAAAATGAGTTTCTGTTCATTTTTCGGAGGATTGCTATATTCTGGGATATGACGCCTTATTGTTTAAGAAACGTGTTTCGACATTTCAGGGGCTTTTACTGCCTCCATCTTCACGGTAGTGGAATAATTCGCGCCAAAGAACCAACGAATCACAACGGTAACTACAGGCATAGATTTGCGCTTCGCACAAGTCCGTGTCTCTTGGTCCGTGTAGTCATTTCTGCGCTATAACAAAGATTTTTCACCACGCTGACGTATGAGGATAAGGCAGGCGGATGTAGAAACTGACTGTAACAGGGCAGGACTCTGGCTGGACCAGTAGAAGGTGAAGTAGTAGGAAACTTTGTAACATTAGCATTATTATACACTCCGACGGCTCAGATTTGAAATCGTCTTGGTGGTGACTGTGAGATTACTTTCCTCTGAGTTATGGCGTCGTGTAGTCTGGTAAATTCTATCGACGTTTCAGAAGATCCTTCTGTCTCCATGTTCTACCTTCTTGATGAATTCAGCTAGCCCTTCCCAATGTTGGTACATTCATACCAGACTAGAAGCAGTCACATCTCAGGAGACATAAATCTTCTCTTTATTGCCTTTATTTCCTGTACACTTTTGTTATTATGAAGTGCTGATTAAGAGTTTAAAATTTGCCGTTATTGTGCAAGTTCCTCATGAAAATTTTGAGATGTATGTAGAAATATAACCGTGTACATACGTTGTTGGAAGATTCTTTTATAATGTATTAAACGTAGAGTGGCTCCTCACCAGACGCGGTTTTTGATTAAAAGTGGTTAAAAAAATAAGCTGTATGTGTAAAAAAAATTTCGAAAATTAGAAACTTAAATTAACGCAAAAAACTTGGGTGTTTTTCACTCAAACGCTGTGGGAGCCGGCAGCCTCAGCTACTGAAGGGCTTTGTGAATGTTTTTGGTTCAAAAAGTACCTATTTTAATCGGTGGGGTGACCCTAAGCTTCTGCGCTCATGTAGCCGTATTTGCCCGTAAGAATTTTATGAAACGGTTTTACACAACACACTTTGATGAATACTCCTAAGCCCGCTTTGGAAGAGGGATCATTCTCTTATATTACATGAAATAAGCAGAAGACTTGAGTCTTTAGCAACACCGCTGTGAGAACCTCAAATCTCGCAAGAAATAAACATTTTCGGTAAAGCTTATTTCAAGAATATATCACATATGTGGCATTTTGCCAAACAGCCCTGGGCAAGAAACGTTTTTATTTTTAGAAAAAGTTGCACAAAATGCACTTCCTGTTTCTTTTCGCTTTTATTGTTCCTAGCTCGCCCCACAGGCCTACTCCTCCGCCATGAAGTTTGTGTGGCTTAACCGAAGAGCAGGGGTGGGGAAAACATAGCAAAGGAAAAGAGGGTGTTTTTTGCTAGAGGAATTCTACACATAATGACTAGAATAGCCACTGCATTGGAGCATGAAACTCTTGCTCTTTTCCTCTTAAGTCAAAAGCCATATTCTATACTCACTGTGCCTGCATTTCTTGTAAGCTACAGTAGAGCATACTTCTTCCGAGTAACAGAGAAGTTTAAACCACTTCAAAAGTCTATATTTTCATTTCCATTTGCACTGTGGACTTTGCATTTATAAAGCAATAATCATTTAAAATAATTAGTCTCTACAAGGTTGTATACACTGTAACTATGAACCACAAGATACTGTGCTAGATGGTAGTATTCTTTAGCATATATTTGCTTACTGCTTTTTTTCGGAGTTTGATCTAATAGTGTTTGTTCTCAGACACCCGTTGCTTTTTCATGACAATACTGTGACCGGTAAGGCCTTGGCGCTCAGATGTAAACATATAAGAGCTAATTGTGACAGATTACTGCTTCCTTGAATTTAGTGCTTCTGATGACGACGTGAAGTACTCCATGACCTTGGAATAGCTTTCAGTTTATGTTTGATTTTCAGATGTTTGAAACAGCATTTGTTAGTGACAGGAACTTACTTTGACTCCACATCTTACTTTCAACGAGCTGAATGCCTAGTAGCATATGAAGAAGACTGTGATATATACAGTGCGTTGATAAATTATTGGGTTGGCTACTTGCCAGACAGTGGGCCGAGGTTAAAGAAAGAGTAGAGTACTCCCCCTCTGGGCCTTCATGGCCTGTTCCAGGGTGAGCACACCGTCTTCTTTACTTCGCAGATAGGCTTATCATTAGTTGACTTAAGGTGTTTTTTTTTAAATCCAGTAGGAAATCTAAGTTGTTATAGACTCAACACTCCCTTACTCTCTAACAACTCCGGTTAGAAAAGTATTGTCTTTTCAAGTACAGCACTAAGAATTGATGGGTTAACCTGTTGTCTAGCGAGGGCTACAGCGTATCGCGGGAGCCGTTGTAAATGAGACTTGATCAATACTGGGAAGACAACGAGCAAGAGAATATCGACAAAATTATTAGAAGAGAGCCATTTCGTCCACTACGAAAGTCGTCCGAAATGACCCGGGTTTGAAGACGTGGTTCCCCATGAGAATACTCAGGCTAAATCAAGGTAGATTTCTTGCTTTAACGTAGTTTTTTATTCATCCTTAAGTTAATTCACGTAGTTTAAAAAGTGTCTTTATTTAAACTCTTAATTAAGCAACACACCTTACTGTAAGTATAACCAGGGTTAAAACTGCACTCACAACTCACCTAAATTTAATGTGTAGGCTTTTCATCCACCGTTCCATCAATCTGCATGGCTTGTTGCTTAAACACAGGAACAATTTTA
The DNA here is from genome assembly GCA_021186555.1 of Reticulitermes speratus. Lineage (NCBI taxonomy): Eukaryota > Metazoa > Arthropoda > Insecta > Blattodea > Rhinotermitidae > Reticulitermes > Reticulitermes speratus. Next base: position 35,197,174 of record JAJKFL010000003.1, on the reverse strand, counting down.
CTTTTAGACTTGCAACTTAGGTTTGGTAATGGATGATGCAAAAATTACAGGTACCAACTGTGAAACTCAGTTACCTTTTTATTATTTTGTGTTTCGGTGGAGAAGTTATCTCGATCAGTCAAAGTGAGTGTTAAAAAATGCGATGTTAGCCGAAATATTTGAAGGACATGAACAAGCGAAACCCGTCCTTAGACAATGGCAGCTGAAACGTTCTTTAAGTTCTACTTGTCCTTGTGGTCATGCACGGTGTGAGAATGGTCCGTTAATCAAAAAGTATAACAAAGATTGAGGCCTTTTGAGAAGAAAGTGCTGAATAGAATATTAGTATCTGAGAGAGGTGAATTAACAAGCAGGAGGAATTTACCAAATGAGGAACGTCCTGTGGTTTACTCTTCAGTGTGTGTGATCAGGATGTATAAATCGAAGTAAATGAGGCTAGAAAGGATCTGTAGCACGCATGGATAAGATAAGGATTAACTTTATTCTGAAGTCCTGCAAGGTAGACCCATACAAAAATGCGGTTGGAGACGCTGAGCTAAGGTGGTTGTAGGATTTAGATGACTGAAGCAAGAGACTGGTGATAGGCTGTTGTGAAGACGGCAATGAAGCTTCGTGTTCCATAAAAAGCGGAGAATCTCTTATTGAGAAGGCGCTGAATTTTTGAAATTATTAATTCTAGGCAAAGTTGATCCTAAAAGTTGAGGCCCTCAGAGCCTTTAGTATGAAGGGAAGAGCGGATTGTTACATTCTGTAGATGGAGGCAGCCAATACTTTCGAAACTACAATACCTGTCCACCAAACTACACTACGGCTGTAACCCTAAACATTTCAATCATAAGTCGAAATTTCCAAATTTGTTGTCATTTGTAGGTCTACGTCTTTCATTATGAACTAGGTCTGTACTTGGGGTTGTACCGGATCTAACAGCTATTTCCTAACAAATTCGCTTATCCTGGGGCATAAATTTCGTTTGATATCAGTTACGATTTTCAAGTTTCTTATAACCGATCGTCTCTCAAAGCTTTGCCTTTTTTTATTCAAGTTACAGATTCCTCAGGTATAAGCAGCTTACTTGTCCAATACAGAGAGTTTGTCGCTGTGGGTTTTTCTTTCTAGCGTATAGGTCCTTCCGAATGACCTCACTCCTATTTCGTTTCTGTGTTCTGTCTGTCCTGCGCTCTTTTTTTTCGGCTTCCTCTTCATTCCAACAAAAGAAGGCAGCCATTTGTTAACTTCCATTCGTCTTCCTCATCCCTCAGCCAACTCCCATTGCGACACCCGAAAAGAATGAAAGTAAAGAGACACAAAAACAACTTTTTAGAAGTAGGAGTGACAGAATGACAGTGTGGAAGGGGAAGGATGGGAGAAATGGCGAGTACGAAGCCTTTTGAATGGTTTTGCACAAAATGCAGCAAGATAGAGGGTCATCACATATTTTTCAGTTATTTATTTGCAAATTTTACCGTCTTAAGGATTATCTTATTCAATTCTTATGGCAATTTTAAATAACCAGAATAGTAAAGATCTTCCAGTATTACAATTAATTACCACTCCATGAAGGCAGGCATATGGGGAAGTGGTGGTAGAGCTGTGTGCTATAGATGTAGGTGAGTGGTCAGTTTCACGCTTCGGCCACTTCATCTCAGAGGAAAGAGCCTCTGGTAGTCATTGAATATGAGGTTGTTGGGCTCCAGGCAGTCTGGACACTTTGGTATCAAAAAGGATACAGAACAAAATTATCCAGTTGTAAGATTAATTTTCATACCGTTGATTTTGATGTAGATAAGTATTCAAATAAATAAGATCATCAAACGTAACACTGATGATTTAGTGCGATGAATAAAGTCTTCAGTAACCCAACATGTGGTCATCTTTCGGGTGGCCCACTATTGAATGTGTAGATGTCAGGTTCCAACAAGACTCTATGCTACTGTCTTAAGGTACTCATGTCTTCTTATACGGGGTTGCGGTTTATAAAATGATAGCAAGTTGGACCGATCTACGGTTATGATATATTTTACTGATAACTTTTTAAGTTCAGCAGTTTTATTGTACCTCAATTGTGAAGAAAGAATTAATTTTAAATGTGCTGCACACTACACATTTTAGCTCACTCGATTACACAGAAATGTGATTAGGGATGCCTCTCATAGCGACCTCTCGATTATAGAAACGTGTCGATCTACTGAAGATCTGTTCCTTCCCCTGGCTTAAGAGTGTTGTTTTATGATCGGATTTATTTTAATAAATTGTCGTTGATGTCATTAATACACTCACGTCTGTTTGCGGAATGATTGTATTCCACACACACACACCTGCAACTTCGCTATTACTCTACGTAACAGAATAAAATAATCTCAATTAATAAGTTATTAATTATTAATGAACTGGACTGAAGGTCGTATCAATGTGTACTGCATTTATATTGTCAGCGTAAAGGCAAGCAGTGGAGTCAGTAAGCTGTAATTAAAATTCCGATGTATTTTCGCAGTTTCAAGTGGAACTTTATTATATAAAAACAGAAAATGTGACATTGCTTTCTAACCAAACGCCCGTAAGTTCTCTAGAGTGAAGTGAATGACCAGGTTAATTATATCCAGAACTTTACCTCGATGTTCTTTACACATTCTCATGTTGGGGTAGCTTTCCTTTGGAACTCATTCTTAAATGTTACTACTTCGTGTGTTGAGGATTATGAAGAATTCAGCATTTGTAAATTCATCATCTGCTAGTAATAATAATAATAATAATAATAATAATAATAATAGCAGTAACAGTAATGTTATAATAGTCATAGCAATATTAATAATGATTTTATTGTCAAATCAGCTGCTGACCTTGTTTGCATCTACCTGCGTGGGACTACACATGTATGTAAGGGAGTGGGTTTCACTTAATAGGAAAGTGAAGACAGATAAAGACTACATGACATGAAAACACAATTTCAGGCCATCTTGTGAAAGGTAATCCGTTCTGTTCTAATGGCAATGTTACTGGAATTAATTAAATCTTCAACTATATTTTGTAGACCCGTAAGAGTTTATTGTTGTTGTGTCCAATTCAATATCCATTCTGTTCTTGTGAAATTTCTTTTATTACGTCATGTTTCTAAAGCAGTCTCCCGTCTACTCGGCTGACTCCAATATCCACTTCAAATTTCACTACAATGTATTAATTGAAACAGACGTTATACATCCTTCATTTCGGTACTTTTAGAAGTCAACTCGGTATTCCTTCCCTCTCAAGCCAAGAATAATATTTTCAGAATTACCACCAGTTTGTTTTCTTTCAATAAAGGAACAGAATTTTTAAATGTTATTTAGGGATATATAAGCATAGTCTTACCATCCTTAAAAACTAGCATTGCAGTTTTCGGTTTATATTTGTTTACAAAATTACTATTTCTTAATTTAATTTATACTCGTTCAGCCCTAAAAGCTCTTTGTCATAGTAGCCCTGTCCCCAGTGTTTAGACTGTCGCCATTCAGAAGTCGAAAGATTTGAGAGTGCAGTATTAAGATAACTTGTGTTGTATAACTTCATAGCCCTCAGTGTTGCAAAATTTACTTAAAATAAGAGAACCACACAAATAGAAAAGCTTTTTATAGACACGCTTTCAAGTTATGTTTACTTTCAACAGCACTGCATAAAGTGAAGTGACATGAGAAATCGTTAGAAGTGAATTTAATGATACTGGGAAGAAATGAAGGTGAGGAAAACGTGGAAGAGACCAGAATCAGGATGTACAAAAGAACACAATAGAAGATAATAGAAGTACAGAAACTGGGAATGAAACTAAGATGAGATAAGAGAGAACGAAATAAAAAATGGAACGAGGGTGCATGTATATAGCAACAGAAGAAACACTATGGTCGGATGTTGGAAAGGGATCTGAGGATCAGATCGGACTTCCGTCACTTTTTATGCTTTGTCCTTTTCTATCCCGCTTGCTTTTGCCCTCCACCATCCACATCCCATGATGCATTGCAGCTAAGATGGATGATGCTTCCGTTTTCCCCATACCACTGGAAGCTTCCTCATCTGTCATGCGATAGGATTCCAACCTCCCCTTCCAAACTCGCAATCAAAAGAAGTAAAGGGAGAAAGAACTGTTTCTTCTTCTCTTCAGTTTTTGTATTGCTTTGCACCTTAACTGTCTGAGTTTTTAGGAATTCTTGAATTGTCCCTCAGCCTAAACACCGTGTTATGAACAAGTATGGAGGAGTGTAAATAGAGCTCCGTACATCATTAATTTTAGCACTAGATTCACGCTCCGATCGCTTTACCATGAGGACAACATCTTGTTACACGCAGGGTAGGAGTTAGGTTGGTTGAGCCTCAGAGCTGGCCTGAATGTAGTGGATAAGACAAATGTTATACTTTGGTAAACATAACCATCAAAGAAGTCCAGTAATTAACGAATTTTGCTCTTCTTATGTTCTGGGCATAACGAAAAAATGGACAACATATACAAAGGTCCTGTAATGGTTATAATGAAGCAGTGTAAATAGTTACATGAAAAAAGGAAGGGCGACAAATAAACGGAGAAAGGATGATTGATACGTTTTATTTGACTTGGCTTGGAATATTTCACAGACCGGTCTACTGCCCAGGAGTAGGAAGAAATAAATACGGGTAATATAAGTTAGAAAGAGTAGGCCTAACCCGTGATCATTAGTAAGATATACTGAAATCTGGCTTGGAATGTAATAACAATATTAAATATTACACTTATTTACCATAATAATTATCAACTAAAGTGAAGCAAGAACAAGTTTCTACACGGTGTAAGAAACCAAAGACACGACGATATATATGGGTTCAATAAATGTAAATATATACACTTTATATGAGCTTATTATTATGGTATTTAATGCAAAAAGATTAAGACTATAATATTTAATAATTTATACAGAAAATTTAATTTTACAAATACAAGAGGTTGATACAGATTGATACAATAGGTAGAGAATATTAACATCCACAAAACGTAAAATTATTGATGAATTTTTTTGAGGTAATGAGTCCGATTGTGACTGTGATCTGTCGAAATCTGTTGAGAATACATTATAAAACGAAATGATTAATAGTTGTGCGTTTTGATGGTTATGATTGTTAAAAGTAGTACATATCTTGTCGGTGTGATTCCTACTGTAAATTTAGAAAAATACTACACTTGCGGAAATGGAGACATGTACTGTCTTGTTCTCGAGCTGTCATATTTGTTAATGAGAAAAGCTTAAGCGTATTTAGATTTTTACTAATTCACGCATAAATGTGCAATTACATTTATTTGAACCGTACGTTTTACACAGTGTTTAAAGGAATCTTATTTCTCGTCATTTTGCCTCTAGTTTTTCCCCACATATAAACTAACAGAACTGCCCGAGCGTCTTGTTCCACCAGTATCACAGTACCAATCATAGTCATAAGTATAGCTGTACTAAATTTTTTCTATGTGCCACTGAATCCATTTAGTAAAGGTGTTTCTTAACGTATTTATAAATCCGACAGTTTTAAAAAAAATTATTCCAAGAAACATATGGAGTTCTGTAGAAGCCTCTGTTCTAGTATTATGACATAAAATCGTAGAGGAGATTACACTGATTGATATACTTTGGCTCATTATGTGAGTTTGGCTATGACACTCTCCGCCATCTTCATTCCCGTAGAGCTGCCACGGCACTCGTTCGATAGGAAGTGACGGTTCCATAGCCCGTTTCGCATTTGGTAGTAAGGAAACAATTTCCAATTCCTCCTCTATCGAAGACAGGAGCCTCATTATTCAACTCTTTATCTGTACAGAATGATAAATACAATAAAGAAAATCACACTACGCTATAACCTTATTCTAAATAGTGAGTGCAGAGTGAAATCCCCTTACTCTCAGAAAATTGCCCAAAGCAATAAAAGGCAAAGGAAATTTCCACTCACACGTTGTATAGAATAATTGATTGATTATTGCTTATGTTATTTGGCTACTGCGCTTTAAATTAGGATGTTATACGACATCGAATCATATGGAGAGAGAGGACACTGTAAGCCTACAGCAGGGGTGCACAAATTTTCCAATAATCTAGGAGTTACCTCAAAATTCTTGGCGCGAGAAGGGTGACATAAAGCAAGTTCCATACCAATGACCCAAAAATATTAGGCGCCACAGTTAAGTACTCGCAGTTATTAATTTGGTTACGGACTTTTTCAAGACACTGTTTTGGCAGTCGCATAGATATTACGCTGAAATTTACACCTGATCTCATCCGAATGCAAGCCTTGAGACTTGTATGTATGTAAATTTTCGCTGCTTTTGCAAATAGAAAATTATGGATAGTGTGTTTCTTTTTAGGCATTGTTTTTCATATTCATATACTGTTACACGAATTTCTTGAAAACAGACGCACACTCACGAGCTTTGAGGTTTTAAAGGTGGAGAACGTGGGTTTATAATTTTTTATGTGACTCCATGTAGTTTGGCTCATAGGTCTAGAAATTAATATTTCGCCTAAATATAATGCCTCCGTCTCTCCATATGCTTTTCTGTAGATGGAAGCGACAGGTTCCTCCGAAACAATCGTGTGTACCTACTAATCTAACAAACACGACGTCACGTTCCAGAAGACAGTAATTGGGACACATACGTGATGCCTCTATAGAATACACACAACTTTTTTATCGGAGAGCAGTGAATGCAAATAAAATGTATGGACATGAAAAGGGACTTGTTAACTTTAATTAACCCCTTCTATACTCGTGTAAGACTTCCCCTCCCATATGTTGTCTCAGGAACCTCCTGCCATCGATACATGTGCACAGTAATTTCTCCAATGGCTATGGCGGCTGATGTCCACTCATTCCCCTTGGAACCAAACGCACTTCACATAACGAGGTACAAGTTCCTGTACTGCGGGCTGTCCTGTGTCAAGTTGGGGACATGTCTGCGTGCTGATCTCGCCCTAAATGTACCTATACGGACACTCTTTACAGGTTCAAACTTGACCCCTGAAACAGTACACTAATTTGTGCTTTTAAACATTTCCGAATAATTTGGGTTATGCATTACTTATTAATTTACGTAAAATATTCTACATGTTTTCCAGTATTGAATTCAATTCTTTATTATTAGTATGCTGATACAACAGCCATAAAACCAATCACAGAACCAGCACAGGAGTAATAAGAGATACTACATACAATAAATAATCAAAAACATAATCATATGGAAAAGAGATAAAGAAAATTCACAACAGGTAGCAGACAGCATGAATAATATTAAATTTGTTAAATGAAGAAAGTTAAGATTATAGTATGTTCAGGAATACTTCAGTTCCAGTCTATTGAATCAATTCCTTATTAAAGTAATAAATAATAGAATAATAATAATAATAGTAAAAGTAGGACCTATTTTGACATGGAGACACGTCTGAGCATGATTATATAATGTCTTCTGAGGGTAGTTATTCATTCTTGTGTAATGTGCATTGTTCATTTTCGTGGTCGAGAGGCTCGGAAAGTTGCTTACCTCTCTATATGTTCCGTTGTTGTCGTCAGACCCTGCAGATAAACGGCGATACAATATCTTAAAGTAGACCTCCGATACTTACACTTCTTTCCACTTCATGGTTCTTAGTAACATTATACGGTGCAGCCGGTTTGGCTTAGTCGATACAGTGACTGGGCTATTGTTTGGACGATAGGGAATTCACTGGGAGAAGCAGGAGACTTACAAAACTCCAGTCTGTGGGGCTAACCCGGCCTTGTCTCAATACATAATGAGGGGTAGTAAAGCGGCCGGAGTGTGAAGCTGATTACCCACCTCTATCTAGCGCCAAGGCTGAGAATGAGTAATATTACACATCTGCTCCAGTATGAACCCTCATTGTGTGCACAGTACAAACTAATTTTAGCTTTCAATATTCTGCTCTCTTCGGAGCTACAAAACCAGTCAGTTAAATTAAAAGGCAATTGATAAGAATTCATTAAATAGGCAAAGAAAGAGCGAAGAATACGCCTACTGTCTTCTGTGTTGTAATGCCTTCTAGAAGACTTCCTAAATTGGAGCCAAAGCACGTTTCTCCGGAAAGTCGATAAGTTTCCAGCAGGTTACACGACGTCAGATGCAAGAAGACCTTTATAAGTCTTTGTAGTATCATACGTGAGAAACTCAAATCCTACAAAAGAAGAAACGATTGGCTGTTTCATTACAGCCTTACTATTCCATTAATCACCATCACATATGCGTAGGATATCAAATAAAGTAGAATAAGTTAGGCAGGTCATTGGAGAGATGAAAAACCAATGGTTCACAAATTTTTATCGGAAAATTTTGAGAGAAGTGATGGCCTCGAATACCTAACGCTAGATGAGAAAGTAGCATTAAAATGAACCTTGAAGAAATAGGATATAGGACTAACGACTGAATTTATTCGGTTCAGGGTAGAAGCAATTTGATTATTCGTTCTATTCGTACGGTACGACTTTTCACGCTAAATATACAGTGTTAACAGAGATTTTAGCTGAGAATTTGTTTCATCGTCTACCAACATTTTAATATCAAGGGCGTGCATATGTTGAGTCTTCTTGCTCTTCATTTATTCAATATTTGGAATTGGGTCTTTTAGCCTGTTTTAATTGGGAATTAATTTCTGAATATATGAATCTTATAGAGAATTTGTGGGACTTGAAGGAGTGATAAGCAAATTGCAGCATCTTTAATTGAACGTGAAAATAAAAGCAAAACGTTCTGAGAAGTGAGAGGGACTGAAAAGCGCGAGTTATGTTTTCCAGGGATCTAAGACACCTGTGGACAGGAACATACCCATTTTCCGATTGGTTAATCTTCTTCGAATACCAGGCATTGGAGAAAGTGTGGAAACCGAGTATTCCTAAATATAACTTAACACTTAGACTCCACCGTAGTACTCCTCACCGCACAACACGTAGTACACTCCGCTCCACGCAAAAACATTTCATATGCTTTTAATACCACACGCCAGCAGTTCCACAATCTACCATCTACAGTGCTTTTATAATTTTACAACTTTTAGAGAATCTTTTTACAAGATTTTAACTTATGTTTCAAAGTGCAGATAGAATATTTTAAATCATGTGTTGAAGTGACTGTAGCTTTTAGCAATAAACCCCCCTGACGATGATCCTGGGATCGAAACACGTGTAGGGGTACAATTTTAACAATTTTATAATAAAGCTACTTAAAAAAAGTGGTTTTAGTGTGCATCGGTTGGTTTATAACTTAATTTAATATAACTTAACACCGTCCGAACCCTCTAGAATTAGGTTCCATTTGGCTCTTGCCTTATATAACAGTTTGATATTCACTATCTCATTTGGTTTGTCACTTAGGCAATCTGTTCACATTTGTTTCCTTTAAAACCTGTTATTGATTTTCCAGCTTAACTGACTTTGTTAACATCTTTAAATAACTACCGATATCAGTACAATGAAAATAATTTTAACTCCATGGATTAGAGTCAACCTTTAGATACCGATAACTTAATACGCCAAAATTTTTCCTGCGTTTTTTGAAATTTCATACTTAATTCTGCATTGGCTTTTAAAAGAACACGTCAGAGTATAAAATCCTCAACCTACTCTGTTGCTCAGATCAGGTCCACGCAGACACCATGCTGGGAGGAGGGGCTGTGTGCAGGGGACCTCGAAACCTACAGACGACTGAAATTTGTTGTGGTTCCTTCGGACCGGATTCCGTTCTTCTGACAGAAGGCGATAATCTGGATCCCCTTACGAGACCTGGGAGTAACTCAGCTAATAATCAGAGGGGGCGACCGGTTATTGAGTCGGGGGGGGGGGCGACCGGTTATATACGGCATTGGCTTTTTTATTACCTCACTTCATGCAGTAATACTCCTATAACTTTCTTTATATCGTTTTACGTAATACATGCTCACAGTTATCAGAATATGACAGATTATTCAGTAAGAAACCCTTCAGTTAAAGAAGACTACATTCCGACTACTGTAGCTACAGAGCACCCAGAACTACCAGCAATAGACACATATTTTAAACACGAACCTTTTGACTGTCTGTGTGTGGGTTTATCGAGATGGTTTTCTGTCTCATTCTCGCAACTCCAACAGGTAGGTCGTTTAGTAATGTTATCTGGGCTCAATATACACTAGTAAAAGCCTTGCGCCTGGTTCTTGGGACCCACAAGCAGACTGGGAACTAAACAAGCCATTACACCGCCCTTCTACTGCTGGCAAACCGAGCGGTCGTGCAGCATTTTAAACCGATCCCTTGCCTTGCCTTTTGCAGCCATTTTCTCTACAGCATCCCACAACCACTGCTGGCTGCAGTGAAATGATGATATTGCTCTAGTCTGTGACGTTTACGAGCAGTTTAGAGGGTCTGCTATCACCCCACCAGCGTATAGTACAGACCTCTCTTTGTCTCTCTCTTACTTATATGTACCCTATTCCCTCCGTGTTTAAAATACGAGCCACTTGCTGCTTGCTCGTGTCCTAATCTGAACCAGAGAGTGCTTTTAGGGACGATTTTGGAATTTTCATAAATTAACTGTTGAGACTATTTTCGGTTGCGCGGTTCTTTCAGTGAGGCTTCCGTCGAGCATGGTTTGATTATTTGGTTTCTTCTAGCAAGTCTTAGTCTGTAGACTACTTTAATTGAATCATGTAATTAACCCTTTTCGAGATTTCAGCCATTTCAAGAAGCAACGCTGCTTGAGTTCCCTTCTCTTTCACACTAGAACAGAACTTTAACATTTTTACGGACTTAGTAACCTTAATTTTCAGAAGAGAAGTCGTATCCTGAAAAAGGGTCTACCGGAAACTTGGAATTAGTTTCAGCATTAAATATTCTCAATATTATGAAAGAACCGAAGAAAATTTATGAAGAGTTTCTATTGTGTTTTCCTGGGCTGCGACTTGTAATAGTCCGGTAGGTGGGTAGACCTATCAACTTTTCAGAGATACATGCATCTTTAGTATAGGCAGTATATTCCACCGAAAAGTTCGAATCCACCTACTATACTATACGCTAAGGTTAAAAATCGTTACAAATTTCGTAATTTATAGAATATTTAACGCCCCTCTCATAAAATTATAAGGGTTGCTGTATAGGAATGAGTATGAAAGGAAGCATTGTTGGCCTGATTTAAAGCAATAAGCCTATCTCTGTATTTTCCTGGAAAAATAAGGAACACCACGAGGATATAAACGTAGAATGTAGAGCAAAAAAGAAAAAGATCGCTCATGAAATCTGCGAATATAAATACCTTTCAGTTTTCTGGCAAAAGTTTTCGGGCATTAAGTCCTTTCATATTAACTTTTTGAAGACTAACATCAAAGGCTTTGTTGATAAAGATTTACCTCGTACCTCACAGACGACATTGTGTAATTCCGTAATAACATCTGGTAATGTGGTGTAGGGAAACAATGCCTGTCTGTTGTGAGAATCATACGGGACACATAAATAAACTGTGTTGGCAAAATGCATAACTTTTATTTTAGACTTGGTGGTAAATATACTTACCACTGAGTGTTTAGGTATAGTATTTACAGGAATCACGAAAGATTTTCTTGAACTTATTGGTACAGTAAAATTATTTCCAAATCTTGGCTGTTGTTTTTGATGAATATTTCATAAAAGAAGAAAGATAATATTGCTTCTGTGAGGCAAAGGCTGGCTGCTACGGAAAATGACGAGAGGGGGATGGTTGAGAGAGACAAGGGTTGTAAGGGAGAAGGGCGTAACGAGAAGCTAATAACTTCTTCAATCAAGATTGCGATGATCCATCATGACGTCTAGACGGGCTGCAGCAGCAGACTCATCAAGGGGAACTGTGAAGGGAGACAAGGTTTAATTACCTACACAATCCTATACATATATATAGTATTGCACATGTCAACAGCCCTATGCCGCCTTGCCTGATTTCAGCAGTCTAATTATAACCTCTTACAGACTAATTGGAATATAATTTTTATTCTTGTGCTGAAATAATTCCTGACAAATTACATTTCAATTGATTTCGAAACCCGTACCAGCACAGTACTTATAAGAAATACAGGAATGTATTATATTAGGTACAGTTTAAATATAAATCGTTTTAGGAATTTTGTTATGGTTCGGATAATCAGTGTTAGATTGTTGACTAAGTGAACTGAGTTTTCTTGGCCACGAGGCAGAGACCGGTTGTTGGACCATCCCAGTCTCATAACAAATTATTAACTCCAGTTCTGTAAAATTGTCCGAAGCGTAAATTAGACCATTCATCTCCAGCTACTGCCAAAATATACAATGCGTGACGCTACACCTCCACTCTTCCTAACGACTTCGTGCAGTAGTGTTTAAATTTTTGTGACTCAATAGCCCAGATCAGGCCTAGACCGCCTCATTATTGGGCTGTCTAGATCACACACAACTAGACACACACACACACACACACCCGGTAGGACTCCTCTGAACAAGTGATCAGCACATCTCAGAGGCCGCTACCTACACAACACCCAACAAACACAAGAGACGAAAATCCATGCCCTCAGCGGGATTCAAACCCGCGACCCCAGCAATCAAGCGTCTGCAGACCTACTCCTTAGACCGCACGGTCACCGGGATCGGCAGTGTTTAACTAAACATAAGAATGACTCCTTTTAAAAATCCAATTACAGAGTTGAAGGTTTTGTGCTTTTAAAAATTCTGCAAATCCTGAGTCGTCAGATTTCAGTCAGAGAAGTAAATGGCTATATACTGAAACGCTGAGCTTTTAATGTAAGATATCCATTTGTATTTTATTCTCAATCACTTCTAAGAACCGGCTTTCTTTAAGTGGGTACGGGGTTCTTTCCCTGGGAGTAAATCTGCCGAAGCGAGACGCTGGTAACTCATCAACCTATGCCAAAGCTTAGAACGTGTCGCGCCCTAGTTCCACACCCTGAGTACGCCTATATGAGACGGCGTTAAAGGCAGGGACGACTCTGTTTTCTTGTCACTTAGTAGTTATGGAACCAATACCAATACACGCAATAGAGCTGCACTTGCTTCACAAAGTGCGTGCCGCACTGAAGGAGATAAAGTTATTGTTTTAAGGATAATGAATTTCTGAACTGAAAGGATTTATTATTGTAACAAAATTGTTTCTTACATGCATCCTATATAACCTATCTGAATACAATTTGAGTCCGGGATTGTTTTTAAAGCAATTTCTAATAATTCCACACTGCAGAAGGCTTGTTATTTTCTAAGCAAAGTACGGAGTTAGTGACATTACGACTCATACTAAAGTTGTTCGAATCTACGATCATCTCCGAGAGTGACCAAAATAAAACATCTAGAAAACGAAAAGCGATATTCTGCAATATGCAGTTGTAGTAATAGTAAAATTACAAGAGCACTACTAACGTAAGAAAATCTGAGTGTTTGTAGTAACAAGCTGTAATTCATAAATAACTAATAAATAATCAATAATTAATAAATAATGAAACTAAAAATACAAATGCCCAAATATATCCTGCTTGAGGGAATAATTAAACTGCCATAACTTTTCAGTTTAAAATGGCTATTTATGTGGCTATTTCTTTAGTATCATAGGCCGCTGAGCGATTTAGATCCTGTATATTCAAGTCTTCTGGGATAATAACGCCGTATCGACTTGTAAATGTTTAACATTTAAAAAAATCATAGCGCCTTCATCTTCTAGGTCAAGCCGTTCTCCTATACTTCAGGAGAAAGTAAAAATATTGTATTATAGAAATCGCCTAAATTCTTTATAAAACTTCAGTTCGTAGCACACAACAAACTCGCACTGTCTCCTTTACGAAAACCAACGAGTTAATGTTGTTTGGGGACATAATGAGTATTACTTTTGAATATCAGGTGAACACCTATGCTAAACACGCTCTCTGACCAAATATGGAGTTCCTGTGTACTGTAGCAGGTGGTACATATGGTAACCAGTGTGCTTTCAATGTTAAAATATTTATGAATATTAATAGAATATTTAATGTCAAGTAGGACAATTTTCTGTAGTTAATTTTCTTCTGCTTCATAGATTTTTCATTGGCACCTTTTAAAGTATTTAAAGAATGATCTTGCCCCTTTTCCTTTCTCGGATCACGCTTTCAAGGAAAGGATGTTATGTAATACGCCCATTACTTTACCAAGAAAGTTACATCCTCTTGTTTTCCTTCATTTTTAAAAGCGTTTAAGGTTGATGATTGAGTTCTCTCGGTCTTAATTATAACTCGCCGTGACATTGTGGTTCATCAGTCAACGCACACAGCTCCACCTACCCGGCAGCTTGTCATCTAAGATAAGGAAGGAGTAGGGGGAAATTGGTTAGACAAGCAACACCAATTATGTTTTATCTTGGAAATGACTTTCTGCATCAAGACATCAACACATAGTAGTCTTATTCATTTCGAACTGCTCATTACAAAGTACAAAATAACAGATATCAAGTGCTCATTTATTTATAGTTTGCGCCGTCAGTATATCAATTTATATAGCGTCGAATTTTACGATGATTGTTAAATGGTAAATCAGGATTCGAAAGGAAGCTGTCGTTACCTAATAGAGGTATTATACCTGCATTTTCCTAGAGAAACTGGGGAATACCTCGAAAGGCTAACAATATTTGCGACCGAATTTCAACTAGGCATATCGTGAACACCAGTCTAATGGGCCACCACCATAACAACGTGCTAAGTAATAGTAGGTATTTTACGTTTAAAGTCCAAACTAATATTGTGCTGAGTCTAAATGTTAAATTAATAACTAAAAAACATTTAAAAGTTGTTAGACACCAGAAAGGATATCTATATGAATATGTGTGTGAGTGTGTATAAATATAAGTCGAGAAATGAAACAAAATATTTTCTACAGATTTCATTTCATTTAGATGGAATTCGCTACAGAAGACGTCAACAAAACTCCCCTGAATAAGAGCCAATTTCGTGCAAAGCGGTGTAATGAAAGTATATGTTACTTCTCGCGTAAGTAAATTTTATTTTGTAGTAGTTTCATCATGCAAATAACAAATTATCTGTCGATACTGAAAAAGGTAGACATGTTGAAAACATGCAACGGATCGACTGAGTTGATCGTTTGCCTTATAATGACTTGATGTCAACTAAATAATTGAATAGTATCATCTCCTATCTAAATAATAAATCTCCCTTACAAATGAGGTGTACTTTTTATTTAAGATAAATTAGCCCACATATATATTGACAATAAATCACGAAGAGCTGAGAGTGTGTAATTTTTAATGTTTCCAGAATATAAAAATTAGCTGAGTTTTGTTTATTTATAAATGTAATTAACGTTGATGGAAATAAATATGGCAAAATCTAGAATGTAATTTCCACTAACATGAAAAATGTTGGACAAATTCCCTGAGACATTATCTACAATTATTCAAAACACATGTTTTATTCGATTGTGGATCTGATATCCATACAGCAAAGAATCAGCTTTCCAACTTGTAATAGTAATAGAAGATGGAAGATAAAATTTACATTCGAAACTACAATTGATCCTTTAAAAATTGAAGTCCAAATTCTAGTCACTTTACAAGTGACCGTCAGTCAGTTGCTTCTACTTCTCTTCGACCCACTTAGGGATTCATAACCAGATTTTAGTCCGGTTAACAATTGCTGTTTATTACCGTGGAGTTTACCCTCTAAAGATACCTGTTTTGTTAAAAGTCAAACTACTTAAAACCCCAATTCCTGCCTCACATAAAACGCATTGCTTCTCCTTTGCAAAGATGAAACAATTAATTCAGTATGGGGCAACAATCTATACTTATGCCGATAAGAAATATATAAATACACTGTGTGGGTAAAATTCAAAGTTTTGAATGTTAAAAACAGATGATACATATTCGCGTATCAGCCATTGTGCTGTAAAGTTTAAACACCTCATAAAACATACGTATGAATTTAGAAACATAACTTAGGAATTTTTGTAGGCTATAGCGAATCAAGAAACAATTAGGCACAAAGGGCATGCTAGGGGTTTGAGTGTAATAGAATACCAGACTACGTCTAAAAAGCGGACACATGTTGTGACGTAAGAAACATTCTCACAAACACTTCACTTTTCATTCAACAACCAAAACAAATCAATATACATTGCTAATGTCTGTTGTATTTTGACTGAGTTTGTACATGTAGATTGCGCTGTAACTATAGACGAGTCCTGCCAGCATGCTGTAATCTCTGAACAAGAATACATGCGATGTATAGCGTTGTGTGTTGTGTCACGCTGCTCGATACTCTTGTTTCTATCCGTGCGCTTTTTATGTTGTTTCTATCGCCAGGTCATGTATTATGTAGATGTTAGAACGCACTGAGCCCGCGGCGTTATTTTGAAACAGTATTAATAACAGAAAACGGAGAGGCCTGGAACTAACAACACAAGAAAACAAATAGACACAAAATTTCACACAAAGATCTTTTCTACACGAAGATTAGAATAATAGAATATTACATTATAAGTAATATTCGTGTTTACTCGTACAAGTGGAAAAATATTGTTAGAAATTAACTATTATCCAACTCCATGGATCGGTGTCATTAATAACCTTATAATCGACCATCCTTTAAAGAAATAGCCGCATTTTTGTAGTTCCATTTGCAGTATGTTTTCAGCAGCCTGATACTGGGGTTTGTCCTGGTAAAGCTGGATGCATCCCACATGATCCAATTTTATGTCCAAAAGCGCCATTACCCTCCCATTTACACCTACTTCTTCCAAATTGGTTTTCTTTCCTTTAAGTTTTCGACTAAAATTATAAACAATTCCTGTCAGTGCTACCTGTATCGCCCAGCTTATCTTCGTTCCTCTGGTCATTATAATAAGAGGCGTGTTTAGTAAAGCGATGGAAATATTCTGTATTGTGTAAAAATGTGATGTTTTCGTGGCAGTGACGATTCTTATTGTGATCTTCTGGGTCATGACGTAGTTTACTCTGGTAAATGGTTACCAAAGTTTCTTAGAAATATCCTGCCTCAATCTTCAGTTTTAAAATAAGTCAAGTTAATAAAGTGGATATTTATGCAAAAGGGGAATTAAAACGGGTGACTCAACTGCGCCGTAATCCGACTTATTTCCACCTATTCCTGTGACTTCCACACATCTTATGTTCTGTGTAAGGTAAAGTAAAAATTGCTAATAAGTGGGTGCCGATCCCAGTGGCCGTGCGGTCTAAACCATGGGTCTACGGCCGCTCTATTGCTGGAATTGCGAGTTCGAATCCCGCCGGGGCATGGGCATCTACCTGTTGTGAGTGTTGTGTGCTGTCAGGTAGATGTCTCTGCGACGGGCCGATCACTCGTCCGGAGGAGTCCTATCGATTGTGGTGTGCATAACTCATGCATAACCTCAACATTAAGGAGGCTTAAGCCTACTAGGGCTATCAAGCCATAAAAAAATAGTTGGGTATTATGAATAACTAGATTAGTAACTGATGAAATCTCTTCATATGTTACACAAAATAGGTACATTCATCTTCTCTCATTTCTCCCGTATTCACTTCCAATCACATTCAATTTTCCCGCCTACTCTTATTTCCTTCACCTTCCTTCCTCCCTCTCCTATACGCCAAACAATTTTCCGTACACGTCGTTCAAAACATCCCTTGTATGCTGCTCACTCTGTTTCACCGTAATTTTTGGTTCATACCGGACTATTTTCTAATAATATTTGTGCTAATTAAGTCACTTTTGCGTTGTGTTTGCATGGAGACAGCGTTAGAAAGACATAACAACATAACGGAAAACTTATAAATACAACTCTGGACAAAACTAATTGTAAAAGACTAAAAGTATACGGCTTACAGAAAACGGGCGCTTTAGGCAGAACAAATTTTAAGTGACTCGCTGACATCCATCGTCTTCGAATTATTTGCAGGTAAAGGAACTATGTTTTATTTATACTACACAAGTATAGACCCAAATAAATGATTGAAACTTGTTCTCCTAGACGCGATAAAGAAGCTAAAAGTAAAGAAAAGTTTATTACTTACCTTATTTAATATAGTCTATCCTGCAAATTCATATGTTAAAATGACATTCCGTGAAAGTGAAAGACAAATATGATTTCAAAGTTTTCTAAATTTTGTCGAGATTTTACTTTCTCTGTGACGTGTCATATGGTATGTACGTTTAAGGTCATTGTTGATTGTCCTACATGCAACAAATTTGGAAATGTAAGAGCATTGTCACTTTTGTTTAATTATCCCGAAAACTTTCAGAACTACTTAAAGAATACTTCGAACATAAAATTTAGGATTCAGTCTTCTCTACAGTACTTGTTGAATAATTTTTCTTCCTAATAAATATTTAGCAAATTGCATTCGGGTTTCACACAGAAGTTTGTGTTGCCTTTTATAAAAAGCGACAGTTAAAATTGGTAAATAGACATGAAAATTTAAATAGTTTGACAAGTTTTCGTAAAATGCTTCAATGTCAGATTTCATGGAAGTCCTATCAGCCGTTCTTAATTTATTTGGTGCATACGGACGGGCGGACTTAACAGTTTAATAGAATTCCTCAGGAATGTGATAGCGCCTGCCGATCACTGCAGACAGGATTGTCTACATCAGCACTATGAAATCAAGGAAAGAACTGTAAGAAGGTCCGCGCATTCCTACTTCCGTATATACGTAACAACCCACCCTAGCAATGCCTCGAATCTTGTCTGAAAAGAGAGTAAGAAGAGGTGGGAATAGTATTGTTGGAGAAAACAAGAGAGATGAACAGAATAATAGGTCTTGATTAATTATTAACTTTGCTACCCGGGAGAAGTAATTCCCAACCCCTTCCCTCCTCTGCCCAAGTATGAATCTTGCTCCTTCCTGATGCTGCCCTTTCATTGCGTGAAACCAAAAGCTGTCATAGAATAAAGCGTTCAAGCTGGGTTACTCAGCAACACAGAATTATTTTATATAGGTCCAGAATAATCGCTTTCAGAAATGCATATAAAACGGGCGTGGCTAACAGCGAAGCTCATTGCTAATGAATATTTTCCTCGCTCGTCTCTGAGTAAGCTTGTAGCTTACTTGTGCCAGATAAATATTTTTTGCTTCTTTGTTTGTTTAGAGGTGATTTTATGTTTCAGATTTTCCTCTCAGATCCATTCTTAAGTCGAAATATTTACACGCGTACTGCAGAAAATATTCCTGAATTGTATTTTTCAACACAACGACATATCCTATAGCTTTTATCTGAAATTGTCTTATGTGGTCTAGATCTGCTATGTGTCCACTCATCTCCGTACTTAATTGGTACTGGACCCTCTTTTCCAGAGGGTAAAGCGGCCGGGGCGTGAAGTTAACCACTCTCTTGCATCTAGTGTAGCTGTGCTTCCACTCCCTTCTACGCCTTCAAGGGACAGGAAAATTCTATTTATGTTGTGTGGTTCGCTTCCAGATATAGATAAGCAATATCTTTCTTCATAAAAGGGCCCAAACCGGCTCTGGAAACCACACAGTGTCATATTCAATGGGTACTGTTAGGAGTAAAGCTGCGGGTTGCAGGATGTAGGAAATATGTGGAAAATAAATACGCGTAGAATTTTAATTCTCTTATACATTTGCATAAATATAGTTTGCAGTCAGAGCGGATAAACTTGGAGAAGTCCCTTGGATCTGATGTTAGCTGAGTAGTTGAGTAACCCCGCCAAACAGGGGAGGCTGGAGGGTAAAGACAATGGAAGAAGGAAGGCAGATATTAACTACAGTTGTGTATGCTACTCGCTGGGATATGAATACTGAATGGGGAGGGGGTAAAAGCAGAAGGGTGTCAGCATCACGTTAATTTCAATTTATCAGTTGCTTGTTGTTTGAAAGCGACAGCCATCCCACCGCTGCACTCCTTGTATAATTATTTCGGGTTACTGATGCTTTTGTAAGCTATATAGGATTTTGCTATTGTAACGCTTTCGAGAGGATCAAATGTTTTAAAGGTAACGGATCGTCAGAGTACACTCACTTTGTATTTCAGATAGACTTGTAAAGTAAAACTTTTTAGGGGCTGAATTAAATTAAGTTTGGGTTATATGTTTACCTGATTAGTTGCTTATCTGATTCATCATTTCCATCAATCCTTAGGATTTTTTAAAAATTAATTAATATATTCTTAAAATTTAACTAATCATATTTAGCTTAACGTAAATGTGAAGATTCCACTGGTGTTTTAGACGAGGTTAGCTTTTTGGTGCTCTTTGGCATGATTTTCACATTTACTTCAACCGAATTTCTTGTAGCGATTTGTGTTTTTTTTAAATTATTTGTATATTTAATTTTTGCTTTAGCGGTCTACTAAGTTTCCTGCACATTTTACATGTCATGACTGAAGGGAATGAGAATATCCATGATTACAGTGTGGGCAACGTGTCATGGAATTGTCTTTAGACATTGATATTAACTAGAAGAAAATCTGCTTGTAGGTTCCAATATAGAGTGCCTGCCGGGATTCGAAAGAAGAACCTCTCGGATATGGGCCATATTAATATCTTGACATATTCTTTTATGTTCATTCACGCCTTTTTTATTATTATTTTCAGCATAACCTTTCGGGCCGATTTTCTGTAATTTTAGATTTCGAAAGATATTAATTAACACATAAGAATGATTTATGGTAAAGGTAAATGAATTAATTACTACATATTAATTGGTAGTACTCAAAACATTATTTATATATTTCACACTGACTAGCCTGAGATTGAAGCCGGGTAAGTCCTTATGTGATTTGTGATCGATAAAGTGGCAATGAGACAGGTTTCTCTCCGGGTACTTAGGGTTTTCCGCTGCCAGTTTACCAGTGCTCCATACTAATGGTTAAAATTATTTGGTATAATAATATTTAATTCCTCTACCACCGACGCTGTATAATTTGGAGGAAATAGGTGTTAATGAAAGGAAGATATTACATTGTTAAACTTCAGGCTCAGCTGTTTTTTCCACTTTTATGTTCTTAATAAGCAAAGTGACATTTTATTGTCAGGCCATTAACTGATATGACATAAAGAGATGCAGCCAGCAGTGCGGAAGACCGGGCAATGGTTGTGGTGAGTACACATATAATTATAACCAAAAAACGAGTTTAATTAAATTCAACATTCTTGAGAAATGTGGTGGCGTCCTCTAATGAAATACACCTAAGCTATCTTCAAGTATGAAAACAATGAAATCTATGTTTAATTCAGTATGAAAACACACACCTTTAAAGAAGACCAATTTTAAAATTCATTTTCATGAAACTTAGCTTTCTTGTACCTTAAGGTATAAGCATACTTATTTTATATGATGAGGTGTTATGAAGTTGTTTCCTTTCAGGCACTTTTTGTGATCTGCGTGTATCAAAAATTTTCATCAAATTCTATCTTCCTTACACGATCAATGGAACGTACAGTACTGTGAAAGAGAATTGTGCATCCGGAATTATGATTTCCCAACATTTTGTTTCTCATGTAAAACTTTCTTTGTTCTCATGCAGCTGTTTTTTTACCACTGTCAAAATTCCTAAAAATGTTATTTGCTATAATAATAATAATAATAATTCTGACATTGTTGGTGTATACGTGTTTATGTACCAATTCACAAGGCATCATATCCCAGAAGACCGTAACATTAAATAGAAAAAGAACTGTAATATTTCTTCTTCCGCGTTTAGAATTTGATTTCAATATCAAGTAAGATAATTGTCTTGTTTATGGTACTGAATTTACGCACGTTATAACTCATCACTGATGTTCCTGATTACGGATGGGGCGGCTGTTTATTGATTTTCGGAAGACGACTCGCCAACTAGTCTGGGGTATTTAAACCCTCCACTCAGGGATACCTTAAGGCGGCAAGACTCCAAAGTCGACCTGCTAACCATGTGCACCCATGACCGATATTGTAATGTATGACTTTACTCCTCCACCCCTGCTACGTACATTGAGGCACAAAGCTTAATAATAAGGGTAACATTATCGTCAATTTTAATGTAATAAATTTGTGCATTAGGATAATATCAAATTGAGGAACCTCAAAGAAATGCTCTATTCTCGGCAAAGGCGAAGCTTCTTCCGTACATAATCGCGTTCATACTGCTTCGGAGATCCATAATGCATCCTACACACTAGGCTCCCGGGTCTTTTTCCTGGCAGTGAAAGCAAAGGTACCTTAAAGCTACCTTTAACTAATACCAATGTTAAAATATAGGTGAACTTGTTTCCAATCCTGCATAGTGTTTTATGTCATAATGCCTAATTAAGAAAACAGAGAATATTACGTTCACGTATTTGATTATTTCATTCGTACCTTCGTGAAACAATTTTATTGAACCAGCTTTTTTTTATCTTGAGTTTTAAATAGACTCTTT
This sequence comes from Reticulitermes speratus, assembly GCA_021186555.1. Lineage (NCBI taxonomy): Eukaryota > Metazoa > Arthropoda > Insecta > Blattodea > Rhinotermitidae > Reticulitermes > Reticulitermes speratus. The sequence continues at coordinate 35,174,804 of JAJKFL010000003.1, read as the reverse complement.
CAAGGGATAACATTGAGACCTATCTTTTGGAGGTCAGTCGTGGTGATCTTACGTGATGTTGCAATTCAAACACGGGAAATCTATTCATGTAGGTTCCTACACTCCTCTTTAGATTCTAGTGGAATTTCCTGCATTTGCCCAAGCTGGATATCTATATGTCGTCCATATTTCCTTGTTTCCCTATAACATCATACACCGATTGGTCTTCTAATGGAAGCAAAGGATGCTCTCTGTGAGTTACACACACTGAACATTTATGTATGGTATGGATTACTTTAAGCTTTAATAGGGTTAATTCTCCCTCCTTCATAAGTAATCATTACCTTCATATAGATAATAATTCCATGAAGCCTATTAGCGGCTATGTCATAGTAGTGTCGGCATTTCTGCTCTATAATCGGCATGTTCCAGGTTGGAAAATAGACACGGAGACTAGCTGACCTAGTGGAGGTTCTCGTTCTGGGTCTCGTTTGTCTCTTCGTGTTAATTTGGCATATTATTTTGAAAACAGCCATAACCACATCCTTCCACATGCTTGTCAGCCATCCTGACATAACTTCATAGGTAGCAAGAAGCAGTAAAATTGTCTGTCTTCTATGTTTAAAGCAAAATTTTTCTGATTCCCCCAATCCTTTCTTCTCCTCTTTCCTTTTGGGTTATTAGGAGACAATAAAAATTTTCATTTATAATCTCCTGTAATTGTTATACATAAGTACTATTATAATACGATGCCACGGCTGCAAACAATAACAAAGATATATGCCACAACCTCTCATTTTTAATGTGCATGTAATCACAAACAAGGCTACTTTAATATTGCTTGTATTACGCTTATTTTCGTGCGGCGTATAGAAAATTTAAATGAGCTGTAAATAAATACCAAGGCGAAGAAAGAATACTTTCATAAGTAAATAAATAAAACCTGGTAAAGTAAGTGAGTGAGAAACTATAAAGCAGATGTTTCCATTTATTTATTTGGTGAACTGTACTTCTGAAAGATACATGGTGTAGGATTGCGAAACTTCTAAGCACCAAATTACAGGCTAGATCCAACTGTCATTTAGTTTACGACGAGCTGCTATCGAAGCCTATTAGAATAATGATATACTAGTGAGTGAGTATGGAAATTGTTAATGCCGGAGGAAGACATGATTGCGATCTTGCTTTACGGACCAGCCAACAATGTTAAAATAACCTTCTATATTGAGTATAATACAGACGTTATCACGTGATATTTCAGCTGCTGTCTGTACCGGTGATTCTTATCCATCCTTTATATATTATGTCATGAAGGAAGTTTCATTTTCTTAGTACACTTTCTTGTTTCTTGTCTAATGGGCATTCTCCATTCTTATTTTCCTTTAAATAATATTTTCTTTAGCTTAAAGTCTCCTACCCTTATAATTTAATGTAGGCCTATATTAAGTTATCAGTAGAACGATTAAGAACAGCCATGTTCTTCGTATTTCTATTTACTGTCATTTCAAATTACGAAGCAAAATTGCATCGTAAAGGGTAAATAAGTAGGTTGGTTGCAGTCTAATACTAAAATATCTTTGCTTAATTGCATGCAACCTTGTTGAAGACTTATTATGTAGGTACGAAGATATGAGACGGCAAGAAGTGAACGTAACAGTAAATTCGTAAAAATAAATTGAACAGTGTATACAGTTCTGGATCGTACCCTCGGACTAATTGTCGCCACTGATCTGTTATGTGATTTTGCTAAACTTTTCCAGATAACTATTAAGGTAAAGCAATCCATCTACAGGCCTGGACAGATTTCAAGACAATCGGCACATGAAGGTGGTAAGGTTGTCAGCCCTACGCACCGGCCGCCTTTACCCCCCAGGAGATATTACTGGTACTCATTTCCGTTAGAGGCTGAGTCGACCCCAGGTCCATAGTGCGGTCGAAAGGATTATGTCAATGAAGAATTCCAATGACACCATCGGGAATCGAACCCGCGACCTTCCGGCTTGTAGCGCAGTCCCTCAATCAACTGCGCCATTGCGTATCCCCCCCAGATAACTAGTACGAAATAAATTAAACAAGTTGCTAATAACATTTTACACTATTAAATTTCTAGTGTTCCTTCTTTATCTAATGCATCTGATTCGGTCGCGCATCTGCCTTTTACAGATATATTGTATGTTGCACTGTATGATATTATGAGAAACGTTTCTCGTAAAATTAACTCTTTAAACACAAAGAATGTTCTTATACCACCTGCTTGAACTTCCAAAACTCTAGCATTTTGCCCACAGAGTTCATTGAAGATTTATTCAATGGTTTTCAGAAGAAAGGAAATCGGTCTGGTTGTACAACCTAGGACATCTTTCCTCGAAACAAGGGAGCTACATTTGTGCTCAAGAATTTAAAATCCTTTCGTGTCAATTCAAGTTCTGTGAAACTCAAGTTTGCTTTTGGATCAGCATCACCTTAGATAAAAATCTGACAAGCGAACACCAAGACTCTAACTCTATACAAACAAACGGAAGAGATGTCTTAGTACTGAAATAAAACACAGTTGGACAAATAGGTTCCTGCAGTAGTCCATTCATAACGTTTTGTCAAGGCACATAGGTGTGTCTTATGATGGATCACTTAGATAAATAGATACCTACATATGCTTTGTATTATATATATTTATTTATCATTATATGGACCCACATGACAATATATGTAGACTTAGAAGGTGTGCGCATGTGCACACGAACGCCATATTTATGAGGTTACTCGTGGGGGGTCTCCCCTTCTCTCCTCACCCCACCGAACATCCCTCTGAACCCTGACATGTCACAAGACAAAGCATCTGATGGATGATAAATGGTTCTTCCACCAAACGTCACTATGGGGCGACACTACGGTGGGAGGTGGGAGGAAACGGGCAGAGATAAAGTGATGGCGTTTCTCTGGGCAAGGGATGAGCGAGTGAACGAAGGGGCACAAAAAACACACCAGCGATAGGAGACAGTATGCAGAGAGGAGAAATACTTTGTGATGATGAAGAATTTTTCAGATCCTAGACAAGAGTGTGGGTGGATATGTAGACAGAGAACAGAAAGTATGAAATATTGCTGGTTTCTAAATATTGGAAAGAGTCAGTGCTCCCTCATAATCCGCAGACAAAACGCTCAGAATTTTATATTTATTTAAAAGATTTCTTAATTAACAGTGAGGTGGAAGGCATTGAACTTTGAACTTGAAATTTAGCTTTCGTACACACGCCGTAACTTGTTAATTAATTTATTTAACTATAATTTTGAACGGAGCCAGAATCTAGTAGTCGGTGTGATGACTAGGATACTATCTGCACAGTTGAGGAAACGCAGTTCGATTCCCTGCAGGAGCAACTGATTTTTTCTCCTACAGAGCTACGAGACAGTTCCTGCAGTCCAACCATCTTCCTATAAAATGTGTACCGGGGTACAAAGAAAGGAATAATAGTAGGATGATGAAAGGAGAAAGAAGAGAACTAAAGCTGTTGTGGCCTACTTTAAAACACTCCCCTAAAAGGAATTTACAATCTCATTCAGATGGGCTACCTCACTGAGAGCACAGTCCATCTTCATTAGAAAGACCAATCTGTTTATCCTGTTTAGTCAGATATCTGGGTCTATTGTGACTTGCATACAAGCTACATAAATGTCATGTGTGGCAAATACGTACCTTCCTAATGTCACTGTAGATGATACATATAATTACCACTTGGATTTACTCGGAAAAGACTACGGGCCTTCGGTAATCTATCCTGAAGTCGGAAGCTGAATTCTCCTCCAAAACACTGGACTGCATGGCGTCACGCCCAAGAAGAATCTAAAGTTCGGCAAAGCTCTTATGTAATAAGAATAAATATCATTAAACTTAAGCCTTACTTCAGCCATAACTGCATGAATTGATTGGTGAGTTTAAAAGGACGAGGAAGGTTCAGGCAAACCAGGAGGGTTTCAAATTGAATGGGACCGATCAGTTTGTGGTCTATAGTGATGATTTTAATTTACTAAGAAAAAAATAGAGGACTTTAATAGTCGCCACTAATAAGTCTTGTCTGGAATATATGCAGGGGAAACTATGTATATTGTAATGTTTAGTGAAAACAATGCAGGAAAAAATTACTTCAAGATAGGTGTTAATACTTTCAAAGAATGCAAAGTTTAAATATTTGGGAACAACCCTAACAAATTACAATTGCTTTCATGAAGAAGTTAACAGGATATTGAACTTAGGGAATTCTTACTATTATTCGGTCAAGATTCTTTAATTCCCGCTTTGCTGTTCAAAAATATAAAGATTAAAATACACAGAATTATAATTTTTTTGTATGTGAAATTTATTCTCGCACATTGGAGAAGGAACATAGGCTGAGGGTGTTCTGTGGGGGGGGGGGGATGTATTTAAGCCTAAAAGGGAAGATGTAAGAGGGAACTGGGCTTATCTGTACTCACAAAGTATTATTCGGATGATCAAACCAAGAAGAATGACGTGGGAGGAACGTGTGGCAAGTATGGAGAAGAGGAGAGGTGCATATACGGTTTGGGTAGGGAAATCTGAAAGAAATAGACCACCTAGGCGTAGGCTGGATTGCTCTGGCTCAGGATGGGAACAAGTGACGGGCTCTTATAAAGGCAGTAGCGAAACGTCGGGTTCCATAAATGCAGAGAATTGCTCGACTAGCTGAGGAATTATGAAAATTTTTGAGGGGGGCTGTGCTCCAAAGAGGTAGTTATTAAGATATTTCGTTATAATTGTCGCGGTGTCGTGTCCTCATATGCATGGAAAAACGAAAGAACTGAGTCATTGTAGCCGGTGTATGTACCAAGATTAGAACCTGCAAACGTCATAATACGAAGCAGGTGTGCTAACTGCAAAACAGAGATGAATGATAACTTACTTTTGATTCCATTATATTAATAGAAACTAAAATTTGATTACGTATGGTACTAGGATCGTTAACCTGAAATGTACATCAACCCAACAGCGCAATTAATTTGTTATCATTTTGTCAACCACGCGTGAGTAAAGGGTTAGTGTAATGCTCAGCTGCATATGAAGCTTAGTATCATACTAGCACCCAAAAGATAAAAAAAAGGTAATATTTTCCCTTCCACGCCATGAGTGGAGGTGTAGCTCCACTCAGGCTTAACCTCAGCACTAGATAGAGGAGGGTGGTTAACTTCACACTCCGGCCGCTTTACTCCCAGGAAAGAACCCCGGTACCCATTGAATAGGAGGCTGGACGTTTTGGAGGGGAGAAATATCTCCTCCCCCTACGGGGACATGAACCCCGTACTGCCAACCCGTAGTCTAGTCTCTATACCTACTACGCCACTCCAGCTCCCCAAACGGATATAGAGGGGATCAATAAAATGGGTTTCAGAAGTGCTGGAAACACCCCGTGCTTATCCCCCACAGTCCAACAGAAAAGTAACTCGGACACTACGTCAAAAAAGTGCCTGCATTTTTGCACTCAGAACTTTACACACGCGTTGTTTGACGATTACGATTACTACAACAACAATAATCATAATACTTATTCAATAATGTATTTTATAAAATACAATTAGTGTAAATGATTGTGTGAGTCATGCCCTCATCAATAATAATCAATAATTATTGATAATTTTTTTCCCTAGGGCTCGACAGCCCTATATGGGCCTGGGCCTCCTCGTTTCGTCGAGGTTTCATGATCACACACATTTGAGACACACCACAGCCGGTAAGACTCCTCTGGACGAGTGACCAGCCCGTCGTAGAGACCTCTACCTGACAACACACAACACTCACAAGAGACAGACATCCATGCCCTAGGCAGGATTCGAACCCACGATCCTAGTAAGCGAGCGGCCGAAGACCCACGCCTTAGACCGCACGGCCACTGGCATCGGCAATTATTGATAATATTCGATGAAATATACAATAGTTTATAGTAATCTATAATAATCAAGAGCAATCCATTGGGATCAATAATAGTCAGTAATAATTAGCACTTTCCGTGGTTAAAAGGGGGTTGAGAGAAGTTGTGTTTCTGTAACGTACGCGCCTCAGGCCAAGGTAAAGCTGCGTATCGGCTATCTTCTCTATGAGGTACGAGCTGAGGCTCAAGAAACAGTTGCGCATCGAACATACGAAAGAACACTGAAATACCAAACAGCAGAACTCCGATAGATGAAATTAACTCCTGGTTTGATCGAAGGATAAAGAAAGGAATAATGGAAAAGGACGTGGAGTAGCGCGTAAATATTAGGTGTTTTTTTTTCCTACTTGACCGATAAGCGCCGACCTGACCCTCTAGTGAGTTTTTATTAGACTTTCTAAAGGTTATCACCACTGCAATCGTTTTTCTAGCTCTCGTTATCGATTGTTAAACCTACCCAACACACGGCGTAGGACGCAACGCTGGCGGACGGTCAAGGAAGAAAAGAAACACCCTATATTATCCATACATGTGACAGGCACGCGGCTGGTAGTATAAATACTACTACTAGTAATAATAATAATAATAAAATAATAATAATGGGCGATTTTCAAAGATCTTGTAAAATTGTTGTTAATTCGAATTTTTGGGATTAACTCCAACACAGAATAGTAGGATGAGTCCATCTATACCTTCTGTACGATGATGATTATGATGATGAGAGTGCATAGAACGTTTAAACCCGTTTTTGGGAATTCACGTCACTCGTATTTTTGTCTGGCTCTACAGAGATACAACCTGCACGATTTCATGAAAATTCAATATGACTGACAGCAAAGTAAGTCCCTTATCCACCCACTCAAAACTTTGTGACAATAATGGTAGCTTGTTCGTCACTCTGGATCCCCTCCATAACTAACCTGCGATATGAAAAGACCTGAAGCGTAACAAAATATAAAAATGTTTATACAAAACAAGCAATTTGGAACCCACTTGTTTAAAGTTCATTAGCGAGAGAAACGGATTTTTATTTCTACCTACTAATAACATGATTATATTACGAATAAATAATTCCTTTAATTTAGAAATTCTGTTTTCCCTTCATCAGAATTTGCCTTCTCATTCTTCTTCCTTATTTCGCCACTCCATGTATAACCCTCTCTCCAGCAAATCTCTTGTCTCTCTGTTTTTCTTAAAGCTGAAAAAAATCCTTTTCTCAGACGCATCCGTCGTTTTGATAGCAAGTAGCAACACACTGAGAAAACGAAAAATCCAATTTCCCCCCAGCAGGGGTACAGACGTACAGTTTCCACCAAGAGTTAGTTGCCACGAATGACTAATGTAAATTCTCGACAAGAAGACAGACTACAACAAATAATGCGTTCGAGTGCTTACCACTAGTCCTTCGTAGTCCAGGGTCGCAGGTTAGATCCTCGACAAACACCCGGCTCTCCTGACTGGTATTTTTCAGTCTGTCCAGGCAACTCTGGCACATAACCTGTATTAGACCACGACCGCTTTGCTCTATACCCTTTTCAATTCACTGTTGTATTTATGCTTCTTTTGTCGACATTAGGCTTACATAAGCAGAGTTGAGAGCGTGTTGCTGAATAACGAAGACAAAATTTTACAGGTTTAATGAAGTATTATGATAGAAATGACTTAGAAATTTCCTTATTTCGTTTATTCGCACCTGCAGAATCAGACAGCAGGTTTCTCCCAAACTCCGTACTTACTACGTGTATCCGAGAAGAGTAGTCACCTTCGTGAGAAACTCAAATTTCAGAGATGAAAAGTTCCAAAACTTAAGGTACAAACACTCTTGTACCAGGAATTTTTTCCTTGCTTCGATAAACACACAGCACACGTCTAGCTGACGTTTCACGTAAGACTTTAACGTAGTCACCATTGACATTTAAGCATTCGTCTCACCGTGGCACCAAGGCTTGTATTCCGGAGTGGAAGAAACCGGTGTCAAGTGGCTACAGACAGGAAGTTAGAGTTTCCCCACGTCGGCGTCTGTTGCAAATGGCTTACCAGCCATGTGCTTCTTAATTAAGGGGTCAAACGTCCCGTTTGCAGTACGGGACCGAGTGATTTTCATTTGTTTGGACCCCTTAGTAAAGCAGTACTATGTTACGGGATTAGCAGTACGCAAAAACGTAAACACATAAATAAAACCACATATTTATGTGTGTGTGTGTTTGGTGGGTAGTAGTTCAAGTTCCTACATACGTAACACACTAGTTACATGAAGTATTGCGTTACGGAATACTTACGCCAGTTTTGAAGTGTCTGTATTACTTGTGTGCAGGAAAAAATTATTTTTGTCAGCGTGTAATTTAAGGCCCAGTTGTCTTTTTTTTCCATCACTTTGTCTTACCTAGATATATGTGTGTACATAGGGCTTTATTTTACAGTCAGTTCTGCTATAACGCGATAGTTGCGTTCTTGTAAGACCTCGCATTATAGAAAATCGTGTAATAAAAGTGGGGTCAGATCATAAAAAATTTGGCCGGCCATCCAAACTTTCATCTTCACAATGGTGGCTGAAATCGCGTAATAGCCAACACGCGTATGCGAAAGTGCTCGCATTCACCTATTCATCAATCGGGTTATAGCCAATCCGCGTTAACGAAACACTCGTAATAGCACAACTGACTGTTCTTGAATATATCCTTACTTACACGATCAGAGTACATTTTGTGCTGCCCGGAACCGTATAAAATCCGATTCAATATCTAGGCCACAGGCGGAAGCAGAGGGCGGAAGGGTTGTAGATGCCCCGGGATAGGATGATATGAGGCCGCATTCAGGAAGTGTCACTGAATGGTTTATTTGCATCTGATTAATTATATCAAAGTAAATGTGTTCTGAAGTACAGCTTCATAAAACGTATGAATGTACACTAGTGTCTAACTGTACAAAACTGCATATGTGCCAGAATGGTAAATGAAGACAGACCTACTGACACTGTCAAGGGATGATATCGAAAGAACATCATTCGAAGTACAGTGCATTGTTATGGATGGGCGGGCAGTGCAGATTGGAGAAGACTCTGAAGTACAGTAACAATGAATGCCATGTTATAGCTCGGATAATTAATCGCCTGATTTTCACCGTGAAGGCCCGGATTCTCCCCCAAGATAGTGTTTATGGGATTTGTGTAGTCAGAGTGGCAGAATGAGAGGTTTTCCTCCCAGTACTTTTGCTTACCTGCGTCAGACATCATCCCACCAGTATTCCGTTTTCATGAATATACTGTCTGAAAGATGGAAAATGGGCCCTTTATATATAGCCCACAATTCCGCAGATGCATAATTTTACCCCACGAATAAGAAAAAATATAGTAATATTGATGACAAACATAGCACACATAGTCTGTAAATTCGGAAAAACATCTCGGTGGACGGTTATTTTAAACATTGTAGTGTGCTTTCAGGTCCTACAATAATAGAGAAATTCTTCACTAGCTGACCAACTATCAACTTCTTAAAGACTGCCATACACTACGCATTTAGTAGTAAGAATAATAATAATGTGCTATCATATTGTAATTTATCTTACTTTTAATGTTATTATAATGAATTACTCTTTTTAAAAATCAAATTATCCTGCGATGTGCCACTATATCTATAGGTGATTAGTTACCGTCGTTTCAGACTTTCGGAAGTAGTCCCAAAAGTCACTCTTGTTGGACTACCCTGTCTCCTGCGACGTTATCAGCATGTGACAAATAACTAAGACATGCAATCGAAATGCATCAATCCATTAACCTACAATTCATTAAGCCCCATCATTTGCGTGACACATTCCACCATTAGCTATTTTATAAAAAAATCATTAACCTATAATTATTACTTTCCTGAAACAAATCATGTTTTATATTTAAGAGACAATTACAGAGGTCACTTAATGTTTACGCAAGTCTTTGATTTCATACTTTATAGCCCATTTATTTTACAAGCTACTTTACATAGTTCTTCCATATTGATAATTATAAATACTTATTGACATAAGCAGGGGATTTCAAATTATATGCTGAAGGAAAGCATCACTGTAGACAAGCTATATCACGTCTGTCGTCGTGTTTAGTATCCTACAGGATGCACTGGGTTATTATTATTATTATTATCATCATCATCATCATCATCATGTGCCGCCAAACGTCGTAAAAAGCGAGGTTCAGTCAGAAATTTTATCTGAGCTAGATTTTAACGTTCTTGAATTTACCTCAAGTGTTGAGTGAACATTCTCTTTTTAAATACTTTTGGAAATGTTACAGCGTTCATAAACGACTGCTGTGACCTTATAACGCAGAAATAGTATAGTTTTAATACGTAGTTTAATCAGGCATAACCAAGGCTGAGTTTCGGCCTATAAAGCGCCAGTGACAGTAGCTAATTGGAATGGTAGAAGAAAGTAAATTATAATTATATAGTAGGAGATATATCAAAGCAAAGATAGGAAGGAGAGTGGTTTTTGGGTCTGAAGGTTTACGCTCTATACCATGGGTCCCAAACTCATGACCCGCGGACCGCATGCGGCTCGCCAGTTTTATTACTATCTGAGGTGGTTAGGTACTCCACTTATTGTTATTTTTCCGCGAGCGGTCCGCGAACCAGCCCACAATGACGGGTGTGGCTTTTTGCCATAAAAAGGTTCGGACAACCATGTTCTAGACCAAAATACTGGTCTCAATTCAAGTTCGAAATCACGGACGCGACATACAGGCAGAAAAGTTTTAAGATATTTAATAGGGGGAGAAATAAAATATCGGAATCTCCTGTTCGTTTTGAAGTCGAAGTTTCAAGAGAATTTCTCAGGTACATAAATGTCTATGTGAACTGATTACAGTTATGTCTTTGTAAAGTAAGAAACTGCTGGGACGAAGATATTTAGCTATCAAAAACTGTCTCGTCTTTTATAGCGCCCGAAGGTACGTTATTATATTCACAAATAGCCGCCATTGGAAGCTGTTCTGAGAAAATGGAATCCACCACACAAACTCTCACTCTTTTGCTTAAAGATCTGATTTCGTACCATTCTTTTATACATTCATTTATCTCCGAAATGGCTTCAGCCTTCAGGTTCGCCGACTGAAATTTTGTATCAAATGATAATTTTGTGTTTGATACTGTGTAGGATCATAAGTAGTTATCGATATTTCGGAAGTACTTGCTTCTTCGTCATCTACTGTGACTGACGTAGATCCATGTAGACTCTTAAATGATTTGCTACAGACAGGAGAGGGAGAACTGACCTGATCTACACCCGACATGAAAATATATAGAAAATGTGGAATTCAACTTTCATCTCCTTCAAATATGCTATACGCTTCTTACACCTCATGCTCCTAGATAATATGACCTTAATAGTAAATTATTTGGTGGAGTAAAAACGATGCAATTGTCCATTACGTAACCGTCTTAATCCTGGCATTTCCTCTCTAGTCAAGGCCACTATTGTACAATCTTTGTGATATGCATTCATATTTGATGTCAGTGATTCTCCTTAACTTCTTCTCAAATAGGTATAGGAACTCCTTCCTGGAGAGAGCACCATTTGAGCAGCTCAGACGTCGCTGGTCTAACGTCCTAAGATACTGCGATTTCAATGCATGGTATTTTTTGACAGATTAAGCACTTTTCTTTCTAAGACACACGGACAGACTATCTGTTTATAAGAGTGTAGAAGTTCCAGGTTTGTACGAAATTTATTGTAACATTTTAAAAGTTCTACCAAATTTATCTTTGTGCTAGACAAGTCACGAGCTGCTACAAACGTATTCTTTAAGCTTGGTTAAAAGTAGAAGAACATCGACGTTTCCTGGAAATGTAACCAAGAATTTCTGGAAATAAAGTTCTTGTCCAAAACACGTCCCATTGTCTCTAGTATTGTTTACTTTCAAGAAGTGAAATGATTTGTACGTGTGAATAAACCTCGATAATCACTAACAACGAACATCACATTACATTGCTCTCTTAGCAGAACCACGATTGGACTGTTGCAGGAAGTGCAGAAAAACTCTCGTCACCCAACCCAAAACGCATGCATTGAGACGAGCAATCATGGCGAGGTTTCAAACTAGCCTCCTTCCCTCTCACAAGCAACTTCCACCTCGTCTTATTCCTCTTCTTTTTTGGCGTCGGTAGCGTCACGACGTCCATGCCCTTCTTACCCCACCTCCTCATCTTACCCTGCTTTTCTTTTCCTTCTATCCGGCTGGGGATTTGATGTGAGCGGGGGGTGGGGGTGGAAAAACACATCCATCTTTTTTTTTCTTTCTCTGTTCTTTTGCGAAAGCTGAGAGATTGCTGGAAGCGTACAGGAAAGAAAGAAGGTTTTAGAAGGTTGTGGAGGCGAGGGGATGGGATTTTGGGATGTGGTATCACAGTAGGGTGCCCCCTGGGGTTCCTTTCCTCCTTACGACGTCCCTTGAACCAACCAACCCCTGGACTACCCCCTACTGAGCGACGCTTCTTTCATTAGTGCTGGGCGTCTCTGTGAGTAAAGCCCAGTATTGAGGTTGAGGAATTACAACCCTCCTCATTTCTTCCCTTCTCCAGCCTGTCTGGTCCAGCCAAACTGTAGTATCGGAAACATCCCCTATCTTCAAGTTTATTCCATCACCCAAACAACACCCACAGCCCTCGTAATGAACAATCATCATAGACGCTTCCGGTAGTCACTGAGAAAGAGTCGTTCTGAGAGTTAGGAATTGTTTGGGAAAGGAATTCCTTCGTTCGCACGGTATAAATCTCCAGGGATTCAGTTTTCATCGACCAACGGGCCAAATTATCTTAATCAAACAATGTTCTAATGCCAAGCCACAGACATAAAACCGCGTACTTAGCAATGTATCCAAAACTTACTTAGTGATCAGACTGCTGGCTCTAGTCCGCGGAGGGGTTTGTGGTTTTTTGAACGTCTCAAAGCTTATATTAAGAAATTGTATTGAATCACGGCATAACCGCCTCCTTCCAAGCCCTTACCTTTATATTTTCGTGATCGTCTTTACAGCGCATTACACAAAGTATTTATTTTAAATACTCTCATATAACAAAATCATTCTATCAAAAACAAATCCTTACCATTTGAACCGATTCTTCCGATAGGTATTACTGCCGCTTTCTTTCAAACAGTTTTCCTTCCAAAATGTCTTAATGTTTTTGCTTATACCGTCCGATCTGCACGCCCATGTTATCCTAATCTTCTAGTGTATACCACAAGTAGAGTGAATTTAATCTCATCATTATCCATTTAATTAATATATCTTAACCGGATTATTGCCCTTAAAATTTTTAAATCCTTTAGGCACGAGTTTTATGGAACACAAAGTCAAAAAGTGAATTCTACTTCAAAATAAAAACGCACAGCCTCCTTTACAAAGACCAGTACGTTAATGCTGCTAAAGAAAAGCCCTCTGTTTTTCAGACATACGTGCGAAACATATAAATACAGCGTGTAGGCAAGATGTAGATAAAAAGAAACTAATAGTTACAGAATAACTGCAGGGCTTTAAAGGGCTAAGCCTTCCTAAATCTTGCCTTACTTCGAAGTAGAATTATCTCAGATCAGCACTACAACCTTAAGTTACTAAAATATGTTGCGCTGCCATGTTTCTTTCTCAAGGGCAGACGTACTCAATCTTACTCATTATAAATTCAAAGTTAATTACCGAAGAAAACCGGAAATTAAGATTCATATCAAGCTACCGTCTCTTTCACTGTTCAGATTGTCGTATGATCTGGATACAATAGCCTAGATCTATTCAAATACCCCTAATGAGTACCGTACCACCTACAATACAAGATACCGCCCTTTCCTCTGTATTGGACATGGGAGCCACCCCCTCCGAAGCCGTCTGTCTGTATGCATTGTTATGCTATTGTTTATCACCTCCTTTGCTTATAGAAGCTCCATTGTATCGTGCAGCCGAGAACAATAATAAGCAAATCGGGCGCGTTATATGGGGGGATGACGTCTCGGTAGGGTTTCTATATCTGAATGCTTTTGAGCCCGGTCTCCTCTTTCAGTGGGGGAGGGTTGGGTGGAAGGGATAGGAACCCTCAATCCAATCATCGTCACTGCATGAATCCATCCCCTCACCTCCTCCTGTTCCTGCAGCTTTCCTGTTACCCAGTTGAAGCCTGTTCATAATTGTTTATGTTATAGCAGGTTTCTAAAATCTTTGGCTAGCCCTTCGCCTGAAAAGTGTACTTCGTGCAATGTATCTAGCGTACGCTACCATCCATAAATATAACTCCCGTCCATTTACAAAAGAATACACCTTGCAGTAAAAATCCATGATGATATGGTGATAACAGTAAATTTAATAAATTTTAGGGTAAGACAGCTCGCTGTAATGCGTAAACAATTAGATAAATAAAAAGGGGACCGTCAAGCACAACTAAGGGTTTCACAAAATTTTATTGTTCGTGCTACATGTTTCGGCTCATACACAAGCCGTCACCAGGCACCAGTAAAATATACTTAAAACCTACTTTTTACAAGTAGTTTTCTCTTATGCAGGCTTATGTTTCTGCTGGTGCCTGATGATGGGTTTTATATAAGCCGAAACGTGTTGCACGAACGACATTTATATATTTCGAAACCTCAGTCGTTATTGTCGGTCTCCTGTTTATTCAACTAACTATAACAAATTTGTCATGAGTCAAAGATTCTCTTAACGCAGAATGTGACTTTGCAAAAATTTAAACTTAAGGCACTCCACAGAAGTCTGAAATCTATTTTCACATATATTTGAAGAGTCAAAGTCTTTATCGCCATATCACCTCTTTTAGCAAATTCTACCCAGGAGATTTGTGTCCAGATAGCAGGCCTAGGAGTAGTTATTCCAGTGGGGCTTCGAAATGGATGTCTAAGTAAGCAGGACATAATCAGATTATCGAAATCCTGACCTTATGAACAGTGACAACAGAAAAACAACATTTATCACACAATCACTCTATCAGGCAAAACAGACAAACATTACGGGGCGAAAAATCGCCCTCCGTTCGAGAAATAATCTCTTTGTTAAGGAAAGTTTGTTACATGGCTAAGAAGGAATATTGGTAGCTAGGACTGACAAACTGTTCATTTATACTGACGTCACCGTTCTTTCTGTCACTTCTATTCTGTTCCATGTTGTACGGAGGGATAGAGATAGAAATGTGTTATAAGTTATGGGTCTTTATTCCTGGAATTCTTTTTTTTTTAACATTCAGACACAACAGTTTTAAGTGTATTCTGAATGGGAATTCGCTCTTGCCTGTTACGCCTCTAAATCCAATTTAATGCCAAATTCTACAGTATAGAGTGCGTCGGAGAACTGGATTCTTTCTACTATATGTTTCGTGTTTCTCACTTCCCTCCTCTTAACAGTCCTCGCTGAGGAAGTATTTAGACTAAGGAAGCGGCACACATTATTTAGTCACCTTCACAGACAATCACGCTATTAATAGAACTTGAAACATCGAAGTAAGACACAAATATTTGAGCGTCCCAACAAAGAGTCGTCAGTAGTCGTAGCTTTTAAAGGTCCTGGAAATGAAATAGAAAGAAAATAAATGAATACATGTTTTTCCTTTCTGTCAGAAACCCTGCCACCCCCCCCCCCCCCTCACAAGAACTTTTCATTCTTTCAGTTTCACTTTATATTTTTGTTTATCTTGTTTCTCTCTTTCTCTTTTTTGTTAGTTTTTATTTACGTATGTAGCCTTTTAAACTGTTTCATCAATGGCCAGGAATTCGTCACTTCCGGTATTTACCCCTATTACATAGCATTATAATATCTACAATACATTGCCAGAGGCTCGTGTATAACATTAAACTCAATTTTCTTCTAAACAGTTGATGAAAAAATGCGGTGTGAAGGCATGGTGTAAATTCATCTGGCTGTAGGTTAGAACCAGTTACGGGCTGTGATGGATTTTTCAGTGTAACTTCCTGTCCATGTGACAGGGTAGGAATATCTGAGCTTGAAAGGCTGAATGACTGTTGTTTTCTCAAGTAAGATTCTGTTGCCTGTGCTTAGCAAAACATAAAGTTAAAACCACACATGTTTACATTTCTCTCCATTCTCTTGACAAATATGTTATCAATATGGTTCCCTAACTACAATATGAAACGTGAAATGAAAATTCATCAGCTAGGAAATCCGAAAAGCTAATGAAATTATTGGAGAAAGGAGGAAACGCACTAATTGCAGAAGTATTACTAACAGTACTTGTATAGCAGTAATAGAAGTTATAGCAGTAAAATAGAAGAGTAGATGAATGTGAGCACAATTGAAAGAAACAAAAAGCAAAATAATTGCAATAATTGTGTTTAAAGTGTTTTCCGTAATGCAGAATAATTTTGTTAATGCATGAGTGTATTTAAGGCCCTGATTTAAGGTCCTTGTAAGGAGAGTTTAGGAGTGTTGGGGGTGAGAACAATATGCAACGCTTTGCATATACAGCTAAGATTTATACGCATCTGTGGATTTAGTCTGCATGAGAGCATACAAAGCATTATAAATGTGACGGAATTAACGCAGCGCGAGAACACGCCTAGCTCAGAGAGTAAACAAAAGAGAGGAGAAATTTTACGTTGCCATTACCACACAGATATCACGTGATACGAAGAGAGGAAAGAAATCCAACATTATTAATTGTCATATATTTAGAATAAAAGTCTGCACCATTGTGCGCGCATGAGAAATACAATTAACACGCCCACACATAAAATAAAAATTAAAGCTTTATATATATATATATATATACATGTCGTTTTTGCAATTTTCTAATAGAATATTATGAATTTATTTCTCCAGGTTACTTGAAGTGATGAAATAAGTTTTATCCAAGGAAGAGTGTTGTCCTATTTATTTATTTTATTTATTTATTTATTTATTTATTTACTGTTATGTTGTCTATTCACAGAATTCAGCACACCTCATACTGTACACATCACGCACGTAAGTCTATGTGTAAACGGTTTAATTTTTCAGTTTGTCAGTTTCACGAGAGTGAACGATTAAAATATGTCACACTACTGAATCATGTAGTAAAAATACTTAGCGAAGGAGATAAAGAAAAAACAGTGAAGTTGTGAAGGATTTATGCCAAATGAATCTCTGTCCAGCACAGATCACACATGGAATATTTTGACACATTTTCATTAAAGCCATGATTGTCATGATTTCGTTCTTATGACTGTTAAACGTGCCATAAATATATGGAAAGAATAGTTGATGTTACCAAAATGTTGAAACACTTCGATGGACATTTAACATCAACCTATGGAGCATAATGGCACACCACTGAGATGGCTATGAAATATCCGCATGATGAAAATTGAACAATTGATTTACGGAATAAAGAGAATATGGTTTCCTAAAGTGAATTTCTGTAACAAATTTAAGCCGGTTGTGTATATTTAAATTGTGATTTTTAAGTCAATACGTATTGTTAAATGATTTTGTCTTCTAAACGGACTGTTATATGGCTACAATTATTACACCATTTTAAAGCCCATAAAAAACTATTTGGCGTGAGATTTCAACATACGCCCCAGAAGTTTGGATACATCTGCTACCTGGAAGAAACGCACACAAAGCTTTTCTTAAGAAGTGAAGGGAAACAGCGGAAACTTATATGGAATTTGTTGCTCCATTTTATGAAGTACCCCTCGTTCTGATTGGTAGATTTCCAATTTGGCTCAACCCCACAAAAATAAATCATATGGAGTAAGGCTAGTACTTCGCGGAGGCCATTATTTTATTCCTCTACCCCCAATCCACTGATCTTGTCAAACGTTATTGTAAAATAAATACATCATGTTAAATAGCTGTATCTCCTTAAAGAAGTGTTATGTTGCTACGATTCTTGCACCATTTTAAAGCTTGTACACTGCCATTTTATGAAAATATGACAATTATATATATACTTTCCAACAATCGTGTATTTATCTTTTACTACATTTATATAGGTATTTTAATTAGAACCAAACTGTAGACCAGTGGGTTATGGGTGGTAAATATGCGATATATAACTCATCTCTTTGAATTTGGTAGGATTATGCATTTCATCATGACATTAGTACATTTCAGCTGCTGAAATTCAACATTTCTGAAGAAATTAGTAAAGAGAAGAGCTAACCTCTTAATGCAATAAGTGTATTTCGATTGAAGTAATTATACCATATTCATTAATAAATAAATAAATACATATATATAATTAGCAACATATTCTGCTATTGTAAAATTATCCGAAAACAAAATGGCGTCAGCGTGTTCAGCCCCAAATTCTTATTGATAAGTAACTCTGTCATAAGCTGTAGTTGATGTATCAAAACCTAACCTTCTGGAACTACATTTCGATAGCTCAGACATAGTGTTCCTTGTAGAATTAAAGAACATTCTCATTTATTATTTTATATATATTTATATAAAATAATTCTCTGTAGCAGACACATCATCTTCTTAACTCTGTATAGACCGTTGGGTTTTATAAGGAGGACAGTGAGGTCTGAGAAGCGAGCAAGGTGTTTTCGCCAGTAACCAGTGTGATATACGGTGTGACCCCTCACCTTGGACCCCAGCATCTTGTAGGATTAATTCCACCTAGTGGATGTACTCACACCCCATTCCCTTTTCACAGACGCTGGGCCTTTTATTTACACATTCAGTTGCTTAATGCCCATTTTACAGAGAAAATGAGAAGGCGTTTATAAATTCGGAAGCAATTTCTCATGTTGTTCTTGTGTTTTGTATTGTCGGAGAGAATTACAATTGAATTTCTCATTGTCACCTAATTGGTTCTTAGACACGGGCCCACAGTCATCGTAAGAGATTAGCGTGGTAATAAGTACCAAAGGGGTTTAGAGTATTTAAGGGTAAGGAAAACGAAAATTTTGGGTATTTCGTACTGTGAGCTAAGCAATAAGAGATGAAATCATGGGCGATTAAATAGGCGGAACTTCCAGCGTTGGGAGGTGGCGAATGCAAAAAATTTCTTAGCCGGAACGTACGAATGGAAGATATGACTTGAGTAATTGAGGCGTGGGTGGGAGAAGCTTGACTACTACACAAATATCTATCTGAATGTCTTGAGACGGCTTGTTGTACCATCTCTATTAACGTCTACTTATTGACACCTTTTACTGAATATATCTTCACCTGCTTACCGGTTTCTTACCTTGGTTACGTATACATATATATATACATATATATACACATATATATATACGTCTATGTAACCAACGTATATATATATATACAAATAGGAGCCACAATAAATGTCTTTTTCCTGGTGTGTAGATAACTGCATGAAGTTCTCTTTACCCTAACTTTGTAGATTCCACCAAAACGTTTTGTTACATTAATTATATCGTCGCCAGATTACTTGCTTCATATACCGGCTATATGAATGCCCGTCTAGTACTTCTTATACTGACAGTATACGAGTATTCGCCTCCATGCCGGATTCTTACACGTATAAGCCCCTTCATACTGATTATATGTAAGCCTAAGCAGCGACTCCTCTGATAGCCCATAGACGTGATTCTTATCCTGGCTAATTAGACGTATACATGCAAAATTTAATTTATAACTTTCAGTAAAGTATGGCTTCCAATGTTCCGAATTTATGAAAATCAAGAGATGCTCACTAGCATTAAATGGAGATTTCTTGTGCCGAATGTTATCCAAATGGATGAAGAAATATGGGAAGTACGGGCACAAATTAATTCAGGGTCTTAATTAAAATATCACTGCCACTGAGCCGGTTTGAAAGAAATTCGCGCCCTCTCAATAACCTTTCCTAATATACCAATATACATAATTTCATGACACTTCGACGGAACATTGAGTCACTGATACTAGGTCACATACAATCGAACGTGCATGGCCTCCACCAATAGTTTTTTTTTAGTTCATAGAAGGCACTTAAAATGACAAAAGAAGGGCGCGTACACATGCACTTTTATTCGTGCTTTCTTTAGACCTTTAACAAACGCCTTTAATTTGTGCATACGGGATTAACAGGCCTTAAAATGACACCATAGCCGATCCAGTGGCCGTGCGGTCTAAGGCGTGGGTCTTCGGCCGTTTGCTTGCTCTAATCGTGGGTTCGAATCCCACCGGGGGCATGGATGTTTGTCTCTTGTGAGTGTTGTGTGTTGTTGTCAGGTAGAGGCCTCTGCGACGAGCCGATCCCTCGTCCAGAGGAGTCCTACCGACTGTGATGTGCCTCTCAGTGTGATCAAATTGAATTACAACCTCAACACTGAAACGGGAAACCGGAGTAGGTAGAAGAGGACGACTAAAAAAAAAATGACACCATCCTACATTCGCATGAGTAGGACAAGTGCGGAGGGCCTTTAACAGGAATATTTGAAACAGACGATAGATAGCTCGCTATACATTCCTGGGAAAGAATCTCTGAAAACGCCCTTCTCTGTAGGACTATCGTAGCAACCACGCCCTTACGTACGAAGCTGTAATCAGGCTTCAACAGAAGCAAATACAGAGATAATTATAACTGAGCCTTCAAGACTGCCCTCTATTCTTGCGTGTATTTGAGCTTCTAGTTATGCACCTCGATGTGTGCCTATAATAGAACCTACGTAGCAAGCCTTTATGTATACTTACCAAAAATCACGTCACTGCTTACTCGCCTATTCTGAAATTTCTAGCAACACGCCTATAACAGGACAATCACAGTATATCACAGGCTCTAGAAGAATCACTGCTCACGTACTGTACTATAATGGAATATCAAAAAAATTCCTGTATAAGTGTACATGCCTCTAGAGAAGTCGCTATATACATGTTTAGGATCAAGCCAAGAAGCTCGTCAACACATGCCAAATTAAAACTTCCAGGGAAGTCGAAAGTCATATGCCCTTAGAAAACAGTCTAGAATAGCTCTTTCTTGCACCCCTGTCATATAGCCTCTAGAGGAGCACCTATATGTGCCTATGGATGAACCTATATAAAAAACGCATGTTGAAATGTACTAGTGTACACGATTTTTGCAGCCTCCAAAGACGCCTCTGTAAACACGACTACAGCACGTTCTTGCGGACTTCATTCTATACGTGTACACGTCCATCACACGGAACCTAACGTCGTTCAGTTTTACGTACCTGTAATTGAAGAAAAGATAGAAAGATATAAGGGACGGAAGACGATGAGGAAGACGTAAGCAGCTATTGGATGACCCTAAAGGAACGAGAAGATACTGGAAATTGAAAGAGGATGCACTAGATCGCACTGTATGTAGAACTCGCTTTAGAAGAGGCCTTGGACCTTTCGTAAGACAGACTACTTAATGATGATAATTTTTCCGTCATTTGCTATATAGGGAATAAGCTCATTGGATATATAGAAATGGTCCTATATTCAAGATATGGAAGAGGTTGATGGAAAAGGAAATACAGGCTAAAGCCAAGGAGCAGTTTGCTGGCTTATGCGGAACAGGTGTACATTCAAACGTTGCGAAAGAGTTTGGTAGGTCAGAGAGTGCTGAGCCTGACTGGAAGGTGAACCAAGAAGGTTGCTAGGTTGTGGGGACAGGTCTTATTTGCGTGCCATGAAATACGTTTCTAGGGTATACATTATTATCTGCGCACTCAAAGGTTCCCGAGAGGTTCTCTGCGCCTCCGTTTCACAGGGACAGTTCACGTTGCTGCAGCCTGCATTACAGATCTCTCAATCACGATATAGGGGGCGGGTTGATAGGTTCTGTAGTATGGTGTTGCATTCAAGAGGTCAGGCAATTTGCAAGGTTAAGTACGGGCATACAGTGGAGGGTTACTGAGAAGGTTTCTTTGTTAAACAATACTTACATTTCATTCCAGATTTACAGTAGCTAAGTATGGATGTCAGTTCTGCTGACTGACTTTTCATGGCATTACTCTAATTTATAAAGTCGAAGTAATGCTTAAATCAGCCATAGCCCCTTCGTGTTAGAAGCATCAATAATGTTCCAGTCATTTCATCTTCTACCCTTTGGTTTCAGTTAGTAGGACCACTTTCAGTGTTCGGGTTTCAGGTACTTTTTAAATTGTTCCAGGAACTTTATTTGATATTCTAATATTATATTAATATATATTATTTAATTTATTTTATGTTATTTTAATTCCATTTTCGGTCTGAGAGAATGCTTTTCTGCCGTCTAATTTCTTCTGTTTTTTTTTTTGCTAGCGCCCAACTATCCAATTCATGCAAGAACACAGACAACGCTAACAATGATAACTACTGTGCTGGAGCAAGTGCTACAGTTTCCAATGTTCAAAACCAAGCAAGCGAAAATCCGAGGATCTAATAAATCCAAGTCAGTGTCATGGCTAGCTATCTAGGACGAAACATTAGGCGCGATGAGAATGTGTAATTGAATCTCGAGCCCAACATAGTTCTATCTTGTATCAGCAGGCTTAGCCAAACTAATCAATAGAAAGGGTAGTGACAGCGGCTACGACGAAGGGAATGCATTTTCAACACTAAATGAATACATTCCAAACATTCCAGGAACCTTGATATATGGTTTGCTGCACCCTTCGTTCGATACGTGTAACAACTAATGTTGGATGTACTGGCCGGTGAACGTTATACGATCGCAACAACACCCCCCCCCCCCGCATTGTTTTTGTTATTAGAAGATAATTGTTGGGTTGTATAATTTAAATAGAATTCAGTTAGTTTACCCTATCGTACGTGCGACGTAAAGAAAATAGTATTCCGGAAATAGAAAGGATAAATTACAAAAATTCCTGTTGAATAAGATATGTATTCAGTGTATTGGATTTTATCCTTTCTCCATCAGCAGTTATGTCAATTCCTGCTATAATATTGTAGTGGCTGTTCTAATAACCAATGTCTTTTTTGGTCCCTACACTTGCATATGAGTGCTTAGAAGATATTCCTGTGACATTTCGCCTGTTTTATGCTACATTAGCCTGAAAGGGATAGCAGAAACAGGGTTGTTACTCTGCGTCGGGGCTGGCACTCTTGTGGTCAAACACTGACGGAGTAAAGGATAACATAATCAATAATAGCTATTAATGGATGGTGGAATTTTGTTCAGAACCTTAACTGTGAAACAAACGAGTTACGTGGCGTCCATTGGTAAATCTGAAAAAAAAATAAAACATGAGAGGAAAGATTTAAGTGCGTGCAAGCGTACGAGTTTTGACAGATCTTTCGTGAAATTAAGCATCTTATCATCTCGAGGCCTTAAAATATAACCTGTTTAAGCTGATCAGAGAATATCGTGACGATTAAAGTCACCTGGGATGTTACGCCCACTTTTGAAGAGCTTTAGTGTCTCTATCTTCAGACTACGGTGTCGACTGGTAACTATTTACCAGTGGACAAGGCGAAACATACCAGAAGACTCGAATCTTCTGCAACACATTGTGAGAACCTCAAGTATCGCAAAGAAAAAGGCATTTTCACTAACTAGTCCCGTAATTTCGTTACCAAGTACACAATATTCAAACTATTCTTTATATCAAAATACATCTTCTAGAAGAATGTCATGTCAAGTATTACGATACTTACTGAACAAGTTAATCAACAATAAATACTCCCATTATTTTAAATTGCGCACCAGAAGAACAGGCATGACAGGACAAAGAACTGTGTTTTCGACAACTGCGCCCATTCCAAATATGGCACCCAAAAATTCTCTTATCCAATGATGGTCAGGGGCTCAGTATACGTCCCTAAACATTCTGGAGTGTCTAGATGACGGCTAACGTCCATCTAGTGTCCAGGTTCAGAATGTCTGCGGCTTAGAAACAGAAAAAACTTTCTCATTCCAAATCAATAGCAAAGGTTTCTGAC
This sequence comes from Reticulitermes speratus, assembly GCA_021186555.1. Taxonomy (NCBI): domain Eukaryota; kingdom Metazoa; phylum Arthropoda; class Insecta; order Blattodea; family Rhinotermitidae; genus Reticulitermes; species Reticulitermes speratus. The sequence continues at coordinate 35,151,051 of JAJKFL010000003.1, read as the reverse complement.
GAAGGTACATTACACTTAGGTAACTGGGTTTCCGTGCTTTGTTTATACTATCGTATAAAAACGTTGCGTTTTTTAACTGGACCTCTTCCCGTCTTCAGAATAAAGGGTGAAGAGGCGCCTACTCAAATATCATATGGTTAGGTGTACTACATCCATATGTGCACCTATATTCAGGTTGTGTTAACTGGATATTATTGAAAACATACATTAATAATTGTGGGAATAATAAAACTAAGTCAGAACAAGAAGCATAAAATTATCACCAAACATAACTTATAAACTAAGCTAGAAATATTGTAGAAAACCTAAATATTGTTGATATGCTTGTGTGTCATTCGATCCTAGGTGCATTTAGAAGTGATTTAGAGACTACGTTTCCCAGTGTTTAAGAACAGTTCTTTCTGCCAGGACCAAATCCGTGGGTGCCACGACACACTTTCCCAGTAGATGGGAACAGACTCTTTTCCGAAGAGTTTTGCTCTCTTTTAAATAGGAGACGATGGAAGAATCACAGAACCTTCCTAATCTTAGGTCTATCATTTTATTATCCTAATAGTTCAAATCCCAAAATGCAGAGGAATTAGAAAGGTGGAACTAGTTTAACACTTTACATTGAGAAGAGTGAATATTATTAACAGCACTTTGATTGTAGTCGTAAGAAGAGGTATTCTTTTACTAAAATCACAGCTTCATAGTTACATTGCGATATATTATTTTGACAGTAAGCCAAAACAGAGTCCCAAATGCTACATATAGAAATCAATTCAACTAGACGTATTTTAAATGGTCATAAGAAAATGCTGCAGTGTTCGAGCGTCACTATTACCTGACTTGTATTCCAAGACACGTAGGTCCTGTCCTGCTAGTAATTAGGCACAGTAGCGGTTCCCAGTAGCAGAGCGGTACATTAAGTACGCTCTTACGCAGCACATACGTAATTAGGTACGCTACTGCGACTTGTAAGCTCTCAATTGTAACCCATCCAAAGCAGTTCAGAGACAAACCAATACCACACAAAGAGACCTACAGGGAAGGTGTCACAGGTAAAATATGACATTTCAAAATGAAAACATGGTATTCAAATTACGTATGCAGTACGTCAACAGAGATAACATAAGGTTTCAATATATTTTGTGTATCTTTGTAATGGGCGTGACAGTGTGTGTATACGTGAAGAAAGTCGGTCAAGGCAGCTACATTTAGTTTACACTTCATGCATAGGATAGTTCCTTCAGACATTTATGTCTTACTACTCTGCACTTCAAGATGATCGACGTTGCACAGTGAATTACTCATTTTTCGAGAGTCGTGTTTATATGTAAGTATACAGACAAGCAGATATTTTATATTGTGTTGTGTAGAATTATATCTTATTTCTATGATATTAAAGAGCAGTCTTTGTTAATTTGATTGCTTTACAGAGTTACTATGGTAATATAAAGCCGAATCATAATCTGCAGACTCAATAGTCTGGAAGACGTGAGAGAGGAGGGCCATACCAGTTTTTACCTAATAATTGAAGCAAAGCCGGTTTCAAGAAATGTATCTTGTTTACTATAAAAAAGTTGAAAATAATGCAGTATATGTGTCAGTTTAATAACAAAACTTCTTTACACAGCTTTAGCTTTCTGTAGCATTTATTGTTTCAAATGAGTCTCAATCGTAAGATGCAAGAGGGCCTTCGTAGGAGTCGAATAATTATGTACACGGTAGTAGTATAGAGGCTTGTATTTCCACACAAATTGAGTGTAACCTACTCCGTTAAAAGATATATGTCGCCTTGAAATTCGATTTGAGGATTTTCCAAATATGAGACGGACCAAAAAGTAGGGTTGTCATATATTGATGTCATGGGACTGTACAACCTACACTGCGCTATTTTCATGATGCCTTATGTGCTACATAATTCATAAGTCGCAGTGGATAGCAGAAGGAAAACCTGCCACGCCTTATTTACAGGCACTGCTTGATGGAATTAAGAATCAAGATAAGGACAACTGTCGTTACCACCAACAGTCTCAATAAACGGGGACACACCAGGAATCGAATAAACTTCAAAACCAGGTACACGACACTATACCAGGGTGTTCGACCGTAGGTCATTCCTACAAGACATTTACCAGTTAAGCCAAAGTGAGGGAACAACTGAATATCTAACTCTGATTACCACGTAATAGCTGCACCAGAATTATTACATTACATGCTTTTCCTTCTCCTTTTCTCTTTTATATTTTCCTGGAAGAATTGATGCAGATTTTATGCAAGAAATTTGTACATAAGAAACACAAATACTTGCCTATTTAAAAGCTTTGTTACAAGTGCTGAGATTTTGTATACCGGCTAAAAAGGTAATAATCGTGACTGAAAAGACGATAATTTGAAAAGAGTTAGTAATGAGCAGGTGCGAGGCACCATCCTGATATTTAAGCGAAAGTACTGTCGAAAAACCTTAAACACGGGGTACGCGGTGGCGGAGTTGGTTGAGGCACTGCGCTACAAGCCGGAAGGTCGCGGGTTCGATTCGTGATGGGGTCATTGACATAATCATTCCGACCGCACTAACCCTGTGATCGACTCAGACTTCACCTTCACGTAAATGCCATTATACCTAGTCATGCAAATAGCATGGATTACACACACACACACTAAAACACATTATATATATCACGAGCGTAAAACGGCCGGGAACTGGGGTTGACACAAACCTTCATCTAGCGCCAAGGCTGAGAATGACTAGAGCTATACTTCTACTGCGCCTCTGTCCTTTATGCCATTTTACAGGCTGAAGTTTACATGTATATAAATGTGTGATCGAACTTGTAAAATATATTGGAATATTTTATCTCATCACTAAAATAACAATCATTACACAGATGCGCATTTCTTGTAATTTCTTTTGGAGAAATACATTTTTTGTATATTATATTATATATATATATGAAAACTACCCCTATACAGCCCTGGACAGGCCATTAGGTTTCCAGGAGTTTGAGGCTCCTAGGACTTCTAGACAATTGGCACCGGCCACCTATACCACAACCCCCCCCCCCCCCCCCCAGGAGATAGCCCTGGCACTCATTTCTGTTAGAGATTGAGTCGACCCCAGGGCCATAATGCGGCCGGAAGGATTAAGTCAATGAAAAATCTAATGAGCCCCATTAGGAATCAAACCCGCGACCTTCCGGCTAGTAGCGCAGTCCCTCAACCAACTGCACCATCGCGTGCGAATTCTCTTATTACTAATATGTATGTATATATAGGTAGTAAGAAAAATTCGCCACAGGATTACGTATTCCAGAAGAACGGAATCCTCAGCAAAACCGCTGCGAAAACCTCAAAAATCGCGAACCTCAGGATAAGCAGATCAAGGAGGGGACATGTAACCGGCATGTGGAAGATGAGAAATGCACGCGCAGTTCTAATAGGGAGCCTGAAAGGGACACAGCTAGTGAGATCTAAATGTAAAGTGGGGTCATTATATTAACATGAAAATTAAAACAATAAATGTGAGAGTATGCACTTGATTTGCCTGTCTGCAACTGACCCACACGATAGGGCACAGCGGTGGGTTCCTCTAAACTCGTTAAAAAACCTTCGTATTACACAAATGGTGGAAAATTTCTTGACAAGATTGTTAAGAACAATGCTCAGTGGATCTCTCAGTCGGTAGTTCGACTACAGTTTCCCCATCTTTGAAAGTGGGCACTAAGGCAGAAAAGCGTGCACGAATTGGTAAAATATTAATCTGCAACATTTTATCTTACCCATAAATATATACATACGTATGTATGTGTATATATATAATCACATATATATGTCTATATACATAGAGATATCACATTAGTTTCGTTTAGTAAATATAATCGTAACTTTTGAGAAGTTACTGCTTTGTAGTACTGTTATTATACAATAAGGTCATATTAAGCAGGAAGAAAAATTGGTGAGTCTGGAACATGGGGGGGGGGGGGGGAAGAAACGGCCGTTAGCACACCCTTATGCATACTCAGGACAATAGCCGAATTAAGTTAAAAAACACAGAATGCGGTTATTGGAACGATGAATAGAATTACCAAAATAGAGAATAAATTTATGTGAAAGAATTTATCTTTAGATCTTTAACAAGTACCAACAAACTTCACGAAGAAATGTCCTGTTGACCTTATTCTTCTTTTCTGCTAGTCAAATTCTCCGATGTTTGTGGAACCTGAGAATCATTATCGTATTCAAAACTTTTGAAATAATTTGCACTGCGAGTTTGACTGTTTTCCGCAATGGAATCAATCTGCAACCAGATGAATATATTTCACACTCCTAATCCTTCTTACTTCCCCCTATGACTCGACATCCCTATATGGGCCTGGGCCTCCTCGTTTCGTCGAGGTTTCATGATCACACACATTTGAGACACACCACAGTCGGTAGGACTCCTCTGGACGAGGGACCAGCTCGTCGCAGAGACCTCGTACACTCCTTCTTACTTAGCAACATATATTTTAATACTCGGTGCTATTCTCAGAGCTCCAAAGTGACCCCTTACCTTCAGATTTTCTGATTGACATTTTTATATATGTCGCTTACATCCATGTTGTACGTTTCATATATCTCTTTCTCTTTTAGTTATTTTGATTTAATATATAAAGATTACAATCGATAAATCTCATTATTATGATCCATCACACTTCAGTGATTTCTTACAAAAGTTCACAGTAAATCGGCCATTGAATTTATTTCCTGCTTCTAAGAAAACCAAATGTTTAGTACCGTAACTGCAAAAGCCCTGTAATGGGCATGATTGATTTATTCGTGAACTCCAATTTTATTTATTACTTTTCCCAATTTTTCAACAAAGAGTTACCTAAAAAATGCCCAGTTCATAAGGAGCAATGGCGTGAGCAATTCTTCGCCTTAATGCATTATTTGCACACTTGTGTGGTGCATCTTACAGCCGCAATGAAAAATGAAAACACATAGTCTAAAAATCCTAGACTGACATGCAGGAACAGGAGATGAAATACATGAACAATTATAAAATGAATAGAGATGAATGCATATAAACAAAAACAAAATACATACCTAAAGTTATTTTAACTCTATGAAGCTGAATTTTTAATGGCACAATCCATAACATGTGCAGATTCATAGGGGGCGAGGCGGTACCAATCTAGCGGCGAGCACAGCGTCAGTTGCCGCCAAGACAAATAGCACGCGGGGCGGACTCAGAAACAAGTAACAGTTTATCATCGTGTCCAGTGTTCCTCCAGTACCTAGTTTTGAGAACACGCTGCATATACAGACACATTCATCAAACCGCACGACATCCAATAATATATAAATCCTTGTAGTGTTTTGCTGTCCAGACCAGATTAAGAGAATAGAGGCTATGATTAGTTTGTTTCGGCTTCTGTGTTGTAGGTTATAGAATCACTCTATTATCTTCTCCCCACTTTGAAAACCAACAGTGACACGCTTTATAAATAAATACTGTTCTATGTTTATGTGTGCAGGGTACAGTGTTACTGTATGATATACTAACTATACATTGTTTCCTGCTTTCTTGTTTCTTGGTTTCCTCATTCCAGTCTTTCTCTCATCGTCTCTTACATTCTTCCTGTTTTTCATTCTTTTATATATGCAGATTCTAAAGTGAAGGTGATTTGAAATAAGTGTATACATAGCCCTAATTAGGATTACTTTAACCCTTCAGAATCGCTCTAAACTAAATTTTAATTTAGTTGATGATTTTGTGACACATGTATAAGGTTATTTACACATCCTCTTCGTTTTCCACACACAGCCTACAGCGTTTTACAGATAGGTTTCTTTCTGTCTTCAGTGGACACGATATGAATAAATTCCTGTTAAGCCTCTTAGCATAGTTGTCACATACCTCGGTTCAGAGTGTGACAATACAACTACATAGGGGCCCAGCGAAGTAAGAATCTTTTCATATTCTCACAACATTAAGATGGAAACCCTGCCTCCTTTACATAACAAGAATATTTAAAAAAAGCTTAGGCCTACGTACATGTTTATGTAACTTATTAAGATCACTATTTACTTCTTTTGAACGTAACAGTGGTGTTAAGAGATTATTTACGTGGATATAATTCTGAATTGTAAATTGTAATCATTTTCCAGTGTCCCGTTTATCCTGGCCCGTGCGCGGAGGTTTTATCGCACAGAGATCCTGCATTCGACGAGATATCCCATGAGAGCTGCCGTGTTCAGGGACACGATGAAGGGGATGTCCTGTATTAGTGGAACATTCACGGGCATAAATGGAAGTAAGTGATCTCTGTTAGATGCTAATTCATCCTTATTTGTTTGCACGCGAAAGATGCCTTCATTTTCCTGACAAACAGTTTTGTAGCACTTAATGTCCCGAAAAGTCTTGACTGATACCAGGGCCAAGTTCTTATTTCTCTTTAAAAACATGGGATTTGTCTGTTGTGTGGAAGTGGCGGTAGGTCCCACAAGCAAATACCAGGTGAATTTGAAAATTACCTAAAATGTTACTCAGAGTTCCCCTGAAAGATTTTCAAAATGTACATTAATCTGGCTTGCTTCTTTAAGGTCGCACCTATTCAAAAGTTGATTAAAGAAGTCACCCTTACATTTTCCTTGATTTTCTTCAGTTTCCACAAGTGAATTTGTGTATACGTTTTTAAAACATACCACTGTTATCTTTCCTTCTTTCTTCTTTACCTTTCACACATAGAATCTCCGCATTGAAGCCGCAATAATCAGACAGCTTACATATCAATCAAATATGACGTCACGACCGAGTGTTTAGCCTTCCTGCCTTTGTACTCGGCAAATGGTGGGCTCAAATTTCAGAAGCTCCTTAACCTGACTGAAGTTCCAGGCGGTTTTCTTCAGTTTCCGGGCACATTCTGGGGTAGAAGGCCCACTTCAAAAAAGATCATGATCGTTTCCACCTGCTTTCCACCTCCGTATTCATAACACATCTTACCATCCAATGATCCATTATCTGAGGAATGGAAAAAACTTCCTTAAATAAATTAATAATCAATCTTTCAATAAATTATTCGATAAATGATATATTTTCTTGTCTAATCAGTCTATATTTATCTACTTCCACAAAGATTTTTCCCTTTAAATGAAAACTTTTTTGGAAGTAGTGTCAAATTAAAAGGACGCCATTTGTCTCTTGGGTTCAGCCGGCTCAGTATGGGCTCCAGTACAGGATTATTCAATTTCCACAGAAGTAGGGAATATCTTGACTAGCTGGGTAACTGTCAGTTTCTCATAAAGGAATCTGTTCTATAGACTTGGTGAATATGGAATTTTGCCGTCATAAATTCTGCTTGTACAACTTATATGTTGTAAGGCAAAACACTATTAATGCGACTGAATATATTGCATAACCCCACCTTAACACGAGTGACATGACTCATGTAATGCTGCATTCAAAAGGCATGTAGAGCTGCAAAGGATTTTATCAATCATTACCCAGTATCTAAGACCAGCTGAAAATAAATGATTCCTTACTTCGTCCTTGTCATTTTTATTATTCAGTAATATTATTATTATTTTTCTTCCAAAAGGATAAAACAAACATTTTTAGTATAGCCATAATTTATTTCGTAAGAAAGCTCACAAAATAGAAAACTGTGACGGAAAGTAGAGGTACATGAAAATGATGTACACAACTGATAATAAGAACAATAGATTATACCGTTATTTGATGCTGTGTGAATTGTTTTATGCAATTATCTTACCTTCGACTGCAAAATTATCGGAACCCTAGTATGGGGTGGGTTGTTACGTCCTCCTTCTTTATCCTCCCTTGAAAGAGTATGAGAGAGAATGAGGTAGGGGAACGCAAAGGAAAAATGAATGTTCTAAGGTCAAACGCCGGTACCCCTCACACCGTGCTCAGGCCACAAATCTTCTACCGCGAAGAGCAGTCATGAATATCCGTCTGTTTTCCCTTCCTCAAACACCAAATAAAGAAGAAACTATTCCCTTACGGCTTCATCCTTAAGCAGTAGAAGAGGAACAAAACAACACCTGATACGAGAGATCTTAACTTAGAGACAGGATTGTGACATGAAATCGACTTGTCAATCAATTTACATGCATATTAAATTTTATTCAGTTGTTGATGTTTATGTAATGAAGGCATATAGATGGATGTCAGGTGGAATGTGGACAATATAAGTGAATGAAATGTTTCAAATATTATGATTGAAACTGATCCTAAAGCAGACAGTGGAATATAAATCTTCTAGACGTATTGATCCTGAACGCTCTGAAAAATAGATGAACAGATAAACTACTTGAATACGAAGAGGGTTTAGGTAAAAGAAATTAAGCCTGATTTTGCACAGTCCATGACAACGATTGTGATGACAAAAATAAGCAAATGCGCTTAATAAAATACAATTCATGACAAGTATTAAAATCCTACATGTTTCGGCACCGGGGTATCATTCTCAGGGAGTTACAGAACACAGGAATATAAGCCCAACACGTTAGTCTATGTATTACACTGACCGTACTGAAATGTTTAAAGTGATAAAATTCTAAAATATCCGAAAATTGATAAGCATATAATTTATAAATTGAAATTATATGATAGTGAGCAGTTAGAAGCATAAGTCCTTAGTTGTTTATGTTCTGTACGGAGTATGCATGGAAATATTTACCTCGTTCTTATGTGATCCGGAGGGCTCTAGACAGAATAATGTTCACGTCTGTAAGGTACTTTACTCTGTGTAATGCGTACATACGCTCCCAAAATATAGTGTAAATTACTCATGTATTAAAAAGCCCGCAAGAGCTTCCTGCTATAATTATATTTTATAACTACGTATTGTACATAAATAACCTGAAAACTCTCAGAAACAATTTACTTCAAACCCCAAACTTGTGTGCGCATAATTTTGACCATGTCTACTCTGCAAGCAGTAGGAGTAAATTGAGACTTTTATATGACATAAGATAAAACGGTATATTGTTAGCAATAAAGCAGGCATTAGAAATCGTATTGTGATCTTTGATTATTTCTACTAACAAATAACAATCCAGATAAGATAAAAGGAAAATACTTATTTAGAACTCAGGTAGTTTGAAAATTCACGTGAAGTGATTATTCATGAGAACAGTAGAAGGCTGTATTTTTCTACAAAACACGAAAGTTACCTGTGTAAATTACAGTTTGAAGGAGGTATTCATGTCAACAAGGCTACAAAAGTTTGCGTGTTGCTCTTACTTCCATTGCAGTGAAGCCCAAAGAATGTATTTTATGGCAATAAGCCGCTCAAGGTCTGTTTACGTAAAATGTCCAAACTAGAAGCTTGTACGTAAGTTTACCTCTGTGAAAGGCCTTCACCCATTCATTATAATGTGACGAAATACTGCGGAATTCTTTTGTTCAGTCCAGTGTCTTTGCCTTATTCGGAAAAGGTCATTGCCCTTTTTCTTATATTCAGGCGCACACAAACTGAATCGGTGTTATGGATTGAATTCCTTGAATTTAATCCTAACAGATATTTTTAGGTGATATTCGAAAGGGTATATGTATTTCATAGTACAGACAAAGTAGGCCTACATAAAATTACCAAAACGTTCTTTGAAGTTTATTAAGCTTCCTGTAAAATGTGAACAATGAAATGAAAGTCCGTGAAAGTCTACCTTCTCAAATTGTAACGACATATATAACACGGTTTATGGGATACATGGAAACGTCCATTTTTACGCTTATAGCCTAGGTTTAACGATACATCAATACGGCTTGACAGCGGAATTTTCGGCAATTTTCAGTTAAAGTTTCCAACGTCAAATAAAACAATTCTCTCCAGAGGTTTAGGCGCTGATACTAGGTCACAGACGAATAGCGATTTAGGCTGCATTCGTTACATGTCACTGGCAGAACGCTCGTTAGCTAAATTCAAATTCCATCATCTTGGAGAAAAAACCGAGACTTCAAATAATGAGCTTTGTTTTGGAGTTGTTCTTAGCCCGAAGTGCTTAAAATAAATACAGTATTAAGGGGAGGGTTTTTGTCTTCTTAAAAGTCCTCCGCTGCTCAAACAATGCCCATTCAATTTGTTATTGGAAGAAGGTCATATATTGGACTTTGTGGAATGCATCAATTTGCAATATAACCTTATGTTATACGATGCTGAAGACGAACTATATGGAATTTCTCAAAAATTGATTTTGTAGTTTTGTAACTCCGTTTAAATGTTTAACATTTCGGCATATATTGTTAACTTTTCAATATGATTTAATTGTTTCCACACTCAGCCTAAATAAAAAAATTCACAATACGGTTCTTCCTCACTCCGCTACATTGAGAAAATTAAAACCAGGTGGTAAATTCGATGATCCGCATTGCTTAACCTAGCGATCCTCTTCATGTTACGTGAAACATAATAAAAGAATACGGTAGAGTGGTGGCTCTTTGCCTCAAATACCGAGTCTGCAGCTTCAGGCGATAAAACACTACATCATTTTAGTAAAATAATTCATTACCATTTTAATTATGACCGTGACTTCAATCATTATTTTAAAACTGAATAAGAAATAGTCAATTCTGGCATTAAAAATGGTAACATTATATCTGAACTTCCTTTTTGATGTAAGACAAATCTGAAATTTGTGAAGGAAGTGTCTCATTTAACTGACAAATATATTGGATATTTTTCACCTTCTGACCTTGCTTAAAAAGGGTTAGAAATTATCTTAATCTGATGGATAATACAGAATATGTGTCATAGTTTTACCTGATGACAGAAGCACAGCCAGAGTCCGAAACAAGGCAACCAAATCAAGGCAGTGAATAATGTCGACAGTATGTGTCAGTACATTTTGGAGGTGCCTGTAACACAACTTTATCGAAACACGAAATAAGAACACTCACAATCAACTCTATCAGCCGTAGAGCGTCTCACTGACAACGTATTTCATGTTACCTCACCCCAGAACAAAGCGAACACTTTATTTAAACACTTCTGTCCTCTCGATGTTCTGTGTGAGTATTCTATTTCGGTAATATTGCAGTATGTACTAACAGACCTCTATTTACTTACTACGAAGTTAAATTGGATTTTAAAACTCCTAAGCGCCTGAGATTTTATCATAATATTAACAATATTCTGCGCCAATTTTTAATGTATCACGCAGCATAAATTGAATATGGCAGTAAAGTATGATCACGATGGAAGTTTTATTTTTCATAACATGCTTTATAGAAACAAATTTTCCGCTTCAGAAATGTTTAAGGTAGACAAATAACCGTAACAGTTAAGGCGACTATGCTTCAAGTTTGATCGAGTTAGGCACACATGATATATTTCATTATAGTTTAGTATTTTACATGGCAACCATGACAGAATATACCGGAGAGGGTTTTTATCAAACCAGACATTTCAATATATTTCTAACGGCGTCGGTGAGTGGTTGTAGTGTACATGGGATGCTGCATTAAGAAGGGTGGAAGGGGGAAAAAAGAGGGAGGAATATATAGTGAAAAAGGAAGAATGTATTCTGAAAGAAGGGAACAGAAAGGTATAGAAACTTGGATGTATATTTATAGAGAAAACACAGTGCTCATCACTTACATTATTCATATTTCATACACAAGCAAAACATTTTTTTTTCGCTTTATATATTTTTTCCTCCAGAAGAAAAATAAAGAATTGCACAAATGCGCCTTCTAAAGGAAAGCAAAGAAGAAGAAAAAAAGTGGTACCCTACTTAATCTATGTCTCTCCCCCACCCCTTCTTTCCTTGAAAATTTTACATCCCCTCTCTTTAAAACCACCGCAAAAATTCAAATGTACAGTCAAGTGACACGACAAAGTAAAGCCACAATTGAATTTAGAATAATTTGTACTTTAAGGAATAATAACCATTAAAATAATTTGAAAACTGCATACATATAGTATGGAGGAAAAAACAAAACTACACAGGACAATACTTGTGAAAATAAATTAGGAGAATTATTTCAGTGCTACGGGAAAGAGTTTTTGGTGAGGTTTAATACAATGTCAGTTGGGTTTTGCAGAACTAATTACACACTACTCGAACCAAATACATGGTAACGAATTTGGAGGCCTCTTTAACATTTATTTGTGGTAGTTTTGTTATTTGTACTCGTATTTATTTATTTATTTATGATATTCTTATGTAATTGTATATTATGACAGTATTGCGCGCTGTTTTCTCACAGCCTCTATGTGTACCTTGTCACCTGTCGTGACTTTAAAATTTTCGGACGCAAATATGGGTCTAGATGAGCAATACTGAGCTGGATGTCCGTTGTAGTAAAAATTCAGTATAAAGTAAATTAGAATTTTTTTCGTAAGCAATTTAAAATTCTAACTTTAAAGTAGTTTCATGTAACCAATTTAGCTCGTATGAAACATTGCTCTACAAAACATAGTAATGTTAATGGTAATGTTGGCTGTACAATACCTGTAGACATTTACGTCAATAGAAGTGGTTCCCATAGAAACGGAATGTTTTCACTATTGGAACATAACGTTTTGTCCTGTACATATTTTTGTTTATGTGGGTTGTTACCTGATTGAACTATTCCTTCACCTGCGTTATTATCGTTATTAGGAGTAATTTTCATAAGCAGGAAACACGTCGTCTGAACTTACTATGAAGTTGCTAAACAAATTTTAAATGGTAGTATTTCGAATTAAGTTTGCTTGCTATACATTTATAATAAACTGACACGCTAGACACCACAAACAATAGAACCGGTAAAATAAAATAAGAACATAACCTTCCACAAACGTAGGACATTTGGAATTAGATAGCAGAAATGTACCCATATTTGCTTTCATTTACCTAATTTGGTTATCATGTTTTCGTTTAATTGCTCTTATTTAATAGACTCTGAATAACGAAGTGTAAAAAATCTTAAAACTCTGAACGAAATCTAAATTAACACCATAAAGTACTTTGGAACAAAATGGGAAGTCATAAATTGTCTTACCACTAGATATTCTTCTAAGGCGAGCATTATTTACCAACCACGTACTAGGTTTACTATATATCTTCGAATTACAGCTAGTACGTTAGTTTAAATAAAACGTGGACTACAAGTATTTTCTTCTGTCACTTCTTTTCGAGTGAAGTTGACATCATAATAACAGTATCATTACGAACTTGCTCAACTAAAGTCCAGTGCTGTAATAAATATAAAATACGTTGAGCGGATGACTACAGGCCGCGTGAAAGATAGTTTGAGTGTCTTAATTATTCAATGCGTTTCTGTAATAAATGAACGGTATCCTATTGTCTTTTTTTTAACGCGGGATTCCGTAGGGTAGAGCGGAGACCGTCATCGGTACCTGATGTCAGCAACACGGTGTGTAATGCAGAGCAAAACCCACCATCGCTCGCTGTGCAGCAGTGCAGTTATGAATGAGCAGGTTCCTGGTTAAGCTGGAAGCTGTCTATTTCTGTGCACTACTTAGTGCTTCATAGAACTAACAGGGGAATCAGCATCACTGTTTTTCTTCCAACTAATCACAAAATACGTGAGACAAGTACATGTTAAGCCTCCGTTTGAATATCTTTACAAATTCCTTAACATTTAAGGTTGTAAATTCTAAGATATGGGCCATAGAATTGTGTAAATTGTGTTCACTGCAGTAGACGAGTTTGTTGTGATTTCAGATTTTGCGCAAACTTTCCGATCAGTAGCTGATTTAGAATTTAAATTAACTCGATTTATAAGTACAAGTAACCACGCAAGCAGCAGAAAGATTTTGAGTGTAGCCATCTTAGGTGATGGCCATCTTGCTGCGGCTGCAGTCAGCAGTTGACAATAACTTTATCCGTTACACGCTCGAGATGGCCACGAGCATGAAAGTAGCATACTGCAATCTGAATTAGGAGCTCATTTATTATGATCAAGGTGTACAGAGCAGGAGAAAAGGACTTGGATGTTGAATAATGAGTAAAAGAGAACCGGATGAAAGATTAAAAAATAAAAAATAAAGATAAAGGAAAGGACTAAGGGTTGAGAGTGCACATACAGTTTCGGGGGAGGTTTTTAAGAAAAGAAAAAATATAAAAAACGAGAGGGAGAAAAGGAAGATAGGTATAGCAATTTTTCACATGTCCACTGGATTTTTCACCCAGGGACTCGATCTTTCTCACTCACACACATACACACAATAAACGGGAAAAGCTTCTTTTTTCCGGGATAAGAGAAAAGGGTGGGAGGGTTGAAGAGGGAGATTTGGTTTGGGGAGGATGGGGGTACGAAGAGAACACAACGAAGGAGCATTAATAAAAACGTCAATGGTGTCAGAGGACTAATGTCTGCAATCAGTTTTACCCGTACTCACACATGCTGAATGAACAGGCTAAGACGGATTGACCGGGGAGTAGGGACTTCCCAGCGAAACGCAAGAGAGTGAAAGAAAATCGACAAGGAGAGACGAAACATACATATATGGAGTGGAAGAAAAAATATTACAAGAAAAAGAAACGTAATGTCTTTTCCATAGTGATTGAAGTCTAATGTGATGAAGTTTGTCATGGCTGTAGATAACGAAAGTGCAGAAATCTCACTGCAGCCCTCAGTCTTGGATTCTGCCTCTTACTGAGTGATAGACCAGGAAGAGGCCGAAATCGATCATTCTGACAGGAGCCGCCATAAGTTGTCATTCATCTCCAGACGTCTGTAGTTACTGTTTCAAAAACTCTCACAATCCTAATCACAACCCTTTCGTTAAGCTGGTGATTGGTATAATTAAATGCATATTTGTGACAAACTCCATACGTTACTTCACTGACGTCAAATTCTTTAGAGGGACCGGAAATAAGAAGTTGCAAAATGTTACCTCTTACGTAGGGACATTATTTTATATGACAACTCATGTCACTGTTTCACTCAGATCATTTCGCTTGACAGCAGACAGCAAAGCGCTCGCCGCTTTTCCAGTGTGCCCTGAGTCATTTTCCACGTGTTTTGTGTCAATGCGTTGCAGGTTATGTTTCCACTAGTCATATTTAAAGAAGGTTCTGGAAATATTTTCCTTTGGGTCGCACACATGAATATCTAACAAACAGATTGTTTATTGCATGTCGGTATTTCGTAAGTTAAACGAGCCAACTTGCGGTGAGCATCGAAAGTTATTAGACAAAATAATATCCCTATAGTTCCGATTTTTTGGTGGGGAAACCTGAGAGAATGAGAACACTTGGAAGCCCTAGGAGTAGGTGGGAGAATAATATTAAATAAATCTCGATGAAGTGGGATGGGGGGGGGGGGAATAATAGACTGGATTGATCTTTTTCAGGACAGGGACAGGTGGCGGGCTCTTGTAAATGCGATAGTGAAACACCGGGTTTCATTAAATGCGGGGAATTTCTTGACTAGCTAAGGATCTGTTAGCTTCTCATGTAGGAATCTCTTCCATGGATGTAGTTACTTACAGTTCCGATTCTGGATACTAGGTCTCCACAAGAATTTTACAGGTACAATGTGATTTTTCTGTCAGGCAAACCAAATATTAGATTGCTGTTACCAGAAGATGCGCTCTCCGACTCTGTGTCCATAAAGTAATTTCGTTATTAATGGTACACCCTCATACGTCATTACGTTTCAGTCACTGTTGTTTCTTCTAATAGGCTAGCCGACTACAGATATATTTCCTGTAGTGTCGTCTGTGCTAGCCACATAACGAAATGGGCGCTGAGTCCAATTACGCAAATTGGAAGAATGTGTTACTTTGTTAAAGTAACATTTTTGTAAATCTATAAAAATAACACAGTGGCAGTTGGAAGTGTCCTTCAGTTTTTGTTTTCATGGCGATAAATAAAAGACCACTGGCGCTAGGAGCCTTACGCAGGTAAAAATAATTAAGATATCCATGTATTATGCTGAATTATTGTTGATCTTCCCTTGCAAACATGGCGACTGTGCTTAGCTTCCAAGTTTTATCAGACAAATTAGGTCCACCAGTCATCATCCTGTAGTCTGTCTCAAGGACATGTCCATAGCCTCTGCCACAGCGAGATTCTCCAGAGTGCGATCTAGTATAGGATCTATATTTAGCAATAAGTCTTTTAGGAAAATAAATAAAAATTGAAAAATTACAATATAGTGGTATGTTTGGACATCTAGAAATATAAATAAGAGAAAAGTAGGTTTTATGCGCTCTGCTCTTAACTCCTTGCGCAAACAGGTTATTGCCATTATATCGTTATATTATTTGTCATTTTCTTGCACTTCCTTGTAAAGTACTATTTTGCCAATGTACTTCTTCCTTTTTTATTTAATATGATTCTAACACAATTTTCTCTCAGTGTGCAAGGACAGAACTGGATGTTCTCAATTCCTGTAAAACTGTAAAGACAATTTTAACTGTGACAGTTTTAACAAATGCACTATTTGTAACGCAGTTTACTTCATACATTTAATCCTGTCAGTTCTTAGGACCATCATTAAGTATTCTTATTTCTCAAAAATAATATCACGTGAGTGTACTCAGTTATAAGTGCTATGTTACTGTCATTGCAATGGCCGTTCTGATTTCAAAGAGACAAATCTGTCTCTCCGCCTTTCTTTCTCGTACTTCCCTCTCCTTACATTTGCTTCATTCATGTCAACGCCGAGATGTCAGGAGAGCGAAACGAACCGTTGACTTCTGTGTGGATAATAAAAAGGGACCTTTTGGAAACCGCCTGTTAGTTAAGCTTCGGCTTGGAAAAGAAAATAAAGGAGGGAGGGAAGATGCTACGTTCCAAAATTTAAAAGAAAGCATTTTTTTCTCATGACGGTACCGCCAGACCGTCAACCTTTTTTCTTACAATCCACAACTGTCTGAAACATTTTTCCATACTGAGAGGGATTTTTTTCTTCTATACTTACACCCCAAACTAAACCCCTTCTTGTGTAACTTCTCTAAACAACCGTTAGCTATGCTCTCTAGGTTGTCACATTCCTCTATCGGTCCTCTAATAGACTGGATTCCTACGAATATAGGACACATTCACAAAATGCGCCCACAGCACGACAATAAAATACACCAAAATAATAATTTCTTAATATTTTGTAAAGTGTTCTGCCAAATTTTACGACAGTATCTCACATTATAGATCTGTATTTCGAAAGTAATTACAATTGAGATACGTATGTAAAAATGGTAAAGTTTTTATGCTATCTAGCATGCCCAGTTTAACTGTCGCATGAGGATAAAGGGTCGTCACTAGGTTTGAAATGAATCATCGAAAGGCGTAAGAAAATATTAGGACGAAATTGACGGCAACCGTACACAGACGTACCTCCCCTCATAAATTGCCAGATATTATCTGATTTTGAATTTGGTGATGGGAAAATACGCTGTGTTTTCGAGGGGAAACAAATGGTATCAGTAGAAATCCAATACACGTCTACCTCTATTTCTGAGGAGGGCGGAATAATTTAATACGAGTATCACAGGCACATGAAAGGTTACTTGCTGTCATAATACCAGCCGACACTGGCCAGGCTTAGGGTTCACTAGGTTACCTAGCAAGGGGTGTGAATATATCAGGCTTTCTTCAACGTGTGTCGATAGACTTCGGTCACCTATGCAAATGTAGATGACTACATCTATATTTGGTGCTTTTTAACTACTGTTTAAACGGAAAATGATCACACAAACTAAAAATTGTGCTTATGGGGTATTCATAACAGCGTGGGAAATTTTACGTCTTTCCTTGTGCAGATGCTTCCTTTGCTAATTCTCTTCAAAACGTTATGATCATATTGTCACATATTGCGTTACATACGTTCATGAACCAGAAAACTCATGTAATATTCCAGCGTTGTTAAAGGAGTTCCTTGTCACTCTGACATGACAGACTACGGATGGAAATACCGTACGTTGAATAAACAACCTGGGACATCGTAAAGGGAGTGGTCCCAAAGATTTGAGGCTCGTTACGAGTCTAAGCTTTCATTACCGTACAGAGCATGGCATGTTACGGAGTATTATATAGGGTTTCGGACATGGCAGCCTCGAGCACACAGTAATGCATTTTCGGGCCCCTAGACGGCTGAGGATTCCTTCAGTAGCAGAATTCGGAGACCCCGGAAAGGAAGCGCCCTGGGATGCATTTTCGCGCCACTTGACACACAGAAAGATGTCGCATCCTGTAAGCAAGTAACTTTATAAAACTATGAATCCTGAAAGACAAAAACCGTTAAGCCGTGATGGAAATATTTAGTTTTGGAGTATAGGCGTATATGTTTTTGATTTCTGTTTTACGACTTCGCAAAAACTCTCATGAAATTAATTGCTTACATGCGAACGTACTTAACGAGGATCTTCCAAACTTGCAAAAACATATTTGGTCGTCAGAGACACTCGGTCAGTCCAGGTAGGATTCCTGACGGCCAAGACACTGTTAAACAGGTCTCCTTACGTTTTTTCCATTATCTCATTACGTCTGAACCACCTCCGCTCATCTGTTCGTCACCCCCCATGACGACAGCTCTCACCTGTGCTAACGTGTATAATTGATATAATGCCGTCATGAATCAGCCTACAAAGAATACCGCAAATGTTTGATCCAGAGTACACGCTTGAGACACAGCGACCGATGTGATTACGTCCTAATAACTTACTGGTCAGATGTAATACAACCATAACTGCTCTATTAACATACAAGATAGGCAATGTACATAAACGTAATATTGAGGCGCGTTCGCGTAACCATTGTTGCCGTGGAAAGCAATAAGTATTACATATTCTGAGTGTTTCTTTAGCCTTAGTTATCCAGCATGCAAAGCGTATGCGTCATATTGTATTGTCATCTGTGGCCTGCCCAGCTGTAGCATATTTTTCCACATTATGTCATAAACGGCACGATTTTCGAAAAAAAAAAGTTATTGAACATAAAATTTTGTGTTTTGATTCTTTCTAGGCTACAAATTTTGCCTGAAACATTTCTCATTCTAAGAAGAATTGAGCGAGATGTCATAGATGTAAATAGGTCTTCAAGTAAAGTACTCGTTATTCTTGTCAGTTTGTTAATGAAACTCGAATTTTCTCGACAGATTTTCGAAAAATACTCAAATAAAAATTTCATGAACATCCGTCCGTTGTGACTGGAATTGTACCATGTGGACGGACGGACGGACAGACAAGACAGACATGAAAAGCTGATAGCCACTTTTCTCACTCTTCCATACACGCCTAATAAGAAAAATTCAATTCAACTTATAACTTTTTGCAGAATTTGACGTTCAATTGCGTTTTGGGTACAGGCATATTTAAATATTTACATTCTTTTCATCCTGCCAAGGCGTCTGTAAACCACATCTTGGAATCACAATCATCTGAACAAAATCAAAAAATTGGATGGCGCTATCACATTCAGTGTTTATCTTCGCCGCAGCAGATATTTGGTTTGTGAATCTGAGGTTCACACCCGTATTTTTAAACCCGGAATCATCAATTTTACTTGCATGTTTCGACTGTATACGCTAAAGAACAGTACTGCCACCCCTACCACATACAAATTGATAGTGACGAAGTAACATAATCACAAATTCGCCACTCCTCCCCGTACCACTCTTTCACTCTCTCCCTTTTAAATAAATTGAACATCAGCGGAACGCTGCGTTAATGATACCGTCACTAGCGACATGTCATTCGAACATCATGAAACAATATTTCATTTTGAAATGATATAGAGGTTGAAATGTTTTAACTCCATCTATGAGAATCCCAACTATTAGCGTGTTATGATACACAAATTCGTGCGTCATGATGCCACAATCACCAGCCCACAGATAAGAGAATCTGACAGTCGCAAAACTGAACTATCATACCGCGTTTGTTTTGAAGCTCAAATTCATCTTCATGACAAATTATAATTAATCGGATCGTACGCGAAACCTTGACATAATTAATTTTGCGTTGTTAAACCATGCACTATTTTGCTACGAGGCAAATTGCCTCATTTTATGGTAGGTACTGCTACATTTGGCAGTCGAGAAACTAGTATAAGCACCTTGTTATATATATTCAGTTAATTGGAAGATACTTTCTGCATGTAAATAAGAATATTTCCGTGAAAATTGTTTAATAACAATGAACAGAGGCTTATGAAAAAGTTAATAGTCGCTCAGCTGGTCATACTTATCCATTACTGTGTTCGCATGAACTCGTTATTGCAGTCTAGAGCCAGTTCAATTCAACCCAAATAAACACGTCATATTCCGTTGATATCCATTTTAATATTATCCTGCTATCTGTTTTCCTAAATGATTCCGGCTACAATTACGTATGAAATTGACATGCCACTTACAAGTGTTAAATTTCCTGCTGTCTTTCACCTACCCTTTATCTACTAATATATTTTCAGAATAGTTTTTAAAATTATTGTATTGTGTAAAATTCATTGCAATATCCTGCACTTATTGTCGTCAATAATCGAAAAGAAATCTGCTGCTTTTCGACATCCACCTGACATTAGGTTTCTTTATTCGGGTTCTGGAAAAGTCTTATTTCTGAACCTACATTAGCGTTGTATATTTTGCCCAGCAAAGTAGAGTCTGCACTTTGTTATGTAAAGGCGTAAGTACAGACAGCTTGTTAACGTTCTGGTTTCTAACCATGGAAGGTGAAATTGCCCAAAATGCCCGTCAGTCTAAATATGTTTATACAAGTACAATGAAACAGCATCAAATCCATTGCAATTTATGACACTATAATGTGTTCACACAAAAGGTAAAACATCCGTAAATGATAACTAATACTAAGAAATGCTACAGAGGTAATTCAGCCGGATTTCTTTACGAACGCCTGAAAAGGAACTGAACTTCAGGCCTGTATAGTAATAAAGCTTTTCTTGTGCTTCATTAAGACCCATGTCGCAAAGGAGTATGGTAATCGGAGGTGTAGATCCACTCATTCCTGTATTCGAAAATAAATGGAGGTGATCAGTCAGCTTCAAGCCGCTGCCGCTTACCACATATTCCCATTGAACAGGAGGCTAGATATATGCTCTCTATGTCTTATCGGGTAACTAATTTGTATTTATTTTCATATTTGAGAAAATAAACATTACTAGATGATAACAAATCAGCATGCTTAAAATCATTCAACATTCCAAGGTCTTGAAATATTAAGTACTGGATAAAACTGATATCAGAAAAGTGCAAGACTGCTGTATGACAAGCACTGGGACTACATGTTGAATGTAATGTCCTTTTTTACTTTTTGTAGCTTGATGCAGGCAGATAGTACATCTAGCGTATTATGCTACAGAGAAAGGAAGAGACAAGTTATAAAAGAAAGGAGATTTGAAAAATTACTCACGTTTCTAAGATAGGAAAAGATGATATTCCTGACGACGTCATATATCACGGTGACACCTGTCTGGGTCCAATCACATCTACGTTCCGACACGTCAGATGGCAGCACGCGCGTCCCACCGGCCTTCTGAAGACCTACATCTCATTTCCGTCTCTTGTCATATTCGTGGCAGCTTCTGGTAATTCTTATATAGGCAACATCACGCTACGAGACAACTAATGCCACAAGGTAATTGAATTACTCCATATTGCAAAATGTGATAATTGCTTATGCTGAAAACTCTTAGGTTGTGGCTGAATGAACTAACAAGGCCCATGCAAGAGAGTACACCTTGAGGTGTTAAACTGTAAAATTGTCTCTGAAAAAGCCATGAAGGCACATGGGGGGATGGAAGTCTAGCTCCACTCATTCTTAACTTTGGCACTAGGTTGAGGTGACTGGTCAAACTCACTCCCCGGTCGCTCTAACGCTGGTAAAAGAGTGGGTTGTAGCATAATAGGGCTGGGCGTTAAAATATCTAGCTCCTGCCGAAAATCGAACCACGGTTCCTCGGTCGTACAGCCCGCATCCTAGTCACTTACTACAGACTTACCAGTTTCTTTATTAAATCTCGCAATTCTTCAGACAAAGGAATTTTCTTGTTCTCGACAGAAATGAACCTGCTTTATCCGATCTTCTGATGATTATATAGCCTACAGTGATTAGCAACTGAAGAATTGTAAAATACATCAAAGGGACGGCTGCCCAGTTTAAGGTTCTATTCTGGCATTGCCAAGAGGAACTGTGAGAAACCACGGTAAAACTACCAAGATGGCCTGCCTGCACTCTTGAGATTTGAACCTTGCAGCTCTGGAATATGAACCAAGGATGCTACCCACTGGTCACAAGCTTCAAATGATTCTCTTTTATTATTATGATCTTGCCTTTTAATGAAGCTGTTATTTGCTAAGATTATACAGTCGGTTAGAGATCAATGTGTGAATATGGACCATCGGGAGAATGATACTGACGAAGTGCGCGGATTAAAATATGTCCTAGTCTTCCTTTGTCAAACATGAGTCCCACGTGGAATTGCCTGTTACCGAACCCGGTTTTCCATGGTGGGAATAATTTGATACGAGCTCTATTCCAAAATTCTCAGAGATTTAAGCACATTTTAAAATTCCCTTAAATTCCTTAAGTCCGCAAGCTGCGAAACGTTACAGAAAATAGGATATTAATAAGGTAATTGTTTTCATACCACTTAGAGCTTCACTTAATTCAACGTAATACAAATTGTATAACGCACAGTAACCCTAGCCCTAGTCACAGACGACAAGTTGTCCAGAATTATTTTAATTCCTACCATACCTTGATTTGAAACAGCGATTGCTTAGACTCTCATTGCATTTGTTCATAAAAACAGAAATAGGTGTAAACTGATGAGACCACGGCCGTCCGTGCGTCCGTGAAACCATCTTATTCTTTCCTTATGACCTAGTGTCAGCGACTGTACTTTTTGTCGGATTTTTATGAAATTTCGTATAGGAGTTCTTTAAAGAGCTCTCAAGCGTAAGTGGTTTTTATGAAAATAGAATAGGTGAGATATACACTTTACGTAATATCGTAAATAATTTTCTACCCGTATTTGTGATATTTATTGAATGATTTGGATAAAATTTGGTGTAAAATGTTTTACTTAATATCGTTGAACAACTGTAAGTTTTCTTGAAAATCAGGTGAACATGAATTAAAGTTTGCCCGCGAGTATTTTGTATACGTTTCACCCGATTTCGAAAATAATAGTAAAGAATGTATCCACAAAACGTATCGAGTTTTTGTGAGTTTCGTGAAAATAGGCGCAGTGGAAGTTATACTTCACTTAGGGGCGTAAATAAATTTGTATCCACATGTTCCATATTTATCTTTCGATTTGGATGAAATTCGGTACGAGATATGCATGCAATGCTAATCAGTCCCTGTAAGTTTCGTGGAAATTGGCAGAGGTAAGGCCGTACTTTTCTTATGAGCATAAATGAAATTACTTTTACACATATACTGTGAAAAAGTACTATATTTTAAAAGTAAATGACGCTTAGGCAACCCTTGTGTACTACGTCACGCAACCTTGTTGACTGCTGCACAGACGTGCAAAATACCTTGATTTACTTCCCTTTTGCATCTCTATGAGCAGTCTTGTGAACACTGTAATGACTCAAAATCACACAGCCTTTCCAGCAGCTTACACATTTTATTCTCCGTGGCGAAATAGCCCAAATCGGGCCCAGGCCGCTTCATTTATGAGGTTTCTATATCACACACAATTAGAGACACACGCACACCCGTTAGGACTCCTCTGAACTCTCAGCTCATTCGAACCCGCGATCCCCTCAATCAAGCGGCTTCAGACCTACGCCTTAGATCTCACGGTCACCGGGATCGGCCGTTTACATATTTGCTTAGAATAAAATCTGTTTATAGGACCCATAGACCTACTCTGTGAATCCAAATCACTCAACATGAGCTAAGGGAAATTATCTCTAAAGTGACACTGTTTGAAGTAGGTAATCTTTTCCTTAAAATGTTTCACTGAGAGCGAAGTCACAATTGTCATTTTAATTCGCCCCCAAATCATTTATGCTTCCATGAAAACCCATCATCCCCTAACATATTACAAGGAGGCGCAAGGCAACTTGAAGGTGACGAAAGGGCTTCAGGCTACAGAAGGAAGCACATCTCAAATTCTCATCGTCAAGTACTCCCTCCTTGTCTCTCTTGACACTTAACTAATTTGCAATTCCAATTATATTCCAAACTTTGCTTGATTACGTTCCTCCCCCCTGCCCCCCCACACACGTATGTACGTGAATACGTGGCTAACATGGCATCACACAGTGGTAGAACTACAATGACAAAGTTTTGAAAACCAACCGACAGAGTTGCTCAAACATGATCTGTACTTTTCTCAGAGACCTCCACTAGTTTCAGAGTGTGGTATGTGCAATGTCCAAAACCGCAACGGATTTCAATGGATTTACATAGTAATCATATTGAGTGGGTTTTCGTCTGTATTCCCCTATCTTATTAAGAGGGATGACAACCCCTCAGGGAGTTTAAAAAAGTGAGGGTGGAAGAGAGGGTTGTAGAGAGAGAGAATCTAGTCATAGGCCAGTAGAGTTTGGGGGTGTAGATGTTGAATACTAATCAAACTTCAGGGTGCTTGGCAGTGTCGCTTGCCGTCCTCCCTTCTGGTCTGTTTGCTTACCAGCGTAGGTATAGGATGAACAAAACACTTGTACATCACTTGAGCGTAAGCCGGAGCACTCGAGAATCTATATTTATAGAAATAAATTGATAATGTGGATAAGACATATGAGTTCCAAACAGTATGGCTGTTGCGGTAACGTGCAGTATTATGGATCACCTTTATTTTAAACATCCCCTTGTGATAATATATAAAGTATATAGAAATATCACAAAAATCCTTTTTATTTTTTCAGACATTGAGTGTATTTTACAAAATAACCTTACTTATTACCACTATTTTATGTAAAAATTGAAATCTCATGCCTTTTCATAATACTTAGGTTAATAATTTCCTCCCACGTATATCGTACAGAGTTGTATTACCTGAAGATGGCCAAGTTGGCCGAAATCTGTTGTAAAACACGCCAAGTCTCTGAAGAAATAAAAACTCTTTCTGATGGTATATTTCTTTGCACTTTATATTATGGACAAGATTAATAAAATTTATTCTTGCAAAATCGCCTACTTTAAGTTTCCCTAATGTAGTTTCTGACTATGATATTTTTGAACAGGTGAAGTTTCAGAAAAATCCCTCCAATTGAAGCCGACATACAGCGGAATAGGCAGTTTGTTTTCCCAGTAAAGGGTTTTAAATTTTTCCTAGTTTGCGAAACTCTGTAGACATGTTCGTGATCATTAAAATTTCGAAGCAGCCTGCTGCCTCCTTCATAAAGGAGGCTGTAGGTTGCTATGCATGACAGCTACAACTTACATGTCAATATTGTGTATTCATTAGCTCACAAACTTCTGCTTATTTAATTTACTAATATTTATAGAATTATCACGCGCGTTCGCAAAATTGAGAAAGGCGACTATTACCTGCGTCATGTCTGCCTGTTTGTCTGTTAGACTGCACTAAACAACTCGGCTCCTATTGGACGGATTCTCATAAAATTTTGTATTTGAGTATTTTTCGAAGATCTGTCAAGAAAATTAAAGTTTGTTTAAAATCTGTGAATAATAACGGGTACTTTACATAAAGCATGAAGAGCTATTTACATTTATGATAATATCTCGCAGATTTCTTCTTAGTATGAGAAATGCATTCAGTTAAAATTTGTAGAGAAATCAAAACGTACATTTTATCAACAACTTTTTTCCAAAAATCGTGCCGTTTGTAAGACAATGTGGAAAAATATGGTAGAGCCAGATAGGCCACAGATAAAAATATAATACAGCGCATGCTCTTTTCATGTTGGATAACTAAGACTACAGACACACCTCAGAATAGGTAATACTTCTTGCTTTGTCTCGGCAACAGTGGTTGCACGAAAGCGCCTTATTGTTACGTTGTACTTACGTGGCTTCTTTGTTACACAAAATACCATTAATTTACAAACGAAGAAGTTTTGCAGTGTCAGATTGACTCAGGTTTGAAATTTTAAAACATATGTAGGATAAGCACCGTCATATATAACACACTGTAGAACTGGAGTGATTTTGAAGAGCAACAAAGTACGAGTATTCACCGATCCCAGTGGCCCCGCGGTCTAAGGAGTGGGTTTGCGGCCTTTCGTTTTCTTGGATTCTAGGTTCGAATTCTCCCGGGGGATAGCTGTCGTTTCTCTTTTGAATATTGTGTTTTGTCATGTAGAATTACCGATCTATGCTGTCTGTCTGTTGTCCAGAGGAGTCGTACCGCGTGTGTCATTGAGTGTGATTAGGCACAACAATAACCCTCTACACCTACAATGAGTGGTCAAACTGAGAAAGAAACAAAGAAAGTGTTCATCATTTACTGTTAATTGGTCGAAGAATTTATATTGCGCCTTGCAAATATAAGAACTGTAACAGTAAAATTTTTATTGAGAGTACATTTTCCATTCATACTAAGTAACATTGCTAGATAGAGGAATCACTAGGCGAAGCAGGAGGGAGCCAGAGCTTGAGGATTAGGGGCACGAGGGAGGGAAGGGAGAATTAAGTATTATAAGAACATTTGAAACAATTACCACTACTACAGACTTCAAAACTACTGCTGCTTTATCAATAATAAGACCGACGAATGCACTATATTGACCAATTTTATTCTGGTCTATTTTCCCTCACCCTACACGTGTTTCGGAACTGAAGATGGAACTTTAAAGTTCCGAAACACGTGTAGGGTGAGGGGAAATAGACCAGAATAAAATTGGTCAATATAGTGCATTCGTCGGTCTTATTATTGATTTAACAAAATGCACGGTGATAATACTGTGAAATTTACTGCTGCTTAGTTTATAAATATAATTGTCCATTCTAAAGCAAATTCGTACATCATTACAGTACAATAGATGAGATAAAATTTACCTAGCAACGAACTGCGTGTACTGGAGTTGCCTTCTTAACTCATTTTTCTTAGTCAAACAGATGGAATTTATTGTTTTTATGGAGTCTGTTATTTCTCTCTTCCTTTCTTCCTGCTTATTTCTACGCGTCTTGTCAGGAATTAATTTTTCTTAACATGTCAATAGTAAAGAAACCGATAAACATCCATGCATATAAAAATGTTACACCAAAAAGATGGAGAGAAATATAGGAACAATAGAAATAAGAAAATAATTTTAATTACCAAATGACTATGCTTCTATTTACGCTGCATTTGGAGAATCACACAATTCCTTAGGGCTTGTCCTATCTAACCTCTGAATAAGGACTGGGTACAGTGAAGCCATGCTTCTGCAGTCTGACAGGACAAGGCACAAAAGGGAAAAGTAAGTTCCAACAGGCATACAAATTACCAGAAATATTTTTCGAAAATATTTACGCTAAAAAGAGGTGAAAAAGAGCAGGGATTAAAAGAATACACGTATAAGGATATTGTAAATAAACGCTTGAAGAACCCCTCTCGCCTTTTTTTCCTTCCTTACGGTATCCATTCGCTTCTCAGCTCTGAAAGAATATTAATGCTTATTTCGGTCCATGAATATATAAACCTACGAACATGTACCTTGCATACTAAACAAGCTGAACTATCTGCACAACCAAAGGGTATTAAGTAGAAGGTTTCCAAGATACAGAGTTTTCACAAAATACTCTGACGATTGCATAAGTTGTAGTAATATATTCTTGAAAGTAAAACATTTTCCCATCTAACTACTGATTTACTACAGTATGGTAGACGCCATTAAATTCAATTGTTTCGTGATCATAGTGAGTCACAAAAATTTCAGATTTGTTAAACGATTCATTGTTATTGGACTCCTTCATTTTGCACAAATGTTTTGCCCTTTCCCACAAAATGAATCTATCGATATGTAAGTATATAGGCTACTAATAATACTTGAATTCTTAAAAACATTGTTTCATGTCAGGTGAATAATCTTAATTTTAAATGGTTCGTCAGTTGTACAAAAATAGATTACTGTGATGGAATAAAAACTCATAACTTTTAAGAAGTAGAAAGACAATTGACAGTACTTTACCCTTTTGTTGTGTATATGACTGAAGAGTATTATTATTGTTATTATTATTATTATTATTATTGGTTATTTAACGAGGCCGGAACAGTTGTCATATGTCACGCATTTCTGAATAAAGAAATGACAGAATTTGCTATATACTGGGGTCGAAATGATCATGGCTTGCGAAAAATTACTATCCCCACTGTGCCCTGCAAGGACACAGGAAGAATGTGAAACCTGAGCCAGGAAAATCCGTAATCCGTCCGAGATTGCAACCGAATTTTTTGGAGTGTAATGGACCAGGCAAGCAGTGAGCAGCAGGATATGACTGAGATGTCCTAAGCTGCAAAACGAAGGTGTCAGAGAAGAAAAGCGTGGTTTGTTTATTGACCCCCAACTTTACTCCAGTGTATAAATTCAGAATAATTACGAAAATATTTATTTGGGAGAGGTGGTAACTCGAAATATACCAATTTCTGAAATGATATTTTAATAAAACAAAACACAATAATATATAAATAATACCGTCCCATAAAGCACAAATGTCTTATTTGAGAAAACATGAATAACAGCTGAACTGGGTTACTTCGGCAATAAGAAGCACAAACATTTTTATTTATCATTATGTTGTAGTATATTGCCGTGTGAAAAAGAGCTAGGTGGGTAATATTAAGATGGATTTGAAAGACGGAGAGGGTTAGAGGCATAATGGAATCTTTTGGCTCAGAATACAGTCCAGTGGTGGGCGTTGTGAATAGGGTAGTGTACCATGCAGTTCCACAAAATGTGGGAAAGTGTTGACTATTTGAGCTGACTGCAGGAGTTAATGACTGACAAAAAGAACATGTTGGTAGCACTGTTAAATTCTTAATCAATTTATCCTGCCTATTATCTGGCGAAATAAACTTATACCACAGGAACCTCACAAGAGAAAGCTGCAAATAGCTTGACGTAATGTAGGCAAATGATTTGAAAATATTAATAGAAAACAGCGCAATAAATAAACTGTTCATTAAGGAAAGGATTGGCCGTAATAAAAGATTAAAATCCACAATATAATGAATCCCCAGTGAGTATCCAAATACGCATTGCTATAGAAGATCAAAGAATGTAAGAAAACAGGATGTATGAAAGTGGTGGACTTCTGACGGCGTAACAGGAAATGTAGTCTACAGCTTTCGATGAAAAAGATTAATTAAATGGTAGGCTGATGTATTCAACATGAAGTCAAATTTAAATGTATTTACGTTTGGTACGAAATACGTTTTTGTTGTGTTGATCAATACCAGTAAAATACCGAGCAAAAACTAGTGTGTTCCAAAAGCCAGGTAACAGGGCTCGGTCAAAATAGCTCAATCAAGACTTCACTATGTCACGAAACATGTTGCAATTACTTGCCTATATTCTGAACAACCATTTTTAGATTTTATTTCATTCAGAGATTTATCGTTACAAGGATCAATCAATATTCACCTCAACATCACAAACATGTGTAATTAAGATAAAAACTTAATTGCTCTTGTGGGCAATTAAGGCGTAAAGGGGAATGGAGGAAACATTATTTCTAGGCATTAAATACAGGTGAATTTTGTCTCTCGACCTCAAGCATAAGGCTGTGGAGCTTAGAGATGGAGGTAAGGCTTCTCGTTTTCTTGACGTGGACACTAGACTGAGGCAGGTGGCCAGCTTCAAGCTCCGTCCCGACCATTGTAGCATTTGGACAGAGTCTGGTTGGGTCCTGTGCTGACCTGGACGCAGTACAAAAGGGAACATTCCTACATCCCAGACGCGAATGGAACCTTGGTCGTCCGGCTCATAGACGCTTTCCAGACTGAACTTTCGCAGATGTTTTTGAGCAGTAGAATAGGCGAAATTTATGCACTAGATTAGCATAGGCCTCTCATGCCTGTTACCTTGAAATACACAGAAACGTGTTTCTTTTACAAAAAATGTGTTATTCTATCAGCATAATTTATTAAAAAGTTTCGAAAAGAAATGATGGACCAGGCTGTACAACACGCGTCTCGTTTACTGTTGCTTTCTGTTTTCAGAAAGAGGATGAAGTGGGAGAGGTTTTTTTTTTCGTGTAGACGCAAAAATGATTTGGAGATTGCGTGTTTTGTGCAACGTGACATGGCATTGTTACCTTTTCTTTTATTTTGCAGGTATAAGACGGTGGCGTGCATTGGAACCAGCCGAGAAAACACGCTAAAACTGGCAGGCTGGACTTACTTCAGCAGGTAGCTGAACCCATACAGAGCGGAAAGACTTTAGCATGTCGAATATGTATGCAAGGAAGCCAAGATTGGGGGAAGGCAGAAATTTTGTTTTCTTCTTTCATTCTTTTTAGTTTCAAAAGTCATCAGAGTTTGAAATTAAATTAAAACAATAAAAAAGAACCTACACAATATTATTACAATGAAATTGGTTCCTAAAATACCTTTTTTATCGCAAGTTACTTTATCAGAAGCAGAGCTGGAGGGGGGTGAACAATCTTCATAATAACACCAAATTGTCAGTTCTACGGTTTTCAAGCAAGTTCGGAATTCTCCCTTCAAGATAATACCAAGTGGTAATGCAAGTGATCGAAGAATGAGTTGTTAAAAGTAGCATGTATTGTCTTAAACACTAAGGCAAGTACACAGATTAAGATGTTGGAGAACAGTGTGCTGAGGAGAAAATTTGGACCTGAGGGAAGAAAAGGCTGTAAAAGAAAACATAATGAAGAGATTCATAATTTGTAGTCTTCACCAAACATTATAATTCTAAGAATTATCAAGTCAAGGAGTATGATATTATGGGTGGGACTGCAGCAAGTATGGAGGTGGTGGGTGGGACTATACCAAGAATTGGAGAGATGGGTGGGACTGCAGCAAGCATGGGAAAGATGGAATATCCATACAGGGTTTTGGTCACAAACGTGCGTGAAGATAAAGACTATATTACGGGATAATATTAAAATGGGTCTAAAAGAAAAGAATGTTGACCAGAGTCATGTGTACTACGACATATTCCAGTGGCTGGCTCCTGCGAACGTATAAATAAACCATCAGTTTCCATAAAAGGTGAAAAAATTTTTGAAAAAGTAATGAGTGTAACCATCTGAGAAAGGAATCAAATCCATGGAGTTAACACTTAAAATAACGTAGTTAAATTACTGAGGGATGTAGCTTATCTTACATGCAAAATATTTTTGTTATTGTACTGTGTATTTGTCATTATTATCACAATCATCATCAGCAACACAATCACTACTGTAAACAAAATGACAAAGTTAAAGGAAAGCCAAAGTACTCGGCGAAATCCACAGTTCCACCTTGTCCGCCCTAAATCCCACGTAATCATTTTTGCATGCAGCATGGTCCGTCGCCATTTAAAGAATGGTGTTTCTGTTTATAAACCTATATAACACTGTCCTTTTCTGTACAGTGCTGATGGACTTTATGAAGGTTCTGTACATACTGGCAACCTATAAATTAAGTAACAGGAAACACGAAACAAGACTTTTGTAAGACAGGCCATGCACCTGATAAAGATTAGTTATAAACATACAGGCCTGTATAATCCTACGTTTCTCTTAAGCTGACAGTCTAAACTTTTAATCTCATATATCCACATGGCCATATGATATATATTAGAATTATTTTTGCCATTACGTTTCTTTATAGAGTGTTATGTAGTACACAAAAATCTAATATATTACACCTAGTTCAAGGTTTAAAATATTGGAATACGGTAGCAGAAAACATAAATCAAGACTCTACATCCTACATAATACGACAAGAAAAATGCAGAATATGTTCTGGGTATTTAAGTTGCTTGATCTACGTTCTTATTTTGGTTGGGTAAGTAAACATTCCTAACACTAATATGTATTTATTCCTTTATAAACTAATTTAAAAATTAGTTACATTTATACAATCACTATTAATTTCATTACAGATCTGTTAATATATATTAATATCGCTTACTTGAAGTGTTTATGTTTAGGTTTATCTCATATCTGAGAATGGAAATTAAGACACTCAGCTTTCAGGTTGCAGTGTTCAACTAATGCTATGTAGTCGGGACTTCCTTCAGTAGCACAGTGATGTATCCTCGTATACTGTGTTCTGGAGATTGCCTACGTATGTTAAGTACTGTCTTAGCCTTCCTTACATATATAGGCAGTTTCCAAAACACAGTATACCAGGATCCATTACACAACAAACGCCTACACTGTAACTGATTTTCTTTTTATATCTTTTTAAAGTGTACATGGATTGCTAGTTCAGTATAGTGAGGTAGTACTTTGATATGAATCCCTGATGATGAACCCATAAGGGATTGAGATATGTAGGAGTGGTCAACAATACCTTGTAGTATTAAATATCTGGGAAAAACATAGCGCATTTTGTTGGACTGAATATTGTAATTTGATTCACTGCTGCATTCACAGCAGCCTTGACTGGCTCCTGTTTCCTGAACCACATGAACACACTCTAATCCACACAACTTACTTCCTCAAGATCCATTTCAATATTTTTCTCCCTTGAACGCGTAGGCGTTCTAAGTGATGTATTCCAGTGGTCAGATTTTCCACCACAAAATTCCTTATACATATAAGAACTACCGGCCATCCCATTCCATCCTTCTTGTGTTCACCAGTATTCATTGTTTTCTATCCCGAACTTTGTCCGATATATCTTAAGAATAACGTAGTGAAATGTTATTCTGTTTTAAATTTCACTCCTATTAGTTTAACGGGGGTAGCTGTGGCGCAATGCGCTACAATCCGGAGGGTCGCGGGTTCGATTCCCGATGGAGTCATTGGAATTATTCATTGGCTTAATCCTTCCGACCGCACTATGGCCCTACGGACGACTCAACCTCTAACAGAAATGAGTACCAGGAACACTTCCAGGGGGTAAAGGAGGTGCGTAGGGCTGATAACATGGGGATCTGGGAGCCTAAACGTCTTGGAACACTAGGAGCCTGTCCAAGCCTCCATAGGTATAGCTTTAGCTTTACCTTTAATAGTTTAACAAAATTGGCCTAGAATTTGGCACAATTTCTATGTACGGGATTCAGTGATTCTTATTGATACGAAACTATACTTAATTGAAAGTCTATCGACTAATACTTTAAAAAAATATTCGGCTCTTATTGCGCATTTCCACTGCTGTCGCCGAATGTTTCTTAGAGTTAAACAGTGCTTGAGCTATCCGTGATTTAGGACTTCGCCACGATGTTGATGAGATCTGCACGCTCTTCTGGGATATTACGCAGCGTAGATTGGTAATCCTTTACCGGCGTTTCGGGACAATATATCGGTCCCATTTCAAGGGTCAAGAAGACCAAGGAAAAAAGAAAGCCGGTCCAACAAATCAACAAAGAGGTAACCAAGAGCCGATAATTGCGCGAAGCGCAAGACGACATCCCTTGGTCTGTTTAGCCATTCCAGCTTTTGACCGCATTGCAGGGCCCAATAACAGAAACCTTAGACTACAACTGGGTATTTCGCTTACGCTAACGGTATCCAGTCTCGGTTGAAGAGCTTGTCTTGGGAATAATAAAGACTAGTGGTGGAAAAGCACACAGCCTTATTTTTTAGGGGAGGGGGTAAAATTTAGCTGCATGGCTCCCTGGGTTTTGAACCCAGAGTGGCATTGTAGCATGCGGAACTCAAGCGACTGTGTGCAGACACTTGTGGTGGATGCTTGCAGGTTTCCTATACAAGAAATAATGCAGTAGTAACTTCCACTCAGCTTATTTATTATTACTTCAGCAAATATACAGGATCTCGAGTGAGATCATTTGTAATGAGTTACTCACACGTACAAGTGCGCTGTATGGTCTTGAAGTGGGAGCGGAGAGAGAAGCTCGCTGACCAGTGTGCTGCTTGGCTGCTTCTCTAAACGAGTGCGGAGAGAGTTAGAGCTGCCCGTGTGGTGCAGGCTACTGTGTTGGTCGACAGCAGGCTTGATGTGTCTACAGCCGTACGCCTTTGGGTGTCCGGACGACTAGCTACTCCTTTGCTGTCAGTACGACTAGCTTACTCCTTTGCTACTTCCAGGATTTCGAACGATCTTTGAATGAATTTGGGCACCACCAACCAACCAACCAACCACAAGTGCTAACTAAGGGCGGAGACTTGCGCGGAGCGCAAGTCGACGTCCCTTGGTCTGTTTAGCCATTCCTGCGTTTTACCGTATTGCTGGGCTCTATAACAGACTCTTTATTCTTTAGCTTACGCTTAGCGCTAACGATTTACGGTCTCCATTAGGTCGGGATCTGGCATACCGAAGGCTACAGCTTTAAGAGCGTATAGTCTTTCTAAGTGGGGAAATACTTTGGTTGGATGGCTCCCTGGGATTTGACACAGAGTGGCATTTTCACAATTAAATTCGCGCGAGATCTAAAACCTACACACGAGTAATTTAGCCGTACTGGAGGGAGGGGGTAGAGTGCGGGCCGTGTCCCGACTTTTTGTTATTATACCCTGGCATTCACCTTACAACTGAGGAAAATCACGGAAAACCTCAGTCAGGGTGTTCGAAAAGCGCCTATTTATAGGTGCTAGGCACGATTCGGCGTCGATTTGGTCCATTTTGGGCCTCGACATATCTGCTGACCTGTCCCCGTAGCTTTGCGCTAGGCGACTTGGGTCAGCCCTCGGTCAGCGTAAATATCTGCCGAGTTGCTGAAATAAGGGGTTCCCCACACCAGCTAACTTTGAGTCGTAACTCTCGATTAGGGCTCTGATGTGTTCAGCAAAGAAAGGAACTCCCAAATCCACGTGAATTTGCACGTTACTCATGTATCAAGGTGCATCAGTAGCAATGCCAAGACACTTGGATTGAATAACCTGCAGCTTTCTGAGGTGGCTGCAGGCAGCGGACCTCCAAATGGGGCACGCGTAGTCCATCATGGGCCGTATGAGCTGCTTATAGAGCACAACACCGTTCCTGATGGACAAGACTCTTCTCCTGTGAAGGAGAGAGCTAAGCAAACCCAGATTTTGGGCAGCTTTCTTCCTGACCTGGACGATATGAGGCGACCAGGTCATCCGTGTATAAGAATCACTCCCAGATAACGGGCTGTGTCGACCCAATGGATTGGCTCCACTAGGAGCTGCACCGATCGAGGCTTGGGGAACCGCAATCCTGCCTTCGCAAAGAGCATAGCATTGCTATTGGAGACGTTGATGGCTCTAGATACGCGAGGGAGTTTGAGTGCAATCGTGGCATAAGTGACGGTATTCCCGCCAGTCTGCGATCCGCCGGAGCCTGCTTGGCAGGAAGCGGCGGACTGCAGTCGTGGCGGGTGGTCCTATTACTACCCGCAGTTCCTGCACATAATCCGAGGTTTCGTCTCTCCGACAAGACGAATCCTCCAAGCGAGGGGATGAGTCTCAAGAGATCGCAGCGTGGCAACTGTTCTACCGGGTACTATTACACATTCGGACGCAAGGCTCCTCTGCCGATGGCCGTACGGTCGCAGCAGAGGCCGGCCAGGTCTTCGATCCCTCCCGGCATATCAGACCGTGGGTGCACGTGGAACACCGCGGCCTCGGTTGAGAGATGTCAGTCCCTATACTGAGGGGGGACAATCGCACACTAGCACGACGACTCCGGACGTTTTCACAGAGCGAGCCGAACATTCCGCTGCTGCCTCGGAACGAGGCAGCGGGCTCTGGATACGCGAGGGAGGTTGAGTACAAGCGTGGCACATGTGACGGTATTCCCGCCAGTCTGCGATCCGCCGGAGCCTGCTTGCCAGGGAGCGGCGGACTGCAGTCGTGGCGGGTGGTGCCGACGCTTCTTGCTCCCCCTCGGGCGAAGGGATATACTTATAACAGTATAGGAGGTGATTGAAAAACGCAGTTGAGGGGGGCGACTTCAGGCGCGATTGAGAAGGCCGAAGTCGTACTCCTGCGCACAGTGGCACTCTGCGCAAATTCGCCATAGTCCTACTACGAAGCGCAGTTCCTGCACACAATCCGAAGTCTCGTCTCTCCGACAAGACGAATCTTCCAAGCGAAGGGATGAGTCTCAACAGATCGCAGCGTGGCAACTGCTCTACCGAGTACAATCACACAATCAGATGCAAGGCTCCCCTGCCGATGTCCGTACGGTCGCAGCAGAGGCCGACCGGGTCCCCGGTCCCTCCCGGCATACCGGACAGTGGGAGCACGGGCAACACAATGGCCTCGGTTGAGAGGTATCAGTCTCTATTATGAGGGGGGAAACTCGCACGCTAGCACTATGCATCCGGACGCTGTCTCAACGCGAGCAAGCATCCCGCTACGGCCTTCGACGAGACAGGGGCTCAAGTTAGGGAGAAAGTTGGAGTACAAGCGTGGCAAAAGTGACGGTATTACCGCCAGTCTGCGATCCGCCGGAGCCTGCTCGGCAGAGAGCGGCGGAATGCAGTCGTGGCGGTTGGTGCCGACGCTTCTTGCTCCTCCTCGGGCAGATACATTTATAACAGTATAGGAGGCGATTAAAAAAGTCGGTTGAGGGGGACCGCTTCAGGAGCTATTGAGGCCGATGTCCTACTACTGCGCACAGTGGCACTCTGCGCAAATCCGCCATGGTCCTACTAACATGCGCAGTTCCTGAAATCCGAGGTCTCGTCTCTCAGACAAGAGGAATCCTCCAAGCGAGAGGATGAGTCTCAACAGATCGCAGCGTGGCAACTGCTCGACCCAGAACAATCACACAATCAGACGCAAGGATCTTCAGCCGATGGCCGTACGGTCACGGCATAGGCCGGCCAGGTACCCGGTCCCTCCCGGCATAAAGGACCTTGGATTCAAGGGCAACACTGCGGCCTCGGTTGACAGGTGTCAGTCCATAAAGTGAGGGGGGACACTCGCACGCTAGCACGACGACTCCGGACGGAGACACAGCGCGAGCCGAACTTCCCACTCCAGCCTGCCTGCCGGCGCCATCTCCTGTCGTGCCCGCCACCACAGTGGCTGGCTGAACCCACGACGACCGAACGGAGGCCAGAGAAGCGCTCTCACATTTCGTGCACGCCAATAGAGTTGTTGGATGAGCCCACGCCTTACGAGCGAACAGAGGCCAGAGAAGCGTCCTCACCTGCCGTTCCAGCCATCACAGTGGCTGGCTGAGCCCACGCCGACCAAGCGAACAGAGGCTACAGCAGCGCCCTCACCTGTCGTGCCCGACATAACAGTGGCTGAATGAGACCACGCCGACCAACCGAACAGATGCCAGAGAAGCGCCCTCACTTTTCGTTCCAGCCAACACAGTGGCTGGATGATCCCACGCCTACCGAACGAACAGAGGCCAGAGCAGCGCCCTCAACTGTCGTGCCCGCCACCACAGTGGCTGGCTGAGCTCATAACTATCGAGCGAAGAGAGGCCAGAGCGACGCCCTCACCTGTCGTGGCCGCTAATACTGTCGCTGGATGTGACCACGCCGAACGAGCGAACAGAGGCCAGAGTAGCGCCTTCATCAGTCGTGCCCGCCAACACAGTGTCTGTCTGATCCCACGCCGAAAAAGCGAACAAAGGTCAGAGCTTCGCCCTAAAATTTCGTGCCCGCCAAAACGTTGTTTGGCTGAGCCCACGACGAAGACTCGAAGAGAGGCCAGAGCAGCGACTTCACCTATCGTGCACGCATTCAGAGAGGCTGTTTGAGCCCACTCCGACAGATCGAACAGAGGCCAGAGCAGCGCCCTCACCTGTCGTACCCGCCACCACAGTGGCAGGCTGAGCCCACGCCGACCAAGCGAAAAGAGGCCACAGCCGCGACGTCAACTGTCGTGCTCACCACCACAGAGGCTGGCTGTTCCCACACCGACCAAGCGAACAGAGGCCAGAGCAGCGCCCTCACATGTCGTGCCCGCCATAACAGTGGCTGAAAGAGCCCACGCCGACCAAGCGAAAAGAGGCCACAGCCGCGCCCTCACCTGCCGTTCCCGCCACCACAGTGGCTGGCTGAGCCCACGCCGACCAAGCGAAAAGAGGCCAGAGCAGCGGCCTCACTTGTCGTTCCAGCCAACACAGTGGCTGGATGAAACCACGCCTACTGAACGAATAGAGGCCAGAGCTGCGCCCTCAACTGTCGTGGCCGCTAAAACAGTCGCTGGCTGAGACCAAGTCGAACGAGCGAACAGTGGCCAGAGCAGCGCCCTCATCTGTCGTCCTCGCCAACACAGTGGCTGTCTGAGCCCACTCCGAACTAGCACACAGATCTTAGAGCATCGCCCTCAATTATCGTGCCCGACACCACAGTGGCTGGCTGGACCCAAGCCGACCGAACGAACAGAGTCCAGAGCAGCGACATCACCTGCCGTGCCCGCCACCACATAGTTTGGATGAGCCAACGCCGACCGTGCGATAAGAGGCCTCAGCAGAGCCCTATGCTATCGTGACCGACACCACAGTGTTTGGATGAGCCCTCGCTGAACCAGACATTAGAGGCCAAAGCAGCGCCATCAAGTGTCGTGCCCGCCACCTTAGTAGCTGGATAAGCCCACGACTGCAAAAAGAACTGAGGCCAGACCACAGTACTCACTTGTCGTGACCGCCACCAAAGTGGCTGGTTGAGCGCAAAACGACCAAGCGAATAGAGGCCAGATCTACGCCCTCACCTGTCGTGCCCGCCAACAGAGTGGCTGTCTGAGACCAATCCGACCAAGCGAAGAGGACAGGTCAGCGCCCACACTTGTCTTCCCAAACACCACAGTGGATGGCTCGCCCACGCCGACACAGAGAACGGAGGCATGAGCAGAGACCTCACCTGTCGTGACCACCAACACTGTGGATATCTGGGCACACACCGACAAAGCGAACAGAGGCCAGAGCAGAGACCTCAACTGTCGTGCACGCCACCACAGTGGCTGGATGTACCCACGCCGACCAAGCAAACAGAGGCCAAAGCAGAGCACCCACCTGTCGTTCCAGCCACAACAGTGGTTGGCTGAGCCCAATCCGACCAAGACGACAGAGAGCAGACCAGCTCTTTCACATGACGTGCCCGCTACCACAGTGGCTGATTAAGACCACGACCATCAAGAGAAGAGCTGCGCCCTCAATTGTCGTGCCAGCCACCACAGTGGCTGGCTGAGCTCACGCCTACGGAGGGAACAGAGGTCAGAGATTAGCCTTCATCTGTCGTGCACTCCACAACAGTGGCTGTCTGTGCCCAAGCCGACCAAGCGAAAAGTGGATAGAGCAGCAATCTCAATTTTAATGCCCGCCACCACAGTTGCTGGCTGAGCCCAAGCCGACCGAGCGAACAGTTTCCAGAGCAGCGACCTCAACTCTCGTTCCCGCCACCACAGTGTTGGATAAGCCCACGTCGACCGAGAGAACAGAGGCCAGTGCAGCGCCCTCAGCTATCGTTCCCGCACGACAGTGCCTGGCTAAGCCCACGCCGACCGTGCGAACAGATGCAAGAGCAGCGCCCACTACTGTTGTGCCCGCCACCACAGTGTCTGGCTGAGCCCACGACGACCGAACGAACAGATGCACAGAAGCGCCCTAACTTGTCGTGCCCGCCACAACAGTGGCTGGCTGATCCTACGACGACCAATCGAACAGAGGACAAGGCAGCGCCCTCACCTGACGTGCCAACCACCACAGTTTCTGGCTGAGGCCACGCCGAACGATCGAAAAGAGGCCAGAGCAGCGCCCTCATCTGTTGTTCCAGCCACCACTGTGGCTGGCACA
This sequence comes from Reticulitermes speratus, assembly GCA_021186555.1. NCBI lineage: Eukaryota > Metazoa > Arthropoda > Insecta > Blattodea > Rhinotermitidae > Reticulitermes > Reticulitermes speratus. Next base: position 35,111,385 of record JAJKFL010000003.1, on the reverse strand, counting down.
TCCCACGCCGACCAAGCGAAAAAGGCAGCACCTTTACATGTCGTGCACGCCAGCACTGTGTCTGGCTGAGCCCAGGCCGACCTAGCGAACAGACGCCAGAGTAGCGCCCTGTTCGGGCGTGCCCGCCACCAAAGTGGTTGTTTGGGCACATGCAAACCAATAGATCAGAGGCCTGCGCAGCGCCCTCACCTATCGAGACCGCTAACAAAGTGGCTGGTTGTGTCTACACAGACTAGGCGAAAAGAGGCCAGATCAGAGATCTCACATTTCGTGCCCTCCTCGACAAATGCTGGCCGAGCGCAGGCTGACCGATCGAACACAGGCCAGACCAGCGGCCTCACATGTCGTGCCCACCACCACAGTGGCTGGCTGAGCAAACGCCGTTCAAGTAAAGAGAGGCCAGAGCAGAGCCCTAAGTTATCGTGCCCCCCCCCCCCACAGTGCATGGCTAAGCCAACGCCGACCGAGCGAACAGAGGCCAGAGGAGTGCCCTCCCCTGTCTTGCCCGCCACCTAAGTGGCTGGTAGGGCCCACGACGACCAACGAACAGAGGCACAGCAGCGCCCTAACCTGTCGTGCCCCCACCACAGTGGCTGATTGAGCCCACAAATATCGAACGATCAGAGGACAGAACAGCGCACTCACCTGTCGTGCTCGCTACCACAGTGGCTCGCTGAGACAACGCCGACCGAGCAAACATAGGCCAGAGCAGAGCCCTCACCTGTCGTGCCCCCCGCAACATTGAGTGCCTGAACCCACGCCGACAAAGCGAACAGAGGTCAGAGAAAGGCCCTCAACTATCGTACTCTCAACTACAGTGGCTGTCTGAGCCTAGGCGACCGAGCGAACAGAGGCCAGCGCACCGCCCTGACCTGTCGTGCCCGCCTCCATAGGGGCATTCTGAACCCACGCCGGCAGAGGGAACAAAGGCCAGAGCAGCGCCAACACCTGTCGTGCCCGACAACACAGTGGCTAGCTAAGCCCATACCGACTGAGCGAACAGATACCAGAGAAGCGCCCTCATCTGTCATGCCCGCCACCACAGTGGCTGGCTGAGCCCACACCGACTGAACGAACAGAGGCCAGAGAAGCGCCCTCATCTGTCATGCCCGCCACCACAGTGGCTGGCTGAGCCCACACCGACTGAGCGAACAGAGGCCAGAGCAGCGTCCTTACCAATCGTGCTTATGCCCATCTCTCAATGGTCTGGTGCCAAATCGGTTTTTCTCGCTACCCGTTCCCGCCTCGGTTCACGACGGTGCATTTGATACTTCAGTAGGACGAGTGACTGAGACAGTGGAGACCGCCGTGAAGTCCTCCGCCCGGCAAACGGGTTCACACTCAAAGCTACTTCGCGGGCATCTGCTTTCGGGCCGGTCCGGTGAGGAACTCGTAACACAGGGACGGTTCCCTGGTTGATCCTGCCAGTAGTCATATGTTTGTCTCAAATATTACGCCATGCTTGTCTCAGTGCAAGCCACATTAAAGTGAAAACGCAAATTGCTCATTATATCAGTTATTGTTCCTTAGATGGTGGACAGTTACTGGATAACTGTGGTAATTCTAGAGCTAATACATGCTAATAATTTCAAAGGCATGCAGGCTCGAAGTAGGAGAACATACCTACCTCGGAATAATTTCAAAGTGATGCCGGCTCGTGGTAGGAGGACATACTCGCCTCGGAATATTTTTAAAGACATGTGGCTCGTGGTAGGAGGACATACCTGTCTCGGATTATTTTCAAAGCCATGCAGGCTCGTGGTAGGAGGACGTACCCGCCTCGGAATATTTTCAAAGACTTGCCGGCTCGTGGTAGGAGGACATACTCGCCTCGGAATATTTTCAAAGACATGCGGCTCGTGGTAGGAGGACATACCTGTCTCGGATTATTTTCAAAGCCATGCAGGCTCGTGGTAGGAGGACGTACCCGCCTCGGAATATTTTCAAAGACATGCTGGCTCGTGGTAGGAGGACATACTCGCCTCGGAATATTTTCAAAGACATGCCGGCTCGTGGTAGGAGGACATACCTGCCTCGGAATATTTTCAAAGTCGTGCAGGCTCGTGATAGGAGGACATACCGGACGTACGGGCCCGGCATTCAGGGTTGTATTTACTGCTGCTCTAACCGAGATGATTTCGGCCTTCCCTGAAACATGAATAAACCCCTATAGCCTGGTGGTGGTCGATTGCTGAGACGCATCCGCTCAGCGCTCAATCGTCTGGTGCAAATCGGCCTCTGCTCGCTGCCCGCTCCCGCCTCGGTTCACGACTGTTCATCTGGTACTTGTGGAGGACGAGAGGAAGTGGAGAAGACCTGGCAGCCCTCCCCCCGGCAAATTGGTTCACGCTCATAGAAACGTCGCGGTCGTCTGCCTTCGGGGGGGGGGGGGGTGGGGGTCCTATGCGGCAACTAGCACGTCTTAATTGACGCATGCAGTCGGCTCCCCACGAGCCCGGGAGCGAGCCAGCCACCCGAACGATTTCCGACTGTAGGCGCGTCCCCGCGTCGCCGAGCACCTGTGGTGCCTGTCGAGTGTAGGCCGGCCGACACGTCCGTGAATGTGCAGAGAGGAGGAGGAGGAGGAGAATGTGCGAACTGGTTCCCCGGTGCCCCTGCGGCCCCCCGGGGGGGGGGGAACTCGCACAACAGTGACGGTTCCCTGGTTGATCCTGCCAGTAGTCTTATGCTTGTCTCAAATATTTAGCAATGCACGTCTCAGTGCAAGCCACATTAAGATGAAACCGCGAATGGCTCATTAAATCAGATATGTTTCCTTAGATATGGGACAGTTACTTGGATAACTGTGGTAATTCTAGAGCTAATACATGCCAATATTCTCAAAGAGATGCAGGCTCCTGTTAGGAGGACATACGACAGTGACTGAGCCCACGCCGACCAAAGGAACAGACGCGAGACCAGACCAACGCCCTAGACTATCGGCCCGCCACCACAGTGATTAAGACCACGCTCTAGCGCAGCGCTCCATCGAATGGTGCCAGATCGGCCTCTGATCGCTACCCACTCACGCCTCGGTTAACGACGGTGCATTTGATACTTCAGTAGGACGAGAGACTGAGACAGTTGAGAAGACCGGGCAGTCCTCCGCACGGCATACTGGTTCACCCTCATAGAAACGTCGCGGACATCTGCCTTCGGGCGGACCCATGGAGGATCTCGCACCACAGTGACGGTTCCCTGGTTGATCCTGCCAGTAGTCACTTACTTGTCTCAAAGAATACGCCATGATCTCTAAGTGCAAGCCACATTAAAGTGAAACCGCAAATGGTTCATGATATCAGTTATGGTTCCTTAGACGGTAAACAGTTAATTGGATAACTGAGGTAATTCTAGAGCTAATACATGCTAATATATTCAAATACATGCAGGCTCGTGGTAGGAGGACATACGACAGTGGTTGAGCCATCGCCGTCCAAAGGAGCAGATGCAAGACCAGAGCAACGCATTTGCCTATCGGCCAGCCACCTCAGTGACTGTGCCCACGCCGACCAAGGGAAGAGAGGCGAGCCCAGAACAACGCCCTTGACTATCGGCAAGCAACCACAGTGTCTGAGCCCACGCCGAACAAAGGAAAAGAGGCGAGAATTGACCAACGACGTTTCTTATCGGCCAGACACCACAGTGACTGAGCTCACGTCGACCAAAGGAACAGAGGCGAGAACAGACCAACACCCTCGTCTATCAGCCCGCACCCACAGTGACTCAGCCCACGCCGGCCAGATGAACAGAGGACAGACAAGCGCCCTCAAGTGTCGTGCCCGCCACCATATTGACTGAGCCCACGCCGTACAGTAGAACAGAGGCCAGACCAGCGCCATCACCTGTCGTGCCCGCCAACACAGTGGCTGTATAAGCCCAAGATGACGAAGAGAACAGAGGCCTCAGAAGGTCACTCACTTTTCGGGCCCGCCACCACAGTTGCTGGCTGAGCCCACGCCGACGGAGGAAACAGAGGACAGAGCACCGAACTCAACTGACGTGCACGCTAACATATTAGCTGGCTGGGCCCACGACGACCAAACGATCAGAGGCCAGAGAATCGTCTTCACCTGTTGTGACCGCCAACTCAGTGGCTAGCTGAACCCAAGTCGACAGATAAAACAGAGGCCCAAGCAGCGCCCTCACATGTCGTGCCCGCCAACACAGTCGCTGGTTGAGACCACACCGACAGAGAGAACGGAGGTCAGAGAAGTGCCCTAAGCGGTCGTGCCCGCCAACACAGTGGCTGGCTGAGCATACGCCTACAGAGCGAACGGAGGACAGAGCAGCGCCCTCACCTCTCGTTCCCACAGCAAACTGTGGCTTACTGAGCATACGCCGATCGAGCGAACAGATGCCAGAGCAGCGCCCTAGCCTGTCGTGCCCTCCACCACACTGGCTGGCTGAGACCACGCCAACAGAGCGAACGGAGGTTAGAGTAGCGCCCTAACGTGTCGCTCCGACCAAACTGGCGTTATGAGCACACGCCGACAGAGCGAACAGGGGGCAGAGCAGCTCCCTCACTATCGTCACAGCCACCACAGTGGCTGGCTGTGTCCACGCCGACAGAGCGAACAGAGGCCAGGACACAGTCCTCACCTCAGCCTCCACAGTGGCTGGCTGAGCCCCAGTCGAAGGAGCGAACAGAAGCTAGTGCAGCGTCTTCACCTCTCGTGCCAACCACCACAGTGGTTCTTTGAGCCCACGACGACCGATCGAACAGAGCCCAGAGCACCGCCCTCACCTGTCGTGGCCGCCTTCAGGGTGGCTGTCTGAGCCTATGCCGATCGAGGGAACAGATGCTAGAGAATCGCCATCACCTGTCGTATTAGCCAAGACAGTGGCTATTTGAGCCTACTCCGACCGATCGAACAGAGGCCAGAGCAGCCCCCTCACCTGTCGTACCCACCAACACAGTGGTTGGCTGAGACCACGCCAAGAAAGCGAACAGTGTCCACAGCCGCGCCGTCAAATGTCGTGCGTACCACAACAGTGGCTGGCTGTTCCCACGACGATCGATCGAACAGAGGCTTTACAGCGCCCTCACCTGTCGTGCCCGCCACCACAGTGGCTGGATAAGACCACACCGACAGAAAGAACGGAGGCCAGAGCAGCGCCCTCACCAGTCGTTCCCCCCCCCCAGAGTGGCTGACAGAGTCCACGCCGATCGAACGAACAGATGCCAGAGCAGCGCCCTAGCTTGTCGTGCCCATCATCACATTGGCTGTCTGAGCCCACGCCGACAGAGCAAACAGAGGCCAGAGCAGCGCCCTCAACTGTCGTGCCCGCCACCACAGTGGCTGGCTGAGACAACGCCGACCGAACGAACATAGGCCAGAGCAGAGCCCTCACCTGGCGTGCCCGCCTCCACAGTGGCTGGCTGAGACCTCGCCAAACGAGCGAACAGAGGCCAGAGAAGCGCCCTCACCTGTCGTGCCCGCCACCACAGTCGATGTTTGAGCCAAAACCGACAGTGGGAACGGAGGTCAGAGAAGCGCAATCACCTGGCGTGACCGTAACCACCGTGGCTGGCTGAGCCAACGCCTAAACAGAGAACGGAAGCCAGAGGAGCGCACTCACCTCTCGTGCCCGACACCACAGTGGCTGGCTGGGCCCATGCAGACCGAGCGAAAAGAGGCCAGAGCAGCGCCCTGAACTGACGTGCCCGCCACCACAGTGGATGGCTGAGCCCACGCCGACCAAGAGAACAGAGGCCATATCCGTGCCGTCACCTGTCGTGACTGCCAACACAGTGGCCGGCTCTGCCCACGCTGACCTATCGACCAGAGGCCAGAGCAGCGCCCTCCCCTGTCGTGCCCGCCACCACAGTGGCTGGCTGAGACAACGCAGACAGAGAACGGGGGTCAGAGCAGCGCCCTCAACTCTCGTGCCCGCCACCGCAGTGGCTGGCTGTGTCCACGCCGACCGAGAGAACAGTGGCCAGAGCAGAGCCGTCACCTGTGTTGCCTGCCACACACAGTGTGGTTGAGCCCACCGAAAGATCGAACAGATGGCCACAGAAAGCGCCCTCACTGTCGTGCCCGTCCACCACAGTGGCTGGCTGAGCCCACGCCTACACAGCGAACGGAGGCCAGAGGAGCGCCCTCACTTGTCGTGCCCGTCACAACAGTTGCTGGCTGAGCCCACGCCGACAAAGAGAAGAGAGGCCATATCCGAGCCGTCACCTGTCGTGCCTGCCAACACAGTGGCTGGCTCAGACCACGCCGACCGATCGAACAGAGGCCAGAGCAACGCCATCATCTGTCGTGACCGCAACCACAGTGGCTGGCTGAGACTACGACGAGAGAGCGAACGGAGGCCAGAGCAACGCCCTCACTTGTCGAGCCCGCCACCGCAGTGGCTGGCAGAGCCCACGGCGACCAAGCGAACAGTGGCCATAGCCGCGCCGTCAACTCTAGTACTTGCCATCACAGTGGCTGGCTGAGCCAACGCCGACTGATCGAACAGAAGCCAGAGCAGCGCACTCACCTGCCTCACGCCACCACAGTAGCTATCTCACCCCAAGCCGACCGATCGAACAGAGGCCATAGCAGCGCCTTCACCTGTCATGACCGCAACCACAGTGCCTGGCTGAGCCCACGCCGACCGAGGGAACTAAGGCCAGAGCTGTGCCCTCACCTGTCGTGCCCGCCACCACAGTGCCTGGCTTTGCTCACGCCGAACGAGGGAAATGAGTCCAGAGCCGCGCCATTAAATCACGTGCCCGTCACCACAGTGGCTGACATAGCCCAAGCCGTACGATTCATCAGAGGCCAGAGTAGCGCACTCACCTGTCGTGCCCGACAATACAGTGGCTGGCTGGGCCCACGCCGACCAAGAGTACAGAGGCCAAATGAGCGACATGGCCTGTCGTGACGGCCACCATACTCGCTGGCAGTGCCCACGCAGAATAATCCAACAGTGGCCAGAGGAGCGACCTCAAATGTAGTGCCCGCCACCACAGTGGCTGCCTGGGCCCACGCCGACCAAGTGATGAGGGGACTGTTGTGCCATGCCCAACAGTAGCTGGCTGTGCCTACGACGACCGAGCGAAAAGAGGCCAGAGCAGCGCCCTCACATGTCGTGCCCGCATCCACAGTGGCTGGCTGAGACCACGACAAAAGAGCGAACGGAGGCTAGAGCAGCGCCCTAACGTGTCGTGGCCACTAATGTGGCGTTGTGAACACACGCCGACAGAGAGAACGGGGGCCAGAGAAGCTCCCTCACTATCGTGACCGCCACCACAGTGGCTGGCTGAGTCCAAACCGATCAAGCGAACAGAGGCTCCCCAGACAGCGACCCTCACCGTCGTTCCCGCCACACATTGGCTGGATAGCCCCGTCGAACGAGCGAACAGGCCAGGACACAGCCCTCACCTATCGTTCCCGCCTCTACATTGGCTGGCTCAGCCCCCGTCGAACGAGTGAACAGAAGATAGAGCAGCGTCTTCACATTTCGTGCCAGCCTCCACAGTGGCTCTTTGAGCCCACGACGACCGATCGAACAGAGCCTAGAGCACCTGTCGTGCCCGCCTTCAGAGTGGCTGGCTGACACCACGCCAACCGAGCGTACAGAGGCCAGAGCTGTGCCCTCACCTGTCGGGCCCGCAACCACAGTCGCTTGCTACCCACACGCTGACCAAACAAACAGAGGCCAGAGCACCTCCCACACCTATCGTTCACGACATCATATTGGCTGGCTGGGCCCACGCCGACCAAACGTTCAGAGGCCAGAGCATCGTCTTCACCTGTTGTGACCGCCAACTCAGTGGCTTGCTGAACCCAAGCCGACAGAGAAAACAGAGGCCCAAACAACGCCCTAATGTGTCGTGCCGCCACCAAAGGGACTGCATGAGCAATCGCCGACCGAGAGAACAAAGGTGAAAACAGCTCCCTCACGTGTAGTGCCCGCCACCACAGTGATTGCTTGAGTCCACGCCGACGAAGATATCAATGGCCAGAGCAGCGCACTCAACTGTCGTGTCCACCAACACACTGGCTGGTTGAGTCCACGCCGACCAAGCAATCAGAAGTTAGAGGAGCGCCCTCAACTCTCGTGCCCGCAAACACAGTGTGTGTGGATAGGCCCAAGCCGAAAGAGCGAAAAGAGACCAGAACAACGCCCTCATTTATCGTGCCCGCCACCACAGTGGCTGGGTGTGACCACGCCGACAGAGAGAACGGAGACCAGAGCAGTGCCATCGCCTGTCGTGCCCGCCACCATAGTGGCTGGCTGAGTCCACGCCGACAGAACGAAAGAAGACCAGAGAACCACCCTCACCTGTCGTAACCGCCAACACAGTCGCTCGTTCAGCCCACACCAACAGAGCGAACGGAGGTCAGAGAAGTGCCCTCACCTGTCGTGCCCGCCACCACAGTGGCTGGCTGAGACCACGACTAAAGAACGAACGGAGGCCAGAGGTGCGCCCTCACCTGTCGTGCCCCACACCACAGTGGCTGGCTGAGCCCACGACGACCTAGAGAACAGAGGCCATATCCGAGCCGTCACCTGTCGTTGCCTGCCAACACAGTGGCTGGTTCAGCCCACGCCGAAAGATCGAACAGTGGCCACAGCAGCGCCCTCACCTGTCGTGCCCGCCACCACAGTTTCTGACTGAGGCCACGACGACAGAGAGAACGGAGGCCAGAGAAACGCCCTCAACTGTCGAGCCCGCCTCCACAGTTGCTGGCTGAGACCACGCCGACCGATCGTCCAGAGGCCAGAGCAGCGCCCTCACCAGTCGTGCCCACCAACACAGTGGCTGGCTGAGACCATGCCGACAGAGTGAACGGAGGCCAGAGCAGCGCCCTAACGTGTCGTGCTCACCAAAGTGGCTGGCTGAGCCCACACTGACAGAGCGAACGTGGGCCAGAGCAACGCGCTCACCTCTAGTGCCTGCCACCACAGTGGCTGGCTGAGTCCAAGACGACCAAGCGAACAGAGGCTAAAGCAGCGCCGTCACCTGTCGTGCACGCCAACTCAGTGGCTCTATGCGCCCACGCCGAAAGAGAGATCAGAGGCCAGAGCAGCGCCCTCATCTGAACTACCCGCCACCACAGTGGCTGGCTGAGACCACGCCTACCTAGAGAACAGAGGCCAGAGAACAGCCCTCACCTGTCGTGCCCGCCTCCCCAGTAGCTGGCATATGCCCCCGACGAACGAGCGAACAGATGCTAGAGCAGCGTCTTCACCTCTCGTGCCAACCACCACAGTGGTTCTTTGAGCCCACAACGACCAATCGAACAGAGCCCAGAGCACTACCCTCACCTGTCGTGCACGCCTTTAGAGTGGCTGGGTGAGCCCACACCGACCGAGCGAACAGAGGCCAGAGCTGTGCCCTCGCCTGTCATATCCGCCACCGCAGTGGCTGGCTGAGCTCACGGCGACCAAGCGAACAGTGGCCATAGCCGCGCCGTTAATTGTCGTACTAGCCATCACAGCGGTTAAGTGAGCCCAATCCAAACGATCGAACAGAGGCCAGAGTAGCGAACTCTCTTGTCGTCCACGCCACCACAGTAACTGTCTCAGCCCACGCCGACCGATCGAACAGAGCCCAGAAGAGCGCCCTCACCTGTCGTGCCCACCACAACAGTGCCTGGCTGAGCTCAAGCCGACCGAGCGAACACAGTCCAGAGCAGCGCCCCCAAATCTCGTGCCCGCCACCACAGTGGCTGAATTAGCCCACGCCGAACAATTGATCAGAGGCCAGAGCAGCGCCCAACCTCTCGTGCCCGCCACTACAGTGGCTGGCTGGGCCCACGCCTACCAAGAATACAGAGGCCACATGAGCGATATGGCCTGTCGTGCCGACCACCACAGTGGCTGGGACCACGCAGACTAATCCAACACAGGCCATAGGAGCGGCTTCACCTGGCGTGCCATGCCCCACAGTGGCTGGGTAAGCCCACGCCAACCGAGCGAACAGAGGCAAGAGCAGCGCCTTCATCTGTCGTGCCCGCAACCACAGTGGCTGGCTGAGCCAACGCCAACCGAGCGAACGAAGGCCAGAGCAGCGCCCTCATCTGTCGTACCGCCTTCAGAGTGGCTGGCTGAGCCCACGCCGACCGAGCGAACAGAGGCCAGAGCTGTGCCCTCACCTGTCGTACCCGCCACACCAGTGGCTGGCTGAGCCCACGGCGACCATGCGATCAGTGGCCTTAGCCGCACCGTCAACTGTCGTACTCGCCATAACAGTGGCTTTCTAAACCTACCTCGACCGAGAGATCAGAGTCCAGGTCAGCGCCCTACACTGTCGTGCCCGCCACCACAGTGGCTGACAGAGACCACGATGAACGAACGGATTCTCAGCAGCACCCTCACCTGCCTTCCCCGCTAAGAGAGTGGCTGGATGTTCCCAAGACAACCAAGCGAACAGAGGCCAGATCAGCCGACTCACATGAAATGACAGCCCCCACCGTGGCTGTATCGCCCCACGATGACAGAACGAACAGAGGCCTGAGCAGCACCCTTACCTATCGTGCCCGCCACCAAAGTGGCTGGTTGAGACAACGCCGACAGAGCGAACGGAGACCAGAGCAACGCCCTCAACTTTCGAGCCCGCCATCACAGTGGCTGGCTGAGACCACGCCGATCGAGCGTTCAGAGGCCAGAGCAGCGATCAAACCTGTCGTGCCTTCCAACACAATGGTTGGTTAAGCTCACGACAACTGTGCGAACAGAAGCCAGAGCTGCGAACACAAGTGTCGTGCCCGTCAACACAGTAAATGGCTGAGCCCACGCCGTTCGTACGCTACCACAGTGGTTTGATAAGCCCACGTCAACCGAGCGAAAAGTGGTTAGAGCAGCGACCTTACCAGTCGTGTCCGTCATCACAGTGGCAGTCTGAACCCCCGCCGAACGAGCGCACAGAGGCCAGAGAGGCGCCCTCAACTAACGTGCCCGCCAACACAGTGGGTGGTTGAGCACACACCGACCGAGCGAACAGAGGCCTGATCAGCGCCCTCACCTGTCTTGCCAGCCACCACAGTGGTGGATGAGCACACGCCGAACAATCGAACGGAGGCCAGAGCAGTGACATCAACTGTCTTGCCCGATACCACAGTGGCTGGCTGAGCCTTCGTTCACCAAGCGAACAGGGACCAGAGCAGCGCCCTCACTTTTCGTGCCAGCCCCAACAATGGCTATGTTAGCCCACGCCGACAAAGCAAACAGAAGTCAGAGCAGCGCCATCAACTATCGTGACCGCCACCACAGTGGCTGTCTGTGCCCAGGCCGACCGAGCGAACAGAGGCTTGAGCAGCGAACACACCTAATATGCCCGCCACCACAGTGATTGGCTGAGCCCGCGTCGACCGAGGGAATAGATTCCAGAGTAGCGACCACACTTGTCGTGCCCTCCACCACAGTGATGGCTTAGCTCAATTCGATCGAGCGAAGAGAGTTCAGAGCAGCGATCTCACCTGTCGTGCCCGCCACCACAGTGTTTGGATAAGCCCACGTCCGCCGATATGAGATGCCAGAACAGCGCCCTCAGCTCTCGTGCCCGCCATCAAATTGCCTGGCTAATCTCACGCCGACCGAGCGAGAAAAGGCAGATGAAGCGCCCTCTCCTATCGTACACTCCACCACATTTTCCGGCTGAGCCCACGACGACCGAACGAACAGAGGCCAGAGCAGCGCCCTCACCTGTCGTGCCCGCCACCAAAGTTTCTGTCTCAGCCAACGACGAAAGAGCGAACAGAGACCGCAGATGCGCCCTCACCTGTTGTTCCAGCCATCACAGCGGCTGGGTCAGCCCACGTGGAACAAGCGAACATAGTACAAGGCAGCACCCTCACTTGTCGTGCCCGCCACCACGGTGTCTGGCCGAGCCCAGACCGAACTAGCGAACAAACGCCAGAGAAGCGCCCTCTCCTGACGTACCCGTCACCACAGTGCCTGGTTGGGCAGACGCAAACGAAGCTAACAGAGGCCTGAGCATCGTCCTCAAATTTCGTGCCCGCCAACACAGTGGCTGGTTGAGCCTGCGCCAACCAAATGAACAGACGCCGGAGCAGCGCCCTCACCTGTCGTGCCATCCTCCACAGATGCTTGCTGAGCGCTGGCCGACCAAGCGAAGAGGCCAGAGCAGCGGCCTCACATGTCGTGCCCACCATCACAGTGGCTGGCTGAGCCCACGACGATCGAGCGAACATATTCCAGAGTAGCGCCCTCACTTGTCGTGCCCGCCACCACAATGTTTGAATGAGCCCCACGCCGACCGAGCCTACAGGGCCAGAGCAGCGCCCTAAGCTATCGAGGCCGCCTCCACATTGGCTGGCTAAGCCCCCGCCGAACAAGCGAACAGAGGTCAGAGCAGCACCCTCTTCTGTCGTGCCCGCCACCACAGTGGCTGAATGAGCCCATGACGACCGAACGAACAGAGGCACAACAGAGCCCTCAGCTGTCGTGCCAGGCACCACAGTGGCTGGATGATCCCAGGCCGACCGAGCGAACAGAGGCCAGATCAGCGCCCTGACCATACGTGCCCGCCAAAACAGTGGCAGACTGAGCCAACGCCGACCGAGCGAAGAGTGGCCAGAGCTCGCCAACATATGTCGTGCCTGCCACCACAGTGGTTAGCTAAGCCAACACCGACTGAGCGAACAGAGGCCAGAGAAGCGCTTTCACCTGACGTGCCCGCCAACACAGTGGCTGGCTGAGCCCACGCCGACCGAGCGAACAGAGGCCTGAGCAGCGCCCTCACATATCATGCCCGCCACCACAGTGGCTGGCTGAGCCCACGTCGGACGAGTGAACAGATTCCAGAGCAGCGACCACAATTGTGCCCGCCACCACAGTGGATGGCTGAGCTCAAGTCGATCGAGTGAACAGAGGCCAGAGCATCAACATCAACTGTCGTGCCCGCCACCGCACTGTTTGGATAAGCACACGTTGTCCGAGAGAACAGAGGCCAGAACAGCGCCTTCAGCTATCGTACACGCCACCACAGTGCCTGGCTAAGCCCACGCCGACCGAGCGAACCAAGGCAAAGCAGCGCCCTCTCCTGTCGTGCACGCCACCAAAGGGTCTGGCTGAGTCCAGGACGACCGAACGAAAAGAGGCACTGCAGCGAAATAACACGTCTTCCCCATCACCACAGTGGCTCGCTAAGCCCACGAAGACATAAAGAACAGAGGCCAGTGCAGAGCCCTCACCTGTCGTGCCCGCCACCACAGTTTCTGGCTAAGCCCACGCCGATCAAGCGAACATAGTCCAGAGCAGCGCCCTCACCTATCGTGCCCGTCACTACAGTGTTTGAATGAGCCCACGCCGACCGAGCGAACAGAGGCCAGAGCAGCGCTCTAAGCTAACGATTCCGCGTCCACAGTGGCTGGCTAAACCCTCGCCGACAGAGCGAACAGAGGCCAGAGCAGCACACTCTTCTGTTGTGCACGCCACCACAGTGGCTGGATGAGCCCATGATGACCGAACGAACAGAGGCACAACATCGCCCTCAGCTGTCGTTCCGGCCACCACAGTGCCTGGCTGAGCCCACGACGACCGAACGAACAGAGGCCAGAGCAGCGCCCTCACCTGTCGTGCTTGCTACCACAGTGGCTGTCTGAGCCATCGCTGACCAAGCGAACAGATTCTAGTGCAGCGCTTTCACATGTCGTGCCCGCCACAACACTGGCTGCCTGAGCCCACGCCGACAAAGCGGATAGAGGTCAGAGCAGCGCCCTCAACTACCGTGCCGTCCACCTCAGTGGCTGTCTGAGCTCAGGCCGAACGAGCGATCAGAGGCCAGAGCAGCGCCCTCACCTGTCGTGCCCTCCTCCACAGTGGTAGGCTGAGCCCACACCTACCAAGCGAACAGAGGCCTGAGCAGCGCCTTCATCTATCGTGCCCGCCACCACAGTGGCTGGCAGAACCCACGCCAAAAATCGAACAAAGGATAGAGCAGCGCCCTCACCTGTCGTGGCCGCCACCACATTGATTGGCTCTGCCTACGCCCACCCAGATCACACCCAGTATTTTACCCCGACCTCACATACCAGGTCTGCGTCGAGTTCGGCACCACCAGACATGGGCCGGTAGTTCTGACTCCGTCTTTTCTGCACACCCTGTCGGTCCATTTGACTACACTCTGCGAGTATCTCTGCAAGCAGGAACCCCTCCGGTGTAACGATTTGTCTTTCCGTCTGCATACCGTGACAGGAGTCGAACCGGCGGCCAATTTCACCATGGACCGCAGGTCCATAATTCCTAAGGTCGGCGAACTGAAGTACCTGCTGTTGAACATGTTGACTTTGGTCCGCCAGTTTGTGCCATATACGATGGCTGAAAAAGACTTTAGTGAATAGGTACATATATCCACCGCTCCATCTTATGTCGTGGCGCCCAATGAGACCGCCTCTCTGTTCGTCCAATATGACGTGTTTATTCGATGAAATCACGGGCAAACTTTAATTATCTTTATTTCAATGTGTGTGTGAATATACGTGACGCAGAAAATGGACTATAATATGTGTGTGTGTGTGTGTGTGTATGCGTTTGTAACCAGGATTCAAAGACATTTCAATATATATTCTGATGTACGTATATTAATAAGACATTTGTGTATTGCATACACTTCATACAGTATCATTTATCCTGAATTTATGTAACCAGAACGTATATAATAAAAACAAAATAAGAACATTTGACTACAGAGTGTGTATTTACTGAACACTTCCTATTACACAATACTAAATGTGTATGCAATATGCAACACATTACCCACCAGCTGATCCCAATGTGAACGATTCTCTTCTTACGCGAAGTGTTTGTTGATTTTTAAGCACGTACAGATTCCTCACTTCTTACACTTGTATTTTATTTAGACATTACGTATGCCACGAACTGTTCGTCTCAGGATTCCTGGGAAAAGTTTAATTTCTGCCGTGATCCTGATACAAACGTCTCACACAGTGGGCCGCGTTACTCAACCGACGCCTGGCATCTATTGCACCTCAACCCCCCACCCCACCCACTTCTTATAGACATCAGTCACAAACTTCCTCAGGTTCAGGGCTTCGCGACGACAGGCGTCTTAGCCACACACACTTCCTTACGTTTAGGGCGTCGTGACTCCGGTCTTCGGCGTCATATTCAAACAAAACCCAATAATATCCCTAGGTTAAGGCCTCGGGCAATGACCCAACACTCTCATAATCAATTAACTTAAGGCGTGAAAAAACCGTCTCACACAATGGGCCGCGATACTCACAAACCGACGCCTGGCATAATGTATATATCAATACACCACCCCAACCCAGACACACACATCCTCAGTATTAGGGCTTCGTGACGACAGGCGTCGGAGCCACACACAGTTCCACACGTTCAGGGCGTAGTGACGCCGGGCGTTGGCGTCTAATGAAAAAGCGCACTCATATCCCTAGGTTAAGGCCTCGGGCAAAGCCCCAACACTCTCAAATTCAATTAAATATAGGCGTCCGGAATCTAGGCATCGTTGGGTTATACCTGCCCCGTAACAACTCACGTGACAGAGCGAACAGAGGCCAGAGCAGCGCCATCACTTGTCATGCCCACCACAACAGTGTTTGGATGAGCCCACGCCGACCGAGCGAACAGAGGCCAGACCAGCGCTCTCAGCTACCGTGACCGCCACCACAGTGGCTGGCTAAGCCCAGGTCGACCAAAAGAACATAGGCCAGAGCAGCGCCCTCTCGTGTCTTGCCCGCAACTACAGTGGTTGGTTCAGCCCTCGACGAACGATCAGAGGCACAGCAGCGCCCTCAGCTATGGTGCCCGCCTCCACAGTGGCTGGGTAAGCCCATGCCGACCAAGAGAACAGAGGCCAGGGCAGCGCCCTCTCCTGTCGTACCCACCACCACAGTGGCTTGCTGAGCCCACGACGAATGAACGGAGGCCAGAGCAGCTCCTTCAAATGTCATGCCCGACACCACAGTTGATCGCTGAGCCCACGGCGGACGAGCGAAAATAGGCCATAGCAGAGCCCACTAATGACGTGCTAACCACCACAGTGGCCGGATGAGCCCACGCCCACCATGCGAACAGAGGCCAGAAGAGCGCCCTCAAATTTCGGTCAAGGCAAAACAGTGGCTGTCTGAACCCACGCCTACCTAGCCAAAATAGGCCAGAGCAGCGCCCTCAACTGTCGTGCCCGCCACCACAGTGACTGGCTGAGCCGTCGCTGACAAAGCGAACAGGGGTCAGAGATGCACTCTCAATTATCGTGCCCGCCACCACAGTCGCTGTGTGAGCCCAGGCGACCGAGCTAACAGAGGCCAGCCCAGAGACCTAAAATGCCGTGCCCGCCACCACAGTGGCAGGATGAGCACACGCCGACAGAGCGAACAGAGGCCAGAACAGCGCCAACACGTATCGTGCCCGACACAACAGTGGCTAGCTAAGACCACACCGACTGAGAGAACAGAGGCCAGAGACGCGCCCTCACCAGTCTTGCCCGCCACCACAGTTGCTGGTTGAGACCACGCCGAATGAGCGAACAGGGGCAAGAGCAGGGACCTTATCTGTCGTGCCCACCACCACAGTGACTGGCAGAGCCCACGCCCATCGATCGAACAGAGGCCAGAGCAGCGCCCTCACATTTCGTGCCCGCTACCACAGTGGCTGGCTGAGCCCACGACGACCGTACGATCAGAGGTAAGAGCAGCGCCCACACCAGTCGAGCTCGCCACCACAGTTGTTGTCTGAGCCCACGCCGGACGAGCGAAGGAGGCCATAGCAGTGCCCTCAACTGCCGTTCCCGCCACCACAGTGGCTGGCTGGGCCACGCTGACCAAGCGAACAGAGGCATGAGCAGAGCCCTCAACTGTTATTTCCGCCACCACCTTGACTGAATGTGCTCATGACGACCAAGCGATCAGACGCCAGATCAGCGCCCTCACCTGTCGTTACAGCCATCACAGTGGCTGGCTTAGCCCACGCCGAACGAGCGAACATAGGCTAAAGCAGAGCCCTCACCTGTCGTGCCCACCACCACAGATTCTGGCAGAGCCGAGGCCGACCAAGCGAACAGAGGCCAGAGCAGCGCTATGTCCTGACGTGCCCGTCACCACAGTGGCTGGATGGGGGCACGCCAACCAAGCGAACAGTGGCCTGAGCAGCGCTTTCTCTTATCGTGCCCGCCATAACAGTGGCTGGTTGAATCCACGCCGACCAAAAGATCAGAGGCCATAGAAGCGCCCTAACATGTCGTGCCCGCCACCACAGTGGCTGGTTGAGCCCACGACGACCGAACGAACAGAGGACAGAGCAGAGCTCTCACCTGTCGTGCTCGCTAACACAGTGGCTGGCAGAGCCCTCGCTGACCAAGCGAACAGAGGCCAGATCGCGCCCTCACTTGTCGTGCCCGCCACAACACTGGCTGCATGAGCCCACGCCGAAAAAGCGAACAGAGGTCAGAGCAAGACCCTCAACTATCGTACTCGCAATCACAGTGGCTGTTTGAGCACAGGCGATCAAACGTACAGAGACCAGCGCAGCGCCCTCATCTGTCGTGACCTCCAAAACAGTGGCAGGCCAAAACCGACAGAGGAGAACAGAGCCCAGAAGAGCGGAATCACCTGTCGTGCCCGACACCACAGTGGCTAGTTAAGCCAACAAAGACCGAGAGAACAGAGGACAGAAGAGCGCCCTAACCTGTCGTGCCGCCAACACAGTCGCTGGTTGAGCACACACCGACAGAGCGAAGGGAGGTCAGAGAAGCGCCCTCAAATGTCGAGCCCGCCACATCAGTGTCTGGTGAGCCCACGCCTACAGAATGAACGGAGGCCACAGGAGCGCCATCAAATGTCGTGCCCGACACCACATTGACTGCCTGAGCCCACGCCGACAGAAAGAAAAAAGGCCAGAGCAGCACCCTCAACTGACGTGCCCGCCACAACAGTGGCTGGCTGTGCCCACGTCGACCAAGAGAACAGAGGCCATAACCGAGCCGTCAACTGTCGTGCCTGCCAACACAGTGGCTGGCTCAGCCCACGCCGACCGATCGAACAGAGGCCAAAGCAGCGCCCTCACCTGTCATTCCCGCAACCACAGTGGCTGGTTGAGACCACGCCGACAGGGTGAATAGAGGCCAGAGTAAGGCCCTCACCTGTCGAGCCCGCCACCACAGTGGCTGCTGAGCCCACGCCGACCGATCGTCCAGAGGCCAGAGCAGCGCCCCTCCCCTGTCGTGACAGCCTCCACAGTGGCTGTCTGAGACTACGCCGACAGAGAGAACGTAGGCCAGAGCAGCGCCCTAACGTGTAGTGCCCAACAAAGTGGATGGCTGAGCCCACGCAGACAAAGCGAACGGGGGTCAGAACAGCGCCCTCAGCTCTCGTGCCCGCCACCACAGTGGCTTGCTGAGTCCAAGCCGACCAAGCGAACAGAGGCTACAGCAGCGCCCTCACCTGTCGTGCCCGCCAACACAGTGGCTGTATCAGCCCACGACGAACAAGTGAACAGAGGCCAGAGCAGAGCTCTCACCTGTTTGCCCACACGTCAGTGGGTGACTGAGCCCAAGACGACCGAGCGAACAAAGGCCAGAGCAGCGCCCTCTCCTGTCATACCCGCCTTCAGTGTGGCTTGCTGAGCCCACGCCGACCGATCGAACAGAGGCCAGAGCTGTGCCCTCACCTATTGTACCCGCCACCGCAGTGGCTGGCTGAGGCCACGGCGACCAAGCGAACAGTGGCCATAGCCGCGCCGTCAACTGTCGTACTCGCCTTCATAGTGGCTGGCTGAGCCCAAGCCGATAGATCGAACAGAGGCCAGAGCAGCGCCCTCACCTGTCGTCCACGCCAACACAGAAGCTGTCTCAGCCCACACACACCGATCGAACAGAGCCCAGACCAGCGACCTCACCTTTCATGCCCGCCACCACAGTGCTTGGCTGAGCTCACCCGGAACGAGTGAACAGAGTACAGAGCAGCGCCCTCAAATTCTTGTGCCCGCCACCACAGTGGCAGACTTAGCCCACGCCGAACGATTGATCAGAGGCCAGAGCAGCGCCCTGAACAGTAGTGCCAGCCACTACTGTGGCTGGCTGGGCCCACGCCGATCAAGAGTACAGAGGCCACATGAGAATCATGGCCTGGCTTGGCCGCCAAAACAGTGGTTGTCTAGGCCGACGCCGACCAAGCGCACAGAGGTCGGATCAGCGCCCTCACTTGTAGTGCCAGACACCACATTGGCTGGAATATGTCCAGGCCGACCGAGCGAACAGAGGCCAGAAAAGAGTCACCACATGTCCTGCCCGCCACCACCGTGGCTGTCTGAGCCTACGGCGACCAAGCGAACAGGCCAGAGCAGCGCCCTAACCTGCCGTGCCCGCCAACACAGTGGCTGGCTTATCCCACGTCGACCGAGCGAACAGAGGCCACAGAAGCGCCCTCAACTGACGTTCCCGCCACCACAGAGGATGGAAGTGCCATCGCCGACCAATAGAACAGGGGCCATAGCCGAACCGTTACCTATCGTGCCGACCATCATAGTGGCTGGCTCAGCCCACGTCTACCGATCGAACAGAGGTCAGGCCAGCGCCCTCACTTGTCGTGCCAGCCAACACAGTGGCTGTTTGAGCACACTCTGACAGATCGAACTGTGGTCAGAGCAGCGCACTCACTTGTCGTACCCGCCATCACAGTGGCTGGCTGAGCCCACGACGGCCAAGCGATCAGAGGCCACAGCCGCGCCGACAACTTTCGTCCTCGGCACCACAGTCGCTGGATGTTACCACGCCGATCGATCGAACAGAGGCTTAACAGCGCCATCACCTTTTGTGCCCGCCACCACAGTGGCTGGCTGAGACCACGCCGACAGCGAACGGAGGCCAGAGCAGCGCCCTCACATGTCGTTCCCAACACCACAGTGGCAGACTGATCCCACGCCGATCGAGCGAACAGATGCCAGAGCAGCGCCCTAGCCTGTAGTGCCCGCCACCACATTGGCTGACTTAGCCCACGCCGACCGAGCAAATGAGGCCAGAGCAGCGCCCTCACATATCGTGCCCTCCACCACAGTGGCTGGCTGAGCCCACGCTGTCAAAGCGAACATAGGCCAGAGCAGTGACCTCACCTGTCGTGTCCGCCTCCATAGTGGCTGGCTGAGCCCTCGCGACCGATCGAACTGAGGCCAGAGCAGCGTCCTCGCCTGTCATGCCTGCCACCACAGTAGCTGTCTGAGACCACGCCGACAGAGCGAACGGAGGCCAGAGCAGCGCCCGAACGTGTCGTGCCCAACTAAGTGGCTGGCTGAGTCCACGCCGACAGAGCGAACGGGGACCAGAGCAGCGCCCTCACTCTCGTGCCCGCCACCACAATCGCTGGCTGATTCCAAGCCGACCATGCGAACGACGCTAGAGCAGCGCCCTCACCTGTCGTGCCCGTCAACACAGTGGCTAAATGAGCCCACGCCGAACAAGAGAACAGAGGCCAGAGCACAGCCCTCACCTGTCGTGCCCGCCTCCACGGTGGCTGGCTGAGCCTCCGTCGAACAAGCGAACTGATGCTAGAGCAGCGTCTTCACGTCTCTTGCCAGCCACCGCAGTGGATCTTTGAGCCCACGACGACCGATTGAACATAGCCCAGATAACAGCCCTCACCTGTCGTCCACGCCTTCAGAGTGGCTGGCTGAGCCCACGCCGACCGAGCGAGCAGAGGCCAGAACTGTGTCATTACCTGTCGTGCCCGCCACCACAGTAGCTTGCTGCGCCTACGCCGACCAAACAAACAGAGGCCAGTGCACCGCCCTCACCTATCATTCACGCCATCTTATTGGATGGCTGGGCCCACGCCGACCAAAATATTAAGGCCAGAGCATCGTCTTCAGCTGTTGTGACCGCCAACTCAGTGGCTAGATGAACACAAGCCGACAGAAGAAACAGAGGCCCAAGTAGCGCCCTCATATGTCGTGCCGCCACCAAAGGGGCTGCCTGAGCTCTCGCCGACCGTTAGAACAGAGGCGAGAGCATCTCCCTCACGTGTAGTACCCGCCACCAGAGTGACTGCATGAGTCCACGCCGACGAAGATATCAGTGGCCAGAGCAGAGCCCTCACCTGTAGTGCCCGCCAGCACACTGGCTAGCTGAGACCACGCCGACAGAGCGAAGGGAGGCCAGAGCAGCGCTCTTACCTGTCGTGCTCGGCCAACACAGTGGCTGGCTGTGCCTACGCCGACCGAGCGAAAATAGGCCTTTGCAGCGCCGTCACATGTCGTGCCCGCCAACACAGTGGCTGTCTAAGCCCACGCCGACCGAGCGAACAGAGGCCTGAGTAGCGCCCTCACATGTCTTGCCCGCCACCACAGTGGCTAGCTAGGCCAACAGCGACTGAGCGAACAGAGGCCAGATATGCGCCTTCACCTGACGTGCCCGCCACCACGGTGGCTGGCTCAGCCCACGCCGACCGAGCGAAAAGAGGCATGAGCAGCGCCCTCCCCTATTATGCCCGCCACCTTAGTGGCTGGCTGAGCCCACGTCGACAGAGCGAACAGATTCCAGAGCAGCGATAACACTTGTCGTGCCCGCCACCAAAGTGGATGGCTGAGCTCACGTCAATCGAGCGAACAGGGACCAGAGCAGCGACCTGACCTGTCGTGCACGCCACCGCACTGTTTGGATAAGCCCACGTCGATCGAGCGAACAGAGGCCAGAACAGCGCCCTCAGCTTTCGTTCCCGCCACCATAGTGCCTTGCTAAGCCCACGACGACCGAGCGAACAAAGTCAAGAACAGCGCCCTATCCTGTCGTGAACGCCACCAGTGTCAGGCTGAGCCCACGACGACCGAACGAACAGAGGCACTGCAGCGCCCTAACACGTCGTGCCCTTCACCACAGGGGCTGGCCGAGCCCACGACGACCGAACGAACAGAGGCCAGAGCAGCGCCCTCAATTTCGTGCCCGCAACCACAGTCTCTGGCTAACCCCACGACGAAGGAACGATCAGAGGTCGGAGCAGCGCCCTCAACTGTTGTTCCAGCCAACACAGTGACTGGCTCAGACCACGCCGACCAAGCGAACATAGGCCAATGCAGCACGCTCAATTGTCGTGACCGCCTCCACGGTGTCTGGCCGAGCCCAGACCGACATAGCGAACAGACGCCATAGTAGCGCCCTCTCCTAACGTACCCGTCACCACAGTGCCTGGTTGGGCACACGCCAACCAAACGAACAGAGGCCACAGCAGCGCCCTCACCTGTCTTGCCCTCCTCCACAGATACTGGCTGAGCGCTCGCCGACCGAGCGATCAGAGGTCAGAGCAGCGGCCTCAAATGTCGTGCCCGTCATCACAGTAGCTGGCTGAGCCAACGCCGATCGAGCTAACATAGTCCAGAGCAGCGCCTTCACCTATCGTGTCCGCCACCGCAGTGTTTGAAAGTACCCACGCCAACCTTGCGAACAGAGGCCAGAGCAACGCCATAAGCTTTCGACGCCGCCTCCACAAAGGCTGGCTAAGGCCACGCCGACCGAGCGAACAGAGTCAAGAGCAGCACCTTCTCCTCTCGTGCCCGTCACCACAGTGGCTGGATGAGCCCATGACGACCGAACGAACAGAGGCACAACAGCGCCCTCAGCTGTCTTGCCGGCCACCACAGTGGCTGGATGAGCCCACATCAAAAATCGAAAGGATGTCGGAGCAGCGAACTTACCTGTCTTGCCCGATAACACTGTGGCTCTCTGAGCCCTCGCTCACCAAGCGAGCAGGGGCCAGAGCAGCGCTCTCACTTGTCGTGCCCGCCCCAACACCGGCTGTGTTAGCCCACGCCGACAAAGCGAACAGAGGTCAGAGAAGCGCCTTAAAATGTCGTGCCCATAACCACAATGGCTGTCTGTGCCCAGGTCGACCGAGCGAACAGAGGCCAGAGCAGCGCCCTCTCCAGTTGTGCCAGCCAAAACAGTGGCAGTCTGATCCAACGCCGACTCAGCGAAGAGTGGCCAGAGCTCGTCAACACATGTCGTGCCTGCCACCACAGTGGCTAGCTACGCCATCACCGACTGAGCGAACAGAGGCCAGAGAAGCGCCTACACTGACGTACCCGCCACCACAGTGGATGGATAAGCCCAAGACGACCGAGCTAACACAGGCCTGAGCAGCGCCCTCACCTATCATGCCCGCCAACACAGTGGCTGTCTGAGCCTACGTCGACCGAGCGAACAGGTTCAAGAGCAGCGACAGCACTTGTAGTGCCCGCAACCAGTGTTTGGATAAGCCCACGTCCACCGAGCGAACAGAGGCCAAAACAACGCCCTCAGCTTTCGTGCCAGCCACCACAGTACTTGGTTAAGCCCAAGCCCACCGAGCGAAAAAAGACAAAAACACCGCCCTCTCCTGTCGTGAAAGCCACCACAGTGTCTGGCTGAGCCCACGACGACACAACGACCAGAGGCACAGCAGCGCCCTAACACGTAGTGCCCTTCACCACAGTGGCTGGCTGAGCCCACGACGACCGAACGAACAGAGGCCAGAAAATCGCCCTCATCTGTCGTGCGCGCCACCACAGTTTCTGGCTGAACCAACGACGAACGATCGAACAGAGGCCGGAGCAGCTAACTCACATGCTGTTCCAGCCACCACAGTGGCTGGCTCAGCCCACGCCGATCAAGCGAACATAGGTCAAGACAGCACCCTCACCTGTCGTGCTCGCCAACACGGTGTCTGGCCGTGCCCAGACCGACCTAGCGAACAGACGCCAGATTAGCGCCATCTCCTGACGAACTCGTCACTATAGTGCCTGGTTGGGCACACGCCAATCAAGCGAACAGAAGCCTGAGCAGCGCCCTCACTTCTTCGTGCACTCCAACACAGTGGCTGGTTGAGTCTACGCCGAACAAATGACCAGAGACCAGAGCAGTGCCCTCAACTGTCTTGCCCCACTCCGCAGATGCTGGCTGAGCGCTGGCCGACCGAGCAAACAGAGGCCAGAGCATCGGCCTCACATGTCGTGCCCGCCATCTCTGTGGCTGGATGAGCCCACGCCGATCGTGCGAACATAGTCCAGAGCAGCGCCCTCACCTGTCGTGCCCGCCACCACAGTGGATGAATGAGCCCACGCCGACCGAACGACCAGAGGCACAACATCGCCCTCAGCTGTCGTGCCGGCCACCACAGTGGCTGGCTAAGCCCACGACAACCGAACGAACAGAGGCCAGAGCAGCGCCCTCACCTGTCGTGCTCGCTACCACAGTGGCTGTCTCAGCCCTCGCTGACCAAGCGAACAGAGGCTAGATCAGCGCTCTCACTTGTCGTGCCCGCCAAAACACTGGCTGCCTGAACCCACGCCGAGAAAGCGGATAGTGGTCAGAGCAGCGCCCTCAACTAACGTGCCTTCCACCTCAGTGGCTATTTGAGCCCAGGCCGAACGAGGAATCAGAGGCCAGAGCAGCGCCCTCACCTGTCGTGCCCGCCTCCACAGTGGCAGGCTGAGCCGACGCCGACCGAGCGAACAGAGGCCTGAGCAGTGCCTTCAGCTATCGTGCCCGCCACCACAGTGGCTGGCAGAGCCCACGCCAAAAATCGATCAGAGGGTAGAGCAGCGCCCTCACCTGTCGTGGCCGCCACCACAGTGATTGGCTCTGCCTACGCCCACCCAGATCACACCCAGTATTTTACCCCGACCTCACATACCAGGTCTGCGTCGAGTTCGGAGCCGCCAGACATGGGCCGGTAGTACTGACTCCGTCTATTCTGCACACCCTGTCTGTCCATTTGCCTACACTCTGCGAGTATCTCTGCAACAGTAACCCCACCGGTGCAACGATTTGTCTTTCCGTCTGCAGACCGTGACAGGAGTCGAACCGGCGGCCAAGTTCACCATGGACCGCAGGTCCATAATTCCTAAGGTCGGCGAACTGAAGCACATGCTGTTGAACATGTCGACTTTGGTCCGCCAGTTTGTGGCATATACGATGGCCGAAAAAGACTTTGAGAATAGGTACATAGCTCACCACTTCCTCTTCTGTCGTGGCGCCCAATGAGACCGCCTCTCTGTTCGTCCAATATGACGTGTTTATTCGATGAAATCACGGGCAAACTTTAATTATCTTTATTTCAATGTGTGTGTGAATATACGTGACGCAGAAAATGGACTATAATATGTGTGTGTGTGTGTAACCAGGATTCAAAGACATTTCTATATATATTCTGATGTACGCATATTAATAAGACATTTCTGTATTGCATACACTTCATACAGTATCATTTAACCTGAATTCATGTAACCAGAACGTATATTAATAAAAACAAAATAAGAACATTTGACTACAGAGTGTGTATTTAATGAACACTTCCTATTACACAAAACTAAATATGTATGCAATATGCAACACATCACCCACCAGCTGATCCCAATGTGAACGATTCTCTTCTTACGCGAAGTGTTTGTTGATTTTTAAGCACGTACAGATTCCTCACTTCTTACACTTGTATTTTATTTAGACATTACGTAGGCCACGAACTGTTCGTCTCAGGATTCCTGGGAAAAGTTTAATTTCTGCCGTGCTACTGATACAAACGTCTCACACAGTGGGCCGCGTTACTCACAAACGACGCCTGGCATCATTTGCAACTCAACCCCCCACCCCACCCACTCCTTATAGACCTCAGCCACAAACATCCTAAGGTTCAGTGCTTCGTGGCGACAGGCGTAGTAGCCACACACACTTCATTACGTTTAGGGCGTCTTGACTCCGGGCGTCGGCGTCATATTCAAACAAATCTCAATAATATCCCTAGGTTAAGGTTTCGGGCAATGACCCAACATTCTCCAAATCAATTAACTTAGGCGTGAAACAACCGTCTCTCACAATGGGCCGCGATACTCACAAACCGACGCCTGGCATAATGTGTATATCAATACACCACCCCGACCCAGCAACACACTTCATCAGTATTAGGGCTTCGTGACGACAAGCGTCGGAGCCACAACCAGTTCCACACTTTCAGGGCGTCGTGACGCCGGGAGTTGGCGTCATATGAAAAAACGCACTCATATCCCTAGGTTAAGGCCTCGGGCAAAGCCACAACACTCTCAAATTCAATTAAATTAGGGCATCCG
Source organism: Reticulitermes speratus (assembly GCA_021186555.1). NCBI lineage: Eukaryota > Metazoa > Arthropoda > Insecta > Blattodea > Rhinotermitidae > Reticulitermes > Reticulitermes speratus. Next base: position 35,085,354 of record JAJKFL010000003.1, on the reverse strand, counting down.
GACGCTAGGCGTCGATGGGATATAACTGCTCCGTAACTACTCACGTCGACCGAGAGAACAGAGGCCAGAGCAGCGCCAACACTTTTCGTGCCCGCCACCATACTGGTTGGATGAGCCCACGCCGACCGAGCGAACAGAGGCCAGACAAGCGCTCTCAGCTTCCGTGCCCGCCACCACAGTGGCTGGGTAAGCCCACGCCGACCGATAGAACAGAGGCCAGAGCAGCGCTCTCTCCTGTCTTGCCCGCCACTTCAATGGTTGGTTGAGCCCACGACGAACGATCAGAGGCACAGCAGCGCCATCAGCTATCGTGCCCGCCACCACAATGGCTGACTAAGCCCACGCCGACCGAGCGAACAGAGGCCAGAGCAGCGCCATCTCCTGTCGTACCCGCCACCACAGTGGCTGGCTGAGCACACGACGAACGAACGAACAGAGGTCAGAGCAGCGCCCTCAACAGTCGTGCCATCCTACACAGAGGCTGGCTGAGCCCAGGCCGACCGACATAACAGAGGCCAGAGCAGCGACCTCACATGTCGTGCGCGCCACCACAGTGGGTGTCTCAGCCCACGCCGACCGAGCGAACAGAGGCGACAGCAGCGCCCTCACCTGTCAGGCCCGATAAATCATTCGCTGGAAGAGCCCACGCCGACCTGGCAAACAGAAGCCAGAGCAACGCCCTCAACTGTCGAGCCCGCCATCACAGTGGCTGGATGAGCCCACGCCGACCAAGCGAACAGAGGCCAGAGCATCGCCCTCAACTGTCGTGCCCGCCACCACAGTGGCTGGCTGAGCTCTCGACCACCGATGGAACAGAGACCAGTGCAGTGCCCTCAACTGTCGTGCCCGCCACGTCAGTGGCTGGCTGAGCTCACGCCTACCTTGCGAACAGTGGCCAGAGCTACGCCCTCACCTGTCGTGTCCGCAATCACAGTCGTTGTCTGAGCGAAAGCCCACCAAGCAAACAAAGGCCAGAACAGCGACCTCTTCTGACTTGCCCGCTACCACAGTGACTGGCTGAGCCCTCGCTGACAAAGCGAACAGGGGCCAGAGCAGTGCCCTCAATTGTCGTGCCCGCCACAAAACTGGCTGAGGAAGCCCAAGCCGACAAAGCGAACAGAGGTCAAAGCAGCACCCTCAACTAAAGTGCCCGCCACCACATTGGCTCTGTGAGCCCAGGCGACCGAACAAATAGAGGCCAGCTCATCGCCCAGAACTGTCGTGCCCGCCACCACAGTGGTAGTCTGATCACACGCCGACCGAACGAACAGAGGCCAGAACAGCGCCAAAATCTGTCGTGCCCGACATAACAGTGGCTAGCTAAGACCACACCGACTGAGAGAACAGAGGCCAGAGACGCGCCATCACTTTTCGTGCCCGCCACCACAGTGGCTGGCTGAGCCCACGCCGACAGAGCGAACAGAGGCAAGAGCAGCGCCCTCACCTGTCTTGACCGCCACCACAGTTGCTGGTTGAGCCTACGCCAACCGAGCGAACAGAGGCAAGAGCAGGGATCTTACCTGTCGTGCCCACCACCACAGAAGCTAGCAGAGCCCACGCCCATCGATCGAACAGAGGCCAGAACAGCGCCCTCACATTTCGTGCTCGCCACCACAGTGGATGGATGAGCCCAAGCGGACTGAGCAAACAGAGACCAGAGCAGCGCCCTTAACTTTCGTGCCCGCCATCACAGTGGCTGGCTTGGTCCAAGCCGAACGAGCGAACAGAAGCCAGAACAGAGCCTTCAAATTTCGTGCACTCCAACACAGTGTTTGGCTGAGCCCACACCGATCGAGCGAACAGAGGCAAGAGCAGGGCCCATACCTGTCGTGTTCACCACCAGAGTGGCTGGAAGAGCCCATGCCCATCGATCGAACAGAGGCCAGATCAGTGCCCGCACATTTCGTGCCCGCCACCACAGTGGCTGGATGAGCCCAAGCGGACAGAGCGAACAGAGACCAGAGCAGCGCCCTTAACTTTCGTGCCCGCCACCACAATGGCTGGCTTAGACCACGCCGAACGAGCGAACAGTTGCCAGAACAACGCCGTCAACTGTCGTGCACTCCACCACAGTGGCTGGCTGAGCCCACGCCGACCGAGCGAACAGAGACCAGTGCAGCGCCCTCTCCTGTCGTGGCCACCAACAGAGTGGCTGTTTGAGCCCACTCCGACCGAGTGAACCGAGGCCAGACCAGCGCCCTCAAATTTCGTGCCCGCCAACACAGTCGCTGGCTGTGCCCACCCCGACCGAGCGTACAAAGGCCAGAGCAGCGCCCTCACCTAATGTCCCCGCCACCACAGTGGCTTGCTGAGCCCATGACGACCAAGTGAACAGAGGCCAGAGCAGACCCTTCAAAGGTAGTGCCCGCCACGACAGTGGCTGGCAGAGCCCACGCCGACCGATCGAACAGATGCAAGAGCAGCGCTCTCTCCTGACGTGCCCACCACCACTGTGGCTGGATGAGCCTACGCCGACCGAGGGAACAGAGGCAAGAGCAGGGCACTCACCGTCGTGTCCACCACCACAGTGGCTGGCAGAGCCCATGCCGAACGAGCGATCAGATGCCAGAATAGCGCCCTCACCTTTCGTCACCTTTGGGGACTCAATCACTGTGGTGTAGGTCCGATAGGCAAGGGCGTTGATCTGGTCTCACCTGTTTCTTTGTTCGGCGTAGGAAGGTTAATGTGGAGGCGGGACGATACGCAAGGGCCTAGGTCTGGTCTCGCCTCTGATCTTTTTGTCGGCGTAGACTCAGACGTCTGTGGTTGCAGGCCGATAGACAAGGGCATCGTTTTGGTCTCGCCTCTGTTCCTTTGGTCGATATGGGCTCAGTCAATGTGGTGGCGGTCCGATAGGCAAGGGCGTTGTTCTGGTTTCGCCTCTGTTCCTTTGGTCGGCGTGGGCTCAGTCACTGTGGCGTCGGGCCGATAGTCAAGGGTGTTGGTCTGGTCGCGCTTCTGTTCTTTCGTCGGCGACGATTCAGTCACTGTTGTAGGGGGCCGATAGGCAAGGGCGTTGTTCTGGTCTCGCCTCTGTTCCTTTCGTCGGCGTAGGCTCAGACACTGTGGTTGCGGGCCAATAGGCAATGGCGTTGGTCTTGTCTCTCCTCTGTTCCCTTGGTGGGCGTCGGCTCAGACACTGTGTGTTTGCGGGCCGATAGGCAATGGCGTTTGTCTGGTCTCCCCTCTGTTCCTTCGGTCGGCGTAGTTTGAATCACTGCCGAGACGGGTCGATAGGCAAGGGCGTTGGTCTGGTCTCGCCGCTTTTCTTTGGTCGCCGTGTGCTCAGTCACTGTGTTGGCGGTCCCATAGGCAAGGGAGCTGGTCTGGTCTCGCCTCTGTTCTTCTGTTCGGCGTGGGCTCAATGACTGTTTTGGCGGGCCGATAGGCAAGAACGTCGTTCTTGCTTCGCCTCTCTTTCTTTGTCGGCGTGGGCTCAGCCACTGTGGTGGCGGGCCGATAGGCAAGGGCGTTGGTCTGGTGTCGCCTCTGTTCTTTTGGTCAGCGGGGGCTCAGTCAATGTGGTGGCGGGCCGATAACCAAAGGCGTTGATCTGGTCTCGCCTCTGTTCATTTGGTCGGCGTCTGCTCGGTCACTGTTGCGAGCCGATAGGCAAGTGCGTTGTTCTGGTCTCGCCTCTGACGCTTTGGTCGGCGAGGGCTCTGACACTGTGGTGGTGGGCCGATATGCAAGGGCGTTTGTCTTGTCTCGCCTCTGTTCCTTTGGTCGGCGTGGGCTCAGTCACTGTGGTGGCGTGCCGTAAGGCAAGGGCGTTGGTCTGGCCTCGCCTCTGTTCCATTGGTCGGCATGGGCTGTCACTGCGGTGGCTTGCCGATACGCAAGGGCGTAGGTCTGGTCTCACCTCTGTTCTTTTGTCGGCGTGTGTTCATTCACTGTAGTATGTCCTCATATCACTAACCGGCAACTCATTGAAAATATTACGAGACAGTTATGTCCTACCAATAGCCGGCAAAACTTTGAAAATATTGCAATGCAGGTATTTCCTCCCACCACTATCTACCTACCACTAGGTTAGGTTAGGTTACGTCTTGCAGGCAAGGGCTATACATACCACAGGTTAAATCATCCTGAGAACCACATTGCCGGGCAGAGGACTGCCCGTTCTTCTCCACTGTCTCAATCTCTCGTCCTCCTGAAATATCAAATGAACCGTCGTGTATCGAGGCGGGAGCGGATAGCGAACAGAGGCCTATCTGGCTTCAGACGATTTAGCGCTGAGCGGAGGAGAGTCTCAGCATTCTTCCACCACCTGGCAGTAGGGGTTCATTCATGTTTCAGGGAAGGCCAAAGTCATATCCGTTAGAGCAGCAGTGAATACAATGCCGAATGCCGGTCCCGTAAGGCCGGTATATCCTACTACGTGCCTGCACGTCTTTCAAAATATTCCGAGGCGGGTATGTCCTCCTATCACGAGCCTGCATGTCTTTGAATATATTCCGAGGCGGGTATGTCCTCCTAATTAGAGCCGGCAACACTTTGAATGTTATCCTAGGCAATCTTAAGTAGGTCCCACTACAACGGGTGGGCGACACTTTCGAGGCTGGTATATCCTACCACGAGCCGGCATCACTTTGAATATATTCCGAAGCAGGTATGTCCTCCTACCACGAGCCGGCAACACTTTGAATATATTCCGAGGCAGGTATGTCCTCCTACCACGAGTGTGTATTTATTAGTATGTATTAGCTGTAGAATTTTTCCAAGAAACTGTCCACCATCTAAGGAACCATAACTGATTTAATAAGACATTCGCGGTTTCACTTTAATGTGGTTTGCACTGAGACATGCTTGACTTAATCTTGGAAACAAGCATATGACTACGGGCAGGATGAACCAGGGAATAGTCACTGCGGTGCGAGTTCCTCCCAGGGACCGCCCGAAGGCATTTCGCCGCGACGTTGCTATGAGTTTGCCCGTTTGGCCAGTATGTCCTACTAACACGAGACGCCAACACTTCAAATATTCGGATGGAGCCTAAAGTTGATCCAAGTACAACGTGCGGGCGACACTTGGGGAAAACTGTCGAGGCAGGTATATCCTCCTACCACGAGACGGCATCACTTTGAAAATATTCCGAGCCAGATATGTCCTCTTACCACGAGCCGGGAACACTTTGAAAATATTCCGTGGCAGGTATGTTGTCCAACCAAGAGCCTGCATGCCATTGAAAATATTAGCATGTATTAGCTCTAGAATTACCACATTTATGCAAGTAACTATCCACCATCTAAGGAATCATAACTGATTAAATCAGCCATTGGCGTTTTCACCTTAATGTGGCTTGCACTGAGACATGTATGATATAATCTTTGAGACAAGCATATGACTACCTGCAGGATCAACCAGGGAACCGTCACTGCGATGCGAGTTCCTTTGTTCTTTTGGTCGCCGTGGGCTCAGTCACTGTGGTGGCGGGCCGATAGGCAAGGGCGTTGGTCTGGTCTCGCCTCTGTTCCCTTAATCGGCGAGGGCTCAGTCACTGTGGTGGCGGGCCGATAGGCAAGGGCGTTGGTCTGGTCTCGCCTCAGTTCTTTGGTCGGCGTGGACTCAAGACACTGTGGTGGCGGGCCGATTGGCAGGGGTATTGGTCTGGTCCCACCTGTTTCTTTGGTCGACGTAGGATCGGTACTGTGGTATCGGGTTGACATGCAAGGGCGTTGGTCAGGTCTCGCCTCTGATCCTTTGGTCGGCATGGGCTCAGACACTGCGTTGGTGGACCGATAGTCAAGGGCATTGGTTTGGTATTGCCTCTGTTCCCTTGGTCGGCGTGGGCTCAGTCAATGTGGAGGCGGGACGATAGGCAAGGGCGTTGGTCTGGTCTCGCCTCTGTTCTTTTGTCAGCGTGGACTCAGTCACTGTGGTGGCGGGCCGATAGGCAAGGGCGTTGGTCTGTTCTCTCCTCTGATCCCTTGGCCGGCGTTGGCTCAGAAACTGTGGTGGCAGGTCGATAGGCAAGGGCGTTGGTTTTCTCTCGCATCTGTTCCTTTGGTCGGCGTGCGCTCAGTCAACTTGGAGGCGGGACTATAGGCAAACTACGTTGGTCTGGTCTCGCCTCTGTTCCTTTGGTCGGCGTGATCTCAGTGACTGTGGTGGCGGGCCGATAGGATAGGGCGTTGGTCTGGGCATGCCTCTGTTCGCTTGGTCGGCGTGGGCTTAGCCACTGTGGTGGCGGGCCGATAGGGAAATGCGTTGGTCTGGTCTCACCTCTTTTCCTTCGTTCGGCGTAGGCTCTGTCACTGTGGTGGCGGGCCGATAGGCAAGGGCTTTGGTCTGACTCGCCTCTGTTCCTTTGGTCGGCGTGGGTTCAGTCACTGTGGTGTCTGGCCGATAGGCAAGGGCGTTGGTCTGGTCTGGCTTCTTTTCCTTCGTTTGGCGTAGGCTCTGTCACTGTGGTGGCGATCTGATAGGCAAGGACTTTGGTCTGGTATCGCCTCTGTTCCTTTGGTCGGCGTGGATTCAGTCACTGTAGTGGCGGGCCGGTTGGCAAGGGCGTTGGTCTGGTCTCGCCTCTGTTCCTTTGGTTGGCGTGGGCTCAGTCACTGTGTTGGCGGGCCGATAGGCAAGAGCAATGGTCTGGTCTCGCCTCTGTTCCTTTGGTCGGTGTGGGCGCAGTCACTGTGATGGCGGACCGATAGGCAAAAGCGTTGGTCTGGTCTGGCCTATGTTCCTTTGGTCGGTGTGGGCTCAGACGGCCACTGTGCACGACAGGTAAAATATTAAGGTGAAACCGCAAATGGCTCATTAAATCAGTTATGGTTGCTTAGATGGTGGACAATTACTTGCTATAGTTTCAAAATTGCCGGCTCGTGGTAGGAGGATATACCTACCTCGAAAATTTTTCCAAGTGTCGCCGCGCTTTGTAGTGGGACCAAAATTAGACTGCCTACGAATATGTGTTTTTGTCTCGTGTTAGTTGGACATACTGGACTACGAGCCCGGCATTCGGGGTATATCCGTTGCTGCTCCAACCGAGATCATTTCAGTCTTCCCTGAAACATGAATAAACACATATTGCCTGGTGGTAAACAAATGCTGAGACTCGCCTCCGCTCAGCGCTCCATCTGATGTCAGATCAGCCTCTGCTCACGCCTCGGTTCACGACGGTTCATTTGATACTTCAAGAGGAAGAGAGACTGAGACAGTGGAGAAGACCGGGCATTCCTCCGCCCAGCAATGTGGTTCATAGTATGATTTACTCTGTGGTGTGTGTAGTCCTTGCCTGGTAAACGTAACCCAACCTAACCTAGTGGTAGGTAGCTAGTGGTAGGAGGAAATATCTGCCTTGGAGTATTTGCAACCTGTTGCCGGTTAGTGGTAGGAGGACATAATTGCATCGGAATATATTGATGCAGGTTTGTAGTAGGAGGTCATAACTGCCTCGGATTATTTTCAATGTGTTGCCGGCTCGTTGTAGGAGGACATACCTGCCTCAGAATATATTCAAAGTGTTACCGGCTCGTTGTAGGAGGATATACCTGCATCGAAAGTTTTTCAGTGTCGCCCGTGCGTTGTAGAGGGGCCAACTTAAGGCTGCCTCGGAAAATATTCACTGTTGCCGGCTAGTGGTAGTAGGACATACCGGCCTTTGAGTATTTTCAAAGAGATGCCGGCTCGTGGTAGGAGGACATACCCGCCTCGAAATATATTCAAAGACAAGCAGGTTCGTGATAGGAGGACATACTCGCCTCGAATTATTTTCAAAGACATGCAGGCTCGTGGTAGGAGGACATACCCGCCTCGGAATATTTACAGACATCCAGGCTCGTGGTAGGAGAACTTACCTGCCTCGGAGTATCTTCAAAGTGCTGCCGGCTCGTGGTAGGAGGACATAGTGTGGACAAGGTGTGGATGTTTTTGTAATGTGTGTACGGTGTTCTAATGTGTGTACTTGTATTTACTGTATGTATTTTTTTTTGTATGTGTATGGGTGTTTTTGTAAGGTGTGGATGTATTTGTAAGGTGTGGATGTTTTTGTAAGGTGTGGATGCTTTTGTAAGGAGTGGATGCTTTTGTAAGGTGTGAATGTTTTTGTAATGTGTGTACGGTGTTCTAATGTGTGTACTTGTATTTACTGTATGTATTTTTTTTTGTATGTGTATGGGTGTTTCTGTAAGGTGTGGATGTATTTGTAAGGTGTGGATGTTTTTGTAAGGTATGGATGCTTTGGTAAGGAGTGGATGCTTTTTTAAGGTGTGGATGTTTTGTAATGTGTGTACGATGTTCTAATGTATGTACTTGTATTTACTATATGTATTTTGTTTTGTAATTGTGTATAGTTTGTTTTGTATTGTTACTTTTATGTATATTATATGTCCATTTGTATTGTGTGTACTAGTGTAAGGACTACTGCCACCGGGTGAAAACATTTGTATTGTGTGTACTAGTGTAAGGACTACTGCCACCGGGTGAAAACCCAATTGCAGTAAATAATAATAATAAATAAATAAATAAATAATAAAAATACCCGCCTCGGAATATTTTCAAAGACATGCAGGCTCTTGGTAGGAGGACATAACTGCCACGGAGTATTTTCAAAGACATCCAGGCTCGTGGTAGGAGAACTTACCTGCCTCGGAGTATCTTCAAAGTGCTGCCGACTCGTGGTAGGAGGACATACTCGCCTCGGAATATTTTCAAAGACATGCAGGCTCGTGGTAGGAGGACATAACTGCCACGGAATATCTTCAAAGTACTGCCGGCTCGTGGTAGGAGGACATACCCGCCTCGAAATATTTTCAAAGACACGCACGCTGCTATTAATGCAGACCACCTTTTCTGATGGAGAGACAACTCCTGTTTAGTAGAGGACCCAGTACTACCAGACCCTGGGCAGCTTTCTTTCTGACTTGATCGATAGAGGTGATCAGGTCAGCCGTGTAACAAGGGTCACCCACAGATAGCTGGCTGTGTCAACCCAATTGATTGGCTCCCCGAAAAGCTGTATTTGACGATATGACAGTTGTCACCACTTTGAACAGCCAATTGGCCAATATTCACGTCGTTCCCGCAGGCCAGATAGGCAACAATACTACCATGTATGTCTCAGGAATCGCGGACATGCGTGGTGTCCTGATTTGGTTAAGTGCTTTATTCCCAGTGTTTTCTCAGCCGAAATAAGGGGGACCCCGCATTTTATAGTGTCGGAGACATGGCTTTTTAAGATGAGTGTTTATTCTCTGACCGAGCACTCCAGGCACACTCAGCATAACAGAGGATATGCGTCCCGGTGTGTTGCTAGTGATGAAGCTCACCATTCCGAGGAGCGATCAACAGCAAAGCAGCTCTTGAATTCTGCAACTGCAGGGGCAACTACACAGCCATCCATCAGTGCCGTTCTAAGTGGATGGACGCAAAAGCAGCACGTACTAAGCGGGAGCCAACCGAAATCAGGCCAAAAAGCGGCACAGTCCTCCTAATTGTCTCGCCGAAAAAGGCTCGGACGGGGCCTTATTCTGAGACCTTCAACCCACTCCAAAGTCGGTTACAGAAACCATTAAACAAGCACAATTGGCCGAATCCAGCAAGACGAGCAAAACTACCCAGTCTGCACTCAAAATCAGGGAAGCCCCAAAGTCACTATGTGACTAAAACGATACAAACGACCAAGACTAGCAAATTTTTTGGCTAAGGAACCAAAAACCAATTAACTTGGTATAAGCAACACAACACAAGTAGGTGCCTATCGAGTTCTCTGATCTCGTAGACAACCATCCCCTGGACACATTTGTAGAGCTGAAACGCTTGATGCTCGCATCTGTCGCCACCGTCCCTACTGGGGCACCTCGCTCGCGGGCTCTGCTGAAAAAACTTGTCCTTTCTGTAGCCAACTATGGTACCACAGCCTACGAGGACGAATGAGAAATGCCTACGGTTGTCTGATGGAACGCTGATAGAGTTCGTTGCAGGAAATTGAAACTCGATCCTTTCCTCGGACCACACGGAGTTGATAATGCCTCCAGTCTGAAAGGCATCATGGACCAGAAGCTTTACAAGCAGCTCAATCGTCGAATGATGGAGTACGCGTTTCTGTCTGGATGTACGCCACCCGCACCCATGTCAGGAAGCTGCAGGTGGCTCAGTTCAAGTGTCTTCGCGTTGCTACTGTTCCATCTTCGTACATTATTAACAGGTAAATTCTCGAGGATTTGGGAGTTAGTTCTTCGTCGAACAAATGAGAACTCTAACCGAGAATTACGACACAAAGTTAGCTTGTGTGGGGAATCGGCACCTCGGCAGATATTCACGCTGATCTAGGGTTGAACCAAGTGGCCTCAAGCACAAGCTAAAGCGACTGAGGTCAGCAGAGTTGTCGAGGCCGCCCGTCAAGCTGTGGCCATGTCGACACCGAATCGTGACTAGCACTGATCAGCTAGGCACATTGCGCCTACCCAGACTGAGGTTTTTCCGTGATTTTTCCTGAGTTGTATGGTGAATGTCAGGGTATAATGCATCGAATGGACTCAGCACTCACTGCCGCCCTCACCTCTAGCCCGGCGGCTTCACCAATGTGCCTACTTACAATCGCACGACATCAGCATGCGAATATGCCACTCTGGGTTTACCTCTGGGAGCTACCCAGCCAAAATATACACCCTTCAAATAAAAATGGCTACGTTCTTCTTGAGCTTTAGTCATTAGCACGCCCAATGCTAAGTCTTCAACCGAGACTCGAAACAACGTAAGCGTAATCCCGAGTTACAGTACAATCTGTCTATTATTGAGCCTAGCGATGCGGTCAAACCCAGGAATGGCTAAACAGACCGAGGGCTGTCGACTTGCACAAAGCGTAAATCTCCGGCCTTAGTTAGCTCTTTTCTCCTTCGACTTCTTTACCCTTGAAATGGGACCGATATGTTGCCCCGAAAATTCGGTAAAGGATTAAAACCCGATGCTGCGTAATATCCCAGATTAGCGCAGATCTCAGTTTCTAAACTATTCGTAATTAATTAATAACGATTGGTATAACACCTGTAATTCTTTTACCGGACACAACGGATTCAGTCCCTAACGATCTTTTTGAGCATCACGTAAGTAACTGAATAATTAATTTACTTGCTTTCTATTTGAGGCTTATTCAAGTCATATGCTTAGGTTAAAGAAATTTTCAAATTCCAAACACATAATGCGAAAGGAAGTACTCTATTCTAGAAATAACTAGATTACTTTGGTAGTAATATTCTAGATGACCGTATAATTCCAAAGATGTTTCTTTACGTCTATTAGAAAATTTCACTGCCTTATTAACAGTTCACAGTCTGCTCTACGATTGTTTAACGTTTCTGGAAAAGCACTTGCGTTAAGTTAAAATGAAAAGCAAAAAAATAAAATTGCAAAAAATAAAAAGGAAACGCACGATATTCCAATCTTACACGAACAGATGTTGAACGGGTTTCAAATAAATTAACCAGTCGTTATAAATCATGTAGCTAAGATACACTGGCCCCGCTTGGTAGCTACTGCCCACGTAAAATTTTAAATCATGTTCTACGTTTACACCGTGTCATCTGTATCACGAACGCGCAAAGCTTACGCAATTAATATGTATGTATATATAAGTATATATATATAGCGTTTCGTTATTTATTAATGTGGCTTAAGAGACAAGGCGTGGATGAAGAGGACAGCTTATAGAGCAATTGAGGCAATGATGACGTCAAAATTCTTAAGCCACGGCGTAAGAATGTTAATATAATAAGCAAATTCCCTCTCAGCTTTGTGCAATGTTTTTCTTTTTGTATTGCAAACTTTCGCTTGGAATTATATTTATTTCTGTCTCATGTGAAGTTATCTGTCATTCAGTCTTTCCCTCCACACGAAGATTTGACTCAGCTAAGTTTATGTTTAAAAAGTTAGATACAACATATTATAAAATGTACGCAAATTTTAAAGTGACCTTGAAGAAAGCAGGCTGCTGTTAAAATATGAACTGATTGCAATACAAAATTCTTGTTTAATTAGAAGGCCCAGGTCTTACATATTTTATGCGAGGAGTAAGCCCTTAGGATGATGCCAGTTGATTAGATGTGTTGTGATTAAGTAGTGTGCCGGCATAATTGTAAGGCAGGGTGTGAAGTGTAAGAAGAAAATCACGAAATAGTTTGGCTAAATGCTTTGCGCACAAAAAGTCATGTCGTCTGCCATCTGGATAATTGTCACAAGGAATCTACTGATATAGCATCTTTAATACTCGTAATATTTAAATATTCCGACGTTTTCTTTAAAAAGAGACCAGTCAACATGGACTACGGCGTCTGTTAATTCTGACTGGGCTTGGAATTCGAAAGTCTGTAGGGGAGTGATCATAATTCTTATCATAGTACTTTCAAATACTTATGTGTGTGTGTGTGACTACATCCAAACATATTCATGACAATATAAATTCTAGTTCATTGTATAATATATTTTACACCAGTGTGAGTGAATGGACGCCTGTATATATTATAAAGGACGGTTGTTGTAATTTCCACTTTCAGGTGTTCAGGGCACAGGGCTAATAACATAGACATCCGCTACGACATTGAAGAACTTTACATATTCTCACGCACTAGATCTATGTGTTTCGTAAAATTCTTACCATAAATACCGACGATTTTCCTTAACAGAATTAACTCATCGGTTTTTTTTATGGAGACGGAATCTTCTCTGTCAGGTAGGAGCTGAATTTATATATATATATATATATATATATATATATATATACACACACTACGGAACGGTTGGGGATTTCCACCTTTTATTGGCTAAACTGCTGCATAGAAGTCAGTACCCTCAGGTTCCTGTACTGACAATTTCGATGCATATATTCGTGGTTTTTTCTGTCTTCAAGCAAATGCTAATTTCATTTCCAAATTCCACGTTACTGCTGCATGCTTCTCACGTAGCCCTCCCAATTTAAATTCACCAAAATTAATCATCGCTAAATTATCTTCCCAAATTACTCACTTTAGCATTAACCATTAAATCAAAGTTCCGCGGTCCTTATTTCATGTCATTATTTCTCACCATTCTAATGACTTATTTTTCGTGCTAATCGCTCAGAAGGCCGAGTGGGCAAACATTGGGAATCAACCAAAAAATTGACGCCATTTCCCCTGTCCCTCCTTACTGCATTTCGTCTACTATTCTACTACTTCTTACGTGGCCTCTCACTTTCTTCAAACCTTCTAAGGGTTTATATGTATATATTGTGACTGTAATTGTTGTTATTTCATTCAAAAGGATCCTAATTACAACAATTCATAACGTTACAAAAACTAATTAGGATTTCCCATTATTACCTATCATAATTGGTTACTTATGTTAAAATACTAAATACACTTCCCGTATTATCTGCCTATTCCATATTCTGTCATGTGAAATAAAATACAGAGAAGGTAATGAGAAGACAGCCAGTGTCCTGAGTCCCTAGAATGTACTTCATTTGCCAAAGCGAAGGCAAAATTCACGCCGTAACATGCCATGAAGACGCAGAGGGGAGTAGAGGTATAGCACTGCTCATTCTTAACCTCGGCGGTAGATGGGGGTGGGTATTTGAAAAAGTATGTCTAATGTAATTTATTTCTTGACTGTTTTGTGTTATAAACAATTATGATTCCTTTGAAGACTTTTCAGCAATTTTAAACATTATTTTTTTTCATATTTACTTGAGAGTCCCACAATATAAAGATATTTTCCGAGGTCTCCGTTCTTCTGGGATGTAACGCGTCATCAGTTTGTAATTGGTTCCCGAGATTTCGAGATGACGTAGTGGTCTCACCTTCAAGGGTCGACACATTGAAGAAGAAATTTTAATCCATGATGATTAGGCTACTACTCTTTTTCATAAATTTCGGGAAATATTTCTGAGTGAAGCGGCGTCACACCCCAGAAGAACGAAGACCTCAACTACACCGCTGTGAAAGACTAAGACTCGCAAGATATTATTAATCCTCCTATGCGTGTAGGAGGATAGCGAATCCATGTATTGTCGAAAAGCCCAGAAAAGAAGAGGTGGAGAGAGGAGATCCTGAAAAACAGACTGTCACATGTCAACGAGAAAATAGCACTCAGGAAAATACTCACTGACAAAAATGCCACTGAACAGAGAAATTTAGGTAACCTCGCATGCAATAATAAATGTAAATGGGAAAACGAGATGAAGAAAGCAGAACTGTGGTTGGGGGGGGAGGGAGAGCAAGATCTAGATCGTATGTAAGATCGATAGACCATAATTAACGTGGATGAGACTAGAACCCTTCAAAATAAAATAAACAGTATAGATAATCTGTAGTCATTAGCAGTATAAAGGATGTGTACTGGCAAAAACCTAGTGTTACGTGTCACATCCCAAAAAATGTATTTGAAAATCAGCTAATTATTTCATATTTAAAAAACAAACAACTACACATATTAACATCTCATGTGTCTTGACTAAATCTGTGAGAAATTTTAATCGGTTTCATTGTTAGTTAGGTCAGATGAATAACATCAGACGTCATTTCCTGCTTATCTTCTGGCATTCAAATTGAAGAGGAATATTCGCCACAAATGCATTCGAACTTATTGACAATTAATTTTTTCTTCTGCATTATGCATTTATAAAGTACTAGAAAAGGAAATATGAAAGCCAATGAAGGCATGGAAGATGGTACATCCTGGAATGGTAGATGGACACATACATGACAAGAGTAAGAAAAAGAGCGAGAGAGAGCAACACAGCCCCTCTTGCTTTTCAGTACCAGGCCTCTGCTGTTGAGTGTGTTTGCGTGTGTATGTGTATGTATGCACACACATACATAGAGAAAAGAGATTTATGGGTTTTGGTCCCCTGAAAAGCACGTCAAGCTTCAGGGAAAAGAGGAACAAGAAGAGTATGGAAGGCGAGGGGGTGAAGGGAAGAAATAAATAGCATCAGGGGCTTCTTCACATGGCTTCAACCTTTTGAGCGAACGACAGTGACTAGCAGAAGTGAAGAACAGGAGGTTTGTCAAGTGAGGGTCTCAGCAACCAAGCTGTGGTGATGAGACGGACTTGCATCCTAATAACCACGACACAGACGGAGAGAGGAAATATGGCCGTTATTGGTAGCAAAAATAAAAAAAAAAATTCGCACAACAAAGCTTCTTGACCTTGTGTTTAACAACGAAGTGTATCACACTCCTACTTTGACTTGTATGTAACTCCTTCGTGAATAATTATCCTTGAAAAGCTACCAGCTTCTCAGCTAATAACAATTTGTATGGTTTTCAGAAACCGAAAATTGATTTCCAAGTCCAGAAAGGCCCACCATATTTTCCCAATATTATTTTAGCATTTTTTTCCATCTAATATTGTGTGTTTTCTTGAGGTTTCCCGAACGAAATTCCGTTTGTGCCTTTCATCCTCCCAATTTGTTCTGCATTTCCGGCCAATCCCGTTTTCTTCATTTAATTATCTTGGTATTGTTGTACCAAGAATAAAAATTATTAAACTTTCCACAATGTTGTTTCTTCCACCCTCTTCCGTCGGTCCTAATATTCACCAATTGCTGACCAGCATGTGTGTGTGCTTGTGCGTGCGTGTATGTTCGTAACCTAAGTCCATAATGCTAGCAACATGCTTTCCATGCTCCTCACACATATTATCAGAGTTATTCTTAGACACAAATAAAACGTAAGTTTTATATACAGCTCTGACAATAGAGTGACTGATACATTCGATTAAAAATGGATGTCTGAGGCAGGGATCCAGACGTTTTCCAAAACTCCAGGTGCCACCTCAAAATTCTAAGCTCCGGAATGGTTGCACGAAGCAAGCTTCAAATGGAGTACCAAATTTTATTAGGCGCCTCCGTAAAAATTTTTTCGCATTGACGATCTAGCAACATGAATTTGTGAACTCCCGGTCTGAGGATTGTCTCGCAATGTTAAAGCAGAAATCAAGATGAACCGTGTGTGAATTCTACCTAGCATAGAGGCGGTAGTTGGTTAAGGCACTGCTACATGCCGGAAGGTAACGGGTTCGAGTCCTTCCGTCCGCACTATGGCCCTGGAGTCGACTCAGCCTCTAGCAGAAAGAAATACCAGAGATATCTCCTGAGGGTAAAGGCGGCCGGTGCATTTGGCAGGAAACCTTATCACGTTCATGTACCGATTGTCTAGAAATTCTGGAAGCCTCAACCTCCTGGAGGCCTAAGGGCCTGCCCAGGCCTCTAATGGGATAGCTTTACCTTTACCTAACACAGAGGCTGAGAATGTGGCAGTGTCGACGGGAGTTGGGGGAAGCCGGTAAAACTTACCGGGGTCCGGCGATCCGGAAGGTGGCTAGCGGCCCGACTCTTATTTTTGATTTTCCAATGAACTCTTTCAAATCAAGCCCAAGTCACTCTGCAAATGAGACTCATTTTTTTCGATTTAGTGTAAAGACTTTTAGCCGGTCCGCCCTTGCTGGAGGGCCCGAAAAAATTTTTTTCCAAGGCCCGAATCCATTCTCAGAGGTCCTGAATCCTTTCCAGTATTTTCGTAGCCTAACTTATAGGTATAGAAACATATATTCCTTTTTATAGACCTACAAATGTAAACCCAACTCCAGTAGAGAATTAAAAGATAAACCTCGTAATGCGTTATAGAAACAATCATGCCGTTTATCTCCTTTCCTCATTTCTCCATCATTCTTTTCCCGTCCCTTTTATTTGTCCGTCCTATCATCATTCATCTCTCCCCTTCTTTCGACCCTTCCCTTTACACTAAACAGTTTAGGTAAATGTCTATCAAGACATGCCGTTACAGGAGATCAGCGACGATAAATATGAACCACATTACATAAAATGCTATTTCAGTATTTTCTCAGAGATCAGCTTTCCTCCCGACAGCAAGCAAGCACGCATCGCAAGCAAGCATTCGTATACACACTTGCCGTTTAATTACAGAAGGTGTGAAAGTATGTACATGCTTTATCAAATGATGAGTCGAGGCCGTCTAAGGATTTACGGTGTCTGTCAGACACGGAGAGTAACAACACCTTCTTTGAGGGCAAACAAACAAACTTATGTCAAACTGACTTCTATATGTAAAATTACAAACCTAGATATTTCTTCTAATATAACGTGTCAGCACATAAGTAAATCAATCATCCCTTTTACCCATTGATGTATTACGTTCTGTGGAATAAGTTGAGAATGCAGGAGTCTCAATTCTGTGTAGAAAGTGGAAGTTTCTGCACTTATTTCCGACATATATTTAAAACATCAAAAACCGAGCATCACAGGTAAAAAAGGAAAGGTTTAAATAGACAAAATATACCCGCTTGTAGAAATTCATCCAAAAATGTAGGTGAAAAGAATGTATTAGTCTTTACATTGTCGTTTGCTTTTGTTTTCATCTCAATGTCCTACGTGAATGTACACTGAATTCAAGAGATTTAATAAGGGCAGCAGAAACAAGAACCAGAAGCACGACGAAACTGCATAATGGCTAGAGCTCTTACTGAACGCAGCTTGCAGACGAACGTCTTGCTCTCTATCACATGCAGAATCACAGTCGAGATCGGGGCCGGATCAAGGTTCGGGCCAGCCGGGCAGCTTCCCAGGGCGGCAACCTCTAAGGGGCGCTAAGATGTCACTAGGGTAATCCGAAACATAATTCCAGTAAACTCAGGTTTCCACAAGCGAAATAATTTCACCGAAAACTGTCCGCAATTATGGCACTCGCCCTCAAGAAATTTCGCCAGCCCTGTCCTAGGCCGAAAAAGTTTAAGGAATGTCGGTTTAAAGGGGCGCCTGCCTGGACCGCCCACACACCGCGGACTGATCGGGTAGCAACCAAATAAATCTGTTCCTTCCTTTATACTAGGAAATGGATACAGGACTAGTCACGCGATTTTCACGACGATGACTACGAACATTTCTGTCTTCTGGGAAGTGATGTCGTGTATAGCAAGATTAATTCCACAAAGACCCCAGCTTCGCGCGCAGGTAACGTTAGCGAGCTGATGCCACAAATCGGGAGAGTGGGCGAAGTCGTGTGCGCGTAGATCAGTGTGTTTCTGCAATCAGAGAGGTGGAGGTGCCAGTATCCGTCTGCTTATGTGGTAGATGCAACCATGTAACTGACGTAGGAGGATCGTAAGGTTTGTGAAACTTGCGCTGAAGGTTGTCATGCAAAATTATGGGGACTTTATGGAGGTAATCCTGCCATAATCTGAATATAATCCTCTGGGGTGTTACGTCTCGGTTATTAGTAACTAGTTAACGACTTTTTGAAGTATTTTGTCCCTATCTGCAGAGTAGCACAAGAAGAGTCTCTTCTTTATTGACCAATCAACACGGCGCCATAGCCCAGAAGAATGTAATCTTCATCAGCAACAATGTAAAAGCCTCAAATTCCACAACGTAATGTACTTTCTAGTTACATATAAGAGAGGTGGATTTGACCAGGTTAGCGGTGACATGCAGGACTGCGATTAGTCAGAGAATTAATTAGTTACTTCCTCGAGACAAGAGAGTCTAACAATCTACACTTGAAATTTATGAATCGGAGACTTCTGATCTCATCATAAATATCACCTTCACTTTTCTTATGACAGACTTGTGTAGGCTATATGAACTTAAATTTATATGAACTTGGGTTTGATAGTGCACGCATAATCATAATAAATTACAATTGGGAGAAAAACATATTTAAAACCTAAAGTCAAACGAAAGTTCACATATGGAAAAATGTTAAAACATTGTACATTAACACAATGACAAGCAGCGTTCTTGCGATGCACGGGAAGACAAACAGCGGTTAAAAATATAAAGAAGTGTACAAATTTAAAAAAAAAATCAGCAGCAGGATTCCGGAGCCTGAACACCTCACGCACGAAGTTAAAACGCGGTTAACACCTACAGAATACGATGCTACAAAAATAACGATTTCCGGTAGGTTTTGTTGGTCCACATCAATTCTACTGCAGGATTTCCCATTTGTGACATGCACGTTGCTTAAAATTTTACCAAATCTTTTGAAGCTGAATTTATGTATCTGTGCCTACGCTCAAGGATCCATAAATCTTCCAAAAATACAGGAACAATCTGAAATTTTAGGCGCCACAATAGTGACAAGAAGCACGAGCCACAAAAATGATCTACAAATATTAGGCGCCACTTAAAAAAAGTAGTCGCCCGGGCGGCCTGGCGCTCGAGATTTGTGCGCCGCTGCTCTATGCTGATACCGTGCAATCATGTAGTGGATAGCAAGATTTCGGAGGAATGTGCTGGCTCTATGTTCAGGGAGGATCCTAAAAGCTGAGACTATATTCCTCCGAAACGTCATTACCAAACTACTCGCACAAGACTACACTGTCATAGGCTCTGTTCCTTAAAACTTTAGAAGTCAGGTGTTGCCGTATGTATAGCGTGCTTTAACTTTCAAAATTTCCGTACCTGATCTTCTAAAACACGTGATTGAAGGAAAGTTAGAGGGAAGGATAGAAATGACGGGAAGACGAGGAAGAAGGCGTAAGCAGATACTGGATGACCTTAAGGGAAATAGAAGATACTGGAAATTGAAATGGGAAGCACTAGATCGCACCCTGTGGAGAACTCGCTTTGGAAGAGGCTACGGACCTGCCGTAAGACAGACTACAGAATGAATAAATCTCCGGAATTTACTCACGTGTTTCGCTTAATTTTCACAGTAAACAGGGCTTATTTTCCTAAATAATATTAACGGACTGGTATTTGTAACGGAGACATAGATGTCACCTATGAGGCGAGAACTTAATTTATAAATATAATTTAGATTATTTGAGAGTAAAATTCATATTTTATTATTGTTTAAATTTGGATCTGTTACTGGATTTTAAGGGTTAAAACATGAGGTATTTTTTCTCGAAATTAAAGTTGCTTGCATACCGATTATGGTAGTTTAAGATGGATAATGTGGAATTTTTAAACTAGTTCGGTATCATAAAAAATTATACAAGAGGTACACGTGAAATTAAGTCCAGGATTGCCATGGCAAATGCAGTAGTGCAGAAGAAGAACTCTTTTCATAGGCAAACTTGACTTAAATAAAGGAATAAACCAGTAAAGTGCTACACTTGGAACATAGCTTTGTATGGTATTGAAACTTGGGACACACTCCCCTAAACCAAAGGTAAAATATATTCTTAATTGTGGGTCCTGATGTGTCTATATTTAAGCAGCACCGGAGCTGGTAATATTGCAATAAAATTACTGTAGTTAATATACTGTATTAAGGAGCTTTCAGTTTTTTGCTCCTACCGAACAGTGGTGGATCATACTAAACCACAGATAAATACTGAATTATACATAATTAAACTCAAAACAAAAAACTGAGTTAGCTGGTCTTAAAGTATTAAGTCACGTATTAAATTAATCTGTTTTAAACTCCGACTCAAATTTCTCATACCACGGCCAGTAAATCAGAATTGTATGTGTATCTTTGATTACAGGAATCTTTCCTCAGAAAACTCACTTTTAAATACTTTGTTTAATTCTCCCGATTACAGCGCAAAACAGTTAATTGATATAATATTTAAAATATCGTAATAAAATTTGTGAATGAAAGCAAACTGCCCATTTGATTCTTAATGTTAACCTGATGCAGTAACTGAAGGGCAAATATAATATAACCAGCTACACCAAGATCTTAAATCCACTGGGAAGTCGAGTCAGTAAAACATTTAATTGTTTCCAATTCTTCCCCTATTACACATTTCACTTTATCATACGCGTTCATCTGTGTTGGCATATGAGGTGATGAGCCATGGCGGATTCTTCTCTGGGGTAGAGAGATATGGTAAACAATACCTACGATGAAGCAGTAGTAAAAGAAACTCACAAACAAATGCATAAAATGTGGCATTCACATCCATAATCCAACATATCGAATAAATCCTGCATACCTTACATTAGGAAGGACTGGGATCAAGAAAAGTTTTGGTACAGAACTTTTGACAAAGAAGAAACACACTTTGAGGAAACCATACTAGAACAAAAATAAAGAAATAACGGAAGAATAGATGAAACTGCTTTGTAACACTTACATATATGGAGAGGGATCGGCCTCTGCAGTAGACCAAGCCAGGGGTAATCCTGCAGCGTTGCCATGTGCCTCCAAGGAGCGGCTGTTTGCTTAGAAGTACATAAATTAGAAGTGAGTTGTATCTATGTTCATATGGTAGCTTGAAGAAGACAGGTCACTCTCTGGAACAATTTACCTCCTAGTAGCAATAACCAAATCAATTTATTTAAGAAATTCGAAAATGTTATGAAACGTACGGAAAATGTTCAAAGCAGGAAACAGCCAAGTTCCTGAGGACGAATTCCAGTTGTATTATTCGAAGTATGTTTTATTTATTTATATATTATTCGGGAGCTATGGTATTTCTTAGCCATAACAAATACAAAAGAACTGACACGGAAAGTGATTTTTATTAAACTTTATAATTTAAATAAAGCACCGCTTTAGGTCAATATTTCTGAGCCATTACATACAGTGGTTAAAATGATGTAACAAAATGTGACTTTCCAAGGCAATTGTTACATTTACCCTGACAAATAAACTAAAATATAAATTAATATGTTTCCTGTGTAAACACTTTTATGAGCAGCAGAAATAAGGTGCGTTTCTTCCGGTCATTAGTTTTAATAACACGTCATTATGCAACGCCAGGATTTAGTGAAAATACACAGTAATTTAATGTAAACTTTGCACACATACGCATATAATAGTGTAAATATCTGCATAAATAACACAAATTTTGAACATTCAGAGTACATAAGAGCAAACTTCACAATACAAATTTTGCGCAGTTTGAAGATAATAAAAGAATAACTCGCACTACATTGCATAAAAATACCGTATGGAGCAGGACACCTTCCGGAAGCTAATAGTGCCTTAGGTAGTGAATAAATACCCACACTGTACAGAATCCGGAAGTTCATTGCCGTGTTCACGACAGCCAGCTAGCTGTCACTAGCTTGAACCAAATGAAACAAGTCCAGATCTTCCCCATCCTAAAGTCTAAGGTTCCTTTTAATGTTGTCCTCCAAACTGCACCTGAGTCTTCCAAAAGGTCTCTTTCCTTCAGGTTTTTCCGAAATGGTGTACGTACTTCTCTTTGTCCTCATACGTTCCACATGCTCTGCCCATCTCATCCTTCTTGACTTGATCATCCTGATGATATATAGCTAATACACTTCATAAGAAACCAATCGTGATATCTTGTCGCAGTTGTTACAAAAGATTAGAGAGCAGATTAAATTTAATTTATCCCGAAGAATGGCTCATATTATGAAAGAATTTTACAAGTTGTATGTTGCATATAATTAAATTGTAAAGTTTGACGCAGGATTTTTTCTTCACGATGCCTGAAGATGGATGTGTCATGTTTCTCCGAAACGCTGGTAGTTATCTACGAAGCTAGACTACATCACATATCAAGGGAAAACCGACCTATTCGTACATTTTAGCTAAGTTTCAATAAAATTACATGTGTGGAAATAATAGCTTGTTTTGCTTAAATCTAAAAATGAATAAAATAACGTGTTGCCAGTAGTAATTTTTACCATCACCGATTTTCTCTTTCTGCCGGTCATAAATTAATAGCAGCTGAATAAGAACTGCCTAGGAGGAACAATTCGGAATCCATGTGAATATTATTAACTCAAAAAAAAATCAGACGTGCCATTAAACTGTATCCTCTCCTTTGAATCCTCTGACAGACTCGAAATCCTCTGAGTAACACGCATATGTTACAGTTGGCTGCATTCATGAAGATCGCATCTTAATTTCCGAATAATTTGGACCAAAGGCAGACTTAAAAATAAAAATACAGTTCATTCATACAAATACATGGCTGCTGAGACCCTTCGAACAGATGTTTGGGGCTCCTCCTCAAAATGTAGACACACACATATGAAGGCAGCTGTCTTACCACCGCCCCAGACAGGTTAGAGGGACAAAAAGTTCTTCTGAGGTCACCACCCATCTTTAATTATTGTTAGAACCGAGATTTTGTTTCGAAGCAGAAATGATGCATTGGATGAAAAAGGCTATGCCTTATACTCGTAACTGCGAGGGAAATCAGCTGGGAAATGTGTTCATTGATCCACGAGACCTATTGCTATACTTCCTTTCTCCTTTGTTAAAATTATTCGTCAACAACTATTTAGTGGGTTGGCTGAATTTGTAGCTTACAAGTCGCACGCACTGCAAAAATGTCTGCAAAATTAAGCGCCGTTATGAATAGTAAACAACTACAAGTATTTGACAACTTGTGTATTAACGTAAAACTGTACACTAAACCACTGTTGGCATGGAGTGAGTCTACTAGCGAGATTAAGGTATTTGTCTGTCCGGTTATAACAGCTTCTTCAACAACCGTAAAACTTCACTGTAAAAGTGTAAATAATGGGTTACTAGTATGCAAGATTGTAGCTCGTATAGTTTCTAAGTAACAGGCTGGAGAACCGACAAACCATGTCTTCATTCCCGGCAAGGAAAAGAGGTTTTAGCCTTCTTAAAACACCCAGATCGGCTCTGGAACCCACCCAGTCTCCTACTTCATGGGTACTGGAGCTCTGACCCAGGTTAAACCCGCAAAGGGGTAAAGCTGACCACTCACCTACACCTAATGATGAGATAACGAATGAGTGGAGCTATACTTCTACTCCCCCGTTTGCCTTGACGGCGCGTACAAATGTGTTCTTATTACGTATGACTTGAGATTTTCTGAGCCGTATTTTCAGATTATTGACTCCTGTGAAGAATCCTGACGAAAGAAACAGTAGGCTACATTTCTCCAAAACCTTGGTATCTAACTACAAGAACACACGGTGTCACAGCCAAGAAGTTCATTATCTGAAATTATATGATGTTGAGCTGTCGACCCAGTCTCTGATAATTTGAGTCTTTTCATTTTGGAAATTTTGAATTAAATTCGTATTGGCATTTTCAGTCAGGTCAATCTCAATGCCAATGCTATATTAATGGCTTGCTGCATTCAGATTAAAACTTTAGAGATCAAAATTATAAAAATGAACATTTGCGAAGGGGAAGGTTCATATGGCGTCATTTTAATGCGAAACCGAATTTTGAGGATATTTAAAACAGAGTAGCAATGAATAAACTATCACTTTTTCAAAGCAAATTATATTGAAGAAAAATTCCTATTTCATGCATTTCTGCCCAGATGGCAGCAGTGTCTGATGCACTACAGCCTCCAAACTTTTTCCGTTACTCTCCAGTTTTGTAGGCCCATGAGTTACGTGGTTGTTATATGGTGCTTCCCCCCCACCCCCTACCACTGTTGCTCCTACCCCACTCCACAATTTGTATCCTCCCCTCTAACTCTACTTCGCACCCCATAAAAAATTGCCCGACTCTGTGTGTAACTCCCTACTACACCGCCAGAGGGGCGGTACGGATCATCCCATCCTTTCAGTTGAAGAAGTACATAAATCCATCATCAGTAGCAAGCTGAAAGCCGGACGGAGAGGAAGTGAAGTGTACCAGCTCCCTGAAAACTTTTAACCTTGAAGTGTTGAAGAAGCTGAAGGTTCAGACAATTTAACTGTTCAGTTAGCATTACTTAATAAACTCCGTAAAAATTATGGCTCTACTTCCATTACTCATACAAGTAAAGAGTATCTCTTATTTATGAGCAAACGCGAACGCTTAACGTGAAGAGGAAAATGTATAACTCCACTCAACTTTATCCTCGGGGTCTAGACGGACGCCCTAGCCCATTTCACCTAGGGAAAATCACCCCCCGCCAAACTCTACCCATTAAATAGCACGCTAGGTGTTGGTCTGGGTGTTTTGGAAAAAAAGATAAATCTCTTGTTCTTACCGGGAATGGAACTCCGATTTCCCTGCTGTCCAGCCTAAAGCCTGGTTACTATACAAACTGAGCTACCCCCTGCTCCTAACGTTTATGTGGAGGTCTGTGCTCGTCCTTCGATTCCGTTGGGTTAAATTACAAGATATGCCCTGCCACTAAGTTAGAAGCGGTTTCTGTCTATAACTTCAAACATCTCAACTTATTGAAAGAATTATACCTATTTTAGGCGGCACACAATTTTGTTCCAGCGGCACTAAACTGCTACTTCTAACTGGAAAATACAATTCTGCAAGATGTTTTGTACCTGACTTAAAAAATTTTAATTACCAGCACTTTAATTTCTCCCATGACTTCTAACCCCTTACCATCTCCTCGTCTACATTTAATCACCTAATAATACCTGTGAAGGATTATCTAACAAAATATATAGCTCTTATTTGTGTAATTTCTCCACATTCCTATTAATCATACCTTATTCGGTATACTTTACATGTATAGGCCTATCGTCTCTTCCAATTCCTTTCATTGAGCGTGCTTAGCCTAAGCATGCTGTGCCAAATGTGAAAGATACACAGACCCGAATAAAGAAACAAAGAACCGCTTGCCATAGCCGACCTCGAGGATGGTGTTTGAATGTGGGCGTCCGAATACAACGCAAGAGCACCAGTACCTCTTCAACGTTAGGATTTGTTATAAAAGAGATTCAATTTTCGTTGCTAATTACAGCCGTCTTTCTCGAAACACGGATCTGGTTGTAACTTATTCTGGTCTTGAAGCGAATTTAATACCCCAAGTTCAAACATGTAAATATTTATGACGTCACGCTTAAAAAGACTCCTCCGTCCATACAGACTCCATGCTTAACTTTACGTTAGTTAGCTGTATCAGCATGTTGAGAATTTGCAGTGTGCCACGCGCTCTGGTTAGATATTGATTTTCGTGCTGTCATATTGAATTTTGTGACGTCAGGGAAATGATTTCTATGCATGATGGATTCAGGAAGCGAAGCAAGACAGATGTATAGAGAGTGAAACAGGGAGAAATGAAACGACCAAAAGTGAGAGAACTGAGAAGAGATTAGTTTTGTATGTATAATATAGCAGCAAATAGATAGGTGAGGTGTAAGATGGAATATAACGATATTGGATTGGGTTTAGATTTTAGAAGTTACGACGATTTATGAGTATGACTTATGGACTGAAAAGTAGGAAAAAAAAACTGTAAAAGGAGACGAAACGGAGGGTTATAGATATCCACTGATGTAAAGAAACCGGGCAAAAGGAGTGAGAATCTAGCCAGCGAAGCGCACTAACTTTTGATTTGCAGCGTTCCTTGAAGCTGACAGACGACGGTGCAACCTCTGTACCATTTGTTTCACATCTATTTCATTTCAGAGGAAATTACCAGCCATTTATATACATTTCTTGTGCTGTGACAATACACAACTTATTACAATTGTGCAGTTTACACACCAGAGACAGCACTTCCAACTTACGCTGCTAAAACATGATACTGGAAGGTTTCTTTGGATAGTTTACGTACAAACAAACCAATGTGTGTCAGGTAGAGAGTATTTACAAAAAAAAATTCCGGTCATTATATTAAATGTAATTAAATGTACTGGCTTTTCAAGAAGCGTTTACTGCATTAATCCTTTGTAAATTGATGTTCATCTAAAATACATATGAAAATTAAATTCGTAACTCACAGAGGACACTGTGTACATTATAAAGATCAACCAGTTAATGTTGATAAGAAAATAACCGCCGTTTATTGTGAAAATCAGAAGTAACACATCAATAGGCTGTGTGGACAGAAGGCAGAATTTCCTATCCTGGCACGCAGTCGCCACTGGGCTTTAAGGAGTTATAAGTCCGTTGGTCCCTTATCAGCTATCTATACACTGCGATCAGGCTTATGCAATAGTGGAACAATCGCAAACGAGGGTACATTAAGATAATTTGAACAGTATTATTAAAACTTCTGTGAGGAAAAATAAAATTTTAAAGATTCATTCGATAAACATCCTTCAGAATATGTCTCACTTGTTCTTTGTGTTCTAAGAGCCACATGTCTACCCTAAAGCATTATGATTATTGCGATTTTAGAGCAACTTCGATCTTCTATGTGTATTTAGTGTAATATCAATTGCTAAGGCCTATTGTAAGCTACAACAGAATGTGGCAGCCAAGAGGGCTGGTTTCACAGAGGATACACAGGATCTTACAAAACTATAGACTGTACCCGTGTAGTCATTATGATTGTAAATTTGTATTTCAAGGCTATTAATATGGTTAAATTACATGCAATCACCTGTATGTGTGTATCTATGCACGATTATGAAAAATGTTGATAGGTTCGAAAACTGCCATGTAGCCAGGACTCAACCACATGTTCAAAGCCACTACGATAATCTTGTGGACAAAATAAAAGAAAAATGTACTGTCCTTTATGAACTTCGGCAACAGACTTAAGTCTTTGAACTCTATGAACAGATGAAGATACACAAGAAATGTAACCAGCTACAAAATAGCCATAAAAGAGAACAAAAAGAAAGCTACCGAAGTTGTGGAGTTGCTACCACACTGGGTATAGAAGCTATATTTTCTGTTTTGGTGGAACAGAAAGGAACACAAATGGCTATATATGGATGATGGCAGCCGCTGGGAGAAATATTGGCTATAAAACCTTCAACTGCATGGGTTAAGTTCGCGGGTAGAAGCCAATGCTGCACAAGGGTTAAGGGGTTGCATAAAATGGAAGGGGAGGTATAGGAAGAACTCAGATCTCTGATAAACACACACCCTCTTACTAACATTGTCATCTAGGAAATAAAACATTCTATAAAATATGGTTCTGTATTGTTAGAACTTTTAAATATCAACGCAAGTTTCTTACAGAAATAGGTATTTACCAAAATTTATGAAATACGTATATGCTATCAAAAAAGAAATATTATAATAATGAAATGTAATTTCAGTTACATAAAAAATTAAAATAAATTCTAATCGCAAATATCTCGAAAATCTAGCTTTGAAAATTTCTAGTCTACAAAGCAGATAAAACATTCCTGTGGCCTAACTAAAAGATGAATACACGAAATGTAATTGTTTATATTATTCTCTTCAGACATCTCTTGTTCTAGCGAACGAATGTTGCATGAGAATAAAGTGCAAAAGGAAATATCTACACATGAGAAAGAGGAACAACAGGGGAACTGAGCTTCGTGATTAGTACACTGGCACTAACACACGTTTATCAGATCAAAGTAAAATGCGATGGATGAATCGTGTGGCACGCATGCTGAAATGAGGAATTAATAACAAACAACGGGAAAACCTGATTGGAGCACAAGAGTATCAAGACGGTATTATAATAGGCTCCATTAGCGGATGTTTGTGATCAAGGTAAAGACTGATCCTTCAGTCTCCATTAAAGGGGAGAATCTCTTGACCAGCCGGCAAATATGTGAATAAAAGCCCTACATTATGTTACTCAAAAAAGTGAAAACTGCATTTTATTCCAAGTATTAGTTTCTTGAGACTTGACCATATATAGTTTAGTAAATAGATTTCCAACGTTGCGGAGGGAATTTGTGTTTCCATCTTCAGGGTAGACAACCGCTATATGAAATAAAAACCTCAAATCTCATACGTTTTACTTGTTTCTGTCTTACTTCGTATCCCATTCACCACATAATGTAAATTGCTTCATATTGAAATGTGAAATCGTTTTCAGTGAATCAGTAATATTTGCTGAAATTCATTGTATATTTAGAGAGTCGTCTGATATTAGATCTTGTTCTATTATTTTATTGCCCTTCAAATAAATAACAGAATTCAAAACCTAGATGCACTGATAACAGATATTACTTGCGCTCGAAATTTTCAGTCTCTTTAAGCAGCTTACTTGAGAAAGAGTCCTCAAAAATACGTTTCACGTTCAACTGATTTTTAAGTATGCCTACACTTCTGGCACTGGACGAAGACCGTGCTTTTAAACTAACTGAAATATTTTAAGACGTTTACAATGTCAGCTGTTGATAATACGAAAGGAACGTGCAGACTACAGGGAAGATTAAAATCTTAGATATACAAATTCAACAGGTAACGTTAAAAAGGTCAAGATGTCCTTGCTTGTGCCGTGAAGGCATATTGGTGGATTAGAATTATAGCTCCACTCATTCTTAACATATAAACTATTAACGATCCCATTAATCGAACACTGTCAAGTTCTTTGTAATTCTAAATTTAACAGACTTTCGATTAAGTGATTATTGCTGCTCTTTTTTTTTTTTTTTTGCGAAGAAGGGCGCCGCAGCAGGAACTACGGACGCACCACAGCCTAAAGGTTTATTGTGCAACACTGTGATGAAGAGAAAGATAACTATTGCTGCCTACTGCAAACCACTATGTATAATATTCAGTCGCTGGTGTCTACTCTTAAGACTGCAAACAGTTCTTGATATCTTACAATTTAGCCCCTGGCATGCAACTATCTATATAGTAGAGTTTCATGAATAATTTTTGATGTTATATTCTATGGCATGCATGGCTAATGTACGAAGTGCTAAGTGCTGAAACCAGATATCCATGTTTTTAAGATCTTGTCGCAAAGGAAGAATCAAACAGAAAATATATTGACAGAAAATTCTGACACAGAGCACCTCTTGTTATTTCACAAATTCCTTCTTTTACCTAATTATTCACATGGCAAAGTTCCATGTTTGAAGGCCAAAAAAGCATGTCAGATCAAAATGATGAAAGCAAGAACGGTATATGCAAAGTTAAAAATAAATATAAACAGTCACTATCATAACTAGGTACACAGAGTAAAATAAGGAAAAGCATAATGAATAATACTACACATTTATTAAATTCGTATTGGTTTCGAAAGTTATCGGTCTTGTGTTAATCATACGAAGCCAGCAATGTGTGGGTCTAATTTGTACTGTCCGGCACCGAATGCAGAATCGGTCATAGAGTTTGCAAACGAAGCTCAATGTTCATCTTAAGCTTGTATTCAATTTGAGCCTCATTCATCCACCCTCTGTCCTAGTAGCCTCGATCATTCTCCCTCAACCCGCAGGTCGCTTGCAACATGTTGCTCTCGACACAATATTAGGTTGCCCCTGGATACACTTGAAATGACAAAATGTCTTTTAACCCTCTCCTTAGCAAATCCAAGATAGGACACCGAAGCAAATTTATTTATGGAGAAATACATTATATCACTAAATCATTCTGTCAATTGTGCTAAAATGTCTACACCCTAAACAAGGTTGTGAATTACATCTTTTATAAATTGTATAATCAGTATATTTTTATTGAACATAATGTGTGCAAAAATACACAGGTATAATTATACATAAAATTACACGTATACTCATTCCTTTTTCATTTTGTGTATTGAATTTCATATTGCCCGTATACAGACCAAATTTTGAAGAAGTTACCGCAGTACACGAAAGAATGAGCAGGTCTGGCATACACACTGAGAGGGTCGCTAAATAACCTTATACTATCGACCTAAAAGCATTAGAATAGGGGAAGGAAAATTGAAGTAAAAATAAAAAAGCCTGTTTGCGACACTTAATAACAAATAGAAATAACAGGGCTGTATCCTTCTATAGGCGAATCACTAAATGTAAACAAATGTCATGTATCTTTTCAATATAAATAACAGTTTCATTCTACTTGAAGTTATACAGCTTGGGAGTCCCAAGTGGGGCAATTAAACGAACATATACCACTCTTCCAAAGAAGTGTTCAATTATGGGAGAAATACGAGCAGTTGGGAAAAGGCTTATTACAAACTATCATAAACGCATTAGGTGATGCCCTGGAGAGGTAGGCCATCTAGCCCTCTATGTCTGCGAACAACCTCTTGTAACACCATAATAATTTTTACGCAAAAAAAGAGGAGGGAAAAAAAAGAAATGCAATTTAATGGTGTTACAACATAGGCATAAGCTGCACTTATCTCCATAGTACCATTAAGCCGAGGTGAGAAACTATTATCTTACTGATTCTGAGAACTTTATACGGCACTGAAATTTCTACAAAAGCAGGAACCATGTGTATAAAATATTATCCCACATGTCTTTATTAAAATACACATTTAAAAGATGCAACCATCTTAAATAAATTCCAATGAATTGTGTTCACATTTGTATACAAAATTAATCTCATTTCTATACATACGAGATTGAAAGAGGAGACAAAATGTTTCAGTACATTATAAATAGGCATAGAAATGTTGAGGAACGCGAGGGGTTAGTTCCATGCGTTCTTTTGGGAGTGGCGAATTATTACTTGTCTTCTACTATGAGGTAAGTCTAGCATTTGATTTGTGCAGTCAGAAATTGAAACTACTTATTTCAAAAATATATTATTTAGATAACTAATATTTGTGATTTGAATTACGTAGCACGTGTCCAAATATTTCCTGAAAGTGTCAAAACTGTAAGTATAGGCGACCCTAATGCAATTTCTAATGCTAGTTTGAAAGAGTTCACAAATTAGTCAGTTTATCTGTAAACACAAATTAATTTTTGCATTTCTTCCTTTCCCTTTACAGAATACCGAATACAGGTTTCAAGCGGATATTACTTCAGAGAGGCTGTTTTTAAGATTTTCTTAATCACACACATGCAGAAGGCGAAAAGTAACTTCAACGTGTTGCACAAAGTGCATAATTACTTTGTTCAGGCTGGCAGACAGGCATTGCTTGAAACAACAAGATACAAAACCCATAAAAGTTTACTTAAGAAGTCTTTCATGCATTAACAAAAATCCGTAAAATCCGTACACTAAGTGCCTCAAAACTACGATATTTTCCCTCTCTCTTGCAAACAACCCTTTCGAAGTTCCAAGTTTCTCTGTCCAGAGGGCAGGAGTTCCTTGCGAGAAAATTTTGCCAGCTTGTACGTCTCTTTTAATAGATTACACTCATTTTTCCTACTTATCATATTCCAAATGAGTATGTGATGTCAAACTGCTATGGACCAATCACGTGCTTTGTTTACATGCGCTTTTTACTCGCTAGGGGCGGTGCGTGTTTCCAGAACAAATCTGTGGGTTGCTCCACATTGACAGCACGGCGACATGGACTAAGTGGAAAAGGAGGGGCGAAGACCCTTAAGACCTCTGCCCCCCCGAACCCCTGCATCTCCGAAAACCCCTAACCAAACACAACTTCTTCACACAACAGCATGGCCACCCTCAAAGTGCGCCAAATTCGTATAATTTGATAAAATTTTCTTGTCTTTTTATCCCTTATTTTCAGAGTAATCAGACGAAAGATTTCCTTTTACAAATTCTACAGGTTATATCGAGTTAACTGAACAGTTAAGAGTGAACTCAGTTCGACCAGACTGTTTGTAAAGGAATGTAACTGAATGTCGACGAAACAAGCCCAACTATGTATCATGTAAACCTAACGCCAAGCAATGTAGCAAAGGCTCATAAGAGCATTTCTTTTGACTCTAAAGAGATATTTTATTAAATAAATAGCCAATTAAATAGGCTGTATTCCCGGATTAATTTCTCGTGGATGTTGAGAACTAAACTGCTTAAACCCTATGGACTTTCTAAGTAATTTTTTACCTGTGGGTATAAAATTATATTTTAAACATTTTTTGTACAAAAACATACAGAACGCAGTGACCTTCCTGAAAGGCAAGGGTACGATAGAATATAAAATTTGAGTTAGAAACAAGTTTCCTAGAAAATTTTCTGGACCTATGATTAAGTAGTTAAAAAACAAGTAAATTCAAGACAAAAACTTCTAAGTACCTTTACTTTGCACCACAAAATTATGTTATGGTTAGAGCAAAACAAGCAAATATACTGAAAGTGTTAACGAAAGCAAAGAACTGAATTGCTGTGAATTGTACGGAACCTGTAAAATTCATTACGAACTACACATTACTGAAGGCCAGTATATTAAATACTGATATTTTTAACAAGGTATTCAAAATAAACTTGTCAGCACTTTTCTTCAGATATAGGGTTATATATTCAAAATGTTGTATGAAGGTACAATTAACAATTTTATTAAAACGTACACAGAATAACAAATACTGTTAATTTTATTCAGGAACAATTGAGACAAAATCAAAATGGCCCCTGGCGTCATATCCCTCAGCCAGGAAACAAGCAAAGTCTCCAGTGCAGGATAAAAGAGAGAGGTGAGAGAGTGAGAGACAGAGAGAGAGAGAGAGAGACGACGCCAGTAGATATTATTGATTTATGTGCACGGCAGGCTGGCAACCCCCCCCCCAACCCCCACATAAACCAAGCAGCAACCCCTTTTCCCTCACCACCCGCTTTATTCGTCGTGGTGGCGGTTTCTACACGTCGGCTCCTAACACTACACTACCACCAGAGAGGGGAAAACCTTCCTTCCACCAGATAAAATATCGCAAAATAAGTGTTTTGTATGAAGATCACTCTATATTCCATACCCTTACGAGACTGCTGTGGGTTACGCACACCAGGGTTATAAACACACACACACATATATATGTATATATGAGAGGACGGGTCTTAGATAATGGATAAGGTTCTCCGTTATGTATGCCACTAGAACAAATTTGGTGTACTTGTATTAGGCGCTAATGAAAAGTACGCCTAAATACGTACTAATTTCTTCAAACACCTGTGAAAGAAAATAAGTTACTATACTCTTCAATAAAGTTTCTGTACCTCCTCTTGACAAAGTCACTACATCTAATTAAAACAGGATGAATGATCTGCAGTCTCTGTCTCTGTCTACTTTCAATTTGATGACAGATGGGCCTAAATCTGACAGGAACTATTTACATGATGAGATCTGCGCTCTTATGTGATATTACGCGGCGTCGTGTGGTAATTGTTTACCGACGTTTCGGGACAATGTATCGGTACCATCTTCAGAGAATGTACAAAAATATTGGGCGCCAAGTCGCCATGGCGACTAAATTTTACACGGTGACGCCTAATATTTGTGGGTCCTGAGTATGGAATTTGTTTCATGTCACCCTCCCTGTATCTAGAATTTTGAGGTGGCTTCAAGATTTTTTAAAAAGTTGAACAATCCTGATTTCAATGTCAAATTATTTCTGAAAGGTAATGAATGACAGGAACGAAAAGTTAATGTAGGAGAAGAGAGAACTGTGTGTCCTTCCAAATTTTTCTTGATGAGAAAGCCATCGCCCACAATATCTATAGATTGTTGCCGGTATAAAAAAAATATATATTCATACCATTTATGGAGGGGCAATATGTAATCGCAGAAAAGCCTTTAAATTACAAACAATTAGGTGAAACAGATGAGTTATGTAACTGGCTTATCTTCTGGTGAAATTCCTAATGTAACAATCTATTCCAGGGCAATATAAGGAACACTGACATTAAACAATAAAATTTTGTATTAAAGATAGGCCAGGAATGCACAATTTCCGGATGCCATGTAGTCCGGGAGAATAAACTTTGTACGATGGCACGTAATTTTTTCAGCACAACTATTGCAGTTCTTCCGTCAAATACATAAAAACATATCATAAAGCAAACTACTTTACATGTTTCTTTCAACAATACCTGTATTCACGGATTATTCTTACACTACATGTTTCGGTCTTACTACCATCATCAGGTGTATAATATATAAAAATTCAATACAAGGCAAAAGCATAAAGTTACTTGTTGATTAGGGTCGGTTCCGAACGAGTAATTGTTGTTGGTTTTAAACTGTAAACAAGTAACTACAAAATTAGGACCCAATGAAGTTGGAATTTTAGAAAAAATTTAATTTTATATAATTTTAATAACTTAAATCGGCACTATATTTTCCAGGCTAATAACAGGCACGTGTTAAAGAAATCCAATTGTAACGTTTATTCGCATATTTTATAATATATTTTTTGTGTGATCTCACAAAAACTTTAAGCTTTTGTCCTGTCCTGAGTGTTTATCTATTATACACCTGATGATGGTCGAACGACCTAAATATGTAGTGAAAGAATAATCAGTTAATACAGGTTTTGTTGAAAGGAACATGTAAAGTATTTTGTTTTATTCTACGCGAAAGACGTGATGGATGATATTAAATTTATTGACAGGAGTAAATACAACGTATCAGTACATATGCACGGAACAGAAAGCACCAGAAAAGAATCAAATTCACACATTGCTACAGAACTGTGGGGCCTTAGTATGGAACTTGCTTCATGTCACCCTTCTGGCGAACGACATTTGGAAGTGGCCCTTAGACCTCCGGAAATTTGTGGGCCCGTGCTATAAGTACAAATATTCTGAAAGTTTATCTCCTTTGTAAAGAATCGTATCAAGTAAGATACTACAATTCTTTCTCAGGAAAGATTTCGATTACATATCACGTGTCGGAGTCATACCTATGTTAAAATAATTTTGAAGAATGTTGCATGAGTCTAGCACTGAAGATTGCAATAGTTTCTTCTCCTACTGCGCTAAGTATGACTAGACCTATCAACTGAACAGAATCTAACACTACAGTAACGGCCATGTTGGATTTAGTTTTACGCTAAAAGGACGTAGATAAACTGATAACGATTTTATGAGTACGGAAAATAATAAATTGGAAAAAAAATGATTTATATAAGGGAACAGTCTGAAAAAAAAGAATGAGGGTAGGTTTTAAAACGAGGAAAAATTGTTTTTCTCCTTTTATATTCCTTTTATATTCCTTTCCTTTTCGCATGGCGCACGATATAAGCCTCGGGGCTGTAGCAAGCACATCCTCAGAGTTCATCAAAAGACTCCACGATGTGGAAGTGATAAAAGGGCAGCCCATAAATTTTTTCGTTCAGCACAAAAGTTCGTACGACTGTACTGATGCTGCCCAGTCGATATTTTTGTAGAATGGAACCACAGTACTGTTCGTTGCAAAAAAAAAAAATATATGTCTCCTATCTATAGGTCACATAGCCACATATTTCCTGTGATATAATTTTAATCGAATCCGGAGACACACGACTCACTTGCATGCTCCGAAATTAGGAGACCTATAAGTAAGAACACGAGAAGCCAGTGAAAAAACTTGGGATTCTTTATGAAGGCTGCCCAATTCCTTAGCCTTACGAAAGCATTTAATAGGCTATATGCCTATATGGGTTGCCTAAATATTGGGTTTTTTTTACCTTTTATGTAATATCACGATGCAAAAATGCACGCAAATATTTGAAAATCAATGTCTTGTGTCTTGTCAATCGTTCGTTATTTGCATTTTGCAAACAGAAATTATCCAACGGCCCTATTCCTCATGACAGGAGTCTTTACCAAGCGTTACGCAAACTAGAGTCAGATCTGCCGTTCTTAAAGGGGCGTAGACTTAAAGCCTCAAGAGTCAGATAAAGGTTTAATTGTTATGGATAATGTTGCCATTTCGACTGGTAAATTTTTAATATGCTTGGAAGAATGTGTTGAATCAATTTTCAGGATCTAACAACTTCTCAAAATAATTGTTTATCAAGTTACAAGGCATCAGGTTCCAGAAAGCTTGAGTATTTATCTACACCGCTGCGAAGACTTAAAATCTCACAAAACTCACATACCCGAAAAACGTGTCTATGGTCTAAATTGGCCTGCTAGGTTGTAACAGATTTTTCAGTATGGGGTATTATGCTATCAGGTGCACTAATACAGACACACAAAAAAGAACTTCATACAGACTGACAACCACACCCTCCCCAGGCACTTTTAAAATCCTCCAAAGCAATCGTTATGTGGAGTTTTATCAAGAACGGCGGCATTTTTCCACACTATTATGCTACTTGCGGTGAGAGGTTGTTGTTAGGCATCTTCCCAAACCTCCAACTGGTGGATCACACCTATTCATCCGTGTGCATTTATTTACACTAAACATTTGCAGCTACATTTGTTATATGGAAAGTACCTTCTCTGTCTGCAGGATACAAGTTAGGTACGACTAGGGCAGTGCCAACGATAGAAGCCGATACAAATTACCTGGGTCCGTCGGTCCGCAAGGGGGCCCGAGGCCCGACTACCTTGCACATGTTTTCGTATTTCTCCGTATTATCATTATTTGTCGATTGTATAAATTACCCCCTTCAGACTAAGCCCAAGTCAGTCAACAACTAAGAGTCAGTCTTTCCGATTTAGTGCAAATATTTTTAGCCGGTCCGCCCTTGCTGCGGGTCCCGCAACAATTTTTTCACCGGGGCCCAAACCGGCTTTCGGCGAGCCTGGACTAGGAAAAAACACTTCAATTAATCTCTGGTTTAAGTAAAGGGCAGGGGATTTCAAATTTTGACTTGGTGACTTCTCAAAGAAGAGTCTGCACTTTGGATGTAGTTACAGAGTCAAACATACACAAACACTACCGTGGTATAATTTTAAAGTTGTGATCTCTTGTAAATAATAAATTGCAATCGTAAGCAAAAAAATTTTGCAACGCAAAAGAGGATACACACTATCATTTCAATCCATAACGCCAATTGATTTTATTTTGATATTCTTTACGCTAATTAAATTTGAAGTTCAGTTAATAACGACAAAATATAGAAGATATTACATAATACCACTTCTCTAAAACAAACACAAATAACAGCTTATAAGCCTATAAGAATGTAGAGAGATAGAAATATGTGCGAGCGTAACGATACGAAGATTGCTGACCTCTGGGATAGAATCCCGAGTAATCAGCTTGGCGAGGAATAATCGATTCAGATGAGCGTACTGCCAACATCGTCATCTGTCTAATAATGAAGGCGTCAGTATTCTCTGAACCTCTGTGTATTATAATATACTA
The DNA here is from genome assembly GCA_021186555.1 of Reticulitermes speratus. Taxonomy (NCBI): domain Eukaryota; kingdom Metazoa; phylum Arthropoda; class Insecta; order Blattodea; family Rhinotermitidae; genus Reticulitermes; species Reticulitermes speratus. The sequence goes on along the minus strand of JAJKFL010000003.1, from coordinate 35,047,734 downwards.
CACGGCGTCATACCGCAGAGGTCAATTCTCTTCTTATTCATCGCCATTAGAACCTAAACTCTCATAAAGGCCACAATTCAGAATGTGACTTTAAAGTCTTGTTGAAATTTCAGCCTTCCCAGTTTTTCGTGTAGTCAATATTTTATGTAGGTAGTTTATTTATGGATATTTAATAGGCTGAATAATTTACATTACTTTGAACCAATATCACGTCCTCCTCATAAATTAAACTTACACGCGCGCGCGCACACACACACACACACACATATAAGGATACCCGCTGTGTATTGGTATTACTTGCTTGTCGGCGAGCAGTGAAACGGTCGTTTTAAATGCCATTTTCCTCCCCTTTCTTTACCCCTTCGCTCCTTTTACACACTCATGTTTATGGTTAGCCATAAAAATGTAAGCACCTTGTAAAACTCAGTAAGTAAGTAGTTGAGACAACCCCATAAGCTTAAATCATCCTTTACATAACTACGACCATTTTAATGGCCATAGAATACACTTCACTTTCCTTAGTGGTAGTAGTTCAAGCTTTCACCACCACAAACGAATAGTCGAATTGTGAGAGCAGCACTGTAGTAATCTGAACTCTCGTTTTACTTACTTCCCCTCCAAAGTCGCTCTGTCTCACTCTCTTCCATCCAAACCCCTGCACCCGCCTGGTGAACATTTGACACTTAAGCTTTTCATGGCAACTCAACAATCAATGTATCATCCCGTCAAAAGCGAAGGCTAAGGCGGAGCTACTCACATAGTATTAGCCAATAATAATACGCTGACGACGGAAGCCATCTTTGTTTTTAGAAGCTATGAAAGTGATGATGTTCCAAAACTAGAGCGGCAAGTATGAAATGAGCTATTCTGTTAATAAAATGAAGTAATGGAAGCGTCAAAGATAGAGAGAGAACAATAATTTCTTCCAGTACTGAGCACCATTCACTAGCAACGATGACGATAACTGTCTATTACATTCAAAACCTATAAAGAATTATTTGCATGCTAATAACATTTTAAAATGGTGTTGTTGTAAATATCGTAAAATATTATTTTAATGTTTTTATTTAAGAATTCTACTCTTTTTTTGTGTTTCTTTCTTGTGTCCCTTTTATTTTCCTCTGTTATTTGTGTTTATATGTTGAAATGTTGAAATGAATTACTCTTAGACCAAAAACCTTCATAGCTTGTACTATAAACCAAACGTTACGGTTATTAAAAAGAATGTGATGGGCGCATCAAAGAGAACTGAAAATACATAATTTTGACTGCTGAACCTGCAAGAGAGCTTCTAACCTCTAAGTATAGGTTAGAGGGTAATAGTACAATATACACAAAAATCTGACTGAAGTAATGTAGGCTGGTTTGAGCTCATTTGTAAAGGGCTATGGACGGCCAGTTTTGTGCATTTTAATGATCCTTCGGAATCCTTAACAGTGGGACATTCCTTGGCTTAGATTTTAAGGACTCCTCTCAAAGTACGAGTATTTTTATATTTGTTACTGTTAAATATTGAAGCTTTAAATAGCCGTTGCAATTTGGAACCCCTCTTTTATCTCAGAGTCTTATAAAAGCTGGGTTGTAAGTGTATACCATGTCCGTCTCCTATTCCCGAACTCTACGGAAAATAACACTTCGAACATCACATAATTTAAAACATCCTTTTCATCAGTTCAACAAGTGCAACACGACGCAGCGAAATCCCTGAATCGAAAGCGTTATTTTGAAATATTTAGTACAAAATGCAAGGTGTAGTTACACACTGCTGAAAGAAAAGGCCTCAAGAAAGCCAAATTCTTTGAAAAGGAAAAACACTGTAGTCTGTCCTACATAATTGAAACAGAAAGACTGTGATTCTTTTGGGAAATGAATCGTTACATCTTATGTTAAGAAACCGCTTCCGTCGGGCCGTAACTGCAGAGGAAGGGTAGTAAATTATTTTGTAAAGGCACTCCTACAGAATTAACACACTTCGCTAACAGAGACGTTTATACTCGTCTCTAAATTGCACTACAGTGCTAGATTTTAACTAAAGTGAAGATCACTAAACAAATGAGACAAGGCGCATTAAAAACATTAAATGTCCTCCTCATTTGATATAGCATTCTTAAATAAGCTCTGAATAAGTTAAGAACTTAAGGTCAGTTGAATATCTCAAACAGTTAGGTTTTGGCCCAGTCTTATCTTGGACTTGTAATTTCCAAAGTACTAACATCGAATAATAAAGTGAGTTAACCCTTTAAAGCATTGAGGATTTATGCATTTTCCTCACAAGTATGTACAGTATATGCTTACGGGTTTCGTACGATTCTAAAAAGAAGCAGCGCTTATATGCCTAAAGATTATTAACGAGTTGGTCTTCATACTTGAGACACTGTTTAACTGCGATGAAGAAATTGACTTTTATCCTCGTAAGTCTCATTTTTCACAGTGCTTAGGTTTGTGCTTCAGTATGTCTTCAGCTTTGCTGAGCAAAAAGCGGAAAGGCATAAACATTTCAATGATAGACGCAGGAAGTCGATTTTAATAGGATGGAACGCATATATATTTCACTTGAAACAACTACCAAAATTTCCGTAGGTTGTCTTGTATTATTTAACAAGAGTGGCGAATATTACCATTGACATAATCAGAGGAGAGGCCTGTAACATCCACAGATGCAGCGGAGAAATTGAAATTAATAATTCTTCAGGCAGTTTTTACAGACATTGGAAAGAAACTGTTTGTAAAGCCTTTCGGCGTTAGTTTGTGACTTCATAGGAATGACGCCTTAAAAACTGCATAAGAAGCTGCAACATGTAAAGTAGCCTAAATCGTGATGGTGATCATGACGATGATGGTAATGATAAAGATGATGATAATAATAATAATTTGTCATTTGAATTGAAGGAAAGTGGGAAATTAACACTATATTAGAAACCTTCACAAAATTCTAGGCGCCAGCTGACTGAGCAGCATAAAGGAAATTCCATACTAAGGACCTACAAGTATTAGGCGCCGACGTACAAAATGTAGTCGCCCGAGCGACCTGGCGCCCAGGATTTGTAGACCCGTGGTCACGTGCATGAATGCAGTTTTACCTCTGAAAGAACAAGATACCTCTCACAAGGATGGCTAACAAATGTACTTCTGACCGAACCCACTTCTTTTGTTTCATGACAAGGAATCCAAGGATAACATCAAGGCGCAAGCAGATGTTCGGACTGTAACGAATGGTTCACAGAAACAGGAAGCGTCTACGAGTGGCTAGAAAGCACCCTTCTGAACAGCCGAACGGCACAAACACCAAAGGAAATTTAGTCACATAAAGTGCGAAAATTTGGAAAGCTAGTAAAGTTCATTGAAATAATTACATGTGCATGGCATTCATCCTAAGTAACACAGCTGTTTCAATTAGAGAGTGGATAAAAGATTTTAAAATATATTTCAATACGAAACACGTCGAGTGTTTCATAAAATGTAGTTAAATAATATGCGCAGTGATAAAAAGTTGAATTTCTAAATAGAAGAAAATTGTTCAAAATTGCGATATACTAGTATAAATATTGTCATATTCTTAAACGTTGTATTGTTCTAGGAGCTTATAGATTTTTTTTATGTTTTGTCTAAAATTTCATTGTTATCTAGCTTGTACATTTTAATCACAATCGTTTAGCATATTTTCGGAAATTCACTACTTTTCGCTTCAAAGCACCGTCAAACTGGCCTAAGCATAACCCTCAACTTAGGTCATCAACAACACACCCACACAGAACACATTTAAGGAAACCAAACGAGAAGAAATGTTTTGAAAATTTAAGAAAAACTTTCATACATTCAAAAACCTACAATTATTCATGGCATTCCATATGCAGATGGTAAAGTAGCTACTGAAATATCCCTTTAAAAATGGCTATATTCTTCCTGAGTAATATATGCCTACACATCAAGAACTGATCTCCTAGAGGCCTATAAAAATTGTTTAAGGCCTACTGTGGCTAGAAGCTTTCGCATTTTTGCACAGCGCCTAAAAGAATATCTCAGTTTTTCCGTTGTTCTATCCGTGTTGATGTGACAAATTGAAAAAGTTGAACAGATTTAAATGAAATTTTATGTTTCAGATTTTACATAACAGTGTGGAATTACATTAATTTATATTTAACAAGGACAGTTCTAGTGATTACTTTACAAGCCCTACATTCCTTTCTGTTTACACATATAAAGAAATTGTTAGATTTCTGTGGAAGGGAAATTTGTTTCTGAGTGACGTGAAGAAGAATCAGAGACGCATTTTATTTACATGCAGTTTTCCTCAAGTATGGCGGTTTCTCAAGACAATTAAACAAAATGACGCTAAGAGTTTATTTTTTATTAGGAATTTTAATCTATAATGTTCTTCAAAACTTTTACATACTCCAATGTGAAAAAGCCTTGGTTGGATTTAGGTCCGTTTTGGATTGAGATTTATTGTTTTCCTGTCATTTGCTCCACTACAATTAAGACTTTGAAGCAAATGTTTAAAAAGCAATATTAATTATTCCTCTTGTTTTCAGCGTGTGGCCCTACAGTGGCCCTTGAGCCTTAATTCTCTGTTCCTCCAATGTAAAAAAATTTACATCTCGCTGAATTAAATACGTCTCAACTGACAGTCAAATAGTTGCAAGTCGAATTAATATTTATTTACTTTAATAGTCCACTGTAACCTTATGTTTAGTTCAGGAAAGAAATTCCCTGTCACAGATCACAGAAAAATAAACACGTCCGTAATGACAAATTTGTAATTTTTTACAACCTGTATCTTAACATTCATATACGTCTACGATCTGTGTCAAATATCGGATTAAAGCTGTAAAACTTTCGTTTTAAGCAGACTGAAGGCAAAAAATTTTTTTAAGTGTAAAGAATTATGTCACAAAATATATATACATACTCGATAAACCAATCATCGTAGCGTGCCTTGGATTTACTATTTCCAAAGTAATTCAGCTTTAAAGAATTCTGATGACGGTGCATTTTAACAGATGTAACTAATATTCTGGACACCGCTTAGTAATGAGGTTCAAAGAACCCACATTTCGAAGCTTATACCTTACTTCATCTTCAGGTGGAAAACGGAGTGGTACAACCTACTTTGTTGGGCCCTTTAGAAACAGCTAGTCTCTGTCTACTTCTGGACAGAGTGACAAAGACTAGCTCTTGCTGACGGGTCCATCAGAATAAGCTCTCCCTCTCTCTTTTTCACTTAAATATGTGGATAGAATTATTCGCCGGTACCTCGTCAGTTTCTAGCCTGAAGCGATGGATAATATCCAAGTAATCAGTTACATGTATTTAGAAATTCGTTTTATATTTAATTTGTTGTATAAATATGTTTGGAGGCACAAGGTATTAACGTTTGGCAAATGCTGTCTCAAATAACTTGTGTGTTTTACGTAATACAGAATTGTTAAGAAGACTATTTTATGTAGTACAACGACATAATATGGATTCTGAATATCTCAGGCTATGAGAGAAATAGGATAAGCCCTGTATTTGTTTACATGGGTTTGGGAAATGTATCCAGGTTCTATGCTGATATAGCAAAGTCCCCATTACCCTAGCGTAACGGGAAAATGTTCTACATTCTTTCGTTAGATTAGTACATAGACCGTGATTAAAATACGGAGTTCTGTCCAGTTTCTAGGGCTAGGGAATCATAAGATTTGTAATAGCATTTTAAGGTTTGTAGGAATGAATATGTGCTACCAAGCACAAAATGTGAATTTTGTAAAATCGTCTAGCCTCTGGCTCTACTGTACTTAAGCTTTGAATTTTCCAGACGACTTTTGCGCAGTAATTTAGTTGGTCGTTATATGAACTTCAATTTCGTCAAAGCGAGCAAATGTACCTAATTGTTTCTTATCCTAAAAAGCATCAAATGATAAATTTTACAACTTAAATGATTGTAATTAATTAATTAATTAATTAATTAGATACCTGTTTTGAATTATCATGACCTGTAACGGCCTAACCGACATTGAGGGAAACATTCCAGAAATATGGAGCGTGTGAATAAAAGTGTAGTCGGCGATGAGGAAACGATCGTATACTAACATATGACTCGCTTTAAAAATAAAATAAAATTTATGCATAGTGTTCTTTAAAATGTAATCACTTTGCTGTAAATACATTATATTCACGTTCGTGGGATGGCAGTTAAGAAAGGCGCTATGGTAGCGAGGACGTTACTATATACGTACATATATTCAATTTAAGTAATATTTTATATTCAACCACAATTTTTATTGTTTTCATTTTGTTTTCAAACACATTATATATGGACAGGTTTCACAGTACATTATGTATATTAGGGACACTACACTTACATATAGATACAGCTACCAATAAGAAATTCAAATTTGCACTTTGACAATAACGTCAGACTAAAAAAAAACACAATAGATCACGAAAAATTATGAGGTATTTCAATGCCTAATGTAATTTAAGCCTATTTTATATATAAACATCTACGATGTTTTATATATGTATATAGATTTCTATGTGTGTGAGAGGGAGTGAAATTGCGATTAGACTGAAATAATGACTTGACTCGTTTTAAATATAATAGGCCTATGCATACGTATAATTTGGCTTACTTTGCATTTTAGATGCATTTGTCTTTAAAACAAGGGGCGAGAAACCCAGTCGCCACCTTGTCATTGTTGGAATTTGTAATTTTACAAAACTACTTTACAAAACTTAGCGTGGCTAAAATTTGTCGTATACTATCGTTCAGAATATGAAAGACGCATGTCAGGTCGTTTCATGGACATTATGCATAGCTCAGATCACCGAAATGTATTTTGATGGCACATGGCTTCCTCTCAGGTAGGCGTTGTCATGATTCTAAAGTATGCGAACCAACTGTTTAAGTGAATATGGTTCTTATCAAAATATTGTATTTGAACTTTTGTTGCATTTATACTTAGATAATGAGTCTGTATAAGTACTTATTGCAAACTGAAAGATTCACGGACAATATTCTTTCACCCACTCGGACGTATCACTGACAGTTGGTAAATAGTTCGATTTTGAAAACGTATTTTCAACTACGTCAGCAGTATGAGACAATAATATTAATTTAAAGATGCGTTGTCTGAAGAAACAATAGGCCCATATGGGTACTGCAGGAGACGTAACAGAATTGTGAATTATAATATTCACAAAGTGTTTTTTCTGGAAGGATTTTGTTTATATTACTTATATTTACGTATTGCCATAAACTAAAACATTTTTCTTGCATTTCTTTACGTATATAAGGTGAAAATTGCATACACTATCAGCTCAGTCTTGGAAAATTATTTCAGTAAATATTGTACCAAAAAAGAATTTCAAGACTTGTGTATTACGTATATATGACCGGTATGTACTGGCTGTCAAATATGTAAAGAAAATCTTGGTTGGCGTTGGTGACTATAATGATAGTTCTCAGACTCAACTCCTTGTAATGCATATCATAGATTTAGATAAAATATATTCACATTTGTTCCCCCGTTCTTCATCACCTAACAGATTATCCTAATTATGAAGACTATGGAGAAGAGCGATGGTGTCTGGTTCTGAGAACACACATTACGAATACGCAACCTCTATTAATTATGTCTAATTAATAATAGTTTTAGCCTAATACACGCACGCGCGACGTAACGAAAAGCCCGAGCAACTCTCGGAACTATTTATGAGGAACTGTACGCCCATCTGTGCGGGAGCTGCGCCCCACAGCGCTCCCGGCTACAAAGTAAACGTATATTTTTATGTATTTTTGTACAATTACTACAAAACCACACTGACAATAATGGGTACTAAGAAAAGTCACAGTGACTCCTGTTCTCAGACTACAGACAAATGTACTATGTATTTTTACGTGACAAAACAGAGTTTTTATGCTTTCATCACTATCGAAAGTGTTTCTTATTATATACGAACGCGCGCAAAACCATGTGGCTTAAATCGAGTTATATTTAATATGTATATATTTATATGTACTTTTTTATTTCTTACTGTATATATAGACCTCGACAAGACACACAAGTATTTATATATATAGAATCTTCCTTCCGAAAAAATACTTTTATACAAAGACGACGAAGAGGAATTGCTTTGTTTCAAAAAAAAAAAAAAAAAAAAGGAAAAAATGTTACAAGATGAAAGACGTTGCGCCTTTAAATAATTATTATATTACAGTATTGAAATATCGTTCTTCTTTAATAACTTTGTTTACTTGAGTTTGACTTATTTAAAAAATATCAAACGAAGGAAACAATAAAATTAAACGGGGAGACTGCTTCTTATATTAAAGATGCAAATTCGAATAAAATGTTAGTTATTAAGAATAAAATATTTAACACATCACAAAATATTTACCTAATGTCGCCTATACATATTATACAATTTCGGAACAAAATTGTCTATTACATATTGGTGTTTAAATAAATTATAATGCATGATAGTGCTATATTTATAAGTATTACGTATACAACATTTCATAATTACAAAAGATGTAAGGGGACACATTTCATCTTACGCATTTCATACGCTCACTGGACAAAATTACACAGACATGCACAAAAGGAAACTGCAATGCCCTAATAAATAACTTCCTGGTTCTGGACTTCAAAATGAAGGGAGAATACTTCCGTACACAAAACAGTTTCTTTCACAAGCAATTAAGGTTTGTTTTCGCAAAAAATCTCGTTATTAATTTGTCCTAAATATAGTAGTAAGAGGGACGTAAAGAAATAATTTCAGATACAGAACAACCTACGCAGAATTACGTTGGGTCTCAACAAATATCATATCATTTAAGCTTGATCAAACCCCTCGTATTTAGATATATCCAGTTATGTGTGTTTAAATGTTAAGTGAAATGTTTATCAATACAAATAACTAGTCATGAAAGTTAAAATAATTTGCTCAGTTCAATAAACAAATTTATATTCGCTTGCAAGAGAATTTAATTATTTCCGACGTTGGATAATAAAACTATTCTGTAGCGAGCAACGAGGTTTGGGGTTTGGAGCGTGAAATACGAAGATGGGGAAGCAACAACATAATACGATTAATTCTACGTAACCTTTGGTACAATTGCTGTTGAAACTAGAATAAGAATCAATTCTCCACTCTTTTAAGATTGCTGGAACGGTGATTAAGAATACTATCCCCCGCCTGCTTCCACTAAAATATCCAGCAGACATTTTTGACACCATAGTGTAGGCCTATTACGTTTTTCCTCAAGCTATTTGAAATAAAATATTTTCCATCTCATTGCACATAAGTATGACTTCATCAAAGTCAATAAATTTATTTGTGACTTCTGAATTGATGAAAGTTACTATCAATATGAAGATAATGTTGCAAACAAATGAAGACATTTATATGCTGTGTCGAAATATATTCCGAAAAGAAGTTTAAATCTGAAATAATCATAGAGGCTTTTAATATTTTCAAGCACTTAACCATTTAAATCATTAGGTATGGGACTACTGAAGCAGTAGTTTAGAAAATTTTGACACAAATTTACTCCATATTAAACAAATTCATCAAATCTTAAGTCTTGTGTAATCCTAAGGAACGTGTAATACAAATATCTGTTATGAAAATGACACGAAATCTTAAATTAAAATTATTTAACATTTTTGTAACAGCTCACAAGTAAACACAAGTATTACACGTTTCCTACAATGACTCTCTTGACATATACCCATCGCATATATTAACGGAACCCTTATGCCTTATTTTATGAAAATGGCACCTCAATCTCTGGTCTAGTATTCGGCATATTTGCCCATGTTCTTAAGCTTCATTAACACCATCTTGTTTAATCCGGTCACGGATCGTAGATCACATATACAAACATACATAGTTTCTTTTCTTCAGTTTCAATCGCACTTAATATTGACACTTGCTTTTATCACACGTTCACACGTCACGTCAACACACACAAATCAGCGGTGACACGTATCACCAATTTTTTAAACACAAATTATGGGCTATCCATTTAAGAGTCATTTAAGAATTTGCATTCCTTTTGGCTGAGTTTTGTAATTTCACCAATCTTAGTTACGTGACAAAAGTACTGTAATTAGGGAACATTTAATATTACCTTAACATTTCTCTCCAGTTAGAACTAGATTTGAAAGAGTAACCAACAATAATGAAATACTCGGTCCGGGTCAATGATGAGCAGTTGGAGGTAAAATTCAGTTTTATCCTCCTCCTATAGTGTCACGGAGTATTTAGTATAGCATTAGTCATCAATGGCACCGGTTATCTGAACATTTGTACAATATACCTATCAGCAGCAAATCGACACTGACCTTTTGGTTATGGACGCTGGAGAAGTTTCCAGAAGAGTAGTCTGAAGTGTGAACTCGACAGTTGAAATGAAGTTCAGGAAATGCAGGTGTTGTAGGTGACTGGATGGCTGTAGTAATTCGTGTAATCACTTGTGAAGATCTGAGACTGCCGCCGTACGCTGAAGATGAGTTGGTACAAATTTAAGTAGTGATGATATATTTATTTAGCGAATGCTGGAGTCACTTCAAATATATTGGTTAATTTTTCAAGTTATTCACTGCTGTTGTCACTAAAATTTCCTATAACATTTTCTTGTGAACTGTTGATTGCACTAATTCTTTTAAAAAATAAAGAAGAGAGACTTGAAACACTCTGCACATCCAATAAGCATTTTCTTTGAGATCGTGCATGTCAATTGCAGGACTTGGTACGTATTCTAAAGTGTAATCGTAAAGAATTGTAGGGGTTCACTGGGTCATAATGTTCGACTGGTTTCTTCTTCCCACATCCCTGAATATTAGGCTACACGCTTTAATAAGATCTACTTTTATGTAGTTCTTATTTTGTTTCGTATATCAAAGTTGGAGGGATATATTACGTATATGGATTTTCACATCTTGTCTTCTCTCACTTTAAACCATCGCTATTATTATTAGTATGACTATTACTTTTTAAAAAGATCTACTATTTTGCGTCATCAGAACTTCACTTGTAGGCTTTCAATTAAGTATTTATTTCTCTTTCAGAAAAATTCGATGTTGCTGAGAAAATATTCCAGTTCCATATGCCATAGTTAAGCCATCTATGAAAAGGGTTGTAATATTATTCTTTGCAATCACAATCTCGAGGCTGATATACTCGCTTTGCCCTTCAGTAAGAATACTTCCTTTCTCTAATACGCTGACAGTGGCTCCAATTTTCAAGGGGATTTGTATTCTTAATTATCTTTCCATAAAATAACTTAAATAAAGAAAAAACATATTTATATCCAAAAATATTAGCTAGCTGTTCGGAATTCTAGCTATCTTTTTCACAGTCAATGTAGGTGATAATAAATTTAAGTAACACAATTACGCCAGAAAATATGTGTTCTCTTGGATTTCTTTAAAGGAAGTCCGTGGAAGTTTTATGTACACACCAAAGAACTTGGGAAAAATCCATGTCATGGAAATATTCGGTCACTGAGAGAGCACAATAAACACGCAATAAGAAGGAGACTATGAAATTAGGACCACGTGAATATAATCATTATTAAAGAAGATGAGTATGGTTACTGCCTTAATGATTATTTTAGAGACATATTTTCAACTTCGTCAGAGTTCTTTGTGAGTTTATAAACACCAACTGCAATTAAGGTCATTTCAGACGGTTTCAAAAGAAAACACTCACTGACAGGTTTTATAAATTAAAAAAGTGTCTGAAAAATGTAACGAAGTTTAGTATGTCCCCTTTAATTTAGGGTTTGTGAGGGGGATTTCTTATTCTTTACTGTGGCGACGTTTGCGGTGTTATGTCCGAGCTTGCGCTTCCGTCACCATTTTGACCACCCTCAGGTTTCGACTTATTTTCTTTCTTCCACTTCATACGTCTGTTCTGGAACCATATCTTGATCTGCCGCTCTGTAAGACACAGAGCGTGGGCGATCTCAATCCTCCTCCTTCTTGTCAGGTAGCGGTTGAAGTGGAATTCCTTTTCCAGTTCCAATGTCTGGTAACGAGTGTACGTCTGACGCCCTCTCTTCCTCTCTGCAACAGTTATAGAAGAAATCATGGAGAAACGAAGTAATTTGCACTGCGGTCTAGAGAACAGCAGATGGTAATGCGTTAAACATATCTAAACCTTACTCGTATGCAGGCAATTTCAGAAAACTATTCATGGAAAACTAGGGGGTCAAAGGCGAAGTAAAGATAAAGTTGTCTCTGTGTAGGACATCAAGGCATAATAGGAGTGGTGGTACACCTTCACTCATCCATATCTCAGCAGTACTTAGAGATAAGTGGTCAGCTTCACATACCACCCGCTTTATCTCGGGGAAAAAGGCCCCTGGTACTCACTAAATAGACGTCTAGTTTGGCCCCAAAATAGATCTGAATATTTTGGAAAATAGAAAAATATCTTCCCCCCCCCCCCCCCCCGAAATCGAGCCTTAGTCATCGGCTATCTAGCTCTTAGCTTAATAACTCTATTGACCGAGTTATTTTGGATCCAAAAAAATGTGAAGTAGCTTTAAAGTTGAAATACCTAACAAAGATAAGTTTCATTGCCATTTAAATGCATTAGGGTGGTTAACAAATCATTTACAATTATTTATATGCAAAACAGACAAAAACCTTACCAATTAAGATATTAATGGTATTAGTTGATTGTCACTACTTGAATTCAATGTAGTCAAAACTCTTATTCATTTACTTTGTTCATAAAGGTGCATGTCTTTTAACCGGACATTTTCTGTTCTACAACGTACTTATACTACGACTACTGGCAAACCACTGAGATCTCACTATAGTCTTTCACACACGCACACATCCACAAGCACACTCAATATATATATAGTAAATTCGATGCCGTCATTTCAAGAAGACTGTGAAGCCAACATAAATGTGCGGAAGATAAGAGTGGCAAATGCTTCGCAGTTTAATTAATGATATGTCCCTTCTTCTCCACTGACATTATAGACACAACTGGACTTTTGCTGTTTGTAACTGGGCCACTTGCAAATTCGAGACAAATTTACCCACTCACTCGCACAGTCTCTGGGCAGAGATTTGTTTGACGATAGAAGAGTCCCAGATTTAGTGAAAAAATTCTCCCGCTATTTTGGAAAAGGTAAGTTCATTCTCGTGTCCGTAGCATTCCGACATTTATAGCTACCTTCAGTCACACGAATTCCGTCAACAGTCTTTCATTTTTACATCTATCTTCCCATCTAAATTATTTCAAGTTGGCTCTTCTCAAAAAGTGTTTCGCCCAAAATTGTGTATGCATCTCACACATCTCTGATACAGGCTGCATACTCCACCCATTTCATCCTCCTTGATTTGATCACCATAAACATAAGCCTATATCCATGAATTATAATGTGTTCAATTATCGTATGTGTTTTACCATGTATACGCGGAATTGAATACACAGAATCTTGCGCATAAATTGGCCTGCAGCTATTTGTGTGTTTGGCATTTAAATTTACGCTAAGAATTTTTCGACCGTCCATTTTCTTGGAAATGAAAATATACGAGCATAAAGGAACAACATTTCGACAGCAAAGAACGGTATCGAGGTAGTTAAATAAAGTAGAAACGCTATCTTCCTGCCCTTTGTGAACGACAAGTGAAAATGAAATGCCAGAAACAATTAAAAGGCTTAGGACGAGACGTGATATTGCAATGTATCGGTGGAAAGTATAATATAGCATACAAAAAATACAGTAGCCCTACTTATTTTGTAAGCAATTAAATCATAGTTTTTTGTACAGGCTGAAAATGTTGCACCCATCTGAAGCAGGAAAGAGACTGAAATCATGGGAACGTACCTGACCAGTAGCTTGGTACGTCAGGTTCTTGTATGAATATTATTCAAGGCCTGAGCAATGCTCGCTGTTGCTAACGTTCGAGAAGAATCTTCTTAATTCACATGCAAATAGTAAGTTTTGCTACCCTTTGTAGGAGACAAAGCCCCCATTAATAGGACTCGCTTGAGATGGGAAGGGGAGCGTGGGAGGCGGAGGGGGGATTTAGACTTAATGGTATAATTTTGGAAGATAATACGCATTTCTCGGGGTCAAATTTTGATGGCAAAATTGAATTCCTACTTCACACGAACCAAGCTGCCTCTTGAGGTGACATCCCCTTGTCTTTATGTTTAGGCTTTCAAGACAAAATCTAACCGCGAATTCTACTTTGAAAACCTACAAACAAAGTTAATATTGTTTAGGAATGTAATCATTCTTGATTCTCAGAACACTAGCAAACACATAAGCGTATTCTATCAAAAAATACAAAGCTTCTAAACAGTAAGGTAGATAATGCGTGTAGTAACCACTGTGTTTTAAGGGGCCAACAAAAATTGGCTGCAACCACTTCCACGAGATATCCTTAACCATCATGATGATATAGTGACTTGTAAACACCTGCAGTGTGGAATGCACCTTATTCAACTCTCCGCCTTTTGGGTGTGTGAGAACAGCTTTTCATTTACCACACTATTTTATTTCCTATTTTTTTCAAAGTTTTATTTGCTTGCCCACATGTGCAGATTCAGTCACAAAAATCACATACTGAATATAACCTTTTTATATATTTAATGTAAAGGAATTATTTTGGTGAACCGTTTTAGAGCCTAGTGCTTACTACATGTATCGCCGGGCCTAACACTAAAAAAAATCTGAATTTAAACACTCTGTTTATGTGTTTTGTATGGATCTCAGGACAAACAGCATGTATTTCTTTCCACAGCATTAACTTATTTTTTTATAAACCAGGACCATTATGATTACTGAGCGCTACGAAATACTCTTGAAATATGATTCAGGTCAATTAGTCTTTAAATGGTTAATTAGTATTATGTCAATTGGGTTAATTTAAAGTGTTCCAGTTTATAATGGCGTCAGACCAAAGATCAAAACAATACAAGACGCTACGAAATAAGATCTCCAGCCCATCAAATGGTGTTTATCAGGAATGACTTCATACAATAACCTTAATCACTTGCAGAGCTCTTTGTCCATAATTCGGAATATTATGCAACGGCGTTTTAGAAATTATATCAACCAACTTTCTTTTATTAGCAACATCACCTTTTATGCAGTATTTACTGCATGTTCTTTGTATTGTATATGAGTTAACGGCAATAAAAAGGAAGGTTGTAATCATTATCATACCAATTCTAATTTTGTGAAAATTAATTATATTCTTCTACGCATCCATAAAATTTTTAATTTTAAATTTCGCGCATGTAAAATCCGTGAAGATTTCTGCTTGATTGGTTAGATACTTCTCACAGTAATATACAGGCGACTTTGCTAGAGGGTGTAACTCTAAGCAAACGTGTTGAGTCGTCGTGGATCCACGATACCAAACTAAAAATTATGTATAAATGAACTGTGAAGAAAACAAACTACACAGAGCAAGGCGGAAAAGCACTGATGTGTATTGAGACCACGAAAATAAGTCGTACGAATGGTGGCGATATTGGTGCGCCCGACTTCCCATTCTCTGCACCATGCGTGCTCTTCTGTTTCGCTCAAACTCCCTCTGACCGATGTCAATAAGCGAAACAGCATGTCACTATTTTACAGTGCTACCACCAGGAAAGAAGTTTTACATGGCAAAAGACATTACACAAATTCCTACAGATTTGCAGGACTAATTTTAATCAAAGCGTAAATCATGTCTTTATTTACCAAGAATCTGGAAACAACCTTATGGAAATTATGACGACTTTTGTGGAAATAAAGAAGACGGGCAATCTGCGTATAAACGTAACTATTCTCGCCGTGGAAAAGCACGAAGTAAGTATAATATATTCTGAGTTTGTCTCTCTAGTCTTAGTTACCCAGTATGAAATGCGCATGTGCCGTATTATATTCTCATCTGTAGTCTGTCCGGCTCTACTATATATTTCCACATTATCTCATAAAGGGCACCATTTTCGGAAAAAAGTTTCTGAATATAAAATATGTGTTTTGATTTTCTCTACAACATTTATCTAAAATATTTCTCATTCTAAGAAGAATTCAGTGAGATATTAGCATAAATGTACCTAGGTCCTCATGTAAAGTACCTGTTATTCGTGTCAGATTTTAATGAAACTTTAAAGTTCTTGACAGACTTTCGAAACATACTCAAATATCAAATTCCATGAAAGTCCCTCCAGTGGCAGCCGAGTTGTTCCATACGGATGAAAGGAGAGACGGACGGACGGACGGACAGACACGACGAAGCTAATAGTCGCTTTTCTAAATTTAGCGGACGCGCCTATTAATGAAGTTTTATATATCAGCAAACCGGGGGCCGGGGTTTTTCAGCCCAACTAACGCAGTCAAGAAGTCCCTGAGAAATACCCACATACTCGTATTCCTAACATAATACCCGCGTAGCTTAGCCGCGTCAGTAAAAGCTAATGAAGGTGTCCGGATGACAGTTACAATGTTCCCTATAATTTCACTGCTGTGGAGTTTGTGTGCTGAATACAGAACGTAAGATCTCCTTACGAACTCAACTTCCAGTTTAATTTTTATTTCAACAAGCTCATGATGTTTATGCAGATCGACGAGATGTGGGCAGCTTCAGGCACAGTTTGTAATTACGCACATGCTCAGATGCAATTACGTGTTAGACATTCAAGGCCGTTTCGTGAAAGACAAGATCGACCTCATGTTATACCACCATTTAGCTTGAGCAGGTGTAAAGGCTGGAATGGGACATTGGAACATTTACAAATAAATTGCGAAAGCACATGCATACACGTGTGAATATTTAACAAAGCACAGGGCACGAGGTGTGTGAAGTGTAGAAGAATACACAAAAAGTAATTAATATCAAACACAATCAACGGATATATATTAAACTTATTTCTACTAATTCCATTACTTCCATTATACCTAACATTTCTTCTTAAAATGTAGGCTTCTAGTGTACTATCGCGAGCGAAAGCGCGAGCGTGTGTGTGAGGTGGGCAACCAATTTTAACTTTTGAGCCAGTTGAACGATTTTCAACAAATTTGATAGAGCATCATAAAAGGGGAAGATGTTCTGGGCGCTGGTCCCTCGAGCGACAAATTTTATGCAGTGGAGGCTAATATTTTCAGCAAAATGTTTGCAGGTTATTCCTTACAAACAAAAGTGCTTATCACTTCGCATGTCCCGAGCAAAAAGCGCCAGATAAGAGCGAGGTTCACAGATAAATGCAGAACTCTAAGTCGTCAGCATGGAGCTTGTTTCATGCCACGCATCTGGCACCCATAAATTGCAGATGGCTCCTAGATTTTTGGTGTATGGAGACCTGAGTATTTTGCCATGGGAAAAGACAACAAAGCTGTACTTATTTAATCGTTGTAAGGGACATCTCATTTGGTGTGATGCACTCAAATAAGATTACTTAAATCAACACAACGTGTATTAATGTTATCAGTTTCTACAGCCAACATACTTCTGTTCAATGAAATACGCCATCATAAGACCTTACAACAAGTACACAAGCCTCAAGAAGTATTGACTTTTGCGAATGCCTTCGGGTGGAAAGTCTTGAAATCCCAATTCTTTCCTATAAAGCGGTTTTGCATAAAATATTAGAAACTATTTGTTTCTACATTATTTACAAGAATTTATATTTTTAAATAAGACAAGGACTATAAAATAAAATAATAATAATAATTATTATTATTATTATTAAAATCAGGGCTGCACACTTCCCGGGAGTCAGGTCGCCCGGGTGACTTAATTTGTTAAAATGGCGCCTAATATGCTTCTGGTGCCTAGAAGTTTAAGGTACCTCCTAGAATTTCAGAGCATTTGTGTATCCCTGATAAAAATTAAGTATTGTGTTGTGTTCTATCCATGCCGGGAATAATTAGTCGTTGACGTAAGAGTAAGAATTAAATAAAATATTCTCGCAGGGCATGTAGCTCTTGTCGATCTTATTACCCAATATTTTTTAATAGTTCTATAGTGTTCTTAGTTCTAATGGAACTTTATAAGTTTGTATGCTCTGGTTCAGTGAAAGAAAGATCAGAGACTGTTCCAATTTTCGTAGTAGTAAAACGTAGATGTGATCGTCCTTGTTCTGTAAGTATACGATGAATCGCACAGAATATCAACAAGATGAATAAGAATAATGGGTCTACGGTATACGTGTTTATTCGCCTCTTCTTAATGCTAATGCAACAGGCCTTGGAAATTGTGAAACTTTTATTAGGATAACAATACAGCGGCTGTGCGAACATTTCTTTTCCCTTCAGTTTGATCGCGAAAACTAAAGTACTACTACAAATAAGGATTAAAATCATTAAGCAGATAGGCCATTAAAATGTCGTACACAAGAGCTACATTTGAAATATCGCTCGTAAGTCAACAATTACAGACAAGTCACGAATGAAAATCGTTGAAGTTATAGCCGATAAATTTTACCGTTATCTAAGTGAAAAGGTCTTCACAGAAATAAAATGAAACTACTGTAGTACTAGTGGACATGAAGAAGGAGAAATCTGCGTAACAGGAAAGTGTTTTGTGTTCAGCTCAAAACACACTGTTAGTATTTAAGAACATAAATCTTTAGGCATACCGAGTACCAGACGATTTATACACTGTAACTGACATGAAAGCAGCGAATTGTTCTTGTCAAAACACTAGAAATATATAACCAGAGAAATTTTTCGACAGCGTAAAACTAGACCGTTTATAGATGTTGGGTCTACGTTTGCTTTGACGCATGTTTTAAACAATCTTGTCTGAAAAAATTGTGCAGGTATTTTAGAAATTTGGAATTTAAATTTGTTTCTGGATATAAGTCGAAAAAGAACTATGCAGAGAACATGCAAATAAACTAAGACATTTCGAATGAGGTAAAGTAAACATAATGCAATCATTATTAATAGACTGCTGAATAATAAAATATTACGTCACATTTAATAACAAGTAAAATTTACTTTCTTTCTGATGATGTTCACTTTACGACGCTATCAATACCTCAGAATACTTCGCGTCGAATGCTGAACTGGTAGGAATTTCGAAGGAAGTAGAGATGGCCTAATCTGTATGCTACACGACAAATTGCCTACACGAATTGAGAAAACCCGTTAAACCACGAGTCAGGATATTTGATGACCCGGGAGGGATTTGAACTGGAAATATCCAGAATTGAAGTCTAGAGTGTCAGCGCTAAACAATGTTACTCGGTTTAATTTTGGAGGAAATTAATATTAAAGGTGTCACCATATCTATAATAATCAAGGTCAATATTTCGTATTAAAAAAACTGCTTTTATTTCTTTCCGCTTTTAACTTTCATAAAAAGGTCTTCATTTGAGTTTAGATTCAAAATTAATTCAAAAACAAAAATCTCTTAGAAATGTAGTAGGAGTCGTACGATGGTGCAAGAAACACTCTGATTGGACGCCAGTACAAGAACAATCAAATTAGCTTAGATTTATAATTGATTGTGAGGAGACCCATTGTGCTCTAACACAGTTTTATCCGTTGCAGCCAGGTCATGAAAATGTAGAAGAAAAAGTTGAAGATGAAGAACAAGGTTTCACTCTATTGTCTGCGCATCTGTTTTCAATCTCGATGAAGTGCTGTCTTGGGGCGAAGTCCCCATCAGACGATAGAGTGAAACGGACATCATTAATTGGATTATTTTCTGTGCAGCTGGTAATCCTGCTGTTGTGTACAGTACAGGCATGCTTAATAATAAATTTAACGCTTATACATTCTTTATGTCTACGTGCATTCTTCAGTAATAGTTGACGAATAATGATACAACGATAACAAAACGCGAAGAAATAATTTTTGCCTATAAGTTTCAACCAGTCTTATCTCTACCTTTTCTTGTTACGTTGGTGTTTGGGGAAGGACATAGACATACCTGCCTATGTAAGACATATTTAAATCATAAGTACGTGGATGCTGAATTGCTTTAGTGTCGTTTACACTATGATCAATGTAGAAGTTCCGGTAGGTGACGGGATAGGTATTGTAAGTTCTAGGAAAGAGATAGAAGCAAGCACAATAATTTCGAGGTGTGTGAACCGCAGCAAAATATTAGCCTTCGTGTCACGAAATAATCATTTAGTTGAGACATCGGACTGAAAATTGTAAAGAATAGTTTATGGTTCATTTATTGTCAGTAATAACCTCCTAACTCTGACAATAATAATAAAGTCATATAGAAAACAATGTGTCATTCTTGGTCAAATCTTATACCCGCTAGGGTTTGGATAATGTCTTTTACTGATTGCCCAATACTGGGCAAAAAAATCTTTAATTTAATGGTCCGGACACGATAAAGAAAAAAAAAGAAGACTGATTGCTTATACTGAAGCGACAGTATATGAAGACAAGCGAGTGAACAATTTTTGATATTAAAGTGGGTGAACCATTTTCTTGAAATTACCATGTAATTTGTGAATAGTCGCGTAACTGTGTTTATGGAACATCTTCCTGAACAGTAGTTTTAGGTTTCTAAACACGCCGAGATTTTAAAAGGTAGGGCCCCAAAAGTGAGTGCCCAGCATAATCCCTCCCCCCCCTTCACTTTAATATTACCATCCTCTCAGTAAAAGTTTAGATGAAGATTTCTCTGTCAGACACCTTCTTATGACACAAAGATTAATGTCATCGACGTTCCCTTGTTTGCAAACGGTTTGAAGCATTCAGCATTCACTATACGGCACAACGTCGAGAAAAAAACAAACAAGCCAGGCAATGTACATGTAAAAGTAATCTTGAGGCGCGTTCGTGCATTTGTTGCCGTGGAAAAGCAATAACTATTAGATATTCTGAGTGTGTGTCTGTAGTCTTAAGTAATCCAGCACGCAATGAGCATGCGCCGCATTATATTTATATCTGTGGACCCTATGGCTGTAACGTATTTTGCCACTCTCATAAACTCATAAACGGCACGATTTTTGGAAAGAAGTTATAAAATATAAGTTGTGATTTTTTCTACAGCTTTTGCCTAAAATATTTCCCATTCTAAGAAGACATGAGCGAGATATTAATATAACGTACATAGGTCTTCATGTAAAATACGCGTTATTCTTGTCAGACTTTAATGAAACTTGACTTTTCTTGACATATTTTCGAAACATAAACAAATATCAAATTTCATAAAAATCCATCCAGTGGGAGCCGAGTTTTTCCATGCGGACAGACGGACGGAGAGACAGAAAAAACGAAGCTAATAGTCGCTTTTCGCAATTTTGCGAATGCCCCTGAAAAACTGACCACAGAGAAAATAGACCTTAGTGGCAAGACTTTCAGAATAATGAATTAGTCTAATTGTTTTAAAAAACGTAGGCGATCAACGGAAGCTTCCGCCAGTAATGCTGTTGGGAAAGCTGAATTAATATAATAGAAATGAACGCTTGAACAGAAACTCACACGATGATTTCAAATAGGACACATTTACCCCTAATTGCAAAATATTACATCCACAGCCTCTTCAGTTGGGTCCGAAATGCACTGAATTCTTAGACTAAGCAATTTTCATGAAGTAGACTCGTCCCTGTGCGTTCATTTTCAGGCATTCAAAGCGTTGCTGATTACGACTACAGCTTTCTGTGTATGACGCCGTGTTGATTGGTAATTTATTACTACCCTTTCTAAGAAGCTTGCTGTTTCCATCTTTATGGCAGCAGAATATAAGGTAACTAATTTTACCAGATACATATTCAAATTCGACTGCCCTAGAAACAGGCAGAAAGCTCTTCCGAATTGTAAGTAACACATTAAGAATAAATATGGCGTCATATTCCAGAAGAGTTCAACTTTTTAACAGGCTGAAATATTGTTCTCAAATGTCTTGAATCTTCAGGTTTTAGGTGCGTTTGCAAAATTGTCGAATGCCACTATCATCTTCTTCGTATGTCTGTCCGTCCATCTGTCTGTCTGTCAGTCCGCACGGAACAACTCGGCTCCCACTATACGGATTTACATGAAACTTGATATTCGATAATTTCTCGAAAATCTGTCGAGAAAATTCAAGTTTCATTAAAATCTGACAAGAATAACGGGTACTTTAAATGAAAACACATGTAAATTTATGATAACATCTCGCTGAATTCTTCTTATAGTGAAACACATTTCAGACAAAAGTTGTAGAGAAAGTCAAAGCACGCATTTTATATTGAATACATTTTTTCCTAAAAATCGTGCCGTTTAAGAGGTTATGTGAAAAGTATGGTAGAGCCAGATAGGCCAAAGATGACAATAAATCTGCGCAGAAAATATACGATTTGCATGTCGGGTAACTAAGGCAAGAATACACACACACTCATAATATTTAATATTTATTGCTTTTCCACGACAATAATGGTTACCCGAAGGCGCCTCAATGTTGCATTATACGTACATTGTCGGTCTTGTCTTGTATATTATTTTCTCTCTTTCCACGTGTCATTAACTTGTATTTATATCTAAAACCCTTAAAAAGTTACGGTCGCCCGCTTGCCAGGAGAGGCCCAAAAGATTAAGTTTGTTACTGATTTCCCACTCGGCGTTCAGACGTTTCTTGTAGTTCTGGTTATTACATTCAGTTATTTCGGAACAGACGAAAAGGCGAAACAAGTAACACATTAAGTCATAGCAGTCTTTCAGGTTGTGTATTTTGCAAGTATCTGTGTTTAGGACAAGCAGGTAGATACAAGAGAGGAAAAAGCATATTGCACACGATCAGAGGGGACAGTCATACGGAGGTGACAAGATAATACTCCTCCACCTTTAGCCAGTGATTAGGATATTTGTCTAGATACTAGACGTTCGACATTTTTTCAACCCCTGCTTATTTACATTCCACAAAAGTGTAAATTTAAAATCTTTTCTATCTTATTCACCTACACTTAAAACATGTCGTACAATGAAATGTAAAAACCAAAGCTGCTTGTTTAAAATATTCAATTTCAGGTCTTTGGTTTATGTCGCTGTGCTGTGTTCCGAGGTACAAAGTCAGTTTATCTTTTACTCATTCAAGATCTTCCTGATCCTAATTAGCCAATTAAGGATAGAGACATTTAAAATAATGATCTAATTCACTAAACATACCTTCAGTCCTACTTCAGTCAATTATAAAGGGAAATAATTATTCACACTGCTCACGCACATTATTTAATAAAATATAAACAGTAGAACAAAAGAAATGACCTTCGATATTCTAAGATCGTGTTTTAAAGAAAGAAAATTTGAAGCTATTTCCAACAAACTAGAATGACAAGGACTCTTATTACAGTCAGTAGACTACTTCAGCACGACATGTTTGCTGAAAAATAGCGAATTACAGCAAACGTGCATGTATTTACCACGGTTAGGCCTACTCTATCGCGCCGCAGACAGCACTACATTGTAACTAGTCTTATAGTTAACTTCAGAATTCACATATAAATTTAAATTCAGAGTACATAAGTTATATTATGTAGTTAATACATGATTGGGTGTGGAACAACAGTCCAGTGGTCGAGAATGATGGTTTTCTGTGTCTTAATGCCCTCAAAGCCTCATGGTAAGGATACGTTACGCCCGTTTTAAAGCTCAAATACTCTCTTTTGCACACAGTGTGTATTTATATGTATATGTTCTCTATGTTTCTCAAAATTAACGATTGTTGCCCTATACGGCATTCACTGATTGGCCTTTCTAAGGGAAGGAAACTCCGGTTTGTGTACAGTACGAACTGAATATTTATATGCAATATCAATGCATTTTTCAGTTTTCAAAGGGTAAAATTTATATCATATCGTCCAATTTGACAAACACCGGCAACTAGTAGAGTGACTACGTAACTGATAATAAAATCTGTTATCAAACCATACTTCCAAGTACGTGTGTGATACTGTCCTTTTTATGCGATGTAGTAGTAGGTTAGGCTTAGCTACTCTTTCTTTTTGCAGTATGTGTGTTTTCTTGTTTTTTGTATTATTTAATGTGTGGGTGTTTTTGTAATGTGCGTGTGTTTTTTTGTATTGTGTGTGGGTGTTTTTGTAAGGTGTGGATGTTTTTGTTAAGCAGGGGATGTTTTTGTTAAGTTGTGGATGTTTTGTAATGCGTGTATGGTGTTCTAATGTGTGTACTTGTATTTACTGTATGTATTTTGTTTTGTAATTGTGTATAGTTAGTTTTGTATTGTTACTTTTATGTATATTATATTTCCATTTGTATTATGTGTACTAGTGTAAGGACTACTACCACCGGGTGAAAACCCAATTGCAGTAATAATAATAATAATAATAATAATAATAATAATACGACAGCCGTTAACATAAGGCTATTACTATTTCAGAAAGTTATAACCGATTCACATTGGATATAAACATGACGCATTTTGTGAAACACGCTTGGGAAGACGGAACTACATACAAGATTGTCGTGGGAAAAGATGAAGAGACCGTCATAAAGACGTAAGCATAGGTATGTGAACAATATTAAAATGGACCTTAAATGAACAGTTTGTGAAGTGATGGGCTAAATTAACTTGTTCAGGAGAGCGTCCATTTTGAGGCCGCGGTTATGATGACTCAGGTGTCATATGGGCCCAAAAAATAATATTGGAGATTATTAGTTCCTCACGAAAAAGTCTACTCCATTGAAACAGATGTATTACGATGTTCAGTGATGTCGCTTATTCGATAGGCCGATGCCAATATTCTGGAGGAACGTTCTTCTTAAAATTTCAGTGTGAAAGATTGAGACAGAAGGTCCCCCAAAACGTTCCTTCTCATCTACCAAAACACAGCGTTGCTTCCCAGAATTCCGTAATCTCGAAAGAAGCTTCTCACAGCCTTCATGATGTCAGCTACCACACAGTTGCATGGAGTTCCATAATAAAGAATGCTGGCATAGCTGCATGTGACGACATAAATAGAATAAAAGTAGCATCTAAATTCATACTATTGGAATTGTTGGCGTAGGTGGATTTGTTTCTATGAATACTGTATAAGATATACAGACACTAACATTTATGGTCAATACGTTTTCGTCCTAGTTCCGACAGAGTTAAAAGATAATTATTTTATACGACAAATCACAAGTTCCTTACTACGAAACATGTAGTACAGAGACTGATAAACGTATCGTTTAACGAGGGTTATAAGGAGAGGCGTCGCCAGGCCTTGCGACCCCTGGCAGTGTGGATCCCACATGAAGCACGTTTCTCCGTCTATCTGTCTACGTTCATGGCATGTTTTGCTCCAGCTTACGTCAGAGATGATGAAGACAAATGGCGCCTTTCAAACACATTCCGCAACATTACTCTACAGTATATATCTGTACAGTCACTAGGTGGAAAAGAATGAACATTATTTTGACTTGATTCTGTAATTATCTGTTAGTAAGAACGTTGAATACGCCGTTGTATGATTACTCGTTAAATAAAACTGAGGAATCGTAACAAAATGTTGCTTCGGATTCAATGTAACTTCCAATCTTAGCATTTAATCACAATAGCGTAAATACACAAGTATTTCTTGTGCCAATAAGACAAGTCTAAGCCAGACGCAGTGTTGTTAGGAGTGAAAGATAAAGCTCCTCATATTATCAGAAACTAATAAATGCGTTTTTAACTGGTCAATCACCTTCCTACGAATGCTGTAGTAATTTATATATTTTATTGCAATTAATCATATTCCATTAGTGCAAAAGAATCTATCATTTATTTCTTCACACAAAGATTTTCTGTATATTTCGGTCCTGGGATCATCAACAAAACTGTATTCTAATCACAAAGAGTGGTGCTAAGGCGGAAGCATATTAGAACGCTAATATATAAAAATAAATAAATAAGCTTTTATTTGTGTTCCATGATTATATATTATTAATGCCAGTTACATAGAGCAAGGCTCATAATGAACATATTCAAGATACATATTTCATTGTTTATTCCCATAGTGTAACCACCCACAGATTTCCGAAGAAAGCATAACAAATCGCTACTGACAGCGATCATTTCTGAAAAACTTTCCCAATATGCGATGTGCTTAAATGTGTGACGTATTGCGAAATTCAGTCTAGTGTATTATAATATGAAATGTTTACCTCTCCGTTTTATTTCCTCTTTTCTCACTTGTGGTTGGTAGAAAATTGTATGTTCTAAATGCATAAAGCGATTATGCCCACAGCTGTTCCATCGCTGGGCAAAAAATCCGTTCAGTGCACAAAACACTCTATTTGACATTTATAAGTCTAATCACCATGCGATATCACAGTAGTCAATAATAAAAAACTGTGCTTTCCGCAAAGCAATTAAGTAAGCAAAGTAAGATTTATTCTAATTTAATTCTATGTTCGTCTCTTTCATGTGTCAAAGTTGAAATTACCCTGTTCTTCAATGTGTTTTATATATTCTATTATATATTTATATATGTTAAATATTAATATAATAAGTATGTAGTTACAAGCAATAAACAAATGTGTAATACTTTATATAATTGATTTTAATTAAAATTTATTTTAAGAAAAATACCTGAAGACCGTAACTTAGCTAGTAATCCTAACACGGCTTCTGTTTGTGTGCTAATGTGTGTTATGTAAGTGAAAAGGGAAACTAAAATGTGTTGCAGTTACTTTCAGGAACAACACATGTAATAATTCCGTCTCAGTGCAGTGTGAATAGCCGTGTAGAATAGCTTTAAATACCTCTTACAAGAGCTATTGTCGATATGTGCGACTGTAGTTACAATAATGATTTTAATTTATTTATGTCTGCTGTAGGCGTGAATGAAGACACAAATCATCCAGATATGTTACGTTCTATGCAGAATGTAAGAAAATGATGCAGAGGTTCTACACGAGCATAATGTAACTACTTAGATCGAATCAAAAGGCGTATATCTGTATCACGTACAAAAAGTTTAAATAGAAGTAGACTGTATCGTACTGAGAATTAAAAGGTACCTGAAGAGCGAGCGACTAGGTTAAATGAAATTTTAAGCTCTGAAAATAGTAACAATATCATAACAAATATATCTTTACGTCAAATGATCTAGAAGCACCAAATAATACTTGTGAATAACAGAACTTCTACGCCTTATACTGAACAAAGTAATTACAAGCAGGTTGCAATGTACTCGTAAGTCTATGTAGGTGAAGCAACTGATTAAAACGCCTAAATTCCGCAATGAGTTATGTACCTTCATTAATTAGGACGATTGTTCGTCTAAAATGTAGGCAAGAAATTTTCGATCCATACAAAATTAAATGCCTGGACAAACCTTTCAATAGCTTCAGAATAAACTGTAATTCAGACAGAACCAATTTCCAGGTGAACACGTAGTCTAAGTGGTTTATATCTTCCAGCTATAAATTACTGCTTACAGGCCTAAACCTTACACGAAAAACTTCAGTTCATCAAGATATCCGCATTTTCTTACCAGACGAGCCAATACTTTATTCCAGATAACAAGAATAATTTTCGTAATTTCCTGTAAAGCAACTCATTTTAATAGTAGGCACACTACAAGGCATACTTCATTACAGAAAATCACCAAATGACGCCCAAAATTTTGAAATTATTGCTGCGAGTGTTATGTGCCCTCATGTTAAAATACCAAAAAGAAAATAAAGTTGAATTTTTGCCAAATGCCAAACTGAAAACAGTTTTAATGCGAAGCCGATCTCACGCATATTAAATTATTTGCTACAAAGGTGAGAGGGAGTTAGATGGGTCTTACAATAGTCTCAGATAGAAAACCATAAAAAGGACAAAAAAGACAGAGAGAGAAAATTGAGTAAGGAACGGGAGAAGAAGATAGAAACTTGAAGACTTTTGAGGTTAATTAAGAAAGCATCAAACGTAGCGCCAGAGCAAGAGAAGGGTGGGTCTATATAACTTCTACCATACCAGAGAACCAAAATGATGGATTGCTATTCATCTCACACTGTTCCCCACCTCCCCACTGACTCTGCTCCATCCTCCATGTTCTCTTGTTTCAGTCCACGTTCATTTTCCTCTTATTTTCTTGTTCCGCACTTTCTTGAAGCAAGAGTTTCACACACACACACACACACACAAAGTGGAAAAACTGTCGAGTCATGTAATGTTAGAAGAAACATTTAGATGTGGCGCCATTTCACTTTATTCCAAGTCTCTTCTCTTCCGATTTTTTTATTTCCTTGCGATACATGGCAGACAAATCTGAAATGACCTCTGCTTACACATAACTTTTGATTCTTCTTTCAAAAAGAAATAGAAACGACATCCTGTCGAGTACTTTATCTAATACTGCTCTGAGTTAAATCGCAAATTACCAAATAGATTGTAGCTATGTAAATGATACATTTCTTTACATATGAAACAAATCATCTGTTTCCAGTACCGATCGATGATTAAAGTCCTGCACAGTTGAAATGATATTTGTGGATGAGAAATAGTGAGAAAACTAAAGGAAACGTTTGAAACTAATACATAGAAACAACTGCATGCTCCGAAACATGAAAGCTGTACAAAAGCATTCCAAGGCTTACTAGTCATTCGGAACACGATATTCGTGCAACAAATATTTAAAACTTCCTTTCGTATCTTATAATACACATTCACTTTCTCAATTACATAGTTTAGTCTATTAATGTTCAATATAGACAAACAATGGCTGATGGTGCTAAAAATCACAAGAGTGCTGTGATAAATAGCAGATTTCTTTAAGCTTAAAGAAGGTGGTATGTATACTAACCACTGTACAGGCCGTGCCATGGTTCAAGCGGTTAGTCGCCGGCCTCTCACCGCGGAGGCCCGGGTTCTATACCGGGCCAGTCCATGTGGGATTTGTGGTGGACAAAGTGGCACTGGGACAGGTTTTCACCCCCCAAGTACTTCTGTTTTCCCCTGTCAATTTCATTCCACCGGTGCTCCATTACACGGGAAAAGGAAAAAAACTAATCATGTTCATCACAGGGTTGCACAATAAGCCTTATGGCTGTGGTGCGTCCGTAGCATCTGCTAGAGGGCCCTTCACCACAAAAAAAAATCACTGTACAGTAATGGGGTAAAATGTGATTTTATATCAGTTCCAGTAATATACATAAAATGTAGCACCACATAATCACGTAACTTGTTCACAAACACAGACATAACTACAGTCGAGATTGCTTGATTTATGAACTGGTGGATCTCTTACGAGTGTGTGTTGGCTATCAGGTTTGATGTGGTAGCACTTAAAAGTCTGGCCACATCTGTAACACGCAAATAGGTCTAAATATTGTATTCACAAGCAAGGAAAGTATGCAGACCAAATTAGTGTACTGTCGTACATGGCAACATAGATCAGCACAATTTCTTTCGGCAAATTTTTGCGAATGAAGAAAAACGCGGTACGTAGTGAAGAGTAGCAGATTGGGTAGCCCCAGAGCCGACGTGGGCGGTTTGGAGTAGTCAAAAGATCTTGACATTGCGGTAAATCGAACCACGACATCTTAGTTATTCAGATCTTACCCCAGTGATTCTACAGACTGAAATATCTAGAAGCCATACAATATTATGTTGTGTGACAATGATATGGAAAAGCAAAATCAGCAAGTCACAACAAAACTAGACAATATTGTTGTGAATGTTATTGATTTTGCTTGCCCATAATATACATTTAATAGTAAATTCTAAATTAATATATGAAGCGTGACACAGGGATTTTTATAAAATTATATAGTGTTTACGTTCGTGGAATTGGCAAGACAGGTACAATAATAACAGTAAAACGTATAGATAAAATTGGCCCTGTGCACGCCATGAAGGCATAAAGGGAAGATAGAGTTATAGCTCCATTCATTCTTAACATAGGTGCTAGATGCAGATGAGTTTTCAACGTCACGCCCCAGCCGCTTTGCCCCCGGAAAAGAAGCCTGGTACCCATTCAACAGTGTGCATCCGAATTAATTCAATAACATTTATATCACTCCACTCTTTTAAACATGGTTGTTAGAGTATTACCACCCGCTTTATCGGTTAAAAAATTCATTTTGCCCAGATAGCGTGTCTACATGTCTCAAGTGATTCTTACACAAGGGAGTGATAATTTCCCTGCACAGCGCTACCCAATTGATCTTTGAGTCTTGGAGGGGTAGATGGAGGGCAGGTTTTTGTGGATAATAACTCAATTTTTAAGTATTTTGACATGAAATTCTTATTCCACAATACCTGAATACTAAAAATAACAAATTTCATTTAAGGAACTTGTTAATTCGAGTTCGTCGTTTCTATTAATAAACAATATGTAAACCATTAAGAAATTTACGAAACCTGTGGCAAGTAATGGGCTAGATTCTTTCCTGTAAAACGTCGTTTGAAAAATACAACGTTCTTTTTACTCACAACCGATTGTATATTACACTAACTGTTTGTTCACAGAAATGTTGTAAGTCAAAAAGGTCCTAGAAATTTGCCAATCTTTGTTTTCTGGAGATTTGGCCATGTATTTGGGTTCTTGAAATTAACAACAAAATAATTGTATTTAATAAAGTTATATATATTTATTGTGTTTAAGCAACACCTTTCGACCACACTGAATTTCTCAAAATTGGCACGAGTGGTTATGAAACTTCTAAATATAACTAAGGATGCTTGGGCAAAGCAGTCTATAACACAGTTCTTAACTGCAAGCTTTCGCTTGTTGCGGGGTGCCGCTAAAAACAATATGGCTGCCGCAGTCTACCTGATAAAGTGGCCTCATCTGCCTTACCTCTTGGAAACCATCTTTAAAATTTACCGACTGCCATACTGCAGAAACCCTGCTCGTTCTAGAAGCTTCTTTCAGCGTAGTGTTATTACATTATGTATGCATGAACTAAAACGTGTTTTAAAAACCTATCACAGTTGCATGTAATTTGAAAATGCCTTACATAAAGCTACTTAAGCAATAGTGGTCACATTTTTATGATTGCAATCTATGCCGCCATATTTCATGTGACCTGAAAGTTTTCACGGTGACTGAAATTAATAGGCTGAATTATTCTTGAGCTACCGAATGCGTCAATTCGGAATTCCATGATGGAGACTAAACAGGCCTCGGAAATCATGGACTGTTTTTCCAAATCAACGCGTCTGGTACATAGAAAATACTCTATGACAGATCGCTTTATATTGTCGCAGCCCTATGGTTGTGCATATGACGTCATAACAGGCTACATAATAATAATAATAATAATAATAATAATATACAAATGTATAGAGAATTGATCAATTCTCTCTCTCTCTCTATTTCTCTCTAGATCTAATGTTCTTGTTCACATACCAGAATCACAAATAACATCGGCCTGACTTCTAAAACAGTACTGTCTTTCGGAAACTGAGCTCTACTACCTACTTATAACATCAGGAATTGGCCTCTAATTTATAGCATAGTGCTCGCTCGTGTTTAAAAATTCATTTTGTACAAAAAATTAAATCAAAATGTTAAATTTCTGCCAATTGCAGATTTTTCTGAATAAACAAAAAATTATTTAATACATAAAGCTATAAGCTTGATTTTCTAGATTGCCTACAGCCCTTCAGAAGGCATGAGATTGGCTGCACTAAGTGTTAAATTGTTAGAACTGCGTAAAAAGGAATCGTAATACGCATCGATGGGTATAGACAACCTTATATGCAAACGATAATTTTGTTACTCTTCATGATATACGTTGAGAGGAAGGAACAACTTCCTGGTGTCGGGAGGGCATAAAAATTTTTGAGATATAAAAGACGAAAAGAGGACAAAAAATAATACATAAACCTAATGACAAGCCTTAATTTGCACCATTTACCTAATATGTATGTAGTAATACCTAACCTGTAAGAGGTCTAGGAAATAAGATATACAATAAATGTCTTTGTTGGAAAGCACTACAGAAGGGGACTTCTATGCAGGCGTAGGTGTAAATGGGTGGACATTATTAAAATAGACCAGGTCAGTACGTTAGTCCCTGGGGGCGACTTTAACAAATTAAATTATCTGTGAATAAGGTATTATTATTTCCATAAACAATATGATTGGTTTTTAAACATTTGTTATGAAATAAAATTTAATTTGAAAAAAATTGGTATTTGAAAACGTAATTATGTATACACTACAGAAGTGCTTCAAAGATCTAGGCTATAAAGATATGCGTCGAATTAAATAGATCAAAATACGGACTGGGCTTTGTGAAGATGCTGATGAAACTTTTACTTCTAAAATAAATATACTTTCAGATCCGAATGAATATGTCGTACGATAGAAAGCAGTTAATTATTAAGTAATTTAATGAATTACTAGATGCTTGCGACTAGTTCAGAGACTGTTGGACATGAAAATTATTTCTGGGTAAAATTTTGGCTTTTATAAAGGGCATCATCGTATTTTACACCAATAACAGTCAATACACCAGCAAGCCAAGGTGTGGATATACTTGTTAATCTAAGGAACAACATATCTGTAGGGTTATTATACAAATTATAAATATTTCCGCAGCAGATGATTCTTCAGTATAAGAGATGATCGACGGTTAAAACTTGACATGTATCATTATCCGGGCCAGGGAGCATTACAAATCAAAAGCGTAGGAAAAGACGGTATGAAGGTAGAGAAAAGTGTGGGAAAGTAGTGTTATATATATATATATATGAGAGAAAAGTGAGCATAAAACTGTAAAAGACAAAAGAACAATAAAACCAGTTTAATTTTTTTTTTTTTTGGGGGGGGGGGGGGGGAGTAAATTGGCAGAGGAAAATCTTTAAGTATTACAGCTTTCTGAACATTGTTTGAGTATGAGCTTGCCTGCTCTCCAATTCGCTAATTATGCACCGGACACGAGTAAATGGAGATGAAGCAAGCATGACGATTATGCATTTAAATCTCTTTATTCCCACTTATTTTCCGTCTTCTTGGCTTAATTATTTTACTCTCTTCTTTATAGTGAAGCATTTTTATTCAAACGTCTGTACATCTCAAGCGGACGTACCGATTTATAACCAATTAAATACACTATAATGCCGTTTCTGTAGCTTGTTCATGTTCTTACGGGAAATCGGAAGTTTTTATCAAGAAATAAGTCACTAGTTTGATAATTTTCCAGATATAATTTAATGGCTATGATGGTGATGAGGATCAAAGGTCCTTTAAGAAAGACGTTAGGAAAGCGCATTTCACAGTTACAAATAAACATTTTCTCGCCACTCTATGCGATTCAGGAACAAATTTGCTTCAATATAAATAACGTAAAAGCAAGAAAATTTACAATTCAGAACATAATTTACTTTACATAAAATTACACACGCAGTAAAGGGCCTATGACTTTTGTAATAAGCTAACACAAAGTGTTCTAATTTACATCAATATTGTTACTTTTGAAGCGAATACATTTTCATTTGTACAAGGAAATGATATACAAATCTACAATAGTACAATAAGCATAAGGCATATTTTCTTTCACTGATATATGAGGCTAGCTTTAACTCTTGTAAATATTGAACAGCACGATTTCGCGAAAAAATAATACAACCAAGAAAGTTGTATTTGAAAACGTTCTGTACAGATAAGTGATTGTAAAGTGTAATTTTCGGTGTCGCTCAAGAAGACACGTTACTAGCAATGAAATTAATAAATTTGATGTCAAATGACAAGTAATAACATTGAATTTATTATTAGTTACTAAATATTCCTTATGGTTTGAGAAATCACATTATATTAGGTGTAAAATGAATCACTAAAAAACACTGGCTGCAATTATTAGAAGTCTCAAAACGCTTTCTTCAAGTGGTATTGCATACACAGGACCCATAAGCTTAATTTGTTGAATGAAAAAATTCTGCCCTTCTTATCTGTTTTGTGATGTTAGTAAAAGTACTTTAAGCCAGAGGTCCAATATTTTTCGAAAAACCTAGAAACCACATCAAAATTCAAGGTGCCAGAATAGTGAAATGAAGCAAATTCCTTACTAACTAGAGAGAAATATTACGTTCCGCCATAAAAAATTTAATTGCTCGTGCCACCTGGTTCCCCGGATTGACACACGCCTTCTTTAAGCGTAATATATCACTATATACAGACACTTAAAAGTGCCGGGTCATTCTGTATGTCCCTATTTTCTGACACAGTAGTAATTATGTCATTATTCAATATTCAGCTGAAGAAAATTGTAAGAGGTCAATATTTTTTTATTTTCTTTAATGTTATGGGTATTTTTTGTTGTTCATACATAATTTTGAAAGTCGATACTCAATTTTATTCCAGAAAATTATCCACGGCATTATAACAGGTTTACTAATTATGACATCAGCTTTTTGACTGCATGTTAAATTATAGGTTCAGAGTGAGGAAGACTATGAGCAGAATCGAATCCATTCCAATAATATATGGCCTGAAGAATGTTTAAAGATCAGAGATAATGATGCAAATTTGTAATGACTTAATTTATAAAAGATACCACTTGCCGGAAATAAATTATAGCCGTCTAATCCTTCCCCTAGACATTAACCTACGAGTGTAAAACTTGTCGTAAAGGGAACGTATGAGTGTTATTGTAGTGAAGTGACAGAAAAATTTTGCGAAAGTTAGAAATATCCGGTTACCTTTAACGGTAATTAAAATTCCAAGCTACGTCACATAGGCCCAATGTCGGTATTCTAGTACTCGGATATCTGAAACCTTTAACTAGGTGCTGAACGTAGGAGACGATATATTTAAGATGAAATGGAATTTGGTTTCTTTCATGTGTTTCGACATTTCACATGTATTATTGATGTACAGACATACCGGAAGGTTCATTCCTACCCTGAATCCTATAACACTTATTTTAAGCACTTTATAAACACTACAAAGACATACGTGGTTCTGTTTTACTCAATTGATTTGCCTTTTAAACAAACTAGACCTGCAGAATCGGCGTGTAAAGAAAAGCTAATTCTAATTAACTCTGACTGGATTAAAATTATGAATTAACTTTTTGGAAACAAACTGCACACTGAAGTTTACCTTCTAAGTATGCGTGTATTGTTAAACTGGAAACTGCTCTTAAGTTAATGTGATTGCAATTGTGTCAGATATGGCT
The DNA here is from genome assembly GCA_021186555.1 of Reticulitermes speratus. Lineage (NCBI taxonomy): Eukaryota > Metazoa > Arthropoda > Insecta > Blattodea > Rhinotermitidae > Reticulitermes > Reticulitermes speratus. The sequence continues at coordinate 35,012,726 of JAJKFL010000003.1, read as the reverse complement.
GACACAGCAACATCTCATGGTTAAAATCCGTCACTAGACCTCATAAAAAATTTCGTGCGGGTCTCGCAAAGGGTAACAAAAAATTGTTCACAAAATAAACATGACTATTATGTATCTGATGTCACTAAACCAGAAATTTCAATAATATTATGGTATAGAAAAAATAAAAATTTTAAATTTCCATCAAATTGTTTCCATTCTCGTCTTAATTTAGCCTGCGTTTTATTATTTAAAAGAATGCCGCAGAACCAAGTGATGAATATTGTGTGCAAGGAACACGACACTTGAAAAATGTCTGACCGCTCTCTTTCCCCTTCTACAACATTCATTTCCCCCACTTTCTCTCGCCAACATTTACTCATTTCATCTCTCTCTCTCCCTAGAGTATATTGTAGTACTACTGTTATTTTTTTCTTTCCTCATTCCCCTACTTTCAGTCTTATTCCTCTCTTTTTATCGTATTTTCCCTCAACCAATCACATTCCATCTAGTTTTGGTACGTAGTTCAGTTCTTTGGTCACCAGAGGGCAGACAAGAACAGATAAATGTTTATTCATTTTTTAAAAATGCATAACTATAATTAATTTAGTTATTAATTTAAAGCCTGTAATATTTTTGCAAACTTCTATCTGTGTTTCACGTAGGAGAGCTTGATAATATTTATAAGGAATCGCAGGTCTCTTTATTAATCAACTATTATTATTCTGCAAGTTTTATATTGGTATTTTACAAGGTGGTCAGCTTAAAGTGGAAACCGATCACAAAATCAAAAAAACCGCTAACAGAGTGTACATAAAAAATCTGCATTATACAGGGCGTTTTCGTATCACACAACTGTTCGCAATAGATTGGATGACATCGTTACTCCGTAGTGACCGACGACACCACCCGTTCTGCAGTTCTCAGTCCCACTCAGTCTTGCATTAAAACTAACTTCCTCATAATATCCACATAGACACATTGGAGCAATAAGAATTATGTGATATAATGCTTGATAGTTGCTAGCCTAACAGTGATTTGATTGAACTGACATATGAACAACACAATATGTTGTACAATTTTTCACATGTTAACCATCACAATAGCTGTATAAATTCCAGTCAATTTTACCAATTTTCTAGGTATAATTGAACTACAATTAATTATGGTGCAACATTACAAAAATTTCAAGACTCAAGTTCCTTATGCAATTCACTTTACAACACATTTTAAATTTTTTTCTGCTTGGATTACAGTATAAACCCAAATCTAAGGCTACTCCCTCTTTCCCACTTGCGTATGAGAGAAAAAAACTCGGAGAATTTAGAAAATTTAATAGACTAAACTCGTTAATGACGTTTTAGAGGGTCACATACGAAACTAAAAATACTAGTACACATTACAGCGCTATAGCGTGCCTTGTTAGTCACTATTTACTAGCAAGTGACATATTACTAAGAAATGCTATAAGGTCTCGCTTATAATGAGGGCCATGCTTTTCTGTATTGTTATTTCTGACAAAAAAACACTCGCCTTTTATTTGGCCTTATACGGTATATTTGAACGTATGTACAAGTTATTAGAGACTGAAACAACATGCGTAGAAGTAGGGATTCTGTTTTTCACTGCTCAATAAAAAAGAACTTCAAAATCTTAATGGAATAACAAAATAAGACATGCAGAAACATTCCAGTATTCTTCTTCCTCCAAAACTAATAAACAGAAAAGATATAAATTTCTAAACTAAATTTAAAAACTATTAAATAAGAAAGATGGTCATTATTTTATTACCGTATTTAACTTCCACGGTGATCAATTAATATATGCCATCTACATTAAGAAAGAAAGAGTTGTTGATTCTTAAAAATTAACGCAATTTTCCATCAAGTGTCCTATAAGGTGTAAAATATCTAAATCTCGATTTACACAAATTATTTTCCAGCAAATTAAGCTATTTGCTAACTTTTACTAGCCGGCTATGAGACAATATGTCTTGCATGTACTTCACGTGTGAGACAAAGAATTATTCTAAGCTTAAATGTGAAATTATTCATCATGGAAACTATCTTCTCAGTACTCCAAGCAAATAGTGTCAACACAACGCCCTATTTCAATATCTGGTCTATCCTTCAACGATCCTTTCAATATCTGATATCACATAATATGAAATGTGGATTTGTTCCAAATGAAAGTTATAGATATTAATATTAGCTATACAGCTACAAAACCACTTGTTTCCTGTTACAAATATACTTTCATAAATTTTTCACCTTTTTCTCACTCCCTTTGAAAGGGGGAAATAGCCCTTTGGAGTAATAATAGGGAAGAGAATTAAATTTATTTGAATGCACTTCGTCATAAAAGCACATAAGTAGAAGTATTAAATTCCCATCCGTTGTCATGCTGAGACAGCTTTCGTAGTTTTACCCATTCTGTAATTCATTGAAACAAGACTTTTAAGACTTTGGGACCTTAAATAAGTTCAGAGATATGGCGCCTTGTAATGTGTTACACTGCGTCATACGCCAGAAGAACATAATATTAATAGCATTTTAAATAGGTCGCAAGTTTCTAGATTTAGCCTACGTTTTCTACGTCTCTGTATGAAAAGCAACACATTTCATTTAAAAATAATTAACACTGAATTCTATTCATACAAATTTATATTTCTGGCTATGAATGTTTCATTTAGTAAATCAATACAGTCTTTACATCGTGAGTGTTCCAGAGAACGCAGAAATGTGACGAACGTGTTTTGGATAAATTCCGATTCGACGTATGGAGTGTTTGCCAAATATAATGTAGAAATGAGCTGCTTAAATGAAAAGGAATAAATGCGAAATAAATTTTATTACATTACGTGTCACAAAACCCAAATAAATACAAAGCATGTTACTTTTTATGAAAAAATAGCGTTCATAAAGGAAACAGAAATAAACCATCTCGTTATGATCTTCACAGCTAGAAACGTGCTCTGACGTAATTAAGTATTAAATACGTAAAACATTTGAAGGGAAGGTTAAAGATATACGTAATTTACATATTTGTAATGAGTTTTTCCGAAGCATACAATTATTACAACTGCTCACTTTAAGCGTGCGGAATGTGTAACATGTTTATACGTAGTAACGATATACGTGAAGTGGAAGACTGTTTGTTGTGTTTTGTTTATTTAAGAAGGAACGAAATCTTCCCTACTTTGCGACCTATACTCGGTGAGCATAGTTTATGGTCTGTACTACAACTACTACACACTTAAAACAGCTTCCTTCTCTCGCTTGCAGGTTTACGGCCACCCATACCACCCTATCCCCCCCCCCCCCCCTTTCCAAACACACGAACTCAGCTCGGCCCATAAATTCTGACTCAACAAGTCCCCTATATAGAATCCTGCAAGTAGGAAACTGTATGACCGACTTATTCGCTGACACTAAAGTTTCTTGCAAAACGGGAGAGGCGATTGCTTCTCCTTTTCATGTAGAGGACTTTTGTGGGAACACCAAGGCACTGTAACGCAGACGCCACACATTAAATAATTTAACGGCTAGAACTTCATTGCTTAACTGGAGCTCACGTCGATGACACAGATTTTTTGTATGGCTCGACAGCCTTATATGGGCCTGGGCCTCCTCGTTTCGTCGAGGTTTCATGATCACACACATTCAGACACACCACAGTCGGTAGGACTCCTTTGGACGAGGGACCAGCTCGTCGCAGAGACCTCTACCTCACAACACACAACACTCACAAGAGACAGACATCCATGCCCCCGGTGGGTTTTTTTTTTTATTTTTAACATGTCCGGGGTTTTTCCCCTTTGATCCATTTTTGTACTGTATTAAATCCTTTACGTTCCATGCTACCGTCCTTACAACAAACACAACACAAACATCCATGCCCTCGGTGGGAATTTTTTTTTTGCCTGTCCGGGGTTTTCCCCTTTGATCCATTTTTGTACTGTTTAAATCCTTTCGTCCTTCATGTCACTTTACGTTCCATACTATCGTCCTTACAACAAACACAACACAAACATCCATGCTCCCGGTGGGATTTTTTTTTTTTGTATTAATTCCTGGGGTATTCCCCTTTGATCCATTTTTCGAACCCACGATCCAGTAAGCGAGCGGCCGAAGACCCACGCCTTAGACCGCACGACCACTGGGATCGGCGATGACACAGATTATGCACAGATAAATCGTCATAATCTAAATTTTAACGTTCATACTATTGCTAGGACTCCGATCTCCTATTAAATATAACTTAGTGCCTTACATTATAAAATCTTATTTTATTTTATATTCAGGTGTGTTCTAAAAGAAACTAAAAACCTGTAAGTTGAAAAGCAAATGGTAGTTATATGTTGTAGTGATGCAATACTGTGCGTAAAAACACGTGGTACAAATTCCACCAACTTAAAAATCCTTAGATATGGACTGAAAGTATCGCGAATCCAACAATTTCTCAAAACAAAAAATGGAGGCAGACATACACGGATAATTATACACTTATATTTTCTTACGAATTTTCTTACCAATTCAGAAAGCTTACTAAAAGTTTATAAGGTAATATGTCTTTCAAACACAAAAGTACAATAAAACAGACATTCAGACTTGGTGGAGGCCTAGAATATCTGTTTTCTGGCGTGTGGCTGAATACGGCTGTGTTTATATTTACCACAGCACGATTTATATTTGGCCTACCTAGCATCTAACAGAAAATCACATTGTAAATATGAATGGTGCGAGAAAAGTTACAGCCCATTTTAGGGCATTAACCCACGACTTTCTGGAGGGACTACACAATACCACAAAAAAATTCAATTGGCATACCAATTTTCCGATCACAGATTCAAAACCAAACGCTCAGATCTCGATGTTCGGTACTGCACTACTGATCGTAAAATACCTAGTTCACGATATGAAAAGATCTGACAGTAAGGAAGTATATGATCTAGGTACAGGCCTATGTTATACGTATTCTTGTTATCATTACTATAGGCTAATTACTGAAGATATCTTCGTTGACACATTAACAGGACTGGCTCCTTGCTAATCCAAAAAGACTAGTTGTGTTATTGTTCCAAATCCCGGAATTGGTATAACTGTTTTGACCCTAACGATCTCAATGTCAACGATTGCATATCAATTTTTACGAAATGAGAATTTAGCAGAAGAGACTAGACACTACCAAGGGTTCTACTGTGAAATTCCACAATTTCCCATGTACATTAATATCAGTGTAATGGTAAATTGCCACCATATAATCACTGTTATGTCTTGCCACCACTTTAGTAAACAGATCACATTCTTACTACTGCATTACTTAGATCAGCAGACACGCAAAGCACTATCACAACAATCTCCCAAACCACTTTCAGTAGCCGTCAGGATGGTGGCTAGGTTAAGAGCTGCAAAACTAAAAAAATCGTGATTAGATACCGAAATGGAAAACAGATTCTTTTCTTCTTCAATGCGTCCGGTTTGGCAGTGGGGACCACCAATCTTCGTGTTCAAAGGAAAACGGGGAGCCTTTCCCCGGGGCCGTAAAGCTAACCGCCCACATCCGTCGAGTGTTGAGCTTAACAATGAGTGGAGCAACACCTCCACGCCCCATATGCCTTTGTGTTATACACAGGGAAAATTTACTTCACTTTCTTGGTATAAGTATTATTTAAGCGTGTTATTTATCGACGCTGGTCAATTTGTAAGATCATATAGCGTCGGCAGTACATGAATAAATGAGTATGGAGCATTGGTGCAATAATACTGGCAGGGCAAAGCTGGAAAACACAGAGAAAACACCTGTCTCAGTATCACTTTGTCGACCAAGAATTCCAAATAAGCTAGCCGGCGAAGGACCAGTTGCAGTATTACGAAAAAGAATTCTGAAACACGTCGGCATCCATGGTGCTTACAAAATGGGTTTCCTATCAAACAACTTATGTTTCAGAAATTTGTCAGTGCTAGCCGCAGCATACCCATTGCGAAAGGCCCAAAGAATTTATAGTGTCCAAATTCTGAGTTACCTCAGCATAGGTTTTCCGTTATTACTAATACACTAATTCATAGTTTTGTTTTTAAGATTCACTTTAATATTAGCGTACCATCTACACCTAGATTCAGCAAGTTGCTTATTCCCTTCCGCTGTTCCGACCCAAATCTTACACGCAGTTCTCAGTTCAACACTGCCATAATACATGATTCGCCGCCCTTGGGAACTTTCCTGATTTGATCGCTCTAATAGTATTTGTGATGAACGCAATTTCTGAAGCTTCTCGTTACGTAACTCTCTACTTCCTGGTATTCCTTCCTCCCACTTACGCTCAAATAGGTCTATTGGCCTCCGCACCTTTTTACCAAACGCCCTTGTTTGTGGTATACAAAACTAAGAATTCGGAAATATTAATATTATAGATTAAAATACAGAAGAAACAAGAATTCCATTTGGAATGTTTGTCCATCGCAGGATTTACAAGTTTTTCCGGTGTATAGATTCTTGCCCAAATATAAGTTAAGAATCTGTCTAACAAATCAAATATCGTTCAAATTAGATCTACTTTTATATCACTAAACTTCTCATTGTATTGAAAGTATATTTCAAATAGAACATACTTCACATTCGCAGACTGTCCATAGCATTAACCCTTCCAACTCTGTCAAATACTTTAATCAACAGAGTACTGTTTACACTGATACTTACACACAAACCCACAAGTACACGCTACGTGCTACGTTCTACTTGAAGCACAAACATACACAGTATTAAGCTTCTAGATCGACTGTATTATTATGAGCTAGAATGCTTCTGAATAGTCGGTAAAAGCTAAATAAGGATGCTTCTTGGGATAACTTGATGCCACTGGAAGAGTTATGACTCTTGTGCATTTTATAGCGTAACATAAATAAAACAAACCGAAACCGATCAACATGAAACTTACCAATCAAAGTCCATCAAAATTAAAATTGTCCTCTTGATATAATAATAGCTGTACAGATCTAGAGACATTCTTCCTGGCACAGCACACAAAATGTTCTGAACCTTACTTAGCGCAATATGTACTTCTGATTTTAAGACTAAATAGAAATACTATTTCATTAAATAATCGTCAATTAAATTCCTTTTAAGTATGTATGTGCACTTGAATTGACACTCTTCAATACAACTGATCCTCTTTGAAAGCACAACACAACTAGTGACATAAGGCACGAATACGCCTTCCCGGAAGTAAACAGTTGGTACCACGTGACTTGTGGATCCTACTAACAATACATGCTAATAAATCCAAACGAGGTATACTCCGTGTTCCAAGCAACTTCTACAGAGCTGTATTTCATGCCATGAACGACACTGCTTTCATTGTAAAACGTCTGCCTTTTACGGTTGACTCTACCTGTTATTAAAAGGAAGGGCAATTTGTGGTTCGTTTCAATTCAGAGTTAAAAAGAACGTAACTGTAAGAAGCTTTCGTCACGTTTTAATCACACGCAGGAAAACTGCGTGTGATTAAAACGTTAATTACTTCGCAGCTCCTCTTAGCGATCACACATTATTCACAAAAACTACAGAATAGGGCAGACAATTTTTGAGGTAGGGCAGCGTGTTTCAGGTTATTGCAAGCCGTGAAGTGAAAAAAAAAAAGGACGCACAGAAGTTTTGGATGAAGAGAACAAAGATCCTAGTCCCCGTTGGAAAACAACATAACAATAGATTCTGCCTTAAAATTCAGGAACCTTTCACTGTGAAAAGGAAGGAGCTAAAAGCGGAATAAAAGGTAGTCATAAAACTGCATACAATGTCTAGACTCACCCGTGCGCAATGTGACGTAAAGTACAAAAAGCCCATAAAGCCACTTTAAAAAGAATTAGAGGAGTTCAGACAGTAATAACTACAATTGGAGCTATAGAATGAGCTCACTAAAACTCAGGCCATCTCTTACTTGGCTTCAAATAGAGTCATTTCAAACCCGGCGGACGTAACTTAAGTGACAGATTGCATTCTCACCATAAAGCTGTACCCGGAAACATTTTAGCGACAAGTTTACCCAGTTATCTACGGAACCGAGTTTTCAGGTCAGTTGAAGCCTCTGGTCTTCTGGGATATGATGCATTGTACGCTCTATTATTATATCGGTATACAAAATTCCCGAAGAGCTTGCCGCCTCCACCTTGAAGATAGTCGAAGAATAGTTTTGAATTAGTCGAAAGAAGGAGATAGCAAGCTTTTTCGAAATGTACGTAACCGCAAATCAATGTACACGGCGTCACATTCCGGAATACTCGACTCTTTATTAGTATCACTATAACGATGCAAAATATTATATCTCAGTCCGTTCATTTACTACTAATATAAATGACGAAACAGAATTTTATGTTGATAATTGAAATAGAAGTCTTAGGCCACTGTAATGCTCCAGTCACGAGTCCCAGTGACTTTCAGGGCATCTTTGTCCGCTTTTTCTCTTTTGTCTAATGTTCCGAGCCGTTCAGTAATGTCTTACCTATGTTACGAGGAGAAATATTCCACAACTTAGAAGCTCGGCTATTCAAAAACTTCCCCGCCCTTTTTCTTTATAAATTTAATAACTTCGAGGTTTATTGACGTGCTTTACAAAAGCCAGGCAATTCCCATAAACTGTAAATAAGAACAGGACACACCGTCTGATAGTAACAGCTTACGAAGGCCGTGCCATGGCTCAGGCGGTTAGTCGCCGGTCTCCCACCGCGGAGGCACGGGTTCAATACCGGTTCAGAATATGTGGGATTTTTGGTGGACAAAGTGGCACCGGGACAGGTTTTTCTCCGACTACTTCGGTTTTCCCATGTCAATTTCATTCCACCGATGCTCCATTACTTGGAAAAATGAAAAAAGAAAACTGATCATCTTTCTCTTCATCTTCATCACAAGGGATTCCTCCGTAGCATCTGCTGCGGGGTCATTCTCGAAAGAAAAAAAACAGGATATGAATTGGCTAGCAACAATATGCCTGATACCGAAGGCACGGCCGAAATATTAACAACCTTGTTTTGTCTTAGGAGATCCCGGTTTCGAATGTCGACCCGTAACTCCTTTATTTCGTTTTTCTTCTCAGACTCCCTAAGGCAAATAATGGAAATCTGTCACGAACAGTTCTTTCCACATTCTATCTAATTCAGTCACATTAATATATTATTTGGTGATATTGACCTAGAAACCATAAAGAAAAGCATTATTAAATAGCGCAAGGATCACCCAAAAGACTGGAACTCTTGTATAACTTTCGAAACACTTTTAACTGTTTCAAGCCTAATGGCAAATATACGTATACCTGCTGATACAGTAAGAGGCTCTGCACTTTTCACAGTGTGCCTGTTTATGTGTCTTAGTAACTTTCACAATAGACTATTCCCCCAGTATTTGTAATCGAGGGGAAGTGTTCCCTTTATGAGGCATAAAATTAATCTCGCATATAATGCACAAAACTATTATGCGTCCCTCAGAATTAAGGAGGAGAAAACACTGCCGATTCCGTTTTGTAAGAAACAAATAATCCGAATGTCTGTTAACCCTTTATAGACAGAAAATATATTAAACTTAAAATGTTAAACGCTAAGGTTCTATCCCATTTTCGAAAGTAAGCAAGTGTCTAATAACGCCAAAGTCACTTTTTTCTACAAGGCATTAGATCGGTTATGAATTATGCCTGTCCGACAAGACTTGAAGTGGTCCTCAGAAACCTTCAGAAATTACAGGCATTAGACAGCAGATTTCTAACAACAGGAAACGCCCCGCGCGCAATTGGGTTACAAGATCTCCAACTCTCATTCAAAAGTCTCCACACTGGGCGAATACATAGATAAGGAAGATTTAAATGAGACATGTTATATGAAACCTTTATGTATTATAGTCATTCGTTTGGTCACTTTAACCAATCAGGAAACATCTCGACCATTATCGACTTAATTCTGTAAATAAATGTCACATTCATACCTTTCTGACCTCACAATTACCCTTCTCTTTCTACTGATCTTACATACGGCCTACTATCATTAATTTTTCAGAGCAAGAAAGTGGAATGTGCAATAACTGCAAATTCTGCACATGAAATATTTAACGTAACAAATTCATAATGTTTTGCTAAATGTGTGTGTTCACTTGCTGAAAGTAAACAGGCAGCAAAACATGACGAAACACAGTGTACACACATATATTTAAATATTTTTTTTCGTGTTGTTAACTAATGCGATTTAGCAAATAAGCCTCATGCCTAAACCCAAAGCACGTGCTATACAATAGCTTGTTTCGGCGAATGACAAATTGTTTACAGGAGCTAATGTCAGAAATGTAGCGGAATAGGACACAGAAGGGAAATGCACCGACCGATTTACGATACGGTGTCCAGGAATAGTCTTAAACATTCGAGAACAGAAACAGATACTCTTGTCCAGACTAAATACACATGGATTTAAAAGCTACAAAATATTTGAAACGATATAATTACAAAATAAATGGACTTTTAAAACACTGCCGGGTGCTGCATCCTCCTCACGATCCGTACATATTTTTTGTTTATCAGTTTCATATTTGCAATTATTTTCATGTGCTCCAATTAACTACTGCGATAGTATTATGTGAAATTTATAAATTACACAATTTTTCATGCTGTAATTTTGTCAAGTGCATGAAAGTCTTTTCGTAAACCTCTTATTAAGTCATTTCACGTAATGATCTTCTCGAGCTAAGCTTTTTGATCTAGTGGATCTCTGTTGAAATAACAAGTTCACTGACAAAGGTTGTCTGTAGTTTGTGTCACTTTCTGTGTAAGACTGTTGGAATTGTATGTGAAAACGGGCCTAATTTTAATGCTTGCTTTCATGTTCGGATCACCTCATATCAATTGACACGATATTCATGCAGTTGGGAAGAGCTTTGCTGAACTACTTAAGAACCCACCACGACCTCCACAAACATCCCCATCATTATCATCATCATCATCACCACTGACGCCACCGCAATCATCATTATCATCATCCAGGTTTCCCCAAGTGCATTAGACGACTGAAACAAGACTGAGAACATCCTGCTTTTCTGACAACAACAAAGCTTCCTTTCCTTTGTCAGGATATTTATTCCGAAAAATACAATTAGGCCTATAATTCTAGGCTCGTCGAATGTACCGTCATATTACCCATGTCAATATCTGACGTCAAACGATGAGTGTAAAGAAAAGAAATGAGGCCCCACAAACTCTGAATTTCAACAAAAGAAGACTACCCCTATAGTAGGCTGCTACCAGCCTCAGTAAAACAGAGAATAGGTGTAGCTCACGCATTGTTAGTGGTAGGTAACTGACCTAGCACAAGGTAGGAGTTACTTTGTACCTTAATAAACCTGTCAGATAGACCACCTTGTCACCCTACGGACACCCATCGTGCGATTGTAAGTAGAAACATTCCACTCTGTTTCATGTCCTCAGTACACAAAGCAGTCTTCACGGCTACTTCCTTATATTCTACTGCCTCTTAGTCCACAATTACCTCCCTTATGGAACAGGATATTTCTACTTATTTATGGTCTAATTAATAAGGCTGTCAGTATCTGACAGTTTAGTGTCGAGTGGTATGTTGCCTGCTGAATGGTTTTTTGCACCTTGTTTGAAAGAAAGCAGTCATTACCTTTGTGAAATACTGCCCACATTTTGCCTGCAGAGATTGAGAAAACCCACGAAAAATTTCACTCAGGAACGCTGATGCCCCTGTCAAGATTCGAGCTCGAAAATTAAAAAAGAAAGTCTTTCGGCTTGGGTCATTCTTGAAATGCTGATGGTCACTCAGTAGGTCAAGAATTTTCTCGCCTTTCATGAAACCCGAAGATCTAGTTTTGTGTACGCAAGGTAAAGTTAAGAAAAAAGGTACAATCTTTTTGTCAGCGCCATGAAGGCATACGCGGGATTAGAGGTATAGCTCCAGTCATTCCAAATTCGGCACTGGAAGGAGGTGAGTCGTCAAATTCACACACCAGCCGCTTTACCTCCGCCAGAAGAGCCAGTGGTACCCGTTGAATAAGAGGCTGCTAAGCAGTCTATTCTCTGACTTAAGCGACAATGAAATGTTTGCCAACTTCTAGGAAACCGTGCTTGAGAAGAGAATATATCTTAGAAATTCTGGACATGCTGATGTCAGAAATTATCTTCTCATACATCTCAATTTTTCCATATTAGAGAATCCCCCACACAACCTCCTGAAACTCGTTGTCCATGGCCTACCTATGAGCAGATGAGTTATACTTAAAGGTCAACATAAGAGGCCAAAGTGAAAATATAGGATTACAAAACTAAAAAATAAAAAATACAAGCTCACACGCATTACAAAGCAATCACCAGCAGAGCAAATGTTTAAAGAGTTCCAGTACGAAATGTATTTCAGAAGTGAGCCGTAATATATTACAAGCGTTGACAGCACCATATTGAATGTGAAAGAGGAACATCAATCAATTTATTAATATGGATTATGAGATAACCTATAGTATGAGAAGATTAGAGTAGGGCTATGCGCTTTCAAAACCTCGTATTTTCTGATTCAATCACATCGACTGGTTAAAAAATACTGCATTGAAGATTTACGATTGAAAACAACGCCGCGACCCACACCCCTCTCCACCCCCCACCCTTCCAGCAAATATTTCCAGCAACACGAAATGTAAAAAGTACTGAAATGAGAAAGTTCTTTGCTTTATTTGAAACTGAAACTTTTCCTACCAATTTCCTGTTATGCACAGGCCTATTGGTAGGTGTTATAGGTGTAAGGCTCCTATAGAAATATGATGTGTTATTCGATTTAACAAACAACAACATAGGCAATTTATGTACAACGTAACATTGTGGCGCGTTCCGGTAACCATTGTTGTTATCGAAACGCAAAAATGCGTTCTATTTGTATTGTTTTTTACTTAGAAGTAGCGGGCAACAACACAAAACCGCAGCGTTTTACCACGGAATCGCAATAAGGAGTTCGCTTTACACTGTTGTCGAGCTACAAAATATTTCGTACTGCTGTCAACAAATGTAAAAGCCACTTTTCAATTCAAGTTTTATATAGACAACTATCATCAGTCACATTTTAGCAGCCAGATAAAATTTCACGTTCATTAACAAGACTTAAAATTTATGAATGAGCTCGAGGTTCATCATCTGGAAAAAACACCACTTCCGCAGGAAACTGACCACTCACACCCATCAGATGGTGAAGACGAGAAGCTTTATGTACACGTACACGCGTACCTCGTACGCCTGGAGTGTGTGGTGCTTGTGCACAGGGGCACTGTAATTATAACCTTGTTTTACTTTAACCGTCAATGTACGTCCTTTCCTTTATCTGACTGTACTTGCGTATTTTATATTAAGATTATTTGGTTCTTGAATTTTGTCCACTGGTTGTTTTAGAATTAATAAATAGAAAGGGAAATAGTAAGCAGTGAAGAAAAACATTACGTTACAAGAACCGATCCTGTCCCCAAAACGTAGTGTTTCATTTAAAATATTTTATTTTATTAATTTTATTGATTCTAAAACAACATACGATGGACAGTCCAAGAATCAAATAAACTTAAATATGTTCTAACATCGTTAGTATCTAATAGAAACGTACTTACGTGTACTCGTATATTCACTATAAGAGACATACGGATGTTTTAAGAATTTCTGCTTTTGTGACTGAATATTCATGAGTATCGACTTCTTGATGGACATCCTTTAAAAGTAAACTACAATTTTGCTATTACTTTAACGAAATTAATTATATACTTCCCTGCCCCTCCGTCCCCAGAAGACATCAGGGTTGAGGGACTCATCAAACCCATAAATATAACGTAGAAGTTCATATTGAATTTTAAGGGGAATAAACCAGGAATTTTGGCAAAAAACATTCAAAAATATTTTCGCTCCATTTTGTGGGCTATTTTAAAATTGAATGGTGTAATATTAAAGTTGCGATATTAAAATTGCATTTTAAATTCTTTATTTTATAATTTATTTTATACATAACCACTGAGAACCTGGCGCGCCCACTGTTTCTCTTGCGCAGGATTTTTCAACTTCTGATTAAAAATTCCCGAGCTGCGTTTGTGAATCCACCCTTACTTCCAACATAGTACGCTCTTCCTATTGGCATCTTTGTGGCTAATATAATCGGCTCTGTTGGCCTTACGTAATCCAATTTGGGCCTCATAGACAACTTGGTTTAAAAATTTGGGTTTTCCTATTTGTAATACGGTATGCGTGCTAGCATTCTTTCACGAAACTTATGCCTCCCCATTTGCTCTTTGAATACGTAAAGACGAAAACTTATAGAATTACAACTTTACTTGTTGTTTTGTATGTGTGTGACACTTTGACCCCCACATTAAGAAAAGAACATAGGCTGATGCTGTTTGAGAATAGGGTGCTGAGGAATATGTTCGGACCTAAGATGGAGGAACTAATAGGAAGATAGAGAAAACTGCATAATGAGAAGCTTTATAATGTGTACTCCTCACTAAATATTATTAGGATCATCATTCACTGAGGATAAGATGAGCGGAGCATGTGGCATTTACCCGTAAGGAGAGAAAAATACATACAAAGCTTTGGTGGGGAACCCCAAGTAAGGAGACCAATTGAAAGACCTAGGCGTAAGTATGGGATAATATTAATATGGATCTTAAAAAATTGAATGGAAAAAGTGGAATAGATTCAGCTATCTCAGGTTAGGCAAAAGTGGCGCGCCTTCTTCAAAAGAGTAAGGAGCCTTCTGTTTCGCTAAAATGCGGAGAATTTCTTGACTAGCTGAGGAACTACTAGTTTCTTAAGAAGGACTATGATCGACGGAATTATTTGTAATATGTAGGATAAACTAGTTCGGTTACAGAAGCAGAGAACCCTGCCTGAAAATTTGCGCAGCTTTCAAATGCCGAGAGAGAAACTCTTCATTCCACTTCCTTTATAAATCCCTATTCACAAGCCGTTACGTAACATAAACAGTGCATGAACACTGCTAAATATAGCACGGATCATTCACTGCACGATTTTATACAATAGGTTTCAATAATCTCTGGCGGGACAGTGTCCTGGGGCTCGCTAGTTGAATGTTGGATTTGGGCCAGCCAATACAATCACTCTGTGGTTAGCCTAGCACAGCTACAGTTGTTACAAGTATACGATAGGGAGCAATGAAATCCCCTCTCATTCAAAAAAAAATTACACAATAAAACTAGATATTTCACTGCCCCTGTCTTCTCGAATGTTACTCCAGCCCATACTATTACTTACAGAATGAAAGCTCTATACTTTCAGTTCCATAGACTGTTCTGAACACAAAGACACGTTACCATAAATCTTGATATCAGGGTTGAGATTTCGAAGGTGGTGTTGTTGGAAACAGAAACGTGGAATTATCTGTGGTAAATATAGTTCATGTGTTTGAGTCCACGTATCAACAACGTGGATATATTAACCTATGTAACTTTCTGGAATACAATTAGAAGATTAAGGTGATCGTAGTTAACATGAACTCGAGTTGATTTATGGGCTTCTTGACCAGAAATTCTACTAAATATAATAAAATAATAAGTTATGGTTTCTTACTTCCCAAATATTACGCAAACTCCGTAGCCTATTTTCTAGACGCCTGCATTCGCTTTTCTACATTATTGGAAGGAATAAGAAGAAATTTTAGCCATGCTTATATTACTTGAATTAAACAGAGAGGCTTGTTTAATGAAAGGGCAATTTCTGCTCTCATGATCTGTATGAACTGCATATTTAATAAAAGCTAATATAAAGGCATTTGTTTATTCTCTCTGAAAATTTAACACACAGACCTATAACTTTTATTTGCTTTCAAGCAGTCGACAAAAAAACGACAGACCAAGGCCTTCACCTACTCAAGGGATTTCCCGCCTTTTTATTAAGCCTGAACATTCATTATCTTTGAATTTAATCACAGGTGCAGAAATTATACATATATATATATGTCCTGACAGGTAAATAAAAGACATATATCTGTCATTAGCATGATATGTTACTAAGTATAACTGCTTTGTTAGTACAGGTTTCTTATAACTTCGGCATATTAGCGGACAGAATTCATCAGCTTGTTCACAGCAGCCTTCCTGAGTCACATTTAACAAGTTCACACTCTCATGCAATTTTTCTGTAAAATCCGTCTCAATGTTACCCAACCATTAACGCCCATGACCACTAAGTTTTCTGTCCTCTCCAGGTTTACAGGGTCAACATTTATGTGCTTTCGCATATAGATCATCATGTGCAACCGTTGACATTTTGTAAATCAATTTCACATTTAAAGGATTTTAAACCACCATTATTTAATACAGCTTTACAAATGTCCTACAACACTGCTGGTATACAATTTAAGTGCTGGGCTAAAAAATTCTGAATTCGAATATGATTTCAATGCGACAATTATTAATCTGAAAATTTGTGTTTCAGAAAATTTGGTGAAACAGAACGCAGTGGCATTACTGATCCGCTCTGCTGGCTGGGTTCATGCTAAATGTATCAAGAAATTGGTTCGAAACGCTTAAGTAAATGGAATGTATTTTTTAACCTAAGAAACACGACAGAAAATTAAGTATGAAGCATGATTTTAATGAAATATTTAAAAAGTAAAAATACATTTTTTAAAAGTGCATCAAAATTTAAATTCATGTAAAACATTTCACAATGCGCAGGAGAACTGCTCCTTTTGGGCTGTCTGCGAATGTTTATTCAGTATACGTGGGGCGGTTGTGAATACAGTAACAAACCTTCTGGTTCTATACAAAGATGATGATTTATTGACTTCAAAAAGTGCAGCTTCTGAAGGATGATTTTGTGTCATGGAATTAGATAATGCAAAATCAATTCTAAACCACATTTTACTAAATAAGCCACAAATACCGTTTGGGCATATATAAAGCCATCATATGGGGTGACCAATCTATGGTCAAGTGGTTGGATCAGCAAGTACTGGGAGTCTACCTATGTAAAGAGTAGTGACAAACCAAGTATGAGATGGGAAACAGCCAACAATGAAAATTCGTGAGTCATTTAGATGTACAGAAAGAATGTAGAGATACAGATAAATGTTCAGAACAAAGTGGTAAACTTTGAAGCAGGTGGAAAGGTGTTCATATTACATGCAATCATCACTCACCGAACTGACTCCTCATCCACGGGTAAAGCGGACTGGGCAGCGTGGACGCTGTGTTGCTGGGTGGTTGTTGTGGGGGCTGCTGTGGGCCCCCTTGCTGCGGTGGTTGCTGCGCCTGCTGGTGGGCTGCCACCACTTGCTGGTGATGGGGCGGACCTTGATCACATTGCTGCTGACTCACGTTGTTGTACATGAGGTGATTTTGTGCCGCGGCCTGGTGATTGTGGTGGGGATGTTGCTGATGATTCGCTTGCATGTGATGCTGAGGAGGTCCCTGCTGATGGTTCGCATGCTGTTGTTGAGAATGGTGATGATTTTGATGATTGTGGTTATTGAGCGTTGCCTGTGGGGGGGCGTCTAATGGTGGACTTCCGGAACCCAGAGCACCAGGACCCCCAACTGTGGCTGCCTGAAGTTTGCAGCTTGTAAAGACCACTGGCGTTTGATGTCCATTTGGCGGCCCACCCCCGCCCAGATGTCCCATTCCGCCATTGCTCGGGGAATTGGCTCTATAGCCACCCCCACCGCCACCGGCACCATTACCATCCCCCATGATACCACCGTTACCTTGTTGTTGGGTCCCATAATAGGCCGCGTTTCTAATATCCATACGATCATAAGGTGGAAATCTAGGGTAGGGCATACCCTGAGGCGGCTGACCCGCGGCAGGCGGACCGCCATAATGGTGTGGAGGGACACCTTGCCTGAGCCCTACAACTGTATGGTCACCACCGGCACAGGAACTGGGGTCTGAAGTGACGGCACCACCCGGCCCGCCACCCTGCGCCACCACCGCGGCCCCATAATGCTGGTGTTGATGGGGGTGCTCCGCAGATACCACTCCACCGTTACGTAAGTCCGGGATATAAGAGTTAGCAAAGTAGGAACTCATGACTTTCTCCACCGCCACACCCACCACCACCTTTACTCACTACTTGCCTCACCTTTATTATTTAAGGAAGGAGGTGTCGAAAGGCAAACACAGTGACACACACACAACCCCCTCCTAAATAATAATGAAATATGGAATCACTGAAACGCATACAACAATCCTTATCACTGGTCACACAAAATCACTGTATCACTTTTTCATCCCCTATAAACACAACACACTTACAGCGACTTCACATTCCTTAATATTTCTTCCTCATAAGTAACACTATTTTGCTGGAACACGTGGTCTTTCAGCCGTCATAACACAACAGAAAAAACTGTATCAAACGAGGTAATTGAAACAAATAATACACTTTCGGTCACCCTTATAAGGGTGTTGTATAAAGTGTAGGATAAAAAAGTGGCGCCGAAACAATGTAAAAGAAACCCTTACTGGTTACTCGGGCGAAAGAAGTAATTTCTTTCAAAAGTGTAGTACATAAACAATTTTTTTCTTGCAGTTGGGCCTAATAAACTTTTCCCGTTGTAAACTTATCTGTTGTCCTCCACGGTAAGAGAGAAGCTGTACAGAAGGGGGAAAAGATGTTGTGGAGTACCGCCTGCGGCCCCTGATGACCACTGCTAGACGTAACTTCCGGTCGTTGTTGAGGCTGTTGTCCCGGTGACAACCACACCGTAGTTGGAGGAGGAATTTGAACTGTTGACGACGTCCCAACACTTTTCCTCTGGAAGCTGCTGATGCAGATATTGCTGGGCGAATCCACCACCAATAGAAATGCTCCTTGCATCCGCCCCTGAGGACACAATGTAACACAACAATTACACTGTATGGTTCCATGCAATTCAATACATAATTTGTAACAGTAAAGAAAGTACACGAAATATTATTGGCTTACTGCCTGGGGGCTACAGTAAATTGGTGTTATAGTACGGGAATTGTTAAAAGTCATTCTATTCTTTCACAGGTTTCGGTAAATAAACGTGTCAATATATGTTTGAATAGAGAAAATCTCTTTTCCAAACACAAAACGGATACGAAAGGTGTATGTGACACGTTATGTATGGGTAGGCTTTAGTTAGCACAATCATGGCTGTTACAGATCCTCTACAGTTCTGTGAGATCACAACAAAAATGTACCATGTCCTACACAGGGTAAAATTGTTGGGCGTAATTGACATGACAAAGACGAACATTCTTATTAACTAGAGAACCGTGCAATATTGCTATCATTCAGAATTTCAACGGGTCACTCTACGTGGCGGGCGAGTGAGTAGTCTATCATTTCCACTTCATTCTTGGGAAGGCCCGGTTTCAATCCTCGAGCCCTAAACAGGTTATCCAAACTGAAGATTGTAATGGATCTCATTAGTTCCTCAAGGCCAAAGTCGATATGGTACCTCAATATTTATCACAACCCCTCTCAACCGTATATCAAATGCATTTTGTCTAGTCCAATACAGGGTCGAGCAGAGAGCTCTTTTAAATAGAGTCATAAAGCTTCAGGTACACTAGAACTTGACCTACTAAGCGACTGTTAGATTCTCAAGTAGTACCCTGCCTCCTGAAGTTAGACAAATGATTAAATGAACTGGGCAATTAATTTAATCATCAATGGGTTGTGCTGATGTGACGTATGCGGGGTATTTTCACAGTACTTGAGCCTAACGGGCTTTTTTAACCACTCGAACACTGGAATTACAGGTTCGAATCACGCTTGGGACAGGTTTCACTGCAGACTGCATGCCCCCGCCCCCATCATAATATCCTACGGAACGTCAATGCCGCTAAAGAGAACGTAATCCCTCCAGAAATTATTTACCGTCGAATAAAACATTGTACGGTGTTATAAATATTGAGGCATCACGGATATGGAAAATAAGCCGGCGTACCCTCATTTATAGCTCTATCGTTATAATTTCCTGTAGGTGTTCAGATATGATTGAAAATAACAGAACGTTCTGTCTCCAATCGAAAATCTGAACATGTGTCTGAAAATGGAGTGGTCTGTCTAGACGAAGAAAAATTAGCTGGGTGAAAAATGAATATATATATCCGTGTGAAGAGCTTGAAAATGGTTTAGGTATTCTGTTTACACCCTGTACCAATTTTGGCCATGTTAGCGGCTCTCCCGATCTAACGTTTCCATGTATTTATTCAGTTCCTCTAGGCGAATAACAGAGTATGTACAATTATAATGGGTCGCAATCTATTCCTTCCAAATTTTTAGTCATTCATCATGTGTGATGAGTTTCCCATCTCACTGGATGTTATACAACCTCTGTAGGTAAATAGTGACCCAGAATATGTAAGATCCCATCAAAGATACTTTGAAACCATAATTCACAGGCATAATACACAACCACGCTTCACAATCATATTACACAAACAAAACCATAGTGTAAAACCATAGTGCAGAAACTCATTGCGCACTAATAAGATAGAAAAAAAAGCACAAACATATTACACAACTATAATGCAAAACCACTATACACAACTATGTAGTACAACCACAATGCATGAACACACTACACAACCACATAATTATTTTATAGTTTCTTTAATAAAAAAAAATTCTTTAATGGCCTCGATAACTTACATGATTAAATTAGCGACTAAAAAATTAACTGTAAATTGAATGCTCGAATAAAATATTAACACTTTTGTCACAAAGATGTCTTTATAACAGCAAGTACAAAATATTTCTAAGAGTTCTGGCATTGAATTCTAGGAAGTAGTGTAGTAGCAAGTATATTAGACGTTCAGGGACAATAATTTAATAAAGGAAACGTGCAATAACTGTTGTGCTTCCAGATGTAGCGGCATACAACTGTAATTTAAACAGACCCACATCCATATTTAAACAATCATTAGATAAATGGAATCCGAGAGATAAGGCATGACTTGAATAAATCAAGACAACATAATCCCAGCCACTCGGTCATAGAGTGTCGCGCGTGCACTGCGGCATGATAGGCCCTCTGAAGACGTTTTCAGAATAATGATGTAGCCCAATCAATTACTTACAATATAACAACTTCACTAGACTACCCACACTTAGTTCTGTGTTGCATGAAACCAATCCTGTGACTCCTTCATAGCATGAATCTGTCAGTATCATTATTACAATTCACTCGAAAATGTTCAATATCCGTCCCTTCCCGACAAACTCGTGCCTGAAAATCTCAAAACACAAAGAGGGCTAGGAAACCCTCCTCCCTAACCTGAGGCACAAAAGACACCCCCATCCCTCTTCTATAGTGTCAACAACCACTTGTTCCCCATGATTGCTCTTCAAAAGATCGAAGTTTACTTTTGGTTGTATAATAAATTGGTAAAATATTGTGAATTTCTGCAGCATCTTTTGTTAGCATCCTCAACGCGTACATCACTTTCAGTCTGCATGAATACAGTGAAGAAAGGTAGGCATAGCGTAACAATTCTGACAGTTTCACTCCCGATTGTTTAATTATATCGATGCTTTAAGACTTGCAGGAAAAGTGCATTGAAATTAAGACGCGTGTTTAATTTTTCTCCAAAATTTACGATAGCAAAATGTTTCGCTGCGGTTGGTACTTAGCGAGTTTGCTCGATACTTGGCCATGTAAACCTTTCTGTAAAGTTTCTGTTGCATTTATCAGTATTTAAACAAAATTGGACTGTTTGAACAAAGCTAAGATAAATTCCCTAATTACAAATTTCTTCACGCCTTTAGGTTATTGACGAGCCCTACAGCTCGTTTAGGACTCTACGACCTTCGAAGACGAAGGCGGGACTTTCCTTCGAAAGGATGAGAATCAATAACCCTGGTACTGAGCGTAACAACTCAGAATACTTGTATCCTCAATATCACGGCTTTGGATATCTCAAAATTCGATTCACGAAAATTCTTCGGCTGCTTTTGTGTTTTGTCATGCCAAAGACACATAGCCAAGATAATTTGTGTATTTTCCTAACTCTTCATACAGATTATGCCAAAAACAGTTGCAGTTACGTATCGTGCTAGAAATACAGATGGCACTTATGGAACATAAAATTGTGTCCTAATGTACAGAATACGTGTGCAACAAACATCAGCCTTAAATATGCAGCGTCGTTTATTCAGATGTAATGAGCAAATACGTGTGATAAATGCGGCAATCAGAATTTTCAAATGCGCTGTAGTAGTTTCCGCCTAAAATCGAGCTATTTGTGATTGAAAATTTTATCCAAAAACTTCTTCCTGCTTGTGATATAAGCTTTTCGCTAAGGTCTCGATAAGTATTCAAAACCTGTAAAGAGTCCTCGACGTTTCGAAGAATCGTAGTGCCTCCAACTTCAATGTTTAACCCTGAAAAATCCAAGCACTACCCTCCTCCGTAACGTTGGCAACTGTGTACTATTAGACACTGCGTAATATCTCAGAAGACTTAAAACTTCATAGTTCTGAGTTTTTAGGCGCGTTCACAAAATTGCAAAAAGTGACTACTAACTTCGTCATGCCTGTCTGACCCTCTGTCTGTGTCAGTCCGCATTGACCAACTCGGTTCCCACTGACGATTTGAGGATTTATCGAAAATCAGTCGAGAAAATTCAAGTTTCATTAAAATCTGACAAAAACAACGGGTACTTTACACATGAAGACCTATGTACATTTAAGATAATATCTCGCTGAATTCTTCTTAGAATGAGAAATATTTCAGAAAAATGTTGTAGAGAAAATAAAAAATACACGTTTTATATTCAGCAACTTTTTCTCGAAACTCGTATCGTTTATGAGATAATGTGGAAAAATATAGTACATCCAAACAGGCCACAAGTGACTATATAATATGGCGCATGTACTTTGCACGCTGGATAAGTAAGGCTAAAGACACATACTCAGAAAATGTAATATTTATTGCTTTCCCACGGCAACGATAGTTACGCGATCGCGCCTCAGTTTTACATTATACGTACACTGTCTGTCTTGTTTAATCATCACGACGCAGTTTCCTCAAAAACTCTGTTTTGTACCTGACAAACCACATGGACTCACATCCTGCTTGCCAAGCATATTTTTACTTGTTACTTATTCACTGAACTTAACTTTGCATATTGACTTTACGCACGTGGCGACACACACCGTCCTTCATGCCAATCACTCCATCACATAATTCATTGCCTGATACAGGACTGGATAGGCGTTGAGCAGTCTACCAACACACAAACATTTTCTCACAGAAATATAAATATTTGTGAAGTTAAGAAAAACAGCTTTACAGAAACTTGAGATAAAAGATAATTTGATTTGAAAATGTAATAAATTAAGTCTGTTTTACTAATCGTTCCTTCCAATTTTTTTTTTTTTCGTGAAAGGCATCCTGTAGTGTGACAGGCTATATGTTGAAGCTGGTTACCATGTACACAGCTGTTTATTACTGTATCAATAGTGCATGATCTGACGACATATTTCGGCGAAAACCTTCACGTCTTCACGAAGTCAAATGTTCATACAAAAACACATGGATTAACAGATTTATTAGTTACCATATAATATTTATAAGTAATGGGATGTTATTTATTTTACATTGCTAAATTTTTGTAAAACTATTTGTTTCGAAAAATGTCTTCCTCTGTCGACTGTTCTTTGTTAAACCCCTGTGTAAGGAGTGATCGAAATTTATGTAGTTCATGCATTGGGTGTTCGTATAAAACATAAGGTCGTCGTTACATAAAAGATAATTAGATTGCAATAAACTAAAATATCAGGACTTACTGAGTTGTGAGCTTACTGACGGAGAATAAATTCCGGCAAACACCATTCCTTTCAAATTTTCTTTGTAACATCCATTGGAAGGCACCTTACCATAAGCAATATAGGGCACTAGAATTTAAAGAAATGCTTAGGCGGAATTAAAAGCAGGGCCTTGTCTTCAAATGATACAGGCGTGGAATTTGCATTCTTCAACTGGACAAGACGGGAAAAAAACGGAACACTGCTTCTCGTTTAATAAGAAACAGCTGTAACACATATTGCTAAAAACTGATATATCATTGTTATTTTAATCTAATGCGTTTTAATAAAACAATAATACACCAATTACATAAATATTAAATCATCCCTACACAGGGACTTAACTAAAAATATTTTAAGAAGGAAGCTCTTTTTAAAATAAGATATTTCACCAAAATTTGGACTATAAAAGAAATAATATGATATGGTAACGTCTGAATCTTCCAAACCTCGTGTTTTATATAAAATTTTGAACTGATGATGACCTCACGGTTTTCGGCCGATATGTATCGTCAATTCATGTACCACTGCTACAGTAATACACAGCTGTAAATACGTTTACCAGATTCTATATGCTTTCAGATACTAAAGCAAATTTTGAAGGAAAAACAAAAAAAGCTACATGAAATAAAACACAGGACTGCAGGACTGCATGAGAGAAGTTTGTAATTTCCTTCACATTTCGTGTCACTGTCACCAAAATAAATAACAAAACAAAAATTTTCAAAAATAATTTGGAAAAGGTAAAGTTTTCCCTGCCCATGCCACAAAGACATATAGAGGGAGGAGAGTTGTAGCTTTACTCATTCTTAACCTCGGCGCTAAGAGAGAGGAGAGTGGCCAGAATCAGACCCCGCACGTTTTACCCTAGGAATGAAACCCGTTACCCATTGAATAGTAGGCTCTGTGGGCTCCAGAGCCAGTCTGTACATTTGGAAAAGAGAAACATCTCTTGCCCCTGCCGGGATTCAAACTCCGGATCATTTAGCTCGTATCGTAGCCTAGCCAATTCAGCGACTACGCTATTACAGTAACAAGACGACGACAATAATACTGTGACACTAAATGGTATGAGAATAAAACAACAGAAGCAAGCATGCCGGTCGTTGTAGTTGGCGCCACGCTTCGGACTCGGGAGATGCCGGGTTCGACCTTTCAGTCAGAAGCAGGATTTCCTGACTGAGGTTCCAGTGGTATTTCTTAGTTCCCCGACGCAAATGCTGGGACAGTAATTTAAAATAGACGACATTATTTACCACATAACGCTGTGGCAAAAAGTTAGTTTTCATTCTGCTATCAACATAGTCCGCCATTGGACACTACCCAGTTAGTTCGGCCCACATCTTTCAATCTTAATTATCTTCCCATATCCGTGTCGGTCTTCGAAGTGGCTGTTATCCAAGAAGCCTCTCCACCAAACACTACACATGTTTTATATGCTACAACTAAACCTAATGGCTGTGTGGAGGTATCGACAATTACTGTGGGATAACACTTATCAAATGCAGAACGAATATACCTTACATGAAAAATATACCTAACTTCTCGGACGTAACGGTGTGTAGTTTGGTAAAATTTACCTGAATGTTGTTGGAACCTAGCACCTTTAACATGGATAAAATAAGGCCCCAATAACCTTGGTAAATTTGATACAAGAATCTCCAGTGAAGGTAAAAACAGCAGATTTCTCAAAAACGTTGGTGAAGTTTTACCAAACTGCACGGCTTCACGTCTCAGAAGACTAACTCTCATAGTAACTGATATGAGAAACTCAAAACACAAAATGCGTATAAAGAGGAGTTACAAATGTTCCTGCATCTTCTAGGCGCCAGAACTCTAACATGAAGCAAGATCAATATGGACGGCCCACAATTCTGGAGTGAAATGTGCACCTAGCTGTTATCTGGCGCTTTCAGTTCGGTGCATGTGCACTGATACACATTTTTGTACGTAACGAAAAAAATACCGAAATAGTTGTGCTGAAAATATTAGGCTCCCCCACACAAAATTTTGTCGCGCAGGCCACCTGGCACCCTGAATTTTTGCACCGCTGATTTACACGTAAGAATAAACTATCAATTACGGAACAAGAACACGACACTAATATTTGTATCCTACCTTATGCGACAAGAACACAATAACAATATCAGTAACGTATGCAGCAGACCAATTTGTGATAACATGAGTTCACGTAACGCAGTTAAAAGCCTTCTCAACCTGACATGTTCCACAACCACAGAGACTGACAGAACTGACAGACAAGATGTGAACTCCTACACACGTGGTTCAGATACACCACGTCATTCTAATAGCTGATGATGCTGCGTTTAGGCTTGTCACATGGTAAGAGACGGCTGTGAGAAATGGGAGGCGGAACACTTAACAAACGTGGATATCACTCCCAGAATCTGCACACAGCAAGGGGAAAGGAGGGTGACAAGACTTAAACACCAATGACAAAAAAAAGAAAAGGATGAGAGTGAAAATATGAGTCTCAAAGGAATAGCGAGAAATTAAAACCAGGACTGCGACAATGCTTCATAGAAAAATTCAAGGCATCAAGCCTGTAATTTATTATTAAATTTAAAGGTTGTTATTGTGTTTGTCAATTAACCGAACGACTTAGCTTATTTATTGTTTAAACAACGGCGCACTAAATGTTAATACACTCTGGAAAGTTTAATAGGCGGGACAAGCACAGTATCATCCACACTTGAAGAGACAGAAGTTGGAAAACTTTCTTGGCAGTAACCCGGAGTTAAGTAACCAAATTCCATTAATATCTTTATCATTATGCCATTAAAATTATAGTTTAAAAGCGACATTTCAGGCTACCGCAGCGGTGCACATAAGGTTTTCACTATTTTGGGTTGTTTCGCAGCGTATGTCGGTAGTTTTTACCGACGTTTCGGGACAGCTTATCAGTCCCATTTTCAAGGGACAGCTTGACCTTGAAGACGGAACTGATAGGCTGTTCCGAAACGTCGGTAAAAAAACTACCGACATACACTGCGTAGCAAACCAGAAGAGGGAAGATCATTATCGTTTAACAATATAAATAAGAAACAATTTCTAAATTAAAAAATTCGATTAAAAATGAATCAATATAAAATTATAAGACAAAGTAAATTTGATTATTTTCCCTCAAGTATGCCTTCTTTTTATTTTCGTAGAACACAGTTCTCTGTATTGGTTTCTTTGCACAGTCACGTCTAGACTTCAAAACTTATAAAGAGGCTGTTAAAATGTAGGAGAATGATGAAATGTGTTTTGTATCACAAACGGCACACAAAAAATTAAAGAATACATCACCTGTTTTTCACATCAGAATTCTAAGTAGGGTGTAAGAACTTCCTTCCGATCAGCTCATTCTCCCACTTACTTATACAATTTGTAACATATGACGATATTTTATTCAACTACGATCATATTAAGCTTTTACAGGCAAAAGAGGCCCAATTTATTTTTCCTTCTATTATAACTTGTTTGTGTACTTACGGACATTTAAAAAACAGTTTTGTTTCTTAGACATTTAAGTTTTTACTTACGAAATTTTGACAAACACTTTGTGGAAATGGTATAAATTTTGCAGCTTCTTATTATGAGACGTGCAGAACTGCAAAGAAGAAGAAACCGATATTTAAGAAATGGAAAAGAATTAACAATATTCATGTTGTAGGAAGCGAACGGGTTATGTGGGCAGCTTTGATTTCTAATAAACTTGCACATAATCAGCAAATATCATAAAAGAATGAGGTTACTACAGCGATATCTCTTCAAAAATTACACGTAATTCTTTAGTATTCACAAAATTTTGTATTTACTTTCTAGCTTTATTAATATTCGATATGTGACATTTATTTACTAGCTTCTTCTGTCCCAAGATTAATTTCTTAGTGTTCTCTTCACCACTGCATATGTTGCCAAGACATCACAACATATGCACTTCGTTAGGGAAGTTTGTCGCCGTTAATACATCTCTGTGGCTACAGCGTAAATGGGCCAGAGTGACAAGTATGGAGAAGGACAGAAGATGGAAAAGGAAAAGAAGATGACGCGGGGCTACAAACAGAAAATGGGACCAAGACCCAACACAAAGACACAGGTACAGAAAATTAGAATTAAGAATTTCAGAAAAGAAACCCAGTGCCTATACATATTTCTTTTTAACCTTGTTCGATGGTTCGGCTATCCACAACTGTACATGCATTGTAAAGTTATCCCTCTCTAAGCAATGATGCCACAGGTATATGTGGGAGTGAATTACGGATCCATGAACTCTTACACTCGTACCCGCATGGAAATACATGGTTAGTTTCACGCCCTGACCACCTCACCCCGGAGAAAAAGCAAGCGAAGTGCATTGAATAAGAGGTTGGATACACTGCACATATGCCACGACACCTCAAAATTGCAATTCGTGTACTAGCCACAATGACGTGAACACTGCGCACAGTATACGTATATATACATTATATGTAGTTCATATAGGACTACGTTCAGTGTGATTGAAAGTCTCGATCCTGTTTCATTTCGATTGGTCCAAGGTTCAAAACTCAGCCAAGAGATCAGTTAAAATGATTTAGAGTTTTCATGTTTTTATCCGTCTCTCGGGTCAAGTGCAGGTATAGTTCCACAGATTACCTCACAATCGTTTCAGCTACAGAAAACGTCGATCTGATGGAACAAATAAATTAACTGCGTTAGAGCAACGACATCAAAAAGCGTCATATGGACGAGCATGTAGCAGGCATGGAGGAACTTCGTATACGTAAAAGGAAGACACAGGCGTGGATGGCAGGCTAATATTAAAATAGATGTTAAAATAAATAAATTATGCATGCTTATATTGGTTAAATTGGGTCATAATGAAGGAAAATGTAGGATTTTAACAAGACGACACTTCGTTCGGGTTTCATATAAAGAATTGTTTTTTTCATTCGCTAATTACTGCTAGCTACACAACCAGACACTGTTCCCGTACCATGGGGTCAGCCAGTCCCTTAGATCATATAACCTGCCGCCCATGGGGGTAACTAACAAACGAATGTCTCGTATGTTCTGTGTATTTTGTGCCGGTGCGTCTCAGCCGCTCAGGATAGGGACAGGTGGCGGGCTCTTGTGAATGCGGTAATGAACCTTAGGGTTCCATAAAACGCGGGAAATTTCGTGACTAGCTGACGACCTGCCAGCTTCACAAGGACTCTGCTCCATGGAGTTAGTTAGTTAGTTTAGTCTCAGCCGCTGCGGACCGGTAAAGAGTAGTCCTGCTGAATAAAGAAATGAGTTTTATTGCGTACGTAACAAACATTGCACACGTCAAAACAAAGACGTAATATAATATAAACAAGTCAGGATATTTCCGCATAGCGTAACATTTAACGGCGCATTCACTCTCGGTTATCCCTACATTTTAAATTCCTAAACAGCCTCTAAAAGAACAGTGAAAATGCGGGAAATTTAAATGGGCCTTTCTACGTTTTACAGAACACACAGTATACGTTTTCTCTGCATCTTAATAAAGGATTTACAGTCGATCATATTCAGCATCGCGCAGGCTTCGAGGTATCATAAACGGGGAGATTTACAGTCGATTACGCTCGGTTGTTATGTTTAGATCCTCAACTTTGTCTTTGGTTTGAATAGAGGGTAGTGCAACGCTGTTACAGAATAAACAACATGTTCTCAAAATTTATTTCTCTGATAACAATGGTGAAAATAATAATAATAATAATAATAACCATCATCATCATCATCATCATCATCAGGGAATAATTTGTTAGTCTCTTCAAATTACATTGTTCTCTTCGTCTTCCTTTTGGACGTTAATGGCGTCCTGTGTTAGTTTAAACTCTGCTGAAATGGCGTCTGTTAATCGCATATTTTTAACATTTTTTATGAGCATGTTTATTCGGTATCCTTCATTCGCTATGTGGAATGTAGTTTCTACACTCGCCAGCGCTCTTACTTGTCTTTTCGTTAACATTCAACTTTTGGAATAATGTAACACCATAAGTTTAGTTTATACAGTTACACTAAGATATTCTTATTGGCATTTAACTGATGGAATGGAAATCCATACGCATAACACGAAGTATCTAAGTGAGAAAAAAACTGAATTCATTTCATTCGCATTTTTATACCACAGGCCCTTTCTACTTTCCCTTATTCTTTTGCGGGGTACGCGGTGGCGCAGTTTGTTGAGGCACTGCGCTACAAGCCGGAAGGTCGTGGGTTCGATTCCCGATGGTGTCATTGGAAATTTTCATTGACATAATTCTTTCGGTCGCATTATGGCCCTGAGGTCGACTCAGCCTCTAACAGAAATGAGTACCAGGAATATTTCCTGGGGGGTAAAGGCGACCGGTGCGTAGGGCTGACAACCTTACCACCTTCATGTGCCGATTGTCTAGAAATCTGGGAGCCTCAACGTCCTGGAACCCTAAGGACCTGTCCAGGCCTGTAATGGGATTGCTTATTCTTTTGCACTACTCTCCCTTCTTTTCCAGTTCTGAATTGTGCTAAGCAAAAACAACGAATTAACTTGCGTACATCTAAAGACCTTTAAGTGGCACACCTTCGAACACAAAGCTGCCACATGTGCAAGAACATGAGAGCCAATTACTTCCGTGCAAACGGCATTAAAACGGCATGCCAATCTAAATATCGCCATCGTATAATGTTGATCATCAAAAACTATTAACATTGTAAGGTTGCGAATCTTTGAGGTTATTCCCGCGGTGACGCAGTTGGTTGAGGCATTGCGCTACAAGCCGGAAGGTCACGGGTTCGATTTCCAACGGGGTCATTGGAAGCTTTCATTCACTCAATCCTTCCGGCCGCACTATAGCCCTGGAGTCGACTAAGCCTAACAGAAATGAGTACCAACGGTATCTCCTAAGGGTAAAGGCGGCAGGTGCGTAGGGCTGACAAACTTGCCACATTCGTGTGCTGTCTTCTAACTTAGGAGCCTCAACCTCCTGGAGCCCTAAGGGCCTGTCCAGGCCTGTGCTTTAACTACAGGCGTACGGAATGGTCGTGACATGACTGTGGCAATTGGTGTCCGACATCTCATCGCGAAGGCCTGTGATCAATCTCAAGCCAGTCCATATGAGATTTCTTGTGGTCAAATTGGAATTGGGACATATTTTCTTGGAATACTTCAGTTTTCACCTGTTAATATCATCCCACAAATGCTAGATACTCATTCATTTATCTATTACCGACGCTGTATAACCTTATTGTATTAGAGTGTTTTTAAATAACACATAAACTAACGGAAACATGTACATAATCTGTACTGCAGTAATAAGTAATACATAGAAACGAAAAGAAACAACACCAACAGGTATGTAGAACTAAAACCGTATGCAATAAGATGTCTTTGAGTTCAGCTAGAACGTTCTTGCTTATGTATAGGCCTATAATTTTTAATCCCAGATGTATATTTCGAAGATAATATCACCATTTGGACACTGACGAATTTCCGATAGGGCAAGCCGCTTCATTTACTTTTTATAAAGGAACGTCGAATTAAATAGCTTTAAGAATATTACATTTCAAATCAGTATTTAACATTTGATTAGGAAAGTCGAGCCCACATCTCAGGCATAAACTTGCTATGCATTGTTTGACTGCTTTCTTTATTCTTTGTCCCAGAATTGGTCAAAAAAAATCTAAACCTTAAGCATAATAAAATGGAAAGTTTAACATGCAATGTGTATATACAACCATTTTTACTGTAGCACAGGACCCAACCCAAAGGGACAGGAAAAGTTTTAACAATACAAAAGTCCAATTGTGAAGCCGCAATTTTCCATAGCAGAGCTGGGTTACGTAAAAGAGGGTCAAGACGAAAGTTTTACGATCTTTGTGCCAGCAATAAACCAAACTGTCCTCCAGACAAAGGCGTCGCTATTTTGCTATAGAGAAAGCATCCAAACATTTGAAATTTCAAAACATAACAATGCACCTTCAAACTAAAATAATCGGCCCTATTTCTTAAAAATTTACCTACATCAATTTCTTGTCTACAGCGTGAATAAATGTGTTACTGGCAAGCACGAATAACTCGATCGGAAGTTGTATTACCGAGTACATGAGCCCGAAGAGGTACAGTCTACATGTATAAAACAATTAAATTATTCAACAGTACTAACTAACTCCATGGAGCAGAGTCCTTCTTGAGAAGCTAACAGGTCGTCTAGTCAAGAAATTCCCCGCGTTTTATGGAACCCGAAGGTTCATTACCGCACTCACAAGAGCCCGCCACCTGTCCCTATCCTGAGCCATATCAATCCAGTCCATGCCCCCCCATCCCACTTCTTGAAGATCCATTTTAATATTATCCTCCCATCTACGCCTCGGTCTTCCAAGTGGTCTCCTTCCCTCAGGTCTCCCCACCAAAACCCTGTATGCACCTCTCCCATCACCCATCCGTGCTACATGCCCCGCCCACCTCATTCTTCTCGATTTGATTACCCGAATAATATTTGGTGATGAGTACAGATCATTAAGTTCCTCGTTATGTAGTCTTCTCCACTCCCCTGTTACCCCGTCCCTCTTAGGCCCAAATATCCTCCCCAGCACCCTATTCTCGAACACCCTCAGCCTATGTTCCTCCCTCAGTGTGAGAGACCAAGTCTCACAATTCAACAGTACACAACAGCATATTTCAATTTCATGACAACAAGTATTAGAATTTAAACCAGCATCCAGTCACGCCACTTTTAAGATATAATATCTCTGCACTGACCAACGTACAGGCATAAAGCCAGGAAACTAAGCATTCATATTTTCTGGGATGTTACGCTGTGTCGTTTGGTAATACTCATTTTTCCCGACGTTTCGAAGGTGTGTAGTGCGCCTTCAGAAAAAACAGTCCATTCTTCTTGGACTTCCATTGAAACTTCCAGAACTATTTACCCATTGCCACGGCGTAACATGCTAGAAAGCTTTATCTTCAGCAACACTGCTATGAGAGCTTCAAATCTCCAAAGTATAAAACGCCTTCGATTCCAAGGCTTCCGTTCTTCTGGGATATGACTCTAAGCCAAGTGGTAATAGGATCACGACATATCGAGGGAAAGTGGTACTTCCATATTCAAGGGTTGACACATTCTGGAAGAAATACTCTAAAAACCTATCGACCCTTGGAAGTGGCGGGACCGATCACTATTATGCAGCGTAATCTGCCAGACGAAGAATCCTCAGCTATACTTCCGCGAAGACCTGAAACCTCGCATACATCCACTTCGCTTATAAGAAATAGTGTTTTGCGTCTCTGTCGTCCATTGCCAACCGCAGAGTACCAAACAGGTTTCAGATCGACAGAAGACCTTTACGTAAAAATAAGAAAACTTTCTCTTTGCGGTCCCTTTTATCGGATGTTTGACCACGGTCATTGTTAAAACCGCTGTAAAATTTCACTTGCTTCTTTAAAGTAAAAGACCAACACTTCAAGGTGTTCCGTTCTTAGTTGTTGGCCGATAATCCAGCGATCAGAACCTCACATCCCATCTGCTCTGAATTCTTCATCTACACCTTCTGGCTGCCACAGGCGACGTGATGCACTAGAGGATCTGAGGTAAGAGTCTCTATCATATCTGCCTTGGAACAAATCGTGAACGTTATTATTCAGTAGCCAACAAATGCACAAACATAAACTACTTTATAGTTTTATTAGTATCGATGCATTCCCCTACACATGTTTCGGTCCGTAGACCATCTTCAGGCGGTAACAAGCTACTACACTTCACATCGCATGTTTAATGTGCCGAAGAACACACTTGTCTCAGAAGTAAGTTATAAAACATTTGAATTTGTAAAATATGTAAAACTGTATAGTAACTTATAATTTTATCGTATAAGTTAAAGTCAAAATTTAAAATAGCAGCGTTGTCACTTGATGCACAGAATCATGGTATTGTGTATGCTGGTGATTATAAGCGTGTTGTTACGCGTGCTGTTGTGTGGAGTGGTAAAAGCTGAATGTTGTCTGGTGGACTTTATCTTATACGATAAAATTAAAATTACTATACAGTTTTACATATTTTACAAATTCAAATGTTTTATAACTTACTTCTGAGACAAGTGTGTTCTTCGAAATTTTAAACATGCGATGTGAAGTGTAGTAACTTGTTACCCCCCTGAAGATGGTCTACGGACCGAAACACGTCTAGGGGAATGCAGCGATATTGATAAAAACTATAAAGTAGTTTATGTTTGTGCATTTGTTGGTTACTGAATAATAAGTGAAAATGCAGGGTAAAAGCAATATTAAAAAAATCGTGAAAGTTAGCTGTACTCCTCTAACGCATCTCTTAGAACACATTTAAAATCCGTCGAAAGTCGGAAGCACGTATCTCAGAATTATTATGGGTTTCAGGACGTTCCCTCCAGATGAACAGTATGATGAAATAGTAACTATTTCGGTCCTGTAGACAATAAGATGCAAATGCAACATTGAGGCGATATTAGAAAAGTGAATTATATTTATAAATGACACTTACTTACTGCCTACATTTATATGCAAGGCGTCATAAATTAAGGGGTCGAGAGCTGTATTTTAGTGCGACTGCAGATTAACAAATGTTAAAATTAACTAACTTCGTGGAGCAGAGTCCTTCTTGAGAAGCTCATGATTTATCACCTAGGTCAGAAATTCTCCGCATTTTACGGAACCCGAGGTTTCATTACTGTGTTCACAAAAGCCCTCCATATGTTTCAATTCTGAGCCAGATGTATCCACCCCAAGCACTGTGATCCTATTTATTTATGAATTTTTAATATTTAAGATTTTTTTAAATTATGTTCTCCTCTAGGCCTCGGTTTTCGAAGAAGTGGTATATTTCGTTCAGATTCCCCCACCAAATTTCTGCATGCATTTCCCTTCTGACCCCTTACATTCCACACGTCTCCCTGTCACTCTCCGTGGTTTGATCACGCTAACAATATTTCGGAACAGAGATATGAGTCTCCTCGTCATGCAGCAATTATTTATATTGCTTGCATATTCGTAATTTTCTCGATTTCAGTTTATTTATGCAAGAAAGTATTCAAATTTAATAACATATCTGCAATTTTTATTCAACACGACATTCTTCCCTCGGGTTCATTCTCGTCGAAATATGTCCATTGACTTATTTAGATTCCCAAATTGGTGTGATTGAGGCTTAAAATCATAAAAAGTTAACCACTGAAATTCCAGTAGTAATTTTATGTACCACCTGCTGTAAGAGAAAGCTGCCGACAAATCTATCTCATGCAAAACGTTTGACTGAATGATGGCACAAAGTGTGTGTTCAAAACTGGAATGTAGGC
Organism: Reticulitermes speratus; assembly: GCA_021186555.1. Taxonomy (NCBI): domain Eukaryota; kingdom Metazoa; phylum Arthropoda; class Insecta; order Blattodea; family Rhinotermitidae; genus Reticulitermes; species Reticulitermes speratus. Next base: position 34,977,613 of record JAJKFL010000003.1, on the reverse strand, counting down.
GGACTTAAAAATACAGAACCTGAGATACGAATTGCACGAAGTTCTGTTATATGAAACGTCACTTATGGAGGTAGATAAGATCGTAATTGAGCACAGGATACTAATCTGTAGCCCCTCCTATAGCTACATGCAGGCACAAGGAACAAAGACACTACAACACGAAACTAATATATAATCTGATAAAAGTACAGGTGCTGAAACTTTGGAAGAGTAGTACAATTTTGTCAGATAAGTTGGAAGTGTGTATCACGGGAAGGAAGATGTGATAGGGGGGTATAGTTGCATATATTGGACTCTTGGAGGTCGCATTTAATTTAATCAAGGAAGTTGTAGGGGTTGGAAGGGTTCGTAAAGTTAAGGGAGGGAGGTGGACTGCGTAAAAGGAAGATGAGTTTGGTGGGGATGAAAGGGGTTCTGCGCTAATGCATGAGGTGTAAATGTAGCGTAGGTACCCCTACTGTTATCTGTGACCACAGCAATAAATACTCCGTACAGTCACCCTAAAATCATAGCAACATATATCATGTAGTATAAAATTTAATAGCCAGGATGAAAGCTGAAGTTTAGCAACAAAGCCGTTAAGTGTGGCTATTATACGTGTATGGTAATTATATGCTCATATTACTCTGTCAATCTCCTTGAGCCGAAGAATGTAATTTAGTCTTTCGAACATTCCATAGAACCATTTCAAATAATGCTAACAAACAAATGTATTAGACTGCAAAAACGTTATTTTCAGCTGTGTGATTTGAGACTTTCTATGAAACTCGAACCCAGTACACACCCTCCTACTACGATTTTAAGAATCATCTTAATATGATTTTCCCAAGTGTGTTCTGCATCAAGTGACATATTCTCTTAAGAATTTCGATTACTTATATTAATTGCATGTTATTCAAAATTTATTAGTTCATTATGCGAATTACATTTTATGTAATGACACTATATCAATTGATTACGTAACTTCAGATGGTTAAATGTGACCCTGATCATTGCTGATGATGAACAGTTGACTCAGGTACACAAATCGTAATTGAACCCACAAATTCACCTCGCCGATGAAAGATTCCTTCAAGGTGAAGTAACCAGATAACAATTTATTAGAAAGTTGCCTCCAGATATTCAAACCCTATAAGTTTTGTCCCTTTTAAAGTCATTATCAATGATTCCGTAAAATTTCTTACAATGCCAATAACTAAATTGATTTTCACAGTAAAAGCATTCGGTATTACATTTATGAATGAGCCATGAAAACGCTTATTTCATAATCCAAATGCTGAATGACTTCAGAGTCGGAATCAAGGTTTAACTCTAATACTGTAATAATTCGTAATATATGATTATAAATTATACAGAGTTAAATGTAGTTAAGTAAATTAGACAATAATCTGTTATGTACTTGCACTGGATTCAATGAGATTGAGGAGTGGTTAAGTAAATTAGACAACAAACTGTTATGTACTTGCACTGGATTCAATGAGATTGAAGAGTGGTTAAGTAAATTAGACAACAATATTAGACAATTGTCTGTTATGTACTTGCATTGGATTCAATGAGAGTGAGGAATGCAAAGAAGGAAAGGCTTAAGTCCGAAAATCATGAGGTCGAAAGTTTCTGGTTTAGCTTCCACTAATAAGATGTTTAAACTTCCATGTAGAGCTTCTATTAAAGGTATACAATATGAGACTTGAAGTTCTGACGGCGAAAACTTTAAAGTCTCCTCTCTTCTGGAACGTTAGGACGCACATATAAATAACGTGCACTCATAATGAAGGTGGTAGGTTCTTCTAATTTTCCAAAAATGTAAAAGCCATCTTCATATTCTATGAGCCAGAATCGTGATATTAAACAAGTTCCGAACACAGGACCCATAATATTAAAGGCCACCATACAGTATTTAGTCGTCCGGGAGAGCTGGTGCCCGGAATTTGTACGCCCCTCTGGCAGCCTACTGACGTAACTCAAAAGAGTTACAATGCTGTAGAAGACTGAGAAATGAATATATTAAATTATATTCTTGACTGCTTAAAGCAGATCTGTAAGGAACGCTTGGCAGTTATTTTCTGATTACCGACAGCGACATGGTGCGTCATCAGGTTGCGGGTGTAGGAGACGGCTTTAAGATAAGTAGGCTATATGCGAATATGTCAAATAGGCAGTCGCTGACATTGGAAAATGGGTGGTCCTCTACATTGCGGTTTGGTAAAGTTGCTAACCACTCACTGTAAAGGGATTAGAATGTTACGCAACATTACACAGAGCCTCTGGTTTAGGAACCAGTGGCGGTCTCTTGTGGACATGAAAATAAAACTCGGATTGCATTAAAATGCGAGGAATTTTTTGACTAACTAAACGGACATTAGTTTATCAAGAGGGACTGTGTCCGATGACATTAGGTACTCCCCATATAATTAGATGAGCTAACGATTAAGTAAAGAAAATTTCTGCTTATTGGTATACTTTAGTATAAGAATAAATGCGTGATTCACATAAGACATTGTTAGGGGATGTTAGGCAAAGGGTGGAAGTTTAACACGATTAATGTATTAATACATAAAAGCATTATTCCCATTGTTTCAAGTAATATTTATATGGCGATGTAACTTACGCTTGTCTACACCGAATGCCTCAGAAATGAGCTTGAAAAGGATGTAAGTGGTGTTTCAAAAAGAAGGCGTATATCTATTGTGAGAAGGGTTGGTTTTAGTATAAAGTGCCATGGGGAAGGAAAGAGGAGGGATGTATGTAACCCTTGTAAGACCCAATCATTTAGTCTCTGTGGAGTTTATGTTGGTTTAGTTTCTGGCTCAAATGGCACATCCTGGCTGCACTGCGTGTTAGACCACATAGCTGTTTTTCTTCCCTCTCCCTTCTCTTTCCGCTAAATGGCTAACAAGTAGTCAGTAGCGCCCTCGGTGGGAAACTCTGGAACTCGATGCTCCAACCTCACTGTGGCCAATTACAAGACGCCTTAAGCAATAGGCAACCCAAACAGCATCCTTATATTGTTGGGTAGTGTACCGACAAGGCGAAAAACCAGAATGTTGTGGGCTAATTGCGAAGTAATGTGTATATGAATATAAACCAAAATTATGATGAAAAGAATATAACATGTGGAAGTTACAGGCACAAGTAGGCCGAACGATCAGGTGATAAATTAATTTACTTTCACAGTATTTTATATATAAGACTTAAAACCTGAAGAAACAGGCAGCATCCGAGCAAAATGATTTAAGTGGTAAATATTCCAACTTGTTTCCAGAAGATGCTCAGGTCGAAACTCGACCCTGCACTGACTAACAGGAATGAGGCATCACGTGATTTGCCTCCGTCCCTTTATTGAAATACCAAGATATTTCATTAAACTAGGATACGATCGCTTCCTTCCACACACCTTCCTAGTCCATAATTATTAATCATCCCCCAACTCGATTCTATATCATGTTAACTACTGAACGCGTCGTTAAACAAGCCACGAATAAATACATGCGTTTCAAATTGGCAAGTTATGTATCGAATTGTGGGAATCCAACTTTAGTAAAAAACCGGTGTGGAAGAGATCTAGGAATAAACGAGACGATAAAATTAAAACGGTTCGATTGTGTGGACTAATTCAATAGACGAAAATAGGGTCCGAGGCCCAACTGACAGGCATTTGGAAAGAGGGTAATGCACTTTTTTTTAAAGACTGGGATATTTAGATAAATTCCTCAAGAAACCATATGTTATATGAGTTTAATAATTTATTATATAAAATTTATATTTGGTCCAACGTTCTTTTCTGCAACTCTTCGGTGTCACATTAATAGTTGCAGTTGTTTAGAGTAATTAAAAAAAACAGCATCAAATTGTTACTACTTTAATAAATTTCAGGAATTGCATAGGATATGTAAGAACATAAATCATTGTAGATTCAGCGGGATCGGACAAAGAATTCATAGAGGAACTTCCATTTAGGATGATGTCTACAGAAAGATGTAATAAATTAATTTCAAATACTACTGTAAATATTAGTATACATCTGTATCTTGGTATTTTGTTATCTAAATCGCTGCAGTATGACTCCTTCCTCGTAACATATTTGGTTACCTAAAACATGCGTTTGTTAATATCCTTAATCATAAATTTAATAAATTTGAAGAACAGGTGTTCGTTGTAGAAACTCTAAATTAACATCAAGATACACCTACTAACATTAATTTATATTCAGGCATCTCGCCAAAAAGTTCAAGGGGGGGACCATGTATATTACACCCGCGTGTCACTGACCTTTCGCATTTATTTATGCACAGACCTCAACATCGCACCGACAGCCACAGGTGCAGCCTTAAAATAAATAAGATAAATCTCCTTTCCATAGACCGTACTGAACGTTTTCTGCCAGGAATTGTGTAAGTAGGTAGCCTACAGGGAGTTTAGAAATATAATTAAAGTGGGTTAAAAACCTTATCTTCGCCTAATTTCCGTACAAATAATTATTTATACGGAAAAGAGTAGTACGTATGATGACGTGATCTGTGTCCAAGCACCCTGTTCCCCATAATGTATGCATAAAAAACTGAAGCACCTTCATTAGAGTTCGTATGACCAACGTGCTTACTAGAAGTCGTCCAATCTTTCTGGGATTTAATTTCATGCTATTAATAATATTAAAAGACCTATACAAGAACTTGACTACTTGCGATGTATTGTAGTGTACATAAGTAATAATGACATATAGGCTATAATGAGCTAAAATTTTAAGTATGTGTGTACGTGTGTGTGTGTGTGTGTGTATGACAAATTGGACTCATTTAAAACAATCAATAGGAAAGAATTGGTGAAGTTACGTGTAAACGATAATGGCGGTACCAAAGCTCCTTTGCAGGTGTTAGAACTAGACTTCAGTAAAGAGCAAGAAAGTAGAATTGAGGCAGTAGGGATGAAAATTTGAGGTCAGTTGCAGTATACATATGACAGTAAAATAAATTATGGAGCAAGAAAACGAAACATGAACAATTTAAATTAAATTATTCTAAATTATAGAGGCAAGTGGACATATGAATAAGAATAAATGATACACACATTCCCATTTTAGTGTATAAATACTGGACATTCCCATAGGCAAAGAAACGTATATCTACCAAAGGAAAGATGTAGAGACCCGACACCCATAAAGACGGAACACATCTGATATTACTTATATCCCTTTGCTTAGAGATAATAATAAGAAGTTCTTAAGAATTTTTGAGGGATACAACAATAGCGCCACTAGCACATGGTCCCGAATCTTTTGTGATAACATATCTTCCAAACCCACAGGTATGTAATTACCATTTCTTAATTACAAAACTTTAAACAAATATGGCTTTTAATAATTAATGTCCTCATTATAATATAAAACCATCAACCTAACGTAGGGCATTCTAAATAAAAATGGAGTTTAAAACATGCATGACGTATCGGAACTGTACAGTGGATAAATAGACCGGGAGCTGGAGCAGATGTTAGACAGGACAACACCCCAGTCCTCGCCAGACCTGTTTCAACTCTGTAATTTATAGTAATTTAAACGATGAGTTCCCGTTATAGTGTATAATACTAGGCTTGTCCTACTACGTGAACCGTTATATAGTCTGCTAGACCTTGCAACTAATGTAACATCGATACAAAAAACATGTGCGCAAGTCCAAAACTGAAATCACTGTAGGAAATGATTGCAGATTTAAGTATCTAAGAAAAAGAAATTACACTTAAATCTTTGAATAAATTCTGATCCTGTAACGTCGTTAACACCAGGAACGTTCTCAATAAGACGCCTGTTTGAGTAGTGAGCTGATATACCTTCTGCCTTAATATCCATTCAATGTCAACACCTATCATTCTTGCGTGATTTAAAATATGTTGCTTTAGGTGAAGTTTCGTAATTTAAGCGAGACGTCATGTCCTCACAGCTGTGTGGCTGAACATTCAAATCTTCTGGGTTGAAGGCCTTACAATCTTTTGAAACGTCGGGGTTTACCAATCGTCACAGCCTAATAAACAGAACGCCTCAACTTTTTTCGTACAGTTGTTTAATATATATTAATGTCTACAATGAAGTAGCACATAATACGTAACGAGAAACTTCACGATTTGGACTGTAACAATATTATTAGGGTGATCAAATCAATAACAATTAGAAGGGACGTCTGTAACACATACGAATAGAGGAAAGGTGCTTTCAGGTTTTGGGACGGAAGACCTAGAAATTTGAAGATCTAGTTGTAGATGGAGCTATAAATAAGATGGATTTTAAATAAAAAGAATGGGAGGGTGTGGACTGGATTCATCTGGCTTAGGATAAAGAAAGAGGTGGGCTATTGTGAGGACGGTAATGAACATCGTGTTTCATAAAATGCCGGGAATTTGTTGAGTAGCTGAGAAAATGTTAGCTTCTCAGGAAGGACTCTGCTCCACGGAATTAGTTAGTTAGTTAGTTAGTTATATCGACAGCCGATAGCAGGGTAGTCACTGAGAAAGACTTTCAAACTAAGAGCATATTGTTGAAAATTTTTAAGATCTCGGCCGCCACACTTACTGTCTAGTCCACACATTTGGTAACTTAACCCATAGCTTTCAAACAAATGCTTAGCATAGCAGGAATACATTAAGTTAAACCATGACTGCGTCCTTCTATATCCTTTCCAATTAATTGCATAATATCGTCTAATTATTCAACGCCGTATACCCAGAATGACTGGCAATGACGATAAAACTCATAAACACAACAAAGAGTAAATAAATAGCACATCAGGCACATTTGTGTACTTCATAAACATAAACTTGAATATACAATTTAATTTCGTTTCTAAACAACATTTGTAAGTATGATTTATTATCTGCCCATTTAGTTGTGATGCGTCTGCTTGTTTCAGAGTTCATTATTGTAGAACTGACACACATGCAGACAATTTATTTTTGACTTTGACTTACCTCCAGAAATTCCAAATAAAACAATATCGCTTATTTGCTCTAGATTTCGATTCTGTTGAGAACTATCCTCAGCAAAAGCAAGGCAAATTAGCTCAACTTTTCTCGACTGTGTCTTTTGTAATATTTGAATACAGAGCAGTATTTTTGGTATACTTTCAAAATTTCTTTAAACCTGTGTGTACCTTTCAATTAAAACAGACATATTAGAGTAGGCCTATACAGTTCTGGTGGTTTGTTTCGATCAAGTCAGAATGTTAACTCCGCCTCGACAAAACGAAAGAGGTAATACTGTACAAAAATGTTAATTTGCAGGTTGTAGCATTTGTTAACATGCTTACTATCTCAAAATAGAAAACGGACAGGACAAACAAACAGATGGCGATGTACCAAAATCACTTGCTCATTGTAACATCCTCTGTGTGTGTGTGTGTGCGTGTGTGTGTTGCATGTTGCTAAAATTTGCAACGGTTTTATACTCTGATCACAACCAATTAATCAACTTGATGCCCAACCACCAGCCGTGGCTTTCAAATGAAATCGAAGCCCTGGTGAAGAGGGAAAGCACGGGGTGTATATATCTGCTGAGGGCGGTGCGGGGACTTGTAAACCTATCGTCATCGATTAAAACGATCGAGACAAATGGCGTAACGGACAGAAATGGAAAGGATTGGGAAATGAGTTAGAAATCGATTCGGTTTTGTGAGAATATTGAAGGCTTAGAAAATGGGGTGGTAAAAAAAAAAGTTTTCATCAAGCAGGGTATACGGTTGTGGTTTTAGATATGTTAAGTGCGAAGTAATCGAAAAGGGATATGTGGGATTTTTGGAAGAGAATTGGAGGGGAGTTTATACAATTATCCCTGCGGGACAATTGTATATAGAGCATTTGGTAGCTTTCATTCTCCCTTCCTCACAATGTTTTCATGTGTAAAAAGCAATATTATCAGCAATTACCTTGTTGACAAGCAATTAAACAAAATACTGCGACAACATATACAAAGACCCTACAATTTGTGTACATCCACCCAGCAATATGCTATTCCATTGCTATGACAATAAATGCGAAATTGATTGTGGGGAGACCTGGTGCCCCTTGTGTAAATTTAATGAAATTTTTTTGGGGGTGGTGTGTAATGTATGTACCTGCTCCTGTTACAAAAATGTGCGAGTCCTTTCCTCTGGCAACTAGTACGATAAACCCCTATTTCCAACATTTATCATCAGTTTCATAACACTAGCTTAAACTCCTGATTCTAGGCACTGTCACACTTTCCCTTTCATTACATTATATCAGATACGATTTTTAGGCTCACGGCAAAGGCGAATATTACATTCGTCACGATCATATGTTCGTATGTATCGGGATAGCATTTTGTGAAATTCCATTTTTGGGATTTTCACTACAATTTTTCGACAAATTCAGATTTCTTTTAAAATCGGGTACACAAGTAACACTTTCACAGAAGTGATACTTAAATTTACGATCTCCTACCATGATTGTTCTTCCTAATTGACACTACTGTCCCACATGGGCATTGACAGAATGTCTCGAACGATTGCAAAATTGTACTTGTAACTGTAAAATTTAAAGGGTGTTGCCTATAACATGGAAGATCAAATTTCAAATTTCCGCGTTTTCAGCTTTCTCTAGAAATAATTCACAAATTTAAAATCCACGGAAATTAACAGAGCGAGAGCGCCACAAATACTTCTGTCCGCCGATAATTTCCTGTTTTTAATGGGTTACTTCTTAAGAGTTATTTTTACAATGTGCCTAAAATGAATATCCATATTGATGGATTGTTATTATTGTATTTCAGACTGACTCTTTTTATTAAAAGTCGAATAAGAAAATCAGGCATATGCCACTTAGGTGGTACAGATTCGTACTTTCAAAGGTCCCCTGTGGAAAATCAGGTTTCATAAAATGCAGGAAAATTCGTTATTAAATATGCAACTATTAGCTTCTCAAAAAGAATAATGCACCGTAGAGATGGATGAATCTGTAGGACATACGTACTTCACGATATTCTTCGTTTACATTTTTAGGTGTTGAATACAGTTCTGTATACAGGCTGAATTTTGTTTTATAGAACGAATCACAACAAATAGATACCCACAACGGACAAGGGCCTGTAGAATTCAAAATTATACAGTACAAGTAGTTCAGATGCTCTCCCGACAGATGTCGATAATGCTTCACAAGGCGGTACCCATGGGGATGTGTAGTTTAAGGTTGGGCTGAGCATAGGTGGTTGGTTGGGCTATGAATGAATGAGGGGTGGAGCATCACAGGGAATGAAAAACAGACTTACCAGCCCCATCCAGTTCATCAAACAGCACAAAACAATGATAATCTCTAAAATGAGAATTGTTTAATGCAATCGAAACGTCCTCAATATTACGAATTACGCCACAAACATTGCAGACAATCTTACTTTATCCATGTGAAACAGTTGATATACTCCAAGACTGACGCGTAGGTCAAGTGCGACAGTATATCACGTGTGTTGTTAATTGAAGTTAATTACTGATAATCACGCATAAGCATGAATTTTTTTATCGTGAAGATATGGATAAATAAGTGCTACTAAAGGTATATTTGTAAGTAGATTATATTTACTAATCTCTTTAGTATATTTAGTTTTATGACAGCAAATGTTTACTACCTAACACGTGTCCTATCCTCAAATAAGAATGTAAAATGAAAGAACTTAATTTATAATCCTTTGAGCTTAGAAATTTTGATTCACAGCCGTTTATTTTCATAAACCATTAATTGGTCACACCTTAATATCAAGGCTCTGTAAATATTCCAAATTGCATGTGGATCTCTGTCACCACAGCATGGTGCGCTTCAGGTTGGGGATGGAGGAACGGCCTCCAGATATGAAGGATAGCTGACAAGGGGTGGTCCTCCAGCTTTGAATTGGGCGAGATGCTAAGAGCTTCTCACTATAAAAACCTACGATGTTATGAAACATTTCACAAGGTTTCGGATTTGTTAATCCTTTGGTTTTTGCTCATGATAGGGACAGGTGGCGGGCGCTTGTGAATGTGGTAATGAACATTCGGGTTCCATGAAAAGCGGGAAATTTCTTGACCAGCTGCGGATCTGTTATATTCTAAGGAGGCACTCTGCTCCGTAAAATTTGTTAGTTATATCCTAAATACCTACATTCAATTACAACTTCTAAGATGCCTACCAATTCTTAAATTTCATCACGTTTTATAATGCGTTCTTTAAAATATCAGAAGTTGATACTTGAAAATTCGTTCTAATAACACATGGGCCCCCAAATCGGCTAAATTTTAAAACAATCCTACATATTAGGTCATCTTTTAAAGACACAAACAAGTAAATTATCCCTGTGCTTATTTAAACACCACGCCATGCGTGAGTGGAGGTACAGTTCCAAACACTTTATTAACTCCGGCATAAATGGAGGTAAGTGGTCAGGCTCAAGCCTCACGCGCTTTACTCAACAGAAATCAACTATACAATGCATATAGGATGCTAGATTGGCCCAGAACCATTACCAGTGCTGCATAATATCTTCACAAATATTTTAAAGAAGATATGACGCCTATTTCTTCACATTCCTCTCGCCATACAGCTACAATAAATGCAACAATATAAAAAGCAATCTCCAACTCCTATAAAATAGTCTATAAGTCGTGTTTCAGTTTAGAATTTACGTAGCCTATCGATCTATCTGATACTAATCTACACGTATCCATAGTTGTACCTTAAAATATTGTAATGGCATTAACCTTGAATGAATATATAATCACTCTCTAGGAATACTATAAAACATTGGTTCCGAAAGTGTGCTCCGAGGATCCCAAGGAATCCGCGACCAGTTCCCATGGGATCCGTGGATATATTTCTGTAATGGCTGCTTTGAAGTTTATTTATTCTTTTAATTAAAGGAATAATGTTTTTTTTAAATAATCGAGGGACTTTTATAATTGGCGATGTTTATTTGGTATGACCGTTTAAATATTTAATTATGAAACTTCCTGTACCCACGAAGCGAGTGATAATAATTTTAATTAAGGTCAAATTATGCAATGCACTGTTACGTATGGTACTGGTATATATTAGTATCTATCTAAAATTAGTTCTGACATATAAATATTTAATTTTGGATTCCTATCATCCGGCCACTCTATCTTTACGTGAGCAAAGATGTGAGGATCCGTGGTTATTTTTCGAAGCTAAAGGAGTCCGAGAGCAAAAACGTTTGGGAATCAGTACTATAAAAGCAACTCACGCCAGCATTACACTTTATTATGTGACACACAAATTTCATTAAACTCCACTCGAATTGCATTATATGTATCAACATTACGAGTATTCCCATAAACTTCTGAATAAAATACTCTTACTTCATATACTTAAAAACGACATAGCCGTTAGTCCTTCGATCAAAGGCTTTTTCGAGAATTATATTGTTTTGAAATAAATAAAAACTTATGTAAATATACTCAAAATGTTAGAATTTTCCACAGTTCCCTAATACAGTTTTTGCACTTTCAGACAGCCTGCTTATATTCAAATTCAGTTATTTTTAATTGGGCTTCTAACTAAGAGAAACACTTTAAGATATATAGGCCTATACTCCAAGTTAATACGTAAGGCCTTATTTATACAAGGAGACAATGCACACAAGAAATAAATTCTTAGAAGGTTTAATTTTATCTCATCTACACATTTCCACAAATTTGGTTTCAATATTCTGATAAATTTAATCTGGAAACCAGAATCCTCATACACTAGTCCGATACTTAATTTTATATTTGGCACTAACGGGAAGATGGATCTGCAATATGACTGCATAAACTCTCAGTTGGCAACAAAACGCACAACTGACAGTAATGATATAATCATTCTGATTATAATCAACAGTAATCCACTACTCTACGTTGAAATAGCCATCGAGCACTGATATGCCTATTGTTTTTTGTAATTCTCTTCATTCGGTGTCGACTTTTTTTTATTTTTCGGAATGGAGGGGTTAGTTTCAGTTATATGAGAGGGATTTTGACATTTTGCCTGTGTTTTAGTGGGTGGACAGGGAGAAAGGGCGAACAATCTATCTCTGTTATTCAGATAGGTTCTGACAGTACGCCCATCCAGCTATGTCGGCTGAAAACACTGGCAGGATATGACATGGATGCTCTGTGTGTTTGTGTGTGTGTTTTATACCAAATGGACGAGAGAGATGAAAGATGGGAAGGACGGTACAGAAGAGAAAAAGGAAGCAAAAGGGGAAAAAGAGTTATTACACTGGTTTATCGGGTGTGAACTGAAATGGCCGAAGCCTACGTAACCGCAGGCACGTGATGAATCATTTGCAGTTTCAGTATATACATGCATTTTTATATATGTACCGTATATACACACAGACAACATGTAAAGAAAACTGAAATATAGTGGAGTACAGAGGTAAATATGCATTTATCACATTGCAAATCATACTTTAGAATTATTATCAATAATTTTTAGCTTAATACTTTTTTTCTATGGCTCGACAGCCTTATATGGGCCTGGACCTCCTCGTTTCGTCGAGGTTTCATGATCACACACATCAGACACACCACAGTCGGTAGGACTCCTCTGGACGGGGACCAGCTCGTCGCAGAGACCTATACCTGACAACACACAACACTCACAAGAGACAGACATCCATGCCCCCGGTGGGATTTGAACCCACGATCCTAGTAAGCGAGCAGCTGAAGACCCACGCCCTAGACCGCACGGCCACTGAAATCGGTTAGCTTAATACGTTATTACATACAAAGAAATATTTGCATATTGCGGTCTTCTGTGTCATAATATGGTGCAGTATGTTAGGTGGTAATAATATTTCCGAGTAAACTACTGCTTCTTTCATCACGGTTTAAGTTCTGTAGGCAAAATTTTCCCCGTAATATTGGTACTTATCAGAATACAGAAAGTCATAATCCAGAACACAACATGGATATTCATTGCAGTAATGACCTCGCATTTTACAAAAAATTTTAGTTCTTTTATAAGCATATGGATGACAAACATGTTCTCATATTTTTTGGGAAATAAAGAAAATCACAGGCGTTAACCATAAGCACGTTTACCGTGAAGCCCATGAAGGTACAACTCTTAAGACTAAAACTAATATACATTGCATATAAAAATTCACTGCTTGCCTCACAAGGAACAGACTGTGTGTCAATGAGATTGTCCCACCGGTTTGTATATGTCCGGTGCGGTTCCCGGTTTTAATTTTACCAAGGGATAAAATAGATAGAAACGGTAGACGCACATGGTGGTGTAGTGGATAAGGCTTCGGGCAAGTAATCAGAAGGTCAGCAGTTCGAATCCACTGGGATCCGGGAATTAAATAAATCAGAATAGAAGAGTGTCAGAAAATAAGATGATTTCGACTTTATCAACACTTTTTCTTTAGGCCAATAGGCTTTTATTTACGGCTGTAACCTAGAATCTCCAAGCGTGCAGATAGGCCTTTTCAGATATTTGATATTTACATTGCAGTACTGCTGAAGATGTATGTCTTCTGGCAGGTTTCGTTGTCCTTGGATACGTATTCGCCGTTTCCGATATTTCGGAAGATCGTAGTGCCATTATGTTCAACAAAATGCACTCCAAGGAAATCCCACGAAACATTGGTAAGCGCTTACGTCACAATACAGCGTCACACCCCAGAAGAATCATTTTAATGAAGATATTTGTTCGTCATTTCATACCCGAGTGTTGCAGCACAGAACGCGTGTTGAGTCTCTTGACAGTAATCATAAGTCGGTCGTGACCTCTCTGTCCTTACGCTCTTCTAAAGGCCATTTACGAATACTTTTACAAAGATAAGGGCTGACAGTAATCATAAGTCGGTCGTGACCTCTCTGTCCTTACGCTCTTCTAAAGGCCATTTACGAATACTTTTATAAAGATAAGGGCTATGTTTGGGAGCCTGCCTTACGTAACTCCAATTACGAGGCAGCCGTTTGCACCACTAGACCTATATCACAGACTATAAATCCCTGCATGATAATTCGTTAAATCATTATCAGAGTTCAGTGTATATTGAGATACGTGAGTATGAGATGTACAGACACTGATAGAATGTTGTTAAGACAAAGAATTTCGTTTACCAGTCCATTTTGTCGAAAAACTCGTGGTCTCAGCAACTAACTACTATCAGCGCTTTTGGTCATTTTAGAGAATATTCTTGTAACATCTTCCATTCTTCGAAACAAAAACAGTTTTACATTTAGACTGGTCTTGTTCACTCGTCCATAAAAGGTAGTTTGTTACATTTAATTTTGAAAGGTGTTATGTGATATCTTAAACCGATAATGTCAGTTAGAGGCTTTCAAAAGACAAATGATACGCATGGCTCTCATATTACCTACGTATGAAGTATAATATAAACATGATGGTGCAGGAATACGTGACGTGGAAGGGGGTGTTTTGTGTGATAGGCACGCTAGCTACGATGATGCATGGAGACAGACCAATACACACATCGGCGAGTTTTCAATTTATCAGCATGCCTATCCACATACTGGACCAACCCCAACCATCCCCTGGAAACTGTCTGCATAACACATCAAGTCCCATATCACAACACCAAACTCATACCCATTTTCCTCTATACCAACCCTATACAAACGGTGATATATTTGACCCTATATATAGATTCTGTACCTCCCAACATCCTATACTCACCAGTCCCTCAAACCTCACTCCATCCACGCTGACATTCCTGCCTACAAACCCCACCAACACTGCAAACATACCCATACTCCCTCAGAAAGCTTTTAAACTCACATCTCTGTATTGGCGAAAACTATAAGCGCAGAACCCCAGATAGAACTACGCGTCGGCGCGCGCTCTCATGCGTATGTATGTATATATATTACACGTCAAAACGTACATAAAACTTCATCACCGAAATAGTATCTTGGTAATTTATGGATAGCAGTAGGCCTACGTTTGATATGATGGACCACAAATAGTATTATTTCCATTACTGTGGTTTTCACAATGCACTGTGCTTTCCTTTCTCAGATATAAGATATATTAACATTACATATGATCTGTTTATGGACCTGAAGGAAGAATTACTGTTGATTTTCTTCTTAAACTATTTGATATTAGTGCACTACAGTGCTCGCTTAGTACAGGTAAATAAAACGTAAAGGGGATGAGGTTTTATTTTCGTTTGCCAGTGACTGACCCAATAAAAACCACTATTCATGTTCTCAGTATATTAAAATTACAAATATACAAACCGGTATAGATATATTTAAGAAAGAGTAAAGTAAAGTTCTTTTTAATTCGGCATCTTCTACCTAAACATCGTAGGTGTAGAGGGTGATTGTTGCACTTGATAAAAGTCAATGACACACACACACAGTCGGTAAGAATCCCCTGGACGAGGGATCGGCCCAGCAGAGAGGCCTCAACCTCATAACACACAACATTCACAAGTCAACCACCCATGCCGCTGGCGAGACTCCAATCCGCAATCCCAGCAAGCGAGCGGCCGCAGACCTACTCCTTAGACAGCGCGGTCATCGGGATGTTGGTTCCATTTACTAATACAGACATAGAGTGGTCTGCAATAAGATGCACAGGCACAATAACTTAATTCTCTATCGAAATTCTTAAAGATCTGTGGTCACGCAAGTAAAACTGAAGTATGTAGAAACATCGAAAATTTAAATATACAAAACAAAAGTGTACCTTCGCCTATTTTCTCTGCAATGGAATGAAATTTGTTCTGTCACGTAAGAACAAACACAGACTGACAGTGTTTGAGAATGAGACGCTGAGGAGACGATTTGGACCTAATCAGGAGGAGGAAATCAGACGTTGAACAAAACTGAAAAATTAGAAGCTTCGTGACTTGTTCTGGTCGCCAGATAGGCCACTGTTCTGTTAGAACGATCAAATCAAGGAAGGCAACAGGGAGGGCGGAACACACAACACAATATACGGTAGGTCACTGTCATAAAACTGGATTGGTTTAGCCCATAAGTACACAAACTTTAAAGAATTTGTTAATTGTTACTGGGGTTGCCTTATAAAACATACCAACAATCCAAACATCGAATTAAAAGTATTGTAGAGTACTGAAAAATTATCGATTAAATTTATGTATTTTCTTCGTAATACGATGGACACTTAATTTGCGTTGTTAGCTTAGGCCTCTAACGAGGTAAAATAACATTTCAAGTAATTGTGTGTCAAAGAACTATACCTTAAAATTTAGAGTCAAGTAGCTTATAGTTTTCTCGAGTATGCCTAAATTGAAAATTTTACGAACAATGAATAGGTTTTTCTATTAATCTTCATCTTTACCTTTCACTTCCTGCCTTAATTTTCACCTTTATCATTCCCTTCATTCAATTCAATCCTCAAAATATTTTCCAGCATCTCAGAATAAAATATATGTTCAGGTTAGTGTATGTCCCTCTGCGAACATCTTCCTCTAGCTTTGTGTTAGATTTAGTATAAGACCATTTCACTAAGAGACAGGTCATAATTTTCTGTGTGGAAGAACAGGAAAAGAGTTGAAGAAAATATAAAAATGTTAGAAACGGAAAATTAGAAGTGAAACTCCAAATTAAAATTATTTTGAAAAGCTACAAAGGCAGCAACAAATCACAAGCGTACAAGAGTTATTCTGATTAAAAAAGGTGACATGAGAAATGTCATTGGCAGCACTCCCAGCAGAATAAGGAACCATGCCTCTTCACATAGTGATTATATACCGACTTTAATATATATCCATTACCTAAAAATAAAATGAGTTAAAGGATAACAAGGACAGTATAAGCGTATAAAAAGGAACTGCATAATTAGTATCTACATCGAATATTTCTCTAGGAATTAAATCAAGGAGATAATAATAAAATCAATATTAAGAACAGGTAAGTGGTGAGAACTAGGCTCATCTGACTCGCGACTGCAGCAAGTGTCGGGTTGTCATGAACACGGAATTGAATCTTCGGTTTCCATAAAAGTCACGCAATTTCTTGACAGCTAAGCGACTTTTTAATTTATCCAAGATGAAATGACGGAACGTAAGATAGGCTGCACGTATGCGATGTCTAATAGAAGATAAGCAGTGCCTAGAAACTAAGTAGTGAAAACTTCAAGGGAAAAGACTTCAAAGTCACACGTACAGATGGTTTGACATTATTAAAAAGAATATTATAGAAAAAGAGTGTGACTGAACAAGCTGCCTCAAGTGGCAACACTTCTGTCTTGTATGCAGGAGAATTTTCACTGGGACAGCAAATAATCTGAGTGAGATTGTTATCAGACATCAGACAAATGTCGTGACAAAACCTACATTTAGGCCACAAAGACATCCTCACACCAGCTTCCAATTCATTATGCGTTATAATGCCATTATTCGATGTTATGTACTCCTGATTAGGCCTAAAAGCGCTGCCAAAAAAATACAAACACAAAACACAAATAGTCTGCGAGGAGTAAGGAGTTCGATTGGATTAGAATTGGGTCTAATAACGTGCTTCTGCAAATATGTTAATGAGCCCTTAACGTGCATCATTTCTTTATGAACTGAGCAGGTTGTATGCCTTCAAGAAACATTCTGCACCAAGTGATTACTTAGTTATGAAATCAGAATAAATGAGTAAATCCTAGCAGTTTATTGCATTGTCGAATCCTTCTTTCAGTAACTGATCTACGCTAAGCTGTTCAAAAAATTGTCCCACCTTCAAAGCAACCCTTAGGTATTGTACCGTGTCAATAACAGACTGTCAACGGATCTTAAGTTCACTGAACCAGATGGATCCAGTCATAAAAATTTGCTCTATATTAGGCCATTAGAAGCTCTTTATGCCTACCAAGTTATAGTTGCGCGGAAAAGTCAAAGTAAACTAAATACAAAAAATAATTTAATTACTGAAAGAATTAAGGCTACCTTTGGTTTAAATTACATAACGAGGAACTTTATGATCTGTGATCCTCACCCAATATTATTCGGGTAATGAAATAAAAAAAATTAATTGCGCTGGGCAGGTGAAAACTTGGAAGACCTAGACGTAGATGAGATGATAATATTAAAATGCATCTTTAAGAAGTGGAATGAGGAGGCATGGAGTGGTTTGCTGTGGCTCAGGACACGGACAGTTGACGGGGCTGTGAATGCGGTAATGAACCTTCGTGTTTCATAAAATGCGGTGAATTTATTGACTAGCTGAAAACTTTTTAGCTTCTCAGGAAGGACTCTGCTCTATGCAGTTAGCTAAACCACGATATAATAAATATAGGCTGTGTGGATGTGTTAAGTATGCGGAGAGCACGTTTTTGCATTTGGACATGGGTAAAACACGATCTGAAGGATGTGACCTTGTAGCTTATAAGACCTCGTGAGGCAGCTGAGTTCCGTTGTTACTGCACCTTCCTGGCGACCAGTTTGCTGATCATACTCAGGACACGGAAACATGTCTGATGGAAGGTGGGGATGAGGGCGTTCGAATGTTTTCACGTTCTGCCTACTGTTCTGTTCCCCCAGCCCATTCTAGCCTAAGGCAGCCGGCCCAAATTGCCGTTCGCTACTGAAGATTATTACGTGTTTGTCACTACAAACATTTACGTTAACAAATCTTAAGACGACTGAAAGGAAATAGACCTAGAGTAATGCACACTGGAGGGGGGAGGTAGAGTAACTACACGGGGATACGAAGAATGGGTAATTTCTGGGAATTATTTCCGTGGTGTCGGTATAGTCAGTTATGAGACACAGTTGTAAGAATGGGAAGAGTTATTCTTAAAAAATGAAGTTGAAAAGTTGTCACGGAAAATTTGGAAGCAAAAAAAAATTGAGGTACAAACAATAGTGCAGTGCATTGTGAGCCTATTGTCTAGACAGTGATTGAAAACCGTGCAGCCATACCTCCAGTTAGTATTACCTACTATCAGTGCAGTACTATCACGCATTTCGAACTTGGAGGTTCGTCTTTAATGCGGAAATTACTATTTCTCCGTTACAAATATAATATACTAGGACAGTACACGCTGCAGCATGAGACACAGACAACAGAAAACAACAGGACAAAATTACCATCAAATATATAAAACCAAGAACAAATAACAGCCAGAGGTGTAGATGTAACACAGTGATCCATACTGCTGCATTTTACTATTTCGACATGAATTTTAACGAATGTTTAAGGATTTTATACTCAGTGATTTCATATACGTCTTAGACTCTGATTTTATAAGTGAATATAACTCGCATACTAAGATATTGCACAACTATAATGGCAGAAATAACATTGGATGTGGAATGAACGTAGTTTTGAACCCCCTGATGATGGTTTTTACATAAAACCGAAACAGATGTAGGGGTATATTAATACATATAAAACTTTAAGTGAAGTGCATTTTGTTGGTGTTTTAAACAGTGAATAATTTACTAATGTTACATAAAACTTGTTACAAAAGTTTATTTCACAAAAACCCTTTCAAACGGAGTGGCAACTTTAATAAAATACGAGCCATAAGGTTAAGAAACTTTGCATCATGCCACACAGTGCAATGTTCTTATAATTCTGAAGGAAACAACGATTATTTCCCAAAACAATGTTAGCCACTTGGTCTCTTTAATGGAAAACGGAATGTATTCTCTTGGCTGTAGATCATAATTTCCTTACATAATTTAAATAAGCACCAGTCTTATAATTTGCTTCACAAATCCTGGTATATATACACACCAATGCAAATAGCATTGCATTTGCTTAGTCATCTGAAAATATACGAGTAGGCCTACATGTTCAAATACGTATTTCTGAGAAAGTCCAACACACTAGACACAAGAGAGACCCGTGTTGTCGTCAGGCAGGACGCCCCAAGACGACTATGATTACAAAGGTCAGACCGACTATTTAATGGGACCTGGTCATGAGCGACACCCGCCCGGCGGGAAAGGGGAGGTGGGGTCGACACAAGACTATCAGTTACAGAGAAACTTGCACTGTGCGTTGATAGTTGCTAACACTTAGGTTTACCACTTGCAGAAAAAGATTAAAGACTTATTTACACTACAAGACACTGGCGAAGTGATCATCTATGAGACGAAAAAGGCTCGACTTGAATCCGATATTTCTTTCGGAGCGTTTGTTTCAAGTTAGGTAGAAATCTACGTGAAGGAAGTCAGAGTTAGGTGCCATAGTTCATAAAAGCTGAGGGAAAGGAAAAATATCATATACTTCAAAAAGGAAATGAACGAGTCAAATAAAAACAAAAACCAGCATGCAGGCACTATGCTGTAGAATTCAGGCTATCTTTGTCATTAACCACACGTTACATAAGAAATTAAGTTTCCCGACCGGTAAACCAAACACTGGGGATCATGAAGTCATTATCTTCAAAATTACAGTCTTCAGGCAACAAACAACTGCGGCTTTTGGCCTCTAACAAATTAGTTCACTGACATACTTAACAGGATAAAAAACGTAAGTATAATACGTAGATCTAGATAAAATGTAATAGGATGATTTCAGAACGGGAAGGGTAAGAAATGATAGGGCAGTGTTTAGATGAGAAATACAGTGCAAAATTGGATAATTGCCGAGTACAGGATATTTAAGCAGAGAGAGGGCAGCAGTGGATGTTTGCCTATACAACTTCCTGCCATACGTCCACAAGATGCAGAGTGAGCTACTTAAGTATTCATTATGCCAGTTCACAGTCAGGTAGGACTGAGAGTGGAGTTAAGAGTTTAATTTTTTTCGCAAACAATAAATACTGGTTACACGGATCAAAGTCTTCTTGAACAGCTGATAGTCGCTCATCTGGACAGAATTCTGGCCGCCTTTGAAACCAAAGTTCATTACCGTGCTCAAGAAAGCCTATTACTACTAGTCTTGGGCCAGTCAAAACCAGTCTATATACATATTGACTTTGCCTATTTTAAATTCTTATCGCTTTTTATCACATTGGCTAGCAATCAAAACATGCCCAACAGAAAGGATTATCGCAAATAAATAGTTCAATTCTATATATATATATATATATATATATATATATAATCCTACCAACAAAGGCACACAAGTGTATTAAAATTGTTTCATATACACAATTAACTCTTCCACGTTTTGGCCAACCAGGTGGCCATCTTCAAGGATGTAAAGTACAAAGGTTAGACACATTAAAATTATAAAATTAAATTATAAAAGTATCAGAAGTAATCCACAGAAGTACAATTACAATCATAGGAACCCATAGTTCAAAAATACGTAAATATAAAGTTATTACAATAAGAATATGTTCAAATTTGTTTGGATGGTATACGTAGAAGGTTTCAGTTAGTAATTCACCATCCAGAAGAAAGTGTCGTGGTATATCATCCATACCTATACCATCCAACAAAATATCAAAACTTTCTTATTGTAATAACTTACATTTATGTATTTTTAAACTATGGGTTCCTATTATTGTGATTTTACACCTACGGTCTGGTTCTGATACCTTGATATTTCATTTCATAATTTAATGTATCTAACTTTTGTATTGTGTAGATAAGTAGGTAATTATATATGTATGTATTTATGTATGCGATCGTGAGTAACAGAATTGTTAAAATTTTGATTCAAGATAACCTACTAATCCGGACGTACTGAGTAGAATCATAAGAATCCCGAGTCAGGATAGTCGGTGTTCCGGACACGTATACAAGTGACATACCGTGCCGCCTGTGTTAACTTCTCGATGCCCACGTAAGTATACATGGCTGTCGCTCTCTTCAGATGGGGACTGAAAGCATTAATACCTGTACTTTATACCGAACTTCATAGCTTTGGACACTGTGTACAGGGTGTTTCTATTATCATTGTCTTGAGCACCGCAGCTGTAAAGGAAAGACAGTAAAGGAAAGACCTGTAGTAGTTACGCCTATCATATTACACTGTAAACATAATTCCATTACCATCTCTCACTTTAAATATTAAAACCGGGAGTTCCAAACAGACGTAAAAAACGACTTGTCTAATGTAAATATTTACATTTATACAGCTCTATTCTATTATTACTCTTGTTTTATTGTATTTTTATGAAGAACTTATGATTTACGGGAGCTGACAGGCTCGAATTTGTTTCGTAAACATAACCTCAGCGTTACGCACGGTCGCCATGTTTATAATTTTTTACTTACAAAGTATACTTCATTCAAAACATGTAGGTACTTCTATGGTCTACGTTCGTACCACATTCCATATACATAACTTCAGTGATTCATTAGCTATAACCATCAAACTAATCTGAAGAAAAGTTTGATATGTCCTCCAAGGCCTGTTCCACATTTTAAAATAAAAATACTGCAACGATTGTTGTATTTTTTGAAGATATTCCCATACAGCACTGCAGGACACTAAATAAAAAGAGGGTAATGTTGTTTCCTCGCGTCCGTCATCATGTTTGCTACTATTGACTGGAAGGAATTGGAATAATGCATAACGCTAAGATAACTTCCTAATAGCACAGGACTTACAACGAGTTTAGTAAGATTCTTTTAACTTATTCAGATTTGAAGCAGAGGCCACAACAAGACAAACAGCGCCTACACCTTCTGTCGGATTTTCATGAAATTGGTACAGGAATTCTGTAAGTTATTGATGAGTATCAGTTTCGTGATAATCGGTTAAATGAAGGTCATACACACACTTTACTTATGGGCTTACCCTAAAGGGCATACATTTATTTCTATTCATACTTCCAAATTTATTGCCCGATTTGTTCGAAACTCGGAAAAAGGGATCTCCTTTTAATGCTGTTGAGCATTGTGAGTTTCGTAAAAATCAGTACAGGCAAGGCTGTACTTTTCCTATTGGCTTAAACGAAATTTCCATTGTGTATATACCACGAAAATAAACGCGATTTTGAAAGCAAGAAATACCTTCGTAAATTCTGGGTACAAAAGACGGAATATGTGGATAATTTTGTCTAGTTCACAACCTTTTAGTCTAGTAGGGTCTAACAAATTTTTATTAAGTACTTTTAATAGTACCATGAATTCATAGGAGAAATGTGCAATAGCATTTTTCTGAAAGGAGAGTAACAGAAGGAAATGTTAGTGGAATGGATGATACAGCAGCCTTGAGCTGCCATGTTACTCCGTTTTGAGGAGAGGCTGGCCGTATACACCAGCATACCGCTATGGCAGCTGACAGGGTTGTGCCGACCTTAGATCGCTGGACCGTGCCGGGGAAAGGGGAAGTGAGACGACATGCGTGAGGGAGCCGCAGCGGAAAAGTTTGCTGGTTGGTTCCATAGCGAGGGACTAGGCCGGCAGTTGTGGCGGGCGCTCGAAGGGGAGTTGCCCGGTAACCATCAGTCACTGTGCTCGGACAAAATGACAGCACAGCTAGAATGGAGGTAATAGTGACAGAGGTAGAAGCAAACAATAATATATGTGCCAGAAATGTACATTTCTTCACAGAAACTGGACGTAAATTATTATGGGTAACAAATAAAGTGCTTTAGATGTTATTTAAACAAAATCTAATGACTAAATATGCCGTCTTCAGACTTACCTATACGGCAAGTATGGATGAAACCAAAATTTGAATTAAACATATCGAAAACTTGAGTGTGTTAACTTTTGACTTTGCATTCCTTTCAAACAGCCTCTTAAAATAACTCAATCAAACGATATATCTACGATTTTAGTTATATTTTGCTATTTTATACATTATGAGAGATGCTTTGCGTTTTTTCTATTGCGTATACTATTCCTAAAAATGGCAATAATTGCCGAAACATGTAGGGCACTTAATTGCATATTCCAATGTAAATATACGTGAAAAAAAAAGAAACCTTGTACTAAGACGGCAAAAAAACACCGACATTGGGTGTCAAAGGAAGTTTCAAAATGCAACACAATTCTTCGTTTAAGATACAGATGTTTAAAAAGAAATGGCTGAATATGGATGTAATAATATTATAATGACCAATACTCTGAATGTAGAAATTGAAAGACTATGGGTTCACAAGGCATGGGAAAACACAAAATATTTTATTCTGCCTTGCAAAACGTGTTACTTATTTTCAAATTATGTACCTATGATGTTATTCATTTGTATATATGTGTTACAGTGAGAACCCGAAATCCGTTAAAACCTGATCTTACTAGGTAAAACTAGCTCCAACGAAGCCTAACCTAACGTAACGTAACGTAACGTAAAACCTAACCTAACCTAGCCTAACCTAACCTAACCTAACGTATCGGTTATTACTAGATTTTACTAACAGTAGACAGTCAATTCTAGAAGTAACTACTTAATAGTATTGACGACAGGGCTTTGTTGGAACTAGTTTTACCTAGTGACTTGGAGTTTTAACGGATGTCGGGTTCTAACTGTAACATATGCATTTAATTAGATTATAATGTTTCTTGCAAATTCCTGACACATTTTAACTAGCAATTCAAATTCATAAATAAAATCATGACGCTAACAAGTCTTTTGGGAGGCAGGCCTCTAGTGAAATGTTCAGTTTTAAATTCCCACGCTTATACATTTCAGCAGTGCCTATAACAATGCTAGTTTAATTAGCATAACTGTACATTTAGTTCGAAGACAGCTAGCCCACACATGGTCGTTGCATTTCTCTGTAATGAGTAAGTACACAATATTTCACACGAAGTTTCAAGATTGCTTCCCAGAATTGTGGTTTGTGATAGGCTTTTGCCATTTACTGATAATATAACATTTTACGCACTGAATGTAAGAAGGTAGACCTACAAATCTGTAGTTATTTTTTGGACCTCTGTTCTTAATGACCATGTCAACACCCGGAAACAATGTTTCATAAGCGCAGTACATTATAGCGATTGTAAATAGTTACAATAATTCCATATGAGTCCACTTTTTACTCTACAAAATATATAAATTTATAGCTTTTGCCCATTTTAGTTCCAGTTTTAGAGCGCTCGCATCCGCTACACTTTCTTTAAAATTTAGGACATATATTAACATACATGTATGGGTTAGAAAACCCTGAAAATTCACGCACCGCACACGTACGTACACACCAACACAAACAAGAATGTCACATTGTTTTTATATTACGTATAACCACGGGGGGAAGGCTTTTTATTTTTATTTTAAAGTTTTTAAGGGATGGGAAAAGGAGGGATGGTTTATTTGTTTTGCATGACTCGAGTTGTTTCTGCCGGACTAGGAGCTTTATGATAAATCAAAATGCACCGCCAGCACTAGGAGGAAACAAGCAATAAATACCACAGAAGAGGAGTGAATTAGACCTATTTCAGACCTCACTATTCTCTCACGCATGGTACTTTTTAAATTTTGTGATAACACAAATGATTGCCTATTAATATGCTGATATGTGACAGGGCTACAATTTACAACTCTTTTGTTGTTGTTTTGCATGCAGTCAAATGAAGGGAAGTTGGGTATGTTGCAGGCCCCATTAAAAGTAGGCTCACATAAATAATATTACTTGTGAGATAAATGTGGGGCACATCTTTTATTATTGTGAACTCTTTTTATTTTGCTAAATGTATAGTACAAAACATTAAAAAATTTAATAGACTTAAGCCCAAACGTTTGAGTTAGATGTGTATTTTTATTTAACACATAAATATTCCAGATATACACACAGACAATAATTTATGAACGAGATAAACAAACTTATAAATTAAGAAACCAGAATACAGAAAGTTTTAAGAGCGAAACTGCTCCAATTTTTTATTTAAAAATACCAATAATTTTATAATTCTGCAAGAATTATTTTGCGTTCTTATAAAGTGTGCTCTGCAAAGCTAAAAATTATGATGTGACGGAATGAATTGTGCGCAGACAATTAAAGAACAAATACATCACTGCTTTGTAGACACCCATTAATCGTAACACACACGCGCACGTAACACACAAACACACATACACACACACACACACAAAAGGAATGAAGGGGAAGGGCAAGGTGCATGACCCTGTAATTCTACAATACTTTACCACGTAACTACACATATCAGTCACCCTAACACAAAATAATCAACCGGTCTACGTCTCAGTATATGGCGTACGTTGTAAGTTGTTTAAATAAGATTATTGTTATAAAGTAAATTTGGACTATAAAATATATATATATATATGCCTAAGTATTTACGCTTCTATACTTGTGACAAAGCCAAACATTTTGCGTACACAGAACCAAGATTCTAAATTCTCCACATGCTTCGTGGACTGTCTTATATTTCACAGTTGGTAATCAACTATAAGTACCGGTGTCGCATATTAATCGTTGTCAACTTAAATTTGTCTTTGACAAAAAGCTGTCTCATGGCTCAATACAGACTTATTTACAGTTATACTTCTCAATGAACGATATTACATTGTTTTAGGCTAAGTCTATATTAGCAGCATACTAGCAGATTATTACACGCACACTGGGACCGGTTGTACCACTTATATATGAGTTAGTATGCATACCTTGATGGAGCTGTTTTCAAAACCAGGCATCTTTCAATATGTACGCGCTGCAACCTCCGGTTATTCTTATCAGCATGGACTCAACTCGAGATCAGTGCCAGACTACACTTTTAACAAAAATAAAAGCTGCTAAAGGATGTGTTCTGTGTAAATAAAACAGCCATATTCGAACACGAAACTTTTAAATCAGAATGCAAATGAAGAGCAGACTAGGGAGAAATAAGAGAAATGCCTGCTTCCTTCGTACTTCTAGCCTTGCCAACACAGCACAAGTAACGTTTGAAACGTATAGTTGAAAAATGTTAACTGCAAGTTTGCATGAGTATTTGTGCGAAAACAACACGTGCAAAAATAAAAAAAAAAACGTATGCCGATACGACGTCTCGAACTGGCATATTTGACCTTCAACATGAGTTTCCTATCCACTTGTTTATCAGCGAACGTGGCTGTCAAAGGGAAAAATACACTTCTCTTTCGTTTTGCAGTGCCACCTAGTGACATGACTGAGAAAATCATGTTCTTCAAATTAATCTGGTACATTAACGGCTTTGGTTAACAAATGTCGGGCATAAAAAACTATATATACTAACAAATAGATAAAAGGCAAGCAGGGTCCAATACATGGAAATTACGAATCGTAATATTGTCAGCCCCACGTACCCTTAATTGTATATCACTTCCAGTTTTAAATTTAAATAATATGAAGCCTCTTGTTTTTTTTCCCCACAAGGTACCATACCTAGTGTAAACTGATTTCTCTATTAAGTAGGTACAAGGTTAAAATATTACTTATTTAATTTAAATAATTAATAACAGCATCGCATATCTGCAAGTTTTTGTAAAATTAAGCAATTTACGAAATGTCGGTACTTCTAAAATTTCAAACCTTTAAGATGTAAATTAAATTAAATTAAAAAACCATATTAACACCAACAAATGCACATAGTAAATACATGCACAGCGTGTATTAGGAACTCCTACATATGTTTAGACAGGTCCTTGTGTCATCTTCAGGGGGTTCAAGCAAAGGTGCACAAGAGCATCACATCCATCCACATGTTAAAATATCACAACATTAGGAAGTCAAAATACACATCTTCAGTAACAACTCATGCCGTCGCTCCATTGCCCATGTACCTTAAAAAAGAAAATCTGGTGCTCTAAATAGCTTTCCATCCATATCTTAGCAACGGCGCTACAGTAGAGTCTAACAGGAATTGCTCAAGCGCCTAGACTATGGACCGGCAGAAAGGCATGTAGGTCACGTAAGGTGGTGTTAAACCTGTCCATTCAATATAAAAATTTTTAAAGTTTTGACACATTTTGTAAAATTCTTTCGTATCATATTCATGAAAGTCTGCTGAGTGGCTCATTTGTTATTGTGTAGGATGCAGACAGACTGACTGATATACGGTCAGGGCAACTTAACATGCGCTATGCTAGGATGGGACAGCGCCTAAAAAATGAGCAGAATTAGGCCTGCACATAACTCAACTGCTAGTTTTAAATAGACTTTACCATATTTCTGTCACATTAAAATATGCCTAAAAAACAAAATGCCCAGTTCCACAGTGTAAAGCAGAAAGCCCCTGTTACGTACTGCAGAACGACTCTGTGCTTTTGTCAGTGCGTGTCCTCCGAAGTAAACTTGTCACAGCCGAATTCCAGAGAAACATATACCGACGGTTCGTAAGCAAGTAGTTACGCCTAGAAAAATAATATGTTATCAAAGTAAATTTTCAACTTAAAGTGATGTCAATTTGTAATTAAAATATTTTGTTACAACTTTTAGATATCTTGACGTACTATGTCCTTGAAAAATTGATACATTTGGTGGCTCGTAATTCCGAAAACTTTCGCTCGTGCCCATTTTGGTCTACAGCCATCTTGGATAGTTTACTGTGCATCAACCTCGAACGATCTACTGCTTTTTGTCTAAACATTTCTGCCAGCGATCGGTACAACTGCTGGAAAAAATTCTGCGGATCACTTGGTCGGAATCTGCACTCCTTTAAGATGTCTTGCTCTCCTGGGGACATGGAGTGGCTACGTGCGTTACATTAGCACGGCTGTGGACGTGCAGTGATACCATTCTTGATCAGACACTCCTGTAAGGTAAAGGTAAAGTTCACCCTAGAACAGGCCATGAAGTCCCAGAGGGGGAGTAGAGGTATAATAGCTCTACTCTTTCCTTAACTTCGGCGCTAGATGAGGGTGGGTGGTCAAGGCCACGACCCGACCGCTTTACCCCCAGAAATGACCCGGTATCCATTGTATAGGAGGCTGGGTAGGCCAAAAGAAATCCATGAGCTGGTACAAAGTTACGGTGGAGCAACTAGTAGCCAGATTTCCAAAAGTGTATGCGTTTCCGATGGGTATCTTCTAGAAAACAATACACAGGATCTCTGTACATGTTCGTGTTGTGCTCTAACTAAATAATCTGCTTGTGATTCAACACCTAGGTTATCGAAGAGCAACTCCGGTATCACCTTCCGTTTTGACAGGTCTGCGCCAAAAGTCTATTTTTTGGGCCAGTATTAGTTTTCCTTGATAATGTCGTAAGTCTGTGAGAATGCCTTCCCCGGTCAAATACAAAAGTTTACACACTTATTCCTCCTTCAAATTGCGACACCCTGAAGCAGGCAGGATTCCGATCCCAACATGTTCCTCTACGCTGACTTCAGTGCGCATTCATAAACAAACATCTTCGCAATCTTACCTTACAAATCGGCCTATGCAAAAGCATGAAGAATTTCACAAATAAGTGCTAGTCAGTGGTCGTTAACGAATTGTATCTTTCTTTCTAAGCCACATGGTACAGATTTTAAAGTAACACCTTCCCTTCACTCTCCTACTAACAAGTGACTATGATCTTGTGTATAAACCCACATAATGAAGGCTCATGTAGATATGGTAATAAAGTCACATGCATTTTAAAACTATGAATCAGCTGGAAATGAATAGTCAAGTTGCTCGGTTCAATCTATCTCCAAAGAGTTCCCTGAGCCCATTGGTTTAGGAAGATCATTTGTTGTGACTGCGGTTAAAAAAAATTCTTTCCATGCTGGAAATCTAAGTACTTCATGCAGTCAAGCTTATAGCCATTCAATCTACTGACTAAGCTAACTCTTTCAAAATTAGATCCTGATAAAGGTAAAAGAAATTAGAAGGAATACCAGCGATACAAGCTTCTAGATAGGAAGAAATGAAGTAAACAACGAAGACAGAGAGAAAAAAGGAAAGATAGGAAGAAAGATCTACAGAAAATGAAAACACACGTTTCATGCAGCAAGTCAGAAGGATAATAATGGAGTCACTCTCCGTAGGGGGGGGGGGGGGGTTGAGGGATTGAAATTCTGCGGTTTGATGACGACAGTAAATTAACTACCTTCCTTGATTTTTAATAAAAGTACATGAACATGTCAACGATGGAAATTAAAATGTTCTAAAATCATTTGTCAGAAACCTCCCTATTTGTAAGCTGCCGTGTGTTAATTAATAAAAAGTCACTCCCTGCAGGTTCGACGTGGCGCTTTCCCCCATTTGGAGACTTTTGGACAGCTGACTGTTGGAGGACTGCATTTAGAAACAGGTGCTGTAAGACGTTTAAATAATAGAGTTCGCCACGTGACAACACATTTAATACGTCTTTAAATAATGCCCCAAGTGTTTGCTGAAGTGAGTTAGCTTACACTCCACCGCGCACATGTATGTGTCATGCAATCATTAATCAAGAAAAATTTAGCAAAGGCCTTTGTGTTTGAAAATTCACGTACTCAGCACAGGTATTTCTTTCCACAAACAACACAAAACACATAAAGTGTACCATGTCTTATGTCCATAAAAACGAGTCAGTAACCTTTATGTCCGATAGATGTACAACAGAGGTGCATCGCGATAACCTCCGTCCAACATACCGGGTGTGATTCAAGGGTAACAACTGTCGCCCAACCTGACGACTACTAGCGAAAGAAAGATAAGAGTAAAATAATGAACTAATTTGAATGGCAAAATGGTTCCAGTTTCAATGGCTTATCAGAATTCCCTTGTTTAATATTTCAGCTCTTCAATAATCTATGAAATGCACTCCTAAAAGATTAAATTTCTAAGCAAATGTGCTACGTTTCAATAACATACACAGTAGTTTAGCTGAAGCCAAGTTGATTTAATTCACAAAGGCCTATAACGAGGTATATACAGTCCAATAAATGCTTCAGTAATAGGCAGCATATTGCATTCCGTTTTGTTACACCCCTCATGTCTGTCTGTTCTCCACAGGTGCAAGTAGAGTACGGAATGAACAGTTTCCTGTTGCGATATGTTGATGACGACACAGACCCAATGACAATGGATGAAGAAAATATAACACTATTTTTAAAAACGATAACTAACTTTTAAAACATCTCTATAAATACAGAATATTCGAAGTGCAAAAAACGACATGTCTCATGTAACGAATATTCAATACTTCAAAAAGAAGTAACTGCAGAGGGTTCACGTATTTTGGGACGTGATGCCTATAGCTATAACCGAACACTTTTCAGAGCGAAGCTCATGCAAATAATACTTTAAAGACCAGTTCTTCTTAGGAATATCTCCAAGGAAGCACACCGCTTTTTCGTTACCCAGCTCAACAGTTTAATGTTGTTCAGGAAAATTAATAGTCTAGTTATTTATTCTGATCATGGAAAAAAATGCATGAATATTTACAGACGAAATTCTGTGTCGGAATCAACATAAATTTATTTATTTAGCACTTCCCCCTTGGGGGCTTTAATCGTGAGGACATAAATAAACGTGCATAATTTCATGTTGTATTCACCATACATCTTGTTAACTAATTATAATTAGTTAACAAGAGTTAACATTAGTTAACCAATAATTATTGGTTAACTAACTTGGTTATAAGAATATAGTGCACATGTTGGTCTAATAAAACTTTTAAACGTGCATAATGTTTACACTGGGTTTCTGAACAGGAAGTTGAAATTTTGATTAGTGTCAATCGTTTGGAGCAATCAAATTTCAGAAGAATATTAAAGATAATCAAATTTCACGGTAGAAAATAGTGTCTAACACTTGGTAAATAGGTCCAATTACTAATGTTCAATCGAAAGTTTAAACCCAACATTCTAACAAGTCTTGAAATATGTGTATTATTCTAAAGACATTCAGAAATCCCTTTTAATTCCTACTATTTCATTTCTAATAGGGGTTGGTAGCTATCGCAACAATTGCCTTAGAATCTAAGTCTTGTGGCTCCGCAATTTATCATTACGTACATTGCATTTATAATTTTCATTTTCATTTTCCTGTACAAAGTAAGTTTTTCTCGTTAAAAAATGTGTAACATGGTTTCCTAACAAATTTTAACCCTGAGATTGATTAACCCTTTAAATCTTAAGGCGATTCATCCCTGTTGTGTTGTGTTCCTTATTAGTACCGGCACACACAACACCACAATATAACCAATCACGCAATTGTCTGATTGATTATATTGCAATGTTGTGTGTGGCTGTCCTATCACGAAACGCATATTGATTAAAAACACAATGGGGATGAATCAACTTAAGACTTTAGCAGCTAGTCAAGTTCATATCCATCGATTTAAGAACCTGAAGAAAAACTTCATAACTGCAACGCCAATATATACTTTAACCAGGAGTGCCTGATTGATTATATTGTGGTGTTGTGTGTGACTGTCCTATCACGAAATACATATTTACCCTTTAAAGCCTCGTTGTTACTTTGTGTATCTCCATGTTTAACGTTAATAAATTCTACATTCAGATCACAGAGTTAATTTGTATATGCTTGTGGAGGTCACAACAAGCAGCTATTATTTTCCTATACAACACTAAATGAGTGGTCATTATAGCAAAGATGGTGTGAGTTTGCTGCGAGGTACGAACCGAATTTCTAAATACGATTAATGTTAATTTTCGTCCCTAAAATGTTAAATTGTTCTTATATATTTTATGCCGACGGGAAGTATATCTTAAAAGAAAACTTACGATAAAAGTGCAGCTTCTGCACAACACAGTGAAGGAGTATGTGGGAAAAGACGTATCACTCCACACATTCTAAACCTCTGTACGAAAAGGAGGTTAGTAAACTACAACTAGCTTTTAATATTACGTTCAAAACACTTCCTCGAATTTTATATTTAAAACATTCTTCAGAAATAAATATTAAATGAAGTATCATAGACAGGAACCGAATTTAGAAACACAGCATTGTAGGAGCCCAAAACGTATGTAGTTTAGGGACCTGTCTTTTGTTTGTGATTCTGTTACACTGCAATTCCCGCATTGTCCTTTCTTCTATTTTGTCCCAAGAGAAATTTGTCTCATCTCTCTTTAACTCTCGCACGTGTATCCATTATCCCTTGCGTCCTTCTCTGAGACTCTCTCCACGGTCTCCTTTTCTGGGTAATTAACTAATTACAGCATCGCACATAGTGCAGGCCCACAATTAGTCATGAAGGGTGGTGGAGCAACAAAGCTCCCTCTCCTTCGCTTCATCTTCATCTCTTAACCCTTTCATTTAATTACCAAGTGGTTAGTTTAGGGTCGTTTCACCCGCAAAGAGTAATGCCTATACACTAGAATGCAAGACTTGGATTATGATCTTGGAGAAGCGAGAAAATCTCATGCACACTGCTATCGAAGGAGCTTCGTAGACTTCAGAGTATAACCCATTCTTGTGTAATCGATGTTTAGAGCTTCATTTACACACAATTCAGTTAATGAGTCCATATTTTATGGCATGGTGTAGGGGTTTGTGACAGAACAATTAAGACAATACCAGAAATCAGGCCTTTAGTCGCCGGCTTCTCGCCCGTAAGGCAAGGGTTCGCTTCCAGGGCAGTTTATGTGGGATTTGTGATGAACAGCCTGCCATAGGCACACTTCTGTTTTATCTGGCTACTTCGGTTTCAATCTGTGAATAATTACTCCAGCAACATTCCTCCATATATATTTAACAGATATAAAATCGGTTTTATTTTGCCGTTTATTTATCGACGCTCACAGTATCCACACTGCATGGTGTCGGTGGTAGATGGATGGAAAATTCGTGCAATTATGGCTTACTGGAGGAAAATGACGTACTCGGAGAAAATCCTGTCCCAGTGCAATTTTCCCACCTGCAATTCACGTAAACTATGTCAGGATATACAGGATGCTACCGAAGGTCGAAGTTCCGTGATACATAGTTTCATTGAATCCCAGGAGTAAGAAATCAGCCTATGACGCCTGAAAACCAATAACAATTTTTATGGCCCGGCAGTGGATGTTAAGGAAAATGCATTTTTTGTGATACTTGCGCTTCCAAAATTCTCGTTATTTATTGCACAGCCTCTAGGTAGGCCTATAGGCTTATTGTCCACAGATCAGGAAATGACTCCTACTAGGAATATGATAGATGCGCATGCGCAACATTTCGTGGTTTATTGACGAGTTG
Source organism: Reticulitermes speratus (assembly GCA_021186555.1). Taxonomy (NCBI): domain Eukaryota; kingdom Metazoa; phylum Arthropoda; class Insecta; order Blattodea; family Rhinotermitidae; genus Reticulitermes; species Reticulitermes speratus. The sequence continues at coordinate 34,943,702 of JAJKFL010000003.1, read as the reverse complement.
CTACTACCCATCTTGATAATATTCTCAGAGTGCACTAGCTCACTGTACGCTACCCAAAATGCTTGATGTTTTCAGTTTGTGTACTAGTAGCATAACTATCTGTCGCCCTTACCAATAGCTGTACAGTAATCCCCTCAACAGCCACAGTCGTCACACCGCGCCAGGCACCGCCCCCCCCCCCCCAGAGAAAATCTCGTGGTCAATGGTCTGTAGTACTGTACAGAAATTTTAAGAGTTACCGATATTACGGAGCACGTGACTGTCTTCTACTCCATGGTCAACTCACAAGACTATACGATCAATAGTCCTCCGAAGAATGGGTTATGAATCAGATATTAGAGAAAATTTTAATGGAGGTCTCAAATACGAAGCTGCGTGGAAATCGTTCGAATTAAGTCGGGTGTAAAATCGGGCGACGGGGTATCGCATTTCGGACGCTGGTATACGGCCGGTTTGGACGGGTGCTGAAAATCTCGCCCTTACTGGGATTCGATCCCCGGATCGTCCAGCCCGTAACCAGTTTCTATACCGTCTACGCTGTATATCTTTTAATTCTTTGACGATCTTCATACTTCATTGGGTTAGGGCAAAATCGGTAGGGGCAAATTTGCCCAACTGAAGAAGAGTCAGCTAACAGTTTCGTCTACAAGTAAATACATATTAAGGACAGTAGCCAATACAAATGGCACGCTTCGCTCTTTACGCATGCAATAACAAACCCTCCCCCCAGAGCAGCTTAGGTATCGGTGGACTCAGGTGGCCAGCCACACATATCTGACGCATAGTGTGTTATGCACACATGGAGCATTATGTCACTAACGGTAACTATCTAGATAATAATGCCCCTCCTCCCTTGTCTGTAGACCAAATAATAGAGGTCCCCATAATACAGAGTCGTACCAAATAGACTAACCCAATATATTAACTGCATACCTACAATGTAGCTATACATACACCGTCAGCTACACGACAACAATGAGACATATGCAACTCTCTCATCAACTTCAGGAGCACGCCTGATTCTTCAGTGGCGAATCATCTTAACGAAAGAGACTTGAACTGTTTACGGTAATGTGCGGAGTTAATTTATGACAACAAATCACATTTCTTAATATGTCAGATAATATTTTTGACGCCAGAATATGTAAAATTAGTACCTGTGACAATAAATACATCAGTCACTATACGCACAGGCATATAATTACGCACTATTTTACCATGCTCACTTACGCTCCCGCTGTCCAACACGCTAAACAAGAAGAGATATCGTACTGACTGGCACAAACACACACATATCTATATAATATGTATATCAGCTACGTAAGGTAATTGCCCATAAGAATATTGTTCAGTAACTATGCATAATGGACCCGATATGTGTGCGTTTTATTCTTGAACTGTCCAGATATATTTAACCCTGTAATTTCCATTGTTTATTACTAGCATGTATACCATCCCGTTTTGGCGTGAACTCATTTTTCCCATACAGTGTATATATGTATGTATTTATGTATGTACGTACGTATGTATGTATGCATGTGCGTACAAGATGTATGCATGTACGTACGTATGTATGTATATGTATGTACGTATGTATGTAGACGTATGTACGTATGTATGTATGTAATATGTATGTACGTAGGTATGTATACATATATTTTAGCTAGATTCTCACAATAAACAGTGGGTATTAGTCGTTCCAATGAAAGCATGCTGCGTTGTCTGCTTTCTCTTAAACATTTATATTTTATAATATAGATTAAACTTAGTCTTTAAAGTAAAAAATTGCTTTCCATGTGTCACACATTTGCAATATAGTGTTACTCAAAGCTTACAGCCACGTATAATTATTCCGTTAATATCTAGATTCATCTTTAATAGGGCACTTTATTCTCCTTAAATGGTATCTGAAAGGAATTGCAATGCAATTATTCTTAATTACCATAAAACTTACTTTCCCAAAAGAGAAGAATGTGATATCACATGTCCTACTGTTGTCTATAGACATGACGCTGGATTTTGGAGAGTCACGTAATTACTTTTGTCCGAGAGACAGCAGTACAGGTTACCTTCTGCATTGTAGGTAAAGGTAAAGCAACCCCATTACAGGCCTAGACAGGCCCTGAGGGGTCCAGGAGGTTGAGGCTCCCAGATTTGTAGACAATCGGCACATGAAGGTGGTAAGGTTGCCAGCCCTACGCACCGGCCGCCTTTACCCCCCAGGAAATATTCCTGGTACTCATTTCTGTTAGAGGCTGAGTCGACCCCAGGGCCATAGTGCGACCGAAACGATTATGTCAAGGAATTAATTCCAATGACACCATCGGGAATCGAACCCGCGACGTTCCGGTTTGTAGCGTAGTGCCTCAACCAACTACTCCACCGCGCGCCCCGCTCCAATGTAGTTACATAATAATTATATACCTTATCCAAACAGGTCAATTCTTCTAAACGAAATACTCGTATATCGTTCATAAAGTGAAAGCTGCTGTTAGTTACATTTACTTTGGCCGTTGCTTCTCGACAGTTCATGAATCTCTCCCAATATTCAATTCAAAATACAAAATCTTAGTGATTTATCATTAATAACTGTCGTATGGAAAACAGCAGCCTACCAGCCAGGCTTCGGAAATCGGCAAGAATAGGTGCGTTATATTAAGGGTGGTTATGCTTACGTTCTACAACCGCCATGTTAGATGAAATCATAAAAGAATCAGCTGTTATTTCAGTAAATTATAGTAATTTGTCTCCCGACGTTCCCGAACTAGTAACACGGCACTTAACGCATTCTATACAAAATAAGCGCCACATAATCAAACCGCATGCCACAGGACAGTGGTTCTCAAAGCGCGTGCCATGAGTTCCATTAGGTGTGCCGCAAAATTCTGGATATTGTACTATTCCAGATAAAAGAAAGTTTATAAATAATTTCTTTTAAAATAAATCTTACTTACAAATAGGTAGTATGGGGTAAGTACAGTATTCGGCCGTTCTTGATTAAGGGAAACTGCGCATGCGTAAGTCTCCGACTCTCCCGTAATGTTGCCAGTGTGTCACCAATCCTCGCGGCTAACACGAAGTCCCAGAAGTAAGGAGTATTTGCAAAGATAATAGTAAAATACGTATTTGAGAAATACACTTCTAGTGTGTAAATTGGATTAAACTGACTCAGGATATGGTCTAATGGTGGGCTTGTATGAACACGGTACCCTACTGAAACATAAGTTTGACCAAGGTGACAACACTGAATTCAAAGTCATTTTGCGCATGTCCTCTGCATATCACAAGCTGCGTCTTAGCTCATACATTTTACAGCATCTCTGTAATACCGTGCACTGTAAATTACCACTGGATCCAGTATGTGCCTATGTAGACAGATGAGAAGCTAACACGAGGTTCCCCTACCTAATTACGTGGAGAAGAGGGGAGGAGGAGTGAGGATGTACTTTATCCCAACAGAGCTGTGAACCCAGCAGTGAACAGATAAATAGATATGGTGTCCACTGTTCTACCATTGGTCATTTGGCTTTAGCTAGCAAGGACCCTAAATGTCCTAATATCGCAGTTGGGTTATTGAATTTAGTGCAAATTGATTGGTCCGCGGAGGGCCATAGTGAGGATTGTGGTAGTGGTTGTTTGGTAGTGGCAGTAAGCAGTAACGTTTATGTGTGGATATGGTACACGTGAATTTGCACCGCCATAATTAGGAACGCATAACAGTAAATTCTGTAAGAGTGTTCGCAGAGATGGTGCGTTATTAGGCCCCTTTCCTTCATCAAGGAAAAAAATGTAGATTTAAGACGTCTATTATGTCTGTGTGTAGGACAGTGTAAGTTTATGCCCATGCGTGTCTCCCCTTCAACACGGAAAAAACTCACAGATTTTCACCAGATGTAATGGGCCTAAATACTTTATGCTACCGAAAGCCACCCCAACTCCTCACTTTTTGTCTTGTAGTAAGAACGAACTGAATAACGTAACAACTTTTGAAGTGGAAGCGACCCTGGTGACGCATGGACCAAAATCAGAATATTGAATTTATATATATGGTAATAGATGTTAGAAAAATATTTAAATCTTTAAGGTCTTTTTAACTTTAGATATTTTCGTGGCGGTGCAGTTGGCAACTCCATTCTTCTGGGATATGACTCTGCACCATTGGGTAATCGGATCCAGACGTTTGGAGGTAACGAGTATTCTCATCTTCAACGTCTACAGGTTGGGATCTGATTACCCTCTAGTCATAATCCAGAAGAATGGAATCCTCAGAGCAGTGGCTCACCATGAAATCTTTTATGAGGTGGGAGGCACATGAAGAACACTTGCAAGATTATAAATGCTTATAAAATTTTGGTTGGAAAACCCGGAGGAAAGAGACCACATATAAGACTCAGAATATGCGAGAATACTAGTAACAGCATGTTAAACAGGTAAGACCGAGGCTGTAATTCAAGTCAGGTTCATGTCGTGAGAATTTGTGATTGTGGAAATGGATCACCAGGTATTTATTCGCCAGCTGAAAGACTATCAACTTACTACATTTCGTATTAAAGCGTAACTTGTTTTGTTATGATTTCCGAAATGATCACAGTGTCGTTAGTTTGCTGAAATAGCAATTATCTCCATTTTAAGAATTCAAGTCATGTCTGAATTTAATTTCAGCTCTAGGATCCCACAAATGATTAACGGCCTGGGGCATTAATTAATCAGCTGTGAAAATGCAGCCCATATTACACACTGAGATCACGCAGTAAATTTTAAATGATGAACAAACGGACGCTGTCTACATACACTAATTTAATTACCCAACAATAATTTAAATTACTTTGCTCCGGTTACAGTAAAATAACCCACTAGTGACAAATCAATTAAACTTTATTCTGAATTATAAATACTGTTGACATTTAGCTGCATCACATTTGCACCTGAAATGTCTGAATCCAAAAATTTGATGGCACATGTTTGTTTTACTGATAACTGCAGGCCACAGTGTTGTTGTACTTTTTACTTGTCCATGTACGGAACATACACATGAGATAAACGCCATGACAGTTTTAAACCCCTTTACCCAAAAAGGAGGGGCTTAACCGGTTGGTTGACAAGAGGGTGGGTTGAAATGGTACCCTGGTATAGGGGGGTTAGAACTTTGCAAACAAAAACCCTTCGACGTTAGGGAGAAAAAGAAAAGAATGAAAGAATAAAATTCAGGGACAAGTGAGAGAGAACAATCTGCAAAAGGGAGACAAAAAAGGACAGAAGAGTAAAAAAAAGTGTTTGGTAAAGTGAGAAAGGCTGGGAAGACTACAGATCTGGATAATGAAAGAGAAAGAAAGGGACACATAAAAGAGCAGTAAGGGGGATTAGCGAGAAAACAGTGACGAAGAATATAAAACCTGGAAGCTGGTGAATGAAAGAATGCCCCTTGGCGTATGCGTCACAAGCCGGGTTTGTTCTTCATTACAAAGAGCAGCAACAAAGCAGTCGTGGCAGCCATCTTGCTTGACATTTACAACACTGCTACTCCGCTTAATTCTGTTTCCTTTTATTTCAAGCTTCAGTTCACAACATTTCAAAAGAATGTGTTTAGATACGTGTATGTTTAGGCAGAACAGAAAAAGCAAATCAAACATGGGTTTTAATTATAATAGCACGTATGCTATGTAGTGCCTTGACGTTAATACAGGGCATGTTCTAGCAACCCTTAAAGACCAGGGTAAAAATGGTTCATGTGTTCAATGCTTACTGAAATGAGGCCTCAGGGAGGCTAATCTATCTGTTTTGGAATGAAAGACCTCTGATATGAAAAACTGTGAACGAATGAGACGCACAAAAATAACCTTGATAGCGTATTCAGTATAATGACTAAGCAACGGGCTGGAAGACTGAGGTTCGATTCACAGAAGGGGCAAGAGATTTTCCTGTTTTCTAAAGCGTCCCCACCGGCTCTGGGATCCACCCAGAAGAATATTCGATGCATACTTACATAATTAAATTCAGATGCAAAATGGAAAATAAAGTCAAACACAGCTCCTACTGCAGGCTACGGGAAAACGGAACGAGAAATAAGAAATGACTGGAGAGGATATAGTTTAATCATAGAGACACAATGTTAATGTAGAAAGAGCGTCTAATTGATGGTTTTCCTAAGCAAGGCAACCATCACGGGATATGGCAGCGGATGCACGCTTTCTGTGCGATAAAGCTATCAAGCTCGGATAAACGTTAAAAGAAAGAGATGCACTGTTATTAGTCACTGATAAAAAAAAAGAGGAATAAAATTCATCAATAATTAACACCTTTCTACTATTAGCACTATGAAAATTATCGCAAAGCTTACTTTCAGTTCACTTGATATTTTAGGTGTATAATTTCACTCCCTTCTTCTTCTTTACAGTTGTTCTTCAATAGAAAAGCATAGAAAGCTTCTGCTGTGTATTACCACCATGTATATCTTGCAAAACAAACGTCTACGCATGTAAAGAAAGAAATATTAATGTCATTCCTGCTACAGAAGCTCTGAAAATGCCAGGTTTCATGTTTCTACCTAATTATCCTTTTTGGAACATATTTCTTGGGACGCAACATTTTTATTTAGAATCTTTTCTCCACACTAAAGCAGTAAAGTGATTCTAGGTTTTGCGTGTTCCTCTGTTTCTTAGAACTTGGGGGATAGAGACAGAGTAGGAAAGAAACAATGAAGTAGGATAACTATTCATGTTGTACAGAATAAAAGAAGGGGAAAATCTGTATAAAATATTATAGTGAGTAATAAAGGAAGTGGGTCCATTAGTAAACTGAGAAAACAAAACACAGGAAAGGGAAAATAAAGTCGGAATACAGAGAGATCTTGATTATCCGTGCGATGAAAGTATAGAACGTCACACGATAATACAAGACTCCCTGAGGGAATGTCCCACCCTTCGCCGTTGGAAACAAAATCTCTTCCTGACACGCAGCTCAACCGGAACCCTACACTGCCACCGACACCTCATCACTAAATGTGCTAAGGAGCGCTCTGTTCCGGTAAGCCACCGACACTGAAAATCAGTAATTGTAACTTAACAACTTGGCTCAGTAGTCACAATTTTTCTTCGTCTATCCTGACAAGGCGAAGGAATTTTTTTTTTTGTAGCCCGGTTATCCTGTAAAACGTTCTAATCAAATTTCTCAGTATCAAAAGAACATATCACGGCAGTTTTTTGAAACATGCCACCACCTATATTTATATCTATAAAGCCGAGTCGTTGTGAAGCTAATAGTCGCTCAGCTAGTCTAGAAATACCGCGTTTTTATTGGAAAGCGAAGGTTCATTACCGTGTTCACAAGACCCACATACTTGTCCTTGTGCTGAGCTACATGAACCCAGTTCACACTCACCAGGCGTACTTATTTAAGACTTTTTCTAATATTATTCTCCCATCTGCGAATACTTCTTCCGAGTGGTCTTTTCCCTTCAAGTCTTATGACCAAAAATGTTTATGCATTCCTCACATCACTCATGCATACTATGTTTCTATGTCATCATCCTTGTTTAACCACTTAAGTAACATGACATTGAAGAGTAGGCTTAAAAACTACGAACATCCTTGGTATTCAGTTACCTCCAGCCTTATTAGATAAAAATATTCCCCCTACAATTTTGTTTTCGAACACCCTTAATCATTGTCCTACTATTGGTGTGCGACAGTTTCACATCCATAAATAAAACAGGCAAACTTAGAGATATGTAAACGTAATATTTGGAAGAAGGCAAGACACATACTGCACTGAATGTGGTCGGCATTTCTCGACTTCAACCTGCTCTTAATCTGTAAAGTTCATTTGCCTCTGTACGAGCCACGAAGGCATACAGGGGGAGTGTACGTATAGCCTAGCTCTTCTCATTCTTAACCTGGGCACTTGAAGGAGGGAGTTGAGTGATCAGCTTCATGCCTTGACCACTTGACCCCCGGGAAAAATCCTCCGGCACTGATTAAGTAGGAGGCTGTGTAGACCTCCAGAGCCAGTCTGGATGCTTGAAGAAGAGAAATCTTACGCCCTCGTCACGAACAGAACGACGATTTTAGTATATAAATGGCTCACTCACTACCAAGTTATGTAGGAAACACTGGATAACGAGCCATAATTAACACGAGATTTATGTTACATTATTTAATAAAATCAAAATAGTTCAGTCTACTTCTCTGACAATAAACACAGGCATTGCCATTATTTTTCATTCACAATCGTATTAATATAACGAAGAATGCATGCAGCCTAAATAAATAACTCCCCAAATTACTGTGTTACTGAAATATAAAAAAGGTCTAGCCCACTGTCTTACATGAAACATAAATTTACTAATGCAATTTGATCTACCTAAGGTCAGCCACAAATTGTCTTGCATACGGTTACAATCAGCACGATAGAAAAACTCTTTAACCTATTTCTCTATAATTATTTTTCTTCCTATGTCTCATATTCCGTATATCCCACTGCGAAATTTTCTTTTGAAAAAATGTTTTAGGGTTACACTAATTCACAGAGCTCTTAAGTTCTTTTATTTCATGATGAAAATAAATGGCTGTTTAATGAATAATTTTAGAAGTCTTGCCAAAGACTTCACCAAGGCTCTTGCATATTCATAATAAGTGTAAGGCATTTTCATGTTATTTAAACAAAGTGGAAGAAATATACCAGTTACCATATGCTTGACACTTTTTTAACAGCTTCACTATATTATTATGGCCATTAGAAAATACTGACTTGCTGAAACGATGTAATAAAATAAAACATTTTTGAATGAAACCTTACCAAGTATTAAATTAAATTAACTGCAATAAGAATGAGAGAGATAACAGTTGCACATAAAATTTTAGTGAGAATTAAACTGGACATAACAGTAGAATAAATTCATTACATACAAAAGTGTATCCTACTTTAAAACGGCCGCGGTTCATGTGGCACTTATAGGGGAGGGAAAGGTGCACACAGGTTTCTGGTGCGTAAACCTAAGGCAAGAGACCGCTTTTAAGACCTAGTTGGAGATGGAAGGGTAATATAAAATGGATCTCCAAGGAATAAGGTGGATTGGTGGGGAGCCTGTACTTGATTGACCTGGTTCACGATAAAGAAAAATGGCGGTTTCTTGTGAATATCGCACTGAAACTTCGGGTTACATAAAATGTTTGAAGAGCTAAGGAGCTTCCAAGACCGTCGGTGCTCGGTGGAATTACAGTAAGGCCCCTGACATCTTACGCAGAAAGTAACTACACACGGGGCCTACAGAATCCATTCGCCTCTCCACTTGTTTCTGTTTCTCTGCTCCTGGTCTGGCTTCTACCGACCAGGACGTAATTTGATATCGCACAGAGCAAATTATGTTTCCTCGTTAGACAAATGCTTCTTCTACAAAAGGCAATAAACAGCAATATAGTACTGTTAACTATAATCCTTAGACAATGGTGTAAAATGCGAAGCATCGCTGATGTGTGTCTGGACTTTTTCCATCATCACTAGTACACAAACAATGTTTCAAAAGCAGACTGATTTCGTCTTCAGGTGAAATGCAATTATTAGAACAAGTAACAATCTAAAAGGAAGCAGAAACCTACAAATTCGTATGTAAGAGACAACACAATTCAATCCTCTAAATATAAAAATACTGTTACAGTACTCAACCTGAATTTGTAATTGAATATGAAATTTTCCCTTATTAAAAATGAGAATTAGAGGACCTTTTTCAGGTTCCATAATTCGTGTTGTCCCTTGTCGCCTATTTTAAGATACTGAAAACAGCAGACGGACCCCCAGTAGGGCACCACAGGTCCTTTCTCTCAGTGCGTTACACATAGCACACGTTGAATCGTGGCGACTGAATCTGATTAAATCTTCATCAAACACACTAATATCTCTAAACGGCCGATCCCCAGTGGCCGTGACCACTAACACGTTGGTCTGCGACCGCTTAATTGGTGGGATCGCGGCTTCGAACGGCGTTGAGGGCATGCGTCTTCGTCCCTTGAGTTTGTTGTGTCTTGTGTAAGTAGCAGCCCCTGCTACGGGCTGACACAAGTTCAGGGGAGTCCTACCGAAAGTGTGTGTCCAATTTTGTGTGATATAGAAATCCCAAAACGAGGAGGTCTGGGCCCGATTTGGGCTGTGGCGCGACGGGGGAAAAAATCTGTAAAGTTAATTTTATCCCTGTCCTCGTCATTAAAGCACCTGTGGAGAGAAATTATAGTTCCAGGCATTCTTAACCTCGATACTAGTTGGAGGTCGGTGGTCAGCTTCACGACCCAGCTGGTTTACCCTCGGGGAAATGCCCCCACCCACAGCGGTGTCCATTGAATATGAGGCTGGTTGGACTCAGTAGCATGTCCGGTCCGGACGCTCTGAAGAAGGGACAAATCTTTCTAAATCCGGGAATCAAAACACGACCCCTACGTCCTCTTGCTCGTAGCATAGCCACTATTCAGACCATGCCATTCAGCTCACACACAGTAATGACATACCGAAGTAATCGCAGCACACTATAGCATATTCCAAATCAGTAAGCATTTTGTTCCGCGTAAAGAAATGGACCTACACACTTACACATATCTACACAAACTGCTTAGAATTACGAGCGCATAGAAATTTATAGGTATTTTTAAATTCTAGGTACAGAATGTCAAAACACCCACCGCTTCAAATAGAGGTCACCTTAATATTCTTCACTTTAAAATGCTTTCCATCACAAAATTAATAGGCCTAAACAACACCAATTCTGGCTGAGTTGTAACATACAGGTGTCCCTTTTATCTTACCCCTGAAAAGGGCAGCTCTATCCCATATGAAGCCTGCATCAGAGGGCACATCCTCTGACAGGTACCGTGTTCAGGGACACAATAAAAGGGACAAACTACAGTGGCCAACATATGTCTAAGATGCAATTTTATATGATATCATAGCTTCCAGTTAAAAAAAAAATAGTCTACTAGAACAAAGTTAAGATGAAGAATAATGAGAAGGTATTCAAAGCACAATAACGGCAAGGTCTTATACCGCTGGAACACTGAGTTCATATTTTCGAAACCCGCTCGAAGCATTGCCATATGTCCGCGTTTCTACTGTACCTTTGTAGCCAAAGCCAGGGAAGGGGTTTTCCGCGCAATAAGTCCTATCAATTCGGGACAGGTTCATATTATCAGATGTAAGTACTAGTTGCATGGGGCAGGAAGCTTTTAACCAAGAAAAGAGACAATAATAATAATAATAATAATGAGGAGGAAGAGGGCATATGGAAGAAGAATAAGAAGCAATGAAAGGAGGAAGGAAGGGAAGGAGAATAATAAAGAAAGAAATAAGAAAAAAAAGTTGTCCGAAATAAATAATTATGACCATAGACCTATCCTTGAAGAAAAATTTAACGTAAAGAGCCAGACTTATATCACGGGTGTGTAATGTATGCCATGTATTAGCTAAGCTACGAACAAAGCAATAAGTAGGTTACTTGACTTACAGCCATTAATAGACCTACGCGTTAAACATGCGAGCGACAATTAAGCCTTTTTTTTTGCGTGGTGAAGGGCCCCGCAGCAGATGCTACGGACGCACCGCAACCTTAAGGCTTCTTGTGCAACCCCTATGATGAAGATGAGCAAGTTTTTTTTACCAAGTTTTACAATTAATGCAGCACCAGTGGAATGAAATTGACAGGGGAAAACCGACAACTCGGAGAAAAACCTGTTCCAGTGCCACTTTGTCCACCACAAATCTCACATGGACTGACCCGGGATCGAACCCGGGCCTCCGCGGTGAGAGGCCGGCGACTAACCGCCTGAGCCATGGCACGGCCACAATTAAGCCTTACTTAAGAAACTTATTAATTTGTGTACTATTCTACAATTTACGAAAAGGTGTCATGAATTATTTACAGTACCTACGAGTATATGTCGCTAAGGCCATCTTGGTGACATGACATCTTTACTGGCTAAGTCTTCTTCACATGTATTCTAAACCTTTTTTTTAAAAAAAAACTATTTATAGCCGTAATAATATTGAAAACACTTTGCAGTCAGTCACAGTGTGTAAAAACAATGACAAAAAAATTTCGTGTTTTCTTATTAGCACTGCAAATTATGCTGGTTTTACAGACGCAGCGATTAGATAATTTGGGAGACTGAATTTAAACTCTGGCAGGGGTAGAAAGGGGAGAGAGTGCATTGATCAGCCATTACCCTATCCAGCAACCTCCGGGTGGTGTGTGTGTATTTATGCGGAATAAATCAAACCCTTCATCCAGAGCATCATAATTTTTATGTTAATATAAGTACCTAAGATATTATGCAGTTCGTGGCAGATAACATGGGCACATTGTCACGCTCTTTTCATTAGGCACACGCACGTTAAGCTCCTAACGTTTCGGTTATAGACGCATGGCCATAAACGAGACGTGATTTATATGCGTTTAGAAACTTCTTTATTAAAAGGCCTATTACCCTCTGGCTATCTTTTCTTTATGAAGCTTGTTACAAATTAGTGCAGTAACTTATGGATCTACTTGAGTGCCAGGTGCTTCCAATCATCATTTAAATAAACTAAATTAGCTTCATTTTTATGTACTCATACTTTTTTCAAGGTGCTGATGTTATCTCAGAGTTGTGAACCCACAATGAGGAAACATGGAGCAATGTGGGAACATGCGCCTGTTTCAGTTTCTAAGGGGATTCGTAAAAGTAAAGTTCCTTCCGTGTACGTCAAGAAGGCATATGGGGGAGTGGAAATACAGCTCCATTCATTCTTAACCTTGACACCAGGGTCAGTTGATTGGTTATACTTATGCCCCGGCTGCCCCTAGGGAAATAGCCCTAGGTATACATTGTATAGGAAGTTGGGTGGGACCCAGTGTCTGTCTAAACATTTAGTATATAGTTCATAAAAATGAAGTAACTATACTTATGTCCCGTAAAACTGTCAAACATCGTATTACAAAGCAATAATTCATTTGTTGGTGGAATAGGAGTCCGAGGCAGTTCACATTGGTTTCACAACAATAATTCATTGATGCTCAGTTATAGAAAACACTAGACATGTTAATGGACAGTCAAAGTCAGGACCACTGTTGAACCTAAACTTCGTTCCCAACATAATGCAGGGCAACATAGTCAACAAAACTATGTACAGAATCGTAATTTTTTGGAACATTTCGAACAGCCTCGTTTAAAAGTCAAAAGTCAAATCTATGATCACAAATAAGTTAAGGGCAAATTATTGTTAGGAATTACTAGACCTAAGACGGTGGAAATAAAAGGAAAACAGAAAACGCCTTAAGACAAATGACCTTCACACTCTACTAAATGTTACTAGGCATTTGGGATATGTAGCACGTGGAGGTAACAAATTCAAAAAACCTTCAGTCGGAAAGAGTGAAGGGAGTAGACATAGACACAAAGATTATGGCAATATTAAACGGATATTAACAAATATAATGCATAAATTTAATTCAACTACTTTATGACAGGATCCAGTGGCGAGCTGTTACAATTGACTTGGGGTTCCATAAAATGCAGTAACCTCTTAACGATTTTTTCCCTAGTGGGCCAGCGCCTCCTCATTATCGAGGCTTCACGATCACACTCATTTAGACGCTGGACGAGTGATCACCCCGAAACCCTTAACTAGCTGATTAAACAACACGTTCTCAAGAAGGAATCTACCCGACGAAAGTACTATTTTTTAAAACTTCACATTAATTTAAAATATATAAATACTAACACAGATTAGAAGCCTCGAACCTACTGAATTAGCCCTCTGAAGACAAAAGTTTATTTTAATTATATATATATATAATATAATAACCATGGCTCAACAGCCCTATATGGGCTCAGGCCTCCTCTTTCCGAGGTTACTAAGTAGTGCGCATTCGTGGCAGTTGGTGACTAACCAACTGGCCGCGCTACTGTTCTATCGATCCTGATGTGACAGCCAGAGCCATCTGGCAGGCAGTCAGGAGACTTGGGTGAGAAATGGAGGCTTTGAATTTAGCTTACGGAACATTTTTATTCATGCCCGTAAGGTTCTTTTACATGCCGTAAATCTACATGGGACCGACGGCTTTACTTCCCCTCCGAAGGAAGTGGTGCTCCGGATTTTTATCACCCTTAAACCTCGGTCGGGATCGAACCCGCGAACCTTGGGTCCAGTGGCGAGCACGCTAACCACTAGTCCACCGAGGTCGACTTATTTTAATTATATATAAAAATTATTTCCTATCTGACAAAAGAAAATAGTCCATAACCCTTAAATACTAGCGGAAAAATCGGCATTTATTCTAAATATGACGTAGGCACCTAGAGACACCACTGGGCAAAACGCGAACTCCTTCCTGTATCACTGGGTGCTGGAAGGACAAGTAATAGACTACACAGAGTCAGAATTGTAGGCCTACTCTCACTGAATCACAGACGTGGAAAGGTACTGTGATCTAGTGACCTTCAGCAGTCGTTCAACCATCTTAACCAATTTATTTTGTTTGCTAGACACAGACGTTTCGACGCTTATACTTGCGTTGTTATAAGTGCTTATTTCTGCAATCTCACTTTACGTGCGTTTGACTTTCTAAATACTATTCGTCGGTTGTAGACGTGTCAACAAACCAAATGTATAGAAAGAAAGGTAGTAGATATAAACGTCGATGACGTAAGTATAGGCACCAAAACGCGTATGTCTATAAAATAAAGGACACCACTTTAGACTTTTGAACAGTTCATTATGGCTACAATCACACTTCAGAATATAAGTGTCCGACACAGTAGCATATAAATAAGGCACCTATATATGCATTTTATTATGTACGAGATTAACAATCAGACTTGAGATTCAATATAAACTCAGGTATATCAGTTATACCAAACGTTGTGGCCCTTTCTTCTTACAGTTAAAGAAACGACTGATAAATAATAATGATAGAAGAAGGATATACACAAATTTTGGGCAGAAAAAAGGAAAAAATTTTGATGGGCAATACCATTATCATACCACGTATTCTTTTTTTACAGTCTTTCATTTCACTTATGTCCGTTCTGAGGCTTTAATATCAGTACTTTTGAGATCCTTATGGGGGAGAAAAATAAAATAATTCGCAATGGCTTAATACATAGCATAAGCGTGAAATCTCCACTCAGTTTGTTTTTGAAATCTTAGTTTGATAACTTACTTAATGTTGCATGAGAAATGAAGAAGTTGAGAAGGAAAAGATAGTATGTGTAAAATAATGATGAGCTTCTTTTTAACTAAAAGAAACTAATTGATACATTACCTACCAGGATCTTCGAACCCCATGGTTAGGGCATCTTGTAGGAAGCCGGTAAGTTTCAGACCTTCTGAACCTGTTTGTCTGGTCAGGCTAACCTTCCAAAAAAACTACAGGATGAAAAGTCCGTTATTACGTCATTACAAACAGCTTTGCCATTCACCTAATTGAACATTTATTTATCCCTTCATGTTTTTTAAATGGTCTCCTTTCTTACGTATGAGATAACATCGAATTTATAACTCTGGATCAACAGACAACCGACTGCTAGGCCCAGCACATTCTTTTCGTATATCATTCAGTATCATTCAGAAATAAATTAAGAATGTCTAAACCTTTGGGAGGTAGATTTCGATGTGTGCGAAAATTTCATCTCCTTCCGTAACAAGGCTTGGTCAGACAAAATTCATTCCACGGTCAATAAAACTGTTCCTTATTTTCCTTAGGCAACCTACGTTATATCTTCCTGTTGAATGCAAACATGTCCCTGCCATGGAAGGCTTTCTATGACATTCGTTCCCCAAGGTCTCGCAATTTATTATTATAATCTTTCACATTTTCTGAATTACTGTTCTTCCTAATCGTTTTTGTATTGACTTCTCCGCTTGTGAAATCCAACACTGTCCATAGGACCTTGACAAGAGAATTCCGCAGTAACCATGAAGTAATCGCAGACTATAGTACACGACTAGGCTACACGCCGGATAGTCCGGGCTTAGAATCCCTGCAGAAAAAATAAATTTTTCGCTTATTCCAAACAGAGTGGCACTGGGTCCCACCCAGCCTTCTAATCAATGGATACCAGTTGCGTTTTCTTGGGGAAAAGCAACGAGGGCATGAAGTTAACTACTTACCTTCATCCAGTACCGACGTTAAGAATGAGTGGAGCAATGCGTCATGGCGTGGATAAGGACAGCTTTACTTTTATAAAGCCTACATACTTTAGGGGTCATCACATTTTAACACCGTTAAGATCCTCTTGACAGTTAAACTTTTTAAATCTTACACTTAATTTGGCGTCTCTCTCAGTTGAACCTTGTTGAGATCAGAGTCCTGAACGAGGAAACGAGTAGAGGAAGTGAGAGTATTGCAAGAAATAGGATACTCTTTAGTTCATACTAAGAGGATAAAAATGAGATTAACATTACCTACTTTGCGAATGAGGGATATGTAGACTTTGTACAAAATTTTGGTGGTGAAACCATAAAGGAAGGAACATTTTTGGAAACCTAGGCAAAGATGTTAGTGTAATAAAAGGGGGCCTATGTATATAACGTTACATAAATAGGACACGCATTAAACTGACTCAGG
The DNA here is from genome assembly GCA_021186555.1 of Reticulitermes speratus. Lineage (NCBI taxonomy): Eukaryota > Metazoa > Arthropoda > Insecta > Blattodea > Rhinotermitidae > Reticulitermes > Reticulitermes speratus. Next base: position 34,927,117 of record JAJKFL010000003.1, on the reverse strand, counting down.
ATATGGCCTAACTGTTACATGTTGTAAACATAGTAATGGATACTGGGACACCGTATGGGCAAAGAATTTATTTAACTTCCTACATATTGGGTGAAGACATTCGATCAAGCTCAACAGTTTAAATCATACTAACTCCAAAGTAGTACATTCTGAAACATGTAAACGCACAAGATTTTTAGTTTTGATATCACCTCATTTTAAATATATGTATATGGCGCATTTCCTAAAATGTACGTCATACAAATTTACAATTCTGAAAACAGGCCAGTTATTTTAATAACTTAAGATGCATGATGAATTTGTGTAGGCCTAATTCAGGACAAATTAATATGGTGAACAAATTAAATAGGCTGACAATCACTAGGTATGTAGCATTCATGGTAGGGATGGTAAATGCATATAGCATTTTATTCATAAATTCGGAAGGGAAGAAGATATATGTGTAGATGGGAAGATAGTAATAAAATTAATCTTAAAGCAATATGGTATGAAGATGTAACTGGATTCATGTGACTCATGATAGGTCGTGTGGTGTATTCATGTGAACACATTAGTGTTAAAGAGTTAGTGAAATTGTACACAGGTGTTTAGAGCCCGCAGACAGACGCCTCACGTGTCATAATGAAAAGCCCTTACTAGTTAGTACAAACTTTCGGGTATTCATGAAGTAGCCTAAGTCAATGGTCTTTTACTAGAAACAAAGCAACTATTAAAGTCTAATGGGAACTCACCAAAGTCTACTTCATAATCTTACAGCGTAAACTACATACTATGTATAGACACAGGGCCCGCTCCAACAGTCTATTGAATGTTTATCTCTGTCGTATCAGACAATCACTCAGTGGGCAGCAGTTGTCTTCGGTATGCTGCCAACGTCACAGCCCATTTAGCCTCTCTTCCTTCCAACTTAACAAGCCACTCAGTCAGCGACTAGTTCGTCCTTCAACATCATTTACGGGAGAATGTGAATTTCGAAATCGTTAATTTCCTTCATTTGCCTCTGCAGCCTAATACGCTGGACAGCGAGGCACCTAAACATATACCCAAATATTTTCATTATGAAAATTTAGACTAATGCAAAAGAAAATCCTCTCAACTATTGGACTTCCTGTTACACGGAAATGGACAGCAATAATTACAATTCCATTAACTGTAATAAAAATCAAAATTTAATTTCATCTTCCTTACTTTCATTCCTTAAACGTAATTAAAACTAAAGCCACGTGACCTGCCCCTCTGTCGGTATCATTAGCTTTCAGTTTCAGTTTTATCAAAGAAATCTATTTTAATAAACTTTAATTCTAAGATCAGGCTTTTAAGAAAAAATATCTACGATTTAAAGTTTATTAAATGAAACCGACAAATTGTAACGTAATGTAGACTAATCGACATTTTCCCTAGTCATAGTGTATTTGTTGGTTTGATTTATTAAATTTTGTATTATAAATACACGGTAATGTACACCAGATATTATCCATGATATTTGATCTGTATAGTTCAGAAATTTGTCAGTGATGAATATGAATAATAATAAGCGTTATTACGTCTTTGAATAAGCAGAGAGGCCAAGCTTGCTACATAGAAGGTGGCTAAGAACTTCCGACCGTGGACGTCTAATATGTTAGGAAATGTGTAAAGGGTATGGACGAATTAGGTAAGATTTAAGCAACAGAAATTTGAGGGGGGGGGGGGGGGAGAACTCCGAAGGAAAAAGTCACTTAAAAAGACGTATACGAGACGAACGTACTAATTTCAACCTTACAGAAACACGGCGTGATGTTGTGAACTAACTGCATTGCCCAGTATTAGAATCCCTTCACGGACTGCTCCGAACCTAGCAATAAAACTTCAATGAATGGGAGAAGGGTATTTTCGAATAGCTGAGCGTCCACGACTTTCTTAAAAATACTTCTGCTGTAGACAGTTAATAACAATGCAAAATTTAAGGCTTAAATCTGGACATCGAAAAAAAGTCATTATTGAATCTTACACAGATTATATAAACTACACTATCACAATAAAAATAAATAAATTAAAAGAACTACAAGTCGAAGGAACAAAATTCTACCCAAATGCATTTAAAAATGTTTTGGGGAAAATAACGCAAATAGAAAAGGCTTTTGTACTTGTTTGTTACATGTAGAAAGATCAACACATTTTTATATTATTTTGCTCGCAACAGAACAAATTAAATTTCTACTTGGATCGGAGTATTTACCGCGAATGTATGCCAGTGATTATATATTAGAAACCAACCAAATAAACCGACTAGTTTTTGTTTATATATCTAATTATTTCTGTAATGAAAATAATAAGCTATATATAAACTAATCCGTATGTTTGGTTTGAATCAAGTAAATAATGACATAATACACGGAGAATGAAAAAAAATTCCAGTGACCCTGATGAAAAATAATACTTCAGTTTGCAAGGTAACACAATTTGCGACCCACTTTTGCGTAATATGTTTAATTTAATACTCTAAATAAACCCAAACAACAAATTTGGACAGTATAAATAATGTCATAGTATAAATATTAGGCTGCGGGGTAATAAATCTAAACCTTTGGCATTTGCGATCCACTCATGTCTCAATGTCTTTGTTGCACCATAGTAAAAAGTAAGCATCAATTTCTCCTTGAAGTGAATTATACAGTTATTAACTCTTTAAAAACTAAGTTAATCTGAGTTATACTTACAAATTCAGTCGCTAAGTCACAAAGAACAGATGGTGTCTCCTTTACACAGACCAATCTGTTAATGCTGTAGCGCTGTATTGTTTATTGTTATGTTCGTACATATCACGTAAACCCATGTTGTGGAAAACAATGCAAATTTGTGAAAGTAAAACATGTTGGTATAAATATTAACCACTAGTGTTTAAAGGGTTAATTATTTACTCACTGCTATGGTCATTCCATCGGTGTTCCTTATACATTATTTCATTCGTCTGCCACCAATATTATATAATCTTAGCGAAAGACAGCATCGTTAAATAAGACACTTTACTTTTATTACCTACCCGTCAAGTACTACTCAGTGGTATGAGTTCCACCAGTTGAGAAACACTGTTACACCATACTTAAGAACGTGCAAACTACAGTTGAATTCCACGTAACCGACTGACTAATAACTGATGGATTATGAAAGAGAGGCATACCAACATTGACTATCATGTTGGGTGAGTGCTTACTATAGAGATGAAATACAAGGTCACGCCTCAGTTTTATAATCAATGAACAAAGTAGAAGCACAAAGGAGAAATAAGTTTTTAACATACTAGAACGCGAAAAACAGGTTTCAAAATTCCCTGCCGCGTATGCCAACTTCAAGTAGAGTTGTTACAGACGGTCTTCTAATCAAATTAGTTCCAAACCATTCATTGTGTCAAGCATGCTCCCCGCCCGAATAGCATATGCTCCTAAATGTACACGTAACTCAGCCACCTCGTCACTTACCTTTAAAACAACCTTACATTCTTCCCACGGCCGAAGTTGCCTTTCTAGATGCAATTATGGCAACGAGGCTTTTACCATTCCGCCCACACATTTCATGTAAAGGATAGTCATTATTAAACTTGTTATAACTGTATAAAATCACCTCCAAATAAGCATCTGTTACGTTATCAGAACAGGTTAGAAAAGTATTCATCACAGGTACAGGTCCTCACGATCACGCACAACTTAACGTTTTTGTAGCGCTATCCATAAATCTATCATGATTTCACTACTTAGTTTCTAAAAGCACTTCCACTTACTTAAAAACACGTTTTGACACTTCACTCACGATGTAAAATTTCACCATAAGGTTTTCCTGTCTCACATTGATATATTTCCATTTTTAAAACGAAGTTCGCAAACACATTTCCGGCGTAATTTAAGGTATTTTAAATTATAGGCTGCACTCCACTAGTCTTTAAATAACAACGTAATGAGATCCGCATAACGACAGTCTATTCATAAATACAGTTTTGCACATTATGAAAAAATAATAACACAAATTTTAATTAAAATCCCTCTTAGCCCACGCATCTAATTAAGTACCTTCTTAATTATGCCTTAAGATCTGTTATCACAAACATTTTATATGGTATAATTTTCATCAACATGGACACAAAATGGGTGAGAAAATACAAAATTATATACGAAACGTTATAAGTCACGAAAGCACTTGCAATATCCCATCTTAACGTTCTAGGCTGCTGGTGTGCTGTCAAACGTTCACACGTCTGCTTGTGGTGTGTATGTTACTGCTGTAGGAGGCACCAGAGCTGTCAGCATTGGGAACATCAGTATAGTTAGGAAGAGAGAGACAGAACAGCGTGAGAGAGAGACAGTGCTAAGCACGCAACCACTACCACCCAAGCAAAGTAGTAGCGATACATACTACTGAGTTTAAAAAATACAAACCCTCCTTCCACCACTCTTTCCACAACAATATCCGCCTCCTCCCCTCTTCATTCTACCCTTATTTTCACCATACAGATCATAATTCTTGTCTCTCTAGTTGTGTGTATTCCTTCCCTCTTCTTTCCGTCTATATATCTCCCTCTCTTCCTATATTTCGCTACTCCCCTCATTTCCTCACTTGCTGTCTATCTCCTTTCCACTTTCCGCCAATGTTCACATATTGTACGCTCTGTTCAGCGAAAAATAACCCAGAAAACGTTTCGTTGTGACGTCAATTGAGGCCGACGGCTTCTACAATATTGTAACCTTCAAATAATAAATATATAATAAATCATATACATTTAAAAAATGGAAATCTGTTAGTTCATTATCTCAGCCTTCTCAAAGTTATATGTAAATGAACATAAATATTAATCGACAATTTTATCAGGGAATTCCACCAGAACCTGTAAAACACGTAGGACCTAACAAATCGTGAGTTTTCATTGAAAAAGGATTCAAAATATGACGTTTCTGAAGAACTCTGTACCAATACGTGCACAAGTATGAAAACTGCAAATATTTTGTCCCCCGCCATACGTTCCGTTCTTCTAAGAGAAATTCATTGTCCGTCATTTCTTTCATCTCGATTCTGAAGTGCAGAAATCAATTTCGCAAACGACTTGGACACTTGGAGGAGTTAAAGGAATTGTTAACTGTAACCGATGCTAAGATGAGTTTCAAAAGTAATTGACATTAATTAACAAGACCCATGAAGGGGCGGGGGGGGGGGGAGTTAGAGGGAATTCAAGTAGGTCGTATATTCGTGCAGACTGACTCGGTGAACTGTACTGGTCTTCAGTCTGACCTTCACACTGTTTAATATGCAGCTTTAGTCACTGATGCTCCCTGTGAGACTATCAAACTATCATTCATATTTTATTCTATCGACAATTACTTCCTCTTGATTTATTATTGGCTCCAGAGTAGAATTAATTCAGAGACAGTGCACGTGTCTTCTTTTATTCCACGTGTTCAAAAGTCTAAAACGACAATAGGCTTAGCAATAAAAATTATAAAAGAAACAAATACGGTACTTAGATCAACGGCACTGAAGCATTTATATTCATTTGAATTGTGTCAAAAAACCCTCCAGTATTTAGAGGAGAATGTAAAAATGTGCTACCTACAAACCATGCTCTAAGGACAAGGTAAATATTATTGGATTTATTATTACGACTACATAACTAACACGAAAATTAGAAATATAAATTGTGAGAAGCGTGGGAGTTCCTGGCCTATTTAAATTTATATCTGCTATCCCGGCATTGAAAAGAAGAGACTGAGGAAATCCATGAAGGCACTAAATTAATAATGTGGTACCCCGGCTGAGGTCAGAAGAGGCTAACCCCAGAAAGAATGCCAACAGCTTTACTGTTACACAAATATACTCAGAACTGATACGTGGACAGTTAACGCCGTTATGTTTCTACATAGTCCTGTCTTAGCTCTCTCACTCCCAGAATTAAGAAAAAATAGTAGACTTACTGAACTACTGACTCCAATGAGCGCGTTATTTTTCAGAAGCTGGGCTAGAATTATCTGCAAAGTCCATTACACGTTCACAAGAACAGGCAAATGGACCCTCTCCTGTGCTGAACAGCGAACATTTCATCGCCATAATCTGTTTATTTCTTTAAGGCACACGATAACATTATTATACTACGACCTTTCCCTACAAGAATAAAAATTAGGCTTCCAAGTCACGATCCTGTCCGGGTGGCCTCCGTATGTCTGTTTATTCCAATGACCAGTTTTTACGAAAATTGGAATGAACATTATTTCATTGCTGGAACCAAAAAGCCTTAATGTTATTTCATTAGGAACAGCACTGTCCACATGTGGAATGCGCCATTTTGTGAGGGAAAGTGGCACTAATGACACATATCTTATTTGAGGTCCCTTTTTTTGGTTATGAATTTTGAAAGCTATGCAAAGTTGGTTAGGACAGTGATTTCGTATGATGTGAAATAACAATATGGCCGCCATGCGAAAAAAAAGTTTTGTTTTCTTTCGTTTGAGGGCGACAATTAATTGAACGCTGGAGTTAGGCATGCGCAGTTGTACGGATAGAGATCATGTGAACATAACAATATGGTTACGCAAGACGTAGTGTCTTCAATGTAACAATTACAGACGATGATAAATTTGAAATTATATCCTACTTATTTGAAGTGAAAATATTAGCTACCTCAAAATCTAAAAATGAGGATAACAGTATAATAATAATAATAATAAATGTATGAGGGCAAACTCTCTGGCTTTTTAAATTTTGCTTAGCAATTCTCGTCTTCTAACATACGTTTGTTACTGCAAGTATTCTCTTCAATCAGTATCGTCTCATATATATAATGTACTTTGTTTGTGAGTGAGTCACGCTTCTTTTTCATTGTTTCCGGGTTTCCATATTTTCTGATTGAGTGAATGAGACTTCGTTTCCATGATTACGTTAGAGCTCGGTTTGTGTTTGACGTCATAAGCCCTGTTTCCATAGAGTCACGCAAGGCAGAATGAAAGTTACATCACTCAATCACACGACGAAACTACGTCTAGCTGATTTATAAATTTCTCATCAGCAGAACTACTTTCACAAATTAGGAATTAAATAGCCACATACAGGGCAGATACACCTACCGATATGTCGATAGAAAAATGTAGATAAGCAAATGAGCCCACAAGTGGTCAGTTGGACTTTAAGTGACATGTCTGGGGATTCCGTTGCTTGTGTCGGTTCCTCCAGCAAAAGGCCGGGAAGACACCTAGAGTGCAGCTTGGGCGTTCATGTCTTTGTTTCGTAGCAACTCCTACAACCACTAAAATAACCGTCCTCCGGCCTATTTGCAAAAGTTCTGATCGCATAACTAAGAAAAGAGACTATGTAGCCTGCATATACAGTCGTTATGAAGTCACTGTTTCTGTCGGAGGTTCTTCACGTGAAAAACCGAGCGTACCGTGACAGTCAGTTTCCACTCCGTTGCTACATCCCACTTCTTGCATCCGAACCGTCAAGACCACCCACCACCCTCCTATTGTAGAAATTCCCTTGAGCTGAAGCTTCCATGCGCAAGGGAAGGGATAAAACTGAACGCACTGATCAGGAACTCTGGCTTTAGGGAGACGAAACTCACAGTAGAAGAAGAGGGTGTAAAGGGAGTAGTTTCCAAGTCACGGATGACTACGAATAACAGAATTGTCGACTACGGAAAGGAATGAAGGGGAGGAAAGACAGGAAATTATAGTCATTGTTAAAATGGGTGGAGGGTAATGACAGCCTGTACCACGTGATCAGTTTCTTAACCAATCACTTTAGCGACAATGAGATTATTTTGCTTCATAAGAAAAACGAGAAAACTACAATATTCTGAAAACATTCTGAATAAACGATGTGTTTTTTATACCGAAAACAAAATTTTAGACATTTCTATAATTATTTGTGTAAGTTTCATAACCTTATACCTCGGTCAGTAAATATAATCGTACGTTCAAGGCCACAGGTTTGTTTGGTGTCTTGCGTAGAAAGAGTTTCGTAGGTCGGTATAGCTACAGAGAACTTTGTCTGAAATTTGTCTAAATACAATTTAAAAACTTCTTGCCCCCCTCACCGAGAACAAGTTGTATACAATTATAAAAAGATATCTGGAATAATAATGTGTACGGAAATAATTGCTCCTTATTGTGAGACCCAAAAGCACCACATAAATAAATATTGTGCCTAAAACAAAGAATTCTCTCGGTGTGGAAAGAATGGTAACACTGTTTTAAAGAATGAAACAAACACCGTGCCACTTTGAAATCATAAAACCTCAATTGTAACATTACTCACCAACCAGGGAGATAAAACTTAAGTGAAATCTCTTTGTAAATTTACATACTATATAATTAACCAGCATACATAACAGTCAAACCACCAGATGCCATCGTTGGCATTAAAAATCTTCTTTCTCGACTGCATAAAAAGTCACTTAAGGCAAAATAAAAGGTTATGAAATGAACCAGGCATACCACAAACACTGCTGGTTCTTACGTCCAACATGCATTTCACCCCCATCCTCACACAGCCCAAGAAAACAGACGTGGCTTGATGGATACAAGATGGATGCTAGAAAGAAACCTTTCTCTTCAAACAGACATATATGCCTATTCCTTGGGACTCTTATACTGAATATAGACAAGCCGCCATATTGCTGCTGTCAAATAGACAAAACAGACGAAGGCTGCCAACCGTGGCGTGATTGATGTCTCGTATTATCCCATGCAGAGCCTAAAGAGAGCAACATGCTAAAGGAGATTCGTTCCTGGTGCATTAGAAAAGAGAGGATGAAAAATATAATAGGAAAGATGGGTGGATGGAAGAATTTACAAAGCGTAAAAAAGAACACTATAGGTAACCGAGTGGATGTATAAAGTATATATAACTTATAAAAAAAATAAAAATGTAAAGGAAAGGGAAGGGGGAGGAAATCTCCAGCAGAGTTAAAAATATTAGAAGGTTGATTGGTGTCAGAAAGAGATCCAATCAGCAAGAGTCACGAATATTTTTAACAATAGATGAGTTATTCTCTAGGAAAGTGAAAAATCGGCGTTGTTTTATTACAATGTTATTTATTGTACGTATGATCTGCATGCTTTGAGTGGTTATTAATAAGTCGACCTTCATCTTCACTAAGGTATACACTCCTCAGACATTAGCACATGACGTCAGTAAAATGTCATTCATGTGCAGGACTCTAAGAACTTCCGTTTTGAAATATACTTCAGTATTAATCGTAAGAATTGTTCGCCCCTTTTGAAAATGCATTTTGCGAAAATAATAAGCTTACACACATGTTTTCACGATGAGTGGCCAGTTTATAAAAGTTAAGTCCCTACCACAATTACTTGCAAGAGGCTAAACTAAAAACGTCCCTACCAGGGACGTTCTTCAAAGAACGGCTAAGTGGTTCACCTGAGAGCTACGTTCACGGCACTAAATTTTCCTTCAAACCTCATCCTGCATTATGCTGCATATGTGTATTCACATATCCGTGTGGTGTGCATGAATGCCAATTGCACAGCAAACCCTGTATTGCGCGAAGGCATATTTACAGAATCACTCGCATGTCGAATTTATAAGGCTCTAAAACCTAAATCCAAGCAGAGGACCCTACTTAATACGCTGACAGAAGTTCATGAACCATTGCCTTTTACGGATCCCGAGTTTCATAACTGTGTTCACAGAAGCCGGCCACTGGACCCTCCCGTAAGTTAGTTGAATTTATTCCACATTAATACGTCAAATTTCTTTCAGATTCTTCTTAATATTACTTGCCATCTACGCCTTGATCTCCAAAATTGTCTCTTCTATTCAGATGTTGACTATCACGTTCCATGCCGCTGCTTTTCTCATCTACCCCATAAATGAAGAACTAATTAACTAACTCCATGGAAAAGAGTCCATAAGAAGGCTAAAAGTTTCTCAGCTAGTCATAAAATTAATCGCATTTTATGAAACCCGAAAATTCATCACCGTGTTCACTTGTCCCTGTCCTGAACCACATAAATCCATTCCACGCTATCCATTCTATGCCTGTGAGATCCATTCCAATGTTATCCCCCCATCTACATGTAAGAGTTCCAAGTGGTTTCTGTTCCGCAGGTTTCTCGTAAACTTTTGCTGCATACCCCGTCATCTCGTCTCCCTCGATTAGGTCATCACAGTAATATTTGTTCAGGAGTACATATCATAAATCTCCCGGATATGAAATTTTCTCCAGCCACTTATTACTTTCTCGTACTTAGGCTCAACGTGCTACAAATGTCGCCCATCTCAACTTCCTTTATTTTATAACCGTAATGAAATGTGGTGAAGTTTTGAAATTAAAACTCCTCTTGTTAGGCAATTCTCTCATCATCCTGTTACCTTGCAGTACTGTTGTTGGCTGTTTCAAAGAGAAGTGAAACTTATAAAGGATAATGTATTTTCGACATCGAATTTGTTGACGCAAATCTTTGCTTTAGGATTTGGTTATTCATAAGACGTGGGTGACTTAATACACATCCTTCTTCGGGAGTGCAAAGCAAGCGTAAATTTTTCTAAACAGTTTAGGCAGTAGCAAAAATATAAGTGCTCGGCTTCACTTTCCCACTAATATTCAGGAACCCTTTTGAGAAATAAAGCTTAAACTTTTACCGCATGTTCAAGGCTTGTGCTGTAAGGAACAGCTTACCTTTAGAAAGCTTGGCTTTAATTCTTTATGAAAATGTGTATTCTGAAACTGAGATATGCTATTTATTTCGGGATTCCAAAAAGTACACGGCATAAAGCATCTCATGAGTTCCTAGTAGAAAGAGACCACATAGACTAGTTCAAGAAACGCAATGAATATGGCGAGGTAACCAAATGGCCTCCGTAGATTTCCCTCCCACAAACATCAAAGTTCACGAGTAATCTCGCACCTATTGGGCTTATCAATAAATTACTGGAAAAGTGTAAGAAACACAAATAAAAACTTACACACGATAAAACAGCCGATTTTGCAATCTATTCACAAGAATACCTATAAAGAAATCCGCGTACAATCGAAAGGTTACTAACTGAACAAAAAAAAATTATTTACGTCCTCGCACATTCGTCCTGAACAAAACATTCCTAATAACATGAGGGTTAGTTCTACAAGCAATATAAATGCTGCTTCTCCGAACCCTAAACTTCTTATGGGTTATGGATGTCGCCACATTTCAAGTAACATTCAACATATTAAAGCTGAAAGAATATTTCCTTTGGTTTAATGTTAGGTTTATACGAGGATGAACAATATGAATTTATTAACCGCGAATGAAATTTTGTACAGAATCGTTTGAAAAAATTACTTTAATACATTTGCAATAATACTTACCGGCATTAGATTACCAACTTTCCTTATCCAGAGTTTATTCCACTTTGTTTTCCTCTGTGTCTGCATAAAAGCCCCCCCCCCCCCCCCCGCCCCTGCCCATCCAACTCGAGTCGATCGATCTTTTCTCTTATATAAAATCGTTCTTAAGAGAACTTCTATCTCCTCCCTCAGAAACAGAGGGGTGTCGTAGCCAGTCAAGACGATCCGGACTTGCTGTTTACTGGGGAGAGCGACTTGATGCAGCTTGATTAATGGAGAAATCTTTACAAAGAAAATTGTTCGCTGCTCGTAGTTTTGCTTGTTTATGCGAGCGTGACGTACTCAGTTGTGGGAATTTCTTCTTATACTCGGGATTTAACTTCCTCTTCCCTACTTTTTTGGTGTAAAATCCATTGTATTATCAAAGAACCCTCCGTTTGTCAAAGTAACCCTCCGTAACAAATCAAGATTAATTTCCAACGGTTAAATTCAAGGTGATCGTACACAACTAGGAAACTGAAATAATGGATGCAATTCAGAAGTCAAGAGATTACGTGAAATGTTTCTTTAATTTACATTACTTTACGTTGCATTCAGGAAGAATTCCTTTTCACTAAACTACAGAATTTAACAGCTTAAATGTAAAATACAAAAGAGGAGATCGAAAAGACTTTATAAAAAAATAACAAATTTGCCAGTGCGTTTTTTGTTAAAAACTTAATAATCAAGCATAAATCAAGTTACGTTTTTTTAATTATTCTATTAACAACTGTCCTAAAGAAAGTGGAAAAACAGGAAAAGCCAAATCATCTTAACTTCACTTCTCTTATCTCCCCCCACACACTTTCTTACAACAATATATTTCTCTTTCATTTCATCAACTACGCTTCCAACAGAAGTCCCCCCTTATGTTTGTTGTCTTCTTTCAAGTGAAAATAAAGAATTTAAGGGCATAAATAAATCGAGAACAGAAGGAAACGTTTTCCTCCCTAACTGCCTGCTGGACTGGTAGAATGGGGAAATTGAATTAATTCCGCTTTCATGGTTTCTAATTGAAAAGTCCATAGAGGGTGTGATACATCAGCATTGCCAGTCCTTCTCAGCCGCCATACTTTATTCCTAAACGTCGTGTGCAGGAAGAAAGAATGTATATATCAACAATGAGTTCTGTATATACAAAACAATTACCAGTGTAACAAAGCACGTGTAAAACAACTGTCACCTTTGGTCATTATAAGTACACGAATTTATTATAAGCCATTGGAATAATAGCGCATAAATACATGATACTTCAGCAGACTGCCTTCTGAAGACATTCAAAAGAAATACTTCACAGGACAAAAGATGTTGATGCAAATCAAATTTTTTAGTTGACTTTCTTTTCATATTTTTGGATGTGACTTGTAAAAAGAGGTTTTTGTCAGTACAAGACCTTGATGCAGAAAGACAAACACACCCAGAGTTTCTTCTAAGGTTCTTCTAAGCTCATATCTAAGTTCATAAAAGTACACACAAATATTTCCATTGTGACCACAAAACGGTCTCTGTACTAACTGACAAAACCACAGCCAGAGTAACTAACTGACATCCATTACCTACACCGTGAAGTCTAGGAAAACGAAGTTGTAGATTTTGTAAAGGGCTCAGCTGAAGAATTCATTACAAAGGTTCCCGGAGGGACTTTACTTGGACCTGCTCTGCCCTTATCTTTACATCTGCACGTACGTTACCTGTTATAGTGGACTGAAAATAACTGTAAGTAGTTTTTACAGTGTACATCATAAGCACAGGTCCAAATCAACGTCGATTATTTTGGGGGAATTCGGTAAAGGAACGACAGAATAAGTGGAACCATGACAATCTGCCCTAATTTATCTGTCTTACTGCAAATTTCAAATTAAAAGGCGATATTTAGAATCCGCGCATGATTCGCGAGAAGTGCAAAAACTGGACACAATAAAATGGCATGGGCTACAACGAAATCACCAGCGTTTGGATAAATCCTGAGTTCTTTCTTCTTGAGAATTACATACGGTCGTAGTTTAAGGCATGAATTAAGTTAAGTGAATCGTTTATCTAATTTGGAAAATAGAACAACTGAAGATAAAAATCTGACATCTAAATTCTGTGAAGTTTTTCTTATAACGAAAATAACATTGGTGTACCTTATATGTAAGCTACTAACATCCACTGATTTTACAGTTCATAAGAAAGAAATATTCTCAATACTAGCATATTACAGAGGAGCAAGACGTCATAAACTTGATAAAAAGCAACAGAACGTCATGGAATAAAGAGCGTGATCCAGATGTTTAGTGGAAGCCATGTTGCTTCCAGCTCCCCACAACCAATCAGGAACTTTAGTGCTGCAGAGATCAACCAATCAGCAGTCGCAAGGGAACTGCCGATTGGCCTGCCGTTTAACGATACGTTTTGTAACTAACAAATCAAGAACACTAGGGCAGCCATATTGCTTTGAATTTGTGTAGAGGTTATGGGTTTTAAAACATGTATTATGTGCAACATACAACGAACTGATCAACATTTCATGTTTAAAATTAAGAAATTTCAATGGGAAATAATTAAGTCTGCAAAAGGATAAAGTAATCAATTGTAGCATTGCATGCCTGCAAGGACCCAGACCGAGGCCCGAATGGTAATAAATTATAAATTCTGGTGCGATGTGATATGAAGGGAAAGAACCCTAAGTCTTCTATTGATTAGGTTGTGGGTGATATAGAAATCGAAATTATATTTGATAAATTACAAAAATTTCGGAAATAAAAATTAAGACCACTGATTTAAAAAAGCTCGTAACTAACAACAAAATATTCCCGTCAACAAGGTCCAATTAACTCACCCTGTTCTATCTGTAATTTTCAAGCACTGAAATTAAACCAAACTAATATACTGAGTTAAACCTCATTGCTGAAAAAGTTAAAAAAATAATTAAAACTGTTAAACTGAATACACGAATGTGGGAAAGGCAAGTGCGCACCCAAAGGATGGGCACGCAGGTTGAAGGTCCCCCCCCCCCCACCAACCACAAATCGAAATGGAAAACGCAGCACTGATAGACACGATGATATCAGGCTTTTACGCGATTTGATCCTTCAGCCGAAGTCAGCCATGGAAATCAGCTGATGACTAGTACATTGGAATTTAGACAAATAAAATCTTAGAAAGTCTCAAATAAACTTAAAAAACAAGAAGATTAGACCCTATGATTTAAACTAATTGATGAGTCATGGAAAATATTATATTTACATGCATATAAACACAGTTGCAAATGTGTTATAGGTATATTTATGATATGATTTTGACAATATAGATTTTAAAATCAAACATAAATTATGTATAGCCTCACGGTCAGCACCCCCAATGAGAAATTCTGCGTGGGCACCTGGCTAAAAAGTCTTTACTTATGCTTAAATAATCACGACAATATAAAGGCTAAAACAAAATGTATGGATCTTCACGCACCCGCAGTTTACACACGAGGCATGATGCTCCAGTATTCATTGAACAGGATGTTGCGTTGGCCCCAGAGACGGTCTGGAGGATTTGGAGAAGATTCATTCCCAGGTGTACAGAGACCGAGGCGTGAAGTTGACCATTCAACTCCATCCAGTGCTGAGGTTAAGAATGGGTGGAGGTAAACTTTCACTCTCCCTATATGCATTCATGGCGTCGACAGTGAATATTTTACCATTTTTATCTCTGACAAAACTCATTGCTGTGTCCCGGAATTGAAGCTCGATTCTCCAGCAACGCAGGCCGCATTCTAAGCGACATACCGACTGAGCTATCTGAGCACTTCAGTGTGTACTTTCACACAAGCGACAGTTCAAACAATAAGCACACATGAACCTTGAACTCTGTTTTGTTCTCTGCTGCATGGATAATTACCGTGTTCAAATTGTGATGACACTCAAACATTTCTCATGAATGAATAAGTTTACCCCTGCAATATCAGTGTACTGCAGCACGACATGCCGTATTAACTAACACTTAAAAACACACACATCAACCACTTGTCTTCTGCATGCATTATCGGACACAGAAAACACAGGGGGATGTACCGCCACAATACTACACACATAACAGAATAATTCAGTGGCTGTTACGGTTCACGATGGCCGTCAAACGTGTGTTATTTAAGGACGCTTTCAACTGCTAAGATTATATAGCGTTGGCGATAGATAAATGAATTAACATGAAGCATTGGTCAAATGATATTAACTGGGGAAAACCGAAGTACTTGGATAAAAACTTATCCAAATGCAACTTCTTCCGCAAAGAATCTCAAGCTGATTGTTTTTTATTTTATTTATTTTCCTCCTGTCGCTCCTTGCGGAGCATAGGGCCTACTTTCAGAGGTTTCTTGGTCTGGAGGTGTGCATTCTGTAGTGAGTGACCAGTCCACTGCCTGCACAAGTTCTACTCATCCTGATATGACTGCCAGAGCCATCTAGCAGTCATTCAGGAGACTTGGGTGAGAAATGGCCGCTGAATTTTGTTTACGAAACATCTCTATTCATGCCCGTAAGGTTCTTTTACATGCCGTAAATCTACGACATGGGACGACGGCTTTAATTCCCCTCCGAAGGAAGCTGTGCTACGGATTTTTATCACCCTTAAAAATCCATCGACCTCGGCCGGGATTGAACCCGCGAATCTTGGGTCCAGTGGCGAGCACGCTAACCACTAGGAAAATGAAATGGAGAATGGATAATGAGAATTAATAGGGTACAGTGATTTGTCTCCTTATCTTTTTTGTCTTCGTAATATGATCTAAATTTTTTAAGAGTGCCCGTTAGTAATTTCACGATAATACAAGAAGTTTAAGAAATAATCTTTAAAGCTGAAGAAATCTACGATTATGGGAACTCTTTCTAAAATTAAAGCTATAAAATGTGTACTTGTAACGTAAGTGTACTTTTACAAATGGAACTCTCCTATTCTTAGAACGTATAAAAGATAATAAAATATTTATGTCGAAAATAATTATGCTATTATAGCACATGACAGGAGAATAAGAAACAGTCTCTGAGCATGAGAAAGTGGATTAATGTGTCCGTAGAGACAGTTCATTGCCGGGCTCTTTCACACAAAGTAATCATAAGTTACAGTTCATTATATTTCATAACAGCTGAGCAAGTGTCACATATTGAAACGGCCTTCACTACCTGTAGTTTATTAGGGAGTTAGTTCAGTCAGTATTAGAGAAGCATACAGAATTTGGATCCATTCACGAATGCTTTATCTTCCACTGAGGCGTAATAAAAACCTATTGGAATCCTCTACTTATTGCAAAACTATCCGTAGGCATATTACAGTTTAATAATTCAGTTCCAATTTGACTTCAGGAACGCACAGGTTTTACAGACTTAATGAAACAGAGCCTTTACTGAGATACTGATGGTCGCTCAGCTAGTCAACAAAGACCTCTCCCTTCACCTAGCCTGAATATTCTGTACTGTTCGTTAACATTCCACTATTTCTCCCAGTCGTGAGCCAGTTGAAGCCACTTCCTCATATCCTAAGATTAATATTAATATTATCCTCTAATCTATGCTTATATCTCTTGAATTGTATATTCCTTTTAAGTTTCAGATGAAAATGTTTTATAAATTTTTCACAGTTACAAGCCATACGTACTACATTTCCCGCCCATCAAATTAACCTTGATTTTACCGTCGTAATTACAGTTCGGTCTGCAAAAACCAAACTAGCACGCTGAAATGAAAAACATGGATTCAGTTTACGTACTTGTACAGCTTAATTAAGAAATTTAGAAATGGTATACAATTTTTAAATTGATTTTCAAAAATTATTGTGATGTTACGTAAAACGCCAGTGTGTAAAATTCAGCCTGAAGCAAGAAAATTGGGCCCCATGTAACCCCGGTTAATATAAATCCGAAGAGGTAGGAAATATAACCACCTGCTACCTAAGTCAGGGGTGTAGTACCTACTTTACCTTTCTTCATTCATGTCTTCGATATAACAGCAAGAAACCTACTTAGAGTCTAATATTGTGTACCAAAATGCGAAAATACATACGAAAATTTAAAACTATTTTTGATTTCATAAAATGTACATAAAGAAACTGATGTATGCGCACTTTTAGCAACTGTATATACGCATTATTTCACTTTCACTTCATCGCTTCCAACTAAGTGGTCCTGACATAGTTCAGGTTTCTTACCGCGGAGGACCTTACTGAATTCCGGGAAAACATTTATGCAATTTGTGATGGAACACTGGGACTGGTTTTACCACACAGACACAGTAATACAAACCACAAGTACGAAAAATAGTACTTCAGGAAAATGCAATAATGACAGTCGATACCTTAGCTCTATATACCCCATCTGTAAAAAAAAACTTAATGTCGCAAGTAGCTTCGCAACACATACTAGTCAGGGCGTAGGTGCGTGACAAACGGTACTGGAGAGAGGAGACACTGGTTTGGAGGTTGTAGGTAGGCGGGCGTCAGAGGTCTTCAAATGGGGGTTGCAATTTGTTTATGTTAAATTTGCAACGTGCTTCATACAAAGATACCCGTACCGAATGTCACATATTCAGCGAGAGGTTCAAATTACATCAAATCAAATACTGTATTTCCTTGCTGAGTGAAATTTTACAGAAGGCCACGTGCGCTAAGACTGGGTTTTGGCAGTATGCAGCCTTTAAATCTAGTTCTACGTACACTACTTTAACACCCAATTCCTCAATATGCATTAGTATGTGATAATAGTTAGAAACGTCTGTCCAAGTCTTATAAAAGAAATATAATCTTAAATTTTATAACATAATCGTGGACCGGGATAGCGTAGTCGGTATAGCAACTCGCTACGAGCTTGACGGTCCGGGGATCGAATCCCGGTGGGGGCGAGATTTTCCGCACCCGTCCAGACCGACCCTGGGGCCTACCCAGCCTCCTGTACAATGGGAACCGGGTCATTCCCGACGGTAAAGCGGCCGGAACGTGGCGTTGACCACCCACCCCCATCTTGCACCGAGGTTAAAGAAAGAGTAGAGCTATACTTCTACTCCCCCTCTGGGCCTTCAGGGCCTGTTCTTGGGTGAACTTTACCTTTACCTTTATAACATAATCACTTTATTATCGTCACAAAACTTGTAGCTATTTTCGTACCATCTCTTCTCATATTTCATCCTCAGTTCATCTGCATCATTCTAAATACTGTAACTGTAATTCAGATACGTAGACTGGAATGGCTTGGGCGTGTTTTAAGAATGGAAGGCAAAAGAAGAGGCTGGTGGATGATGTCGAATTGGACTTGAGGAATATTGGTGTAAAAGAATGGAGAACATAAGTTTGCACAAAACAGAGTGGGCATCTATCGTGAGGGAAGCAAAGGCCAACTTAACTGGCTGTAGTGCTAAAGAAGAAGAGGAAAAAGCAAGATTTAAAACTAAGATATAAAATTATAAAAATTACAACTCATCCCATCCGACTTATAACTAGATTATATTTATTATAACTAGAATTTAATACGTTTTGCCTTCACAGGTTTATCGATATAAAACAATTAATAAAATAATACTGGAATAAACGTTTTCCATTATTTTCAACAATTTAACGACAAAAATGTAGTCACACAAAAGACACACTATCTATTGTCTTGGTTGTTAATTTTAGGTTTTGTTCCGTAATGCTAGTAGACAAAAAAGTATATAAATTAATCGGAATCAGTAACGTATGACGTAACACTGTTATTCAAAATGGTATAATATTGAAAATGAAATACAAATGTTAAAGATTAAATTATTTTAACCATGACGTGTTTAATAGACATGCATTTCATTTCGGATATTTGCCATCGTTTCGGTCGAAAAAAATGTCTCTTTCAAACGAGCCCAACAGAGCAAGTTCTTCCGCTGCACTTCCCACCTGAAGACGGACACAGATCCTGTCTCCGTATCGTTGCATTTTTTTAGACTCAGACCACGAGCAGTGATCAAGAGATTAGACACGTATAAGAAAAGATGGCTTTGTGAAGGTAAACATGCCAATAGGCTCAGTTAAACAACAAACCATGAGGATGTGAAGGGACTGAGATCGATAAGGACAGACGAAGTCTTAACTTTGTAACAAAATGCAATGAGAGATTTATTAGCCATATTATTAGAACATTTTATCTCTGGTGCCCAAGAACAGAAGATAATTTAATTGCTGAAAACTCCCTCCCTTATACATAAGTAAAAATCAATCTTATATACAGTCAAGCAGGACGAAACAAGAGATAATCAAAGAATAAAAAGTGTTGAAAGCTACAAAACTAATAAAATGTCAGGAAAAAACAAAACACGAAAGAATCACTGTAAGGCAGGTTATGTACTGCATAAAATATTACAAAGCGGTAAATAAATGTATTAAATTTAGTGTAGGTCTAAACATATTCTACATGTAAACGAACTCAAAACGTATGATTTATTTATTTAACATCTGACTGAAGAACGGGAAGACGACAGGAAGAGAGAGAAAAAACAGATAAAAGGAGACTATGGATGACGCAAGAGATGTTTCTACCATAAAATTTCCTGACCTGCGCACTATACACAACCTGTAACACGAACTAAACGGGAAATATATTACATGTTACAACTACCAGCGGTCTTCACTGTGCGTGCCGTCTTGAATTATGCCATGCTGAACATATGGGAAGATAAAGCAAATATTTAATGGTAGTGGCTCTTCTACGTCACAGTTACACCTGTTCAAGGACACAGCGGATATTTGTAACACAGTAAGAAGGAAACGCTTGTTGTCCCCGTTTGTATTAAACGTAAAACAATTTTTTTTTTGTTTCTTTAACACATGAATCAATGAAAGTTGGTGTCTCACCGTATGGAAAAAGACAAAATATACATTTTAAGAGTGAGATTGAGTACTGAAGGAACTATATTGAACCGAGACAAGGAACTTAGTAAAATATGATGGATTAAGCCTGAAGGCTGCGGTGCGTCCGTAACATCTGCTGCGGGGCCTTTCACAAAAAAACAAGATGGATAAAATAACACAATGAGGAATTTCTTACTATATGTAGGCTACGTATATACGGAATACACATAGGAGTACCTAAAAATATATTACAAATATCCATTCAGTCATACATACATACATACACACACAACTATTAATTTATATTTACGTACATACATACATACATACATACATACGTTGCGTATATACACAGATACGCGCACACACAGACATACGCACACTCACAAATTCTATTAGCCTCTAAACCACAGTGCTAACTATAAGCACCACCCGCTGTACCATAAAGAACCCCTATATATTACTTAAAGGCTGTATTTATGTTTCGTATGATTATCACAATAAACAGCAATTACTTCTCTATACTGCATTGACCGATTTGCCTTTTTGCCGTTATACATGGTTTAATTGTCATTAATACCACAAATAGTAATGTGTAGCCTATATTCTCAGTCAGCAGCATCCATTACTTTGACACTGTCATTATGTATCAAATAATCAGGACTGAGAAAGATGTCCGAGTTTCAGCTACTGATGTCCATAAAGCAGCTGTTCATTTCTATCACTCTCCTTATCAATTTAAGCAGTGCAGAAATAAACACATCAGAAGATAAATTAAGTTGTAGTGAAAAAGGAACCCCGAAATAAAAGTAAAATTTTGAGGAATAGAAAAGCTACTGGCGAAAGGGATTTTTGGATACACTGCATTTTTCTTTCACAATGTATACCTGTAACTGTATATCCAGATATATTAATACTAAATTTTATGTACCACCGTATTACGTATTAAAGGAAGCAATTCTGTAGGTTCTTTTATTTCTCAGTAAGGATTTTACATGGAAGGTTACGGATTATTGTGCAGGAAGGAAGGAAGGAAAGAAGGAAGGGCGTGTTTAAAATTTTATCGTCATTTCATACTAGGCATAGGACTTACACACAGTGGTGAATTTTAAATCGCATTATCTTGGAAGACTTACAACAGCGGTAACAACATACTCTATAAGTACATCATATTTAAGTCAGTAGAAAAAGCAATAATAGAAAGAGGGTCAGAATAAAGAACACAAACTGATATAGGCCTAAAGGACTGCTCTTTGTAAATAACATTACAACTTTCACACTGGTTGAAGAAACGCTTAATTTCACACTGTAACAAAACAAAAATTTACGACGGTGTATCATAGCGAGAAAGAACTGAATATATCCAGAGTTTTCTGTCTATCCAATTTTTCAGTTTTAAAATCTTCCTTGCAATTTATGTGTGACAAAAATATGTCCAGCGACATAAACAACCATTTTCTAACATACGTAACGAACGGACATTAAAATATAATTAATGGTGTTCAATAATGTCAGGAGGAGGATAAACATGTGTACTAAATTTTATCTGGCATCTTGCACACGTTTCTAAGCAAAAGACTAGAAAATTATGAAGCGACTAACATTTGGTACTATAAATTATGTCAAGACACAACATAGTGCAAAGAATTAGAACAGATAGGGTGGGCTAATATTTCAAATCAGTGACAGAACGACAAAAGACGTACTTACAATAGCCTACTAGAAGACGTACTTACAATAGCTTACTAGAAGACGTACTTACAATAGCTTACTAGAAAACGTACTTACAATAGCCTACTAGAAGACGTACTTACAATAGCTTACTAGAAGACGTACTTACAATAGCCTACTAGAAGACGTACTTACAATAGCTTACTAGAAGACGTACTTACAATAGCTTACTAGAAAACGTACTTACAATAGCTTACTAGAAGCGGTTCTCTTGCTTTCTCAGTTACGTTAATGTCCGTGGGATCAGGAAACTCTAAGAGAAGAACTTCATCTACAAAACAAAATCCATCTTCATGTTTCTGTTCCGTCCGTCCTGTCTACCTGCTTAATGCTAGGATAACAAGTACGGTATATAACGAATAAAGATCTATTTTTCTCCCTTTTAGTCGCCAGAAAACCTTACACTTTTCAATGAATAGAATGACCTGTTTGGTTTGGTGCCACGGCGGTTTATTACGTAAGTGACGTGTGAACTCGCATCAGTTTAGAATATCCAATATATAGGTAAGAACAAGCAAGAATAATTCAGTATTTTTTCACGCCTTTGATTTTGTTATTTACGTTGAAATATTGTCTCATTATTAGCAATATCGAAGACAATTAGCCTACCATAAACTGTACACGTTGTAAGTACGTCGGAAGGGTTGTGTGACCCTCTAAGTAAGATTTTTGTTAAGACTTTGTATGCGAATTATGCTACTTATTGTGGATATTTTAGTTATCCCGTGCAGGGTAAATTATTATGAATGCGATTACTATCGTCTCGTTATTCTTTACACTGTTATAGAGGTGGGATATGTTAAACGTCAGTGTGGAATTTGACTTCAGAAAACACGCAGTTGTACACAACAAATAAAGGTTCATTAAGGATGAAGGATATAAAAAATATAAGTAATTTTGTTAAGCCACCAAAGTTCATTTTGAGAAAAAAAACTGTATGAAATACAGATTTGTTTTTAAGGCCACTCTATAACAGGCCATTAAGGCCCAGATTGGGAAGTAGAGGTATAGCTCTAATCTTTCTTTAATCTCGGCGCTTTGAAGCGGGTGGGTGGTCAAAGCTAGGCGCCGGCTGCTTTACCCCCGGCAAAGAGACGCGATACCCATTGTACAGGAGGCTAGGTGGGCCCAGGGCCCATCTGGACGCTTGCGGAATGTCTCCCCCCCACCAGGATTCGATCCCCGGACTGTCCAGCTCGTAGCGAGTCGCTATACCGACTACGCTATCCCGGCCCACGTGAAATACAGATAATGTAGCTAATTATATATATATATATATATATATATATATATATATAGCACTTTAGGGTCTCGTTTTCGGAGAAACTTACAAACATGCTGTAACAAACTTGCATTTTATTAAGGGACTTTGTATGAATCACGAATGGTTCAGCAGAATGGCAACACACTCTGCTAGCAAGGAAAAATATAGGTCTACTAAATCCAGGCAGTGAGGTCAAATACTTTTTGAAATTGTCGCGCAAGCAGGCAGAATTAATAGAATTTAATTCTGAAAAACCAAAGCAGCAGACATTCTCAGATTCCTGTAACCTTACAACAACGTAACGCAGAATAATAATCGATACGATGCATGCTTTTAATGTATATTACCTACAGACTGAATCTGTGGCCCCCCTCAGCCATCTATTCACAGGGCAGCTGTTTTCTGGGGTGGGTAAAGTAGGCGGGACATGAAGCTAACCACTCACCTCCATGTAATGCCCAGATGAAAAACGCGTAGAACTACATCTCCATGCAGCCACATGGCGTTATGGTTAATGCAGCACCATCATTGCCTATTCTACCAAATTCTGGCACAACTACTCTGCTATGGAGGACGAATACATTGGACATCACTGACTTGTCGATTTGAAACTCAGTGTTCGATAAGAAAATCGTAAAAAGGAAGGCATGATATTTAGTACGAGTCCATTGAACGGTTGCAATCTCAGTACTTGTATTTGTCGTTTTACCCATAGCTTTCTTTGCTTACTAGGTCCTACGTAGTTGTGTAATTTTCTGTGTATATGGAAGTGCACTTGCGTGCAAGCAGCGAGTGAAGGAGTTTTGTACTCACCGCCATCCTAGAAATTCTGAATGAACAATCTTGATGATAAATGGCTGAACTTACCTGAAACAAAAGAAAACCATTTTTAGAGAGACCTATGGCATTTCTGGGCGAAAAATTTCGACAACCCACGAAATAAGAGTGTCAATTGGAACAAACTTTCAACAGGTAACGAAACTGAGTTACCTAATTTTGTTAAAAACATCAAGATTTGTGACCACCTGACAGGCTGTGCGGCCTATCCAGCTCTGCCTCGGTTACAGTGACCGGAGTGTGAAGCTGACCACTCATTTTCATCTAATATCGACATTAAGAATAAATGGAGCTACACGACCAGTCTCCTACCCATATGACATCACGACGTGCACGGCGACAACTTTTCTTTTCTTTATACGTTTCTTAATCTTCATCTAACTAAAGCTGCAGAATCCAAGATTTTGATTTTCGGGAGTAAAGTTTTCTCTCTCTTCCACATTCAGTCAACAAGCACACATAAAATCTGTCAATGAATGTTGTCTACTTCTTTGTGGCTGTATGGCCGTTTCAGTAATGATAGGCAGGACAGTAAGCAGTTCAATACGCTCACTCTTATTAAAACTGTTCACAAATTTATAACAATCTGCACCTTAAATGGGCAAGTCCGAATTCTCCTCTACAAAAGAAAATTTAAATTCGGTTATAGATAAGCAGAAAGGACGAAAGAAGGAGTGTTGTCCTTCCGTCTCACTCCTCTCCTCTCCACTCCATCCACGACGAAGGCGTGTGCAACGTCACTGACGAGAAGATCGATGACGCAGGCACAGACTGGCCTGGATGTTGCTTGCTTCCTTCCTGCTTTGTACGCAATGTGAGATCGCCCACAATGTTACGCATCACACCACGCAGCAATCTCATAACATCCTTAGGTAATAGATGAGAAGAAAAAAAGTTCTGAAATGAATGGTAGTGAGCATTCCTCCGATTAATGAAATTTTGAGTCGTTACATTTTTAATATCTGAAACCGTAAAGGCTTATTCGGCATTTTAGTTTTGTCCTGCGTTCTGGTAATACGACATGATGTTATATGATTTCAGGCTTCCGCCGCAATGTTGATGTAACCTGTGGTCTTTTGGGTAATTACACGGCTTCGTGTGGTAATTATTTACCGACGTTTCGGGACAACGTGTCGGTCCCATCTTCACGGGTCAAGATACCAAGCCTTGGTATCTTGACCCGTGAAGATGGGACCGACACTTTTTCCCAAAACGTCGGTAAATAATTACCACACGACGCCGTGTAATTACCCAAAAGACCACAGGTTACATGATGTTATATGTCTACAAATACAACTGGATCCCGTTGTACCTACCCACGTTAATCTCTTGCACGGGGAACGACACACTGTTCTTAAATAAAAAAATTGAGCGCTATAAAGACCATATATGTAATTACCAGTATTTATTTACCTACGGCAATTCATAATCATAATGGTAGTAAGAAGATGCTGTAACTCCATTCCTTGTCAGCTTTCAATTAAACTAGCAGTTTACGAAAGGGGAAAAAATCGGGACTGGTTAAAAATGAATAGGACAAGTTTCTGGTCTGCGGTTTAGGACACTGTATTTTCGTAGATGGTTACCGAAATTTCGGAGAAAAACTCAGGACACACTGAAGGCTACAGTCCAGAAGACAACCACTTTAATTTTTACCGCCGTGAAAGCTTCAAACCTCAACTGTGGTGATAACTTTTTGAGCGAGCTCCAAAATATCATGAAAATGAATGGCGCGCCTCTTGCAGAAAGTAACAAGGAAGTTGGTCTAGACATAACAAGCAGACAAAAAGTAACTCAAGCTGGTTTATACACATGGAAGTAATTGCATTTGTTAACCTACACTAAATATGAGTTTGGGAAAGTGTAGATTAATTTTTTTGGTAGAGTGCAGAACTTACAGGGGCACTGAAGTGGATTCAGTTGTGAACTGGTTACTGGTTCTGTGCTTAAATTGTGATAGCCGGTTGGAGAATAGAGAGAGAGAGAGAGAGAGAGAGACAGAGAGAGGACAGGATTTTATCGAAATGGAAATATTGAGCGATTCATAAAAGAGAAGCAACTGGAAAGCAAGAATTCATATTGACCGATACAACGGCATATTGTTATTTTAATACCCCTTTGTGCGCTTTTAACCTAAAGTACATTTTAAAACGCTTCACCCGTCTGAAGTAGAACACATAATTTTACCTTCATATATTGTAATGAACGAAACCCTGCTTAGACATATATGAAAACAGAAATGTAAAATGTATTTTTAAATAATTAGACACGAAACCGCATTTCACACAGACGATTCGTGAATAACATGTTTTTGTTAAAATGTGTTCATCGTGTCTTTTTTATTTGATACGGGATTGCCCATATATAACTATTAACAAGGTTAATACTTTTTATGATCTGCTGAAACATGACATACAAATCCACAAATCAAAATCCTTTTTCCATATACAATAATTCTACCTGATTTCACACTGTATGCCTTTTTAGAATTCGATTCCCTAGATAATACACAGCGTTAGCCTCTACGCATTATTCTGTTCCATTCAGAGCAGAAAAAAGAAACTATTCATATTAGAGAAATAATATATTTCATCTGTCATACAGTATCAATAGGGATGGGAGCTATGGTGCCTATAGATCACGGTACATGGTTACATTTGGAAATACGGAATAACAACGTATGGCCTTTAAAATGGCATTGGGTTGTGGATTAATGGAATATGACGGCAAGATTGTCACTGCCAAACAGGAATCAGCCTCTAGAAACCACCCATATATTTATTTGTTCTGACGTTAATTAGCGCTATATAACTTGAAAGAAAATGTGAAACCTTGGAATAACCTAATTAATTATAAACACAAGGCCAGACTACATTTAGTTCAAAATCTTTAAGTCTTGATGGAAAAAAAAAATAATGTTTTGAAAATCAACAGATTCGATAATACAAGAAAAATATAGTGCAGTATGATGGTAGACCTACACCTTAATTACTTCAATACGGAAAAGAACCAGTGCGAGAAATGTGAATCGACGCCTTTATAAAATAGCATATATATCACGATGTCTTTCAGAACATGGGAAAAACATACTTTTGATAAAATTTGCAAAAAGAAACCAATTATTTGTACTTTCATGACTTTTATTTTGAGGTTGAACTACTTCAAAACAAAGATTATTCCAGAGTAATTAAAACTGGTTTCACAACAAAAGTGTTGTAGGCCTAAGTTTCTCATCTGTCTATGAGTGACATTTCCATTTTCCGCCCATTCAACTCTTTTTGTTTGGTCACGATACTATAGGTCTGTCCAGTATAGAGCACAAATTATGAAGCTCCTCATTACGTAATTTTCTTTATCTTCCTACTACGCCTTCTCTCCTAGACCAAATGTTCTCTTCATAACTCTATTTTTAAACACTGAAAATATACTTTCCGTTCCCTCGGCGGAAGATCAGATTGCTAGATATAAAAACAAACAACTGCATCATTTCTATAACTTCAATAAATTGTACTTTTATTATGCATTATAAAAAGGGCCCATCATATAACGGGCTGACATAATATTCACACAACACTATAAATTTCTCCTTACTTTGGTTGCAGATTTACAATCTATCACGACATTCTTTTGTTTTTCGGGCGCCTTCAGCGTTAATTCCATCAGTTTAACCGCTGCCATTTGCTTTTGCCATCGTAAGAAATTAAGATTTTTATTTGCTTGCCGTCACCTGTGGCGTCCAACTAAAAGAATGCAGTGTCATAGCTCAAGAATCTAGTGTGTGCTTTGTTTTTAGCTGAACAAAGGAACATATCGATTCCGTAAACGGATTTTATGTTTGTCAAGGCATATCTCACAGTCATCCTAAAACTACTGCCAAAATTGCAGGCCCCTCTTTTTATTTTGTGATCAATAGCGGCTGCAAAAGTCAGGAAAAAACACACACACACCTCCTTTTCTTATATAGATATAGAACACAGTAAAAATAATTGGGATTTGAAAACTAAAATTACAATACAGTATTGTAACATTAAAAATCTTTGCATCTATACGAATAAATATTTTCGAGATTCCGGTTGTTTATTTAATGTTATGTATTTTTTCCCGCTGCTATACGATCTATGCTTACATAGCTAATCAATGATCTGAATATCACATAGCTTAGTAATTTATTGTTGCTGAGTTTCTGTATGTGAACCATTTGCTAGTATTCGAGTAGCAAACAGAACACAGCATTTCGGTAATGGCAACCGCTCTGCTCTCAGGCGAAAAGTGGGTTGTTGTAGTTGACTGATTTAGGTTGTTCAGTGACTAGGTTAGCTCTTTCTATGGGGCCTAAATGATTAGGGTACGTGCCTCTACCGGACGGAAAAATCAAGTGTCAGTTTGGAACACTAGTAAAAGGCTATGTCACTACCAGAACCATGCAGAACTGGATTAAAAATTCAAAGCCCTCTAGTAACCATATGCACCATCTACTGTAAAAGAAAAGTCTTCCGTGAGTACGTCCTAAAGGCAAATGTGGAAGTGGAAGATTAGCGTCACGCATTCTTAACCTCGACATTAGACAGAGGAGAGTGATCAGCTTCACTCCTTCGCAGCAAATAGCCTCGGAATACATTAATAGAGGACTGCGTGGGACCCAGAACAGATCCGGACGTTTTAGTGAAGACAAAAATCTCTTACCTCCTCCAGGAATCGAACAATGATTCCCAGAGGCCTGGTATATAAGCTATGTACCAATGTCAGTAGTCTTTCTTATGCTCAGTTCTCTCGAAATTTACACATTTAATATGTGTACTTGACAAGAACCAAGACATTAGGCACACGACGGTCCCGCTCGTTTGTCAGAGCATATGCCGCAAGGTAACTATGACTGCAAGGTCACAGATACTGATGATATCTGTTGTACAGTGACTCGGATTTGGGCTAAACCTTAAGAGGGATCGGTACGGTGTTCAAGTTTGTAACAACAGTTTCACGAAGAGGCATAGGAGTAGATAATTAACACGACAGCCGTAATTTACTGTTAAAAATTTGACATCCATCAGCTGCACGTCGCGAATGTCGCACACAATCAATGAAGAAGAAGCATTTCGTCAAGACGTATTGAAAAGTGGAGGTAAAGCGTCAAAGAATTCGGCAGCCGATAAAGATAGTTATAAACCATGACAATGTGGATACTCTGATGGTGTGAACTCTAGCTGAGCTGTTCGGTATTTAATTTTCGGTTTTAAACTCGTGGCTCCCTAAAGGAAAGCAAAGCTTCATTCGGTTAGAAAGTTGATGTTGACGGTACTGCGCCAGGTTAAGGTCATTTTCCCTATATTTCACTCCATCCATCCAGCCAGGCAGCAGTAAGAGCAAGCAAGCTCCCTGTATCTGGATTTCTCCCGGATTGCATCCCATTCTCTCCCCTCTTTCGTAGCCACCGCCTGTCTGTCCGCCTCGCCTGCCCTTCATTTCTCGCATTCTCCATCGCCATAAATCAGTAGCATCGTTGCCATGGAGCTCAGCTGCCAGACTGCTGTCCCATTCCTGCTGCTGCTGCCACTCCGGTCGGCCGGCAGCGTGTTGGAACAACAGACAGGCCGCCTGCTGGCTTAATGGCTGACTGGCTGACTGTCTTTAAGACTAAGCTAGTTTGAATGTTGGCAACAGTCATCTCATTATACGACAGTCTTTTGACCACACTGATAAGCACCCACGGCCATATCGGTCACTAGATGAGTGTCTAACACTTTAAATCCGTTTTCCCATAGGTTATTTATTAACCAACAGCCAACCAAGAGTCTCACTTCGCCTGTCGTATTATATTACAGTCTTAAAAAATAAATCATTGTGTAACTAATCACATGAAGGGGTATTGTAAAAGGCGGTGTGATAATTGGAACGCTGGATGAGTAGCTTATTGTACGTTATCCCAATGAATGGCTTAAAACCCCGTTAGATAATTAGACAAGTTATAGATGATAGAATAATGAAGGTGTGAGTAAGATATTGTGACCAGTTACAACTTCACTTTGCACGATACACGAAAGGCACATTACAAACTCACGTTTTCCTATTTTTGTAACCCCACCACCTTACCCATTTATTTTTGTGTTAAAACCAAGAAAAATTACTTCAGTTTTTCTATGCACAACGCATCAATGCATTGCACATTGTCAGAATGTATATCAGTAAAATGTTATTCTTCTTAACAACCTCGCCATTAACAAACAGAGGGAGATGATGTATTGCTCCAAGCATTTTTAGCTTCGGGGTTAATTTCACACCAAGCCAGGTGAGAGTTCCTTCTGCCCATGACACTGGAGATTGTGTGGAAAACAGAGCCGTTCTATAAAATGTAAAGGTAAAGTTCACCCTTGGAACAGGCCATGAAGGCCCAGAGGGGGAGTAGAGGTAAGCTATAGCTCTAATCTTTCTTTAACCTCGGCGCTAGATGGGAGTGGGTTGTCAACGCCACGCCCCGGCCGCTTTACCCTCTGGAAAGAGACCCAGTACCCATTGTATAGGAGGCTGTGTGGGCCCCAGGGCCGGTCTGGAATGGTAAGGAAAATCTCGCCCGACCCCCCCCCCCCTCCCCGGATTTCGATCAGTGGACCAAACAATCTGTAGCGAGTCGCTATAACGACTACCCTACCCTGCCCAATTCTGTAGTCTTAAAAGCAAAAGTGGCTAGATTGTTACAGTATTAATATATCAGCTGAATATAGTCTTATTCCGACAAATGTACACTTTATTATGTCCTATTTAATACATGCTTATGTCAATAAATAGTGGACATGTTTCGAACTGTATCAGTTCATCATCAGGACTCTTTATCATTACACCAGCTAAATGGTACTCATTAAAATAGATAAAATGTATAAAATGTCTTCAACTATGTTAGGTATATGGTCACTGAATACCAAATAACATAAATTTTGTATCAGCTTAAGTTGCATATGCAAAATATTTACCACATCCTGAGCTATACAAACCTAAAAGTCACACTCTTTGGGGCCTGAGTTATAAGTACATTCTCCGTTCGAGTGTTCCAGTAGATGAAGAGTATGAAACGAAGGACAATTCCTTCGAAGAGGGAATTATGATTGTAAAATTGTAGACACCGCAAAGCCGTCAGAATGTGCAGGTTTCATTAAGGCTACGGATACTTATAGACAATGTTTTTCACCAACTAAATGTCTATACTCGAAAAATGCACGGTGAAAATAGAATAAAGTTTACGGATACTTAGTTCGTCTACACGAAGTGCCTCGCCCTTTTCCTACATGTCCTATGGCTGGCTATCCGATAATTAAAGGCAGTCAACACAATAACGTCATCAGGAAACTAGCAAACGTGGTGGTGGCTCCAGTACATACCTGCAGATAAGAAACTGTGTACATGAAACACAGGGTCATCGACAGATCAAGATGCTCTTAACAAAAGACAGCAAGTCTGTAGAAAATGAAGCTTTATTCAATAGCTATGGAGTAAGAATGTGCCTAATTTAGGGAAGCCGGAACGTTGTAAATCTTATGAGATTTTGACCTCCCTACACAAAAGTAAAAACTTTCTACTTCACACACACAAACATTTTTAGCAATTGTTGTCAAACATACCGATATACACTTTCGTCTGATCTTTTCATCTATTCTTACAGGGTAGAACGTTAGAAAGTCCCTCGTTATAATATGTAAGCCTGTGCTATTTTATTGTTACGAAACCATGGGAAACACAAAGCTGAAGTACAACAAGGAAACGTACTTTCACATTTTGGAATACAAGGTACAACATAAGAATGAATGGTCAGCAGATTCGTACAGCTGCTATATGTCCTCACGTAACGTTGTTATAAGAGTAACGGAAATTTTACCCTGCTACGTGTCCAGGCATTTAAAAGCACTTTTAAGTACGAAGAATAGCTGTGCCCATGGGAAAGGTAAATACAAACTACAAATTTTTTTTTTAAATTATCGTGTATTTATAACAAACTATTAAAAATTTCCCTCTGCTGTAAAGTGCCCATCTTCTTCACCGCACTTAAAATTCTAACTGCATTAGTAAAGGAAACTCCTGGCTTGAAGGACATTAAATGTCTGAGATGTTTTAACTGTTTAAGGCTAAGAAACAGACTCGGAGCTTGCAATATTACAATAAGACTGGCAGGACCATAAGCGAATACAGCAATTATGAGGACAAAATTGCTTTCAATCAGAGAGTAATGAAGCATAGTAAATGAGCATTATCTTTTGAACTAAGTCGAAATCAGCAGTTCCAGTAGTGAAGCAAAGTAGGTACCTTATTTACATATTTATTGTTAAACTACTACCTTTCCACTAGCTCAGATTCTATACCGTCAAATGGCCAGATAAACAGTAATTAATGAGTTCAAAAATTGATAACAAGAATGAGTATCTCAACCACTGCAGGGAATTGAATCCCAGCCGTCCAGAATGCAGACAGTCGCTATGCATACTGTGGTAATTTGGTCTGCTGTTTTAAATTCCATACAATTAACTTTGCTCTTATATAATTCCGTACAACAGCTGCGAACAACACTCACAAAAGAATCAAACACGTTATTCGCGATCCTAAATGTAAAAGCCAGCATCAAGCACATTTCTTCCTCTCAAAGAGTTCACGACGAATTGTTCAGTAGGCCTGTATCACATGTTACACCAATAGCTGCGATAGATAAAAATATCTCAAGATGGCTACATCACTTCAACCACAGTAACTAAAGCGACCGAAACTTGAAAGTCAGTGACAGACTTATGTTACTGTTTTCACTCTTGAGAGAGTTCCTAATTTCTTACACTGTTCTCTTCTGGGGTTATGACGCCGTGTTTAGAGTGGATTGTTACCATAGCTGGATAGGAAGTACTTCTTCTATCTTCAGGGTAGAGTATATTTCCTTCGAAATATTGCTATCAAATTCATAACACAGCCCCATATGAGAGAAGAGCTCAGCTGCAAAATGTACCGCTCTGAGAACCTCATCTTAGTTTCCCAGGTTATTTATTTAATAAAATATTCCGAGAGGGGGCTATTGATGTACTGGATAAAGCAGGCATTACTGTCAGAATACTAAAGGAATAATTAATAAAAATAGGTTATAAGAATTTTAAATATATGCTGAGATATTCGACAGGGCTCAGTCGGGGAATGCGACTAGGCTACGGAATAGAAAGCCGAGCGGTCGTGGTTCGATTCCCAACAGGGACAAGAGATCTTATCTTCTCCAAAGCATTCAGACCGCCTCTGTCGCTCACCGAGCCTCTTATTCAGTGGATACCGAAGACTCTTTCCCCAGGGAGAAAGCGGCCGAGACGTGAGAGTGACCACTTACTCCCACCTAGTGCCGAGATCAAGAATGCGTGGAGCTATCTTTCATATGACTTCATGGCGTGCACAATAACTTGACCTTCACTGGTGGGGGATCGGACCATTACAAAGTGCTCTAGATGCACAAGAAATCTAATTGACTCCGTGCAGCGGAGTCCCCCTTGACAACCTGACAGTCACTCGTATGTTCACAAGATCGACCGTTGATTTGTAGAACCGAAAGGTTTATTACCGTGTTCACAACAACCCAACATTCAGCCAAATATAACTCAGCTGAATCCAATCAGCAACCTCCCGCGGCGTATTTTAAAAACCACTTTAAAATGAGGCATATATCTACATCAACGTTTAGGCTTTCGAAGTCAACTTTATATTTTTAAGTTCCTCAAGAAAAATTTCGTAAGAGTTTCTCATTTTAAAAGCACAAAACAAATACGAGACCACATTATCGCATCTCAAGAGAGAACTGCTTATACCCTGTACCTGTATGGTGACTAAAAGGTGTAAATTTATTTTTCACTGTGCCAGTTGTGCAAAGGCACATTTATTTTACGAGCAATAAAACCGAATTATTTAGCCACACATTTTACAAGAAAGAAAATTATTTCCATTTAAATTATTTACAAAGAGAAATGAAAAAAAATGTGCTCCAGCATTCAGATACATAAATATAGTCGCAAACTGGCTAAATGACACGTCGTTATATAACTTGTTTATAGCAGCAAGGACTCAAATGTAAATAAATAATTAAATGTTTCATTAATTGATGCAATCTCCCTATATATAATTCCATCAACATTTTCACAAATTTTCAGATAAACTCATTTCATTACATTGTAAAACTGAAGTGGCATACTACTAAAGGAAAATAATGCAAAATGTCTCTGCGAGTGATAACGGCAGGGCCAGTCAGTGTTGTGTGTGGGTAGATTATGTGCATAACCTTCATGTGATAAAATAGCTCAATCAAAATTCATTACTGTTATTAAAACACGCTTTCCCGTATAGCTTCGGCCATCGTTCTGCCAGGCAACTTTGAATTATGGCTGTTAATTTCGCATATACGCTTAAGCATACAGGCCTTGTATATGTAGTAGGCAAAAGGGGGCGGTGGTAATGGCGATGGCGAGAGTAGCGGTTTTGCTCATCATTGATTACATTTATGATGTGAGCAGCAACACCACGAATTTCAAATTAATGACAATGTTCTCGCAACGTTTATATTGGCAAGTAGTTATATTAGTGACGATACGCAAAATTGCTGTGAACAGTAAACTGTTGCAAATAATTATCCCTTTCGCAATCACGAATGCGTTTATTCTTGACGTATTAACCGCGTTCCTATTGCTACAAATCGTTGTAAACGGTAAATCGTTGGAGGTATAACTCTACGCATTCTTAATCTGGGTGTCAGATGTGGGTGAGTAGTCAGCTTCACCTCTCAGAAGACGTATTCGCTCAGGGAAAAGCCCCGTCACCCATTGTGTAGGAAGTTGGGTGTACGTCAGACGGCCTCGACGCTTTCCACAATCTCTCACCTGCCGAATCGAAACATGATTCCTTGGTCTTCCATAATGTAGCCTAGTCATCTTACAGACTACGCAATCTCGGCTCACTTAGAAATGTTCTTAAATGTAAACTCGGATGCTCGAAACATTAATCGTTATGAATGGCAGCGTCTTTAAGAAAATTTACGGAAACGTTAACAAAGGTATTTGCGACATTTCAGTCTTCGTCGCGGTGTAGTTAGGGTCTTCGCTCTTCTGGATTTTTACGCAGAGTTGGTTGGTATTTATTTACCGAAGTTTCGGGACAGCATATCGGTCCCACGTTCAAGGGCCAAGCGGACCGATAGGCTGTTCCGAAACTTCGGTAAATAGCTACCAACTCTGCGTAAAGTCTTTAACAAGAATATTTCTGAATATTAGTGAAGAAGGTCCCAGTTCTTTAATAAACTTCCCAATTTTACGAAATTTTTCGTGTTTGCTACCATGCAAAAGTGTGGGATAACTTTGGGAGTTCTTTGGAAATGTACAGTCTTAACCTCTCGATCCAGTGGCAGACATTAGTTCCTTCCAAAGGAGCGTGAGTCCAGTTCCCCTTCAACTACCATTATTAGTAATGTGAATTTTAAAATTTTCTACTTCAAGAACATTTCATTTCTCGTCGTATGATTTAACACGCGTATAATAATAGTAATAATAATAATGTAGTGTAAAGGCTTTTGGCAATGAAAAAGTTACTTGTTTAGAATAGCTATAAGAGTCACAAAAGAAATTTTCTGTCTTTTAAGGAACTCGTAGTTTCTTTATTGTGTTCACACGAACCCGTCACTGGACACAGTCCTAAAATAATGTGCATTATAATTAAAACCAATCCATAGCCTTACAATCCAGTTATTTAAGGTCTAATTTAATATTGGCTTCCTATATATGCTTACGCCTCCCAAGTGGTCTTTTTGAATCACTCCCTAATATATCGTATGCAATTTGCATTTCTATCACATGTGCTTCTCCTTTTGCAAAAAACCTAATTAGGATGTAACTTCGCTGTGGAACAAACCAGATGCGTTTCATATTGCTGCCAACAGAGGGATACAGGAAATAAGCCGTTAATATATCCATTGCCGATCCCAATGACCGCGCGGTCTAAGGCGTGGGTCTACGGTCGCTCGCTTACTGGGATTGTGGGTTCGAATCTCGCCGGGGGCATGGATGTGTCTCTTGTGAGTGTTGTGTGTTGTCAGGTAGAGGTCTCTGCGACGAGCTGGTCCCTCGTCCAGAGGAGTCCTACCGAGTGTGGTGTGTCTAAAAAGTGTGTGATCGTGAAGCCTCGAAAAATGAGGCGGCCTAGGTCCCCAAGGGGCTGTCGAGCCATTGGAATATATATATATATATATATATCCATTGTAGGACTTGGCGATCACTTGCTTCATTGCGTCCAAGACAAAGGTTTATTTTTCTAACATTTTCATACAACTCTACATTTAGAGAACCGAATATTTTTGCATTTGCTTAACAATTAATAGACATATTCATATTTCATTAAGAAAAGACGCTTTCATTGATTTGTGTGATCAAAAGTAACCTAAATTAGGGGGTACAAAAATCCCGGTTTCCAGGTCGCCTGGGCTACTAAATTTTCTGCCCTGGTACCGAATATTTGTAAGTCGTCAATATGGAATGTGCTTCATGTCTCCGGTCTGGCGCCTAAAATTTTGAACTGGCTCCAAGATTAAAAAAAAAAGTCTAGCTTCAAACTCCGAAATTGTATATATATATTCTTGAATTACTTAAAGACGCTTTCAATTATGAGTTCGAATGATAGAATTATTGGTGAATAATAAATTTCAAACGGCGTGGAAGGTAGCAGATTGAGTCTGATTTCAGGAAATATCCCGACGTTTGGATCTGTCGTCGTACATGAAAACTCTCAGCTAGGATAGCACGTCTTACGATTGCAATAGAAACTGGAGACCTCCCGAATAAGTACAGAGTGTCGCCCAATCGACTGCGATCGTCAGTGGAAAATTGGTCATTTGGTGTTATATAAAAGAAAGCAAAGATAAATACACAGATTCAAAGTTCAGATGAAATAAAAAATAAGAGCTTTGTCTTGCACATATTTAGTATTTTTCATATTTGCACATAAAACTTAGTTAAATTGCTCGTTACGATATATAATGTTTGGATTGAAAAAAACTTTTTGCAAATTATGTACGAATTCATAAATTTATGTTATAACTTATCGTGAAATGTGCTCATGAAAAAAGGAAATAAAACTTTAACATTTTCTTCAAGAAAGAAGAATAAAATAAACCTAAAAGAGAACAACTGACTCAGATAATTTCATATGGTAATGGCGGGATAGAACGAATTTCAAGAGGGGCGACGAAATAAAAGAGGCAACACAAAATAAGTGGAGTGTGAGAGAAGAGGAAATTTCATTATAGAAGACAATATGATGGATGAGGTGTAATAAATACATCAGCCTATGACAACCTACAGAAAGGGGGAGCAGAGATCAGCACCATGAAATGACGTGGCGGCATATATGCAAATTAAAAAATAGTGCGAGAGATATAAAATGGCTAACGTACCATTCCATTTTAGAAGTATACACAGCGATACATAAGTCTAATAATAATAATAATAATAATAATAATAATAATAATAAACCTGAGCAACATGCTGGTAAAGCACAAAATCAAGGAACGACAGAAAACAGTCATACTGGGCGCTGCACATTTGTTTTGGAAAGTACTGATGTAAACGTACAAAACATTCAACATGGCAAGTAACATTACATGTGCCTTAAATCGTAACTACAGAATAGCTGCAACATTACATACCCTAGAAACATGGTTTGTTTCAAGTATATAATTATAACTACCCTATTCAACAAATAATAATAATAATAACTTTGATTACAAATTTTCTTTTTTTCATATTAGTATCACCGTGCATCTTTAAGAATGAATAAATTTTCTTTTTCTGAAAAATCATTAACATTACATTTGCAGAAATAAAGTCTCAAACAGGAGGTTATTCCTTTGAGTTCTGACCGACGCTGTTTCTTTTTCTAAGCAGAGAACTGTCGATTGATTATATACATACAAACAAATAACAGGATCTGGTTACACAACAAAGACAGATCCCTTTTTGTTGACTATAACATAGATTGTACTGAGCGCTATTCAAGAAACCTGTATGACCCCACTCTTCGACATAATAAAAGTACAAAAAAATTCTGGGGAACCGATAAAACGAATCCATGTTAAACAAGAAAGGAAGTGTTCTGTGGCACACTGATTTTCACATATCGATTAAGAAGAAAATAAAAGTAAGTTAAGGATCAACAAAGGTAAGGATGAAGCCAAAGATCGTGCCAGCCGATAGTAACGACAGCCTCCGGTAAGAGGTGAGAAATTAAAGCACACTTTTGAAGACATTAAAGATCCCAGTTGCATAAACAGGAGAACATTTCATTCCGTAAAGAAGCTGGTGACGACAGTAAATATACTGGTTATACTCCACTTCCTGCGAGTAGCAACTGCGTGCTTGCGATTGGCTGGAAGATTATCTTAGTTTTATTGTTATCCCTTGTCATTTAACAGGAAGTTGCTTCTTTAGATGGGGGAGGGTAGGAGGTCCACAGGGCGACTTAGAAAAGTGACAAGGAAAGGGGTGAGATTTGTGGAAGTGAAGAGGAATAAGGGTGTGGAAATGAAATGAGATGGCACACGGTCTGGAACGTGGCTGTGCCATTACAATTTGTAACGTCTTAAATACTTGTATAAGTCTAGTCACACGTTATCTAAAAAGGCAGATGCACCCATTTTAATCACGTCAGTTATAATCCCGAATAACTAAGACAGCATATTCATCCGAAACTTCGGTCTTCATCGGTAGAACTACAAGATAACCTGAAAACATCGCCGTGGAAACACAAAACTTCACAAAGGCTATCATCAAGTAAAATTGAAAGAGCTGTGAAAATCAATAAACAAAATTATATGTCAAACGCTGTAGAAGAGGACCCGACGTTCGCCACTGGACACGATCCTGCGTCACTTCTAGGTACCTCCGAACCTCACAACCTATCACATCAATATCCTCTTGGTATTTTTGGATCTAAAACGCGGATGACATCTGATCTCTTCTGGAATATTACGCGGCGTAGAGTGGTAATAATTCTGTACCGAAATTTGGGGAAAAACTATCGGTCCCATCTTCAAGAGTCAAGAAGTCCTGGACTTGACCCTTGAAGATAAGACCGATAGGTTGTCCCGAAACGTCGGTACAGAATTATTACCACTCTATTCTGCGTAATATCCTAGAAGAGCGCAGATCTCATCTACGTGTACATCGCGGCGGAAGCCTGAAACCACGCAAAATAGCGGATAGTCCGCAACAGATTTTCTAACAAAGCACCTGATTTTCTCTAGGCACGTAATTATTTTTAGTGTGTACATGCTAAATAACTTGCATATACATAACAAAATAAAGCGAAAGCACGCATTAGAAAAACCTACGCTTAAAAGAGCTTTATGTAAGATATCGACTAAAAACATAGGACAGAAGTCTATTTTAGCCACATAAAGCAATATCATCTAGTTAATTAATTTTATTTATAATAGTACATACCTATGAATGTAATTTCATTAACAAATTTGTAATATTGAAAAGGAAATACTAGGCAAGGAAACACTCTTTTTCAACAGCAATAAGAAAAGAAGGAAATGCAACCAAATACTTAACCGAATTTAAAGCATAATAGTCGATAATAGTACATCCCATGACTTCTTTGTGCAATACTCAATTGTGGTACGAATATATGTGTCTACCTCGCAGGTCGTACATGATATTAATTGAGTAAAAGTTGTATTACGTATGGTAGAGAATATAAATACACAGTACTGGCTATGAAACCAATACAAGAAGCGTATAGTGTAAACCTACAACATGATGCAAAATGCTGCATATCATATACAACAAGAGGTTTCCCCATCAAAATTATGTCGGCATTCCTTTCCTCCTCACTCTGACAACATACATGCATAATGTAGATTGTATATCCTGTTATTTTAAAGATAATAGGCGACCTGTTTCAATAACACAGTTTATCTTCATGTAGTTCAGCGAAGCTAACTCCTCGTACAGGCCCACTATACCCTTCCTTATCCTCAAAGCCTCACTATTTTTGTGAGCACGCTGTGAAAATTTTTGTGGCTTACACTCTTCCCTGAAAGTAAGAGACTAGATCCCACAGCCGAAAAACAATACCAAATGATTGTCCTGGAGATTACATAAGCCATACGTATCCTGGTCGTAATTATTCGTTTGTTTACTATTGCAGAACCGCACCGTTTGTTCAATTTTTTTTAAGTCGTCCACTTCTACCTACTGCGGTTTTCCCGTTTCAGTGTCGAGGTTTGTAATTTCTTTTGATCACACTGAGAGACACACCACAGTCGGTAGGACTCCACTGGACGAGGGATCGGCTCGACGCAGAGGCCTGACAACAACACACAACACTCACAAGAGACAAACATCCATGCCTCCGGTGGGATTCGAACCCACGATCCTAGCAAGCGAGCGGCCGAAGACCCACGCCTTAGACCGCACGGCCACTGGGATCGGCAATAATTATTAATACTGAATATAAATAACATTAGAATTTCAAGGCGAAAACTTAAAATTCCCGTCCGTATATATGGTTTCTAGAGATTCAACTAATCCACTGTACGCCGATTCCTAAAACCGGGACGTATGTTGGCCTGTTATGGAGTCAAATCACTGGACTGCACCTCATCCTTCCATGTCCTTTCCGAAACATTATACTGACTAATATTCCTTCCAAGCTTTGGTCATAAAAGAGAAATGGGGATTCCGCCCACAGTGGCTACCGTCTGAAAATTTATACGGGGTTGAAGGCTCGTACACAGGCTCATAAAAAGTCGTTTTTGCAGATATGCTTTCCCTCTAAAATATTCATTACACACGGTGAGAATTAAATAGGGATCAACAGCAGACTACGTCTGACAGGTGACTTTCGATCAGAATTGTGTAAGATGAATATACAATAATTAATGCATGTGTACGAAGGCACTCTTATAATGTACTAACACGCAAAAAAGAAAGTAAAAACACGATTATTATACTTTTAATAATATGTTATATTGTATGTGCAATTGCATTTACTATGGCTCAGGCTGCTGGTCGCTCGTCTCTCTACGCGGTGGCTCGGGGTCAATCTCAAGCCAAACTATGTGAGATATGTGGTGGAAAAGTGACGCTCGAACAGGGTTTCTCAGTTTCTTTAGTTTATATCTCCACGTTTGACAAACGGGGGATTAAATATAAATTTCAATAACTAAATCTTGTTTTATACAGGAGTATTAATTATATTTTAGTAACAAATCACTTTCTCTAAACATAGCTGTATAATAGTTTCGACAATTAATACATAAAATTACATAAAATCTTATTTTGAGTGTGACGAATGGGCTATTATTTTATTTTTAAATTGGTTGCACTTAATTTTCCCAAAGTGTTCTATATTGTGATACTTTAGGATGGTCTTGATTAGGTCGATATACGTTGTAAAATATATTAATCAACTGATAATATTTATGCTGTGATCGACGGTTTATGCATTAATGTATTTTCTGTTTCCACTATCAGTATCATTTCATCATTGTTCCTTACACAATCACATAAGAACGAACGTAAATAATCTTACTAGCTCAGACCGTAGTTTAATAACATAATTAGAAAAGACATTGCAATTGTAAATTATTAAAATATATATAATAATTACAATATTAAATACTTATAATTTTATGTAATTTCGTTGCGTATATTAAGCCTATATGTTGTAAGTACAAAGTTATACGCTAATGGATATGTAAAAACTTAGGCACGTAAACAAAATAATTAATCAATCCATGATCAACTGTGAGATAAATCTTAATTAAATAAGAAGTAAACACAACTAATGTTGATAAATTTGCCAGTAACTGAAATACCATACAGTCCTATATAACAATAATAATGGCAAGTACGTGGAGCAGAGGTCTTCTTGGGAAACCACAAAATTCACTTCCTTCTATCGAACAGGAGAGTTTATTGCCGTGTTTAGAAGAAAGCGCCACCATATCACTTCTTAATCCAGCTTATTATAATCCATAAAGCAGCACACCAAACCCTTAAGACACATACCAGCATTATAACCCCTCACCTCCAAATAAACGACTTGGTCACCACGTGGGCTCTACCCCTCCGGTTTTAGAACTAAAATTCCACATGCATTTCTCATTTACCCATGGATGTTAAATATCGCGCCCATTACATCCTCCTTTATTTGTACAGCACAATTGGCCTAATATTTTCTAAATAAAATAAATTATGAAGCTCTGCTTTATGGAATTAATTTCTCTGCATATTGCCATTACCTCCCTCCGCTAAATTCTCTCTCTCTCTCTCTCTCTCTCTCTCTCTCTCTCTCTCTCTCATTCTTTACAAGGCTTGGTTTTTCAAACATGCCCAACATAAGAGTGTAGTTTTCCTTAAGCGAGAAACGAATGAATAAGGGTAAAATTATAAATTTTTAACACATTGAAATCTTTAGAAAAACAGGAGACGCCATTAACACACGCAACAACTGGCGTTGAAATCCATAGTAAGAGGCAAGAGTGTGTTTGATGTCTTACTTACAATGTACGACTGGGCAGAGAATTGCTGTTGATTTCCTAAACCCTTAATCTACGTTTCTGTATTCAGTCTTCCGAAGCCCCATGCTTCACAGAGTGGCTCACGTAGGAACTACTTGAACAATAGGAAAAGAGAAGCAAAGTATAGGAAATGAGAAACGACGAACGGACGGATGACATGGCAAAGGAAATGAACAACACAGGTCTGGAAACAGTTAATTGCAATCAAGCGGGGCAGAAGAAGAAAGAGAAAACACTGCGAACTGCGTGTTACATGCAGACAAGCCGTCTTGAATACGAAATGAGCCTCGGCAGGTCCCTGCAGAGGTGACTCCATTGCAAGTCCCATTCACTTCATCCCCCTCACCAATGTAAATGTAAGTTAAAACACAAGACTTCGTATCTAGATTAGGAAAATGGAAAGAAAAGAACATAAGGTATAGACAGAGATGGAAGTTTTTAAATTAATTACATGAATTCAAGTCAGATATTCTGTACAAGAGATAATATTCCTTATGCATACGTTAGTTAGTAGAACGGAATGTACGAAAGAATAAATAAAAGTCAAATATGCACTGTCTGCCTACTCCTCTAAATCATAATTGCGCAATATAGGCATAAAGTTTCACCAGACCTTCAAATGTTTATGCAGTTTATTTAATCATGTCAGGCCCAGTGGTAACTTTACTTACTGTTCCCTGTAACATTAAGAAGACACGTATTTTGCCACACTGAATATTTATGTATTTCTTGTAATTCTCTGTATGAATACCCATTATTTCTCTGAACAGCCTCAACCGGTTAGTCTTTCTCATAAACACGGATTCCGATCAACTTCACTTTTTGTTCACCGTCCATTATGGTAATAGGAATCACTAGTCTACCAACAACTGCACTATTATAGTGCAGTTGTTAGTAGACTAGTGATTCCTACGGATTCCGATATCTGTGAGGTATGGACTATATCGTTCAACCTTGTTCAGTGTCACTTTATCGATGCC
The DNA here is from genome assembly GCA_021186555.1 of Reticulitermes speratus. Taxonomy (NCBI): domain Eukaryota; kingdom Metazoa; phylum Arthropoda; class Insecta; order Blattodea; family Rhinotermitidae; genus Reticulitermes; species Reticulitermes speratus. The sequence goes on along the minus strand of JAJKFL010000003.1, from coordinate 34,883,564 downwards.
ACCTGACTGTGCGCGTGACTGAAGAATTGCGGAAGCAGTTACTATGAAATAATTTACATAAATTATTGCTTACACAGTAACAAAAAGAACATTTTGATAAGATGTTCGGCGCAGACTGTGTCACTGTGCCAAACAGTTTAATTTAAACACATGACAGCATTTTTATATTATCTTCACTAGGGGTTAAATAATAAAACGTGAAAATATAGTGCATTTCGTTGGTGTGTAATTTGTGAGTTGTTAAAAAATGCACGGAGAAGATAATATAAATTTATCATTGCCCAACAAGCAAAATCAGCTTATAACTTCCGAAACATCAAAGAAAAACTACAAAAAACTATTGCATCCATATGGTTTCGCAAGGGGTTAAAGAATAAAAAGTGAAAATATAGTGCATTTCGTTGGTGTGTAATTTGTGATATGACGGCATTTTTATTCGCTGAAAAACTGTATTTAGGAATTTGTTTTGGAAAAGATCTCAGTGCGAGCTACAACGAATTTTAAACGCTGCTGAGGAAATCTGTCTTATTTCTGCAATGGTATAAAACTGATAATAAGTTTCGTCAAAATCAGTCAACTGTTTCACAAACTGAAACTGGGGACGAACATACAAATATAAAAACAGAGGACATAGTGTTCTAAAAGATCTTTTTCTTTTTCAGCAAAGAAAGAAAGCTAAAACCTGTAAGACACATACAGCCTTGTTGTATAAAATGCTGTCTCCTTAATGAGGCCTGTATGAGAGAGCGAACTAAAACTTTTGAAATGCTAATTCACAAATAAATTCAATATTGCCTTGCGAGTGAAACAATGACAAACTATTTTGTTTTAGCTGCATAATATAAGTTATTCGATTATTCGGCACGTAATTTAATCATGTGTTCTAATTTTAAAAATTGTGCATGGTAGCTTACCGAAATAAAAAAGTCCTGAAACACTTTACCCGGACTCGTATAGATTCGCTCAGCGTAGCGATTTTCATGAACGTAACACCGAGGTTAAAAGAGAAGCTGCACAAGTGAAAGATATCATCCATTATTCCCACAAGCACAGGCCACCTCGCAATAACTAACCTATCTCCTCTTTCCCGCTCCCAGCCAGTTAATTCGCTTTTGCTGTACCCTACATTGTAAGACTACAGTAACAAACAGAAACGTCGGATGTTCCATGTGCAAATTTGCGACAAAGCTTATCAGTAAATGAATGCATTCAAAGATAAATAATAACAGTAGGTATCTTTATTTTCGTCATATTCAGGGATACCTAAAAATAGTGCAGATTTATTCTCTATTGTTGTGTACTCATATTCCTGTTACATTCTGAAAATCTTTGCTCACGTCATAAGTTATACATCTCTTTTACCTTACGGAACACTGGCTTGCATTATGAACATTCTAGATGTAACTGTACAAAGCGAAAAGTGTAGGAAAAATGTAAATTAACTTGCAGTATTAATTCTGTGCAACCTGTACGACAGGCGTTTAGCATTAAACTAGGTCCTCTAAATGTTTGTAAAGAAATACATGGTCACTAAATTTATGATGACTTAATTAAAGCGATATTTGTAGGAGTTTAAAGAAACGGCTAACAGCAACTAACAAAGACCTCATACCAAAGTATCGAAACAAGCATAGCTTTTTTTTTATCCCTAGCAGCAGGATTTAGGAACGGCATTTGGAAACTACGGTTGTTCTGTAACATTTAACTTGACGAATGGATGGCTGGATGGATGTGGATGAATCGGGGAATCTGCCAATGACGAAGAGGAGCAAGAGGAGGCAGAGGGAGAAACCTTCACAACTGGAGATCTACCTCAGATTATCTTAGTGTGGCGGATCCCAAACAACATGTTTCAATATAGTCCATGGACATTGACAAATACTGGCGCTGTAGGAGGTTCATTGCTTTATTGTTACTATACTGAAATGCCTTGTAACAAAAAGAAAGCTTTCGTCCATCCCTTAAAATTACTGCAATGATTTCACGTCAGGAAAACGTCGAAGGACGATGGTCGTCACATTTTTTTTGTAGGAAACAAAATTCCTCGCTGGAATACCCACAAGTTTTAAAGATACCAAAAAGAATGCTTGTACTTGCTCTGAGAGAGTTGGTGCTGACTGTTGTAATATGACACAAAATTAACTTCTTTTTTTTCACATGGAAATAGTCCGGAAGCGTAAGTTTCTTCCCGAAATATTTTCTATTAGCAATAGACAAGTAGACCAGGTAAAAGAAATGAAGCCGGAACAGGTTGAAACATCAAAATCGTGCCACTATTATTATTATTATTATTATTATTATTATTATATTATTATTAACAATACAGAAACCCATATTTGCAAATATATTACATAATCAGTCAAATAAGAATATAAACTCGTGATTTTAGTAACAGTATGTGCAGGGTAATCTATTTACCAAAGATTATTATCATGGTCACATCAAGGAGGATGAATGGAGAGGGAAGTAGCAGAGATTGAAGAGAGGAAAAATAAACAAAACCTTTAGTCGAAAGACCTAGGCGTAGAAGAAAATAAAATATTCAAGTAGATCTTTATTAGTAGGATATGAGGGTATGGGCTCCATTCGCTTGGTTCAGGAGAGAAACAACCGAGAAGCTCTTGTAAAAAATATCATAAAACATCGGGATGCATATATAAGGCAGGGAGTTTCTTATGTAGTGGAGAGACACTGAGCTCATAAGTACGACTGTTTCAGTATAGGTAGTTCTTTACACACTAAACTCAGAATACAATACTACATGTTTCATCATGTCACCATTGGACAAATTGACACACTACATAACTTTCGAAGCCTAACCCTTGATGACAAATAATGGTACGGCTGTATAGCGTAATTTTACTAAATTATAATTTTACTGAATCCACAAGACGTGTTCTGTGGTCAGAAACAAAGAATAAAATTTATAGTAAATACTTTGGTAAAATGGAAAAAGATATCGTAATATAAATTACTCATATATATATATATATATATATGTATTTCACGAATTTATTACACTCTAGGATTTCATAAAATATTGCACAAATATATTTCCATCAACAAATTGGACACTGACCCTAAAGCACAACACTGAATGCAGTTTCATGTAGTTAGCTGAAATAAGCAGCACGTATATTTTACTAAGTGCTACATACGCAATAACTTACATACATCAAGCATGTGTAAGTAACTCGTTTGGTAACATGCAAAAGAAATCTTATTCTGATTAGATATAAGAGAACAATGAGAATTGCTATGGATAAGAAAACTGTTCGCTTTATCGGTAAAATAAGAACTACAAGCAATTTTTAAAATTCAGTCCACTGTATGAACTCGGAAATACAAGCACACCACACGATAGGACCACTAGCTTAAGCAAATAAATTTAAATAATAGACAATTTGAATTGCAGCGCCTGAACACTGCAACGTAACGGTCGAAATAATGAAGCTGCTTCAGTTTCTTTGTTGCATACATTTTAAACAAATTGTAGGCTTATTAGCAGTAAGGCATCACTGTTCGATCCATACCAAAGAGGGTACTACTGAAAATAACGCAGACCGCAGCGTCGTAGACAGTGATACAAATCACTGTCCATATAAGGTATGTCCACCATAAGACCACATCCCCCACGACACACTGAATGCGCCATCCACCAATTTTCTCTTACCCAAAACAGTCAAATTTTTCGAAAAAATGTGTCTTGTTAGAATAAATACAAGCCAGAGAAGTGATATTTATTCGTGTTTATTAATTTATGTAATGAGGTTGTTGTCTACTAAACAAATGATGCACTGACTCGTAAATAGGGCGGAGATAATTTGGGGTCCAATGTGCAAAGTATTTAACATGCGTGTCATTTGTACACATAAAGCTTGCCCGTTAAATGTATATATGTATATGTATATATATTTATATGTATATGTATATAATCACAAAGGCCGATCTCCGTGGCCGTGCTAAAGCGTAGGTCTGCGGCCGCTGCATTGCTGGGATTGCAGGTTCGAATCCCGCTGAGATCATAGATATTCATTCCTTGTGTTTGTTATGTGTTGTGTAAGTAGCGGTTATCTACAACGAGCTCATCACTCGTTCACAGGAGTTCTACCGGATGTGCACGTTATGTCTTGTGTGTGATCTAGAAACCTCAACGATGAGGCGGCCTAGGCCCGATTTGGGATGTTGCGCCACAGAAAAAAAATAGCCACAGAGGTAATGTCAATAAATCCTTTCAATGCACACACATATGATGATTTTAGAACACAACAACTGCAATTAGCTGTTGGTCATATCTACTAACAGACTATCTTCGAAGGGTATGGTAAAGGTAAAGTAACGGTAAAGTTGAATGCATATGGGGAACTAGAGGTCTAGTTTCACGCATTCTTTAACCTCGGCATTAGATAGAGATGAGACATGAGATTATGGGCTTGGCCGCTCTACCTTCAGGGAACGAGCACCGGTAGCCATTCATTTTGAAGCTGGCTAGGCCCGAGAACCGGTTTGGACGCTTTAGAAGGTGCTAAACTTACTGTCTTCTGGCGGAAATCGGAACACAATTCCTCGGTTATTCCACATGCAGCCCAGTCACTATATCGACTGAGCTATCCCGGCACCTATTTCAAAAAGGTATGTTTAGTAGATATGCCATTCTGTATCAGCCATTTACACACAATATACACCTACTAACTGCGGCCGCTTGATTGCTGAGATAGCGGGTTCGAATCCCGCTGAGGGCATGTATGTTCATCTCTTGTGCTTGCTGTGTGTTGTGTAGGTAGCAGTCTCTGTGACAAGCTGATCGCTCTTTCGGAAGAGTCGTACTGGGTGTGTGTGTGTCTAATTGTGGGTGATATATATAAACCTCGACAACGACACGGCCTAGGCGCGAGTTGGGCTGTTGCGCCACAGAAACAAAGAAACCCAACACAGACTCTTCGTTCAGAGAATGATATTCAGGAAAGAAAACTGGAAGTTTTATGTACACCAGGTATTTAACTAAAGCGAATGTTTAGGTGTTACAACAATTAAATTACATTTATGAAAATGTCAGCCTTTTGGGATGTGACGCCGTGTAGGTTACCTCCATCATCAGGGTAATTACCAGTAAGTATGACAATGGTAGCACGTTCCTCTGATACGTAGACACACAGCGTCAGTTCCAAGTAGACGGTGCTTTTCATGCTTGAAGATACAATAACCTTTACTTTACATTTCATCATCTTAGTTAAATTCATGAAGCCGGAGTAGTGTAGACATTACACAGTAACTAGGCTTACGAGCTGCAGGAATGGCGAATCATCGATTCCTGGCAGAAGGAAGGGATTTATTTCGTCTCAAACGGGTCCAGACCGGCCTTGAGACCTCCCATTCTCCGATTTAATGCATAAAAGTGGCTGCTTCCTTGGGCGTAAGGCGGCCGGAACATGAAGTTTGTCACTCACTTCCATACATTACCGAGGTTAAGAATTAGTGGAACCCTATCTCCACTCCATTTTCCTTAATGACGTGCACAGAGACATGTCCACTTTTACAACCTTAATGCTATTTACATTTTAAGAATTACAGTACAGTTCTCTAAACTTGCGTCCGGTATACGGTGATGTCCGGCAGAATAATATCACAGACCCTCGCACTCTGTCCTATTTCACAGTTACCAGTAGAATAAAATACAGCTTCAAAATTCGGATTTCTAGACGTAAAATGTAATTGTTTTATATTAAATTTATATTACTTGCTAACTACATGAAACAGAGTAGGAAAATATTATTTTTAACTGGTTATGGAATTCCACGGAATATACAAACCCGAGACTTCATTACCCTCTTTTAATAACCAGCCAATTAACCTTATCCTGAAGTAAATGATTCCAGTCCACAATATCATGTTTTGTTTATTTAAAATCCATCTTAACATCACCCTCCCATCTACGCTTTGCTCTCCCAAGTGATCACCTGTCCTCGGATTTTCCAACTAAAATCCTGAATGTATTTCCAGTCTCTACCGCATGTGCTACACTCTTAACCAATCGCATCGTACTTGATAAGATTACTTACAATATTCGGTAATAAATACGAATTTTAAGGCTTCTCTTTACGCAATGCCATCGACCATCCTTTAACGTTCTACCGCTCCACCACCAACACTTGTGTTAAAACTGCCTCAGCCTCTGCCTGTTTTATCCCCTGATAAAAGAGATATACAACGTGTAATTACATTTTAGTTGGTTGTCATACATAATGATAATCTTGTATAACGACCAGGGATGACAGATACTTACAGCATACGCATGGAAGTATTCAAAGAAAGACAAAGTCGACGAAATACATATAACGTTTTATTTATTATCGACAATGACTTTGCGCTGACCAATCATAAACCGTACTTTAGAGTAAAATTCACGCTTTTTGAAAGTGAAAGATTTTTTCCCACTTTTACACATTTCCTATTGTGAATCTTGTACTGGACATTCATGCAGATGAGTTATATTACAAGTCACGAATAACCTTAAAAATTATCTATCATTTCTATCAGTCTTTAGTTGCTTTCGTAGAAGTAGCGAAAAGCGCCTATTGGCTTCGTCATGTCTGTCTGTCCGGCCGCATTATTAACTCGGCTTCCATCGGACAGATGGGTGAAATTTGATATTGGAGACTTTTATTAAAATCTGCTGAGAGAATACAAATGTGGTTAAAATCGGGCAAAAATATAGGGCACTTTACATGACGACCCAGGGAAATTTATATTGTTCAGAGCAACATGCAGTGCAACAGTAAAAAGGCAAAGCATTGTTGAGTGCATATGGAAACTCTAATATTTATATTGTTGAGAGCTACATACGTAACTCAACAATGAACAAAACATATTGTTACATTTAAATGGCAAAGTGTTTAATAATAATCTTGTCTCGTTTCCACGAAAAGTTACGTGAACGCGCCACCATCTTACGTTAAAAGTACATTGCCTATCTTTTTTTGGCAACTTAAAGACTGAAACATGGAGTTTTGTTCCGCAAGATCAAATTATTAAATAACTTAGCGTTAATATTTTCAGCAACCCCCAAACACTATTACATAATATAGACGCTGTAATTATTTATAGCAATAAGCTATATTAAGGGATTATCATCAAATTACCAATCAAATAATTTACTTCCTACGAAAGGACAAAATGACAATGACAAAAAATGTCTCAACTTTCGGAACAAGTTCTCAAGACTGCTGTTTGTCTCAACTGTCATATTACATGAGAGTAATTACTGTATGAATCGATACAAATTGAGTACTGTATTCAATGCACTAGCCTCGACGGAAACCTGTCAGACGTGAATAACGATATGAATTATGGAAAACAAAATCCATCTAAAGTACATCGCCTTTGCATTACCTTCTCTTCAATACAAAGAATATCAGAAACATAATTTTCTACAGAAATAAGGATATTTATGAAATTAATTTTTGCTGTACGTGCTTACCACATACAGCGAACGTATCTGTCCCTGAAAATGCTGTATTAAAGGAACTAATGATTACGAAATATATTCCTACAGGAAAGTACGCGCATACGACGAGGAAGACCATAACTTTTGGGTTTCGGGAGAAGTTCACAGATCGAATGAACTCCTACCGAACCATCACTTTACCCTTTTAAAACAGATCAAGACCGTTTTTTCTTGAATTACCACAAGGTCGTAAATCACTACACTGTAATATGTCACAGTGCACTGTGGGGTCTAATAAATTTCAAAGTAACTGTCTGATATATGAAGCACTGCAATAAATCTATTTATGTTAACGACATGACAGTGTGATATTCATAGAAGAAAAATGTGCATCTTTTTCTACTTCTGGAAATACTAATTTGTGTTTCTAATTGTGTCTTACCTCCTTCTTTCGTTTCTTTTTCCTTCTCCTTCTCTTTGTCGTCTTCGTGGTGACTTTTATCTGATTTTCTTCCTGCTGCTGTGTCTTGCAAATAATGATGAATATTATGCAACAACAAAGTTCGTGCCTCGAATATGGTGAATGCCGATAATGTACAATGTTGGTACACCTGACGACAAGTGCCAGTCGACCACAGGTGTAGTCTACTCTCCCCACCTCCACCACTTCGGCGATGAAAATTGCCACAGACAGTACTTTATCAATCTCTCTTTACCTCATCCAATATTCCACAAACTATATTTAGTCTAATTTCGAAATTCAATCACTAAAGCAACACAGCCCAAATTTTTCCTCTAAAGTAAAGTAAAAATATTTAGGCTTATGAAAATGAAATTCCTTTTTGCAATACAAATTTTCCGCTTTTAAACACCAGAAATAACAACTTAAGTTATAATATAAATCTTCACGCCAAGTCATTCATTTTCATGTCGACGAAAACATTAGATACAAGAGCGAGATATTGTCTTAACATGTCGCAATCAGAAGAAAACATTTTTCCCACTCTCCTTTCTAGTGTATGATGCTTGTGGGTTTGCGTGATGTGACCCTTTTCTTTATTCACTCTTGCAGTGTTTTGTTGTTCCTCCTTCTAACACTCGTGTTTTTAAATGGTTTATAACCCCATTAAACACGCACGAAAAATCTCCAGCCTTATGTTACAGAACTGCCTACATCAAAATAGTACGTTGTTTATATAACGTTCACACGATCAAGTTGTGTTATTAATTATATGAAACGTTTCTTATATATATAGGCACTGCACTATCATTGATTTTAAATCAATGTATTTATACTTGAGACGTGTATAGGCACTGTATCACAAAATTCGGCTCCTTTTTTTTTTTTTTTTTACCAAGGACAGTTTCAATAAGCACGTATTTTTTGATACTCTGTCACTGACAAATACAGAGTGTTAACTCCTGTTTTCAACCTTCTCAAATTTTTCGCAAGATTTCATTCTACCTTCTTTACTTTTTGAACATAATTTTATCGCCGTAAGAAAAATATCGCAAAACATGCAATTACAAAATTTTTTATTCAAGTAGCTTAAGTTTTTATCTTGCCAACAGATATTTCTTTCCGTTTTTGCTTTAAGTCTGGCTCTTCAGTGATGCGAAAATATGCAAGGCGAGCGGATACGTATCTGTTCTAATGTTGACACGTTCAGTACCTCACTTGTACAACTTGTAACCGAGAGTCACAGCGAAGCACACAGTCACTTCAACAGGCCACAGACAGCTGTGACATAACACGATCCTTATGGATGATAGAGACATAAGAGCAATCACTCAAATACACATTATACTCTGACCACAGTCACACTGCTTTTTGCAAATAAAAGGAATGATGAATATGATTATTTAAGTATTATCTTCAACTGACAACCAAAACTGAAGGTAATAGAAATGTCCGTCATAAAACCGGAAGGTAAAGCTCAAAAAAATACTTCCCTGTGTGTAATGTAATTAATTCTCCTGCTGGCAGTATCTCGTTGCAGTACTGGGCCTGCTATTCACAACAGCTCAACTCTCTGTGTAATATTAATGTTCTTCGCGTGACGAAACTCTTTTTCCTCTCTTCCTTTCTCTGTCTTATTATTTTTTATCTTTGTTGTTTCGTCGTTGACTGGTTAGGTTAGGTCCATGTGGCAATGAGCGAGAAGGAAAAACTAGACATATGAGGGTTTATGGGGGAGGGGGTAAAGGGGAAATTTCCTTGATGTCTTGATCCAGTAGTTAAGAAGGATGCGTACATTTCAAGTTTCTGGCTGTTTGACCAGTCTGCAAAGTCTCTCTGTCTCTTTTTAAACCTTACATTACTAGAAATTTTAACCAATCAGCGATTGAAGTGTTACTTAATGGCCAATGATTTAGCAGGGCGTGCAAGTAACATACATTGTGTAACAAAATACCATTCCATGAAACGATAAGGTATTTCGTAAAAGAAAATGTTGGTTGTATCAGCAGAGTTCAATCAATCACAGGTACTTACGATAATGACATTATGTCACATGTATTTCGTCGAAGGGACGTTATTTTGAAAGTGGGATATCGTTTTCATTGCACGAACACACATGATATCAAAATGATGGTAGACACGCGCAAACTGTTCCGGGAACACACGAAGAACTGGCATTCAAATTGTGTTGCACTGCAGAGTAACACGTACGAACTGCGTCTGTGGCCACGTGATACAGTTTAATGATAGTCTTCCAGTGAGTTATATCCCTCGCCTCTTGGTGTTGTCTTGTAAACGCCTGTGGTATTTTAATATGTTCCTTCAGAACATGGCACATATGGAATGATGTTCAAAGACAAGAAATTATTTACACTTGAGACACAGCCACGTCATTCTACCACTTTTGTCCCTACAACCACCGCTTGTCCAACAATAAATGACAAAGCTGCTTCAGGGAGTGTGGACTGAATATAGTGCGAAAAAAAATTAAAACACTTTTCGCAAAATGAATAGGCCCGTATGTTGACATCAACACAGGTGACGTAACATAACAAAATTCCATTCAGTGTTGTTATAGAAACAAAACTTATGTTGTAGGTAAGTTTCCTTTCACTTCAGAAATAACTGAAAAACTCGCGGCGTGAATGCTACGAAATCCGAAGAGAACTGAAAAACAGCAAATACACTGGGAATGGTATATGTTATATGGTTTTAGTGTTTGGAAGTGTGACTCGATGCGATGGAACTCAAGTGAAGCAAGCTACTGGTTGCCAATGTTAAACCCCACTACATGCGCCTCTCGCACTGTGTTAGTCTCTCTTCCCCTCTGTCTCTTCACTTCACATCTACACCCCGTGAAACTAGACTCTCACAAACCCCTTTCTCACTCTGTACCATGTCTGTGTATATTTCTGTTTCACTTTCACGCCGGGCGTCGTTGTTTGAGCAGCGTCGTCTCTCCCATGCACATGCGTTGTGAAAGGCTTGCCTGGCAGATACCGACGCAGTCAGAAGACTCAACAGTCCACGACTGGGCTATCTGTCGACAATAGCCTTTCGATTGTTATGAAACATTTATTTCTCGATATCGTATCTAGTGTATCATTTACAGGGCCCCTCCAAGGATAAATATTCTACCATTCTTGTGCGCTATCACTTTTTCTTAACCATTCGGAAAAGTGAAAAGCCACTGACAATGCTTATTTCGCAGTCTCTTTAAATAATTGCCATTACCTTTGCATTTCATAGTTAAAATTACGAAGTAAATACAGTTAATTACAATATCAACTGGTCAGCTGTGACAGGGGCAATGCGGTATGCCGCCATAAGCTATAGCTAACAATATAGACAGGCGCATTTACCTGACATTCTTAAAAAAAATCCTTCTTAACTGAAGTAACAGAAGATACTTTGTAATCGAGGGGAAACTTTCACTTGAGTACTTTTCGCAGGAAATACTGTAAACTTCTTGGTACCAAGTTTTGTATTATTAAATATATATCATGTCACAAATACAAAAACAAATTTCAGAGTTCAATCCTTACACCGTCAATTAACACTAAAATTAACCTCTGCCTTTATACATCAATTTTTAATGGAAAGGTAATCGCTTCATCTCAGACTACGAACATTACATGAAAACTGCCTTGAAATAGGTCGCATTTCTTTTATCTGAAATTTTGACCGGTTCATTATTTGAGACTATCCTAATTCTAGTTCCGTATCTCTCTACAAATCTTCGAGGAAAGTTGTGAGCAGGAAACGTAACCATTAGAGCATCATCAAATGTTTGGTTATTTACGATACCTCAAAAACAAAAAACGATGTTATCAAATGATAACAGAAATATTACCTCTAATTAACAAATTGGTAACCATGTCCGACGAGGCAGTTGCGGTATATTTTTTTTTCCTATGGCTCAACAGCCCCTTTTCGGGTGCCTAGGCCTCCTCATTTCGAGGTTTCATGATCACACACATTAGACACCCACACTCGGTAGGACTCCTCTGGACGAGTGACCAGCCCGTCGCAGAGATCTCTACCTGACAACACACAACACTCACAAGAGACAGACATCCATACCCCCGGTGGGATTCGAACCCACGATCCTAGTAAGCGAGCGGCCGCAAACCCACGCCTTAGACCGCGCGGCCACTGGGATCGGCAGGCAGTTGCGGTATGCATCTGAATATTCCTGACATTACTGGGAACCCCACAACATGCGACCTTATGGCCGATTCAAAACTATGAACTTCCGTATATGAAGCAGGAGTGCTCATCACTAGGTCTTACAACCCACACATATATTCTGTTCCCAATACCATATATATTAATACCGCAAGATTTGTTTGTGACATCATGGTCTACCGAACTACCGAAAGGATCTTTTCAACACAGATATTTTTAGAAAGCCTATGATTCGGTATTGTTGGCAATCTCTTTTGTTTTCAGTAATTTTTTCTCAAAAATTGCTTTAAAAAAAACTAACGTTAAAAGTTGATAGTGCTGCCTCTACCAGAAGCCATGGGAAGTATATGAAATATGTTAGCTTCTCTTGGGTTCTGGTGGTGGCATCACATGATCGTAAGAGGCTTGCACGAGCACTGCATAGCAGCGAAAAATATTGGCTCTTAGAAAAACTATCCTTATACCCAGGATTCAGTTAGGTCCATCAGGTCCTTTCATTCCCTTCAAATTGTGCAAAAATTATTCCGACAAAAAATCGCTTTTTTTTTATGGCAATCAATAAGGCTCAAGGGCAGACGCTTAAACGTACTGGAATACATTCACCCTCTCGTGATTTTACCACGGCCAGCTCTATGTGGCATTTTCCTGATCCTTTTCATTGCAGAACGTCTAATAATTGAAGGTCATCGACAATGCTTAGAAAGTCATAGCTTCATGCACCAAACATTTAATATGTAGAAGTGCTCTAAACTTCATATACAAAAATAAATCTTTATTGTTTAAATATTTTGTTTCTTCATGCGAATTATTCGCGCGGATACAACTAGTATCCATAAACTTAGTTTAAAATTGTCTCAAAACTCGAAAAATGGGTCTAATTATGTATTACTTTCTACGGGATTCAGCGGTCTTTGTTTCAAATTAATAAGACTGAGGAAATGTAATGTTGACACGTAACTGCAGCCTACATATTGACTCGTAATATTACTTGAAACACTCCATCCTTCAGCTCACATCAGTTTCCTGTTCTATACGAGGGGTACAGTGGCCAGGCTGTGTGATTTGTGAGTACGTACAGGCACACAGACTCCAGTTCAATCTGGCGCACGGGACGCAGAGCAGGCTGTGCGCGGAATACTAATCAGCTGCAACTTCTCTGACGCTTATCTTCTTTGCAACTTCCTGTATCCGGTTCTGGCGTACGGTAAGTGAAGTGTTAACGTGTTTGATATCCGCTAACTTAGAGGACCTATTGAAATAGAACGATAAAATAGGAGGTGCGGGTGGAAATCATGAAACCAACTTTCCTATTGCACACGTCTCGAATCATGCATGTTTTCATTATTCGTGCCGTTTTATTTCATTTTATCTACAGTCCACGTAAGCAAGCTTACAAATTCTGCATACCCAAATATGTCTAATATAATCTCAGAGTTAAATTCGTCGCCATGTTTGTAACTATTGACTTATATACAGTACTCTAGAACAGCACAGGGGGCACGCGGTGGCAGAGTTGGTTGAGGGTTCGATTCCCGATGGTGTCACTGAAATTTTTCACTGACATAATCGTTTCGGTCGCACTGTGGCCCTGGGGTCGTCTCAGCCTCTAACAGAAATAAGTACCAGGAATCTTTCCTGGGGGGTAAAGGCGGCCGGTGCTTAGGGCTGACAACCTTACCACCTTCATGAGCCGACTGCCTAAAAACCTGGGAACCTCGACCTCCTGGAGCCCTAAGGGCCTGCCAAGGCCTGTAATGGGATTGCTTTACCTTTTTAGAACAGCACAGGGCAGTACGTATATTTACCATCTTCCTTCCTACCGTATTTCAGATGCCTATCACGTTAGTTGTGCGTTAGTTACAGCCACCAGACCCAAACGTAAAGAAAATGTCGCGCGGTCCTCATGTTAATGTACATATGACAAATATTTTAAGGCGTGTGTAACTTTAAAAGTTTAATTTCTATAATTTTACACAAAATTGCCTGTTATTTGACCCATAAAATACCTGTCGAGGGCCAAACAATTTAATGAATCACTACCCGTAAATATTAATATGTACTCTATTGTGGCACATGTAACAAATGGCCAAACCAATGCCTAGACACAATGACCACCAATTTTGTAATACCACAGTGCAACAAAACGTAACACCATTGAAAATGTAAGCCGTCCTTAACCTCATTCTCTACACACAGCAATTCAAACATGGCTTGCACATACAGTGAAGCCCAAAGCGTTGCCGGCTCCGCCCAATCGCCATTAGCCAAACTGCAGTGTAACCAACCAGCATGGATCAGTTGTCCTGATTGGTCCGTTGTGTTCATGCACTTCTATCATTACAAAACCTTGAACTTTGCAGTATTTGAATAATATATATTGCAAATAAACACTTTATTAATTTTAACATGTAGCTTCTAGCAGTATTAATACATGCATCCTATGTGTTACTTTTTATCTTCCAAATGCGTACAATGCTGAAGGGTTTTCTTTATATTCTATGTCATATTATGTCTCGTCTCTTATCTTCTGTGTAGAGTTTGACTGATTCTAGTAACTGTGCTTTTCGTCTGTGATGCTGCGGTTTGTTGTTTGTCATTTAAGCCTTATGGGCCTAAATAACGGACAACAAAAGGCAGCATACCTCCGACAATCGAACAGAACACAAAATTACGTTAACCTTTAGTAATCGGTGACCTCTCAATTTTAAAACTGAAAAGTATTATAAAAGTACCTGTCAGTATAAATCAATTACAAAATAAATATTAAACCTTTACAACTAAAGGACCTAGGCAAAAGAAATGTGAAAGTATATAGCCTACATACGAATAAAAATTTTTTATATATTGACGATATCATTCATAGACGCTCAGCCAGTATAGAAATTCTCTGACTTGCGTGGCCAAAACGCTGCCTCGTGTGCACCTTCCGGTTTTCAAGATAAGAGACAGCTGAGTGACCATCCGCTTCCCACCAGGACTCTGGTCTGTAGCAGATGTAATATTAACGGTGAAAATTAGTGTTATTGATTTAAATGAAGATATCTCTAAAGCAGTCGGTTTTGTCCTTGTGTAACCGTAGTAGTAGGGACCTTAAGAAGCCGCATGTATATGAGTCTCTTGTTAGCTTATAATACTGTCTACCTTTATCGCTGCATATGAAAAGTTGACAGTCGCCAAGATAATTATTTTATTTAAAATTTTCTTCCCAGAAAATAAAAATTTTCCCCTATCCACGCCATAAAGTTGCACAGGGGGAATAGAAGTATAGGCCCATTCATTCATAACCTCGGGTTTAGATGGAAGTGAGTGTCAACTTTACGCCCCGACTGCTTTGAAACCGGGAAAGAGCAGCGGTACTCATTGAAGAGGAGGTTGGCCCAGGAAAAATATAAATAAAATTAATTTTAGTTGCCAAATAATGACACCAGTTCATATTTTGTCTTACGAGAAAATCTGTTAACAATTCTGGGTAAATCCACAAAGTAGTCTAACGTTCAGGCATTTTTACCATATTTTATTTCTCACGGAAAAGAAGTAGGTGTGTTAGATCATCATGTGGTCGGTCTGTGTGTTCCCAGACTTCAAACTTTAAACCAATTAACAGAATTTCACAGAATCCAATGAGAATGCTACGCTGTTAAGAGGCCACTAGAAGGTCATGCTTTTAAAGTTTCTACAATCAGGATAGACTGAAACAAATTGGCAGATGTGACATGCCACAAATACTACAGCCACTTAAGTGGTAAGTTTACAATAATAGATACTTAAAAGACATGCAACTTCTATCTAAGATGGTGTTTTCAGGTTTAATTTAGCCCTGACACCCTTTCGAACTCAAGAAACAATTGAGTTACCCCCATTAAAATTCTTACGTAGGCCCGTATGAAGCTAGTGTGCTACTCCACAAATAAGTAGGCTTCGGTATAATAATAAATAAATGGTGACTAATAATGTCAGATAAACATATTATTTAACTGCACATATTTAGACACAAAATCACATTTCATATCAAGCTCGGAAACTAATTTTATCTTATTGGAACTTTCACGCGAAACCAGTATTTTCGCTTTGCGAAACTCCGGGATTCTGCAGACTAAAACATGCGACATTTTATGACATTGTGACAGTGTACATAGTAAAATAATAATAATAATAATAATAAAGAGCAAAAACATACACTACAAAAATACATTTATTATTTCATTCAATCCCAACATGTTTCAGATGAACGATCGTATATCATCACACGGAAGTGTCTTATAGAACCTTAAATTCATTCATTCTGCAGTCTGTCTTACGACAGGTCCGTAGCCTTCTTCCAAAGCGAGTTCTCCATTGAGTGCGATCTAGTGCTTCCTCTTTCAATTTCCAGTACCTTCTCTTTTCCTTAAGGTCATCCAGTAGCTGCTTACGTCTTCTCCCTCGTCTTCCCGTCATTTCTATCCTTCCTTCTAACTTTCCTTCAATCACGTGTTCCAGAAGGCAGTTTCTACGCAAGATGTGACCGATCCAGTTAGCCTTTCTTCTTTTATTGTATGTATTATTCAATTATTCAAGTTAAAAATTAAACGATATAAAACCTGTAAAACACATATAAGTTCCATGAAAAGGTCATGTTAAGCACTTATTACTTAACCGTTTAAGCAAGCGTCATGTATCCATAAGGAATATCTAATAAGCTTAAATAATTATTTGTTGCATTTGTCGCCCTATTACGCATGATTTGGATGTGTAGCGCAATTTCAGAAGCATTACGGTTCTTCTCTAAAAATAACCAATCTCCTTCTGTGGCACAAGTGCGCCGTTATAGTGCCAGTTGTTGGGTCTGTCTTGCTTTACACACACACTCCATCCCTGACGATCTCATTTACTGTCTCAGTAAGAAAGAAACCACTTTTACACTTTGGCTAAGCACTATATAACTCGACACAACACAAAAGCTAATTACACGGCCCCCTAGTTTTCTGTTTCGCTTTTATCCCTTGGTCTACTGCAGATTTTTGCCCAACGAATGGCTGAGTTTGTTTCATGATCGCACACCAGCAGTGCTGTTCAGCAAACAGAAGACGGACGGTGCAATGTGAAGCTTGTTCCTCCTGTTGTATTATAAGACCTCCTTTTTCCATTAACTTGCTAATATATGCATCAGTTCACCTTCTCATCATTTTTACAGTCTACATTTTCCGATAACGTGTATGAAGGAGATATATGATTACAGTTTGCACAAACACTATGCAGGTTAGACATATAGGCTCTATGTTTACCGGCCTGTAGCGTGATATATGAACAAGGGATGGTGGAGTGTAATTTATGTAGGCTATGTTTACGGACCACAATGCTAAATGCTATTTGTACATACAAAAGAGGAAATTCAGAAAAATTAAAAGATAAAGAAATCTCAAGCTTACATCCTACAGATCTAAGGCAATATTTGAGTTTCTCATACATGTGTTGTTCACAATACAAGTAGTCTTGGATGTTACGCCGTGTCCACTGGTAACTCTTAGTATTCGACATGACGTGAGATTCCACAAGACTGAAGTCTTCATATTTAACGCAACTAACGCACAACCTGTACATAAACTGTTCACAACACAAAATACAAGATAGGCAAAATACGTACAATGTAACACTGTGTTACGTTCGCGTAACCATTTTGAAGTGGAAACACAAAAATATATTCCGTGTGTTGTTATTGAGTTACATGTCACTGACAACTATATAAAAATAGTGAGTGTTGCACAACAATGCTTTTATGGGAAATTTATATCACCGGCAACAATTAAAATTATACGTCCCAGTTTTTGAAAGAAATTATACTGCAGCTAGTTTGCACTCTTTTTGCGCGTTACATATTGAAACTGCACTGAAACCAAAGAATGATGGTTTGCTTATGGCCTTCTTTAGATGTGCAATTTGGCTAAACAGATAGTAATGACAGATAAGTCGTTGCGTATTTTCTCAGTTTTTGTGTTGCCGTAAGACGTTTTACAAAATCAGACGGAATTAATCAATCATGAAACAATATGTATACCTACTAAGTAGTATAAGTGCGCATCTCTGTACTTGTTTAGTTAACCAACATGCAAAGCGCATCTCTTCTACGCATCATTATACTGTCATCTGTGGCCTGTCTGGCTTGACCACATTTTTCCACATTATCTCATAAACGGCACGACTTTCGGAAAAAGTTATGGAACACGAAATGTGTGTCCTGATTTTCTCTACAACGTTTGATTGAAACATTTCTCATTCTAAGAAGAATTCAGCGAGATGTTTCACAAAAGTGCATTGGTCTTCATGTAAAGTACCCGTTATTCTTGTCAGAATTAGCGAAAACTGAATTTTCTCTACAGATTTTTGAAAATCCTCAGATACAAAATTTCGTAAAATTCTGTCCAGTGGGAGCCGAGTTGTTCCACGCAGACCGACGGAAGGACGGAGACAAACATGACGAAGCTAACAGTCTAGAAAGTTCAAGTTTCATTAAAATATGACAAGAATGAAAGGTGCTTGACATAAAGAACTACGTACATTTACGACAATATCTCGCTGAATTCTTCTTAGAATGAGAAATGTCTCAGACAAAAGTTGTAGAGAAAATTAAAACATATTTAATGTTCAGTAACTCTTCTTCCGAAAATCGTATCGGATGTGGGATAATGTGGAAAAATATGGCACAGCCGGACAGGCCACAGATGACTACATAATACGGCACATGCGCATTGCATGCTTGATAACTAAGGCTACAGATCTTCACTCAGAATATGTAATACTTATGCTTTGCCACGGTAAACAATGGTTACGCGAACGCACCTCAATGTTACGTTTTACATTGCCCGTCTTGTCGGTCTTAGCCCTTGAAAGTCGTACCTCAGGAAATGAACAACACACGACTAATGTCGTACAACATCTTATTCGGAAAAACCCTGAATGGAAGAGTCTATTTGGAAGCTGTATATATATATATATATATATATATATATATAAAGACGAAGTTAAAATTTATCTTAAAAGGAGTTTTCACTGTGTGAAATGGATTAATCCGACTCTCAATAGGATTCATGGGAGGGGTTTTGTGAACGTGACAGAGAAAACTTGATTTCCACAAAACGCATGGAATGTCTTTGACATCTGAGCTACTATCACTTTATCTAGCCATTTACTGATACATGCAATTTTATGTAGTGCTTACTAGTACAAGTAACGTGAGCTAAATTTTCTCTTTAATATTCGATCTGTCACATAATGATTTTAATTCAAATACCAGCAATTACTACCAGACCGGAAAAGCTGCTTATTTTTATGTGTTTACAGCAGATAGGAAGCAAGACACGTACCTAGACTGTTCGATGAAAGAAGATGGAGTGAAGAAGGAGAGAGCTGTAGAGGATACAGTGGAGAGATATAAAGTCCCTGGGCAAATGAAAGAGGGCAGGTGATAGCTTAACGGTACGTAGTGACAGGTTTAGAGGTTCGCATCCTACTACATCATTTGTGCACAGTAAAACCTATAGAGTAGTCGAGTTTATTTCAAGATCTGCTCCGTTACCAAGAGCGACAGAGTAGCGCGGAAAATCACACGGGCAGATCAAAATACTTTCTTTAGCAATCACAACTTTGTCGTATTTTGCATCAAAGACTTTGTCCTAGAGGCTGCACTTCTCCCCTTAAGTAGTCCCCAACTAGGCGTGTGCCCATGATTTCTTGTTGAGAGAATCCTGAAAACCGGCAATCCCACCCCCACCTCCCGCTGCTAGCGATGCCTTCCCGGTATTACCTTTACAAAACGTAACTAATCTGAGCTGGACCACTGACAAACTGTATCAACTTTCCTTTTTACGGAACAATAGGTCAATAGTAATTCAAGATCAAATTACTTCGAGCTATCAAACGTTTTTATCTGCCGTATAACCCTAACAATCCTTGTAAAACTAGTAAGGGGCTAAATAATATTTTGATTTTAAAATAGTTTTGTTTTAATTCACGGGCTATAACAGTTTTTCTCACATTCTAGTTTGGTCCATTGGGTACATTTAAGCAATTTTAATACAGTCATATTAGGGTGTATTTATACTCAACACACCTGTAATGAAAGAGCATTTGCATAAGTTAGACATATCTCGGTCTGACGAATTCCTCTCCAAATTTCGGGCTCATTACCTTATTACACCATCCTCTTCTTGTTATATCAGGGAATTCAATAATCCTAACCGGCTTCAAAATCCTCTTTCCAGCATAGTGTGGAAGCCTTACCTTGAATCTTTAAAATTATTAGGATGCCGACTTAACAGCTTAGTTCCTCCAGGGCAATGTCGGAGATACTTCTTCAAAGCAGATTACGAATGCTCCGATATTCCCCTGATTGAGGCTATCATATGATTTCCCCCTCACGTCTCATTCCACCCAGCACCTTACGTACAAATCTGAATTATTTGTATTTATGTTCCTTATCTAAATATTATTAACTTCTTAATTTACGGTGAATTTCTTTACTGCAGCAAGCCATTGCAGCCTCCTCTCTTATGTCCAGCTACTGTCGCACGTCACATAACTTACGATGTGTGAGATTCGACACGCATTTTTTTTAAGTGTCCTGACTCAGTGCAAATTCGTCCGTATCCTAGACGTTTCTTCTTTCCCGTGGTTGTCCTTACTACTGTATAAGTTTACACTACTACGCTATAGTTATACTGTATAGTTATCTCTAGTATCTTCTTCAGCAGAATATCTACTTTCAACATTGTAAATTCTCTACTTCAATTTTAACATCGATTTCAACACCCACCTATGCTGTAACATTTCAGCACTTATTGAAATTTTTATTACTACTTTATGGTGACAACATTTGAAACAATTCCACGCTAACTAATGCCTATTCCAACACTGCAGTACCTTAGGTACACAGTATGAATTTTCCCCATTCTCTCTAATATGTTTATAACATGGTATTTAAGTTATAATTATAGATTCTCATCAGATTCATCAAACGGCTGTGTTCCAGTTCATGTTAATAATTCAAATGATAGGCCTAATTCAGAATATTGCTCGAAGATCACTCAGTTCTCAAATCTAATGATGCGTACTAAAGGTTTGGTGGAAATTATTACCTCCATCTTGAAGATATATTCTAAAAATATAGGACTCAAATTCCTCCAAAACTTTCTGCCAGATCACTGGTGAAAGATTGTCAGGTTCCCGGTGGGACCACTTGCCTCAATCTTCACGATCTACACTCAAGAGTGAGGTACCAGACTCTTTCCAAACTTCATTGCCCCATTCCAGAATAATATATATATATATATATATATATTAAACCGCCGTTACAATGTCAAATCAAAAAAAAATATATAATTTTACTGATACGATAAAACTTTCCAAGCAGTGGTACTTCTACTTTTGCTATTCAGAGAATGAAAGCTACATACACAATTGTCTTCCGTGTCTTTTTATTTCCTTTCACATTACAGCACATAAGAAGCGTCTGATAAATTGGGAGTTAGCTTAGGAAAATACCTTTTTATACTACTTCTCAATCAGCTTTGATCGTAGAGGAGTTTCTTTAACCATCGGATGGAGGTTAAAGGGTGATACCCAAGACAGAAATTCTCTTCCTGTGTCATTAATTATCGCGCTCTTTTCTCCGAGGAAAACTTCCGCGGCAAGAGCGTTGACGTCCTTTGGATACGCCCCCTTTTGCCTTAATTACGACTCCAATCTTTTACATTCGTCTCCTTCTAGTATTTTTCTTATTATACAAGTAGATGTCTCCCCCCCCCACTACCTCCCCTAGAGAACCGACTTTCTTGCCAAGCCAACGACTTTCCCAATTCTTGGAATCTCTCTGCTCTTGTAAGATTAACTGTGATGATGTCAAATGTTACTTTTGCAGTAATTTATAGCTATTGGATCCCACCTACGTCTTTAGTCAAAATAAACTTCACATTTAAAAATTAGATAAAAGAAGGCTCAGGCCTAATTAGCATCGATTGTACAGAGTTATAATTATATAATCTAGTTTTGAATTGTGATTACATCCTATGTGTGGCCGTTCTTAGCGACAGCCTTTAATCTGTATTATTTATACATTATCGAGTGTTGGGATGGGTGCAAGTCATGACTTAGATGACAGAGTAGAAAGCGGTAGTGACGTGACGTAATCTACCTTGATGGTTCACAAACAATGAGTGAGCTGTAAATTGTTAAGGACACCTGCTGCATGTACGAGTAACCAAACGATTTGAGAAGAGTAAGAAAAAAACACGATACACACACGTATACGCATACAGACACAGACCAGTGCCTAATCCCAGAAAATGGAGCCCTCCTTCAAAGGTTTAGTCTCTCATTCCAAGTTTTGGCGAATTATTTCTTTATTGTTCTCCCACCTAAGTGTGTTTCTACATTGATCTTCTCCTTAGACGGATTCCAAGTAATACAAGTGTATACATTTCTCTCACGCACTCACACATCTACGACCGTACGTAAGCACGCACACACATATATACACACACCACATCGTAGTGCTTGGTGCTTCATATGAGGTTGTAATTTGAGGTCTTATTTCTTCCTAATCTCATCTAAAATATTTTCTGTGGTGTATGTGTCTCTCTGTCAGCAAGTGCGCATTTGTGTTTATGTGTTTATATATGTCTACTTGGAAAGGGTTCTTCTTTGCAATTACAAACAAGAGGCTCAGCTTAAGTATCACACGTAACAATGTTTTTATTTTAATTAAAAATAAAACTAATTCCACCATTTCTTTTGTAGGTGACGAGAAGAGGAACTCCAGATAGACAGGCAGTCAAAGAGAAGATACATGGAGAAGAGGACAGAGATTTATATGGGCGTGAAAGCAGAGCTCGCGGTTACTTATACTTGCTAGGAGTTTGAATTTACGAGGCGCAGAGCCTTGACAGGCTCACCAGATCACTCCTGCATCTTCAGTCTGTAATGTCTTTCTCTCAGTCATGTCCCAAATAAGATATGTTCAACTCAGCTATTCAGAATATCTAGAATATTAATTATAATCGCTTTGCATGTTATCTTTAAAAAAATTCAATTAAAAGTTTAAATTTTGTATTTTTATTAAATCTTCTTAAATAATCAAAATATTTCTGGGATTAAGTATCATGTTACGGACACAAAAAATAAATTATAATTGCTTCACATCTTTCCAAACTCCTCCACCACTCGGCCTAAAGGAAAAGTCATTGGTACCAAAAACTTATATGAGAAGCCCACCTGGTACCAATAGCCTATATGAGATACGTCACTGGAACCAACAGCCCATATGAGAAAGGCTTAAACAAATAAGAAATTTGAGATGTTCGGGAATGGGATAAAAACCTACGAACCACAGTGGGAATATTTATATGCCGGCCGTTCCTTACCGGCAGTGAAGAACAGGCTTATATATTCATCTCCTAATTCTTTAATACGAGTACATATGCGTCCCATTTGTCGTTAATAACTTAAGTTTCAGTTGGCTGTGCCATGGCTCAGGCGGTTAGTCGCCGGCCTCTCACCGCGGAGGCCCGGGTTTGATCCCGGGTCAGTCCATTGGGATTTGCGGTGGACAAAGTGGCACTGGGACAGATTTTTCCCCCCCGAGTACTTCGGTTTTCCCCTGTCAATTCCATTACATCGGTGCTCCATTAATCTGCAAAACGAAAAAATATTAATCACCTTCATCACAGGTTTTCACAATAAGCCTCAAGGCTGCGGTGCTTCCGTAGCATCTGCTGCGGGGCCCTTCACAAAAAAAATACTTTCAGATCGAAAGTATAGACTGATAACTATCAACCATTTAAAGCCTAATGGTTAATGTATGTACCAAAGGGTCTGACACATAAGCTCTGCATTTTTTCCACACGGTAGGCTATACTTATGCGTACAGTATAATTATTAAAAGAGCCAGAAAGTATTTCCCTACACGGCATTCACCGACTGGTATTTATAATAGAAGCGCACTCTCATTTATCATATGGCATACATCGTAGACTACCCACGCGCTTGTCCATGTGACGTATGTAGTGGCAAATGGGCACTGGGAGGTATTTTCCTCGATTTATTTCAGTTTACTCTGCCAGTATGATTCCACCAATACACTGTATTCGTCTTCATCTTACTGTACAACTCGTATCAAAAAGGCAAGCTGGTGAATGCCGGGAAACTGCAAATAAAGCAATAATCTTTTGTACATCGGGAAGCACTGGACAGAAAAGTACTTTCGTAATGTTCTGTAAATGGTTAGGATTCTGTCCATCCGTGTAGTTATGAGAATGTTTGCTTATTATTATATTCTTATTATTATTGGATTAATATTTTTTCGTGTGTATCTGAATTTGAATGAGTCGTATCAAATTCCCTACTTGTCTTATTGACTGAAAAATATATGTTTATTAATTTGAATAAAACTATCACGAGCAAAATTAATATTCCAGATTTATCACTAACTACAGCTGTAGGAATGGTAGCTTATGCTCATCAATTTTCGTATCTTATAATCTAGATCATAATACCTATATATTAATATACAACTCCTGTTTACGCAAGATATACTAGATTAGAAAACCGTTACCGGCTTCTCAGTACAGACTCTGCCCCAAGGAATTAATACGTAAGATACATACCTCTTACATAAAAATGGACATAAAAAGAAAGAAAAAGAAAACGAACTTTCCTAAAGTTGTCGGCTTCTCTTTTACGTCAAACACTTACTCTCATCCTAGATAAAACACTTTACTCCGAAACATAATCCAAAAGGATAGTGATAAATTTAAGCAAGTTTGTTTGAGAAGGGTACGTAGCAGATGAAGAGTTAGGGAGACAGAATGAAGGCTTAAATCCAGTACTCTAGAAGGGAGGACATGGAACTGGGAACGTACAACGTCTGAAACACTCTTGGCATGGAGACCAAATTTGAATGAGCAATTTCATTACCAGAGTCCGACGAAAATATGCGGGACACAGCCGTATGTCTACACAAGGAAACAGGTACCAAATGGGTATGTTCAGTATTCATACTGATAATCAACACCCTGGCATATAAATATCTAGGTCTGCCTTCATAAACTTTAAGCGTGTTAATAAATACTTTTATTTAGTTCTACAGTTCAACTTCTATTTCGTAAACGCATGAATTTGTGACTAGTTCTACCCACTGACTAGAATTTTTCATTTTAAAAAGGCATATTCCTGTAGCACAGAAAGCTGTCCTAAACCCCAACATGGATATCAAAGGCAATAATTACGCCAAATGTACGCATAACCTCATATGATATCACTTCCTACAATATCACTAAACATATGCTGTCACTGCAGAGGCCCTGTTTCGGTTTCAGTGTAGTCCACGTCGGATTTGTGGTGGAAGAAGTGGCACCGCGGCCTGTTTTCTTTACAGAGATTTCGGTTTTCTCCACTCAACACAATTCCAATGTTCCATCCACATTCATTCATCTAAGACAGAGGATACATAATGGTAGCAACTTAAAAGTCGTTAAAAACACACTTAATGAAACAAATTACGTATAATTTTAAGACTATATTTCATACTTAAACTAATAGAAGTTCTCTCAAAAGTATATTTTACTCTTTTCAGTAGTACAGTCAAAACCAACACACACTTGCGACACGCAATCAAGCTATCGGTTTCAGCTCAAAGAGCCATCACCAGGCCAGATGATGTCTCTTTGAGCTGAAACCGTTAGCCTGATCGCGTGTCGAAAGTGTGTGTTGGTTTTGACTGTACTACTGAAAAGAGTAAAATATACTTTTGCGTGTACATACCAACGGGTATGTCTAATTCAATATAGTTTTCTCGGGCGCACAGCCGCGTCAATTCGTTTGAATACAACGTTTCGGGGACTAGCTCCGTCCCCATCCTCAGGCAAAACTGATTTGACGCGGCTGTGCGCCCGAGAAAACTATATTGAATCATGTCGCCGCGAAAGTTTTAAAACTTATATCAAGGGTATTTCTAATATTAAAAAGAAAATAAGTTTTCTCCTAAATATGTAGGTATGTAGATAAACTTATCAACCTATGCTCTGCTTCATTTGTGAAACATGCTTTTCCAACGGGTGGCTGGCTAACGTACTTGTCAGAAAGGAAAATTCGCTTTTCTTTCCATACTCTCTTCCCTCATAATGGAGAAGGATGTGCTCAGTCGGTACAGTAAATCAGATTACAAGCTGGAAGAAAGCGGTATCGGGATTCGATTCTCCTCAGAGGAAAGAAATTTTATCTTCACTAAAATGTCGAAAAAGGCTATGGGTTCCAACCAACTTCCCACGCAATAACTACCGGCGGTTTTTTCCATGATTATAAAACGTCAGCGGCCAAAACTTTACACTTATTTCCATGTAGTGCCGGGATTAAGCGTGGGTTGAGCTCTACCCTCATACGCTTCTACATTTTCACAATCAAGTGCTTAATTACCTTTACCTTACACTTTTCCCGTAATGTGAAAAAGACCAAAGCGCAGTTATCGTTGATCCAACATTTTCTTTGCTGCACACAGTCTTGCTGCCATCCCACATGCCTAGTCTCTGACGAGGAAAACTCTCCCTGTCTCAGTCTTATCGCTGTCCTTCTCTGTAGATATCCGGTAGCTGATGCCTCTTCCACCACCGCATGCTACTTTGCCGTATACTACTAAATCAATACTCTTCTCCTCAACCCTCCATTCCACCCCTCTTTACTGCCTTCAGCATTTCATCCTATACCAGCCATTAAAAACACTAAGCCAATGAAAAGAGCAGTGAATGCAAGAAGATTTTTAAAGTTTACAAATTCTCGTTACCAAGATGAGAAAATGTGTAGACACATACTGTGGGATATTCTACGTTTATCTACTGATCGCGATTTTCGTAGTTAAGTATTTTAATTAGTCTTATTCCTACTAGCACGTCAAAACAGTCTTTTCAAAATCGACGTCACACGAGGAATTGTGTTCGGTAGGTCCTCAGTTCGGACATCAGATAGGATCCGATTATTCTGACCGAGATTTATTATAGTTTTTCTCAGTCCCTCCAGATAACTGCAGAGATGGGAGAGCGGTTAACTAAACCATAAACAGATAGGCCTACATAATTATGTAAGTAAATTTGCGAGTCCCTATTCATAAATTACGACATATTACTGTCATGTTAATGTTAGTTATAGCAGACGATGAAGTCATTATTATTATTATTGTTATTAAACAAATCCAAAGTTCTCAATATGCAGTATTCAAATGCCCCATGCATTTAGACTATCTGGAACAATTAAATGGAGCTTCACAGAAGTGGCAACCGTAAAATCACAAGAATCTCGTTTTTTCCTTAGAGAAAATACGTAATGCCTAAGTCACTGGTAATTCAGACTTAACAAATCCTACAGACTTCACCTCAATATCCTCCTTAACTCATAACAGTGTCTTTAAATATGTCAACGTTTCTGTATGTATATAGGTCTAGCAAATATAATTGTTCTGTCTGCTCGCCTTCACATTACTCCCATTTTAGGCGTTCTTTACAGAGTAAACAAGGAATGATTTAGGTGAAGATACAGTCCGTTCATCCGTGTGCCAGTCCGTTTCTCTACGACCCAGTATCAGCAACAAAACTGATTGTCAGATTGTCATGAAATTCGGTACACGGTTTCTTTACAGAAAGTTGTCAAGCAACCCTAATTTCCTAAAAAATCAGCGCAGTGACAGTCACGTTTTACTTTAAAAAGGCTCAAAGAATTTCTGCCCTTACAATATTTCATCTCAAATTTGGGTGAAATTTGATATAAAATCTTTAGGTAATATCATTACGCATTTGTGAGTTTCCTAAAAATCGGCGCAGTGACAGTCATAATTTCCTTAGGGAGGTAAATAAAATTTAATCCATATTTCCTATAATTTTTATCCGATTTGGAATACATCCGGTTAAAGAAGTTTACACAGATATTTATTGTGTTCTGTTAAGTTTCGTGAAAATCGGCGCAGTGAGACTACTTACTTCCCCTAGAAACTTACAAGAATTTCTGTCAGTAAGTTCCACCTCTGTTGTCCGATTTGGGTGAAAGCTATTGTAACAGATGTGTACGTATTTTTGTTGGTCATTTTTCGAGTTCCGTGAAAATTGGCGCATGGAATGCCGTACTTTTCTAAAGGGCGTAACGGACATTACATACACGGGTTTACCATGAATCTGTACGGAGAGTATGGCGCCGAAGAACTGTGTACAAAATCCCATTTGCAAACTTGTTATGTATTTGAAGTAGCGAAGAAGACAGTCAAACCCCTTATCCGACCCAAGTCAAACCCAAGCCGCCTGATGTTCTGAGAACTGGTAGTTTGGGGGTCATATCCCACTCCATTTCTCCTCCAGGGTCGTAGTCAAAGCGCAAGGCCGGATCTTCGTCTTCATCTACACGCAGGACGGCGATGTCGACTCGGATATCCTGTCAAGGCGCGTCTCCTGGAAGTTTTAAGGCAGCCCTTCTCAGCCTGCCGTAGAGCCTGACTCCAAATTGTCAGCCTGCTGTTTGCTGAAGTCGAGTAAATGGAAGCCTGATGGTAACCACATATGAAAATACCACCATAATAATAATAATAATAATAATAATAATAAAGAACTTTGTAGAAACAGGTCGTTAAGAAATTTTCCTATAAATCCAAAGATTGTCTTCGTCTTTCTATTGTAATTTTTGTCGCCCTAAGTTTCCTCATCCTTCTGTCGGTAGCGGAAAGCCAATCGTTAAGGGCGTCTTCTTTATATTCAATCAAGATAAATTTTCCAATTTTTTCGTATGTTTGTAAGGCTTTAGTTCTTCAACCATTGCTGCAGCTTCCAGGATTTTAAAATCTCGTAATATTTTTGATGGTCTAATCTAATAACGCGTATTACCGAAAAAAAAAATGCAGTTTTTCTATCCCTAAATCATGAGACAAATTTTTTTAAATTTCGGTTTTATCTGATATAATGAAGTCTTGTTCTATATGTTATAATACATAGGTTTATTTTGTAAGGATATTTATGTAAAAATTCTGTAGTATTCTACAGATTTCACTTTACCTTAAATTACAGTAATGAGAATGTTGATGCTGTGCCCTACTCAAAAAAAGAGTGGAAAGGCACGTTAGGAGATTCCTCGAATTTAGTTAGGCTAGCTAGGAATAACGCAACTGCAAGCCTCCCAATTCATAATTTGGTAACTGCGAATAGTAGCTCCCTACATTGGGCTCACAATTGTTACGGCTGGACGACTGTTCCCTTTATAGCACCAAGGTCAATGCTCTGAGTCCAAGAACGCTGTTTTGCTTTCCTCATGCCAGAACTGCAATTGTGAAGCATTCATAGGCAAGTTCACTCTTTCTGATCACCAGGAACATTCCTAGAGATAATCAAATAAATACTTAAACAACAAAAAATTTGTTAGGAAATATCTTTGGCTCCCAAAAATATTTTGACAACGAAAAGTAAATTACACTTCTTTAGGCAATCAGAAGAAAATTAAATTACACTTCTTTAGGCAACCAGAAACTTCGGAATATTTCGGATGAGTTCAAGAAACTTTATGATTTCGGAGCAAATCTTCTGCAGCGGACCACACCTGCTCTCCCAACCCGGGCGATATTTATTTCTCGTTTGCTTTCAATTGCAGGGTCTATATGCACATCAACTTGCTGCATTTAAATAATCAAGAGGTTTGTAGTGCTTAAAGCAATTGCAGTTATATTAATAGCAAGTCTCTTCTGATACAAGTCCGTCGAACTCCCCAGCCTGTAGGTTTTCAACTCAACTGATCGAATGGAATTTTTTATCGTAAGTCTGCTTACATTACTTCAAGCATAGATAAAAAAAAAACATTTGTGGAAATCATGAATTATTTTACTCATGGTAATATATATACGAAAGAAAAATTAGAGCAGGAAACACACAAAATCTTGTCTTGAGTCATAAATATCGCTTGCAGTTGTCTGTGTTTGATTCCTGTGCGCATATTTGGAGGGGACGCAGTTTCTACTTCATACATTACCTCATTATCAATACAGGGCATACACAAAAGAATGGTGCGGTTTCAATAGTAAAACGCACCATTCTTTTGTGTATGCCCTGTATATCCATCATTTCAAACTTGTAACTCCAGTTATTTCTGTCCGTATCTCCTCTTACACACCTTTATATTTAGCTCTTAGATTAACTGCATAATTGTGTATTGCTAACGTCTATGTTCTGTCCCCAGAATCCTCCTGCATCAACGCGAGACACACACACACACACAAACGTAAACACCAGTCACAATGCGTGTTGAGGTCTTCCAAACTGCTTCGATTTCTTAGCTTCTTTTTTATATAGACCCTATATGGAAGGACACAAAAAAGAAGACATTTCAAAGTTTACCAGTTTCCAAAGAAATTGCAGTACAGACATATCATAGTGAAGAAATCTATAATGAAGAATATTTTCAACTACCCATGGTTATTTTTCCCACAAAATGTGGTCATTTGTGTCGCATGATTCTAATAGTCAACACAGATTATTTCACGAAACAACAGACATAGCGAGTGAAGTGTCCTTATAATAGACATAGACCCTGTTCTTTGCGAGGTACAAAATAACTTTTTTATATATGAGCATTATCATATAAAATTCTAGGCTTCGAGTTGTCATTTATGTAAAATTTGTCCGCCTTGGTGTCAAAACCTAGAAGACTACACACTAACGTATTCACGTTTCAGCGATTTAGCTGGAAGGATTATTTTGAATTATGAATAAAAATCAAAGGAGACTTCTATGAAAGCTTTTGCAGAAATACTGCAGTATGCGTACTTATGAGTTTAAACTGGAGGGAAGGAAAAGGATGGGAAGACCAAGACTGAGATGGATGGAAGATGTAAAGGATCATCGGGTGACAAAAGGGAAACAGAGGGCTGTAAATAGAGAAAAATGGGCGTCTCTAATTAAGGAGGGCAAGGTTCTTAGAGGCTTGCAGAGCTTGCAAGTAAGTAAATAATACTTATCCATTACAAAATAATTTGTGTAATTTGAGCTTTCAAATGTGAAGTTGAAGATTCTGGGATATTATGCTGTGTAGCGGGGTTCAGCAGAAGAAGACGTTTCGAAACAACCTGCTACCCACCATAACATCCCAGAAGACCAGAATCATTTCTCAGTTTGTTCCGTTGTCCCTGCAGGCTACCTGTTAAAATGTTCATAATTCGGTAACACATATGCTAATCGCCAGAATCAGGACAGAAGTTTACTTCGGCAATAATGACTAAGTTTGGGAAGGGTCTTACAGTTTAGTAAACAGCATATTAACATTATTTTAAGAAAACGTAAATATAAATTGTTACACGTTAAGCAATCGGGATTCCATACATGAATTCGCTTTGTTGCTTTCTAAAAGGAATTCCCTAATGTTTCACGACCGGCATCTCAAAAATACGTGTTGGGATTTCCACGACTACTTTATTTTACAGCCAAATAGGCTTGTGTGTCGTCTAATAAGCTTCGGCAGTGTCACAGTGCTTGTAACAGAAACCATTTAGAAGAAGAATACTAACAGATAATGCTGCAGATTGCTTCGGAGTTCCAAGTAGTTGGACCCTTTTGCCTTACTAGGAAAAAAGGGAATAAAATGATGGCTGAATGAAAGGGAACTTTGCTTGTGGGAGGGGGCAGAAAGGGAGTAAGCAAAATGCAACAATAGAAGTGGGTGTATCTCAGGCTCCCTGCAACCAACAAAGATGAAACTTCAGCAAACCCCTCGACAGTAACTAAGGCACCTTCGGCTTCTACCACATCTTTCCATCCCGTGAAATTCAAGAGCTACAGACATTTCCTCTAGTCAATGCTGCCAACCTACAAATACTTTTACTCATTATATAACTCAGACCTATTTATGTTCGTCATATAGGCATACAGATATATGTAAACGCCATAAAGAAACTACGCTGAGGAAGGAGAAGGCAAAAATGTACCTCTCTAATACCAAAGGCCTTCAATCAACACGATATTGTGCGATCATTTCCCGTCCTCGCAGTACATCTCCCTATCACCCATCTTAATAATATACTTTGCCAAAAACCTGTCTACCAAATTCTCTACGAATTCCTTGCCCAATCCACCGTAAATTCCTAGATTTCACTGCCCTAATGGAACTAAGTGAATACAAGAACGCCCTCTTCAGTTACAGCGTCCTTCCTACGTCGAAATAGTTTCTGCAGAAATTTATAACTTATAATTTGTATTCCTCCCTCAAGATAGAGACCATGTTTCACATCCAAGGAAAAGAGGTGGCAAATTTATTATCTTGTAAATATATCTTGATGTTAAAAACAGCGAAAATTAGATATGAAATGCTAACAGGCATGAAAATAAATAACCAGAAAATGTTTTAAAAAATTATATCTAAAACTTGCTGCACATTCAACACCGATTAGCCAGTAACATAATAATATCATTGAAAAAGTTTTATATATTCTTGTTATATACTGCACGATACAAAACACATTCAGAAATTCAAAGCACAATCACAATTCTTCCCTAAATCTAAACCCGACACAAAAGAACTTGCATGATCGTAGCGTTGTTTACTACATACTTCTCGAGGCACTTTACAGTGTAGTAGTAGGATGCTGTACAGAATTTCTTTCAGGGCGTTTTCTGCCTTAGCACCACAGCGGTTTTTAGAAGTGACAGTTTTTTTTTTCACTACAAAATCCAAAGCACTGGCATTTCACTTTGGCGAGATTTCTACTCGGAGGGGAGAGGCGAGTCTACATATATATTTATATCTCTGTACAATATGGTGCAGGGTTGTCATCTCAGCATTCTTTCTACCATAAAACGCCCTTTCATTACCTACTGGCTTGCGAGTATCTCATCTATGACGTCGAAAGCAAAGCCTCAGCCAGTCAGAACAAATGTAACTTGTCTCCAGAGTCCTTACTTGCTTTCGTAAAACGTGTAGTTTGTTTATTTTTTAATTGACAATTCCATAACAAACGGAAGACTGTCACAGGCGCTGAGTTGAGAGAAAACACAATAGGTATGCCTAAACAATTAGGACACAATTTCCAAACATAGGAGCATGGCTGACAGGTTCATAAAATGTTATTAAAACACATATGATATTAAACAATTCTATGACTTTATATATATTATATATATATTTAAATATTAAGTTTTACTGACAGCATCTTATTAGTCTTCGTTAGTTCAGCACATCATTATAGAATAAGCAATCGCAAGCCTATTAGAATCTTTAATAACCGGACCAGTTTTCAGAACATTCAAACGTTCTCTCTAATTTCTGTGTCTGCGTCCTCCTTGGCGTATTCAGGTAGAACTTTTCATTACGAATTCTGAGGCATTGTTGTGACGAAGATCGTATTGGTCTAATTCGATCAGTCAGTTTAATTCAAGGCATAATTTATGTTCCTTTCATCCAAATATCACATTAAACTAAGCGGACCGGAATCAATAATTTACAGGTTATTGCATGAGGAAAAATAGAGTCAGCTTACACAATGCGGAACCTTTAGAATTTTACGGTAATATTTGAACATCAAAGGAAACCACTGTGTATACAACAAGGGGCAATAATAGGCAAATTTGTGTTTTTAATGTCATTGTTACTTCTGGTTTAAATTAATGCTGGCCATGGCCAGGGCAAGTAAGAAGCAATAACGGTAATGAAGGTGAGAAGTAAAAACACAGAGAACAGAGCTAGAATTTGACAACGGATATCAGCTGTTATATTCCACATTTAAAGGATGAACAGTTGAGGGGTGTGAAGGGAAAGTTAAATGTGTGACCAGCTGCTACCACAGCAGTAAAAATGTCTGTTATATAGTAGGAGGGGTAAAAGGGACAGGGGTTCTAGAATTTTTCTGCGGTAGGGAAAGAAAGAAACGGTTTTAATCCTGTGTTGATTTTGGAGGGAAAAGAGAATCCCCAAGGGAACTGGACTGGGAATATGTGGAAGGACAGACGAGATAGTAAACAGAACATAAAGAATTAACACTCGTCATGCTAAAAACACTGGCAAAGAAAATGAGAAGTATAAGAAATCATATGGATAATTTAGTGCGCGTGATGGAGAATAAAGACAGGCTTTCACAGGAAACTGACACTTTTTTCTCTCATCCACAGCAATACGGGAAACGTAAGAAATGTCTTAAAATGTTTTAATCTGTGCGTATCATAAAATGGTATATGTATAAAGAAACAAATTATTACAACCAACGAGAAATGAAAAGTAAAATTTTGGATTTAAAACATGTTCATTACGGGCGGATCCCTCGTCAAGAGGCGTCCTACCGAGTGTAGTGCGTCTGTGTGGGGCTCTTGCCCAACACAAAAAAAAAAAGTCTATTACGGAGGAATGTCAAGTGAATGAGCGACGAGATGGTATAAGTGCGATTAATCTTATGTTTTGTTCTAAAGGTCAAGACGATAGTACAACCTTAGGAATAAATAACGCTCAATAAATCGACGATCCAGACAGAATTGTGTTTATCCTGTAAATCTGCTAAAGTTCAAGTAACAATACCACAAAAGCCATCGGTTGTAAGTCTATAAAATGTGTTGTTTTCATAAACTCACAGGACATGTATGTTTAACTGTACAGAAGTGGCAGCACACGTCAGTCCACTGGGCTTGAAAGTGATAATTTAATTACTACGAAAAAGAAGCGTAAATGTTTTCCTGAATAGCCTGTGGCTTATTTATTTTTCGCTTATCAGCAAGCCTCTCAGTGGGCCAGATTATAACTGTGATGAGGTGGCTGATCGGTCAATAATGCACTGAATGTAATGTGGAAGGATTCGTGCCCTTCTTTGAAGTATTGTCGCAGAATTTTTCGGGACAGACTGATGAAAACCATGAAACCCCTCGTCCATGACACGGTGTCTGGACCAATATTCGAACAGGAAACCTCCCGAATACAAGCCAGATATTTTAGAGATTTAGTATTAAGCAGAACCATTCTGCACAGTGACAGGTGCCTGCTTTCCATGACAGTGGTTTGTTTGGTTGCGAGGCTTGACGTGTTAAACGTGAACAAAGAAATGTCACGACGGACTTGTATTTGTAATGCTCGAATATGTCTACTATTTTTGACTTCGCCTACACGTGCTTGCAGGCATAGGCTATAAGAATTACGGGTTTCTTGGTTGCACATAGGCCTAAGATGTGTCTTAAAAATTTTAGGACAAAGGTTAGTACGATATAAAAGAAGAGAATCCCACTTCTCGACTATATTTTTTTTTTGAATTTATGCCCCTTTCCGAGGCCAACTTATTCCGTAATTTAATTCTCTGCTATGTGCAATACCACTTAAAGCAAACAGTCTCAATGTTACACGAGCACTGGCTCAACATCTTCTTGTTTCTTTGCATTCATTTGCAGATATGCGTGTTCATAAATTTCAGAACTTCATAACAAATATTCCTTCCATCTATTGTCCGTTTGAACTTTGAAGATGGGTCCGATAG
Organism: Reticulitermes speratus; assembly: GCA_021186555.1. Lineage (NCBI taxonomy): Eukaryota > Metazoa > Arthropoda > Insecta > Blattodea > Rhinotermitidae > Reticulitermes > Reticulitermes speratus. Next base: position 34,847,990 of record JAJKFL010000003.1, on the reverse strand, counting down.
GTGTTACGAAGCATCGGTAACCAAATACCAAACCATGCTGCATAACACCCAAGAAGAGCGATGGTCTCAACTACATCGCAAGGAAAACCTGAAATTTCGCAAATATGCCTCCTTTTACTTGAAATGAGTAAAGCTGAAAGTAATGTAAAATGATATGTAAGCCCTAAATCAAAACTGAGCATATAAAATATAAGCCTAGAATTCGTACCTCAGCAATTCTTTATTTTCTAGGCCTACACTTCCGTGTAACAGAGGCAGACGTTATTATTTATTTCAAACGTAATGAATCTCGGAATATTTAATATATTCTTAGGCTCCAATCCAAAAATGTCTTGGATGAAGAAAAGGAGAAAAATATATTGCACAGCATTCCTCCTTCAGTTAAGTTGGAGGTATTAATGTGTCACGAAGACTGTGGGCAGGTCCCCAGAGAAAATAAAGGCGAGAGTTCACCTGAGCTGCTTTATGAGGTGCTAAGATATAAATTAGTAAGAGAGTAGCAGTGAGCCAAGAACAAGCGACCAGAAGTAACAAGACTGCAAATGGTGTATTGCACAAAGTAGTACACACCAGCCTTAATGCCATTCTTTTGATGGACGTTTTCCAGGTCGAATTTAAGCAAAGCCTGTCAAACAGTTTATACAATAAGTGAGAAAGTCCCTTTATGATGCTGTATAATGTAGGCTTTTTTACAAGTCAATGGCGCTGAAAAATATAATGAAATACTAAAGTTACCCGAAGATCTCTCACATAGAGCCTAATGCAAATTTAATTATGGGCTTATAACACAGATCAGTGGTCTTCAAGCTCTTAATATCCGTTGAAGTATGGCGAGTAAATACAAATTATTTATTAATTTCTATTAACCCTAATAATCTCTGTTAATGTATATTAAATTTATATCACTGTCTATCATAATAGAATATTAAATATAACATACAGATGTGTTACAATGAGCTAAAATTAACAAAGAATAATAAGAGTGAATATTATGCAAGAGATGGAACTGATTAACGCAATGAACTTTGCAGCTTCTGCACTTCTTACTACCTGGTAAGTTGGTACAGGCTTGTCACTATGATGACAACTAAATTGTTGTTGGAACTCATTTCCATAACAAGCAGTATATTTTTGTACCGCTCTTCCAAGCTAATTTTAAAGTACCTTGGTTGGTTTCCCCTTCTCACTGTCTTTAACATGACATGTTAATAAATAAAGACCTCCCCCACTTCATATACAATTCCAACATCAGGATAACTATATCTCTGTACGTTTTTCATTTCCTGCAGTAGGAAACAAAATCGTGAGTCATAACTGTAACAAAAAGCAGCAACCGCTACGAACTCCCTCATTACATATCCTCATTATAATATTACACCGGTTATTTATACTAATAACACAACGCATTTAATTACACTTATCACTAAATTAATCTTTAATAATTTGCCTTTGCTTCTGCGTTAATTTAAGGGATTACAAAGTTGATATTCAGTAAAACGTTGAACTTAAATACTGTTAATAACATTTAATAGTTTAATTACAGGTAAATTGATACTTACAAATTCAACACGTTGTGTATGCCTGGTTTCTTCTTGTTTTCTTAAATTATACTTTTGCTATTAATTCCCACATTATTTCTTTTTTGTTAGGACGTGTGTAACAAGATAGCGATCTTCTCACAGTGTTCATAAATTATACGAACTTCATAGGCAAATTTCGTTGATTTCAAAACAGAAATTATACTGGCCTTGCTAGTACTCAGTGTCATATTTTCTTTCTCTGTGGCCCAACAGCCAAACTGGGCCTAGGTCGCCTCATTGTTGAGGTTTCTATATGAAACACAATTAGACACACACCCGTTAGGACTCCTCTGAATGAGTGATCAGCTCGTCGCAGAGACCGCTACCTACGCAACACACAACAAACACAAGAGACGAAGAGCTATGCCCTCAGCGGGATTCGAGCCCGCGATCGCAGTAGTCAAGCTGCTTAATTTAAGTGCTGCTAACAGTACAAATCTCGATACTTCCTATTCGACGCCTAAAAGACACACGTCTATTACTCTATCATGATAGTAACACTGTGCCCAAAATCAGATTTGACCTGCCAAGTGCCTCTACGGTCACCTCATGTTGCTTTCCGCCTACGGGCAATAATAAGTACGCAGAACATGCACAATGTTTACGATAACCCCACTCCCCTCCCGGTAACCGGGATAGCGTAGTCGGGATTGTGACTGGGCTTGGGACTGTACGGTTTAGGGTTCGAATCCCTCCGGCGGTAAGAGACTTTTCTCATCTCCAAAACATCTCTAGCAGTCCTGGGGCACACCGAGCCTCCAATTCAATATTTTCCGTGGGCTCTTTCCACAGAAGAGATCGGAGTGTGAAAGCTTGGAGCTATACCTCCACTTCTCTTGTATGCCTTCATGGTGTGTACAGGGACAACTATACCTGTACCTCTCCCTCAGGAGGGACGGAGATAAACAGGGAATCTTTGAGACGGTCCTTAGATCTGGAACTACGAATAATTCTGTCTGGATATTAATACAAATTCGGAGTGTATTTGTGTGTGTGTGAAAGTAGGGCATAGTCAGTATGAGTTTGCATGTCAGATTGCGGTTTGAATGCTCAGCCCATGTCACTGCGTTCAGAACAGCGGCGGCCAGAAGGAAGAGGCCCGTCGGTGCAATAGATTTATGAGGGCATAGCACGGAAACGGCAAGACCATACCTAGTGTACGTATATAAAGAAACGTGCATATACACAGCACTACGCAATTCTGTTGAGACAAAAGGAAAAGAGGGGAAGTCTGCACATAGTTGTTAGGTTAAGTCTAGGGCTTCATTTCGTGGACCGCATCAAATTATATATTGGTCTACCCTGCCCCATGCACACCCAAGGCAAGTAGTGGTTTCCTTGTCAGAAACTTGTTTTACACAGTCACACTACACTTGAGCAGCGCTTTAGTTCCGTTATATAACTTAAAATATTAACTAATAGAACTTGGGAAGCATAAATTCTCTATTGTGTATGAAGCCCATAGGTTCATTAGTGTTCACACTTCGTATCTGACGCCAGTTTACGACATTGCACATCATACCCTATTAGAATCCGTTTTAATATTATCTTCCCATTTAAGTTAAAGCCTGTGCCCGCAAAAAATGTTACGCATTTTCTGTCTCCCACCATTTACACAAATGCAGAAGAAAATTATACGGGGGGGGGGGGGTTAAAATTAAAAGTCAGAAATCTTGCTTGTAAAGCCAGCAGGCCTGAAGTATTTCAGCCACACTCCACTCTTACGGAGCGTCATATAATGAAAACCCTGTATAACAACATGATAGAAAAATGAAATTGTTACATCAATGCCATTAAAGTGGTAAGGGAAGCATTTATTACAGATTCCATACTTCAGAGCATGATGTGACAAGGTATATGAATATAAAACACAATACTCAATCAACAAATGCACTCTTATTTTATTACATATTATATATTACAATCTCTGTAAGCTAGTCCAACATGTTTCGATCCCCTCCTGGGATCATCATCAGGGACCCTTGTGAGAGTATAAATTACACAAACAAAACCAACAATACAAGTACATGTTAAAAATATAAAATTTATAAAAGATGGTTAAATTGTAGGAGATCTTTCGTGATGGATCCCTGGTCTACTGCTACAGGAGGTTGGTTGTTTGTATGCGGATGGATAAGGCAGAACTGACCAGGGATTCACCACGAACGATCGCCTACAATTTAACCACCTTTTATAAATTTTATACTTTTAACATGTACTTATATTGTTAGTTTTGCTTGTGTAATTCATACTGTCACAAGGGCCCCTGATGATGAACCCAGGAGGGGATCGAAACATGTTGGACTAGCTTACAGAGATTGTAATATATAATATCTAAGAAAATAATAAGAGTGCATTAATTGGTTAGGTATTGTGCTTTTGATCAGTGACAATGCACGGTATGAATAATATTAAAACATATGTGAATATCTAATGAAGTAATTCATATAAATTTTTACAATTCCATATAATATTAGACCTACACTTTGCACTTCAGCACGCTTTAAAAGCTTAAATTGGAAATACCGCAAATTATTGCCAAAAGAATTTGCAATTATTTGGAAGAAGGACAGTGAAAAATTCGGTTGATTATTCCTGGTAAGGCCTAAATAATTACACAAATGTACCTTCCATCTCAACAACATGCATGAATCACTACGGAAATTAATGAATAACCACAGGGTTTATACAGTATCCACCTCTCAGTACTACAAGGAAAGACACCCAAAAGACTCTGCTGCGCCCTGAACATTCAACTTGAGGCAATTTTACAGTGCATCGACCCGTGCTGTTATTACCAGAAATTTCATACTTCGTGCTATTAACAATCTGTAATTGCTTCACACGTAATTCAGTGTAACAGAACGAAGACGCTAACATAACCTCACCTTTTCCTTTTCAAAGGAAAAAGCACTGCACGCTGAATTGCATCTTTATTCCGTAGCAGAAAATTATGGTAGAGACTTTGAAAATAAACGTATCTAAAATACTACCTCCATGGAAGACAGTGATATTTGATGTGCTAATGGTCAGTCAGCTAGACAACAAATATCACATTCTGTCTTTTTTGAAGCCCGAACATTCTAACCATTTACATGAGTCCGCCTCTAGTTCATAATGAGTCAAATAAATCCAGTTCATAAGTATATTCATCACCTATTTCTTTAAGGCTCATTTTAGTATCTGAGGTGACTTCTCATTAGATTTTCCAAATAACATTTCTTAAGATAATCTGATTTTCCCCCTGAGTGTTACAGACATCCCCTGTCTATTGTCATTCATTTGTCAGCCTAATGTATGGCACTGAAGAGTACGAATTACGATCGGGGAGGACATGGCTCGAAAACGGACTGAAGTCACAGCAGAAGAAGAAGGGAAGAAGAATACAAATTATGAAGCCCTTGATTACCTAATAGTCTCCACCAAATTTCACACATTCATTTTCCTTCGATTATGTCGCTGCAAACCATCCAGACAAGTCAGAGGCCGCATGTTAAAATTCGTAAACTTTCTTCTTTTGCGTTGAGGGGCTGTTATCCTAGGACCAACTCCCCACACCCAGTAGGCAGCAAAAACCTTGTAAGTGCTTATTCAATCACCTTCAGAATCTTGAGGCTGACTGCTCTATCTCAACATCAAAACAGCACTAATCAACCCTGTTAACAAACGTCTTCTTGCTGCGTAAGCAGTTTCAATAAGGGATCGAGGACTTTCATACAATTCGGCAAGAGATTATAATTTTGATGTGTTTAAAATATAAGATTTAAAGCTTTAAATGTGGGTGTTTTGAAGTAATAGAATAATTTGCCGACGTTTCAGAGGCGGATGGAAGAAGCACGTTCCTCAGAAAAGTAGGAAAATTATCCTACTTATTGTGCCAACCAAGAGGACTAACGTTTTTGTTTTATGATTGTTTAAAACAGACTTCGGGTAACGTACACTAAGTTATAGAACACAACAGCATTTGCAATTTACATTTCCATTTCTTTTAAGGACAAAAAATAAGGATAGAAGGAGGGAATCGGTGTAAAGGAGAGAAATAAGGAGGAGAGGGCTATGATAATTGGTTTGTGTTTTAGAATTCCACCGTCTGACCGGTGTGTAATAGAGATATCTGTTTCGACTTCTTACCCTAACGTTTCACCCACCACTATTATATATGGCCAAAGAATATAGCAGGGAATTACTACGGTTAAGTTATGTTTATTATACTGGGGGACTCACAAGTCGTGCAACCACAACACACATCTCTATTTGGAATAAATAGTTACAGAGATGTAAAGCGGGAACCTCTTCCTCAATTTTGCTGCAAATCACGTCTGCTGAGACACGATAAAAAGTCTTTACTCACCTATCAGAATTTGGATTATGCTTCGAGAATACTCTGCATGTGCTCCGCGAACTGAATGAGTGTGGAAACAGCTGCACCAGTTCATAGCTTTGAGAAAAATGCACCAGTGCATTGAAACAGGCTGAATTAGGCGTGGCAGGACAGTAAATGTAGATTGGGTACATATTTCGGATTAAGAGCTCCGTGAGATCATTGGTATTTTACCGATGAGTTATACCAGAAGTCGGGTTAAGTTTTTTAAAAGTTATGAAGTATTCTAGACTTATTATGGACAGGAGTTCAATAAAATTGTATATGGGTGTAAAATAAACTCTTAAGTTAGGTTCATGAAATGTTAGTTTAAATCTTAGTTTCAGAACTTAAGATGTTTGTCAGAAATATTTGCACAAATGAAATTTTCCGAGATATTATTTAGAACGTCAGTACATGTTGTGGCGTCAAAGCACAGTGACATAAAACAGTTTACAATGGCCTAAAATGTATAGGTTAATTTATGGTTTGAGTGACCTTAAAAACTCTAAATTCAATAATGACTTATATTCAGTAGGACCAGATCTACTACATACGTGTGTCTCACTGAAATAACAATATTTTTCTGTTAGTCTCATTTTTTATAGGCCTATTAAACTTTACAATTGTGACACTGTAGTTATTGTAAAAGAGTATGCCAAACATTTATTTTTAAATCTGCCTTAAGGATTATTCTATTTTTTTTTTATTGAAGGGACCCGCAGCAGATGCTACGGACGCACAGCAGCCTTGAGGCTTATTGTGCAACCCTAAGAGAAAGATTATGTTTTCTCTGCTTTTCCATTTTAATGGAGTACCGGTGGAATTAAATTGACAGGGGAAAACCGAAGTACTCGAAAAAAAACCTGTCCCAGTGCCACTTTGTCCACCACAAATCCCACACGGACCGACCTGCAATCAAACCCGGGTCTCCGCGGTGAGAGGCCGGCAACTAACCTCCTGAGCCATGGTACGGCCTTTATTCTATCTTACATGCGTTTTAGTTTGACAGGCTTAGGCATAAACACTTTTTCTACTCTCTTAAGATATTCCTTACAAGATGTTTTCCTGTACCTTCTTACACTACACTTTTTTATTCTCAAATTCAAATACTTTCCCGAGGCACCTATAGATCCCACACATACTTCAAAGGAAAATAGGTGTCTACGTGTAAAAGGCCGGAATGTGCTATTTTTAGTATACATTTTTATCCTGAAAGATATGGTCGGGGAATTCGGCACATAAGGAGGATGAGAGAGGTATATGTAGGGTTTTGGTGGGAAACTTGAGGACCCCGAAGACCTAGCCATAGATGGGAGAATGATATTAAAATTAATCTTAAAGAAATTGATTTGAAGGGCATGAAATGGATTGATCTGGCTTGGCACAGAGACAAGTGGTGGGATTTGTTGAACAAGGTAATAAATCTTTGGGTTAAAAAAACGCGTGGAATTTCTTGATTAGCTGAGGAACTATTAGCCTGTTAAGAAGGATTTTGTTCCAAATTTAATTAGTTAGTTACTAAGGAATTTTTATTCTATAAGTTGTAAAACGGATATGACCTCAATTAAATGGCTGAGAATAGATTCGGTCGCGGGCTCTTGTGAACACCGGCATGAACTACTTGTTTCCATGACGGGGAGATTAATTTGATTAGCTGAGGAACAATTCTTTTCTGAAGGTCTCTGTTCCATAGAGTTACAGTGCCGCCCGTACGTTGAAATCCTCAAAGCAGAATTCCACGCCTTCCGCAATGATCAAAACTGAACATGTTTATCACTCGTGTTTTCAAATTGTACGTTCTGCAACTCAACAACTAGACTTTTTCCGCTCTTAGACAAACTGATATGTGCTGTAACCATTAACATCACACATCCGCACGTTAACAATTGTGCGAATCGCTTGAGAATTTCCGCCAATAGACATGCATGTATGTACGCTAAACCCTGAAAGTTTTCACCTGTTCTCTTGGACTTGAGAGCTGAAATGTACATCTGACAACAGCATTGCATTCGTCCGCCCAATCTGAGGTTTCTACGTCACTCGCAGGCGTGTCCAGGATCATGAAATCCCTAAGGGACCCTAGTCCATGTTGTAAAAGGGTTAGGCACTTCTCCGGCACAAATCAAGCTAAGAAAACCTTTCAAGGCAACTACAAATAACAGGCAAAGGGATGTCTTTTATCCCTTTTGTCTATGACTTTGCAAATACGCTTTCAGGAGCAAGACTGAAATGACGCCATGCCATGTCAAAACGCTGAAAAAGAGAGGTGATTAGCTCTCATTGGATACTTGACAGATACTGAATGCCTTTTAGACAGGGTCTGGGGGAAGGAAAGAAGGGTCACGTTTGGCTTCTCAGCGTGAGAGCTGAACAATATACAATCATGGCTAGGCAACAAAAAGTGTAAGGAAAAAATAAACTGCACGGTATGGAAAGCCATGGCTTCCTAGTCATCACAAGGTGCGCGTTAGTCCATTGCGGATGACAGGAACGAAACACAAGTATGGTAGTGAGTGGCTGGCAATTGGATGTAACAAACTCAGGACGTTGCTATAACCTGATATCAAAATATTCTTATCGGAACAAAATAATAAACTCACCTAAATGCAAAATGTTATGTGATGGTTTTAACAAGCTTCATGTAGCAATGCTCAACCAGTCAAATTTATAAAACCTTAAAAGATTATTACCGTGTTAAAAAGAGAGCGCACTGAGAATTTTGCAGGACAGTAAGGTAGTAGTAACAGGCTATTTGCGATGAAAATTAGACTAACGAGTTATTTAATGTTCTCAAATAAACAACACAATATATTCCGTTCAGCGCAACTTATATTAATATATTTAATATCTATTCATACGCATGTTTCGGTCCTGAGACTATCCTCAGATGTGCCATACAAGAAAACTTGTACAAGGTAAAAGTGAAAAATTTGTGAGATCTCACAAAATATCAAATAATATGCGAGTAATTTTTACAATGAATATTGTAACTTGTACTTGTCATAGCTCTGATGCCTAACATGATATTACAAAATATTTAATTTAAATTTCTTTAAAAGCTTAAACACTTAGTTTTCAAGTTTTAAAGATTTTAAAGATTTTTAAACTAAGTCATTATACTTTTAAAAAAATTAAATTAAATATTTGTAACATCAGATTAGGCATCGGAGCTATGACAAGTACAAGTTAAAATATTCATTGTAACACTTACTCGCATATTATTTGATATTTTGTGAGCTCTCACACGTTTTACACTCTTACCTTTTACAGAGTTTTCTTATATGGTGCAAATGATGATTGTCTGAGGACCGAAACATGTCGTGTATAAGTGGATATTAAATATATTATATATAAAAGTGGTGCTAACTGAACATATTATGTTATTTGTTTGATTGTACGTGCACAGCAGGATGGATTATGTTAAATTTAATGTCCTCATCCTATCCCTAAATCCCTATGTATCTTACATAATATATTTTCTTCACGGCGACTGAATTCAATAAACCTTCTTCGGGCAGCAACAGCGTCAGATGTTTGAACGGAATATGAACCAATGTTTTGAGAAACATTTCTTCTTGTCGTCAGAGAACTGAATGTGTAATTTTACGAGGCAGTCAGTAACTCAAATTACATAGCTGTTATAGCCCTATCAACGTAATATACCGACATTTGCCTACAGCGAATGAGAAATGCAATACGCCAACAATATTAAGTGATATGCATAGAGTAGAGAATTTCTTCCTTACCTAACATCCTAAACTTTGGTTGCTTTTATCGGCTGAGATTCTGATTTTTCCTGAGCACTTTGTATTCATACATTTAGAATTTATAAATAAATGGAATGAGATAGTGATTCTTGCATCAGTAAATTGCTCTATGTGCATAAGACCGCAGTCGATTTCTTAGTGACGTTTACAGAATAATCCAAAATACTAATCTCAGCAAAAGGTTCCTATGACAGTACAAAGGAAATACAAATACCTCTAAACACAATAACTTTAAGAGGTCAAGTCCGTCTATCCTCTACCTCAGAAGAAAGACCTTTTACTATTGCCATGCATAAAACAATAAAGATATGCAGAATAACCCCCCCCCCTATTGTCTCCGTGTTAAAACCTTCTCCACAGCAAACACAGAGCAAAACAGCTGATCCTGATGGGATTTAAAATGCCAGCTTGCACTTTCGAAAAGCCGTGCTCGCTCTATAAATGTCATAACCCCCTTCCCCATGCGCATTACGTGGCTTAAGAGTTGGTGTGTGTGAAGAGAGAGCACAAGGTTCTACTATCCTGCACACAGCAAAAACACTATCACCGTCAGGAGGGTCACCAGGTTCTGCGTTATTCGTACACAGGGAGAATATTATATATGACACCCGTAACACAACATCAGTCACTCTAAAACCACTCATATACTCGCTACGGCATTTTAGGAAATGTCTTTACCCTCTTCCACTGGTAAGCACTCTACTTCCAACACACAATGTCGTCAATATTTTTCGTACTTCTTAAATTCGGATGCACCGCCCATGAAATTCAAGTTTTCAGTTGGAAGCTTAGGGAAGAGTCCCTTTTGTAGCATAAATTCCCTATAGGCCAAGTTAATAAAATCGCACGTCATACATATGCCAGCTAGCCGTAAAGTACAGATGTCAAGACTTAAGTAACCAAAATTGAAAAGGAAAATTATGGAGTAGAACATTAAAGAACCCTATGCAATATGTACAGAATCACGGGATTACGGGAAGAAAGAATTGCTACATTTTAAGTAGCTTCGACCAGAGATAAAAAACTAGCTTAAAGGTATGGTGAAAGGGAGTTAACTTTGGTGACAGTCTGCCTTCAATAAAAAACACATCTATGAAACACATGAGAGGTCGCTGATTTCGCAATAATGAGGAAGTAGAAAAGGCTGTTTGTGAATATTTGCGAATGCAAGAGACCGATTGGTCAATCTGTTTGAGTGCTGTCAAACTGCTTTTTCGCTACACCCAACGATAAAGGAAGGGTAAGCTATACAGGTCAACTTATCTTCTGTCCCTCAACTTTTATTCGTTTACCCAGGTTTGTCTAAATAACGTCTGTCGAAATTCAGTTTCTACTTCACAGAAAACACATCATGTCTCAATTACAAAACTATTAATTTATTAATATTTTTTAAGAAAGTATTGCCGATCCCAGTGGCCGCGCGGTCTAAGGCGTGAGTCTGCGGCCGCTCGCTTGTTTGGGATTGCGAGTTCGAATCCCTATGGGGGCATAAATGTCTGTCTCTTGTAATTGTTGTATGTTGTGTGTCTGAGTGTGATAGTGAAGCCTCGACAATGGGGAAGCCCTGACCCACTAGCGGGGATGATGTTCCATGGGAAGAAAATAATTTCTTCTTATTCTGAGAGTCATACGATACACACAAATACAGTCTGCAGACCAAATCCAGTTCCGTGAGAAGCTAACTGTACTGCAGATGCTACACAGAATAACGACTCTACTTTTAAGAACTTTCCGGAATCACCCCCTCCCCCCACTGATTCGCCGGGTAATCGTGTCTTGTCTGTATAAAGCCTCTATGGCATAAAGTCAAAATCAGATAGACAGTGATGATAATTGCTATGACTAAATGTCACAAACGTTCCTCCCCTGCATAGGATAATATCCCGCGAGAGTGATTGCCAACTGCATGACTGTGTTTTACTATGCTTATGTTTGTAAAGTCTGTATTTACATTTCTGGGCTTGATTTTGTGGTTATTAAAAAGCGCCTCCTTCCTCCAATGAAACTCTCAGTACCTAACAAACATCCTCATTGTAACATACATATTTGAGATTAAATCCAACTTTAAAAACCTATTTTTTACTACATTAAGCGTGGAATTTGCTAGCATTATTATATTTAAAACAAATCAAATGGAAGTCCTAATAAATATTTCATTCTGATATAGGATATTTTAAATTGATACAAGCAATATTGTGATACGTAAGAAGATATGAGATGGTGCTTCACAAAAAATTCACCTTGAAATAGAGTCAGCAAAGGTAGGGGCAAAGAAATTATTTCATTTTGGCCGAAACCTTGCATCCTTAAGAAATCCCTCCCTTTACACAAACAGCTCTCGAAGAGTTTGTAGAACGGTTTCTCAGCTTTCTCCCATGCCCTTTGTAGTAACTCACAGACTAAAAATAAGAAGGAATTCAGACCCTGCTTGAGCCTTCACCTCGTGGTTTCTATTAGGCCTGCTTTCAATCTCCATATCCGGACACATCAATCATGGCTGTTTAAAACAAGAGGCGATAAAGAAAAGCACAGATGCTGCCCTGAGAAGAAAAAAAAACGTTACTTGCAAACGTACCTATGCATCACATCGCGCCACATAAATTACTGGCTCGTTGCTCCTTACACAAAAGCGACTTGCTACTCAAAGCCAACAATTTCAACACGGAATTGCATTTATCAGCGTGCCAAAACAACAGCTCAACCACTAGTTACTACAACGAAAGAAATCAACTAACTGCACAAAGCCGAATCCTCCTTGAGAAGCTGTCAGTTCCTGAACTTGTTAAGATCTTCACTGCTTTAAATGAAAGAAATTACATGACCGTATACACATCAGCGTGACACTGGATATTATCATGAACCACTTCATTGTAATCGGGAATTTAATACAATACGATCTTCTATGTCTCTCAATTGGTCCGTTTCCTTTAGTGTCCAAGAATAAAATCTGAAAACATTTCTCTCCTCCTTATCCTAATTTTTTCAGTATAATAGTATTTAGTGAAGAGCATGTTGCATATCATACAGCTCCTCAACATGAAACTCTCCAGAATGCTCTTACTTCTTCTACCTCTTTGATTCTGACATCCTACTCATTGATCTCTTCTCAAATCACCTTAACTTTTACGCCAATCCAACCCTCAGTGTTTCACACCAAGTCTCACACGTATAAAAACAGACTGTAAGAAGTTAAAACCGTGCATTTAAGTCTTTAGGTTTTAAGGCACAAAGCAAGATAAAAGTCTGAACTGAAAGGTAAGAAGCACTCGTAACTTTCAAGTACTCCTAATACCTTCCTAAATGTAATTCGGTTATGTTACTGTCGTTAATCTGATTATACTTCGATACAGACAGAATTCACTCAGCTAGAACACTGTGAGCTGGTCATTCACTAGAAGGCTGACCATATCATTTCGACACATATCCATATATTTTATGTCCCCACCAGTCATCATCTACTCCCACCCTTCAACTATGTCCGTAATGCAACGGACTCCCCCAACCCTTCGACTAATCTGTTACATTTGGGAAACCCATTTATAACAGTTGCCAAAAGTTAGCACTTGCTTCTGCTGCTCTACTCTGATTGGAGGGCCGTTCGTTGCATTTCAGATTCCTGCTGTTCCGCCCTTCCATACTGCAGCCACAGCAAAGTTGACAGACACCAAGACAGACAGCGTTCCATAATCACACAACCAATCAGCATGTTTCATATCAATGCTATTTGAGCAAAAGTTACGTAATGGTATTTTTCTACATTTTTATTTGAAGATCACATTTACTGTCACCACACTTTGTAGAACGAAATACGTACCTGCCTACCCGACTAACTAATACCTTGAATCATAAGGGAGCCGGGATATTTTAGTCGGTGTAACGATTGGGCTACGGGCCAGAGTCTGTTTCCATTCCCGGTAGAGGCAAGAGATGTCTCGTCCAGTGACTATCCCGGCTCTGGAGCCCATCCAGCCGCCTACGCAATGTTTAACGGGACGCCTTCTCTGGAGGTAAAGCGGCCGGGACTTGGACGTAACCACTAACCTGTATCTAGTGACGAGGTTAAGAATAAGAGGAGTAACAACTGCATTCCCCCCACATGTCTTCATGATATGTACTGAGACAACTTTACGTTGAGGAACGTTCCACCCTGAGGACCCAGCAGTCGCTCAGCGGGTTAATTTCATGGAATACGGACGGTTGTTACCGTACTCACCAGATCTCGCCACCAGATATTTAATATTCAAGGCAAGTTCAATAATCTAATCCACAGTCTCACAAACTATTCATTTGAGATCCATTGCAATATTATCTTCCCACATACGTCTAGAGAATATTTTACCCTTTTCCTGTTTCCTGAATAAATTTTTACGCATTTTTCATTTCCAACAAACCTTCGACATGTACCGCCCATATCATTCTTACTCTCAAAATAGATCTATTCCATACGGTTATTTGCCGGCCTCTCAGCGCGCAAACACGGTTTCAATCCCAGAACCTTCCACGTTGGATTTGTGATGGACAAAGTGGCAATGTGGTACCTAGTTCTCCGAGTACTTTATTGTCCCCTGTCAGTATTATTCCACCAACAATCCATACATTTCTTCCCTCTACCACCGACACAACCCAAGTTTAGTAAGTGCAAGAGTAGTTAAATAAAATAATTTAATTGATTACATCCCGTTGTGTTTTGGAACGTTCAAAAACAAATCGTTTACTATCCGTCAAACACAACTACCTTTATAATTAGAAATAAAATACTAATTAATTAAATATTTACTTTATTAATACCCACAACCTATGTGATTCATTAAGACTGAGGGGTCAACTTGAAGGCCTATATGAAACAAGAGCCAAATTATAATTTCTAAGTTACACCACCTATCCTTACATAACAGAGAATGATATATCATAAATGTGAATATCAGCAAGTATTTTACAAGTAATTTGGTAATAATTGTTTCTGAATGCAATATTTACTTTTTATTGTCGATTAAAATACAAAAATTATAGGCTTCATATATTATGTGGTTCGGAAATTCGGTCTTTCATCGCCCTGGAAGGACAGGAAAGTGCTGAGGAGAATGTGGATCTACAAGAGATAGAGACAGAGAGAGAAAGGAGGTGGTGTAACAGGAGGATAAAAACAATTATAAATTTTGGAGCATCATAATTCATAGATCTGCTATTCACCACGACAAATTAGGGTGGTATAGGCAGAAGAGTTAGCATATACATATATATGAGCAATGATGAACACAGGTCTTGAGCGAGAAGTTATGGATAGAGACTATTTAAGAGAACAAGACGTACGAGTACGTGTATGTAAATGACTAATAAAGATAGGAAGTGAGGGGTGGACTGGATTAAACTGAATATTATGACGAGCCTGTGTGGCCAGGATATGGAATTTCGGATTTCATAAGGGGCGATGTGTTTCGTTATTGGTTTGCTGATCATTATTTTCTCAAAAAGGATTATGCTCCCTAGAATTAACTTAAAAGCAATACATAAAAACGTTGATAATGTACTCGTAGAAATAACAATTTAATGATAATCGGTGAAAAAGTTGAGCTGGTAAATATTCATTTTTAAAGCCAGAGTATAAGGCCCAGGCCTGACACACAGAACTGTAAGTATATGTAATCCTGCGATGCCTGCGTCAGCTGCTGTTAATTATTAAAAGCAATGGAATTACCAGTATGTCTACAATTGAAGTATAGAATCTGTAATGTGACTGGGAGCAGAGAATTCCTGAAACATTTGTACGTGGCAAAAGTAACTTAACACACAAGCACTAGGACAGAAGAGAAGCGTAATAAATTCTCCAAATGACGAATTAGACGGCATATTTTGGCAAGTGGTGTTGGAATTTGGAAGCCATGCATTTGAAAGCGCGCCATAGTGAAATAATACGGAGTGGCAGAATACCAGTGTGAGACTAACTGAAATCGCAGTTGAATTTATTATATCCTATTCTAATCTGGCTCTAGTGAACATGAAGCATCGAGTTTCTATTTTACTCCACTTCATTTAAAGAAGACACCAATTAAGTGCCCACGCTTTCATAAGGAGTTATAAGTAACGTCATATTTATTCATTATGTGTAAAAATGCATGAAAGACGTTATCTTACGTTACAGAAGCAGATGTGGCAACAACGAATATATATGAAGTTCGAAATATTACAATTTTCTTAAAATATCCTTCACGTACTAAATTATTCTGTAAGTTTCTCTAATTAAGCATACAACCTAAAACTAATACAAAATAAAATATTATAAACATGAGTAATTATCACAAAGTATTCTACAACTAATACAAAAACAAAAAATTCAAACATAATTGCAAAGGCGGAAACTTCCCTTATGTTGGTTCATGCAAACACGAGGAAAAGTTTAAGGCTCCCGCCACACAGCCGCACTCTTCATAAAGAGAGCCACACAATGACATCAGTAACTTAAAGTGTTGCATATATTCAATAAATGTTACACTTCCTGTCACGTAAAATGTCGCAACTGAGATCACCACATAGACAAGACTAGAAAACTCCAACCACAGGCGGTTAGTCGCATGCCTCTCATCGCGGAGGGGCGGATTCGATCCTAGGCCAGTCCATATGGGATTTGTTAGGACAAAGTGGAACTGGGCCAGGTTTCTTCTGAGTACTTGAGTTTTACCCTGGAAGTATTATTCCAACAAAGCCCCATGCTCGTGTTTCGTTTATCTATCATCGACACTTCCTCCTTGAATGGGGAGAGATTAGGCTTGTAAGGTAAGCTTATTGCGCATGCGTGTCTGTGGTTTCTCGTTTTAACTGTTAATGAAATATATGCCAGTGAAGACCACCTCAAACATGTACTGTTCAGTTTTATACAATCAACGCAACAGCAAAAATTAGATCCTTTATTGCAGCCGGAATCGATACTAGCGCTACTCACGTGAGGATTATAAAATATGATAAGAGATACTGCGAAAATATGCAAATGTTTTTAAAAGGAATATTTTGCTACATGAAATAATTGAATATCGCGGCCAAGAAAGTTTTTCTTCTGACTTACGATTTGATGAACAACTGTAGTTAGGCAGGTGAAATTTGAAACGGATTTAGATACGGAATTTTCCTACACATTATGTACTGCAGGATAAATATTTTTAAGTCAGCAATATAAATATGATGACGATGCGAAATTTGGATACTCTCTCTCTCTCTCCCTATGGCTCGACAGCCCTATATGTGCCTGGGCCTCCTCGTTTCGTCGAGGTTTCATGATCACACACATTTGAGACACACCAGTCGGTAGGACTCCTCTGGACGAGTGACCAGCTCGTCGCAGAGACCTCTACCTGATAACACACAACACTCACAAGAGACAGACATCCATGCCCCGGTGGGATTCGAACCCAAGATCCTAGTAAGCGAGCGACCAAAGACCCACGCCTTAGACCGCGCGGCCACTGGGATCGGCGAAATTTGGATACTACATCCTACTAATTTAATTTACACAGAATCTGAACTTACGTAATGAGTTCTTCAGGAGTAAAATAAAACAATGACAATATTTTAAGCGTTACAAAAAAAAATCTTCTTAGCACAGCTTTTATAGATGGACGTTATCAACGAATTGGCTCCAGTGCGCCTTCATCATATTAGACAAGCTAGATTCAGCAGAAACATATAATTATTTGTGCTAACTGTCTATAACTGTCAATAAAAGTAGCTGTGGTAAAAGAATGTTTTATTGTAACACTTCATTTTTATATAGGCCTAAAATGCCCGAAAGCAACAAGTAAAAATGAAAGTAAATAATAAAAGCGTTACTACATCTGCATAACTTGACACATAAGCAAGAGGAAAGTAGGATCCATAAATTCTGCCCAGAACTTCCTTCTCTTCTTGAAGCCTTAGAGACGTATATAGTACTCATTAATTAATAAATGGACTTCATTTCATTTATTTTGTGGAAAAATGAAAAAAAAGGAGCACCTTATTTAAATCTGAAACACTACACAGATATACTATCTGTGAACTACTACTTTGAATCACTATTGCCACTATTGTTTTGGATGCTGGTAAGAGATGGTTGCCGCCTGAAGTGTTAATAAACAAACAACAAGTGGTGGACTGGATGTCGGTGTTGAAAAGTAGAAAGGTTTAAACCACACACACAAAACAGTAAACTCCAAGCCCCCTACATGAGCATACACACACATACAGTCACAAAGCCAGTGTAATTTACAATGCCTGCAGTCATAAAACTTTCAACGCTTAGTTTTCATTGAGGTTTTCTTTAATGATATATGACAGAAAGGGTTTAGGATTTTATAGTTGTGTGCCACGTGGGTGGAAACAAGAGGGGAGAGAGTGCTTGAATGTTGTACACATTGCTATCCTCTAGGCATTGTTTTCTCAGAATTAAGTTTCGTGCTTAAATTTTGAGGTCACGGTAGGATACTCGTGAGTTATTAGCTTTCCTAAAACCAGTCGTAACTTCTGTTTTGTGCTACAAAAAAAAGTTAAATTAGAAGAAAAATTGGCAGGCGCAAGTGAAAGGGGGCATAGGTCAGTGACGACATTTCTGTGCCTTACACCCTTTAACCAGCACAGAGAACCCCATGCTGAAATTTAACACAGCAATGGCGTTATTATAAAAACTGTATTGATTACGAGAGGTATATTGCGACATTTGATTTTCTCACGGCTTTGTAGATTGACATTCAAGTAATCTGGAATGCTATGCCGTGTCGAGTGGTAAATAGTTAAACGCGTTTCAGAGGACTGTGATCCCTCCATCTTCAGGATAGACTTATTAAGACCAACCCGAAGGGATTTTTGAGTTGGGTTTACGTTATGTGGCTATGCAAGTAGCTTAACTAGTGCTTGTCTAATTTATACCATTTTCACTAACATCCATGAATTATTTATGTTTTAAGAGTGTTATATATCTAGAGAGGACTGAAAATGGAACATCACAATCTAAATAAATAATTCTTGGGTCATTTACATCATTTATGGTTATCATTTAGGAAGATCACATACCGAGTGTTTACGGACCAACTTTATGAAAGACGACCTTCCTCTGAAGATGGACACGGAACTATCCAAAACACGACATAAGCATAGAACTGCCTTATCATTTGTGCCTCTCAATTTAGAGGTATGAGCAGTCGTACATGAATTCTTAAAGCCATGGCGTCAGAAATTTAGGTATTAACTTCTGAATTGCGAAGGTTCTGTAAGAGAATGCTAAAGGGTCGGATTATTTCGTATGTCACAGAAAACACACAGCATCTCCATCACAAGCACCAATCAGCTGATACTGTTCAGGAAATGATCCCTCGACAAAATCATCTCAGGCAGACAGCAGCGTCACGTGATTCCATTAAACCAACACTTCAGAGACCCAGCCCGTCTGCGCCATCAGGGTTCTGACATGACTCAGTGTCCAGCCTTCCCCAATTACGTACCTGCGCAACACCGGAAATTATAGCTGCAGGTATATAATTTTGGAGTCGGTCACTAAAACTTTGGTTTACTTGAACCACTTTTTGCGGCTATCAGACCGAGAATATTTTAATGGATTTAGTCGCCGTGAATGTTTCAACAAATACAATATAATAATGGTTTACGTGATATAGCCTGTATTAAACCCGTAAATATACCCTACTCTATGGCTAAAATGGAGACCACGTGGTAAGTATGGTAACCATTGTGCTTTAGCAGATTCAATATCTGTCGAGAGTTTTAACTAGAGGTTCGAAAGAATATGAAGGGAACATTCAAGAAGTAGAAACTCAAATAAGGTAGCTTTTTGGTTAGAGCGGATCTTTGAAAATACGGTGATGAATTTAAGTAGTTCAGAAAATACTAACTACTTAAAAATCTAAATAACCAACTAAATAGATTAGTACCCAACAAACCCCGTGGAGCAGAGCCATTTATCAGAACTAATATTTCCTCAGCTAGTCATGAATTTCCTGCACACTATGTAACTCATACTTGGTTACTGTCTCCACAAGGGCCTGCCACTTCTTACACAGAGCCAGATGAATCCAGTCCTCCTCTCCCCCGTCTTAATTCTTTAGGATCCACTTTAACATTATTCTTCCATCTGAAAATATGTCTTCGACCTGTCCTCTTTATTTCAGGTTTACCCGCCAAAACTCAGTATGTATTTCTTTCCTCCTCCCCTATACATGCCACATGACCCGATCAGCTCATAATTCTTGATTTAACCACCCGAATAGTATTTAGCGAAGAGTACAAATCATGAGACTCCCCATTATGCAATTTTTCTCCAGTCTTCCGGTAACATAAATCTATTCAATGAAGTTACTTACAAAGCTGCAAGGTACTAAAAATCAAATATGTTTGGACCGACCCTTCCTTCTATACGTTTAATGCCACTCATGCCAAATTAAATTGTTAGATGCATTTTATTTAAAAATATTACCATACATATGCTAGAATACTCTAATGTTAAAACTGTCTAATGAGGGCTCGTGTATGCCAGTCACACAGAGTTTATATTTCTTTAGAACAATAAGAAATTTGTAACATCATTCATTTTCATAAGAGAAATGTGAAAGCAAAATACACGCCGAACAAGATACTTCAAGGAAATAATGTTAAGGGAGTTTGCCCGGAGGGTGGTATCAGGAAACATAAGGGAGGAGGCATTAGCGGTAGCCATGGTGACCGATGTGAGGGATGATTCAGTGACCCCCACTCTGAGATCAAAGTGTGACGCACGCAAGGGTTTAGGTCAGGGGTAAGGGATTGATTGGTTCTGGAAGGATACAGAGATATGGAAAGCGAGAGCGGAGGGTGATGAATAACGGAGGGAAGAAGGAAGTATTGCAGGGAAATGGATAAGGATAATAGAAGAAGATAAGACAAGAAAGAAAATCACGATTTAATGAACAGTAAGATTAACTGAAAATTATATTTTCAGTCAAAATATCTTGTCAAAAAGTTTTAATTCCTGTACATAGGATTTCTAAGAACGAAAAATCACTAAACGCAAATTTTTACCCATATCAATATTGGTATTAATATAATATTAATATTACTGTCCTCTGGGACGTAACGCCGTGTAATGTTTTAGAAATATATCAACATTTCGATAAAACCTGATGCTTCCATCTTCAATGAAGCAGTCTGTAGATGGAAGCAGCGGCTTTCGCCGAAACGCAGGTGAATTTCTAAAAGATTATTCGGTGCGACATGCAACATGGCCGTAAACTTCACTTGCCCCGCCGTAAGAACGCCACGTCTCACGTTTATAAACTGATAAGCTAATCAATTTAAAACAAGAAGCATATTTCATTAAGTGTACAAGCCACTTGGGCTATATCATCCATGCCAGAATATTATTCTTATCAAATATACAGTGAAAAATTTCATAATCTGATGGTTCATTCTGCCAGGTGGACACTAAGCAGAGGTTGGGAGGCCGTAGACTCGTTCTCGATAGTGAAATGTTGCCAATTCTCCCAAATAAAGAAACAAAATTCAAGGTGAATACAGTCAAGGCGACCTGTAGAGAAGGCTCGAACCGGTTCTGTGACAGGAAGTTCTTTTTTTCTGACCCAACTCAGTATGTGCCCCCACGACATCCACCTGAAGAAGGGTGCAGACCCCTTTCCGAACGTATTATCTTTTTAGAATACGAGATGTGTACAACAGTAAAGTTATTTCATCGTGAGTCAAAGACCATAAGAAATCTTCAAAGATGAGACTTAGAAGGACCAAGTTTTTGCTTGAGTGACACGTAAGGAAAGACACAGTAACAGCTGCACTGAGTGAAATCACAAATTTTCTTTTGCTACAGTGAACTACTTTTGGAATGCTGGAGAATTACGTAAACCATATAAACACAGAAAAGGCCCTCGAGTACGGAAAGTGTGAGGGAGGCAAAAATAACTTAAAGAAATGCCTTCTCTTGTAGAGAAAAACTAAGCATGGTCATGCGCATATTGGAGTATATTTTTATGTAGCTAGAAAATGGTGTAAGGATGTAAGATAAAAGCACACAAAAACACTAAGAAAGAGAAGGATAGGAAAAGAGAGGGAAAAGAAATTGTATTAAAGAAGAGAATGAGGGGGAAGAAACAATGCCCCCTAGGAAGAATTATTGGTTCCCTGGCAGACCGTGTGGGGAGCTCTTTAGATGACGCCCTTCCACAAATGTAGACAAAAACATTAGGCCAAATGGCTATTCCCAAGA
The DNA here is from genome assembly GCA_021186555.1 of Reticulitermes speratus. Taxonomy (NCBI): domain Eukaryota; kingdom Metazoa; phylum Arthropoda; class Insecta; order Blattodea; family Rhinotermitidae; genus Reticulitermes; species Reticulitermes speratus. Next base: position 34,826,054 of record JAJKFL010000003.1, on the reverse strand, counting down.
GGACAGTCATGGGAAGTCTGATGAACTCTCCCTCACTGACGAGGGAGAGATAATGTTGATACTGGCCATGACGTCATTAGGTTGCTGGCAAAAAGTGATGGTGGTATGCTGAAGTTATCCGTCTCACTGCATAATGTTGTCTATTGTAATTAACATGTTAGAATGGCTGAATGTTATAAATTAGACCGTTAGAAAAAATTATTTTCGTTATGTATCCACGTCTGAGCTTTCAAATATATTTAGAGTAAAAATATATTTGAAATCAATCAACAGAACAAAACAAGAATTAAAAATTAATTTCCCTCTAATTCTTTAATAATATGGTATTACTGATTAAAAACCATAAACGTAAGCAATATTTGTAATATATAGTGACGCACCTTCTGAAACTTTATTGAAATTTTCATGTCAAACACTAATCATTAATAGACTAGTTTAAGAGAAATTAAAAATAAGAACTTTGGCGCACTTATTCCTGACCTTAAAATAAAAGTCGATGCTTCTGTCCGCAAGCAGCAGAGATCATTCTGAATTAAGGGTATCCTGATCTTTTTTGTAACCGACCTCTAAGTTGTTAAATTGAAATATTATAAATAAATAATGTAATTGAAATATATTCAGGTTATTTTGAATATTATTTCCTAACACTACCCAAATCATGTACATGTATTATTGAATAATGGAATAAGAAAATTATTAATTTCGGATTTTAAATAAGAGCTATTATTATTATTATTAAATTTAGGTACTAAATATATTATAAATCTATCTTTTTGTTGTCTGTTATGTTGGACTATATATGTGCATGTGTGTGTGCGTGTGTGTTTTTGTGTTTTGATGTGATTTCTTTGTATTTATTTTGTGCCGGCTTTAAAATTGGTCACTGCGCTGTTAAACTGGCACTTTAATACGTGAAAACTGGATTGAACTGAATTATTATTCGGGATATGTCAATATAATATCCGGTGGCAGAAGAACTGCAGCATACCCATCAAATTGGAAGGATATGAACTAACCCCACTTATATAGGCTTACCATTACAACGTTTCGATTGACACAGAGAAGGCTTTAAACCTTATCTCCTAAAATATATTAGTCACATCATCATCATCATCATCATCACCATAATCATATTGTCTTGGTAATTACTAGCATTTTATCCATACTAATATTAAAAAGGTACAGGTGAATTTTCCCTATCCACGCCACGAATACATACAGTGGGGTTAGAAGTTTAGTTCCATGCATTATTAATCTCGGCATTAGATGGAGGTACATGGTCAAAATCACGCCCCCCCCCACCCTCCCCCCCCCCCCCCCCCCCGCTTCTTTACCCTTCGGAAAGAAGGCCGGTACCCATTGAACACACTGGTTGGATTTCAGAGCCCAGGATTGTCCAGCCCATAGCCCAGTCTGCATACAGACTACTCTGATATTGATTTATATTTAAATTGTCCGCCACCTAACTACGCATGTTTTTGGCAATTAGACAAAGAACCTTCATTTCTAGACCTGCTGCCAGTTAAATTTCTATTGCTCCTTTTGTAGACTGTCAAGGTAATACAAATGTTGTAGGATTCTTTGTAAAACCATTGCTGACATCGGAGTCTACTCTACGCAGGACCAGATATTTCTGGTATTCTGAATGACACAGAGATGCACTAACGTGTAACGTGTCGCGTAGAGGCAGGCCTGTTGAGGCCTTTTTCTTTGTATTTTCCTAGAGTTTGCAGAAATTCGAACAGGGAATATGTTATAGTTTACTCACATTCGAAAGAAATTTTGGCTGTCTTTTACTTTATATAAAATTGTCGTTACTTTTTCTTGTGTGAATATAACAGTGAGGAGGAGGCTGAAGAAAACTGCATGTTGAGGAGCTTGACGAAGTGTATTTTCGTCAAATAGTGATAGGGTGATAAAAAAAACTATAAGACTGAGGTGTGCGGAGCGTGTGTCATGCACAGGAGAGACTAGAGAAATATATACAGGTTTTCGGTTGGAGAAAAAGAAGGAAAGAAAATGCTTGGAAGGCTTACGCATAGATGGGAGGATAATTTAATTATGGAAAGCAAAAGAAACAGGATACACGAAAATGCAGATACGATTCATTTTGCTCAGGATAGGGACTAGTTTCTGACTGTACTGCACACGGTAATGAACGATTGGATACCAAAAAATGTGACAAATTTCTCGACTAGCTAAGAAACCTGTAATTATATAAGACGTTCCCAATAGGTGTGATAGGGCACACAGGTTTACACGCGAGCTTTTGCTGCCTGTGCTACAAGAGCTTCTGAAAAAATATATATAATTAAATACGCACATTGAAATTTGGAAAAGAAAATCTTATAAGACCTGACTTATACACAAGCACATACACAAATTTAAGGAAGGGGTGGGGTTTGTATGATATCCCTATCAAGCTGGAGGAGCATCGTTATATAAGGTATGCAAACCGCTGCATTTACTTACGCTTTTTGAACTGACATTTACATCAAATATTTGTCCTTCTCTTGCAGTATAACGCTATGTTTCCTTATAAATAAATTAAGGTTAAAAATAAGGATAAGGTCATTAAAATTTTGGTGTTTTAATGTAGTCCTAGCATGCACCGAAAGACCGACAACAACTTGTTTTGACAGAAGGCCTCTTCTCCATGGAATTAAGAAGCAAGAAACAGTTCAAAGCCGCTGCGTGTGAATCTTTAACAACTCCAACACAACAGCTTTCATTCAAAGCTTAAGGTAATGGAGTTAAATTTGAATTTAATATAGACCAAATCTATTACAAAACTCGACACATTACAAGCTATTAGTTGCTCTCTTGGACGTACAATTCCTTCGTTGGAATTACCATAGCTGCTGGCGTTCCTGACTTCAGACAAAAAACACAGTATGTCATGGCCAAAGCATGCTGCTGTTGTCTGTACAACATAGACTGCTGTAAGCTACATAATTTGTATCTCGTTCCACATTACAACCGAACATAATTCACTAGGACAGACTGCGGTGGTGCTACAGGACGACGGATTTCTCCATCCATGCATAGCACTTAATAAATTGTACTTGCAATGTGCGTCTTACTACAGGTCTCAATCACAATATTCACCAGATCAACGCTTGTGTGGGCAGAATAATGCTGCTGATCATCTTTTATTTACTTTACGGAGACCAGTGAAACCTGTTCTCAGCCTGATCAATATACCAACCTATCCACTGATGCGGGTCCGGCTGTTTTACAATATAATACACGCAATTCATCCACTGCTATCGATGCATCATTTCAACGTGTGCCAAAGGAGTCCACCAAACACACAAAACTGAACTGTGATTTCAATACGATGTCCACGTATATGCGAACCGTGATGTCATTCAGATACATCAAAAACTTAATACCTTACATTAATTTGTATGTGTTTATCTTAGTTCATTTAACGAAGCTTTCTTACCTCTACGCCAATTAGCAAGAAAGTGACTGGCAACGTGCAGGATGATCGGGTTCGCTTCCCAGCAGGCGCAAACTTTTTCACAGCTACCGTCAGAGAACCTCAGACTTCCCTCCAACTTCTGTCTGGTAGCCAAAGGGCTGTATATTCTCGGCACTAAAGCAAATTCCTTGAGAAGCTGACCACACATCTTTAGCTAATAATGAGTACTAGAATGCATGGAGTTTCGCCTCCATACACACACCGGTTAATTCACCTTTCTCATCTGCATACTTTATAGTGTGATGTGAAAGAGGAACCGGAAAAGCCATGAAAGGAATCTGTCGTGGTCTCTTTCACGAGAATAATCTACTAGGTACGCCCAGAAAGTAATGCAACACATTTTTTTTCTCATTCACAATTGATTTTATCAAAACTTCAAATATGTCACATCATTACATGAATCTTTGGCTACCTGACCCTATTTTTCGACATAGTCTCCTTCTAAATCTTTGGCCTTACGCCACCGAGATGCGAGAGCATGTATGCCTTCGCGGTACCAAAAGTCTGTCGCCATGATCTTGCCGGCTGAGGGAATTGCTTTAAACTTTTTCTTCCGAGGAGAGGTCGTGTGATGCCACTCCATGGATTGCCTTTTCGTCTCGGGCTCGAAGTGATGAATCCATGTCTCATCACCCGTGACAATGGTGGACAAGAAATCGTCACCCTCAACCTCGTAACGAGCAAGCAACTCGGAGCAGATGGCTTTTCTTTGTTGCTTGTGCTCTTCGGTTAGGTTTTGAGGGACCCATCGGGCACAGACCTTTGAATATCCTAACTGGTGAATGATTTTGTCGACGCTTCCCTTACCAATACCGAGTACAGCGGCGAGTTCCCTGGTTGCACTGTTGCAGGCGTCACAGCTGTTGATGGGCGGCCCGAGCGCGGGAGATCAGACAGAGTGCCCCGTCCTTGTTCTGATAACGCCAATCGCTTCGCCCAACGGCTGACGGTGCTTTTATCCACTGCCATGTCTCCATAGACCTTTCTTAAGCGCCTGTGAATTGATTCACTCGTTTCGTTTTCTGCCAAAAGAAACTCAATTACTGCTCTCTGTTTAGAACGCACGTCACTTGCAGACTCCATTTTGAAAGCTCACTACTGCGCTGCTATCCAGCGGGAAACATTGCACCTATGTGCATAAACGCGGGACACTTTAAAGATACAGCACGCAAAATATCATTTTTATCCAACAAAATTGGGCCGAGAAAAAAAATGCGTTGCATTACTTTCTGGGCGCACCTAGTAGCACTTGTGCGACGGGCGCGAAGAAACTGTGGAACACATAGCTGGAAACCAGGGCAAGAACGAAATTGGGGGCCTGCCATACACGAAACACAATTTCTAGCCGTTTAGCCGCGACATTTCTTAAACTTTTCCTCACTTATATTTTATTATGCATTAGAAACCGTATCCGGTATTCTCTTTGAGCTTATAAAGTAAATACCTGTTTGTAAAACATTGGAGTTAGGTCAATTCTGAAATGCATAGCAACGTATGGGACCTGACACTGTTTGTTAAGAGCATTTTATAGCATTTCCACTTCTCTCCTCCAATACAATTCACCTTTCTTTACATCAGCCTAAACCACTGTCATCGAAATTGGCTGTCAATACGTCCTGCTTATATCAAATACATGACGGAGGTATTGTAACATTTTTAGGTTCAATTGTGAGAATGCACCCACAGCCCAGGCTTGAAGAGGGATCAATGAACAAAAATCAAAATTTATTCTTTGGTTTATTTTCTAAGTAATGCAAATTCACTATACATTTAGAAGAAGAACAGAATCTTTTGCATCTACCAGGAATCGAAAATGACTCATCTGTTGTCTAGCTCTTTTTTCCGTGCTTCAAATATTTAATTAATCTGAAAATTCAAAAATTCCATTAAATAAATTGGAAATGGACTGGTCGAGGTTTTGTACAAGGTAGCTGCTATATTGGTTATACCTCTGTGTCAACCTTACATTATGCTAGGCAAGCCATTGCAATAAATACAGACAATGACAGCAGAGCATGATGGAGTGAACAACAAAACAATAAATAACAATGGTGAACAGAAGTAGTGAAAGACTACTGTGTGGTAATGCCAAGCAAGAACAAAGATATGAATTAGCCTTGATGTTAAATCATTATTAGTTGGGTCAATTATAAAACGCAACACTGTTTAACGTTGTGCTCTTGCACTAATAAATTAAGCTCAACTGCATCGCGCAATAATGTTTTAGAGAAACGATAAACGAATCATCGTTAATAAATCAGTAGCCTGCCTATTACCGGAAGGATCACTAGGCGAAATACGTGTGACTTTCATAATAAATAACATAGAATATACAGACATACATTTTTGTATGTAAATCACGTACTGTTTGCACGGATACTCTATGTGGGGAATCATCTCTTTTGTTAGCGGGTTGGCATGAAATGTTACTATAAATTTCAGCAGCCTTTTTTCAAAGATAAAATAAATTTAAGTGGAGAAAACTAATTCTTATATTCGTATACGTAGGTTACTTTTGGACTGAAATTATTTTGGCACAAGCGGTCTCCCGACTCACTTGTAGAAAAAACTTTTACATCTAGGTTTAAGACAGCCGAATATGAAACCATTTTATTCTAAGGGATAGAAAGGAAAAATAAAGAAAAAGGAAGACAGACAAGGAAATTTAAATAAAACAGCTGTGAAGTATATATATGTGGAACCCACATTATAATAATTCAATTAAAACACCATTTCCCTGAATTGAAACTTCGTCAAAAGAATAGATCTTGCAGAAAAGTTTAGATTTTGAAGAAAATTTAAACTTCATAGTATATCTGGATATTAGACAAACTGAATTACGTGAGACGTATAACACCAACGGAATTTCCACGGATTAAAATATTCTGTGACGGGAAGATGTTACTCAAGAAAATAAAAGCTAAAGCAGGCAGCCAATAAAACCATAAAATGAAATAATTTAAAAGTTATATTTTTGCCTTTCACTCCAATATTCCGCCATTCTTGCCGAACAAACTCCTCACTCCAGTAAACATTATCTGCGAAAATAGCTTCGGAAAAAAAATAGGGCATCATAAAAGCGAAAGTTCCAGGTATACTGCCCTCTGTTTAACTTCTTTACAACTCCCCTCTGGCATTCTATGACGTAACAGCAAAACTATTGAAAACTTAAGAGTTCGAAGCTACATTTTTAAAACTGCCATCCTCTCCATAAAACTTTCACTTTTGGTCCTACACTGCCTTACGATCTACAGTACACTTCACGCTGAAATGATGCAAAGTGCATGAAAATTTTAGTTTGTGGGAAGAAATGGCATTAATCTTAAATAAATTTTCCTCCTGCAGCAGTATCAGTAATAATAATAATAATAATAATAATAATAATAAACCTGTAATTTAAATGCTGTTTTATTGTGTTGACTACAGCAGTAAAATTCAGTTCAATTAAAACAATTTGGTTCTTGTTAATTAATGTGCTGACTCAACAGCCTAATGGCCAATTGGCCAACTACAAAATCATCACCGGTACAAAAATATAAGATCCATACATACATATATGCACATGTACATACGCATCTATATACAGATATACACCCATCCATCCATGCATGCATACACACACACACACACACATATATACATACATACATATAAACATATACAAAAACAAAACACAAGCAGAATAATACAATTCCCTTCAGTTAGCTACAAATTGAGAGTTAGAGATGATTATGATTGATGATTATAATGATAACGATAATAATCGAATCTGTGATAACTTCTAAACTGCAAGGGGAAAAGCAAATTCTTCTACAAACTCGTTATCACGGTTACACGCTGCCTACTCTACAATTTCATGAAATCTAAACAAATTAACATCCCTCGTTCAGCCTCTTATGTGAAACTGCTTGAGTCTGCGTAAAATTTCTGTTGAAATGACTGGTTCCTCTTACATCCTGCCTGAGGTGAGAAATTAGGAAGGTTATAACGCCACCGATTCACAAACTCCTAGTGGTACAGATCGCCTCTGTGAACTGAATCCAAGCAAGGAGTTAGCTCGTTCAGCACGTTTGCATAACAACGCTGAATGTTCTCGATCGAGATCTCAGAGAACACAAACAGTCTCCACTGTAAAGATTAACTGGTTAGTGCTAAATCGGGAAATAACTGCTCTTTATTCTGAGAATCAGATGAAACATATAAATAAACTGTATGGGCAAAAGTTCACCGGGCTTGAAGTGGTTAAATCGTTAAACATGATGGAGTGGAAGTGAAGGTTAACACATGGTGCGAATGTATTCCAAAGCAATTGAAATAACAACGGACAATTACGACGATGTACTCTGTCACCGACATTTTACAACACAGAAAAGAACCATCCAAAAAATTGGTATCATAGTTCGAGATAGAAGATAAAAGTGATTGGTGATTAACTAACTAACTAACTAACTAACTAACTCCATATAGCAGAGTCCTTCTTGAGAAGCTAACAGTTCCTCAGCTAGTCAAGAAATTCCCCGCATTTTATGCAACCCAAAGGTTCATTACCGCATTCACAAGAGCCCGCCACCTGTCCCTATCCTGAGCCACCCATTCTTAAACATCCATTTTAATATTATCCTCCCATCTACGCCTGGGTCTTCCAAGTGGTCTCCTTCCCTCATGTCTCCCCACCAAAATCATGTATGCACCTCACCCCTCTCCCATACGTGCTACAAGCCCCGCCCACCTCATTCTTCTTGATTTGATCAACCGAATAATAGTTGGTGATGAGTACAAGACATCTGAAGAAAATAAGATTAAAAAATTCCGAAATTAAACATCTACAGCGCATGTGAATGTGAAAGTAGGACTGACGAATCACCAGTAGCCATAAATCCGACAGGATGTGTCTCGAGATTACGGAAGTATTCAGAATACATCCCGGTAAACACTGCAGCGCGGAACTACAAAAGACGGCCATTCTGGGACCTGCACGCAAGAGGACGACAATGGCGTCACGCTTCATTAATTTGTTTCCCAAGAAGGTATTACATTATTATTATATTATTATTATTACTTGTTATCCCCTTTGGACAAGGCATTTACAATTACATAAGTGGAACAAAGCGTGTTTGTAAGGTATATATATAATGTTGCAGCTATTCAGGTTACAATATATGGTACAGGTAATGTTATGTCCCATGATAAAACGTTTTGTACTTTTACAGTAGTACTTTCCAAAGTACGTGTGCAGTGCCCAGTAAGATTGTTTTCTGCAGTTTCTTCTTATCGTGCTTTCCAGGTATATTGCTCACTTATTTTCTAAATGATTGAGATGGTTCCTGTCCCCCTGCTATTACTGATATCACTTTTGTTTTTACATTCCACATACGTTTTATTTCTATCGTAAGGTCTTTGTATTAAAAGATCTTTTCTGGCTCTTTTTGATCACACTTCTGTCTTCTGAATTTGCAGTTTCTTCTTCATTATCACCTACGATGATGTCCGGTTTATTGTGATGGATGGTTCTGTCGGATTGCACTTGTCGATTCCATATCATGGTTAACCTCACCTTGACGAGGCGTTTCTACTGACTTGGTACATGTTCATATCGGCGTTTATTTTCTAATTTTACCCCTGTTTTCATGCATAAGCTAAAGAGTAGTTGAGCACACAATCTATCATGTCGTGGTACATAATGTTATTTTGCCAATTATTCTACAACCTTTGCTTACCTATCTACCAGTTTGTGTGGCACCGCACTCCACACACTTTTACCCAAAATACGATGGCAGAGCTTCTGGTGCCATGTTCCACAAGAAAGTAATCTCCACAATCCTGACCGTGGGAACCCCGATTTTCGCACAGTGCATGTAAAGTGAATGTAAAAGTATCCGTGTAGTTAATTAAACACCATGCCAGGAAGGTATAGAGGCCTTTGGACGTGTAGTTCCACGTATTTTTAAGCTCGAGAACAAATGGAGTTTCACTGATCAGCTACACGTCCGACGCCTTAACCCCGTAGACATATTCCCAGGTAACCAGTGAATATGAAAGTTGTGTGGTCCCCTTAGACAGTGTGGACGTTTTGGAGAATATACATATCTTGTCTCTACCGGGAGTCGAACAAAAAGTTCAAGTTCCCAGCCACTAGCAGAGTCACTATGCCATTTGAGCTACCAGGGCATCGGTTAATACCGGCAGTAGGATTTCTGAAATAATGTAAAGGTAAATTTGTCCCCGACCACTTGAAAGCAAGTAGGATTAGTAGAAGTCTACCTCTACTCATTCTTAACCCCGGCACCAGATGGAAGTGCGATCGGCCTCACGCCCCGGTCGCCTTACCCTTGGGGACAAACACCAGCGATTATTGAGTAGTAGGCTGCCTTGGTCCCGGAGCCGGTCTCTACGTTCTGTGAGACAGACAAACACTTGCCCTGCCTTAAATATAGTTTCCTTTCTCCTAAGTATATTTTCCCTCTCTTAAATACAGTGAAATATACTTTAGCATGAAATTTGCTATCGGAACTTGAGCCCGGCGACAAATCTTCCTCTTTGTATTCAAAATACGCCCTGTTCTAATGTCGACTGGAATAAACACTATCCTGGTCTTCCGCGGTTTTTCTCATGTCTTTCAGACTTGTCGGGATGGTAGTCTACCTTCATTTAGGTCACCATCCCTACTAAATTCCTTATTCATTCTTCCAATCATTTTACGCTAAGCCTATATATTTTAAGTTGCTGAGAGCGTATTTGTAAGCTACAGATAAATATAAAAGTAATATATCTACTTCCTTTTGACAAACAATATTTTGCGCGAAAATTTAGAGGCAACCTTCGTACAATATTTTGCTAAATGTTATTATGAGAAACTCCACTGAGCATGGAGGGGATCTCTATTTAAGAAGATTATTGTCGTTCAAATAATCAAGAAATATTCCGATTTTTATGAAAAGTGAATTTTCGCCAGTTTTCCCTATTATTCGGAATTTTAGACTTTTGAAAATCAATAATTATATGTATATATATATATATATATATTCATTTCGTACCTAACAGAGAAGAAACACCACCTCCATTAAAAGACGCTATCAGTTAATGCCGTTTAAGAGAAATAATCGGTATTTTTTATGGGAATCATAAGGACATAAGTACACTTTGTGGTAAAATGCATACCTATATATTGTTACAGCACGTGGTACACATAACATTCGGTTTTAAAAAGTTAATCCTGTCAGCACTTTCAACCGTATATATTCCCGTCTTTGTCAAGGTCTTTCGAAAAAGAAAAAAACGCAAGATTAACCGCAATATTACTCTCTGTCTTTGGATGAATAATTACCGACTTTTCGAAATATCAAAATGTGTTTATATTCAAGGTCACGCAAGTCAAGAAGATTCTCTTCTTGCATTGCTTGACCATGAAAATGAAAAGTCGGTAAGTTTTTACTTAACGACAGCCTGTAACATTCCACAGGTCTTGCATCTCTAGTAACACAGCTCTAAGAAGGTAAAATCTCGCATTATTATCTAAATCGTGATCAGTTCTCCGAACATAGTAGATCTATTCACTTCCAGTGCAATGGACTGCAATACGCGGTTCTTCTTAATACATCACATTGCTGTACATTAACCATATCCCCTAATTTTATGACCCTCATAAAATAACAGAACCTTTCTATGCAATCGCTGCCAGCAAGCACTACCATAATAAGGGGAGGAAGGAAATACACAGCCATGCTACCGAAAAACGCGGGTATACTTTTCAACTTTCTCTTAAGGGTAGGTAGCTTATTGTGGGGTTTGAACCGTCCCTAACCTCCCCCTGTCGTGCACGGTAGCAGTGACGCGATAGAAGGATCTCACAGCTTCATTACCAGCGGACAGACAGCAGTGGTGACAGCTCAAGTATCTGAAAACTGCAGCTACTCTGCTTTACCTACCTCAAGGTAAGTAACAAATCAAAGCAACTGTTGCTCTGAGTATGCCTTCATGAAATTACTTTATTTACCTATAGATGATGTGATTGTTTCCGTATATCGATTTATAACATTCACTTGAGCGTCGACGTTCATTTTAAGGCACAAGTGAATTTGTCTGAACAGTGCTGACGGTCTGATTTCGGCGATCGCATCAGGAACTGACAGAAAGAATAGGACATAAAAATATTGCAATTTTTTCAAATTCGAAATACAACAGCAATTCACAAACAGAATTAAATATTAGCAGTGTAAATTTCTGTTGGTGTAAAAAACATAAATTGGAAAAAAGATATAATAACTTACTCAGAGGTCGACCCTGTTTTATCATGAAACAAATTTGTTAAACAATATTATAATGTTCTGTAAATTAACATCCTTTTATCTTAACATATTCCATAACTTCCGTGAATTAGTGAACTATTATTGTAGTTAATTAAGAGTTTTGTTGAACCAACACATGCACTATACTTTATTTTACTTTAACCATATCATACGGCGTATGATATGGTTAAAGTTAAATAAAGTATAGTGCATGTGTTGGTTCAACAAAACTCTTAATTTGTAACGAGATGCACGGTGAATATAACGTGAAATATTAAATGTAGTATTTAACATATATCTTACAATATGAATCTGAACAACAAAGCTACTTTTAATTGTTTTTCCGTGAGCACAAGAAAGTCTGTGTGTAAAAATACTGCAAGTTGGGAGTGTAGGTAACTTGAAGAATTTTCATAGCTGCATAGAGGAAACAAACATAAGACTTTGATACGAACCGCAGGTTTCCTACCGCTAATAACTAGGCCGCAGTTACAACTATTCTGCATGCTTAAAATCATCACGTTACCAATATTAATATTGTTATCACAGGTATTCTAAATGAGTTTCATAACAGATTTTCAAACCAAAATTCTTTTTCTATTCTTCCTACCCATCGAAGCTACATGTCCTGTCCACCGTAACGCACTTAATTATATACGCATTTGTATAAGAGTAAGTGGAATTATAAATTCAAGTAGGAAGCTTTGTTTAATTATTGTTGACATTAGGTATTGAGCACTACCGTACAAAATTTAGTCACCATGACGACCTACTGCCAAGCATTTGTGCACCCCTGATATATACTTGATAATTCAGATCAATAAAACACTCTTATTAGTATCTCAAAAATCGGAACTTAGAAAGTATTTCTAGACAAAATTTTATATTTCATTCAACTGTACGATAGTTGGAAGCATTATATATTTACATTTGACATGCAAGCAGAAATATGGATAAAACGTCACGTAAGGTTTCCTTTATTTTTTTTTAGTTGTCATAAGTATACTTATTTATCAACAAATTCTAGTAAAACTTCCTAATATTAAATTTCACAAATATGCAGAGATTCAGTTTTCATGCGAACAGAGGGGCAGAAGTGGCGGAAATAACAGGAAGCAATTTTGCAACTTTTCTTAGCGAAAGTGCCAAAAACAAACACACAAAGAATTTCATTCCTGTGTATTGATAAAACCATGAATGAAACATTTTTTTCATGTTAAATATGCAGTTGTCTAACCTCTTGCCATAGTCTTTCATATTTCATCTTTCCGCTTTTCTCTAAAAATTAAATTTGTTCATGAATACAAATATTTCGGAGACTCCCCACCTCTTAACGGTGTGGCCTACCAACATTCTTTACCGATATCGCAAATTTTCAAATACCCCTATTCCTACGTTAAGGCACTGAATGCAGTGACAAACATTTCAAGTAAAAACCAAAAATACCTACATCTTCTATCGGCACACGAAATTATAACAGCAAATAAACATCTTCTGAAATACAGTCGAATGTTTCAAAAGGAGTCGATAAACAAGGAGGAAAATCCCGAAAATAAACAAACAGTTCACACTTTCAAGCAAGCAATCTTTTCAAACAACCTAATCCTTAAATTTTCCCCTGAGATAGCAGGAAAGCCCTATCCCGTAGGAAATGGGGATTCTCTTGGCATTCTCCCCTTGCTTTCTAGATCGGCAATACAAGAATATATCGGTGTGAGCGCAGCTCTCTCAGGAGTTAGACCGCGTGGGTCTATCTGCTTTACAGCACACTCTTTTGTCTTCCACCAATAATTGCTTGGTTACTCCTTAGGGAACGCAGATTCTAAGCTGCACTTCTATTGAAAAGCAAGAGGGAAGGAAGAAAAAGACTTATACTACAAGTACATGATAAAAGTAATTGTTAAATATACATAAAACCAGAAGAAATTTTTATCTTTTTGCTCTAAAATTCTTGCTATTTGTACAAACAATGACATACGTCGAACTGGTCCGTCTTTTTTTTCCAATAAGCTCTAAGAATGAAAGAAGGATGCCAGCAGAGGAAAGGCAATTTGTGTACGAACTGGAAATATGCAGTTTTACAAAGACCACGGATATCACACTTTCCGTACTTTCTCTGAACCAAGAATTATAAAATGTTCTTTGCAAACCAAATTGTAAGTTTACAAAATAAATATAGAATACGAGTACATGTCATCTTATGGTCTATAAATGTTAACTGAAAGCATCATCTGTTTGGTTTCTGTTCACACAGGCAATATAAATTATACATTATTCCGATTACTGGCAATTTAACGACACAAATCGCATCGAATATTTAGTGCGTAGTCATGTGGTTTTTGACAGTGTCTGGTCTGATAGGTGGTTACCAACGTTTCAGAAGGATGTGGTGTCCCCATATTATTCAGGGTAATTTTATCTGAACTCGTCATTCTGTCTTTATTCTCTTTCACTTTATCTTCCTGCCCATCGTTAAGTAAAATAAAAAAGTATAATTGACCTATTGTTTAATTAAGCGCCACGCCCTGAAAGTAGATCTGAAAGTGGGGTATAGGTCTGTTTTACTCCTCGCCTCTTTATCCCTTGGTAAACAGAACCTGCCGGTAGTCAACATAAATTCCTCGGTCTTATAGCCAGCAGCCTGGTTACTATACCAACTCAGACATTCCGACTCCTCTTCTTTGAATAGACTTTAGAAAATCAAGTAATACTTCGTTAATATAAAGTCTATGACAACTGGGATTTCTAAACACTACAAGCATAATGATGCCGATCCCAGTGGCCGTGCGGTCTAAGGCGTGGGTCTACGGCCGCTCGCTTACTAGGATCGTGGGTTCGAATCCCGTGAGGGCATGGATGTCTGTCTCTTGTGAGTGTTGTGTGATGTCAGGTAGAGGTTTCTGCGACGAGCTGGTCCCTCGTCCAGAGGAGTCCTACCGACTGTGGTGTGTCTCAAATGTGTGTGACCATGAAACCTCGACGAAAAGAGGAGGCCCAGGCCGATATAAGGCTGTCGAGCCATACAAAAAAAAAGCATAATGATAAAGCCCTTCCCGAAATAACGGTTCATTTAATTGCAACATCTCTTATAACTATTATTTTAATATAGTCATAAATGCATTATAATTATTTACGGGATCCTCCCTTAAAATGTGTTTTTAAAACAATTATATTAAATTAATTATCCTGTTCTTCTACATGGATGTCAAATTTGGTCTCTGACATTAAGGCAGGACAAAGTTTGATGATTTTCGAGAATATGGTGCTGAGGAAGATAGGGAGGAAGTAACGTGACGCTGGATAAACCTGTATAATCAAATTTTCCACGATTTTTACTCTCGCCAGTATTATTAGAGTGATTATATCACGAAACGCAAAATGGGCGGGGCTTGTGGCGTAAAAGTGGGCGAACAGAAACGCATTCATGAAGGGTGGGGAAACCTGAAAGACGAAACAACACGGAAGATGTAGGCACAGATGTGTGGTAATATTAAAATGGATCTTAGAAGAAGGGAAAAAGGCGCTCAGTATAAGGACAAATGGTGGGTTCTTGTAAACGCTGTATTAAAATTCGGCTTCTATAAAATGTGGAAACTTTGTAGGCTACCTGAGAAACTAGTATATTGTCATGAAAGGCTCTGCTCCATGGAGTTAGTTGATTTGGTTGGTTAGTTCGTGTTACACAAAGGTAATTGCACTTCCGGAAGTATGTAATTCTTTTTTTCAGTAAGAAGTGACAGATCTAAAGCAAGCAAACCTTGAGTGTTTACATGAGCTCAATTCGGCAACTTCACAAGAATAGCAGAAAAATTTTAACCACTGGGGATCACTTATTTTCATTGCAATAATGAAGTTAAAACGGAAAAGGAAGTGACGAAAGGATGGGAAACACAGCACCGTTTGAACCGTAACGGTCCATAAACTTCACACATCGGCACTTCAGTTTCCATTATAGGAATCTTATACGATTAGAACCCGATACTCAGCAAGCTGGCGGAAATTCTTCCAGGGACATTTATTGAAGGGACTGATGGGGAACAAGTACAATTGCAAGGATTATGGCTTCTAGATGTTAACTCTTTACTACTTCCATGATCTCCGTTCTTTCTTCTTGCAAAAAGGAATCCCAAGAGTTGTGACTATCTAACGGGTGCACAGCGCTGTTAATGTGAGCCATCCACACTAATGGTATAGGAAGCCGATAGGGCCGCAGCTACAAACCTCAAGCTGTATTGGTTAGGGGCTGACTTTGCTGAGAGATCGTTGTTCTTCTCAAACCAACTAAGCGTACGTCCAAAAGGAAGTACTTTTTACCGTCAACAACTTTATTGATATTTTTACATTAACAAGACAGGTATCAACCAATGATGATCATATTCAGGACATCCAGTATTATTAAAAGTGGAAATATTACAATTACATTAAAATATTTGTGAAACACACTGAGGTCTCAATTTTTTCAATTTATGTAGTACGTGTTGCATTAGCTAGTCACGTAAAACGTGACTAGCTAATATAAGAAATATAACCAATATAAGAAAAAAATGAGGAAAATATTTAATTGCAACGCTGACATATATTTTAAAAATTACTGTGTTATAGAAGATCTAACTCCAAAATACGGAAGAATTTCCAGATACATCACCAGCGTTGCAACGTGTACTGTATATAATGTAAGACTGAGATCTCAGTCTATTTAACACACAATTTAATGCAACTGAAATATTTCCACTTTTTATGATACTGGATAGCCTGACTGTGAACATGATTGGTTGAAAAATGTTGCCTTACTATTACGAATAATTAACATTAATATATTAAAAGCTTTGTTGACAGCAAGCAAGTGCTTCTTTGTAGTCTTATATCACATAACGGGATGCATAACATTAAAAATAAGCGCAGGTCTGTGTTTGAAAACAGACTCAGAATAGAACATGATCGGGGGCACGCGGCGGCGCAGTTGGTTGAGGCACTGCGCTACAAGCCGGGAGGTTGCGGGTTCGATTTCCGATTATGTAACTGAAACTTTTTATTGACATGCGATCCTCTACCTTCAGATTTCCGCCTAACATTGTGTACGCAACACACCAGGTTAGATGGCGATAAGAATCGTATGAGTAAGGTCAAACAATTCTCACACCCTGAACATTATGAAAATGAGTGGATGGCGTCACGTTGTGACTCCTCTGTATCAGTGTGTGCAGATAAACTTTCTAACGAAACGCAATTCCCATCACCGTTGCCAAGAATAAAATCCGCCCTTTCACACAGTAACAATAAGAATAGGAGAAAAAATGCCAATGTTTATTGATAAGTTTCATAACGAAATATGAAATCGTAATGTACAAATCGCTGAGGAGAACCCGGTTTGTGGACTGTAAATTATCATTTAGTGTTCCGAAAAAACAGAGTAGGCCTACTTCAGAAATTGGATCCTGAAAATAAAAGACAAGGAGGGGTCTGATCACCTTAACTCTTTAGAAAATAATAAGTGCAGTTACTACAGGTCCCGTTATCTTAACGCGAGAACGGAAAGACGTCCAGGGTTCCGAAGAGTTGAGTTCTGTTAGGAACACTAGATGAGAGACAAAGGTTCAGAAATAAAGTAATCGTAAAAGCAATACACGTATAACGTACTAATGTTATAACTTTCAGAAGTGAGGAAATTTATTTAAGATTAAATTTTCGTGCAATATTCAATACTTCCAAGTTGGCTAAATTCAACTTCATAAACGTACCAAATATCACCAAGGCTGTTGTGAGGTATAGACCTAAGGGAACGGGATTTCTATGCACAAAATCAACACGTCGTCAAGCCTTACCGCTCTGAAATAAGAATATGTTACTTTTACGTTTAAGTTTATGAAATGCAATTATACTACACACTTTAAAATCCGCAATTTAAAAAGACATAAAAACAGGCGAAAAATCTTATGGCAGCAAATATTTCCTTAAAGAATGATTATAAAAATAATTTCAGAAACGAATATGTAAGATTTAAGCGTAGAGGGTAATTAGCAAGGAAATATACGAGTAATTGTCATGAAATTGTCCTACTGTAAAATATGCACAGTTTGTTAAATACGCCAGCAACACCCCAAACATACATCAAAGTCAAAAACTATTACAAGCCCACACGAGTAATTAACAGGCGTATACCGAAATACAATTAGGAAATAAAAATACAGTACTTCATTAACAGACGCTGTAAATAGCTACAAGGATATGAGTCATTCTTAAATAGCTTTGCAGCCTATTTTATGTTTCAATTACGTGAGACATACATTTTAGAATCATTCCGATATGTGAATGAACTAATCCCCAGATAGTGTTATATTTAAAGGTTGTTTTAAACATCCATGTTGTAGGATATAGGCGTATACCTGGTTCCGTGTACAGCAATTAGCGGCCATGCGTTCGTGCGATAAGCTTATGCAATGGACCCGATCTATAGACCTGGGTGCAATAAATACTACCCCAGACGGAGAACAGTGCCGACAGTGCACACACCGCTAAGTTATCTCATCCGTTATCCCACTTTTATCTCCAGCCTCACAGCAGAGATGGAAAGAGTAAGAGAGTAGTTTTAACTCCTTCATCAGCTCAATGTCAGAATGTACACATAGACATAAATATTTTGCAGAGTCAAATCGTATTACACAATCTCCCTGTTAAGTCTTACAATACATCCCACTTCAAGGTAAATAAACATCAGGGTTTCTATAATTGCTACAAGTAAATTAGAAATTACGGTATCAAGTGAAACACTTGTATACAGGGAATTCAATTTATCCATCTATTCTTCTTGCTGGTTATTTGCTGCAATTAGCAGCTAATATATTGTAAATTTGTTAACATACACATAGTACGTCATCTACCACCAACAAAGAAAAGAAATTGGCAGCATAAAAAGCAATCTGAAAAATGGCAAATCGTGCAACGAACCTATCTGCACTAAATCAGTTGGCAAAAATAATTCTTTTGGCTCTCCTATGTACTAGGATAAACAATTTCATATTCAGTGTCTTCAATTATGATTATTTTACTTTTGTTCATACTTTACCAATTTCCCGAGGGAATTTGGTAAACATATTAGGGGGCCCACTTCCCCACCTACACCTTATCATCAAGTCTCTCCGCTTTGCAGGCACGTAAAAAGCGCAGACCATATATATTCATAATATTGCATTCTTACTTTGCTGGCATTAGGTATGCGGAGTTTTAACGTAACCCATTTATGACCTACTGATAGTAATTATATCTGAAAACTCTTCGGGATATACATAACAAAGAAATATCAACTAATAAATATCGTTAACTCAGTGTCAGCCTACCGTTGGCTCGGTTACTAGTTCTGACGTGGCTAACATTTTCAGTCAACAATCCACTACCACATATGGCGGTTCCATTGCAGACAAGGAAGCTAACGGACACCTACCTGAAACAAAAGACAGAACCCTTAATTAAATGCAACACAATTTATGTACATCACCGTTTCCCAGAGTCAGACACTTATGGGGTTTATTTAACGACTGCAATTACTGCTCCTTTAATTTACGCGTAAGTTCACCAGAAATTGTCTAATCACTTTCAGCACAAACACGGATCTAGACCTTTGTACGTCAGTGTCGCTGAACTTAAACATAATGAAATTACTCACATCTGTATCTATACAAGAATACCTTACTTTATACTTAGGCACAAACGTTTACTTTCTCTCTCTATGCGTCGTTTGCACACACGCCACAAAATAAGAAAATAGTTACAGCATGCTTCAGTTCAAGAATTGTTGATCAGTTTCGATTGCTCTTAGTATTAGACAGGAGAGCACAAATTTTCCAAAACTTTAGGAGCCAACTCAAAATTCTGTGTTCCAGAAGGGTGACATGAAGCAGGTTTCATACTGAGTATCCACAAATATTGACCGTCACCCAACAAAATTGATTCGCCACGGTGACCTGTCGCCCGGTATTTATGCATCACTGATATTAGAGTTTGACAACTGAAAACTCTGAACTTGCCTTTAAGCGTAATTAAGAACCGCGTCACGATTACGTACGGGGGCACATGAAGGCCTACATATCGACGCAACCTCAATCTTGGCGTTAGATAGTAGTTAGCGTCATGCCCCGGCCGATTTAACTTCAAGGAAAAAGCCGTCCCATAGCCATTGAATAGTAGCCATAAATCTCAACTGCTCCCGGAAATGAAATCCCGATTCTCCGTTCATCCGGCACATAACTTATGATTTTCAAGACGAAGCCTAGAAGCGAGTCTCTTGTACAGTAATAGCGATAGCATAATCGCGACGGAACAATATCC
The DNA here is from genome assembly GCA_021186555.1 of Reticulitermes speratus. Taxonomy (NCBI): domain Eukaryota; kingdom Metazoa; phylum Arthropoda; class Insecta; order Blattodea; family Rhinotermitidae; genus Reticulitermes; species Reticulitermes speratus. The sequence continues at coordinate 34,805,960 of JAJKFL010000003.1, read as the reverse complement.
CTCCCTTGCCACTTCATGTACAGAGTTGGTTCGTCCGCCAGCTCTGTTACATTCTTCACTGCTACATTCTAACAAATTACTAAAAGCCGATCTCGGTGGCCGTGTGGTCTAAGGCGTAGGACTAAAGCTATTTGATTGCTTGAATCGCGGGTTCGGGTCCCGCTAAGGCCATGGATGTTCATCCGTTGTGTTCGTGTGTTGTGTACGTAGCGGCCATTGCAACAGGCTGATCACGCCTTCAGGAGTCCTTCACTCAAGTGTTTGGAGATAAACTTGCCCAATTCACCGTGCATTTTTATTATTTAAGATAAAACACCAACAAAATGCACAACTTATAAGGTGCAGATTAGCTCCTTATATCATGATATTACCCTACGCGTTTCAGCTCTTCGTGAGCCATCATCAGGGGTCTTTTACTATTATAAAAGGTGCTTTACAAATGCTGCATCTGTTGATGACACTTTTTTAAAAATTATGCACTATCTGGAGCATAAAACACTTGTTCATAAGTTAAAAACACACGAGTCATAAAACACAGTTAAAATGATGGTTTGTTAAAATAGCTTGTTAAAAAACACTGTTCACTGCGTCTATTATATAAAATATGTTCGCACTTCTAAAGGTTACAGGAGATCACACACTGCACTGTGCTGGTTGCGATGGACTTTGATGTAGCACGGCGATAGACATTCGTGCTGTATGTAGTGTTGTCGTTTTGTTTACTTCACGTTGTAGTGTGCTAGTGTGTTTTGACCTAAGACACAAAAAGTAACAGAATGTAGCATCTTAGCTTCATAATCTGTAGTGTTTACCATACGAGTATATAAAGGAGTATTAGATGTGTGTGACACGTAACAGTGATATATGTTGGCGTATATCAAGGAGTAGTAAACATGTGTGACAAATACCGGTCTGGAGGGAGATAAGTCTAAATTTTTAAGGGAAGATTTAGCACGGGAGACCTAGGATTAGGTAGAATATGTCAAGTATCACCTCTGTAAAGACTGAAGTAAATCTGAAATATATTTCAAAGATTCAGTTCCTGCACCACAAAGAACACAGTATGCTTTCAATAGACAGACTAATGGGCGAAATCTGTAGAGGAAATAATCGCGGTTTAATGTAAAAATTATGAGGAATATATACATAAGATCTGTGGAAAAATTCAGTTTTTAGTGTTAATTATGACTGGATATAGGCCTACATGCTAGCCTCTAGCCTATAATGAATCTTAAATCAAGTCATTATCTCACCGTCTCCTTCACTTATTATACAAGAATGAACACCATCGCAGTGCATATGAGCCCCTTAAAGGCAAAGTTCTGTAACTCAAGTTTCCTTTATTTTGAGAATTTAAACAACTTTGCCCGTCAAGCAATGAGATTATCACTAATTATTTCAGCCATCAAAAAGCTCACGCGTAAATATTTAGCCCGAATACCGCTCGAAATTAATTTTCTCCCTTTTATTTCGTCATATTCGTGCTTTCAACTGATACTGACCAACTGGCCCACACTTTCCAGGTTCACCTTTCATCCCTTGACTGTTTCGTTAAATTTGGAAAGCATTATTGGAACGTGTTAAAAACTTTGCGCATAGGATCCGAAAGTAAGGAGAGGTACTCCAAACGTTGATCAAATAAGCAGCCTTTAGTCTCTAATAGAGTTATTGTATTCTTGACTGATAATTTCATTACGCTCACCATATTTCGAACCACTGCATTTTACAAGGATGGTTATTTACACAAAAGGTATAGTTGTGGCGACAATATAAAAATAATTTCTGAAGTAGTTTCCAAGTCCAATATGATTTGATATAATCAGGTTTCTGCATATTTTTTAAAATTTTAAAGACATATCAGGACAAGTCCTATTCATTCAATCATTCATTCTCTACTGTCTTACGACAGGTCCGCAGCCACTTCTAAAGCGAGTTCTCCACAGGGTGCGATCTAGTGCTTCCTCCTTCAATTTCCAGTATCTTCTCTTTTCCTTAAAGTCATCCAGTAGCTGCTTACGTCTTCTCCCTCGTCTTCCCCTCATTTCTATCCTTCCTTCTAACTTTCCTTCAAGTCCTATTATGACTAATTATCTGAACTATAATACTATCATAAAATTTATCAACTGCATTTCTCATAAAAGTAGTGTGCCTGTAAGACTTGAATAAAAATGTTTTAATTAGAAACGAACATTTGAACCTGTGCTCCTGACATTTCATTTAAAATACATTTTTTAATCATGGTGTCTTCTTCAGTGAAATTCTGTAGAAAAATTCCAACACTGCAGCACTGAAAGTAGAGGTATCATGGGTGGTAAATCTACCAGTCTGCGTTTTTAAATCTTTTGCTTTAGTCTCAGCTCAGCTCTTATGCAAATGCATGAAACCTCATCCATTTTAATTGGCTGCTCTCCCTGCAACACAGACGTTTCCTTTATACCAACACACGCAGAGTTAGAATTTGGCATATTGACTTCTGTTGCTAACAGTACCCCTTTCCCACCTAAGACTTTAAACCTATAAATATTCATACATTAAAATTCAGGCAAACTCGATTTATTTTGAGATTCGGTTCTGTATTATACATGAATATAACTGAGATTTATATAGAGGAGAATATAATTAAAAATATAAGACTAGGATAAAAGAAGACTTACTGAGACTTAGGTTAGGAAATTCTACCTGAAAATGCATATTCAATACTTAATCTACAATTCAAAAAATGTTCATTTTAAGACAAGATTAAATGGAATAAGCAATAATTTGCATACGTATTACACAAGGCACTGCAGCTGGGCCTAGTATCAAAATTACATACCGTCATACCAATATTTTTCGTAAAAGAGGCCAATGAACTAAATTCATGGCTAACCTACTAAGGATAAACATGTAAGTAGTTTTGAACGTTATGCCATGTCGATTGGTAGTTGCTATTTACCACTCTACACGGTATAACGGCCCAGAAGACTTCACTTTTCAACAAAATCGCTATGAACAAGTCAAATAATGCAGTCTCCTGAGGTCTGTTCCAAAACCAAGAACATTACGCATCACTAACACAACGCGAAGGCGACCGTGAGAGACTAATGGTGAAAAGGCAATTTCTAGATTATTCTGATATAGGAGGTGGTAAACACCCGCAAGAAACTAATAATACTAAAACTAATAAGGTGTGGCGTCGAGGAATATGCACAAGACTCTGAAATTTCTAGACTTGAAAGACGGATTTCCAACAACGTTTGGAACCCTCGACGCTATTCGAAAATTTCTGCTTTCAAGAATAATTGTTGCAAAGTTTGCAACAACGAATTGTAATAATAATAACAAGAAAAAAAATAATATAGCGGTAACACTACGAGCAGGAGACGCACGATTCAAGTCTGGGCCACAATACTGCCTAGCCAGACACAAGTTTCGTGTTTTTTCTCAGTCACTCCAAGTTGCAGAATACTACCTTATTTAGATCGTAACTCTTTTCTTACAAATATTTTCTACTCTATCATTCATCCGTAATTCCATCATCCAACGCTGTTTAGTTTTCAATACTAAGGTGTCGTTAAATAAAGTGTAAAAAATGCAATTAGACTCCTAACACAGCATACAGATTTCTCCACTACTTGCAACGTCCATTGCTTCAAATGAGGAAATAATATACGAAACCTAAGTCCAATGTTTCGTTACCTAACACTTTCTGGTTACTATCAATTGACGGAGAAACAACACATGTCACTGATGTGCATTTTCTCCTTCAACTGAGCTAGCAGTGTGTATCAATCAACTAAGCATAATTGCCTTTAAACTTGGAACCAAACATCCGATTAAGTTAAATCTTCCAGCACGAACCTGCATATTCTGAAGGAAAAGTGCACATAAGTCACAACAGTATCCATAGTTCTCCACACGATTTACACCACATTCCCTAAACTCATCGCTATAAACAAGACAACGTTCTTAACTGGCCTGTAACTAAAGGAAAGGATGGCAGACTGACAAGATTTGGCTGATGCTTGGGTTATTAAATAGGCTTACTTATCAAGAACCTATATGTCTCCGAGGAACGGTAGTTTCTGTTTGAAGCAATTTGTGTTTTACGATGAGTGTGTTTAGACTCATGTATTACGCGGAGATATATTTCGATCTTGAGGATATTTTTTTTTCTGTTTGAGATTACTTATGAAGTATGTATAGACCGAATATTACAGTAGCACGTAAAAAAAATTGAAAGTATATGATCGTGTGGAAGTTGTAACTTGTGCAGTAATATATAATAACTCATAATAAACGCAATACATTAAAAATTAATGAGTAATATGTTTTTTGTAAAACAGTAGATATTGGCAGAATCGAAATAGGTATAATTTAATGGAAACATATGTGAAGAGAACGTGAATGAGTACGGACAGAAAACACACATATTAGCATTCTGAAATTGACTGACGCATTTTGCAGCTTTCTATGAACGAAAGTTAATCAGAATGCTTTTCCTAATTTTATAAGAATTACGGCTACTTGATATGTGTCTTATCAGAATGACCGGTTCAGATATGAATTGCTGTAGCATTCAAAGGACTACATACTCTCACGCACGACATTCCGCATGTGTCCCTATCTAGCGGCTTTATTTGAACTACATACACTTTCGAGCAGTTCTCGGACATAAATGGCGCCTGCCGCGCATTCTCTCGGGGAAATTTCACACTACGTCGATAAGCTCACGCATGGTACTGCTTGCGGACTTTGTCGTTGTGTGGTAGACAAGGACGGCAAGAGAAAAGGTGGGTGATCTAATGTAAATTACTATTATTATTACGGCCATTACAGTCATAAAGAAGACCGCGAAATGGCTGTAGATAACCACAGAGGCAATGGGCAATAGACCTCCCTGTCACACCAACCTTCTTAACATGGTGTAAACGTGGCATGTAAGACTGCGCAGGAATCAACATCTTGCGACTGGTGTAATTAAACAATACGTATACCAGCGTACGTAATAGGTGTGTTAGTGTAATGTACACCATTATTTGGTCTGTAACTACAGCTCACTGCTGTTGTTTCTGCAGAATGCCTGTGCAAGTCTATAGCTGGACTTGAAAATAACGGCCTCTTAATCAGTGAAAGTTGATCAAAATCATTTATGCTAAAATTTACGTGTATTATCATATTTGGAATCTGATTTCCTTTCTGCAATAAATTTGCTTAATATTAGAAAAAAAAGCATAAGAAGTAATTGGCTCAACTTCAACTTCTGCATGGAAACGTTTAGGTAGATCAGGAAGTAAAGAGATTGTTTGGAAGATCCAGACGTAGATGGGAGGATAATATTAAAATAGATCTTACATATATGAGACTTGAATGTGTGGACTGGATTCATGGGATTTAGAATACGGATCGTTGGTGGGCTCTTGTGACAAAGGCTATGAAATTTCAGGTTCCATAGTAAAAGTGGGGAATGTTTTGACATGGTTAAGGTTAAAAAAGGGACTGTGCTGCGGTGAGTGAGAATACACAGAACGTGCAGCGTTATTAAAGGTCATTAAATTAAATGCAAAAAGTACAAAATACAAAATGCAAAGTAAGAAACTGATATCCAACCGAACGTTATGGTGAATCGTTAGCAATCCCTTGCAATCGGAAGGTCCCGGTTTCAAATCTAGACCCAGAAAAGCTATCCAGAGGCATATCTTGGGTTTCCTCAGAACGTTTAGATGAAAGGCAGTATAATATGCCAAAGTAAAGGAAAAGAACGTCTTTCCAAATCATTCCGCTCTAACAATCCAAAGATTCAACGCTCTCTAACGACTGTGTTATTAAATAAACCATAATCAAAATAAAAACGCCAACCTTCACATTTTTCTACACATATATTTGTACGGAATTTTTCAAAAATCTAGGGGCCACCTCAATATTCCAGGTGCCAGACTGGTGACATGAAGCAATTTTCATACTGTTAGAACACACATTCCGTACGGGACTGTACTTTTGTGCAGGTTATTACAATGTATCTAGAATAATTCGTCACGAAAAGTTCATTTCAGCTGTTCTTAATTTTGTTGATTCTCATAAGCTTATCTTCCATCAAATTAAATATAGGCCTTTAATTTATCAGTATTTTACAGAAACTTGACACATGCAGCATTTTTAACAGCACTTTTATAATGACGCATAAAATGCAAGAATAGGAGAGTTGTCTGGTTGGCGGACATCCAGTCTGCCCACAATTCAAAGTGACACGACAAGCAGGAAAACCACCCAACTGGAAAATATCCGGAGAAACACAGAAACACAGGATCTGCAGTACAAATTGTAATCATACCAGGAACTAGATGGCCACAGACTGATTGCTGCGCACGACAGTACATCATACAAAACACGTCTATCCCCCCATATATTAGGCCTATTCCTAAGAAAACGGGTAACATGACACAATATGCACATTATATATTACACTCTGTGCTGTTTGTCTGTACCTTCACGTACAAAGCTTTCACAATAAATGTACATGTACTTTTCGTGACATAGAAGGAATGTTCTCCAGAATGTACCGCAATTGTGGCATCGAATGTCAGACAAAAGAACCACTAAAGCGACTGCCGCCAATTTGGAACCGAATTTCATTATGGTATAATATATATCAGGAGTAAACAAATTTTTGAAACTCTAGAAACCACTTCCACATCTTGGACAACAGAATGGACACATGAAGCAAGTTCCATGCTGGGGACCCACAATTCGGGAGTGGACTGTGGACATCACTGTTATTTGGTGCTTTCTGCTCGGTGCATGTGAACTGATGCATATTTTTGCATGTAAAGGAAAAGCTGAAAGAAAACATGCTGAAAAAATTAGGTGTCACCGTACAAAATTTGTCGTCAGGGAAATTTGCGCCCTGCTCTATATTCCAATGTACCCTACGTTGACTTAAATCTGCAGACAGCTTTCTTAATGCTAACGAGCCACAACTTAACAATTAGTGGCCACACTAAACAAGTTTTACCGCTGACTTACAATTACTGTGGGCCTGACTGAAAGGCATACTTTTATGGTTATGGATAATAAATAGAAATTATGCATCAGAAACTGTAAATATCCTAATTAAAAAGTGTGGCATAATGAAATTCCGTGAAACCAAACATTCCAAAAAACAAACAGTTATCACGAACTCAATTCTGTAGATTTCACAATCACTGCTTATTATTTTTCTCTCAGAAGTACGGCAGTTAGATTAATTTTTTCATCCAGTTTTCCCAAGCATGTGTGTAGGTCATTTGAGGGATCCTATATTCCTGAGTTCCGTATTGATTCTGCGTCTAATTTAATTGACCATTTAGTCTGTGTCCGATTTCTGCATTTAGCATTCTGCCCCTTAGTTACTTCAAACAGCACTACAACAAACCTCATGTGTACAGTTACTTCAAAACAGCACTACAAACAAACCTCATGTGTACAGTTACTTCAAACAGCACTACAACAAAAACCTCATGTGTAACAGTTACTATCAAACAGCACTACAACAAAGTTGTAAAGAACTCAAAACACACAGTTTTATATTCAATAACTTTCTTTTCCGAAAATCGTTCCGTTTGTGAGATAATGTGGAAAAATACAGTAGAGCCGGACGGGACTCACACACACTCGGAATATGTAATACTTATTGCTTTTCCACGGTAACCACGGTTAAGCGAAAGCGCTCCAATGTTACATTATACTTACATTGCCTGTCTTGTTTCAAACTTCCCGTTACGCCTTCTTTCATTCCTTCAAATATTCTGTTCAGTCCTCTGTCCTCAAATATCCTCGTAAAAGTTTAAGTAAACATTTCATCACATAAGTTATTCATAAGAAATTCTTATTGCAATATTTTCTTCATATTACTTTCGGAAAACTAAAGGATAAAGTGAACAAAACGAAACTTGATGAATAGGATGAATACAAAGACCCTGAGAAAAGTGGAAGGAATTGAGGTAGAATGAGCACACGGTATATAACTTGGTGTTACGCTGATGGGGGTGGGTTAGGTAGTCATTCTGTGGAGGTTTGCTGGCTTTGCAATGGAATGAATTATGACGTCATATTTCAGTAAGAAGCATGGGAACAGAAAGGAAGGCGTGCGTGTGTAACAGTGGAGAAGAAGTATGGCAAAGAAAAGGTGACAAAGATGGCGATGACAGGGCGTGGGTGTGGATCAGATCCAAAGAAAGAGCCAGATAATTCCCACACACCAGCAACACTACAACTCATCTGAGACTGTGGTGAAATGAAGAGCAGAAATATCCGAATTTATCTGGTTTGGCACTAAACATCGCCTATAATTTTGGTCTGAAAGAAGTCATATGTGGTTCGCAGGACACAAGACCCGTCAAACTGTTTAATGTAATTATTACAGAAGTCGCATCGCCCTCAGAATTGTTCGCAATTTCTGCTATTCTTCTAAATGATTAGTCGAAAATTTACTTCAAAACTGTTTACAAACCTCGTCTGCCTTCATACAATCTGCACCTGAATATAAAGGGAAAGTAAGGTGACAACAACCCAAGGTTAGAAAAATTATGTACTAGGAAAGCAAAACAGATGGAACTCTCATGAAACAGAAGTCTCCGGAATGGAAACGGCGCTAGGTATCGCAATTCTCCATAGCTTTCGTCATTCAGTTCAAATGCCACATCCCAAATCTCAATTGCAAAGAATAAAAAAGGAGAGATGGAATGAATGTTAAATACTGCTGTTATGAGATAGATATTTGACACTCCGATATCCAAATCATTCTCTCGTAAGTTTAAACGACAATAATTTACAAAATCCCAGTGCCTTAATTACTTCACGACAAGCAATGATCCTGGACGTGGCCCAGCAACTTAGCCTATATTCGACTATGTGAACACAGATTACAGAGTAACCTCTTTATATTGGGTCACTGATGGTTCTGCTTACATGTGGCCAAATTAACCAGTGGACCAAAACAGGCACACACAATAAAACTCTCAAGTATTTCACATTCCATTCCGTAATGATGTACTATCTCTTATCAATATAAATTGCAACTACTAAAGCAAATATTTACACACATTCTTAGCTCACTATTACAATTCCAATATGTTTTAACCGAATACAGGCATCATCACGAAGCTTTTTACAAACACAAGTAGTTACAAAAGTCTTCGCTTGTATTTAAAATATTTTAAACTTTAAAAACAACTGCAGTCATTGACTTGAAACCGTTTGATTATGCACTCACAGCTATTCAGCAAACAGTTATGAATTTGAAATGTTATCACAGACATATCAAAATCAAGGATAACACCATTTTAAAGTCTAATGGTTACCTTATTTACATTCATAGCGTCTACAATCTGCTCACATAGTGCATTTGTGTGTTTTGTATGAACCGCAGAACAAACAGCTACACATTGCCTGTACAACAGTAACTGACTGGTTTCTATAAAAAGAGATAAAGTGTTTACTGCGCAGTACGGACTGTTTTTAAATAAAACAAATTACCTTCAGTCTTTAGAGAATTAAATTTCCTATACAGCAGTAAAAATCGTAGTTATGCACAATATGATTTTGTTTATAAGATTTTCCTGTTATTGTCCCGTCTCCATTATTTCATCGGGCCAAGCACCGAATGATTATTTTTGCACTTTATAAGTTTATAAGTTGCACAGATACTGTAATATTGATTATATATACAAATTATACTTAACAATGTTATGTGTAGATGTGCTTTTATGTAGGAAGATATATAGTTATATACACGAGTATTTTTAATTATGACTATATTAATATCAGTAGACAGTGTGAAATTCATCAATTCCAGCTTGTTTTATAAACCCAAAATACTCCTTACTGTGCTTGTACATCCCGCCATTAATTCCGGCCCTGAGTCTGATGCACCCTGTCCACATCCTCGGATATTACTTCCTCAGGATGTGAAAGTAGATTACATACACATGATATATGCGTACGTAAGGGCCAAGTACTTTGAGTCGCTGACAGCAGTCTGTAGTGCCTCAATATTGTTGTTAAAATAGGTAGACCGAGGCCTACGTATACCATAAAATTACTGAATACTGCACATCACTTGTCAAGTCCACAAGGTCTGCAGCTTCAGTTTCACATCAACACAACCAGTCTGCTTTGGTATTTTGCAATCGTCAACTATAGACCTCTAAGAAAAGCCAAATATTAATATCAAGATATTAAGACAAAGTAAAGGATAAAGACCGTCAATCACACCCATGTTTTATAGTATTACATAGCTCTAATGCGCAACGTGTTTCGGCTTAAATACAAAAGTCATAATCAAGCGAAATTATAGTACCAAATGCAAGTTAATCCTATTAAACGACAATTAACTGGAAGAACGTCCCTAGATATAAACTGGCACATTTTACAGCAAATCTCAACTCAACATATAAATCTTCCATATGCTTTTAACAATAAATGTCGCTTGATTTAATTGAAGACTAAAAAGATATTCCTATGTTTTAACGAACAATAAATGAATGCAGTTTTGAGGATAAATTTATTTGGTAGCCTACTCTAATTTCACCTGATGACGGATTATTGTACTTAAGCCGAAACATGTTGCACGTTACAGCTATATAATAATATAACGTAAAACTTAATTGTGATTCACGGCCTTCACCCTTTGCGTATCTTCATCACAACGCGATACCTATCGTTAAGACATTAATAGAATAAAATGCTGTCTATATGTCGCTCAGAATTTTGGGTTCCGTGTTACAAAAACTGTTTGCAAAACCTAACGACAAAAAATGCAAGACAGTTAAAATACTCTTTATCCAAGTAAGTAGGCCTAATTTTCGACAAGATAGGAAACTGGTACTATAATGTAACGTAGTGCAGAGAAATTAAAGTGCTGTGTATTTGTCTCAAGTAGAGGCTGGCCATGGACGGATTTCTAGTCCAACCAAGCCAAATACACATACGATCTACTTCACCAGAATTAATTTGTGATATGAACAATACAGAGAGTCCAATAGTGACAGCAGATGAAGACAAAATACGTGGGAAGATAAGAATTGGATGGAGAACCAGATTAACGCATCTCAAATGTAAGACGCTTCTAATATTCGTAAAACTATAACAACGTGTACAGAAAGTCGACAAATATTTTCCTGCAGGCCTTTCATGTTCTTTACATGATCAGAGTGTTTCTGGTTTCTGACAACTGCTCCCCAAGGACAGTTTTAAAGCAGAGTTTGCAACCCTCGTTGAGGATTATGTTACAGCCACACTGGTCTGGAAAAATGAAGGCTTAATACTCCTATGAGCAATGTTTCACAAATCTAGGGCGCCAGGTCGCCTGGGAGACTAAATTTTTTATGTGGCGCCTAATATTTTTGGATCTTCAGTATTTAACTTCATGTCACCTTTCTAGCGTCTAGAATCTTGACGTGACAGCAGGATTTTTGGAAAATTTGTGATCTCCTGGCTAATAGAATTAGGATAGTCAAAAATGCCGGGATTCAAAACAGATACATCCGAAACGCTGTATGGGAAGAGGTAAGATTTGCGTTTGTGTTCCAGAAGAACGTGATTCAAATCCCGGCACCTTCACGCAACCTTACGGCAGGAATTTTGTTAATTTCTCCAGTACGTCTAGAACAATACCAACACAGCAGTCCTACTTTGAAAAAATCCACGGCCACTTCTTCAGAAATCCTTGCACTTTCACCAAACATGTTAAACACTTCCCATCATTCGATCTTAAATTTCATCTATAGTTGACAAAGCATTTATAAATTACCTACGATCCACCCATCTAAAATTTCTACTACTGTATACAACCATGTCAAATTCACCATATCCCTTTTAAATGACTGGGAGGAATTTCAGAATCTTTTTGCATCAACCTACGTGCCGAATGGCAATAATGCTCGTGGTATTACCCTTGAAAACATTTGGAAAACATAAAGTAGAATAGGAGAAGAAATTTGTTATACGGTGCCAGATCTGGAACAAAATTCTTGTCACGTAAGTGCTTCAGCTAGAAATACTTTACTTGCATTCTTTGTCACTAAAACAAGTTACTAACCATGGTTTTCGGATCGCGAATCATTTCTTTATATGGCAAAGAAATAAAATAACCTTACTATCCTTGAAATGTGTTATACAACTAAATACACCCAGTTTTTAATAAACACCGATCATGAGAAAGCAAGGACACGTACGTTTTCATTTCCATACATAAATAACTAAATAACTAATTTATTGACTGGCTGACCGACTGAGTAAGTAACCAATTAATGAACCAAATAACTAGCTAGTTATCTAACTCCATGGAATAGAGTTCTTCTTGACAGATAGCCAAGAAATTCAGCATGCTACGAGACCGAAGGATTACGTCCGCGTTAAGAAGAGCCATTTCTTGTCATTCTGAGCTAGACGAATATAGTCCATGCCCTCCCATCATATTTCTTTGACAGCAACTTTAATATTATCTTCCCACCAAAGCCTAGGTCTTCCAAGTTGTCACTTATTCACGCTTCCTCACCAAAACCCTCTATGGACATCTCTTCGCCCCCCCCCCCCTATACGTGCCACTTATTACACCATTCTCATCATCCATTTGATCACCCAATACTCTTTTTCCAAATCCTAAACACTTAAATATCTTATAATTGAATATCGGGCTAGAAACAGTGGTGCCTTAAAAATATTAGGATCCAGTGACTGTTCAAGTGTTTTCTTTCTCAGAAGAGGAATTCATTGAAGAGAAGAAAGGCAGAAATTTGTGTAGAGGGCTACTGACGAATGTTGCAAATATAAGCTACTATTACACAGAAATATATTTGCCTGTTTCATGCTAGCCACTATTTGGATCGACAGGATACCTTACTAGGCTACTAGGCAGCGCTCTCTACGGTTTTCCGTCTCCTGTTAGTGGTGAATTGATGAAGATACAGATCCGTTTTGGACACAATTGATGAAGAGTGGAGGTAGAGGGCTACTGACGAATGTTGCAAATATAAGCTACTATTACACAGAAATATATTTGCCTGTTTCATGCTAGCCACTACTTGGATCGACAGGATACCTTACTAGGCTACTAGGCAGCGCTCTCTACGGTTTTCCGTCTCCTGTTAGTGGTGAATTGATGAAGATACAGATCCGTTTTGGACACAATTGATGAAGAGTGGAGGTTCTATATTACTATTGTTATAGAGGACACAAACTTAACTAAGGTAAGGTGAAGTTTTTTCTGCGTTTCAGTAAGACGCATTGAAGGTAAAGAAGAGCCGGAAAGAAGCTCCTTCTATCCTTAACCTTAACGCTACATGGAGGAGTGTGGTTCGTCTCACGCTCAGACTCCTTTACTCCCGATGAAGAACGCCTCGGTACCCACTCGATATCTATGCCCTAGATTTGCCAGTTCAGGTAAGACTATTTGAGAGTTCTTCACGCCACAGTTACAAACACACTACTATTTTCTGTAGCATGAGTGGAGACTAGCTTCTAAAACTCGTGATAAGAAATTCTCCTTTAAAGCATTCTATATTTTATAATAAAAATTCCTTCTGATATGATGCCATATATTCAGGTAGGAATGTACAGACCTGTTGATGGAAAGTGCTACAGCATTCTTGAGGACAGAAGAATGTGACAGCAGTGTTCCAGAAGTCGGTAAATTTCTGCCGCAATGTGCGGTATCTTATGAGGAGATAACAATCTTCTCAATGTAATGCCTAATATTTTTTTACCACTTCAGTACGTTTCCCGATAAACAGCCATCTTGGACATAACTTGCATATTTTTCTGTCTTGCAGATGTCATAAAATGTTAATTTTAATTTTTTGCTGTACCTAAAGCAAAACACTCTGCTTCATTCGCGCTTGAATACAAGTGACTAACTCAAAATATTTATGTAATAGAAACATGACCACACCCACTGAACTATAAACTCCATGCAGTTAATATTAACTAAGGCACGACTTCATTCTGCATACTTTGGTATCTGTTAGTAACATCTACAGTCCCTATTTCGAAATTTGTCTGAGAGCTGAGTTTGCTCAAAACGAGGGAGCAAATATTGCGCACTGACGGGAAGGTCGGTGGGTCCCAGAGCCGTTCTTAGCACGGTAGCAAAGGGGATGGTAAACAAGATCACTCTATAAAGACAGCAATTAAATGCAATAGAGCAAAATGTTTCGAATATTAGTAACGAGGCTTAATGAGATGCTGTATACATATTGACTGCTCTATCAACCTTTAAGCGACTAATCGTTGTACAGAAATATAATGAGGTTGGATAAGATCTGCATGTACATTATGGGTTAAAATGAACCGGTATGAACCATACTGGAAATCTCTCCTTTCCCACACCCGAAATTCACTGTGTAAATCCAAAACAATAGAGCTTACTTCGACGAAACGCTAAATAATGGGCGTCTAAGTTATTTCAATAGCTGGCCCACACGATCAGAAGAACATATTTGTGTGCGGGTGGTATGAATACCTTTACTGTTAACAACGGTGCAGTATGGCTTGTAAGATATTAAGATATATCGATTTGTTGGCAGCAATACCAATTTTATTTCAGTGACACCTGGCGGCAGTCCCGTCACACAGGAAGCAGAAAGCAGGTGGTTTGGTTGTACTGTGCTGCTATACCATATGTGGTAGATAAGCAACAGAAAGTTTTGTTAAAATTCTCAGACGGCGCATGTCGGACGCCCCAGAACTCCGTGTTTAAGAAGAAAATATACGCTGACGGGCATGCCCTGCCCATTATGAGCCCACTCAACAAAATTAATTTAAATAAATCGTGAAAGTGAGAAAATATATTTCTGCGTCCATATGGAACTTTCCGATAAGCGGGAAATATGTTAGGAGTCTTGCGATACAAACATTATCTAATGTAAGTCAATGAGAGGAATATGAAATCAGAGCTAAACGGGCTTTCCTACTTTAATCTCTGTTGGACAAATGTTGGTAACACAGAACCGACATCTTCCACTTTGTAGTAGTGAATTGTCGAAAGTTACTTCAAGTAGCAGACTCCTGCTTCAAAAGTTAACACTCAACTAGTCCACAGTTTTGCCACGTCTTATGGAAACCGAAGATTCATTACCATGTCCAAACTAGACCTTCCCTGGAATATAGGCTAATAGAACCCATAAGATATATAGATTTTCAAGCCTACTGCCTTGAGATGTGTTAATATTCCTACCACATACGCCTAGATTTTCCACGTGGTTTTTTTCTCATATCTTTTACGATTAAATATATTACAGTCCCCTGTTTCGACCTTTCGTGATGGGTTCCAACGAATCATCGAGATTTGAACATGTAAGTGGCCAGTTGGCTTTCCCCATTCTCCTGCTATTGCGCAGATCACTCACAGCTTTGTCAGGCTGTGTCATACGATTACATTAAGTGAAGGTCGTTGCTTTCGTGCTTCATGGAATGACGTCCTCTTTCGATAACTGAAGGGGTTTTATGCTTCTAAAAACTGTTTTATTGCTTACGATATTTCATAATTATTAGAAACAAATAAGTGCTTTACAGTGAAAATGGATTCGAATATTGGTCATGGTATTAAAAAGACTACCACATAGCTTGAAATTCTCACCTCCCTTATGCCTTTAATGTCGAATCTGTGTCATCCTCCTCAGTCTGCTCAACCTAACGACATTTGATGAAGAATAGAGAATAAAAAGACTTGCCATTAAATTAACTTAATAATAACGTAGCAGGACAAACGTTACTGATATCAAAGGCCGTCGCTAGATACGATCCCAAGCCATCTGCTTCCTCCTGAGATCTTCAGAACTTATTTTCTACAGACCTAATCTAATATATGCCCATTTCAATTTACTGGGTACCTCAATGAATTAACATGCCATTAGGCTTCTACCCCCTTGGTTTCAATCATCTAACAATACTGGGTGGACTATATGATTATGCTCCTCATTATGAAATAGTCTTCTGTCGCCAATTACCGTACCCATCGTTGACTCATACATTTATACTAAGCACTCATTTTCAGATACTTGTAATACATTTTCTGCCATCAGAGTAGGATATCATGTTTCAAAACTCTACAAAATATGTTCAAACCATTATTTCAAACATATTAATTTTTATTGTTTTTAAAATAGGTCAAATGTTAGCAGTTTTTGAATTGAATAGTAACAAATATTTCCACTTTGGTACACTACTTTTCTAATTAACCTAATTTTATTGCTGTTTTCCTTTCGTAAGAAATGCATCGTTAGACTCAAAGATTTTCAAACAAACCGTTAAGTACTTGCATATAATAACATTATCAACTACTGTTTGTAAATGCGTTCTTGATTATTCACAGGTGTGTTTTGCTTATAACTCAGTCTCTTTGCTAGCATCTAAAGCAATTCCTTATCATCGCCTACAGCAGTTTTGTACCAGCCACATCTAGTCGCATCCTAATATCATTAAATTTTCTAATTCCATATTCTATGAAAATACTACCGATCCCAGTGGACACGCGGTCTAAGGCGTGGGTGTACGGCCGCTCGCTTACTGAGATTGTGGGTTCGAATCCCGCCTAGGGCATGGATGTCTGTCTCTTGTGATTGTTATGTGTTGTCAGGTAGAGGTCTCTGCGACGAGCTGGTCCCTCGTCCAGAGGAGTCCTACCGAGTGTGGTGTGTCTAAAAAGTGTGTGATCGTGAAGCCTCGAAAATTGAGGTGGCCTAGGTCCCCAAGAGGCTGTCAAGCCATTGGAAAAAAATGGAAAAACTATTAGACAGCGTTTTATGTCATTACAGAATTGCAGTCTCTAATAAAATTAAATATAATTAGTAAAGTAACACCAGTCACTCAGTGCATTAGTCCTCTGTGCCTGTCAGCTCCACTGTGCAGCGTCAAAAGACGTCTACAAAATATCAAAGGGTGTAACGTGAGTAAGGTACAAAAGCCAAGCCTGCTGATGCAAAACTGGTTTCGTTTCAAGTCTAACGGTGACACAAGTCGCATATGTAAGAATTTTCAGTATATTCATAAAGTACTCCCACTTTTTTTTTTGTGTATCAAGTAATAAAATTCTCGCCTTCTGTTCTGTCTCAAACGGCACTGAGACAAGCAGAGAGGTACAATAAAAACACCAGCCAGCCAGACAAGACAGACGGACGGACAGACGGACACAGAGACAAGCGGATTGCCTCCCATCCATCAGGCGGAAATAGGAGCGAAGGAAATGTTTTCAGTTACATCGAGGGAGGAAATTGAGAAACAGACAGGCCCGAAGTCTCGGGGAGAATGGAATTGGGGGGGGGGGGGGGGGGGGGAGTAAAAGACTTTTCACGAAGGACCCTTCACATCCAACCTTCTTCAGAAAATCGTAAATGTAAATAATCACGAGAATGAGTAAAGAATTTATTCACATTTAAATTTAACCCTTCATTGCACACTGGTTAATATATATACCAGCTGCTATAACACGAAAATACTTCGTGTTACCCACAGTGTGTGTTTAGGGATTTTATTTTATTCTAGAAATAATTAGTGGCTTACACAAGATGGATTTTGTAATGACGAGAGAGTGTGTTTTTGGAACTAGGAACTGAAAACTTGGGCACTTTTCAGAAGAATTCACAGTGACTAACACGACATACACTCATGGCATATTAAGTCCGAGAATGCGTTTCATAGTTGACCCCAGTCCGATGTGAGTGGAATCTGAAGTCCACTTCATTCCTTAAGACAGCGCGTCACAATCCTCTACCCAAGGACAGTATTATTGTTATGCTCGGTCGCATCAGGAATGTAATTATTTAGTTGTTTATGAAGTTGAAACAGCACAACAATATATAATAAAAGTCACAGATGTCGTCTTTTTTATTCTTCATATGAATCCAGTCAATCTAGATTCAAACAGACGCTCACATATGAAACACAAAAAACCATTCCTCTCCACATGTTGTGAAATGGAAAATATTTAAACACAATTCTGAGCAGTAGTAGTTAGTAGCAGTAGTATGTTATATGCAGTAATAAATGTTGTGTGCTTTTAAAACAAAATACAAATATGCAGGGCACGTTCATAGCCTAAACACTAACCAACTGTCATGCTTCGATAGATATAGGTAAAATCACAAGCCATTTAACCCTCTGAGGAATGACGTCGATCTAACTTATATTCATAGGCGTGCAGACGGGTTGAGCCGGGTGTGTTCAAGTAAACCCTAATGTCTCAAAACAGCAAAAAATTTCGTGTTGTTCTCTCATTTTTTAAGTTTATGTTTTTAAGTACAGTTTACTTGATAATTAAAAATTGTACTTTCTTTAGTTTGTTTGGTGAATAAAAATAATGTATTTTATGAATGAGTTCCTTTGTTAAAAAATGGAAAATAAAATTTATGGGTGCACAGCCCAACGAAGAAACCTGTTGCCTACGCTTATGATTACAAATAAAACATAAGTTTATACCGTACATAAACACTCCCGTGTTAATTGCAAAGAAAAATCGGTAAATAATGGTTAGGGAAATGACTGATATTTAATAAGACGCAAAACACATAAACACACCATGTAAATGGTAAAATGCATGGTTTCTTAATGTTACAGCAGGTGGTACATGTCGTTATCACTGGGCTTTAACGTCTTATACGTTAAAAGTCTTAGAGTTACTTTAAGGTAGTACGCCTACCAAGTGCAGCACCCCACTTTGTCAGTCGTAATACTGATCACATGTGGCAAACTCTAGCAAATTCAGAAATCCATTTCAGTAACACGAAAACTTACGCACTAAACTAGTGTGTGTGAATGCACCTCGCAGAAACAAGAGAGTGAAAGAGAAATGGAGCAGAAAGAGCCACTGCTGATGTATTTCCAGTAAAGTGATGCAATTCCTCACCCTTACGAAGGGGCTGACAAGAGAGTTGCAGGGGTGCGAATTGAAGAGTGAGAGATGGCTGTATTGAAGATTTGGGGGAGAGATGCATAGGAAGCTTGCAGGCTACGTGTGCCAAGTATTGGATTTGTCCTCCCAAATGATATAGGCATATCACCAACACCTTATTTAATCTTCCGTTTCCTGGCCTTCCTGCTGTAAAACTTTACCATATTCACGTAGGTTACTTAGAAATGCAGTCCGCTGAGGTAAGGATTCATTATTACCCCCAGTTACTTGAACATACTTCATAATGGAGTGTGATAATATCAATTTTCTTTAATTATGTACATTAATTTAGTCTTTCTATTTTAACATTTAAGTAACATTTTCCTCGAATTCATTTTTCAGGACATAAATACTGAGTTATTACTACAAGGGCAATGTACGTACAAACGTAACATTCAGGAGCGTTCGCGTTACCACTGTTTCCGTGGAAAAACAATAAGTATTACATATTTTAAGTGTGTGTCTGTATTCTTCCCTTACTTTCCCGGCATGCAAAGTGCATGCGCCATAATATATTGTCATCTGTGGCCTGTCTGGCTCAATCATATTTTTGCACATTATCTCAAACGGCACGATTTTTAGAAAAAAGCGTGTTTGATTTCCCCTACACCGTCTGTCTGAAACATTTCTCATCCTAAAAACTGAGCAAAATATTATCGTAAATGTACAAAAGTCCTCAAATAAACTACCCGTTATTCTTGTCAGTTTTTAGTAAAACTTGAATTTTCTCGATAGAGTTTCGAAAAGTACTAAAATATGAAATTTCATGAAAATCGGTTCAGTGGGAGCCGGGTTCCATGCTCACAGCGAAGGACAGACATGACGAAACTATAGTCGCTTTTCGCAATTACGCGAAAGCGCCTAACAAGGCACAGAGAGAAGATCATGTTTAGTTCACGTTAAGTCTCCATTGAAGGAATTTAATCCGAATTCTATTTAAAGGTTCAGATCGTACCGCGCTGTAAACACACTATTATAAAAACCAATCCTCTAATTCTGCACGGGGGAAAAACTTGGTTTACAGGTATTCTGAGACCCATACGGAACATGCAAATGTTTTTATGTTAAAATACAGAGTTGTTTAATGTTAGAGCATGTGGTAGTTATAGTTACCGGCGGACATTAAAAGGGTGTGATCTGATGTCATAAATGGAGGAAAAATTGAAAGTATTAGCGCCCAGTATAATTACTAGCCAAGTAAGCTGAAGCTGATGTAGTGAAAGGAAACAATATTATCTGCCAAACAAGTACACGTTACGGTGTCACCCGCATATAAGCTTATGTAGGGTGTTTCAAAGACGTACCTAGTCTTGAAATTAATGTGGTTTTTCGATTACGGAGGTTACAATTTTCTAATGACGAATTTCGTAATTATATTCATAACTTAACAAGCTGTCTGAAGTCGTAACGCTTCTGATTTTTATTCTGACTGAAGTTCTTCATGATTTACATCGATCTGTCCCAGCAAATGCAGGGATGCTACTTTAATTAGTCTACTATCGCTCCTTTCCACATCCTTTCCAATTCATTACGCACTATCTTCTTGTCATTCACTGCTATAGGCTATGGGTTACTGATAGCGCAGTAAAATGAGGCTGCACGTGATCAAACTAACGTCTGTAGACACAATCTTTTCATGCTATTCTCAATTCAGCAAATTGACGTGTTACAGAGTAGAGAAAGGTAGTTGCAGGATACGTGCCAAAATAAACGAAGATTATCGGAAATAATTTACGTGTGTTCCTTTCCCCAGCATTATAGAACACACTGTAGTCCACAATGGAGGGTTTACGTTTCACTAAACATGTAATTGGGAATCCAGCCGTGAGCCGGAATTTCCAGCTCAAAGTAGATAAGATCGCTCCAACACAAGCACAGACCCACATATACACCATAATATATTGCAATAAATTTAACTAACACTTTCGCCATATATAATTTACAGTATACACATATCGTATTACACTTTAAAGTCCTAAGTCTACACACACACACACACACACACGCGCGCGCGCGCGCGCGCTGGACCTAGAGTAGGAAATGGGAGAAGTGTAATCAAAGAATGATAACACAAGGCGCCTATAAACTCTGACTCTCAATTATTAATATCCTTTTAAGTTTTAAATACCAGAAATGTAGTTTATGTGGGTCAATCTAGCAACACAATTATTAAAAACTTTGAATCTCTTTGCCATTTGAATGTATCAAGGCGAAGAATATAAAGAATAACAAATTGTGACGTCGTGTACTTTGGTCAAAATTTATCACACGTGTGTATCAGCCTATATGGTGCAAAATTACAGAAACAGTGTTCTTTAAAACTCTTACACACTTTCCAACTTACGTAAGGGTTCCGTTACTGAAACTTTCACGTAACCCGAAATTCATGTACGTTGGAATAGACCCCACCCCCACTTATTTATCACACCTCATCGGTTTTGTACACGTCTTCACAATATCAGTATACTTTTTAAAATATTAGTTCAGTCGGTTGTTTTCATATAAAACACAAAGTAAAATACATAATAATTACGGTATTAATAATTAATATTAATAATCAATAAGAATTTTTACGTGTCAGTTTACGTAAGTCGCATATTACGTAACCCAAAACTGCTTGTATAAAGTTGCCACTATTGTTAACTGTTCTTTTCATGTTTCCAATATATTGCACGTCCTTTAATGCAGTGATATTCAACCTTTTTTGTTCGCGTAACCCCAGATATAACTTCTCTTCAACTTTGTACCCCCAAAGTTGTTGGTGCATAATTCAAGTTATACATAGTCTATAATCTACATCTAAAATAAATTAAATAAATTACATCCAAAATAACTATTAAATAATAAGTTTTAAATGAGAAAAAGGAGAATCAATCTATCAAATAATGGCAGCGGCAATTGTCAGAGAACAAGGTAATATGAAGGAGTTAATTGTAAAACTTGGTAAAAAAAACTGCCTATATTCATCACAGGGGTTGCACAAGAAGCCTTAAGGCTGCGGTGCGTCCGTAACATCTGTTGCGGGGCCCTTCACCACGCAAAAAAATGAAGGAGTGCATCTGTTTGTTTATTGCCCCAACAATATTTTGAAGTGGTTCATTGCATGGCGAGGTGGTGCGCGGTGGCGCAGTTGGTTGAGGCATTGCGCTATAAACCGGAACGTCGCAGGTTCGATTCCCGATGGTGTCACTGAAATGTTTCATTGACATAATCGTTTCGGTCGCACTATGGACCTGGGATCGACTCAGCCTCTAACAGAAATGAGTACCAGGAATCTTTCCTGGGGGGTAAAGGCAGCCGGTGCGTAGGGCTGACAACCTTACCACCTACATTGTCTAAAAAACCTGGGAGCCTCGACCTCCTGGAGCTCTAAGGGCCTGTCAAGGCCTGTAATGGGATTGCTTTATCTCATTGCTTGGTTAAAAGAAGTGAAAAACAGTATTAGGGAAAACGTCAATCCCGCCAAATAGTGTTCAGTCACGTTCCAACGCACTATGTGGAATAAAATGAAACTAGCCGTCCAGATAAGAATTTCATAAAGGAGAGAGAAAAAATGGCGCTCCCAAATCGCATATCATTACGTCCGGGTCTCTTGTGGCTAACCTTAAATCTGGCCCTGATTATTCAGTGTTTATCATGAAATATTTGTTTTTAATTTCACGTACCCCGTAAGATGTCTTGCGTACCCCAGGTTGAATACCACTGCTTTAATGAATATTCGGGACAGGTGGCGGGCTCTTGTGAGTGCGGTAATGAACCTTCGGGTTCCATAAAACGCGAGGAATTTCTTGACTAGCTGACGACCTGTTAGCTTCTCAAGAAGGACTCTGCTCCATGGAGTTAGTTAGTTAGTTAGTTAATGAATATTCACTGTAGGTTTTAGGTAATTAACTTCTCATCAAAACTTTTTAACAGTACTGCAAATTACTTGAACAGAATTTATGTTACTGAAGTAAAACAATGCGAATATATCAAGCAATTTAAATGGCTAACGTTATTTTTACCCTCTCATTTTCTTATTACAAACTAAGCTACCTATAGCGTTAGTAGTTCCTAAATCAAATTATTATTCTTATCGCCACAAGATATGTTCAAAACATTACACACACATATGTATACGTGATACACACACATGTAGATCCCAAAAGTGCTGCTTATCAATTACTTACATTTATGTGTAATTGATATAATATTCCTGTACTGTCTACGTAAAAATGCTGTAGGCTTTGCTAGATGGAATCCTACCTAGTAAGAGTGACAACAATACATAACATACCCCATTACATTCCACAGTTGAGCCAGTAATTCAGATGGTATCATATTGGACGAACGGTTTCTGTCGCTCTGTTTAAGAGGTCAATTAATTTTTTCGATGATGGCAGGTAGTTTGGCTCGCTAAGTAGTTGCGGGATGTTTTTCTCTGGTGGCAATATTGTTACATAATTTGATAACACAGCGGTGTTATTACATAAACCGCACACATCGCATACTCTGAACACATCTGGCTGTTGGTAAATAATTTGAACACACACCGGGGTTTAAGTTAAAAGAAACTAATGCACAAGATTTTTAGCAGAGTAAGATGTATTTATACCCCTACATACGTTTCGGCAATCCTCAGGGGGCGCTCATCAAAGAATCACAAGCACCTATGGCATCCAGTTACACACACACTTGACATTACATTGGAAGCACTTATGCCGCTCACAATATTAAAATGATAGATGCATATGGCCAAGTATGTAGGGGTTACAAATACACCTTACTCTGTTAATAATCTTGTGTATTAGTTGGTTTGAACTTAAACGCGTGATTAAATGCACGGTACATACAACATAAAACACACCGGGGTGTTGTTATATTTATAACATGAGCATAACACTAATTTTTATACAATATTACGAACCTATGTGTTTTGTCAATTATATTTATTAGAATTTCCATGAATAGTTTTTGATGTTGTATTGGTTTTATGGTGGTGAAATTGTGTTCAGGTTAGTGTTACTTCACCTGAAAACGGTAACAGGTAGTTTCCGAAACGTTGTGTGGCGATCTGTGATACGACAATGGAAAGTCCTAATAAATACAGTCGAACTCGGTTATAACGTCATGAAAGGGACTGAATATGTTGTGTTGACACAAACGAGTGTCGTTATAACCGAGGAGTGTAATGTTATGATTAACAGTGACGAATCAATTTGTACCATAGAATATCTGACTCTATAAGCGAGGTGTCATATAAACCGATTTCGTTATAACCGGGTTCGACTGCAACTGAAAATACTTAGGTGAAACCATTGTCAAAATATTTATATGATTTGACCTCTGTGTTGTTACGTGATCTGAACACATCGTCCTGAAGTCCTCAAACTCACAATACGAAACCACGTAAATTACATCTTTTTCTGCCGGCATTCATCTCTATATTTCGGCATTGAATGATCACACAGAAATGGAAAGTAGTATTGTATTGTACTGTATTGTATTGTATTTTATGAACTGGATGCATTTCTTCAAGACGAGTCACTGCAGTATTATTCAGACATAATATAGATACAACAGTTCTATTTACATATTGGTTTTAAAGGCGTGCTAACTGAAATTCCATGCCGACACCCTATTACATAAAATTACTTTCTATCTAGAAATCAGGCAATTTTGGAATCTTTCAAATAGATCAATTTTGTGTCGTTTGAGTGTATTTCTTTTTTTTTTTTTTTTTTACACAACTATGACATTTACTAAAAACCAATACAACGGAAGGTTAACATTGCCCACCAGTAGTCGGCATTGAATGAGAAATCATTTGAGCAATTTAACGAATGCAAATACATGTGCATTTTGTAAATCAGCATTTAGTTTTAAAGCCACATTCAGCGTACGTGGGGGCAATCGGTAATTTGGATCAAACATCCACGCTCTCTCTCTCTCACACACATACACACAAACATATAAATTCAGGTTTGTCAGGATTATGGTGATTTCATCAACCATCGTGTCTGGAATAATTAATCGATTGGTTTCACAGCGAAAGAGAGGCAAAACCGGAGGGAATCGGGGTTCAACTGTTTGTTCCGATTCGTCACCCTTTTGAGTTACCACGTTCAATTTCTCCCAGTTACTTAAATATCCCAACAAATGAAAAAGTATTCAAGATCCAGCCAATTCACCTGGTTATCAGATTATTTCCATAGAATCTTTACGTATCATCCACTACAATCGCGAATCACCATATATTTCGCTCACGATTACACCAGTAGAGTGCCAAAGAATTCTGTAACTCATAAAACATCTCAATATTACGGCCATTCACGGCAAAACCTTGATAGTTAGGGTCAACTAAATTATTATAACCCTTCATTCTGAATTTATTTTTAAAGTTTGTAGCATAAATAGTTAAAATTATTGTCTTATTGTTATAGCACGATGGGAAGTAATTAATTACAAGCAAATTTTAGTCTGTCTTAAGTTACGTTGGCAGCACTAAACACCATGTCGAATACGATCGATATGAAAACTCCCAATTTCACCTTCCTTGTTTTCAGTCTTTTTAGTAATCATAACACTATGACACAGTTTCGTTTCATGCATACACATAAGCTGAAATTCCATGTAAAGTTTTATTTCATCGACGTAAAAACAATGGAATGTATCACTACTTTTCCAATGTATTTGAAATTCAGAGAACAAACTGAAGACTATGTGCTCCAGCATCATGTACGTAAGTGATCTTTTTCTCTGTTTTGTGTGTTCAGCTGCCAGAGACAAACATCCTGAGTTCATTCTTGGCATGCATAAAACTATAAAACAGATACAGTAGCAAGGGAACATTAACAAATCATAAACAGGGTATATTAAATTATTAAAACAAATTATGTAATTGTGCCTTCGAAAGTGACAGGAACGACAGCACCGCCAGTCACGTAATTCCTCTATGAATTAGAAAGCCACACGCAGTTTCTGAGCAAAGACGACGCTAGACATATTGTCATAAAACAATAGCTAGCGGAATTGAGCCAAGAATTTTTGAGCAAAATAAAAGTGCTACAAAAATCCAAAGCTTGTGCATTATCCTAAATTCCTTTCAAGACGTGGTGACTTGTCCTTGGCTGCATAACGACAGAGAATTGAGAAATGAAATTTGCATTACTCTTTTCTATATTGGCCTTACAAGGCCTATTTTTCGTAGTTTTTCGTAATTAATTAGACCAAAATTTGTTTTTCATCGCACTTTATTACAATGCTGGAATACTCATTTCTCTCACCCTATAATCGGAAAAATGTTTTGTGTGAACCACTTTTACTAAGCAGAATTAATGTTCACTCATCATTTTCTTATCCCTAATTCTGGAAATGGAGACGCATAAAAACACTTCTATAGCGTCATATTCTGTCACGTTGCACAAATTTCCTGTCAAAAGTTTGTAGAAGAAAAGGAAAATAAGTTTAAATCTTGGTTGAAGTTCTTGGGGCTATTGTTTCTAGTTGACGTGTTACCCAGCAGATGGAAATGTGAGCTGAAAAATGGGACGTCTATTAACTTCAACTATCGTTGCCTACACTGAAGCAGTTTATAGGGAATACACAGTCACAGCCAGGTATGCAGAGAACTTCTTATGACTTCACAGCGTCCGGGGTATATTTTAGCTTGGAAGTATTAAGAAACGGAACTTTCATGTGATTGTCCTCAGTAATAGAAGTGCAAATGTCATAAAAGCCATTACGAAATATCGAAACACACAGAAAAAATTTTACAAAGTCAAATGTTTTATAACTTATTACTGAGACAAGTGTGGTCTTCGGGCCCTTTAGCATGCGAAGTGAAGTGTAGTAGCTTGTTACCCCAGAAGATGGTCTACGGACCGAAACACGTGTAGGGGAATACATCGATACTAATAAAACTATAAAGTAGTTTATGTTTGTGCATTTGTTGGTTAACTTAATAGTGAGTGAAAATGCACGGTGAAAGCAATATAAAATTTACACAGAAGCAAGATTATGTGGTCTTTACAGATACCGCAACTGAGAACGATAAGAAATTACTGTGTTAATTTCACTAAAGTGGATTTAACACTTCACACGAGAAGTGAGAACAAACCTTCCTTCGCGATATGTTAAAAGTTCTAGAGTGAACTCGCAACAAAAAACAATTTTGACATTTTATCTCTATTTATGACGCCATGTGGAAACATTTTTTTTTTAAAACAAGTGATCTTGTAAACATTACTTGATGACTGTAAGGTCTAGAATAAATAAATAAATAAATAAATAACAAGAACTACAGCTAATTCGAATTAAGAGGAATTATTGAGCCCAGCTGTAACACCTAGTGAAGGAATAATCCTGTAACTGTCTTCTTATTGACTTATAGATTGCAGTAAGTGTGGCTGATTTTGCAGGATGTATGTGGAATCGGGTAAACAGTTGGTAAAGTAGTAGGTATGTACTACTATTCTGGAAAACGACACACAGTTTGCAGGATATGTGTGTTATAAAACGAAAAAAAAAAAATAAATTGGTTGTCTCCCTAACAGGTTCTAGAAAAAAACACACCGGAATTTTTTGGTTTTTATAGTTGTATATTTTGCCGATCCCAGTGGCCGCGCGGTCTAAGGCGTGGGTCTTCGACCGCTCGCTTACTACGATCGTGGGTTCGAATCCCACCGGGGGCATGGATTCTGTCTCTTGTGAGTGTTGTGTGTTGTCAGGTAGAGGTCTCTGCGACGGGCCGGTCACTCGTCCAGAGGAGTCCTACCGACTGTGGTGTGTCTGAATGTGTGTGACCATGAAACCTCGACAAACGAGGGGCTTAGGCCCATATAAGGCTGTCGAGCCATAAAAAAAAATTTGTATATTTTAAATAATAATCATTTATAACAAAGATAAACAGCATCATTAAACACATATAAGTCACGGTCTACATTACTTACACAGTATTACATTCCAAAGATTAGCATTAAAAACATTAAAATTTAAATGATAAGTAGTCAAAATATTAACTGTATATTCTGCACATAAAGTTTAAAAAAACTAAACGTTTAAATTACTAAAAATCTTGCCTAATTCTAGGAATTCATCAAATTCTTCTAAATTTGAGAGAAGAAAATTAAAAAATGAATGATGAAATTCATCTCATTACATTATACAAACGTTCAGTTCCTCCCTCACAAATAACCGACGTCTCCATTTTTTTCCCCTATGGCTCGACAGCCCCTTTTCGGGTGTCTAGGCTCCTAATTTCGAGGTTTCATGATCACACACATTAGACGCACCACACTCTGTAGGACTCCTGGACGAGTGATCAGCCCGTCGCAGAGACCTCTACCTGACAACATACAACACTAAAAGAGACAGACATCCATGCCCCCGGTGGGTGACCATTACTGAATCCCGACAGACTCGCTACGTAACCCCCCGATCGCGTGCCGGCGCAGATCCACGCCTTAGACCGCACGGCCACTGGGATCGGCCTACGTCCCATTACAAGTCAAATAGTGATGCTGTGAACGGGAATAACTTCAGTTTTTTTCTTAGAATTATACAAAACAGAGCATAGGCCTAAACTCTCCAGAGTACATGCAGTTTTTGAATGTTTAGTGCATAGTGGTCACTTTGCTTTAAAGGAATAAGAGTACATCAACTTAGCCAATGTCATAACAGATTCAACGTTATTGATGGCACATTCTACAGTTTAATTCTATGCCCAAACTTACCAGACAAAAGAGCTAAAACTCGGAATACCATCTCAAAGCATCGCACCCTAGCGTGAGCCATGATTATGGGGCGGTCGACTAGCCTAACCCTAACCAATCCTCTACCGTATCCTCAGCACTCACAGAGAGAACCGAAACAGCCAATGAAGTGACAAGCGCCTCGCCACCGAGCATGGTGCCATCTGGCGAGAAAAGGTACATTACGACCGCCATCATTGAAAGGAATATTTTGTAAACAATCATGTCCATTCGCAAGTACCTATAAATAATTTGAAACATTATATAAAATTAAACCCACTACAACATGGAAATAATATTTTCAACCTATTATCCGTAACTCAATGATACTAGTCGGCTGACAAGTTTGCTACGTATTTATACAAAATCAGGTTTTGTGTGACACAAAAGATAACTAAGAGAAGAAATTTATTACAGTTGTAAAATACGACAGCTCTTCGGCGCATGTTATAGTCGGAATATTTATTTTTTAAATACTTATAGCATAAAGTAATGACAGAAAAATGTGTTGAATTGTTTTTTTTATTCAGGAAGTTTTAACAGGTTTATATTTAGCCTGACTAGAAATTATGCACCCACTACTGACACAGTCTCTAGCAGACCACTGGTAACTTTTTCCATAACCTACTAGACTTTAAGAACTGGTTCAACACAGCATGCTAACTTAAAACCTTGAAAATTACAGTTAATCTACATTATATATAAATATTATAACATACACTGTGTAAACAAATTTTATATTTTCCTTAATATCACAAAGGCGGTATATCCTATAAAGCCACAAAGTTTTGAGGATTAAGGAATGACTGTATGCACACTCCGAGGCTCCCTTCTCACTAGGTATTCAAGTCCGATGCTGGAAATAAGTTAAACCCAGCGTACACACTCAACTTATATATTCGATATCTTCTAATGAAAAACGTTTCTAACCATGCACATTTTATGTTCCACAATGGTGTTGCTAAAGACTGGGATGTTACATGCTGTGTCAATTGGTAAATAGTTACAAACTTTCACAACATGAAACACCCTAGAAGCCTATAATCTTCTAGAAACACATTCCTCTCTGTTCATGGATAGTTCATCGCGGTTAAGTAGGATGGGAGAGAGTGGACTGAGCTGATGTGATTCAGCATATGGACCAGTGGTAGGCCCTTGCGAACACGGTAATCGAAGTTCGTGTTGCCTAAAATGACGGGAATTTCTCAAGAAAAACACTGTTCCATAGACTTACTTAGCTATTTATATAGTTCTAAGAGCCATATTAATTTTCTGAATTTATCGGGCAAAGGATGCCCATGTCAAGCACTTTTCGTCTAGGTTTGAGTAGGTTCTGTTCTTGTAGTTTATAACCATTTTGCTTTCGGCTATGCAGTTCTAATTTCACATTTTTTAAATTCTCGTAAGTCGACTGATGTGAATTATGCGAAGCGGGCTCTTTGGGTTTAAATGCAGGCCCACAGCCCATGTAAGAAATTTAGAACTTCAATTTACACTTTTAAATCCAAAATTAAATAAAGGTTACGTCAAAAAATTTAAATGTCTCACAATTTTGCTTCTCCTAATAAATAGAAATGATTTCACACACTTCATTCATCCACTCATCAATTCATAATCATAATAATAACCATCATCCTCCACAAACTTCATTTCACCGTACTGCTCCGGTTTCAGGTGAGGTGCTGCTTGTACGTGTCGAGGAAATTATTCACAGATGATTAACTGCAAGGGAAGATATTTCATTTAAATGAAGACTATCAAAGTATCAAATACCAAATATAATCCGGTATATTTAAATAGTACATCATTTTTTCTAGTGCAGATAACTAGTTATCAAAGACAGCCATAAATATTCAGTACGTCATGAACAATCATTATAAAGAGTAAAAAATATGAAAAGGAAATATTCTTAAAGACAAAAAGAGGGCAAAGAAGACTCCAAATACATTATTGTACATTATAAGCACACAAGGAGATAGAGGATGAAAAATAGGAAAAGAATCAAGATGAAGTTGAAAGAGAAGAACTCCAAACAATCAGGCCGTCACCTCCCACCACTTTCTTTGAAAACCATGGGCCTTCACCTTTTTTCTAATGCATGTTTTTGTGAAAGGTAAAGTGATGCGATACGTATATACAAAGGCGGAAAAGAACATGAGATAACAAGTAAAATGAAAGGAGTCCATAGCCAGAGCTGGGTCTCCCCATAACTCATGAGTGGAAAGCATGTTATTACATCCTGTGGCAGACCAATTTGCCCTGTGTTTCTCTATTAATTCCTTGCCAGAAAAGAATCTTCCCTCTCCTCTTCTATCAGTCACCATACTAAATTTTACCTCAGGGTTCTCAGAACATCTACTTGGGGCCCTTCTTCTATTCATCTTCTTCCAATATTGAGGGACTTCGGCTAAGTTCAAGGCTAAACAAGTGACGCTCAGCGGTGTTTATTAATAACATCGTGATATTACACAGTACTGTAATCGAAGTTGCAAAGTTAATTACTTATAGTTAGTAACTTCGTGATGTGCCAGACTTAAGAATAATTTGCACTAGAAGCTTACATTTTTTAAATTACGTACTGTTTTAGTTTACGTAGCTGGGGAAAATATTAAAACAATCTCAAACAAATACGACGGAACAGGTGGCCCTGCTGGGGTGGAAGTTGCTAGCTTTAGAATACGGTACTGAACCCCTGAAACTGAATATTGAATATATTGGGGAAATATGGAATGGATTCTTCCGCTTTCGGAGGTAAACATTTGGCAATCTATTTAAAAACAGCAAAAACTTTAGTACCTAAAGATCAGCAGTCATTCATAGTTTGTTATGAAGTTGCGTTTCAAGAAGTTAGTTCTGCGTGTACCATTGTTGGTGTACGAAACGGACAGCTACATTAACTGGCTAGAGCACAGTACTATAACTGGTTAAAGTTGTACATACCGTGCATGTTGAAATATTATATACTATAAACCAACAATATTGCACTATTATATATGTATTGTCAACCTACATATGATGGCTCTCCTGCCATCTTCAGGGGTTACTCTTGATGTGCCCACTAACAACACTCACTGCATTGTCTGATCCGTATTAAGGTTTTTAATATTAGGCACTTTATGTTCACTATCTAGGCACATACATTGATGTAAGTGTTGGTTTATAGTATATAATATACTATAACTGGTGTTCTCATACCAAGTTGTTACTTTGTATACCACCTGGTTTGACATTCAAAAATTCTACTTTCTGCACATACAGTGCATTTAGGCTTTTTGTATGTTTCCCAGAATATACGACGAATAGTTCCTTATACAATATTAAATGACTTGTTTTCATAAAGGAGACGCAGTGTGTTTACTGCGCGGTGAGTTCTTTAACCCTACGCTTTAAAAGGTTATTAGGACGACGAGTTTATTGTTTTGACAGTGCTACAAGATGTTGAAACTCAACGACAGAAATATTACTTCTCTAAGTGCTAATGAAATTCATTGAATTTTTCCTTGCATTTTCTTAAAGCAGGCCATTGTAGTTTTGAGCAATTTTAAATTAAGAAATGTGTCTAGACTGAAAAACATTCACAGAGAGCTCAGAGCACTTATTCCATGTTACATCAAAGACATCCAATCAAGTGATGGCCGACTCGACCATAGACATTTCGAATAAAGGTCTTTTACACCTCTATTTTAACAGAATTCTCAGCCTTACTGACACTCACAAATTATGAAGGGGAAGTGGGTGTAGGGTCTTTTGTATGGTATTTTTGCTGCCATGTAAGAGTATTGAATTTTTCTTTTCTGCTTGCTTGATTCTTTAGCCGGGAACCTTTGCTTCCCTTTCTCCTTTTTCTCTTGTGTCATGACTTCCTTTTCATTTCTCACCCCAAATTCTTGTTGAGAATCTACCCTAATTCTCTTTTCTTCCGTCTAAACTCGTCACTGCACAGTATCCCACTCCAAAAAATCCTTCACCCTCAAACAATCTAGGCTTATTTATGATACCTCGACCTCTAAAAATCCTTACTCAAAGAGGTTTAGAATGCAAAGTGTTCCAAGTACTGTTCCTTGTAACTGCAATATTACATTTAATATCTTGTAGAAGAGATTTAATTCCCAGGCATGACACCATATTCGAAATATCAAACCACTTAAAGCAGCAAGTGCACAAGGTTAGTTTGATGACAAAGTAGCGTTTTCTTGTTTAGACAGAAATTTGGAAAAAAACCGACGAACTTAAACTATCTGGTCTAATGTTTCACGTTGCTCGCACCACATGAGAACTTGATTAGGAATCTGTTCACACTGTTACAGGTATCAGCTTTTGGTGTGATTGTTAGCACAAGGTCTATCGTATTTCTGATGATTAATGCTATCAGTACTATTGTGGTTCTTATAATAGTTATCACAATTTGTGATATGTTTCAAGTAAATGGACTTTATTCTAACGTCACTTATGCGCCTTCATGGAGTGAGTTTTGGACCCGGTTTACCCTATAACCTATTTTATTAAATATTTTTATAACGATAAACTTCTATGTAAGGTGTCATACCCAAATTTACTTCGACTCATTTAATAATAGCTTAGTGTTCAGAATATATTTCTCCTTGATTTTATTTGAATTTGCTAACATGTGAAGTCATTAACTGCATACTAGTCCTCTGGAACATATGTGAACGAGACATAAGAAGCTTAGAGGCAAAGCATGTTTATCTTAACGGTTATACACATATGTAACATGTAATTTGAAATACTTGTACTTTATCTTTCCAACTAATTAAAAGACTCAATTTTTCTTCACTACTTCCGTGTTATGAAAAAAAAAATCTGACCACAGAAAACAAGATGACTTTGCAGCATAGTTAATATTATAATCCTGTAATTACAGTCCTCGTTCTTCCCTTCCGTATTTAATTTATGTTGTGTTATCTTTAGATTTTTTAAATAGGTCAGTAGTTATCATATAGGTAGTTTTTTTTCTACAGCCTTCATTGATTAAGATTAAAATAAAATAATTAAATGTTCTACGCAATTCCTTAGAGTTAATTAATGCACTTAGAATTTAATAAATTAAGAACTGACAGCTTGTTATCAGCTAACCTAATTCAAATCTAGTTTACTTCATGACATTCTATTTCACATAAATTGAAATCGTCTGTGTTGTGTCTGACAATCGACCGTTTGGCCACATTGCACAATCGCATTTGTCAGCATGCAGTGTACAAGGGGGAAGACATTCCATCAATAACACAAAACTAGGAAAAGGAAATCAGTCTTGCTAACACAAATTTTCATTATTAAAAGTCCGTTAATCCCAGGTGTAACGCTGTAAATTTTCATTTATTACATATCCGCTTAGAATCATGGGTGAATTACCAGCTGTCATAATTCAAATCTTCCGAGGTTTTCTCTCAAACTCCTGAGACGAATAATGATGTAAATCCTAATATAGGCCACGAATGATTACTGAATTTCAGAGCACTGACTACTGAGCACTCATCTCACTCAAAGCTATAGCCCAGCTTCCTCAATGTTCAGATCAATAGAGCGTAGTTTACTGAAAGCTTAATTAGTTTACAAAACTTTTGATTTATCCAATATTAATTTACTGTTTTAAACAGAATGTAGTAAGAAGTGCCTCAAAATTGAACGTCATATATCTTATCTTCCGCTAATATAAAACAAGCTGTGTAGAAATGGAGTTTTACATCCAGCACTTAATACGGAGATTATGGTCAATTTATGGGTTTAATTTTAGCCAACGACACGTACTGATCTACATGCAAAATACAAGGGACTTTATATTTTATTTAGTAAACTAATATTTTCTACATTTGGTACAGTCACATCAAATTGTCATGCCCTGTGTGCTCTACAATTCATTGGGATTGTAATGACTAGGTTGCTGAACAAGCTGCAAGCTTATTTGTATTAATTATGAAATTTTTAAAGGCTTCTTATACTGCCAGGTTACTCGACAATTTAGTTTTCATCATTTGATATGCCTTCAGATATTTTTGATTATTTACAAGACTGCCTAACAGCAATCACTTCATATTATTTCCTTAGATTGACCTTACTTTGTACCATTAGGACGTTTTGTTCTCAATAAGTTTCCCTCTGTTATTAAGCCTTTAAAGCAGGGGTGCGCAAATATGGGTCCCCTGGTAACTTGGGCCACAAACTTTTATACAGTGACGCCTAATATTCTCAGCACTATTATTTAATTTTACTTTAATTAGTAATTATTTTACCTTTTCCCCACCCATAAACCTATTATTTCGTATGCACCTAGCTAAAAGCGTCATAGATCAACTCCAGAATTGTAGGTCCTCAGTATGGAGCTACATGTCATCTTTCTGGCGAAGAGAATTTGGAGATAGCTCCTAGATATTTGAAAATTGTGGACTACTGCCTTTAAAGAGCAGTAATAACTATGCATACCACGTGATTTAATAAGGAAAACTCTGCATATTAGCCTCATAATACCTTACGTTATAATTTTAATATAGTTTCCAAACAAACATCGATTACTTTACTCTCTGCGTAACATTAACAAATTCACTCCTTGTAACGGACAGGCAGTATGTTTTCCAAGAAGCAGGAACTGAGATTAACTTCTTGCTCCTTTAGAGGTAATGAATTAAATACTGTAAAAGCCAGCCTCACTATATATTTGTTAATTGACTCAGCTCTAAATTTGGATATTTAAGTGTAAAATTTTGATTATAAAAATATTTTTAATGATTTTATAATAAATGTCGAGAAATATGTGTGCACACTTCAGCCTTCCATGGATTCGTCATTGTCAGGTAGCCGAAACGCCTATAACATAATTCTCTGCAATGTGAGGTTGTTGCCATGCATATTCATGGTGAGTTGAACCAACGTAAAATAATGAAGTTCCCCTCTCTTTCTACTTTTCATTTCCCTCTTTCCTCTCTCCTCTCTGTGCACATTTCGTGTGTAGTAGCAATGCAGTGCGTATGGGTCTACTTGATGAATAAAGAAGGGGCAGCTTCGGTATGAAAATTAAAATTAACGCTACAAATCAAACATGTCCAGCCGAAGTGTTGGTTATTTTTATGGGTGGAAGGAAAATAGTGGAGGGTGTGGGGTGTGTTGAGGGGTTTACTAAAGGGAGAGGGGTGGTATAGCTTATCACCAAAACGTGGTCATTTTGTGCGCAAGGGGATGAGTAGGATTTTTTCCCTATGTATGTTTATAAATGGGATTGCGGTCATTTTAATAGGGGCTTGGGATGTATTTGTGGGTGGTGGATAGTGCGAGGATTGAATGTGGTGGAAAATTATTTGTGGGTGAGAGTTGGTTTCCTGTAGCGGATAACTTTGCCGGGTCTATCAACCATTTAATTTAGAGCTGACGTAAATAAATCAAAGTGTATGTAGATCTAAAACTAAAATTTTCGAATTTTCTGTGTGATACGTGCGCGGTGGTAGCAAAATTACCTGCTGTACTAGAGGTATCAGAGATGAGGTAACACCGAAGTAAAGTGTATCATGATAACATTCGCATATTTATTTGGAACTGTATGTTACGTAAAGCGTAGAATAACAGATATATTATTTTACGGATCTTTCATCAGCATTTGGGACCCCTTAAATTACGACTCCCTTAGTAATTCGAAGCCATTTTGTGTGGTTCTCGGTACAGCTGAAAGACACTACATAAACATGCTATAATATTTAGTGATAAAAATGGCGTGTTGTATAAGCACATATTTAGTTTATTTATATTATGATGGAATTTTAATTGGATTTATTATTTTGCAAATATAGCAGCTAAGGAATATTAATAATCTTTAGAAAGAATACAGATCTTTAATCAGGGGTAAAAATTTGTCCCTGACAGAGTGGGCGGGTGTGCCTCATTTGCGGACGAAGCCTGCAGACAACGTATATATCCTCAAAAAATAGAATCCTCTATCTCTTACCACTTGTCCCCATTTTTCAGGTGCCGTGTTTATAACAAGGCTAGAGCACAACTTACGCAACAGATAGACCTACAACAGAAACTTTTATCTCGTTAAGAAGAATTAATACATCCTCATAAAACACAGCTGAACTTCAGCACAAAATATTTTAATTGGACTACATCGGTTACTGGTTCAATGACTTCCCCGAGCGAAATTACTAGGAAGGTCAAAGTCGTACTCCTTGATAAACAAAAGTGGCTTTATTTGGGCACTTTTGCGAGAATTAGCATTCTGTCCTACGAAAAGTGCTGGAGGGTTCCTTTGAAGCATCGTCAAATTCTATTACTCGACATGGCGTTATATCACAACATGTTGATGTTCAAGGCCATTACAAATCATGTTAAATAACAACGCATTCTTTAGGGACCAAGAAGACAAAAGGCCAAAGGCGTAGATTTGTCATATTTATAGCAATTCTGTTGCATAACCCCTAAATTTAAATCATACACTATACCACGTAGCACCGGCCGTCTTCAGTTATAATGCAAACACTGCGTTCATTAGCCAAAGAGCAAAATAATGGGTTAGTAAAGAAAAATCGATATAACTTCATATACATTCAACAGAGGGCACGCAATGCGCTCAACCTTTCAGAGGCTTACGGCCACGTTTAGTATTCGTAAATACTGCTTCCTTCTTAAGCAGAACAGGCTATATAATGGATCAGCTGCTCAAAAGTTTTCTGCCATTTTTGGGACTTCCAAATTTAATTTCCTACTTCACAAAAATTGGCAGGTGGACCGTATCTAAGAGCCAATTAAATCGAGTCCAAATACTCTAATTCTGCACTTTAAAGATCAATATTTACCCCCTGAAGTTGGTTTTCACCTTTATACCTTTCAGGTCCTACTTGATAAACAACGTAGATCGTGTCCGTTACATGTCCAAGCCGTTATTGCTGTTTAGGGACGAACTGCTGAATTACATGACTTACATGAATTACACGAAATACAAAAATGCATTATGCCAACGAAATGAATAGTACCTTTATATTGCAACAGGTGGTGGGTATAGTTACCAGTGTGTTTACACTGTTAATATTATGGTTAATATTTCGGGGCGTATCTTGATTGTTTTTTGAAGCTCTTCCAACGTCTCGGTGAGGAATATTGCACGGGTATCCAAGAACTACAAAATGACAAATATTTCACAGGTATCCAAGAACTACAAAATGACAAATATTACACAGGTATCCAAGAACTACAAAATGACAAATATTACACAGGTATCCAAGAACTACAAAATGACAAATATTACACAGGTATCCAAGAACTACAAAATGGCAAATATTACACAGGTATCCAAGAACTACAAAATGACAAATATTACACAGGTATCCAAGAACTACAAAATGACAATTATTACACAGGTATCCAAGAACTACAAAATGACCCGTGCAATGAGAATATCACACAAGATGTGGACAGTAACTGTTAAAATTATCTGGAAGATTTTATATTGCTTTCACCGTGCATTTTCACTCACTATTCAGTTAGCCAACAAATGCACAAACATTGTGCATTTGTTGGTTAACTGAATAGTATCTGGAAGATTGTCTTCGAGTTACTGGAGTCGTTGTCTAAGCATAAACTGCAATTAGAATTTAAAACGTATTACTGGTGCTACTGGCTAAGGAAGAAACGTACTACAGGGCACAACTTAGAGACTAATTGAAGTTGGAAGACGCTATGGAATGGAAATATATGTGGAGAAAAACTAAGGTAATGAGAATCTCAAGGCAACCATCCCCAATATAGACTATAATGGATCAAAAACAACTGAAGAATGTAGAATATTTCATCTATTTGGGTAACCTGATAAATTATGCAAGATGTACCCTACACTGAAATTAAATCCAGGATGGTCATTGCGAAATGAGTGTGCAATAAAAAGAACTTTTTCACCAGAAAACTAAATTTAATTTAAGAAACTATTGAAGTGCTACATTTAGAGAACAGCTTTCTACGGTGCTTAAATTTGGACATTTCGAAAAGTAGATCAGAAATACCTGGAAAGTTTTAAAATGTGGTGCTGGAGAAGGTGGAAAATATCATTGGGACCGATCGTGTGAAACGTTAAGAAGTATTACGAAGAGTCGAGTAGGAAAGTAACATTCTACATACAATAAAACGAAGGACGACTAACTGTATTGGTCATATCTTGCGTAGATACTGCCTTGTATAACACATTATTGAAGTAATGAGAGAAGGGACGGAAAGAAGGGGGAAGAAGAGGAATAAGACGTTAGCAGCTACTGGTTGACCTTAGGAAAACGAGAAGTTACTGGAAACTGAAAGAGGGAGCACTAGATCGCACTGTCTGGAGAACTGACTTTGGAAGAGGATATGTACCTGTCGTAAGACAGACAACGTGATGATGATGATGATGATGATGATGATGATGATGACTAGAGTTGTGAAGTGTTAGCTAAATTTAGCTAATCAGCTTATGTCTAAAACTCGAGATTTGAGGCTTTCAGAGACATGTGGCCAAAGATGCAAATCTAAACACCATTTCTATTTTATTTAAGCCTTCAGTGTGCTGTTTAACGATGCTGCCATTTGCTAAGATTATATAATGCAGGTGGCGGATGAATGAATGACTATGCAATATTGGAAGAATGACGCTGACAGGAGAAAACCGTAGTACTAAAAGAAAACCCGGTGCCGGTGCCAATCTGTCTACCACAAATAACAAATGTGCTGGTCAGAGATTGAACCAGGACATCCTTGGTGAAGGGACGGCGTCCAACAACCTGGGCCAAGGCACGGCATTTTATTTAAGCTAACAGAAGTATACCATACAATTTGTTCTGCAAAAAAAAAAGGAATTCTGACCTGAAGGAAATGTGGATCTTTGCATTGGATTCGTGAAGCTCCCTTCGTGTCACGGTCCTACAATGATTGAAGTGTTCGCTGGAGTCCTTTCCGTCTTAACTGTCTATTTTGAACCGTACGTAAGCTGTATAAGTCTGGAAACTTTGCGAGTCTTGCGGTCTGAAAATGCATTGTAATGGCGCGTATGAAAAAGCTGGCTGTCTATTTGAAATGCTAGGTAGTATTCCAGCAACTCCTGTAAGAGCAACAAATGAAAGGTGCAGGTAGACATTTTAAAAAGTACAAGCAAGAATAAGAGCAACTGAAGAAAGGAAGGTTGAGTTGGGAGGAGGGCAGCATGTCCGATTGACGTGACAGGTGAAAGACGTTCACCACGCCCTCACTCCTCCTGACCCTGTAGTCCGCCAGTCAGGCTGGCCGCTACACACACACGCTGTTCACTAATCGATGAATCACTTTGCAGGATGTTACAAATATTGTGCTCCTGTAGCGTTAGAACTAATTACAGGAAATATGGCGGAATTCTTTGACCATCAGGTTTCTAGATGTTTGTCGGCAATAGCAGGCTTATAGCAAAAAGCAACCTACTAACCAGTCGGTAATAAAGTGGAAACTCACGATCAGCATGACAGAAAAAATGAGATCGTACCGAGAAAAACTGGATTCAGTAACTGATCAATCTTGAAACGTAGGCATATGTCAAACTGGCTTATTTATTTCACTGTACATGCTCGTACGTCACAGAAGTTTAGTTGATGCTGATTCTTGCGAAGTGGCGTGACACATTGTGTACAGCTGTTATTACAGCGGCACTCCAGTCGGATTTTATCCACTGAGTGATTAAAATGAGCCTACAAATTCTAAAAGCACGATGTTTCAGAAACGGTTCTGTCGCCATGTTCAGGTGAGAAGGCGATAGGGGGGCTTAATCTGCCGGACTTATTACGTAGACCCTAAATTTATCTTTATCGGTTACCTGTGTGAGGATTAACTATAAGCTATAGGCCAACTCCAAGCAGTAGTCCTTCTTGAGAAGCCAACAGGTCCTCAGCTAGTCAAAAAATTCCCTGCATTTTATGAAACCCGAAGTTTCATTACGGCAATTACAAGAGCCCACCACCTGTCCCTATCCTCAGCAAGATCAATCCAGTCCATACCCCCACTCCACTTCTTGGAGATCCTTTTAATATTATCCTGCCATCTACTAGGCTATAGGCTATAGACTACTGACTCAAAATATAGGCGACAACTTGTTTCTTTCTCTGAGGACACAGTCAAATCGAGTGTCTGAAACGTAGTGATTTTACCACATGAAATTCTAGTACGGCAATTGGAATGTAGAACTGAAGTAAGTCCGGGGAATAATAAAAAAAATTCACTACTCTCATTTAATTTGAGAACGACTGCTTTGGAAACATTTTGAGTGTTTGTGTTCAATGATAACGGAAAACGTGCTGGTACATACTAGAGCTATTTCACACCATTTTGTGAGCCGGGATAGCGTAGTCGGTATAGCGACTCGCTACGGGCTGGACGGTCCGGGGACCGAGTCCCGGTGGGGGCGAGATTTTTCGCAGTAGTCCACACCGACCCTGGGGACCACCCAGCCGGGTATGCAACGAGTATCGAGTCTATTTCCGGGGGTAAAGCAGCCGGGGAGTGGAGTTGACCACCCACCCCCATCTAGTGCCAGGGTTAAAGGAAGAGTAGAGCTATACCTCTACTCCCCCTCTGGGCCTTCATGGCCCGTTGTAGGGAGAACTTTACCTTTATTTCACATCATTTTAATGTGTCTTATTTCAATTGTCTTTCTTTGTGTATTTTTAAATTGCCTGTTAATGGCTCTCCAGAAAAGCCGAAACATATAGCAAGAATAAAATAATGTAAATACAGTTGTTACTGACAATCTGTATTTTCTCACTCTTGGAATGATGACAATTAAGTATGGCGGCGATTATTGCTTGAGCCAGGATAAGTTTTATGAGAGTTTGGAGGTCAGACGAGCATTTCGGCTTCTGGATGTCATCGAGTGTAACATGTCCTGAGTTCAAAGAAACTTCAATCAGCGTGATAAGGACAGTCGAGGAATTAATATTATAGATTGTGTCTGGAATTAATGTAATTTATAGAAATGCGCACCGGGAACCAATGCTAACACCTGCTATTTCTATTTTCCTCGAAATGTATTTTTACTAGATTGTTCTTTCATGTCTAACATTATTTTCTGACAGCTCAGAGTCAATTCAAGTGGTGACATTTGGTATTAGCAGTATACTACAACAATCTGTGCAAATTTGCTAACATGACTTTCAATGGCCTCTATTTCAGATAAGGTAAATACTACCTAAAGCGGAACCAACGAGCCGGATACATTATCATTTACTTCCATGAAGTAAGCAGAACTTCTGACTTTATTTGCAGGACTGCTAGTAATCGAACTCTAGTTCCCTTCGCATCGCATTCTTCCTCCTGTTTACACTCACTGGCTGCGGCCAGGTTTGCAAATACATGCCGGCTACTATGGCTTTTGTTGATGTAGGTGGAGGAGACGACCCTCAGATAAGGAGACTAGGTAGGAATAATTAGGTAAATGATTCATTTGCAGCAGACTAAGAGTGGTCCTCTAGTGTGGGTAATTTGTTGGGTCGCCATTCCCTGATCACAGA
The DNA here is from genome assembly GCA_021186555.1 of Reticulitermes speratus. Lineage (NCBI taxonomy): Eukaryota > Metazoa > Arthropoda > Insecta > Blattodea > Rhinotermitidae > Reticulitermes > Reticulitermes speratus. The sequence continues at coordinate 34,763,835 of JAJKFL010000003.1, read as the reverse complement.
ACATGTATATTTGAAACATTTCACATAGCCTAGAATTCTGGCGGATTGTTTGGTGTCATCTAAGTATGAACAGACTAAGAAACTGTGTTCTTCGAAAAATATTATTGAGGTGATTGAATGAAGGACAATCAAGTGAAGCGGTTACACGAATTAGGGCTTTCATGAATTAATTACCTCTTACTTCCACGTCCAAGTTTATGTTAAACTAAGCAAGAAAAAGATTAATACTACTGGTTTATTGTTAATTAAAAGGGTACAGTCAACGAGGCAAAACAGTCCCATAAGGATTTGCTAATCCCATGTATCAACGCTTGGCACAGTCTGCCTCTAAACAGCATTGGTCGACAGGCACGTGTTGGCCAGGCCCGTTGCCAGTTGAACGTTTTACTTGTGGCATTACAACATGCGCCGTATAAATCTGCCGCGACGCACAACACGAAAAATGAACAGTTCCTACTTTTGCAACTCTCCCACGCTTCTGTCATCATAGGCGCGACATAGTCTACTCTTGGCGACAGTCTGTTTACATTACTGAGCAATGCAGGTGCCTGGAATGTTCTCCTTTCATGCGGACGTGGCATCACTGTTCCGACGGACAGCATAGTGCCAGCCACCCTTCACAAGGCACCGTTGCCAATTCAGGGGAAATTCTGAGGAAGCTGCATTCCGCAACTAAGACGTGTACATTTTGTTACTGGTACGGAGACTAGGGGGTAAACTTTGTGCCAAACATGACAGCTACTACGTATCGAAAAGATGACTTTCTACAAGCGCTGTGGCCTGCCTGGCTTTACCAAATTTTTCCACATTATCTCATAAGCGGCACAACTTTAACGGAAAAAGTTACTGAACATAAAATATGCGTTTTGATTTTCTTTACAACATTTGTCTGAAACATTTCTCATTCTAAGAAGAACTGAGCGAGATATTACCATGAATGAACAGAGGTCTTCATGTAAAATACCAGTTATTTTTGTCAGATTTTAATGAAACTTGAATTTTCTAGACAGATTTTCAAAAATACTCAAATATCAAATTTCATGAAAATCCGACAAGTAGGAACCGAGCTGTTCCATGCGGATGGACGGACAGACAGTCGCACATGACGAAGCTAATAGTCGCTTTCGCAATTTTCGAAGGGGCATAAGAACCATTAACACAAATATTTACTAAAATCAAATATCACAAATCCATCATCACACTTCCGCTTGATATGTTAAGCCACAACCAGACTGTACATACAAATATACCCCTTGTCGGCTGTCCGCGACTGCTTATTCAATGTATTCGCAGCTACCCTCCATATCCGGAGGCCGTTCCTCCATCCGCAACCCGAGGACGCGCCATGCCGTGGTGACAGGGTCACAATTATCATCAATCTCATTATTAAGGTACAACAGATTTCCACTACGTGTTCTTGCGGTATTTAAATGTTAGCCCAGTAAAGTAAAATTTTTTCCCATAATCGTACTACTTGCCTAATTTCAGTGCACATGCGCGGATCTCACGCTGCAAGGCGCGGTGAAGAGGCGCAAAGCTTAAGGAACTCCAATTAGGAATTCCTCCTGATGAGCTTACTTTGAGTTGGAAAAAACCCTGTCTTGCAGAGTCTATTGGTACTGCCATCCTGTCTAAGACAATCCGGTTTTGTAATGTCTGCACTCACACACCAGCTGACACTTCTTTTATGGCGACAGAGAGTTTTTTACTCACGTCTATGTAGTGCCAAGATTCAGAATGAATGGAGCTATACCTCCACTCCCCTATACGCCTTCATGGCGTGTTCATGGACGACTTTATGTTTTTATACAGTAGATCTACAAATCTGCTAATCCCCATTACTCCATTTACTTAGGTCGACTTGGCCTATACCCAGCCTTCTAGGCAGCGTGCCTGGGGATCGGGGAGTCTGTTCTTTATTAGGGTTAAAGCGGCGGTTGAGTGAAACTAAGTTTTGTTTTTACTCCCACCTTCCTGGCCCACGGGGTAGTGTTTGAACTAATAGACTATTTCAACTTTACCTCTTTACTTGGAAGGAACTAAGGACATTAATCGGAACTTATCTGTTATGCAGGTGGCGTTTTCGGACACACTGTATCTGTTTCATATGGATTCCCTGCGTGTGGTAATCTTGTGTGGTAATACTAACCTTTACTGCGCTGTAATAGTGAGAAGGCGGGGGGGGGGGGGACCTTAGTTCTATGCTCAACACCACGTCCACAAGGTTTGGACCACCTCGGTCGTTGTGCTGGCTTCCTGCTTTGAAAAATGAGGAATAACCAGTTCTATGAGGCCAGTGCCTATGTACGAATTGCTTTAAAATGCAGGAGTGTAGCTATACTTCTTGGCTTTCATTTGTGTGTGCTTGTTGGCACTGTTTATCTTTGTCTTCCCTTTCCTCATCACTTCTTTATCTTGGCGTCTTGGGTTTGTCAGATTTGATCTGTTTCCCTTTCGATTTTTTTTTCGAATGTATTCTCTTCTTCGGTGAGTTTGTAATTTAACACTAATGTGAAGGTAGAGGCATTTATCAAAGAAACAAAGATGCGCATTACGAAAGTATTTTTGTTTAGTTTTCCATTGTTGAGCTAGAGATTAAAAAGGTTATCAGATGGTTAACGTATATTATTTTGCGAAATTTGCTTTATAGCTATTATCGAAGAAAGACTATATCTTTTATAAAACATTTTCCTTGTCGTCAATGGCTAGACAGGCTACAAAATGACAATTTCTTGATACGCATGCATTAGAAGACGATGACAATGAGGGAAAACACTATGCTGTATTCACAGTATCATGTATGAATTATAGAGATGTAAATTTAAATTCTAATATTGCAAGTACAGAACTTTAATATGACTTCGTGAAGTCCCTTACACCTTTTAAAGACTCACATTATTCGAAAAAGCATCTCTTTTGTTGAAAGGTTCTCAGGCTTTTCCCACTTTTTCTTCTAATAAGAATAACATGTAAATGAAAACGAGTATGCAGCATTGGTTGAATAAGGCTGACAAGGGAAAACCCAAGTACTCACTGCAAAACCCTTTTCAGTGCCACTTTGTCTGCCACAAATCCCATATAGTCGGGCAAAGGATTCAGCCCTAGAATGATTGTCTAATTTATACTAGCTATATAGAACTCAGTCCGTACCGTGCAAACAAAGGAGTGCTTCCCGAGTAAAAGACTAATCAGCTGATGTTCTTTGGCGAAATAATGTTTGTTTATCATGAGAATGATAAGAAGCCCATAGGCCTATACGTAATTAGGGGTAAAATACTAAATTTTTAATGTTACAGCCTGCAAGTAGTTACCATTGGAATTTTAATAGTGCACTGAGAGAATTAATCTCCACAGATTATAATAAAGTAACCCATGTGAAATTCTCTATTTTAAATGGCTTGACTGCTCAGCAGGATTATGATGAGGCCTAGTAGTTGTGTTTTTCTTTTTCGTATATTAAATATTGATATAATGTCACAATTCACCAACACATGTGTTGGTGAATTGTGACATTATATTGATAAACATGCACGGTGAAAACAATACTAAGTATTAAATATTGAGTTCGATTCTTCATATCATACTCAATGGGGGAATAAAACACAAATGGTTACAGAAATAAATGCTGCAGTCGGACTAGCAATGGGAGTTACCGGGAAACGTTGTCTATCCAAAGCACAAACCTTTACAAGTGAGTGGACAACAGGAAAAGGGGTCAGAATTTGGTTTTGAGTAGATAGCATAACCTCACACATGTAAGGTACGTTTAGAAATTCTAATATTATTTTGTTGTTATGTAGCGTGTTTGGAGACTCTTAACTGCGGTTACTATCATATTACTGGATGTAACGTCGTGTAGTCTGGTAGATGATTATCTATTCTTCTAAATTATGTATTTCCCCAATCTTCAGTGTAGGGGAGTCTCTTATGCCCTAAATGTGGACCACATGATTTATACTCTTCATCAAATATTATCTAGGGTTATGAGATGGCGGAACACGTAGTATCCACGCGTGAGAAGAGCAATATCCTACATAAATTTAAGTTGGGAAAAGTGAGGGAAGTATACTGTTGGTTAATTGAAGTATACTGTTGGTTAATTGAAGTATACTGTTGGATAATTGAAGTATACTGTTGGTTAATTGAAGTATACTGTTCGTTACTTGAATTATACTGTTGGTTAATTGAAGTATAATGTTGGTTAATTGAAGTATATTGTTGGTTAATTGAAGTATACTGTTGGTTAATTGAAGTAACAAGTGATCACACGAATAGGGCACGGGGATGAGGATTGGATTCCTCTGGCTCAAAATAAGGTTCGGTAGAATGTTGTTGAGATCATGGTAATGAAACACTTATTCGAGCAATTGCTTAACCGGTTAAGAAACTGTCAGCTTTTCAACGACCCTAACTTCTCTTTACATCTACTCGGTTTTGCAGTACATCTTTCTACCTACAGTCCATAAGAAGTACAAGTCAAAGCATGTAATAACAGGTTTCAATACATTACGTCTAACTTAACCGCTGTGCATCAGTTTGACGAACGGCAGTCTCTGCACATTACTGCACTGTCATGCACGGAAACAAGTACTGAAAAAGACCTGCGACATCCATCTTCTTTCAGCCCCTCAATTAATCATCTTCTACAGTAGTAAATCATACATTACAGCAACCAGACTTAAATAGAGAGAAAAAAATTAAAGTTTTTCCGGAAAACATAAGCCTATTCCTTTTGTAACATGCCAGTCCCTATTAACAATAATTGTACATGTCTATTGTAAACATATTGACCGGTACTTAGGAACTGTCCGGTATGTCACATGTGTTTCATATGATAAATAACCGGTATAGCAACTGCGTTTCGTACGATCCGCGCCCTAACTTCAGAGCAGTATTTGAGAATAAACTAATATTTGTGTATAAATATATGTAAGCTGACGTGTGTGTAAGAATGACTTGAAAGCTAATATAAATATCTAGATGTATATTTTAATGAACCTAGTCTTTAAAAAAAAGTAAATGAAAGGAATAAAGACTCTAACAACTTATAGAAATGAAAAAAAAGCAAAGGCTTTACTTACGGAACTCCCACTTCATACTGACCACCACCACCATCATATTATTAGTGTTTATCTGTGAACATGCGCGCATGCGTGTGTAGAATAGAAGCTGTAAGAGCCTGTTTTGAGATTTGTTGCAAATTAAATATTTTATTACTTGGATATGTTCCTGGTGGGACTAATAAATTCTATCTTGTGTATTCGTTTAACATTTCTGAACGATGCACTTCGGCTGAAAGAAACGTAGGCTGCATATCATACATTATCTTCATTGAATTCTCTGAAATGGTTTATAATTATATTATTATCATTATTATTACATGACTGCTTATTTATTTATAAATGGCAGTTTTGTTATAGAAGGGCATGCTAGCAAGAAGTAACCAAATAACTTTGCCCAGAGCCTTCATCTGAAGGTGGGCCTACTAAACCAATTCTGGTGATCCATGTTCAGCAATTCCTAGTTTTTGACTAGGCTCAACAGCATACACTGATAGTAACTAACACTAATTATTTTTATATCGGTGCTATTAAAGTTTCAAAATGTAATCCATTATTTGTAAAAGGGAACATGCACACTTTATTCCTCCAACGGGTTAACCATATAAACCCTAATTTTAACATAGAGCTTAACACTAAAGTATCTGAGTTTTTCTCACAGAGTTTATGATTCTTTCTTTCCTATAGGCCTAGAACATTCACTAGTTGGTCTTTCTATGAAGGCACATAGTGTTTGTGTGGTACTGTCTTAATCTTCATATATATATATTTCAAATTAATTACAGTCACCGTTCTATCACCGCGAAGGTTCGGGTTCGATCCCAGGCCAATCTATATGAGGTTTGTAGTAGATAGAATGACAATGGGAGAGGCTTTCCTCCGAGTACTTCAGCTTTTCCCCGTCAGTGTCATTTCACCAGTGCACCATATTCATCATCATCTACATGCTTCTAATAGCAGACGGGCGAAGCCTGAGAAGCTTCCAAAAACAGTGCTTTTTGGAATCAGGAATCATTTAATAGAAAAGTACTTTCACATTTCTTGTCTTCAAATTGTTTAGTTCTATTTTACAAGGTTCGTATGCACGTAACACTACGCTTCAATTTTGTTACCTGTTTTATGAACATAATGTAAGGCGGTGGTTATCACTGAGCACAAACATAAAGAAATTAAACTTACATCACCAGTAGTTGACGTACCGTATTTTACTGACGATGCAACGGAACAGTTGGTAGAGATCTGAAAGATTGCAGTAACCAGTAATATTTTGAGTCGCTTGCGGCAAATTAATTTGGGTGGCATAATAATATAGCTTCCGTTCTGACATGCTGCTTAGGATTATTTATAATCAACCACAAACTTATGTGCTGTAAGCGATTGAATATACACGGCTAAGTGCATTATTAGTAGGTTTGAAAATGTACACGGTTTAGCAGTTTAAAAACTGAAATATATAGGCTGATGTTAGAGTGATTTAAACCATGGAAGATGTGGTCAGAATGTAAGGAAGAAAACAAAATAAATAGAGATTTTTATGGGACATCCTTGTAGAAATGGAATGTTGAGAGTAGCAGTAAAGAGACTAGCGTCAAAGGGAGGCAACAAATAAAACATACTACAAGGTCCAAACGGCAATAAACTGACATACTAAAGGCTAAGGTAGTTTAAGGTATGTACGGCGGAAAGTCGCTAGACAAGCACCCATCCCCGAAACTGTAGGGTACGAAATTACTGTCGGAGACACTCAGAGAACGGTTGGAAGATCTAGGAATAGATGGGAGAATAATATAAAACGTATTTTAAAAATTGTTTTTTGTGCGGTATTGTAGTATGCCTTTCAGTGGTTTAGTGTAGGGTTTAGTACGCGGTCCCTAAAAGTCAGGATATATTTTGTCTAACTCATTTTATCCATTATGTAATAAATCAGTTTTAAGTTTTCGTTAAATAAAATTCGTGAGGAACAACAGCAACGAAGAACTTAACTTTCATTATAGTTTAGTAGCGGGCATACACTGATTCAAAATAAAGCTCATATTTATTCAGCTTTCTCCAGCCTCCTGTTACTTTCTCCGTCTTAAGTCCAAGTATCTTCCTCAGCAACCTATTCTCGAATATCCTCAGCCAGTGTAAGGCAGAATAAAAGGTAAAATTGTTACAGTCCACGCCAAGTAGGTATATGGGTAGGGGTACAGGTAGAGCTCCAGTCATTCCTACCATCGGCTCTACGCGGTGATCAGAGGTCACATTACGTCTCGGCCGCATTAGCCCGTAAAAGAACCTCGGTACTCGTGGAATAAATGGCTGAGTGGGCTTTAGAGCAGGTCCGGACATTTTTGAGGGCAGATAAATCTCTTGCCCCTAGCAGGATTCGAGTCCCGGACCGTCCAACCCGTAACCTAGTCGATCTACCAACTAAGCGGTCCCGCCTGCCCCTTAGCCCGCGTCCTTCCCTTAATATAAGAGGTCAAATTTCATATCACAAAATTAAAAGTCCGTTTTTAATCTTTATATTTTTAGAGAGCAAAGGGGACAACAAATTCCTGGAATTATTAAAACTCGCTAAAATATATTTTCTCTTCTTGGATTATGAAATACCATAAACCTGTTAACAATTGATTAACTCACACCAACAAATGCACCAAAACAAGTTTGTCACTGATTTCTTTATTAAAAGTTTACCCCAATACGCATTTCGGCACTTCTATAATGCCATCATCAGGGGGATCGTTGGAGTTTGTACATAGACCAATGTGCTTTGTTACATCAGAAGACAAGCCACGCAGACACGAAAGAAGGAGGTTCTACCAACAGCAATACACACAGATAACCGGCACAAAACAGCACACCGGACCACGCTGCCAATAATTTATGAATTATATCACAGCATGTATTTTAATATAATATACCACACTGTTTCACTATTAATTTTAGCAATTTAACATCGCTACTATTGTACAATTTTATACTATTTTATACAAAGTGGTAATAACGAATACTGACGCAACTGTTCTGATGTAACAAAGAACATTGGTCTATGTACAAACCTCAACGATCCCCCTGATGATGGCAATATAGAAGTGCCGAAATGCGTATTGGGGTAAACTTTTAATAAAGAAATCAGTGACAAACTTGTTTTGGTGCATTTGTTGGTGTGAGTTAATCAATTGTACAAAAATGCACGGTAAATATAACGTGAAGTCCTGTTAACAATACTTCTTAATTCAAAGACATCGAAATTTTGCTTACATTTTTCCGGGATTGAATGTTAACAGAAGTGTCCACAAGTAAGTAAATTAAGTGTTGTACCTGCGTACATAACGTCAGCAATTACAGACTTCCAGATGTACAACCACGCCACTGTGACAATAACCAGTGTGACACACTCGTATTCTCAGTTGCTGCTGTCACATATCACTTCACTCTGTACCCTCTGCCCGAGCACCGTCTGCAGTATTGCAAAGCAAAGACCGTCTAACGAAGTTGCTGTAGATATTTTCATAGAGCCAAAACGGCAACTGAGTTTGGACTCCTCAGATTTGGTGTTATTGTCAAGTGACTATCCGAAATCGGTAACAACGAGAATAATATCATTAACACAGGATTGTGATGTACTTTACAATCTTCTTCCTTTCCTTGATTAAAATTTGACTTTCAATTAAATTATTGCAGTCCTTTGTTCTTTCTGGCATTGCTCTTGCCTGTTTTTGTTATAAACACTATTTTTGTACTTGTGCCACCTTCGTGATTTGCAATTAGGCTGTTCAGCAGACACGCAAGTACACAACATTTATTATTATTATTATTATTATTCCATCGTCTTCGTCATCTTCATCATCACTTCCTGTTTTTATTATCCATGTATAACATGGCTTTCGTTCCATGTAAGCCTCTGTTTCTTTTATCTCTGTAAAACTTTTTTGTCCCAGTATCAACATAGCGTGATTCAGAGCAATATTTCGGAATTGGACATATGCAGGCACCAATTTTCTCTCCACCACCCTCCAGCAGCTGGGTGGTCGTCTTCCTGTGTGAGGTGAGTACTATACATTCTTTTTCTAGAAACAGAAATTCGTTCTGTTTTCTAAATCCTGAAATACATTTTAGTACGCGTAACAAGTGCAGTAACGGTACTTACTAATAAATTAAAGTGCCTCAAACTGGTAGCAGGTACTACTACTACTACTACTACTACTACTACTACTCATCTTCTAAAAAAATACGACTGATGCATGGACTTAAACTTTCCTAGATCAGTCTCAAAACATCATTGACAGCAAATCCGAAACGAAATCTTTGTTAGTTGACAATAATTAAGACTTTTTGTCGAGTCCTGTCGAGTCGAGTAATAACACATGATTACGTCAAATCAAATTTAATTATTTATAATGAAAGGACTATTAATTAATTATCAATTAATAAATTATAAAAGTTGCGAATGTTGGTAGGACCCTTTCAATAAAAAACCAGTCTGTCCTAACATCTCTACCTGCATATGACAACACAACACATACAGTAGTTCAAACATATGGTTACAGTGTGACAGATGATGTTACCGAGTTAAATACTTAATGCTTGTTATGCTATCACGGTTTAAACTATCCATTGCAGAGACAGGAAGCCGGCAACTGTTGTGGTTGCCAAGTAAAATTTGATGTGTTTGGTCTCCCGTGGTCCGAATTGAGCTTATCAGAATATCTCCAGTTGACGCCATCATGTTGTGCGTAAGTATGAAGTTAGAGAGTACGTAATTATATATTACATGAATATGTAACACAATAATATAATACTATAATACTTTTCTTCTATTGTACTTCTGATTATTATTTTTATTACGATGCTCATAATTGTAACCATTGCCAGACGTACTGTACAGTATCCAATTTTACCCACAAGTGCACAACCTACCGTATCAAAACAACTCTTCACAAACTGCTCCATGGAGCAGAGTCATATGGCAAAGAATCTTTCTTATATTATTAGGATCGAAGGTTCATTAGGATTTTCACAAATCCCAATATTTTACGTAATTCTAAGCCACTTCATGCCGGTCCACACCTTAGATCCCTTTAAATAGTAACATTCCTCCTCAAAATGCAGCCAATATCCAATAAGATATTGCTGATAAAAACTCAAAGTGTGAGATGAGCAATGCCGTTAAATGTTATGTATTAAGGTTCTCGTAAAGTAATGACTTTTATTAAAGCGCTGATGCAAATACAGACTTCATATACTGCATTACCATCGATTAAATAATAATAAATTTACTAACTTTCAAACAAAGGAGTTTTTTGGCTGACAATGGAGACTGTTCCAGACTTTAGGACTCTAAAGATGGATTCTACTTCATATAATTCCTTTACATAAAAATGGTTTAAGTAGTGGAAAGAACTTTCTTGACTACAATTAATTCTTTTCAACCTAATAGTCACTTTACTACCATTAGGTTTATCAATAAAAATTCTATTTCCTGCCTCCTTAGTGTCAATAAGTCTTCGGTTTGTTTCTGAGAATAAACATTCATCATTTCCCTACACAGTATTAACTTGCTGATTTTTATAACAGACGCAATGAACGTTTACTGCGCAGTTGAATTCAGGGTAAGTATGGTCCTTAAACTAAAACCTGGTCATTAGCCCCAGCAGCGGATCGACATCAAAACGTCAATCGTAACACAGGTACGATTACGCCTATTAGGCTATACTGTTGAATGGTAAGGTGACTAATGAATGGATGACATGGTACTTTCCGACGTTTGTAGGCTACGAAGAATGTATTCCCCAAAAATCTGTCTTCGTGCTGTCATTTGAACCCGAGACCTCCTAATAGAAAGTAGTAGTGTCATCTAAACATAAAGATGTGTGTACGTGAATACTTCACAAGACAAGCATGTAGTGAAATTCTGAGTTCGGAAGAGGACAAAGGTTTATTCTTTCTAGTTCTACTGATTGCTGTTACGAGCCATCAAGTATGGCAGAGAGCGACGTTTCACAGACTACAATAACAAGACCCCCTGAGATGTAAACGATTTTTTGTTAACATCACGAGCTAGTTCTACCAAGTAGCCTTGGACCTCTATATTCAAGACCTAAAGGTCACCCCATAGTGTTTAAAAAGGAAAAAAAGGAAGAAAAAATGTACACATATTTTGTAAGGAATTTTGCCTGTGTCTTTCCCATTACAGCTTTCAAAGTCTAAAAAGGATCGTCATAAAATATATTACAATACCTTGACTAAGGAAGGTCAGTTGACTTACAAGTGCCTAAATGGCCAGTTCACCTAGTAACCTTCCTGGAAAGACGGTCTATGTGTTATCTTTCGGAAACACGAATTTTGTTAGTGCCGGATTTACTTTTAACGCTGTGAAAACTTAATTTCAGTAATATAGATTCATCTTCACAGAGAACACAGGGCACATCCATTATAGAGACAAGCCTCTAAACGTTGTTTAGGGAAGTAATTGATCTTCCTTTATTCTGTAAATCCAGTTGTGATAATAAATAAATTATACTAGAATAAACCGCCATTAACAGCTGAAAATTTTAATATCAGTATTTAATATTTATTACAACGTGTTTCGGTCGGCTTGGCCATCTTCAGGTTAATACAAAATACAAAACACGTGGGAGGTTAATTGGAATATTCAGTTCTATTAACAGAAATTACAACCAATTTCCACATAAAGGACAATAATTCATAAGTATTCATAACCTTTTGTCCCTAGTTGAAAGTGACTACACGGAACGTTGGCCTGTCATTTAGGCAGCACAATGTAAAACACGATACCTGATAGCCGCGCTTTGTAACAGGTAATGAACACGCTATTACACTGCTAGGCTTGCAGTTGTATGGCGGTGAAAATGACGACTGGTTTCTTCTCTTACGTGACGCCGTGTAGCTTGGTAGATAAGTACTATAATTTCGAAGGTATGTACCGTCTCCACCTTCAGTGAAGATTAGATTGTAGCTGAAAATGGAAGCAAGAAGTTCCTCCGAAACGTCGGTACCTATCAGCCAACACGGAGTCAGATCCTAGGCACATAGTGAAGTTTGCTGTAGTACTGATGCATGTTTTCAACAGTGTAGATAATACGACGAGAGGTTCAAACTCATATTACATTTACATTTTTGCAAGAAAACACACTACGTACTGTGCAGACAACAGGCACAAGAAGCTAGAGCCGTACACACCAAACACGATGTTATGTGATATGTGCAGCATCACCGCCTAAGGAAGAGCTTAGTCGAAGAAAGCCTTTAAGCAAAGTTCGAAAAGCGAGTCGCTATACCGTAGACCACTTTATCGTAGGTGTCAGATTCGCACGATGAAAAAGACTCATAACAAATTATCAAATATCAAGTTTTATCGCCTGAAACAAACATTACACAGTGGACAGCAAATTGTTACGTAACCTAAAAAAAAACAAAAAAAACAACAGAAAATAAATAAAAAAATAATAAAAAATATACGTCCTGTAAACAACAGTAGCTTAATAAATATTTTTCTGGCCTTTCTCTTTCTCTCTGTACTGTTAATGGATTCCAAGGCTTTTATTTTGTTCAAAAGATGACGGATGAGCAATTGCGGGCTCAGATGACGAGCCAAGCGGAGAGTATGCCGTTCGTTATAGCAGTTCTTCTTCTTCTTCTTCTTCTTCGGTAGCACTACAGTCCAATGCGGACCTTCGCCTTCTTAATGGCCCTCTCCCAGTCCACTCTATTTCTTTTTACCTTTCTTTCCAGTTGTTCGTTATAGCAGTTCTTACGAGCGAAATTTCGTAATGCGAATCTGCGCAAAAATGACGAAGTCAGCAAAGACACGAGAATTATATCGGACGTTGCAGACAAACTTACTTGCATAAAATATGCATAACAATAATGCACAGGCCTACCTGCATTTAAGTAATCAGTATTTGCGATTGAACACCATAAATACGTTCAGAACCACTGAAATGGCATTCTCTTTTACTAAGACTTGGAGTCTATACGTCACACGTCAAACATTATCTGTAATGATAAATTAAAGTGTGCTAAGGCTTAGAACAATCTAATGTACAGCTATGAATTACGTTTGACAGCACTGTTTTTGTGTTTTTTTTTGTAACTACTTTAATAAACATGAAATTATATATCTTCAATTTCTGAGTTTGATTAAGGCATAATAAAACAGTGAATGGAGGTATCCAGTAATCTACAGGCCTGCATTTCCTACACAGTTTATTAATTCTTACTGTTTTATTACAGTTAACCAACACCCTACAGGCACACATTTTTATGATGATGAAGTAGATATTGTGACATTAATTGCAATCTTAGAATATAATGTTTAAAATATGACCAGCAGAAATATATTGTATTCCCTAGACAAGTAGGGCCACAGGCTTATATCCTATTCCTTCAACAACAATGTCATTTCCAAAAACGTAGTTTCCAAATGTCGGAAGTCTTTATAAATCATTCCTTGCCTTTGCTGTAATAAGAAAGTTAAAGACCTTCAGGTATTCAAATTTCTGAACAACATAATACGAATCGCTAATTTTATCTCCTTGACAAGAAGAGAGTTTCTTTTAAAAGACAAGCTATAAATGTTTCAATTAGTCGTAATAAATGTGTTTTGTAACAACGTGGATGAGGGTATTCTTAAAAAAAATGGCCTGTTGCTAAAAATGGGCACAATTATCTCACTAGGAAATTAATGCCAAACAGTTCACACCATCAAAGGTACAGTTTTAGGCTGTTTTACCATATCGTAACGTGATAAACTTTAACAGTGGCCTCATTATTTATGTCCTTCTAACATAGAAGTAAGAACAGGTATCAATTCTTAATTTTTATACCTGTTGTACTAAAGACGAAATTGACTAGTGGAATATTAATATTACAACTAATTAACTGTAAATTACTTCTTTACAATATCCAAATTATCCTTATGCTTTTTAAATCTTATGACTCATGAGACTACTTTTCGATTCTTACTGAAATTATTAATTAGTATAATAAATGCATGAATGTTGAGGCGTGACGCATTTCACAAAACTTGTATCGTGTGTCTCGAAATCAAATCCTTTGCGCACTAATCGAATAATTGCAAGAATAAGGCAGGCCTCAAGTCGTATTAAGCAATGAACACCATTAAGAGTATTTCATACTTTTCATAAGAAAATTGAAATATATATTAAAATTATTAAATTAATTTTTTTTTCATTGTTACCTGCTGAAGTATATTTTACGTCCCCATCCAGAGATAGCAAACCCCTTTGAGCTTTGTGAATTTTGACGACAAAAATGTTTAATACTTAAAATTCAAAAACATTCTTACACACTGTGCAAGTAGAATTATATCAGTTTGAGCGCCGTATATATTTAGCTGGCGGGCTGCGTGTCTCATCTTATATTCCAGTAAACCTGTCAGTATTAATTCCGATGTAGACAAAATATGCTACAATGATAATTTTAGGCCTATTATTGACCGTCTGAATATATGACGGTGAACTATTCAGTGTGACTGACAAAACGTTTCCAATTACAAATCCTTCGTTCTCTTGCAGCAAAAGACTTAGATGTGTTAGAATGCAGTGGCCTTCTGGTCTCTAAACATATGCTATCGAGAAGCGATAATCCGCACACACTAAGGTGTCTGAAGTAACGCACAATATACCGTTAACTTGATAGCCTCCGTAAGTTTACGACATGCAGTCAACCTCGGGCTAACACAAGCACCGTTATTACAGACCACGACCCATACGATATTCTTAACTCGCGTCTGTGATAAATACAAGGTCTACTGTTAGTGTAAATTCCTTATTCATTATATGACTTTTAAGAAAAAGTATTTTAATTAAACCGCCAGGAAAATTTAACATGCGAGTTATTTCATACCAGAGGCAATATCAAGGTGGCATTCACAGTTATAACTGATAAAGTTGCATAAAACATGTAATTAACTTTGGTTGTCCCCTGACACACATACCAAAGTCATAATGTGCAAATACTGAGTGACATAAAACCGAACCTCATATAAACAAAAGAGTAAATTATACAGAATCAAATTTAATGGACCCTAAATTCGGTCCATTCCTTAATATTTTATTTTACATTATGCATAAGTTTTTCCTTCATTAATTTGTTCTTTACAAACAGACAAAAACAATCCATTTGAATCAAAGAAACCTTTGATAAAATTCCATTACTCAACTACGCCGTAGATTTTAATCAAAATTATAGCTCTCCGATTAAAAAATAATACACCCATTCATTTTGAAGTCAATACTTATTTACAAGCAATATTTAAAAACAAAATTAACAGGTAAGCAAAGGACAATTCAGTTATGATTTTTAATTCATTTTCAGTTTATCAAAATTTCAAATCTTGATATTACATAGCGAAAATGTTATTTTCAGAAAATGGATGGGAAATTAAAGAGATGTAGTTTCTTTTACATTTCATATTACGTTTACACTCGATGTCTTCTAAAGGTAAAGGTAAAGGTAAAGTTGTCCCTCTGCAAGAAAAGGCAGCATTATGTGGCCGAAAAGGTATAGCTCCACTCATTCTTAACCTAAGCACCAGATGGAGGTGAGTGGTTAACTTCAAATCCCGGCTCTTTCACAATCGGAAAAAAGCCAAACCTCCTCATTGAATAGGAGGTTTGGGAGGCCCTGGAGTAGCTCTGAACGTAGAGGACAATTGCTTGTCACTGCCCGGAATTACACTACGATTCCTCGGTTGCACAGACCATACCTTACGCCTGATACTGAAACAACAATGTCGTGTACAAAACACAAGGCAATTTCGTTTATACTTCATAAGATAAGCGAATTTAGAAACAGAGTCAATTGCAGAAACATTGACACACTACGAAATGACATAGATTGTGGCATAGGCCTATAGTGATTCAATTGTCTATTAACTATTGCAAATAAGCCCCTAATTTGTATTATTTAAAGACGTTATTAAATTAATTTTCTTGATGTAACATATAGTCAGGACGAGGCACATTACCGGAAACTATATAAAACCACCTGTCAAATATGTAAATATAGTCCTAATAATAAAAATTGGAACCAAACAGTAACAATGGGCAAGTAGTAATAATAATAATTCTTGGCTCTACAGCCCTGTATGGGCCTGGGCCTCCTCTTGCCTCCTCTTGTCGAGGTTACTAAGTCATGCGCATTCATGGCAGCTGGTGACCGGCCAGCTAGCCGCGCTTAGTGTTCTATCGATCCTGATGTGCACGCCAGAGCCATCTGGCAGGCAGTCAGGAGACTTGGATGAGAAATGGAGGCAATTTGGCTTACGCAACATTTTTATTCATGCCCGTAAGGTTCTTTTACATGCCGTAAATCTACGACATGGGACCGACGGCTTTACTTCCCCTCCGAAGGAAGTGGTGCTCCGGATTTTTATCATCCTTAAAGATCCATCGACCTCGGTCGGGATCGAACCCGCTAACCTTGGGTCCAGTGGCGAGCACGCTAACCACTAGTCCACCGAGGTCGACTAATGGGCAAGTAGTAAACAAGTTTAAAACACGCAACAGTTGTAGAATTTTGTTGCTTCTGACAACAAATGTGTACGGGGGCGGGGTGTGGGGGGGGGGGGGGGGAGTTTCCGCGGTAAGAGTGGATCAAGTATCAGCATATAAGTTACGAAAAATGAAGTGGCGTGAAATGCTGGTAGGGGGCGGTGGGCAAAATAAGGCAACTAAGAAGTAGTTAGTGGGAAGTTCTATAAAGTATTTCAATACCGTTGGCCTTAAAATATTTAAGTGAATTTAAAACAAGTGACAAAAGTGCAATTTTTGTAACTTGAAAGGGCAGTTTTCAAGGCAAGGACGAGGTACACACTAGAACAGAACAAACCACCGAAATGTTAGTATTAGTTTTTAGTTGTTGGAAAATTGCAGCTAACTTGGAAGGGAAGTTTTGTTACCTTAGAGACTGAAAGAAATGAAGGCAGCAGAATGCAAAAATAAAGAAAGAGAAGAAATAACGCATACAGTATGTTATACAACCACAGAACTGGGTGAATGTAAAAGAGTTATAATGAAACGTAACAGAATTTGCAGGTAATGTCTCCTTATTTTTAACCTGCTTCCGGTGTACATAACTTGTTCGTGTCTTGAAGCCAAAAGTCCCCCCGCACAATGGAGACCGACACTAGATGACACTTAATATTCTACCCTTGATTCAACTATCGCATACTTTAAATACGATAAACTTGCATACACCAAATGTGACTACACTACACTACACTTATAATAAAATACGGTGATTGCAGACCTTAGCACGAATTTCATCTCTTAATTTCTTCGTGAATGTAATTTTTAATTGTGATGACAAATTATTTCCACTCATCTACATTTCTTTTAAAAATTATTTCATATCTTCATATTATAATTGTATTCTCCAATGTGATGTACATTTCATGAATTACGACTACATTTTCTAAACGGTATTTCGTATGAAATGAAAATAAAATATTCAATATTCAAGTCCATTAATTTGACCAATCAATGCAGGAAGGTGTTTAGTAGCCGTCAAGCTGCACGGAATCACGAAACTAGCAAGACAGCACGCTCCATATGGCAAGAAATACGCACATACTGGAGTGACGCAGTAGACTCGAGCACATGTATGGATACGGAAGACTAGAAATGTAACTGCAACTCTTAACTGCGACAAGGTCACAAACATAGTAAAATAAAATGTAGGCTTCCACAAAAAAAGCATAAAGAAACGAAGGACAAAAATTTAAATTAGGAAACAGTACAGACCAACAAATTTGCAGTTGAAAAGATACTACATTGTGTGGCATTTAGAACATGAACTGAAATGCCTGAATTATGACAGCAAGAAATCCCGCACCAAACTATATCCTATTATTAAAAGTATTTTTCCACACTTCCATGCGATTTTGGAATAATTTACGTGCAATTGAGTCATAGAGTCATTTCATCCCTTCCTTGACGGAATGACTTTACTTCAGGCATGACGGCAATTGGTAGGCTGATACAATTGCCGATTCTAAAACAGAATAATAATTAGGCCTAAAGAGGCAAGACAATTGTATATCAAAACATTTTGACACATAGTAAAACAGCGCAGAAATTTAGAAGACGTACTAAGTTGAAATCTCATGTTGGCATATACATTTTGTCGTCTTTTAGAATTGGAAAAAATATGGGTTTTCATAGGGAAAGGATTTCAAAACTAAATTGTTGGTAATGTTACCCTTTTGGACAGGAAACGTCGTACTTTTCCGTTATACAGTATATTTGTCATCTAAATACAACATCCAGAGCCTATGGAGTTGGATGGTTGTCAAATGTGTTTTATCGTGAACCTACTTTAAACTAATAGAGATGAAACTGCAGGAGTGTAAACAAAATTAAACATTGATGAATTTATAATGTCCATTGTTCACCTTATATTCATAAAAGAGACGAAATAAAAAAAAGAATAATATAAATGACACGTGGGGCAAATGAACTGCATACAAAGTTGAGGTGAGGAAATCGCACAGAAAAATACACACCTAAATATATGTGTAAGGCTAATATAGAAAAGATGTTATAGAAATAAGTTTTAAGTAAGAGAATAGGATTTAAGCTTAATATTAAACGTCCTTTGCTCTGTCTTCAAATAAATACACGGACATCCGCCATCAGATAAGCAACGGGAAGAAACAAGACAGATTCTCGAGCAACAAGAATTACTTTTGTTGCTCTTGATTTTGACCAATTCCTCAGACTTCTCATAAACTTTTGTGAATCTCGTAACGTTTTCCTCTCACTCCGCATTTTCTGTGTGAAGTTTCGTCCTGCAACCCCTCTTTTCAGTTTGTGAACTCGTCTAGGACATTGGGTGCGCTTGGAACTGGTGGTAACGGGGGTGGTGCCTAATACCAAGTTTTGCTTCACACAAACAGAAAAAAATAAAAACGGAACAAAGACAGTTGGAGAAAGAGAAAAATGAAACAAAAAATTGAAGGCAGGGAGTTATGAAAAGGGTGACTGGAAGAAACTACTTTGATGGTGACACATACAAAAAATGCCAGCATACACAACCAACCGGTTATAAACTTCTGCGAAGGAGTAGTCACTTTGAGTTGCTATAGAAACTTTCCGTCGTCAAAAAACAATTGAAATAAGTCGGTGCTTTTTTGTTTGGCCTGAAGGCGTAAAGGAAACACGCAGCACGATGGAAATTACCAGACTATGACCGACAAGATATGAATGGGAGATAGTTTGGCAATCGATCATAAATTACCGAATAGAACATTATTATAATAAAACAAAATAAGTTAATATTTTGTATGAAAGTTCATGACAAAGGTGTCGACCTTTTGTAACTTTAGATTAACTGTAGATTCAGGTTGAGTAATAGGGTTCTATGCACAGACCTTTATTTTAATGCAGATGGAAGTGTATATGAGTTACCTCATTAATACAGTTAAAGTCTTATTTATGTTACAAAGACACATCAGTAAGTACCGTAATTGTAACTAAACCAAACCCACCTATCAGCTGAACTATGAAAATGTCAGGATCTATAAGTGTAACATGGCTAATAACATGGGGTTTGGGGGGGGGGGGGCAAAGTCGACCATAGGTATTAGGATTCCTCTATTCTTCATCCCGTAAAACGCAGGTTTTTCATTTTTTTCTTTTTACACCACCCAAAAATCGTTCGGAAAATAATTCTATTTTTTATTTGACCCTCTTCCAACTCAGTAGCCAAAAAATTCTTAGGTAGAAAAAATATTGCACGGGCATTTGCCCCCTTCCACCCCTCAAGTTACGCCTATGCATATGCTTAGGATACAAAATCAAATAAATGGGCGTCACCAATGCAAAACGTAAACCCTTATATGCACCACCCAATGTAGCACACTACATTTCACCCAGAATGTACTGACATGTGTCCCTGTGCTTCGTGAAGTGAATAGAGATTACTTCCCTAAACATTAATTGGTATTCCCTTAAATGAAAAGAACTGTGTTCTACGTGAGGTTCGAAATAAATATTACACGTAATTTAGGTGATCGTCAGTCTTCAAAGAAATGGGAACGAAACCCAATTCAGTGCATTCCATCATCATTTCTTGATTTTACACCACTATATTTTCACTTGTTGATTAGTCTCAGTCCGTGTCATCGTGTCGATGAAAATCTGTTTCGTCACTTAGAATGATAAACTAAAATATGCTACATTACAATATATAATTCAACAGCTGCACGCCGAGTTGAGATTTTGACACGTTGATCCGAGTGTTTGTAATACAAAATGTTTTGGGAAATATTTAGAGAAACAAGTGGATTATGTCTGGCAAAAAGAACAGCAACAGATAAAATAATTTATGGGTACTTGCCCAATGTGGCCAGTCATTAATTTGGGAAATTTTAAGCGCAACAAGAAACAAGATAGGCAATGACATGTAACGTAACAATGTGGCGTGTTCGCATAACCAATGCTGCAATAGAAAAGCAACAATGATTTCTGTGTGAATTGTTGAGCTAAATGTCACTGTCAAACAATGTAAAACATTCAGTTTTGCACAAAATTGCTTTTATGACGAATTTATGCCACCGGCAACAATAAAACATTTTCAGGTCTTCATGTCAAGTGCTCGACATTTTTGTCCGATAGGAAAGAAACTTGGGAGTTCCAAGACAGTTTTCCATAAAAGTCCCGAATATCAAATTTCACGAAAATCCGTTCAGTGGAAAACGCGCTGATAGGCGTGGACAGCCAGACGGACGGACATGGCGAAAATTCTTAAAATGTCTCTTGTCAGGTAAAACGATAGGGTGACATTTTCTTTCTATGTGGATTGGGCCTATTGAGCATAGAAGCCAAGAGGTTAGAAGAGGCGTCAAACAGTCCACGTGCACATCATTAAGACACAGGAAAAATTCTTAACTTCGGTATTATATGGATAGACTGGTAAAATTCATGCTCCGGTCGCTTTACCCTCTCTGAAGGAGCCCCTCATGCCCATTGTATGAGGTTGGTTAGGCCCCAGATTTGGTCTGGTCCCTTTTAAGTTGAGATAAATCTCTTGAACCTGCAGGGAATCGAACCATAATTCTTCGATCGTCCAGCCCGTATCCTAGTCGCTATACAAATTAAACTCTTCCCACTTGATTAGTGCATGATGAATTACAAACTACGTGGGTGAAAGATATTTCGACCTCATATGGGGTAAATCCAGATACTTTCGTGAAGGTACTGAGGAACGTCACAGAAAACGTCAGACAGAACAGCGGATTTCCAGTCAAAATCTGAACTCGTGGCTACTGCGTACAAGGCTGAAGTAATATGCAATCAACAGCAACGTTTAGTGGGATAATATTAAAACGTTAGTGAGCCAGGACGTAAGTTAAACATATTGAACTGATTCAAAATAAGGGGAATGGAGGGTGGTGGTGGAATTTATCTTTGTAAACGCTGAGCCGTTGTTTTCAGTAACACCAGAAATACTCTATTGTTAACTACAGTTATGTTTCACATCGCACATGCCTATTTTTACGAGAGATTAAAAAGCGTAATTATTTTAGAGATAAGACAGCTTTCTTAGCTAGACTTGAATATTTGTTTTTCCGAAATTATTTGCGGTTAACTTAACAGTATTAATTATGTATATGAGGTAATTTAAACAACAATCGTATGGACATTAAAATTACGCTACTTACGGTAGCATACATCTGTAATCAATAACAACTTATTCTCTATTTCCTTCTAGAATAATCACGCTGCAGAAACCGCCTAATCGTTGCTATATTATTCGTAGTTTTGCATATCATAAGTCTAAAAGATATATTTACATCATTTTGGAAAAAATGCAGGTATATGACGAAATTCGAACTGACAAAAATTACGTCTTATCTGTAATACTAACACATACTCCAACAAGCAGTGTATCAAGAAGCATTGTAAGGTGTGACATCTCACTGCCACATTCAATTGACACGTATTAAGTTTACTTTCATCGTTTTATTTCTATAATTGTTTAAACTGATGGCTTTCAGCAGTCCGGTGTTTGTAGCTAGTTACTGTAAAGAAGAAGGAACACTATTACCAGTAAATATGTGCCGACTGAAAGATAAAGTACTTTGATTCCATGTCGAAAAACAGAACGCATGCAACACACCAAAATATTGATAAGTCATCATCATTATTATCATGATCATTCAATCAAACCTTATTTTTCAATTACCCATTTCCCGACAAATTAAGTTTATATTAGATAATAAGCTTGTATAACAAATTTAGTCTTTTAACAGCCTTATGAAGTCCACAAGCACCAACTAGTTCTTAACTCATGTGTATTTACACAAGGAAAGTGCTGCTATAATCTTACAGTTATTTTGGCTCTAACTTCAAGATAATGAAAAATCTATAGTCACAAATCTGTAAAGGTTTTTGATTGTATCATCGAAAATCATAAATGATAAATACGTCATCCTGACAAACGTTTCAAGGTTTATGAAAACTGGAATATATGTCAGTGTCTAGACTTTTTTGTTTTTTTTTTAATTTTTGTTTCAATTCTCAGCAGATATCTACATATTAAAGGCAACTGGAAGGTGTGAACGGTGAACAAAGCAAATGGACGGACCTACAGTACTGTGGGTCAACACATCCAACAGCAATTACCCTAAGCTAAAAATATTGGCTTAAAGAGGGTGCCTACAAACTTCGTTTAATGAAAGACACTTTAACGAATAGGTCGGTAGTATTTAACTCCAACAGAATACTGAACCCAGTTACTTTCAGTTTTATACATTTATCTGAATTTATTCATTCCTCAGACTACACATTAACGTGTGTTTATGTAATAGGCATACACGCATTGTGTTATTTCTACAAGTGCTTGAAACTAGGATAAACGTATGTTAAACTTCTTATTTCATTGTTACAAAAAAACCATTCCTTCTGTTACAAAAATTAGGAAGAATGATCAACTATCAGAATATACGAGTAGGTCCACATTCTTGTCATACATACCTAACGATCAGAAATTAAGAATATTGTGGCTGGAGTTATCAGAGTTGCAAGACCTGGCGTCAGACTCACCCCTTCATTTTGATTTGAGGATGGATTGGTTAAAAATGACAAATTTTGGAGGCTTTGTATGAGTAAAATAAAAGTCCTACTAATTAACACAACTGATGTACCGCAAACAGATTCATATCCGATCCCAGTGGCCGTGCGGTCTAAGGCGTGGGTCTAAGGCCGCTCGCTTACTAGGATCGTGGGTTCAAATCCCACCGGGGGCATGGATGTCTGTCTCTTGTGAGTGTTGTGTGTTATCAGGTAGAGGTCTCTGCGACGAGCTGGTCCCTCGTCCAGAGGAGTCCTACCGAGTGTGGTGTATCTAAAAAGTGTGATCGTGAAGCCTCGACGAAATGAGGCGCCTAAGAGGCTGTAGAGCCATTGGAAAAAAAAAAAGATTCATAAACCACTCAAAATGTTACAAAATAAACCTACTGATTTGTTGTCTTTGTTATTCAGAATAGTGAAATATGGTGGGCATTTATAAACCCAATAATAAAATTCTGCTCTCCATTCGGGGGGCGGAATTTTTTGACCAGCCTCTTTGACTGCTTGACCCTGAAGAAGGGACACCAATGCTTCGAAACGTCGGGAACCATTTACTCAACGACAAAAGGTAACGTCCCGGAAGATCTGAATCACCAGCAACATCCATGAACATTCAAATTTAGCCTAGACTTTCATATTTTTCTGTTAATTTCTTCCTCGCTATCGCATTTTTTCACCAGATACCAGAACCTCAAAAATAAAGAGAAATTTTACCGACTTTTCGGAGGAACTTGTTATGTTCATAGTCACGTAAGAAGATGGAAGCAGCATGTTTCTCTGAGTAGTTGGTTAATTCCTACCAAGGCAGATGTATTCTTCGGGTAATTAATGTTTATGTGTGAGAAATTCTTATCTCAATAATTACACGTATCGGTTACTACAAATACGTATTTGTGATATCCCGTGAGTGTACTAAAACAGTGTGATTTTTTTCTCACAATCTTCCCCCATCATCTTTCACAAGGCCTGAAACTTTGGCGGTAAGTTTTGAGGAGGGTGGGAATAGCCGTCGCTAACAGGAACCCCAAACTCTCTATGGGAAATGACGTGCTAAGGGTAAGGCTGGAGGAAGGGCCTGGAGCAGAAAAGGAAATGCTTTCTGCTGTTAGGAGAGACAGATTCCCCCCACCAATAACAAGGGGCTAGTTGCCCTTGTTGGAAAGCAGAGGGGGGCCTTCCCAATTGCAGTCCTCCAACCGACTGCCAGCTGTTGGGGGTACTAACTGACCTTCCAGTCGACAGGATCAGTTGCTTAAGCTCTTTAGTCATGAAACACAAAAGCACGAACCATCTTGAATTTAGTATTTACTTTAAAAGCATAATTATGACTTATGCTTTTACATATCTATGTATATACTGCATACCGAAGATCCAATCTTGCCAATATTACGATGGATCTTGTTTCCTCCATCTACCCTGAAGATGGAGGCTGCAAGGACCTGTGAAACGTTAACTATCTACCAATCGAGATGGCGTACAAACACAAGACTTCAGTCTTATCAACACATGATTAAAGGACAGTGGTAGCAGAAGCAGTGTTACTATTTGGTGTTAGACACTGTCCGTGCAACACATATGTAAGAATAAATTCATTTCCGACTTATTTTGCAACTGCTGTTTAACACGTATATGATTAATTCTCCAACACGTTCGGCAATTAATAATAGCCATTCTAAGGGAGATCGTTGATACAAACGAAGTTTCGATGCTAAAATATATCGCCTATTTTATTTGGTGTGATACACAGGAGTCAAATGGCTAAAGATCAAAGTTTGATATTAAATAATTATTAAAATTTTAAAATTTACAAAGAGATTATGTTAGGTGTATGGCAGCAATTCCTGTAAAAGTATTGGTACATAGGCTATTAGAAGTTACAATTCAGTGTTAAATGCTGAGGGATACTCAAGTAGACTTGCTTGTATATTTTGTCACGTCATGATATATGCCCTTCAAATACCTTTCAGACTCGTTATAAAAGACGATTATGTAACTACGTGTGTATGCATTTAAGTCTGTGACATCACAAAGGCACGTGTCAAGTAGACCGTGTAACAGGTGCAGAAACGCTGCACTTTCTTTGTGCTGCACGGACAGAACGAAAAAAGTACAAAGTGGCCAAGTGTGTGCTTTCTCTTTTCATTACATTGCAGCGTGTGAAATACGGTATTTAGAGTATTAACTACCCCTGTCCACAGCAGCGTCATTAAAATTAGTCTCATGACAAAGTAGTGGAAAATAAAATGTGATTTTCACTTTCGGAACAAAATCAGATCAAATAATTTAGTATGTATTTGCTATAGTGTTAGCATGGCAACATTGGGGAACTTTGGGGTTAGGTCGTTGATAAATGAATAACGTGTAAAAGTAAGGAAAAATATTTATTTGCTCTTTTCTTGAAAACTATGACTGGTGCAGTAATAAACAGCTGCGTAACTGCCAAGGAGCTTCTATGACTTTATGTGCGGAGGTGGTAACATTTTCTATGACTTTATGTGCGGAGGTGGTAACTTTTTGTATGAAATGAACTTGTTTGTGATGAAAAGTACCAGCTTGCCAATAAAGTGGACCTTAATTATTTTGGAGTAAATAGCCTTACTGGTACTTGAGGTGTAGGCGTATACAGTAATTGTGTAACGAGACATACAATATTTAAACCGAATGTTACAGCTAGAATTAGTTGTTTCACACGCTGGTGCACATTTGTATCTAACCAAAGGGTATAATTAAAAATCAAGTATGAACATAATATAATTACGTAACGGACACAATATGTCGCCATGAAGGCGGCATGGTGGTTCACAAATGCCTTAATATTAGTAACGTTTTTTCTTAAAATTTCCGGTACACAGAACCCGGATGCGGTACCCTAAGGTTAGAAAATGGATTAAGCTCGAAGTAGAAGCACTCTTTATTATATAATGTTACAACATCCCAAACTTAGTTACGAAAGTCCAACGTATGTGTGCCCTGAATGTAATTCGATACGTTGCAATTTCCCTGTTTGTGTTTTAAGGTAAAGGTGAAATTTTCATTGTAATCAATTAATTAATCAATCGCCATGCCATGAAAACATAAAAATGGGTGAAGATAAAGCTCCATGCAATCTTAATCTTGGAATTACATATTGGTGAGTGGTAAGCTTCACTCACGCCTTGGCCTATTTATCTCCACGTAAAGACTTCCCTCTAATCATTAAATAGGAGGCTGGATTAAGTCCGTAGCCCCTTTGTTTACATTTATTCTCGCAAGTATTTTGCTACTCATTTTAATTGGATTTCCTACAGCAACACAGTTCCTGTTATTCTCAACCTGACGTTCTTCTGTTCTTGTACTGCATTCCAGATTTAAGGGAAATATTCTTCACAACCTACAGCGAAAGTTTGTGATCGTTAGACGTCGTGGGTTTCAATTTTGGCTTAGAGACGACCTGTATTGACTGAAGAATTTTTTTTCTTCGTATCATCCAGGAAACTGTCAGAAGAGTAGAGCAAATTAAGTCACAAATACTTTCCTCTTCATTATTTATCAAGCACGTTACCCTTCGCAAAGTCATTAAAGAAGCCATGATTAAATAAACGAATAAATAGGATATGCATATTTATACAAAGAGAAGATCGATATTTGATGTAGAAAAAGTTTTTGTTTTTGTCCCCACCAACAACCAGTATCACCGTGTACCTACTCTATATTTACGAATAAACAATTTTGCAAGTTTACTGAAAAAATTATTTCGTAGTGACATGGTGCCTGTGATTGATTGAGCGTAAATACATATCACATGAATGTTATACCACGGACTATACTTCCTCAAAACATAAATTACGATGGTTTTTAAATCCAATTTACAAAACTAATACTCGGAACATAAAAAACAAATGCTGTAAGCGTCATTCTTACTATTATGCAGTACGAGAGAAGTGTGGCTGTACACCATGGACGCGTATGGGGAAGCAAAGGTATAGCTCCCCTCACTCTTAACCTTGGCACTAGATAAATTTTAGTTGTAACTTCACATATCCGCCGCGTTAACCTCGGCGAAAGAGCCCCCATCAATTGAATGGGAGGCTCGTGGCTGCACAGCCCATGTTTAATGCTGTATGCGGGCCTGGATAACGTGGTCGGTGTAGTGACTCTTTACGGGCTGGAAGGTTCAGGTTCGAATCCCGGTCGGAACGAGATTTTCTGCAACCGTCCAAACTGGTTCTGCGGCCCAACCAACCGCCTATACAATTGGTATCGGGATATTCAAGGGGGTAAAGCGCCCAGGGCTTGGTGCTAACCACCCACCCCATCTAGCGCCAAAGTTAAAGAAGAGTAGACCTATACCTCTATTCCCCCTCTGAGACTTCAAGGTTGGTTATATAGTGAACCTTACCTAATTTACTATCATTATAGACCGATAACTAAGTTCCAGCACCAAAAATCTTTCAGAACTGATAGCCAACCCACGAATAAAATCCACGCTCTTATAGAACCCGTAAGTTCATTACCATGTTCAAACAACCCATCAATAGCCCCAGTCTTTGCACCGTGCGTACTACATACTCCTCTCATCAAATTCTCTTTGATTTTGTCATTTTAAGTACAATAATTGTGGGAGGTCACATTACTGAACTAGACCTCTTCTAATACAATGTAAAGTACCAACCTATATAAATATAATTTTGATGCCGGATCAGCTTACGTTTACTGTGGTTTGCTGGCTTAAAGCAGGCAAGAGACAAGTAGCTTCAGCCCGAAGGAAACGTAACAGGTTTGGTGGGATATCACATACATAAAGTTGCTTTGCAACGGCAATATTATGTATGTGATGGAAAGAAAGAATACCAAAGAACAAGGCAGAATGAGACAGAAGAAAAGTGAGCTTATAAAATCGCATGTATTACTAATTTTTCTTATGTTTTTCATTCCATCTAGCAACTTAAATTCCTGTTTGTGGACTTATGTAATTCCATAAAAAATATTAGAAAACAAAAGACGAAAGAAGAAGGATAAATTATTTAACAATCCACATAATAAATGGATAAGATTAGTGAACGTTTAAGGACTTCATATGTATATAAAGTGGAGGTATAATTTATAGCAACCAACAAAAAAACAGTACAGCATTTCGATTTGTTTTCAAAACTGGAGTCAATTTAGATCTGTAAACAAGAACACACACACGTGAAAGGCATGACAGAAAATCAAAATATGACATAGCGAAATATTACGCTGAAAATATCATTCGTGTATTTCATAAAATAATTATCCTATTTTCTGCTAGATTATCAATAGTATGATATGCAAAGTAATGACAAATTTCACCTTCGTTAATGATTTTTTTCTTTTTTCAAGGTTGGTAGTGACACATTAATAAGACGCTGGTAGTGTTGTTATCTGCTGTGGCTAAGACAAAACATTTGTAGACCGCAATCTGTAATTGCGGCAGTCATATATTAGTTAAGGCAAAAATCATAAACTTTCAAGGAAATATATGTGCTGTATTTTGACACGACTAAAACGACCAAGGGCTAGATAATTACAGGTAATAAAAAAGCACTGTTGTCAAAATTAAAACAAACTATTACACAGGTCTAAATGGCTATAACTTTATCCTATCTGGCGGAATTGTAAACCAACTATAATTAATACAATACAATGTATTAAACTCAGAAGCCGGAAACACTTCGATTAATCTACAAACGCACAACCTACAGCTGCTTATATTGTCCAGTGGTAACGTTTTCGTGGCAAATTACGTACACATACATGTGCAGAATGCGAAACGGTATTTTAAAATGTAGACCGTATCACTCACAAATTCTGGAAAATACACAAGTTAACATTCTGTCACGGAAGTTAACAAATTTGAGGCTTTGTCTGTGGAATAAAAGAATAAAGAGCCGTCTACACAACTATATTATCTGCAACATGTTACAACCACAAGGGTCATTTTAGAGGCTAAAATAGTTCACAAACGCATAAAAAGCGTTATATACAATTGCATTGTTGTCATTGTGGTTTAAATACATTGCAGAATAAATACTATAGACAATTTAGTTGTGTTGACGGCTCTTTATTCTTTTATTTTGTAAGTAACACAACGGGATATCAAACATGAAAAAAATTTTCTATGGGTCTGAAAGAAGAGGAGGTGGAAAGAGGAAAATTGTTTAGGTGGTTACAGATATTTTTGGAATCGGTAATACCATTCGGTTTTGGAGAGTTCAGAAATCTAGGCCTAATTACCTACGGACTACGTGAAGAATACGTTAAGTTCGTTTTACTCTAGGTTTATATTTTGAGAAACAACACAGAACAAGCTAGCTCAAGCGGCCATGCTTGTGATTTCATTTCGGAATGCATAAATTTACCTGTATCCTTGGAGGCGATATATCTTGTCTGCAAGGAAATTATCTTCTACAAAGTAACTGTACATTCACAAATTGCGTGTTAATGTCGAAAATCAATATTTGTTCATATATACACGATTTTAATAGTCAGGGGACCTGGGCGAGTCTAGAATCGAAACACCTGCTCTTTTTTATATTTCTCACCAACTGCTTTCTATTACACGTTATACTGGTTCCCGAAACCAATAATGTGTAATTTAAAGAAAATGACACATTTATTTCCTTACCTAACAATCTAGCAGAGCAATTTTTAGGCCATAAGGATGTGTCCGTATGATTATGGACGGCCTGGTCAGGTTCGATCCCTAAGATCGGCAATCGCCTTATTAAGTTCTCTCTTTACCAGCGCTCAAAGGACGACTCTTCTTCGTTCGAAATCTCTCTTGAAATAAAAGTTAAAATTGTGTTTATGCTTAACTGAAGAGCAAGCCACAAAAAAGCGGAGCTGAATTTTGGTGAAAATTTTGGGCTGTAGGCGAACAGAAGTTCTAGAGCAAATTTAACTTCCGTCCGTGACGATCGAATATAATATATATATATATATATGCCTTTTCTAAAACTCGAGATTTTATTACATTAATTAAAATTACATCAATAATACAAATTCAAGTAATTTAGCTTGGCTGAAACAGCAAAGCAGAATACACTGGATTACAGTAGTTAAAGCAGCTAGAACAAGAATAGTGATATGTAGGAACAAAAGGCAAAACCTTTGTAACGGAAATGACAGGACAAACCACCTGATCATCGGATCGTGAAAAAGTCACAGACGCCCTTCCGGTAGGAGTAATATTCCTTAGTCACTTCATTACTATTACGAGTACACATAGAATCTCTTCTCTGATCAAAATTAATAATAATAATAATATAATAATAATAATAATAAATCCCATACTAGCATATTTTCTCTTCTATTGTCAAACTGCAATAAATTAAGTATTAATTCGATACACTTCTGTCCGTTTAGAATAATGTAGAATTTATAATCATGTTCAAAGGAAACAAAAGGTATCTGATGAAGCACATATGTTATATAGAAGGTCAATACAGTCATTTTTGAGATTATACTTGTTAGATAAATTTTAACATGAGGGTAAAATTAATTTAAAGATTATATTAAAACTGAACTGCTTATGGGGCGGTCAAGGCCATTATCAGGCTATAGAACGAAAGGAAGAAAAATATCAAAATAAATGCTTATCATTAATTCTTCTTTTTTAGATTTGAAAATTAATGTATTGCGCAAAAACCAACGAAACAAAAGGGACAGAACTGTAATTTACGTCACGTGGTTCCTTAGTAAAATATTTCCCTTAAGGAAATAAACTAATTGGTTTTTACCCACAATATATATAAAACAAGCTAATTGTGAAATGAAAGGCCGTTGTACATATTAAAAAGTTTAATTTGCTCCTCGAACAAATTTCAAACAATTAAAGTAAAATTAACTCTTTAAAAACTTCCTTCTTTCTGACTGCAAGTCTACACCACCTGCTTTCGAGAGGACTGACATTGGTTCATATAGGTTCAATACAGTTTCTACATCACCTAGAGCAATGATGGATATTCATAAATCTCTTGACCGGTTCTGTGAAAGAGTGTGTAGGACTGAAGACGATCTAACTGCTAACTTATTTTACCGATGTGACTAATTAAAACGAGCAGGAAGATACTCAGAACAACAGACACTCTTATAACAATAATCTACACGCAAAAAGGATAAAATTTTTCTAGCAAAGAAAATCAGTTTTTATTAATTCTTTCACCAGATGTCAAGAGTTTCCAGCACCTCCGCTAAATCCCTGTTATATAATGCGGATTGTTAATGAAATCTCTGTAAGTGGATTGTAGGTTTCATCAGCGGGCGGTTCTGCTTTCAGCTGGACATCTTCTGTATAATTTAGATAAAAGTCAGCGATCAAGAAGTTAATATTGACCAATTAGTGTTTCATTAGCTTAAAATATTAATACAAGTTTCCTTGATTTACATATGGCTGCACCAATGGGTTTTATTTAACTCCTTCTTTTGCTAAATAGTAAACACAATAAAATTGTGAAGTTATGTATACAGGCACTTTTTTTTTAGCCTGTGTTTGTTTAGCGCTATCATCTTAACTACATTTCTCTTTCTTGTGCATGCTGCAGCTGAAAGGACATTTATTATGCGACTCCGTCGCGGGAAGAAAAGAATTAAAAGACAAACTACGTTTTTTGGTGGGGGAAGGGGGCAAATATAGTGTAAGGCTTAAGTCCTCTTCCTTTCTTCTGTCCTACCGTTCATTGCGACAATTATTTCCAGTACAGTCGGCAAAATTTACTTTTGTTCTTATTTTTCTTCCTCCTCATAAAAAGGGAACAGCAAAGTAAATTAATCTAACAAGCAAAGAAGACACAAAATACAGTGTCATAGTTAGGATAAACATAAAGGATTAAAAGCACTTGTACGGAATTCACAAATCGTTTTTCTCCTCGTAATATTTCTCCGTTGCACCGCTATAAAACTTTGTTTAAATAGGCTACGAGCAGGGGAGCGAAATCACATACTCAGCAGTCAGAAATAAATATATTTGAATTTATTTGTTTTATTTCTCCAAAAGAAATAACTTATAAATACTGTTTTAAATATCCGGCCTTTATGTCAGATCGGTTTTCACGTAAGAAATTTAGGGAGATTTTTCTCAGCTTTATAAACAGGCTACATGTTGCAGACTTTATATTCTGCGATGTGAATCATTTAAATCTCGTAGTTAAGTATCAACATTTCGGAGTAACCTGATACCTCAACATTCAGGGGGAAATTATCCGCGTGGGAAGAAGTAGCCAGTCATATAGAACAGGCAGTACAGAGCCTTCGGCCAATGGTAGAAGTGTGTAAATCCTGTGACTCTGAAAAGGAAAATTTTAATTAAGAATAACCTTGCACAGTTCGTGATTATGGTAATTCTTCAACGATTACAATATCACACTGCAATGGACGTATGTCAGTCATAATGTGATATTTTCTGCAAATACTCTGAAACAAGTATGCTTGTAGGGAATATATCTACGCCGACGTCAATGATTAGATAATTAATTAGCTTTACTTTAAGTTGACTACATTACTAAACTACCAGACATGAACGGGTACGGGTGTCGTGGAGGTAAAAGTATGAAAGTTCTGTCAAGAAAGTCTGAATATTCATTGCTGCATTGTATATTCGTGAGACAGGTCAGGCTGCCACAGCAATGATGGATTAATTTTGGGATTAACGCGGTGTATCGTAGTTACCGGCTGGACGGTCCGGGGATCGAATTCCGGTAGGGGCGTGATTTTCTGTACCTGCCCAGGGGGCCGAACCAGCCTCCTGTGCAATGGTACCGGGTCTCTATCCCGGGGGTAAAGCGTCCAGGGCGTGGCGCTGACCACCCACTCCTTCTAGCGCGGAGGTTAAAGAAAGAGTAGAGCTATACCTCCACCCCCTCTGGGCCTTCATGGCCTCTTCTAGGATGAACTTAATAGTAGTTACCAGAGTTTCTGAAGAGCTTGATGCACCCATCTTCGGGGTAGTCCAAATTACTCTTCTTAGAGTAGAGATTTTAACAACGGAATCATGACCCTGCAGAGCACTCCTCCGTAGTCGGGAAAGCAGAGCTCAAATCTGTGCACGGAGACCTCCTGGCCTTTTGTTCTTTTTAATCCCTTCGGGTAAAGGAAGAGTTAGTGCATGAAATTAGGCCACGACCAATTCGTTAAACATACTTCCCAGGCATCGTATAAGTGACGTACAGTATGAGCTACTAACAGTGTCGTTAAATCAACTATATATCAGAAATACCTAACTCGTGACGTGTAATTCTGAAGGTCCAAGAGAAGCTACGTCTAGTATTGTTATGTAGCAGACTGTACAGAGATGTCTACAGACTCTTCTTGACCTTCGCTTTTGCTCACGACCATATAGCGGTCAATGTAAGATGTCCGGCATTTCAAACATCCAGCGGCTGGCTGTTGCGTTTCGTTATAGCGGACAGGAACACTCCGCTGAACTCACCTCACTCTAGCAACTCCGCACGGCAGGACAAGAATATAAATTATATTTCCGTGACTGAGTTCCAGACATGCAAAATTTGAAAGAGCACGAAACATGACACAGTTCAAATGAAAAGCCAAAATAAGTGCACATTTCTCCGTGGGTAGGCCTTCGTATTCATCACTGCAAGATTTTGTCACAGTAAGTCGAAATATTACGTTTACTTGCACTCACACTGCTTCCTACGGAGACGTCATTTAATTTCAGCAAACTTATTAATAAGTCAGACACTTAAGGGTCCAATGGATGAAGAACGTCAATTTTATCTTATCAACAAACAATTCAGACGAAAGGTTTGACTATGTGAAACAACAATTTATTTGGTAAGTGATAATTACTTTTGTCCATTATGTAGAAAGAAAATGTTTTCTACACCAAGAATCCTAATCCATAATACATAATCTACATCCATCTATCTATCTATCTATCTATCTGTCTGTCTATCTATCTATCTATCCTTTCACCAACCCATTTGTCTACCTACATATCTGTCTACGTATCCACCCATTTACCTCTCCATCTACCTACTAATCTTTCTTTCTGTCTGCAGCCTTACCTACCTATATATCTAATTAACTACATACGCACAAGACAAAACACTTATATTTTAAATTATGTAAGATATTTTCGCGTAGAAAAAATGCAGAGAAAACTACGCACAAATATAGATCGTTTATAACAAGTAAGAAAATTAATTCATAAACTTATCTATTTAACGTGCTAAAGTTAAGGAAAGAAACTGTTATAGCCTCTTTCGGAAACTGGAAATTGGGATTTTGTATATTTGGAATTAAACATTACATTTACGATTGTCATGTTAGTCTAATACAGGAAGTTTCAGAATGATTTTTAAATAAATAATTTCCAAGTCGTTAAGGGCACAAACGCAGAAATATAATTCGAGCGTGTGTGGTAAAGTAGATTTGTAAGTGAAAATCTTAATATATAACACATAACTTAGGGGTGTCATCACCCATTCTTATTCACGCTTATTTATTGTCCCCTGACTGAGCGTCCAACAATAGGCCAAACACTTTGGAGGAAAGGAAGAGAGCAGCATAAATCTGAAGTTTTTTATATGTTTTTCTTTGTACAACTCGTTTAAAAATATTCATAATAATACTTGTTACTTCTGTCTCTGTCTTGTATTTCTTTTATCACTCAACGCTTACAAGTTTTAGGTGATTTATGCATGGTAAAAATATTATATTAACATCACCATACATAAATCATAAGTCTAAATTGGCGGTGAGTAGAAAAACTGAACAATAGAAATGATATAGGAATACAAACAAGGACAGACTACGTATAGCACTAGGAGTGTATACAACACATTTAAAAGAAATCAGTGTAACGCCCACATCACATCACATTAATCTCCATCACTTCTTGATCCATTTTTAAAATTATCATTTCTCCTTCTTCGTCCCACCTTCATTTTATCGTGAAGAACATTATGTAAAATAAAACATAAGAAGGTTCTGTAGGTAGACGGCGTTCTGTTCTTGAAATGTGTCACCGATCATTCACATCCAATGTCACCTATGAAAACTCCTATTACTAAAGTCTTAGCTAATTAATCTACGACAGAAACTTAGTTGTTACTCTATGTATCACCAGGTTTAACGTTCAGGAATTCTACCTTCAGCCCAAAGGAAGCATTCTTGTGTTATGTAATATCAGAGCAATGTTTGTTTCCCTATAGACATTAACAGATAGGTTTTTATAACTGAAAAGAAGTGTGTTTACTGCGCGGTGCGATCTGAATCTCTAAACATAACTCAGGTTATTTAAATTAAGTGTTTCAATGGTTAATAATAATATAAGGGAAGGAAAGGGACGGACAAGGCAAATTCACTATAGTCGCTAATCTTCACATACGAAATAACAACTTGACCCTCGCGTGTAGGTCTACACAAAAAATCAGGAAGCGCAGTAGCCCCTGACAAAGTTATCAAAAATTTTCCTCACTTTGGAAGCCTATCATTCACTACTGTGTTCACAGGATCCCGCAAATGAATATTATAAGCCAGTTAAACTTCGTTCACATTCACTCATGCTGTTTCTTTAAGCCACTTTAATATTATGTTTAGATCTAGTCTAGGTATTGAATGTGGCCTCTTACCAGGAAGATATTTGTACTTTTGAAAGCCTCAGTATAAGTGGTGCAATATTTAGGAGAACTTTTCCTTTCGCAATTCGGAACCAAACATTCCGAAGTCTCCAACACATTTATTGCCACATATACACACAAAAAATTTTCTCAAGACTCAGGTCATAACCTTGGAAAAGTTTCCAACGTCAAGGAGCAGGAACATCAAAAGATGAGGTTGAACTTTTATTAGGGGCTTTTATTATCCCGAAAGCAAGAATTGTATCCCTTTTCTTTATCACACGAAATCATCCTTTTTGTAAGAAATACCTCCTTAAGTTTTTCATGTTAGAATTCATTATACATGTGCTATAAGAAGTTTATTTTGTGTGGCAGCACATATTTAAAAAGAAGTTCAATTGTATTTCACTTCCCTTTGAATAAGAACATTACGTCACAGAGTATGAACATATGTCCATATCAGTGTACCGCATTATGAAAGCTAAGACAATGACTGTTGAAAATTAACTTATAAGCTGAATCGTTACTATAGATTTGATTGTTTTTAGCATATCTAACATCACCAATTATTCAGTAGTGATTAAAGCATTTTAAGCCTAATTATACGGCTGTGATTTTTAAATTATATTTTGTCAAGATTAGTACACTACTTAAAAATCTTCATCAAATGACACATCTAATAGTCTTACAAATTTGAGCAATGAAACATTTGTGACTTTACTACATAAAAACACATTCTGGCTCCTAATATAGCTATTTCAATTTAAGGTAATAAATGAAAAATATAAAATGTTGTTACGCTTTTCCTTTATTCAAGAAATGAAAATTTTTTCACTTCTATGACATTCAGGGCCAGTAAGAAGACATGCGTCACGGAGAAAAAAAAATTGTTTTCGAGAAAATAGGAATAAATTGCTTTCAAAACCACAGCTCTAACAACAATAATCTCATGTCTGTGCTAAATGTCCACAGGTAAGTGCGACATTTCTATGCATTGCGATGTGACAAGAAATCGAATTCTTCCAATTTACCTTTTGAATCTTTCATAAGAAATTAATCATACAGTGCTGAAATTAATTACTTACGAATTTATGTGCGAATTCTTGTAATAAAGATTGTATTTTAAGAAAAATCCTTAACCAAATCAAACTGGTTTTTATAATGTAATATGCAGTAACCTTACAAAAACTCAGCACTTTGCCCCCCCCCCCCCCCCCACACAGACATTGTAGTAATGAGTTTCCTATAATTTTCGCCACAAAAAGTGGTTATTTATCAAAATAGCATTGAAGGTTTGAGTTTTGAGAGACACTGTATTTTTTACGCTACGAAATAAACATTTAAACTTAATTCACATGAATTACATGCTTACACATTTAATGTGAATAATGAAATACATTTCTTGTCTGTAGTCAAAATAATGCTGTATAACTGCAATCAATACCAAAATTATTTTGTTACAGCAACTGTCCTTTTTAAGGACACGCACCAAACTTGATGTTCTGAAATCTGTTGGTGATAAATTCCTTCATATTATTGAAATAACAGCAATCACATAATTTAATTACCAGTAAGTGAATATGTATAGAGCTGTATTTGTATTTGTGCTGACTGGGATTATTTACTGTGTAGTTTTAGATCATAATGAAAAGAAAATCTCTCGCTGAAGGTTCCCCGCTTAAAGCTCAGGTATTATGCTAGAATGGTGGTTAATTAACATCATGCTTGAGCCGCTTTACGCATGGGTAATGAGTCTCCGGCAGGACTCATCCGGTCCGTACTTAAGAAAGAAACAATAGAGGCTATTCCTGAGGTAGACAAAATCAAACCCGTAACTGCCTACCCTAGTCCATGACTTCACTGACGATCATAACCACACACATTACTAAATTCCACATCTCTTCATGTTAATTATTTAAACGAATATTACTTTCAGGAAAATGTTCAGGAAATTGATGGTAAAAAGTAAACAATTATGTCCTGAATTTCAGATATTAGACCTTGAATTTTAAGAATATACAATATAAATAAAATTTTCAAAAGTAGAAGTTAAAATACTGGCCCTTGTTTGATATCTACCTTATTACAGCTTCACACAGCAACACATTTTTGCCAAAACAGACATGTTTATCGGTAATACCTTACCATGCATCAAGTCAGGATAGAAAAATAAAACACCATAATTAGTAAGCTTAATTAAATAAAAATTACATTAAATTAATATAAATGGTACATAAAAGGCGGTGGGCCGGGATAGCGTAGTCGGTATAGCGACTCGCTACGGGCTGGGCGGTCCGGGGATCTAATCCCGGTGGGGGCGAGATATTTCGCAACCGTCCAGACCGGTCCTGGGGCCCACCCAGCCTCCTATATAATGGGTACCGGGTCTCTTTTCCGAGGGTAAAGCGGCCAGGGCGTGGAGTTGACCACCCACCTACATCTAGTGCCAGGGTTAAAGAAAGAGTAGAGCTATACCTCTACTCCTCCTCTGGGCCTTCGTGGCCTGTTCTAGGGAAAATTTTACCTTTACGTTTTACAAAAAAGGCAATTCATCGTGAACACAACATAGACCATAGTAGATTAATACGTGTGAGAAAAGTGCAAATAAGTCAACTCTTCCTACAACTGTTACGTTAAATCCTACAGCGTACATTCTTCCATTTGTCTAGCCATTCTCTTTACACAAATAATGGTAGTGATCGCTACCGGCAAGCGCTTTGGACTGGTTGACATAAGAAAGCAGGGCCTCGAAGGGAATACAGTAGAGAACAGTGAGTAGGAAGGGCGCAGTTCTCATCATCTGTGGAACTTCTTTTCGTGACCCAGTATAGACTGAAATATTAAGAGAAAGAAGTAACTATGACCATTCACAAAGCTAATTAGAATCGCGCAAATTTATAAAGATGGTCACAGGAACAATATTTACCCCGAACTTCATAGCAGCAATTTTAATCTGTATTTGCACGTGGAAGGTTAATGTAACAACTTGATTTAAGCAGGAAACTGGGTTTAAATTTCATATCACAATCACTAAATGAGTTTTGTAATTCTCCTGCCACTCGTATATTGCAAACACTGCCAGGAATAATAACTGACACATCACTTTCCTCCTACGGAGGAAGCGATATCGAACGTTACGCACAGTATGTAAATGAAGTGATTCCAGACGTTCGCACATGATAAGATTGCAAAGTGCGTGTTGCTGGGGACAAGGCGAAACACTTGACTGTCCCTGGAAAACAACTGACAGCACAATGGCAAAGAACGAGATATCGTGAGGCTTACATGGGCCACATACAACTAGTCACTTCTCCGTCTGCCTGCAAGAGTGATACATGTACACTGTTAACTCGGCCACGTCAAAAATGGTTAATCGTCTATTCTTGCCAGTCCATTTGGATAAAGGGTATTACTTCAAGGGACCAAAGTAATAATTAAAATTTGAAAATAATGCAGGTAACTAAGTATCTTTGATATGAGATTAACCCAGAGAGGATTTCAGGAGTATTACATAAGGAGCAGTTTCGTGTTTTGGACAAGTCTCTTAATATGTCTGAGTTAGTGAAATCTCGGAGGCTACGATGGGCTGGGCACGTGAGTGGGATAAGGAAACGGGGAATTGTAGTAGAATTTTGTTGCAGAAACCTCTAGGGAAATACCCACATTAAAGAATGTGAAGGAATGAGAGGGTAAAATTGAGACCGAGCTTGACGAGACAGACTGTGGCGACGGGAGTGGATGGAACTAGTTCAGGACTGTAACACACGTCGTATTTAACTTTATCGATACTGGAAGTTCAGTACCACTCAGACCCACGTACCCGTTTTCCTGTCACTATAACATATAATTCGCCGATCCCAGTGGCCAGGTCGTCTAAGGCGTGGGTCTGCGGTCGCTCGCTTGCTGGTATTGTGGGTTGGAATCCCACTGGGGGCATGGATGTCTGTCTATTGTGAGTGTTGTGTGTTGTCAGGTAGAGGTCTCTGCGACGGGCTGATCAATCGTCCGTGGGAGTCCTACCGAGTGTGGCGTGTCTGAGTGTGTTCGTGAAGCCTCGACAATGAGGAGGCCTAGGCCCACTAGGGCTGTCGAGCCATTAGAAAAAAAAAATATATATATATATATATAATTGAGGTTACTATTCTGTGAACAGTGGACTGTACCCAGCGATTGACACTGCCTCAGAATATTCGAATTGCCCGACAGTAATGGAAATACTATTATTCCCATACAAAAAGTTCAGGAGAATACTCTTGTTAATGAACTTGACTAAGCCCACATTTCTATTATGAATAGGGCCTATTAGACTTGTATTTTTGCCTAGATATCTTTGACCTTGAATTTACGAATTCAATAGTAACGCAGAATATAGGCTTATAGTGGCGAATAATTCGAGAACAGTAAATTACAAAATTCGGAGAAGGTCAATTCAATACCGGCCATGGACTAATTCAATAAAGTTCAATTCTACAGCTTCTTTCGAAAAATTTAATATAGCAAGTCGTCACAGAAACACAGAATCCGAAACAGAAAAACAAAGCAGGATGCCTGAAGTATTAACCCTTCTGACTTGTAGTCAGGAAGTTGACGGTACCAACTCCGCTGGGAAACCCACTATCTTATAAAAGAATTTTGTGGCTTTCTGAATCTCTTCAGGTAAATACCAGCAAAAAAACTCAAATTAGACCATGACCGCATCTTATGTCACGTTTTAAATTCATCACAACTAGTCATCCTACTCTTCGATGCTATACAGATTGAGGTAATTAATATAATTGTTAAACAAAACTACAACTTTATAACAGATAAAAAGATAATTCGGATATTTATAATGAAATGTGAGCTGATAAATAATCTTCGACAGAAAACTTATCATCGTTTGTTTTGAAGGAACAATAAATCTGTCGTATTCAACACGTAGATGGAAATTCACTTAGTCTAGTAAGCTATTTCACAGAGCCATAAAAAGCAGCTGAAGTAATGTGTGTTACTTATATATTAAATTATTATAATTGTTCAACATAAAGTGTTATAAACACAAGACATCACTGTCGATTTAAGACGCAACAAAGCATTAGAAATTATTTCTCATCTGGTATCCGAAACGAAAAACCGTCGGTCCTGAAGTGTGGAATTTATTTTGTTACTTGTTTAAATATTTATGATTCACTTATGGAAGTAGTAAGAAACACAACTGCAGCCTCGAATGACTGGATTTTCAAAAATAAGTAAACAGTCGTGGCCTACTATAAAGCAGCAGGCTGGTATTTGCCTGACGGGGGATAACAAAAGAACAAAAGAAAATTCTGAGTAGGTCGCATACGGGTCAAGTTTCATACCGGGCTCCTAGCCAAAGCACTTCGATCGACATGGATTATTACACACTACAGAGGATGGATATGAGCAGACAACAAACGTTATACATATTGAGGGAAGTCACAAGGACTTTTTCTTGCGAGTCATATATTAAAATCGATATTGCCCTTCTGGGTTATATTTTAGAATTTAAGAAATTCAAAAATGCATCCTATTTCGTATAAATTTGCCGCCTTAATTGAAAAATGGTGCAAAATATTGATTATTGGGTGAAAATTCCAGGATGCCAGCAATTTTAATTCCTTGACGTGGAATATTTTTTAATTTGTTATCTAAGACAATATTTCTTAGGTTATATAAAGAAAGGGGAAGTGAAAATCATCCGGCTGAAGACAAAGACCAGAAAAGGCCGCGGCGAAATCTTATAAACGCGGTAATGGACGTTTCGGTTTCCATGAAGTGCGGAGAATTTATTAATTATTTAAGCAAACAGCAGTTACTAACATTCCAAACGAAATCCTGCTGCATGGCCTTAATCAATTTTGAGTAAAACTAAAGATGTAAATAGATATTATTAAGGAGCATGTGAAGTGTATCACTTCTCTTAAGTGAAAATATGTATATCGAGATTTCAAATCATGAAGTGTGGCTTTAAAAATGTGTAAAGCACTCCTTAAGGTTTTGTGACATAGATTCAAGATCGGTAACAAAGGTGGCAGCACAAATCATCAAGTGCTGGAGCCTGTTTCATTTGGAGGCTGTTCTGAATTCATCTACCCTGATAACAAAGGCAGCAGGTTCTTCTAAAACGTCGGTACGTATTTACGAGACGACATATACTACCGTCCCAGAAAACATTCTTTATAGTCACGGCCATGAAAGCGTAAAAACTTGCGATTAAAAAAATAATTGAAATTTCATTTTCTAGCCGTTTCAAAAATATTATTAAAAATGTAGGACGAGAGTTTACAGTACAGAGAATTAAAAAAATACAATAAAATAAAAGTAATAGCTAATACTCGTAAAAAGGCGAAGTGTTGTTGAAGTGTATGGAAACCTGCGCCCCTGCCGTTTATCACTGTCACAGTGCCTCCATAACTCTCCTTCACTTCAACTCCTTGTGTGAATCGGACCGCAGTGATCCTCTCCTCCTCGACCTTAGTTGCCCGCCAAACCAATACTAACACAGCGCAACTTTGAAATTGAGCAGACTCGCATCTTGTGTCAAGATATTTTGCGATAGATGTGATCTGCCTCCTAAAAACAGACCTACTCTCTTTTAAAGAACTTATTAGTTAAATTCGGGGTCTGTACACGTCAAAACTTTCTTGCATATATTAGGTCGTGATGCAATGTGAAGGTAAAGTCGTCTCCGTGCAGATCAAAAAGATACATGGGAAAGTGGAAATATAGTTCCACTCATTCTTAGCATCGGCACTGGATGGCGGTGAATAGCTAGTTTCACGTCCCGGCTGCATTACTCAAGGGGAAAGCGTCCCCTGTTCCCAATAAATAGACTGAACGGGCTCCAATGTCGGTCTTGATGTTTTGGAGATGAGATAATTTACTTGTCCCAGCCGGAAATCGAAA
This sequence comes from Reticulitermes speratus, assembly GCA_021186555.1. Classification (NCBI taxonomy): domain Eukaryota; kingdom Metazoa; phylum Arthropoda; class Insecta; order Blattodea; family Rhinotermitidae; genus Reticulitermes; species Reticulitermes speratus. Next base: position 34,721,184 of record JAJKFL010000003.1, on the reverse strand, counting down.
TACGAATTCTGGGTTGCCCAGCCCATAACCCAGTCGCTACAAGGACCACGCTACCTCCCCCACCCCTCGTAACACGAGGTCTGGTGATAAATTCGGTTGGGAAGAAAGTTAATCTGTTGTTAATGTAATAAAAACATTGCGACCATACGAAATATTCGGACCTTCCATAAGAATTTCAACATCGTCTCTGAAGTGTCTTATGGCATCCATGGAAAAATCCGTTCATGGTCATAGAAAATATATAAAGTAGGTTTTTTAATGGAAGAAAAACATTTAAAATCGCTGGAATCCTCCCACATTCAACAGTATCTGTAAACAGTTTATGAGATACAAGCATAAGTACATACGTAGCCTTAAGTACCGGAGGCTTTATTTTTAATAATCGCGGCTAAAAATCACATTGACCATACCTTTTGAAAGTCTTATACGTCTAATTTCAGCAACACTTTTGGTATGGTTTCTGGGGCAGACTCGTACGTAGAAAAGTCAGTCCAGATAATTATGCACGCCAGGCTTTTTTGCGGATACATGTGCTTCGAAATAGGAACTGGTCAACAAATCTGAGTGAAAGTTTCATATAACAAACGTCAATAAAATCCACGCAACAATTTATGCGCAAAGCCTACAGGATGGAAAACTCAATAATTTATAGCCTTCTGTTAAGTAGGCGGTATTTATGGGCCAACGTAATTGAGAACTGGAAACCTGTAATAACTTCCAGTGACAGTCTCCTATACTAAGTTTCAAAAACATCTGTCAAACACTTTACAGAGTATATGCCAAAGTTATATTTACGGTCTTTTGTACATGACCTGATTATGGATAGACTAAATGTGTGTAAAACAAGAAAATGTCCGGATTTTCGCAAAGTTTCGAATGCTGAATTAAAAATTATTCGCGTTGAAGTTGTTTAGGTGCTAATATTGCGACATGGGGACAGGGAGCACAGAAATGACACCACAAAAGGGTTCTTTCTTTATAAAAAAATTTCTAATAATTTATTCATACTTAGTGTCCTGCCTTACACGGACTGATATGCCTACAAAAGTCCAGAGGTAATCTAATGAACGGTTCGGTCAAATCCTGTAGAGTAAAACTGTCCCTGTTCATATAGTTCATATCTAAGTCAAGAATACATGTACATATGGAAGAGGTGAAGCCTACATCCACGCATTCTTAGCGTATTTTCTAGATGAAGTTGAGTGACTATCTTCACACCCCGACCGCTTTATATCCGGGGCAGGTACTCGGACAAGTTCAATCTTGGACAGGAAGCTGCGTGTGTGGCCTATACCTGGTTTGGACTTTGTAGACAACAGAAGCAATGTAAACACTGGGAAACACACACCGATTCCATGTTCGTCCATCAGACAGCCGAGATACTACACTGCCTGATAAATTCCGGATTCGATACGAAAATGTGATCTTTTATAAATATAAAATTAAGACAACTTGTATTCTGTTCAACTTATACAGCGAGTACCTTACCAAGGAAGCTCTTGAAGGGTTTGGAGACTTCAAAATAGGAGAACAAGTAATTCACACTGTGAAATATGCAGATGACCTTGTGCTACTGGCTAGGGAAGAAAAGGTGCTACAGGGCATGATTGATAGACTAATTGAAATTGGAAGATGCTATGGAATGGAAATGAATGTGGGAAAAACTAAAGTAATGAAAATCTCAAGGCAACCATCCCCAATGAAAATTATGATAGATCAAAAACAATTGGAGAATGTGGAATATTTCAATTATTTGGGTAGCATCATAACAAGTGATGCAAGGTGTACACGTGAAATTAAATCCAGAATTGCCATGGCAAAAGCAGCATTCAACAAGAAGAAAAATCTTTTCACCAGCAAACTGGAATTAAATTTAAGGAAGAAACTAGTAAAGTGCTACATTTGAAGCATAGCTTTGTATGGTGCTGAAACGTGGACACTTCGGAAAGTAGATCAGAAGTATCTGGAAAGTTTTGAAATGTGATGCTGGAGAAGAATGGAGAAGATCAGTGAGAAATGAAGAAGTATTACACAGAGTCAAGGAGGAGAGGACTATCCTACATACAATAAAAAGAAGAAAGGCTAACTGGATTGGTCACATCTTGCGTAGAAACTGCCTTCTGAAACACGTGATTGAAGGAAAGTTAGAAGGAAGGATAGAAATGACGGGATGACGAGGGAGAAGACGTAAGCAGCTACTGGATGACCTTAAGGAAAAGAAAAGATACTGGAAATTGAAAGAGGAAGCACTAGATCGCACCCTGTGGAGAACTCGCTTTGGAAGAGGCTACGGACCTGTCGTAAGACAGACTACAGAATGAATGAACTGTATTAAGAAAAACAGGAAGCTTCGATAAAATAATACTCCAAAGAAACTTTTTCACTACGAACTCTACATGGCCGTTGAAGAAAAGAACCCAGGTCCAAGAGTAAGAAACTGAGTTAATAAGTGGGCAGTGTGCCCACGGGTCAACACTAATAAGAGGTGAATATCAGGACCACACCTTCGTCTGGGATGGATTATTTTCACGATATGGAACATAATTTCTTACAATATCAGCAATATTTGGTGAATCAATTTTGAGTTGTTTGAGGTTATTCGGCTTAATAAAAAGTAAATCTCTACCCCCCCCCCTTTAGTAGGAATAAATTTATATAAAAAAAAGCAATTTAAATCGAAGTTGAGTCGGTATGTGCTGACGGGTTGGCTGCAACAGTACCTGCTCGGCTGGAGCCACCAATCGCTGGGGGCACTCCCCGTCACTCTCTCTTATGGTGGAACCCTGTACGATCCCAGACCTGTATTTCCCCGTCCCTCTTTCTTTCTTTTTTCCATCCAATGGATATAAATCACGCACCTTATGACTGATTTACGACCCGAAACCTGTATCTCCACTTCTTTAGTATTCTCTCATTCTTCATGCGCCTCAAATTTTATATTTTTTCTTACCTTCAACTTCTCCGCCATTCTATTATATTCATGGCCTAAAACAGTTTTGCTCTTTCTTTTAATCACTGAAATTTCGGTTTTGGAAGGGCTGAGGTTCTTTTTTGTCTTAGTCAAACCGCCTGGCTTTGCTATAACAAGGTAATAGCATTACATCGGAAAAGTTGTTACAAAAGCTACGAAACACTGCCGAACCGTTTCATCAAGGCACGAGACGACAAGAGGCATGATAATTGTTGCTGTGAAACGGACCTCTTTTCTTTGTACGAATACGCCATTGTTACAGGGACATAACAAAAATGATGTTTAGAAAAATGTGGTGAAATACATATTTAAAGATGAGAAATATATTTCTGTTTCTCAGATTGTTTTGAGATTTATCCATATTAAAACTTGTAGACTAAAATCAATATAAAATACACTTTATTTAAAGATTCATTTCCTAAATCACAGAGCACAAGATGTGTCTACATTATGAATATCGGTTAATATTATGTATGGAAATCATCGCTGGTTATTCTGCGATCTCACCAAAAAACATACGTACTTACATACGTACGTACGTACAATATACAGGAAAATTTTAGTGCTTACAAAGCTGATGGTATATGTAATTGCGGTCGAATTGTAAATATTTCCTGCGTTCGAGGAAAGCGTAAAACACTCTAATAGCTTTCCATATATCATGTGTATAATAATTCATAAATTAATAAATAATCAATAATTGTTCTTCCAGGTAGCACATCACCGTTTCCTTTGCAATAATTCTTTTACGTATTTAAATTTTAAAGCTCACGTGCTAAGTACTTGTACCACTTTTTGTAACATCACGGAACTGCGTTTTACCCCGCAGGGCATTTGTGCGTTTCCAACCTCAGTTTTAAAATGTTAAAACCGGATATTCAATTAAAATTTTTCAAAATGTATGGTTTATTAAAAGAAAGTATATCTCTTTGGGACAATCAATAATTAGGCCCAAGTGAAACAAATCAGCGTATATTAAAAGAGAAATACAAAAAAAAAGTGTCACCTGCTGCAAAATACATAAAATTCCACTAACGCAGGCAGCATTCGAAAATATAAACAATGTTAAAGAATCTATGGTAAAGAGGCCTATATAGACCTACGGCATTTTAGTGATGGTGAAGTTCATATAAAGAAGAACATAAGAGTTAACATGTTAAATAAAATTCGCTTAATGACAGAACATTTATTTGCGTCTTTGTTAACACAAAGACGGTAATTGAAAATCATGTGCTGCATCTAATTTCTTAACTTACCAATGACGCGATGGTGAAATGGTGCATGCCAGAGAATTCAGTAATGGTTACTCACCTGCAAGAACAGAAAACGCTGCTATTAAACAGTGAATATTGAAATTTGTTTATATTGTCTATAGTTACGCCTAACTTACGAGTACGTATAGCCCTACGTTTTTTATCTCATTTATAACAGGCCTATTGGTTTGAATGTCTTCGTGTCATCAGCTAAGACACTTCTGCGCCAATTCGTAACCTTCAAGACGTGAGATGAAAGGGCCTTAAAGGAACGCTACACCCCTCAAACGCTTTACACTCTGAGAATGATTTTCAAATGAACAGCAGGAGGGAGGAGGAAAGAAAAATCGCCAAACTCTTTCGATGATTCGAACACAGGCATTTCAAACATTAAGCTAGTCACTTCAGTAAACGTTCAACAAACAATCAACAAAAACAGACATAGAAGCAACATAAAAAGTTGCAACATTGTGTGCACAATACTTCCTTTTCCAATGGGCTGTAAAACACTCGGTAAGCCATATTTTCAATTAAGTTTCTTAAACAAAACTTTGCAATATTAGGATTGGTCAAAAAATTATAAGTACCTTCATAACTCGAACAAAATTCACTCCAGACTTTCAGAGAAACGAATACAATATCTACTCTATCAAGCCCGCAACGCAGGAATTTCATTAAATAAGTGGCTCTCTTTAATAAGGGAATTTGCAACTCAAGAAAACACTCATTACAAAGACCATGCTGTATAGGGAAAATAATATCATGTAACACAAATACAATCTGTGAGATAAATGCTGGGATTTCTAATGTTACAGTAGGTGGTGCAAGTTGTTACCACTGTGCTTTAAACGGTTACATTCCCCCTACACTTCACAAACTCAGTTAACTACACCTCACAAACTCAGTACAACTCCGGTAGTTGGTTGCAAAAGTTTGGGAGGAAATTGCTGACTTAATCTGTAGCTCTAAACCTGTGGACAAAAGCAGTAGTTTCCTCTGAAACGTTTGTAAACTTCTACAAGACTACAAGTGCCACAACTCAGAACACTAAGATGTAAATCTTCACCTCAGTAAAAACCTCAAATCTCATTTAATCTAATTTAACTTACAGTTTTACTAACTACCACGTAATTGGACAATGATTAGTATATATAACACATACTTTAACAATCAAAAGCTCCACAGTTTGCTGAATTGGTGTATTTATCGATTACAGAAACTTTCCAGATTTAACGATGATTATTTCCCTACCTCACAAAATCCTGTGGATTTTTGCATTAGAAATGAATTTTACTCTCACTGACGTACACGAATTTCTATATAGGCCCATTATTTAAACGAATTTTATGCTTTAGTCGCTTAACAGGAATAGTTTTTCTCACCTTATACGAAGTGTCAAAACAAGTATCACATTCGGGTAGGTTTATAACACCAATAAAACTAACTAAAAAACAACCTTAACGATTACTTACGGCATAAACAGGAGGTGTGATATCCGATATTAAGCTATGAATACGGTTATAAAACATTTTAAATGCTACTCCAAGAACAGGTTGTTGGCAATGTTGCGAGCCATAAAGGGCTGACGGGACGTTTCTCTAACTGATAGTAAAAGAGAAGCACAAAGTGATTCCGAGCACTACCGAGCCGCACACATAAAACAAAACGTATAAAAACAAATGAGCGAAAATCAAACGTTTTAAGATTTACGATAAGATCTATTGTGGGGAAGGAATTGGACAGATGCCACGACGATCGAGGGGCAAGGGGTGTGGCCTGGGCCTGGTAAATGTATTCCTAAGAACAGAGCATTTTCTTACATTATGTATAAAGGAAAGTGAAAAGATATTCAATGTTACGGAACCATAAGACATTCTATGCAACATAAAGAACAGTTACGTTTCCCTCGTGTAACTTTCACTTTGTCACAGGTCTTTCTTTCTAACCTTTACATTAATTCTACATACACGTGCAAGCTCATACAGCTAATTTTAACTGATATTTTTATTGTCGGCTAGAAAACAAGTTTTGAATATGGATCTACAACATCTACTGAATGATGTTAGACGAATTAAACTGAACAGACATGTAATTAGCCCATAGAATGCGGTGACATCGACAGGGTGTTATAACTTTTTTCTTCCTATATGGAGAAGACATTTCACTCTTGGAATATGCTCAAAAATGTCTTCGTAATTAGCAGCTTCCACTTACTTCACTTTAGGTTAAACACTGTAACATATTCATTTCAGAAAATTGCCTGGCTAACAGGGTTAATTATCTGCCTTTTTAATGCTTTTGTAGATTAATTTACTGTGAAATTTACAAACAATATAATCAGTGGTGGGAAAATGGATGGAATGAAATTAAGTGATCGTGCCTCCATACATTGACATTCGTTTGGAAGGATTAATAAAACACAAAAAATAAAATTGACAAATAACTGAATGATACTTGTTAGACATTCAAGAATGAAATTCCCATAAACATTTCCGCATTTAAATTTAAGTTTCTACCTCACAATAAACCCTGCAACTGCATTAACAAAAACATGTTAATGTTCTTCAGGAAAGTCAAACTAAACAAACCGTAAAAACGTAAAGATAGTATTTTCATTAATAAAGAAAATATTCTCATTCTTTCATTGCTTGATACGTGAAAGAAAAATATAAGGATAATGAGGGGTGCACAACACCCAAGCAAGGGCCATATCACCCTGGCGACTACATTTTGTACGAAAGCGGCAATATTTTGGGGTCCCAGGTATGAAAACTGCTTCATGTCACATTTTGGTGCCTAGAATTTTGAAGTGTTTTTTTTAAAAACTTTTTGACTCTTTATGGTAATAATGACGTGATTGAAACTGTTTGTCGAAATATTAGCTCCTTTTTTTGCAGAATCATACAAAACACATTAGTACACTTAATGGGCGAAATGTATGGTTCTCGAATGTTAAAGAATATTTTCTTATGTTGACGATGCAGCGTACGGAGTTACACTACAGCTAACCATATATTCAGCCAATGCTACCTTTCTCACTGCCACTACAAATCACTCTTTCAAATGTTTCGTTTTTATGCACTTACAGAACTTGTTGACAGACCCTAAATTTCAAGACAGGAGAAATATTACGCAATTAATATATTGATACTACCAATTTCCTATACGAAATTAAATGTATCCTAATTATACATTTTGTATTAAATACGTCCGCAAAAGCACGTGTGTCACTTCATTAGTTTCTTTCTGCCAACAACACGGGCTGTTATTTTAGAGGAATTTTCATGTCACGGGATATAATTTAAGTCAAACACAATATAACTGCTAAAAAAATGTATTTCAATCAAATCGTAACTTTGTTATTGAAACAAAAGTAAGAAAATTTCAATGGCTGCATATATAGTAATGTGATCTCACTTTATGGTCTTAACATGAAATATGCACACGCTTGTACGAGAGAATTTGACTTAAAAATTACATTTAAAGTAACAATACAATAATTTTACTACCAGTTTAACAGAAAATAAAGACAACATGACCGACATCTTCTCAAGACATGGAATTATTAGCATAAACTCTGGCACTCGTCCAGGATGACGTCACATTTAGTCGAAGGCCGACGACAGAATTTCCTGTATTTCTTTCCTCCTTCTTGACTGTTATTGAGTTATTATTCTTATTACTATTATTATATTACTAATGCTCCTGTTACTATTGCATCTGGCAGAAAGCAGATTTATCTTTTCAAAAAGAGAGTCGAAAAACAAAAATCCTGCAACTGAATATTTTTGCTAAAACAATGAAAATGTCTGCAATAGATTATTGTGTACAAGAAGACAAACGAAAAAAAATAACAAATGTAGAAACATTATCACTAAACGTAACAATAACTTATTTTTATCGTCGTCACTAAGACACTCACTGCACTATTCCACAATGAAAATCAATTAGTCAGAAATGTTCACAGGTATTTGTCCATCATATTTAACCACCAAAATATGCAACGGACAAAATAATATAATTTGATCGCTACAGTTCCCAACACATGTTCAGTCACAAACACTCGTACAAAAAACAGAACGATTTCCACACGCGGAAATGAAAATAGCACACGTGACCTGAACAAACTCATTCCATTGGTCGACGGGTGTACGACGTATACTATGGTGCCAACTATTATTGTGTGGGGAAAGAAGACAGAAAACCAGTGATCGTTAAGTGAAAAAATAAAGTATAATGAAACTAATTTTAGGTGATATTTTACGAACCTTGGAACAGTATGGTGAACTAGCATAAATATCTAACTTGTGCCGTTCGCAGTGTGAAATCTACAGCCACTGTGATCGATTGAGCGCGCAGAGTTACAAGCTCTCGGGGGGCCTCCTCCTCCTCCGCCGCCTCTTCGTCCACCCGTCACAAGAGGAGAAAACCAGACCAGACATAACCTAACCCGCCACGCAATCTCCACCACCTAGTTCACCAGTGTGGCCAACAGATAGCAGCACGCACCGCAGGGCGCGTCCAGAGACGGCGAATCGTTGAACGACAATGGCTGATGGGAATCGGAATAGTGGGGGTGTTGTAATGGAAAGAGAGATAGTAGCCACACTCCAATACAGTCCAATCAAAGAAAGGTGGCTGCAAATGTGCACTTTATCAGACAGCGTTTTAGACGTCCTCCAAAGATACGATACTGCTACACATTTTAAAGCGTTATTTCCTTTCTGCGTTTATAAAGTTTTACAATTCCAGTAACGTATGCTGTACACAGAAATAGGGGTAAAATTATTTCAAGCCATTTACACAATACCTTGCTCTGTATTTACATAACTGAATTATAAAGATTTTGTATATTCACGTTACGATAATTCAGTGTGAAGCGTGTCACTAGAGTAATGTACAAGAAACCTCCGTAAAAGTTGGAAAATACTGTAACACAAGTAGCTTGAAATAAGACAAATTATCTGCTTCTAACCCTGCGCTGTCTGGTTTAACATTCAAACTCTGCCTTTTCTCCGTAGAAAGCATTTAAGTGCATATTTCGCATAATTCCTGACAATAAACAGCCATCACTTCTGAGCAGACAGTTTTACACCGAATGACCTTTCTAAAGGAAGCACTCTGTCGTCAGTGAGGTACAAGCTGAATATAATGTAGATTAATTCCATTTTCCGGACTCTAGGTGAAAGACCCGGGTTCGATACTGGGCTAGTCCACGTGAGATTTGTGGTGGACAAAAGGGCACTTAAACAGGGGTTTCTGCTATTCCTTCGGGGTTCCCCTGTCAATAACATTTCACAAATGTTCCTCATCTTCATCTACAGCTTACTCTTACAACAATGACAAACTGGAGAAGGCTGGTGATCGTAAACAGATGCCCTTTAAGAAGTCGCAAAGCATTGGATAGGAAAGTACTTTCATATTTTTAGTCATTAATAGGTCAAGGGTTATAATACAGTATTCTTTTTTCGCAAAAGAAGTACCACACAAGGGACCTTCTTTACCGGGGCTTCCGTCTGTCTGTGACAAATATCGGTGACTGAAAAATGCGTCAATTTTCATGAAATCCGATGTTCGTTTTCTTCATAGAAATTGGCTAAAAAGGCGTGAGTTTCATTAAAGTCAGCTTACGCATGATAATACTTGACTTAAGGGTGTAAATTAACTTCTAGACGTAATGTCCATATGGCCTGACCGATTTGGGTAAAATTCGGTACAGAATACATCCACGTAATTGTCTTACAGGTGTTGAAAATTTGATAAAAATTTATTCAGTGAAACCCGTGCTTTACTTCAGGGTGTAAATAAATTTCGGTTTGTATTTTTTAAATTTTTCCTCCGATTTTGACAATATTTGGTAGTCGAGTTGTTCGTATGGCTGTGGGTTTAGTACAAATCAGCGCAGTGAAAACGACACTTTACTTTGGGAACTAAATAAATTTATATCTCTACATTCCAATTTTATTTTCCGGTTTGGGTTACATTGTGTATCAGAGATTTTAACATAATGTTATTTCGCGAAAATCGGGGCAGTGAAGGCCATACTTTATTATGGACGTAAATAAGATACATTTCTGTGTTTACAGTGAAACGTAATGACTTTCGAATGTAAGGTACGCCTTGGTAAAATCTGCGTACTAAGTCAAGGAATGCACCATTTTGCATCTTTCTCATGGTCAGTGCTGTCACAAACATAAAAGCAAAGCAATATTCATATAAACTTACTTCAGCTCTGAATACTGTCAAATGAACCGCTCTCCGTTTTACACCTGCTTGTCACTGTGCACAGTCCCCCCCCCCCACCACACCACATATTATCATTCACTTTTAAATTTCTTGTACTTTATTTTTCCATTTACTCTTACACTGTCTAAAACCTTATCTAAATTACTTTCTTACGTTTCTTCTGTACAGTTTATTATTTTTCTGCATGCTAATGCCTCATTCGTATTTAAAAATGTTTACACAAAAAGAGCATTCTCCACTTGCGTGTTTCCGCGCAAATCAACAATAAACGTTACATACCTTCCTTACTACAAAAATAAACAATTTATTACCAGACACCTAACATGTTTTGACCGGATCCAGACGTCACTAGGAAGCTCTCTTCTAAACAGAAGTTTGCATTTATATTTACTGTTTTAAAGAATAAATAAAGAACAAAAAATACATGCACTAATTTACTAAAAATGATTTAATTTTATCGACTTATTAACTAGTTAAGGGGAAACAAGAATACACGAAAAGTAATGGTGATATTTAGCAAATATATAAAGCAGTCTAGAGAAGTCAGTCAGTTCGACAGTGTTCACATTATGGTTTTATTTTGTTGTCCTCTCTCAAGTTCATTATTACCAGAACAAACTGCACGTATCGGTAACAGCCTCCAACAAATCCGTTAAATCACTTCCAACCGCTCTGAAGCGTGTAGCTTATGTCTACAAGAGAGCCGTCTAATCATAAGCGGATCCGGCCGAATTGTTGGAGGTTTTGATAAAAAGTAGCTAATTTATATACACGTATCTGTATTTCGATTACTTGTACTTATGACACACAGCACAACTGTTATATACATAGGCCTAATACGAAGTATTTTCTCATAGATTTTATAGACTTCCTGAAGTCGCTTGAAATGTCTACCTATTAACAGCACCATACACAAGAAGTGCTTCGGCCTATTCTATGGACTTTTGTGGTTAACCTTCAAAACACAGTCCACATATATTTTTGTGATGAAAATGTTAGCGTAACCTTTCACTAAATCAACGGAGCAGAGAAATTATTTCACACCGCTTTCCAAAAAGTCATCTGGTTGAAGATATAGGAAGTGTGGCGGAAAGGGCGGGGGAATAAAATTCGACCCGTTGTGTGTGAACTGGCAAATACATGGGGTCCAGATACACGCAGTGAATAGCACACCTTGTTTTTAATACTATACGGTAGGGATATTTAAAATTGAAAGTGTAATTACGCCTTTAAATATGTTGGCTTGAAAAACTGTGTAGCAATAAGCGGCATTCTCATTGTTTCCATTTGTGCCAGCCTGGAATCAAACCCCGATTCCTCAGTCGTCCAGTATAGACTACATACACAGCGGTAAATTTACGTAGGCCCTACCACCTGTTTTAACAGTGACCAACTCTGAATTTTTCCCCAGTATATGTAGGTACTAGCCGATCCCAGTGGCCGTGCGTCCTAAGGCGTGGGTCTTCGGCCGCTCGCTTACTAGGATCGTGGGTTCGAATCCCACCGGGGCATGGATGCAGTACGGCTCAAGCAGCCAAGCAGTGAACATCGCGTATCCATAAACAACCAACCGATTCGTAGAGTTCATAGCAAAAAGTGAAGCAAGCAGGAGACGGTATTACCACCACAACCAACATGTGGCAACAAGAGCGGCAAGACACCATCGTCTGCACGTTCGACAAAAACAGTCCAAGGATATCGGCTTTCGATATCCACGAGTGGATATTCACCAAGTTAAAATTACAGTCGGAAGATGTCAACACACTCCAAGTAGACGGACCAAGGCGCCAAGTCTTCATTAAGGTAAACAGTTCCACACTAGTAGATGACATATTACAGATAACACAGGGAGAGTCCTCCTATCAACATGACACTGGGGAAATATCTAAGGTGGCAATTAGTCAGGCTGGACTGGGAAAACGCATAGTAAGGGTTGCAAACTTGCCACCGGAACTGAAAAATGAAGACATACGGAAATACATGACAAAATATGGGACAGTACTTACAATCCAAGAGGAGAAATGGTCACGTAATTATCGATACAATGTCAGCAACGGGGTGCGACTAATTCACATGGAATTAACCGCCCACGTCCCGTCACATATCCATATCACAGGGCATAGGGCACTCGTTACGTACATGGGGCAACCCACAACCTGTTACATATGTAATGATACAGCGCACGTAGCGAATGAGTGCCCGCTCCGACAACATCAGAGACGTGAAGGAAGGAAAACCTCCACTACCACATGGGCAAACATAGTAGAATTGGGCCACAGTGCTACCATAAACAATGACACCAACAAAGACAAACTAGAGGAAAAACAGGCTACTACTCAAAAACAACAGTCAATAAGGGCAGAAACAATAATCAGCAAAGAACCAATGGATGCACAATCATCTCAACATGAGAACATGAAAAACCACAAAGAACATAGGACACCAGACATAAACATACAACCAGACAAGGAAGACGACAACTGTGGAGACACAATGGAAACATCAGAACCACTAGCAGAACCAATTACATCAGAATCAAAGTACAAAACATATACGACAAGAACATAACGTAAGGAACAAAAGGGAAAAACCAACCTTCCTACAGCACCACAAAAATGGTCCGACATGGACCAGGATGAGACCATACATAGCATAAGAGTAGACGGAGTAAAACTACGCAAAAACTCCAGCCCCACCGACGAAAGGGAAATCATTACAGGACTCGGTGACGACCCACTAAAAGACGATCAGCAAGACGAAATAGGAAATGAAAATGAAATAACACGTCCAACACCAACAAAGAAAAAGAAACAGCGAACCGAGAATGATAAAGTGCCAGATGGACAGGAAGGTAGGACGACCAGAAGCAAGAAAATGTAAGGTACACACACTGCACCACCCAAACATTCAATGTAACTACATTGAATATTAACGGCATACAGTCCCACACTAGACTACAGATGTTGAACGATTACTGCAAGACCCATGACATCGATATCCTTTTCATACAAGAAGTAACGCATGACAACTGGGACGACATACAAAATCGAAACATATATCTAAACGTCGGCACAGACAGGAGAGGCACAGCCATCGTCACTAAAGAAGACATTACATTAACGAACATACAACGCCTACCATCAGGACGAGGGATCGCAGGGTGGTGGGAGGAATATTACCTGATAAACATATACGCTCCTTCTGGCACGGCAAGACAAAAGGAAAGAGATGATTTCTATCGGAGTGAATTACCATACCTTATACAACAAGCACCACACGAGTTCATTCTCGGTGGCGACTTCAACTGTGTCACACGTCGAGAAGACTGCACAGGAATACCACACTTCAGTCAACCATTAAATACACTCATAACTGCATACCAGTTAACAGATGCATGGAATAGTACCAGACCGACACATGGCTACACACATTACACGTCTTCCGGAGCGTCCCGAATCGACAGGATATACCTATCCCCAATGATGACCAGAAAAAAAATAAGCACTACAACGCACATAGCACCTTTTACGGACCACAATGCAGTACAGGTTAAACTCAACACATCACGCACCTTTGGAATAAGAGGTTCTGGGACTTGGAAAATGAATATCAATGTAATAAACGCAACAGAAGCTCAAGAAGGACTACAGTCAATATGGAACGAATGGAAAACAAAACAGAAATGGTACAATGATATACAACACTGGTGGATAGCGTGTGTAAAACCTCGTCTCCGGCGCTACTTCATTACAAAGGGGAAAGAACACGCACAAGACTACAGACACAAAGAAAATTTCTACTACGAATGCCTATATGATTTAACCCGTACATTCGCAAAACACACCAGAAACAAACATGAAAATCAAATATTATAAGGCCAAACTGATTCAACTAAAAGGACAGCGATTACAACACATACGTATAGAACTACGAGGCAATGAAACCTTACAAGAGGAAAGCACTTCATTATACCACCTCATACGCCGACAAAAACGAAGACAAAATAGAAACATCGTCAAAATAATTGACGCAGATGACACACCACACACAACATTACAGGCCATTAAACGAACCTTCTACATAGAGCTACAACACAGATTCAGTACGATACAAGTACAACATGACAGCATCACCACAATGTGTGAGGCCATAAGTCGGAAAATCACTGACGACGAAAAAGATTACATCAACATGCCGATCTCCGAATCCGAACTAAGTACCGTCATACAAAGAGCGCCAAAACGGAAATCGCCAGGAATAGACGGAATTGTCACAGAATTCTACACTAGGACTACAAGAATGGTATCGAATGACCTACTACAACTGTACAACAAATTTTTTACATCAGGAAAGATACCAGAAGCAATAAAGAGAGGGATCATAGTGTGTTTACCTAAACATAATAAACCGGAAAAAGTAAATGACTACCGCCCCCTAACGCTACTCAACACCGATTACAAACTATACACACGAATTCTAGCAAGACGTTTACAGCCGACGATGGGAGAAATAATGAATGAAGAACAGTACAGTGCAGTAAAAGAAAGAAACATAATAGATGCAGCAACAGGTATACGTGACGTGATAGCGGCAGGACAACTCACCGCACACGGAATATGTATGATGGTAATTGACTTTGAGAGAGCGTTTGACAATATTGCCCACGAATATTTAAGACGGGTATTACAAACACACAACTTTGGACAAAATATGACACAAGCGATCCTGTCATTGTACGACGGCGCGGTATCCAAAATAAACATCAATGGTCATTTCACGAGTGACATACCAATCCAATGCTCAATACGACAAGGGTGTCCAATGAGTTCGTTATTATAGGCGATCGTAATAGACCCTTTCATAAGCCTATTGAAAATGAAACTAAGAGGTTTGAAAATAGGAAAGGACCGACAACCAGTAACATGTATAACATACGCGGACGACATTACCGTTATTTTACGCGACAAGTGCGAATTCAACATCTTAAAACAGGCTTTAAAGATTTACGAACAGGCGGCCGGAGCCCGCATCAACTGGGCAAAAAGTAGCGCCCTACCCATAGGCAACTGGGATCGAACACAGGACCTCGAAGGAATAAGATATCAACCCACTAATAAAATATTAGGAATCTATTATGGCTCCACGATACAACAAACTATAGAATATACCTGGGATGAAAAAGTTAAAATCATACAAGGAACCATAAAAGACGCACACACAAGGAATTTAGATCTACAACAACGTATCTGGATTAACAACGCATATCACTTATCTAAGATTTGGTACACAGCACAGATCGTTCCTATTACAGAAGAAAAAGCACAAAAAATTACGACGATGACTCACCAATACCTATGGGCAGGAAACATATTCCGCGTTCCAGCATCAACACTGCACAGGAATAAACACGAAGGAGGAATGGCTATGATTAATATCAAAGCGAAATGTTGCACACTCTACATCACGCGCATCATGAAACAATCTCAACAACGAGTGAACATCACAGGAAACTGGATCAAACATAACGCACAATATGCACAAAAACGGAACCCCCCGCAATGGGCACCACTTCCGAAGGAGATTGAATATTTACGCAGTTACTTTCAAGAACTCGCGTATATTAGCCCAAAAAAAGCTGAAGATAAAGATGAAACCTATAAAAAGAACGTATACCAGACACTCTACTCTGCAAGATTTCATAGCAGCATGACACTACCCATCCGCGTACAAGAAAAACACCAACAAAGCAAGTGGACGTCCATATGGAACAATATACACAAACGATTCCTACCAACCACAACCAGAACCATATGGTACATGGTCGTACACGACATCATACCCACCAACGAAAGATTAAAAAAAATCAAGCTCCACGAAACGGGAGAATGCAAAGACTGTAGAAACCAAGACACTATCCTACATAGATACACAGAATGCATCCGAGCACAAGAAATATGGGAGTGGACCCAACGGAGAATAGCATTTATCCTACGAACATCAACAACCGAAGTAAAAAATGATTGGATCTGTCTCCCTGACTATAACATTTACCCACCACAGAGGCATAACGCAGTAACATGGCTTATAGGCAATATGATAGGATATATTCACAACAACGAGACACCTACCAAACAGGACTACATGGATTTCTTACGAAGAGCAAGAAAAAAAATTTATGCGTCACATAAGAGACCGTCATATTGCGGGAGGTATTTAGATATTATAGACGACTAAAGAGCACTGTCGAATGTCACCTCCATAACCGCACCACTGCACACTAGAAGACAAAAGAATGGGAGCGACAAGGGAATAAACGAGGAACAAGACAAACCTAGGGCCAATACACACTCTAAACGGAGTCTTTTAGTACTAACGTCTGCACATAATGTATGATAGTATGTAATCATATGTGTCATTAATAAAGAGTTTTTAAACAAAAAAAAAAAAAAAAAAAAATCCCACCGGAGGCATGGATGTTTGTGTTGTGTTTGTTGTAAGGACGGTAGCATGGAACGTAAAAAGTGACATGAAGGACGAAAGGATATAAAAACAGTACAAAAATGGATCAAAGGGGAAAACCCCCGGACAGGCAAAAAAAAAAAAAAATCCCACCGGGAGCATAGATGTCTGTCTCTTGTGAGTGTTGTGTGTTGTCAGGTAGAGGTCTCTGCGACGGGCTGGTCACTCGTCCAGAGGAGTCCTACCGACTGTGGTGTGTCTCAAATGTGTGTGATAATGGAACCTCGACGAAACGAGGAGGCCCAGGCCCAGATAGGGCTATCGAGCCATAGGGGAAAAAAAATGTAGGTACTGATGTTTGTACAATTCTCACAAGGAACAAGACTTTATCTAATTAGAATTAACCAATTTGTTTTTGTAATGGAAAAACAGTGTTTTCTGTGAGGTAGAATTTCCATTACTAGATACTTCTTAATGTGAAATTTTTGATCCAAAGCGTCGCAAATCAATATAACGTAATATTCCACAACAAAGTACTTACCTACACAAGCAAATGATACTACTCAACTACCTAAATTCTAGCCCCCTCACCACCATGGCGCAACAGCCCCTAGTGGGCCAGGGTCTCCTCATTATTAAGGCTTCACACTCACAGACACACCACACTCGGTAGGACTCCTCTGGACGAGTGATCAGCCCGACGCAGAGACCTCTACCTGACACAACACTCACAAGAGACAGACATCCATGCTACCGGTGAGAATCGAACACGTAATCGCAGCAGGCTAACGGCCGCAGACCCTTGCCTTAGACTGCGAGGCTACTGGTTTCTGGTACTTACGTAAATACCTGGGGTGCTGGTAAATAAATCAAGAATTAACTGCGAATAATCATCCTTATCGAAAAGCTAATACGTAGTTTGTTGATCACTGAATTACCTGCCTTTTTCGACGTGAAAATTCATTCCTGCATTTAAGAGCTCGACACCCTGAGTCATACAAATCCAGCCCACAAACAGAGATTTCATTCGAAGTCTAGTACAATGTCATCTTCACATTTATGCCATTGTAAAACAAGCACTCTTCATTTCAAGTTTTCCAACTAAAATATTACAAGCATTTCTGATTTCACATAGCTATATATCCTACGTTCCAATCAAAGGTGCACAAATCCCATTGGCCTGGTCGCCGGGGCTAATAATATTATTCCACAGCGCGTAGTATTTTCAGAAATGATCACTGAATTTTTTTCCTTTAATACAAAGTATGTATCAGCCCACACGGATAAAGAAGAAAGCGTCAGATAACAGTGAGTTTGTAAAGACACTTCAGAATTGTGGATCATCCGTCTGCAACTTGCCTCATGACAAATTTTCTGGGTCTAAAACATGAGTTGGCCCCCCAGATTTATAAAAACTTTTGGGACTCCATTCCCAAACGTATCATCATCCTTGAGTTGATCACCCCAATAATATTAAGTGACGATAATAAATTATAAAGCTTTTTATTCTAGAAATTTCTCCTTTATGTTTTAGTTCCCTCATTGTTCCAATATTCTTCTCAACAAAATAAATATGAGAAATTGTAGATTTACAAAATAAAATTGAATAGAATAAACTATGCATATTAACACATCTGAAAGTAGCAACTGGCAATAAAGGTACAGGATCTGATTACGTAACACTTGATTCACATGACTCAAAAATCATTTCGTTTATTAAATACTATCCAATCGGCATGTAACACAAACCATTAACAATAAGCCTGTGAGTCGGGGGATTAGACACTGACGTGAAACGGCACCCAGCTTGCGTATAAAATCGGGATTCAAATCCCAAAATGACGATCTATTCCAAAAGAATGAATTCACAACCGGCTGCGTGTAATGTAGCATACACTTGGGACAATGTTGAAATTTTCTTTCATCTGCTGGTACCTAACCCCGGAACGGCCTGAAATATAGGCCTACGCACCAGCTGTCTGTGCTTGGTCACCTGCTGCTCCTGGTACGATTAGAAATATGTGTGGCAAAATCATGTAACGTTACACTGCAAAACTAATAATTAGATATAAAATAAAGTCGGTAGTTATTCCACAGTTACTTCATACCTCTATATCAGTTTTAACGGTTCGTGTTAATAAGCACATAATAATAATGATGACAAACGGCGTTAAAATATTTAGAAAAAAAAAACTCTACAAGTCCTTTCTAAATATTTTAACGCCTCAAGAAACTGACGGCACCAAACAAAATGCTTGTGTAGACTGTGAGGGACTTATATGGAAATGTAAACAGACAGTTTAAGCTTCACTCACACTATGATGTCAGCAGCTCATCGCAAATATATAAGGATCATCAAATCAGACGAAGTTGGTTTCGGTGGTACATGTAGCACAAATGGGGGAGATAAAGGCATAAAATGTTTCCGTCAGAAAACCTCTACAAAAGAAACTCACTTAGGAGACTTAGGTGTAGATGGAAGAAAAATGTTAAAATGAGTGGTTGTGTCTGTGTGGTCCGGATTGAACCAGTTCGAAACAGTTTTCACTGAAAGGCAGAAAACTTCTTGGCCACTTTATCAACTATCATACACTCAAATAAAATTCTGGCCCATGGAGATAAATAAGAAATTATGCTTAATTATATTTTTAGATTAATTTCCTTTCACCGCAATCAAAATATTTTAATTTAAAAGGACATAAACCTTACTTTGCGAAACGTAGCAAATAATGATGTTGTTAAAATATAAACGGAAGGAGGCGGTAAGTACACACATGCGAGAACTCAGCACTGGAAGGAAGGAAATTCGTCCCTATACACTGGGGGTGGAGGAGGCCGGTAGGAGGCAGATAATCCCAGCCATGAACCGCCAGTCAAACCTTTGCCGACCAAGCGATAAAGAGTCATCATCTTCCTGTTCACCTTGTGGCTACGTGAACAAAGAGTTTTAATTGTTTCAGAATCATTACTGTTGAACCTGAAGGGCGTGACTCTCTTAAGCAGGAAACAATTGAAGCGACGTGGAAGGATTGAGACTCCAGACGAGCGGTGCAACCAACGGCTGGCACTTTGAGCAGGAGCGAGCCCACCCAAGTAGTTGCATGTGATGTACCAATGCGTCTACCATAATCAGTTCACACGCATGTGGCTAGGGCAGCCAAAAAATTATTATACCACGCAAAAAGGAAGTTCCTTTAAGCGTGTTATTTTACGATACTCTCTTTTGGTAAGGTTATAGATACATAAAATGATACTGGAAGGGATACACCTGAGTACTCAGACAGAAATGGGTACCAGTGCCACTTTGTACGCCACAAATTTCACATGAAGTGGTCTGGGACTGAACTGGTGCCCCTGCGCTGACAGGCCCACGACTTATTGCCTGAGCGTTTCCCGTCAGCTAAAGGAAACACAGTGAGCGACTATCAGCTTTTAAAATATACACTTCTCAATGTAGATATATAACAAAGCAACAGAGTGTATCAGCTTGTAAGGCCTATCTTGAAATAATTTTACGATACGAAGAAAATGTGTCGCAACCGAATAAACATTATTTGAGATTCGTGGTTTTCAAGGCGGCGAATGTAAATGTTAGAATATTCTGAGATGAGACGATTCATAGATTCCCACGCTGAAGATGGAATTAGCAGTTTCCTACGAAATGTTAATACCTATGTACCAAATTACACCGTGTCACATAACTAGGGCTGTAATATTCATAAAGAAATATTTCTCGTCTTATGTGAAGTACTTTTATTTAGCAGTCAAAGACACGTATAAAAAACCATAATAAAGTTCAGACGTCTCAGAAATCGTCCTGAGGACAATGTAAAATTTTATATACTGTTGGTTAACACTGTTACTATAGAAATATCTGTTTGAGATGAGCAAAAAGAAACGAGAATTTAGAATAAACCATTTCGTTATCAATTCACTTAACGTTTTAAGAGCTATAAAATATTCTAAACCGTACTTACAAATTCAATTCATGCCTGTGCGTCATACACGAAGGAACGTGTTTATGGATACGTGTATCAACATCAACAGGAAAACACCTTCTACAGAGTGCAACAATTTTTGCAATGTAAGTCGACAGGTTAAATGTCAGGGAAATATACTAAAACAGACATTAAGAAGGACGTATTTCTGCTATAATAAGCGATATAAAATTCGAGGTATGAAAAGTACGTTGTGTTAAAGCTCCAAAAATATTTTATTTTTATCAGTGATAAAGAATTTCTTGACATTGTGAATCTACACAAAAACAACCATACCATTTCCCTTCAGAAACCAACATTAAGTGTGCCCGTAAATTCATTATACTTCCTCATCCACGGAGACCGATAAATCGTTAGAAACTATCTTATAACAAAGTAAAAGCAACAACCATGCATCTTTCTTTCATTTCCCTCTTCACCCTTCCTTTTGCTGCTTCGTTCCTCTTACACGTTTCTTCGGCCACAAAAGCAGGGTGGTGCTTGAAAGTCGAGTGCCTACTGCTGGGGTACAGCAGTATGTTACAGGACGTGGTAACAGAAAAGGCTTGGTTTATAAACTCTCTTAGGGCCGAACTCCATTATAATGTCTCCGCCTAATTATGAAACCTAGAAAGAGATGGATGCAGAGTATACACACTCACTCCACTGTTGCTCAATCTCTCTTATTAAAGAAACGCCCTTCGTCGGTTGTCTTTCAACTGCTGTATGTTCTAACTGCAGTCCCAAAAATCTTGAAGATGCCGAAAGAATATATCCTACACTTAATGCAGACATTCCTCCTAATTTTAAGCTGCAGTTCTTTCGAAAAACAAGAATGTACAAGCAACACGACATTGCGACGTCCTTGTATATAAGTTACCAGTTTTGACGGGCTGCGGGTAGGTTAAAAAAATTTCCTTTTTAAGACAAATATAAATATCGGAGAAGTTATAAGAAAAATAACCACTAACTTTACAAAATAATGCCTACTTTCAATGTCGCCATTAACATGTTAAAATATTTTTCATGTAACGTCAGAATAGAAAATAATATAACTCATAAATTACATACTTCGTAATGTAGTGTACACAGGATTGTATCAATATAAAGGTTTAATGTTCAGAATTTTTTACGTATATCTATTTCAGAAATTCACAAAATACCTGCAGCGTTACTTTCCTTTTTTGATTTGACAATTAATTTAGGTACTTTGTAGCACATAGCACAGAAATTATTCATGTTCAGTGCCGTCTGACTTTGAACTACCGGCAAGCCGCATCATACACAAGGTAAGATACAGGCTTATTTTTTCTAACGTAGAGTACAGTACTGCTCCTGCTACGATAAGGCATTTGAAACACCAATAGAATGGAGCCGATAAATGTCGAAAACATGTATTTAAATTTAATGTAAATTGCTGTATTGTGAGAGATTTGAAGTTCTCAAAGCAATGACAATGAGGTTTCCAGTAGTGTGGAATATGACGCCTTGTGGACTGTACACAGCTACCAACAGTTCAAAGGAGCCTGCTGCCTCAATCTTCAGGGCAGACCAAGTAAATATTTTCAGGCAGCAAACTCTTTCGAAAGGTTGACGATAAGCCCATATCAACCTACAAGGTGCCATATCTCAGAAGACTCGAAAAATTTGTTATAATATACATAAATTAGAAAATTTTAATGAATCTGCTACAAAAAAACAGACGGTACACACACTTTTAATTGCTTTTAATGTCAGCGATGCAAAGGAATATTCATTTTACAAACGTGTAAATAGGCCTGTCTTTGTTTGGCTTGGTGTTAAATCTATCTGTTAGCGAATAGCAATATGCTGATTTTCTACATAACCTAGTTCATATTTGATAAAATACTTATCTGAATTCGGAATCATTGTTAACTCGTTAAAGATAAAAATTAACATAAATTTTATTTAAAGATCTAATTCGTACCTCACGATAAACACACTCAATTTCGATGATAGAGACCAGCCAGTTAATGCTGTACAGGGACATAATCGTCATTCGTTCTGCGATCCACAAAAATCACAGAAATGCACCCTGTGGACATAACATATAATCTTTAATGCTTAAGCTCTAGGACATAAAAATACTGTCTCAAAGGAAAGGAAGGGGAGGGAGTTTTAATACATATTTTATAATGGAAAACTTACAGTCTCGAGTCGCACAAAACAACTAGCGAGCTGTATGCGCCCACGTGAAGCGAGTTGGAGATCAACGAGAAAGATGCCAAGCAAATCTCTTAAATGAGTACATTTTTCTAAGCTCTATAGATTAAGAAATACATATATTCACTGCTAAATTTTTTCTATACAGGTAAACCATTTATCTATACCAAGAAACATTTTTATTTATATCCTAAATTTGTCAATTTGTAACTATGATCGAAATTTCCCCTGTCAGGATGCAAACATACCTAAGTAACATAACTCAAATTTATTTTCAAAAATGCTCAAAATATCATTGTCTCCAAAAAAATGTTAAAATATTATACCGAGGTAATTATAACGTTCCAAATGATATAACGGTAGTTATGTCAAGTTATGCAGTGTTTTCAATTATAAGCCCTATTAAATAGTGGCCCACATAAGACATGAGATATACAATGATAAACTGCAGGGGCACTTAATGAACCACGATCGGTCGCCGACACTAGAGGGTCACTGAAAACTTGTATTACAATTTAATGACTTTCAAAAAAGGACTTAATTGCGTAAAGGGACGGAATAAGACTCTGGATTATACACATAAATTCACTTTTGATTTAATAACTGAAAACATGCATGTAATCATTTCGTGGCAATACAGATTGCTTAGAAATAAATTCTTATACACTTAATACACACTAATTAGTTATTTTGACTTTATTGAAATAGGATCATATTGGGCCAATATCAAGTTCCATCTTTCAAAGCTCTTACGTCAATTACTGAGAGGAAAAAAGAAGACGAGAGAAATGTGCTGTTTCATGTGCTCAAAGTCCTCATTCTTATTTCTTGTTATATTTAGCTTTTTATAAATAAACAAATATGATTCCGGCACTGCGTGTGTTGCTGCTTCGGACAAGATATGGTTACAGGAAAGGGAAATTCTTCAAAACGTGTTGTAGTATTTACAGAATTTAAAAGCATACTTCTTCCTAGATTTCTCCATTTGTTATTTCACACCACAAGTAATGTGAAAAGTGAATGTATGAAAACAGACGAATGATTCTGGATTGCAAACACGGTTACTGCTGTGCTATAAAACAAACATTTCTTACCAAGAAGAAATATTTGCTAAAACATAAAACAAATAATTCAACTGGGGTGCGCTAAGACTGTCATTATTACAATTTATCCATAAATTCGGATAAAAATTCTTAACTATAGATCGCTTAAAATAAATATGACAATGTGGTATGAGATGGGCAAGGCATAAGGCAAGTACGGAAGAGAAGAGAAACGCCTACAAGAATAATTGTGGAAACGTCTGAAAGGAAGAAAGCACTTGAAAACCTAGGTGTAAGCGGGAGGATAATAATAAAATGGGTCT
This sequence comes from Reticulitermes speratus, assembly GCA_021186555.1. Classification (NCBI taxonomy): domain Eukaryota; kingdom Metazoa; phylum Arthropoda; class Insecta; order Blattodea; family Rhinotermitidae; genus Reticulitermes; species Reticulitermes speratus. The sequence goes on along the minus strand of JAJKFL010000003.1, from coordinate 34,696,728 downwards.
TAAAGGAATAGGACAGGACGGCATAGACTCGATGTATATGGTTAAGTATAGGCACAAGTCACTGGATGTTAGGAACACGGTAATAAATATTAAGGTTTGTGGAAAGGAGGGAATTTCTTGACTGGATGAGGAACTAACAAATTATTAAGGATTCTAAACTATGGCGTTACACAGTTGCTCAGGATATAAAAATGAATGCATAGTCATAGTGAAAGGTAATCCCTCAAAGTGAAATAAATGTGTACCGATATAGGCGTTACTATCAAGAGAGACTATCATTATTACACTACGCATAAATGCCGAACCCTTTGAGACACTGCGGATTACTGAGCTGCTGCCTCGAACATACGTGTTATATATAGACACTACTACTTACACCTGCATCATTCTTTTGAAAATATTTGTTACATGTTTTTAGTATGTTCAGTACGCAACGTAAAAGTCGTTTCTACAAAAAAAAAGTAGGAGGGACAAGTGTGGCCGAGAGAACAAAGCAGGACATCGTGAACCAGAATCCCCACGTTTTAGTTACGTTCACTGCGTGCGACGAAACCACGAGTAGCTATACCAACAGAAGCAAAAGATGTTTGTGGAAAGCTATGTAGAATGGTATGATTGCAACGTGAATTCAGACCACATAATCAACTGCATATTTAGAGCGGAGCAAAGTGGTTATGACGCACCAGGACGAAACTATACAGGAATGTAAATTAAGGCAAACACATTCTAAATTATTATCATCCGATTTTGAAAGGGAGGTGTTTCTGCATTACAATCATCTGTTCTTTACTGGGTGATCAGCCAGATGGTGGGTCAGAGTCCCTAGAAGTGAAAACAGCCTGCATGACTGAAAATTTGGCAACGATGTACCATCTGACATCACATAAGGACTGTAAATTTGCTACTGTTTATTCATTGGCCATTCCAGCCAAATCAGTGTGTGATGTGCTTGTTATATTTCTGCATTTTGAATGACATGAAGAGGTATAAGGAGAAGGCGAAGCAATCAAAATAATAAGAAAGGATCTATAGACGTGGGAATTATTATGCGAGATTTAAGGTTCTCGCAGCGGCGTTGCAGAAGATTCAAGATTCATTGTGGTCACAGTGCCTCCGAAACGTCGGCAAATATCTTGCAGTCGGTATGGCGCAACATCCCAGAGAATACGAATCTTCACGTAAAAACTGAACAGCCATTATCTTATGAGGCAGCGTAAATTCTGAGAAGGTGTACGCCGGCTAGCATTCACAAGTTCTTCACAGTCCCACAATTTAAAAAACCTCACAGCCGATTAAATAGTATAAACATCACAGAAGGGTCCATAATGCAAAAATCCGAAAGGGCCTCAATTTGACGTTATATGTACTTTTAATATCTCGTTCAAGTTATTGTTGAAAACACAAAAATACACCCGCCGCAAGCCCGATATGGCTCCAATTAAATTATGCTCCCTCTTGGTTCATGGTTCGCACGTTATCTGTTATCGGTTTCACACTGATGTTTCTCACGTCGTGAGGGTTGGGTTTCACCATGCCTTATGTTGAACATTTTTCAGTAAGTAGGAAAAGTTATGAAATATGTATGTCCCAGCGCTGAATGGCTATAGGTCTCAGCTTTGGTGTCTTCTAACGCATGGCAGTGCAGTCGTATGTCTGACAGAACGTACAGCGAGAGGAAGCAGAGTATCTGGCAGGCCACTGTTCGTGATTACAGCTGGCCTCATGACTTGGTACATTGCCAGTCGCGTTCAAAGCCAATAGCAGTATTAGTACATACGTTACGTACTTCGAATACTTTATTTCCTCTTCATAAAATACTACTGGTCCATATAATTTGTCACTGTGCTCAAGCACTAATCCACGAAAACATGTGGGGAAAGTAGGTAAAGCTCCACATACTCTTAATCTTGGTACTACATTGAGGTCCATTTGTCATCTTTACACTGTAGTCCTTTTGCTTCCCAGTAAACATCTCTGTAACTCATAACATAAGAGTCTGTTTGGACCCTAGGGTCCGTCTAGACATGGTGGCTGAAAAGAAAATCCCTGTCTCGTTTATTTATTTTCATTTTACTTAAGACACGCTCAGAGTAAGTCAAACTATATGGCACAGGATAATAAAATGATATAAATAATGGCTCCAAAAGATGTAGAGAAATGCGTTGTGGCCTAATTGAAGGTACTATCCTTGTATATTCCGGGAGAAACTGAGGAAAAACCCAGATACTTCATTTTGGATAGCTAGTGTCCCTATCGATATTGTAACAGGTCACACGTAAAGTATAAGACCAAAGCGTTGCTACGTGGGCCAACTTTCCTGGTAACGAACATTGTCCTTACCATAGATCGATCTCCAGGACTGCAAACCTGTTCAGTTCCTTTACTGACTAAGCTGTCCTACCTGATGTACTACTCCTAGGCCTGTCACACATATTTAAATAGTGAAATAAGTTAGGGTTAATACCTTGAAAGCACAACAACTAATAAAATGTCTTTCGGCTTACCATGTTTCTTTTTTTTTGTTAACTTTGCTTTCTTACCAGAATAAGGTACATAACGTCCAATGAGAGGTTGTGTGTGAATGATACAAATATATGCAAGAGAGAAGTGCAGGCAAAGTTTCTGTCAGAAACTCAGAAAAAAACCAATATGTTGAAGGACTTAAGAGTAGATTAAACATTAACCTTAAAAGAGAGTGTAGGAGGGTGTGGACAGGATTTATTGGCAGCAGAATAAAGACCAATGGAAAGCTCCTCCGAATAGTGGCTCCGTGAAATTAGGGGACTTTCTTCACCGATTTAACAACCACTTTATTTATTGGTTGAACATGGCATTATTTACTTACACGGAGAAAGGAAATTTAACTTGGGAAAAAAAACGAGAATATAATCATGTGGTTCCATCCAGAGGCTCATTAATTAGCGTGTATTTGTCAGGTTGTGCTACTTCAAAGGTATTCGATTCTAACTACTAAGAATACAGAATAAGGCTAACAATATAAAATCACACTCTAATACGCCATAAAGAGAGTGTGTTAACCAAATCAATTTTCTGTGATATTCATTCATTCTTAGTCTGTCTTACGATAGGTACATAGCCCATTCCAAAGCGAGTTCTCCATACAGTGCGATCTAGTACTTCCTCCTTCATTTTCCAGTAACTTCTCATTTCCTTAATGTCATCCAGTAGCTGCTTACGTCTTCTTCCTTGTCTAAATATCTCTTCTATCTTTCCTTCAATAATCTGTTTTTTATAAGGCAGTTCCTACGCAAGATGTGACCAATTCAGTTAGCCTTCCTTCGTTTTACTGTATATAGAATGTTCCTTTCCTCCTTGACTCTATGCAATACTTCATTTTCAACATTATCAGTCTAAATGATCTTTTCCAGCACCACATTTCAAAACTTTCAAGACATTTCTGGTCAACTGTCCGAAGTGTCCAGATTTCAGCACAATACAAAGCTACGCTCAAAATGTAGCATTTTAATAATATCTTCCTTAAATTTAATTCCAATTTGCTGGTGAAAATTTTATTCTTGTTGAATGCTGCTTTTGCCATGGCAATCCTGGATTTAACTTTACGTGTACATGTTTCATCGTTTGTTATTAGGCTAACCAAATAGTTGAAATATTCTGCATTCTCCACTTCTTTGTGATCTATCATAATTTTGTGACAACGAATGAAAAATAAACTAAATCTCAAAATGAACCCAAATTTTATATCCTGATCCCATCCAAGCGTGGAAGTCATATTTCTACTTCAAATATGTTTATACAAAAACAGCATAGCCTGGCAGATAAATTCTAGAAGCTGCACAATCTTATTTCATTCCATGCATCTCTCTTGCTTTCCGCCTGGGATATTTTCCAAGAGGGTGGGGGTATTCTATACTATTTTAGCCATTCTTCAAGTCACTTCTTTACTTTATATCATTTATCATGCATTCTCTCGGTCTATCCTCCTTCCATACTCTCCCCTCCACCCAGTTTCTCCAACAACTTTGTTGCTCATCTTTTCGTTCAATAACTCTGCATCCAAGATGGCCGCCCAGGACCGTTTCTCATTGGCTGAGAGAACTGGGTAACGTAATCAATCACTGTCCTAAGCTAAGTAAAAGAAAATGGAAGAATACGCAAATAAGTTTTGGACAGTTTCACAATTGGCGGTAATATTGAATTTTGTATGTATTTCCAAAAATGAGAAAAAAGTCATTATCTAAGTAGTCAGTCGTTTTGTACTTGGTATAGTGTTTTAATATCAGAAATTTGGTATTTATGTGTTCCTTAAAATCCAGTTCCATTTCTGTCAATTTTAACGTGTTTGTTAATTTATACAGTTGCTGCATATAGCCGAGGCCTATGCTGCAAATATGGACTGAGAACTTAACACTGCCAAGGAGCACTGAATTATGTTTACACCACCATTTTATTACTCAATTTGTCGCGGAGAGAAATGAAGCATTGGTCCGGCTCGTAAACCACTGCCATCTTGCGGGGAGACGCAACAACTACTACAACACCAGTATAAAAAAAAAGATGAGGCTACGCGCACGCGTAAACTACTGGGAAGGGGAGACGCCATTGATCGTGTCACATAAAAATAAACGGAGGAGTTACATTAATTAAACAACATATAAATCACAAAAAAAATACGCAAACTTTGAATTAGACCGAAAATGGCAAACATAAAAATTATAATGAAATGAAGGGTAGCGTTAAAATGCAATGGGTTTATTTATATTGCGTGTTTTCTTCATTAAAATACGTGCTTGACTATAGGCCTACATTCGAATTAGCAATCAAGAGAAACTGAGCATTTCGGGGAACAAACTAAAAATAATGGAAAGAATGGGTCACCACCAGGCCCATACGTTTTATATTTATCACGATCAATGTAAATATTATTCTGTATACAAACGTTCTTCACTGAATATGATACGCGTTGCAATTACTTATACAGAAATAGATTACCTGAATTCCTGCAGAAATTATATCACACATTCAAATATTGAAGAACGTAGTAACGTTTAGATACAAATATTATTTTCACATAAAACACGTACAGTGAATTTTTAATTTCTACAACGGTAAATGAATGGAGATACTTTAAAGAAGAGAACAATTGTATTGGTGGTGGTGATCTTAGTCGTGTTACTGAATTCAACAGTGATGGTTCCAGCACATTTCAAGTTTCGTAAGGATGAAAATAAAGGCAATTACTTCCACCAGTTTATAACATTAAATTTCCTTTATATAAGTTACTTTCTTTGTTCAATTTTCCATGCTGCCATGTCAGCATTCAAACAACTCAGTAGGCGTACAAAATTTGTCAGTTAATAGGCCGATTATTTATTAACTGAATCGCATTAATTTTCATTACGCCCTCACAAAATTGTACTATCAACACCAATTACCTGTTGTGTTAAATATGACGTATTTAAAACAACAGTTAACTTCCTTCAGCAACTAAAATCAGACAAAGGAAAGTCATCAATTAATTTGTTAATGTTGTAAATAAAGAAGTAATATAGTAGAGCTCTTCACACAACGTTCATAAAGTACCTTTCCTTAATCCATACTTCGTTACGTACGGTATTAAACACATCGATGTATTTTTCAGATAAAGGTTAATGGTTGTAAATTTGATAAACATTAGCAAAAGTGTCTTCGATCGCTTGAAACACTCAGTTTAACCTTCAGTGCCACGTTTCATCGAAATCTGAGCATGGATACAGCAATAAAGAGGCAAGAGATCCTCATTGTACGTTCATTTTTTAAATTATGTAATTTCACATTCGAAAGACTTACTGTACGAATTTCAAGTCTAAAGATAGTATTTGGGGTACGGGTAGACAAATTTTCCAAAAAGCTACGAGCCTCTTCATACTCAACGAGTTGAATTCATACTCTCTAAAATGTCAACTCAAACTAAAATTCCATGCAGCGAACGATATTTCCAAAATGGCCTGTGTCAGTAATTAGTTTCTCGAAGTAAGACATTTTTATAATAAACAAAAACTTTTTAAGTACCTGGTCTCCGAAGACGAATACTGTAAGAAAAACTAAAATCGCCGTCATGATGTCAGATATAGGCCCATTTAAGAATATTTGATGTCGAACTCTTTTCTCCAAGTTCATTCAATCGCAAGAAGGACCTACAACAATAAACGCCGACATTCTTAACAGAATAACACGAGATGTGCGTAGGCCTATAATTACGAGTACCGAAGTCAATTGGTTATTTTAAGTACATTTTTATAACGCAAATCAACTAACTTCTATTCCCCACAGCCACCTCTCTTCCTCGTGCAAGCATATATATATGTACACGAGTGTGTACTGATGAGTATATGCGGGTCTAAGTTTCCTTCAGTGGCAGCCAGACAGAGAAAACACGTACAAGTACGTCACCCAGTAAGTAAGATAAAAATTCTCTTGCACCAAAAGCGACTCTGGAATCCTGTTTCAATAGAACGCAAATACTTCCTTCAGGCACTGCTCTCAGAATCAAGATGAGTTCGCTGTTTTCTTTTTGTGCAGAATGACCACGTTTTACACGTGTCTAAGTGAAGGTACGGCGCAACGCATCTTTAACCTGGACAGCAGGTGAACTTGAATGGTTACATAGAGAAAGAACACCTGGTACTTATTGGATAAGAGACGCAATGGGCCCCGGAGCCGGTCTGGTTACTTTAGTAGCGACGGGAGGCCCGGTCTATTCCGGGAAACGAACCAGGGCCGAGTCCGTAGTCGGTCACTTTACTAACAGCTATTTTCTCCCATAGTTCTTAATTCTTACATCCGTGAAGGAAAGATAGTCAGAAAATTCACTGCGGTTTCACGATTTATTACTGTCTTTACTAGAGCCTGCTACTTGTCTGTACCCGGAGGCAGATCATTTCAGTTTACACCCTCACGCATTCTTTTTATATCTTTTATCATACCTAACTTCCCAAATATGGCTACGTCGTCCAAGGCGTCTCCCTTCTACAGAATTTTCTTTCACAAGAAGAAAACCTAAACCTAAACCTAAAAGGCGCGTCGAATTTTCAGTGAGCGAGGAGTGAAAATCGAGACTTATTGCACGGCCATTACGTCTTGTGTTTACAGATTACTTGCAGCACTTGGATGTCGTCTGCACGAATACAGATCTATATTTCTGGCTCACTATAAATTTCGGAGTTTGTTTTTGTCTTAATAACCAAAATACAATTGAAAGCAGTAAGAGTTTAGGAATACAGTTATTTAATAAAAACCGACAGTTTATATTACACAATATGGTACATAAAATCAGGGGTATGCTAACGGTAAAGTTCACCCTAGAACAGGCCAAGAAGGCCCAGAGGGGATGTATAGGTATAGCTCTACCCTTTCTTTAACCTCGGCGCTAGCTGGGGTGGGTGGTCAAAGCCACGTCCCGGCAGTTTGACCCCGGGACTCACCCGGTACCCATTGTACAGGAGGCTGAGTAGGCCCCAGGGGCGGTCTGGACGGGTGCTGAAAATCTCGCCCTCACCGGGATTCGATCCCGGACCGTCCAGCTCGTAGTGAGTCGCTATACCGACTACACTATCCCGGCCAACTCAGAGGTACACTAATTTTTTAAAATTTTAGGAGTCACCTCTAAATTTTAGTTGCCAGAAGAGTGAAAGGAAGGACGTTCCATACTGATGACTCACATGTTATCTGGTGCTTTCTGCTCGGCGTATGTGAACTGATAAATATTTTTCTATGTAAGGAAGATAAAAACAGTAATTGTGATAAAAATATCAAGAGACACAGTAAAACTTAGTCGCCAGGGCGAGCGTGGATTTGTGGGAACCTACATGAAATAGTGTCAATGCTTAATAAAGAGTGTACAGTCAGTTATTAACAACCAAAAGGTAAAGCAATCCCATTACAGGCCCTTAGGGTTCCAGAAGGTTGAGGCTCCCAGATTTCTAGACAATCGACACATGAAGGTGGTAAGGTTGTCAGCTCTACGCACCGGCCGCCTTTACCCCCCCCAGGAAATATTCCTGGTACTCATTTCTGTTAGAGGCTGAGTCGACCCCAGGGCCATAGTGCGACAGAAACGATTATGTCAAGGAAAAATTCCAATGACGCCATCGGGAATCGAACCCGCGACGTTCCGGTTTGTAGCGTAGTGCCTCAACCAACTGCGCCACCGCGCGCCCCTATTAACAACCATCTGTTTCAAATTTAATAGAAGTTACAAGTAGACGCAGTACGACATAAACAAAACAAAGCTCAAGTATAGAAGTGGTCCGTTCGTACTGGACAGTGTACATACGAGGAAACTTGATAAAATCGGGTCCTCCCTAGCAGATGTTAAATCATTTTCCTATCTTGCAGACCTCATCACTAGCTGAGCCAAACACAAAAACTGAGAGGACACATAAATCGCCATCGGTGTCCAGCTTTTAACACAAACCAAAGTCATGTCCCCTCTTCTCCTTACTAGCCCCCACTTTTTTCCTTTTTTATGTCAAGTCAGGGACGGCAAGTTCTTTTTTACAAAAGGCACGCAAAGAAGCGAATAAACAGCAGATTCGTGTCTTTGTATATTTGTAGGTTATTTCTTTCCGTTTCACAATCCTTGCACACCTTGCTTTTCAAGTTGACTCTTTCGCAAAATGACAAGTAGACCCATGTCCGACTGAGATCTTAAAATATTCATAATTTTAAGGTCAAGGAAAGTGCATGAAACGGGTTCTTGCATAACCGTAAAAAAGTACATGAAAGTATTCCTGTTTGCTGGATTTAACATAACACGTGATTATCTGAGAAGTTAGCCTGCCTCTCAAATTCCTAATAACTACAGCAGAATAATGGAAATAGCAGTTCACTTCAGAGTCAGTTCGAATTAGTTTTCCTCTTATGTTCTGCAAAATGTGGTCGTACAAACGGTACAAATAATGCTATTATATGACATAGACTATGTAGTCATTCATACATACAATATCTTTAAACACACTAAACTCTTATCGTATTTCTGTACACGCTAAGAATTTAAAGCACAATTTGTAACGTCAAACTTACTTACGGCTACGTTTAACGTCTAGACTGCATTTGCCACAGTCCACATGTGACACATGGTTTACAATAAAGCCTTTCTTCCCTATATGAGAAATTGGTCTCCCTAAGGAAGCATATTGTGTTCTCTGTGAGGCAAGAACTGGATCTTTGTATATAATATTGATTATTTTCAGTCTTCAAGGGATTTTGACCACATTTATTTGATTATATCGAAAACTGTAGGGCTCACGGATCCTCCTCAACACCTTATTCTGGAACAACCTCGTTTTACGTTCTTCTCTGATTATGAGAGACCAGACAATGTCGTATTTAAGTCTCAGTTCCAAGAAGTCCCACCCAGGGATGTAGTACCATTGGAAGTAGCAAGCATATCAGAATTAAATCTGTTCTTAATTTCTTTATTAATTCAAATTTAATTAATTAGTTCCTCTCCGAAAAATATTCGAAATGTTCCACATTTTGAAAGCATTTAGTATAAGCTACATTTATTTTGTAATTTTCCTACATGCCTTCTATATACAATGATATGCTCATCTAGAGCTAGGCAGCCCTAATGAGCCTCATCGTAGAACTATCTTTTTAGGACCTGCTTGCTGAGAAAACAAAACTGAGAAGCTTTATATTTGGAACAATCTCTGCAACAAAAATCAAGGACTAAGTTTTTTATTCCCGGAAAAGCAAGTGATGTAAGTATAGACCTAACCAGCGATTTTGCTCCCTAAAATATGCTACAAAATATGAATATACTAGCCCTCTCAAGAGCTTTAATACTAAGCCCAGAATTCATGCGTTTCAACTACGAATTGCATTCGCCTCAAAATGAAATCAAGTTTATATCCCATCTTTAATTGAGCCCATACCAAGAAGAATCTGGAGGTACGATACGATCTGGAAGAACTAGGCAAAGATGAAAGCACAATATTAAAGTGTACCTTATGTAAACGTGATGTGAACTGGACTTAACTGGTGCCATCTTGCAAACATAATAATGAAACTTTATTTTTATTAATGACAGAAAAATTTTTCTTCATGGTAGTGATTCATAGACGTAATTAGTCCACTTACATTCCAAAGCAGCCACACTAAATAGGCCTACAGCCGATCCGGGTGGACGTATGCAATAAGGCGTAGGTTTGCGGCCGCTCTATTGCTGGGATCGCGGGTTCAAATCCGGCTGAGAGAACGGATATTGGTTGCTTGTGTTTGTTTGTTTGTTTGTTGTGTAAGTAGCAGCCTCTGCGACGAGCTGATCACTCGTTCAGAGGAGTCCTACCAGGTATGTCTGATTGTGTTATTGAAACCCTAATAATGAGGGCGCCTAGGCCGAAGTTGCGCTGTTGCGACACAAAAAATAGGCCTACACAAAATATAACTAAATAATCCATCAAGGAACTTCGTAGACCCACAAGAAGAAGGTTGAATATGTGAACAAATACATTTTTGTAACAGTTTTAACAGTCGCAAAGAGAGGTTTGTTTGTGGCGTGGAAGTTTATGGAGCGTAGTCTGAAGGTGCTCGCGTATTATCTCTTCCGAACGCAGTCTAGGCAGTTTCTCGTGTTTTCTCTCGCTTCTAGAAAGTAACTTAAATTAGGCCACAACAGCTTCGTTCCACATCCGATACAATCATTCATCATCCAATCATTCGACGTTATACAGCAGCTGCTTTAAACTGTTAATAAATGATTCGTTACAACTAAATAACTAATTAACTAACCGACTCCACGGAGCAGAGTGTTTCTTTAGAAGCTAACGGGTCCTCAGCTAGTCAAGAAATTTCCTACATATTATGGAAAACGGAGGTTCATTACAGCATTCACAAGAGCCCCCACTTCTCCCTGTCCTGTGACAGATCAATCTAGTACATGCCTCCATCACACTTCTTCAAAACACTTTCTAATATTATACTCCCATCTACGCCTATGTCTTCCAAGATTTCTTTTTCCCTCAGGGCTCCCCACCAAAACCCTGTATGCACGCACATCTCCTCTCTTCCAAACATGCTACAAGCCTGGCCTATCTCATTCTTCTTGATTTGATCACCTGAATAATATTCCCTGCATAAGTATTCTTCAAAGCTGTTTAAAGTCTCTGTTACACTTAACAGGCGGCCTGAAAGTTTCATCATCTAGTTGAAAATATGACACTGTAGCTGGAAGCCATGATGGAATAAAATAGGAATGGCGGGTTTCAGATGATGTTGGCAATGTATGGAAGAATAACCTTTGGTGCAGCTGTCGGAATTTTAGTTATGGAGGGCGAAAACTTTCACAACAAAAAAAGTGGGTGGAGAGAAGAGAAAAGCCGGCCCCTAGAATGGAACTAAACCTCATCCCTCTGAAGGCCACTAACGTGTGGCAGAGAAATAAATTACCACAACACAACTTCCTACTGGTATGTATGATGCATTGCTTCCAAATATAAATAGGACAAAAGACATTTTTGTAAAAATTTCACATGTACTGATAAATTCTAAATTTTTGAATCAGAGGAAATTGATAGCATGTTACTCATTGGATTATTAATAACACAATTGTGCGTCACCCTATTGCAACTAAGCCAGGGGGGTGAATTGGGGTCGAGGTCGGCACAGAGGTTAAAGCAACTGATGACGTAAAAACATGGGAGGCACAGAGTTTGGAAAAATGGCTTCCAAGTGTGTATACATATACTGTATTTAAGTTTACTTACTAGTAATCATTTTGTTTCGAATAAGAGTTCAGGTACTAGATTATTTATTCTGTGCAGGTTTCCGTTACGACAATATAGCAACTGTTAAATACATGGTTGTTCCACATGTTTCGACTTTTTAATCGATCATCTTCGGGCACAATATTTTATAGAAGGTAACACAAAAACGTGTCTTAATACCATGTCAAATGTGTCCTTAGTAATTAGGATTTATACATATTCTTGTTTACATATTAAAATTTACCTACAAATTAAATTAAACCACCAAGCCCTTCAGTCTTTGAATATATTTTTATATAAGTTGTCTTTTGGTGATAAGACGTTTACTACAATTCCTATAATGCGTGGATAAATAGTACTGTGTTATTATATTATTTTTACAAAGCGTATTAACGATATATTGGTATATAATATGGTAAATAGTCATTATATTTTCAGAAGTTGTTCTTTTCCATAATCAATGCTGGAAATTTTCTCTAATTACAAATAAAGAAACTATCCAGCCTACAGGTTATTTTTTATCGTTTATGTGTTTAGCTTTTAGTATTCTGAACAAATGTATTACTTAGTACGTGTGGACAGCGATTCTATTTGACTTGCCGGTTTGAAGGTACAGAACGAACTGATTGCTCCGGATTATCTAGTGTTGCACATGTGTATGTGTTTATATCCCTTTGTACTGACAACGATGTTCGGAATAAAGATGTAAAGTACAAAGCTGGCATTAAATATATGTGTAAATGCTTTATCTGCATTCATGCTTTATTGCCTTTTTACGTATGAATCCCTTGAGACAGTTCAGTATTCATTTTACTTAGTAGGCTAATATGTAGTATTTCACTTAGTAATATTTAATATTTCTGTCAAGTTATGTCATCAGTACTGCCACCAACAAGGTACGTATAATGTCGCACTATAACACTTTCGCATAACCACCCTTGCTATGGAAAAGCAACAATGCGATTTTCTTTTATTTTGGATCTACATGTCGCTGTCAACAAAATAAACCATTGTGTTGCAACGGAAATGCAAGAATGGGTTCCTTTAGCATTGTTGTCGAGCTGCAATATATTTTGTACCGCTGTCAACAACATAAAAGTATTTAGCTCTTCATGTAAAATGCCTCCATATAAAATGCCCTATCTTTATCTAATTTTAACCAAATTTGGACTTTGTCGACAGATTTACGTAAAGTCACCAATACCAAATTTCACAAAGATCAGTCCAGTAGAAGCCGCGCTGTTACATGCGGACAGACGGACGGACTGACATGACTAACCTAATAGGCGCATTGGATCCTGTCAGCTTTAGAATACAAGTCAAAAGTGGTAACGCTTGAATGAACTTGCTTTGTGTCTAACACCTGTCATTTTGTAAATAAATTCCTTTTCAGTTACACGCAGATTACAGGAGGCCTTAGTTTGAAGAATTTCTTCTACAGACACGATAACCAAGCACTGTGTTCTTCTGAAGCCACGTGGAGGTTAGAGATTAAAAGTCAAATGTATGAAGTTGTCGCTGTTCTCGCCATGGAGGAATGTGGGAGAATGGCTCTATAAGTTCACTCATTCTTATCTCAGCACTGTATTCAGGTGGTTGGTCAGCTTCAGGAGTACCAAGTGAAGATGAAGCTGTGTGGGCCTCGGAGCAGACATGCAAGCTTTGGGGAAGAATAAATATCTGACCCGTGATGGGAATCGAACCATGATTCCTCGGTCATCAAGCTTATTCATCACGCCGACTACTACGCTATTCTGACGAAAGTTAATCATCTTCTTTTTTCTTCTTCTTCTTCTTTTCAAGCACTACTCTCCTTATGGACCTTGGCTTCCAATGCAATGTTCCTCCATGCTCTACGGTCTCTCACCATTGCCTTCCTGTTTTCATTTCCATTGCATTTAAATCATCTACAACTTCTTTCCTCCATCTTTCACGTAGTCTTCCCCTTATCCTTGTTCATTCTCTTGTAGCTGTTGTAATTTGTTTCGGCATTCGTTAGTTTTGTATTCTTTCAATATGACCATACAATTTTAGAGGAAGGGATTTTATAAATTGTACAATATATGCTCCTTGTAACAAGCTGCTTGTGTCCTTGTTTTTCCTTATTCTCCAGTGTTCTCCTTCCTTTACGGGTCCACATATTTTCCTTACAATCTGCCGTTCAGTTATTCCGAGAGTGTTAATTTCTTCCGTGATTGTTTTCGATGTTTTTCACCCGTAAGCATGGGTCGTATTCGGGTTTTATATAGATTTAATTTCATGTTTCGGCACAGGAGTTTGGACCTGATGTGTTTAACGTGTGCTAATTTTGTGCAAATTAAAATCTTCAGGTCAAAACTCCTGATGCGGTTTAGACGCTGAAATCTCCATTTGACGACCTTGTACAGAGTGGGTACACAATTAGACCATGACATTAACCTTATAGGATTTACAGATCTTACATACTCCGACTCACATATACGTCTTTGTTTGCAGTTAAATGCTGTTCTGATTGATTTATTTCGAGCCCTTTAATAACACTTTTCAATAGCATCGAACGTTACACAACGTCGCATATTAAATTAAGAGTCAATCACAACTTTAAAAGGCCGTGGAAGGAGAAAGTTGTGGAATATTTTACGACATCATCCTAGAATTTGCCTGGAGGAACGTATGTAAACGTCGGCTGGGATATACAATTTGTGGGTCGAGATACAAAACGAAAAACTTCAGCTTATCACGCAGCAATGCTAACAACTCAGCCTCTACAAACTGGTATACCATTAAGTACATCACTTACAGTCTGAGAATATCGTGTAGGCTATATTGTCCTAAAATTTAAAAGCTCTTGAAACAATTATCCATCTAGTGTCGAGGTTAAGTTTGGAGCTATACATCTACTTTCATGTATGCCTTCATGCCATGCATACGAACAACTTGAGTATTACACATTCTCACCTAATTATCAATTTTTCACCTCATGAAAATTAAAAAAGAACAAATATTAACTTTTAGAATTAAAGCGACGATATCCATATCCACTTATAATTTTCAGGTAGGAAGTAAGGCTGTAGACTTCTGACAATATTTCAGCACATGCAAAGAAGTTGAGGCTCTGCATACACTACCGTTATTGGCTGAAAGTCCTTATTACGTAGAAGTAACAAAACATTGTTCCCTCCTGCTTGTGGTCACAATAAGACCCATTAACTACTAACCACCCAGACCACAAAGTGCAATATCAATGAAGCTAAACTTCTCTAGTGTGGTTCATAACTCTACTGTGAAGGCAGCCGACACAAGTACCAAAAGAGGGTTATCAAACACGCTGTTCATTCCATGTTAAGAGTATAAAAAGTAAAGTTTTCCGTGCGACTTCACAAGTCGTATGTGGGAATGGAGGCACATATCCACTTTCCTGATTCTGGTAAATAGAGGGATGTAAATCCTTTGGCATACCAAAGGCTCTATCCCATGGCAAATAAATTCTGAACAGACAATTCCTATTGAAACAGAGAAAAATGTATTTGTTTAGCTGAATTATTTATCCACGTTTGTATTGACGACTTTACAGACTTGTATATGGCAATGTCCAATGTTGGTTGATGTGGGTCCAGTTATCAAAAGATAATATAAAGCACAACAGCGAAGTATTTTTCACATTTCTTGTTGATTTTTACAGCCAATCTATCCAGAAAAATTAAAATGTGTAGTACAATAAGACCTATAAGTTCTTTCTCTTTAATTTCAATCAAAAACAGCATAATACAACATAATGGAACTTTTATGTCATCATCCACATGACGAGAACAGAGATGATACTCGAAACGTTGGTTTGATCGCCGTTCAACCACCTGACGAGGCTGCTAGTACGAAAAAGTTTTATTGGATTCAGTAGCCGTGAAATATTTATACTTCACGTATATACTTACTTGCCTTACGATAAATGGTATGACCTATCGAAACACGCAGACAAAAGGTTGCGAATAAACTGAAACGTGTAGTGGAAAGTGGCGTATAATATATTACATGCTTCAGCGTCAAAAGCTTTATACGTGATATCTGTTTTGGGCAATTAGCCTAGCATAATACAAACAATACAGACAATGTGCATACAATATGACATTGAGGCGCGCTCGCGTAAATATTGTTGCTTTGGAAAGGCAATAATTAATAAATATTATGAGTGTGTGTCTCTACCGTATTATATTGTCATCTGTGGCCTGTCTGGATTTTATTATATTTTTCCATATTGACTCACAAACGGAACGACTTTCGAAAAAAAAAACCGTATTGAACATAAAATATGTTTTGATTTTTCTACAAATTTGAAACATTTCTCGTTCTAAGAATAATTCAGCGAAATACTATCATAAATGTGCATACGTTGTCATGTAAAGTATCCCGTATTCTTTCTCAGATTTTAATGGAATTTGTTCAATGCGGACAGACGGAGAAACGGAAGGGCAGACAGACATGACAAAGCTAATAGTGCTTTTCGCAAATTTTCGAAACGCCTAAAAGGAGAAACATTTACTAAATATTTAATGAAAGTGTTTTCCATGTGGTTTCAACATGTTCGTAATACACTATCCTCAGAGCACTATAGATCAGAATTATTCACGCACAATTTTATTCCTTATGCCTTCAACTTCCACAGCTACTTTATTCATTGAAGATCCCACATCGATGTACGTATACATAACAGTCAAAGCCGGTCCTGAGGCCCACTCGGCCTCCCATGCATGGAGCTCTGGATCTCTTTTTCCGGAATTAACGCACGTAGGTCTTGAAGCTGGCCACTCATCTCTATCTAAGGCCGATGTTATGAAGGTGTGAAGGATGTAAGCCCACTCGCCCATATACTTTCACGCGTGCAAGGGAAAAATCTGCATTTACTATTAGCAGTCCTCTCAGAGGATAAGTTTTGGGGGAGCTAACTAATTTGGCCCTAATCTAAACTTGTTTAGAGTGGGCGAGTATATCCTCTGCCCCACACCCTCGAACTCCTTCCTTAGCTTTAATTCGAACAAGTAAAATTATTCCATTTCATGTGAATAAACTTCACAATTCACTAAACTAAGACCATCAAAGTTTTGACCTCATCGCTAAGCCCTTCCTCTCTACCGACATACCTCTTTACTTGAAACATGAAGGAAACAAAGGCCCTGTACGGTAAAAATCCGGAACTGAAACAAAACAGAATCAAGTCGCGTAATTCAAGTCACGAGTCATCATTCCTTCGCGTTCAACTGTTGTACAGTTGAATGCATAAGTAAGTTGGTATCGGTTGTTTTCTATACTTAGCTCCGAGCAAGACATGGAAGTAGCTATTTGTATCTATGCACTGATTCTAAATAGACTGCCCCCACTAGTATAACGGGTTTCAAATACAATGCTTTAACACGTATACAAACATACACACTGCCAAATAAGCTAACAGTTTGATGGATGTTTATGATGCTACAGCTCCCGAGTACAAAACACTGCAGGCTACACGTGAGGTCATTCTGTATGTTGAGAAGAACAATAAAGCAAATCGGATATCGGATGCGACTGTACGGGTGATAATTTATGAATAATGGAAATGTGCAGACTCTTTAAGATTAGAACTGAACACTCCTATAACAGGGTCGAAAAATAAATATATTCTATCTTTTTCTCTACATATAACTTACTGAAACGTGTATCCATTTTAAAGGTCGTAAATTCCAAATTTGATAGGGTTAAGAGAGGTCTCTCGTGCCGACATCCCAGTTTTGTTTTCACCTGAGTTTACATCCGTATAATAAGTTTGTAATAGTGACAGTCCGAGAATTTCTGTATGCTAGGCCCTCCTTAAATGTACACTGACGGTACAGGCAACGCGGTAACAAGCTACAAGACTACACTGCATCGCATATAGAAGAGAAAAATGTTGAGCTACTGTCAGCTTATGTCTGCAATGTACATAAAAATACCAGGAGTGTCAACTGGCATCCAACCTCTGTTCTCTCAACGCAGATTTCTTGTTTCTATTCTGCATTTGTGTCCTTGTAGCAGTCAAATATTGTGATCCATAAAACAGGGTAGGAACCGCTTAGTGTCCCAAAGAAATATATACAATATTGTTAAAAGGGTATGTTTGGTAGGAAAAACAAGCTGACAATACCGTCATAAAACCTCAAGGTTCTTCCTTCAACAAGAAAAAGAAAACACAAAACGGACCTTGCGGATTCTTAAAAGCTTTTAAACATTTTTTGTCGCTGTGCCATATGAGCATTCAGTTATTCATTTCCTTTCAAAGTAAAATAACCTTCAAAACCAAACTGGCACTTTTCTTTAAAACACAACTTCCTTCTTAAAAATGTACTTTACTGTTACGCTGAGCTTTATTCTTTCAGGTTGGAGAAGTTATGTGTCTGAAAATAATGCACTTTTTTAAATGAAAGGAACTCTTACACAGTCGGACTGCTGAGGAGTTCAACATCTACCTACAATAAACGTAAGATTTACTAAACCTGTAACTACACTTTTCAGGTAACGTTACATTTATACAAAACAAACTTGAACACATTTAATGAACAGCTTTGAATGTCTCCAGCCGTCTGCAAGGAAGAATGATTGACTGAAGCAGATTGCGATTTCTGTACGCATTGTAATTTTTGGAGATTTATGTCATCAGTTTAGTAATTGCATTTAATTACTTTAAAAGAGAATTAGCAAACCGTCTCTCAGTATAAGGACGACAAGGGAACAAGCTGGCTCAATCTGTAACGCTTCTGGTTTGTATATGGGAGGAGATTGGTCGTAATCTTGCCAAAAGTTATCGGATAGTCAGAGGTGTTCTGTGGTCTTCCTCAGTCCCACCGGACAAATGTGGTATATTGCTTGAAATTAGGGTTACAACTTCTTCATTTCACATTCTTTCCATTTCATTATTCATTTGTCATTCTACCAACTGACAATTTATGATCTGAGTTTTTCTCAATGTCCTTAAATACACCAAAGACCGATATTGAAAAACGCTTTTCGCACTAAATATGGACCTGTAATTCTATCTAAATCTAATGGACAACCGTGGTATTATATTTTATACACAGTAAAATTTACCCCTAAATATAAACCAGAGAGGTCACTATACCAAACATGTAATTTGCAATACGTGGAAGAAATTTTGATTTCCTGATAGCAGAACTACAAGTAGACGAACGTCATTGAGTAGAGCCCTTGATGTAAAACTGATCTTTTTCGTTCCTTCGAAAAATTTGCCAGATTTTTAAGGGATCCTGAAATTAATTAGCGCACTTGAAAGAGAGCTCCACGAAACCCCATCTTAATCAAGCTCACATCCAGTTTTTTAAGACTAAATTTAGTATTGTACCCCTCGTCTACGCCCAGCCTTCCAATGAATAAAGGTTTGTGACAGCCGGTTCTCTTTTGTAGTCTTTAATGCTTACATAATTCACGTTTTCCGTAGGTGCTACATATTCCCTTAATGATATTATACTAAGAGTATTTACTTTAGAAGTCTTGGCGACTTTGTAATAGATTAGTCTTACCCCTAACTACCACAATGGGCCATACACTCAGCCATTTGAACAAGTCCAATTTCTCAAACGTTAACTCTTAATAGTCCATTTTAATATTGTCCATAGACTACACAATATTTTGTACCAACAATGCAAAAATTATTATTCAAGAGTCAGTCAACCTCATAAGACTAAATGACTGCCATGCAGTACAGAGGTGGACAGTTTATTAAAGTGACCTTCAGGTGCTTGAATTCTCCCGGTGTTGCCCAGTGTGGCAGTAAGCCCTATGAGCCTATGAGCCTGTTCTCTATGTAAAATTTGGTCTTTAAGCTGTGGGATCCTCATTCTATAAAACATAATATTAATTATGTGAAGATGAATTGCATATAAACCTAGTTTCAGCTCGTATCGCATAGACAACACAGCCTTCTTCTATCAGAAAGACGAAAAGTTTAATGCTGCATAGGGAAGTAACGGCGGTTTATTGTAAGAATCATACGGAACACAAATACAGTAGATGAGATCTGCGCTCTTTTGAGATATTACGCACTGATGAGTGGTAGTTCCGTACCGACGTTTCGGGACAACCTATTGGTCCCATCTTCAAGGGTAAACACTTCTTGAATCTTGAAGGTTAACAGAGGTTTAATAAGATTAAACCATATAGTATGTTGTGAGCCCTGAAACTATTCCCAACCTGATGGGTAAATGACTAAATGAAACAGAGTGCTTCTTACGTATTTCGCTACAGTTCTCCGTCTTCCATGGCATCACGTAAGATTTATTTGGCCTGCCATATTTACAAAATCCAATTTCAGTAATTCTCCAATATCAACTAGTTCCTTCAATCTTTATAACAACCAATAAATGCACTACATAAACTGCATATATAATGTGTATTAAAGACCCCTATATATGTTTCGACAAAAGTTGTCATCCTCAGGGGGCTCATCACAACGGAATACATGAACATTACATCAATTTACACGTTCAAAACATCACACATTAAAAACCCAAAACATACAAAAGTCATAATCATAGTTCACAATAATTTGTGAACTATGATTATAACTTAATCATGAATTGATTACAACTATGAAAGTTGAGTGTATTTATCACGTATATTGCTCGCGTTACATGCGCCGCCAATCTCACATTCTTAGATTTCATCATCATATTAATTTTGCATGTCGTATACAAAATGCGATGATCCTCATTTCTCCACTTCGCTCTTTAATTTGTCTCCCTTAGCATCATATTCATAACACTCAATCTGCGTTCTACACTTTATGGGACAGACCAAGTCTCACACCCATGCAAAACAGCTATATTACGTAAGAGAATAAAAGTTACACTTCTTTTGAAATATGACGTCAATAGAAATGTCGTCTCTGTAACTGAGTAATGAGATAAATAATCCTAATCGTAGACGGCAATGTTGAATTTTAAAGAAGGGTAATGGGGTATTTCGCGAGAGATGAAGACCGACAAAAGGACAGGAAGAAAGAAAAGAAAGTGCAATTGGATTTCTTTCTCCTAGAAAAGGGCAGAGTGTTATTGAAATGACAGTTGAATGTGGGCTGCGATGTATACCAGATGGGATGGTCTAAGTGGCGTTATAGTGGGATTGAAAAAGAGAGAGAGAGAGATCGAATGAAGATTTGTGTGATTGCGCACAATTTCCTTTTACTGTCTCCTTCCTTTTTTTACTTTGTGAGTTTATGTCCAAACCTCAATTGTGAGATTGCATGTCATTCATCACTCTCCCTGAATCTTCTCTTTTACATCTGAAAGCGACTATCCCGTCATTTACTTCACACTTCCTTCTTCTTGCTACCTCTACGGCCATCATCAACGTTACCGGAACTGTGATTGATATGCCCTACGAATGCAGTGGTTTCCATATCCACAATTGGTAGTCAGTGTTAGAAAATGCAGACATAGGAGCCAAATTCCTTTCTGTTTCTGAAGTTTAAGTGAAAATGTAAGAGTATATCTGTATTTTGTGAAATTTTTAAAAGTGTCTTTAAAGTAGCAGTCTTATACTGTTTGACTAATGCAAGTTACGGTTATCTAGGATACGAGTGCCGTATACTTAACAGGTTTCGTATAAACGTATTATTTCGAACTTCAAGGAAAACGGGTGACAGTACCTTGAGGATGGACACAAATTCCTCCGATGTGTTGGTACCTGTTTACATAATTACACGATATCACATTGCAGAAGACAGTAATATCCAAAGATTAGTTTCTTTACTTTTGTTTCAGGGCGCTGTCAAATTACATCAGCGGCGGTCGGAACACGACTATCCTGAGAGAGGTTTCCGAGGTCTCTGCAGTCACAGTCACAAATGCTTGGATACTAAATTATACGCACGAGACTTCTTTTAATAATACCCTTTCGGATTCAGTTTCCACAATCAGCACCCTATTCACAGTTAAATAGACTGAGTTACTGACAATATATGCAATGAACTACAAAATAAATAATTTTTCAAAGAATCTCTCTGTCTATGGACCACATTATTTAGGAAATGAGTGAAAGCTACATGGCTTTTTAACCTCGACACTGAAAGGAGGAGAGTAGTTAGCTTCATCCTTCGGTCAATTTATCTCTGGATATCTAACATTCGGCCCCAACAATATTCTGCATTAAGACTATATCTGAGACCCAGAGCAGGTTTAAGTGTCGTGGCGAATTCCTGTCCTTGACGAAAATCGGGTCTCTTTGTTCATCTTTACTAACTATAATGATTAGCGCGGAAACGAATAAGGAATGTCAATACAAAAACTGAATAACAACAAAATCTTAAGTTGTGATTCGAAAAATAACTATATTTTAAAAATCCGACACAGGACTAGAATGAAACAAACTTGTAATTAATGACTCAGTTGCTATCTCAAAGGAAACACTCCATGTTTAGGAAAATGAATGGGGTTTGTTCTGAGAATCATACGAAACACATAAATACACCGTGTAGGCAAAATCAGCAATACTTGGACTTTGAAGGGTTCAACTCTTTTAAAATCATCTATTTTTCGGTTATTTCATGGAGATAGCATTCTCCAATACACCTACAAGATAAAATGTAAATGAATGCGTCAACATATTATTCAATCGGAAGATATTAATTCATTTCAATATAAAACACAAACACTCTTTTTCAGAAAATTCCAGAATATCCATATATCTGTTCTAAAATGACATCACCACAACTACTTAAGTTAGTTGGATGGTATAGGTCTGCTTTATATGAAAATGCGGTCTTCTTTATTACACTTAAATGCAGAAGGTTATAAAAACCGTAAAAAATTTAGTTAATTTCTTAGGAATGTGTATTTCAGTAACACAATTACTTGCCTTAGACAAGTTCAGTTATAAATAAGCTAATATAATGTAAAGCCAACATATGCAGTGAATGACAACCATTACATTCGATACCAAATTATACGGTACGCCTGCGGTGAAGTTTACGTTTCAAAGACCTGTCTTAATAGCACGCCTATCTTGCTTACTGACACTGAAGAGAAACATGTTATTAACCTTAAAACAAAAGGAAATTTAAGTTACTGTGTTTAGGCCCAATTCGCTAGATGATATACACATATACAAAGGCCACTGCTCTGCAAAGGAATGGATGAAACGACGATGATCAACAGGCCTACGTTAGAGTGATGTCACAGACGTTGCCTGGAAAGACTAAGGATATAAACTTAATTCGTACAGTATAGAAAATTTGATTTCGCTGTAGTCTTCAGTCTCTCACTAACACATTACAACATAAACCTATTCCTTAATAAGTATTTCAGTAGAGTGACTTAAAATAAAATAAAGCCATTGTGTGTCTGTGTTCTTCATTCCGGAAGCCCAAGCCTCCTATTTCTTCCAAATATACTCTCATTTAAATGGGAAATTTTATTAATGGTTACTTAAATTTAACTCGTATTAAATAACTTAATTCATAATAAATAAAAGTTCTATCTTTTCCAATATAATTGTTAAAACTTAATGCAAGAGAAATTTCTCTATGGCGTTATTTACAATTTTGTTTCACTAATAATTAAAACAAATTAATATAATTTATTTTTTACGTTCTCTCCCCTTCCAATTTTGTGGAGTCTATAAGTTGATCTCATCATATCCATTCATCTGAAATGTCTCCTGAACGAGAAGAAGAAAAGTAGTTAGTTGGAGGAAAGAAGAGTTGGTTAGAAGGGGATGAAATTGGGAAAGATGGTGTAAAATATCCCATTATTGTTACGCCGCCTTCGCTACCCCTTCTTCACACGCACTTCATACTGTAGCGTCTCTAGAGAATGGAAGCTTTCCTATAATAGTGGGTACAAGGAGGAGGACTTGCTTGAATAGAACGATGGCGTTTTGTGAAATTAAATTCTTATCGATCTGAACCACCACCAAGAGAGAGAGAGAGAGAGAGAGAACTTCACTGTCCTGATACTGGGATTCTTCAAAACGCTGCATCTCGGGCAGCCAAGATAACTGAACCCACACCACCACTTCCACCTTAGCAGAATAGGAACACCAACAGAGCAAAAGTGTCTCAACTCTTAAATCATCTTAAGTTTTAAGTTCCGGTAACCTTAGACTAAGTACAAAAAGTTTGAATCAATTGCAATTTATTACCAAATAGGCAACCATAACAGGCCATATACCCAATAGCTGTTTCCATAATTTCACTATTTTGTTTACGCTTATGTTCCCCACAGTTACAGGAGATTTAACTAGCAACACTTATTACAGGTTTAATAATATAAATTGGTCTTAAGTTATGGTGTCGTACATAATTTTATAATTTATTTAAATATCATATTATACCTTTAATTATTGCATTCTAATATCCAAAAACAGAAGAGTAAGTTACATTAATGTACTAAGATTCGCACAAGACTTATGGTATATGTATAACATATTACATATAAAATCTTAAACAGGTTTGCTCTGTAGAACAAATACACAAACCTAAAGTACTGTCATCCTAATTATCTTTTCTTTGTTGGAGAGATAAACGAAACAATGAAAGGGATTGTGTGATATCTAACTAATGCAACGCATTTGCTTACATACGCAAAATACTGCAACTGTGATTATCAGTTTGCACAACAAGATAATTACTACGCATGAGTATACTTGACAGGCGGCGTATGTCAAAGCAAGATAAAACGAATTTCAGGAAACGTACGATTGAATAACCCTTTAAGTATAGTGGCTTCTCTGTGCAGTACTTGCTTTACCATTATAAACTTCTGTCCCATTTCTACACGGTGAATTTATGTGATTCTTATGACTATCGGAATAAACAGCGATTATTAACAATAACACTGATTGGTATTTCTACTGGAAAAACAGTGTATTTTCTGTGCAGTAAGGAGTAAACATTGATATACTATTCAATTAAATTCAATGCTTAAACGATTAAACAAAAGTGTAAATACCTTTGTTCCATAAGTTCCTTGAATGACGGTTCTGTAAATGTTTATATCACAAGTACAACCCTATTTCTTTGTCAAAATTCTCACTTATTTGTACTTGTAGTTCATAAGAAGAATATTTCCAAAACTCTACGCATTTTAATATAAACTCTCTATAAATTTAGAGAATATTTATTTCTGGGAGCAGAAGCATTGAGATCCTTTAAAATTATACACTTTCCTGTAAACGATATACTGCTAATAACTGCAAGAGCAAGATATTTTTAGAGTCAAACCATAAAGTGCGAGTCATAAGATTTTTCGCCATAATGCGGGAAGTTCGGAAGACTGCCATATTTTATCTCCCCTTGACAGTGAAAAAAATATTTTCAACGAAGGAAATGGTCGTGGCACAATTTAAGTTACAGTTCGCCTGAAGGGACTGAGGAAAATCATAAGAAATCACTCTTAATATATTCTATTTCCCAGTTGATTTTCGAAACTTTCCCCTTTACGATATAAATCAGAAGGATTAGAAAGGACTTGTTTAGTGTTTTTATAGCTTCTGGTGGTTTCAGTTTTATATAGAACTGGGACATATTCATCAAGAAAGAAAAATTAAAGCCAAAGCAGCAAAATAAATGAAAGTAAATAACGACAGTATTTAAAACATGTATGGTGCAGTCATGGAACTTTCAGTACATTTCACAATAAGCATGAGATTCTATATGTAGGAGACTAGTTATAGACAATTAGGCGTTTCTATCTAAATAAAGCATGTTTTGTTGGTTTTAATTATTGACTTAATAAAGAAATGCATGGTGATAAGTAACGCCATCAGGCGAGATTCTAGAAACGCTCATATTATAATAGGCAGATATCTGTCGGATTAAGGCTCTTCTACGAAATATTAAATGTATATTTCGATTATGTTACACTGTATTAAATTAACTGCAAATAAACAATACAAAAAACTGTCTGATCCAAACTTATATCTCATGTCGTAACAAAGGCATAGTATTAAATAAAAGATGACACACAAAATTAAGTTTTACAATTATGGAAAAACAAGCTAACAGACAAAGGTTTGTCCTTAAAAGTCAGCAACTGGACATGCATAAGTTTCTATAGACCGCTAACTCAGGAACTTGCAGCTACACACTACTATAAGCCAGTTAAATGTGACGTTTATAATGTTAGATTATGATATTTCGTCGCTATTTCTTCTGTGAGGCTTCACACAGCCTCGCAAATATTATGAATAGAAACGTATTTTCAAAATTGTCTACGTTATTTATACCAGGGTGCTTCTACAGAAAATACGGCCACATAAAGCCCGATGAAATTTCAACGTGAAACTATTAGAAACAAAAGTGTGGTATGAGGTTTCTACAGTTTTGATGAGAAAGTTTACAGTCTTCTGGGATAACACGTAGTGTTGCTCGGTAAATTGTTATCGACGTTTCGGAGGAAATTACTGTCCCCCTCTTCAGTTTAGTCGATTAATTTGAAGATGGAAGCAGCAAGCTCCTCAGTTACATTTACACACAATAACAATATGCAACAAGAGATGCTGTTATCGGGAGGAACTTCTTCGGCAAAGATGGAGATTGCAGTACCGCCTCAAACATAACTTTCACTGCTGCAATCTCCTGCCCTATTGGAAAATATTACCATCTTTGACTGTTACATGTATGGAGGAATGGCACGCGTTAGCTTTCTATATTTAGTACAAATTAATCCAAATTCCTCACTGTAAATTACTCCTGGAAATTATAAAGCTACGGTCCGATACTGCAGACGTGTTAACTCATTATGCTATGTGTTACTAACGTTAACAGTATAGGACTCTGGAATTAAGTTACTTATAACTTTGACACTTATGTCCTTTTTCCTTTATAGAAACATTAAGGTTGTGTAAAGGATATTGCGGGCAACACTAGTATAGGACGGAAAGGGAGAGAGATGTAGTTCATGAGTGAGAATAAAGGAAAGAGAGTGGCAAGATATAGGAAAGGGAGTGAAATGTATTTTTCTCTACAGGTACGGCTGCATGTGGTGAAGACGGCGTGTATTATATGAAGTACACAGATCTGTAATAAAAATAGGACAGGGGCGAGTACAACTCTGAAAGACGAGATATGAAGGGTAGAGAGAAATAACGAGATTTATCTTTTGCAGGACTGGTGGATTTAAAGAGATGCATTGAAAAGTACATGAAGAGTAGGCCTACTTGTCGTGCAAGTATTTGAGTGCACGAGCAGTCTGCAGATTGTGGGCTAGTTGAAAAAAATTACAGACCAAAATAACTGTAATATTCGCCGGTAATGCTCCTATGTGTGTGTGTGTGTGTGTGTGTGTGTGTGTGTGTGTGTGTACATGACGGAGTGAGCGCTCGCCCGCCCGTGTGAATTGCTACGAAGATGATTCGGCAAAACGCTCCCTCTAATTTCATTTGATACCATTTTATGTCTTTAAAATTTGAAAATTTGGCGCCGTTTTATTCTGTTCAGAGACGCCTCTCCCTGTATCAATAACAGAAGAAGAATCGTACTTACTTGCATTTCTATACCACCGTTTTAAAGAAAATCATTCGTGCATAATATATTCCGATATCATTATTTTATTTCAGGTCAAGGGAAAAATACGTTATTTGAAACAATACTTTATCGGTATTTTACACAGCCAATTAAATTTAAAGAATGACTAACATGACTGTAATACCGTCATTAAATACTGATTAATTGTTTCGTAACTCTGAGACAAGATTTTTTTAATAGGCACATTCGGCTTGTCTCAGTGTTACAGACCTAACTGAGCCAAATGAATTACATAATTAGATTAATTTCTCTTTCAATTAATAAATCGCTAAAATGTATAGCAGAAGTATTCATATTTATTTGGAGCATAGAATAAGAGTATACCTCTTTATTTTAAATGTTTGTGAGGTGACGCAATCAACAAAATATCTACCAGGAAAGAAGATGAACTTCCTGAAAATAATTTACATATTTTATGAAATGAGGTATGACATTGGAAATTACGGTGGTGTTTTGGCATATTTCAGGAGGCTGGTACAGTGTCAAGAAATACTTTTTTTTGAAAAGTAAATCGAATGGAACTTTTAGCCGAAAATTACTGTTTGGATAAAGATAATGGTCGGTAGATTAATATAAAACCAATATGTAATTCATTCTGAAAAGTATAAAGAAATTAGGTGAAAATTATTTTGCCAATAAAAGAGATGTTAAAATAGAGCACAATTCACACTCCAGCTCTCATTTCGAAAATTGTAAGTTTTAATAACCCAGTTCCCACTTTGTAGCTTCTCCGAGTCTTTAGACAAATGCGAAACGGTAACTTCAAAATATAATTCAAATTGTAAACCCTACAGGTTTCGATGTTTTATAGCACAACATTTTCAATTTCTTCACATCCGTCACAATATCACGGTTATGTTGAGATTCCTCAGCTGACCACTTAAAACTTCTTATAATAATAAAGTGTTTTGAAATACACTAAGAAAGAATGCAGCAAGCGCCCGGGAAATGTAATAGCTCAAACTTACTTTAACCAAATGCAGAACCTAGAATGAAGAAGTATTTCTTTATGGAGAGAAAAAAATTAAAAAATACGTAAGAATAAAGAGTTCAAATTTTGTACTCTTTTCTAGCAACCCTGTCGATGATGGCACCACGTTCCTCGGAGACCTTGGTTCACCGACAATACTTAATACTGAAAAAACACGGGGAGCACCGCCATCTGAAAAAAACTTCTTCTTAATCAATCAAAGTTTACACTCCTCTCTATGCAAACCCATGAGGCAAAATACGTATCAAACAACCATAATAATATATATATATATATATAGGCCTACATGCATGCACACACTACGTACGTCATATGTGTACGGTAATATAGGCGAAGGCTATCATATTATTCAGAAAGATAAAATACTTCATACGTTTGATAATTAGGTCATATTAATTGCAAAGTAGGACTATACACAGTAGCTGTGAAAAATACTTCAGTAGACAGTTGAGACAGATCCAGGTCTGTTTTATGGTAAAATCTTAACTCGACCTTCGCCTACAGGAACTAAGAATAACAACCCAGAAGTCATGGTAGAGCAAGTGATGATCGAAATCGGAATATCAGCAAGGTAAATTCACGGCACATAGCGTGAGACAAATAGGAAAAGGAAAGGGGCTATAATTGCATATATATGTTTACGTAGTAAATATATTGTTTGCGTCCAAATAAAAGGAGTGTCGCCGAAATGTTACGAGCCAATACAAAATAATACTTTAAAGAATTGTAATTTTCGGTGTGCTTTTTGATAAGCATAACAATAACAAAATATTAATCTAAAGTTTTAAAATTTAAATGTAAAGTGAAATTCAAAGCATAAACTTATAGACAACAGCCACGTAAACTAATATAGGCCTATATTCTTAAACAAATTATTTCTCAGATGTTAAAATTTCAAGACACTTACGCGAGCAGAAGACTGTTTATTCAATGAAATCGAAGACAAACAAATAATGCGGCACGTCAAAGATGGAAAAGGAAGTAAATACACACGTGTAAGTGTTACGAGTATTAACAGCATAAAAAATTAACTCGGAATGCAACGTTACACAAAACACTTAAATAACATTTACAAAACAGGAAACGTTAATACGACCAACTCACTGGAAGTCCATATATTTAAAATATTAGAACTTACTTTTAACATGATGTTATGTTGATTTTCCACGCCGATAATATTGATGAATGTGACTGCGCAGTATAATTTTTATCTTAATATTTTGTTCGTCCGGTTAGGATATAAAAACACTTCATTAGCTCCATACATAAAAAGTACCAGTTGTTAAATGAAATATTATATCGTTTCCGCTATTATCTATCATACGTTCCTGCGCCTCATGACACACGAAGCAGAAAAGTCTATCCATAAAGTAGGTAAATAATCGGAAAGAGTAAGATTTGCACGCAAGTGTTAGGCATTATAAACTCGTACTGACTCCTACAGATGTTTCTGTCCTCTGCAACTCTTATTGCTGAAGTTAAATGTAACACGAACACAAACTTGTTTTTGTTTAACGTAAATAAAGTTAAAAAACTTCAGAACTCTCGGTACTTCATAAACAACTACGGATTATTTACCAGCCACTGAGTTTTACAGAAATAAATTACATGCACACACATTCGACACACCAGCAACACTGCCATCCGCGCCTCACTGTGCATCAGCCAACTGTAACATAAGAACTCATGCTCCATACTACAAGTCGTACTTCGTTTATACATTTCATTCCTAAACTGGTTTATAGGGGAGGGTATGGCGTAACTTAGGGTTGTATAATGTCTTCCCAAAGTGGCGGAGGGGGTTGTAGGACATGTTAGCGTCCAACCAGGGATGAGGGGTTGATGGGTTACAAAGGGAGTAGTTTCAGAAAAAGGAAAGGTCCATGATGCTTAACAGTGGGATAATGATGATGGGGCTCAGAATATGGAGGGAGAGGAAGGTTGCATCTTGTAACTGGTTCTCCATGGAACAACATGGCGTTAGAGAATATCATACACGTATTTCTCAACTAGTACGTGTTAGGATTAAAATTTTCTAGGATGTGACGTTGTGTCGTTGCAGGAGCGGCTCCAGACGTTTCGAAGGATCGTGGTGCCTCCATTGTCAAGGAGAAAGCAGTGTTGGACGGCAAGTGTAAGGGCTTAAGACCAGTATCAATAGGCCTGAGACTGTATGCAGCTACCTCAATAGGCCTGAGACTGTGTACAGCTACCTCAATAGGTCTGAGACTGTACAGCTACCTCAATAGATCTGAGACGGTGTGCAGCTACCTTAACAGGCCTAAGACTGTGTGCAGCTACCTCAACAGGCCTGAGACGGTGTGCAGCTACCTTAACAGGCCTAAGACTGTGTGCAGCTACCTCAATAGGCCTGTACTGTATACAGCTACCTCAATAGGCCTGTACTGTCTGCAGCTACCTCAACAGGCCTGAGACTGTGTGCAGCCACCTCAATAGGCCTGTACTGTGTGCAGCTACCTCAATAGGCCTGTACTGTGTACAGCTACCTCAACAGGCCTGAGACTGCGTGCAGCTACCTCAATAGGCCTGTACTGTGTGCAGCTACCTCTATATGCCTGTACTGTGTACAGCTACCTCAATAGGCCTGTACTGTGTGCAGCTACCTCAATAGGCCTGTACTGTGTACAGCTACCTCAACAGGCCTGTACTGTGTGCAGCCACCTCAATAGGCCTGTACTGTGTGCAGCTACCTCAATAGGCCTGTACTGTGTACAGCTACCTCAACAGGCCTGTACTGTGTGCAGCTACCTCAACAGGCCTGTACTGTGTGCAGCTACCTCAATAGGCCTGTACTGTGTACAGCTACCTCAACAGGCCTGTACTGTGTGCAGCTACCTCAATAGGCCTGTACTGTGTACAGCTACCTCAACAGGCCTGAGACTGCGTGCAGCTACCTCAATAGGCCTGAGACTGTGTGCAGCTAGCTCAACTTAGAATTTACGCCATTTTCTAGGGCTCTGTTTATTCTACTGAGCAATATGCTGAACATTTGTAAGAATTATACAGGACGGCATCAAATCCAGTAAAATTTTTGTCGTAATAGACCCCATTAAACGACTTGATACTCAAAGAAGATGCTATGACATGTAAGCTTTAAACAAGGACGCCTATCGTACCGTACCGCACTGTGGAAAAGATGGCTCAAACTTTAATGCTTGTGACAGGTTTTCGGGATGACAGCGTTTCCAATCTAGGTCCTTCCATCAAATAACCTGGATAAGGGTTCTCGCTATTTTACCCATTACTTTAAGTCAAACCATGGATAGTACCTCAAATGAAGTCACAAAAGCTTCCTCCCAAACCATCTTCAATTCATTGTTTAAAAATCAACTATTTTTCGATGCAATGTAAGCTAGTTTAATGATGGTGTCAGTACATTTAAAAATATAAACATGAATAAAGTTTCTTTTTCTGGTCATCCATCCAAGTATCGGGTAAGTCGTTTCTGTCTCCATCATCAGTTGGAGTCTCCAAAATCAGTCTCCACACGACTGATAGCATCAGAAGACTTCATTTAATACAGTCGCTGCGAAGGCTTCAAGTCATACATTTCACTGACTTATGTCCCGCGATCCTCGTTCTAGCGCTCTCTCCCCAGCACCAAACTGCTACACATAGCTAAACCACAGGTAGTCTTATACGTAGGCCCGCCTACATTATATTTCACAACAACCATTGTTATATTCCACTTTAATACCCGCAATATATGCAAAGTCTGTGGGAAAGCCCTCCGGCTTATATCTACCAACATTACCAACCACTAAGCTACCACACAAACAAAATGGATACCAATCTCAAAACGTTTTGTTTGATTCAAAGGTTACCCGTTCTGTTTATCTACACCAATCACACCCCCTTCCGCCACTGTACATACACTACACAGGGGCGACCCTCCCTCCAGCTGCAGTATCCGCTGCACTTGCATGGTTTCTCCTACAGGCGATTAACCTTTGCATGCCATTCCAATTATTGTAACTCTGTTTTGTGTGTGTGTTGTTTCCATTGTAAACACAAGTCAATTTGTTACTCTGATTTACGAATATTCCAATTTAATTTACTTCGTTCGAGGCAAGGGGAGAGTTACTTTGATATATGCAGTTAACAGATTTAATTCAAGTAAAAAGTACTTCTGATGTGCATTAATTTGTCAGAACGTCAAAGTCAGGTCAATTAAGTCCCACATGTGTCATTTCCACTTTTTTCCATGGAATTCATTAGTTTTGCCTCTCTGATGAAGCCAGTGTGATAACCAAATCAAATGATATCGGCTCTGGTTCACTTGTCTGAGAACAGTTACTGAACTACGACAGGCGGGATACTACATTAAGAATATTAAACTTACCAAAAATTTACGAGAAGTATTCAAGAGCTATGAAAAGTGAACCTTTGCATTAACTTGTGTATGAATAAAGAGAAACAACATAGATAAAGTGGTCCCATACAGGCCTTGGCAGGCCCTTAGGGATCCAGGAGGTCGAGGCTCCCAGGTTTTTAGACAATCGGCACATGAAGGTGGTAAGGTTGTCAGCCCTACGCACCGGCCGCCTTTACCCCCCAGGAAATATTCCTGGTACTCATTTCTGTTAGAGGCTGAGTCGACCCCAGGGCCATAGTGCGACCGAAATGATTATGTAAATAAAAAATTCCAGTGACACCATCGGGAATCAAACCCGCGACGTTCCGGTTTGTAGCGCAGTGCCTCAACCTAATGCGCCACCGCGTGCCAGAGAAACAACATAATATGTTGAATATTCAGAAAACTTTTTCAATAGATGATATAGAGGAAGGCTTATGTTGGGCGGAGCAGTGAACAAAAAAAACAAAGCAAAGAGCAATAAAAATAGGGAACATTTCAAGTTGCCTTTTTTCCGTTAAAAAATTCGAACTCTATTGTGTATTTGTTTGTTGTATATTCGATTTAGATTTTTAGTACCAATAACACAGTGTTAAAATTAAAGAAATTAATGTTTACAAAATCATGAGAGAATTGTTTACTTAAAGACTTCCTGCACGTACTGGGTTTCGGGGTGGGGGGATTTTATCAGGACGGCGCATATGTTTTTGAAAGTGTTGGTCAGCATACCAAACTGTAATGTGTTAGTGAATAATGTTTCGGATTTATTTCGCTTTGCCGGTTGTAAATTTACCGTCCGGGTTCCCGAATATATCAACTGCTCATGCGCGCCACAGAAGGCATAACAGGAATGGAAACAAGCGATAAAAGCAACAAACAAAAACGACGATACAAATAGAAATACATTATTTTATTTGTCTACTTCTGTTGTTTATAGAAAATCGAGTTTATGGAACAAAATTTGATATCTTAACAAATACAAATTTGAATTTCGAAGAAATAATATAATCGATATTACTAGCACTATCTGAATACGGTAAGTTTTTTAACCCAATAAATACACCGAAATTAATATCCTATTTCCACAAAACATATTTTACCTTCGGCCTACTTTATTTTCATAAACATAACAAAGTAATGCGAATTTGGAGAAAGCCACACTGACTGAACGTGACTATAAAATTCACAATCAATACACCGATGTTCACGAAATTTAGTGTGAAGTTCATACACTGAATCCACTCTCACCCTGTAGTCTTCAGTTGAGCTTATCTCTTGAGGCTGGTTACATGATTCAAAATTGTACAGGAAATATTATAGGACTATTTATGTTGTATTTCAAAGCATGAAGACGAAGGGACAATTGCTAGCAGACGAATATTCTTACGTTAGTAACATTATTCTGCAGTCTGTTTAAATTTCATTTAGGTGATAACGCCTTTAATATATGAGATATTAATTACAATTACACAAACACAAGCAGTGACCTGAAGGGCCCATTTTGTGTCACGAATACGAGCCTTTTACAAAAGGTTTTCACATACTATTTTTGTTATATTTAATTTATTTAAAGGCACCTTAAATAGCAGAGTTTATAAGTATATTACCGGCTTCTTATTTAAGGTGTATGACAAGGAAGTGTTTTATTTAATGACGGCGTCGTCTGATAATAGGGAACGATAGGACAAGCAGAAAAAGCAGTGACGCTTCTGACTTTTAAATGTGGAGTGCGGCATTTACTCCTGTCTGTTGTTTCCGTGGCCCTCCCCAGCACCCCCAGGCAAACGCCGGGTAGCACCTCAAATTAGGACACGACTGCTTTCTTCCATATTGTTTCCAATTCATTGTCCAAACTTTCAACGCTATAGAAGCTTAGCTACTGAGTGCGTCGTCAAATAAACTACAAATGATGATGAAGAAGATGATGATGATGATGATGCATGGTT
This sequence comes from Reticulitermes speratus, assembly GCA_021186555.1. Lineage (NCBI taxonomy): Eukaryota > Metazoa > Arthropoda > Insecta > Blattodea > Rhinotermitidae > Reticulitermes > Reticulitermes speratus. Next base: position 34,662,164 of record JAJKFL010000003.1, on the reverse strand, counting down.
ATCATCATCATCACGTTTTCAATAACTTAGGACTCGTGGCACGTCCGGTCTCATTACAACAATGGAGAAGTCTCTTGAATTGCCGTCCTGGGTTCTTTTTCCTGCTTGTTGATAATTCGTAACAGTGCAGTAGAAAATTGATCCGTCCATTCTACGAATATGTTGCATCCATTTATATTACATTTCTTACATGTTTCCCAAAACTGATGGTATTTTAAGTTGTTTTAAAATATCTTGGTTTTTTTGGTGATCATTTTGCGGGTTTCCTAAAAAAATTCACATCTTCCAGATGTGATTCTAGATTTGTCTTGGACATTAAAAAAACAAACTCTAAATGATAAGTGAAGAAAGAATTGTAAATAATATGAAAGGCAGTGATCGTGTCCTAGTTGTGTGTGATATGCTGGCATTTGTCTGGAGGTATTCTCATAAACAGCCAAGAACCTCAGCCACTTTAACCGGTCTGCAGGTCGATAATGGAGCTCCCGAAAACAAGATACAATTCAGGCATACTTGAAAACGACTTTTGGTGTCTTCATACAAAACAAGTCTTATCATTACGAGAGACGTAAATTCCAACCCACAGGAATTACAAACTGACCGGTAATTTTTAACTAAAAGAGGCGTGCGTGAAGGAGACAACGATCATTGACTAAAGAGAAAACGCGCGGTGGGGCATACAAACCGGTAATTAAAATCCATGAATATAATAGAACACTGAAGGTTCAGTTTCGATAAAAGGCCTTCTGCTTTCATATCTAATATGCAGACTGTCACAACATGCAAGCAAAATTTATACTACTCAAAGACGCATGTTGAACATTGCTTTCAAAGGTTTACTTAAGTTATGAGCCTTGCACAGAACACACAACAAACATAAACAGAGCTAAAACAATTCCCCAAGACATATTTCCGGGTCTTGTACATGTGACGTCAAATCTTGCCAATTCCCCCCTCCCAAATATATGGAAAGTTCAAAGTATAAAACATATTCCATAAGCGGGGTACTAAATGAGGTCGACTGATAAAATTATGAAATGAAATTTATATGATATACAGTATTCTATTCTGAACAGAAACAATTGGCTTAGCAAGACGAGACAGATTTAGGCCTAATTAAAATGTTAGAATTTAGCAATACGTATTGAGTCAATTCAATAATACTACGGATACTGCAGGATGATGTTCGTTACCAAAAGGTCATTGGTCTTTCGAAGAATGCTGACAAACTATAGCACAGTGACTGATTTAAGGATATGGACGCAGCTTTTGCTTCCTCATATGCACTGATGATCGTTTTAGTATAGCATGTCAACTGTTATGAAACTTACATACAGTGTACACGTAAACATAATACACTAAATAGTTCGCCATAAAAACCAAAATCTGGAAGGCAAGTAGTTCTCTAACCCTTCATTTACTGACATGTTTATTGTATTTCTTGAATGAATAGCTTCAAATATCTATATGCGGAATTAGTATGTTGATATTTTATAGGTTCCTGGAACGATGACACCAGCAACTGAAATGTCTATACTCTACACTGTAAGCATGATAATCTTTCTACGTATCTACTATACCCACATATGACACTGAAATGAATAAACCGTTTCTTAATTTGATGCGTTTTTTCTCCTTTGTTACACTGTACATATTTTAATGTTTATCACTGTCCTCAATTCGTCTAATTTTTAAGACTGCGAAACATTTGAGCGGAAAGAATTTACTTTTTCCCTACTCCAAAGCTTCCAGAGAAGCCCTGGGGCTCGCCCAGCCACCTATTCCGTAGATGATGATGTCTCATTTCCCTGGCTAAAGCGGTTACAGAGTGAAGCTCATTACTAACCCCATCTATTGCCGAGGTTAAGATTGGGTGGAGCTATACTTCCGCTCCCTCATATGCCTCCATGGCATGCACAGAGACATTTCGGTAGTGTAAAATCTGGAATTCAAAACTTTGCTCAAGAGCTGAACAGTGTCCATCTATAGGCTTTAACAATCACAGTACTTTCGCCTGCAGGACTACAGGTTCAAGGCTGACTTCAATTTTAAACGACTTTAAGGAAGTAAAACTCGCGTTATGTCAAGACCACGTCCACCCGTCCCACTGTCCTCTCTTTGACCTAGTGTCAGCAAATAAAAGGACTGTCGGATTTTCATTAAACTCAATACAAAAATTCTATACAAAATTTGCTATCAAATGCGAGTTTTTTAAAAATAGGCTCGGAGACAACATACTTTACATGAAGATCTAACTGAATTTATATCATTGCTTTCCATACGTCTTGTCCGATTTGCGTAAGAAGCGGTATAGGACAAACATACACACGTAATATCGTTGAAGAGCTGTGGGTCTCGTGAAAAATTAGTTTGGTAAAAGCCAAATTATACTTAAGGGCAAAAATAACATTTTTTCGCATTTTCTACATTTTTCGCGGTAAACAACATACAATTCGGCAAACATGTCAACAAAAAGTGAGTTTTTAAAGAGGTTTGTGAAAATCGGCACAAAGAAATCCGTTAATTTACTTAGACCAGAAATAAATTTTCAACTGTACTTTCCACATTCATTTTCCGATCTGCGTGAAATTCGATATGTGATTTGCATATACAGCAGCTCAACATTTGCAGGTATCGTGAAACTCGGCGCAGGAATGTATGTGCTTTACTTATGAACTTTAATAAAATGACATTCACGCGTGTACCGTGAAACCTTATGACAGTTTGAAATTAAGTGTGCGGGAAGGAGCTGCAGATATCTGCCACTACTTTTTCAGCTTTTTTTAATTCAGACTGATGTAAAACCCGCAGAACTACAGTCAGTGTACTTTCCGGTTCTGATAACAGGCCAAATCAAATTAAGTTTTAATTTTAGAATACGTCAGACCAAAATAGTTTGGGGTCATCTGTACAGTAACAACGAATTATTTAGGACTATTCCTGTCACAGTGCGAGATTCGAGGTTCTCACAGCGGTGTTGTTGGAAACTCGAGTCTTCTAGATTGTTACGCGGCAGGTCAAGTAGTCCAAGTCAACTGCTTGACCCTAAAAACGAATAATTCGAATTTTCTTTATTTTATACTAGTTTTCACGGTTTAATATTACAGAAGACTTAAGTATCCTATTCTTATCACAATTCTTTAGGTTTTCACGATTATTAGAAGCACATCGCGTCTTCATCTTTCTTTGTCTTCATACATGATTCATAAGTGGCATTTCAGTACAAAGTCAGGGAAAATAACCCAACGGCGACATTGAAGGACAAGCAGCACAGTTGTTTCCTTAGGTTAGCGAGAGACAGAAATGTTATATTTCGAAGTTCAAAAAGTTACAGTTTAATAAAACGCCATCTGAAGGTACGTAGAAAGCCAGAGCAATGCTGATTGTGTTAAGGTTATAAATCACTAGATTTATATGCATGACGTATGGGACCCGGGCTGCAGCCAATGTTAGAGCCCCATCAGCCACTGCGGCACGATTCTTAGACTTGACACATCGTTAATCAAAACTCCTCTCTTTTTCCCTCTTTCTCGTTCTTTTATATTTTCCCCTCCAATCTTCTCCTTTTCTGTCCTGTTCATGTTTTAAATCATTCTTTCTCTTACACGCATTATTTCTTGAAGAAATATTTTATTCTAAACTTGCATCTAATAATACATCTGAATACTTTGTAAAAAGCCGGTGTTTTCAAGTAGTTACAGGATTAGGACAAGGAGAAAAAATTAGAATCTCAATTATATCTGCGACTTAAAGTAAAAAAAACACTTTCTTATTTGATATTAAGATATTTCAGACAAGCATAATGTAACGTACGCGTAGATAGCGCGGAAGTAAAAATCATAATTGGTATCCATTCCTTCGAACAATATCACTCTGTTGGTTTTCAAACGTCTGTATTCTCTCTTCGAAATTGCTACTACTACTACTACTACTACTACTACTACTACTACTACTACTACTACTACTACTACTACCACCACCACAACTACTACTACCACAACTACTACTACCACAACTACTACCACCAACACCACCACAGCCGCCGCCACTCCTACTTCTTGTTTCTATTCCTTCTGCAGCAAAGTCTTCACTAAACTAAATTTATTATTATTATTTTCATTACTATGGATCTACATTTTCTCTCCAGTTAGTGAAACGGTCTACATTCGTGTTCCTGCGCGAACGTATGGAATATTTCTATGTTGAATCTGTTCTGCTGGTAATGTAGTTTGTAAATTTTTAATATTTGTAGTAAATTACGTTTTAATCTGAACCACATTAATGAGCCTTGTAACTATGTTTTATCATAACAGTTAGTAGTAGTAGTAGTAGTAGTAGTAGTAGTAGTAGTAGTAGTAGTAGTTAGTAGTAGTAGTAGTAGTAGTAGTAGTAGTAGTAGTATAGTAGTAAGTAGTAAATAGTAGTAGTAGTAGTAGTAGTAGTAGTAGTAGTAGTATAGTAGTAGTAGTAGTAGTAGTAGTAGTAGTAGTAGTAGTAGTAGTATCATCTAAATCTTAATTTCCTATATTGTACTTAGTTTTCACATTGTTAGAAAATCAACAATAAACCCTTGAAGCAGCGATGCACAAATATAGGGCTTCAGGTGGCCCGTAATACTAAATTTTGTACGGTGGCGCCTAAATAATCTTGGGACCTCAGATGGAACTTCCTTCACAGTACCATTATGGCGCCTAGAATTTTGGTGTGGCACCTAGATTCTTGGAAAACTTGTGGACTCCTACCTTGAAGAAGGACGTACATCTAAATCTGATACACAAAAGCCAAGTTCTGTCAGAGTGTAAAGTACAAGCTACATTGCAGTGTTCATGGTTACGATAGAGCATTGATATTCTTTCCATAGTCTAACACTCCCATCACAAACTTCTCCTTAAATTTTCCAGACAATCGGATAAAAATGTGACGATTATCTGACACAGTAATTACAAACATAAATCAAAGGGTGAACACCATCAGAGAAACATTACAGGCACATCTATGTTACGTAATTTTAAAGTGACTGCATATACGGCAGCATTAATATTTTAATAGTGGAAAATTAAATTTGATTAAGGGCAACTAAATAAAAGAAATCGGTCACAGACGTATTTAATAGATAATGATCAAATAATGGAAAAGAGAAATAGATGTTTAAATATGGACAGAAAAATTTTGGATGGAATGTCAAAGTCAGGAACCTTACCAACAGAATGTTTGGTGGAAATTAAGGTTCCGTAGAGCGAAGAACAATTGGAGAATGTGAAATATTTCAATTATTTGGGTAGCATGATAACAAATGATGCAAGGTGTACACGTGAAATTAAATCCAGAATTGACATGGCGAAAGCAGAATTCAACAACAAGAAGAATCTTTTCGCCAACAAACTGGACTTAAATTTAAGGAAGAAACTAGTAATTGCTACGTTTGGAGCATAGTTTTGTATGGTGTGAAACGCGGACACTTCGGAAAGTATCTGGAAAGTTTTGAAGTGTGGTGCTGTAGAAGAATGGAAAAGATCAGTTGGACCGATCGTGTGAGAAATAAAGAAGTATTACACAGAGTCAAGGAGGAGAGGAATATCCTACATACAATAAAAAGAACAAAGGCTAACTGGATTGGTCACATCTTGCGTAGAAACTGCCTTCTAAAACAAGTGATTGAAGGAAAGTTAGAGGGAAGGAAAGACGAGGAAGAAGGTGTAAGCAGCTACTGGATGACCTTAAGGGAAAGAGAAGATACTGGAAATTGAAAGAGGAAGCACTAGATCGCACCCTGTGGAGAAGTCGCAAGAAGCTACGGACCTGTTGTAAGACAGACTACAGAATGAATGAATGGCCCCGCAGCAGAAGCTACGTACGCACCGCAGCCTTAAGGCTTCTTGTGCAACCCTGTAATGAAGATGAAGAGAAAGATGATCAGTTTTTTTTTTCCAAGTAATGGAGCACAGGTGGAATGAAATTGACAGGGGAAAACCGAAGTACTCGAGGAAAATCCTGTCCCAGTGCCACTTTGTCCACCACAAACCCCACATAGACTGACACGATTCGAACCCGGGTCTCCTCGGCGGGAGGCCGGCGACTAACCGCCTGAGCCATGGCACGGTCAAGTCAGGAACCTTACCAACAGCATAAGACGGAATGCAGAACGTATGATGGAAATGAAGGTTCCGTAGAGGGAAGAGCATTCAAAGGGTAGACAGGACGCTGGAAGAGCTAGACATGTGACTGCGACGACCGAAGGACGCTGGAAGAGCTAAGACTAATGTAACTGCCGACAGGACGCTGGAAGAGCTAGACATGTAACTGCCGACAGGACGCTGGAAGAGCTAGACATGTAACTGCCGACAGGACGCTGGAAGTGCTAGACATGTAACTGCCGACAGGACGCTGGAAGTGCTAGACATGTAACTGCCGACAGGACGCTGGAAGAGCTAGACATGTAACTGCCGACAGGACGCTGGAAGTGTAGACATGTAACTGCCGACAGGACGCTGGAAGTGCTAGACATGTAACTGCCGACAGGACGCTGGAAGAGCTAGACATGTAACTGCCGACAGGACGCTGGAAGAGCTAGACATGTAACTGCCGACAGGACGCTGGAAGTGCTAGACATGTAACTGCCGACAGGACGCTGGAAGTGCTAGGCATGTAACTGCCGACAGGACGCTGGAAGTGCTAGACATGTAACTGCCGACAGGGACGCTGGAAGAGCTAGACATGTAACTGCCGACAGGACGCTGGAAGTGCTAGACATGTAACTGCCGACAGGACGCTGGAAGAGCTAGACATGTAACTGCCGACGAGGTCGTTCCATGGCTCAGGCGGTTTAAGTCGCCAGCCTCTCACTGCGGATGCCCGGGTTCGATCCCGGGTCAGTCCATGTGGGGTTTGTGGTGGACAAAGTGGCATGGGACAGGTTTTTCTCCGAGCTGTCGGTTTTCCCCTGTCAATTTAATTCCACTGGTGCTCCATTACTTGTTAAACTTGGTAAAAAAAAACTGCTCATCTTCATCTTCATCATAGGGTTGCATAAAAAGCCTTAAGGCTGTGGTGCGTCCATAGCATCTGCTGCGGGGCCCTTCACCATGTAAAAAAAAAACTGCCGACAAACTTAAAGTACTAAACACGCACACACACACAGTCTCGGCGAGATGCTGCTAACGTCAGAACGCTCAATGCACGTCTAAAGGAAGTTGAATGTAACCCACAAATATCACAAATATTTGATTAAAGTAGCGTTCGTCTTCATTATTATGGATCTCAAAACACAACGTGCCAACTTTGTCAACAAAAACCTTCTAGGAAAAAAGTTGTCAGAGCAAAATTCAGAGGTTGAATCTAAAAAAAGAAGAAGAAAAGAAGAAGAAGAAGAAGAAGAAAGATTAGATATTGGACAAGATTACTGAGCAAAGAAATATGGGATATGGATGTTCTCTGACGCATGAAACTTTAATAGAAGCCTTCGGAGGATATACAATCATTCTTTCAAGAATCGACAGCTCGTAGTCCAATATTACACTTACTGCTCTATTACCAAGGAGACAAATGTAAGATAAAGGTAAAGTTGTCCTTGTCCACGCCATGAAAGCATGTGGTGTAGTAGACGTATAGCACCACTCATTCTTAACCTTGGCACTAGATGGAGGTGAATGATCAACTTTACGCCCCGTCCGCCTTACCTCCGGGAGTGCCTCAGAGCAGGTCTGGACGTTTCAGAGAAGACAGAAATATTCTGCCCCTACCGAGATTCGAAATCCGGACCGTGTAGCCCGTAGTGTAGACGCTATTCGACTGCAATACCCCGACTGCATTACAGAGGAGACTGTTTCAAATAATACCAGCATTAAAAACCCATTAAAGAAGTCAGAAGGGCAAACATTCGAACATATGCGGATTTATCTTGTAAATCCTGTTATGTCACTCACCAGAAATGGTAATAACATCAAAATCTTGACGAAACGAACAATAAATCAACGACTACTATTAAAGATGGTAGGTTTTTATCTCCGAACATTTTGTATCCCGAAAATTTTCATAATGCATAATATAATCTTCACATACCTAAAAGAAAATGTCTGTATGCTTTTATATTTTTTAAATACGATGGATTGTTTTGTATTTGATTAAGAATATATTCTATTGCCCTATATTTGCTTCCTTCACACATGGTAAGTACAAATTTGTAGTTCGTGCCACAGACAGAACACAGATTCTCCATCTCTTTTATAGACTACGTAACAGTACTGAGGGAATCGTGTTATACGCACTGACTGTAGCTCAGCTGGTCAAGAAATTCTCCGCTTCCTGTGCAGCCTCGATTATCACAGCGTTCAATAAGTCCACCATTGGACAATGGACTGATTGAATCCAACGCACTCTGTTATAGGACCACTTTCAATAATATCTTCCGACCCAACATAACCACTCGTAGAGAAAAGGATATTATCGCAAACTGCATACCTAGGATTTTCATCATTCAACACTTTTCTGAATCCTGTTATCTGTACGACAGCTATTCTCTTCTCACAATACTAGTTCACTTCCCCGACACTGTAGCAGCACCTACCTACCTGAGCGTTATGGATGTGTTGGGTTGAGTAAGCCTAATTAACTTGGCTGGGTAATTAATCCAGGGACACAAAAACCTGGGGAAAGGGGAGCAAGGCAGAGAGAACATGTAGCTGGCTCGGCCACCAGACGGCAGCGCTCGCTCAATTGCATAACTAGTTTCTGTGTAAGGAAAACTGTACAGATGTTTGTTTTATGTTTGCACGGACTTCCAGCGTGGTAAAGGTTAATGTTTATGAAAGCATCTATTTCTACAAGTTGAAATGCAAGGAGATATGTATTAATTCCTCAAACATTCATAAGCCTATGTTAGAAAACAAAAGGTATAAATGTTCCTCACGTTTTTTTTAAAACTTCTGTTCGATGAAGAGTCATGTAGTATGTTGTGTGCTCAAATGCACAGAAATACAATCCAGATATTTTGCTTTTGAAATTCAGCACTACTGAAATGTCAATGTAATTTGATACGTACTGACATATTAAATTCAGTGTTTAACACAAGCCAGTTCTGTCCAAATGCAACGAACCTAATTCGAACTTAATTACATATCACAATCCTTTTTGCTGTTTTTGGGCCATAAAATGAGAAGGACCTGAAATATGCCTTTCTTTTCTGCTTATGAATAAGTCCTTTATTGAGCGAATAATTTAAATAATACTAAAACCCATTCTTACCTCGAATAACATACATCTTATTTCTTCAACAGTTATTAATTGATTCGTAATGATTTAAGTAAACAACCGTGGTTTGTTCTGCAACCGAAATAAACCTCACATATAAACTCTGTGGATAAAATGCTGTACTATTTCTTGTTATAGTAACCGGTATACATAATTATCAGTGTTGAAAAGAAGTGCGTCTGGTGTACATTTTGACTTACCTCTTTGTTGCTGAACATGATAGGCAATGTACCTATGACGTAATATTGTGGCGCGTTCGAGGCAACAATAAAGCGTAGTTATGACTTCATGTAGAGTGCCGATATTTTTTAAAGACTTTAACCGCATTTGAATTATCTTAACAAATTTTCACAGATGTCCCTATATCAAATTTCATGGAAATCCCTCCGGTGGGAGCCGCGCTGTTAGAGCGAACAAACGGACGGACGGACATTACGGCGTTAACAGACGTTTTCCGCGACTGTTCAAATTCTCCTAAAAACTAATTACATAAAAATGGGGTCCGTCTGAAAAAGCTGACAACAGCAGCAGACGTACCTCTTTTTACTGCTGTACAAGTTCAGACGTAGTGGAAGAGAGTCAAGAGGATATGAGCGCACTTATATCAGCTTATAAACTAAATATACTTTCCGTGAAGAACAATATAAAGAATACAGACTAAATTATTAGAAATAAGTTGATTTTTTTAAGAGACACCGGAATAAATAAATAGAATATCGATGCAGCGAAAAATGGAAGAAAGAATGAGAAAAACAGTGAAAGACAATTATGCAAAAATAACGAATAAATGTAACACAACATACTGGAGATGAAAAAAGATCATTGGTGGGGGAACAGAAATGGAATAAGCAGGGGGGAAAATTCGGATGAACAAAGGAAAGATAAAAACTCGTCCAACATTCTCACATATAAGATACATACAGTAATATGTTACAGACAGAAATGGAGGAGGGTGGTATGAAGTAATGTTGGAAGGAAAAGAAATTCAGGGAGCGAGAAGGAATGGAAGAATAAAAAGAGAGATAGGCATGATCCTATAGTCTCTTATCTAGGGGATGATTTGTAATATTGTGAAGGGAGGAAGAGAAATGCAACAGAAGAGGGTAAAAGAAATGTATATCGCATGGTGATGCGCAAGCTCTCATTGCATTACAAAGTACTTTAGGGATAAAACGCGCTAAAGGACATAAGGAAGTTATAAAATTAAAGCATAAATGCACCTGTTAGTCCTACCCTTTAAAGTTCAGTGGTTACTTTAGGCGCCGCCACGTTTAACATTGAAAACTGAATTCTAAATCGACAATGTTTTCAAGTACTGTAAGATTCTTAAAAGACGGCCATAACTTCCTTGTAAAATGTAATGGAACGACGTTTTGCAGAAAGAATGTAAGGTACAACAAAATTTTTATATGCAATGTAGATTAACATCATCCCTCAATATTTCAGGCGGTTATGCGCGGGAAGTTCCCCGCTTAGGTCCGGGTGTCATTTCTTGTGAGTCCATGAAAGATTTGTGGTGGGCAAAGCGGCATTGTATCGGCTTTTTCCCTAGTAAACTTCAATTTTCACTATCAGTATCACTCAACCATCGATCCGTTTTCATCTTCCTCTTAGTACTATTCTTAACAGGAGAATAAGAATGTGAAGTCTGGGAAAATTTTAAGAAGAACAAGTTTTTCGTTGACACGAATAACAGAGAGTAGTTCCTCCAAAACATATGCGAGTGCCACATCTGCTAATTACTAACATTTAACAGCCTTGCACATTAACACGAAACCGAAAGAAGTTAAGCCTTAAAAAGATCACAATAAGCATCTGGACTAGAAATGTCATCTTTAAAAATCAACAAAAAACTTACCATCCCTGAGAATGACCACAAACGTCGTCACTAATATCAAATATATAAAAATATGTAAAAATCGCCGAGTGTAATTACAATGAGTAACGTGATCAGGGGACGCACACAAATCCTAAAATACTTATACATATAGCATAAATACGCAACTATTCCAAGCCTTTTGTATGCTTAAATACTGGTATTATGTGTGATATAACAGATGCTATTAGATTAACTAATGGATGTGTAGTATGTGTAAACTTGGGGCCCCCTGATGATGGCTTCTTGAAGCCGAAACATATGTAGGGATAATTTACTCTGTGTATGAAAATACAGTGCATATGTTGGTTTTAATCTTGTGATTCATTGTAATTTAATTTCCTTAGATAAAATTCACAATTTTCAAAGCGATTCATCATTTCTTCCCGCTTTGTTATAAAAAGCCTTGGTAGACTCATGTGCTGTTCTGTTTCCAAAAACAAAAAAGCAGCGTAGACTATAAATCAACGAGTGTCAGAAGAACAGTAATCTATCAGAAATGTTGCCTATTCGTCAATATATTACGCAATAACATTTCAGGGCTGTCAACTCTCAATGCTCCTGAAATACGTCAACATTAAAGAACAGTAATTGAGATACGTTTACTGTATCTACTAAAATTAAATCGCGATTTATGGTGAATAATTTATCAATCCACTGGCAAACAATACTACTGAAATTTCGAACACAATTCAGTCGCGTACGTTACTGTGCACCTCATTATTTGGTAGACAAGTGAATCTTCAAATGGCTCATGACATGAACCATACGACTGAAAGCCTGTTATGTAAAGGGCTGTGAAGCATTAACAATGACACAACATGATGTCCAAGTTTACAGGATGCATACAAGATTGATATATCATCAATACGTACATGCTTAGGTAAACTTAAGATGACTATTTGTGTTCCATATCAGCACGGTTATCGTCTAACGCACTCCACCTCTACCGCCTTTAACAAAGCAAGTTCTTCAAGTGACAAGGTATCAACAAGCATTTCCTGTATGCCTACAACAACCTTAGGTGGAACCGCAATACACAACAATTTACTTAAGAGATATTACATACAAAAAGATTTGAAATTTACCTACACTAAGCAACTCTATAAAGAAAAGTTTCTTGAGAAGCAAAGAGTTTCCCAGCTAGTCAAGAATTTCCACGCATTTTATGGAAAAAGACAATTCATCACCATGTTCACAACAGCCTGCCACATCTCCCTATCACGAGCCAGATCAGATCAGATCAGTCCACTCCCTCCCATCCTATTTCTTGATGATCCATTCATATTATCATCCCGTCTATGCCTAGGTTTTCCAAGTGATCTCTTTCCCTCAGGTTTCTCCACAAAAACCCTACATGCATGACGCCTTTTCCCCTCTAGTGCTATATGTCTCAATCATCTAATTTTTCATAATTTGATCACTCGAGAAATATTTGGTGAGAAATACAGATCATGAAGCTCCTCATTATGCATTTCATCCACTCCATTGTTATCTCTTACTTCTTAGGCCCAAATATGTTACTAAGCGGCCTATTCTGCAGTAAGATGCTAAAATGTAGAAACACAGAAAGTTAATTTTCAATGTTGAAGTGAATTATAATATCCGAAACTCGATCAGAATATTTTCAGATATTACAGTACTAAGTGGACAGATCGGTATAATTTGAGACCTAATGAAGACTTTCACTTCGACTATAAGTTGCACTTCAATTCCTCTGTTACATATTCACTTTAAATGGGCAAAAAGCCGAAAAAATATAGATAGATTACCAGAAAGTTTAAAGTAAATAATACTGTAATTTTCAAATCAGGTCTGATGAGATGATTGAGTGCTAATTTGTCTCGTTGTGAGTTTGTAGAACGAACAGAGGCAAGTTCTACAGAGTTCGTAAATTTCGACCACTTAGACTACTCCGGCAGTTTCTTAAATAGTTCACTCCCTACGTCAGAACCCATATAACCGGACTTCCTACCTTTGTCGGGTTAATGTCCTCATATGCCCCTAATGCATGTCGGAGACGCACATCAGCAATTCGATTGTGAAAAGTTGTGTAGGGCACCTTGAAAAATCAGCAGTTGCTCGAGTTCGAGCTGTTTTTTTTTTTTTTTTTTTTTTTGTTTTCGTACGTTTTATCTGTTACACCTATTGGCCTTTGAAGAACAAGAACACTTAACAGAACTAGTGTAATTAACCTCAAATCTGTAGTCATAATTCCGTAGTCCCACTTTTTAAGTTTCAGAATATTGGACAAATATCACTAAACTCAGCACTGAAAAAGACAGATGGGGCTGCCTGTCTGCAGAAGTCTTAACGACGGTCCTTGGGTAGATGGAATATGTGAAAATAAATCTAAATATTTGAATCAACCTCTCGCTTGTTACTCTGAACAGACAAGATAAAAAATGCAAATTATTTTGCTACAGTGAACACTGTGCTACTGAAAAGAAAATCAAAGTAGAAGAGCAGATAACCAGTAAACGAACCGCGTGAAAATTGTGGTTTTACTGCACGCTGCATCTGCGCAATAACGGCGTTTCTTGTGTTGCTTGCAGTTTCCCCATATTGCGAACTTCCTCGTCTTAATATCAATGTAATGAGAAGTTTCATTATTTGCATTCATCAAATACGACCACGGCCAAGGAGAATTCTATGGACGTGGCATGTAGCATGTATTTGAGAATTTAGAAATACACAGTAAAATTTAAAAAAATTCCTGAATAAGAAACCGCTGCGAAGTTTGCTAGGGGTGTGGACGAGAGGAAAATATTAAAACTTATTTTAAAGGTATAGGATAGGCAGGCGTGCTTTGTTTCATCTGGCTCAGAAGAGGGACTGCTGTTGGTCGTAGTAAACATTACATCGAAGTGCGTTTTCGATGAAACGCAAGAAAATTCTTGGCCAGTTAAGCGAAAATATGATATTCTGAAGAAAAATTCTGCTCCACAGATTTAGTGTATAATTATTTATATATACATGTATATAGTTAGTACACATACCGTTCACTTTGTAACAACGTTTCTTAATTTAGTGTTTAAAATTTAGACATCTGTTCGCAAGTTCGGTTTTTTTCTAAAATGATAGCGTAGTAATAAGACCATGTCTTAAGATTTGCACCATTTTTGCGCTTAATAGTTTCTGTATTGCGATCTCTTTTTATCCATCTACTCAGGCTTCTTTTCCATGCAAAGGGCAAGAAAAGAAATTGCAGTAAAGGCATCTTGGGAAATCGCCATCCGTTATGGATGTGTCACAGTGTGCTGAATATTTAAAAGGATGGTGCTTTAAAATTTATGGCGTCCGCCGCCATGTCCGAGGAAGATGTACATATATATATATACATACCGCTATCCTTAGTAAAGAAGAGGAAGAGCTAACGAAAATGCAGGAATTTGGAAACAGGAGGCAGAAATATGAGGCTGCACCACACAAAGGCAAGCACACCACCACCATGAAATTTGCCATCCAGTTCTAAAAAAAATGCAGCAGAAAAATGTATATAACATCCTTAATCGTTACACGACAAATTGACATCAGAATATCATGAATAGATCCATAGATCGACTAATTGGTCGTAATATTAAAAATTACAGAGAAGCTTTTATGCAAAGTGTCAGACCTACTAGCTTAATAAAACCGAGAGACAGAATAGCTGGATTTGTGGTAAGAAGTAGATAATTCGTCATTCTTTTGAAGCTTTTTCAACTGTTAAGAACATACAGCGTCGAAAGAGTATATGATTTGGGTATAATCAACCTGAAGAACACGGAAGGACGCGGCGTGTGTTTAAGTTGATATCCCAACATATACCAGGAGGGAAAAATAAAAATTACTTCAAAGTAACGAGACTAAAAGCCAAGACTGGGTCCAGGAACGTGCAGAACAGAATCACTCGATCTGACGTGTGGTACAAGGATGGGAGAACTAAGAAAAATACACAAAATCATGATTGAGAAATCTCTTTAAGAGGTCATTGACAACATTAATATGAGTGTCTCAGAAACGGTAGGCTATATGGTCACATGAATAAAATTAACTCTTTCATTTTATGTATATTAACTGTAACAATTATACATACATGCGATCACTAGGTTTAGTAATTCCTATTATTTTCAGTTGCTTCTCTTTGTAACCAATAACAATAAAAAAAACCATAAAACGACATTTAAACTTTTGAAAGACATAAGGCCAGAAATCTCGGCGGCACGGCGACTATGCTGACTGCCGTTTTTTGTGCATTCCTTTACTAGTAATACTTAGAGAAAAATTCCAGTAAACTATCTCATATGAAGCCACGACCACACATTATTTTCAGTTCATCCTCCACTAACTATCCTACCTCTCCACGCTCTATAATCTGAGACGGTGACAATGTTTTTAAATAAACTATAAGAAAATAAATTATAACATAACGTGTAGCTTGCAAGGCTGATCATGCACAAAATTTACAATGCAAAATCCACTATAAAATGCTATCTAACGAAAGGCAATAAGCTTACTCCTTGATGAATATACCTTCCATATAACCTAAAGTAATATTATGCATTATCACGAGGTAACCCAATGAGGTTTAGGGGAAGAGGAACTAAGGTACAAGGGAGAGAAACTGAAATATCCCCCTTTTTATATCAAGTATCTTACCGTCCCCTCTTAACAGAAGGAAAATTCTCCATTCCATCTTTTAACACACACACACACACACACACACACACACACACACACATACACACACACACCAGGCTGCCCCTCTCCTACACGCTAGACAGTCGGACCATCTACACTTCGTCCTTTATGACTCATGGGATACAAAATGCCCTGATTACCTCTGGGTGTGTAGGGAGTTGGCAACTATTGTCTATGGTGCTCCTACTTGAACACGTTCTGCCGGTCAGATAACCAACTAGATGACCTGGAAGGTGTGTCGTCCGGATGACGTAGAAGATTTATCGCACATAGCTAGGAATAGGCCTACATATTAAACAATCAAACTGACTGCCCGAACTAATTTGCATCTGGAAAGTCGGACTAGCCCACGATTTCAGATTAAATTAAATATATTCCCTTCTAAAAGGATTTTATAAAGTAACAGTTGTTATCATTATCTGCCGCATCAGCGAAACGTGCTGGTTTAAACCGAAATATTTCATTTAACGAAGAATGTTGTCCTATCAGAAGTGATGCCGTGTATGTGCTGACATTTCACAAAAACCTGTTGTTTTTGTATTCAGAGTAGGTGCCTATAAGTATAAGCCGCGCGGAACAATCCCGTTACCCATCATCAGTAACATGGTCTAGACAACAATTCATATTGATTGCCGTGATAAAGTAGGCCATAATTTATTCCTCAAAATTACGAGTATTATAAATTTTTACTCCACAGCAAAATATTACCTCAGACCGAAATGTCTATATTCGTTACGGTACATATAACATTTAAAGTGTCTCTCTCCATATATATATATATATATATATATATATATATATATATATACTCGTATATATATATATGTCGACCTCGGTGGACTAGTGGTTAGCGTGCTCGCCACTGGACATAAGGTTCGCGGGTTCGATCCCGACCAAGGTCGATGGATTTTTAAGGATGATAAAAATCCGGAGCACCACTTCCTTCGGAGGGGAAGTAAAGCCGTCGGTCCCATGTCGTAGATTTACGGCATGTAAAAGAACCTTACGGGCATGAATAAAAATGTTGCGTAAGCCAAATTGCCTCCATTTCTCATCCAAGTCTCCTGACTGCCTGCCAGATGGCTCTGGCGTGCACATCAGGATCGATAGAACACTAAGCGCGGCTAGCTGGCCGGTCACCAGCTGCCATGAATGCGCATGACTTAGTAACCTCGGCAAGAGGAGGCCCAGGCCCATACAGAGCCAAGAATTATTATTATTATTATTATTATTATATATATATATCAAGAGAAAACAAATGTTCCAAAAATCTAGGTGCCACCTCAGAAATATAGGCACAACAAGGGTGAAGTGATGCAAGTTCCCTACTGAGGATCTCCACAAATATTAGGAGCCACCTTACAAAATTTAGTCCCCATGGCGACCTGAAACCCGGTATTTATGCACCCCATACACATATCAAACTATTTATTTCCACAGTTGTCTCAAGTAGAACACTTCACAAAACAAAACGCTAAGACACATCCGTAGACATATGTTGGATGTAAGAAATTATAAAGCTGCTCTTCTGTTGCTGTTGTGAATTCCAAACTTCAAATTGAGGTTTGTATCAACTGAATTCCGGATGAATGTATCACATGTGAGGTAGACAGAAAATACTCGTATTGGTTGGCTGCTTCCGGTGTTAACGTTGCGGCGAATGAGAAGTGAAGAAAGGTGTAAACACTTCACTTACCCGACGGTGAATGTAACTGCACTGACGTCACACGGTTAGCAGTTTACGTTATAACAATTACGACGCATGCATGAAACTGGTAAAGAATTACACATATGTTAGCCTTATTTGCTTTATCGTTATTAACATAAAACAGACGACAAATCTTTTATAAGCTTCTATTAGTGATGTAGTATGTATGAAAAGTGTTTCATACAGCTATATAACTAATATTTTAACACAACTTTCGTAGAAACAAATTTGACTTATCATCAGCAACAATGTGGAAACGGAAGTAAGTCTATTCACTTAAGTATTATAATTTTAATGACTTCCCACAATTTGTATAACATTTATGCTGACCGCAGTACCTTACTGTGACATAATGAAGCCTCTGTACTATTGCATTAACAGGACCGCCATATGTTCTCTCATGCTATGGATATTTCAGGAGAAGGTGGACCTAGCGGAAGGGAAAAATGAGGGAGAATGGTTATTATGTAATGAGAAGTTTATAATTTGCATTTTTCATAAAATATTTTTACAGAATTTTAATAAAGGAGTGTAGAATATACTATAAGTGTGAGACGCACGAGAAAGCAACACTTGTGTTAATTATGCATATGTACTAGGATAATATTAAAGAGAAACTTAATGAATAGGACATGATATTAAAAGTTAATCAACTGCCTCAAAGTAGAGTACAGTGGCGGGCTAATTTGAACATCATAATCAGCAATGGATTCAATGCAACGGAGAATATTTATTGACCATTCCAGCAACTATCACGGAGGATTCACTTGCATTGAGTCAGTTACACGACTACTGCTGAAAAGGATAATTTTAAAAGTACAACTTCGAAGTGTCAAACTGTTACGCACTCAGTTATCTGTATAAATATTTCGCTCTTTCGAAAGTATGCAGACGAAGAAGATATATGTGTATGGCCCTAAAATACTGTTATAAAAACTAAAATATTTCAAGTAGTTAAAAATAAGAATTACTAGGAAAGGTGTAATCAATATACTTTTTATAAGATCTACAATGGAAGAAATGCTGTAATAATGCCCTTTCATGAGTTTCTATTTCATATGTTACTTAGTGATGCTCGGTCAACTATTCCAGACAAGCAGTGTTAATTGAAATTGTGTTCAATATGGACTACGCAAAAAAGTAAAAATTTACCAACTGCGATTAAAGTAGACCTACAAATATAATAATAAACGTAAGAGTATCATTGTATAAACAAAGGTATTCGTATCTGATATTTAAATATACTATAAATGATATACGTACGAACAGTGTGTGACAAACATGCAAACTATTCTAGGCAACAGCCTGCAAATTAAACAAAAGAATTCAGATTACCAAGAAAGGTATTTCAGAATTCAATAGGATATTAAGTCCGTTATTTACGCGAAAGTAAGATTCGCATAAGCATTTTCGGAGGACGAAATACGTGTATGCTAAAAATTAATATTTTATGCAATAAATAGACCAGTTTCTCATATTCGCACTTGACTTTATTCCAAAAATGTGTATCGACATAAAATAAGCTTTATACACGTTGTTAGGTGATTTTAAAACCAAGAAGTAGCTACTAAAGTGGATACAGTACAACACCTTTACTCGCCAGAAAGAAACTCTTGTTCTTTTAAGAAACGTCATGAATGAATCATTCGTAAAGCCCAACAATTTAACTCCGCTAAATCCTGTTACCTTCTCAGCATTCCAGCCAAGCTTGGTCACCCCGGACCGATCCACTGGGGGAGACGCTGTAAGTATTAAAAGCTCATACAGATTACAGTTGTGTTATAGAACAGAAGGGAAACAGAAGTTGCAGGGGATGCAAATCCAAGTTTATATAATATATATATATATATATATAAAACTCGAACTTGAGAATTTTTTAAGCAGGTTGTTCTTCCAGAAAGAAATAAGCATCAAAATTGGTCTAAGCCAATACGACATTATGTTACATTCCATATATACATGTACGAAAACACACAGAATGAAAAACACCTGAATGGATCTTCGCTCTTCTGGGATATTACGCAGCGTAGATTAGTAGTTAGTTACCTACGTTTCGGGACAACCTACCGGTCTCATCTTCAAGGGTCCAGCTTGACCCTTAAAGATGGGACCGATAGGTGCCCTAAAACGTCAGTAACCAACTGCAAATTTACGCTGCGTAAAATCCAAGCAGAGCGAAGATCTCATTTACACCGCGGCGGAAGCCTGAATTCACGCACCTGAATGGAGTTTGCGTTTCTATTGTAATTCGTGCACCTTCAAACGTTTCTGGCTTAAATGGTAGACTTCTGGGTTGTTACACATTTCGGAAACATACCTTGCTTCAGATGCCTTCATGTTCAAGCCGAGAGCTTTAGGTGGACACTGTACTTCAGTCAATCTGAAATGGAATTAATGTTAGATCCTACACGGTGTAATAACCTACTAAGACCATCATTTGAGCAACACCTGCCGTGAAAGAGTAAAAACTTAAGTTAATAGAATCCTGCTCCGTATAGAGAAGGATCCAGTCATTCTATCAGTACCTTCATAGTTGTATCAGAAAACGGCGTTAAAGGGGAAAGTAGACCCAATTGTGAATGCATGAGATCTGATAATTATATAACCACAGGCATTCTGTAGAAACAACTGCAAACAAGGTACCAATTTACATCTTTTTTTCAATTTTCGTAACATTTAATCCCCCAGATAAAGTGAAGCCTTGCACGTAATGGTAAATTCAACCAGTTTTGCTTTAAACTTCATATAGGGCAGCGATGGAATGCAAAGAGATATGATATAAAGGCAACCGTCGCTTGTCTCATTAGTTTCGCAGAGGCTTCGTTCCCAGTTTACGTCTCGTTCCTGCCAGTACACTCCTCGCTTGTCTCAAATACCTCACATGCTTCCACCACCAACCCCACTAACTCGTCCTTAGCTATGAACTTTATGAACGAAATGGAGCTGAAACAAGCAATGTCACTGGTTGCACAGCATCGAATAAAACGACAATTATGGACGTCGAATTGGAAGGGATTCGGAAGCAAGCAGTCTTGGCCTATTTCAAAACCTTATCCCAGCAGTTGCTTAGAGGGAATGAAGAAAGCCACTAAATAAGAAAAAACTCCAGGTCAAAAATAAACCACGACATTCTTTGAAGATACTAGAATGCATGAAACCATAAGTCACCAAGATCATATTATCTTGCGCCTCCATATTAAGCATACAATTTTACTGTATGTTCTGACTCATTATTCGAAAGACATGTTTCCATTTAAGGACTAGTGGTTAGCAATATATATATATATATATATATATATATATATATATACATATATACAAATAGAAGGATTCCACTTTCTTGTCGTATATCAGAGGATCCTGTATATACCTCAGACTAGCTACACAATGCAGGCTGTGGGAAAGAAATTAGAAGGAAGAAATCACAGCCTCATCAAGGCACAAATTCTTGACGGTCCCATTAAAAACAGCAGTAAGTACATCCTGTGTGCCGGCTGGGGCATGTAAAGGGCACCACCCGCATCCAAGGCTGAAGTAGCATCGGATTTTTCGTATTGAAATACAATTTTTAGCCCATCTCTTCACGGCCAGTTGAGGG
Organism: Reticulitermes speratus; assembly: GCA_021186555.1. NCBI lineage: Eukaryota > Metazoa > Arthropoda > Insecta > Blattodea > Rhinotermitidae > Reticulitermes > Reticulitermes speratus. The sequence goes on along the minus strand of JAJKFL010000003.1, from coordinate 34,641,053 downwards.
ACCACGAAACGGCAACACTTTACAGATTACTGTTTAATGACGTAAATATTAGCTTAATCTTTACATTGGAACTTACAACACAATATATGAGGGACGGGATTGAATATATAACCATAATGAAACAAATGTCGTGGGCTCATTCGCCCAGAAGGCAAGCATTAACTGATTCATGTAAAGTGTGTTATTGATTGGGATTCCCTAGTTTAATGAATCCCTCATTAACATTAATCCGGAAGGGAGTGTTTAACTCATCTTGGGATCGTCTCTTCTAAACCACACCTGTGACCGACAAGTCCCTTTGGACTTCGTCTCCACTAGTGCAGCCGAGAATCAAATGCTTTTTTCGTATAAGCAGACATAATTCCGAAGGGCTTCCAAATTTACAGATAGACAGTTTATGTCTATTTCATGTAAAATTGTTCTAAACTAATGCATTATTGCAAGAAGGCTCAATTTCTGTATGCCTGCCAATATAAATGTTTAGTTAATTGTCCCTGCCCACGCCATTAAGATATAATTGGAGAACAGATGTACAGATCTACTCATTCGGCGAGTGGTCAACCTCACGCTTCAGCCGCCTAAGTCCCGTGAAAGAACCTCGGTGTCCACAGATTAGGAGGTGGGGTGGGCCCCAGATCCGGACTGGAGGATTATAAGAATAGAAAAATCTTTTGCCTCTGCCGGGATTCAGGACCGGAACGTCCAACCAGTAGCTTAGTCACTATACTGACTGCGCTATCCCGGCTCCAAGTTAGAGTTTTTCTTCGAGTGCTATGGACATGAGAGATGATCAAATTGCGACTAACAAGAAACTGGAGAAAAGTTATCGCATTACGTCAGACCCACAAACAAGTAACTAAGTAACTGACAGTCACTCAGTTGGTCGAGAAGTAGCTATCATTTTTTGGAACTCAGAAGCCCGCTACCCTTCCCAGAAATACCCATTTTGGTGTCCATAATATTGTTGTTACTCACATGAATAAAATACAACAATGAAAAACATAACTTTTATTATACTGATGTATATACGAGAAACAAAACACGTTCCTGACGTGCTCAGACTTTCGTATGGTCATCATCAGGCAGAAAGCATTTTTCAGTGTGTGAGTTATGGCTGTATTGACTAAAGCAGCTGGTATTCTATGCAGATACAGTTAAAAGGGACGCAGCTAGAGTGGGGTGAGTGGTGCGGACGCCCTGGCAACAGAGTGAAAGCGGCGGCAAAATGGGCGGCAAAATGAATATTTTAAATGAAAAAAATCGATTTTCTGCGCTCAAAAAATTTTAAATTATTGAGACAAATAAAAGGAAATTCAATAACTAATTGTGATTTCTTTAAAGTTCGTAATTTCTGTCAGAGGCGGCCATTTTAAACGCTGGCCCCGGACATCAAAATGCTTCTCTACGCTACTGACAGTTATATTCTTATTCAAGTTAATAACGAAATTGATGTTGAGTCGCGCGTAAGAAGTCGAACTGGTAGGTGGGATCAACACTTTAAACACGTTTATACAGTCACATGCAGTCTGTTCTAAATAGACTTCAATATTGTTCTCTATCTATTCCAAGATGGCCCTAAAAGTCTCTGATCTTCACACTTTCCATCAAGAGTTTCTAGTCATATGAATTTTCATTAATTACCAGCCACTGCAGTGGTTGGTAATTAATGAAAACTCCTATGTAAAGCAACTGCACGGAATGTATAACATTACGTACTTTCTAGTCATTTCTTCACAGCACCCAGTACTGGTCCCCGTACTACATCCTTCTTTGTTTCATAGTTTCGATATTATTTCGTAAAACGAACAAAGAGTGAAGTTCCTCGCTGTGTATACTCTTTTATCTGTCATGTTGTTTTTTCCTTCTCTTAAGTCCTACAATATTTTCTCTAGTTTTCCCTAGCAATACACAATAATAAGACAATTCGTCTGGTGGTATTCAAGAAAGAAGTAACCGAGTTGGATGAGAAGAGTTATGTGCGTCAGCCCACACTATATATTAAGGCCAGACTGCAGGCTGCAGTGCAACCACATACTTGATTCACGCACCTGCTACACACAGTGATTACGTCTGATTAGTGTTGCTACGGCGTGTAATCAAGGCCAGGGGGTGCAGCACCTTCTTTCTGGCGGTCAGAACACCTGTGACTGGTAACATGTGCACAATCAGTGATGCAGCCCCCGATAAAACGGTACAATGCAACTGCATAACGAAAACAGCTTAATTTGAAATGCGCTCCCTCGTGATGAGGTCCGTAACCGTTAGCAAATTGCCAACCACTAAAGTTTTCAAACCAACTCGGGGATGTCGCTTAATACCGATAAATAGATAGGATATCGTAGAAAGATTATCAATTTCATTATAAATGTATCTTAATTCTTGGTGTCGTATTACCTTATTATTCATAAGGAAAAAAACTCAGGACTAAACATTTCAAAAATAATATATATGTACACATGTGCCTGTACTGGCTTATAAAATACAGGTATACACAAAAGAATGGTGCGGATTCCCTTTATTCACCATTGAAACCGCACCATTCTTTTGTGTATACGCTGTATATCTTTATCCCTGAACTTGGGAGCACTTATAAATTTTTATTTCTATTTAGAAATATAATTAATAATTTCAGCAGTTCAAGTGGATGTTGCAGAGAGCAAATTTAGCATTAACAGCATTAAAACACTCTACCTTATTTTTCCTTTCTGTGCTATAATAGACACGGAGATTTCATGTTAGCCATGCTCGCGCGGTTAAATTAAAGATCCGCCACTGACCGGAAGAGAATTTCAACATTCACTTATAAAACAAACTTGCACACACTTACAAAATCAGCTGGGTTCTGTAATTTACTACTTGAATAGGAGAAGGTTGTTTCTTCTACCAAGTGCTTCTTCAAACACTGTTCCAGCAGTAGCAGAACTTTCATGTCAACCACCTTAACCCTGTAACCCCAGCTAGTATGGCTAACATAAGCATTCCCTGTTTTTATCATATTTACTTTATGACACGCATTCAAACCGAAATTCAGTGCGTAAAATTCAGGCATAAATAAGCTACAGAAATTACGTACATCTTCTATCAGTCGTCGATGAGTTCACAGAAATTAGAATTAAAAAATGCACATGAAGGAAACGTGAAACATTGCAGTTAAAATACGAGAGCATAAAACAGAAGCATAGACCACATAGAGGGCGTCAAAATCTGGGATGTTATGCCGCGCATTTTGGTAAATAGACAAAAATGTTCCCGAGGATATTACTCCCTCTAACATCAGGGTCGAGGAGTCTTGAACTTGAAATTAGAGGGAGTAGAGTCGTCCGAATGAATGGCGTCATGTATCAGACTACATGGCGTCAAATCCCAGAAGACAATTATCCGTGAGAACCTTAGATCTTACATAATTTTCACTCTGAAAAGGAGGAACGACATATGTACACGAGGAAACAGATGTGCGGGTAATAAAGTAACAAAAATGTGCACATGGGCCCAAAGAAAACCTCACACAGGATGAACCATTTCGGAAGCAAAGCAACTGTCTGCTATTAATAATAAATGCAAGTTGGATTTTCACCGATGCAATGATTATTAGCTGGATGAAGTAGGAAATATTGCTCCGGTTTCGGAGTTTTAAGGCTCCTGCAATTTGTGTAAAGTTAAAAAGCCTTCAGAGAAAAATGCATTTTCCTGGAAGCACTATAGGCCACTTTCGAGGCCACATATATTCACTGTCCATCTATTCCTATACTCAACCAATAGTAGGCATACAGTGGTCACTGGCTCAACCAAAAGGGACTGTGTTCTTGACAATATTTCAGCTGGCTAAGAAATTCCCAGGTTCATATGAAATCCAAAGTTTCATTATCCTCTTCAAAGAAGCCCGTCACTGCAGCATATCATAAATTAAGACCCTACTCTCTAAGATGCATTTTATTATTATTATTGGTCATCTTGTTTACACCTGGGTCTCCCTAATATCTTCTTCCTTTCAGATTTTAGAATGAAGTCATCTATATATATATATATTTTTTTTCCCCCCCCCATGCATGCTAGAGATCCTTTCTTTCTTATTGCCCTTATGACATTTCGTAATCTGATAGGTATTTACAGACTGCAGACTATCCGCCAAATTCCCAAACTGGAGGACTTTCCTTGCACGCCGTCTATGACTGCTTATTCTGCTTATTCAGCAGGAAGCACAAGGTATAGCTCGCTTTCTTCAAGAACTTAAGAGTAAGAAAACGAAAACCAATGGGTTTCTCACAAGAAATCAAACGCAAACAGGACATAGATCACCGAGATGTGGTGCCATGTAGTTTGGTATAAATTTTCGAACTTACAGAGAAATGTGTTGCTTCCATCTTCAGGGTAGAAGAGGTGGGACATTTTTTCATGCTTCCGCCATGTTTGTGCTTGCCTGCATCCTATGCGATTCTCTTCTTTGGGCCCTGGGAGATTTCGATCCCTCCCCCAACAGTCAGCCACCCCTCTTTCTCTCTTTCTACTCCACCCCATAACTCTCCAACAATTTACGAGCTTCGATACGACAGGGAAATTGCAAGAATGGCGGAGTAATCTATCTTTGTTGGAAAAAGTGGTTGGGGTAGAAAAGAGGGAGGTAAAAGAGAGAAGGAGAAAAGATAAAAACGTAAAGGAGATAAAAGAATTTGTCTGTAAGTCTGCAAGAGGAGTCTTGGTGGGTTATAAGCTCCATGCCAGCCATGCTGCTATGGGGATAACACTGCAGATAGGCACTAGGGGGGACCCGCATCTTCCAAAGTCGATGCCATAAGATTCACTGCTAAATGAACCATGATGCAGCTCCGTCGTCCTCTGTCACACAATACGCCGAAAAATCTTGCAAATATGAACAAACCTTCCTAATAATTATTCACCTTAACGCGGAATGCAAGAGGGTGTTTGAGAGAGAATAAACACTCTTGAAAACAGCAGGGTTCAGAAATTAACTAAACGCTGTTCGTAAAGGTTGTCTGTATGGCTCGTCTGTTTTAGTGCAACTAAAAACCCCCAAAAATTCTTGAGAGTTTTTTAACTTCTATGAAGAAGCCATTTTGCATTTACTATTCCCGAATTAGGAGGGATGTGTTGGAAGTATGTGCTTCTTCACTGTTTCTCCATTCGATTGGACTGGCTATAGAAAACAATCAAAATTCCAATTTCGATTACCAATCTTCCGACGAAAGTCTGAATCACTAACATCCTGAATGCTAAGCAAGGAGTTATAAATACGAGTATTTGGTAGTCTCATCTGACGGCCTCGTACTGATAATTAACCCTTTACGTTGTAGTAGATAGGACAGGCCTGCGTGCACTATGAACTCTGCACTTGGTCTACACCCAGTATTTATGTGTTTCATACTATTCATGAAAAAGTAGCGACTGTTTCCCTGCTAAGCACTCACTGATTTTTCTTCCTAACGGAAGCAAACTTTGTTCAGCGTGGGATACGAAATAAGCCTTAATATACAGTGTGTATCTAAAATGCTTCAGCGAATTCCAATCGTGAGTTCGTTACATAAAAACGAAGAAAAAATTCAAAAAAGCATACGTCCGTAAATGAGTGGTCTTTGAGTTTCACTGTAAGATTATGTTCAAAAGCAAACACCTAACTGGTAATACTTTACTTACAGCTGACATAATACATTTACAACACACGTTACCAATTTAACAATTGTTGAGTTCTTATTGTTTATCAAGCCACAATTCGGCGCCAGAATATCCTCGGCAGTATTCGAAACTGCGACTGTGGCAACCAACAACAAACAACAGACGCGAGGTAACAGTTCCGCATATATTTTTGTGAGGCTCTGTAAAACCATGTAATAACTAAAGTTACATATAATATAATATCGCAGTAACAAAAGAATCCGTCTTACAATAATAGGGACAGAATTGGGTCCAGCAGCGAGACCCAACAAAAGTGCGCATGGTTAGAGAAAGAGCGACAGAGAGATTTACTACCGGGTCGCAGATCTCCACGATTCCTTTCCAACCCCCACCCATTCAACTCGTAGTCCTGTCTCTCCACCACCCACCCTCTTCTCATTCCAGTTCACTCTTCTTGAGTCCCACACAAGATGCATGTGAAGTTTCCAGCACGAGCAGGACCAACACAAGAAATACATAAGATAGACGAAGAGGCAGCCAAAATGAGAAAGAAAGATAAAAGACACAAAAAAGAGGGATTCATAGGAGGGAGAAATAAATTGAGAATATTCTGATGTAAGATTAAGGTAAGAAAAGAAATATAAGAAAAATTCCTATCTCACCCTCTCCTACAAATTTTAGGCTACATAAATGTGGTTGAAGGACAAGAGGATAAAATGTGGCAGCTGATAATGTAAGAGGGGAAGCGAAATGTATAGCAGAATGACGAAATTGAGGGTGATGTCGATATGAGGGTACAGGAGTAGCGCCCGCCACATCTACGACCTGCAATACAACCCCGGAGTTACACAATACCACTAAGTAGTGCTGAAGACATTTGCTTGTTGAAACATTTTTTAAAATTCCTAGAAACAGCAATAAGTCACCAACAAATGCACAAAACCGTCAATAAAGGTATAAATTAACCTTTTATCATTATTAAATTACCCTACATACTTAATGCTGATTACAGAAATGCACGGTGAATTAAGATTAAAGTTCCTAGAAACATTTTACTTCCTAGGACACTAGGATATGATGGACAGTGCCTATTACTGAAGATAATCATGAATGACGAGTAAGAAGAATGTGAAAGGAAGCGATTAAGATTATTTAAAAATTTTTCTGCAGATACTGAGAAAGTCCTTGGAAAACGTAGTCGGGGCAATAAGCATCCCTGGCAAGATTCGAAGCCGGTGTCTTCATATTTCGGATCCGCAGTGTTACTGCCATATATCCTACTTGATGTTCTGGGATTCAGGTATCAGAACACAACGACAAAAAATTATGAATAAAGTGGCATAATAAAGCTCATATCTTTATAAGAACCTTCCATCAGTATTTGAAATCACAATGAGAACGAGTGCATATTACTATATTTACATCCAGTTCACTGTTAGTTTGATACAGCTCCTTTGATAACTTCCGTAGGGTTAATACATCTGGAGACTGCAACTTTACCAATTTATATTTCACTACCTGCATTATTTTTAAACTCGTCTCGCTTTAGCGAACTCACGTACCGGGTGCGGTAGGAAACGCATTTGTTTAGTGTACTAAAATGACTTAATAAAATATTGTATACACACCATTCTGTAACTTGGAATTACTAACTTTGTGACTAGTAATAGTTATTAATGAAGGGAAACTAACTCCGTGGAGCTCTCGTTCAGTTATTCGGTCCATTAACTAACCAGCCAATAAAACTTGGTCCTACATAAAACTCCCTTTCTATGTAGGATTTTTTTCGAAATCCGAAGTTTTCCTACAAACAAGTTTTCAATAATCAGACGCAAATGTAACTGAAGAAAACACTGGAATAAAATTCGTGTACCTACAGTCGGCTTTTCTTTTAAAATCGCACTGGAAATTTGCAACTTCCATGAAAGTGATTGCATAATGAGAAGCTTCATGACTTTTGATTCTCAGAAAATGAAGAACAATGTGATGAACGGGGCATGTAGCACTCGTGAGGGGAGAGGAGAAGTGTATAGAGGTTTAAAGAGACCTCTCTGAAAACCAAGGCTCCTGTCTACACTGTAATGAACCTTCGGTTCCATAAAATGCGGGAAATTTCTTGGGTAGCTGAGGAAATATTACGTTCTGAAGAATAACTGCGCTCCATGACGTTAGTTTTGTTGTTGTTATTATTATTATTGAATGGCACCGCAGCAGATGCGCTACGGAAGCACCGCAGCCTTGAAGGCTTATTGTGCACCATTGTGATGAAGATTTTAATGGAGATCCGGTGGAATGAAATTTACAGGGGAAACCGAAGTACTCGGGGAAAAAACCTGTCCCAGTGCCACGTTGTCCACCACAAATCCCACACGGACCGACCCGGGATCGAATCCGGGCCTCCGCGGTGAGAGGCCGGCGACTAACCGCCTGAACCATGGCACGGCCACTGGTTAGTTAGTTAGTCAGTCAGTGAATCAGTAATTCAGTCAATCATTCTGTCAGTCAGTCGGTTAGTTATCTTCTGGAAGTATGGGGGAAAACTACAAAAACTGACATCCTATCAGTGTATCCTGGTTAACATTCGAAAAAAGGGAGTCTAATTAATGAAAGAATAGGGCAATGGCATAGCCGAATTTGCACGGTAAGAAACAAAAAATCATCTGCTAGTAAATATCGCCAACTTAACACCTGGAATACCAAAGTCCTCTTGGGCGGGATTCTCAGCGAGTTTTTTTTTAAAGAAATATGGACGGAAGCATTTTGAAAACAGGCAGAAAACAAATTCAGATTCGGAAAACTTTTATATTTGTATGCTTATTTATAGAACAATCGTTTTAAAATCTGATAAGAAAAATGCATTGAAAACTTCAGAGAGTGCAGGACAATTAAAATTGATTGATGTGTTTAATATTATAAAAACTAATCCCTTTGACAAAGATCTTCGGAGAAAACTGTTTTATAAAACAGGTTCTTGCAACGTTATTCAATACAAAGCGTACTATTCTTAAGTAGCTTATGCAATGTAAAAGCGTTTAAATACAGGCCTATCGAAATACAGTCAACACGACGCCTATCCAAATGACTTAATATAAGAAAATTTCCACATCTTTAATACTAAGTTTGGCAACGGACAAGAACCTGAACCAATTTAATCCACTTAAAGACATTGTTTAGATATTTCCTCATAATAAGACAGAACACAACACAGTTATACGAAAAAGCAATGACTTTTGTTACTTTTGTGTAGGCTATATCACTTCTACATATTTTGAAAAGAAAATTGGACGCTAACAGTTTGGACTGAATAGCAGTCATTAAACAATTTTTATAAATTTATGTTTATCTTAAATTCATAAAGTACCTGAATACTTAACAACGGAATGATATTAGTCTTGGTTTCGAAATTTAATTGACAACACAAATTGCTTGTAAAAGTAAAGCATACACCAGGTGTTCAAAAATGTTCCAAAAATGCAACAGCCATCTCAAAATTCTACGGGCCAGATGGGTGACATGAAGCAAGTTCCATAACGATGATCCACACATATTAGGTGCCACAGTATAGAATTTAGTCGCCTGGGCGACCTGGCGCCCCGGATTTGTGCAACCGTTGTACAGCCAATTTGACCTTTTAAATTAGTTTATTTATTATCGGCTCCTTGCATTTAACCGTAACTAACTGTATTAAGCAAGAACTCATTACGTGTTTAAAGTTTCTCAGCTGGCTTTTAAAATTCCCTCATTTTACGGGACCAAAATTTAACTACATGCTACTGGATTTTATATAAAACTTTTTTGTTAACAGTTTATTTAATGGCGTTACCAGTAACGCAGGTTATATATAGCATGAAATATAAGGTAGATCAGAGAACAAAAAATTGTGAAGACTGCGGAAATATGCTCCCAGTCCTAATCTGAGGTAATATCCCGGAATTTGCTTGGAGATGAGAAATACCACGCAAGTCTAGACAGATGGTATCTTAGCGGATATGCCAATCAGATACACCCTGAATGTACATTATATCAGAGCGTTACTCCGTCAGTATTGCATTCTGTCCAGTCTGATATCTTACTGTGTTTAGGTATATATGCATATTTATAAACAATTTTATAGCACGGTTTGCGCAAACAACCAGTAACACTCAGAATATTTTTTTTAAAACGAGTCACTTTGAAACATGAACTGTAAAAATGTTCGCTGAACTACAGGCGAGTGTTCAACTGACAATCAGTTTGAAGGATGATGGATTGTTTTTAACAGCATATGTTGCGGATTTTATAGTGCGCTTTTATATGTACGAGAGTAGGGGTGACGTGTTGTCTTCGTATGTTATACGAGAGACAGAGAGAGATACTGAACCGACTTTAATTTAGCGTGGCAGCTGCAATGCCATTCATTATGAACACACACACACGCGCACACATTAGAGGGAGTATGTTCTATGAATGCATACCAGGTTCCCTCTGTTAGCCCAGTGGAAACATAGGCCTAACTACTTCGTATCACGTAAATTCTGTTGGGTTTCTCTAAGCTTAACAAACCAGTGTTTTTCTGTTAATTTCCTATCCGTTGTGGAGGTAAGATTGATTCTTATGTTACTTGACGGCACTCTTGTAATTTAATAAATTATACAGCGTCGAATGAGATAGGAAATATGATGCGCGGTAAGATCTGAAAGCAGTAGGCCTACCATCCCTCTATTCGCCTGCAGATTTCCCTTCGTTTAACTGACCGCTTTAAGCCTACTGATTAGTAAGTCCTATATGTAATGATAGCAAAAAAATCAGAATTTTCTCCATCAGTATTAAATAGTGATGTTTCTAATAGAAGCACACTGCCTTCTCTGAAAGTTAGGACACAAATTTTGTAATTTCAGTCAAGTCGTGCCATGGCTCGGGCGGTTAGTCGCCGGTCTCTCAGTACGAAAGTCTGAGTTAAATCCTGGGCCACCTTGACAAAGAGCACTGAGACAGGCTTTTGGTTCTTCTAGCAGCGTCATTCCACCAATGTTCCATAACGACTTGGTCCTTAATACTGCTCACGGCAGAAGGACAAGCGACCGAAGACTGGGCAACTTCAAACTAAACAATGTTCTTTTGAAGGTCGGGGAGCACGATAGTTGCATATTGTTTTGTCAGTCTTCAAGTTGTTAAGAACTGCGATGTAACAGCATATTCGGTGGTGGAGGTATAGTGTATACTGGCATGCGTTATTAAACTCAGTATTGGATTGAGGTGCGTGGTTAGCTTGACGCCCCGACCATTTTAACCCCAGTGAAATAAACCCCGGTACCCAATCAAGAGGAAGGTCTGTAAACTCTACAATGTGCCACGAAAATCTGGAGAAAAGAATAATTTTTACTCCTGTCGTGAATCGTAACACGGTTTCTGTAGTGACGGGAAAACAGACAGACACTAACACAAATCCAGTATCTTATCAGACTCTAACCCAAAACAAACACCTTTTCAGACAGACTCTAACCCAAAACCAATATCGTATCAGATAGACGCAACCCAAAACCAATACCTTGTCAGGCAGACGCTAACCCAAAACCAATACCTTGCCAGGCAGACGCTAACCCAAAACCAATATCGTATCAGATAGACGCAACCCAAAACCAATACCTTGTCAGGCAGACGCTAACCCAAAACCAATATCTTGTCAGGCAGACGGTAACCTGAAACCCGAAGAAGATTTAGGCTTAGATGCGATGGTGATATTAAAATGGATATTAAGGGTAGTGTGTGAGAGTATGGAGTAGACTCAGCTGGCTTCAGATGGAATCCATTGATGGGCTCTTATAAACAAGTAAACGGACCTTCAGATTCTGTAAAAAGGCAGGTAATTTCATGAGCAGCTACATGGAATTCCATATTCCCAGGAACAACTTTGCATCACGGAGCAAGTTGCATATTATTATATTTTTAATATTCCTTTAAGCGAATTCCATCATGCCCATATCACACTTGTTTCAAAATGTGCAAAGTATTAAGTTCGTGTTCTGCCTTAAAAAAAAAGTACGCATGGCCTTAAGAGCTTATTGACTATTGTGTATAAAATATGTACATGTCAACACCATATGATATAAGTTGCAGGGTTTGCTAATTTCTGTGCCCCTGCATACAACTAGCTAAAGCTGCGTTACGTATGGTGGTAAAACGAGGCAGCAGCTACCGCCACGCTAATGTACGATCACGAAAAATAAATTACCCAAGTCCTTTTTCACAGTAATTAAGCTGGACAGCAATCAGCAACAACCATATCCGGCTTATATAATCCCAAATCCCTCTCCCTACCATGTGAGGAAAAAAGGAGGGGTAGAGACGAGTTAGAAAAAGAGAGAGTGCAAAAAGTATATGCATATAATATTCCTCGGCCTGTAGCTACGGACACTCCATTTCAGTTACCTGCTCCTTATTGATGATAAAATGAAAATGAAATTAATAATAATAATAATAATACACAGTTAACCAAATAAATCTCATTAAACCCTTTGTTACACTAGACAGACACCTCTCGACTTGAATGTTATCATCAGGGTGTGTACTTCTTTCATATACTGAATATATATTTTAAGGCGAATAGCGTCTAATATTAAACAGGATGAAGTTAGATCTGTAGTTGGGTAATTACGTATTATTGTGCTAAGATTACATGGAGTGTAAAACTACAATACAGAATTGATTATTTCTACCAACAAATGCACCAAGACAAGTTTGTCACTGTTTCTTTATTGAAAGAGTGCCCCAATACGCATTTCGGCAATTATATTGCCATCATCAGGGTTTTTTTAAGTGAGTTGTCTATGTAACAACTCACTTAAAAAAACCCTGATGATGGCAATATAATTGCCGAAATGCGTATTGGGGCACTCTTTCAATAAAGAAACAGTGACAAACTTGTCTTGGTGCATTTGTTGGTAGAAATAATCAATTATACAAAGATGCACGGTGAATATAAAGTGAAGTACAATATAGAAATACATTTAGCTCTTTGAAGACTGAAAATTTCTCATTTTTAATAAATATTCATTTTGTACCTCACAGAGAACATAATGTGCTAAAGTTAGAAAGACAATCTGTGAATGCTGTACAGGGGCACACATTTTATTGCAAAAGCCACTGTATATAAATATACTGTGTAGAAAAAAGCAGAGTTTCCGGTGTTAAACCAGGTGATACTTTTTCTAAACTCTATGCTTTAAATTGTTAAGACCATTTGTTAAATTATTAATATTGAAAGATGATGTACTAAATGCTACCATATGTTCAATATTTTTTCAATGTTTAATTAAATGTGATTACGCAAATGCATGTGGTGAATAAGTAGCCTTACGTTATACGAAGATTAGGATATTACTAGTAAAACTTGTATTATCAAAGCTAAATAAGTTATGTAGAGCACTGAAGAAAACATCGAAATAACGAACGATTGACAAACGAAGAAATTACATTCATATTGCTACGTCACGGTACAATTTACGTTTCATGAAGACATGGCTTTTATGCATATTAGAACAGCCCACGGTACAACGGGAGTCGCAAAATAATTGAATATCTTATAAAGAGACTTGAAAGAAGATATTATTGACAGAAAATACAATTTGATAGGCTTAAACTATCAAAAAACAAGTGCTTCAAAAGCCTGACTGTAGTCATACTTCGAACGGCAATGCTGTAATAGCAGGTCCCAGTTTCGAAACAAATGATTCTGTACTCACATTATCTTCTACCGGAAGAAAGTCACTTCTAATTCTAAGCCAGATACGGAGTCCTGAACTTACCTGAAACAAAAAAACAAAAATAAATGGCATCAAATGACATTATTATGCTTGTGATAAGAGGGAACACCAACGCTCAATGATTAGCAATTATGATTTTTAGCCTTTATGAGATTAGGTGCGATATCCATCAGTACTAATCGAACGCCGAAATAAATGTACTTCAAAATATTCTACAACTGTTACGTTTAAAACAGCTTCTAATTCGTGCCCTTCGTTTCTCTAGGATGTGGTTCCGTGCTAATGAATAATTGGTGCCCGACGTTTCGAGAAAACCTAATGGCCTTACATTCAAGCGTCGAAATGCCTAAGACAACAACTACACAGCTGCGAAAGCGTAAACACTCGCATCCTCCAATTCAACGCGCATAATCTTCATTCCCTTTGATGCTATATAATCTTTGCACTTTTAAAAGAGACGTAAATATATTCATAATCATAAATTTTACGTAATGTATAAGCATGGTAAAGGAGCTACATGCTCTATACAATAATTTAGTACATAGAGTGAGTAGAGCTTTCAATAATTTTACCATTTTGTCCCCTTGATTTAACCCAAACAACAATAAAAGTCCAAATACCTCTTAATCAAAGTATTAAAGACTTCCAAACATTCAGTTCCTTCTAATTTGTTAGCTATGCCAGTAACAAATCTTTTACTTTTGACGATAAGTTAACTACTGCCTGTAATACAGCGTCGTAAAAATTTAGTCATCCAAGAAAGAAAAATACTAATGGGATGAGGAAGACAGCCTACGTGGGACACAAGCATTAGTGTCACATGTAAAAACCAATGTCGAATTCTATTGTCAGGGAGATAAAATGTGGGCACATTTAGCTGAGAATTACAGTTTACTTAAAAATTATGATCTTCCATCCTTAGCATTGGAATCTAGACTATTTCGTAGCACTAAATTATGAACACAAATCTCCAGTTTTATAAATTACGAAAAAGTAATTAAATATGCTAATTATGGTGGATGCTGTACGTCGCAAGGGAAAACCGCCTACTCACTGTCAGTCCAATAACAAATAACACACTGCATACGCAAAAGCATCACACAGGCACCAGAAAATGTAAACAGATTACAGCTTTAAATATTCACCACTTATTTTATTTTCTTTTTTATTCTACTATTCTCTTCCTTTCTGTTGTTTCGCTAAACCTCAGACTACAAAATCTTAATGGATGGGACTGAAAGACTCTATTCTCAATACATAAAACACAGGGTAGATCAATACGTACCTTATATTTGTTCACATTATGTTGAGCAATTTTGAACCTTATTGACAGACAAAGGAAGAGGACGGAGAACAGTAGGTTCATGATTATTTATACACGTAATACCGTCCTATGAGAGCCGAGCTTCTCACGAGAGTGACTATGCCGATTACTTTCTTCTGGAATGTAACGTTGTAAACTTGCACAAAACTTCGACGAAATTGCTGCCTTAATCCTACTCTGAATCGTTCGTATCACAAAACATACGACAACAATCCTAAGCTTCTGTGGCCAATACTGTATTCCCCTCTCTTGTTAGAGCCACGGCACTTCATGGGTCAAAATAAGAACATCTCGCTTTTTCCGCAAAGTGGACACAATTCAATTTACTTTTACATCACCTACACAATCAACGCAAAGTCTTTTAAAAATGGTTTACTTATTACGCTGTCTATTCTTGTGGCCTGTATGTTTCTGTTCCTCATCACCATCCGGTCTCAAACACCAAATGCAAGTGTGATCAGCAAAATCACGTTTTAATGACGAAGGTGAAAAAAGGAACCAAGTAACCTACCCTACATAAATCACAAATAAGATTACTGTTTATGAACATAAGCGTTGTTTTGACTGCAGGGGAATATGTGTTGTGTAAGTAAAGAGGAATTACACACAACAAAATGGAACAATACAATGTTAATTTATTTGTAATAGGCCATATATATAGACAGTAGTAAATATGATTCAAGCATTGATCAAGTTGCGATTGAAAAAAGGGCGCCGTCATTTAATGAAAGGTTTAATTTAAAGCTCTTCCGTTTGAAACGCCTGTAATGACACTTAAATATGTTGTGTAATGGCAGAATGTAACCATTTACCCTTCAGAATAATCAAGGAGGACACATCTGCCTTTTAAATTTTACTATGTATTTAATTTCAAAAACCCTAGGAATACCAATTGCAAGGACATATATTCATAGATTTGTGAGTCTAAATGTAAACATAGCGGGTTACACTCATACGGAAACTCAAATACTCGACGGAGTGTAATCATTGCAATTAACCATACAGCGAACATAAGCTCAATACTAAACCTGAGAGAGAATGTGAAAGAAACAGTCAAATTGCCTCAGATTTATTTCCGGACACTCCAGCGTATTAAGGTAGTGAGGAGCCACATGAAGGGTTTTTTTAAACAGGACATGACGTGGCGACAAAGAATCCACACAGAACTCTGGCGGGGAAAAGTCATACGAAGATCCGATATGGAATACCGAAAAGCAGATGACAAAGAGTTCGACGTCAAAAATAAATTTTATGAAGTGGGAAGGAAGGACCTGGTTGAGAAACTACGAGGAGTCCAATTGCGAAACATGGGCAAACGTTTTGAGCGTCTGAGTACTGATATTGAATTTGATTTTGCTCCAAGTGATTTTGAACTTCTTCCCAGGGAGCTGGTTCCTTGCGTAAAGTACAAGGAATAGAGAAATTGTGATACGCATGCCTGTATTGATCCGGTTATTGGATGTCTGTAAGGTAAAGGTAAAGCAACCCCATTACAGGCCTAGACAGGCCCTGAGGGGTCCAGGAGGTTGAGGCTCCCAGATTTGTAGACAATCGGCACATGAAGGTGGTAATGTTGTCAGCCCTACGCACCGGCCGCCTTTACCCCCCCAGGAAATATTCCTGGTACTCATCTCTATTAGAGGCTGAGTCGACCCCAGGGCCATAGTGCGACCGAAACGATTATGTCAAGGAATTAATTCCATTGACACCATCGGGAATCGAACCCGCGACGTTCCGGTTTGTAACGTAGTGCCTCAACCAACTACGCCACCGCGCGCCCCCTTGGATGTCTGTACGTACATTTAATTTTATAAATGATAAATATGAAAACAAGAGTAAAGAAAAATGTTTACGTCTTTATGAGATATTAATATTTGGAGAGTCGCAAATTGCAAGGCGTAGAAAAGTAAACCACCCGTCACGTCAAAATACATTCTTCTCATTGTTACTGTATTTTATACCTTAAAAGGTAAACTACATACAAAGTAATAATATGTACACTTGTATGGATAAAACGACGAGAATAAAATATGTAAATTTCACCAAGTTTCACTATCAATTTATCAACTTCCTTTCTACGCACTATGAATTTCTAATTCCTTTCCATTCCTCCATTACACATCCCGCGAAGCGAAATGTCATGAAATGTATGCTATTAACCTACCACGGTAGAGATCCATAAAGAGTCAGTTGTTTTTCTTAAGCGGAAGACACTTTACGTTACAAGTCTCCTTACACCGCCTCTGTAACCTAGTGGGCAACTGACGTTCACTAGCTCGTGCAAACGTAACGTGAGAGAGAGTTCTGAACACTGCCATTCAAAAATCCATCATTCAAGGCAGTAAGATATGAAGCAGGATTGTATGCCATTCGATGTGACCCCCCTAAGGGGTAACAAGACAGGAAATGAACGTATAAACTTAACATTGAGGCGCTTTAGCTTAACCGTTGTTGCCATTGAAAAGCAATAAGTATTACACATGTTGAGTGCCTGTAACCTTAGTTACCAGGCATGCAAAGCGCATGCGCCGTATTATATTGATATTTGTGGCCTGTCTGGCTTTACCATACATTTCCACATTATCTCATAAACGGCAAGATTTTCGGAAAAAGGTTACGGAATATGAAATATGTGTTTGGATTTTCGCTACAAACTTTGTCTGACACAGTTCTCGTAAGAAGTGAGCGAGATATGATCATATTTCTATATTGGTCTTCATGTAAAGTACGAGTTATTCTTGTCATATTTTGATGAAACTTGAATTTTCTCGACAAGATTGTCGAGAAATACTCAAATAGCAAATTCTATGAAAATCCGTCGTGTGGGAGCCGAGTCGTTCCAAGAGGGCGGACGGACGGACAGACGGATAGGCAGACGTGATGAAGCTAATAGTTGCTTTTCGCAGTTTTGTAAAAGAGCCTAATAATTGGAGATAATTTATTTAAACGCACACAAAATAAATTATTAAGCAGAGATGGCCCTAAACATAATCTTCCGACTAAATGTCCAGTTCCTTTGTACATATTAAAGCAGTTATTTATATAAATTTTCGAACAATTCAATTTGTGTGTACGTACACTTGTGAACATGAACATTGTCTTAACTAAACTGAAGGCTGCTGAACCAATAACTTTGTTCAGAATGTCATGAAAACCCAACCATACCTGCAAATTCTTTACGTTGTACCTGCAACAACCCAAAGTCCATCACAAAGGATACTGCTACAGAAATCCTGTAGCAAGTGATGAGCCGCTGATGCAAATGGCGTATTTTAAATTTGTGCTCGATCATTTGTAACGGCGGCCTTATGGTTAAGAAGGGATGGCGGATTACAAACACATAACAGCTGTGCCATGTGCTTGTACACAAGTGAAAACTTTTGTTAAGCGCCCTCCCATCTCTTCTTCATTTATCCACAAAGTATTTTATACAAGAAAAAGGAACGAAAACTTGGTCTACGCTTACAAAATGATTTATGAGTATATATTACAATATAGACCTATAAGTATACACACAAACCATTATAATGGTAGAATATCGATTTTACATTAGCTGAGCTTTCGCGTATATTATTTTTCTAAGGCAACCCACTGGGTTGCGGGATAAGGCGAATTACGACAGGAAAGAATAAGATGAGTAGGGTGGGTAGAGGGTAAAAAAAAAACAAAATAAGCAGTGCAGGTTCGTACAAAAGAAGATAGGGCGTTGAGGGTGTAAAAAATGTGCATTTATGGTGGTTTGCAAACTCAACCCTAGACAAAGGGAAGGCAGGTAAATTTTTACCCCTCCTTTTGCATAACGTTTAGCAGATGAGTAAAAAAGGAATACGTAAAAGTTAATAAAAAAGTAGTTCCTCGAAACATGTGAAGGGAAGAAAATACAGCATTTCTTCTTAATGGGAAGAGATATGAGAACATTAGAGACTTAATTTATAATAAAAGACTTAGAGGTGGTTTGAAATGACGTACTAATTTCTTCCTACATCGCAATGAGTATGTTTTTACATCAGATCAGTTGATAGAAATTACGAAGGATTTCGGAATAACAAGTAAATTATTTACTCTGGTTAAGACGACATTGGGAAAGACCTACAAGAAGGAGAAAATCAAAGGAAAGATGACATCCGGTTTTGAAACTTTTGGACTGAGGCAAGGTAATGCATTATCCTCGCACTTTATTTAATCTGTGTGGGTGAAGACTATAAGAAATATGAAATAAACTCAGCAGGAGCAATATTCGATAAAACAAAGCAGTGCCTCTTATGTGCAGATTATGCGGTAATTTCTGAAACGTGCAGTGAAACATATTGCATAAACTGTGCCCAAAGGACATTCCAGGTGAATGGAATTATTTACCTTCAAAGTGTGTACGTAAGGAACAATAATGTCTTTCGGGATATGACGCCATGTAAGCTCGTAGATATTTACCAAAGTTTTGAAGGAAAGGGCTGCTCCCCTTTCAACCAACGTTTTGGAGGAAACTACTGTTCCTCTTTTCAAATGTTTCTGCTCTTAAAATGGAGGCCATCATAAAATTGGAAGACGTTACATCCAGAAGAGAGCATTCTTCATGTTCATCCCCGTGAAAAGCTCTAATATCACTGCGTGCCTGATGATGTACTACATTATTACTTGCGACGACACTAAGAAGTAATCGAGATACGACTACAAATAAACCTCCTTCTATATTCTCGAAGGAAGCATAGCGTGCGCTATCCCACACACAACACGTAGTCCTGCATGCGTTTTTTTTTTTTTAATATATGGCTCGACAGCCCTATATGGGCCTCCTCGTCGAGGTTTCATGGTCACACATATTTGAGACACACCACAGTCGGTAGGACTCCTCTGGACGAGGGACCAGCTCGTCGCAGAGACCTCTACCTGACATCACACAACACTCACAAGAGACAGACATCCACGCCCCCGGTGGGATTCGAACCCACGATCCTAGTAAGCGAGCGGTCGAAGACCCACGCCTTAGACCGCACGGCCACTGGGATCGGCCCTGCATGCGTATGTCCCCTACCAAATGTACATTTCCATTTCAGTCCGTACTGTAGTTGTGTTGAAGTAGATCGCACATCTTCACACTTAACTCCGTATTAAGTTCAGACTGACCACGTTAATTACATTAAAAGGTAAATTTTTCCCTGTGCACGCCATGAAGACATATAGGGGGAGTAAAGGTGTAGCTTCACTTATTCTCAACCTCGGCGCAAGAGTTGAGTGGGTAACTTCACATTCCGACCGCTTTATTCCGGTACACATTTAACAGGAGTCTGCGTGGGCCTCAGAGAGTGTCTGAACATTTTGGAGAGAATAAAAATTTCTAATTCCTACTGGGATTCGAACCCCGGACCGTCCAATGTAGCATAGTCACTATACCGATTACGCTAACCGGGCTCACTTTAATTATATTATTTTAAATCACTGGAAAACTACAAAGGTATATTTAGATATAAAATGTACATGTATGACAGAAATGTCATATAACGAAATAGGAAAGACCTGAGTCTCATCAAAACATGATCCTGAGATATTGCCTGATAATGAATCGTCGAAAGGAAGCGACTGTACTTTAAGGGATTAATAACACAACACTCATATTCTCTTCAGAAGTCTGGTCTCTCAAGACCACATTCCATGTTCTTCCCTCAGTGTGACATCCTATTTTCAAAACCATGCAAAACATCACGCAAAATTGTAGCACTATACATTTTAATTTTATATTTTATAATAGCAGATGGGAAGGACAATGATTTTGAACCGAACTGTGTCCGAATTGATATACTCTTAATTTCTTCGTCGAAGCATTTTTAATTTGTTAGTGTGTTTCCCAGACATCTGAAGTTTCCACTTCTTAAAAGGAATTATCATTTTTCAAAATGTAGGATACAATCTCAGTGAGAGTGTTGTATAAAACTTCCCACTGAAACCTAGGCTTTTCAGTGGTCCATAAATAGATGTTGTCCTCTTACACTGGGTTAATTACCCAGCTTGTACACGTAGTTACCTAAATTTCGAATGTACGCCCACAGATTTCCACACTCTGGAAGTTGTTATGTATAATCACCTAAACAGATATTATGTAAAGACTATTAGTCATACGAACAATAAAATATAAACTATTATTTTTAACTTTTTAAAGAGCACTTGTCGTTATACGTACCATTCGATTTAACACTAACATTCTGCATTTTGACATACGCTATATTTATTTCGTATGATTCTCCGAACGTAAAGCGATTATTTCCCTAAGCAGCGTTAACAATCTGATATGTTTAGTGTAGACGCGGTGTGTCTTTTTTACGGTAAGAATTGAATATGGAATAATATACCTGTATGAATATACACGTACTTTAGAGAGAATCTACGCCGTTTGTAAGTACCCCAGAGTAATTATAGTTTAGCATAAACTGAAACGTGTAACTGGAGCGACACGTGTGGCAATGAAACGTCATCCAGTTGGCTTTGTTTCAAGCGAGAGCACTTTATACACCACGCCGTATATAATCTACACAACACAACACTGGAGCTTCAGCTTAACTTGCCCACGTCGTGTTGGTTTAATTGGATGGACAGTTCCTTAATTAACTAATTACTGTCGTGGATGAAGCTGAAACCAACAAGCAAGACAGAGACAACATACCCATGTTTGTGTATAACGTTGAAGAGGTTGGGGGTTATATAAATAAATTTTGAAACATTGTATAAGTCTGGGCTGAGTGGGTTCACAGAACTTCATTTTCAACTATGAACATGGTTCAGGTTTATTTTATGAGAGAGGGAGGTACAGTCCCTGTGTGTCACTGGGGGTCGTTTGCTCTAGTTTCATGTACTGAAGAGGCTGCAGTTTCAGTACAGGTACCTAATCATGCAGGGAAGGTATTCTGTATCAGACAAGTGAGAGAGACATATAGAGAGAAGTTCTTTATTTAACGACGCTCAATTACTGAGAATAGAGAGAGAGTCGGTGATAAATATTGATTCTTCTGTGCTGAAACGTTACAATACCGGGTAACTGGTTCCACACTTCTCTAAACATTTCGAAACGATGTAATGTTCTTGAAACTTACGAAGGTATGTCACAAAATTTGGCAGGCTTACCCTAGCAGTATGCAAGCCCGTTTAATGAAAATAAGAGTCTATGTAAACCCACTTACAAGGCACATTCAGGAGCTTAGGTGACCTTGAAAATGAAATGGAGTAGAACTAAATGGCACTTGCAATTGGTAATTTATCACATAAAAAATAAATATATCAAGTCTTGTAAAAATCTGTTAAAAATACAACACGTAGAGTTCAGCACAGCACATAAAGTTATCCTCAAAACAAGCCTACAATAAAACAAAAATCATATATGACAACAAATAACAAATTTGCTTAAGCTTACACGTTTTAGATATGTGCTGAATTTCTTTCCCTTTCCGCCGTGTTCAGATCGGTTCTTGCTACCGGAGGTTACCAGATCAGAGCGCGAAGCCTAACAGTAACCTAGATATAAAACCAAAGTTCAGAGTGTGTGGTACATTATTTCTAGCATAAAGCGGAGGCGAGTGTGCACTATGTGGAAAGACAAGTGTCCATAGGTAGATACAAATAAGCCCTTCAGTGTCTGCAGAGAAAAAATAGTGAACACCAAATATTTCAATTTTTGTTTTTGAGTTCCATTTCAAAGACTTCCTTAATATTTCACCCACGGCATGATAAACAAGATAAAAATGTACGTATAAATTCAAAGTGAGGGGCGTTCGATTTTTTCCCTGATGACTGGAAATTTATTTGGCGTGATATCAAGTTTTATGCTGTTTCTTCAATTTCTCTGGTTCTGCCTCATATCTTATTCTCGCCTACGGCGAAATATTAACAAAAATATGCATACGTCTTGATGTAAAGTGTCTGTTATTTTTGTTC
This sequence comes from Reticulitermes speratus, assembly GCA_021186555.1. Lineage (NCBI taxonomy): Eukaryota > Metazoa > Arthropoda > Insecta > Blattodea > Rhinotermitidae > Reticulitermes > Reticulitermes speratus. The sequence goes on along the minus strand of JAJKFL010000003.1, from coordinate 34,618,442 downwards.
AATTTTAACCAAATTTGAATCAAATCAACAGATTTAAGCAAAAATCACCAATATAAATTTTTACAAAAATCCATCCATTGGGAGCTAAATGTTTCGTGCTGACAGGCAGATCTACGGACGGAAAGACACAAGGAAGATAACCATCGCTTTTCGCAATGCTTTGTAAACGTGTTTTTAAAATGTGCAATAATTTCAGCACTTACATTTTCCAATACGTGTGCCTACTAAACACAACACACTTTTTATATTCTATATTACGTTATTTATATATATAACATTTTTTCGGCCACAGGGGCCATCATCATGTATCACCAAAAAGTAAATTGATAAAATTAAGTTTTAAAAATTTCTTACATCAGTGGAATTAAATAAAAATACACTAGCTAATATTTATCTTTAGGGTACTAAATTCAACATAATAAAGAATATTATATGACTTCAATGATGAAAATCATCCTATGAAAATCCCGTCATTTCCTTCCATATAAATATGGCAATTCGTCGAAAAGCACCGAAATATTAAATCAAGGCGCACAAGGAACACGGAACATGTCCCTCTCACCAAGGAGGTCTGGGTTCGATCCGAGTCCAATCCGCGTAAAATTTGTGTTGGATGATGTGGTACTGCAGCAAGATGTTTTTTGCCTTCTTCTGTTTCCTCCTGTCACTATCATTTTACCAAGGCTCCATATTCAGTCACTTATCCACCACCGACGCTACACAACATAATCTTAGCAAATGACAGCTTTACATTTCGGACTAATATTTGTCCTTGCTCCTGAATGATTACATGTTATTTCAGACTTTTTTTCAGCACTATAGAACACAAGTGTGGTCTATAGTGCTGGTAATGCAGGATATCGATTAGCAGTTATCTTTTAAATATAGCCCAAACCTTCCTGTTTCTATGTATGAAATTGTTGATTTCTAATTTATTGGTATTTTGCTTTTCCTTATTCTAAAATCTTAAGTAATCATTTACGCAAGTACAGTCAAACCCTGACATAGTGCCCCTGATTTTTCACCACAATTTGTGTCTATATATTGAAAATGCGGTTATACCTAAGTACTGTAGAACTGGGTACTTCTCTTCACAGTATTTCGTAGGAGCTAGGTGATGATGGCGCTATATCGGGGTGGGGGCGAGGTGCGCGCTATATCGATGTTTCACTCTATGTAAAGAAGTAAACCTAGCCCTATAGATTCAGGAAGGCACAAATTCGTTTAATTATTATGTAGAATAAGAGACTTCACTAACGTCCGCCTGTGATCGGAACGACACTGTTAACTGTTCATTAACCTTCCCCTGCGTCCGAGAGATTATTGTTATTGCTCACTTATTAAGGAAATTCTCCGTCCTTTATAAAGCGGAGTTCGTTACCCGATTTCTCCCATCTACGCCTAGACGTTTCAAGTAATGTATTTCCTAAATCTGTCCTACCAAAAGCAACAAACACATATAGCTGCTTCCTTCTTCGTTACGGTAGACGACGGACGTAGAAGTCTTCTGCAACTTTGGTACACTTCTACCAGACTACGGGGCGTCAAAATATATTGTACATTTATCTACCTAGTCACAGGCTTCACAACTTCAAATAGGACATAGGAATAAATAACAGGAAAAAGAATATTACGAGATCGGTAGTTAAGGTCTCCATTCTGTTGAGATGTGGCGCCGTGCCACTGGATAATTGGTGTCCTACGTTTCGATACAGCGCGGTGGTCTCATCTTCAAGTGTCGAAATGTTTATGAAGAATTTACAATTCGGCTCACAAAGACGATACCGCCACACTGTCTCGAAACGTCGGGCACCTATCACCCAGTGACGAGACACCACATCCCAAAAGAACAAGGCTTAAAATGCAGGGTTTCAAAGGCTTAAAATGTAGCAAGGACCCGTAGATAGACTAATATAAGCCCGTATATTTTCTACAAAGTCCATTAAAGAAGAAAATAATGTAGAGCGCGGTGGAGTATTAATTTAAAAATTTACTTCTACTTAATGAATCATAATGCAAGTCTACTTCCTGCAAAAGACGTATTTGTTTGGCTGGCTACCAGTCTGAATATAAAATATTTTAACAATTCAGTTTATATGCGGTTTATTATAGACCCACACATAGTTCTGAAGCAACTGCTTATAAATATGCATATGTATCAACAAAGAAATAATACTACAACAAAACTCCCGGAACCCAAGAGACATAAGCACAAAAATCCTCCCTTTCCTTGCTCCGACGCCATCATCCCTTCCAGCCAACAAGGTCAGCGCAAACTTGGGGTTGGTAGCTGCGGTTACTTGTGTGACTGCATCCCAACAGTTAGGGTGGGGCTAGAAACTGTGTGTATCGCATCTTATGAAAGATGTGTACAGTGAAGTAATCACAAATTCCTTTATTTCATTTTTCTTTTTGTCGGGTAGCGAAGTCTTCCCAGACACCACTGTGTAGCTAATATTCACTAAGTTTACTGTGCGTGATATTTTTTATTTCTTTCCAATGGCTCGACTGCCCCTTGGGGGCCTAGGCCGCCTCATTTTTCGAAGCTTCACGATCACACTTTTTAGACACACCACACTCGGTAGGACTCCTCTGGACGAGGGACCAGCTCGTCGCAACACACAACACTCACAAGAGACAGACATCCATGCCCCCGGTGGGATTCGAACCCACAATCCTAGCAAGCGAGCGGCCGCATAGCCACGCCTTAGACCGCACGGCCACTGGGATCGGCAGTGTGCGTGTTATTCTAGGTTTAACCAAAAGCAACTGCTACGAACAAAGTCCACTAATGCAGCGGGGACATGATGATCTGTAAGTCTGTGTTCGCTGCAGTAGAGAGTACTCTAATTTTAATGCACATGTACAAGTAAGCTCATATTTTCTTTTGTTGTTCACGGATTAAATGGAAGTCTGTTCCCTTCTTTTAAGTGGCATCTCTGGAACTCAGACAGGTAACCACAATATTTTTATTTTGTTCATTCCGTAAATGGTGGCGACATATAGACCTACAGTTACCCGGTTCTTATCCCGGTGTGATGTCACCTATCCTAATCGAAATTTCGATTGTTTCCTGCAGTATTTCCCCGCAAATGCAGACATAATAACGTAACTCCAAAGATATCACAATCGTATTCTTATGAAAGCTTATATGTTTACCATTCATGATCATCTTCCGTTGTTCATCAGTGGTGAAATACAGTCTGTGCAGCTTCACAGAAACGAACACTAAGTCAAGAAGCCTTTCCAATAATTTATGAAATAGTAAAGCCAGAAAACTGAATCCCCAAATTTTGAGTTAAGTATTGTAAGGTTGTTGAAAATACTGGTACACCCCTACGAGTGCTACCCACTTTGAAGGATGAGGGACGTATTAAGAGCAAAATCAGTGGGGATTAGGCTGAATACAGGCATCCGGAATGTGAGGTAATATTTTGTGCAAAGTGTCATTATTATTAAATTGAAGCGATCCACAAATATGGACGTCATTGTGCTAGTAGTCACAACACAGCTGTACGGATATTGTTATACTAATTTAATTCTTAGCTAAATGTTAAGTGAGATAATATAACTATTAAGTGGGATGTGAGTCTGTGTAGTAGCTATAAACGTTTGTTTTGTATAAAAAAATATTTCTTTTGAAAGAAAATTCTGCAAAAATAATATTTTATTAGATCAGAATTCCTAAAAAAAGTTTAGCTAAGGAAAAAATAAAAATTAATTATATAATAATAACAATTTTAAATTACATTAACTTTAAATCAGAGTATAAAAAATGACGTTGAGATTCTAACACAGATCCAACGAACTCTGAAATTAGTGCTGTGGCAGAGGAATAAATTGTTGGTCTGTGAAATCGTCAAACAAGTCTAGTTGTAAAGCTTTCAACGCTCCTGCAGGCAGCCATTTTCAGCTTCACCAAAGCCAGCTAGTGGCGTGGCAGTGGAACATCTGTGCTATGCAAAGAAACGTTTCCATCCTGCCTGGCGACAGGCATATCCACCTTCCCTGCCTAATCTCTACTTGTTAAATTATGAATCCACAGAACGCCCAAAATGGAAAGCTTGAATTATCATTAAAAAATGTTTTTATAAAAGATAATTTTATAATTTCAGCATTTGAACAGCGCAGCAGGACCGCTTTTCCAATAAATATTTTTTTAAGTTCCATGTGTTTAAGCTTACCCACTTAGTCGCAATGCAATAAAGCAAGATATCAGATAATTTGCACACCAGCAGTTAAACACATTCTGGGAAAACGACTTAATGATGTCACTCACAGAAAAATTAATCAGATTAAAGTATAATTAAAATTAAAAGTAAAGCAATCCCCATTACAGGCCTGGACAGACACTTAGGACTCCAGGAGGTTGAGGCTTCCAGAATTTCTGGACAATCGGCACATGCAGATGGTAAGGATCCCCTCTGAACTACTCATAAATTTCATTATGAACTTAAAGAGTCTGTCAAACACTGTAATGAATCATTGGGTTTTAGAACAGGAGTGGAATTTTTAATTCGTTAATTCTTTCCCAATTAGGAATCTGCTAAATACAGATAAATAATGAATACTTGTAACATGATCTTTCATACGCTTACTTTGATAACTTACCAAACTAAGTAGGCCTGGTAACAGCATGAATGGTATTAAGGCAAAGAATATTAAATCCCTCGGAACCAACTGCTTTAGAAATAAATAGCACATTTGGTCCACTTTGATTTGACCGTGTGCTGTATATCTAATTACCTTCTTTATAGGCCTATATTATGCATTCTAAACACTGTCTGTTTGCTGTTGTTAGAAATTAAAGTAGTGATAATTCACTAGGCCCACAATCAGTCCTAAAAATACGCTCCTTTAAAAAACAATACAAAAATATTCTCCGACATCAAACAGCAAAACTCAAATGACATTGGTAGGGAATCGCATGTGATGTGATAAACTTAACAATGTATGTTACACTACTACTCTTAAGTTGCAGAAAAGATGTTCCCCCATAATGCTGGTATCTACCAAACTATGCGGGGCCTAGTTCATGGTAACGCTTATCGGGCTAGCTTTTATTTTGTTGATTTCAGAGCTATCTCTCACACAGGAATTTCAGGCGCAGTTTCGAGACAAATTCTTAATAAAAAAATTAGAATCACTTAAACATTAAGCATGACTTCATGTGCACTTCTTATGAATGGTCACATACACATCCAGTACAACAGGACTTCTCTTTGGTGAATTAGGAATATGTGGTTTCAGAATGGACCAATCCGGTTAGAAATTTACAAATCATTTCTGTGGCGATGAGGGGATATCTTAAAATTCCTGTAAGCACAGGAATTTTAAATTTAAGCCTTATTCCTAAAATTCGAAAGTAATGCACTTCTTGTTTCAGCTGCCATAAGATGAAACTGTACCTTTTAATTCGTATTATTCCACGTCCGTTATCATTATTTCAGGTCGGCTATATACTTTGCTCTATTTTATGTGCTAATAAATAAAGCCGTGTTGCTGTATTGATGTCTAGGTGACGTCTATCCACTATCGTGTTCACAAAACTGTGCAAAAGAGCAACGGGTGTCTCTGCCTCTGTTCAGACAACCAGAACTTTCACAGATACGTCAGTCCCCTCCCAAACAGATCAAACAGCGCCCTTCAGATTTTCAGATCTAAATTAACAGGATATTAAAAATTAGATTTATTATCTTTGTGCGACTGTGAAACACTAACAATACGACTAAGGAGATCAAAGTGGGAATTGAGGATTAACGATGCAAACATTTCACATATCTTTGGATTAAGTTCAGATTTACGTCTCTCTAAGATTATTTAAACAAAACCGGTATAAGAGACGGTAAATGAATGAAGAAAATGCATGAAAAATAAAATAGACATATTGCTCAATCTATGGCCTGGTTTTCAAGCTTCGTCCGAAAGCTGATTTAATAATAAAATTTTTATATTGTTCATACCGTGCATTTTTGGTCGATCACACATCTCTTTAACCAAAAAATGCACACTTTTCGTTTATAATAAATACAATTTACAGTAAAACTAGTCCGACATGTTTCGAATCCCTATTTTGGGATTATCATCAGGGACTCGAATTTTGAATTACACAAATTACAAATCAACAATACTTGCACATATTAAAAGTTGTTGATTTGTAATTTGTGTAATTCACAATCCGAGTCCCTGATGATAATCACAAAATAGGGATTCGATTCATATCGGACTAGTTTTACTGTAAATTGTATTTATAATAAATAAAATTGTGTATTTTTTGGTTAAAGAGATGTGTGAGATGTCGAAAGCCACCAAAGTGTTTATACGAATTCTGAAAACTAGAATTCATTTCAGTAGACTTAATTGACCACACAGTAGGGCTACATATTATGAAACATAATAATGTTAACATCGGGGAATTTTAAACTTGCAAATAACAAAAGTAACCTCCATTAAAGAACATTGCTGGCAATATATGGTTTCAAAATTGAAAGCCAGAAGCTAAAACAACTCTACATATTTCGAGAATTCTTGTTATTTCTAGCTCTGCGTGAACTGAATTTTCGACTGCTTAGGCAGTTCAGCATGACCATGTCATTGGTGCAGGTATGTGAAGGACTATTTTTGGGGGTTCTCATTGGCTGGCACCTTTGAGGGCGGCTGCGTTCACTCATACTTAGGCATTATTCATGGGTCCAGAACACCAACAAAAAAATTAAAGAAGCGGGAAGAAAAAAAGCATAAATAAATAGATTCCTTGGATAGTGGCCCATTGAGACTAAGATACCACAGTTGACTGCCATCTTTTATCGATACACTCACTTTCTAGATCTAAATATATTTTACTAGGTTTTCCGTTCAGCTAAGTAAACATCCTCTGGAAGACTTGAAAGGTTGTTTTGCTGTTGCTAGCAGCTTTTCTAAACGAGCGGAGCCTCAAATCCACAGCCTGGCCACAAAAAAGGTAAATGAGAATATAATGTATGTTTCAGCTCCCAGATTCACTTACTTAAACGTTTTAGTATTAAAATGTCTAATGGCCTACACCAGAAGTGGAGTTAACGAAGACATTTGGGCCTTATGCAGAGGAAGTGGCACGAGGCTATAATTGTGTAATGAGAAGCTTAAAAATTCTGACTCTTAGCTAAATATTATTAGAATGATCAAGTCAAGAAAGTTGAGATGGTCGGAATATGTGATACTGTATCTATGGACAATAAGAGAAATACACAGAGGTTTGGATCAGGAAAACTGAAGAAGAGAAATAGCTCAGAAGACTTAAGCGTGGATGGGAGTATAACTTTCAAGCGGATCTTAAATAAATAAGTGGGCTTAGGACAAGGACTTGTAAACAGCTAAGTAGTTAGGCTCCTTCCGATTACAAATTTTAAGCCTATACTGAAAGCAGACAATCTTCAGACCAAGCATAAAAATATTTTCGGTGTAGAGGATTCAGTGCCTTTATAAAGCCTGATTTTACTAAAAATAAAGTTACCCTATAACATGCTACGAAGGCACAGGGGGGAGTGGAGGTAAGCTATACACTTTCTTTAACCTCGGCGCCAGATGGGGGTGGGTGGTCAACGCCAAGTCCTGGCCGCTTTATCCCCGGAAAAGATCCGGTACCCTTTGTGCAGGAATCTGGGTGTTTCACAGCGCCGGTTTAGACGGGTGCGGAAAAGCTCGCCTCCACCGAGGTCCGAATACTGAACCGTCGAGTCCGTAGCGAGTCGCTATACCGCCTACGGTATCCTGGCCCACCTGATTTTACTAAAAGCATAAATGTTCCCTAAAGCATGTAATCGGAAGTAATGAAACTAAAAAAATGGCGCAAAAATATTTAATTGAACATAACAGACATCCCTCATTGCACTTATGGACAAAACGAATGGTCTTCAAAAGAACGAGACAATCATCCTCACGGCATAGAATAAAGCAGGTATGGCATGCCTATGTCCACTGCACAGAAGCAGTCAGACCTGTGGTGTCAGTTTCGGCCTACCTTCTTAAAAATAACCTGCAGGCCATCATGTCACTTATGCTATTGCCAGGACAGTACGTGCCATTCTGCCACTCGTGACGGTGTTACTGCGCTGAAAAGGTAATTTTTTTTATATGCCTTACATTAACGCTTATTTTACAGCCTCTCACTTCCATCCAGTGCCTACGTTAAATATACATCAAGCTATACAATTAATCTTCCACAGACTTCAAGTCGCGTTACTTAATTAAACACACGGATAACTTTGCCATTCGGCAGAGAAACCTAATTAGAATGATGTGCGAAACTTTTTCATGAAATGTTTTGATCAGTGGAAAACTTTGCTATGCAACCAAGACTCGGTTAGTGGCCACAGTGTGAGTTTTCAGTTACAAACTCCGTGCACCCAAGCCGTACCAATTCTCATGATATTTTCATAGTTTCTCCTGAAACCTATCCAACAAATTCCAAGGTAGTACCTTAACGCTTTCTTCTCATCCCATTTGAAACAGCTATAGTTGAAATTAGGGCTCACAATACCGGTCAAAATCTTAATACCAATATTTCGGTATTTTTTATTTATGAAATCAGGATACAGGCATTAATACCGGTATTCCAAAAGCAAACACTTTTCTCAATAAATTTTGATGACAACTATATGCAATGACGTAAGTAAAAACAAGCAATTACTTGAATTCATGTTTTAATTACAATAATAAATATTCTGAAAAAACATTATTAAAATACATTTATTCTAACAACAAAAATATAAGTATTGATATTGCAAATTGTAGTTATGTTTAACTTAATCAGAAACAGTTTAAGCATGCACACTACCTGTTCGAATAAAGTAAGCTATTCAGAAACATAAGCAATCAATTGTATATCATTTAAACTGGATCTAAATCTCGTACATATTTGATTAGCAGCAGAAAACGCCCTTTCATGACGTTTTCAGGTTTCCATTACATTTGTACTGTGCCTAACATTCCTTCAGTTGCAAATTCAGTAATAATAATGATGTTGTCGATTTTATAACCTTTATGTGAATAAATCATAAACAATTATTTTTGAAATACCGGTATTTTTGTACCTTCTTATTCTTCTCTTGCACTACAGCCCTTGGTGGGCTTTGGTATCCCGCTTTTTGTACCAATACCGGTATTTGAATACCGGAAAAAAACGATCGAGATCCCAGTATTCGGAATCCCGGGATCATGGTATTGTAAGCCCTAAATGAAATGGCGTTGTCAAATGAGGCTAGACTATATCGATCACAACAGAAACGTAAAGGGTATTCGGGCAAGCACTGGAAAGTATTTGGCATACATAAACATTGTGCAGTTTTATCGGTTAACTAAGCTGCACCGACGACGTTTCTCAGTAACATATAAAGTGCACATATGGAGCTTTATAATTTGCACTCTTCGAAAATATTCTTAGTGTGAACAAATAATGGAGGCTGTAACAGGTCGGATATTTAGCACCTATGATTGTCTCTAGTAATGCGAGGCATTTTTGTTGGAAAACATGAAGAAAAGGCATCATTATATACAATTTAAATGGGAGGATAAGATTAAAGTACATGTGTAAGTTGTAGGTTGAACACAATCCCATTTTCAGGCCCCCCGAGAACATGGTATTGAACTTTGGTTCTCCAAGGGGGGAAAAAAAAGTAAACATTTCCTTTACCAGTTTAATGTCTATAAGCTTCCGATGGAGAAAATTGGAGATCTGTTTACATTTTATCCGCCTGATAATTTGTCTTCACCCTTTTTATAAGGATCATTTAAGCGTGTTATGAGGAAATCTGCTCGAATGGTAAGCGAAGACATATGAAGACCGACCGCAATACTAGCTGCTATAATGCACACTGACCTATGTTAACGTCAGAGGAAGAAACTGCCATAAACATGACACTATCCCATAACGGTGCCCATAAAACCTCTCCCCTTCCTACTACCGCAACACTGAACATCTGTCTCTTTCTAACACACTGTTTTAGCTTCCCATACTATATAGTGAAAAAAGTTTAAAAACATCCTTTCCTCTTCTGAAAAACGCAACAGGATTACAATTTTGTTTATTTATTTATTTATCATAACATTTAACTACGCTGTCAGGAGCTCCGATAAGGCAGCGCTGAATAATACTACTGCTGAAAAACAAAGTGGAGATTATGTGGAAGAACGCGATTACAGCCTGGCTTGGCTTACTGATGTCACTCTACAGAGTTACAAAAAAAACTTCCGGAATTTCTCGCTCCATTATTTTTTCGCAAAGACAATTTTTTTCGTAGTTGCTTTCATCTTAAGCTCGGAAGAATAAAAAAAATTACCAACTAACATAGACGTCTGAGACGCTACTTGTGCATTGCTAATTGACCAGCGGGTAACGATGGTACTGCTGCATGTACATGACCAGCGGGTAACGATGGTACTGCTGCATGTACATGACCAGCGGGTAACGTTGGTACTGCTGCATGTACATGACCAGCGGGTAACGATGGTACTGCTGCATGTACATGACCAGCGGGTAACGATGGTACTGCTGCATGTACATGACCAGCGGGTAACGTTGGTACTGCTGCATGTACATGACCAGCGGGTAACGATGGTACTGCTGCATGTACATGACCAGCGGTAACGATGGTACTGCTGCATGTACATGACCAGCGGGTAACGTTGGTACTGCTGCATGTACATGACCAGCGGGTAACGATGGTACTGCTGCATGTACATGACCAGCGGGTAACGATGGTACTGCTGCATGTACATGACCAGCGGTAACGTTGGTACTGCTGCATGTACATGACCAGCGGGTAACGATGGTACTGCTGCATGTACATGACCAGCGGGTAACGATGGTACTGCTGCATGTACACGTACGTTTGGTGGGTCAGAATTTATTTAAAGGCTGAGCATGCAAATTTGGGTTCCATCGAACTCAAAAAGGAACCTCATACTCGACTTTCTCTTTGTATTTTCATATCTGTCCCCTCCAGGATATCTGTGTACAGTTCTTCAAAATCAAAATAACACTTGATGTCCTCAGAACGCCTTGACATGTTTCAGACAATAATTCTTGATATTTATGTATTAAAGAAACATTTTAATAAGATCATATTTTCAGCAACACCCGTCCTGAACACCCAAAAACTAATAAGTATTAACGACATTATGGTCAAAGCAGACTGTACAAGAACCGTGTTACATTCGGGCTAAAGTTAAAGTCGGACTTCGTTACAGCGTAAATAAAACATTTCAAGGTGAATAGCGGAGTAAGAGCAGATGCTTCTCTGGAAGGGTCAGCAAAATCCCATGTCTGCCAATGTATGCGTCCATTTTATGGTGACATTCCAGCATTTTCGTCGACGGACTGAGCATCACCAAGAATGACGTCACTCAGAACATCCCAGTCACCAAACAAGTACCAATTTGAAATTCTATATGCTGGACGGCGTAGTTCCACAGTTGCTGTAGAAATTCATACAAAAAACCAAGAAATAAATATTTTGATTAGAGTCTTCTGGGATGTAAAAATGCTGTATTGCAAGGTGACCCTGAAGATGGGGGTAGGAAACTTCTCTGAAACGTTGGTAAATATTTACAATAGTAGAAGATGTCATATGCCAGACAACTACAGTCGTCATAAAACAGTGTTCTAAGAATTTAATGACCATGATTCTGAAACTGGATTTCTTAACATCAGAATAGAGCTCAGTGACGAATTCTTTCAAAAATTTACACTGTGGTCTTCTGAGTTACAAAACCAAGTAACCTAGTAGATGGTACCAAAGTTTCGAACTATTATACTGCCTTTATCTTCGCGGCCGAAAATGTGGGAGTATGATCCCGCAAAATGTTGGCAGCGCTGTCGAGAATATAACTCCCTCTTCCCGATCCTCCAGTTCTTAGGATGCCCATACACGGACAAATTACCTTGAGGTAAGTCTGGAGGTAAGTCTGAATTCTGTGAGGAACCACTCATTAGGAAACTCGTTTACATATCTGCACATACTTATAAGTCTTGAGACTTGCACCACACACATAGAGACTTACCTCCAGACTTTGTTCTGCACAGACTGGGCCTTGAGGCATGTCTCCGCGTGTATGGGCACCCTTAGCCTAGTCGTGACACTGGATTAGCCATAAAGGCTGCAATACGTTTATAGTGTTTAACATGAAGCATTTGACCATATACTGGCAATATCTGCTGGTTAAACAGATGTATAAACAATCAAGTTAAACCGCTGTTAACTTTAAACACAGAAAGCTATATAGGGCATTAGTAACTCGAAATAATTTCCTCTGTGTCTTACTTTCTAGTCATTTCGTCTCCTCCTGTAATTACGATTTATTATTATTTTTTCCTATGGCTCGACAGCCCCTAGGGGGCCTAGGCCTCCTCATTTTTCGAGGTTTCGCGATCACACACTTGAGACACACCACACTCGGTAGGACTCCTCTGGACGAGAGACCAGCCCGTCGCAGAGAACTCTACCTGACAGCACACAACACTCCCAAGAGACAGACATCCATGCCCCCGCTGGGATTCGAACCCACAATCCCAGCAAGCGAGCGACCGTAGACCAACGCCTTTCACCGCGCGGCCACTGGGATCGGCTACGATTTATTATTTGCACTTGAAAACTAGTTTTCGTGCATAAAACCATGTTTTCCTCTCCGTTGACTCCACTAATTTTCCTCTTACCCTTGCATAAGCCAGTCGGTTTTGAAATTACCTACTCCCATCTTTCTCTACAAATGCATCGAAAAGTTACCTCTGCTAATTAACGGGACTACATGACCTGATGACGTGTTCGTCATATCACAAAACTGGACTGGTCTAAATCAACCAGCCTTTATCCTCATGACAATAAACTTATATGTAAATACTTTAGTGGTAAGGTGGCTGCTGGATTACTAACTGGAAAGGCATAAGTAGAAAGTTGTCCCGATCTAGTAGAGTTAGCACCCAGGCATCTTTCGGGAGGATTTAATGAAAATTACCACAATCTTCTGTCAGGACAGCCTGTGATGCAGACGAGATTCGAAATGAATATAAGAAGGCACAGTGTGTAACTGCCACACCAAATTGCTCAGCTGCTCTCTTAATAAGCAGATGAATATTAGCATTCAGATCTTCTGGGGCGTGACAAAATGTCGAAGGAATTGTGTTCTCTGGCGTTTCGAACGGAAGTACTGCCTTCGAAACATCTGCGAACACTAACCCAACGACACACCGTCACACTCCAGAAGATTTGAATAGTCAACAAAACCACTCAGAAAAACTCAAATCTCGGTCATGAATATTAACTTAATCACTTATTTGGCCTCGTTTCGAAGAAGGCTTTCCTACCCCACAGAATTACTTTCTCACATTACAATTTATTTTAGTGTTAACCTCTTTGTAATTTATATTAACAAAGTAATTTTAATAAAACCATTACAAGTTTGGTTATTTAACAATTATTGTATAAAAATATTTTAATAAAAGTGACCAGTGCACAATTTCGAATGATTGTAATGTTATATTTTCGTAATAATAAAAAATTCTGTCCTTTTGTGTCTCATTTTTAAAACAATACATCTTGCACATAGGGTATGCATTGGTTGAGGCACTGCACCACAAGCCGGAAGGTCGCCGGTTCGATTCCCGATGGAGTCATTGCGGTTTTTCATATACTTAATCCTTCCGGGCGCACTATGGCCCTGGAGTCAGTTCAGACTCTAAGGCAGTACCAGGGACATCTTCTGGATGGTAAAGGCGGCCGGTGCGTAGGGCTGACAACCTTACCACCTTCATGTGCCAGTTGTCTAGAAATTCTGGGAGCCTTAAACTCCCGGAGGCCTAAGGGCCTGTCCAAGCCTTTATAAGGATTGCTTTAGATATATGTTGCACATGGAGTTCTAAGTGCCGCACTTCAACAGCAGCAACGTATCACTAACTGTACGAAGTAGTTTGCCTTCTTTATGTAACTAAGCCAAATGTTAGAATTTTTCAGGTTTATGTACGTCACGAACCATTTGATGCTCCTCTGCTACCTTTACATGTACAACATAATTCACATTACGTGATCCTCTCTCCGTAACATACCGTCAAGCCGCAAGCAAAGAAAATATCGACTAAACTGCCTCGAGTTCAATATGTAATTATTCCCGGCTAAGAGGCCTTAGCACTTACTTGTAAAATAAACATTCAAGAGCATAATATTGCTGTCTTCTTCATTTGTAAGACTTCCACAAGGCCGTGCTAGGCTCAGGCGGTTATTCGCCGGCCTCTCACCGCGGAGACGCGGGTTCGATCCCGGGTCGGTCCATGTGGGATTTGTGGTGGACAAAATGGCATTGGGACATGTTTTTCTACGAGTACTTCGGTTTACTCCTGTCAATTTCATTCCACCTGTGCTCCATTAAAACGGAAAAGCAGAAAAAGCCTCATCATCATCATCATCATCATCTTCATCACAGGGTTGCACAATAAGCCTTCACGGTTGTGGTGCCTCCGTAGTATCTGCTGCGGGGCCTTTCAATTAAAAAAAAAGACTTCCATACCTTCATCGTAATTAACTTCAATGAGAACCTTACTTACCCTTGCTCTCTCACCTTTGCCATTGGCAACAAACTTCAGAATATGTGCCTAATACTATGTCTGTGTTGACAAATACTGGTAAATTTGTCCTTGTTCAAGACACGAAGGCAAATAGGGGAGAAGGTAGACGTGTATCTCCACTTATTCTTAAAATCAGCACTAGATTGAGGTAACTGGTCAGGTTGAATCTCCGGCCGTTTTAAGCCGAAAAAAGGAACTCCAGAGAACCCATCGAATAGCCGGTTGGGTGGGACCCAGAGCCGGTCTGAACCAGTGTTCAAAAAATACAGAAATAACACTTGGAAGTAACACTTTCCTAAAAACGTGCCGACAGCCTATTCATCAACATGCTTCTAAATTCAAAAAAATTTCCCTTCTCCCAAATAAGACATCGCATTAGGTTTAATCGAAAGCAGATTTATTTTAACACCAAAGTGACCATATAAAAATTGATAAAACTGAAAGAATATTTAAAGTACTGATGTGATTGACAGGACTGGATTCAGTCTCGTCAGTATAGAGACCCCCCCCCCCCATGGCTCAACAGCCCTATATGGGCCTGGTCCTCCTCATTTCGTCGAGGTTT
Organism: Reticulitermes speratus; assembly: GCA_021186555.1. Taxonomy (NCBI): domain Eukaryota; kingdom Metazoa; phylum Arthropoda; class Insecta; order Blattodea; family Rhinotermitidae; genus Reticulitermes; species Reticulitermes speratus. The sequence continues at coordinate 34,603,284 of JAJKFL010000003.1, read as the reverse complement.
CATGGTCACACACATTTGAGACACACCACAGTCGGTAGGACTCCTCTGGACGAGGGACCAGCTCGTCGCAGAGACCTCTACCTGACAACACACAACACTCACAAGAGACAGACATCCATGCCCCCGGTGGGATTCGAACCCACGATCCTAGTAAGCGAGCGGCCGAAGACCCACGCCTTAGACCGCGCGGCCACTGGGATCGGCCAGTATAGAGACCAGCACCTTGTAAACACGGTAATAAAATCACAAGACTGTACAGAAGGCACAGAATATTTCACCACCTGAACCAGCCAATCATTAAGTTACTTGGTTGTTCACAACCTAAAATATGCCGGCTGATTAAAAAAGTATAACTATACTTCTCTTAGTATTTTTAAATGACAAACTCTTAATGAAAATTGTTGCCAAATGATAAGACGACTGCTTCCTACACGAGGATAGAAATTCTGTAATAGGCCTACTTCTTTCCTTTCTTAATTTGGTACAATTTTTCCAACATTGCATTAATATTCTTAGTTTCCTCTTCTCTCTATTCATTTCTTCTTTAATCGATGATACCGTTTCGGAAAAAGTTTAATTAACTGCAAGGCGATTTTCTTCACTTATTCACAGCAAAGAAACATAAGAGTGCCCTGAAAATCACTGATACCACCCAGCATATTTGAATACTGTTACCAAATAAATGTCTTACACGTGCGGCTGTAATACAGTTAAGGAAACATAAGGGGTTAAACTTCGTTTAACTGCTTCTATTTCATATTCCGTATTATTATTTTGCGACTGGCGACACAGTGTTTTATTTAGTAGAAGAACTAGGTATATTTAATTAGTTGGTAAGATACCGACAGATCTTCTGAGTAACCGTGCCATAATATTAACAACGTACAGACTATATCATACGGCATTTGGCGGCAGAAAAGTAGTCTCAAAGCGCTGATGAATCCAATCTACCGATGTACGGAAACAAGCATAAAAAGAAGTCTATGAAATGAGTAAAGGAAAAAAGGGAAGAGAGAACGATATCAGATCACACGTTTGAGTAAAGGAGACGAGAAATATATATAATGTTAAAAAACACAGAAAGATCCCGGAGCTTTCGTCGAAAGCCAACGAGGTACATGGTCCCCTAATCCATCAATCAATGTTCAACTGTCAAGATCTTAAACAATGCCATGTATGCGGTATAATTGACGAGCATATATCATGTTGAAGTACTGGTCGTCACAGTCGGCTTAGCATAACAGATCAAGTTAGGTTCATCCCAGGTCGGGTGATCATTACTAGAATTCATAATCATTTACAAAGAATTATTTCCTTTCCAATACAAAAGCGTGTTTTATTAGATGCTATTGTTTGTGTCTACCTCTAATATGAAAATCAGTTTAGCTACAACAATTAATACTAAACGTTACAGCAAACTCTTGAGTACATGGACACAGCAGCAGATTGAGAATTCGATCCGTTTAACACCTGGAGTGGCTAATGAAAATATATGCATTATTATTAATATATATCATATATATATATATATATATATATATATATATATATATAGTCGCACCTTACGCCATAATACGAATGCCGTAGGACGTAGTTTTGTAGAATTGTTACTAACTTACATGCAAGTATCATTACAATTCTTGTGTTTTATTTAAAGAAGCCTCTTCAGTGGTGTTTGTACAATATCAAGTGGTGGGACAATAGATACACTATAAGGTCCAAGTACACACATTAATGTTATTGGTCTTCAAGGCAGTGATAGCTTGTGCTCGCACAGGCCTAAGAAATAACTGATTATATAAAACATCACGTCTTTTAAGACACAAGTACAGGAAATCTCGCGCTTTACTTGATAATAGTAAGTATATAAAATCCGACGCCAAGCCATTTATGAGAGAAGTACAAATAATACGATACCTCGATATGGACGAGATAAGCACAATAAATAAGGCAGAGCCAGAGAGGCAGGAGAGTAACGATGTAGACGTGTCAAAAGAGTACTGCGTGCGTTTAGATTGCATGGAAAGTATTCACGACTAACAAACAACAAGAATACTTGAGGCAATAACAGAACGACAGCGCCCGTTTTGTCGCGCCCTGCCGAAATATCCTAATGCGTTATATTATTATGTACTTTTAATGAGGTTTAGCACAAAAGGTAATATATTAACGCAAATAATTACCATTATGAAGACAACAACACAAAACAGCTACGAACTCTAAAGGAAAGAGACGTTAAGTTACGAATGCAAGGATTTATTTCGCGGAAAAGGAAATGAATTAGAAATAAGAAACAGAATACACCTAAAAAAACTGCTAAATATGTCCATATGGTGTTAGAATTATTTGCAACTCAGTTCGACAATACAATTGTATTTAATATGTATTCCGAATATGTGTTCACTTGGCTTTGTGTTCCATTCTAAGGAAATACCAGATTAACAACACGATTGTCAATTCAAGAAAAAGAAGAGATAAGAAACGAAAGACAACTACACGCAGTTCTGAGAAGAAAGGAAAACAAAAGCTGCCAGTATGCCCATGAACGCCGCCACATTCCAGCTGCAATGAATTTTGCAACACGTCACAAACAACGAGAGAACGAACCGAAAAAGACTAACGATAAAAAAGAATATGAACGACAAAGATAAAACAAAGAAATGAAAGAGTGAAATGAAAAACGAGACGGCCGTAGAAAAGACAAATAGCATGTATGTATAATACGTAATGAATACGGTATCTAGTGACTGATTTTGTATCTATATTATATGAACGGTAAACGCAGGTGCATTTAGAGTTTGTACGGAACCCCCTCAAGTCTTGCGGCTTATTTCAATGGCCAGTAGTCCAACACAAGCTAAGGCCGATTTCTGGCAACTTCGCAAAACATTTTTCTCGTTATGCATCACAGTAAAAAACATATTTACATTTAATGTTTTAACACCAACTAAATGCACTTTTATTTTAAAAAAAGACCTAAGTAAGGTTTTCATAAAACATTTGTATAACTTCTTTGAAGCCGAAACATATGTAGGGGTTATACAAATGTTTTAAGAAAATCTACTTAAGTCTTTTTTTAAATAAAAGTGCATTTAGTTGGTGTTAAAACATTAATTAGTAAAAATGCACGGTGAACTCAGAATAAAATACATATTTATATATTTATCTGTCCATTTATTTACATACGCTTTATCTAAACATACTGTCAGTCAGGGGTACACAAATTCTGGGCGCCAGGTCGACTAAGTTTCTGTATGTTGACGCCTAATATTTGTGGGTCCTCAGTATGGGACTTGCTTCTGATAACACTTCTGGCGACCAGGATTTTGAGGTGGCTCCTAAATTTTTGAAAAATTGTTCATTTGTGCTATTACAAGTCAGACTACACACAGCATCAAAAGGTAGGATAATAATTAAGAACAATGAACACGGGAGAAAAAGATCGTGGTCTCTTTTAACGCATTGTGTTATACTGGCATTTGACTGTAATGTGGGAAAACAGAGGAATACATCATTACGGTGGCCAGTTTTCGGGCCCGAAATTTGAACTCGATGCTTGCCGAACATCGAGGATGATGGAACGCCATCGAAATCTTCAACACAAACCTGACCACAAAAATCAAGAGAATATAAAGGATTGCTCTCTATAAACAGAACACCGCTTCTTTGTAGAAATGATAACACTGAAAGAGGAGGAAACTAATACAAGGCGAAATGCAAAGGTCTGCGAAAAACAAGGAGATACTGAAATGTATTGGTCAATAAAGAGCTCGTCCGCCTGTACTCCATAGATGGACCTAAATATATTCGGGAAGAAGCCTTCCTCGAATGTCGAACCCAGGGCACCCAGTAAGAAGCCAGCTACTTTGTCATGAAGTATGTTTAATGAACATTAACTAAAAGTGACTGTATACTTGACATTACCTTTTCAAACAATTTTTATGGAGGCTGACAGTTCATTACCCTCTAAACAAAATCCCGTCACTGACACGAATCATTTCCACAGGACGACAGCCAGTTCCTTTTAAGATCCGCTTTAATGTCACCCAAACAGGTTCCAAATTTTAAATAAAATAATGCATCCCAATCAACATTCACACAAATTCTGTTACAGACAAAGTTGTCCCTGTGCTTAATTAAGTGTCATGCCACCAAGAATTATTGAGGAGTTAAAGTACAGCTCAATGCATTTTTAACCTCGGTAATAGACAGCCGCTTCACATCCCAAGCGAAGCAAGCTGTATCCATCGCCACAGGAAACCGGATGGTTCCAATCCAAAGATGAATGACCAGGCAAATACACGTACTGGTCTTCAATATGAACAAATGCTACTCTGTATGACCTAAATTCATACAAGCTGGAAACTAATCTAATCGTTTGTCTCTTTCAGTTTCCAGTACTAATGTACAGTATAATAATTATTGTATAATTGACATCACGTTTCACACGCAAAATTTCTTTACTTCTACACATCCAAAGACCTTGACATAAAACGGGACGTTTCAGGTGTTGTGCAGGAGGTAGTAACGTATGTAAAACAAGAAAAAATTGTAATTGAGTATATAAAACTAAGAGGTATTTTAATACAAGAGATGAAACCATGCTGAATGTACATATACCTATCATTTTCTGTGTATAAATTTAATTTCTTTGTTTGATTTTCTATATTTTCATGTATCAGAAATACTAACAAAAATTATTTGGCTTCAAAATGTAGTGTCATTTCTGGAGTATTACACATAATGATACAATTATGTTTTTTCCAATACAATTCACGTTCCTATGCATACAGACAGACAGCCTGTTCTTCAATTCTGTACGACATGTTTCTTAATTGTCGCAGACACAGAACCTCTTAGAAACGAAGCAATGTACGATGTAATGCACAGGTAACTTACACGATAAATTTGTCGCTGTCCATGCCATGAAAGCATATATGGAAATAGATGAACAGCTCCATTTATTCTTAACCTCGGACCTAGATCGAGGTGAGTGGTCAAATTTATGCCCCAGCCACTTTACCCCCAGGACAGAACCGCAGTCTCCACTGAATTGGAAGTTGGGTGGGCCCGAGAGCAGCTCTAGATGTAGAGTGCAAAATACCCGTCTTTTGGAATATTACGCCGTGTAAATCAGTATACACGTAACAGCGCTTCGAGGAGCTTGCTGCTTCAATCTTCAGGGATGTAAAAACAAGAGTGTGCAAATCAATGGATATTTCTCAGACTACTTGATGCAACAAGTTGTTCTTCAACTCGTATTAATTTATCTTTTACTAATAACAGGACGCACAGACTGGCTTTATCAAACCAAACAGGCTATCTAGGCGGTTCTTCATTTTAAATCTGAAGGGCAACAAGCGTGTTCAGCACAAGTAATTTTCAGCCACTCATTTATATCGTCTTCGTTAATCTTATGTAATTTGGTTTTGTGGTAAAATAAAAGGTGGCCTTACCCGTTAAGAGACGAACTGACCAACCGCGAACCCAATTTATAAAGCGAACTATAACCATGTCGTTTCTGAAATAGGTAGACGCGCCTCGGTACTCCGTAATTATCGTCCGCTGAGCGTGGAACTTAATACGGGTGTGCGACGTGTGATGCCGAACTAGGTGGGTTCATAGTCTGTCCGTCTGTATTGTCTCTCTGTGTGATTTCAATAGGCGCTCCAAACAAAGGACGATGATGACGCTTCTGTGGTGGTAACTCTAAAAGGGAAACTCATTTACAGCAGGGATCAGGGAGGGAGGGGAGGCTTCATAACACAAAGCACCACACTGAATTTATTGCATTTCACTTCATTATTAATACCATAGCATTTTATTTAAACTCAAAAAATTCCAGCTGATAATATATGTGTTAACAGGGAAAAAGAGAGGGGATGATATAGGTGGACAGAGAGTCAGGGAGAGGGGAAAAGGTTTTTTATTTGGAGGGGGTTGAAAAATTATCATCTAACAGATAGCGAAATAATACGTTATATGGTATATGAAATGATTAATGCTTGAACCCCTAATTATCAGAATCAATAGCTGTGCTGTGTAGATACAAAAGAACACATTACATAATAGAGTGCAAGAATTAATTCACAGGCGAATGCGCGCGCAGATATTATCAAAAAACAGTGAGCCCTACATGTAAAGAATGACATGTTTCAGAGCAACAGCATAAAATCTATGTCGCTAATAAACTTCAAGGCTGATTCATTACAGTTTAAAAAAGTGGCAATACATTTGTGACCTGTTAGACATATAGAGATGGAAAAAGTATCGGGGAAATGAAAGCCCACGTTTAACAAAATTGGGGGAAAGGTTTTTTCAAACAATCCTGTTACATGCACACACAAACGTACACAGACGAAGGATACAATAAAACAAAGTTCTCCTGGTGCTTGCCATAAAGGCTTAGAGGGGAATAAACCCAAGTCCGCCTGCTTGACTGTTTTACTGGTCTATAAAAATAAAGATTCTCTAGCGGTTTCTTTGACGAATTTCGCCCTCAAAATAATGTTGCCATTTCAAACTCTTTGTATTTATTTATTTATTGTTCATACAGTTGTCATAAACAAGTTGTTTATTAAGCACTTAAGTGGACTGAAGAACCCCACAGAAATTCAATACAAAGATAAACCGTGACTGTGTGACGTAACATACATATCAAGATTTGAGTTGTTCACACGCCTACTGATGGTTTATTATACGCCTGTTAACACTAATTATTTATCAGGTTTGTTTGGAATTTTCATGTTTGTCACACAGGCTCAAGATGAACTTGAAGACAGGAAAGAGTAGCAGGCTTAGAAATACCAATGTCTTGTCATGGACACGAATCAATTGCCAGGTCTAGCCGATGTCATCTCCATATCAAAAGCGTTCACAGAGATATCTACAAATGGCAGAATAAATTACAGAAGAAAGAACAGAAGGCCGAGAAAATATTTCCAAAAATAAATTTATAGAATGTATATTTATAAAGGCCTATTTATTTATTTATTTATCCCCTCACATTAGTGGATATATGCAATTAATGTATAATTCACTAATGTGACAGAAGAAATAACTTTCTATTTGATGTCCTATGATGCCCTGGTAGTGCAACAACGAAACCACTTCCTTGACTGATGTAAAACAGACGCAGTTAAGAGCGCTGTTAGGTGAAGCAAGCAGAAATAAATTGCAAGTCTGATTCCCATCAAGCTGATTTTTCTCAGTTGTGTACAATTTTTAATCATCCATGGACCAACAGTCATGCTCCTTACATGTGCAGATCATTCTAGAAAAATCTAACAGATCGAAAGCAGATGACTAATAAAATTACGTCTCTCTCTTTAATACAAGAATATGCTCATAAAATTTGGAAAATATTTGATGAATATTTTTATATTACTGATGCGTTTTATTTGCACACTTTCAATTTGTCATAAAATTATTACAAATTTAATTTTTCACATCACAACGCACATGACCTTATTTGCACAAAACACATATCAGTGCAGCCTGCGAAGTAACATACGCCTACGCATTAAATCCGCTCAAACACGATTTCGATCTGTCGTCGTAAGCGGTGACACTGTTGAAGCCAAAACACAAAAATACCAAAACATAAAACATAATGGATATTAAACAACTGGCCTACGTGATGGATAATTATTCCATCTTCACACTTATACTCGTATATTCATCATGAATATCAGAGTTCGAATAATGGTAGCAACTTCCAATGTAATTAACAGGGACCGTTTTAAAATAACATACGTACACGAACCGCACTAAGATTTTAAGTTGCAACGAATATTATAATATGACGATGAATGTAAAGCAAACATAATCATTTGAACCAAGTTTTCAATTTTAAAATTGTAACAACGACGACTCTCGCGAAAACGCGTTATAAAGATCTAATACCATAATTAATAAACCTCCATGTTAATAGTGACCAGTGCTTCAGTTTTGGATAATAATTGCTTCTACAGGTTACATAAGACTTACATCTTTGAAAAATGCATGTTGAGTTGAAACTTATCACTAAGTCATTAAACATGTCACTCATTAGTCGAAAACCTATAATTTTATGAAGCCACATTTAATGAAATACCAATTGCTTATAAAGGCAGATTACTTCTAATCTGCACTTGAATCCAATTTAGCACCAATCATGTAGAAATAATTTATTTATCTATCACTACGAAAATAAACTTGTGTAAAGAACGAGAAGGAAGTAAACCCACAGTTCTTCTCTAGTTACTAATATTCTGATAATCACACAATTTACAATAACTGTTAAATTCTCTTATAGGAATATTGCATCAGAAGAGAGATCTAAAATATGGACCTATTTAATTGCGTTCCAGAGAAGTCCAATGATTTTTATGACAATCTTCTCTTCAGCAGAGGGGAAAGGAATACATACTTACGAAAATTAAACAAATGACTCATGTCCTAGATTCTATACAGAGTCTTGATTATGAGCCTTCTGACCAAGCAAGGAATAACTCGACATGACAGAGAAATAAGTTTTCCAAAGAGAGGTCCTAGATATTAGACCACATACACATAGACATATAGAAAATATAGTCCTTAAACTTGAAAGACTGAAATTAATCGGAATTATATATAAAACATTCAGCTCGTACCGCGCAGTGAACACTTTCTATTTTTGTTACAAACACCAGTTGGTTAATTCTGCCCTGGGATATAATCTCATTTTGTTGTGGGAATTATATGAAACACAAACACAATCTGTGGACAGAATATAGGGTTTTTGAATCTGAAGTATGGTGGTATGTAACCATTAGGCTTTGAAAGTTTGACTGAGGTCCTAAGATAAGACATAACCATGAAGGAGTTCGATACCTGTAAACCAAATTTCCGACGTGGAAGACATGCATGTGAAAAAATTAACATTTCTTTTTCAAATAATATTTTTCATTTTATGCCATTTTTGTTGAGTGGGAAGGACTTTATAAGTTTTAATTAGACAAGCAGACACCAAATATCTGTAGTGTGATCAAATCAAAGAGGATGAGATGGAGACTGTACAATACTGCCTACAGGGCAGAAGAGAAATGTAGGCTATTCAAAATTGTAATCGGTTAACCTCTAAGAAATGAATCACTTGAATGACACAGATGCAGATGGATTCAAACATGAAAATTTGTCTTACAGAACTATAATAGTCTAAGAACGTGTATTGAAACAAAGTGGATGAGGAAAGTGTCGTGTGAACACGGGAGTGAAACTTGGGTTTCTGTAAAACGAGGAAAATTGATGGACCACTTGAGGAAATGTTCGGTTCTCAAGAAAGACCCAGCTCCAAAACGTTAGCTATGCAACAAGCTTAGCTACACCATCTGTGAAGTAACGACTATCTAACTGTAAACATGGGCCCGTAAAAGATGACATTGGCTTTTGAGATGTCGCTAACCACAGCAACATGTATGTATGTATGTATGTATGTATGTATGCATATATATGTATGTACGTATGATCTGTATGCCATTGTATATTAGTGTGTTATTTAAGGGCGTCATTCGTTGACTGTGAGGCCTGTAAAGCTCAACGATAATGTTCTTTAATTTATGTTATACTTATGTTATAATTTATGTTATCCATCTATTGTTTCATGGTAAGTGATAACTTGTACACAAAAATCCAATCCGTGAACCACAAAACTGACTTGATGACACACGTTACAAATAACACTAAAAACGCAAATGTAACGCTTTGTAATGGACAATATTTAATACTATACGGTTACAATTAATTCGTTGAAACACGCATTTCAATGTAAATCTAAAGCACATAGGATAGAAGGTTATAAAATGTCCACTGGTAACCGAAAACGCCACGTACAAACAAAATGTTCGGGTTTTAAAACACCTAGCTAGAGTGAGATAGGTTTGCAACTAAACTGATTGAATAACAGGAGCCGATCGTATTTTTCGTGACTGAGTTGGGGTGGCCAGTTTATAGTTCGCCGGCATGTTGCAAGCCCAGCAGCCGGGTGTTAAATCAGCGGTTCGCCGGGCTTCAGTCAGTCGGAGAGTTGCCTATATAACAAATATCTCTCCCCGACAACCGACAGTGACTTACTACGCACCCATATCTCACCCTGCGTGCCTCACCCGCGCGTATACACACTGTGTCGTTCAATGCAGGGGTAGTAAAATTTCCAAAGGGCTACCGTCATTTATGCAGTTTCTTGGGAGTCATCTGTACCAACACCGAGAAAGCCGAGGCAGGTCAGTGGTTACAGTGACAAGGGTACGGGCTGGGCATCCCAGGAATCTTGGTTCCATTCCTAGCAGGGAAAAAAATATTATTTATCTTATCCAAAAGATCCTGACCGGTTCTGGTGCCCACCCTGCCTCCTATTGTACGGACACTGACGGCGCTTTCCCTGAGGGTAAGGCGACCATTCACACGCATCTAGTGCCGAAGCTTAGAATGAGTGGATTTATACTTCTGATCCCCCATGTGTCTTCATAGCATGCACAGGACAATTTTTCTTTCCCACCAGAGAGATTTAAGTGTTACTACAGGTTCTATACGTATATTATAATGAGAAATGAATATATTATTCGTTACACAATAATATTGTAATATATAATATTATTATATTAGTTTTACGTATGATGGTAGTAGCTGGTAAAATCTGCTATATTAGCCAAACAATACGAAATAGTAAAGGTACTTATAGAGGTAATGTAAGAATATGGACATGGCTTTTAAAAGGAGGGTGCAGAAAGTAGAGTATTTGGAATTAAGAGAAAGGAAGAAATAGAGAAATTTGTGAAAGGTGGCCAATGACAACCTTCACAGTATAACCTTCACCAAAACGATACTAGGTCTACGGTCTTCAAATAAGTTAGGATGAGATGGGTAGAACATACAGCACGCATTGGGCCATACCTATATACAGAACGCCGGAATGCCTATACAGATGAGACATAATACAACAGGCAAGCAGACATCTAGTATGCACGAGAAAGAAAATAACGCATAAAAAAGTTTAGTCCTAAAACCTCCTAGGCGTACATGGGAGTACAACAATAAAATTAAACTCATCATAAGTATCGAGTGAGAAATTACAGTGGTTTCATCTGCCTCAAAAGAGAATCCAGTGGTCTACTCTTGTGAATTCAATATGAATTCCTGGAATAAGTGAGAGACTACTAGCTTCTCAATAAGCAACCTGTTCCATGGAGTTATACACAAACTAATATTCCTTTATTAAAGCAAGAGCCCAGCAGGATTACCTCTAACACAATGGACTTTACATGTGAAGATAAGGTAATTATATGAAAAAGCCGGGCACAGAATATACACAACAATATACTGCACCGCAATCATGTATAATACACATTAGTATCACATACTACAAAAGAAATACATACATTATGTATCTAAATTTTATGCTCATAACCTTACACCACACTAAATAATTTAATGAAACAGCATGCGCCATTCAAAACACAGCAGTCGTCTCATGGCATACATTCACGTAGTCAAAATTATACAATTATAGACCTACTTATTTACTGTTCCAGACTTTTCTTCGTACAGATTGTTGGGAAGAATGCGTGGGATACCAAGAAAAATTTAATCAATAAATGCCAGTTGGTTAAGTTCAGATAGTTCAAATACGAAAATTGGCTAAAAAGTTTTATTTTATGCACTCTGCTGACTAAGAAAAAAAGACTTAAAAATATAAATATACATTTCCTAAGACATAGAGCCCTTAACAGACGAGTACGATATATTAATTCATTACATCACATTAAGTTTCAAGGCAGTGGTCATAGTGTTCTCATTCCATAAATGTAATATTAAGTTCTTCCTAGCGCATTTATTAAATTCCTCTTCCTAAGCCAACGATAATTTTATTTCAATATTTAAGCACAAGAAATTATCCAGTTCGTGACACATTTGTCTCACGTTTATTCAAATGAAATTAAACTACATTTATCTAGCAACATCAGGTAAACGTTTGGGCGTTAGTTAACTAGTACACTACATTCTTATTGAAATTCAAGATGAAGACTCTTGAATGCTCTGGTCAAAGCGATAATTAGGCCTATTCACATTCTTGTTTCTGAAACCGAACTTCAGGTTTTGATTTATATTTTCTCGTTATTAATAAGATTTTCATTATGACATAGAACCCAGGCCTTCGAAGTGAAAATCCGGCTAAATTAATTATTTTAAAAGACTCCTCTATTCAACATGTTTAAACCTGAACTGAGATTCTGAAATTTTAATATACAAACAAGATGGATGCAAAAAAGATCGCAGTCGGAAAGAACAATCAGTCGGTACGGTGAAAAAGTCCCTAAATGTCGATATGTATGGCGGTAGCGGCCAATGAGGTCAGGGTCTTGTGCTTTCTAGATCTTTTAATGTTGTTTTTAGGCTTTTGGTAGGAATCCTTCGTCGGGAGATAAATGTCGGTACGAATATCGGCTTATTGTGCCTGAAGCACAATGGCATTGCATAAAGAGTACAGGAGGAAAATTGGGATACTTCACACAGGCTAAATTATGCTGCCCAATGGAGAGACAATGTTCGTAACAAAAGCTGTTAAATTCATGTGGTATGAATTTCTGTGGGCAGTCTGCGGGAAATACTCGAAAATAACTTAGGTTGCATACTCACACGATGCTCCATGCAGACTTCATATTGTACCCTCAGTTACCAGTATTCCTAGCTGAATTTAAGTAACTAGTAAAGTGGTTTAGCCTGCATATTATCCTCTGTTAAATATGCCAACTTCTGCAAAGCCTTTTAATACGTATGACCTTCATGAACACATCACTTCTACGCCCCCTTAACAAAGATTTTAGTTCACTTTATATTCACCGTGCATCTTTGTATAATTGATTATTTCTACCAACAAATGCACCAGGACAAGATTGTCACTATTTTCTTTATTAAAAGAATGCCCCAATACGTATTTCGGCAATTATATTGCCATCATCAGGGGGTTTTTTAAATGAGTTGTTACATAGACCAATTCTTAAGTTACGTCATAACAGTGAGTCAATATTTGTTCTTACCACTTCGTATAAATAGTGGTATTGTTGAGTTGCTAAAAATAACTTTTAGCAACTCAACAATACCACTATTTATATGAAGTGGTAGGAACAAATATTGACTAACTGTTATGACGTAACTTAAGAATTGGTCTATGTAACAACTCTTTTAAAAAAAAACCCTGATGATGGCAATATAATTGCCGAAATACGTATTGGGGCATTCTTTTAATAAAGAAAATAGTGACAATCTTGTCCTGGTGCATTTGTTGGTAGAAATAATCAAAGATTTTAGTCTCCACCATTACTTTATTTCGTTTGATAACATGCCTTTCAAAAGTTCATATATCATAATGCACTTTCGACAGTGTGTCAGGAAAAGGTTTGAAGACAAATGCAAGAATTAAATGAGAACTTAGGGTATTATATAACAAGACCTTTCGCGGTCACCTACTGTACTTACTCTTAGATATGTCAAATCTGGGAAGCTACGATATGCTTGGTATGTGGTTACAATGGGATAGACAATGAACGTATAGATAATTTTGGTGTCTCTTCGAATAAAATCACTTGACGAAACAGAGAAACACAGCCATGGGGGCGGAGCGAAGGACAACAGGTTGTAAGAAAAGGAGATGCAGTAAATTAGCCATAATTCTGTCCAGTGATGGAATTTGATATTTCCTCATTTGTACTTTCAAATTCTACTGTCATACTGTCAGTGGTACACTTAAATCATTCTTCTTGTAATTATTCCTTGTTCGTTTATCAGGCAGGGGCAACTTGCTTGTAACTGATAACGTTCTTACATATTTCTGTGTCTTTAAACCCTGCATGTGATATATTCATTTCTGCAGTCGACTGCTTAATTATTTATACTGAAAGTATTTAAAGAAAACCAGGAAGATATCTAACTTTTCTACATTCAAAACGCACTCTAGAAGTCAGATGTAGACAACATCTTCCGCAGCAGTCTACACCGGAACACCCTCAGCATATGTACCTTGTTAATGTCAGAAATCAAGTTTCACATCCATATACAAACAGTTACAAACTTTAGTTCTGTGTAGCCTCTTTAATATGTATGTGTTAGATAGCTAACGAAAAGACAAGATTTTTTAAAGACTGTTGCTGGACTTATATTGCCTTCAAACTGATAAGGCTGTCAGATCTCTTTAAAACTACCAACAGTTCAACAATAAAAAAAAGACCAAATAAAATGTATTTACAACAACTGCAGCCAGACTCTGTATCAAAATTGTGTAGCTTCCAATTCTCCCACTGATCACCCCTGCATTGAATTCAAACTAGGAGGTTTCAGCCGCTGTGCTTGTTTCAAATTACGCTAGGATTGGCATATAGACAGAACTAGAGAGGAGTTCTGCTAAATATCGGGGCCGCTGATGCGATGTGACGCCGTAAATCCTAGTAGTTGTTGCTTTTCCCCTCTCTAACCCATCCGACAAGAAACATGAGTATGGGAGTAAATTTAAATGTTGCAACATAATACACATAGCCACTGCCTACAACAATTTGGTGGTTTTATATCACGACAGATGAGATGGATATTTGAATGTCAAACAAGTGTTAGGCTTTAGACTGTCTAACAAAACACGAAGCAATCTAAAGTTCATTGTTCCACATTCTACACCTACGGATTAACTCTTTAAGGAAGAAACGTAATGTGTTTTAAAGACCCAATTCGTACTGCGCAGTGAAAACTATCCACTTAGGTTATACAAACCAATCACATAAATTTGTATAAGGCAAAAGTCGCTGTTTGTTCCGATATACACATAAAGCACATAAGCTAACACACTCTGTGAACAGAATGCAGAAATTCTGAAAGTTAAACTTGGTGGTATATACAGTAACCGCTAGGCTTTAAAAGGTTAAACACGGCACATGCATTTTACATCGGTAATGACATCACTGTGGTAAATTTAAGCATTTAAAACTATTTTTTGTGTATGTTACAAAAAACCAAAGATCCGTTTGAAGTTTCAAGTGTTATGGGATGTTACTCAGTGTCGACTGGCAAATAGTAACCGACGATTCGAAACTTCGTAGTGCCTGCTTGAGAATGAAGATATAATCGTTAGGATTGTTCGAAATGTCGGTGAGTATTCAGCACTTGATACGGAGTAACGTCTCATAAGGCAGCTAAGAGGACGTCAAACCGTGTAACAATGCAATTATTACCTTCATAAAATGTGTAAGTCTCTATAGGCCTACGCCTCTCTGCCAGCGTGTCGGTCTGCACAATTCCTTTTGCTTACTATGGTAATGGGAATGTTACTGAAAGCTGAAATATAAATCACATATTTCGAAAATATCGGTCAGTGAGTGCGTTGCTTTAATTGAAATACTAACAAGAAATTACAAAGTACTTCCGTAACCATTTTCCCAATCAAATACGAAGAATCAGCACAGATGCTGATGTTAGCAATCTCAGAACCTTTACATTTGACACAATGATCATTTCTAGGTGCGTTCGCAAAATTGCGAAAAGCGACTATTAGATTCGTCATGTGTGTTCTTCTGTCTGTCCATCCTCATCAACAACTCGGCTCTCAGGGACGGATTTTCGTAAAATTTGATATTTGAGTATTTTTCGAAAATCTGTCGAGAAAGTTCAAGCTTGACTAAAATATGACAAGAATAACGTGTACTTTGCATGAAGACATACGTACATTTGTGGTAATATCTCGCCGAATTTCTTCTTAGAACGAGAAATTTTTCAGGCAAAAGTTGTAGAGAAAATTAAAACACCCATTTTATGTTCAATAACTTTTTTTACGACAACAGTGCCGGTTATGAGATAATGTGGAAAAATATTGTAGAGCGGGGCAAGCCACAGATGACAATATAATACGGCGCATGCGCTCTGCATGCTGGATAACTAAGGCTACAGGCACACACGCGCGCGCACTCACTCTCTCACACACATACACACACACACACACACACACAGACACACACTCAGAATATATAGTACGTCTTGCTTTCTCACGGCAACAATGGTTAAGCAAACGCGACTCAATGTAATGTTTATACGTACATTGCCTCTCTTGTTAAACTGAAATGAAGTTAACTGGCGGCATTTAAATTCATGATCGAGTGGTTGAGGTTTGAGATAACAGCGAATTTTTAATTTCCTCTACTATTTATATTTAAAGCTGCAATAAAAATCAAGCTCCATCTGACAATAAGTACGAAGCATATAACAACTGCATTTGAGCTGTAAAGGAAGCTACTATAATCTCATGACAGGAGACAGGATAACAAGTCTAAGTTCGACAATGCATACATCTTTGTAGATATGGAGCAGTCTTGCTGGAACATTTAATTGGTGCTAAGAGTTGGGGCCTATACATAGCCAAAATACTTACTTCAACCAAAGCGAAAAGCCAGAATTTTTTGGGGGGGAAGTGTCTGTCAAAGTGGCAGGATGAACTGGAACCATACGCAGCCGTTGTGTTCACAGACGTGCCTCATGCGGGCCATTTACAAATTAGATAAGTTTGGTACAATTATATAAATATTATACAAACCCATGCATTATACATCACATGGCAATATTCTACGTATATACTCAGTGTAGATCTCAAAATTATTAAATTTATTCTTCTAGCTTTCTTATTCATAATAGGAGATTCATATAAATCTTACCGAAATAAGGTACATATAAGAACGTTATTTTCAGAATAAGAATTAAATCGTTAGGTTCTTAGGCCTCATACTGGACGTATCAAGTTTTCTACATAATTTACCTGTGTAAATATTTGCGGAAGCCTATATGCCTAACGTAATTCAGTGTCATATATATATACAAAGCATCGCACTGAAAGTCTTAAGACTGACCTCTTTTCAAAGCAGTACAAACGCAATCGACATTTTTGTTTTTATGCGTGGGAGAACGTGTAGACGTATCATCGGAACCATTTTGAATTGCTCCACATAGAAGTTCGGAAATGTGCTAAAAGCGTGTCAAAATGTATTGGAGATGCAAAGTATATGTTATTTTTCTTTACAAATTGTGTTCGAAACATTTTTTATTACGATCAATATTTAGGGACTCACACTGCACGTGTCTGCAGAAATGCACACAGGTCTTCTACTAAAGGGTCTGTTACTTTTGTTAGATTTTAACAAGACTGTAAATGCTTCTGAATTTTTTTTTGTAAAATCTCAAATAACATATTTCATGAAGCTCCGTTCAGCGGTTCTCGATTGTTCTGTGCAGATACGGACGGACAGACGGAAGCAGCGATTTAAAAGGCGCTCTGCAGGGATGTGAATGAGTCTAACAGATGTAATTCCCCACACCTTCAGGACCACATAAACTACCAAATGTGCATATATCAGATTTTCTTTATGTGAAGCACAGGCCTATTATAGACTATAGCAGTGTACTGTCCAACCTGGTCCAAATTAATTTATGTAACTCCCAGTGTAATAAACCTTATCTGCTGACAGCCACAAAAATCTAGTTATTGGTCTATTTTAACAAAACCAAATCAAGTATACTTTTCTACATTACATTACACAAGCAATTGTACCCAGTTAAAGATATATTAAATACCGGTTGTAATATAAATATTCTTATAAGCCTAGAAAAACTAAACTTGAAGAATGTAATGCAGCGCATTCCTTATAATAAAGTCGACATTATGTATGCCTAGAGCTGTGGGCCATAAAGGCAACAACGTTGGCATAAATTATGCTGCATCATTTTTTTATCACTGACATCTCGTTCTGTTTTTAGATAAGTATTCACTAATCAGAACACTGTCAAACACAACTGGTGTGTTGGACAGTGTTCTGATAGTCAACAGTGGTGCCAGCCGTACTGCCTAATTGCAGTAAGTCAAAAACAATTTTAACTTATTCAAGTCCCGGTATTTCATCACTGCTATTCAGAGTAGAGTATGTCCAGGTTCTATTACTAAACAAAACGTTATGCTAAAGATTTCAGTCTTCTGGGATGTGACGCCGTGTTGTTGGGTGAATATGCCTAATTGCTATAGATGAAGGCACTACGATCCTCCGAAAGCCGGGCGCTTCTCGCAAAACATACGAAATCTTTGGTAAACGGTCATTTAGGCCTACTATAAATTAACAGAATAATGGTTCCATCTGACACAGGAAAAGCATAAGCCGAATTAAATTTGAAGAAAATCATCAAATAGGTACAGAGCCATGAGGTGTCATTTTACAATTCAAGATAAAATTTGAAACCTTCATTAAACTTTCACATTAACTTCTGTCTTTCTCTCAGTTTATTATTTGTATTGTTATTGATATTAGGAGTACTAAAAGACGCAAATCCTTTCGCCTTCAATAACCTCGTCATGAAAACAGCTTAATAGTACTTAGTAGAAATATAGACAGGTAACACAAACTATAGGCCTAATGTTCTTACACTCCCTGATTATCGTGAGTACCTACAGGAATGCAGATGTTTCACTTTATAACGCTGCGTGAGCCAGGTGCAGTCGCTGCGCTACTCTTGGCCGGATCGCTGTCGAAAGCATGCTGGCTACCTCATTACGTGGAAAACTCGTGTAACAACAATCAGACTATATCGGCATACAAAAATGAGAATAACTAGGCCTGTAGCAGCTTTAAAGAAATATAGCAAAAACTAGGCTTTAATAGGCCCAGAGAAATATCACAATTAGGCCTATAGTAGTTCTACAGAAGAACCACAAAAATTAAGCCTCTATGAAGACTACAGAAACAAAGAAATTAGGCCTATTGTGACCATACAAATTTTAACAACTAGGCCTGCAGTAAGCCTACAGAAATATATCCACAATTACGCCTATAATGACACGACATTGACGATATCAGAGTTCGTTCTGGTACGAAAGCGTATGGTAACAACGTAAAAATAGCAGCCAGTAGGCTTAATATGACATTGGGTCGATTTACACTGTTCTAATGCATACTCAAGTCTTCAACGATTATTTATTTATTTATTTTTTTATGTACTGAATTTAGAAAATAGCATAAAGAATGTTCACACACCTATGAGGGAAGTGCAAAATATTTATTTAATTTTGGGAAGCAGGCGATATATTTAATGAATTAGAAGAATGGAAATTTTTGGAAAGATTAATAGACTATAATTTAATACACAAAACAACAATTAAAGTTATAGCAAAAGACGAGAAGTATATATTTCTTTTGATTTGATGGAGAAATTTATATATCTCTCCTTACAACTTACTCATAAGTAGATTCCATTTATATTATCCTCTTCAGTCTTGAAGATGTAATTCCTCTCCCTTGATATCTTGATGAGTCCATTTGGGAATAAGTGCAGGTCAAACAACATATCAGTACTGATCACTGTATAAAATTAACACTAAAAATTTTAATTCTCCCTTTATCGATGTTATCTTCCCTTCACGAGTATTTCTGTAAGTGACTGTATAATACACTGACTTCTAATAAAGAAGTGTAGAAGGCAAAGCAATCTGAATTGCTTGGAGAGTTAAGTTCAGCTAAATGATACCTAAAAATGTAGGCTCTAACTAACAGGAATCACACTTCTTCTCCTTTCTGTAGACCAGCCAGTTAATGCAGTGCACGAAAATAATCGCTGTTTATTCTATGAATCATACGAAACCCATAAATGTAGTCTGTTGGCAAATACGCAGCAATTTTCAATGTCAATTCAGGTGTTACGTATAAGTTTCTACTGCGCTGTACAGAGTTACATGTTGACAGCAATATACATTTTACGTTCACCATGCCCGCCATAACTTTGTTTTCTGAACGCTGTGTCTACGGTCTCAACTATAAAGTGGTCGTCTTAAAAACGAATAACTGATAGCCAGTGGTGAACATGTTAACGGACTAACAAATGCACTTACTAGCCTATGAAGTAAGTTGTTGCTAAAATATCTACCTGTTTCAACAAATTCACAGTCATTTTTTGTTACAGTTGAATGTGCTCTGCCCATAATTATATTCCTTTGAAAATAAAAGCTTAATGAAGTGTTCGAAAAACCCACTAAAAATGAATTCCTTGTCCGTATGCACGCTAAGTATGGAAATTAGCAGAGATGAAAGCAGTCTTCCCTTGTGGTTACGCAGCTCCTGTGGTCTGTCTGCACTGTGCACGGTCAGCCATTAATGAGAGCAGTTACAACACTCAAGAGTTTCCGCGGACTTTGAAACCAAATAACCTTCCAACTAGTACAAGGCACTTGTAAACTTTGGTAAGAGTAGAAACGAATGAAAAGGGCCGGGGAGTTTTGTGTTAACCACACCCCTTTAAACGGTGGAGAATTCCCCTCTAGCAAAAGAAAGAAAAAACGTTTTCCCCACTATAACTCGTATGGCGTGGCTTGTGTTCGGGACGGGAAATCATGGTTTTATCGGCAAGTAGAAGCTCAGTAAGCCGCTAACTATGACTCAGAGAGGCGGGCCACAGGCCGGACTTGCTTGGCCTAGCGGGCGGAGTCAGAGTGTTTGATAATCAGTGGACTTCCCTTTTCCCCTGCAACTACCAAACAAAAGCCATGATTCTATTGCTTTATACCATACTTACATTTTCTTTTCTTCTAAAATTAGTCTAGCAAAGTGGAGGAGAGGAGACAATTTGATGAGGCGTTATCAAGAATTAAAAGATAAGGAACTTTGCATTTCAGCTGCCTGAAACATAATTAGACCAATGTACATACTGAGACGTGACTTGCAAAAAGTGGAATTGTTAATAAGACCACTGACATATTTACAGATTCTATAAAAAAAATTAGTTTAATGGGGTCACTAACTAATTTAAGATTTCTTAAGGAAACCGCGGGAATATTACCTCACTTTACTGCACTGGGTGCAACCGTATCTCACAGTGCCTACATATCAAGTAACAGCAGAAAAATGCATAGTAATTTAAAGGGAACACTGATTGACAATTGCATAAGCACCGTCTCAGCATTCCACAAACCATAAGGAGTACGTGACATCAGAGTCCGTGGCCACCTGCTATTTCCTTAGGGTCTGTTTTAAAGAATGTGACTGAACTAGGTTATTCCAATGTGTACACCAAATTCGTTACACTTCCCTAGCACAAAAGTTTCTGATTTTTCTCCCCAACTTTAAGTTTACGTGCTCCATACAACTACTCACAATCTGCAACTAAAATAGAACCTGGATGAAAATGGAGGAGGATGGCAACGACTGTGAAAGAAAGAAAAGAAAGAAAAAAAGAAAAGGGAAGATATTCCTATTCTCTCCCTCTTGGAATATACGCTCTTTTTTTTTTAATTTTAATTTGCTTCATGCACTTGTAATAAGGAAACATGTGGAATAGTTGCATAGTGTACCTTCAAACAGAAGAAAGAAATCGCTCCTACCAAACGGTGTAGCCCGGGTAGACACGTGCCAAACCAGCTGCCTCCACCTTCAGGGTTCTACTCTGATGATGTAGACAGCTGGATTCTCTTGGTCCATATCTGCCAAAATACATGGCGTCACATTGAAGCATGCAACAAATTTCAGTGTCATTAGACTGAAAACCTCAAAACTTCATAAAGCAGTGGATCTATTCTGTTATTATTGTCATATGGCCTATAACAGAACAGAACACTGTAACAAGAGCCATCGAATAAACGAATGGCCTACATTTCCTGCGAAGATCATGAAAACAAAAACAGTATAACGTGATTCAAAAGGCAACATATTTCTTTGAACAATACATCCAGGAACACTAAACTGCACACTTCGCTACAGTGCATTCAGCCAAACAACAAGATATGCCTATAGTACAGAGAAATTGATGTTCAAATGAAATATGCAGCTACGTTATTGCAACTTGTTATGTCTCATGTCCTACGATGTTTCCTGCAATGTGTTATGGCTTGTATGGGATAGGAAGCAAGGCTGGTCTTTAAGAGTGCACATAATTTCAAAGCACTTTACTCGCGATGCGCTTCACAGTACTATACGGGATTTTCGCTTGTATAGAAATGGTGGACTAGCCGAAAGAGGGGATAAAGGTAAAGAAAACATAAAGTTGGAAAATCCTTAAGAGAATATAACAAATATAAGTATAACATTATGTACCACGGTTAACAGTTTTTGGTCGGGGCTTCCAAGCTTTTGCCATAGTGGGCAACATAATCAGAAGTCCAAATGTGTAGGCGCCGCGTGAATTTTTGGCGTTTGACAGACAGTTGCGAAAAAAACTTTTAACCTCGTCGAGTCCGGCCATCTGTCCGTCTGCATGGAACAGGGAGACTACCACCTAACAGAATTTCATAGTATTTCATACAGACGTGTGATTTCTACGAAAATCTGTCGACAGTTTCAGAGTGTGATTACATCGGACATAATAAACATTTTGTGTTGAGGCTTAGGATATTTATGATACTGTTGCTCTTTATAATTCAAACAGAAGGTACTTTCTGTGAGGCAAGGGCGAGGTCGAAGAAACAGTTACCAATCTAAGAACAAAAATCGAGAAAAACAATTTTTCCCCCTATTTTACCACACTCGATCTTTACGAGCAATTGTTTGATCGATTCCAAATCTGTTGCTAGATAAGCAGAAAACTTAACAGTGTGAGATCTGTGACACGTGGAAAGGCACATTCAAAACACTCGCATTGTTAATATTCTTCTTCTAAATTATTCACGGATTTAAAACCTGCTGAAAATAAAACTGCGAAAGCATCGGAAGTATTTACGGATTTTCGTAACTTGTTTGTGTGATAACGATGGTGAAGAATGTCCTGTGTGATATTAAAAATGTAGATTTTCTGCCAATAACACAAATTTTTATTCAATGACCCCTGACGGCAGTCAGTTTCACACAGGTAGCGACGGGCATGTCATTAGGCTCTACTGGCCTGCTAGTTCACATGTGCTAGCTAATTAGGTAAAGACAATTTTTCGCTGAAATTTCAGCCGGTTTGCACCCAGGGTCAAGCATGACGCCACCGGCCCACCGTTCCTTGTTAGAACACTCCAGATAGAGGAGAAAAGTAAACGTTGTCCCTGTCCAAGTCATGAAGCCATATGGAGGGACTGAAGGTATAGATCCGCTCATTTTTAACCTCGCCACTAGGTGGAGGTGGCTGCGGATATAAGTCTAAGATAATATATTATGACATATGATACTCTGGGCATTTCGTTGCTGCAAAGCGCTCAGACCGGCTCTGGGGCCCAATCAGCCTCCCATTCAATCGATAGCCTGAGCTCTTTCCCCGAGGCGAAAAGGACGGGGCCTCAAGCTACGATTCATATTCATGCAATGTCGAAATGAAGAATGCTTATACTTGTACATTTCCACTCCTCATATATCTTCATGACGTAGTGCCTAATTAAGCACGAAGACAGCTGTATTTTACCTTGATAGCTTTTAGTTTAAAACCCACAATGTCAACTGCAGAGTATAATAGAAACACTACACTATGTTGGCAATACCGCTTCTAACTTATTCGGGCGTTGCTGGGTGTGAAACTTGGCCGGCACACAAGACTATCCTGACTGAAGTACTTAGTGCTTTACCCTAGGCCTTCAAAGCAATTGATGGCATAGTAGGCCTACTCTGAAACGAGCTAGACTGTATTTTTCTCAGTTTATCATTTATTAGTCAACCTACCATTCGACACTGTTTGCTCCGAACTACTGCCACAGTCGTTATATAGACAACATATAATGAAAAATAAATATAAAACTTGACAATATCTCCAAACTCTTCGTCATAATTTCTGTAAATTACAGTATATTTAGGATTAATGTCCTTCATAGTTTAAAAATCCAGTATCATGATATTTTCCGATTCTAAATAACAAATATCATCTGACAATATATGCACACACGATCACATGTTTTATGTAAATACCCGTAATATACTTGTTTTCTTTAACCCTTCGAGGGCTTATATTCATCAAAATTGCAGCCTAAATAAAAATACTGTCCATGTCTCACAGGGAGCATACTCTGTCCATTAAAAAACCAGCTGGTTGATGACATTTAGGGACATAACAGGTGTTTATTGTGGGAATAATAATAAACAGACTACATGGCAATATGTACAATTTCTTCAACGTTACCGCAGATGGTAAATATATATACCACTGGGCTTCAAAATTAAATAAAATACGTTGTAACTGTACATCATGCATCTAAATTATTGTCACTTTTTAAACGAAACACGTAGGACCATAAATATTCATATGTTGAAATAAAAGCAGTTGTCATCGACACTTGAGATTTTGTTTCACGATAAGCACTTTACGGTTCTTATGGTTCATGCAGTGAATGTTGCGCGCTGCTACAAATTAGAATTCCATAAAGGCCTGAACCCCCTCCCAGTTTCAAGAGCAACAGGCAGCCCTGTAATCATAGACGAACTCAGGTCCCATTTCCACCGATCTGTATTAAACAAATTCTTAGCATAACGTGCATGCATCTTTCCCACACATAAGGCGCGTCTGGTTCAACGCGCCACTAGCGACCACTGAATCTCAGTTTATTAAGGAATTCGTGTAGTTAAGCAGTAAAGTCACTGCTGGTAATTAACGTCTTCCGGACCTGTAGAATAATAGAGGCTTGGTGCACCGAGTATATATGTAACTACTATAGGTATAACTGCCCACCATATACCTCCCTCATTGAGTGTCCATTTATAAAACAGTCCCCTCCACTGTGCCAAATATAATAGGTCGGTTCTTGAAGCAAAAGTCTGGAGTTAAAAGGGTTTTTGTTGTACAAACCACACCCCTTAAATTATAAGGGACATATAATTTTTTTTTAAATTGCTCTACTCTAATTTAATTGCCTCTAAAATAGTCGTAGAAGATACAAATATAATGAAATAATAAGAACTACTTAAAAGTGAAATAAGCACTGTGACTGGGGTGCTGAGATTCAATGCCACGTGTTTTTTAATAGAGAGACACATCCGCTTTTTTAAGTTTTTCTTATTCCTGACAGGAAGCAGAGTGTTTCTAATTACGGTGTGTGTCTAGTCAGCAAGGTGCAGCTTATATGGCTATGATAAAATGAAAGCTGTTTTGTATCCATTGTCTAGTTTTTGTGAACTTCAAATTTGAACATTTCACATTCTTCTATTAGGAATACTTTATTATTCTCTTTACGATCTACTAGCTAAACCTGGATTTTTTTAACTACATTGTACTGTACTGTAATTGACTTTTTACTATGTAATATATTTCTTATAAATTCTTAGTCATTTAATGTTTGTGTCAGCGTGCAGGCCTGCATTTGATACATCTTGAACACATGCTGCTTAAGCACTTAAATTCCTTTAGCACATAAGGTGCACTGCAAAAACAAACATTAATTATTCACACTGATATGAAAATAAAGTCTATTGAAACTTAAACAAGATACACACACACACACACACACACACACATATAATATATATATATATACTTATATACATCAGTCACACCTCACAGAGAACACAGTGTCCTTTCCATTACGAAGATAAATCAGTGAATGCTGTGTAGGTAAATAATATTTCTTCCGTGCGAAAGAAACATGGAGTACTTAAATATAATGTGTAGGTAAGTGTTTGACTTGGCATACAGTACAATATTTAGTAAGTGCCTTAATAAATTACTAGGTAAAACAGTTAACCCATCCTTCTACTGGATCTTTTTTACAGTTATCTCTGCAACTGTTACACTTATGCATTACACAACAAAACTTTAGTAAACTCTTAGCTATTTAATATTGTATTTGAGCGAGATTATCTTAATAAACGCAGATTTAATAATTGTAGTGTAAAAGTCTTGATATACAAAGCTTAGCTTGTTTATACTTTCACTAATTCAGGTTCTAATAATAGTGTGACATCACACATCTAAGCAATAAGGACAAAATAATTACTTTAAATATAAAGATAATATTTAAGCGTTTACATATTTACGTTAAGTTTGTAAGACTCTAAGTTTTATTAGATCTGAAGTCTGCAATTATTTATTGGTGCACCACAATCCCTGCGTTTTGAGTAGGCTTCACGAACTGTCAAAGATAACGTGTCCCTGTGCACGCCATGAAGGCGCGTGAAGAAGTGGAACTACAGTTTTTAGTCCCTGCATTAGCTAGACGTGAGTTGTCAGCTTCACGACTAGACCGATTTACTCCCGGTTAAAAAGCGCCCGGTTCCGACGAAATATGAGGCCCGATGGGCTTTAGAGATCCTCTGCTCTCTTTGGAGAAAAGGAAAAGATTCTTGCTTCTGCCGGGAATCAAACCACTATTCCTCGATTGTCCAGTAAGTAGCCTTGCCTCTATATCCTAGTGTCCGAGCTGTTCCTGCTCCTAATTAAATACCAGCAGGCATATTCATTAATAACTAAATATAACGCCATGGGCAGAATGTATATCAGAACGAGCAATACATGCTTGCCCATGTTAATGTAACCCAATGCACTCTGATCGCAGAAAAAACGTAGGTCCATCAAGAAAAAGACGAAAAAACAATGAAGACGGAACAAGCTGGAATACCCTACACCCTACTGCTGCTGAACTCCTTAGGGAACAGGGGAGTACAAATTCCGGTACCAGGTCGCCATGGCGACTACATTTTTTACGGCATCTCCTGCCATTCTTGGTTCCTCAGTACTGAACTTGCTTCCATGTCATCCTTCCAGCGACTAGAATTTTGAACTGGATCCTAGACTTTTGGAAAATTTGTACACCCCTGCTAGGGTGTATACCTTTATGAAAAGCTAGTAATTGCCAATAGTAAAAAAAAATCCGCTGTATAATTTTACGGTCTTACGGTGATGGCTATGGAGATTATTCTAGGAGATGTGACGCAAGGAAGTCTGTTGAAAAGTGTCGACGTTTCGGAGAAACCTGCTACCTGCCTTGTCATATCATTTACCATGATGATGGATGTAGCAGGTTCTTCCAAAAGGCCAGTATTTATCTACTGACGTAAATCACCTGTTACGGAAACGAAATTTACAGTAGCATGCCACTGGTCCCTATCCTTGTCAAAATATGCAGTTCTCACTCTATTAACTAATATGTTTGGGATTCATTTAGTATTACCCTCCATCTACATTAAGGTCTCCAAACTGGTATGCACCACACTTGATAGAAGACATCCTGTTTTGTTACCTTAATAGATATGTACACCGCAACACAATTATGCTCATTGTAAAAACAATATCCTTTTTCAGTAACATAGCTACATGTTTCGACTTACCTTGATCATCCTCAAGACAATTGATGATTGTACAACTAGGGTTTTAATTTTTGTTGGCCTGATAATGACTCAAGATGAGCCGAATTATGTAGCCATGTTACACAAAAAAGTACATTGTTTTTTATAGCGAACGTAATTGTGTTGGCTGATTTAATTATTATCCTATTATTCGTATATTCGCCGATCCCAGTGGCCGTGCGGTCTAAGGCGTGGGTCTGCGGCCGCTCGCTTACTGGATTGTGGGTTCGAATCACGCCGAGGGCATGGATGTCTGTCTCTTGTGAGTGTTGTGTGTTGTCAGGTAGAGTCTCTGCGACGGGCTGGTCACCCGTCCAGAGGAGTCCTAACGAGTGTGTTGTGTCTAATGTGTGCGATCATGAAACCTCGAAATGAGGAGGCCTAGGCACCCGAAAAGGGGCTGTTGAGCCATAGGGGAAAAAATTAGTATATTCGCCTTGGCTTTCATTACCTAGATTTTGCACATACTTCACGTAATACCATGCGTGCTACATGCTCCATGTCTATCACCAATTTTGATTTCATCACCATAACAGTGTTTGACGAAGAAAACGTATTATGGAGCTCGTAATGCCACTATTAATTACACCAGCAATATACGTTGACTGGAAAATTTGGAAGTTCTATATACAGCAAATATAGATACGTTTTAAGGAAAAGAGAAACAGAAGTGCGAAGACTGAAGTCGTGTCGCCCCGTCTTAACAAACACAAAATGCATTCGCAGTACGAACTGCCCTCATGTTGCTATTTTACTTTATGGTTACGGTACGCACGGTCTGTATTGCGAGATGTGGACGAGGGAGACTATGGTGTGGGTAGGAAAGTCATAAATTTACAATAGTTCACAAATTTCCGTTGTCTATTGTGTCTCGCGTAGGCCTAACCTAAAAAGCATTTCGGTAACAAAAGAGAAAGAACTGTGTCCCTGACATGCTAAAAAATATTACTTCCTAAATGGAACATAAGGAATGTTTGACCATACATATGAAACGTAACCACTTTGGCCTTGTCTTGTAAACATAAGATTCTTTTCATCTTCGGAGTCACATAACCCTACATTCTGTGACTAATTTTAAAAACACGATTCAAAATATTTAAAAGAAACGTTAATCTCCTTCACACTAGTCAGTTTTCAAAAATTAAATTTCAAGTGTAAATTTTTGAAAAGAAATAATCTCAGCAGTTTTTATTCTGGTGTAAGTTATTTACTGAATTCCTGGCAAATTTATAGCGATCCTTTGCGAATTCCTTCGGTACTTTTAAGCAAACCAAAGGCAGTCTGAAGCCGGTCACAATATTTCAATCCCACCTTCATAACGTGCAGCATTCAACTCACTTCACACGACAAATGTTGGTAATTGATACTGAGTCCTTCAAAAGTCAAAATTCTTACGTGAGCAACTTATTCTCTGCAAATAACTGACCTTGATTATTATTCTTCATATTGAAACTTCCGCACATTTTGATTTAGGTAATTAAGTAATTAGTTTTAATTAAGTAACCCAATAAGTGGACTACTAGAAAGTGATATAATTAATTCCATCGAGCAGATTCCTTCTTGAGACGTAATTAGCTACTCAAGTAACCTTGAAATTCCCCACATTCCATGGAGCATGTAGCTTCATTCTCATGTTCGCAAAAGCTCGCCATTGGCCCCAGTTCTAAATCAGACAAATCCAGTTCAAACAATTCAGTGCTATTTATTTACGACCCGTTTCAATACTATTGTCATTTACGCCTAGGATTCCTTAGTGGGCGTTTACTTCATGTTCTCTTATCAAAATTGTGCACGTGTTTCTCATTTGTATCATGCATATTTCCAAACTTACATCACCTAGCATTATGAGACAGGATTATCTCTCATGATATGAGTTTATTTGGTAACAGGAGTCGGAAATTCCTAACCAGGTATACCGACTTATTCAGATATTACAGACAAAATAGGAGCAGGCCCTGCAGGCAATGACCACATCACCTCTTTAAGAACATCTAGAACATCTTAAGAAAGAAGAATTTTACAACACTGTGAGTAATTTGGCTCTAGCAGATTTGAATAATGATAAATAAAAATCTGTTTATGAGATCAGGGTTTTCTCTGCGGGTGACAGTTATGGGTACAGTACTCGGTCATGTGACGTCATGTAGCCTGGCAAAAAATTATCAAAATTTCGGAGATACGCACTGCCTCCATATTCAGGGTAGAAGATTGAGGCAGAAATTTATCGTAAACCTATCAGAAATGTTTACCACATTGGATAAGACTGACCTTCAAACAAAATGTGTTTAAACGAAAACTATAAATACTCATGTTTGTCTGATATATCTCGTATTGTTAATATAATATGGAGATCCTTCATTGTCATTACTGTACACCACCGCATTGGAATATTACGCAGATATGAAAGTTGCATAAAATCAGAAAGTACTGGAAACGACAGAACACAACGGCTTCTGGTGTGTGCTGCTGATGATAATTTGTTATGCGAAAATATAAATAAGACCACAAAGAAGAACACATGAAGTCTATTGGAATTTAGGAAGTTTGGTTTCGAAATGAACAAAAACAGACAAAGAAGTGAGCAGTTTTATGTTCAGGAAAAACAGAATATTAGGAGCATATAAGAATAGGTAACAAATTCTTTCAATATGTGAAGTTTATGGGCGTGAAACTTGGCCTGTCATTCTGCGAGGAGTAAAGGGACTAAAGATGCTAGAGAACAAGGGGCAGAGAAGACATGTGGACCTACCAATTAAGAAACAAGCCTATAAGAGTACTGGAGAAACTTGCATATTGATGAGTTTCGTTAAATTCCTCGTTTCGTCTAATGTAATGGTCAGTATATTAGAAGGAAAGAATGGATGAGACTAACAAGTCACATTGTGGAAAACAGACACGCGCGCAAAGTTTTGGTGTCAAAATGTACGGTAAATATACAAGTCGAGAACTAAAAATTTTACAGCAATGGATTAGGTTCAGCTGTCTCAGAATAGCGTCCCAGGAGAACGTCTGGAAGCACTGTGATGAAACTTCGGATGTAATTAAAGAAAGGGATTTCTTGGTCACATGCAATAACATATAAGAAAACTACGATCCAGTAAATTAAAGAACAGTAAATTTGAAAAATTAAAAATATGAAAACGCAAGACCAGTTTGCATTTAACCCAGACTTATTACTCGTGCGATCAAATAAAGAAGGATAAAATACGGCGAATAATGCGGCACATATGGAGGATAGGAGAAAGGCACAGGCGGTATTGGTGGAAAACCATGAAAGAAAGAGACCACTTGAAAGATCTAGGCGTATGGCATAATATTAAAATGGATCTTTAAGAAATAAAATGGAATAGCGTGGATTGGATTAATCTGGCTCAGAATACGGATACGTGACTTGCTTCTGTGAACAAGGCAATAAACTTTCGGTTTCCATGGAATTCGAAGAAATTCATACTAGCTGAGTAACTATCAGCTTCTCAAGAAGAACTTTGTTCCATGCAGTTAGTTACCGCAGGTCTAGTCACGTTAAACCTGTCACTCATGCAATCTGGACCTACTCAGAGACTCGACACACATTTCACATCTCGTCAGCAGCGCATGTCAAAAATAATTCTGAAACAACCCCCATATAAATCTTGAGATGATGTGTAACACAACGCCCCACAACGCATCAGTACGGAGAAAAATACGCTACTTAATTACCTCACAGAATTTCCTTAACTTGCGGAAAAGATTACAAGACATTTATTTCAATTCAAATTCCTTCCAACATCGTGAAAAGAAGATAAAACCTTAATAAGCCTGTGGCTAGCGATTACTTCGTGCTTCACGGAACATGTACAAAAGGTTGAACGTTATTAAACTGAACAGTATTCACTGACCAACCAAATGCTAAGGAATAAAGGACGGGTAATAGCACGCAGCGTGCTGTGAAGCCAACCAAGTGTTTAATTACTACCCTGTTTCCAACCTCTCTCTCCACACTAGGGGGTGTAAGTATCTTTTCCTTTCTAATAATCCCCACCTCTCGCAGACCCCTTACTGTTACACCCGCTGGCAATCTTCATAGCTCAGCCTTAATCTTACTGCCTCAGCCTTTCCGAGATTTTAAAAATGATCGTCATTACGTCAGGAACATTTGTCTTTCATTGGTCTGCCCGATATAGATTATTCTAAACCATTCCTTACCACAAAATCTACTTTGGATAAATGGGGTTTTTAATTGAATTCTAAATTTTGGGCTCTTTAGTAAGGCCTACACATACATAAAATTACCCTCAAGCATCTGTTTGATTCACATCCTGATTTAGGCCTGTGCACATTTGAGATACATTAATTATTTTACACATTTTCGTGATTTGGGCGGTGGTTCCTGCGGATTTCAGTTCCTAAAAAACGACTTTCATAAATTAGTCCAAATTAGTTGTATTTAAAATTCACAACGATGATTTTATACCTTACACTGATAAAGGAGAAAATTTTAATGCTCCACTACTTAATGGCTGTATTTATATTAATAAAACTTTTATTCTTCATAGACCTTCATAGTTTTCTTTCAAATTTACAAGAATCCTTCTGTACTGCTTTCTTTATTATTATGACAGCCCTTGTACGGTCTGCCGGAACTCTAGGTTTTATACATGCACTACTTTTCTTCACCATTGGTAGGTAATAACTATTTTGATAAGTAGGTTACTTCCATTCTTCTATAAATATAAGGAGGTTTAACCCTTTACAGCCTAGTGGTCAATATCTCAACCCACTGCTGTAACATTTAAGAAACTCTGCTCTCTGATCACACAGTGTGTTAACGACTACGCGTTCCGTATGATTCTCACAACATACAGCGATTGTACAGCATTCACAGATCGTCGTTCTAATGGAAGCATCCTGTGTTCACTGTGAATTCATATTCAGAGCTACTAGTTTTAAAAGCGTTAAGCAGATCCTGAATTCTGTTCAGATGGCTGGCGGCAACTCTTAAAAACTCTAATCACAATTGCTAACAACTTAATATAATCCTAGAGACTCTAGCTCCCTTCTTTGTGTAATTCACAAGTTGTCTACAAACTGCAGACAGGCATAAAAAATACCCCACCACAACCGAAAATCAAACTCACAAGTTCGTTGTTTTCTCTCACGTCTTGTTCGTGATATCTTCAATTGTAAGAATCGTTTCGGGTCTGTGAATGTAGGACAAAGTGATTGACACTTTCAACAAGTGGCCTATGTGTTATGTTCACTAGAAATTATGCAAATTAACTTGCTTTCTTGGACTCAACGAAATATCATGTAACGTGTTATAACAAATTTCAAACTATTTGAAATGCTTTGAAGTAAATAAATGTAGTGACTCTCGGAGAAAACGGAAGGGGGCTAAAGGCTTGTAAATTTCAGTGAAAACATACCCCCTTTTTTAGATCTGATCCCCCTGCCGTACCATGGTAAAGGAAATGTTGCTGTCATTGGAGTGAGCTGTCGGAAGGTGTTGTGTGAAGTGTTTGAGCAACGAGAAATGTTTAGTAAATATGACACGGAAGCGAATGCTGCTATTCTGTTGCCTAACATGCAGGGTCACTTTGGCCTCTTTGTGAGGCACGTACAATACTAGCTACTCAGTCTAACACCCAAATACTTGCGGTGGTGAATATGAGGCAGCTACGTGGTTTGCCTCAACAATCCCGCCAAAACTAAAATGGGTTGTTCCAAAATTCAAAGCGCAAGGTGCTTCATGATAAGTGATAGTCGCTCAGATGGCCAAGAAATTCCCCACCTCTTTCGGAACCCCTAAGAAACTTGAAGTCGTCAGGCGATGACTGTGGCCGTCTTGAAGGAGTGAAATATGCCTCCCAGTTGGAAAAAGTACATTTGCTCCCGAACGTAGCTAGAATTCTAACACACAATATGGTGTAAAATCCTAGAAAACGGTAATATTTTTTTAATATCAGGTTCGAAGAACCCGCCACTTGACCCCATAATGAAACAGTTAAAACCAATTCACCCTCTCACAATACATAAGTATATCATTAAATTTAGTTTAACAGCTTCCTACCTCCAGTGTCTAGGTCACCAAGTGGTCCCTTCTACTCATGTACCTATGCAGCGTTTCATTGTCTTCTGTCTCTTGTGTACAAATGTTCTTCTGACGCTCTGAATTACCTACTTTCCAAATCAGCATGTTATGTAGACCCACCGTTGTTGTATTTCGTGTTTCCTATTCGGTAGGCCTACATTAAGCATGTAACCAATTCAACACTTAAATATGAATGTAACAGGTAAAGGTAAAGTTCACCCTAGAACAGGCCATGAAGGCCCAGAGGGGGAGTAGATGTATAGCTCTACTCTTTCTTTAACCTCGGCCCAGATGGTGGTGGGAGGTCAACGCTACGCCCAGGCCGCTTTACCCCTGGCAATGACCCGGTACCCATTGTACCAGTGGCTAGGTAGGCTCCAGGGCCGGTCTGGACTGGTGCTTAAAATCTTGCCCCCACCGGGATTCGATCCCCGGACCGTCCAGCTCGTAGCGAGTCGCTATACCGATTACGCTATCCCGGCCCAAGAATGTAACAAGATTTTACTTAAATATTTAAAAAGGAACTAAGTAGAACATTTGTAACAGATGATGTGGAATTGCAACGGTACTGATCAGAAAAGAGCTAGCGGATGATTACAACGGATAATCAGGGAAGGTTTTACTGTTCTCCAATGAAAATCATACTATAACTGACTTGCAAGGCTTCAACCAAAATAAATTTATTTTAACCGCTTAAATCTCAACGATAAAATTTAAAAACTCAGTACTTCTCATAAAGAGCTTTTGTATTCTTTCATATAATTCCGCCAATCAACACCACTTATATCCGTAAATGGCAATAGCTGATTGGCCTCTGTGGTGGAATCAGAGTTTGTTATCTGTGCGGTAAAAACTGACTTTTTGCAAATAATTTAGAAACAATTGATACTTGCGGTGGAAAATATTACAAGTTTTTCATCAAGTTCTTCGGTTTTCCCCTGTCACTATCATTTCTTCAGTGCCCCATAATCGTCTTCATCTTAATGCTACTATTTTCAGAAAAACAAGGGGACGAGTCTTAGAAACTTCAAACAAAGAACTGCTCTTTCGGATAGGGGGAGCAATGGGCAGATAAAAAAATGTCACATTGTTTTCTCTTCAGTCTTCAAGTGTTATACATGGAAAATCTTCTCGCTGTCGAGACAGTACGTGCAGGGCATAAACAAGAAATATAAATTCAGTTACAGTTACGATGAATATGAAAATTGAAGACATACGTCTTGAAAGTTTTGTAGGGTGACTGAGTAGGAAAAGAGCAAAGAGAACGTAGTAAAGTGATGAAATGTAACAAACTCTACTATTTATGATCGTTTGTATTTTCATATGTAATCCTTCCCCTTCTTGAGTCCATTAGCCGATCCCGTTCCCCTTGTGTCCAAACCTCGCTCACTTGCTTCTACCATAAATGTAATAACAGGGCTTTCGAAAAAAAATACAATCCCTCCTACCCACCCTATGCCAAAAACATAATGCGATAAAAATCACGGTAATAAAATTTGAGCGATGAAAATCACATATTTCTAAACTAGTGTTTGTTCTGCATCTACGGTTAGTACACTAGAAGGAGGCATGGAACTAGACGACCCGCCATATTCTGTAGCAACTATGCTTCAACGAGAAGTTATGACTGGTAAGTAAAAACGTCCGCACAACACGTAAGAGGCACCATTCTTTAGAATTTAAAAACCTTCCAAGGTTTAGGACTGAAACGGTTATAAATGTAAGGTCTACTGTTATTTAGACGTGTTATTACATTATTAAAATGCCATTTATACTTATATATATATATATCTAAACTTGAATACAAAAAATTACGAATTTAATTTACCCAATGTGATTCGGAATGGCCAATACATTTTATAAAATAGCGACATCAGTTTCTTGACGAAATCTTACATGTTATAAAAAGTCTTCCGATCATCAATACCTGTTTCCAGAAACGGAAAACGGTTAGAAGTGTTGTGACTTTTGCAAAATTATATACATATGCTATACATTTCAATTTATAACAGTGGTCTGCTATAATAAACTTACTTTCCCAGTGGAGTTCGTGCCATTGTGAAACCCAAAGTTGCAGCACATCGACTAGAAATGCCATCTTCCGAAAACAAATATTAACCTGAGTGAGACCATTTCAGTTTACATTTCTGTAAATACTAAAAAATTACGTTTACATAGGTTTCAGTGTATCTACTAGCTCCATTTCCATATGGTTTCCTTATCAAAGTTGTTTAGGAACGCATTAAATGACTGCTTTCTATAACCGAGGCGGAGTGTGTTTACTGTGCGGTACAGACGGACTATTTTATGTATAATTCAGGATAGTCTTGGTCTTTCAAGGGTTAAGCCAACTACTACCGTCATGTGGAAGTTCTGGTAAAGCAGAGTCCAGGAAAAATGTAACTAATATGTCTAAACTAAGCGTTCATTTCCGTACAAGAGCACTTTCAGTCCAATTCAAGAAAGCGTCTGACAAATTTAACAGCATACCAGAGAATCCGACATCTTGAATATTCGTGGCATTTGTTGGACTCCAGAAATATAATTACGATCTATTAACTAACTACCTTACTAAAACTAACTAAAGTAAACTAAACTACATAACTAACTAACAAACACCACGGAGCACAGTCCTTTCCGAAAAGCTAACAGGTCCTCAGCTAGTCAAGAAAGTCCCCAAATTTTATGGAATCCGAAAGTTCATTTCCGCATTCACAAACGCTCGCCACCTGTCCCGATCGTGAGCCAGAGCAATCCAGTCCATGTTTTCCCAACCCACTTATTAAGGACCCATTTTAATATTATCCCCCCATCGACTCCTAGGTCTTCCAAGTGGTCCCTTTCCAACAGGTCTCACACCAAAATCCTGTATGCACCTCTTCTGTCTCCCATACTTGCCATATGCCCCGCCCATCTCATTCTTCTTGATTTGATCATCCGAATAATATTTGGTGAGAGGTAAAAAGCATAAATTTCCTCGTTATTAGTCTTCTCCACTTCCCTGTTATTTCGTCCGTCTTAGGCTCAATATCTTCCTCAGCACCCTGTCCTCGAACACCCTAGCCTACTCTTCCCCCTCAATGTGAAAGATCAAGTTTCACACCCTCACAAAACAACAGGTAAAATTAGAGTTCTGTATGTCTTGATCATTACATTTTTGGATACCAAATAGGACAAAAGAAATTACAATCTTCTGCGCAGAAAAATAGATTTTGGTACTAGATAATTTAGATAAAAATGATAGACTTTTACAATTAAATTGATATTTCAAAACGTCTGGAATATAAGCTGCGTTATGTGTGTGAAATAGATTTCTGCAAGTAGGTTACTTCTGCCACGAAATATAAACGTCTGCTAGCCTAGTCTATATTTCGTACATTCCGTCGTCACTACTGGCTACGGAACAGAGGATAGGATTCGATATCCAGCAGAGGCAACGCTTTATTTTTCGCTACTACACATAGACCCGATCAGTAATCCACACGTATTCGCCTGCCAAATTTGTACCAGGAGTTCTTTCCCCTATGACAGAGGACTCTCAAGTGCATCCAGTGCAGAGATTTAAAAAGGTGTGGAGCCGTAGCCTCCTCTATGTTTTACACAACGATAATTAAGCAAAGCAGAAATTTCGTATTGCTGTACCGTGAAGAGTAACGTCTTAGACCTATAATTAACCGGCAGCAACTGATTCGTATGTTGGTCACGAAACAGTTTTTCTTGACTGTAGATTATTGTGATTTTCCTCAGTTCCCTCTTCGGACTTCGATTACGCCACAACTACTTCCTTCCAGTCATCATTTAACAATTATTACCAACGATGCTACAAAATATTTAATAAAAACAAAGTACAATAAGCCATAAAATGAATCTGAAAAAACAATCCAGATAATTAACAAAGACGTGTAGAGGAAAGTTTAGGAGTTTGGATCACCATGTCTTCAAGAGCGGTCCGTTTTTGGAACAGAAGCGAGACAATGATTTAGAACCGTTTCCAGGGAGAAACATGAGAAGAAGTAATTACAGATCCACGTGCATATCTGAGAATGTCAGAAATTTATCAGGTATATATAAAAGCAAGACGGTCGCCGGTTCAATCCCCGATGGAGTCATTGGAATTTTTCTTTGCTGGGGCCGACTCAACCTCTACCAGAAATGATTACTAGGAATACCTCCTCGGGGTAAAGGCGGCCGGTGCGTAGGGTTGACAACCTTACCACCCTTCATGTGCCGATTATGTAGAAATTCTGGAAGCCTTAATCTCCTGGAGCCCTCAGGGCCTGTCCAGGATTGCAATGGGAAAGATTTACCTCTACCTTTTATATATAACAGCAAATTAGATTAACATTTCCTTCCCATTAGACACGAAAAACAAACTTAAATTTAACAAGAGTCGAGAAACCACTACTCAATATCAATTTATTGAAGTTAATGTGGGAAATAGAAATCTTTAAACTTGTGTGCTACTAGATCATAAATTACAGACAAATTATGTTACAAGTCACAGCCAACACATCATAGTTGAAATAGGTTAAGCTAAATTATGAACTTAATGAATACTCATTATTAGAAGAATAGTTTGAAGTTTAAATGGGCGGTCAGGTGGTAGTCATTATAATGGGCGTTATAATAATGATCATGACAGGGTCTAAAAACCAAATGGTCTACAGATCCATCTCATGTGTGGTATGTCCAGAAGATTTCGGGCCTGACAAATATATGAGATATTTCAAGTTAATCATAATTATGTAGAAGTTCGATGACATACACATACATGAAAACATCTGCACGATTTGTTATAAACTTTCTTGTTCACATTAAATCAAGCAAGGTGGTTTAAAAAAATGAATAACTTGAAACACAGAGCCTAAATTTGTTCAAACAAGTTTAAATAATTTGTGTTTAGCGTGACAATTGTGGCCCTCTTCTGTCTGTCGTTACATACAGATTTTTATTCCGCTAAGTGCAGATGGTCGATCAGTAACAGCGTCAACTTTTCGGGAATAAGGAACGGTGGAAAAATCAGCCAATAATTTCACTGGTCAGGAGATGGCATAGAATAAAACTCTTTTTATTTAATTACCTTGAAAACCGTACACCTTACAGAAAAGTAAATTGAAACTTAATATGTGCTGCCTATTCTTCTACAACTTCTTTCGAAGCGTTCTTCATTTAGAGATTTATGCGAGAGTTACGCATTGAAACACATAAACCTGGTGGGTCTACATGAGATCCCATGTTCTTAGTCATCTTGGACTGCTTGGACCTGGTGGTAAAGGCACTAGGCTCCCTCTAAACGTCGGTAAATCTTTGTCAGCCGACATGACGTAACATCCCGAAGACCTGAATATTTATATCTCGAAATCTTACATGCGGTTAACGCAACGCCAGGCAAAGACAGATAGACAGACAAGCATAGCGAAAATAACAGGCGCATTTCTGTAACTTTTCTTCGCGAACGCGTCAAACTGTAGGCTTACACCTATACACTATACGCCTAAAATCCATTCACCCAAAGTTTTTTTTTAAATATTTTTAATGTGAAATTATAATTCTCACGGCTGTAAAAATTTACATTCTTGTCACCTAGGTTATGGTACCGCGTAGTGTCATATGTGGTTAACAAAGTTTGGTAGAAAATTCTGCCTCGATCTTCAGGAATAAATTGGAGTAGCAGTTTATATAGTGTTGGTAACCGCCTCCGAGACTACATGGTGTTATAACATACAGGATCACAATCTGGAAGTTAAAATTTTAACAAGACTTGTGGTGTTTTTATATGCAATCACATAAGCAGGCCTATAGTTAACCATATCCATATATTTGCACAAAATAAGCAAAGTGCAACATGTTTAT
This sequence comes from Reticulitermes speratus, assembly GCA_021186555.1. Taxonomy (NCBI): domain Eukaryota; kingdom Metazoa; phylum Arthropoda; class Insecta; order Blattodea; family Rhinotermitidae; genus Reticulitermes; species Reticulitermes speratus. Next base: position 34,564,104 of record JAJKFL010000003.1, on the reverse strand, counting down.
TTATTTCTTTTTTATACATATTTACGTATTTACACAATATAATAAAGAAGAAAATTATTGTCGATATGAAAAGTCTAGAGGACTGAATTATAATTTCGTAATATTTCAGGATTCAATAATCTACTTTTAATAGCAAGTCCACTTTCGCGTAAACCAAACAAACCCATGTATTTTATTATTAACTTATAGAAGAGAGAGGTAATTCACAAACAAATTGGCACAGCCCTGATTTGCCGACGGTCACACGTATATTGGACTCATGTAGACAACAACTGTGGAAATAGTTAAGTAATTTGGTAATACATTTCCTACAGAATATCTGTCACTCTCTGTGATACTGGGCATAATAGGCTAATACAACATTGCTTATTGTTTGAACAGCGAAAACAAAGTTTATCTTTGTTCAAACTAAAATAAGAGCACTGAAGAATGAATATCCACTAATCTTGTAAAGCCTAAAGGCGAGCTTTTGTGTTCTTTCCAAATAAGCTCGATTTCTAGTTCGGCAGTTAATGTGCCAGTAACTAGCCTGTTGAAACCTGTACTTTATTGTATCGTGAGTATGCGTAGCATCAGATGTTTCTTCTTTTTACTGCTGTATCGAAAGTCACTTGAGAGGAGCATACGTTACATTTTACACTACCCTTCGCGCCAAGAAACAAATATAATAACTTGAGGTAAGGTGAAGAGGAAGGTCAATCTTCCTCGCCCACCCATTTCTCCGTTAAACGGGCGTTTACTGATTACCGCACAATCTTCCAAAATATGTGAGTACTCCATCCCGCCGGATGGTGATGTTAGCGTGTCCCTCAAGCATGTCCAAATAAGTACGTGCGTGTATTCAGCTTAGTGTACGAGCATATTACTTTCCTGTGGAGAGAGATAACATAAACTTACGTGCTTTTGAGTGCACAAAACACATTCACAACACATGTATCTCTTTCCTGTTTTACCTACTTCTTTTTTGGAACAAAATCCCAAATTCCACGGATACGCTTATTTGCATGAAAACTTATATATTCCTTAACCAGAGGATTTGACAGGAAGCAAGCTAGGACTACGGTAAGTAAACATGGAAACTGCTGAGGTATGGATTGTACACGTACCGAGCTACAAACATATCTCACATCGAAATATTATACCCAAAAATAAATACAAATTACAGTCACGAGCAGTATTTTTGCCCTATCTTATAGCATGCACTAAATATTTGAACTTGAATACCCGTACTGCTATGTGGAAATTTAGTACAAGATTATTGAAGTCTTTTCTAAAGCTTATTAAATGTCTACGTATTCCGTAATGTCTATTTTCTTTCAAAAAGTTACTTTTCATACAAAAAACATCAACACTTCACGCACTGCTGTATTTTATATCACAATATAAGATTCGACATCATATAATACTTATTTAAGGATTTAAAAATAAATAAATACCGCTGTTTTCTGTGTTGAACCTGCCCTATTAATGTAAGCATATATTTCCATTTTTAATAAGGTCAATAATAAGGCAACCCGTAATTCTTTTACGCAACGAAAAACTGAAGTCTGGCACTGATTTTGGAAGCATAACGTGAACTTACATACCTATATTAAATATTAAGAATTAAACGAGGGGTAATTTAATTTTAAGCATTAGTTAAGTATTTTGCCTGTAGTTGTGAAATGTTATAATATCTTACACAAAACTTAAACATAAAATAGGGTAATCAAATTAGGATATTCCTAAACGTCTATTATGACTGGGTGGCAATATTTGTGTAATTATAACTAAGTTATTCCATCTAGCACGTGTATTCTTAAATGACTAAGCCATATAAACTCAACACCAAAATGCCATTTTAATTTTCAGCAATTGCCTGATAATATTTAAATAGGGCAGGTTGTGTAAAATATTGCACCACCTGCTATGATGGGACGATAAGAGGCTGTTAAAATCAATTTCTCGCAGAACATATGAGTAAGGCAGATTAATTTTTCCTGTGTAATTTCCTAAAACAGTTAATAGTGTCATAATTTACTCCTCTACTCCTTTGCGAAGAAGACCGTGCACAACAACAAAGAATTTTTTTAATATTTTGCTTCGATCGATAATCTCTGTCTTAATTCATTGCAAGTACATATCGACTCCCATCAGTATAAATGTAACATACATGCATAAAATATATTGTTGTTACTGTAAATCAACAGTATATTCAATATACTATATCATAACCATAAATGTTCCAAATAGCACATATGTGACACAGCCTTTCAGGGAATGTTCCAGCTGTATGACAGACTGATTTCAAGAAATTTAATATCAAAATTTGATTTAGAATTCGCTTAAGGTACAACAAAAATTATACTGTAATAGATTGATGTGGACAAAAATTACAACTCGCAAACAATGTTTCGAAAAACCTTCATATCGAAATTCACGAACCCCTACTCAGCAGTTCGGGAGAGAAAACACGTGGTGGAGGGAGATGGTCCAACGTGACCTCCAGTTATGTACCAGATAAATGCATTTTGTCGCAAGGAAAATTCACATAAACTAATGCCCAGTATTTTTACTATTCTGCTCTCATTGGTACACAAATATTTTCAATATGATGTCGGAAGAAGTGTCTCATTATGAGCAAACATTAATTAAAAATAATCAAACTGAAAATAACTACGTTGACCAAGGCTGTTAAAGTATTCGTAAATATGGCCAATATATTTTACACAAAAATATGTGTAATATGTCAAGAAATATAAATTTATTACAATGCTAATTCAATATCTGGTTTACAGTTTCGATGCTAGGGTTTCATTAACAATTTCTGTACAAATTGTAATTTATCTACAATGGACTGACCTCTACAGCAGCAACAATTTCAGATATGACATTTGAGTTTCTCACAGCGGTGCTGCTAAACATTCAGGTCATTTGGACTGCGAAGAGGTTTCATTGGCCAAATAGTTCCCGACGTTTTGCAGTATAGTAATGTCTTCGTGTTCAGGGTCAAACAGTCCACTCGTCTTGAAATGCTTGACCCTGAAGTTGAAGGCACTACTATCCTTCCATGTCGGTAATTACTCGATCAACGACGCAGCATCACTTCTCTGAAGAATCAAAACTCAGTTCACATCATCTGTATCCACACTTCATAAAAACGTAGGGAACGTTAGAACATTCCACATAGCCATCCCATCCACAGACTATTTCAAGAGACAGTTGCAAACATCTTAGACTCCACACAACAATACATTTATATTATAACAATACAATATCATACTGAAAGTCGACCGTGTTGCTTATGACACATGGAAAATAAATTATTTATATATCTGTTAGGTTATTAAGTACAAACAAAATTATGGATTAATTTGAAGAACGAATTTTCCTTAGACTTCTAACACATAATTCAGTGGAAGAATCACGAGAAATGCATAGACAAAATCTATTAAAATATCTGCGTGAAGAAGTAAATTTGATACCTATGTCATTATACAGGGAGTTGGCTCTTAACTTTCAAAACAGCATTATTCACAATCCACTGTAACACAAGTGATCCGAAACACATATCATAATAATTAACTGTGCGGAATGCAGTAAACCAGAAGGAAAGCAGCAAAAAACGGCGACGTGAGACGCCCTCTGCTACCCCTCTCACCGCGCCCACCATCCCAATTTACGAACAGGCATGTACACCCCCAGACTCACCGTTTAAGATGGTACCTCGCAGGGAATCATCGTAGATGATGACTTCAGGACGTCGCCAAAGATGACTGATGTTGTACGACGTACTTTGTCATCGTTCTTGTGGCAGTTGTTGCAGTATCGTTGAAACAGTGAAGAAATTAATGGCTATCATAGAAAGCAACAGAAAGTAAAACTGATCGTTTAGTAATTCCCGGAAGTAGTAGTCGTTTCTACTACTAGTACATTGAGAATGAAAACGTGGAACTATTAAAAAAACAAAAGGAGGGGTAAGAATCACAAACAACAAAAAAGAAAATAGGGGGGCGTGTTTGTGTAGGTATGTAATGTGTGATTGCCGTTGTTAAACAATAATAATACAGTTCTTGTCCTGTGAATCCGGTCGGTAGGAGCTAGTGCCTAGCTGTCTTGATGGCGATACGTGAGTTAAGTGTTTGGCGATGCTTTACGGCTGCTGCTGTAGTTGGGAAGTCCTCTCTCCTAGCACTTCCCCCACCCCCCTTTGTCCTTAACCCTATGTAGCCGCCGCTATCCCAGTACACTGAGTATGGGTCCACAAACCCATTGTGGGCTGGGGGGGAGCAGGGGAGTTTCAGAGAGAGAGAGACCAGAGTTTGTTGGAACTCAGGGGTAGAGAAGAGGGGCCTAGAGGGGAAATTTTAACCCCAGCAACGATGGGCGGAGAGCAAAAGAGAGCGACAGTGACAGAGATAATGGATGAGAATGGCAGAGAAAGAGAGATGGGATTGACTTGTTTTGAGGGTCTGTAGAGGGGACGAGAGAGCGTTGGAACGATAGAGAAGGGGGGACAACGCGAGAGGAAGGAAGGGGACAACTCACACATCCACACATACATGTTCACACACACATAAACCATTGCCATATCATTCCCGCTATCTATCGGACAAGGGTTTCTCATCTCTCTTGAACACACGCGGGACTGCATTTGTCCAGAGTGACGCAACGTGCCCACGTGACTGCAACCCAAACACGTCACCTTGCACATAATCTAACCAAACTAACCAACCAACTAACTAACTCCATGGAGCAGCGTCCTTTTTGAGAAGCTAATAGGTCCTGAGCTAGTCAAGAAATTCCCCAAATTTTGTAACCCGAAGGTTCATCACCGCATTCACAACAGCCCGCCACCTGTCCCTATCCTGGGCCAGGTAAATCCAGTCCATGCCCCCCATCCCACTTCTTGAAGATCAAATTTAATATTATCCTACCATCTACGCGTGGGTCTTCCAAATGGCCTCCTTCCCTCAGGTCTCCATACCAAAATCCTGTATGCGACTCTCCTCTTCCCATACGTAATACATTCCCCGCCCATCTCATTATCCTTGATTTGATCACCCGCATAATATTTAGTGAGGAGTACAGACCATAAAGCTCCTTGTTACGTAGCCTTCTACAATCACCTGTTACCTCGTCCCTCTTAGGCCCGAATATCCTCCTCAGCCCTCTATTCTCAAACACTCTCAGCCTAGCACATAATCAAAACTTAAAATTAAATAAGGGTAACAGAAGCAAATATGCAATGATAAGAAACACGAAGGCCTTGGCTAAAGATGAAATTAATAACATAAATTTGACAAAACTTTTCCTGAAATCAACAATTCAGTTGTTACGCTGTTCAAATTGGTGGATATCATCACATACCAGTGAAATGATCAATGTCATTCTTCCATGACACATGGCTCTACTGCAAATTCAGACGTGCAACATACAGACGACAATAACGATTAGAACACGGTGTCCATAACGCGGGGGCACATCGCTATCCCACAGTTTAAATTCAAGTTCTCCCTTCACGGTGTTACATATGTGTCGGTCTGTACAAGACCACAACTTACTTAAATATTCTAAACTACTTCTGTATTGGAATGAAAATGATGCTGTTTACACTAAAGCAGGATTATCGAGGTAAAAAGCACATTATTTTTTTACACCAAGAGTAAATGAAATTTTGACATAAACCTGTAATGGATAGTTTAATGGTTCTAAAATTAAACATCACTAGGATACTTTAAAAGTTTTATGTATATGGGTAACCGAAGGGATCTGTCAAAGTGAAAGGTAAAATATTTAATAGAACGAATCGCCCAAACCATTAATAGCACGTGATATATAGGTTTTCTGGCTTTTATAACAGGTATTCACCAAATAATCGTCTTCTGGGCCTTGATACATTGAATGATTGTAGGTAGACAACAGCGTTTCGAAAAATGTAAAATATCTTGAAGTTATTTTAAGTTCATTTCCAAATTATGCACTCGGATTTCGTAGCTTCATTTATTGAAGGAAGTCAGCATTTTGTAGTGTTGACATGCAATGTCTTCTGAGAAAAACATCTTGGAAAGCGATCACTTGGAAGTCAGGGGGGGGAAAAATGGGAGAACACTGGAAGGAGAATGTAACCGGCCTTGGTATTAGGGCTGTGTTGACTCTCAGAATCCTTCTAACAGGGAATCAATCATTTGTGTAGTTAGAATTAAATGTGTTGTAAATTGAAACCAAAGGTAATCTTCGAATTGTGGCCTTCAGAATATGAATCATCACCATCATGAAAACCTCAGGTCTTACAAAACTTACTACTAATACAATTTACAGGTTGTACAGTTTGTAAACGTTCGTAATTACTTGCTTTTAAAATCATAATCATCATCATCACGCTTTCAAAGACTTAGGCCTTATGGCCTGTTCCTCTCTCCATATTACAATTCAGAAATCTCTTTAATGGACGTTCTGGTTTCCTTTTTCATGCTTGACATTACGTTTTTAAAGATATAATGTTTAAAATAAACAAAATTACATTTTCAGTTTGGATAATTAGTAGTAGTAATTATTTAATTGACACTATGTGGAAATAAACGGTCATGGCGTAGTTTAAAATACTATTCCAGAATTTGCTTGAAGGGGCTGATAACAACAACAGAAGTCTTCAGTCAAGACAGCCAGTCTCCGCAACTCTACAAGTAGGAAGCACATTCAGCTGCTACACACTTTGCAATGAGTTCTGCCCGAAGAATTGGTAAGGTAAATTTCACCCTAGAATAGACCATGAAGGCCCAGAGGGGGTATAAAGGTATAGCTCTACTCTTTCTTTAACCTCGGCGCTAGATGGGGGTGGGTCCTACGAATTTGACCTAAAGTAATAAAATATTCTTTTTTCTTTTTCATGGCTCTACAGCCCCAGAGGGCCAGGGTCCCATAATCTTTGAGATTTCGAGATCACACTCAGACACACTACATTCGGTAGGACTCCTCTGGATAAGTGATCGGCCCCGTAGCAAAGACCTCTACCTGACAACACACACAACACTCACAAGAGACAGATATCCATGCTCCCGGCGAGATTCGAACCAACAATTCCAGCAAGAGAGCGACCGCAGAGCCACGCCTTAGACAGCGCGGCCACTGGGATAAGCTTAGCTATAACACTGCATGAAACAATTTTAGTGTATAGCTATTGTTAAAGAAATTAACATTTCCTTTACACTCGCAGAGGCCTATATACGCACATACATGGGCGCATAATATTTTACTAAAACCTAGCAGCCATCTCAAAATTTTAGGCGCCAGAAAGGTGACATGAGGCAAGTTCTAAAACCAAGACCCAAAAATATTAGGCTCAATCATAAAAATTTAGCCGCCCTCGCAACCTGGCGCCCAGTGCTTGTGGACCCCTGTGTATATGTATGAATTCTGGAAATTACTGACATCACTTCGCTTCCCTGTACATCAACCCACATGAAATGGATAAGAGGAAATACTAATCTCGAGATGCACGTGTTCGTGATGCTGTTCTTTGTATTATGTATGTTACGAAATTCAAAATTTGGCTGCCGCAGTGAGACAGTAAGATGTTACAGCGATATGACATAGATACCAAGTTTTATTAAAATCCACCCACTCGAAGAGAAAAGAGTGGAGAAACACGGACTTTAAATAAGTATTTTTTTACAAACCAAAGGTAGTGTAAACAACTTTACAACTAACTTTATTACATTCATTGCCTTTCCTACTTTATTTCTACGTTTGTTGTATGATCTCCATTCTCTTGGACTTACAACTTTAAGACAAGCCCAGAAAGAGCCTTGCCTACTGAAGAAACAAATACTTGTTTTCAGGGCTTTCAGACGAAATGAGACACAAAAGGACCCTAAACTGCTACAATATACGCAGGTGGCCGGGGCGTGAAATCAACCACTCATTTCTACCAGGTGCCGGAGATAAGAATAAGAGGAGCTATATATCTACTTCCCCTACATATCTTCATGGCGTGCACACGAACAGGTTTACCTTTACCTTCAAAATTTACGATTGTTTTGCAATTCATACAATTGTTTGTAATTATTCGAAAATTTAGACAATTTATACCTTGTGTGAAAGAAGATATGCTTCTGTATTTATGTCAGACAGTGTAAAATTATAATGATTCTGTCGGGGAATATAGGCCTAACTTCATTCGACTACTTTCCATAAAAGTGTTATAATTCACAAATGTAACATTTTGATGTATATTTCCCTCATGAGTGATGCAGTATTGATGGACTACTCCATATAAAGAACGGATAATCCCAAAAACACAGACAGCTTTGTGAACGTGAAAAACTACCGCCTGTCACAACTCGTATTTGTGATTACAACTGTTAAATACGTCGGCGGTACAGCATTATATCGGTTTTACATAAGGATACTGGTTGTATCTTATGCTAATGAAGGGAAGGCTATGGCTTGATGATATCTGAGAAAAAAGTGAAGAAATTAAGTCGCTGTCCACGACATTAAAGCATACAGGGGGAGAAGAGGTATGGCTACACTTATTCTTAACTGAGACATTATGTGGAAGTGAGCAGTCAACTTTACGCTCCGGTCGCTTTACCCGGGTACACATTGGACGCTGGCTGAAACCCAACGCCCGGAGAAATAGGTTATGGGAAAGTATTTGGAATTAAGAGGGAGAATATAGGAGGAGGCTAAAGACAACTGCGTAATTGCAATATACACCAGATATTATTAGGGTCATTAAATGAAGTAGAATGAGATGGGCAATACAATAGAGTTGAAAATTAGAAAAATTAGATTAATAATCTGAAGAAAAGACAATGTGGCGGAAGTAGACGTAGATGGAAAACTGCAGTTAAAGTGGATCATAAAGTTATAGCATGTGACAATTTGGACTGGATTCATCTAGCTCATGAAGGGAACCAGTGACGTGTTATTGTGAACACGGTAATCAGATTTCGGGTTTGTGTCGTGCAGCTTTTAGCTCCGTCACTATGTAATTGGGTCCCGAAGCTTCGAGGGAAAGCCGTGTTTCGTCTTCAAGGGTCGCTAGGTTGAGGGACTATTGAAGGTGAGGACATTACCTTCTGTCGAAATGTCGAGTGCGATATCTCAGAAGAACAGAATCCTCAGGTACACCGCTGCGAAAACCTAAAATTCAGCTTTAGGAAACATTATCCAGTTGTGTTGATCAATCAGTTATCAAGTATATGGACCAAATAACATAACCCCTAAACATTATATGTTCGTGCATTTACCACACTACATGTTGCGGCCATCGTTATGTAGTCTACATATTGCGGCCATCGTCATGTAGTCTACATGTTGCGGCCATCGTCATGCAGTCTACATATTGCGGCCATCGTCATGTAGTCTACATATTGCGGCCATCGTCATGTAGTCTACAAATCCATATAAAAAAACTGTGACATAGGAAGGGGCCTCTCCTATTACAAACAGTGAATATGTTGTTATAAAACTAAGCTATTATTCAAAATGGAATAATTATTAATATATAAGAGTAGTTTAAAATAGATAATATATATATATACATTGCAAAACTGAAGTAAAAGTTACGTAACCTATATCCACTACACGCCAATACGTTACAGACCTACCGACTTTCATTATTAACACAGGGTGCTTAAAAACATATACTACTCCAAAACAACGGGGGAATTCAACAGCATATATTGGCTTTTAATTATTTATCTATTTAATCTGTTTTCAAATACTATTTTATATTAATTATTGTTCCACCTTGGAATAGTAGCTTAGTTTTTTAATAAAAAAATCCTCTTCCTAAGTCGCACGTTCTTTATGTGGCTTCGTAGACGACCTGATGATGGCTGTACAATTTGGCCGAAACATGTAATAGTGTGGTAAATGTACGAACATATAATGCTTTGGGATTGTGTTATTTGGTCCTTATAGTTGATAACTAAAAATTCTTAGTTTCTCAACACGGACTCTGCTCCCATGCAGTTAGGTCAGTTTGCATAGCATACTGCGCTATACTTCAGTCTTTGTACGCCGTATGCTGCAAGAGACTTGAGGCTTACCGGATGGCTGATGGCTCATTTTGTTGTTACAGCTTTGCACTGTACAATACAAAGCGAGGGTTTATCACAACAGTGTCTACTACTTAAACGTAAGAGTGAACACAGAAAGCCAAAGCGATAAAGATGTGCATCGTAATTACAGGTTGTTAACAAGGCCGCTTCACGATTGTATTTCTTCTTCTTCTTCTCATCTTAGTGAGTTACTGCAATCTTTTCCCCTCTCCGCTGCTCCTTTCATTCCTCGACCACCATACTAGCCTATCTTCACATTAGCTTAAAGTCTCTCTTTTAAGAAAATGTAGAGCTTTGACAATAACTTTTCAGGACTGTTAAGTAGTTACAATAAAAAGAAAATCAAGTAGGTGGGGAAAGAGGAACGCCCTTGCAACTTAAAAGACATAAACACAGACTTAGTACCTTGTGGGATTGTCTGCTATTATCATAAACAAAACTACATCTACTACTCTTTCCGAAAACATCATGCAACATGTCTTAATAAGCCTAGATATCCATCACGTGGTTAAAAGTGATTTACGATACCTGTAGCAAGAAACCTATTTCGTAGCGGTAGGAAAGTACATAAAGAATTATGATTTGTTTTCAACACAATTTGAAGGGCACGAAACACGTTGTTATGAGACTGCCAAAGCCACCAGCAAAGAATAAAAATGTAGCAATATGTTCTTCAACAGGAAAGCTGAAACGGCAGAATATGTCATAAAACTCGGGAATAGGCATGAATGCCAAATGTTGCATAAACGGACACCACTGCATAAATTACTATACATTTAAGAGGTGGATAAGAGAGTGGTCTAGGAAGACACCTTCTTGCTCTTTGAGGTGACAATTCTCAAACTTGATGGCTTTGCAGGAGCATCGCCAGGAATCACTCTGTCTCGCAAACGCTTCAGACCGTCTTTTGATGAAATGGTAAAGGAAAATGTGACTTGCGGAGGCACAAGGAAGTGGAAGTGGAAAAAAAACCTGCCTTGCCTTTAGCGAGGCAGAACCACAAACAGCATTTCTTGGAAAGAAGAAATAGGATTCAGTGAGGGGTTTTCTGTGCGATAGAAAGAAACTAAAGAAGGAGAGAACATAATACTGCAAAACCTGAGCAAAACAAACATTTATTCTCCATCCAGATCCTTGCTTTGAATTGAACCACACCCTCCGAAGTGTATAACTAATTATTTGCATGCACTTAACACTCTTGGTATAGTACGTTCATATACTTATACATATATCAAAAAAGTAGGGTCATATATAATTTCTGCCTGAGAATGGTTTAAAAAAACCGTAAAATACAACTGGCTCATCGAAATTACGGCAAACAGAACACTACTTACATTTATTACATTTAGGTTAAAAACTAAAAGGATGCAAATGCGACATCACGGATATTTTATATATTTTATTACTGTAGTGCCGTCTGGTGTTCGTACTTTTAATACCGAAAAGATCGCTTCATGCACTAAATAGTACAGCGTATATGGGATTTGAGGCCTTCACGGCGGTAAACATTAATATTGCGGTCTCCAGTCAGGTAACGCCACATAGTTTGTTACACCAGTATCGTTTCAGAGAAATCTCCTGCTTCTGTTTTCTGAAGATGAAGGCAGCAGGTCCTTCCAAATTTCTTTTTACCGACTTCGCAACTGCATGACGTCAAATCGCAGAAGACTAATTTTCAAAGTGCGGGCCTATGTACTGCCTTGCAGTGAAACAGGTGTAGACACTAGTCGCTTTTTGTATCATGTATCTGAAACGGTCTTCGAGTATGTAGTCCAGAGACGAAGTATAGACGGTATAAATTAATAAGAGAGAAAGATATAGTAGCATATAATCCACATGCTACCTTCCATTAACACTTTGGATTCCTAAACAAGAGAGGCAATGTAGGTATAACGTAATATTGAGGCGCGTTCGCGTAACCATTGATGCCGTGGAAAAGCAATAAGTATTACTTATTCTGAGTGTGTGTGTAGCCTTAGTTATCCACCATGCAAAGCGCATGCGCCGTCTTGTCTTCTGTGGCCTGTCCAGCTGTACCTTACTTTTCCACATTATGTTATAAATGGCACGATTTTCGGAGAAAAGTTACTGAATATAAAATGTGTGTTTTGATTCTCTCTACAACTTTGTATGAAATATTTTTTATTCTAAGAAGAATCCAGGGAGAAATTATCATAAATGTACTTTCGCCTTCATGTAAAGTACACGTTATTCTTGTCGGATTTTAAAGAAACTTGGATTTTATTCACACAACTTCGAAAAAATACTCAAATATCAAATTTCATGAAAATCCGTCCAGAGGGAGCCGAGTTGTTCCATGCGAACGGAGTGGCGGACGGACAGACAAACATGACGAAGCTAATAGTCGCTTTTCACAATTTGGCGAACACGCCTAAAAACTGTTTTTTCGTCGTTTGTTAAAAGTTTCCTATCATTCGCCCGATTGTTGTTCTGATAAGAATGGCGTAAGATAAAGATGAGTATGGGGCAATGGTGGAATGATACTGACAGGGAAAAACCGAAGTGCTCCGAGAAGAACCTATCCCATTGTCACATGGACTGGCTTGTGATCTAGCTCAGACTGCAGCGGTGAAAAGACAGTGACTGACTAGTCGGTAATCAATCTAAATCTCTTATATATCCGGAAACTCATTTGCTTCCTGAAACAGACCAAATTATGATAGCGTCTTGAAGACGAAACAGCTAATGGTGTTCAGGGAAATAATAACAGTTTATTCTGAGGATAACATGAAAGACATGGATATTCTGAGAAAAATGCGAGAGATTTTATGGTGTTTAATCTGTTAATACAGAGAGTAACCACTAAAAGTTAAAAGGTTATAAGTACATATCGATTACTTTTCTGTTTTGAAATTGATGTGATGTCCATTTCCTGTTACGTAAATTACATTACTTTACAAGTCCATGTGTTTTGCTGCAAGTCAACGCGGTTAATATCGTCACTCCGTCTGTTACGCATAAATGTAGGCTTGTCACTGAGTTTTGAAGACAAGTCTTACATTCATATCTTTTCAACCCTTTAAAGCCCTGTCGTAACTTCATTTACGCCCTGCTTTAACATCAAGTAACTGCATTTTTACCACACATTGGATTTGTGTGTTTTGTACAATTGTCACAATAAACGGAGACTGTTTCCCTGAACAGCATAAAATAAACGGTCTTTCAAATGGAGATGTAATGTGTTTACTGAGGGGTAGGAAATAAAGTTTAGAGGATTGTTTATACGAATCGCATGTCCTAAGAGACCAGTGAATTATTGTTTGAAATTATTACTTTCACCGCTAGACATGAAATAAAATTTCCGCAATCCGAGGTTCAAGCCAGTATTTCTCACCATTCTAACATCACTACTTTCATGGTATTCCTATCAAAAGGACGAGAGGGCGGGCGGCCGAGCCTTCAAATCCTATAAAAAGGTGTTCAATCTCTCCCCTCTCCAGGAAATAAAGTCCCTCTCATTCTTCTCGTGACTTCCGCTTTCAGTTGCATTCTAATATTATTTCTTAACTTTGTCTTTCTCTATCTTGATGTTTTAAAGGATTAATGAACGAAAATGTTTAGCTTGTACTTCCTCTGCCTGTATGTTGGGCACCATGCATGTAGAGGAGCTGAGGAAGTAAAATTGACAGAGGAACTAAGTTGTTATTAACTAAGTTACGTACATACTCTTATGATTTGTGAATAACAGCACGTGAGGTATAAAAAAATGCACAGGCCTCTGTAGTCTAATACTTTAGAATTCTATAGTAAGCCTAACTGAAGGACACCGGAAATCCAGGCAGGAAAGATCCGAAAGGGCGAAATCATCCTTGGATATCTTCATGTACTTTTTGAATTCAAATATGTGGTCTACATGATTTTTCTTCAAAAACAAGATAAATTATTCATCAATATCTTGAATATTGGCACGCGGTGGTGCAGTTTGTTGAGGCACTGAGCTACAAGCCGGAACGTCGCGGGTTCGATTCCCGATGTTGTCATTGAAATTATTCATTGACGTAACCGTTTCGGTCGCACTATGGCCCTGGGACCGACTCAGCCTCTAACACAAATGAGTACCAGGAATATTTCCTGGGGGTAAAGGCGGCCGGTGCATAGGGCTGACAACCTTACCACCTTCATGTGCCGATTGTCTAGAAGTCTGGGAGCCTCAACCTCCTTGAACCCAAAGGGCCTGTCCAGGCCTGTAATGGGATTGCTTTACCTTTACCTTGGATATGAGCCTTCCTTCCTATAGATAGTATTGAACAAATGTTCATTGAAATGGGCTTATACAATCAGAACTATTTAATTACAGCAAAAAATTACATTCGGATGCGCAAATCAAAATATGTACTTTCCTGGAAATGATACATCTCAGTGACTGTAAATTCGCAATACGACGGTGACTTGTTTATATCAGCACAACAGGTGACAGGACTGGTTCTAAAATGATTAATGTAACGAAACTGGCGGTGACCGACTCTCGCCGCCATAAACTACAAATGTTTTAACCAATGTACGTGTTTGTATGCATAACAGCAATAATCATTTGACGGCTCATTATTTCCAACGTATCAAAACGGCTCCACGCATATGCTTTACATTGCCACCAAACAATTTATTTGTCACGGAATAATATACTATGTGCAAGACTACTTTCGTCAACACAGTACACTAGTCACGGTTACAGTGGCGTGCTGACCGACACTATTAATGGACGCTGTACCAACTATAGAAACTAAGTCATGTATAGGCTAAGTATCCAGTATGTAATAAACTACTTCAAAATGTTTAAAACGTTTTACAGTTTGGAAAAAAAATTAACAAACAGGAATGAGATATGAGATACACGCTGGCTACAAAGTGACTGACTGCCTGATCCATGATCCTTTCTTGAGAAGTTAAAAATTTCTTATCGAGTCAAGAAATTTCCCCATTTTAAGGAACCTGAAGGTGGTTCCTTGTCAGTAGGGCATACTGCGTTCTAAGTTGCGGATAGAGATGGAGAGGGAAGAGAGGGAAGGGGGGGAGAGAGAGAGAGAGGCGTTTTATCTCACGTGCTTGTCAATTGCTAAGATTATATCGCGTCGTAAGCAGATGAAAGTCATAAGAGTATGGAGCAGTGATGGAATAAATATGACACAGGAAAACCAATGTAATTGGAGAAAACCCTATTTCAGTGCCACGTCACCCACCACCAATCCCTCACTAACTGACCTGGGGTAGAACCCGGGTATCTGCAACAGAAGGACGGCGACTATCAGCGCTTTCAGTGTCATAGGTCTCAGACATGGAAGGTAACAATAAATGTAGTGAATAAGAACTGAGACAACTGACAACCAGCTTGGGTTTTGGACGTGCGGCTAACAAAGTTTCACTGTAATGAAAGAAAGTATTATGATGAATTACAAGAAGAATAAATTCCGGACATTCACTACGAAAATTGTTATCAATCTATTTACCGAAACATTAAGGATCAGGGAACAGGCAGCAATAATGTTGGAACTTCTTTTGTGAGGACTTCAAACTTGGTCTCACCTTTTGATGGAGGAATTTAAATAACTAAGCAGCTGGGGCTGGGAGAGGGCGATTTAGTAATGTATTTGTGCCTCAGATGTATAAAAAAATTTCAGGATAGTAGAAGTTCGTGGCTAATACAGACATCTGGTGACTAATACGGACCACTACAATCACCTGGTATTGTTAAGATAATGCCATTTAATAAACTAGGATATTTTGGGCCATGTGGCTTATGACAGAGGAGAAAAGGGGTGTAGGCCTATACAAAAATTCATGGTGACATAATATTCTTCTCCTTTGGTTGGCGCTCAAGTTAATGTTGAAAAGTCGAAATTTAATTCCGTGTTAAGTGTTCAGTAAAACTTCAGCGCAAATGGTCTCTCTGAGCATTTCAGATATTTAACCATGTATCTAATTCTATGGATCAGAAACTTTCTTGAGCAGCTCATGGACACTCCGTTATACTGAGGACATAGACAGAAGTCCCTTTGCCTGACCCCCTTCCACATGTCTTTTGAGCTGTTACGTTTTCCTCTTTTGTATATTCCCCTCGAGTAGCATAGCCTTTCTTTTCACACGAGTGTTGCTAGTGACAACCACGAGATAAACTTCGCTGGCGACAAGGATTTTGGGCTTGTTGCCACATACTAGAGGGGATATGGACAACAGTAGCCATAAAGGGGCAAGCCTTGACCGCAGCCATCCCACCAACCAGGGAAATTATTTACGTGGCCTCATCATAATCATAATTAACCAAAGTTTCATTAGTGTGTTCACAACAACTTCAGCGCTCACCTTCTCAGCTTTTAAAATATGATATGCCATTCACAATAAGCTCACGTCGCATAATCTGGCATTTGTTACAATGTACCACTTTATGTTACTCTATCACTCACCCTTCAGTCACAGTTAACACTAACGAGCTAAGATATAACACTTTCTTCTGTAGTCTCTTACGACAGGTCCGTACCCTCTTCCAAATCGAGTTCTCCATAGGATGCGATCTAGTGCTTCCCCTTTCCATTTCCAGATCTTCTCTTTTCCTTAAGGTCATCCAGTAGCTGCTAACGCCTTCTTCCTCGTCTTCCCGTCATTTCTATCCTTCCCTCTAACTTACCTTCAATCACGTGTTTTAGAAGGCAGTTTCTACGCAAGATGTGACCAATTCAGTTAGCCGTTCATCTTTTCATTCTATAAAGGATATTCCTCTCCTCCTTGACTCTGTGTAATACTTCTTCATTTCTCACACGATCGGTCCAACTGGTCTCCATTCTTCTCCAGCACCACATTTCAAAACTTTCCAGGTATTTCTGATCTACTTTCCGAAGTGTTCACTTTTCAACACCACACAAAGCTATGCTCCAAATGCAACATTTTACTAGTTTCTTCCTTAAATTTAAGTCCAGTTTGCTGGTGAAAAGAGTCTTCTCTTGTTGAATGCTGCTTTTGCCATGGAAATTCTGAATTTAATTTCACGTGTACACCTTGCATCATTTGTTATCATGCTACCCAAATAATTAAAATATTCCACATTCTCCAATTGTTTTTGATCTATCATAATTTTTATTGGTTAGGGTTCTCTTGAGATTCTCATTACCTTCGTTTTTTCCATATTCATTTCCATTCCGTAGCGTCTTCCAATTTCAATTTGTCTAACAATCATGCCCTGTAGCACCGTTTCTTCCTTAGCCAGTAGCACAAGGTCATCTGCATATTTCACAGTGCGAAATACTTGTCCTCCTATTTTGAAGTCTCCAAACCCTTCAAGAGCTTCCTTGGTGAGGTACTTGCTCTATAAGTTGAACAGAATCGGTGACAAACAGCAACCTTGTCTAACTCCTCTTCCAATCTTCACACTTCTCGTCTCCCCTTGATCCAGTCATACTTTAACACTCTGTTCCACGTACAATTTGCTGATCAAACTTCTTTCGCGCCAGTCTATCCCAGTTCCCTTTAGGATCTGCATTAATTTGGTCCAGTTGACACGGTCAAATGCCTTCTGCCAGTCTATGAAGCAAGCACACAATTCCTCATCTATGTCCAAGATTCGTTCTGATATTATTCTCAGCATCCCAATTGCGTTCCTAGTTCCTTTTCATCTTCTAAATCCAAACTGATCTTCTCCAATTGCATCCTCAACTTTCCTTTCAATCCTTCTTCTAAGTATCCTCGCTAGTATCTTTGCCGTATGTGCGATGTTCGCCGCATTTTGTAGCTTTGGGCTTCTTCTTTAAGGCAATCGTAACTTCAATTAAATCTCTGGGCCACTCTCCAGTTATATATATATAGTTATATATAGCTGTCTCATTATTTTGAGACCATCTTCTCCCAACAATTTGAGTACATCCCCAGGTACATCATCATCTCCTGTGGCCTTCTTATCCCTCATCTCCTTGATAGCTTTTTTTTCACTTCACTTTGCAAAATATAAGGGCCGATATAACATTATAGACAATTATCTTTAAATGACTCAGACACCTGACCGGCTGGTTTCATGTAATTGCTTAAAACACGCTTCTTGAAGAATGAAAGACCTGTGAAAGATAACATATCATGTTAGCTGATCTGTACAGTTTGAGGCGTTGCTGTTTGCATTAAGCACAAGCGAACTGATTTTGTGTGTTAAATCCCTCCCCGGGCAGTATATAAAACTACAACCTACACACGTGCAAATTATATTACTGGAATTCAAATGCCCCATGGATCGTTCATTTGCAGAACTGCCCCTTACATCAGGGCCAAATTGTTAGCGTGTCTTAGATGATTACTTTGTTGACGGTCAGTGGTTCAGTACTCATCACCATTACGCCTCTATATTTAGCGAGGCAGCCGTTTGGTTTCTTCACATCCTACAGAGAAAATATTACTGTACCAAAAGCTCTATAGTCTATTGTTTGATGATCTGTAATTACACCAGATCTCGAGACCTGATACTACTTGGTGATATGTAGTGTCCTTCCAAATTTCCGAAGTTTGCACGACCTCCAAGTTGATGGCAGTGAACTGAAATGTTGAGAAGGGGTGCTGCCAATAATGGCGTAATGTTTAACAATGTTTTGTTAAAAAAATCATCAATTGGTTTGGAAGTGATTGGGGTGCACAGATATATGTAATTGGTTAAACTGTAAATATAGACGTGTATTTAGTTATAAAACAAAGGGTGCTGGTTAAAAAATACCACTCTTCTACGTCATCATTGAAGTATTCGAATGTTACTTTTAGAAGCGTACGTAACAAGATTAGGCCTTACGTTACTGGCAGAGTGAATGCTGAAAGTACAACTGTGTACTTAAAAATTAAACTATTATAACCTGTGGTTAACCTTTTGATTTTGAGCGTATGAACTGCAGGTTTTATGACACAGTTCTTTCACCCAGTGTGGTCAGCATTTCTCTGTCAAAGCATTATTTCTTTTAATACTTCGGTGTAATTCCTTATGATATGGCCGTAAATTAGCAAATTTCAAAATTACATGAACACGAATATTCTCTTGTCCCTTGTCATCCGTCGTCTTTTCTCTAACCCGAACACTTAACACTGTATTATATTCTCCTTTGTTTTCATACCTCTGTCCAGAGATATGGACAGCAAAGTGCTGCTTTCTATTGGAGCATTCTATCAAAACGTAAGCACGTCGAACACATCACAGTATTATGCATATTAACAAGAAATACAATGTACGTATAACAACATTCAGGCGCGTTCTCGTAACGACTGTTGCCAAGCAAAAGCAATAAGTATTACATATTCCGAGTACATTGTCATCTGTGGCCTGTCTGGCTGTACCAAATTTTTTCCACATTTTCACATAAACGGAACGATTTTCGAAAAAAAAGTTGTTGAACATAAAACTGTGTTTTGAATTTCTTTAAAATCTATGTCTAAAACATTTCTCATTCTAAGAAGAACTAAGCGACATATTATCATAAATGTAAAGCACCCGTTATTCTTCTCTTCTCAGATATTAATAAAATTGTAAATTTGTAATTTAACTAATATCAATATTATTATAAGATACTAGCATGACGAAATAATCGATGAAGGCAAACATAACATATATACAAATCCGAAGAGCATATCAACAAAGTAAATTCTCCGTAATCTACGAAAGCCTTACCTGCGATGCACAACGGAAAAACCAATAACTAAAACCACTGGCCAGCCAATTACTCGAATTAATATGTGGTCATTTACCCATCAAGTTTTCAAGCTTATTTTTTAATTTTTAACTCAATTCTAAGAAACAGATCCTAAGGAAAATTTGTAAGAAATTTTAAAGCAATATCATAGTATTTACACAACCGTCTACCTACATGCTACACTATCAAAAATTGCAATATTATTGTAACATTTTACCCTAATTTTAAGATTTTTTAGAAGAATACCTGATGATGATTTTTTCGATCGAAAGGTATAGCGCATAAAAGGAACAATAAAATGTCGTGTTAGACGGAATATTCTGTATCTATGTGATTAATTGTACACAACGGGATGGATAGTATTAAATTTGTTACTGTCATTTCCACCTTAAGAGTTCGCACGTCCGCCATATTTTGATAACAGATTGTGAAAAGTAAAGGTACAGCTTTGGAATTTCTTACAATAGCGAAGTATTCGCATAATGTTTTGTGATACTTGGTCGAAGGATTAAAGTGTTCATACTGGGCGCACTTTGACACACGTGGCGAGCAAGAAGCTTTTAGAAGTCTGCTTCACTTTCCTTTTTAAGGAAGGAATGAGGTTACCAATTCTACCAACAATCAAAAAGGCTTATACAATAATTCTCTAAAGGACTGGAGGCAATACTCGTATGTAAGAAGAATGGATAGCAACAAACTAAATACCAAAACTGACAATGCATTACAACCTTAGGGTAACAGAAACTTAAGAAAGGCAATGAAGAGGCAACATGAACCCGAAATGGGTTAAATTGTCTAATATCTTACAGGACAAGGATAATCCTGAAAGTACAAATGCAAATTATTTATACGACCTCCAATAATTCATCTGACACAATTTCTAATATACCTCCTCAACAAATAATTTCCAGCTCAGAACTTTTATCTACAATTGCCATAAGAAAGCGTATTTTTCACTCTAAACATACTTCACTGACTGGCTCTCTTTTTGAGTGTCTGTGGTTCAAAAACGCCGCTGCTGTGCATGACCACATACCGGAACATTCGGCAGCAGCACACCCACAATAACTGCCCGTGCCATTGTGATCTATTGCCGATGATAAGACGAAAGAGCCATAAGCTTCAACGCCTTCTCTCGGGATACTATTTGTATATATGAAAGTGTTATAGAGGGGGTTGGTAGGTAGACAGGGTTGAAAGGGGTGAGAAGCGGGTTGGAAACCCGACTCTAATTGGTCTGATTTACGTACGTTTTCCTGTACAACATACGCAACAGGTTTTCCCTGCCCCCCGCCCCGTCACGATGGCTTATCTTCTTGGCTGGATATTTTATAACTAACGTGTTCATATCATTTATACTACGTTTACTCTTGTTTTTGTACTTGTCGCCTGTATTCAATTAGCTCTCTAATTTTTTACGTACACTTTAATAAATACACAATTTAACACAAACAGCCTAACTAGTGCAGTTAGAGCTCCGATATGTTTGTTTTAATGACGCATTATATTACTCCAAGGCTAATCCCCTTATTATGGCCATATAATAATTAAAATATATGTTCTCAGTGAGGTCTGCGTTAATATAGCCAGTTACAGAAGAAATTAAATAGGAGAGTGTAAAGTTACAAGATGCTAGAGCTGGGTAATGATTGGTTTTATAAATGGTCAGTGAATGAAGCGTATATAAATAAAAAAGTTTGGCAGATGAAACTGAAGGAAAGTGACTATTTTGAAGATCTGGATCAGCGTTTCTGATCCTTATTCGGTCTTCCTACCCCTAATTTCATATTTTCGGAAACGACTTAGTTGCAACTAAGTACGAGTAATTTTGTGTATTACAAACCTTACAATATACGCAAAGACTTTATTTTTATTTCAATTTTATTTATTCCATTCAGATAAAAAATTGTCACCAAAGAGTTGTAGAGATGTGTTTCAAGCCCAGTGGACCTGTTATACTTTTCATTAAATAGCCTATATACACGGATAACTCACACAGGCACTACTGCCTTATGAGACTTCGAGTATCTCATGGTTCAGAATATCTTAACTTAGAAACAAAATGGATAATAATAAAACAAAACTTAAACATTGTGGGAATATGTGAATTGGGTTCGTGTGGCTCTGCCGAGATCTTGTGAACATGTGATGAAGCACCGGATTCTAAAAGAGCTGGGAGATGTTTAATTTGTTGAGAAATTCTTAGCTTCCCCTGCTCCATAGAGTTAGATTCAGGGTCAGTTACGTTCAGTCGACAGGACAGAGCTCATTCCATACTATCTAAAGATATGCATGTTTATAATAAATGTATCAGAATAATTGCATATTTCGTAAACCACGCCAAAGAACAACCTGAAAACTACTGTTTTTAATTTTCTAGTAACTATCTGTCAAGTATTGAATTGGTTTAACTAAGATTATGCTGGAAGAGTTCGGGCAAATTTAGGCCTGCAACTTAATTTTTAGAACTGTAGCCAGCAGAAAAATGGGATATTTTTATTACTCCTTGACTAATAAAAGGATTCATATTAGGAATATATCCGAGGGAGTTTTGTATCTTCATAATTACGTTGATATTTTTAGAGGGAGAAGAATATCACTGACCTCAGACTTGCTGACCTCCTACTGCAAGAGGATCATGACTGTTCCATCGCAGCAGTGTTATTGTATTTCGCTTTTAACAAATATCTCTGATACGATCGTCTCTTCGCCGTCTCCTGATCATTCTGGAGATTAATGGTCTGTATATATCTCTGACAGACGACAGACGTCTGGGCCCAGGTTTTTGGGTAGTCTGGTCCAGCGGCTCTAACCCCTCAACGCACAGGTCATTTTCCACTGTAGACTATGTTCTTCCAAGGATGACACACGAAACATCCCAAATGATCATCCACAAGTAGCTATATGGATCACATGCTTTCTTGAGAAGCTAACAGCCTCTCAGTTGGAGAAGCAATTCTCCCTCTTATACAGAATCAGAAGTTTCATTCTATATTTACAGCAGACAGCCACTTGATCCCACAAGCAACCAGGATACTACTCCACATGGTCGCACACTATCTGTGAGATACATTTTACAAGTACACTACCATCTACCTATAGGTCTCTGGAGTTGCATCGTCCCTTCACCTTCTAACATTTTGTACGCATTTTCTTCTTCCAATGAGTGATCCACTTGTCGCCCGTCTCATCCTCCTTACATGTTCACTTCAACAATTTCTGGCGAATAGTATAAATGTCCTTGTAATTTCTCCATCCACCCTCCTCTGGTCCAAACATATTCCTCAGCACTCTATTCTCAAATACCCTCTGTCTTTGAATATGACGCTTACTGTGGATGTCACGTAGCGCACGCTGGTACAGATTTACTGACAGCGAGAACCCTGATACCACTGTCCTTAAGACAGACGACAATTTTTTTTTCCACCCTGAAGATTGGAGCAGCAGGTTTCTCAGGAACGTCAATAAACTTCTCATAGACTACAAGACGTCACATCCCAGAAGACATTGGATCTTCATAATCACAGCTGTGGGAAACTGTAATATCGCATTCTTCCTTTGGTCCTTCCAATGCCTAATGTTTCGGTTGGCACAACAACTGTAAGCTGAAGATCTCAAGCAGACGTATGATGAGTAAAACAGCTGTAGTCCTGGCAACTAAATTATCAACGTTAAATATCACAGTCATGCGGGGATGACTACATCGTAACTCGCGTGGCATTCGCTTCGACTGAACTGCCGACAAAGTTGGTCGTGCGCCAATAAGTCACATACATTACCGACAAGCTACGGTGTACGCACTATAGCTCCTGGAACACAAACAAGTCACATGCATTACCGACATGCTACGGTGTACGCACTATAGCTCCTGGAACACAAGCAAGTCACGTGCATTAGCGACATGCTACTGTGTACAGCACTATAGTTCCTGGAGCACAAACAGCGCCTCATCTTTGCCTGTGACACTGTTCTTACATTATTTCATCCATATTTTCTATGCTTTCAGTCACTCATTTCTTCCTTTCTTCCTTCCCTGTTATCCGGTTTTCTTATTACTTCTTTGTTGCGTTCATTCTGAGGGGGACATGAAGTCCATGGATACCAATACAATTACTCTATGAAACTTCAATCTACAAACAAGTTTCATTCCAATTTCAGGACAAAATTCAAATTACAATGCGGTCAATGGATCTGAAATCCTGGAAAATGTGTGACTATGAAAGGATATTCCATTTTCACTACTGCTTTCGGGAGAATTTCTTCCTTGTATGCAAAGCCGCCTTCCAGACTCGCTCTTCTGTTGATCGTCAACATACACTTCGCACTGTTGCCGAAAGACATAGTGGACGATAATTATCCAGTACATAGTGAACCACATTCAATGTGAGCACGACCTGGCAACTCAGCTTAAATTATCAGTACTTCATTTCTTCATTCTATGAAATGTGGGACAGCAAAATACCAGACTGTGAACACGAAGGCATCGCTCCAAAACCTACCGCGAAGTTTGATCCTTTCGTCATACTTTACTTCAATTGCTGCGTATTGTCTTGACAGAAGCGATATCAAATATAAAGTTTCTGGTCACCAGGATGTTTGAGCTGTCTGAAAATATCTAAATAAAAACTACGTAATGCCCTTCGCATAAGGGCTATACCCAGTTTGGTACGTTTTTAAATTCATCTGCATGAATCTTACTTTGATTAAGCTAGAAGCTAAAATGAACGACGACAGTTTCTGAGATTAATTGCCATACAAATACGCACCAGCATGTTAACAGAGTCACAGACATGAATTAGAACCAAAGGAAATGTTAATAACAACATAAGTCCTAAATAATCTGTAAAAAGGTAATGGAAAAGCCTCCAACTGAGCCGATAAATCAGGGTCGTATAAGGCCTGTCGAGTGTTTGGCTGCATGTTAGGTCTGTGGTTCATACCTTCTACAAAGCGAGAAATTCAATTTAAAATTTACCAAACGTGGTCATGTTCACACAGTATATCAGATTAAAGGTCGCTTTAGTAATAAACAGGCGAACGAAAGGTAAATATTTCTAAATCCTGAGTAAATTGTGTGTATTTAAGAAAATCAAACATTCAGCATAAATTTAAAAAAAAACACGTATTCACTAAACAATTCTGAAGGGATAGCCTATAAATATGTACACTCATAGCTAGAATTTACCTTACCGTATGTAAAAATATTACTGGAAAATAATTTACAATTTACGTTTGTGGCGTTATTAATTCGATGACCTATGGCCCTGTTTGACGAACACATTCTTATTAATTGACACACTGCAAATTATTTATGTTACCATCGACAAATTTTCCACAAGAAACATATTATCATAAACACGGAACTTCTACTCTGCACTTGTTCACTTATTTGGATTAAACAAAGAAAACATTTATACCCTTAATTCTAATCATTGCAACTTTCACTCCGGCTAAACTGAATTCCTACTCTTATTTAATATTTTATGACCTTATAGATATAAAAGTGTTTTCTTCTGAAGTTCAGATTACAGATTCGGCTTAATTTGGTACTCTGCCAATCGAAACATTATTTATTAACAATAATTCAAGACTTACTTTTAAAATTAGACTTCTAATGTTCGTAAAAAGCCAAGTTTATTACACTTTTAAAAAAGGTAGGTTAAAAAGGGGGTTGCTCATTAACGTGAAATAATCAAGAAATAGTTTTCATTTACACATGTCACGATTTCAGTCTCATTTGCTTTCCGCTTCTAATGGTGCTCATACCTTCACATCAACACGATAGAACGCGCGGTAAAACGACCGCCAACTATGTTGCACTAGGTCAGTGTCTGCCGCTAGAATAAATCACATTTCACAATTACTATAACCAGCTGTTACTCGAGTCGTACGCTTTTCATTAACTAACTTCATTTACGGATAAAGAAATACTTTCTTATAATTAACCACAATTCCCTCACATACATGTTACGTGTTCTTACTTCCATTACAAAGTTAAATGATTAATTGAATTTTGCATAATTATTATAACTGTGAGAAAAAAATAGACGAACATAACGGCATGTGAAGTTCTTTAAAACAATTTTTAAACTCTTTGCATATGTTGGCCTACAACACTCTAAATTTCATAGGCATTGTCAATGAAGCATCATTCAGACAGACACAAAAATATGTGGGGCGCTTTGAGTTAGTTTAGCTACTTGACTAAGTGTTATTGTTAAATTTCGGTTCTACATATCCTAACAATGACCTGAAGTGCAAAATATAGCTATATTTCTTCGTAGAGGAAAAGTGGTACCAATGGAATAAAGTTTGGTTTTTCTGAATCTTTTAACTTCAAGCCATAACTTTTTCTTTTGTGAAGGACCCCGCAGCAGATGCTACGGACGCACCGCAGCCTTGAAGGCTTATTGTGCAACGCTGTGATGAAGATGATTAGTTTTTTCCGTTTTTCCGTGTAATGGAGCACCGGTGAAATAAAATTGACAGGGAAAACCGAAGTACTCGGGGAAAAACCTCTCCCAGTGCCACTTTGTCCACCACAAATCCCACATGGACAGATGCGGTACTCCGCAGTGCGAGACCGGAGACTAACCGCCTGAGCCATGGCACGGCTCCAAGCCATAACTTAAGAAATATAATGTATTTAATTAGCAAATATTATGTTCTTTAATATGTCGTATGTATGGTAACATACGAACTAAAGTTCTTATGAAATGAAGGTTTTCTTTTAGAGCGAACGTATTATATGACGCAGAATATATGTGGGGATTAATGCTGTAATAAAACGGACTTTAAAAATATTTACATTATTACTATTATTTATTTCACCATTCTTATCATAAAGAAAAACTGTATGGTTCAATCTGATATCCTGAAGAAAGGCAAGTCCCTGTAATATTCAATTTACGTACACAATAGCATATATATTTCAAGTGACGTTTTCACAGCTTTTGTTCATTTAAACACTCTTCTTTGGGAAGTGTACTGAGATATTCATCACATTTGCACCTGAAGATTATGTGATTCACTGGAATTAATTTTGTTACATTCAACTCTATTCCTCTGACGCGGTACCAAACATTCCGCCCCTTCTAACCCTTAGTTCGCCGGATCCGCTGAAATTCTCTTCTCGTAATATGCATTTTTAAGTTAACGTTGAGTGAGATATAAAAAGAGTAAACACATCCCTGAGTTAACAGATTCCGAAGCGTCATTATCGCTAATATCAAAGTACGAAATTTGACACCATATATAATCAGTTTTATTTACTTGCTTCCCATCACATTAATTTTGAAATATGTAATTCAATAATTAAATACTTTTAATTTGAGAAATCAAATCAATGTCAAGCAAAGAGTTGTTGGTGAAATTAAGCTTAATTTTCATACTACAATTTTCAAATTGCAAAATATATGAAACAGAAAGGGGATTATAAAATTGCTTCAAAGTTGAATTCCTATCTCACAAAAAATAAATTACCCCTCAACTCGGAATTTTCGTCAATTAAAGCTGTTTACAGCAACAATCATTGTCTATTTACAGAATCATGTAGAACCCATAAATACACTCTGTGGAAAAAATACAATGATTTTTAATGTGAAAGCAGGCAGCACATACAGTAGCCACTGAACTTTAAAGGGTTAAGAATGTGAGATGGAAAGAGAAATAGCAGAAAGGGGAGAGGGGTTAGATCTCTTTTAAATCGCGTGTTCTTTGAAGCAGAGTTCCTCTTGGGTCATACCTTCAAGTTTATGGACTACTAACGTCAAACACCGGAGACAGTAACGTGAACATATAAGAGACAGCGATAGCGTAGCGCCTGCAGGGGAACATCTTCGCGTGTATTTACCCTCCCTTCTCTGCCCTGCTAACGCGGCTTTTATAAAATACTGTGTATCCCGTGTTAACAAGTGGCATCAGCTTTGCACTGCTGCTGTTACGTCACAAAAGGAGACCGATGTTCCAGAAACATAGACACTCTTTCGTTAGACAGGTGTCGACACAGTAATTTATAATTAAGCCGACCATATAAGAAGTTCTGACATGACTAAAACTGAACTGAAAAGGTATTAACTGAATTGAATGATTCTGAGCCTGAGTTCTTTGTTCACTTCTCAGTCATACTGCCGGCTGGATTTCGCCATTTCCGTCAATTTCGCTATGTTTATATTCGAATTGCTAAATAAATGTCATAATTGTAAAAGATGTTATAGTTACGAAAAATAAAAATGCAGAATTCAGACTGCCGATATCAATGGTAGAGTACAATTGTCCCTTGATGTAATTGCACACGACGCCGTCATTCTTTATGGGGCAGTGGAGGTACACGTCCACGCATATTAACTTCGGCAGTAGATGGAGCAATCAGTTTCACCTCCAGTACAAATTAAATATAAAGATGGATTGGCCATAAAGTCGGTCTCGATGTTTCGCAGACGATAAAAACAAATGCCCAGGTAATCGAAAACAAATCCTGTAGCCCAGTCACTATACAGACTGAAGCATCCCGGCTTTGTACGTAACTACAAGAAATCCAGTGAGAACAAGTATTAACACCTTAAAGGCTGAGTGAAAAAAAAAAATAGATTTTGTAGCCTATAGCAGGACTGCAAACGAAACTTTAATTAGTAGGCAGACAGAACTCACTCACCCGGATACTACACCACAGCTAACAAACACAGATACGTAACACCATGCCAAAAACCAATGTATTATACAGCTGAGTACCGCCTGCAAGGACAATACCGACCAACGAAAACAAGATAGCAAAACATACTTCTAGTGAACAGTATCACATACGCAACTTCATGTGCGCAAAAACTAACGCAATGTCTACAACATAGTGTACGCAACAAGTGATTTGCAACACGTCGTGCAACACCATTGGAAGTGATCTTTAATACGACGTGAATTTTAGAACTTAATATTTTATTATTGCAGTTTTATAATACTCACACTTGACTGTTTTTAATCCACACCTCTGGATAACCTAATGAATGTGTTTTTATTAAGTAACTCTAGTCGCCCCTGATGATGGCCGGTTAACCGACCGAAACATATGTAGAGCTTTTTAACAAACTATTCATTTTTAATAGTGAAAGTGCATGTGTTGGTGAATTTGTGACATTATTTAATTAATAAGGTTCAGCGTTTTATAACATACTACATACTTCACAATACAATTACGTTGCTAAATTAAAGAATTGTTAATTTATGAAGAAAAATTATCACATACAAAATTAATTTAATTTTTTACTAATGGTCGTAACTTGTCTTTTAAAATGTAGTTGATATTCGGTGGGTGCTCAGAATTAACAAGACAGTAAGTATCAACATACAAGGGCATTATGTATGAGTTTCGTCCTGTGTTTCTCTCTGATGTGCTTCAGCTCAAGAAAACCTACATCGCGCAGGCATGTGGATCACACAAGAAAATATAGGTTAATTTATTTCAAGGGAAAACCACAAAAAAATTAAGTTTAAAACACACTAAAACAAGATTATAACCAAACAGTTGCTCACATTAAGAACAGGGAACACTCCTACATGTTTCGGCTGTTATCTTTAGCCATGTTCAGGGAGTATCAATACTAAAAGACGTATACAGCGTTGTTACATAACTTTGTCATATGTAGATGATAAAATACATAATGGCAGCAGACCATTAAAATATCTGGAACATTAAAACATGGAAATTAAAATATCTATTTACAGTGTTATATAAAGAGAGTGTTAAAATTATAATATTACAAGACAGTTATTGAAAACTTCTGCATTCAAAGAGATTTTACAGTTTTCCTACTTCAAGGTGTTACTATTTTAAGGTTTTCCGTAAAGCACCTTTTACACACATTACGTGTAAAGAAGCATAGCTCTTACTTTATTTTAATGTCACATCTCTCCAAATGTACGAGTTGTTTCTTATATGCCTGTTCTTGCTGGCTCATTTGTTCTGCGACTTGGTGGTTTGATGGCAGCGATAAGCAGATACTGTCCGCGAAAATTATTGTCGTTTATTTTGACATAGTGTTTGGATCTGCGTGGGTTTTCTGATTTTATACTGGTACTATCAAAAAAAAGTCTGCTGAACCAACTACATTAACAATAAACCTTTAAAATTCTGCTTAATCCTTTGAAGAATAAATTATAATTAAAAATTCAGTTCCAGCTTCAACCAGCAGCAAATTCCCTTTCTGCTACAAAGAAGAACCATTGAAAGCTCTTTAGGAATATATCGCTCTTCACTGAACAAATAATTGGAAACATGACGAAATAATCTTCTTCTTTTGAACTCTTTCCATCGTCTTAATTTTTAAATGAGTACGTTTCGGAACCCGGCTCTGCTTCCGAAACTTCGTGCTCCGTTAGAAATCAAGACAATGGACAAAGTACAAAAGATAAAGATTGTTTCATTGACTTGTGTACCATTGTCAAATCTCTATAGATTTGAAGAGGATACTTATTACTGTGTGGAGAAAATACAGAAAGTTTATTTGGTACGTATACTTGCCACTGGGCTTTAAACTGCTAATATTTCCGATGTAGGTCTACACACGTGCACACTTTGTTCCATGTATAGACATAATCACGTCTGGCCAACACCAGCAAGGTTCGGATGAATGACAATATATTTTTCTTGCAATTCTTGCTTTAACCTTTAGTTACACTATGCAGAATATTTGTTATAAGACGTAGGTCTAATTAGTCCTGATGACCCGGTCTTAAGTTGTATTTCTGCTTCCTGTCTCCGTATTCCACTGTTAAGCCACTGTTTATATCGTCTAGGTATCATGGTCATTGACGACCCTTTCCATCTGTAGCCTAGTTCTTGCAGCATAAAATATTTTGGTCTGATTTCAGTATCCTGGAATCTCTCATCAAAAGAAATAGGAAGGAGACCGCTTTTATAATGCCTCTACAATTCTTTGAAAAAATCAACCTGAAGATTTATAAGCCAGTCTACTGGATAATTACCCCGTTTTCTTTGTTCACCTATAATAAATGAAACTGTCAGAATTTTATTTTATTATTACTGCCTGCCTGTCTGCCTACCTTGCAAACTCAGCACGATTCATATTATCTGAAGTGAAATTGTACTTAAATTGCACAGTTAAAAACTTTTCATTCCACTTTTTGAAACTATACTTATCGAATGACATATGTAATTATTAAGTAATTATTATTCAACGAATCTAAAGTCTGACTCCATTATATGACCTACTACAATTTCAGAAACAAAAGAAATTGAAATATCTGTAAAACAAAATAACCTATAAAATTTAAAAATAAACACCAACAAAATGCACAACTTTCAAGGCGCATTTTGTTGGTGTTTATTTTTAAATGGTGAAAATGCACGGTGAATTAAGATTAAAGATAAGCTATAAAAATTTCAGTCGGAAGTTAATTAGGAGTAGATTATCCATTTAAAGCCTAGTGGCAACTATATGTACCACTTGTTGCAGCACTAAAACTCTGCACTTTGAAAACACAGTGTCTGATGGGTTCCATGAAATAAATGTGGTGTTGCTAAATTCTTGTATATATTAAAGCTCACACACTCCCATTTAATATCAGATTTGAACTCAGGCCTTTCTGCAACTCGCAAGACAAAGATTTAACACTTTTCCTCACAAAATCAACAGGAACAGCGTCAAAGGTACTTCGAATTTGGTACTGCAGTTCATAAAATGTTCTTGGATTTGCTCAAGAAATTTTCTCTGTGGTCCAATTCCACAAAAAATGACACGGAGGCGATTCTGTTCTTCCTCGACGCCCAACACACCAAGCAGGCATCCACGAACGGAAAGCACAAAAAGAGGTGATGCTGCAGCTTGTGTGAAGTGCAGTTATTCATATCTGTCCCAATGAGAAACAATGGTCAGAACAAAATTGTCAAGCATATTCAAGCAGCGCTCGCCGCTCATTTGGTCTCGTCAGTCAATATGTAGCCTATGCTGCAGATTTATTTCAGTGCCCAAAGGGTCAAATGTGGACAGTATATTTTGCTATTTATTTCGAGACATTTTTTCTTCTAGTCTGATATTTATTACGCTACTTGGTCACGTGGTAAAAACATGTGGATGCGCACACTGTCTCCATAAATCTGCGGTTTCAACACTAAAACGTTAGGAAGCAATCGTGATGTTAGTGTCTGTTCATACAGAGATCGCATCTGACACTATTTCACAGGCTGAGGAACATGTTAATAGAGAATATCCCCCTACAAGGGGGTTAGGAATAAGTATATCTGCATGGTCTTCAGAGTAAATTTTAATCCCAGCCCGCCTCTTCAGCACAGCAAATAAGCCTAAAAGAACAATACTCAGGCTTATAACCCTAACTTGTATTTCAGTTCCTCTGGGTTTCCCAAAGAAGACACTAACAATAAGAAGCCTAAATTCGTAACGCTAAAATACAGCCAACAAACCTAAAAATATGAGACAGTTACGCTGCCCACTCAACCTTCGTGTGTGCCAGACGGCTAACCTTCAAATACCTGCGAGAGAGTGATAAGATAATGTCAGGCCGCCAACTTTAATGCTGCTAAAGTCGTCAATAGAATGACATCACCTACCTAAACAATTACATAATATACCTATGTTAATCGGCTTAATTATACAACGAACGATTTATGTTGTTTATACTACGTAAGCCTATTCTACCGTTTGATCTTGAGTGAAATCATTGGCCGACAAAACCGTCTAAGTTTGTACATCTCTAGGAAATTTCTTCCATACACAGAGCTCAAATGTCGTGTACATATAAGGGTTACAGGCTGGCTAATTAAATGACATTGAACAAAAGAATAATTTGTAATTTAATCTAGAAGTATGTGGCATTTTAGAGTTATACTTCAGTTCTTGTAGAAACTTCTACATACCAATAAGTTTTTACCAAAATTGAGCGGTTATTTATGGAGCAAGTCACTTGAGTATGCGATACTGATGAGAGTGATCAAGGTTAGAATCTGCGTGCATCGAATCAAATGACAATGCCTGTGGTGGCCCTACATACCTACACATAGCACAAACCAATGAACAGGTCTAGTCATAAAAAGGGACACTTTCAGAATATAATATAGCATCGTATAAACCCAGCGTCGAATTCTGAAACAGGTTTCTTATAAACGTCTTGGACTGCCTGACCCTTGAAGAAGAAGGCACTACTTTCCTTCGAAACGTCGCGAACCACTCAACCAAACACAGAGCATCACATCCAAAAAACACCTTATTCCTCCACATATCAGACGCTATATTGCCCCATTTCAAATATCAGTGCCCTGCCTCCGACCCATTGCCTTTTCATTGGTTATTACAGAACAAAGAACTGTACGAAGCATATGCCTTTCGACAGTAAAGCTACCGACTTTTATGCAGAAAGAATAATGCTTTAAAATTTGATAGGCTTTTTCTGACTGAAAATATTCGTGGCTTTTCCATATTTATTCCATCTTAGTACGGTACTTTGAAATAGGACCCGAGTATCTCGTATTCTGAAGATCCCGTGTAGTCCATTACTTTCTTTGCAGTCGAGCTCTTGCACGTACGGAATGCATTTAATGCACTGCTTTATAAAGGGAGAGAGATAGGATGTGTCGTTAGACAGACATTTAAATTTCGCATTTGTGCGCAGTAAGTAACAAAAGTAAAGAGTGATATGTATATTACGAAGAGTTGAATCTTCTTCGTAATATTATTTGTTTTAAGATTCAGCTCAAAAAAAAAATCAGGCAGATACAACACAATGACGTTATCGCACAAATTCACACTAAATATAAATTACGTTTGTTCTGAAATGTATTTTAATATATCCTCTCATCTACCAACCCATTAAATTCATGCATTATTTTGGAGTCTTCTAATCACATGTAGACAGCAGCCTTCCTGCAGTACTTATACTAGTGGAAACTTCTTCCGTAAATTTAGCAACAAATATCTTTGAAATATCTGTGTTTTTACTATTCGAACCATTTTGTTTACAAAATACTGAAGTTCTAATGTTGAGATATGTTAGGGTACACTTTTAAGTAAGACACTTCGAGAGAAACGCAAAGGTAATTGTGTTTAAGATAAATTAAATGTAACCGAATTTAGGCTAAATGCAGTGCACAATCACTAAATAAGAAGACTTCTCAGCACGGTGCAGGTTTTATCTGTGTAGTAAGAACTACCACAGCCAACAAATACCTATACCTGTGCGATCACGTACAGAAACACTCAATGTGTTCTTATTACGTATAATCGGAAAAGAAAGGCTTTCAAATTGTCATTTCAATGTGAGATTTCGCTCTAGAACTACGTATTCTAGCAATGCGCAAGATAATCCCATAATGCGTAGCGTACATGAAAATCTTCATGGTTAATGAATCAAGTCTAAAATCTTCAAATTTTTAAATAATTAATCTGGTGCAAAGTAATTACCCTACGTGGGTTCATCATCCTTGAAAAGCGAGCCTCAGTTCCCTTTTGATATGAACCACAGTACTGAACAACACACCTATGTACGAAGAAACAAAGTGTCCTAACACCGCACAAGGCGACACTTCTTTACCCCCCAGTGAGTTCATGTCGCAATAATAAGCATTGTCTTTCGGATATGCGCGTGTACCTTAATCTCCAACTCACGTGCAAATCTTGCATGCTGTCAAGAAACCTTTCATGGATACATCTAAGTACTTTTAATTTAAATAGTATAATTCGTACTGAAAAGATTAAATTCCATTGTGCCTCCAGGCTAGTGACATATATTAATGAAGCTTCAAATCTCAAAAACGCAGTACGGAAAAATGCCTGAACTGCTGCCTTTAATCGAAATACGAGACAGCATGTCCAAGAGACTTTCTCAGTGATGTCGCCATGCAACACGAGGCATGAGCTGTGATTTGTTTGATTCCTTTATTGGGGTCAGTGTTGTAACATTTTCTCGCTGTAAATAAATATAAATAACTTGGATTTTAGAATGTATTAGGTCGATAAAGCCAAAGAGTATAGGCGGACGAGGCATGTGGTACGAATGGGGGAGAAGAGAAGTGGATACAGGATTTTGCTGGCGAAACCTGAACAAAGTGGAAGACATAGATGTGAGGGTAATATTAAAATGAATCTTTAAGAAAAAGGATGGGAGGGCGTGGACTGGATTAATCTGGGCGGAATAGGAAAATGTGGCGGACATTTGTGAAGACAATAATGAATTTCAGGTTACCTAATTGCGGGAAATTTCTTGATAATTGAGGAGCTTTAACTTCGCAAGAAGAACTCAAACCGTGAAGATATTTAAAAATTTCGGATACTTGGATAAGACAGTAACAAATCAAAATTGCATTCATGAAGATGTTAAAACTAGAACAAGTTCGCTAAACGTATTCAGTTCTAAAGCATTTGTCTCTCTATCTCCTATTTCAGGAACAAGAACTGCAACGCATGCAAATATTTTGTTTCTTTTCTTATGTGGGTGTGAAACTTGGTGTGTCATATTAGGGACGAATACAGGCTGAAAGTGTCTACGAACACTTTGAAGGGAAGGTTGCGCTTGAAGTGAGCAGGCCCGTAGCCAGAGAGGTGCAAGTGGGTGAACTGCACACACTCCAAACCTGGCTGCAAAACCAGATAAGTAAGCTGGATAGGAGATGCTATTAAGCTTTTAAATCACGTATTTATGTGTAAAATAAGCTTTAACGTTGAAAAAAGTCTAAAATTTACCTACAAGGTGCATCAGTGTGCTTCGTGTATAGTTCTCAGAACGGACAGCAATTATTTCTCTGAACAGAGAGAATGGGCTAATATTTTAAATTGGACATAGTGTGCTTACTGTAAGGTAGGTACTGAATACATAGACACTGATTGAAACTATTACAAATACCTTTCTGGACCACATATTTATTTGTGCATTGCTTCGTAAATTACCGTTTTTATGAGATTTTCGCCTTTCAGGACGCGAAGAAAATTTAGATCGTAGTGCAGTGTCAAAGAATACAGCAGAGTTTCTTAAATGTTGCCTAAGGGAGCCGTGAATAGATTCAGCAGACTACATTTTTCCTGTAAGCTTTTCCTAATTTTTTTTATCGCAACTGTGGCTCAGGAAGTATTGTTTTATAATAAATTTTCATATTCACTTAATAAAGGCTTTTACATTTTTAATATATTTGTTATATGAAGCCGGGATGGCGTGTGTGGTCGAGTGACTAGACGACTGGATGGACAACTAACGAATCGTGGTTCAATTCTTGGCAGGGGCAAGAAATTTTTCTTTTCTCTAAAAGCGTCCAGTCCGGCTCCCAAGCCCAGTCAGTCTCCTATTCAATGTGTGTCGGTTGTTCTTTTCCCAAGAGTAAAGCGGCGGGTACGTGAAGCTGGCCACTCTCCTTCATCTAGTGACGAGGTTCAGAATGAGTGGAGTAGAGGTACAGAATTTCCTGAGCTGATTTGCACAAAATCCAAAAATCTTTAACAGCAATTTCTGTAGGCAAGAAATGTAGGAAATAGAGGTAGACATTCATTTACTACCAGAAGTAAAGTACGGCTTTCACTGGGCTGATTTGCATGAAACTCTAAACATTCAACAAATTTTTGGAGGTATATTATTTACTAAATTCATTAAAATCGGATAAAATGTAAAAAATAAAGACAAAAACGTTTTTCGCCTTTACGCAAAGTATGGCTTGCAGTGCATCGAATTCATGAAACTCATGATTACTCAACAGTCATACAGTGAATTTGGCTCTAGAATGGGTCAAGAAATGTTGGAAAACACGGGTAAAACACGTTTAGCCCCTTGTAAAAAAAACGCCTATACAGAATTGCATAAAAATACGACAAAGAATTTAGCCGACGATAAAAGGTCACAGATGGACAGACGGATGTCAGTGGTTTCTATATAAGGCGCGTTCTTTTTATACTTTGCAATGACGCCTAACGACAAATATTCTAAGCGCGACGCGAACACTAGCCGGTTAAAATTTCGTAATTATTCTTCAATAGGTGGAGAAGGATGTGAACATTTACTGTGCAATTTTGTTCAAATTGTGGAACGGGGGCCTTAAGTGCGGCATGAAATAGCAAACAAACACGATCATCTGAGTTTAAATTAATAACCCAAGACAATTCATATGTCACACATTTTATGTTTGGGGGTTACAATATTATTTTACGACGCGGAGTAAAACAGTGATAAAATTCGTCAGACGTACAAGCCTCTAAAGTAGATTAGAAGTTTTCATAATTCATCAGGTAGCAGTTTAGGACAAGAAAAATACTGAATTTAAATTGTTCCATCGTCATCTACAGAAAGAATAGAAAGGATCTACATGCTTTCGCATGCCTGTAAGTTTTTACCACTCATTACGTGCGTAAGTACAGCCGAAGATTTAAGTCTTCTGGAACATGACGCCATGTACATTGATATAGAGGTATGACTCTTTATGAGGACTTGTTGCCTCAAATTTCAGAGAAGTCCCTAGACAGGCTTTCTGGACAACCCTGACTAAGGAAGCAGTTATTCCCTCCGAAACCTTGGTACATATACCAATATAAATAGAAGAATAAAATCTTCAACAGCAATGCTGTGAAAGTCTCAGAAGCCGCATACATGAAATTCGTCAGTACACAAATTTGTAGGCCTGATAAATTTCAGATATAAAACGCTACAAATATTTCTGCCTTAAAAAAGTCCAAAATAAAGAACAGTAAGGCCTGCTATATTTTACTTTCCCCTTTATCCTTTTATTTCACAACATCAGTATTGGATTGAATAGAAAAAAAAGGAGAAGAGGGAAATTTCGGGCGAAGTTATATAAAGTCTGGCAATCTTTCATTATGAAACACTGCAAAGTGTCGTCTGAAGCCTGCCTGTGCATTAATCCCGTAGTAGTGACTTACTGCATGCTTTGGCTGGCTGGTTTGTCTCTCAGTAAGGCGAATGTTCCACTTTAGGAACAGTGCGTACATGAAACTCGGCATCAGGAATGTAATGAACGTGTAAGGAATAAACTTCTTCCTGAGCGTGAAGACCACGAAGAAATTATGCGTCATAATACTTTCATATAGGTAAATAAACTATAACAGATTTAACACACTGAAAAAGTCATTTCATATGCTTCTACCATTCACATGATATATAATATTAATGTTCCTATAATGACGTACTTGTAAAACAAAATCTATAGTTCATATTGTGGTCTTGTGTGTTACAGCAACCTGTAATGTGGAAGGTGGTAATAAAACTTTCGGGAAACACACTGCCGCCATCTTCAGAGAAGAAGCAGTATATTCATCTGAAACGTTAGTAACCACACATCAGGCTTCATGTTTCGTTGTATATTTAAGGGGCTGTAAATAATATAGAGTGTGTGTGTAGGTAAAGCAGCATGCATATTTGTGCGCCCTTTCAAAGCAGCTGCGGGAATATTACTACTAACCTCACCATACCTGAGCTTCTGTCTGTCCTCACGGAACGTCAAGATCCCCTCCGGACGGATTTTCGTGAAATTTCATATACTTAATATTATACATATTCCGTACAGTTGTCTTACATATAAGTTTTTTATTATTACCAGCTACTGCAAATCATTTTTTTTATTCCTACATGTTTCGGCTAACCATCGTAGCCATCATCAGGGAGTCAATTTTAACAGACGTGCGCACTATATAGTACGACATAGTACTATATAGTGACTACGGCTGTAAATAATTAATGTACATATTACCATTCATTGACACACTGTACGCTGTGCACGTCTGTAAAAAGCGACTCCTTCATGATGGCTACGATGTTTAGCCGAAACAAGTAGGCGTAAAGTGAATTATTGTACAGTGGTTGGTAATAATAAGAAATTTATATGTGAAATTTCATATTTAAGATATTTACTAAAATTTGTAGACATATTCAATTTGAGTTCAAATGTAACAAATGTAAGAGACAATTCACATGAAGACCTACCTATGTTCATGTGATTGGTCTCTTATAAGGAACGCAAGAGCTAACGATTTAACGTAATAGTGGAGAATGATTGAATCAAAATATAGGAGTTAACGAGACACCGATTATAATCTGTTGTAAATCTGTTGCTAATTACAGAGAAACATTTGTACGTTCTGTAAAACATGGTGAGACACACTTGTGATACTTACATCTTCAACATTTTTCCTGAAGATAATCAGGAATTGAAACAGTAAAAAGAACAAAAATGTCCAGAGACACTTGTGATACATCTTCAACATTTTTCCTGAAAATAATCACGAATTTGTATAGAAAAATAAAAAACCGAAAACGATAGATCATTTACGTTCCGCGGACATTTCCTAAATCATTAGCTTCTAAATTAAGCAATGCGCGGTAACTTCCAAACGAGACTACTTTTCTATCAAATGCTTGTCCACTCAAAATCAAATTACAGCTCTAATGCAATTCTGTGATCATATATGATATCCTAGAACTGGTTTCTTCTTCAAAAACCCAGGAACAGCTCCCCTGACTCATGATCGATTTTGGGTAGTCCAGTTTAATCACGCCAATTCGTATCTCCGAATTGTTTTACCAGTTCCTTTTTGACTTCATGTAATTAAAAATTAGCTGCCAAGTGCTAGCTCAAGCGCTACTTTACGTCAGCATTAGCTGAAGAACTGTGTACTCCCTACACACTTTGACGACGAAATTCAGTAATGTAAAAAGTCAACATGTCCTGGAAGTGTTGATGTTTGTTAACAAGTAGGGAGTGTGTGGGTGGGTGGAGCTCTAGAAGCGTAAATTTTAACCGCCTTATTACATGAACAGGGGACCCTTGTGTGCTTTTCTACACACTGACAAATGCAAGGGCCATGTGTGTTGTTGTGCCCGCCGCACTGGTAGCTTTTCTTTTATGGCGGATCGCGCGGGGTGGGAAGCCGCACGGGGATGGTAATGAGTTGGCCAGGGGCAGCAGTACCTGGACCCGGTCACGCATTGTTATATTTTTCCCCCTGTACCTGCTCCGACAAATTCCTCGCTCTCTTGTCTGGATGGTTCTGCCGGGCAGTTGGTGTGTCGCAAAGCTACAGAGAGGATCGTGGGGCTTGGTCGACGTCGGCGGTGCCAGTTGGGCGAGAGCGTGAGTGTTTGCCGGTTTTTCTCTGTCTTTATTTTCTTTTTTGTCTTCCACTTTTTCCCTGTTCTCAATTTGTTTCTTTGGGTTGTTTTGAACACTGCCCCGGACTGGCTCCCCCCCCGTCCCAGGGAGAGGGAAATAGTTATATACGAGGTAGTAAATAGATTGTAACCTAGGTGGACTGTGTTCGTCCCCTGTAGTGTCTTTTTTTTAGAGCCAATTAGTAATCTTGTCTTTTTTATTATCTTTTATTGTTTTACTTTCATATTGTTTTATTAAAGTCATATTAGTCAGTTCGCAGCGTCTCATTTAGATAGGGGTCCCTCTCTCCTGAATTCCCCCCTCCCCTGTCCTACTGGGCCTGCCAACGGGTATCGGGGTCCCGCGAAGGTTACGGTAGCGGTAACTTTGGCGGCGACACAACAAATTGGTGGCAGCGGTGCGGGATATTAAATTCCGCACAGAATTTCGGACTCGCGTGCTTAGAAATTTTTGTTGGGATTACAGTGAATAACATATTATCGTTGGCTAGCCGGTAGGATTGAGGAATAGAATTGGCAAGGCATATAAGTGTTTGTATATGTGTTTATTTGTGTATGTTTAGAGAAGTGGTCTGTGTATATTGGTGTAACAAATATGAAGTCCTCCTGATTCCATTGTTGCTGCAACCCGCGTTAACGGATTTAACTAACTGTTGGTAATTTAATTTTTGGGGACGTATTGAGAGTTTGGTTGGGAAGATTAATGTTAGGCAGAATTTAGGGGTAGGATTCAGATAGCAGATTTTGTGGCCGATATTTTTTAAACATTGTTAAATATTTAGTGGGGATTATTATTGCAGTGGTAGAGGTAAGGTGTTGTTAGTCGATCCCAGTTTGTATAGCCATATTATTTGATACACTTTGGAGTGATAAATTAAGACATGTCGGAAGCATCCGAGATTGAATCCCTTCAACTGCAAATTGAGGAGTTGCGCTCGCAGCTGAATGCCCTTAGGATAGGCGAGGCCGCCAGCGTGCCGAGGGGGCAGAAGAAGGACGTTTCGCTAGTAGCCGGAATTCAAGACTGGTCGGGCGAAACAAAAGGGAAATCGGTCCACGAGTTTTTCTCTCAAATAGAAACCTTAGCGAAGGTTAGTGGGTGGACTGAGGAGGACAAAGCTTTGATTGTGAAGGCGAAATTACAGGGTCTGGCTCTTCAATTTTTGAGTGGACGCGAAGAACTAGTGAGAGATGGATGTAGTTACGGAGACTTGAAGCAGGCATTGGTGGACAGGTTCAGTGATAAGCTACCGGACCAATATTATTATACGAGACTGCAGGACGCTGCCCAAGGGAGAGATGAGAGCGCAGAAGAATTTGGTGACCGCTGTAGGAAATTGTGCCAGCGTACAATTAGGAAGGTTCGAGATGAGGAAGTACAGAGGATTATTAATGAGGAGGCAGAGCGTAGACTCTTAGCCGCGTATATTCATGGGCTCAGGGGTGTAGTGGGACAGCAGGTCCAATTTCAGATGCCTAGTACGATGGAGCAAGCAGTTAGGCTAGCAGTCACAGTAGAGAATGCTGAGAAACACAAGCAGATGGTCGGGGGTTCGAGGAAGGTGTTTGCCAACAAAAAGGAAACACTAGTAGAATGCTATAGATGTAACCAACCGGGACATTATGCCAGAGATTGCCGGCAGGAACAGAGCTCGCGCCACCGGGAGAAGACTCGAGAGCAGGGTCAGAGTTATTATTGTAGGAATTCTAACGGCCGCGATGGGCAAGCTAATCAGGTAGGCAGAGGTAAATTTAGTGGGCAATCTTCGCGAAACCCGGCAGAGAAACCACGGTACTTAGTGGAGGATTCTCGCAATTCTGGCTTGCAATGTTTTCATTGCCAAGAGTTTGGGCACCGGCGACGGGATTGTCCAAAATTGTCGTCTCAGTACCCAAATGGCCAGGGTTCGACGTACCGGTCCCTAACGTCGAGCCGCCAACAGAGGGCAAGGAAGTAGGGTTGTCACACGTGGATTCCACTGGGCTGGAACTTCTGTTAGAGATTGAGGTTGAGGGGAAGCCTCATTTGGTGTTAGTTGATTCAGGAGCCAGCTTAAGTGTGATGAAACCAGGAATTAGTAGTTCCGAATTACAACCTACTCAGACAGCCGCTAGAGGGATCACGGGGAATAAGTTAAAGGCAGCCGGAACTCAAAATATAATATTCCGGGTGGGTAAGAAGACTTTTAGACACGACTTTTTAATTGCTCCGTTAGAGGTAGAGTATAGTGGCATACTAGGCGTCGATGTCCTTAGACGGATGGAGGCAAGGGTCGATTTAAGAACCAGTACACTAGTTCTAGGAAGGACTAGTCACCGATTGTCAGGACAGGAGGTAGAGCGGTGTGCATTAATTCATCGCCAACCACAGGCTGTTCGGGAAGCGTCGGGGACGGGCCTGATCACCCCGGAAACGACAAGACCCGTAGCTTCAGTGGAAACACCCATCCCAGGGTTGAACTCGGGAGGATCCGACATTGGTAGCTGGGACGTTGTGGCCTCAGGACCGGTCGTCCTTCCTCCGTTGTCTCAAGGAATAGTTGTAGGAAAGTTGAGAGGTAGGAATAAGGTAGATGTACCGCGGGAAATATTGGTAGAGCCCGTAGAAATAGGAACGCCGGGGGCGTATGTGGCTCGAGTGGCGAGCCGGGTCTATACTCAGGGAGAGTTAGACAGGTTACGTGACCTAGAGGAAGGGTCAGAGGTGAAGACTGGTACCAGTGAAGATACAGGTATAGGGACAGTGAATGCTGACAAGGTTAGCAGCGGTAGTAAAGTTATGTCATTACAGAATAGTGCAAGCAATGCCGCCAGGTATTGTGTCCTTAAGGTACTGAATACTAGCCGCCAACATTTAGAGATTGGGAAGCACGTAAAAATAGGTACTGCAGAGGCCCTTCTGCCGTGCGCACCCAGGGTGTCAAGGTTCGACTCCCGAAGCCCGGGGGCGGGAGAGACCTCAGCTTACAGGGTGAATTTAATTAGGGGGAATAATGCGGAGGAGTTGGCGGAAGTTCAAGCCGAGTTAGAGCGGAGGTTAGCTCACTTGGGTATAGAGGAAAGGCAGACTTTAATGCCAGTTATAAATGAGTATGTGGACCTGTTCTGCAATGACAGGAAAGGGGTGCTACCGTGCGCCACCCGGGGGTTTCATGAGATTAGGACAGGGGACGCCCTGCCGATTAAGAAGAATCCATATCGTGTACCGTATGCGCTGCGTGAAGAAATGAAGACACAGCTGGATGAAATGTTAAGGAAAGGAGTCGTTACTCCTTGCGCATCACCGTGGGCCGCGCCTGTCATACTGGTGCCGAAGAAATCAGCTGATGGCACCCAAAAGTATAGATTTTGTACGGATTTTAGGGGCTTAAACCTGTAACTACTATTCCAGTTTACCCCATACCAGACATTAAAAGTAACCTCTCCCTCATGGCCGGAAGTAAATACTTCACAGTGCTGGATATCGAGAACGCCTACTGGAACATACCCATTAAAGAAGAAGACAAAGATAAGACTGGGTTCGTAACTCCCTTTGGTAGTTTCAGGTATGAAAAAATGGCTTTTGGTCTAGCGGGCGCACCCGCTACATTTTCAAAAGTGATGGACGCCGTGTTGTTGGGCTTGCGAGACGTGGAATGCTTGGTTTATTTGGACGATATATTGATATTCAGTGCCACCATAGAGGAACACGCTCGTCGAATGAGATCAGTTTTTAATCGCATCCGAGAGGCCAACTTTAAATTAGGGGTAGCCAAGTGCACATTTGCAGCTCCCAAGGTGGTATATTTAGGTCATGTTTTAAGCAAGGAAGGCGTGAGCCCGGATCAAAGCAAAGTTACAGCTATATGGAATTTTCCCAGACCTAAGACGGTCCGAGATGTGAGAGCCTTCTTGGGTTTGTCCGGATACTATAGATCCTTCATTAAGGAATACGCCGCCATTAGTCGGCCCTTGACACACCTAACTCGGAAAGAGGAAAAATTTGAATGGTCTGAGAATCAGCAACTTTCCTTTGATAAGTTAAAAAGGCTGCACTTACGTCAGACTCGGTTTTGGCACACCCGAGATTTGATTTGCCATTTATAGTGAGCTGTGATGCTTCTAATTATGCAATCTCAGCCATACTTAGTCAGCTTCAGAACGGTAAGGAGCGACCCATTAGTTTTGCTAGCAGGATGTTAAATAAGGCTGAGAAAAATTATAGCACCACCCACAAGGAATTACTAGCAGTTGTATTCGGCACTCAGGTCCATAGATGCTATCTCTATGGGAGAAAATTCAAAATTGTAACCGACCACGCAGCTTTGAAATGGCTGATAACTGTGAAAAATCATCAGTGTGCCCGGCTAACAAGATGGGTCTTGAAACTGGCTGAATATGAATTTGAGATTGAGCACAAACCGGGAAAAAGGCATGTGAATGCTGACTGTTTGTCACGGCACATTGCCACTATGAGACCGGAAGGAGTGACCCCGAAGGGAATAAATGACCCTTCCGAAATAGAGCTGACTCGAGAAGTTGTATTTGCAGAACAACGCAGGGACCCATATTGTAA
Organism: Reticulitermes speratus; assembly: GCA_021186555.1. Taxonomy (NCBI): domain Eukaryota; kingdom Metazoa; phylum Arthropoda; class Insecta; order Blattodea; family Rhinotermitidae; genus Reticulitermes; species Reticulitermes speratus. The sequence continues at coordinate 34,519,711 of JAJKFL010000003.1, read as the reverse complement.
AGAGCAGATAGAAAATACCGAAGCAGGACAGGAATTGGGCTTCGTGATAAGTGCTGATGGACTGTTGTATCAGGGCGAGATACTGGATGGAGCGAAGTTGGTTGTACCCGAAACGTTGACTCAGCCGGTCATTCAGATGCACCATGATAAGGTGTTTGCGGGACACCAAGGGATTAAAAGGACTAGGGATTTATTAAAGTTGCACTATTTCTGGCCGAATTTGAACAGGGATGTTGAGAAATATGTGAAGAAGTGTGAGTCATGTGCCAAGTTCAAGGTTGGGAGGAACCCAACCGCCCCTCTTGGAGAGTTACCAGAGACCAGCTTCCCGTTCGAATTAACATCTATAGATATTTGTGGTGCCTACCCGGAAACAAGGCGGGGAAATCGATATCTACTTACTTTTATTGACCATTTTAGTCGGTACCCGGAGGCGATTCCCATTCCGCGGCAGGATGCGCCGACGGTAGCTCGGGCCTTGGTCACGGAGGTCTTTACGAGGTTAGGTTGTCCTGAGACCATCGCTTCGGATAAAGGAACCAATTTTATGTCCGAGCTTTTTCAAGAAATGTGCAAACTCCTGAATGTCAAGAGGATTAACTCAACATCCTTTAACCCCCAAATGCAAGGGAAGGTTGAGAAATTCCACTTGGGGCTCAACCAGACGATGAGTCATTATGTCAATAAGTACGGAAATGACTGGGATGACTTTGTAAGTTATGCGTTAATGGCTCACCGCGCGGTGCCCCACTCTATCACCAGACATAGTCCATTTTACTTATTGTATGGTCGGGAGATGCGCCTCCCTACAGAAGACGATTTGACAACCGAGAAATTTGTTAAGACGGACTATGGTAGCAACCGAGATTCAGTCCAACATCACTTGGAAACGTTGGCCGACCGCCTCAGAGAAGCTTATCAGGTGGTTAAAGAAAACAACAGGATTGCCAGAGAAAGGCAGAAAGATTACTACAACCAAGGGACAAAACTCATCACTTTCCAGCCAGGCGACATGGTATACCTGAGGGAGATGGTGAAAAGCAAAAAGAGATGCGCGAAGTTTAGAATTAGATGGAAAGGCCCGTACGAGGTCATTCGGCGTTTGTCCGACCTAAATTACTTGGTGAAATTGTCAAGGACCAAGGAAGTTGTTGTTAATGTGAATAAGATGAAGAGGTGCGTACGAGAGGCCGCCTTGCGACAGGCGACTACGCAACAGAGTAAGCGCGACATGGCGGAGAACGAACTGGACACATTAGAAATGTATGGTACAAGATACCCTAGACGGGACTCACCGACATCTCTTTTAGCTACATCCGAGATGGGAGATACTGAGGAACACACTCAGGACCCTAACTGGGAACCCACCACTCATTACCGCACTCGGACTTCCAATTATGGTGATGTGGAGGTAGGAGGAGACGGGAAAGCAACCACGAGATACTCCGTGAAAAATAGATTAGATGAATGTCGTGGAGACGTAGGCGATAGCTCACAAGTAAGTGAAGGAGCCGGAGGAGCCACGAGGTCAGAGCACTTAGACACCGAGGTGGTGAACCCAGGTCCTGCACCCAACTCGACTGATGTGTGTGAAGATGGTCCTAACCAGGGTAGTAAGGGTGATAATTTTCAAAGATACAACTTGCGGCCCCTTCCGGGAAGAAAGCTTTAGACATATAGTAGAAGTATTGCTTTAATCTGTTGCATTTTAAGCAGTAGATAGTAATGGAATTTGGTGGCTTTTCGGGTCGTGAAGAGAGTATATTCAGGATTTTATTTAGTTTTGCTTAGTTAGAAGCGACGCCACATGTTGGGATTTAATTTTATGAGGACGGCAAGAGGTATTTGTTATTGTCAGCCTCTCATCAGTTGGAACAACAAGGTGGATGCAGGGAGTGGCTTCAGGCTATACTTGTGGAGGTGAACTTGTAGATGTTCGACATGGAAACTTATGTTGCAGTGCGATGCCTTGGGCCCAGCATCTAGTTATGCGAGACGCATTTTAATTAGAGAACAGATATTAAGAAACAATGATGTATATTATGCCTTAGCCAACTTAAGCATTAGCCCTTTGTACATGCCCATATTCGGAGTCAGTCCACACGCACCAACTCACATCCCCCCCCCCCTCTCGGTAGCCACAGGGAAAAACAAAAAAAGCCGGCAAATATTACTCCGCGGACGACGGCAGACTTAGCAAAAGTATTTTTTTTTGCATTCAAAGTTTATTTGTTTTGGTTGTGTATTGATACGTAGACATGTGTTATTAGTTTGAAATTACTTTTTAATTAGTTGGTTTGCGTAAGTGTATAGCGCACTTGGTTTGGCATATAGTCTGCCCTCGTCTCTCGCTCTGCTGGAGAGGAGCAGGGGAAGGGAGCCACCACCAGTATTGCAATTCTTTGTCAGTTGTATTCCCATAAAGGCAACCACCAGCGCCTCAACACCTGCTGGAGAGGATGTCGGCGCTCTTCATAGCCATGATCCGGGGCCGGGAGATGGAACTGGACACCTACCAACCGGAGATCAACACACGACGTGGTCCTAGCAATCCAGGGCATCCTGCGACTGGAGGGTCGTCGGGCGGCCGCGGCGAGTGACCATGCGAAACCCTATGAACCACGTGACTGTATGGGCTAATCAACCTTAGTTTTCCCGACCCCCCTCATTTCTTCCCCCCCCCTGGAATTAAGTACCCTGCCTAAGGATACTCCTATGTCTACTGACATATTACCAAAACTTTCCGGGCCGAGTTCAGGCCGTCGTATAAGATAGCCCCAGTGGAGAATGCATGGATCAGACAGCCGTCCGAGGAGGAAGCAGGTACGTGCTAGAGGGTTCGAACCTGTTGGCGTGAGGGTGGCTGGCACCCCGAGCACGGGGCTCACCCTACGTTCCAGGACCTCGGCAGAGCTAACATCTAGTAACCGCCCTCCCCTCTACGTCAGCGGAGAATGGAAGCGCAAAAGCATTTGCTGCAGGAGCTGATATCAAGGAAATACAACATATTACTTATTTAGGGATGTAAGAGGAAACTTCCGGAACTATTGGAACCAAGATGCCCGTGCAGGAAACCTGAGATAGCAGCTGTCAATGGCTATGCTGCTCCAGTTATGAATTCATCATTGCGACACAAGGGAGAGAAGAAGATTATAGGAGTTATTATTGCACCCAGGCCAAAAATGTGAATGTATTGTGTTATGGCCTGATGAACGATGTTAGTGATGCAGTGGAGAAGTTTGAAAATGATGAAACTGTCGGAATTTTTGTCATTACTGGACACGAAAGTTATATGATGTCATGTTACCTTTATGTGGTGTTACAACTGGAGTACTGCTGTGATGTATTTGTGAACGATTGTGATGTAACACCCTGACTATGTGGTTCCTGTCCTCTACACTCCTTTTCCCTATCCTTTAGATTAGTCTAGTTGTAGTGTAGTGTGATAAGATGACCTGGGGAAGGGGCAGCCAGGCCAAGCAGCCTTAGGGAGCCGGGGAGGCTAGATGGAAACCCACCCTGGTGAGGATATGGTTTCCATTTGAAGAGGGGGCAATGTTGTGCCCGCCGCACTGGTAGCTTTTCTTTTATGGCGGATCGCGCGGGGTGGGAAGCCGCACGGGGATGGTAATGAGTTGGCCAGGGGCAGCAGTACCTGGACCCGGTCACGCATTGTTATATTTTTCCCCCTGTACCTGCTCCGACAAATTCCTCGCTCTCTTGTCTGGATGGTTCTGCCGGGCAGTTGGTGTGTCGCAAAGCTACAGAGAGGATCGTGGGGCTTGGTCGACGTCGGCGGTGCCAGTTGGGCGAGAGCGTGAGTGTTTGCCGGTTTTTCTCTGTCTTTATTTTCTTTTTTGTCTTCCACTTTTTCCCTGTTCTCAATTTGTTTCTTTGGGTTGTTTTGAACACTGCCCCGGACTGGCTCCCCCCCCGTCCCAGGGAGAGGGAAATAGTTATATACGAGGTAGTAAATAGATTGTAACCTAGGTGGACTGTGTTCGTCCCCTGTAGTGTCTTTTTTTTAGAGCCAATTAGTAATCTTGTCTTTTTTATTATCTTTTATTGTTTTACTTTCATATTGTTTTATTAAAGTCATATTAGTCAGTTCGCAGCGTCTCATTTAGATAGGGGTCCCTCTCTCCTGAATTCCCCCCTCCCCTGTCCTACTGGGCCTGCCAACGGGTATCGGGGTCCCGCGAAGGTTACGGTAGCGGTAACTTTGGCGGCGACACAACAGTGTTATAACAACACACACAGAGATACAGAGAGGGAAGAAAAAACAGATTGTGTATAATTATATGCATCATATAAAAACATATCTCTAAAAACCGGTCTCAAAATTAAATCCTCTTGCCTTCTGCAGACACCTTCATAACAGAAGATACAGAAGAGAGTTATGGCATTTTGCATTACATTATGGGATTAGAGAAGCGTGTCATTTTGTGGGTTGCTTACTAAATTAGTGTTTTTATTGTCTCCATATCGGTACCTGAAATGTAAAACACCTTGCACTTTTAACACACGCGACTGTATGACGAAGACATTGCAACTGAATTTAACCATATATACGATAACCTATCAGCGACATAGTCTGTGTGAAATACACCTACTGATTCAGGTAAACAAAATGCATTTACAGCATTACACACGTATTAAATTTTCTCCCAGTCCACTACATAACAGATATTAATAAACACTATGAAAATTCCATGCACGGAGATCATACGTTTCAATGAATATACAGTAGAATTTAGACTTACGGTTTCAAAATTCTTCAGTTAGATTACAAAACACTATGACGAACATAAGGTGCCCAGGGGAAGTATGTCGTTAGTGAAATGTGCACACACGTACCTGAAACAACAACAACAAAAATGCAGTGAATTAGGGAAGCATGCAGATAAATAAGGAAGGATCAAATTCAGAAAATCATGTCAGGACATTGTAAGTATTCTAGCTGAGGTGAGGACATCTGTTTCCATTTCAATCCCTCCTTTGGGTCTTTGTATATATGAGTGTATATAAATGTTCAGGAAAGCACAAAAGTAAGAGACATTTGTAGGTAGGTTTGTATTCATATTTTACAGTCAGCAAAGCAGGAAAGGTGATGTCGAGATCCAGAGAGAAAAAAGAGAATCATAACCCAACGCAATTTACAACATTCTGTGGAAGCAAGGACAAACCACTCAGAAGCAAACAGTGGATAAAGGAACGCTGATCTTTCAATGTGTCCAACATCAATAGCAACGATATAAAGTCATGTTAACAGTTCAATAGATAGGCGTATGACTAAACAAGTATTAAAGTGTTTAATTTGCAGAAATAACCTTTCGTAAAATTTCATACCCGACAATTCCTTGATTTCTTTTTTAAATAAGCGAGAATGTTGTAACTTTTATTATATATCCGGTGGACTTTTCTATTTGTGCACAGGGGACACATTTGTATTGGGTGGTACTATTGAAGAGGAAGGGTTATGTTATATAAAGGGATGGGAGGGGTTTAGTTTGGGTTAGCATGCAGCACCCACTGTTTAACCCCTTTCTGTTCTACCCCCTGCAAACTTTAACTCTCCCACTCTCTCGCCTTTCCCAGTAATAAATCATGGGTTACCACAGTGCACAACGGTAAATCATCATGAGAGTGGGGGAGAGAAGGGGGGGGGGGGGGTTCGCGTGAAATGAAACGAATTCATCTCTGTCACGGGTCGGCTAGGAGGCCAGCACGTTCTGCCGCCTGCACTGAGGTCGCTAGGGAGCGGAGGTTTAGCTTTAACTTCAGGACTGCAGCCGTGGAGACGGTCGCTTTTCTTTTGTTTAACGATGCACTCCTTGTGAGTACGTCAGGGTGGTTCATAATTGGAGAGGAAAGACATATTAGGCAAAATAGCAAATAAGTTTTAGACACTCTCCCTGACCTGGACAGTGCTACAGGATCACGTTCAAAATGCATGCAAAAATAATTTCAATCCCATGTACAAAATCATAACGTGATACTCAATTAAGTTCAATTATTACTTTATCTTTTTGTGGTTGACTTAACAAAGATGTCAGTCACTAGACTATATATAACGTCGATGATAGATGAACAAATCTGGGCATGGAGCATCCGTGAAATTATTATAAGCGAAAACAGAAGAATGAGGAGGAAAGCTGTAATCTTAATGTCTTGCAAAGTAACAACACTAACAAGGCCTAGTGTCTCTTAAATTAAATCAGGAATAACACATTTCTATACACACGATGCTTGACTTAATTGACACAGACAGCGTCAGCATGTCTATAGAGCGAGATTTGAAGTTCTCACGGGTGACGCGTCTGGAAGGTTAGGCCGTGTCGACTGGTAAATAGTTACAAAGTTTCAATTATCGTATTGCCTTCATCGTCAGGGTCAAGCAATCAAAGAATAGGTGGGGGTCCCTCATTTTGAATTACTTAACTTTCAAGAGGAAGGAACAAAGACCACGCGAAGTGTCGGTGACTATTTACCAGTCGACGTGGCTTCACATTCCAGAAGAGTTCACTGTTCAAATCTACAGCAATTTTAAAAGGAATATCTAATTATTTCACAAGGACATAAAGAATACAGGTAACTGGAAACGGACAGCAGTCTTAAAAGAAATTTACAATTATTTCATAAAGAAATAAAGAATACAGGTATCCATAAACAAAGGTCATCGATACCCATTTTTATAGTATGAGAGTGTACCGGGTGGGCAGAGCTTGGTCACAGCTGGTTCCAGCGAGTGGTGCATGAGCAAGGGGAAGGGAAGGCGGTTGGTCCAGCGGGGGAAGGACCCCACGGAGCTCCTCACTACACTATATCCATATTAATGAATCAAGACACGCAATATAAGGCCTTCTTCCTTCATCTATAAAGCGATGATTTTATCCTGCATATTTGTTTAGGGGAGTGACAGTGAAATACTTTTTCCGAAAAAAAAAATTGTTCGGAACACATTAGCAAGTAGGTATGACAGGTGTGAGTACGTGTGATCTTCCTATTTTATTCATACTGGGGGTTTTTCCGCAGGCGATTAAGCGGCCGGAGCGTAAAGCTGACCAGGAACCTTCATGTTATACTAGTGTTACTAACCTTAAGTCCACTAAAACTGCTCATGCGAAGTTTTAGGAGAGGCCTTCGCTCTTCTGGGATGTTACGCGGCGTAGGTTGCAACCTATGACGCGTAACATCCCTGAAGAGCGAAGGTGTCGACTACACTGCAGCGGGAGCCTCTAATCTCGCAAGGTCTTCGGACTTTTATTCTGCTTTATTAAATCCAAACACAAGCAGGTAAATGATAAAGGGACGTCCACTTCATACGAAACGCGTTATCGAAGTAATGCTGACGGAGAGCGGATAATCGATCCGGCTGCATCGACAAGAAGTATGTTTTCTATTAGCGACGCTAAACAACGTAAACTGATATTAACATGACATGTTACGATAATTTGAGGAATAAATATTTCTATCATAGAATTTCTATGATAAAAAGCTCCTAGTTGAATTAAATGCTTAAATTGTTCAATTATTCTTCGGGTATAATAAAACGCAGGAATTTTTTACAAGCAATAGGACTGACAGATTCTCAAGAAGACTAGATGAATGTCAGCCTTCACAGTGTTAATATATGAATCAGTTGGCTAAGGCGTGTCGGGTGTTTTCGTTACATTCAGACGTCTTCTTTATTTCCAGCTACCTGGAAGATATGAGACGGACTTGTATTGGAAATTGAAGGTGAAAACCCATCTCCTAATTTCTGGGGCTATAACTAACTAACTAACTAACTAAACTAAACTAACTAACTAACTCCATGAAGCAGAGTCCTTCCCGAGAAGCTAACACGTCCTCAGCTAGTCAAAAATTTCCCCAAATTTTATGGAACCCGAAAGTTCATTACCGCATACACAAGAGCCCGCTACCTGTCCCTAGGTGAGGCAAATCAATCCAGTCCATGCCTCCTCATTCCATGTCTCGAAGATCCATTTCAATATTATCCTCCTATCTATGCCGAGGTCTCCAAACCAAAACCTTGTATGCAACTTTCCTGTCTCCCATACGTACCACATGCTCCGCCCACCACATTCTTCTTATTTTTATCACACGAAAAATATTTGGTAAGGAGTACCGATCATAAAGCTCCTCGTTATTTAGTCTTCTCCAATCACCCGTTACCTCATCCCTCTTAGGTTCAAATATCTTCCTCAGCACCCTATTCTCGAACACCGTCAGCCTATGTTCATCCCTCAATGTGAGAGACCAAGTATCACACCCATACAAAACAAGCAAAATTATAGTTCTGTGTATCTGAATCTTTATATTTTTTTAATAGCAAACTGCACGATAAAAGATTCTGCACCGAATGATAGGAAGCATTTCCTACTTCAATCTGCTCTGTTTTTTTTTGAAGGGCCCCGTACCAGACGCTACGGACACACCGCAGCCGTGAGGCTCATTGTGCAACCCTATAATGAAGATGATTACTTTTCTTCGTTTTTCCTTGTAGTGGAGCACCCGTGGAATGAAATTGGCAAGGGAAATCCTAAGACTCGGGGAAAAACCTGTCCCAGTGCCAATTTGTCCGCCACAAATCCCACACGGACTGACCCGGGATGGAACCCGGGCCTCCGCGGTGAGAGGCCGGCGACTAACCGCCTGAGCCATGGCACGGCCTCAATCTCCTTTTAATTTCTTCATGAATATAATTTTCATTTGTTAGGGTTGTTCCCAAATATTTGAACTTTTCTACCCCCTTGTGGGGCTGTTGTAGGACACATTTTACTCCGTTGTCTACATGGCACTGTGCAAAGTCAGAGGATTGATTTACAGATCAAATTCGCCACAGTTTGGCTTAAATATTCATATAATATGGCCGTTTATTACTGATAAGAAATTACTGGTCACTTGGACCCAGCTTTCGAGTAGGATTTCATGTCCTATTTTAAGTTATCGAGAGACCTGTGTGTCTGCGGTTTTTTTGACGTCAGATTTAGAAGTCTGAAATGAATTTGCGCGTTAAACACAGAATTAAAGAAAAGGTCGGCTGTGCAACTCTACCAAAATAAGAATGGTGAAAGAAGTATATCGAAAAAAAGTCAACATTTTTGCAGTTCCTCCCCCCCCCCCCTTCCAAAAAAAAAAAAAAAAGAAAGAAGAATATTTTTACAGAACAGACGTCGAAGATTTGGGGAAATTCTTGCCGAAGGCGCCTACATTTTTTGACCATTCGACGTCTCTTCCTTACAAAGATCCTCCCTCAGTTTGTCACCCCCTCCCACCCTCAATCATCCCCTTGTTCTTCCTATCTTTCGCTCCCACTATCCTCTACAATGTCAGGAACACGCCGCGACGTAAATTATTGGCTGGTCTTTTCTGCCATGCGTAGCCGTACTTACAGCGACACCACGTAGGTCCTGTAGAACTCTTCATACCAGTGAATGAGGGGTAGGGGTAGAAGAAATATGAGAAGTTTGGGCTCCTTCAGGCCTCCTACTGCTACTGAAGACCCCCATGGTCATCACCACCTACGGTATCTGAGCCCAAACTCCTTTACGTTATTCTAGTACGGCAATATATACGTATGTCAGACCGAGTTGGACTGGAAGTGACTTGTGTTACATTCTGTACTAATTACATAGGACGTAGAATGAAAAATATGGGGTCACGGGTAGGACTTTGGGGAAAATGAAGAGAACTATAGATATGACATGTCACAGGAAAACAGAAGGTACACGTAAGTTAAAGACTACCAACAACCTGAACAGAAATGTCAAAATGACAACAGAGCATTTTAAAAGCTATTTCTCAGCGGGATGGGAAGTTCAATCAGCAGTATTGATGGAGAGATAGAGAAATGCATTCATGGAGCCCCATCTTCACTCAAAATTACACTCCTGTAAATTCCTGAAAGCGCTTCAAAAATTGAAAAAAAATAAGAATATTTTTTTAGTAAAGCAACCCTTTGTATTGCATTTCGATGTGGTGAATATATAATTCAAATACAAGGTAAATGTAGATTTGTCACTATGCTTAATTCCACTGTACACCATGAAGAGTTATGGGGGAATGGAATACATTTCCATACATTCTTAAACTCGGTAATAAATGACTAATTTCACATGCCAGGCATTTTACTCCCAGGAAATGATTTGTGATATCCACTGGACAAGGTACCAGCTGGGTTTCAGAGCTAAAGGAAAGAGAAACACCTCGGAATTGAATAGACATATCGCAGTCGTCCAACGGGTAAGCTAGTAACTATACAGACTGAGCTATCACGGCTATCAAAATAAGGAATGGGTTACAAATACTTCATTCTTATACCTATTGGACATATTATTTAAATAGGCCAATGTAAGTTAGGAAAGTATTGCAGAATATTAAAATTTATTATGTTTTAAATATATCGGTATGTTTACTCCCTGATGATGGCGGGTGGCTAACGGAACATGTAGGAGGAATTAAGAAATTGTATTTCTATATGCACTGTATGTGCAGAGATTGGGTTTTTTAAAAAAAAAGCATTATTACACGACTTCATACACTTGTTGCTGCGCACCTGAATGTATCATCTAAGTAAATTCAGCTTGTTCAGATCTGTTGAAACATTAAACAATGTACTCCATTACTTCATATTCAAGAATTAATACACATCTGTCTCCGTTCTCGTGAGTACACCTATCTACGTTGACTAAACTTTAGTTCCAGCAACATGAGGGATATGTCTCAAATAGTGGGACCTTACATTGTGTCGGCTGGTAAATAGTTTCCGACGTTTTGGAGGAGTGTAGTGTCTCCAGCGTTAGGGTCAGGCAGTCCAAAATGTTGACCTTGAAGGTGGAGGTATTACGTTCCTTCGAAACGTCGATAACTCAACATATCATTGTGGCGCAACATCACAGAAGATTTGCAACCTCAAATCTTTAGAGTTAAGATCCGTTTTAATATTATCCTTCCTTACGCCCCTAACTAAATACGACTCCAAATTTTTCTCCTTCCTTCTGGTTTTCCAATTAAAATCTTGTAGGTCTATTTACCTCAGAGTCCGCGCTTTTATACGTTCATTTTTGAAGTTCCTACATCTGCCGAGGTCTCCGAAAATATTTATACACTTCATATTTCCCACGTAAAATAATTTTCCCTTTTCGTCTGTCCCGTGTGTTCTACTTGTCCAGTCCAGCTAATTCTCTTCCGTTTTTTAACCATTGCAATATTTGTGAAGTATAAAAAATTATGAAGCTATTTCTTATGCAACTTTCTCCTCTCGCTTGGGTTCAAATACTTTCTTCAGCACTCTGATCTCAGACACCTTAAATCGATGTTCTCTCAAGGTAATGGACCAAGTTTCACACACATAAAAACTACATTAAAATTATCTTTACACCTTCCCATAGGAGACGGGAATACAAAGATTTTTAACTGAAATGTAGCAAATATTCCCCAGATTTAATCTGCATTTAAATTTTTATTGAGAGTGATTATGTGTCGCGATCTGAGTTTTCCACGTCTGTGAGCAGGAATATTAGTTTTCCGGCATGTGATGCAGTTTGTTAGATACGTACCAACGTCTCGGATAAAGGTGTCTACCAAACCACAACATTATCATCCCAGGAAAACGTAATCTTTATTTTGATTTGTTACTATCGTTGCAGAATTTCTGAACTTTGCCACATTTTCGTAGAAAAATCAGGCACGTAGGTTAGTATGGTAGTTACAAGAGAATTGAAGATTATGCCAATGGCTGTGACACCAACAGGACCAAAGGAAGGGCTTGTTGTGTGAGCAGAGTGTACACAGTAACTGTTTAGGCAGGAAGAATTCCTGTTGGCTGGATGAGTGGGAAGAAAGTTCTTCAAGTTCTGCTATCCATCTTATGTCAAGAGCAGAATGGAAACGTGGATCAGGGAGAGTATATAACAAGTTGTGTTTTGAAGAGAGGAAAAGCAAAGATTACTCAAGAAGTTGTATCCAACAGTACATTTGTACACGTCTGAACAAAAATATTTTGGATACACCAGGAAATAATTGACGGCCTCCACGGAACAAGCAGCCATGCACAACTCACATGATAGCGTGTGAGTTGGGTTAGTCTTTTAAGAATTTTTCATTGTAAAATTACTAACATTTTAGTTAATAACACACATGGCCCCTGAATTAGAAGAAGAGAGATTTACAGATATTTTGTTGAGGCGTAAGGGCAGATTTTGGTAGAAATCGGTCATGGTGGTAACTTAAAGCCCTTAGTAATTTATTCCGTAACAAAATTACTTCTAAAATGTCGAGAAATGCAGCCATGCTATCAAAATTAAAAAAAAAAAATTAGTACGAAAATATCAAACATTGTAAAAACATAATAGAGTCCTATGTTGCTTGAAACAATATGTTTGGTTGAATCTCCAGAATATCCAGTATTAATGGAGCGCACCATTTGGCACCATCCGAAATTTTCCAGCGCTACAGCAGAAGATTCTCAAAGAACGTCTATAAAAAGAAAAACTGCACCTTTATCTGTATAATCATCCAAAATCCAACGGTACTGGTAGTGTACACACATAAAAAGTACTGTTTTTATGATTTTATATTTTATGTTTCTACAAACGTAAACCTTTTAATTTTTAACTTTATATCTCTACAGGCAGTATCCAACAACAACAAAAAATCTTTTCACCAGCAAATTGGATTTAAATTTAAGGAAGAAACTAGTAAAGTGCTACATTTGGAGCATTGCTTTGTATGGTGCTGAAATGTGGACACTTCGGAAAATAGATCAGAAGTAACTGGAAAGTTTTGATATGTGGTGCTGGAGAAGAATGGAGAAGATCAGTTGGACCGACCGTGTGAGAAATGAAGAAGTATTACACAGAGTCAAGGAGGAGGGGAATATCCTACATACAATAAAAAGAAGAAAGGCTAACTGGATTGGTCACATCTTGCATAGAAACTGCCTTCTGAAACACGTGATTGAAGGAAGGATAGAAATGACGGGAAGACGAGGAAGAAGATGTAAGCATCTACTGGATGACCTTAAGGAAAAGAGAAGATACTGGAAATTGAAAGAAGAAGCACTAGATCGCACCCTGTGGAGAACTCGCTTTGGAAGAGCCTACGGACCTTTCCTAAGACGGACTACAGAATGAATGATTCTATACAGCTTCTTCATACATATATATAGGCTTCTTGTAATCAGACAACTCTCTACATACGTATGTACATTTGTAATGAATTTTAATGTAAAGGGGAGATCTCCATCCTAAATTGTAGTTTTAAAGTTTTTTTTTGTAATTTTGTTCTTGGATAAGGCCTGATGATAGCTCGAAACCAGAGCCGAAACTTGTTGCTTGCAAAATAAATTTTAAGGTTGTTGTGTGTGACTGACATTGAATAAATATATATTTGTGATCTGATACACAAACCGGGATGTCTCATATAAAGATTCTTAGTAATTCTATATTGAAATATGTATAAATGCTTTGTTAGCTTCAGTCCCATATTTGAGACAAATTTCAAGAAATGACTCTTTCACAATTGCTTTCGATACGTATAAAGCGATGTAAGTGCCAAAAAACTAGAATTTACGGGAGTGAAAATAACAGATTATTCAGCTGAAAATCTGTCCTAGTTGCAAAATATTTCTCTGTGCCGAACAAAGCAGCAATGGTTAATATACCATCACATATGTGTGTCTGTCTTGCACTCTTCATACACTGATTCATCCTGTAGAATTTAGCACGAATGCTTTATTTTGCAGACTATGTGTGAAGATTCATTGTCTTAATGAGCATAAACATTTCGTCCAGATTAAGTCCTGAGAACACGGCGTAATCCTGGCAATTTTTACCTAACAAGTCATTGAAAAATGCACGTATCTCTCCGTATTAGCTTATGCTAGGCTCCTGGACTGACCAGTGATAATATTATGGACACTCACTATCTGTAGTCCTGTGTAGATTCAGGTCAGCTAGGAAAAGAAGCCTTGTCAATCAGCAACTACTTACCCAAGTTTCCGAGGGGATCGATACCTTCATTTTGAGGGTCTAGACAGTAAACTATCTTGCAAGCTGATTGCAGTTTCTGACATAAAAATAACTTGGAAATCCAGAATTTATTCTTCTCTTAATACCAATCAAGAACCAATTTTCTACTTCTGATTTCAGACTTTTAAATTTTTATATTATTAAAATGGAATCTTTACACAGATCTTATCTTTACACATTATATATGTATATATAAACTGTGTCATAAATAGGTCCAATATCAAGTTCCGGGCGCTGCCGTTGTTTGTTCTTTGGAATGTACTACTGGAGACAGTTACATAAATACACTGAGCCTCCCAATAAATTATTTTCCAGCTTCTTTAATATTTTCATTCCGATGCTCCCACATTTCATCCGGAAACCCATTCCTTCAAATTCTTTCTTCTTCCCTTTGTTTCTGCAGCTCCAGTTCTATATTGCAATCCCAGATGTAATAAATCCCTCGACTCCACTTCATTTCGGTTCCTGGCCCGTTTATCTCAGCTCGGTATAGTAACATTCTCGGCTCGCCTCATGACTTTCCTTTTTCTTTTATTCATGTTTCCTTTTATTTTTGTTTGTCTTTTACGTTAGACAGAACGGAGGAAGATGAAGACTACGCGAAGATTCAGAGTTGCCAAGTCTGAATTAAGTGTCAAATAGGAAAGAGATTTCTTGCTTACAACTTCCAAAGTCTGGCCCTCAGGTTTTGTAAGAGCATTTATGGAGAAATGTTCTTAGACACTCCAAAGGCGTTTCTACTCTATGCTGACGTTTTTAGGACCATATTACAAGACACAGTCAGAAAATAAGTTTATATGGCGTATAGATGTGAAACTAAAGAAAATAACTGATTGTGATTCAATCACGGGATTTCGTAGCCGAGCGACTGTTGTGTTTCCAGTTCTTAAGCAAAAGCTTGGCAGCCACAGATTTAAAGACGATCGCAAAGTGAAAACAGTTATGATACCATGGCTAATAACAGAGGACACGGACTTACTCGTATATCAACACAGAATAAGACAGCTCCACCTACGATATGATGAGTGCCTCAAATGCGGCAGCGATTACGTGGAAGAGAGATGGGATAGCAGTACAGTTACATTTGAACTGTATTTATTACTGTTACAAGTAAAGAACACAAAATATGTATTCTAAATTTATTTTCTGAACGCCCCTTGCAGTATTAGCCTCTACTATAACCAAAATTCTGTACTTTCTCCAGCCATTCATATCGTTTCAATTTCACTATTCATTTTCGTCCTAAAATTCGGTGCCCTCTATATAAAAATTTATGTTGAAGCAGCGTTGTCAAATAAACAAAATTACGTTGAATTATGATCTGTATAAATTATTTTGCTCCTATTAATTTAAAACATTTTTTCTTTGCATTAACGCAATTCCTTTAAACACAGTATTGTGGGTATAAATACACTCGCAAGAGCACACCGCTGAGGTGTGAACCTTACATTTCACATATCAGCAAAGCTACATAACTGAAACAACTATAAGATATGTATACTTGTATTATCGATGTAACTGTATGTTGATATTGGAAAACATATGTTTCATTTACCCTCAGCGCGTCTGTAATTACTATGTACTCACATAACACAGATTCGTGTCATAACATTACGAGAAGAGCAACAAGGTATTCGTAGCAAGTAACAGGTTCTCTAGCAATATAAATGTCGAGAATCTTTGCTGAACTACTGGTACGTTACATCTAATCGTACGTATCCGATGTGATACCAGTGACAGAAGCTTGTTATTGAGAAACACAAGGAAGAGTATTTAACGACGCTGTCGACTGCTAGGTTTAAATAATATCAGTGATACATGACAGAATTATTACGGAGCACCGGTGGAAAAATACTGTCAGGGTAAAACTGAAGTATTCGCTACAAAACTAGCCCCCACTAAATCTTTGTCTACAACAAATCCCATACTGACTGGCCTGATATTAAACCCGGGCCTCCGCGGTAACAAGCCGGCGACTAACAACTCAACCGACAAAACAGAAAAACAGAAAAAAACAAACGGAAGGCAGTAGACATTCTGCTTGTAAAAACAAGGAAGTTTAAAGAGAAAAAAGAATATACCTAGAAATAACAGGTATTGTGATCATACCTGGTGTTATCCTAGATATCTTGATGAATTTTCTTATGAAAACGTTTAGCGTATCGCTTAGGCTTTGAGCAATGCATGATTATTACTTTTAAACCAAAGAACGACTTTTATTGGTTTAAATTTTTCTGCTTCTTCTTACCCCTTTTCCTACATATATATATATATATATATATATATATATATATATATATACAGACAATAAACTTTGCTGTTGATTCATGAACCAAAACAATTTTGGAATAACCCAGTGGGAGTAACATCTCCCTGACGAATACGTCAAGCAAAAGAAAAGGATTCTCGCGTGTTTTTAAGTCTAAGTTAAAGCACTCATCATTTCAAACAAGTTCTCTAACTTATGAAATACTGAAGCTCTCAAGCCTGAGTATGGATGGAAGAAAACATTTGAGAACAGACATTATAAGCACGTGGGACGCGTGCCAAACTATTCTTTAATACAGACCAACAGAAGACTACATTCATATCTTCCACAACTCTACGGAAGTCAATAAGGCAAAAGTGACACTGTGAGTTTCGGGAATCGAAAATTCAAACCAAATGTTCTATCGTCGAAAGTAACATAATATTTTAAACATAACATTTTTAAAAATGTAAATATTTTAAAAACAGTCTACATTGCTGCATTTGAATTTGGTAAACAGGATTTTATTCCCCTCGCGAAACTGCGACTAAGGTGGCCTTAAAATACATTGAATCTTATGTTAATATCGACTAGTTTAAGCCGCAGGCGTTCTTATTTGGCTGTAGACATATTGTGTCATTTGTCCTTTTTACCAAAATTGAGCCAATCACAGAGGCTGCGAGAATCAAGACGTGTACTGGCTTTTATCGCTCGAATTCTGACACAGTGGGTTCGAATGCTACTCGCGTCATCCAAGTGTGTCTCTTATTTCTGGTTGTGTTGTTCATTGTACACGCCTATCGCGTATACAAAGAGTCAAACCAGTTATCAAAAGATTCATATGAGTACTAGCAGCGCCAAATTTAAAGTGGAATACACCAGAGGGAATCAAGTTTGGAGAATCATACGAAAACTTGCCTAAAACAGTAGCTATAAGTAACGAAATATAAGGCCAGCAACGTCCGAATACCACGATCCAGGCTTAGTTAACGACGTATATGATATCAGTTAACACACCAACATATGGTTTCACACTGCATTAAACAAAAGGTGGCTCTCGTTCCACAGAAGTAGAGAGTAGATTACGAAGACCATATTTTCTTTCAAAAAGAAATGTGCGTATTTAATCAGTGTCACTTATCTTTACATTTCCTATATCAGTAATGAATACTGTAATTTGTAAAAGCACGGTTGACAATATGTTTACATCTACACTTAAAACAGAGGTTACATTCTTATGCAAAAAAGCGACATTAAACGCCACAGATTTTTCCAGTATGATTCGATCTTGCGACATTAAAACTCAGCACATTAACAAATCAACTGAATTACATTATGCTGCTCACACTTTAACCTGTATTGCCTAAATATAACGTTAACCCATCGCGGTGGTCGTGCAGTATAAGGCGTAGGTCTGCGGCCGCTTGATTGCTGGGATCGTGGATTCGAATCCCGATGAGAGCATGGAAATTCGTCTCTCGTGTTTGTTGTGTGTTGTGTAAGTAGCGGCCTTTGCGAAGAGCTGATCACTTGTTGAGAGGAGTCCTACCGGTTATGCGTGTGTAATTGTGTGTGATCTAGAAACCTCAAGATGAGGCGGCGTATGCCCGTTTTGGGCTGCAGCGCCACAGAGAAACACATACAACGTATGTATAACGTTAATAACACAAGTGAAGTTCCGAACCAACTTCGCAGTAGAGTGGGTAATATTCTTATTTCGTATTTGGGGAGTCCCGAGTTAAATCTTGGCCCGAAGAACGTCTATTATCTCAGTTCCTCCAGGCAAATACTATAACAGTACCTTCCTCATCCCTACTAATTCTTTATTGAATAATACTCTTATTAGCCAAGAATATAATATACGTAACTGAAGACTTTGTAAAATAAAAGAAAAACACAAGCCTATATAGAACTATATATATTTATCTATTTCTCTACACGTCTGTCCAGCCATCCGTCCATATGTTACTATATGCTCGTAGAGCAGATTTCCTCCTTTGGATTGTAAAGGAATCACCTACATTTTATGGAACCAGGAGATCTATTACAATGTCCACAAGAGCCCGCCTTTCGTTCCTATCCTCATCCACATGAATCTACCCCACTCCCCTCCCTCGATCTTATTCCTTTTATGTGTATCCATTTTAGTATCATATTCACATTTATGCCGAAGTCTTCCAAGTGTTTCATTCAGGTTTCCTTACCAAAACTTTGTATTTATTTCTCTTATCTTCCACTTGTGCCACACGCCCAGCCCATCTCTTATACACACATGAAAGTATACAACACGTTTGGAAGCAAAATTTCTGCCTGGGACTTCTAGTTCAATGGCCCGACATTCCTAAAATCTTATCTACATTAGTTGATACAAGATCATTGAAACAAGAGGCACTAGATTACTTATAAAATATAAAGCATTGAAACAGTTAGTTTAGTTTCAGACAGTTCATAAAATAAATGCGTCCTTTTTTCAGCTTATCTTTTTATCGTAATTCATTTTTCTTAATATTGCGAATTTTACAATTGGGCATACTTTGTTCACGCAAGTGCCTCCGGGTAAAAGAAACGTAAGATATCAGAATAGCCTTATTTCATCCGATAAGCGACACACACAAAAAAAAGCTCTTGTCCTATGTTGCTTTTTCTGGTAGTATAATTTAGGTTTGCGTTAACATTAAGCTTTTTCCAAGCTAGACTTAGTTACATAATACTAAGTAATATACACTTGTTTTCTTTTTATTGGTGTTGCTCTGTACGACTAACGCTGGCTGCTAGACTGGGATGGGATTAGCGAAATGTGGCGTGTTTAAGTGAGATGTAATTATACTTAATGTGCGGGATTTATCATACGGGGAGGAGCACAGAGATGTTAGTTCGGAACAGTAAGACGGATTAGGGGTGTGGAGATGTGTTATCTTTTAATTGTGATTTAGTGTTCTTGTTTTTTATAACTTTCTACTTTTTCGTACAGAAATTTTTGCAGACAAAAATAATAAAAATAATCCCCTTTGGGACATGTTCTTGACACAGTCACTTTATACACACACACACACACAAACAAGAACACATGGCAGAAGTCGTCCTGAGGAGCTGATAATTATTCATCTGGTTATGTTGTTAGGAAACCCAAAGTTCATCACCATGTTTACAGAAAAATATCACCGGATATTATCCAGCTCAAGCCAATCCACAAACTACCTTATACTACAGCCTCTCAACATTACCTCTTATGAGATTTTACGACAAAAATTTTGGATACATTTCTAATTTCCTCGATGCTCTTTTAATGACGAAATTTTTCTATGCTACTTCATTTAATGACCCGAGTAATGTGGAGTAATTTTGATAATTACAAAGCCCCTAACTGTGCAGACTTCTCCAGTGTTTTACAATTTCGCACCTCTAGATCCATAGCCTTATTCTTTAGTAATCGACATTAGTTCAAAACCAGAAATCAAGATTACAACAACATAAAGCATTACTTGCAGCAAAT
This sequence comes from Reticulitermes speratus, assembly GCA_021186555.1. Lineage (NCBI taxonomy): Eukaryota > Metazoa > Arthropoda > Insecta > Blattodea > Rhinotermitidae > Reticulitermes > Reticulitermes speratus. The sequence continues at coordinate 34,499,934 of JAJKFL010000003.1, read as the reverse complement.
TTGGGTTTCATATTTGTCAATATGTAGGTTTATAAATATAATGAAAGCAGGTAAAATATTTTGTGTACTGACATTAAAAATTGTGTAAAATTATTCTAATGACTTTAAATCATAGGCCTATAATTGCAAGATAACCACAATCTAAATATTATTCCCAAACCGGATATGTAAATGAAAAACACACTTTACAGTGCAACTGCGTTCTATGACGTGTTCTCTCCTACTGATAAGTTCACATTGATTTAACAAGGTTAAAGAGGTAGTCATAGTTATTTTAACGGAATGGATAGCAATGCTACATCACTTGGTCATTCGACTCTCGACCAACCGCCCCTGCAGTAACCGCAACACCCTACCGACACACACACACACACACACACAAGAGGAAGATTCTAAATTATTTGTGTGTAAAGACTAAAATTTAGCATTTAGTTAACATATTATACTCTATTTTTGTGGGGCAGTAATGTAGCATACAGAACTACATTTACGAGAAGACGACACCCAGGCTAGTCTCGTACACCTAGTCAGACCTACGCTAGGCAGGTAAACCTTCTTTAAGTGGGGGAAGCTTCCGACATACATTTACACCTTAAAATATATTTTAGGGTTTATGTTTATTCGTTTTCGTAATTTTTATTCTCATTAAAAATTTCCTTAACAAGCACAGGATAAACTTAAATCAAGTATGAATGCTTGGTTAGTGGGGCCAGTTTGATCGCTTGAAATGTAACGGAGTAGTCTGCCTATTGACAACGAAATATTCATTCCGTTAAAAATGAGGAATATTTATGAAATTAGAGAATATCTTCTTAAGAAAGAATCTGCTTGCATCATATGTTAAAATTTGGAGGCTTTGTTTGAAATTTTCCTTATCCATGTTACATTACTTAATATTTAAATTTGGAAATATTTAGTAAACTGCCACAGATTTTCTGCTTTCTGTAAGATATTACACAATCTCAAACACGTATAAATGAGTAAATTTCAAGAAAGATATCACTGATAATAACACAGAATACTCTCTCTTTGCCTTTGTTTCAAAGTGCTTAGAAGCTAGTGAAACCGTAAGTCTTCCGAAAAGTAGTGCTACTACTAATTCTAATCTAAAATTCTTCATGCGATACAGTAGGGCTGGATTCACTAGAGGGAAGAAAGTTTCCTGTCCCTTGTTCGCAATCTCTTTCACCCCTACCCTAACCCCCGGTATTTCATTCACCAGGACACACGTCACATGTTTCATCATATTATCTTCCTTCATCCCTCATATTTACCCCTCTATATATTCTGTCTCATCTCCTCCGCCCACTTCGCCATTCTTCCATTCCTTTTCTCTGGTGTATGTGTCTCCGTGTCTTACTAGACAGGAGGGAATATTTCGTGACAGCAGTACGTGATGGTCAACTTAAATCGAGTGTTTATTCCGGAAAGCGTTTCGCAACTCCGTATATATATCCTTCCACCCTGAACCACCCCGCTTATAACGTATTGCGTGGGCGTAGGTAGCCTGCATTTATTCCCCGTGTGACCTACCCTGAGATGGATTTTCCTGTTCTATATCTTTCTCGCAGATCGTAAAGTCTTCCAATATAATATCTAAAAGCATGACTGATGTGTTTGAAATCCTACGGGGTGGTCCGTTGCAACTTTCAGTTGACAGAAAGGAGTTAAAGATTATGGCATTCTCAATGTAACGGAAGCAGGATCTGTGAGGATCAGGAATTGAGGACAAATGCCATTTCTCGTTCGTTTATGTGAACCAGTTGGAAAATTCCTAAATATAGAGTATATTGTACTGATTATGATAAGAACTGCCAAAGCCGCTACAAGTGGGCTGTCAACGAACGGAATTATTGTACTGGATACCTCGATATCATAACAAGACAAGGCTTAATTCTGGATGAACACCTAGACAGCAAGCTTCTGTTCAGTAAGCTACTGTAAATTCATCAAATTCTATCATGCCTTGTTTTGTATTGATTGTAATATTGTGGGATATGAAGTTCTTGTTGCGGGGACCAAGAAATTCAGCCTGTATACTGAGATATATTTTGTGTATTGTGGTAATAAATCACCAAACTGGGTCATCTACCCGGAAGATGAAAGCAGACATTCCGAAACTTCGATAACGTTATGCCAGACTACACAGCCTAACATCCCAGAAGACTGCTATCTTCAACAAAAATCTTGTTACAAATTAATTTACACGTAAAAATATATATTTAAATTTACATGTCCATAAACATGCTTCTGAATTTCAAATACGGCTTAGGAAAAGTTTTTATACAGAAATGCTGGCCTTTACTTCTTCACTATATATATGCCTTGGATTAAAAATCGCTGGCACTTGTGATTTATTTGGCGCAAAACAGTTTGGCTGGGACCAGTGCACACAGTACTTCAACTGAAAAAAAAAATTATTCGCAATTAGTTTAATAAAAAATAAATAACTCTCAATAATGGAAATTCTTATGCTCATGAGGGCAAATGATCAAAAATAATCGAAACAATAACAGACAACACCATCACATTTAGTGTGTTGAGTGCTATTTTAGAATAACGCAAAACTGCATGGGGTATAATCAGTGAGGAACTGTAAGAGTGACTGAAGAGAGAAGACTGAAAACATTGGCGAAACAGACGGGAAAACTATCAAGAATTGTTAATTTCATCGTTATTAGGGCCCTCAACAATCGACAGTTTAAGCTGCTTCTGCATGAAGTAAACTCGACAGTACTATGGACTAGTAATGCATGACACTGACATCAAGAAGCAAGACCACCCATAATTATGTGACCAGCTATGACTGGCAGCCTCAGTGATATTTGTTGGTTTCAATTCCCATTTTCAAGAACTCAGCATAAGTGTTCAATGATACGGAAATGCTGAACAGCACACTAGATAATTCAAATAACTTTGAAAGAAAACTTAAAATTTTTTTAAAATAATGTCTAAATTCACACACACTTAAGCGCTTTCTTTCAATGAAACAACACTAGCAGAGTAGTAAATCTGACAACCAAGTTGTTGAAGAAAAGAAGCAAAGCGACGATTTTCAAATACAATTGGTACTTCAATAGGAAAATGTTACGGCATATTTAATCATTTTCAAAATATCGAAGAAATATTCATATTTACGACGAATCACAGCAACTTTGAGTATGAAGTACTCGAACTGTGTCACTTTTCTTGAAAGGTTTTGGATGAATTGGAGATGCAGAGGGGGGAGGGGGGTCAAATAACAAGCAAATTACCTTTTTATGGCTGAATTTCTTAAGTTGAGGAAAGAACTAGATATATTTGAACACATTTCAAAAAGAGAACTTAAAACAAGGGCTGAAACCTAATTCTAAATGCATGTATGTCACTGTACAATTGATTTAAGATAATGACAAGACCGGCCTTATCACTAATCTTGCAGTAAACAATTCTATATAGATAAATTAATGAAATCAGACCTGAAGGACCACCTTGACTTTCTTGTTCTCAAAATAGCCATGAACATGCCGAAAATTGTAGAGTTGTGGAAAAATACGGAGGGGCATATATGTCACCAAGCCCGTTAACACATGACTATCGGAAGCAACTTGCCTGGCACTGCTTCAGATGAGATAGTAACTATTTTTTAGGAACTGGCAGGAGTTAGAAGAAAGGCTTCCCACCCATGCCGCAGGCCTTCAGTTTGCAACTTCATTACATGTACTGGAACAAAGTGGAACACACATTACGTCTTACAGGACTATCAAAGTCTACGCTATGGAAGTTGATAGTACATCCATTGGTTATGAAAATACTAGCCTGTCAAAATCCCGTGGTTTAGAAGAGATTAAAAAAGACACCACACTGACCCTGTTGAACCAAATCAATGTGGTGAAATTGTATATTATTATAAGATCCATTTTAATATTATCCTCCAACCTACTCCTAATCCCACATAGTAGTTTGTTGCTTTATACTTTTCTGGCTTAAACTTATTGTGAATCTCATATTTCCCTTTTATTTACATTGGTCTCAATACATTCTCCTTGACTTGGCCACTGAAATGTTCTAAGAAGAAGACGAAAATAAACTCAACAAACACGGACCTTAATTTTCCGTAAAACCTAACAAAGAAATGGTAAAAGATAGAGACAATATTAAGAAATTATGATGAAATGATTAATGACGATTTGTATCGATATAAGCTCACACTGAATATCCTTAATTTGAAAAGCCTTACAGACCTTCATCCGAAGATACGTCAAAACAATACATGTTTCAATCTTAGGCTATTTAATGGCGCTGTATAAACTGGAATGGTTATTTACGTAGTGTCGAATACAAGAATACAACGAACTTGACAGACCGGACAGGAAACACTCGTAAGCAATTTGAAGGTACTAACATTGCACTTTCTTGCAAAATATTATAATAACTTCGAATGTTCCAATAAGATTAGGCGGTACCAAAGACTAGAATCAAGCTTCGCACTTTCTGAATGTAAGTCAGTAGCCTTATATCCTGGGTAAAGACATTCAGTGACTGGACACAACAACAACCGGTTTATTTTCTATTAAGGCTTATATTGTCAACCACCGATACAGCGCCACCCCATACACTGCCAACCTCACTTGGCGCCCATGAAAGTCTGTAAGCTGTAATTCCCTATTATACAGAATTTCGAGTTAAAGCCACAAATTGCGGTGAAAAACAGCGGCGCTCTATCGGCTTTTGACTGTACTTCCACAGCAATGTTACCATCGCAAAAAAAAAGAACCCATGTCAATTACACGTGGAGGAAGCAAACTCAAGGCTACGTTACAAGAAACGTGAAGGACTTCTCTGAAAGCAGTCTACTGTGCATAACAACAACGAGGTAAGCAGTAGCTGATGTTTTTCATCCAGGATTCTGACTGATGTCACATAATGACATCAGCGTGGATGTCAGGGTCAGCGCATCGACTTATTTGGGTCACTTTCAACTCGTTTCTGCCTAACTGACTGAAATATTTCATCCCACTATGGTTAATTGGTGAAGAGAACAAATTACTTCTATGACTATCGTCATTATACCTACGTAATTTTTCTTGGAATTTGGGATTAAGTGCCTTGAACTTACCTGGCCTCTTTCAGGGAACAAATAACTTGCCAGCTGAACACTGTACAGAGCTGCAGTTGGTAGGGCGTGGCTGCTACTAGGCTAAATTCGAAAGGGCTAAGCAGCCTTATAGCTGTTTCAAAAACGTTTACATTTTTGCAAATACATTTATAGGTTCAGTTATTGTGCACATTTTTTAAAACGCTTGGTGGTTAGTGCGAAGTGCTTCCCCTCTGACCAGCATGCCTCTTCACCTCCGGTAAATAACTAGTAACTTGGTCCCTATGGGTAATCTAATGTGGGAGTTAAAATCGCAAAGGGACAAGAGAAACTTCATATTTATCCTACATTGCATAATAATGTAAGAAATCGAAAGACTGAACGCTACAGTCAGGCAGGCAACAATTTTCTTCTTGTTTGGGGGCTCAAATTCTCAGCCGGGAGCTCGGCTATACCGTGTGACACTCTTCGTGTTTATTTCAGACCCTCCTTTCAAATGTTGGGAAAGTAGCATAAACGTTATAAAGACCACTTCCATTCACTTCATTTCCAATTCTGTATTCATTACAGATCTTAAAATTCGACGCTAGATAGTCTGATCTATTGACAGCGTCGTTAAATAAATCAAAATCAAGAACCGGAGCCAATGGTCTCATGTTATTGAAGAGCACAAGGGGCGCATGCAGGCACACAGACGCACGCTCATCCACACACCATGTAAAAGTTCCTCAGCCTTTATGCCTACAGAAAAGTTTAAATTAGAAATCTGACACACAATTTTTTTACAAATAAAGCGAGATTGTGTCACTCATTGTAGACAGAAAATGAAAAGGAAGTTCCTCTGAGATGTCGGCACACACACACACCACGCACATATATATATATATAATATATATACCGACATCTCATATATGGTGTGTATATACATATATACACCAGATAACACGCTGTCACATCCTAGAAGATAATCAACACAACATCCTTACACTAAATTTAAATTCTAGACTTTACATAAGTGAAAACTGATTGGCGTTCCATAAACAGAACCATTTCTTTCGAGGTTGCAGTTCATGAAGTGAATATCCATCTATCGCTTGTGAAATTTCTCTTTAACCACATCAAGAAAATTATTTTCCATCAGAATATTTCAAACGAATGAGCAGCTCTACATAAGGCACTAATAATACTTTCATTACAGACTAGCTTAGTAAATAAATAAAACTATAATATAATATACAATAACAATATCATGTAACATAACAATAGAGAAGAAAATGCCGTTCATAACTTTCTGTACGCTCACTAGTGCACATTTCTATTTCCGTCTCTTCAGCTTTGATATGAGCTTTCCAGCAGGCGCGTCAGACCGACTGAAGACTGGACTCAGAGGTTTAGAAAAACGGATTATTGAGACTTTAATATGGATAGGCCTAATTGTTTTGGATCTGAAAATGGTAGATTTGTTACAGCAAATGTAGATTACAGCAAGGAATGACAATAATTTACAGACAGACTCATAACCTGCTCCTGCCACGAACCTTGGCAAAATCCTCAGTGTTATAAAGCATGGGTTGCTTGTTGTTCAACTGAAGCTTGAGTCTGCCCAGCACTAATATATCCAAAGAACAATTAAATTAAAAATTTTCAGACAACTGTGCTTGGTCAGGGGCGAAGTTTGTCAGAAGAAATAAGAATAATTTTGAATGGCTTGTAATTCGAAAGTCGGACGTAATTATGATACTTGCAGTTTTATTAATTTCCATCTCGACAGAAATATGTCACGCACATAAATGTACAAAGGTACATAGGCCTACATACAAGCATACATACACCTATACGTAGATATGTGTGCATACATACATATGTACATACATACATACATACATACATAAGTACATGCATACGCACATACGTATGCACGGCCCGTGTCATAGCTAAAGGTGGTCTGTAGACAGCTTCTCTCAACGAAAGCCCGGGGTCACTCCTAGGGCAAATGCATGTGGCATGTGGTGTTTGTGGTGGACGAAGTAGCATTGGGAGAGGTTTTTATCTTTCACCTGCAATACTTCATATTCAGTAACCTGACATCCGGGGAATAAAGAAAGGCTACGACAAATTGTTGCTCAAATATCAGTCTCATCCCACCTCAAGAGCGAAACAGAATACATAAAAAGATACAGAATTGAAAGCATTCGTAACCTTCGCTAGGAGGTAGGCATCAGATAGGGAACTGCTGGGTTGCGGAGCTTCTGGACGTGGTTGCAATGAGAAAGATTATTGATAGACTTTCCTAGATTCACATTTTACTTCATCTACAATTTCCTCGTACGAGATGTTGTTTTAGAAATTATGACCACCAAATACAGAAATGGACTGCATGACTGTAAACATAGACGCCCCTAATTGTCACAGGCTACGCAATTTCACAACATCGTTTAGCCTAAAATAGGCAAGCGGCTGAGTCAAGACGCAGGGAAGGCTGTGCATGGTGTCTCGTACTTCCTTGTAGCACGCGACCTGTGTACAATATTTATACAAGCAAGAAAGACAGGACTACCAACTCGCAGTGAGGGCTCCCATCATACTGAAGGTTGTGTCACAGCTGTATTTAGGAACTACTGCAGTTTGGATCTAATATTTCGTGTCATTCTGACGTTCTGCATACTTCTTCTGCTACGCATGCGCACACAAAACAGAACTGCATTAAACTGCATTATTTACTTCTGTAGTTTCTGAAGAAAATAGCAAATTAATATTTCTTGACCAAGCGAACCAAATATGAAAAACAAATCTTTTTGATGGTATGAAATGCGGAAATTAATGTGACAGTTTTCTGGGTAATTACATTGTGTAGAATTAGAAGTTTCTTCCAACGTTTCGGAGTGAGCGCGGAAGAGACTACAATGACGAAAATGTGTCAAATATATTGGTACTATGTGCTTAATCAAAATATTTCCCTCCTCCCACTCACTTCTGCATTCACCTCTATAAATGTTAGTCATTGCGAAGCCGGTGGCAGCTCAAGCCTCCGAAACGTAAGAATAGACTGTGATCCTACAAGGTGTAATGACTCAGAATACTGTCATTTGAGCAACACACGCCGTGAAAGTCTGAAAATTTGTAACAGAATTTGCCATGCATGTGTCAATTATTTAATGTATGAAATGTTTCACAAGAAATTAAGGGTAACTGAGAAAATTTAATCGAGGGTTATGTAGTGAACACTGTGAAGGAAACTGCACAAGATAAGCAAAAGCGCAAATCTCGTATGCCACAATAAAATTTGAAAAGAACTCACAATATTACGCCCTAGAATTCTTCATTCAATTTTTACCCCTTCACAAAGCCATTCATCATGCAATGCGCACTAAGCCAGTTCTTTCTAATAGGTAAGTATTGCGTAATTACTTTCACGCTTGAAGGCCAGATAGGATGTACGAGTATTTGGAAGTGACAAAGATAATGAAAAGGATTGTAAGAACATTCCTGTGCTTAAAAATGTATTAAATACCCGTACGTTAAAAGCGCTGACTAAACATATTTGATGCATGTACCATAACATAAAAGTAATTCTTGTATTCATAACAAATTCGGAGATATATATTAAATCTGATCAGTTTTGTAAGACGTAAGACACTCGTTCAACCAAATCGCGACTTTATTCCACTTTCTAAAGCCAGTTGCAAGTAGGCTAATAAATAGTAAACAAAGCTAACACATGTATCAAGGAACGAAAGATTTGAATTTCCGTCATACTCTCAATGTTTGTTTATGTCAATTTTTCTTCCTCTTAGTACGTCCAGTCCTGCCATGGTGACCAAATTACTTGCTTCATTTTTCCTTGATATTTCTGGTATTAGCTTCCTACAAAGAAACGAAGAAAGCTGTGGTTCCTGTGCAATCTATGAAGGTATAGGGGGAAGTGGAGGTAGAATACCACTCATTCTTATCCTCGGCCCTCGATGGAGGTGAGTGGTCAGCTCCACGTCCCGGTAACTTAAAGGCTGTTTCTTGTGTTTATTATTGAAGGAAATTTAAAAGTACCACTCCAGTTATTTCAGACTCCGTGAGCCAATTACATAATTACAAAGCATTAATTATGTTTCCATAAATATGGTTGAAGACTTTCACCTAACAAGATCTGAATGTTATACGTTGTTAAAGCTGTCTCATAAATCCAATTTTTCTTATCAATATAGCACAAACGAAACCGGTGTTGTCGAGATACACCATCGTACTTCTACTAGAGACAGAGGCAATAGACTTAGGCTTAAGAATCTTTCTGCAATACACCCCCCTTCCCAATGTAATACACATCAAAACAAGGCAAACTTTTATTGGAAAACAGTACTAAATTTGAAAGGAAGTATAATAAAACTCTGAAGATCCAAAAACGAGGATTTCGCAGCAGAGACAGTAGTGACAAGAAAATGCAAGACGCACCCAGGGCAAAGCAAAGTGAAGCTAAAACTTCACAGTCTGGTTGGTTGCATAAGATGTAAAACTTCCGTCGTATCTATGTAGAAGCTAGACGATGCTTCAGCATCCCCAGGAATTCTAAGTTATGTACAACCCCTTTCCGCCTCCTCCTTTTTCTTCCTCCGCTACTACCCCTTTCCAACTCCTTCCGCCAACCCTTCGGAACCAACACCGTCCTATATACTATAATATGGTATATAAGCTTAATATCTATGATACAAGAACTACACATAAGAAAATCTTGGCCTGAGTCCCATAAGCGCGACAAAGCAGCAAAATTTCCCCCTATAAATGCACCATCCTTCAGCGCAGTACCAGTATCCTGAATCAATGGATGTTTAAATATGTCTTTTAGCAGAAAGCATAATTGGATGTCGACATGCGGTTCGAATCAAGTACCCATTTTTATATATTATAAATATAGCAACACATTAAGTTTTCATTAAAATTAATGGCATGAAGAAAGAAAGAAAGAAAGAAAGAAAGAAAGAAAAAATAAAGAGAAAAACTCATATTTATTAGGCAGAGAGGCAACCAGAGAAAAATATATTTTATAAGAATAATAATTAAAAAAGACGTAATTATATAGAAAGACAAAAAATAAGCAGACTCTAGTCGAAATAACTGTAAGTGTCGCGAATTGAAATCCGTACAAGATGGATGTACAAGAAACTAGAGAAGTGGAATAATATGGGATAAGACGGATCAGGAGAGAATTTGAGAGAGAAAGATGCCTCCCCATGTGTATATTAAACCAACGAAATGCACCTTCACTATCAAATTTTAATAGTAATATATAACTTTCCCTACATATGTTTCGGTCTGCCTAGACCATCATCAGGGAAAGTTATAATTACTATTAAAATTTGATAGTGAAGGTGCATTTCGTTGGTTTAATATACAGTGAGATTAAAATGCAAGGTGATGGTCATATAAAATGCCTCCCCATGTTTGGGGTAGGAGGATGCCAAACGTACACTATTAAAATGTCCGCAAAGGAGAAAGTGGGGAGAAGAACTTTTGTGTAGTAAATGGTTCAGTATGGAAGAGAATGTAGCCTGTAGAAAAGTATTAACACGTAGAAGTACACAAGAGGTAAGGAATACTGGAGAATACTACTCAAAATGGATAAAAATTATAAAAATGAAGTCAGCAAGCATTGCATTTATTGGAGAGTCAGAGTAGCAGAGTAGTAAAATGATCGAGTACAACAATTTAAATAGGATTGTGCGCCCGCAAGGACTTAGTGTTAAACAGGCAAGGTTTTTTGAAAATAACGATCAATTCAATGAAAACTTTTCGCCTTTCACTTCTAGGTAAGCTAATAAATTCAGAAAATCTTATTCATTAATTGTAATCCACGAATAAAGGCGCAGGTTTGATCATGGAGACCTTCGAAAAACTTAATATTCCGCAGTAGTACTTCAAATGTAAGCGAATTCGCACATTGAAACATTCAAAAATTTTCCGAAATAACCCTCACGAGGTTGGCAACTTACTTATGTTCGTGTTGTAGAAACTTTAATCAGGAAGGCGTTTTCGTCGCCTCGTTTCCAGGGGAATTGCTTTATGTTTGCCTAATATGATTATTATAATATTTAGTAATTTAGGCAGATTTCAAAGTTCATACTTTGTGCAAAACAAACACTGCATAGTCGGAGACTATTTCTGGAATTTAACTCTTAGAAGAATAAAATTCTCTACCTTGGTGGAACACTGATTTATGTCACTTTTTCCTGAAACGGGATTTTCCACTTACTATGTCTATTGTGAGGTAATTTTTTTCGTGCTATAAGAAGCTGTAACATATCTTCTTTATCAAGGTATATATGAGTAACCATCAATCCTAGCGTATGTCTGAACTTGGTATTCAAATTTAAATTTCTTGCAAAACGTTCAACCTCTATTCCCCAAAACACGGCTTTCATAACATATGCTAGAGTTGCACCAAAGTACAGAATTATATATAAAGATTTAGTTCGTACCTCGCAGCGAACACAAAGTTCTTCCATACAGATGGTCAATGGGTGACTTCAGTACTGGGAAATAGCGAGTGCTTATTGTAAGAATTATACGGAGCACACAAATACATTATGTAGCCAAAATGCCGAGATTGTTTAGGGTTAAAGCTTATGTTAATCTTTAGTAACCAACAAGATTTAGACGGCTGAGCATTGTTTCGTAGGCTGCCTTTAATTCAGTCTTTCACAGATTGACGATATAACTCTGAAAGTCTAACATGTTAATACCATGTCCATTTTTAACTGTGCGCGTATGTTTTTTGTTACAGTTATAAAATAATATCACTTTTCGAGTTCTGTGTCGTTATAGCATGAATGTGGATTGCTAGATCACAGAAGTGTTCGAGAAATGTTGTTAGGTGTTAATGATCGACAAGGAGCTAACTTTAACCACACTAAAAACATAAAAACTTTATGCATTTACGAATGGATTTAAAAGTGTATGTATGTAAACACGGATGCATACGACACTCAGAGATTCAAAAGAAAATATTTAGTGCTTATATTTCATATTCTGGTTACATCCGGCTGTACCCGGCCAAAGACTGGCTACGTAAGCTGATTTCATTTGTATCTTTTCCTCAGTCCGCCAAGTTGAATGTCACAATGGTATGTTAATCTAGAAAGCTACAACTGCCCGTCCCACTTTATCCCGGCAGCCGGCCCTATTCGATCTTAAAGAGGTATTCGCTGTCATCCCCGAAAAGAATACCGGTACGTCGTAAAAATTGGTATGCCTGTAATAAGTCCTTGTGATTCATAGATTTGTTTCAGATACACGTACATTGACTGCTTAAGGCCTAGAAGTTGTGTGTACTCCGAAGTTTAACATAAAAAATGTACATTTTGCCCACATAATGTGCTTAAACGTCCCGTATGATTCCCACGATAAATAGCCAGCATTTCACAATACAGCATTCACCCATTGCTCTTTGTAATGAAAAGAAGTGTTCTATGTCAGGTAAGAAATGTATCATTTCACATTATGTAGATTAATTTCAGTCTTCAAATGGTTAATAATATGTGCTTCCTATTATGTGATTAACTAAAATATACATAAATTTTAATCACGCTTTATGCCATTCAGTTATTTTTTTTTAATTTATGTAAAGTCCATTACACACATATGTGGTATTAACAACGCCTACATTTATTAGGTGTTACAATGTGTTGTCTCTGTGCACGCCAGAAACGCATATGAGGAAGAAGAGGTACTGCGCCTCTCAATCTTAACCCGGCATCAGATGCAGGTAAGTGATGAGCTTCACGTCCTGGCCACTTTATTCCCGGTAACAACTGAATAGGAGACTGGTTGCACCGGAAAGCTGTTCTTAACGTTTCAGAGAAAAGAAAAATCTCCTTCCCCTGCCGGCAATCGAAATACGTTCCCTCTCCTGTCCAGCCCGTAGCCTAGTCACTACACTTACTACACTGTTGCTGCTCCCATCACACTTAGCAGCAGTGGCTGTAACATCATAGTAAAGGACCAAACATTCTTCTTCATGTTAGCATGTCACCCCTGTGCATAAATTCCCGCTTAAACAAACAATATTTGTTTCCATAACTACAGTTCATATTTCTGTAGTGAACTGTAATTTTTACCTTCGATTCTTAAACCGATAATAAACTCATCAATTCATCAATTTCAGTGCAAAATCGTCGTATTTTCTTTATAACGTTTTGTTCATATTAGACATATCTTACTTCCAGATATCAGAGAAGGGTCGTCAGCGTCGGATCACTATACTCTGCGAGAGACAGATTGATTGCGTGAGAAATCTTAACAACCCGACAGACAATTTTCCCAAATACCATCATTGTTACGGACATACTAATGACATGGAATATAACATTTTAGGTCGTTACAGACATACATAAATAATTACGTTTATTCACACCGGCGTAAAGAAAAGAAGAAACAAACAAAATCTTCCAAAAAGTAAAAAGCAAACATCCCTCCTTTCCAAAGGAAAGAAAAGAAAACCTGAAGTAAATGCGACCCTAAAAATTTTGGACACAATCCACCCATTTGTCTCGCAAGTGTCTAGCATAAATCTTTGGAGCATCGGCTTACAATACCTGACATTGCTACCCTCACCAATGTCTATCCACCCTCTCTCTTCTGTTCCCAACATTTCGTATCTTCATCTTTATTTGCCTCTCGCTATACTCTCTGGCTGTACCAAGCAGTAACTCAGTATTTTATTGCGCGGTAGAGGGATTACAGAAGGCTGAAGTGGAAGCGTTATGATGCATTGTTGATGTGAACTTTGCATGGTTAAGGTAGCACGTCAGTTCTAGACTCCTATCCTTCAGTTCAGAGTAAGGGAAAAAGGTAGGTTTATTAGTCTCAGTGTTCGCACAAAAGAAAAATTCTAATGTTTTTTAACGACCTTGTCAGTTGCTAAGATTATACAGCGTCGCTGATGAATGAATATGGAGCATTGGGGAATGGTATTGACACGGAAAACCCGAATTTCTTGGAGACAAGCCTGTCCCTATGCTTCTTTTTCTTCCACAAATTCCACAATTACCACAAGGGTCACATCTAGGCCTTATAACCTTATATGAAACGTGGTAAACAGTCCATTTGAATGTGCGTATGAGTCATATTCAAGTGTATTTTATTAAATACGACTGAGTGAGAGGTTATTTAACAAAGGCTAAAAAATCCTAGGGTTGTTCTAAAGTTCAAATAATAGCAAGGAAGTCGTTGATGGGTAGCAGGTAAAGAATTGGAAGAGGCTATCGAAGCTTACTTGAAGTCGCTGTCTGGGAAGTCGCTTAAAGAATATGAGTTAAAACACGAAAATCTGAATTCTGAAGAGCTGTCTTATATCCATATTGCAGTAACATTGTAGCGTACTTGTTTTCGCGTTACTCACCACAAATACGTCGTTGAAAATGCCAGTGGTAATTATATACACCACTCTTAGAAACTGGACTGTGAATGCAAGTCTACAGCATCATATTAATTGTCGTGTTATTTAATGTGATGAGGTCATACAAAGTTCAAAGAGGTGGCAAGAAAATCATACTTTTGTTTGTAAAGATTTGTAAGGAATAAATCTAGCTGGATTTATGGTAGGCTTTAGAGTCCCGGCAATCGCCTAGAGCCGTGGTACTTACGAGTATTTGGAAATCTAGCAAAAGCCGTTAATAAAATGACAGTGCCCTAGGTCAAGCCGAAAATTGTAGGTGTTAAAATTTTATTTAAAAATTGCAAGCAAGATCTGTAAAGTTCATAGGATAAACAAAACTCAAGGTTAACACTAACTGCCATTTTACGATTTGTTTTATACTATTCTGTACAGAAAAGAGAAGTTTCTTACTAAGAATAATAATTTGCATAAAATATATGGTATGAAACAACACGGATTGACCTACTAAACACACAAATAATTAAGTCTTACAAGAAATGATAATGATGATGATGATCTGAACTTTTCGTTAAAATGCTACATATCAGGGATGTAAAAGACAATTGAATTTATGAGGCTGCATGGACTGGTTGTATTTTAGTTCTTGTGTCCAACATATTTTGCATATACATTCGTATACAGTTGTACCAGCGTTCAGTTCGGGAATGTACGTAGGGAAGGTGAAGGTAAAGTTCACCCTAGAACAGGCCATGAAGGCTCACAGGGGGAGTAGAGGTATAGGTCTACTCTTTCTTTAACCTCGGCGCTAGATGGGGGTGGGTGGTCAACGCCACGCCCCGGCCGCTTTACCCCCGGCAATGACCCGGTACCCATTGTACAGTAGGCTGGGTAGGCCCCAGGGCCGGTCTGGACGGGTGCTGAAAATCTCGCCCCCACTGGAATTCGATCGTCGGACCGTCCAGCTCTTAGCGAGTCGCTATACCGACTACGCTGTCCCTGCCCATACACATAGGTAGGACCCCCAAATGTATTTTGCATTGGAACTAGAAATATCTTAAACCGACCTTGCTGTTATGTTTACTGGTGTTATTGCAACAACAAATCAAATATTATTCGAAAGTATGTGCTTACTTTTGAGTCTAGTTTTGTATTCGTCTTTGACGCAAGTCCTCTTCAGTTTTATGAAATGTATTTCGCAGAATTATGAAAGATTTTGCTGGCTAAAATAGCGTTTCGCTGTCAATAGTTAAGACTACCTAAGAATCCCATTCTCCCATAACAACTGACCAAAGGGCACTAACGGCTCCTAGACAAGAACTATGCTCGAATCTGAAAAGTCTTATCCCTTACAGGAAACGTGTTACTGAAAAAAAACAGTTAAAACAGTGCCGCGTTGTAACTACCATTGACCCTGAGGGATTGATAGTATTACAGGTTGGCTCAAATTATAACGCTTCAGTTTTTATTGGCTGAAGCTTCTCTGTTCGAATACAGGCCGAGACAGCAATTATCCTGGCTGAGGTGTCAGTTAATACAGGCAATTCAGGGACAGTACCTTAAATTAGGCTACAGTGGTTCCGAATTTATAATTCGATATAGTATAATTATTCCGCAATATATAGGCGTAGCCTTAGCCACTCAGAGAGCCGTTAAATAAATTTAAAACAGTCAAATATAGATAAATGGAAATCGTCGATAAGTATCGCTAATAACTCCGCCATTACCTAGCAGGGGCGCCAGCTGAACACAAGCCCAGACTCTACGACTACACCAGTCAGTGTGGATTCATGCAGGATATTTAGAATGAGGGCCACAATTTCAATCACGTCAATGGTCATACACCATCGTCAGAACCTTTAAAGTGTTCTAATGTTTAATTTCATTGTTCCTGTAAATCAAGAATTTTCTTAGAGCGAATTTGCAAGGTGTAAAATAAAAAAGTCATTTTACTCACAGATTTAGACACCAGAGATAACTATCATCCACGTAAGCAGAATCATACCTGGAAAAGAAATCAACGACCTCAGTAAAATCCAAAAAGTTCCGTGTAAAACTACAAGTCAATTTCCAGTTCTTCTGTAAGTAGCATGCCTAAAACGTTTTGCTACACAGTTCCTTTATTACTAGTAATTTATTTTCTACATTATCTCCATTAACTTCCACAGCCTTGCTTCAGTGAGAAAGAAGAACATCTATGCCCTTCTTGTAGAAGTTTGAATTCTGTACTCGCAGCCACTTTCTCACTACTTCACTTCTTATTTAACCTCGTCACAAGTCCCAATCCTTTTCCCACGGATGGCATCTTTGAGGGCTCCAAAGTGGTGGCAATCTGACGTAATAAGATCTGGGATGTATAGTAGGTTGGGAAGAACAGTCCATCCAAGTTTTGTGATTGCTGCCTGTGTTTTCAAACTTGTGTGCGGTCGTGCGTTGTCGTGTTGAAGAAGGATTTCAGCAATAATTTTATCAGGTCGTTCCCTCCTGAAGGGCTTCTGCAACGTGTTTAAATATGAATGTACAGACCTGGTTTGACCGCGTCGCATAATGTCTACCAAAACCACCCCTTCTGCATTCCAAGAAACTGTGAACATGGATTTCCCTCCTGAAAGGGTAGCCTTTAACTTCTTAGGAGAAGTTGGATGATACCTTTCCATTTTATGTATTTTGTCTGCGGCTCAAAGTGATGGATCCATGTTTCATCCCCAGTGACGATTCGCGACAAAAAGGTTTCACCTTCAGCCTCGTAATGGAAGAGCAAATATGAAAAAACCTTCTTCCACACAGTGTTTCGTGGAACCCAAGGAGCACACACTTATCAATAATGCCACAATTCCCCTGGATACTGACAATGAGAGTCCAGTTGCGAGCATTCTGGTTGTAATCTCTCGGTTGTTTCGAATAACATCAGCATGTTGAAGCAACGCCTAAAGTGTCTGCTGTTGCCGGCCAGCCATAGCGACGCTGCCTTTCAGTTCCGCTTGGCCTTTCTCAAAACCTGCAATTCGTGAAAGCGAAAGACTATCAGTGTTTTTATCAACAGCAGTGACACCATATACATTTTTAACGGCTTGTGAATGTTCGTCGCTAAACCCTTCCGTGCCACAATAAGTTCACTAACTGCCCGTCGTTTAAACGGCACATCACCATAACACGCCATTTTGGTGAACGCCCAGTGCATGCGCGAGAAGACGCATTGTTCCGTGGCGCTGCAGTAGCAAGCGGGACATTCAAAATTAACGACAGAAAAAATTGCAGATATTTCCTTTAGATTTTGACTGAAGAGGAGTACAAAGTTTTGCAAACCTTTGCGGGCAACCCCCTTATTTTAGTTCACTCTATAACTACCTTAAATCTCACTCGTCACTCCATTTTATATAACACCGACTTCAACATTAAAAACTTTTAATCTTTCCTGTAAAGATATTTAGCCTTATCTTTCTTATGATTCTCAGAATATACAGGACCAGTTTCCTTAAACAGCATTCACCGCCTGATCTGTGTACCACAATTCGTTCTTTGTCAGGTGCGAACTAATTCATTAAATATTCATTCATTCTGTAGTCTGTCTTACGACAGGTCCGTAGCCTCTTCCAAAGCGAGTTCTCCACAGGGTGCGATCCAGTGCTTCCTCTTTCAATTTCCAGTATCTTTTTTTTCCTTAAGGTCATCCAGTAGCTGCTTACGTCTTCTCCCTCGTCGTCCCGTCATTTCTATCCTTCCTTCTAACTTTCCTTCAATCACGTGTTTCAGAAGGCAGTTTCTACACAAGATGTGACCAATCCAGTTAGCCTTTCTTCTTTTTATTGTATGTAGTATATTCCTCTCCTCCTTGACTCTGTGTAATACTTCTTCATTTCTCACACGATCGGTCCAACTGATCTTCTCCATTCTTCTCCAGCACCACATTTCAAAACTTTCTCATTAAATTAATGCAAGAGAATTGTAGTTTTAAACGTGTTAATTCTTATCATTAATAAGACGTACAGGAGCATGGCCTACTGTTTTCTGATTTATAATTGTTGAATACATACTAGGAGGACTCCCTGAGGGCGGAATCAGTCCGCCTCCAGACCCCTCCGAATCGAATTCTAACTCATGATCTCAGTGTTTGAGGGCTGTAAAACAGCACACAGCTTACACTGCGCGTCCATTTTGATTGCCCTCGATAATACACCAAATTTTCTGTCAGAAAAAAAAATCGTTAAAATGTTCAAAGATCTACTAATCGAAAATATTCGTGAAATTTCACAATTCATAACAATTTCTCCATACCTTCACGTATACACTGGCGGTGTAGTGATGCTCTATTAAACAAAAACAAATGAAGAGCAGAAATTCTGATCATATTTGACGCGATTTGTTAGTTTTAACTACATTTTATATATATAAAACATCAAGCACGTCCTGAATGGAACGGCACGAATGCCGCAGACGCATCTAGTTATGCGGCATGAGTGAGTTAGGGCTGGTGGCAGGGGTTGGGGTGTGGGGGACTAAAAGATGAATGAATGCAATGAAAACATTGGTAGGCAGAATATTGAGGAATTGAAATATGGCTAATGAACTGGATGCAATGCACATTACTGTCTGATTACATTCCTGTTTGCCATAAAGAATTACGGCAGGCAGGAGCATTTCAGTCGAGTTAATCATGCATAACCTACATCGAAAAGCGTACTGCGCCAGTGTGTATGTGTGTATGTGTGTGTGTGTGTGTGTGTCTGTGTAAATATATCAAGTAAAAAAGACAGCAACCTACTATGATAGATGGACAACCTATGTACAGCTTTCATTAATACTACAGGTACAATGTCTAACATAACAAAAAATTGTAAAATAATCAACGTAGGACCTAGGCTGACATGACATTAACTTTAATAAACAGATATGCCAGATTAAGCAGTAAAGAAGCGTAAAACCTTCTATTGACACAAAACGTATTTTCACCTATATTAAGTTCACTCTACAGTCCACGGTTAACCAAAGTATTTAAACACAAATCAGATTATTTAAAGATATTAATGCTATAATTACTATCTATGACGAATTCAAATGGGAAATAAAATGTTCTTCTCCATGTTGAGATTATTTCGGAGTAACATCCTGACAAGAACTACCAAAGTAAGAATTTATAAGACAATTATTAGGCCAGTGGTAACCTACGGATATGAGACATGGGTATTAAATCAAAGTAATAAAGAAAGACTGAACATTTTTGAATGAAGAATTTTACGTAAGATATATGGACCAGTCAGAGATCAACATGACGAATGGGGAATAAGATGGAACCACGAATTGTACCAACTATACAAAGATCTTCCCATCTCAGCTTAAGCAAGAATACAGCGATTACAGTGGTATGGACATGTTATTGAGGATGGGGGAGGAACGTCTAGTAAATAGACTGTTTAAAAGGATGCCCTTAGGAACAAGACCAAAAGGAAGACCCAAGACAAGATGGAAGGACCAAGTGCATACTGACATGAAGGAGCTGAAGATCCAGTATACCCCAGATAGGGCAGAATGGAAGCAGCAGCTATATCGGGCCAAGGACCAATGGAGTCTGTAGAGCCATCGAAGAAGAAGAATTACTATCTATAGGCCTCTTCATAATAAATACCACATAGAAAACAGGGAATTACTTCATAACACTAAATCAAAGGAAGGAAATACTTGGCATCAGTGAATCTACAGAAAATTACAGGAAGGGACAACAATTGACATTGACCCTCGCTGAACACACACTGGTCTTATGTGACAGGAAATTTAATTCAGAAATACGTTCCACGCATTCCAAGTAAATATCAGAAACTTCCTACTTGCATGCCTATTACTACCTTTGATATTACACTTCTCGCCCTATCGAAGGCAATATTTATCTATAATTGTTGAGAAAAATCATGAATCTCATACGTAGTACATCACTTTACGCGAAATCCATTAGATATGTCTATAAAAACGGAAAAGCTTCATCGAAAGAGTTGAAACAGTGTTCTTGTTGGAAGGTAACTGCCAGTCGGCATTACAGGGTACAACGTCAGTGTCTGTGGTGGGATAATATGTCGACATTTTTACACAGATTAGATGGATGTCTTCTTATCTTGTACAAGAAGCCTATTTAACAAAAATATAAGTAATTCGGGCTATATAGCGGCGAATGAACTGATGATAATGTATGATTGGAAAGAATGAGAAATAGCGTTATTTCTTTTCTCTTAATTTGTTGTTAAGTTATTTTTATTGTTACTGTTTTTGTATTATTATTACGGCTGTAACCTTGTGTGCGCAAATGTCTACATCTTTACGAATCCCATCACTTTCTTAAAAGAAATGCCGTAATAATTTTATATTCTCCACTCATCTGTCAATGTTCCCAGAATATGGGGTTTCTGTCCCAGTACTTCATTTATATTGGTTTTGTTATTGTTACATGTACTGTTTTTGTTTTGTTGTTTTGTGTCCCGTTTTTCGTTTTTGTGTATTTTTATTGTTTTTATATAGTAGCTGTATTCTTGTACTGGCTTTATAATTGGCATTTGTGCTGTTGAGCCACGCATTGTATTATTATTATTACTATTATTATTATTACTATTATTATTACTATTATTAAAGCATTACTGAGACTATGTACATAACGATCAAGTTTTCAACTTCTGACATCACAAACCGAGGCGCTCCGAAATAGAACCGACTCTTTAAGCAGAATTTTTCTTGAGAAGCTAATACTTCCTCAATTAGTAAAGTAATTCCCCGCAATTTATGCAACCCGAAGGATCATTACCGTGTTCATAAGAGCCCAATATGTGTCTCTATTCTAGGCCAGACAAATCCAGTCCACGATCTACCATTTTATTTCTTTAACATGTATTTTAATAATATCCTCCCATTCACGCCTAGATCGTCCGAGTGTTCTCCTTCTTTCAAGTTTTACCACCAAGACTCTGTGTGGATTTATCATTTCCCCATGCGCCCGGAAGTACGACATTTTTGAGGCCAGAACTGCCTTTTCTGGAGGTAAGCAATGACCGTCATTTATGTCTGTAAAGTCATGAAGTAGAAAAAATAATTTTGAGGTAGTCTATTTGCTTTACGAATAGCTACCTACAACATTCCATCCAGAAAACAAAAAGCACTGAGCAAGCACAAGGCAGTCATTGTGCAGGCTAGCAGTTGCCACTTCTGCTCCTGAATCGGTAAATCTTGTCGACCAGAAAATCAGGTACTCTATCGTTTTCTTAATATCTGTCCCTCTGAGGCAAATGATGTGATGTTAAGTTTCCACCATTTTCTTGCACAATAATCCCGAACTGAACATTTATAATCACTTATGAACACCTTTAACCACGAGAAAATAGGTGGATAAGCAGATATTAGAAAAGTAGAAGGAAAAAAAGAACTTGGAGTAGTGAGAAAGTCTATTTTGGGGCCAGGGAGGGGTGAGAAAATATAATTCCCTTAGATGGTTTCCAGATTTCGCCTGCTCGTCGTATCGGTAAGTGTAACATGAAAGTGGAGACCTTACATCGATGAGAAGAGCGGCCTAAAATAAAGACAGCGCATTTGGATTTTACGAAAAATGGCAAAATAAATTTTTCACAATCAATCTTCCGTTGCACTCTGTAATACGAGAAAACCCGGTCCCAGTGTCATATTTTGTACCACAAATCTTGAATGGCCTAGACCAGGATCGAGTTTGGGCCTTCGCGGCGAGATTGTTGACATATTACAAGGAAAATTAACCTAAATTACGTTAAAAAATTCGCGTCCTGCTGCACAATAAACGCATGTCATCTTCATTATAAACATCAATCTGTTAAAGATGTGCGAGGGGAAAACAGAGGTTTGTTCTGAGCTCTTTATAAAGAACAGAAGGAGAATAAGTGAATGTTAAACCTGGCGGTCAATAAGGTAGCCACTGGTCTTTAAAGGTTTAAAGACCAACGTCTGTTCCATTCTCTAGCGCACGATCGGTTTGGATTCTCCCTCCGGAAGACCAAAACGTAATTATTGAGCAATAAAAATAGTGACATTTAGGAATAAAACTGAAAGGATGTGCAGGGTGATGTGTGACATGTAACAGAACTAGGTCCTGACGAAATCGCGGCTGTGTGAAATATACGACGGGTACTAACAAATGAGCCTTTCTTCTTGTCTGCATCTAAAGCACGTAACTACTAATAACGAATGTACGTGAACTGCATCTGCTGACAGATATGGCGACACAATTAAGAACAAGGAGGTACTCCATCCCACGAATAAGAAGACTGCCAACTACCGCCTAATTTACTGGTTACATGTAATGAGTAACGAATGCTCAAGCAGCTTTCTAAGAAAACAGCCTGTACTTAGGAGAACTGAAAACATAGGAAGCAAGAGGCTTTTTGACATCCAGAACTGAACGTGTAGAGTAATAAGTGAAAGGCAATTTCGTCCTTTGTTAATACTCTCACTTACGAGTCCCTGTACAATATTCCTATACGTAGAATTACAGAGATCATATGCAACCTGAACCTGGTTCAGTACCACTTTGATCCATATCGCACCGACAAACTTGGGACGGTCTTCTGCGACCTCCTGTAAGCTTTGTCCTACCATTATTTCCTTTTTCGTCACCCCATCAAAATATCCTCTCATAACGACGCTTCTTTTTCGGCAAAAATGTAACCCGCACATCTTCGTACAAAATTTTGATCAGTACGAATATTTTTAAGACAAAGTCGAAGAAGGACAAAAACAAATTTAAAACTTAGATTTTTTTATTAACAATCTAACCGGCAACCGATGTATTCATTCCTAAGCACACTTGAACATAACCAAATTGAGAACACGAAATGACCCTTTAATGGTGCTTAAAGTCGCATCTCATGGTACGGCAAGCAGAGATGATAATAGCTGATTATCGTATCTCCTTCTATACACTGAGAGTGCGGATACTGGTCGAGGGGATGGATAGTGGGTAGAACCAGCGCTCTGGGGAGCAAGTCATGAATCGCGGGGGGTTACAGTCTGATTTACAACGCTTCACCTCTGTACTCTAGGTCTGGACTGGGTGGGGAATTCACCATGTCCTGGCAGCCATGGCTGTTTCCTAACCTGTCTCAGTGTACCAGTTGTCTCAAATATTTCTGTAATAAAGGTCAATTGTGACAATTAGGCAATATTGTGCATTGCACTACGACACTGATATCTCTAAGTAACACTGCAAGTAGACTGCTTGTGAATACGTGTGATTTCGCAACAGTGGACAAATAGGATTGGTCAATTGACAACCGCTCGCTTTTGAGATATCCTTACTTCTTTTACATACTGTTCGTTTCTACACTACAGTCCCTTGACAACCTTCATGGCACACATTATTTAACTCCAACTAGCTAGTAGTAATTAAAATACTCAAAGCATATCCTACATTTGACTGAACACGACAGTCCATTACCTCTCCACAAAATGCCACCAGAGATCTGTATCCTCAAACCAAGAATCCAGCCGACAAACTCCAAAGCTAGTTCTTTAAGATCCGTTCAAATTTCATTCTCTCCTCTAAATGAAGCAAGTATTTCTTCTGTTCAGGTTTGGGACAAAATTTTACGCGAGTTTTTCATGACTCCCATGCATGCTAGATGCCCCTTCCACAGCATTGTCCATGATGGAAACTTCATACCAATATTTGTTAACCAGAGCAAATTATGAAAATTCTAATTACGCAGTTTTCCCAGACCCTTCTCTTCCTCTCTCGGTGTCTCAAGTATCCTCATGAACACCGTATTTTAAAACAATCTCATACTATGTTCCTTAATATGAGAATTCGGGGTTCACGTTCAGGCAACCCAGGTAAAATTACAATTTGATCTACCTTAATATTTACATTTTTAACTAAAAATAGGAAGACAGAAGGCTCTGAAGTGAATGATAGCAAGAATGCCCGCAATTTGTAGTTAAATTCTTAATGGATTCACTTGTAATTATTTACGGGCGTTCCAAGAATTTTAACACTGCCGTACTTTCAGAAGGATTGTTTAGTTATCTTCGTGTTCTCGTGACGATACACGAACCTGTACGATTGGTTAGGTAAAGCTGTTCTCAGCTGACTGAATAGCTGTTCTACCCAATGTTACTTGAGGAGGGAAATAGATCCTGCTCACAAAACGCAATGTTTAGATTTTGTTTCAAACATGGAAGGAGAAAAATATCAAACAGAGAATGATCCCAAAAGTTTTAAATAGCCTGCGTTATTTTGTGAATATGCCGAAACTAATCAATTTTGAATTATAGGTTGTATATATATATATACATACATCTATGTACGTAGTAAACAGTTTATGTACACTCATGTTGTCTATTCCACATTTCTTCATTGTGCATTCTTAGCCTCAGTTTTAATTGAATTATGTAACGTCGCATAAGTAAGTTATTTTATCGTTTTTCAGACTGGTTTAGATTTCGCTATAACCAAAAGATGACACATTAGTGTTAAAAGCATTGGGAATGATTACGAAAAACGAGTGATGAGGGTTTCAGGAAGTTTTCATAATTGCTACTTCCTTGTGTGGAGCTTAATAAGAGGCAAATATTACAGCTGTAAAATTGGCAAAAACAAATTCGAAGATCCCCATGTCCCAAGTTAGAGTTTCCAATGACAATTCAAAATATATTTAGAACACTTACTCTTGTAATTTCTACCAATTAACTTTAAATATGAAAATCACAAAGAGAATAACAATTATTTTCCCACTACCTCTAGAATTTGCTGTAGTTTAAGTCGAGTAATGGCAGAAAAATTTCGCGAAAGAGGAATGAAAATATGACGAAAAAGTAAAATATATTAGACATATCCCCATGGCTAAATTAAGTATAATATTGCCAACAAAACGGAGAAGCAGGACTGGTATAGTAAAAACGATGAATGTCTTTACCCCATGCTGTTTCGAGGGAAATTTACGAAGCATGAGGCCCACTAAGATTTCTAGCACCAGTCTATCTGCCAGGTGTTAAAACCATATGATATATGCGCCACTATCTAACTTATGATTGCTCACGTTTGACATGTTAGCACAGTTGGAGTCCAAAATTTAACCGTCACGTTGCGCTATGAACACCTTTGTTCCATAAAATGAAATATAATATATTAAAACCATTACTTTGTTACAAGCCTAATCTATAGATCGGCTGGCTAACATTTGGAGGACAGATGAAGATAATACTGCGTCTTATGTTTCTAATGTTACACTGAAGCACACCTTCAGTTCCGGACGGCAATAAAAGATCTGTGCACGACAGAAGCAATATTGCCGATGTGTGGGTGACATAACAAATATACAGGTAGAGTTATAACAGGATTTTAAGATCTTGGATATCTTTAGTATAAAGAATAAAATTTATGACACTGAATGCGTATTTTACCCGATACAAAAAAAAACTTAAATTTCGTTACATTGTGTCTTGTAGTGCAGTGGGTTAGGAACGATGAGATTTTAATGCGTTACGTATATTCGTGACATAAACGGTATCGTCATTTAGTCGCAATATTAATAAGATTGGGAAAAGTATCCGTGAAAACATAAGCTAAGTTTAAAGGCATTTCAGTATTGTTCCCAGCACTTTCCATATTCACAAACCTTGTGTTGTGTTATATCCTACTTTCCAAGTATTATAATTAAGTATGTGGCAAATTGTGTACAGTTCTTTAGGCAAGAAATCTGGTAGCAATTTCAAATTCTTTTACTGTAGGCTACACAAAACATTAATATTCAAACACCTTTTCCGATTAAAACATTTGATTTAATACCAAAATATAAATGTCTGTGGCATATGTACTCCTGGAGTGAAAATACTCGCTGTCGTACAATGACAATTTATTTCAGAGGAATAGGCCGCGACTTCTTAGCCCAGACAAATACTTTATCATTATTTTCACATCTTCACGACAGCATTCGCAAATAAGCTTACAACAAAAAGTAAATGTGGTACCCTAAACTGCAACCTGTAATCAACGGACATTTCAGTGGCTAGGATAGCTACAAACATGTAAGGGAGAAAGAAATTTCTATTTATTGCAGAGCGACTGTCAGCATATCACTTACTGTTTACTGGGTGGTCCGAACACTCAAACAAATACAGCAGGCCCCTTTACAAATATATTTCGATTAAAATGTTTGCAGTTTCATCTAATTTAGTATAGTGTGACAGCATTTTCTCCACATTAATGCAATGCATATTGCAATCTTGCATAGGTCACCAAGCCATATGAGTGACAGCGGTGTATACCCTGTCCATGTGAATTTAATATTAAATTAATAATGTATGAATTAAGAATGTATAATGCTCATTTTCTTATATTTATCCCGTATTACTCGTATAATTTCTTCAAGTTTTCAATGAGGAATCTGTTGAAAAAATTATGTATTCTAAAATAAATGGAGACTGTCTTGTGGGATATGTTGATGTGTAGGTTGGTAGATATGTGCACATATTTCTTCATGTACAGGGTAAAGGCGTCAGGTCCCAGGTCTCACAAGATATATGGGGTTTGTATCTAAATTCACTTTAATATTTCACTGTAATGAAAAAGTTAAAAAGACATGAAGAACGCAATCCACAATGAGAGAAATTTAAAAAATACAATAAAAAAAAATAACTCTCACGCTAAGTACAGTTATTAATGTGTGCTTATGCCAAATCAAGGCTAGAATGCAATAATAATTGGAAGAAAATAATAAATGTATTGTCACTGTGCAATTACATATTGAAAAATATGAATAAGTTCCTAGTCGAAAAATCGTCTCTCTGAATCACAGTCCCTGTCACGGCAACTGTACGCTGTTTCAATCAGTCGCAAAGATTACGCAAGTGTCATGACCCCAAGACGCTGAAGGATTTTATAAGACAGTTTGGGTGGTCAAGCGATGAAGTAACTTGGATAAGAAACGTCTGGCAAATCGCATGATAGAAACTCTGCTTCAGTTCTACTTCCTGAATTAAAAAACCGAACGACTTTATTTGCAATCTATATATCAACATTTAATACATCTTTACTGCTGAACTCCTTCTTTCCTGACAATATACTGTCATAAGCCATAAATCACAGTGGACTAAGTGTTCCACCCTTTACTTCCTGCCAATGAGTCACAAGTGTAGACCACCCAGTAACATCGCGATAGACACACAGAAGCAAGAGACGAAGAAAATTAGCCACGAAGTGATCAGTTTCATGCAATTGAACAGGAATGGACAATGCGTTCGCAGTAATATAGTACAAAAATTTCCAATCATCATCCTTTAAACTTTAAAGCTTTCTTTCGAAATGTTTATGAACGGCCTTAAAAGAAAAACACAAACACGAAACGAGACAAATCGAGATTTTAATAACATAATAATGCAAAATACTGAATTAAACAAAACGCTGTAAAAGGCCACGTGGGATATATAGAAGGCCGTGTATGCTCTGTGTTATAGTTCAATATGGCTAAACATTTGGTAATTCTGCGACATCTATTATAAGTAAACAAAGTCAAATTCAAACAAAATCTGTGAGGTTTTTTTTTGCGGCATGGAAGGAAAAGGCTATTAACATTCTTATGTACTCTAGGCTTTCCTTTATATCAACACGGCTGAATATCGGAAATTACCATCATCTTTGTGTAAACGTTTCTCGTGTCAAATTTAAATAAAATCTATGAAGTGATTCATGGAATATATACTCGTAGAGCATTATATTTATGACTCTCGTATAATACGCTTTGTATTCATTCCATATCACTAACATTCAAAGAATTAAACTAAAGTTCTACCTAAGTATTTCATATAGAAATTCACCGGTCTGATTAGTGGTTTATGATATACATGAAAATTTTTTATATCTTGTGAAGTAGGCTTTCTATTCCGTATGCATATCTGAAAATCAAAACAGCTAATTTTTGTACTTGGGACTTAAGGATTTATAACTCAAAAGAAAATTCCCAAGCATGTAAAACAGGCTTATTTATAGATTAATATGGCTGAAAGTGAAATTACCTGAAAACGCCTAATGAATATATTCAATGTCGAATTTAAAAATTAATTAACAATTAACAGGGAGGATGTCCACGTGGAGCGTTCTTTTTTCACATCGCAAAGAACGTGTAATTCTAAAAGTACGGCCAATCGTTATCCCAATTACCTTAAACAAGTTTTAGTACATATCGCTCTCTAGCAACACAACGCGAATATTCTAAAACTATTTCATTACCAGTTCATTGTGAAAGGCTAAATGTATGGAAAAAATAGCAGCATTTCTGGACCGAATTTTATTTTTGTTCCTGTCAAGCTGTGTTATCTTAATATTCGGCAAGGAAAAACCTTTGCAGGTATGTAAGTAATTTCCATTATTTAACTAAACGTAGCGAGGAATTAGAAAATAAAGTATGTGAAATATCAGTCAAGCATTCGGCCTGAGATCAAAATAAATTCTGTGCATTTTTATAACAATTGGTACCTGATGATGACCTTGAAAGACCGAAACGTGTTGTATGTACGATATTAAGTAACTGCAAATCTGAGTTGTGACTGACGGTTCCACTATTACCAATCTTTATACCTCGTGTCACAAGAGGATGTATGGATTAACATTTTTCAAGTCAGACGTACCTCATTTAAGGCGAATGAATATAGTTTTCTGAATTTAAGAATAAATTCTCTACCACAAGAAAACGTTGTTTCCTTTCTCGCAGAGGCAAGAAGCCTAATATTGCACAAGTCCAATAGAGAAACTAACAACTCTGTGCTTAATAGCGTGAAGTTCCTCCTCACTTCTCCCAAAATTTACTTATCAACCACATCAATAAATAGGTGGTACAGTAATTCAATGTAAGAACCCATTCTTTAATTCCTGACAATATTCTACAAAAAAGTACTCTGATTTCTTGGTTGAAGAGAGTTGCTATTTGTGCCCAATTATTTTCAGGAACTCTCAATCAAATATTCCGCGATGAGATGTCCAGGCTTCAGAAGCGTGTTCCAGAGATTATTTGGAACAGGGTATTTCCAAAATATTATCGAGCTAAGCGAATTTCAGCAAACATCGACATAAAGTCCTTGCAGTACAATGTAATTTTCAACAAAATTTTTCGACAAATGTATGATTTCGAATGTTAGGGAACTGACTGGATGGACCACATTTTACTAACAGTTGTATAACATCTGCTTATTAAAAGAAATTTTTATAAAATTAACTAAGGCTTTATTTTGTGTATGTGCCTGTTGCAACAACAGGGATATGGATACAATAGGAACAATCGGTTTCAAATTTTCGCGACAGGTTACGAAGCACTTGAAAGAAGATTGTACAAGATGGTTGACCGAAAGGGTCCTATGTTCAGTTTCCGGCAAAATTTAATGTTTTTCCTTTTATGAAAGCTCTTTTTGTTACAGCTCAATTTTTGGACAATTATGAAGTTTAGACACTTCCATAACTTTATGCCATCATATAAATGTTACAAATTATTTACTGACCATAACAATGGATATCTTATAAGGTTATATCTACATAATAGAGTAAGGGAACATAATATTCACATTATCTTTCACATTAACTTTAGGGTCGTGACCTCTGTTCCTCCCCATATATCAAATTATGTATGGGTGGCGACCTTACTTCAACTATCACAAATTTCTGTAAACTTGCCTCAATAATAAATTACATAGAATGTAATTTTAACGATTGTATAAATGTCTAGATATATGACATTTGAGTATTTTTTATTTATATAATAGTTTAATCTTCGCTTCCTTCCGACTTCCGCAGAACTCTCACACAAGTAAAAAGCCACCCAAGATGAAATAGACTAGTGATTTGTTCCTCCGTTTTACATCGTTTCTGTAATTAATGCTCTTTAAAATATTAATAAGAAGTATATAGGTTCAATCATAATCACACACACAATAATTACAATAGTCTATTCCTACAATGAAGCAAGTGTCAGGATATGGTCGCAAATGCTTGGTTAAGGGGAAAAAGCAGCAGTTGGAAATCGTAAGAAGCAAGTTGTACTAATAGTATCAGTGAGATTTGAGCTTCTTACAGAAGTAGCTATAAAATTTACAGTCGTTTGAGATGTGATGCCGTATAGTCTGGTAGAATGCACCGACGTTTCAGAGGGTCCTGCTGTCTCAGTCACGACAGATGACGACATTCATCTACCCTGATGACGGAACTAGCTACACCCTCTACAATGCAATTACATGTCCAACAAACCGTATTGCTTCATATACCTGAAGACAGCAGTCTTCACCAAATTCGAATCAAATAAATTTAATACGTTTAGTCTCAAACATATTTATTAGCATTGAACCTCTTAGAATTTATATTTATTAGCATATGACTAGTAACACCACGTTTTTGTCCGATTGTCTTCACAGCCACATACATATTCGGAATATATTTACACTTTTAACATTGTTTATATTTTTCAGGTACGTTCTGCCATCTTTAGGCCAAAAAATAGTCTCTGTCAATGTACTACCCAGTAATAGAGACCACCTCTTTCTAACGAACACAACAGAATATATTCCTATATCCGCTTCTGTCTGAAGGCGAAACAGACCCAGTTCTCGAAATGTTCTGGTGAAACGAAACCAGGACAATGGGTAAGGTTCAAAATAGAGCAGCCTATAACACAGAGCCTGTTGGCTTCATTAAACTAATATCGTGTCACCATTACTCTTTACCAAACGCAGCTACAAAGAGTGTAACTCAAATCTTTACCACAGAAGAGCTTACTATTATCATAATAATATTCCTGCTTTCACTTAAGCAAAACAGTCATGATTAATAATTATATTCAGAATGAAGAAATTGTAGAGGTTTATGCTTCAAACTGTTTTACCAAGATTTTACGAATATGTAAAATATACAACCGTTATTTATATATAGAGTCATAAAATATACAAAACAGAAATAAACACGATTTCTACAGCTTCCTACACAGAAAAGCGTCCGTGTGTTTAGTTTTGTGTTGGAAATACACAGAACGAGAAGGGGTTGTTGCATATGAGGTGTGGGAAGCTGGATTAAAGTGAACCAGAGTGGAATAATTTCTGGTTAGGGGTGGTCTAAACCCTACGACTGGGCTCACACATCTTTTATTTTACACCCCCCCCCCCCACTTACACATATTCGAGTAGCGCCAACCCAAGCCATAGTGTCGGTCTGGATTTTAAGCTCCATGGACGATAAAGATGTCTCTGAATATTATTGAGTGGCTTATCCATAATAATGCCCCAACTAAAACACAAAGGGAGAAAAGAGCGAGAGGGATATAGACTGGAAGGTCAAAGAGAGAGGACAAGATGAAATTACAGCTGTATGTCTGTGGGAGAAAGAGAAGAAAAGAGAGTTTTCACGTAATTTGCAGAAAGTATATGCCGTAATTTACTGCCTTGCGTTATTTATTCTTTAGAATTTTTAGTGTCCATTTACAGTTGAATCAGCAATTGAAACTGCATAAAAAATGTTAAGGCTCTTGTTCCCTCTACTGGGTAATGCTCTGCCTTATATGGTATTTCTAAAACGCACTATTGCGTACATGAATTACATTTGTTGTCAGGTACCCGATGAGGAGCTTTAGACGTAGTATATGAAAATCGTTTGTGTGCGGTATAAATCTCTCTTCTTTTGAACTAAGGCAATTAAAATGTTCTGCAAAATATATAAAATATTCAGAGGCATGGAAATAAGAAAACTTGTTCAAACGAACTTGAAAATAAGATGCTATGGATCATGTAGTCCTCAAGAGCCCATTGATGTGAGATTAATACGAAATTTTGTTGATATTGGTTGATCAATTTTAAATCAATTAACATTACACAATAAACAGTTTAACCGACATAATAACTGGTAAAGTAAACATACTCTGTAAAGAGACGTAATTAAAAATTAACGTATATTCCATTGTTAAACCGGTCTAATTATAGGCAGATGAACAGCATTAAACACGAAAAGTGTTTCATAAACAATTTCGTAAAATTAGTTGCTCAATTAATCGAAAAATTTCAAAAGCCATAGGATGATTTACTATTATTATTATGACTTAGTTGCATATGGTTATACACAGGTAAAAATGTTTCGGAAGAGCTTGTTAATTCCATCTTCAGGGCAGTCAAAGAAGTTTAAGTTCAATGAGGAAAGGGATTGCATTATACGAGGAAAGACTGGATATCTAAAGGCTGCATCCTGACGACAGATAAGTATGGCACTTGTTGTAAACATAACTGGGAGGGCCCAAAACACGTGCTCGGAGAAAATCCTGCCCCACTTTTACGTCCACAACAAATCATATATGGACATCCTTCGAACTAAACTCGGACCTCAGCTTTGAGAAGGCTGCTGCTAACAAGCTCAGCTAGCGGTGCACACATTTTCCGAAAATCTGGGAGCCATCTCAAAACTTTGTTACAGAAGGGTAACATGGAAGCACGTTCCATACTGAGGACCCACAAATACGTACTAGGCTCCATCGCAATCCTGGGCTAAGCAATGACTTGGTCCTACCTTACTACTACTACTACTACTACTACTACTACTACTACTACTACTACTACTACTAATAATAATAATAATAATAATAATAATATTTGTCTCTGTGCTAAGTAAATTTTCTCCTTACATAACTGCACTTTGCAGGGTAAACCCTGACATTACCTAGAGACAAGTCTCATAACAAGCGAAGCTGGTATTAATGGCAGTTTTTATCACTGATGTACTGCGCAGTTGTTCCACTAAGGAATAAGCCTATATTCGTACACAATTTCTGTTTCCCCTGCCTATACACTAATTTGCCATTAATATAGCTAACTGAACGCTCGTTTCTCCCTTCCTCGTTTTCTACAGTGCTTCTGCCGGCTATGTATGTGTTAGTTACCTTCCTCCTCCAAATAGCGTAAATCATTATTACCCAGAGATCGGGAAAAATTGCTGCAGAGTTGCATTCACGCCTGTTTTAAAACCCATACTGCTTTGCTGGCAAGAGTAATTGTGAGAGATATTAGAGTATAACTTAGACCTATACTAAACAGAGTTGTATATTACGGACTTGTAATACCACTTTGTAGCAGCCATACTAATTCCCCTTCCCCATGTTTCCAATACGTTTTCATATTGCACGACAGTCGATTTTGAATAGAACGAAGAGCCAAAAATACTTTCATGATAAAAATGGCTTCAAAGAAGTATGGGTCGGTTTAATTGTGCGTATATTTTATAGTATTAATATTAGTACTAAAGGATCCAAGTTAATCACACCTTTACGTCATAAACACGAATTCAGGTCATGCCTCGCAGAGAACATATTTCGGCTCCATTTTAAAGACAAGTTGCTGAATGATGCGTAATTAAATAATCGCACTTTATTCTAAACCTCATACCAAACACATAAACACAACGTGTGGCCAGAATGCGAAGACTCTTAATGTTATAGCAGGTCGTAAGTATATTTAGTTATCTTCGAATTTGGAAAGGTTAAGGCTGCGACATAATATTTAAGTGGATTTAATTTTCAATTTAGAATGTCGGAGCTGAGACAGCAAGCAAGAGGTACTTACAGACGTGATGTCTACAGCGTGTGACTGCACAGTCCCTAAAAGCTACTGCATTTCTTGTAATAAAAAAGATAACTTTCTTGGAATAAGGGACTTAAGATATTTGCTCGCATGTAGTCAACACTTTGCAAAAACTAATTCTATTCTATTCAAATTACAGACGAATTATTTTACATACATGTACACATAAACAAGTACCTAGGGTTTTTTTTTCGAAGTTCATTTGTAACAGGTGTTACTGATATTAGTAATGTTATACTAACGATAATTATAACCGTCAACAGCGCAGAAATACCAGCGATATATATAATTTAGTGTACAATATTTAAACTTTTATTATACCCACTGATACGTCTACAGTTTCAGTAATAAATAAAGGATTACATCCCCAACGTGTGTGTGAAATGAAAGCTCCTAAATCTTACGCCAAAACCATATTATTAAATACTATAAGGGAAATGTTTACAAAATAATAACAGACAAAAGTAAATTCATTTTAGCCTTTAAAATATTGCCATGTACACTTTCATAACACAAGTCCTTACTTCTCATGAGTGAAACTAGGCGTCTTTCAGTTACGGACGCAGCTTCACAGAAGTTGCCACCATCTAATGCGTACTTTAAAATATACACATGACACATTTCCTTGTCACAGAACACATGCACGTGACTACAAGTGACTTTAAGTGAGGTCAGTTAGGAGCAATGTTGAAGAAACTGTTAAAAAGCTGTTGTCAGAAATTCATACCAGATGCTAGTATATAAACTGTGTATGACAGTTTAAATGCAATTTCTTAGTTTTGAAATAAACTGTATTGTCAAACTACAAATTTAATTTCATAAAGTCATAACACAACACTGTGGCAATGAACACCTAAAGAGTCAGTGCCTAATACAAAGGCTATGCTTATCGATACATAATTAATGTAAAGCAACACATGTGTGTTACTCTGTGTTACGGTAGAATATCAGTGGGACTTCAAATAACTATAGATTACACAGGATGAAGGTAGGGAAGGAGGGTGTATTCTAATACTATATGACAAACGATTTAAATATACCTCCCTCCTTGTAATAAACAATACCGTAATGAGAAGGTGCGACACAAAGTTCGTTCATTCTTTTTTTATTCCTTTGTCCAATTTATTGTAATTGTCCCATTTATTTCATAAAGCAGAAAACCAACTACGCTAGTAAATATACGCAATGCGCATATTTACTAGTATAAGTAAGTTGTAAGTTTAATTCATACAAACTCAATTTGAGAATAAGATTTACAATATTGTAACACCGATCTTCATATTGCATTCATAATTAAGTCCAGCTCCTTTGAGAGCGCTTATTCTTCTCGCACTGTTAAATGACTGCTACCAGTGAATATAGAACATATATATATATACATATATATAAAATATATATATATATATATATATATATATATACGACAACACACACAACAACACATCTACTATAGTGCACAGTATTATAGTTGTCCGATTCCATGGATCAAGCAAAACTCCAAATACGTGTCTTCTAAACAATGACGAAGAAGGTGAACACAGTGGAAGCTAAAATAGTAGAATCCCCTGATGATGGCTCATTTTGAGCCGAAACATATGTAGGGTTAGTGACAATTTTATTTACTTATATCTATGTGCAATATGTTGGTTATATAAAACTTTATAAAACACAGGGTTAACGAATGTTTTACTCGGCTTGTCGCTTAGCAGCTTACATGTCAACGGAGAAAGGCTGAATCGAAAGCAAATGTTACTCATTTTTTCTGACACGAGAGGCATACGAAGTGATCACTTACATGTTTATTAACGTTGTAAAGAATTTCTTACATCTGTGTCAGTTACGTACCAAAGAAAATGTATAAGTATACA
Source organism: Reticulitermes speratus (assembly GCA_021186555.1). Taxonomy (NCBI): domain Eukaryota; kingdom Metazoa; phylum Arthropoda; class Insecta; order Blattodea; family Rhinotermitidae; genus Reticulitermes; species Reticulitermes speratus. Next base: position 34,464,020 of record JAJKFL010000003.1, on the reverse strand, counting down.
ACGCATACGATTTCAGCATAATTTGATTAGATATCCGAAGTCTTTAGAAAGGGCCATGACAGGAAACATGGTGTTAAGAGTCACAGCTCAGAGATCGACAGGCTGACATATAGGTTCCTTGAAATAATGTCAGTAATTCGAAAGGATCACTAGCTATATCAGAACAGCCAATAACACAGTTGCACATCGTAAGTGTACACTCAAGTACGTCACTAGTTTAACGTTAAGAAACAACAGTCTCACGAAATAAAATAAAATACAGTCTAACATTTAACAAAACTTGGACCCTTTTAATGAGAATGAAAAACGTCCCAGCAATGGACATAGCATTTTTGAGAAGTATTGAGGGAAAACCAAAAAGGAAATAGCGTTAGAATCGAATTATACGTCGTATATAGAAGTAGGAACAAAAGTTTCGTTAAACTAGTTACTATAGGGAGGATTAAAATTATATTTCCATATAAATACAGATAAAAAAATTTAAGGAAAGAGGCAGTTGGGTGCACAGAGAGCAAGATGTTTCAGCCATGAAGCCTTTTCGGGCGACGAACCGTGTAAAGATAAGCCGAATCCACTGATTCGGAGACGGATTGTTCTGTAACAATGGAAAATTACGTAATGTGTAGTAACATTGGATGGTCTGCGTAATCACAAAGGATGCTCTCATGTCATTTAACATATCAATTGTCGAGTATGGGGACAGAAAAAGTCAACAAATAGTGGATATAACTTCCTCTTCACATAGCTGATTGTCCGAGGTAAATTCTACATATAGTCTAGTTACCGTAAACGTATCAAGCTGTTGTGTTCAGGCAGTGGTAAGGAGCTCCCAAAAAGTCGTAAAGTAGAGAATCGAAAGAGACTGGACAATTTTCTTCCGTCGAACCGCATATGAGAGAAACGATGCCAGAAGGATAAGAGAACTGAGCGAAGTACAAAGCCTGAACAATCTGATATCCAGGTATATAAGACACACGCTGGATCCACTGAAAGCTCCGACATTTGTGATGTCTTTTTAAATATCATTGCGTCAACTATGAGGGTAACGTAGGGATGAGAAACAAGTTTAATTATGAACTGTAAGCCGACAGGCTTGGAAGAAAGAAGAGGTGGCTTCAATGGAAGGATAGCGAAAACATACTTAAAACCTTGTATGATTTCAGGCTTTCGCCGCTATGTAGATGAGATCTGCGCTCTTCTGGGATATTACGCAGCGTAGAGCAGTAATTCTGTACCGACGTTTCAGGACAACCAATCGGTCCCATCTTCAAGGGTCAAATGACTGTAATAATTTCATAAGAAATCTTAAGCCTAAATTAGCACTAACACGAAGATTTCGTTCTTCCGGGATACGACCTTACACCACATGGTAATGGAATCCTGAAGTTTCGAAGGTTCTTCTAGTGACAACTGAATTCAGTGCGTTACTTCGAAATTACGGGATCCAATTACCCCGTGACATAGGGTCATATCTCAGAAGAACACGATCCTCACCTACATTGCTGTGACAACCTCAAAACTTGCACAGCACTAGTAATATACACCGCTTGTAGGCAATAATATTTAGTATGTTCACACACCCCTTCACCAATGTATTTAGGATACACACAATTTCAGTTTCTGATGTATTCTGTTTGAGAGTGTATTTTCATGACATTATCGAATGCCATGTGGTGCATACGAGTAATTTGGTCTCTCACATTAAGGAACGACCATAAATTGCGGGTTTTCGAAAATAGGATGCTGAGAAAGATATTGGGCCTACGAGGGTGAGTTAACACAAGATCGCACAATGGGGAGCTTTACAATCTGTCCTCCTCACCAAATATTATTCGGATGATGAAGCCAAGAAGAAAGAAATGAGTAGGGCATGTGATACGTATGAGATGAGGAGAGGTGCATACAAGGCTTTGGTTGTGAAACTTAAATGAAAGAGACCGCTTGGAAGACTTAGGGGTAAATGGGAGAATAATATTAAAATGGATCTTCAAGAAATAGGGTGGAAGAGCTTAAACTGGATTGATCTTGCTCAGGAGAGGAAAAAGCGAAGGGCTTTTGAGAACGCGGTGGTAAACATTGGGGCTCCATAGAATGCGGAGAAAATCTTGATTACCTGCGGAATAATTAGCTTTTGAGAAGGAATCTGCTCCATGGAGTTATTTATCAAATACCATAATGGGTCGTACACAAGCTAATATGATCGGATTAAAGCGATTATTTCAGTAGATATTTCAACGAAACTAAAATATAGGCAATAAGCGTGCTTAATTTTTTACTTAATTACGTACTTAGCTGACTTAGGGAGGCCAAATAGGTCAGTCTAGCAAGTGGCTGGCTACATGTTCGATTCCATGCTTAAAACGGCTCGGGAACTCATTTAATGGATAGACAGTTTTCTCTCCAAAGGAAAGGGGACCTGAGTGTGAAGGTAAACACTCATAACTGTACAGTGCCAAATGTGTGGAGTTTTACGACCATCAGCTATATGCCTTTCTGGTATGACCAAGAGATATTTATTTACAAACTATTGTGCATGAACTAATTTTTACGTTTTCACAGCCGTGTATCTGGGGATTCCATCGTCTGGTATATGATGTAGGGTGACCGGGTAGTCGCATCCAAACTTTCGGAAGGGGATTTGATTACGCCGTGACCGAGAGCCATATGCCAGAGAAACCCAATCCTCTGTTACACGTAACGTTCCATGAATACATTATGAGTTTTACTTACACACATATTATAGGAACTAGGTAAATAATACATATGAAATTGTTTAAATAAGGTTACTGCCAGCCTCTTGCAAAATTAATTTAAAAAACACACGCAGAAACACAAACACACACACATTTATATATATATATATATATAACACATCTGAATCTGCGGTGTTCTTGCTTCATCTTGTGGTTCCGAAAGAAGCAAACGTTATGCAAATTTTTCTAACACAAGACACGTCTCCTTCGAAAAGGAGTGTTCGCGCATACACGAAGACTTTTTATACATAAAAGGCAATTTACGCTTAGAGGTTCCCCTGCTAATAATATCTAAAGGACTGTCATAGCATTTAATAAAGCGGGAGTATCTGGTTATCAATTTAGAAGAAAGATATGCTAAAACACGTTACCAAATACTTCCACGTCGTCTACCTAACTTAGTTCCTGAAGGCTATCATCCCTCTCTCTCTCAATGTTCACTTTGCTACGCCCTCTCTTATTTACTAATGCTGCGGTTTCTCCCGTCATCATATTTCTGTCCCCTATTCCCTTCATATCACCCCACCCCCTCTAGACATCATTAACTAACACCCTCCCTTTCAACTCCAATATAATTCGTACTAAAAACATATACTATAAAAAAAACCTGTACCGTTTAAATTGTACAATATCTGAATTTTAATCATGAAGAATTGGTTCGTTATATAACTACTCTCTCATTTGACAAAAAGTGTTGATGAGTTAGTTACTTTCTAACCGTGTTATAGTTATTCAAATATTCAACTTTTTTTTTTGTAAGACGGGCCCCGCAGCAGAAGCTACGGACGCACCGCAGCCTTAAGGCTTATTGTGCAACCCTGTGATGATGATAAAGAGAAAGATGATCACTTTTTTTTTTTTTTTTTTTTTTCCAAGTAATGGAGCACGGGTGGAATGAAATTGACAGGAACAACACAAGTACTCGAGAATATTCAACATTGCAACCCGACCTGCAGAATCGCGTGATCAGGATATTGTGGTTCCAGCTACCAGACCAGCAAAATATATTTTCTCTCTTCTGAGGAGAATATTTGCACCTCAAAGGGTGGCGACTACCAGGTATACATAAGGAAGAACTTAATAATTTTTCCCATTTCGCTGCCATTATTAGGGTGATAAAATCAAGTAGGATAGGTAGCACGCATGGGGGAGTTACACAAATGTATGTAAATATTTCTTAGTCGTTAAAGTAACTAGGCTATGGGCTAGAAGTCCGAGGACTTCGGGCTCGCTGAGCCGCGGCGTGGGGGACGTTTAGACTTACATTTTGCAAATTAGAGTTTCAGTGGGTTCATGATAGAGTCCAATAGTGAATAGGTTGATAAGGTAGGTCGATAAGGTAACATTGTATTACAACTGAGAAATAACAGGCAACGCAAGAGGGACTGTAACCCACTGAGTTAAGTACTCATGTTACAGAGCAAGTAATTGGAATAAATAACGAAAGAAGCTTGGAAAATGCGTTTATATAGCCTAAGCATATATCAAAGCATTAACAACATTCGAACATTTCTTGAAGTGTGTTATCCATTGCTCACAACAATTATATTAGTATGACTCAGCATTTCTGGCAATACTCAACTGTTTACGGATGACTTTAAGCAGACACACACCAACCATCTAGTTATATATGGGATAAACAGTGATGATGGGGCTGGTCGTGAAGATAACAATTTCTTGGATGTACCGCCGTGGAGACTAACATATTTTACCGGCGTTTCGGATAAAACTTATGCCTCCCTCTTCTGAAGGCAGAGGCAGCAGTTTCTTACGAGAAATCGGCAAATATCTGTCATTCACTCGACGTCATATCCCAGAAGACGCAGCTTTCATACAGTTCGTAGGAATAAAATATTAAAACAAGAGCATTTTAGGTCTATGCTTATATAAGCTACATGACACTTGGTAGGAACTTTGTGCCACCAGAGGAAATTAGAGCAATACAATTTTACTGCTTTTCCTTCCTAAAAACGGTAAAAAAATATAATGTTATAATCCCAATGCTCTGTGTGTGTGTGTGTGTGTGTCTGTCTGTCTTCCTGTTTCAACTACTGAAATATCTGACCAAATTTCATGAAAATTGGTAGAGCCTTGTGATACTGAAGAGCAAGCCAAAGTCAAAAATTTTAATTTCTTACATTCAGAACATCTACTGCAATATTTTTATAGAACGTAAACTAACATGGCGTTAGTTTTCTGTTTCAAGGTGATAATTAAGGAATCTTTGGAAATAGGCAGTGAGATAATTTAAAGGAAAAGATCAACAGAAATACCTAACATGTATGTTATATTGCCTGCAAACTGAAAATTATAAATAAGGCAAAGATTTGAATATTTCATGTTTAATATGACAAAATAAAGATAAATGCGTTATCTATACCTCAACAACGAGTTCTTAAAAAATAACACAGGAATAGGGCTAGAAACGTAAGCAAATATTAAGAAAGTATATTTAAAAATTCTGCTAGGAATTTCTTCTTCTAATATATAAAGTAAGACCCTGCTTTCTCTACATGGACGATACATCCATTACTATGCCTTGGATATTTCACAAAGTCTGTAGGAACATTAATAATGAGTAGGCCCGCGTTGTATATAAGAAGGGTGTGAAAACTTTTTAATACAGAGGTATAAGGCGCAATGTTAGAACTGAAGTCTATACTACCAGGGGCTCTAAATTGTGATTATCACATCTTGTCATCTCTTACCCACACGCACGGTTGCTTACTAAAAAAAAACAGAAAAAAGAAAGAAGAAGCTACCTTATAGTATGCATATGCTATGAACATTACTAAACCAAACACATAATAATGAGTCGGAATTAAAGGCTTGTTGGATGCGACATAACCATTCCGCCCCCTCTTCCTTCTCACTCTAACTCTGCCTCCTACATCCATCTCTTTGATTGATGAAATTGCTAGAGATCTATGTTCGATTGCTACCTGCTCTTTCATCGAGCTAACCAGCATCAATTCATGAATCTGTGATGCTTCACTCAAGCGTGATTCAAACCACGATAATGCACAACACAGCAAGGTGTTGTGAGTTTAATTCAAAACTGCTAAGCTTAACGACCTGGGGTCAAAAATTTATAATGTAATCCCATATATTCCTCTGTTATTTTAACATATTGATTTATGTTTAACACCATACCAGTTCTTTACAACAATGATGGTTCCCGGATATATAAACACGCGACGTATCAAGAGTGTTGTATTTTATAGTACAAGCGTCTTTGTGCAAAGGATACAGCTTTACAGCCCTTTAACACAGAATGAAAGATAAATAACTCTTACTTTATAGAAATTTTCACTCATGTGGACAACGTATAATACACACAAAAGGTAAATTCATTTAGTGCTTAATACAGAGCCTCCGAAAGTACAGGGAAAAATTTTAACATTTTATGAGTACACAGTTAAAATTTTCCATTACATTCTGACACTAAAATCATACACCTTCAAGTATTTTATACAGTACTTAAATCAATATATAGGCACCTTAATTCTGCAGAGACATTGCAATGTTTCAACAACTTAAATATACGACAGCCCAAGGAAGGACTTGTAAAGCATTTTTAAACTGCTTTCTTCGTAAAGATAGAATAATTTCTGCGGACTTGTCCTCGAAAACTAACGTTTTCAGAAACAGACCTAACTTCAAATATTTTTCGTAGTTAATTTTGTTCCCAGTTCAGCTAAGGACCAGCTGCCGTTATTAAAGGCAAGGCAGAATGTAAGTTTCATGCTAAATCCATGTTGCTATCATACAGTTGTGTCTACGTCATACAACAAGATGTATGTGTGTCCGTCTTTGACAGCCATAAGTCCTCAGAAAATAAACATAGGGGCTAGACATTCTGGCAGAACTTTTAAGATAATTGTGAGATATGCAATGCCAAAGGGCAATCAAAATCGGTCCACGAAATCGGAGTTAAGCAACGGGATTCCTGTGTCACTGACCGATGGGTTGAAATTTAATTTGACTAATATAGGTCAAGATGTGCCTTATTTGAGAGATCTTGCTCTAATAAGTGTACACAATAAGCAGCAGCAGCATCAGCCCTTCGTTCAGGAGTAAATCAGCCGGAGTGTGTAAAGAGTAAGCACCTAATTCTCTAGGAAACCAAACGTAGGATACCGGAGACGAATGGCGATGAGATAGACAAAAAAAAAAATATGGAAAAGGAATGCAGGAGAAAGGAAGAAAGGAGATAAATGTACGAAAGGGATAATGGAGGGAAAGAATAAAATTATTTTCTCCATAACCTTTGACGGATAAAGTGCTACTTATAATAATACGCACAGGAGGATTACGAAATGTACATAAAAAAAGAATGTATGACAGTTACGTCGATATTTTAGTTATTGGTGAAGTTTGCAGTTTTTCTCTCAGCGTTATTTTCTGTATGATGGCGAATCACTCAACTGCCATTTGTTACAGTATGGTAATTGTAACTGAAATGAATGTGTCTGTGCTTTTAAGGTGGATGACCTTTATTTTTTTAGAATTTTCCCTTGAAATTTCAGCAGGTTCTGTGACAGAACTCCGTAAAACATAACCCTTACATAACATTGCATGCCTTTCCGAAACTTATCATGATGTAAATGGCATTGCTATCAATGAAATCTCACAGTCCGCATAACCTCCATTTTGGTATTATAAACGTTATAAAATTAAAATATACCAAGTGAGGGTTACCTCAAATGAAGTGGCGTTCACATCAAGTTCTAAGAAGATTTATTAATATTTATAAATTTATAACAAAAAACAAGAAAATATGATAAATAATAAAATCATAAGCCTAAAGCTTGCAAAAAAGCCAAGAACTTACATTATACTACACGTTACTTTGAGGACTTTGAAGATTATCATTCACATAGATACAGATTATTCTATCTAACACATTTTTATTGCTATTTTCAAACACTACATGTTTCGATCGAAAACGGTTATCATCAGGCGTTCTTCTACAAAATCTTAAAAATCAAGGTTTTGTAGAAGGACGTTTGAAAATATGTATCAATAAAAATACTATGTTAGACGGAATAATCTGTGTCTATGTAAATGCCGATTAGACAGAACGGGATGGATTCCACTTAGTTGAAAGTTTATACCTTACGTGAATTTTTCTGACACGCCTTACGGGTCAAAATCAAAAAAGAGTTTCACTGAAAACAAATAATAACATTTACTAATTACGTAGCAGTTTTCTGCCGTAGTATTTTTTTTAATTTCATGCTAAGGCAGCAGTACTTATGTTAAAGTGTGCTGAGCGTAAATTATGAGTTTATCTACATAGCGGTTCAACATATTTTCCTCGGCGATAAATGTCCAGTGAGTTTCATAAACTTGCCTAAATATAGAAGCAGAAATGCATGTAGACATTCATGTACAAAGTTTAGTGCTGTTAGATTTTAATTGGAAATGTGTTGACGAATTTTAGTAAAATTATTTGATATATTTCACGAAAATATATACAGCTGTCCTCAAGTTTTCATATGCTACGGAAGGAAAAATAGATAAAGAAAAGAGATATGGCGAAATTAATAGGCGTATACTTAGCAATTTTCGTTCGAACCTGCAAAGAAGACCCGAGGAACACCAATTAGGAGTATAATGAACGGGACAAGCAACACGTTTCCTTGTAAAAGGCATAGGTATAGACTTAATGGTACTGGATTTAAACGCTCCGAATGTAAATAACCATCATCATTATTACTTCGAGGAATTACCGTGTACTTGTACAAAACACGTGACACATATGCATCAATATATATGGTTTCTACACATATTTATACACAACTTCCTGTTAATTTTAAAATTGTATTTGGGTCTTGTTAAACTTATGTGTTAATTTGCATGCAATTCTATTAAGGCACAACCTGACTCTATTCAATAATATAACGAACATTTATTAATGTCAGTTTGTATTAATTTGCTTGCTCACATTCTCTGGCACACGGAAACGATAACTGAAGTATCGGGTGAAACGTGAGGTCGACAGCAAAACAATTGAGTGAGCTTGCGTCAGCAAGAGTTCGTGGCCATAATTCATAATGCCATAATTTTAATACTAGACCTAGGCCTACGTAGATGGTCTGGTCAAGCGAAAATGAATTGTGAATTGGAAACGATATAAAAGATAACATCATAATTTAAAGGGCTTTCTAGGTTTTATACCTTCCTACGTTAAAATAGTAGACTGTCGTGCGTTGCAAGTTGTTGTGGCAGCGGAGTTTAATTACAATCTGATAGGCCTACAAAGAACGTAGTAGTAGTACTAGCAGTAGCAGCAGCAGAAGTAGAAGTAGAAGTAATAGTAGTAGTATTAGTAGTATTAGATAGTAGCAAAAGTAGAAGTAATAGTAGTAATGTTAGTAGAATTAGTAGTAGTAGCAAAGTAGTAGTAGTAGTAGTAGTAGTAGTAGTAGTAGTAGTAGTAGTAGTTGTTGTTGTTGTTGTTGTTGTTGTTGTTGTTGTTGTAAGAAGAACAAGAAAATTGGGAAAATAAGCACATGGGGGCGCTATTTCTTGGTATTACCATACTCTTTGAAAGACTGTACAATTTATTACAACGGTGACTGTACTCAGTGACTCCACCGATAGCAGGTGCTGACAGCATTGTTTAATAACACCACAAAGTTACCTTAAAACAGCGGACCGCACATTATGTTGGTAACTCAGTTCCCTACAGTGTGAGACTAAGCACAGTCTATGCCAGAAACACAGGAACAGTATTCCTGCACAACCCGTGCCTCTACATGGCTTTTCCCAGACAACCTCCTGGATCTCTTGCCATACTTAATTGATCCCTTAATCAGCAGTCATAATGTACGGTGTCGTAAATGGACAGATGGATTCACTGTACTATTGACAGTAAAGACCCACTTTAATAATATTCTATTACAATTAGCAGTGGCTAAGGTAGTTAATTAAAGCTGCTCACTGCCTCCACTTAAATTCTATTGTAACTTCCTCTCGTAGACATTATTTGCTAGTTGCCCACTAAGAATCCTGCTTTTGTAACTTGTCATTCCTTAATTATAATGGACATTATCCTAGAACGGAGGTTCACAGCAAGTGATGGATGTTGTGGTGGTGGTTGGGCCTTTGTGTAAGGGGTGGTAATCAGAAGGGAGGAGCTAAAGCTCCCTGGATTCACTAGTTGAAGAATTAGGTAGTTGGGGGTGGATGGTGTTTGGAAGCGGTGCCCGTGAACGTATGTAGGAGAAAGGGCACATCCCTAGAATATCAAGTAGCTGACCTCTGAGGGAGGGCTTTACCTTCTCCCACCACAGGGGCCGTCGCTGATTAATGAGGACGAAGCACAACTGGAGATCCATCACAGCAGTTTTTATTGTAGGAAATCAAGATACATGACTACGAAGGCTGAAAAATTGAACTAGGATTTTTATTTATCTCCTGCAAGTCGCTCATCCGCAGCCAGGTTGTCGCAGTTTACGGAAACGCAGCTTGAAAATTCATTGTAGCATCTGTAAATCACTCGTATGAAGAGTTGCCTGGAATTTAAGTGGCACCCGAGATGGCATCGGCGCACAGTCTGTTTATTGTTACATAAAAACTGCTGGAAACTGAAAAACAGAAGAACAATTTCGAAGTGTTTCCGGACTGTACTTAAAAAGGTTGCTAGCATAGAGAGCATAAATTAAAATACAGGACTAAGTTTTCCATGTTGAAGCCAAAAAGCCATATGGGAAATTGGGGGTGTAATTCCACTCATTCTTAACCTTTACATTAGGTTGCGATGAGTGGTCAGCTTCAAGCCCCGGCCTCTTCACTCCCGGCACCAATTAAATGGACAGTTGAGGACGCCCCGGAGCCGATGTGGACGCTTTCGAGTAGAGAAAAGTCTCTTTCCCCGGCCAGCAGTTTAACCATAATTCCTCAGATATCCAGCTCTTTACCTAGTCACTACACCAATTCCGCTATCCGCGCTGTCGTAATTCATAGTACGCCATACTACATGGATTAGGTTTCTTTTGAGAGGCTAACTGTTGCTCAGCTATTCAAGAAATTCACCCCATTTTTTTAAATCGGAAGGTTTATTTGCCGTGTTTACAAGAGCCGGTCACTGGTCCCATAACAGAAGCAGATGAATGCAGTGCACAACCGGCAACCGTATTTCTTTAAATTTTGTTTTAATGTTATTATACCATTTACGTCTATACTTTCCTTCAGTCTCCCATCAAAACATAGGTTACCGGTAAACGTACATGTAGGCCAACATAATATGATTTGAATACAATAAGGTATACAACAAACACACTTAAAGGCAACAATCGCACCTTAAAATTGTAATGCACTTTATTACAAACTGTTAAAATCTGTTAATAGCGCGTTACTTCCAGGCAGTCAAGTGCTCTAGGAAGAAAGCTGATCCTTAATAATCAGCGCAAAGTGCTGTTCCACTTTTAAATTATTTTCAGCAATTTATAAGTTCCAAAACTGGAATTCACTGTGATGTCTCACTGTCATTGCATGCATTACAGCATTGGCAGGTGTGGGTACGGCACATTTTGGATTTGATTAAAGAGCCCTAAAGTACACGGGAATAAAACTTGAAGTGTCTCTTAATAAATAAACAGCAAATCGAGGGTGTGTGAGGTAAACAAGGTGAACAAGTAGCTGAGGACACTGTCCACTGAAACAGAAAATGTGGAGGAAACGAAAAAAATTAACTTGAAACTCAGAAAATTTGCTTCTCTTAATATTGTTGTTCACCACAGGATTGAGGTGAGGCATTTAAGCTTACTTATGGGTAAAGGCAAATTCATACAGAATTTTGATTATAAAACCCCCAAGGATTGGAAAAAATTGGGGCACAGACGGAAAGATGTTAAAATTGGTATTATACGAAGAGGCGTGGATGTGGAAACTAGAAAAAAAAACTGGTTACCAAGAGGATATAATTTACCAGTAGATATTTTAAGGGCAAACATGAAAGCACTCTAGCGTCTGTAACTGGGTCGGAATGACATAATCCTTAGCAAAAGAACAACTAATAACGTTTTCACTGTGGAAGCTGGGAACTAAGATCTGATACAAAAGAGCATCGCATTATGTTTTGTCTTGCAGTAGCCCACGGCTGATCTTGCATCGTTCAAACTCTGGCATCACAGCTTCCAACCACACTTGGATGTTCGTACGTAATTTTCCGCCCTGTCCTTCGACAAATACACTATGGTCTGACTGTTTATGTACATTTTCAGAAGACTTTTACAGTAATAAGTCCAAGCATCAAATTGTGCAGAAAAAAAGAAGATATAACCCAATATTGTCCTATAACATTTTACAACGACGAAATAAAATGACTGCCTGCTGCCTTGGATCGCTCGAACATTTTGATACATTTGATTAATACATTAACCAACTTATGCCCTTAATACAAAACATTCAGAAGTATCAAGCTCCTATAAATCTCCTACATGTTTCGGCATCGAGGTGCTATCATCAGGGAGATATTGTGACAAAGGAGTATCAGGCCAGCACGCTTCAATACCTATTGTGACGACAAAGTACCTAGTGCATAAGTTGGTTAATGTATTAATTTATAAGTATATGCACGATGTGAAGATCGTAAAAACGTGGATACAGGATCAGAATCTGCTGCCGTGTTTCGAAGTAAAGTCTTATTTTGCATGCTGTATTGTTCTGTGTGGGCACAGACCTCATGACGGACTTATTCTCCTATCTACAGAACCCTAATAAATACGTAAAACAGAAGTTCTTCCAATATCAATTACGAATCGTGTCTAATTCGTGGAAGTGAAGTAGAGAAATATAGCAGCAACTTGCTGGCCGAAACAAAGTTATGCTGCATCATTGGGCGACTTGTTTGACAGTGTTTTATTCAGTGCTAACATCAACACTTTAAAATCTTAAAATCATCTAAATAATATTTAGAAATTTAGTTCCTACCTCACAGGGAACACATTTCTTCTTCATTGAAAAGACAAAGCGGTTAAATATTGTTCAGGAAAATACTTGCTGTTTATTCTGAGAGTAATGTAAAACACAGAAATACACTGTGTAGATAGAATCTGACGTTATGAAAGTTGAAACAGACTGCACATGTGGTAACAACTGTGCTTTAAAGGGTTACGCATTGCTTCTTCATTCTGCTCACGGAACAAAACAGTATTCAACAAACTCAATGTCAGCAGCTCACCAAGAAATTCAGGCATCCTTGTAGAAATACAGAAAGATGATAAGGCGGGACACCGTTAGTGCTTATGAATTTGGCTGCCGTAACTACATACGGTATCTTGTAGGGAACACACGTAATTTAGAATCCACATTAAGCATTTTAGAAACTACGACGTACATACTCAATGATTTGATTATGTGTTGAGGGTATTTATTACTACTTCAAAGCAAGGTATACAAATAACACCGACAGGGACGGTGGCAGTACAGTTTTGGAATTTGTTATGTACTCTTACGTCTACACGCGTGGATTTAAACACTACACATTTATTACTACAGCTGCAAGAACTCCAATGCAAAGGAGGAAACGACAACGCTAAAAAAATAGGAAGTGCTTTTACCTTCATTTTGTAAATAAATAACTACAACAAAAATAAGAAATATTTAGATAGAATATGTGCTTCATTCTCTACATAAAATAATTCAGAACGATGAAAAGTACTATTTTGCTCGAAACAATCACATATTTCTTCATTAAATAGATGGAATCTTTAATGTTTAGGGACAAGTACTTCACATATACGACAACAACCAAATAACTGATGAGGCTTCTCTTGCAAGCAAAGCACTTGGAGCTGGGACAAAAGAAGGGAAAGATATAATTATTATAATTTTCACTTTTAGAATTAACTCTCCTTCGTTTTCAGGTCAGAATATCGTAAAGAGAAGTTTGTATGAGAAAGAGTACATTGTGATCACAGAGAAAATTTTGAATGGATAACGAAATCGTAATTGATCTATGGAAGAATTGTCACTGTAGAATCAATTGAAGTTAAAGTTACCATAATATAAGAGACATGAGGAAGCAAATGCATAGCCCCACAATTTATATCCTCGGCACTACATCAAAAAGAGTGGTCAGCTTCACGGCACGACAGCTTCACCGCATTAGATACCGTCTACCTGGACAGTATTTTCGTCGGTTTTCTTATGTGCTCCAGGAAAATGAGCTGTTATATCTTAAAGTAAAACCCGATTGATTGGTTCCAAATTAGCGCAAATTTACCATCACGTCATCAACACCATGTAAGATACGCAGTTGCAAAGCTGTTAAGTGAACTAAAATTTACGAAATACGTTTTATCATCTATGCCAAACTATGAAAACAAAGTTATACACTAAGGCCATCTCGTGTCACAAACAATTTAAGCACTTTAATTTAATCATTCATATTGTATTCTTCTGGGTCTTGACACTTTTAAAAAACAGGGTTCAGGTTTTAGTAAAGTGAACCTCGGTGTCAACTTTGGTTCCGTTCCTTCAACCCTGAAGATGAAAGCAGCAGGCTCCTCCGAAACGTCGGCATCAACCTACAAAAGTACATGGTGTCAAACCCCAAAAGACTACGGTCTGAACGTATTCCGACTACGTTAACAAATATTAGCCTCTACATTTTGAAATTGATTTTATTTTCCGTATTTTGATATTTTTTACAGCATGTGTGCAGGTAACTGTAATACCGATTCTAGCAGGAATGAAACAACCATTATGTTAAGTTCCATGACTACAGGTATGTATATCGCAACCATTCTCTATTACGTATGCGTTCCCACGTATGCTGGGGCTCAAACGGAGAGAAAGGCGCGTACGCTTTTGTGCGTGTACTTGTGCTAGGTGCGTGTGTATACGACTACGTGACGCAAATACAAACACTGTACCCCAGAGCGACAGAGACAGAAGATTTGAAAATAACGTAGACTATTGTGGGTGTACCTGTGAGTGGTGGGCAGACGGGCGCCAGACAATCTTGAACTTGGCGGACAGAGAGGAAAAACTGTCGTTGTGTTACTGATCAGTTCCAGTCTTCTTATTCCTTTGGTACTAAAAATGAAATTACGCTATTTTCCAATTTACACAGATAAAAAATTCCCCACTAAAGGTTTAGTAATTTAAAATTCACGTACTTCTAAATATCAGTGACGGATTCTTTGTCGATTCAACAACGCTATATCAACTACATAAATGAAACGTCCAACAGTACAATTGTTGTAAAAGATGTGTTAAGACGGACAGGGAAGGAAGCAAAAATAACAATTCTACATAATTTTAACATAATTTTCTTAAAGTTTTTGAAAGAGTGGGGAAAATTGAAAAATAACTATATTCTTCCAAAACGCCCTTATATTGGACCTGCGACAGGGTACCAACATGGAAACCAAACGTGCCTGGAATATTTCGGTACAAAGGCGCATAGAATTACTACCATGTATGATATCAGAACGCCTGTTGATCTGGAAGTAGGCTTCAGAAATTTCCAGATACGCAATACCCAGAAAGTGTAATTACAAACGTTCAAATACTGTTACTTACTGAACCAAATGCTAAGGAAAATCAACGCCGATTGAGATGTAATGATGTGGAGTGGCCTATTTTAATAACATCGCAGAATATCTGGTCCCTCGGAAAGCCGTGCATTTCGTATAGAACAGTAGAGCTATTCGCGTAATCACTCATATACATAGACCTACAGCAGCGGTGCTCCTTGAGAAACTGTTATCAGCTCAGCTGGTAAAGAAAGCACCCGTCTTTCATAAGAGTCGAATATGAATTTGTGTATAAAAGATACCACAACTTGACACTATTTTGAAAACATTAAATCCAGTCAAAGCTCTCACACCCTATTTAATTCTCATTTTAATTTTACCCTCACACATAATCCTAAATCTCAAACTGTCTCTTCTATTCGGGCTTTCCGATAAATTTTGTTTATATTCCAAATTTTTTTCCAAGAATAATCGTGCTAATCGTGTGTGTGTGTGTGTGTGTGTGCTGAAGCATGTACATTTCCTATTCTTACAAGTCTTCACTCGCAAAAGAGTTCTTAGCCTATCGCAGCGGAGTTGTTGACTTCCCTGGTTTTCTGGTATTTGGCGCTAAATCACAGAGTAATTGGTGCACGACGTTTCGAGACAAAGCAGTGGTCTCAATACTTCCTACACCAGTTACACAGTGACGCAGCGCCACATCCCAGAAGAACGGAGATCCCATCCTTCGTACTTCAGTTTCCTTGTTAAATTCAAAATTAGAGACTTCCTTAAAGTAAACATAAAGGCAAAAATTAGAACTGACATACAAATAGCACATGATAAATCAGAGATAAATCAGAACGTCATATTCGGAAATAATATATTATGTGTAATGTATAACATGAAGATAGAGTTAGCACTCTCTATTTCACAGAGACCAAGTAACGTTCAAGTTAAAGAGGCAGTCGGAAACCCAAAATACAACACCCGACGGAGATGACACGATTCTTGCATTAAAATACAGGAATCGGCAGTTCTTTTTTCTTATTTTAATACTATATCGATTTCTCTTTGTAGTTAACGATACAGAGGCTTTTATTTCATTTATATGTTACACAGCCTCCTGCTTCAACTGGATAGGGGAATAACGACAACAAGGCTCACTTGGATCACAAATGTTCTGTCATCTAAGGCAATGCACGCTGTACAATGCACAGTGCTGCTGTATTCGATAGAAATTATTTTGTAAAAAAAATCACATTTTCAAACTTTACCTGACTTCACCATTTAATAGAAATTCTCCTTCCATATGTCTCTAAAGGACGGTGCTAATTAAAGTACACTTATTGGTTACCTAAGGGGAACATTAAATCGTCGAATGCTTACTAACACAATTCAGATCTATAATTTTCCTGTCTCCTACTTAAATACTTAAAAATTAGAATACACAAAATTACACCTGCAATTTTTATACCTCGTCTACATGGCTATGAAAATTGGTCTCTGACACTTTGGAAAGGACAGAGTGTTAGGCTAATTGGAGGCAACAAGCAGAAGGAAACGATTAGACACAACTATCTCCACGTAGCAGAGTCCTCCTTGAGAATATAAAGAGTTCCTGAGCTAGTCAAAATATTCCCCGCGCTCACGGAATCCGGAGGTTCCTTTCCGTCTTCAAAAGAGCCCGCAACTGGTCCCTGTGCTGAGACACACGAATCCAGTGTGCATTCTCCTACTGTCCTTCGTTAAAGTCTATTATAATATTATCATCCCCTCTAAGCCTAGGACTTGCAACTGGTCAATTTCCTTCAGGTTTCTCAACCAAAACCCCGCATTATTTGAACATAAGGAAGGTGCAGTAACATCAGACTGCAGAAACTGTCACAGTAAGCAACTTCACAATTTGAACTCTTTGTTGTCGGCCTACCAAAGCAGGTTGTTAGTTGTAACGAATTCTTGCGAATCTGAAGTGCCACCATCGAATCCGTAGCTAAGCACTGACAGTGAAGAGCCAAAAAACGAGCCAAATATGTAGAGCAGACACCCTCCTTGAAAAGCTGAAATTCGTTCATACGTTCAAGGAAGTTTCAATTTTTTATGGAAACTATCCTCTTCATTCCCGTCTTCAGTACAGCCCTAACCTGAGACTGGAGAATCCAGTTCACACCCTCATTCCCTATTTCTTCTCTGAATAGACATACTTTGCTCATCCATCAACTATGATTTACGGCCATGAAAAATCAGCAAATGGTTTCCTTCTGGCCATCGCTATTGAACACCTGCGGCAGAGGTGCTGACAGAAGTTATAGGAAGGTGATGATTTTCATATCATATACAGCTAGACTGACAGGCACCATGTCAGCCATAGAAATAAGCGTCACACCTGCTTGCTGTTCTGGGGGGGGGGGGGGGGGGGGGCTGGAATAAGGGACGAGTATCCGGTAAGATGGCCAAACACCTGAATGTACACTCGTGATTTATTGTATCCATAGCTACTGATGTTATCTTAATTATGCAAAAAGGTGTGCTGCTGTATCGGCTCAATACATCTAATGAGCGATTTTACTGGCAGGTTTCTTCTACTGTGCAATTTAATAAATCATTCATGTCGCCCATATTTCTGAGCAACGGATTTTATTTTATTACATTCTCACAATCTCAGATTATATAGGCTCCATGACAAAGATTAATGTAACATAATAATAATAATTACTATAATAATAATAATTATTATTATTATCATTATACACTACCAAGGACTTTCCTGCACTAACATCCTTTAGTCCAATATCGTTCATAATATATCGCTTAATCCACAAAACCTCATCCACTATTCTGCCTCTAGCCGTTGTGTTATTCTCTTCACTTGGTTTCCACACTAACATTTTATCTTATAAGAAATATAAGAATTCGTCTAGATATCTCAGTTCTATGATTTTAGCACAATTAATTAATTTCTTATACGCTTTCCTCTCATTTACATTTAGCCACTTCCGCTTCAAATGTTTTCTCTCCATATTTGTCAATATAATGATTAGTGAAAGAATAATTGAAAGGAAGACGTCATGTGGCTTAATCGGGGCATTACGCGGGCATTTTCCTGGGAGAACTGAAGAAAGTCATGCAAAACCCCAGTCAGGATAGCCTATGTACCGGCTGACATACTAATCGCCAATTTCCGAATACATATCTACAGCGTTTCCGCAACAACCAGCAACAGGATAAGAACAATTTTGTAGTCTTCATTATATATGTTATAAATGCGCGACTTTTGGCTTGTCGTCTCGAAAAGTTAAAAAAAAATCAGAAGAGATTAATTAAATGTCGGAGATGTTGAGTTATTAGAAACAATGTTATAGAAGATGATACGGTGTTATACAATTCTGCTTGAAACAATTACCATCATCATCGTTATCAACAATTCGACGAATTAGATTCAATGATTTATGTCCCTGTGCAATTTATGACACCATATGTGGGGGTGGAGACATGGCTTCAGTCAGTTTTCCACGCGGCACCAGATGCAGGTCAGTAACCAGCTTCACAATCCGGCCGCTTTACCTCTGCGGAAATACCCAGATATCAATTCAGTAGAAGCTGGCTGAGCCCACAGCCGGTCTTTACGTATTGCAGAAGAGAAAAATCTGTTACCCTTTCCGGAAATCGAACCACAACCTTTAAATCGTCCATCCCGCAACCTGGTCACTGTATAATCCATTATCACACCTCTTTCAACGATCAATTTCATCCCCAGTACAATTGATTTTTGTCAGTAAATTTTGCCATGTGAGCAAAATAGAAATGCAAAAACGCAATAATGGTTTCGAGGCGTCAGTCTGTCTGCAAGAACGTACTCAAAACGGCAAAACAAATTTTCGTGGACTAGATAGTCGGATTACGGCATTTTATCGATACAGTCCATATTTTGGTAAAACAGGACAATGATAACAAACGCTTCACAGAAGACTTCAATGCGCTCTTGTGAGCATCCCGAGAGCTATGCGAGGGTATCTCGTTTAAGATTTATCGTAATGAAAAATGTTTCGAACAGACGCATTTACAGAAAGAAGGATGACATATACTGTATATTTTCCATAAGTCTTTAAGTTTGCGACATTATGAAACAGATGCGACCGACTTGTCACTCCTTGCACACAGTTCGTTAAAACTTGCCTTAGGCCATTGGTCTTGCAACGTTCCTTCTTCCGTCGGGAACCATAATTCAAAACTTTTTTCGGATATGGGTTCCTTTCTTCATCTTAAAGTGTTGATAACTTTAATTTCGTACCTTCATATTAAGGTTAGTATTTTTGCGCGAACATTTTAATGCTCCAAAATTAATGATAAAAAACATAGTAAAGTTAATACTATACACTTGAAATAATACAAACATGGACACTTCTATAACAATAATATTTTTCTCTAAGTCTTAATATATCTACCTTTGGAACAGCGCAAATAATACGTATGACATACATGGTTACCTAATTACATCTCTGACGTACAATCTATAAATCTTTACAAGTGTTCCCAAAATGTTTGCCAATGTTTTCCGAAGTGTGTTATATAAATGTTGTGCTTAAAAACGATAGTGAGTAAAAAGCGATTGAACTTCGATTTATACGAAACTCATATTTGTATCTCTTCATTAGTGTGCACTTCTTCTTTATATTAGTGTACCGTACATTTAGTCAAATCGGTTTCTTATGTCGCCAGATGTATGGAGCATGACAGGAGCAAGATCTAATTTTACAAATATAAGGGCAAACTGGTAATTAATTTATTTTCGTTACTGTGAGAGGTACACAGATATAAGCCAATTAAAAACAAAATTTATTTTAAATAATGGAATTATCTTAAATGCTGTAACTTCACAGCAGCATATTTAAGCATGTCTTTCTACCAAACAAATGAAATGTCTTTCCAAAATGTCTGTAATCTAAAGACTATTGTTTTCGGTTCTATCAAGGAAAAAAATGGTACCCGAAAATGGATATATGGGATATAAATGTATACGTATTAAAACCTATTTTTTGTATATCGTATTGCTTTAGTATGTCAACTAGTGTCCCAAACTATTTCTTTCAAAACTGAACACCTGTTCGACTTGCAGATAAGGAATTCCGCTCGCAATAAATACTGTTGCTTATGATTCTGACAGCTGTGATCATGTAACCTAATAAAGTGTGTCCCTTTTACAGCTTCCCCTAGTACAGCACTTTATCGGATAGAAAGCCAACAATCGCCGGGATATCCCATTACAACTCCTGTGCTCAGGCCAACTATAAAACGGACATTCTGTATTTGAGAATATCAGAGCATTTGCATAAATCAGGAGACAAATTTACATCTCCGAATAACAAGTGAAAGATGTGTTGACTATGTCTGGCAGTAGTGAAATGAAGGGCAGCAAAGGTGAAGGTTGGGAAAGAGATACATGCTGAATGTAAATGAGTTAAAGGAGGAGGAATGGCGTAGGTGAAGGAATATGGCAGATAATGTTTTGAAGGATGTCTTTTGTTTTAAGTTAGCCTACAAGGGACGTCCAAAGGACCGAATTAAACCTGGGTCATATTGATGCGGTAAGAATTACGAATTATACTACTAAAAGCATGCGGCAAGAAATTTCAAACACAAAAAAATGATTATGAATAATAAAAAGCCTCACGTTTTACAAAGCCAGTAATACGAACACTTTATTTTGTAATAACATCAATAGTGAATATTTTCATTACTTTCTTCGGACACATCAGGAAATATGTATTAGGTATAATTTATTACTAGCCTATATTATATCTAGTTCAGCTACTCTGATTTCCTGCAAATCATGGCAGTGCGGATGTTAACACAACTGTTTAGCACTTGAAATTCAAGTCTGAGTCCGCCTGTAGTCCAAAAATACTGACGGGTTTCCAGATCTTCCTCAGTTTCCTCCACAAAATTGACATCAAATTTAAATTAAGCCTCGATGTATATTACATCATCTTTTATAACTCATCTAGTAAAATCGTCCTGCTGCTCCAGCCTACAACACGTAAAGCCGACGAAAGTTGTAAAATATTATTTTATACCAAATCGCAATTCAAAAACATGAGCTCTTAAAGAAAAATGTTGATGAAGGGCTAAATATAGCCACTCGGCAAGCGTTAAATACCTAAGGGTTTGTGAACTTATTTATCTATATAATAGGTATAAAAATCCTAAAAAAGCTTCTAATATTCGAAGGCTATTCTACATTTTTAATTTGGAAAATTCGGTGTTTTAATTGTCCTCTTATAAGAGAAAGATACCAACTAATGAAAAGTAACGACAAATTGCCTGTCTGAATGAATGATTCTAAAATTTTTTTTTACTTAAAGACGTGCTTTTAAATACATATTTAGGATCAAATAAGAGATGTTCTGTTAGTAATTAAGTGGAAATTGTGTGCCCGTTTTGAGGTACTAGCCCAACATTTGTCTTAATACAATTAGGATAGCCACGAAATATCTCCAAGACCACGATCCGAACCCGTAACCTTCCAAATATAACGAAACAGTGCTAACTAATCGACTATAATATATCTTACGATAAACTGTCATTAATAAGGATTATTGACAGTCCCAATTCATCCATCATCGACATATTTTTAACAGTCTGACTGCATCAAGCAGAGATATTGCTCATATCGTTATAATTGTTTTACAATTTCAGTACAATACCTACAAACTCTGATCAATTTGTTTTCAAAATATCAGCTTTTGTTTAGTAATAAAACACTGTCAATCCAAGGAAACCCAGAATTTTTTAAATGATCTGATCCAAGGCCTTGGGACTTTCACAACAACAACAACAAAAAAAACATTTCTTACATTATTGCAAGAACTATTTGGCCACCCCTGTGAAAGAGTACAGCGTGTTATGAAACAAAATATAAATAAGAGAAGGTACGCTAAATGAATGTAAGACATGTGAACCTAAGTACAGAAGAAGAGAGAAAGAGAAACAGGAATAAATTATCGGCAGAGAGTAATTAATGTCTTGTCACGTATGGCAGTCATTTGTAAGCATTCGTGTTTTCGCCATCAGCACAAGGAGAATTAACTCACAATAATACCAGGCAATGTATTTTTGTTTCTACTTTCCGCATCTCACTTTCCTGGCTGTTGGAAATATATGGCGTGCAGAAACTTTTCATTTAAAGAAGATACTAAATTACCGTGACCTTTTTTACAGCTGTTTAGAATGTTCAGCTTGACAAATGAAGGCATCTTCTCATTAAGAATTCATTGCATTTAAATTGACTAGAAAAGGATCCTACTCTGCATAATTAACAATTCTTGACTGTAAAATATATTGGCTTCCCATTTAAATATCTTAGCCTCGAAAAGGAACTTCTATATTTGGAAAGAAAACCCCATCAACAGCTTGACTGAAGTCATTACACAAAACACACGAAATGACAACAGACGCTAGCTATAATGCAATGCAAAACCTAATTTTATTTAATTTTTAATTTTTATTACCCTATTTTACGTTATATATCTTCGAATGAGAAGGTAAATAAGACTGACGTGTTGATACAAATTGCTCTTAAGTCTGCTAAAATGACTCGACATAAAACAAATTTTAAATTATATCTCATAGCGTTCCTTAACTCTTTTAATAAAATCTTCAGCTGAATTTTAATTTTTACCTTGTGTTTTTACGGATACTAGCACATCTGGTTCTTTCTTGGTGTTTGTTCGTCCAGTTGGCTACCCTAAGCTACTATTCATTCTCGCTCTCCTGTAACGAACACTCATTGCCTACTCTTAAATCTCCAGCCTATATGACACTCGGAAATAAGGTTATTGGGGGACTAGAGACGATATATTTTTTCAACTATTAAATTCATTTCTGAACAGTATGTGACAGAATGCAGGATGGACGACCAAAGAACCGTTGATTGTTTCCAGGCAGGGGTAAGAGATTTATCTCTTTTCCGAAGAGTCCACGCCGGCCTTGGGACCCATTCAACCCCGTATTCAATGGGTGACGAAGGTTCTTTCACCAAGATAAAGTGGCTGGAGCGTCAAGCTGACCGCTCATCCTCACACAGAGATGAGGTTAAGAATGAAATAGCCATACTTTTCTTCTCCATATACTCGTACCTTCATGTTATAAAACTGTCCCTATGAATGCCAAGTTTACATTAGTGTGTGTAAGAAAAGCGACACTGTAGTTACGACTTAAAAAATATGCCCTTTCATGTGCTTACGCCGTCACTATATTTTCTTGGAACAATTTTCTCGTTTATAACGGATAATAACTCCAACGGTTCCTCGGAAATATCTTAGCAAGCTACAAATTAGGCTCATATCTTAAGATTATAACCAGCTGTTTACTTATTTTCAGACCAGATGAGCGTACATACGAGTATTATGCGATTTTCTTGAAAAATACAATATTTCATATAAATTCAAACTTTGCTGTTTTACCATCTGAGAGCTGAGTGTAGCATAAGAATAAGATAGACAAGAAAGCCTTTCCAGGTGACGCAGTAAAATCACGGATAAAACAATTACGTAAAAGATACTGTTAAGTAAAGAGATTCAGACATGGATTAGATTAAACAAATTAAGTCAAAAGACTTTAAAGCCAAGTTTGCAAGAAACTTTTAAACCGATACCTGGCAATGGTTCACATATTGATAAGCACTCTGTTAGGGAACTCACCTAATCAAAAAGGGATTAATTTTAGAATTATGCATACAAGCGACTGTGCTTGAAGATTCACTAACCCATGAAATTTAGGGATTTTCTTTCGGTCTATGGTCGTGGTTGCTTTCCAAGACGAGGTCTACGTAATTATGAAAAGTAAAACCTCTGTCGTTATTCATAGAACTTCTTCCTATTGACACTAAAACAAATGCGGAACGAACTTAAAAAACGGTGCAGGGTGAGGCGCGAGTATTTACTAAAGCACTATTGTATGACGCAATATCCACTGCTAGAGATACTACAGCGGATAAAGGACTACGTGATCGCATTTACAACTACGACACGAAGAGAAGGAAGCACTACGTCACTGAATTCCTATCTGACACCTGGCAACACATCATATTCATTAAATATCCCTACGATGTCTAGCAGTAACTTATCGAAGAACGTGAATTTATCGACATGGCAAACCTGAGTATGGACACCAATATAATATGCAAGGAACGTGTTATCGCAGCCAGAAACTGAGAATTAAGTGAAGGAAATTCGAACGGAAAGCATGCAGTTTACTTTCCTTTCGCATAATGTCTAGCCCTACAGACTTGTTGTTGTTGTTGGGACAGTATTACTTAAGTACACTTTACGTATACCGAATATGCACATACAGAATACGTCAAATTTTTAGGACTGGATCTTAAAAAGGGAGAGAGAGAGAGAGAGAGAGAGAAAGAACAAAAAAGGAAATAACATGTAAAAGAAGAAGAAGAAGAAAAGAGGAACTCAAACTTTTCCCATCATCATGAAATTTATAAACGCTGACTTACAAAAAATCCACCAAATTCTTCTTACTGACTGTAGGAAAATATAAAATAAGGCATAAAAAGTTCATCATCAACAAATTGCACAGATTTGTGAACATAAAAGCACTCGCACATGTTCCATCTTCAGGGAGTGCCAGTACTTAAAGACGTATAGCTACAGCACCATTATACGAGTAATTCAGTCAGCCTGTTGAAAAGTGAAATCCAAGACGCATGGAAAAGAGATAGACATGCAGAGAGACAAGGACAGACAGAATGGTAATCTCACGATAATACATACTTCCTTTTAAGGACATAAAATAGAATAAAAATTGACTGCCAATTAACCACTTGTAAGTTAGCCGTTTGAATGTGAAACCACCATTAAATGCTCGTTTCTTATACTTGATTACACAAGGTATAACTGTGAACGGAATGTCTGTATTTCAAACATTTATTGAAAATCCAAATATTTCATGATTATTTGTCTAGAAAGTGACTAATAGCAATTCGATCAGTCGTAATACACACCACTTTTATTTAAGTTCTTCAGGGTTTTATTCAGTTCCTTCAGACAAATGCCGGGATAGCACATCAAAGTACTTCTCTTCTGTGTTATTTTTCTTTAGTAGGTAACTGAATGGAAGATCCAGGCTACACTGTAGGTGAGCCAAGTTCTGACAGGAAATGTCATGGCATTTTACCCAACCATAAGACATATAAACGTTTCCATCGTGAAATACAGAGCTCCGCTGTTAAAATTTGGTTATTACTATACTTAACACCCGTTTTTATGTCAGTAGACTTTACACTTTGCCCAAAGATTGTGTTTATAAGTTTCTTATAAATTTCACAACGGACAGCGTTATTTTCCTAACAGCACTAACCAGCTGGTTTAAAGAAAGAAAACGTAGTGCTTTCTACGATAAACGATATGAAATTTGAAATACAGGTCTAATTCACACACGTCTCATGCCTGAAGGGGTTGAATAGGAATCAAAGTTTTGCAGTTCAATGTCTCTGTGCCTTTTGTTGTATTACAATTTTGTATACTTGCATAAATTTAAGGTGCTTATCACTTTTCCTAAATACTTTTATGAATACAATAAAGTGAAGACAAAGTACAGTTCGTAATAATAAAATAACACAGGACAACTGATCTGATCCAGATAAGAAATTAAATAATAATTTAATTCAAATATTTTTAAATTTTTCAAATAATCATAGTTTTTTTACAAATTTAAACATGACAATATCAATATCGGTAAATTATTCACAAATGTCATACAATTGACACTGATTTATGTTTCTTAGAAAATGGAAATGCGTCAGTATTAGATGTAGAAAATAAAGGTATGTGGCTTACGCTGGTGTAATTTTAAAAGATCGTATTATTCTTTCTTTTGTAAGAATAAATAAACTCTTACAAAAATTCTTTTTGCGAAAGAGAATTTCCAGATTACGAAGTCTGAGAGTTAGGAAAATAAATTTCACTCCCTGGAGTTAAAATTATATTACATAACCTAAAAAACAGGAAATAAATACTGCTCACACTGCAAGATTCCAAATTTTTCTTTTAATTTACAAAGACATATTTTAAAATCCCGTGCTGCTGGTTCCAATTCATCACACTGATGTCATTAATTACTTTGTACGACTCAGAAATTCAACCTTGGAGACGAGAGAAACGTGTATCGAATACGAAAGTAACAGCAGGAAACAATACACGTATTATTATTCACTTCAGAAAGTAATCAGACATCAAGCATATGAAGCAATTAGTGTGAACGGTTTCACAAAGTCAGCTCGAAGACTTCCTTCTTCAGGCTTATTTTCTTCGTCCCTTGCTCAGTATAGTATATACATACATCACTTTCTTGCAAGATCTGAAGAGTTTGTCACTTTGTCTTCTGCTCGTGTAATAAATTATTTCAAATCAGTATAAGATTAAGCCAATATTTTGAATGGAATATTGGTTAACTGATCAACATTTGTGGCTACAATACTCGGAGAAGGGACACACAAAACAATGTATTTTTATTATGTTATTTCTGGTGAAATTTTTGTGAACGTTAAAGACTTCTCCTCTTGTTCCCCGACTAAAATAAAACCAGATTAAATATAGGTCTGAGTAAACGTAGGGATAACAGAATATAATACTGATACTTGTGGCTAAGGTACTGAATTTGAATATGAAAGAACGAACAACCAAAACGAGTAAATGTATGTGATACGAAAATAAAAAGTATATAGGTAAAGGTAAAGGTGAAGTTGTCCCTATGCTTTCCATAAAGACATATGCGGGAGTAAAGTTACAACTCTACCCATTTGTAAACTCGGCACTAGATGGAGGTAAGTGATTAGCTTTATGCTCCGGTCGCTTTATTTTCGGCGAAAGAACCACCAGTTCCCATTCAATAGAAGGATGGGTGGGCCTCATCAAAGCCGGTCTGGAAGCTCTGGAGAAAGAAAAACCTCTTGCCTCCACAGGAAATAGAACCACGATCCCTCGGTCTTCCAGCCCTTAGCCTAATCACGATTCCGACCCCGCTATCGTAGTATATATGTTAAGTAAATAAATGAAATATTAATTTAAGTGTACTTAATTGCCTTTCGCAGATCAATCTCTACCTCAAAGAGAACCGACGTGTAGATGTATCGTGTCGGTTTTTTTTTTTGTGGTGAAGGGCCCCGCAGCAGATGCTACGGAAGCACCGCAGCCTAGAGGCTTATTGTGCAACCCTGTGATGAAGGTGATTAGTTTTTTTTTTTCGATTCGTGTCGGTATTTCTTTGCAACCGTGAAGAACAAATATCAATTCCGTGCGTCAGGAACTAGGAACAACAGCGTCTTTATGCGCTGTACTCTCGGACACTCCTGCGTGTGAAAATACACAAGAGAGTCCTAGTGGTGACAGGAAAAATGGAAACTTCCTCTATCCCAATAGCCATGACGTTGTGGTGCGTTGATAGTCATGACATAAAGCGGATGCCAAGTGGCGCCCGAGGAGTGGCTGCCTACCCACCGCTAGAATGACTCACTGCAGTAGCTCCACTCGGCGGCCTGGACGAGAACTACCTTGCACCTGACATCCTGTCCATGGGTTATTTACGCATCCAGTAACTCATCATTCCACAAGATCTCTCTTCATAGTACTAATCTGTCTATTATATAGAACTTTACGCGACATATAATAGCAACACACACGTGATCTATTACATGGAGTGTTCAACGTAATGACCATACAAAATCCACATAATTCGTAAACTGTCCATCATTCAGCCCTTCTTAAACCGGCCAAGAATTACAGAGGTGAGACTCTATACGCGTTACCATGACTGGCCCATCGTCATCTATATATTTATTTGTGTATTTATTTATTATCGTAATACACACACTAGATAAAGTGTCTATTCTTTAGCCATTTTTAAACTTACCGACTTTCCTTCTTCAAAAAATAGGCTTTCCAGACTGTCATATTGTGCGTGTGTGTGTGTGTGAGAGAGAGAGAGAGAGAAAGAACTGAAACTTTTGAACCGATTCCAGACTTTCACTAAATTTTCCACTGTAGGACAACCTAAACTTACAGTTCTCACAGTACTATAATAAATAACAACTACACAGCAGAAGTAAGAAATTTTGAGGTCGAAGCGTCATTAGCGCCACCAACATTTAGAACCACAAACAATGTGTGGTAGCATATCTTAGAAAAATGCATTGCTTTTGTCAGAGTAATGTTTTTATAGAAGGTGACGGCCGCTCGAATATTTTCTTCGGCTTTCGCTCGCAATAATTCGTCTTGAGGTTGGACCTGTAGACATTGCCTTATAGCTACATAAGATATTAATTTTGAACATAAGGATTATTATTATTATTATTATTATTAAACTTTCAAAACGTGTATATTACTAAGGCCTGTTTTATATAACCCCGAAATTTAACACCGCGTTTCTATTGCATAATGCAACAAAATGTAAGTACCAGAAATCTCTATGGTTCCATACCTTGTCTTGTTATTCAACTAAATTCTACCACTTATCTGAGAATACGAGTACCTGCTGCACTCTACAATGAGCAGTTTATTTTACGAATTCTGAGTCATACGCACTCCATAAACCAGCCGCAGGAGCAGTAATTTAACTTGTTAATGTATCTCTTCTTATTTGTGTGCTTGTAATCCTACGAAACATTAATAATTATCCCAGTGTTTTCGTGGTTATTTTTCGGCATTGAAATTTCTAACTGCATCAACTCCTCAGATCACAGGACAGCTAGAAGGATGACCAAATATTTATTTGTAAATACCCTATGGTAAAACCTCATTGCACACAAAATCACGATTCTCTGTCACAGAAATCTTCGCCGTTTCTTAAGCATATGCATAATATGCTCTTAATGCATACTGTATTCTCCTAATCTTCTTCTTAGTTGGCCCTACAGCCCCAAGTGGACCTTGCTTCTTCAGTGGTCCTCTTCCATTCTTTCCTATTCCTAGATATTTCCCTTCAGTTCCTAATTCTTTCCTTCTTAATATCTGTCAAAACACACTCCAGTCATCTATATCTCGATCTTCCTCTTACCCTTACACCCTCAGTTTGACTGCTGAAAATTTGATTTTCTGATATCATCCATCCGATTGATGTATCCTCACAATAATGCATGCAAAAAAACCAATGTTGGTAACTTTAAACTTTCTTCTCTCCCAGTCATTCTTATGCTAATGCAGGCTCTTCAAACAAGTGTTGATGCCCCAAATGATACTGGCTTTACTTATTTTCTTTAATTAATCTTGATTTACAAAAAAAGATAAAAATCCTTATATTGCCGCATTTTAAAATCAAGACGCCGGGCTACGTGAAACAAGCATTCAAAGAATCACATCCATGCATGAAACGTGGGTAAATAACACTGAAATGTTGCGTTATCCACAACCTGTTTGACAGATTACTTCAAACTGGTTCATTTTATTCGGTGTCGCTTCACATCCGTAGCAGAAATGAACCGGTATAGTAGATAGGTCAGACCGTAGTCAGTAACATCTCACCTTAAACAAGAACAGTTTGATAACATTTTAATTGCTGCTGGCTACAAGTCTATTTTCGAGTCTCATATTTTGGCCGGAAATATAGGGTTCTTTTAAAAACTGAAATCGAATTAACCTACAATATATATCCAATAACGTAATTGTTTTCAGTCAAAAACAACTGGTTGCTTTTGGTAGGGTTGCTGACATGTTTCGGCACAATCCGTGCACCATTACCAGGTATTTACACAAGGTGAAGATGGAAGTCTGTCTGATTGAATTTGTACAGTCTCAAGCGGATGTGCCTATCTGAATCTATCCTATAGGGCATACAGCCCGAGCGCAGTCGGCTATTCTATATCTTAGATTAGACCTTTTAAATTCTATTGATTTTAAATTATTCGGAATTAAACTCAAATTGCCTGACATAAAATCATGTATTTTGTTTTTAATGGCAGTATTTTATATTCATTTGAGTTTGTCTGGCACTGGTCACGACTTTCAAAGGGGAGATGTGATATGATGACCATAGTAGAAGAGGCGAGTGTGGAGTGATTAAGAAATACCCCAAATTAAATAAGGCTATGACTTTACATAGTCTATACTTTAATTTTAAATGAATACAACTTTAGATAAAAATGATTCAATATTATAATTTAAAATATTGTGTGTCATATCATATAACGATAGGACCATCCCCTAACACTGAACACATACGTGTGACAAGACGCATCTCCATCTTCACTATGTTTAGATGGTTTGATGATGGCCCAAACATATAATCAGTTACACGAAATGGAAAAATTTGCTGACCGGAAAGACGTGTGTTACTACTGTTGTGAAGAAAGCAAGGATTAACTGCAACTGAAACAAAAATGCTGGTTGAACACGAACAAAGTGTTTGCCACAAAACAATTTAACCGCATTTGATGAATTGAAGAAGAGTAAAATTGACGTAGGATTAAAGAAGTTAAAAACGTAAGCCAGGGGTAAGCAAATCCCGCGTGCAAGGTCTCCATGGTAAATAATTTTTTTATTGTGCACCTAGTATTTGTGGGTCCTCAGTACGGAACTTGCTTCATGCCACACTGTTGGCGACTGGAATTTTGAAGTAACTCTTATATTTTTGGGAAATTTGTGCACCCCTGACGTGAGGTATCGATGCAGTCATCATTACATTTTTCTTTTTAGCCTATTTTATTTCGCATATGCTGAAGTTTTTCACTTCGCCTGCCCACGTACTTGTGCAATACTTGAAATGTATTATTTGATTTATTTTATGACTCAAAGTACTAGCAGTATGAAAGTAAACACAAGCAGCAGTTGATTATCCATTATTCATCACAGGAATATATACAGTTTGGAATATCAATTGTTTTAACTCAGCTTTGAAAAGGAAAACTTTAAAAGCAAGTATATAATAAGGCAATATAATTTATAACATAAATATAACACTGTACAGTACATACACCTTGTTAGTATCTTTATCATGGTCGTGGGGCATGAGTGGTCGTAAGTCGATGGTGTATTTTTGGTGAGCGTGTGCATACCTAAATTAACGCCATGTGTAAAATACGCATTTATAAGTTGCATAGGCAACCAGAATATAAATAGCATAAGCTCGTACAAGCAGGTAATTTAAGATTAACAGAAATATTTGAGCAGGTTTGTGGAATTTGTTTTTTAGAGAATATGAAATCTTCAAATTTTGATATAAGTCCTTGTCCTGATCCGAGCACGAGATAGAAGTTTATGGAACCTAAATAAGTAATATAAATCTTCAAAGCACTTACCCTCAGATGCTTACGCCATAACAATGTTGTCGTAATAATGAAATCTTGTAGACAAACTGTTGTAACTGACCACAGCAATTATTACACTTCCTTTTTATAAAGCAAATAAGGACGAATTCAATCATATAACGGAGCAAAAATAATATTTCTTCATACACGGAAACCACTACCCGAAATTTAGAAGAATTTTGATACCAAATTGAAGAATAAATTCATTTATGACCAGGTTTTAATGCATTCTAGACCACTGTACACCGACTCGAGAAAAGAGATGAAGTCACGAAAGTTGACTAGTCCAGACCCAGCAGTAAAATGGGTGATGACAGGTTTGTGTGTGTATGTAAGCTACAAATGTAGGCCAAAATACAGACAGCCGAATTGATCTGACATGCCGTGCAGTTTGCCCCGCCCCTATAGAGCAAAGGTCATATGTCTTCCTCTCTGCTCGAATTACAAGCTTTCTACTACTCTTTTCTATTAGCCCTTCTTCCTCCTAAACATCTGCGCGTACCGGAGCCACGAGATCTTGCGCATGCTGTAGTAATGAATGAACACCTATTTACAGTATTATAAAAACGGAACACCAGTTCAAGTCACTTGTGATGTCATTTCGTATAAGCCATTTCAATGTTGAAGAGCGACATCCTGATACCATAAAATCTTCAGTGCCACCCATGCTTCGATATGTGATATGAATGCAAAATTCCCTTTAATTTGTAAGTATTGGACATGTATATTCTGATAACCGGATATGACATCATGGTGTAATTCACAAACGAAAGCATGTACCATTGCAGGCGCCGTCTTTCACCACGGCACATTCTGTAATTGTGCGTTTACCGTCCATGTTCTTATGTCACCATATCTATGCTTGCAAATTATCATTCGCGGCCAAAATTGTAACAGCCAATATCATTTCTCTTATTAGTATTACATAAAAATAAAAATCGTAATTAGACATAAGATCAAGGTTAAAAATATAAACATGTAACAAATAAAGCCATAAAATGTATGCAGAGATGGGATCACTAATTGTGTATTGTCTTCGTATTTGCAAACAAAACAAAGCCGAATTTAGAAACAGAACGGTAAAACTAGGGAAAAACAGCGGTTAAAATTCTATTCGAGTGCTGTGGATTTGAGAAAATGCGGTGTGTTTGAACATAGACAAATTCGAATATGATGATTAAACTTGCGGACAAAATTGCGTAATGAGCTTAAAAATGATTTCCTCTCCAAATATTATTAGATGTCAGGAGACACTCCAAAAGATTTGAATTTTCATAATCGTACCTATTGTTTCGCGTTAGCTGAATGAGTAAAAAACTGCATATTGGCTACTTCTCACAAATAAAACGCGTTCAATTTTATTTAATCCTTTAACAGGATGGAGAGACAAAGAACATCAGTGTAAGTATAGGTAATACCGTTCACTTTATTTAGGAGGGATAAAGATTGTCACTTGCTAGAAAGTTCTCAGTCTTTACCCGCTTGTCCTTCTGATGATAGTAGTACGAATAATAAGACCTTAGAATGATGGGAAGTGGTGGCTTGAGATAGGGTCGAGAAATTTAATTTATGATCAGTGGTGAAAACCGTTAATGGTCAATACGATTTGGTGATCCTTGCAAGTGATTTATTCTGATTAAGGTAAACGGGAGGTTTGCTTAAGAAAAGAGCAAAGCCAGCAAAACCTCTGTCGAGTTCGGTCGATAGGCCTTCTGCGTAAGCCTGTATACTGACTTCAACTCAGCAATTTGAAATACAAAAGAAGAAAGAAGCCGCCGAAATCTTCCCAAAATACGTTTTGCTGATTTTTTGGTAATTAAATTTCACATCAAGCAAAACAATGTATTTTGTACTACATGTTAAAAATAACATTGCATTCTGTCCTACATTTGGAAATAAATGTAACTCAAATTACAAACCCATTTTTATGTTTGAAGCGTGACATAATATTTAAAAGTTCAATGCCTACCTAACATAAAACAGGCTGCACCTCCGCTAAAAAGCCATGAAAAATTGGTTACAGCAGTATGCGGAAATATTCACAGTTTTTGCTAACCATCATACGTAACCCTTAAATACACCTTGCAGACAAAGATCGGAGATCATTAATCGTTAAAGCAACAAAAATGCCCAAAGCAGCTTCTATAAGATATGAATGTGTTAAGTCAAAAGCAACCAGTATACTATAAGGGGTTTAAAGACAACTTCGTTTGATGTTCAAAATTCTCAAAAAACAACGTTTTTATGTTATTACGCTAAGTAATTTTACATTCTCAACCACATACGTATAAAACCGGAATTTGATTTAAAAATACAAAGTTCCGTAACAAGAATAGGCCTTGTTCAGAATTTCAAGACAAGCAATAATCGCTTCATTTGTGACGTTTGCAATTATCGCATTCATTAATCTAGAGTTTAATGTAAACTAAAACGTAACGTAAATGAACTGAGGATGAATGTGTTCCTGGTGACAAAATTAATGTTACTTAACCTGGAATTCTTGAAAGTAAGCCACAAGCAACTGCCTGTTTATTCTTCAGCATATATCAGCGGACGTATCACTAATATCGAGCTATCACTGTAAAACACACGCAGCATTTGGTTCGCCCACATTAAAATGTAACCTACAAACCTGGAGCATTTGACCATTTATCAGATCTCACAGCGCCATGCCACGCAGGACCAGCCAATCGATCACAGAGTGCTGACATCTAGCGTGATTATCCCTGCAGCAACCACACATACAACGTTTAAAATTTTCATGAAGAACAAATCAGCAGCAAA
Organism: Reticulitermes speratus; assembly: GCA_021186555.1. Taxonomy (NCBI): domain Eukaryota; kingdom Metazoa; phylum Arthropoda; class Insecta; order Blattodea; family Rhinotermitidae; genus Reticulitermes; species Reticulitermes speratus. The sequence continues at coordinate 34,429,701 of JAJKFL010000003.1, read as the reverse complement.
GCCATGAGAGCAGACGTAGCTTCGTGAATGTTCCTATAGACACTCAGTCTCAAAATGTGGTTTCACACAACGGTATTACCGCGTGGCAAGTCGCTGTAAAATTAAAATTTTCCACTTATATGGCAAATTGTTTCAGCCAAAAGGAAAGGCAGATATTCAACCGGAAACGAATATGAAATAAATGTTTTAAATAAAACACAATAATATTCTAAGAGATTAAAATAATTAAAAGGGGATAAATGTAAAGTAACACATAACCAAAACCACACAACATGGTTCTTCGAAAGAGTGAACAAAAATTGTTAACTTTACGCTATAGTATAAGTAACTGTTTCTTAAGTTTCATCGATCTTGGGTTCAGTTGCTGTTTTCGCTTCATTTTTTACTATCCCACAGAATACCATGTATTTTCATTTTAAACCAACTACCTACCCTCTTCAACAGTGTCTATGACTTACAGGCTTACAGTTTTACAGTTATATCAGTTATGGTGTTCAAGTAACTTCAATTCTGGATTCAAATAAAAGAAAAGCCATACTTTTTTGGAAAAAAAAAATTGTATTTTTTTCCTTTCAGCTGTTACTCAAGAAATAAGAAATATCTCTCGTGTTATTTCTCTAATGTTTCACTCTGAGCGTGTTAATATTTTAAGACTATATGTACTGCATAATATCAAATAGTAATTTCATTTTGAGTGATCATTTTAAAGGATTTTGAAAAATATTGTGGCTAATTTAGGAAACAATCCCAAGATTAAGTAATAGAAACTGACAAAAACAACGACAAATTCATCAAAATAGTCCAGATCAACATTAGAACTGTTTTTACTCCATGCAGCATAGTCCTTCTTCTGAAGCTAATAGTTCTTCAGCAAGCCAAGAAATTCCTGCGCTTTATTGCTTACTTATCAAGCATGCTGGGGCATGACAATAGTTGTCATGGTCTCAAAGAGGCGCAAGTTGCAGTCGGCGCTGCCGCACCTTTAAACACACATACGTGTACACATGTGAATGCCATGGTCCCAATTCCCGTCACGTTCACGCGGCAATATGCTTGAATATTATTTTGAACAATGTGCACCATCTTGGGGTTTTTATACCAATACGTTTCGAAACTGGATTTGTGTAGGTCTTCAGGTGGAAATGTGGAAATTTGGGGGAGAAAAAAATCTGATTTTGTATAAAATTCCAATGAAACATGTTAACTCTTTCAAAAGGGCCCACGAGATTAGATCATCATTCCACCCTTAACAACTGTACACAAAGTGTGGCAGTCTTTTTTTTCGCAAAGTTGTGGTGTAAGAACCCAAGAACCTAAATAATGTCCAGAGCACTAGTCACCTAAAAACTTCTCCTCAACTCCCAACCACAAGAACACATTTTGCAACACAACTTAAAACATAACAGGGTTCTTATCTTTCTCTTGGTAATTATGACACCGAGTAAGCAGAATACTGTACGTAAAAACTACGTCCCTCTTGTGTAATAATTTCATGAATCTAAATCATTAGGCAAGGTAGCGTTTCAATTTAAAATCAATATTGGCTTTGCTTGGAGCTAGCAAATACACATTGTTCCGATCATATTTATACTATGACAAAGATAAACTAACAAACATCCCTGTATCTAATCAAACCCTCTATGCCCATTAACAAAGGCAAGTCTTTGTAACAAGAACAATCATCAGCAAGTGAAATTAATAGTTACGTACGAGTAACTCCATGGAGATATATTTTTATTGGAATAGCTAACAGAGCTCATCCAAATAAGGGATGCCCAGGCTTTCGTGTAATCTGGACATTCCTTACAGACTTCATAAAAATTAAATTCAGTTAATCATACATAGAAAAAGCAAACTTCTAAATGCAAATGCCACTCTATATGATACGCACAGAAGGAAAAACTTTAGATCGGATAAGGCGAATTGAGTCTGCAGTTGGAAAATGATCCAGAAATGTACACATAATTCGGTCAGGCACGCCTAGACTGAATGTATGGAGACTGAACTTACTGTCTTCTGAGATACGACACAGAGTAGTTTGACAGAGCAGTACCAATATTTCGGAGGTACCTTCACGCATCGTAAAGAATCGCATCCCAAAACACAGTCATCATCGCATACGATCCAAGCGTGTTTGGTAAATATCGGCCTTAAAAACCCCTGAACATGAACAAAGCAGGTTCCTCCAAAACATTGGTACATAGGCCTATTAACCAAAATACACGAAGTCACATTCCAAAAGGAAGTAATCTCCATGGTCACCTCTACGAGAATCTATAATCACATGAAAGTGTATGCTACTGTCAAGGACAAAACCTGTAGGTGAACAGCGCAGTAAAGATAAGAAAGGTATACATTTCAAATTACTTAATTCAAAGTCTAAATCATACACATTCTCAGATTACAGTACGTATAACATTAAAACCTCATAGATCGTCTATGACAGGTGTGGCCACCTACACTACATTCGGGAGCGGTACTTTAGGAGGCAACTCAGGCAAGAGCCATCCGTTAATAGAAGATTAAACACTTTTTCTTATTGGGGCGTTTTTATTTTATTTCAGTTTCGTTATGAGTCTGTTTAGAAAATATTTTAAACGCCTTTCACGGTCAGCCTCTTGTGCATGTAAACCACCAGCATATTATATATAAAAATAGGCAAATTGCGCTAGTCGCACCAGTTACATTGGCCAGTCGCTTTTTAACCACTCGTTCTATGGTAATGTTTGTCCTTTTTCTAAGAATCTATTAAGCAGGTTATTTTCTACGGATATGAGACAGTACATATATGTGGCAAAGTGACATGATTGTAAGGAAGAGTCTCAAGTATGAGGCATGTACAACTGACGCCCGTATCGAGGATCTTCACAGGTAAATATATTGCAGTAAATAGAAAAATCACCACAGGTATTTAAACAGGATTGCCTTTAATTCACACGCCGGCGTATCCCGCCTGAAAGCATTCCAAGGGCTGTTGCCTAAACCACTCTACCACAGCTTACATCAATGTCCCACATGAATGTGCGGTCTTCGAGGGCTTCCTTTAAGGGTCAAAATATGTGAAATTCACAGGTCGATAAGTCTGGGCTGTATGCAGGATCTTTGAGCAGCTCCCATCTCATGGCATTAGGTTGGTCATGAATGCTGGGGGTAAAATCACTGATGGCATCATCCTGTTGCATGATAATGCCAGTCGCTATGTGGACCTCAGAGTTAGGGATCAACTGAATGTCATGCTATGGTAGATTGCATGCAATTTTCACACTTTGAAGTGTTACAGAAAGTCTTCAAATTCATGTCGGACATCAAAGTGCAGGTGGCTAAAGTACAGTGGTTTAGGACGCAGCCCAAAGAATTATTTGCAGACCTGATATGTCGACTCGTGCAACCATTAGACTCCTGGCTAAATGCGTGTAGCTCTTTTCTATAACTGTTGCAATGCCCTCACCACTGACCACCCTCCAACGAGTCTGTTTCATATGTCCCATACGTTACACAGGATTTATTTACTTTTCACTAACGTCTACACGATATTTGCACAGACTGTACGCCCAAAATTGGAACATGCACCATTTCATGTTTCAAATCATTCTTCATAAATAATCATACTACGTTGAGAGCTCATCCATACCAAAACAGGATGTAGCGTTACGTCCAAGTGTAGGCAATAAAAATTGTCGTAATCAAAAACATGAGTAACTTTGTACTGCACGCGTGAAATGAACATGGCTTTATCACAAATTACAGAAAATAGTGCCCAGAACTACTGTCTCAATTTAATCCTTAAAAGTCAGTAGTTTTTATATGTACCAAACATAATATACACAGATTTATTTCCGTTATAGTACTTAGAGCTTGGGCTTTTGTGTTCGCTATGAGGAAGGACCTGAACTGTTGTATATTATTAGTATATACGTAGATGAATTTCAGACTTTTATACAGCTAACGCCAAAACTGATTGTTGTGATGCAATGGTCCAACCTTGCTGTAATCTGGGCTAATTCTGGAACATCAGGATTTGCGCCACTATAGGGTAAGAATCAGGCCCTCGAACTATGAGTTCGGGGACCTTATCAGGTAGCGTGCCACCATCTCTTATGTATAAATAAACAATGCAGGGGCTGCGAGAGATCAGACCCTACAAACTACTCTTCTCTAGGCTCGAAGGCATAGGGTTCAGACACCGAAAAAGAGCAACCGTAAATGAAGCTAATTCCCAAATAAAGTATATTATTAGAAATGATACGTCATTAAAATGAGGAGCTAGGTTTACGTACAAGACTTGAAATGACAATTCGCTAAATTCTACGCCCATCACTGCCCAGAACCACCATAGACCTTGGTCAATTCAGAAATAAACCGTCCTACCATTTTACATGAAAAGGCGTAGACCATCAGCAGGGCGTCGGGCGTCATGCCTGTGACAGAATGTCTCCTAGAAGATAGTAACATCTTGATGACTCTCTCAAAAATACATACCAACTGTCCAAATTCCTGACTCTTTTATACCTAAATACTGCGTCTTTCCACCCTACTTCATCGCAACAGTTTATTTATCAACGAAACAATAACTATCCTTGCTGATGTTATATCACACAGTTTGTTTGACTTCGGTCTAGGCGTTACAATTTTCTAAGTATCTGGTCATCAGCGAATGTTTTACAAACCAAGTTACTCCATAACAGTGTTCTGGCTTTCACATATCAACAAACTATGGAATTCCATAACATAATAGTTGTTACATCATTTTTTCGCTCATTACAAACCTAATTTACAAAAGCATTTATTAAATTTGACAAGTAGTCGGTGTTCCAAAATTCACTACATTTTACTTCCCCCGGGTTACGTAAGGACTAGAGCAAGGACGTTGAACTGTACCACGAGTGCACAAATCTCGAGCGCAAGACGCCATGGCAACTATATTTTCTAGGGTAGGCATTAATATGTGTCGGTCCTGAGTAAGAAACTTGCTTCAATATCAGCCTTCTGACACCCATAATTTTCAGTTGCCTCCAAGATGTTTGCAAAACTTTGCACACCTGATCTATAAGTATGTGCCTTTACACGAACTCAGTCATAAAATAAAATAACGATGGACAACAAATCTTTTTAATATGTAATTTCAAATGCCTTTGAAAGGAAATAGCAAAGAAAATTTACATTAAAAATTAAGAGCAAATTAATTACGAATAAATTAGTACAATAAATTAAGAATCTTTTGTCGTTATCTCCCAATTCTGTATTCAATATCGTTTTAACGACAGTGTAACTCACAGTGTAGGGCCTATAGCTGAATGGTTAGCATTATTAGGGAACACGCTATTGGAAACGAAGTGGAAGGAAACTTTCATTAAATTTCGGGACTTATAAAATGCGGGACTTTTTGTAGAACCGAGCGACTGGCAGCTTCTTCTAAACCATGGGTCTCCAAACCGCTGCGCGCCAGGTTGTATTATGCGGCCCGTGGCCACATTTGTGAATTGTGTACATATTATTAAATTACACAATAATTAAGTCGGTTAAGTGTACCACTTATTGTTATTTTTCCACCTGCGGCCAAGGAACAGTCCACAATAAGGGATGTGGCCCTTCGTCATAAAAAGGTATGATACCCATGTTCTAGACTCTGCTCCACATAAGCGAACATAATTATCACAGACAGAAATTGATATACCTGTGTACTACCTTAACTAGGGAACAACACTTCAATGTAAATGTTAGTTGCAAATGCTGTTGTAAGTCTTTAGTATCGGCAGGAAATTTCTTCGTGTGTCTGGTGTGTTAACAGTTCAAATCATATCAGATCAGATCAGAAGCTTGATAATTAAATACTTTACATGTGACTCTCTACCTCTACTCTACACCACCCAATAATTGGTTACATTTTCCTTCATACCCCTAATGTGTCCGATTTTGAAATTGGTTTAAGGCTCCCGGTGTACTGGAGTCGCGGATTCCCAATTTGCTCCACGCATCAGCTTTTGCCACTTTCCTTGCCTTGTATTGTTTTGTGGTGCCTTGATTGACAACATTGCCAAGCGTCTCTAAAATAATTATTGTCTCACAAATTACATTTTGTAACAGGCCTAAGGGAACTATTTATGTAGGTATAAGAAAAACTTGAATTCCCATGAAAACAGTTAATTAGAGCTTCAGTCCTACACATTAGAGACTTGACAGCAGACTAAGTACCAGAACACACCAGCCTTAAGCGCCATTCTTGTCCTAATAATCTCGGTTCAATATATTTTGCTGAAATGTTGACGTCTGTGCACGCCAACAGCCATATCTGCTTTGTTAAGCACTTCCCCCATACATACTTCTTAATACCATGACTGAAATTAGCTAGTGGAAATGAAGATCTCAGTCTTCTAAGATATGACACCGTTTACCCGTGGATTACCCTGAAGATGGAGGCAACAAGCTCTTCCGAATGTTGACATATACCAGTATTCACGGCGTCATAGCCAAGAAAACTGAAATCTTCAACGAGAATATCAAATTTCCCACTGTCAGTGGACCTGCTACCTTAGTAACGCATTTGATCTACTTGTTACGACGTAACAACTTCACGGTTGACATTAAGATACATTTAGGTGTATTACTATACGTACTATACTCAAAAGAAGTCAGTGTATAACTACTGTAAGTTCCGACATACGGAATTACTAAAGAGATAGACGTGAATGCTTGTTCTCTCATTCCCATGTGGTATGGACCCCGATCCGTATTATTATTATTATTATTATTATTGTATATAGTAGTATAGTGTAGTAGTAGTAGTAGTAGTAGTAGTAATAGTAGTAGTAGTAGTAGTTTCCTTCTATCCCTATAGCTTCGTTTGGATCTCCTTTCTTAATTTATCTTTATTTCCCCTTAATGATGCTGACATACGCAAAGCTAAAAAGCCGCTAAAGCCATCCAAATCTGCTGAATATGATGGTACTCCAGGCTTTATTATTAAGGGCTGTATTAATATTTTTGTACATTTGCCTAAGTATATTTTAATCTTCATCAGAGCAGCTGTTTCTATCTGGAAACAAGCTGCTGTTGTGACTACTTTTTAAAAAAGACAATATGCTTTACTTGATAAATATCGCCCTATTTCAATGCTTCAAATTTTTACAGTGTCTTTGAGTTTCTGATTCATGGTCATATATCACAGTACCTTCAGTTCAAACTTAACTGCTGTCAATACGGATTCGTAAAATACGGGTGTACTTATCTCCATTCTTTAAACCCCTTAATTAGCTCCCACCATCAACCTGATGCCTTATATTTTGATTAGTAGTGCTTCCGACCTTGGTTCACATATTTTGCTTTGACGTACACTTAGTTTATTGGCCTTACGAGTGCTTATGTTAGTTGGTTCCGTAGCTAACTGGCACATCTTTGTGTGTTAAATTTCTGGTATATTGCGCTGCTCACATATTTATTGCCGGTGTTCGTCAAGGCTCTGTATTAGGGCCTCTGATATTCAGTATATTTACTGATATGTGCAATGTAATAACTCGTGCCAAATTTCTTCCTTTTGCTTAAGATATAAACATTTACGTACTGTTAATTGAAGAAGATCAGTTGGACCAATCGTGTGAGAAATGAAGAAGTATTACATAGAGTAAGGAGGAGAGGAGTATCCTATATACAATAAGAAGAAGAAAGGCTAACTGAAACAAGTGATTGAAGGGACGTTAGAGGGAAGGATAGAAATGACGGGAAGACGAGGAAGAAGGCGTAAACAGCTACTGGATGACCTTAAGAAAAAGAGAAGACGCTGAAAATTGAAAGAGGAAGCACTGGACCGCACCCTGTGGAGAACTCGCTTTGTAAGAGGCTACAGACCTGTCGTAAGACAGACTACAGAATGAATGAATACATTTGGTGATTATACTCAGTTACAACCAGATATTGATTCAATACAAGGTTGTGCACTGCTAATTTTACGACTCTCAATATTAGTACGAATGAAGCCATTAACTTATCCAAGAAAACTAACACCCTTTTCATTAAATACAGACTTGGGGACTTATACACTCGTAAAAACTGTATTAAGGACCCAAGAGTTTGGATTATAAATTATATTTTCATTGTCATATTGATTATATTTTTTCTCCATCCATTTAGCGTTTGGGTCTCGTTTGTAATATTAGATTTTTCCATTTTCGACTCTTGATAGTTTATTGAATTTATATTTTTAAACTGTTAGACCTGAATCAGAGTAAGAATCTCTAGTATGGTATTCAATTCCCACTACTGATAGTAAAGAACTTGAAAGCACCGGAAGTTCGTAGCTCTGCAACAGTCGATCGCTTTCCCCAGACGGTACTGTGTAATGCTTATGCTCTTCATCTTCGCACTTTACACGAGAGTAAACATCAACTTGACGTAAATATCCACCAGTTCCCATTTGATATCCCCTAATTATACTCCCCACATTATGTATCCATACTCCAACATTGTTGCGAAAGTATTTTAACTACTTGTTTTCAAATTTTACGTTTCGTGTGCAGAGATTTTAATTCTACTAACTACACACGTGGTCTCAAGCCCTAATATTCATTATTTACAACGTAACAATATACAGTTTGCGCCCTGAACATTTTCTGCAACCTAGGGGACGGACGGTAAATCCTGCCTCAAATGTCAAATAGTGAATTTAATAGAAATTCAGCTTCCAAAGGATACATGAATGACTACATACATTTGAAATGATTCCAGGTTCCTTGCTAACCGTGTGAACGTATGTTGGCCTGTACTGGGGCACATCACCCAGCAAATAGGGTGAGGTGAGGATTTGAGTAGGAAATGAGTTGAGAGTGGTACGATACCCTCTAATCCACGTGGATTACGCGGACGAACGCGCAGAGAGAGACAGACAGAGAGAGAGAGAGGTATGATATAGGAGGTAGATAGAGAAGGATGGTAGAGTTATACATAGTAATGAGGAGAGGTGAAGGGAGCGACATCCCTGACCAATGAGGAATGGTGTTTGCAGGTGGACGCGCCAATTTCTAGCGTATATAATCTCTCTCTGTGTTGCCTACAGTGGCGGAAACAGACTACCACGTACATATGCGGATTTATACACGTATAGGACTAGATACATGCACACGCATGCACACACACGCTGTACCATTAATCACCCAGTGTGGATTTACTAATGATATATGACCACACCCTGTATAATGCCAGATTCTCCCTCACTCATACCACTCACTCTAAAGCAACCATCCTCCCAGATTCTATGTCATATCAACCACATTCTAATACAAACAGGCCCACATTTTGTACGTGGCTTTCCAAGTTTTATTTTGTCTATATATTCTTATTACAAAACCCTCCCCATTTTAATCTGCATAGAAACTAAAAGCGACAAAATATAATGAAGTCAGTTTAGGCTGAAATGTATTTCACGCTATTCATATAAGGCTAGAGTGTAATATGGATATGAAACGTAGGGGTCTCAGGTTTTGACATGAGAGAGTACCCCGGTACCCATTGAATAAAAGACTGGGTTGCCCCAGAGCCGGTCTGGACGTTTTTGGAGGAGAGGAAAATCTCTTACTTTTATCTGGATTTGAACCCTAGACTGTCCAGTCCGTAGCTTACTCTCTATGTTTCTGGGCTGGCGTTATTAATATTTTACTAATATAATTTTAAAATTAATAGTTTTATATCCACAAGTCCTAATCAGGTAATAAAATCGAAGCGAGTTTATACATTTCATCACACACACAAATAGTACGTACTTGCAATTCAAATTCCTTAGTTTTTGGTAAGTCTATTAAATAATACAATTTCACACATTTTAGATTACTGATTTCAACAGGATTTAATGTAATGATCCAAGAAAAGTCAATCTATATTTTACCTCCGTCAACATGGAAATCCAGTACCCTTCCACTAACAAATCACTGCAACTCTTGAGGTTTCCATGGCTGTGTGGTTTAGAACTCCTTTCTTCTGATATATGACGTCGCGTCAATGCGAAATCAGTTCCCGACATGTCAAACGCATTAAATTCCTTAGACTGACTACCCAGTGACGCGATGTTTATTCCAGAAGTGTATGTTTACATTTTCGGGACAAAGGAAGTGCCGTCATCGGACCATTATAGGAGGATTAAGTAAAACTAAAAATATATTACTACAGCACATGTCATTAATTTGTTCTATTTAAAAGCTGTTTAAGGGGAAGTTTCTCTCTGCAAGTTAAAATATTGTGAGTGCAGGAAACGTCTTTTTATCTGAACTCACTCCATATGTAAATGTGTCGAAACATGTAACCAGAGTAGTCATTTAAGCGATATTAACGAAGGAAAAATACAATGTATCTGTTCTAAAACACAGATATGCCACAGTTAAAATTAACTAATATACCGTATTATATCACGTTACGAATTTATGTATGAACATTTTTCCATGACACTAAGGTATTGCAATTCTGTGTTCATAATTAAAGGCCTTCAAGTTCTTTTAAATTTAGATTAAATGCATTAATGTTATAGAACTTACTATAAGAAGTTCGCCATATAATTAACATGATAAGGTTCTGCCTACTCAGTCGAATTCAGCGTATTGTGGAATTCAGGACTCTATGTGACCTAGCTACCAAATTAAAAAACGACTACGTAAGTTAAGTTCAAAACTTGAATTTTTATTAAAATAAATTACAATCACACACATACAAATAACACACAACTGGAGACATGAGTTTAAAAAAATGTATAGTTGAGCAACATGTAAGCAACAAAAACATTTTAACAATATATGTAAAAACAAATTTCCATGAGAAAAAAATAAAATGTCATTATGTCAAATAGCACACAGCTGGATTGGCAACATCTCCCATCATACAACAAACATCGAGAAGTTTAATTGTATACGTATACTAATACCTATTCCTATTATTAACAACAACAATGCTGTTTACGATTATGCAGTGTAGCTGGTATCCAAACATGGTTTCGTCATCAGTACTGACCAGAATGTGACATATATAACTCCGCCAGGTTTTTTTCGTTGTATACCTAACACTAATAGTACTGTATATTTAGCTGGACTACAACGTTTGTTCTTAAGTTTATTTTACGTATATAAATTTGGCATTATCACACAAGTAGGAAAGAGTATACATTGTGTAGTACATTGGAGATCTTTCACACGTTATTTTAAAGTAATATTAGACACACAATTCTTGGATTGGCTTTGCTTATTTTTTAATGGATAATATTTGTTTCCTTTATCTTCAAATGAATATTTCTCACAAATATTTTACAGATTAAGTGGTAAAATATGTTACAAGTTCTAATTTATTCAAACATTTACAAACCTGTTTAATTTAAATTACTATGATTAGTATTACGTGATCCAAACAAACTGATAATCTAGACTGAATTACTTAATTATAATTCTGAATGTAATTAATAAACCAATTATCATGTTAAATATTACATGCACACAATGTTTAATCATTTAACATTAAATGAAAACATTTTACAGAATGGAGAATATTAATTACCTATGTTAGCTTAAATGTGCATGTATTTTTTCGAATTAATTGTTTAATTTTCTTAGCTTCCAGTTAAACCGTTTTCTTACAATTACAAAATTATTTGTTTTTGCACAAACAAAATAAACAAATTAAGTATAATTGCCGTTCGTAAAATTCATAATAAGACTAAATTAAATTTTGTGATCGTATCTTCCTAAAATCAACGCCTGACTTGCTAGACATGCAGAAACTACTCTTGCACTTTTCCCACAGTTTTCAGTGCTCTGATCACTCAGCTCATCTAATATTTCGTTACGTCCTAAAAAGATATCGGTATTTATAAAGAAGAACTCTGCTTGAGAACAGTGGATATTCTATCACTGCTTTGTAGTATGTCTTCTGATTCATCACCAATCATCGCAAAACAGACGCCGGCACGGATTTTTTCAACGATGGACCAACTGCACACTGCTGCATGGTGATAGCCACTGCTGATGGAGAAGGCTGCATCCATGATAACGTTCTGCGATCCGTCTGTAAATGGGAGTAAATTTTCTTTGTTTCAAAAATTCGAGTCATTAGAGCTGTTATGGTAAGCTTATTTATTTTCACACAGTATTTTTGCAAATTCATAAGATTATATGCGTTAAATTACATTATGTATTTGAATATTTTAATTCTTCACTTATTTGAAGGACATAAATTTTGTATTAATTCATCAGTTCATATTTATCTGAAGCAGCAAATTTTTTACGTTGTGCAAAACTTATGTGTTTAATATTTTCATCTTTCTACAAACCACTTAAAACATGAACTAGGATGAAAATATCTAATAATGAGTTTATTGGGTTGAATTTATTCTATTTGTATATTAATGACGCTACCAGTAACTTACAAGTATATACTGTCGAATGCTGATATGATAGTGAGTAATAACTTGAAGAGGATATGTAAGGGTGTGGTTGTGTTCTAATAACAAGTATTAAGCCGGCATGTGCACGGAGGGTCTGACAAAAACTCGAAAAGTTGCAGTCAGCGTGATAGGTATCTCTACCAAGATTCGAAATGGATTACCCCAGAATAAAAGTCAGAAATGTTACCACTTGAATTATCTCGCTGTGTTAATTCATAAAACGAGGAGATTGTATACCTGTTATGTAAAGGTACAAGGAAAAATTACAGGCATTTCTTAATTTCGGTGTTAGACTGCACTCACCACGTGAGTTTATATGCCTTGTGTTTTTCAGCATAGCTTCAAAATGCAAAACGAATAAAACGCTTCATGCACTTTGATTAGTTTGAATTGATTTTACAAGTGCAAAAGGAAATAAAATTAAGCAAATGGCATTCATTAGAACATCAAAAAAATACTGAAATAAAAAATCTAAGCAAATGCTCAATAAATCCGAGTATTCTGGATGAAAGGAACAAGTGGAGTGGACTGTGAATTAAAGAACAGATGTGGTGGAAGTAGACTGTGAGTTACACAACAGGTGTGGTGGAAGTGGACTGTTCATTAAAAAACACATGTGGTCAGTGTACTATGAGCTAAACAACACATGTGGTGGGATTGGACAGTGAGTTACAAAACAGGTGTGGTGGAAGTGGGCTGTTAATTAAAGAACATGTGTGATTGGAGTGGACTGTTCATTAAAGAACACATGTGGTCAGAGTGTACTACGAGCTAAACAACACACGTGGTGGGATTGGACAGTGAGTTACAAAATAGGTGTGGTGGAAGTGGGCTGTTAATTAAAGAACATGTGTGATTGGAGTGGACTGTTCATTAAAGAACACATGTGGTCAGAGTGTACTATGAGCTAAACAACACACGTGGTGAGATTGGACTGTGAGTTAAAGAACAGGTGTGGTGGAAGTGTACTCTCAATTAAAGAACAGGTGTGGTGGGAGTGGACTATGAGCTAAATAACACACGTGACAGGGTTGGACAGTGAGTTACAAAACAGGTGTGGTGGAAGTGGGCTGTTAATTAAAGAACAGGTGTGGTTGGAGTGGACTAATAGTTAAAGAACAGGTGTGGTTGGAGTGGACTGTGAATTAAAGAACAGATGTGGTTGGAGTGGACTATGAGCTAAAAACACACGTGGTGGGATTGGACTATGAGTTAATGAACAGGTGTGGTGGAAGTGGGCTGTTAATTAAAGAACAGTTGTGGTGCGAGTGGACTATGAGCTAAAGAACACACGTGATAGGATTGGACTGTGAGTTAATGAACAGGTGTGGTGGAAGTGGGCTGTTAATTAAAGAACAGTTGTGGTGCGAGTGGACTATGAGCTAAAGAACACACGTGATAGGATTGGACTGTGAGTTAATGAACAGGTGTGGTGGAAGTGGGCTGTTAATTAAAGAACAGTTGTGGTGCGAGTGGACTATGAGCTAAAGAACACACGTGATAGGATTGGACTGTGAGTTAATGAACAGGTGTGGTGGAAGTGGGCTGTTAATTAAAGAACAGTTGTGGTGCGAGTAAACTATGAGCTAAAGAACACACGTGATAGGATTGGACTGTGAGTTAATGAACAGGTGTGGTGGAAGTGGACTGTTAATTAAAGAAGAGATGTGGTGCGAGTGGACTGTGAATTTAAGAACAGATGTGGTGGGGGTGGACTGAGAGTTACAGAACAGGTGTGGTGGAAGTGGGCTGTTAATTAAAGAACAGATGAGGTGCGAGTGGACTGTGAATTCAAGAACATGTGTTTGGAGTGGACTGTTCATTAAAGAACACATGTGGTGGGCGTGGACTATGAGCTAAAGAACACACGTGGTGGGATTGGACTGTGAGTTAAAGAACAGGTGTGATGGAAGTGGACTGTTAATTAAAGAACAGGTGTGGTGGGAGTGGACTGTGGATTAAAGAACAGATGTGGTGGGGGTGGACTGTGAATTAAAGAACAGATGTGGTGGGGGTGGACTGTAAATTAGAGGGCAGATGTGGTGGGAGTGGACTCTGAATTAAAGAACAGATATGTTGGGGTGGACTGTGAATTTAAGAACAAATGTGGTGGGGGTGGACTGTGAATTAGAGAGCAGATGTGGTGAGAGTGGACTGTTAATTAAAGAATAGGTGTGGTTGGAGTGGACTGTGAATTTAAGAACAGATGTGGTGGGAGTGGACTGTGAATAGAGAACAGGTGTGGATTGAGTAGACCTTAAACTGAGAAACAGGCGTGTTTTGAATAGACCATGAATGAAAGAACGGATGTGGGAAGAATGGATTGTGAATTAAAGAAAAAGTGTGACTTTTAAAGCCGTTCTTTTTATATTTTGAAGTTTGCCTGATTGCTGTGCTCTACGTGTGAGTCTTTACAGTCCCAATATCTGTTACAGCCAGAATAGGTCCATAGGAAAATAGCAAGAAAGCAATACACAGGAAAACATAAATAAACTTAGAAATATATATTACATGGGACAAATGAGACCTTCAACAAGATTTTTGCACACTAGTGGAAGACTCTGAATCTTAGTGAAAATATTTCTGAAATATTTAACAGGTTTATAATTTTTGTAACATATTTCTTTACGTTTGCATCAATGGGGTCAAATATAAATGTTACTAGACTCAGCCACATGTAAGAGTACTGTCCATTGGGACACCACGCCGTAATTTGGGTATTTATGTATAATCTCAGTGCAACCTGCTTATACCACATTCAGTATAGAAGTAACAGCGGCACGGGGAAAGTGTTTGTACTTACATAATGGGAAGGGAGAATTGAATTCGAAAGACGGAGGCAGTGGTTCTTCTGAAACATTGGTATTGTATACCAAAATACATGGCTTTACATGCCACAAGACTGCAGAACTGGTACTCACCACAGTACGAACATGCGCTCCCACATCAAGCATTGCTGCTTAGAACTTAAAAATACCAAGCAAGAGAAGGGGAAAGTAGGTTACTTAAGCAACAGAAAATAGGCTATTGAGCAACACTAGTCTTCAGTTAAGATTTCGAAGAGTTTTTTTTTTTACTAAGAAGAAAGAAATGAGTTACCTGTGACATCATCATGCTGACAACAGTCCACACCATTCATCATGCCATGCGTTTAATCCGCTCACTGATCTTCCACAAGCATAGAATAAGAGTGTCACAGAGAGTGCATGCAACGATTAACACGGAGATAAACATACACATGTTTAAGCTGTTAAAACGTTCCTAGCGCGTGAGATTCTTCTGTTTTCCATAGAAAATACTCGTAATATAAACTATACGTTCGCTGTTTCTTTAAGAATTGCTAACTGCGTAGTCCACTGTGTTTCATACGATCCAGCCAGAATTCTTCCATAACTGAACACATGAGTGGAAAGTAAGGCAATAGCACATTTGGAAAATAGAGGTTTCAGTTAATGATGATCAATCTTGATACCCTGTATGTGCAATAAATATTATTTCTGAAGCCAGAGAGACCTGAACTTCCAGTGCCTTTCTTCTGGAGTGGAAGAACACAATAATAGCCGCAAGTATTAAATTCTTACGTAATCAATCGTTTTTCTTAATTTCTTCATGACCATCTAAACACATATATGAACCAGTAGAAACGGTTTACTGTTCCTTAAATTGTCAGACACGAAAGTAGTAAACAATACGTTCTAGTACACACACACTTCATCAGCGGCACATACGCAGAGCATACAAGGATATGGCAATTAATATATCACACTTCTGTATCCCCCCTGCCCCAAAATTCTGCACACAAACCACAGCGAACAATGCTACGAACTAGTTGACGCGGCAACCCCCATCATGCGCAAATGGTGAAAACAACCGACAGTCATTCTAAAACCCCAATACCTATACCTACACGATATACTGTGTCAGAACAAGCGGAAGTCACCTCGGCCCCGAAATGTGGTAAAAGAGCCCACAGGTTTGTTTGTTGAAGGGAAAGTCGCAAGGTAATATTTGGAGATGGTGGTAATGTTCCATAGAAGAACACGTAACAACAGAATCAAAATCTATACTCAGTAGTAGTAGCAGCAGCAGCAGTAAGGGTGCATCTAACATTACGAGTATACATTATTTCAGTTCATGGGTTGATAACTAAAAGTAAACGGTGAACAGGAATTACACAGATAGGTCATATAAATTAAGCGTCAAATAATTTCTGAGGTCTGCGATCGCTCGCTTGCTGGGATTGCGGGTTCGAATCCCGCCGGGGGCATGGCAGTCTGTCTCTTGTTAATGCTGTCTGTTGTCAGGTTCAGGTCTCTGCGACGGGCCGATCCATCGTCCAGAGGAGTCCTACCTGTGTGGTGTGTCTGAGTGTGATCAGATGCAAAAATAACCCTCCACACCTACAATAAATAGGTAGAAGAGGTCAGACTACAAAGAAAGAAAGAAAGAAAGAAAGAAAGAAAGAAAGAAAGAAATTAGGTATTCTAATCAGGACTGACAAAATGAGGAAAATAAGTAGATTATTAACATTTCTGCCTATTTCTAAAATATGATTTTCGAGTTGTTAATTATGAGTAATTTAAAAAAATACATCACCGCTTTCGTGGAAAAATTTGTCACACAGAAGACACAAAATAACAAACAGAACTGAATCAGACTTATGACCCAAAGCATGAAGTGATCATTCGAAAACAAAAACACTGCAAACTGTAGCGTTTCTGTGCCCCATTATTCTTCCAGATCAGTGTGCATCGATTTTGCAGATTGTAATGCCCTTAATTTCGAACTTGTGACGAAATAAAGAAAATATACACTGAGTTGGATGCGGTGATTAATTAACAACACGATGTCTGACTGACCGATCAACTTAAATCAGTAACTATTCTGATTTTGTACTCGGGTGGACTGCGTTCAAATTCTGGTCATGATACTTGCTATCCTGACTGAAGAACTTCCTCCATATCATTCCCAATTAATTATTCACTCTCATTCAGTCGTTCAACGTCATATAGTCTGAGTTACTGACAGCATCATTATCATTCAATCAAAATATAAACACAGCTTTAGGACATTTAATTACACTGTTTCAACCTGTAATAATACACAGTGTCGAAAGGCATATTTTGTTCTGCATTTCCATCTTTCCATCTTGTATGTATGTGCATATATATATATATATATATATGCACGCTACAGTTTGCAGTGTTTTTGTTTTCGAATGATCACTTCATGCTTTGGGTCATAAGTCTGATTCAGTTCTGTTTGTTATTTTGTGTCTTCTGTGTGACAAATTTTTCCACGAAAGCGGTGATGTATTTTTTTTAAATTACTCATAATTAACAACTCGAAAATCATATTTTAGAAATAGGCAGAAATGTTAATACTCTACTTATTTTCCTCATTTTGTCAGTTTTTTTAAATTACTCATAATTAACAACTCGAAAATCATATTTTAGAAATAGGCAGAAATGTTAATACTCTACTTATTTTCCTCATTTTGTCAGTCCTGATTAGAATACCTAATTTCTTTCTTTCTTTCTTTCTTTCTTTATTTCTTTCTTTGTAGTCTGACCTCTTCTACCTATTTATTGTAGGTGTGGAGGGTTATTTTTGCATCTGATCACACTCAGACACACCACACCCGGTAGGACTCCTCTGGACGATGGATCGGCCCGTCGCAGAATCCTGAACCTGACAACAGACAGCATTAACAAGAGACATACTGCCATGCCCCCGGCGGGATTCGAACCCGCAATCCCAGCAAGCGAGCGATCGCAGACCTCAGAAATTATTTGACGCTTAATTTATATGACCTATCTGTGTAATTCCTGTTCACCGTTTACTTTTAGTTATCAACCCATGAACTGAAATAATGTATACTCGTAATGTTAGATGCACCCTTACTGCTGCTGCTGCTACTACTACTGAGTATAGATTTTGATTCTGTTGTTACGTGTTCTTCTATGGAACATTACCACCATCTCCAAATGTTACCTTGCGACTTTGCCTTCAACAAACAAACCTGTGGGCTCTTTTACCACATTTCGGGGCCGAGGTGACTTCCGCTTGTTCTGACACAGTATATCGTGTAGGTATAGGTAATGGGGTTTTAGAATGACTGTATATATATATATATATATATATGCACATACATACATACATATATACATACATACGTACATACAACAGATTATGGATTTCCGATTGCTTGGTGACATAACTGTGCCCTTCATCACCAACAGAACACACTTTTCGGAAATTCAAGACTTCCATTTTCAGGACAGAGGATGGAAAGACACCTAATCCTTGATATCCCACAGGAAAAGATAATCACGATCACAGAACCAGAGGTGCCTTCACCCCCTTTGCTTTGAGAACGGAAACAAGATTCTTTTTCCGGAATTTTATGTAATATTACCGAATACTAGAGGATGGACAGGTTTACAACCCAGTAATCCGAATGTACTATACATTCGTCAGAAGCCTTCAGACTGGATGGTTTATTTCATCCCTTAAAATGCAAGCCAAACAGTGGCCTACACTAACCAAAAATGGTTTGAACATGTTGATTCACGGTCTAGTACACTGCCTCTTGGCAGGGCACCTTCATATACTGCGAAGGTCGGCCAGTAACAGTTTCGTAACTAAAGAACCTACATGACGGAAATTCATCGCTAAAGCTATATTCTGTTTCCTGCGATAAAAGACTGTTCCATGGTGAAAACAATTGTGACATAGGAGCTAGTAACACAACACAACCTTCTACCTACAGTAAATGGAAAACGAAGAGATAAAATCCTCAACTGTGGCAGGGACTATGTGGACAAATAGCAGGGCAGCAGTACCGTTAAAACTGACCTATTCTTATTAGGGGTTAAAACAGAGATCACAAAATACAAATCTATGTTTTGTAAACTACTTACTTTCTGGCCGACTCACGTATAAAGCAAGTCAGGAATATGACCAACAAAAAGGTAAAAGACAATGTTGTCCCTGTTCATGTCATGGGGGCATATACGGGGAGCAGAGGTATAGCTCCATTCATTCCCAACCTCTGCGCTAGTTGGAGGTAAGCAGTATGACCAACCCCTCTCCCACATTTCTTTCACTTCAATATCCACCAATCACACGGTTTTAATTTTCTGAAAGATACACCGTATTCCTCACAGGTTCAATAAACTGAAGTTATAAATTCAGACATTCTTATACCATTTTTCTTCGCTTCCCTATACTTCAGGAACAGAAGTAAACATAACTCCAAGTTGCCACGCACTACGTTATATTGTCTGCATTGGCAATTCACTCGTAAACCAAACAAAAGATAAAAAAGTTGCAAGAAAATTCCGCACTAACTCATAGCATACTACATCCCATAGAGTTTGAGACAGGGTAATGGGAATGTCCTATATTACCATTAGACCACATCTGAAGTGAACTTCCGCTTCCAGGAAGCAGTCACTGGCTCTACATGTAATTCTACAGTTGTTTTTTAAAGACACGATTTTACGAGGGCATGGATTTCATACTAACGCAAGGCTTTTGTATGGATAAAGGCATGTTTCATTCTTCATATTCAGAAGAGGGACGAACCACTGATTGTAATAAAAATAACATGCTATTCCTCGAAATTCATTCAATTTGATAAGTATTATGAGGATAACTTCTCTTTTGCGTTAAGGACCTGAAATACTGATCAGGATCTAAAGAAAAATATAAGGATGACTATAATTAATACGTCACACACATTACAACAATTACCCATTACAATGCACTCTCTCGAAATTCGACCCTAGAATCTGAGGGAATTCACTCAAGGACCAGGGTAGTGTAGTCAACACAGTTCGGAGTCAGGGCAGGGTAAACACAGATTGATTAGCAGTACCTGCAGCACAAAGAAAACAAATACTATGCCCACTGTGAGAACAGTTTGATGTGGTTACCAGTCCATATTAGGTACGTACGTAAGTGGATTAGGCCTACTTCTTATGTAGACTAGACACTTGTCGTTACATCAAACTGCACAAACACTTTAGTGAAAACACGTGGAATCCCATTTCAATGTGCCACGTAATCACGAAAACTGGAAATAAATTGAATAAAAATCTACTCAAGTAAGGCTAATCTTGCATTATCTGAAACTCATATACTGGAGAATAAAATCAAATCCATGAAAAGGAAGTGACGGGTTTTCCTTGTGTATCCTCGGTTTCTTTACTTTACAACATTTCTCCCTAATTTCCTCCTTTCCTGAATGAACCCCAGCATTATCTTTCATTTGAGATCTCTCCAAATTACTTTCGAGTTTCTTTAGTTTCCCATTCATGCGTTGCATTCCATGTTCACAAGTCTTCTAAATTAACTTGGTATAGATCTCCTCTATCATCCACTTGTCACTCCAGTCTCTCTTCGTGTGAAAATTCTACAAGCCCCATATGTAAGTCTAGATCGTTACAGCTACGTTTGGTTGCAAGAATAGATACAATGCTTTTGAAAAAGTTAGTACAATTTAAGAGTCTGTAGGAGACCCAGAGACGAGATGTCTGGCGTCATCTCTCGAGGGAACAGAGAGGGAAGCATGCACAGTTCTGTATATGCATGCTGAATGCTTCGCTGATCTTCCATGTTGTCTGATACACAAGTTTTTCTTCACAAAAATTACACTCGGTTCTCTTGCTACAAAACATGACGTAGCAACAAATTCTCGTATCTGTAAAAGCAGTTTTCTTTTTCTTCCTCTCTATGCATTATTTATGTGTCGACGGCAAAGGAAACCCTTAACATAAATTTATAAACATTACAAATTCGGCAGCATTTCTTAAGTGATGTTAAAGAGCGAACAAGACAAACAGTGAAACGGTATTTGCTATATGAAGAGAATGTTTGGATTTAAGGGAAATAAAAGAACAGAATGATGGAGAAAACTACACAAAGTGCACCTTCATATGATATCAATAAGTTCAGTCCTTCTTAACCGTCAACGTTGGATCAAAGAAACGGTTGGCTTCATGTCCCGACCGTTTAACCACTAAGAAAAAGTCCACGGTACGCATTGGACAGGAGACTGGGTGGGCCCTGGTGCCTCTCTGAATGCAGTGACGAATACAAAAATTTGTACCACCTCCAAGAATCAAATCCCAAATCTCCAGTCGTCCAAACTTGCCCGCATTATGAGAAATGTTTATTATTATTAATATTATTACATGTTAATAAATTGAACTGGATTGCTGTTGGCGATTTGGACTGGAAGGTGACTTGGCTATGATTTTTAATTTAAACTCTTAATTATGAATCGTGAATGGTACAATATAAATAAATAATTAATAGTGATGAAAAGTAGAATCGCCAACGCTACAAGAAGGAGCATATCATGACAGAATAAGAGAGTAACCTAAGAAGCAATTTTGGGCTTTTTTATAAAGTGGCATACTGCATACGTAAATCCTTCGTCTGAGGCGGTCATGACCTGAACATACGGCTCACAATATCTGTTGGTAACAAGAGACAGAACACAGGCAGTGGCATTATCTCAACAAATGTAATTATAGTAATACTACGTCATAAATCAGCTCCTACCTCAACCAACACTCACAGAATACACCAAAACTTACAGTTTCATATATTTTCATTTATTTAAGCTAAAAAGGTAAGACAAACCAGAGGGTGAGATTCTAGAATAACATGCTGGATGAGTAAAACATACATACGCGAGACAGTTACTTTTTCATTCTCGTTAATGATTTCATAATATTACTGAACATTAATTTGGTTTTAAATTAAAACATGTTGATGCGTATGGATTACTCTCTCACAACAATTTTTTATGCAACTAAATCAATGAAACAAAACACAAAAGCAATTATAATTACAGAGAAATGAAAAGAAAGCAGGTTTACAGAAAATACACAGTCCATTAAGAATGTTATTTCCAGTCTACAATAAAAGTATAAATCAGTAGCGTAGATAACCGTTCGGGGGCCAACCGCGACGCGGTAATTTGGGGCCACACTATAAATATTAGGGAAGTTACTTTCAGATTTTATAACAGGGACCCAGAATACTGCATTCCGTCAGAAGAACGGGATCAGCAAGCACCCACAACAAATGTCAGTATTCTGTACATTTGAGTGCCCTTTGACACGGAGCCCCCAACGCCAGGGGATCTGCGGAAGCCATATCTGAGCCACTGAGATAAGGTTAAATTTTGCTTAATGAAAGACAGCCGACCTTTAAAATAATACAAAAATTTCAAGACAACCTTTACAATGTCTTTGAAAATGACAAATAAAAGGTATTATCTAGCCTAAGAGTGGAAAACACGACATGCGAGGCAATTTAATTCAGATCTTGACATCTAGATGTTACAACACAACATCTTATACATCTTTATTACCTGTTGTCAAAACAGATGGTAGTTTTGTAATCGGAAAAAATAAAAAATAGGTCTACCAAATTGAAAAATACCTTTCAAAAGAAACAATATATTTTTAAGAAAATTTGTTTTGTGGGTTCTATTTCACGTATGTATTATTCATTTACGTAATACATCTACAATTTGGTAGTCTATGTGAATGCCCGCTGCACCCTTTTCCATGGTCGGATTATTACATACGTTAACTGACATGTTTGCCATGGGGTCGAATCAGCCTGTAACAGAAATGAGTACCAGGTATATCTCCTGGGGGTAAAGGCGACCGATGCGAAAGGCTGACAACCTTAACACATTCATGTGGCGACTGTCTGGAAATGTGGGAGCCTCAACTTCCTGGAACCCTCAGGACCTGTCCAGGCCTGTATAGGGATAGCTTTACCTTCAATTGACATGTTTGCAATACAAGACTAACTTACAGGAGTCACAGTTATTTTTGTCCGCTTGGTAAATCTGTAAAAAAAATAACAACCAATGTAATAATTGGCAAGCTGTTTTAAGCACATAACTCCTTTAATTAGGCTTTGTACGGTCCGAAATCCCATGCCAAATTTACGTATTATAAATGGCTGCGATAAAAGCAAAATAAGGGTAAAAAACAAAAGACACAGAAAAACCTTTTAGGGGCTCTCACGAAGTTTTATGCTTTAAAATCTCATACGAAAAAGGCTGAACTTGAGAGGGTATATTTTCACTGGGTATCCTATATGTAGGCTAACACAAGGCGTGATAATAGTGCTGAATGTTTGGTCAATCAATACCACAGCCCATCAAAACAACCAGCACTTGATAGAGAAAACTGTGCAGGAAAGTTTATGTTTGTGGCTAAACATGCGTACGCTGCACATATATTCCACCAATACTGATTAACAACGACTTCCATTAAGTCAAAAAAAGAAAAAATCTCAGAAAGTAGTCGGCAACTACAGAAGATTCGAACCGGCCACCTCCAAACAATAAAAATCATAAGCGCTATTTCTTGAGCCAATTTTCTCGGTTCGTCGCACTAATACCGACAGAAAATAACAGCTTATGTTTCGACCTCGTACAGTAACGTCACTTCAGATTCTATGTATTTCCGTCATTACAGTACCGTAAGACTTTGTCTCTGTAATTAAACAGCCCGCACGTTTTCTACTCAGCTTATGAAGCGTAGAGTTAGTCTTTGGACACTGTAATGCCAAGAACGAAATTTTGGAAAGCTACAGAAATTACCTCAAGGCAAGAGGGTTTAAAGACTGAGGACCGCACTTTCAAAATATAGGACCTGTTTTAAGAATTAAAGCTATAGAACAGTCGATTGTGAAATAAATTAAAATCTTGTCTTGACAACATCTGAACAGAGAACCAGGCAAAAAGAATATGAAGAAAAGGCTACAGAGAGCCCACAGACAGAAAAAGAAACCTTTTAGGGCGATAATCGGTTAAGAAATTCACAACTTAAAACGAAGTATTTAAATGTGAATTAATGATATCATATATTATTCTCGAAGCCTGCATGTCGTTAAAACTGTTATATTCTCCCACAATACCAGCTCGGTTTTCGAACCGACAACTTCCTGGACACAAGAGACATTCTTCTAGTTTGGAGCACTGTTTCGCTACAGGTGTGTTAAATATAAGCAATGATGTTAAACACATTAAATTCGGACATGCAAATAGAACAGCTTACTTCATTTCACTTTTGCCTAAACATGCAACAAAAAAATCTTGACAAACCTGTTTCTCTGACTGGTCTGATTTTACAGTGGAAGCGCAGCGTAACACAGTGACGATGGCAGTTGAAAATGTACTCATGGGTGAGAGGTTATATCGGTGATTTGAACTCTTAGTAATGGCCATAGCGACGATATAAACAGCCGCTAGCGGGGGGTTGAGGGTGAGAGATAAGAGCCATCACCATAGCAACGTCTGCTCCCAAGTACAATAATAACACGATGATAATTCACTTGTTGAATGTTTTATACCGCTGTAACTACGCGATTATAGTTCTGTTTCGTATAACAATCTCATTCTGCTCACTCTATATTCACTGAGAAAATGTGTGTTCTCTAAATGTTAGGAGTACACTTATATCTGTAAAGAATACAGTGTATAACAGTAAATCTACCATAAACAGCCGTTATGAATTTATACTGACTTTTAGTCGTAGATACGTTCTTTATTACAACAGACCGGCTGATCACACTAAGCTAAACAGTACCAGAACAAAACTCATACATAATACAAAACAGAATACATATTTGTTATCATGAGTTACGTTTCAAGTAACTTAATTACTTCAATCAAAGCAATTTTTTAGATCTGCGCTCTTTTGGGATTTTACGCAGCGTCGAATGATAGTTTCGTACCGACGTTTCGGGACAACCTATCTGTCCCATCTTCAACTAGTCCAAGAATTTGTTCTTGGACTACTTGACCCTCGAAAATGTCAGGCGTATTCGAAAGAGATGGGTCAGCTTGAATTTTTGTAACTGGGATAAGTCAATATTTTAATCAAGGATATTTATTATTATCATCATTATTATTGTTATTATCATCATTACTGCTATTGTTTTTGTTTTGCCTTGCTTTGTTCTTTGTTTTGTTTGTATGTACGTGCGTATTTTAATTTTATGTATTAGTGCTGTCTTTGTTCCTGACTACTAAGCTATGAGTAAGCACGACAAAAATTATTATTGTCATCATCATAATTCACGTTCCTCACTTCACAACAGTTTCGCTGGTTCTCAAAACAGTACGGGTCTCACTGATCAAGCACTTCTCATTCACTGTTTTGCCAAAAACTTTCTGACTATATGAAACGTGTTAGTATTACTAATTTATTACTATTATTATTCGAGCAATAGCCGATGATCAGGATCCCTCCAGGGCACTGGGCAGTGACACTGCTGCGATTTACGGCCATATCCCATACTACACACTTTCTGTAATACGCTTCATTACACTTGCACACAGTGAGTATATTACCTGTCCCATAGCAGCGACCCGCCTGTTAACAGTCGCCCTCCTAGCTGGTTCAAGGAAATGTTTAAGTCTCTCACGAATACAAAATAATAGATAACTGAAGGATAAACCCAGCTTGTTAAAAAATGGCCTATGTTCTTTTAAAGATGTTACGCGATGTTTCACACGAATCAAATCTAAATGGTAATTTATTGTTACTCTCAAAGTGAGCTAATAATATTATTTTGATTAAGAAGCGGTCATTCGTAACGAGATTTATAAATGTATATGTCCATATTATTCTATAAGGGCAATTCATCAAAGGGTTTTCGTCTTTAAAGAAATAATAAATAACAACAATCCATCTGAAATAAAAAAAAATTGGATTAACGAGAGTCACACTTTGTAAGAAAACGAAAGGCGATAACTAGAGTTACCGGTACTTCAAGAGATGTTTACCACATAAACCACATTTGTCTCATTTTAACGTGCACCGGTTGCATTTGCCCTGGACTACACGCTTTACGATATAAAGGACGGCCATAGCATGAAAATGACCACTTATCTCCTTCGAGAACCGGGCATAAAGAACACATGAACATTTAATTACCTCCATATACGTTTCGTGTACATCTTGAAAAGGTTTCACTTACCCAAGCTGCACACGCTAATACCGTGTATCAAGCTTTGAAAATAGGTCAAAAAAGTTTCTAGAAGACTTCAACACCTTTAATGACTTCTGCATGTTTTTATGGCTGCTAACGTGCGAGAGGACATACTAAACTACTTCAAAACGTTCATTATTAAAACATTATTTCTTAGTTAGTGATTTATATACACAAGGCTGTAAAAGTATGTGTTTATGTAGCAAACCGTAGAAAAATTAATTCTCTTTTCAAATGGACACGATTATATCAGTCAAACAAGCTGTGTGGGTTGTTGCATGACTAAAGCTGGTAGTGTTGAATGGTAATTAAATTAGCGTACAGACTATGCTCCAGTTCGGCAGGCTAACCCTACAACAAGAAAACTAAGCGTCAACACGTCACACTTGTGTCGCAATAACGGCATTGTCTACGGGAAGTAAACGCTACTGGAATGCGAAAACGAGATATGTGGATCCTTAGCTAAAACATCGTAGAACAGGGGTACACAAATCCCGGGCACCAAGTCGCCATGGCGACTAAATCTTGCACGGAGGCGCCTATAATTTGTGAGTCCCAATATGTCACTTGCTTCCTGTCACCATTCTGGCGCCCAGAAATTTGAGGTGGCTCCTGATTTTTGGAAATTTTATACACCCCTGCCCCAGACCGACCATCTATAGACGTACAAAACATTCACGACTACACTTCTAGAGATCCACTGTATAATATGTCCAACTGAAGGCTTCAGTTATTACATGAATTTCGAAGTTATTGTACGCCTTTAATAAATGGGTTGTGCGGCTTTAATAAATGGGATACAAGCAGGTATCCACAAATTTTCCAAACATCTAGGAACCACCTCAAAATTCTTGGCGCCATAATGGTGTCGTGAAGCAAGTTTCATACTGAGGGCCCTCAAATTTTAGCCGCCATCATACAAATGTTGAAGCCCAGGCGACCTGGTGCCTGTGATTTGTCATCCCTGGTTATAAGTTGCCGAACCATTCATCATAGTAATTCCTGATAGTCTCTCGGCTGGTCAGGAAATGCCCCATCCTTTACGCGGCACGGAACGTGCCACTAATGCCGATCTGTACCGGATGAATCCATTCGAATCCGTCACATTGTAGGTATTTAGCATCTACATTTATATTATGCTCCAACCAAAGCCCAGGTTTTCAAAGCGGTACTTTCCAACTACGACTTTCTACACATTTTGCATCCGTCACAAGCCTACTGCATGTCCTGCAAATCCTTGTTCCTGATATGCGAATATTATTTCGTGTAGCGCAAAAAACATAATTTCCTCATTGTGTAACTGTTCAAACCTGCTTTTGCTTCTTAACTCTTAACTCCCGACAACTTCATCACTACCATTCTTCAAACACGCTCAATCTATTTCCCTCCTTTCATAGGACAGTCACAGACAAGTTTCACACCTATACAGAGCAAAAACATGTATAGCCTTCTAAATAACAATTTATTCTGTGAGGACTCTAGTCTTCTGTGATGTTAAGCCGTGTAGAGTGGCTAACCGGTCACGACATGCAATATGTTCTTTCGAAACGTCGGGATCTCTTTATCTCACAACGCATTGTAACATCTCAGAAGACCAGAGTCTTCAACATCTGCGCTCTGTAAACCTCAATCTTGCCAAGTTTTCCTTACAGACAGTCATATTCTACTCATAAAATGACACAAAATATCTTCCGAAAGTGACCTGCACTTAACTCCTTCGCCAACGGAATGCTGACATTTTACAGTCATTACCGATGACACATTTTATAAAGCTGTTCCAGCTGTGCTTCTGTTTCCGTATTGTATTGCACTCTAATGACGAGAAATAAACAGTCATTTTAATTTAGCAAAAAGCAATTTTCCTTCATTGGTTGATAAAGAGGAGTCGGGATATCTCAGTCACTAATCTACGGGTTGGATATAACAGACATCTGCTTCTACACTACAAAGACAATTTGGTTAAAGCATTTTTGGAAAATAATCTTTGCTTATTCTGAAAATCATACGAATCTAATATAGGTAGACGTATTCGTTCTGTGAGCAAAATGCCGAGTTTGTGATGGGTAAAGTAGGTAGCCCGTAGTTACCACTGAGCTGTAAACGGTTAAATTAAACAAAGTTCATGGAAAATTAGCTGCATGTGCTTACACGTTTCTTATAAGTGGCAGGGAATGTAGAGGTGACTACGTAAAAATTTACTTCCTCGGATTCTGTACCACCCGTAAACAAACAGTGTAACTGGTTCCGTGGAACAACGCCAGTTGATAACAATGGTCTCGCAACAACAAAAAATTCAGTAAAAACAGAAAAAAACATATAATTTACAATTTTGAATACAAACTTCAATGAAAATAATTTCCATTTCTATTTAACAGTGATGTATAGAAACAGATATTTGTTATAATACAAGAACAAATACCATCCAACTCCACGGAGCAGACTACGTCTTAGAGTGCTTTAGTTGGTTAAGAAATGGACAGCATTTTATCGTACCTGAAAGTTCATTACAGTTTTAAAAACAGCCCATCATTTGACAGTGTCCTGAGCCAAATGAATCCAGTCAAGCCCTGCCAATCTATTTAAGATCCATTTTAAACTTATCCTCCCATCTGCACTTAGGTCTTACAACTGGCCTTTTTCATTCAGGTTTCCCCAACTAAACCCTATTAAATATATGTCTATATATACTCGTATATACACATCTTATTCCCATACATACCCTAGAATATAACACACATATTTTAAAAATCTTTTATGGTTCTTTTTCGTATACAAGAAATTCGGTTTTTACTTCTAAATGGTGCGGTTAAATAATTTGCTGATGTATACATTTGTGTATCATTTATTATTATCATTGCTTATTTGTGGTCTTGACTTCTGACTTCATATGCAAGATTTGTATTAGCAGTTACGCAAACGTTTTTCAAATACCAAAGTCTTCCGTGGCTAAACTAAATTGGGTTAACAGCACATGAATAGTGCAGTGGTGACGACACTGGCGTGATCCATCTCAACCCCTGAAACTCTTGTAGTAATAAATACAGACACATTTGTGTTCGTTTCACAGATAAAACAACAGCTTTTTCATAACCCAAATGTTATATAGTCTAGGTAATATGAATTGTAGGAAGTTTTGCTGGTTTGATATATTATTTAATCCATTGAGTTTCTGCTCGGGAATGAAACCATAAGGTCGTGATGCAGGCTGGTGCGTCAGTAGGCCACAAAAGACAGAGGCAGACAGTTGTTAAATACACAATTAACGTGCCTATAGTCAGTTGATATTTTAACGGCTTCCTTGTTGATTGTATTTACTTTTGGTGCATTTAACAATTCTGTCAATTCCTCATGTCGTATAACGTCAATTGTTCAGCGAGTAATAAATTGCTAAGGATGTGATACGAAACAATCGTGTCCTAATATAACGTAAGGCATTATTTTATTATATAGAGGCATTAAGGAAAACAAAGAAAAAATCAGAATAGCCTGTATTGAGTAGAAATATGAAATCGGAACTTTCAGAATACAACGCGAGCAATCACAACATTTGGTGAGAGCATTCGGAAACCATTATATCGCCAGCCGATTCGGTAATAAGGCACTCTGTACACATTTCTTCTCCGCATCAATGCATAATTGGTTACTATAAGGGCGAAAAATATCAGTCGGCGAAATATAAAGTTTTTAAAAAGCCAATTCTCCTGCAAAGATAAAACAATTATTATTATTATTATTAATATTATTATTATTTTAGTAGTAGTAGTAGTAGTAGTAGTAGTAGTAGTAGTAGTAGTAGCAGTAGCAGTAGTTATTGTTGATGTGTTACTTCGAATATCCTAAATCGGGCAAGCACTATAAATGAAAGACTACATAAAATTAAACCTAAATCACAACGACTGAAATAAGAAAATTCAGCACTGACAATAAATAAATTAGGATAAAACATGACAATGCGTCCTCAGGAAAGAGAGCTTTCCTACTACAAATATTTAAATAATCATTTTCAGCTGCTTTTCATAGTGTTAGGAAGGATACAGTGCATTTTAAAATTCAATCTCAGTTGAAATGCAAAACACATGTTAAACAACTGACAAAATAATGACAATTATTATGATAATGATGATAATTATTACAATAAATTACCTCATTAATCGTGGTCAAACAAAATCGAAACGTTACTTGTGTGTGGTGAA
The DNA here is from genome assembly GCA_021186555.1 of Reticulitermes speratus. Lineage (NCBI taxonomy): Eukaryota > Metazoa > Arthropoda > Insecta > Blattodea > Rhinotermitidae > Reticulitermes > Reticulitermes speratus. The sequence goes on along the minus strand of JAJKFL010000003.1, from coordinate 34,399,065 downwards.
AATACTTCACACGAAGAGAAAATCCAAACTTCCTAGATTTAAGTTCACCCCATACTCCTCACTCCCTCTCTCCCCCCCCTACTGTTCTCAATGCTATTACCGTCAGATGTCTCCACCAAAGAAGTTTCACATTACGTAAGAATCAATAGGTGGTCGATGCAATACTTGATTATTAAAGAGGAAGAAAAAATCACGTTAAATTACTAACAACAGATGTCTAAAGCACGTCCTGCCGACTTGTACTAATTACTCGATCAATGACAATTACTCCAAATAAAACTACGCGAACAAAGGAACGATTCATCTTTATTTCGCAATATCATCTTCCAAGAATCCGGTCATGGCGACAATAACGGCGTAGCATTGAGAGTCTGTTCCACGTGGCAAGTTTATTACCTTAAGTCTAAGGTGAAAGCGAGAGCGAAATAAGACGTAGAGTAGACGAGAGGAAGAAGAAAGGCAGGTAATTAATTGCCATTCCTTTTTTTTCCTATGGCTCGACAGCCCTATATGGGCCTGGGCCTCCTCATTTCGTCGAGGTTTCATGATCACACACATTAGACACACCACAGTCGGTAGAACTCCTCTGGAGGGGGGACCAGCTCGTCGCAGAGACCTCTACCTGACAACACACAACACTCACAAGAGACAGACATCCATGCCCCCGGTGGGATTCGAACCCACGATCCTAGTAAGCGAGCGGCCGAAGATCCACGCCTTAGACCGCACGGCCACTGGGATCGGTAATTAATTGCCATTAGTGCTAATAAACATGCAGCTCATCAGTCTTCTACAAGTGGACGACGGTATTTTCCTTACATTTCGATGTGGTTGATATTTCATAAGGCTTTATTGTTCCTATGTTAGACGGACATGTTCAGCTGCCCGACTAGCCTCCTATTCAGTGCGTACCGTGGGCACTTTCCCCTGGGTTAACGCGGCTGGGGCGTGAATTTCACCACCCTCCTTCACCTAATGTTGTTTAAGAATGAGTGGAGCTATAACTTCACTCTCCATACGCCTTTATGTTGCGCACGAAGGTCAATTTCGCCTTCATTTTATGTTTCTTTACGTCTATTTTACATCCACTGTTTTCCACAAAGTAGGGTACATATTGAATAGTAGCGAAAAAATGCCTGTAAAATTTCAGAGTTTCCGCTTAAGAAGAATTTATCAGATCCGTAACGTATGCTAAGGTAAAAAGTTTAAATTACTCCTCAAGCGTCAGATCATAAGGACGTATGGGTGAAGTGACGTACAGCTCCATGCACTCTTAACGTTGAAGCTGGATAGACGTCAAAAGTTAGTTCTACTCCCAGGGTTAGAACTCCCTTACCCATTAGATAGGACGCCAAGTGGGCTCCAAAAGTTGCAGACAAGAAATAAAGCTCTGGGAGCATGGAACCCAGGTTTACTGGTCGTGCAGTCCGTAGTCTGGTTACTATACTCTCTGACTATTTTTTATCCTTGCATCGTATGTACACATAACAACAAAACCATTTAACCAAATTACTACACTACACACACAATTTAAATATTTGCCAAAGGTCGAGGTAATGTTATGGTAACGTTTATATGTATATTTCTGTAGAAGGAGTTGGGAATGTAAATTGAGAGATTTCCCATCTGAAGCACAAAAATTACTTTGAAAATGTTTATTTACTCTACATCTTTCTATATTTACTTTGAATTACCATCAAGGGTAAAAACAAGTAAGGTGGGTTTTAAAAATTTTATACGCAATAATAATAACACAAGTTTTACAAACACGTATGGTATATATGTACGGCATGTTCACAAAACTATGTTTCGTTGTGTGCTAAACTAATCTTGTGTAGGAGTACGCTTTTTATAGTCATGTAATTGAACATAATATAAAGCTATCCCCATTATCCCATTACAGGCCTGACAGGCCCTTACGGTTCCAGGAGGTTCAGGATCCCAGGTTTTTAGACAATCGGCACATGAAGGCGGTAAGGTTGTCAGCCCTACGCACCGGCCGCCTTTACCCCTCAAGAAATATTCCTGGTATTAATTTCTGTTAGAGGCTCAGTCGACCCTAGGGTCATAGTGCTACCGAAAGGATTATGTCAATGAAAAATTCCAAGGACACCATTGGGAATCGAACCCGCGACCTTCCGGCTTGTAGCGCAGTGCCTCAACAACCAACATATTTGACATCAACGTGTAAATTTGTACCCCTGATGATTCAAAATCGAAGCGAAACGTGCCGAGTGTTTTAATAAAAGTTATGAAGAAAATTTGTGTGCTTTATTTGATAAGAAGTACTCGGTAAATATCAATACGGTTAAATAAATGGGACTGTATTTGAGTACTACTTGCTGGACATGGTTACTTTGTGCAGACAGGAAGGCGCCTAGCAGGCGGGAGACAACAGACATGTGACCCAAAGTACACAGACACACACAACACAATGCACCTTATATAGACGCTCACACACGGTACTGTGCGTACGAAGGAAGGGACACAATACAGTCCCTTGTGCTTAGCCTTGCACTTAAATGTTTGTTTTAAAATTGACCTACCAACGAGAGAAATCAGACTCTACACTGCAAAAAACATTTCATCTAAAACTGATGGTCAGGACACAACATATCTAAATGGATTTTTAATGAATTCAAACATGTAATTATGCTCACTATACAGACCGCGCTGTACATGTACTATGTTTTAAGCAGTGTTTAATAGGCAAGATTAGAAGTGACTGACATTTAAAACACTGTTTTTTCTACATCACTTCAGGAGTAAAATTGCTGCAATCTTTCAGGACAGATGTTTGCGAATAAATTATAACTTACAGTGAGAAGTTAGGCAAAGTTACAGAACTCGAAATTTCTACGGCTTATGTTCCAGTTCATAAGTATTACGATATGTACAATATTAGAATATAAAACCTTTTCGTATTTTGCAATGAATATGAAATGTGATATTCTGCAAGCAAAGTCTTGCAACAGTGTCACCTGCTGTAAAAACACGAAAAAAAAATAAGTTATATTTTATCCATTATCACTTACGATGCTCGACAATTTGTAGTTTAAAAATAAATTACGTTTTATTCTTCAAAATACGTTCGCAATTCCACGTCACCTTCAGGAAACAACTGAAACTCTCCAGACTGACGCGTATTTTTACGGCGTAGTTACAGGTGTCACATAACTAAGAGGTCAAATCAGTAAGTGTTACGTGGCTAGAAGCACGTTCCGTCGACGTAAACAAACGTGCATTTATTTTTATTGGTTTCAAACTCCTTATGAAGGAAGGTGTGAGACAAGGCGGGAGCGCCTGCCTCTGCAGACAAATTGCTTTTCAATCAGAAGCGAAAATAACGCGCATATAAGAAGACTGAAAGAAAGAAGGAGAAAAAGAAAACAATGAGTCGACAGCAAGGAAATAGAGAGTAGACAGTAAAAATGCCATGAGCAATAGAAACATACGTGGCAGATTACGACAGGTAAAAACAAAGTGGAAAGTAATAGAACAATCACACATGTTCTATAACTACTTGCCTGAGACAGTTCACTCGGTTAAAACAATTAGAGACTATGCAAGATAATCAAATCCCGGTTACATCGAAGCCAAACAGCACGTCAGCAACTTCTTCTGAGGAGCTCAGTGAACCTCAGTAATCAGTTCCCTGATGAAGAGAATGGAAATGGTTCTCGAAACGTCGACTTACTCGCCATTCAACCACCTGACGCCGCTGCCAGCCAGAAGAAGTTTTTTCGAATTCATCCGCCGTGAAAACTTCAGATTATATGTCTTCTGAGGAAGCTGCCTATATAAAGGGCTCGGGAAATGAATCCACTCACCTTCATCTAGTGTCTAGGTTAAGAATACGTGGAGCTATACCTCCAATATCACCATAAATTTTCAAGAAGAGGAAATGTAATTAAGAACTGGAAAGTTTTACTTCTTTCTTTCCTCAATCAATAGTCTGCAAACAGATAAACAAATTTCGGGGCTTACTTTCTTATTCATTCACCAAATTAAATCGGTTCCCCTCCTCGTATATAGAAGTTCCGAAACATTTTAATTCCTGTGATAAAAAAAATGCTGTGCCCAAAATGCAAGGTAATTAATATTTACGTGTACAAGTAACTGGGAACAGAAAATATCCATCGCTAAGTGTAAAATTAATTAAAGGCTATGGCAGTACAAAACAATCCCTATTCACATTGGTGCCAAATCACCATCCGACACAACAGTAACGATTTATGACAGTCGATCACGATCACACGTGTGTGAAATGTACATCAACAAAACAACAACAAGCATCAACAAGGTTACTGTAACGTAGAAGGAAACAACAACAATCACAATGTGCCATTTGTTATGCACTGGGTCATATATTTAAATGCCAGGTTTGACGTTCTTAGCCGTGCTGACGAAGATTCAAGAGCGAACAGTGAGTGCTGTATAAGGACACAATGTCTGTTTATCGTATCACAAGGAACATACAAAGAGCTGTCTGGACAAATTACGGTATTCCTAGTGTTAGCCTTGCGATACAGACGTAGCATGTGAAGTGCTGTCTTACTAATTACTAGTCATTAACGAGTTTAAACAAACGTGCAGAACATTAACAACCAAGTTAGATAGAAACAATACATCAAATGGAAATGTAAAGTCTAAGCAACTGCACTATTTAAATACAAGTAATACTTGATGGATGGCTTCATGTCGTGTGTTAAATAATCAACATATAAACAGTCGAATTATCGTCTAACATAAGTGTATACTTCATATTACTATAGGTGAGCTACATGTTTCGTTCCCCTTGTGCCATCATCAGGCTTCTGTACAAAAATTTTTAAAATAAACGTAAAAGCCTAATCATGAATATACACTTTCTTGTGAGATCTCACAATTACATGTCATATTTTTACAATTTTATTTCAATCCCATTGATACCTTCATAATGGCCATTCATAAATTGGACCCCAATATATTAAAAAAAATTTTTGATTTTAATGATTGATTTCTTTTTAAAAACACAAACACAACATTTATATGATATCCTACAAGAGACTGTACATTCATGGTTACGCTGTTGTCTTTATTTTAAACATGTTTATACAAAAGCCTGATGATTGTGCAAGGGGACCGAGGTATGTAGTTTACCTATAAAGGTAAAGCAATCCCATTACAGGCCTGGACAGGCCCTTAGGGTTCCAGGAGCTTGAGGCTCCCAGATTTCTAGACAATCGGCACATGAAGGTGGTAAGGTTGTCAGCCCTACGCACCGGCCGCCTTTACCCCCCAGGAAAGACTCCTGGTACTCATTTCTGTTAGAGGCTGAGTCGACCCCAGGGCCATAGTGCGACATAAACGATTATGTCAATTAAAAATTCGGGAATCGAAACCGCGACGTTCCGGCTTGTAGCGCAGTGCCTCAACCAACTGCGCCACCGCGTGCCCCGTAGTTTACCTATAGCAATACAAAATATACAGTTGTGTTAGACAGTAATTTGACTGCTTATTTGTGGCGTAACTTTACTACAAAATTAAGGAATAACAAAGTTGATAAGACAATACTTTTAAAGCTGCATTTTTATCGTGTGCAAGAAAAATAGTACAACTTCTTTTTCGTCACATAAAACAAGTTATACCGTAGGCTTATGTGGGTACAAGTATTCCTTGTGTCTCCAACACCGTCTGACAAACACACACCGTCAGTAATGCACCGCCTGCGGCAATCACAACAAACTGGCACTCGGGCTTGGTATTTTCAGGCGTAGGCACACACCAAGTCCGATGTTTCTTTCTTTTACTTCTGTATGTGGTAGTGGCCTGTATTTTATTGTGTCATAATGTATAATTACACTTCTCTACATGTCAACATCCCTCTATTTTATTCTATACACATAATTCTACACATCATTGACACTGTGTTATTTTACTTCAGTAAATGGTCTCGTCCCCTATTTATTGCTATGAATCAACTTACTTCCCTGTCTCAGTCACATAGTACCTTAGTGTACAGCATAATTTTACTTCTGTATTGTCAGTGGTCTTGTATTTTATTGCATTTTACTGTATTGTATAGTGTTACTTCTGTATGTCATTAGTTCTATACTGAATTGTATACCTTTATTTTTGCATGTGTCAGTGGTCCTGCATTGTTCTCTACAGTGCAGCTTTACCTACACATATCAGGGGTCACGTAATATACCTGTGTAGCAATGCCTGTGGGCTTATACATAAGACCAATGTATATAAGTAATCCTCCATATTATTACATACAGAGGCATTCTTATTTACTCCGAAGACTGAAACTTCGACGTGTATCCTTCTAGCAACTATTGACAGTATTTAGAGTACAGCAATATTGTTTTTAGTCGGTTGCGGCATTGCTATACAAGCCGGAAGGTCGCGGGTTCGATTCCCGACGGTGTCATTTTCATTGACATAATCATTTCGGTCGCATTATGGCCCTGGGGTCGGCTCAGCCTCTAACAGAAATGAGTACCAGGAGTATTTCCTGTGGGGGCAAAAGCGGCCGGTGCGTAGGGCTGACAACCTTACCACCTTCATGTGCCGATTGTCTAGAAATCTGGGAGCCTCAACCTCCTAGAATCCTAAGGGCCTATCCAGCCCTGTAATAGGATTGCTTTACCTTTACCTTTAATCCAACTAAACGGAAGTTTTAATATGAGGTCAGACTTTGTATCCCTGATTCCATGCGTACATCTGAATGATCTCGGAGGTAAAAAAAGCAACACGGAGGCCTACTCATTTATTCATCTTCTATTTCGTCCCTTAAATTTTCCCTTATGGGCTTCAGACGTCCTCAGTTATATATGTTACGATAAACTTAGTGAAAGCGTAGAGAAATGCAACTTCCTACAAATTTTACAAGATAAACAACAAAAATGCTGTCCTTCAGTGTATTTAGATTGTGACGTTCTGAGTTTTGACACCGTATAGTGTGGTAGATGGGCACCAGTGTTTAGGAGGGACATAATGCCGCAATTTACAAAGTGCTTAAAATCTCCACCGCGAACTGGTGTAACGTAATCAGTATTGCGACTTCGCTAAGGCCTGAACAAACGAGGAATCTGGTTCGACTCCATAAAAGAAAACAGACGTTTCTTCTCCAAAGCGCCCAGACCGGTTCTGGGTACCTTCCGGCCTCCCAGTCAATAAATATTGGGAGCTCTTTCTCAGCCGATAAAGCAGCCTAGGCGTGAAGCTGGCCACTGACCTCCATCTAATGCAGAGGTTAGGTAAGTGGTCCTGTACCTCCACTCCAACATACGTCTTTATGACATATAAACTCATGAAAGTTAGAACACACTATTACCATTTTGCTAGCTAAATATTATTGAACCACTCTTCAGTTACATCTACAGAAGCAGGGAATTCTTGCGTGCCATTTCACAATTTAAATCCTGCTATAATAATACTAAGTTATAACACTCATATCGACTTTCGTCATTTTAATTTCCCTACATTCCAAACCATTATCGTCTGCGTGAGCATAAGAACAAGATCAATAATAAAGTTTTGACGCCATGTTGGGACATTTTTATTGGTTGTAAGGGGATAGGTGGGAGGGACGCCTTGCATCAGGGAGGTGGATCTTCTTCAACCTCTTCCTTACCCTTCAATACTCATCCCCTAACAATGGGAGCAACCGACCGACCATCAACAGCTGTTACGAATACACGCTGAGGGGTGCATTTCTGTATGATCAATAACTCCATTCCTGCAGCTTCCACAGGATGTTGTATCAGTAACACCGTCCTGTGATATTAAAGGAATGACCAGTGTTGTTTGAGACAGATAATAAAACTGATGATATAACAAATTATTTTTCTCAGTCCTCTTATTAAAAGCGTACTTTCTAGGTAAAATGTGCAGCTTTATTTAGACATAAAAATAACTACGTTTACACTTCTAGAGGTATAATTAAGCAAAGTAAGCTAACACGGATAAATAACGCAAAATTTTGTTACCAAGACATAAACTATTACCATAGTCTCGTCACTGTGTTATTTCCTCAATAATTCGTTGAAAAAGAAAGCTTCAGATAAAAAGGAGCAAGCTGCAGGAATTAGCGTTAATGAGGCGTATGGGGAGCGGCGATGAACTCCAGTTACTCTGTAACTAAGGCATTATATGAACGGTGAGTGGTCAGCATTACATACAAGCCGCATTTCCCTCGTGGGAAGAGTACCCCGCCCGCTGGATGGGCCCCAGAGCCGGTCTGGACGCTTTGGGGTAAAGACGAAAACTGTTACCACAATCGAGAATCGAACCACGATTTTTCAGACACCCACCCAGCCCGTAGCCTAGCTTTCATCGCAAAAGACAGGAAGTTGAAGCTGAAAACACTTTTTGCTGGATCGTTGTTTACAAAGAAACCGACAGGTTCAGAAATATGCAGCTACTCTACATCGTGCTTCTACAGAACTACAGCGTTATGGTTAATGTCTTCAGTAAAGCACTAGACTTACACAAGCGAATAGCTGAAAATCCGTGAATACGAAATTCAAAGAGTTGAAGATGTAATTCATGTTCGGCGTTAAATAAGTCTTTGGCAAAGTTTCTCTCCTGCTACGATAAGAATGCTAGCCGTCAGCCGTACCAAAACAGCATAACGACACAGAAAATTTGTGTAGCGTTTTAGATCTGGAAAACAAAGCACCTGAAGTAGGAATCAGTGATTTAAGAAAGACTGATAGGCCTATATCTTGAGATGGAGGGCCCAAAGACTAAATTCAAGTCACACGATCCTTTTAAATGTGATAATAGCAAAGCTGGCCAAGGGATTATTGAGTTTTATGGAACCAGAAACTTCTTTATCGTGTTAAAGACCTTACTATTGAACCCTAACTTGAGCTAGTTGAATCCAATCCACACACGAACGCCCTACATCTTAGAAATCCAGTTATTACCTTCTAGTAAAATGGCTGAAACTGCACTACTCTTGACTCGCACTTAGAAGGTACCAGATTCGAATTTCTACCAGGATACCGAATATACTAACCGAAGCTTTTTGTGGTTTACCTTGGTTTCTCCGGGCAAATAACGAAATAGTATCTCAAATGATAACACGGCTGCTATCTTTTTCAACTTGTCTAAATCATTATTCACTAATCACCCTATAATTCGACACTATACACTGAGCAACTAACACAGACCACAACAAAATAAACACGCTCATCTGCACTTAGGACTCTCAAATGATCGTTTCATTCAGGATTTATAATTACAATTTTGTACGTATGTCCCATTTTCCTTTTCAAGCTACATGCCCCACACAAGACTATGCACAGAAAATCAGTGCGTCTATTTTAAATGTAATAATTTGTCGCAAAAACAATTATCCATCGTGTTTAACACAGGTCCGCCTAGTAATTATGAAGACTCTATTTAACTAGGCACTCGCGTTCTGGTTATTCGCATAAGCTATCATTCATTTTTTACGAAAATAATTGAAATGCAGATGTTAGCTACCAATTCATACATCAAGCTCAGTTGTTTCCTTTTTTGAAGTATGAAGTAAGAAGGGTACGACACGTCTCAGATGCGAAAAAAAGCAAAAAAAAGCCAATATATCCGAAGATAAATAATATGTTATGTGTTGAAAAGACTAATGTGGTAGACGTGTGGTTTTGGAACAATGGAAAGGAAAATGGAAAGGGCGGGGATCCGAGTGAAATGGGAAGGGAGAAGCAAAGAAGGAAATTACAAAATATATATCTTATACCCCTGCGTAGCAAAACAAGAAAGTAAGAAAAAAAAGAAATTGGTGAGCTCAGATGAAACACACAAAGAAGAAAAGCATAATGCAGGACATCGAGATTAACTGCAGAGAAGTAAGATTGGAACTTGCGCTCTTTGATGAGCAGCAATACTCGATATGAAGTGTTTTATTTAAGACGCTGTTAGTTATACATGAGTAAGTAGCAATGGCTAAGCGATATTGACGGGGGAAGGGGAGTACTCGCAGAAAACCCTTTCGCAGTTCTACTTCTCCACCAAAAATCCCACACAGACTGGCTTGGGCTAGAAACCTGCCCTTCGCCGCGAGGTCCCGAGCGGATGTAGTACACATGAATGAGAACAGCGGAGGAAATGTTGTGTAGAAACGAAATTATATTTCGTACTGGACCTTTTACCGGTATGTTAAAAAGATAGAGTTTTACTAGTAATTTGACTGATTTACGGTATCAAAATAAGTGCCAGGACACATACTTTACTACTACTACTACTACTACTACTACTACTACTACTACTACTACTACTACTACTACTACTACTACTACTACTACATCTACCACCACTACTACCACCACCTACTGCTTTCTTTTTCCTGTGCAACAGTTGGGTGGTTGTAACTCCTAATCTTCGGAAGCTACCTATGTCCACCTACTCATGTCATCCATTATCATGTTATTTTTTCTCTGATAGCATATGTATGACAATTTAGTGACGCTATCTCCTTGCATTATACATATATACACACACACACACCGTCTCCAGTCTGACCGATAAGCTTGTATATGTTCAACAACATCCTGTGTGTTTCTGCTTCCCTTCACAAATTAGAACACTTACTGTCGTGTAACGAGTTCATATAAATTCGGGCCATAACGAGGGGCAGATCTATGAGCTTTTCAAAATAAAACGTAGAACATAAATTCGCACTGCATTCTTCTTCTTCCTATTTTTCTTCTTCTTGGTATTATTCCTCCAAGAGCTTAGAGTCTCCATGTTCCAACGTAATCTGTTCTCCCACTCTCCAGCTTCCAAACTCCCACCTTCCATAATGACACCAATACATGTCCTTTGTATACCTTATGTGTACCTCTCCTCCTCCTTCATTATCTTCATGGCGGCAGTGACAAGTGCACCACTTTTTCAGTAACATCTCCTCTCGATCCGTTCAGTATGGCTCTACTATCTTTGAGTTGTATTCACTAGGTGTTATCGCTGACAAAGTAACATTTGTTCCTTCCCATAATTTTTAATTCCTCATTCTATCTTACTTTACCACCTGAAGGCAAATTCAATCGCCCATTTTTGTCTCCTCATTCATTCGTCAGGTGACACGTTTCACCTCGGTGTAGGCTTAACAAACTGTTTGAAACGTACTACGAAATATACCTCTCTGAATTCCTTTCCACGCATTTTTATAACAAATTATTCCACTCAACGTCTTTGTTACAATTGCCCTTCCACAAACCCTGCTTTGGGTACGTCTGTTACACGTTCCAATATGAATTATCTCTGACAAGTAATTAAAGTATGTTTTAAACTAATCTTCTTTCTGTATACAAATCATGAACTTCTCCCTCCAAACATAAGTGCTTCGTCTTACTTAAGTTAAAGCTAATACCCAATTTTTTTAAATGCTTCTATTATTTTCATCATATATCTCGTATCTTTTATACCTCATGCAAATATCTGTATGTCATATTCATCAGAGCATTTCCTCTACCATGCGCATTATATTGTAAAATTTTTATGTATTTAAAATTAAGTTAATTCGGGAAGTCACGCTAAAATGCGATGTTGACTTTATTATAAACACAACCAGAGCAACATGGCACTGACTACTAGGAAACTGTATACGCTACCGAAGGAGGTAGGGTTAGTAACTCTTCATGAGTGCACAAAATCTAGACGTCAAATGTCCCCCGCAGACTGATGCCAGTAGAAACTTCTCACAGCTCTGTCTCACCATACTTTTTTTGAAACCATCTGTTCCTTTTGTGAGTCATTTATAATCGCCTCTCATATTAGCACTTGACAAAAGTGCGTGGTGTTAAATCACAACTGAGAACACTTTTAAGATTTATGAGAAAATTTGCTCGTTTACGAATAATTATTTACTACAACGGCAAGGATTAATAGGTGGTTTAAAAATCGTTTTGCTTTTCACGACAAAGAAGTTACAAACTAGCCCCTTACTTCTAACCACTTCAGCAAGCATTAATCTGCACCACGACGTTTGAAACAGCAATTATAGAAACCCCACATCTTCACATCATTCTCACTTCAGAAAGGGAAGTAAGGAAATAATACCCCCTCTTTCCCTTGAGAGCAGAAGCAACTTTAATATAAAATAGAGTTACAATCACATCCTATCATAATTTCTTGTCCCAAGCGACCAAAAACTTACCCCTTCTCCTCCACTCTTCCTAACGCATATATATTCTCAAGCAACTATGTCTGAATTAGCCAATGTGGCTACAAAAAATTTGCACACAAATATTAGGGTCCTTTTTTTCTCCCCCTTTCCCTCTTTTCCTTGTGGTTGAGGCGTGAGAGAGGGTTGGTTATGACACAAAATGGTTGAGAGTCGGGGAGAAGGGTGCAAAGGAATGTAGATTATGAAAGGTTGGCTGGGAAGAATATAGCATAATTATAACGGAATGTAAGTGGTATATTTCAAATATTGTAAAAGAGGAATTTTTATTATCTGTTAAGTACAGTAGTGAGAGGAGTATATTTAAGTTCACTGTGCATTACAGATGTTAATAATTGATGAATTACCACGCAATTTATATACTGTCAACAGCCTATAATTCTCACAATGTTCAGTCACCGTGACGCAATTCTACCAACCGTGAACTATTGTAATACAAGTTATATAAATCTGTTACGAACCTTTGACAACTGTCATAAAATGTAATCCAGTTCCAAGTGTACTTTACTGCTGTATTTCAAACACAATACAAGCATGTAAAAGGTAAATGTAAATTTGTACCTGCGCTTAATTAGGCTCCACGCCATGAAGGATATGGGGGAGTGCAGGTACAGTCCCATGCATACTTAATAATGGGATTAGACTGAGATTAGTGGAATGTCAAACACTGGCTTTAATTTCTTCGCTTTATAGCTCTGAATCTAGTAACTGGAAAGCCGAATTCGATTCACCAAAGAACACCATGCTGTTCTTGTGCACTTCATTTTCACCTAGCAAGACGGTATGATAGAGGGTACAAAAGGCGCGAAATAATACAGTAAAAGTCTATGAGAGCATGTATATTCTATAGCGAAAAAATCTTCAGATTATGGTTGATTATCCCTATATATACATATATATATATATATATATAGGATACATGAGTAACAGGATTATTCTTCTGTCGTTATTCTGTCATTACGAAACCGCCACTGTTGTCGATAGTTTCAAATGGACCGAATGAGAGCAACAATAAACGATAATGAAAGGCACGGCGAAAGGTACTTCGGTTGGTTGCATTATCAATCTTTGCAGGAAACAATATTTATCTAGGCCTATATTCTATCACCGTTACCTTTTCAGAACATTTAAAGTAATTACAACGTGTACCTCAATAACTAAAATATATAAGGGTGGAACAACGGAAAAGATATTTGTGAAAATTCTGGCTAAGAGTGGGCTCGCAACCTGTTCCATCTTCCTGTATGTTTACACTTAATATTTTATGCGGTATTCAGTCTCCAGACTTCTGGCTGTAGAGAATAGTCAGGCAATTACATTTATATTTTAATATTCCTCATTAACTCTTAAAATCCCATTTATTTCTGCTCGTATATCTCAGCTTCTCAATTTGTTTACCCTCTTAACTATTCTTACAGCCTTACTTCTGCCACAACTTTACTCTTATCCCTCTTTCTGTTAACCCACATTTTACTTCCAAATAATAATAATTGTGTGACAGTCATAACAGTGTAGAACCTAAGCTGTTGTTCCTTTCGGAATTTAATGTCCAACTGGATATTTACACATTCACACGTAGCTACATGTACTTTTCCTTAGTATCATTACAAAATTTCGAACTTCAAACATGAATTTGTTCGAAAAATTATTGCAAAAATACGACTTGGAAAACCTAAGTGCAGACAAGAGTTTAGTATTAAAATGAATATTAACTAAGCAAAGCAGGAAGGTAAATTGTGTAGCAGGTTCAACTGGTTCAGAAAATATTCCAGTGGCAACACTCGTGAAAAGGAAATAAAAACTTCAGTTCCATACAAAGTAAAGGATTTATTGGCCAACTGAGCAACTATCAATTTATCAAGTAGATCTCTGCTCCAAAAAAGACATTTAATCTCCATTTGTTGACGCACTTACGAACATGGAAATCATGCCAAAGCAACAAAACGCAATCTGCAGCGTTTCGTGAGATCACCGAAAACTAGTCCCTTGGTAGAGATGAACGGAGACAAACAGAACGCAGGCTGGAGACCACTTTCATCTGCTACGGATATATACAAATTAAAATCCAAGAATACACAGGAATATGCCTACTGCAGCCACAACTGAAACCACTCCAACGAAACATTCACTCCTTCTCCTATATTGTTTCTGTGACTCCATTCCCTGAGATACTCTGTCTGTTCCAGTACCATTTCTTTTATCCACTTTGCGTCTGTCCTCCAAGCCTCCCCAACGGAGTCGTGTGGAATATTTGTAGTTTTAGACAAAGAAAATGGCTGAAATATACCAAGAACCCACATAGCAATGCACACAACTAGATGTCGCTTTTCTTAACTACAAGCTACTTTTGTTACTTTGAATAGAAAGTATGTGGTAATGGGGGATGAATCTCCATCTCGACTCCCCTCCGTTGCTACTTTCTTAAGACTTATTTGACACTTCTACATTCCTGCTCTTCCAAGCAATCTCCTAACGGCGACAAGTTACATCAATTGAGCGGCAGTGTCAACATATGGCACCCACGTTCTAAGATGTATTTCAAGAACACAGTAAATACAACTTACAATCTAATAAGATCAATAAAGCAGCAGACTATTTAACCGTTTAAGCATGAAGTCCTTTCATTTTAAGAGTGACTGCTGGTCATTGTATCTAGATGTCGAGTTCCTGTCGGGGAGTATGATAAAATTTTAAGTCTGTGAAGTAATACCTTGATTGTCCTGGGGTGTCACCTCTGAAGAGAAGATTGGTCTGTCAGTTGTCAGGCTGCCGTTCCTTGTCATCTGTTATGTTCAAATTTACGTCTTCTGATTCCTTTCAGGTGTGTTAAATATTTATAGGGTTATTAGTTTGTATAAATGTTGTACAATAGACCCCTATACAGCCTACATATCCTCTGGCAGTCCAATCTTCGTAGCGCAGACCATACAACATCGTATTCATTATAAGCTGTAACGGCAGTTTTGTCACTTGGAACTCTTCATTACAGTGACCGCCGCCAAATATAAGTCTCTTCTACTTTTTGTGTTGGGCTATGCCTTGTCTTCTGCTACAGACTTCGCATTTTCATGATTTTGTACGCTTTCTGCTTGCTGCGAGCGTGATTTTGTGGTGTAATTCTAAACATAGAGCGTCTCATGAAAAGTAACGTAAATTATATTTAAACAGTCAGTCCCTACCGCGGAGTAAACACGTTCCTGCTCCATTATAAAACCCAACCACTTAATGTTACATAGAAAATAATGGCTGTTAGTGCTCAGATCCATACAAGAACATGCATTCTACATACTCCCTACATCTCTAAATAAAAGTTGAAATTATGAGGCAAGTCGTTATGTAGACTCTTTAAAGGTTTGTAACAATGGCTGTTTCATTACAAGAATATTATGTTGGACATTACCATTGTCTAAGAAATTCGTTACATACGTGACTTTTTTAATTATGCTTGTCAGCAGGCAAGTATATAGTAGTTCATACAAAACTTTTGTCTAAAACGTAATTAAAACCTAAGTAAAAATAATATGAAAATTTGTCTAAAACTTATCAGAAACCTAAGCACAAACAAGAGAAACATCACTGCAAGATATCTGAGGTTCTCATATGGCTGCTGAAGATCCAAATCTTCTTGTATGTTGTGCTGCGTCAAATGGTAACTGTACTGCTTAACTCTCAACACGGAGACACTACACTCATAGCAGGCTTGCATCTTCAGCAACATTCTTGTCTGAATCATGCAATTATATTTAGCTTTTAATTGGTTTGCTTCATCCCCTCCTAACTAAGATCCCAAATACATCTTGGCTTCGTGTGAAAGCATACATTTTTCATCCCCGAATTTCGTTCGGTCATTAATCTGGTATCGACTGTAGGAAACCTTATTAATGCATGAGAAATGGTGAACACTGAAATGTGTAATGGAGTTTATTTTATGCAAAGATCCATTGCAATTCTTCCACTAGTAGGAAATTAGTATACGAGTTAGAAGGTGTACAGATGGACAAGATGTCAAGTGATGTAATGTAAAACGTAATGCCTTAGAGGGTATTTGTGCGGAAAATTACCTGCGAATAAACTTTATAAACTGATTTATATGTAGCCCACTTTACGGGTTTCGTTGTAGCATTTCACGGGTATTAGAATATGAAAATTCTAGATTTAAAAACAATTAAGCGAGATTTAAGAAACTGTGTAGGTTAATGTGGGAGAGGTTTGTAAAAAAATCGATTATCCTGTACAGCTTCTGAACACAAAACAGAAGCACTCATAGAAGTGGCATCGGATTTGTTGTGCTACACATATTTCAACATTTCATCTCTCATAATTTTACAGTTTCATGAGGAAGGTAACTTCATGATAATGTTAAGCACGTAAGATGATAAAATATTGCAAGGAAAAAAAAACTCTACCCGAAACTGAAACGCATATTTTAGCGCTTTAACGGTCGTAGACAACACCCAGTACAGACTGTATTTGTTCTTCAGCAGTGCCATACAAGAAACCGGTTACAACACAGCCGTTTATCTTTCATACACAAACTCCACTGAAGCAGAAACTTACATATACATTACTGATATATTAGTGTTACATATTTTTTGGAGAATATTTCTCTGTAGACAAAACAGAATTAATTTTATAATCCATCAAAACCATATTCGGTTCTGGTAGAAAGGAGTTCAGGTAAATGGGAGACGGTACAAAAATTGGATAATCAAACATTCTGAAAACCACGAACTGGAATACTGAACACCGTTATATTTTACTGTGGCTTCGTTTTCCTTCCTTTTAGTTTGAAATCCTGTATAGCCCTTGGTATGCTGGGATTTAAAAAAATAAGATCACGGGTCATGATAGGCGTTGGAATGCTGTCCTAGTCAGCATTGCCTCTGTTACAAGGGATAAGTGCTAGAGTGGCATAAAACAACGTGTTACATTTTTAATACTCGTACTATTCAGTCACCCTACCAAACGTGACATTTCTACCAACTTATTTACAGTTACACTGACCTCTTATCATAGCTGCCAACAATATATTTTACAGTTTGCTAATATCCTTTCATACATTGTGACTATTCAACATAAAACGTTAGTCTTTGTAACCACTGCACTGTATATAGTTTAATAACAGGTACTTCGCCATTCAAAAGAAGAAAAAAGATATGTGATGAATATTTAACATTAGCCAATGACGGTTTCTAATATGTTCAGAAGAAAATAAACTTTTACAGCATACACAAAATGTATAAAGGAAAAATATGGTTTAATTCCAAAGAACGTTTACATTCCGGTTCTACAAAGTGTGTCACTTACACAAACGCCTATGGGCCTAACACTCGCAGTAAAGACATTCGAAAATGCGTGGTTTTGCAGTTCAAAATTCTTGATATAAGAATTAACTTTATTTTACCGATACATAAATAATAATACCTGAGTAATAATTGTAAAACATAGCATTGGTATAGAAAATATATGTCTGTAGCGATAACGCTTTTTCTGTTTTATAAATTAAAAAGTCTGCATAAAAAGCTTGTATGGTTTGGCAATTAATCAACGCCTTAAAGAAAACATTTACTGCCAAAACATTATATGCAATAAATGTATATTATTATTTACAATGTATCAAGACTAAACACATTATATTTGTAAGTCTAAATGTGCAGCGATCCTATTGCTACGCAGTACGTCGATGTAACACAAACGTAAGCACAGGTGGAAAATCCAACATAATTCTATTAATCACACAATACATTGACACCCTTATGATCTTCACAATACAACTTTCCGCATGTCAATCTTATTCTCCCTCTCACCACTGTGATCTGCAACACTGTGAGCCCCGACACTGATGTCTACATTGAAAGTATTCATTATGCAGTTGGTTTAAAATTCCTTCGCAAACCTGCGTGCATACGAAACTTGAAACGGAAATGGATGCTCAGACAAGGCACAAATTACAATAATTAACTCTCATATACGGAACAAAACCTTATAGCCAAGTTCATTCTTGAATAAAATTTGTTACTAGTGCCATTTAAATTTTCAGGAAGCATTAATGCAAAGGGGCTTATAGAACATTTATTAAATATGATATACAACTAATCTCACGATATCATACTCACGCATACCTTCAGTGTGTGTGCGAGCGTGTTCGTGCATGTGTGTGTGCGTGCGCGTTTCCCCAATTCGGGATATTTACTGTCGACACACACACAAGCATAACAGCCTGCACAGTTCACATTTTTCCAGATGTCTAGGCTATGGATACAATTGTTTCTGAATTTGACTCACTTACTTGAAACACGTCTTTCTTTTTCTGTTAAGAATATTACATTTAACTAAGAGAACACTAACAGTTATAGGCGAAGAAGTCTTAACGCTACACAATCTTAGCAACTGACGGCGTCGTTAAACAAAACAATTCTCTGCCAACCTCGAATAATTAGGCCTATAAGTTCAATAAAATAAAAAGGTAGTGTAGATTTAGAGCACAATTTGCAACAAGAAGAAATCCTCTGCATTAAAAATCAATGCATACTATTTCTTTCGGTTTTATTAACTTCTATAACCAATCGGGCTCTATGTAACTCATTTTGAGAGAAGATACTTAAGACCTTCATGTCCTGAACAGTCCAAATTTTCCATTGTCGCGGTGCCTCGCAAGGGTTGGCTTGAATATTTTATTCGGATGTATTTTCAATGGGAGTATTTTCGACTCTTTCCTCTCTATCTTTCTCCCTCGGCAATCTTTCTAGGCTTTAAAACCTTTACCTTACTTTCCTTTTTTATCGATCGAAGAATTTTATATAGGATACGTTACCGGGCGACTAAGGGAAGTTCTTCTCAGAAAACAGCTTTACCATAAACGGATTTAGAACAAAGTTTCCTGTTTTCTCAGCATTTCAAATAATGCATTTTTAATACAGTTTATATTCTCTGACTTTCAGATACATTATGGGCAAAATATCTGAATTTCAAAAAGCCTAGAAGTACATAGGAAAAAAAAAAGTCACCATTTAAATCAGAGACAGAAAAAAGTATAGGCCAAATTAACTTGTAATTCGTAAACAAAAATGAAATAATGAAATGATGGGAATTTCGTAGTTATTTGGAAATAATGTTTGTTCTAGTGAATTTCCAAATGGCCACAAAATTTCCACCCCTTTCACTTAATTGAAGTATTACACAATGTTTTTAATTGATCCCAATATATATTAATCTATTTCTATTGCTCCTTTTTTCAGGTTCTACAACACAAAATATATTATTGCAAGGCTGAGATCATTTCAATTTTTATTATTTTGTATGCAAGTGCTCTTTTTACAATTAATTTTATAGTGCTCGATAATGGCCTTTAGCTAAAGCCGAAATATGTCGCACAACATACAATAAGACACTGCAAAGATTTAGTTCTGAATAACTGCTCCTTATTCTCCCGTTTTTGATTTGTATATCACAACGGGGTGTCACACATAAACAAAATTGATTTCCCATTACTTCCGACTTACAAATTTTAATCGGTTTCAGAGGTTAAAAATTCATTCCTAAACAAAGTACTCACCTTAGTACAATAAATGACGGTACTGAAATGCACTGAAGATAACATCAATGATAAACTGCCGTAATCAAATAACTTTATTGACCACTAGCCTGGGCATTAACAACAGTTATCATTAAATTTGTGTGAAAAATGCGTGAATATGAGGTAATGTCCTTACTGTAAATAATGATGTGACACACGCAAAGGTTCATCAGAAATTAAACAGTAAATTCTTCAGTGCTAGTGTCTTGGCCCCCGCAAGATTATTCGGATACCTATGACAACAAAGTAAATGCGCAGGGAACGACGATCGGTTTGCGAGAGGCAGGAGCTCGTTATAAGCAAAAATCCGCTCTTAAATTGAAAGAGTTATTCATTTGCGCATCTCGTATAAGCGGTAACAAGTAAGCTGACCGCTCGTATGCCTACACATTACGGTATTTAATACTTATTTATTTTTTGTTTAATATTTATGTTTTTAATAATAATATTTAATGTTCATTTAATATTTATTTAATTTCGTTCTACAACACCATGTTATGGACTTACTGCTTTCTTAGAAAGAAATACATTTCTTACAGTAAACAACACATACGAAAGGAATTCAGAGTAGGCCTACACATCGAATTTAGTTCCTTAGAATAGACTTCTCGTATAAGAACGTCGGACAGCTTACTAGAATTAGACCTTTGCAGATCACAATAACAGCTCGATCACCGAGAATAATAGGTGTCAGTCAAACTGAGCATGCTTTCGACTTTTGTGGCTTACTTATGACAATAAATAAAATAAAACAATAAAACACAACTTCTTTATTACATGTGTGCCTATTAGGCAATACACAATCCATCCTCCACACGTTTCCACCCTCCTAGTACGCGTACTTAGTAGCCTCAACACCATTCAGGGCAAAACTTCAAACCAACAACATTACTTTCAACTTCCATCAACATCACCCAGTTCTGCGTGAGGATAACAGAGAATATGGTCAAGCCTATGGTTTCCATACGCACACAAAAATAGTTAAATATCGAAACTTAGCAATGAACAGGACTCACACTAATTTAGCTTTAAACTTATTCTAGATGTTTTCTCTGTCCACACCATGAAGGTTACAGAGGGAACAGCGCTACAGCACCTCACATTCTTAACATTAGCACTAGAGGGAGGAGATTTGTAAAATTCAAGATTGGTAAAATTCAGGCATTAAAAAGCTTCAGACTGTCGTGTGACAATGGACGTCCTTCACAGGAAGCAGGTGTCATAGCATTCTGTACGTACGGACTCGCACAAACAGCCGGAAGACTGTCTTATACATAGCGATCGACTACCAATTTCTGAACGAATCTTTTCGATAATTAGACATCAGTAACATGACGTCAAGAGTCGAAGGAAACCAAACTTATATTCATGAATTCTTCTGCACGTTGGCTATACATCGTTATTGCCTGCGTCTTAGCTTCTCTCATTACCGACCCTAATTTTTCGGGCCTTTCCTTCAATTACTTGTCCATCTGTTTAAAAAGTGAAGTTTCATTCTTTAACACAAGCACACTTTTCTGTTGCGTACATAAATTCTGGGCAAAATACACTACGTACACTCCTTCTATAGCTTACTAATTCAATGTGTAATCTACCATAGAACAAAGACTGCAACGTACCTTAGCGCAGGCCTGCGGGCAACTTCGGCAAAATTTGTTCTACAACCCGACAAAATGAAACTCAACACAAGATTTAAGAATGAATGCACAGCATCACTTGTGTATTTTTCTGTATATAATTTGCACTGATAACGATAGGAAAAGATAAAACATGCAAGTCCCTACATAGGCTAGGGTGTCGCGATTTTTAGCGAATTTTTACATAATGGATTTTTAGCGAATTTTTACATAATGGATTTTTAGCGAATTTTTACATAATGAATTACTAACGTAACGTACTTCTCCATAAATAACCAGCTCACAATTTTTCAAAATTGCTTCGGCGTTGTTATCTCGGCTTTGCCAGAGAAAGGGCAAAAAGAGGCTTTCTCATTTCAAATATCTTCGCGGGCAACATAGCACTGTGTCGCGAGCAACACTTTGCCCGCGAGTTACGGGTTCAGCGGGCAAGCCTTAGTGTATTTTTAATACTTATCTCTGACGTACAGGCTACTTTATACGTACATTATTTTCTTCTGAACAGTACGAGTATTCTAAATCAAGTCTCATTGGGTATAAAAATGTTTGTAACCACACATGTGCGAACAACTTACCTTCCCACAATGAGACATTTGCCTTACGGCCGTACTAGTCATGAACACTAATAAATCAAACACAATGACACGTTCATAGTTTTTGCCATCGGCGTGATGTATCAGCAATCTGGCAAAAACAAAAGATGACCATGTTTAAGGTATTCTGCTTACCTTCACGACGACTTCCCGAAATTACCGCAACAATCAGAACTATCACTTCACACTGCAAACACCGTAAGGCTGCAGTATCATAAACTGGCACTGCATGAAACGGAATTGCAACTTACCAGCTTAATTAATCGGTATGTATTCTATTAGCCCTGCACTTTCTCACGTTAGAAACAAGACTGTGCAGCTCACAATAACCCCCTTATCACGTCTCATGTGTCAACACTTGGGGCTGATACAATTACGTAACTTCTTTTGTTTCCTGTTGGCGTTTCGATTTAGCATGTGGGTCGCTATGACGTTGAGTAGATATAATGTTGTTTATCAAGTCTGTGTCCGTGACGCGTCCACAAGGCATTAAAATACGCTTTACTTGTCATGGACGTCACGAGATAATTACTCACTCGTACGCAAATACACCAAAAATTGCGTGCCTACTAATTTTAACTGATAATTATGTTTATGTCCCACGGGCAAAAAGGACCTAAACGTTTTACTTCCACATAATGATAAATGAAGTTTAATATATAATTATTTAATATTTATAATATAATATAATAATATAATATAATAATTTAATTATAAAATGTATTTTAATAATTTTAGACAGTAGTACTACAACCGTTTGAAGAGAAAGGTTCAGCTAAACGGTTCAATTCATTTCATTTTTAAAGATACAATCCGAACGCAGGAAGTTTGATGTACAGGAAAAAATAATCGATATTTATTTCGAAGAGCGTGGAAAACAAAGACACTGTGAAAAATCTGCAGTTTTCTTCAGTATTAAAACAGGTAGTACATGTAAATACCATTGAGATTTAAGTAATAGCTTTATTTTTACCAACATATGCACTACAATTATGTCGTATGTTGCACCCCTACATTGCACCCTAATTGTAGTGCATGTGTTGGTAAAACAAAATGCACAGTGAATATAATGTGAAATTTGACCATTGAGATTGTTCAAAGCCTTATCTTTAAACAGCTTCATTTTGTAGGCCTAATTATTACAAACTAACACAGCCCTTCCACATAAAAGACAGGGAAGATGAGACCTGTATCAGTAATTAAGTCAACCAGCAATATTTCCAGTCGCTTGTACGAAGACGAGAAGTTTCTTACGTAAATACAAACGAGTAATAATTTCGTCAGTAGCCTTCGCAGTCTCTCACAATAGGAAAGAACATAAGCTGAAGGTGCCCGAGAGCAGGTGCCGAGACATTTGGACCTAAGAGGAAGAAAGTAACAGAAGAAAGGAGGAAAAGTGCATTATAAAAAGCTTGATGATTTGTAGGATATTCCTCAACAAATAGCTTACTTTTAGAATGGTCAAATCAGAGGGGATGAGATGGAACTGCATGTCTCATGCATGGGCGAGAGAAAAATGCTTACAGGATTGTGGTTGGAAAGCCTGAAGAAAGAGACGACTTGGAATATCTAAGCGTATATGGGAGGATAATATTAAAATAGACTATAACGAAATAGGATGGGAGGTGAGGACTGCATTCATCTGGTTCTTTAGAGCAGAGAACAAGGTAATAAATCTTGGGGTTCCATAAAATGCACGTAATTTGACTAGTTGAGGAACTACAGGATTCTCAAGGACTCCATTTCAGGTATTCAGTTAGTTATGGGCTTAGATACAGAAGATAAATGGGATCTTGTAAACATGACAGGCAATATTCCCAAAATTTTGTTCTAACAGCAAATGTTACTTGTCCACAGATAGAGGAAGGTCAGGCTTAATGCATAAAAGAGAGCCATAAAACGTTACGGTGTTTCCTTTATTTACAGTATTTTTTTACGGACGGAAGTTCCTTCACCCTCGTAAAAGGTTATTCTTAACCTATTTCCAAAAGCCCCTACCCCTCCAAGAGAGGGTACCCGTTACACACTGCTATAAATACGAATGTCAATTCCATCGCCTTTGATCCATGGTTTAGAAAAAAAACGCAATGTTTTGAGTTAAGAAGTGGGTGCAAAAGAGGGTAGAGGTATAGAGGCCTTAGTGTTAATGGCTTTATTAACTGACAGTCTGACACGAAAACCGTTCTTGGGTCAAGCCCGGTCTGCAGACACTACAGGAAGTTACAGACAGCCTTTAGGTTAAGCTACTCACGGTGACACGAGCGCGCAAACTTTGTACTGTCTAAGGAATATGCAGATGTGCGAGGTGGAGGCGTGATTGGTGTCGCATTGGAAGGCATTCCGAAGACTGTGATATTTATTACTGTCATTACGATGTCAAAATCCTTTGTTTTTGTGTCGAGTCTATACCTTAATAATAACCCCCACTAATTTTATTGCAAATGGTACATGAAAGTTTTATTAACAAACGTCAAGTATAGGGTACTGCACTATTAAAGTTAACTGGTTACCGGTCAAAAAATAATTACAAATTAGTGAGTAACAAACACTATTGGTTAAAATTTCATTATATGCATGCGCACAAAACAATGTTCCCTCTAAGCTGCGCGGGTGCGCGGCCGCGCAGTAACTGAAATGCTCCCGCGCACACTGAATTGTTGCCGCGCAGCTGGAATTTTCAGTTCTCATTGTAAATATTCTTATTATACATATTACAAACAATTTTAAAGTGCCGCGCAGTCGTCAGGTCGTGTAAAAGTTGGCTACTCAAGGCAGTAGCAGGTCCGCGCAGCTGTAAATAAGGTGTTGCGTTAAAACACCAACTGATGTTTCTCACTTTGCAGGAATAAGAAAATGACGTTGATGAAGAAAGTGTGTGTCATTATGGACTTCATTTTTGTAATTAAGAGAAAATTAGTTCACACGCAATGGGAGAGATTTGCACTGACTCTCAAACACGCCATGCACATACTAGACAGGCTCAAGCATTGTTAGCACTTCAGCACCGGCAATAAGCAAGATACAGGCAGGCTAATTACAGTTAGGTTCCTCTGCCACTGCTATATCTAAATTAATGTCAGTTGCTTTGCTAGCAGGTTATCTAAAGACGCTGAATCAAATGGAAATGTTACTTCCAATTAATTTCAAATCACATTAGAGAATAATTGTCTATGGTGGATTAGAAATCGTACGAAAAATAAGGAGTGTGTCCATTTCTTACGCTGATCGATCTTGGGTTCGAATCTCTGCAGGGATGAGTGATTTTTCTCTTCTCCATAGTATCTACACAAGCTCTGGAGCCCACCCAACCTCCTATTCAACGGGTACCTGGCTTCTTTCCCGGGAGTAAACCGGCCGGGGCATGAAGTTGACCACTCAAGTCCATCTAGCGCCGAGGTTAAGAATGAGTGGATCTGTACCTCTATGCCCCCTATATACCTTCATGACGTGGGCAGGGGCAACTTTACCTTTACATTCACCAATTTTTTTTACGTACAATAGACCTAATGGAAATTGCTCAGGGCTCAGCAAAATCAAGGAAAATCTCAGGGATACGTGTGGGTGATACGCACTCTGGCATTTTGCTAGGTATTAGAAGAGGTCTATCGAAGAAATCGTAAAGAAAAGCGACAAAATAATCAGTCTAATTACATTTTCTTAATGCATCGTTTTCTTCTTTTATGACGAATATTAACTAGGTTTAATTTGGTTAAAAATTACGTCACACATTTTTGTGTTCGTACGCCTGTTCCATTTAAATTATTTTAATCCAGCAATTCTAGATAATCTTGGATAGAAAGGCTGTAATGCAGTCAAAAAGAAGAATTATGAATTCCCCTTCGCTTACTTTAGGATTCTGTTCTAATAATCGCATGTGATTTGTGGGAGACGTGCGTTCTTCTTTTTTTCTGAACATTGCTGGACAGTTGGCAATACTGCATTACGAGCAGTTCCGGGACATTGTCGCAGCCATTATTCGATATTATTATTATTATTATTATTAGTCACCTTTGTACAGGGTATTTACAATTATGCACACGAAAAAACATGTCTCTAGGGTACATAAAGTTGCAGCATTCTGTAGTTACAATATACGGTACATGTAATGCTATTTCCCACGATAAACGTTTTGTACGTTTACGTCAGCACTTTCCACAGTACGTGTGCAGTGCCCAGTATGACTGTTTTCTGTAGTGCCTTGATGTCGTGCTTTCCAAGAATGCTCTTCAGATATTTTCTGAATGAATTTGAGAAGGTTCCAGTTGCGTCTCTTATTATAGGTAACACTTTTGTTTTTATATTCCAGATGCACTTTATTTCTGTTTAAGGACTTTGTATTAAAAAACTTTTCGGCTTCTTTCTTGATCACACTTCTCTCTCCTGAAATTGCAATGTCTGTTAACAGACACGTTCCTTACTAATTATCACGTATTTTGATGTCCGGTTCATTGTCAGAGATTGTTCTGTCAGTTACCTAACTTTCATTACTTATTTCTGCTGACTTTGGTACATGCCATACCAGTGTTCACTGTTTAATTTTACCCCTGTTTCCTTGCATGTGTTGAAAATGTAGTTGAGCAATCACTCTATCATATCACTTTATAAATTGCTCTTTTGCCAATACTGGGCTCGCTGACATTATATCTTCTACTGGCTCGTCGTATTGTTGACACTGTCTGCTTTATTATTATTGTTATTATTATTGTTATTATTATGTTATTATGTTATTATGTTATGTTATTATTATTTAATCCAGCATTAACTTTTAGATAAGCAGATGTAATAGCTTTTTCACGAGCGTGATTTTAAGACTACAGTTAAATTGTTATTACCAATAGACATCCAGCATAGCACAACGGGATTATATACAACTGCCTGCCATGCAACACAACTCAATAACAAAACTCAACCAATTTAAGAGTACGCATGGGGATGTACATAGTGCCTTGCATGCGAAATTGAGATATAGCGTGTTGGGAGAACCAGTGCCATTAATTTCATTTACCCTTCATTCCTCTTCATGAATAGAGAGAGAAAATATCAGAGAGAAAAAGAGATAACGCATAAAGACAGAAGACAGGATACGGCGGCAGAATAAGTCTTATGGCTTTCGAATGATCCCTTCTACAATTCAACACAAGCTTACACTTGCTTACTCTGGTACAGTCTTTGTTTACACACAAGTGATGCAGCGTGTCACTTTATTGGTTGGAAATAAATAAGAATTCTTAGCATTCTTGCTCTTTCTTCATTTTCTTTTTACACAAAACAAGAACACAAATTTCGAAATCTGAATTTCTTTCCGTCGTCGGGTAGAAAGGTGGTGGGGGGGGGGGGTACATTCTCATTTGGATCCGACAGAAGTGATCAATCTGAATAACTATTCAGTTCAGATCTTAGTGGCTTTCCTCAGTCGTTCCAGATTGTGATAAAAGTCAGGCTGTTGTTGTCCACGTCAAGAAAGTATAGTGGAGAAGAAATATAACTCCATTCATTCTTAACGTCTGCACCAAATAAAGGCGAATGCCAGGGTGTGACAGTATTTTCAATTGGGCTACATCGATTCCTTCCAAATCCTTCATCATTCATCGTTTACTACCACACATTAATTCGATGTTT
Organism: Reticulitermes speratus; assembly: GCA_021186555.1. Classification (NCBI taxonomy): domain Eukaryota; kingdom Metazoa; phylum Arthropoda; class Insecta; order Blattodea; family Rhinotermitidae; genus Reticulitermes; species Reticulitermes speratus. The sequence goes on along the minus strand of JAJKFL010000003.1, from coordinate 34,371,459 downwards.
TAAAATGAAGTACAAAAAATGAAGGAAATTAATGAAACTGGCGTAGCGCAGTCGGTATAGCTACTGCGCTACGTGTGAGATGATCCGGGGTTGTAATCCCAGCAGGGGTAACAGACTTTTCTCGAAAACGTCCAGATTGCTCTGGGACCCAACTAGCTTTCTACATAACGGGTACCGGCGTTCTTCCCAGGGGGTAAAGCGACCAGGGCGTAAATTTGACCACTCACCTCTATCTAGTGCTAAGATTAAGAAAGAGAGGAGCTATACCTATAATTCCCCTACATTCATTCATTGAGTGGACTGCGAAAACCTTACCTTTATGTTTTTACAAGGACATTAACATAAATCTGGCAGCCAAGGCCGTATTCATTCGCTATGTTGTTAAGTGCTGAAACTTGTTAGACACTCATAGCTATGTCCTTCGCCCAATGTTTCAACAATGCAAATAAAAGAAAGAATTGTTTGGGATACTGAGTCTGTTTCCATATACAAGCAAAAAGGTGGGAGTTACACAGCTGGGCCTCTTAGATAGAGTTGAGGTCTGCGCTCTTCTGGGGTATTACACAGCGACGAGTGGTAATCCTTTACTGACGTTTCTGGACAACGTATCTGTCCCATCTCAGATTGCAATATTTAATGTCTAGAACATGTCATGCACTTGTGGTACCGAAAGACTTGTGGGCGCTTTTGCAGAGAGTATGCCTCAGTGTGGCGAAAGCGTGAAGTTCACCGCCGTCTAATGCAGGGGTGCACAAATCTCGGGCGCCAGGTCGCCATAACGACTACATTTTTTACGGTGGTGCCTAACATTTGAGGGTCCTCAGTATGTACCTTGGTTCATGGGACCCTTCAGGCGCCTAAAATTTTGAAGTGAATCCAGGATTTTTGAAAAAGATGTGCACCCTAGATCTAGTGAATAAATTACGCATGCGTGGAATTTTTAAGTTTATTATTTGACTACTGTCAAATGCTACGAGTATTAACTTCCCTGACAAATGAATGGGTAGAGAGCATTGGTAGAATGATCCTGACACGGGTAAGGCAAAGTAATCAAAGGAAAACCAGTTCCACTGCCACATTATCTACCGCAAATCCCACATGGTCAGGCCTGGTATTGAAACGGGTCCTCCCCGACACGCATCGAGGCTTCTTACTCAGCACACTTCTGGCACGAAGTTGTATTGTTACAGAATTTTCGGGGACAATGCTTCCAACGTCTTTATAATACAGCTAACAAGCCACCGTAGCCTTCTCTGTGTACTGAATAGAGTACAGTATAATCTCGATAGTTCGAGGTGAAAGGGACCGAAAGTGCCTCGAACTACCGAAAAGTTCGGACTGCACGACAATTTAGAACACAGGATTACGTATATAATATGATAAAGAAATTGCATTCGTAACATTGTATTATAATATCTATGTATACATAGTACAATAATAATAGAATATACAATAATAAGTAAGATTGTAAAAAAATTAAAAACGCTCCTCTCAATTAAAGGGAAAATGTCTTTGAAGAAACGGAAGAAACGGTACCTAGAAAAATCGAGACTGTACAGTGTTTATATTTGTACCACCACACATTTATATATTTGTCTTCTTCTACATCATTGTATACTCACGCATAGTCAAAGCGAGGGACAGAGAAAGATACAGCCGTTGAACCAAGGAGAGACAAGCGAGGGAAAGCGGGAAAAGATAACCAATTAGATGTGGCAAGATTTATCTCCATAGCAACGGCGAAGCATGTTGCTTAGTGAAGGATAGCGCTTGCTGCAATGGCCGCACACTAAGAACGAGAAGATGAGACTGAGAAACAACTTGTATGAGAGGAGTGGGTCGATTCAAAAACGACAGATATTTTGCAGGATATGTTTGAGTCGCCTACTTCTTTCTCCTTACCTTTCCTTCTAACCGTCCATTACCTTTACTATTCCCCGTCTGATATTATTTCGTTCTTTCCATACTCCATGCTATCTTTTCTTTTTCCCTCCTTGGATATTTCGCTCCTACTGTACTATTTTGAATTAGTCTATTTCTTTTTCCATCCACCTTTCCTTCCGTCCATATTTCGTTCACTACTTCCCTCTTTCAATCCTTCAAATTTCCTTCCCTTTCTTCTCTGCTTCGAAACTTCGTTCCCCTTTCTATCCCTTCAAATATCTTTCCCGCTTTCTTCCCTCTCACCTCTCTGTTCATATTTTATTTGTCTTTTTGGAGGAATTAAAAGACAGTAGCCATTCTGACTCATTGCTCCACAATAAATGCTGGACTGCAGCACATTGTAACTGGATATATAAAATATAATATAATAATAAATAAAATATAAAACTACACTGAATTATTTTCTTACGAGCTCACTAAAATTCAGTTCTTCTGTTACAAATTTCACATGCGCTATTCTTCAAAGCTCACACAGCCTTCAACATACGGACCAAACTTTCAAAACTCCTCCTGCAGCATTTCTACTCTAGAAACCGTGTTTATGGTCCAAGAGAATTTTGAAACATCCGGTGTCTGTTTTTCATCACGGTCGTTCAACAAGTTCCTTTTTATGAGTTTATATATCCACACGTCACATAACATACATTATGCTGACGAAAGCAATGCTGCAGGCGCACATGAATATTTCCATCATTCTCAGTCTAATCTGGGAAAAAAGAAACTTGGGTGACATGATAACTATTTAATTAATGTTTAATCTTCTTCTTCTTCTTCAAAGGGCCTGTCGGCAGACGCTCCGTCTGCACTGCAGCCTTAGGCTTACTGTGCAGCCCTAAGTATTCCATTCAGCACTGGTTCATTAGCCCTGTGCCTCTAACGAAGGGACACAGGTCTTTTAATGAAGCCACGCTTATATCTTTTGGTTCAGCAAATAGCTTCCCAAAGTATAGCGTTGACGAGCCAAAGCCTCGCAACAACACAGTTTCAGTCTCCGATCTGCAAAATCTGCAGGTCGGATCTCCATCAAAGAGGCCCATAATATTCAGGTGCTTTCTCACAGGAGCATGGCCTGTGAGGAATGCAACTACCAATCTTAGTTGATGCCTTACATGGTCCTCTAATAAAAAGTTTACCATGTCTGTGACCTGGTAAATTACTCCAGGTTGTACGATGTTGGCACTCAGTCCAGTTCTTAATAGCTTCTCTTACTGAACACCTAGGTATTCCAAGAGCCGGCTCTGGCCCGAGTAATGGCGTAGTTGCTCCTTGCCTAGCAAGTTTATCAGCTCCTTCATTACCAGGGATGCCACAATGCCCAGGCACACACATGAGGATGTTTAACCCTTAAACGTAAGCAAATATGAATGTAAATAAAAATAAATATATGGAGGTAAATTCATAGGCTCTCCCTATGCATAATTAAGCACTATGATGTCTTGGCTTATGGGGAAGTGAAAGTATTGACCACGTATTTTCACCTTCGGCACTAGCAAAAACATTTTACTCTCCGGTCATTTTATTCCCGGAAAAGAGCGTTCGGTTTACGTTTCATATCCATCCTATGGAGATGACGAAGGGAAAATTTTCTTCTCCTTCACCTAGACCAATGTTCTTAAAATACATGGTCTATGTAAAACTTCAACGATCCCCCTGATGATGGCATTGTAGAAGTGCCGAAATACGTATTGGGGTAACCTTCTAATAAAGGAATTAATGACATAACTTGTCTTTGTGCAATTGTTGGTGTGAATTAGTCAATTATACAAAATGCACGGTGAATATAATGTGAAATCCATTACATCATTTGGTCCTGCGTGACAAAGTACAATTCTTCTTCCGTCTATCCTACTTCTGACATGTAACGTGCAGTAAGCGTCACCTGCATAGCCTGAATAACACTGTCAGTCGTAAACTATTGTATTTCTATTTGAAGGAGCCCGGAACGCCACTGTAAGTGGCGTCTTGATACTGTCTCAAAGAAATGTTCACTTTACAGCAACACAACAGTCAACACCGCATAACGTTCCTCGAGAAAAAAATTAAAACAAAACAAACATTACAACAACATTCCATCCACACCCACAGAAAAAGCCTGATTTATGTGGCAGGTACTTACGTCCATGGACACCGATACGTAACGCGATAGATCGGAGAACTTTTTTTTTTCGAAAACGCAAAGTCAAAATTTCCAACTACGTTTCTTAAAGAATAGCAGGCCGAGTACAATGACAATCTTGTAATTTGTATGTTCTGTAAGTGCTTAACAATGATATAACATAAAAAATAAAACATCCAAATAAGATAATGAAGAGTAATTCTAGATAACAAGGTATTTTTTGTTTATTAGAATACAGGATTAGGTTGTCCCTGTGGAGGCTACGAACCCATGTCGAGGGTGGAGTTAAGATTCTACGCGTCTTTAGCCACGGCAGTAGATAGAGGCGAGTGGTCACTTCACACCCCGGCCGCTTTATCTCCGGGGACAGACCCTGCGGGACCCACTGAATAGGAGGCTGTGTAGACCCTACAGCCGGCTTCGACGTTTTGGAGAAGCAAAAATGTATATTCTTCTACCGAGAATCGAACTACGAGCAGTAAAGCAATCCCATTACAGGCCTGGATAGGCCTTTAGGGTTCCAGGAGGTTGAGGCTCCCAGATTTGTAGACAATCGGCACATGAAGGTGGTAAGGTTGTCAGCCCTACGCACCAGCCGCCTTTACCCCCAGGAAATATTCCTGGTGCTCATTTCTGTTAGAGGCTGAGTCGACCCCAGGGCCATAGTGCGACCGAAACGATTATGTCAAGGAATTCCAATGACACCATCGGGAATCGAACCCGCGACGTTCCGGTTTGTAGCGCAGTGCACGAGCAGTAGAATGTAGATTTCATAAAACCTCTGATGATAATTTCAAACCGTTCGTACAGTAATGCTATACGGGATACACGATGTCAAAGGCAGCAAATGACATTACTTTAAGGGCGGTAGGCTCTCACTGTATGAAAGTTCAAGGTTCTTATCGGGTAAAAAGCACCGTAGACAATATCAATGCAGTGATTCTGTAATAGGTCTGAGACAACGATACTGAAACCTTCAACCAATTTTATTTATAGGCAGGTACTTTGAATAGAGAAAATAAAAAAACACCAAGGACTTGCAGGTTTCAGGTAGGTACACTACATGTTTAAGGAAATTAATTGGTGGATGTACACAACGTAGGATCATCAACATACAGTTCTCCGAATTTTAGTTGGTGACATCCTTTGAGGCTGAAACAAACTTTCATGTAAATGTACACGTAATGGAACTATTCCACGGTCATGTTATGGTTCAACAAGCAACACGTTTCTGTTCCCGTCATCAGGTAAGATAACGAAACCTACTCCACTTGTACAGTGAATGTATATTTCTAAACACAACAAATGGTTAGTCAGGGTATAAACTACCACAGCACCTATCTTTCGTTCTATACCCGCAAAAAATATACCCTGAATTCAACTAGCTTGACTCTTGTAAGGGCAAACAAACGAACTCCCTTCAATGAAACAGAGTATTTCATAATGCACCTGAGTAATGAGGCAGAGATGTCGCCCAACGCGTTGCGGTTCTTTAAACAAAAAGATACGACTGAATATGCCCACTATATGTGTCAGTTTAGTAACACACATAGTTTACAAACATTTAGGATATCTGGTTCTAAATTTCTAGTTTCCCACCACTTCTACTGACCTGAATTGGAACCGGGTGGTGGCGTGTCCAAGACAAAACGTCTGAAGTCAGAAATGCACAACAACCTACTATGCAAGCCTGATGTCAGTACACGTAACCCTTCAAAGGAGTAATTACTTATAAGTACGTGATATTTAAAAAAAACTCTGCTTAGTACCCACAAAGTGTATTTGTCTGTTTCATACCAAGCTCAGAATAAACAATTAATATTTACCTACAAGGCACTAACCGACTTATCTCGTAACGAAAACTGCGAATGTTAGAGTAGGGAAGAAACCCAGTTTTTAAATATTTGGTACACGAAATTAGTGCTTTTGAGGGTTAAGGGACATAATGACACCTAGACGTGGACGAACTGCTTCACCGCCTCCTCGTGACGTAAACTTGTGTATAATGTTGTTCTAACAAAACTGACAAATTTAGTGACGGAAAATCACGAACATGTACCTTATAATTAAAACGACATCACTTACTGCTCTCCTTACAAAGAATGGCATGTTACAACTAACTGCGCTAGCGAGATGTTTAATGTCACGCGCAAGCCGAGGCACTTGCTTTGTGCTTGGAGACTGCTATATAGCACCATTATATAAAGCCTTCCTTGTTATTACTACAAAGTGCTGTTTGTCACGTTGAGTGTTGACGGTAGGGGGAGCAGATGGCTCCCTAATCGTCAGATCACATGCAACGGAAGCTCGCTAGGAAAAATTGTATGTTCATAATAATGATTTTTAATAGCAGGCATAGTGGAGGAAGAATACTTTACAATGGACGACGTTCTAATTTATTTCTTAACCTTCGTTAGTAAGCCTATATTTTCAGGGTAAATTTATGTTAGTGATAACCCACGAACAGCTTCAACCTGTGAGAGATACCATGGCCCGTTTCGTTCACTGGTCTTGTCAAACGCAGAACAAATCCAAAACAGAAAGTCATTGATTCTCGGTGAGATAATTCGTGCACAGCATGAAAAGGCCTACATAGAGTATACTGTATATACTTACTAATCTGCAAGAATGTCATGCAACAGAAATGTATACTTTAATATCCTTTCTGACCGAACATTTTGACAAGAAACCCCGTAGTAGGCGGTCCCACATTCCTCCTCAAGGTTGGTACCTCTCTACCAAAATACGCGTCACCGCATTTCAGAAGATAGTGGTTGTTAAGACTGTATAAACTGAATATCATTTGAAATCACTCGAAATTTTCGTAAAATTCCCCAACATGAAATTAGATGAAAATCTGCTCAGCGAGTCTCCCGTGTTTCAGGTGTAGAGATTTCCTTCCAGACATTCGTCCAGGCTCGCCTTCCATACAGCAAAGCCAGTTCTGCATAAATTCGGAATTCTACCTTTTGTGATTCTAAACCATTTTCTCTGTCATTTTCAGTTTCAATTATTCAGCATTCTGTCACTGAAGGTTCAAACGCAAAATCCACTCTGTCTAGGCTTTATTTTTAATATTAGCATATCTTTCTAGGAAAGCATATTTGCTGCATGTCATCATAATTTGCGTCATTTATGCCACGTAATATAACGTGTAATGCTATACTTTGAGCTTCTACTTCAAAGAAGACTTATTTAAAGTCAAAATGAAATAACTCCTGAAATGGAAATGACCAAAAGAATGTAAATAAGCAAATTTTATATTCTAATATCATGAGTTCAGTAACAAGTTCCAGCAATACTAAATTGTGTTATTTATCAATAATATTTCATATAGTAACAGATTACGTTAAATGTAGAATTACATTGAACGCTACACTAGGTAATGCCGCAATGCCATTTCAATTGTTCATTCCTTGTTCGCAACCGAATTTTACTGCCTAATTTTATAAACAAGTGTTTGGCTCATTGACTGAAGCTGAACAAAAGAATAGTCACTTGATCCTGTGTGTTCGTAGGCAATGTTGTGTAGCACAATTCAAAGGGTAATTACTTTTAATGGAGTAAGACTATAACGCCTCTCGTAAGTGTACTTATAAAATATAATATGATAATTTGCCGAGCAGACGCCGCCCTCCGTATTTATCTTCCGTCCTCTCACTTTATTTCCTTCAGCATCCCGCAAACCCCAGAGCCCTTCTCCGGAATCGGCTCTCTGTTATATTTATGGATGATCGGCTAATCGCTTCCCCTGGTCTACAAATTATAGGCTTGGCGAACAAGCCGTACGCCTCGGTATGAGCGCTTTAGAAAATGGCTCCTCTACCTTAAAATAAAATAGAAAAAAATATTAATATCATTAAATTACACATTAGATATAACCTTGAAGTGCGCTGTACGTACAGTATCTCTCTTCTGTATGTACTCGTTTACATATTATACACTTATGCTTTTATGTAGACTAACATTCTTGTTTTAAAAAGATTATAAGGTACGAATAAACCGTGGCAGAAATACCTCTTTATATTAATATTTTCAGTGATGGCGAGGCTGCATTCATGTAGGTTAATTTGCCAGTTAAATGTTTTTATCCTTTAAATCACAGTGGTAACTACACGTACCGCCAGGTTTAACAATCGAACTCCGCGTTTTGTCCACATCGTGTATTTATGGGTTCCGTATGACGCTTACAAAAAAAAACCATTAGCCTTAACGGATTGATATTTTACATGGAAACAGGCTGTGTTCTCTGTGAGGTACGGGCTGAATCTTTATATGCAACAAAGATTCACTTTAATCTTAAAAGGGTTCAATTAATTTTTCCACAATACCTTGACTTTTGAAAGAATCGGTAAGGAAAATTCGTTACACTGAGAAATGTAAGAATTAACGTGAGAAATTGTGTCTTGCGTTCTCTGAATGGTTGTAAGAACTATGTAAGGTGGAGCAGGATGTCTATAGGAATCAAACTGCCCTATTAAAATACCACCAGAGAGGGAAAGATGGCGGCTATAGCTATTTAGTTATTAGCTGAATAAATTAAGGATACAAATAATAAATTACCCGCCTCTATAGAATATCACAAGGGTTGAAACGTTGAGGATGTTTCCAAATCAAAGACTTTTAACTGCACTTAGGTGAGCGACAAATGGCGACCGGCATTGCGAGTTGTTTGACGGCTAGTGTACGTACTTTGAAACAAATGACAAAAACAATAGTTTTTACAGCAGAACATAACAGAAGTGTACTTTAGACCACCAGTAATTAACGTTATTGCACGAGAACGCAGAACATGCACAGGCCGTATAGTCCTGTAATAAAATGTCCCTTTTCGCTCATCTGCTTATTTTCCTCAAGTCGTATGTACGGGCACCTGTTGTAGAACGAATATGCAGCATTTTATTTAAAGTTTCTCCAACCTGCTTTGATAAAACTGTGTGGAGTTGGAACATTTTGAAATTCTAAAAAATATGGGCAGATTAGAAATCGGACTTCTTTTTACAGTCCGTTCGTCCCGAATATTCATCGTCGTACAGACCAATCTTGTTACTTTATGAGGTAAATTAACGACACGAAAGTCTGAAAACACTTAGCAGTCGTAAAGCGTATTATGCGTTAAGTGGAAGTCGTTTTAATTAATACCTGTCCTTTCTTACCATCTTGTTTCAATAAGACCAACAGCCATTAATTTTACAGTGTGGGAGACATGGCATTGTAGCAACAGCCGGCAGACATGGCATTACATTAACCATTAAGGGTAAATATGTACATAAAACTAGGACTTATATGAAGGCACGTGTTTAGTACTTTATCCCATAACAAATGAAAATACAGATTCCATGCCACTAGAAATCAGTGTACTGTCCGGCAACTATTAACACCACTGAGAACACGTAATAAGCCAAGATAACTACACGAGGTAGATCACCTCTAGTCGTAGAAGCTCGCAGTAATTGCTGTGTAGAGTCTCTTACTTCTGACTTCAATACAGGTAGCCCTCGATTTACGCCGGGGATGCGTTCCTGGACGAACCGGAGTAATCGGAATCGGCGTAAATTGAAACGATTTTATAATGTAAATCAATGGGAAGTCAATGACATTCGTTCCCGGCACCCAAACATTGACGAGTAATATAATGGCATTGCATTTAAAGCTCTGAAATAAAGTAAATATAATAAAGGGAACTTAAAAAATATGTTTTGTACACTTACAGCCGTCAATGGCGTAATGAAGCAGCGTTAGTTCTCTGACGAAGTCCCTGGTTGAGGATAGTCACGTTTTTTAAAGAAAGCACGCAGTGTGGACTGTCGTGATTTCTTATTTCTTTCTATCAAAATTTCATGATAAGGCCTCATGGATGCCATAACGCTCCTCTTCGCTGTAGCACTCCGCTCCCAGTCGTGGTCAATCTCGCAGACCTCATCAGTAAGTTTATCTATGTCTGAGAGGATGCGCTGGAGATCGTTTGTCTTCATTTCAAGTAGAGGAAGTTCTTCTTCCTCTCTTTCCTCCTCTTCCTCTTATATCAACAATGTAAGAATTACGATTTAGTATAAGAATCAGTACGAGAAAAATTGTAAAACATTATAAACAATAGTAAAATATATTTTTTTCACTTTTTGACCTCCTGGTTTCAAAATCGGCATTATTCTGAATCGGCGCAAATCGAGGGCTACCTGAATAATTAGGTTTCAATTTCCACAAGCCTTTTCCTTCATTACAGTAATGTAAAACGTTACAGTAGCTGGGATAGTGTACTCGGTACGTATGTAGTGACTAGGCTGGACGTCCGAGGAACCGCGGTTGGATTTGCTGCAGAGAGTAGCGGTTCATCTCTGCGCCACAGCGTCTAGACCAGCTCTGGGCCCACACAGTCTCCTATTCCAGAGGCATGGGGGCTATTTTCTAGGGGAGAAAAGCGACCGGGAGAGATACCAAACACTAACCCGTTATAATTCCGAGGTAAAGGAGTGGAGCTGTACCACGACGTCTCCATGTGTTTTCATGGCGTGCGCAAGGTCAACTGTACATTTACACACAATTTTATGCGCACAGAAAGCGTCCATACCTCGAAACACTACAGTTTAAGAATGAAGGATTATACAACTTCATTGCAAATTGTTTACAATGGTACATATATCTTAAATTCTGGTAAAGAAGAAGCAATTTCAAAACTTAAGGTCACGGAAAGCTCCAATATTTGGTATATTTGATGTTCACTAATGACTTCTGTCAATCCCCTACAGCTTACGCTAAAGAGAAGACTGAATGTTAGACACATATTCGTTGGCGTGTCACATGTACTTACACAATTATAAGTATTTTAAAAAAGAGTACTCAGGCACAGGAAGAAAGTACATTATTTAGTAACATCACCAAAATTAAATTTTAATGTAAGAACGTTTTACGAGCTTCATGGGTTTGGTTTCTATTCTTCTACAAAATAAGGAATGGAAGGAGACCTAAGTTCATCGCTCTGTATACACATACAACGAATACCTTACCACGGAAGCTCTTGAAGGGTTTGGAGACTTCAAAATAGGAAGACAAGTAATTCGTACTCTGAAATATGTAGATGATGACCTTGTGCTACTGGCTAAGGAAGAAAGGGTGCTACAGGGCACGAGTAATAGCCTAACTGAAATTGGAAGAAGCTATGGAATGGAAATGAATGTGAAAAAACTAAGGTGATGTGAATCTCAAGGCAATCATCCCCAACAGAGTTTATGGTTAACAAAAAACAGTAGGAGAATGTTGAATATTTCAACTACTTGGGTAGTACGATAACAAATGATGGAAGATGTACACGGGAAATTAAATCCAATATTGCCATGGCAAACGCAGCATTCAACAAGAAGAAGACTCCTTTCACCAACAAATTGAAGTTGCATTTAAGGAAGAAACTAGTAAAATGCTATATTTGGAGTACAGCTTTGTATGGTGCTGAAATTTGGACACTTCGGAAAGTAAATCAGAGATACCTGGAAAGATTTGAAATGTGGTGCTGGAGAAGAATGAAGATCAGTTGGACCGATCGCGTGAGAAATGAAGAAGTGTTACAAAGAGTCAAGAAGGAGAGGAATATCCTACATACAATAAAAAGAAGAAAGGCTAAATGGATTGGTTACATCTTGTGTAGGAACTGCCTTCTAAAACACGTTATTGAAGGAAAGATATAGGGAAGGATAGAAGTGACGAAAAGACGAGGAAGAAGAAGTAAGCAGCTACTGGATGACCTTACGGAAAAGAGAGAATACTGGAAATTGAAAGAGGAAGCACTAGATCGCACCCTGTGGAAAACTCGCTTTAGAAGAGGCTGCGAACCTGTCGTAAGACAGACTACAGAATGAATATATACGCGTACGTAAGAACTTACGGTAGGTTAATGGGTGAGCAGATTTTTCACAAAACGGTACCTACAGAACAATAAAAAACTACTACATTTACACATACAAAATAACCGATTTTATAAAACAAACGCAGTCGACGTACAATTACACAAAAAAAAACCCCACACTGCCAAACATAAATAAGAAACAACTTCAAGCAGAATAATTTCAACGACCACCAAAGACATTTAACATCAGTGTGCACAGATTTTAGTTAAATAAGAATACAAAGAACAAACCAACATTACTGTCATCAGTGATACTCAGTGTCAGTGTGAACCGATCAAGGAATCACATCTGTGCTGACAATCATACACACTGAAAGAAACAAGACAAATGAAGGTAATGAATGACAAGAATTATAAATTAACTCTAAGAGAGATCTAAAATTTCATCACTTTGTACGGGTATTAAATATCATTGTAACTTTGAATTCTTAATTTTAGTGGTAACTAGCTAATTCAAAGGTACTGCTTTATAAAAGTATTTCACCTGAAGTTGATATGGTGGCAGAAAAATATGCAGTGAATATAAAAATGTAATAAATCGTTCATGAAATATTGTTGTGTACGACAAATACCCATTAGCACTTAGCACGACAAGAAGTTAAATTTGAAAAATATTGCCTAAAAGACCATACACATACGTATTTGAAATTATAAAGGAAACAAACAGAATATCAAATTCAAGACTAAAAATTCATCTAAATTATATTGCAGTTAACCTTACAGAGAACAAATCCTTCCTTCAGAGAGACAAATCAGTTAATGGTGTTTAATGAAATAATCAGTGTTTGATTTGTGAATTATATGAAAGAGTTAAATACACAGCGCGGCAACGTGACAGATTTTTAAAATGTTACATCTTATGGTACGTACATTTAACATTGGGCTTTAAACGGTCAAAGGGAGAGGAAACACGAATGCTATTAAAGGAATCCTTCCTTTGTTATTTAATTTTGTAAATTTAGTTTTAATGCGACATTTATTATTTAATTTCAGTTGGAATTACAAGACCCTCCCCTTTTGTAATTAGAAATTAGTTAGCTACTGCAGGAAACTTTGCTGCATACATGCTTTTAAGAAGAAATCCTATCTTCTAGTCAGTGAACATAATAAGACAGAGACAAATTCTGTGTAAAGCACACAAGGAACAATGTGTTAGGAACGTTATATTTCTCGTGAGTGGAGGTACCCTGCTGTCAATGACTCCAATAAACACTGCCAGTTGTGTTCCTTCAACAACCAACTGGTAGACGTAAAGCGACAAGGAACCACCAGGCAACCTCGCAACTAAGCAGGTATAATTTTATCTTTTGTTGTGTCTTAATTTTCTTTCATACCTTCTCCACTCCCTACCAATAATTCTTTCTGTTCTGTCTTCATTCCACTTGTCTATTTTGTGCTTGTGCATTGTGCTATTGACCACCCACCCCCACACAAAGTGAGGCCTTTATGCCACATTTAACGATGGTCAAAAATTCATTACAGTCATAAAAAACACCGTGAACATAAACTGTTCTACTGTATAGGGATGAATATGATTACAAGTGTGTAATATATCAGACTTTACACAACTGATACAATATTTTTATACTTAACTCTAGTTCATCCGTCAAATGTAATTATAATATTGTCATATAATAAAATTATATAATGTAAAATAATATATTGCACATAGAGCTATACTAACTGTAAACATACAATTATGAACACAAATGGGAGAAAAGTATAATGATATGTTTTTAAGTTTTTAAAGTACTAGAACAGCGACTCGCCATCCGAAGCGCTTGTAGCTCGAAGCCACCACGTACTCGGCACAAAACTGTTTATCTATAAACACCTGTTCTTGAAACGAGGGTCTTAAACCTGAAACCCCTAGAATAACACGTTCTGCATTTCAAAGTAGCAGTAATTACTCGTACTTTCCTCTGTTCGTTACTGGGCCCTGACGCGCCAGCCTAACATTCTACGTGGCAATATCGTTTTTGGATTCTATGCCAATTTCAGTTTAACTTTCGATGACAATAAGTGAACCGTTAAGATAGATTGGTGTAAAATGGATAAAATGCATTACTTCACAATTTGCCGAAACACGTTTTAAACGACTTCAATTTGCTTCCTTGCCCAACATTTTTCTTCCAAGATTCACTAGTGCACTGCAGTCTTTTGTTAATTTAATTTTGCCTTTTTTGACTGTGTTATCAACTCACCTCCTCAAAGGACAAGAATCTCCTCAGTCAATGCTTATGACTGAACGAGACTGTACATCTAAGGTACCTATTTTATTGTTTTTTTTTTCAAAGAAACTTTTTAGTTCCGTATTCGTTATTTTGTCATTCTTATCTTACTTTTTCTTTCACTTTTCAGTCTTTTCATTGGTTGTTTTCTATCTTTTCCTTTCTTTAGCTCTTTCCTTCCGTTTTCCTGAACAAACATCCGGAGAGAAGATTCTGAATCACTGTTGCAAATAGAAGAAAGATAAAAGCACATGAGACCAGCAGAAAATTCAGAATAATCTTGATCTCTTCATTCTTCTCCGTTCTTGCACTTTGCTTTGCTCCAATCTCTCTTCCCAGTCGTCGTCTTTTATCTTGAATCACGGTCTCTTTTTTTGAGCCTCGATGAGTCTAAAGATGGAAGTCAAAGCGACTCATCTTAGGCATAAATTCAGGAGATTATATCAGAAACAACCATTCAAAGCACTGTGGTAACTATATGTATACCTGCTTAGAATCAAACAGCCCCACATTTTGCCTGTATTTATGACTTTCGTATGTTTCTTAATCAAGAGCAATATCTCCATACAACAGTAACTAATGAAATTGTGTAATAAAAACTAAGTGTTTTGTGTGAGGTAGAAAAGAATACCTAGGCCTGGCTGTCCTTTGTCCGGATATGGTTCATTTCCATGTCACACCAGTCGTGTATAGTAGACACGAACCAGAACTTAAGAAATTACACAAATTAAGTAATTAAAAGCTTACTCACATAATTAATTATATTTTTTTCCCATGGCACAAGAGCCCCTAGTGGGCCAGGGCCTCCTCATTATCGAGGTTTCACGATCGCGCTCAATTAGACACACCACAATCGGTATAACTCCTCTGGACGAGTGATCAGCCCGACGCAGAGACCTCTACCTGACAATAAACAACACTCACAATAGAAAGACATCCAAGCCTCCGGAGGGATTCGAACCAGCATTCCCAGCAAGCGAACGGCCGCAGACCCACGCCTTAGACCGCGTGGCCACTGGGATCGGCAATTAATTATAATTAGACGATTAAAAATGAGGAGTCCAATTACACTTGTACATCGCTTTGCCATAACAAACACATTAGCAAGAGTAGCTTGCGAAGTACATCTTCTACGTTTTGGTGTATTGTATTATATCAGCAGTAGGAGACAGGACAATTACATTTACATATATTACATGATTATGTCCCTCTGTCACATAATGCAGAAGTTATGTAAAACCTAACCTTTAAAGAAATCGCGAACAGTTGTGACAATGACAGTGTCTGTTGAATGGACGCTGGGTAACGCCTGGAAGACGCAGCAAGTGAACTGTCACAAGACAGAGCGGTGAGATAAACATCGCCAGCCACTGTGCTGGAACAGCCAACATGGAACACAGGACATCTGCAGAATAAATCTAGACTCACCCAGAAATGCAAAGATCTGTAAAAGTACGGGACAGAGATAAGACCAGGGTGATGGAAGCGGAATGAAATGGGAAGAGATTGAAAGAAAAGAAATGTCTGGACATATATACGAATATACTCGTGCTTTTGGAAAAGAATAATATCGTATGTTCTTCGTCTTCTCTTAGCCTCGTATGGCCTGGTCTGGTCTCCTTGCCTAAGAAACCAAGCGGCAGTAGTAATTGGTGGTGCAAAGATAACAAAGAAAGAATTAATTGAAGGACTCTCCCCCCTCCCCCCCCAGTCACTATAAGTAATGATTGAGTCGAACGGCCGCTGTCATGTATTTTTATACTTTCAGTGTTTTCAACTAAAATGAGGATGAAATACTGATAAAGCTCATGAATGTTCGACTGAACCCGGAACAAACTAATTTATTACCGCAGGAACGTATATGGAGGAGAAAAGGAAGAAGAAGAATATGGTGGTGGTGGTGATGGTTGTGGCAGTGATAATGTGATGATGATTATGATGATGATGAAGTTGATGATGAAGATGTTTACGACAACGATGACGATAAATAAGGAAAGGAACAAAAAAGAAAGATTTCCACATACTAGTCTCCAGTTTTCAGTAATTTTTCCAATCACATCACCTAATAGCCAAACAATTATTACGTTTTCGCTTAACGGTCTAAAAGAATCATCAGTCCTTCATCATTATCGTATCTATCCAAGTTTCCGTTACTGTTTCGGCCATGAATTTAAACCATGTTTTCTATTAATCGGTGAAGACAAATACACTTCATCCTAACTATAACAACGTTCAGGTTTTTAACGCGCATCCGGAGGCTGAAAAAGAAACAAAAGACATACTCTTCGTAAAGACTTGTAAAAGCGTTATTTTACTCTGTGCCTGAATGTACTGCATGTCAGAAAATTTAACCACATAAATTTATTACAAATCGGTAGCATATTACAGACTGCTTGGGAATGTAACGCACGTCGCTGTATCATTAACGTTGTGAAATGAATTCATTTCACGCCTTGTTATCATAACACAAAATAAAATAAGAAAAATTAATTATAAAATATTTCATATGTAAAAAGGTAGTTGTAAGGTATAATTTTGTGACGCAGCATACATGTCAAATGAGACGATACACAAGAAAGGGCGCAAAGCACAAAATTAAAAACGACATTAATTGCTTGCATTATAAAAGCAATTATTTCAGGTAATACCACAGTGATACAACTGATCATGATAACGCGTATAGTCATAGGAATTTTTTGCAGTACAAAAGTACAAAATCAAGTTACAATTACGTAGTGTTTTAACATACATGAGATAGTGACACAGGCCTACAGTAATCTCCAGTTACTTCAGGCATTCTGCGAAAGTGTTCAATTTAAAACGTTGCATAAATTTAGGTCATGGACTTCTCAGCTTATCAAGGACTAAAATAAATTCATGCTTATTTTTAATGTTTACATTCTTATATGACACAATCTCTCCTCGAAACGATGAGCATTATTACAATTAAGATCTTCTGGGAAATGAGTACCAGATCGCACGGCGTCACGTTCCAGAGCAAAAAGGTAAATTTCACCCTAGAACAGGCCACGAAGGCCCAGAGGGGGAGCAGAGGTATAGCTCTATTCTTTCTTTAACCTCGGCGCTAGATGGGGTGGGTGGTCAACTCCACGCCCCGGCCGCTTTACCCCCGGGAATGACCCGGTACCCATTGTACAGGAGGCTGGGTAGGCCCCAGGGCCGGTCTGGACGGGTGCGGAAAATCTCGCCCCCACCGGGATTTTTTTTTTTTTTTTTTTTTTGCCTGTCCGGGTTTTTCTCCTTTGATCCATTTTTGTACTGTTTAAATCCTTTTTTGTCCTTCATGTCAGTTTACGTTCCATGCTACCGTCCTTACAGCAAACACAACACAAACATCCATGCCCCCGGTGGGATTCGAACCCACAATCCCAGTAAGCGAGCGGCCGCAGACCCACGCCTTAGACCGCGAGGCCACTGGGATCGGCCCTCGATCCCCGGACCCTCCAGCCCGTAGCGAGTCGCTATACCGACTACGCTATTCCGCTCCAGAGTACAGTATTAAAATTTGTAGTATTATACTGTGCAGCCCGTTCACAATGTTGACGAAGAAAAGGGAGTTTCAAAGCCTAAAAAGTTGAAAGAGAGATTAGATCGTCCCTTTGTCTAAGTTCACAACGCCTAGTTTAACTGAGACAAGTCAGTTCCCTTAATATTTCACTGGAATTTCAGCTCAAAAAGTCTACACGGATGATTCAGATAGGGAAGGTTGCTGCAAATATATTGAAGAAGCAAGCAGTCCTAGACAGCAGATAAGAGATGGATCTCCAGTTTCGTGCTGCAGAGACAATGTCTTCCCTGTGAGACAGTGACAGAACTTTTATCTTCCCTGTGAGACAGTGACAGAACTTTTATCTTCCCTGTGAGAGAGTAACAGAACTTTTAAACACAATTTAGATGAATTTGAACAGTTAAAATTGCCTCCTTCCTACCCTCCCCACATTTTCTTCGACTTCCTTCATTCTTCAAAGGCTTGAAGAGATAATAAGCCAATACCTGATTACATTCATTAAATATTCCTCTTCAATCAACATTTTTGTACCGTACTGGGCGTTTTTATATAGGGATGACCCAACTGCTCTGGTGCGAAAGTCAATATACATTTTCTATGAGAAAGAAAGGGCACTTAGCGAAATGGCAGTAAAACAAAACGATATATACACGTAGCAAAGCGGTGCGTTATTGGAGTTGAACTGACGGTTACGTATGTTGCTTTTGCGTTATGCCTTATACAGGGCATACACAAGAGAATGGTGCGGTTTTAATAGTGTTCACTATTACAACCGCACCATTCTTTTGTGTATGCTCTGTATATTCCTACATATTTTCCGTTTCTTTTACTACTTCGATGGCACCGAATAGCCGCAAATATTAAAAGAAAATTCCACCAAGATTAAAGCTGAGTGTGGCGGAAGGTTCCACGCATGAGTAATTTTCGTCAAATTATCCAGACCGTCTCTGGAGTCCACACAACATCCTATTTAAGGGGTAACGTAAATCCATTCCCAGGTGATAAAGGGACCGAACTGTTGAGACTGACTACCCACACACACCTAGTGTCAAGATTGAGAGTCCATGGAGATATACGTCCACGCCCCAGGATGCCTTAGTGGCGTGGCACTTAGTTAAGCACAGATATATATTTAACTAAAGCCGTGCTACGTGCGTATCGTATATATGAAATTATCAGGATTTCGTTTCAATACATTCCACACGTTCGTAATTTATACGGATTTTGAAGGGTTCTGTTTTGTAGGAGCAATAAGAAGATCAAAGTAAAATCGAAGAAGGCCAAACGAACAAGAAGAGAGGAGAGCACTTTTTAAATTTACGAGATATTTGAGAGTGGTGCAGACCGACAATATGATCTCGGACCCCTTCCTTTCATCCCATATTTTCACCCTCTCTGTCCAATATTGGCGCGTGCTTCCTTCCCATTTCATCTCGTCCCATCTGTCTATACACGGACGTAGGTGACCGTTCTTTTCTAGAAACCACGCAAGAGTAGAATGAATGTGGAAACTTATTTTGTAGCAGGTGATTGAAGTTATTGAGAGGAATAGAGATAAAAACTGCTGTGTACTATATACATTGTATCGTGCGCGCGAGTGTGAGACAGGTGGGAGTGTGAGACAGGTGAGAGTGTGAGACAGGCAGTTTTGATGGGGCATTCTTATTCTTGAAAACAAATTTCATGTAGTAATTTCTTCAATAAGGATATAAAACATCAACCAAATGAACAATATTTTATATAATCTTACAGTTAGCATATTACAACTCGCTAACTTTTTCAATCCTCTTCGGATAATCTTCAGGGAATATATATCAATTATATGTATACAACAGATTTTGTGTAAATAAATATGTCCCAATTTATTTACACAAAGTATGTTTGTACATATAATTGATGTGCACTCCCTGAAAATGATCCGAAAAGGGTCGAAACATGTTGCAGTTGTAATATTTTAATTGTAAAATTATATATAATATTATTTTGAATTCTGTTGGAGTCCTTTCATAGGATTATAAATTAATGCACGGACATGAATAACATAAAACTCTTCAATAATGATTTAGGTCCACGTGTGTTCCATTCGAATTATGTATACAAGCTACTATGTTTTATAAGCTTGAAATCAATTTAAACTTTAAAATTATAACTAGTAAATTTAATTCCCTTGTAGCATTATTAGTGCGCCCCCCTCCAACACCTTATCATAGTCTTTATAGGTATATAAAAGACATACGTAACAACACGCGGATAAACGCGGGCGGTTACTCAACCACTGTCAAAGTTGGCAGCATCAGCTACACAAGTACTGTGTAAATGTGTAATGTCTAAAATTGCATTTATTTTAAGCGATTGGGGGAGGGATGGGTCTATAGGCTTCCGTGTTCACGTTAACTCTACTTTATTCATCTGAATTTTACACAAGGTGGTTTTGCGCAACAATCCTTCTGCACCCTCCTAACCCCAGCGTCGAACGAAAGATGACTGTACTAATTGACAAAATATTGGCTTTCCCAGTGTCACACAAACAGTACCACACTTGCAATATATTTCTTGGATTTGATAGTTCATTGTTAGGAAGATAAATATATGGTGTAGTTTTCCATTTGGAAACTTCTCCTTTTTTCGGCTTCCCTTTTCCTTCAGAATATCTAGCGCATCCACCGAACTACTTATTCCTCCAGCTTTGTCATTCCACACAAGAGAAGGATGTATAAACTGCACTGGACATAAGACGACTACAACAAAACAGGCAAACTTTTCCAACTAGCAATCCAATCCAGGATATAAATTGATAGAAAGAAAGATACCAAAAAGAGAGAAAAAAAAACGCAAGAAAGAAAATACTACATAGGAAAAGATGGAAAGAACTGTTGTCAAGTCAGTTTGCTTTTATGGATAAAGCAAGTACACGATACTATGGGCCACTACCCCACTATGTTATCTCTGATGTTGACAATATGGAGACGGAGAGCTTCAATAGTTCAATTCAAACATTTCGTACAAGAAGAAGAATTGCACGAGAAGTTCGTAAATAAAGATCAGGATAAGCATTTGTACAGAAATCGCGAGAATTTTCTATTATGTAGGTGACATATAGGAGCAGGGATAGCTCTGTCAGTATGTGATTATATTCCGGGCTCGAAAACCGAGGAACAGAAGTTCGATTATCAGCATTGGTTTCAAAGTGTTCAGAGTCCGCCAGTCTTCTACACAATGAGTACCGAGACCCCTTACCTCGGGTTTAAGCGGCCGGAACGTGAAGATAACCACCCACACCCGTCTAATACCGATACTTGTAATTAATGGTGCGATACCATCACACACACATACATCATCTTGGCGTTGTGATTAATTAAGGGCAGGCACATCTTTAACAAATACTCGTACTTTTCTATCTGATTCACAATCAATGTTAACGCTATAGGACATAATTCTATTTCATCTCTTTTAAATTGTATCTCCTTCCATCAATTCACTCAGTCGCAGTTCTCTATCAATTTACACACAACACAGAACGTTTGCTTCAGTAACATCATATATGGTGGGGTTGTCCAGGCACTACATAATGGAAGGTCCTGGCAGGAAGCACTGCTTTTATACGGCTTCGGACGTAGCTTTCGGTGCAGAAGGTGCAATCGACATATGATACAGATTAGAGATCAGATTCATTCCGTTTCTTCCAGTAATCCAATTCGCACACATATTCATTTTATAATCCTATATTATACGTTACATAAACACAGATGTATAGAGGGCCTTAAAATAAGACTTCAGGATACTCTTATGTGCCTTTACCGCCACAGATTTGTGATCTCCATTTTGCCTACGTGTGCAGGTTTCAGCAAAAATAAAAAACAAGAAGTGGTAGAAAAGATCGCATAGGCAAAAAATTTGTGAGGAAAATAGGCGGTTGGAGAAGGGAGCTGTAGAATTGCAGGGACAGAAGGTTCCTATGATGACGTCATAGCCACGCTTCCCGAATTTTCTTTTCTAGAAGCCCCTTCCCTATAATAACTTGTACGTAAGGGATGCATATATTAAGGAAGAAAATCACTTCAGCGACTGTGGAGAGAAAAAGACAGAAAGACAGCCTTCAACGTGAAATAATACTGTTTGAATTTCCCCTAAACTAAAAATCTCCTTCGATTTCTCAGTTTATATTCTATGTTCTTTCTGCACATTTAATTGCAAAAAGGTGACAATTTCGTAGCTTAAACCCAATTTTACCACTTCAGTTTCAGAACAAATTTGTCTGTATCTACAAATATTGTTCCCTCTCTATTAAAACATTCTGTTTCAACTGTATCAACGGCTGCACATGAAAAAGAAGATAAGAGTGGAACTAGGACAAATTTGTGTCCCATTCAACTTGCATTTCAAGAAGCTTCAAAATTAAACGTGCCGTTTTAGGACAGAGCAAGATCATTGCATTCCAACAGCGACTGATTGTGTAAAAGAAACAAATACGTGCAGGTTATATAAGCAAGCACATGCTCATATCGAGATAATGTACCCAGGAGTCCACAATGTTTCCAGAAATCTTGAGGTCATTTCAAAATTTCAGGCACCAGAATGATGTCTAGAAGCACGTTTCTTACTGAGGACCCACAAATATTAGGCGCCAATATTTGTGAACTTCTGGATACGCCTGTCCCCAAATCGGGTCCCAGATAGTGTTTTTGGTGCATTCTATCAGTGTTAAACATGCAGCAGTATTACTATGCATTCATTAATTCTGTAATCTGTCTTACGACAGGTCCGTAGCCTCTTCCAAGGCGAGTATTACTATGTATAATATTGACAATGCAACTAATATCAAGAGTGTGAAAATGAGGAAAAAATTAATCTGCTGTATTTTTCAGTGCCATCATATCCCTTGGGGGCAAACTGAGAATATGCTGTGGTTTATGAATTACGCTTCGCAGACGTAGTTAATTCTATGTGTATTTGATGAAGTGTAGTGTGCAAAGGTACAGAAATCTCCCTATATCAATTTTACTGATTCAGCGCGGTCCTGAGACGCTGGCGTGACGAGAAACTGGCGTGGAGTAACAGAAAATGGCATGGGACAAACGGCAAACAGATGCGCTGTGAATGAGAACTTTTAATACAATTGAGGGCATACACACGTAATTATACAACGACCAAAAACTGAAATATATATGCAGTGAAAAATATAGAAAACCATGTAGATAGGACGGGCAAAAGTGTTAGCTTCACGTAAAATGCGAAGACCTATATCTTCGTAGAATTTTTCCTTTGTATGCGCAGGCTCTCAGTCTTTAGTGCATGGGGGCAAAACAGCTTTTAAATGTTTAAGACCAAACTAAATAAATACATTAGGTGAAAAGGAACATTTGTGAACACACCATCGGCATATATATGAAAGTGAACAGACTAGACTGTCGACCAGTTAACTCCCAGAACAGAAGCCTTACACAATTTATCATAAATTCATTACACACCCAGAACGTACAGAGTTCATCCTAAGTCACAATATATTCTGTTTCATGTTCTTTATGGAAACTTACTCCTACGATCCGCATCCATCTTTTTCCTTCAAATCCTAAGTCAAGCCTTCAAAATAACACATCAATTTTATGGATCATCTTTGCCTTCCTTCACTCTGTGATAAACCGTACAGTCGATGTTCATGGGAATTTTGTATGGAGTAGACGCCTTTATTGGTATAGGACTATAATATAACGTTAGACTCCTTCGTATTTCGTTTATATGGCATATGGATAATCGGTGAAGGGATTGGAGGGAGGAGGAAGGTTAGAAAAAATGGCTGCCTTTAGGCATCAAATCCATCATTTAAGGCTACTTTCAACAACAAAATAAAGTGTCTATACAGTGTATACTCTTCACCTGCTGAAGTATATGTGCATCAAGATTAGCTGCACACGTTGAACTGTACTACTCAGTTCGATTTCGCTTGGCTTTTGTGAAGAGTAGGCAAACAGGTTTTCTAGTTACATATTTAAGTAACTGACTGCATTACTGCAGTGTTCTGATGTTATGTTGGATAGAACTGATGTATAAAGGCGTACAGCGTGCCTCAGAATGCACACCGGGAATTCCGAAATTCAACTCTGAAATTTGAATTACTGAACACTACTGTACGCAAAAGTTGACAATTCATTGTTTCAGTGGTTAATAATGAATGAAGTACAATATCCTGGAGTACACATTGTACTTTGTGTCAAATGTGGAGTACGAAATTATCAGTGTGTATAAGTAGTTTATTTAACGACGCTGTCAGTAAGTCGAACGACATAGGGTTAATATATATACGTATTTATTATAGACATATATATATATGTTACTCGCTTGATTTGTACTCGGCATTAATCTGAAGTAGATTTGAAAATAAGTTCCTACCTCACAAAAAACAGACTGTCACTCCATTATAATAACCAATAGGTTAATATTGTACAAGGAAAATTATTCTTATCTGTGAAATAAAAAATATGTGATTTGGGAAAAAGGGAGAGTCTTTGAATATTAAACCTGGTGATACATATAGTTACCACTGATAATTAACACTGTAATACTGATCACTGCAAGATTCTGCACGCACTAATGTAGCTGTAAGAATATGTCAAACTATAAAACTTTCCAACAGATCCCCTGCTATTCAAAATTTGTGACGTGGAGTAGATTGCCTATTTATTTAAAAATTAAAAACGGTGCAACTAATAAAACTATGACCTCTTTCGTAAATATAATTAATCTCACACTCTTAATTGTGCAGCTTTAACAATGTCTCATAGACACAAACTGCTGCATTAGGGTATATGAACCGATTCAATTAAGGCATTTGATTTCTGTTCGCAGTGCATCGCATATCCGTTTCACCCTAAATCCTAAATTTGCTCTCATTCCCTGCTACACCACCTTTGCAGTCGATCTATCTTGTTACAGAGCCCCGAACTTCACCCCACTGTTCTTCTCACATGCTACTCAATTCCAGCTGCTCAGACCCCCTCAACACCTTTCTTCGACCAACCAAGAATGTGCCCATTTATGGCAAGAGTGGTATAACTGCAATATTAAGAACAGCATGTCATAGGATTACAGAAACTGAAGAGATTTCCACAGGTATTCTGCACAGAATAACACTAGAGTTACTCTCATATTATACGTTGGCCCGGTCGACATTTTGCTATTATGGATAACGTATGTGGAACTTAAACAGAAGAGCTCCATATTCCTATATTGTACAACAAAAAACATTCCGAAATGCAAACATAATTTTTTCTCGAAACGTTTGTTATATGTTACGTAAATTTATCAAAATATCTGTCTCGTTGAGTCTATTAATAATTGATTCCGTCTGTCTTGTGCAACGTTTCTTCAATAATTAATGATCAAAACATAAAACACACCAAATGTAATTCTGTTAAGTATGTTAAAATTACTATGAATATTACCTCAAGACTATAAATACATATACTAAATGCCTGTCTCAGGCACATTTTAATTTGGTGTTTATATAAACACACATACACATACTCGTATAGTCTCGAATGAATTTGAATATTTGTCTCTCACATAAAGAAAAAACACTCATTGGGAATATTTGAAAACATGGTGCTGAGAAAAATATTCTGACTTAGGTCGGAGGGTGTAGGAGGAGGTTCGAGAACATTGTACGATGAAAAGTTTCATAAATAGTCCTCTTCACCCGAGTTTATTAGGATAAACAAGTCTATGAGAATGAGATGGGCGTGGCATGTACGATGGATGGGAGAGACCAGAAATGCTCAGAAAAATTTGGTTGAAATCTCCCAAGGTTGATAGGGGCTATATCTTGGAAGACCCACGCATGGATGGAAAGATAATGTAAAACTGAATCGCAAAAAACAGTGTGGCACGTTGTGGACTAGACTCACCTGGCTCTGCACAGAATCCAGTGGCGGAATTTTGTAAACGCGAAAATAAAACTTCGGTTCAAACAAATGCGTGGAATTTCTTGAACTAAGCGACTGACAGATTCTCAAGAATTTAAATACTTAGACGACAAATTATGTTTCCGTACGCAAATGAAAGACCACTTACCATTTCACTACGAATGACAGAAACAGTAGTATTTATTATTAACGAGCTGTCTTGGACTGCTTGACACTGAAATGAGGGCACTGTAATCACTCCAAACGTGGGTAACTATTTGCTAGTCCACACGGCGTTAATCTTCGACGTATTTTATTGCTGTATGGAAATTAATTTTCATGTCTGTTCGTAATAAGCGCTTAAATGGGGGTTAATTTATGGCTAACCACTGAATTAAAAATAATGTATCACCTTTCAAGTTCCAGACCACAATTATTTACAATTCTATCCCAATTTTCGCGAATTCTGTTCCACTAATCTAAAAAGTTTTGAACCATAGGGCAATGTCTGTGTTCCTATGAGAAAGTAAACGAGAATGTGATTACTTGATTGTCTAGATTTGGGGGGGCGGGGGCTGTTAGGATACGTGACTAACAAGCACCAAAATAAGTTCTTTCTGCACCGTGTAACTTATGTGATATCATTGACCATCTCGAACGGATTAACGACCTTACGTGTAACTTACGAAGTTCAGTCTGAATTTGTCACACTGTTCCCTCTCGATCGTAACATTAATATTATTTGTCTTTATTATTCTCTCTTGCACTTCTGCAGATCTGCTTAGCTTATGAAACACGTAGTGAAATATTTACCTGCACATGACCTAGTACGAATTTGTTGTATGTTTTGGTATGCGGAACTAATGCTACAGACACATTTCTAGACTTTCCAGAGTATAGGGCATATGTGTAATAAACCTCTCCAAATTTAACTTCAGCATCGACGGACTCTAAATGGTCACCTGTAAACACATTTAACATGAAAGTAACTTCATAGCTTGTAAAACATTTTTTTCACGGCTTGACAGCCCCAGTGGGCCAGGCCTCCTCATTGTTGTTGAGGTTTTGAGATCACACTGAGACACACCACACTCGGTATGACTCCTCTGGACGAGTGGTCGGCCCGTTGCAGAGACCTCTACCTGACAACACACAACACTCACACGAGACTGACGTCCATGCCGCCGACAAGATTCGAACCCACAATCCCAGCAAGCGAGCAGCCGCATACCCACGTCTTAGACTGCGCGGTTACCGAGATCGGCTTATAAAACTTATGCTATCAACAAATTTCACGAGGCACAGTCCTTCTTGAGAAGACAATATATTCTCTACTAGTCAAGAAGTTTCCCGCATCCCGATCGTTTATTACCATGCTCACAAGAGCTCGCCAGTTGTTTTTATCCTGAGCCAGATGAATTCAGTCCATGCCAAACCATCCTATTTCTTTACGATGAATTCTGATGTTACTCTTTTCGTAATTATATAACCCAGTGAATATAGCCAAAACAGTGGTTGCAAGAAGCCTGAACAAGTAGACATAGCATTTGACTGGCGCATATTAAAGACATCAACCCAGAGAAATACCCGAGTTTAATACTGTGCAACCTTCATGGGCCGCTGTTACGTGAAGCAGGTCATATATCTAACATTACTGCCAGGCCAGTGGAGGCGCGAAGTGAATGGACGACACTACAAAAGGCCCACCGACATTATGTGTTTGTTCAAGGGGGGCGACGGGGTGGTAAGAAAAAATGCGACCTTGCTGCAAATTCAATTAACCCCCATGATGGGAATAGACTGCGCTAGGAGAGACCAATGTTACTTAGACATGCGACACGGCCATTTTGTTGAGCTTACAAGTGCTTCTCCAACACTCAAATCGATGTGGGGTGTTTTCCTGTTAAACGAAGAGGAGAGGTGAATGTATGGTTGTGAGAATGTAGGTGTTGGCTCCGTGTAGCAAAGTGTTCTTAAGGTACCATGGCTAGGAATCACGACATCGTAACTTATGGACGTAGAGTCATTGCAGCACTACAAAATTCTTCATCTGTCCGGACTCTACAGGTCACCAAAGCATTTCTTCAATTAAGTCTCAATATATTCACACAACAAATAACGAACGAAACTGTAACGGCCCTTGTTACGCTCTCGACAGCACCTTGGTGAAGGAAGAAACAAGAAACAAAGAAGGTATAAAAGGACGGAAAAGGGACAAAGTAGGCGGGCAGGAAAAGAAAGTAAAGAAAATACATGGAAAGAAAGAATGAACTTAACACTTGATATCACGTTAAGGTTCCTTGTAACCACAGCATGACGCTTCTCTTCCCTTTTAGGAAAGAATGTCCAGTCTCCAGTCAGGGAGGTTGTGCATGTGCTTATAAAAGAGCCAAGGACAACTAAAGGTGCTGGTCTTCCAGCTTTCAGTTAGTAACCCCTAACCGAAAAGCCGGGAAAAACCTATGACGACATAGGACAAAGCATTAAAGAGCAAAAGCAACAAAAAAATGGATCATATTTCCATAGAAATTGAATGATAACACTTCACAAAGCATTTCTGTATATAAGAGAATCAGACAAACACTTTGGAGGAAAGAATTCGCTAGTGATATTTTTAATATGGCTTGATCCTAAACGTTTCTTAGTGCGATACCACAGTCCTGAAAGTGCATTTGTCAATCAAGGTTAAAATGGATATAAACATCATTTCGTAAGGAAGTAGACCTGCATTAGTTAAAGTGAATGCGAGGTATGTATTACAATGAAAATTTCATTACATTTCACTATGAAAGTGAGGAAAAAATATCTTAGCATGGAGAGTTGATTAACTGAGTGTACGCAACATTAGACTAATAATAACAATGTGATTAATGGCTTTGCCACGTTCAACAAATGTAACAGATAAGATTGCAAAATTCCTATAAAATACATGGAACTTATCATAGATCTGATATACAAACAGGAAACGGATTTTCTGTCAGTCGTGAACACCCTATCTTACAACAGTACATGATTTTTAAGGATGTACCTACATGATAAAATACGTCAGTGTGAATACTATCAGGTAATAAGCTATGCAATATGAACGGTCAGGTAATAAGTTACACGAAATGTGCCCGAGGATGATTCTCTTGCCGGGTGTCCCAGAGTGCACAGCGATCGCTACCGGCTACATTCTACTATCTCCTACATAAAATATGTATCAGCTACGCTCTGGAGTTAAAGACCACCCTTCTAACATCTCCTGAGGGGGAGAAGTCTCTACACAACCAGATTTCGCTTTTCCACTATTGCTACTTCGTATCTCACCATCCAATCCCATTCCTACCACCATCCCTAAAAATTTGCCCAACATCCCCTAGGCGTAAACACACACACACACACATACACACTCACAGAGAAACATTATGTTAGAGGGAAAATATAACGACGAGACTGATAAATACATGAAGTAGTAGAGAGAAAATGTGTTTCTGTTTTTCTGAGTGTGGTATCAGTTGTCTGGAGATAAAATATTTGTCTGATATGACAAGAAAATAAAAAGAGCCGAAGTACAATAGCTTCCATATAAAAATGAAATGGGATAAAATAACTGCCCCAAATTTATTGTGGGATGAACGAGTTCAAACAGACTCCTTCACTGGTGGCTTGCTATTTGCAGCGGGGTGTAGAAAAAGTTGCCTATTGAATAAGGAATGCTTAAGATTTAATTGTAGTATCTTAATAGTCGTACAAACAGCGGAGTTTTTCAGCATATCCTCCAGAGAAATACAGGCCAATTTACAAATTTGACTTTAATATCACACATAACTTCGTTCCTTCAAGACATGCTGTTGCAGAATGCTTTACAATACTTCAGCCAGAATTTTTAAAGCACATAAATTTTCAATTTCATGTGTGTCGGTTTCATTTGAACTGTTAAACGTTTATTGTTAATTACTGGCTTTTGTGAACTTGCGCTCTATTTAGTGACTCTATCGGTATATCAAACTGTACAGCGCTGAGGTAATTAATAAAATACATTAACCCTTAAAAGCCCAGTGGTAACGACGTGTACCACCTGTTGCAAAATTAAGACCCTAGAAATGTGTTTGTGTGTTTCCCTGCACCTTATTAGCCGGTTGGTTTTTCTAATGGAGATGTGCTGCGAGGTAGGAACTGAATTTTGAGACTACACACTTAAGGTCAAACGTGGCCTTCAAACATTTATAGGGATAACATATTAACGATTTACAAAAACCTTACATATCACGAAGACGAGATTGTTTTGGTGAGTAGAATTATAAGTGTTGTATAAAGTAAAGAGGTAAAGTTTTCTTTGCCCTTGTCATGAGGGCGTAAGGGGGAGTAGATGTAGAGCTCCGCTTATTCTTAATCCTAGGCACTAGACTGAGGTGAGTGGTCAGCTTCACGGTGTGACTGCTTTACTCACTGAATTGCAGGCTGAGTGCCTGTCTGGACGGTTTGGAGAAGAGAAAATTCACTTTCCCCTACCGGAATTCGAACCCCGGACCGTCCTACCCGCAACCTAGTCGATACACCGACTACGCTAATCCGGCTCCCTGAGAGCTGTATAATTCGTAGTAAACCTGAATGTGTTCACTTGGCATAGAGACAAAATTTATTGTTCTAATAACAAATTCTGGGAAACTATAAATGACAATCACAAATATATATATATATATTATATATATATATATATATTTCTAAACGCAGTTACTATGAAAAACATCATGATTACCAAATTAGTAATTTTCAGTCCAAGAAACTTACATATACCTTCCATCCCAATTTTCTTTTATTGCATTACCTTACGTATATTTCCCTTTGTGTAATCTGAAAGTGAACACACATGCACAGCGACAACAGAGGAAATTGGAAGATGGACGAGAAAAATAAAGGCAAGAAGATAGAAGAAAATGAACGCAATGTGTCTGTCTGAAGGCGACCAACTATGCGGGATGGTGTGGCTATATGGGGGTGAGAAGAGGGAGTAATCTCACCCCGATTCATCCCTTGGGACGAGCCTCAGGGGATGAGAACCGCTTCAACTAAAGACAGCCACTGATATTTATCGTCTGGTGCGAAAATAAAGGAGAGACAGAAAAAATATAGGAGAACTAGATAAAGTGAAGGGAAATACTTGTAGAAGACGAAAGACACTGGAATAGGAAAGGAAAGTTTTATATCCAATTGCTTTGTAAGGAAGGGCGAAAGTAGGGGAAGAGGTTTACTGTAATATATAAGGATGGATGAAGAGTGTAGAGGTTATAGACGCCCATGAACTGATATGTGCCTAGGAGAAAGGACAATTGAAGTATAAGCGAAGATAGAAAACAAAATGCAGTAACAGAGATGAACACGAAAATAGGCTTACTGAACATATGAGAATATTTGTTGCATGAATTGATGGTATATCTATTGGAGAGTGTGTACCATATGTGGGGAGGGAAACAGAACATGAGAGTCTTCGAAGGTTTTCCGAAAACGACACATGTAACAACTACAAATGACAAATTCTCTTACAATCAATAATAATGCAATATATTTTTTAAAAATGTTAATATTATACAGTTATAAAAACGTACTTCCTCTTTCATTTTGTCTGGATTTTATTTTCACAGAGTAAGCATTATTTCGTGACTAGCCAAATTCTGTCCTGATAATATCGGAATGGCAAGGCGACGAACAGAAACTCAGTTAAATCTAACCTGGTAATATGTTATGTTGGTAAATTTTGTAAATACACAGGCAAAAGTAACAAGACGTCATACAACGCAAAATAAGTTATAGTAATAATGTTCTACAAAGGTTAAATCAATACTTTGTACAGAAAACGTTTTGTTACACTATGCATGAGACAAAGTTTAGGGACAATGAGAGTATTGCAGACTACAGTCCGCTTGGAGCTCGGTTCCCGTAACTGAACGCTTAAAACTATGAGGTTAAGACCACAGGAAGTGATTTGGCTTTATTTTTTAGAACAACATGGAGTTCAACTTCAGGAGCTTTCTCATCTGTCAGATTACAAATTCAAAATGATGGTGACTGGAAAGCCGGTGGCTAAGAAGTGAAGGATGGTGAAGTAGGAAGATGGGGATGGGACGTAGGAGAGAAATCCAACACTCAGATGCAGCAGGGCTGCCGGGTAAAGGAGACCCGGCAACGAATTTATCGCTTGGCTGCATTACATAGCAGCTAACAAAGTCATATATCCTAAAAGAACTCACCCCACCACCCTAACTACTCTTATCCATGCAATGGAAGGAGAGCTGGAAATAAAAGAGGAGAAAAAAAGTTTATTTTAAAATTGCAAATTCCTTAAATTACTTCCCCTCTTTCGCTCCACTTTCTTCGTTTTTCTCCCTTTTATTTCTTTTTAGTTAAGGTGTTGGGGAAAAGTCAAAAGTATAATTGAGTGAGACGGATCTGCGTTACAAGACCTCAAAATGCGTACGTTTAAGAAAATGAGGCAGACTTTTACCGACAGTAATCTTCTCAGTCTTAGGGGGAAAAAACTTAAAAACAATTTCGACTATTATTTTCGTATTATTATGAAATATTCTGCCCATAGTAATTACAACGCACCTACGAAGAATACCTATTTAAAATATAGCTTCGTCAATTTATCTGAAACCTATCGATTGCCAATTCCTATCAGCGCGTTTATCGTATTAACGTAGTTCAATAGTCTGCTGCACACACACACACACACACACGCGCGCGCGCGCGGGCAACGGAATAGCACCAAGAAATTATAAATTATATTTGTCACATAATATAAAAAGCCTGTTCGACACCACTGCCTAATAAGAGGTTTAAAATACATAAAAATTCATCGAATTACTGGGAACTACATATCAGTAGGCTAATTAATATAGGGCAATTCCGGGACAGACGCCACACTTTTTGCAACTTTCGCTGTAACTCAATCCGAAAATCGTTAAAACGGCTGAAAATTCACACACATTATATTTAAGTTTCTACTTTATTAAGTTGTGTGCACAATATCTGCAGAAGTGAAAGTCTTTGAGACACAGGGCGACGAACAATTTGTCTCTGCGGCGTCTCTCCCGGACATGCCGGTAGAGACGCGGCTGTTTGGCAGGGATAGATGCCGCTATGTAGGGAGAGATGCCGCTCTTTGAAAATATCCTGTGAATTCAAGAAGCAAGATAAGTAAATTAAAACTGTTGAACTTATTCAAAGTAAAGAAGCAATATAAACATTAACATTTAAAATATATTGCAAGTACATAATATTTCAACCCAATGAACTCAAGAGTCTAAGTTGTAGTGAACGAAATATTATACGTATATTCTCTTCCGCATATTGCTGTTTTTCTCTCAGTAACTTTCTACCGCCGTCAAAACATTTGTCTTTGTGTGGAGAACAGAACTCGAGCAGCCAGTTTGTGCAACTCATACATTCGATCCAGGCATCTTACTTAGCTGTTAGCAAGTAGTTTCCCAGCATGCACAGGATTTCGTGTCAGAATCTTCAGATGTCTCTTCGTTATGAACATATATTTTAATGAGTTACTTTTCTCATTTTCTGACCTCGTAGACCTCAAGTATTTGGACTGCTTACACTTTCGATTTTCCTCTGCTCTGTGACTCTATTTCCTTCTTGATTTTTCTCTTTTGGGAACAAAAGAGCTGCTGTTCTGAAATTGAATATTTCTTCGGTGTTTTCGGTACTGGATTGATGTTCAAAAGTCTGGAAGGAGTTACTTCTTCAGGGGAATTGTCAGAAGGCAGTTTAGTATTCAGAGTACTTAATGAGGGTCCTGTTGAGACAGGTAACACATTTTGAGAGTTGGTTCCTGAAGTGGAGGGTGCAGAAATCGGAGTCACATAGGGAGATGCCGTTTCCATAAGAGTTACAGCATAAAATTAATAAATTCGCCGCATAAAATCAGTCACAAGTCTCGCAAAACAGTGCCGATATTCACTACGTTCACTCAACACCTCTTTAGACCCAATGAATAAGCACATATGCTTCGATCTGCAGAGGATTGCCAGAACCCACCAAACTAAAAAATGCGGCGTCTCTCCCGCCGCGGCAGCTCTCACGGAATTACTATATGTTCTTCCATAAATCGATAATAAGGCTCAATATGTCTAACAATAGACAAATATAGTGACAGAATGAAGGAGCAATCAGGTTATACAGACAGACTGCAAGACTTGTCACCTGCTGTACTGCCTATACACACGTCGACCCTGAAGATGGAGACAGCATGTTCCTCCTGTTAGTACACACCTGCAAAATTATACGGAATTCACAATGCAGAATATCACAACCAGAAAAATCACCTACGTCAAAACCTGAAAACTTAAGTCAACTTATTTTTCACTCCAAGCTAAAACGGATGATATATGCGCATCTTAAGCTCTCGAAAAACTACACGCGGTTGAACATTCGTAATTCTCCTTGGAAGAATAAAACGGCTTAATAATTCATTCCTACCTAACACAAAACAAACTGAGTCTCCATTACACAGACCAACCAGTTAACGTAAGGAAATAATCCCTGAGGACTCGGGTCTTCAGGGATGTGACGCTGTGTCGTTAAGTGAGTGGTTCTAGACGTTTCGAAGGAACCTAGTGCCTTTATTTCTAGGGTGAAGCAGTCAAAGTATAATTCCTGTTATTCTAAGATTGACACTTGTTTCACTTTACGGGGAAGGGTTTGACGTTGTAAATGTTGAAAGAGTTAGTAACACGTGCACAGTGGCCATTGAATTTTAAATGGTTAAGGTCGCGTAGAAAAATGAAGCTCCCTGGTAGCCGAAACCCAACATTCAATATTGTTATTACCAAACCCCGTCAATGAAAATGATCCTGAGCTAGTTCTGGTCACATGCTCTCCTTAAAACACATTTCCCTGACAGAAATTTCAATTGCATGTCACCACCTTATTCTCGGTCTTACAGGTGGACGTAGTCGAACAGGTTCCTGCGTTTCTTTGTTACGATGGCACGGCGAGTCCTCTGGTTTAGAATGGAAGAGGCAACATGCAGACATGTAGAGCAGGTGTGAATATATCGAATAAAAAGTGAAAAACATAGGAGAAGGAGTAGGGGTTTGAGCGTAAACCCAACAATACGTTGTCCTGTGTCACGAAACCTGGACGTAAGTAAAAATGCCTCCAACAAAGTAGACAAAATCGTACCAAGAATCACTTCATGATATAGGCATGTATGTTATTGCTTTCGTCGCACCTTATGCGAGATTACCTTAGCTATGACAGGCCAACTCATTCCTCAATTGAGTAACTCAAATACACGCACAAAAAAAAAATAGTATGAGGTTGAATTGACACTAACATATCCCACTGTGTAAATTCATTACTAATGATGAGGAATTATGACAGGCCGGCTTATGTTTCGTCATGTCCACTTCGTTGCGACATGGAGGCGGTGATGCCCAGGGGAGATGTAATATATTTTGATAAACACAGCTACATTTGCATGCGAACTGCAACCAGCATTCCATACGTACCGCTCGAAAGAAGCTCTTGTATATAGCAAACTTATATTCTACGGTTCAGGATTAGTACAGCACCTACTTAAACGTATACGTGAATGGAAGTAAAAAGGCCAGCACGTATCAAACCCATAAAATGTTACGTCGGTTTCTACGACAGAATTTAGCCAGGAGCTGAGCAGTGCTCACTGGCTTTGGGTGTTCATAGAGGAGAAAATTTATTCCACACCGGGTCTTAAGTTTTCGAACATTTGTAAGAACATGCTCTCCACGGCTAAAAGTAATTATTTAAATAAAGCAAAGACCACCTAAAAAATTTAAAACTTCGTGTCCTACCGCCGAGTAAAAGCATTATAAACACCAGTCGGTTAATGATGTTCACGGTTGTTTGTATGTTTTTTTAGTGGTGAAGGACCCCGCAGCAAATGCTACGGACACACCGCAGCTTAGAGGTTTATTGTGCAACCATGTGATGAAGAAGATTAGTTATTAGTTAGTGTAATGGGGCACCGGTGGAACGAAACTGACAGGCGAAAACTGAAGTACTCGGGGAGTAACTTGTCCCAGTGCCACTTTGTCCACCACAAATCCCACATGGACTGACCCGGGATCGAAACCGGGCTTCCGCGGTGAGAGGCCGGCGACTAACCGCCTGAGCCATGGCACGGCCTTCTTTGTATGTTAAAGCAGGTGGTTCATAAAGTTGCCTCGATCTGCAACGCAAAAGCTGTATCAGCAAGTAACTACAGAAAGTCGATAAGTTTAGAAAAATAGTACACGGCGTCACACGCCAGAAGACGGCAATCTTAATGCTTCCCTTACGTCCATTCTATTTCAATCGGCTATGACTTTATCGGTCTTCTTAACGGTCGAATTCCAGAAGTTCTATTGCCCAAGGATGTACGTTTAAATGTCCGGTTCCACCCACCTACTGCACAAAACACTCACATGACAAATAAGCTTCCTGATGACTGACCACTAGGCTGTTGACTCAGGACGTCAATAAACAAGAATTAAATTAAAGTGAATTATTATTTGGATAGTAAATATGACATTTGCGGAGGAACAGGCCTATACTGGCTCTGGATAGAAGCTGAAATGTATCAAAAACCAGTACACCAAAATGTACGTCTCCACTTCCGTTAAAACATCAAGCCTGTTATTATTATTATTATTATTATTATTATTATGTCGTCTCATATCACAGGCCATTTGTTCCTGGTTCGTCTCTTGAACCAACGTTGATCCCCACCGCTCAAGCTTCAAGTTTCAGACGACAGTACTCTCCGTACTACGTGTTATGTTCCAAGCATAGCGGTCCTTTGAGGCGAATCTATTGAATGTTTTCCTGGTATGGCTTCGAAATTGTTCTTTAAACCTTTTGTTACTATTCCGGCGGCCCCAATTATTACCG
The DNA here is from genome assembly GCA_021186555.1 of Reticulitermes speratus. Classification (NCBI taxonomy): domain Eukaryota; kingdom Metazoa; phylum Arthropoda; class Insecta; order Blattodea; family Rhinotermitidae; genus Reticulitermes; species Reticulitermes speratus. The sequence continues at coordinate 34,334,939 of JAJKFL010000003.1, read as the reverse complement.
GTATAATCATACATTTCATGTTCCACATTCGTTGTATCTCTATACATAAACTCTTGTATTCTACTGTTTATAAAACACCGACGAAATGCACTTCACTTTACCACTTTTTTATTTCAGTAGACCCCTACATATGTTTCGGTTTATGCAAAAATCATCATCAGGGGGTTTTCAAAACTACATATATTTTCATCCAATGGCATTTCTGTCCTTACTGTTATGCAATATCTTAGTGTTCAATTGCCATTCACTTATAAAATCAGTTTAAAATCAGAGTTGTTTGAAAAACATATATAGACGCACCAAGTATAAAATCGTTGAGAATTCGTTAAAATTCGTGTCGAGAAGGTAAAATGTAAAATGGTAAAATGCTGCAGTACGGATCACTGTGTTACATCTGGTTATTATTTGTTCTTGGTTTTGTATGTCCTGCTGTTGTCTGTTGTCTATTTCATGTTGTGGTGCGTACTGTCGAGCTGTCTATGTAGTTAGTCTTGTATTTTAGTTTATTTTCTGCTTCCTTTTTTTGCGTGATATTTCTGTCCGCTCGTATTGCCACATTTACCAGTATGCACGAGTTTTTTTTTTTTTTTTTTTAATTATTATAGCTGGCCTATTTGCCATAACTTCCCTATCTGTGTGTACCCCTTGATTCCATAACACTGTCACATTTCATGGGCATATAAAAACTTACTTGTTTGTGTGTATGTGTGTGTGTGTGTGTGTGTGTGTGTGTGTGTGTGCGCGCCATTTGTCTGTCGTTTCGATGCCTAATGCTTTGCATATTGAATAATGTAAATGTGCATTAACTTTACGTAATTTCAGGCTTCCGACGCGATGTTGATGAGTTCTGCGTTCTTCTGGGATACTCATTCCTCGCCAAAATGGTACATTCTGGAGTTAGGTGGTCAATAGTTTATTATTATTGTTATTATTTTTTTTATTATTGTTATTACATAATTTGACATTTTACGACAGCCTGCAATTTCTATTATCGTATACTGCTTTAATTTGGTCAACGCCTTTGTGTGATTCAGTCGCCTGGAATACGTTACGTAATAGATTCCAATACACTGGATAATATAACAAAGAAATTCACAGACGTATATCAGAGTCGATTTAAACAGCCTGGATTTTCTCATAGTTATAACTTGATCCAGGGGAGTTTGAAATTAATAATCCCTTATTCCAGGCAACTTCCTTATACTTTATCTACTTTCAGTGCTTTTAAGGGCAGGATAAACTGTCCATCAATCATACATACTCTAAGAATTTTCATGTACCAAATGCATTAGAGGCTACTACAGTTTCTAAAGCAACAATAAAATAAGGTCCAGTCCTTCAACCAGGTGTTGTAACTCTGCTAATAGCATAAGCCTACTTGTGTTTCCAGAATACAGTTTTTTTGGAACATAATCACTGTCCTTCAGTCATACATACTCTAAGAATTTTCATGTACCAAATACATTAGAGGCTACTATAGTTTCTAAAGCAACAATAAAATAAGGTCCAGTCCTTCAACCAGGTGTTCTAACTCTGCTAATAGCATAAGCCTACTTGTGTTTCCAGAATACAGTTTTTTTTGGAACATAATCTTCTTGTGTTAAGTTATAAAGCAAATTATTTTCATCCTTCTTATTCTACTTATAATTTAATTCGTTAATTTATGCTATTTATTTTGTTTTATTGTGTATTTTAAACGTGTGCCTCTTATGTGCGTTATCTGGCAGTAAGCACTCAAACATAATTCAATTAAAATATTAAGGTATTATTATTATTATTATCATTATTCATACTGTTTTTCTGTGGGAAATAATTTAATTCTGAAGAAATCAGAAGATGCTTGAAGTGTTCAGAATAACGAACACCCACAAGGCTTGAAAAAAAATAGGGCCTACCTACCAAACTGAGGATGTTAACAACAGCAGTGAATATACAGAAACAAGTGAAATAAATCAGTCGTAGTTTACGCATAGGGTTGGCCACTTTTCGTTTAATTTCGACAGAACTAAAAGTAGAACACATCTTCTTCATTCCAGGAATAAAAATGATTTAAAAAACCACGCCAATTTTGTATTCCAAATGGAGGCGCTTAATCAAACAAGTTCTTTTCTCCCCCTTACTTGGAAAGCTTAGAGCTTGTTCGTAGCGCCAGGCGGTGGCAGCGGCCTCCATGTCCGTACGAAGAGTAAAGTTATGGCACGACGTCGGCTGTAAAGTATTGCATATTAATCTCTTTACTGCAGTATTAGTTACGTTAATTATACAGCACGGCAGCTCCAGCCATATTGAAGGGGGTGGTGAGGGAACGAGTTGGGGAGAAAGAGAAGGCAAGTATAATGGGGGCAAGAAGAGATTCGTACACATATAGATAGTCATAATTACACAGCGTTCATTAATTCTGGAGCACGATGAATTAGACTTATTAAGGAGAAAAATGATTACGGAGAGAAAATAAGTGTGAAAAAAATGAATGTATAATAGAAGGATGGATAGGCCAGAGACTAACGCATAACAGTTGGTAGAGTTTATTTTGCTTTACTAATTATTTTCAGGTTAAACTTATAAAAGATATTTAGTACTTACACAACACCTGCTGACGGGCGTTACGTATGCATACTTTTGGCACAGTCACAATATCAATTTATTCAGAAGCAACGAGGGTTTATCGGCATCAATTAAATGACACTAGGGGCAGCTTTCAACTGCCATATAAAAACAAATACTGTTGCTGCATCTACTACGAAGTGAGATAAAACTGGATTTGCCCGAAATTTAAAGAAAACAAAATGAATATACCTGCTTACATTATTATCTTTGTCCAGTGAAATAAGGTCAAAATTGAGAAATTTAAAAATTTGATATTGAAAAATTCCAATACTACCCACCTACCTACGTGTGTAGTGTCTGTCTGTCTACATACCTACCTACCTACTTAACTAACTGCCTACCTACTTATATATGTTGGTGAACCGACACTTTATCATTAAAATCAATTATAATATTCTTCATCTTCAAGATCAGGCCCAAGAGGCCGCTTCATCTCCATTAAAATCTGTTTTATTAGTGTCTCCCTTTACGTAACTTCTGGTATTACTTCTTACATCGGAGCCACAATTGCAAACTGTATTCTGTATGTGATACACCTTCAGTCAACAAGTAAGTTCCCAACTTTATTTAAGTAGTTGAACACGTATGTTATGCACTATTTTTAATGTCTAATTAAAATACAAGCGACCACCACACATACGAAATGTGCAGTGTCATTTAGGCGCGTTTCTTTGGTCATTTCCAAAGTAGTATTAACCCTTTAAAATATAGTGTTTACCGCATGTACCGCCCGACTTAACATTAGAAAGCTCTGCATTTCTCTCATCCTGTATAGCATATTTAGCCTACACAAATAAGCGGAAATTGGTCCCTCTAATGGAAGCAAAATTTTTCTGTCAGGAACGAATTGGATCTTTATATATACCCGTAACGTAAATTAAAGTTTACTTATCCAGTGGTTAGTGCAAAATTTGCTGTTTCCAGGATAACTACTAATGAGTTACATATAATAAATTGTTTGAAACGTGAAGGTAATTCAAGTAACACACAAAAAATTCTGGTTCTTACAACACAGAAAACACAATGCATGGTCATTACAAAGACCAACCTTCTAATGTCGTTTGAGAAAATAATTGGTGCTGATCCTCAGAATAAGAAACACACAATTACATCACATTCCTAAAGCAGAAACGTTCAATGTAAAAGCAGTTGGTATATATGGCGACCATATGCTTTGAAGGGTTAAAATTTGAAAAAAAAAAAAATATATATATATATATCCTTAGGGGAGACCGGGGCAAGACGGTATAACTCAAGAACACTTTGGTATAATGACATATAGGTTTACCCTGACATTACTAGGTCCTGAAAGAAGCTCGTGCCTTTAGCTACATGACAGCAGTACTGAGGAACGTATAAAGACATGCCTTTGAAATTCATAACGGAACTACTAAAGCACTGAATATTTGAACATCTTACTCCACATGACCCAATGACGTATGTTAGACACTAGTAAAACGGAATAATTTGATATGAGTACATTACTTGAATGTGATAGATGACTTGGCCTTTGTATTTGAAATTCGGACAACATTCTTGAAATCATTATTCAGATTTAGAACTCATCCTCGTTGTGCTGTTATTATTACACATATGTGTAATAATAATAATAATAATAATAATAATAATAATAATAATAATAATAATAACTATGGCTCGACAGCCCTATATGGGCTTGTACCTCCTCTTTCCGAGGTTACTTGGTCTTGTGCATTTGTCGCGCTGTTCTGGCAGTCAGTCAGGATACTTGGGTGAGAAATGGCCGCTGAATTTTGCTTACGAGCATTACTAGTTCTATTCATGCCCGTAAGGTTCTTTTACATGCCGTAAATCTACGACATGGGACCGACGGCTTTACTTCTCCTCCGAAGGAAGTGGTGCTCCGGATTTTTATCACCCTTAAAAATCCATCGACCTCGGTCGGGATCGAACCCGTGAACCTTGGGTCCAGTGGCGAGCACGCTAACCACTAGTCCACAGAGGTCGGCAATATGGTGTTGTGTATGACTGTATATTGGGGAATACATAGGCCTACATTACACCAAATTTAGAACACCTTCTGTGGAGTTTCTAAATCTTCGTTGCGTTCAGGACAGTTTGTGACATACTTGGTGTTGATCCTACACGTACTATCATGCTTGACTGCTGCAATGCCATCCTGCAGCCAAATTGTACTGAAAACATTTTACGACTGGCCATACTAGGTGAACTCTTTTCCGCTAGTTCATCACCTTGAGATTAGGAACTATATACGTCCAACTTTACTGCAAGTATTGGCTGAACATTAAACAGCCATCTTCGTTACATTCATATTTACAGGGTTAAAAAATTGCAGGAACGTTGTCAACATTTTTGACTTACAACGTCCCTGTACGTCTCTTGATAGAAACCAACAAAGCTACAGTCACACTTTTTTTCCCCCCAATGGCTCGACAGCCCTTTGGGGGCCTAGGCCGCCTCATTTTTCGAGGCTTTACGATCACACAAACTTTAGACACACCACACTCGGTAGGACTCCTCTGGACGAGGGACCAGCTCGTCGCAGAGACCTCTACCTGACAACACACAACACTCACAAGAGCAGACATCCATGCCCTAGGCGGGATTCGAACCCACAATCCCAGTAGGCGAGCGGCCGTAGACCCACGCCTTAGACCGCGCGGCCGGCACAGTCACACTTACCAAAACATAAAGTGGTTGCATTGAAAGCACGAAAACCGTCGAAACAAATGTTGTACGGCGCGCGTTGGAAGAGAATATAATTTACCTGCCGTATCAGAATGCAGGTTACATAAATACAAGGTCACTGTACAGAAAAACGAAGAATTATGTGCAGACGGTGTGTTGAGTGGAAGGGCCGTATATACAAAGAGTGGAAGAGACTGAATTAGAAACGAATTATCAGGAATATATCCCACTGCATCGATCAACTTCAGTTTCAATATTGTGCCGTCCAGTAAAATGGGTTCAATTTAATTTCCAGAGACAATGACCCCAATAGTAGCATAAAACTCATAATTCTACCCTGCAAAACCATCCATAAATCGTCACATTTTCCAACAGAAATTCAGTGTGAGTAAATTTGAGACAAATTCTGCCTCCACATCCAAGGGCGGTTAGACGATAACATATCAAAATGTGGCTCCTCTTTCTCTTTTTGCATGCCAAAAATTTCGGAGAAAACTGATTTACTCGAAATTCTTATCACTTTAATAATTAATTAAATTATACTTTACTTTTTTGTGACTTAGTTTTGCAAATATAGACGAGGAAAATATCCTTTATTAATGAGTGAAACGTAGCATAAAATTAAACCGTTTGCTGCAATCAATTAAATAACGTTAAATGACTGCGCTGGACTATTACCATACACAGTGCAAACCGTATAATGTTTCACAAAAGGGTGTCCCAAAATCTTCTTACTGACGAAAGTGTAGCGATTATTCCCAAACGGAGAACAAGCCTAAGCCTTTTTCACAAACCATCTAGCATTTAGTTAAATTAAAATATAGACAGAAAAAAAATTCACGTTAATCTCGTCGGTATGCAATGAGCAACAGAACAGAGTTCTTCTACTTTCCGGTTCACGGTATAGGCACTATTGCCGGTTTTGTGTTTGCAAGTTTTTTTTCAGGATTTTCTGGCTTATCGTTGGTATCTTTTTTATGTGGGTTTGTGGTTTAAGGCTATTTTAAGCCAGTATTTCATGCATTATACCCGTATGTTCTATCCACTTCGGATGACATGCTTCACTGTGGTGCCTCAAGTAACAGACCTACAATTATAGACAATGTTTTTCACCAACCAAATGCACTTGTTATAAAAACACTAAAATATTCTAAAACTGTTTGATAAAAAGCCCCGACATGTTTCGGCTCACCAATGAGCCATCCTCAGGGGGTCACAACTGACAGTCAGTTGTGACCCCCTGAGATTTTCTATACTCGAAAAATGCACGGTGAAAATAGAATAAAGACCTACAATTGTTAATCATTTCTTATATCATCTATTTCGTCAATTTTCGTGAAAACTGTGGTTCTATTAAAACACTTATTTATGTATTGTTTACTTAACAACCCACTGAGTAGCTCAGATAGGTTTGAAAAGAAAGGCGATTACTGGATAATGAATCGAGAGAGAAATGAGACGCTCGTGGCCTCTTTTGAGGTGCTGTCCTGAAATTTTGCTGACAGGACTTGGAGAATGAAGGGCTTAATGACAGTATCAACATTTTTAGGTTGTCAGACCCTCACCCACCAGGAGACACTCGTAGTACTCATTTCTGTTAGAGGTTGAGTCGACCCCAGGGCCATAATGAAAAATCCCAATGACCCCACCAGGAATTCAACCTGCGACCTTCCGGCTTGTCAACTAACCAGGCCACCGCGTACCATACAAAAACAATGCAAAAGCGAAAAACTCTCCAAAAATTCGAGAGCCTTATAAACTGATATGTGCCGATAATAAGCAAGCCGGAAGTAAGCTAATATACGATCGACGCTCTGGCCGACTGTTTCCGGGAACAAGTCCCACACCATTTTACCGACCAACTGCATACGAATATAGGTGTCCCCAGCAGTCATCGTTGACGTTGTGTTGAAGGATACATTTCGCAAATCTCATATCGTCTTATTTATCCCTCTCCAATATTCACATTACAACCAGTAACATATTTATCACGCAGAATGACATGGATCAGTTAATTCAGTATTTGGGTCTGAAGGTTAATTCTGATGTTACGAAAAGTAATAAGGCACATTAAAAGACACATCCTTATGCTATATTATATATATATAAAACAAGACAGGAATATCCACAGAGCGTAACACTTCTGGCGCTATCGGCTAACCATACGAAACTTAGGAACAATAACAACCTTGGATTCGAAGACAATCAGGATAACTATAACCAGAAATGCGTTATTAACCAAAGCATTTATAAAGAAATAATTCATGGATGACTGGAAAGCTTATGTATTTATACCGTAGTACAGACTGTAATCGTCAAATTTTAGTTTACATTTCAATGCACATTAATCAGTGAAACCTGTCTGTAACGGAAAAGCAAGGGGCCAAAATCTTTTCCGATGCAGGCAGGTTCACCTTAATACAGGTCCTTAAAGTTTGGATCCTCGGGAGTGTAAAAGTTTCGCGCTAAAGACAGGTATCAGTCATGCACAAATTCCGTTTAAGAGAAGTTTCACATTATAAATGACTTCAAAATAAGCCTCTGCGTTTCGCACTTACGGTGTATCGTTCACAGTTACACTAAACGGGGTTTTTATTATGCAAACACTGCAGTGTCTTCCATATATCTAGAACTGAAGAAAATTATATATTACTCATTCCGTGCATTGAAAAATAATTGTTATATTCAACAACCAACTAAATGCACAATATGTTTTTGCTCTTATTTATACTAAAATAACAAACTCCAACATCTTTCCATCAGGGAGTATATATATTAAGTATTTTTATATAAAACAACATCTAAAGTTTTATATGACTTTCACCGTGCATTTTCAATTCACTGTTCATATAACCAACTAAATGCACTTTCACTGTCAACTTTTAATACCGAAACATATGTAGGGGAAATTTGTAAACTATAAAAGTCAATAGTGAAAGTGCATAAAGTTGGTTATATGAACAGTAAACATCTAAAGTGGTTACAATAAAATTGAAACATGTAGTTTGTTATTTTAATATAAATAATAGTCAAAAATATATTGTGCATTTAGTTGGTTGTTGAATATATTAAGTGAAGAAAAATTCAAGTTGTCAATCTTCTGAAATGACACAACTTTCAGCAGTCAACTGGGATCGCCTAGAACCTGAAGATGACGCAGGAAGCACCTCCGGAATCCTTGTAATTATTTACTATTTCAGGGTTTACACAGCTCAAGTACACTGCTAAATATGAAGGCAGGAAATTCCTCTAAATCCCCGGTGACTATTTACAAATCGGCCTGTCTGCATACCCCAGAAGACTTTAATCTCTATTAAAACCGATGTGGCAACCTCAAATTTCACTTAAGAACAGTCGCTACACATTTGTTTCCTCTAAACACTTATACACTAATTAATGTGAGTACGGTCGAATTGTACAACATGCACCCAGTTCAGTACGAGCTTAATCTCTTTGTGATGTATGACTAAAACAGAACAAAAAGAACAACGTAAAAAATATAAAAGTGAAAATGATAAACAGTTTCTTTCAAGCTCCACCCCCAAAATAACCTGTTTTCTTTCTCTAAGACGCTAGCATGCTTACCGCCTTACTTTACTTGGAGGTTAATCTACACGATGAATACATAATTCTAACAACAGTTTTTCACACAATATTTTTCCAGCTATAATTTTATTTTATTTTTTATTCGGACGGGGAAGTTGTCATCATACTAGAAGAGTAATTCCCTAGTCAAAAAATATGTTCGCTGCGTAAGTCAAAGTGTCCTGTCAAGCGGGTCTATGATCTTGATACCGAAACGCCCAATTAACCAACCGTAATCACAAAAGCAACTGAACCACGCCACCCGGTCAAATAACCTTGCGCTTCAAATAGCTGATCTCTGAAACTACACATCCCGGACCTTCAACACAGACACTCTACGTACATCCTACGTCAATTACACTGGTTGCAAAGCCGATAATCTGGCCTATGGGCACTATGCTATCGTATTATATATGCTTATCATATTGATCGATCACATTTAAGCCGGTTAAAATTATCGGGCAGAGTTTGAATAGAAACAAAAAGAGCGTAGGCATCTTGTGTGGAATATTCTGGAAAATGGCCAATTTAAGATTTGAGAAGATACGAGCGTTATTATAAGAAGTTATAAATATACACACATACCACAACTATTACAGTGCAATCGCTCCTTTGCCAAGAAAAAAAACTGTATTGGAATTGAGAAGTGTTTCGTGTCTCTCTATGGTTCTTGTTCGAAATATTGTTTGCTCCGATAAATCTATAAACATTTAACCAGTTATACCTGAGATGCGCGCAAACAAGAAGTTGGATATCCAAGTAATGTTTCCTATAATAATGCCGAATTTTAGCCAAACATAGAATGTATAAAAGAACTGTCAAAAACTCTAATAGCACTCGTACAAATCTGTTCAGTTGTTCTCTAGTTGTTACATGTAGACATGTTAGAGATATTAACACTAACCATAATACACGGAGCCACAACGGTCATACCCATACTTTGTACAGTACTACCAATTCACTAAACCGTATAAGGCCTTAATTCAGTCACACCTTCGTCTTTGATATCTGGACACATACGCTAGGAAATATGAGATTCTCACAGCAGTGTTGGTAAACATTCACATCTTCTAGGATTTCACGCTGTGTCAATTTGTATATAGCTGTCGATGTTTGGGAACTGTTTGTTGCCTCCCTCTTTTACCCTGAAGATGGAGTACTACCAATTCACCCAATCTTATAAGGCCTTAATTTAGTGACAACTTTGCCTTTGATGTCTGAATACATGGGCTACAGCAGCGTTTGTCAATATTCACATCTTCTGAGATAGGACGCTGCGTCAATTTGTAAATAGTTACCGATGTTTGGGAACTGTGTGTTGCCTCCCTGTTTTACCCTGAAGACGGAGGCAAAAAGCTCCTACCGAAGGTCGCTAATTACGAATCGACACGGCGTCATACGACACAAGACTTTAAATGTTCACCAACGATGTTCAAACCTTAAGAGGCGCAACTTGACGCAATGTTTCATACCTTGATATCAAATTTTCATTCTTTCTTTCTCAATAATTTCCACGTAAAAATATTTTTCGAAGCGGGGGAGGGGGATAATTTTTTTTTTTTGAATGTCAGAGAATATGAAGGAAATCTTACACTCTGTAACCACCAACTCCTTTCTATCCACGTTTAAAACGGCCATTCTCTGAAATGTAAGAGCTATATAGATATACCAGTAATGTTATTCACGTGTGGCACGTATTAAATTATGGATAAGCTCAAAGAGATATTTATCAGATGCAAGACGCTCTTAAGATCTGTGTTATATTACATTTCGTTAATAAATCACCGTGAATGTACAGTCCCTTCAGGTTAAAACAAGTCACATAAATGAAGGATTTAGATGCGTTTTAATGACGTGGGTTGGATATTATAATTTCTTGCTCCCTTCTTTTTCATTCATATGGGTTGGGCTTTCACACGTGGGCTATAACTTATGAAACAATTTGTTCTTCCACGTTGAATAATGATTGGTGAAGAGGTTTTGATTACCATGCTACCACTTAAGGATATAAGAATATTACGTCACTAAGTACCAATCATAATTCTTGCCTTTCATGCCTTTCAATTTTTTGTAGACTTTCGGAAAAATCATTCCGTGTTCTGATTATTGGGAATTATATTTCTCAGCGAACGATTAGAGGGAAAATATTACAGTTATCTTTAATACTAAGATTTAATCTTACTGGTGAATCGATATCTATTGCTTCTGATAGAAACTTTACACAGAAAAGGCGGCAAGATATGGCTAACCACCACTACCTACATCAAAATTTTGAAACGGTTACGAAAACATTATGACGATAATTGTTTTAATTGGGTCTATCTTTCGCGTGAATCTGAAAACCTTCATACTTTTACGAGTTCTACATGCGAATTACCTAAAACTCACTCACAGCGTTGTTGGTATAAAGATACGAGTTGCCATATAACTGCCCCATACAATTAGGTTTATTATTTCTTAACAGAAAACAAGCAAGAATTTCTCTTTCCAGTGTTGATATTTTTTATATATACGAAACTAAAAAGTGAAATTTCACCCTCCTTTCAAGAGATTAATTAAAATATGAACAACAAGACTGCGATGGAAAAACGTGTATCTTATTTCTGAGAAATGTGTATAAACATTACGAATCTAAATTTTTCCAAACAGCTTCCGGTATTTGCAAAGACAGGTTTCTAACTTTCGCATTTTAATCGGCATGTACTTGTCTACACATTTGGGCCTAAGTAGCTAAATGGGATAAGAGTTCACATTATTTTAGACGATGATCTGGTCTGCTCCTTTGTTCTTAATTCTACTTGACAAATACTAACAGCAGGTTTCCTCAAATTGCATCGATACGCCTATCAAAAACACAGACGATTATTCGCGTTAATAATTAATATATATAATAATTTTGTCTGAACAAATGTTTGACGTTTTTCACGCTATGTTATTATTATTCGCCGGTCTATCACAAGACGAATCATACTTTATTTACTTCACTGACATATAACAACTGCCAAAGAATAATAATTCACTTTCACAGTTCACAAATACTTGCGACTCTCCTCACTGGTGAGGCCAGACGAGGTACAAGTAAACACCGATAAACAGACTTCTTTAAAGCAGTAACTCAATAATTCACTCCCAGTCACTTTGTTTCTTTCCAGCTAGTCATGGTCGCTTCACTGTTTACTATCTACAGACACAAACTACATTCACTCGCACATCTGCTTTTACCAAATCCTATATGTGCAAACAGAACAATAAGCGACAGAATAATTAAATCGTAGAGTGGTAAGCAATACTAGGGAATCAAAATTTGTACGTCATGCTGTAGTTCGTACACTTCAGGTTCCACTATATATGTTTCACTTCGCTACGTTGAGCATCATCATATACATTCGTAATGCTACCTGTTTCGGCAAGGGGTGTGAGCACAGTTACTGCCTCGTCACTGTTGGTGTTCTTATTAATGACACGGCAGTTAAGTATGCTCCACGCTTGACGATGGTACTGACGTGCTGAAACACGTACGTAACATATGTGTACGTATATTGATAAGAAAATTGGAAAGTGACTTTAACATAAAGTGAAAATTGGGTAATAATCAAAATTTCTAAAATACGTTCATAAACAGTATTTCTAATGAAGAAGACTCTTTATTTGTTGCAGCTGTTTTCGTTTTTTGTTAACCGAATAAAAGCAAGGAAGTGTTCAGAATTCTTTCTATAACAGTTATAAGAAAGAAAGCCGTACATCTGTGCATTCTAGAACAGCGGCTTCTCATAGCAGACCTGGTAAACCTGCCCATTAAAGAAATTCAGGGACTTCTTATTGCTTCTATGCGAAGTGTTAGATATGAGAGATCTGAGGACGTATAGATAATTAAACAGAGTGAAACGACGCAGCTACCAGCAGTATAGAAAGACATATTCCAGAAGCGTGGACTACAGACAGGTGCAACCAGAACACAACCTGACGCTGAAGGGCCTGAATAATTTGTGTATTATTTATGAAATTGGAGTACCATGGGATGCAATTAGAGCAGAACCTATTACGTTGTATAAAATCGAGTTCAAGGGGGCTAAATTATAGGATACAAAATCTGTTAGTATATCTACACGTCGTACGAAGGAGCGTCTTTCGAAATATCCCCGATTAAAGTTCGTTACGAACCTGAGATAGAAAGATTGATCGTACGGAATAATTGTACTACAGACACCACAGCCAGCGACGCCTTTTGAGCTGCCATTTTCCAACTAGTTCCGTGCATTCCACTGGTTACTACGTTAATCTGATTATAGAAATTGGCAAATACTTTGGCATCTACAGTCACGTAAGCCTAGACCTCTCTACACATCCACGAGCGTATTTCATACACAGGGTTGATGTCGATGTTTCCAGATAAATATGAGGAACACGTTGTAATATTTCAGGCTTTAGTGGCGGGTGTTGGTCAAAAGAGACTTCTGGGTCGTTAGACCGCGTAGGGTCATGACATTGCTCTGACATTTCGGACAATCGTGCTGCCGTCATCTTCAAGGTGACTGAATTAGGCTCAGTTGAATGACTGAGCATCCCCTTGAATAAAATTCAGTCACCCAGAACGAGGAGGCAGCAATTTTTCCGAAACGTCAAAACAAATATGGTCCTACACTGTATAACCGAAGAAACAATACAAACAAGTCGATGATATGGGATTTGAAATCCATTGTAGAATAAATTGCGACTACCCGACCTCAACATCCGGTTACCCAAACCCCGAACTACAGTACGCGCACACATTGTAAAAGTTGCTGTAAAATACGTAATGTGTAGAGCTGAAACTGGAAATGACCTGTAATCGATGCGACGGTCTTATGAACATCTTGGCTCTAATAGTCCTTGAACCTTGCTCTGCTATTTACAAACATATCTCTCTATTTTCAGGAGAAGTTTAATAAAAGATGTTCATGAAACTTACCCCGAGGTACCATAATCATGCATCAACCGAGGAGCTTACAGACTTGGTCCTGACCAACAATAAGACAGAGATAGAATGAAGAACGCACGCAGATTCAGTGAGGCCATCTTGATGGATACGGTCCCTTACCTGCAATCGAAACAACTGCAATTAATAATGACGCTAATCCAGGGTCACAATATGCTACAGGTATGCGAGGTTCTCACAGCGATGCTGAAGACGGCTGACGTCTTCTGCGGGATTACGCAGTGAAGACTAGTACCTAGTTACAGACGTTTCGGAGAAGTGTATTGCCTCCCTCTTAACGGTCAAACACTCCAAGAAGAGTGAACTGCTTGACCCTGAAGATAAAAATAGCAGCCGATATGGCGTTAACATGCCAGAAGACCTGAATCTTCATGTTACAGCCACTTGCGATACAAATACGAGTATACCAATACGAAGTGACGCTTCATGCAGTTTACTTAATGGAATCATAACTAACTAATGAACCCCTTGAGGACAGCCGTGACAGCAGTTTATATCCAACGTGCTTCTACATCCGACAAGGCACTGCTTTGTTTCAAAGTTCCCAGGCTTCGCCCGAATGATATCTTTATAAAAGTAGTATTAAGATGAAGATGAGTATGGAGCATTGGTGGACTATTACTGATAGGTTAACCGAAGTCCTCCGAGAACAACTTCCACTTTTACTTTGTCCACAACATATCTTACACGGATTGGTCCGGGATCGATACCGGTCCTTTGCGTAAAGTATGGCACAACATTTTGGGGATTGACATCGATATACATTGTACATAAACCTTTATTTCCTGCCTCACACATAATAATTCGTAAAAACTGGAAAGATAAATCAGTAAATGTCTTTCCAGGAAATAATCACTGTCGAATGAGAGGATAAAATAGATGATTAAAGAAGGCCGTGTGGACAAAATTCAGATATGTTTTACTATTAAATGTAGGTGTTAGAATATAGTGACTACTGTGCATTGAATGTTTAAGCAGGTCAAAAACATTTAAAAATCAAAATTAAAGCATAGGTAAATTCAAGTATTACATGCTGATATAGACTAAGTTTAGCCATTTGTCCTTATGATGATTTCTATGCTTACTCTCGCTCTGTCAAGTGCACAGAAGAAAGGACTTGGAGAGATCCCGCACAGCGCGTTGTACGGAGCAATAGCAACAAATGTCGCTGCATTGCGTAAAGAAATAGACGAAAAAAGAGATGCAACATTTTTATATGAAGTAAAAATATTTGGTGAAATATATAGAAATAGGGACGTTGCAAACACACAAATAAAGCACGAAAATTATCCGGGACATAAAAAATAAAATATTACACTTTATTTAAATAAATGTTTCCTTGAAAAGGAAATTAAGCAGCAACTTACATATATACGTACATACACATACACACAGTCGTTCCTGAAAAGCTACTGCTGCAGATATTTTAGGAACAAACTCTTAAATTTATATTTTGTATTTTTATTATTTACCATTTTTCACAGCAAACAGCGAACAATTCGTGTCACTGAAGGTAGAGAACATACACTAACGGGCTCCCGCATAATCAGGCTGCTTATTCGGGCACTACTTTGTCTTCAGATCCTCCTCTATTCATAAGCCTTAAAAGAAATGTAAACACACGCCTAATCCGCCACTTTCTTGGCTGGAAGACATAGCTCTATGTTATATTATATTGGAAGCCAGATATCCAAATACGTACATTTGTATTGTTGGAGAAATTTTTGCCAAACTGCAGACAATTTCGTGTTTCTATTATTAAAATTGAAATTTAATCTCATTTAATTATCGCCGCTCCAAGATAATCGTAAATGAATAAAATTGTTTTGAGTGGAGCAAATTTACCTTTTATAATAACTGTACCGATTTCGGACAAAAATGTTAAACCGTGCTCTTGTTACTTTTAAACCCATACCACAGTTCACTGCACGTAACAAGCCTGCATCATCAGTTATCAACATTCACATGGTCACAATTACTTTACCTTCTGTGCTGTATCATGATAGATCTAGCAGCCTACCTCCTTTGTGAGCCCCGAGTTATGGATCACAATGCTCAGTGGAGACTGTACACATCAATGGATTGGGTTCAAAAATTCACATGGCAATAAAATAAATGTATTTCCTAACCCGAAATAAAAACAGGTCAAATCTGCTTGGCTAATTGATACAGACAGATGACTTTAGTTCAGATCCCTACACTTCCTTGTGTGCACGAATGTATGGCAAACGGCGAGAACGACATTTTAAGATTACTGATTTAATTTCTATGGCCGGCAGAAATTGGCACATCTTATATTAGATGCGTAAGTTTACTAAGTCGTCTGACAGAATTACGAATATTTTCTCTTGAACCTTCACAGTTTGAGACAATTATATTTAGTTTCAGCTTTAAATCTAAGTTATTCGACGCCATACAACCAAAGAGAAGGCGTCGTTAAATACCGTGAATTGTGAAGGAAAGAATGCGTTAATGGAATCTCTCATAGCCACAACTCCCCCCCCCCCTCCACATTGTACATGGAGCAATAAATGAAGAAATCTAAATCTTATAGGAAATGTAATACTTTCGTGAACAAATCTAACATTTTATGGTGTCGATAATCGATATGGACACAATTCGGGAAAAAATCAAACTGGTCCATTATAAGTTATCTACTGATTTAAGATTCTGTTATTCCTTACGTTGCTCTAGCAATAAGAATACTTGCAAGGTATTATGTGAAGAACGTACTAAGTGTGTGCGAAAATCAGCACTAGGAATTGCACGCACTGTGACTTTAATGTCTGGAGACATCAAAATATTTACCAATATACTGCGTATTTTATTGCGTGTCGGAGGAATATAACGCAATAGAGCACGTTCCTTCCTAAAATTATTAGTTTATATAATTATATTTGATACTTATAAGTGTTTACAATTCTGGTAAGGTCCGTGTATGCATTCCAGTAGTTTAATTCAGCGTATACATGTCTCCCAATGCATCAGTTTCGCACTTGTCTACTTAGTTACTAAGGCAGAAATCATCTAAATACTGGACGTCGACATGCAATGCACCAGTAAGCATATCGATAAGAATGTGATTACACGTATCACTCACATATTTACAACCATAATTCAAGTAAATACTAAAGTAATTACTTTAACTATACAGCCTAGATATTTAATGCCAGCAGTGAAACAACTTTTTAAGTAACGCCAATAAAGAACGTCTAGCTGTCACTTGAAACTAGCATAGCATGCTAATTTATTGTGGTCCACTAACTCGTCTTTACTGCAAGTCATTGGTCTGTTTCTTACACCCTTTTACGTTACTACTTCATACTCCTCATCCTTCCTTGAGCAATATCTCTCTGCCAGGAACACCCGCCATCTTCCTCGTCCAACCATCCACCGAAGTACCACACTCGCTGACTCAACAAAGTGTCAACCCCCATGGCAGGAGTCGAGAATTTTGTATGTTTACCCACCGGAAGTTCGAAGCAGCGGCAAGAATGAGGGCATATTACACAGAGATTTAAACTACAAAATTTAGTGTTCTACGTCAGTATTAAAAATAATATGTAAATTTAAACGAAATTAGCAACTGACACAAGGTACTGCCAAGGTGTTTAAGTGCACAATAATGAGAGCACCAACTCGACATCGATAATCATATCTTCTTTAAATTATGCTCCTTTGTGTTTAATGCACATTATGGAGTGTCACATAAGAAAGGAATGCAAATTTCTAGCACAAAGGTACACGACTGTAAAGAAAATTGCGTATTTTTCATTGTAAAAAATCAGAGAAACTCTACAGCATAATGCTGATGTCAATACTTCAGAATGTTACACAACCTTCATTACAGTGTACCTAGATAAGATGCCAGAAAGTAGTACAAATGTGAGATACACTCATGACTAATAGGCCTATATGTTACTCAAACATATATATTCAAGAAGGAAATAATGACATTCTCATTTTTATCTTCAAATTTACTGTAATTAAGAATGAATATTCGTAGCCACAGCAGGGTATAAATCACTTGGTATCAAACGAACATGCCAGGTAGGCACTACAGACAATTAACGTTTTAAAAGTCAGTGGTTAGCATGCGTACCAGCCCATTTAACTTCACAAAGTGCGCACAATAAACAGCGATTATATCCCTAACACCACTAACAGGCTGGACTTATCACAACCGACTGTGTTTTTTGCGAGATAGGAAAGCTTCTTGGATTGCTTCACCCTAAAGATGGACATTTACCAATCGACACGGCGTAATGCCCCACAAAATTTGAGTTTCAGGTAGGAATGAATTTTGAAGTGTAATTGAGATTAAATTTACTCCGTTCCATACTTAAAGCCGTTCCGTAGTTGCTACTCTTATTAATATTCAATAGGTTTTTACCAAAATAAAACGATTTATATGTGGAGATAATTATCAATTTCGGGATAAACAAAATGTAAATTACCTATGACCATAAAGGGAATTAATATTATAGTATACTTTTGAGGTTTATTTAAGAGGTTGTCAGTAACAGGGTGATTTGTGTATGATGAATTAGGAAGAATTTAAAATGAAGTGTTCCTGTCCTAATTAATGTATTAACCGCAGGTTTCCTTGAATGAATCAGAAAAGGCACAAAAACCCCAGTCACGACAGCCGATGTCCCGTCCGAGAATCAAAACTGGAACCTCAAGAACACAAACAGCATTACAACTACACCTTACAGTTGGTTATATTAAAGCCGGTCACTGTGCAACTGAGGCAGAACAACTTCCCCGCCTCACATGCAAAGCTGTATCAGCATTACATTGCAGATGGTCCTTTGTCTGTGGTGCACTTAATACAGGCCAAGAAGACTTGCAACCTTTGCCTAATTCCCATCTTCAGGCGACTGCTTTTTACTGTACTGACGGACACAATTTCTTCTTTTCAGACCTGCGGTGATATGGGACTTGGTTAACGACTAAGTTAGTAAATAAAACATCTCGGATTTGATGCCAAATTTGCGATAGAATTTAAAACAGTATTAGTAACTTTTAAACAGAAAAATGAATGACGTCAGCAGGCTACATAAAGAGCCAAGTCTCGATAAATATTCTACAAACAAATTTAAAATTCGTGTTCTCAAATGCAGCCGCCTATTAATGTTAATGGTCACGAAACTTGACACCTTTATTTTTCTGTAATTCGCAATTGATTCCCCTCTTCACCCCCCCCCAACCCCGCCCCCGTCGACAGGATACACACCCACGTAACTGAACAACAAATTTCTGTAAAGTTAGGAGTGTCTATTTTTATAAGCCAAAGACTGACTCCCTCCCATATGACGCGTCTTCTGGACTGAGAGCTGGATGGAGCATACTATGGAATGGCGGGATTCTACTTTATTCTCATCCCCCATTTCTCTTTTTCTCTTACTTCCTTCGCTTACAATTTTTCTCCCTCCCTTAACTTTATATCATAAATTATTTTTTTTTCTTTTCTGCTTCGGCCAAGATCCATAGTTCCCTCTTCGTTTAATATGCACATTCTTATTCGCATGTCTACTCTCTTCCCCGCTGCACCCCTTACCAACAAACCTAACCTAACTCACCCTACAAATCCCCATATACCCAAGCCTATATATATTCCTAGTGACTATCCGAATTTTTCTCATTTATCACCTGGTTTCACTATCAATTCTTCCTTCCATTTCTCCAAGTTCTGTCCTCTCCTAGTGTTTATTCTAAGTTTAGAGCCTCAAGTGATAATTTAAGGCCTCGGATGTTACAGATGCTTTACATAATAAGGTCGATGACATCAGGCTGTGGCAGTGAGAATAAACAAAACTTGACATTATGACCTCATGCAGACGTAGCGGTGAAAGGGGGTATAGACAGTTAAATCCATGCAACTTATTGTTTCTAGCTTCAGGAACGTATTCACCATGCGACTAAATGAATGCGTTGTTACGAAATTAATTACGGTAATTTGTATTATTACACATGTAAATTATGAAAATGTAAAGGCAGCAATAATTCCTAATATTGTGTATGAATGATTTCCCTACTGATGGCCAAGCACAAATAAACTAATGTTCAATACAATCCTCCAGTGTAAAGATATGGCATTTCATTACTTATCAAATTAACACCCGTTTTAATTCATAGGCTACAGCAGTATTCTATCTCTTCATACTTTGTGAACAGCCCCTGAAACATCTAACACGTTTCTCTGGTTTTCTGTAACCCAAGTTAAAACCACCTCTGTAGTGAACACCACGGCATAAACAGAGTCTACAAGATTATGGCATGTAGCAACTTTCTCCCCAGCTAAAAAAGTGCCCACTGATTGTTCTCCAGTTGTAAAAAGTCTCACAACTTTCTAAAAAGTTTACGAGGGTGCAAAATATTGGAAGGGTGGCGTCAGACTGCAGGATCAGTCACAGTGTAAAAGTAGTTACCTGCAGTTTAATATAGCTTTGCGTTCAAAACAAGTGTTGTTTTCGGAATCCATGGTGCACTATGAAGTGTTAACTAAATCAAACTAAAATTGCTAAACGTTATAACCCAAGGAATCGAGTGATTTCCTTACTGCTAGAGAAGCCTTAATCTGATCCTATTGCAGTTCGGCTATAGAACATTTTTCTATATGTTATTTGGCGAAAACTTAACAAGTGGACAAATTCAGAATTTACATCTACCTTAATACCAAGCGTAATTTCCGTATGTTGTTAGAAAAGCACATAGCTGGTAGCAACAAGCAACGTAATTTATTACCCATAACAGTGAACAGGTGGTGTATGAAGACAACTGGAAGAATATCACCAGAGTAGACTTTCCAGGTATTTGTACAGAACAAATTTCACTTAAGTGAAATACTACTAGGGTACTTCTATAAAGGCAAAGAACGTCACAAGCAATGAAAGTACCGATGCATAGCTACTGTAAAGAAAACTTCTAAAGGTAAGTGAACTTCCACAAATGAAGGCACTTTATTTATTTATTTATTTACTTATTATTCATATTACTTCAGCAGTATGGTAGGTCCACTATAAAGTACATTATGAAAACTACAGACAACACCTAATTTACCAAAACTCTCAGACTAATACCAAGTTTTCATTTATACGCACTGCTTCACTATTGTTTTCTAACAGAATTTTGAATATGCATATCTCTTAAGTAGTCTATGCTTGCAAGCTCTGATACAGTGTTGCACACTGATCGCCAACACGTACATCATACCAAAGTTATCCTACAATAGACCTACTTGAGATATTAACTGGTTTACCCTCTGTAAATGACAATAATTTAATGTATTAATACAGACAATTGAAGTAAATTTCAGGTCATGTTTGTTTCTTGCTTTCAGTTGAGTTAGGGCGGACTTATTTAACATAATTTAGAACTATTAAACGCTTCACAAGACCGTATTCTTGTATAAAATCAAGTGGAAATGGGAAAACCAAAAGGGAAACCAAGTACGAGAAATAGGGAAGGAGATCAAACTTATTGTAACAAGTGTTGTATGGTGGAGGATATTGTTATCAAATTCGCAGGTAAAGGGCTGCGAACTGCGAAAAACCTGATGTTACAGGGCGCCGTCCTGTGTGCAATTTGACCCAATTAATAAATATTCACTATTTCATTCATAAACCTTGCACTACTTACACTTAAAAAATAACTTATTGTTCGAAAACTCATTTACTATGTGCAAGTTCCATATCAAGTACCTACCATCAATTCTACTTGTTGTGACAAATTCAAACCCCTCCAAGCGTCCGGAATCACCCTCACTCCTCGAAATGAACAATGCTTGTCCATCAATCATCTGCCAACCGTGCAGCTTTTCTCGCGTTGTACTTGTTAACAGTTATACGGGCTCCTTAAGTAGTCTATTTCCTTGGATATGAATTCACTTTAAATGTTTCCTGTTTCACATTTTAACTCCTGATACATTTATTTATTTTAATTTCTTATTAATTTAACTTTAGGAATTCCTCAGTGTGTTTAATGTCTTCCACGAATAAAGTCTGGCTGTTTTCGTTCATCTATAATTTTAACTGAAACCTTCCTTACGGGATCACATAAATTTACATTTTTTCATCGCCAACCTGATAATTCCTCCGATGTGAACCAGAGCTGTGCTGCGCCATGATGACCGACACAATTTCGAGTAAGCACTAAGCCAACTGTTTCCGTCGAAATCCAAATTCCTACCTTAAAAAGGACTGCTCGTCTCTTACAACTTGGCAGATCAAAGTCGGCCATATTGAATAGCAGGCGGTAAAATACATACGTTGCGTACCTCACAGTAATGTAGCAACGTCGCAAGGGAACTGCCCCGCAGCTGTTCCACGCTTTCAAATAACGATATTTGACATCGAAAATTAATATCACGTCGCGCTAACAGTGTCACCTAATTATTCGTTTTATTGTTTACTAATGTTACATAAAACTTCCTTCGTTGCATTAACACATTGTCGCATGTTACCCCAAAGTTACAAAAATTTTCTCAATTATCTACTCCCCCTAACATTCATTCAAACATTTCTACGTAATCCAATAAATACTGCGCACATTAGATTAAGAATTTAAAAATCTCTGTGCTTTGAAAACTTCATTTCCTAATTCTAGGCTAATTGCCACCACAGGCATGTATAAATAATCAGATAGCGCTAGACAATTAAAATGTGATTCTATAATGTCTCCTATTTAATATGGATGACACTGACGGTGTATGGCAAGTGTCCAATGGGAAGGGATTTTAGTACATTATGAGGAACTTGGCGACTTTCTACAGGCAACTTACTGTTTTTACCACGGCGACATCTATGATAATACAATGGGCTGGCTTTGTAGTGAGGAGAAGGAAGCAAATAATGCATATAAAATTTTAGTGGGAAAGTGTCCTGGAGAACGAGCCCTGGGACGACAGGCAAGAAACTGACAGGATAAAATTAAGGTAAATATTTGGGAAGTAGTTTGTGAGAATGAAAGGTAGACCGAACTTCCTCAGAATTGTATCCAATGGCTGACATTGGGCCTTTAGGTCTGCTGTCACAGTGCCAGCAGTAAGTGTCATAAAGTTTGCCACGTCGACACATAACAAACCAATGGATTTATCTCCAGCTTCCACAAGATGCCTGTTTCACAGCACACGATTTAGAATGCATCAAAGGCAAATAAACACCCAATTTGGCTAAAACATTTTAAAGTCATTCTCTTAGTAGGCCTTAAAGGGGACACATCAGTTCTTGTCATACAGAATGCAATCAGTACTTCTCTGAGGTGATAAATTTTTTAAGAAAACCAAGAGGTAAAAGGCATGAATTTTTCTTATACTTAAAAAACAATCTGGCAACATGGCCATACAAGGTCAGCCTCCTATTGGAAGAAAAAATGGCTAGAAAGACAAAAAAGAAAAGAAAGTATACTTGCAGTTCATCATTATTACACTGGCCAGCTCAGTTGCCCCTGAGAGGGAACGCGGCTCAGCAGGGCCTGTCTTAAATACAGGTTAAGTTACCTAAGGTAACTAAGTTTACCACACCTAAACCTGAGAGACAGAAACAGAAGAAAAGATGGGAACGTGTAGGTGGGGGGGGGGGGGGGGAAGGAGGCTTTTTAATCTGGAACTGAATTGTGTTAAAACAGAATGGGCGCAGTCAGAGTTGTACTACCCTCTTAAAAAAGACCCAAAATTAATGGCACTGTCACAATTTGGAGAATTAAGACATTGTCTCTTTTAAAGTCTTTAGAACATAAGACAAATCTATTTCCCTTCAACCTGTCGGTTTCTATATAAGAAAGAACCACCTACCGAACTTAAGGTCATGTTTGGCGTACAGTCTTTGTCACATTACAATACACATCAATGCCTGTACTTCGTAGCTGTTTGCTAACATAGTTTGAAAATAGGCAATTAGGTAACACTTTATATTCTACATTTTGATTAGAATAAATTTCTCGCGAGCCAACTGAAACAAGAGTTGTTTACCACGATACCAAGTTAAGGGCGATGGTAGACTTGAGTATGTAATAACACGTATCCTTATAGGCGTAGAACCAGAAGTCATACGAAAACTGTCACTGCATGGAATCTTCTTGGTGAACAAAAATACTGAAATAAATCTCAATGTATGACATTCATAAAATAAAGCAGCAGTAAACCTACACGGTTTAGAGACTCATAAGAAACATGTCAAAAATTTGTAGATTCTTGCATGCCACTACTGCCTTACTTTCAGGTGGTTTTGTCTCGCATCCCGACCACGGGACGACAGTTCCAAGTGATAACTGCCGGACAACTTTGCCCAATCTTCTAGTCCATTGTTTTGTTAACGTTTCTACCACGATGGTACAGTCAAATACAGTTCACTAGCCTACCATACTGCGCACAACTGGAAAAAGACTGCGTACATGTTCATGTCTCATCAACAGAATAACTAACTAACTCCATGCAGCATAGTCTTTCTTGAGAAGCTAGCGGGTCGTCAGCTAGTCAAGAAATTCCCCGCGTTTTGTGGAACCCGAAGGTTCATTACCGCACCTACAAGAACCAGAACCGAGGCTTTGTATAGCGGTTCGTAACATGGTAATTATTTACAGAATGCAGGACAAAAAATTACCAACATAATAATGGCTAATTGTTAAGAGTAGGGTGAGTGCCTGCTACGGTGCAGTCCAGAATCTTTGTCTCAAAACCTGCGTAGTAAAGGAAAAAGAACTAAAAGGTGTTCCACTTAAACCGGCCAACTTGCAAGGCGAAATCAAGAAAGGTTTTGTTTCGTTTAGTTTTTGGTAGACTAAATGCACACTTACAGAAGATGGTGGAAATGAGATCCTTGTGAATATATTTTGTGCGCGTGTTATCAAAAATCCTTTCTTGATTTCGCCTTGCAAGCCAGCCAGTTTTAAGTGGAACATTCTGTATAATCTTGCGTGTGGTTTGATATAAGTATGGAGCTTGGTCTACATTAAGGAAAATCAGGCTAAGAGTGCTGAGGCAGATAGTTGGGTTTAGTGGGAGAAGTAACAGACTGGAGGAATTTCATGACTTGCAGTTCTCACCAAATATTATTCGAGTGATGCAATCAAGGAGGATAAATTTGTGGGGCTTGTTGCACGAAGGCTCCGTACAAGGACAAGTGCCGGACTGTTGTGAGCACGTTAATGAACCTTCGGATTCCACAAAATGCGGGGATTTTCGTATCTACCTGAGGACCTATTAACTTCTCAAGAAAGAAGAATGTGCTCCTTGGAATTTGGTTGCCTCGATCGCTTATTTGTTACGATCAAATATACAAATATGCTGCCTCGTACCTTAAGTGATGATAAAATCCGACACAATATAGTCTTATGTTTTTAGTCCTTTTAATACTCATGCGCTCTTGCAAGGACAGTCCTTCAATGTCCACTTTGTAATCAGCCTACGCACTAACTGTTTCAGTCGCCTGTGCTTACAGCGACATCTTGTGACCAGGCTAAGTTTGCTGATGTTCACACTTCTTAAGACTTCTTATTTTTCAATGCCTATTGACTTCTTATTTAAAACGCGTATCCGTAAACAAATAACAGGAGATATGACTGTCCGTTAGTCCATAAAGTGATGCAGTTATTTAAAGGACGCTGGCTGAATTAAATTATTAAAAGTTTACAGCATTCAGTGACACACACACACACACACGTCATTTTATTTCGATTACTACTTTCACATTTTGCGTAGAAACTGCCTTCTGAAACACGTTGAAAGAAAGTGAGAAGAAAGGATAGAAATGATGGGAAGACGAGGGAGAAGAAGTAAGCAGCTACTGGATAACCTTAAGGAAAAGAGAAGATCCTGGAAATTGAAAGAGGAAGCACTAGATCGCACCCTGTGGAGAACTCGCTTTGGAAGAAGCTACGGACCTGTCGTAAGACAGACTACAGAATGAATGATGAACTACTGATTTCATATTTCTCCGTAGATAAAGCCGCTGGAACGTGAACATAACACATCTCTATTAATGTCGGGGTTAAACTGCGTGAAATTTTTACCTACACTCCACAACTTTCAAATCAGCGAAACAAAAAAATCATAACAACTGTCTTACTGGAGTGGTCCTTAAGCACACAGAAAACACAACTTTAGATTTTTAATGCTTTTGTAGTAAGACAAATATGATGACCGTTAACTTGTGACCTGTTTCTGTAAATGAACACTGAATATCACCATCATTATACAAAGGTTCGAAAACTCAGAGAATTTACACAGCTTTGGCTGGTGCATGTGTCTGTGTGTGTGTGTGTGCGTGCGTGCGTGCGTGGGTGGGGAAGGGTGACAAATTCGAATCATTTCGATCTGGGTGTAGATTTCCTACATGGAAACCAACGCGCAAAACCCACCCGTTTTTATTTAAGAAAAACATTTCAATCAAGGCTTTTGTGACTGTGTATAAAGGCTAATGGAGACACAAATTATGGTCTGTCTTATGTGTATAATTCTAAAATTCAAGTTAATAACCCTACATACTTAGTGTCATATCTGCCTGGCAAAAGGCAGGGTGCAATTTGGGAAGCCACTGAACTCAATTGCTTTAATGCCGTGCTATAAATTTCTTGTCCACTTCAAACGCTGGCCTCATGTAATGAGAAGTGGCATCTTGAATGAGTGGAGGATTTAAAACATTATACGAAAATCAATTTTGCGGCCAAATTTCAATAATTTTATTAAAGGAGAGAAGATAAAGTATTTAGGTTGACCAATGTCTAAATCAATATTCGGAGAACAGAACCTTCGAATGAGAAATGGCGTTTGGGAAACGTCATTGGCTCAGATTGCACACTGTAAATTTATATGTTTATTTACTGATTTACTTCAGCCTTTGCAGATCAGGTCCTCTAGCTCGTTCCGATTCAGAATTAGATTGCGAAACAATGCATCTTTACATATATTCAACAGGACTCCTTCGAGGAGGGATCGGCTAATTTCAAGGAATTTACATACAGAGGAAAACATCAGGACATAAAAATGAGGTACTGTTACATATTTATACACAGATAGGTAAATAATGATCTACCACTATGTCGCTGTTTCGATCATGTCCAAAGAGTCCTATTCGCGGAAATTGGGTATTTGTTCCGATGGAATCTAGTCCAGAGGAGAGGATGTACGTAGTCATTACAGAGAATACGCGCTTCAGACACAGCGAAGAAAAGTAAACACATATCTATTGGAATAAACCCCAGTAAGCAATTCATGTATGTTAAGTTCAGATGTCAAATATGACATTATTCTTGACTGTAGATATACGGCCGCCATATTTTATTTATTTGTGTTGTTTACGCCTTAGAATGTGAAGATTCTTTTTATTAAATTGTTTCAGCGCAACAAGGAAAATGTGTCTTTTTTATTATAGCTACATTCACTGACAGTGGGGCTCAACTATGACTGTACTACGGCTTTGTGATTTCGCAATCCCCCCCCCCCCCATCCCCGCAAGTTTGAATACCGTGATGTTGGGGCTGATACACGAGAGATACAGAGCAACTGTGAGTCCAGGAGTACAACGAGACATGAAGACATATTACAGACATTAACACAGATTTTCATCCTTTCCATCCCCTCGTTCCATCTACGAGATCTTCTCCTAGTTCCCTTCCTTCCTCAACATCCACTTCTCACACCCTACCCACATCCTTCAACCCCCACAACTTCCACTAAGTCTGGCAGACTTCACTGCAACTTGGCTAATCTATCCTCTAACTTTAAACCTACGGTGATGTGGCCACAGCACTAAAATATCCACACACAAATACTCCCCACCTTTACCGTCTTAATATTTGTCTATTTAGCGGGGCAAATCACGGCCCTACAAGGACGTTCAGTGTCTATTAGATTCTTTAGTTTCGCACAATATGTCTATTCAAAAAATGTGGTATATTTAATGTCACACGTTGGTATCCACAATGTGACATCGCATCTGTTAAACATATATATAAATACAAACAAGTAAATTTATCAAAATTTTAGTCCTTAGAAAAATGTTAAAATTAGTTTTCTTTCACTCAAGTAAATCAAAAGACAGTTTCTGTAAATAATAAAGACAGTTTACAAATTTAAAAAGCCTTACGCATTTGAAGATTCTACAGTTCCATAGGTGTCTTAGACAGCTTCGTGCATTTACTCATCCCTTGCGTTCTAACAATAAACAGGTACTACGGTACAAATACAAAATATTTCCAAATTCACAGATTTGCAGCTGCTCTACTGTCTATTTTGTATCCCTTGAAATTTGCTGTCCGCTTACTTGCTCCTTCGCTCTAAGGTCCTCCATTACAACAAAAGCCCTCACTTTCATATAGTTTATTTCTTGCTTCAATCGGGCATTCATCCTCAGCTTCCTTAACATATACTGTTTTACTAGGTTAACTTGATAGCTCATGATGACCCTAACCAGGAGTACAAGAGTCTACATATACCTTTCATGTGACCTCAACTCTTCTTGCTGCCGCTGGGTTTTTCCCCATTTTCAGGGCACGCGCACCAACGTTGAAGTAGTGGTGCAGGGAATTTGTTACACAGAGTAATCCCTCGGTTTACGACTTAATTCTTTCCTCTAAAATGCTCGTAGGGCGAAAACTCGTAAAACAAAGCTAGTTTCCCATTACGTCCCAAGTTATCATTTTAAGTGTCTCCAGAGGTCAAGAATTATTCCCCAAACATACAAAATTCACCTTAATACAAGGCAGAACGGTATCTAAGTATGAAAAAATGACAATCAAAGCCAATAACTATACTCCAATACAATGTTTAGACATTAACCTATGCATAAAAAATAGTTATCACATTTAAAGTTTTGTGGAAAGTGCATAAATTAGGTACGATCCTTATTATGAATGATACACAAATATTCGGTACAACTGAACTAATGCACAAAGATTAACATCGACAGAGCGATATAAAATATTCCTTAAAATTTAATCGGTGTACAGTTATTAACACAAAGAAAGGCGAAATTCATAACATCATTTGGGAACCGACTACAGCCAAGTAGAATCGGGAACAGCCGTCATTTGCAAGAGGAAAAAGCTCGCAAATTGAAAAACGGGTATTAATTTCTGCATGTAAACAGATTTCTCACTTACTGAGGGATTACTAAACGTGCATAAAAGTTGCGTAATTTTGTAAATATTTATGAACGACCAAGAAAATCAGTACTTAATACCACCCAATGTTTTACAACAGTGTTTGTGAATTAATAACATGTAGATAAATACGTAAAGTATGTAAGGGTTAATTTTGGTATCAGGTGTAATATATAATGAATTGTAAAGCTAAACTTTATAGCATTCCTTTCAAGCATATTACCCATGAAGATGATTAAATAGTGCAAAAAATGCAGGGAATTTGTGTAAATGTATTATTTCATGATGTTATATGTCTTTGGTACAGCTGTATTATTGGTTTACAAAAAACTTATTTCTTCAGTTTTTTTTTCATAAGTCTAAACTGTATTTACAGGTCCTCGCACTTTCTCTCCAAAATAAACGGTGTAATATCCTATCATTATAATCAATAATAAAGCAATAGCTACCATATATGGAAAAATTCCCGTCACCAATTTCACGCAGCACTTGAAATTGCTTCTGACAATTTACGAGAAAACACTCAGAAGTGTAACTCATCAAGCTATGCTAAATAATTCATTGTTCTATTCTCGCAAAAATTCTGCAGTGGAATTCCATAATCTGTATAGGATAATCGTCCTCAAGATATACGAAATGGTCTGCAACTCATATATAATATATCATAAAAATAAAAATGTTTTCATCATAATTCGTTCTAAAAAGCTTCCAGAAACCATCTCTTCCTTCGATAAATCATAGGATAGCAGAGAAGCTAAACTACTAACTCAACATTTTTGTAAGAGCTCCAGAAGCAAACGCGCGGTACACACAAAAAATACTTGTTTGTCCTCTGGCAAAGCTACAAGACGGTCAAGAGGGAGAGAGAAAAGTTAGCTTTCAAAAATCCCCAGTCGCCATGTCGGTTCAAAGTACATGTTGCTGGGTTGAAGGGTGCAGTGGGGGGGGGGGGGTTTGTAGAGTGCTAGACCATGGTTATCTTTACCTAACGTTCCCATTGGTCAATTCAAATTCATCCATTCGTTGTTGTAACACGGGTCGGCCTTCAACAATCTTCAGGTAATCAGATTTATCATCTTCAGAGACTAAAAAAAAAGACACTGTAAAAAAAACAACAAGAAATACTTAAACACGCCATAGTTCTTATTGCCATTATATAGTCAGTTCTAAAAACATCATACCCTTTGTCGCCAATGTAAAAAATGTTATTTCCTGACAGGATTTTCAAGATGGTACATGGTCATTGTAGTTACTAAAAATGTTAGCCTACTGAACATAATTATGCGGCTTATCTTAACGATCGGGACAGGAAATAATGACCTACTGTCAGACAATATTTATTCGTTTATGGAAGAGTGTAAATCTGCACACACGACGACAAGTAAGAGAGTCATGAGCTATAATGGCTATCCTAATGCTATTTAGACTAATTTGTCAGTAAATATTTTGCATAATTTGCCACTCAATATCCACTAAACTTTAGCGATTAGAAAAATGTACCCACGAAAAGAGTGAGGATTTTATCTTCGATCTCCTTAACTTCTGATGAACGATGGAACCTGTGACCAGAGGATACGAAAATGCTGTACCAACAGTCCATCAAGAAACACAAATTCAATTATATTCTACTTACTTATAGAACAGTGATTATGTAGACACAGTCCACTGGCATTTTTAATTTGATAATTTCCAACTTAAATAATGAAACCAATTAAGTAAACGATCCATGTACAAGATCAAAACGTGTGGGTTTTACAAAAGACTAAACCAAAATGTTTATTTCTAAAATTGTGCAGGTAATTTCAGTTTTTAGGGGAAGTAAGTTTGGCCATTACGGAATAGAACACTCAGTGATAAGTGGTAATTTTGATTAATATCACACAAACTACAGATGAAATCGAATATTAAAGTCAGATACAATAAAATACAAGTGAGATAGTAACCTGGAAGGAATATAAGCAATGTCTAATTCTGACTGGACTGAAAACAGAAATAATAAACTGTAAGGAACTTCCTGCAGAGATATGCGCTCTTCTGTGATATTACGCGGCGTCGTGTGATAATTGTTTACCAACGTTTCGGGACAACGTATCGTTCCCATCTTCACGGGACAAGAGTCCGAGTTCGTACTACGTAAATAAGAATTATTTTATTGTACATGACTTCTAATATTGTTTTACCTTTATTTCATGTAATCTTAAATAAAATTACATCATATATACCATCTTCCTCAATATGGGCTTTTGGAATCCTACGAGCTTGAAAATGGCCTATATGTAGGTCGAAACATGTTACTCTTCTAGACACATGAAAATTTATTGCCTAGATATAGTTGCGTTTTCAATTGATATATATTTTGTATATTATGTTATCATAACACAGTGAGATGGTCATGTAAGGACGAAATTTTAATTGTCGCAATATCTATATCAGGAAATACAGTACATAATATGTGTAATGGCGTTTGGTCTTATAGGTACAGTTCCTTCATGGATCGGGGTTATTTATAAAAATTTAACTGTCCCTCAGTTAACCGAAGTCTGTCACATTTTATGGAGACTGAAAATCCATCACTTTTTTACATAAGCCCATCAATGATACATCTCCTGCTCCAGATACTTCCAAACCACATGGTTATAACTTCATTCCTTACGATCCATTGTAATATTATACTCCGATGTGTGGAGAGATCTCTATAAAACGATATCTTCTGGTTAGGTTTCACGACGGAAATTTTGTGAGACTCTATGATATCGTTGTTAGACACAGAAATACTTACACGGTAACGTAGGAAATCAATTACAATAACAAAGAGAACTTGAAAATACTTTGGTAAATACAGCCAGCCATCGATATTATTTGGACTCTGCTCTAGAAAAGTATAAAAAGCAACAGCAGTTCCGTCGCTTCAAACTGCTCGCTATACGGGAAGAGTAGAACTAAAGTAAATAAGCCTTTAGATAAAATATAACAAGGAAATAAATATAAAAAAATACTATGGCAAATTGTCGCGACGTTCGTTTACTTTAGCTTTAGTCTCCACATTCATCAGGATTTTCAAGATCCAGCCAGACATTTTAAGCCGCTGTAAATTTTCCCTCCCACTGTGGAAATCTCAAGACTCCTAAAAGATGCGGCCCCGTAAGGTACACTCTGTATCCGAATAAAGTTGAAACTATCTTAGAAGATACACATACACTCAAACACGATTATATGCTAACACCTTATGCTTAAATGAAAAAGTCGCAGAGAAATGTAAAACAAACTTCTGAGTTGTGTTGTCTTTATCTGTGGTTCTACTCCATTAGCTAAAAATAATTTCGCCAAACTTTGATCTGACAGCAAAACACATAAACAATGTACAAAAATAAAACCTATGAAAGAATATCAGTCTCCACCTCCACATGTATCCATCCTGGAAAGATAACAGTCGTCCAGATATTATTCAAGATGAAGGTTAGTTACTGTTTTCACAAAATGCGACTTCAGGAATATATCCTGTGCCAGCTGGATCCAGTTGACACCATCATATTGGATTTCTTAATATCCACATTAATGTGACACTCCCACATACGCCTAAGCCTTCCAAGCGTCTCCTCAATTAGGGATTTCCGACTAAAATTTTGTATTCATCCTTCATTTATCCCATACATTTTACACATCCGGGGAACCTCACATTTCTTGATTGTGGTAAATAAAATGCGTAACGTAACCATTACGTGCCTCGATTTATCCACTCCCCGATAAAAGATATGAAGTCCTCCAACAAACATCATTGAAATATGTAAATCTAATTGGAAAAATTCCCCTAATAAGAACTTGGTTGCTGCAATACGCAAGAAATATACCTATAAGCCATAGACAACTTTAACTTTGACAAACAGGACGGGATCTTTGCGTGTATTGAGAGTTGTTTTATTTTCTGGAAAAGATTTGATGTAAGTAGAGGTTGTGTACACGTCGCAAGCGTCGCACACACATTCAGCAATTCGTATTGTTGCCATAATTGTGACTGTTGGCTTACATGCAACACACCATATACAATATGTAGTATGTGCATGATCTACCTCTGTAACCAATCGCACACGCCCATCTTCAATCTTTCATTGATAATTGCCATTAAACTGAAATCCACAGAAAATTTTCCCACGGCCGTCATTATGTTATGTTATATTTGGCGTGATGTTTCAAGATCTATTAAATATGACTGTGGATAAACAGATGACAAAAACGGATAAAAACAAACTGATTCAACTACATTCTACCTTTGTGTTTTTAAGGTTTTCACAGCATTTTCCAACTCGAACTACCCTGAAGATGGAGATGGAATTATCCTACGAAATGTCCTTAACTAATTACCAACACGGTGTCACACCCCACGTTTCCACCTCCCTTAAGAACTTGGACACATTCAAAAATTCAACAAAACGCATTAAGCACCATTTGTTGGATAGAATCATGAGCCGCGGTGGCGTTAGCGACTAGACTGCGGGTTGGACAATACGCTGTTCCGAGTCCCGCTAGAGGGAAGAAATCTCTTCTTCCAAGTGTCCAGACCGGCTATGGGCCCACCTAGCATCCTATTCAATAGGTATCTGAGTAAAGCAGCAGAAGCTTGAAGCTAAAAACTCCCCTCCATCTTGTGCCAAGGTTAAGATTGGGTGGAGCTATACTTCTACTCCCCCTACACGTCTCCATGGCGTGGACAGGACATCTTTACCTTTTTACCTTTATTGTTAGGTATCTTCGCACGTGACGAATGGAGAGAGCTACCATTATAAAAATGGCAAGGAAACAATTGTGTTCACTCATGTACCTCTCAAAACCTCGAAGTATGTCGAAAGGAGTGGTAGAGGGCTTATGGAAAGGGAATATTTCCTACTTTGAGCTGCAGATGGTGTCTGCCACACACAACTTAACTATTATTCGGCAGGTTTTCTTTCATTACAGATCCATAACATGAATTTATATCAAGCAGTGTCATTCAGTAGCAACGCCCTATGCTTGTCCTCTGCAGCTACACTTTTCGAACCTCGGCAGAGACACCGACTACCTTGAATGCTGTTCCAGTGGACTTCCTCAGTCCCTCAAGGCAAATGTCGGGAAGTACATAGACTGGCTACGACCACGCCCTTCTAAATACTTTCCAATTCATCAACCACCAACCTTCCCTCTGAGTTTATATGTATAGCCAGCGATAGTGCCACCGTCGTGAAATAAATCAGAAGTATTAATTCACGTATTTGTTCTTGAACTGCCACACCTTACAAATTCAAGGGCTTATGCAGCGTGAAATAAAATGAGAATGTCCATCGAAATATTTCGAAAGGAATTTGTCGTACACTTCTTAAAAACAGAGTCTACTATCCTAGCATCCATAATGCAAATGCTGAGCTCAGTGTGTTGTTTCAAGGATGCTGTCAATTGCTGGGATCATATAATGTCGGCGACAGAAGAATGAATGTGCATGGGCACCGGCGGAAGAATACTGACAGCGGGAATCTGAAGTGTTCGGAAAAAATACTATCCCATCGTCACTTTCTACCATTAATCTTATATGGACTGGCCTGGGACAGAACTAGGGCCTCCGCGATGAGAGGCCGAAATCTAATCACCTGACTCATGGCATGAGCCGCAACTGCTGAGATAAGACCACAGAAAATCTTAGTATAAACAGTGTTCAATTCGAGATTCTGTCGCTTTATGACCTGAGTACAGTTCAGACCCAATAGCATTTAGACAAATTCCTCCGTTTTAACCTCGCAGATACAAGATCCGGATCTATCTTGCAATGTCAACTGCAGCAGAGGGGGAGACGTGTTTTACTTAACGGCGCTGTAAACTGCTAAGTACACATAAAGTTCATGGCAGGCGAGCAAAATGTGAGTATTGGTGGCAATAAACTGACAGAGGAAAATCGAAGTTCTCGAAAAAGGTCCTGTCCCAGTGCCAGTTTGTGAAACACAAATCCCACATGGACTGGCGTGGGAACAAATTCGGGCCTACGCGATAATCTGAATTGACTACGGAAAATAATTCGTCCATGTAATAACGTCACAAACTAAATGATTCTTCGGGTACAGCTACACTGCAAGAAAACCAGTAGGTAATTTCAAGTATTCAGATTATATTAAATTTATCTATCAGGAAAGAGAAAAAATACAACAGAATATCCGTACCGAAAAGTCAAAAATATCCTCGTGGCTACAGCCCGGACCGTGAGTCGTCGTGTTCTCACAGCGGACGTCAGTGTCCACTGTTAGTGCAGATTATGTGGGATTTCTGGTGGACATTACGGCAATGTGACAGGGTTTTCTTCGAGCAGGCCTACTTCAATTTTGTCCTGTCACTGTTTCACCAACACATATCACCTGAAATAGGAGCAGTGGCCCCATTAAAGGCGACTGTTCCAAGACATTGAAATGGAAAAGAAACACGTAATTGAAAACCGAGAGATAGGCTACTAAAAACAAGCAATGCATATAGGCTTTCGAAAAGTGACTTCTGATATTCGGAGAACACTAGGCTCTACTCCAGCCACTTAGGAGCAGCGATTTGTTCAGTTCCGTCTCTTTTCATGTTCCAGTACGCACTCCGCTATTATTAAAACGTATTCTGCAAAGCGTGCGTTACAAACAAAACTTTTCGGTGCTATGAAAAGCATATTCTTCAACATTAAGAACAGATAATTTATATGAAAAGCTGAGGTGCACGAATTTTCCAAAGATCGAGCATCCACCCGAAAATTCTAGGCGCCAGATGCTGGACATGAAACAAGTTTCACACTGAGACCCAGAATATTAGGCGCCTTCTTACAAAATTTAGTTGCCACGGCGACCTGGTGCCCGCGATTTGTGCACACCTGAAGAAAGGCTTACTTTTTGTTTTATTTCACGAACCATGAACAACTTATCTGATTAATACCATAGAGGCATCACGAATAAGCTCGTATAAAACTGCATCTCATGCAAAACTGAATTAGAAATCGGTACTAAAAAAGAAGGCAGCATTAGAACGCTCAAAGCCTTAGCATTCCAAATATAAGTTCTAAGCCGTACACACGTGAGCCTATATCAAACAGACAGTTAATGCAACACTGCCTGTTAGATACATGTAACAATGTAGCATGATTTTTGTAAGTGTTAATGGCAAAAATGACAAATTTTACTACTTCCCCACCATCAAATAAGCACGTAGCCACATAAGAAAATTACATAATAGGGAAGAAAGTAATAAAAAGGAAGGTAAGTGGATCGTGTAAAAGGAACGCATGTGAAACAAAGTGTCCCTAAAAGTATCCTCATTTCCTTCATAAGAAGCAAATCCCTTCCCCAGAGTTGAACCACCCAAAAGTCTGCAATATCATCCGTTTGATCTGTCTCTTCCCTTGTTCCAGAGAACACCAAAGTAAACACAAGTTTAATTGGAGCTATATACATGTTTAGTTTGTAGTAAATACGATATAGGAAACACACCTCCCACCCCTTGTTCTAACAAACTCTACACTGGCGAAAGGGCAGAAGTCGGGAAGCTTCATTACGCAGAGTAAGGTTTGTACTAACAATGATAATGTGTAGCAAACGCAAGGAGCTTTTATGGAGGCCAACTCCACATTGCAATTAATATGTATGCTCACTGCAGAACGGGAGGTGTAAAAGAAAATTTATGCCGACACTCGACTTGTAACGCGTTCTCTACAAAATCCGTTATATATATATAACAGCCTACGTGTTGAAAGCTGAAAGTCATAATACAAGACCAAAATTGTTTGGACGGTAGGACGAATTTACTTATACATCCGTATCGTAAAGCGAAACATAATGCCGAAGGTATTCATTGTAGAACACTTCCAAATTTAGGCTCTCTAACAGGGTACAGTGGGCAGGGCAGCTGAAAGATTGCATTTTGACGAATCACTAAGCCTTAGGAGCAAGCACTGAATCCATACGATATTTAAAGGCACAGTTCGTATCTCAAAAGTAAGAGACTGCTTCTGCATTATAAACAACCAATCGGCTCATACCCGTCAGGGAAATAATAATAATAATAATAATAATAATAATACAGTATATGTAACCTTATAACCTGCCATGATGGCAGAAAGGAGGAGTACAGCTACAGGTCTACTCTTTCTTTTATCTTGGTGCTGACGGGGGTTGGTGGTTAACGTCACGCCCCGGCCGCTTTACCCCGGGAATGACCCGGTAGTCATTGTATAGGAGGCTGGGTGGGCCCCCAGGGCCCGTCTGGACGGGTAAGGAAAATCTCGCCCCACCGGGATTCGATCCCTGAACCGTCCAGTCCGTAGCGAGAATAATAATGATAGTAATAATGATAGCCATAATGTGGAGGCACAATACACAAAGACAAGGTGCAGCTCGAGATCGAGTCACATGTAACACAGACCTTAACGATTATAGGCCAGTATCAATACAAAGCTTCTCTTCCTTCTGTTCTGGAATCACTCATATACTCGTAGGTCCGAAAATAAACTTGGTAGGGATTGCTTAAGGTCCCTTATTGTCAGTGTGAAATCAAACTTGTTGTAACTGAGAACACAGCAGCAAATCCAAAGGTTCAAAAATACTCATAGGCTCAAAGTCTTCTGGCACTACTTGAGTCTTTAAGATTTACCCATACATGCTTCCGAAACGTCAGTAAAATAACTACCAACGGCGTGCAATAACCCGCAAGAGTAAAGACCTTTAGTAACATTTATTAGAATCCTATATCACAAGTTCTATTCCGGAATATGGTGCGCCGAACACTAGAAACATTCTAACAACATCGGGTTACTTCACTGAGGGAAATTTTAAATTGAACTGGTGACGTCTTTGGACAGGCCTATGATAGTAGATAACAATAAACTAATATTTGGGCTATTTGCCAATGTGGTTTGGCGGTCAAGCAATTTTCAGGTTCAAGAGTGAAAAACATAGACGGCAGAAAGGAGTAGAACTGCACGAATTGCAGCATTAACAAAGTAGTTTCTTTTCTTATGTGTGCACGTTACATCAACTGAATGTTGTGGCGAAATGATTTAGTTGCACAACATACAAGGTTGAAACTACGGCTGCTACAGTTAAACTGTAACTTCTCCTTTTTTAACATCAGTCGCCACATACACACCCTATAGCAAAAATTATGTATCTTCCTGAACCGCAAAGTGGACGGAAGTATTACGGCTTTTATATAACTCAGCACCGTACATATATACAGTGTCTGGTCCACTTTGCATTATCATTGCCACGAAAGGTCAGCATTATAGACTGTGACTCACTCACCCCTTTACTTCAGGTCTCGTTATAGCTCGGTGTAGGGCAGAGATGTTCTTCCCTGTTATTATCTGCTAATTTCCGTTTCCTATGTTCAGCCCAGCAGAGATTTTCCGTTGGTCAACTCCCCACTCGGGATGGCGAGGGACTATCCCTTTTAACTTTCCACCTCTCTCGCCCTAGCAATCCCACAAACCAAAACACACTGTTCTATTCTCGCTAGCCGCCACCCCAACGATGACCACAGGTTGCCAATAAAACAGATTTTATAGAGCTATAGGCCTACAAGTACCACGGGAAACCATTTTAGACACCCATTACACTCCTATATTACAATCCGCTTTTGGTGCAGCGAGACACGAGAGTCTAACTCCACAATTTGACTGTCTTTATATGTTACGGTCTGCCTCTTTGGCCTGACTAATAAACGGCTTTATAATTTGGTAACGTGTATAACTATTCACGAGAAGGTCAATACCGGTGCATCACAACTGCCTTAGGCCTACATAGGGACCTACTAAGCTGGATATCTTTGATAGTGACCATCTATACGGCCATTGTACGAAGACTGTTAACTGTAAGTCTCGTCCAGATGTTTGTCGCTGCGGGGTTTTCATTGAAGAACGAGGGGTAAATTGTGATTAGACGAACCACTGGGACTGCATAAAATGAGAACACGACACGATATCTCTGTACTGTGGACGAAAACATTTCTCAATAATCTACATAACTTCATCATCATAATATCAAAAAATACCACAATTTCCTAGGGTCAACTGTTACGAAAAAAAAAAACGAAAGAAAGAAACTAAGAAAGAAAGAAGGAATGCATACTTCTTTAACAATGTTATGCCAGACATAAACAACAATGGCTATAGCTGTCGAAAAGCATACATCCTGACGGACTTGGAAGTACATCCAGCCTGCCATCGTGTAATTGGTTCGTATGTGTTACGCATGCTAACAGGTAAATTTGTCGCCGTCCATGCCATGAAGGCACGTAGAGGGTGGAGAAGTATAGCTCAATTAATTCTTAACACTGGCATTAAATGGAAGTCAGTGATCAACTTGAGGCCCCGGCTGCTCTTATCCTCATTAAAGAAACCCCTTACCCATTGAATGGGTCCCGGAGCCGGTCTGGCCGTTGTGGAGAATATAATTTTCTGCGCTCTGCAAGGATTCGAAGCCTGGATCGTCGAACCCGTACCCTAAGTCACTACACTGACTACGCTATCCAGGCGTCCATATAACAAGTAAAAACACAATTATTTTGCTCTAATATTGTACACCAGCAAAGAATATCCTACAAAGCAATTCCGTTCCTGTGGGATATGAAGCTGCGTAGCGGACCTCTGTAACCTTGAAGATAAAGGCAAAACGGTCATTCGAAACGCAGGAAACCGAATACTCAGCGACGCAGTGTCATGTCCCACAAGAGCAGAAGCCTCAACAACACGGCTGTGAAAGCCACAAATCTCGGAACATGCTGTAATTTCGCGTCATTACCTGCATTTCTCTATATAAATGACTGCATTTCAACAAAGAGGCCCATTAAGGCTATAAGACTTCTTGCACCTGAACTGGCCACACTTTTGTTCCTATTTAAATTTGTGCTTGTTAATATCACATGGATTTGGATTCGTGCTTAATAACGTATCGAAGTGACACTGCAGATGGAGGCACCGGTTTCATCCGAAACATTGGTAATCACCGATCAGCCTACAAGGCTCTGTACATTTTCATTCATGAAACAGGTTCAAAGTTTAACGCTGAGGCATGAGTATTGTTACCAACAATACTTTTATGAAATGAAAGCAGTGGGCCTACACGATAAATCAGAGGAACACAATCAACTATTTCATTTTTCGAAGTTTGCTCTTATATCCTTTTTCCAGCACAAGTTACTGGGTAAGAAGGGCTGGCTGACAGCCAATGGAATCAATGGCGTGCTAAATTTGACGACATGCGATTTGTCAAAACGGATATTGTGACGCTAGATTTACAATAGGCTGAATGGTTGCATCGTCGTCATACACAAGCTCCAAGCAGTGTCGGGAAGGATCCTTTAAAAGCGTCGTAACTAAAACTAAACATTGTCAATATTAAAATAATTAGAAGTTAGAGTCTGTACCACAAAACACTTCCTGGAACGCCCGGTTCATAGGAATGACATCTCAAAATTTGGCTGACATTTATCCCTCTATATCCGCATCGAAATATTCTCTTTTACATATTTTAAAAGTCTGCGGAAAGCATGATTATTGCAGTATAAACGAAAATGCATTTTATTTACATAACGTAGAATATTTCACATGGATTTGGTTTCAACAACTTCCGCTCTACACAGAAGAAACAACTGGTCATTATAGAAGCTAAGCATAAAATTTCTAGAGGCAAATATACAGAAATGTACAAGAGAAAATGCAAGATTGAAAACCGTGACCTACTATTATTACGGAAATGTGAGTACCTCAAATCTCGCACAATTTTAGAGATCTCAAATGAAGTATAGTACAGAAATCAGTGCTTAGATTATGGACACTAGACTTACTTGTCGAAGAGCTGACGATGTGTTCTGCCGAATGAGAGGTACTCTTTATTGAACGGGTTTGTATCGGCTGCAATATTACCACTTAAGGGAATGATGATTATTAAGGACAGTGATCTGAAAAAGAATAATGTAACGAGCGTGACCTACTTCAGTTCTCTCTTACGAATTTCGCATAGGACATACCAATTTCAAGCCATACGCTAAGAGGGATGCAGATACAACTGTCAGGTTTTAACATAAGCACTACTCGAATGTCAGCAGAACCCGAGGAAAACTGAAAAATATCAATCAAAACTGTCGGTTCCGCCACGGATTCGAATATTGGTTCGCATGTTTTCTTGACATAGACTTCGCTGAAATTAGGAATATTCTTACTTGTGACATTATGCGCTTCTACTAGTTAACTCCTGTAACTGCGTGTGTACATGACATGACATTAACATTCTACAGCAGCTCAACTGCATAAACAACATAAACAATAACATTAAACTTTAACCTCTCTCTCTCTCTCTCTTTTTTTTCTCCTTTCCTATGGTTCGACAGCCCTATATGGGCCTGGGCCTCCTCGTTTCGTCGAGGTTTCATGATCACACATTTGAGACACACCACAGTCGATAGGACTCCTGTGGAAGAGGGACCAGCCCGTCGCAGAGACCTCTACCTGACAAAACACAACACTCACAAGAGACAGACATCCATGCTCCCGGTGGGATTCGAACCCACGATCCTAGTAAGCGAGCGGCCGAAGACCCACGCCTTAGACCGCACGGCCACTGGGATCGGCTAACCTCTTAATTGCAACGTGTAATTTAACGACTTGAATCTTTGTGGTTACTATATGTACCACAAGGTTTAACATTAAGAAATTTTACATTGTATCCACTACGTGTATTTGTGTATTTTATAATGTTTGCAGAATAAAAACAGATTACTTCCCTGTACTGCATTACATTATTGGTATCTATAGGGGAGAGAGAGCCTGTTTACTGCACGGTACGGAAGCGGCAATTAAATACAATGCACGTTAATTTTCATCTTTAAACAGTTAATTGTTGTAGGCCTAGACATATCACAGAACACTATTATTGTTAATAGGGTCTCATCATATTTCTTTGAAGTACTTGTTATTTATATGTTTGTATTGATTTTTTCTATTTTCAGTTAATAGGTCACCCACAACGTCAAATTTCAATTCCATGTAACAATAACAATAATAACAATATTCCCTAGAAAATATTTAGGTACAGTAATACTATATCTACGCCGATCCCAGTGGCCGTGCGGTCTAAGGCGTTGGTCTTCGGCCGCTCGCTTACTGGGATTGTGGGTTCGAATCCCACCGGGGGCATGGATGTTTGTGTCGTGTTTGTTGAAAGGACGGTAGCATGGAACGGAAAGTGATATGAAGGACGAAAAAGGATATAAAACAGTACAAAAATGGATCGAATGGGAAAAACCCCGGACAGACAAAAAAAAAAATCCAACCGGGAGCGTGGATGTCTGTTGGTCCCTCGTCCAGAGGAGTCCTACCGAATGTGGTGTGTCTAAAAAGTGTGATCGCGAAGCCTCGAAAAATGAGGCGGCCTGGCCCCCAAGGGGCTGTCGAAACATTGGGGAAAAATAATATATCTACATACCAAATTTCATATTCCTGCACAAAATCAATAATTTATAATATTACGATTGCACCTTTTATTTTCCTTGATTATGAATCATGTAAATCGCATG
Source organism: Reticulitermes speratus (assembly GCA_021186555.1). Lineage (NCBI taxonomy): Eukaryota > Metazoa > Arthropoda > Insecta > Blattodea > Rhinotermitidae > Reticulitermes > Reticulitermes speratus. The sequence continues at coordinate 34,292,428 of JAJKFL010000003.1, read as the reverse complement.
ACGAAATACGGCACATAAAGGATCATTAATATACTATCTCTTCATGTAAAATGTCTCTTGGTTCAATAAACCTTTCTAGGGTCAGCAGCCGCCTCAGGTGGCTGAACAGTGAGTAAACCAACGATTTGAGAACCATCCTTATCCTCGTTATCACAGATTTAGATTATACGTGCCTCTTACTTTTTTCCGATGTTAAGAAAATTTGAATTTTCTCGACAGATGTTAGTAAAGCCACTCAATATAAAAGTTCACGAAAATCCGTCTAGCAGAAGCAGAGTTTCTCCATTAGGACGGACGGACAGGCATGACGAAACGTTTCGTCATATATGCGCCTGCATTACCTGATCGGGCCCAATTATCTGCCTAATAGGCACAGTTATTTTTACATTGTGTTTATCTGTCAGTTCTTGGCATTGTTTTGTGAATTTGGATTCATTAAAAGCGAAAGGAATTTCTTAACTAGTTACACAATTGTTTGCTGCCTAACAAGGTCTCTGATGTGGAATAATTTCATTACGCTTTTTAGTTAATTACACGAAATGTGCGCATTCGTCACGACGCAAGTCTTTACTCACTTATCCGACTTCAGCATTTGAAACAGAGAAGTAAAAGTACGTACGAAATTTACTCAAGAAAACATTACATGACATTGTTCAGTAAACTTAAGTAGTAGGTAGTCAGTAGATAATGTAAGTAAAATTGGATGCTAAACATGAATGAAAAAAATATTTACTTGCTGCGCTAGTAAAATCAAATTAAGTTTGCATGTTTGCAGAATTCAGCATATGTTAATTTAAATTTATGTGTATGAGGAAACTACTACACCCTTTTTCAATGTCCATCAAAAAACTGAACACAGACTTGTTTCTTTCATTTCTGTCTGCTCACTGTTCAATTGAAACATTCGAAAAGGTAAACGGAGCGCCTGATTCTCTAACCAAGTGTTTTATTACACCATTTTGTCCTTAAATCAAGCCAACACCTTGCTGCATGCAGTTTCATAGCAAAACCAGTCCTCTCACAAGTGTGTAATCCATACCAACTTTACAAACAAAACATTTATGTAAAATCAACCCAGATCATGGTACTGCTACGTATTTATAATACACGTATAAACTACAAATACTTTTTCTTTGTAAATACAGACGCTTAAGGACGTAGAATCTCCATGTTTAAATCGTTCTGCAAGTCTTAAAATAAAAAATAAAACGATATGCGACACACACACACACCATAAGATCCGCGTGGGGTACAAACCACTGCGCATGCGTCGCAAATGGGATTGAAAAGGTGAGCTTTGTAACATAAAAGGTGATACCAGCGCCATCTGTACCCGCCAATTTATTGCTCTGCTGTTCTTGAAACTTTAAAACTCGTACGACTATTTTGTCCTAGTCTATGCCTGTCTCTCTTTCTTCACGCTTAGCATCCATTACAATGAGAAAGAAGAGCAAAAGAGGAAATGAGAAAGAAACAGCACGAGAAGAAATGACTTAATCCTGCATCCCAGCATGGTTCTCCTGCATACCGAAGGAAAAGAGCTGATACTTCATCTATCTTTGCAGTTACTGCAGGACCTATCTGTTGGTTTCCAGTGTGCAAGGGTTGCTTTGCATCGTATAGAAATAGACGGTGGAACATCACAGACACGAACATTAAGACCAAAACCAGTACACTAAGCTGACAACAGGAACGCTGCAAATCCAAGAAACACTTTCTTGCAGAGGTTGCAACGACTGCTAATCTGATAAGTGCCCTAGACAGTGGTTATCTTCGTTATCACCACAGTAGTGGTCAGCAGTATTATTGTCATCGTTATCGTTGTCTACGTCATGTTCATGACGATGACGATGATGATCATCATCATCATAATTCTACCGTAGTTCTTAGTCATTTTTAACCGGTAAATTTTTCTTCACTGCAACCTTATTATTATTATTATTATTATTATTATTATTATTATGTGATAACACATAACTGCCTTTGATAAGTATTAGGAAACTGTCGTTATTCAGCAGCCCAGCTCCCCCCCCCCAAAAAAAAACTTTCGCTTATGTCATCATTGCCATTTCACTGTGTATAAGGCCCTGAACCCCATATTTGAAACCAGACTTGTGACTGGTTATGGCGCTATACCTGGGAGGTTATGAACCATCCTCCCTACGGTCCTGATGTCTCACTCGAGAAATTTCCACTTCCCTGTGCCCCTTAAGAAGCACTTGGCTGGCAGGTATTTGCAACACACTCCGACGTGAAGCAAGGTGTCACCTACAGGTAACAGACATGTGACGCCGATTTCTTCTACGCAGGAATATATGCCTTAGTGCCACGGTGGGACAAATGTTTCATTTCAGTGGTGACTACGTGGAGATTGACCCTCTGCTGCACGTGTACTCTGTATCCACAGAAGTCAGCATAAAGCTCTAGACATCAGTTTGTTTGTTATCTATTCCGTTATGATAAATTATCTTACTGCCCTCCAAATATGCCACATTTTCTTATTTTCTATGTGCTCAGATGATCCGACCCATTTCCAGCTCCTTGTTAATTGGCCTATTACGTGGCAGGACAAACAATACTTCCTTCTCTGCGGCGATTTTCGAGGCTAAGACATATCTTAGCCTTACGTTTGGTTAGCAACGTTTCCAGTACTCTTATACCCTCAAGATGGATTGCAGCAGATACCTTCGAATGCTCTAATATAATTTACTTGTGACGTTTTCTTGTAAATTTCCACTTTAGTAGTAGTAGTAGTAGTAGTAGTAGTAGTAGCAGCAAGTTAAAGTATGACCCGTGAATCTCATTTCATCCTGAATACAAATATTCATGTGCTTGCCAGGCTTCTAACACGCAGCATTACGCAACTCACTTTGGTAGCTGTAAACTCATTTGCAGTGAGTTGTTTTTAGTCTTTTATTGTTTTTCTGAAGATAATCCAGTTCATGCAGCGAAATGCTTGAAGAGCTCCCTAGGTCCACAAGTCGCAAACTTATTTTTCAACTTTCCTTGTCTCCACATAAATAAATCACTAACTAAATAAATCAGTCACTCACTACTGCCCTAACAACACTACAAGACCCGTATAACTAGAATAACCATCAATTCCATTCTATTTGCGTCCAAATAGCCTCCTATACGCCGTTTTCGAGGAATATATAATTTATGTTCTCCTTCAAAGACACCACGTTTGACACCCATAGAAAGTAAATGATAATATACTTCTTTAGTCATAGCGTATTGGGTATACTTTGGTGCTTTGGAGACACGTCGCCAGTTGAAAAAGTGATGATGATGATGATTATGATGATGGTGGTGGTGGGGATGACATCAACAACAACAATAATAATAATAATAATAATAATAATAATAATGGACCAACAAAAAGTATAGTTTCAATCATTACTTAGCCCATTAAGACATAGTGGTTGCTGAGTGTACAGTGTCCTTTGGCATTTCAATCTTTGCGTTTTGGTCACACGGGATGGTATTACTCTCGTACTAAGGAGCGACACTTCGCTAAACAGGATCACTGGGTTGTGGTTTTAATCGACACAGTGATAAAGGGACGGCAATGTTTATATTCTCTGATGTACCGTACGTGAAATTCAGGTTCCGAAATGTTCGAAGGCTTAAGTTCTGTTTGTTATATTTATTCTAAATCATTTCTGACATTTTCGTAAAAGGGTTTATTACCATGGTTTATTTGTTGATTCTGGATTAATCAGAAAGAAATTTTAAAAAAATGTGAAAATTATTTAATAACAAGACCCGTTGTAGGTTATGGTTTCATTAGAAGAAAAGTGATATTAGACAAAAGAGAATGCACGGAACTTAAGATCTAAATCGATGTTAAGAATAGCCTATAACGTGTGTGATTTCAGGACACATAATAGTTTTTCTGTATTTCAGCTGCTGCTATAAGCTTATACACCCACAGTCAGTTCCTATAACACAATCCAATTCAACTAACCAACAACAATACAGTGGTTGGTAATTATTGATCATGACTTGCCGGATAGACGGTGTACATGAGGGAGCAGGGCGATACGGCGATGCTTTTGCCGGGAGCTGCCGGAGCTCATGCCCAGTGCTTCTCCGCCTGGCGGGCCGTTATGCTGGGTACCGTTACACAGGGCTACTGTAGGCCTACTGTGCAAGCGGGTACAGGCAAAGTGTGAACGCGACTTCTTTTCTATTCGTCTATCCGTCTTTACCCTGCGCCAGAGACCGGAAATGACGGCTCACAGTGACGTTATGCATAGAATAAAACAGCGCTCATTGCACTGCAGTAAGTACGTAAGATATTACAGGTCTTGGTGTTGCTACTGTCGTGCTATCCGACGATTATAAGCTCAAAAGCTAAAAGAAATTGCAACACAGATTAAAATGTGATGCACCAGAGTAAATTCTTGAAAACGGGACACTATTTTGTCGGTGTTAAACTTTGTCGTTGTTTCGACGGAAGAAATAATAAGGGTCCTGCTTAGCAACTCACAAAAATGAGTGCCTTTTTTAAAACAGGACGATTCGTTACTGTGATTACGAGAACCCATTAGTTACGTACTTAGTTAAATAAGTTATGATTATGCTTACTAATTAGTTAAAAAAGAAACCCGTTATAGAACAGAATTAATATGACCTAGACTACTGCAGAATACATACGTCATATGTCTGGAAGTCCACAAAATTAAAAGGGATCATCTAAAGGCGTCCGTACAGTCTACAAAGGGATATGAAACTCTTAGTGTCCTTGTCCGTGCATTTAAAACTTCACTTTTTAGGAAAACTTTTAAAAACTGCTTCTTTTTTCTATCGATAGCAATATAATTTCGACATTACATGTGTGTGTTCATGTAAAGAATTTCTTCAGCGCATATGCTAAATACGTTATACATTTTGAGTATATGTCTGAAGAATTTATCAATAATTATGTATCTCTAACCAAGTGGCTTGTTTCTTACGTTAGATGGATTGTGTGGTGGAAGTGATATAATGGGATTACAAGAACAATGAAGCTATAGGTGGAGAGGGAATTGAAGAACCTTAAAGGTATAGGAGAGTAAAAATAAGAGAAAATGGAACAGAATTGTCGGAGTAGTGGGGGGAGGGAAACAGAGAGCAATAGGCTGGAGGAGAAGGTACCCTCACCCCACTTAAAAAAAACTTGGTCTTGTGTAAAAGTGGAGACAGTGTTTTTCATTTTCTTTATAACCCCCTCGGTACTCGTAAAAGCATTATCCGTGACCAAACGGAGGGCCCCCTTGATTCCAACCCCAAAACCCAATTTATTTTTCTTTTCTCGGTTGCTGAGGATGGGAAGGAAGGGATGAGTTGTTAGAAGAAAACAAGACAATTCTAAGGGTGAATTTGACTACTTTTTGTTTGCGTACAGGGACAACGCATCCACTCGTCAACAATTGTTTTAATTATCTTCGACTAGTATCTTTTCCAAGACCTAATAAGACATGTATTTATATGGTTCGGGGGGACTTTCATGTGTGGTTATTAGATTACCAGCCTTTTCTAGCAACTACTCCCTTGATGCCTGTGGATTTGATTGCATGAGTCAGGGGGCTCCAACCTGTTACTCTGGTTACTAAACAAAATTCTGGCTGCAAAATTATAGTCTTCAGTTTTTGACTTATGTCACCGCAGAATCCGTAACGAACTGTGAAATGTTTCAACAATTGTCATGTGTTCAATTTTAAATCTCAAACGATTTCGCAGAATTTTGAGCACTGCCGATTGTGGCATGCTTAATTGCCGGGCAGTCTATCTTGTTGATTTTCTTTGGCTGCGAACGAAAGCAATTCTACCTCAGTCACATCAGATTCAGTTCCTGATTGCTTACTGGGGCTTTTCCCTTTATAAATGCAAGCACTCTCAGCGAGTAACTTCCACCACTCATAGATAGATATTTTCACTGTTGGTGCCCCATCAAATTCCGAATGAAATACCCTGTGCACTGTAACCAGTAAATTAGTTTCGTGATAACGGAGCACACGTAGTTTTCTTTACCTGAAACGCCATTTTCCACATTGCTATGTTAGCGCCACTGGTGAAAAGACGTGGAAATTAAAGTAGCGCAAATTCAAATACTGATCATGTTGCCTGCCTAAATACGTTTAGTTTCATCCACAAGCAACGAAGAACACGTCCAGTACCAAAAGTGCCGACGAGACGTAGGGGAAGCCGGTACAAATTGTCGGGGCCCGGCGGTCTGGAAGGGGGCCCGACTATGTTGCATATGTTTTTGTCATTCTCGGCGGTATCATTACCTGTCGACTGTACAAATTAACCCTTTCCGATTTAGTGTGAAGATTTTTAGCCGATTTGCCGTTGCTGGGGGGGCCCGAAAATGTTTTTCACCGGGCCCCAAACCAGCTCTCGGCGGCCCCGAGTGCCAGTAACGGAAGTGGCCGACACGAAGCCTATTTGCAAATCAGCCAGGTATATGAGTTGCTATGTAACCAAAACCCCCAAGAAATAATTCATGTTATGTAGATTATAGCCAATCATATACGGAACATATTTCAAAAGGTTATTTTACGTAGTGACAGCAACAGGAAAAAAAATGGGTTCTAACGTAAGACTAGTGGCAGTCTCTCGAAGAATACTCAATATAACATGCTGAAAACGATTTCTTGTATTTACGTAATTCTTACAAAAGCAACACACTTAGTGATCAGACTCCACACTCAAGAGTTCTTCATTTGGACAGCCTTCACAATGTGTTATATAGGTCATGGTGAAAATAAGCAAAAGACCATAAAACTGACTCCGATTTATGGGCTCTGCAAAACAAACTCGCGCTCTGTGTTCAACGCTCTTACTGCGTTTGATAAAACAAAATTTTAACAACAAACATATTTTATAACAAGTTTCGCATTCGTAACACGCAAACATTAGGTCTATATCAGACACAATGATGAAAAGGGAGCAAGTAAGAGATCTGAGCTGGGCCACTTCAAAATATTTGTGGGGTCAAACCATAAAATAAAGCTACAGGTCATACCAACAACTAGTCCTAAACTGACCCAGGTACAGTATGCACCATGATATTTTGATACAATATCTTAACTACAACCTAACTTTCCGGCCTCCCGAAAGATGAGGGCCCGAAAAAGGATTTTTTAATTGTTATTTTCAGTTACTAATGTGGTAAATGTTCAAAATATTGTATTGAATCTGACCCTAGAGAAATTTGGGTAATAATGTGTATTGAGAGCTTGAAAGCATTTGCTATTATGCATGTCATTTTAAAGATGGAAACTAATTCTTTAAAACAAGGGAAGAAAAATTAACTGATATTCGAAATTATTTCTGAATATAATTAGTTCTACTTTACCACTAATTTCAAGGCGACTGCACTTCTGACTTACACAGATTGACTTGAAACGCAACAAAAGTAGTGCTGAATGATATGCTAAACCTATAACAGTATGCATACCATATGAACTGAACTTGTTACATTAAGATACTTAGGATATGTATATATTGGAGAAGGGGGCTCCTGCATTCTATGCAGATAAAGACACTGTGTGCTATGTGTTGCATTGTGCAGCAAGTACAGCCACATTCAAAACAGGGTCAATGTATAATGTAAAAAGAAATAAGCGGCATAAAGAAATAAAAAAATACTTGAACTACGAGACGAATAAGTTGTTATTCTCTGCATTCAAGTTCTTTTATTGGTTTCTAAGGAAGTAATGTATATATTTAAATTGAAGAATGACTCTCCTATCTTTATATATTTATATATATATATAAACACAATGTATATTTTGTCGCAGCATGCGATGCTTCTTGCATACACTTTATTACACTGCCCTGTAACACTGTTACCCTCGATAACACATTTTGATACATACTTTGCAGCGTTGGAAGAGAACACGTCAGTTTTACATAGCAGGATTCAATGCGTAATAAATTGTAAGTCGAACAGCATGTAAACGTGATTTCAACACGTTCGAGAATTTAAAAGGAAATGCTAACGATGTTTCAGTACGGACACATAAGTCATCAGATTATTAATATGAATACATAAGTGATAAACACGCAAGGAATACAGTCAGGCTCCAGAATGATTTAAAAGCAGAAGACGTAGGCAGGCTCCATGAAGAGTTGAAGTGTCTTTGTCTATACGAAATAGTTTTTGTAGGCGGGGCATTTTCAAATATGTTGTGAAAGATTCCGGAAAGGAAACGTGCTCATTATTCAAACAACATAAAAAAAAACAAATGTGGGATTATTGCTTATGATCCTATGTATCTTGTCAAGCAATCGATAAGTGCATTGTCGTTCATATTTCTGTTGACATATTTGTCAGGCCTTCATTTAACCTCACGTTTCATATTGATCATGACTGGGCTAAATATTTCTGATAAGTTCTCCCCCACAATGATATTTACACCCATTGTTTATTACGACTTCATGTACAGATTGATTCTTTCGAGTGCAGTGTTTGGACTTTGCATTCTTCTAGTACTGAATATTTTCCTGTATTTATATCATAAGTTTTAAATTACCAAACCAACAAATTAAGAGACTATTAAATATTTTCATTCTATACTGTGCATTGTGTTGGTTCGATCACTTACAGTTCTGCATCCCCTTCGCACTGTACTTATGTGTCCCATACGGTTCGCACAATAAACAACCATCATTTTTCTGTACAGCCTTTGACCGACTGGTCTTCCTAATGGGGGCATATTGTGTCCTCAGTGAGGCATTACCATTAACAAAATTTCCCATCCATTCTCAATACAGACATCCCTTGAACGACTCGTGTAGCACAAGAAGCTGTGTATCATGTGCTCCGAAATTACCTCCTTCAAATTGAAATGGGTTGATATAAGAAAACAGGATTTAAACACGGGGAAAGCCAGCTGAGTTTAGCTTCAATTAACAACAAATTAAAAGATGTGCACAGAAATATAGGCTTTAAGTATCTAAATACAGAAATTTCAGAGAACAGCTATAAAGCTTAGTTATTTAAAGTATAAAAACGACCTCCCTTTTGTCAAAAGCCAATGTTGATTCGATCTTTCAACAAATTCCTTCTTGCATGAAATTAATTTTATAACAACCAAAGGCCAAGTTTTCCCTGTTCTTAATTAAGAAGCTGTATGTGGGAGTGGAGGTATAGCTCCGCGTCTTCTTAATGTCAGCATTAGATGGAGGTGAGTGATTAGATTCACAATTCATGATTCAGGTCAAGAATTAAGGCTCCGACCCTCACGCACCAAAGCTGCATTAGTTTTGAAATCTTTAATAATATGAAGTGTCAACGTATTTAGAAGAGGAATCTTGTGCAGCAACATACCTGTTCTACGAAGATTCCAGTGACAGCCCTATATTTCCCTGCTGAAAAGTATTTCACGCTAAAGCTATTTGCTGCAAGTCTCATGACGATGGGTCTTCAGCAGGTGTTGGCACTTTCGCACCAGTTAATGTCGCAAGTCTTATTCGGAAGCAGTTCAAAGAAGGGGTAAAATGAACAACCTCTCAATTCAGAACTAGTTAACAATAATAAAAATCGCCTCGTGTATCGAAGACCGATAAAATAATAAATGTATAACGAATATTAATTCACAAACGCGCATGCTTTCGACCTCTGAAGGTAAGATAAACAAATAAAAAAGCCACGTTTCATACACAGAGATGGCAGCAGGACGTAACTATGCCAGAACACAACTCTGTGTGTTCCGTTTCTTAACTGAGGAATTTTTAGCCCCTCGCCCAACCCCCAAGCTGAAGAACCGTCCATTGTCGTCTGTCCCCCGACTGCTTATTCAACATATTCACAGCTACCCTCCATATCTGGAAGCCGTCTCCGCCATCCGCAACCCGAGGACAGCCTTGATGTGACAGGGATCCAGTTTATCATTGCAAGAACACAAATCAAACAAAATTAGTATAAAACAAATATTATGATATTGGCTATATAAACTGAAAAGTAAAAATATCTAAACTTTTTTAAGAAGGCTGCCTGGACAGCTGTGTAGATGGCGTAGGTGAAAATGAAAGCTTAATAAAACCAAGGATATGCGTGTGCTGTCGGTGATGACAGTCGCCTGAGCTACACGCTCTTTAGTACTTTACAGACAACTGAACTGTTTTGGAGACTTAATGATTTTATTTACATTAGAGAAGAAACTGTAAATATTACGAATGCTGGCCTAGATATACAGACCTATTTGTGGGTAAATGTAACGGTAAAGCAATCCCATTACAGGCCTGGACAGGCCCTTAGTGTTGCAGGAGGTTGAGGCTCCCAGCTTTATAGAAAATCGGCACATGAAGGTGGTAAGGTTGTCAGCCCTACGCACCGGCCGCCTTTACACCCCAGGAAATATTCCTGGTACTCATTTATGTTAGGGCTGAGTTGACCTACTTGTGGGTACGATTAAAATATTTGCCACAAAAAAGAAAAAAAGGAATTGGGACAGTCAATTACAAATACACTTTTCAGGGGTTTAATATACATTATGCACAATATATACTGAATCACTGCAAAATATAGTCGGCATTGACTGCTGCCATTCCTCTCTTTATCAATATATCACAACGTGATGTCATACAGAGAGAGATCTATCATAGTTCGCCACAGTTTGCTATAGTTTACAGTTGTGGACCCAGTTACAGTAATATAACTATCACAGTTCACAAATGTTGGGTCCTGTTACAGTAATATAAAAATCACAGTTCACAACTGTTGGGTCCTGTTGCAGTAATATAACTATCACAGTTCACAAATGTTGGGTCCTGTTACAGTAATATAACTATCACAGTTCACAAATGTTGGGTCCGGTTACAGTAATATAACTATCACAGTTCACAACTGTTGGGTCCGGTTATAGTAACAGAACTATCACAGTTCACAACTGTTGGGTCCGGTCACAGTAGCAGATTTACCATAGTTCAAAACATTTAAAATTTCAGAGCAGAGTGGTTATTACATGTACCAACTATGTAAAATTGTGCGTTTTGTTCATAAAATCTGTTTTATGTGCTCAGAATAAACAGTCATTCCCCTAAATAACATTAATGGACACGCAGTATGTGTTTTCTGATGTAGATACCGAATTTTTAATGATTGAGTAATCAAGACATTTTGAATCATGAAATTTAGCTGAGTAGATAAACTGCATGATTCAAAATGTCAACAGTGGCAACATGAAACCGTGTTCTGCATTCTACTGACCTTTAAAGCAGTGCACGGAGGCAGTTTTTCAAACTTGTTACAGTACGTAAAGTAACCATATTGTAGGAATTTCATGTTTGTTCTCGGTGTGGCAGCAAAATATATCAGTCTTTATATGCAAGTGATGATTGGGTGAGGTACCAAAAAATCTGTGCTAAATAGGGCCCTACTTATATTTCTGTTTTTAATGGCCCTATAAAAATACAACCACAGACGAAACACTCGAGATCTTACTTCTGCATATTTATGTGCATTAGAAATAGACCTATCCAATAGCGAGAACTTTTAAAAGGGCAGATTCTTACGTCCCATTTTTTAACACTGCTATTTTAATTGCATTAAACTAACTGTGGAATTGTCGCAAGTTCTGTAGTCATCTTGAAATAGGAAAAGTGTGAAACAAAATATGATTCGTGGCTTATTCCCGAAATATTTTGTTTGAAATAGATTCTTATTTGAGTTCGCCGACTTCTTAAGGTTTCCTGCATAGGCCAATGTAGTAGCCTGAAGTAACTGATCTACAAATATTACAGTAAGACGATCTATTATTACTCGACCCAACAGGAAACGTATGTACAAATAATAATTTAGCAGACTTCTTTATCCACGACCCAAACTGTAAATATAATGGCCTTGCGGCCCATATATTGCCAGTAAAAAGGTAAAGTTCACGTTAGAACAGGCCATGAAGGCCCAGAGGGGGGAGTAGTGGTATAGCTCTATTCTGTCTTTAACCTCGACGCGAGATGGGGGTGGGTGGTCAAGGCCACGCCCCGGCCGCTTTACCCCTGGGAAAGATCCGGTACCCATTGAATAGGAGGCTGGGTGGGTCCGGAAAATCTCGCCTCCACCGGGATTTGATCCCGCACCGTCCAGCCTGTAGCGAGTCGCTATACCGACTACGCTGTTACATGCGTAAAAACAATGATCACAGCCAACCAGTTCGCTCGATTATTTCGGGAGTTTACGAGCCATCAAAAAGAATTTGCGACTCTAGATTTGAAAATGCCCTCTTTAAAGAGCGATGATAAGCTACTGTATTTAGGTTTTACTCTCTTATTTTTTATATTATTTTAAGCGGGTATTTGTATATTAGGCACATACGAGCATTCGTACAAACCTTCGTTCTAAAATACAAGTCTATCAGTCTGTTACAGAAGAACGAAAATACACAGACACATAAGAGTATATCAATAGCATAATTACAGTGCTAGCTGATGGCAAGTTCCACATTCAGTTCACTTACAAATACGGTATCTTGAATTGAATTGCATCACGTAGGCATAATGTTGCTATAAAATTTTGAAGAATGTCATTCCGTTGTGTTGTTAATAGTACAAAAATTAAATAAATATCTGTCCAAACACAACTAAGTTCTATTTATTATATAGAACTATATGTTTCGAGCTATCTCATTCATCCTCAGGGTCACAATTGGTCTTTAAAACACGTGTTTTAAAACATATGTTTTAAAGCTGTAGTTCTATATGATAAATAGAATTTAGTTACGTTTGGACAGATATTGCTTTAATTTCTGTGCCTATAAACTTACGCATGTCTCACGTGCTTTTTACCTTGTTAAAAGTACGTTCCGAAAATTAAACCCAGACTTCATATAACAGACTTACTAATTTACCTTTTTAGGGCTTCGAGTAAATGCATCTCAAGTGGCACATGCGCTCAGGACGATGTACGGTTATATGAATTGAGATACAAGCTTATGATGTCTGGAATACACTTTGGCCTTCCAGTTGACAAAACCTCAACACGTGTGTCTTGGAAAGAGGCATTACTTGCAGTCACCCCGGGGAATCCGAGATCTGCCAACCGGTAAAATAGCTGCAGGAGGGACGTTATAGTAAAATATGGGATTTTAATTTTTATGGAGGTGAATATGGAGATTATGATCAGGGATGTGATGTGTAATCTGGTAGACACGCAGAGACGTTTCGCACAAACATGCTGCTCCCACATTCAGGGTAGAAGAGTGAAAGGAGATAGAGCTAAAGATAAAGACAGTAGGTTAATCCGAAATGTTGGTAGCCCTTATAGGTCTAGTAAAAATAGAGGGTGTCACATGGCAGAAGGTGTGTGAAAACAGGAGTGAAAACTCCCTTCTTGGACTGTTTGATCCTGAAGATGGATGCAATAAGATAATTCGAACCGTCGATAAAATGTGCCAGTATGCATGGCAGACAAACCTCAGAAGACTAAAATTTCTTCGTTTGAAGCTGTATTATTGCAAGATGCTAACTGTTGCTGTGAAACAGACCTCGTTGGAAACATTTCTATTTTCCAATACAGAACATAATTTTGCAGGTTACATCCAGTCGTATTAATTGAAAACGTGATACATTTAGGACTGATACAATGAATAAAATACCGGTAGCCCGTTTAAAACTTTGAAGTGGCAACACTGTAGACGTCTAACCTCTCCAAAACAGAACCGTTGCTCACAGTGTGCCACTTCACACAAAGGACAAAAGGCAGCCCCAAGGTGTATTGGCCAGCTGCAAGGGGTGGTTGTAATGGAGGCGTTCATGGTGAGGCTCACGCAGCTAAATGTGCCTTGTCGCACTTATCGCAGTCAGATGAACATAAGGGATATGTGAAGTTATCCATGTTCTGGAATAGCAGTGCATTCAAAACATGTCGATAATAAGTAAGATAAATAATACTAGCACTGTAGTGAGGCAGTGTAGCCCAATTTTCATTGCTGCGAAGCTCTCTCGGTTCTTACATAACTTGACCGGTCCTCAGACCAATAAAATGCATATATTAAAAATAGTTATATTTGTTATAATATAGTTATATATAATGATATATAATAGTTACATAATGGTTATAGGAATGTCTCACCAAATACAGTGGAGTCTCGATAGTTCGAGATGAAAGGGACCGAGGTTACCTTGAGTTACGGAAAAGCTCGGACTTCAAGGACTACGACAATTTAGAGCACATAATTACATATATACGACATGCATAATATACACGTTAAAATACATAATAATACACAAAGAAAACGGGTAAAGAAGTACAGTAATGCCTGAAAGGCACGCGTGCACAAAGAGAAACGCACTTCAACTAATTCTGTACACACCACAAAACCGACCCTGACTACAGCGCAGCGGCTTGGACGAAATTGACCCTCGAATAATAGGGACTCGTAGAATCTAGGCTGTACTGTACTGTACTGCAGTGTACTGTACTGTACTTTAATGTACTGCACTGCACTTTAATGTACTGCACTGTATTGTACTGTACTTTAATGTCCTGTACTGTACTGTACTGTACTATCATGTACTATACTTTAATGTACTGCAATGTACTGTACTTGGAATTTAACTTTACTTAACTTTTCTTAGAAACCAGACTCCAGTGATTTCTTTCGGTTGTCTTTTTGAACCATTAATATAAGAGCAAGTAGCGGCGGTGCCAACTAAACGTAAAGCGCAACTGACATAACATTCTCTTAAAAACGAGAAATACTGCAAAATTATGATTGGCTACTAGATTAAGAATATGCGGAGCCGTTTTCAGAGAAAGCAGTACCGCAACAACTGAGTAATAAGTTACTTGGTAACGTCTTTAAGTAACAAACTAACCAACTAGATAATTAATTAGGTAAACAGAAAAAGAGCCTATGTATTGCAGTTTTATTCTTCAGAAGTATAGGCCTATATTTAATCATCTGATTGTTAACCTTCACTTCTGTGAGACCTGCAGGCTTGACTGTGCTGTATAGGGCCCGACAATACGTACAGTATATGCTGAACCAAGTTAATCCTGTTGCGCCGGTCAAGCAATGGCGCTTACACGGCCGCAGAGCACCTTATCGCAGTAACGGATCATTGAAACAACACAACAAACAATAACTGTCAATTCGGAGAACAAAACTAAGAAATTTGTGACAGTTAAGAACGTTATGAAACAAGACAGCAATGGTATTTTCCTCTAGAACTGTAGTGGTTGTGTGTCTGGGATTCCGTAAATGTTCCCCCTGCCTGAGCCGAGTAGGTCTAAAGCTCAATTTTCTAAGGGGAAAAAACTTAGTTAATTTTTTCCTATTGCAGACTTAACCGACATACACCATATTTTCTTTCAGTCCTCAGCCTAAAGCATTTACGTCTTTATGTTATAGACATTATAAATCATACAAAATCACACTTGCAAATCAAACATCCTTTAAGATATAACAGTACTTAAATAGAAGCTGAAAGGTTATATGTTGCTCATGTACAATAGGACGCCTACCTTTGTATTCAATTCTTTGTATCTGTTGCATGGAAAGTGACACAGTGGTGGAAAACAAACAAAACCAAAACTAGTGACTTTGTGTCGCTTTCCTTTTGTGGGAAGCACCTGTGGTGTTACCGCTTGGTAATCTTGAGGTCTCGGGTTTTTTGCATTGCCTTCCTTACTGATATAAAGTAACTTGTCCGGAAAGTAACCCAAATTACGTCACGAACGCTTCAATCCACAACCCTTTCAACTTATCTTCACTAATTAACCTGCAAATCTAAGATATACAAGTAAAATGTGAGATATTTATCACGTTTTCAAACAAACTACACATATTTTCTAAGCACCAAAATTTAGTACATATCATTCCGTGAGCAATGCACCAGAATTCTAAAGAAGGCCTCGCCATGAGGGATAATGAGCAAAGATTGAATAGCAACAAACGTCAGAAGTTGTACTGCATTATGCGTATGTATTAATTAGGACTACATGCAACCTACACACACAAACTACAGTTTATTTTTTCGTACTGTTTTGGGAAAACACAGATTAACCAAATGGTGTTTTCGTAATGGTAAACTGAGTGTTTCTACTGTGAAGTATGAGCTACGTTTTTAGATGGTTGTGTACCGGAAATTCCTACCTAAAGAGGTTAAACTTAATATCCTATTAAGGAAGTGGTTGTCAGTATTTAACATTATCGTCGAGCGACGAACATTGCGCCTAACATAATATTAGCACAGCATTAGCTTACTCTAACTTTTAAACTTATGGGAAATTAGAACAATGGCCCACCGCAACATTTCTGAATACTCACAGGGTTTTGTGCTTTTCTAGGACGTATTTGTCGTGTCTGACCGAGCAGTTGAACTCTAAAACCAAATTATTGAACGTAAAATATTGCGATAAAATTTGAAAATCCAAAGTTCTGAATAACACTTAATTTACCTTTAGACCGGTAAAGGCAAAATATAATAAACAAACATTCTTAATACTGAATTAATGCAATTTGTGCAAAAAAGTCAATAAACCTTTTAACGTTATGCCTAACAATCATATCCACCCACTACTTGCGTAGTAACCTCTAGAAGACAAAAAGTGAGGAGAAAGAAAGAAAGAAAGAAAGAAAGAAAGAAAGAAAGAAAGAAAGAAAGAAAGAAGGAATCAGAGACGGCAACACACCCTATCGTCTTTTCGTCAAACTGCATTGGCTACTGACCCCCGTTTCATTGTATGGCTTCCGAAAGTATGCACCAAGAATCTCATTCCTGCTGAATACTGTATTCCGGGTTGTGACGCCGTGTAGTCTGATACAATGCATGACCCCACTTCCCAGAAAACAGCAGTCCTTCTTCACTGTCATCATCGTGCGAACTCTTTCTCTCTGTTTATGTTTCAAAAGCCTCAAAAAAAAAAAACAAAATGTGCCACCGGAGTTCCTGCACAGAAAAGTTACCGTTTTGTAATAAGACATGACTAGTACAAAACACAACACAGCTCTTGCCTTCAAAGAATGCCTGTTTTCAAACTATTCCCTCTCTTATGGCGCACTCACCCCACGACTTCGCATCGTTTAAGAGTAACCCGACAGATGGCACTACCATCTATTCTGCCATTTCCTTTTTCTATTATATATTTATTGAATCTTTATGTAGTGTTTCATAAGTAACAACTGCAACTTACACTACTGTTTTTCTCTTTCCTTTTGACCTATAATTTTCCTTTCGATTTACTGGTATCTAGATTTGGTATTGTTTTCACATTTTGAAATGTTTTCGTCTGGTTCTACATATTTATTGCTATTCCCGCCCCCGCCCTCCAGCACGCTGACGTAGGGGGCGCTCCTGCAGGGCTAGCCAAATCCAGTAACGTATTGATCACACTGAACAGCAGACTACGGGTCACGTGACTTCTTTTGTCCAGCTGTGAATATATAGGTTAGGTTGGTAACGATGAGAGAGAGAGAGAGAGAGAGAGATGAAAGAGAGAGAGACTAAATTAAGCAAGCTAATTCATTATTTTGAACGCTTCGAGCTGTAACGCACAAGAGAAATAAGCATAAAAAAGAACATAACTGTAATGGTAGATATTTATAAATGTCCGCACAGGGAGTACTGGGCGAAGCCTCACACATATGCTTTAATAAACTGGTCATAACTAACTAACTAATACTAACTAACTCCATGGAGCAGAGTCTTTCTTGATAAGCTAACAGGTCGTCAGCTAGTCAAGAAATTCCCCTCGTTTCATGGAACCCGAAGGTTCATTACCGCACTCACAAGAGCCCGTAACCTGTCCCTATCAATATATACTGGTCATACATTCTAAAACAATGTCCTACTGCATTGTTTAGGATTCATAATGTGTGTTCAGACGTTAATTTCCAAAATCTATGATGACACGACTCGAAATTTATTTAGTCAATAAAGAACAGAACAGCATACATGAACACTGTATTTGAAAAGTTATTAAGTGCCGCGGACATATGCCACTTATTTCCGTGACTGTAGGCTTGAAATAACTAATTCAGTAACTTCATTAATTTTTTTAAACAGAAGTATTTAAAAACGGCACCACAGACCACCAATTGCACGCAATGACATTCAATGATATACGTTAAGCCACGGAATCATCTTTAATGCACGTGTCAGCGTTCAGTGAAGTTGTAAAACAAGAACAGACACATCGCAACGTCGGCAGCACAACTTGTTTGTGCATTGTCTTATATCCTCCATAAATAAGATAAGGCACGTGATCTTGCAACTATATAATTTGGTCTCCGTGTTGTTTACATATGTCATTAAAGTGCATGAATAAGGAACAAACCGTGACCTAAGGAACACAGAACTAATAAAGATAAAACGTACGGGGGGAAGGTATTTAAGAATTTTTTAATGAATGAATGAATGGAGTAGTTAGAAGGTGGGCGAATAGTAGCTGGCAATAAAACTCAAGATAGTGTGTAGTTAAAATTATGTTTACGAGCGGTATGTGGCTGTTGAGCCTTTTATGGCCTTTTAAAAGCTTCGCCTACTACGTATATGACTATAGGGTCTATAACTATAAAACCGCCATAAGTTAAAATATCCTTTTTCTCCTACCACTCTCCTCCTTCCTCACCCGTAATATCCCCACTACTGCTCCTAACAGCCGTCCCTCCTTTCGGTCTGTAACCACAAACAAATAGGCCCTTGAAGCTAACGTGGCTTATACAGCTCATTCTTCACACCGACAACTGCTGTATGACTGCTATCACACTCGTAAAGCCTGTATATACGCCCATTTGTGTCTGCCTTGTCTTGCATCCTGAAAACACTTTATTGACCCAGTGGCAGGCAAAGGTACTTACAAAGTATGCGGTATAAATGACAGGCACGAGGGCAAAAGTAGGGGTTATGTTTGTGGATTGTGACAGAAGGGGAGGCAAATGGCTGCACGCGTAGATTTTATTGTGGTGTTGGTTTTATCTGATGACGGGTTCATTAAATGTACCATAAAAGATCACAAAGCATAGTCCACCTCAGTAATTTGCCTAGCAATTGTACAGTGGCAGATAATGAGACACAAGAAACAAGCAAAGAAAAGTAGATAAAGAATACTCTATCTACATTAGATATCTATGCTGCATTGTGTGTATAATGAAATAATTACCGCAAACTTTTTTTTGTCATTTAAATCTTTGTAGCCTTCTATGACGAATGTACAGTTAACTCAGGAGTTACTAAACAACAAAAGATAGCAGAATATAAAAAAAAATATGTTTCGTGACAAACAAAAAGCATTTTATCTACCATGTTCGTGTGGAATACCAGCAAACACAGACGACCTAACTGCTCGTACACTATAAAGCGATCCACCTAATAGCTCCACAATATTAAGAGCTATGTGATAAAGCCCATGTCTAGAGAGCTATAAAAAACAGACGAAGGCAATGAACTGTTCCTCGTCAAGGACAAGAAACATTCATTTTTACGCACTTTTAAATGTTACGTCGTACTTATTTATGACTCCGCACTGCCATTTTGCTGGCCATGAAAAAACCAGTTCTATATCCCTCCTTCTACCAAGCCACACTTCAGTCCAGTATCAAGCAGATGAGTTCAAATCTGGAAATGTTTTTTTTTTATTTTTTTCAAACCCCTTTTCAGACGCTTATTCGACTTCCCCGTTTCATCGTACGCCAGGGCTGTAAAATAAAGCAAAACTGCTTCCTACAGCAGTAGCGATAAAACGGCACGCGACAAGGGCGTAGCAAACAGTCCTACTAGCCTACTCACAAAGATATCAAAACAAACCATAAAACTGCAGTTACCCCGTCGCCATTATGAAAATAGTGCGTTCCTTACTAGCAAGCTCCGCCTCTCTCTCTGTCTACATCGTTACAGAAGGGAGAGGGCAAACCTGCTCACAACTACTGCACTCTGTCGGCGTTTGGACGAATTACTACGCCAGGCGACGCAATGGTGCTTTTGTATCCTTCCGCTACACAGCAACCGCCAATAGCTGAAGCCGTATAACGCAGTAGGATATTTCACAACACTACTGCGACCTATGCGGCGAGTGCTTGAACTATATCCACTGGAAGAGCGCATTGATACGTACAGCTCGCTTACCTATAAATACATGTTACTACAAAACGGAATGGCTTTAAAATACAACGAACGAAGCGATACAGAGAACCTGCAGCTGTTTTTGTGTTATTAGGCGTGATTTCACATAAAAAAGTTAATTTTAATTAAATAAGTTCAGTTGTATTTTTCGCTGCGCTAAGTGGAATTTGGAAGTTATTCCTATTCCCTCTTGGCAAACCCCCACCTTCACTCTCTACGCCCCTCCTCTATAGAATTTGGCGGGGGACAAACACATCGGGCTGCAAATAATAAGTTTCAGTGACGGGAGATGGCACTGATGTCAATGTATTACTGTTATTACTCCAAACGCGCTTCAATTTAAACGATGATGAGTGAAGTCCCCGTAGTTGCATGATGCACCACGTCGTGGCCAGTGACGGTATAGAACCAAGTATTAACTTCGGCACTAAACTGAGATGGTCAGTTTCATGTTTCGGCTTCTTTGCTCCCTAAAGTGGCGGGAAGCGCTGATAACAATGGGAAAGAATAAGAAACATGGTTACTATTTTGAACATTATCCATCGGTGGACAATGTTCAAAGTCAAAGTCATAGTCGTGTTTATTTTAATACAACATCCTCAGAAATATTTAGCTTATCCACTGGAAGGACTTTTGTAAGTCATTATGTTCACTGCAAAGAATTTCTGAGTGGGAAGAGCAAAAGTTACTTTGATAAACACAGTGACTTAATAAATGTCGGTGAAAGGTGAGTAAACGCAATTTTCATCCTACAGTACATAACTATTGGTATCAGAATACAGATTGCGGCATATAGTTAGTTTTCAAACACATGGCATACGCCATTTTGGGGCTCAAATTATGTATTTTGCAATATTCTGTACAGTTTCTCATAACAAAAAATGGACGATGCGAGGAGGCTTTATATATCACATAATATTCTTTATTTCAAAACAGACTTAATTCACTCTATAAATAAGAGACAAAATCACCAAAGCTTATAATAATATAATTTTGTTCCTAAGAGAAGAAAATTGAAAGTCAGAAGATACAACAAAGAGACCTATAAAATTTCAAGTCGAAAACTGTAAGAAGATAATCCTAAGGGCAGAGTCGGCTCTTAAAGACGTTATAAATACTTGATATTGAATAGGACTAACTTGCCCATCCCACCTAGGCCTATCTTCTACTCAAAATGTAAGTCCAACCAAGGGAAAATTAAGATAATTGTGCTTCCACTTTCCTCACAAAATTTACGACGTGAATTTCAGTCTTAAATCTAGCTGTGAAAATCCCCTCATGTAATTACTTTGTGAAGAAGAAGAGGGTCCCATGCAGCCTGCTATGCAGATATTTCAGAGTGTAAAACCTTCCCAACCTAAAACCCTTATACTTGTACGTCTGCGGGTTATACGAGAAAGAGCTCCTTCTGCAGTATCCTGCCCAAAGCCTTAATTATGCCTTATACTTCAGCAACCTCTAAGACTTGGCCAACTGAGCGAACGTTTGTAATTAGCATACTTTATTCCTATTCCTCCGGTTTGGATAAGAACATCAAAAAATACTGAGATACGACACAATTACAAGTCATGGAGCCTATGTAATTGGAGAAAATTACGTTTAAAAAATCTATTTTGCATTATATATAAACAGAAAAATTAGGCATAATATTACGAGTACACTTCTAGAGAATAAGAGAAAAAAGATGACCCAATAAAGACTCCGATTAGCGGGCGTTACATGGATGAAGTGAACCTGTCATGTAGTCCAAGCGGAAGGGCTGGATTAGTAACAATGGCTCGACAGAGGAGAAACCTGTCTTTAAGGATCAGGCTGTGTGATAAGCTGCAAAGCATACGGGCCCACACGTAACGACGCTTGTGTGAAACTTCCCTGTCACGATGACGGAGACAGCAGTTTTTACTAAAACGTCGGGAAATATTTAACAGAATACACGGCATCATATCCCTGAAGACAGTTGTGTCCATAGTCACCGTTTTGAGAATCTCACTCATAACAAGAATTTCGATTGGGGATCAAAAAAACCACTGGCAGTACAAATACTTCTGCATGCCTAAGTTCCTCGTCTTTGTTGCTGTTCAGAGTATGAATTTATAATTCTATGACTGTTATACATATTGACTACGATAATTATTGTAGGGGCAGTTTTAATTTAAAATATTATTTTACGTTACTTTACCGTACATTTTTAATTATATATATGTTATGCAGACAAATGTATGTGCATAACATATATATTAAAATATTATGTTTTCAGAAAGAATGCTCTTTGCAGATAAAACCTTCGAAGACTTTCCCCAAGTTTCACACTACGGAATTTCAAAATTTATACACTAAATGCCATTATTGTTTGCCATCAGAGAAGTGCTTACTGGTACACACTCGCGTGTTTTACAATAACATTACGTTTACAATGAGGTTCAGAAAATTATCTAAATCTTCAAAAGGCTCTACATACAGAGAAATAACGTTGTCCCAGTATATAGTCACCACATGAAGACGTATGAGGAAATGGAGCTACAGAGCCATGCATTCTTAACCACAGCACCAGCTGGAAGTGACGAGAGAAATTTAATCTGATGTAGTCTAATATAACGAAATCAAAATTTACACCCATTTTTCTTGTTACACAACACATACTTCACTCCGTTAATAAGCATTACACAATATAATACCGCTTAATATTCAACTTAGCCTGAACAATTTATGTAAGTGCCCACCATTCAAATGCAGTAACATTACTTGTTATTTTACATTTAACCATTTTTATTATCGTTAGCCATATAGTTTCCTACTGTTACAGACATGTCTAATAATTCTAGACATTCACAACAAAATGCACAAATCACTAACAAGGCGCCTTCAGCCCTTTATCATAGTCAAACCCTACACAAGTTTCGGCTCTCTATGAGCCATCATCAGGGGTTTTTCAATAGTGCTTTTCAAATGCTGGATAGATCTGCTAATGACACTCGTAAAGTTTTGCACTATCCAGCATTTGAAAAGCACTATTGAAAAACCCCTGATGATGGCTCATAGAGAGCCGAAACATGTGTAGGGTTTGACTATGATAAAGGGCTGATTGCACCTTGTTAGTGATTTGTGCATTTTGTTGGTGAATGTCTAGAATAATAAAAATGCACGGTGAATTAAGACTAAAGATGTCTAATAATTATTTGGCTCTTACATGTAGGTTTCTAAATACACACACGCCGCTTCCATATATATATTATATATATATATATATATATATAAGAGAAGAGAGAGAGAGAGAGAGAGAGAGAGGACTACACTACTTTCCCGCGATAAAGACTAAATTCACTAAACGCTTGTTGACTGCAAACTAAGACTGCGTGTTTTACAGACACGACCTAGAACGATGACCTGATCAACGAGTCCTCTAGACCATACCGAACGCCATCTTCGGTTCGAGTATTTTTTGTCAGCATATGAGCTGCTTAATATAGCTGCTGCCCACACGTGGTCACACGAAAGCATACTACCCACAGACATTTGCTTTCTTGTTGTGAGACGAAACCGAACCAATGACTCTACAACACTAAGATCAAATATAAGGATCCGATCTAGCGGTGGCTGTCCTTTACTTTTATTTTTATCATACCTTTCTATGCTCCTGATACGAAATTGAATACAGGCCCGCTCTGTTTTGGAACCCGTTGTAGTCATACGGTTCACAGCACTGTCCTCTAAAGGCGAGTAATTAATAAAATAATTAAACGTAGGACACGATATGTATGTGTTTGTGCTGACAAGTGGCAGTTGCCTAGCAGTATTAGATCCTCTTAGACAAAATCCTGCATTTATTCTCGCAAATGGAAAGACAGTAATGCACTTCGCTTGATCTTCTATCGTCTTTCTTAGAACGCTGTCTCCTGATTAATAAGAGATCATTAAGAAGAGAAGTGGCCTAGTAAAAATGGAAGGCCGATAGCTGCTGCCTTATGTCCAAGTATCAAATTACTACGCAAATTTCTCTTCGTTGAGGCCACTTTTGAAAACTGCATAATTGGTAATTTCATAAGCTTTATTCCTTACAAAATATTATTCATTCATTCATTCATTCATTCATTCTGCAGTCTGTCTTACGACGGATCCGTAGCCTCTTCCAAAGCGAGTTCTCCACAGGGTGCGATCTAGTGCTTCCTCTTTCAATTTCCAGTATCTTCTCTTTTCCTTAAGGTTAACCAGTACCTACTTACACCTTCTTCCTCGTCTATTAGGGTGATCAAATTAAGAGGAATGAGATGGGCGTGTATGTAGCACGTGGAAATGCATATAGGATTTTGGTGAAAAAAAAAAGAGAATGAAAGAGGCTACTTGGAAGGCCTAAGCGTACATATTAGTGTAATATTAAATATGGTGTTATGGCGTGGAACGGATACATCGGGCTTTGCGTAGGGTCAAGTAGTATGCTTTTGAAAATAAGACAATGAACCTTCTTTTTCCAAAAACATATAGGGAATTTCTTGACGAGCTGATCAAAAGGGACTCTGCCCCGTTTAATTAAGCCGACGTTTTAAAATAAAACGTACCTGCATGCAATTCATATAGACTAATTCGTTTCCTACATGGCTGGTACTTTGGGGCCGTCTTATAGACGTGTTATTTTTGCAAATGTTTCCGACACATTTTGTGCCTGAACATGTAGATGGAATGCAAGTGTAAAACGAATGCCGCATTCACCAGATGTGAGTTGGGAATCTTTCATGACTGCTGACACTTTCGTACCCCACGGAGCTACACAGGCAGAAGCAAGCAGCAAGTTTGTTGGGGCAACAGACGGTATTACGAGCAGTTTGGTTAGGCAAGATGTGGGGAATCCCGGGCTGTTTCTGCAGCACTTTCTGTAAGCTCTGTTCATCTCACAACGTACCCGATGTGAGAAATCCGAGCTGTTACTGCACCAGTTACTGTCAACTCCGTTCAACTCTCAAGGTGAAAACTCCCAACTATTTTTGTGAGCATTTCCGTATACATAGCTGTAAGTATTATTTTATTACCCCCCCCCCCTTCCCGTGAAATCTCATTTCAAGTGTCCTCAGGTAACCGTAAGATGTTTTAAATAAATTTGTAAATACGCACCTAAAACATAACATTTTAACTAGCGAAAGTTTGCACGACCTTGCCGATCCATCATATGTCTTTATCTCACGCACATTAATGGTGTTCCTCCCCCTCCCATTGTTTCATTATGATCTATTAAGTACTTCTGTAACTGACTTGTATTGTTTAATTTGTCTATTCATTTTAATTTTTCAACACGAAATGTTAATCCTGTATATGTGCTTCCTTAAACATTCCCGATGTCAAATAATCATGAAACAAGAAAACATTTACATTTCCCTTTAATCCCACTATGAAAAGGTTAATTCCTTGTTTATATATGTTTAATTAAAAAACTATGCAATACATAGGCGTAACTTAGCTAATAACATTTGGGGGGTGGGGTTGGGGGAATCGACCATGTCTCTATTCTGCGTCCCGTAAAACGCAGGTTTTCTTTCTGTCTTTACACCACGCAAATAATCATTTACAAATACGAGCATTTATATTCTCTTTATTTGCCCCTTTTCAAATCAGTACCAAAAAAAAACTGTTCTTGGGCAGAAAAATATTGGAGGGGCGTTTGCCCCCTTCCTTTGTACCCCTCCCCCCATATTTAGGCCTATGGCGCAATACAACTGTACCAATAACATGGCTCTGTTTACGTTTCACCTTTTGATTAGTTTGCAATCCGTTAAATCGCACACAAAAACATGGTTTGTCGAGGCTATTTAACGATTAATGCCATGTGTTGGAAACAGAGAGTCTCTCATTTCATGTGAAGAACTATTTAACGATTAATGCCATGTGTTGGAAACAGAGAGTCTCTCATTTCATGTGAAGACTATTTAACGATTAATGCCATGTGTTGGAAACAGAGAGTCTCTCATTTCATGTGAAGACTATTTAACGATTAATGCCATGTGTTGGAAACAGAGAGTCTCTCATTTCATGTGAAGTCTATTTAACGATTAAATTCCATTCGACAGACACCAATGAAAGTAGCGCGCCTGTTACTCACGAACAAATATTACATTTTTGATAACGTTATGATCATGGAAAAGTAACGTTACACAGCCAGCTAGTAGCTGACATGACAAAGTTTAGGAAATATTATTCTACGGCAATTCAGTATTTTACTGATTTAAAAGAAAGAAATGCACACCTGTCGCGGGTACAATCTGGAAAATTGGTTACTTTTACTTTAAAAAATTTATATCGAATACGTCTACATCTTATCCACACAACTGCTGGATAAGAAAAGGAAAAGCGTGTTCCGTTCATCAAGCAAATACTTGGAAGGCATGTAAGTTGAATTTAGTAATTTGTAGTATGCCATCTTTTACAGAAAATGCATACGTCTATATACACATCATTATGGTTAACAAACCCTACTCAAGAGAAACTCTAGTATCATAACCGAGCGTTCCTAATTCAAGCCACTGGAACCTTCACTTTTGTTACGTTAACAGATATCACACATTGTTCTATGCGCAATACTCACACCCTCTCCCCTCCAAAAAGAATCTAGGCGAAAGGGACACAAAGGTACAAGGATAATTGTCGGCGTTGGAAACTTAAAAAATTCAAAACAATACTGTAATAATAAGGCTGAAGTGTGAAGGAGTGACCCATTGAAACTGTGGGGCTCTGTTTCTAGAAACTCAGTGATTCAGTAGTCCTCTTCTAATCATTTTATAAGAAAACTTAGCCACTTCTATTCACATAAATTACTCAGTTCCTGTTCCTGCCCGTTTGATAATTCTTATAATTAGCTTTATTACTTGGTAGCGAGTAAAGAGCTGAAGAACGAAGGGATAACCTGTTAGCTGTAATGCATACCGGACCCAATCACAGCAACATCTCTTACATAACGCAAAAATCCTTTTCACAAGTACGAAGGCTTCGCCATATCTTAATTAATATCAAGCAAAGGGGTTCGTATCGAAATAGGTAAAATATACATAATTTTGAATCAAATTTTGTGCGTACGACTACGATGGTTACAAAGGTCACAAATGTTGTAATCGGTGGTATATTATTTGGTGGCGTCGAAAGAGTATTGTGGGTTGCAGAGATGTAGGGGCAGAGAGCGAGAGAGAGAACGCAATTACATTTTACAATACTGCGTATAGACTATAAACTCTAACTTGTAAATTCGACTTCATTGTTTTATAGACACCTCAGCAACCAACTCGCTTAGACTAAAGTGCGATTATTCCACGTAAGCATTTACCATATTTACTGCCCCCAGGAGAAGGGTACCTCCACATGAGGCAAGAAAAGTGGAGAAGTTTCAAGTTTCAACGGGATAGTATTGGAAAATCAACAGATAAACTGAGAGATTTAGCCACGTCGGAAAAATAAAGCTCAAGAATAGACTATATGATCTGCAAGTAGATTTCCTGTACTAACGACAAACCGAATTACACCTCTTGCTTCGAGAAGTAAGAGAGACAGCAACATCCTCCTCTTCATCATGATAACCGCTTCTGGATTCCACTGAGGCTGATCTATTCTTCTTGAAGCGGGAGAACTTTTATAACCTACTATTAAAATTTAAAAATTCACAACATTTAGAAGGGCCCCTGTCATATATACAGCAGGAAACTTCAGCGAGTGGTGACAGAACGTCGTAAAATATGCTTCATTCACTATGATCGCAGTCATATAAATATGAATATGGAGACCGGAAAAATAACAATTGTTTGACACTTAATTCCTTTTTGTTTATATCGGTTTATGTGTGTTTAAATAAACACAGCTCAAAGCAAATCAGACCATCAAACTGCATACCGGACAACGTGATTATGAGGTGACTAGGCTATGGAAGAGGCGTCGCAACTTAAATTACGACAGTATTCCGGTATTTGGCCGTAGGGACCGAGGAAAACAAAGAAAATCCTCAATCTTTTTCCTATCCGAGAAGCAAAGCTAGCATCTCTCGAACAGTCTACATGTCAGAAGTGTTACAGTTTCAGGCAAATTGTTCCACTTTGTTTTATGTGCAATGTTATACCTTTTCTTGCTCTTCCTGCCGACTGTACCGTGTTTCTCTGTAAATCAGATCTATATACAGATCCGCAAAATAAGCTAACCAAATTAAATGTGGACCGTAACACAAGAGCGCATGTAAACTCATATACTTTAACAAGCTTCCTTATATTTCTGTAAAGTTTTACCTTCCTGAAGCACCACAGCGTTAAAACATTCAGAGCGAAATGAGGTTAAGTTCTAAGCAATCTTAAACTCGGCAAAAGATGAGTATGATTAGTTAGATTCACGCTCAGACCGCTTTGGCCTGGAAAAAGTAACCGGAAGCCAGTGTACATGAAGACGGATCTATGAATGTCATGGAGAAAAGTAAAGCACTTGGAACTGATATAGTGGGCAGCGGCCAAGTTACTTCCAATGCTCGTTGAGGACATAATGGGACACTGGGCACAAGTACACTTGCGAATATTTTGCAGCAGCCTTTGAAATAAGACTGCCTTCTGTAATAGTTTATAAATACAGGCTGCAAATTATAGACCAAAGTAGATGTGATGTTAAATATTCTGTTTGCTAACATCAACCTACACTAGACGCGGAAAAATTGGCGGAAATCATGGGATAAACCTACAACAAATTTGTGTATTAAATGTCCCCTCATGCAGCATTCTGTATCATTACATTGATTACATGAACGAGTGCCTACTTACTTCCAATCAGTCCCCTATTACCGAAAGAAGAGTAAAAGTTACGCGTATCATGTTAGAGGGGAACAAAATACATAAGGAATACATATGTTACTTCCAATTGTGCAAGTAGTGGTAGGCCTGTTACACGATTGAGCTGGACTACCATAAAACAAGCGAGAAGATTGGCCGTTGATAGGACGATAGAGCCAGTTATTTATGCGGTGGGAACACACATCGTGTAAAATAAGTTGGCGAGAGGTCGAAGTAGCCGAGCAAACGGAGTATACGACATATAAAGTGTATAGCCGAATTTCGCTTCAAATTACACCACAGATGAGGCGGCCACAGGCAAGCAAGCTCGTACCAAACTGCGCCGAAGGGGAAACAACCACATAAAAACGACTCGTAAAATTTTCATGGCGTACTAAGATCAGTGAAGGGGTTATCGAGGTTGCGGCACGGAAGAGCTGGGAAGAGACTAACCTCGTGTTTGTGAGAATGTAGTAGGAAAGGTAAACATTTGTGTACATGGAATGAAAGTAAAAGGCTTTCTTTTTACAATACCTTATAGCAATGTCTGCAAAAGGCTGGGTGGCATTAAACATACTAAAGTTATAGAGAAAATGGCCCATATTGGATCCCATAAGAACCAAAGGTTTTTACA
Source organism: Reticulitermes speratus (assembly GCA_021186555.1). Taxonomy (NCBI): domain Eukaryota; kingdom Metazoa; phylum Arthropoda; class Insecta; order Blattodea; family Rhinotermitidae; genus Reticulitermes; species Reticulitermes speratus. The sequence continues at coordinate 34,262,962 of JAJKFL010000003.1, read as the reverse complement.
TGAAAGATGAAGGAAAGGGAATAAAAGAATAATTTTCTCTCAAAAACGTATTCATTATGGACTGAAACACATACTTATTTGTCTTACTGCATAAGAAAGTATATTTAAAATAAGAATCTTGAAAGTCAGCATCTGTCCAATTTAAGCATTTGCATTCCTAAATAGGACCACAGAAAGAAAGAGTATTTCACTAAATGCCATTCCGAAACGCAACCAGCGCTCTCTCCGTCACCCTTCCCTTGTTTCGTATTTACCCCGACATTCCTACGTACCACAGAAACTGAGAAAAAAATACCTAAATTTAATTTGTATATTCACGTAGAGTAAGGGAGGGGATTGCCGGATACCGTTTTGTTTTTCAAAGTTTTTCTTATGTCAGAACAATCTTTCTGAAGTTCTTTGTACCAGAATATCATCCGATGTTCTTAGTTTAGTAGCCTAAAAAGGCCCACGATATTTTGGTAAATATGATCAAAGATATAATGATTTGAAAAGAAAGGTGTAGAACAGGCTTCTGAGAAAAGTGGCTGGTAATGTCGGACACTATCGCTTTTACCATGTCTTCGTTGTCCCACGACTTCAAACCACGTATCCTTTATCTTGTATTTGCAGACGTCTTGAAGAAGCAACGTATCAAATTTGTCAACCCTGATGTCCTCTATGTTGAAAGAGAGAATCATAGTGCAAAATTCCAAACAATGTGTTATTTATCCAGACACCGCTGTATTCGCAGAGCGTTTACGGTTGTAATGTCTTCCAAACCAAGTGAGCCAGCCATTACTGAAATTATTTAAGCCTTCTTAAGGTGTTGAATTTTCAACAACGCCTTTGACTTGCCGAAAGAAACACCAACTCACACGTAGCATGCAATGTCGGATACTGCCCGACATTACCGCCCTCTGCTATCCGACATTTGTAAAGGATTTGTAAACGAGAACACTGTATTATGTTAATAAGTATAAAACCTTTTATAAATGTGCGTTGAGCAGAATGGTGTGGAAATTAAGAACCATTTTATGCAAAGATTTTTATAACGTACATGGCGACAAGAAATTAAAAAAAATATATTGAAATAAAGTACTACACAATTTCACAAGTTCTGATTGCATGATATATTCATTCCGCAGCAATGATGAAGCCATCTGGCCTGCCATGTCTGAGCACAATGCATCACTAACAAGCGTGATGCACAACTCCCTTTACAACGAGCTATCACAGAAATAGGGCGGAGTTTTCCCCAACAACCAGTAATCATGATCAGTCTGCATCAAATCTACAGAAAACGGGGAACATGACTCTTTATATAAAGAGCGAGGGCACTATTTGACAATTGACATGGTGAAGAGAGGGGAGCAACTAAAAGGGGGTGTTTTATTATTATACAACACTCCCTGTACTCACGGTTACAGTTTCCAAATATCATGCTAACTGTGTTTATGATTGGCCAGGGACACATACACATAATTTTTGTGAGGTTTATGGTTGAAAACTCGCCTAATACAGAATATTATATTGGGCTGGTCTTATACACTTAAACTTATAACCAAACACAACATGGACGAAAGCTCAACATTTCAAAATGTAATCTATAAATTTCGCTATGTAATGATTGGCCGCATTGTGATTGGTTTCCATAGGGAATCAGTCAGGGTACGCTTGTTATAGAATTTGTGCCCTGTGGTTTATGTTACAGCAACAATGGAAATCTGATTGTTGTTAACAACAAATTCAGGGTTATTGAGTTATAACGCATTTCGTAAACTACGGGGTCGTAATCCACGTGCATCACTGCAGCAATCATTGGTTTAATACCATATACAAACACAGTATGGTACTTCAAAACGTAGAGTTTGTTTCCACAGTTCGTGTAAATAAAACAGAAAATAAGCCAGAAGAGCTATTTAAAAGCTCTTGGTTTGTAATGTTATTCCACAAAACGAGACAAAATTTTCAAGTGTAAAATCCTGATCCGGAGGTCAGGTCTAAAGGAAAGATACATAATGCGGCACAGTAGGTACGTTTGGCTAGACCTGACTTCAAAATTTTCAGCCTTTTCAAAATACTGAAACAGTGGCAAGTATCTGGTGCGATAAAGTAAATGCATTTTCGTAGTAAACGCATATTTCCAACATTCTATATTCTATCCAAAACAGTCAACTTTTCAAGATATGAAACTATCCCCATTCCCATATACATAAAACGGCTCGAAAATTTAGGACAGCCTCGTACTTGCACAAATGTGGTCCCAGGAATAATTTCCCCCTTTCTTTCTTCATTATATATGCCGAAGTTATTAGATTCAGGTTTGATGGGAACGACTTACTAAACTAAAGGAGCTGGTCATATATAATATTGTATGGAAATAAAAGCACACACGTACACTCTGTTTTTACAATGGCGATTGTTTGAAACTTCGAGGAATTATCGGGTAAATTTAAGGCAGTCAGGATCTGTGCTTAGTGACATTTAGTCATGCTAGAAACGAAAGACTAAATTCCATAATCCGGGAATCAAGAGTCCTTGCTAGCAACACCAAATGTAATACACGTTTGAAAAAAATGCTATTTATTTCTACACTTCTTTGAAGCAAGCTTTATTCAGGACTACTTAGTCGAATATTCATAATAGTCCGTTAGCCAAGAAATTAGCTGACTTTATGGTACCCTAAAATTTATTCTTGTGTTTAATAAAGCCTATCCTGGAAGACAAATCCAGTCCACATTCCCACACACTATTCCTTTAAGGTATATTTTTACTTTCAACCGAAGTGAACTCTTTCCATCAGATCTGCCAGTATAAAAGTTCTGTAATTCATATTTTTTGCCTTCCTCACGCGTGTCACAAGCCCCGCCGATTTCATCTGCATATTTTGCGAAAAGTAAACCTTTTTTTCTTGAAGCGTAGGACATATTACGAAGCTTGCTGTAATACAAATTTTCTCCAGCCTCGTATTACGTGACTTTACAATTTTTATGGAAATTTTAAATTGTCCATAAGAAGGCCTGCGAAAATTAAACTGTTGCCATAATTATATTTAAGCTATAGGATGTAAAACCTTAACCTTAACACAGTAATAGTAATTTACGGATTTCTTCTTCAGAACCAATTTTAATATCAGGAAACATTAAGAAGAGTTTTAAAATAAAGCCATCATGTCCTTCATTAGCATAACAGGTGGGACTAGACCAAATTAAAATAATGATCTAACAATTAAACCTGAGTCTTCAACATATGGTATTGAATTTCGAAACACATAGGCCTAGTTATGTAACTAATCGCATATTATCATCATCACCATCAACCAATCTACCATCCCACCTGAACCAGATTCAGTCACCCTGAAGATGAAAGCAGTTCGTTTTTTCGAGATGTCAAAACATTCATGTACTACATGGTGCAGAATCCAAAAGATGACCAACAACTTATCAATGACCGCCGGGATCACCTGAAATAATCATTACCACCACCGTATTCTTTTTCAAAGTAAAACTGACGCTTCGTGTGTCATAATTATCCCACTGCATTTATTCGTAGCTACTAATAATGCTTGGCTTCTTTTAAATTTCAGGTAAGTTCAGAGATGTAATTGTGAAGTTAATCTTGTCAGCAGTAAGGAACTAAGAGGTAAGGTAAGGAACTATTAATACATTGATGTAATATGTCCCATTATAGGCTTAGAGAAGAAATCTGACATAATTAGGCCTACTAATGTATCTTAGCATACTTGCTCCCGTTTGCCTAACCGCTTGGTGTAATATACGAATAATTAGGTGATCTGATAGTCCAGAATTTTTTTCTTTTTTTTTTGTGAATCGAATTTGTAAATGGGGGGTACTAAAACAGGCTTTTCTGCAAGTTTCCATTTTCCACTAACAGTGCCATTCCACCAAAATAATACACTCATCTTTCATTCACCTGCCACCAACGATGAACAATCGCGGCAATTGACAGCATTATTAAACGAAACACTTGTCACTCACACTGGCTACTAACCTTGCTCATCTGTGTGACATACAATTGCGGAGTTTCTGTGAAACACGGAACAGAAATAGCTCGGTCTGTAGTGAGACTGAAATAGAGACACTGGACAACGCAAGGATCCTGCTGCATGTAATTTAATAACAGGCATAACTCGCTGTGCCGCTTGAACACAGTACAACACGACAGAAGACAAACCGAATAGTGAAACATTTCAAACATGCAGAATGTACGACGTATTCTTTGTTCCACCCGTGCTGTTGAAAGCAAGATGCATTACCTATTTAGTATAGCAGGGACTGGTTTCGCGTGTATACATATTCAGCGTGTTTAAAAAGCAGCTCAATGCCTTATGAAACACATCACATTTTTGTATACGCAGAAAAAGAAACCACCATTCCATTATAAACTCAGCAGGTCTTATTTCCTTGCATAAGCAAAAATGCCAGTTATGTCGGTACATGTGCTGGGAACGTCCAAGTAAACGTAAAGATTGTACTCCATTTGGCATACACAAGGAAACGAAAGGCGCAACTGGAAGCCAGCTGATGGCAACAAGATAAAAAGAGAAATGTCACGCATCTAAAGATTTCAAATGAATTTTAAACTTTGAAACAAAATTTCTTACATGCATTAAAAATTTTCGTACCCCTGTGCTTTGGAAAGTACATGCTCTGAAATGATTGACAGGGTATCCGTTTCGTGGTTATGAGTAAAATCGACAGAAAAAATCAATTAAACATTAAAATAATCACCTTCAATAGGTCACAAAATATTCTAACCGCCTAAATAGTTATTGTACAAAATTCAAAATTCACTTAAAACATATTCTCCTTAGTGGTCAGTTTAGTATTTCTCAAAATGTGGTATGTAATAGAGCTTATAATACATACAGGTAAGAAAATTTGAGCGTATTTTGCTTCAATTCATGTTATCCCGAGAGTGCAAAATTCGCATTACAAATTCAGCGGCAAGTCTTTCATAATGCATAAAAGTTTGCGCATATGGTGTCCATCTAACATCCAATGCTATCCGTCAAACAATGAGAGAGCTTAACTCTTCTGTGAGTAAATAACACACGTAATCATTCGACCAATGATAAACCTCCAAATGCATATTATTATGTTGTGCGCAGGCCCGTAATTTAAACCCCCTTTTACCACAACAAAAACATTAAGTGTTTACAGTTAGCGAAATTGCAAAAATTTTTACAAGATAATGTGCAGGTGTAGGCTTACAGTATGTAATGCATATTTAAAACAATACAAATCGTTAGACGGAATAGGTCAATGAAGTAGCATGGAATTACAAACTCCAAATAAGATACAGAAAAATGGAAAAGATGTAGGGACAGACTGAGACTGGCGAAGGCATGAGAATCGTGAATACTTGAATTGACAGTAAATAAAAAATATTTAAATATACTCGTCAAAAATGAAAAGGTAATGTCTACAAATATACTTCTATACACCTATATTAGATATAGTAAGCAAAAAATAAATAAATAAATAAATAAATCTTTCATAGACAGAACAGGAATATGTTGAGAGATATATGTCTCTTTTGTTGTAGCAAAACATGCTTGCGTCTATCAGGAATCTCCTCTTTCATTCCAAGCATGATTAAGACATCAACCACTTGTCTACCTTGATTTTCTCTTGCAAGGGATATTAGTGCGACGAGGACGGTGCTATTTTTCGTAACAGAGGAATAGCTTCTCCTCAAACCAGTGCATCAATTTTGTTTCTCTACATAGCAGCAAACACAAAGGCTATCATTAAAGCATAGAGTATTATACACTCATAAAAATTATCCCTCATTGGAGATAAAGGCTTGTTAATAGCTCGGGCCTAATTCACTGGGCATCTTACACGCTCAGCTTCTTTAATAGAGTTATTGTTGCCCGGGTTGAAGTAGGGTGAGATGAAAATGGGGGATGGGGGCTGAGGGTTGAAGAGACTAAATTACGGCAACGTCGATCGTAACTTACACTTGTTTAACATACACACAAGGATCAACGTGTAGATACAGTGAAATTTACTTTTCTGCTGCACTGACTACAAATCTTGTGTCGTTAATGTCATATTTCAATAAGTTTCAGCTCTCTTTTTAAGAACTGCATTCAATTTATTTCACTGACGAGTGTCATGGGCCCCCCGCATAGAATGCCACAGAACTACATTCTGTGGTTGAGTCAAATTTTTCTTGCTTGGAATTGTAAACACTTTGAAGATGTATTAATCGTGAAGAAATTTTTAACGTCTCTTCAGAAGTAGAGAATAAACCTCCAATTTAAAATTATTGGATATAATTTCAGAATTTCGCAACCTTCGCATGTCTATATTTGTTGAATAATAAATAATACACCACATTGATAAATAATTGATTTATGTAAGGTGTATTCATGATATTCATCCGTCCCATATTTCACTAATTCCAAATTTAATTTTCCAGTCAAACCAAATATTAATAATGACATTCATGCTGCACTAATTTGTTGTATTACATCCTACGAGAAAGTTACTGCAACATTTGCGTATCTTTCCAAGCTCTATTACCTCGTACAATTTCAGGACTAGACACTGTGTCGCTAGTGTCGTTCCCGCCTAGCAAGTTCGTGCGTTACGAGTAAAATAGACAGCGGGAAGTTGCTTTGGTCTCTAAACGATCAAATTGTTAAACTGGTTAAAAATTTTAAACGAAGCAAATGCATAGAGTCATTGAGATACAAGACATGTACAAAGACAGGGAAGAAACGAGTTCATCCCTACAAGCCCCTTACGCACGTCAGACAAATTAAGTTTATATAATAAACCTAGGCGCATCCATAGTTCTAACAGTGAATTTCCGATATGGGTGTTTATGTGTTTTCTACTTTATTACCGCATAGATTTTGAATACATATAAATTGTATATAAGCATGTTAAGTAGAGTTGTAGAGTGTATTGTGCTGTGCATTTTGAGAGACAGAGTTACGGGGATCGTCTTGCGAAACTCTCTTGTTTCTAACCTCCACGAAACACTGCCCCTTGTGCATATACTCATTTTTACTCGCACTTTTATGCTCTTCACACATTTCCTTCTTACAGTTAGTTTAAATATAATACTATCGATTACATAAACAATCTAAACTGGCTCCAGATGCGACTGCATACACAAAAGTAAAATGGATGTACCTACTGGTAGGAACGACTTAAATTGAATCTGTTATTTATGGCGTAAATCTTGTGGTGTTTAGGCGCAACTGTGTTCTTGAGCATAATATTAACATAATATTAATAAATACAAACAAAGATAAAATATCGCAGACTGTTATTTAAAATATTTTCCAATAAAAATGCTGCACGTGGAACTAAATTATACAGCTAGGGTTACAAAAACTACAAGTCTAGATATATTTATGCATGTTTAAAATTATGACACTAATTATTACATAAACCTAATAAAAATTTAGTATGAATGAATTAAGACTAGTTTATGGAATGATATAATGTATTTCACTGAAACAGTGTCCGTTTACTATTAACGAATATACGTACCACTAAGTGTTTATTAGAAATGAAGATCCGAAACCATAAAAAGACCTTCAAAATTTAACATCTGACACATATTCTAAGGATTGCTGTTAGATTAAAATTGTCTCAGTTCACGCCATTGAAGGTGTAGTAGGCAGCAAAGATACAGAACTATTCATTCCTAATGTTGGAACCAGATGGAGATACGTGGGCAGCTACACGCCACTGCTGCTTTAAACCCTGTGAAAAAAAAAACAAATACCCACTTAAGGCGATGCTGGGTTGGCCCCGGTGCCTTGACATTTTGGAGACGAGAAAAATCCCTTCTCCGTATCGGGAATGAAACCATAAAACCTCAGTCTACTCCGTATGGCAGTCACTGTACTGACTGAGCTAACCCGGATACAAGTAGTCAGTTTAAACACATTACAAGGATTACAACACGTTAATTTGCATCACACGTAACCTATTGGCAATGCACCGTTAAACAATCTGTAATGTTAGTTCAACGGAAGAGAGTCATAAAGATGGGACAACAAATGGGTCTACGCTGTTTAAAACACACAACAAGTTGTCTCGATAATAACTCAGCACGTCAGGCATCGAGCAACACAGCACACTGAAGCGACCGGTAGCAGACTGTGTATATTAATGGCACCTTAATACACAAAAACAATGCCTTAAGAGAGGGAATAATTTTCAGGAGGTATATATAACAGTAAGGTGGACCCCTCCAACAGCAGTTTATGAGCCTCTCTGAACAATAATGCAAGGAAGGCGTGTATAATTGCATGTAAACGTGATGTCTCCCGACTCCTCCAGTCGGCAGCGTCTCAGAAAGAAGAAGCATTAAAGAAAGCAAAAGGGTAAAGCATTAGCAGTTCGAAGAAATGTATATCATTTGGTCACTATGAAGTTCAACAAAGGCAAATATATTTGCATCGGCAGTAAGAGACATACATGACTGTCTACACGTAATTTTCAGTGCTGACATTTATTCTCCTAATATTGGTGTCTCTTCACTGGGTACTGGGGCCCTTTTCTCACAGGTAAAGCGGCCGGAGCGTGAGATTAACCACTCACTTCCATTTAGTGCTGAGGTTACATAATGAGTGGAACTATATATCCGCTCCCTGTACAGCCCTTCATAGCGTGTATAGACATTAATTATACTTTCACACTTACCTCTCCCACTAAGTAACAACAGAAACTAAAAGTATTTGGATAGGAAAGAGGTAACAGGAGACTGGATAAAACAGCATCATGAAGAGCTTCCTAATTTATATGCCCCATCATATCTTATTAGGATGATCAGGTCAAGAAGAATAAGATATGTGGGAAATTTGCCAAGCAAGGAATATAAGGGAAATGCTTACAAGATTCTATTGGGGAAACCTGAAGGAAAGAGCCGATTAGAAGAACAAGGCGTAGAAGGGCTAACACAAAAGTGGATCTCCCAGATTCAACTAATTCAGGATAGGAGCCGGTGGCGAGATCTTGTGAGCACGGTAATAAAACCTCGGTATCCATAAAGTGTTGGGGATTTATAGTTTAGTTGAGAAACTATCAGATGCTCAAGAAGGACTCTACCCTATAGATAGTTTGTTTTCAAGGCCGTGCAGTTTTCCAGATATACACGTATTATTAGAGACTATATCAGGTAATGAGATTTTACGAGAACTATGCCAAGGACTATGTGAACAACGGATGCTTTCGGAAGACTAGCCTCGATTTGTGGTCAGGCTGCGGCTTGATGCTGAGGCTTCAACAGCAGAGGTCGTTGTAGTAAGGGGAAGGACGGGGCGGGACTAACTGCAGAAGACAGCCTTATGTTATGAATAACAAATGAAGAAGGGTCTAATGGGCGGTGTACGCAGCACGCATGAGAATGGAAAATTCATAAGGCGTTTTGGTGAAAAAACCCGGAAGCAAGGGACCGCTTGGAAGAACTAGACTTAGATAAAAATACAATTAAAACAGTCTATTTCTTAAATAAGTAGGTTGAGAAGGTGTGGACTTGATTCCTTTGGCTCAGCATTATGACCAGTGTCGAGCTTTTGGTTCGGGAAAAGTCGAAGTGTTTCTTGACCTGCAGAAAGTCTTTCAGCTTGTCGACGAGAATTCTGCTCAAAGGACTGAGTGAGTGAGTGATGAGTAAATGAGTGATGAGTGGTGAGTGATGAATGAGTGGTGGTGGGTGAGTGGTGGGTGAATGAGTGGGGTGGGTGGGTGAATAGTGGGTGAGTGTGGGTGAATGAGTGGGCGGGTGGGTGGGTGAATAAGTGGGTGAGTGGGTGGGTGAATTAAGTCGTTTTTTTACTGATCTGCATTCATGAAATTAGCAATCCACAGGTATTTTACGTTCATAAATCTAAATAAGTTTCTTCTCCGAATGACATATCGGATGATTAGATCCAGGTCAGTATATCATACTTTTATGATTATGTTGCTTATGACAGTCGTATGGAACCTCCCTGCTGGGTTACATCCGAAATCACCGAATCTGAACTCCGAAATAAAAACTTCCGATATTAGTAGGTATAGCGGATACACTAGGGACTGGACGGCTCGAGGTTCAAATGCTGTTAGAAGCAGGAGGTTTTCTCTTCTCCAAAACGTCCAGACCGGCTCTGAGGCCAAATCAGCCCCACAATCAATGGGCACCGGGGCTCTTTCCCGGGGGAAATCGGCCGGGGCGTTAAGTTAACGATTCACCTCCAGTAACGCCGAGGTTAAGAATGAGTGGAGCTACACTTCTACTCCCCCTATATAACTTCATGGCGTGGATAGGGAAAACTTTACTTCTATTGGCAGGGCGAAGGTAAAGTGACTAGGCTACGGGATGTCCGACACATGAAACGTGGTCAGATCCCAGCAGGAATAAGAGAATTTTCTCTATTTCAAAACGTTGGGACAGACTGTGGAGTACACCCAGCCTCCTACATAAGGGGCAACAGGGGCCGACTCTTAACACTCATCTCTTATTTACTACCAGGTGAATAATGTGCGGAGTTGTAAGCCTACCTATACTCTCGTATGTGCCATCACAACTACACTTGTCTTTAGTGTACAACAGGCAGGAGATGTATAAAGTTTATAGCGCACACAAACAGTGACTGGAGGGGGAATTGGTCTGAAGAAATACGCATTCTGTAATTACATGCAATTTTCGCCATCAGCCATTAAATCTCATATTTCATATCCGATTCCATGATAACGTTAAACATTCAGGCGTCATAACGTTAATTTTCAGTCACAGAACTGGTTAAAGAAGGACGAATCCTTTCACGTAGAATTTAAAACGTTGTAGATCAGAAGCAAAGTACTCCAAATAGCCTACTCTGATAGTAACAGATGGCGAGTGTGCGCAGTGAGTTATTTATTAGCAACTGTTGTAGGTCTGCATCTCATGTAAGCGATGATAAGAGCGATATAATTAATTGAATAAACCATAAGTTTATTTCTTCAAAGAAAACATTATGTACATATATCACTAACTCAAAGGAACTGACCTTTATTAGAGAAGAGTCAATCGACTTGTCCCGAAATACTTCAGCTTTTACAGAATACAGAGTTCCATTTCCGCGATCACAAGCCTGCACCAGGATCGTGTCCTCATTCCAGCCCATGACTTCACATTCCATTTTTTGAAAACCTATTTCAATATTACGCTTACCTCTCCTTCTATTTCTATGTATTCAATTAGCCCTACTTTCTGATCTTCAGGTCTTCCTACCTAAATTCAGCAAGCCCTCTGCTATTCCACATATTCTTCTTGAGTGTCACATAAACCTTCCATCTCACACCACTTGATATAATCGCCGTAATATCTGGTGAGCAGCACAATCGTTCCGAGTCAGCTCACTGTGTTGTCACTAAATTTACATAAACACTTTCAGAAGGCACAAATATACAGTTTTTTTTTATATTCCGATGTTACTGATGCATTTACATATTTACGGTGCACTGTAAAAATTACTGCTTTACATACAAATGGACTGCCTGAATATGGTTGTTTACAACCGAAAACTGTAGCAGGTATATCGGAAATAAAGAGGTGTGTAGTTTTACCGACTGAATGTGTGTGTATGTGCATTTCATTACAGCACAATGAGATGCCTTAGTTAAAAGTTTGCCATTACAAGTCGCGGATATAGCTGGCGAACACAAACCCCGGAAACCTGGTCGCTCAGTTGATTAGATCCTGTACAGTGGCGTCCAATATTTTCAGCGTATTTTTCCCTTGTATAAAAATCCGTGTACGAGTTCATATGCCGGAGAAGAGTCAGATTCAGAGGTCACTAAAAATTCTGCGACGTCAATGTGTCGCCTATAATTTGGGGGTGGATCCTAAATTTTGGAACAGTTGTAGGCGGTAAGAATGTACTATACGACACACAACTCGATAGATTTTCTGATGATCGTTGTTAGAACCGAAATATTAAGCAGGAACATCAGAAATAAAATTATATAAGTTCACAGTTGTGCCGAATGAATGTGTGTTTGTGTATATTAAAGAGCACAAAAAACGAAACTATTTTCTACGTAATTTTTTCCCTTAGGCCACTCTACTTCCTTTCTCTCGCGTATGTTCTAATACGATTATTTTCCTCAGCCACGCCAGTCCATGTCGGATTTGTGGTGGACAATGTAACATTGGGACAAACTTCTGTCCAAGTATTTCAGTCTGCCCCTGTCAGTATCATTCCACCATTCCTCCATAACCAAATTTCATTCGTCTTCCATCAACGATATATGAGATTAACAATTGCCAGTGTCGTTAAATTCTCTCCAGCAGTTTATTCTAAAAACACACTCGGACCATGAGCAAGTTATGTTCCTCCCTGGCGGCGAAGGAAAATTTTTCACACAAAGATAAAAGTTACGCACTTCCATAAAACATAAGATAAAAGCTATACAAAACAGACTTTAAGGCGGAACGTATATTTTCACAGTTTCAGTGGAATTCATTGTTCAAGAAATAGTCACGTGACCACAGACATGGCTTAGGGGAAAAATAAATATTATATAACACGTGACGGACATTTTTTTTTGCGAAAGGCAGTAGAATCAATTCAATATTACGTATGTTTACGTTATATTTAGTGCAAATGTGTCTCACTGCACTAGTCGTTAATTACACAGATATAACAAATATGTTATTAACGTTTATTAAATACTTACATGTAACATAATTATTCCCACATATTAATACCTTATTTATGAAACAATAAGAAATTTCGGTTCCTCAAAAACGCTGCGCTTATTTTAGAACAAATTAGCTAATATAAATCAAAGTGCGGGTAATGTACTGTAATGAAGAGACAGCAAGTGCTGTAAGAACACATCCTGCCGCTTTTTTCAGCAAAGTAGACCTATATTAACGTTGAATTCCTGAAAATTATGCAACACAGGGTGGCTGAAAATGACATACTGCACACACATAAATTATATAGAGTACTTATAGGCATAATGTGACATATCCTACCAAAATTAAGGAAAAAATGAAAATAAATGTAGAAGAGCAATGCATAAACTCAGTCATTCGAGAGTCATTCTGTTTTCACTCCGCTGTAAGCCCTATTTATTTGCTATATTCTTTAGAACATTTAGGACCACGGTCCCACTATCGATCCTGTATTTCAGACAATGGATAATTAGAGTTCTGATACTTTGCCAACTTAACTCTCTTTGGTTATTTCATTTTATTCATAATTAGGATTACGTAAAGCAATATAATAATGAACTGGGTATTCTAGACTGGGCAATAACTCGTGACTCTCGATATAATCAACTTTCAGTTCTTTCTACGAGTCCCTCGAGACCGTACCCATGACGGCGCATGGTAAGCTAGGACTGGCGTTAAGCCTACCTTGCAGCTGATGGTGTGTCCATGGTGATGCTGACGTTCCAGAGGTAGCGTGGTGCGCCGACTCCTAGTTCGGTTCGCCGCCGCCTTGCTGTTGCTGCTGCGCAGCTACTGCCGCCGCTGCAACAGCCGCAGCTTTCTGTGCCTGCGCCTGTTTTTCCTGTTCGTTTAATTCCTTGATCGCCTGAATTTCTTTCTTCAGTTTCATACGTCGGTTTTGGAACCAAATTTTGATCTGTCGCTCTGTGAGACATAACGCGTGCGCCATCTCGATACGTCGTCGCCTCGTGAGGTAGTGATTTGTGTGGAATTCCTTTTCCAGCTCCAATGTCTGGTACCGAGTGTATGTCTGGCGACCTCTCCGGCGCAGACCATTGGCTCCTACAACAAAAAAACATAAAGAACGAACACATTAGCGGGTCCTTATTATTGGTAGGCGGGACACTAGGCAAAAGCCTTAAGCATGAAATCACAAAAGAAATTCCACGAACAGAATCTGAGGTAAAGAAGAAGAAGCTTCGGTTTTCGAGTTCAAAGAACAGGAATTAGATGTATTACTTTAGCAGCAACACGGAGCAAAGCCCTTCTTCAAAAGCCAATATTTCCGAAGATAGTAAAGAATTTCCCGCATTTTCTGAAAGCAGAAGGTTTAATGCGTATTCAAGAGGAGTAGATGACTGCAGTCCACATCATATCTTATTAAACAAACATTCTAATATTATACTGCCATCTAAATCTCGTTCTTCACAGTGGTCTCTTCATTCGGGCTTTCCAACCAAAAGCCTGAACAAAATATTCTCCTTCCCCATGCATGCGACATATTCTGCCCATCGCATCTTCCTTGATTTGATCATTCCAGTACAAGATGGCGAAGCAAAATATGTAAAAACAACACAGGCAGATCTAACGAGTACATATCGAATACCATGAATTTTAAAAATCTGCTTAATCATTCAAATTTAGCCGTATCACTGCTTTCAAATTTTAAGCTGAAGAATGTGAACGAACTTCTGAACTTGACATTACTTTGACCCACACCTGTCTTCTTGATGTATTTTATCACGCGTCGATTTTGCAGTGAATTACAAAGACGAGAATATTCTTCGTAGACCATCTGAGTGATCTAAAATTAGGCTTTGGCTTCTAAAATTTGAAGTTGTTTTATTGGCGCATTATGAGTTTACACTTGTAGTATGCCATAAAATGCGACAAAAATTTACTAAAGATTATTTCAGACTTTTGGATACGATGAATAAAAGAAGGCAGAGTACATAAACTCATTTTAAACAGTATTGGTCTATTTCAACAGTCTGATTCTGATTTTTATAAAGTTATCAAGAGCTGGTATGTTTTGTATGTATCTGGAAAGTTTTGAAATGTGGTGCTGGAGAAGAATGGAGAAGATCAGTTGGACCGATCGTGTGAGAAATGAAGAAGTTTTACACAGAGTCAAGGAGGAGAGGAATATCCTACATAAAATAAAAAGAAGAAAGGCTAACTGGATTGGTCACATCTTGTGCAGAAACTGCCTTCTGAAACACGTGATTGAAGAAAGTTAGAAGGAAGGATAGAAATTAACGGTAAGACGAGGGAGAAGACGTAAGCAGCTACTGGATGACCTTAAGGAAAAGAGAAGATACTGGAAATTGAAAGAGGAAGCACTAGATCGCACCCTGTGGAGAACTCGCTTTGGAAGAGGTTACGGACCTTTCGTAAGACAGACTACAGAACGAATGATGGTATGTTTGTTTTATGGACTGCTGTTTTGTTACGTACATGAAGTTGGGATAACTTACAATTCTGGCATCGAAATCTCGGCAGGACACGAGGCGGACTCCAGTCAGAACAAACTGGCGGGTGGTCCTTCTAACCACCTAATTTATTACCTACTAAACATTATGTATGAGGTTCCGAATTTATGACCTAACGGCTTTACGTCTCTCATTTCTGTAAACTTCGTTATTTGTCACTTTTCACTTTCAGACTCTTTACCGAACGACAACACCACCGACAAATGCTAAAAGTAAAACAGGCTGTTGGTAAATATAACAAAACAAAGGGAAAAGTCACACAAAAATCTGGAGAATTCTGATTTTTATACATAACATAGCCTTCGGTAATGCCTATGCAAATGGCCCTGTCTGAACCTAAGCCATCTTAAACAGCAATGCAGTTTAATCGCCTTCTATCTAGCAGAATAAAATAGGCGAACATAGTAACTTTAATAGTTAGATGAGCAACTTAAATTACATTATTAATACATTTAAAATTATTATTATACGGTTTGCTTGTAATTGATAAATCACTGTGCATATTGTACATCAGGGTACACAAATTTTTTAAACTCTAGTAGCCAACTCAAAATTCTAGGCGTCAGAAGGGTGATAAAAAAGCAGATTCCAGGCTGAGGACCCAAAAATATTAGGAGCCTGGCTACAAAATTTAATCGCCAGGACAACCTGGCGCTCGGAATTTCTACGTCGTATGCGCTATACGTGCCCAAAATCTACACACACGGTGTGCAGACTATTTATAGTATTTCCAGCAAGCGCCGGGTAATCTTGTAAAATGCAGTGCATATAAGCCTGTTGTATGTAGTCAGTTCTCTGTTCTGAAAGACAGACGTCATCCCCTTATACATATTTCAGGCATCTGTGCGTCCCGTCAAGCCACCTACAACAAACATAATAGAGCATTACTTAAACACAGAATCTCGTAACAGTGCTGATACATGAAGCATATTTCGTGTCGTAGCTACCTGTACGACAGGGTGAGCTATTAAGTATTCTCTTTTTCAAAGGACAACCTGTCGCTAGAAGAGACTGGCACAGCGCCACGTATGAATCAGGCCTATACATCAGAAGACCCGTTTAAACTCTTCTACCCCTCTTATTATAAATATCCCCGATAACCTTATTACATGCACGTAGTCTATATATTATAATGAAAGTATTATCAGAACAGCCGCTGTCATATAAAATCCCACCTTTTGTCAAGTTAAGCTTGTCCTGAGCATAGCCAGAACTTGTTTCAGTATAATCCTAGCCAGTTTCAAACGCCATTACAGTCCTCACCTTCTGATTGGCTAAACGAGTTTTTAAAATCTTCGGACGGGTTCTTAAGAAAATGTAAGACGATGAGGGAGGAGAGAAAGAAGCAAGTGGAAAGATGAGAAAAGATGAAGAAGTGGCGGAGGGTTGGAGCATGTCCATGAGGCTGGTTTCTACCTACAGGTAAGAACTGGTCACGCGGGTACACATCACCACAAAAGTTTGGTCTACGAGCAGCGGCTAAAGATAAAGAGAGAAAGGTCCCAACACGTTTTAATCTGTGTCGTCCCTAAAAAAATTCAGTGGAATGACGCTGAACATATGCACGGTAACGATTCCACAGATTTACGCTGCAACGAACTAGTATCTTAATGCTAGACATACATTCCAATGTTTTCAATGATATTTCATTTCAGTTTTTGAGCATTTTATTATGAACGAACACGAAAATTTGTATTGAAAGCATTAAGGTATGGTATATAAAACGGGAAGACCGACTGATAAATCTCATTGCCTGGTTTTGATACAAGAAACTTAAAACATAGCACCCTATTACAGACAATTTAATCAGTTAGTCACTTAGAAGACAAGGAAGAGTTACACTGAATTACAGTTTAAAAGCTTTTCGATCTTATAAAGCGAAAAATAAGTGCAGTAAGCGGTATATTGGTCGACCTCGGTGGACTAGTGGTTAGCGTGCTCGCCACTGGACCCAAGGTTCGCGGGTTCGATCCCGACCGAGGTCGATGGATTTTTAAGGGTGATAAAAATCCGGAGCACCACTTCCTTCGGAGGGGAAGTAAAGCCGTCGGTCCCATGTCGTAGATTTACGGCATGTAAAAGAACCTTACGGGCATGAATAAAAATGTTACGTAAGCTAAATTCAAAGCCTCCATTTCTCACCCAAGTCTCCTGACTGTCTGCCAGATAGCTCTGGCGGACACATCAGGATCGACAGAATAGTAGCGCGGCCAGTTGTCCAGTCACCAAGTGCCACGAATGCGCACGACTTAGTAACCTCGGAAAGCGGAGGCAAGAGGAGGCCCGAGCACATATAGGGCTGTTGAGCCCATGGTTATTATTATAAGCGGTATATTGAAAATACACCCAAATACCTCTCATGGGATTGCTGAAGGACACTCACACGACGAACGGACTTAACTGTTGCGTATTATTACGTGAAAAAGAAATTACTTTGAAGACATGTTTTCAGCTACTCTTTGGAAGCTTGAAAAAAGTTGATTAAATAAATTAAGCCAAAATATATCTTCATCCGATCCCAGTGGCCGCGCCGTCTAAGACGTGGGTCTGCGGCCGCTCGCTTGCTGGGATTGCGGGTTTGAATCCCGCCGGGGCATGGATGCCTGTCTCTTGTGAGTGTTGTGTGTTGTCAAGTAGATGTTTATGCGTCGGGCTGATCACTCATCCAGAGGAGTCCTACCGAGTGTGGTGTGTCTTAGTGTGATCGTGAAGCCTCGATAATCAGAATGCCCTGCCCACTAGGGCTGTTGACCCATTAAAAAAAATATTCAAAAGAGAAAACAAAGGCAAGTCAAATAATTAACAAAGGGTTCACAGCATTAATCAAAGCCTACTTTCCTAATGCATACATTTATAGTCCCAAGTATCTATTAGAATTTCAGCTTTGGTTGGGTTTTATTTGTGTAAATATATCATCAATTTATAACAAATTCTGCAGAGATAGAATAGTTTTTCGTATACAAACTTAAAGGTTCTCATCGTCATCATGTATGTAATTGGGGACTTTAGAATTTTGTAATACGTAAAATACATGGATCAGTCCCTCCTTAGCTAGTTAAGTAATTCCCCGAATTTTATGGAACCCGTAATATCATTACAGTGTTCAAAAGAGCCCGCCATTTTCCCTGCCATGAATCAAAACAATCCAGTCCACGCATAGCTGTCACCATTAAATCGAAAGTTAAAGGGACTTTTTGCATGAAAGTATTTTAAATGTAATACTTCCATGCAAAAGTTTTTTTAAAAATTAATTAAAAGTAAGTGACACTGATGTTTTGCTCGCCTCGCCAATTAGTACGTCCGTCACGTTGTCATTTGTGACTTAGGAAACTAGGTCCTAGGCGTAAATTTTATAGCATGTTTCGTAAATACTTGCCAGTTCCTTCAAAATATGAAATAAGACTACTACTTCGCGCAAAAAAAACATGACAATAGCGAACTCATATTATGCAAAGAAATGTCCCAGTTCACTTTCCAAACACAACGCATATTTCTAGGGACTTATTTAAGAATTCAAATTTTCGTAAGAAGGATGGACTAGATAAAAAATTTTGGCTTAAGGTGAGACACAAGAGCATCAGCATTGAGGTCACTATAGGTTATTTATTAAACACATACAATTTATTCAAGAGCCTGTGCATCAATATTCCTATGGTAGCAAAATAATGAAAGGGGTAGGAATAAATTTATTGCAGATTTAAATCAACTCAGACGCTAATTAGTATACCGATAACCGGTGTTTTCACATCAATTGAGAATGATGAAAACCGTCCTTCTTGAGAGTGTGGATAAGTAATGTACAACACTGGCATATAACGTGCCCACGTCGAAAAGTTAAACAGAGAGTGCCACCTAGATAAATGTTTTTCTTAAAGTAAAACGTCATTGCAAAGCCCCCCTATAACATACACAGTTTAAACACACATACCATGCAATTACTATACTTTATGACTGCTATATGTGTCATCGTTTAACAATTACCCAATCCCTATTCACTTGTAGCACGATTACTGAGCGAAGAAACGCAAAATGGGTTCAACAGTTTTGTTTGTAATGTTTAAAAAATGCCATTAGTGAGTCGTGCCGACATCAAAACCTCTTACGAGACACCCAGCAGACCAAATGTTTTGTTTGTATAGCACTTTATTACGAACAGAATAAGCACCTCGTTCGGAACACAAATATCCGTTCAAGTCAGGAACACACAAATAGGTAACAATCAGTTTTAAAGCTTCTTGGAACTGAAAATTGTAAGTTTCTACACATGTTAAAATAGTTGACATATTTCTATTCCTATTGGCTGCCTTCATAACAGAAGGCTCTATTATCCACACATACATAACAGCGAAGCATATGATTATTACCAAGTAGGGCGTTTCTTGTCACTCACATTTATGTACACTCCAAGCTAGAAGGTTGTAGTAGCCACGGTATGAGTTGTTAATACACAGTGATTTTACGGCAAGTGGCTGCATGCTAAGAACACAGTACGAATTTATTAAGTTTTCAATAATCATTTCAGGGTCGTACACGATCTATATGCACTTTTTTTTTTGTGAGGGGGCCCCGCAGCTGATGCTACGGACGCACCGCAGCCTTAAGGCTCATTGTGCAACCCCTGTGATGAAGATGAGCAGTTTTTTATCAAGTTTTACAAGTAATGGAGCACCAGTGGAATGAAATTGACAGGGGAAAACTGACAACTCGGAGAAAAACCTGTCCCAGTGCCACTTTGTCCACCACAAATCTCACATGGACTTGACCTGGGATCGAACCCGGGCCTCCGTGGTGAGAGGCCGGCGACTAACCGCCTGAGCCATGGCACGGCCTTATATGCACTTTATCCGAACGTGTGAAGGAGGATATTAATATAGACTTGGTTCTGCACACTTCGTCTCCTTTTAAGACGTAAACCACACGAGTTGTTTTACTGTAGCTATGATAATTTGGTCAATCCAAGGAGCCTGGCGAAAATTTCATAATGAGGAGCTTCATGATTCGTACCCTTCACCAAGTATTATTGAGGTGATAAAGTCACTGTGGATGGGAAGGGCTGGACATATGATACGCACATGGAGAAGGCAAATGCTTGCAGGGTTTTGGTGGGGAAACCTGAAGGAAATAAACCAGCTGAAGACTTAGACGTAGAGAGAGTAATATTAAAATGGGTCTTAAATACGTAAGAATAGGTGGGGACTGGATTCATTGGGCTCAGGATATGGAAAAGAGGCGGGTTCTTGTAAACACAGTAATAAACTTTCTTTTTCTATAAAATGCGGGGTTTTCTTGACTAGGTTAGGAAGTATTTGCTGCTAGAAGATCTACTCCATACGGTTGGTTGGTTGATTAGTCAGTCATTCACACGTATTCCGCACAAAATAACAGAATGAAGATAGTGACTTCGTGCGTCTGTTATTATTTGATAAAGAGGAATCTGCTGACGTCTTCACTTCTAAATCAACTAACCGAACCGAACGTATAACTTGACTCTAGGTTACATCTGCACATTTACTCCATAAAGTATGTTACGCCATAATCCTTCAATTTGAACATAACCAACCTTCGCACTGGCTTAAGAACACAATAGAACCCGGTTAATCCCTCACTAATAACCATAACATTACACTCCTCTGTTAGAACAACACTCGTTATTAGCGACACAAAATATTCAGTCCCTTTCATGACGTTGTAACTGAGTTCGACTGTGTATTATCTTATTGGCACTGAATTAAATATAGGCTTACTGGTACTGATTTAGAAATATGTAAGCTTATTTACAAAATTCGCAAAAATGTAAGAATATATCTGAACTTTTTCTCACTGATTTTAGGAGAATATATCTTATTTTAAGCGATTTAAAATAACAGTTCGATATTTATTTACGGTTGAAAATGAACTTCGTACAAAAGCCCTGCAACCTAACTGAAAGTTGCTGCAACCATCATTTTGGATCAAACTATGTCGTCAGTAACTTTCATTCATCTTGAACATGTGTGATTAAACCATCACACGTATTAATTTACGTTCAATAAAACTGGGCGAAGAGTTCACAAATTACACACCAAGGAAATGCACTAAATTTTAACTTTTTTTATTCTTTAACCCCTACATATGTTTCAGCCTTTACAAGGCCATCTTCAGGGGGCTCGTAATCTACATTTACTTTACATCCATCGTTCATGTCTGCTATTATGTTATATATCATATGTAGTCAAGTTTCATTATCATTTATAGATTACAGTAATCTATAAAGTAGATCAGAAATACCTGGTATGTTTTGAAATGTGGTGCTGGAGAAGAATGGAGAAGATGAGTTGGACCGATCGTGTGAGAAATGAAGACGTATTACATAGAGTCAAGGAGAAGAGGAAGTCCTATATACAACGAAAAGAACAAAGGCTAACTTGATTGGTCACATTTTGCGTAGAAACCGCCTTCTAAAACACGCGAATGAAGGAAAGCTAGAGGGAATGATAGAAATGGCGGGAAGACGAGGAAGAAGGCGTAAGCCGCTACTGGATGACCTTAAGAAAAGAGAAGATACTGGAAACTGAAAGAGGAAGTTCTAGATTGTATCCTGCCGAGAACTCGCTTTAGAAGAGGCTACGGACCTGTCGTAAGACAGAAAACAGAATGAAGTACCAACGTTGCTGAAGAAACCTATTGCCCCATTTCCCGTGCGGCTTATTCTTTCACCCTGCAGATATGGGCAGCAGATTCCACCGAAAGGTTGGTACTCATACACATTATTACATCGTATCTTAATCAAAAACAGCAAGACCCTGAAAACTTCAGTTTTTTCTACTGGAAAACGCGCTACAAAAACCTATAACTACTTCATAAAACAGAATTGTAATGCAACTATCAATCCGTTGCGTAGTCAATTCTTCTAGATCTTCAGATCTAAGACACATGTAAATAAAAATTTTATACTTTGGGGCCAAAATAATCTCCGTACCATCTCTTAACTTTCCGAACCTTGTTAACTAAACTAACGTGCATCACTGTAGGTAACGCTTGCTTCATACACTTTTAGCTGTGCTTCAGTAGATCCAGAATACATGACTGGGTATCCTACGTGTTGCTACGCAAGTAGTCGATGTTGACTGCTTTCGGCATTCATTATATTTCCCAACCATGCGTGTTTCAAGGACATTTCTTCACCAGTCATAACTCTTTTATCACCCCACTCTTCTCGACATGTATAAAACGATCACAAAAACAAAGAAATTATTGCAGCCCTAAGAGCAGGCAAGAGTCTTCTTCATTTGCAACCCCAAGAACGTGACAAAAATGGCTAACTTGTTGCTAAACGAAATAATCTCGAGAAATTACGACCTTGTAAGTCTAGTACACGGCAAGAGAAATGATTTGTCTTTGTTATCACAACCCTGTACTCTGGAACATTAAATCACCAGGCTGGATACACGTGACACCCAGAGGGCGACGATATTGTATGTAGGCTATATGTTCGTACTGCGAAAAGAGCTAAGTTCAGGAAGGCACAATTCGTGATTGAACACTCTTATAGCTTCATCACTAACAAACAAAAGTTAAGAAATATTAGTCTTCTGGGTCATTGTAGCAGAAAAAGTGTTCCGACGTTTCAGGAAAAGTGTTGCCTTCATCTTCAAATGTGTAAGTTAAGTTCAGGTGGATGCAGATGCTTCATTACCCACCTGAACAAGAACCCAAATTAGTCTTACACTGCAATGCTATTATGCACACAAGGGAAACCAGGGTATGTTCTTGATGCATGGCCTACCTTATGTAAAAAAGAATCGCACTCAATTAGAACTACGTTTATGTACTAGATATTTTCTAATATGAGAGATGGCAGATTAGGCCATTCTTGCATTCAGTTTGTATGACTGTACTGATGTCAGTGAATTGTTGTTTCTTAACTTACATAGTCCGTGCCCGTGTAATACCAGGTACGGCAACTTACAGACTCCTTAAATAGGCCTTTATACCAATTTAAATCAGTCTGCTCTCTCATTTTTCTACTCGCGCATGTACTAGTATTGCTGTGGCATTACACAGCTTCCTCATCTGTCAAATAATTTTCTCATTTTTCGTTTTATTCCCCCGTAGCCTTTCATAAGTGTTGTGTCTTCCCGACTTTATTTTCACATTTTCGGATTTTAGGTATTTTCCCATACCTCTTACCTTCATCACATCTCTAGCATTTCATACTTCACTACAGGCTAAACTCTCCTTCATAC
Source organism: Reticulitermes speratus (assembly GCA_021186555.1). Lineage (NCBI taxonomy): Eukaryota > Metazoa > Arthropoda > Insecta > Blattodea > Rhinotermitidae > Reticulitermes > Reticulitermes speratus. Next base: position 34,239,564 of record JAJKFL010000003.1, on the reverse strand, counting down.
TCATTTACTGCAATACGAATCTCTCTCTAATTTTTTCTTTCCGAACATTTTAAAATACATTTATGATTTCCTCTTTCCCAAACATAGGCAGCATCTTCCTCCGTAATCCTCTCTTAATTTCTCCTAGTTTCAATGTCCCAGCTTTTATGCATCTAGTTCCACTGTTTCTTTCAGTGATGCATAAACAATGCATGCACAGGCCCACCGCAAGGTTAAAGGTTTCTGATTATCGTGTGTTACGATAAACATTAAAAGGCTAAAGTTTCCGACATTGTTCACCTTATTGAGATTCTTTAAACACAGCATTTCGGACCCTGATCCACGAACGTCCTGATGGCGGAAACAACCCCAGTTATTTGAAACAATCCAGATGGACAATATCCAAAATAACAGCCATATTTAAAAATATAAGCTTCGAATGCAAAAGTCGTTATTAGTGCTACTAATTTTTATCAGTACTTACACTAGAGCGTCACAATACCATTTAACACCATTTCAAGAGTTACACAGGAAGTTTAATTGGTAGTGGTGGCAGTTCCCTTTTGGCAAGGAACTCCCAAACCAAACCTAAAAAAAGGAAACCACCCTGTCTTATCCACTTTCGGGTTTCTTTTGCACACAGTTGCAGAAGTAGAATGACAAATCACTTTAATGCAGTCCCTCTCTTTTCTACAGTTTTCCGCCTTTACAGTCGCACCCTCGTCTCTCGCAAAACCGCTCCCCCTTCCCCAGTAAAAACATTATTCAAGTTAGTTCCTCCCTTTATCCTTATAAGGTGAGTGCAATAAGTTTCCTTGAAACTAAGTATGTAATATATTGCGTAGGACACAGAACGCGTACTGTTTTCGCATGTGTTTGAATTACGTCAATTTATTTATAGGTTAAGTTTGTTACAGGACTTCTTGCTTATCTTCTAAGTAGAAACCAAAGCTAGGGAACCGCATATAACCTATCCGTTAATTCAGGAACTGCTTGGGTTAACAAGACAAACTTTCTGAAATATTCTTTTAGTTGAGATGGGGGAGGGGGGTTGTCACTCTCTTTTGCGCATGACACAAATGACCACTGAATATAATTTAGATGGAAATTGTTACCGTTACAATTTCCTGCTCTTCATTATCGTTAGAGAGTGCCAACTCAAACGACTGTCTTGCGTCATTACTTGTTTCCCCGTGTAAGTCGATCTACAGCACTTGTTGACTGTAGACTAATTAATGGCGACGCTAGTAAATCAGACGAGTGTGTGACAGTAAACAGTGGATAGAAAGGTTGTGAAACAAAGCGACCCTTATCTAATTTAAAATATTATTCCGACAAATGCCTGGAGAAACTGAAGAAAGCTACGAAATTATGAGTTAGAATCGGAGATGCCCCAGCCAAAATTCGAAGTGGAACTTCCAAAATACAAGTCAGCATCTCTACTGCTTGTGTCAACTTACATGGTAAAGGCAATAAGATATAAGGAGAAAAAAAAAGTACAATAATACGAAATCATGGCAAAATGCGCAAGTCTCAAAATTCACATTTGTGGGAAGCTGCTTTTCGGTGTACGAAAATGCGAAGCATAGTCAATTAAGTGCTGAGAGCAGGAATCGCGCAGTTTAAGCGGTATAGTGTCTTCTACCGACCGAAACACTAAAATCCTGGGTTTGGACACTACTCGTGCACGTAGGTATGCGCTTACCTTTATGTGTGTGTGTCTGCGTGTGTGCGTGTCTTGTCTCATTAGGCAGACGCCTTGTAAATGGTCGATACCCCGTCCAAGGCATCCTACTGAATGTCTACAAGAAGGATAGCCCTACATAACCACAGAAAACGGGAAGACCTAAGACGCCCTCTTCTGTACAATAATACAAAATTAAATTAAATTAAATGCGTGCCTTAGGAGAAGCATGGCACACAAGGATGTCTAAACCAACTTACGAGAATACCACACATAATACAATGTCTGAACCAGGTCTGAAGTGGGACAAGACACTGGGATCCCAAGACAGGAAAAAGGTAGCACACATGATATTTTTGAGAGCAGGGGGCCTAAACTGAGAGAGAGAGAAACAGACGGAATTTGAGGTAAACGTATCCATACACAAGTAGGAAAAGAGTCTATAACCGACGAAATTAAAGGTAGGTAAAAGTAACACGTATCAATAATATATCTATCTATGTGTATTTTCACTGCGAGCTCTGTTTACACTCTATTCTATAAACCTATCGGAAAATGAGGTTTGGAAAGCCCATGTACGAGGTGAAGGAGTTCTGACTCACTTCCTCTGAGACATCATGCCGCATTGCTGGATAACCGGTTTCGGACGTTTCGAAGGGACACCATCCTTAAGGGTGTACAGTTCTCGATCCTTTAAGCCCCACGTTGAAGGCACAACTTTCCTTCGAAACGTCGGGAACCGATTACCCATTGGCGTGGCGCCATAGGCCAGAAGAACGGAGTCGTCCGCCACACCACCCTGACGACCACACGACTCGCGTGAAAGAAGCAATTTCAGTCTAGTAATCGGTCGTAAACGCCCAAGCCTTGTTTCGGAGAAGAGAAAGACCACTATACAATCACTTCACATCTATTCTGCTACTGCAGGTTTATACAAGATACTTATTAAGTGCAGAGTTTCTAAATCAACAATAACAAAGGAACATTTACTAACTTAAATAGGCCGCTACGTAGAAAATGACATCCACCATAAACAAAGAAGAGAAAGAGGCACAAATAAGTCTATGGCTAAATGAAATTATTGCATTTTGCACTTAGATGAGAAAAAAAAATTCTGCTTGATCAAATATTGAGTAAGTATGAGGAAAGAATAAAAAAAAATGTGACAAACGACTAAGGAAATACAAAACTGGAACGCAGGAAATCTATAAAGCTACGTCATTTGAGGCAAATTTATCCCATAACATAAAATGTTTTGCACGATGAGGGAGGGGCAATGTAGCTTCGAGAAGTAAAGTAGGCCTGCAATATACGAGAAGAAATTCATAATGCTAAAATTCAATCCAACTTCCAACGAAAGAGAAGGCACAAAAACCCGATGAAGCGTAAGTATAAAGGAATTGTGAAGAAGACAAGCTCACCGATGGAAACAGTAATTGGGTATTATAAATCTTTCACTGCCTTCCTTCAAAACATTGCCGCTATAGTGCAGAGACAGAGGACAATCAAGGGGATTGTCTCAATGCAGTCAGCGAAGGCAACTGAACATGGCCTGGAGAAAAAGATGAAGACGACTGACGCCACTGAAAAGTACTTGCTCTTACTGTTATTTGCGCGAGTTTGAATTCGTTACCCCAAAATTATTTTCCTATTTAATTGAATGGGGATGGAAAGAGATGCAGTTTACTTTACTGCGACATACACGGGGATTAGATCACTTACAAAGATACAAAGTGGTTAAGAAAATGTTATCAGTTTTACGTGTTTGTGTCACAGATACATATTTAGCGAATAAAATGGCAACCAGACAGTTTGGAAGATTGTGGGAAGGTTACAGAATGGATGGAGATGTAACAGTCCCCAGCAGCAATCCGAAACAAATAAATTTAACAATTATTAAAAACACCATCAAAATACGAGTCGTAACATTATTCGAATCACCCTGTATGTAACACATTTTACCGTCTATGTGTTCCGTGTTCGTAACGGGAATCGTGTATGTTTGTTATGTTCGTCAGCGTGTTTCACCTCCGAAACTAAGATACGGGTTTTGGTTAATTTGGCACTGAGTGCGTACCCTAAACTTTAAACAATTTTAATTTTGCTTCGTATAGATCATGGGTTCTTAACCTTTTTTTGTGCCGTGGACCCCTTTGACAGTCTGGTGAAACTTAAGGACCCTTTCTCAGAAAAATGTATTTAAATGCATAAAATACAGATAGAGACGTTTGTTGAAGTTAAATATTTTTGGAGGCTACAGGCCATAAATTACTTTGTTGCTTACAGTTATTTTTGAAAAATATCAAAATTTCACTTAGAGCTTACTGAATATAAAGTTGTAATTTTTTTTCCAACAAAGTCCACGGACCGCCTGAAATCTATTCACAGACCCCTTGGGGGTCCGCAGACCCCAGGTTAAGAATGGCTGGTATAGATCTAATTTCAAACACATTTTACATCAGTGCACAAATCTCGGGCGCCACATCGCCAAGGTGACTGATTTTGTACGCTCATTCATTCTGCAGTCTGTCTTACGACAAGTCCGTATCCTCTTCCAAAGCGAGTTCTCCATACGGTGCGATCTAGTGTTTCCTCTTTCAATTTCCAGTATCTTCTCTTTTCCTTAAGGTCATCCAGTAGCTGCTTACGTCTTCTCCCTTGTCTTTCCGTCATTCCTATCCTTCCATCTAACTTTCCTTCAATCACATGTTTCAGAAGGCAGTTTCTACGCAAGATGTGACCAATCCAGTTAGCCTTTCTTCTTTTTATTGTATGTAGGATATTCCTCTCCTCCTTGACTCTGTGTAACACTTCTTCATTTCTCACACGATCGGTCCAACTGATCTTCTCAATTCTTCTCCAGCACCACATTTCAAAGCTTTCCAGACACTTCTGATCTGCTTTCCGAAGTGTCCACGTTTCAGCACCATAAAAAGCTACGCTCCAATTATAGCACTTTACTAGTTCCTTCCTTAAATTTAAGTCCAGTTTGCTGGTGAAAAGAGTCTTCTTCTTGTTGAATGCTGCTTTTGCCATGGTTTGTAAGCTGGAGCCTAATAATTATGGGTCCTCAGTATGGAACTTGCTTCGTGTGACCCTTATGGCGCCTAGAATTTTGAGTTTGCTTCTAAATTTTTTTTAAAATATTCGTGCACCCCAGCCTTATATAAAGTTGAAAGAGATTGTTACAGATTTTATAAAAATAAAGTATCACATAGACTACAAATTAAAGGTCATTAACTTTTATTTTAAATGCTGCAATATGCATACTGGAAAATGTTAATCAAAAGCAATTTCTAACTGTAGGTTAAGTTTGAACTACTTTTGTATTCGCAAAGCAATGAAATTGAGTAGTAATTTGGCTTCTTTTCTGTTGTCCACAATCATAGTTACATATTTCGGTAATAATTGGTTTCGTGAACATTAAAATTCCCTGAAAGTACTAATAGAACTTGATGCACTTCTATGCTAATGTCAAAATAGAATACTTATTCAAAATTTAAATACCAAGTCGCATAAACAATTATACACATGGAAATAAAAGGGCGATTAAGTTAATCTTGCGAGTAACGGAGTTCAACACTTGTCCACTTCAGCACCTGTCAGCAACAAATTAAGATCGAAGTTAATAAGTAACATAAAATCGAAGCAGCAGCATTTATAACGTATCACACTCAACTTAAATGAACCTACAACACCCGATTTTTTCCTTATTTCTCAAAGACATACACACACAATTATTTCCTCTTAATTTTTTTCACTAAGAATGTACAAAACAAATTATTTCGTACACTCTGTAGCTTAAATGTGCACATTTTCCTTTTCTATCTCTAAATATTCTAATTATTACTACAATATCTGTCAGATTCTGTAATATCTCTTGTCAGTCAATTAAGCTTTTCTTTATCTGTACTACACAAATCACGTTCCTCTGTAAACAAATCCGCAGTGAATGTTTAAGGGCGATGTATTCAAGATATGTGAACTCTGTTGCACCTACTTACATGAACTACACGAAAATTAAACATTAACAATAACAATATTCTCTGTAACTATAGTACAAAAACATCTTTTAAGAAATCTCCATTAAAAGATCGTATTGATTTCCTATTTTATTCACACATTCTATGGTTATCACCGAAAAACTTATTTGGAAAGATTTAAATGAAACAGAAGGGGGAAGTAGGGTACAAATATTTCTTCATTCTTATTGGTGAAAGAGGGTAGAAGAAAAACGATGAAGAATCTAACATCCTCTCAAGTGGAAAAAGAAAACGAAAAGATGCAACAAAAAATAAAATAACAAAGTAAATATATAAGTTAAGATAGAAGAAAGGAATAAGAGATGTCACAGACAATTTGAAGTCTTCCACTTCAGAGCTTATCTCTCGTCTTCCTTCTTCTTTCCTACCTATTTCTTTTACAACTCCCCTTTCTGTCTTTATTTTTTCTCTTTTCCGATCTGCTATTCCACAAAAAACTGTCCTGATACATGACATAAAACATACAATACGCAGAGCAACCTAACGAGAAAGAAAGATGCGTGTAAACAAAGACATAAGTCTCCCACTGCATACGGAGAAGTCCCTAGAAAGGCAGGAATGTCTGAGAAATGAAAATGACAAGGACTGAAGAAAATATACCAATATCAAAGACGTGCGTTTGTGATTCTGGTGACCCATATGATTCGATATCAACAAAATCTTATATGGTTGGTTTGCGAGGAAAGAAACTGTACGGAAAGGGCCATGCCTCTTCGAGTTTATACAGCACTTAATTTACCTCGAAAACAGGGAGCAATAATGCAAAGCAAATCACGGGAAATCTCACTATTGCAGGCTTGTGGAATAAGTAATAAAGAAAAAGGTTGTCATCCACGGCAGAATTCAGTTTCGTTTTAATTTCAATTTTAATTTTAATTTTAATTTCAATTTTTAATGTTAAGAAAGGCACGCGCAATGGCGAGACATTACACAACTTGGGAAAAAAAAAATTTTTTTTTGCTGGCTATGGCCTGGAGACCGAGGTTCGATTCATGGTCGGTGTAGGTATTTAACTTTCACCCCCTTGGGCGCCATGTTCTGGGGACCACAACCTGGATTTAAATGGATACGGGGGGTTCTATCATCGATGGCATAACGTAAGAAGCGTGAAAATGACAAATTATCTCCTAGCGCCGATATTTGGAATGCGAAGCCTTTCACTTCTACGCCTCCTATAAGTCATTGGCACCGTCCTTAGACAGTAGGAATCTTTTCCTTTATACCTGGTACTTATTAGATTTGGACCAAACGTGATGGCAGTAAGGTGGAGGACTCTTACACTGAGAAGTCCCTGGGCTGAAGAACAGCCAAAAACACGTTATAAGAATTACGTTTTCACTAGCTCCGCCGGCAATGTGAAGCCTTTACTGTTTTACTTTATCATAAAACTGCTTATGCTAGTCTATTTATAAATAGTAACGGCAGAATAAACACAACGGAACTCGAGCAGCAAACAATTCGAATTGGCGTGTCACGGTTGGCTCCCGGCTTGAAAACCAACGAACAGCAACTAACAGAATGGGCTGTTCTGTTCTGTTGTGTAATGGCTTTCTGATGCAATGACGCGCCAAAATAATTCCTGAAAACCGAAATATATGCCGCATACAGTCTGGGTTATTTATCTGATGACTGCTTCAGGTAAGCTGCACCCTTAAATACATTCACTGCCTTTGTGTTTCCATAAAACTTACTTTTCTGTCCCACCCTTGCACTCTTCTTTCAAAACTACGGTGGGACACAGAGGGAAGATGGAAGATTGCATGATGAATTAAACCTAAGATATAGGATATGCCATGAATACGGTGTAGTGGTAGGGAAGAAGGGTACACTGCAAGAAAGGATACGTTTAAAAAATACCATAGAGAAACATCTTTGAATCGACCAGAACCATAATCCGACATGCGTGTCATTTGTAACACGCCAAAAATTTTAAAAAGTTGGTACACCACAACAGCATGGTGTATTTACCTCAATTTCATGAAAAATAGTGGGTAATTTTAAAAATATTTCTGGCTGTACAAGTACACAGGGTGCATGTTATTTATTCCGATAAAGTTCTCTGAAATCGGTTTCCTAAGCGTATAAATAATACGAAAAGTAGAAAAGATTTAGGTACGTTAATGTAACGTTAGCAGCATTAACAGAAACCGAACAAAACACTGTTATTCCAAAGAAGTTCAAAATATTTTCCAACCTTCAGTGTTCGATTTTGTACATACACATTCATATTGAGTATATTAGAACATGTACTTCACCTACATTTTATTTTCTTTATAATTTCAGTTCCTAATTAAGAGCAGAAACAATTCATCAGTAATGTAAATATCTGTCTGTAGTGTACAGGAAATAAACGCTGTTTATATTGAGGATGATATGAAAAAAAACGAGTACACTACTCTTAAACACACTATCTTGGCTAATGCAGATTTCTTTAAAAATAAATGAGAATGTACGTATTTTACAACTGTCCTCCAAACAGTCAAGAAATCCTCAATAAACCTGGAATTTCAAGATGTATATTCTTAAACCAAGAAATATCCAAATAACTGCAAGAGGTATTTTTTTATACATTAGGCCACTACGGACATGTATCCTACGTACGCTAAACAAAACAAATATATGTCTCATCCTACTACAGTGCTAATGTTTGTATTCGTAGCCAACAGGCGGTATATGAAGATATAATTCACATGCCCAACAGCATACGTCGGATACCAGCAATTCTTTTAAAGATCATTCATCAGATGCTAAACGTAAAGACGCATATTCAGAAAGCGACTGTATGTTGATACAAAAGCTGTTACCTTCCAAAAAAAAACTCATATTCCATTCAACTTTCATTCTCCATATTATTCTATTCACCTCGAAACAGTTCATAATTAATTCGGAGTTTAAAAAGCAGATTTCTATTACAACTTGACTTTTCTTGCAGTCAATTCATTAGTGCATGTTACAAACAAATATACGTAAGGTTACAGATCAGAATCCCGCCAGATATAGTATTAATTCTTTGCAGGATTTTCTAGAAAGTGATAAAACAACCGAGTTACCGGTTTGTCCAGATAAAAAGGCCGTGACATCAACTGGCCACCGTTGGTTCCTTCTAAATTAAATCTTCGGAGTCATCTTACGCCATAAAACTTATGCAGTCGAGTGTCGCTCAATAAAAAAATATGAAAACAAGAATAAATGATTCAACATTACTTTCGCTATACTTATTTCAATCAACGTAACTGTGTTACTTAAGACAATGCTCAGAGTACTCATGTCATAATACGCCTTGTCTTATCTAGGTATCCCTAGAAACAGGTGTGTGTACAAACAGAAACAAGTATTGTACAATTGGCATTAATTTGGATTTAAAGTGTTTGGAGTGAACAGCGTGGGTAGGCTTGTGTATAGACAAATGGTCACGTTGGTTGGCTAATTGGCTTGTAATTCGAGTTTACGGCCGCTCAAGCTCGAGACCTAAAGTTATGTACACTACATCTCTCTCCCTTCTGCCTTGTCGCGTTAGATTGCGATTGTGTCGTGTGAGAGAAACACAACACAGCAGTAAGATACTTTGAATCCTCCTGACAATTAATTACCTTTAAGCGCGACGGAATAGGGCATGTCTCATAAACAAATTGCAGAATTCCATTAGATACAAACGCAACCATTTCAAGAAACGGCCTATGATTCTTGCTGGGGCTACTGCAGTTTGTTAAATTCATTTGTCTGCCAAAGTTGTGAAAACGCAATTTTACTGCCAGTTTCAATTCTTATTACATCGGAAATCCATCTCCAGTGTCTGAATACCATAAATATACAAAAGGCACAAAATATGTTCTCCGTACGGTACACGTGACCTCGACCTCCTAATCTTTAAATGTTATGATATGGTTTGTTGCGACCCTAAACTTTTCATTATCTTGATATAATATTTTTACTTTGTTTACAGCACGTATCAAAGTTCATAAACAAGTGAAACTAGTATGGATAAACAAGAAATGTGGCCACGTTACATGCCGTCTATGCCCATTAAAACTCTTGCCACATTAACACATTTTTTGGGGTGTCAGTAACATAATGTGACATATCAGTTCAATCTGTGAACTAAAACGACCTCGTTTATTAAATCCACTTGCAATGTAATACGTTTTACTCTGAAATAGCTTTCCTTTCTTTGTAATTAATGTAACGTCATTAGTCTAACTTCAATTATTCTACATTAGAGATAATGATAATAATAACATGGTGGTGGTGATGGAGGTGGTAACGACAGTTGTAGTAGTAGTAGCAGCAGCAGCAGCAGTAGTAGTAGTAGTAGTAGTAGTAGTAGTAGTAGTAGTAGTAGTAGTAGTAGTAGTAGTAGTAGTAGCACTCTCAGTCTTTAAAAATAACTGTTCACAAAATTTTTAATTTCTTTAGTAAAACTGGGAATTTTACCTTTATTCTGATTTCACCGTGCATTTTTGAACATAAATATTGTTTTACACCAACCAAATGCACTTATTTATTTAAAGAACACTAAAATATTCTATAAAATATTAGATAAAAACCCCTACATATGTTTCGGCTTATCGATAAGCCATCCTCACAAGCAGTTGTGACACCCCCTGAGGAAGGCCTATCGATAAGCCGAAACATATGTAGGGGTTTTTATCTAATATTTTATAGAATATTTTAGTGTTCTTTAAATAAATAAGTGCATTTGGTTGGTGTAAAACAATATTTATGGGAATTTTAAATTATAACATTATTTCACACCTGGCGGACAAAATAATAATACTAATAATGGAACATCATACATAATAAACATGGTACGCCTACAGATTTAAATTACAGAATTAGTTTCATAAATGTCAGTTACTTCTAGCGGTCTTCAATTTCAACGTCTTCTTTAGATTTCAGGGTAATTAACTGACACGCTGACCGAAATGTCCAGCAATTATATCAGGCAAATGTTGCACGGTTCACAACGTATCTTGTGCTAACCCCAGCGTAGTCACTTTGCTCACTCACATCTTACTTCTTCAAGGTGCGTCTCCGTACGAGAGAGTGACAGTGACAGTGACAGTGACAGTGACAGTGACAGTGACAGTGACAGTGACAGCCTGATATTTAGTACCTTACATGTAAGTTCACGTTTCGCACTTCAGTGGACATAATCGTAATCTAGCACAAAGTGAAAATTCCATTAACCGTCTGCATTAGTATCGCGTATCAAGGTCGAACTATTACACAGGCTATTGACTCTAAAGTCACACACTGTTAATTATAAGCTTGAGGATGGTTTCATAGGCGTGGTACGAATGTAGCAATTAAAATATCGCTCAACAATTTTGCCTATTATTTTAAGCACCATAAATTTTTATAACCTTCACTGTAACGTCAAGTACTAGTTAACTTGGTAGTCGTATGCAAAGGCTGAAACAGCGCTTATGTTGACTCTTAAAGATGGGACCGATAAGCTGTTCCGAAACGTCGGTAACTAACCACCAAGCACCGCTGCGCAATATTCCAGACGATCGAACATCTGTAGAGACAAATTAAACGCATATCTTAAACCAATCAAATTTTAACCTTAATTCTTAGGGTTTTCGAGATAATTCAAATTTTCTTAATGATTTCATAATGCGTCACGTCGTTGCTTGCAATATTTGGGCTGATTCTCATTCTCTTTGAAATTTCAGGTTTCTGCTGGACGATTTAATTTGTTTCACGTTATTTGAGATTGTCATCACTTAGCAGCCAAGAATCGAAGAAACCTACAGACAATAACAGAGCGAAAGTGCCAGAGTCTTGTATGCATATGTTCTCTTTTCTAAATTTTTGCTACTTAGAGCATCAAAACTGTAAAGAGTTTCGTCCAGATATCCGAAAATAAGACAATAAACTGCAGAACTCTGGAGGGTACAACAGTGGGGAGTTAGAATGTGTTTCAGAGTAGGCCCACATGTGGCCGAATGGAATATCATATAAAGTATAACCGACAAATATGTATTTGTAGAGCTAATGAAGAATGCATAAAAACAACTTAAATCAGCACTATAAAATTCTCTGTTTCGATATCAGTGAAAACAATTTAGAAACGGGAAAGTTTAATTTATGCTTGCAATACTTGTATTCAAGTACATATCAGAAGACCAGTGATACTGTAAAGAACGAGAAGCTCAGCTGTAAGTAATATGTCTCAAATTTCGTACATGTCATGCTAAACGAGGAGTCATACAGGGACATTTTAGGCTTATGGACAATAAATACAGTTTTTTAGGCCTGTTGTATAATAAATTCCACTGTGTGTAATTGCGTGATTCGACAACTTATGTCGCGAGATATTTATCTTCTAAGTCGTGATTGGGAGATGAAAACGTAGGGTAAGTAATATAGCTCATAGGACTATAATTTTATTCACTACTTATATCAAGACATAGGGGTATTTTGAGATTATAATATTAGACACCAGATGTTTGAAAACATATTAGTAGGCATTTTATTGTTCAAATTGTAAGATGTACATAAAATGGAACAGCACTTAAGTATTATATCTTATATGCACCTTTTATAGAAGTATGTTAATCACATTGTTAAATTCTAAAAATTAACTACATAGTGTTCAATATTTATTCACGAGATATTTATCTTCTAAAACACATGAGACCAACATAAAATTTCTTAAATTCACGCCTCAAGGATATCCGGTTTAAGTTATATTATTATTACTGCGTAAGTGGCATTTAAAGAAACGTTACCTACTGTAATCACAAGTGGACTGATGCAGTAGCACATCATCAAACGGTCAACTTAATGTAGCGCTCGACTTTTATTACTTTCAGACCCCGTAAAACTGCGTCACACTGCTACTGAGTCTAATCTAAATTCCTCCATGTATCTGAAGAAGGCTGTTTTGTTAATGTGAAGGAGCGTAGCAAAAGTTAATTATTGATATGGACTGATGCTTCTTCGTTACATCATGGGGCAATTGGAGCTTCTTCCCCTTATTTCAACCCTCGTGAACGTACTTGAAGTTACTGGGGACCATTAATACTTTATAGGAATGGTAAACAGGCAGGAAAAATTAAAATTTTCTAAAATGAGTGGAGAATTTTTCCTCAGAATTTAGACGAATAAATCATATGTTACTGCGTCCTTTATGTTTATTATTTTTATAGTCATAAAAGTTATCTCTAAATGAATTCGTCAGAATATAAGGTTAGTGAAATCTCTAGGCAATTTTGTTAAAAGAAAAACATGATATCCAAGACTCTCAAAGCTTAAAGCTGCAGAATCTTCCACTCTCTGTGAGACTCAATGTCTGACAACACACACATAAAGACAATGTATGTGTTGACCTTAATCTCTTCAATAACATTAAACACTACTGCAATATATAATGGACCGACAGAAAGTTCACTGTACGGTAAGAATAAATTTTAATTTCGCTTCGAAGGGGGAAGGAAACCAACAAAGATGTAATATAGAAGGAAGTCTATTTTGTCAGAATTTCTCCCTACAGTATCCCCGTGAGGTATGTCCAGTGACAGATAGGAGGGTGTGCTTGGGGCGGGATGGGGGGAGAATCTGGAGATTACACTATAGTGTACTGTAACTCAGTATACTGAACAAGATGGATGACCTTATATTTCGAATTCAGAGAGACTAACTTAGAGATGTATATACAGCCTTCTTACCCTTCGCAGTCAGCCACTGTTCTTCCCTACCACCCTATTTGTTTCTTTTCCTTAATTCCCCCGCCCCCACTTATCCGCCAGCACCCCATACTATTTTTATCTTCCTTCTGTACCTTCATTCTATCTCTCCCTCACCGACAATCGCCATCACAATTCTTCGTTTATTTTACCACAGAGGTTTTATCCAATTAAAATAAATGACAAAGTTTTTCTTGTGTATTCTTCTCGTATTTTACGATGATGACCGTGGATAGGGGATGAGCTATAATATGAAGCTCCTAACTTAACCGCCCTTACACTCGCGTCTATATAGTGACAAGGGTAATGTTTTTGATAAGTTTTTTCACCTCTCCAAAAAGTATGTCTGAGAATTCCATTTTGTATTCTGTGCACGTTACAACCCTTATCTTGACAACTTTGATATGATATATATACAGATCACTGTTCTAGCGCCACCGTTACTTTCTTCTTATCCTTCTTCTCCTTATTTTCTTCCTCCTTCCCCTCCACTTCTTCACCCTCCTATTGTTTGCCGGTCTGAAATTGATTAATTCGAATTTCTGAATTGTATTCCCCAATCCATATCACGCATATCACCAGGCTTTCAGTTGCCTGACTTCAGTTCATGTAGACCTGTGCTGCCTAGAGTACACGCACGCTTGTTACAGTTAACTCATTTTCATTATCAAACCGTGGTGGAACTTTTCTGACCCTTGAATCTGGATATATATCGCACGACATTTCTATCTCTGTTCTGGTCGCTACAAAACATGTTCACATCCCAAACATCTGTGTAACACGTCTCAAAAGGGAATCTCTTCTTATACTTGTTACAGGCCTGTATATGCCTCACGTCTGTTTGTAATTTGGTTTTGCAGACCCATGGGGTTGCGGCGATGTCACATAAGAACTGTGAGATGGACGTAATAAATAAAGCATTTCCAACCAATGCACTAACGTGGTTGAAGGAAAAGCATAACCAACGACCCCTCAATCCCTCCACTGGAACGGGACAGACATCTTTCCATATGGTCCTTCGCTGGGTACACTTTACATTTATAACATGTGACAAACATACATCACTAGCAAAGGACGCTTAGGGTGGGGGTGGGGGTTGGATGGCACAAATAGTAGGCAATGTCAGACTGCGGTTACAAAACCAATCCATTCATTCAAACTCCAGGCCAATGTCCATACCGGGGTGTAGAGACACGCAATTTCACTACTACTTCCAACACCAACCATTCAACTTGCAGCGCTGAAGGGGATTTCTGGATTTGAAAGTGTCAGGATTGTGTATCTATGTGGTATGTTACGTTGCACACAAAATCGAGCACAGTTCTTTGCAAGAAAACCGCAATTTATAACATCCACCCCATGTCACCTTTAAAGAGCCCCATTTAAATAAATCCTATATGCCTTGTGTAACACACCGTAGACCTCTTAGCCTATTTTCAGAAATACTATTCAATTTATATGCCATATCAGAGAGTGAAATCTGGGATTTTTGCTGTGGTTAATGCCATCCGTTCAAGACGTATAAATAACTAACAAGCGCAGGTTTCTTTACAGAGTTACAGAAACTATCATATCGAAATAACATATCCTTCATCTGTGTAATAATACGTTGGCTAGATACGTCACATATCTAATTATACCAAATTTGCGAGATCTGAGGTTCTCACAGCGGTGCTGCTGCAAGCCAAGCCTTCTGGCTTGTTAACTCCGTGGCGACTGGTGACTAGCTACCGACGTACCGCAGTATCGTAATGCCCCTATCTTCAGGGTCAAGCAGTACAAGAAGAGTGAAGTAAATACCAGTCAACAGGGAGTAACATCGCAGAAAACTTCAATGTATATCATCCTGTAATATCCTTATTCGTAAAAGAGTAAAATTCAAACTACTGACAATACAAACAGCATAAACCAAGCATTAGTGGTCCTGACACTTGGGGCAATATACTGACAGCGCCGAAAACATGGGAATAATAACGACAATAACACATAAATGAGGCGATACATTTCAGTATTACCATGTGGTAATGTAACGTCTTGTTTTGAGAGAAACAGACGGCAAGTGTTTTCATACAAAGTGCAAAGTGGCCTAAAATACATTCGGAGATGCATTATTATTAGGGTAGTCTGATAAAAAGACTACAATAGTCTACACAGGTCCTGTTTCACCCGGAGGAGAGTTCAAAAGGAAATGCAAAATGTATTCAGAATTTTAGGTGTAGAACCCTCTTGGTTATGAAAGCTTGGAAGAGCAAATAATATAAAAACTAATCTTAATTTGCGCAAATGTGAAGAAGAGTATAGCGATTCTGCATCGCGACCCATTTCCTACCCACTCCTCCACGGTACAAAGTCTTCCGAAAAAGAAGAATGATACCCAGCTATTCAAAACATTCATTGCCCTTAGGGTACTATTTCATTTCTAATTCCATAGACTGTCTTCTTCATAGTTGCATTTAGGTACAGAAAGCAGTGCACACACAACATGGACGTCAGAATAGTGTTCCTCAACCGGTGGGTTTTGACGGTCAGATGGGTTGCAGGAGAGACCTCTGTTACCTCGGACTAGTCCAATTTTACCCTACACAGTTCTCAGTTATACGATGATTCGTATAGTATAGTATAGTATAGTATAGTATAGTAGTACAGTTATTGCGCACCATGATATGCGGATAGTGTTAAAGAAATGCAAGATCTCAATTTCCTTATTTAATTCCTTAGTTATTTTAAATTGTGAAGTTGTTTTTATGTATATAAGCCTGAAGATGGCCTGATAACATAAGGCCTAAATATGTCGTCTTAAGTGTCTTATGGAACAGAGAAAGAGAAATGTGGTGACTGCCAGAAACTTGCTGCTCTATGATTTTATAGGCTTCTAATAATAACTGTCAGTACTGTATGTGTTTATTGGAAAAAGACAAGCTTTCATTTTGGTACGCTGGAACTATATTTGCTTTATAAAATTACCCTGTGCTATGCAAGATGCAGAAGTGAGTTCAAAGACCTATCGTGCTGAACGCTCATTTCAATGGTTCTGGACGTAGAATTCGGACCACTCTCATTCCAACGACAGAGGAATTTATGAAAATGTCATTTTTTTTACTATATCTCTGAGAGATCACACACATCTTTAAATGGCACATTCACGGGCACTCAGGATTTACTCCGTGAAAAAGGTGCCTTACTCTTTTAACGAAAAACTTACAGGAATTAACTTACTTCATCCCAGGCTATATTGTAATTTAAATATATAAAAATCGCCTATACCAGTGTGTATGACCACAAATCAAGTTACGTCCATTAAAATCTTCCATTTTCAACTCCGGTTCCTATAAGCGTACATATTTAACAATTTCGCAAGTCATGAAAAAAAATTACTGTGCACAAACTACGGGCGCCAGATCGCCTGGGAGACTACATTTTGTACGGTGGCGCCTAATATTTGAGAGTCCTCAGTGTGGAACTTGCTTCATGGCGTATTACTTTCAAGTATCATATGTAACGACGAAACGCTTCTCAAATCAAAGACCTTTGGACTGTTCTCTTATATGGCG
Source organism: Reticulitermes speratus (assembly GCA_021186555.1). Taxonomy (NCBI): domain Eukaryota; kingdom Metazoa; phylum Arthropoda; class Insecta; order Blattodea; family Rhinotermitidae; genus Reticulitermes; species Reticulitermes speratus. The sequence goes on along the minus strand of JAJKFL010000003.1, from coordinate 34,222,613 downwards.
CTTTATTACGATCCATGCCTCTCCCGTTCAGGGTACACAGAAACTCGTGGGAGACAATGTCATATTTATGATTCATAATAAAATATCGATACCTGGGATTTGGAGAAATCGATTAATTTATGCCCTCCCCTCTTGTTTCTGCTGTCATTTATTTAAACCCGTCATAAATCTCAAATAACTGAACCTGTTTTCTATTTACACATGCAACACATCCATATTTCCAATTAACCTTATTATATAACAACGAAGTTGTTCACTGTTAGACTGAATCCCCTGAGTAACGTAGCTGCACTTAAGGGACTAAGACTACGTAACTCCCTTTGGCATTATTTCGTCCCATACTTCATTACGGCTTATTACACAAGAAAGGGCTCCACAAGGTTTCACTATTTGTACGTTAAACGGACCACCTATTGTGTATCTGAAATGATGCTTCATTCTAAACCACCACGAAACACACATAATTGACCAGGTTTTATAATTTATTTCGTTGTTTGTCTGTGCATATATTCTTTAAAGTAACTTCGTGGGTGCTGTCATGCTGTGAGGTTGCTACTTTGCGTTCCTCTTGAGTGAGTGGCAAGACGTTCTCCTCCAGTGCAGGAGGCCAGAACTGGTTAGTGCTTTGATCTTTTAGCACAATCTGCTCTAACATTAAAAAGCTGCCTACTTTGCCCACTGAGTGTAGTTTAATATTTTGAACGATTCTCAAAAAATAACCAGGGATTACTCAAAGAGCATTGGTCGTTTGGTGTTAGTAATGGACAAATAATGAGTCGACTGTGTGCTAGAATAGAATTTATTTATACTGTCTATTATTATTTAAGCTAAAGTCTATTGTAATGTAATTCAGAGGGTTACATCTAAAAAAGTAAGTTGCCACACTTCTGTTATTATGGACACACCTAAGAAGGCTAAGCCAATCACACCTAGACGCAAATCTTAATCTTAGGCATAATAATAAGATAACTAACACTGTGACAAAATCCGAAGGTTCATCATCATAAATACGTAAGCCAGCCACTGGACTCAAACCTGAAGCAATTAAAAACACATCCCATTCTCAAAACCTACACCCTTAAGATCCGTCTTTATAAAACCAATATTGTTCCACCTCCTCTGTCTTCCAATTGGTTATTTACCACGAAATGGCCCTACTAAAATATCCATAGTCCTATACGACAATTACAATTCCACTACTGATATTTTAAAATTAAATGATAATCTCAGATATATCACGCAGCATCTCGTTACGTTACTAGGCCTATAAAAATTGTTCACCCATTTTAACATTAACCGTAACACTATATTATAATGACAAACAGTAGTTTCAGCGTTCCCCGACAATTAGCCTCCCAAGTGGGAAATTAAGTGTTTGTTACCTACTCACCTGTCTGGCATGTATTCGCAAGAACCCTTGGAGCCGTACAATGCCTAATGCTTCACTAAGTTAAGGCTCTGCCTGTGTGAAATAAAATAAATGAGCCTTTCCTTAAATTACAACAAATTTCCAGACGTCGATCGTAACTGCATTTTGCCCCATCACACCTGAGCTCTACGAACAAAATAGTACGCTGTACCTCCCGACAGCAGCCGCGAAGTATTTGCAACAATGTGAAGAAACACATTACACTGCAGACTCTCTATATCCATCTCAGGATATTCCTCATCTTGTTTATTTTTCAGTTGTAGTGACAGAATTTTATCTATATTTACCATCGGCCTGTATTTTTTTATTGAATAGACAAGTACATAGGACTCTTCTGTATTATACCGCTCTATACTCACATACAGAGCCACAAACGGCACATATGTAACTAATTAGAGAGAGAATACGCGAGGAGAAACGAAGTAGAAATGAAAAAAAGGAGCAAAAAGAAGACTGAAAAGGTCTACAAGTTAGAGTACTAACGAAGTGAAGACGGTACGGCCAAAATGGCTGACGAGACACCATAGTGTGTGTAGTTCCAAAGACTGCCCCCTTGGCGCTGTTTCCGAAATTGCAGCAGCTGCGGACTGTCCCAAGCTTGACAATTCAAGTCTCCTGTTGTCTTGATTTATTTCCATTCTCCTTCAAAAAGTTTCTTCTACTATGTTTCTCGACTGGTTGTGCATCTTATTGATTTTCTTACCTCCCTTCCTGTTCAGCTTTTAGGATGCATTACTACAGCACAAGTCCACGCTTTCGGTTCTTAATGCACTCAGAATTTAAATTAACCAACAAAACCATTTCAACTTTTGGTCATGGTTTTAAAGTAATGTTAAATTCAGATAACGTTCCACGGATAAGAAACTTATTACAGACCATAGCTGATTATAACTAGAGACGTCAAATTATATTCGATTAAATATCGACTTGCTACAATGAGTTTGAAATTTTTGAATAATTGCACATAAACTGAACATACGCTTTACATAACGATAATATGCAACCTGCAGGGCTCTTAACATCGAAATAAAGAAATTAATAAGAAATATCCATAATCGTGCTTTTTATTTAAAACAGTTTTCGGTCAGTTGCTTTAGCCAACAAAAAAGACCCTCAATAAAGTGGTTTATGTAAAACAATGATTCTAGTATTATTGTGAGCCGAATATCAGTTTTTAGATAATCCGAAATGGCTCATATAAAAGACGTCCGAGTTCCATTACGGAAGCGTCTTTAAATAAGGAGAGAAGCAAAGAAACGTATTTCAAAGTAAAGTGAATTAATGTGGTCCTTGAATGCACAATGTACGGTGTATGCTACGTTCCTGTTATTAACGTACTGAATGTGTGAAATATTAACAAGTGCAACATTTGACGAGAAGCACTCATAACACCGTCAAGAAAGGGAAGAAGCAGAACTTAGAAATTATGAGACACTAAATAACCAACTAACTCCATGGAATGGAGTCCTTCTTCAGAAGTTTAACTTACCAGTTCATCAAAAAATTCGCCGTATTTCATTGCACCTTAAGATTTATTGCCGTGTTTATGACAGACCAAAATGTAACCCCATTCTGAGCCATTTAAATCTACTCCAAACTTCCAAGCCTCCTTCCTTACGGTCTATAATAATAATATTAATAATAATAATAATAATAATAATAATAATAATAATAATAAAATCCATTCTACTTTCTGTTCTCCAAATCTGCTTCATCTATTCAGATTTCCCAACTCCTATCACCCATAATCATGGAGCATATCCCGCCCGTTCACACTTATTCTATCACAATAATTATTTTTTATTAAATTCGGAAACTCCTCTTCTTTATGCCCGTCTGCATCCTCCTCCTTCCAGGTCCACATGCTCTCCTCAACATTTATTTCTAAAATAGCCGACACACTGAAGCACAGCTGTGTACTTGAAGATTTACGTTTCTGCTGGAAATATCAAATCAAGGTGGGTAAGATGGGAGGGCCAAGTAACATTCATAGGTGAGACAAAAATGCATAGACCTAAAACACGCTGATAGGAATACGATGCACAGGGAAGACAACACTACGATATAATTTATGCATTTATCTCTTATAGGTGTTTTATAAAAGATGTGTCGATATATTGGTCTACTACCTACAGAAATGGCAACCATGAAGGCGCAAATGTGTTTGCGGGATAGTCTAAGCTGTTGAGGCCTTTATGTAGGAGGAGATGAAAAGTGGACGAAATGACGTCTAGCCAATCCTGGTCCTCTCTTTGATTTCTTACTTCCCTTTTCTCTTGGCAATCTATACATTGGAGTCTGTGCGGTTTTCCTTTTGTTGTGTTACGAATCACGACTTGAATTCTTTCAAGCATTCATCTTTTCTTCATAACTGACGATCATGAAGCTTTGTATTAAAGTTATACTTAATTATTACAGAATTCTGATATTCGAAAAAATATCATTTACTGTGTATATTAAGGCAAACGACCTATATCTACAAGTGGTAAAACCGTAAAGCATTTCTGTCCACACCATAAAGGCATACAGTAGAGTTCTATTTCCATTCATTCCTAACCCGGCTATAGATGGAGGTGAGTGGCCAAATTCAGGCCCCAGCCGCATTACGCCCAAGAAAAGAACCTAAATAATACATTAATAGAAGTTGGGTGGGTCCCAGGGGTTAATCTGGGCATTTTTGAGACGAGAAAAAGTTTTTCTCCACCTGGGAATCACAACCCAGATCGTCGAGTCAGTAGCCTAGTCGCTATTCCGACTTCATGTTTATGGACTTGCGCAAATATGATACATCAGACATTCACAGCAGGTGTTTACCGTAGGCACACAGAGATCTACGCGAGACAGACAAAGAGAAATTGCTATGACGATGATTTACATTAATATAAGCCCATGTGTTTTCAATTACGTTATTTAAAATATACATTACAATAAAACAATTTTAAAATTTACATCAAATTTCCTACGAACTAATAGCAAAATCGCTTACCTTATAATGAATTAGATAATATGAAAATAGCTACCTAAAGAACATAGAGCCTAAGTAGCTATCATAAATTAGTTACGTGACAGTAACCTTAACGAATCCTACTGAATTACATAAAAATTATGAGATGTGAGGTCCTCACGGCTTCTGGAATATGATGTCGCGCCGATTGATAATTTCAAATCACGGCGTCATATCCCAGAATATTTTGATCTACATCAGAATTAATTCAGTGACTTTAACCGTAAAACGTTTACAGCTTTATGGATTCACTTCAAGTTCTGTAGCTATGTACCTATCCATTCATACCAAACAGCAAAATCTGTCCTACCGGGGGGCGGGGGGTTTTTAAATTTTGGCGCATGGTTTATGAAAAACATAAGTTTTACTTGAATAGGAAAAGATAAAATCAGGAAATAAACGGAATTTTGGGAAAACAAAACAAATATTATACAGCGTGTCTTAAAATGCAGTAAATTTCCTTACTGCCTAAATATGTAAAGTAAATTCTAGGCGTGTTTTCCTACGTGCGTTTGCACATGCAAACGCAAGTGTTTGGTTGTAAGTATAAAAGCTCTTGTAGGCCTACTTAATTAACAAAAATATAAGATGAAATGGACTACTTGGTAGTTGATAATTTATCCTCTGTTAACCACATTCGCCAATACAATTTACCCTGATTGGTGTTATCGAAAACCTACTTCCAAGCAAGTAGCTCTATAAGTAGCAACAGGACCGAGGCAATATCCTCCATTTTCATAAGAACCACCTCTTCAACGAAAGCAACGTCGTGTTGGTCTCTTGGCTTCAACAGCCAATAATATTATTATAATTGGGCACGAAAATAACGATGGGGAGGGACGCAAGAAACATCATTAAAAAAAATGACGAAACGTGCTGGTCTCGTCAAGTTACAAGCTTGCAGTGCCTATTACCAGGTAACCAGCACTTACGCTAATTATTGTATTGTCCGTCCATCCATTCCCAATGAATAAGCGATAGCATCTAGTTGCGTAACTTGTCCGAAAAATAAAACAGGGTGCGTAAAAGTTGTGTAAACAACCCTGTATTAAGCCTGTTCTCCTTCTGAAAGATGATGTCACACCTGTAAATGCCAAATTCTCTCAGTCAACGAAGCGAACATTTCTTGTAGGCATATTGGAAGAATAAAAAAGCACCCTGAGACACTTAAATGCCATGAAGGTAGAAATAAAACAATATCCAGTAACACAATCAAGATTCAAATATGACCGTGCTGCAATCCAGCAGTTCTTCCTCAGTTCCTCCTCCTCCTCCTTCTTCTACGGCCGTTTTCGAAACAGGCTTCCTCTATCTTCTTCCTCCTCATTCCGGGCCTCGCTACCGCCTTCCAGTTCAGTATCTGGAACACAGCTACGGCAACGCTCCAAGCAACACGCTCCCAACATTCTATAGGCTTTCTAACGGGCCTAATTCAGGCGGTTAGTCGGCCGTTACTCACCTACCAGTTCCATGTTCAATTTATGGGCAAATTGGCACGGAGACAAAATTTTTCCGAGTACTTCAATTTCCTCCTGTCAATTATGCAGTTCCTTATTCAATCATGTTTCATCCGATGGATGGGCCAATTAGAAGGTAATGTACCACACAGAGAGTATTGTTCCACCACGAGAGTAAGAAAAGTGCTTAAAACAAGCGCAATTTAGGAGTCAGCGTAGCTCATTCAGTAGACTTGCTGGATATGGGCTGGTCAGCGGTTAAGACTCTCTGCAGTTGCAGCTACTTTTCTTTTCGCCACAATGTCTGAACAGGTTCTGCGGCTCATCCAGCCATCTCTCCTTTCCTTATTCAATGTGTACAAGGAATAGTTTGACCGGAGATTTAACCCTCTAAAGTCTAATTTTAGTAGCCCATACGTGCCTCCCAGTTTACGAATGAAAATCTGCATTTTGTCCAACAATGTATTTGTATGTTCCTTATGACTATTACAATAAACAGTCACTATTTTTTCTGCAACATTCAGCGACTGGTCTTTCTAATGAAAGCACGGGTTCTCAGTGAGGTACTAAATGAATTTGATATAAAATGTAGCGCGATGCTTAAGAGCAAGGACAACTACATTTTCCCCCTAAAGTTTTTCATCATTGAAAAAATATTTAAGCTCTACGGTTCGAATATGCACGCAGCTACAGCTGTAACACAGAACTTCTAAACTACGACAGTAAAACAGTTCGCATCGTACAAAACACAAGTTTTGCTTTACCGCAATGAGATTCATAATTAGCAGGAAGTCCCGTTTCCCCAACATAATGTACCACGGTAGCGTCTGGAAGCAGTATTTGAAAGCGGTGAGCGCAAGTTATCAGAGGCGCTCACAGACACGAATCTGTTCATTAGCTTTAATTATCAACCACTTGTGCTCAGTATCCACGATCGGGGAGAGAAAACTCTGTCGCCCTTTCTCTCTGTTTCAACATGCCTTTAACCCACAAAGTGTAACAGATCAAATGATCAGGAAAGATGAAAGACTTCTTTTTGTTTCGAATTAAGATAGCCTACACAAATATGTCTACTGATGAGTCATTAATGCTAAATAAGTAATCAGGGAACTCCTATACGGACGTTATGGTTAGCAGTAAGACTATTTTAATCCGAGGCCTTCTTGCAATGTAATGTATAATTCGACAGTCTTGATACCACAGTGGCCGAGAAAGCTCAGTACCATGACCAAGCTACGGCTGTAACTAGCCGCTATGCTATTGCAGCTGTGTAGCACCTCGTATCACGCCGGCTTCTTACGGTTAGCCTCTTTTCCAACATTAAAAGTGGAGGAACGCAACTTGCCGGCGTACAGATACAGACTGGAGAGGTGTGAACTGAGTTCTTGTACCTCAGGATACAGACCAGTGTCGGGCTTTTGTAAATACGGCAATGAAACTGCCGGATCTAGAAATGCGGGAATGTAGGCTTACTTGAGCAAATTCTCAAGACGGCCATGATTCATGGATTTAGTTACTTCAGAATTCACTGAAGATATTTTCTTTCTTCTTCTTTTCCTTATTCTTCTTCTCTTATCCGTCCCCATTACCATTCTTCTTACTCTTCTTCTCCCATTCCTTATTCTTCTATTCCTCCCCTCCTACGTTTCTTCTGTGGCTTTAGACGACGATGTATCCCCTGCCTCCTATTCTCAGCGGTTTCGGAATCTTATCTATACACCTTGGTAGGACTCCACATTTGAAGTTCTGACAGCAGAGATGCTGAAGACTAGAGTCTTCTGAGAGGTGACACTGTGCCGCTGGACGCCACGGTCCTGCAAAACATCGGGAACTACTCGACCAACGACACAGCGTCACATCCAGGAACAACAGAGTCTCAGGTACGACTCCTGGTATGGGGGAACTCCCAGTCGCAAGGTCTCTACCTAAAAATGGCAAGGCAGACATAAAGAAAATCGCTTACATACAGCCACGTCCAACGTGGGATTCCAATCCACGATGCCAGTGTTACAGCCATAGAAGACGGCACATGCCTTGCACAGTGCGACCACTGTGACCGGAAAAATCCGAACTATATTGTCTCCGTCAAAATTTCCATGCTTGCTATTCGATCCACGAATCTTAAGACAGTAGACATAAGCTAATCATTAAAGATTAATTTATAGTATACTTAAAGTTCACAAGTGGACTACAGAGGAACAAATAATCGCCTGCTTATGCTTTTGACACAATGTGCAGTCTATCCACGAACATGGACGCAGAATACGGTAACGTGGATATGAGAATGTTATCCCTCATGAGCTATGAAGTACGTGTTTCCATGACAACACCCCGAAATGAAGCAACAGAATTTAAGACATGTGTAAGATACCTTCTCACGCTCGATGTGTTTAGAGTGCACATGGTCCTAACACGAGGAAGCCACCTGTCACTGTTCACAGGCAACAATTTTCGAAAATAGCCCTACTTGCAAAAACATGGCAGGGGAATTTTTATAAGATTCGTACAAATTTAGCAATATAGGCCTATAACATCCCGTGAGATAAGTTACCATGACGATCATTACAAATATCAAAGTTTTCTGCGATGCAAAGCCATGTTGTTTGGAAAATAAGTAAAAGCTTTTCAGAAAACCTCCTATCCCCCATGAACATGACAGAAAAGAAGCGGACTGGATATGAAATCACTCTTCTATCCTGAAAATGGAAGCATCACGTATCTTCAAAACGTCGGTACCACTTTACCAATCTACTCCACGGCTTCCTATACCAGGAGACAATTTTCACTACATTACCGAAACACCGCGATTGTTGGCTCAAGCGTTTGCACTTCAGACAAGAATTGTGGAGGTGCCCGTTTAAATCTTGACAGGACAAGGCGGCCTTCTTCAGTCTCTCTTAAACCAGTGCGCGGTAACACCTTGCGAGTATTGGCGAGACAGCAGATGCCTTGTTACATATTTTAGTACATGATTTAAACCCTAACAGTGGTTCCAGGTTGATGCTGAGTCCGTTTTTTTTTTTGGGGGGGGGGGGGGGGGTGGGTTGGGGGATTTGCGTCCTGCAGCACTGGGCTGTGCTACCTCTTTTCGCCAAGAAGACAGACATGGCGAAGCTACATAATAGGCACATTTTTAGAACTCCTTTTTTCCAAGGAACAAAATGTTACTTAGATGAATTAAACGAGTGAAATAATCCGCGTATTCCGTAAACTGGCACAAGTCATAGGCAATAAGTGGGCGGATGTCCAGAATATGCAATTCCACGACATCATAAAATTCAAAGTTCCTCAGGTCCTTGCTGTTCTGAGGGGTCTCTTTCTTTGATGATCTACTTAAACCCATCAAATCCTATTGGTCGGTGTAGGCAACGCCACAGTCAACATCAAAAAATTCAGAATTTCGCCCACGCAGTGTATTTGTGTTTTCCGTGCGAGTCTTGCGATTGTTTCTCTTCATATAATTCAAACATTTGTATTTTTAATGCAAGCAGACTATGTTCTTTGTGAGGTAAAACTACATTTTTATATAATATAAGCACATTAATTTTAATCTTAGAAGGATTAAATAGCTTGAATCCAACACATCTTTTACACGTGAAAAGAGAGTTTATTTTAAATCCAGTAATGTAGCCATAATTACCGTAAACGTTTGGTGCAATGGAATATGAGGACGAACGACTAACTGTGCGATTTCTTAGCTAAAGGAATAAGATTACTGCTTTGGCTAGAGACATGATTATACTACGTCATACAGAGTATCAACAGGTTCTAACCTGTTCCAAAGACTCCGTGGGAGAAAGACTATGTAAACAATTGCACGAACGTTTCGTGACTGTACATATAAGGAAAATTAAAGCGAAATTATGGCGTGCTGTTACCGCATTTCCCCAAGATCATCCTATGCCCCAGTCTATCAAATTACAAAAGGAGACACTGTAAGGAAGAGATAAATATATAGGGATACGAGAACTAACCAACTGTAGTCATTTAAAATCTATTCAGTAACTTAGAATAATTATTGACTGACACAGAGGTTGTTAAAAGTAACAAGATGGAAATACATATAGTTTAAACAGTAAGAAAATACACAGAACCACCGTGAGGAGTTTTATTTTTCTGTCCTTTAGCCCCGTGTTTAAGTACATAACGAGGTCACTTGCATTAATACTAGAGCGTATGTAGGTACGAAAGACAAAGACGAAGAATTAAAAGAAGAACAGAACTATACATGCAGGCGAATCTTGCAACAGACTGGCTTAAAGATTACAAACACGCACTCACTCATGCTGCATAGCACGGCACTTTAACTGTTCCAATTGCCCATCTTCATTCAAATTTAAATATTCGTTCTGGACGCTTTTTTTCCACCGATACAATTATAAAGAATTATACTTAAATTCCTTTCACAAAGACTTACAGGCTATATTGTGTCAGGTTCCCATGGAACTCTTTGTTCAGACCGCTGTTTTCAGGGTTGTGATATCTGGTAGTCCTGTAGATGGATTTAAACGTTTCGAATAAGCATGTCGGCTCCATCTTCAGGATAGAGGTGACCGACTGTGTTCTACCCCTGACCCCTTACCACAGATCAGACGGACACTACAATCTACCTGTAGACTATTGGTGTAAAACTCCCACCGAAGCGACTACATTTTGCATGGAGCCGCCTATGTTTATATGTTCCCTGTATGGAACTTACATCACGTCTCTTTCTGGCGCCTAGAATGTGTAGTGCCTTCTAGAAGTTTAAAAGACTTCTGGGCCCCTGCTATAAGCTATAATGTAACAGTACCCTCACTATATTCACTTTGACACTAAAGACCGCGCAGTATGTTCCTCCGAAACGTCGGTGTGCGCTTACAAAACTACACGGTGTCACAACCCGTAAGACCACAATCTGCACAAGAAAACGCCTCAAGATTTTTATAGTACTAAAAAATAAAATAAGTTCATAATCAAACACCAATACGACTAAACAGGGCAGTCTCATATTCATAGGCTAATGATTACTTCTTCATCCGCGCATCTTTTAAAGTATTAAGGGCCATCGCCTACATGTGTCGCAGCTTTACTGCTCGATACAATATATAGAAAATGCAGGCGCATATCCTGTATCCCTTTGAATAAGCCTACAAGGAATGATTAGATTCAATCCTACTGCGTTTTATTGCAGTCATTAAAAGGAACAATTAGCAATTTCATGTGATTAAGCTGTGAAGTCTGACAGTTCATGTGCTTTCATTACCACGTGTCATTCAGATATTAATATTTCAATGAATAATGAAAAACTAAAGTGCAATCATTGCAATAAATGCATACGAAAGACAGATGTATAAAGCCACTTCCTCGTGGGAAAGTTAAACCAAACGTCTTTTTTCAGCCAGGTCTGATAATTTTTAAAAGTGTCATGAAGCAAACACACACAATACGTTGGCATGTAATGCAATTACAATAATCAGTCATATTATCTTCGAAAAGATAGGGTTAATGAACCACCATGCCTGTGTGTGTGTGTGTGAAATGGCAGAAAACGACGATATTCATTGATGATACAAACTACTTTGCTTCCCAGTATAGATATAAACTTCGGCTTTATAATTCACCCATAATTAGATTAAGTTAGAGACTATTCAGAAATAAAAATATTAATATCAATTACAGTTTCTGAGTGACACTGATATCTCAAACCTTACATAAACAGTATTAATTTTTCAACAAAATATTTTTCTAAAATTAGCCATAAACGCATAACATTAATTATATTACATTACAGTGCATATGACGGCTTAGGCTATAATCTACCGTTTTACTTGGAGGTTAGAATTACAAAATTCTTAAAATTATCCTCAATGCTTAATAAAAATCTTATAAAAATTTGGTGCTGCTTTTTGTGTTTGCTTCTGTAAACTTGGGCAATTTCCTTTTATGCTAGCTAACTAACTAACTAACTCAATGGAGCAGAGTCCATCTTCAGAAGCTAACAGGTCGTCAGCTAGTCAAGAAATTCCCCGCGTTTTATGGAACCCGAAGGTTCATTACCGCATACACAAGAGCCCGCCACCTGTCCCTATCCTGAGCCATATCAATCCAGTCCATGCCCCCCATCCCACTTCTTGAAGAACAATTTTAATATTATCCTCCCATCTACGCCTGGGTCTTCCAAGTGGTCTTCTTCCCTCAGGTCTCCTCACCAAAATCATGTATGCATCTCTCCCCTCACCCATACGTGCTACATGCCCCGCGCACCTCATTCTTCTTGCTTTGATTGCCCGAATAATATTTGGTGATGAGTACAAATTATTAAGATCCTCGTTATGTAGTCTTCTCCACTCCCCTGTTACCTCATCCCTCTTAGGCCCAAATATCCTCCTCAGAACCCTATTCTCAAGCACCCTCTGTCTATGTTCCTCCCTCAGTTTGAGAGACCACGTTTCACACCCATACAAAACGACAGGTAAAACTATAATTTCCTTTTATGCAGCCGTTACAATTTATGATGGCGGTTCATCACAACTCTGTTATAATCTGCCATATCATCATAACACATTCGATAAAATGCAGTCAGCACATAACAAATGCTTAGCTGTGGTACTTACGTGTTTTCCGATTGCTTATGTTAGCTTTCACTTGCAGTCACACCGGAGGTCCACTGACTACTAAGGAAGTATACTGAAACGCTAGTGAAGAAAGGGGCGTAGGCTAGTGCTGCAGTCTACGTTGTTCATTCTTTACTAGAATGTCTAATAGCGCACTGAAACTAACTGTGTGCATTTTATATTATTCGTTCCGTGCACTATTCTCAGAATTAATCACATTCACCAACAAATACACAAAATAGGATTACAAACTATATAAGTTTTAAAAAAACTCCTACATGTTTCAGCGCCGAGGCGCCCTCAGGCAGTCTCAGATACGAAGCAATACATGTACCAATTTATCAATGTGGGAAGTAAAATGCCAAGTATTAAGATATTATATATGATATCACAATATCTTAAGATATGATATACAAGATATAATATAATATATTATATTAACATATTATATACTTGGTACTGTACTTCCCACATTGATGTGTTGGTGCTTGTACTCCTTTGTATTTGAGACTCCCTGAGGATGGCGCCTCGGCGCCGAAACATGTAGGAGCTCGGCTCCCACTGGACGGATTTTCATGAAATTTAATATTTGAATAACGTTTTTCCGAAATGTGGTACTGTTTATGAGATAATGTGGAAATATGCTGTAGAGCCTGAAAGGCCACAGATGACAATATAACACGGCACATGCGCTTTACATGCTGGATAACTAAGACTACACACACACACACATGTATCCACGGCAACAATTGTTATGTGGAAGCTCGTCAATGTTACGTTATAAGTAGTCTACACTGCCTGTCTTATTAAAACGATTTGGAATCCTATTGTGTGTATTTGTTGATGAATATAATTAACTGTATATTTATCAATAAATGTGCCATTTACAGATTCGCTGTAAATGTCATATATTTCTACCGTGTTAATATGGTAGACCTTTCCTGTAACTAAAGTCTATAAATGCATCGTGCACCACTTCTCTCAGCCTGTACAACCAAAAGTGGGACACACACACTCACAGCCGTTTCCAGAACTTACACAGCAGCATTTACTTATCACGTACTTATCACTGGAATGCTGAACTATGCACGAAGACGAGAATATCTAAGGCATTCGAATAAGCAAGTTATGGGCGACACTGATTCAAAATAAATTAATGAAAATTCCCAGTGCTTAACAGACAGTAAGTCTATAAATCCTCTTCGTTTTACCAAATACAAATTTAATTTGAAACGAATGTCAGGTCGTTAAGACGTCGGCAGCCTCAGATATTCATAGTTAATCACAAGTCACGTCAACTGGACTACCTACAGTACCGATTCAGTTCTGCTGTAACACTGGAGGCAAGCCTCTAATTGGATGTTGGTGAACCAACCAACATTCAAACAACATTTTCTTGCGTATACAAGAAAGAAAGTAAAAAATTCGACAGGGCAAACAAAACTAGGAGTATCAATAAGATAAAAGTTTGCCTTTTACAGTATATTGAATTCTGCTACTTTTGGATAATACCTGTTACCTTCAGATAAATTCCACCGTGTTGTTCTTGTTGTTGTCGTCGTCATCTTTGTTCGTGGTTATTATCATTACCATTTTAAATTTCATTACTATTACTTATTTCCTATTCAGTGGATACCGATGCTATTTTCTCGGGTCAGAGCGTAAGGCTCTTTACTCACCTTCATCTAGTGCTTAGGGTAGGAATATATGGAGCTATACCACCACTCCTGCATATGCCTTCTGATTCTGCTGCTTAAGCACGCACAGGGACTTTACCTATCTCATTGTTATTCACAGTTATTCCTAAGTTGCATCCCTTCTCGACTGATTAACCAGATATTCTCGTAGACATCTTTACAAGCTCCAAATTTGACAAACGTAAGTCCCTGAATTCTTTTAAACGAAGGAATACATATACATGACCGTCAGAGATACAACTATAGGGAGGCGATCTATTAAATTTAAAGGTTAGTTCCCATCTTTCCAAAACTCTTTATGTGTACGCTTAATGGCAGGTAAAGAACTACTTCCCCCCAAAAAAAAGTAAAAAATTGTAAAATGCTTATGTGCAAGTACAAGTTTATACAAATAACAATTTATCAATGCCTCTTTGACATTTAACGATCATCAAAACACAATGAACTTCACTGACACTGAAACAGGTATAAATGTGACAGCAACAACTTATTGTATTGGTTAGCACAAATTACAGTTTCTTTTCAACAAAACTATTTTTTACTCTTTTATTTCACCACGACTAAGATTTTCGATGTATGCGGACACTTTACCCAGTCACGAAACAAGAATACAGAGAAATAAATGTGAAGTTGGCCTACGTGAATATCTGTGAAGTGGTACATGAAGCATGATAGCGTTATTATATACTAGATATAACTGAATTTTCTCAATTTACAATCTCAAGTTCATTTGACAAAATTCAATCTAGTATCAGCCCCTTTTCTAGCATGTGCGTTTTGGGTCTCTTTAGACTGAAGCAAACGCAAAGATAAAATTAAACCTATACATGCCATTACGTCACAGAGGGGGAGTAAAGGTATAGCTCTACTCTTCCTTTAACCTCGGCGCAGGAAGGGGGTGGGTGATCAACGCCACGCCCCGGCCGCTTTACTCTCGGGAATGATCCGGTACCCATTGTACAGGAGGCTGGGTGGGTCCCAAGACCGGTCTGCACGGGTGAGGAAAACCTCGTCCCCACAGATATTCGATTCCCAGACCGTCCAGCCCGTAGCGAGTCGCTATACGGACTGAGCTATCCCGGCCCACTTTAGACTAAAGCAAACATATTTATTTTGTAAAAGACTTACATTGTAAAATTACACATCTGTAGAAACGAAACTCTACGGGAAAGGAAATTCTCATTGAAGACTTTCAAGTATGCTGAGATATGATTCCTTGTGGCAAAATTATTTAACAATGTTTCGGAGATTGCTGCCTTCGTCTTCAAGGTCTGCATTGCAGTTACTGGCTTGTTTGGTCTAACAGGGTAAAAGAGTTGTGTGTTTTTGATAATAACTTGCTTTTCACTCACGCATTTGTTTTCTCCACGAAATACCTAACGAAGCTACCTGATCGACATTATCAGCTTCTGAGGTTGAAGGTAGCTTGGCCTTACCGATCCAGCTGCGTACGTCTTACTGTTTTACCATGAAAAAGGGGACCGGTCCTGTCACCCAGGCTTTATGTTTTATTTATATTTATTTCTTCTTACATGACAGTGGAAAAGTTCCGTGTAGCTAATGCCCTAAAATATTACACATTGTCAGAATCTTAAAGAATTGGATCGAGCGTCCAACAATACATAGAATACGAGTGCTGGAAATCAGAGGATTTTTCGGTCTGACTGGTTCTTCGTAACACATAACACCTGTAATGATCAGCCCACGGAAGTTGTATGATAATATCACAACATCCTTTTTATTGTATCTACTTTCCGTTAGTAATCACCGTCTACTTGAACCTGTTTGTCATTTACTCGGAAATAACATATATGATGTGAGCACATGTGACTGAATTTGTTCTCATTAAGTACGTGTAGTTACGTAGACATATGACAAAATATACAGGGCTCTTACACGCGTTTTTAAATTAAGCACCATGCGTACCAACACACATATTTCTGAAAAATATGTGGAAGAATTCGAAAAGAAACTTAGTTCTCGTCTCATATGTAGCAGTATGGTGACTGGCGGTGAAGATGTTGTCTGTGTGGTTACTGTTATTGTTGTTGTGTCTGTCGTCATCGTTGATGACGACAGACACAACAACAATGACAATAATAATAATAATAAATTAAATTCTTGTTTTTTAACGTGCTGAGTCAACAGCCAAGTGGCCAATAACACAAACAACACAACATGCAAACACAAATAACAAAAGACACTAAACAGGTCGTAATAATAGTACTAATAATAATCTGTCAAAAGCAGTCTTGATTTCATCAGTTGCATAACAGATTTACCAAACATGGTCTATTAATCAGATGCGAAAACAGTTATGAATGATGCAGTATAACGTAACTAACCAACAAGCTGAC
Organism: Reticulitermes speratus; assembly: GCA_021186555.1. Taxonomy (NCBI): domain Eukaryota; kingdom Metazoa; phylum Arthropoda; class Insecta; order Blattodea; family Rhinotermitidae; genus Reticulitermes; species Reticulitermes speratus. Next base: position 34,206,073 of record JAJKFL010000003.1, on the reverse strand, counting down.
AAATCCCAGATTTATTACTGAAGTGTAAACAATTTCCAAATTCCACTTCCTAATTAACCTAAACTGTAACCGGGAGAAATTAAGATTTGTACTGGTACTTCCTGAACGGCGTTCGGACAATAACAGGTAATTTCCTGTGCTCTCTCTCTCTCTCTCTCTCTCTCTCTCTCTCTCTCTGATGTAGCCTACTGCCCCTACAGTCAGCACAACTACTACCAACATAGTAGATTTCGCAGTATAGATTTCACTGAAACGTTAACACTATCATCTGTATGCGATATGAATGCTATGAAACTTGATTATCAACAGATTCAGAAGCACAGAGCCATGCGATGATTATGGCCGCAAACAAGGCATGAACGTTAATCAACTGCTTCCTGAATTAAGCATCGTTATTCACGGATACAGAGAAGCAGTGTGTTGATTAAACCATAGTTATAAATTCTTTACCGTGTGACAGCGAGTACATTTTGCATCAGTCAGCGCGAGTTTCCAGGAGTGTCGCAGTAAAATGCAAAGAATTTTTTCGTGTGAAATATTTGTTGTTGTTGACTTGATATTTATCACAGCATCTCAATACTGAGTGCTTACTACTACTACTACTACTACTACTACTACTACTACTACTACTACTACTACTACCACTACTTCTGCTGCAAAAACAACTACTACTACCACTACTACAACTACAATTACTATTACTACTACTACACTACTACTGTAGCTGCTGCAAAACAACTACTACTATTACTACTACCACTAGTACTGTAGCTGCTGCAAAACAACTACTACTATTATTACTACTACTACCACTACTACTGTAGCTGCTGCAAAACAACTACTACTACTATTACTACTACTACTACTACCACTACTACTGTAGCTGCTGCAAAACAACAACTATTACTGCTATAACGACGACCACTACCGCATCCTACTAGAACATATACCACATTTTATTTTCAACTTTTGCTGTAATAAGTACTGAATGTTTCGACCTGCTCAAGCAGTTTGTAGTTTTAACAGAAACAGAGAATTTCTAAACTTTTCTAAACTACTTTAATGCTATATTTAAGTTGAAAATACAGTCAGTGAATGTACATAATTATTTTTTTCAAAATTTCACGTAGGCATCACAATAGCTTTGTAACGCAAAATTATTTGGCCATCTTCAGAGCCTTCTAAGAGCTGCACGGTGCTGGACAATTTGACACAGATCGCTAGGGCTGCCAAATACGATCGAGGCATAATTGTTACTTTACGTTTATCTGTGTCATGTTCCCTAGTACAGCGACAACATGCGATGATCTCATCCTAATTACAAACAATTATTAAGGCAATAAGAATCACTTGTAGAACACAACACTGAAACACAACAGTCCAGCGAGGGCGGAGGGGGTATTTTGTTGAAGCTAAAGGCGAGTAGTCTCACAATTGACTTGCCTAGCGTTTCTGACTTACACCTGAATATACAGGTACAGCGAATTATTCTCTACTCATTCAGCCTACACGTTTGCGCAGGAAGTTAGACGTCTCACAATGAGGTATGGACATAACGTCGTGTGCCTGGGAGTTAAAAAGTCAAGCTGATTTCTTCGCAGTTTTGTGAAAAGCCATAATATATGTAACATGTTTCCAAAATAACCGAAATAAAACATTGAGCTTATTATGATAGAGCAGTTCCTTTCTGTACCATTAAGGTACGCGCCCTTGTGACTTCGTGTTGAAACTGAGTGCAGAATTACTTTGTAATAAACACTTACAGATTCCGACGTACATAACAACAGCTTAGCTGCAGCACATCCGACTGCCCTGTGTATACCGACACAGAAACGTATAACGAAGTAGAAATGTGTGAGTGGAATCACGATAAAAATACTTTCACATAGTTTCCCTCCTTCTTTAATCGCTATTAGACATTCCCCCATTCCATCGTCCTTAATTAATAGGCCCATTCCAAAGCGGTTTGCTGTGCGTTTAATTACCCGTTCCGATACCGGTATGTAAAACCACTGCACGTTCTATGAAAGATGTCGGCAAGACAGAGTGTACATTCTACATATAAAGTGCATTAAGAAATTCTAATCCATACAGAACAGATAAGTATGTGTAACAAGTATTCGTACTATAGTTTCCACGACTCTTTACAACTAGTTGGAAGAAACATGTACATGGAAATTGAGTAACTTACGAGAAAAGGGATAACCATCTACACAGGTACGTTAAATACGCATATCTACAATGCTGACAGATTACATCGCCTATCCAAACAATTAACGCATTCATTATTACCTAACGGTTTATATTACTCATTTGAAGGCTAACACTCATCTACGAGTACATTTTATTATGTACATATACATACATACAGGCCTATACATACATATATATATATATATATATATATATACATCACACAAAACAAACTGTTTCCATGCAGAAGACCAATCGTTGTTTACAACAAAATTCGGAGCTTCAAAATGTTATAGCAGGTGGTAAATACAGTTAAAAGGTTAAGAGAAACTAATCGCCAAGGCACTTTATAGTTTGTTAAACGACATTCGTACGCAAAATATCGTTAAAAGTCACTGCTTGAGTATTCACAGGAGTGTACCTCTAGTCAATATTAAGTTTAGCACAACGAAAAAAAAATCACGATTTAAAGGGCTCTACAATAAACCTATGTTTGAGCATCTATATACTAACAAGGCAGTTTTCGTACAGTCAATATACATATATATTTTTCACGAAGTTGAATAAAATGTAAGTCACTTGTTACAATAAGTGACAAATTTTCTCCACATAACAATGAATAACGCACAACTAGACACTACGCAATGAAAGTTTTACAGATGTTTACGGAACTACAGCAACAAATCCGTTTCAAACTGTGTGGAAATTAATTCAGTCACAGTCAGCTTTCATATTTTCTTCAGACAATGTTGTGTTTGGAGGGTGGGGAGGGGGAGATGAGTTCCTGGTCAACTGTAACGAATCAATGTCCTACGTGACTCTGTTCCGTCTTCAACATATGAAGAATTGCGACGCCGACCGCCGGATGTTACGTCTACATAGCAGCCCTAGTTTCTTCCAACACAGAGCTAATCAGGAGCGGATATCGGAGTAAGAAAAACATTCCGACATTCAGCTGTGTCCCATTCCTGTGAAACGATATATTGAATTTTTTAAACCCTTTCGTTAAAGTTTTCAATTACACCCCACTTCACATTATTATTACGTATGACAGCAAGACAGGAAAGGGGAGTAGAGAGACAGGGAGGGACATAGGAAAGTGAAAAATAAGAACTTACGAAGAAATTGTCTCTTATTCCCTCTGAGTAACATTTTTCTTGCAGTTTCCGTTCTGTTTGTGAGACGCACACCCCTAACTCGGCTTAGAATGGCAACCAACAATAATGTTTGACAGTTAAACACGAGGCAATTGGACAAAACCACAGTCGCTCCATAATTAAATAATGCCACATGTTTCATTATGATTTCTCAATGAACACAATTTAATAAAGTAATTAGTTTTTCTCAGTCTGAACTATATGAAGTACGAAAACACGTGGTGCTACTTTTACATACATAATTTGCATTATCCCCCACAAATAAATTAAATTTTACGTACAGTCTTTGTGGATCAACTACTCGTCTTTAGTAGCTGCCACTCAAACAAAATACGTGAGCACGAAAACAGAAGGGTCGTTCGTCGCAGATCGTCCACAGTCGTTTAGTAAACCCAAAACAAATTCAAGAAGTCGAAGGGGTTTGAAAACCATGACCTGTAGGAAGTACGAGTGAATGAGAGTACTGTAGTGATTTTAATGTCCAAAAGCTTCGAAAATAATTACGTAGTAGGCCAAATGGTGTAGGCGGTGGCGCCGTTGGTTGAGGCACTGCGCTACAAGCCGAAAGGTCGCGGGTCCGATTTCCGATGGGGTTCATTCACTTAATCCTTCAGCCCACACTATGGCCCTGGGGTTGACTCAGCCTCTAACAGAAATGAATACCAGGGATATCTTTTGGGGGTAAAGGCGGCCGGTGCGTAGGGTTGACAAACTAGCCACCTTCACGGAAATTCTAGGAGTCTCAACCTTCTGGAACCCTAAGGGCCTCTTCAGTCCTATATCTATCTCTCCATCAATCCATCTACCCATCTGCCTCTCCATCTAAATATCTATCCATCAATCCATCTATGGAAGCAGATGGTTCATTACTGTACGGACGAAATCTTGCCACTGGTACCATCCTGAACCAAATAAATGCGACTTTCCAAAGTAACTGTCTTAGACTACTTTTATTACTATCCCGCCAGTGGTCTCCTTCTTGAACCAAAAGCAACCAGTCCTCACGCTCCCACACTATATGTTAAGACTAACTTAACGTTACTTCTCATTTACTGCTAGGTTTTCCAAGTAGGCTGTTCATTTAAAGTTTTCAGACTAAACTCTGTCATGCACTTCTCATGCCTCTCGTTCGTACTGCATGCCAATTTCGTCCTTGGTAATTTTGTTAAGAGTGCAAATTGTGAAATTCCTTAAAGCTATAAAATAGTTTTACTCTAAAACTGTGTATAGAGATCATGCAGTAGATAGAGACACGCTTAAATCAAGCAGCTTCACATTATCTTTCCCTCTTGTACGTACAAATCTGTTCTGGGTCCTTGCTTGGTCGGCGCAGGTGAGAGTCACTGCGCTTCTCAAACGCCGAACCAGCACGTTGGACAACGTAAGTATAAAAGCGCGTGCCAACCAGGAGTGGGGCGTGATTTATGAAGAACTTCCGAGGCACGCCTTCCAGAGAGCCATTGTTGTTAATTGCGTAGCCTATTATATACAACCCAGAACTAAAACTGAAAGTTTTAACAGCACGCTGCATGGGATATTCAGAATGGTTACCTCCTTCCAGCATCGCCCTAAACATATGAAGTACGTAGGCGGTCCGCTCACTGTTGCACGTGGAATATGTTTTACGTTAGCTGTGCAAGCTACGTGTTCCTATCAATGTTAGTAATGTGGATGTTGACACACGGTAAGCCAACCAACGACCTAAGTAAGTAATTAAGTAACTAAGAGTAGAGTAGAGTCTTTCTTGAGAACTTAGTGTTTCTCAGCGAATCGAGGAATTTCTTGCATTTTATGAAATCCGAAGGTTCATTACCGTGTCAAACACAATCCGTCACTCGTCCCTGTCATGAGCCACTAGACTCCAGTCCAAACCTTTCCATCCTATTTCCTTAAGATCTGTTTTATTATTATCTTCTTATCTAGGCATAAGTCTTAAAAGTTTTCCTTTTCCTTTAGATTTTCCTACCCAAACCCTCCACGCGTTTTGAAATACACTAAACAAAACTAAGAACTTTAGAAATGGTATGAAAATGTTTTGTTTTCAAGAGACACTGTCCGTGTCTCAGGCTATGGCAGGTAGAGTCGAATGATACGACGGCTCATGAGTGATAAACTTGGAAGGATTTAGAAAGATGATTTCTTGGCCCAATCGGAGTACTATGCCGGCATTAAGCAAGGAGGGCTGACTAAAGTCACGAATATTTTCGGTCAGTATAGTCGGTGAGCCGGCCAAAATTTGAACGGGAAATATCCCGCCTACAAATCCAAAGCATTGTTGCTACATGAACTTGCTCCGTGAAACGGCATGAAATGTTTTATAAATTACGACTACAACATCCCAATAAAATCTAACGAGATCTAGACTCATAATTATGCGAGTCACATGTGACGAGGCTCTCCATCGTAGACACTGATAGTTCCAATCAGATTTTGATATTTTGATATTTATTACCATTTTGCTTGGTGTATATCAGTAATCACCGGTAACTGTTAATGTCCATGATATTTCCAACAAAACAGAACCAGATTTACTATACATCAATCAACATGGCGTCATATCAAGAAGACTTGAACCGTCATCAACACAGCTATGAGAACCTCAGATCCTGCAAAGCTGAATTACTAGAAAAGTATAATTACATTTCTATGTAACATACCGCAAAAAAGGCTTGTCAATAATTTACACTCTCTGGGTGATATGTGTTTCTCGTTGTGGGCAACTAAATTGTATAAAAACACGCTTTTCGTAGCTGTAGTCAATGGATTTACAGATGTAATGCTGACTGTTTAAACAAGGCAGTGTCTGCATGGCAGATGTATTCTTGGGAGCAGTGTAATAATACAACATATTAGAGCGCTAAAGTAATGAAGCTATATTTTTTGTTTCAATTACATCTAATTTATATAAGTCATTCTACAGTTTTAGAAACGAGAGCCATTCACATGTAATATGGAGCATGTCTTAATCTAGAACCCCACTATTTTTAAGTACCATAAATTGCTTATGTATCTAGCATAAACAACGGTGATTATAAACGAAGGCCACAAATTGAAGCAGGTGCTTGTTCTACTGTACCTAATAAGAGTATGATGAACACAGGCTAGTGTACCTGCGAAGAGTTAATGGCTTATAATCGTAAGCAATGCTACATTACGTACATACAAATTAACTTCATGTTTACCTTTTTTAGGCATGTATATTTAATTACTTTTTCGAGGCATTTTTGAAACCATCTATTTTTCTAGATCCAGCCATAATAACTAAGTAAATAAGAAAATAAGTACTACACAATTTAACATGAAATAAACAAATGTTGAAAAGAAGAGAAGATCATACTTTATAGCAAAAATACGCATTTCAAATTCTAAGCTCCTTAGTCGAAGAGGTGGCTACTTCCATTATGACTACCATAAAGACATATTTGTGTGTATGTGAGAAAGAGAGAGAGTTTTGATAATTCTGTAAGTATAAGGTTGCTGTGCATCGTGTGAAGTAAACACAGTGTTCATGACAAAAAAGTCTCCTACGTACCTGACTGACCGTCGGACGGACTTACCCCATTTAACACAGTCCTGCTTACGAAGTAAATAAACGTTCAGTTAGACAAGGTATTCCCTGCATTCTGTAACACCCGATGAACCATAATCTTTATATCTCACATATGTTCCCTATTTTCCTACATATGATTCTAGTCCACATCTTTAAGCCCTATTGCTCAACACCCGCTTCAATATTATCCTTCCATCTCACGACAGACCTAACTGTACCATACGCGCAACAACTGTATTGTAGAATTTCCCTTTTTTTTTGGGGGGGGGGGGGGGGGAATTCAAAACGTAAGTACTATAAGAATTAGTAATTGATTTTCAATCCGAATAGCCAAAATCGACAGGGATCCGAGCGGCAGAAATATCTGCCAATCTGTTCGACAGATGTTTGCAAGTAGGCTCGATTACAGTGGCTCATGATAAGTAGATGTAGCAGGTTCTTGTGAACGTAGTGAACAAATTCCGTATTTCATAAAAGGCGAACTATTTCTTCATGAGCTCAGCGCGTGTCAGGTTCTGATGGGATGTGCTTCATGGAGTAAGCTACAATGATATGACAATGTATGTCTCGTATTAGTCACAGCGAATGTCTGGTTACAGGAAGGGTGTACTAAGAAACTCGCTAGAAACGTCAGACTTGGCGTAATATTTTAATTGAAAACGAGATTCTTACTATTTAATTTTTGTGATGTGAAAGTGGATGACCATGTTCACGATTCTAAGGCTTTCCTCCTTGTAAACTAAACAGTCTGGCCCTAGCGGGGTTTGTGAAAATAGAAATGCAATATTTGCTAATATAAATGAAATAGGTATGTGCTTTTATCAGACTGTAAAGTAGATATGTTCGCGGGTTCGATCCCGACCGAGGTCGATGGATTTTCAAGGGTGATAAAAATCCGGAGCACCACTTCCTTCGGAGGGGAAGTAAAGCCGTCGGTCCCATGTCGTAGATTTACGGCATGTAAAAGAAACTTACGGGCATGAATAAAGATGTTGCGTAAGCCAAATTGCCTCCATTTCTCACCCAAATCTCCTGACTGCCTGCCAGATGGCTCTGGCCGACACATCAGGATCGATAGAACACTAGCGCGGCCAGTTGACCAGTCACCAACTGCCATGAATGCGCACGACTTAGTAACCTCGAAAAGAGGAGGCAAGAGGAGGCCATATAGGGCTGTTGAGCCATGGTTATTATATTATTATTATTATAAAGTAGATATGACAGTCCTCAAAAGTTTGATATGGACAGCACGTCATAAGAACCACATTATTCGTGTTTTATGCAATCTGTTATGTTTTTAGGTGGGATGTATTGCTACTCAAATACAAAATTAGGAGAAGAAGAGAGGTAATATATGTATAACATAACACTGAGATGCTTTCGCGTAACATTTGTTGCCGTGGAAAAGCAATAAATATTACATATTCTGAGTGTATGTTTGTAGCCTTAATTTATCCAGCATATAAAGCGCATGCGTCTTATTATATATTCATCTGTGAACTGTCCGGCTGTACCATATTTTTCCATATTATCTCATAAACAGCACGATTTTCGGAAAAGTTATTGAACACAATATGTGTATTTTAATTTTCCATACAATAGTTTTGTCTGAAACATTCTCATTCGTAGAAGAATTCAAAGACATAATATCGTAAATGTACATAGTTTTTCAAGTAAAATACACGTCATTCTTGTTAGATTTTAATAAAACTTGAATTTTCTCGACAGATATTTTGTGTTTTGATTTTCCCTACAATATTTTTGTGTGAAAAAATTCGCATTCGTAGAAGACTTCAACGACATACTATCGTAAATGTACATAGGTGTTCACGTGAAGTACACGTCATTGTTGTTAGATTTTAATAAAACTTGAATTTTCTCGACAGAGTTTTTAATCTTCAACTATCAAATTTCAGGAAAATCCGCCCAGTGGGAACCGAGTTGTTCCATGCGGCAAGACAGACAGACGTAAGGAAGATAATAGTCGCCTAATAACCACAGCATGAGTACTGTCAGATAGGGAGAACCAGGATATTTATGTACAGAAACAGTAATTCCTGTGCAGATATGCTTATTCCCAGTGCAGAATGTAAGATGTACCTATTATCGTATGTAATGGTCCAACAATAAAAACAAATATCCTGTTTTAATGATGCACCGATGAAAGAAAGGCTTAACGCGTTTTCGATAAGTGTTGTTGGTCAGACTGTTCTTCATCTGCCAGATAAGTCTAAACCCCTGAAGACAGAATACACGTGTTCACCGGTTTAACGTCCCTTATCCTCGTACACTTCCAATAATCGTCTACGTGACAGCAGTTGGAAGTTATAAGTCTACACAACAATTTATTTGATCTTCCACCCCTAAAAATTCTATAACGTACAGTACGGCATTCAGCTCTACGGCCGCAGAAGTGAGTTTCATAAGTCTGTTTCGCATTCCATACAGAGTCACAAAGCTGGAACCCGAAGTGTAGATATTTGCTCAACAGACTTCCCTTGAGGTAATGTTAGAGTTTATTGTTTCAACTCCACCTATTATGAGGTGACATTACGTCATACCAGCACGGGACAGACTGAAATAACCTGAGTACTCCTACAATTAACATCAGCGATGAAAGTGATCTAAAGATGCACTAAGATATCTACACCTTACATAAACATGAATGGTTACAAATATATGTCACGTTTTTATTATTTACATACTCCACCATGAAAGCAATTTCTTTCATTCCTAAAGCGGTGACATTCAGACGCTCTTTGGAAATTACATTTCATCAATTTTATATGCTCAGATTCTTCAGCCAGTAACTCCTTATTACGATGTGATAATTTAGAAAATCTTCGTCGAAACACGATCTGTTCTACTTTCGGGCATAACACTCACGACAGTCTTCGGCTGAAATTCCCATAGTCTCTGATAATTTCCTAAGGTTTATTGATTCCCATACTTTTAAAATTCAGCTTTCCACAGCTGCACACACACTTCAGTTTTAATCCGATAACATACTTTGACTATCACAATTAAATTTTCTGAATTCAATGTACATAGAATTTCTCTTTGTTCTGGTAATTACAGAGGAACGTTCATTTTATGAATATCATTATGCCGCGTCGTCTCAAAGGTTCATATAAAATGAGCTCAACTTGATGTGGCTACGTTGCAGGGTTTAAAACGTGACAGTGTCATCTGCTCTATCACCGTTATCATTCCGAAGTTGATGTAACATAATTTTTACTAAATGCACAGAATTTTTAATATGTTTGCATAAGAAGTTATAGGAGGCGAATTTTTCGTGCACTGAATGTTGATTACTTTATTTAGGAGATGAAAATAATACGTACCTTGCATTGTATTATGACGTTAATTCTGAAAATAAACTTCATTTAGATCCTATATTTTGCATTAAAGTAGCTGATTATTACTGACTGTATTTCTTCCACACAAAGCATAGTGCCGAACTTAAATTCATTTTAACCATTTGAATTCCTACCTCTCGCACTTTACTACAAATACGTTGATGAATTCTCACTTTATCGCCACACGTACCTCGCCAAACGCTTTCACGCCGGGCGGAAGGTAATAAAAAGTCGGGTGTGGAAAAGGGCACAGTGGCCAGATGGCGGACAGTATGGATCCGGGCAACTCCCACAATTATGTATCTCCTTTTCACAGGCCTGACACTGTTTTATTTTTACAGGATTCTGACAACAATACCTCGAACTAGAAACGCCCCTCTTTCTAACGAAGACAGTAGGTTCAATTTATTATGTTGCCTTATAATAAACTGGAACAAATATAAGCCTACATATTGCGTGGCACTTCAGTGTATCGTAATTGAAGGCATTTTGCTTATCGAGATTTCAAGTTCTGAAAGCGGCGTTGCTGAAAGTCTTCGGCGATTTACGCAGTGTGTATTGGTAAACAGTTATAGACGTTTCAAAGGCACTACACTCTTTCGACACGTCAGTAACTATTTACCCGTCTACAGAACGCACACAAGTCAGAAGACTTGAATCTCCTATACTACCTCCTCAACGCAACAATCGCTATCATGTGCGGTGACATAGAGGACACAAACTACCGTACAAAGTAAGTATAAGTCATCCATAGATTCTACTAAAAGTAGCAAAGCAGAAGTGCGACAGTGTTCTCGCACATTGCGCTCTTCACTTCGCCGTAAAGGACAAGAGAATTGTTGTGGCGGCTTAAGGTACTGCATGCACAGCGTCCGAGTTATGACAGCTAGTCAAGCTAGAAGCATCTACATATATAAGAATGTGAAACGTGAAATAATGAATTGCAATGCCTCTACTCTTGCATTCTTCAACCAGCAATGCATCAGTCAAAACATAACACCCTTATTGTACGTAAAATATTACCTCAAAAATCACTCACTACATGTTTCAGCCCACAGAAGGGGCCATCCTCAGGTGAGAAAACACAAAAATGTATACACAAAAAGGCACTAGTGAGAGGAAAGATGCCTCTTTCTACAAACATGAGACAACATTTGCTACATTAGAAATCGTACAATGCCTGCTGGAGTCATAACAATGTTCAGTAATATTAAAATCTTAACATGCTAAAATACAACCATAAAATCATATAGAATTATATTGCCAGAGAAGTCTTTAGCTCCGTAATATACTGGAATGAAGTAGTTGGCAAACAAGCACGTAGAATTTCGTTTGTTATGAAAAGTGCGGAAGTAATTTTTGAGCGAAAGCAAAGACACATAAAGGAAAGAACGTGTTAGAGGGGCTAATAACTGAAAAAGCAAATCCTGTCCGTAACACGGTTGAAACATTTCGAATTATAGCAATGTAGAGACACTCTATATATAGTCTTTCGGTCTCTGTCCGACGATTAGTCCATTCTTTTAGAAAAGACTGAAGCAGATAACATTTCTTCATTGCAGAGTCAAAGCACAGAAATAATTTTTGCTACCTCATCTAGTCAACTAACAACTAACTAATTAACACGATATTGTAGAGTAAAGTGATACTTCGGCTAACGAAGATAATTCGTTCCGGAATCACATTCGTTAGCCGAAATCTTCGTTAGCCGAAACGTGAGCAACTTTCTGCTTCCCTTGGGTTTGTCGCTTACTTTTTTAGGTTGGTGGGTCTCCCCTATGTGATGTGGTCAGCTCATTTCTTTGTCACACACATACAGACGGAAAAGATAAGCTCCTGGAATGGCCCGACCGTTCATGTTTGCTGCTTTATGTTAGCGCGAGCATCCACTAAAACATTCGTTAGCCGAATCCATATTCGTTAGCCGAGTCCGAAAAAACAGCGAAAAAAAATCTTCGTTAGCCGAAAAATTCGTTAGCAGGGTCACTCGTTAGCCGAGGTATCACAATATTCCTTGAGAAGCAAAGAGTTCTTAACTTGCGAAGAAATTCCCCGATTTAATGAAACTTTAACGCTTATGGCCGTGTTCGTAAGAGCCCGACACCGGTCCCATTTCGGAGTCATATGAACCCAGTCCACACCTTGTTCTGTAAGATTTATTGTAACATTACCTTATAACCTACACCTGGGTGTTCACAAAGTGATATCATCTCTTCCGACTTGTAGACTAAAACTTTGTATGCGTTTATCATCTCGTCCATATGTTATACTCCACCCATCGCACCCTCGTCATTTTGACCTCCCCAGTACTGTTTGGTTCGCTGACGCCAACACAATGGCTTCCACATAAGACAGCATGGACGTGTACTTAACGTAACTAATGCGGTTGGGACAGATTACAAACATTGTGAAATAAAGATTATTTGTGAAATTCCGTAGTCACGAGATTAAGCAATAAGAGGGCATCCCCGGTTCGAAATAAGCAAGACAGCGGGAAATATCGCAAATTCAAATTTCCTTCCAGTTGGTCAGATTCACGATATGACAGGACAGCCTACAGCACCCGAGTTCCGGTAGATTCCTTCAGGGAAACTTGGAGACAACCGTTTTCATAGATTCATTTGCTCATAGTTTTTCTCACTTCATCGAAGTGAATGATGAAACAGGCAAGCAGAACTGACTAATACTTAAAAATCATTAACAAATTAAATTTGCCGTCCCCTTCCCGAAAATATTGCAATGTTCTTCCCACTTATGGTATAAATGTTTCCACTGCATACGATATTTATAACAAGCCTGATGGATGATTGGAGCATCGCAAGGCAATAATGACAGTATGAAAGAGGAAAGGTGAGCATTTATACACCTAGTCATCCAGCAATATGTGAATTCGTGATTTCTGCGACAGTGATTCCTGTGATCCAGCATTTCAAGAGGGTTCTTCGTTAAACAGCGACAGGACTTTGTGATATGAAACGTGATTACTCGCTCTGAAGTACAGTAGGGCCTACTTCTAGCGACGTCTGAGAAATAGCAAATAATCTGCATCGTGTATGCCCCGCTATTCCAATTTGTACAATGCAATGGCAAAGGAACTTCCTAGTCCTACATAGGTGTCAGTAGGCGCGGGCGCGCTCACACACACACACAGAATCACAATTCACCAGTTCCATCCCACAATTGATGCCACCTCTATTTACATGCTGAATGGGCTTATCGACTTTCTATGCTGCAAACATCGACAGCATGAAAACAAAATAAAATAAAAGATAAATAATTATATTTAGGTTTACAGCAAGCCTACAATTCCATGTGTAAAACGCAGGCTGTCAACAACTTTTCGTAAACTACTCCTGGCACACACAAAGGCACAATAAAAAAGAAGACCAGACACGATATATTATTTTCATCCACAGAGTTTTCAACTTCCAAAATTCCCGAACCAGTACTGAAGCGTTGCGGTGTGTATGAATGAAGACACACAGGGGGAAAGGCGCAGGCACTTTGTATGGTACAGAGGAGATTTCAAAAACTGGGAGGTGGGATTTGACAGGCGTGAGGATGTTATAACTATTGAAATGGTGTGGGGGGTTTGGTCTGAACATACCCATCCCCGATGTGTGCTGGAATTATTCTGCTGTCCCTGTGGAGCATCACAAAGTACTAGAGTGGGCATTGTTATATCACGGAGTCGAGAGCAGGGTTTGCAAACAATTGAAAGCAGGTAGGATTGTACAACTGGCACACATCGCGCTGTGCAGACCGTTGGCTGGACCAGTACTGAAAGCCTGTGTGACTACTGACAATGATGGAATTACATGAATCAATGCAAGGTTTAACGTACAGTCATCCTAATACAAAAATACGAGAACTAATTGAAACACACGTACAATTAAGCAACGACAAAGAGGTAAAACCCAGAGTCATGCACTTCGCGAAGTTGAATTTCAAATTCTCCGCCCTTCGGACATAACTTCTTACAATGCTCTTCTGTAGATATGAATTTGTTAATTAAAAGAATCAGGCCACATACTGCTTAGGTCTACTTTATTTGAAAGCAGAATCCCAAAATATCCCTTCCCTAATATCGGTCCTGTTGAGTCTGATTAGTCCGCACTGTCCACAAGAATCGAGACAAAGAGGTCAAGAGAATGTTTTCCCAGCACACGAGACGAAGGCATATAGGGAGAGCAGAGGTATAGCTCCACCCATTCTTAACCTCGGCAAGTTTGTGGTCAACGCCACGTCCCGGTCGCTTTATCCCCCGGCAAAGAACCCGAACTCCGCAGCCCATTGTAAAGGGGGCTGGATGGGCCTCAGAACCGGTCTGCAGGGATTTTGGAGAAAATATCTTGCCCCATACTGGGATTCGAACCATGGGTCATCCAGCCCGCAGCGAGTTGCTATATCGACTACGCTATCCCGGCTCCCAGAATCAACGCAAGGAGCCTAAAAGCTTTTTTCTCTTAGCAGATAGAACTGGTGTGAGAAGCGATTTCATATTTCGCACGTAGATATAAACATGGAGTGGCAGTCACGTTCAGCAATTTGAAATAATCGCTACCACTGCAATTCCAATATAAATCTACCAGACCGAGAGCATTATAGAGACTAGGTTACGGGGTAAACTGTCTACGAATCGTTGTTCGATTGCTGGTAGCAGCCAATGATCTTTGCCTTCTACAGAGTTTCCACAACGGCCCTAGGGCCCAAACACTCTTCTCTACACAATTCATACCGGGGTAAAGTGTCAGCACGTGAAGATGGCTACTTGCCTCCACCTATCGCAGAGGTTAAGAATGGGTGGAGCTAAACCTCCATCTCCCATATGCCCTCATGGCATGCATAGGTACAACTTTACTATTACCTTTTACATGAGTATACATCTAGATTTCAGAAGCAGTAAATTCTGAACACCAATATACAATGCTATATCTCTCACAGTGAGTCTTCAAAACTTTAACAGCTAAAGAAGAATTCAGTTTCACAGAGCAGGCCTACTATTGTTCCAACACGGAACATATGGTGTTCGGCCGTGAGAGAGGCTTCAGAAAGACACCCCACTAAGGCTTTCCGAATCAAATTCGCACTGATTGGCTGCACCGTAATTGTTCACTATGAGAACTACCAATCACAGGCACATGACAATTATAACGTTTAGGGTAGAGAGCTGAAAAGAACCCTCATCAAACATCTGACGTCACTTTTACTGCCCTCAGACACTCTCAATAAGCCTGTCCTTCCCTCAAATTATAATCGTATTGGAAGGAAATTGATTTCTGTGCACGGCATAACGCCTTCCATTCAGTGAGCTATAATGTTTTCCCCAAATTTCGACTAGTGAAGTAACACTCCACTCTTTCATTTGCAGGTTCCTCTCGCCTACCATATGCGGGTTGTGTTCACACCTCTCTACCGAATTCCGTATAACGTTAGACGAAAACCGACCAACTTAAGCGAATGGTGTGTCACTGTATGTCAGCAAAACAGTAAGTATAATTTAAAAATGCTAACTGTTATTCCATATTTAATTATGTTTTTAAATTTCACGAAGTAAAATATAAGCTTATATCACTTCTCAGTCATGGAGCCATAGGAACGCAATTTATCTGTAGTGCAAAGTTTCGCATTAACATCACGTCAGTTTTACGTAAAACCGCGTAAACTAAAATTCTTACTCGCAGGCTCGACAGCAAAACAAAACAGACAATTTTTAATATAAAAATAATGATAAAACGCAAGCCTAGATGATTTAAACGATTAGGCGACCTCCTTGTTCGATACATTTTCACTTCAGTAACCTCATCACGTATTGCAAAGTAAGTGAGCTTTAACTGAGGTCCCACATGAAACTCTAATTTCACAACCAGATCAATCAACTACACTTTTGGTTACAATCCTTCAAAAATGTCGGCCACTGTAAGTCGCTCCACTATGCCACCAACACAAGGCATAGCTCTTACTTCAATAACTGGAGACTCCGTTCTCTCCGTTCCATTCCAGTGACAGCGTAGGCCGACCTGTGGCAGCTTTATTGACGGTATACGGCAGTCTTAGAGAGAGCAAGAACCTATCGAAAACTAATAAATGTCGTCCACGTGAGCGGAGCATCTAATGTCCGCAGCATAGGGAGAGAAATTACCATTTTAAATGTCGTGACACGGCAAACACACTGTCAAGTGAAGACTGGCTTTTCATTTCATACAAAATTATACACTCAACTAGCCCCCAGTGCGGAAATTACCGGACTAAAACAGGCGCTTCTATGTGTAAAAATATCTCTTTGAAAGATAAGGGTTCAGACCCATGGATGGCAGATATCACAATCTCGTATTAGCAAATCCTGAAACAAGGCCGGAGACATAGTACCGATTTAACTCTCCCACCATAGCCATATTATGGCAGTATGTATTTAAAGTCCACGGTGTATTAATTCAATTTATTAATGAATTCAAGGAAAACATTATATTACGTAAGTGCCTGATTATGTTTAATAATATCCGAAACTTACCGAGCTGAAAGTTGAAATTAATATTGTGTTTTATGACACTGGAGTAATGTATTACATTCTTGTGCCGCATAATTGTATTAATAAAATGTACAGAACCGAAGGTTCTTTCTTATATTCACAACAGCCCGTCACTGGTCCCTGTAGTCAGTTGATTCAGGTACATTTCTTCACCTCTCATTTCTCTGACATTTAATTTCATAAAAATAACACCTAATGTTTAAATGTAGACCTAACTATGAATTTAATTAGAAATGTAGGGTCGGCTTATTTCTTGGCTTACTTCACGAAACCTTCTCCATCCCTTACGGTATAATATTGCTACAACGTCCAAGGTAAGAATTACTATGAGCAATAAAATGGCAGAAACACGCAAAACGCCGGTTGTTGCATACTTGAAGGCGGTATCTGGGCTATTTGCTGGAGTAACTGAGGGTAACCACCAAGATGATGACAGAATAGGCAACCTCCTGGCCATTATCGAAGGCGCAACCTCCGAAATACGAAGGATAAGTGCTAAGCACTCGATCCGTGTAGGGCAAGCCACAAAATATTCTTTCTAGAATAGGCAGCACAACTCAAACCCTGCACGTCATCATAATAGGTCTACAACAATTGTAATAAATGTGAATATAAACCAATCTGTGTAAATTATTTGGGATATAATGTTAAGAACAGAACACAATACACAGGATCGAAAAATTATCAGATAAACTTTAACTTCACAGACAGGTAACTGATATCAAAGTGGAATATTTCAAAAGTCACTTTCACTAACTTGCACAATAAGAACACCTTGCTTCAAGTTTCAAACGTATAAGACAATGCTCTGTAGATGGCGCTGTGATCACCACGCACTCATGCATAAGTTTAAAATAAAATATAAGGAAAACAGCAGCGGTAAGACAAGTAGAGCAGACATCTGAAGCGATGCCATGATCAAGCTTCAAGAAGAAAACTAAAAGTATCCAGACAAGACATGGAGAAGGAAGGGGAAGGAATATATAATAACATGGCACACTGTCTGCCTAACCATTTTCATTTTCAATACAAAAATAAAATAGCAGTTAACGATAAAAAAAAAGGGGATACAAGACCTGAGCCAACACACAAAAGTTTTGAAACCACGCACACAAAAACACGAAGCTGTCCAAGAGTATCATGACAAGTATGCTGCATTTTTAAAAAGCGTTCCACAGACCTCCCAAGTCGCTGTTTCTGCTCCTTCAGATATGATTGTATGATGACATGGTATCTGCCTTCTTGCTTGCAAGTCACCACTTACTCTAAATAATCCATAGGATTTACATGCCTATACGACTCTTTTTTTCAAAATATTATCTTCTTTTTTTGTGCCTTAGAGTCATTATATACTTAAAAATACTATGTTACAATCCTTGACAATTTTGAGCGACATTCATTTAACATACAACGTACAAAATTAAAGGTCCCCCGGGGCGAAACCTACTCTCAAATTTACATTAGTTAATTTAGTGAAAGTAAAAAAAAAAAAAAACTAGTGCAGTGACTGCTAACTTATGGTGTGACATTTATGCTACATGCTAGGTCTATAGCATGACTGCCCACTTACGTACGCTTTAAAGTCCAGAAGATTTTGTCAGGTTAAGTGTGCAAAATACGCTTTTCAACGTGCCGTCTGTATTTTTGTTCCAAAAGCCAGAAGTGAAAAATGCAGTAACTGCCGAGTGTGCCACACTATAGTAATTATAAGTTTAGATTCCGAATGGTGAAAATTGCGAACTTGGGTATTAAACCATAAAAGAGAGACTGGTCATAAATACGGGAGTTCCCTAAGCTATATGGTGCGTATTGCACTCCGACTTGACAAGCTAACTAAATAAGACATAGAATCTGAAAATTGTATTTAGGCCAATTTATTCCTTTACATCTAGTATTTCGCGGGCTATTCACTGCCTTTGGATTTAATTGAAAAACAAAATGCATATGCGGCTATCTGCCTGAAGGCATTGCACTGTGACATGCGTGTTATTTCCTTTTGATTACTTCCAGCTCAGTAAACTACAGTTTGTCGTACTGAGGGATCATATACGTATGGCCAGCAACACAGAGCTGCAACAGTTCACTTTATAATTACGTACTTAATAATAATACTGCCTTCTTAGATGTGGTCACAAGCGGTATGGTATAAATTTAGCAACTTTTCGAAGATGTGTTGCCCCCTTGTGGGTAGTAGAGGCACCTAGAAGATAAAAACACTACGATCCTCCGAAACATTGGTAAATTTATACCAGAATACATGGTATCATATTTCCGAAGCAAGTATTCTTCAACAACCTTAATACTTATTCATAGGTATGAGGCGTATACGGCGGGATATAATTAAATATAGATATCTCTAAATCAGTCTGGACGTTCTGGAGAACATTTCTTGCCCCTACTGAGAACAGAACCACTATTCGTCGATCGTAATATCAGTAGCCTAACCTCTATACCGACGGCAATTTAATACCAAGTTACATAATAATCCGGTTCCTAGTGCACAGAAAACACAATGTGTCTTCCTTACGAAGGCGAGTAGGTTAATATCGTAAAGGGAGTTAATTGTTGTTTATTATGAGAATCCCTTAAAATAAATATATAAATAAACTTTGCGGACAAAACGCATATTTCTAATTATTTTTGTTTATTTTACAATGCTACTTCAGCCGGTATGGGTAGTTTCTATGCTGAAGCAGGTGGTACATTCGATAATCACTTTGTTTTAAAGGGTGGATATTACCAACATTCTACGTTCCGATAATTTTCTGAGAGGTGTTCGTCATTTCAGAATTATGAATTGCCTATAACAGCTGTCAGATCATGAGAAAGACATCACAGGGGTAGATAACACACCTTCAAGGGATCCATCTTACACTAAGGGCTCAGCATATAATAACAGCTATTAAAATTTACTATCCTATACGTGCGTCTCACAGCAAACCCCCACCTTCTCGCCCCACCCAGTTGCTCCAATAAATACGACCCCTATGATGTGCCTCGCAACTAGACACGAATCTATGACGGCACTGCCGGAACTGGTCATTATGTATATCCCAGTGTATATTAACTTGAAAATTCCTTATTTTATTCCATTCCTGCTCCTTACTATCAACTGGAAATTTTCTAACTGCGCGGGTATCCAGAGCACTATCTAGAACAGTGACCCACGTCTTCTCGGACTCTATTTCGATGCCAAAAACGTTCAAAACTGTGTGAAACATTTCTTCAAGTTTTCCTGTCTGCTTTGTATTAATCAGTCAATAAATAATGTCAGGTGTTCTTCTAATACCGGTTATTATTTCTCCTTTCTTTCTATTAGTCATTTAATGCAGGCAGTGTTATCAACACTTCATGAAACTTGATGAAAATTAGTTTTCATTCAGTAAATCTGAGAATAAATAAGCCATATGACCCAGATATAATCCACCAGATGTGGGTATGCCTGTAGTATATACTTGTATTGTGACTGGAATTTATAATTGTGTCTGGTACTTATCGTTTTTCCTGAGACTGAGTCCAAAAGATTTGTTTTGTTCCTTTGCGACCAAGCACTGTGTATTACTTGTCTACGTACAGTGTTACATCTTTCGTGCTATAATTCGTGTCTTCACTAATTTTACGAACACAATTTCGCACACGTCCAAGCATATAACTAAAGTCTTACTAATGCAAGAAGGCGATGTACTTATGGCTTATTTTGTGACGCTATCAATACGACAGACCACACAGCGTCGGATGGAAGAATGACCGAAAAATTATCAACTGTACAAATGTGGGAGAAAGCAGCTCTCTCAGAACTGAGAAGGTATCGGTGCATTTGCGTGGGTGTAATGAAAAACCTTAGAACAGTCGGTATTCCGGTTAAAACTCGAGCCGTTCGCCTCCCGAATGCTTTACCGGTTGATCCAGCATTCTTGGTAAAGCGAAGCAAGGCACATTTAATAAACAAATATGAACTTGACTCTCACTTTCTTAAATACAAAGCTTGGCAATATTAATGATATTGTATAGAGAAGTTTACAAAGAATCTCCTATACTCACGCAATTATAGTATTGTTAACAATGGTCTTTGACTGGACTCGAACTTACGATGTCCCAGGTCACACGCACTTTAATTCTGAAATTTGTTTTGCTGAAGTATTATAAAATTTCGTAAGTTCGTGATTACGCTATGGAATATTTTAAATATTAATGGCCTTCATTAGGCTGGAAAATGTAGCAAGCAAGATCAGAAATGCGTACAAATTGTTTGCGGGAAATCTAAAGGGAAGTGTATTTCAGAGACCTAAGCGCTGATGGAAACAAAAAATTAAAACTGACTTTGAATGAAGACGGCGCAGGTGTGTAGTGGAATTAACTGGTTCAATGTAGGACAAAGTTGAGGGCTTCATATAATATAGGAGAATTTCTCGAGCAACTGAACTGCTGTCTACTTTTCAAGAAGTCTTCTGTCCCAAGTAGTGAGTGCGTAAATTAACATGACATAATTCTGGAATATTTTCATGTTTTAAATTTAGGATTTCTTTTAGTCATTTTTAGTAATGCTACAGGATGCTCCACCACAGCTGTTAACACGAAATCGACAGAAGAACATTGCAGGAACTGTTGCCTCCATGAAGAACCCTGTTTTCTGCTATGTGACTTATGTTGTTCGGTAGAAATTTACCAACGTTTCGAAGGAACATACTGAATCCATCTATAGGTTACTTTCTGGAGCGTTGGATTTACCAGACTATAAGAAGACATATCCCAAAAGGCGATACTCTTCATGGTCAACGCCGCGACAAACTCAAATCACACCTAAGAAATCTTATTCGTAAAAATT
This sequence comes from Reticulitermes speratus, assembly GCA_021186555.1. Taxonomy (NCBI): domain Eukaryota; kingdom Metazoa; phylum Arthropoda; class Insecta; order Blattodea; family Rhinotermitidae; genus Reticulitermes; species Reticulitermes speratus. The sequence continues at coordinate 34,184,460 of JAJKFL010000003.1, read as the reverse complement.
TGCTTTCTACACTGCGTCGTGGTTGCATTCTTGCGAACACTATAGGCTACTTTTACTCGGTATCATATGAAGACTGTGGTACGAGCAGCAATCATGTTGCGTGTCTCCTGCTTGAAACTTACTTCCCACACGTTTACAGAATAAAGAAGATAAGAGAGCAAGATAAAAAAAGCAAACTAAACACAAGATTCAATTTAAAATTACAACTAATTAGAAAGTACATAGAATTTAAGTAATTTAAAACAATTTCATATTGTATGCTATGAAGAAAACAACTACAATTGGTGTGTAATTACAGTGGGATGCAAAATGATAATTTTAAGCAACTGTCAACGAAGAGCAAAGACTGATATGATGATAAAGTAGCAAAGAGCTGAGTGCAGAAGTAGGCAGGCAACGTAATAATGCACACCATTCCGGTGCAAACGATTTCCATTACCACTCTACTGCTACTATATGTCTACTAAAATTCCTACCAACATCGCAAATTCAGGCCATTATAAAAAATAAGATTTTCCATTAAACTCGATTATGAAAAGGAAAAAAACAGCAATGTTAATAGTGTAATCCGAAGCACAAGATTAACACATTCCACTGCAGTGGTTGAGGCACTGCGCTACAAGCTGGAAGGTCGCGGGTTCGATTCCCGATGGTGTCACTGGAATTTTTCATTGACATAATCCTTTCGATCGCACTATGACCCTGGGGTCGACTCAGCCTCTAACAGAAATGAGTACCAGGAGTATTTCCTGGGGGTAAAGGCGGCCGGTGCGTAGGGCTGACAACCTTACCACCTTCATGTGCCGATTGTCTAGAAATCTGGGATCCTCAACCTCCTGGAACCCTAAGAGCCTGTAATGGGATTGCTTTACCTTACTGCATAAATGTAGTATAATATTTCAGCACACTCTTTACGATCCTGAAAACCTTACAGTCATTCAGTTAGTCAACATACTCTCCGCAATTTATGGAAAAGAATTTTATTCCCGTGCCCAGAAAGGCTTGCTACTACGCCCTGTTTTATCCAGGTTTACGTCCACAAACACTTTCCCTCAAAATTAAATTTTAATGGTAGTCAAAAGTTTTTGTCTATGTCTCAATCTGTCTCTTTACTTAACACATACCAACTAAAACTCTACGTATACGTTTCCCAATATGTTCGTATGTGCTATAACTCCGCCCATAATATGTTTTCTTAATAATATTCTACGAAGGATAGGACTAAGATTTACGGCATTTTAGCCACTGTAATTTTACTTCTTTCTCTCACATCTGAATCCTACTGTGTACAAGACACACATTGCTAATGAGTAAGGGAGGGACGAGATTGCAAATTACGTAATCCGTGACGCAGTATACATCTAAAGTTAATTTAGTCACCGTAAAATAACATGCCAATTAGTAATTATTAGCCACATGATAACGTCGTATCTGCATATAGTTTTAATTCTTGAAACCATGGCGACTTACATATGAAATCATATTAGAAGAAGTACTCTAAATTCAATGCCTGCATTGAGATGCACCAGAAGTTTTGAATAATTCATCCTTTCAATAGCATAAATTTTCTTCCCTTCAAGGAAAGAGGGCTTCCTACAAAAGCCAAATATCAACCCTCAAACGGCCCTAAAAATATGTTAATGCAACCAAAACTATATGCGGCACACGGAGAGCAACACTCTGCATACACTTTAGACCCGTAGATTCAGCTTAGTGTGTAACACACAAAATCCCTCTTACACTGGCTTCCACACAAGCCCAACCAAAAACAGGAAAATCTGCAACCAAGAGGAAAAGAGATGGAAGTAAACAGAAGGTTGTGGTGTTGGATTTCGACTTCAAATCCCTTTGCGGCAAGCAAAGCGAAATGCTACTTCCTTGATCTCCTTTTGTGAGTAGGAGTTCATCCCTTACACCAATCCCATACTCTCAAGTTGCTCCAGTTTCGGCTGAACTGGCTAGCTACTTCAGACATAATATTTGCAAATGCTGGAACGAAAATCTAATGTACCACATGTGCAGATGCTTTAAGAAGGATCACGTATACACCCTTAGCCTCAGAGTTCAATTTAAGGCCTTTCTCTACATTCCACCATAAGACCCTAACTCTTTATGTTGAACAGTTGTTAAGTGAGGTTTAAGTGTGTGTACGATTATGATCACTAGATAATTTGCAAGATGGCTTCTTTGTCTCAGTTTAATATTAATTACATCACTATATGCAATACACAAAACTAGAAAGTAAGGCCAACTTCCCAATTCTCAAGTTATGTATCGGATAAATAAGTCTGTGGATAGTTCATAATCGAAGGTCTCAGAAATTGTTGAAGCTAAAATATATCAGTCGTCTGATTTGCTCACAGATGGAAAGAACTGAAGGTAGGTCTAGCAACATTTTTCCATATTTAAATTTTCGCTCATATTCTTTGTGAATAAAATCTTACTTTTGTTACTGTATTCTTTCCCATCGATTTGAAATTTGCAATATCTGCGGAAGCTACCCTAGGAATTATGTATGCAATTCTGTATTGCCATCTGCTGACGAATTAGTGGTAATAAGATTTTTAAGCTAATTAATTAATTACATTAAGTTTAATTAAATGAGCGGTAATTAAACAAATAAGTGAACAAAAATTTCGAGTAGAAGAAAGTCCTTGAAAATAATATAACTAGAATTTTAATGCTATGTTAATAATATTATTAAAGACATGTATTTGACGGGTGTATACATAGCAACTTTGATTGTGAAACAGAATGGTTTAGAACAGGATTTCTCAAAATGTGGTGCTCATCCCACTTATGGTAGGCCAAGCATTGTTTATTGGTACGGGGCCTTAATAAAAAAAATCGAAATATAAGAAGGGATAAATATATTAAAAAATAAAATATAAGCCACGTAGCCTACATTTGCTAATATGCAGCAGTGCTGGCAACGTTACGTAACTCATCCCCGCTGTCACTTCGTGTTTCCAGTTTAAATTTTTTATTTAAATACAAAAAATGATGGTACACTGAAGTTGTTAAATTTCATTTAGTGGTATACAGCGCAAAAGTTTGATAACCTCTCGTGTAGAGTAAGATTACAATAACATATGCTAGTTTGTTAATGTCATAAGAAATGACTGAAGTGAAAAGAAAATGCATGAAGGCTACGCCACTAGATGTCATTCATGGGTAAAGGAATTCCCTACAGAAAGTTTGTTAGGGTTATGAGGGGTTACAGCAGAGGGTAACGAGGACAGTAAGAGAGTAACAACAGGGCGGAGGCAAAGGTCGCCGAATTAATGTTCTCAAAATTACAGCAATGGGAGGAAGTTAGGGGTTATTATACGAACGAATTCGTACTGAACACCTCTCTGCCTTTTTAACCCCACTCTCACACCCTTCGCCATTTTCAAACCCCACCACCTACACACAGAAAGTACCCTCACCCTGGTCTTCTACACAGCATTGCACACAGAGGGTAATACCACGCCTGAGTTAACATTGGATTATGGGTGGATGGCTGAGGGTGAGGTAGTGGAAAAAGTAAGGGTGGTGGGGTGATGTATGATGCGATTACTCTGTAGTGCAACCTGTGTGTGGCTCTCTATATGTTATTTTGCTGATAACACAGTTCCATTGCTATCCACCGCACAAAATTCCCTATACACACACATCTAACCCTCTCTATTGTATCAGCAGACATTCATTCTGTGCATGTTAGCTGCAGGTCCCATCAAGAGAATTACAATATTACGTACAAAAAATTGTCAACGAGTTAAAAATCAAAACTGCCAGCACAGAGCGTTTTAGTGATAGACCGATTTTGTATCCAGTTAAAAACACAATTTGAAGAGCTAAATATAAACATCGCATTAATTTCCTTGCTTGAAGCAGTTACCATGTACTTGTCACTTTCAAAATATGCAATAAATCGAATAAAAACTTACATTTAAAATAATATCCCACTGGGCAGCACCATGTACGAAAGCGCTGAGGCATGAAATGTGCGCCTTACGTAAAGAGATGATATATACGTGTATGTAGAAAGTTTTCATGTCAGTGTATGCGCCTACACTAATCAAAACTGTCACTGGACTTAATACTTGTACTTGTTCCAAAACGCACCGTTAAAATCAAAAATGAATATTAGAATTATTGGTGGAAGAGGTTTGTACGGAAATCGCATGTTGTCATTCAGTCAGTCATTCGTCGTCTGTCTTGCGACAGGCCCATAGCCTCTTCCAAAGCGACCTGACCACAGAGCGCGAGCTAGTCATTCCACTTTCAGGTTCCAGTATCTTCTCTTTTCCGTAAGGTCATCCAGCACCTACTTATGTCTTCTTCATCGTCTTCCTATCTTCTCTTATATCTTTCCTTCAATAATGTGTTTAGAAGGGAGTTCGTACGTAAGATGTGAAAAATCGAGTATTGTATGTAAGGTTCATTTCCTCCTTGACTATGCAATTCTCCTTCGTTTTTCACAATAACGGTCCAACTGGTATTCTCCATCCTTCTCCAGTACCACACTTCAAAACTTCCAAGGTATTCGCAAGGTTTGTGATAACATATTTTATTCGGTACAACACAATGTAAACTGTAGACCTAATAACATAACTAACGTCATATTCGAATTTCCAGTGAAATATAACATGGCCTGTTTATACAAAATGAATAGTCATATACGTTTCAATTCGTCAAATTCAGCAGAAACTTATCTTGCAGTTAACAGGTAGGCTTATATTTAATTATAATATTTACAACAAGTTATCTGATAAAACACCTAATTATTCACACTGAAACCTTCTAAGCGGTAGTATTAATAAATTAGGATATCAAGAACTCTTTCACGTATGGAGTCGGGTCTTCAGTCATTTAAACCACTGAAGCAGATATAATTCCTTTGTTTAATATTGAAACATCATATACCCTTTTCAAGTACTGTCATATCATAAGAATATTCTTTTGATATTTGCTATATTGTGGTTGTTATTGCACACAGAAGATGTAAGAATACCCAATGAATGAAACATTTATGCTGCTAGTTCATTTGAAGGAAACTGCGCCTGGGCGGGTATGATGGCATGTTAAGGAAACGCATTGCCCTCCTTTAGTATGGCTGTTGTTTAAAACGTATCAAGTTACTGGACAACATCGCGATCAAGTATCTTCAGTTTTATAGCTGCTAATGAACATATGAAACCACCTAACGTATCCTCCTGAGGACTGCTAGTTAAGGCTTATTCCACCTGCGTAATAGTTTATGTGCTGACAACTTGTGCGCTGATCATCACACAGTTTGAGAAATGTTCATACCAATATTTTTGACGGGTACCTACCTCCTATACTTAACTTTGTCTCACGTCCACAAATGAGCTGTTAACAGTGCAGCTGTTGATGTGCAGTCAACTAACTGAACAAAACCTCACTCAATGGGGTAGCAGATTCTTGTTGCTTCCAAATGTATTTTAATATTTCCTTCTCATAGATCTGTTCAACATATCTGTCCACAAAAATTTAGGAAATTGCCAAGTTTCTGGTATAATTTCTTTTTCGATTACAAATTTCACCTTAGCTCCAATATTTTTCAAATTATTTTCTTACTTGTAGCCAAGAGATTGGTTTTCACAACTAGAGGACACAAATACCAAAAATTGTAATAAATAATAATAATAATAATAATGGAAAACCGATAAGCTAGGAAAAAGCCAATACAGTGCCCGTGCTGCCTAAATCTGTAGTCTTTCATCGTTCGAAGATTGGGATCATCAATTCGAGCAGCAAAGGGCCCAACCAAACGTCTAAAAATTCTTATTTTTAGGCTGTGTTGTGAATAGGAAAAGGCCAGAGGGTACAAACTGTAAACGCTGAAGAAAGAGAGGAAGTAGGAGAGAAAACAGAAGGACGGTGGAGCTGGTCTTGCAGTTAGCTCAGACGTCCTACGAAAGGAACCAGAATCGTACCCCAAGTCAGCATAGCAATGCGATAAAAAAAATGGGCACACACATTTCCTCCTCAAAATGATGTTTGTGCACTAATACTAGTGTTCAGTATTTGGGCGGTCGGAAAAGTTGCGAAAATATATGTTAAACTACACACTGCATTTTACTGCAGGTTACAGGTTCGTAATGTTCCAACAAATGTCCTGAGTTACTAATTTGCTTGATTCCTTCCTCCTTTTTTCTTCTTTCCTTTTCTTCTTCTGAAGCTTTCTCGAATTAGACCCTATAACCCCTTTCGAATTTACGGTTTATTCCTACAGTATGTGTTCCTAGGCGACTGTTATGATTCCTTGGCAATCAGCTTCCGTTTACCCCACACGTGTTCAGAACACTGGAAAAAACCAAAGTACATCTTACACAGAGTCTGTGTTTCGAACACAAGATCCCACTGTACGAGCCCTCGAAAATGATGTAATATTACTTTACGTCAGAAGGCGCCATTTTATAAATTAATATAACTTAAATGTTTAACTGCAAATAAATTTCCAATCGGTGAGCGGAAAGTAAAGTGGCATACTCTATAGCACACATACGGAGGTATGAACACATACTGGTAACCCGACACCACTGCTCCGTCTTTCATACCAAAGTTCATAAAACACGCTTTTCTGTTGATCCTTCCAAAAAACGTTCATCATCTCTTTCCCTCTTTTTGTACCTCCATCTTCGTCTACACCGCATTGCCGTTGGCCTGTTCAAAGCGTCGCCTCCGATTTCCGTTCGATAGCGTCAGTGTTGGAAAAGGGTGGCGCTGCTTCCCACTTGGCGCGAGGAAGACCGATGGCTGAAGCTTCCACAAAGGCGGCTATGCAGAAGTATAAAGGCGGAGAAGAAACACGCACAAAAAGAGACAGAGAAGGAGGACTTGAAACTCTGAAAACTTACCCCGCCATGAAACGGAGGGAACTTTAGAAAGAGGGTGGATTCTGGACGCAGGTATGTATGTGAGGAAAAGAAATTCTTCAGGAAAAGGGGGAGAAACTCTCTAAAATTCACGAAGAAAAAGAGGGACTGAAATGAAGAGAGAAATAAGAATGTGAGTGGGTGGCAGTAAAGGAAACTGGGAAAGGGGAGAAAAAATCTTTTCGGAACTCCTTAAAAAGGTCGTCAGAATACGAAATCGTAAGGGGATGGATCGTGCTTAAGTGAAGATCTTAAGTAAATTAAAACCAGAAGAATTGCAACTGCAGAGTAACAACTAGAGAAAAATAAAGTATCAATATGCAAACTCAGAGAACCGTAAACAGAAACTATTTCTGAAAAATAACAATATCGTCAGTTGATTTTTGACACTTGTCTCTTAAGTGATAGCTCTTTATTCAGAAATATTCTTGATCAAAATTTGCTAATTGATACAAACACAGTGTAATAATGAGTAGAGCTTTCTCGTCAGGTTCTTAAATGCTCTGTTGGTAAAGAAAGTTCACAAAATTTATAGGATCCGAAAGTTCATCCTCCTCTTCACAAGAGCCACTCTCTCGATCCTATAGTGAATCAGACAAATCTAGCCCCCACCCTTGTATCCTATTACTTTTAGGATCCAGTTTAATGCAATTCGAACATTATGCTTAGGTCTTCAAAGAGGTATTATCCTTTCTTATCTCCGACTAGGAGCTACATGTCTCGACCATCTCTCTTCCTCTCTCTCTCTCTCTCTCTCTCTCTCTCTCACCCTTTGGTTTGATAAAAAAAGTATTTATTATTATTATTATTACAATAGTAAACTGGCACGAAAAATCTTGTTTTGGCTAATTTCATCAATCAAATATTTTTCACTCTAACCACAGGCCTGTACTTCGCCATTTAAAGTTCTGTGGTTAGTATACGAGCATGTACAACTAGATTTACAACAAGATTTTGCACACACTGAGTGTATTTATGTCTTTATTATGATGCACACAATAAACAGCCATTATTTCTCTAACAGAATTAAGATACTGGTCTTTATAATGGGGATGCATAATGTTCTGTGTTGTAGAAACTGATTCCTTAAATGTAAAGTGGAGTAATCTTATTCTTCAGATCTAAGGACGGAAGGGCACAAGCCGGGAACCTTCACAGCCATGTTTCCTGTTTCTACCGTGTAATAATAATTGTAAATAGTTGTACCCGTGCGAATAATTTATACCTTTGAAACTTCAAAGCACTTCTCAATACAAAATATTTGATGTTTTGAATCTATCCTTTTCTATACGTTTTCGACGTCCTTCAGTAATTGCAACAGCGACGTTGTCAAATGAATACGTTCGGGAAAATTCCACATAGAGCTGGCCGTGGGAAAAAATAGGTGATGGTGCATATATTCTAAAAGTTTTAAGCGTCTGCCCTTGAGCCTTATTTTAATAGTATATGCGATTTTTGTCGGAAATCGCATTTTGCACAGTTTGAAGAGAATGATAGAAACTGATGGACCTAACTGAATACTGGATACAAAGATAGTTTTTCTAGAGCCAAAACTTTCGTTGCTATGCAATGCTCGTGTATGCTTCTTACGATCATGTGCTGCCACCACCAAAGGCCAAGGGATACTACCATATTTCATGTACTTCTCATGGCTTCTGATAGAGGCAGCACTATAAATTTTTAGCGTCAGCTATTTTGTTAAAAACGAAGTATCTATCTTGAAAAGATCCGTTCTGTAGTTCAATAGATCATAACGTCGCAAACAAACCTTACCGTAGCAATATACGAGTATATATGATGCGACTCACAACATCCCTTCAACTGGCTATGTAAGTTGAGTCGTTTGAACCTCGAACCTCGCCCTTTACTACTATAATGAAATAATGATGTGGAAATCCTACCTTCAGAGACATGCTTTTTTCAATGTTCTTACCTGAAACAAAGAGCAAATACAACCCACTTAACATTCAAATATGTGTATTCCAGAATTAAATGTTTCACTCTCTGCATATGTAATACCTAGGAATGTGTTCATATTCAAACTATTTATATGTTGCAGATAGCAAACATTAATGTAAATCTTTACATATTTTAAGGGCACAATAGGACCACAGGTTAAATTTAATTCCTCTAATGCATGTTTGCATTTTTAACACTCGGATAAGTCAATTGATATAAACAGACTAACTACTTGAATTAAATAAGAGTCGGATAGTGTTAATCCACGATAGGAGCCGAAGTTCAGTCATTCAGACAGTGGAACAGGTAGGGTAGTGAACAAGTGTATAAATAATACAATATTTAATTCGGATAAAGAAATAACACACATTCAGGTTGATATTCACCTTATAAACAAACATAGGTGTATACATGTGACAGTCACCCCAATCATTCATAACTGGATCCATTTCAAAATAATTTTTAAGAATATCATTAAAACATAATTATTTAAAACTTAACAGCACCTTAAATATGCGCTCTCAGTAACTCTGCGTGGAAGTTTTCCACGCTTGTATCTTCAAGGGCAAAAACAGAATTAGTTTTTATTGCAAGAATACGAAGTGTTTCAAGATTAAAACATAACAGAAGAGTAAAAGATTAGGGCCTAAGTTTCTATGTGACGTTAAACACATTGCTCCAGCTACGCCTAATGCAGTTTTTTTGCAATAAAATAAGTCAGAAATACGAATATACTCGAATACTTTTTTTCTTCTGTTCCTGCTTAATTATATTTCCTTGTGAATATAGGGACGGGCAATTTTCAGACTCTCTCTTGGTTACAAGAAAAGTGAAGTATGATGTCAGTGTGTGTGAGTGCGCAACTCTGCTCGGAAAAAAAATTCTAAATAATTTCAAATAATATAACACATAATAGTCACTGCAACTACAGATACCATTAAGTTGTCAGTTAAGCAATTAGGGTCCCTTTGCATCAAAGTTCTGTGTACTGGTAACAATGTCACCGTTTTTTCCCCATTCTTAACTACAATGTGGTTGTCAGCCTAGTAGGTCTAAACACGATCTAAAGTTGAAACCGATTATGCAATGTAAATAATAATGACACTTTAACCGTAACTGTTTATTAATATAATAAAACAATTCGTAGAACCCAGTAAGCCTTATATTTTTAACGAAATCATTTCTTTGCCAGCACTAATGACAGATCCTGGAAGACACTGCATCCAGAGTATACTGCAGGCCTCAGAGAAGCCACAAAGTGTCATCGACATTCAGTCATCCTTTATTTACTCCAGGGAGACAGAGAACAACTGAACTGTGCACGTTTCACTTTCGCGTGTTCACATCCTATTCTGTCTTTCCTCAAATCTCAGTTCCTTCATAAATACAATCAAAAATTCGTATTTCAATGGTAACGGAGCGATTGAAACTTCCTATCAGTGGAAAAGGTCCGTTGCAACGTTCCCTCTAATTTTCTTTTTTACAGCTGCGCGGACCTGCTACTGCTCTGAGCAGAAAATTTTTACACGACCTGACGACTGCGTGGCACTTGAAACTTTTTTGTAATATGCATAATAAGAAAATTCCAGCTGTCCGGCAACAATTCAGTGAGCGCGGGAGCATTTCAGTTACTGCGCGGCCGCGCACCCGCGCAGCTTAGAGGGAATATTGGTCCGTTGATAATGCAACGGGTAGTCTCGTATCGAAAGAAGTCCTACAAATCGAGATCGCCCGAAGATTAAAGGCATCTGTTGGACAATGGATATTACTACGCCCGATATGAGTGACAAAAATACACAATCACAAAGATCTGAATAATACCAATGGTGCTACAGTCGAGGTTTATGTTTTTTCTCCGTGTCGACAGGAATTTTCTGTACGGGGTTTCCTAAAATGCTAGCAAGAATGCTAGTTTTGGGGTTTCCTAAAATGCTAGCAAGAATGCTAGTTTTGGATTTCTTCGGGATTTCGTAACTTAATGGGAAAATAAACTAACTTCAACACGAACACCTACATTCAAAAAAGAATTCAACAGCTTGTGTCTTTACAATCCTCAGTATCTTTACTAGTTTCTCAGGTAAAAAGCATGAAGAACGGATACCGTCAATTTTATAGGTGATGTACAGAAAATGATGGAACAGTTATAAATCAATGTAAGGCGTTAACGTAGAATACATGATATTGTTGAGTCGCAAAACACGAATACAGCGGACACTTGTAACGTTTGGTTCTGTTTATGTTGGACCACAATGAGAAGAGCTGTGTGCTCCTTTTGGATTTGCAGGTACCACCACACAGGGTCACCGCCATTATACAAGGTTAATAGACTGGAGTCACAAACAATTAGTCCGAGTTCCACCGCTTGGGAGATACATCTGCAGGCAAAATAAATTACTAGGTCTAGGTTGTAAGAAATAACTTGTGCATGGTGTGAGCAATTTAATGAATTTACATGTAGAATAACGAACACAGAACAGCAGCTAAGGGGCAGATTACCAAGACCTTGATTTCAGACAACGTCTAAACATAACGTTATCAACGCCGAAACAAGATAACAGCCTACACTCTGGACACTCAGGAGGGAGAAGAAATTTGAAAAAACACAGTCGTATAATAACAGATAAATGGTTTAAAGTCTTTCCTTAACCTGTTTTGCTAAGTAAATGCATGCTGACACTTGGCCAGTCCTCTAGTCTATGTACAATAGACCAGAGAGAACACTAATGCAGCGAAAGGGGAAGTGGAAATATTTCAATAGCAATAATGTATTCGAAAGTTAAAAAATTGAAAATAAACCGAAACAATTTAGATATACTCTCAAAGTAACAATCACAGAACAAATCATAAGCTGAACATCGTTTCTAATATAACTAACTGTTCACAGATTTCCTTAGAAACATCTAAAATTAACAGATATTAGTAAAAACAGCGCGCCTGATTCACTCACGGCTATATTCTCACTGTCCAATACACTACAGCGGAGAATTTGAATACTGAAGTGTACCAAACGGAACAGACGAAAAAAAAAAACAATTCAGAAGATTGTCTGCATAGAAATTTATTTGCAGTCCTGTTTTGAATTTCATGAAGACATAGTAGAGACCATTTTAAGCACTTTCTAAATATCTTTTTTATTCCTTCTACTTTCCAGGAATTTTCTTAAAGGGGGAGTGCTGATGTGATAAGTGTACTGCCAGGTTTAACATTAAACACCTCTTCAGTTCGCCATACAGTTCCGTACTACTCTTAAAATAGGGAGGGATATTTCTCCTATACAACACCAAACGACCTAATGTTCTAATGGAAGTACGTTTGTCTCCTGTATTAGATACGAATTGACTCTTTATACACATGTCTGCTGTAGATAAATTTTATTAGTGAAAAGGTTAAGGAAAGGATAATAACGTATGGACGCGATATTGAAGCCTTTTATGGCTTTGTTAATTTTATTACTGAATTTACAGGCCCTGTAATCACTACATTATCTTACTTACAGCCACATAAACAAGTTGTATTCACAACAAATTAAGAACAAGTTAATAACAGCATTCTTCTTCTTCTTCGGTGGCACTACAGTCCAATGCGGACCTTCGCCTCCTTAATGGCCCTTTCCCAGTCACCTCTGTTTTTTTACCTTTCTTTCCAGTTGTTAATTTTACACTTCTTAACGTCTGTTTGTACACAATTCCACCATCTGTTTCTTGGTCGTCCTCTTGGTCGACTTCCTTGAGGATTCTTATTAAATACTTGACTTACTGTTCTTTTATTCTCCATTCTGTTAACATGACCAATCCATTTGAGCCGACTTATTCTGAAAAATGACAGTATATCTAAGTCTCCAAACACCTGCTTTAGTTCCTTTAATAACAGCATTGGAGATATGTAAATGTAATAATATGAAAACGGCCCTAGACCTAATAATGCTAAAACGAGCAGAAACGAAAACCAAGCACCATGCAGCTGGGAATGAAACCCAAAACACACATGAAAGCACCAGAATGTAACAATTCAGCATTCAACAAATCCCTCTTGCACATTATTAAGATATGCGAATAAAGAAGTAAACGAAGAACAAAAATAAGATAAAATATAGGCCTAAGAGAAATGTTTTAAAGAAAAGTCTAGAAGCAATTGACGACTGGAAGAAAAGCAAGGAAATAAAAATACAGGCTAAAGTACGACAGCGAAAACAGTTCTGTAATAAATGTAAAGAAGACGAAAAGTAATTGAACTAAAAAGGAAAAGTCTGTTCCTCCTCCATAGGCCACCAAACGCACGTTCATAAGGGGAGAGGTTTTGCTTCAATCCGCACTTTTCAAATGTTCACTCTGCGAGAACAGAATTTGGTGTGCCCGTAAATGTCTTCTGCGAGAGGGATCTAAATTTGGGGACACCAAGGCAATGGCAAAACGGCTGGTAAATTATATCCCTCCTTTTCAAATTCGATTAATAAAACAACTGATCTTAATACGCAGTTAAGAACACCGGGTACAGTCATGATAACACAAAGCCTTATATTTTATTTTGTCCCTCAGCATTACGAAGCTCGCCCTAAAAACTACAATGAAACATTTTTCATCACGATTAATGATGTAATGGGACGTGCCAACTTTGTATTACAATATGAAAATAAGAATCCACAAATTCATGTTCTAAAAGGAAAACTCAATATGAAATTACTTATATCTCCCACTGCCCACGCCCCTGAGACAAACACAGATCACGTATTAACGAACTTACCGAAAGCTCTTGTGTTGTTGTTGTTGTTGATGTTGTTGTTGTGTGCGTCTGTATAAAAATCAAATTAAAAAAAGACACAACAAAGTAAACCTATGACTCTTTCCAGTAGTTTGCGCATTCCAGGTGCCCACCTGGAATGCGCAAACTACTGGAAAGAGTCATGGTATTAGATTGACAGGTCAGAACATCAAAGTAAACCTAATTTTGCCGTTGTGCATGCTATTAAGGCAGAGCCCAATGCATTTTTAACCTCGATTCTAGTTGAAGGTGAGTGGTCAGCTGACAAGTTCCACAGAGTTACACCAGAGGAAAGAGTCCCCGGTAACCATTGAATAAGAAGATGGGTGGGCCCCAGAGCCGTCTGGGTGCTTTGGAGAAGAGAAAAACCTTTTGTAAATGCTGGGAATCGAAACACGATTCCTAGATTCTAAAATTTACAGCCTGACGGATCCTTAGCAAGTGTCACAACACGCCCGGCAATACAGCCGTCACCATCCGTAGTCATCACGGCAACAGGCCTGCTGTAGGTGAGCCAAGATGATACGACTTTACTGGTTTACTTATTCCAAAAATATCAGGGGAAAAATACGTTTTTGGTCATTCCGATACGTGTAAATAAACGTTTACATGTTCAGAAGCGCAATGTGATTTGGGATGGGGGGGGGGGGGGCAAAATGTATACCTGGGGTGACTGTTTAATGCTTGTTGACTGTCATTGTCTGGAATATAAGCCTGAGTTGTTATACCGTGTTGTTCAGTGGTGGCAGCGTCAGGGGGTGGGGTGGGGGAAATGATAGTGATTTTGAAAGCATGAATAATACAGACCGACTGCAACGTTATTAACTCAAACTGTATGAACACCCTAGTGTAATAAATTAACACTCGCTGCTCTCAAATGCAGGGCATATACATGTTAGTTACACTGAGTCCTTGGTTTCATTTTTCCGAATGTACGTCATAGCTGTACACAAGACACAGAATCATGGACAGTTAATGTGTTCTATATTAATTTATTGCACCCTACGATTGTTAAAAATCTCCTGTAACCAAAGTGTCTGCATTGATTTATGTATCTCCTTAAGCATAGAAATTTCAACGTGTGTAGAAATAAAAACATGTCTTGTGATCAGTGTGAAAAAGTAAATAGTATCACATACATACTGTGGAGTATATTGTTACGACAACAAGTTCTAAAGCGGCTTTTAACATTTATACTTCACAGAGGGCTCACTTCACATAGGCCTCTACCAACATACCTAATGCATCTACTAATGTAGTCCAGTTTCACCTACATCACAATCAGTACGCCGTTTACAGACGCAATACGTAAGATGACATGCATGCAGGTATAAGCTGTCTTTGTGTGTCCCTCTCCCTTTGCTGTATAAGTCTACTATGTGGATAAGTTGTAGTGAAGTTAGTTTCAATGAGCATCTAGAATTCATAAAAACGGTGGCATTCATTTTTATTACGCTACTACTACACGAAGCTCATTCAGTAGAACACTGAAATTTTCCTCGTGTACGTTATGAAGACATGGGAAAGTGGAGGTGCATGTCCCTTCTTGTTCTCAGTGTTTGATGGGTAGCTTTACCGCCAGGCAAATAGAATTGAGTATCCACTGAATCAGAAGGCTATGGGCCGACCCCAGCGCCGGTGTGGGACTGTGGAAGAATAAAAATCTCATGCCCCGCTGGGGATCGAATCCTGATTTTTCGTTTCTCTAACCCGTATCCAGTAACTATGCTGACCACATCACCTTAGTGCTTAAAATAATGTTTTAAGCAGGCCAACTCGCGTAAGAGGCCAGTACAGCCGTGTCAATATAGTGACCAGGATACGGCATAAAGTCGATGAAATGCGGTTCGATTCCAGGCAAAGCAGGGATTTTTCTCTCCTCCGAAGAACCCAGACTACTATTTAATGGGTACCAGGGACTATTTTCACCCGACATGGAGCGACTGGTTGGTAACCCGGTCCACCACTCACCACTATTTCGTGCTTAGTTTAAAAATGAATAGATCTACAGCTCCAAGATCCAATACGTCTTCACGTCATGGTTATCAAAGGGATAACTTCACTTTCACCTTTACGAACTAACAGTTTACATACAGAAACTGCTTGTTTGCAAGATTTCCTATGTCACAAAGATTGTGAAATTTATGCTTCAATGAAATCGATTCCTTCGAACATTAAGTCGCATGATATTTTAGCAACATAGTTATGATTCTCGGAGTATCATATAGTGATTAGCCCACTCAAAATTTGTATTCAAGAATTCAAGGTTCGATTCCAACCGCCGCCAGTTTTCTTGAAATAATGCAATTTGTTAAATTTGTGAGGCTGAATTCACGAAATTTACTGCCGCTAATGGACAAGAATATTTGTTGTGATGTCTTGAAACGCTCTAATGTATGGTGTAAGCATTTTATATTCTCTTCTGGTGGGGTGAAAGTCTCTTTGTACAATTTAGGCCTCAATGGGCCTACTGCCCAACACTCGGATGATAAATTAATGTATACTGAAGGTCAGTGTTTTACAAATGACAGGGAAAAATCACAGTAGGATACACGGAGAAAATTTTATGCTGGAGCCACTACGTCCACAACGAATTCCATATGGACTCTCTGGGTGCGGATTCGGCCCTCCACCGTGACAAGCGAGCGGCCGCCCGGCACGACTGTAGTGTAGGTATACACACACACACACACACCCACACATGAAACTGCCGCAGTATGGGGTGCATTTGCTCCATGAACTCCCCACCACACTCCCATACATACAGATAATACATAGGAGATGAGGTCAAACCAATTCCAAATCCTATGCTAAATGCATAGATCTATACATGCATTATCATTAAATGCACTTAACGCACAGATATGGGATAAAGCGAGAAATGGGTTCAAATAGACGGCATAAGAGACAGGAGTATGTATACACACGTCATGCCATATGCATGTGTGTTTATCCACACGCTGAAAAGCAAAATCAGGCAATGCAGTCACATTTATCATACGTTAATATGTTTGAGAATAGTGAAGCAAAAGCAAAGATAATTGTAATGAACATTTCTGCCCATAATGCATTATTGAAACTCATTTTTGCGTCTAGGACTGTTTTACGCCTTCTGTTTCCCATTAGTATTATGAACACTTTGTGTTCGGGGATCAATTGCCCGTGCTTGAAGACGTATAGTAACTTTGCAGCAGATGCAGCCTACTCCAGTAGTAGATTAAATTTAATGTGTTGGGCATTAAGGCATTTGCGATTATGTACCTATTATTAATATTTTCTAAACATCTTACTTTGTTTTATTCAACGATGTTCTCAGCAGCTCATACTATCTTATTCCGCCAATGGTTTTACTATCATTAGTGAATAACACATTGGAAAGGATTGCGGAAGGCAGCACTCGTAGCCTAACGTGCGATACTACATAGCTATTTGCCTGAAAGTTCTGAGGAATACCACAGTTAAACAGCCGCTCTCATGGCGTGGAATTGAATTGGGTATAACCGCAAATACTAATCAGGTATTCCACCCAACCGACCATAAATTTAGGTCCCTGAATTGTCGATTAATTTTGAAAAAGTTCTTGACTAGCCGAGGGATTAACAGTGACCCATGGAGTTGGCTGGCTGGTTGGTTGGTTGGTTGCTTGCTTGCTTGCTTGCTTGCTAGCTTGCTTACACGCAAGTTTGACTGGCTGGATACGTGGTTGGTTCCTTAGATAGATAGTTGGTTGGTTAGTTTGTTTGTTAGTTACAGGACTGTTAAATTCCCGGACGCCTGGGCTACTAAAGTTTTCTGCATCTTATTTGCAGGTTTTTTCCTTGTACACAAAAATGTGTACCAGTTCACATACACCAAGCAGGAAGCTCCGGGCATCTGTGAGGTTTACAGATCACCCTAGAAATGTGGGTCCTCAGAATGGAACTTGCTTCATGTAACCCGTCTGGTGCCTAGAATTTGGAGGGGACTCCTAGATTTTTGAAAAACGTGAGAATGCTGGTTGGTTAATTAGTTTAGTTAGTCCCAGTTAGAGGAGGGAAGAAGGTTGATGACTGCAGTATTAACATTTCAGTACCACAATGCATACACAACTTATTGTGACTGAATGCAATCCAATTTTAGTTCAGAGCGGTTAATGCATTCAAGTCACGTATGAAGTGGGTTGGAGGGTTTGCAAATAAGTATAATATAGAGTAATTGTATGTGTACAGGACTTGGATATTAGTGCTATTCCATTTTCTCGCTCATCGCTCTCAGGATATATGTCGCTTGGTATTCTGTCACACAGCATGGCTACAAAGCAATTTAACAATAAACGTGTTTCATACATAACAGTACTACAGAACCATTATAATCTGATAACCACAGCCACGTACTCAGGACTGAAAATTACGCGTTTTTTTAAACAGGGGATAACGTGGTCGCTTTAAGATTGTAAAGTAAGAGAATACATTAAGAGCAAATACTATCACTCTTCCACTTAAACGACATGAAGCCTGAAACCTACAGTATAAAATCAACTACTTTAAAGGCGCAGAACGGCTGAATTTACAGCCATTTCTTTATCACACAACACACCTTTATTGTAAAATCGCCCTTGTTGTTTTAAATTCTCTGAAGTTATGAAACACTAATGTGTCTCCAATTTGGTTTCCTATGGCTGGTACATGTAGGTGTAACTGCCGTGTGTTGCCAACATTTCTGGTGATTAACACCAGAAATGTTGCCAGTTCTCGGTATGGACAGCTGCATTTTGCTGCTCGAGCTATCAGGAAGTCAAACAGTAAATCCTAGGCTAAATTCTGCTCGTACATTTCCCATTATTTACTGTCCACCAGGCCTCTCGTGGGGATCTATCCTATGCCAAACCTACCGATCAATTTACGTGTCTAACCTATACAAAATGTATGTACACTGTATATGTATGCTAGCTTTAGGCAATAATGTATGAGAACACATCGTTACGATAGGACGTCTTTTAGCGGTTGCACCCGCCAATCTGTCCAACCAGACCCCTTTGGGTAATTTCCTGATCAAATCCTGATGCCCCTTTCGTCATGGACACGACTACCCCTTCACCCCTCTCACAATCTGTGTAGGGATCTGGTTTGGTGGTTGATCGAAGTTCAGTCATTGTTGTCCTGCATACCTTGTTTGCTGCAGAAATAATCACGAAATTTAAAACAGAGAGGTCTAATACTCGTAATTAGTACTGGTGAGGGAGAAGGAATGTAAATAAATAAATAAATATATAACTCCATGGAGCAGAGTCCTTCTTGAAAAGCTAACTGTTCCTCAATCAGCCAAAAAAACATCTCTACTTTACGGAACCAGAAGTTTCATCACGGTCTTCATAACAGCCGACCAACTGTTCCCGTCCTGATCCCTATGAATTCAATCCACACCTAAGTTTTCAAAACGGTCGCTGTGCTTCAGGTTTCCCCATCGAAACGCTATATGCATTACCATCTTCCCCATGAGTACATTACGCCCCCCCCCCCACCCTTCACCCACCTTGTTTTGACCACCTTTGTAGTATTTGACGAAGACTAGGTATCAGGATATTATTCATTATGCAATTTATCTTCCTCCTGTTACCCCCACTACCTCGAGTCCGAAACCTTCCTCTGCACCTGCACCCTGTTCCTCAATATCCTCAGCTTATGACAGATAAAACGTTTTTCTGATAAATCAAATATATAAATTAATTATAGTTTGTGTTGCCTAATATATCCTACTTTGAACATTCTTCGCGTCTTTATTACTAACAGTTGCTTTATTGTTTATAAAACAATGGGATATGCGTATTCTGCTCTGACCGTATGCCTGACATACAGACGGTGGGTAAAACTATGTAAATAGTGTTATACGACTTCTCAAGACCATTTTCTTCTTAGGAATTATGCTGTCATAATTATGATCGTCTTAGATTGCGGTCTATACAGAAATGACAATACAGAATAAATACCGCTAAACACTATTTATAATCATGTAACTAGCAACACAGTAGCAGATTGTCCCTCTTTCAGATAAATGGAAAGGCATATAATTATATAAGATATATTTAAGGTATGAAAACGTAATTATGATTTGAAATTGTTGAATTGAGATTGTAGTTCCCTTTTTTAGACGTCATGCAGCGGAGTTTGGGAGAAATCTATTTCCACCGTATTCAGGGTAAACGACGGCAGTCTGACGATGCAGGCAGCAGACTCCTCCGAAATTGTCGTAAGCGCCACTGAATATAAGTAAATATTGCAAGCGGTAAATCCAAAGATTTACGGAAGGGGAGGGGGGGGGTGAATGGAAAGATACTGTGATATGTCAAACACCCCCTGTATTGAGCGGAGTTTCAAGTGCCCGGAAATCGCGGTGTGGGAGGTGGGTTCCAAAATTGTACAGAGCGGTAAGAAGGGTAGCAGAAGTACGTGGCTGTTGAATAACGATATGTTGTCTCAGCGTTACCTAGTTCTGCAAGATTGAAGACATAATTCGTGTCTCGGAACTGTGAGAAGGTGTTACGTGTGTACAAAGCAACGACACTTTTCGGCTTGTTCATGAAGCTAAATATCTGTACATTAAGCTAAAAAAAAGTACTGTATAAGAACTTAAGCACATGTTACATTATAGCGTTGCGCGGTTTCCGATAATACGTGCAGTTCTGCAGCACAAAGGTTGGTGATGCCATACAAGCAGACTTGCACTCAGTGTGTCGGTCTTTTTTGCTTGTTAGTTCTCGCGGTCATTCGTCACCACGCTTCAATGTACACGTTTAGTGGGGATGGGAAGGACCACGTGGGATTGATCGAATGTCAAAGCTGGGAGGAGATAAGTACTGGTTCAGTGGGATGCTGCACTGGTAGAAGCGGAGCTGAAATAGTTTAGCAGAGGTTCTAAAAATTAAATAATGCCCTAAAATATAGGCACTTCCTCGGAACTGCAAGATATTACATATTTATGTGATACTCAGCACTTAAAAACTGATCGCTTTTCCGGGGCGTGAAAAATGGGTATATAGAACGCTTTTCGTAATTAAAAAACCAGACAAACATAGTAGCTGAACTAAACGAATACAACGTCTCTCTCACGGAATAAGAGTAGACCTACTTAAGATTTTAAAATTACACATAACTTTTGTCTTAAATTTGCAAAACAAAGAGACAAAGCCCAAACTAATATTTGAACAAAGTCACTGGACAGTATGCTATCAAACGCTAATAAGATTTACGGCATTATATGTTGCAGAATGATGTGACAATGAAACTGAAAAAAATACGTTTTTATAAACGTGTAAGCTACAATTACTAACCAGAAGTAGAAATCAACAACTTAAAATAAGTTGTTAGAACAATCATGAAGACGCCAGCATGTTTTGTATCTGATAACGGAATGGTCAGAATTCTAACCTGCCCTATCCGTTCAATAGACATTTTATAACCCAAAAGGTTATCCCAATTGTTTACATTTTATGAATTGTTACAATTTCAATGTCACCTTCTGCTAATTAAATGGTGAATTTATTTTTACGACTACATTGTAAGAAATTAGATTTAGTTCATGACGTGTACCCGCAGTCCCTAATAAATAAATTGGCAATGATACTAAAAGGTACAGAAACTCCTACTATGTGCCATTAATATTCAAAATACATTGACTGGGTCAAAACAATTATACAATGGGAAATTTATACCCTTACATTTAATTAACTCCACTAAGAAGAAACCCAGGTAAAGGTCTCTGCGATGAGCTGGTCCCTCGTCCAGAGGAGTCCTACCGAGTGTGGTGTGACTAAAAAGTGTGTGATCGTGAAGCCTCGAAAAATGAGGCGGCCTAGGCCCCCAAGGGGCTGTCGAGCCATTGGAAAAAAAGAGAAGAAAGAGACCCTCTTGAGAAGCGAACAGGTCCTCAGAGAATCAAAAAATTCCCCACCTTTAATGGAAACCGAATATTCATTGCCGTGTTCACCAGCGCCAGCCACGGATTTCTGTCTTATGCCAGATGAATACAGTTCACACCGTCGGATACTATTTTTATAAGTTCCTGTTAATTTTACCCTCCCATCTAAACCTGGCTGTTCCTTCAGATTTCCCCACCAAAACCCGCTATGCATTTTTCTTTTCTCCTTTCTTTGCCATAAGCCAGATCTTATCCTTCTTGATTTGATCATTCTAATAATATTGGGCGTGGAGCACAAATCATGAAGCACCTCAGTATGCATCTTTCTGCAGGCTTCTATTACTTCCCCCTCACAGGTTCAAATATTCTCCTATGCACCCTCTGTCCAGGTTCAACTCTCAATGTCAGGAAACAAGCTCCCAACTGATAAAAGATAACAAACAAAATCAGAGTTCTGTACATTTCAATCTTCAAGTTTTAGGTAGCAGATAAGGATGCAAAACGTTTTGTACCGAATCGCAGCAAATATTCCCAGAATTCAATTTGCTCTTCCTATCTTCGCGAATCAAATTTTGAATTCTTACTGGTGTTCCTAAATGTCTGAAATATACCACATTTCCAGAATTGGACCCTTAATCAGCTGGTAAATATCGAAGAGGATTAATGCATAGACAATTAATTACTTTGCAGTTTACATAAAGGATCATGCTGAGCTTCTTTTTAAGCTGCAGGTAAACCGATCAACGGATGTTACAGAGAATACAACAAAACACAGCAGTAAGTGCAGAGAAAAAGAGGAGAACGAACTAAAGAACCGGAGTGAGAGAATGAGGAAGAGGGACAGAAACCACAAGTTACGATCTTGTCAATTGGACTGAGGTGTGATATAAATCCGGAAAAACCTCCCCGTTCTACAGGACCGCCATGCAGCTACTACACACAAGTTCTGATACGAAACCATAGAGCTTCCCATTAATTTGAGTTTCAGCCTGTCTGGAGTTAGCGGGTTCTTTTCTAATACAAAACGAAGCGACATATAGATATGGGGCCATAAAATTAGTCACAAACAAACAAGAATAATAGTGAGTATATTGCAGTCGTCGTAACAGCCACCTTTTATGCTGTGAAAAGCTGCGAGTGGGGATTGTAGGAAGACAGTTTTGTTTTCAGGCTCCGATAAAGTCGCATTCATTACCATACACATGGGAAGCGACATTCTAGAACTATTTACCAATGTAATTCAGACAAGGATATATCTGGTCTCACATAAATATTACACACACACAGAGGAATAGTGGACACACATTTCTTCTTTGTTCGCGTAACTTGTCCTCAGTGATTATATCGTAATATTTACTTTAGAA
Source organism: Reticulitermes speratus (assembly GCA_021186555.1). Taxonomy (NCBI): domain Eukaryota; kingdom Metazoa; phylum Arthropoda; class Insecta; order Blattodea; family Rhinotermitidae; genus Reticulitermes; species Reticulitermes speratus. Next base: position 34,161,599 of record JAJKFL010000003.1, on the reverse strand, counting down.
ACAAATCTCACTGTGCAATTCAAAATACATATATTCTAAAGAAGAAATTTCTGTTTAGTTATGTGTTTAAATCATAGTTTACGTCAAACAATAGAATGGAATTAAATGCTCTCAATCTTTTACAAGAGTAAATATGCTGTGTAAAGAATTAAATGAGTTTTGTTATACAACCAAAAATCTTGGACCTCCTAAAAGAACTGAACTACATTTAGAAGGTTTTGGACCTGGCATTTAAATGTTGGGCTAAATAAGAAGAATCCAAGGCAGGATTTACTCTTACAAAACAGCTCCTATTAGAGATACTGGTTCTTCTTCTTCTCAGATCCGGTACTGGAGTATTTTACTTATATCCTTGTTTTTTTCTAGTAAAACTTACTGTTCTGTCCTAAAGAGGGATGGACTCTAAAATTTTGGAAGGCCCTACTTATTAAACGAATTACATGGCATCACATCCAAAAAGCTCTAATATTGCTATGCACCTCCATTAAAAACTTAAATCTCACTAGCAGTACATAGCATAAAAAAAGAGATGGACGAAAATAAAATTGTTCTAATACTGTGGACTTATAAAAATGAAAAGTTCAAGCCCTGGAAATTATTACCTGAGGACAGTCTTCCTTTCAAGAACCGCCTTCAACTCATCATAGCCTTGTAAATGTAATGTAAGGTAAAGAACCTTAGTTGAGGACATCAAAGTGGAAGAGAAAGCTGCAAGGGGAAGCAGGGGTTATCTGGGTACAAGACAGGACACTTTTAAAAACACAAAAGAAGTGAAAGCTTTCTGTTTGAACAGCCGTTCCTTTCAATAAATACTTTTTAAGATTTAGAGTTGGGCAAAATATGTTAAAGGAGTGATGTTTAGGTAAACAATGGGATAGACAGTATAAACTGAAAGAAGCATTTTCACAAAGCAAAGAGAAAGCTAAAAAATTGTTGTAAAGAACTTTAGGGGAAAAAAAATGAAAACTGAAATGTGAAAGTAACAACTAGTGCTAAAAAGGAAAGGGAAAAATATATTGCCACCCACATTTTAAAACTGTAGTTGAGAATAAAGGGACAAGAATGTGTAGGTCATACCTAAAGGCCCAAAATTAGCAGATATTTCCTTCACTTTCAAAGTTAATGTTTTTTTGACCATAGGAAGAAGGTGATGGACTTAGGACATCAATGTGCCCATTGTTAGGCAGTGACAATGGACATGAAAGGACAACGACATACTTCCGTTAACATTCTCTGTACAGATGCTTCCTCAATATTCCAATCTATACTTATGCTTCTTCCAAAAGGACAATCCGACCATGGGAGATTGATGATCTTCCACAGTAAATTTGTAGTGAGGGAGATAACACAGGACGCACAACCAACTCTCCCTGGCTATAGCTAATGATATCTCGCAGGGGAAGGCATGCAGAACGAGGCCCACTCATCCTCCTATGCAATGGATAAAAGGAGTAAAGAGTCCGGAGCGTCAGGCTGACCACTTACCTCGATTTATTGCCGAAGATTAAGAATGGAGTTTTAACGTCCAATTCCCCACAGGAATTTCAATCCAGAGCAAGAATCGTGAATGTAGCCCTAATATTCCGGTTCAGTTGTTGGTCTCTTAGGAGATATCAGGAGGAAATGATCAGATTTCCCGACCGCACAGTGTACTGTCTAACATCGAAAAAACCTCGCGGCAGCAGCATTTCAATGCTTACGGCTTTCCCCTACGCCCTCAAAACTCTGACGACGAAGTATCCACTGGGGAAAATGTGTCAGCCATTTGCGACCAATGTCGTAACCCTCAAGCAAAACCAAGTTCGAGCAGAACAGTCTGAATGTAGTCTACACCGTGGGTACTCACGTCTCCGGTTCGAATTCTGCTAGTTGTCGTGGAAATCATATTATATCTGTTTACAAAACATTCCCTAAGGCGTTCATATAATCGTTCATTACTGCTTTCTGAAGTAACACATCTCGCTGTGTTTGTTACTGCGGTTTATTAGGAAGGAAGACTTTTCAGCCGCGAACAGAACAATTTTTATTACTATATATAGCTCACAGAGAAACACGACACGTTTTTGGCGCTCTATTCGGCCATGTTCAGGTCTCAAAAGTTGTTTCAAATGTACGTATAGAAGAAATCAAGTAAAAGATTTCACGAAAAAAAAATATTCCGAAATGAGTTATATTAAACAGTTACATAATTAAATCTGATCTCGACAACTTTTTAAATTAGCTTCATTGCTGAAATTCCCATATTTTAACTTCAGAGTAAAAATCGGCATGCATGAAATGGACGTATCAGAATTTATCTTTCCAAAAACGGTTGGCAGTTCGAAGACTTCAGCGCATTTCTACCATGCACGTGCGCGCGAGACCTGTGCTGTATTTCAGTAAAAGAAATCTCACCTTTACTTGGTTATATTCTGTTTAAACCTCCTCCAGCCACAGTCTCTCCTACCGTACCTTACACAAGACATAGACAAATTGACAGTAAAAACTTGGGCCATTTCCAACTCCTTTTTTTTACCGACCTAAGTTACCTGAGACATAAATCTACTCTGCGGCATATTGTGCATGGGCTTATTTCACAGCTTTAGATTAGGGGTATATGGTATGTCACATCCACCCCAACATTGCTGACCTATGCCTTGCTGTTTCTGAAAGTTAGCAGTGAAGCACTGCGTGGGTCGAATTTTGTGAAAGGTAGACAAATGGGGAAACAGCAAAGAAATGATTGTATATGTGGTAGACAAAAGTCAGGCCTACAATGTGTGATACAAGGCACGGCGGCATAAATGCGCTAGGGATTAAAGAAGGGCGAATTACTGGCATTTTCTGAAACAAGCTCAGAAAATGCCAGACCTAACCTTAGGCTGACCCACGTGAAAAGCATCTTATAATTCCGACACACAGAACAAAACAATGCATGTTATAAAGCGGTGAGGTTTTTGCAATTGCATAGTTTCAGAAAATGTTGTATATATATACCTTATGTTTGTCATAAGTACAACGAGAACGCCGAATTACATTTTTAAAACTGTTTTGCCATAACGACCGTAAAAAAATTAAACAGGCTTCTTATATTGATGCGTGCAAAAAGAAGTCATTCTTGTTTAGTTTTACCAGAATGTATTTTTTATGTACTTAGTACCTGACGAGTCCTTTTATCATTTGTCATTGATGGAGTTTAATAAAACACATTCTAAACCGTCATAAAGCAAGTTTTATTCTGCTCAGTAATATCGATGCGAATTTCTATCCACCGAGTAACACCTTCCTATGATAAGGATTACAGACCAGAAGAAGCTGATAATAAAGCGCACTTCAATTCCTGCTCAATTATTGTCAAGAAATATATTCGTAAGGAACTTAATATATATATATATTTATGTAAGTCTTCTTATATATATATATTATATATATATATATTATATATACATGTGTGTGTGTGTGAGTCTTCTTACATTTTAAGGAAAAATGAAGAATGTATGCTGTCTTTCGAGAGGTATTTGGAATTCTTTTTGTTATTGACAAATTAAAAAATTTTTACGCCTTTATTCCACGATTTCTAGCGGAACCCTGGAAGGGAAACACTGTCTTACATTTATATAAAATGATTTAATTTCTATGTTTGAGGGCAGATTAGATATAACTTCCTTGTACACCATCCGAAAATACTTGTATAAAATAAATAACAAATCTTTTGCCCGGTCCTACCAAAACAAAATAACCAATAGCCATTTTTAATTATCATGCGGCGCAATAAGCACCATCATCGTCTTGCCTGTGCCACAAGCAAAGAGAAGAGCCAACTGTGCGTCAAAAGAGTGAATTCTTGAGTCTTACATATTCAGTTATATCTTCTTGATTTATCACAACATCCTTTCAATGCGAGAAGGACAGAGACAGAAGAAAGGGGAAAACATTCAACCTAACGAACGAAAAAACTAACGCAACCATCTGTAAATCAGCGCCGCCACCCACCTCAAAATGTATAATTCGCTTGCATACTAGTTGAGGTGTAGACATTCATTCCCATATCTAACCCACTAGACAGTGTCGCTGTAACCTTAGGGCGGTACGCTATTTTACAGTTCTGATACTTGAAAAAGGCGGGAGGTAGAACTCTGCAGCGACACCCCTGGAGATGATGCTGAGAAAGAGAAACGATGATGCGAGTAATGACCGTAACTTGGAGATGGCTCTTTATAATGCAGAATCACTTCTCATGCATGTTGCGTTGCATTTGTAGGAGCGTTAAGAGGTTATAATTTAAGTAGGCACATAATTATGAATAAAACTTGTAACATGTCCGTCGTCCGTCTGTCCATCCATCTACAGCAGCTACTTCCCCACTGTCCTTCCTTGCAACTCTACATGTTTAACCCTTAACATCTGCTTTCCCTTCTCCTTTCCTAGATTCTTTCATCTTCCATTACAATCAACTTTATTCCTACTTTTTTCCTCTTCAATTGGTTCATCCCTTTAAATGTTTCCTAAGGATTGTGGAAATGGATACAACAAAAAAAGTCCTTTGAAATTATAACTGTCGAACGACAGCATTCCGAGTTGCATCATTACAAGACACTGGACCGACATGGAAATAGGAGGGGCAGGCAGGCAGTCCGTGTATACGAGTCATAGCTCTACTAAAAATAATCAGTATTGTTTATGGCCGATTTTTATCAAAACTGTACACACTGAAGTGCCGTAAGTACATGCAGGGGAGGAAAGCAAAGCAGTCGTACAATTTATGGTGTTCCCACTTGTAACATTTTAAATTAATAACGAAATATGTCCTGAAAATGATATATGTGGTCACGCACAACGTAGAAAATGTACACCAGACACTAGAAATAATGTGTATGTATCTATACCTTACTTACACTACCTTATATAATGCGTTTAGTTTGTGTGTGTGTGTGTGTGTGTGTGTGTGTGTGTGGGCGCGCGCCGCGATTAAAATGATCTTCGCACATCTTTGACATGGTTACCGTGCTACCGTAGTTGCGGTAGTGGTTGGCATGTGACTGACAGCTTCACGGTTTGTTTCAATGGAAACCACACGAAAATCTGAGTTATGACAGAATCAGCAGATGGCGGGTGTCGTTATGAAGCAGTCAAAAGGTGCACATATTCCGGTCGGCATTACAGCGTAATACTTTGCCGGTAACATGTATCAAGCGGTGCCTTAAGAAATTTTCAAATTCATGGCGTAAGTACTACATGAAATTGTGATTTCATTGAATGCTGCCTGGCCTGTAACATACACGAACTGATCAAGACACACTTAAAGATGGCGTGAACTATGGAGCGAATGTTATGCTAACACCTCATATGACGGAGTCGTTTGTAGTGTGTGCGTGTGTGCGTGCGGGCGTGTGTGTTACCTCAAGTGAGTCACATTTTTTAGTATTGATATCTTGATAATTCGCACATATTCGAACATAATTCGTTCAACTACACATGACTAGACTCCATGTTTAAGACACGCTTCTACATGATGTGCGTTGAAATGCCCGGAAACAATCACTGCAGAGCATGCTTATTTGCCCTAATTTGACTTTCTGGCCTTCCATGCGTTCTGACACTCGAATGTCTTAACATTTTTATAAACACATTATGACAGTCGTTATTTCCCCATTTTTTCCATTTCTTCTTTCTCATTCCCAGCAACTGTTTTTACGACTTTACAGGCTGAATCCAGTGCACATCCCTACATCCCATTCCTTTGAGATCCATTTTAAATATTGTCCTTCTATCGACGCCATGGCCTTCCATTGGTCTCTTCAATTCAAATACCATCCTAAATTGTATATCCAAAGCAAATCGCGACTTACGACGTTAACACAGCAAAATGTTCACAGTATTTCATAGGTGAAATTGATACAGTGTTCCCTATACCAGACCACACACAGGCGCCTCTGAGGCAACAACGTAACCAGACACAAAATTTCCGTGCCAGTCAGCAAACACTGCTTAGCACAACAATTCTTAAGAAAGCTCATTTATTTTAACCCATTTGTTTATAAATTCAAGATCATTTATATTCATTTTATTTGTTTATAGTAATGTCTCCAAGTGTTTACTAATAACTTGTGCTGATATTGACTGAATGGTGAGCTAAAATATGCTCTGATGTTTGTTTATAACCACGCTTAGCCTTGCGTTCGGGCACTCACTTGAGTGGTATATTGATAAAAGTTTACTAAACATCAACACGGTTTAGGTCGAAATGATACAACTTTAATTGGGCCTATCAAAAAAACACACACGCACATAAACATTGTGGCACATATACGGAAATGCATGCACAAAAAAAATTTAAAACAAAGTTATTATAGCATACTCTGCATTAGAACAAAGATTTCTATCTTCTGATATGTTATGTGTAGATAAGGACTAACGTTTCGGGGAAAACCTGTTCCTCCATCTACAAAGCACAAAAGTATGTTGTTAGTGTCTTATTTAGCGACGCTATCACTTATTAATGACAGGCATATTATTTTTTATGGCTCGACAGCCCTAGTGGGCCTAGGCCTCCTCATTGTCGAGGTTTCGAGATCACACTCAGACACACCACGCTCGGTAGCACACCTCTGGACGAGTGATTGGTCCTTCGAAGAGACCTCCACCCGACAACAAACAACACTCACAAGAGACAGATATTCATGCCAACGGGATTCGAACCCGCAATCGCAGCAAGCGACCGGCCGCAGACCCAAGCCTTAGACGTCGCGGCCACTGGAATCGGCTGATAGGTCTGTATAGCGTATGAATCAGCAATGATGACAGAGGAAAACCGACAATAATTCTTATCTCCCAACCTGCGTGACAGTAGAGTTTCCAGAAGACAGGAATATTTAGCCACCCGTCCACAACCTAACTCACACTTAATGCTCTCAATTATCGTAAGCCTAGTTAAGAAACTATACATGTAAGGTAAAAACAAGTAAATATAATCTACAAATGAAATACACAGGGGTAATACAGAACACATGTAAAAGAGTCTTCTGAATTTAAGAATCATACTTCGTACAAAAGTGACGTGTACGAAACACCAAATCCATGCTCCTGGCAATGTAGTATAATGCAGTAAAATGAGAAGACTTTGACCTCTTTAACTAGCGAAATGTCACATAAAACATAAATACCTGGCAGAGAAACTGGATTGATAGCACCACACACATTGTCTTCAATAAAGCACGCAAAGTCAAACTCAGTCCCAGGCAGGCCACTTCCAGAAGGCACAGACGTAATGTCGTTTTGATATTGCATCATTGATGCTATTATTTACGTAATAGGTTCAGTCACGAATAGACAAACACTTCATACTATTTCTAATGATCCAATATACAAATTGTATACTGGCTAGATCGGCGTAACGTTAAGGCCACGAAATTGAACCCTATACTTTCTACAGGATCATCTACAAAGTGCTCTAACTCTTCACGTTTTCCGACTCAAATTATGCAGATCTATAAATTTCTCACAAGCTTGCAACATGTAGTGAATATTTCATATAACTGCTAAAGAAGACTTCTCCGAAACATATCCCAAGAGCAAACCACGAATAGAAGCCCGAAAATAGATTTAACTCTTATCGGTCCCATGTCGAGTTAAATTCGACAGCGCTTTTCGGTGTACCAGGTCCAATGTCGAGCTCAAATCGATACGTTATTGTACAGTGTTTTATGTTGGCTGTCCATATGTTCTCGTTATATAACGACTGCTTTCGAACCCTGACGATTAGAGATTTTCTGGAGGATTAATTTGGGCCAGACTGCTGGAATTCGCAATATCTAGACGGCAACGGGTGACAATAATGGCCCATTCTGAATAAGGATATAGAAGAAATATGTGCAAAGAAAACCAAAGATTCAAATAATGAGAACAATGAGTAAATTTCATGCAATTGCTTTCACACGTTGGCTTTAGTGATGTACATGCATGCATCCTCTTGCACAATCCACGGTTTAGAAGACGCTGTTTTAAAGAATAATGTAACTAATGTCCAGACGTTCGTGTTCGCTACTGAGGCAGCCTTAGCTGTGGCTTCCCTCGGATGAGTTACTAGACTTGAAGCAGCAGACTTAGTTAAAGTGCTGTTTCATTTACTCTAGCCTACAGCCCCCCGCCCGAGCAAGAACCTACACGGTAGAACACTGCCAGTGAATACACACCATTCCAAAAGTCAAACAGATCTGCCTCCTTTATGTTGTACGAAGAACCTGGATTTCAGGAAGAAAGTTGCAGAAAATATCCAAATACAAAATACCGAAAGTTATACCATACATTTCTTTAATTTGTATTATACTGGCAAGCTAGGAAAATTATTATGGCGGTAACGCTCTATATTTGCAATACTTAATAGTAAACATTTATTCATTATCAGAAAAATCGCGTCTTTGTGTTCGGTTAGACGAGTACGCTATAACACCGTACACAGAGTAACAAAATGCAGAATGCTCCCCGTTCCAGCCTTAGACCCATTCAGCATTTTTAACGTAACGCCTAAATTTTTACCTTATCCCCTTCCAACAGAAGACGGAGGAGGACCCAGCCTGGAAAGCGGCAGGTGGTTTTCTAGTCTCAAGCGACAATGTAAAACATTTCTTCCACCACTATGACCGCATATCATTTCGAGAATCCTTATTTTCAAGCATCCTTCCTATTTCTTCGTTTACTAACGTGACGCCTGTAACACGCAGCCATCACCTATTATGTACTGCAGACCCCTGTGTCCACACTATCCTATCTAAATAGGCTATGCTACAGATCAGTCATGAATTTCACCGACTTTTTACTGATAAAGAGCCATCTGAGACCCATGGTCTAGACACTTTCAGAGGCAAAATCGTAATATACTCGTAATTCAGTTTCACTCATAAATACTGAACATTGCAGAGGTGATGCAAAATATCAGAGAATTACAGCGTATGATATTTAAGCTAAATAAGACGCCGAACAGAATATGTAAAGACTGCTTTTTGTTTTTTCCTTCATGGCTTTAAAACCCTGCAAGTTTTTCTACTGGTGTGTGTGATGTCGATTACGAGAAGAGAAGTGTTGTTACGTGACAAAAAAAAAATGGATAGAAGTGGAGGAAGTGGTCGTGGCTTATTTTAGTCAGTTTCTTATAAGTTCACCTAGTAAGAGCGAGAAGAACCGTAAACACAGAACAGCTGAGTGCATTATATCCAAGAACGTCTGACATACTGACAATATTCAATAATTATTAACCATGTTAACTAAGTGGGTTCCATTTTACAACGGCATGACGCGTCCTAGGGTTGCGGATGGAGCAGACGACCTCCTGATATGAAGGGTCGCAGGCAATAACTCACGTACAGCCGATAAGGGACGATCCTCAAACTTGGGTGGTGGGTGATGGGCTAATAATGCCTCATCGCAAAAAAATACTACACAGGCTATCAACAAAGTAACGACACTTCGGGTCTCATAGGAGGAGAGGAATTTCTTGAATAGCTGAGCGACTGGTATCGTCTCATGAAAGCGTCTTTTATACAGTGTGTAATTACGCTACTGCGATATGATGAGACAAACGGGAGGCGAAAACTTTAAAATTTTTTTCACAAAATATACACGTTTCCCACGTTGGTACGCACTTCGGTACATTGTACAATATCGGTTGCAGAAATTCCAAGAGATGATAACATTGACGGCTGTGTGTCAGGAACTGAAAATTTTGTGAGAAGAATGACAGTAAAAACGGGAGGTAACCTGACCCAGCGGAGATTTCTTCACGTAGAATGACAGAGGCCTAAACCCAAATATGTTTTTTGGGAGTTTGTATCCTCGTCAGGAGACAGATGGACGGATCACATAAATCCTTCCGCCCACAAACTACGACTCGAAATATGAGATGCCGGGTGGGAGCGAGTTAAGGAAACTGTGGGGACATTTAGGTACATAAAATGCGAGGAGTTTCATCTTACTTGTGCACCATAAAAAGTATACAAATGTGCAAGAAGAGAATAAATCTATGTCCATGTGTATTGACAATAATTCAGTACAAAATCTCTATGCAGAGTTAACAAATACATAGAAAATGTGGAATCCAAATATTTTTAAAACCACAGCAACATTCGTGAATCCCGTTTTTTTTTAATGGAAGCACTTTAATCAGCAGAATGGGTAACTAACATAGAATTCAGTTCAGTTCTTCACGTATGTTATGTAAAAATGGCAAAATTTAAGAGTAAAATGTAGAGAATTAAATTTGGCCTTTTGTTTCGTATGGGGAATTTAGCGTATTAGAGACATGGGAGAGGAGGAATTTACATAACAAGGACCTTTACAATTTCCAATCTTCACATATTATTATTAGGGTGATAAGTCGAGGAGGGTAGTATCTGTGAGACATGTAGAATATATGAAAGAGACAAGAAACTAATACAAAATTTTAGTTAAGGAACCTTATCAGATAAGATTAATTCGAAGATGTGGGCGTAGATGGGAGGTTTTGAACAGAACACATATTAAAGAAACTTCGCCGTAAGGTGTTTCTGCCAGTAACGGGTTCTTGTGAACACAGTAATGAACTCTTGTGTTCAATAAGTGGCAGGGAATTTCTGGACTAGGGCAACGACTCTTAACTTATTACGTCAAATTCCGCTCCATGGAGTTAGCAGAGCACAGTATATTGTTAAGAGTGTAGGAGGATATTCCATTCAGTACCGCTTTAAGCCATTTCACAGTGTTCTGACTTGTTCATAGACTCTGCCACGACGACCCGGACGGGGGATCTGCCTATCGCAAAGTATTTACCACCAAAAAGCAACGTAAACGTCTTCCATCTTCCTGAGTTTTGGTCTGCCTCTATTTTGCTAGGTCGACCTAAGTTTCACTGCCGATCAAAGTGCACAGATTATAACGTAGGAACGTAGGATAAAAGTCGGTAGCGTGCAGCAAGACATTCCCGCTTGAACAAACACATGTCTGCATACAAATACGTTAGTCTGACATCAATTCTGCTCCGAAATTCTTCGTGAAGGCTCATAAGGTTATACTTGGAATTTCAGAAATCCCTTGTAATTGTCCGTGCTATGTGAAAAAAAAACAGAATACGAAGCATTCCTTAAGCAGTTACGAATCTCGTGCACAAAGATCATTACAAATGAATTATTTCAACGTCAATACCGCATATAGGCCATACCTATTTTAAGTGCTTTCGCAAAACTGCGAAACGCGACTATTAGCTTCGTCATGTCTGTCTGTCCGTCTGCATGGACAAACTCAGCTCCCACTGAAAGTATTTTCATGAAACTTGATATTTCACTACTTTTTGAACATCTGCCGAGAAAATTCAAGTGTCATTAAAATCTGACAAGAATAACGGGTACTTTACATAACAGTATTTACATTTATTACAATATCTCTCTAAATTATTCTTAAATGAAAATGTGTAGAGAAAATCAGAACGCACATTTTATGTTCAGTAACTTTTTCCCACAAATCGTGCGGTTTGTGAAATACTGTGGAAAAAGTATGGTAGAGTCAGACAGGCCACAGATGGCAATATAATACGGTAAATGCACATTTCGTGCTCGATAACTCAGGCTACAGACACACACGCTCAAAATAAAAAATAATTATTTATATTCCACGGTAACAATGGTTAGGCGAACGCGCCTCAATTTTACAGTTATACGTACACTGCCACTCTTGTCAGGTTAGAGGATACACAGAAAAGTGAGTATTTTCATTTAGAATTTGTCTGGTTTTCAGTAGGGCATACTACAGTTTACTCGCCCATCATCACATATCGAGACAGACATCACTGGCAATCACGCACGTATAAACGTGACTTCCTGCAGAATACCCTCCGCAGCCCATTTAACATATTACGCACGTGATATATTAGCTGGCAGCTACAGCTGTCAGAAATGCTCATTAAAGTATATAAGCCTATATATATATGGCACTAACAACACAATCGGTGACAATATGTATGCCATCCGTGATAGTATATCATTCCTTGTACAGCTGCTTATGGGACGGAGCGCATATCTACGGTTTAGCTTTCTTTCCTTCTTAAAAAGGAGAAAAGTAGCATAGACGTATGAGGCGGCTATGCTGATCGGTGTGTGTTTGTGATCTCAGTTTTTGAATAGATGGGCCTACTTTCATGAAAGGTTATATTATATTAGGAGTTCAACACGCAGACCAATTTCTAATTTAGTTACAACGAGTATTAACAAAATGACACGCATCTCGAACTTGTCAGCGATGTCTGAACTACCACCGCACTTGGTACGGTCCTGAAGTGATTGAAGGGCAAATATTTAACGTTTGTTACGGTAAAATGTTTTTGCAATATAAAATAACAATTTTCAGGACCTGAAAATATCTTCTGTGCCTTTCGGTTTTATGGCAATAGCTAGTAAAGTACTTAAGCTAGGCACGTGAAATTAGAAGCAAAAATAAACCATAAACATAACTATATATTATTTAAAAATTATTGTTTGTTAGAAAAAAATTATAAACATGGCGACGATTGAAAATTTAGGGATCATATACAAAAAGTCAACGTACACAGGACCTGTAATTAAGTAATGAATCCTTCCAAAAACTAAAATACTATAAAAATAGTGCCATTACTAGATTTTACAAAATTTTCATAAAATCGTCATTTCATAAAAAGCCCTTCAGGGGATCTGGAGACAAGGCAGAAGCTAATAAGTGAGTCACTGAAACTTTTCTTGCGAATGCAACAAAGTAATTAAAATAATGCGCATGTAGAATGCAGTATGCCATTGTCGTATTGTCTTCGCGTAACGTGATTTGCAAAAGATGTAAGTATCGTAATTTGTGTGTTAATTCTGTGCTACTGCCATTCAGTGCCTGACATTGCGTATCCGCATCGCAGCCTACCCCACTTGCTTCAGTGGCTTGTTGGGCACGTGGATTGCACACGCATGGACGAACACGACCATTGGAGTGCGGGAGGAGTGAGACAGAGGGTGGAAGGTTAGGAAGACGATATATTGCACTGTGTGGTGTGGTCGCAATGCACACTGTGGCAATACATGTTGCATGTAGGTACATACACAGTACGTATGGTGCCATCAGGTCATGCAGGGTTATAAATGTTGCGAGGCGGGATGGGTAGGGGTGTAGAGGGTCAAAGTTACATCCGAGAGAAGAGGGTGAGTATATGCATGTGTTGATGCACTGTTGGGTCAATTTTGTCTGACAGGTGTTTGAAATAAAAACAGATCTTTTTGTGTTGTCTCGTACGAGGACAGTAGGTAACGTAATTTGAGAGCGTGTTAAGCTGATCTTTAAGGACGGAACGTACAGTATTATTATTATTATTATTATTATTATTAATATTATTATGTCAAGCGATATTCTTGTTGAGTCATGCAGCATCAAATAAGCAAAATCCTTGCGAAAAGAAATATTTAGCAAGAAACAGAGGTAAGTATTCGCTTAGTTCAGGTACTCTCCCGATATTCATTTTGGGGAGTGTGTAAAACCTGAACTGTGCCGTTAAAACCGGTCCTAAATACGGATCGAAGCATACGACGTCTATGTTCCTGCAGAATATGGGCCAAAATCACACCAATATAAAGATGACAATTTTATATCTACAATTCTTATTATCAGCAAATAATCCGTAATAATAAAATTGTAATAAAGGCGGGGTGGCCTAACCCTCTGAAGAGACTTTTATTTTAAGGAGGACAAGGAACAGAAAATTAATGGCTCTCGAGGTGCCCCGGCAGTACCCTTTCGTCCTTCTGGTCAAGGTAAGAAAATAATAGGCTTACATACGTCAAAAAATTCATGTAGAACAGACTATGCTATCACGGGAAGCACTATTTAATGCTGCGCAGGGCTTTTAGGGTCATGGTCAACGGAGTTGAGACGAGAGCCTGATGATTCCTAAAGCTTCGGCAGCTTTGTACACGACTATGCCTTTGTAAAATACGTTGTTATGGGAGTTGATTGTGGACCGGGATAGCGTAGTCAGTATAGCGACTCGCTACGGGCTGGACGGTCCGGGGATCGAATCCCGGTGGAGACGAATTTTTCCTCACCCTTCCAGACCGGCCCTGAGGCCCACCCAGCCTCCTTGGGTACCGGGTCTCTTTCCCGGAGGTAAAGTGGCCGGGGCGTGGAGTTGACCACTCACCCGCATCTAACGCCAGAGTTAAAGAAAGAGTAGAGCTATACCTCTACTCCCCCTCTGGGCCTTCATGGCCCGTTCTAGGGAGAACTTTACCTTTACCTTTATGGGAGCTCATTACTATTTTATTCCGTTAGCGCTGCAGGAAGCCCCATCGTGGCCATATTCAACGACAGTAAATATTGTAAGCCACATTTTCTGCACTGCTGCAACCAATTAGCGAGTAACGACAACATGTGAAATAACATACCTATCCGGCACGCTGTATCGTGCGCATTTGTACTGAACAGGGGGAACTGTGTGTCACGTGGCAGCACAGAAAATATTATCACTGGCTTTGAAATACCACTTTAACCCTCAATAATTTCATAAACCACATAATTCTCAACCATATCATTAATTTTTTCAATTCTCAATCAGTTCACCGATTCATCAGTTTACTTAGTTTACGTGTGAATATGACAATCAATAAAATGTCACACGTAATTCATTATGCCACTGACAAAATGTTAAGCAATTCTGTAGTAATACATACCTTTAACATTTTGAAAACTAAAGACTTAAAGTAATTATAATAATACGAACAAAAAGAGCGGGGGGAGTGAACGGTAAGCCCACAAAAATTATTCCTTTGTGATGAGCCCCCTGAGGATGACACCTTGCTGTAGAAACATATGTAGGGGCTTTTAATATACTCGTACGTTATAAGTTATATATATTCTATCTAGTTCACTTGTTGGTTGTTATGAAGATTGTGACAAGATATGCGGTGTAATATAAAGTTTAATGCAGTAGAATTCAAACTGGAATTCATCATTATTTTATTCTGAGACTCATGCGAAATATATATATATATATATATATATACGAGCAAAATAGAAAAACCTTTAATTTCAAAACGGGTTGGTAACATAGCACCGTTCTGTAAAGAATAAAGGCTGTCCAAAGTACACCGCGAATTTCTACCAAACTGGAACTGCAGGTCGACGTGACAACGTGTGGGCATTCTTAACCACGACAGTACACAGACACGAGTTTAAACTTCATGCTCTGGCTGTTTTATCCCCAGGGAGTCAGCTCCCCGTAATTGTACCTTTGAAGCCTATGTGGGTCCAAAGGCGCTAGCTAGCACAAGACCGACATACCTATACTATCAGCAACATAAAACAATTTATTGAATGGATAATAATAATCGTAGTTTCGCTATCGGTAGAAGTTTACTCACGGCTGTATAACTAGACCCTCTATACGTACAAAAACAGTGACTCCTATTTGTTGACGTCGCGACGCAGTTTAGAAACAATAAACTGTAGTGTGCTTTCTGGCTGGCACAGAGCGGTGCGGGTAGTCATAATTGACGCTCCATAACCACTCCATAAATGTCAAACTTTACGGCCCCACATACAAAACGCGAACCACCAGAAAGCTGGCGAGATAAAGACAGCAAATCCGCTTCGTCCTGTATCCGCAACACATGATGCAAACTGACACTCTTAATTTGTTTACTTATTTAAACATCTTTACTTTATTTAGGTAAGCTGTATTTGCCTCTAATATTTCTCTAATGTTCTTGTAGCTACGTCACTTCCATAGATGTTTTATTATCATAGAAAGTATAAAAATGTATTTCGAGTGAGCCTGAATTGTAAAAAAACTGAATAATAGAATACTTCAATGCAAGAAGGAAATATAGATTGACAGCTTTCCCATCTTCATATAGGCCTATATATTCTTGGCAGTCTTAGGCTTAAATGAGGGAATAATAAGAAATGGCTATTTACCTTTCAAAGTCTTCAAACGTGGGGCACCGCCAGGAATTTTTTTGTATTCAAGGCATAGAGTAGTTATATCAGAAAAGAATATAATTTTACAAAATAAACTTTACTGCATTATAAATGTATTTTTTCCTATATTATGTTTAGGGTCCAATAATAGAGAACGGAGTAAGGTATACAAAATAATATTTGTTGTTCTTCTATGAGCAATACATTCCTTTAATACTGTGGATAGTGCTTAATCTGTCCATCGAAGGCAAACTTACCCTATCTACAATTTCTCGACGAGTAGAACTTAACGACATATTCGGAAAAATTCACAGAGATCCACGTCACACTTACAATCGTAAGCAAGTCAAGTAGTTGCAAAGTGACAAAGTTTCCGTCGTCGCAATCCGTCGTCCCTTGCAAGAAAAATGTTGGCGATACATTGATCCAGTTCACCTCTCCTATACTTTCTTCATGCACAATTTTCTCTATTCTTAGAATCCTATCTATTTCCAGACCTGCTGTTTATTTTGAAAAATTCGTAACTTAGAGAAGACAATGAAATGAAATTTGTGTCAAAGAAGAAGAAGAAACGACATATAAATTAAGATATAAATAAATCCAAAATTACAACATGGAAAGAAAATGCCGTTCTTTGATAACAGTCACGTGGTTGGCGAACGTTAACAAATATGCGTTATTTGCTTCTTTCTATTCTGTTCCGGTTTACACTACAAATTTAAAAACTTTTCAGTTTTCATTTCAACAAGACAGAAGTTGAAGAGGAGCCGACATTTCAGTAAGTTCTTTTTTTACTATCGACTACGTAGTTTTCTGGTTTTGCTCTTCAGATAATCAGTAATTTCACAAAGACTTCTTCCGTGAAGGGAGAACAAAGGCAAAGACAGAAAACCGCCGGCTCCATACTTGCGATTTCCTAACTTGCCTCTTTGTGTCATTTTACTGTTTTTTCGCCTTCCTTATGAGGAATAGTTTCTTTATATGACATGAAGTAATTGCAGAGAAAATGTGACATTTTAAATCACAAGTGTTGAATTATTTAAGCACCGTGCTGTTAAGCATGCTTTGGTTACTCTTAGCAATTAAAGTCTGTTGTTATAATTACTTGACCACAACAAGAAGTCCCTAATCGAACGGCGAAACTGTGTATGTTTTGCTACATTTCTAACACAATACCGACACGAGTATTCAAGACCTCGATTCTCCTCATTACTGCTACACAGCAAATTGGTTCAAATGCTAACGCTGACTTGTATTCGATAAGCTCGCGGTTCGAATTTTGGCCGGAGCGCTGGTTATAGTGACACAATTTTCGTTCTTTTGCTAACTTCCTCCAGGCAAATACTTGGCTAGTATCACAAATTAGGGAACCAGGGCCGTCTTCCACATACTATCTAATTCATCACGCATTGATGACGGTATCACTCGACGATGTATTTTGATAGATGACAACGTCGGTATAAAAAAGCATATCTGAAAGTGTTAAAGATAGAAATTCATAAAAGTTGAACCCACTGTCACTGATCATTTGTATATCACACGCTGAATTAACAACTGTGGCTCTTTCAATATGTGAATAGACAAAAATGATTTCAATTAAATTGATAATTACTCAGAACATCACTATTCGTAGTCTGTGTGCAGATTTGTTGTTCTACAACAAACAAAGAGGCTTACAGGAAATTCAAGAACTTTGTTGTCCAGTAGTAAAGTAACACTTGGTTTTGCTTATGTAAATGAATAAGATATTTGTGTTTCTCATGGCAGTACTGGTGAATATTTTCATGTCTTGCGATATGACGCCGTGTATATTGGTACCAAAGTTCCGGAGATGCTTGTTGTCTCCATCTTCAGGGTCGTGTTCCTAGGCAACTGCTGCCTTCATCTTCCAAGACAACTTTGGAGACGGAAGCACAAAGCGTTTCCGAACTTACCTACAGAGTGATTGGCTTTTTCAATGACGCTTTCAGTTTCTCAGATTATATGGCATCGAATTTAGGAAGATCGGACAATAACGATGTCTTGCAATGTTGTTATGCAGAACCTTTGTAAACGTTACGGAAAAAGTATATACGAGGGGGCGGTACAAACCTAATTTCAGGTACAAGACCGTCATTTGACTGGGGTAGTGAAATTAAGGAAACAACAATGAAGAGGCGGCATGTGACCTAAGAAAGAAACATAAAACTACAAACTGGAGAGGGCAGTTACGGAAGACAACGATGATAAAGGAAAAACTGAACTTCGGTGGCTCAAACTGAGGTATAAAGACGGGATATTTGTTACGAAGAAACACTTTCGGTAGAACGAATGTCACATAACCATTCCTACCCTCCAACCCCCGCCGCAAAGGAAACACATAGACACATTTTCCACACAAACGACTTTTACAAAAGCTGAAGATGACAACTGCAAGACGATAAAGCACTTTTCGCTTTCCAGTCCATTTTTCAAATAAGATCTAATACCTTGATAGTACACATACATTCTTAAGTACGTTATAGTGTCCGAGTGACGGTTGTACGCCGAAGTATGCTGGCGAAATTACTGCCTATAGGGTTTCTAAAATATGCTAAGCATTTTGTGGAAAATGAAGGAACCAAGTGCTTCATGAGTTTCGTAGGCCCCTTACAAGAAAATAAAAAAAGCCAGTCCAACCACTAGAAGCAGACGCAGTGTCAATTCCTCGACCCTTTCTATAACCCTCCCTCGTATAGGTCTGATGTCCATAAGAAATCCCTTCAAGGAACAAGATCCATGCCTTATTGAGAGGTAGACATGTACGTGACTTGTCGTATTAATATGTTAGTTGCTGAAATTGGTGGGTCTCGGACAAGGGTGGTATATTGAGGAAGGGGATTGGAAGTGGTTTTGGGGATGGACGTAGACGACATAGTGGGGTACACATGGGCCGGATATTGCACGTAGAGATGCCTGTGGCTTTGTGGCTCCTTGTAAGCGAAGCACAGTGCGAAAGAGGAACAGAGAACGCTTTGTAATTTCCACTGCGTAGCAGTTGGGGATTGCTGAGTTAGGGATGAAAGAGGACACCAGATAGAGGAAGGAAAAGGAAGAAACAGGGAAGGTCTTTTCCTCACCAGAACAGGAATACCACAAGGAAGAATACGTATTACGTGATCAGGCATTGCAAAAAGTAAGCTTTCGGATCGCAATGTGAAGTGGAATAGGCCTATTAGGACTACGTAGTAGGTACGAAGAAATAAAAGGGGTTTCACGCAATACACCGCCCATAATATATTATAAATTTATGTGCTTAACATTCCTTCTCTGTATACAAGACCTACATGTAATCCAGGTTGTTGCCAATTTACTTTCTAAGGCAGACTTAGGAATTCAGAAGCCTATTCCGGAATTAAAGCACATTAGAAGCACAACTTCTACATGGGTGCATAAGGGCACGTTAATACCTCACTTTACAGGTCAATGTAAAATGGTCATCCTAACGGAAAATACTGCATTCTTCAGGTTACAGCTGCCGAATATTGAACTTCCAAGAACGGCTGGCGCATAGAAGACAACTTATCACAGACCGCCTTGGCATATAAGAACAGAAAATATTCATTCATTCATTCATTCATTCTGTAGTCTGTCTTACGACAGGTCTGTAGCCTCTTCCAAAGCGAGTTTTCCACAGGGTGCGATCTAGTGCTTCCTCTTTCAATTTCCAGTATCTTCTCTTTTCCTTAAGGTCATCCAGTAGCTGCTCACGTCTTCTCCCTCGTCATCCCGTCATTTCTATCCTTCCTTCTAACTTTCCTTCAATCACGTGTTTCAGAAGGCAGTTTCTACGCAAGATGTGACCAATCCAGTTAGCCTTTCTTCTTTTTATTGTATGTAGGATATTCCTCTCCTCCTTGACTCTTTGTAATACTTCTTCATATCTCATACGATCGGTCCAACTGATCTCTATTCTTCTCCAGCACCACATTTCAAAACTTTCCAGATACTTCTGATCTACTTTCCGAAGTGTCCACGTTTCACAACCATACAAAGCTACGCTCCAAATGTATCACTTTACTAGTTTCTTCCTTAAATTTAAGTCCAGTTTGCTGTTGAAAAGAGTCTTCTTGTTGAATGCTGCTCTTGCCATGGAAAACCTGGATTTAATTTCACGTGTACATCTTGCATCATTTGTTATCATGCTGCCTAAATAATTGAAATATTCTACATTCTCCAATTGCTTTTGATCTATCATAATTTTCAATGGGAATGGTTTCCTTGAGAGTGAAAAAAAAAAACCTAAGTTAATGAGAATCAAGGCAACATGTGTTGTATTTTATTTAAACTGTAATCTCAATGCAATAATGTCTTAACAGCTTGCATGGTAGTGTGACAGCAACATGTAAGAAAGGTTGGAGTATGTCGAGCCGTGTGTCTGTGTGGTGAAGGGCCCCGCAGCAAATGCTACGGACGCACCGCAGCCTTAAGACTTCTTGTGCAACCCTTGTGATGAAGATAATCAGTTTTTTCATTTTTGCAAGTAATGGATCACCGGTGGAAAGCAATTGACAGGGAAAACCGAAGTACTCGGAGAAAACCCTATCTCAGGGCCACTTTGTCCACCAAAAATCGCACATGGAATGACCGGGGATCGAACCCGGTCCTCCGCGGTGGGAGGCCAGCGACTAACCGCCTGAGCCATGGCACGGCCATGTGGGGCTGCAACAGAATATTATTTACCTAACCATGACGGTTTAAGCTTGTGGCGATGTACAATAAACTGACATAAAAAACGGTAAGATGAATAATTTAAAACATTCTTTCTTTCTTAGTCTTGACCTCTGACTACCTAATCATTGTAGGTGTAGAGGTTATTGTCGCAGTTGATCACACTCAGACACACACTCGGTAGGAGTCCTCTGCATGAGAGATCGGCCCGTCGCAGAGACTTCTACATGACAACACACAACACTCACAACAGACGGGCATCCATGCCACCGGCGGCATTCGAACCGGCAATCCCAGCAAGCGAGCAACCGCAGACCAACGCCTTAGACCGCGCAGCCACCAGGACTGGCAATTTAAAACTTTCAATGCAATATTCTTCAGCTATTATAGGCTTAACCGCACGCAGTAACTGACTGTTACTTCTCAAAATGCAAACGTCCGTGTTTCCGGAACAGAACACGTTCCTTTTGCAAAGCAACACATTCAAATGTACGCATTAGCTATGTGACTACGAAGTGACCTTTCACACCCAGTCATTGCTATACGTACACCACCTGCTCTGACGGCAGAGAAACACCATATTTTACCCACATATTATATTTAGGTACATGTTATATATGATTCTCAGAATAAACGTGATTATTACCCAAAACAACATTAAGCAGTTGGTCTTCAAATTGGCGGCAAAGTGTTTGCTGTTAGGTAGGTACTGGATTTTTAAATGTTATTTACATAAATGTCATGCTTCAAAGTTTAATAAATTATTCTGAGAGATAAGTCTGCGATGACCTTTACATATGGCGTCACACACATTTACCTGTAACAAATAAACATCAGGGTCATTTGTCGCCAAGACTGTACTTGGAAATGCTGAGTACCACAACCCGGAGTACACGTTCGCATTATTGTCATTAATGGGTATGAAGGTGTTAACTGAAATTTGAGGCTCTCAAGCACCGTGCAGTCTGGTAGTTGGGTAGCAGACTGCACGGTGACACGTATCAGAACACGGCAATATTTCCTCTGTGCACTGTAAGCAGCACACTTCTTGAAAGTCATGTTCTTTAGCTTTGACTAACAAAACGACTGTTAAGAGCAGACCTTCTTATTTCAAAAGACCGTGCTAAACTAACCCCCTGAGTTACGACAATGTAAACCTTGGAAAGATGAAGTACATGTAACTTCTACAAATATAATTAAACATTCCCACCTCAGAATTCAATTACGATAAGTGACTTGCGCTTGCAGTAAATTAGAGGTAATTTGTCCCCTGAGATTCGAAATTTGACGAAACTAAGTTAATAATGAAACTGTTTTTTTCAATGAAATCTCCCTCGATCCAAATTTGCAGCTGTTCGCTAGGCTTCAGTTACCGCCTGAGTTACGAAAGTGTAACCCAACGGCCCTCTACAATTTCACAGCTTGGAGTTCAGGCACTGGGATAGCTTCGCCGTTATTGGTCGACTGTCTGAAACTAGTGTCTGAAAAGAATTTGTGCATAGAGCATTGGGTTTTCTCAGTTGAACTTCAGACCGTCAAAGTATTTCAAAACAGGCCATCAGGCAGAAATTGGTGACTTATGTTCCAAGCCACACACGTTTCGTCAGACGTATGTATATTTACACAGCAGTCACTTCAATACTCTACATCTTTTTCATCAATGAACTTCATGTCGACTCTGCCCCTGCACTGCCCTACCAGCCAGTACCACAATCTTGCTCATTCGTCCAGCTTCTTCGACATGGTGCCGCTTGAAAGTAATGGTCGTCGAGGGAAGCGACACCGAAATATAAGGAAAGACATTTCAGATACGCAAAAGGCATGGGTAATAAGTACATTTGTGTGTGCTTCAATATTTTCGTAGAAAATTTATGTTCATGTGGTTAGTGCATCAACGATGCTTTTTCGTCTTGTTTGTAGTTACAACAGAGATCCAAATCCACTGTGCTTCCAGTACGAATAAATTACCCAAGCACCTGTTCCAAAATGCAGTAGCTATGAACCTGTCTACCGCATACCCTATTCTAAAGTTTCGTAAATGCTTAACACTACTACACAACACCTGGAAAAATTATTACATTTTCAATACCAATATATAAATCGCCCTACTTTATCAACAGGATATCCCACATTCGTTGAGGTTAGCAAAACGAGTAATCAAGAGGGACATTGTGAGAGATTGCCTATCCACTTCAAAACGTCTGACCCCAGATCAAGAAAATCATAATTTCCTCTTCAGAACGAAACCCTATGAAGCATGAACCAGTGGCCGCGCGGTCTAAGGCGTGGGTCTTCGGCCGCTCGCTTCCTAGGATCGTGGGTTCGAATCCCAGCGGGAGCATGGAAGTCTGTCTCTTGTGAGTGTTGTGTGTTGTCAGGTAGAGGTCTCTGCGACGAGCTGGTCCCTCGTCCAGAGGAGTCCTACCGAATGTGGTGTGTCTGAAGTGTGTGATCATGAAACCTCGACGAAACGAGGAGGCCCAGGCCCATAGAGGGCTGTCGAGCCATAGGAAAAAAAATGAAGCATGACGCTTAGCTAAATCACATGTAATTAAATATTCAGTTCCTATTTCATACAGAGCAGTTTCCATTATAAAGGCCAATGAGTTAATACTGTATAAGGAAACGTAGCTGTTAACACTAAGAATCACATAGAATTCATAAACGCACTATGTGGACAAAATACAGGGACTTTCAAATGTCGAATCACATGGTACATATAAGTTACCGCTGTGTTTCGAAACGTAAACTTATCACCAGTTTCCGATGCAGTATGACGATAACATAAGCTTCTCAGTACGCCCTCATACCGGAGAATTCAAGCTATGAAGCAAAAAACAATTTCCTGTTCAATTGCTTGTAGTTGCTTTCGCGGTATTTCCTAGCATGTTGCTATTTAATATACACACCAGTGTCTTTTTGTGTAGTGTTATTGTGTTTGCCTACTCCATGTTACGGTGACTACTTACCGCAAGTAATGCATCTCATTGCGTGTCGTCGGGCTAAATAAACCTTTATCATGTTATTTGTGATGACGTGGTGGTGGTTACCTATGATCCTGCAGAACTGCAGTTCATGATATATCTACGGAACTGAACGTGTAATCTAAATCAACCTGCAACCACAGACCTGTCACATGTACCACCTGGACAATTTAAATACCAGTGCCTAATATTGCGAAAAAAAACTCCTTTTGATGATTATAAACAAGTACTGTACTATTTCGCCCATGATGATAATTCCAAAGAAAGCTATTGTAGTCAATGTTAAGAGCAGTAGATGCAATAATACAAAGCGTAATTTTCGTGTAAGTAATATTATGTTGGCACGACTGACACAAATACGAACTGGGCCTACAATAAAGAATGCCTTGTAAGTAGTGTACTCCGCTACTCGATCATTGGGGGCCCAATACAAATATTAGCGAAGGCGAAGTTACATCCTAAATCTGTCAGAATTCTGTCTTCTGTCAGAAGAACGGAATCCAGTCCGAAGGAACCACAACAAATTGTAGCATTCTATAGGTTTTCTGCACCTCCAGCCCACGGGACCGCGAGGTTTGCGGGGGGGGGGGGGGGGGGGCATTATCTCTGCCACTGCGCTGGTGCTCGGAAATCCACTTTTCAGTGAGAACTCCCAGTGCAAACATACGTATTTTCAATGAGAGTTCTGAGACAAGAATCAGCTCTCCGGTACGTGCGTGTTCAATTGTCACGCGAAGAAAGTTTGAACACACAAAAAAGACTGGCGCACGGCCAAAGTTATACACCAATGTAGTCACACGGGCCTGTTTGTTGAAACTAAATCTAGGTTCAGAAACTTATTCCCGATACGGGTCGAAAAGTTTCTATTTTCTATCGCGTCCGAACGAATTTTGATTCACCGACACATTATGTTTAACTACGAATTTTACGTATCTTACTTTCGATTGCAGAAAGAAGCAAGTCTTTTTTTCTTCAACAAAGCATCCTTACCTTCTGTGGGGCGTACCACGCCTCCTATTCAGTGGAAAACAGCAGCTCCTTCGCCGGGGATAACGTGGCCGATGCGTGGTGATCACCACTCACCTCCCTCTAGCGCAGAGGTTAAGAAAGACTGGAGCTAAACCTCCACCTCTCCACATGCCTTCATGGTGTGCACGATGACAACTTTACTATTTACTTTTAGTAAGGACGCTTTACGCACCTTGAAAATATGGGGTCGCTTTCAAATATCCAAATTCGTCTATTCACGCAGTAAAGTGGGTCATCAAGAGTTTGTTGCGAATTTTTACGATTGCGGCTGCCTTTTTGTGTATACAAATATACACGTAACAGTGAGTTGTGTTAAATAAAACTCGTCTCTCAAAGCGGCTATAAATTATTTTATTTCCGGTCCTTGTTTTATGACTGCAGAATGAAGAGGTGGATTCCATTCCACCAACAGCTACCCCCATTCACTCATTTGTCACCAAAGTTACATAATCTCAGCAACTGAGAGTTTACTCTCACATCAAAGCCATTACTCTCACAATTCTATGCAGACCAAAATTTAAATTCAGTGAAATAGTTTATAGACTGGTGTGTTAGAAGAATAAATGTCACGATGTTCACTGCGTCATCTGTTGGCATTTTTGCAGCGTAATTGTATAAATGCAACAACAAAGTAGTACACGGCTACGCAACTGTCAATAAAAGAACTCAATACTGTAACATTATGCAATTGGAGAATGTGAAGTAAAGTTGTAAAGAGTAATTGCCCTGAACAGGAGAACACATAAGATATAAAACAACACTATACAAACAACCCATGCTTTACACAGCGTCCGACATCTAACAACAAAGCAACCCTCGCGCACACTTGATGTTCTCATTAACTACATTAATTAACTAGAAGCAAAGGCTTCAGTAATATATAGCAGACTAGGAATAGCGTAGTGCTGCGGACATTGTATTATTACAGACACTCTGCTAGCTACCTACAGCATGTATTAAGGGGTGGGAGTTTGCTACCTAACTATGTTAAAACCTTTTGTTTCCACGCTTGATTTAAAGAGCTTACAAATTCCTCTGCATGCAACATACCCCTCAACCTTTCCCATTCAACACCTGCAACACCCCCTCCAGTTTGGGAAACAATCTCTGTAACTACCAACCCCTTCTACGCTTACCCCAATAACACCAAAGTCAACACTTTCATTCCACGTTAAAAGTGTTAGGACCTACATTATATTGTTACAGTACCCAAAAACCCAAAGGTAGGAATATAGCGTGGCTGTTAAATTCCACTATGCAGTACGACTTTCCAGGCCAAATGTGTGGTTCCAGGAGGATTTAAGGAAAAGGGTGGCTGTAACGTGTAAAAGGTTTTGTCCACTGTGCGTGTTTAAGACGAATCTCACAAACAAGCAGCAATTATTCCCACAAACAGCATTAACCGGAATGGAAATGAAGCGTGTTTAGTATCAGGCAAAACTAAAATCTTAAGTAGGCCCATCAGGCCTAATTACATAAGATACAAATTTCAAGGTTTAATCATCAAACACTGAGAGGTTTTCATTTTCATTGTGCAAAGGTACTTGCAGGTCAATAAGGATTTAAACTAGCGGAATGTCACCAATTTAACTATCATATGCAGAAAATAAACCGAGCAAACGTAAATCCTTAATTATGAGATACGTTATATATGAAATCATGACTTTCTATGTACAGACCGTGAAAATAAGCTGTGCAACGTGGACGTAGGTCTACGCAAATTCCATAAACCAACAGACTTTGTACACGGTTATGCTGTATATTACGTACCTTCAGTCTGGTACTACAAAACTGTTTGGGAAAGATCACACGCAATATGTCCTGACCCGCTAGGAGTCGAAATGCTTGCGCCGGGTGAATACATGAAACGCAGGTAATTGCAATTAGGTAAAGGTAAAGCTAAAGTTCACCACAGAACAGGCCATGAAGGCCCAGAGGGGGAGTAGAGGTATAGTTCTACTCTTTCTTTAACCTCGAAGCTAGATTGGGGGGGGTGCGTTGTCAACTAATAACTATTATAAATAACAATTTGCAATTAGCTAAAGGCCACAGGTAACACCAGAATTTAGAAGATTGTGCTTCTGAGTATCGAAATTAAATCTGTGGTTACAGTGCAAGGAAGACTTCGTACGGTGTTTGATAAGGAAACACCAAATGAAACGTCCATCTACAAACTCTATTAAGTTGCATAGTAATGCTGGTTCAAAGTCCAGGTAAACGGCCAGTCGCTGAAGCTAAAGCAAATGAAGTTCGCACGGCCTTTATTCGAAGTCAAAATAGAGAAGACAAGCTCCCCAACAATGCAGCATGCCAAGTCAACAGCGCACAAATTTTTACGCAATCGTTCGAGCTTTAAAAGTTACAAGCACCAACTACTGCAACATATAAAAACCCGAGTCAAACAATTTCTATAAAGCGTAGTCTACGTTTTGCTGAGACATTCAACACTTGAAGAAGAATTTTGGGAGCCAATACTATGTTTACCGACTAACTCACTTTCCACTTGTCTGGATATATTAACTAACATAACTTAAAATTTTGGGGGAGCAACAATCCGCCTGCAGTGACTGAAGGTACGGGCGACAGTCCCAGGTTCAATGTTTTTCGTGCTGAAAGCACTGGCAGGTAGGAAGGATTTTTCATGCCGATTTTAGAAAAACAGCGTCGTAATGACAAGTCATTCCAGTAAGACGGACCGCCTCCGCATCTGCACGATGCAATTCGGGCGAGACTGCTTAGTTAGTAAGTTTCCACCAAAGGTCATCGTATCACTTGGCCGCCTCATTCCCCTAACTTTACACCACATGACTTCTTCTGGTGGTACTTAGGTCTACAAGACACAGTTCAGAGTCCACCATGATCCACCACTTTGTCCGAAGAGCTGCTGCGGCTACAGTTACATCCGCCGTACAAATATGTATTTGAACCTGATTACAGATAAGATATGTGCTGGGCTACTCACAGTGCTCTCAGCCATCATCTGTAAACCGTTCACTGCAGGTCTCCAAATTTCGTCATATAACCTATCAAAATAAGTTCAGTTTTCATTCCTGAGCAATATTACATTAAAGCAATCTATATTTCATGTTTTCACTCCGCATAAATCTCTAATAATATGAAATACAGACCACAGTACGTATACATGACAAACCCACTCATCCACAGGTCCTAGAGCATATATCATACACCATGCTTTTAACATTCTTCCAACCGGCAACAACTTGTGTTGCTTTTTATTCCTTTACAGCGATATAACCTTTGTACAGTCTGTGACAAATACACACACTATATGTGTTACCAGAAGTCAGTTATTAGCCACACTGGACAATGATTTAAGAACCAGTTTTAGAAAAGTTATAAAAAAGTGCGTTGAACAGTCAACAACGATAAGTTGATGTCCCGTCGGATATCTGAAACTGGCACCTCCAGACAAGGCCCCAGAAGTTAGAAGCGTTACACCCGAAACAGCTGTATGATGATTATCACGATTCGGGGCGTGACTCCGTGTAGCCCGGTAGAAACTCGCTACTCTTCGGGAAACCTACTGGCTCCATCTTCAGGGAATAATGCTATAGGAATGCTGAACCATGTCCTTTATGAATGTACCTAGCAATAAGCATGCGTTGCATGTCAGTAATATAACACATGACGTGTGCTGAACTGTCGCTGTAGTACGCCTGTTATCTGTGTTCATTGCCTTATGCAAGTGAGTGTACCGATCTGCCGCTGTACATGTCCGCACGTACAAACACAGAGCGGCTGCACTATCAGTTCTTAAGCAATCCGTCTTTTGATTTATCGCTAAAATGCCCCTACGCTGCTGGAATGTTTTAAAAGAAGAACCAGGTTTAAAAAATACGTAGAAGACAGATGATGAGAGAAAGAAATGAGTAAGTGATCACAGCGCACTCATGCACACACAAGCATGTACGCAGTTACGCACAACATGAAGACATTAATACGAACAAAAATCTTGTAAGTTTCAAACACGGAAAATATACAAACAATCGTAGTTTTAAAGCTTTAAATAAAATTATTAGGAAAGAAACTGCATACCATTAAATTTGTAACTCCACACATTATCCATCTGGAATATATTTGTTTATTTAAGGCACAGGAAGCTCTCACGTAAGGCCATGATATGCCTATACTTTCGACACAGTATTTCAAGCACAGAATGCTTTGCGCACTCCAGGACTCCGTTTCCTGATTGATGAAATTGGGGGCTGGTGGCAGTGTTCATGCCTAGGTCACTGGGCCCACTCTTAATTCATACGTATATGCCTAATTACACTGAATTATTGTCCATGCCAAACCTCGGCTATGACTCCTTTACACTTTAATTATGCCCAAGCGTGCCACCTGATTAGCATAAAATATATTGAAATAACTGAAAGCAATGAAGACGTCTTTTTAGGAAGCCTTCGTTAAAGTTTTTTAACATGAAACCCTTTACATTGAATGGTTAAACCACGAAGCTCGTACACGGGAGAAAAGAAATATATACAGAATTTTGGTGGGTGCTCTTGGACCGTGAAAAAGAAATGGAAAGATGGTATTAGGACTGGAGGTGAAAGAAACGCCTCGTCCTATTGCGAGCTTTACTAATGGGGGATTTTAACCTTCGAATTCTATCACACGAAAGCCACTTATTTGATCACTCTAGGCTTGAAAGACATTAGAGAAAAGGAATTCTGCGTATTACAATCGGCTTATACAATCTTAATAGACATGTTCCCCAAATAAGGGACTTTGCAATGCTTTATTCCAGTCATACGCTTATCTAAAGGTCAAATGTATTAGATTTGTAATACGCTAGTAAGGTTTGGTGAACTAAAAATTTAATATTGTCATATTCTAGGCCTGCTGTTCATTAATTCGCCTTACACAACCCTTTGTAACACATCTGCATGTTAAAGCACTATTAGGTAACAGCACAAACAAGGAAACGTAACTGCTTAAAATAACCGAAATACCATATAGGCCTACGGCTACTCCTTCATTTATAATAGACCTACTCATTTTAAAATATAATAATAATAATTAGCCAGCACTTACATAACATGATCATCTATCCAGATAAGTTGACTTCAAGAGGGGTACATGATACGAATAACTACTAAATGCTACCTTAACCCCCAAACTCCGCCATCACATTTATTATTTGCAGCTTCAGGCGTGTATATTGACATCGCGCATTTCGGAAAAGTACTGAAAATTATATACAAGAACTCCATGTAATGTATCCTGCTCTAATTAGGATGGATAATGATGAAAGAATATCCGAAGACAGATAAATTACACCTCGACTGAAGTACCAGTTTGAAATTAGTTTGGTATAAAGGTTGTGATTGTTAGTTTGATAATGTGGCAAGGCATTGGAGGAGAAACTGAATGGGAAAGGTTGGGGGAGGGGGGGTAATACAGTAATGAAAATCGGAAAAAGGTAAAGCCTGGTGTAAGTCACAGCGAAAGGCCAACAAGACAGGACTTCCTTTTTGCTACATGCTGTCACATCACGTCCGTTAAGATCATTTGTACGTACTTGTACGGCAAATATCCATGCTTTTCTTCATTTCTAGTGTATAAGTTATATGGGCTCCGACTGTTAGCGGACTGTTGGTACTAACAACAATTTCGTAATAGGGGCCTATGTTGTATGTTTTCCGCTACTGGTATTTCATTTTTTGCCAATAATGTACCACGTTTCCATGGGCATTTGATCTGTGTCTAATATTTCAGAGGGCTCATAATACCCTCGTTTATAGGCTCCGTGGCCAACATGGCAGTGAGAGAGAAACTGAACCCGAGTTGCAATTCAAGATAGCTAATATTGAAATATACTTTAGGCCCAGGTTTATAGTATATAGTACAGGCACAGTGTTATACAGCAGGCCTCATATTTCCAGTTTATATAAAAGAGTGAGGGTAAAGTTTTTCGCTGTTTGAGCGGTGCAGAATCCCAAGTATACCTACGTCATGCTCTCCTGACGAATTTCGATGTTATGAAACACTTCCACAATATCCTATAAACGACGAAAATTATACTTGAGTTTGATAATTAAGTTCTTCTACGTCCCGTTCCATACCGTCATGCTGCATCAATGCAACAACGTAACCATCAAAATAAAATTTATGTCATCGACAGCAGATTTATTACCCAAACGTCAACATTATTCGTTGCAGAAATATCATCAGGTGACACAATTTAAGAACAAAAAATTATTTCCTTATTAGGCACGTTTGCAAAATTTCAGAAAGCTACTATTAGCTTCGTCATGTCTGTCTGTCCGGCCGTCCGTCCGCCCGCATGGAACAACTCGGCTCCCACTGGACGGATTTCCATGAAATTTCATATTTGAGTTTTTTTCGAAAATCTATAGAGAAAATTCAAATATGGGTACTTTACACGAAGACTTAAATACATTTATAACAATATATTTCTCAATTCTTCTTAGAATGAGAAGTGCTTCAGAAGAAAGTTGTAGAGAAATCGAAACACATATTTTATGTTCAATAACCTTTTTCCGAAAGTCGTGCTCTTTATTAGATAATGTGGAAATATTTAGTACAGCCACAGAGGCCACAGAAGACAACATAATACGGCGCATGCGCATTGTATGCTGGATAACTATGGCTACAGATACACATTCAGAATATCTAACACTTATTGCTTTTCCACGGCAACAATTGTTACGATAGCGCTTCTCAGTCTTACGTTAATACGTATATTGCCTGCCTCGTCTATTGTTAAATTAACTTCCTGTTGATGGTTTTGAACCCAACCATGAGATCTGGATAACAAACCTGCTGTAGATGATACGCATTCAATAATTTTGTCTCTGAACTTAAAATTAAAAGTTCAAGAACTAAAGTTAAGTTTCACAGTTCAAAGTCGTATGTCAGACACATGTTTCAGGAGGTCCTATAGCCAAAGAGCCGAATCTGTGAAAGAAGAAAAATAAAGCGTGAATAGAGGTTAGTATATAATGTTTAATATCTCGTAAGTAACAGGCATAATACGCAAACTGATTGGCACTGCAGCTTTCAGAAAAGGACGACCACTACATGAAAGAGGAGGGGATGGTATAAGGAGGGTTACAAAAAAGAACTCATTTCATGATGCAGGAAGTGGGTTTCTAATACAACACAACAAGCGATTTTGGCTTTTGGTTGAAAAGATTGGATGGTGGGAAGCAAGAAAGGGGCTAAGGAAACAGCAGCAGAGCCAAGTTTGTATGCAGGCAGGCAGCCAGGGGTAGGCCAGTCGGTCGCCGACAGCACCATCCTGAAACCCGCCCCCATTCGCAACGACGTCGACAAAACTAAAATCAATACTAAGAATGCTACAGGAGCGGTCTGAATGTGCTGCTGTATTATCTTGCCTATACAAGAAAGATACACTGAATTTTCAACTGTAAAATTATGTAAAATATTGGTGTAAAAATGCAATGCAAGAGAAGATCGTAACATTATTAAGATGCCCATAATAATTATATTGTTTTAATAATGAAGAAACCATGATAAATAAAGGTTCGAAATTTATATAGAGGTAATAAAACACAATTCAATCACAATAATCCCCACAATATGCATTTTGACAATGGGTCTCGCATCACCAAGACTAGCGCAATGACTAGGACAAAAACAACGCTTCGTAAAATTCTGTGGAATGCCCACGAAGTTCCTTTGCCGTAAAATTACAGCATATATGTATGTTACTGAATATTCTCGGGGAACAATTTTTCATGCAAAAGAAGTTTGTGTCCTCTCTCTAAGTTCCTTCATAAGTTGAGAACTTATTAGCCCACTAAGCAACCATCCAACTGGAGGACCACTTAGCGTCGACTGTCCATAACTGTTTATTTAATTCAGGCCCACTAACAGCTACTTTCTAGGATGAGAGGATGTGAGCAGAACTGAAATGTTCCAGTACACGATCCACTACAGGGGTCTTGTGAACACGGTAATGAACCCCTGGTTTCCGTAAATGGTGAGGAAGATCTTTACCCTTCAAGCAACTGTTAGCTCCCTACAGGGAAAGAGGCTCGATAAAGTTGGATTTCTCCTTCTTCTTCTTTGCCACCGTGACTATCGGTCCGCGCCGTCTTTTCTTAGCTCTTTCCAACAGATGACCTACACGTTTATTGTCCAACATTCTGGAGTTGGATATATTCTAATAAAATAACTTGAAAATAATGTGACAAGGTTCCAGAGCAAATTAAAACTGAAACCCCTGCATTATTTTATCACATGTCTTATCAAATAATTTTAATAATTTTTTTATTTTAGTTTGGAAAACGCTAAGATCTAAATACTAATTTCCTGCCCCAAGTGGTAAGAATGTGTCACGAATCATAATCTAAACAACTTCATCAAATTACTAACTCCCTACAAGCCATGAGAAAAAGTAAAACGGACAAAACATATTCAAGGACACAAAACGAATGACAAAGTCGTGATAATGGAATAAAAAAATTGAAAGGCAAAGGTACAGTGGGCATAAATTCTTATGCCTTATCATTGCAAGACATTTTCTCTTCCCCAAAAATTCCAAACCGGCTCTGGGGCCCACCCAGCCTCCTCTTCAATGGACAAGGGGCCTCTTTTCTGTGAGTAAAGCAGTAGGGGGGTGAAGCTGACCACTCACCTCCCAACCAGTAGCAAGATTAAGAATGAGTTCAAGTGTATCCTTCTTACCCCGAACCACACGCCAACATGGAGTGAAATGAAACAATAACCGATTTCAAACAAAAACGTCTTTATAAACCCTTGTTATAACATTTCTTCCTTGAATACATATTCCTATATATCCTAACACTAGAAAAGTATAAATAAAGAATGAGACATATTAGCTGTACTGGACTAATCGCCTTAGGTACAGTGCACCACCTAACCTTAACGATGCGTGTGGGTGATCTGTAGAATGGCCTGATCACGTCGGCCGCGCGCTATTTATTGTAGCTGATGGGAGTTGAGAAGTGATGTTACAAAAGCCAGACTTCTAGGCATGGAAATGTCATCGGAAACGCCGTAACGACGCAAACCAGAAGACTTGAAGACAGAGTAACTGCAGAACGAACAATCCAGATGCTTTCATACAAGAAGAATCAAAATTAACTGCTACAATGCATGCTCTTAAAGCTGTTGAGTTATACTAACTGCTCATTGTCGGTGTATTGCTGAGTTTACTGTTCAGCATAATAACTTATGGCATGATTTTCCTTACCCTTTCCGAAAGTTTGTTATGTAGTGAAGGGAATAAAATCTGCAACTGTTTGCTTACTGTGTTTAGTATAGATTAAGCTTTGTTCTATAAGCTAGGGAGGATGATGGTAGGGAACGAATCTGTGCCTTTCCCGGAACCTTCAGAAGTGCAGGGTATGTATGACAATTTGGTGATCTACAGTCTTGTAGTCTAGTTACATGTTACTGACAGTAAGCAACCAAGTTAGCAAAATTCAAATTCAGTCACCATGAAGTTAAGAGATGTCACGTTCCTCAAAAACGTCGGAACAAACACGATACATTAATTCTTCTTTCACGGGTTCACTCTTGAAGATGAGACCGATATGTTGTCCCCAAACATGGGTAAGCAACTACCAACCTACGCTGCACAACACGCTGAGGAAGAAGCCTGAAATCTCGCACACTCGTACACGTTACACAACACGGTTCAGAGATACAGAAACCCATCACTGTAGTTACACGCTGTTGCCAGCTGTATTTACCTGTGTATAGGCTACTTCTTAAATTCCCCACTACATTGTCAGTCGGCAGAAAGCCATGAAATTTTATTTTATTTTTTTAATTTTGCATTGTCTCTTAAAGTTACCCCTATCAGACCTAATGATCTAAGACACTTCAAAAGTGCAGCTTCTGTTTCTTTCAATATCCCTAGCATTTCTCCATCATTAGACCACGTTTCAAGTCCAAAATATTTACTAAATTTGGCTATGTAGCCTCAAAAGTTTTGAAACACAACCAGACCCTTAAAACACAACAGTTACTCACTCTTAGGCTTATATAAAGACTCAACACTTAGCAACATTCGAAAGTCTTACATTTTTCCTTTATGCTTGGATATCTCTATGATTCCAAAAACAAGAAGCGATTTCTTCCCTTATGAGCATTTAGAATGACAAAGCAGTGTTTCGTTTTCAGAACAACGCTTTTAAACATCACACATTTGAGGTTTACGCAGTTCATTTCGATAACAAAAAACCGGGTTTTAATTTCAAAGCTTTACCATCCACTTTCTAAACGCTTTTAAGGTTCGTCTCATTGTTTTCCTTGTTGCTCCCACTGCCATGAAGGGTACTATGAGCAGGAAAGGGAAACCTAACAGAAGCTAACAGCCGAAGCTTCCTCCTACAAAAAAAGAGAA
The DNA here is from genome assembly GCA_021186555.1 of Reticulitermes speratus. Taxonomy (NCBI): domain Eukaryota; kingdom Metazoa; phylum Arthropoda; class Insecta; order Blattodea; family Rhinotermitidae; genus Reticulitermes; species Reticulitermes speratus. The sequence goes on along the minus strand of JAJKFL010000003.1, from coordinate 34,126,580 downwards.
ATCAATAGGTTATTGACCGAGGTCTATTATAAGAAACGCCTCACCCCTTGGCAGTAAGCCAAACCGCCTGTAGACCTATATTATCCAATAAGCAGAATGCATTGCGTAATGATGGCTTGTTACCAGCGTGGCTGGTGTAGACCTATAGCGTAATGTTTACATACTTAAAACGTGCATTATCAAACCAGCGATAGATAAACACTATTAAATACGTTATTGAGGCCTAAGTGGCCACGCGACGCAAATTTAGTGCATTATATTCTTCTAAATACGTTGTCTTATATAACTGTGGCGTGTTAGAAAATATGTTACTAGCTCTAAAGCATTGAAATTTCGATACGGCGTATGAAATTTTGGATTAAGAATTGCATAAGAGTGCAATGAAGGTCGTAATATGATTCGAAACTGGTGTTTAGCTCTTAATGGAAAGCTGCGATTTAAAAACAGCGTCAAACGAAATGTTTCCATTAACAAATAATGTTTCGCGGTAACATCGAATCATTACTTCAATACACTCATAATTACAACCATGTAAAGTTGATTTTATATCACTTAAAACAACAGACATAAAAATCTACACGATTTTCAGAAAAAACGAAAACAAACGCGAATGATGAAATTAGACATAGCAAAGAAATCGATCCATATTTTGTAATTCAGTTCCAATGTGAATAGAGCTATATTAAGATTTAGGCCGTCATTCCCTTCAGGTGCTACAGGATAAGAGACGTCTAACAAACGTTTATTAAACTGTAAGGCTTTCACCCTACGCGTAAGCTTATACAGGCATGATGTAGCTTATTTACGTTACCTATGAAAGTCACAAAGATGTGACACGGAGGAGTTCTAAAAGAATCAACAAACTGTTTGGCCCTGCTACACGACCAGCCAATCGGTCGCACAGTGTAAGAAAATACACAGGCTTGTTTATCACAGTCAAATACGTTAAAATATTACAGCTATCTCGGCTAATTTACTAAAATCACTTGGCACCTAAAGATGAAGTACAAATGTGGCCGCAGTTAACGGTTATTTAATGGATTGGGCCTTTTCCTCTTCATTTCTCCAGCTGACATAAACGAAATATTTTAAGTGTCTACCGAAAAATTGAAGGGCTTTAAAAACTGACATTCTGCATTGTCTTATCTGAGCTGAAATGTTTTCTTTTACTTTGCAGTGTGGATCAAAAAATTCACAAGGAAAGCACAGTTTGAAGCAGACAAAAGGCGCGCCATGTCTGTGGCAAGCATGGCAGGGATAGCCCGGGACCGGAGCACAGCAGACCCCGCCTCGTACGCATCGACCGGTTCTGGTGATTCGTTCGGCCGCTCTCGGAGAGCTGAAACCTGCCCCGAGCAAGCAAACCAGCCAGCCGAGTTCCATGCTGCTACCTCGGACGTCCCCGGTCAACCGTGGCAGCCATCTTACTTCCATCATTTCCCAGCATCCTCCGAAACGTATCCGCCATATCAACTGGAAGTCTTCTTGTTTTAACCCAATTCTTGTTGTGCTCAATTTTATCTGTTTTCATGAAGCTTTACAAATTATAATTTATCTAAGTGCATCCAGTTTTACTGTGTGGGGTTTATACATAATTTTGCTGTGATAATTTCATACTTTAATGGCTGCTTTTACTGCTTATTTATTCTTTCCTTTTTTGCTGACGCTTCATGGCTTTGTGTGTTGAATATTTTGTATGTGCGAACCGCTTTACGTGTTATGTTCTCCATATATGTGCGTGTGTGTATGTGTGTCTGAAAGCAAATTATAAGTACTTCTGTCGGTGGGACGTTCTTCAAGCAGTTCTTTCACAGACGTCACATTTAGGTCCTACATACGTCGTAAATTTCAAGAATAATTACAAGGACCATCAGGCTATATTATTATTTTTTTATAATTATTATTATTATTATTATTATTATTATTATTATTATTATTACCGATTCAAATATACTAGAAGGACTATTCAAACTGGTAAATTAACTTTCTTCTTTTGAAGAGAACTTCCAAATTTCCAGAATAGTATGTACATAAGATTTTTCAGTTAAATTTTTTAATTATTGTTACCAAATTAAAGGTAGGATATAGGTTTGTGTGCTCTGCACGAACGCTTGGGAATGGTAAATGAAAGTGCAGTCTAACGCATGCAATGCAGACCTATATATTACAATAATATGTTGCTTTCATAAATTATATTTGATAAAGACCTCCGCGTTAGTTTAATAGTCCTAAATAGGCCTACATACAGGTTTACAAAAATTATACTTTAACAATTCAGTTAGCCGAGTGAATGCACCATAACAATTTAATTTTTCGTTATTTATTTCTTACTGCTTAGTAACTAACGTTTATCCCACTTCTGCTTCAATCTGTGGCAAGACAAACTAACAAATAAGTTATTCCCTACCCACAAATTATCAAAATAAATAATCTTTTAGTGAGGGGGAAATCAAGTCAGTATCATGAAAGTTTCATTCTTTGTGTCGATGGAAAACAATTAGTTTTTACCCAGATATTAGCTGTACCTCCCCCCCCCCCTGCCAAGCCTAAGAATAATATTATATGACGACTACCTCGTCCACATTCCTAATGGTGATCCTATATTCACTGAAAACATCGTTTAAATTCAGTTTATTACTACAAATACAGAACTGTTTACATTACGTAGTCATATTTCTCATATGCTGTCAGCACTATGTGAGAGCGTTTGTGTCGTTTCATGTATACAAATTATTTAATTGTTATCGAAAATATTAGATATTTACAAACAAAATTGTTGGCCAAATAGTTGGTAAAATATAAGCGCAGTGGCGAGAGCTGTAAAGTATTTAATTTCACTTACATTAGGCGCTATTATTTGACATAGTCTATTGCAGTATTTTCACAAGAGTACAGAAAAATGTTGCCCAACATGTGCAATTTTGTAAAACTCTTACACAAATATTTGCTTATAATAATCCACAGGAACTGTAACATAGTCATAATGTCAAACATTTATTTCATAGGATGAATGAAAGTTTCATGAAAGAGAATTTTGGATTTAGTGAAATAGTAGTTTATGTAGTCATTGATTATAAATATGATTCACAAAGAAAATAAAATTTTATGCAATATTCAATTATCAAATTAGTCTTACTTTAAAGAACGGCTAGAAAAATATTTTAATTTATACTTGTGGGTCCATTCAGGTTAGATGTCTTCTCGCTGGCCTATAATTTGGTTTAGACAATTATCTAACTCAATAGCGCCTTACCTTTGACCAATGATTAACTTCACTGAACACTCGACTCACCTGAAACAGAAACGACGCCAAACATGAGTTGTCTACGCAAAAGAAGACAGTAGGCTAGATCTAATTTACGACGTTTCACTCTCGCTTATGATAAAAGAGTTGATAATATTGATGGCGGTGTGTGTAAAGAACTTCAACAACAGTTGTTCAAGACATAGACTTAATATGTTCGTGTTAACGTAATTAAGAATTGTAATGTTCTTATCTTCTGGAACTGTTATGTCGGAGGCATTATCGCTACTTAAGGCCAATAACACTTGCCTGTAAAATTGTGTAAAAATGTAGACGGGTCTTTTGACAACAAGATTTGTAGATGCGCAGCATATCCCAATTTGCAATACGGGATGAACGTGAAGCGATGGAATAGAAATAGTGCTGTAAAAATTTTACGCAGTATTAAATTAAGTTATTGAACTTCAGTTTTGACCACACCAAAACGTATCTGCGTATCTCGCTTATATATACGAGGTTTTAATGTGTCCTAGATTAGGGGGTTTCAGGATATTGTAAAGAATTGTAAGTAGCTTCTGGTGTTGTAAATAACAAAAGATTTACATGTAACCCCATGCTCCGAAACATTCCCCTCGCCCAAAATGTTATTAATTACCACTTAAATTAAGCCTACTTATAGGATTACTTGTCTTCGAAGCACGTGCACCAAGTACGCGTTCTATAGACCGAAAAATGTCAATGAAAAACTTAACGTAAGACAAAGATTTGCACAGTAATGTTAAGTGTCCACTATGCAAAATTTGATTACAGTTTATAAACCTGTTTTTGACTAGCAAGTATTGGTACATATTTATAAATTTTTCCTTATGTCTGTTTGTAGAAGGTGGTGACACAGTTAATACAATTTTATCAGAATGTTAAAAAATGCTCAGGAAGCATTTACCCTGCAAGCAACGATTCCTACATAAACAATTCCATTTTTTTCCCGAATAAGTCACAGAACCAATTTTATCATCAGTGGACGGCGTTTTGCGGTTTCCTTAGTTCAGAAAAATGTTCATGTAGTTTGTTTATCTCGGAATAGGACCTTCCCTAGGCCTATTTGTCACTCAGTGCTATCTTACTCCTGTTCATATTAGTCTTAAGCCCTACATATTCTTCATCCACATCCTCCCAAAGGAATTGTGTGTGATCTACAATACCTTCCACATTAAAAGAAACACTTGCGCTAGATGGACTGCAGTCTGATGAGATGGCAAGTGAAGAAATAGCGGAATGGTTTACGTCTTGCACAACTGACGCCCGAGCTAGGATTTGTAAGATGTGAGAGTGCTGTGCTTGGGATAGGCCTGCTTTAGTTTATAGAACCAGAGACAGATGAGGAACGAATAGGGAAAACTCTGTTTGGAAAGAAAAAAATGTAGAAGGATAAAGTGTAGAAAAGATGAATGAGAGAACGCAGGGCCTTTGAACTTGGCTCGTTGAAAGCGACGGCCATGTCAGAGTTACTGCCTAACACTTTGTCGCCGACAGATTTAGGGCACAGTAAATTTGAGCCCAGTCAGTGTACTAAATTTGACTGCCTTAAAATAACCAATAACTCAAAACGAACAGGAACTGCCTCTAAACCCTATACACATGAGTCGAAAAATCCAGTGCATGGAAAATATCAGACACTGTGCTTCCAGATAGCAGTAGGAATATTAGAACTGCTGAAATGAGAATATGCGACATGTCTCTTATTTTACCTTACAAGGTAAAACGTATAACTTTAATCAAATCCAAGTTAGCAAAATGTAAATTGGCCAGAATACGTTGATGATAGGTTTTTTAATGGTGGTCACTGTAAATGTGTTTCAGGGCAACAAATAATTATGTTATAATCACATATAATTTACCATAATATTATTTTAAAACACGAAAATTTGCAACTTTGGATTATGAAACAGACATAAGCTATGAAGCCGAAGTGAAATAAAGGACACACAGTTCTAGGTAACGTCACTTACACATGCTATGCTCTTATCCCTTTGTTTATGGAAATTTCGAAAATACGAACAGCGACATCTTAATCTTAGTCTTATTTTATATATTTGCCTAAAAATTTTCACATCGAAATAAATGAGAAAAAACTTGGATTTCGATGCAGCAAAACTGCTAGCTTTTATTAATAACAGAACCTTTGAAACACTGTAGGCACAGCTTCTTTATGAGATTTACAATTCCACACCAAAGACCTTTTACCCCTCTCCATAGAAAAATGTACAGATCTCGGCGTTAAAAGGAGACGCTGAAATGTGACTGTGGCTAAAGAGGAATGAAAACTGAAATAGATTGCTTCTACAGCTGTTTTCACAAAAATATCTTTTGTAAAAAAAATTAGAAAGTTTGTCTCTTTCACTGTGTGTTGAGGGAGGATAGTGACAAGTGGTGACTTGTGACAGTTTGCATGGAGTGAACTTTTTTCTTGTAAAAAAGCAGAAGAGAAAGTTTGGGTGCATGCTAGTTAGTCTACTGAAATGTAGAGAAAGTTCACAGCAAAAAGCATAGCACTGAGAAGGATGTTGCCAGCAGCCAAGTGAACACAATTTTGTTTCTATATACTACAAAACTTCTTCAGCACTCTAGACGTCACTACAGCTACATCTGCATTCATCTAGGTTTAGTTAAGTATACTTAGGATCAGGAGACACCATTGGCAAGGACTGTCATAAAGTGATTCAGACACAACTACAACGCACAAAACGTCAGGAAGGAGAGATATTTTGACAGCATGAAGACTTCTCGATGTGCCTCAGGTAAGCACTACAGTTCATTGCTTTCTTTGAACCCATTCATCACATATACGTTCTACAAACAACCACATAGGCCTGCTGCATTATAGGCTATTTAAAGCTGTCATATACACTTGCTATACGAGCGAAATAAAGAAATATTCACTAATATTTCAAATTAACTCAGCATTATGAGATAGGATTTAAGGTTTTCGAGGCCCTAACTATTAAGTTATACAGTCTTCTGAGATGTGTTTGGTATATAGACATGAACGTTTCGCTGGAAGCTGGTGCGTCCTTCTATAAATCGTGTCTGATAAAAATGAAATCACTCTAAATATCCTAATATATTAGAGGCCTATGGAATTCGCGTAATTTATTACGGTCTATTTTGATATGACTAGTAAATAGTTCTGTATCCATTTTTAATACGTCCTTTTTTTGGCATTAGAGATTAGGCTGTATGGGCCTACAGGTCTAAAAGCTATTAAAATGACTTTCATTGTATCAAAATGAATTTCTGAAAGTGAAGTTGGCCTAGGAAGGTCCTAATAAGATATTGGATGTTATGATTCAATTTAAGTATTTTACACAAAAATTATTTTAATTACCCCTTTAACTCACGACTTAGATATGAACTATTTACTGAAACTGAGATCCTGTCTCACAGAAAATGCTGCCCAGCACCATTAAAAAGACCCATCTGCTAATGCAGTTTAGGGAAGTGATCGTTGTTTATTGTAAGAAATATCCAGGGATATATAAATACATCGTGGTGAGTAAAATTTAGTTTAATATGCTATTCACTGGGACCGAAGAAACGAGGAAGTGTCCTAAATACGTACGTTTGGAAGCGTAATTTGAACGTAAACGTCGACTGTAAACAACATGTCTACGTCCGTTCATGCCGCAAAATCAGCGGAAAACGTGAGTCGGGTTCGTATTAACGAGTATAATTCTTATGCAGTTGAATCTGGCTGTCTTACTGTTCGTAATTAAGTTATTAGTAAGTCATGTTTACGCCTACAAAGACCTCAAATTAGAAACGAAACCTCTCTCAATATTTGATCTCGTCTGAGAGTGGAAGATTTCATCCCAATGCTGCCATAGTTCAGTCAAGATATATATGCACATGTACATAACATCATTCATATATGCATATGTACATAACATCATTCTAAATGTAGCCTAAACTCAATCGGTGTCAATTAAATTAAATTAAATTAGCTTTACAGTTCCAATATCATCCTATTAAGCTAGGCTTATGTTTTAAAACCTAAAGTATAAATAACTTGTTCCCTATTTTGCACTAGGCCTAACAGATCTGCACCACACGTGCGTCAAGACCAACAAATGAAGACCCATATATATATATATATATATATATATATATGGGCCAGATAAACTGAAGACCCAGTAGTACGCAATGCGAAATACAAAAGTTTCTAGAATCATAACAAATTAATAAGTTAAACCGCATAGTTTTGTTTCCAATAAGGATTTTTGGATGTTTCTTATTATCGTAGATTTATCCCACATTCATATCACATGAATGATGGTTGACCTAATAATTTCGTAAAACTCAAAACAATGCAAATTAGTACCTTACAAATTAAGATAGAAGACGTTGTACACAACATCACTGTATCGTCCCCGAAATTCCCACTACACTTGGCGGCAAGCGGCTTGGGATATGGCCGTTGCCTTACAGCCGGCGGTCTGCTCGTACTGGGTGGAGCTCCCGTATCTCCGCCTAGCATCCGACACAGTCCGCCATTCAAACATAACCGCACGCCCGCTACAACACCGGCAACCAACCGGTCGCTTGTTGCCCGCTCGCTGGCAAATATGGCCAACCTTCCGGGAAGTTGACAAAAATTAATAAATTAAAATAATCTATTAAAACAATATATTTATACCTAAAAGATGACATGTAGTAACTCATCCTTGATTTTTCACTTTTACTTATTTTTAAGTAACGGCCTCGATTCTAAGAATTCGTTCTTCAAAAACGTTTCACTATGTCTGGTTTTCTATTTTGTATTTAACATAAAATTGTATACATGCGTATTATCATTTAAAACTTAATATTTACTTCTACAATATGCCTGTCAAGATATTGTGCGGAAATCGATGTATGGAAAACACACGCTACAAGCCTACAGAGAAATATGCGTGCTTAGCTTTGTGTATTATATGCTACTGAAATTATTCGTAACTTTCACTCCAGTGACAATGAATATTCGAAATTATATACGATTAGATCACAGTTTTCAAGATACTTCAATAGTTTTTCGATAAATGCGACCGTTAAAATCTTTAGCCTAATTGAATTCGACCTGTCAGCTGTTTATACAACCTATTCGTCGCAAATGGTCCTATGCAGGTCTGAAAATGAGCTATAAAATTCTATAGCCTAATATGCTGAGGCGTTAAAAACACATCACACTATTTCGACAAAACACTCCAAGGAAATAAAATACTATGTGGAACACCTGAGGAGAAGCTGACATTCCAAACACGTGGAGCAAAGCCACAACACCCAGTGAAGACCGACATTTATTTACATTAAGCTTACATTATACAAATAACAGGTCGTACCTCACAGAGAACCAACTCCGTATTCACTACAAAGACACATCTGTTAATTGTGCTGAAGTAGTAGTATTGATTGTAAGAATCATACAAAAAAAATAGATAAAATTTTTAGGAAAATTGCAAGGCCTTTATATGTTACAGGACTCTGAACGGTAAAAACGGTTCTTAGCAAAGCAGGTTATGATGCTGGAAGAAATTGTGTCTAATGGAATATCTTGACAGTAACGTTTACGGTGTTGAATCATTCACTATGTTGCTTTATTAGTGTGACAATAAATCTTGCCCGGTAAGATATTTTGTTATGTCTTGTCAGAAGTCGATTAAATTACCACAAACAACAATGTCATTATCGTTTAGTAACAGTTTAAAATCTGAGAAATTGCCAAGAATTAATATCCCATATTTTACACGCACATTAAAATTATTTTCAGTAGTATCCAGTAATAAAGGCAAAACAAACTAGTGTGTCTACTTATATCCGGGACTTTTACTTACATGATATTAAAAAAATCAGCTCCTGCACATAAGTCTGTACATACTGTACGCGTTCGTACGCTACATACAAATATGAAACCTAAACAACTCGCCAAAAGAAGTTACAAACTTCTCACATTTGATACGGTTTCATGAATGAGTGCACTCGAGAACAAACACACGTACAGTAGACGGCCTTGTGAAAAGATTTATGAACCATTAGAATAAGAAGTAATTATGGGAGTCTTGATTAATTGCTTAAACCTTTCTCGAGTTCAGTGTAGCCGGGTATACAAATCATTGTTACGTTGTTGTTTTTTTAAATGAGCCAGTTCAATTCATTAAATTAAGTACAGACTTAACTGAGAAGCGCCTTTACAATGCACTTGAGGAACGAAGGTCGCTTTGCGGCGTTTAACACCCCTATGACGTATCGGGGAGGCCGAAGTTTCGATTCCTGCATGCAGTTCCGTAATGTTCTAAACTCCTCTATGCAAAGAGTCTTACACCGGCATGACACGTTTCTCAACGCATCTTTCACAGTCATCCTCCCTTGACACTAGGCCCATCTAACAAATTTCTCACAGTCATCCTCCCTTGACACTAGGCCCATCTAACAAATTTCTCAGTCATCCTCCCTTGACACTAGGCCCATCTAACAAATTTCTCACAGTCATCCTCCCTTGACACTAGGCCCATCTAACAAATTTCTCACAGTCATTCTCCCTTGACACTAGGCCCATCTAATAAATTTCTCACAGTCATCCTCCCTTGACACTAGGCCCATCTAACAAATTTCGAAAGCGTCGTTCAATATCTGTACCGAGGAACAAAACATTGGCATTCAATAGCCTCAACGAAACTCAATTTTCTTTCAAATGGTTGGAAAATACAAGCGACAATAATTAGATAAGAATTATGCAACCATCTTAAAACTTGTGTTTACTGAAGAAGGTGGCGGAAGGACGCCTGGAACACATTCCGTTATCCGAATTACTGCCGTCAGCTGTCAAAATACACATTTTGAACAGAAACTATTTTGCCCCTTATCGTTACGTTTCAACCTTGCATGAATTTACAGGTGTAGCCTATACGTAACTTTCGTCTGCGTGAATTTTTCTTTGCATCAGTCTGACTTCTCGTACATCAAAATTGATGGGGTTCTCTGGCGGTTTCGTTTTGAAAAATTGTACCATTTGCTGTGTCTACCTAACATTCAGTTCGATATTTTACGTAACTATCAAAGCAATATGGCTACTGACTTCTAGTGACATGCATGATGACATTGTTTAAAAAAAGTCTCTTGTTCCTTCCTCAGAAGTCCTCCTTTTGATATCCAGTTTTTCTTAAAGAACTCTGATTACAGACAAGTTCCTATGCAATGTGCTCATAAGCAAAATGTTAACCGGTTCCATAATCTAACCTACGTAATTTAGAAAAGTTAATGTCTTATTACTAACATGCAGAGCGAAGTTCTCTGTGATTGCAAAAATGACTTGGTCTAGGTCATTTTTATTACGAAAACGGAGAATATAGGCTTGCGAGAAAACTATACTCTTTGCGCGCGCGTGTGCGCCCGCCTCTTCCGCTAGGCATATATATCGTATAATAGAGTATGTTGCACTGCTTTTTTTTCCCCCTATGGCTCGACAGCCCCTAGGAGGCCTAGGCCTCCTCATTGTTCGAGGTTTCGCGAGCACACACTTTAGACACACTCGGTATGGTGGGTCAAATATCATTCCGTCTAGGTCACGATATCCACATAGGCAACCGATGCTTCTAATTTTCAGCCAGATTGGCAAAATCAGTACCCGGTGGGCTGGAAGAAAATGGAATCGGGAGTAAATTCCACGCTGGGACTGAGATTTATATCTATTTCACCAGCTGTAGTAGCCACCCAGCCTCATATACAAAACGAACCGGTGGCTGTTACTCCGGGGTTGAAGCGGCCACAGCGTGAAGCTGACCACTTGCTTCGATCTCGTGTTGTGATTAAAAATACCTGTAGCGACACCTCAACAGGTCTGGATGGCGTTGTGTTAATTTATGGACAGGTACTTCGTCAGGCTGGACGGTCCGGAGATCGAATCCCGGTGGGGGAGACATTTTCCGCAACAGGCCAGACCGGCCATGGGACCCATGCAGCCTCTGTAAATTGGGTACCGGGTCCAGGGGGTAAAGCGGCCGGGGCGTGGCGTCAAGGTTAAGGAAAGAGTATAACTATACCTCTACTCCTGCTCTGGACGTTCATGTCCTGTTCTACGGTGAACTTTACCTTCCCTTCGTCATTTGCGGTCCTCCTCTAGGAGCCTAGTATAAGCAGTAGTGTAAGTACGCTTTCTTAATAGTAAAGGTCAAGCTCTCCCTGTGAACGTCATAAATACATGAGGGCGAGTGGGGTTACAGCTTCATGCATTCTTAACCTTGGCCCTACATCCATGTCAGTGGTCGGTCAGCTTCAGGCCCTGGGTGTTTATCTCCGAGAAAAGCTATGATGGTAAGCTGGGTGAGCCCCAGACCCTGTTTTGGGTGCTTTAAAGAAAAGAGAGAACCCTCTTTCTCCTGCCGAGAATCAAACCACAATTTCTTCGTCTAACAGCTTTTAGCCTAAGCAATCTTGGTTCTGCTTGCTTCACGTTAGGTCTATGCGTTTATCCTTCCGTTCTTCTGGGATATGCCGCTATCACTGGGAAACCCTTCACGATGAACGCACTAGGTTTCTTACAAAGGTCGCGACAGAGCGTCATATCCCAGAAGAACGGAATCATCAACCACACCGCTGTGAAGGCCTTAAAACTAGCAAGCCACGTGTATTTCCAAGGATATTAGATCTGTTGTGTTACGGTGCTTGCCTTAGGTAGGCCTAATTTTGTTCCTTGCTTTGCTGGAGTGCTTAAAATATTATTATTACCATTATTATTATTAATTATTATTATTGGTGGTGGTGGTGGTAGTAGTATAGTAGTAGTAGTAGTAGTAGTAGTAGTAGTAGTATTGACACTCACTGAGATAACAGTAACTCTATGATACAATTGGTTGGTCTTAATAAGTTTAATGTATGGCCTCTTAACATGACAAGCCACACAGACAGACTCAAAACCAAATATTCACCGATGGTGGCTTAAATCTCGTTACCAGAAGGAAGGTACTTGAGGTCTACACACATTATTAGGAATCCTAATTAAAACATAAATTACTGTACGCTCTACAGACTCGGATTATGCCAGAAAATGCAAATGAGTCTACATTATCTGAGCTTATTTAACTTCAAGATTCAGTAATACAGAATGAATGTTCGATTGACGGGTATGATTTGACTGCAGGAAACGGCATTGTTGCACAAAGTGATCGAAATAGAGCAGGCCTACAGCCTGAAGTCTTGCCGCTCTCACGGCTTTCATTCATTGCCCAAAAACCAGGTTACGAAAGAGGTGAACTGAATAAATGTGCTGATCAGGACAGGCACTGATGGAAACACCCTTGTTGTAACTCACATCATTCTGGTACAAAAGAGTCACAGTCCGCAACAGGCCACTTCTGTTTGAAAAAATGTAGAGTAGTTCTGGAGTTGTTCAAATGTGGCAACTGACATCTTAAGCTTAAGAGAAAACAAGCTCTGTCTTCATTAAAAAGACCAACTCTTCAGACCCTTCCGTAAAATTTTCCAAAAGTTCAGACAGGTTCTGAGGCCCAACCACCGTCCCATTCAATAGGTACCGGGGCTCTTTCCCGGGAGCAAAGCAGAATGGTTAAAGTTATTGCCAAAACATATGAAACAGATTACGAAATGTCATGCATTTCCGGTATACGTGGGCGTCGAAAACTTGTAAATTGATTTCTTGCTCCGAACATTCTACTTTCTTTGATTCAAAAATCAATCCATCTTTTCAAAACTTCACTACAAACGAGATATATTCTGATGAAACTCACTTAATTCATTCGGAGAATTTTCTTCAAGCCCAACACGAGCTGTAAAACAATAATTACGATTATATTAATAAAAATGAGAATAAAAAACATCGAAATTTGAAAATAAAGCAACTACTGTTTAATCAATATCGGTTCAGTTTTTATAAAATAAATGTACAAGTTGTATGTAGATTCTTAATTACAAATAAAAATATCTGTATATCCCTATAACGCTATTTCGAAGGTATTCACTCTTTATGTTGCTATGGTCGTCTTTGCCTTGTATTCAAAGCTTAAACAACTCTTTGCGCTTTAATTTTGTATTCATCTGTAAATAACTGCGCAATTTGTTTCATGGTTTATTATGAAATATATACAAAGAAATATATACATATAAGTATAAGAATATAAAATATGTTTATACATATAACATACATAATGTGTAAGTTGTTTAGTCACATAATCTACTACCTTTTTATAAAATCGACGGTGGGCAATCAAAATGGTAGATTGCATGTCAAACCGCATGATAAAATTCTGTAAGAAAGGCTAACTGGATTGGTCACATCTTGTTGAGAAACTGCATTCTAAAATACGTGATTGAAGGAAAGTTAGAGGGAAGGATGGAAATGACGGGAAGACGAGGAAGAAGGCGTAGCAGCTACTGGATGACCTTAAGGAAAACTACAGAATGAATGAATGAATGACACTACTTTATGCAATCGTCAATAACTACTAGAGTAGCACGTATTATTATTATTATTATTATTATTATTATTATTATTATTATTATTATTATTAGACTCGCCCGCCAACCTCTTAACCTCACTCCATGTTTTGCCGCTTTTCCTGCTCTCTCCAAAACGGGCTTCGGTCTTCCTTTCGTATTCTGAGTGTTTGTAGCCTTAGTTATCCAGCATGTCATACGCATGCGCCGTATTATATTTTTATCTGTGGCCCCTCTGGCTCCATCATATTTTTCCACATTATCTCATAAACGGCACGATTTTCGGAAAAAAAATTGATTGAATATAAAATGTGTGTTTTGATTTTCTCTACAACTTTTATCTGAAACATTTCTCATTCTAAGACTAACTGAGCGAGTTATTATCATAAAATTTACATAGGGCTTCTCGTAAAGTACCAGTTATTCTTGTCAGACTTCAATGAAACTTGAATTTTCTGAACAGATTTTCCAAAAATTATTAACAGTCAAATTTCATAAAAATCCGTCCAGTGGGAAACGAGTTGTTGTTCCATGAGGACGGACAGACACACAGACGGACGGACAGATTTGCGAACGCCTAATAAATGATAATGTGCAACGCTACACCAAAACCATCAATATGCATCTTTATAACTTATGCACCACCTAACGATCCCTTGCTTGCCTTTTCTTCTCAATACCTAAAAGAAACAAGAGGAATGGATACAGCACACAGACATGAATTTACAATGCTTTTCCTCCAAATAAATCACAGCCAGTAGGTCCATAATTGGACGTTTTCCTTATTAATGTACATCTTCAGGACAGGCAAGCAGCATATGTTCCTTTAGTGGGGAGTAAAAGACAGGAAGGCAGCTGTTACTGTATAGCACTAGTCTACACACCACACTGCGTAGCCGACTTCACAGCTCCGTGAGTCACATCTCCATCTTATTCCAACTCACTTGAACATACATCCGTCACATTCTCCAACAGCTCTTCGCTTCTGCTACTGTTTCACCTACTGCAGTAAAAGCGAGGTAACCGAGACCGAGATATAGTGGTTAGAAATTGCCATAAACCTTTCTTGAATCGGTAGCCTGTGAGAACATTTAATTTGAGACCTATCCAACCACATTAGAGGCAACGTCACGTTAAACAGGCGAAAAACTGTGGGAAAAGGAACGCGTGAGAACCACCATTACAACTGACATTTGTGGTTTAAACAGACACAAGCCGAAGAGGACTGAACTTCAAGCAATATTCCGAAGAGATACAAAATTTCATTGGTAAATTTCCGTAATATATAGCCCCGTGAAGAGGGGCTAAACTGTCGAAGTACTTAGTGGATTACAGAGGACTTATCACTACCATCATCATCATCACTGACATGATTTCGCTTCGATGATAAAAGAGTCTTGTCAGATATCCATATCATCTCCTAACCTTCGGTTTACGGTCTGCTGATGAATCATCTTTAAAATCCGATTTCAATTTCAATATTATTGATATCCTTATAAGAGAGAGACACTATACACAGTCACCTGGGACTAACTCCTGGTTGTTAATAGATGTTACCTCCAATAATATACACGGAACCATGAACTTCAGAAATTTGAATCTATCTGTTCCTTTAATTAGGCACATCAGTACAACTATTTTGTTACAAATACATGATCCATTATATTAACATTCCGCTTCAATTTATCTCTAAATTTCAGAAGTTCCTTCAAGACAGTTTCTATTACTAGGCCAAAAGTTACGTACAATGTTCTTTACAATTATTTCTTCGTAAAAGCTCTGTTTCTGACAGATGTCTACCATTACTAGAACTACTTTGTTTCTTACTTTTCTCCTTTTTTAAGGTTAGCACATTTTAAAATGAATGGTCTGCACAGAAGGTGGTAAATGAAACTAAAATAAGTGAGAACCTTAAACTCAGCCTCATGATCCTGACCAACTGGAGGAACATACAAACACTTGCCAAAGTTTCATATATTTGCATTTAAACTAGGCCTATATTCTAGAAGACTTTATACATTCCAGGTTACAATCCAACCATAACTGAACTGTTGCCAAGCTACAAAGCGGTTACACGTCTTTTCTTACAAGAGTAGGCTTAGTCATTGCTAAGAAATATAGTCCACATACCCGAAATCTGAAATGTACAAGCGACAAACGCACAAAAATTGTCATGTGATGAAGGTTGTTCACTCGGTCTAATTCCATTACGGATTCATAAAATAAACAATACTGGCATTTATTGCATAAACCCCTATATTACGGCACAATTTAAGTTAGATTAAAAGTAAGTAATATGCAGCAAACATTCAACTGCTTATATTCAGCAACCAGCGGCAGCGTCACGCAATTTGTGTGTTTTCTGGGGTCACGAGTTCCATAGACTACGTTGAAGGAGTTGCAAAGACTCTAAACACCGTATAATACAAACTCCATTACAAGCAGTATGAAGCTTAGCCATGACTGCACTACTCTAAACACCATTGTGAGATTCCACTTAACGGACACTGCATTAAGCTCTTGTCCAATTCAGATAATTTTAGACAGAGAGACAATGTACGTATAAATGTAACATTGAGGCGCTTTCGCTTAACCATTGTTGCCGTGGAAAAGCAATAAGTATTACATATTCTCAGTGTGTGTTGCCTTAAGTTATCCAGCATGCAATGCGCATGCGCCTTATTATATTGTCATCTGTGGTCTCTCCGGCTCTACAGCATTTTTTTCATAATATCTCATAATTGGCACGACTTCCTGGAAAACGTTATTAAACATAAAACGTGTGCTTTAATTCTCTCTACAACTTTTGTCTCAAACATTTCTCATTCTAAGAAGAATTCAGCGAGATATTATCATAAATGTGCATACGTCTTCATGTAAATACCCGTCATTTTTGTCAGATTTTAATGAAACTTGAATTTTATCGACAGAGTTTTGAAAAATACTCAAATATCAATTTTAATGAAATTCCGTTCAGTGGAAGTCGAGTTGTTCCATGCGGATGGACGGACAGACATGAAGCTAATACTAGCTTTTCGCAATTTTGCGAACGCGTCTAAAAATGGTCAGTTACAACAATGTGGAGAGTATTAATGTCGTTTGTCCTGAAGAAGAAAGCTGACAAAATACTGAAATAAAAGATCTACAGCGCATATGGATACCAAGGCGAGTTTGAGAAAAGAACAAATCACAGATGACACAGTATTACTCGAGATGATTTTTGAGAAGTATTCGTAACACATGCCGTTTAAATACTGCAGCCCAGAATAGCACAGCGCTTAATTTAACTGCAAATTTTTTACTATTAAGCCTTAGGGACAAGGTTTGACCCTCGCTTATGCGTAGGATACCCCCTATAATAATATCAATAAAATACATAAAAACCAAAACTTTCAATACCAAAAACAATAACTATTTTATTTATTCAAATGGCGGGTATGTTGACTGTCAATCACCCGTTCGAACTCTTGCTTACTAGTGTCTTTAGGTTTCAGATGTTGAAGATAAAGCAGTGCATCTCAACAAATGCTGCTGGTCCATCTCTTCTCGTTGATCACAGAGTGTGCAGTAAGGATAGGGAAATAATCCTATGTGATACAGATGTTACGTAAGACAATTATGTCCAGAAAATGGACGAAAGTTATCAAGGACCTCACCCTTTGGCCGGTCAGGTGTGCTCGCAGTTGAGTCTTTCCAAGGTTTCTGTTACGTAACGTCATGTATGGCAAGAGAGTCTATAACTCATGGCATAAAACAACAATATAATACGGAAAATAAATGTCACTCGGCCTGCTCTTGCACTTAACCGAAAGAATGTTAAATTAAGTAATTGTTTTGATTATCAGAGTAGTGCCATAACAAATTTATAAATGACTACAACCTTACATATTTCCTTTCCGTAGGATTATTTCGATTTGTTAACAGCATACAGCATTTCGTACGTAACAACTATCTTAGAAAATGTACCGAAAGTGCCAATATCATTGCTTTATTTATTTAAGATGTGGGCTGTAGTGCATAGAGCAATAAAAAATACCACACTGTCTTTAAGTCATATAGTGATTAGGGACCGGTTCTAAACACCGGAATGAAGAATGTGTAGACTTCTTTTTTTAAATCTAGCATCCTATAAATTGCAGGTTGGATGCAACACGTTCTAGCTCCTTACTGGATTATATATCCCTCGCGACTTGTATCCGTGCCGTTAATTCATTGACTGTGTTTCGCTTCTTTGACGAAAACCTGCAGAGCTCATACATCAAAGCTGCACATACACACAAGCAGCCCTTTGCTGATACAACCTGCATTCCAGAATTAACATGATCAATAAAATAATTCGACAGAAACTCTTGATAAAACAATGTTCTGTGTAGTAAAACAAGATGGTATTGGCACCCGTCTTTGAGATTTACATGCCATGTACACTGTCATCAGCATAATGGAATGAGGCAAACGACAGTTTTCTAAAATTCGTTGACAAACCGCACTGATACCCTTAGCTCCGGCACGCAGTAGTGCAAATGGTACACACAAAACGCGATATTAGTCGCAGAATGTAGCACGTATAACGCAGAAACTGCACAGTGTTAAGTACACTTGACTCAGAAACTGCACAGTGTTAAGTACACTGACTCAGAAGCTGCACAGTGGTAATTACTGAGTCAGAAACTGCAGTGTTAAGTACACTGACTCAGAAACTGCACAGTGTTAAGTACACTGACTCAGAAACTGCACAGTGTTAAGTACACTGACTCAGAAGCTGCACAGTGGTAAGTACTGAGTCAGAAACTGCAGTGTTAAGTACACTGACTCAGAAACTGCACAGTGTTAAGTACACTGACTGAGAAGCTGCAGAGTTTTAAGTACAATCAGTCTTGGTATTACGCGTGTTTCGTAAATGCGCAATGGCTATACGCCGACTGATGAATAGGTGAACCCTCTTTGTATAACGAGAACTTTCGCATACGCCTTTTGTCTATTACGCGATTTCAGCGACCAGTGTGAAATATAGGTTTTGATGACGGGCCAAATTTCTTTCTGAACTGACTCCCTATTTTTATTACGAGAATTTATACAACGCCAGGCCTCACAAGAACTTACATATCGTGTTACAGCAGAAGTGAATTAATATGTGCATTAAATAAAACGCCTACATAACAAGGAACTAAAGCAGGTGTTTGGAGATTTAGATATACTGTCATTTGTCAGAATAAGTCGGCTCAAATGGATTGGTCATGTTAACAGAATGGGAATAAAAGAACAGTAAGTCAAGTATTTAATAATAATCCCCAAGGAAGTCGACCAAGAAACAGATGGTGGAATTGTGTACAAACAGACATTAAGAAGTGTAAAATTAACAACGACCAAGAAACAGATGGTGGAATTGTGTACAAACAGACATTAAGAAGTGTAAAATTAACAACTGGAAAGAAAGGTAAAAAAACAGAGCTGACTGGGAAAGGGCCATTAAGGAGGCGAAGGTCCGCATTGGACTGTAGTGCCACCGAAGAAGAAGAAGAAATAAAACGCCTAACAGACAGTATGAATGGTAAGTACACTTGTCTTGTCAAGGCTGAACCCTTCTAAAATTGTTAAATCTGGCACCATGTAGACCTACTTTGACGCTATAAGAGAACCCTCTTAGTCAGCTCAGCTCATTGATTGGGGTTGTTCCTTGCCCAGAACAAGCACTTCTTCAAGCATGAAAAAGTACTCACTACAATCCAGTGCCGAGGTTACGATTGTGTGGAAATATACCTCCACTTCGCTCTATTCCTTCAACGACAGGTAATTAATTAAGGATGGGGAGAGTCTTACCTTTTACGTCAACACGAAAGGGCGATACCAACTTGAAAACCACGTACGGGGTAAGACTAGTATTAAAGGTCTCAAGCACATACTAAGCTCTTTTCAAGGGTCACCATTCTTCTTGCGTTCCGCAACAAATCCAACAGATATAGGCCTAATATCGCAATGCCATAACAGCTGTAGATCAAACACTAATGTTAAAAATGGATCACCAAGTAACAGGATGTGAGAATTTGGATCGACTGTAACTGGCTTAGGCTGCTTAACACTGTAATAAATCTTTGAATTCCGTAAATGGGAAGGGTAAAGTTTGTGAACGGGCCTCTACTTCATAGAATTAGTATGCTTATATCACACACATCCCACGCACTGAAGGACTCATTCTTTAAAACATGCTTATGACCAGGGGTGCATAAATTAACAAATAATAAACTGCAAAGAATGTGGACTGCCTCGTTTAAGTTACTATCTCGGCAGCTGCCTAAAGGAACTAACGAGAACCATGATTAAGCTGGTGTTCTTATACGAACAGGGCACCACCAGATTACAAGACGTTTCTAGTGCAGCCACCTTGTCCGATATGAAGCAGAATTAAATGTACAGGGATGTCCCAAAATTTTGAACTAAGATGTGAAAGTAACAGACAAGAGTAGAGGTCCACAATTTTCCAAAAATCTAGAAGCCACCTCAAAATTCTAGGTGCCACAAGGGTGATATAAAACACGTAACACACTGAGGACCCACAAATATTATGCGCCAAAATTTTGTTGCCACAACGAACTGGAGCTCCGGGATTTGTGCACCCCGGCTATTGAATCTAGTCTCGCAAATCGCTGTTACTTAGCCTACTTTAGTGCTTTACTGTAGCTACAAATAAATAGAACTCTGATATTGGAATAATAATAATAATATTTTCGCACATCTCGTAACGTGCAGCTATAATATAACGTTAGTATTGTCATAAATAATACACATCTTATGCCTACTGAAAGTGGCCTTTAAAATATCGTGGCACAGCGTTTAATTACTTTTATACAACTTGAAAGCAGAAACGTGACATCCTGAAGCTTATCACATGCGAGACGAAATTATCAGCACCATTTGTAAAACGCTTCGATTTTGGCGCGTTCCCAACCACAAGTTAAATATATACTACTTAGCTTCTCCACTGTATCTATCTCTGTCTGAAAGTTAGAAGTCGATAATCGCTAAACAGGTTTCTATCGGACATTTCCACTGTTGGGGACCAAAACGACGTGTCGAAACGTCGGGAACCAATTGCCCAGTGACGCTTTGTCGCATCCTAGACGAACGGAGACCTCAAACGCTCAAAATACTTGCACGAAATTTCATGTTGCTCACTTTAATTAATCTGGCAAAACGGCGCAATTTCGGCTCCAGTCGGGCAACTTTAACATATGTGTCACGTGCATAGGTATAGCTCTACACATTCTTAACCTCGGCATTAGATGGGGGGAAGTGGTCAACTCACGTCCACGTACCCAGAGAATAGGAGGTTGGATGGGTTCCAGAGCCGGTCTGGACGGTTTTGGAGACGGGAATAGCTTTGCACCTGCCGGGATTCAAAACTCGGACGGTCCAGCCCGTAGCTAGTCGCTATACCGTCTACGCTATCCCGGCTCCTTTTAAATATGATGGAGGAAAACGAATTCCTCGCCACAAAACCTTATTCTATGCGTGTACTTCCTAACTCATTTTCCGCACTGGGTTTCTGTTTTTAACCTAACAGACTATATTTTCTGACATTTAGATAATTTCTGCTTTGTTTGTAATTCGAAAAAGTTAATGATGGCAACCGATTTGTACTCAGTGTAACAGAACTCAATTTTTAACCATTTTCTATTTAACGTTTCATTCCGTACGTGTCCATAGAAAGCTCACTGCAATACGGCGCTGGAACAGATGAATTGACTTAAGGTACCCTCGTATCGTTTAACACTAGAAGTTTACTTTACCAGTAACGTGATTTGAAATGTCAGTGATAACAGTTTAGACTTGGATAGGAACAGAAGAGAAGTCTTTATAATTCGAAGTAGTGGTAATCCTCCAAAGAGCCACACTATGCACCTTCTTTCACCTGAATACAGAAAAAACAAGTCCAAGAAACGTCATATATATATATATATGTATATACGATCCACATAAAGAGCAGCATCCAAAGAAATCTGAGGTAAAGAGTAACGCCCTAAAAAGATCTTACGTACTTTTAAGCGTACATTAGGGACACTCATGGGTCTTTAATATTCATCTCGTGTTAAAATTCGAGTACATGAAACTTCTATTCTGACCTTTCCTTTACTGTTGCTGTTTGTCTCACTCACACTTGAGAAGAGATTAAGTGTAGAGATTTAATTATGAATAATGGCAGAAAAAACTTAGGCTAACTGACACCGCTAAGACAATAAATCAGTCCATTCTATATAGCCCGAAAAGAAGAGAATGCGAATGGAGATAAAAGCGATATAATACTTCATGCTTTTGAGTCGTATTTTTAAAGAATCGTCAGTGGAATTTAATGGACAGAATCTGTTAATTTGCGAGATTTTGATTTATTAAACCTTAATCAGCAATCCAGTTTTTAGTCGCGTCTGGTAGATATATAACAAGTCATTTAATTATTTGTTTGTGTGCTCTGAAAATCATTATATGTTACAACGACCAACACTCTCCTAATCAACGGAATTATTTAAATTCTCAATCAGAATTACATTATACAGATAGCCTATATAATTAGCTTGGGCTAGAATATGCTTATTATGCAATGTAAATGTTGGTCTGCACATTAAGAAAGTAGACATGAGTTCGGGAAAAGTTCAGAACCTCTGACCGAAGCTCATGGAACGGAGATACTCTCCCACATAATCCAACCATACTCTCACCCCACACACTTCAGCGTCAACTTGGACCCATTTCCTACGACCGTGAAGACCGAGGCAGCTTGTTCCTCTGAAATGTCAAGCCATAGAATTGCACGGGTCAAAACCCAGTAGATTAGAATCACTATCGCAGTTTTTTCTCGACACAGTCATGTTCATACTTCGTAGGACTTCAGTGATGAAGATTATAAACTTGGCAATAGAACTGGCCCAAATTTAGGTCCAGTGAATTATATAGAATATTTATGCTTACAAAAACAATAACTGGCGAATATTAAGTTACATTTCTTCTTATAATTGTCCTACATAAAAGCCGCAGTCTCATCTGTTTCTGTACTACGTGAACACGTGGTTCCAGGAATCTTGAATGTAGGGTAAGAGTGCGAACAGAAAATTTGAAACCTTGTTTTCTTATTTTGTCAATTATATATACAAATTTAATTTGTGCATTAAAAATAATTGTTTTCCTTTTAAGCAAGCAATTTATGCAAATATCAGGAAAGGTTAAAAATTTTCGTTGCTTATTTAAGACAGAAATATTAAAAATGGTGCAAATTTCCACACAGACAAATATTTTACAACAGTACAGACAACACGCACTGACTAAATACGTAGCTGCGCATCTTAAAGACTGATTTAACCTTTGCTGCTCTGAAACACTTGAATTCCATATAAAGCTTTACAAACAGGCCTATTTTAATATTCAAATTAAACTGCTCGTGAAACTTTACCCGCATTGACAGCGTAGGTTTTATAAAACCAGAAATTTACTACATTCCTTCGTTTCAAATGAAATATGAGGAGATCATTTCTCTTGGGCAAGGGTTCGAGCGGTCTAAGGGTGATACAGAGAACCAACCTGTTGGGATGCGAGTGGCGGAAACTGCTTTGACTCGACTTTATAACATTTGAGACAGCATGGAGCGAGAACTACACTGTCCCTGCAGGAGATAGTACCATGTATGTCACTTCCTGATTGCCTGTTACACAGGAACTGCAGGGTCACTTCGGGCTAAATGCCACTAGGGTTGAATGGTAGGGAAACAGGAGGTTCCTGCCAAGTACCCCATATCGTTTTGTAGATATAGGTCGAGAGGGAAGAAGCGTCCCGAGTAGTTTAGGGGGTTACCAGGACTGAAATGCGTAAAGTCAACTGGAAGATGCTTCCTACGAATCAAACATCTCAGTTATATTACAACACGGGCAGATATTGTTTCCTTTAAGTGACAAAAATCCACTTACATTTACAGAATAATGAAGCCAGGAACGCTAATTCTGGAAGAGTTAGGCTTCTATTTACAGCCATTAGAAACCACACAATAATGATGTGGGCTCCGTTGCACGCGGCCTAATCTGACACACTGCAGTACACGTCTTTGTTCCAGCAGTTAAATTTATTTTCTTCCGAACATGAAAACCGCTATTTTCATTACAAATTAGTATATCATAGCAGAGCCTAGCATGTGATTGGCTAAATGCCATAAATTACATCAGAACCTTCCTATATATTAGGCATATTCTCTGTCATCCGATAACTGGACGGCACAGACTGAGAAACTGCAACGTCGTTAAACAAATTACACATAAGGAAATAATTTAACAACAATAAAGCTAAGAAATCTTCACACACAAATCCCAATAATCTAGAAAGTTGAAAGAATTACACAAATCAAAATAAAAAAATGGCCACATTTCAATTAATTCAGCAGAAGCCTCTGCCGTATCACAGGTAATGAGTGTCATCGACAAAATGTCACTATTCGTGCGAACGCCAAATCGCCGTCTGGCGATGACCTCGCGGTTTATGTTCACTTTAATTAAACTTCACAATGTCTTAAATAGAGAGTGGGTCCACAACAGCTGATGACGAAAAATACTGAGAACTAAATATGAAGCAAGGAATGGGTGGGAGGATGATGGCGAGCCTGTGTAGGAGATATGAGTCGGGATAGCTCCGTCAGTATAGTGACTACGCAGTGGGGTGCATGACTCTGGAATCGTGGTTCGATTGCGGTTTCGAAAAAGTGCTTTTTCTCTTCCCCGAAGTGTCCACATCTGCTCTGGGTCCCATCCAGCCTCCTACTGAATCGTAACAGGAGGTCTTTCTCCGGAGGTACAGCGGTCGAGGTGTGAACCTGGCCATCTGCTTGCATCTTTTGCAGTGGTTAAGAATAAGGGGACGTATGGCTCCATTTCCCCATATTCCTCCATGGCTTAGACAGGGCAAGTTTACTTTACTTTGAGATACTGGTGGGATTTCAATCAGGGCTCTTCCGAAGGCAATCTGAATACTTTCTTTTGACTGTATAAACACGCAAGGAAAATAATGAATCCAAAGCCATGTTTAGAACTTGGCGAGACGTGATTTTCTCACGGCGGTAAGCTTTGAGTAATGCTGCCTTCTGGGATGTGTCAGAACCACACTGAAGGTAGAAGCAGCACATCCCTCCGAAACACGAGTAAATTTTATGCCAGATTAAATGGCGTGACACACCAGAAACGTTGTTCGAAATTTAGAACATCTCTATTTTGAGATAGGCCTTCTGCAGATGGACATACATATCCCTGTTCCTAACTTTTATTTCATCTTATGTTATGGCTTATTGCTTCCGAATGACTTAAAAGCAGAGAAAGTTCAGCAACACAAAATGGTGGAAGAATATAATTTCTTTCTCTGCCACCATAAAATCAATACAGCGGAACTCCACTGCCCCTTCCCCTTACACATTGTATTCCTATTTCCTCCACCTATATCTTCCTCACATGTAATCTTAGCAGCACAGCCATCTCCCAATCCATCCATCTCTCTTTCGGTACTCCATGTATTCTCATTTTTCTTCCATATAAATACGGCAGTAAGTCTCCGTCCCTCTTTCTCTCTCCCTCCTTCAATATAATCCATTGCACTTCCACATTCATGGTTCTTTATATCGGCCTTAGAGAACAAGAATGTCACAACCAACCAGTTCAGGTCGGCTTCAAAAACTAAGGTCACTAGGTCTGATGACCTTGTGCTCGTGGAGGCGCGTGTTTTCGTGACCCTTACCAAGTACATTGACATTTTACTTAAGGACTGTGTGCCATTAGTACAGTTAATATACGAGGCGAAGAAAACACTCTTCTAAATACTCAGTGAAATTAGCAAAGTTAATTTAAAATTACAAGTTACATTTTCAGGTGACTACATAAAATTTATGGCGAACTAAAATATTGCCTTAACCAACTATTAGTGGACTTCGTCGCTTCCCACTTAATTCTTTTTCAAACAAAACACAAAACCTACACAATCTGCGTGGCTCTCTCGATTACCTCTACCATAAATAATTGATAACAAGAATAACATTTTACAAAAAGCAAGAACGAGTTTTAAAACGCTAACAACAAACCCAAGTTAAAGTCCCAGGCACACATTACGTAACCCACTTACCGAAAAATATCCACTAATTTTGTTTGTCATGCAAAAAACTATGGAACTATTAAACGTTCATTAGTAGAGATCTGTCGAAAGCAAATATTGCTGTAACACTCTACTGTACCAGCAACATCTATGTTCTTTTTTTAATCCGAAATTTCGTGGCTAACGAAAGAACAAATCAGAAGCACTGAGACACAGCAGACTTCCACTTTTCTCAGATCGGTTGCAAGCACAATAAAGGATTAAGAACGTGAAGAAATCAGTAGAGTAATGACATTCGTCATTTAAAAAATTACAAAATTTAAAACGGAATTCCAAAACTCTTCTCTTGGTAGTTACAAACCGACTGGCGAAAGACGACAGTAACGTCCGAGAAAAATATATAAAGTAACTGTAATCTTTACAATATGAACAAGCAAAGAGCTCACGCCGTAAAGAAGCTGATGCCTCAAATCAACGCCAATTACACACTACTCATTATTTCATTCCCTACCAATTCTCAATCACGCAATATTCTGTTGCCACTGACGTCACAATTTCGTAATACGTAAGGAAGCCTCAGCATCTCAGCCCCGTCTTCTCGCAAATTCAGACCTCGCATGCTTATAGCAACTGCATTTGAACGCTAGTGAATGAGAATAAATAAAAGTACAGAATACAACTACAATGTTAGTCGCTTCGCCTGTGTTAATAGGCTCAGAAAATAATCATTGACGCCATCGTATTATATTTCGAATCCTAAACTTTGTTCCTAAATATTTTCATGATGTCGAGACACTTACTTACGTAGCCTTTGTGCATGGTCGTCAACCGTCGTTCACCATTACATTCTTCTTGGACATTCTGACCCTTGGAGATAAAACAATTACCTTGTCTCGGAATGACAGGAAATAACTGCCCATGGACGCGAAGTCATATCAAATAAAAACGGATACCGCAGCAACTGCACTTGCATATCAAACGCACACACTTGCTGTTAATATTGAAGAAGAAATACTTGTTCTCCCATTTTATAAATTGTACACAAATATTCTTGATTTACCGATGGAGAATGAGGACAAATATAGAGATACAAGAATTGTTCAAACAACCAGATATAATGTGACAATTAAGAAGGGGAGAATAAGGTGGGCAGGTCATGGAAACAAGAAAAATTTTTTAGGAAAACCTGATGGGAGAAGGAGAAGAGGTAGACCCAGGAAAAGATGGCTAGATGACTTAGAGGAGGACCTCAGAAAGCTAGGAGTTAAAGGATGGAGAAGGAAGGCTGAGGACCGAGAGGAATGGAGGCATGTGGTCAAGAAGGCCGAGGCCCTACATGGACTGTAGCGCCGACCAGAAGAAGAAGAAGAACGCTGCACCGAGAAGCCACTTTATTTTTCTCCCACAGAAACACTCAGAACACAAAAACACGAAAACCACCCAAGAGACACAGAAACCATTCGCCCAGAAACGTATAGGCGTACTGAAAGTCAGGCCCGGTCCAACCCATACTGCACACCCTGCAGTTGAATGAAGAGGAGGGATCCTATTTCGAAAATTTCAAACAATAAAAAAAAAGCTCAGGATTTTCTATACCACGTGTTGTGTTTCATATTGCACAGATTTTAACTCGTGTGTGACACCTTGCACAGTGAGACCGACTGTACTACTGGAAATGAAACTATCAAAAGGAAGTCTCTGCAGGTGCCTAAATATTTGCAACTCCTTAACTACAAAACAACCCAGTAACAACAGCTTTGTTCGCTACTGCGGACAAAGTTGTTTTAATCCCGGCTAACCGGTAACAATACGAGCAAACGTTAGAGTCATTTGGGAATATGTAAATTGTGGTAAGTTTTGTCCGTAGTTTGCCAGAAAACTGTTAGAACTAACTACTTCGGCGTTCCATCGCGGCGTTTCCGGAGAAAGGTTTCACACTTTTTCTTATTTCAAATGCTCCAGCGGGAAACACAGAACTGTATCGCTGGAGACACGTTGCTCGCGAGCTGCAGGCTTAGTGGGCCTGCTGTATATTTTTCCAGATGACAGATGTTTATTGATAAGGAAATTTCATCAACTTACCTCAAATTTCGGGACGTCTCCCAGGATCAAAATACCTCGAATAACACTCTTTAAGCCAAATGTGAACCCACAGAGCTAAGCACATGGTTGCTAGTGAATATATTCCTTACCATTAATATGGGCATATTAATGGTTCTTTGCTCTATTCACGACAGTTCGCCACTTCACTCTATCTTGAGATGTAACACGCTCACTCGAGGCTACACCCTGACATCTTATTTCTTCAATAGCTGTTTCAATATCATCTTTCCACGTACATAGACTGTGATTCAGGTGAGGATGTTTATGAGGTGCCGTAGCCAGTAGCCTCAACCTAAGCCTAAACATT
This sequence comes from Reticulitermes speratus, assembly GCA_021186555.1. Classification (NCBI taxonomy): domain Eukaryota; kingdom Metazoa; phylum Arthropoda; class Insecta; order Blattodea; family Rhinotermitidae; genus Reticulitermes; species Reticulitermes speratus. The sequence continues at coordinate 34,098,342 of JAJKFL010000003.1, read as the reverse complement.
TTCCTCCGCGATAAAGCCGGACTATCACAAAATCTTTGAAACAGCAAGGTTACACATATTCCAACATACATCTGTAACTTGTTTCACTTTAGTTTCAAATCATTTTTACATGCTTCCTCAGTTTCAATCACACAGATATTCCTGTTGTGTTTGTGAAAGGGGGTGTAGTGACTGAAGGGGTTATAAGAGGGGGGTGGGGTTTCCAGAATCTCCCGGTTCCTCTTGGTGCCCCAGAGAAAAGACTGCTGTCTCCTGGAAGATGAATGTCCCAGGGAAGTCTGCAGCTAGCGAGCTAGGCTCGAGAGCCAGCAAGAAGCAGCCTCCTACATCCGTAGACCTCGTACGATCGAAACTCGCTCCCTTTTTTATTTTTTATTTTTCACATAATGGCCGTGAACACAAACTTACAGCTGAAAAGGAGTAGAAGGGACAGAAGGTTGAAACTAAATCTTTGATTATGGACACTTGGAGAAGCAAGTCAAATAATGAGACCTGTCAAACACAGCAGTATCACTCCAACACTCTAGCCTCGTAGATAAAACTACTAACATTGGATCACACAAACATTAAGTATAAAGACTGTGCTGATACAATTGTAACTTAGTTGCGCAATACAGTACTACTCCGAATTCAAAGCTATAGGCTTACAGTAACTTTATACATTCCCTACATTATGTGCTTCAGTTTATACCGTACAGTAACAAAGTTTTCGCATCAAGAAAAACATATCATCATGGTGGTGGGGTGTTGGTGTTTCTGTTGTTGGTGTTGGTGGTATTGGAGTTGAAATTGATGGTGATTATATTGGTGGTGATGTTTATGATGATGATAACGATGGTGTGGTGATTGCGTCGGTGGCAGTGGTGATGGTTAGTGGCGCCTGTGGTAATAATGTGGTGGTGATGGTGACGGTGATGGTCTTGATGCCGGTGGTGCTGATGTAGTTAATGGTGGCAGGAATTTCGCCACGCAATGTCTAGAGCAGCTCCCCAGGAGGCTACATTATGTAATCAGAACTCGTAAATACAGTCGGATATAACACGTGCTTTTGTGGATGTACAGGCATACAGACAAGATGTACAGGCATACAGACAAGATGTTTTCTTGGATCGTTCATTAAGTGTGCCTACAAACAACGTAACATAAAACTTACTACAGTGTAACATAGACGGTTCCGTTCGATACACTTAGAGTGCAAAATGCTCGTTCAAAAAATACTGATAATGTAGACTAAATGTTTAATTAAACTTACACGCATAATGTCTTGTCCGTTAATGTATGTTTATTACACTGTCGATGGATCGGTGTTATCCCACGTGATGAAAGATTTTGACTCACGAAGTTGCTACTTAAGCCTACACTGACAGCCAGCTCTGACAACCTCAGGATAAATCTGGAATGGAAATGAACACGGCCATACCAGATCCTTTTATCTATCAGCTATCCGCATTCCGGCAGCCTAAATGAGTTATGATGTGGCTAAGCCAAATGTTTTAAGTAATCCCTTTCAGGGTCAACAAGTGCCTCAGATACACATACACATATAAACCGGTATGTATGTATGTATATGTGTGTGTGTGTGTATTTTACTGAGTCTTATTTGACGGAATTAATTAGCATCTTAGCAAATGTAAGAACACAGGTAATGTACGTATAACGTTACATTGAGAGGCGTTCGCGTAACCACTGTTGTCGTGGAAAAGCAATATTATTACATATTCTGAGTGCGTGTGTGTTTGTAGTCTTAGTTATCCAACACGCAAAGCGCATGCGCCGTGTTATATTATCACTTGTGGCCTCTCCGCCTCTACAGAAATTTTCCACGTTATTTCATAATGGCACGATTTTCGGAAAAAAAGTTTTTCAACAAAAATTGTGTTTTTATTTTCTCTACAATTTTGTGTGAAACATTTCTCTTTATAAGAAGAACTCAGCGACGCATTACCATAAACGTACATATGTCGTCACGCAAAGTGCCCGTCAGTCTTACCAGATTTTAATGAAACTTGAATTTTCTCGACAGATTTTTGAAAACTGAAACCTCACATTTCATGAAAATCCGTCTAGTGGGAGCCGAGTAGCTCCATGCGGAGGGAGGGATGGACGGACAGACAGACTGAGAGACATGACGAAGCTAATAGTCACTTTTCGCAATTTTGTCAAAGCGCCTAAAAACGAAGAAAATTTAGGGGGTGTTACAAATTGTATGAGAGATTATAAAAATTTATTGGTAGAAAGTTTTCTTCTCGAGGCTTCATAATCATACTCAGACACACGACACTCAGTAGGACTCCTCTGGACGAGTGATCAGCCCGACGCAGAGACCTCTACCTGACAGACATCCATGTCGTCGTCGGGATTCGAAACCATAATGCTAGCAAGCGAACGGCCGCAGAACCACGCCTTAGACCTCACGGCCACTGCGATCGGCGGTAAGAAAGAGCAAGTTGGAATGTTTTTATTTGGCTATTACATTCTCAGCAATACATTTTTTTAAAATAACATCGTTTGTAATCACTACGTATGTTTGAAACGCAATGAATTTTAATGCTGATTTTTCTGTTTACAATTCTAACACAGACTATTAGTCACTATATGTAATATTCCTGGATACGCACTACGTCAGGGAGTCTTGGTAGTGAGAAGGAAGGGGACGGTTGAAAATTCCACACAAAACCCACATGCTAAATTGACCGAAAGTCTTTACACATATATCCACAAATACCGACCGCTTTGCCACGCTCCATCTCCCTGCCTTATTGCGTGTTGTATTTAATATCTGCGTCCGCAATGCTCTTAAACCGTAGTTGTGTTACTTACTTTAGGCTGGAGTAAATTCCAACGAACTTGAGAGCATACCTACCATAACTACGCCCTCTCCCAGCGAACACGCAAACCAACACATCATCCACGCAATGTGGTCTAGTCTAAATACAGGAGTAATTCAACAGGCAAATTGCAAATTCCATAACTTCTCTAAAATCCATCACTGGATTGTTCTGAATACTCAGTACTTGCACTGAACACATCTGATTTCACTTTAAATTTTACACAAACGAATAAATAAATTACGGTTAACACATTAAACGAAATTACATTCCGTTGCATCATTCAAGTACTCCTACTGGCCTCTTACTTTGTACAAATCCGAGATATGGAAAACATGTAATATGATATGTCTGTGTATGTATTTTCGTATAATGATCAGTAAATTATAAACCCTGACATGTTCCTGTTTATATATTTAATGCAAGGGAAGGTATTTAGTGAAAGCGATCAAGAATTTTGGCGGTTGATAAGGGACACGTAAATTCTTCACTGCCCTAATCGAATATTAGCGATTCAAAGATCCTACCCTTTGGAGCTAGTTAATACAAATTTAGATGATAACATATCGGTACCCAAATTCGCATATTCACAAGACACATATGACCCAAAAGAGAAATATTTTATACAGAAAATTTTATTTTCTGTGTGTAGCAGCAAGAATTAAAGAACTTACACATATTCAGGCTAACGATTTACAAAGTGTCGAGATTTCGAGGAATTTTATGTTTCTCTGACCCAAATGAGATACAGCTGCACCTAAATAAACAAGGAAATTAACATCTGAAGGTGAGAAATACTCTCATTCAATGGAGGGGTTGAATCCCGAATCTGTGTCACTTAACCAAGATGACTAAATTACTGGCAATTAATTTTACAGAGTTGACCATTGCTCTTGCGGCAACAGCCTCGCAACCATTCACATGTTAGAACACAACTTAAATACGGCCTTTTCAGTTGTACTTAAGAGATTATTCTTAAAGCAATGCACAGTTGCAGCATCATAAATTTCACATATTCGATACAGAAAATATGAATTCATACGCAAACACACGTAGCAGAAAAAATCTTGCACTCGCTGTATTCATTTCGTTTACTAGATGTAAACAGTGCAGAGGGCGTTACTTTACGCGTACGCAACCCCTGCAAAGAAATTGGATGTCTTATATTTTTGTTAAGAAACAGAATAATGTTTTGTATGTGTATTCAGAAAGTCGTTACGCCTACACTTGCACCCGCTGTCGAAACCGGTACATAATTATTTGGGAATATTTTACTAAGGGAATAGTCTATAAGAGATCATGGTCTGCTCCGAAACGTGAATCCTCCATATGTATTTGTCACATACGATAAGCAGTCTTGACTGCGTTTGAAATTTAAGTCGTGTTATCTGAAAATGACTCTTGGAAAAATGCTTCGTTCGCTTATAAGATGCAGAAAATACCTCCCTACTTTCTGGTTAACAATTACATTCACACATAGCATTCTCCTGTATGAAAGTTTATTGGGGCAAATATCTGATATGGTTGTTAATAAAAGCCAGAAAATTCATCCCTACTTTGTCTTTTAATGTTATATGTGTCAGATACACAGCATTCTCCGGTTAGTCTTCCAGATAAACGTAGTGAGTGCAGAAACTTATTGCAATTTTAAATAAACTTATTTCTAAGTCAGGTAGCAAAGTCACGTAAGTTGGGTGTATGTAAGATGTTTCTGTGATTAATAACGAGGTGCGAAGTATTTGCAATAGGCGTGGGCGAAGCAATACACATACATCAGCCACCTCCGTTCCCATTTACATAGGCTTTCAGCAAGAAGTGCTTCGTACACAACAAATTACCACTCCCCATTATATATATTACTTAACACCTAATCCTTTATTGCCACCCCCTTATTAGCGTACGTAACACTTTACCTGTATAAAACACCTAGACTACGCTTTCCAAGCGGGTTCCTCCCTCTCACTTAAGTATTTTCATTTTAGGAATAAAAAATCCACATCCCATTTTGGTTAAGCCTTCGAGCACTTCAGGTTTAGCACAACAATTTCCAAGGTGATTTTAAGAAAGAAGGAGCTGGATGAGAATATGGCAAAGCAGAACTAGAAAGAAGGGTTCGTTTTGACTTACTGTTACAGGAATATAATTCAAAATAGAATAAGAAATTGCCAAGGAAAGTTAAAAGGAAAGACGAAAAAAAGAAAGATGAAAATAGAAAGCGAAGAGAATTGAACTTAGAATGAGACAGAAGAAACAAATCATCCTAAGAAAAGTGGAAGGACAAAAAAAGAGGAAAACGTGTGAGAGAGAGAGAGAGAGAGAAGAAAGACGAATGAGAGATGAAGGGAGGTGGGGATATGCAAATAGGAGTATCCATGGAAACCAAGAGATATTGAGGTGTGCGTACTGGCACAGCTGCACAGCGTGCGAGATACAACACACGCTTTTAAAATACAGCCCTAAACATGCGTTTGAAACACTCATCGAAATCATATTCGAAAGCTGCTTTATCCAATGGTGATCTGAAAGATTACATAAATTAGAACGTCACAAGACATGACCCAAAGAATCATACTAACTGTCGCAAAAATCTTGTTGTTTTAAGTAATAACACAAAGGGATAAGGTGAACTACGTTCTTTCTTAGCATAATCGTATTACTTAAATGAGTGATGGCAAATACGATTCGGTCCAGAATCTTTCTTCCCGTCTGCTATCCAAAAATGTAAATACTAAAATATACAAAAGCTATAGGTCTGCCTGATGTTCTATATGGCTGTGAAACTAGGCCCCTTACAGAGAGGGAGAAGTAAATAACAGCAGAATTGTGAACACTACACAATGTACAGCCTCATAATTTGTATCTTTCAACAAATAATAACAGGGTTACCACATTAAGAAGGGAGAGAAGGGTGCGTCGTTACTCATGCATGAGAGTAGACCTAGATGTAGATTGAAACAAAATAATAAACTGGACCTTACAGAAAGGGCTGTTGTGGGATGGATTCAACCGACTCAATAAAACCAAATGACGGTGTCTTGCGGACCTCGTAATGCCGTCAATCCGCCTACTTTATAATAAGCTTTTAAGATGGGTTGTACAAAAAGGAATTTTTTAGATTGTTTCGTGTGATTGTTAAACATGATCTCTTACTGTAAGGGTCGAACGTAAATTAAAATTTATTGAAAATATAGTGCCGAGGAAAATATTTAGTCATAAGAAGGACGAGAGACGTGAGCCACTTAGCATATCACAAATTTAGTGAATTGTGTGCTGTAAGTTACCCAGTATTGTTAGGACAATCAAATTTAGCACATACGAAGGGACTGGCACTTGGGAGTGGGAGAGATCGGTCATGCTCATATTATGTTACTGTTCAATTCTGTGGATAAATGTGCACTTGGAAGACCAGTAGAAATTGGTGGACAACATTAAGACGAATCTTAATGACAGTGGTTTTGAGACTGGAAAGTGGATAGCAGTAGATCACAATGGACCCAATATAGGTCCTTATATTGCAGCATGTTAGAGTACTAGCCTAAAATTCGAAGCTCGGAAGTTCTAGCTGAATTGCCTCCGCTAATAAGCATCAAAATGGAAAGTAATAACAAATCGGTCACTATAATAACCAGTTACCTGGAGCACAGAAAGAACTGCCGAAACGTATGTATCAAATTCAAGCCTATGTCAAACAAAAGACAGTGAACAACATAGCCTACCATACATTCACGTAATGTTTAATTAATATTCAATGATCACGATGCAACTATATTAGCTAAAGTTTTGTTGTAATGGTTCTTGAATACTGATTGCATATTACTGCAATACAATGGGACAGGTAAAAATATTAAGATATTCGTAAATAAATCAGCCATTGTCAAATCCTGCTTCATATGACAAGACTTCAAGTTACTAATAAAATAGGATGATTTGTCACTGATGATTTAATCTTTCTCAGTGTATCTAAACAAGTCCCCTTCTGGCACTGGTGCGTGACAAGGGAGCATCTTACAGCAAATATGGTTGAAATAGTTGGGGGTGTTGCCACTTACAATGATAGCAGTGTGGGGTCCTGAGACGGGCATGGAAGGGGTCTTCACGGGTCACTGCAAAGGCTTCATATCCGAAAGATGAGAAAAGAAGGTTATCGTGCAATAAAAGTCCTGCAAGTGAGTTCGAGGTCATTTTATCTTGCACTTCGGATTTGCTATGCCGATATTGGAGTATTTGTTCTTATATTTTAAACGGGTCTAACTTCTCCTTAGCTGATTATCTGTAAGCTGTCTGTGAAGCATGAAGGCGGATGTGACGAAAACCGTGATTCAGATCACAGAATTATAGTCGCATACGTACATTAAAGTCACCTTATTAGACTTCTTTGTAAATAAACCAATTAGAGATACAGGTTAAGTTTTGGAACTGCGTAATTATGTACCACACTATGAAGGCGTATGGGAGAGTGGAGGTATAGCTCTATAAATTCTTAACCTTTTAAAATGCGCAGTAAATGGAAGTGACGCGTCTGGGCCCGCAGTGCCCATTTATTGTGAGACTGGGTGGGTCCCAGAGCCAATCTAATTTCTCTGGAAAAGAGAAACGGCTCTTGCCTTGTCAGGAAACGAAACACGATTCCTTGATCATCCAGCGCATAGCCTAGTCACTATAAAAGAGAATGTAAATAAAGTTTCAGAAAGGGCAGAAATATTCCGAAGATCAGTGTTAAAGTCAGTTAATTTTGTGAAGAGTTTGATCAGCATTGTTGACCTATAATATTCCTTGTTTCTTGGGTCTCTGGTCGTTGGCACATTCAAGGTACCAAGACTTGAGATAGGAACAGATTTCAGATATACACAGTAGCAGGGAATATGTTAAATATATCCGCAGAGAGCCGTCAATGATTATTTTCCTGTCTCTGAGTTAGACAGCTGAACAGCAACACCTTACCGTTACAACAGAACATATTACGAAATACAGAATCTTCAATTTCTTGGAAATTTTGTGAACAAATGAGGAACCTTGAGATTTATTACAATTCTAAGGTTTCTTGACCAGTTAACTCACTATAGGCTTCTCATAAATAATCCCTGCCCCATGAAGTTAAATAAAATTTACCTTTCTTTTTCGAGATTTTATTTTTGAAACCTCACAAAGAAATCAAACATGGTACTCTAAAAATACTTATTGCTTTTCCATGGCAACAATGGCTATGCGAACGCGCCTCAATGTTACTTTTATACGTACATTGTCTGTTTTGTTCTCATTTTATTCAGCTACGGAAATTATTCCTAAATACAGCTGCCCTGCACTTTATTCAGATCACATTCTGGTAGAATAATTGTGTGTTAGTAGTGAGAGGAAAGCGTAACATGTCTCATTCAAGGTAGCCAATTGCCAACCCAAAAATCGAATTCGGTGTCTACCCGAATGTTGAGCGCTCATTTGAAAGGTTGGTGACAAAAGAAAACTCCCTCAATTTCAAATATTGCCCATGTAGAGGGGTGATGAATTTGTCTTACAGATATTAATCTTAATGCACATGCCCATTCTGAAAATCAATTTAGGGTAAAAATAAAACTAATCCGATAAATTAGGAAGCTATTTTCTTAGTGAAGAACAGTGTTGTATGATTTGCTGAAGTCAGCTTTCAAAGTTAAAATGGCACTACGCGCCTTACGTCACTGGCAAACTGATGTATTTGTATAACTGTAACTTGCAGCGTGTACATTCTAGAATTAAATTAACATTTTGTCAGTTTCGGTACATTCATAGCGCAACTTTATTTATAGGGTATAAATAGTTTGTATGCCTATGGACTGCAAGGTGCAGGATCTTTCTTCAGAAATTAATGGCCGCTTAGTTTCCATTCCAGTGAATGACGAATGACCACGAGTCACATAAATCAAGTTAATGTTTTCGTATTCTATTATCAAAAGATCCACTTTAATATTATCCTTCTATCTAAGCCTAAGTCTGTTAGGCGAGCTTTCCTCTTCAGGCTTTCCGTCAAAAATTATGTACGCCTATACTAGATAGCCCTATTTGTAGATAAAGAATTATTTTGAATCAACAGCAACTTTTTGGAAGCGATGAATTTCAGCCACCAACAACTTTGCAACACTATTTCTGAGAATGAAGAACTTCTAATATAAACATAAACAGGGAAGTGAAATTTACCTGCAAAAATTTGTATTAGTACGAGATGGTTAATATTCGTAACAGATGCACGGCTACACACCAATGATTTAGTTAACTTACCGTTACAGCCGCAAAACTTCACTGAATGAAGGAAAGGAAGAGAAACAGCAGCAGACGTGATAGAAAATACGTACGACCGCTACTTCTGGGTTTCGTTTTATTGGCTTACACATGCCATTTATTTGATTACTTTCCCTCTCAACACTCGTTGCTAAGTTGCCACCCCATCTAAGTGTACGTTCTCAACTTCCATGTAAATTTATTCGTCAATCTCTCTCTATTTCCCTCCCACTTCTTCCATATTGCCTATTCCATGCTCCCTTTTTCATCCTCCACCTCACACTCAACCCCTTTACTCAGCCACTTTCTACTTTCATTTCTTCAAGAGTTTCCTCCCTTATTCCATCTTTCCGGTTCCTCTTGTGGGTTTCTATCATATGGCGTGAGGAAAATGTTCGAAAGTTTTAACGTAGGAGAGACTGTTTGAGGAATTATAAATACGTTCATATCGTAAAGAAATCTTTCAGCACAAAAGAAAAGTTAAACAACCTTTATTAAACTTAAAATGATAAGCATATCCCAATCAGTTTCAGTTTCATCGAATAAAAACATGCAGCGAAATTTAAAACTTTTTATCTACGGAGCGTGTTGAATTGCATGCAATAGTCCGAAATGAAAAACGACTGATATAGCACTCGTTTCGTAAGTAGGCCTATAGAAGCACCGTACTACCTGCCCTTGGTGAAGTGTTGCATTTTATTGTTAAAATGGCAATTTATATTGATAGTGGTGGTAACACGAAGAAAGGCTCATTTTTAACCATCAGTATTTTGAGACTACGTATAACCAACCAGATACATTTCATACATACACAAAATTATTTGTTTACAATTCAACTCATTTCCTTTCGTTAGCCATCATCAGGGCTAACAACAGCATCATGAGAAGAGTCTCAAGTAATCACAGTATAATCAGAATATACCTATATAATAATAATAATAATAATAATAACCATGGCTCAACAGCCCTATATGGGCTCAGGCCTCCTCTTTCCGAGGTTACTGGGTCGTGCGCATTCGTGGCAGTTAGTGACTGGCCAACTGGCCGCGCTGCTGTTCTATCGATCCTGATGTGACCGCCAGGCAGTCAGGAGACTTGGGTGAGAAATGACCACAATTTTGCTTAAGGTTCTTTTACATGCCGTAAATCTACGACATGGGACCGACGGCTTTACTTCCCCTCCGAAGAAAGTGGTGCTCCGGATTTTTATCATCGACCTCGGTCGGGATCGAACCCGCGAACCTTGGGTCCAGTGGCGAGAACGCTAACCACTAGTCCACCGAGGTCGACAATCAGAATATACGTGGTTCGTTATATTTTGCCTCATTTTATTGGTATGCAGTAATAACATATTACCAACTCCTCTTCGCGCTGAGAATTACATTTATTTTGCCATTCTGTTATATTCTTAATGTGTGCTTACTGAAACCAATAACTGCAAGACAAGAAAATGAAATATGCAGTTCGTCACACTGTAGCTCCAGAGGAAACACATTTAGCTCACATTTGAACAAGCTGGCAGCAATGCACTAAGAATTCCCATTGCTATAAATCTACAAGTTCCTCACCACCGTCACTTCACGGTCCACAAGGATCCGGGGAGGAGGGGTTCCATCCAAGTTCCATCAAACAGCAGGCGGGGCCCCCTTCTTAAAAAAAAAAAAAAGAAATTACAGAAAGAAAAGAGAGAAAGGGGAACCTCTTCAAACGAAAGAACAGCAGATACGAAGAGAAATCGGTAACAGAGTTTTCGTTACTAAAAATAGGAAAGAGGGAGGGCATGAAACTACGCCTTCTTGTCGTGTCTCATTCTTCGCTATACGACTCTTCTGGGATTTGAACCCTCAATGCTGCCTACTTGAAGCCGTGGTAAAGTGTTACAGGGGCCTAAAGTGGGCGTGCTCGAAAAGGAGAGAAGCCAAGGACTGCTAGGACACCTCTTCTGTCTCCTCCAACTAGCACGTCTGGTATAAAATATAGCTCCCTGTGCCTCGTACATAATTTCTGGCTATATACGAGAACACAAACAGAGCTATGGTTAGCCAAGTCGCCGTCTAAAGCACAGCTTCACGCAACTCAGCCTAAAGCATCCACAGATTCATTTGCACGTTTTGTTATACGGAAACTGATTTTTGACGTCCTGTATAACAACAGATTAATGATTTCCGGCTATAAATATTGAGGCTCAGAACAGAAAATTTTCGCTGTTTAAAAAAAATATATAACACATGTTTAAGTGGCGTGCTTTTGGCCACTCGCTTACATTTCAACTACTGCGCAATCACGTTTTGCTCCCACATTCTCATAGATTCCTTTGCCAAAATTATCTGATCAGTTCAGCATACCAAAACATTTTTTAGAAATATGCAGCTTTTAAATAGACAAAGCACATTCATGCTAACGCACTCACAGAGTATATAAGTGAAAATGAAAAAAGATCAAATCAAGAAGGATGAGATGGGCGGGACATGTGGCACGCATGGGGAAGAAGATATATTCATGCTGGATTATGGTGGGGAAACGTAATGGAGAGATAGCTTGGAAGCCTTAGGCAAAGATCTCAGAATATGAAAATGGATCTCAAAAAAATGTAATAGGAGGCCGTGGATTGACTTCGTCCGGCTCAGGGCAGGAACAATTGGCGGACTATCATAATCATGGTAAATAAACTTTGGGTTTCATAACATTTATACACGCCTGTCAATTACAGAGTGAAAGGAAATTCGAGCACACACACACTCTCCAAAGCGTGATGCCTTGTTTAACAAAGATTCGTCAATCAAATCAAATGACCCAAGGTATCAAATGATCAAACCATACCCGCTCGTAGTTACAAAAGATACATCGCGTTAAATCACTTCCGGACATTTTGTCCGTTGTGTTTTGGAGATCCATCGTGGCCAAACCACAAGCTGTGTCTCACAGCTAGGAAATAACAGATCTCAGTACACTACGTCTATAAACAGTCTAATGTCAGCAAGCAGATATGTGATCATGACAATAGGCCCAACGATGCCAGCCCAACATTGAGGCTCAAGTGAGGTTAACATTAGGATTACCGGTGCCCAGACGTGACCGCTGTGGGCGATGCAGACACCTTCAGGCATAAAATGCGCTTATTATGCTCAAAAACTGTTGGTACACGGAGCTCGTCCGGAACATAATGCTGCCATTCGAAAAATAGTATCCGTAAAAGACGATCGTTTGGAAACAGATGTGCGCTCCACGAGTAGTGCTATGGATGCAACTGGTCGCAAAAAGTGCTTCGTGGAGCCTCGATTGCGATAGTCCAAATTCTCGTGCGATATTGCATGAGCTTCTCGCGGCTCTCGTTTCTCAGCTGCGATTATATACATACGGCATCTTCTTTGGCTGGTAACCGTACAGTCCATGGGCACTCTGTGTTCACAGCTGTCGTAGGTGTCACACCTCCCCTCTTAACGGAAACGATGCTACAGTCATCGACACACACCGTCTGGAGAAGGTCGGCGAGGATAACACTGCACGCATTTCCGTGCATCAGTACCAGCTCGACTATTACAAGCAACTAGTGTTAAAGAGCACGGCGCTCTATTCTTCGTATATGTGTTCCATGATCAATCGACCACAACTAAACTCTGCGGAGCACTTTGCGTCATTAGAACACATAACGCACTTCATCGTCTGAGAAGTGTGTTAACCCATTTGACGGCGACCTCTGTCTAAAAAATTAAACGTTTCAAGGCATATGTTTATAAAAATTGGGACTTGTTTTCAAACAAGAAATCATGCTATGTAGATCTTGTACGCCGGTTTCTTTGAGCTTGTATATCACTATCATATGAAGGTCAAAGTCATCTGCCATACTAGGTCGTGTATTCTTTCAAATATTTACCGACGTTTCGAAGGGTCATAGTGACGTCATCTTCAGAGTCAAGCAGTCCACGACTCCCTTTGGGCTGCTTGGCCATGAATATTATAGAACGATAATCGTTACAAACGTCGATAACCGTACGTATTTATCCAAAACAACATGAACGACACCACACCACTGTGTGAACCTCAAATTTCACGCGCCCTAAAAGCACTTATGTCATGTGTTTTCAGCGTTTAAGAAAATGCCCTCGCTCTCATGATAACCTAACTGGAAAGCACAAGCAAAATGAGAGAGGAGCAAAGTCGCTCCGTATTGTTTAATTTTCAACTTTGCCTGCCCACTCCCTCACACTCTGACACGAGCTCTTCTGAAACGTAGAAAGAAAGAATTGCTTCAATAATTTATATGTACAAAAATCCTGTAACTCCGAAGTGATAGAAAATTATTTTTATTATATTATAAACTCCAATAAACATTTATAAAATCACAGTAGGTTCCTCTCATCCATGCTTCAAATATTAGGTCCAGCAGACATCAACAAGACGAAGAACCGATCCTTCATAAGTAACCAGTTTCTCGTTTGTAATTAGCTTCACTAGCAGATGGGAGTTCGGCGGTTCTTCATCTGTCCTCATCACACAGAAGCAGGAACAGCTGTATTTATAAATAACGTCCAATTTAAGACCGTGGGTTACAGTTTGAAAAATGTTTTCCAGTATCCGCTAACAGAATAAGCAGCATGAGATGAAAAGGCCGGAAGGAAAATTTGTTGTGGCGTTATGATAATAAAACTGCTCCGCGTCGTATGTAAAATAAAATTGTACTGAATTTTTGTTTTATGATCTTAGTTGCCACACTGCTACACAACTAAAAGTGGGCATTCTGTCCTATATTTGAAATTCTATTTTAGTGCATTTCTTGTAATTAAGTGAGCATAAGATTAGCACTTCCCATATAATCATGTGAAGTCAGTCGTCCTTATCGAAGGCTTCACATAAGGAAAAGAAAAGAGAAGTAGTTATATTAAAACAAGTGGCATAATTGTAAAAAGGTAAAGTTCTCCCTAGAACAGGCCACGAAGGCCCAAAGGGAGAGTAGAGGTAAAAATCTACTCTTTCTTTAACCCTGGCACTAGATGAGGGTGGGTGGTCAACTCCACGCCCCGGCCGCTTTACCCCCGGGAAAGAGACCCGGTACCCATTGTATAGGAGGCTGGGTGGGCCCCAGTGCCGGTCTGGAGGGGTGCGGAAAATCTCGCCCCCACCGGGATTCGATCCCCGGACCGTCCAGCCCGTAGCGAGTCGTTATACCGACTACGCTATCAAAATAATAGTATTCTCGTTGCGTTTTCAGTTAAGGCCTACATATAGGACTTCAAGATTGAATTTCCGAACAAGAGTAATCCAGCAATATTTAAAAAATCAAGCTACTATATTATAGCGAAAACATATGGCACATTTGAGATCAGCTTAAACGGAAGTCTGTAGATGGACAAGTATATTAGTTTTTTCTGAAATTAAAAAAATAAATACTGGTTTGTTTGGAACAATCGGCACATCTCAATCCCAGAAATGTCCACAGTGTGAAGTGGCTGACCGTTTGAAATGAATGAAAAAGGTACATAAATATATCTTTTCGTTTTATAAACGTTCATTCCGACGACAGACTTTATTGTCTTTTTCTTAAATAGAAGCACGTCACTTGAACGGTAGTGAAATTTTTCGCGTTTCGACTTCGATTCCCAGTGGCCATGTTTATTCCATTTCTTTTTGTCTTGTCATTCGACTTTTATTTATAACTTACTTTACATGGTGGCAAGCCCTCACCCATACATCAATCCAAGCAGTGATTTATCGCGTATCTATTGTCATTGGCTCATGTCACGTGGACTAAGGTACTAACCGTTTAGCAAAAATATTAGCTAATAACTCAGAAGGCTTTATGTAGGTTTATTCATATGCTTTCAGGATTAAAAGATTAAGAAGTGTCATTTATGTGGGAGTAGAATTATTCTGTGAAATAGTTAACATTACGACAGTATGTAATACATTCAGACAATGAATGTTTTTGTATTGTTGCGCTCGGAATGAAATGACTAGGCTTGGTTCATTAAACGTTGCACGAATCTCCCGTGAATTTACGAAATCGACGATTTGTATTGTTACTAAATAAAACAATGGTGCAGACTGACGAGCAGCAATGTAATGCTGTCATGAAGCTTCTGTCTACCGACAAAATTGCCAGTTTTGAAATTCATTGATGGATGCCAACATTTGTCAAGGGATATAATAGACTCTTCTAACCACCCATGGTGTTTGGAACGACTGCACATTTCAGGTTGCCTTGATGAATTCGGAACTGCTACCTCGAGCACTGAGTTGATAAGAAAACTTGAGTTGTCGGTTAAGGATCTGAACCGTGTAAACATTGAAGTTATTGAGAGAAGTGTCTGAAACATCCTCCTGACACTCACGATGTTATTTTGATGTTGTTCATTCCATGCAACACATTATACTATTTTATTAAAAACCCAATTCTTTGCACATACAAAGCACGTATACATATGAATTTCCTCCTACGTGTTTCGGCAGTCGACCGCCATGATCAGGGAGTAACACCTAAAAACTTATATTTTAAAACCAAATGCAGCCACAGCTTGTGTAAGTATATGTTATTTTATAAGCAATAATTACGTCATATCATTTTAACTTGCCTTCTATGTGCAAATATTTGGTTTTTAATTAAATACTCAATAAGTAATTTAGCTTCTTCCGACTTCCATGTCTTTGTGTTGCTGAAGAAGTCGATCAGAGGCCATAAATTTGAACGCGATATACAATATCCACCACGCCGTCATGTCTTACTGAGTCTTCAGCGGACTCGTAAGCACCTGCATTTATAAAATTCATACACCGATGAGGAGATGATTATTTGTACGCAGGTAAGAAAGACGTCAACATGTACTTTTTCTCAGGTCATAAGAAACAAATGAAACGTCACTGCATAATATTAAATCATAATATTTTAATAAATCATAATCACATATCATAACCATAATCCTGTATCATAATATTTTAATAAATCATAATATTTAAACAATTCCCGAGCACATTGATCCATACAGCTCATTTTGGCATTAGTTTAAATATTCCGTACGGTAGAAGTCGGGCTGTTCTATTCGCAGCCACTCACAAACAGTTCAATGCACAACACCCATGCAGTGGATAAATCTCGTATTGCGACTCGACGGCTTTCCAAAATCTGTTCACCCACTCTTGCTGCTTTCACATCTGTTTCTGATGTGCTGGGCCAACCGTTCCGGTACTACGGCGGATGTCCGCGCGACCATTCAGAAACTCACTGCACCATTTTCTGACAAGCTGCAATCCCATTGCGCCATCATCAGTAAAAACCTAGTCACGCTACGAATATCGTGGCACAAAGTCTCCAATGTTGTTGCCACTGCACCTCACCTTCTCCCACGGCAAGCACCAAACCGACTGACTCTTGCGCCGACTGTTCTGTTATACCCGTACTACAAGTGCTATCTCCAATGAGTACCACAAACGCTCGAGATTGGGATTCTTACTTATTGAATATGCCTCGTGTGTGTATAAGTACAAATATCAAAATTTATGAAACACTTTGACGGGATACGATACAGTTTAAAATTAATTCTTGGAATCAGGCGTCTTGCGATTTTAACAATCTTGTTTTGTGATCAAATATTAAATACACTGTCATAATAATATTAATTCCCAAGAAAAAAGTTTTGAAACACTTGAAAAACCAACAATTTAATATCGTTTGGATACTTTTCTTATAAACTGTGAGAGTGTACAGTGCATAATGAAATTAATTTCCCTCCACATATAATTCCTACAGGAGCATAAATATTACATTAGTGCCTTTTTGACACAGAGCACATAAATGTGCATTACAAGTTTTATTAACAAAGTCAGTGCCTGGAATTTTCTTTGACGGGACATATTGTTGTTGGGTTGTTGATGCAAAAAGATTCAAAATTTTACGTGCACTAAGTTCCACAACTCCTTACAAATATTTTTTCTCATACATGGCGTCAAAATAAGCGAGTGGATGTACCGCACGTGTTAGTGGATAGAAACTGCAAATTTAGTCTAGTAAATGTGTCCAGAGATATTCCCTTACAGTGTAATGTACTGATATGCCCTACAACTATAACTTGAAACCTGAATTCGCCTTTATGGGCTTTTTCCATCGTATGTACTAAAATTTAACACAATGCTACGTTTGGGGGATCGGATCGGTTCATGCCTTTAGGATCGCTTTTTTCCAAAGAAAATATTACTGCGTAACAATTATTTGCACTGTAATTAAAGACGGATTTAAGTTACATTGTATACAAAATAAGGCTATGCACATGAACATTCAGGTATTCTCTAACTTACTGAAACATGTTGTATTCACTAATTTGAATCTAATCCGTGCTTAATCACAGTATAAATAATTATTATGTAGCAACATTTATTTTGGAAGAACTAAACCTGAAGACGGGGACTGATCTTGTCTTCGAAACGTAGTGTGTTAACGTTCAATACATACGACGGAAAAAGTGCATAAAGTAAATGAATTCAGATGTCATACATCACTGTCAGAACTTTATAGAATAGTAGAATTTGGAACGCTTCTTCACTAAGTAAGAAGCTTAACAGAACAGAGGGCGAAAATGTCTTTAAATCGAAATACAGATTCTAATTTTACATAGGGATAACAGCTCGCGTCATTTTTCGGTTGAAAAGCACTCTAATGTACAAGCGTGAACAATTCACCCTTCTTTTTCCGTAATAACGATGGGGTGGACAATCCAATTGCGACACTTTTCCTGTTGTAATATTCAGCTTTCGTTATGTTTCCGATTCCTGAACTATCCAACATTAACTAACGTTGGTCCTAACCATGGCGTTATCTAGAAAATTGTGTGTGATATCATTTTTCGAAATAACAAATAAGAATTGGGCCACGTCATTTAACCAAAATGTTAATAATATGTTTTTCTGTACGTAAGAGAAAAGGCTACTTGTCCAATAACATTTTTGTTACAAGATCTTCGACACCAAAAACACGCATTCGGCAAATATAGCCTAACTGAAGGGCAGTTGGTCTTCCGTATTAAGAACCATCGCCCACGAAATTTGTGGAATCTTAGTAAGAAAATATTTAACAAGTGACTTCAGACTTCCTGACAGCACCAAGAAGGTTCATATTTGGGTAGGTGTACTACGTATGCCAGAGAGGTAATCTCTAACCTGACAGTCGAAACTCAAAATCTATTGCCTATCTATCCAGACCCTCCGACCTAGACCTAAGCACACTTCATTACTTTTCACTTATCTTTCGACTTATTAATGATCGTCGTAATACTGACGTATCGTTTTAATATTCATAGCAGTGTAAACTTAAAAGTCACATGGAGAAGGATGTGATTCGTACTTGGAAGAGCCCTTGACTAGAACTCGGGAACCAGTTCCTCGCTTCAGTTAAACCCCAGTTTATTTACTTTCTATAAAGCCAAATATCGTAACACAACTCACCATCAAAATTATGACAGAATCTATCGAAACTGAGTTAGATACCTAACCTACGAATCCGGGTATATCCTATAATGAGCCAACAGAATGCAGTTTACCCTATGAAATTTTAAATTAGCGTTAGTGATGTATACTTAGAATTTCATTTTAAAAACTCTTATGCACGTTGTTACATCTGCTATTTGAGTCTTGGTTATAGCCATGAATTCCACATCCTTGACAAATGTACATTACCGCGAAAATCACCAGTGGACACCAATTAAATCCAATTTACATATTCACAACATTAAGATTCACTTTATTATCATTACACCATCCGCACAAATATCTCTGAAATGGACTTCTGAAAAAAATTTGTACGAAACTTTTATCTCCCTAATGCACGCAGGTCCATCTCATTTCCGTCTCCTTGATTCGGTAACTCTTATATTTCGTGAAGATTAATGGAGCTTGTAATTACGGATTTGCCCAATCCTTCTGCTTCTTTCTCTCTCCTAGGTCCAAAATTTTTCTACAGCACCTTATTTCTAATTCGAAGAAAACGTCAAGAAGTAATACACAAAGTCGGAATATAAACGACAGTAATGTGTTTCCCTAAGAACATTCTTTTTGTGGTGAAGGGCCCCGCAGCAGATGCTAAGGACACAGCCCTTTCCGTGTAATGGAGCACCGTTGGAATAAAATTGACAGGGGAAAACCGAAGTACTCGGAGAAAAACCTGTCGCAGTGCCACTTTGTCCACCACAAATCCCACATGGACTGACCCGGCATTGAAGCCGGACCTCCGCGGTGGGATGCCGGCTACTAACCGCCTGAGCCATGGCACGGCCTTATCCCTATGAACATTACACACCGCCCAATATTATAAACCCGATTCGCCACTTACCTGTGTTTAAAGCTGTCTGAAGACCCCGTTCCATCCGTGCATATGTCTCCTGTCACTCGGAAACCCTCCGACCTAACCCCACAGAACACGACCTGAGTTGTACTAATAACGTCCGGCTGAAGAGTGCATCGCAATACGGATTCATTTTGAGCGCTGCCGGTTGGATGTTTTCTGCCGCACATGCACAGTGTTTCAGAGCGATGTCTGTCTTTGTACCTCGTCACCGGGTTACAAGCGGCCGCTGTCCCTCTTTCAGTCTTGCTGAATCAATCAACGGTTGGACGTGCCCCAGAACGGACGTCACATGTTAATAAGAAAACCTACCTAAGAATAACGAGCATGTGGCTAAATCGTGCCGTAGAAAGCCGCAATTTCTGCTACAGTGGTTACATCAATTAAATGTAGCCTATAATTATACTTTATTTGTCAATATTCGTCACATCATAATCGTTGTGGAGGGGATGCCTCAGTTTAACATATTTAGCGTGTTATGTCAACTCGGAAGCACAAAAAAAAAATTAAAAAAATCACACCCGTACATAGGACTTCATCACTACGCAATTTGAGAATTTATTTATAGATTCAAATCAAACCGGATAAAGTTAGCCATTTATCTGCAGGCTATTTCTCCTAAAACACAGTTACCGAGCTGCTAATCTGACTGTTGTACAGTATTTACGATAATGATTGCCTTCAGCTAACGACATTACAGGTGAGGACATGAGACTTTCATAATTTTTTACTTTGGAATCAACAACAGCAAAATGAAGGCTGCACCAAACTATTTAGATGAAAGACTGGTACCACTGGATGCGTGACCCTGAAATATACCATGACAGACAGCTCACATTTGAGCACTTCTTGAGACAAATCTTTGTGTAGATGTAGCTGTAGTAATACAGTAACGGGCCTTTAGTGAACGTGCAAAATACATCTTTTCGTTACATACTAATGAAAATGACTGATTAACCACTGAAGTTAATCACGCAAAATTGCATTTTGGGAATTTATTTGTCGCATGCTTGCAACTTATGAGTAAGTTGCTGCTCAATTGTTAAACATTAATGATTTTGAAACAGCACATCCTCCCAGGTTTTACCTAGTTACTCTCAGGTAGGTGCCTGTTGTGAATGCAATAACCTGCTTAACGTAAGTGTACGTTTTACGTTTACTTCCATACATCAACGAAAGTACGTATTTATACGAACGAGCGTGTCATGTTCTAAGAATTTCTGTTCTCTCTTTTTCGTATTCTGCTTTACACTCACTGCGTGGTATACGTATATTTACGGCATTCCCCAAACGACATGACACAGGATTCGGAGTATTCATCAGACAGATTTTGCGGCCCCACAAGTGTTACGTCAACTTTTCATCGCACGTGTTTCTGTCCAGGAAACATGTCGTTCCGTTGATCATATAATTCACACGCGTATTCCTTGTTTCACACCACCGGGCCAAGTGACGCAGGTGCAGCAAGAGGCCTCGACCACAAATCCAACACCGCCTACAAAACAGTAACAACTTCTTCCACGCCGCCTGATTTCAGGTTCTGAGATAGTGTTGATGAATATGTAAGTCTTCTTGGATGTTTTGCCATGTCAGCCCTAAAGAATTACAGGCATTTAGGAGGAGGATGCTGCATCCATCTTCAGGGTCTACCAGTATAGTTGTTTTTTGATTGCTATACACTGAAGATTAAGGCAGTACGGTATCTGAAACGTCTGTATACAAGACGAAACGGCATAACACCCCAGAAGACTCCATCCCATCCCCTGTGAATTCTAACTCTGGTGTCATGCAGAAAACAACATGTCATCATCATATTTCACTGTCCTTGCTAATTCAACCCTGCTTACACCTTCCCTCTGCCCTTACGGCAGACGCAAATTTATTACGCTTACAAGACTCGCACTCTAGGGCAGGAACAGCATCTTACATACAGTCTCAGAAACGGGCTGGCAGGATGCGATAAGGCAAAACGTCCATAAATAACAGAAAAAAATATCACCCCTATAGACTATTTGGGCCGTAATGACGCAATAAACGGGATTCAGTGTCATGAAAATTCAGTTCTTGGATACGTGTGAGTAAACAATAATTAATTGTCTACCGCAAGCTCTTACTGTGTCGTAAGTGTCCATTTCTTAGCGACTTAATATAGCAATTACTGCTGGGTCGTATGACAACAAGGGTTATGGGAGACGAAGGCGGTAGCATGGGTATTTGCTGACAAACAATTGCAGAATTTGTTGACAAGGGGAGAGAAGCTAATGGTTCCACGATTCTTTCACACATACAACTACACTGAAGTTTTTTTAGAGACAAGAGTGTTAGCAAAACTCGTGAAATATAATTTCAGTTACGTGGCCTACAAGTTTTGCTGATATTTCAGCTTACAACTTACAGAAATATGGCTGTTCAATTAGTAACGAAACATGTATCAGGAAAAATTTAAGCTAAGTGGGCAGACACCCGAAGGTAGCTATCTTGTACCCTCTTTCTTGTTCCTGCAGTTCTTGCTAATCACTTCGCACGCTCTTAGTAGAACGATTTATTTCTTACAGATTATTAGCAAACATTTTCACATTCACTCGATCGGGAAAAGTGACATGTAACGGCGTCAAAGTGAAAACAGAAATGCCATCTGCAAAGCATTACCACAAGAATCTAAGACATTTCTCATAGAACGGTATCTCGAAACCGAATGTTATACTTAAGCCAAGTCAGAAGAGCTTTATACAAAGACGCTGTAAACTGGCAAGATGTTATAGTGTCTGTGATAGATAAAAGACAAATGGTAATGGAGTACTGGAGGAATGTTAATGACAGGTATAAACTGGCACTCGACATTACATACGGAATAAGAAAAATCACAATTCTTTTTTGTACTTACGTAACCAACATTTCCGGCTTTTGGTTGCAAAAGGTTGAAGAATTTTACTCACCTGAAAATAAAAACCACCACAACGATAAGTGCAAATAAGGGAAACGTATATACATCACTGCTGTAACAGATAGATTAACATAAATGCATCAACGTGGTCACGTTATTAATAACTTGAAATATTTATAAAGATAGTACAGAATTAGTTGACAATAACAATGTATTTTTCCATGACTTATTGTGAGTATGTAATGAGAATAAACTATCGTGTAAGAATAAACAAATTGATAGGAAGTTGCCAGACCGAGAAAGAACAGACATACGGACTCAAAGATATGCTGCCATAAGTCAATATTTCACCAAAAATAAATACATCGGTTTGTATATGTTCTATCTATTACATCACGAAGTAATTAGGACTCAATCTCAGAATAAAATGAATTGCAGGTTTGTGTAACAAACACCATTTCAAGAATCCTGTTTGGGCACTGCTGGTCAAGCTTTAAACCTACGTCATCGAGAATCTGCCCATCACTTTTAATTTATGAGGCCAATCTCATATGTATATCCTCTCTCACGACCTACATCAAAATCCTAGCTGTTACCCTTCATGATTTACTGTCATGACTTTCAAAACTTATACCTAAATTTAACGCGCCATCATGGTGCTATTATGCAGCTGTTATACCTCATGTTGAGGGAAGTTGCTTTCATGTTTACCTATATACATCATTTGAGCGAAGATGTTTCAACTGCCGACGTTACGGTGTTGAATGAGATAAAAAAGACTGTGACTTGGTAGGAAAAGACAAAGATTTGGATAGAACGCTCGTACGTTCAACTGAATGGGGCATACACTGTAAAGGAAAAAAGAGAAACTTTATTAGTCATTAGAACAGAGCTTGGCCTAAAAGGAAATGTTGAGATCGTTAGGTATATTTTCAAGTATAAAGGAACAGATACCGTAAACACAAATTGTATTTGATATATGTTCCATAAATTATTATACAGACAACATGTTTCGACGGCTCTTGGTCAACTTCAGGTCCTCTATCATCATAAAAATAATTTATACAATTGCATTCAATGTGTTATATTGTATATTTTTACATTTTATGATGTTAGAGGACCTGAAAATTACAAAAAGCTGTGTTTATAGTACTTATTCCTTTACAGTTCTGTATAACACAACGGAACGCTTGCATCAAATTTATATTTCCAAGTCTCATCAACAGAATGAAGGATGAAGCAACAATACAAAGCTGGCTATGAAAACCTGTGAAAAAAAGTGGCAAAATTCAAATACTTGAGAACGACACAAACAAATAAAAAATGCATGCAGCAAGAAATTAAAAGCCGATCCAGTTCTACCATTACTTCCAGGATATTTTGTCTTCATTTTCGCTTTAAACGTAGAGCAATACAATTCTGCCTGTTGTTTTTAGGGCGTTATACTTGGCCTTTCATATTAAGGGAACAACATAGCTTGAGGGCATTGGAAAATACACTACTGAGGAATTTATTCGGGTTTAAGAGGTAGAAGGTAAGAGAAGAGTAGAGGGAATTACATAATATGTAGCTTCGTGGTTTGCAATCCCCACCAAATATTTCTAGGGTGTACAAATCGAGAAGGGTGATAGGTCCGGGGCATATGGCACGTATTGGGAGATTTTGTTGCAGCAAACCTGTCAACTTTGAAGATAACGATGTAGATGAAAATATAATATTACAATGTATCGGAACTATACAGGAGTTGATTCATATACGTCAGAATAGAAAAAAGAGGCGCGCTATCGTCAATACGGTAATGAGCCTTTGGCCCCCATAAGATGGGAAAATTTTCTTGACTTGAGCAACTCTTAGCTTCTCAAGACAGGATCTGCTCCATGGAATTATTTTGTTATGACTATAGCCTATTTTAGGTATTGTCCCATTCCGATCGATGTTTTTATATAGAACAGTACGTCTGTAGTCTCTGTTAGTGTCTCAGTAATATACATATAATTCGATCTGCGATTCAACGAATAATTAATTAATTACTGAAGAGACTATGCCAGGGTGACTAGCATAAGAAAGACAAAAGGCTTCAAAAGTTAGGTTTATCCTTTGTCTCGCTTATTTAACGCCACTTTTTCGTCCGCACAATGTCGACAGCAGGATGAGTATTAATGACGAATTTTGAATTTTACGGCAATATGCGACTATTTTAACCAGCACCTTACACGCCTACAGCAACACTACAGTCGTACGGTCAGCGAACCCGATAACAGGAGTAACATTACAGGATCTATGTTTCAGCATAATTAATAGACGACCCCATATCTCTCTCCAATAAATGGACTACAAACCAATTACAATAATGGATGCTTCTACATATCGTATATAACACTATTATGACAAATATGGAAGTCTGTACATATAGTACATAATAGTATTATAACGATAACTATAGAAACAACATCATATAAAAGAAGTTCATATTTCCTCATACTTAAGCACACTACCCAAGTACACTAGAACTATATTTCAAGTGACATATCACCCCAATTAATATATTCATATAATACACATCATCTTCGCATTCGTATTATAAGTAATGGAATAAAATATAGAAAATGACAGTACGCTAAACAATGTAGTGCTGTACTTAATATTGCAATGTATTCAATTGTTCTAAAAATCAGTTACATTTATTAGTTCTTTATAAAATTTAGTAATAAATGTCGCAATGAATGTTTTTAAATAAGTTCTTAGATATGCATATGAACAGGAAATTCTATGAAGGCAAAGGAGGGCTTTGGTAGTACAATAGCAATAATTGCTGATTTTCAGCCAGAATGTCTTAACCTTCTATTGAAGCAAGTGAGCAGTAACATAGTCACGTAACAACAGCTGGTGTGTTTCTGTAGAATGTGCCCCTGAGGATTAGCCGATAAATGATCGAAATATATATAGCTTGTAAATAGAAGCTTTTACAAAAAATGCAGTATTTGGTGTTACTATTAAACACAAATAAATGTATCAAGATTTGTATACATTTGCCTGGATGGACAGAGAAACTACAAATAACCTCAGTCATTACAGCCGATCTTTCTGCTGATATTCGATTGAACTTGTTATTTAACGACGCTTTCACAACTATATAAACGTAGCATCAAACAGCGGGACAGTAAATATGAACTGAAGATATGACAGGAAGCGGGCTGGCTTATTTTAAGGCACCATCCAGGCATTTGTCTGGAACTACTCAGCAAATCAAGAACAATTGAGAACAGCAGGTCTTGTATTTTGACAGTCGATCTAGGGACCTCCGCTCACTAGTCGACTGCGACCTGCAATTTAGCGGATTTAAAATAGTAGGAGATCAGAAATATTAAGTTACTGAACACATTTCCTCCTCATATTAATTGCAAACTGAAACCCCTAACTAATAACAAAGTTGAATTTTCTGTTATTACACACACCTATTATAAAGAAGTTACTATATAATTCATCTTATTAAACAGTGAACAAAACCTAACACACAAATTATAAATTGTAGAATAAATGTTTCTTTTTTCATTTGCGATATAAACTGACATGCTGCCATCAGTTACAATTTACAGCTTGCGTATGCCCGTATATTGTAGCGTACTTTCTCATTAATTTCTAAAGTTACAGAAATATTTAAACCATTATTCTCTTAATTTATATTGCCGCTTTTCCCTAATTAGTCAAGCAATATTTTACACATGAAAAATCATCGTATTATATCTCAGTACTCGGTAGCAGTATTTTTTTATTCCAGTTTAAATTCATTGCATAGCAGGTGCGCCGTCTAAACTAAATCTTCCCTCTTCCTACAGCATCCATACTTTTCTACACGTATGTACAACCTGCACGGTCTGTGCTGATGGTACGCTTGTGTGTCACAACATGAAATAGGTTTTTGGTTCTAATATTTACGATGCGTTCATTTGCACCCCCATGTTTAATCTACTCCCTCTATTTTCCAACGAGTTACACCCTCTCTACCAACACACACAGTACACGAGGGTGTTACCTTGCAACGCTACACAGCATGCTGTAACTGCTATACGTACACACAGCGAGAAAGGTTTGATCTGTTGGGAATTGGTTAAACTAGCATATTCATTCACAAGTCCTTTCCTTCCATCTCCGTAAAACCCTGTATTTCAGTTTCTACAGTTTTTAAGCAGGCCCAATTTGAAGTCATCATGAGAAGAGAGATCCTATGCTGCAACGTGCTTATTGGACGACTCGAATTTAACATACAAAGTGTAACACAGTTTGTTTCAGTTTATTTTCTGAAAACACGTTAATGTTAAGAAAGGGCGTCATTTTGCCGCGGTCATTTCATCAGTTAACATCTTCACAAACAACCAATAAATTCTTCTGCTTGGAATTTATGATATGTCTTTAAACGAGCCTTACTACACACACTGTTTAGTACACGAAACCTAATTCAGTTAACCTGAAGATTGAGGTAACACGTACCTCCGAAATGTCGGAACGAACTTATGAAACTACACGGTGTAGTAATCAGGAAGACTATAGATAATCTGAGCAATATCCACCATGAAATCCTACGATTTTATTATAACAAGAACATTATGAAAGAATGCCTGAAAATAGAAACCTGAAAATGCAACACCCTGCTTAATGCGAAGTAAAGAAGATTCAAGCAACGTCTGATAGAAACGTGGAACCATTTTAATCCTTCCAAGAACTTTATCCGTGATGCTTCTGTTCTTTGTAGCAATATCTTCCATAGCAACGTGACGATCATAGTATCCACGGCTTCAGTTTAGCTACTGTATGCGTTTAAAGGTCTCATTACGACTGAGGCCAGTCGTGATTCTTTGTTCATTCTGGCGTGTTAGACACACTTAGGGCCTGCACTCATATCTTGTTAAGTGTAAAGCAACACCTCCCCCCCGCCCTTTTCACATAACTTGCATAGGGATAAACATAGTTCAGGTCTATTCCCACATTCTAACCTTTTTATGATCAAACACGCAGTAAATAGATATTACGTTGTTTTATTCAGTAGAAGCTTTAGATTTCAATTCCATTTAAAGCAACTCTTCACGCAGTGTCGTGATTATTTAAGCTCTTTCAAGTTCCCGCGGGACCTCAGACGTTTCACATTTCAAATACCTTCCACGCTGATTACCATAACCTAAGAATAAAATTCCGCCGTGTATTGAAGAATACATTTGAATTTGGAATAAAACTCATGAATTTATATGGACGAAGGCTACAACATGACATAAAGTATTATCAGAGAAAATGAAATACATTACATGCATTTGTAGGCCTATGGATTTAGTTTGAAGTGTTCCGTAGAACACGAATTTTAACGCCAGATGCATACTGCTGTATAGGCCTATAATTGATTAGAAATTACTGAAACGACAAAAGCGAGGTACGTTATGGTGGGCAGCATCCAATATAACCTGAATTAAAGTATCGGGAAAGTAATCAGAACAGAAAATAAAGAAGGTATGCACAATACTGTAAATGTTATTCCGGCGTCTTTGAAATTGTTTACTGTTCGCAAAAGAAGACAAGTTTACAAAACGAAGAAAGGCGTATCGTTGGAGGTAAGGAAACGAAAAAATCGGAAAACACTTTCCTAGCTACAATGATTCCATGTCTATTGATGAACGTCTCATAGAGACGCTTCAGGAGATGTTGCCGAAGTAACATATGGAAGACAAAAGGACTGCGTAGATCGAGAGATCATAAAGAGACACATCAATCGCACAGAGATCAGGAATATGCAGCACGAATCACGTCATGATAAATCACACACACATTAACAAACATCAGAACAAGCACAGAAATATCAGGGCGAGGAACACCAGGAATAAGAAGGAGCAGCTGCACACACTGAAACCAGAAGTTGTGACAGACCATGTGAAATGGTTAACATATAACAAGGCAAAGGCTGTGCAGTAATGATCGTGAGATTATAGTGGAAGGCCGAGTGAAGTAATACATAAATGGACAAGGACTTTCCTATAGAGATATTGCAGTTACTGAACTGCGAGTGAACTACTAAAGCTACACGTTACACTTCGATAAAAATAATGGCAGCAAGGATTAAAAGACACGAAGTATACTGACGGTGAATACACCTTTGAAAGTAGCACATATTTTTCGCAGACAATTTTATATCACAACGCCAGAATTGTTTTAATATTATAATCATAATATTGAAGAAGGTAAGCTAAAATACTCGTAATTCATGATCTGTACTCCTCACCATACATTATTCGTGTAATCAAATCAGGACGATTGATATGAGTGGGGCAAGTGACATGTACGGAGTAGAGGAGAGGTTCATACAGGGTTCTGGCGCGGAAACCTGAGGGGAAGAGTCCACTTGGAAGACCTAGGCGTAGATGGGTGGATAATATTAAAATCGATCTTCAGGAAGTGGAATGGGAGGGCACGGACTGGATTTATATGGCTCAGGATAGGGACAGGTTACGGCTCATGTGAATGCGGTAATGAACCTTCAGGTTCTTTAAAGTGCGGGACATTTCTCGACTAGCTGAGGAATTATTAGCTTCTCAATAAAGACTCTGATCCATGGAATTAGTTAGTTAGTTAGTTCGTTAGCTAAAATAATTTGTAATTTACATGACAATGTGCAAAGTGTTTAGTAATAGTCATCCAAAGCGTGCAGAACACACAACCCAACGCATACTCGAGGTACACACATTGCAGGGCGACCATCAGCGTCGAAATACGTTAAACAGCTGAATGTGAGACAGTTGGATCTAAGAAATTGTTTTAAATCCATAAAACATTCTTAATGTTAAGTTACAAAAATGTGACAATCATCTTGCTTCACTAATGTTTTAAAGCTCGGTGATTACTACATGTAAATATATGCATGTATATGTGTATATGTACCGCCTGGTTAATAATGTTCAAAATTTAAGTGTTCTCCCACACATCTTTCTGTTGTTAAATTAATGTATGCCTTCATCGTTGCGATAGGGTCCATTTTTAGAGGTATTTACAGCAGGTTAACATCACTCGCATAAGTATCCCTGTAAAGCATACATGTAAAATCTAGGAGAGTGTTAGCAATATTCAGGCCTAGAGGAGACGCGGCAACAAAGCTGTATGTGAAGCTGACTACAGTGAGTTTAAAACTGACTCCGTCTTGTTACCTTGAAATCCTGTCCGAAGGACTCTCTGGTAACCTCAGAATCATGTTTGAATTCGCGGGGAGGATAAAATCGCAGTAGGCACTCCTCAACTAAAGGAATTTCCTTCCATCCCAACCACATTCCATCACTTAGGTCTACGGAATTATCGACGCATCTACATCAAGAGATAATTACCGATGTATTTAGAGTATATCGCCTGACCATGAGTTCATTCAGCGAAAAGTCGTTACCGCAACTGTGGATCCACTACTACTGTGCAACTTTACAGCTGATCTCAGCAAGTTACCTTGTAGGAAGGCCGTTTGAAACGGAAAGTATTGGTGTCATCAGTACGGTTACAATCCCAAATTCTTCATGCTTTATCTCCACTGTCAGACAACTTCAAGTATAGTGACGTAAAACACGCAATTCAGTCCTCCTTCCGTGATCTTCCCAAATTACATTTCACGATTAACATCACATATTTTTGAAGCCACACAACTTCAGCAGTATATTCAGTGTCACTTCACAAGTAACGCCAATGGTCAGAAGTCAAACTAACAGGTTCACTCGTCCTCTAAAGAAAACTGGAACAGCACGTCCCGTACATCTTCGAATTTTTTGCACGAACTTGGGCCCCTAGCCCTAATTACGGAGCCCACGTTCAGCTTGGTGTCAGTACGTGGTGTAAAACACGAATGCTAAATATATTAGACTCATGAAGCTACTTTATGGACAACATTGTGAGAAGTTTCGGTTGAAATTTTCGGTTTACAGATAGACTAGGCTATCGCCATGTTGCTATTTCCATGTCCATACCTATTTAAAATATGCAAAGAACTGGACCTTTGAATCAGACGTCTCCTCCAGAAAAGCGTTTCTATTAGTGTAATAGAGTAATATAATGCTCCATATTACCAAATTTCCCAACTGAATTTGATAGGATTTGTTTTTGGTATTTATACCTAGATGCAAAATAAAGTAACATTTCGTATAAATCTGTAGTCCATGGAGTACCGAAACTTAACATTAACAATAAGAAATATGCCTTTGTCTGGCAGTGTTCCTTGTGACTGAATGCTGCTGTTTCTGTAACGTGAAAAGTTTCGAAAGATAGAAGTTACTGAGCACATGGCCGAACTGGGAAACGATGGCAAACCGGCAGCATATGTAAAATTATCATTTGTTTAATGCCGGTGTTGGAGAGGTAAATTGAATACATGCGTTTGTAAGAGATACTGTATCAGAGCAACATGTAACTAAGGCATCCTCATGCAGTATCTGCTTAATGCAGCTCACTGTGCGAACCCTGCTCAGTTATCTGCAATGAACTTATTCAGAGCACGTCTAGCTATAAATATAAAGAGCGATGCACTGACATAGGTCCCTGCGCTGCACAACAGCCAATACAAAGCTTCTGTCCACACATAACAAAGTTTTAAGTTTCTAATCCACACCCTCGAATCTTGTTAAACATTATTGGAAAATCATAATTTCTAAAGCTTTAAAAAATATTGTTTCAGAAACTTCGTACGTATCGGACAATGAGTAAACACTAGTAGTTACTGTACGTACCACCAGGTCAATATTCAAAACTTCTACTTTCTGCCCACTCCGTGCATGGTTTATATGGTTCTCAGAGTAAACAGCGATTATTTCCATATGTAGCACTGATTGATTGACTTTATAACCCAGATGGAGAGTGTTTACTGTGTGGTACGAACTCAATTGTTAAACATATTTCTCGTTAAGTTTAGTTAAAGTTTTAGTACACAATCCACTTCCCACAGAGTCAGGAGAATTGTCTACCTTCCAAAGCATCCAAACCAGCTCTAGGACCCTACTGAGTACAGGGGGCTTTTTCACTGGGGGTAAAGAAGCCAGGGTGTAAATGTAAACACTCGTCTCTAATATGTCCACTACCGAGATGCGTAGAATTGTACTTTCACTTCTCAATGTGTCTTCTTGGCTTGGTGCTGAATAAACAACTAGGCGAAATTTATAGATTATTTGCGTAGGAAACGTGGACCAAGAATTCTGAAATATAATACCTGAAACAATGAGGAAGTGTGCGTTAACAATGCGATATTCGTAAGATATAAATATAAGAAAAGCTTTTACGCTTTTATCCCAAATCTGCCCAATATGGGAAAACAGATAAGTAAACTACTCTCGTGGCAGATGCACAATCCATAACGTAACGTTACCTTTGTGGCAATTTTCGAAGAAGCTTACCTTTAAACCGGTAAGCCTACTTTTGTTACTAGAGAAAGAGCATGCAAATTTTATACATTAAGTGAAATTAATGAAGTTCATAGGACAGTGCGAACACTTCAGCACACACAAATGCGTCAGCGGTGATTCTATTACAAGACAATTCATCGATTTTTTGGAAACTGTGGAGACGAAAAATATTTGCACACAGGTGCAAGTATTCGTATAGAGAAATGCATGTACGTTTATTTATATATGACAGAATTTTTGTTCCTTCCAGTACGTCAATATTCTGCACCTACCCCCACTCAGCCCTTAAAAATATCTCTACATTTCGTAAACTAGAAACCAGGCATCGATCCCTCCCCTTGATATACAATCCACCCCACATCTCTACCAACCCACCCACCCTCCATGCTCAACATACACTTCAGAATACTGATGTCATCGCTAACGGCTGTATATTGATGGTGGAGCTCATTTAGACAACCCCTTGCCCTACCAAATACCCTCCTCCCATTCCATGTGTCCCAGCAAAATCCAGGGACTTTATCCAAGCTCAGAGTTACCTCCTCTTTCCCCAATACCCGAAAATCCCCCAGGAGCATCTACTCTGGCGCGTATCTATCATACATCATAATTCTCTGAAGATTTGGCCGCATTGGGTTGGTAGGCGTGGTTTATCATTTATAACCCATATACAATGCTTTAGTCTATAGCCCGGGAGCTTAGATAAAACAGGCACATGTATGGCGATAGCAGCTTTGTATTGCATGTGAACCATTAACTTCTGTTGCCGAGAACTGCAATGCTGACAACAGTTGTTTTTCTTCCATTGGAACAAATGTTCTTTTGTTATAACTGGTTAACGTAAGAGAGATGGAGAGGGGTTTCCGCCACATATTGCAATGAAATATCTGATTTAGTAACAAAATGTCCCAAAACAAATCAGCAAATTTACCTGCTTGTTACATTTCACAGTGCATTACTAGCAGTTTAAGTGGTAAAGTTTTCCTTGCGATTAATTCAGTACCACGCCATTGAGGACTACAACCCTAACAGTCCAGTAATAACTAGTAACACAATACTTCTCTAGTCAAAGTTATGAAGACATATTCAAAAACTCTTCTACAAAACTCTGTTCATGAAGATTTTCCGAAATGGGATGAGACGCTTTGTAGTCTACTAGACACCTACAGACTTTGCGGTGTAACCTAAGACCTGTGTCGTCTACCCACGAAACAGGTTTCCCCGAGCTGTCGTCAAATGTCAACCATCAGGTTGCACGGGGTAACAATCCATAATCTGCACAGTCAGAGCTCTCAGAACCTCAAGTCTCCCTTTGTTCATCAAAATTGCATATATTGCTACTTTCACAAAACAACAAGCAATTACATTCGAACCCGGTTATTACGACATCGGTTTAAGCGACACGTCGTGTATAGCCTCAAATATTCTGTGGCATCCATTAATTCCTCACTGTTAATCGCTGCATTATACTCCTCGGTTATTACAACGACACAAAATATTCAGTCCCTTTCGTAACGTTATAACCGAGTTAGACTGCAATTCATTGCACTGGATGGAACGGGGAATACTATTGGAAAATGAACTGAGAATTTGACCCCATTTTTTCTAGAGACTGTTTTTAAGTTGTTGAATTTTATGTCAAATTTGTAGCTACTTAACTTACAATATTAATAAAGAAATTACACTTGAAATTTCTTAGATATATTTATTTCTGGAACACACTTATCGTACCTCAAGCGTTCTGTATATACTTTCACGCCACTGGTTGCTGGCCCAACCAGATTTCTTTCTTCACTGTGTATTTTTAATTATATTACTCTGATCCAACTGTTCAGAATTAGCAAATTCAACTGGATAAAAGCATAATATTTACTTAATTCCTTAGTACTGTCTCTACAATGTTATACAACCCGTCGTGGGCACTAAATTACTGCACAAGCCTACAACCTGGCTCGGTAATTCAAATATGGATTATTTTCAATGTCAAAGACACTTTTTTGTTTTTTTTCCTTCTGCTATAAGTGGATGTTTGGTAGCCAAGAACGTGCGTTTTAAATGTTATGATGCCTTCGGGTGGTTGATGGTAGTTCGGGCTCTAACCGTTTAGAAACCCTTCTTTACAGGAATAAAATGAGACCCAGTATCGAAGCGTATCATTCATACTTGTTAGCTATGTACGAGCAATATCACAAAACAGAGTACCAGGATACAACACCAATAACAATTTCATTCCCCCTCCCCTCGCTGTCTGATCACTTTGATGAGCTACAAGATTGATGTTCCGAATGCTGTGACGTTTCACGTTTTTGTAATTCATCTCTCTGGAATAAAAGCAAGAGTGATAATTTACAGTAACGAGTACAAGCGCACTGGTGTAGGTTACGTAATCAGTAGCATATCCCTCGCACATCTATTCCCTCGGCATGAATTGTACAGATAATGAACACAACTACAGCCGTAGCGAGCGACAATAAAAACTGAAAGGAATGAGAAAGCGGGAGAGGGAGACACCCACAAATAATCACAGTCCTATATGAAATATTACAGCACCATATATATAGGTCCACATATATTGTTGTATAACCTGTGAGGTGTCTTAAACTGTGGGTGTGAGGAAGTGTAGCAAAGCATAGTGGTGTTGATTACAGTCCAATAACCACTACGACGCCAACGCAACCCCCCCTCCGCAAGGCAGATTCCGTTGCTCCATTCCAAGTTCCGAAACGCCACCAGTAGCGCCCTCTACTTTCCCCCCTTCATTTTGTCACAGCACTTCATTCACACAAACACGCAAGCAAGTCGTATAAAAACTGGCGGGCAATTGGGCAATGTCAGTGCATCAAAAGTTTATATATATATATATATATATATATATATATATATATAACACCTTCAATTTTGTCTGTAACACCTATAAAATCACTGATAAATTTTAAGCGAAATACCACTGTGACATAGTCGTGTGCAGATCGTATATACCGAATTCTATCGAAATCGAATAATGAATTAATAAACCACAGGAAAAATGGGCCTGTAACCGAAATATAATGCGTGGCAAAATTCAGAGTTTCTTGATGCTATAACAGGTGGTACATATAGTTGTCAGTAGGATTTAAATATGACTCCAAATAACGAAGTCGGTAAGCGACTAGGCTACGGGTTGGACAACCTAGGAATAGTAATTCGAATACCGAGGAACGCAGAGTTCAAGAATGAGGAAGCCATCACTCCATTGCCCATATGCTTTTTCCTGTGTACAGGGACAATTGTACATTCATTTTACTGCGCTTTAAAGGGTTAAATATATTCTTCTATTACACGCATATTTACGACTGTCTTCCAGCCAGCAACTTCCCGTAATACCTTTCCAGTGACGTGCTGTGTGAGCCTCTGTACGCTCTCCTATGAGTAAAACGTACAGCTCTGATCTCCCTCTTTCTTTGCTCGACCTAGCAGTATTTGGTGCAGAGTAGACCTACAAATTATGAAGAACCATGTCGTGACTAGAATTTCGGACACTGTACATCGTCTTCCCCTCGAAGGTACCTCTACTTTGCGTAATGGTGTGGCTTGTGTGGTCAAATGATCCTGAGAGCTATGCCGACGGTGGCGTTGCTACCGGTAGGGCCTCCCATGCTGGACAGGTCAAAGGTGATGACCCAGACAAAAACGGATATATTGGTCCTCCGGCTGGGAGTTGGGACGTGGGGCTAACAAACTCACGTCCGAAAAAAAAACCTCATTGTTGAGAAGCCTAACATTCGACGCCGGATGGACAATATTGGTAAAAGACCAAGGAAAAGTTATAAGGATTATGATCTCTATATTGTTACTTGCAATGTGCTCAGTCTATATTTTTTTCCCCATGGCGCAACATTCCCTAGTGGGCCAGGGCCTCCTCATTATCCAGGCCTCACGATCACACTCAGTTAGACACACCACTTTCGGTAGGACTCCTCTGGACGAATGATCAGCCTGACGTAGAGATCTATACCTTATAACACACAGCACTCACAAGAGACTGACATCCATACGCCTGGCGGGATTCGAACCCACAATCTCACTAAGCGAGCCCTAGACCGCGCGGCCACTGGGATTGGCTCGGTCTATATAGGTCACAAATAGAACTAATCAGCTATATAGAGATTTAGACATATCAGCAGACATTAAAAATAAAAGCCTGGAATGGATAGTAAGAATGAATCATGGAAGGGTAGTTAAGAAAATATTTGAGAGGAAACCGTAGAGAAGAAGAACAGGAAGACCTACATTGAGATGGCTGGAAGATGTATAAAATAATAAACTGGAAAGAAGCGGTCGTGGGATATTAACAGGTATAAACGTGCAATAACCCGCAGGGAACTTAGAAGCGCCACGAAACACTTCGGTCAGGACATACAGTCCCGCACCAAGGTCCGAACCTGGAGGCTGTAGTGCTAAGCACTCGATCGCGACGTTCGGTCCCTCGCTCTTACACCTTGTGAGCAGAAAAAATTAATATTTATTGCACTGTATAAACACCGGTCGCATGTAAGTTCTGTAGGCCTCATAGCTGGTGCAACTTAATGAAAAAGACATTACATTTTTCCTCTGTCGTTTTAGAAATTGCATTAAAACGCGTGGCAGTTACATACATCACCAAATGTCAGAATTTTATATTTTTCACCCTGAATCTGAAAGTTTGTTTTCACCTAGTCTTTCCGATGATCAGAAGGACATGATCCCATTCCCAAAACAGAGGCTAAATTGAAAAGTCACACATAAACGTATAAACTGGCCCCATTTGGGTTCAAAATACCACAAAATCCATAATATTTGTCTATGTTTATGGCGTTTTTAACGTGGCGACTGGCAACGAATGGAAAGAGTGTGAAACCTACACCTGTAATTTCTGTTCATTTAATCTGACAATTTGCTGGAATATCACGTATGTGTTTTGGGAAAAGAGAAATTGTGATTTGTTTAAGGGGGTGGGGGTAGGGACTGGGAATCACAATCACGTGACAGTGTGATTTGTATTCATGTGTACCTATTATTTTTTCCAATCGAGGTAAATTGAGGCGAAAGGTAAATACAAGGTGGTTAAGAGGTGGGGGCAAGGTGGCACATGACAGAGGGTGGTTCTGAGGTACAAAACTACAATATCACACATAATGTAATTCATGCAGAGGGGGTGGAGTTTCAGATACAGTGAGAACGACATAGGCCTAGTCATTTGATAAGCTCTCCGCACATATTATTGGGGCCAATGCAGTTTCACAAATATCTCGTTTGTTCAATGCTCTATGTGCCTAGGCACTCATAAACAAATAACTAATAACTGTAAACAGATCAAATGACGATAAACACTCCATTTATACCCCTTCCCCCTTGAAAGAAAATCAAAACAATTTAAACATATCTAATTATAGAGTTTTATGTCATTTCGAAGGTACTGCGGGATTTCTAAACCACTACCGGAAATCCAACAATTCCTCAGTCTTCTACACCGAAGCCTTGGGACTATACCGATTACGGAAGATTTATTACTTTAAATATACACATTTTAATATTTAATTACCTTTAAACACATTCAAAATTTACATCACGTTGCCCTGCACGGCATTGCATTCCGTTACATATAGCCCGTACACATCACAAACTGAGCTAATGCTCTAGCAGCAAAATGCTAAGACCAACACCGATAATACCAAAACCCTCAAACCACAAAATCATGAACCAATTCCACCACATCCCATCTTCAAAACCAAACACCCTAAGATCTGTCTTAACGTTCATACGTCATAAACCTGCAGACCACAAAGTAAACCTTTACCACCTTGAAGTCAGTCTTGCGTTTTGCAACGCATTGCGACCTACACTTAGTTTCGTGCAAAGATAATGTGTGACTTCTATTCATCTCCGTCTGGTACCCAGGCTAAGAATGTGTGGAGTTATACGTGCAATTCCCCATTTAAATTCTATGGCATGGTGATTAAATAAGTACTCAATTTTACCTTCATGACATAACAAAACAGAAAGCTAAATTCAATTACCTCCTTAACTTGACAGATGTGAATTTAATCTTCTTTCAATTTGAAGAAATGCAAATGTTCTAAATACAGCCAAATATTTCAAACAGATATGGAGTGTCCATGTGTGTGTGTGTGTGTGTGTGTGTGTGTGTGTGTGTACGCGTGTATTTGGAGAGAATAAATAAAACTCCTATACTGTATGTGATGTGGGTCTCATGGACTTAAACTGAATAACACAAAAGCTTACATGCTTTCACACTCGACTGCCTTTGGCAATGAAGAAAACATTCTTGCCTTAATCTGTATAGAGTTTTCTATCAGTTGTAGCGAAACGCTGGCGAAAAGGCGATCATTTATACTGTTGGTGTTAATTAAAAATGGAATTCACGAAATTTTACTGTACAAAAAAACAAACCGAGTCTGCGTATGTACAATATCAATTAGAGTAATATTTTTAAAAGCACATATGGAAATTCAATAAAGAATAAGAGTGAAATTTATAGTATTTAGTGCTTAATTTGTGACAACCCTGGTAATGCATTTTTGTTTTGAATACAATACTGCGTGCACATATGCGTGCGTGTATGTGTTGTGTGCAATATGCGAATTTTCTGGACGGCTAACAGCGGAACTGAATTTGTTACTCTCACAAATTTAGAAGGTAAAGAGCTATAGCGAATAATTAGTGGTTTGTGTGGGGCGAGCACAGAACATGTAGCATGGTTTTACTTTAATTTGTACAGTGAAAGTGATACATATAGTATGTGTGTGTGGCAAATAAATTAATGAGGTGTGAAACTAAACCATACTTTCGTTCATGAATATCCAGTAATCAGAGTAATCATTTGTTGACACTCTACAGAACAAGTATAGATGTTCATATTATTTCGAAAGTGTCTCAACGGTTTTATGCTATTTTAAATAAAAAATTACACTTTTCGCTGTCATATTTTCATTTAACAAGACTGGAACAAATTTACGGATATTTAAGAAATTAGTAGCCCTAAAAATGGCATTTTTTACTATAAGGGTCTAGCGTTTTCATTCATTCGTTATTCTTGGGACTATTAAGGCAAATAGTGAACGTCTATTCTAAGTAAAATATTCGTTAAAACATTAAAATCAAGGCAGAATTGTCTGTTAATGACAGTATCTATGCAATTATATAATGCAATTATCTCGTTACAGTATGTGTAGAGTTTTCTCCAACTCGACCACTTTATATAGCACAGCGTGTTCGAGCCTCAGTATCATCAATCACTTTAGTAAGAAGAGAAGTAGAAACCTTTCAATTTAATCTCTTTCTTTAGGAAGGAACATCCTTTCCTTCCTCCTTCGTTTAAACCAGCAATTTCCTTTCCATATCCCCACTCTCTTCCATACTATTTTTCACCTCCACGTTAATCTATAGAGTTGCATGTAACGCGGAATTGGATTTCCCAATCTTCTCTTAAACCTTTCAGTTTTACCCCACATCCTTCAGTTCAACCCTCTAACCACACACCCATTAAACCAACCGATCCTCACAACAAGGAAAGAGACTGCAGCATTTAGCTGGGAGGTAGATTTAGTTCATTTTAGAAAATTTTGGAATACACAGCTCTAAGATTAGTTTTTACCATAACAAACGCACAATGAAAGCTCGAGTCTAATGCGGAAACCTAGTTCGAGTGACGTATGTTTTTGAAAATAACTTTACTACTTTCGGCTCTGCATTATTCTTACACTGATTTATATATATATATATATATATATATATATATATATTGATTGCGATTTTTAAGACTATTACAACACTACTCCTTCATCACTGGTTACAAAGACGAGAAGAGACGACTACAACTAACTTGAATTTTAAACCTTATTAGGAGCACATTTCGGACCATTTTATAATCAACCACTTAACAACAACAAATTTTTCTATTAAGGCACTTCTTTACCATAATCTCTGTAAGATTCTGATATCTCTGTCTTGCAGGCACAGCATGCATAAAGCAATATATGCCTTTATGTATTCTTGTGCGCCAGAACTGAAGATGGTTTAAGGTGGAAGAGCAGAAATATGTCGTCTATCGAGTTATATTTGTAAAACGGGAATACAAAAAGTGTGTCATACTGAAGTTTTCTTCATTGGTCAAGTACATATGAGTTTCACCATTCCTACAGCAACAGAAACAAATTGGACGTTATGTAATTCGCCTCGCAAGTAATCAGCCCTTATCAGCTGTCGCTATTTTTAGAGAATTACAGATGTGCACTTTCGTGTACCATTTCCATTTTCTTTCATTGCCAATGTAGACTGTAGCAACCACAATGTCAGGGCAGCAGGATCCATTCTTGGGCTATTTATTGACCACATCTTAACTGAATAACGTCGAATGCGAACATGCATAGCGATCATATTGTGCCATGCTTCATATAACGACATCTGCATTAGTCTGCAGATCGAGGAAAATCACAATGCCTCATTCGGGATCGCCAGGATCCAAAACGAAAATCGGGCAGCCTTCTAATATGAATCTAGAACACTACGAAAGGTCGAATGGTACTTACAAAACTTTCTTCAATAGTTACTTTGGGTCTGTATGACACATTACCATCTGCTTTGTTATAATAAGCCTTTATGCAGGTAATTAAATAATTTCGTAAAGTTACAGGCAATTTTGTCCCTATGAATGCCATGAAGACATATGGGGGAGAGAAGGTACAGACTAGGTTAAGGCATTCTTAATGACTGTAAATGGAAGTGAGTTTTCAGCTTCACGCTTTTAACCTCTGGGGAAAGCGCAAACTGTAACCAATGAATATGAAGCTGCGTGTGCCCAGAGATGATTTGGGCACTGCCGAGAATTGAACCCTCATTCTCCCCATTGTCAAACCGGTCTCAAGGAAGTTTGATACCTCCATCTTCAGCATAGCTCAGGAAGATGGAGGCAGCAAGCTCCTTCAGAAACACGGGTTAATTACATACTAATTGATACTGCGTCATATCCCAGAAGATTTGCATCTTCAGTGAAAGAGATTTCATTACGTACGAGTATGTATGATTTCGCTGGGTTCCTAATTTGTTTGATCATTTATTTATATCTGTACTATTCGGGTATCATTAAACTGTTATACTAACTAAATCAGAAATGAGTACCAGGAATCTTTCCTGGGGGGTAAAGGCGGCCGTTGCGTAGGGCTGACAACCTTACCACCTTCATGTGCCGATTGTCTAAAAACCTGGGAGCCTCAACCTCCTGGAGCCCTAAGGGCCTGTCAAGGCCTGTAATGGGATTGCTTTACCTTTACCTTTATACTAACTAAATCATAAACAGCATAAATCACATCATCATCTAATCCTCTTGTAAACAAGATATTACTTAGCCTGTTTTGACTGTGCATGTCTGAGGATTATTAAGGTTATAAATGTCGAACATGTTAAAATTTGTTTTAATTAAATAAGATGTAACGTAAGGGTTAAGTTATTTTTTTGTTCAGACATTAATCTAGAATACGAAAATAGGATATTTTGCTTCAAGAAAATACACCCGAATGAATATACTGAAATATATTATGTAATGTGCGAATAAATACGTGAAAAATGCATCGTTTTTAAGAAAGGTGAACAGCCTTGTGGGATGATACGCCGTGTTGACTGGTAAATAATGTCAGAAGACTTGAATCTTCAGCAACACCGCTGTCAGAACCACACACGCATTACGTCATTGACAGACGGTACGCATACACATGACATTAGCTTGCAGACAAGCATAAAGGCAGAAGGGCTATATATAGAACAGCGGGGTTTAATAACATTTGAATTCCGAAGAAGTAAAGGCAATTTCAAGTGCTATGGCAAAGTAATTAGAGCGGGGAAGATAAATGAAAACTAATTAGTCTTATTAGATAATACAATAATTCCTGACTCAGAAGCTACAATAAGGGAAGATCTGCTTATGGGGCGGTGGGAGATTAGTGGTGTAAGTTTTATTTATATCAAAAAGTACCTCCATTCACCCAACCCCCTCATACCCTTAAACAAAATTCTCTCAAGTTTCTCTCCAATTTAATGCTTCCTTTAATTCTCATTTCTTGTTTCATCTTCCAACCCCCTATCTTCTTGATCTAATCCCTCTTCCCATACCTCATCCGCAATCCCCTTTCACAGTTCCATATCACGCCTTCCATTTCCTTACATTGTGTCTTTGGTGTTGCTTATCTGAACCCTCACTAATGCATCCCTTATATATGAGACTGCTCCAAGACAAGGGAAGAGTGGTGGTGGGAGCATGAAAAGCGTTTCCTTCTAACGTTAATCGTGAAATGAATAATCAAATCCCTGTATAACCTTCACTTGATATTTCCTCTTTTACAATCTTCTGTCTCTTACTAACATAAATGTTAACGTCCGTGATGCACATGGCAGTCGGAGTAGGCCTACTGACTAGACTACGGGACGGCCGGTCGAGTAAGCTTTGTTCAGTTCCCGATAGAGGCAAAAGACGAAGCACGTTTTTCTCTAACTCGTCCAGACCAGCTTTGGGCCTACCACACATCCTATTCAATGGTTACCAGGGGCTCTTTCCCCGGGGCTATAACAGCCGGGTCGTGACTACTCGCCTCTATCTAGAGAATGGAAAAGTACCTCCACTCACACACGTGCTTCTATGGAATACCTTCACTCACACAGTGCCTTTATGGAATACTTCTGCTCAGACACATGCCTTTATGGCGTGCACAGCGAAAATGTTACTTTTAACTTTCACATTCATCATAACAACTCCATTTAAAGTAGCAAGTACAAGTTAAAATATACTTACTTCGTATGCTAAAATAAAGTGGTTTATTATTACAGCAAAAGCTACATATCATAAGTGCACATGCTTATGAGACTTGTGCTGCGTGAAAATAAAGTTTCATGAAGGTGTTACCATTGGAGGGGGACACAGAGTAGGGTGTACCACTCGATGCCTGTGATATCGATATCGCCAGCATTGTACCTTCAGATGTAACTGCGACGTATGTTAGTAGCTGCAAACTTCTCCCAGTCAAAACCGATATATAATGGTACTGTGCGCATTTAAGTTATACAAATGTTACACTGAACTCGATTGTTATTCTAGAACCTTTTTGACCACAGGCACGTAGTGTATCCTATTTCTTAAAATTATCCGAGCTGTCTTACGTCTTCCCAAACCGAAGATATTTCAGGGAGCAGTGTATGCCCCAGTACGGTATATTTACCAACCTCTACCCCTTACGTTGCATATGCAGCCCGTCCAGTCCATGAACTTCAACTTCATTCTTCCAACTCCCTCAAAGTCTCTTCAAACCCCTGTACCTCTTCAATCTTTCTACCCTCCAAAACTTCGTCTTCTTATAATCCAATGAAACACAAATTCTAGTCTTCCTTATCCAATAAAACATTGTCACCCTCCACCTTCTTCCCTTAAGGGTCCGTGGATTTTCTTCTTGAAGGGTTCTAGAACAAGAGAATGGGGGGCGACTTGCACCGTGGCTCATTTTGTCCTATTAAGATTAACATTAATTACTCCCCTTCACTGCTTGAACCTTCATTACGGACATGAGAAAATAAAAGTTTATGAAGTTGAACCCCAGTGCATGAGTCTCCAGCCTGACAACGTATGAAAAGAAAGGGAATCACATCGTCAGAAACTGGATTCGAAAATGTGGATGAAGCGAATTATTAACTTAAACAATCTGTTTTGTCACACTAACTGTACATCCATCGAAACTGATAAATACACACACCAGAGCTTATCTGCCTGTAAAGAATAATATCCATAGCGATGTTAACTGAAAACACAGGTTATGCTCTTTTCGTAACGCGACAAGAAAACAGGATGCCTTTCACATGAAGAAAGACGTTCGTGGACTTCTGCTTACGAACTGACTTAAATCACATTCTACATGCGTTCACTGACTTCTTAGTTTTTTCTAAGTTTGTGAAAACACATAAAATATACATGAGGTTAAAATATTCTGAAGAAGCATTAAAATTATCTTTGAAGATATAAGGACCTGCGTCTTAAAACGCGCACCGCATCTACAATCTGACAACACATACATGTGGGTACATATATTACGTACATACATACGTACGTACACAGACACTCACATACAACACAAACATGGTGTATTTCATTTTGGGATTCAAAAAAAGTTCGGTATAATTATTGCTTAATTGCATTAAACGCCTAAAATCGATTGAAAATGTAGTCATTTTCATGGCGTTCATACCGATGGCACTATAGGCGAGCGTGAACAATTAAAGAGGCAGAAAGACAAAGTTGTCCCTATCCAAGCCATGAAGGCGTATACGGGGGGTACAATATAAATCCGCTCATTCTTAACCACGCTAATAGATGGATATGAGTGGTCAACTTCACATTCCAGCCGCTTTACCACAGGAAAGAACTCCCGTACCCATTTAACAGGAGGCTGGGCGCATCCCAGTGTCGGTCTGGACGGTTTTGCAGAAGAGAAAAGTTCTTGCTCGTGAGCGAATGCGAACCCCGACCGTCCAGACCGTAGCACAGTCGCTACACCGACTATGCTGTCCCGGTTCCGAGGGTCATCAATATATGATGTTAATCACGTATATGCGACGTGGTGAGGCACAACACTTCCGATCACTAGAGCAACATCCCAGAGGCCATTTCAGCTGAAGTCTCCTGACGTCATAAAGTTCCACAATCAGAAATGCCTTGGATTGGCGGGTTAGTCGGAAAGTGGTCAGGATAATTCAGTTGGAACCGAAGAAATCCTATAGCGAACATTAGTGTCATCTAGGATGTAAAACCGTGTAGAGTGGTAAATCAGTATGAACC
Organism: Reticulitermes speratus; assembly: GCA_021186555.1. NCBI lineage: Eukaryota > Metazoa > Arthropoda > Insecta > Blattodea > Rhinotermitidae > Reticulitermes > Reticulitermes speratus. Next base: position 34,053,800 of record JAJKFL010000003.1, on the reverse strand, counting down.
TTCAGAGTAACCTGCAGTCGCCATCCTCGACCTTGGAGATGGAGGCGTCAGGCGTCGATCACATTACGCAGCGTCACATCCCATGAAACAGTCGTCAATGTCGCGGACGTGAGAACCCCAAATTTAAAATCATGTAATGTTCAGTTCGCCTTCTTTCAAAATGTCTTATACTAATAACCACACCTCTTTCTAGCTTAACTGACATTAGTGTTTATAATAATCTGTTATATGTGTTCACTAGCCGATCCCAGTGGCCGCGCGGTCTAAGGTGTGGGTCTGCGGCCGCTCGCTTGCTCGGATTGCGGGTTTGAATCCCGCTGGGGAATGAATATCTGTCTCTTGTGAGTGTTGTGCGTTGTCAGGTAGAGGTCTCTGCGACGGGCAGATCACTCGTCCGGAGGAGTCCTACAGATTCTGGTGTGTCTGAGTGTGATCTCGAAACCTCGACAATGACAAGGCCTAGGCCACTAGGGCTGTCGAGCCATGAGAAAGAAATATGTGTTCACTATAGATTTAAACAAGTGTTTGGGTTCCAAAACATGTGGTGCATTTCTTCAGGAAAACATAAACAAATTCCACAGAAAACTCAATAGAACCTGAAAGCGGAATATTTCGAATTCAGAGAACATTAAAATAATTTTCAAACTGCTTCATTTTACCCGTTTCTTTTGGAAATTTGATTCACTTTAGGTATTCGACTCAAGCAAACATTCTGCAAGATACAGTGGTTCCAGGGGCAGACGTTACACGATCCCTGCGACGAAGGACAGAAGCACTCTGCAGTTTTAAATAATTACATTTTATAATAAGGTGACAACGCAAGCAGAATGCTGACCTTAGTGGTTTGAAACAAGATAGCCTTGCTTGTATTACACGCTTTGTGCATGCTTCAAAGACGTTAATAATACAAAGAATTGTTCTCTGAACTGAGCAATGTATTTTCAAAGGTAACAAATTAAATCCACTTATATGCACCTCCTCTTGAGAAGCAAGTAGAAGCTATTTGTTCACACTTGATTCAATAACAGGTTCTCAGCAGTAATAATCCTAAGGTACATTACATATTTAAAGGTATATTCAGAAATAAATCATGGCGATTATGAGATAAATAGCAAAATTATAAAAGGCAGGTAATGCCTGAGTTACGGAACCTGTGCAGTAGGTGACATTACGAGAATAAAAAACTTTCAGCCTGGAATAGGTCATGAAAGCCCAGAGAGGGAGTTGAGGTGTAGTTCTACTCTTTCTTTAACCTTGGCGCTAGATGGAGGTAGGTGGTCAACGCCATGCCCCGGAGGCTTTACCCTCGGTAAAGATACCTGTTACCCATTTTACAGGAGGCTGGGTGGGCCCCTGGACCGGTCTGGACGGATGCGGAAAATCTCGCCCCCATCGGGATTGGATCCCCGAACCGTCCAGCCCATAGCGAGTCGCTACTCAATATGAGAATAGGGTGCATTATTGATGATTCGTCTACGTGGAAAACGTATTATAAATGAGGGAACAGAATTTTAAAACACAGTCTCATTCAGTGTACATGTATTTACATTCCCGATTCATTTCAAGGAACTTAGTAGGACAGATTTAAGGTTTCCACAGCGTTGATGCTGATTCAGGTCTTGTGGGTTGCTGTGCCGAATGGCAGAGTTACTGATTCTGTATGTTTCTAAGGATCGTAACGTCTTCGTCTTCAAGGGTCATGCAGCCCTAAGGGCCAGGAAGTCCTAGAAGAAGAAATCACCCTTGACGATGAAGACGGTACTTTGCTTCGAAACGTCGGGCACCAATAACTTAGCTACACAGTGTAACAAAGCTGAAGACCAAGTCCTCACCTCTTAGTAGACTACATATCTGCTTTAGATATGCATAGCTAAACTTCCGGTCTGTTGTTAGTCCCCATAGTAACAAAAGAGAGGTCTGAGAAAGTCGGTCCTAGAGACATCGGATAATACTACAGATATTTCTGAACCGTTCGTTTGTAGCGGCTGTCCTGGTTATAGACTCTAAAAGTCGAATGAAGGGCATAAATACTACAGATGCTTTCCAAGAAAGGACTGCATGAGCAGACAGATAATCCAAGGTTTATAAACACACTGAAAAAGTTGTTTTTGTATATTACGTGACGCTATTGTGCACCCGCTGGCGTCCTGATTAATCAGGAAAGCGGCGACAAACCACAAAGTTATTCAAGCACACAAATTGTATGTAATTAGACTATCATAATTATTTATATACAAAACACATTCCACTAAATTCGCAGAATTCTTGTGTATTCTAACTCTCTCTCTGTACACAATTCTCTACTAGTCTCTCGCACCCTTTTCACCCTCTTTACCACCAAGTAATTCCTCTCCCCTTCACCTCCCCATGCATCCCACTTCACCACCCTTAAATTCTAGTCACAATATTTATGGAAATTAGCTGTCCACATCCTTAAATGAAAGTAATAAGTTTCCGACTGCTGCTGCAGATGCTGCTGGGGAATGTACGAGAAGAAATGCGGCGAACGAGGGAAGAAATTCAAACAAGTAAATAAAGATGGGAAGGATGAAAATAATAGGAAGCATCAAGGAGAAGATGGGAATAGAAATGGAGAACGTACTTGGTACGTAACTTCATATTCGGTAAGATATTCATGCTTCATTCCAGAAGGAAACCAACCCAGCTGCAGTTCTCTAAGAATACACAAGTAATTGGCAAGTGATCAAAATACGGATAAACATCCGCCTAACTGATGACATGTTACCGGCTCCACAATGCCACGGGCTACAACGCCTTACATCATGGGTGAATAAATCCTGGGTGCCAGGTAACTCGAGAGACTACATTTTCTATGGTGGCGCCTAATAGAGTATGGAACTTGCTTCATGTCACGCTTCTAGTGCCTAGAGTTTTGAGGTGGCTCCTAGATTTTTTGGAAAATTTCTGGACCACTGAGTTACATCCTTGCAGTCACAATAGGCCTACCGCACAGTGCCTCTAAAGAGTCGAGTGGTCACTGTCACTACATAATTGTGCTTTTCAGAACTTATGTCATTTTGCTGGAAAAAATAAATTCACACTGACAGACGCATTCAAGCTGTTAGGCCTCCTGTTTTCTAATCGGCAGGTTTCGGGGTTGAACTAATTAACTTTTTTTAATTGCACAACAGCCCCTAGTCGACCAGGTCCTCCTCATTATCGAAGCTTCACGATCACACTCAGGTACACCACGCTCGGTAGGACTCCTCTGGACGAGTGATCAATCCGATGCAGAGACCTCTACCTGACAACACACAACACCCACAAGAGACAGGTATTCATGCCCCCGGCGGGATTCGAACCCACAATCCCAGGAAGCGAACGGCCGCAGACCCAAACCTTAGACCGCGCGGCCAGTGGTAGCGGCAATTAACTAACTATACAAGAGACAAATCTTAAAATGGACTGGACGCATTTCGATCAACATCGTTAATGAGTTGAAACAATTAGAAAATTTATAGACATAATTGGTGTAATAGAGCCAATGATATAAAGTTGTCGCTGTCCATGCCGTGACGGCACATAGACCTAGTTGAAGTGGAGTATTACAGCTCCACTCATTTTTATCTCGGAACTAGAAGGAAGTGAGTGGTCAAATTCACTTCCGGCAGCTTTACCCCTGGCAAAGAACCTCGATAGCCATTGATAGGAGAGTGAATGGGCCCTAGGGACGGTCTGGACGGTTTTCAAGACGAGAACGTCTCTTGCCCCTGCCGTAATTCGAACCTCAGGCCGTCCAGCTCGTAGGCAGTTACTATACCGACTATACTATCCCGGCTCCTGAGCCAATGATATTCGAAACTTTATTTTTTACTCATATATTTTAAATGTCCCATTCCTTACTGAGATCAGCTCTGCCCAGCCAGCCTGTTATTCAACGGGTGTCGGCGCTGCTTTTCGGATGTAAAGCGGCCGATGCGTAACGTTGACCACTCACCGCCATCTGGCGAAAAGATTAAGGATGAGTACAGTTACACGTCTTCTTACCGTTTATACTTTCATGGCGTTCACAGAGACAAATTTTTTTACATTTGAGTACCTTGAAATACACTGTCATATATTTGTTTTGTGTATCAGTTCTTGAACAAACTGTCCTACTTGAATGAAGCTTGGTACAATTATTATGCATGAAGAACATCCCCATATCCGTACTTTTTGATTTCTTACAATCATTAATGACAACACGGCACATGTCCTAACAGGAGAGATGTAACCACACTATCGACAGGCAGGATGCCTATGGGTCACTAAAATTATAATTGATAACAAATCTTTGATAAACATGCAGCTTTTCCTGTAGAAAAAATACACCAACATGGGTTCTGTATAATGGCTACAACTTATACAGCATTCAAACTAAACATGTGATATTTGATATGGAAAGATGTATGAAACGTTAGTAGTTACACGCATGGTAAAAATGCGAAGTATTGGGTGTGAATCCCATACCTGTAAAGTAGACATTACTTAGGCATAATGACAGTAATAGATCTGTGGGACTATAAATCTATGACTCAGGAAATTTGGCTTTGGGAGTTCCTCTCGTAACTCCTTGCTGTAGAGTCCTCTAATTGACAGTGTTTCAAATCAGTAATATCTCTACAGACCACTTTATTTCAAGACTTTCGTTGACTGAATGACTGACTGACTGACTATCCGACCGACTTGAGGACTGAAGTTGTCAAATCAGTTACCGTCAATCGATGATGATAGAAACGGAGGATAATATGGACATGGGTGAGTGGCTCAGTCCGCCTTTACCGGCAGCTGAACATAACTGCGACAATTGTTATCAAATTACTTGCTCACAAGTAATATAACGACACTCGTTCAACTGAGATAGTTTAAAATTTCAACGAAAGTATTCAACAGGCTGTCATGCAGGTTTCCAACGAAATTCTGTTGTACATCTAAGAACAAACGAAAGAATATTATTACGGTAGAAAGATCGGGAGGAAAAGGCAAAGGATGCGCTATGCTTTACTACTTAAACAGCACAACAAATCTGACGTATGGGGTAGTGGAGGTATAGTTCAAGCGCTTCTTGAACTAACGCACTACTGTAAGCTCTTCGATGCACTCCAGAACTGCTTCACCCCTCGGGGAAATTGCCGCTGGTAACTATTAGAAAGGAGGCTGATTGAACCTCAAGAGTGGTTCTAAACCAACAGTCGGAAAGATAATAGGTACTCCCTCTCCGCCAGGAATCGAAAAACAATTCTCCGGTCATCCAGCCCGTATCCTAGTCACTATACCAAATAAGCAACTGGCTAACGGAATTTTAAATGTCTAAGCAAGGCTGTAGTGGCTACGCTCCTATACAATAAGAAAACGGAGTCCTGGCCCTTACCCTTCCGTTCCCTTTAGCGTAGCTGAGCAGTCACGATCATCCATCACTGCGGCCCAACCAATAAGAACAACTTGCTACCCTGTGTAGGGGCCCTCACCCCCACTCCATCCCTAAAGTTCTCATGCGCAAGACCGTAAACAAGAGATGCTGAGAAAGAGAGAAATGTGGAGATAGAAAATCTAAAATTTTGAGTGTGCGCAGTTAGTAAAGCCATTAATCTTTCTTGATTCAACAAACCATTTCATTCACACATAATTAGACACCTCAAATACTTGCTACTCAAGTCGATAGTCCCAGGTGTTAAAAAACTAAAGCTTTATACGAATTTTCTCCAGAGATACTCAAATGTTCAGTTTTATGTGCAGATCCAGAGTGCCACAAATGTCAGTATGACAGCAGCTATCAGCACTGACGTTACTGCAGGCTACGTGCACAGGTGCTATAAAATAACCTGTTTTATTACCTTATGAAAGATAGAAACACATGGGCATCATTCCTCGGCACACAAGTTGTCGGATTATGTTTTCTTTGGTTTTCAGATTTCTCTCCTGCTTATAGGACTAAAAAACTGTCGTCATAGGAAGTCGTGTGTTTTCACCAATAATAAGTGATTTCTCCAATTAAGTGCTTCTCAATGTCAAATTACAATATCGACTTCAACACGTTGCTCCCTAATTCGGCATACTATAAATGGTCTCGTGAAGCACCCACAAGAGTTCTGAGGAACTTATTTGTTGAGCTTCCAGGCTATCTGAGTCCAACTTTCTTAATGCTCATGTTATGATGAAAATATGTTAGTTTAGCAGTTATGCTGTGTATGCGCTAACCTTAATGCAGTACTTCTTAACATGCTGTTCCCGAAGTTTCCCCTAATAGGTCGAGTCACATTCACTTTATTAGAACCCTTCATTTCGTTGTTTTGCTTTCAACTAATATAGGTTGAGTTTCCGACGTATTTAAATGTTTTACACTTTCCTGTCATTTCAGTAGGTCTATCTACTTGCAACACACATAATGATTCTACATGATCCATCAACTTCTTAAGAAATGAGGGCTGTTTTAATGTCCCCTGTCCTCCAGTCCTCTATTACTTTCTTCATTTACAGATTGACCTCAGTGTGCATCATACACAAAACCAGTTCTAACACTGAAATCACAGCATTTTGCCCACATGGTGTATTCATGTATTCCTTATAATTCTTACAATAAACGATATGTTCCTATACAATATACTCAATCAGCATTTCTCAAGAGAGCACAATTTATTCTCTGTGAGGTACGGTTCGAATCCTTATATAAAACGCAGATAAATTTTAGTTTTCAAAAGGTTAAATAACGATACAGATAACTATTATCTTCAAAGAGCTCTGACAGGCACACAGAACTCACACAAAACAACCACAAGATCCTTTACAAAAAGACATAGGCCCATCAGTTCGTAACGTAATAGTTAAAAACATTAGACTTCAGTAAAACTCTAAGGAACTATGACATAAAAAGCAAAAATCATATGCACTCTCCATTTTAACAAAACCAGATTATAAAGGAAAATAATACAATGAAGCGTGACAAAAATATAAAGAAAACGCAACAAAAATTCGCATACATAACACGGAGACAAATTATAAAGCAAAAATTAGTCACAATAACATGCTTGCATAATAAGAAAAACGAAGGGTAAATTAATAAATAAATCTATTAATAGAAACGACCTTACAATAAAAACTGCCATCCATGACGGGGAAAAAAACCAGCAAGTAAGGTGACTAGAAGATCACAAGTGCCACATTAAATATAACAGATTATATATGGTTAAGTGTATGGTTTTGTTTTAGTTCGTTAAGAAACTTAGTAAGTTTTACTGGGGTTTTCCAGGGTAATTAAATTATTTTTTTTTGCCGCGTTAATTAGGTACTTGTCGTGACTGTGATGGATTCCACGCTGTTGTTATACACGGCAGAATTTTGAAAATTAAGGTGAGCAGCACGTCATTTTAAGCAATGAACACTTTAAATGATTTGCTTAAAATGAAGAACGTTAATTAGAACATTTAATATTTTTTTGTAATGAAATGAAGAAAAACTATTTTTATTTCAATGTTTGAGCCTTTATGGCCCGTGACGAAAAACATCTACGGTTCTTGAAATTCGAAAAAGAAACCTTCAAATCCATGCCGGGCCACGTTCCTAATTAGAATATTAGTGTCAGGGCTGCATAAGATGAACCGGTAAGCCTCATGCGGCCTGTGTTTCGCGTGTTACCATACTCCTGACGAAGCTGGTCTTCCGGTCTATTTATATGTATTTCGAGTATGTTTCAAATGTAAAGACAATTAAATTAAAATATTTTAAATTAATGTTTACGTAGAAGCGCCCTATAAATTTGTAACACTGTTTTGCTTAGAAAGATTAAATGAAATCTTATATCCTTCCATCTCAGGATACATAAGTAAGTTGGTGTTATATCTGAGGCCTATAAATTTGTAGCTGTAGCTGCCATAAGGATTAATTTAACTTTATTTTATAACTATTATTATTTTGAGTAAGAAAAAGTTCAAATTTATACTTCTTAGCTCTTTACTTAGTTTTATGCCCATACAGAAGGCGCACAAGATATAGGTCTAGTTACTTGCGGTTTTTTATATGAGTCCCATGCATTTGATATATAAGTCTCATAAACAACACGTGTCCGCTCAGACTCTTTATGCGCAGCATCCAACACAAGTAGCAGGGGTGTACACCCTCTAGAATATTTTCAGAATCAAACAATTTAAGGCACAGCTGCAGTTCCTAAAATACATTTCTTCGTCTTCAATTAGCTACGTGCATCGTAAATTCCCAGGTGTACATGGATACAATTACATAATCTAGGTATTATGTAATTTCATACGTTTAATTCTGAAAGATAGATTTCACGATTTCATATCCCCTATGGATTATTTCTTTAAGATTATGAAATGGAAGAGACATAATGCACAGGTATATGTTTATAAATACCTCTAGAAAAAGACTATTTACGTGACACAGCCGCAGATGGGGAGGTTATGAGGAAAATTGGTCTGAAACAGACTGTGAGCATGCGGCGGTGGATAAAACAGATTGCTGTATGGTCCATTGTTTTGTTGTTGTGAACATATTATGCGCCTTAACCTAAGCAAAGGTAAAAGTACAGTCTTACCCGTTCACGCCCTGAAGGCATATAGGTAGATTAGAGGTGTAGCTCCACTAAATCTGAACCTCGACATAGGACGGTGTTGTGGCCAACTTCACGCCCCGGCCGCTTTACGCCACAAGTCCTGCTGACTTCTCATCTCAGAGGCACAAACGAAAATGTAAACACACGTGCACCAAATTTCATAATTTTGTTGGTTGAGTAGCTCAATCTGACCCATTCGTAGCTTCGAGTCTCCACTTATTCTTAACTTCGGCACTATACGAATGTGAGTGCTCAGCCTCATGCTCCAGCTGCTTTACCGCCGGAAAAGGAGTCTCCGACACCCATGGACTAGGAAGCTGGGTGGACCCCAGGGCCAATCTGAACATTTTGGAGAATAAAAAATCTTTTCCACTGCTGGGAGTCGAAAGTCGATTCGTCCAGCCCATAGCCTAGTCCCTCTGCCAAATATGTCACAAGGGCTCCAACTGACAACATAATGTTATCGATAAAACTGGAAACCATATGTAGACAAAAATAAACACGATTGGAACCACGAATTAGAGCATCAATCGTTGTTAAAGTAGTAGGGGGCGGCCAAGCCGTTTCCAATTAGGATGCAGGAAACCGCAAAGCAGCCTGGTAATAAATGCATTACGCCACTTCTTGTTACTCCCACTCAATAAAGATAGCAAATTTAAGATGCCGAGATATGTACACCCCCGCTCCCCACAAAAAGCTTTCCCAACCTCCCGCGTTCAGCATGATGCAGAAGCGCACAAAGTAGCCATCTAACTAACTATATTATACATTCGCTACGTCATCCAAAAAAAAGTTTTGATAGGATGGAGCACAGAGTAGGACTACGTGGGGAAGATAGATCTTTGTGGCCTCTTTCCGTCTCACTCCAGGTCTGTCCGTCTTACATCGCCTTTTAAAGTAAGGTAGGCCTCTAAGTTAAAGTTATTTAAGGTTACTCCATTACTCTTTCCCTTTCTTGTGCTCCGCATCCACGGAGAAGCAGAGCTAAGACGCAGGGGAAGGAGACAGCCTGCTTACTTTCCATTTAAATAGACCTCACCACCGAACTATCTGAAAATACTAGAGAAAAACATTTTCCTTCTTTTTCGTGTTAGCCTTTTACGTGCGTTCGCAAAGCAGTTACGAAAAACGACTATTAGCCTCGTCATTTCCGTCTGTCTGTCCGTCCATACCGAACAGGGGCACTGCCACCGGACGGATTTTCGTGAAATGTTGTATTTGTGGTTCTTAAACTTTCCACGCATTTGGATTTTGGTTAAAATCGGACAAAAACAACAGGCAATATACAAGAAGACCTAAGTACATCACATCACATCATCTCATCATTTACAGGGTATAAGCCATATAGGCTTGTTCCTTCTTCAACGATGTTTGTCCATCCATCTTTTCCTTGGTCGTTCAACGTTTCTTCCGAAAGATGGAACGCATTCATACGCTAAGTTCTTAATAAATGTTGTTTCTACTTGTGACACTACATCTCGCCGTTACTGATTTTTATGATTCAGACACGTGATGCTGTCTATGGGGTACAAGGAGAGATCGACGAAACAGTCGAAGATCTACATATAACAATCGAGACTACATGACTGTAAATCTCACGGTTTACGATATCTCGACGTCTACTAGCTGCCGATTATGCTCGACTGTAAACTTATTGCTTAAATAGGCAGAGATCTTGTAAAATGTGTTCTGTGTGAGACGTGGAAACGAAGATTCAAAATGCTCGCATTATCAATTTCTTCTCCAAATTATTTACTTATTTAAATCCAGATCAATAACAGAGCGAATGCTCAAAAACTGTTCCGATCTGCGAACATAGCCTAACTTGCTATTTTACAGTGCACCTTCTTCTTCAAAGGGTTGAACCAAGTTGAATTTTGTCATCTTCACATGACGTTATATACATAATAATTTTGGCTCTGAAAATGTAGAACGGCGTTTCCAAAACTTATTTGACCACGAAACCCTGTTGAGCTTGAAATATAGGGATGGAATCCAAAACGGACTGGAAAGTGATGTAGAAAATTAAAACAAATGGACGTGTTATACCTAAAAATTGTCACATACCTAGAGTTCGTATAATTTTCCTGACCTACCGCCTTCCTCTCTGTGTGGTGCCCAGTTGCTTTATCAAGAACATCCCTCCCTCTTTCTCTACGTCCTACCAGCACCCTCTTCAAACTTCTTCGCCGGTAAAGCACACGTTCGAGCAGGGAGAGAGGTATCGGACTAAATTAAAAAGTTGTTCGTGGAGGCTAGGAGGGAAAATTTTGCTAACATCGCTGTTTTCTCAGAAAGCCCCTACTCACACCGCACGGAATCCCAGGGGGTTCCGCGGAACGCAGTCTGGGAAACGCTGGTCTAGGGCAAGGAGATAAAATTGTGACTGACAAAAATATACGTGGGCTAATAAGGAGATGAAAGGACAGAATATTATTACACAGTGATGAGCTTCATGATCTGTACTCTTCATCCAATATAAGGCGGAGGCACAGATGGGCAAAACATGCTGCACAGTGAGGGAGATACGACAATGAACATGAGAGGTAGATACAATTTCGTCAATTAAGTGACGAGCTAAGTATGTGTCAGATTTTTAATGAGAGTTATACTCCGTGAAATCAGTCAAATCTTTATCTTTTCTACCGTTTGTAAAGCTCTATACAAATTTTTAATGATATTAATTTCGCAAAGACTTCTCGCATAGAATGACCATTGCAGAATCAAATTAGGAAGCCTGCCTACTCCTACTACGTACATATATACCTGAATGCAGTACCGGGATGAATATCTACCTGTTACTGATCTATCTTGTTTTTGAAAGTCTATTAGGCCTACTTCAGATTTTCTACGATTTATCCGGAAGAGCATCCGCCCCAATCCTAGCTAGCAATAAGACATACCCAAGGAGTGGAGCAGAAATTCCCTGCAGTTATAAACTGAACACTAGATGGTAAAGGACTGTCACTTCTAAACTGTCAGCGATTTAACTCCAACAGAAATAGTGAGCAGCACGCTCAGCAGTGGATAAGAGGCTGGATGGGGGGAGGGGGGGCGCAGGAAACGAAGACGACACCACGACTCTGCAAGAAGACGAACCCTGGACGTCCAGAGCGCAACTAGTCGCTTAATGGCGTATTATTCGACTGCCTCTTGGGATGCATTGCGTAATATACAACAAAACAAAATGGTACAGGCTTATCGAAAGCAAGAGTTGTAGACTCAAAATATGGTGTACGCTACAAGACCTTATACAATAAATCTTCTTACATAAACGTAGGGGTGTAACATATTTCAATGTAATATTCTACATATTTCGGTGTATTACACGCCTGTTGTTAGATCTCTGATGTTGCTGAACTATCTCTCTAGCAATGATCCTTAAAGATAGAAATATGTAGGAATAAAACATAATGTAAATAAACATGACATACAATAAAAAATGTAGTGCGGTGTGATGTTATTAAGATTTATCTAATTATTGTTTGAAAGTTCAAAAATATAAAAGGCAAATTCAAATTATTAGTACACTTGAGTGTCTTGTAGGCCTAAGCGGGTAACGAACGATATATGACTGCGATGTATGTTAGACACGCAGTTCACTATCCATTATAGCCTTAACTGGCGTTCAGTGTAATCAAAGCAAACAGCATGCCACTGATACGCAGGCATCACTGATACGCAGGCATCACTGATACAGACACTGAAAAGTAAACATATATGTACTGTACGTTTAAGCTTCATTGCTTATAATTTCACTTTGACAACTAATTAATTTGTATATACCTACTGTACTATGCATCTCAAATCTCTTTGGGATTTACACTGTGCAGCTTGTCAAGTGAACAATAAAACAGAAAATAAGTGTATGATAATTGCTCATGACTTCCTACCCTCCGTGCTTCTCTGTTACACATAATTATGTCAGCATGAGTGACGTCATCCACGAAGCATATTACTTTTATGGTGTGTTGTCTCCTGAACAACAATTACCAAAACTGTTTAACTCTCTAGCTTTTGGCTGAAGGAATGTCATCATAATAAGCGATGATTCGTAATAGCCTAGTGACATCATTTATAAGGATATACAGAATAAAATTATCATCAATGTCGTGATTGCCCCTCAATTTTGCACCAAAGGACGTCCCGTATGAAAGTCAGGGCACTAGAGGCCATCACAGTGTTGCTGGGTACAGTGTTCTCTTCAGCTACACTGTTTCCGAGGAATTTACAGGTTCGTCCTAAACGTATTACCTATCAAACAAAATGCAAAGCATCACATACCACAGAACCGTAATCTTAATGTCATCCGGATCTACACTCGCGGGAATTATACACAGTAATGGTTTATTAAATCGTAAGATTATTCACTTACAGTTTTGGTAGTCTCACTACAGACACTCAAAAAACGAAGGAAGGTCACAGTACCTCTTCAGAGCTTACGATTTTATACGATAAACATCGCGCACAAATTTATGGATTACGAAATATAGATTTACTCTTAATAATGTGGAAAATGTATGGCGTAAATATTATTACACGGGTATATAACTTACCGGAGGGGACTATATTTTTAATTTATGGCACATAAATGAAGTACTAAACCTTACGTATCTTAATTACAGTTTCATATTCAAAAGCAACAAAATTCTTACACCGTTCAAATATATACGTTCACTCGCCTTACATAAATTCTGTTTTTCATTGTTCTAATCTAGCTAATAGAATTAGAAATATCTATAAAGCCAACAAAGTGATTATAAATTACAAATGAATTAGTTATTAACACCCCGTAGTAGACGCTTTGCATGTAAATCCCAGTGAAACACAAACCACAGGCATGCAAGTTCTAACACAATAACTAAGATGTTAACACAGAACTATCACGTTTAGGAAAGCAAAAGAAAACCAAAGTACAAGCTCCATGGGATTTAGTTTACAGCTCGTATATAATAGCGCTTGTTTTGGATACTCGAGTACGAGTTTTGCTCGTGAGGCACGAATTCTTAGCTGCTGAGTATTCTAGAACGCGAAAGAAATATGAGAGAGTGTGAGAGAGCTGGAGATGAACTGCATCACATAGGAAGTTCACTGCACACCATGGGTTTCTTTTAAACCTTACATTCCCTTGGTGAGTGCTAAATATAATTCGTTAATCTGCCCTTAAAACAGTTTCCGACTGAAAATAGATACTCTCCTACCAAATGGCTCCCACATGGTATTTAAACAAGCTGTGAAAAATAGGCTCAGCTTTAAAGGTTCTGTCCTAGCGTTTGATGCGCTCTTGTCAGCGCAGTAAAACAGAAGATTTCGGGCACAGAACTGACAAATTCAAGTACTTTAAATTTCTTTCTGACATTATGTGAACCATAAATCAATAACCAACACTTGATTTACGTGAGCACCTCGGTTTAAGGCAATGTTTTTGCCCCCGCCTGCGCCCCCGCCCCCTTTTTGCAGTTCGAACATGTTGGTATTTGCAAATCTCAAATATATTTATTTTGAAAAACTAAATAAAGTGCCCCAAAATTTAAATTATAACACAACAAACACTTTCAACAATAGACTCAACAAGACCGATTCCCGCCTTTATTCACGCCAACGAAGGCAGAAGTAATAGGAAAATCTTTGTTGATTTTCAGGAAGACTGTACTTGCAATTCTATCAATATAATTACACTGGCTACCCAGTGGTAGAAGAAACAAACAAGCATGTTCTAGGAATGTTATATTATATTCCTCCAAACATTATTTAATGACATCGCCAACACAAACATTAAAACAACTAACGGTGTGAAACAAGGAACCTTCGTCATCAGCTTCAGCATATTTCTTTGTAACATCTAAATCAGTGTTCCTGATATTTACACATTTGCATGACATGTAACTGAAAAGTAATTAACGTGAGACAGACTTCAGATGTATCTGGAACACATAAGTAAAACCACGCATATGGGAAGTGAGATAGTGCTGTAATCCACTGTCACTATCAGACCCTTCTCCAGCGACCCATTAAAACCCAAAAATCATCATCGTGTTACGCTCTAATTCTTATGTCTTTCGAAACCATTCTGTGTTACATAGTTGTACACCTGTCTGTACTAGCCAACTGCAGCTCATCACGTACAAAACAATTTTTACAGACCTAATTCATATATCTACGCCACCTTTCTCACTGAACCTGCGTTTTACATAAAACATTCTTATACATAGGCCTATAGACGTATATCTATCCACACATATAGAGAGAGGGACAGGAAGGGAGAGATAGACCACTGTCAGTAAAAAGTCACAAAAACACGAAACGCTGTAAATGGACAACCGTACAAAACTTCTTTGCAGATTTATTACCACCAATAAATAAAAATCGAAATTAATGATGTCAACAAAAAAAGTGTATCAACTGTCCAGCAAATGCGACAGGAAGTAGAAGCTCTACTGTGTCACATGCCGTGACAAAAAAGCTAGTCACACTTTTTGATTTTACGTGACATAATGTACGTGCATTCAGTAGTCTGTTATTCTCACACCAGTCTCTGACACTACACCCATCAATTCAGCGTGTGTGCACAAATATACATTACTACAAATGAGCGTAAACATAAGGCTGGCGTAACGACATGATGTTAAAAAAAGTAACACCATTCATTTGTGAGCTTTAAGACTTCTCTTTCAAATAATATATGTTTTTTCCACTTACCTTTCTGAATAATGCTGAGCCTTTACCTATGTTCTCATGGCATTCGTTGATTTATGTTTTAATATCTGATAGGTTTTAAGTAAACGGATTTCAGTTCGAATTCTTACTGAAACTTCATGTTAACTAGAACCAAAAATAAGAGTATCTAATTATGACAATATCTCAAATGAGATTTAGAACGAAATGAAGCTGCACGGACTACGGCAGACACCCTGGTGGATATTTCTCTCCAACTGAAACACATTAACACATAATGCACGGTTGGAGAGCAAAACTTTGCCAGAAGTCACATACTGCTGCATAGGGTTTTTGCCCATTTAAAAATAACTAAATTTGCTACAAATATACAGGTCCATCACAACAATGTTCAGAAATGTAGGGGAGGAAGGAAGCCTTGATACAGCAATAGGATACTTTCCAAAAGAAAGTATAATAGGAATGTTTTAAAACCCTGATTTTAATTTCTGCTTAGACCTCATGAATACCCTACATTACAACAAATTATTTTCTATAAAAACAGAAATATAAGCCTGCATTAAAATATGAATATAAACCTATAAGCATCATTAGCCCACCACAAATCCCTTTCGGATTGCCCTGGGAACGACCCTAGGCATCACAGGTGTAACACAGGCGACTAACTCCCTCACTGTGTGTTCGTATGTTGCAGGCAGATACATATCACTGCTCGCCACGCCACATTCCTTCGAAATGCGTTCAGGAGTTTCGCAGATGCAAGGTATTTAGGCGAACAGCGGCACTCCACGACTGCGCCTACAGACGTGATATCGTTTTACGTTCCGGGAATCATTTAATCTCGCGACCTATCGTGTTGCATCAGACTTGACAGCGTCCAAGTCCCGTCTGTGCATGTTGTCGTCTCGCACAAGGTGGGACTTCAACAAGCACTATCAGTTGCGTTAAAGCTGTGGCGGTGGTAAGGCATAGACTGTCGTACCTCTCGACGAACAATGAGTAATGAAAATTAGTAGATACAATTAACGATTGATGTTGTGCGAAATTATGAAAGAGTTCAAGGGAAACGTCTACAATGCCCTCTGAATATACGAAGAACTCAAGTGTTTTCGAGTGGCATAAATGGTTGAAAAACGTCTACAATGCCCTCTGAATCTACAAAGAACTCAAGTGTTTTCGAGTGGCATAAATGGTTGAAAAAGATGGTTGAGAAAAGGTCAAGAGAACGTGGAAGACAATGAAGGAAGCTTTTCCTTTCACACGCCATTAAGGCTCTTTCCATTTTATTTGTTAGGGCCCATGATTCGGCACCACCGGTCACAATTCGTCTTATTATTGTTTTATAAGAAACCTATTCTTAATGATGGTGTTTCATATCTTTTCTTTAGTAAATTTGCTTTGTTCAAAGAACGCCTAGCAATCCTTGAAAGAAGGGCATAATTTCGTGTAAATTACCTGTTTTAAAAAATGTGAGATATGGAAACGTCAGTAAAAACTGAAAAGAGTGTGTCGTAGTACGAAAAAAGGCGGGCGCTCCACAAATAAAATGAAAACAAGAATCAATGTTAGTCACATGCATAGTATAGTTCGTACAGCAACGAAGGCTATGTAGCAATCCGTGCGTGATTAAAAGCCAACGTCACTCTCTATATGTAAAATGTGCTGCATTAATAATAGAAAGGGCGTGAATGTATGGAGAGTGGGGGGAATAGGTAGAGATGAGAAAGGAACATGCTATTGAACATCATGCTGTTGAATATTCAGAAGACCACCCAGGTAGCGAGGCTCAGATTATGCCAAATTAGCAAATTACTAATGATGCACAGCGTGTTTCCTAGCTAGTCACGGATTATGAGAGGGTGATCTTAAGGAAACAGGATGGGAGGTTGTGGACTGGATTCATCAGGCTCAGGATAGGGAAAAGTAACGGGATATTGTGAAGACGGTTACGAATATTCCGTCTGCATTAAATATACAGAGATTATAGATTGGGTGGAAAAGCATCATCTTCTCAAGGAGGAGTGGGCTACGTGTAGTTAGTTATAAAGATGAAGTAACATTCAAACTGCATAATCAGGATCAGCGTACATTTTTGACGAGCATTTGGCCAAATACTTACCCGATTATTAGCAGAGGGTATGTGAGTGATTAAATCAAGGAGGATGAGAAAAGGAGGTTGAAGTTTACATTGAAAATGTAAAACATTCATACAAATTTTATTCGGAATTCCTACAGAGAAGGGACAACATGTAAAACAGAGGTCTAATGATAATACATTATTAAAATGGACAGAAAAATACGACGTCAGGATATGAAAACAATTCCTCTCGATAAGAGTAGGGACTAATATTGGACTCGTGTTGGGATTACAGACTACTTCGTATATTTTTATAAACCGACTACTTTATACAGGTACTTACTCTGCAGCAGACACCGGCAAGCACTCACCTGCAACAAGAAACACATATCTTAATACACATATAACAGGAAATAATCGCCTGTCATAGAGCTACACTTTATTTCACAAATTACTGCTGCTGCATAAACGCTCAATTTCGACATGCAGTTTGACTATCAACAGAAGCGTCAAATGACATACCGTAGAGATGTAGCAAGTCACCGTGCCTATATTTAGTATAGCATACTAATATAAGCATTTAAATGGAAGGTCTGATGAAATCAACAAAAGTTTGTCAAGATAGTCTAACTTATCCGCGGTTAGGATTTGCTGGATACCTCCTGAATGCGACGGGATTTTACTTTCGGTATGACTTAAGTAGGCGATGTAATGCAGAACATGATAGTCCCATAAAAAAGGAGGAAGGCCGTACGGACTAGGTGACGTAACAACTATTACAATATTACACTAATCAGCCAGTAAAGTGAGGTCTAAATGCCATGGGCCTAGTTTCAATGCCTAGCACAGGAACGCGCTTGTCTTCGCCACCATGCCTAGACCAGTTAGCATAGATGTCAGCTGTTCATTCCGTAGGGTAAAGCGTTCGGAGCGAGACACTGGTCAGTCGCCTCCGTCTCATTGCCGTCGTGAGGAATGTGTGGAACTTCCTTTTGCCTCATCCATTCTTTTCTGACCGAGAAATGGAAGTTTTCCTGGCAGTTTTTACTCACGTGGCTGTAAGTAGATCGAAGACGAAACGTGAACGGAGACGATAATAAAAATAGGCCTATTTAATGTCATTCCTGAAACTAAACTCAATACTTCCACTCAGCCAAGCAGCCACTACGCTGCCGAACTACAACGTCTCATAACAGCTACTTCCCAATATACTCTTTTGCTTCCAAACATGGGCTGTGCCTAGTTGTTCGAAATTACCGAATGATCTAAACAGATGATAGTTTTTATTCTTTTCGATCCAAATTCTGGGCTATACTTAGAGGAGCCATTTAAGTTATTTCATAGTTTCTTCAATAATCTAGGACAGTTTTTTTGCACGATTTGTGGAAAACAAAAATTTTCGCTATGAAAAATTGTGGCGGCGTTTATGAACCAGAGTTCCTGAGTCACTGATGAGGAAAGACAAGGTATTAGAATTACAGGTACAGAATGGCCGAACAATCACTATACCCCTGCTTAACGTGCGTGCCATACGCTGTGGTACATTGTACACGAAACACGGCGTACGTAAGTTAGGTATGGGTACAGCAAATTCCCTGCTAACCTGTACAAAAATATACCTTACGCCAGGCGTGCACAAATCTCCGAAAAAGAAGGGTGACTTGTAGCGAGTTCCATACTGGTATTGTAAAAAGGTAAAGTTCAACCTACAATCTGCCATGAAGGCACAGATGGTGTATAGGGGTATCGCTCTACTCTTTCTTTAACCCTGGCATTAGATGGGGGTGGAAGAGTTCCATTCTGAGGGTTCAAAAACATTAGGCGCCACCGTAAAAAAAAATTAGTCTCAACAGCGACCTGGTTCTGGGGATTTGTGCACCCCTGCGTTATGCCACTCCTCATTGAGACATATAAATTTGCTGTGTTAAGAGATCGCGAGATGCCACGTGTTTGGGCAGAAGTCAGGTCCTGCGCTAGAAGGTAGGCCTACTGTTATTTTGCAGTGTGGCTGGTTTACTATCTCGGCCGCTATGAATACAAACGCAGCGACACCTACACACATATTCTGGACTAAATTCAAACTTCTAAATGACGCACGACAATGAGTCACATCATGTTTCGCGCATGTCCGTGTAACTTTCCAAGCCACATGTGCACAATGCTGCTCCCGGACAATGAATTTTGCGTAACGTATATTTCAGGGCTGACCGACATTCAAACAGCACAGATAGCGCGTAGTTCCTTCGATGAGTGTAGCAGTCTCTCTCTCTCTCTTTCTCGTCCTGGAATACACTAACTCTCCGCACGAGAAAAAAAATACGGACGTAACATTTTTATATTAATGCTGATCCTAATCTTGCGTGTTGGTAAATGAAAATAAACTGTTTTTGAGACCTTTATGAAGAACCAGCCTTTATATACAGGATAAAACCTTGCACGATGCCAAGTGATACAATACGCGGATGAACCCTTAACTCGCGGTAGGGGCAGAACAGAACGGAAACACGGGCCTTAGTTCGTCAAGTGATCCAAAGTTAAATTGGTCAGAGCTTGGTAATCTCATAAACTTTATTTTTTCCTTTTAAGGAAGAAGAGTAGGATTACCGAAGAATGGGTTATTTGACTGTGGATTAGGCGTAAAGGACACAGCTTCATCTCCAGCTGGCGTCACTAACCTTACAGTCAAAGGCTTCCACGCAGGCCTGTATCAAATAAATGTAGCTGGCGTCACTAACCTTACAGTCAAACGCTTCCATGCAGGTCTGTCTCAAATAAATGTAGCTGTGTACTTTCACTTCTACCTCGCCGTCTTCTCCCAATTGCGCACACTTACTCAATGCAACCAGAAAAGTAGTTTAAATGAAAAGTAATACACAACATAACTTTAAAAATGCCTGTAGATAACGTAACATTGAGGCGCGTTCGTGTAACCCATTTTTGTGGTGGAATAGCAATAAGTACTACATATTATGTGTGTCTGTAGACTTAGTTATCCAGCAAGCAAAACGCATACGCTGTATTTCATTATCACCTGTGGCCTGTCATGCTCTACCATTATTTCACATACAGCATGATTTTCGGAACAAAATGTATTGAACACAAAATATGTATTTACTTTCCTCTATAAATTTTGTCTGAAATATTTCTCATTTTAAGAAGAATTAAGAGAGATGCTATCATAAATGTAAATCCTCAAATATCAGATTTCATGGAAATCTGTCCAGTGGGAGCAGAGTTGTACCATGCGGACGGAAGAACAGACGGACGGACAGACATGACGAAGCTAATGGTCGCTTTTCGCAAAACGTGCACGACGGTTTTTCAATCTGTAGTCTGTCTTACGACAAGTCCGTAGCCTCTTCCAAAGCGAGTTCTCCACAGGGTGCGATCTAGTGCTTCCTCCTTCAATTTCCAGTATCTTCTCTTTTCCATAAAGTCATCCAGTAGCTGCTTACGTCTTCTCCCTCGTCTTCCCGTCATTTCTATCCTACCCTCTAACTTTCCATCAATCACGTGTTTCAGAAGGCAGTTTCTACGCAAGATGTGACCAATCCAGTTAGCCTTTCTTCTTTTTATTGTATGTAGGACATTCTTCTCCTACTTGACTCTGTGTAATACTTCTTCATTTCTCACACGATCGGTCCAACTGATCTTCTCTATTCTTCTCCAGCACCACATTTCAAAACTTTCCAGATACTTCTGATCTACTTTCCGAAGTGTCCATGTTTCAGCACCATACAAAGCTATGCTCCAAATGTAGCACTTTACTAGTTTCTTCCTTAAATTTAAGTCCAGTTTGCTGGTGAAAAGATTTTTCTTCTTGTTGAATGCTGCTTTTGCCATGGCAATTCTGGATTTAATTTCACGTGTATACCTTGCATCATTTGTTATCATGCTACCCAAATAATTGAAATATTCCACACTCTCCAATTGTTTTTGATCTATCATAATTTTTAATTGGGGATGGTTGCGTTGAGTTGCATGTCTATAGAAAATATTTCGTCCACATTAGGCCTATTTTTGTGGTGGGAATTTTTTGTTCTGTGATGCAGGGTCTCTCTCTCTTAGTGCGAATTATGCTCACTAGGTAACATTTCTGGAACGTAGAAAAGAATTCGAAAGTAAATGCAGGTAGCTGCATTATTAACAGAGAATAACATGCCAGCAGCACATAGCTTCACCACGTGTCCCGCCCCTCAAACTCCCTTCCAGATCGCACTCTCCATTCTTTAGAAACTCCCCTCCTTCCATTTAACCTTCTCGTATCCCCTCCAAAAGCGAGTGGCGGAGTAAGAGAAAGGTATACATGTAGACACAGACAGAAAATCCCTAAACCCTAGGAGCATGGAGTTCCACATTCCGTCGCTAGATGGAAGAGCAACACGGGACTACTTTCCGTTGGCGGTAGTGACTTGTGCGCACGTCGGTCGGTAGTAGTAGATGGTGCTGAAAACCACGATCTCACACAATACGCTACCAGTGCTTGCTTCCCATCAAGCAGGAGCAAACAGCATTAAAGCCTTTCCCTCCTTTACTGCCTAAGTGTGCTTCATTTATAACGATAGCCTACTCTACACAGATTTCCAGTGTGTACATTTTTTCATGCTGCTTCTCACATTAGCAAGGAAATTGTCTTCCTAAGGAGAAAAATAGCGTAATTCAATATCCCTGGCCACAGCTAACACAGTGGCCGGATTCTGAAGAAAATATAATCATATTCAAATTTACTGTAGAAAGGATTGCGACACCCGGTATAATTTTATGTACGCTTGTTCTACCTAATCGAGTTAAAAATAACTTTTGGAACTAAAAATCAGGCTGGTTCTTTCTTCTTGGCCCACTCTTCTTTTTCCTATATCTTCTCCACTTCACAACATAAACAAAATTGCATTTATCAGCAATAGGAAATAGCAACGGGCCCTATCCTCAACCAGCTGAAATAATGCCAGTCAAATATTAGAATAAATTCCGCTTTATCATATCTACATGATTTATATATATTTATATATTCTTAATCCTTGTATTATAAGAGTTCACTATGAATATTTTATGTGTATAACTCTATTCGCAGAACATTACTTAATAAAAATAGCACGTGTAGAGGTATACAAAAGTCCGAAAGTTATTGCGTTTATGAAGTCAAACCCTAATACATTACTCTGCGTTAGAAAAAAAACATCTATAATTTTCTTTCTATGTACCTAGATTATGTCGGGTATAAACTGAAAGTTTCGCATCGACGCCATATTTGTAACTCTTTACTTAAATTAATTTTTCATATTAAACCCTTCAATATGTACATAAGTTTAGGATCTATCTCGTTACTGAACTTCACACACCGAGTTCCAGGGGCTCTTTAGTTCTCTTCATCAAACAGAAAAGACTTAAATGTAAGTGTAGCTTGCGTCTCTGCCACCTCACACGTTCTGATTTCTCCTAAGTTGTAGTTACTTTTTGCAGGAAATTAAAGAGTATGGCTTTAGGGTTTCCTGTAATAGGACACTATTCGTAACAAGTGTCGTGAAAATAGGCCAACTGGTTTATAAAGTTAAATTTGAACACGTAGAGGAACACACACACACGCGTAGACTACGCACGTGCACGCACGCACACATACATACATACGTACGTACATACGTACACACATAGGCTTACATATTATTCATATATACGTTTAGCATGGTGATAAAAGTTAAACGTTTTCCTTTTTTTAAGGTATGAAGTGGGCTTGTAGCAGATAAAGGTATACTGCCAGTAATCAGTTCAAAATAAAACAGCATTAGGTGATAATAATAAGAGTATTGCATTATGTCTGCTTGTATATACAGATAACACTTCATAATTCTTCATGTGGTTTACATATAGATAGCCAATGCATGAAGATAGAGTGGATACTGAAAAGCGAGAAAATGGCTTTGATGAACTGCAACGAAACACGCAATTCGTGCATTTATATAAGATTCTGCAGTCTGGCTGTTTTTGTGCTGTGGGCCCACATTGTAGGAACTGGAGGCTGTGCAACTTCACTGCTACAAAGGATGAGTGTATCTACCGCTGCAACTGTAACTGCATGCCTGGAAGGTACACTCAGAACAGACACAAGTCTTACAAAATTACCTATATTATAGGCCCTTGGGTCGTAAACGACCCCCACTGTATGCAATTTAATACGGCCCACCCCTGCCCAAAAAAAAGGTATTTCAACGATTTCTTCTTGTTGGAACGAATTAATATCTTTCGTGCTAATACTCAAACGTATTAACATCCGTGCCCAACTTGCCAACAGATATCAATTTTCTTGCTTCTAATATTCCGTCACAATACTCTCATTAAATTTAAGGTGCTATGTCAAGTTATTTTAAATTATTCAAGGGGGCAGTGTTTTGAGTTTTTCAGTTTGTAATCACTATTAGATCTCAGTTCTGCTAACGTCAAAAATAATAAGCTCAATTTATTTACGGTTGTCGTGTTTTTAGCTGGCCAGTGTTACCAAACGTGTTCTGTTATGCTGACCCGTCATACCGTCGTGTTTTCCATTACGTCACCTTCGTAATTTTCTTCGACATAAGCAAACTTGAAGAAACAAGACACTTCGGCTAGCCTCTTTCGTTGAAGGGTTGTCATCCTTATGACACGACGTGCAGTAAGAACAAGTTTCTGATGCAAAAACCACCCACAGTATAAAACAAAATTACGAGCTCTGCATTAGGTAGGATACATCTTGAATAAGCTAAACTGTTAATCTCGTGAGAACCTGCGAGATTAGAGGCTTTCGCAGCGGTGTAATCGTGAATTCCGGTGTTCTGGGATATGACGTTCACTTGCTGGGTTAACAAGTTCCGGACGTTTCAAAGGAATGTGTCTCGCCTTCGGATTCAAGGGTTCAAAGTCGATGAAGAATGAAGAAGCGGTATTCTTCATGGACATTGAAACCGTGACACATTCCCTTGAAACGTCGGGGACAACTTACCCAGCGAAGTAGTGTCACTTCGTTGTCTATTTGGCCCGAACCTATCACACTACACAGTAGACTGTGCGCTTTTGTTGTCATTATATAAAACCGACGAGTGTGACATCTATAACCATCAAGATAAAATAAAAGGAACTTAATTACAGTCATTATCACACAGTCGTAATTACCTTCAGTTTCCTTGAACTGAGGCTGAACTTCGCACTGCACATTCACACGTAGGAGAGAAAGACGACAAGACAACAAACAAACCCTCGTCATTAATTCGAAGGATCATATTTGAAACACCGCATAACAAATTTCGATCTCAAACAAGACTGGCACGGCACGAATTATAACAATTAAAGTGCAATGAAATTAAAACATGTATATGTAATTACGACTAGTTATATGATAGTTAGACCAGGCTAGCGTTGTGTTGATGAGAATAAAGGAAATGGAATGTCAGACGAAGATATTTAGGCTGATAAGAAAACTTGATTCTTGCTCTACCACCCTGTTGAGACCGGGCAGCAGTCCGACATCAGCTGGACTGAACAGAGAGGGGAAAACAAACAGAAAGATAAAACCTGTTCCACAAGGATACGACACAGAGAAGCGGATAAACGAGGTTAGCACAAAGAGTATAGCCTTAAAATAAAAGGGAACGGTTTACGAAAAATGAGAGAAAACTACAGGAAATTAATATGGATAAGCAATAAGAGTAAAGAACTGTGTTACTGAAACAAGTGGCATAAAATGGTTTAGAACATCATAGAGATTTCAGAACGTGACCAATAAATGTAAGGTAAAGCAATCCCATTACAGGCCCTTAGGGTTCCAGGAGGTTGAGGCTCCCAGATTTTTAGACAATCGGCACATGAAGGTGGTAAGGTTGTCAGCCCTACGCACCGGCCGCCTTTACCCCCCAGGAAATATTCCTGGTACTCATTTTTTGTTAGAGGCTGAGTCGACCCCAGGGCCATAGTGGGACCGGAAGGATTATGTCAATGAAAAATTCCAATGACACCATCGGGAATCGAACCCGCGACCTTCCGGCTTATAGCGCAGTGCCTCAACCAACTGCGAATGTAGGAAATACAAATGCAGGAAACGCTGCATCGTCAATAAGGTGAGGTGTAAACAGACAATAATAAGTATTCGCCTTCATTAATTTGATGGAAATTTGCCTTGATCAAAATGTGATCAGTCAGTGATACATCGTAATGCTCCAGTAATGAAAACTTATATATTTTTTTCAATTTTATTCTCCAGGAATGTAGGAATGCAAATTCTTTTTCAATTTGGGTTTTCTCTTCCTGCGGCTCCCTAAAGGAAAAATTACTCCATCCAGTGCTACTGTCTGACTGCCCAATTAACAGTCTTTACTAACGACCAAAGCAAAAACCAAAAAGTGACTTTCTGGCGGGAGGAGGAAGTAACAAGGAAAAGATCTGAAGTAACTACTATTATATTGCTACATATAATCGTATTAATTTTAATTAATTAATTACGTTCTCATTTATTTACAAGTGCAGCAATTTTTAAAAGTGTGAAAATTACCTACAAAGTCAACTGAGTGCGCAGCCCGGACAGTTGGTCGGACACTCAATTCCCGGTAGGGGCAAGAGATAGTTCCCTTGTCCAAAACTTGCAGACCGGTTCTGCAGCCCACCCCATCTCCTACTCAATGATTACTGAAGGCTCTTTACCCGTGGGGTAAAGCTGACCACAGATCTCAATCGATGTCCAGATAAGAATGATTGGAGCTACAGGCCTGCCTCCACTCCTGCATACTTTCATGACAATCATTTAAAGTTCACTGAAGCGGAAAGCTTGTTTGAATATTTGTATCCTGTTCCTGTGTGCCGGAACCCTATATGTGTAGGCTGTATTACCTACGTTCTACTCCTTCTTCAAGGCCTTAACACAAGACGTGCATCTTACCAATGTTGTTACCATATTAGCAACAAACCTCTACCAACAATTTAAGTCCTATATATCTCACTACGACATGAATTGCCAGCACCTCATCTTATTCTATAGGTTAGTTACAACGTTGCCATACGAAAATGAAGTACTAGTTAGGAAGTAATGCAACCAAACCACGTGATGCTGATTTACAGATAGAATAGCTGTGCCTTCCACAGACAACTGCAACAATATGCGAAATATTGACTGCGGAAAAGGAATGACACGTACATTGGCCATTCTCCATCGTCTTACTTTCGTTAAAAGGACTAGCGATTCGGATGATTTCTCTGCATCCGCTAAAGTATGAAAAGTGCTCTGTTCTAAAACCGTCAGGGGTTAATGGCTACTTAGTTTCCTGCCAGCTAGAACATAAGCATACTTTACCTAGAACTCTCTCCATCTTTGTAATTATTGATTTTTGGAAAAACAAACGTTTTAAAATCGACCACCTCAACTTGACCCACATTATAGAGTGCAATGACATTGTTGCTACGCCACATTTCACTTCCCACTTAAATAAATAATTACTTTTTATTGTAACCGATTATACGATACGCAGGCTTATACAGCGAACACACAACCACCACACTAGTGTTTTACCAACATGGTTCTAAATTATATCTACCTGTGCTGTCCATCCACTGGCTATGTCGTATGCGTGTGAGAGATGGGAGGGAATGCTAGGGGGTGGAAAGGGGACAAGAGGGTGGTAGAGTTTAGGGGTTGTATATAGTATAACTACTACTAGCTCGACATGCTATGTACAGACGTACACAAAAATACGTACCTTAAATTGTATGTTATGAAAATACGTCATTCACCACAGTTTTAACCATACCAAATTCCACGATAAAGGCCTAATAAATTTGAAACCCTTACAACATATGTAAAATCTTTAAAGCTTCTATGAAGAAGCTATTACACTGTGGACAAATTAACAAGGTAAAAGGTAAAGCAATCCCATTACAGGTCCGGACAGGCCCTTAGGGTTCCAGGAGGTTGAGGCTTCCAGATTTCTAGACAATCGGCACATGAAGATGGTAAAGTTGTCAGCCCTACGCAGCGGCCGCTTTTATCCCCCAGGAAATATTCCTGGTACTCATTTCTGTTAGAGGCTGAGTCGACCCCAGGGCCATAGTACGACCGAAAGGATTATGTCAATGAAATATTCCAATGGCACACCGGGAATCGAACCCGCGACCTTCCGGCTTGTAGCGCAGTGCCTCAACCAACTGCGTCGGTTATTATTCACCACAGTAGGCCTATCTGAATAAACAAGACGGACAATGTACGTATAACATAACATTTAGGCGCGATCGCGTAACCATTGTTGCCGCGGAAAAGCAATAAGTTTTACATATACTGAGTGTGTGTATTTTTGCCTTAGTTATCCGGCATGCAAGGAGCATGCGCCGTATTATATTGTTATGTGTGGCCTGTCTGGTTCTACCGTGTTTTTCCATATTATCTCATAAACGGCACGGTATTTGCAAAAAACTTATTGACCCGAAAACGTGTGTTTTGATTTCATCTACAAACTTTGAAACATTTTTCATTCTCAAAGAATTCAGTCAAATGTTATAATAAATGTATACAGGTTTTCATATAAAGCATCCGTTATTCATGTCACACATTAATAAAACTTGAATTTTCTCGACAGATTTTCGAAAAATCCTGAAATATCAAATTTCATGAAAATCCGTCCAGTGGGAGCCGAGTTACATGCGGATGGACACACGGGCTGTTAGACGACGAATTTAATAGTCGCTTTTCCAACTTTTGCGACCGTGCCCAAAAATTGTACGTTCTGGCCACATACTTCATTTGTGTGTTTTCGTAAGTTCCTTAGAAAAAAATTAGCGATCATTTCCCTGTACGGCATTAACATAGGTCTACGGGCTTTTATAACCACCATGGAGTGTTTACTGCGCGGTACGAACTGAACCTTTAAATATAAGTCATGTTACTCTTAGTTCTTAAAGGAATATTCCCATGCTGTGTTCATGAATTGTTATTCAGACATTTCGGCAGGTGTTTACACCCCAAGTGGCTATAAGCTTAACCCTAACCCTAACACATATACACATACACTCAGCCATGACAGCATGTAGAAATACGTACGTGTAACGTAAACAAAAGGCGAGTCAAGAAACCTCAATGAGAGTACCTTATAAATACTGTTATTGGTAACAAACACATTTTTCTTCCTTAACCGTCTACCACAACTCTAAATGTAACAACCTTGTACATGCCTACACATTGTGCTTATGACGTAGGTTTGTTAAAGTCAATGCCGAGTGAATCCCTAAACAGCGTTAACCGACTGCCTATTGCTGTAGTACTCTGAGATGCGATCTGATATTCAGACAATAATTTCGATATAGTGCGGGCTTCAGCGAATCAAAACAATTAGTATACCTCTCAAGTATTTCCCCCAGAATTGTTTCTTTCTCTACAGAGTCGATAGCGGACCTGGGGCCCACCAAGCCCCCTCTTCACCAAGTAAGCCTACCAATGGCTCTTTCCTCGGTGGTGAAAGTGACAGACGGGGCGTGAAGCTGAGCTCCAACTAGCGTCAAGGTTAAGAAAGCACGAAGCTACACCTCCAATCCCACATTTTCCTTCCTTATCTCCAGTCGAACAAAATTCAATTGTTAAGCCCCCAACTCTTTCCGCAGAACACATGTAACTTACGTAACCAGAACTACTTTCTTGGTCTACGTGATGCCATGGCGTCAGCGGCTTCATTCTACCGAAGTATATGGCATCCCATACCCCGAAAACCGTAATCTTATTTCTCATTACCGTCCCTGTTTTTATTTATGACATAAAGAATCGCATCGTTTTCATGGTGAGAATTATTACGGTCTTCTCCATTAAAGGTCAAAGTTGTTGGTGGAAGTGGGAATTTGCAGCTAATATTTAAATAACATACGGATCGATGAGCAGTAGGAGGGGGAAGGGATATAATTTCATTTTGTGAGTGGCTGTACTGTAATGAAGGCGGTGAGGGGGAAGCTAGCAAGCAAACAGTTGAGAGTGCGAGTCGGAAAGATTTTATGACCCTCATAATTCATCACTTCTCTGTTGGCCGGTGCTACTTCCTGGTCGGACGAGGCTAAGCGTGCAGAGCTATGGAGACATCTGTCATGGTATGGAATTACTGCATACACAGAATTAACAACTTGGTAGGTAAAGGGCTCTACAGGAGGGCTTAAAACGTCGTCCTGAATCAGACACATTTTGACGAAATATTAAATTAATCATAAACATCAAACGCACATTACAAAAAATATAAATTCTGAGTGAAAAGTATATTTGAATAATCAAAAAGATCTCGAATGCCTCTTACATTATAAACCTCTCTATGAGTAAAAAAAAATCGAAGATTCAAGTATTCTGGGTTGTTAGCGTCATGTCTATCTGCCAAATGGTTACCGACGTTTCGAATGAAGGTAGCGCTCTCTTCGTCAAGGGTCAAGCAGTTCAAGAAGAATTTTCAAATAAATAAATAATCTCATTCAGCTTTAAAGAATGTTTTAAAATTACTGAGCAATCCTCTACGAACTAGTTGAAAGAAGAAAATTTGTCCTTGAGAAACTGGAAGTTGCTAAACTTGTCATCGAAATTTTCCACCTTTATGGAACCACAATATCTTGTTCACTAAGGTTCTTGTGCCAAATTAATTAATTACACATCATCGGGCCTGCTTAAAATCCACTTCGATGCCGCCATCCTTTGGTCAGCCGTCGATTCCTGTCAGTGATTTGTATCCACTCACATTTTCCTTGTGCGCATGCGTCCTGCCATCTCAAGCTCCGTCATCAACCCAGTCATAGTTGGCGATCAGCAAAAATTAAAAATTCTCAATTGTGCATTCAATATGCATTTTTTTTTAATTTCCCGACGTTCGGAATATTTCTTCACGCTCATACGATTACAGTAAGCCAGCGGCATAATGCAGTACACGGCCAATGATCAATCTTATCACGCACACACCCGACAGGTTACGCTTATGAACAAACAAACACAAACACACGTCACTCTATAAACATTAAAACGAGGTAACAGAGAGACGTTCCATAATTGATTCTCTACACCGTCTTCGGGTGTTACACTTTCCCACAAGCGCGCTTCCCTCTATTCCCCTCTAGGCGTGTAGACACTCTATACTCAGAAGAATGCTGGCATTGATGATCATGTGATGATCTGTGTCACAGGAGGCTGGAAGGAAATACAATAGTAGGCAGAAGAGGAAGCCTCACCCTCCACCTCCATTCCGTGAACTCAGAGTAAACTGAAGATATAGGAGCGAAGTGAGACAGAGGATATGACGTTATCACTATATGAAACGACCACTGCTAGAACAGGGGAGTATAAAGTACATAATACACAATGCACTTCAAATAATGAAAAGGTGGTTGTCACCAAAACGTATCTTCAAGATGACAGTGAAATATTTAACACATACGACTTGAAATTGCTAGAAGGCCTAAGTTGGAAAGAAATAATAAGCATATAACATGGATAAGTGCCTGTTGTGGCACAAATGTTGCAGAATATCCATAAAACTATTTTCATCTTCAATAAAATTACCACTTTCAGAAATATGAAAGTTATCAAAACAAACAGGACGAAATAAATATTATCCGAATACGTCAAAGATCTCGACGGAGGGCTTTGTAACTATTAATCTACGATTCGTACGAGGGTGATAAAGAATAGGTCTACCCTGAACGTGTAGCTAAATGCTGCTATTTAGCAATCAACTTCCATCACATATTTATCTTTAAATTGTACACAAATGAAGAGAGAAGTCACTGGACTTGGAAACAGATGCATCTGAAACTATAATCCAAAAGTACAGATACGTTGATCATCGTAGTGAATAACACCAAGAGTTGGAACTAATTTAGAACGGATGTTTCCTTGTCTATGAAGACATATTATTCCTTTCTGGAAGCAGGCAAAGTTTCTTTCAATAATTCAACGACATTTCCTCAGTCTAACTACGAAGAGAAAAAAACTAGCCTACTTCCAGCTCCGACATGCTTCAAATCCATATGCGCACACCATAGTGGACAGCTGCCTGTTCGTCTGCAAGGCTCAGTGGTACCTCCAGCGATAGTGCAATTCATTTTTATTAAAAGTCTTTACAATCAAATGTAACTAACTATTTCAAGTTCTTCAGCTAACGAAAGAAAACATCGCAGTCTCATTAAATGTATTTTGAATGAAGCTTAAATTTTCATTGTAAAATTTATTAGAGCAAATTACTGGTTTCGAGCTCTGAAAGAACGGAAATAAGACACTGTCAACATGGTCCTAGTCACAGAGGCTAATGGTTCATAGCTTCTTACTGGGGCCCTGGTGCATTCGTTTTATGAATTTGAGAAAACCTGAATATAAAACAAATCACTAGCGTTATTACTAAGACCCAAACTCAATTAATGGACAGTGACAACAGATTCATATCCACGGCAATATACTTTCATTTGTCAAATATTTCTAAGCCAAGTTTATTTAAGCTTTCGCGTTCCGATATATCAAACGCCTAAGTATCCGAGTCCGAATTTTGCAAATCATCTTCGCTTTACTCAACAACGAAGTAAATATAACTCAGCCACAAAATCTCCACAAAATAAGACACAGATATATCTGTTACAGTCGTCTTGGAAGCGATGCTGTGTAGTTTACTGTGCTAGATAAGACACTTTCAAAGCGTTAGTGCCTCTCTACCAAACCACACTGCGTCACAACCAAGACATAATCGCAACACTCAAAAGCATGAGCTTCTCAAATCTCATTAAACGAGAAATTACATAAGTTTTCAAGTATCAAAGTTTTACAAGGACCCCAACAAAAATGAGTACAATGTGATAATATATTCCAGAAAATCTAAAATTCCTCCATTATATGTTTTCCATCACGATATTGAAAACCTCTCCCCACCGGAAGAGACAGTAATTACCAGACAAAAAAAAAGACAGAAAATTACCATGTACAGAAGTAAATTCAACCAATCGTATTCAACATATAAAAGATGAGAAAATAACCAGGTGTAACACATAAACATTCTTAATTTATCGCAATTTATTTAAAACGAACTACCATACATTGTTATTAGTCCACATGAAAACTGTTATTGTAAGCCTATATCAATTATGATTAAGATACGCATCACAGATAAATTTCACATCGATTTAAAATAGGAAAGGCACTTAATTTTGGAGGCTACCACGTTCCCTGCAAACTGCTTCCAAATTAAAAGCAATGTTATGTGAACTTTTATTATTTAAAGCAGACGGCACCTGCTGTAAAATATATTGTCAATGCACGTGCTAAAGATGTGGACATGTATCTTATCTGAATACCACTTTGAATTCCATTAAGTCTGTAGTTGATGTCATAAGCACAAGAAGTTATTATTCCTAATATTTGAGATTAGTATGAAAGATATTTTGTACTGCTTTAAAATAGTAATTACCCCATTAATTATTTCCAAGTGGGCAGTGTTTATCTTGAAAGGCTAAGATGTGCTCAGTCACTCAAAATTTCCTCGCACGTTACGGAAACCAGTGGTTCATTACAAACCTCACAGCAGCCACCCCACTGGTTCCTATCCTGATTCAAATGTATCCAGTCTATACAGACAACTCGACTATACATTAATTGAATCAAATTTTTCAAAGAAGCACAATTGTGGAAATTTTACAATTTACAATAAAACGCTTTGCACTGGTCACTGAAGGGCCCGCAGCTACTTAACTTACATTCCAGCATGAAAATGGACCTATACTGTTTAATGTGCGACGAAGTCTTGCCGAAATGAGACTTTCTATTGGCGAGATATCTACGTCTTTTAATTCTGGCTATATGCGAGCAAGGTTTTGAGAATGTAGATTATAACAGAACACGTAGATCCGTTTCCTTTATTGAAGACAATACGGAGACTAATGTTAGAAGACGAAGAGATGTGCCGTTGTTGTTCTTTCGAGAAACTATGGTCGCTTTAAGTGAAGGAAAGTAGGAATGAATTATGTTGGTTGACTACACAGCTTGCGTTACTGGTTGCTTCCTTGGGACCCCTAAGAGAGTAATGGTAATTATGAATCGTTCGGAGATCACGATGTGTGTTTAATAGCTTGTCTTTCAATACATGAAATCTCTATAAATATAGAGCTTATTCTGTATCACAGCTTTATTATTTATGTCTGGCAGTCATTAATCTGTAACAAAGAAACCATACCGAAACAAACAGCTCAGTGCTTGAAGTATACTCAAGCTGTAAAAATGTATCATCACTGCCAACATAGAACCCAAAGAGAAAAGACTATTCGGAAGACTTAGGCGCAGAAGGAAAATCATATTAAAACAGAAGCTGAGTGGTGGGAGAAAGCGGATTGGATTCATCTGACTTAGGAGGGACAGCAGTAATGGGGTCTTGTAAAGAGAGCCATGAAAGTTCAAATTCCATAAAAAACGGGAAATTTTCACCCAGGTGAGATAATATTTGCGACTGAATCTGCCCCCTGCAGTTATTTGGTGTATTTTGCATTAACACAGTTACACATGTTTTAGGCTACCTGCCTGGAATAGACACCTTACATATTTAGTCTAGATTTCTTAAAAGGTGTAGATAAATTTCATGCTACTTCATTCTTGTTAAATTTTGAGGTGGAAACGGTATTTAGCCTTGCCTGCTATTCATGACTACCACTTTATGTCGAAAAGTGATTCTAAAACGATGGTTGTACGTTATTCCGTCATCCTAATTTTAATTCATAGGCCCAAGCCTATGAATTTGTATATTTTGCTTCCTAAATATTTGCTAATGAAAGCGGAATTCTTTAATGCTTCGTCCTATTCAAACGGAGGAATAAGGTAGCTGACAGACAGTTATTAAACTTTATGTAGCTTGCTATAACGCTTACCTACATACAAATAAGGTTACTAAATCAGGGGTATTCTACGATGAATTAGACACAGTAAGTGATAAAATTACGCAGATTGAGGTTGCTGGGACACATCTGTAGAATGCAAGAGCTGGATCCTTGCAGAAAGTTAACTTTACAAAAACCAGAAGGCATTCGATGTGTTGGAAATCTCAGGTTGAGGTGACTTGAGTCAGTTGAGGAAGATCTAAAGAATATGAGTGTACGGAATGGAGACGTAATTCGCAGGATCGAGAACAATGGAGGACAATTTTCGAAGAGGCTAAGGTCCACAAAGGACTGTAATACCAGAAGAAGAAGAAATCAGGGGTAAACAAATTTTCCAAAAATCTAGGAAACACCTTAAAATTCTAGGCGTCAGAATGGTGACGTAAGCCAAGTTCCACACCAAGGGCCCACGAATACTTGCGCACCCCTCCACTATATAATATCAGTGTGAGAAGGCAAATCATCTGGCAAGATTTCAAAATAAGAGCAGGAGGTTGTCAGTCAGTTGTGTGCAAAATTTATCACAAATTGGTGAAAGGAACAATAATTGGCTTTGCATGAACTGACACGCAAAAATTAGGTCCCCATCTTGATATCTGTAATCTGTGGATCATGTGAATATCAAATGACTGGCCTAACAGTGAGCTGCCGTGGGCAGTGAAACACTGAATGGCTGCTGTCAAGTAACATGGGACGGAGTATATGCAGGCATCAACGGGAAGATACCTCCACAGAGTACAACGCCAATTATTGTGAACTAATGGCCTGAGGAGATGTGACGCACATCCCCAGTGAAGGCTATTAAATTGAAAAACCACTGCAAGAGGATGTGTCAGTTAAGTTTTCTTTTTCCTTTACACACAACAAATATTACCAAGACTTGACCATGAAATGCAATTACTTAGTCTTTGTCTGCAGGATAACTGCTCCAATGTTTCTGGAAACCAACAGTATAACTCAGCCTTAAATCATCGGTAGAGTTTTTACAAGACTGGGCGAATGACTGCTCTCTCTTGAATTATGGTGAAGGATTACTGGTTAAGAAATCACCAAATGTTAGCGTGTTCTACGTGACAAACAGATATCCTTGATTTACGGTAATATACTTAAAAACGTCATTAAGCCTTAGAAGTCTGGATTTCATCGAAATGCTATATAAAAGTTCAGTTCCTACTTCAAAGTAAACAAATGCTTCTCCACTACAAAGATAAATACTCGTACACGGCTTAATGCTGTACAGGGCAGAAATCGCCATTTCCTATGATAATCTGTCAGCACACACACCACCCCTTCAGATTTTCTGAATACTCAACATGGTACCATGCACTGATGAACACATAAGACACTTTGCACTGACTTTATGTAGAGGAAGTGATACAACAGACTAGAAAACTTCCAAGAGTAACCAGCAGATTTTAATTTTTAAGACGGCCTATTCTAGACGCGGCTTTTGGTGTTTTGTTTTGTTTCAATCGACTCGGATCCATGTATGTACTGCAAACGCATTCATTCATTTTGCAGAGAATTTTGCATAGGCTTACTGTATGCTGTATGAGACGAGACAAGTCAAATGCAACCGAGGAAGTGACTTTGCGGCATTTTCATTTCTCACCCGATTCTATTTGGCTAGGCTCTCCGTTACAAATCGTAGAACCGGAGTGGATGAACACTTGCTAATTTCTGTTAGCAGTACTCAGGATATGTATAAATAACGTGGAATTCTGGACATCCTTTACGTGACCTATAATTTAATGTCATATCTTAAATGTCAGACCACCTTGCAATATGATCTAAATGTTGCGCACTGTCCCTCTTGCCTACTGCAGATAAATGAGAGTAAATAGGCACACATATACGACTACTGCTTAATTTGGTAAGCACACAGAAACGTACGCTTTCAGATTTATGAAGCTACATATGTTTCTGAAGCAGGAGTATTAATAATTGGAATGCTGTTTCTTTTACCTCTCCATGTAGATTGTCCTTAAGGTGGAACATTTGTTTGCCGATATGTGTGTGTAGAGGAAGGCCAGTAATTATACGTACTTTATGGACGTATGTTCA
This sequence comes from Reticulitermes speratus, assembly GCA_021186555.1. NCBI lineage: Eukaryota > Metazoa > Arthropoda > Insecta > Blattodea > Rhinotermitidae > Reticulitermes > Reticulitermes speratus. The sequence goes on along the minus strand of JAJKFL010000003.1, from coordinate 34,017,552 downwards.
TATGGCTGTGGGGTGGATTGGGTATGATACTACGTACTGGTCGTCAGATTTATCACCACACTGAAACATGTTTCATTATACTTCCACAGAGGGATCTTACAAACCATTAACAACCAATAGACATTACTGAGAAATCAACTGTTACTGAACTCGCTTCCAAACCTCACACAAAATTTAAACTCGACAGCATACTGAATTCAGATTCTACCTGTCAACCAAACATCTAACCCATTATTCATGTTTAACACAGCGAACACCAATGTTCCTATTTTAGAATCAAATCAATTAACCCCAAACACGAATATCAGAAACACAAAGGATGCCTAACAAATGAAAAAATGAAAGGATATACCAAAACACCTTCAAAACTTACCCGTTCTCTTTCCTGACAAAACCTACCCCCTCTTCCACCCATCAGTTTCATCCACCCAACGAAGTAACAGCCCACGCAACACCCCCTTCTCACCCCAGGGTTCCAACAAACGCTGGATTTAGTTTGGGAATCATTTGTTAGTCGCCTGTCCGAATTTTTGGCACGGGATTTCAAAGCCGCGCCTCACGCTAGTTACAAGCAAACGGGAGGGGGAAAAGCAGACAAAAATACCACACGGGACCCTGGTTTTGTCAATTTTTGTTCCGTCTTGCCTGTTTCGTAGTTACGTGGTGTGTTTATTTTTAAATAGAATTTCAGTTCGCATGTTATCGATTGTTTATGAGTCGAGTTCAAATTTATAGTATGTACGTACAATAGCAAACTGACTCCGTACTTTTGATATCCAAAAATGTAAGGATTCAAATACAGAGAATTAAAAATGTATGTTTTATGTGCATGTGAAACTTGGTACCTCACATTAAATGAAGAACATAGTCTAAGATTATTCGACAGTAGGGTGCTCAGGAGGATATTTTGCTAGAAAGAGAGTAACAGCATGAATGAACTTCATTATCTGTACTGTACTCGTTACGAAATATTATTTGGGTGATTTGGAAGACCTAGGCTTTGATAGGAAGCTAATATTAAAATGGTTCTACAAGAAATAGCACTTACCTCCGTTTAGTACCGAGGTTAAGAATGAGAGGAGCTATACCTCTATTCTCCTATATGTCTTCATGGCGTGGAAAGAGAAAATAATTTTTTGTCAGGATAGGGCCCGTTTTTTTGGCAGGAAAGTGACAAGGTAGGGAATTTCGGGTCCCCATAAATGCCGGTAATTGCTTCAATAGCTGAGGAATTTTTACCTTCTGAAGAAGGATTCTGCTCCATAGAGTTAGTTATGTCAAGCAGTGACGACTTTTGTCTGTAGTTCACTTACCAAACTGTCGGTTATAGTTCGTCGAATTATAGGTTGGTAGTAAATAATGTATTGGAAAGTATGTGCAAAGCGGCGGCAGTAGAGTAACTCAAGGTAGGCCTACTGTCCCTTCAGACAGGACTTCAGATAGGATAGTTGATGCTGCAGCCGAGATGCGAAGCTCACACCTCTTCAGCCAACTTGCTCAGACAAGCAGTTTAGAGGAACTTTTCCTCGCCTAATTTTATGGACGTGGAATGGTTAAGGGAAGAAGACAGACTCATAATTCTAACTACCTACATCTATCTAACTACCAACATCCTCAGTATGTAAGTCTACGATACGATGAAGTGTCACTCTTCTAATCTGAATATGAAGCCAACACTTTCCCAAGAAACGTCCATACCCATTTAGCAAACGACACGGTGTCACATCGCAGAAAACAGTGATGTTATCGTAATGGTTGTTACATTCTCAATAGCCTTAATGCGGCCTTAATAAAGCCTGGCAGCATACACTAACTCAGAAACAAGGTAATATACACGCACGGAATGACATTTCAACGCACAAATAATAAATCAAGGCACTCATAAAATTAAATCCGATTAGCAGAAAAATCTTTGTCAAGAAGAAAAAAATAGGAGAAAGTCTATGCTTTTCCTTATGTCTCCTAGCAATTTGGGTGTTCATCAACATTTGTAAATGAAAAGTATTCAAAGGATTCAGATGCAAAACCATAAGAACAAGATTTCCCAGTATGTTATGACTAGTGAGATAATTTGTTCTTTAAGGAAAAACTAGAAAAACAGTTCTGTATGCTACCCATCCTAACGCTCCTCTGTGGTAATAAAATCTGGAAAACAAAGACAAAAGACAAATACAGATTCACGATAGGGCAAAAATTTTATGAAACGGCCTCAAAATATACAAGAAAAGAAGAACCAGAAAATTCCAGACCTTCCGGATAAACTATAGACTGAATTTGAATTGACCAAAATTTTGGGGTCCAGAAATACATGAATTTTACAATTGCTTCAATACAGAGTGCTGGGAAGCAACCAAAGGAAATCGGAAGAGGCCATTATCATATCATTTCATCATTATCATTATCCTACCACCACCACCCCCACCCCATCTCACTTAGCGACCATTTGTTATTTTTATTTTACAATATACGAGGACAAAAGATTCTAATTAAAAATACGAATCTGTATAGTAGGCCTACAACATACAGGCAAAGTGTATTCAACGGAGCACTGACAGTACTGCCCTACTTTATGCAACGTATTTTCATAGGCTACTTATTCTAAGGGCAGCAACCTTATAAATTATCCTACACTTTGCAGGGATTCTTACCTTAACACAAATTAACGGTAACTGAAATGCTCACAGTCTTAGGAGATAAGCTTCTTTTCCAGTTGTCGTCACATACAGCAGATTCTTTACAGTAATTTAAATTTTTGTATGGAGAAGATACGAGGGAATTATATCCCTATTTTAAACATGGTTAAAAATTAAAGACGGGTGAGACGGGTGCATGTGGAAAGTGTAATTTGTATGTGACAAACCTTCTCTTACTCCTGCTCTCTGTCTCTCTCTTACACACACATTCACTCTCTATCTATCTCTATCTCTCTCTGTGTCTATCAAGTAGTCATGTAAAGAATGAGTCCCAAGATAGTAATTACTGTGTACCTATTTGTCTGAAAATATAGTGTATGTGTGGGGGTGTATACAGTTCGGAGTATGTGAATTTGGGCCTATATCCGTCGTATGTTTTGAGGGTAAAAGGGAATACTTGTACATGAAAAAATCGACAGTCTTTTTCATAGTCATTTCAGCACTTTGCTTGTTTTTTGTTATCGCCTTCCCTAAAAAACATATAATAAAAAGCTATTTAGGCCAAATTACTTATTTTGTATAATAGAAAACTTCACTCATTAAATATATGACTGAGCTGAAAATAATGAAGGTTCGGCTGATAAGATCAATAGGTAGCTGCCCGCTCGAAATTGTGCCTCCGAAATTATTTTACACGTTGCCAGAAAACACACTGTTCTGTGGGGTATAGGAACGTCTCCCGACGGAACCCATTTACAAGCTGTGTGGTCATGGATACTAATCACTCGGGGTTTTTAAATTAATCCACATTATATAACACATAGGTAGGATCCTATAATTATATTACATCACCCTGTAAAAGTGCCGGGCTAACGCTAAAATGAAGACATATGTTGCAGCCAATATTAAAGATAGAGCTGGGAGTTTGTTAAGTTTCTAGCCCTGCTGCTTTATTAATTGATTATTGCGGATTCATGTCACGAATTTATCAGCAAAGCACACGTATCAGAAAATATGGATAAGAATTCTGTACTTGGAATAATAGCGATTTGGCGTAATTTAAGGTAATATCCTAGAATATCTGTGGATTTCGTTACACTATACGCATTATTCTAAATGTCCGCTGAGTAAAGATACGGTGATGCATTTTCTATTACTCAATGGTCCACTGATTATCACCACTGACACGCCGAAATGTATGTACCGTGTCCAAAAAAATTCAAGACTACCTCCATTTCTCAATTTTTGTTTTTCTACCCCCACGATAATATTAAAATAAAATAATAAGCAGTTTAACCCTTTCACGCTCAGTAGTTACTATACGCAGCGCCATATTTAACACTAAAACCCTGTACTTTGTCCACAAACGATATTCCGTACAATCCTTCTTCATACACCACTCACAGATTTCTACTGCTAGACAAAGAACTCTGTTCTCCGTGAGGTTCGAACTACATTTTCAGCCTATACATTGTAAATTGTGAGCCGGAATAGCGTATTTGGTACTACGAATAGCTACGAACTGGACGGTCCGGTGATCGAATCCCGGTTGGGGGCGAGATTTTCTGCACCCGTCCAGACCGGCCCTGGGGCCCAATCAGCCTCCTGTAAAATGGGTACCGGGTCTCTATCCCGAAGGGAAAGCGGATGGAGCGTGATGTTAACCACCCAACCCCATCTAGCACCAAGGTTAAAGAAAGAGTGGAGCTATACCTCTACTCCCCCTCTGGGCCTTCATGATCTGTTCTAGGGTGAACTTCACATTTTACGTTAATTCTACTCTTCAAAGGGTTAAGAAAGATTTTTACGTACACGTCTCAAAGCTAAAGAAGCTGATTGGTTCGAACAAGACAACGTTCGGTATGCATTATCTGTTACAGCATATGTGAGCGAAATTTCTAAGAGCAGCTGTAGGCCTATTGATTGTGGATGGCTTAATTCACTAGCCCCCTTTTGAATGGAGTTAAAAGGCGAAAAGTGCGAGAGAGATACTGAAGGTTTCACATACATCAAAGAGAAACACCACCACATATGGGAAAAATAAAGATAAGCAGACAAGGAATGCCGTATACGATAATCCATTGGTGAATATCAAGGCTTTCTTTTGCGTAGTAGCCATATGAACTCAGAGATCATGATTGGCCATACTTCATTTTCTAACCAAAAGAGTCCACCTTAAACTTACCATCACAACTGTCTGTCGGGCTGCCAGTTTTGCCTGTGGTAACAAGTTCTGCCGTTCATACGTAATAATTAGAAATGAATGCCATCAGTGAGCATGTATTGTAGTTGCGTTTCCAGTTTGGTCATTTCATGTTTTAGGGTTGGCATGTTATACGAAGAAAGATCTGCATGCTGTGTGAAAGGCTAAGTTACACATACGTACCATGCTGGTTTTAAATTAAGAACCATCGTTTGTTATTATATCCGTGGTCAAGTAAAATTTATATTGTTGAAAATCCAAAATCAGTTGCTTTAAGTTATCAGAGTTTGAAGCCAAGGTTTCTTTAATAATACACATCAATACATCCAGACCAGAAGAACCTGGGTTTCTAGGCCAGTTACACAGCAGATGATCTTTTTAAAGATATTACAGTTTGATCAAGTGGTCAGTAACAGCGTCTGGCGTAAAAAGTCATATATAATGAAGAAGAAAATCAAAGCACATTATAACAATAATTTATTGCATACATTTTCACCACTTTGACAAATACATTTGACATTGATTTGTTAATTCCATTAGAAAAAACAGCAAGATCCTTTGTTCACACTCTTCTACATAGAATAATTTTCAACTTAACACTAGTACAAACAAAACAAAAACCATATCAAAAAGAAACATGTAGAAGTTAGGGATGTGACGCCGTGTAGTCTGGTAGAAATTTACTGACGTTGAGGGTGAATGCACTGTCTCCACTGGCGACGTAGAGCAGCCCTGAACACTTAATAACCGTTTAGAAAAACTGACTCCATTTTCAGGAAAAAAAATTATACTGACGATGGACAGAGCACGTCCTCCAAAACGTCGGTAAATTTCCACCAGCCTCTATTATGTCACATCCCAGAAGGCATTATTCTTTACATTCACAGTCACGATAACCTCAAATCTCACCAAACGGTTTTATTTAAAACTAGTATAATAAATTACCCCTTACAGTACGTGGAATTCTGTCCAAAAAAGTACTGTTTTTATTACTTGTTCATTGTTCCACAGTAATCGTCAGTGTTATTTGTATATATATGTTAAAAATTGCTCGGTAATATGGGAGGGGGAACGCTTGAAGGCCACACAGCATGGTTGCCATTTTGCCCCCCCCCCCCCCCTCACAACGAACTACTCTTAAATTGTGGTTGAATTATAACCCGTCAGAAACATTAGTGTGAGAGCGAAATATATTTACCCTCTCCCATGTTTAAGAGAGGGACAGAAAGTGAGAAGGAGAGAGAGAGACATGGAATAGCACCTGTCCCTTGTATGTTATACTTCATGGCAAGGCTTAGATTACCCATCATACCGGATCTAAAAACAGAACGTGTAATCATGTGGAGGCAAGTAGTGAATTGAAGATAATATTACCTCAAACAAGATTATATTTGAAGATTGTAGGCTTTCGTGGTGGCTCAGCTTTATCGAGAATATGTTTTAAAGAAGTTGGTATAGTTTACAGGCTGTGTTGCCGACGTTTCGGATATCCTTGCTATATCCATTTTTCAAGGATAAGTGTTGACCCGATACCAATTGAGGTTGTGATGATGATTGTAAAAAATGGCAGTATTCTGGGATATACTGCTGAAACTATTGCCTCCGTCTTCAGTGCAGTAACTAGGTACCAGACAACACGCCAGCAAATTCCTGAAGCCAGTACAGTTCAAGATTACGCAACTGTTCACCAGTTACAAGCTACAGATTTGGTACAGCCTGTTCGGTATTAGTTCGCTTTGAAGAGTTACAGTTTAAATATACGTAACAAGTCAGCAATACAGCGTATTTATAATGATGTCATCACCTAGAAGCCTGATCCACACCAGTATTAATTCTCTGTGACGGCGTGTGATACCTTCAACATGGCCTGTTTCCTGCTGAGGTATATAGTTGACGAGGTAACGAAATCTGAAGGACAAAAAAGCATGAGTACAAAGTACATCCACATAAATATTAGTATGCAGGTGAACACCAGGTCTTAGTCTTCTTCCACGCCATCGGCCCAAGACAAAGTAGTGTGTCTCCCCGCTGAATCGCAGACGTCGGCGTCTGGTGTTTTCTCTCTTATTGCATCGTATCGGACTTCTGACTGAACTTAAATTTCTCATACTAATACACCTTTCTCCAGAATTATAACTGCTCCAAGGGATGTGGATGGAAGCGGTCGTCGTCTGAATCTAGGCACGATCCCGGCACTCGAATAGAGCGACTGAGGGAAAAGCCTCAAGCCAGGAAAGTCGGTGTCCCGGCACGGATTCAAAATGAGCACTTTCGTTTCGCACTACCACCTGAACAAACTTGGTCGGTAATTCCTACATCAAAAGCTAGTTTCTATAAAAATTTCCCCTCCCCCAGACAGAAGGAAAATGTACACACGTAAGCCAGGTTCGCATAAATCCCCGATGCGTTGTCGCCCAGGGGACTAATTTTGTACGAAGGTGCCTAAAACTTTCAGAATTACTACTGCTATGAGTATCAGTTCACATGCATCAAGCAGAGAGTGCCATATGCCAGTGAGCTACACAGATCACTTCAAAATTGTGTGTCTTCACTACAGAATTTGCTTCACGTTACCCGTCTGCGCTTAAAATATGAAGGTGGGTCCCAGATTTTTGAAAATTTTTTGTACACCTGCCATAAGCCTACTATGCCAAAGCCACATATATTTTACACAGACTGGATTGCCTACCTCACACGGGGTGCGCAGACTTGGCCCACAGTCGTGGACGAAACACATATCTAAATCGTCCGTGCACACATAGTGCCATCTGCCATCTCTGACCGACTGTAGCTGCCAAGAAGTCGCCTTCACTCTCAGGTTCAGTCTTTAATCTATTACACGGTACTGCCACCTGGTTTAACATTAAGAATCTCTGTTCTCTGCTTTTCGTAGAATTCTCAAAATAAGCAGCGAGAGCTTCGATAATGAGCATAAAGTCTTGGTCTTAGTAATGGTAATAAGGAGTGCTTAAAATGAGGAATCTGCACCTTACGAAAGTTTAAGGCATTTATTGGCTTTCAGAATGTCTGTTATGTTCATTCAGTATAGCGTTTAGTGGGACCACCGGGAATTGAACATGGACATCTCAGATTCCGAAGTTAAAAGTGTTTGGATCCACAGCTGCACTCCCCATGCGCCCCAGACGGATGAACTGAAACAGGAGAGGAGATAAAGGAATCCATAATTTCCTGGAGCTATTAACGAAAACTTGAAAAAGTCTATCAGGATAGCGGAAAATAATAACAAAATAACCTGGTCGATGTTTGTAGTATCATTGGAATTCAAAATTAAAAGTTAAAACACTGCTGTCTATAGGTGCTATCATTACACACATCCAGCAAGAAGCACGCCCGCAGAATGTGACGTCTGTGCACATAACATTAGTAAAAAGGTGAACAAAGTGGTCATTACTATCAGTGCAATTATTTCAACCAGTCATTCCGCACATGACAGTGGGTTTAATTTGAAGCCACTGCAGTATTTATCTACACTTACCTTCACAATTTGCATGCATTAGCCTCTATTTGTATTGCGTTACTGCTTACTTCTTCCGTTGTGACCTTCCTTTCCCGGCGTCGTATAATGGGGCTGTCGTTAAATAAAAATAAATAAGTATCTTATATCCGGACATTGGTTTCGCCTTCTTATAATTACATGTAACGTTATTGGAAAGAGGTTGAAATATTTTGTTCCACAATAAAATTTGATTTAGCCTGAGCCACGGCACGGGTCTCGTTAATTACACAGGTAACACGTTGATTACAGATACTGAGCAATGTAATCTACACAGACTATTTGAGAACAAGATAGGCAGCATACGTACAACGTAAGATTGTGGCGCGTTCGCGTAATATTTATGCCTCCTCGGCTATCCTAAATGCTCGATACCATTTCACTTGAAGATAGCGCTTTAAAGTCGCCATCATCATTAGAACCTACTCAGGTGTTCATGTAAAGTGCCAAATATTTTTTCCCGAATTTAACCACATTTAGATTTTCTCGACAATTTCCATGGAAATCCCCAATATCAAAATTCAAGGAGATCCGTCCACTGGAAGCCGCGCTGGCAGATGCGAAAGACGGACGGATATGACGAAGGTAATAGGCACTTTTAGCGGCTATGCGAAGGCGCCTAAAAACAGGACATTAAATATATATTAAGATACGGCTCAAGTATTTTGTTAACATGCTATAAATTCAAGATCCCAGTTCTTACGTTGTGTGAAGTACAGTTCCTGTAAGACACTTTCCTCAATTTACTTACGAGTATACGCAGAGGTTAAAATCATTCCATATATCTCTATAACAATTCCACAATCCCATATCCCCATTGGTGTGGTTTTCCGAGCCAGCACCTTTTATATACAGCAGCACTCACTTTGATAAAACAAAAGGAGTGTAGGTGAGAAACAGAGAGAAAGAGAGAGAAGAAATCTTAGAAAAAGAGAGAATATATACACCACATACTCTCAACAAGTAGTTAAGGAGAGACCTTACAGGCCGTTCCAGTTCTTTTACCGCATCTAGCTACTCCAATTTGCGAGAAAACTACTACTTCTCGTCCTGGGTTCTCGTGTTTCCCGAGAGATTACGTCACACTTATACCCTCACACTTCTTAACCCAACTGCCTTCCATATTCTCCGAATCCCAAAAGACACAACTACTGAGGTTCATTTTATATATGTATATAAAATTCTACCCTTTCCCCTTCATTCTCCTTAACAACCTCTCTATAGCAATGAACAACTGTTTTAACAGCAGTTCCTTTAAATTTCTCCCTTAATTGTGTATATAGAGACCAATTGTGCGAAGGGGATGCTTTTCCATTTCGGTGGAAGTTACGAGAAATACAAAAAGGGTGGGGGGGGGGGTAAATCTGAGTTATTGGATATGCTTCACGGCTTGTCTCTTCCTCGCTTACAACGTGTCCTGCCTCCTTACCCTTCTGTAAGTTGCGACCTTCTTCCATTTTCTCTTCTTCGTGTTTACTATATGGCTCTCATGTAAAGTGCGTATGGATGGAGTAGAATCACGCACACCACATTACAAGTGTGTTTATACTTCTAGGCGCCCGCTGTATTTCCCCTCATCTCCTTACATTTATTTTATGACTGTACAGTATCATTGTCACAATACACTCAGGGAAAAATGAGATCGTGTTACTACTGTGAAGCAAATTCTGTGTACACATGAACGTTAAATGATGAAAGAGAAATGATTACGTGCTTTTGGCTGGAGATTTGTGTCAGCTGACTGATTCTTATTGTGAACACCATGGCAGGTGTTGTGTGCAAGCAACTTTAACAATAAAAAGTGAGTTACTTTAACCTTTAACTGGTCAATTTCTTCTTAACAATGTAAAATAAACCGTTTCCTACCTCCAACAAAACACAATGTATCATCATTACAAATATCAGAGTAGGGAAAATTCTCCTGTTTATTCTCCGGTTAAAGTCACAAAGAGAAACTTCGAGTGACAATGAAAACCTGAATGCTAAATTAGTTGCGACTGTTGTATAAAGAGTTCATTGCTGATACGATTCCCCTTATGTGACGGTTTATCACAGAACTAGCGCAGTCTAAGGGCCTGGAATTTTGATGCGAATCCCACTACAACCACTGCCTTGTTTCTTTGAATTTCCGTGCATTCTTTGTAGATGTATCGTTGGAATGATTCCACATCCAAGGTATTTTTCGTAATGTACGTAACAGACTGAACAGATGAACAAATCTATGTACTTAACCAAACAGGTGGAAGTTATACTGAGACGTACATGGTATTGGTGATGAGAATTATGTTGACTGTGAGACATCAATGAGGACTGTAAACTTCTATAACAGATTAGTTCATCAGAAGACAGAAACAGCTGATATACACATCTCCGGCTAAGGTGTAACACTGTATAAATACAGAGGTAAAGGTATCCCCATCAGCGCAATGACGGCACATATACATAGCCTCAAACCTATATGAGTGGTCAGTTTCATGCTCTGGCAGCTTTACCTTTAGGGGAAAAGGCCACGGTGTCCATTAAATACAAGGCCACGTGGGACCTAAAAGAGCGTTTCGGAGGGTATGAAGTAGTGAAACACTTTGCGTAACTTATCACCTTGTGTGACAGAACTCTTCAAATATCGAATAATGTAGAACAAAATTTATAATCCATCAAAGCATATTTTAATCCTACGATAAATTCCAAAGTTTATTTATATTTATTTGTAGGCTCAAACACGCATTTTATGTAGACAACCTAAAAAAGCATTTAAAGTGTTACCTACATTTCAGGTACATTCTTCTACCTCACTCTCAAGGAAACAAATATTTATGTCACATACCCAGTGCTGAAGTAAATACGTTTTTCTTTCCTTCTCCCTGTATTTTCCCGACAGATCTTGTGTATACATATGTTTTATGTTTTTATTTTTCAGGTTTACGGTATTGCTGTCAGCGAGTGGCGTGATCTAGAGACTCCATATCCGACAATGTATGTGGGAATTTCAGCAAGTGTTGATTTTGTGTTTACTTGCAAGGCCATATAATGCACAATATTGGTGCTTACTCTCTCTTCCAGCACCAGCTGAAGCTGTCTATTTCCTTCATCTTGTAAATAAGTAGTCTTTACACGCTCATTTAAAATGGTTTACAAGCGTGCTGCCACAAGTGATGATAATGATGACAGTTTCTGAGAGAAATTATTAAACAAAATTGTAGACTACGAGCAACATGTTTCCTTCTATCGTCATTACTCCTTTTCGTATATTCAATTTCCACTCTCACGTAAGTGTACAGTTAGTACGTAATTAAAATTTTAACTCTGTGTAATATATTGTAATTTTTTTATGAAATTCAAAGTAAAATTCAAAATAATTAATCTCAACCTGTATATGACAGTGTCAAGGATACTTCAAGCCTTATAAGGCGGACTTTTTAACAGGCCACGTGCCATCTTAATTGGCCTGGTCCATGTAATAATGGAATGAACTTTTTTACGATAGAAACATATTTTCTAAGAACTTCTACCTAGAATGCCATTTAGCAATAGAGAATGTCTTAGTCAAAAAACTAGCAGAATAAAATTTACAGTACGCTATATATTTGTAGTACTCTATCACTTATGCCTATTGGTTGCAACAAGTTATCACTCTGATTTACTTCCAAAACACATTCCTCGACATGTTGTTAATACTTTGACTGGAAGCAGCCCAAGTCAAGGCCCCTATGTAACAAGATAACCTGCCAAGTTAACATCCCTGAAATATTGTAGTAATGGCTCTTTCAATAAGTAACGCTGACAGTGGCTGTAACGGGCAATACAACAGAGCCAACGTGTGCCATCGGAAATATTTGCCGTTAAAAAGAAGTCTGAAGAATATATAGACCAGCCAAAATTCAGAGTTGAGAATAAAAGACAATAAAAAGACGTTCAAGGTTAAAAAAACCTGTACTGGCTTGGCAGTGTCCACTCAAAAAATGCGGAAAAGACCTTGACTTGGTTCCAGTAGCCTTTTTTCCCTCCATTTTCTTTGCCGTCTTCCTTCCCCAGAACTTCCAATGACAATTAAAGAGCAACAGAAAAGCCAGGACAGAAAAGTTGACATCCTTTATAGTACCAAGGATAATTTAGTGCCCCCATTTAGAGTCTGGTAGGTTAGTTCTTTGAAGACAGTTGTGAACAACTACATTGTCAGAACAAAGGTAGTTCACACAAGGCAAAAGCAGCAAATGATGGCGGAAGGCTGAAATCTTCTGTATTACAGTACCTTCACAATACGTAAAAAACAAATTCTAGTTAACAGGTCGAACATACATGTCAGCGTGTGTAGGCGGATTTTTATGAAATCTGGCATTTCAATATGTTTTCGAAAATCCGTTGAGAAAAGTCAATTTCATTAAAATCTGACAAAAATAACGGCTACCTTACACAAAGACCTATGTACATTTATGATTAATACCTCGCTGAATTCTTCTTAGAATGAGAAATTTTATATTTTTTCTATTCAAACTTTCTTCCGAAAATCCTGTCGTTTATGAGATAATATGGGAAAATATGATACAGCCTGACAGGCCACATGACAATATAATACGGTGCAGTAAAGATGCGATTTGCATGCCGGATAACTAAAACATGAATACAGACACACACTCATAGAAATTAATACTTATTGTTTCATAAGCGATTAATTCCGTCTGATCTCCTAAAATGTTTTGTGGCAAAACTTACAACAAGACAGGGAATGTACATATAACGTAAAAGTGCGACGCGTTAGCATAACCATTGTTGCCGTAAAAAAGAAATAAGTATGACATATTCTGAGTAGGTGTCTCCAGCTTTAATAATCAAGCACGCAAAGCGCGTATGCCGTATTTTATGGTCATACAATAAAATGAAGCAAGGCTAAATGGATTGGTCACATCTTGCCTTCTAAAATACGTTATCAAAGGAAATATAGAAGGGACGCGAAGACGAAGAGAAGACATACGCAGCTACTGGATGACCTTAAGGAAATGGGGTGATACTTCAAAGAGGAAGCACTAGATACCATTCTGTGGAGAACTCGCTTTGGAAGAGTTATTGACCTGTCTTAAGACATGCGACGTGATTTTGATGACGATGATGACCATAATGATGTAAAAATAAACATGCATTGTTTTCAAAATAATGACAACGCAGCTTTCCAATTGCTGAGAATTTAAATGACTTCCATGTCTGCAACCTGTAAAAGCAATTTCAACCTGTTAAAAACGTTCTGCTGATTGAAATTCCGTTTGTACACACAGTAAACTGATGACCTAAACGACCAATTTTCCTTTGGTAAAACCTCGGTGTGTGTGTGTGTGTCACATGACATACCTCATTATTGGATACGTCTACGTGCGTCTATGAGCATTTACACAGAATTTCATCTGAATTTTTTGACGCGTAATCAATAAAAAAGAACCACACTAGTAAAAGTTCCACCATTTCAGTTTCGGAATTCAAATACGCGTAAATTGTTTATGAATTCTGCACACAATTCACTAACGCTTAAAGCGCATTATTTTCTAAAAAGTGACCAGGTTCACATATTACAATTCAAAACAAGAATATTTGAAAAAATTTTTAAATTAAATACATCGTGTTCATCCCACAACAGTTTATTACTTGTCTCGTTCAACTGTCAGTTGTGTGAAGTATATCTAATATGGTACAGTGAACACAACACAGCACAAATTTAAATGAAGGTGGAACCTGCGAGGATGTTTACAGATCGTTACATGAATTACTTGTATTGGAAAAAGAATAAAAAATATCCAAATATTAACGCAGGTAGAACCAGAATTAATGGCTGACTATAAATTGCCACATTACACCACAACGCTCGCTTCTTATTATTACATACCGTTGTTTAGTTTGCATATTAATCAGTACTTCACCCTCTGAAAGTGATAGTCACAATAACCACATTCTGAAAATTTATTTTGGAACAGCATATTCGTTTTTAAGTTTCATTTTTTACACATAAAACAAGATTTTTATCTCTTAACATGTGCAAGTGCATATGTTGACCTTACATCCTTTTTAAACATGTACTTATTACTAGCCTTACTCATTTGTGGTCTCGTTTTTTAATTTCGTATAGAGGCCTATGAATGTATTTAGGTCACGCAAAAATTTCGAGCGTAAAATGGTCTCGTAACAAAACTGAACTGCGAAAGACTGGCAATATAACGGTCATGGCTTTATATAAGTTAGCGAGGTATTTATCAATATATATCCCTTCTTATAAGCAATGTCAAAAATTATTAAACACATCCTTAAAATACCTCTAATAGAAATCAAAGACTAAGAAATGAAAGGTAAGTGAATGGCAGCAGTATACTAATGTATGGCTCTGACGTTGCCACCTTGCAGCTTAAGAGAATGTAATCAGTTTCAATATTACATCAAAGAAATGGTCGCTTTGTTTCCACCACATATTCGAAGAATTTGTCTCCAAGAATAGTTTCTTTAGGCATGGAAATATGTTTCTTTACACACGAACAAGTTATTGTATATAAAACAAAATATATGTAGAAATTTCCTGTAAATTTTGATTAATTATAGAAATATGTTCCTAATATTCTATTCTTCTCACCCTGATTTTAAACGCGTTTTATTCAACGGCCCACGGGTTTTCTAATTCTGTCAGAATAAAATGTTTACTCAGTCCTGATTCTTCAGTTGTCCTGTATGCATTGATCGGTCCGCTCTTAATGTATTGTCGACTGAAGCCCAGAAAGAATACAATCCAAAATGTTCGTCGCCTTTAGTACTTCCTATCACTCACAGTTTCCTTCGTAAAACTTATTAACCAGTTCCTTCCACTTCGACGTACATTCAGGCTAAAATCTACATTATACGTGCACAAACTAGTGTAACTGGTAACTGGTGATTAGGTTAATGAGAAGGTCACTAGTGCAAGGGGTATCTGTGTTACCGGAACACTGAGTTTTCAAATCACAGACTAGTATTAAACCAGGGTTGTGACTTGTCACAAGAAAACGGAAGCGCCTTCTGTTGTAACGTCAGCGGACCGTTCAAGGCCGTACAGTAATTTAAATTATGGGTGGTCTAGTTTAATGAGTCACGACTGTACAGTGTTACCTGCTAGCCGTCCCATCCCTCTCCCTGCTTTCGAGGTTAACCAAGAAAAGAAAGCCTGCCAAACTTGGCAACGGTGTGTACTGATGGGGCTTGAACGAAATGGCCGTGCACGGAAGCCATAATTAACAAGTTTATTGTATAAAGGCGACAGACAAATAAAGATTTGAATACGAAATACAATTGTAAAACGTATGAATGGCATAATCGCTACGTTGTACACATAAAATTGCTCTAAAATCAACATATTAAATAATTTTGTATATTTTTAGCAATACAATTGTATTACAATGCTGTATTATTTAAGTTGCAGGCATCACTGAATAGGATGAATAGGCATTTGGAAGTTAGGTTTCTTCAACTTCCTTACACAATGTGCTGAGAACAACTGACGGAACAGCAGCTTCTTGTTATGCACTTCAGTAAACATGTAACTAAAATGTCACCCTTCAGGCACACTGAAGGAAAAGAACAAGGAAGATGTACCGAATCAACTCCACCCTTTATTGCATTAATTGTGAGAGCGAAGAATCATATGTTGTGGGGCAAACTTAATAATGAATCTAAAAGACTCAAAATATGTCGGTTAATTAAACAATTGAAAAGTTATGTTCTGACACTGAACAAAACGAAGAAAATATAGATTTTTAAAATATATTTTTTTCGATTTATTTCCAGATGCATTGACAGGCCTTAAATTTTACCTGACATCAAAGATTTTCAAACATGCAAGCCTGTACGAACCCTTTGTAATTTAGCAATTACAGTGCGTACAGTATTTCCTGCAACGATGTCAAGAATTAAACTACTTGAATCTCAGGACGACGCTATTTGAAGCCCTCATACTATAGTCTTCTGAGTTGTGACACTGTCTAACCACAGCTGGTTACCAACGTTTAGAAGGAATCTGCTCCCTCCATCTTCAGGATAAGAGACTGGCTAGTAGTAGCCAGCAGAAATCGTGAACATTCGTGTGTGCGCATTAGAGGCCTCTACATTCATGTAAGAAATTAATTTTTGACATCTTGATATTATCCCTCGCACACAAATAAAAAAGTGTTTTTTTTGGTTTCAACAACGTATAGTAACGTTTCGAGTTTTCGGAGGGACATGCTGCCTCTATCGTTAGAGTGATGGAATCTAGTTCAGCTCCACATGAATTAGAAGCCACACCGAAGATGGAACCAGCACGTTCCTCCGAAACGTCGGAACAAACCTTGATTACACGGTGTGAAAACCATAAAATAGACCATCACTTGAAACCCGGCGTGAGAACCTGAAAACCTATAAATAAAATAAGAGTCACATGATCTTAACTGTCTAAAGACTCAGATTTAACTGAATCATATTTAAAGCTTCAGGTTGTACCGTGCAGTAAACAGTCTCCAATATGGAAGCCAGTCAGTTAATACTATATAAGGAAATAGCACCTGCGAGCAGAACGTAGAATTTTTTTAATGTCAAACCTAGCGACAAATAAAGTAATCACTAAGCTGTTTTAAAAGATCCTCCTATCGCACGGCTTCTTAATCAGAAAATTATCAGAGACGCTGCTGATATAACGAGGCGGCAAAACTAGCTGCCATAAACGAGGAGCATTTTCCTTTACAACTCAAACAGCCCACCTTGTCAGCTTTACGTCCTAACTCTAAGTAAATTATTTGTTTTAAATACCAGAAAGAAGGTTAGTTATTGTGAGTGGTAGTCTATAGCCCGTTCGCGCTTTGATGGCATCAATGTGTGCTGGCCGCTGGCTTGCAAAGCATACAAAGCTGTCAGAAGCGTGCCCCCAAATGAGTTCATGTAGTGAATTTAATGTAAATGTTGTATCACATTTCGTCTGTTATTTTGATAAGACCTCAGAACAAGGTCGCACACGTCACAACTTTAATTACGGGAAAAAGATGATTCGCTGACACAACTAAGATAGACAGACTGCAAATGTTACACGGGGTTTTCCATAATTAGATGATAGTGTACGTCGAAATGGAAAAGACTGGCTTAATCTACGGACAACTACTGACGACAGGTATGTCAGTACAGCTACAAATACGAAATTCCGAATATGAGTTAGGCATATGACGGCTAAGCAAACAGCAAGCAAGTAGTTGCACCTGAATATAATTGCTACCTGTGAGGTTTATAATTGCCTGTGAATCAGATTAAACCAAAACTGAGGAGAGACAGAGTGCCATTGTGAGGTGTAGAAACAGGATGCAAGGAAGTAACATCCTTGTTATAATCATAACAGGGAAATAACATGTAATTTATAAAGCAGCTTAAATTTTGAATGTTTTCCTTTTTGCTATCAAAGACGATAAATATTGCAACATGTTCTTTCCGCGCCAAATATTTTTTCCTTTTTTAAAAAAAATCCAAAGTAAAATTTCGTGTTACTTGTAACTATCCGTAATTTATTACATTTGACGTGCTGAACTGATGTTGGTTTTGTGACATTTATATGTGCAATAATGGAAACATATATGTATGTACAATTTATGTCGTGATTAATGAAAGAAACACTGACCATGAGAACCTAACCCCCGTATACCTATATATCCCTGTATTCACAAACAGCGGTTTCGTCAACCCCTGCAATTTTTACAAGAGTCACCACTACAGTTGGCGAGGATATGGTGTATACAGAACTGTAGTTTTACGCGCTGTGTTATAGTGTCATGAAACTTGGTCTCTTACACTGAGGAAAGAACATAAGGTGCTCAAGAACAGGGTGTTGAGGAGCATATTTGGAAATAAGGGGAGGAAGTAACAGGAGGGTGTGGGAAACTGCATAGTGAGGAACTTCATAATGTACATTGCCCGCCACATATTGTTAGAGTGATCAAATCAAAGAGGATGAGATGGGCGGGGCACGTTGCATGCTTGAGGGAGACTAGAAATGCATACAGTGTTTTGGTGCGGGACCCTGAAGAACAGAGACCACGTGGAAGACTAGGCTAGCTAGCAGAATATTATTCAAGTGGATCCTAG
Organism: Reticulitermes speratus; assembly: GCA_021186555.1. Classification (NCBI taxonomy): domain Eukaryota; kingdom Metazoa; phylum Arthropoda; class Insecta; order Blattodea; family Rhinotermitidae; genus Reticulitermes; species Reticulitermes speratus. The sequence continues at coordinate 33,999,101 of JAJKFL010000003.1, read as the reverse complement.
AAAAATAGCATGGGATGACTTACAATGGATTCAAGCTGTAACAGGAAAGGTAAAAGTTGAGGGCCCTTGAGAACAGAGAAACGAACTTTGGTGTTTCATGCTTACTTAGCTTGAACATCATCACTTCGGGATCTTGCCAGACTATTTCGCATTGGATTTTCTGCGTCAGATATACTTTACACAAATTGTATGTCCGTACGGCATCGTAACTGTCTGTACATATTTCTTCTTACACACCCTATCTCACACGGACAGCATTCGAAATTCTTCCTGTGCGTGCCCTATATTTTTTGGACAACCCTGACATTCAGTCCCGGGTCCCTAGAGAGCGCTGGACTATATATTCTAACGACAATTAGACTGGTGGCTTGGATTCTTCCCTCGGGAGATTTCTTCGTGTGGTCTTGTTCGTGTTTCTCTCCCTTCCGTCTATGGAGTAATGCGACTAACTGAAACACATACAGTTCTCTCCTAATACTGTATATATGGTTTTCTCAAGATTTTGCTTCCTCTCCGTGTAAGAAAACAAAAGGTATACAGAAGAGAACGGTAGGGAAGAAGTCCTGGACTTCCAATAGAAATTTAGGAGGGTGCATATAGTTCATTCTGTCGCCTTGACATCGACAAACGTCCACATAACGTAAAACAAAAGGATTCAGCCTTTGGCCTTGTAATATAGCTTCTATATGTAAGTCTCGTGACGTGTCAAGTCTTTACTCGAAGCGAAACCAACCATTAACCATACGGAGTTTCATTATTCAGTATTGTTTCTAACAGTTATGTTTGAATTCTACAGTGTTTTAAATACGAAATTCATCTACATAGTATTTAAGTATTACGATAAAATCGTTTGAGAGATAATTCCTGTTTGTTTTCAGCCACAAGTAACATCTTTCTCTAGACAAAGTGCATATTTAATTTTATGTCAAATTTGATTATAGTTTGGTATTTAGTGCAAATCTTTTTGTGTATCAGAGACCTGCGGCACAATTTTGCCACTATGTATTACAGACTATAGTACAGATGTAAACACTATTGAACTTACACAAATTAACAACAGTTTAGAGCACACCGTATCATTGTTCAAATACTTTGGGGACTTCAGTTTTCTTTTATCTTTGATCCCGCCGCTCTCTGCACAGCTTTCGGTTAAAATGTGCCTCGCTAGATGGTCCTGTTGATGCCGATACAGGGAGTGAGAATCCAGGGAGGGAAGGCATAAAGACAAGGCAAGGACATTAATTATAGGAGGATTAATGTGCCTTCGAAGCCAGACGCTTCCTACCTACCAACCTACCTACCTACCTACATGAGAGTAAACCCGACGTGGCAGTCTTGTTCACAATGCGAAGCGAGAGCAACATAAGCCTGTTTGTCTTAAGATTTCCAATATGAAGATTTCACAAATTAACTAAAAACGTTAATACTGCTGATCAAAGAGAAACTATAAAGGAAGAGGAAGCTATTCCAGAAATGCTGAGCACACTCTCCTAATTCGAATTAACATAAATATTATACCATACTCTATCATTCATTTATTTTGGACGGCAAATGTAAAATATTCGTATAAACTCGCAGCATGAATATAGGCGACGAAAACACAACAACTTATCGACTGGAGGATGTTTCAACTAAGTAAACCGATTCTAAGTTGTCAGTTTCAGAGCATCTACAACTGGTTTTGGAACCTCAAAAAAGTAAACATGGTAGGATAGCTTTCATGTACTCTAAAAGTAGATTCATTAATTTCTCTTCTTGTATTGTTTTACATAGCACATATTATACTACACAATTGCCAGTGCGCTAGTATCTCTGTGCGTACAAGATAACATAAAGATAATACAAACCATCCAGATTTATCAACAACTACGTTTCAAAAACATTCGGTAAACATCAGGCACACATACATGACGGTGTTACACAAATACTGCAACATCGGTAAAGAGAAACACTTCTTACACGTAGACTGATCTCACAGAGGTTTTAAAACTACAAAATATAATTGAATACACACCATAAGATTTCAATTTTCCAATTTCCTTCCGTTGTTTTCCTACTTCATAACGCGGATCTAACAGAGAATTCCTATGACGTTTGTTCTCAGTTCGAATCTCAGAGAAAAAAATAATGTCTCAAATACAAAAACAGTCCGTTAACACTGTGTGGGTAAATAATCGCTATTTGTTCTGAAAACCAAACAAAATACACAAATAGGCTGTGTGGCCAAAACACCGACATTCTCAATGTTAAACTTGACGGTGCGTTTAACAACCACTGGGATTTAACGGTTTAAGTTACTTCCTGGACGTTTCTAAGTTTCTTCATTGCCAAATTTCTAAAAATTATTACATGAGTACGAATAATTTAATTTTGCCTCATTTGTGTCATATCTGGATGTTAATTTTTTACAATTATATAAATGAACAGCAATTATAGTCCAATTATTAACATACTGCCCAGGCAATTTTATTATTTCAGGATAGTTTTAAGTAAAATCCAATCGAATAAGGGGTATTTCGGACAGCGTATTTATAACATTATATATGTACACCCTTACAAGATGGATCAAGTTTTATGATGTGTATTTACTAACTGATACTGCAGTAATACAAGTATATTGTAAATATTGTATCCCTCAGTTCCTTTTGGTGTATACCGAATGTGGCTGAAAAATGTTAAGGACATTTTTGTCACAAATCAAGCCTCCGAACTGTAGGACTGAGTGTTGTGTTGACGGGTCATTCTTAACTACTAACAATTTCCTTTTATGGTTTAATGTTATATCACGTCCCTCTCAAAAAAAACAGGAGAATGTGAAATATTTCAGCTATTTCGGTAGCATGATAACAAAAGATGCAAGATATACACGTGAAGTTAAATCCAGGACTGACATGGCAGAGGCAACATTCAACACGAAGACTCTTTTCACCAGCAAATTGTACCTAAATTTAAGGAAGAAACTAGTAAAGTGCTACACTTGAAACACAGCTGTGTATAGTGCTGAAACTTGGACACTTCGGAAAGTAGATCATAAATACCTAGAATGTTTTGAAATATGGTGCTGGAGAAGGATGGAGAAGATCAGTTGGATCGATCGTGTGAGAAGTGAAGAAGTATAACATAGAGTCAAAGAGGAGTATCCTACATACGATAAATAGAAGGAAGGATAACTGGATTGGTCAAATCTTGCGTACGAACTGCCTTCTAAAACGCATTATTGGAGGAAAGATAGAGGGAAGGATGGAAGTGACGGGGACACGAGGAAGAAGACGTAAGCAGCTACTCTATGGCCTAAGGAAAAGACAGGATACTGGAAATTGAAGCGTTAGTTCGCACTCTGTGGAGAACTCGCATTGAAAGAGGCTATGGACTTAACGTAATACAGACTACAGAATGAATGACGTCCCTCCACGCCCCCTCTTTCTGTGTTACAAAGAAAATAATGGGGAGAAAACATTTAGATCTCTTCTGCACATCATCCTCACCACAAAACTCTTACTGATTTTCTTTCATGGTCACAGCCATTCCGGAGAAAGACACAGGAAGCCCATCCAAGCAAAAGACTTGTTTCCCAAACAATAATTCACTTGGGATCTGCAAATGATTCCTGTAATGACTGACTTCTGTGTCAATTACAGCCGAGCCAAAATATTGCATAAAATGATGCATATCCAGTTATTGCCTAGTGAAATGACCCAAAGGATTTCGAAGCAACACTGCCCAAAGCTTCCTGTTCACAAACGTTATAAACGAACAGTGACTCGTATACTATGTAACATAAAATATATATGTTTTCTGTGGATTAAATTCCTATACAGTAGAAAGATATTGTTTAGGTTGTAAGTCCTATTCTGTTTTCTCTGCGCTACCAAAACCTACACCTTATTGAAGTGACAATTTCAGTGCAGCCAGTTTCTAAAGTATGACGCCTCCACATTCATCACACACAAATCATACTTCCTTCCGATGCTATTTAACCTGAGAATTTCAATTACTACAGCTAATGGTTGCGTTATTCTAACAAGCATTGTGCACCAGCGCTAGTGCCTGTGGAACTTTCGAAGAGCATGCCTGGTTGGGCTCCACTTGGATCCCGGTACACCTATATGCCGTAATAGGGGGGCGGAGGGGTGTGGGAGAGGAGGAGGCGCCAGCATCAGAATGGATTGCAGAATCAGGGAGGTCTTTCTGCTCAGCATTGATATTACACCACAGGTTACAGTGCTAATATATATAGGTGTCTGTACTGGGCAAGTGGAAAAGAGAAAAACGTTTCAACCGAGCTGCAGAGGTTTATACAATGTCACAGAATTATTTGTGAAATCTTTAAATATAAGTTACGTTTCTTTCTGTGGAGTCCTTTTACTGCGAGCTGCTGGTAGCCAACATATTCATATGTGTGATCGTGTGTGTGGAATAGCGTTACTCTCTCATGCTTTATTACAAAGTACCCGTAGACGTTTACCTGTCAAAAATAATGGACTGACAAATAAAGTATCACAAGAGAATTTTTCCATAATCACATAAGATATTCGCAATGGAAACAAAAATAACGCTCTTGTGAGATAGGTTTACTCACATAAATGCACAGAAAAAATTATACCGATAGTAGATATATTATAGTTATACACGATTTAGGAATTCTTCATTTGCATGCAGCAGTTCAATGATTCTTAGAATATTTTCTATGCAGTGTCCCATGTGGGAAATGTGCTCACGTATATGCCATGGCACAGTAGGAAACAGAATAGAACTGTGAAGGCTGAAGAGGGCATCACAGACGATGTGCTATTCTGCGCGTGCGCGAGTTGGCCCATTTTCACTTGGCTCCACGTTGTGACGGCACTCACAAGCCCAGTGTTTCTTCTACTGGAATGTAACTCCATGGGGCAGGGTCTTCCGCGAAAAGCTCATACTCGTTCCTTTAATCAAGAAACTCCCTGCCCTTTATAGAACGCAAAATTAATTATCAAATGCGCATAAGTGTTCATTACTGGTCCGTATCCTGACCACGACAAAATCAGTCACTCCTTCACACACCATTTATTTGTGCTGCATTTCAATATTAATTCCCATGTACGAAAAAGTGATCTTCAGGTCTTGCGACAAAATGTATGTAAGAATTTAAAATAATATTGTGAAACCTCGGTCATTTATTTTAGGTGTACGTTCATCCATCGTCTATGAAGTTGTCTTATTTTTATCTTGAGGTCTGGGGGAATCCAATAAAGAAAACTGCCTCCATTTAGGTATGTTCACATAGTCGCCAAAGTTCGGAACTGAATTTACTGCTACAAGTTAGATTGTTACTGGAATATTCTATTTGTGTTTTCTACACAATCAAAAGACATACGTTCAGATCTACCAATCACGCTTTGAATATACTACTTCCTCTTTCACTGTGAAAGTACGTGACAGAAAGGAAGGGCAGGGAAGGACCAAAAGATGAGAAATTCCCTTTTTTGTCAACAACAATAAATCGGGCTATTATACTTGTGTTGATATATCTCTGCAGCAGACAGAACTACCATTAGCTGCCTCCGAGATACAGACACATGTACAACTTGGTGACTTGAACGATAAACCGAAAAAGTTTACACATTATGAAACAAAAAAGTTAAAGTTCTCCGTACAGCCACGACAGCGGAACGTTCAAATTACACCCAAACAGAAAAACTTCTTTCAAAGTGATGTTTCAACCGCATGAGTATTCACTGTAAACGGGCACTACTCTTCAAATAATACCTCCCTTTTAAAACATCTGTTTTTCGCATGATTGATAAGGACCTCCAGGGGACACCGATTACAGGTAGTATAAAAAACAATAGAGATTTCAAGAAACATTGAGAATAGATCAGCGGCGCACAAATCCCGGGCGCCAGTTTTTTTTTACATGGTGAAGGGCCCCGCAGCAGATGCTACGGACGCACCATAGCCTTAAGGCTCTTTGGGCAACCCTGTGATGAAGATGAAGATGAGCAGTTTTTTACCAAGTTTTACAAGTAATGGAGCACCAGTCAAATGAAATTGACAGGGGAAAACCGACAACTCGGAGAAAAACCTGTCCCAGTGCCACTTTGTCCACCACAAACCCCATATGGACTGACCCGGGATCGAACTCGGGCCTCCGCAGTGGAAGGCCGGCGACTAACCGCCAGAGCCATGGCACGGCCTCGGGCGCCAGGTTACTGTGGCGACTAAACTTTGTACAGTGGCACGTAATATTTGTGGGTCCTTGGAATGGAAATTGTTTCACATCACCCTTCTGGCCCCTAAAAGTTTGAAGTGGCTCCTTCATTTTTGGAATGTTTGCGCTCCCCTGAAATATATTATAAGCGCAAGTGACGTTATGTCACCGACAGTGACATATGAGCCCACCGAGACGGTAGGGAAGTCGACGGCTTTCGCAAATCAGGGGGAAAAAAACGACTTGTGATCACCCGGCCTCAAACCGGTCCACAAAAAGTTGTGTGATATTTCTGCATGGGACTGGAGATATGTACTTACTTTTCCACTTTCATTTATAAGTTTTCATTGAATTTCATTATATTATATTAGTTTACTTTACATCCGATACTTCAGAACAATAATTACAAAATCTGTTACGAGACCGTGCTTGTAGGGATGGACAAAACCTGGGCAGCAGTATCAAAAACACAGATCATATCGCAGTAGATGCAGAAGCCATCTGAGATATTGTGTGCAGTCAGGAACAAAGAGGTTTATTGAATACCAGCGAGGCAGGGGTAGCCACCTTACGCTGGAAAGAAAGACTATAATCTCCTAAAGAACTACAGATATGGTTAAACGCTGCCATCATATTGAGTGAATGTTTGCAGCTGCGATGATGGATTTGGTTTTTTTTATTAAGATACGAATCTTAAATAAAAACAAATACGAATTGTATCGTGCGTACAAAGCAACACTTGAGGTGCGTTCAGGGTTTTTAAGTGACTAAGCGGAAAGCAGAGCGCCATATTATGTTTAGTTCGTCAACTGTTTCTTCAGCCTCTCTGGCTTTTCCAAGTTTCTTGTTCTTACCCCATAAACAACGAGATATTAACATAATTGTAGCTACGTGTACATGTAAAATTGCCTCTTATTTTTGTCTGATTGCTCTGATGGAACCCGAGTTTTTCTTGCGGACAGAAAGATGGGCACAGAAACACCCTGACGCTAATATTCGCCATCCACAGTACTTTACAAACGTATAAAGCGTGGAGAAAAATGTGACGTTACAGTACTAATTTAACTCACAGAGTGGCATTCCTCTAGTGCAACTAACAGTTTCTCAGCTAGTCAAGCCATTCCTCCCCTTTTTATGAAACAAGACGAAAGTACAGAAAATATTAGCGATCTATTACAGAAAACTGACACAACACTGAGTTTCCACTTGGACGTAATACAAAATTACCTCTGGTCCTTAAAACTAAGATTTTCCCAGCAGTGCGGAACGAGTGGAAATTAAAGAAAAAAGAAATTTCACTTTACAAGAGCAAGTAAGTAGTTTAATGATCAGCTGCAAATGACATGCTTCTTCAGTTAATTACTGTGTCCCTGGATGCAGATACTTGCACATACATAAAATACAATAAAATACAAATACCTACCCGACGATTTTTGTGTAAGAAACAAAGCACAATAACTACTGGCATAAAATCTGAAGCAGCCCACATTTATAGAGAGTATTTCCGTAAAATTTTACCACAAAATTATAACTAACTTTGACTGCTTGACTATAACGAGTATCTAATACCAGTAATAATAATGGCCTTTTCTAATCTCCGAACTGTATCAGACTCAGGTCTGATATCCCACATATTTTAATTACTGTGGTTAAGAATTAGAATCCCACTTGGGATGCCCGTGTGTTTCTGTGTTCTTCCTCGTAAATGGCAGACGCGTAGTGGTATCATTCCCTTTCTAGGAAGTCCTACCGCTCATCTTTGACAATTGAATAGCAGGAATGCCGACAGCAGGCAAATGTCGGTAATACAGGGACCAGCCAACAGAATGTGCAGGCAGAAAGAGGACACACTGATACCTCCTTACGTGAGATTACTGTGAGTCATCGAACTGCATGCTGGACTTACGGTGATGTCTTACTGTTAGTATGCTATTTTGATTCCTATGCGGTCCGTGAATAATGAAGTTTCTAAACATAGATTATTTGACTACAATTATAAAAAAAACCTACTAGAATCATTATCTTGTCAGCACATCTAAAAGATACACCCATTTTCTTTTCCAGCTTGCTAGGCCTATTATTGTCAGAAGAAACAAACTGGTAGGAAAAGGGAGACTGTAAAACTGGTCCGTGGTAATTCATTTCCATTATTTAACCTCAGCGATTTCCATACCTTCTAACACCCGACTATATTAATGTATCTGTTTTTCTGTAACTCTGCAATTCCAGCATCGTGAATGCTGGTTAATGGAGAGTGGTAAGGGAACGTTTTACACATAATACCATACCATATAAAACGTTACTGTGTCTATACCAGAGAATAGGGTGGGGAATTCTACATCGCGAAATGTCCGTACCGAAATCGAAAGCACTGCCAAGCTTAGCAAGAGGAGAATAGAAAGACAGAGAGAGAAGGAGAGAAAGCCGAAACCTAATCAATAACCCCAAGTGTTTGTCTTGCTTTAGAGGTTAGATCGCCATAGGGATAACCAGACTGCCTTCTGGGCCAGTATCTCACATATGTACCATATTTATTTACGGTTTACTTAAAGGACTATTACGGAAGAATAGCAGGTTTAGATACTACTGAGCTGGAAAGGATGCGAGAAGGAAGAGGGTTTCAAATAAGCCATTATCCCGGTATTTGCGTGGAAAGGCTGAGGAATGCCACGAAAAGCCTCGGGATAGACTGTGTGCCGAACGAGATTCATATTGGGCGCCTATCGAATACACGTCAGGAATGTTATCTGTTACGATTACACAGTCGAAATTATGTCATACGGAGACGCAGGCAATGAAGTCTCCCTTCCAACTGTGGTCACTCAATCTGAGTAGCAATAATGTGGACTCCCTGTGTTAACGTAATGAAAAGTCTGTAGTGAGTTAAGGAACGAGACACCTGAAGCGGCGCCACATACGGCCATAAAACGCAAACTATTGCATCAACAAGATTTGAAGCGAACCTTCATAAAAATACAAGAATTTGTGCTGACTGAAGCGACACCTTATGAAAACAAACGGATTTGTGAGGACTGAAGCCAGGCTTTGTAGAAACTTGTGGATTACACTGAACTGAAGTGAGTCCTTCTAGAAAGCGTGGATCAGTACTGACTGAAGCCAGACCTTATACAACACACAATCAGTAAGAACTGAATGGAGGATTAGAAAACGAACCGAAGCGAAGACTTACAGAAAAACTAATGAATCATCATGATATAAACTAAGCCTTAACTGTACATGGAAAACATTCGAGGGCAGTGCGGAGTGAATTCAGATAGTAACTGTAAAACAGAAGCCACATAAAATGTTCCAAAACGATATATAATGCAGGATATAGATTAGTGTAAAACAATAATTAGTGCATTTACTAGGATTCTAATAAATAATAATGTAATACACGGACAATGCAAAACATTAAAAATAATGCGAAGCCTCTGTAATATCCAATGTAAACTCAATAACAGCTCGCTAATGATGGTCATCTAACGATCGAAACACGTTAAGGCACGATAATCTGGCACTACACCTGCAAGGTCTAACAAATCAAGTGATTTAAATTACAAATTTTTAGTGCAAGGAGCCACAGCTGCTCTTCCATATGCAAGCAATAGCATCTACTATGAGCTTCCAATTGAAATGAGTATGGCCCATAACACGTAATTTAAAATGACAAAAGTCATCCCGTTGTGTTTTCGTATAATTAAAGGAGTAAAAACAGTTAATGAAACTTTATTTTTAGGATTTATTGCAACATGTTTCGACCCCAAACTGTCACTATCAAGCTACATACTTATTACAACACCCAGAAGTCTATACAATTGCTTTTAAAAGAGATATCAATTCTTACACTTTTAAATTGTAAAAATTTAGATCTCAGTTTGGTAAAAGCAACTGTATAGTCTTTTATGTGTATTAGTAAGTACAGTCGAACCGGGTTATAACGACAGCGGTTAACACGACACCTCGCCTATAGCGCCAGATATTCTGTAGTACCAATTAATTCCTCATTGTTAAGCATAACATTATACTCCTCGGTTAAAACAACACTCGTTTATAACGACACAAATTATTCAGTCCCTTTCGTGACTTTATAACCGAGTTCGACTCTATTTAGTTTGATGATGACCCTTTAGGGTCTAAATATGCTGCAATAAATACTACAATCAGAGTTGTGTTGACGGTTTTTACACCTTTAATTAAACATGATAGCTTCATACTTTCTATTCAGGCCATTTAAAAATGAATGCTCTATAATGCTTGTGTGTACAAGGTAGCCTCATACAAATATCGATGTTACATCGCAGGGTGACAGGAGTTAGAGTTTTTAACTTCAAATTGGCGAAGTGGCAAGTGGAGTCAAGGTCGTAGGATCCAATGGGGAAGGAAAATGAAGAGCAAGTAGATAGAAATCCGTGGAATGTGAATTCGACGTTCAGAAGCGACTTGAACTGCATTCACGCATACATTCACAAAAAATATGCATGGAATCCAACGCATAGTCCATTATATATAGGCAAAGTAGACGTCAACCCAGTGTAAAGAATACCTAGATAACTGTTGAGCTAGCTTTTCAATGTTAGACAACCCAAAGATTTTTGCTAGCTGGGGAAAGAAGAGTCGAAAGCCGACGAGATTAATGGGCAAGTAGGATTGCTGATGTTTCTCGTGAGAGTCTTTTCGTATACAAAATTTCTTCGCATACCCCTCAATTTTCGCTCGACGACCGCATCTAGCCTGAGGGTCATGATTCGCCCTCCCACGGCCACAAGACAGAGAGCGTTCAGTCTTATCTAGACACGACTAAAAAGGCGACAAATTCCTAGCCAAGATTGGTACCACGCTCAAATTACTCATTCCTTGTCATTGTTCCTTCCACTCCACAAACTTTACGTAAAGAGGTAGGAACTGAAACTACACAAGTAACACTCGGACATCCGTTTGGTAAGATTCCGCATCTCACAGTACAACTATCTTTTTCTAATTTTGTCATAAGATAGCGAAATATAGATAAATTATACAACAGGATTAGGCAGTGAAGTGTAACTGTGCTGGCCCCATTCTTCCTCACACTTCGCCGACGGCAGGTGTACGTGCTCATAGCAAATGATTGTAAGCCTCCGGTGGTTAAAGTTACATTGATTTATGGCCAGTGGTTTGTTTGGTTCATCAAAGTGTCTTCACTTTAAAAACAGGCATGTACTAACTGATAAACGAACTTCCAAAACCTGCAAGTTAATAGCAACCAGCCGACATGACTGCACTTTAGAAATAAAACAGGTTTAAGGGTCAGGTACTGGAATACTAGAATTACATAAATACCCACCGCAACTGCATGCTAACAGCCGAAATAATTCAAGATATCTTTTCAGAATCTGTACGTTATTCAGTAATTAAGCAGTAAAATTACCTCATTAACAGCACATGAATCCAAGCAGGGACTATCAAAATTCAAAGCTGACAATTACAAAGAAAGCGTTTTAAAAATATTTCTAATAATTCAATAATCAACTACCAAAGACGCACGTTAAAAATGCACTGTTCCAGGAGCCAAACACGAAAATTTCAAAATATTTTAATGAAGAAGAAATTAGGGCACGACTAAGGAAATTAATGACAGGCTATCAACGCTAACGCGACTCTTGTCAATAGCGTGTTTCAACTGTAGAACAAATGCTAGCACAGCGAAACGCCACTCTGTTATATATGCCAAACACGCTCGATTATCAGTGACATCGTCCTCCTATACACCAATAACCGAAGTAAATCTCAAAGGCCAAGTTCAACTGTAGTGCAGACTAAAGACAAATCAACATTTACCTTTACAGAATTTCAAGCCTACAACCGAAATGCACTTTACGTTTTCAATGTCAAACGCTGCAGCCTACATTTAAATGGTAACATTCGACATTATACTATAAATTTTTTTTTCACTTTAACACTGATACTATTTCAAATGTAGATATTTCAGTGTTTATAAAAAAGCTACACACTTCCCAAAATTCTGCTGGTCAATCATTCCTTTGCAGAACAGAGTCAGACACATTAGTTTACACGTATTGTAAGATCCAAAACACGGTGTTTCGTTTAGTCGATAAATCCAACCTCACGAACCCTTAAGTAATTATGAAGCCAACAAAATCCAAATCACAATGTTAGTTTCTCCAGATGACAACACCACAGGCTTGTTATCTTGCTCTCACAACTGGTAACACCTGCGAATGAAATGTGTTTAATCCCCACAGATTACCATACTCACGGCACAGACCAAGGATGACCAACCTACGGTACGAATGCACAGATTGGAAAGCGAAAAGATTTTGTTTGGAAAGAAGTCAAGAGCAACGGTGCGGTATAGTTTCAGGTCACCGAAACGTTTATACTCATAGATGTATGGCTGTAATTTCTGTTTATACTTAAGTTATAAAGTAGTATTTATATCAAGACATTATTTTTAAATTATTTTACTTCAAGAAAATTATAGAGAGTAATAATTGTAGCCCCCACTCTCTGGCCATCAGTTATACTGTCACGTAACAGGCTCTTCTTACAATTTATAGCATTGATGGCATTCAGTCTCGAAGAGGTTTTACATCCGTGCAGACCCTACGGCTTGCGCACTGCTAATAATGTAGAGTTTTAACGATATTTACTACACTGTACACTTGAGATTAGTTGCGGCATGGAACGTAGGTAGAGTGAAGCCCTTTGGCAGAGGTCTTCGCTATTTAAGTCCCACATAGACAAAGGTGTTTATATTGTAACATACCAAGTCACTGTGATGTTTTACACGTAATATGCATGTTTTATTTAGAATAAATCGACCACTAACTAACCACCTAATGAACTCCATGCAGAAGAGTCCTTCTTCAACAACCAATGGTTCCTCGTCTATTCAAAAATTTCCCCCCATTTTATGAAACCCGAACGTTCATTACTGTGTGCAAAAAAAAACCGCCACTTGTCCCTATTCTGAGCCAGATCAATCCAGTCCAAGCCCTCCCAACCGACTTATTTAAGGTATATTTTAATATTATCCTTCCATCTACGCCTAGGTTTTCCAAGTGGTCGCTTTCCTTCAGGGTGTATCACCTACTGCAAAAATAAATTACTGGGATGTAGGCATATTTAAAACTTATTTCGTCTTAGAAGGATGAAAATAGTGCAGACCTCCACCTAGCAACTAGTACAAGTATGTGTGGCACCATACTTCCGCTCCACCAAATGCCTTCGTCTCGTTTACAAGGACAAGTTTGCATTTACCTTTACCTTTCCCTCCAAGTAAATAGGTCTATAACAAAAACGAAGAGGGCACGCCGAATTAGACAAATTCTTAATTCAAAAAACAATTACACAGCCCTCTTATTGAGTTTTCCCATTTACCTGCCGGTAGCTGACGTCTTTTGTAAGTACATGCATCCGCAACTTGTTGTGCACACTGCCAGACGATGCACAAGTTGTTAGCACAGAACTCTGATAAAGCATTACACATAGAGCAAGCCTGTTTATTACAGCCTCAGGCAGCTTCAAGCAGGGAAGCTGGGCTGCAGCAACACTGTTTACCTTGCTGCAGTAGCCTGTGTACTGAATGTTGATGCTTGTGATAAGGCGCGTTTTGGAATATAATTGTCTACTTAACAATAAACAATACTGTATGAACGAATATATAAATAACATCTCTTAAAATTATAGCCGTCTTTCAAAAAAGTCATCAATATTAATTCACATGGAAAATAAAAAAACCATTCCACAATCTTCCGATTCTTCTTTTTCTTGGACCATAGACCCGTTCCGAGACTAACTGTATTATCCATCTCTTTCTTTGTCGGCTTTCCACAGGTTGTAATACACAATTTCTCTTTTAGTCTGTCCGACCTTACACGATTGTTATAATCATTCCTTTATAACCGTTTTGTCTTAAAGTTCTGGACTACGATAGACTTGAATATCCTAGCTTTACTATAATCCAGGATGTAAATTATTTCGGGCGCAGAAACTGCAGTACTCAAAATATTATACAGAATAACCACCTCCTCACTCAATTAAAGTTTTAGGCAATTTTCTATATCGGTATAACATCTACAGCAAGAAGACTGTTGATTAAAATGTGACACAATTTTACATATTTTAAACAAACATAAACCTCATCTAAAATATATACCTAACGAACTGAATAAATTCCGGAGAGTAGCTCACTTAAAGCGCGTCTCTGTATAACCCGGCTCCTGACGCAACTGTTAACATTAACTGGCAGTGTTAAACAAGGATTATCATCTGGCCCTCAGAAATGGGATTGCCACATCAGTCTCTTATAAACGCATATTATCTAATAAGGTGAATGTAAAGCTGTCCCTGAGCATGCCATTAAGCCCTATGGGGGGAATGGAAGTATAGCTCCATTCATTCTTAACGTGGGCACTAAATGGGGACAGTGGTCAGCTTCACGCCCCGATCGCCTTACGCCCGAACAATCGCTCTTTACCCATTGAATTGGGAGGCTGACTTGGTCTTAGAGCCGGTCTGCACGCTTTGGAGAACAGATACGTCCCTGTGTCCCTTACGCTAATTCCACGTTATTTCTCTAAAACTGCAAATCCGAACAGCTATTTTTGTAAGCACAAAAACACATTTTTTGCAAAAAAAAAATATACATTTGCCTTTTGAATACGGAATGTCAGAAAATATAAATGGTTTGCACAACTTTTTAAAATTCGATATACACCTACTGCGACCGTTGGATTGTCGTGAGACACAAAATACGCAGCATTTTCTAGGCATATGCTAGAGGTGAACAAAGCATGACATGGCTCAAACGATCGTTAAGCTGCTTCACCCGTTTCAGCCATTGATATAACCAAGGAATGAAGTAAAAATGCTAAATGTATATAAAAAAACAGATATAAGGAATTGAAATTCCCTGGGTAAAACTTAAGAGACAATAATACGTAACTACAAGCATCCATACAGGAACTGCTTGAGAGATGTTACAGCATCTGACAACATAAGTTGTAACCAGAGAAAGTCTCAATTTCTATTCAATTCGATCGCCAAAGCATAACGACGTTTTGATTTATATTTATATACTTGTCCCACTTTTCTTTTCAACTGAAGAAAGCACAAAAAACCGAAGAAGAAAATCTTGTTCACCGGCTCTTGCTTTCAGTACCTACAACGTTCTTAGAAACAGCCATGCGAGAGAGAGAGAGAGAGAGAGAGAGACATACAGAGAGAGAGAGATCCAGAAACCAACTTGTAATATAAAGTAGAGTTAATTTATCGTTTACCTTGCTAAATTTCTTGAACCAAACGTTCATTCAAGGTTAATAGGAAATGAAAAGTACAAGGACAAAGGCAAAAAAAGCTGTTGACAATTTACTTTTTACCTGAAAAGAATAAAGTCGTCGACCGCTGCCACATAGAACAGGTCGAGGAAAGCAACCATTTACGGCTCTTTCCCACGTAATAAGACGTATACCTACCCCCTGTCCAATTAGTTCTTTGCTGGCCATAAAACATCCTACTCATAAAAAGGTTCCATTGTCCATAGCAAGATCACGAAACACTTTATTCCAGAAACTGTTTCTGTTTTCAGGACACACTTTTACATCACAACAATAATAACGCTTTCCTGTTATTATACTTGTCGTTTATGAGTACCAAAATTCCCATAATATTCAATCGCTAAGATACTTAGTAAAGCTGTATGATCTTCAAGTATCACTTAGAGTCGGTATGAATCGATATGCGTGTATAAAATAACCTAACGCTACCGAACAGACTCCTTCGTGACAAGTTAAGAATTGCTCAGCTATCAGAGATATTCTCCGCGGTAACAGAAGTGATCGCCTTTTTCACAAAAGCACCCAACTGGTTCGAATCGTGAGCCACATGAATCACTCATTTTTTAGCCTGAAGACGGAGGCAGCACGTTCATCCAAAATGCTTCAACCTTTCCATAAAAGACTAAGTCGTCACAGTAGTCATCAGAGAAATTCAAACACTCTCAATCTATATGTTCTAAGATCCAATTAAATACTACCCTCTCATCGAACCCCAGATATTGAAAGAATCCCTTCCCTTTAAGTTTCCAGATTACAGTCTTCCACATATTAGTTTCCAGAACAATCAGACTCCGGATGTGAGGAGCCCTAATACTGCGAAGAAATCCTCCATTCTGCTTCGTTACCCACCATTTGCTCGAAGTGTAAGTTACATTAATAAGACCGCGCAATCCTCTTCATTTCCAGGTCTCTGCCTGTAGATCGCAGATTGTACTACGTCTAAGGTACGCCGCGAATAAGTAACAGTTAAATCGTCGAGACAGAGATTGTGTCTGAAACATTCGTGAGTGGTCTTCCTACAGGCGGTCAAGGTACCTTCATGTATATTTAATCATTATTTTCTCAATACAGCAGATCATCAATATTACACAGACTTAAAACCTCAGTACTTCATATCGGTTATAGAACTGCCAAAAGCAGTAACAGAGAGAGACAGGAATACTTGGCGTCCCACACTTCCACTTCCGTGGAACACTTGCCAAAAGCTGGCAGGTCAGTACCTGTATCGATTAAATTTAGGAGACTGATCCTTGCACATATTAGAGGACACACGTGTAATGCTTTGTGTGTAATAACTTTGTGTACGCCTTGGAAACGCGGATAAAATTCTATCGGGGATTCAGTGTATATTACACATGATATGCCACCTGTAGTGCCGGTAATATAACGGCTTAATTACCAGCCTTCTGTTCTTCTTGCGGTCAGTTGAATAGATCGTGCAGATGCTTACATTTGTGGCCGATTGCATTCTACTGACAATAATTCATACACAATCCGGTCGAGCTTCCTGCAGGAAAATAACAAGCCTGACCCGTAATATCCTTGCTTCACGGTCAAAGCAGGGATCTTTAAAAATTTAAACGCAAATTGCATTTAACAGCACGTATTTTTACAAATGGTCACTCGTAGATTACAAACGTAAAACTTACCAGTAACTACCAACGTTGTTGAGCGGGGGTACGCGATGGAGCAGTTGGTTGAGGCACTGCGCCGCAAGCTATTGTGGTCATTGACAGTTTTCATTGGCTTAATCCTTCCGACCGCACCATGGACCTAGAGTCGACTCAGCCTCTAACAGAAACGAGTACCAGGAATATCTCCGGGGGGTAAAGGCGGCCGGTGCGCAGGGCTGACAACCTTGCCACCTTCACGTGCCGACTGTCTGAAAAACTGGTATCATTACCTCCTGGAACCCTAAGGGTCTGCCCAGGCCTGCATAGGTTCACCTAGTATAGCAGCGATCAAAACGTACAGCTATTAACAAACTTAAATAATTAAGGAATTATTACAGAAATTACTCTAAAATGTGACATTGACTACGTAGACAAAACAGCTATGGTGACTTAAACGGTTTGCGGCAGAAGTCGTTCGTACATTAGAAAAGCCACCTTGAAATACCGTTTCGTAGAAATATTTAAATAAGCATTGTAAGTTGCTCTAATTGATGATGTGTATACGTATCAGTTGCTCTGGGTACGTAGGCTAGTCCAATACAAAACCACGAGAACACCATAGAATGAACATTTATGACGCCATAAACAAACGGTAACGTGTTAGAATTACTTGCCACCTGCATGTATATGTTTGGCACCCTACATCAAACAGTTTAATAGTTCTCAAGTGCTGAACTGTGGTTAAAGTTTCACTTTTACGGGAGACACAACGTAAAAGCCATCCAGAAGGCATGGAGTGTATTTATAATTTTGAATGTCTGGATAAAGAATGGTGATTACAACGTGTAATATATTTGTTGGACAACATTTAATATTTTGTATTTTATTACGGTGAAATTATGTCAGGATTTATAAAGAGATAAAATGCTATAAAATTACATATAAAAAGCGACGCATGTTTTATTACAGCAGCCTTAGAAAGACCCTATATTCTTTCAGGGCTACAAATTTCAAATGGATTAATATTAGCTTCCTACAAATATATTTTCTTCCACGAAAGCCATTGAATATAAGGCAACAAATATATATTACATAAATATTTATTTCATGTCTCTAGGAAGACACATAGCGTCTCTATTAGCAAACCCACCAAGTTAAAACTGTTTATGTAAATAATCGCCTTCATTCAGAGAACCATACACTGACTTGGCAAATGTAATGCACTTTCGGTGCCACTTCATTCCATGTCAAACAGCACAGAGATACTATGTTAACCCTTTAATGTGCAGTGGATGCTATACATACCAACAAAGTTAATGTCAAAAAACACTATAGTGTAAGCACGAACACGAATGTATTTATGCGTTTCACGTGATTCACATAGCGAATATTTCGCTCAACAGCATTAAATGATTGGCCTTTCTAATGGAGAAACAGAAGGTTTCCTGTGAGGTGGGAAGTGCAGCTTCAGACGTAGTTTAGATTAATTTTAGTCTTCAAAATGCAAGCTGTATAATTCACTTTTCTGGAGAATCCCACGACTTATGACACATATTTCAAAAGTCTATATGAAGACTGCAGTGACAAACTCAGGAATTCTGTTTTCAAAAATGGAGAAAACAAGAAATTCACACATGAAAATTAGAACAGGAGTGAACACGAGTCGTAAACAAACGTTTAAAATGCAGCAGTCAAATTCAGAGTTCGGATATACGTGGTTTAGCTAATGGTGGATGGTTAATGCAATCTGTACAATGGTTGGTTCCTTTACAATACTTTTTATTCTTCTACAAAAACCACTGGCCGATAAGCCTGTCGGAACTCCCCTACTAATGCCTTTTGTTCTCCTTTCTACACTCTTTTTATTTTATTTAAGGACCTAGCCCACCTATTCTCTTGGTGCGCCACGCTGCTAGAAGTATTTACCCAACCTAGAGGGCTTCGGTCCAGAGAACCTGTTTCCAACTGTGTAGATGCCCACACACTGCACGCATCTATTGATTATTTTAAAACTGAAGTTATGGTACTCTATCACTATAATATATACCAAAGGAAGCTACGGAAGACGATGATAGTCAATGCTAGCACCTATTAATAATACCCTATAGTATCTCAACTCAAACGTTTGGCCCCACCACGAAGTAATGTAGGAGGTTGTGTATAGTACTGTGCTGCACTGAAGGAATTTAAGCTTGCATATGTAAAAAGACACGCATAAACTAAATTCAATCAACAGCATCTTGTTTCATCAGTTGATACTTTTTCATTGGATCAACAGCCACATTTTCTGAATTCCGAATTTCATTACTGTGTTCTAACATAATTTACCAGCGGAAAAGTCGCGTTGAAATTAAATGTGAAATCACTTCCCTCTTTATTTCATACGTTGCTTCCATACTTTTTGGAAATATATCCACCTTCCTTCCTTCCTAACTCTGATGTATCTTGCATTAAAACGGTTCTTCGGATGGCACAGTTTCGAAAGATCGTCAGAATTGTTTATATGCAAACAGCGCAAGAAGAAATAACACATACAGAACTATAAACAATTTACATTCTCTCCCCCCGCCACACCCAAAACACTATATACATATGAAGCTAAATTACCAACACGTTTTCAGAAATTTGTTTTTTTAATTTGTTAGACCTCAATATTCCTCTTTAGATGCATATATATTGCACAAAAAGCTTCATATATCAAATACACGGTACAAGAAATTAATATTCATATAATATAGACTGATATGAATCACTCTTGTGCTAAGAAAGCACTGATGACTTGGTACGCCGAAAAGTGTCCTTCCTAAACAGAAATAAATTCTTCAGTAAGAGATTTTGATAATAAATTTAAGATGTTACTAATTGTTGAAATTTTTTAAAAATTCGCAAATACAATCTTCAGTGTTGGCGTGTAAAGCTACTGTAATATAATTAATGGAAATCTTTCGGAGGCAGTTCTCTCTGGATATTAAGAGGTGCATATTCTTCATTCATGCGGAGTTGATGAAATCCTCAGTTATGGGTCAATGAAACATATAATTCAGTAGTACGTGTAACAGTTTACGGTATTTTCATAGAGGGAATGCAGGATGCAGTTCCCAGAATGTTATGAATTTGCTCGAGAAATTATTTAAATTTAATGTCACTATTAAACAGTGGTTAAGCTAATCGGTTTCAATGGGAGGTGCTAAAAATAACTTTGTAAATGTCTCTGAGTATGAAGTATGAATGCTTTAAGCACTCTTACGCCATTAATCATTTTTACTCAGAACGCGCATCCGTTCTGTATCCTGACTTTAGAGAAGCAGTAACAGAAGGATGGGGCAGTCTGCATAATAAGAAGCCGTAAAATTTGATTCCTTACCAAATATTACAACTGTATTAAGAAAAGGAAGGTGGAAGAAGACTGAAGAATGGGTAGAAAATGAACCAAATACAGGGTTTTAGTCAGAAAACCTGAAGGAAAGAGATCACTTGAGCGAACTAGAAATAGATGAGAGTTTAATATTGAAATGGATGTTGAAAAAATACGGCGTAAAGGACAATAATAACAATAATAATAATGTGACATCAGTAATAATATGGGCAAATAGAACCATCTCAAAATCATTCAGAAAACATCTGAGCAACATAACTGCAAAGCACGACACACAGGAACTACCAAAAACAGCTATACTGGGCACTGTGCACATACTTCGTAAAGTAGGCCTACTAATGTAAGGCACGAAACGTTTATTATGGAAAATAGCATTACATGTACCACATATTGTAACCACAGAATAGCTACAACATTGTATACACTGGAGACATAGTTTGTTTCAGGCATAACTCTAAATATTCTATATAAAGGTGATTCATAATAATAATACATTATTATTTAAATAATATGTATTTAAGCTTTATTTAAGGAAATTTAATCATTGAATATTTTATGTAATCAGGGTATTTTCTTACATTTTCGGTTTGTGTTATTAAAGCCTGACCATCTCCGTGAGTCTGACTTCACATGAGAAGCATAATTAGGTTCGCCTCTGCTTTAATTTATAAGTTTGAAATGGTAAATTATTATAATTATTATTATTACAAATATTATTATTGCTGCCTGCTTTAATTTGTGTGTCATAATTAACATTTATTATCATTATTATTACGTAGTGTTATTATTGTTACTTGAAATGTTATTATCATCATTACTATTATCATTTTCATCATTTCGAGCTTTGCTTTAAATGTAGGTACGTATTTCAGAATTGTAAATTACTGTAATCGGCTTTCACTTTTTGGTCCATACCACGGCAGTTTATTTACAAGTACGCTACATTTTACATCAAAACAATCACAACCCATTTAAAATATTTTAAACGCATGGTACCCAATGTTTGTATGACGTAAAACATACTCGCACTTACTGCAATCTGTCTCCGCTCCGTCTAACATCGAACTCTATACACTTTCCACTGTTCAAACTTACGAGCAAGCTCCTCCCAGCTCATTTGCTGAGTTACTGTCGTTATGTATGGTGCTAAGTTGTATTATACGACTACAATGACACATGCAGCTCATCATATGAACCCCTGCCGACAAAGCAAGTACCAAACTCGCTGGCCAACATGAGTCAGCTTACAACTTATAATTAGGGATTGTATTTGTGTAAATGAGAGAGTGACAAATTGTGAGGCGGGCGTGTACCGACTCAGGCATCTGCAGACAAAGAGTTCCTTCATTAAGCTCTTGTATTTAACTGAAATCAGTATTGCCGTACATCAATATGCATGTTAAGGAATCACATTAGTTATAAAGCGAAAAGCATAGTAATTCATGAAAATTATTATTCTTATAATAATAATAGTAGTTTATTCCGGCTACGGTGTTAAACAACTACGAGTAGATTATCAATTTTGAGTCTGATATTCTTTGGTCACATTTTCATTTCTGGAAGACGTGACTTACATAGTGCATGCGCACAATTGTTACTTAAATTAAGCGACTTATTTAACTAAAAAGAAATGTAATTATAGTGCGCGGTTATCTCAGTTGGTATAGTGACTAAGCTACCGGCTGTATGACCGAGGACTAGGGATGCATTTTCAGGAAAATATGTGTCTCAGCTTCAACATTACATATCCATAGTTAACGTGGGTAAGAATGCGTGGAACAACACTTCCAGTTTCTCACACGTCTGTATGATGCGGTGCGTTGTTAAACGCGGGGAGTATTTTACTTCGCTCTACTTTTGACGCACGTGCATTAAACCATCATCAAATTCGATTCTTTTAGATAATGTATTTAACAATGTTTCCCTTCAGGAACATGAAAAAAAAAAAAGATGAGAAGGGTAAAACAGAAAACGACTACGGGCATGTTGCATGTTTAAGTTTCCGCAGACAGTCCAATACATTACAGCTGTAATAAAACAGTGAACAGCACGCAAACACATCTGCATGTGATTGAAAAACACTGATCTTAATTTAGTTCCATCAGCAGGCAAAGTTCCGCAGAAAACCGGCAAACAAAACTACTTCTATTTTTGAAGAGGACTAAAATTTATATATGCTCTTTTGAATAGCCTTAACCTGAATAAGAATGCCGTCTGTCAGATTCTCAGTTCATACTTCGAACACGAAGGCATGCTTCTAAGTCAAGAGCCTGTGAAATGCTGAACAGAAAATTGTGGCTCGTCGTCTCACATTGCCAATTCGAAAACGTTTTACCCCGGACACTAGTTTGAAGGCACTGTACACTTACTAAACTTTCTCTGTCCAAAACCTTCTCTTTCTTCAGTAATAACTATTGATAATACTTAATTGCTTTGGTGCAACAAGTAATTATAAGTTAGTGCACACAGCCGAGAATAAAGAAACGTAATAGTAATTACAACAAAAATAATAATAATTTATATTCAAAAAGTAGGTTATTCAATCATTTTGTTCCTGTTCATCAGAAAAGTTTTGCCTTGTTCATCGAAACGGTATTTTTATTATCATAACGTTATTTTAAATGAAGCATTCGTTTTAAGAATGAGCCATATTTTGCATTTAACCAAATTAATAAAACTGACACTTAAGTTCTCTTGTGGTTCCTTAGAATGACGTCATCAGCATCACATCAAGTGAAGTGAATGCGGCCCGCTACATTTGGAAACAACCACGAATGTGGGATATATACGAGTATTTGGTTTATATAATAGTTAACCAAGGATATAAGTATACATTCTTTCATTTATTCATTCATTTTGGGCTTTTTCCAAAGCGTGTTCTGCATAGAATGAAACCTATAGCATCCTCCTTTAATTTCCAGCATCCTCGATTTCCCATCCAGTAACTCCTTACGTCTCCTTCCTCGTCTTCCCATCACGTCTATCCTTCCCTCAATCTTTCCTCCAATAACGTGTTTTAGGCAGTTCCTACGCAAGAGGCGATCAATCCAGATAGCCTTCCTTCTTTTCTTTGCTAGTAGGATATTCTCTCCTCCTTGACTCATTGTAATACTTATTAATTTCTCGCACAAGTATAACAACACAAAATCTTAAATTTGCCGGAATATACAGAGAACATTTCACAAGCAAAGTAGCATGTACATAACGCTGTGTTAATTTCACGAATACCACAAAAGAATACACGGCACTGGCCATCGCACAGCATCAGTTCCTTTTCCTATTTCTGGCAGTGAAGTAATCAGCGGTGCTGTATTCTTGTGTAGGCACTATAAAGAGTGGGTGGTCTCTGCATCATTATATTTCCCTTTTTTATTTTTCATTCCTCACGCCACTAGCTTTTCTACTCATCGTATCTTTCATGCTGAACCATCTTTCTCTTGTTCTGTTACACCTATTTGCTCCACCTACTTACATCTCAAATGAAGTAAAAAATCACGTCCCCAAATTATATAAATTTACAGTTTTGTGGTCACTATGATAGGTATCGTGCCACAAAACCCACTAATTTTCATATCTATTTGTGGAAATAACACTACCTCAAAGGTAAAATGATATGCAAGCATCTAAGTAATTGCTGCACTAAAAGCTTATTTATGCAGGATGTTTATTACGATGTGTAAGTGAAATAAACTAATGGTGAATTTGTCTGAGACTAGAGGGATAGATCGTTATAAAATGTGAATAATTTAAAATCTGAACAGAAACCAGATTTCATGAATTCTCTGGAAGTAACAAGAAATGTACCTTCTAACTCGCAAACGTCAATAGCCATCACTTACAAGACAAACACCACGCATATAAGTTTCCTATATGCAGTCCAAAATATGCGATTTTCATAATGTCATTAATAAACATCCTAACTTAGAGCTACTAGCTGCGGGCTGGACAGTCCGGGCATCGAATCCCGTCCAGACCCTGTACAATGTTATTTCAGTATTCCATTTGCTACTACAATAAAACAGATCTGCCTCTTGATATCATAAGAATTGTAATTTTGCAAGGCCGCGTTTAAAAAACCTCGCATTGTCATGAAGGAGACATATTTAGAATAAAGGCTTCAGAACACAAAATTTCCACACAGCCACAAAAGAGGACATGTATACATGTATACTGGATTGTGTTGCCTGTTCGGTAGGTAGCTTTGTGTGAGTATTGTGTTGCCTGTTGGGTTTTTGGTAACGGTGTGTTTAAGTGTTCTGTTTAAGTACTTCATCATACACAACAACGGGACGCAAACAATAAAGACCATGTACATGCCTCGCATCAGTCACCCCTTCTTCACTTCGAAATATTGCTACATTTAATAATCACACTATAAGTATCTATATCCACACAAGCCAGAAAGGAGAATCTTCTTCCATAATAAAATTTCAGTACTTAATAAATTCCTCGGTTAGTAATGAAACACAAAAAGTTCCGTAAATATGAGCCCAGGACCGAACATAGCATTTGGCAGTCATGAGTCTGTTACTTTGGGCAACAACAGGCTATAATTTTACAAGCTTTGTGTTATATAAAGCTTCATAAATACCGCCGCCATTTCATTGCTGCCCCAGAGCAATCTCAGCATTGCGTTGGAACTCTTCGCAATAACAGCCATTTTACTTACATACATCTAACCGATCTCACTACATCTTTGGTCAAAAAAAAAGAAGGAAATTATGGTTCATTTCATTACATTACACCGCCGACGCTCAGTTGATTAGAAGCTGGCATTAAGTTCAATGTACATTTTCACTATAGTAATAATGAAGCCACGAGATGCGGCTGCGTGTATCTCACCTGATGAGGAGCTAGCTAAGGGTCACTTTACACCATCGTCGTGTGGCTCCTTTCTGCCATCTTAGCTACAACATGCACACCGTAATACCAAAATATAATAATGTGTAACTGCTTATTATTTACACATTTTTTTTAGTCTGACTACGTACCTTTGTGTTCGGAAAGTTCAGGACAAAAATAACATCACTGCATTATATATATAATATATATATATATATATATATATATATTAATTCAGCTTATAAATTCGGTGTTTTTGCTTCACTACAATAAAACTAAAATACACAATGTATATCTTTTTAAAATGATAGGAGAGTAATATGACGTTTTAGCTTTTTGTATGCACTACTGACATATATTTCGTACAGAAAATTAGCACTGATTTAAAATAGTTACTTGTGTAAATACTTCGAAAGATAGGGCCAGTTTGTGGATGATTCAATACCAGCCATAAAATCGCATAATCATCTCTGATGTACTGCAACATAGGTACAATTTTAAAACTTCTAATTTGGCAACAATGCTTAAAAGAAAACAGCCTGAATTGCTGAAGCAGGCTTCTCCGGAAAGATCTTCATTTTAACCTCCCCTCAACCGCCCCTTCCCCCAATCCTGCACTACCTTTGCACTCTTGCGAGTAGAAGACTTCTTCCTTCTCCTCAAACTGCGCGACCCTTTCATATCCCTTGTGACTGAACCACTCTCCGCGCCGTTAGGAACAAACACCGAGCCATCTTCACTGTTTTTACAGCACTGCCATTAAAAGGTAGTATCGTCATCTATTAACGGCCGTTATAATTTATCTTTCCCGAAACACGAAAAAAATATATTAACAAATGTTTCAAGATAACCTGATAAGTCACAGTATGAGGCAGTAAAATGACAACAACAGCCTAAAGATGGCATACATAGTCACTAAATGGGTAGTCATATATTTTTAATATGGCCCCTTAAGATGCTTAATATACTCCAATTTAATGTTATGAAATACATGAATTTATAAAAATCGTAGAATCTAAACCTATGGCAACACAAAGTGCATTCTATGCAGCTGCTGTGACGGTGATGCTGTCTGTGAGCCATGGTGCAAACAACACAGCTTCTAAGAATGTTAACAGAGAATTTTGTCTTGGCCTTTAAATTGGAGTTCATCAGAACGCCTAAAACATTAAATATTCGACTAAATTCAATAATCCAAATTGATCATTCTGCACAAAAGGCCTTTGCAAAAACCACTGTACAGCTGAAAACTACGCCGCAAATGGATATTCTGACAGGGCTATCCTTGAAAGTTCAAATCTTCTGGGGTATGACGCCATGTTCATGTGTTTACGACGTCATATCTATCGCAATAGACTCCAAACCTCAGCAACACCGCTATGATAACAACAAATCTCTAGTTATCATTCAAAACATAATGGTACACCTTTTTAAAATAGGCTACGGCTGAAACCACCCAGCCCTGTTATTAGACATCCGACTCGTTATTAGACTATACTGGACTGCAGTCGATCCAGAGTCGTTAAATAAAGGCATGACGCAATAAAACCTTTGTGCGATGTTTCCATGTTTAGTACTGGTATAGTGGTATAGAAACTTATAGCCACGATATGACAAACCAAAAAACAGACTGCATTAAATCCGTCTTCGCTTACTTGATGTTTCTCCAAATATATATATATTATATATATATATATATATATATATATATATATATCTGTACAATCTACAAATTAAAGAAATTAAACTAGCTCTTGAGGCTTCACCATTTCATTATTAATTTTATGACGCAATCCTTCAAGGTCTTGCCTCCACAGTATTGAAATTGACAGATTTATTTAACTTCAACGTTCATTCACAGTATCCAGTTCACAAGCACGTAATTTACTTCCAATCAGCGCAACTGGACACTGTAACGCACCTTATACGTAATTTATCATTACCATTCCGTCTTTTTATGAACGGATGGTTTAGTACACCCAATGCTGATAGGACGCAATTACAAACATTTTATACAGATCACATAGCGACCCTAGGGCATGTAATTACTAAACAATGGGGTCTAATTTTGTATCGATATATTACGACTATACGTCTTCTTGTAATATATGCTTATATTCTCGTACCATGCAATTTTGTATCGCAAAAAAAAAAAATCACGACTTCAAAAAGTGAGCAAAACAAGAAATATGGACTATAGATAAGCAGATCATGGTTGAACGTACCGTGCGGATTCGGTCTGCTGCTTCTATGCATCCTTCAGAACAGTTTTATTTACTTAAATCACGTTATCAATCTCACTTTAATGGCACGTCAGAACAGCAAGCGTAACTATGTGTGGAACTGCGTGTCCTGTCTGTTAATATGAACACAGGATAATCCGAACATGTTCTTTCTTTTATACAACTGTATTACAGTACACTCAAATAATCAAGACTGAAGTGCTAAAGCAAGCCCTTATCTTACAAATTTCTGGAAAGACGCAGGCACAATCAGTTTTCGTAAGGAAAGACATAAACTACTTCATGACAGTAGACTACGCGGTATAGGCCATGAAAGCTTATATTCTTCCCGTTTTGTGAACCAGACAGCAAACGCAGGGCCCCATTGCGATCCTTGTGGCGGGCCCCTAAAATTTATTGTACAGAGCAAAAAAGGGACTAACGTTTTGTATGTTAACGTAAGTTAGGATGAAAACTTAAAATGTTCCATTTTTATCGTTTTTATTTACTTTTAATCAAGCAATCAGTCAAACATATTATTTTTTTTTAATTTCCCCATGCGGGCAGGGCCCCCGTAAGCGCGGGGCCCGATTGCATCGAATCAGTCCTATCGAAGCCAGGTCGCCGTGGCCACTAATTTTTTGGGCTGGCGTCTAATATCTGTTGATCCTCAGTATGAAACTTGCTTTATGTCAGTCTTCTGGCACGAACAATTGTGAAGTGGCTCCTAGATATTTGGAAAACATGAGCACCCCTGGCTTAAGATAGTGAAAGAAAATTCTTAAAACAAACACTGGATTTGGAATGCTCATATAAAACTATTCGTAGTCCTTACAGGCGTGTTAAACCCGGATTTATGACTGATCTCACCATTAATTACGTGTTGCTGTGCACAATGTGCATTAAGAGAAGTCAGTCCAACTACTGTGTCTGCCCGTCTGGATGCTTGAAGTTAAGAAACGCTTTATGGATTTTAATTACATTTGATGTGATGGTTATGTCACTGGTGCCTAATCGCCACTCGTAATTTATATTCCTAAATTGGCAAAAGCAGCGTGGGTGACAAAAAAATAATAAAAGCATTAAATCATACAAAAAATGTTAATAAATACAGAGCCGAAATAATTTATACAAAACCGTTATCATCATATTTAGAAACGAAACTGGAAACCAATTAGAGATCCTCTTGTAGCAAGAACATGTGAGGTGGAAGTGACACTAATGCCATTATCGAAATGGAAGAAAAATAGTGACCAATGGCAACCATGGTATCGGTAGTAGGCCTAATCATAGTAACAATGTTCGAGTTTTACGAAAAGTACATTGGTCCAAAAGGAAGAAAATTTCCAAAAATTAAATGTCGTATGTATTAACGTCATTACGTAAGCAAAATTAAAATGCAGCTATATACGGTGTTAATCACAGTGCAGTTGATGTTGCCTATTTATCAACGTATTCCGACACGCCAGAAGCATTCATAATCCCAACACACAAAGAGCGCAAGTGGAAGCTACATGCACATGTTCAGTATTGACGATTTACATCTGTATCCGCAGAGCAAATATGGTATTCTCTTTTCTCACATTCGTTATGCGTATTCCAGCCATTTCTATTGGCAATTCCTTCACTACTTTACTTACATCCGTTACACCTAGCTAATCTCTGATACACAAATATGGATCACGTAGGCCATATTATGTACCATTTTGTACCCTGCTACCGAACAAGCTGACTGACATATTTCAAAGGTTCTCGGTTCCATATTCGTCTTTGACACTGATTATCCTAACATTTTATGATTTTCCTCAGCTTCTGCAGGCATACCCCAGTATACTGCCCCTAAAGGCCAAAACCGCTTCCTCTGACAACCTATCCAACACATTATTTATTTACTTACACTACAGTTTGAAGCTATACAATCCGAGCTACTGACAACGTAGTTAAATATGCAACACAGTCTAAAATTTTGTATGTTTTATGTGTGCATATTTACAGGTACATGTATACGTATATGTATATGTATATGTAAATATATGTATGTGTCCTGCGAGCACTCTGGGAAAATGTGCTTCTGGTATCTCCACGTCTGTCATTTATTTTCTCGCGGTCATCTCAGATTCTCTACATAATCTACAGAGCAGTAATTTGAATAGAAGCGATCGTGGCCTATTTCAGGACAGCTCTACAATCCGAACATTTGCTTCAAGAAAGTGAGTACTATCTTGAAGCCCCTGGTCAAAATGACCAGTCTCTAATCCAAGACGTGAACCCTTGACAAACATAATATGAAGTATGAGTGCTGAGAACTCCATTGGGTCACTCAGAACGATATGGAAACATAGAGTAAGCCTATTAATAGGCCTCATTTTCTCTCATTTTCCTGGATGGAAATTTTCACACAGTAATCACTAATTATTAATCATTCAAATACTCAACTTCAAGACACACTGGACGTAATCGTAAGATTTTGTTGGCTTATGGAAGCGAAGGCTTGACGTTATGAATAACAGATACAAGAGATTATCCAAATATAACATTTCCAAGTACATTAATATTAGCACAAGAGATGCGTCGTTAAATTACAAATATCTTAATTATTAAATGTTATGTACATATATACGTATACTTATTTATTAATAGCACACAATGAGAAGAGGAAATTAAAATTTTTTAAAACTCTCGTACTTGTTATTCATAGCGTGGTCATAATCTTTCCTTGTGTGTTCTCAGTCACGTACGACTAAGGAAGCGTCACAGAAACTAAAACGCACATCTGACGACTGTAGATAACAACAGACGCTCGTAAAGTCGTGCTCATCAAAGACCTGCAATCATGTTGCAGGTATATGAATACCTGTCAGGCTTGAGGCCTGTCTCTTATTTCTTGCTGTGTCTATACTTTACAACATAGAAGCATAACACCTTTGACATTTTAACTTCTCTCTACCACGCATAAAAGATATGGTTTGTATTACTTTCATTTGTAATTCAACATAATACATACAATCTTTTGAATGTTTCCCACAGCTATGAATAATAATACAAATTTAATAATTTTACGACGTATG
The DNA here is from genome assembly GCA_021186555.1 of Reticulitermes speratus. NCBI lineage: Eukaryota > Metazoa > Arthropoda > Insecta > Blattodea > Rhinotermitidae > Reticulitermes > Reticulitermes speratus. Next base: position 33,968,455 of record JAJKFL010000003.1, on the reverse strand, counting down.
AAACATCACGCAAAAAGTCACATATAAGCATATTTTATAATTTCATCTACACATACGGCATAATATATATTATCTCCCCATCGTCTGTATGTAAATGATGAGACAAAATTTGTAAAAAAATAAAGAATTAAAATTAAATGATAAAGTGTTTGATAACGTTTTGCCAGTCAGAAGAATGGCACGCCTTTTAACCAGTACAGTAAGATGAAGGTACCAGAACTTCTGAGATGTGACGCTGCATCAGAAGGTATTTGGTTCCAGACGATTCAGGAACAATCCTCTGTAACCAAACACCCCGTGATTAGGCGTCACATCCCGGGACGTACTAACACCTCATACTCACTGCTGCGAAAACCTTAAAATTTGCACAATACTATAAAGTTTAGAAATATGCAGACCTACAATACGAAACAAATTATAAAAAATGGTTAATAAGTTGCATTTAATTCTAATTCGATGAAATTGTGTTATATCAGAGCAGTAATCAATTACCCAACTTTATACGTTGCAGAAAGCAGGCTTAAGTAATCTGTGTGTTCCATCGGTATAGCTTTATGTCCTTCTACAAAGTTAAATAAATTTTAACAACCGTTACGAAAATTGTCCCACCATTAGAAACATGCCATAAGTAGAAGGGTCCAACACTCGAATATTATCAGAGTGATCAAATCAAGAAGTATGAGATAGGCTGATATCTAGCACGCAGGGAAATAACAAATTCTGAAAAAAAATTTAGTCGGAAAACCCGGAACGGAAGAGAAATTATGACTGGATCTATTAGTTGGCTCATGTAACGGGGCAACAGACTTTCAAACGTTACCTGAAGTAGAAAATTCTTGAACACAACAGCCATCAGCTTCTGAACAAGGGCTCTACTTTGTGGAGTGAGTGTTTCATGTTGTCTTCCATGTGAGAATGGAAAAAATACCTGACAATGGTAAAATGTTTTAATATACATTTCAGTGGATAAAACAGAACGAACGTATCTATTATGTATACAGATGAGCATTATGAGTGCCCCACCCTGAAAACTCATTTCAGTTTCCATACCATGCTCCTTGCACACACTGCTTCACATGGCTCCACGTGGCCGAAATACTCATCAAAACTTCACCAAACGGACACTGGCGGAATTTTAAACTACAATTACTGCTTGCATCATCTCGTTTAGTTACAGTCGCCGAGTGGCAACGCATACTGCAGCAGATGGCACTGCCAAGAGGTGGCAGTTCATCGTTAAAGTATTTGTATAACATCCTTCATTACTAATACGTTCCTACATCGCTGATGGTGGTCATTGCAGACGCCATAAAAAAAGTTACCTGTCCTCATTCTAACCATCAATCCACGAATAAGAATCTTGTTGCAATTATTCTATAGATCCATTACGTTTCGAGGAGGTGAAGGGGGCTTCTTGTGAGACATAAGGTTCTCTCAGGGGTGCTACTGAACTGCTTGACCCTAAAGATGGGAGCATTACGTTCTTTCGAAACACCAGTAACTACTTGCCATTCCACAAGGCGTAAGGCCGTAGAAGACTTGAAACTTCATATGCCTTATCCGCATTGTGGCTTATATTAAGACAATATATTTTCAGACAACAAAGCCTCAACAACTGATAAATGATGATTAGGAGAATATTTGAATAGAGGACACGGTGCCCAAATCTAGGCTCTATTTTGGTATTTGCATACGAGTAAAGGGATCAAAATCCAGAACAACAATTTCTACACGAAACAGCTAGGTAGTAGGGCTTCCGATATGAATTATGCCGGAGAGCCTCGATGGTCAGAGGCATATTTTGTACGCTCGAAGTTCTGGTTTTGGTTCTGCTCCCGTCTTTTGGATGGTTCATTAATAAATGTTGTGTATCAAGAAGGCCTACATCCCAGGCTATATAAAATATCTCAATTACAATAAAAACCGTACAGTTTTAATGCTGGTAACGACAATCACGATTACAATGACGATGATGATTATGGTCATTGCGGTAATACGATGATAAGACGGTAGTGCTGAGCTACGATTTGGGGCCAGAAAACACAACCACAATACTCTCCATCCTAACCGAGGTTAAGACTTGATTCAAGGTTGGCAGTGCTATTTTACTCACCCTAACTTATAACACACAGGTATATTCTAGCGCCTAGCAACCACAAAATATTCCTAAAGCTTATTTTACGTATAGACCTGTAATGCAGGCTACGTGTGTATAAACCTGAGCATGGCCTTATAATTATGGAATGTGTTTTCTTATTGTTACATGACAGCGATCGGGATTTTGCAATTAAACGTTTAAGGCAGCGGTCAACATACATAGCAGCTGCTGTGGCAATAATCAATTTTTCATTTTGACCAAATGATATATTTAGAGGATCCGTACGGTTCACTCAAGCTATTACTTCCAACAAAGCACTAAGCGATTAATCTTTATCGTGGACAAAAGATTTGTTCTCTGTGAGGTATAAATTAAAGTTTTGTATATAATTTAGATCCAGTTTATGCTTCAAAGCTTTAGAACTAAGCAATTAGTACTTATTCTTGGGTTAAATCTGAATTCTACAAATGCGAAGTTTTTTTTGTGATAAACCAAGAACCAATGGAACAGTACATCCACCTTTAAGCAGAACAACGCCCGCAGTAGGCAATCGGGAACTTTCTATGATTTTATACTCCAACGTTTCTTCTTTATCTCATCACTTGATAGAAAACGCCGGAACCGATTTCAATAAACAGTTACATAATACACCTGCGAATATTCACTTCTACCATATTCCAACTCACGTGTCACGCATGCGAAATAGCAAAGAAGCTCAAGCCCCCCCCCCCCCCCCGGCCTCTTTTACGTGCAACGTAACTCGCAATTCCGAGTATCAGCATAGTACGATTAATAAGAATATTCAAATCACTTCGTGTAAGAGGCGAAAATAAAAGTTAAAAAACAGGTTGTAACCGGTAAAGCCAATAGAGGATTTCAATTTGCTGTACGCTGGGTCTTCAGTTCTTATAGCTATAATTTAATTTTTGTTACATCACATAGGCGGGGACATGAATGTTCAAATTCGTGTGTGGTAGCTGGAAGCCGATCAATCAGCCACTCAGCGCTACATTCAGACTGACCCTGACAGACCGCTCACACAGAAACGTCTCTCAGATTCACCAGACCCGCAGCAAATGAGTTTGTCGGACTCGAATTGAGAAGTTTGTCGATTGAAACTAAAGGTCGACTATTAATCTTCTCAGTCTGTCTGTCTGCAAGAACCTGACAGAGCCTTGAACAAGTCACGAATATTTCTACTTCTTTCTCAAAGACTCGCACCTTTAATAAAAATTGTGCAAACAGCAAACGCCTGCAAAGAAAACAACTTTATATACAAATTAACTAATCAAACACATACTTTCAGCTGTTCTGTTTAGGTCAATACAAAAACAGACAAGAGTAGGCCAAATTCTAAGCCTTCACCGACCTTTCTCCTCAGCTATCAGAAGGTGCCCTAGTTAAGACCCTCCACTGGATCTGAATAAATCTGACCTCACTTGTCTAACCTCCCGAACGGCAACATAACTAAAAGTTACCAAACTCGTAATTATCATCATCATTTATAGGTAGAGACGTCTCAGACAGTAACGTGACAATGCGGGTTGAACGACTGCTTTTCAATTCCCGGCAGGGTCAAAACGTTCCTACCTTCCACTTTGTTTTGGTCCCAGCCAGCGTTACGAACCTCGTACCGGTGGTTCCTTTCGTGGAAGATGGGTAAAGTGGTCGGAGGGTGAAAATGAGCACTTACATTCGTCTGATGCAGTGGTTCTCAAACCCCAACAACAGCATAAAGTCGCAAATCACACTGGTCTTGCAACCCAATCAGTAAGAGAACCGTATCTGCTCGGTACCTCCAGAAATCGCCGCAGACTTACAACATGAAAGAGAAGAATGGGAAGAAATTTACATGCAATAGCACAGTTTTACCTGTATAATTTGGCAGCGCCAGAAATAGGTCTATGCTGCCAGCAGCTCGTAATTCGGTTTACCATCTCTTTCAGGTAAAGTAATTTTTCATTATTTTGTCACTCGCCCTTCCAGTCAAGATGTTAGTAGCTCTCTGTGCCAACCGGTGTTCTATTAGCCCAACACCACCGACAGAGCGTTCCGGGCGTCCAATGTTGTGCATCTGCGTTCTTTGTGTGTTGGTAACAGAAGATCACAGAGGGATACTGGAATTCTGAAGCTATACACATTTTGCTAATAGTGTGAAGCAAGATCCATGTTAATAGATTAATTACCTGGCAATAAATTTTGAAATGACGCTGCGATTAACACCATAAAGATGGCTGCCGAAGTATAAGGGACATCTCTGTAATAAAAATAAAATTTTTACTTGTGATTCCTATCGTGCCTAGCATAATTATTTTTGTACTTGTAAAATTTGTTTTCTGGTTAACGTTACCAACAAACCAAATTTCTTCTAGTCGATTTTTATTAGAGTTTGGATGAATTCAACGAACCTTTCACCGGTAAGCCATTACAGAGACCAAGAATCTCGGTGTCCGTTTAGTTTCAAACCTGTCAAGTTTTTCACATTTCGAACGGGATAAACAGCATTTCGGAATGTAGATACATTTTACAAGATACATGTGTCTGACATGGGATATTCATTTACCAAGTTATCATAGAGGTTTGTGTCCATCCTGAATCCCGAAGGCCAATCAGGGATGTAAATCCGGGTGCCACGTCCATGGTAATATTAAAATTACCCTTAATATTTCAAAACCAAAATAAGCTAAACGTATTGTTTAGCACTCTGGTATCACGGAAGTCATGCAAAAGAAATCTTCACCGCAGCTAACAAGCATAAGGTCAAAACAGAAGTAAACGGTAAACGTTTTTATTAAAAAGTGTCTACTTTGTTTTCTTTAGGTAACAAAATTTGGATAAAAATATCTTATTGCTGGCGCACGTCCTAGTACTCTGATACGTGCACCTTTGCCTAAGCTATTTATCACATTGCATTTGCAGTTTTGTTTACGTGGAATGGCCGTACTTGGCCTGAATGTTACTGTTCACATGTTACATTGTTAACCGACGTGAACATTTACACAAAAGTTAAGGTCGACTGACGTTTCCGTATGCTGAATACATAATGTAGGTTTGTTCTACACGCTGCGACTCTTACGTGTATAGTATGCGCGTGGGTATAGGCTTACATGTCGGCCTATGCATTTACGAAGATACAAACTGTCGCTCAAGCAGCAATATTAGTACAACTGCACACTCCAGTAATCACGGAGATCAAAGAAAACCCAAGCAATATGTTCAGAGAAAGGAAAGAAACATATTTTCTGAAATGTGAAAATAATCAAAGCAATATTTCTTTCTACAAATAGAAATGCCAGGATTTTATATAAAAAAATAATGTTCTGCAAATCGAGAAAATTAATCAGCGATATGTGTCATTTCATGTCAACAGCCGTTACCACCCAGTAACTGTTCTCTTTCTCTGTGGCTGGTCGGCAAAGCACGCCCATTCTCCTGCAGTTTCCAGGAGAGCGCTTGCCGACAGCAATGTATCACCGCGTTGCAGGAGGATCCCCATAAAATACTACCCCAAAAAATTCCTTGATCCCCTTTAACATAGACCGCTAGGGAACGTTGTGTAAGAAAGTGATATTTGATCGCCTACAGCAAGTATAGAGTAAAACAAAACTGCGTGTGTCACATAATATTTTTTTCCTGAAATGTTTCCACAAGTATGAGCAATTGGTGAAAATCAGTTCAAAGATTAATGTCAATTTGACAAAATTTCAGTCACTCTGAAGATGGAGGCAGCACGTTACTGCAAAATGTCGAAACAAATACCCGCCATGAAAACACGAAACCTTCAAAACAATAAATGTCTAGGTTATGTCATCAGACGTCATCCTATCCCTAGATGCATACCGTCCTTAACGGTCCAATAAAAACGTAAATCATAAAATACCCTTAAGAAATCGTTACAGAATCTAAAGACAGATTAACCACACGGTATACAAAATTTAGAGTTAATAAAAAAAAAATAAATGTCAGGCACGAACTAATGACATCATCACTATATTAACGTTGTTAATTCCGCGAAATAATGTGTTTCATTTACAAAACGTCATCACTATAGTTTATTATCTATTTATTCGAAAGTTATTTAAAAGCGCAGAATCAACGGCATAACCGATTAGCCCTTGAAGTAGTAATATCTGTCTTTATCTATCTCTCCCTATTCAGTTACCTCACAGAGAACACAGCACGTTTCTATTAGAAAGACCAATCGGTGAATGCTCTACATAGAAATACGTCGCTGTTTATTATAAATCACATGCACCACATAACATATCACGTCAGTAAAATTCAAAGCATTTAATGTTACACGTGACAGTACATATAGCAACCACTAGGGACAAGGTGTACCAGAGCTTTAACCAACCTCAGATGACTCAATGTAGCATTACTGTGTTCTGTCTTGACCTTAAGATTAACTTCTCGTGTGTGCATGTCCTGTACGTACGGTTTTTAATCAGTGTCTCTAGGTGAAAGATATTACGTTCAATTGAAGTAAACATCGCTGTAATCTTACGAAAACAATAAGGAGAAGAACAGACGCAATGTAAGATTAGAAGTGAAACACGCAACCACAAACAAAATAGAAAAGCAAAGAATGAAAGACAAAATTAGCAGTGAAAACACAAGGCACACTAGAGCGGCTAATTGAACAAACAGTAGGAGGCGATCCATCACATTAACAAATGCCACTGCACCACCCCTACTGATTTAATTAAAATTTGTAAACCAATTTAAATTTCAGATTCACTGAGAATCTTACTGTCAGGACTTTACATCTCTTATTCATGTTATTGAAAATAGACGGAATTTATATTGTATGTGAAACCTAACTGTTTGCATGGTTGAAGTTTCGGTTTAAGAGATCAAAGGAGCACAGCAGTACAGCAACACTCGTAGGTTGCTACAAAATATGGAGCCACATTCTGTTCCCAGTTACGCCTACCTTTTCAAACTTCGGCGTACCGAACTCTGCCTATTGGATTGACAATTGCCGACCAATTGGATTGACAATTGCCGACGTTCTTTCAAATTCAGTTGCATAGGCGAATGCAAGATGAGTGCAAGAGATGAGTAGAAATCACGTGAATGAAATTGGCCGTAAGCACTTTGTAGCTCCTTTACCAGTGTGTCTAAATAATCTGAAGACAAACATGAAAGGCTTCAGCCAGGAGCATTGGCTTTCAGGTCTTTATTAAAACCTTAGCCTCTCTTACTGTTGCCTGTAACACTGCAGTGTACATCAACAACCTTTAAGCTTATGAACGACCTAATCCAGTGGAATTTTGATCAGCCTTTCCTCTTACATGTCTGTCATTACCTCGAGGCATGTGTCAGGGAAAAGATCGAGTCTTTTACAGAAATGATGATGTGAAGGCACAGAAATCGTATCAAAATCTTCACACGGCCGAAATTACGGAAGTTGCTTACCATCGAACATGTCACTTCCGTAAAGGATGAATGAATGAATATTGCTCGCCTGTGCGATGTCCTCAGTAATGATCTAGAGAGCTGGTCCGTTGTCCTGCATATGGAATTGAAAGCCATGATTGATCGACAGGATATTTTGATATACTAACGGCCTGATTAATATTTTACTTTTAATAAAACACGTTCGTCACATTTCACAAAAGTGAATGAGGAAAAGTCATATGAAATCTGATAAAACTGCTTATCTGCAAAAACCGTAATTCTAAAAATTAAAAGCTGAATTGTTCGTAGCTCTAAACTCACTTCACCATCCGTATTGTAAAGTTTGTGATACTTAATTTAACACAAATTATATGCAGAAATATATAAATTTGTATAGTGAGAATGAATAAATCTGTCTATAGTGATGACGTCACTAATCATTACGTTACAAATTTAGCAAATATCTATAAATTTTAACGTGTTTTTCATTCTAAAAAAGCAAAATAGAGTACCAAAGTATGCCATTATTGGCTAAATGACTGATAAAACGAATAGGCGACTAAGAATGAAATATGCGGAGCAGAAATACGACGAGATTAATTACAACACACCTATTGTAATAGTTCACTTACAGCAAGTTACAGACTACAGGGACCGAGCAGGTTTGTTCAAGTTTGCTGTGTACATTTTCAGAGAAAACACAATTTGAGACCACTGCTTATTGAGGGATATAATATGTAAGGAGTGTATCGAATGGAAGGGTTGTCCGCAGAAGTCACAGCCAGAATTGGGAATTGTCAAAATGTCCGCCTGAATTCTTAGACCCTTATACTAATATTTATCATTTTTCCATTACATTTGTCCAGAATATATTCATTAGAACGTGTAAGTTGCAAAGCCCATCTTGTCCCTACAATAACTATACAGTACAAGAAAATGACTGTAAATATTACGTATCGCAATAATCTTGATAATAAGGGATTTACAGCTAAACACGTTTGTAGGTTGGAATGTATTCATAAGCCAGTGCTGCTGGTGGAATTCATAAAATTACAATTTCTTTTGCATCTTGCAGGTGTAAGGCCTAATGCTGTAGAAATGTCTAGTTGAAACCTGGTCCTTCCTGCGGAAGGCCAGGTTCACTCCCAGAAGGTTATGTGGGATTTGTTATGGACCAAATAGCAATAAGGGCAGGTTTTTCTCGAAGTACTACAGCTTTACCCTGTTTCTATCAATCTCACAGTGTTCCATGCTCATTTACTATCTATAATACAATCTCACAATTGACCGGGTCGTTAAATAACACATTTATAACAAAGAGCAGAATCGTTCTAAGTGTCACGTTCCCTTCATAATGACACTCGGTTTTACAGTGAAGAAGGGTTCAATATTTTTGTACTAACTAGTAAGACTGTGTTGGAGTCACTGGTCTGGACGGTATTCTTGAGAAAAGAAAATAAATATAAAGTAAAGCAGAGAGCCAGAGAAGAGAGAAGACGAATGGCAAGGAACTGTATAAGAATAAGAAAGGCGAAGAAGGGACAACACATATATATATAGTAAGAGTGTTGAGTTCTTAGCAGGGACCATTTCCCCCATTCTGGACCATCGCCTGGCTGTATTCTAGACGACCACCTTTTTTCCAAGTCTAAACTCACGCACACTTACACTAAATGCACGTTACGTAGAGCGTAGAGGTAGGACTGCCTAAAAGCATTTCCCTCTAGCAAATAGCTACTTACGCACTATTACTATCATTTGTCATAATCATCACCACAATCATTATCATCATCATCATCATCACATACACTTTTACCGGGACGCGAAGACCTCACTTCCATCTAATGTCGAGTTTAAGAATACGTGGAGTTATAAATCCACTCCCCCTTATGCCTTCATGGTGTGCACAGGGACAAATATATTAAACCTTTATTATTATTAAATTTAAGCTCACTTATTATTGCATTTTTATGATACAGTGTCTTTATCGAGAAAATTTTAGTCGCTCAGCTAATTAAAAGTCTCCCCCTCCTTTCTCACGAAATCCGGAAGTTATTCTACAGGCGTCACAAAGAATGACCAATCGATCGTGTCGTAAATCCAGTCCATTCCGTCACTGCGTTTCTCAAAGACAAACCTTAACATTACTTTAACATCTGTACCTACCGCAGATCTCCCAATTGTGTCTTCAGGTTTATTGAGTGACATTTCATGTGAACTTCATATCTCCCGCATATGTGTTACATTCTGACGCACATCAACCTTCTTCATTTCCTATGATCATTACATAGCGTCAATAACAAAAGTATGCTTAATTTCGATGCAGTAGTTATTTACACTTTGCGTACGTTATGTGTGTGTAAACAGCGTGCATTTAGTACTTGAGTTAAAAAAAACATATATTCCCCTAGCTTTAGAAATTATATGATATTCTTCGGTCTAATTCCGTACTTCAACACAGGTACAGGCAACTGCAATTTCCATATTATTCGCATGTTTCTATGTACAAATAATATGATAAATAGGTAACAATACAAGTAAGACAAACCTCATCAACTTAACAAGCATGGCAAAAGGTGTCCGCCGATGCTTGTTTGAATTCTGAATGATGAACGAAATACATTGACTGACTACTCCACTATTTTATACTTTTCTAAGAGCGACAATTTTACACAGTGCAGTTAACTTTCTTCATAAAAGATAAGCTTTCATTACGACCACTTCCAAAATTGACCTGAAATTTCCATTCAACACTTGCGTAACGACATACCTTTGGAGACAAAAGAGAGGAAATTTTATAGTCCAGGTACAGACACCACGTTACGGACAGTCATCGCTACAAGCCACCCGATCTTCGATAAGACACTCAAACTACGTCTCAGGTTAAGTATTTGATACAAAGTTTTGACTCTCACGGAATAACGAAACGCGATACTAATGACAGTGTTACGTTCACAAAGTACGGACAGCTTTTATTTCTGACAGAACTACTTTACATGTAAGAAAATCTGCAAAGGTCTGCAGCTACATTATTAAATTGAACGTCACCTCAGAACAGTTGCACCACCGGTACCTGTAACTTTTCCGTATTATTCAGATGGTATGTATATACAGCCTGGCTCTTCGTGTGCGAAGTCGCACACTTCCCCTCCTTCTCTCAATATATGTACGGACACGAACTCGTTATAACGCGTTGTATAGGTGTGAGCGAGCGTGTATACATGAAGTGTCTTAAACTACAGTTAACTTAGTACCTATGTTAATCCAAATATTGTTCCATCGTGCTACTGCCTTACGTGAGCACTAATATCACCGCCACACAGTAAACTGATGTCTATAAAGTACATAACATTAATATTTCAAACCTCTGTAACATGTAATGTTTAGATAATATATCAATTATTAATTGTACTCTTAAAATGTTAACTGGGCATTTTCAAAATCTCAAATTTTAATTTTTTTTTTAATTTTAACGACATGGGCATGACGATGCGGACTGGTTTCATCTGGCTAAAGGCAGTGTCTACTGAACTTGGGGAATTTTATTACCTACATGACTGCCATTTCAGCAAAATTCTGTTCCACGGCCACCTGCTTTGGTTAGACAGTTACGTGTAATATACCTATAGCATTCCTACGGCCCACCACAAAGTGCATTGTGTGCATTTAGGACTACTGGCCTGCAGTAAACTGACGACTACACCTGATATATATCTAGAACAGGGCCAAGCAATATTCAGTGTTTCCGCGCGTGTTCTTCGGACAGTGTCTGTAAGCATAATCGAGAGGATTCCCTTCTGCATTTCTCAACAGTTGAAAGTAAACTAAAGCTATCTGCTCAGGTCATGAAGACATATGGAAAACATACGTACAGCTACACTCATCCTTAATCTCTGCAGCAGAAGGGAAAGTGCGGTCATCTTCACGCTTTCCCGGCCGCTATACCACAAATACCCGTTTAGTAAGAGTCCGGGTGGAACCTACAGCCTGTCTGGACGTTTTAGAAAAAAGTACCTGTATTGACTGTGCTACCCCAGCTCTCTTTCTCAATACAGACAATCTCCGACAGATTTCTTCGCAACTTTTCTCCTGCCTTCTATTAAAGCCGTGACAGGCACCGGTATTGGGCACTAATTTCTGTGAAATGAACATGTGGAGGTACAATAATCAAAAAGCTGAACCAGAAGAGCAACTGCTTATAAAGCGTGTGCGTTTCCGTAAAATAAGGTATTTGAGGTCATTATTAGCTTCGGCACACAGCAAGCGCACATATTTTTACCTTGATATTTATCTTATATTGTGCGCATTAAAAGAGTTCCCACGATATATTAACTTCATCCGAGCACCTCTGTCTTCAACCATTTACATTCCACCCCCTCTCTAATCACCATGACTACATTCCAGGGACAAAGGTATCTTCTATTCTTATTTCTGTATTCTCACCTACAAATCATATCATGGCTAATCACCAAACTAATTCAGGTATTTTTACACAGGATCTCCATTCAACACTAAAGAACACTGAAGTCAGTACAGAAAATTACGAAGTTACGTACGATGTACGAGTACAACACAAACATTTGCTCTAATGACATCTGGAAAATGTGCCACGAAGAATTAGAACACCTAACTGAGAGATGGAGTCCTACGCTCTTCGCTGAAAACATGCAACTATGAACATATCTATCTGCCAATGCAAGAAACATATTTCGAGCTATTCTTATGTTCAACAAGCCTACATTTCCTAATAGCCCATATCCATTTAATAGTGCTGTATTATTCAAAATAATTTTCAAAACCAGTAAGGTTTACTAAAAATTAAACCATCACAATCTTCATAAACAACTTTAACTACGCGAGACATTCATATGACTAGTCCATACTTTAAGAAGTTTTAAAGAAGAAATACCCATTATTCATCTCTTTAATAAATATATATCTGAGTGTTCTGACCAGGGTTCGGCTTACCTTGGTCAAATAAAATTCGGTGTTTTATCTTTCGTGTGAAAATTTTCCGTACAGTATTGAAATTTAGGCCTACTCAAACCTCACATTTCTGAAATATTTTATTTGTTACAGCAAAATACAAAAATATTCAGTGGTACTTGGCACCGTCTCAGTGAATTCCATTCGTACCGTGAAGCTTCTACGGCTGTAATACTGAAGTTAGACAGGATATGTTTATCATATTAACACTTTAGCAAACAAAATGGTTACGCCTATGAAACATTGCGGTTACTTTACAAAGATCCATAAAAGAAAGAGCGTCTGAAATGATCATACACAAGGTTTCCTTACAGTAATGTATGTCACAGTATAATGTACCGAATATATATCTTCCATTGCGGCAGCCAGAAAAAGGTAGAGGCTCGCCTCAGGATGGGTGGAGCCTTTTAAAAAATTATTATAAGTAATATATTACTTCGTCTGATACTGCAGTTAAAGACAAGGACAGAAAATGTAAGAAAGAGTGAGAAAGCGGTAAAATAAGAAAAGCTGAAGGAATAAAGAGAATAAAAACAAGGCCTGTTGTTTCTTTACCGGCGTGGTTGCGTCCTTTCTTGTCGCAATTCTTCTTTATATGATTAATGAGTCGTGGATAGGAAATATGTGTTGGAAGTGAAGGGAAAAGATTAATACGCAAGCGAACATTGCTGTGAGCTCTCCACATATTGTTTCAAAATACCCACTGCAGCATGTGCAGTTCCTAAGGCACCTGAAAGCATATAAAACCTCTTACGAAAAATACTGTTGTTTTATACATTTTTAAAGTTTCATTGTTATAAGTCGGCCTATAAATGCCAACAAAAATTTAATTAACGACGTGGAAGAATACAAAATACACAGAAGAAGACTAGCAACTGATCAACAAAAGCCGAGGAAACCCGAAAACACAAAATGTAGCTTCATATTGAAAATATAGCTTTGTATTGTAAAAATAAGTTCGCTGATAAACTGAAACAATACAAGCTGTGGAAAATTAGTTGTTATAATATGCAATATAGGCCCTACATACAGTCTATATACAATATAACGCAATGCACCCAAATACATTACCTGTTATTTTAAATATACCGGACGCCCATTTTATATATCGCTTATTGATATATATATATATACACACATATACATACTATACTCCGTATTCAGATGGCTGGTTGTCATTAAATTCATTGACTAATTAACTGAACGAGTAACTGACTTCCTAATTAACTAAGTCCATGCTTTCAAAAGCTAACAACACTTCAGCAAGTCAAGAATTACCGCATGTTTTGTAACTACAAGGTTTCGCCGTGCCGGTAAGGAAGAGCCAGACAAATTTTTTAAATCAGTTACCACGACTGGGGTCAAACCACTGATTTTTTAACACTAGGTACCACAACAACCATTAGACATACATCGCCACTAAAATTAATACGTAAATAACGAAAAAGCTTGTGGGTACTAAAAACGAGTCACCTGAACATGGGGTAGAGGCAACTACCGATCTTTATGTATGTCAAATACGTGTCAATGTACATGTTTATCAAAACGGTAATCGATAAAAATTGAGCCCTCAGACAGGTTATCATAAATCTTTAGTGAATCACTACTGTACTTCGACTGTTCGGAGTTCGAAAGGCCAAAATTCAGCAACACTCTGTGACAAACGACACAAAACCCTAACACGATTTTCACGTGTCTTAATTTCCACCCCGAAGCCTTTATGGAGTTCACTACCTAAAACTGTTGTTCCGAATAATATGAAAATAGTAACTATGTTGTAAACAAACCAGGCTTTGGATTTGGTCATATAGTGGCATTAGTTCGGTACCCCTGAAAATAAAAGGATTTTGGCTATTAAATACTTTGTCCGTTCATGCTGAAAACATGTCTCCGCTATGAGGAATCAACTAAATGCCTAGCAAAGTAAATGAAGATACAATGAACTGGAAGTTTATGAGAGAGACAGTACTTACAGGCCTACACATGTTACTTTGTTTATCGCAAACACAACACTTCACTTCACCACCATTCATTTCACTTCACTTCACTTCACTACACCAGATTCCTGGAAAACTACTCCAACTGAATGCCGGGTGTTGACATCAGTAACCTAAGCATCGTTAAATCTAAATTAGGCCTATGTCTGATGTTATGTACCTCTCATATGCCTAGAAGATTTTGACACCTGGAAGCACAATTCAGTATAATTTGCAGCTAAGAAACCTTATTTTTAACAGATTTCACTCAACTGGTTTAGGGCTAAGTGAAAAAGGCTTTTAATAATTTTACAGCACATTGTGACTGCGTACAATCGTATAATAATAATACAGAAATACCAACAATTTACACTATTGAAAGATATTTGTTACGGATCCGACGTGTTTCAACTAATCGCCATCATCAGGGGTCATAAGGTGCACATACATTGTATTCATGATAGATGCAATATTACAAAAGAAAAGAGTAAAATATGTTTACACCGATTTTACTGCTTGAAAATCATGTACTTATATGCGTAAAAGGTTGTAACATATATTATCATCCGCTGACAGTGTTAGATAATTCTTGGTCTCTGATCCTTAGAAAGCCGCAAATGAAATGTCATAATAGAAGATTTCTTCCAACGTATTGATCTTGGCCTGCCAAAGACACGAAGATAAATAAATGTAGGATCTATAACAAATAAATATATTTGAACATTGTTGGAATTTTTATATTATTATTACAATTTTAATATTTGTTCCTATTAACTTGTAACGGCACATTAACGTCTGCATATTTTGTGTATATCTTAACGTGGGAGTTTGTTTCTTTAAATTGTTCCGTCTCGGGAGCAGTGGCATTTCGTCGATAGTTTGTTGCAAGTATTTCGGTTAGACTATTTTTTCAAATCTTAAAGCTTAGGAACTCTTCTACGACTTTCCGCCAACTGCAGAAGTCTATAATGTATACGTTTCAATAGAAACAAAACATAATTATGAAATATAAGCGTAAATATTTGACACTGCGTGAGACAACACATTTCAAATAACACTGAAGTTGGTAAGATTTCCTTTTATTCCTTTTACACATTCGCCCCCCCCCCCTCTCAATTCTCTTTTCATTCCTTCCGGTCTTTCCGCTATAAGTGTAATGACGATGTATGTTCTCCATTATCATAAATTAAGCCAAGCATATTCAAGGCAGTAAATTTATGGCGAGGTCACTTTTTCCCGTTATGTGAATGCAACGCTGATTTTCGGAAATCTGCTTTTTTAAATACAAAGCGCCATCTGAAAACTTTCCAAATAAAGCACAACCAAATACAATTTCTAATTTAAGTATTATTTACAGGATAGAAGTAAACTTTCTGCCTGTTCCGGAACAAGTAAATCCCTATAGTGTAATAACATGCAGGCCTACTTCCGGATGATTTGTACTTTTCACGCAAATATTATTCGGGTATAAAATCAAGGAGCTTGAGATGGACAGGTTTGTGGCACGTACTGGAAGCAGAGAAACGCGTAATAATTTTGTTGGAAAACCCAAAAGGAAACAGAATTCTTTGAAGACCTCGGTGTAGATAGGAGGATAACATTAAAAATGATCTTAAATAATTAGGATAGAAGGGCGTGGATTGGATTCATCTGGTTCAGGATAGAAACAAGTGGCAGGTTTTTTTCAATATATGAACGAAACTTTCTGTTAGACAAAATGCTGAGAATCTTTTCACCAGCTGCGGCAATATTAGCTGTTCCAAGGACTGTGTCCCAATTGGTTTGTTACTTCGTTTGTTGATAGATTTGTTCGTTAGGTCTACCTCCTGTCTCGATTGTGTTCCGTCAGCAAGTTTTAAATAATTTGATTTACATACACTATACTATGCCGATTACAATAATGTTAATCTACGGGCAAAAAGCGCGTTGAAATTTATATGCAACTGTATTTTAATACGGACAAGGCGATTAAACAAATGTAGGTGAATCCAGTCCGCTTGCCTGAGGTTTTCAATTAAAACTTATGGAGGTTTCAAGATACAGTTAACCGCTAAAGTTACAAATCCAAACCCTCCTTCCACCCTGGCCCTATTCAGTAACATGCAGATTAATTTCGGGAAGAGATGCACTTTTAGAGACGTATTGTGTTTCAATAATTAGCAGCCGCGATATGAGCAAATGAACAAGTATGCCATCCCATCAGTCAGTTTCAGATGATCAGGGATGCTACAGTCTAGTTACTAACAAGCAAGAAAAATTCCTGCAGACATAACACATTATGGCATGACCAAACAGCATGACGCTTTTGATTACAATTATTTGATTGCGTTATAAATAAAACTGCAACTGTACATTTTATTCTTTGCTCAGTTTGTTTTCGAAATATCCTTTGCGCCGGTTAACATTTAACGAATACGAGGTTCAAAGCCAAATATTATAAAGCGCCGGTACTGTATGACTCAACACTAACATGAAGTACTGGTGGAATGGCACCGACAGAGGAAACCGAAAACGTCGGAGAGAAATCTGGCTCAAGTGTCCCTTTAACCGCCACAAGATGGTCGCCGATTTTTAAAAACGTCCTTTATTTTTTTCCCATTTTAACCAAAACTGAGGTGGCGCCACAACTGTAGAAACCCCCCTAAACATCAAATTTGATAAAAATCCCTTCAGAATTCTCGGGTTGCTACATATGGGGAGACATAACAGAAGCGTTTTTGGATATTTCTCTTTGTTACGGCACCAAAAAGACATTGAATCAATAAGTACGTCGAAATTTAGAATGTATTACAATGGCAACCAAGCATTTATTTACAATGAAAAACTACAACACGAGAAAGGACATAGCTATGTCTAAATTTTTGTCAGATCAACGGACATTTTAGCATGGAAGGATGGAAGCGCTGAAGTTATACACCAACGACGCTCAGCAGTGTATTTATTTACTTTAAGCAGTATATATAAATTCTATACATACCGGCACACTAACAGAAAAGCAACGCGGTTTTCTTACGTCTTCAAATTAATCAGTAGTTTATATTGAACAGGCCTGTAAATATTAAAATACCAGTATTATTTGTTTGAAGTTTCAACGAAATTCTAAGGCCACTTCTGGGATAATCACCGAGTCTCTACGCAAAAACCAAACACAGAATACCTTGACAATTTACACTCAAATTGTCATGGCAGTTTAAAATAAATTATGTCAAATCTCCTTTTGCGGTAGCTTCTGTCTTAAATCCACCACAACTCAAAATCACTTCAACGTTAATTTTTTACGCTAATGGCCTGAAATAAACCTACGAGAATTGTCTGTGAACCGAACAACCGAAAACAGAATCACAAAATTCCAAACCTTTGAAGTGGAATATTTTAAATTACTATTTATATGAAAGTAATGCATAAAGATAAGGCGGTTATATACTCCCTAAATATGCCGGTACGTTATATACTGCCTAAACATGCCGGTACGTTATATACTGCCTAAATATGCCGGTACGTTATATACTGCCTAAATATGCCGGTACGTTATATACTCTCTAAATATGCCGGTACGTTATATACTCCCTAAATATGCCGGTACGTTATATACTGCCTAAATATGCCGGTACGTTATAACCGCACTGATGACGCGCCATTATAGAAACTGGCCTTACAGAAACTCGAGAAAGCTGGATCGAGCAGCTAAAGCCCATAGTAAAATCATATTTCAAATAAGAAAAATAAAATTATTCACACCACATACATGTTACTAAACACAAAGGCCTTATAGCCGTCCTGTAAACAATGCAGTGGATATTCAAAAGGCAATACTAAATCAACACTGAAGGAAATCATCACACTTTAAACCTTTCGAAAGTTGCACCAAACTGCACCACGCAACAGATTCAACAGTACGAATATTTTTTGAATCTGATAATTCAATTTTCACACACTCTGTAATAACACAGTCACTCATAACAAGCTCTACACAGCTACGAAGAATGGCCCACGCGTTGTTACACTTAAGATCGGAATGCAAAGACTGAAAAACACTTACTTAAAACACCACATTTACAAACCTTGGTTCTCTATGTTTTTACATAATAAAGTGAAAACAATATCAGAAGGAATCGCTGTCGGCCTGTAGATGCTGGCTTCTGCATCGAACTAACGCAGCCATAGGGTCAAGCGTTTCGAAGACCTTGCTGGAGTCAAGGTTGGGCAAAATAAATATACGTACTAGTGGTATTATTATGAAAAAATAGGGAAGCCCCTCTGCTATGGAAAGGTAAGGGGGCCCGATGAAAGGTGGTTCTATAATAATGGCTGACTGGGATCACTGGGGGAGAGGCAACACAACAGAACAAGAAGGAAAAAAAAAAAAAAGACAGGGATGTTACTGCAGAGGTTTCGAACGAAATGGAATAGTGGGTAATGAGGAGACGAGCTTAGAGGAAAAGTCAACAGCATTGTATAAAGAGTGAAAACGCATGGCGAACAGAAAAAACGAATAAGAAATAAGGTACAGATTCAAGAAGGACGTAATTATTTCTTGCTAGCAGTATTCGGACTAACAAATTGTTTTATTTAACCACATATTGCTCTGGGCCTACTGAATTAGGAACATCGATGCCCATGTGGTTTGCCTCAGTGCTTCTAGCACAATGTCGGAAAAGAGCCATGACCACTTCTTCCCTATCAACCTCTGTCCTAATCTACTATTCGGATGGAGAGTGAAAGACTTCACTCACATCAGAAGAGACAACTTCTAGAGTGGTAATAGTTATGGTTGTTAAACATCAGCGTCATTTTTCCTTCTTGTATATTCAATGGTAGGTCTGTTTTGATTAATGATTTGTTATCAATGTAAATCATGAACTCGACGCTGTAGTTCGGTCATTGCGACATTTTTAAATCAAGTTTCTATGTTCTGTCAGGGTATTGGATTCTGCCCCCGTACTACTTTTATATTGTTTTACTAAATATTTGTTTTGTTTCTTAGTTTTGTCTTGTGTATTTGTACTGTTTTGTATTGTATTTGTGCTTTTGTGCTGGCTGTGTAATTGGCACTTGTGCTGTTAAATCTGCCCGTTAATAAATACCCATTGAATTGAATTGAATTCTTCTCACCAAAGACAATTAACTAAAGACCCTACTTTAAATGGGTCCAAATTAAACAGGCAAATTACGAGTATCCTAACACTATTGTTCCATATACCAATGCCCTCTTCAATGTAAATGGTTAACTGAACAACGCTCACAGCAGCTCAGAATAAACTGCGTCGAAAAATAGGATGATTAGCAGACAATGTGGTTCCTAATCTGCAGCATCATCACGGAATTTTTCCTAAAACGTGAGAAAATCAACAAAAAATATCATGAATTCCAGCCTTCGGGGCGAGAATGTGAAGCAGGAATGTTGCCTGTCCGACGAAGGCTTTGGGTAGATTACAGAGTGACTGTGACGTAAATACTTAATGTCAAACGGCTGTATCTCCTGAAAGGAATGCTATATTGTTACAATTCTTACACAAAGTTAATTACACAATGCTAGTTTATGATCAATACAATACAGGGATTTATTTACAATCACTGCGTAGATGAGAAGCTAGTAATGCGGTTTGACTGGAGGCTGAGGGCTCAGTTTCCGTTACGTAAGAACACGTTGCGTGTTGCACCTGGAAAGGAGGTAACTACGGTACAGCGCGTATTTGTTCTGAATAGCTTCATAAACGAAAGTTAATTAATGAAATAAGACTACGTAATTATCAAGCAATTTAAAAACGTTACTTTTTAGATCCAAGTACCTTCCTTAGCACCATATTCTCGAACACCCTCAATCACTACGCTTCCATTAATGTGAGGGACGAAATTTCACACCCGTGCAGAAAACAGACATTATAATTCTGTATATTTTTGTCTCTTTCTTCTGAAGGTTACTTTTTACACGACATATGTAGCAATACTGTGGTATATACAAGACATTTTGTTACTAATTTATTACGTAACTAATCTTCATGTAGCACTGTATTAAAAATAATTTTAAAATTTTTTACAATACTTCGACTCGTTAATAAATCATTACATATATCGCTTCAGAATTTTTGAAAAGCTTGGGCTCTTCCCACAATACTGCGTTACCATGCAGAAGAAACCCGCCGTATTCTCATTGCCTACCCCTATCATAATACCCGAATTTCCTGTAATATTTGTAACGTATTGGACAGTACTGAGAACAGTCTAACACAGCAACGCCAGTTTCCAGCGGGGAAATAAGTACCTGCTATTCTGTATACTTTCCCGTATTATATATATTACATGAAAGTTGTCGTGTAACATAGGAACGACAGAGACAATACCAGAAACTTGAAACACGATGATGTTTACACACTTAACAGAAGAATAACAACCGCACATCAATACTTTTACGCAGCTTCCATATGTTTCATTCAATAAAGTCATAAAATGAAATTATTACACAACGCACGATTTCATATGTTTTTCGTTTCTCCCTATTCGCTCGGTCCTTTTTTTCGACGCAATATAAATCCAAATTCATTTACAAACTGTTTTCAATTTAGAAGCAGAATGAAACAAAAAAAATATTTTAGATAAAATACGCAATAATGTCACAAACACTCAAAACAAGAATTGTACTTTCGTGCCTACAGACCAACAAAAGCGAACAACTTACTTTCGAAATTCACTGTACCCATGTCGCTCCTGTAACAGCTAATAATCTTAAATGTATCCAAGCATGGTCTGCCAATTTGGTCGCGCAGTGCCGTAGTCACCAAGTACATACAAGTCTTCTTGCAAACAGGTCAGATTTTTTTAACTTTGTGCGCGGTGGAAGCCAAGGAAAGTTAAAGTGAGCTTAAGATGGCGCACAACCCAACTCTACACTAAACAGAAATACTGCGAAGGAATTTATAGTGCTGCCAGAATATCTACCAGTGTCTACGGTTTGTATGCGTGTCGGTACGAACATTTTGTTCAGAACGAATAGTGTCCCTTTCTACTTAGCTGCTATGAAAATAACGACTTGATCTTTTGGAAAGTCCAGGCTTCTGAAATTATCTTTCAAACACTTTTCTAATTTCTCTCTTAAATTCGAAACGACACAGGTTGTCGTAAATTCATTAACAGTAGTGTTCTGCATAAGGAGGTCACTACAGTCGCGGCCACAGTAATTAAAGCTTGGGCTGATTGTCGCCAGATCAGCATCACCAAAAGTACAAGTTACAAATTTTGGCAACAAGAAACCACAATAAACAGAAATTAAAGAAAAAAAGAACACAATAACAATATACAACTTCTTTCGTTCGGTTTCATTTCACATCCATCTCAGAAGAACGCCACGAAACAAAGTGGCCGCGTAACGTTGCCATTTTTTTGGAAGTAACGCCTGGGCCTCTGCTTATGTTCCATATCTGGAACATTTGCATTTACAACAGGTTTCAATTGTTGTGGCCGCGTATATCACCACATTAGGCCACATTTATTTCATTAAATTAAATGGCAAATTTACGAAGACCATTAGTGTATGATACGCAATATCTGTGGGCTAGAAACAGATGTCATTTAAGTAGCACTCAATAGGACAAACCTTGTTGATCGAAAGCGACAACAATGTCACTCAATCGGTCTGGTTTTATTAAATGTGTAGCCCTATAAATTAAATAGTTGAAACACAATAAATAATAGACTGTAGTTGCTGAAAGATGGTGGGTCACCTTTTCTTCAGCACAGAACACAAATACCTAACAAGACAGGCATATATGTCAAAACGTAACACTGAGGCGCGTTCCAGTAACCATTATTGCCGTGGAAAAGCAATAATTATTACATATTGAGTGTGTGTCTGCAGCCTTAGTTATCCAGCACGCAAAGCTCATGCGTCATATTATAATGTCATGTGTGGCCTGTCTGGCTAAACTATATTTTTCCACATTATCTCATAAAAGGTAGGACTTTCGGAAAAAAAATTTTTGAACATAAATTATGTGTTTTGACTTTCTTTACAACATTTGTCAAACATTTCTCATTCTAAAAAGAATTTAGCGAGACATTATAAATGTACATAGGTCTTTATGTCAAGTACCCGCTATTCTGGTCAGATTTTTAATGAAACTTCAATTTTCTCGACAGATTTGCGAAAAATTCTTAAATACAAAATTTCATGAAAATCCGTTCAGTGGGAGCCGAGTTGTTCCATGCGGATGGACGGACAGACGGACGGACGGATAATCAGACATGACGAGGCTAAGAGTCGCTTTTCGCAATTTTACGAAGGCGCCTAAAAATGAATGACCATAATGGTAAGTCATTCTAGGTAACTTATTTTGTGCGTAGCATGGGAAAGGATTAAAATATTACAGATTCGACGTATATTATTATACAGTATCACCGCAATTCCAGTGCTTTTTAAGGATTTTTCCCTGCACGTATAAGAATGTCAAGTAAAAGGGGCAATCTCACAGAAAATGGTGTAATCCATGGTTGTGCAACCTTTTTGGGAAAAAGGCCGCAATCGTCATTGTGGGCTGGACTGCTGGGGCCGCACGCGTAAAAATCAGAGTAAGTGGTATATCCAACCTCATAAATTAATGTGCTGTTTGTATGTATATATATATATATAATTTACAAATGCGTCCGCGGGGCGCGTAACACAACCTGGAGGGCCACAGGTTGGAGACCCATGGTATAATCCATTTTTTACAAAAACCTTCCGTAATTTAGTTTCACGAATACTGTAGAATAAAATTTCAGAACTCTTATACGACTACGAATAGCAGTAACCAGGAAATGTGAACAATTTATGTCAAAAATTACTGATTTGTTCAATAAGAAAAAATAGTACCACGCGAAGGTAAACTGGGTCACGTGAATTTTGCAAACTTTTTCAAGGTTCCTGCCGTCACGTTCTGCAGTGCAACAGCCTTTACAACAACAAAAAAAGTTTATTGGCCTAGAATTATTCCATTGAGACTTTTATTGCCACTAACAAGCACAAATAGGGAAAAGAAGACAGCAAACGGACCTTGAGAATTACAATAAAAAGTGGGGTAGGACTGAAAAGAGGCCTCAAAACACGAGCGGTTAAAATACCATAAAGCACCAGAAACCGTTTTCCTCTGCCAATTTCAAACACAACGATGTTCGTTAGAATACGCCGTTCACATTTTGCGTCACGTCATTAAGTAGCAGATGGTTATTAGTTTTAACCATATTAAGACTGGCACTCATCCACATTTATATATAAAATATATTTTTTTTTTTTTTTTTTTGTATGGCTCGACAGCCCTATATGGGCCTGGGCCTCCTCGTTTCGTCGAGGTTTCATGATCACACATATTTGACACACACCACAGTCGGTAGGACTCCTCTGGACGAGGGACCAGCTCGTCGCCGAGACCTCTACCTGACAACACACAACACTCACAAGAGACAGACTTCCATGCCCCCGCTGGGATTCGAACCCACGATCCTAGTAAGCGAGCGGCCGCAGACCCACGCCTTAGACCGCACGGCCACTGGGATCGGCTCATTTATATATATATATATATATCTTCAGTCCGCACCTCACAGAGCACAGTGTGCATCCATTAGAAAGGCAAACTGGTTAATGTTGTACAGGGAAACAATCACTATTTACTGTGAGAATCACATGAAACACGTAAGTGCACTGTACGGCAGGAGACACAGTTTCTCAATATTATAACTCATGTTGTATTTAATCAACATTAGGCTTTAAAATCTTAATACTGAACGATACAGATCGTTTCACTTCGTGACAGTATTTGTGTTACTGCATGGTTACATTTTTCTTCGTCGGTATAAAGAGAAATCAATGATTGTAGATTAACGAGGTGTAATTATAGTAGGCATAAAACGAGGACGGCCGATCTCAGTGGCCGTGCGGTCTAAGGCGTGGGTCTGCGGCTGCTCGCTTACTGGGATCGTGGGTTCGAATCCCACCGGGAGCATGGATGTTTGTGTTGTGTTGTAAAAAGACGGTTGTGGACCGTAAGTGACATGAAAGGACGAAAAAGGATTAATACAGTACAAAAATGGATCAAAGGGGAAAACCCAGGAATTAGTAAAAAAAAAAAAAAAATCCCACCGGGGGCATGGATGTCTGTCTCTTGTAAGTGTTGTGTGTTGTCAGGTAGAGGTCTTTGCGACGGGTCGATCGCTCGTCCAGAGCAGTCCTTCAGAGTGTGTGTCATTGAGTGTGATCACGTACAAAGATAACCCTCTACACATTACGATGAGTAAGTAGAAAAGATAGGACTAAGAAAGCAAGAAAGATTACGAATTTGTAAAACGCGTTCTGCACATGTGAATGTTACGCTGGATACAACGAAGCAAACACTTAGACCTGCACAGCTAATAAATTAAAGTGGACAAATTTCACTTCTTTTTAATTACTCTCTCTAAATTACGAGTAGTTGTCGTCGTCATAATTCATATATTACAGGAAATGAATAATGTATCACATTCCTGTACTGACTGTACAGTGTTAATTCACTAATATTGATGCAGTGCAATCCGTCATTGGAAGCCTGAAGTACACATTAGAGGGAGGGAAAATCCACCCACTCTCTACGAAGCGTTTGCCGCACAAAATCACATCTGGTTTTGCGACCACTTCAAAATACTGAAAGGGGTTTTGGATGGGAGGTGTGGGCGAGGGGGAGGATAAATGTCCGGTTATCATTTGCCCATAATAAACAGATCCGAAATTCCGTACATGTATATACACACAAATGCAGGGGATAGGAGAGAGCATGAGTGGAGGGAGAGACGTCTGTCCTATATAGAGAATTATTATAATGTCGCATTCAGTGACACCCGAACAGAACCAGACTTTACGATACCACACGTAGGCAACAACATTCTGTAATGCGTATAGTCAGAACCATATTTATAAAGTACCGGCATTATTATAAATAATTTAGTGGTTAAACTTATTCGCTCGGAAATTCTTAATTTCATAAAAGAAAATTGGCAATTTTTGGCACGTTTGCAAAGCAGATGCGAAAAGCGACTACTAGCTTCGTCTTGTCTGTCCGTTCGCCTGTACGTACGCCGGTCCGTTCATCTGTCCGTCAATCTGCACTCATTCAACGTTAAAGGGCTGTGTATGAAAGATTAAATAAATATTTATACATTGAATAAGCATAGAAACATGCATAGACTATTACCTATTCAATAGCATTTATGGCGCTTTTTTATTAAGACAGACCTACATAAGACACGTTCATGTTGCCGTACTGATATGTATGGGAAGTTTAAAATTAGTTGTAATGCTTTCGTTCACCATTGTATTCAAATATCAGACAAGTTCAAAACGATTAATTTCATTAAATCTCTCATTTGCCACTCGTCACCTTAGGCCTATACGCTGTTTTTCAAACAGTGAACATAACTAGAACTCAAGTACAATAAAAGGTAACGCAATCCCATTTTAAGCCTGGACAGGCACTTAGGGTTCCAGGAGATTGAGGCTCCCAGGTTTCTAGACAATCGGCACATGAAGATGGTAAGGTTGTCAGCCCTACGCACCGGCCGCCTTTACCCCCCAGGAAATATTCCTGGTACTCATTTCTGTTAGAGGCTGAGTCGGCCACAGTGCGACTGAAACGATTATGTCAATGAAAAATTCCAGTGACGCCATCGGGAATCGAACCCGCGACCTTCCGGCTTGTAGCGCAGTGCCTCAACCAACTTTCAGGTCTATTTTTTAATAATCCCATGAAATCTGGCTTACTTGTTTTCATAAAAAAATCGTAGTATCCTTCTCAGTCGCAATCAAGTTTCCTTATCCTAACACGTGTCAGTTAAAACACAGCATGCGCGTGAAACAGACTATGCAGTTATCATTTACATAAACAGCAATGATGAGCCATATTTCCGAGATACTAATTTGGCAGACTGTACAGAAAATTGTGGTGGAGTGAGACAAAGGTCTTCCTGCATAACTCTAATTGTCCAGGAGAGGTTTGAAACAATGAGTAACGTGCAGTAAAGATAAAACAGCAATGAACCTTACAGCACGACAGCGCGGCGTTCTCCTTATTACATTATCACGGCAGTGGAAAATGTAAACCGGTGGGACTTTTCCCCAGCCAAGCTTACATTTGTAGCAACCAGAAGTGCTGCGTTTGTGAAACAAGTGCAGTTCCCAACCCCCGCACCGCACCTACAGTCCAAATGGCCATACCTGTCTAGCCCTTTCTAGCCCTTTCAATATATGACTTCCTGCGTACAGGCCCAAATGTCCCGTACAATAAAATACACTTCAAGCAGGCCCTGAATCTTATTAATTTACACCATAAGAATAAAATATTTTAATGTTCTCCAATTTTCCATCGTCCAAAATTCGATATTGTTATGCATTTTCCCAGTTCTCCATCTTGTAGGTGTTCTATGCCTTCATCTTCTTTCTTTTCCACCTCCTCCTCCTCGTGAAGACCGTGCACCACAATCTCGGTAATCTTTCCACCTACATTCTTTCAGTATCATAATTCCATCCCAGTGCCCTATTTTCTAAGCTTCTTGTTGATGATGAAGTTTCGTTCACATGTAACTTAATTTGTATCTGTAACTGATTATTTAACGGTTCTCTCAGTACCTTAGACTAAAAACAGCAGGATAATAAATTGGAAAGAACGTGGAAGTGATCGTGGCATATTTTAAGGCAGGCCTGCCAACCTGGCAGTTGCCTTGACTGACTCATAAAAACAACGAATCACGTCAGTCTGGATAATCAATGCTTCGATCTAGATTCGGAGAATTCGAAATTTCTCGCTATGTATTCCATTGGAATTAAACTTTAATGCTGTCGTGTCTTTGTTGTAACCTTTAACGCATATTCAGTCAGTATGACTGATGGATAAACACTTACCGTGTCTGTTGTTAGTATCTGCTAAGAAACGACACTCGACCTTCACGAGCTGTTATTGGCACCACGTCTATAGACGTACAGGTAGCATGAACAGAACATACCCTTCCATATACCGCTTGAATTAGCCAGCTGATGAATAAAAGTCAGGTGCTTGAAAATTGAATGAACAAAGAGAAGTACCTCAACGAAAATCACTATGCTCTAGGGCCTACATAAGCGTGCCAGGCAACTGCGCAATATTGAGCTTTTATGTGGCACTTCATTTTATAGCCAACAGACTATCGCGGCTTTAACATCTCTCTCTGTCTCTCTTTTATTCCCCACTTTCTACAGACCTGTCGCCCTTAAAAATCCGTGCAAATGTGCATATCGTTGTTTTAACAACCTACCCTAAGCGATGTGTGAAGCACAGTTCTTGCCTCTTTCTTTACTTCGAGTACGTGTCTTAGTCTATTCATAAAAACAAAAAAGAGAAGAAAAATGAAAGACATTTAAAATTAAACCGCTTAACTTTTATTTCAGCTAAATTCTTCTGGTTTATAATTTAAAAATAATTATTGTTTGTAAACTGAGCTGTTCTTTTTCACTGAACTTAAGACCTACAAGCAAACGTGACTATGTGGCTCACTGGCCAATAAAGCCACTTTACATCACGTTTAATGTTATTGAATTACCTAGAACACATTACTAGATCTTAGCTCTCTGGTAGAAGAATCCGAGTGCTAGTCACTGCTAACATGTAAGAACACAAAAGGGTCGTGTTCTTAAGGAAATCAATCAAAACTGCTTTGGCAAAAATTAACTTCCTTAAAATGCCAATAACACGGATTCCAGTAAATGCTCGAATATTTTACAATAGCCCTTTGAAGTGTGAAAATTATCTAAACTACATATAACAAGACAGGCAATGTACGCATAATGTAATATTGAGGCGCGTTCCCGTAACCATCGTTGCCGTGGAAAAGCAGTAAATATTACATATTCTGAGTGTGTCTGTAGCCTTAGTTATCCGGCATGCAAAGCGCATGTGCCGTATTATATTGTCATCTGTGGCCTGTCTGGCTCCACCATTATCTCATAAAAGGCACGACTTTCGGAAAGTTATTGAATATAAATTATGTGTTTTGATTTTCTCTCAAATATTTGTCTAAAACATTTCTTACTCTAAGAAGAATTCAGCGAGATATTACCATGCATGCACACAGGACTTCATGTGAAATACACGTTATTCCTATCAGATTTTAATGACAATTGAATTTTCTCAACGGATTTTCGAGAAATACTCAAATATAAACTTTCATGAAAATCCGTTCAGTGGGAACCGAGTTCGATTCGGACGGATGGAGAGATAGACATGACGAAGCTAATAGTTACTTTTAGAAATTTTGGAAAAGCGCCTAATAGTCACTTTTCGCAATTTTGCGAACGCGCCTAAAAACTGAGTATGTACCACCATACACACCATGTCTTACGAAGACCAGTTTCGGGGGCAAAAAGTGCCCTTCATTTTTAGTATCATATGAAACCTACAAGTACACTCTATGGGAAAATGTAGGGTTTCTTAATGTTAAGGTAAAGCAATCCCTGTACGGGCCTCGACAGGCCCTTAGGGATCCAGGAGGTTGAGGCTACCAAATTTCTAGAAAATCGGCACATGAAGGTGGTAAGGTTGTCAGCCCTACGCACCGGCCGCCTTTACCCCCCAGGAAATATTCCTGGTACTCATTTCTCTTCGAGGCTGAGTCGACCCCAGGGCCACAGTACGACCGAAAGGATTATGTCAATGAAAAATTCCAATGACACCATCGGGAATCGAACCCGCGACCTTCCGGCTTGTAACACAGTGCCTCAACCAGAGGGAGATTTTGTGAAGGAAGTTTTGAGAGCTGGAGGTGGATGGAAATGTTTTGAATAGTGTTTAATGACAGGTAACCATGAAACTTCGTTTTTATACTATAGTATTATTTAGTTTTAGTTATTATTATTATTATTATTAATAATCACCTATATGCAGGGTATTTACAATTATATAACTAAAACAAAACATGTTTCTATGGTATACAGTGTTTCAGCTATTCTATAGTTACAATTTATGGCACATGTAATGTTCCTTACCCTTGTTAAATGCTTTTTACTTTTACATTAGTATTTTCCGTTATTATTATCATCATCATCATCATTAGCATTCTCATCTTCAGACATACTGACTGGAAGTCAAATAGATTCATAAGGACACTAAGATAACAGTAAACGTAACATAAACAGCGACAGGAAGGAAATCAGGTGTGAACTAAAACGTAAAGAATGTTGGGATGAACGAACATACAACGAGAACACGCGACACCTCAGGGATGCTAAGACCTACTGATGGAAACACTCTAATACAGATGAGAGTAGATAAGAACTATGTGGACACATCAGCATGTATTGACAAGCGGACGACACAGCAGTCTCAATTTATTACCTTCATTGTGTGATAAGGCCATTAACAATTTAAGTTTTTCTTCCAAACGACATATGTATGTCCTTTTCGTAAATTTTAATACTGCCCGAAGCCACATAAAACTTTTTCGTAATTGTTAACACTCAGAAAAGAGCCAACATGAATAATCTAGTATTATGAAATATGCTATCAGAATTTATAGCCACGATTCATAAATTCGCATTTCCATAAACATACAACAAAATAAAGATAAAAATCACAGTTTCCAACAACCCAAATAGGACAAAAAAAAAAAGGACGACAAAAATTTTAAAATTCTAATGCACTGGCCATTTTATGTGAATGGTTCCAGTGTTGCGAAGTCCACATGTTTCTGCGGACGCCCCTCCTACAAACCACATCTATTTGTGTGGGATTATTTTCACACAGAGACAAGAGGAGGACATCCCGGGCCAGTGCAAGGCAGAGTAAATACCAGGCCATGGCACTCGGTGCTTTATGCTTTTACTTACAGTTCAGTATTTCATTTCACCCCCCTTAACTCAGTAGATCAATACATTCTGCCACTATTACTCGTTCCAAAAATACTGATCAAAAACCGTAATCAACAGAATTAATTACTCTTATTTTCACATGGCCTGAGCGTTCCTGTTGAGAGTAAAACTTTCCATTCGATCTACATTTTTGAAAAATAACTTTTGAGTGATATTACTTTATAATTTCATCAAACTCACGTACGTTTCAAATTTAATTTTTTCCAGAAGTGTAGTAATGGCGGGGTTGAAGCCAGCTAGCCTACCTCATACGTCATCACTCATCCGGAGTGAGGAGAGAAATAGTGCCATGAAGGGTGAAGAGAGGGAACAGGAGCTTGAAGTAGGGGGTGCGGGGCAGGAGTGCTGCCGAGTGGGTGGAAATGAGCCCCCACTGGACACCCCCGCCGGAAACCCATAACATCTAAAGTTGTTTATAGCCCATCCTGAATTGAAATTCCACATATATATATATATATATATATATGTGTGTGTGTTGTGTGTGTGTGTGTGTGTAAATAATTCGCCAGTCTGGCAGCTTCTTCTGGCTAAGGTGCTCGAAATACATATTCTTATTCAACATTTATATCGTGACATTTACACTGTAGCTTATTTACGATACAGTTAGACTTACGAAGAAAAGTGTAGCTGAATATATAAAATTAGGTATCTTCTGAAGAAACCTTAATTGGTTACGTTCGCAGAATGAAATTACTTTATCTAGTCGCAAAGCAATGGCCACATGTGAAATATTAAAGTATGTATATTGATCGAAGTGGCAGTAACTAATTACTCTGCTAAACCAAGGGTATATTTCGAAGCCTGGAGTCCACACTGCTATGTTATATCAGTACTGATTCCACTGACAAGTGCAATTTATTGTACTCCCAATATTACCGAGCACAGTTTCGTTACATCGTCGTACACAATTGTGTTCCATGTAAATTAATTAATTAATCTTAAAGTTTTATTACGTTCTGTAAGTGAAGGTTACGTTGCAACTGATGATCTGGTGGTTTTAACTGCCAGTTGTGGCAGCAAGAACCGGTTGCATAAATGTGTAACTTATGCAGCCAAGTAATTATGCGTCATAAATTTAATAGCACCCACAGCTTCCCTTGCCCTGGAGGTATAAACACATTGCCGGCTTTCATGACAGACTACTTTAAACTTTCGCTAGTCAACCTTCGAATTTTAGCATAGGTCATGCACGTTGAGAGCAAAAGCACAACATTTGATAACGTTCATTAAGTTCCGAACGTAACTCAAAAATATCCTACAGTACTTTTTGTAAATTAGATATCTTCATGGATATGGTAGCGGGGAGTAGATAAGTACCGATCGGCCCTACCATCATCTAAAGTACTTATTCAGCATTTGCTAGGACATGCTGTGGTGAAAACAATCAACGAACACATCTGACCTTAGAAGATGCTTCTACATTACAAAGTACAAATGAACAACATTGTATAAGCGGTGCCAGTGACAACAAACCATTGACATGGTTGATAAGAATGAAAATGCAACAAATTTCGCCATGACACAGGAGAAGAAAAAGAAACCGACAAATGTAATAACTTGTTTATCGACATGTGGGAAGCGAAACGTCACAGAAAGGAAGAACTACCACTTTACACAAAGCGCCGAGTGCTGCTGTCAATTTAGTCGTTCAGCAGGGAGTAAAATTCTCAGTTACTTCTCTCAAGGGCTTTCCAGTTCTTCGTGGAACTCATTCTAGGAGGAAATAAAGTACATGATGCAGGGTGCCTGCAGCGAGGTGTAAGGTGCTTCACTTGCACCACCGTCGGCTTTTGACGTTTAATAATTTATTAAACCAAACAGTGAAATATCTACTGCAACAACAAAACTAGATTTCGTACAGACCCCAGTTTTAATTAATAATAAATTAATTAATTAAATTAAAAACAGGTATAATTAATGATTATAATTAAATAACAACGATGTTATCTTGTCTAGCATTGATCATTAAAAAATATGGTAACTTTTTTCCCATGGCGCAAGAGCCCCTAGTGGGCCAGGGCCTCCTCATTATCCAGGCTTCACGATCACACTCAGGCACACCACACCCGGTAGGACTCCTCTGGGCGAGCGATCAGAGACCTCTACCTAAAAAACACACAACACTCACAAGAGACAGACATCCATGCCGCCGGCGGGATTTTTTTTTTGCCTGTCCGGGGTTTTTTCCCTTTGTTCCATTTTTGTACTGTTTAAATCCTTTCGTCCTTCATGTCACTTTACGTTCCATATTACCGTCTTTACAACAAACACAACACAAACATCCATGCCCCCGGTGGGATTTTTTTTTGTACTGTTTAAATCCTTTTTCGTCCTTCATGTCACTTTACTTTCCATGCTACCGTCCTTATACAACAAACACAACACAAACATTCATGCCCCCGGTGGGATTCGAACCCACAATCCTAGTAAGCGAGCGGCCGTAGACCCACGCCTTAGACCGCGCGGCCACTGGGATCGGCGTCTGATCACTTTACATGAGGTAATGTGCACTACTTTGCAAAACATCGTGCCGGCGCTCATGATTTGGGAGTACAATGCCTTCATCTAGATCCTTAATTTGAATAAACGGTTGCAATGAAAGCGATTTTACTGTACTTGATATGATTTAATTAGTCTACCACTTCCATAATACCGTATTATTACTACTTATTACACATCTACATTGAAAATACCGACGCTTGAATGTAAAGTGAGAAATGAAATAGCGTGTTATGCTTGCGGTAGTAAATTCAGTACACATTTTAAAATGTGCAACTGTTAAAATAAGATTACAGGCTTTCTACAATGTCAGAAGTAGGAGCTACGTTCTCCATTCAGATAACTGCTTTCAGTATTTCATTTTAGGTTTAAGACAATCCCAGCTAAATCCATGCAGCAGTCTATCTTTAGAAGCTAATAAACGATAAGGTTGTCAAAGAAATTCCCCACCCTCTGTGGAAACTGAAGATTCATTGCCCTGTTCACAGCAGCCTATCGTGGACTCTATCGTGGGCCACATGAATCTCATACGTCCGCTCCCCAAAACCACCACCACCACCATTATCACCACCATGTTTTTGCTGATATGTGTTTACTTCTTCAATCACGAAAACTTCATTTTTATTTTTGAGAGAAATTAACATTTTCACTGTGCACCACCACGCGGCTGAGTAGGC
Source organism: Reticulitermes speratus (assembly GCA_021186555.1). NCBI lineage: Eukaryota > Metazoa > Arthropoda > Insecta > Blattodea > Rhinotermitidae > Reticulitermes > Reticulitermes speratus. Next base: position 33,934,924 of record JAJKFL010000003.1, on the reverse strand, counting down.
AGACCTGTACTTTTAAAAACGTCCTGCTTATACGTTTCTGGGATCTACTGAGAACAAGGATGCGTAGGTTCTACAGCATAATGTCTGAAGAGGGAAGTAAATAAAACAGCTCAACACACCTGCCAGGAATCCCATCATGACCAGCTCTTCTTCCCACTGACACATTACAAATTCCCTTCAAAACACGGTTTCAGTACAAATTACAAGAGCTATAGGTTGCAACCCAAGAAGCCCCAAAAGACGTAACTACTGAAAACCACGATGTGTTCCGCAGTTAGATCTCATACTCAAGGGTAAAATTTTGGAATGACAAAGTACTCGTACTTGTGTTAGGTCTGACGGAGTTTCTACAAACAAGGAGGACACCACTGAAGACACGCTCACTCTTTGCTGTTTGTCAATGCAAAAACACACCGTAAAACAAGTTTTATTCACTTCATGTTGTTTACCCTCAAACGCAAGTAACAGATACATTTGCAACAAGAAAGGTTACACTTTTGCGTCTGCTACGTAAGCGAATGGGCTGGTAGTGCAAGAGCGAGAGAAAAAGTTAAAGGTGAAAAGGAAGCGTATTCTGAAGGAGACGGAAATAATTAATCTTCTTCGCGTGATGCAGCTTAATCAAAAGAGCCATTACGATTCACAGTAGCATAATGAATATCCAGAACACACCACATCGCTGCTAAACAAAAACAGTCCATTTACTCAGAGTTTCGCTATATTAAATAACATTACTGCGATGTGTGCGTAACAAGGCGAGCACGACAATCTTAAAGTACAGAGTTCGAAACCCTCGATATCTTAACCGATTATACTAATGTATTGAGACTAAATTAGAGTTCACTTAAAGAAATTATCAACAGAACTGAGTAGCTATTGAGCACTGAATGGCATGTTTGCTAGTTAATAATGAATTTGACAGGATGTTAAATAAAGCAGTCACTGCATGTTTTGTCGTACTATGGCGATATACGCGACTGAGGAAAAATTAAAAAAAATTATAAATAACACTAAGTATCCCGTCTGAAACAACCTTCATTTCTTATTATTTTTTCAAACACTACATGTTTCGATCAAGCTGATCAGCATCGAGTGTTAATTTTATACAAAAACTTAATACAAGGTAAAAACGTAAATTTTTGCAAGATCTCAGCACTCATGTCAGCTGGTTTCCGGTCCAAAATTGGGAGTGGGGGACCACGAATAGGAAGCAGGAGTGCTACCCACCACACCACAAAGCTTCTCTTCGAGTCAGCATCGACTGTGACATGGCCGGCTATATAATCTCCAAATATCACTTCATTTCAACACGTCACTTACGCCTAGTAAGCAGATTCTCGTTAGCAGGCCTGCAACAACACCGGACCGAGGATTGAATATCACTGTAGTTCTGGGACTTCTCACACCGCGACGAAACTTGTCTGACCGTACACAGCATAAAGGAACACACATAGGATACTCGTATTAATGGAACTTAAACAGTTCTCAGTAAATTACATGAAATAAATACAGGATTCAGTCGGCTAATAACACCTGCGGTGATACTAGAAGTATTTGTTGGAGTTTCGTACGGACGCGTATACGGGGGGGGGGGGGGGGGGGGAGGATTGCGCACAAATTACAAATTCTCCCAATGATTCCCAAAACAAGTGTGATATAAATCAAATTGCCGTTCAATTTGACATCATCATTCATAAGAATAGCCAAATATATCTCAGTCTCTATTAGAAAAAATATAAGCCTATCCTGTTCTAAATTCCCATATTATAAGTAACTAAAATATGCACGTTTACTAGGATTGGCTTTCAGTGGTAATTGTTTATGCTGCGATTCTACTTTTCATTCTTCCGCGCTGAAAACACTTCGTAAGTTTACTATGTTAAATAAAAGATACAGTCGCTGCAGCACGGATGTTATTTCAAACTGATCGAGCGAGACTTCTCTAACGTGGCGCCATCAACCCTTTTCACGTAATCTCAGAATATGAAACTACAAAAGCATATCGAATTTCAGCGTTTACTTGACTGTGGTATGATGCAAAGCCTATGCACAGGCAATACAACCTTTTGTAAGAAGCTTCGGCCATATTCCGAACGTACAACTGTACCCCCCTCCACCTCCTACACCAGATATCAACGTCACCCGACCTGTTTCGCCCTCAGTGAAATGGCCCCCATTACCCATCGCATAGCTTGGTCTGCTCTGAACGCGGTTGAGAAAACAAAATCCTCCACCCCCGCTGAGACACGAATCTCGATATCTGGGCGTGTAGCTCGTATCCCAGGCACTATTGTGACTGAGGACACTAATATGGAGCAACTAGCTTGTCTTGTCAAGGCCGTTCGCCTTCTCCCTCTCCGCGACAACATGGGTTTTCCTTCTTCAGCGTATGCCACGTCTATAGCTAAGTACAGACTACAGATCATGTAGCCTGTCATTCCAATGACGTTAGTAATATGAAGCCCAATTTACGGGTGGAGAATAAGAGGAAAATATCCTTGACCAGACAATAGTTTTGCTCTACACTATAAATATTGGAAAGGTCACAAAGTAAGCCTAATTAAATTTTCTCTCCTCATAAGGCATTTCTGTATCGTCATGCTTTATCCGTTTCTTACAGGTTCCAGTAATATGGCTCTATGTAGCAATACAACTGAAAACGGAGACTCAGCAAATTACAGTAATATCATGGCGTATGTGTGAAGTGCACAAAGTGTTCATTAAACGTTAGTGAAAATTAACTTTATCGTCATGAAAAATCTCAGTTTTATTACTGTTTCATTTTCTGTAAGAGGGGAATGGTTCTCTTTTTCTGTCTTCGTCTTCCTACTTCATCTCCTTTCTAAAAAGGTTTTGCATTAAATTTCTCTTTACACTTGTATACCATTCTCTTCTACTCCTACCTTTGTCATATTAATAGTACTGATTACTGAAAGAAGAATCTGAATGAGAGTGAATGGAGGAATGGGAGGCTGTAGGGATGGTTTGTGGAAAAGAACAGATAAGTATAGAAAATGGCTCATTTATTAAACTATTCTGTTTGCTATCTCGAAAATTTACGATCCCTCCCTCCTTCCGCATACCCACTTCTTCCTCGAGGCGCTGCCCGTAACTAAGAAACCGCCCGTCCTCCACCCAAGTCACTGAATATAAGCCTAATATCAGATATTTTTCTCCTAACATTAAGTTACAGTATAAAATATATATGTGGGGTTAACGGCTGGGGATACAAGCAGAGCTGTTATATGTAATCAAAATAATTCATTTTTCTTGACATAAAACATGCAGGCTTAAAAAAAAGTCCGCTGCGGAAAAGACTATACACCCGTTATTAATAGGCTATTAGTGATTAACTCTATGCATATAGTACACAGAGGGTGTGTGCTTTGTAGTTCTCTCGAAATAACATCGAACACAAACAAGCGATATGCACGTAAAGGACATAAAACTGTTCCAAGTGATAAATAATATGAGAAAATGAATTTACAGAGGAACAGAAATTGCTAAGGGGCGGCGACAGATACAAGTAAAAGCTAAGGAGGGTTCCAAAATAAAAACATTTTAGCCGGAATACTTCAATTTCTCTAAATTTCAATATAAAGAAGAATCTTCTGTTCGTCGTATAAAGAACATATTAACCTTTTCAAGCCCAGCGCTTACTTTATATACCATCACGTTTAACATTCCAAAATCCTACATTTTGCCGAGAGGGTATTTAGCTCAGAAGAAACAATGACTTTTGCCTTTTACAGTATTAATTGATTAACCATTATTTTGTACATCTTTTTGTGATATATAAATTATATTACAAAAAACCCTTTGTCACAACTAAAAATACTTTATCAAGTGTATATTTTGTTAGTTCATCAGTCACTGACTGATGAACTAACAAAATATACAATTGATAAATACACCAACCGGGATGTTCTACATTAATATTAAAAATATTTTTATTATCAGTATTTTATTTATTACATGTATCGGCCCGCGAGGCCATCATCAGGTAATATAAAATACTTGAGGGGTTAATGGCAACAGGTCTAGAAATAGCAATGAGAACTCATTTTCACAATAAAAGTAGGATTTCATAAATATTTTGGTGTTTAATATATCAAAAACGCTTTTCATATACGTGGTATTACATAAAAACGCAAAATCGAAAATGTTAAATCGCACAATAGTGGCCGCAATATTAACCTCCTGGTTTCTAGTTTTAGTAGTCAGAAATTAAGTATATTTTTAAATTATAATTTTCCGAAGTAATATAAACAAATACAGAAAAAATAATTTGTTAGCAAGCAGTATGCGGTGCTAAGTAGTTTATAAAATATTAAACGATTCTGAACAGATACTACCTAGACACGATTTGCAATTTTGTGGATCTTAATGTCCGAATACAAAATATTTGGTCATAAAAAATTCAAGGTTTGAAATGAGGCTTGAATAATTAAAAAAGTTTCAATGCGCGGCAACTTCTGTGACATAGCTAACCAACAGAAATAAGTCATTCAATGCAGTCAGGACTAATTCAGACACCTTGGAGTCACCACCTTCGATGATGCTGCGGGCAATATCAGTGCTTGGTCTGTCTATGACATGTTCTATCGATATTCGACACGTATTAAATTATTTATCTATTTATTTTTGTTTCTTGCTTAATGACACTGACAGTGGCCAAGAATCTGCATTATATTGGAACGAAAGGCAAGAAAGGTTAAATCAAATGTGAAAATTTAGAACTAGCCTCAACCTTGAAGAAATAAGGGATCGGCAACTCACAAAGACTCATATTTAATCACGGGGATTAAGTATCAAACCGATAATCCAAATGAACCAAGACCAAAGCTAAACATTCGCAAACATGAAGGAAATAATATTGTTCATTTAACTCATTTGTAATTCTAATTTGTTAAACAGACATATCTGTAAGCATACGTGCAACTTTAAAGAAGGTCAATATATTCTTACAGATGTAATTCCAAATCTTAAAATGGTTCCCGCCTGTAGACCAAATGAGAAATAATTTAAATACTATTTATCTGATTTAAATTCCCAACATTCCACGCGCAGCAACAAGATAAGCAGACTTCGATGACATCTGTATACAAAATAAGAAATTAAATACTATTTATTTTGCGTTATCGTCATAACTTTACCATGAGCAGCAAAACGACAGCAGCAAAACTTCCGGTTTCTTACTTATTTTTGTATACTTATTTACACATTTATGGGGCAGTTTATTAATGACGCTGTCAGTTCAGGCTATATAGCTTCGAAAAGGATGATTAGTGAAAAATGAAGTAAAAGGATGCGGAAGGAAACTGGCATGACCTAAATACCGAGCATTAACCTGTAAGCCCTGAGTAAAACCACAGAAATCATCAGTAAGGATACCTATCTTCTGAGCAGCCTTTACACCCTGACATACAAAATACGAAGCAAGAGTTCTACGCGTTGAAAGGCGACCTTCATTTATATTCCATTTTCAGTATTAATTTTCTACTTCAAAATGTCAGTCTCCAATAAGTCATGCAGGCATTTGATTCCACTGGTTGGCTAGCTGGCTGGACGGCTGAGTAAATAACTCGCGGGGTGAAGTACATCGGCAGATGGACTTGGGCGAAATTTCACGTTTGGAAAGCCTAAGGAATTTATTTAATAGAAGGGTTTCGAAAATAAATCATTGTCTATGAGATGTAAGCTTCTAGCGGTGGTAATTCTTCTGGGAGGTGACACCGTGTAGTCTAATAAGTAAAAAGGTTCATAGTAATTTCCCTGAAGATGGATGCATAAATTTGCTCCGAAATATCCATCAACTAAGTTATACAGTGCAACATTCCAGAAGATTTGAATCAGTCTGTTGCATTCAATTCATGCAATTAAAGCGACTATACCCGAAAAACATACAGTATGACTACTTTTTACCATAATTTCCTTCTTAAAACTTGTATTAGTTTAAAATTACTAATAGGGTATAACATTTTTTCTTGCAGGAATAAAATATCGCCATCATGAAAGAGTATGTATTTGTGGTGACACATACGATGTTCGTGACTCGAATTTGATATAATCAGAACAAAGCCAGAAGTGAGCGAGGAGGGATGAGGCCGAAACACGTAGATAACATCACTATTGTTTACACAGGCTGACGCATTCACTACCCAACTGCTCTTCCCTTCCTATCGCAATATATTTCAATTTGTCTTATTACGAATTAAAATTCGCGTGAATGGAAGGTCATAGGTTAACTAGTCTCATAAATGATTACGTAACCAATTGATGGCAAATTTTAATTAACCCATAATCGAAAAGTTACCTCCAAAGAAGAGGAATAAAGTAATTACTCTTCACTGTACTCAACATGACACAATTAATATTCCGGTCACACAAATTATGACGAAATGGGTTTCAACAAACTTAAATTTTCCTTAAAAGTACCACAAATAAAATTCACTAATACAACAGAGTCACGGCAGAATATAAAATGACACTGGTATCTATCAAAACGCAACTCAATAATGTGCCCGTAAAATGCGCCAAATATTTATACAGTAGTCCCTCGGCAATCCGGTCTATACAGGGGAGGGGTGGTCTGGATTACCCGGGAATTCTGATTACCGAGGGGAAAATCCGTGGTAATTGTAACATATAAAAATCATTACTCAAAGCTAAAGTATAACTCCTTAAAACCTAAACACTGCATTTACACGTACATAATAATAATAATAATGGAACACTTTTTCGTTACCTTTTCACTGCCATAGCGAAATAAGAGAGACAGAGGGCTTTGACATTCGACAGATCACGTCCTTACTGCTGAGGAGGTGAAGACTGTCTGGCTCTTCCCGATCCACCCACGGAAAATGACCTGATCACCGGGGTCAAAGAGAGGGCTACAGTTAGCCCAAAACTGTCCGGAATACCCGGGGATCCGGATTACCGGGGTCCGGATTATCAAGGGACTATGCTACTTCAAAACAAGAAAATGCTTCAACCCAAGAAAGCAGGTTACTGAAAGTAAAGTGACATCTAAAATTTTATATTACTCTATATTTAAGTGTAAATGAGGGATGCACAAATACCAGGCACAAATTGCCATGGCGACCAAATATTGTACATTTGCGCCCAATATCTGTGGCTCCTCAGCATGCAAGTTTCTTGATGTCAACTTTCTGGCGCCTATAATTTTGAGATGGTTCCTAGATTTTCGGAAACTTTGTGCACCCCTGTTGTAAATAGTCGTGCTAGTATCCCGAAGACTGTCGGAAACTAAGTCATTAACATACACGAAGTTATAAATTTTGATTTACTAAAGTAATATTTAGGGATATATTTACTACAATAATATTTAGGTATATAAATAGTTAAAACTGTCTAGCAAACAGAGCTGAAAAACGCCGAATAAAGTGCACAAAAATTTTTAAAGTTTTAGGTTCTCTCGGCAGCAAATATAAAGATGACCGTCTTGTGGATATGACGCTGTACAGACTGGTAAAATATACCAACGTGTCTGGGGAACCAGCTGTCTCCATCTACAGGATATGTTTATTCATCTCCAACATATGAACAGACCGAGTGTAGAATATTATGTACTTAACAGTTCATCACTCACATCATAATATGATTCTGTTGTCACTGATCCTGTTCAAGTAGGAGTAATGCTATAGACTTCTGTTCCCAGAGATACCTGGTTGGAAAAATTGAACTACTCGGGTCATGACTTTAATTCGTCGAAGTTTACCTCAGTTGTATTAAGCGAAAGCCCTGAAGAAGGCCATGAAGCTTCCTGCCATATTCTTATATCTTCCCTTCACACATGAACTTGCCGCAGCACATTGAAATATTCAGCTGAAGGTGTTGAAACCTAAAATGGTCCAGTCCTCTGGGACATAACGCTGTGTACATTCGGTATACAGGCACCAAATTTCTAAGAGTTGATATAACCACTTTCCGGTTATTCTTAAGGAGATGGAAGGTAGAGGGGTCCACCAACTTCCTCCGAAACATTGTTAACCACACACCAAGCTACAAGGTGTTACTTTACTTTATCGTGTCCGGACCATTAAATTAAAGATTTTTTTGCCCAGTATTGGGCTATGTCAATTCCTTTTTTATTTGCAAGCCATAAATCCTCGAGGGTGCATTGGTGGGGGCAGTCCTTGCATGACAGGAGATGCTCCATATCTTGTACCTCTCCACAGCCACAATATAGGTCGCCAGCGTCTGTTTTGCCCCATTTCACCATATTTGTTTGTACTGGTGCCACCCCTGTTCTAATGCGGTTAAGAGATTTCCAAGTATTAAAATCAAGGAGGTGGCCACTAGGGCAAACCTGGGAAAGGGGGAAGTCTTCAGGTGGTTCAACTTGTACAGTTCCGAGGAAGCTATTCCGTGATTTTAATCTTCTCTGTGTTGTTCTGGCTCCGTAGAGTGCATGTTGCTCATCGACAGTTTGCTTGATTTTCTCTCTGTGTTCCGCTGCCTTCCGACGAGATGTAGGAGCTGCAAAGCCTGCCGATCTATAAAGGTTTGGCAATGGCGTTGGTTTAATACAAGGTGTGATGTCCCAAAAGACCGAACTGCTGGGATAACCTAAAATCTGTCACAGTCTGCGTAACCAACAATCACCAATAAAGAAAAATAAAAACGGTCCATGCATTCCTGCAGTCTTAAATCAGCAAATCCGGTTTTGATCTGTAGTTCGGATACCCTACTACGATGCAAGAGTGAACAGGTGAATGCCAGTCTGAAATAGTACACAACTGGAATCCTGTTTTATATTCGCAAAGTCAAATTTTAAAACATGGGCCTGATGTCCGTTTTCTGACATACCTGACATGATTCTCATCAGATCCTATAGCAGATTCCGAAAAGGTACCTCAAATTAAGTCAAGGACGAGTCTTTCCACACGCTTATGTCTTAATCATCCTATCAATCGACGCTATAGACGCCTAGTCTCAACTGACAGGGTCGCAAAATACACCATAATTTGTTAGCATTGCTTTCATGTATAATGGAGTATGTACATTTTAGTATTTAAATTTTGTACTGGATTCAGGCCTGTCTTGGAAATAGGCTGAAACTATATTATGCTCTCAGCATGCGTAAACCTTTTACGATTTATTTTATTTTATTCATTATAAGATCGTTAATTTAAGTACGCATGTATCACTACTAATAGAAAAGTTCATTTTTTGTGAACTGTTCGTGAAATAAAATTTACTGCGCCTCAGTAACAGACCCAATAAATATAGGTCTCGTGAAAGCTCGGCAACATTATGAAATTAAATTTACAGTCTTAATGCACTTCATATTAACAGTATGTAAAAACGTAAATTTGTCACTGTGCACGCCATGAAGACATATGGGGAAATTAAGAGTTCCTGTCATTCTTAATCTCGGTACTAGATTTAGATCGAGATAAGTAGTTAGCTTGACGCTCCGGCCGCTTTACGAGCGAGACAAGGGCAACACAGCCGGTCTAGACGCTTTAAAAAAAGAGGAAACTTTCTTGCCGCTGCCAGGAATCAAACGACGACTTCAGCTGTCCAGCCTCTAGTCTAGTCATCAGGCCGACTACGCTATTATGTACGTACAAACTTAGCTTAAAACAAACCGGTTCAGAAACACCTTTCGAGTTGAGATTCAAGTGAACTAACCTTTAAATTTATTTGAAATGTAGGCGTCACAGATTAAATTACTTTTCATTTTAATGAGGGATGCAACATTACAGCCTGGTAAGTAATTTCCACGTTGAAAGATGCGGTGGGAGAAAACTACAGGTAGATACTTGTACTACGTACTGTCATTCACGCTTTTCAAAGAGCACATGAAACCCATAAATCTGCGATGTCAAACATGTAAAAACCTACCGGTGTTCTATATATTTTGGGTCACGCCTCAACCGTTTAAAGCCTAATGGTAATTTTATGTACCACCAAACAACACTAGCTGATTGTCCTTGTGGTGGTGAAAGATTTTGTTCTTTGTGAGGTAGAAACTGGTTTTTTGTATCTACGCCTAATTTAGATAAATTTCCGTCTGCAAGATATTAACCTGGGAAGATGATCTTCAGCCATTTATATCACCTTTAGGTTTATACGCAGTTAAAAACACATGTCAGTGCAGTTAATATTCAACACTTGGAGTGAAGAATAGTTCTTAAGGTTACAGTCTGGAAACTGGCCAGGAATAAGATGACATTCCGTAATTCTCTCTCAAGGATCAGTGTTTAAAATATGCCTTTAAAAATGTCTGATGTATCATTCCTGCACTCAAGTACCATGTTGAAAATACGAATTGGGAAATGGGTGTCAAGCTCCACGTACTTTTATCACCTGCTCTAGCGGCGGTGATTGATTACCTTCACGCTTCTGCCGCTTTAAACCCAGTGGCACCTGGATATGAGGCCAAGTGTATGACAGATTTGATCTGAATGTGGTGGGGAACAAAGAAAATAAATCCAGCTATATAATAAAGGCAGAGTGGAAGGCTCAGTCCTCGGATAGGCCTTCTAAGATAAAAGAAATTGCACTAAATAATACAAATGTGCACGAAAACTGATTAGTCAGATGGCCTTACAAAGACAAAAAAGAAATCCCAGTAAATAATACAAGGATGCTGCTAGTCTCAATCCTCAGATGGGCCTTAAAGATACAAAGAATCCCACTAAATACAATGCTCACTGTGAGAAGAGCCTTACAAAAATAAAATGAACCCCAGTAAATAAAAAGAGCTTCATACAATCTTAGTTCTCACGTATACTTTACAAAGAAATTTTCATAGCATTTTTGCAATACTTCATAAATAGTTATTGCTACAGCTGAATACAGCTGTATCCTATAATACCAATTTCTGTGTCATAAACAAGAAGCACATCACAAATAAACAGCCTGACGTTGCTAAGATGTCTATAGTGAGAACTTTATTGCGCATTTAACGGGCGTTACTGCTGTTTTATCATTATTTAAATGCGTGAAACTACATATTTTAATTACTTAAGAGTCCGTTTGGGTAAGCGGTTACATAATGCTATTCGATTACAGCGAAAGTTTACGATTACCCTATTGCTGATAAGCCTATCACTTTTTTACTCCTCCGGGAATGGTTTATACTGGAAAAACAGACCGAAATAATTGTAATATGAACCTCAGAATAGATAACTCAATACGCTCTAATCCTACTTTTACAGAACTTTTTATTTCAAATAACACTTTAAAGAAATTCTCGTTTTGGGATAAAATTCTCTCTACTTACGTAAACCAGCAGACCCTATATAATTATGCTGAAATTGTGGAAAAGGGTCTTTGATATTCAAGGGAAATCATTTTTATATCTTAATCCTTCACCAACTTTCTTCCTTTTTTTTCTCTTCCACACCTTTTAGCCGCTTCCTTCCATTATTCATTATACAAGTGAATTAAGTTACAAGTTTATAAAGATTTGATATTCTCAAATGATGTTTACGATAATATGTCTTCATCCTTCAAAAGGCAAAATTTAAAATTTAGAACACATAAAATCTAAAATTCTCTCAATATTCAGTCAACCACAAATCTTGTGCTACTATTATTACTACAGTGAAAAATACGTATAAAGGAACCGCAAGGGATCGAAAAAAATTTTCTGTTGTACACAGGTTCCGTTTAATAAGGGTACTTCAATTCTGGGTCTTCGGGCTTGTAAAAGGTTTCCACTGAAGAGAGGTTTCCGTTATGGCCAGGTTCCCTTTAAGACAGGTTTCACTGCACAATTATCACAACATAATTATTTTGTGTGTGGTTTAAATTTAAACAGAAGCCGTTCTATCACAGTCATATGGCTTGCAGCAATTTCATAAGAAAACACAAAACGTTCTTGTCATGAAATTTGTCCGGCCTGTTAGTGTAATAAAGCGTAGATCTACGAATTCACCTTCCATACTACACATACAAATGGAGGGGATTCTATATTTTCTGAAATATTAACAACAAACCCCTTATTTTCAATTAGACTAACATTCACAATTTTAATTCACTAATTTTAAGTTCCACAACTCCAATACTTAAATTTAATAATGGATTCGCTAATAGCATCTGTGCTAAACACCGTTACTCCCTCGGGACAGATAGGTCGATAACTCCACAATATGTACAGCCATTAGCAAGGGAAATAGGTACATGTGGATACATAATGGTTAAAAGGCTTTATTAATATATTGCATAAAATACAAACGTGTTTAAAAATCTGCACGGCATAGGCCTAAGTAGTGGGTCGAAAGGGTGTGTAAATTCATATCTCCACATCAAATACGCCACATTTGTAACATATATTTTCGAAAATTATTCCCTGTTTAATGGCCATATTATTCCAAAGACTACTCTCCTTCCAAAGTCGTTGTTACATCTACCTGGCATGTGCCGAGACTGAACTGCCTTGTAACAAATGAGGCGTCAACACAAAATACATGCATCTCGTTACTGGCGAGAACCTGAGACGGATATAAAATTAGACTTCTCGGCTAATACGCGGATACACTGATACTTGAATGACGATTTGCGGGGAAACATTACGCCTATTAATATCAAATTCATTTTTCAGTCTGTATAACAATCAATTAAATACTTACTACCCTACTGAAAGTAGTTTTGAAAGTTCTTCTGTAATATGACAAACCTTAATACAGGCGACTAAATTTTGTACTGTGGCGCCTAATATTTGTGGGACCTCATTATGGAACTTGCTTCAAGCCATATTTCTGGCGCCAAGAACTCGAAGGTGGCTCCTAGTGTTTTGGAAAATTTTAGTAACTCTGTCATAATATTCACGGAAAACGCACATATTAAGGCTACAGGAGGTGTTCAGTGCACATGTAACATTACAAGGCTTTCCAGACAGAACTGAAAATCTACTTCCGTGCTGCAGCCTTGTAGACAAACCAACCTTGTAATGTGAATGGCTTATGTAGAGGGTGTGATTTTAAAATAAAAAATATATTTAACATGTTGGGACATTAAATAATTTAAGGGTTATTAATGTTACTACTTTATCAGCAGCATTATCAGTATCATCTACACTTTGCACTTCTACTACTGGACCTAGACCTGTGATTGAGATTACTGCCATCTACTAAACCCGTCTCAGTACGTGGCTCCCAAACTTTCCACTTTAGTTTGTGTTTTTGGCACAGCACACGAACGAATTCCAGAATCCAAGCAATCCTTCACTGTACACTGATCACATTTTCCTCGCCCTTTGCTTGAAATTGTGAATTAATAACAATTTTGTACATGCAGTTTTTTCACATGTCAACCCTATTGGCTATAGAATGTATTTCTAATATCTAAATGCAGCTATTGGGGAATTCTTCCTTGAAGAATTACTTATTCAAACATTTTAATCAACTGCTTTCATGCTAACACAAAAGCTATTCTGCCACCGCCAGCAGGACCAATAACACTATTCCTGACAAGCCGAGTCTTGTAAAAACTAAGAAATGTACGGACCATAAACATGAAGAAAGTATAATCGCCCATGACTAACGTTGTCCTGATTATTTTAAGTATAACCTGATGTACTAAGTCACCATTATTAGCCTAATATTATTCTTAATTCTTACAAACACTGTGAAAGTCTTTATGCCTATAATGTAAATCCTAAAAAAGACAAAGGGTATGTACAATTACACTTGCCACTTTTTAACACCCACAATATAATGTTGTATATATAACATTTTCTTATTTTGACATTTTCAGGATATATCCCTAAAACGAAGATGAATTGCTGCAATAGATGTTAGTTTACAACATACATTCTGTACTACAATTTTTAAAATTTTTAAAAATTTTAATATTTTGTATTTTAACTGTAATATTGCACATCTTTGATATAACTAGCCACTAATGTATTTTTCTTTGTCGAATACCTCCTTACAGATAGCCAAAAAACGGCCGAAACATGTACAACGTGTACCAAATGTTTTTTATATCATTGTATCAAATCATAGTGCAATTGTTGGTGCATAAACGGTGACTTATCTTACTGCACGGAACAGGGACAATTTTAAAGACATTCCCAATTTCCCCCCTTAGTAGGCTTCACCCTAAAACATCCTGTGCAAACAAACGCTCTCCGTGTTTTTTGAATGAAAGTTGTACTATAAAGACTGATCTGTTTTGGGGGTCACACTTTGCAGAAAATAGAGTGAACCCATTATGGGTGTAGGCCTATTTCAACTTCCAAAACTATTTGGACTACTTCGCACAGACACACTAACTAGTCACATCATACCCATAGCCTACATACCCCTGATCTCATAAATATCAATTTCTTGGCTCAGCTTAAAAAAAAGCGAATTGTTTAACGCTCTCATAAAAATTCAGAGTACCAATTCGATGTAACCTTGGCTTTAAAATGACGTTTAGAATGACGGTTAGCAGTATTCACAAAATTTCTTCCTGCAATTCTCTTCACAAACACTGAAGCAACCAGGAACATAATCCAACGTTAAACTAACGTCCACACAACACCACATCTACTCTGGAAATGAGCAGCACCTAGTTTTGGGGGGGACACATACAGAAGTACTCTTGGAGGGAGAGGTTTCATACAGGCCTTTGTAGTCCAGTTGTGAGTGCCAGAGGGGATCTTTTATAACCATGGTAATGGTTCGAGTGAGAAAGGAACACAAGGATGACTTAACACTGAATGAGTGCATGGTTATACCAAATGACGTAGCCAGTATCTGACCAAATTGAGGGGAAGCACTGACAGCACGTGGTTAAGGAAATGTATAGGAGCGACTCTTCAGAATAAAAGATGTGGGTACGCTAAATGTAAGATGTGAAAGCAAAAGTAAAAAATGGTTGTATAACTTTTACATGGTTTATTTTATAACAGTCCACTGCAAAGCGCCCCGTGGAAATTACTGTGGATTATGAAATGGGTAGGACATCAACACTGGAGGGTGTTGGCCTATCTTAAGATCCTAGCATAAAGCCTCTTAAAATTTCAACGCAAAATCCTTGTGCTTACAAAAGTAATTATTGAAATTGAAGCACAAGATATATTCCGTACACGAAGTTCTTTAAAACACCAACCCCAAAACAATCCGATTAAATAGAATAACAGGATGTGCAACTCTGTTTACTGTCAATACAAAGCACCAACTACCAGTCCCATCAAAGGCTTCTTGTTGTCATCGGCATTGAATATTTAAATAAAGCTCAATTCTCAGTTATTGAAATAGTATTCCGAAAACGAACTCGAAAGCACTGAAAGTATTTAACTTCAATAATCGGGTTAAATAAAAGTAAAATAAAACTTACTTACTGTACAAAATAACAATTGTCAATTGCAACAAAATCTTCCGGCTGCTTAGCACTATTATTTAATAGTTCAGTGAAACTTCCCGACTGAAGTGACACTGTTAAAAAGTCGGAAACAATCCAATGACACGTTTCCTTAATTACAGATAAGCAACATATATCCTTACGTTCTATCGACCAAACTTTATCGTAACCATGAACACCGGTGGCAGTGAATACACTGGAGCGTTACTTTCTTCAAAAAAAAGGGTACTATATAAAGTAGATTACCCTGTCATTTCCTGACGCGAGTGAGCTATAAAAAGAGTTATAGCACAGGCAGGATAGACATTCTACATTATTGTTATTATTATTATTATTAGTAGTAGTAGTAGTAGTAGTAGTAGTAGTAGTAGTAAAATGTAAAGGTAAAGTTCTTCCTAGAACAGGCCATGAAGGCCCAGAGGGGGAGTAGAGGTATAGCTCTACTCTTCCTTTAACCTCGGCACTAGATGGGGGTGGGGTGGGTGGTCAACTCCACGCCCCGGCCGCTTTACCCCCGGGAAAGAGACCCGGTACCCATTTTATAGGAGGCTGGGTGGGCCCAAGGGCCGGTCTGGACGGCTGCGAAAAATCTCGCCCCCACCAGGATTCGATCCCCGGACCGTCCAGCCCGCAGCGAGTCGCTATACCGACTACGTAGTAGTAGTAGTAGTAGTAGTAGTAGTAGTAGTAGTAGTAGTAGTAGTAGTAGTAGTAGTAGTAGTAGTAGTAGCAGTAATTGTAGTAGAATTGTCGTCATCGTTATTACAGTTATTGTCGTTATTTTGTGGTGGTGGTGGCAGTGGTTGAGTTTACAACCCAAGCCCGACACTGTGCAAAGAATTGCAACACGCTGGTCTTTTTTAATCTGATCTGTAAACTTAAATTACCTTAAATATTGGACGTGAGAAATCCTTTAATATTTTACGAATGAACATTAGATAATTGACGCTAATTCACCATCTGTGCAGGCTTAATTAACTGTGCATTCGTGCTTGAAAACGTGGAAAAACAATGCAGCAGTACATGAGCTATTTATACATTTTAAAATTATACGTTCAGTTAGCAGGAGATATTTCTATAGGCTTAATATTCCCAGAGTCTGGGGGTTTCTCTTGAAGTCCTGAGATTAATAACTTCTTCAGGATTAATCTGCTCCATGGAATTAACTAGTAGGCTTCTTTTTACTTAATGTGTTTTAATGACTGAGGAAGTACTATAGCCAAAATACCCATTAAAATTAATTAGGCCTTATCATAACTCTCTGTTCGTACGTGTCATATACGTATGGGTGAATAAGTATAGGCCTATGTATGTATGCATGTATGTATGCATGTTTGCAAGCTACGTTTGTTTTTATGGGCTTGTAAGACCGTAGTAACTTCTGGCATTTACAAACCAAGTACTCGAAAGAGACTGAAAACTGCCTTTGAGATTAAATCGATACATACAAACACAGCCGTCTGTGGAACTAGCAATGCAGTGAATTCAAATTCCACTGAAAAAATCCGTAAGGCATGCCCAATACATTGTGGTGGTTACAGAATTTTGCACTGTGTTCCAAATTCTTTATAGCACTTTGTATTTCATGTGGGCCGGGATAGTGTAGTCGGTATAGCGACTCGCTACGGGGCTGGACGGTCCGGGAATCGAATCCCGGTGGGGGCGAGATTTTCCGCACCCGTTCAGACCAGCCCTGGGGCCCAACCAGCCTCCTATACAATGGGTACCTGGTCTCGTTCCCAGGGGTAAAGCGACCGGGGCGTGGAGTTGACCACCCACCCTCATCTAGTGACAGGGTTAAAGAAAGAGTAGAGCTATATCTCTACTCCCCCTCTGGGCCTTCGTGGCCTGTTCTAGAGAGAACTTTACCTTTACCTTTACCTTTACCTTTTACTTTGTATTTCATACTTCTTTAGAACCCCTTTCTGTCAGCATCTCCGCGTATGTTGTTTGCACAGTCCACGACCTCTCTTTCAGCGAAGAGTTGTTTGTAAGGTACCAAAGCAGTTTTTCACCAAGCCAACTTGAACAGCAATATATTTCGCATGCAGTCGGTAATGTTGGGTGGCGCCATGACAGGAAAATGGGATAGGAAATGACAGGTGGCTCCTTTTACTGTGGCGTGTCCCTGCACCGCGAAGAAAATACTGAAAATACCTACGGCAATGTTCAGTTACTACATAGATATTCGAACTACACGCCTCCAGATGACGGTGCCAGTACTTTTATCAGTGGTAATAATAACTTTTCAACAATCGTTTTGCTCTTCTTACAAATGTACCGTAAAATTAAGGTGGCATTGAGCAAAGCAGGAAATTGTTCACGAACAAAAGGACGAAAGCTGCGGCGACAAAACATGCAAATACACACTTGCAAAATATATGTGCAGATAGGAACTACAAAAAAAGCTATATAAAAGTTGTGAGACGACAGAAGAAGAATACAAGCGCTAGCGAGGACACAGAACGAATATAAAAACAGGAGAGAACCAGTTTTTAGTTTGTTATGTTTGTGGGGTTAGTGAGCATTGTAATCTATTTCGAGTAATGGTCATTCCAATGGCAACATCACGGTCTGAAAGATGCGTAGACCCAGGCGGTTATAGGCGCGAACTGAGGGGGGCAGGGTTGTTAGTCTGCTGGTGGTTTAGTTTTGCCTGGCTTCTGTAATAAAGGGAAAACAGCTGATGTTGAAGAGGAAGAAAGACGATCACCATTTACGTTTGTAAGAGAAAGACAGACAGGGCAGGAAGGAGAAGAGAACTATGAAACCAAAGCACGAGGCACTGTTTATGTTGACCGCATCTTAACCTCTGGTTTGGCACATGAAAGAGACGTAGTGAATGAAACATACGTCCATGTATCCTTTCGATAATTCTCGCCATGTACAACCGGTTCGCTCCCAGGGCAGTCAAAGTGGGATTAGTAGTGAACAAAGTGGCAAATGGGTCAGATTTTTCTCTGCGTACTTCGACATCCCCTTATCAATCACGTCATCAATGATCCATATGTAATCATATATCATACGGGAGATGGGCAATGGGTCCACTATGGGCCGCACTTCCAACACGCAGTCTCACCCGATCTGAAGCACAAGAGACGTGAAATGAATGTGATCACTCTAGTTTGAAAGAAAACCTTATACTGTTATCAGACATATCAGAAACCGAGTCTATGGTATGCTGCACCTATGAGAAAACGTCGAGAGCGCTACACATTCAAGGGACGATTGCAAATTGACGCAGACACAAACTTAATCGTAATACAATGCAGTTTCACAATAAATAAAGAAGGTAGAATATATTTAACTTCTTTGAATCGTATCGGGTAAACCTGCTTTTCATACCGAACAAAATTCTCGAATACATTAGTAATAATATAATTTAATGGCTCGTATGAATATGGCAGTTATTGACGAAGAGCGTGGAATCCATTAATTCATCCGTCTAATCACGGCACTAATGTTTTACTGCATAATATGATGCGACTTAACAACATAATTCATATTAAGTACATTCACCTGTACTTCCTACATGAAAATGAATCATACAATACAAATGTTCACTTGTCACATGCATATATGTATTTACAAGATAATATATGCATAGATTCAAGCCTTCTAACAAAATAAAACTTCATTTCAAGAAAGCCTGTATATTGACAAAGCCCAATTACGAAAACCTTCCATTGCCTTAGTATTAAAATTAAAACATCCTTAGACCTCACAAAATCATCTATAGGTAGGTCTATAAGAATATATATATATATATATATATATATAATTGATTTTCATATAAAAGATGACACCTCGGAAGCACAAGTTCGATCCCTGGACAGTCCCTGTTGGATTTGTGACGGAAAAAATGGCACTGGGACAGGTTTCTCTTCAATTTCTTTAGTTTTCCCTTGGCAGTATCATTCCACCATTTCTCCACATTCATTCATCTATTTTTGTCACTACACAGAATCTTTACAATTTATAGTGTCATTATACTTATAGAACACTTAAACATTATAAACTGAATAAAACTGGCCTGTAAGTACTGGCATATCAGGGATAAATATGTGTAAAATATGACAGCTATAGGAACAACACATAAACGTCAAAACAAAAAAGTATAACTGGACAAAGTAGGTGACGTATATTACATGTGAAACTGCATGTCAGTCACAAATGAAGCACAACAGTGAAAGGCTATTGTTGGGCTATTTTAATATAATAAATTATTATAGTAAAGAAGAAATTCATTTTATGTTTTCATGTTCACGCAAAAAATTTCTACAACGAAATAGAGGACAATTTTAAGTCCAAATGGAGGCCAACAGTAATGACGTAAGCACAATTTGGTGGCAGAGATGAATCGCTTGTGTATCTAGTAACGTACACGCATAGAACGCATATTATAATGAAGCTAAATAGAACAGTGCGCACATTAAAATTATAAACATAAAAATGTTCAATATCATGCTAAAATAATTTCTAAGCCCGCTTACATTTCCATAATAATTAAGTTAAAACATAACACAAACGTTCCTAAAGGCAAGCAGCCTGTCAAATTTAAGTAAGCTTACTGTACAACGAAACGGTAGTTCTACGAAAGACAGAGAAAACCGTACTGTTATTTCTAAAATTTACAGTTCACAGAAAACCACTTTACAGATAACAATATACATAAATCCAAACTAAACCTGCGCCCAAGTTTCTTACTCTTCTTTCGCGCACGTGTGGTTATGTATCCTGATAGCATAATATGCGTCTTCATTACTAACGAACTCCTAAAATCTAGTAGCTTTTATTGCCACGTACGTACAAAATTCTGCATACTTGCGAATCACAAAAGGTGCGAAATGCAATCAGCATTATTTTTTGCATTTACATAACCTCACTAAAGGTAATGAATCACATTTTGTGACACTGAAAATGACACAAAATTCCACTACTAATAAATTTATATACGATGAAGTAAATCTTTAACCTGATCATCTTATTTGCCTAGACCTACAGAATAAAAGGTGCAAAAAGAGAAGTAATAATACAGAAGCGAGAAAGATAGAGTGAAGGCGAGGTGCTTGTGGGTACTGTTTCTTCAAACCAAAGCGCGCGCCGCACCGATGGACACCACGTGAATATTTGCAAAACCAATAATTTCACAGTTCTATTATTATAATAATAGGACTATGAATCTTGTAAAAATACAGACGTATGTATAATATGCTTATCATAATAATAAGTTTTATTTTGCTTGGGCTCCTCATTCCTATGGCATTTAAAACTTTAAAGCCTAATGGATAATTTATATGCCACTAGGTTCGACATTCAAAAATTCTATATTATACTGCCCAGACGTTGTGTTTGTGTGTTTTGCAGGGATCTCGGAAAAACCAGCGATTATTTCCCTACACAGCATTAACTCATTGGCTTTTCTAACTAGATACGGAGAGTGTTTACTGCGCCGTACGATCTCAATATTTAAATATAATTCAGATTAATTTTCGTCTTCAAATGGTTAACACAAGACAGTCGCACATTAACTTTATCCACATACACGTAAAGCAAATATTCTCTTCGCGGCAAACTCAAAGCTATTACGTCCTTACTAATTAACTATAGCCTACTTTGATACCACACAGCAGTTTTTTTTTTTTTTGCACTTTACATTCGGTTTATCTGAACCTTTAAAGACTGGAATTTTATCTACTTATACACAAAAACTTAGTTCGTACCTCACATAGAAAACAAGGAATGAGTCGACCGTGTCTGCTATAAAAAGAACAACTGGTTTGTGTTGTTTAGGAATATATGTTTAACGTTTGTTCTTTGCCATATGAAACATGAAATTCAATGTGTAGCAAATACAGTTTACAGGTGGTTAAGAATGGGTTTGTATTTCAATAAAACTATCTATTCGTATCTTTAAAAATAACCATTTAACATAACCCTTCTCGCCAATGCCAGCGGGATTCACGCTCAGGACATTCCTTCTATGGATCTCATCACAAAGACAGTTAACGTGGCGTTAATGTGCGTCTGTAAGACATAATTTTGATGTAATTAGCACAGAAACTTCATTACATAGCGAGAGTTATCTGGTACAGAAATGGTGCCCCTTTATACAACTTAACAGTAGTGACTAGTGATTGTTGTCAGCAGTGTCTATAATCTTCATCCCCTAATGACCCCAAAACTGCAACTTCCACATAACCCCACTGCTTGCTGCAAGGGGGATAGACAGTGGAGGAACAACCACGTGGTATTGTATGAAAGGGTTGAACGAACTGACCTGCTATAGCCATCCATGGGTAGAAGGTGTGGTTGGAGGGTTGCTGATGTAGTTGAGTTGCTACTGTGGGTTGAGCGGCCGAAGTGTTGAGTGAACATGGGTTCGTAGATCCTAGAGACCATGCTGATGTTCTGCCTCCGCCTGCACCCGGACTCGAAGCCGGATCCCCACCAACAAGTCCGACAGATGAACCATACCCTCCTACACGTGTGTCCGGTGTGCATGCTGCAGGTCTTACAACAGGACCCACAAGGCTGTTTGCACCAGCGTTATTTGCGCCACCTGCACTCGCAGCGCTTTGCCAGACATCTTTAGCAGCCGCAACAACTGCCGCGTAGCCATTCTGGTGTGTTTGCTCATTCGGTGTCGTACCTGTCTTCGAACAGTCTGGCTTTGTGGTGGTTGTACTGTAATTGGCAACCCCCGTGTTCGACTGTTGACTGACAGAATCAGCTGCTGAGGAATATAGCTTGCATGCTGCTGCAGCTACCGATGCGTCGTATGGTGAATCCTGAGGAGGTCTTGCTTGATGAAGGGAATGATGATGGTGGTGCTGGGAGGACGCATATGGAGACATGCCCAGGCCTAGAGGAAAGCGGTATGCGGCTGCGGCCGCCGCTGTTTGATCATGGTGATGACCTGCGGCTGTTGCGGAACCGGCAGCTTGATGGTGATGGCTCCCGTAAAATCCACTCTGCTCAAAGTATGAGTTCATGCTGGAGAGATTCCTTCCTTAAGAGATACTTGTCAACGAACTTCGCACCCTGTCCCCTCCTACTTATATTCTTTAGTGGGAGACAATGTTTAATTAGAAAAATAATATTCCTAAATCCTAAACACACTCTTCAGTATTTGTCACACGCGTTTTAAGAACCCGCACCTGCAGTTTTGGACACACAATACATGTACTTCTTCACAAAGATTGTTCCATTTACCGTCATTTGCTCGGAATGTACGCAAAGTTCACCTTACGTCAGATTCCAAGTGATGTTATGTCATGTCAACACAAACCCAAGTGCTCTAGTAGGCTTACACTGCATGTATGACAACCTTCAAACGCAACAGCAAAGGACAATGTCTTCTATTCAGACACTTGTCGCTAGCAAACCATCCATCTTACCTACACACGTGTCAGTCACGGCCAAGATAACCATAAGTAACAGTGAGAGTTCACACGTGGTATGTCGTACTATAGCATAAAAGTTATACAATTTTCTATTAAAATGTGTAAACAATGACGAGGAAAATATTTAAATAAATGCGGGTACGTAGCAGAATTCGAAAATAAAAAAAAGAGTCAGAACTGTCAAAACGCCACAATCCCCACACGCAAATATGGTATTAAACTTTGGGGGTGTTTACACCTCAACTTATCTCTCATAATCTCTGTAATACAGATTTAATACTGGCATATACTAACCAAAAATCACCAACGTTTTTAAATGCGCCTATTGTTAAAAACTTCTAAGACTATATTTACTCCGTAAATTATAAGACAAGTTACTAGCAATTTTTAT
Organism: Reticulitermes speratus; assembly: GCA_021186555.1. NCBI lineage: Eukaryota > Metazoa > Arthropoda > Insecta > Blattodea > Rhinotermitidae > Reticulitermes > Reticulitermes speratus. The sequence continues at coordinate 33,911,797 of JAJKFL010000003.1, read as the reverse complement.
ATTCCCGGTAATATATATGGCAATAATTAATAAATAGATATCGCTGGTTGTTACGATTAACAACGAGGAAAGAGTTGGAAAACGATTTTTAGATCAACCAACAAGTGGACAGAAGCAAAAGGCTCTCACTCTGCTTCCTGCGAACACCGTGGTCAAACACGTACTGGTTCGGTATGTTATGTATCAAACTGCACTGTCGTCCCGCCACCACTACTACAACTACTACCACCACTACGATCCGACATGCAGCCCGCCTGTACGCCGGTCTGCCTCGCCGAGGTTTCTGTCTACCGTTCGTTCCAGTATCGTCCTCTTCCACCGCCTCCTCCCAGCCGTCGACGTCCTATCCGAGCGCGCGAGAGAGATGAAATAAAAACGAGACGGTGCACACTCCACGAGTACAAACATACATATGCACGCGAGTAAAACCACGTCTAGCTCGTACAGGGAATGTTGAATGTCCAGTGTAAAGACGAGATTTACTGTCCTATGAAACTGTTCTGTGACAGTAAAATTAAATATGAAGGCGCCCGAAAATAGAGTTTGTATTTACAATAATTAACCACTTTTACCCCTATTAAAATAAATATAAATGACGCAAATTGAAGCGGGAAAATTATTAAGCGTGTCGTCTTTACAGTCTAATACCCAATTCTATGGTTTAATAAAATTCGAATGACAACTGTCCTAAAAATGTGTCAGACACATAGGTAAAATGAGTATAAATATGACGGAGTTTAGCATTCAAGGACATACCCGGAAGGAGGCGTACACAGCGCGTGATGATAGAAATAAAGAGGGGTGGGGGTGAAGAAAGAGACAGACATTAAAAACAAGGATAAAAGACCTGGTGCACGAGGATGAGCAATCTTGGAAAGGGTGCTGAGAGGAAAAGGGGGTTTATGAAATGAACCAATCAGAATCAAATTCGTCACGGAGCGAGGAATACTTCCCCACCTTCCAAGGGATGTTCATCCGCTAAAAAATATAGTTCCTAAGATTCTTTATTACTTCTACGAATACAGCAGCAAACGTAATCAAACACGAAGGGTATTAAAAAGTAAATGGATAGAAATATGCTTTGAAAATATTCCGTACTCCCGTAAAGTAAACATAGAAACATTTTCATAGCTATTTCATTTCCCTCCCTGCTACGAGGCATCCCCCTTCTCGGCCCGCAGAACACGAAGCGGTTCCAACGCAAACGGGAGAAGTCGAAAACGCTGCACACAGCGCCAGCTAGGAACGTTAATAGCAACTAACACAAGATACCAGAAAATATTAGCAATTTCATATTTTGCTGATTTACTGTTGCTCTCCGCTGTTTTAAAATCCAAATATGGAACGTCAGTCATATGTAAATTTTGCCAAGTAGTCACGAAATCAGAATGAATAGAAATAGAACACATTTATATAAAAAAGACATTTACTTCATAACTTGCCTGGATCTCGCGTCTAATGATTTTTTTTTTCACATGTGGATATTATTCTCTATCAACTTATGGACCTGTACATTCTGCTCCGTCGAAATGTCATATTTACAAGTCTCGGTACCTTTCAACATTGTCATCCCGCGGTATTAATTACTGAGCTAACAGTTGCATTCTGGTGTTGTTAGGATTCGTAATATTTCGGTAAATATTACTCGATTCTCAAATAATACGATTTTGTAAACGTTGGATTGTTGGCTGTTTCAGAATCCACTATTACTTCTTCCTGGTTTATGTAAGACCCTCGAACAGTAAACTGACAGGCACTTAACAGTATATTAATTAAAATTAACTGAAAACGTAAAGAATGAGAAGTCAGCAGTTGGTTATGTTTTTAAGAAATATGAATACAATGTAATCAGATAATTTATGCAAATGGCCAGTGGAAAGTAGAAGTGCCAGTGAAGAAAACGGGGCTGTACGAAAATATCTGATTTTCGCACGTACGTTTCTGTGACGTAGGTATATGCAGGATACATCTATACGTACACTGTATTTGTCAAAGACCAAATAGTTGAATGTTTAAGTTTCTCATGGCGTCTGCGTCTTTCAGTTGTTTAAGATAGGCCTAGTTCTATTTAGGCCTGCTGAATCTGAATAAACAGTTTGCTAACACAAACTGACTGTACAGAAATCTAGTTTTTCCTTCTCCATTCTGTTGACTGCAAGAATGTCCCTTGTATATTAATTGCTGTGAATGAATGTAATCAAATACGTTATAGCCCAAGAAGTCACATTTTATACACTGAATCTTAAATCAGCTCAATTTGAAGGGTCTACCTTTTTTTCACAAAGTTTTTAACTCAGTAACTGACATTTCCAGCCAGACAGTTTTATGAAAAATGACGGCAGCAAAATGTTCGTCTCCTGTATTAAAATAAATACGGAGCGAATGACATCCAGTTATAGGATAAGACGTCGGAGTGCATCATTACTGTACGAGGAAGATACTTCAGGTCCCTAAGCAAAAAATACCAAAGCTAAGGAAAATATATTTTCAGGAGTACTGCTAGTTACACGAAAACTGTGATTCAATAGTTTGGAAACCCCAATACGCAGAACATGGTAACAGCGTCGTTAGCCTTTTAAAGGCTGACAATCGTCTAAACGTAAAGACAAAGCTAAAGGTAAAGGGTAAAGGTAAAGTTGTCACTGTACGTACCATGAAGGAATATAAAAGTGAATACATTTTTTATGGCTCGACAGCCCTATATGGGCCTGGCCTCCTCATTTTTCGAGGTTTCATGATCACACACATTAGACACACCACACTCGTAGGACTCCTCTGACGAGGGACCAGCTCGTCGCAGAGACCTCTACCTGACAACACACAACACTCACAAGAAACAGACATCCATGCCTCCGGTGGGATTCGAACCCACAATCCAGTAAGCGAGCGGCCAAAGACCCATGCCTTAGACCGCACGGCCACTGGGATCGGCAAAAATGAATACATAGCTGTACTAATTCTTAGCCTTGACATTAGCAGGGCGTCGCAAGTTTCATGCCCGAGCCGCTTACCCCCGAGAAAACAGCCCGCGGGACCTAGTGGGCCCCAGAATCGGACTGGACGTTTTGGAGAAGAGAATAACATCTTGCCCCTGCTGAGATTCGAAACCCGGACCTTCCATCCCGTAACGCAGTCACTATACTGGCTACGATATAGCGGCTCCTTATAATGTCAAATATTCATAAAATATTCATTTCCATCACAGAGAGAGCACAAACCGTCTCCACCAAAAACACCAATCAGCAAATTTTGGAAAATTGTCGGTAGATATTTTGATAATCATATGAAACACATCAATACATTTTGCAGCGGAATGCAGTATCATATGTTTACAGAAGATGATATATATATAATTACCATTGGGCTGTAAATGATTACGTCCTTGGAGTCGAGGTACTTAAATCTGATAGTCGAAGAGCTGGTCAAGAAATTCCCCACTGTCGATAGGAAGTGAAGGTTCTTTACCATACTCAAAATTACCGTCACTGGATCCTGCGTTGGACCACATTCAGCTAATTCAAGAGGTCAAGTAACCGAAAGCTGATAAAAATTGCACAGCCGTATAATGAGTTTCGAATTTCCTACCCTTCACACAGGCTAACAGGCTGATATGCTAATGCCAAGACGGAAGATACATGTCAAGGAATACTGCAGCACAACACGTTGCTCTCCACTAACACAGGTCGAGTAATATCCTGTGCCTTCAACCCGAATTAATGTTGGTCCTACACCACTTTCACGGGGGTTTAAATTTCAACCTGTACCTATAAGTTCCTAAATGAACACAAGTCACATAAAAGACACAACCACAACATTATTCTACGTTGACAGTTAACCACTCATTCTTAACCTCGGCACTAGATGGAGTGTGTGTGGTTAACTTCCGGCCCCGGCCGCTTTATCTCCAGGAAAGGACCCCGGTACCCAATAAATAGGAGGCTGGCTGGACCCCAGAGCCGGTCTGGGTGTTTTAGGAGAAGAAAAAACAATCTCTTGATCTATCTTAAGTTTATACAAGTTACAAGTCTGTAAAAGTTTTAAATTTCCATCCTAAGTGCTGATTACTGTAAAACAATAATTTCCCTTCACGTTCTCTTGTAAGGTGGACTTGTGATGGCTTGAAGAAAGAAGCTGAAAAAGTGCATGAATAAAAAGTTGTCTCAAACTGGAATCTGCTTCCTTAGTGGATAAATTCCTCCACAGCTGAAGGATAGAAGGGGCCATTCTAGATACCTAACTGCCCCTCGGCCAACAGAGTGTAACAAATATGAGGGTACATAAATACTTTAAAGATGTAACATGAAGTAGAGACCCTCTTGAGAAGCTGACAGTCAGCTAATAAAAAAAAAGCGCAAACCTACTCACAAGAACCCGTCAACTGCTTCCTGTTCTGAACCAAAGATTCCAGACTATGTATTCCAAACATATTTCTTTAAGGTTGAACTTACTATTATACTTAGGTCTTCAACTGTCTCTATTCTTTAGGTTTTGTTAACAAAACTTTGTACTCACACACGGCACTGTACAGGCAGAAATAATCTTGCTATATGTGTCCATTTGTCAACAAGATGATCTCACAATATAAATGGAAATATTATTGTGATACAAATTACTGAAAATATCAGGTACAAACCTTCTATATTTTTCTATAAGTAAAATGAAACCCACAAACACAACTCAGTCTTGTGCTGCCGCCATCAAAATCTGGTTGGTATAGCAGTTCCTCGGTCTATAATATGGAGACGTAAACTCGGTAGCTACTTGCCGCTTGTTGAAAACTGCCTGCCGACACCCCAGCGGACTTGATGCTTACAGCTTGGTGAAACTCCCTTTAGCATCTCCCGCTTATAGCAGCAAACGACAACCGGGGGTCCGTTTTCTCTTGACTTTTACGATTCCACTCAAGCACCACTAAAACTCAACTTTACAATCCTAGACTCTTTTTCCTCCTCCCCACCTTCAAAACGAACCGACACACGTTCACACTCAGAAAAAAAAAAGCCACCTGATATCCAAACCACACGTTTATATCAAAGTATATAAGCCAATGAATGCAGCATTTACAAGCTTCTCTTCATTTAACACCGTCTTTAACGTGTAGGCTGACAGAATATTGTCATTTTGACTGACATTTCAAACACACACTTACCATACCAGATGTATAGACCAGAAAGGCATAAAACAAACATTCAGCACATTATTATCAGCTATATATTTTTAAGTATTTTCGGCTCCTATCTTCTCCCGTTGTCTTTCCTTTTAACAAAACCATCTCATCAGTGTATACGACTGTTAAAAGAACCATTTTATTGATGGCAATAAAACTTCACTGATAATGCACCTGTAAAAATCCACAGAAATGGGAGCGGAGACGCAATAAATTTTATAACCATAAGTAACTCGGAGGTTTTACACCTGTCGAAAGGAAAGCCGCCTTTACTCACTATGCATACCGATACACACAGAACAGTTTGATTTATTGCAGTTTGAGAGATTTCAGCGCCAGTAGCAAGGACGGGTGTCTTTTTCCTCCTTCACTTAAGTTGTAAATGTTCCGAGCTAGTCACTTAACACTGAAATTAAGAGAGCTTGAAGTTTTACGGCTGTATAATAGGTCTGTATTTACGTATCTACACATCTACTAGCATCATCATTGTCAAAGTTATCACTCTGCTGTTTTATACGGTCAGTGTTTGCGTATATTAGATTATATGGCCTCTCCTTGACAGTTACATTACAGCCTATAGGACGGCAAACCCTTAATTATTGGATTTGACTGTCTCTATAACTCCTGACCACACCACGATATTTCTTCACCCTCTGCCATAACCTTCTATTCTCTTCTGTGTAGTTCGACTGAAAAATGTACCACGTTATTCATTAGGTATATATTCACAAGGAATACAACAACCACACTCAGCATTTAACAGTAACTTCTTAGCTCTTATTATCAATAATTTTATAAATTTCTGAAAGCAATAAATAAAGAGTTTTGTGTATTGGATAGTGCATTCAGTATACCTTACATGCTACCAAGGCTCCTTCTTTCAAATGTACTTGTCCTTTTTACAATAATCAAGCCAACGCCTGCAAATCAAAGCAAGTAGGATCAACTGCCTAAGAAAGAAAAAATGGAAGTCTCGTGGCAAAAGGAATCGAATACGAACAGCTTCTGAAATATTTCAGCAACACTGATAGATTAAACAGAATCAACGACAAGGAGAGTACTGCTACTAAAATCAAAGCCATAGGATTAGTTCAGCCTAACCAAATGTCAATAAATGTTAGAAAAGTAAGGGCAAAATAGACCTAATGAATCAAGTATCAAAATAATTTGATAGGCAATGAATGACAGTAAATTGATGATTTTAGCGTGCAAAAATTACACTAATACAGTTTGGCACTGTACATTCCAAACGGAATAAAGACATCTCACTGAAGAATCTGGCACTTCCTTGTAGGTAGGCTGTAACACAGACGTTTAAAATATAAAAACAGGACCTCGATACCTGGAATTGGCAGCGCTTGATCACAAGCAGCAGAAAGACATTTCTGAGAACCAAAGTGTCGGCCTTGATAGTTGATCGTGTGTCTAACATAGGTAGGCCCTTCATCGCCCCGTGCACAAAACTTCAGACACGAGGTATGAGGATGGGATCTCGTTGCTCAGTATTGCCCTGAACTTTGCATATATTGCAGGGATAAATTTATGCACAAATATTCAACATAAAATAAGTAGCTATCGACACCGAATTTGGCACTTTATTTTACGTGAAGCATAAGTTCATTCATTCTGTAGTCTGTCTTACGACAGGTCCGTAGCCTCTTCCAAAGCGAGTTCTCCACAGGGTGCGATCTAGTGCTTCCTCTTTCAATTTCCAGTATCTTTTCTTTTCCTTAAGGTCATCCAGTAGCTGCTTACGTCTTCTCCCTCGTCGTCCCGTCATTTCTATCCTTCCTTCTAACTTTCCTTCAATCACGTGTTTCAGAAGGCAGTTTCTACGCAAGATGTGACCAATCCAGTTAGCCTTTCTTCTTTTTATTGTATGTAGGATGTTCCTCTCCTCCTTGACTCTGTGTAATACTTCTTCATTTCTCACACGATCGGTCCAACTGATCTTCTCCATTGAAGCATAAGTACAGCTATAAAAAATAAAATTCCAAAATTCCAACCACAACAAAGACGTCTTGATCCAGAATTTGTCACTTGATCTTAAGTAGAGCACAAACTAAACTTTAGCGTAATAAACTCCCAATAAAATAACAGCATTGAGATGCCGGATTTGGCTCTTGAAATTAGGTAGGCATAAAACACAAACATAGATTCGGGCACATAGAATTGCAAATTCATAAAACCTTCCCCACATGGATGTCGTTAAACATAGGTTCCAAGGTTTGCAATGGTGTATTCTTGGTGGATGTAAGCAATGGGAAGGTAAGAAAAGAAGAAATCAAGGAAATAACTCTAGGCCTATCTATTTCAGATATCTAGGATGTGAAAGCGTAAAAGATATGGATCTCTGAGAACAAATGTTTGTTAATATGATGAAGAAGAAATGACCTTTAATTGTCGAGCAGTAAGGTATGCATCAGTAATATATTAAGGTCAAGAAAAGGGTACAGAGCATGTATTTTTTAAATGTATAGACATTGATCTTGTTTCGTGTTAAGCACGAGTGCCTGCAGCCAGCACCACAAAAGTAAAGAACAGTTAAAGAATTCCACGACTTTATTACTGCATACTCACGAATGAGCCTTCATTTTCCAAATGCATTACAACCCACAAGAGCCCAGTCCTCACGGCCAAAATCTGCGTTTACAACACGGCTCATCTCATTTCCTCTATTATTCACCGTCTCTGCTGGCTACTTTCCGGGTCTCCTTTTATACAGGAGCTAGGTTCTAAGTCAAATACTAGTTTTTCCCCGACATTTGACACAAGCTAGATCGATTTGATCCTTCAAGTACAGAAATTGCAGTATTCTCGTGGCAAATGTTTAGGATTACCATCAATCAATGTCCATTGCACACATATTCGAGTTATTTCCAAACATTTCCTGAAGAAAAGGTTCTGTCTTAATTCAAAACCGCTGAATAATATTCTGTTATAAATAATTATTATGTAGGTATTCACACGCACCAAGCCTCGCTTCTATTGCGAGCTAATACCATATATTTTAAAAAATATATAAAAACTGCAGCATTAATGGGATGGCCATTAGTTTCCATCTATATTTCGTACCCAGTTCCACATTTATCTGCATTTATCACACTAAGATTCGACTTTCCTTTTTATACAGTTCATAAATTCACACAGTAGTGTCCTCCTTGAGAAGCTGATACATAAAATGACAACATTTTAGCCTATTTTGATGTAAAATTAGAAGTAACAAATAAAATATTTCGGCAGCTATGAAACCATTATGCTTTATTCAAAAACAGGAAAATGTATTATTATACTAAGAAATGTCTCACAAATATGCAAAATATAAATTATTTACATAAAGTTGGCCTGTTAAGAATATATATAAAGGTAAATAATATGCAGCAATATTGGGCCACAATATTAAAACTAGGCGTAACTATGACTAAAAATTGCAAAACCATTTAATAAAATGCATGTAGATGATAATGGGGTGTACCCGTATGTAGGGTTGGTAGGAGTCTTTAATGAAAGGGTTTAAACAGATATATAGATATTGCCTAAATATCCCGTATACGAGAGAGAAATTGTAAAACTAGAGCTGTTGCTAGGAAAGTTACAATCCAGACATCAATTATCTGTATCAGTATTTACGTATTTTCTGAATTGTTAGTCATGCGTTCAACCGGTTCACATGCATCGCAGATGCTCTGTTCCTTACACCTATCGCTTATCCCGCCAATAGACAATAATTCGAAGGCAAAGTACTTTACCAGCAACATATTTTAAACACGAATTTACTGAATGGTCTACACGAAAACTCCATCAAAACTGACCTTAAAGCCATATAGGCATACAGATCAAATAACGGCTATTAATACTGAAGCTCTATTAAATGACAGGTTTACAAATCACGAACACACGTAGCCCCTCGCTTTGGGGGCTTCTAGTGCAGCATTTGCAGCAATGGTGAAGAAAACTACCACAGTGAAGGTAACATGCATAACAGTAATTTGTGGCTCAAACTTATATTATATTATTATTATTGACCCAATTTTCAAAGACTCTCTCAGAAAGCCCTATCCTTTCTTTCAATAACGTAGTAAGAGTTTCAACATTAATAAGAATTTTGAAATTAGTGTTCATAAATTATTTCCTATAATATAATTTATTTTTTACGACAAGGGACTTCTAATCACAAGAACTTCATTGTCAGATATCAGCATCCTATAATTTTATTTGAATTAGGGTGGTGAGTTTATAAAATGTTACATATACAAAACAAACCCTTCCGTTATGAAGAGAAACAGACGTTATTGTGCTGATAACACAAAGAATTCCACAACCAACTTTTAAGTCGTATTACATTCTTGATATTCCTAACACAACAGTAATTAAAGTGTCATTAACCGTTTAAATTCCGGTGGTAATCATACATACCATCTGCCGTAACAAAAATAAAATGCAATTTGCCACATAGTGTAGGCTATTTGATATGTTTCGTACAATCCCCAGAAACAAGAGCGATTAAAAGAATGGACACGAAGTGTATTTCCTGTGAGGTATAAATTGAAGTTTCATACATAATTTAATGTAACTTGTTTTCAAGTAAATTCTAAAAGGTCCTGACGATGGTATATAACATTGAGAACTAATTGTCTTCTGGGCTTTGTCCATCATCCGGATAAAATATAAAAATATAAAATCACGACGTTTCGGAAGCTGGTTCTTCTTCCGTCTTTAGGTGAAGGGAGGGGAGACACCTACTCAGATGGGTCCCTTAGACCGAGCTACTCTCAATCACTGGACAACTTCAGTCGGTAAAACCACAGCTATAAGAATACCTGAGACCAGTATATGTCAGAAGAAGATAACAGATAAATAAGCATTAAACATTGTCGTATACAAGAACAGACGCAGATCTATTCTATCTTGGTTCTACGTCTGTTCTTGTATACGACAATCGAATAGATAACATATCAACACCACCGTCGATGTTATACGTTACATCAATTCTGTGTTACTAAGTAAAGATACTGATAGCCGTTATCATTGTTCGTGGTTACAAAAATACATACATTCGTACATTCATACGCCATCTTGTATGTTATAGGTAAGGTAAGTGTTTAACTGCAAAAATACATTCTTTATAACGATACATATATACTAATGAAGGTCATAAAGGTCCTGCGGCCAGGAAGTGTGTGTAGAGCCTGTAATTAAAGAAAAGGGCTGAATTGAACTCCTGAGGACTAAAATTGTTGTTTATTTCACTTACCAGCATGAATGTTACATAATTCTGGTAGAGCATAAGGTAATTTACATTAGACTATTATTATCCACATTTATATTTTTAATTATGGTGCATACATGTATAAACAGAAAAGGAATTCATAATTTTGTCAACTCGTCCGGCGTGTAGATACCGAAGAAAATCTTGAAAATCTTGAAAACCTTGAAAGTCTTGAAATTGGAAAACTCTAACATAGATCATCAAGTAACTGGTGTTTTGTAAGAAAATTACACATCTGGGAAAGATAAAACACAATCTCATTAATTTTAAGGGACTGCATTCCAAAATCAAGGGGCCCCATCCTACCGTGAGAAGCTTCATGACACTCCTCTACACGCTGGAGTGGACTTGATCCTCCACGTTGCTGAAACACTTGTTGGAAGAAATGTATGCAATTTGTACGAACTGTTGCCCAGATAATGTATGAAGAGCGCCAGTTCCTTCCACAGTTCATTCACCACCCGTGAATACGTAACATGATACAAAACAAGGTACTGCAGAAAGGAAATAAAGCCACTATTGTCAGAATACACTTCGTTACATGGACCTTATCTCCTGCTTTAAAAGTCAATTACTTCGAAATATTTACATGCATATTTCTCATTCATAAGGTAATATATTTTCCGCACATCTGTCTTTATTGTTATTGTCCAAGAGCACAGGACTTCACAGAGCAGGGGCTCAAAAAATTAAGACGACAGAGATGGAGTCGTTGGCTGTTGGTTTATTTAAACCACCTGACACGGCAGCCAGCCAGAACTGAATTCTTTCGATGTGAATCTTTAAGGTATACATAAATAACTTATTTTCGGAATTCATTATTTGGGCTGTAAGATGCTGTCAACCTTAATTTGGCGCAGGAAAATAAATGCTTCAAGGCTCAACTTATCGTAATGAACTTTACCATAATAAACTTAAACGAAGTTCTTCTGCTGTTCTCGGGCTTAATATTTATATCATTTGGCCCACTCAGAAGGTGAATAACATTCAAAGGCAACCTTCTGCCTGTATTAAATTATGCAACGCGTTACGAAGTGTGTGCTTATGGTATAGCTCCACGCATACTTAAACTAGGTTTTAGATGGAGCTGAGAAGTCAGCTTGACGCTCCGGCTTCTTTAGTATTGGTAAAGAGACCAACACTGCTATAGGATAAAAGACAGAGTGGGCTCCACAGCCCGTCAGGAGGTGTTGTGGAAAAACACCTGCCGGGTATCGAAATCAGACATCCAGCTGAATGACTGCATTATGTGCTGGCGGCAGAAAATAATTTTATCTTATAAGAATATAATTTTATGCACTGTAAAATATAAAAAACTTTAAAAAGTAGGCCTATTCAGAATTAGTTACGATATTAAAACAAAAAAAAGCTTTTTAAAACTGATGCACATTTGCTTAAGTAAGTCACTTTACATCTGTATTTCTTACCACTCTTATTTCTGACTTTAAATAGGCCATACACAGAGCAGACCAAGTTGCATGGCCTCAATACAAAGAGATTCCTCAGTTTATATGAAAACAGGGACGTTTTAATATTTATATTATTTATTAAATTTATTTATTTACGTGTTCGTTGAGGATGTCAGAAGCTCAGAACGTAAGGGGTTGAAATTTAAGGTAATGAACGAATAATTGTAACGGACATCGAATGAAGCGCCTGTGAACTTATTTAAGTTTCTATCCCGCCGTCTGCCTAGACGGACTGAAAAAAAAACTAAGATTAATTTAAATAAGCACTGCTGGTATTCTGGGATACGAACCGAGCACCCCAAGATCAAGTCGTTTCTAGTTGGGCCAAATTTTCGGTGTGAATCAAAAATTTAATCTACCAACTGCGTCATAAATTTTGAACTGATTACACACGTAAGTCACCAGCAAAGGTCAGAACATTTTTCCAAAATTCTAGTAGCTACTGCAAAATTCTAGGCTCCAGATGGGCGAACTGATCAAGTTACATACTGAGAACCCAAAAAATATTAGGCACCACATTAAAACTCTTTAAGTCGCTCGTCCGTCCTGGTTTCCGGAAGTTGTGAACCCCGGGTCAACAAGGTGGTGTCATTCACTGTCTTGAGTTCAGCAGGTAAAGCTGTAGGTGTTAGATGCAGTCCTGCTAGCAATACAACCATCACAATCCAAAAACCTCGCCACGCTAATCGAAAGCTACAGAACGGGTGTACTTTCGATTCCAGCCGATCTTCCAGCTCCAGGAGGTCAGTGCGGTGCCATCTCTCGGGCGCACCGCCAACTACAAGTGTTAAGCAGCTCTCGTTAACTAAGAAAGGTAGCAACATTGCCTGTACGAAACATATGCATTCGGTACTTCAACGTGACAACAGTTACTATTTATCTACTAGAGATCGATGATCCTTATTTTCGAAATCAACTATAAGAAAATGGAAATCCATATAAAACAGCGGCGAAGGTCGTCTCACAAACGTCAGAATAGCAAAGGTGAGCTAAAGAATTGACACCTAACAAGCGTATATGTAACTTTACTTCCAGTTGAAGAGCAAATAATGTGTTGCAGAACCAGAATTTTCATTACTGTCACATCACTATTCTCCATTTTCAGAAAATCTGGCTCCCGTCAGTATCACCATAACGATGTCCCTCTGTTTAATTTTATCTGCCCGTTTCATCTTCAAAATATTCGTCAAAATTCAGAAGTAAAATTCTTACAGAAAATAGCAAGACTCCTGATGTGAGCAAATTCATTCACTTTTCATTCTGTTATAAATCAGGTTTCAGAGGGTTCTGGAAGCCGAGAATAAGGAGCCATCGAAGGAAGACGAGAGAGGCAGAGCCTGTAGCACGCATGGCATATGTAAAAAATCATATAGTTTTGTAGGAAGACCTGAAAGATACATTACTTGGACTGCCTAGGCATAAGTGGCAGATAATATTAAAAACATCTTATAAAAGTAGAGGTGAGACATTTTTCGGATAGTAAATGACTGCTAATTAGTCTGATCACTGTCTTATTACACGCACCTACGTATCATTGTTGTGTTAGTAGAGTTAATATTTGATACATTCCGTGCAGTTGCCTTACACATTCAGATAAACATACATAATTTTGTACAGTGGTTGGAAATAAAACTTGTGTGTGTATTGTTGTTGTAATATTAAGGACGCGTCACGCTTTCGAAGTCAGCCTAAGTGAAAATTCTAGCCTGCTCACCAGATACGTGTAAAAATAACAAGGACGTCTGAGCATCAGAATATGGTTTCTTTCTTATTTAAAAGCACAAATAATACTGGAGTTAACAAGAGACTGACAGAATTAATCCTGAAATACCGAAAGAAAGGAAACTTTACCCGTGCTGAAGAGCAGTTACCTCCTACAAAGGCCTACTTTTACTACTTCTGTTTCTAAACATATCCCACAAGACACAACAGATAAGCCACAATTAAAGTTACGTACAAGTTCAGACCGGACTGAATTCGGAGATTGCTTTCCACATTGAATTTCAGAATCATTCATCCCTTTTATTACACCAATGTTATTGCAATATTTTGTAATTCACTTAATTGCAGGTGACACATAAGGTAAGAGAATGCTTACCGATGACAAAACTACAGCTTAATGACAGCATAAAACCTACTTCTAAAAGGTTAAATTACTGTTTCCAAGACATTCTGTGAACATTTCACCTGTCGGCACAAAATCTGTGTAACGTTTTGGCCGTGAAAGAACGCAGCACTAAGAATGACTGAATTCAATATTAGGGTCTGATAACTATCTCATCATGTAATTAGAGTAAAAATGAATATTTTGTTTCCTGAATTTCAAACGCTATGGTAGGATTAGAGGTAGAGAAAAATACCGCTGCTATAAATCACAGCAGTGACATACATGCAAGAGTTACGGGGTGGGGTGTCTATTAATAATGCGTCCAGTTTTCCCTTCTGTGACGCAGAGGAACAAACACAGCTAAATAATCTGAAGACTGTGCAGGACACAGAGGTGTCTGCTTCGCTATCCGTCCACCTTTGTGAGTTAGTGACTCAGTTTGTTGCTGTAGATTTAACACCAGCAAACTGGACTTAAATTTAAGAAAGAAACTAGTAAAGTGCTACATTTGGAGAATAGCTTTATACGGTGCTGAAAAGTGGACACTTCGGAAAGCAGATCGGAAGTATCTGGAAAGTTTTGAAATGTGGTACTGGAGAAGAATGGAGAAGATCAGTTGGACCGATCGTGTGAGGAGTGAAGAAGTATTACACAGAGTCAATGAGGACAGGAATATCCTACATACAATACAAAGAAGAAAGGCTAACTGGATTGGTCACATCTTGCGTAGAAACTGCCTTCTAAAACACGTGATTGAAGGAAAGTTAGATGGAACGATAGAAATGGCGGGAAGACGAGGGAGAAGACGTAAGCAGCTACTGGATAACTTTAAGGAAAAGAGAAGATACTGGAAATTGAAAGAGGAAGCACTAGATCGCACTGTGGAGAACTCGCTTTGGAAGAGGCTACTACAGAGACAGACTACAGAATTAATGAATGAGATTTAACACAAACAATAACCGTAACGCTAAGTATATTGATGGAATTAATGCACATTCACATGTGACTTAATTATTTGGGTGATCAAATCAAGAAGAATGAGGTGGGCGGGGCATGTAGCACGTATGGTGGAAGGGGGTGAGTTGCATACAGGATATTGGTGGGGAGACCTGATGGAAGGAGATCACTTGGAAGACCCAGGTATAGAAGGGAGGATAACATTAAAATGGATCTTCAAGAAGTGGGATGGAGAGGCATGGACTGGATCGATATGGCTCAGGATAGGAATAGGTGGCCGGCTCTTGTGAATGCGGTAATGAACCTTCGGGTTCCATAAAATGCAGGGAATTTCTTGACCAGCTGAGGAACTCTTAGCCTCTCAAGAAGGACTCTGCTCCATGGAATTAGTTAGTTAGTTAGTTAGTTAGTCAGTGAGTTAGTTACATGTGACGTCAAAGATGATATCTCTGCATTTAGACCTAAGGACTGTGGCAGCATGTTCCTCTGGAACTCTAATAATAACACATAGTGGCATAACCAAACCGGTCACATCGCAGTGAAACATTCATTCTCATACAAAAATACGTTTCTGAAATACACATAAACAAATCGTTCAGTCCTACATGTTGGTCAGCTACATAGCTGCATTACACAGCAACATGTGAAATGGAGTGGAACAGATCTAAGACCGTAAACCAGCAGTTCCGGGTGCAACTCATGAAAACTATACTTTCTTGGTGCATGGACCTCGATTCCTACATATCAGTTAGTATTAACACCGTTACTGTATTTTTTATTGTAAAAAACTGATTATTTAAGGACATTTCTGTATATGTTAAATATGTCGGATATAGCCTCAAAGTGTTCTGTCGTCCAATTTTGTAACAGCTAACTCACATAAAACGCATACGCTGCTTTGTTTAAATATGTTTATAAACTATTGCCGTACCAAGATTCACAAGCCTACCTCCAATGCTTTATCAGTTATTGCTATCAGACTGAAATTTAGAAAAATTCCCACTGTTGCCGACTAATTTCATATTCAATAAAAATATTATACTCCTGAGCGCTGCATATTATTTCCACCCCCCCCCCCCCAAAATTTGTTACCACTAAAAGAAAGTGGGAATAATGCGTCTGTGGCCTCACAAGTTCGCGCGTCCTCTTTGTTGTTAGTGATTTCCGAAATGCACAAGAGTGCATATGACGTTGTAGTGACCTCTAATGGCATAACAGTAGTAAAAGATTGTGTGAGAATCTGTTAGCTTTATTGGTTCAAAACTGAAGTGGGAAACACGGAAACTTGCTCACAGAGAACATGGTGACATCAAAAGTCTCTGTTCTTATATTTTTAAGAGGGAAAATATGCTAAAAACACAATCCGTTACAAAACCACACGGCCTGAATGATCTGTCTTCATACAGACCTACTGTAATTGTATGTCTGTCGTTATTGTTTCTATGGAAAGGAAACGTAAGGTCAGTCACACTTATCTGCAATAGAACCAGAAAATAGCAGCAACACACTGCAGTGATTCTGCCGATATTATAGTTTCGTCAATCGGTATTATAGTTTCGTCAATCAGTATTATAGTTTCGAACTTTGCTGAGAAGTAGCTGTCTCTAGTTTATTATTATTATTATTATTATTACTATTATTATTATTTGCTGTGCTTGCCTCTAATTCGCAATGCTGCTCTTCTTAGGCACTTTAAAAATGAAAGTAAAATTGTTCCTGAGAAAGTACTGCTCCACTCATCCTCAATCTCGTCGTTAGTTGGGAGTTTAGTGGTTAATATCACGCCCCGGTTGCTTTATCCTCGGGATGGAACCCCTTAGTCTGTTAAATAGGAGACTAGGTGAGCTCCAGAGCCGGTCTGGACATTTCGGATAAGACAAAAATAGCGTATTTTTATGAGTATGCTAAATTTATCAAACTGCCTTCCCAGAAGTCTCAAATTCATGGATTGACTATGATGTCAAAAAGAGATTATGTCCCTCGAGGGCTAGTATGGATCAATAAAATGTCTGTGTCCTGTAGCTAGGGATGTGAACTGTCAAATAATTCCGTTAAATTGGCAACGAGCATTCCATTAGTAAATGTATTCTTTAATTCTGCAAAATAGGATATTTAATCAGTACACTTATTTTAATTTGTAGCGTGTTGTTTTCCATTACACCCAACTCATTCATTTCAAATAACACGAAATTAAAGCATTGTAACTAAAGAATGTTTCTTTATTTCAAACATAATAAAGAAATAAGCATAGATTCGCGGATAAGTACATAGTCGTACTTCCTATATGGGCACATTAATCACCGCGTAATCAAATATTAGATAATAATATTTCTGTGATGTAACTGTACACACTTCATATCAATGCCGCATTCCGTGCTTCTATTTCTCCTTTAGCTACAGACAGAGGAACAGAAGTTATTTAAATTTACGACTAAAATATGCAAACATATCTGATTACTGTGTAGTCCCAAAGAATTATTACCTGTTATGTATGCATTTTTGTTCCTACTATTTCATTCTATCTTGTTTCTTTTTGACAAGTCAGTATAGCGAAGGTCAGCGCATTTCTTGAACTTGGTAGCAGCTATTGGGCGGTTTGAGTATTCAGTCGCTCGCACTCACTGTCAAGTACACACGTGTAAGTTTTATTTCACATCCCACCACCACTACCACCGCCGTCATTTCTCCTGCAGTTGCCTGAATCATGAGATCATAGCTCCCTGCAAGCATTCACTACAAGCGTTACGAATAAATGGCAGCGTGTTAAATTCGAATCGGGTATGATTAAGCGATAGAATGATATACAGTATTAATAAAGGTCACACCTGGACTTCATCACCACACAATTAAGGCGTTTTGGAGGGTCGACCAGTAGCTCCACGCATTCTAGCTTTTGTAACTGCATGTTGATGACACGGCAGCCTTGCGCCCCGGCATTGCTTCTTCATCGAAGGAGTCCTTAAATCCCGTTTGAGACAGAGCCGAAATGGAAGTTGTGACGAAGATAAAATTATCTACACACGTAAGAATGGAGCATGGTCGGTTTAGGTCGCAGTTGGTCACTTTATTGGCTTATGCATTTCTTTGTGCTGACGGTACCTGCAAAAAAGACTTCAGGATGCGAACCCAACAGCTTGTATGATTGACATCTCGAAGGTTGTCTAGTATTTTTCAAGGGAATTTAAGAGAAATATAAGAATATTAAATAGACATAATCGCTTCTCTCCACCCTCTTCCCAACTCATAATATATAGCTTAGTATTGCTCTTTGCCTAACACTTATATATTTACGTGCACATGTACATGTAAATAATGCTATTATTACATAACCAACTCCACGGAGCAGAATTCTTCTGTGTTACTCAGCTAAAAGTAAATAAATTTTACTGAACGCGAAAGTTGATTACTGTGTTCATAAGGGCCCGTCATTAGTTATACTTAGCCAGGTAAAACCAGTACACGTCCTTTGAGATACACCATACTATTATACTGTCAGCTTTGATTACGTTCTACAAGTATTTTCGCCTCAGTTTTTTTGGGTAATATTTTATGTGCATTTCTCAAGTGCTACATGTGCTGCACGTTACAGAATGTAGCGTGAAATAAACACACTGCCCAACAATTTTAACTTTATTTACCCGAGTAAGTATGTCCAGTGTAGATGTTTTTAGAAATGCGTGTTTCAGCAATACGACCTAAAGGGATTCGCACTTCTGTATCAAATGTGGTATATGACAGCCTGTAAACTAAAGATCTGATGAAAGATGTAGGGTAATACCTTTTTTCGACGTCAATATGGGGAAAAAATGCCTAAATGTTTGACGGCAATAAATTCTGAAGTGACTACAGCCTACAGTTTATGCTTACTTGAGAACAGAACAAAAGACTTAAAGTGACTATGTGTTATCAGTTTTCTTACAGGTCAAATTCTATTCACCACATTTGATACAACTTCCTTTTCCGGGTTTCACCAACGTTCTTAACATACCATTTTCCTTCCATGCGATCTAATGTTACCGGGCAACATTCTCTCTTAGTTTCTCTCTCTTTCTATTCTTTTTTTTTACGATCCAGTTTCACTCACAGTTCAGAATTGCCCATCAACGATAATTTGAAGTGGTCTCTAACCTTTTACTACCATCACCAATATAAAATCCCTACACTTCAATAGGTGCTTGTATTCTGAAAGGTGGCTTGCTGTAAGCTTCCACACAGTGTCATACAAAACTAACACACACACACACACACACCACATGCAAGCATTCTAAATTGAAATATATGGGCTGTAAAAGAACATTTTATGACTTGTTTAAGAACCTATTTCTGCCAGCTTTTAAATTTAACTACTTTCACGATAACCTTTCCCTTTCTTTCTTATTTCTTCTTATTTCAATTTTCTTGCATGTGTTTATGTATACGGTCGGTTGTATCGTTTTTAAAATAGCTTGAAGTCATCACGTGTAAGGACTTGAGAAGTAGGCGAAATAGCGTAAATACGTATATAATAGTTATCCACTGACTTTAGTATGTAAAGTCCTTATAAACACCAATCTGAAAATTCCACGAAGTGTTCTTTACATGTCAGTCACTAACGATATGGTTTATTTATGTAATTAATAAGGAATATGTCTGTCTCCACAAAAGAAACCTTTCTCACATTATACAAACACTGGAAACATTCCTGTTGTATAACAGCCCTTATCGGACCAAGAAAGCACAATTCTGGAAATACAAGGAGCTGCGAGAAAGGGAAGGATGTTACAAGCACAAGCAATCCTACAGCGTAAGCTAATTCAAAATTACAGGCCTATGAGTTGAGGCACTCGGCATTACCTTTAGCATAGATTTCTCTTGTATAGAGTAATGTGTAATTACGAGTAATTTATCCTTAGGCATTAGAAGCTTTAGTATTAAGAGATTGTTCTTTATAACAGACAACAAATATGTTCTCTGTGAGGTATAAGGTAAAATTGTTATATATAAAACTTAGATGAATGGCAGTACGAAAGCTGTTCTGCATCATTCATCACAGAAAGTCTGACTGAATTAACGGACTTAGTTAGACAACTTTAGCCGAACGGTCAACAATAAACGTAAGACAATGGCTTAAATCTTTAAAAAAGAGTCATAACTTAGGCTAATATCTGCTTTGACATTAAAAATCTCCGCAGTCTGCCAAAGGAATGTACTCTGTGATTTTGTATATTACCACAATTATTATTTCACTACACAGCATTAACCGGCTGGTCTTTGTAATGAAGGTGAAGTGTTTGCTGTAAGGTAGTAAATTTCTTATTATGTTATATAGCTGTGTTTAAAACATGGTGATCAAGCCTATCCATTTGGTGCATATTATTACAAACTGTTATTAGTTTCATATTGCACACATTTGACTCGCTAGGTTTTTAACTTAACTTTGTCCAGCTTTGCGACAAAAAATATATATGTTTTGCACCAAATGGAATAAAATTCGGAGCATGTGTCTCATCTCGTCAGTCGATCGCCATCTACTATAAAGACGTGGAGGGTGTAATTTTTCACACTGGATGAAGCTTGTTATAAACTAAATTTAGCGACAAAAAACAGAAACATGTGCAACTTTCGACAGACACGAATAATATATTATACAATTTTAAATTACTTCTCCCATTCTATTTACGTTTATTAACAAATAATTTGAGGTTTACTGTACAGAAAATGTAGGTCCGAATAATTCCGCCTCCAATTCTAAAGATAAAATTTTGTATACTATAATAATTGCACACTGTTTAGTCGGCTTCCAGTTCGTCTCTCTCTCTCATCATGCTAAAAAACGCCAGTTAAAAGTCACCCCTTCCCTGGCGTTTGCCTAATGCAGCTTAATTGCATACTTCAGAAACTCAACATCTCGTCTATTACTATTGTTTTCGCTGTTGTGGCTGTTCTTTTTGCTCGATATTGTCTTGATCTCTTACGTCCTCTCCTTGTCCTTGTGCTGTCATTGTAACTAAGTCGTCGAATCAGCACGCAAATGAACAAAGAAATGAACTGATTTATTACATGTGTTTTCCCTCCGGTGATGCACTCGTTATGCTAATTTATAATTATCGTCGATTATTATTATTATTATTATTATTAGCACGTCAATAAATAAAGCATGAATTTAATTGAATTATCATAGCTGTTCTCCCTCAGGTGTTATAGTGTTGTAGTTACGCTAGTAGTGCTTTATATGGCTTTCCGTCAAAAAACACCTTATTTGTGTAGCCTATTTGCAAAGAGTATGGATTATCGTCCGATGTATAATGTACACGTAGGTTATGTTGTCATGACAGCCAACACAGATGAGCCACCATTGGTCTGATTATCGTACAGGCCTAAAATAATAAACTATACTTTAAATCATAATTGCAAGTTTATAGACGTAATTCCGTGGTGTTGGTAGAAAAGCTGGAAGAAACAGACCGCTAGGTGCAGATGGGAAAACTGACATTAAAGTAAATCTTACGTAAATGGAAAAGAATGGCGTGGACTTGACCTCCCTCAGGATAGGGCCAGCTGGTTGGCTATTTTAATGCCATCTTGAAATTTAAGGTTCCACTACGTGCGGAGAAATTCTTCACTATCTGAGGGCCTATTAGCTTCTTAAGAAGGAATCTGCTCCATGAAGTTATTTCGCTATTGTATATTTAAAAATGAAACATTCCAGTTATTACTGGTACTCGTCTCTTAATAATGAAATCGTTTAAGCTAGGATGTTTACGTGTAACGTCTTCGAAAGCTAGAATCGTTACTTCAAATCTCAAGCGATAGTTTTTCTATATTTGTGTTGTCCTGTCTGTGAGATGACACAATGACCGTCCCAGTCTCCGTCCAAGGTGCCCAACTGAGTATCTATGACTTCACAGTTTGAGTTAATCGTGAACAGGAAGAAGTCAGAGCTGAAAACAAGAGGGGTTATGTAGATAAGTAGGCAATAACCCACATTTCAGAAAGGTACTTTGAAGGGTCGAAGCCCCAACAGTTTTCTCTTGGCATAATACAATTTTGTGTTTCCTTCTTCTCTACTTATTACTGGGGAAATCTAACTTAAGTTTATATGATTACGGGAATCGCCTCCAGGTATTGAAGGAAACAATAACACTATTCCGCATAAGCAATCATATGGGACACAATCAGAACTCCAGGATGTCAAGCACATGTATCTATATGTAAGGTTCTGAAATAGCTAACGGCACTGATTGTCATTATATGCAACAACAAACCCCCTTTTTAATTCAAATTTTGTTAAGAGTTTCTCGTTTCAAGAACTATTTCTTCTGCTTCTTTGCTCCACTTATCATTCCTGGGTACAAATTTCGTCCGTTAAAACACAATTCAATTATGGAAAAGATGAAGGGAAGCTCTACTGACCTTGCATGAAATTGGTGATCATTTTCATATCCCATGTTCAGCTCCAGTAAGATGTCTGCAGACTTTAAATTTCCAAATTTATATTTATGGGCTCTCTGACTAAACGGTGCCTTTAGGGATAAAAATAAAGAAAGAAATTTGGCTTGAATTATGTTATATGAAATCCTAAGAAGTATTTTGATTTTCTCTTACTATTCGACCATGACGCAATCCGCATCGAGATTTCGAATCATTAATGAACTGGAAAGGACGTGAAAGTAAGCGATCGTGGCATAATTTGACGTATCATCCCGAAATTCACAAGGAATGGCTGGAAAAAACCACAGAAGCCTCAGGATAGTTGGCATCCAGGCCTATATGGGAGCTAGGCACACCGCAAGTTCAGTGCCATATGTAAAAAATGACTCCACACACCACAAGGCAAGCGTATGGAATTCTGTTATAACATTAACCTTCACAAAGTCTGTACCCTCACACTGACTTATCCAGTCGTTTTAACTTATCAGCCTTTCCCTGACTCAGAATGAGGAACGGCTGTTTTTTTTAATAAAATTAAGGCCGCAAAACGTGTTCCAGCAATGTTGAAAGAGTTACTTCGCTATGAAAGGCAGGAGCACCTACGTAGTATGCGTGAAAGTGTAATTACGTACGTCGCAGCTTCCGCTATTGAAAGTTTTATTATTTGTCCCGAGTAACTGCATTAATATAACCTGAAACAATACCAATTTATGAACATCTTGCGCGTTGTGTAGCTCACATACCAGTTGGTAATTCAAAAATAAAAGCTGATCTGAAAGTAATAATAGTACTTCATAGACGTGACACCAGTTAAAACCGTATGGAAGTCTCTCACACCCCCTTACAAAAACGTTCAGATTTCAGTTAGTTTACGGAGGGCAAAACTTGGTATTACGAGAACCACAGTACCTATACACTGAGCCACTGTATTTAACTTCAAAAGAGGCTAGTCGTGTCTCCTTCGCACGTGCACAGCATGTGCTGAGCCACACTTTGATTTCTTCTTCTTTCTATTTTTGTCTAAGTTATATATTTTTTTATTTTGAATTTGTTAGATGATACGAATGAACTTCTTTTCATTCGATGACGTTGGAACAAGGCCAATGTGGTGGAGGAAGGAATGTTCCAACTTGTACAGTCAAGACAAAAAGTTATTTCTGTCGAAACAGTACGTTTGTATCTGGACGTTTGAATTTTGGGGTTTGCGTCCCGTATTATTATGAGAATAACGTATGTTTCCGAAGTGATATATCAGAGATTCAAACCCCAAACCTCTTGACAAGTATTTTCCTAAAATCAGCGCAGCTAGCCACCTCAAGATAAATGCAAATCTAACAACAGCACAAAACATTAAGCAATCCGCTTGGAGGCGAATAACAAATGACATTAAATAAGTTTCTAAAACCTCACGTAAATGCAGATTGTTGAAGATAAGTTCCACAACACTCACGTGCTTTCAATTAATGTCTTGTGTCTGCCGTCTTTAAGAAGATCCACATGCGAAACTGTAATTATTACAATGGCATCAATTTCCAAGCCGAAGTGTCTAGCTACAAAAACAACAGCCTGGACTCTTAGGCCGAAATCGCAAAATACTTAAGTTATGACACTTCGCACCATGACTAATAATATGATTTAGAATACAAGCTATACACATTATTGTTCACGCAAGAAACTGACTGAAGATACTGTTTATAAAAATGAACACACTGTAGATTTTGGATGTGCGGAATAATTTCGTGCTCTTCCTGAAAGAAAAATGGAAATAAAGTTTTCTTGCCAAGAATTAGAGACGCAAATTAAGAGAGATATGCCTGATAAAGATGCCAAGACACGCGCGGATAAAACGGAAGAAATAAGTAAGCAGCAAAACTGTAAAGTATCTCAGGCATATTCAACAAAAAATAAAATTCTGTGGTGCCAAAATGCGTGCTGTGTTAAGCGATCATCCCATTGCCCTCGTAACATTCCAATTTGGGGAAAGTCAAAGAGCTTCTTGAATGATAACGATTTTACATCCTTGAAATGAGGCAAGGTGCTCTAGAAGCATTTATCCAGACCATGTAAAATATTGAAACTTAGTTTCGATCGCTGAATAAAATGATTTCATTTTTTACTCAATTACAATCTATTGGTGAGGATTTGTAACACCTCTTGATTGCAAATGTACAAAAACCCATTTAGGAATATACACAGTATGAATTTAATAAAGGCTTGGAGCAAAACTGCAAAGCTCAGGACAGGCCCTGTGCTTATGTGTGCCAGCTTATTACATTACGCATGCTACGCACGTACACGGTGGGCCGGGAAAGCGTAGTCGGTATAGCCGACTCGTAACGGGCTGGACGGTCCGTGTATCGAATCCCGGTTGGCACGAGGTATTCCGCACCCTTCTAGACGGGTCCTGGGGCCCACAAGCCTCCTGTAAAATGGGTATTTTTCCCGGGGACAAGCGGCCGGGGCGTGGCTCACCCACCCCCCTAACTAGCGCCGAGGTTACAGGAACAGCAGACCTCTGGGCCTTCATGACCTCTTCTAGGGTGAAACGTACCTTTACCTTTACGAATGTACACGTTTTTGTGCACATATGCGTGAACACATCAACAGTCCTACATATGTGTATAAACAGCTTATAAGTGTTTACTCCACACCCGTTTACTGAAATTTATGCGTATATAATTTCCTCTTATAATAATCAACGCATAATTTCATATACGAAACCCAGTAGCTGAAGAAAACCTTTGAATGTGGGGATAAAATTTCTTTTGTTTCAACGGTATAGCTCTCTAACATTAGCATACACACAAAACATGATACTTCGTTATATTAAGCGCATAAGCCTACCCACTGAGCGGTAAGTTAGAACATAGACAGTTAAAGCTGATTCCATGAACAGGTTCCTCTTTGAGCTGGAAACCTGTATAAAAGCTATTACAACTTTGATTTTAGACTTCCGCCGCGATGTTGATGAGATCTGCGCTCTGTGGTAATTGTTTACCGACGTTTCGGGACAACGTATCGGTCCCATCTTCAAAGGTCAAGAGTCCGAGAGACCGATGCGTTGTCCCGAAACGTAGGTAAAACTTACCACACGACGCCGCCTAATATCCCAGAAGAGCGCAGATCTCAAGCTATTACAAGTTTGCACTCCACGAATAAAATAGGCCTACTTTTAATTGCAATGAAATCTTGTAATAAGTATTTCGTGTTTTGAGGTATGAGCCTTGAAGTAAGTACAAATCAGTCACAATTAATTATAAATTATTCGGATTTTTTGGTTGCCACCTGGAATAGGCGTAAGTATATAAATTCTAAACCAAGAGGAAGATGGTCGTATCCAATAATTATAAACGTAATTAAATCCCGATACGAGCAGATATTTTGCTCTCCCTCACAGCGTCCAGACCAGCCGTGAGGCCGAACCAACCTCCCAGCCAGTGTGTACCGGAAGCGCTTTATCTGCTGATAAAGCGAACTAGTCGCGAATCTGACAACTTGCATCCATCCACTGCTGGGTGAAGAATGCATGGAGCTCTAACTATACTTCCCCACAGGTCTTACTGGCGTGCTGCTCAATTAAACACAGAGGCATTACTGTCCGTATTGAAGGTGAAGCGGGGAAAGGCGCCATCCTTCAGTATAAGGCACTTTATTTTCACTGGCCTGTAATTCTTACAACGTAGACATAGATAAATTCTATGCCATACCTAATAGTTTTAGATAGCAGATAGCGACGTGGCGATAGTGGAAATACAATATTTAATTTTCGGTGTCACAATGATAACTCAAGCACATCTCCAATCACGCTTGTGTCATTTCATATGACGACATAAACGTTTTGTGCTGAATTTTACTATTATGTTTGGCAATAGATATTAGAATCAGGCACAATAGCTGATATTCTGTGCACAAAATAAACGATAACTGACATAATCACGAATTTTTAATCTCAAGTGGTCATTCTATTTAGTTAGAAGCATTTAATGAATGTTAAAGACCACAATGGCAGCCGTAGCTCAGTCGGTATAGTGATTAGTACACAGGCTGCAAGTCTGAAAAATTCCCAGGAGCAAATCGTTTTCTCTTCTCCAAACTGTCAGAACTGGTTCCGGGGACCATCTAGTCGCCTATGCAGTTGCTAAAGGAGTTAAGAGGCCGGGAGTGAAGGTGGCCACTCACCTCCATCTAGGGTCAAGGTTAAGAATAACTGGAGTTAAGCCTCTACCCCACATACCTTCATTCCTCCTACAGGTGCAACTGTAGTTAGTTTAACAACATCTTACAGTGCCCTAACTACTTGTGCACATTTTCTCGATTGCGTGCCTTCATAAACCTACAGTAATACGAAGAATCAAGTATATGAAGATTAAGTCTTCTGGAATAATAGGCCGCGTCGACTGATAAAGTTACCGGCGTTTCGGAGGAGTGCAGTGCCTCCGAAGTTACCACATTTACAAGTCTAAATGTATTAAATCCCCAAATACGTGCATCCTCCTCTACACGTGTGACTACCCGGCACAATAAGAACAGTATTGTGAATCAGTTGCTGATTAGTGCCTTACGAAGTCAGTGTCACTATGTTTATGATCACAGGGAGAATACTGGGTCAATTAATCTGTCCACTTTCAGCTCCCATTTGTACTGCACAGCAACAAATGTCATAATTTTGTGTTGTTTTATATGGTGTGAATCTTTGTCTCTCACTTTATGGAAAAAGTACAGGCCGAGTGAGTTCAAGAACAGGGTTCTAAGGAAGATATCTGGACCTGAGAGGGAGAAAGAAAGAGGAGACTGGGAAAGTTGCATAGTTTCAGGATTTGTGCTCCTCATAAGACAGAGATACTGTTCAGGTTACCATAATAAAGAAGGATGAGATGGGCTGGGAAAGTAGCATGTTTGTGGGAGAGGTGAAATGCATATAGGATTTTGGCTGTAAAACCTGAAGAGACTGCTCTGAAGACATAGATGTAGCTGTGAGTACAACACTGAATACTGAATTGATATACTGTTGCTACATGCTCGTGAAACTGACAAGGCAAGGTCAATAATAACGGTACAATCATTTTTGGTTTAGAATATGGGTCAGTTGTAAGACGCTGACTCCGGATATGTACTAGTAATGGGCTCTTTTGAACTCGGCAATAGACCTTCCGATTATATGAGATGCGGGATAATTCTTGCCTAGTTGAAGACTTGTTTGCTTCTAAAGGACCCGGATCCATGGAGGTAGTCATTTAGCTAGTTGTAAGCCTAGTTTTAAATGTTTCTATAGATATGAAAGAGAACTTACATAAACTAAATCCACAGAGCATATTAGCCATAAAACACAAAATCTCACCTCTGTTACTCAATGCTCTCTGGCCTTCTGTCATTTGTTCCACCTTAGGACCAAATATTATTTCCCTCAGCATCAAGTACTCAAGCCCCGTCAATCTACGCATGTTCTTCGTTTAACGTGCGAGACATTAACTTTATATATTAAAAGAACTGAATACAAAGTACAAAACCACTCATATACCGAATAATAATTTCAAAGAGATTAGCCTACACCCTGCTATAAGCTCTACGCACGAAAATAAAATAACCAGTTATTATGCAAATTATATTTTTGAGAAATGTAAAAGAAAACTGATGGAATTCAATAGGTGATACAGGGAGATGTAAGAAACCTAATTACAGAGTTATAACCCGACCAAGGCTAGTGGTTTATCTCGCTGCAGTCTCTGTGTGATAGACTGTCGAGGTGGCGATGCAAGGAGTTCTGTTGAAAGAATAATCTTACTTCCTTCTCTAGCCACATAATCATCTGCCTTGTTCGGGATGTAACAAGGACCAAGCATGGATATTGAAAGTTGAAACCAATACTTTCTGTGTTTTGTCTAGGCACAACATAAAATATTATTTCATTCTGGATGTGAGAAATTACAGGAAACAAGTTTGGTGCCACAGCAAAGAGTGAAACCCCACGTGCAGTACAGTCTGCTGCAACAACATGACACTTCTAACAAGATAATAAGAACGTTAGTCAAAGCGTCCATACTCGCGTGGCAACTTGAATACTTTAAGTAGGCCTACGTTCGTTACTCACTGTTAAAGACAGACATATCTGCCAGTCATAGGAAATGAATTGTGAAGATCCTTTTGGACAAAATAGCTAAACCGATATTTATGACCATCGCCTTATTTTCTACGAAAGACAATAAAATGTGCAACAGTGTTTATAATCTAGCTTTATACCTTCAATTGTATAATACTCAGGAATTGTAAAGAAAAATAATTACAATAAGGCGTTTTTGCCAGTTGTTTCATGAGGAAACAGATTTATCCCTGTAGGCCAACAAATTGAATGTCCCTTTGTGTGTACCTTTAATTGTGCTGCAAGGTTATAAAACTTGGGATTCTTTAAGCATTAAATATTTTAATGACATATTTCTAGACTGAGCTTCAGGGATGAAGGAAGCCTCCCATGCCTACCCTAAGCCAGTAAGCAGGTATATATGATTCAGTCTTGCAACCTTCCCGTAGAGCATGCAGCGTTACCGCCTAGTGCAGGGATGGCCAACCATTGACATCGCTGCCATATTTGACACCAAGAGATTCCGGCTGGTATCAGTGATTTGCATGCAAATCTAAAAGGAATCAAGTTTCTCGTACTGAAATTCATCAAAAATAGGCCTAAACAACTCTTAAACACTAAAGATATTCACGCCATGACTGCGAATCACTGGGGGGGTAAAGTAATCCCGTAACATCAAATATGTGTCGACTAATATTGTTAAGAATAACACAGAACTACAAGCGAGAGAGAACATCATTGCAACTATATAAGCAACTGCTGGCAAAAGTTTAGCACCAGGTAGCGAAGATATTTGCCAAAGCTGTCAAAAATCGCAAATCATACGAATCAGTCATTTAGGTCACTGGTTATCTGTAAACTACTAGCCCTTCTCTATGTTCAGTAAAATAATGGCGAAGTTATCTAAAACCGATTTATTTCCAGTAAGAATCAAGGCTGGTTACTTCAAAACAGAACTACAGGGCCATTCAGTGTGTTTACACTAGCAAAGGTTACTTAAGCCTACATTCATTCCAGTAAGATGACTAATATCTTTGTACATATTTTGCTAGAATTCAGTTATGTCCAACTTCCTTTCTAGTAGCTAACAAGTAGCATTCACATAAACTTAATATAGGCCTAGGTGAAGTACAACTACCAGTCTGAAAGACATTGATAACCATTCTAATATGGTATAGTTCTTATTTGGAAAGTCTGTCAGCCAAAAGTTTTGTGTATCGTTAAAATGACCACTATGACAGCAACAAGTGAGAGAGAGATATAGGCCTATCCATAATAGAAGGCCAGTTTAGTTGATATGGGATATATTAATGAGCTTGACAACAGCATGAAGGCAATTACAGAAAAGCAACGCAGAAAACTACAAATAAAAATTATGATTACGACAATAAAGTTGACAGTAGTAATAATAATAATACCTCCATAACCAGTCACCTTTCAACATGACTTTCAGTTCTTTCAGACTGTCATCGTTGCACTTCGTACAACTCAAATTTGCAGTCTAACAGCTTTCTACAGTTACTTTCGATTACGCGCATATATTTTATACATAACTAATATTTCATGAATCACTTTTTGAAGTTACTATAGTGCGGATCTAAGAATATTCATTTTAAAATAATCTACAGACCTGAATTTTTTTAATTTCCAAGTGCATAAGTCCGAGAGTAAAAAACCAGAAGGTCTTCAACTTTGGCCTTTCATGATTCACAGAATGATATCAAAACTGCAATGGTGTTAAAATATCGAGATGCAAAACACATCGAGTGGAATGCATTCCTTCACTGGCTTTCAATCGACAAGTACAGTTCAATAGGACACAGGCAATGCAGTGATTTATTTGGTCAACTGCATGTGAGTGAACCGTGCTAAGAATGACGTCACAAAACGTAGCCATGTGCTCGAGACATTGCAATACAGCAACTTTATTGTTACTCTCGAAGAAAACAAATCATTTTTAAAACTAGAATCTTTGTCTATATTTTTTTGTTCTAAGCTGAATTTTTTCCATGGCGTCTTAAATGTCAGCTTTACAATGATTACGTTACATCGTAATTTGTTAACACGTGCTTGACAATATAAGCTACACCAAGGCGACACGAACAAAAACATGCAACTTTGCATACGTTGTGTCATATATTTACAACCACACCCTCCGACTCTAAATTATCTCGTGAAGTAAAAGCCTACGCTTGAAACCCTAGACAAGCATGTAAGAACAAGGGAACAGAAATACACTGCAGCATTTTCTAGCCTGGCTTCCTAAAAATATTTCTCATACCTTTCATAGAAAATAATTTCATTGTGACAGGATGTTGCAAGGTAGCCGAAACTGGTTAGCAAATGTATCTATAATGTCTGTAAGGGCCTATAGGGCTTATAAAACTCAATAAATGAGTTTCTTTGCCAATAAAGGTGAGCAATTGTTTTGCAGGAGCTAAAAATTACATATTCTTTTAACCCTATCTGCAAACAACCATACAAAGAAACAAATGTTATAACGAATTATTGAAAAGATGGTATTCAGGAAATGTGTTGAGAATCTGCGGCTGTAGTGTTGCCTTCCAAAATGTATTGCATTTTAGTGAAATTTAGTGGCTTTTGTTTTGAGAGAATATTATAGGCCTAATATTTCTGGTACAATTTGATAAAATACATGTTTCTCTGTTAAAAACAATTATATTTCTTGAATATAATTAATTCCACAGAGCAGCACGTATTTTATCAAATTGTGAATTGAGATCTTAATTATAAAGTTAATACAGTATTACAGAATTCGATTTACGTCTTTTGTAGCAGTAGCCTGAATATGGCATTCTGAGGTCGAAACATGTTGCCAAATTAAAGATACAAAACTTACTAGTTGTGTTGATGGAAATTTAATTCTCCTGTTGTTATATCTAACACAAAGGGATGACGAACTTTAAAAAGTAAACACGATTAACTTAAAAAATGCATGCATACATGGGGACTGGTCTTGTCTACTTAATCATCTGAAGATGAAGACTAGCCCATAATTATCTTTAAAGATCCATCTCGTACCGCGCAATAAACACACTCCGTTTCGGTTATGAAAACCAGTAATTTAATGGTGTACCTACTGTACAGGGAATGAATCGTTGTGTTGTAAGAATCATACAGAACACAAAACACATTCTGTGGGCAGAATGTAAGATGCTTTTGTGTTGAACCTGATAATCTGTACAGCAACCACGAACTTTTAAAGGATTAATTATTTATGCTAGTTATTGTCTTGAGCCACACATTTTTTCCGAAGCAAACACAAACTACATTGAGCCTACGCTGACACTAGTACGAAATTACAAAAAGCAATGCGTGACAAATAGGCTCCTATGTGTAGCACGAGACACACAGATACGTAATATCAACAGAGACTTAATATCGAAAGTTATTTCATGATTAATGACTGACAAACACTGTGGCAGAAGATGAAATACAAAGAGTACGGACTGGTATAAACTCAACCACAGGCCATTCATAACAGGCTTATAGCGAAGAGCACCACGGTAGACCTAGACACATTTCTATACCACGTGAAGTAACTGGCATTTGTTGTCAGCTTGAGCACTAATTTTTAAATTAGTATTGATTATAGGGTCGTAAGATAGAAAAAGTGAAAAACAATACAGAAAATCTCTTCGACAAATTGATTTAATTGTACCAACAAACGCACTAAGACAGTTTTTTCACTGTTTACTTTATTATTACGATAATAATTACGAATAAAGTAAACAGTGAAAAAACTGCCTTAGTGCATTTGTTGGTACAAATAAATCAATTATAAAAGATGCACGGTGAATATAAAGTGAAACTCTTCAACAAAGTTTGGCTGAAAAATAAACAAGCCGAATTCATGATGACGGGTCTAATACTTACACAAAAGCAGTTAATTTATAGGTTAAGTTTAGTCCACGGCTAAGAGAATGCAGTTTTTGTTTACTTTTTAAAATAGTGTCCGAAACTATTCCCACATGGGGCCTATATATGCTGCATGTATCCAGTGGGAGGGTGGGGTGCGTGTGAATCGAACACTGTCAGCTATGAAACATATTATTTATTTAGGACTACACACTGCCTAAGGGTCATAACAGTTGGAGCATGCAATTTGTCTAATTAGCATGACCAACAAATTTTAAATTCCTAACTCATAGTAGCTTAAACACAAGTACAAACCAGTTAATTCTCTTAAGGGAAGAGGCCAACCCCTGCCTATTTTGCGGGTCTAATAAAGGATATAAATAACCAGTTCTGTTGGTACATAGTCACCACTGTGCTTTAAAAGGTCAATACAGTTATACGTCTTCTCTTTATACACGAGTGTTTTTTACAAAATTGTGAATATGCTTCCAATCTCCGCAGACCCTAATCCTACGAAAATACTGGATGCAGAATTAGAAATCTTCACGATGTTGAAGAAAATAGAACTGGCAATTGGCAGAATCAGTGCACTTACAGTCGGTGGGCTGTATTCAGGTTCAGTATTGTAATTTAGAATCTGCCACTACAATGTCTTCTGATAAGCGACATTTGCCTGCCGACACAGTCGTTCAGTGAAGGCCATGTCCGGCCAGCGAACCTATCGATTTTCATTCCCAAACAGTTGCTATGTTGATAAAAAAAAAAGACATATGGAAGTGTTATATTATGCATTCCGTATATGAATGTCCACGAATATTGCAGAAGTGTATATATTCCTAAATTAAATTCGCACATTACAACAGGCCTACTATGCAGCAGGATGAAAATTCATGGAGAATCTTGCGAATGAACTGTAGGCCCAATTCTGGATCACAGCATGAAGCATTATTTACCCTGCTGTTTTGAGCGACCACGCGAGTGAAATTGCATCTGTCCCGCCCCTAGGAGTACCAGCAGGATACTTTGAAGGGAGTCTGGTAAATATCTGCTTAAAAACAAATATTTAAGTAGTTCAAGGATATTAAGAATTTTGTTGAGGAATTTTTACACTCTTGCATTCAGTAGGAAAAATGGTTTCTTTAAATAGTTTTAATTTCTGATAATGGCGTAAGCAGCTACTGGATGACCTTAAGGAAAAGAGAAGATACTGGAAATTGAAAGAGGAACACTAGATCGCATCCTGTGGAGAACTCGCTTTGGAAGATGCTACGGACCTGTCGTAAGACGGACTACAGAGTAAATGAATGAATGATGCTTTATTGAGTATAGGCCTATTTCCTTCTGTTTTAATTTTGATTTCTTTTTAAAAAATATAGGCAAGGGGCATGTACGGCCCCAACCCCCTAAAACTTGCACATGCCGTGGACATGCCCTCCTGCAAAATGTTAGGGCTATATGAACTCCAATTCGAGCCGTCTGTTGCTCAAAGTCATTAGCATACGGTCAAAGTTTTTCTACACCGCATTAAGGCATCACACACCCTAAAGAAATGAAGGTTTTAGACTTGGACGATTACTGTTATAATAGGCCTACGTTGTGCCATTATGCCATTTCGTCAATCTTTGAAACAAAGGGTGTATAAATATGCAAATCTAAATTTAAAATTCCACATATAACGTAACTTATACCGAGACACGCACATTTAATACTATCGGAAGTAGCTCAGTCATTACAGTGATTAAAAATCAGGCTGGCCGACGACGCAGCCTCCTCTACAGTTGGTACAGAAACACTCTTGTCAGGCGCAAACAGTCGAGGCATGAAGCTGACCACTCGCCTCCATCTACTTCCAAGGTTAAGAATGCGTGGAAGTAGGCCTATACCTCAGCTCCCTCATCAGACTTGCTGACGTGATGTTTACACTTAGTAATTCAATACAGAGACAACGTTACGAATACGTTTTACTATAACATAGTGTTTATTTTTAGGCAACCGTGTTGCACTGTGAATTGTTCATCTCGTTTAATAAACCTGCTATTAAAAATGCTCTACCGTCGTGCTGTGGTGCTGGAGAAGAATGGAGAAGATCAGCTGGACCGATCGTGTGAGAAATGAAGAAGTATTACATAGAGTCAAGGAGGAGAGGAATATCCTACATACAATACAAAGAAGAAAGGCTAAATGGATTGGTCACATCTTGCGTAGAAACTGCCTTCTGAAACACGTGATTGAAGGAAAGTTAGAAGGAAGGATAGAAATGACGGGAAGACGAGGGAGAAGACGTAAGCAGCTACTGGATGACCTTAAGGAAAAGAAAAGATACTGGAAATTGAAATAGGAAACACTAGATCGCACTCTATGGAGAACTCGCTTTGGAAGAGGCTACGGACCTGTCGTAAGACAGACTACAGAATGAAAAACCGTCGTGCACGTTTCTAACAGCTGTAGGTGTAATATATGAAGCAAAGGTGACTGATAATATAACAGCCTACGTATACCTACATTTCTATAAGCTATACAGACATATACCTATTTATTGACAGATTAACGTGTATAGTAAAATGGAATGTTTCATTCGTTCTAATGGTATTATCTAGAACACCTAAAAGAGAAATTCAAAGCAGAGGAAAATCATATCGATGTTTAATCAACGTTCCTGAGCATAGCAGAAGAAAATAACGCATGTCCTAACTGCGCAATAAACAGACAAATTAATTTTCAAGGTTAGGAACACGTATTAAAATAAAAGTTTTAGCTTGTTAGCTGTCACAAACAGTTCCTTGTTACTGTTAAGTAGGTATCCTTACACGGCCTGATTTTAGTTAAATACCATGTAAAATTCCGTAGGGTAGGTAATGTGAATTCAATCATACCATGGGATAATTAGGTTCATATTAACGCATTGCGTATTACCTGCCCTTCAGCCACAGTTATATTGATCCTCAACCTGATTACGGGTTTATATTGAAGGGCTGCAAGTAAAACTTTACTTTAACTTTGTCTAACAAGCCTACATGATCAGAATTTAGGCATTTTTTATTCCAAAGTAGTTCTACATTTTTAATTACATGGACTAGAAAATTATTTCTTCTTGATACTTCGATTAAGTTTATGGTTAAGGTGAAAAAATCTAGTATCCAGTACCCATGAAAAAAAAACCAGCTGGTTTCTAATAAGCAACATTAAAGTAATTAGACCGTTGGCACCAACTTCTGGTGCAAGAATCAAAATTAGGGCAATTTCGTAATTATCCCATTGGTGTCTCGAATCGAAAGCTTATAATGGTCTTACATAAAAGGTTTAATGTAGTTTGCTTTTCCACATCTTTGACTGAAGAAGATAAAAAAAATTACAATTGTTCTGGAATGAAATTTAGGGTAAATATCAGAAAAGGTACCTATGATTGGTTAAATGTTTAAATATTGTGAACACATAGGCTTACATTTGTAATTTATTTCGGCAGTAGTTATAATACTATATGCGCTTAAAATGACGAATAGGGCCTAATTTTGTTATTTAGCTGAACGTAATATTATACACAGCTACAGTAAAACCTAATAAGAGGGAGTACCGGTATAGTAAAACTTATGTCGTTGTGACTGTCGGAAACTTCAAGCACCTCTGAATCTGTCAGAAGACAGAAAACTATTTCTTGAACGTTAAAAATATTCAGCTATGGCTGTACACAAAAATGATGTAGGCTTACGGCTCTACTGCATATTATTATTATTATAATAAACGTTTTCGTGAGTATTAATTGCGTTAAAATTAGCTTTGTGTTACCCTTCTCACGGCATTTACACTTATTATACTATCATTAGAACAGTTACTTTACACTTAAAAGTCAAGAATTGTTAGATAACAGAGCGGGAAGAAGATTGAAAGAAAAAGAGAGATGAGCAGGAAACCATTTCAAATCGCTTCTCTCTACCCAGCATGCCTTCAACCTCTGGCTCCAAGATGGCGGTACCCCGGCGTTTGTCAAGCTCCAGTGAACAGACAGCTGGGCGGAGCCAGTGTTACAGTGAAAAACTGGTTTGGTCTTCTACTGTTTTCAGCCCCCAAAAAACAAAGCTGGTGTCGCATATAAATCAATATTAGATCTTAAAAAGTGTTAAAAATATTTGTAAGTAGTTTATTATTGATCGTTTTCTATTATTGGCATGTGAATCTTCATTGTGTTTTTAATTTCTGCCTTGGAAATAGTGGTTTGCGCTACCACAGAAGGGGGGGAAAGAAGCCATATTGGAGCAGCCTATTTCCCTTCCCAAGCCAACCTCCAAGACTTGTGATGGAACCATGAAACCAACGCAAAGGCTGACAACGAAAAATATATAGTTTCTTTTTAAATATTGTCTGAATTAAAATTATGGATGTTATTTTAATAAAAATCCCTGAACGAATAATTGGTAAGTCTAAATTAACATAAAATTGGCATTATAGTACTGTTTGAGTAGATTTTGTGCCTGACTTCTGAATGCATGCTAGTACACAAGAATGTTTTTCTTTGTAGTTTCGATGATCGCCATCATGGAATGTAATTTGTTCAGTATGCCATCAAACTGGCGAAAGAAAGAAAAGAGATGCCCATGCCCCAAGTGAAAAGTAAACTTAAAGAACTCAGAAACATTAATTAGTACCATAAGCAGTACTTATTTTCATTATTTCCTTAACAGTGACGAAGGATAGTGTATTTACATACCGGATTGAATATTTCATGATCAGTATATATACCGAATGTAAACTAGAAGTGACAGCGAAACAAAGATAACTAAAATATATCAACATCTACAACATTACGTGAAATATCTTTCTTCACGAACTCTCTAAACAATTTAACCCCTGTAATTAAGCGACTGTATACCCGGTAATCATCACGCACAATAATAATACAAATCCTCATGTAAATACGACGATTCAAGACCTTCAATTTTATAATTTAACATTTTAATTATACTTATATCACGACTATAACAGCCACCATAACAGTGACAGTGACACAGCAGAATGTATTTTATAAAATGAAAAATTGAGCTCTCAATTATGAGCATTAAATAATGCAATTGTATACTATAACATGTATGCGTTAGTGTCATGAAAATGATCAACTTTGGTCGAAACACGGTGCCATAAAAAAATAAATAATAGTACAAATTGGTTGTGTTGGCAGTATTTAATCCATTATAATACTGTAACCAATAATTCATGGCATAAAGTTGATTTAGTATTCCAGTAAATGTCAATAACTAATTTGTTAAACAAAAGTTTCTTACACGTGCAGTTGCTATCATTTACACAGTTGAGAGTAATAATAATAATAATAATAACTCGTTTATCATTGGAAATAACATTACATGTACCATATACTTTTAACCACAGAATAGCTAAATTATGTGCCCCAGAAAAATTGTTTGTTTCAGGTTTATGATTGTAAATACTCGGTATACAGGTGACAATCAACAATAATGATAATAGTAAATTGGCAACTAAGCCTCTTTGCCGAATACAGGCTTCACTGCATAAAAATAACAAGTAGATCTATGCTGCAATCTATTGCACATTTATACATCTAACTCATAGCTTAAGTTATATGACAGGTCTATTTGCAAACAAAACTAGTGGAGTTGAATTAAAGTGGCAAACCAAGCTTATAACGATTACAGTTTATAGCAAACCATTACACAAGAAACTGAATTACAAAGTTTAAACCAAATTTGTAGATTATAAGTAATCAGTAACAAAATAATGGAAACTGAATGTTTAGTCCTGCAAAATGGGAATTCTGTATAAGGGAACCTAGCAATCAAAGGTAGTAAGTAACATATTACATTTCATGCATAGTAAATAACTATATAACGAAATCATATCTATGTAGTGTAGCTAATCACAGGTTCCAAAATTACCCCGCAGTCAACACAGAGGCAAATAATTCACAAAGTTACTTACGTAGGTCATACAGCGTCACAATTAGCAGTTAATGCTGGAATGTTCATTACTATAAATGTTAATAGGTTTCGGTGACAATAAGGCCTTGAATGATTTATAATTCTTGCCTTTGTCTTGTCCACATTTTTACAAATTACAAACAATGTCTATTGAAACAATAGACAGTGAACTGAATGATGGGATACAGCTTACCCTAACCCCACTGTTGAATGAAAAACTCTTTAGACCCACAATATAAATTAAATATTAATGCCTAAAACATTTTTTTCAATGATTTATCATTAATATATTTTACATGCACAAGTCAAATTTAAAGCAGTCCTTTGCAGGGGCTTTTCATGAAAGTTCTTCCACCTTCCTTCTACTTTATTACAATTTGAATACATATTTTTGGACTACTCAGTAAATTGAGGCATCAAGATCCTCTGAATCAACAGTAACTATTACGCCAATATACACGGCGTCATATCACAGCCTTGAATCTTCATCATCATCATATAAACTTAGAATTATATTGACCGTCATGTGGGCTTGGAAAACAGACTGACGCAAGTAAATGCCGATATAAGACACATAGGTTATACATGCACAAATGTATCATGCGCTACTGTAGTAAATATGACACCGTAAAGTGATTTTTTAAATTAACAATTATTCTTACAAATATAAAACTTATTAATCCGAAATTTATAAAACGAAACAGAACTGAGCTGCATCTAATAGAAGATCTACGCCAATTATAAAATTAAATGCGTCCTGCAAAATGACCCTGTGACTTTGGTAACGATTAAAGGGCACATGCAGCCCAACAATTTGAACGTACTTTAGCCATTAGAAAGACTGAACAGGAGAATAATGATAAATGGCAGATCAAAATTCTCACTGAAGTAATCTATCTGATCAAGCTAAAATGGTAGTGTAGCGCTGAATGTCAATTTTCTGCTTGCAATAATTCAACCACTATCCAACACATAAAACTGCACAGCTGAACTGCAAGCTACAGTGTTTTCATTACATGACGCTGCATAAGCCCAGCGTAATCGTTGAACCAATCTATGCTTGTTCGCATAATGCGAAAACCCAGTAGTATGGCTAACGTCACTGCATTCAACGAACAAGCTAAGTACAGACCTTTAAATTATAAATATGTTCATTTAATTTCGTATTACTTTAGTGGTGGGTGCCGAAATGGGTAATTTCATATCGTTAAATAAGCAGTAAACCTGTGTCCAACGCGGAGGATATGGTCCTCGAAAGATGGGCGTTCGCTGAGTCAATGTTAGACGAATTTAAATTTGTACGGGATTAATGGCGAGAATAGGCGGTCGTCGAAATTCATATTATAAAAACCATAAAATATTAAATATATTCTATTTATATTTGCTTATGAAAGTGCAGTTTGGAGACAAGAGGAAGGCAGTGAAAGGAGAGGAAGGATGAAATTATGGAAGGAGAGTTGAGCTGGACAGTAACATTGCGACATATGATGAATGGAAACTCACGCTGGTCATACAAACACGAAGGCAAAAACTGAACCGTATTTTAGAATTTTAAAATTAGTGTTATTTTTCGTTTGTTGTAGCAGCATGGTTGGCAGACTCTATATAGCCTCATATAATTTTTTGTTTTCGGCAAATAATTGTTTACATTCGTTTTCACGCGAATAACAGATTCCATGTTGGAGGATTTATCGTATTTACCTATTTCATACAGACGTATGCTGGAGAATGAATTTTAAGATAGACCTACACCTATAGTGTACAAATTTCTTCATGCTATTGCTTTTTATGAACATCTTAGGATTTTTTTAACTGTTACTCAGCAACACTCCTTGGAACAGATAAAAGTTGTGGCCTATAGATAGGCCTAGGCCTGCTTAATATTTGTGAAAATCCTAGAACTTATTAGACCTGTTAAATGATAGTACTTCTCGCAACACATTATGTAGCCTATTCCAGAAACAGGGTAAAGTAACACATATGCCTGCAGCATATCATCGCGAATATTGAAAGAGTTTAGAATATGTTTATGAGAATGTTGGTGCACAGAGACTGTAGCATGTTTAAGCGCAAGAAGTCTTGTTTTGCAACAAACAAGTCACGACTTGACTTGAGTTTCTGTAGGTCATTACTACACAATAACTGATGTTTTCCCTAACAAACCCGATGTTTTCCCTAACAAACCCAGCAGTAATTGTGGTCTATAAAATTATGACAATCTCTTCCCCTGTAACTTTACTGTCGGTCAGACTCATGAATCTCAGTAATTCAATAAATATAATTCATCAGTCAACGGTCCTTTTTTATTCAGTCGACACCCTCAGCAAAGGAAATTATAATCCACATACTAATAAGATTCTACAATTTTTAAAAATTTTATGAATTTCGCGCAATTTTAACTGAATATAATACAACGTAATAAACATTAACAAAACCACAGGGCTAAAAAAATACAATAATATACTAATAAACTATTTTAAGCTGTGGGACCGCACTACAAAATTGAATGGATGTGTGATATAAGGTTACTTTTACTCCTTTTCATTTTGTAATTTTTTAGCCCGGCGATGGCTTCAGTAAAAAGCCGAAACATGTACCTAAAAAAATAATTTGTTTAACAATGAAGTTTTGTTGACGGAAAAATTAGTTTTGATTCATACTAGAAAGCACAGTGTGATACCGCACACCAAAATTAAACAAAATTCAAATAATTTCCTAATTTTTAATACCAGTTTTTGTAGGGAGAAACAAAGCTTAACGATTTAAGAACCGAACCCCATAAAACTTACTCTTCTACTGCACAGACTACAAATTCTTTATTTCTCTGCTGCACAGACTACAAATTCTTGACTCTTCTCGCAGATTACAAGTTCTGTACTTTCTACTATAGATACTAACTTACAAGTTATTTACTTTTGTGCTGCACAGGCTACAAGTTATTTACTTTTCTACTGCAAAGACTACGAGTTCTTCTCTTTTATATTGCACAGAATACGAATTCTTTACTTTTATGCTGTGCAGAAAATATCTTTACTTTTGTACTATACAAACGACAAGTTCTTTTACTTAACGTTGTATCTACCGTGCATTTTCAAATGAGATGTGTATAGGGGTATTTTAAGAATAAACTATTGAAAAGTTTATGTGCATTAGTTGGTGATTTTTTAATACAAGTTCTTTGTTTTTCTACTACACAGGCTATAAGACCTACATCGACCTAGTGACCTATATTTGTACTAAAATATCACTGTTATTGCATTTTTATTTTGTGAAGTAATTACAAGCCTACGTAGGTAGGCCCACAGAATCTGTAAAAACGGATATAACAGCAAAGTTTCGATTCGTTGCCATGTTTGAAACTGCTAGCTTACAGACCATATTTCGTATCAAATATTTAGGCCGAAAAGTGCTTATGATCTGTCTCTGCACCAGATTTCACATGTTGCTAAAGAAACTATTTCTTCACGATCGACTCTTGTTTTTTACACTCGACAATTATATTAAATAATTTCTACATTGTTAGAAGATCCATTTCCATACATCATTTCAAGATCTTAAAGGAACGATATCGTCGCTGCCGCTTCACAAGCCACGCGTCTACCGTCTTGTTGTTACTGATTGTGACAAGTTGGATGCACGGCACAGGGGCGGATTCTATCACATATATTTCATACAAAAGTTTCGTGAAAGTCGTTCAGTTACGTAAAAGTAATTCTGTTGATTCAGAAGTTAAAATGCGCGTGCGCACAAAAACCCAAACAAACACAAAGAGCCTGATTGCAAAAAACGATTTCCTTTCCTTTTTGGAGACAAGTATTCTATAATTATAAGCCTTCCCTTCCATAAGATGAAGTTTTTCGTGTTAACCTCGAAATAATAGCTAGGCTTAAATGGGCGGAAATAGAAAATACACTTTGCACAGTTTTGTAGGTTTAATTTTAACACATACAGCAAATTATCCCAAATAAATAAATAAATAAATCCATACTGCCTAAGTGTTGGGTGTAGGTCTGTGTCTGTTTTAACCTAATCAGATAATATAGTGATATCTATAGTGACGCCTTCAAAGGAAATTCCATTTTATTTTATAAGAAAATCACGACATACAGATGCCTAACATATCCTTTCCAGTGTGTCAAAGTGCAAATACTTAGATGGACACTAACAAATGAAAACTGATTTCAAGAATAAAAGAAGAGGTGGTTAAATTTTCTAAATGGTTATTATCATTCGGTTCAGAAACTTTTATCTTCTTGTCTAATACACAAAAAACGAGAAAATTAACGGGTAAAGTAGGCTACATGGAATGAAGGTGTTGGATGAAAGTGTGCTGTTGAAAATATTTTGACTTACAACGAAAATAAGACCTCTCGGTCGTCATACATTATTAGGATGATCAAATGACCGAGGATCAGATAGGAGCGGCATGTGGCAGACACAGGGGAGAAGAGAGAGGCAGAGCTTTGGTGGGAAAATCTGAAGGAAAAATCTCATGGAACATCTAAGTAGAGATGAAATTACGATAACTGAAATTGAGAGATTTGCCTTTCTTGGATGTTGCGTGGAGTTGGTTGGTAGTTACCGACGTTTCGGGACGTTGCTAAAAAACTACCAGCCAACTCCGCACATCTAGCGAGAGCGAATACCTCAACTAGGCCGCAGTGGAAGCGTAAAATCTCGTATACTATTAAAATTTGTCTTAACAGAATTCAGATGGGAGGGTGTGGACTCAGGGTAGGGACAAGTGGCGGGTTCTTGGTAACACGGTAATGGAACATAAGATTTTGCAAAACTGGGGAAATTTCTTGACTAAAGAACTGTTACACTTCCTCATGAAGAACTTTGCATGACGGATTTAGGTACATTTATGTATCACCGAAACGTATAGCGATGTTGATTTTCAGGAATTTCTTATTTATAATAGCGCGTTATTGAATGCAAGGCTTTCAGTTCCTTATAGAAATAAGACTTCACACTTTTAAAATCGCAAATCTCCTCATAAATTTCCAATTTTTGTATTCTAAAGGCAGACATCGCTCCTTGAGAACGCCATTTTGTACTCACGTCCTACAGCGGGGGTCGGTGTAGTTGGAACTCGGCGATTGGTAGTCCACATTCCGCCAACAGCAGCGGTTTCATCCCGATGACTGTCCGACATGTTCCGCACATACCCAGCCCACCGACTGTCGGTCGCGCGTATGCTCTGTGCCTGGCTGAGGCCTCTCGCTTGGGTTTTTACGGTCAACTATAAAAGTAAAGTAAATGGCCCATACAGGAGACATTTAAAAGACAGATAAAAATAAGCTAAA
Source organism: Reticulitermes speratus (assembly GCA_021186555.1). Classification (NCBI taxonomy): domain Eukaryota; kingdom Metazoa; phylum Arthropoda; class Insecta; order Blattodea; family Rhinotermitidae; genus Reticulitermes; species Reticulitermes speratus. Next base: position 33,868,209 of record JAJKFL010000003.1, on the reverse strand, counting down.
ACTCACACCTCTTTTTTCACTCTTGTTAAAACACGAGAGAGAGAGAGAGAGCCTCTAGATATATAAATACCTCAGAAGAGGAATATCTCTATTAAGGAATGAAAGAAATTTACGTTCTTAGCTGTGTAGGATTTGAGTTTATCAAGGTAAGTGAACTGTGTACGGATAGTGAGCAGATTAAGGATGATTTCGAGGCAAATAAGGTTCCTGATCACTTAAAACCAAATAGTAACTATTTGTAACACTTGTAACATTCACGTTTTATAGTATGCTATAGTATTTTGTAGCATACTCTATAAAATGACTGCGTTCAAAGCGAGTGTGTTGAAATATTAGATATTAGAATAAAAGATTATCGATTTGGATGTGGAATTGAAATTTTTACTGTATATACACGGTTAACGCTTAATTTTAAAATACCGTATTTATTTTAGACAAATGGTCGTGATGTTGCTTTCTTCGCCGGTGTGAACTAAACTAGATTAACCGGCAGAAATGTGTAATTAGGTCATGAAAAACAGACAAGTTTATTTATGTTACAGGCTGTTCTGTGTAGGCACGTCTTACCGACCCACGTAAAATAAAATTTTGGACACACGTCCGCCACGTAAATCGGACTTGAGTTATTTGCACTTCAGTTCACATCCTGTAATAATAAACAAACTCACGCACACACCCATATGCTCACGTACCCAAGATTTCTTTTAATACCAACTTCCAAATTTTCTTCTATACACCAAGTGGCAGAATTACAATATGTTTTTCATCAAATATGTGCACCAACATATTTTTTCGGCAATCCCGCATAATCTATCTGATTCAACTAAAAGTTCCTTCCTGTGTTTACCTTCCATTCCCCAAATATTTTTCCACATTTCCCTACATACATTTTCTTTTAGCCCGTTGTTAATTTAATAATACCGTTTCAACTGTAGGTGTCAGTCCCATGTATGCGATAGCAGGATATAAAATGTTAGAGGGAATGAACTGTGGATTAAGACAGGTTGGCTAATATGTACAGGGTTATAGTTAACCTAAATTTTCCTGAAGTATCTCCTTAATTCAGTCCATTTTTTCTACCACTGGATGTTGGTAGCACGAGGGAGGAAGTGTCGAATTCAGAGACGTGTTACGATCCGACTGTCCGGAAGTAGGCTTAGGGCTAGGATGACCACGTTGTTTTTTTATATTAAAATTCATTTGAAAAAAAAAACCTGCCATTATGGAAGAGATGTTTATTGAAATGTACATGAATCTTGTAAAACGAAAGTGTGCTTCCCGTTTAATACACCATCATCTATCTCAAAGAACTATGAAGTTTGCTGTTACTTTGAAGCATAAAGAAAATGAAATTATAGAAATTTATTGTAAATGCTGCCAGCAGTGACTGTGCAGGAGTGCAAACAAGTCGATGCTGCGTGCACTGCATGCATTTAGTATGTTCACGTACTTGACGTTTGTCTTACACTAAGTTACCAGCAACTATATTGGTCCATTAAGATGCATCTCAGAAACTGGATGTGAGAAGTCACACAAAGAATTACAGTGATAGGCCTATCATCATTGTGTGTTAGCGTGAATATGCACCGAACGAGGTTCAACATGACGGATGGTGCTCGGTGCATCAAAAACTGCACATCCTAAACATGTGGGCCTATGTTTCGTTCCGAAATACCTGGCCCTAATTAGGCCAACATCCTAAATATGTGGGCCTATGTTTCGTTCCGAAATACCTGGCCCTAATTAGGCCAACATCCTAAATATGTGGACCTATGTTTCGTTCCGAAATACCTGGCCCTAATTAGGCCAACATCCTAAATATGTGGGCCTATGTTTCGTTCAGAAATACCTGGCCCTAATTAGGCCAACATCCTAAATATGTGGGCCTATGTTTCGTTCCGAAATACCTGGCCCTAATTAGGCCAACATCCTAAATATGTGGGCCTATGTTTCGTTCCGAAATACCTGGCCCTAATTAGGCCAACATCCTAAATATATGGGCCTATATTTCGTTCCGAAATACCTGGCCCTAATTAGGCAAACATGCGGTGGGGAGTTTGGACTATCTGTTTAGTGTAATGAACTGGTTCATTTACACGACGTTAAGTCTTTGATCTGCCAAGCAGTTACAACGAAAAATTAACTTGAAGGTGACACTTGCACGTGTCCGTAAATAACAACAATACGCAGTTCTTTTTAAAATTCTTACGGTCTAACTGCAAGAACGTGTCGTGATGAATGAGACATAAATGTATGTGCATTAAACAGCCTTAAGATTTATGCTCCTAGTATAAACATACTTTTCTTTAGATGGGTGTGGCCGTTATCCCTTAGTAAGAATACACGTGTAGACTGAGAGTGCATGCGAACGAAGTGCTGAAAAGAAAATATGGTTTAAAGAGAGATGAAGCAGAAAGAGACTTGAAATTAAATAAGTACAAGTAATTTATTTATCTCCAAATATTTTAGAATATTTGAACAAAGATGAGATTGGCGGGAAACGTAACACGCCCGTGACTGATAACTAATGACAAAAAATTTTGTTCGGAAACTTTTGCAAAGATGAAGTATATTATTAAAAGGAATGAACGAGAGTATGAACTACATTCAGTTACCTCAAGATGGACTGAGTGGTTGGTTGTTAGCAACAATTTTCGAGATCCGTAGAGGGTGGGGGGAATTTCTTAACCGGCTTGGCGAATATCAGCTTGCCAAGGCGCTTTCCGGTGCCTGTCGATACATCTAGGCAAGACGCGACCTAACACCTTCGAATTTTGAATCCCGATTAGACTTAACCGGCAGCCCAAGATTAAGAGAAGGTAGGGATTACATTATATTTCTACGACTGCGTGGGGCCGGCGTAAGAGCCGAAATGATCTAGCTCGCTTTAACAAGCATGTTCACAGGTACAATTTGAAAATTCCGTAGTAATGATTTGAAACACAAAAAGAAGAATCTTGGAGGGAGGGTAATGAGAGACACTTCGCTTATTACAGGGAAATAAACATGCCAAGGATCTCAAAATATCTAGGCAGAGCCTTTCTGGTAGTATCTGAAGTACATTAACTAACTAACAGTATAACTTCGTGTCTCCATTACAAATATCAGTCTTTGGAATATGCTGTAGCCGAAAGGGAAGTTATCACCTTTAATTGTGAGAATCATACAACACTGTCAATGCAGACTTCTGAGTTTTCAATGTTCGAGTAAGTTGCAATTTGTGCCGTGATTTACAGGATCAGTAGTGTCAACTTTAATAAATATCTTATCAACCAGCAGGAAAAAGAAACCCAGGACGCCCATCAAAGAGACTTCTGCAGACCGGAGCGAGCCACGAGCCTCGAGTCCTTGAGCTCGTGATGATGATGATAATGATGATATTCACAGTTGCCTCACGTTACAACATTTTGATTTGTAATCTTATTTTGACGTTCAGATGTGTAACAACTTCTGTATTTAAAAAACTCAGACTTGAAAATGTAGTCAAATTGTTTACATGGTTTTAATTTCTGAGCTCTCTTTAAAAGTCAAGGTAAACATACATAGCCCCATCTGTCCTCTGGAAGATTGAAATTTATTTTAAAGCGTCTTTATTCGTTTCATGAACCGACATTGACTATAGTCTTATTATATATAAAATATGTTAATATTAATATAAGAAAATACCCTTCTATAATACACTGAAAAATCAAAGCTACTACTAGAAGGATTCAATCTGAGAATACTGTACTCGGGTAAAAGCTTAAAGATAACAACCGTTAAAAAAATATTATTATAACAAGCAGCGTTTTGCTGGTTGAGAAACAGATGGAAATAGTTCCAAAGATCTTTAATAAAAGAAATTTTTACACAGGCCTATTTAGAGATGGTGTGATTTACAATGTTGTATCAAGAGTAGATATGTTTTATACTGAATGAGGCGAGGAATTATGCAAGATGAATCAGACGGTACGGACTTGCAGGTTCTATACTTCGTACGGTGATTGAGGAAGTCTGCGGAAAAAAGCTGAAAAAGATATCCGAGGTCAGCATACTAAGAATGGTTACTTCTTGCCTCTGGTGAATACTTCAGTAGATATTTTAAGCAAATTCACTTACGCCTTTTAATAAAGTGGCAGCACTCAGGGATGGACACAATGTGCATACTGGAGAGACTCCAGACTTCTGAAATAGCCCATTTTTTCTCTTCAGTGTGTGAGCAGAATTTCCGAATGTGCAGTTCGGTAAACCTGTGATATTTGATGTTGTCAGGATTGGAAATATGAAGACTACAGTCTGCTGGGATGTGACACTGTGTAGTTCGACTGATAAGTGCCAACGTTTTGGAGGTAACTACTGCCTCCCCATGTAGACTACGATGCAGAGAAGTGCAGCCTACAAAGGAGGGTCTTGAGAGATTTAAATCACACTGATTGCTTAAATGTTCTCAAATTTTTCTTTGTGAAATATATTTAAAAACAAATAACTGTTACATGGGTACAGACTCTTGTCCTCTGTCGACGATGTTTTAGGTAAATAGCGATGTGCTAACACACCTCGAATACAGAATAGACTTAATTCGTTCTTATATTAAAGGTTTTGTAAGTCTTAATGGCGATGGAGACATTACAGACAAGTAAATGTATTGGATATGGTTTCAGGCTTTCTTTTTCTGTCATTATGATAGGTGTAGGGTAAATGGGTAATAAAACTGGAAGCAAAGCTCTGCGGCATTCCGATACATACACTTGTCAACCTAGTGAATAAAAAATGCAGTAACGTATTATGGCAGTAAGCGATCACAAAACGGGTCCGTGTTGAAGTAGGAAAGAAGCTGAATGTCACAGTTCTGGCAACAGAGCTTCGAAGTACCGGGTGAAACTTGTTATAGACTTGAAGTGTGTTAAAAATATTCCTACAACTGCAGACTCAATAAGGCGTACATAGCACACTGTGAAAAGCATAAACATTTAATCGAATAACCTAAAGGGAAGAAACTCTTTGTAGACGAGAAAAAATTATTAAAATATATTATAAACAAAATTTATACGGAAGTGTGGGCTGGGTTATGACTAACCTCGCAAACAACTGGCATGATCGGAAGGCTCTTGTGAATACAGCAATGAGCCTCCATATTCTGCAGCAGGTAGCATAATTCTTGAGAGCTGAGGGGCTAACAAAATGTCAAGAAAGAAGAAGCTTCGTAGAGTTAGACCAAATAATACGGAAATTTATAGACCTATAAGTTATTCATATCAAAGCATGTAACGTACTGTGACTCTTATTTATGAGAATTATTATTCAACTTAATAATTTAAGGGCTAAAATCATATATATATATATAGAGAGAGAGAGAGAGAGAGAGAGAGAGAGAGAGAGATATAGAGAGATGGGGAGAGTCATTTCGTACCTCACAGAAAATAATATGCCTCTACTTAAAAGACCAATTGGTCAATGCTATATAGGAAAATATTCATTGTTTGTGGTATGAAACACGTAAGTACAGAATGCATAATTTTGATGCGTTACGGCAGGTGGTGAACAGACACACCATTGGGCTCTAAACTTAAGTGTAAATGAACTGCAAGGAACAAAGTTAAACAGATCTGTTTTTACGTAAATACAAATACGCGCCAGGTCTTTGTGCAAATGTTCTGAGAAGAGCTCATTAGAACAACACATTCTTTATGCAGCCCGTGAATTAAAGAGACCTGCCCAAAGCGACACGTGGGGTTTTCGTTAATATGTGAAAGGAACGAACCAGAATACAAACATAAGCTTTGTTATATGTCACAATTTATTTTACATGTCTAGAAGAAACGTAAGGTCTATCCCAGCGGCCGCGCGGTCTGAAGCGTGGGTATACGGGCGCTCGCTTGTTGGGATTGCGGGTTCGAATCCCGTCGGGGGCATGGACGTTTGTCTCTTGTGAGAGTTGTGTGTTGTCCGATAGAGGTTTCTTCGTCGGGCTGATCATTCGTCCAGAGAAGTCTTACCGAGTGTGATCGTGAAGCCTCGGTAATTAGGAGGCTCTGTCCCACTATGGGCTGTTGCTCCATGGAGGTGAAAAAGGAATAAGGCAAGCCAATTCAGAAACGAGAAAATAAGTACAACAAATTTTGGTTTCATTTCACAAAGCAAAGTAGCACAAACTATTTCCTACAATGATTCATCCCCTTTCAACTAAGCGTAAGTTTTTATCTGCCTTTTATTTCAATTTCATTCTAACTCTTTCAGTTGTATTAATTATCTAATTAAACTATGAAATTTACCCACTAAAATATTAATATAATTTCAGGTTTTTTATATACATAAGAAATAACTTAATTCTTTAACTAAGCATAAGTTTATTCTGCCTTTTATTTCAATTTAATTGAAGCTCTTTTAATTTTAATAAAATTAAATTAATCTATTAATTCCATCACTAAAGCATTAGGCTAATATCATTCCAAGTTTTTATGTACATAACAAACAACTTATTTGACATCATATTCCTCCAGAAAATTAACTACATTTTAACATACTACCACCGAAAGAGTACGAAAGAAATAAACACATACCAGCCATTTCTACAAAATTTGCCTAGCTACCACGATTTTAATCAGTTGAAATAGTAAGTTTTATTATTATTATATTTAACACACATCTACAGTTATTAAATCTCACAAATTCTACAAATGTATAATTTTTGTAAACTTCATAAATTATTATTCCCGAAACTCTATATTTTACATGTTATGTACATTAGATAACACTACATTCTTAGGGTTCGAGATCTCTAACCACCAGTGCAGCTATAATCATTTACTTTATATATTTTTGTGATCAGCCTGACGTTGGCTATCGTCATTAGCCGAAACATATAGCTTTTTTTTTTTTTAATAAAGTTGTGTTTATACTGAGCATATTGCATTTCTTGTCTCAAATAATTTCACAGAAGCAGAACCATCTGTATATTGTGGGTTAACTTTGTATAACATGCAAATCAGTAAATACAAGATCGTTTCAAGGAGAGAGAAGACATTCAGATAAGCGTTTTAGATAGACCATTCGGACTTGGCGGTAACATTTTGAGGAAAAACTTGAGCAAGAAAACAGAAAGGGTAGGGTCAGAAATAGCAGTAAAGCAATAGACAGACCATACCGCCAGAAGAGGGAACAGGCCATACTAGATGCAGTTTTCAAAAGGTGTAGCTTATGGGATTCCTATGTGCATTACATGGACCTATAATAGGAAGAGGTTGAAAAAGAAAGATTTTTTGTGGTTGGTAAACAGAGAGGAAAGAGAAGGCAATGGAGGCTTTCCACATCACGCAAAGAAGTAAGGGGTCCCCAGTGGAAAATTGTCCACAAGGAGTTTTGCAGGGTTTGTTCAGTCAGATCCACAGTGAAAACATCGGTCTGTCGTCTGGTGAAAACCAGACAGCAGTATGACATATGAAATCATGCCACCTTGTTAGGGTAGTTAATTAAGAATTGATAAGAGAGGCAATGTACGTATAACGTAACGTTGAGGCTTGTTCGCCTAACCATTGTTGCCGTGGAAAAGCATTAATTATTACATATTCTGAGTCAAAATCTGTAGCGTTATTTATCCAGCATGCAAAGCGCAAGCGCCGTATTGTGATCTGTGGCCTGTCCGACTCTAGAATAGTTTTCCACGTTATCTCATAAACGGCACGTTTTCGGAAAAAATTTTAAAGTTAAAATGTGTTTTGATTTTCTCTACAACGTTTTCTGAAATGTTTCTTATTCTAAGAAGAATTGAACGACAGAACATAAATGTACATAGGTCTTCATGTAAAGTACCCGTTATTCTTGTCAGGTTTTAATGAAACCTGAAATTTCGTGGCATATTTTAAAAAAATACCCTAATATAAAATTTCATGAAAATCCGTCCAGTGGGAGCCGAGTTGTTCCATGCGGACGGACGGACAGACATGACAAAGTTAATAGTCGCTTTTCGCAATTTCGCCTACGCGTCTAAAAATTGTACAACTTATGTACACACAGGAATCTTCCTCTCACAGCACTCAATTGGAGTAAAATACTGAATTGGCATACTGTTATACCCAGTGGAAATAATAATAAGAGTAAATGACAGGCAGATCTTCCTTCATAACTCAATGTTTATAATTAAACATCACTTAGTACAACATATTTCGGCCTTAATAACAGCCACCATCAGGTACTACCACTTAAAAACACCTTGAGGAAAAAATACTACTGTGTAAGCATCAGGTAGAGATTAAAATGATTCTCATTTTTTACAAAAAAACCTTCAAATTAAAATGTGTTTCCAAAACGAATCGTGTTATAATATAGCCAAAAGTTGTACAAAATATTTTACTAAAATACTCTTAAGAATATGGCCAGTACTCCTGCATACAGCTGCATACCTTAAAATGTTTTCGCAAACTTAGAAATAATAATGTACGAAAAAGTCAAGTTCAATAATAACAGCAAAACTGATTTTGGATTATAATGTGGGCCTGTTGTAGTAGGCTGGCTCAGGATAGGGAAAAGTAACGGGCTGTTTTACATATGGTAATGAACTTTCGAACTTTCTTTTTCCATAAACTACATGGAATTTCTTGGTTAACTGATGAAACTTCCCAAGAAGGACTGTGCTGCCTGTAGTTAGCTAATTACTTTCTCAGTTATTCGATTAGTTTAGTTGCTTTATTGTGTAGTTGATTACTTGATTAGTTAGTTAGCTGAGGCACGCAGTTTTTGTAGCAAGGCGAATCCGCCTCTTTGTAATGACTGCAATGCTGAATGTGAGGATGTATATTTTTAAAAAAAGGAGGAAGTTCTTTCCCTCTAAGTTCAGCGATACTTTGGGTACGAAATGGCAATCCAAAGTGACAAAGGAAGCTGTGATACCTAAAAGACAGTGACAGTTGTGTGGGCCTTGGGCCTACGTAACAATTGTGGAATGATCGCTGACGAGGAAGGCAATTATGTCAAATTGCAAAACCGTATGCTTAAAAACAAATTTTAAGTAAGTCTAAACGTACTTTGTGCACCTTGTAAACTGGTTAATGAGCAAAATGTTTGTCTATGGATGGAAAGACAATTTCGATTCACGGCTCGAGTATGGATCAGTTCTTCGTTATCCCGTTCACATCGGCTCCAGTTTCTACAGAACCTCCTACTCAGTGGGCACAGGGATACAAGGAATCGGAGCTTGAAGCTGATAACTCAAAGTCATACGTCTACACGATGGTTAAACATGAGGAAAAGGGTGCTTCATACACCAGAATACCCTTTGAACTACGATTAACTTTTTATGTTAATTTAACTTACTACTTTCAACTTCACTTAATATTTAATTCGTGTTGTTGTGAATATCATAAAATTAAGGGCTCATTGGTTCCCTATATCTCGAAAACTAAACGAGACTAAATGACTTTATCCTACAATTGAACATCAATCATAACATATCTTAGCTGGGAGGATAATATTAAAGTGGATCTTCAAGAAGTGGGATGGGGGCATGGACTGGATTTATCAGGCTCGGGATACGGACAGGTGGCGGTCTCTTGCGAACGCAGTAATTAAACTTCGAGTCCCATAAAATGCAGGGAAATCCTAACATGTCTTTCTCCTGGTACAATGCAATTTGTATCGCATACTGGCAAACATTTTGCAGACACACGGTGTCATAAGCTGGAATACTACATTGCCCTGAAAATTTCAAATCTTACTCCATTCCGTAATTTGAACTACGTAAGTAGTTACATGCAACTTCACCTATTTATGATTTGTGAGCCATGAAACTTCTTCAAGATTCTGTAATGGTTAGAGCATAAAAGAGATGTCCTTGTTTTTCTGATTGTCACAGAGAACATGTGCTTCAAATATTGATAGTGCCATCGTAGGTTGGGGACAAATCTCAACTAAATATCAACGTTGATTTTTATGCTTTGTTTATAATGCCATGGTCCAAATTGAACTGAAGTGTGCACATCCCAAAACTTACCAAGCAAGGTGGTCAAATACCTCAGAGCAGAGAAAGCAAAGGAATTTGTGTTTGAGAGAGACAGATGTGGAAAAGACGCGGTTAACGGCCCTAAAGTCTTTTATTCTATTCCTACTCTTCAAGGAAAGGTGACTCAGCACACCTTACTGTGGTTTGGTCTGAATATTCTCCATCATCCTAATACTGGAATACGAGTATGCTTGCTTCTTTCATAGGCCCTTAAATTTTAAAAATTTTACATTATTCATACCGTGCATATTCTTACAGTCAATAAATCCACCAAATAATGCACTTAATAAAATACAACTCATAACAATTATTAAAATTCCTACATGTTTCGGCATCGGGGTGCCATCCTCCTTTGTTCTATAACTCTCTGAGGATGGCCCCCTGTGCCGAAACATGCAAGAGTTTTAATAACTGTTATGAATTGTATTGTATTAAGTGCATTTGTTGGTGCATGTATTGCTGATAATTTTAAGCCTGAACAGAATCATAACAAAGCAACAATTACGAACTTCGTACTCATATTAATTTCATTACTGACACAGTTGTCATTGTTGGCTCCATTTCATAAATAGCATTTTGTAGGGCCTACTTAAAGCTTTAGAGATGTAGAAAAATCAACTTTCGTTATGCCAAACTGAGGCATAATATAGGAAGTTACACAGAACGCTACTGTTTATTGTAAAGCCAGAAACATTCTTGAAACCATGAAAAGCGGGTTAAATTTCTATACGGCCGACACGTTATTGTTAGAAAAATTTTACTTTGATAAAAGTTGCGAATTTGTTTACATTCCGTGGCGCTGTATATACGAGTATGCATGCATCTATGTACATAGTACATGTCCCTTTACAATTATTTTATAAGCCATGAAAAATATAATACGTTTTCTTCAAATACCAGCGTTGAATTGCTGTGGCCGACATCTTGTTCTGTACGGTGTTCACATCGGAAACCGGCGGGAGAGCAAGCCTTAACTCACGGCCAACGGGACGTAACAGAAGCGTTGAGAATACGGTGCGTTCGCACGAGACATAATCAATTTAGAAACGTTGTTGAACATATATACCAGCCCAATTTCTAAGCTATTTCAAAGAGGAAAACAAGAAACAATTTGCGAAATTTCCTTTATACGATACTGTAGACTTTGCCGCCATCCATAGGCCGATCTGCATTTCGGAATTTACCGAATTTAGAATAAATGCTGCACATTCTAACAGCATTATGTGCATTTAACTCGTAACTTTCAAGCACTGAAAAAGTAACCGTGCATATGGTGCTACATATGATGCATTATCATTCTAATTATGACAACGTAAATTTTCCAATTCATTGCAATAAAGGCTGGCCATTGTGAACACCATTCACAATGCTCGTTACGTGCACTGCCTGCCTGCCTTATCTGACTAGCTACTTGGATCACAGTACTAGTCAATCAGGCTACTAGTTACAGTCTTAATGTAGCGTACGGCATATTTTATGTGCCACAAACGAGGCCAATTTGCCTAAATAAACGGCTCTCAAAATGTAAAGTTTTGTAACATTTGAGGCTTTGGATAAGATTAGAGTCTCCTGGGATATTATGTCCTGTCGATTGATAAATAAACACCGACGTTTCGAAGAAGTTTCATGCCTCTATCTTCGGATTTTAAAGTCCACGAAGAGTATAAGTGGACTGCGAAGGTCATGAAGGTGAAGAAAGCAAGCTGTTCCTAAACGTCAGTTAAATATTTACTAATCTTCATGGAGTCATATCCCAGAAGACTATAACATTCATGTATCTCCCTGAGAAAATTCCACTTTATGTTCGTGCACTCAGATACGTTTATTCGAGACCTAGTGCCTCTGATAATTACACGTATCATCCTTTACTTCAGAGTCATCTTGCGGTAGTCGTACAAACAAGTGCCCGAGGCGAGTTTATTATACACAGTATACTTTGTTTTTATGCTCTGTAATTCTTGATCAGATACATACCACCATATAAAATGTAATTTAAAAGCAATTAAGGAACTCGTAATTTAATACAAATCACTTAGATAAGGGCAATTATTTTCTACACTACGAATATCGTTAACCGACTTTAAATCGTTTTATACAGGTGCTTCAATTAACTCTTAATTTATATCACGCGACGCCTGTACCTTTTCTGTGCAGAACAACAACAAATTACTTCTGGAAACTAAATTTAGGTTGTGTTTGTTTCGTAGGTTACTGACTAAGCAACATCAACCTCAGAGTTGTCTACTGTCGTTGTAGATGGGCTATGATTGTCCCTAGAACTTGCGAGTTGGTAGTATTATTGGCCCTGTTCCAGACAGTATCCCGGCATCCTCTTGGAAAGACTTGAAACCTTAGTTACGTCATCAGCAATCGTTAAGATATGAATCTCTTTCTTGCCAAATATTATAGGCTGGACTATCGGGTAATCGAAGTTCGATTCCAGGCAGGGGCAGAGTTTTACTTCTCAGCGAACAGATCGACTCTTGGGCTCCGGTCCAACATCCTGTCACATGCGTGCCGGCGACTCTTTCTTCCGGAGAAAGCGGCTGGTTCGTGGCGCTCCACTGGCATCTAATGACGATTAAGAATTCGGGGTCCCATAGACCTACTTCCACTCCCACATATTATGTCTTAATGTTGCGGTGCGTAACTGAGTACAGGGAAAGCCGAATGTAAATAAAGGTACGCATTCCACTCAACTTTCTGTCAAATCGTTGTCCATCTATGGACCTACATGATATTCGTGATACAAATAGCCTACTCAGAAGATGGAACGGAAAAAAAATGTTTGTCTTCTAAAATTTAATGGATTAGTAAGTGTTTAAAGGTCATAATCGGCACAAAAATGTGTTTATATTTAAAATTTAGCTACACGTTTCGGCTCTTTAGGCTAATATAAATGTGTTTAGTAAAGTAGGTCTATTCTAAGTGTAACACCATTATTTAGGCCAACAGAACATATCATACTTTGTAAATACATTTACATCAGCCTTAAAGTGACTTTCAAATGACAGGCTAATTACGTTAGAGTGATGTCATCGTAGCGTTACCTATAGGGCCGCGAAGCTGATCATTCACCTCTTTCTAGTTTCGAGCTTAAGAATGCGAGAAATTTTAGCTTCATTACCCAATAGGTCTTCATGGCGTGTTAGTCAAGAGCAGAGACAGCTTTCATTGTACTCGGTCAAACAAACTTCCCTAGCATGTCACATTCCAGAGTCGTAAAGACGAGAAACAATTCTCAAAAAGTCCGATCTGTAAAAAGATAAAAGAGTGCATACATTATAATATTTTTAATGAAACGCAATAAATTTATGCTGGCAGATAACATATGAAAAAACTAATTTTATTTCTGTGAAAGTCTAAAATTTAAATGGACTCTATAAATACTACCCAAGAAGAATTTAATTTAACAGGATGAGAATTAATTTACTCGTACTCCAGAATCATTGTTTCTATCCAGCAGTGCTGTCTATAAAACTGCTCCAAACAACGTAGTTTTTATTTTTGTTTCCATCGTTATTTCGCTCTACTGTGTGTCTGATTCGGGTTTGTGTCACATTCACACTAGACACACAGAACGGTAACACACTTCAGGCCTTTAACTGTGTCTGCAGTGAACCGTAGCAACGTACATCGGGAATAATTACGTACAAACACAATTCCATACGAAATAGAAACTATCTTCATTATCTTTGCATCATTATCTTCTACATGACACGGAATTACTTTACCTGATACTTTTCAATCACGGCCATCTAAAAAATTCGAAACGATCCCTAAAGTAGGGCTATCCAGAGAGTTTACGTATTTAGATTAAGTTTGAAGAAGAGTAGATGCTATCACTCTACGTCTGACGATTTATGAGCATCTAATATGTGAAAAATTTACAGGTTTAAGTTACTGCCTTCTGGGATTGATGCCGTGTATTTTAGTATACAGCTCACGCCATTTCGGAAGAACTTGCTGTTTCCATTTCCAGGTAACAAGGTAGGTTCTCTATCTTAAAGATGAAAAGTTCCGGGTGTCACATATCAGAAACCCACAGCGTTACAATTCACCGCATTTAGAATCTAAAATCTCATACCTATTAAAATTCAACACAATTTTGCTGATGGCATAAGCTATCACATTCCTAATCGTTCTCTATTGGACTAATCTGTGTTGAAACAACATTGAAACACAAGGTTATCGGGATACTCTCAGCTAAAAGAGTAATAGAAGCAAATACTCGTTGTAGATCGACAGGCAATAGTCTAAGCCTAGCCCAGGAGCGCTTCAGTAATGCTCTTACATGAGGGCGGGTGCCGATCGTGTCCCTAAAAGGTTATGTTTTTAATTTTATTTTGTATTCGGACGCTGGACAAGGTCCAAACACAAAATGAACCCAAATCTCATACCTACTGTTTTGCTTGAGACTGCAGCTAGACCAGTCATCAAGCGACACGGTTTTGTAGAAAATATAACGGAATGTTATGAAATAACTCCACGTATATAAACGAAATGAACCACACTCCTTGGAACGAAAACAATGTTGGGGGAGATACGAATAAAATCGTGGAATCATTACACATAATTTTTAATTTGTATAACTTCCAGGAGCGCGATCTTATATTGAGCAAACATCAATGAAGACATTATAGAGCAAAGAGGCATATCATAAAATGGACAATGTATACCGATAGCACGATCGTTCGATCTGGAAGCTAGCGTACAATCCCGCAAGTAATTGGTTTTAAACTCGTTAAATATATAACTATTGATATTGCACGTCGGGTGTAACAGGTTGGACCACCGTTGATTACTGCAAGACGACGTACTTCATAAATCTCACTTCGTCTTACAGCAGGTATTCAACAAAGCTTTTAAAAACAGGTCTTAGACAAGTCATTATTTTCTACGTCAAGTAAGTAGGAATGAGAACAATTTATGGATTAAAAATTAAATTAATTTATGTTTCTACCGCAAGTTTTATCTCACCCCTCTGGATTAACTTAATTTATAGCTACAGTTGCGCATCTGGTAGCATCTTAAAGGAAATTATGTGCTTGCGCGCATGCAAGAGCTCCTTCCATTTGCATCAGCAGAATTACCCTACAGCAATCCTAGCATTTGAAGAACAACCAGGAATCGATCGTGAAACTGAGGTACGCTCTGTGGACTCTTTCCAAAGTGTATTACGTGATATTATGGCAGCTGTTGACATTTTGAAAATACATATAAATGATACGAAACGTATTGCAATTTATATTCCTAAAATAAGTAGTGTCAGTGGCGTATCCCAAGTACGCGTAATACGAATTTTATAGGAATGGTATATGTACTTAGAACAACCTCTGTTGGCGCGTGTTCATATTATGTACTTCACCTCCTCTTCATCCTCCTTTGCCACGACTACCACCATAACCACCATTACCACAATCAGCACCATTACCACCATCATTACCATCATCAGGATCACTACTACTACCATCACACCATCACCACCACCATCATGGCTGTTATTGTTATTGCTTTTGCAGGGAGTAAAATATGTAGATATTAAGATGAGAATACTGACCTACGTTACATTACTGATCACTGTGGAGCAAGGCGTTAATTTGAATTGTAGACGCTGGCATTCCATAACAGAACCTTCATTTTTCTGTCATTGACAAAAGTTCGTGGAACATTTTTATGTTAGAAAAGAAATGTGAAGGTGTGAGAGGTGAAATTTGTACGAGAGTGGCTGTAGAATACTGTATTATAAGATGTGACGCCGTGTAGTCTAGTACAAATGTGCCGATGTTTCGGCGGAACCTACTGTCTACATCTCCTACCCTGAAGATAGAGAGAACGAGTTCCTAAGAAAGTACGTAAATTTATGCGAGACTACACGGCATCACAACCCCGAAGATATTTTATTGCATGTATGAAAATATTTGAGAAACAAATAACCTCTTATTAGGCCTACGTGAAGTATTTTGTTGAATCTGATCACACATAAAATCAAACGTAAAACCAAACTCTAAAAAAAATATATGAAATGGGAATTAAAATAGTACGTTATGTGTTATTTGGGTCTTAGTGTATAAGTGTAGGTGTGTCGATATAAATAAAGCAGTAAAATGGAATCGAAACTCTTGTTGTATTCGCTCTATCTAAAATGAAAGTAAACATAGGACTACTGGTTTTCGACCCTTCTTCCTCAAACTAATTTTAATAACATGTACAACTTCTGTCAGGAAATGTGGTCAGTTTTTTCACAAGTAATGTTTTAGAATTAATAACAATAGAAGTGGTTACATAGCACCTACGTAACCGCGTTGTTTCCACAAACTGCAGGAAGAGACCCCACAGGGGAGGGTGTGCCGTTCGTAATTCGGTCCGGGTATTTCATCTCAGAAAACATGAAGGAATGAATATCGACGGTTTCTGGTTTTTCGTGCACAAATATCTGTCGGAATATAACTCCTTGAGGATGGCACCGCGGTGCCGAAACATGTAGGAATTTTAATAAGCCTACTTGTTATGAACTGTATTTTATTAAGTGTATTTGTTGGTGGATATATTGATCTGTCGGGCGAGTTTATTCTCCCTTCAAATCGCTACAATATAAACACTACATCCTTTTATGAATTTGAACACAAGGGTTGAAATTTTCAAACAGATGGCACATCCTGCAAATTTTGGCCCTCATAAATTTCTGCAACTTGTGTTTGTAACCTTTTCTTTCTGATCGTGGCAAATACGAATATTTAACAAAACACCGGAAAAAATACTCGCTGACTATATGAACTGTGTGATTACAAGCCTATTTGCAAAACCATGATTAAATCTTCAACAAACAAGCAGCAAAGACACAAGAATCACGTTCAGAAATTCTTCTTTTTTACCATTACGAGACACTGAATTCAATAAAGCATAAGTTAGTCCCAAGACCTATTAATCCTGATGAATACGGTGGTTTCCTTGAATACGTCATGTATATGGTAGGCCTACGTGTTTCGGAGAAACGTACTGCTTCTACCTTCAACTCCGAAGATACCCTTCCTATACGTTGCAAGTAATATGGTCCTCTGACACATGTCGTACCCATGTACCAGATTAAACACTATTATAACTAGAACTCAAAATAACATAAGAATCTTCGGAGCCCTAAGATTCCTACAAATGTGGTTATCATTTCTAAACACAAAGCACAGAAATGTAATGCTGGTAATCGTTACACATTACTTATGGGCCACTATTCTCATAGAGCGCGACCTAGAAATTGACAGCCAGGCATTAAATGTAGGCATGTATGACTGAGGGGCGTGTCCGCGATGTTTATTTACATATAGTATATTGCTTTTCAACATGATCATCCGTTTTTAAGCGCTTTCGCAAAAGAGTTGCCAAGAGGGACTATTAGTTTCGCCTTATTTGACTGTCCATCTGTCCGTTCGCAAGGGACAAGTGCAAATCTCACTTGAAGAATTTTCGTGATGTTTCACATCTGGCATTTTTACTAAAATGTATCGACATATTCTGATTTGGATAAAATCAGACACAACAGACCTACTACATATGTTTATGGTCTTGTGCTATGGCTTTTTCTCTGTGAAGTACGCGATGAGACTAAAGAAACAGATAAGCATGGAGAAGTATCACTTGTAAACATCGAGTGTCGACGTTTAAGAAATATCGATTAGAAATTCACCGATTAAGATATCTCAAAAACGATCGATTGTAAATCTTTTGTGTGATAAAAAAAATTCAGTATTTACTGAAAATTATTAATGAATTTAACATTTAGGGACAATAATAGAAAGAATGCGCCAGAAATATTAGGTTGTGTGGTGATTTCCTAATCTGTTTCTGGCTCAGTAATTCCTAACTTTACAAAATACCACATGAAACGTCATTGCAGTAACATCAGGTAAGACATACTGCTGAGAAGATCCAGCTTATTTGAGCATAGGAAATTCATATAGACTGTTGCTGAAAGATTAACAATTGAAAGAACCATTTTTCAGTGTCGAATATAAGAACGTTAAAAGCACAATTTATCGCTCGAGTTCGATTTTAAAAACAGATCAGAAAGATAGTATATGAACGCGATACTTTGTAATGTTTCCAGTCAGAATCGAACTTTCAATATAGATATCGAATTTGATGAACGTCTTCTCCCAAGCAATAAATAAGATACTTATAATTTTCATGCTTGTTTTTAACAGCTAAATTCCTCACACGTTCAGCTTTCTTATCAATTAAAGTAGCCTCAATGTTGCGTTGAACTCTGACCTCTGAGACCATAATGAACTGGCACTGTTAAACACCAATTAAATGGAACACGCAGTGAGTTCCTTATCACAACTGTCACATTTTAATGATCAGAAAATAAGTTATTTTTCTCACAAATATCTTCCCTCTTCAAAGCAAACATAATATTGAACCAAATTAATAAATATGCAACTAACTGCATTTATACTAAAGAAACATACAAGAAGCCCTAGTCCAAAAAACACAGGTTTTCCTTCAAAGATAACGAGAGACTGATGAAGAATGAGCACACCAAATACAGAAGGGTTTGATGCAATTACTTTGTACGGAAAAATCATTACCCATTCCAAATTTCTGATTTTTATAATGGGTTCAATCAGAAGTTTGATTGGGGTGTAGTAAAATGAGTCAGTGTTTTTGCATTCGCACAGCAGCGCAAGGGACAGAATACAAGCTTGTCGTAGAGACTGAGATGATACAAGTGGTGCGAGGCTATTGATCAAAATGAAGACCTGTATCCTGAATGACTGAGGACTTTATCAGAATGACCAGTCAGCGACCAAGATTCGGAGAGTAAGCAGAATGAACAGTCCCAGAGAATGCCAGATTAAGAATGTGTTGAGTTGCCTATGTCCTTAGATTAGTAAACACAGGAAGAGTCTCCATACGTCATTCTTGGGAACAAGAATGGTATTCACGTAAGGTACTGGGCCGTTATATGTCAGTGTTGAAGACACTGGCTGTTTGTAAATAATAATGTACAAAGAATTAACATGGCCTATAAAGGTAGCGGTAGAATCTCGAATAAATTAACAATAACGGGACAGTAGACATGTCATTATGGCCCCCGATACCTAAATAAAATTACTGGAAGATATTTACAATGCAGTTAACTAACCACTGGGCATGTTTTCTTGAAGAAACGAACATCATGAAAAAGTAGCAAAATTACGAAGTGAAAATCGTGTATCACAACAGCCGTTCCTGAAACACCGAGTAATGGGCTGCATGAGAAGACTACATAAAGCAGGGTACTGTGTTAGTGAGGTATAAAGGTTTAGTCAAATTCACCCCAAATACTGGACAAAGAGCCGTGCTACTGAATCTATTACATAACAACACGCGTAATAACCTCACTGTTATCTGGCGCTTTCTACTCATTGCATGTGAACCGATACACAGTTCTATAGGTAAGGAACGAACTCTAATAATTATGCTGAAAATAGTGGGCGCCATCGTATAAAATGTAGCCGCTCAGACGACAGTGTCGTACTTTCTCGTGACAAGGTGTTAGAAGACAGGATGTCGTGGAAGATATTTAGGCCAAAGTAGGACGAAGTAAGAGTAAGCAAAGGAAAATTGTATGAGGAGATTTATGATCTGTATTACTCACCAAATATTAAGGGTGATCAAATCGAGGATAGGATGGACGGAGAATGTGGCATGCACGTTTTAGTGGGAAAACCTGAAGGATAGAGCCAACTTGAAAGAATCTGCTGCAGATGAGAAGACATTAATGAAGTGGATCTTAAAAGACATGGGATGGGAGGCCGTGGACTGGATTTATCTGGCTCAAGATAGGGATAAGTAGCAGGCTGTTAAAGAGACAATGAAATCTCGGGTTCCATGATGTGCGTGTAATTTCTTGACTGGGAGGGTAACTGTTAGCTTCTTTAGATGCACTGCTCCATGTAGTTTGTTTGTAGCCTTGTAATAATCATACCATTCTAACGAAAGTACAGGTGCCCCATGCTCTATTAAACACCATGCCATGAAGACGTTAACCTTCTTTTGATTTAGCATCCCCCGTACGGACAGAGGGAGGAGAGGACATATTAGATTCAAACATTCCTAATCGTGACACTGGATACAGAACTACTGTCAGGTTATCTGAATCGAGTATGGAGGTGGAGTAGCTCTCTTGCTGCTTAAGGAGGGGATAGGTTTGCAGGCTTGTCCCGGGACATGCTCTGATAACTTTCTTTACTTTTCCTCAGTCCCCCCATACAAATAGTGGAACATCACATTTGATGGTGATTAGGAAGACCTCGGTCTTCCGAGATGTGATTCCGTGAACTTTGTACATATGTAACAAGGTTTTGGTCGAACTTGCTCCCTCCATCAGCAGGTCCTTCCGAAATGCTGGTACACACCAACCAAACTATACGGCGTCACGTCGCAGAAAACATTTAAATACTAGAATCGCTACCTTCTGCATTCCACTGAATTCATTAATCATTATTATCGTGTCAACATTCTACGCTGCATATATCATACACGTGGTAAAGCGTCACAAAATGAACCAAGAAAATTTGTTACCAATATATTTTTACTAACATACAAACGTCCTTAAAAAAGAAAGGAATTACGTGCTCAACGATGCAGTTAGCAATATTATCTGTACTAAGCCTGTTTACTACAAGGAGTCTTGCTTTAACTTCGGTTCTAAATGGTATAGTTATTGTCAAAGTGTGTACTGCTCCCACATTATAAGTTACTGGGCTCAAAAAATAGAATTAGACTAAGCAAATGGGCCATATGGACCCCACCGGCCTATTTTACCCAAATATGCCAGAAGCTAAGACAGCACGAATAAATTGGACAAATCAAATACTGAGGAACAATAAAAAGGAACAATAGCAAACTGCTGACTTCTGGGATGTGTCAACGTGTAATCTGGTAACCAGTTACCAGTCTTCAAGGGGACATGCTGACATCTTCAGAATAGGACAGATGTAGGCAACAAGGCCCTCCGAAACGTTGGTAAGTGGGTACCAGATTACACGGCGTCATGTCGTAAAAGTCAATCTTTAGACGGAAACGTGTCTGCACGTAAGACGGGACATAAATTGTATCATCTACTGATAGTGTACGGTATTTTGCTTACCTGCTCCCAAAACTCCACCTCATCAAACTTGGCGAGAATTTCATGACGTCATTCACTCTTCTTTGCATAAAGAAAACAAAAATAAACTCATCTCATGTAACACCCACAGTTTTGTACTGTATAACCAAACGGAAAATAATGCATGCAAGTATAATTTCGGTAAAAAAGAGAAGGAAATATAGACACTGGATACAGAAACAAAATACGCACACGCACATAAATATAAGCACTAATATATATACATATGTAACCGCAATATCACAGATACAAGAATGCTTTGCTGTGCAGGCTTACCGATAAAACCACACACTGTACTCTGCAGAACATAGTGTATGCGTCATTTTCACCGCACTGAATAAAAACAGAAAACACCCACAAAATACTACCTCTCCCTACGACCGCATATCTTTTCCATCTGGATCAACAACTACAAGGAAAACCCTAGCTATTTTTTTTAACTAAACCTCAAGAACATGGGAGTGTAGTTATTAAACTCTAGGTTAGACAAAAAACAGAGCCCTTCGGTATTTTTTTGCTATCCAAACCAAGACCTGTGTATGAGGCCTTGCAGGCCATAAGCAAGGCCAATGCTAATGCCATCTTTTGTAACCAACCCCTTTGCCCCAGTGACCAAAACAGGACACTACCATTCATGATATATGTAGGGTGTGTTATATCCTCCCGCAACGTACCATAAAACACGCATACCAAAAGAGTAATAAATTTTTCACCCTCTAAAATATCTGTAACATCCCTTCATACGTAACGTTAAACTAACCCTTATACCGGTAGAGGTTTATGATACCGCAAAAAACGGAACATTGTTGTACTTTTCTTGAAATATAACTTTGTAACTACAGCTTTATTACACCCATACTAAAACCATTTAACCGAGAACTAAGAAAGGAAATGTGTGACCTTGGAAGTTTTGCGAAAAAGTGGACAGTATTTTTTTGTATAGAAAGAAGTGTTCGCGTTAAAGGCTTACAATTATGGACAGGTTCTTTTATTTTTTAGAAGGGTTGGTCAGTGTGCATTCAGTAAGTATTTTATTGTGCTAAATTTAAGAAGGACAAGTAAGGCACCCTTAACACTAATGGCATGTTGAAGGAAGAGGACAGAACAATGACGCGACAGCTAAAAAAGGCCCAGACAGAAGAACCCTCTGCTCACGGTGCCATAAAGCGTATGAGGAATAACTGTCCTTGAAGTTCCTAAAAATTTCTAAGGTTACCTGAAAACCGTTACACGTAAACATTTATCAGAAACATTAAAACGCACTTTCAGTGTAGCACAGCTTCAGATCTTCCTTGTGAAATTTCCAGTGTCTGCTCAGCTAGCGGAAGGCCTGAGTTCAATAATACGTAAATTTCCTCACAGAAAACTGTGTGTAAGCAAATGTAAGTTGAACATATGGCCCTATGTTTTGCAGAGTTCGTAAAGAGAACTACACTGCTGTAGGCTTCCGAGTACCCTGTCCTAATTTAATACTTATTTGCCATTTTGACAGTCCGTCATGCAGACTGCAGTAGGCTTATTTAGCTATAATAAAACATTATTAAGGTAAGCCGGGATAGCGTAGTCGGTATAGCGACTCGCTACGAGCTGGAAGATCCGGGGATCGAATCCCTGTGGAGGCAAGATTTTCAGCACCCGCCCAGACAGGCCCTGGGGGTTATCCAGCCTCCTGTACAATGGGTACCGGGTCATTCCCCGGGGTAAAGCGGCCGGGGCGTGGCGTTGACCACCCACCTCCATCTAGCGCCGAGGTTAAAGAAAGAGTAGAGCTATACCTCTACTCCCCCTCTGGGCCTTCATGGCCTGTTCTGGGGTGAACTTTACCTTTTATAACGTTATTAAGTGAGTCAGTGCTGCGGAAGTAGAGAGTTGCAAATCGAGATTCTGCAGTTTTGAAAGCCTTTTAGAATATAACAAATATTAAAATATCAAGATTGATAAAAACGTTTAGAAAGTAGAGGTTTTGGCCTATTTAAAATTTAATATGTTATTTTATTAAGGGTATTGGCCTTTTGTAAGCACTATTATGTCGCGGGCAGCTGATAACATCCAGTTCTCCAGCTTGGGGTTTGGGCTAGAATAATAACCTGTCACTGTCTCTAGCATGTTAGGAAATTCATAGATGGATTTGCACAAATAACAACAGCTTCCATCTAAGACACAGGAGGCCGAAAGGATATATTTTCAGTTCCTGTTGTCACAGACTGTGTGTTTTCTCCTACATAAAATGCAGTACAAAATCCATTAATATAAATAAAAGTTATCAACATTTGCTACCCGTCTCGAAAAATTACATTCGTCTCAATCAAGACAGTAACCGTATCTTCAAGCCTAAGATTTAATGATACTGGAAGGTATTTTAGATGTTTCATAATGTGAATACCAGGAACTCGCTAAATAAACCCTGGTTTATTCTTATGCTCATTTGAATTATCTCTATACTCATATAATATTAATATCTGACTTACTTCCACATCGTCATATTTCACATTATACTTCGAGAATCTTCCTCACCTTAGGGATAGTATTTGTAGCGGTTCGTGCACCCTAAATTCAGGAGCTTTCTCGCACTGTCCACTAAAGGCTCATTTTATTACGTCTGACATAATGATACTTCTTGCCTTTCATTCTTGACGAGTATGGCTCGAATCTTGGGTATGTGTACCACCACAACGAATATTCTTTGCTTTCCGATATAATATCTCACTCCAGTTGCATAGTGAAGGGCTTCATTTACCAAAAATTACGTGCTTTAACAAATAAAGAAGAATGATATGGGCAGGTCATGTGGCAAGCATGGAGGATATGCCAGGGGCATACAGGGTTTTGGTGCAGAAACCTGAGAGAGAGAGAACACTTGGAAGACTTAGGCGTAGATAGGAGGATAATATTAACATTAATCTTCAAGAAATAAGGTGGGGCGTGGACTGAATTGATCTGGCTTGGAATAGTAACAGGTGGCGTTTTCTTGTGAACATGTTAATGAACCTTTGTTTACCTAAAGGTGCGGGGAATTACTTGATTAGCTGAAGAATTAGTTCCTCAAGAAAGACTCCGCTCCATGGAATTAGTTATCTCTCTCAGATTTTATAAAGAGAAGATGGGAGCAGCAAGTACGTCTGAAACTAGTGGTCTTTAACAATTACTTGAAATCTCTAAATATAATACGACACCTAATTCTATTTGAAAGGAAAGTGCACTAAATGTTCCATAGCTGCAAGAAGCACTGTAATGCTGCCTTTGAATAAAATCCTTATTTTCAGAAAACAGGAGCTAATTTAAAATTAGGCCTCCATTTTACCTGTGCTTTAATTTACAAACAAAGGACATTAAGGAAAAATGCAAAACAATAAATTAAGACACACTCTTTTGTAAACAGTACCAGAATTAGTGAAAGTTATCCACTTTCATTAACTAAGTAACAATAATGGAGCATTAAGTGACTGTAAGCACGTGGTGTCTAGAATATTTCAGACTAGACTATACACTTACACGGCAGACCATAGTGTATATATCCTTTAATTAGTACCCACTCCATAGCGGCGCAATGGACGCTCATATTTCAGTGATACACACACACACACACACATACACAAGTACATACATGCATGCATATATACACCAAATGAATTTCGAGTAAATTTCGCTCATACAACAATTTAGAGGTTGTGCATTAATGATGTGTTTATTACTGTAGGTTCAGCTTAATGCAAAGCCCATGTTTATTGCAACGCTAATGTTCCTGGCAATTGGATCACCTTCATCAGAATCTATAGCCTGCAGTGTAGATATAGAAGTTTGCTGTGAAAGGAGGGAGGTACTTCTATTTCTATACGGTCACTAGAATAACGTTCATATACACCTCAGCAAAATAATAAATTTTAATATAATAATAATAATAATAATAATACGGTAAGCATTAAACAGCAGAAAGTTGGTAGCAGGAAGAAGTCGTAAACAGGTTGAGGTATAAACTATTCCGGCACTAAGTAAAACAAAGAAAATCCCAGTCACGATGAAAACTAGTCTCTTGGAATATGCCCGCGTGTACACTTTTAGCTATTGGATGAAGTTTCGGTGGGAATTGCTGCCTTCATCTTGGGGTTCTTCCGAAAAGTCTGGTAATTTCTAACCGAAAGCACGGCGTCAGAATACAGTATTCTCCATAGTCATACCGTGCGAACCTCAAGTCTCGCTCAGTCAGTACAGCTGGTGTTACGTCTGAGATTCGAACAAAGTACCTCCCAACAGTTCTTGAGAATGTACGGCTGAAAGTAACGACTTGTCAGGGTCACGTCATTCAGTTCAACCTTTTCGATAGTTCTGTACGCAAAATTTCTGTTTTAAAACTGCGTATTTCTTAAAAACCAGTATACTACAGACGGTATTGTAACCTATGGGATGGACATCGTAGGAAACTTGTGTCGATTCGCTTCAGGGATACGAGATTTTTTCTTTTCCAAATCCTCCAGAATAGCTCTGGAGCTCTCCAGCCGCCTATCTAAATGGACTGAGCTACCTGTTTCCACGGGATTAAAGCGGCTGGCGCTTGAAGCTAACTGCTCACCTCCATGTAGTGCCAAATTTAAGAATTAGTGGCACTAAACCACCGCAACCCCACATGCCTTCATAGCGTGCACAGGGACAATTTTACTTTACCTGTACGTTTGTTGTACCTGGCTCCCATTAACTGGCAAAGTATTTCTTACAGAGCACTGTAATTAAGATTAAATGCATGATAAAGTTCATTATTTCTCCAAAACTGCTTAAGTATTGTTCAAATTTAATGTACAGCTATCGACTTTGCTATTCTTAACCCTGTGTTCCAGTCAGGATATAAGTGGAATAAGAACACTTCCGTAAGACAGGAAAGTTAGACATTAAGGTTGTTTAGATCGAGTAAAATTGTGAGCCGCAACGTTCGACGTTTTCATAACGATTTAAGAGGATGTACAATAAAACACAATTTGCAAAATTTAAACATAAGTTATTAACGCATATAATGGACCAGGTCATTGATCAGAATTTCTTAGCCGGTTTTAAGTAACACCTGCTACAAGGATACACTTCTTTAACCAGGAGTGTATAACAACCACTTAAAAATTCTAGGCGTCAGAAGGTTCACAAGGAGCAAATTTCGTGCTAGGAATCCGGAAACATTATGCGCCACCGTACAAAATTTAGTCGCCATGGCGACTTGACGCTCGGATTTGTGTTTTTCTGTCTTTAAACCATTCACATAAATAATAATTAATAATTCAATTCCTTCCTCCCATAAATCAAGCTGCTTCTCACATTGCAGGGATCAATCAGTTAATTTTTTCTGGTGAAATGAACGCTACTTGCGAGATTTCAGGCTTTAGCTGTGAAGATGAGTCACTAGCTCTTCTGGATTGTTACACAGCGTATGTTGGTAGTTGTTTACTGACGTTTCGGGACAGCCGGTAAACTACTAGCATACACTGCGTAAGAACCCAAAAGAGCGAAGACTTGATTGCGATTTGTTACGGCAATCATAAGAAAATCAGTAAATAATCTATGTGTTAAAAAACAGTTTCCAAATATTAAAGCCGATGGTACGTAACAGGTACGACTGTGCTTTAAAGGATTCACTGAACCCCACCACTATATCAGAGGTTCCCGGTCTTACAGACTAAAGGACACTCTGCATCTGACCATCTGCAGTTGATACATGATATTTAAATGTTAGATATATCTGAACAAATATACCATTTTGAGGAAATGGTATCAAATTTTTATCCCAGAACATACATGAACAAATGTTTTCAAAAGACACTGAATCCTTTGTGCAAATAACTTGCAAAATAGCAAAAATCTAGAGCAGATTTACAAAGCAGTGCTTATAAACGTTGTACTGAATATTATGGAGAGAAAAATCATTTATATCACGCTATAATATTTTTCACAAAAATTTTGACATTTATTGTACAGATATTTTAGGGTGTATTCGATAGACCCTAAAGCCCCTCCTAACCCCTTCATTGTCGAGATAAGCAAGAAATTCCGGAGATACGGTAGTTTTTCCTGTGTATAACTTTATATGTCTACTTTTTATCGTTTTCAAACCAATATCTTTAAAGACTCTGTTACTTGAGGTCCCTGATTATTTTTGTAGACGTCATGGCCTTTGTTCTGGAGGCATTTAAAAGTTCCAAGGTTTGAAATAAGTCTTTGGATTATTTTTAGTAATTCATTCACCACAAATCGAACGGAAGAATCAGTTCTGTAGATCGCTCATACGTCACTTTACATTTGCACCAAGCCCAGATGAACATGACACGCAATGTGCTCTATCTGACACAATTACTGCGCTGATTATATCTCGCACAAGGAACATGTGGAACGCAAATTACTACCAGATTTTAATTCGTGACGAAATTGCATACACATGAAATTTCAGAATAATCTTTGGCAACCACAAAATTAAAAACCCCTCTGCTACTAATTGTGTGTATTGAAGACAATTGTAAATGTCTAGGTGCTAGCACAGTGCATAATTGAAAGATGAAAGATTAATTTAAGTAGCAACAGATGCTTCTATTGTTTCGTTTCGAAGCAATACGTGTATTGTGGAACACGTTCACAGATGTGGAATTGAAGAACAAAAAGTATGCCTGCCATACACTCCTTGAAGCTGCTGACCCTGGCACTATGAACATACAAGCAGTCTTTAAATTGACATAGTGTTCGTATTGAAATCCTCAGTTTGAAAAAACTGCAAACCCTTTTGGTCTGTCTTCTTTCTTGAAAAGAAAACAAAATTGCTGACTAAACCAACATATTGTTTGTGTGCCTGTCTCCATACATCTCATTTTTCAAAACACAACGCCTGGTATCAACAGTGTGTCATTTAAGGCAACCCTTCCGGTGTACATTGTAATTACCAGAGAAATATCTTTAATTTGAATCTTCAGGCCAGTAGTATAAAATGCATAAAATAAATTGTGTAAAATTCCTTTTATGTATTTTATACTACTGGACTGAAAATGACCCTCTGAGGTCGGAACATGCTGCCAAATTAAATATACAACACTTGCTAGTTCGACTAAAAGATGATAACGACGATGATAATATCAATAATAATAATAATAATAATAATGCATCCTGGAGCCGTGATAGCATATGCGGTGTCGTAACTGGCTACAGTGGATGACGTAGGAATCGGGGCCTCATCCAACCTCCGATTTAATGGGTAACGGGTGGGGGGGGGGGGGCGCTTTCCCCGGGGGTAAAGGGGTCGGGACGTGAAGCTAACCATTCACCTCCATGAAGCGGCGAGGTTAAGAAAGACTGGAACTATACATCAACGTGTATATGGAGAATTTTACAGTAGTGATATTATTATTTATTACAATAACAATAATTTCATTTACTTTCCTATTTTCCCACCGATAGAGAAATGTGGATATTGCTGCCTAGAAGGCTCTTAAAGTCGTCAAATGTGGTGTTAAAAAGAGAGCAATGAGACTTCTGTCACGACTACACCAATAACAGTAGTAGTGCAAATTGTGGTGAGTGTTAGTGGGGTGTTGACCATGCTCGGGTCAATATACAGTCCACTAGCTATCCTCCCCTATATCGGTAAGTTCCCAAATGGACTCTCCATCCTCGCAAACCCTCAAATACCAGAGGTGCATTGGTCAAGGCGATGCAGGCAGGCGCCCAGCCACAACTGTTCACACTCCATCCCAGCCAGGCGCTGGGGTTGCAAAGGGGCAGGTATAGTCACAGACACAAACAACGGTGCTGAAATCGCAGGCAAGTTAATTGGTTTCGGCAGACTTAATGTTAACGATAACACAAAATGACAGAAAAAATAAGCAAAGATATTTTAAGGAATCAAATGGCAGGATGCTGAATAATCAATCGATTTCCCACAGGCGTGGACATTTTTCTTTTCGCTACTGTGACCGGTTCTTGGGTCTATCAGGCTAGGTCTAAACAGCCGGACAGTCAAGTTGAATATTTGACTCGTTCTAGCGAGAAAGTTAAAGAATGGTCGGCATTTTATTTTGCTTCCATAAATGTGATCAGACATTTGTCAGCCGGAACTCCACGGCAGTAGGAAAACTTTCACTACTACTTGTAATGGCGCAATTTGTAAGCTAAGCATTCAATGAACCGAAATTGTGTTTAGCAAAATAGGAGATCTATCTTGAATTAGGTGAATGTTGAGGTCTTTGTTTTTCTGCGATTTGGCTCCCCATCACTGAGTGATTGGTGCCCGACGTTTAGATACACCCTAATAGTTTCAGCTTCAAAGGTTGAAATGTTAAACCAACACAATGTACATAACCCTTGAAGACGAGACAATGATAATTCGAAACGTCGGACACCAAACACCAAGAGAAACGGTGCAACATCCCAACAGAACTGAGACGTCAACTGCACCGCAACGAAAGCCTTAAAATCTCGCGTTGATAAATTTTCTACTTCTCTCTTTAAAAGTTATATCCTGCCAACAAATAAAGAACCCTGCTTGGGCGATTGTATCTCGTAATAACGGACTTGTTTTCGAAGTTTGGAAATATAGCAATCATCACCATTACAAAATAAGGTAGGCGAATACGAAGAGAGAATTGAGAAGCTTGACCAGTGTAGAGGAACGGAGATGGAAGAGAAAACCAACCAATGCGATGTCAGTGCCTTCCGTAGGTCCTACCTGTTTATGCACGTCGGCTACGTTTGAATACCAGAGGCTACAGGGACCGGTTCTTAAATCTTTTGTTACAAAAAAGCCAGACAAGTACCTTTTTTTATCCTCTTTAAGTTGAAAAACGATAAGATTGCGCATTCATCATCTCTATAGAGAATGTTATACTTAAAAAGGTTTCAAGAAAACGCTTCTTCGTGATCAAGTAGGCTACATGAAGATGCTACGTAACTGAAACACATTGCGATGTGTATCTTACGTAAAATAACAATACTTTAGAAAATAATTTGTTGCACTTGCCAAAAATATGCCATCATTATGTACTCCTCTTTACTTCAATGTTATGAGCAAGCAGGAACAGCGTTTCGTTCCACTTTGTGCTGCATATTCAGTCTCCTGTCAGACAAAAGTAGTCAGATTGGATGCAACATGATTTTATAGAACTGATGCATCACTTACGAATAATATTTGGTTCAACATGATTCGTTATGCAATAAAAATTACACAAACAGAGATATAACTGTCAGTAAGAACTCGATCTTAACAGTCTGTAAGCGCAGGAAAGACAGAATTTAATAAGCAAAGGTTGAGTAACAAGAAAGAGAAGTGAAAGAAGAGGAGAAGGAAAAGAAAAGGAGGATGAAGCAGTGATGACTGCTGTCATAAATGATTTTTATGACGCTAAATAGTAAAACGTCAGGATCGTGATGGCGTAGTTAGTACAATGGCTAGGCTATGGGGTTCGAATCCCGGCAGGAACAACATATTTATCTCTTCTCCAAAACGTCCAAACTGGCTCAGGGGCCCAACAAGGCTGCTATTCAATGGGTGGGTAAATCGGCCGGGGCATCCAGCTGTCTACCCACTTCCATCTAGTAATGAGGTTAAGAATGATTAGGACTAACGCCTTAATGGCGTGTATAGGAATAAATTTGCCTTACATACCAAATAACTGAAACATGGCATGTGTAATTTGATATACAGATACCGCCTAAATATAGTCAACTCCCGGTATAGCGCCACCCTCACTTAAGACCCATAATAGTCTGTGCAAAGAAGTTCCCTATTAAACGTACTTCGAGCTGACGCCACCTTTCCTATACGTCCTCCCCCATATACGCCACAAACTGCGTTGAACAAACAATGGCGTTTTATCGACGTTAATTGTATTTGACTTAATATAGTAGTAGTACTCATATATACATTATCAACAAATTTCTTATACCTTCATGAAGCACTAAAAGAAAACGTGACTGAAGCAAATTTTCATTTACCTTGACACGGTGATTAAGCATAGGCCGTGTGCTTTCAGTAGGACTAAAAGAAATCTTTTGTACCTGTTTGAGGAAAAAGGAATTCCGAGGCGTACTTGTTTTTTTTACAGAGGTTCTGCTTGAAATAAAGGGATGGTTACGGTACGTATTTGAACTGTAAACCAAGAAATATGGGCAGCGTAAGAATTTGATTGAGAGACATAGTACACGATAAGAGTTATATCACTGGTACTCTTAACCAAATGAACTCTTTCATTATTGACTTTGGTTCATGGCTGCCAAATAAGGTACCAGAAGTCTTATATTCTCCCCTCATTCACCTTCATATCTGTGCTTTAAATAAAGAGCTAGTTGAGTTGAGTGCAATTCTTTTTTATTGAAGGGCCCCGCAGCAGATGCTATGGAAGCACCACAGCCTTTAGGCTTATTGTGCAACCCTATGAGGAAGATGAAGATGATGAGGTTTTGCTGCTCTTCCATTGTAATGGAGCACTGGTGGATTGAAATTGACAGGGGAAAATCGAAGTACTCGGAGAAAAACCTGTTGCAGTGTCACTTTGTCCACCACAAATCCCACATGGACCGACCGGGATCGAACCAGGGCCTCCACGGTGAGAGGCCCGCGACTAACCGCCTGAGCCATGGCACGGCCCTTTGAGTGCAATTTGTGGTCGGAGTGTCCGAAGTGAAGGCGACACTTTGGACACGTAGACAGAGATGTGGAGGCAATACAACAATGCATTTGTAAGACACGGATTGTAGGGCTGTGGACTGATTCAGCAGAGCTTACTGCAGACGGAGTTGTGGACATGGTAATGAACTTTCAGTTTCGGTAAAAAAAAACAGGGAGTAGTCGCATATAACAACCATTGTATTCTTATTTCCAAAGGTGGGTTCTATCCATGACACCTAACCACGCAGGAAAGGAGGTATTATTTGATGATTATGAAACGAGTTCCTAGCAGAATACGTCAAATCTACTCTTGCGTTCAAACGCGGCTTCTTCAAGAATTTACAATTACTACTACTACTACTAGTACTACTGCTGCTGCTGTTACTACTACTACCACCGCCACCACTCCCAGTACCACTACCACCACCACCGCCACTAGCACTACCACCGATTAGTCTTTATTTTACTTTGCTTTCTTGATTTTAAGATTTGACTAAGTGCAGATTCTGCTTTATTTAATTTGCGGATACAAACTTCAAATCTTCTTCGCCGCCGCGTTTGTAATTATCGTGTGAAAACTACATTTTACCTTCTTTATATATGTATGTATGTTTGTATGTTTACGTACGTATGTATGTATGTATGCATGCATATAGCATGTCTGTCTGTCTATATGCGTGTATATTAATGCTTACCTCCGTACCGAATTTCACTAAATATTTCATTAGTTATTGCCATCAGAAATATAAAGCATATTTTAGCACGATCATCATATTATTGTTTCACATTCTAAAATAATATTATCTTAACAAAGTTACAATTCTATTACCACACATCAGCAAATATCGCTGGCGTCACTTCCGTCTCACTGATTCCTGATTATGTCAGGTTATCGTCCTCCAATGGTATAAGGTTTACACTAAATTTCGTTAAAATCAGTAACCTGGTTATGAAGCTGAAATGTGAACAAGCACACAAAGAGCTTGGTGATCTCATAAAACTACTTCCATTTTCGTTTTTAGAATAAAAATAAGGTGGTAGACATCCTAAGTACAGAAACAAATTTAAATAATTCTGCAAAACTGTCTCGTTAGGCTCGCAACAACTGAGCAAACAATCACACTCCAAACAAGGTTCAAAATCAGAAACTCGTTCTCAAAACGGGAGAATTCCTTTGGAGTTAGCTGAAGACTGAATTAGTTGTTTTATGATTCAGCAATTTTAGATAGACAAATACCATATATTTTCCATGACATTTTATCAATGTTTGAACATATACAAACTTCAGTATCGTTCATGACCTCCAGATGTGATCCGTGAAACATAAATCTGTCTTGACAAATACAAATGCACAGGCCATCAGAACGTTATAAGAAGAAGGTAATCAAAAGGAAAGAAAGCACGGAAAAATGAATAAAGTAATTCTCAATCTTATACACAGGAACACGTCTAGTTACTTCTAGTGCCAAGTAAGATCTAAAGAAACACTGTCTGCATATATGAGCCTATATACATTTTACCATTTAATTTCGCCAAGCAGGCAGGCAAGCCAGCAGCACAGCTCTATCTAATTTCCAATTAATTTGGCTTGGAAAAGCGCAAGTTTCCTCCTCATCCTTTTCTCCTCCTTTCTTCCCAGGAACCTTCTCCTATCTTGCTATCTATCTTCGATTAAGATGAGGCAAGCAGAAAGCGTGGAGAGCTATGGCCAAAGGAGCGCATGCCGCTATAGAGAGAAGGAGAAGATCTCAGTGGAAGCAAGAAGGGAGAAAAGAAGTTAACCTTAATTTATGGTCGCCATTTTGCCGGCGTTGCTAACCCGGCGTAGCTAGCGGCAGGAATGGAAAAGCAATTCCGCAAGGAACTAAAGAAAAAGTAGAAAGGGGGAGGAGTAAAAGAGGAGCAAAAGGAATGATCCTGGGAGAACTTCAAATCGTAAACACTCGCTTTAGCCTACATAGTATGCAACCCTCACCCCAAATACTGAAAATAAAGTTTCTTCTTCGGAAAACTTTCATATAAATAAAAGGAATTGGAAAAATCCATACGAAGATCAGCATTTGAAAACTTCTCCATTGGGACATGCAAGTAGTTCACAAACACAAACATCTAAGTTTGCCAGCAAACTTGGAGAACACAAGGAACTTCACAACATCATACTCCTCCCATCATAGCTTATTTTGATATTAATCCACAATATAAGTTGGTCTTCCTCATAAGATCATAATTTGAATTTAAATAACCCCTTTCTTAACGTCGGACTTTAATATGCTGTGAAGATATCTCCAAGTCTCTTGTCTCTCCTACACCTATATAAAAATAACTGAAGATAAAGCATCTAAAACCGTAATCTGCGCGTTCACGTAGGTGTCAGTCTTGGCAAACGTATCGCACGCTAAGGAAAGAATGAATTTTACAGATGTTTGAGAACACAGTGCTGAGGAGAAATATTGGAACTATGAGCAGGACGTAACAGGAGGTTAGGGAGGGTTGCAAGAAGAGGAAATTTCACAATCTATGCTCTTCATCGGGGGCCGGAATAGCGTAGTCGGTATAGCGACTCGCCACGGGCTGGACGGTCCGGGGATCGAATCCCGGTGGAAGCGAGATTTTCCGCGCCCGTCCAGACCGGCGCTGGGGCCCACCCAGCCTCCTATACAATGGGTACTGGGTCTCTTTCCCGGGGGTAAAGTGGCGGGGGCGTGGAGTTGACCACCCACCCTCATCTAGTGCCGGGGTTAAAGAAAGAGCAGAGCTATACCTCTACTCCCCCTCTGGGCCTTCATGGCCTGTTCTAGGGAGAACTTTACCTTATGCTCTTCATCGTATGTTATCACGACGGCAGGCTCAAGCGTTATGTGACGAGAGACAACACGCGTTGAGAAAACTAGAAATGTCTACGTAATATGTTGGAAAATGTAAAGGAAAGAGACCATTAGGAAACCCTAAGTGTAGATGGAAGAACAGTATTAAATCTAACTGAGAGAAGTCCCATGTAATCGCGTGGACTAATTCATTTTATCCAGAACAGGGTCCAATGGGGAGTCTTGTGAAAATGGTGATGAACCATTGGGGAATTTCCTTACAAGCTGGGCGACTATCAGCCTCAAAAGAAAGACTGTACTACATTAAGTTAAATAGGTGTAATATTGAAAACTGGATGTAAACATCGCAGACTGAAGAAGGGTTACAGTAGACGCAAAATTTGTAGGATTGGCCTATATTCTTTGCTTTCATAAAAATATCGAAAATTTTCATTGTATTGTATTTACGGATTTCTAACCACATCATTGCTTTCTTTCCCCCAGGAGTTGATTGGTAAATGTTTAAGATACTTGAGGTCGTTGCTGTTCTGGGTTGTTACGCAGCACATGGCGACAAAAGCCTTAAATCTTTATATTTCACAGCTAGATAAACAAACGAAACGAATACTCCATGTTTCTTTCAGTCAACACAATCATAATTGCATACATAATTACATTACCATTTTATGCTGAGTAGGAGTTTAGACATACGTCATCATCAGCCTACATTTGCTGCTTATGGCAAGCATCAATTAAAATTACAACACCTTTTATACGCACGTTAGATCAATAAAAAGCTACATTAAATATGGCGTTATTAGAATGTCTTTATGTTGTCACTTGGTGTTATAACAGCAGTTGTTCCGTCTCTTGCAGACTTGATTTGTGTTTGTTAACTGACACACATCCCATTATTTATTTTAAAAAATATTTTAAATACACTTCCACGAAAACAGTATTAACATTACGTATAACTGCAGAGAAATAATACATAATAATCACGAAGCCAGCAAGTCTACAAGAGACGGAAAAACTACTCTCACAACTTAACACCAAATGACTTTAAACATAAGAAGAAACAAGTTACAAATTCGAACTCCTTTAAAAAATAAAGATATAATTTGAATTTAACTCCTTGAATTTGTAGCACATTTAATACAGTCTTTAATGGTCAAATATTTTAATTTCAATGGCTTTGTATGATAATTTGTATGCTGCCTTAGGATGACATTAATGTCAAAACGATAAGCCAAAATTAATAAAGTTGTAATGAAATTATTCGTATGACATGGTTTTGTGCGGGAGTTTGTGTGTATGGGTACATTTACTCGTACATGTAATTGAAAGCAGCGAAATGAGACAAAGAGAAGGGTTATTCTTCATTTGTTTCATATTTTCTTTACGATCCTTTGAAAAATCCATTAGGAAACCCTCTAAA
This sequence comes from Reticulitermes speratus, assembly GCA_021186555.1. NCBI lineage: Eukaryota > Metazoa > Arthropoda > Insecta > Blattodea > Rhinotermitidae > Reticulitermes > Reticulitermes speratus. The sequence continues at coordinate 33,832,224 of JAJKFL010000003.1, read as the reverse complement.
TACATATGTAACATCTGTGTGAGGGTACTATCAGGAAAGGAAAAAAAATTATACTTCTTGCAGTGACATTCCGTGTGATTGAGTGCATTGATTCCCTTGAAGCTACTGCTGGCACATTTGGTCGCAGCACGTTTCATCTGCAAAGAATAGAAGAGGAAGACGAAGAGGTGAACATTAAATTTTTATGATCTTGCTCAACTCGTAACATTTACGTCTTCTACTCATGTTCCGTCTATGTTGAACAGGCGATGTCTAATACTGAAATAGCTAATAAGAGAGGGATTCTCCAGGGTTTACTTTACTCAAAAGACAAGTTAAATGAACCGTTTTTTATATGGTCTGTAACATCCGCATTAATGAAAACTGCATCATAAACTGATATATCGAAAATAATTAAAAATCATATTCTGACACACCGACGGTAGTAAAATTGACTTAGTTTTTGATAAAGATTTTCATTATATGTAAGGCACGCTACGGTATATAAGATTAAATGCCTTCCGAGGCAACAAATACTTATTGAATTTATGTACCACCTCAGCAAGAAAAGAATGGAATGGCATGTGTAAAATACGTTTTCCCTTGAAGACGAAAACCTAGATAAAACAAGTGAGTCTAACCTGGGTTATCATGCAGTGTAGTTTGGTGTGTTCATATCATCACATCGGAGAAAAAAAAGACCTTCAATCATCAGGATTCAACCGTAAGGATGCAGTCAGTAGATTCGTCCGAAATATCTGTACCGACAAAACACTGCATGGTGTCATAACGCAGAAGATTAAAATATGAATCTTCACCACAACGAGAACTTCAAATCTCATAAACCTAAGTCCACTGCGGCAACAGTTCACAGGATACCGCCTTTTTAGAAGGTAGCGGGAGAGGAAACACAGGCCCAACAAAAAATTTTACGTTTGGAAGAAATATTTTTCTGAAACAAACTGTACATATTTACGTGACATTAATATCAATAAACTTTTTCGCCCACTTTTCAGAAATTTAAACAGAGTTCTGCAAGTTTATCGCTTATTACAGGAAGTTTCCAGAACTAAATTACGTTCGCATTAGACATTACACGATATTGCTTAACTATTTCAGTTACGCAACGTGAAAATATTTTCTAATTTTGTAATAATTTTTCTTCTTCCCTCCTACACAGTTACCTATCTATTTCTTCCAGTCACCTCTGAAGCCCATGGTATCTGCCAAACATCCCCCACGCGTAATAATTCAAATGAACTGTTGAGTCAACAATATGTGTCTGGCATATAGCACGCACGGACAGATTAGGATTGAATACGAAATTCTGGCCGTGATAGCTGTAGCAAACAAGACGACTTATGATGACCAAGGCATAGAATGTACGTTACGAATGACATGGGTTTTGGGTTTAAAGAAAGAGTTTGAGCGTATGTGACCCAGTTTCAAGTGGTTCAGAATATGATTCAGTAGGGTGAAGCTGTAAAAACGGTCATGAAGCTCTGTATTCCATAAACGGTGGGGAATTTCTTAATCGGATGGTCGAAAATCTGTGTTTGAAGGAGCACTCTACTCCACAGAGTCAGGTAGTTCATTAGGTATTTAGACTACTGGCAGTGCCATCCTGGAGCCAGTTGGGTCGATAACTTATCATGCAAAACTCAACTGTATATTAAACTAGCTCATATTTATATTCTGTCGTAAATTAAGTTGACTTTCGAAAACAATGCATTATCTTAACCAAATGCCTTATCGTATGTCTATTAGTATCGCACTTTGCAAATTATACAAGAAATAGCCGTAAATTTTACCGGAGAGTAGAAACTTTAATGCGAATTTATAAGGGGACATTGAATGCTGTTCACATGCAGCCCAGTGTATGCTGTCTGGTCGGCTGATCTGGACCTTGACTCTTACTGTGTTTGGTAAAACGTGTCCTGGGTGTGGCAGATGTATGTTGAAAAGTGAAAAATATATTACACACGCGGCATACAGCTTGCGAGAGAAACCATCAGTGTCTCTCTCCTGCTGTAGATTTTCTGCCTTCCTTTTATTTTCATTATTTATCATTTCTTACTCCTACAGGTATACAGGACCGCTTCTTTGTCTACTTGTACTGACTTTAAACATCCTACCTACGAAGTAGGTTCTTATGTATCTTTGATTCTTCCACGTGTGAATTTTATATAGGGGTGTAACTTACTAAACATGCATTCACAATAAAAACATGCTAACAAACATGAGAGCAAACACTTGGCCAAACATAGAGTTGTGTGACAGCTAAGAACATCTCTGCACACTTTCAACATCGTAATAAGCACACATACACACATATATGTATATATAAACACACACATACATGTCTATATAACGAAGCCTACTTTTACTCTTTTCAATTTTAGTACTTCTTTCTCTGATTATCACTCCATCCACTTTGTGTCAGGATTATTATGTCTACTCTTTAAGTTGATACATATTATTAGACTACTTGCATAGCACAGCGGCTGCGCGAGCGAAGGATTTCTACAGCTCGGACATTGGGATCATCTGTTCGAACCCTACTCGGCGCACGAATGACTTGATGACGCAATTTTACCTATGTTGAGTCAATGCAACAGGCCGGACGCCTGTCCTAGGAGTCCTGCTGTACGGCTATAATGCGATACATAAACCAGAATAATGAAAAGCCTTGTGCCGCAATGGTCTGTGGTAACACTGCTCAGAACAGCATACACGAGTATAGCTACTTAACACCCATCCATTCGTTCTCAGTCCTCTACATATCGAAGGAAAGAAGTAACTAAAGGAATTAAGAGTCTTCTTCTTCTTCTTTTGACACTACAACCCTTTGTAGGTTTTATTCTTCTGCATTAGTTCATACCAGGCTTTTCTGTTTTTAACGAGATACGTCCAGGTCTTCACTCTTAATTTCTTTAATTATTTAGCACTTCATCTTTCCATCTATTTTTTGGACGTCCATTAGATCTCTAAGAGTAGTAAGAAAAAAGTGGGGAAAAGAAATTTTTAAAACGAGCGTAAATTATGAAGAACGAAGGAGGAAAAATATTATATTTTACACCGAAGACTTCGGCGACACTTCTATTATTAGGAAGCAGTAAATTTAAGGTTCTTCGTGGTTTTATCAGGCCTTCCAAATCCATGATATTACCCCAAGTTACTATTCATTAATCGTTGTATCTTTTGACGCTGTATTTTCCGAACAACAGACACCGTTAAATAAGCGAAAAATAAATATATTTTGTACACGCATTTCAAACTGTTTGAGGAATTTCTTAATTTATTTTGACAAAATGAAATGATGTAAGTCCTATTCAGGATCATAACCCACATTATTAAAATATAATACATTGCTTGTGTTGTTTTAAGCGTAGTCGCGTGCAGCATCAAAAGTGGGCAGAAATACGCTACAGAAGAGGCACAGAAGGATTGAGTAGAATTAATGACCCGTCACACATGCAAAATAAGATAACGGCGTGATGGATAGAAGAACGACACCGAACCAAGTTCATAAAATTCGCTTTCTTATACGGGAGCTAGTATCTGGCATTTTGTAATGGATCAGCGAGAATGCCTCCTCCCTCGTGATTATACGACTGGAGGAAAGCAAAATGTTGATCATAGAGATAAAGAATATTTAGATGGGCTTCCAACGGATTTAATAACTTTATAAATTCCTGCGTTTCTTAATGTGATTTTGAGCATATTGAATGGGGGGGGGGGGGAGAGGAAAACCTCAGGACAGCCCGTGTCTCGGCAGCGATTAGAAATCTCGACCTCTCGAAACAGACACAGATTGTCCCACACAACAAGCTTATCAATAACGTTGTCTTGAACGTTATGACTCCGTGTAGTCTAGTAGGTTTCGAAGGAAAATACTGCCTTCTTTTCAGGGCAGGTAGGACAATAAGTTTTAGATTCTAATATATATATTTCTTAATCCTTCGTTAGCTTATATATTGTAACTCAATAGCATCATCAGGCCCCTCTCAGAAATAAATGGAGCAGCCAACAATGATTTGTTATAGGCCTAACTGACAACATTTTATTATTAACACTCACCGGACTTTCAGCAGGAAAAGTAGTGTAATATGAAAATCTCGTGATTTTTCAACGTTATACTTCTCAAATAGTGCGATACGTTCATGGAAATGTGAAATTTTCATGGGTGAATTAAGGTTTTGATGGCATCCAGTGCCAACATTACTCCTGCCTTTATGATGTGACGTCGTATACATTGGCAAATGGGTACCAAGGTCTCAATAGGAACCTGCTGCTTACAGTTTCAGTATAGTGCCCTGAAGATAGAGCGTGTATGTTCACGTGGAAACATACAACATTAGTCTTCATACACTTGAAGGACAGGTCTGATTATTCCAGTTAATAGAAGATTGTCTAAAGCATCACGCAAATCGGCATGCAGCTCAGACAATGCCTTTCAGCAGCCTCCCTGTAAAACTTTATTCGGAAGGCTTCAGTTTCTATACACATAAATACGCGCACACAAAAATGTCAGTGTTGGCAATAGGGTTCTAGCTTAAAAACGCGAAAAAGGTGTTGGCAAAAACATCTTGCTGAAGTCACTGCTGCACCGCGTGGTAATCCTCGTATCTCCTATTAATGTACTACTTGTATTAGGCCTTACAGGTCTATATTCTGTCACAGTAATAAAATTGTAAGCTAAAATATTGATTTTTGGCAAATAGCTTGAATGATTCGGCTCTCTGTGACTCTTCCACGCATTAAGGCGCTTTCAAAGAGGCTGATTCTTGACAAAAATTATTCTAAGCGCTTTATTACAATATATCTGTCTTGCAGTAAACGTTTACAGTAATGAGCTGAAAATAATTCACCTGTATGTTCTAACATCATTTATTCTACTTATTTGTATTTAGGCAAGGGGAGGTAGATTTAGTGTCGTTTGATTTCTTGATCAAGAATACAGTTTAACGTTTACCGAGTTAGGATAAATATGCTTTACACCTCCATATATTGAACTTTACATGTCAGTACTACAGAGCGAGGAGGAATATTTCGTTCCGTAAAATAAAGAGACATCTAAAAGCCTTAGCATTGCTATTTCTTTTTAACAGCCTTTCCATACATATATATATTTAAATCTCCATATACATCACCTTAGATGTAATAGTAGAAAGGGAATCTCCTGTAGGGAGATCAACTATTGTTAAGTTATGACTTCTCTTTGTAAAACATGGACAAGCATACTTTCTTTCTCTTTCGTATATCTGTGGACCTCTGTTGGTATGTATATATGTCGTGTTAGAGAGACACATTGTGTGTTGCTTATAGGACAAACAGCAGGCAAGCCTAGCTGAGAACCTGAGTAATGATTGGTGGAACAGCAGCGATCGTATAAGTAATGTAAATGCAAGAAGACGTTCAGAGAAGGGGGTATTTTATTTTCGTGTAAAAGCTGCAATAGAGAGCAAAAGAAAAGAGATAAATTTTTATATTGTTCATACCGTACATTTGTCTGATTTACAAAATAGATTAATTTTGAGTAGCTCCTCAATTCAAACTAATAAATTCCGTTGTCTCTTTTTTTTTAATTTTTGAATAACTACCTCCTTGAAGTTTGCAGTACCAAGGTACCGAGGCCTTGAAATTTTGTCACATCCAATTATTTGTTTTATATTATTAATCAGAATTATAAAAATAAAGTGACAGACAAGTGTGGGTTTGTGCATTTTTAATGCGTGGTAATGGAATTAGGCACAGATTACATAAGTGTTTAGTTGACTAACAAACTGTTCTTATTTTGGGACGAGAGCCAGTCTTCCAAGCAGAAGAATCAATGCATCTGTGTTTTCTTCGATCGCTGTATTATTGCTGCGTACTTAAATTCCAAACTAGAGATAAAAATGTTTCGGCACGGATATTACATAGTGCTCAAAACTGACGTGACGGGATTCAATGTGCGATCTTCATTAAATCACAACAGTCTGACAGACGAATCAGAGGATCCGAGTACAGTATTTACCTTGTGGAGGTGTGTCCAGAGTACTCGAGACATTGCTAGTGGTTATTGCTGGCTGTGTACAGCCTGAAGTAACCAAATGCAATGTTCCCTGACGATGTCGCTCTGAAATCACTATGTGCTGCACCAATAACGGAACATTTGTGCCGCTTACCAAAGCCTCTCTCACGACTCAAGTGAGCAGAAAGCTCTTTAATAGTAAAAAATACTGTGCTATCTACAGCTGTTTGACATGCCGCCGGATAAAACGCGATGGAATGTTTCTGGAAAAAACGTTTCAACATCCTCCGTTGCTGCCCGAGAGTTCGCAGCGAAAGGTCTTACTGATTTGTGGCCGGCGTTCTTATCTGCCACCACCACGCGTGGCCGCCTGAGGCAGGCAGTATAGCAGATCTTATGTCATGCCATGTCGTGGGAGTTTCGTCATCTCTCCCAAACTCCTGACATTATTCCAAAGGGCAGTGATCTGTTCCGAAGTTAAAAGAATCCCTGCATTCATGACGTTTCGGAAGCATGGAGGAAGTGTCTGCTGAAGTCACCGAAGTATATGACTAAGACGGCCTGCTGACCAACAGCACTGGGAGGGAGCGATCAGACAGAACAGTGATTACCTGTCAATTCAGTATTTTGAAGTTTTGGAATAAAGATAAATTATGCTTACTTTTGAACTTATCTACAAACTCAGCAAATGCAAAATGTCCAACATGACATTCGTAATAAGATCTTAAATAACGCAACGGAGAAGCTGACAGTAACTGAGGTTGTCAATAAACTTTCGGCTTTTAAGGAAGCCGAATGTCATATGCGGGTTTACAAGAGTCTGTCACAGCACTACACGTGTATCTTGCTTCTGATTAATCCAACCCACAAACAGACCATTTTTAACTTTAATACTGCTCTTAATACTATCCTTTCATCTAGGCCTACGTCGCCCAAAAGGCCTATTCCGTCAGTTTTTCCTCCGTGCTTCCCTAAGTCAAATCTATACTTCATTTGATGGCTCTAATAATATTTGCTGAAAAATTAAATATTTAGAAGCTCCATTTTCTGCAAATTCTTCCAAAATCCTGTCTGGAGTAATTACATTCCCCTGACTGATCGACCACTTTTATATCCGACCACATTTATTAATTCCGACCTCAAAACGCTTTGTCATACCTACCGAAGACAAATTACCTTAATACAAATAAAATATTCTTGCTACCAAGTTACTCCTCTTTCAACAATAGTTACCCTCCAGGTGTTACGACAAAGTGTAGGAACATCTAGCAATGGCCACAGTCAGAAAAGGTGTTCAAATTCTGAATCTATGTTAAGAAACACAAATTTTTCTTCCTTATATGAATAATTCTTGACCACGAACGTTTATACGGTGAACTCTCATATGCAGAAATCTTTCATGAATTGTATCGTCATTAATGTGACAAATCACAGTGTAACTCATTCCCCGTGAGGAAATATTAAGGGCTGATTTCTTCTGAGTGTTTTATCTTTCTCAAAGGCTAAGAGAAATTACATCACTAATTTCATAATTCATTCACTTGTATTTTAGAATATCCTCCCTAACAGACTCTTCTGTAATCCTACCTCTAAGATGTGTGTATTAATTTAACGCACAGAGAACTTTCATAATGACTTACACATATGTTTAGCCACATATAACGTGTAACGTCTGTCAATCCTACGAATGAAACATGAAACGTTTGGATTTACTGAAGCCAATGTAGACAAAAGAGTACGAAGTCTTCACATTTTGTGTAACAACAAAACCAAAATAAGCAAGAGTTACCGGGGGGGGTCTATTAATAATGCATCCAGTCATCCCTTCTGTGACACAGAGGAACAAACACAGCTAAATAATCTGAAGACTGTGCAGGACACAGAAGTGTCTGCTTGGCTATCCGTCCACCTTTTTGAGTTTAGTGACTCATTTTGTTGCTGTAGATTTAAGACAAATAATAACCGTACCGCTAAGTATAGTGATGGAATTAATGTCAATTTACATGTGACTTCATTATTCGGGTGATCAAATTAAGAAGAATGAGGTGGGCGAGGCACGTAGCACGTATGGGGAAGGAGGAGAGGTGCATACAGGAATTTGGTGGGGAAACCTGAGGGAAGGAGACCACTTGGGAGACCCAGCGTACATGGGAGGATAATATTAAAATGAATCTTCAAGAAGTGGAATGGAATGGCTTGGACTGGATTGATATGGCTCAGGATAGAGACATTTGGCGGGCTCTTGTGAATGCGGTAATGAACTTTCGGGTTCCATAAAATGCGGGGAATTTCTTGGCTAGCTGAGGAACTGTTAGCTACTCTAGAAGGACTTTGCTCCATGGGAGTTAGTCACTTTATCAACATAAAGTAATGTGCTGCATTTTAGGAATTTGTGATAAGCTGGGAAGGGTAAGTGTTACATATACCGCGACGGAGAGAGTAATCGAGATGCTAGCTGCTTAATCGTTCATAATTTAAACTTTTGCTGATCATATATTGATTACTTTATTGGATAGCATATTTTATTCAATAAAGCGAACTACTTACATAGCAAATGAAAATACATCCATCTCTTCCATAACTACTCCGCAGTGAAATCACTATTAATTCCATACAATTCATGCCTATTACTTTGTATTAAACAGAGATAATGTTTTTGCAATTCCAGCGCAGTCCTCGAAGTGTTAACGAGTTTATCAGTGTGCTGTCGTTTTCAGTTCGTCATGATTTTGTCATGTCCTCTTTGATTTAGCTTCAAAATAAAAACTTAAGAACTTCAAAGTATACTGCTGCTATTAGAAGACTGTCATTCATTCTGTAGTCTGTCTTACGACAGGTCCGTAGCCTCTTCCAAAGCGAGTTCTCCACAGGGTGCGATCTAGTGCTTCCTCTTTCAATTTCCAGTATCTTTGCTTTTCCTTAAGATCATCCAGTAGCTGCTTACGTCTTCTCCTTCGTCTTCCCGTTATTTCTATCCTTCCTTCTAACATTCCTTCAATCACGTGTTTCAGAAGGCAGTTTCTGCGCAAGATGTGACCAATCCAGTTAGCCTTTCTTCTTTTTATTGTATGTAGGATATTCCTCTTCTCCTTGACTCTGTGCAATACTTCTTCATTTCTCACATGATCGGTCCAACTGATCTTCTCCATTCTTCTCCAGCACCACATTTCAAAACTTTCCAGATACTTCTGATCTACTTTCCGAAGTGTCCACGTTTCAGCACCAAAGCTGTGCTCAAATGTAGCACTTTACTAGTTTCTTCCTTAAATTTAAGCCAGTTTGCTGGTGAAAAGGTTTTTCTTCTTGTTGAATGCTGCTTTTGCCATGGAGAATATAACTAACTTCAATATATGAGATTTATCATTAATTCGGTTTTATATTATCTAAATGATAGTCACATCTTATCTCATTAAGAAAATGTATAAAAGAAACTTAAGAATGCAGGCCTGGAGAGCGTCTTTTGAATTATGTATGGCAATCCTACAAGATTTACTGTAGGTAGCAAATACAGATCTGGATACTTTCCAACATTTTTTGAGCGTCTAAATAAAGTATTGTGTTTTGTCGTTTCACTTGTTTTCAAAGCTGCAATAGACGGATCTTCTTGTTCCCGCTGGTTTCTACTTCAGACAATACAAAGATGAGAATATTCTGCCGGGGAAATGAGCCTTTCAGAGGCATAGCCTGCTGATCTTTCAGTTTGAGTGATAGATAGTGACAACACGTGTTATGTATACGTTGGCAGTAAAACACAATGGGAATGAATCCTGTCTCTTACAGAATACCAGACTCTCTCAACTTGGACAAGTATAAATATTGTATATATATTTTTTTGCAGAAAATAAAATATATTCGATCCCTTTATATATCTCCAGTAAATATTTAGCTACAGGTCTGTAGAAACTCTCAGATGAATGGCCTTGTAGAAGTCACTTGGTACAGAAGGTAAGGGTTACCAACGATAAACGGCAGAATAAAAGACCCAAATATTGTGAAGTTGTGCAGAAGACGCAAAGAATTCTCTCCCTACTGTTTTTTTTGGTTCAAAATGAGCTTTACTTTGCATTTTTGACGACAGAAAATTTACTGTATTGTACGGTTGTATATGCTGTGACTATAGACAAATTTGACTGAATTATACAAGCATCATGAATGCAATATAAAACTTTCATATTTCTGTGACAAAAGTAAGCTACGCCCATACATGATATTCGGCGTAATACTAATTAATGCAAGGAATTATTTCAATGTGCGATTTCAAATTAATGAAGTTAAAAAATCAGTACGTAAATGATTTGTGTCAGTTGAAATATGGACTTCTTTAACATGTCCACACAAAACGCAAATTAAAGGAGTAAAGAGAAGGAAGATCTTATTTACAGCCATATCAGAATACAATCAACAGAAATCATTGCCAAAAACATGAATTATGCGATAATGAAAAAACACAAACGGAAATGTGCCGAAGAATGTATTTGGGCCTAAGTGGGAAGCGTTAATATGTGAACTGAGGAAACTGCACGATGGAAAGCTTCAAGATTTTTACTCCTCGCCAAATATTATCCGGGTGATGAAATTAAACAAAATAAGATGGGTGGAGCATGTGGCACGTACGGGAGAGAGGAAAGGTGCATACAGAGCTTTGGTGGGGAAACTTAAAAAAAAAAAAAGAGACCAGCTGGAAGACCTAGGCTTAAATGGGACGATGTTAACATGGATCTGAAGTAACTGGGTTGGGAGGGCGGGGCAGGATTAATGTGGCTCAGTTTAGGGACAAGTGGCTGGCTCTTGTGAAAGCGGGAATAAACCTTCGAGTTCTGTAAGATGCGAAGAAGGTCCTCGCTACATCAAGAAATATAATTTTTTCAAGAAGGGCTCTGCTCCATGGAGCTAATTATTTAGACGGTTATGTACAACTATTACGCTACTTAGGCAATTTAAAGTTACACAATTTCCGATTAACGCAATTTGAAAGAAAGTAAAAAAAAAATTGAAATACTAACTTGTTGAACGAGCACGGAATTCTTTCTTGCGGGAATCAAAACGCAATAAGACGAGGGTGGCGAAAGAATACTGCTGGGCGATAACACAGGCGGCGAGGCGGTCATGCTGCAGCCGATCATATTCAAGTGTGTTGGAGTTTGGTTTTCGACTTGATCCCTTTGTATATACACACATATCTGATCGTATGTGCACTCAATTCAGGCCTGCGAAAAATTTGACTTCCGAAATGTAAATACTGCCGAGGAGTGTCTGCATTTAGTTACGTGCTTGTTTGAAATACGGTCTAGGACTTCAAAGTACCGGTCGCAATAAAAAAAAAGTATTTGTTTAAATGGCAAGGCCTATTTAAACTGCAACGAACGCAAACGAAACACAAAGGCATATATGACAGCACACCAAAACAAGAGAACTGAAAATGGTGTCCTGTCGACAGACAAGAAAACTGCCTTCTAAGATGTGACACCGAGCAGCCTGACAGTTTCCTGCCGAAACTGTAGAAGAAAGTACTGCCTCCATCATCACTGGGCCCTCGACGATCTCTTCTGTGTCGTCAGTACACACGCACCAGGCTACGAATATATGGAGCCGCATGCGTGCCAGAAAACGGTCACCGACGTGGAAACTTCAGATCTCACACATCGTATTAACTTATGTAATGATAACGATAACAATCATATATCTTTAACGTAGTGGTAGAACTTTCGTCATGTTGTTGAGGAATTATTTCGAGCAGAACTGATTCATAAGTTCCGACATTTGCGATGATCACGAGGAAATGATAAGAGAAAGGACTTAGCGCAAACTGTAGTTAGGCAAACAGAATAATAAAATAAACTAAAGTAAAATAACAATTAGCTTTCCTCTAACAGAAAGAGTAACAGGAGTATTTCCTCGGGGGTAAAGATGACCGGTGCGTAAGGCTGACAATCTTACCACTTTCATGTGCCGATTGTCTATAAATCTGGGAGCCTCAACCTATTGGAACCCTAAAGGCCTGTAATGGGATTGCTTTACCTTTACTTCTTTTCCTATTCACAAAATAATTGCCGTGCTTGCACACAACAAAATTTTATATCCGTCCAGAAGCTTGAATTTTATACGCATGATTACTTTTAATTTCCAGTAGGCGAAGAACAGTAACAAGAAAGTAATTTATGTATCTACTAGTGTAACTCTAGGCTTAACAGTGTGAAAAAAGTTTTTTTTTTTTTGATTTATACGTAACTGCACAGGTTCTAAGGCACATAAATCTATACAATAGGACGCATGAATACACACAGTAGACCACCGCTATGAAGCTAAAGATACTTCTTTTTAGGTGTAACCACTCCAGAGATTTTCCATAGAGGCATAATTTTTATACTTATATAAATCTTAAACATAAAGCCAAAGTATCACCTGCTGAGGTGAAGTTCACAATAACACAGACCTCCGCTACTTTATGTCACATTCGCCCCTGAGTATGTTTTATGTTCGGTGGCTGTTTTTTACTTGGTTCTGCGTATAAGTTTCCAAAGTACGCAGTACTCTTACTGACTTCCATATGCTGATGTAAACACGCTTTTCATCTGTTTAATATATGGCGACACCATAACAAGACGGGCTCTGGGGCCCAGCTAGCCTCCTATGAAATTTTAAAAGGGCCTTTCTCCGAAGGTAAATTTGCCCGGGCAAAAACCTGACCACTCATCTCCATTTATTGCTGAGGTTAAGAATTAATGGAGCTATGTATCCACCCCCACCCCCCATATGCCTTTATGGCTTGCACTACAACTTTAACTTTACCATTACCCTAAAATAACAATGACGCTTCTTAAAAGATTCGACTGCGAAGGCTTATGAAAGTCAAATTCAGATATAATTTATTTTCTCACACTAAGTTGGTTGAGGCACTGCGCTACAAACCGGAACGTCGCGGGTTCGATTCCCGATGGTGTCACTGGAATTTTTCACTGACATATTCGTTTCGGTCGCACTATGGCCCTGGGGTCGACTCAGCCTCTAACAGAAATGAGTACCAGGAATCTTTCCTGGGGGGGTAAAGGCGGCCGGTGCGTAGGGCTGACAACCTTACCACCTTCATGTGCCGATTGTCTACAAACCTGGGAGCCTCGACCTCCTGGAGCCCTAAGGGCCTGTCAAGGCCTGTAATGGGATTGCTTTACCTTTACCTTTTAAAGCAGCTCTTACATGATTAAATATTTTACTCGTACTTGATGGAAAATTCTAAATTCGTGCTCCAAAATGTTTGCAATTAGCTACGTTTTTTCATTTTTTCATGTGTTCCCGGACAATGTGCTTACTGAATGAGCAAAATGAGAGCCTAGAGAGCCAACCATTTTTTAACCACAAAATAAACAGGTACGTAATATTAAGATACATAAACGGGTATGCATGTTTTAAAATTTCATTATAGTATGCACAACTAACGTCTTACTTTCTCAACATCATTGAAGGACAGTGGTTCTAAAAAAATTCTGAATATTTTCAAGACTAATTTTCAAGAGATGAGGTTCTTTACAGGCGTGGGCCTTAGATTTTATATGAAGCTCCACGCTGCCTGTCCAATTAATCGCTTCAGCGTAATTTATTTCTAAACTGGTGAATACAGCCGGTTTAACAGCCGTTGTCGTTTACAGGTTATAGTTGCCAATATGGCATATGTAAAGTCAAAACTCTCAATTAGCCAGGAATGTTTAGATATCATCGCAACTGATAATCTGAATGAAATGGAAGTTCACAGGTTGTGTCAGACAGTGGCGATTCTATGGGAGATTTTACGTTCTCACAGAGATACTGATGAAGTTGCAAGTCTTCCGGGATGTTAGGCCGTTACTTCGGTAGCTTCTAATCGACACTGCGTGACATTGCAGAAGACTTAGATCTTTGTTAGCAGTTTTAATTTGCAACACCGAGGAAGATGGCCTAGTCTGTCACGCTTCTGACTCGTATTTAGAATGTGCCAGGTTCGAATTTTGACCGTGATCCGAAATATACTGGCTCAGATGTACTGCGCTTTTCCTCAGACCTCAAAGCAAGTGCCAGAACAGTGCCTCAAATTAAACCACGACCACTTCCTTTTACCTTTATTCCAGTTCATTACATATTACTCATCGCATTATAGCATTATTCGATCTTGTGTAGATTAATATACTTGCGAGGTCGTTAAACCATAAATAAATAAATGCCAGCAATGCGCATTTTTTACATAAAACTCTCATAAATTTTAGGGTAACCAATTTTTTTAATAGAAGCAGCATAGTGCAAAATGCGAGTTTTTATTGTTAGATGTTTAAGTCTGTGTTCAGACTATCTTCGCCACTAGCACAAATACCACACCAATGAAAAACTTAGCGGTCGAGCAGTTAAAATTCGTTTTTCGTACACCGGACATCTCAGGTTAGAATCTCAGCATGCAGACCTGCTATTGTGTGTTACTGTACCTCGTACCTTTCCTAAAGGCACGCTCTACAAGAACTAGGATGGCAACTTAAAATAGGTCACGGAAGATACTTGCCACATCCTCTCCATTTCATCGTTCGTAGTCATCATAACATTTCACGTTATACAAACACCGCAACTGGAAAACTGTTCTTAAAAAAATTAATGAAGTTCGTAAGACTTGATTAGCGCAATGTATCCAACCTGGAATCCAAGGGTTCATAGCTCTTTGGTGTAAAGAGAAAATAAATACTCGTACGTATATCTGTTGTTACAGAACTATGGGTGTAAATTTAAGAAATGCTATAGAATTGCGGGTCCGAGGATACGAGTATATAATGGTTTTGGAGAAATATGAGTAAAAGTGTATAATGGTGTTACAGAGTTATTGGTACAAGAACGCATTGGTGTGCCAATCTTATTGGTGCAAGGAATGGAAATTTACACACAATGTACACAATAATGTTATAGAATTATTGATACAAGTACAGTCTTACAAAAAGTAAACAGGCCGTATAGTGGAGGCCTTTGCCGTGGAGCCCTTCATATCTCCCTCTGGCTGTTACGCTTCCCCCTCGTGCGTTCTTCCTTATACTCCCTTCAAATCGTGCAGCCAATCTGTTCAAACTATTTTTGGTAGTGATAACTACCGATAGAGATAATTGCTTGTGGCTGATCGACATAAGCCAAACGGAGCTGCAAGGAACTTCCTTTTGTGGCCTTATTATAGAGGCGGAAAGCACTGCATGAGGCCAGTGCTGTACCTGACACCATTCGTACAGCTAACACAGCAGGCACAAGATTGTTACAACAGAAGATAAAGTTACACGTGTCGTGAAGGAACAGCACGCCTACATGTTGGAATGCTGACAGAAGGAATTTGTCTTTTAATTTCAATAAAATACAGTGGAAATATGAGCCTTGGAAACGATAAGACAGAAATAAATGCTGTATGTACAGCAGAACAGAGTGAAGAACTGTAGAGGACATAGAGCTATTTGGTTGTGATGGAAAGATAAAACTGCAAGAACAAACCAGACTTTAAAACATTTTACAGAGATTACTGCCGCAAGTTTGTGCAAATGGTTTTCGTGAATACATTGCGAAAGGAAGCGACAATTCCCACTAGTGCTGAACAGACATCACTGATAAGATGATGATATTAAAACACCTTCACCACTTCACATGATATAGATACTGTTTTCTCTTCTGCTTCTCTTTCATTAGTACTGTCTACATTTGCTCTGTTTTTGTGGTATTTATATACTAGTACTACACTTAACATTTTTTTCAGTATCTGAACTACTTTATGCTTACATTTCTTTCCTTAATTCCAATTCAGAATACTAAGAACAGTTTACAGGACATGTTACAGTCAATTTCATCATATTTAATTCTCTGTTTATAGAAGAAATTTTCCTTTCATTAACAGCATAATTGTCGTTGTAGAGGTCTCGGTGAAAATATGCAGCATACAATAAGGTCAATTAACGAATGTTAGAAGTACTCCGACCCCTCTTAAAAACCCCATCTCTGGAATCAGAGCCTTGTTGCTATAGCTCTCCATGCCACAGAGAAACTGCCTCCCTCACGTGTCTCAGTCCTCCTCTGCAAAGCTGTAAGACCCACTTCAAATATTTTCCGAAAATGCAGCAATGATGTCAGTAACCACGGTACTGTCAGCTTAGCTCCCAGTGTGGGTGTCTCAAGGTGGAAATTCTCCACATAAATAATATTTATTTTGAGTATTTCAAAATTCAGCCTTCCTTCCCATATACATGAAGTAAAATTTTGGGCCGCTGAAGTAATACAAACTTTACTATGTCATTTTGTTTCTAGAATTTAGTTCCTAGAGACTTTCAAAGGGACATGCAATCTTCTTTTCCATAAAATAATCTTCTTAAAAATTCGATGCGCTAAAGGTTCTTAAGCATTTGTTTTATGAGCATAAAATTGTGCCTTAATATATTGCAGTACAATTCAAGATTGTATCTGTATAAGTGTCCGTACTCTAAGGAATCCATTACTTCACCTAGAATAAAAATAATCTTAAAAAGCACAACACAAACTTTCCTCTGTCTTGCTGTTGCAAGTCCCCTATAGGTAGACAGCTTCTTTGCGTTACTGAGCTCTAGCCTATGAAATATCAGACATTCCCAAACACTAAATCTCCCCTCACGCACGTCATCTCCTGAATACTAAACATGAAGACCAGCCAGGCTCCTGCATTTATACTCGCACCTTACCAGACTCTCAGAAGGAGCTACATTGCCTTCAGAAACACCACATCCAAATGGACGAAACGTTATTTCATTTACACTGGTAAAATAGGACAGGAAAGCATTAAACAATATTGCAAACGGTGTGTTCCTTGACGTAACACACAAAGCGTTCTTTAGTTTCTTAATTTAGGGTTTCACAGTACAAGCATATATGTAATTCCATTTACGAGCTTAAGTAAAGTGCAAGTCCTCCCTGCGCCAATTTTCACAAATTCATAAGCACTCAGCCGCACTTTTATCAAATCTCAAACACCGAATTACACTCAAATTGAACAATAAATGTGGGAAGTATAAACAGAAATTCACTGACGCCCATAAGTAAAGTGTCGCTTGCACTGCGCCGATATCCGCGGCACACATTCACCAGATTTTTATGAATATCTCTTGCACCGAATGTTATTCAAACAGGACTAAAATTTAGAAAATACAGTCAAGACTTCAATTACGTTTCTAAGAATAGTGTGACTGTAACTGTACCAATTTTCACAAAACTTAACACGAAGTAACAACCTAGAAGACTTGAATCTTCATTTCCGGTTTTGCAAGAAATTTCCGTGTGACTGAAACAGCGACTTCCGTACATAAGCCAGAGGAAAGAGCTAATGTTAGAGAAACTGATTCCATGGAAAATAGTCGCTATAGACAAGATGGCCGTCATTCGGCTGGTTAGGAAATTCCCTGCCCTTTATAGAACACGAAGGTTCGTTACCGTGTTCACAAAATTCGTCCACTAGACCTCATCCAAAGCCACTTAACATCCCTGTTATCACGCCTTATTTCACCTCATAACAAAAGCATTATACTTTGCAATGTGTAGTTAGCTAAGTACCTATAGAAGTACCCATAAAATCTATGTAAAATTATTGAGACAAAATAAAAGGAAATTCATTAAATAATTGCGATTTTCTTAAAGTCATAATTTATTTTAGGGGCGGTAGTAGTGATTACTCCGTGTTTACTCACCCTAGGCGCCAAACATCCTAGCTACTCCACTGTCTCCAATGGCGTAGTATTCCTAACAAGTTTCGTAAAGATCGGATAATTCGAAATTTCGAAGGACACACAAACACGCAGAGATAGACGGCATGGCGAAAATAAAAGCCAAAATTCGTGCCTTATGTAGGCTGCAAACACATTCAAGATGTGTGAAATAGATTAATGTTACTGGTTACCGAGCTTCATTGTTACTTCGTGAGAAATCAAGTTCAGTATATTTAAATGTTGCGTATCTTCTCAGAGACTTCCAGTTCGTGACATGAGACCCGTTTACAAAATAGCTGACACTTAGTAAAACTGCATAAACAAGAGGTGGGGTCCTAACCCCTAAACAAACATTATTTATCAGAATGCATTATCCCCTTCATTTAGTAGCGTACGTAATTAATAAACCCCATTCAAATAGGACTATATAAAATCACGTACAGTCAAACTCCGACAGTGTCCTCCATATAGCACCAACCTCACTTTTCCACCATCAAAGGCTGTGACTAGAACTCCCTGTTCTGCAGTGTTAAGATTTACCCCCACCCTCGATATACCGTCACAAATTGCGGTCAACAAACAGGACGCTATATGGGGTTTATATTTTACAAACATCCTGTAATCACGAGCAAACTTTATTTAAAAACTATAGGGAAAGATGGCATTGTTCTTAATGTACTGCCTTATTTTCGTACATGAGTACTTCCTCCATTTTAAAGAATAGAATACAACTTTATGTTGAACGTCATAACAAGCTGGTTTTCCAATAGACATAAAAATGAGTTGTAGCAGACGTGCATATACATCTGAACAAAACTACCCATGGCGGTATGGCCTGTGCTTTTAATATGACAGTTTATAAAAGAGGTAACATACTGAAAACTGATATAATGACTGGCTTGTAACAATTGTCCCCTATTTCCCAAAAGTCACTGTAAACGCTCCATAATTAAAACACTAAACCTACACACTAGTAAGATCATTACGCTTTAATTAAGGTAACTCTCTGAAGCCTACTGGTGAGTATATGTACCGCCAGACTGAACAGTAAAAACTATGCTTTTTCCCTCGCCTTGTATTTATGTGTTCTGTATGGTCCTCACCATGTACCTCAATCTTTTCTCCATTCGACACTCACCGACTGGTCTTTCAAATATAAGCATGCTGTAAGCCATAAGCTCAATCTTTGCATATAACGTATATTAAATCTTCGTCTTCGAAGGTTTAATACTGACTTCTCGTCTTCGCGAACACAGCGCTCAAGTGAAATATGGATTTTCCACGTTCCCGCATTCATTTGATACGATCCGAACATGGTCTGTGCAGTGACGTCCATGGTTTTTATAAATCCAACTGTGTACTGTTACGTGGCTTATAGGCCTACGAAAGAAAAATTCACACGCTGCGTAAAGCTGATGGGCTGCTAGAAGGTAAATATGAACATAAGACTGCAGGCCTATGACCTAAATACTTTGGATGGTTAGCTACTTCCACCTTGCAATGTTGAGCAGCTGTTGCAATACTCTGAGCAACAGACTGTTTCACATGGAGGCCACAGGATAAATTAAATCAGGGCTCTAAAATTTTCGACACAATGATTTAGTCGTATCGACGGGATACAAGTGCGAACTCGCAGAAGAGTTTACATATTGCAGAAATAAATATCTTAACTACATGGAACAGCAGAATGATACAATCACAACTAGTATTCCTCATAGTCAAATAAAACTATATTTTTCCTGTTTGTTTTATTTGGGTGTGAAAATTCGCATTGAGAGAAGAATACAGACTGAGTGTCCATTAAATTTGTTCCTTATATAACACGCACTAAACTATATCATCTAGTTAAAAATCATAGTATATATATAATTTTAAATAGTACATATTAGGGTTCTGGTATGTTTTGGTCCTTACGACTATGTTCGGGCAAGTTCTATTTGAAAGCAAGAGTAGAATGCACAGAATGTTCTTAATTACATTATAAACTGAGGGCGTTTTGGAATGTGGTGCTGATGAAAGTATTTAGACCTACAAGGGAGTTAGCAATAGAACAGAGAAGATTGCATTATGGGGAGGTTAGTGATTTGTACTGCTCACCAAATATTATTATGGTAATCATATCAAAGAGGATGAGACGGGCGGGAATGTTGCAGGCATGGGAGAAACGGGGAATTGCGGACTGGGTTTTGATTCTAAGGCTTCAAGCATACAGACTGCTTGGAAGACCTCGAAGTGGGTGGGGTTACAGTTCTAATATTGAAATGTTTCTTAATAAAAGAGGAGAGTATGGTGTGGACGGGATTCATCTGGCTCAAGATAGATACAAATGGAGGGCTGTAGTGAAGGCGGAAATGAAATTTCGAATAGAATAAAATGCAGGGAATTTCTTGACTACCTGAGAAACTACTGGCTTCTAAACAGATATTGTCCTCTGCGGGTTTAGAAGTCAGAATACGAGTAAATGGCGCACTGTTTGATAGCTTGACGTTGCTGATGATGACGTTGGTAATGACGTAATAATGGTTGAAGCCAAGATAGTTGATGCTACTTACTTTCACTTCATGTAAGTTTTGGAAACCGTTCTGTAGATAAAAACCCTTCTTTAAGAAATAACCAAAAACTTTTCAATGTTTAATATTATTCCTAGAAAGATCCTGTGACAAAACTTAAAAAGATACTGAGACTGTGTTTTTCTCTATTTCTGCTTACTCAACAGTCGGATTTACCTTAACAACGTCATAATTCCTACAGCGCAAATGAGACAGTGTGGAATAAATAAATTTAAACCTAAAGAAATTTCTGTTCGGGTTTCGCTGGAGCATTCTTCTTTCAGTCACACCAAACAGTTGGACGTGACACAGCGTCCATATTACGAATGTCCGTACGTGTGTGTTTCTGTGGGATACATGGAGTCAGAATGAGTGCCTTCATGCTCCATTTAAGTGTCATATCTTCTCCCTCGTGCTATGCCAATATAAACAACTATGGAACGCACCATCGACAGAGATCGAAAATAATAAAGCCTCACTGCAGAGACGGAGGGACATGAAGCCAAACGTTCAGAACAAGGCTTCGCGCAGGTATAGTGTGTGCCACAAAGTGTGACAGCTGACCTGTAAGGGGCTGAATGTCACGAACTTATTTTCAGCGCGTTGATTTCGCCGTTACAACAATATATACGCGTTCTCCACGGGGTTCCATTTTGTGGACAATCTATATTAAAAATAGGAAGACCCATAAGCAAAGGTAAACCTAACGTCTGATTCTGACCTTAAACACCGTGTTTTGGTACGTTCTTGAATATTTTCCAATATCATATTTTAAATAAAATTTGTGCCAACTAGTATACACATGCTGTGTTTCCCCAGTTTTGTGTAGAATAAGACAAAGAAATTGTTTCTTCAAATTTTACTAAGCCCCGACAATTTGGGATGTAGTCACAACTTATCCATAAATAGTATTTATGCTTTATTGAACGGCTTTGTCAGTAGCCCAAATCATGTATTGTGAGCAGTATGATTCTCAGTGAGTGGATCAGAAAGGATGCAGGAGGCAAATGTAGTGGATTACTTTGACGTAACCTACTTATTACACCTCACCAAGTGACAGAGACTCTTTCCCCGCAGGTTAAGGCCCTGGAGCGCGAAGCTCTCCCACTCACCTCCACCTAGTGCCGAGTTTAAGAAGGAGTAGATCTAACAACTGCTCCCCCATATGCCTTAATGACAAGCACAGGGAAAAGCTTTGTCTTTTCTTTTACGTTATTTGCCTTTCCTTATTATACAGGCATTTGCCTGAAGGAGGCGGCCGGGATAGCGCAGTTGCTATAAAGATTCGCTACGGGCTGGACGGTCCGACGTTCGAATCTCGGTGAAGACGAGAATTTCCGTAACCGTCCAGACCGGCCCCGAGGCCCACCCAGACTCCTACACAATGGTACCGGGTCTTTCCCAGAGGTAAAGCGGAGGGGGCGTGGTGATGAAAACCCAGCACCTCCTAACACCGAGGATGCGAATGGGTTCGAGCTATACCTCCGTCTCCCCTCTGTGTTCGCCCTGGCATGTCATGAGGGGTGACGTTTGTCTGAAGGAACTGAAGCAAACCACGAGCACTCTCAGTGACAGCAGGCCTGCCTACGAGCCAAGAGACAAATAATTATGGCGAGTTTTGGATACTTAAGGAGGAATTAGTGTCGAATGATACTGAACAGCGAACTGGAATGAAATGGGCTTGGATTAACTTCCTGGCGGGATTAAAGCGCCCCACGCACTTATGCAACCGTGCACGGCGCGATGCAAAAAAATGTGCGGCTTATGTTTACAGTCCGGTCCAACAGTGTGTCCTCTCACAGCCTGCCAGACATTACTGACGGAGCCAACGTATCAGACTGTGTGTGGTGCAGATGGAAACATGCTTGCCTAGGCTTTATTTCTGGGCTAATTTATATACAACTACATGTGGTCAATGTTACGTGACAAACCATTAAACATGTAGTAATAATTTACTGAAGAGTATCTGTTAAACCATTCACAATATGTTCTAAACATATAATAATTTAACTTTATGTAGACCTAATCATTTTTCTTTGTGTATTTACCAGAACCCTTCTAATATAACTTTTACGAGAAATTTTAGAAATAGAGCAAAGGTTAATTTCACATCTTCCTGAATACTACTGGTGGTTATGAATTTTCCTGTAGCAATAAGTTTCTTCCCTTCCGCGTTAAATGACACGCTCCTGTTCTCTTCAAATATGACTTCCACTAACTTCAATAAAAGTTGCGTCAAATATTCCCTTGTCCATGTGAAACAGTGCAAATGTTGGGGCTCATTATTATATCGGATTTGAGCGCGTGTCCTGTAACTCTCATGTAAAGTTTTCGTACTGGGACACATGCGGTTCGTGTGCAAAAGATATTCGTTCTGAAGGCTTTTTGCTATCTGCTGTATAACATACGTCTATGGCCTTTTTGAGGCTTGCTAGGACATACACGATATAAAGCATAAAATAACACAGTCCACCACTGTTCTCTCAACAAGCAACTATGGGCTATTTATGCATAAAGTGATGAATGTCGTATTTAGAACACTTATACCCATACGGCATCATGATGGTAGCCTGAAAAACAGAAAAAGTATGATGTCACTTTTTTTTTTTTAATTTTGTGTAACTTAAATTTAATGAAAAATAACTCTAGATCGGTGTTAGTGTCTTGCATTTTAATTATGTTCGTGCCTCTTAAAAGGTTAAGTTGAAAAATGTTTCATAAAATAGCACTGTGAACATGTGCCGTGTACCTCACCAAAAAGACGTATGTGGAAGTGGAGGAATTCTGCCCATTCTTAACCTCGGTACCAAACTGGAGTGCTCCCCCTTCGGGCGTTTTACTTCCGAGGGACAGAACGTCCGCTGCCCGTCAGACAAGAAGGTTGGTGGGCCCAAGGGCCAAAACAGCTAGTAGTCGATGCCGCCACTGAACTCTCGGCTGTTTCACTATATCTACCAATTGGTATCTGAGATTTTAAGTTCTCATTGCGGTGACTGAGAATATTAAAGTACTGTCTTCGAGGATATGACAGGGTGCAGTCTGGTAGAAATTTATCAACGTTTCAGAGCAATATGAGGTCTCCAAATTCAGGGCACAAAAGAGCGACGCGCTGTCTCCTCAGAAACGCCGTAAAATTTATACCAGGCTGACCAGTATCATACCGCAGACGCCAGTTGTCTTCAAATTAATGTTTTTCGGGCAGCGGCCTTTGCGGACTGTAATGGAAGAGGCCTAGACGTTTACATTTGCATTCTTCAAAGCTCTTCCTACATATTCGTAGTGACTGAGATACTGAGACAGGGTACAGCAACTCAAAAGCGCTCTCTCTATTCACTAGGGCCAACATACAAAAATCAACGAAGCGTAACGGTTTATAACGTACGACAGTTGTAGCATCGTTGATGGGGTTGGGGACGTCGTGGGGGAAAGGCATAATCCAAACTTTAGTTTGTTCTTCGAATATACGAAACGGGTTATTGACTCCGGATGGTTTTTTGACGTATAGCTCCACATTTGAAAGGGTGGGGTGGATCATGGAATCTTGTGGAAGAGGAATTCGACATTGCGCAGGACCAAAGTAGGTGGGTTGCAGAATGTTCCAAAACCAAAGAACGGGAGATTGTGACGGCTTAGTAGCAGGAATTCCGTCTTATAAAATTTTCCATAAAACTGTTCATGAAAAACCCTCCATTTCCTTGCTTCCCATAATCAAAGGAGTTACAGCGGCATTGCTAATCACAGAATAACACAAAAATAAACCCAACTTCTTGATGACTGGTTTCACCCCTATTTTATGTACTGAGGTCCGCTATTCGTTACTCATTTCCTGTAATGGATGTTCTGACATATTTCGGGGTTTTCCTCAAAATGTCCACATACATGCTGGAATAATTCGCTTCGCTGCCAGTTAATAATTCACACCCAATCTCGTAATTGACTCTACAAATTTATCTATAGGGCGTCGTTAAATCAATAAGCTTGTAAACAAACAATAAAGTAATTGTACTAATTCGCGTTCCTAGGCTTTGTCGCGATACAGATGTTCAATAACATTCCTTGCAGAACCAATATCAAAGGGAAAATTGCTGCCACTGAAGACCGCAACAACGACTTTCTCAATAACGCGACAAAAATGTTTATATCTTCAAACTAAATAACTTATTTCAGTAAATATCGCTGCCTCCTTTGAGAACATCCTTGCCATTTACTTATAGTTTAGTTGAATTTTAACAAAGACAACCACCTACAGGTACATTCAATCTCATTTAAAAATACATTAGTAAACCCGTTTTCAAATTCTTTTTTTGACAAATTTAAGATGTCGCCGTTTCTTACGTTTGTTACGTGTGAACCCCGCTGTGTGTCAATGATATGAATAAACATATCAATATCAAAAAACAAAGAACCAATATTAACAAGAAACAATATTAAATATATCAATATCAGTCTCAACACAACTAACTTTATTGGAAAATAGACTCTGTCTAATTGAGCAGCATGGTAGATCCACTGATCTTTGCATATAATTTAGACGTGCATTTGTTGCCAGAGTTATAAGAAGCGTATGGGAAGTTACGACAATTCTACGTAGGAATACGTGAGTGTGAAAGCGTAAAAATAAACGGCGACGCTTCTACGGTGAGGTTTTAAATGGACTCACAACATTTTCTTTACGATTCTTTTTTAAAGTAATATACCTGCACAACTTGCCTAAATAATAAGATCATACCCATATAAATATTACTGAGATATCACGAATATTCATGTGTCTAAAGATGAATGAGTGGTTTTAGGGGTGGGTGCTGTTTTGTCAGGGCAATTGTCTTCAAGACTGAACGCTCGACATGTGAAAGTGTATAAAATTAATTTATGAACTGACAACCGAGCCATCTAAATTGGTTACACATTAACAAATTTGTCGTTACATACATTTCTGTGAGCAAGCAATGCTCTAAAATCATGGTCGTTTCACAAACACTGCTCATACTTTTTTCGTACTTCCGACATCACAGACAAAAACGTTTTTACGACACCTGTACACTAAAAATAAATCGTGTACAAATGGTCACAAGAATTAAACAAAGCACAGTCCATATCTCCTTTCCTCTCTGTTTATCCTTTTCTGTTCTGTCTGTCCGGTATTGTTTTCACGCCGCATCCATCTGCAAAAGGCGAGATTCGTTTATACGTCACTTCATTTATCAGTTAGAGCGTTTCAAGCTTCATCGTCCGTGCATACTGATACGTGCAACGTTCTGCTTTGCTGGTCCGACTGACAGCAAGACTGACTCACGTCACGTTCACCACTTGCCAGTGTTACGGTCTTGGGACCATGGGTAGTTGTGACGACACGTTTGATGACGTAGTTTTAGAGTTATTCATTGATATCTGTATCACCTTACTGTAGTCTGATGGTGGAGTAGAATAGTCGGTACACGGACCAGGAATTGTGGTTCGGTATCCGGCAGGAGGAAGAGATCTATTTTTTCTTTACTCCAAAGTGTCCAGACCGGCACTGGAGGCCCAGCCAGAACCCTATTTAATGTTATCGTGGGTGCTTTACGAGGATAAAGCGGCCGAGGGTGAAACTGACCATTTGCTTCCATTTAGTGTCGTGATTAAGAATGAGTGGAGCTATATATGCACGCCCCCATATACCTACATGCCGTCCACTGTGACAAATGTAGCTTTATTTGTATTCAAGCCGCAGCCAGGTACTAATGTTGAAGCGCTACATGAGGTGGTTGCACTAGCATTTTCTTACGTTATATGATCGTAAATTCAGTGCTTGTGTTCGCCAGAGTGTTACCACTCTCCAAAGTGTGACAGTTCAAATATCTGTCAACAATGATTTCGACCAAACTACACGCTCACCTTACGGAAGAGGAACCGTGTTTAGACAAAATAGGTACGAATATTAGAAAGACATTCCTCATTTAGGCGTAGTGAAGTTGTGTATCATACATAGTTTATACAGGCAGAAAACACCAAAACCAACTGGGCCCTTGAAGCTAACGTCAAATAAACTAGCCCTTTGGGTAAGACCCAGGGTTACGTCGTGTACCGCCAGGTTTAACTAATCTAGGTTAATTTTCTTCTTTAACAGCTTATGATATTGCATCTCGGTTGTCTACTACTTTCTTAAACTTACAATTCTCGTTTTCTCCATATTTATTAGTTGTAAAAGGTAAAGCAATTCCATTACAGGCCCTGACAGGCCCTTAGGGTTCCAGGAGGTTGAGGCTCCCAGATTTCTAGACAATCGGCACATGAAGGTGGTAAGGTTGTCAGCCTTACGCACCGGCCGCCTTTACCCCCCAGGAATTACTCCTGGTACTCATTTCTGTTAGAGGCTGAGTCGACCCCAGGGCTATAGTGCGACCGAAAGGATTATGTCAATGAAAAATTCCAAGACACCATCGGGAATCGAACCCGCGACCTTCCGGCTTGTAGAGCAGTGCCTCAACCAACTCGGCTATTAGTTGTGGAAAAATAAAACATTCTTCTTTGGAAACTCTTTTTCATAGAAAGTTGAAAGAGTATAGCTGGGGATACTTACTTTAAATTTTGTTCACCCAAAGAATCAAAATGATAAGAATATTTGGGGGACAACGAAGAAAATGCAAATGATGAAAGTTCAAGCTGTATTGTCATCAGCCTTCTTAGCGGTTGAAAAAATGTTCAAGGTCCAATTGAAAATATTTATTCTGACTGAATCAGGAGATTTGTGAACCACTGGACCAAGAGCGGTAGGCTGCACACCAGAGCGATTAATGCATCCAACCACTCTGCCACTATCTTTAATATTTTACTTAGGGTCTGTGGTAATTTTGAACATTGTTTTGGATACGCCTGTTTACACAGAATACTGAATCGAGGAGCAGAGTTTCATCCTTTATATGGGAGATACCCAGTTCGAATCTAAGCCTAACACGGGCTATTCTGAATAAGATATTTAGTAGTTTTTCTCAGACCATTCAAATTCCAGTTACGACCGCTTCCTTCCATATCGTTTATATTCACTCACTATCATCCAATCATTTGACGCCATATAATACATTTATTGACAAATTCGTTAAATTAACTAGGTAATTAACTATGTAACTCCACGGAGCAGAGTCCTTCTTGAGACGGTAAGAGTTAGGGAACTAGTCAATGAATTTCCCGCATTTTATGGAATCCGAAAAGTCCTTACCTTCCTCACAACAGCCTAACAATTGTCCCTGTCCTGAATCAGATGAGTCTGAACCAGCCATCAAATTCTGTTCCTTTAATATCCATTTTAATATTATCTTCCCATCTACGCCTAGATCTTTCTAGTAACCTTTTTCCTTCAGTTTTGCATGCATTTCTCTTAACACCAATACGTGCCACACGCCCACCAAATTCATCCTCCTGATCACCCTAATAACGTTCGGTGAGTGGCACAAATCACAAAACTAACGTCTGTGTAGTTTTACTCCAGCCTTCTGTTACTTCCTTCATTTTATGCCAAAGTATCTTCCTCAGCAAAGTTTCTCGAACATCCTTGACCCATGTTCTTTCCATAATGTGAGAGATCAAGTTTCACACCTATATGGAACTTCAAACTTAACCGTTCTTTAATCTTTATGTTTCGAGAAAGCAAAGACGAAGACGTCGTTAAAATAAACCACACAAAAAAAAAAAGAAACAACGACAAGCCTCTTTGCCTTATGAATAAATATCCATCATCCATAAATTATACTTTTACAAAGGCTGGGTTTTTGAAGTACAAACTTCTTTCTTCAAAATTTAATTGTTAAGTAACGCTACCAACCACCAGTTCACAGAAATAATTTGTGATGCTGCAGATTTACGATTCATTTGTCAAGCTGTAAAAAATTATACTACAAGGCCTTCGTGTCGGGTATCTTGTTTTTTGCTTAGGTGTCAACTCTGTTTCTGTACGACCATTCGCCTGGAAAGGCATGCGCATAGCGAGCGTCAAGATATCTTCTTGCATTCATCAGTCTGTGAGGCATTGACACCACTCTTTACGCACGACCAGTTCTTATATTACTCTCATCAAACCGAAAATAAATAGTTTCACGCTAACATATTAACCACCTTTTATTGATTCCATCACGCTGATAAAGAGCCACTTTATTTAGGGTTTTTCTTGAAAAACTTACTGACAATTTCATCAGCAAAGAATCAAGTGGGACATGATAATTTTTCATACGCGTTAAATACTTCAGTCCTTGGGACTCTTTGTCAGTAGAGCATATTGCGTACACACATTTCAAGTGAAGGAGATGCCATAGATATATTGAATAAATAGCCGCGGACAATCTATAAGAGGCAATCCTCCATTCTGGGGGTTAGGAATAATCTAACCAATCATGATTCGACTTCCAGCAGGTGCAAGAAATTTTTTTTTCTACAAGGAATCTGGAATGGCAGTGCAGTCCACTCTACCTCATATTCGATGGGTACAGTTTGCACTTTCTGTGGTGGTAAGGTAGCTCCCCCCCCCCCCCCGGGGGGGGGGGAGGTTGACGTCACTAGAAAATAAGTAAGGATGCTAATTGCGTGAATGCGGTTTATAATTTACATGACCAGAAGTCTATGCGGGGTCGGTAAGGTAATATTGCTGATATTCTTGAATAATTTGCAGGTGTACAACTATAAAAAATAAACAGAAAAGACGACGCCGGTTATTCAATTAATATCCAGTAATTATATCTCGATAATTATTGGTTTTGCATTTTAGAGTATTCTTCTATGCACATTAACTTTATGCTCTCCGTACTGTACATTTTAAGTCTCAAACTTTGAAACGATTTCTAAACAAAACTTCCGTTGTATTCCAAAACCCGTGAGGCAGTAAGCTGGTCTCCAAGTAGTTGAAGATACTATAAATGCCTCATTAAATCGGTGTCGTGAATTATATATCAGCACAGATGAGAGGCGAGGCGAATATAAGGGTAATGGGACAAAAAACGTTTCAGAAGTAAAGAAGAAAGGAGAGAAAGGAAATAAGAGTAGGGGAAGATGAGACAAAAAAGGTAACAGCCTTGTATCAGGCCACAACTAAACCTTGAATTCTTCAATAAGTTCAAGGTCGAAATGTAACCAAATTTTCTCTCCTGATCATTGACTTTGTTTCTCTGTTGCTGGTGGCTCATGGCCGAGTCGGCCTCGAAGAAAATGTTCGTCGCAACCAATAGAGCTTTCTTTCTTACAAAATATGAACTGAAACTATTAGTTTTATTTGTAGAAGAGGTGTTACGTTTTGAGATACGCAACTAGATGTCTCATTGAGACGGTGTTTGTATCGCTGCTGGACGTGAGGCCAGATGCACATTCTAAGGAACTACCATTCGTGATAATGTAATTTTTTACGGAAAACGTCTTACACCGCGGGTCCGGTACGGGGGGAAACTATGCGAAAGTCGATGTTACGATTTTGTGTATACCACACAAATCTTAATAACTTTAAAACTATAACGCATATCCAAATAAGCAATACACGGTTTAAAAGAGGAAGGATGAAAGAATGTTACGCGACATTAACCTTGAGCGCGTGACGTCACACGCCGCCACAAGATGGTCGCCAAGTTGGAGTGGAAAATTACCAGTTCGCCGCGTGGCAAAATTAGTATAGCTCGGGAACGCGTACGCTTAGGACGTTGTGTGAGGTGTCGTTTAACAGAGCTCGACGAGTACTATAATATAAAACACTAATAGTGACAATAGTGAAAGAACTTGAAAAAATATACAGTGAGAAAATGTTGAACTTGGACAAATTTTCCCTAAACTTTCAGAAATGTCGAAATATCTTGAAAACAAGAAGGTAAATGCCTATCGTAAACGCTTACAAAGTGAAAGAAGAATAAATGAGGAATCCAAAAACGCCCCTATCACAGCAGCAGAAGAATGCGGAGGATGAGGCAGCGTCGACAAGTTGAGGCGAGCACCAGTCTCGCGGACGCCGCAACGCCTGACGCAAGTTCACAGGCAATGGATGTCGACAGTCAGATAGATCCGATGGAATGCGACGAAATACAAGCAGATGAGATGTTTGAGAATCGAGATTTAGTGACTGGCCCTGCGATCCCAACATACCGCTTCTGCTCACCGGGGACTTTAACATGAGGCGTCGAGCGATCGTCTGAAACAGTTTCTGAACGAAAAGTTCAGATTGGTGTTGGCCACGGATCCAACTGACTTCACAACTTTAAAGATACCACGATAGACTTAACGTTCTCTAGAGATATGAGTGTAGCATGTAAGTCTTACATATCGTACTACTCGTACCATTGTCCTGTCTTCAACAAAATTTTACAAATTAGTCAGCATTGTCAGAAATAAATAAAATAAAAGAAATGCAAGTTCCTTGCGCTCATTTCTTTCTTACCAACCCTACAAACACCCCGCCCCGACAACACCGCCTGGGTAAGACGTTTTCCGCCAAAAACCTCAGCGGTAGTGACTCCGACACTACCTACCCCGTTTTTTACGTCTGGCAAGCGGTACACGTGACAGCTGCAGACGGATACGCTTGATGTCATAAATAAAATCTTCAAGTATAAGTTCAATAAGAAACTTCCGGATGCTCTAGATGCTTCGAAATTTTCGCATCGTTGCTAGACTACTCTGGTTGTTTCGTTGATGGTAACATAAAATTAAGATACTTTTCCATTAAAGCATCATATAACTGTATTAACTATTATGACTGTGACAACTAAATCTCTTAAAATTTCAGAAATTTAAAACTCAATAATTGACGACATCCATAGTAGTTCGGTTGTGGATGTATTCCTAGCATAGTAATTGCCATTTTTATCGTCCCCGCCCTTTTCAAATGTAGGCCTGTAACTTCCACACTCACTGAAGAGAGTCAGGAGACTGAATCGGACCACTCATATCCACCCCAAATCGAGAATTACCCACTAAAATGTTCATGTATTAACCTGCATTCGGCGATGGCTCTACCGATATCCGAGGAGTCAGTCGTTTGTAAGGCGGTCAGATCGCAGACACTCTTAAAAAGGACATGCTGTAGAATGGTTTATGTCGTGCTGCATAAGCAAGGAGTGAAAGTTTGCCCTTTCCTTTTTGAGACCTGATACAAAACCCTCCTCATTTCGTACTTCCCTTAAAATTGTACGGTTCAACAAGTCCATGATGATAAGCATGACAACTTCTACAGTCTGGGACACGACGCCGTGTAGTTGGTGGATGTGTACCGATATTTCAGAGAATCGTGTTGCCTCCATAATCATGGTGAGTTGATCTGATTTAATACGTATTTTCGTAATTTACTTACCCTAATAACGCAGGTAAAGGCAAGGTAACGCAATCCCATTACAGGCCTGGACAGGCCCTTAGGGCTCCAGGAGGTTGAAGCCCCCAGATTTCTAGACAATCGGCACATGAAGGTGGTAAGGTTGACAGCCCTAGGCACCGGCCGCCTTTACACCCCAGGAAATATTCC
Organism: Reticulitermes speratus; assembly: GCA_021186555.1. NCBI lineage: Eukaryota > Metazoa > Arthropoda > Insecta > Blattodea > Rhinotermitidae > Reticulitermes > Reticulitermes speratus. The sequence goes on along the minus strand of JAJKFL010000003.1, from coordinate 33,800,511 downwards.
TTTTACTCATTTTTTGTTAGAGTCTGAGTGCGACCAAAAGGATTATGTCAATGAAAACTTCCAATGACGCCATCAGGAATCGACCTTCCGGCTTGTAGCTCAGTGCCTCAACCAACTGCGCCACCGTTTGCCCCCATCCTAATAACACAGACAACATTATCTTCAGAAACTTCTACCGGACTACACGGCGTGAAATCCCTACAGAGCAACTGAGAACTTGAAATCCCCTTGATTTCGTCGTTGCCATTTTCGGCACATTGAGGCATGCTGCTAACCTAACCCGTGCTTATTGGCAACAAAATTCATTGGCATTGTGCCTATCTTTAATTGCGGTATGTAAAGTAAACGTTGATTCCAGGATTCCTTTTAAAGAACAATGTGCTTTCTAGTATAATAATTCAATAAAAATATATCTACACTGTCAGGTAAATAGTTGTCCTAATAACAAATAAATACGTAGTTGATATTCACATATGGTTACGTATATTTCAGAAGAAAATGCATTTCATATGCAATTTCACATATTTAAGTGCCTTAACAGGCCGATAAATCATAGCTCAATGAACGTTTATATACATGAAAATACATAATATCCGGATACTTGGTGGTCCTATAAGCATTAAACAGTACGCACTCTTCCGCTGCCATCTACTGGACCTATTAACCTCGCTTCAATAAATAACAAGAACCACCGACGTTTGGATCTTGGCAATGTTGTCGCTTCTTTCCAACTGAGCAGTCAAGAGTGATTGTACACAGGCAACATTCCTGAGTGTAACAGACGTTCGTGGCGACCCCGTGAGAGCTCCTGAGCAAGAAAACAAGCATCCATCCGGAGGAAAAGAGAAAAATAAAAGTACAACGACGGGAGATTTCTGAAGATACTAAAAAAAAAAGAAAGTCCTACAAAACAAGATCATAACAAATCAACCTGTCGATGACGTGACAAGCATACTTGGAAGTCGCACTAATTTAACTGCTCTCCTAAATAATTGTCATTAAAAATAGAATGTATGAAACGATTGTAGCCTACGTATACTGCAAGCAGTCTACGAACACTAATATGTACGAAATATTTTGAAGGTATCCTATTCACTTTCGTTAACTGTCGCGGTTTATACGAAACTAAACTTTGCGTCTGATTTGAAACTAAATCGGGTTTCGTTCAATTCCTATACATCGGGTAAGTTTCTTCCATAAATTCAGAAGTGTCTTAAATTCATCTCGTACAACATTTCAGATCAGCTGCACCTTTACTTCCATATTCCTTTCGAAATATAATTCGTTATCACTTATCTAGAATTTCTCAATCAAAGCCACAAACACACAGCGGTCTAGCTAATGATTGACGCATAGAGCGGAAATTCCTGGGTTCTTTAATAATAATTAAAAATTACATTTCAAAATTCTCGAGTAAATCCGAAACTGTACGTTCCGAAAGTACGATTTATCCCATGGGCGTACGATTTATAATCCATGAATTAAGGCGTTACCACTTAAATTTCAAGAATAATTTATGATGAATATGTTATATTCACAGTCTTCCATTGAACTCCACCCATATGTCAAGAGATTGCAAGTGTTAGTTGTAGCAGGTAGTAATGTGTGATGGATGCTGAACAGTGATGCGAAGACGACATGAAACCTGATACGGAGACATAACTGGAACTTCTATAAATAAAATATGCCAAACACTACTTTATTTCAAAAGTTTCAGTCTGCATTTGAACAACGACCAACAACCCGGTTCAAGCAATAACGCCTGCGACTTGTATTCGGAAGTTGATTAATTTGTACCTCGGACGAGGCGCCGACTATCCTGACCGATTTACCTTAGTCAATCCAGGTAAATACCGGAACAATACAAGAATTATGCCATAAATATTTCTTTCAAGTACCTTCTACTTCGTCACTCGCCTATCACTTTCACATTTGACCCTGCGTTGTCTGAGATACGGAGGGCGTCGTAAAACGAACCGTACACAAACAAAATATACGTTAATGCCAAAAAGATATATAAATTAATAACAACACTACTCAGTGGTCCAGTTCTACAATTTTGTTTTGTTTTTATTTCCCAGTGTGAACAAGTTCTGTATTGCTTACGATTGAAGAACATGCAGTCTACTTATTTCAAAAAAACAAGAGCACAGACACCACACGTCTTCAGCTTGGTCAATCGGACTATACCTAAACACTAAACAGTTACAACTAACTAACTAACTAGCTAACCACCCAACCAACCAACTCCATGGAGCAGAGTCCTTCTTGAAAAGTTAATAATTCCTTAACAAGCAAAGAAATTCCCACATTATATGGAACCCAAAGGTTCAGTACCGCATTCACAACAGCCCGCCACTCGCCCCTATTCTGAGCCATATCAATCCAGTTCACGCTCTCCTATCCACTTGTTTAAGATCCATTTTAATATTAGTCTCCGATCTACGACTATATCTTTCAAGTGGCTCTTTCTTTCAGGTTTCCTCACCAAAGCCTTGTATGTACCTATCCTCTCATCCATTCGTGCTACATGCACCGCCCATCCCATTCTTCTTGTTTTTATCACCTGGAAAATATTTACTGAGGAGTACGAAACATAAAGCTCCCCACTGAGTAGTTTACTCCAGTCTCTTATTACCTCGTCCCTCTTGGGCCAAATAGCTTTCTCAGCACTCTATTCTCGAACACCCCCAGCGTACCTTCCTCATTGGAAAAGACCAAATTTCACACCCATATAAAGCAAGTGGCAAAATTATACAAACACAGTATGATAAGTAAAGTAGGTCAACAGCAAGTTAGGATTTGCTACTCGCCAAGTGTTAACACGTGTCATTTGAAGAGGAAAATGACGTAGAAACTTGATAGTTGGTTAACCTATAGATGTGTGTTATATAATCCCGTGTAGCCCACGCTTTCCTTAAACCATACAAAAGCAAATACCACTGCACTACAGCTACCAACACAATAATACTCTTGACTCTAGCTGATGATACTGGTGATCATGTGATGATAACAATAACAGCGAATATGCTCTGTCAGAAATCCGATTTCTCTGACTGAAGGCTCGTGATTTCACCTACTCCCTTCACGCACATATCAGGTTTGTTACTTAAAACTGGCCACGGAGCCTTTTTCTCTTCCATTTCCCTTTCTTACAATCTTGTAAAGAAACAACTGAAACAATCAGCTTACCAGTGACGAAAAAGGAAATTAATGATCTTAGTCTTAAACACAAAGTCAGTTCGGACTTAGCTTATTGGACTTTTTAGTCATAGATTTACACGACTAAGGGCGTAATGAATGCCTTAGACTTCCCTATGACGTTTGTAGCGATCCACAACATTCCAGTGCACACTACACACTGACTGTGCTACTAAATAAACTAAAACACTGTTATGCATTCGTGGCCCAGATACACAAAGTTTATATTTACAGTTCCTTATGGAGGTGTTTCCAGTGAGGTAGGAGCCGAATGCATGTAATTCGTCACTTTCCTTCACATATCTTTACAACGCTTTATCCTACCTTAAATAAATGAACTTGCTGTCCTGATAACACCGCGCACCCCTGCCATCTTTTATCATGATTTGGACCCCAGAACTTCGCTTCGTTTTAGGTTTCACTGTCCAAACCCACAGCTAGCCCATGAAATAAAGTTAAACAATAAATTTCTCAAGATGTCTTATGCAGGCTTTGCTACAATACCATAATCATCATTCTTTTACTTACAATTCATTAAATTTAACTCATTCAACAATCCCATTGTCCGAGAAAGGTAAAATCTCTCTTGAACCTGTCCCCTTAAGAATTACTTTGTAAGAGAAATCCCTTCACTAACATTCTGTACGTCATCTCCACTTGTACCGTATAAATTTAAGAGATTTCCTTTCCTTTATCCCCTCTAGAGCTTCACAATTCGACCCTTCTAACAATCCTCCACCTTCCTCGTTAATTATGGCTCCTCCTCGTGTAAAATTCAAAGAACACTGCCACGTCTTTAATTCCACTTGACAGTCGAATAACTAACACACACAAGGTTAAATTCTGATTGGTCCACCTTCTATAATAGCTTCATATGTGGTATCGTAAGAGCTGACCATTAAGATTCGTGGCTCTGAACGTTTTATATTCGTGCCATCACCGTTTTAAGTGACTTACTGCGGGACCCTGTCAATTGCTGACTAAATAGCGTCGGTCATACATGAATGAATGCGTTACGGATTAGTGGTGGAGTGATATGTAGGAGGCAGAACCGAAGTACTAGTAGGAAAACTGTCCCAGTATCTCTTTGTCCACCACAGATCTCACATGGACTGGCTCAGAACCGACAACGTGCCCCCGAGGTGAGAGTGTGGCGACTAACCGCCTGAGCATGGTACATCCCAGGCACTATCTAAGTTGAAATAAAATCATGAATAGCAATTTACAGATCATGTAGTCGTCTTTGTATGCAAGCAAATATAATATTGGTTCCGATATAAGAACACACCATGAGAGTTTCTACAGACTATGTGAAGCAGGCTCTATTAAAAAAATCTTTATAAATAATATAAATTCATACGATTTATCACTTCTCAGGAAAGAACACGTAAGAATTAAAAGTTTAAGTTTGATCAAAAAGACTATAGAAAAATTACTTCATACTTAGCTCGTTTAAGTATAAACTTACAACGAATTTTTAAACAGACGTTTTGTCACATACGTATTATTCAAAGTCGTCTACCACAGTGCCTACATGTACATATACATATACATATACATATAGGCCTATGTAAACAGTAATTGATTTTATGCCTTTCTTCGACAATCTACTGCAGGAGTTCAGTTCAAGTGTTTCTTTATAATCCAGGATTCGCTTTATACAAATGACAGTCTAAGGCTTTGGCCTCCAACCTTTTTATGGCAAAGGGTCACACCGGTTATTGCGGGCTGGTTCGCGGGCAGCACGTGAAAAATAAAAATAAGTGGTATACCTAACAGCATAAACTATTTATTATGTAATTTTTATAGTATACACATAATTTGCAAATGTGCCTGCGGGCCGTGGTTTGGATACCAACGGTGTAAAGATAAATAGCATTCAAGGCTGCTTCGCACAATATTTTGTTTAATAATTAGCTGCTGGTTTGGCAAGCTTCTGTATTCGTTATATGAGAAAACTGCATGGGACTCTTTACATCTGCCAACAGTACATTTAGGTGCCTAGGCAAAACATAACACAGTCATCAGGCACACACTGAATATTTCAATAACTTCTCTGCTGTAGTTTAAACTACGTTGACAACTGCCTGCTGACGCATGAGGGAAGTAACTGCACTGCAGAAAGATATTTAAGTTCTTGAAAGATAAAAGTAAAAAATGGGGAATATCACTACTATAGAAAGAGTATTTTTTATTTATTCTTTGTAAAATCTACTGGCTGGTTCTGAAGGCCTATACAAATCATAAAATGACCAAAGTACAGGTGATAAATAAAGATAGATTTACGATTGTTTTGAGGTTTTTAGTTCTCACAGCGGTGCTGCAAGTCTTCAGCGGTGTCTACACTGTCGACTGGTGAACAGTTACCGATTTTTCGAAGGAGCGCAGTGCCTCCTCTTGGATTGCTTGACCCTGAAGATGGGCATAATAAGCTTTTCCGAAAATTAGCTGTTACAAGTCAACACAGCGTAACATCCCAGAACACTTGAATCTTCCAAGGCAGAGTTGTCACTGTGCGTAGTTGAAGCCTGCAGGTATAAATTGATTCCGGTCATTCTTAGCGTCTGCCGTACTAGATGTCTGTAAATGGTTAGTTTCTCGCTCCGAAAAATCCAGAAAGATCGCTTCATACATTCTTAATGGATCGCAGATTCGGTATGGACATGTTGGGATAGGGAAAAGTCCCTGCACATGTTTTAAATTGATCCTTGGTCACCTAGCCCGTAGCCGGTCATTATAGAGTTACACAGTTTAGAAGCGGCACAATATTTAACACTTTCAAAGCCGCAATTAATCTACATTGTCCAGAAAGATTCATTTCGCTCCCACACAAAACGCATTTTGCTTCCATTACAAAAACCAATCGGTGAAATCTATATAGGGAAATAAAGCCTTGTATTCTAAGAATTATGAAACACATCATACAGTGTGTGTTAGAGAAATTCAGGATTTTTAATGTTAAATCTGGCAGTATGTATAGCAGCCACTGGGATTTTAAAGTTATTACGTTACCTGGTAAAATAGATAAAAATCACAAAAATTTCCCAGTTGGCGTTCAATTCAAGCCCCTTAGATAAAGCGGTTACACAAAAAGAGATCAATGCGATTCCAAATGCTCTTTTAATAAAACATCCACAGACCCTATTGAAAAGACACGTAACAGATTTAGTGTTACCACTTTCCCCCAATTAAATAGCCTTCCTTCGGAAACAGAAGTAAGGATCTTACTGTTAAATCTATTTGTTTAATGGGTTGGCTCCGGATTGCCATGGTATATAAACTACCGGCACAATGGATAAACATGTCTCAGGGAACGACGAATGATGTCTTTTGCTTCCATTTCCCTGAACTCTCCCTTAGGCTGTTCATTACTTCATTTCGTGCAGGAGTTGATACGGCTCCTGTCACACACAGTGTCCCGGCTTTCCTTCCATCCCATTGTTTCCACCTCCCACGATAACGATAGCTGGGACATTTCCTTCCAGGAACAAAAGGGTGGATGTTTCGCTGCTCTGTCTGATTTATTCTTCACAAGCCTCAGCCCCTTATGAAGACGAAACACACAAGAATCATGTGAGGAATAGCTTATTCTTAGGTTATTAATCGATGATTTAGTATTACAGGCTCCGTACAGCGACGAGTGAGATGGGAAGATTTTAAAATACTGAGGAAATGAAAATATTTCATTGTTCCATCCTGGAATTTGCCAGGAAGCTACGATAACTTTCGTATGGCAAGTAACACGGCTGAGGCTTGAACTTTATACCTGCTGACTACAATTTTACGTCCAAACCAGTACTTTCGGCAAACAAATTAAAGCAACTCACCATTCCCTACATTTTAGAGCTTCAAAAAATCATTACTTTATTTCTACTAATTGTTATGATTGCTTCGGCGACGTTTCGGTAATTTCATAATGAAGAGGGTCGAAGTATAGGATGATAAGTGAATAAGTGCGTCGGGAAATAGTGGAAGGAAACAAAAGTGGTCTAATTTAATAACCCAGCATTTACCTGGGGGGATGAGTAAAAAGCGAAAAACTTTTGTCATTACTGCTGGGTTCTTGAAACAGACTCAAACCTGAAGCCTCTAGAACACGAAGCAGGACCACTAAGTTAAATTACTCTTAGTCTGCTAGTACTGATTTCTCTACAGAAATTAAGAGTGTCTCAGCCTGTAGAGAATTCCCAGCCACTTACAGGCCCTAAATGTCAAGTACTCTATTCACAAGACCACATCTGGCCCCGATCCGGAGCAAATCGAATCAAGTTCTTACACCAAAATCCGATTTTTCGAAAGTCTAATTTAATGTTGAATTGACTGATGTTCTCACAGCGGTATTTCTAAGGATTCAGGTCTTCTGGGATATGACGGTGTGGCGTTGGGTGTGTTTTTCTGGAGGTTCTATTTTAATGTTACCATCTGATTATAGTTTCAGACCTCCCCAATGGCCTCTTCTTAGAGATTCTCTGAATCAAATTCTGTGCTCATTCCTCAACTCATCCATTCCTGTACATACCACATTCATATCATCCACCTTGACTTGATCATCTTTTATTACACTGTGAAGAGTACAATTTGGTACGAAGTTTGTTAATGCTATATTTTACTTAACGCCTTATAACCCAGTGGCTACCCTATGTACCATCAGGTTTAAAATTAAGAAATTATACATTTTGTTCAGAGAGAAAGAAAGTGTTTTGCACAGGTTAATTTTATTCCCTATCACTGTTCCATACTCCCTTCTTGTTCTCATTACTCTTATCAAAATGAGAATTGGGCAAGATTTTTGTCAAAAGAATAAATTGTTTTAAGACTTTAAAAGTTAATTTATGAGTAGCCTATTCTGATTCAAATGACAGCGTGCTAATATTCGATGAAATCCAAACGTAAAATATACGGATTGGGAATCAAAGAGTGTAGCCAATCCAGAGTTTTAAACTTGCTGGAAAATTATACTCCGATCCGCTACTCCTTAATGTTATCACATGTTAAAGCCACTTATTAGTATTCAGTTACGAAATGTTTATCACTATTACTGTAAAGCAGTTTAGACACTCAGATCCTTTCCTAGCACTTCTCTGTCGTCCACATCTTCATGTTCTATCCACACACATCAAGAAAACGTGTATGTTGATTGTAGACTTTATCTTCTAACACAGGGACCCAACTTCCGTTCAAATCGAAACCCTCCCATTTCATTTATTCTCTTTCCCCTTAGCAACTCGGTCTCTTCAATCCAGACTTCTTCCTCCACGTACCCAAAGTTTCTTCCGGCGAACGTTATTTCGTCCTTCCCCCAAAAACTCCTACTCAGGCAGTTCTTCAACCGGGAATCTCTCCTGCCCTTACTCTTACAATGACTTCCTGTTTCCGGTTCTGTTCCTGTTGTATCATAGAGACTCTTTCAACGTCACAAAACCTTTTCTTTTCTGCAGGATATGTTTACTTTTTGGTTACTGAAGGAACCACTCTAGCAACCATCTTTGATGACGTAATGGAATGGGGAATGTAACTCTGTTTCCTCGTTGGCTCCGCAAAGGCGCCCCGAGTTCTACAGAACGACAGAGCCGGAGCCAAAAGTATATACAAGTTTTCCCCTTTCTAATGTTATAATACAGAAAAGCAAACCTAAAAGAAAATTAAAGAAACTTTTAAGAAGCCCTACATTTTCTATACTTCTTACAAAAAGCTGATAATAAATTAATTCCATAACGGTGTTTCAGTTCAATCACGTAGAAGAAGTCGCAACCAGATCCGAAATTACTTACTCGTATTGAAATAGCTCACCGTGCAGAATATAGAAGATAGACTTATCTTTATGACTAATAAATAATTCGATATATAACGAGAAGGAAGCTAAGGACCCGATAATTCTATAACTCGGAAGTAGAGAGCACGTGGTTAGCTTGACGCCGACACCTCTGCGACTATTTTTTCTTCCTAATTGTGATAGATTGTGTTCCCTGTGCGGTAGGGATTGAAGTTCTTGTGTAATATGTATATATGTACATATTACAGTCGTGATTTTTATATCTAAGACGTTTATTGCTCTAAATGGATGCGCAAAAATAGTCTTAAGCATAAAAAATTGAATGAGACAAGAAAATGTAGGCAGATATTTAAATCGATAAAAAATGTTCTTGATGTTTTTAACCTCTGCTCTTTTCTTCAATTGAGCCCGTCTGTTTATCATCCAGAGGAAGAAAGACGAAAATCTATGTAAGACACATCTGTATGTTTTTAAAATTAAAGCACCTGCACTTGTAGTGACTGTAGATATGTTTCGAATATATGTAGGCCTGACTGCTGGTTAGAAGTCAGTATGAACATTGAAAATGCTGCTACCGGAAAACTCGATCAAACTTCTCCGTGCTTCTCGGTCCTGCAGTAATGCTTATTTGGTACACAAATTTCAGGTTGCACTGCATGCAACCGAAGATCAACTTCAAAAATTTCCCCCAAATGCATCCTTCTTCTGTTACCAGAATTTCTTCACAATCCAGTCCTCAAATTGCATATTACAGCTCAACGTTTCTCCAGTTCTGCCTTCCCAAACAGTCAACTTGCCATCATACTTCCTTCTTAACTTCCTAACGCTCTACGTTGCGTACAACCTAAAGGTTACAAGGACGAGCAGGCACTGTTTGGAATCTTCAGAATCGTAAGACTTCTGTTTGCTGCCTACAATAAATGCACTGTCTCTCACTATATGACTGTATTACCTATTTCCACTTCTTTAGCATTTAGTCAGTCCTCAAAACTCCAAAGACGATCAGACTGACTGATGATCAATTGCAAAGTGACTCGAGCTTGGATTCACAGTGTGGTTTAAGCTCTTTACCATACTGGCAGCATATATACTGCGAAATGTAAAAATCTTTTAATTATTTTTACTCAGTTCAACAGAAAATTATCCTGCGGTACGGGCGTGCACACACACACACATAAACACATACACATACACGCCCACAAACAAACAAACAAAAACACACTCAGTGTCTCTCTCGTTTTCCATTTGCTGTTTCTGTTGGCAACTTATATTCGGCTTAAATTCCACCACCAGCAAAGTAAAGCAATAAAGCTAACATACTCGCTTTTTCTTTGCCGACACAACAGAAACTCCCTTCAACCCATATTAGGCAATTTCCATTGCACTTTAGTCTCACGTCTGTCCTCATATCCTTTAGACGACATAACTTCACCTCCTAATACTGTGAAATGTAACCACAACGCTCACCCCACGACAATCTTCCCCCAACATATCTGCATTGCATAAACGTAAGAGAAAAAGTAGAGTTGCAGAAAGAGAGGATGGCAGAGAAGAGTTAGTAGTGTGGGAAACATCGCCCTTTGCGAAGCCTGTTATTAAATATAGGCTAAGGAAATTGGATCTTGTCAAGAGCTTTGTGATTAAAATAACACAGCCCCTTCAAAGAGCTTCTAGAGTCATCCACCTCTGATGGGAGTGAAGAGGAACAGAGTGCATACTATTTTGAATACATGAATATCTGAATAAATTTCTTTAGTAGGAAACATGGGTATAGCGCCTATATATAATACAACAGTTTAAAGAGTTGTCTAACTTAAGTAAGCATATTTTAGATAGATTAAAGTACTACTGTACGTGGGTGATTGATTTTCTTAATATTCTATACTGCAAACATGGGCGGGGTGTATGGGGAAGAAGAAATTGCGTAGATGAATTTGGAAGGAAAGAGACCTACTGGGAAACCTAGGATACCCTAAGAGACAGGATAATATTAAAATAGATATTAAAGGAACAGGAATGGAGGACGTGGACTGAATTCATCTGGCTCAGAATTCGGAGAATTGGCAGATACTTGTGAACGCGGTAATGAAACTTAGGGTTCCATAAAAGCAGGGACTTTCTTGACTAGCTGAAAAACTATTTGCTTTCCAAGAAAAACTCTGTTTTGTGGAGTTAGTTGACTATTTTCTAAACTGTATAACCTCTTAGTATAAAAATCATACTGACAGTAATTAAATCCTAAATGCTGTTTCCTATCCAGGAAATTACGGGTTTAAATATCGGCTCTGAGAGAGACTGTTCTAAGATTTTCCGTGATTTTTCTCAGTTCCGCCACATTAATTCCGGATTAGTATTTAAAACTATGCTACGATTGTTTCCTTCTCATTTTCTCTAATCCCTTATTCGGTATTCACCCTCACGTTCAGCAGTATGTATGTAGGCGTAATAAGCTACTGACACCACCTTTAAATAAATTAAGACATAAGTAAATATTTTTATAAGTGAATATAAAAATTTCTAAGTCTTTCTTTTGGGCATTAAGTGTGGAATTATCGTATTACTTTTGTACAAGAAAACTGTTTCGTAACAGTATAGTAAAATATTTATTTATATTTTTAAAGGCTTCTTTATGCTTTGTTTAGGATGATGATAATAATAATAATAATAACGTAAAACTTACTCTAATTAGAGTATACTTAATAACGTAACTTGTTTAATTCTAAACACATGTTTGCATCTTAGAATAAACTTGTGCATGTAATAATAAAATGGGGTTTCAGTTGGTATGACATCCAATATCAAGAATTCTAAAATCTGTCTTCCACTCATGGCGTAATTTGCAAAAGCAGTAAACATTTATGGTCAACACTACCTCGGGGCACGACATTTTTGTACGGGGAGAGAATAAACCTCCAACCTACAGCAGTGTTATACGATAAACAAAGTTATAGTACGAGCACACAGATGGGGCTACAGCACAAATCTTTCGAAAAAGTGGCAAATTTAACACATTTTTTAATGTAGGCAATCAAATCTACATAGATGAATACAATTCAGTGACTTCTTGCTAGTTCACAATCTTTCATCTCCCAGTAACCTACCTGTAAACATAGTTAAAAATATGGATAACCGAATTATGCCTGTTCAGTGGGTGTGAAATTTAGACTCGTACCCTGTGGAGAGAATATGGTGACATAGAACAGAGTTCAAAGCAGAACGTCGGGACCTCACTGGGCGGAGTAATAAGGAAAATTAAATAAAGGAGAATCTTGTAATGCGTAAACATACTCTACAACGTGAATGTTGCGATGTATCACAGATGGCAAGAGTAGATATGCAACAAAGCTTTAATCATTAGAAGATAAACAGAAGAGAACACATGGCAAACGCAATCACAGAAAAAAGATAATACACTGGCTCTTCAAGAAATAGAATATAATGATGTTGATTGAATTCAACAGGCTCAGCCAGAACAGCGTCCAAGAACAGATCCTTTTAATAAATGTGGGGGGGGGGGGAGAATTTATTAAAATTCTGAGTAACCTTTTGTTTCTTAGGACATTGTTCCATGAAACGGGTAAACCGAATTGCGCGTATGTGCACGAAATATTTGTGCTCATACGTCCAACCCCCATACGTGAGGTGTTTATATTGCGTAGCTCTGCACTGTAACACCTGGCCCGGAAAAATATGTGTTCATTTTGCATATGTTATTAGATAATCACATAAATTCGCATTCTTAATTTACGTTACTGCATAGCGACATGCATTATTATTGATGGTACCAGCGAAGTAATGTGTTGGTGAGGTTCGAATTATGTGCCTGGTGAGCAAGTATGGTTGGCTGATCAATAAGGACGGGGAGACATCAGTGCGAATTGCATTAAACATTTTCAAAGAACTTCGACAGTGCAATATACGAATCACTAAATAAATTCGCAAATATGAAAAATTTGTTCTTAATTATGCATTAAATATGTCGAGGACCAAAGAGTTAAGAGTTTTATGTGATGTTACGTCGTGTAGACTGGTAAAATTATAACCACATTCCGGAGGAACTGAGTAACTCTATCTTCAGGATAAGGCAATCCAATAGACCTTACAACCCTGTGAGAACTTGTGAGGCCTCCAGGTCCAGATGTGAGATGCCCGAAGACCAGCCCAGTTTTGCTACACCGTTTCGCCTGCTGTAAGACCTTAACAATCTTGTCCAGCTAGTGGCAGTTTTTGGAAACTTCTTTCGGCTTCAGATCGACTTGAATAAATGCTATGTTACACGGGACCGGGCACACACTGCCATCTTGTGAAGTAATGGTGAACTACCTGAACGTTTTTACTCTCTTTTTCCAGAATCCAGCACGAAAGAGAAAGAAAGACCAAAAATTATAACACACTTCATTGACATGCGCGTGCGATTGCGCAACAAAATGATTATGACGTCATTCGTACAGAAGACAGGGAGAAGTTTCAGAAAGGGATGGGAAAAACAAGACAATGAAAATAACAGAGTCGGCACAACTTTGGAAAATGGCCGACCAACTTACGTTGAGTATGTAGTTGAATGGTGAATAAAACGAGACACTAACAGGAAACGCCAGATTCACACGGCGCTGTTGTGCTACGTACTGGTACATTAACAACTTAACATAGTGACAACCATTGTTATAAATCAGGCCATTAAGCGATTCTTAAAAATTCCTCATAAGGATTTATAATATTTGACATATTTTTATAAAATGTTTATACCTAAGACAGAGGCAAAAATGATAAGTGCCGTGTATCTATTACATAATAATTCAGAAGAATTCAATTCTTTGTTTATTTACATGCTGACTCATTGGCTAATTACAAAACCTGCAATAATACACACTTACAAAAGTAACATAAGCTAAATACGGAATGCATTCAAAGAAACAAATGAACGTGACATAATAATAATAATAATAATAATAATAATAATAATAATAAAAATAGAGGCAGGGAAATTTACTGAGTGGCACAAATTCTTATTTAGTTCTTATTAATGAGTGACAATTTACCATAAAATCATACTAATTCAGTCCAAATTATGGACAGAGGAAATCAGAGAAACCTGTACTAGTAGTATTTACAATGTTAAGTTTCTCAGCTTGCTGGTTATTTAAAACCTAACTGAAATGATAATACTAAAATGATTAAGTTCTCTCTTGAGTGGGGAACTTGGTGATTTATATTTTGCTAGCAGAGCCTGTTGGTGGCATAATTAAGTCCAGGAAGTTACGATTTGCTGGACCGGAGGCCAAATGTGCGAAATAAGATATGCGAGTATATTTTTACAAAGAAACGTTATGAAAATAAGTTCTAGGAATATACCTGAGATAAAACTGACCTTAAAGTAACAAATTTCTGTAATTGGGGTTTGAACGACTGTAGATCTGAGAAAAGTGGGGATTCTTTCTTAGTTTCCGGACACAATACCAGAATTTTGCACACACACCAACGTAAGACTGTAAACAAATTAAAAAGTAAAACTTTCACTTGTTTAATTTATTATATTCTTACTTTGATCTGCGTAAAAAACTCTGGTATTGTATCTCGAAACTAAGAAAGCTTCCGCAATTTTAGGCACAAATTTCGAGCAACTTTAATTTTGTTATTGATTACAAAGAAATGCCTCCAGACAATTATGTTTCGAGAAACACAACGTTTAAATATCATGGACTGGGACATGCTTTACGAAGCACTACTTATTTCTCAGCAGACAATCTCAATTAGAACACGTATAGTTTCTACAGTATGAGGAAAAGCTTTTAGGAAGAACACGGGGAATGCTTGCACACTAAAATTTACGATATGGCATCGAGGATTTCTCTGCTAGGATAATGTAAAATATTCTTATTCTTTGCTCAGTTCAAAATAAATGTTCATTCGTTGTGAAAGTGCTGTTAAAGACAAGTTATTACTCTACTGGGTGGAAGAAAAGTCTTTAAAAGAAAGAGTAAGGGGTTTGTGTGGGACATATTTCTGGATTTGGTCTTCTAATGCTTAGAAGGGAGAAAAGGTATTGTAATCTCCTCAGAAAGAAAAGTCTTTTCCTTGCATGAATGCAGTACTGAGTACATCTGCCTCTTTTTGGATAGGGCTTTCTCTTTCCTGGGCCAAAGAAAAAAATGATTGGATATTATCTGGACTAGAAAAGACAATGTACCGATCGAAGGTACATATATCAATTGATTGTCCAGAAGATTTTAAGCAACATTACGACCACGGCGGAAGCCTTCAATTACATATCTAATCTATTGGATGAAAGCTATTGCGTCCTCTCACCTATACTTACACCTGAGTCTCCTATGTGGTTTGTCTCAGCATTTTCGAAAAAAAATTTGCACGCATCTCTCACTTTTCCACACGTACTATGTTTCCTACGCCCGCAACTTCCTTAATTTCTTCATCCAAAATAGTCTTTAGACTATACATTATGAAGGTTCTCATTCTGACATTCACTTCATTCTCTCCCTTCTTCAGATTCCTTACTTCTTTCTTCAAAAAGATTCCTCAAAAACCCACAATGTATACTGTCATCTTGGGATGAGAAGACCGAGTTTTACACTCCAAACAGGTGTTATAGCTACAGATTTTTATAAATATAATTTTAAATGCGACTCCATTATATTCTTGGCTACATGAACAAAACCCTCTGTCAAATACAACACTCTTTGAGTTGCCAGTCAGATTATTATTTATACTTGAGTTCAGTATTTAAACACGAAATGAGAATTTACAGCATGGGGGAGGTATTAGATAATTTATATTATTAAAATTAACAAATTACAAAGCACACACATGCTGTACATACTCGATTATCTTCTAAGTATGGAACTATTCACAATCAACCATTTAGTTCGAAATACGTCGCGCACAATACCATAAGTACTTGCGGTAGATTATGTTCAATTGAACAGATTTATATGTTAACCAGTGCTTATGATACAACAGAAATGCATAACAGTGTCGCTTCCTCAAACCATAAGCGCTAAATAATATTTATGTTACACGAATAACCATAGTCATTGCAAATAAAACTGTGAGTTTTTTCTCTAAGAGATGTGGTAAAAGGTGAGGTTGTAAGGAAGACTGCAGACGTTTCTCGAAGGCAGAATATGTAAGGTAGTTAATATAAACAGAACACATTTAAAATAAGAAAAGAGAAACAAAATAGAAACATGACTTAAGAATGACGAGTTATTGAAATAGCTGTATCCCTGCTTGTCGTTTCCATATAGAAGTCAAAAAAGGGAGTAAAAGAGGGAGACACACACGTGAAGACGAAAACAACCCTCAGAGGAAACATGGAAGCAATTTGCATCGTACCCTGGGAGCTTTCCATCTAAAGGTCAACGCTGATAGCTTTACAACTCAATCTTATGCTGCATTATACTGCAGCTCAAGATCCCCAGCAACCAGAGGACGTAAAGAGTGAATTATTCAAACAGAATGGCTGCATGAGCTGAGAAACGCCATTCCTTCCGTCCCAAGCAAACAAGTTCCGATGCCCTCTCCGACAAAGCAAAACAAAACCAAGAAGTGAAATGAAATAAAATCCATTCGGAGGAGATAATTGTACTTCTTCGTATGTTTAAGAAGAAAACTACTGGTAAAAACGTTTATTGTGCATTAAAAAAGAATCTGAATTAACATACTCACATGTCTGAGTAATTTACGCAGGGTTCAATAACGGGAATGTGTGAAGTGTCCACCATATAGCAATAAGAAAGAGTATTAGGCAAATCTGTCAGTAGTATGTAGGAATATAATAAAGTTTAAATTGTCCATATGAAGCCTAGTTTGAAACATTTCGTCTTGATACTTATTATTTGATTTCCTTCTTCTATTGCATCAAATTACGATTCCCATTCAAGCTATTAGAAGTAAACAGAAACTGAAACACCGAAGAGTCCTAAACACTGTGTGCCGTTAATGAGAAGCATTGCGCACACTCGTAACTCTTGCAGTTCTGAAAACATGTCTCATTTATTTATGGTTTATTTAAAGTTTCTTGGAAACACGTGTCTTGAAAATTTGACTTTTAGGCGCCTTCACAAAATTGCGAAAAGCGAATATTAGCTTCATCATGTCTGCCGTCCGTCTGTCTATCCGTCCTTCCGTCGATCTGTGTGTCCGTCCGCCACCATGCAACAACTCGGCTCCCACCGGACGGATTTTCATGAAATTTGATATCTGAGTATTTTTGGAAAATCTGTCATGAAAATTCAAGATTCATTAATACCTTGTATGAATACTGGGTACTTTACATGAAGACCTATTGTACACTTATGGTAATACTTCGCTTAATTCTTCTTAGAATGAGAAACGTTTCAGGCAAAAGCAGTAGAGAAAATCAAAACACACATTTTATGCCCAAAAATTTTTTTTTGAAAATTGTACTGTTTATGAGATAATATGGAAAAATGTGGTACAGCCGGACAGGACACATGATAATATAATACGGAGCAGAAATGTTGCGAGAATACAGACACAGAATCATAATATTTAATACTTATTGCTTTTTTTACGGCAACAATGGTTATGCAAACGCACCTCATTATTACGTTACACGTACATTTCTTGTCTTGCTTTATTAATAAACTTCATATGAACTATTGGTTTCAACTTGAAAATCTGTACTGTTACGCTGTGCCGAACATAGTACGAATAATTACAGTCTGAAGGTCAGATTCAACACATGATAATTCTTTGTCCTTGTTTTCACGTACCTCCAATCCATCTGTCCTCAGACGATAAGAATTTGGACGACCCTGACATAATTAGGAGAGAAGCATTCGATGTAGGTTAGTAGTGCCAAGCCGTAAAGGTAACAAGTACAGCAATAAAATTCAGGCAATGGCAATAGAGTCAGCAGTCAAAAGTGTGTAAAGGTAGCATAACGATGCTATAAGGCTCTATAGCACCCTCGCCCCTACCGCTCCCCTAACCAACAAACAAGATGGTTATTGCCTCTTTGCAGTATACTAAAACCTCTTCCAGCTTGACACTTTGTGGCTTGTCAGAGACATCACTGAGTTAGGTATCCAACAATAATCACGCCGCTTACGCTGTGCATTTATATAACCTTTAATTCTGACAAAATGAAAGTGGTAATAAAGATATGAAATTGTAGTGTGCTCATCTACAGACTTTTTATCACAAAAAGGGACAGGAACAGAAAGAGGAACATTAATTTCCTCAAAAACATTTACTCTATAGAGTTGTCTCTTTTATTAGACAGGTTATGTACGTGACACTATTAATTCTAGTGATAATAC
Organism: Reticulitermes speratus; assembly: GCA_021186555.1. Lineage (NCBI taxonomy): Eukaryota > Metazoa > Arthropoda > Insecta > Blattodea > Rhinotermitidae > Reticulitermes > Reticulitermes speratus. The sequence continues at coordinate 33,782,235 of JAJKFL010000003.1, read as the reverse complement.
AGTTTATAATAATTCAACCTTAACAAACAAGCATGTTAACAACATTACAAACTGATTTAACGGTCGTTAAAGGAACAAAATTGTCGTACTACATAAAAGTTCTAAGTGTGCATTAGTTGTCAAAACATCAGCAGTCTTTTATTTCTTTACTACCACAGACATTTTAAAGCAGATTTTAGTAGACCGAACACAATAACGCTGTAAATATATTGAGTAAATATTTTCAAGCGTTTAAATCATTAAATATAAAACATATTACTTTATAATAGTACTAAAATCTGCAACATTATTTTGTATCCAGCAGCACTATATACTCTACGGAAAGACATTTGAAGAATTTATTTATTTTTTGCCTTTTTAAAGAAACCTATAAAAATAACCACTCTTCAGTTCGGACATGCGTGGAAAAATCTGTATATGACAGCATATTTGTCATAATTTTAATGTCTTTTAATAGCATCGATCAATTTTCGTTACTAGTTCTCTGATAATCACGACACAGGGATTTAGTTTCTTTCAACGATATTCGATATATAATTGTTTACTTTACAATCACATATCCATTATATTTAATGTTAAAGTACAGCTTAAAACGTCAAAGCCAGTTGGGCTTGCGTAACTAAACCAACATTGTTTTCTTCAAGAACATCATCTGCAGCAAGTATTAAATTATCGTGGCGTAAAATTAATTCCATGCATTACACAGCAGCACGGTAGCTTATATCTAGGCAACAGAACTACTTTATGATCTTTTGTGTCCTGGGGAGTTCATAGGCCAAAATGTGGTGACACCAACTTTAATATAATAGCAGAATGAAAAATGGAGAATTATTTACAAAGTATTGTAACATTCCAAGTGAAGAAAGGGGAAATAAAGGACAAAGAATTTGGTCCCAAGCAATGCAAATGTTACAACATGCGAATTGAAAAATTAATTTCTAGCAGCCCAGGGTTGCTATAATTTCATTACATCACATTACAACGTTGGGACGACTAGGCGCTCTGTAACCGCAACAATGTGTTCAGTTTCCATTGTAATTATTTCTACAGTCTGCTCAAGTAAGGCTCTCCGACTTCGGGTGTGAAAATTCAAGGTTGCTTGCGATTTTTCGTAACGAGAAGATCGCATCCTGTTGCAGTGCCAGGTTCTCATTTTATCTACCCTGAGGTACAAATAATTACTTTTACAGCTTTGAGAAACGTAAATAACAATGCTATGAAGTCAACATTTTATACAAGGCAGTGTTATTACCAGCTTCAATTACGTTACACGTGTTCACTAACGAAAGTAGTTGTGAATACAGATGAGAACACAAATATTTTCATACTGAAAGTGAGTTCTCTTCCAACTTCTCTTTTTCTTAGGGTCATCCAGTAGCTGCTTACATTTTGTTTCTCGTCTTCCCGTCCCTTCTATCTTTCTTTCAACAACGAGTTTTGCAGCAGTTCCTATGCAAGATATAAACAATCCAGTCAGCCCTCCTTCATCTGATACTACAATAGCCTATTTAGATGTTTTTATTATGACAATTCTTCTTTTACGATCAGCCCTAGAATTGGAAGCAGTAAGGTCCCGTGAAACTTAACTATTTAAAAATATGATCGACATCATACACATTAAAACAAGAATCCTCATATTTCTATCACCTGTAGCTTGTGAAAATCCTATTTATTTATCATCGTAAATATTATTTGGTCGTTCCTGTTATTTGAAATTAAATTATAAAATAAAAAATGCCGGTATGCTACCCCTAAGCGCTCCTGAATTTTGTAAATAATGTTACATGCTATTTATTTACTTTATTTTCACTACTTCCCAACCACATATTCAAAAACATCTGCCATCAACGCCAGACGTGAGTTGCAGTTGAGGTATTCTGTGGTACGAAACTGATCAATGTGTCAGAAGTGAAATGAATATGGTAAACATAAAAATATTCCTATTTTATTTCTGAAGGACTTCGAAAACAGGCGTGTGTCTTTCGTGCACCGTGGTGGAGATGTAATTAGTACATATAAGTGCCAAACTGACTGTTGTAAATGTGGTCATGAACCTTCGGGTTCCATAAAATCCGGGACTTTCCCGACTTGCTAAGGAACGATTAGATTCCCAAGAAAATCTCTGATCCTGGCTTTAATATGGAACTGCTACTCTGTTTCATAATTATCGGTCTGTGGGTTCTACAATACCGTATTTCAGAATTTTCGGCACTGCTCTGTCTGCTATCTCAAATTTCTTTCTTAGTCAACTGTTCGGACGAAAACTGATGGCTGAAAACCACGTCATGTTGGGATGACGAACGTGACACCTTGCTGCTGAGAATTATGGCTGTTTTGTAACGTACCAACGTAAAAGTAGGTGTTGAATATATATATAATCACACTTGGTCTAACTGTATGCTGCAAGTCAGTTAATCCGGAACCCAATTAGGAGATAAGAAGAAAGATGCCTTGAGTACAATGGCGAGAACCTGCAGTACCATGTATCTTTGGTAGCAATATAAAGAAAAAGAAAGCAGACAAAAAATAAAGGTCTAAACAGTTGAGAGGTTCACTAAAGGCTTCATTAGTGATAGGGGACGTGACGTATGGGGTCCGCTAAGACTTAGCCACCATCAGTGGACTCGCAATCTGCCCAATATACCTCAGCTCCTAGAGAGGGAAGTTCGGAAAAATCGTTGGTAACATCACTGAAGATCCCTAAAAAGAAATAATTCTTTAGAAGAGGCAGCGAACGCTTGTTTTGAAGGAAATATAGCCTAAAACAGGCACGGCAGGGTAGGAGGTAGTATTACTCAGAGGGTGGGAGAAAAGACAGGGTTGAAAAAAAAATAGATATATAACCCCTAACAAAGTAAACTAAAAAACTTCACAGAGAAAATAAAGTTGTAACTCACACAGACTGACATCCTGTGTTCTTGACCTCTTGTTACATCCCCTTCGCTAGTTCTGCGCTCTGTTGTCTACTCCTCTCCAGAAAAGGAACGATAAACACTAAGGCCTAGTCTTTCATTACTCCTCGTACAAGAGCAGTGTAGGCCTAGTGACTTCATTGATAGCCATTCATTGAATAAAAATGAAGTGCGACGTTAGAGATGTTAGTCAAATGAAAATAAATTACTGCACAATGCGGCTGTAACCAAAGGTTTCTAAAATTATCAATGACTTAGACAGGTCTGACATCGCAACATATCATAGACTTGCGAATTGACTTTTATTTGGAAAGAGGTGTTTTTAGAATTCTGGATATTTATGCATAAGATTCTCTGTATCCACCTACGGAAACTGAAGAGAAGATTGTACTGTATGTGTAGAAAACACACAGACTAGAATATTAGTTTCTAGTTTCTAAAAGCAGCAAAAAAAAAAGTTTGCACACAAGGCCACTAATACAACTCCTCAAATATGCCTCTACGAAAACAGCACACATAATTTTTTTATTTTACGTTCCGCATAGCCTGCGTTGAAGCGACTGGGGATTACAAAATGTGCAAACTCTTGGTTGCGTCAAAAATGCGATCAAAGCGGTCGTCATAATTTAAAAAAAAACTGTGTCGGTCTTTTAAATGCAGATTATAAATTGCATACGAAAACAGTATCAGCAAAATACCGCAGCTTTATGCAGAGTTGTTCCTGTTGTGACTACATTTTTACGATGAAGAACTTAACTCAGGAAACGAGAAACCATGTCTTTGAAATGCAGGTCAATTACGGACAACAAATATTGTTTAAGGAAATAAATATAACCCTTTCATGACAATTGATCGAACATTAAATTCGCAAGACGTCAGTAATGCAATGAAAATTGTGTAATTGTTACAGTTCTATATTTACTTCACTTATTTCATATATTTTTTAAATGACAGATTAAAATCCAGTTTTAATTTACAATTTTTAATTTTATAACTGTTATCACTAATGCAGCAAATATATAAACAAGCACTTAGGTAATGAATCCATAAAATAAATGAGCATAAGGTACATGATGCTTAATATTTAATCCACAGAAGTGGCGCATGCGTCGGCCTTTGTGTCGCCTATTCAAAGTATATTACATTCAGAAGCAGAAATACATTCGGCCTCATGATCTGCGTACTGAACAACAAACATAACTGCCGATATACTAACAGCGTAGGACTCTGAAACATCCCATAAGTTGTAACGGACTATACTGCTAACTGAACCTTCCTTAATAAAAACGAATTGTACTTTAAGTCATAAACAACCAAAACATAAAAAAAAACCTTACAGTAATAAAAATACCTCTATAGCAGGGACGTTTTTATGAGAATTTAAGAAATAAGTAGTTGACCTAGGTAAAGGGTCATTCATATTTAGAAGGCTACTCAGTCAGAATTCAGAAGGATGAAGGTCGAAACAGCTGAGCCTTATGAGAACTAAAGGATGTGATTGGTCAATAAAACCCATGAGTAACACGTGCGACATTTCGCTCGTAAGAAAGCACCTTATTTTGGTGTAGGTCAGTTTTACAATTTTACAGCACAACTGAATTATGGACTTACAGGAAGGCTCACAAAAGAGAATATAAATATCGACAACATGAATTGCAGTGTGTCGAGTGAATGCAAAAAAGGGTAGACATTATTTTCTTTGTTAATATTGCAACCACAGCAGCCTGGAAAGGCAAGCTTCTTTAAATGGGTAAAGCCTACACTGCAAAGGAAACGGTAAATATCAGCATTCCTACAGTTAATATATATTTTTTATATTCTATATAAACCTTACTGCGATTTCCGCCGCATCGCAGCTAATTTTAAAACATTTCAATGCATGGTTTGAAATAAACACCTTTGCCATATCATCAACAATAATAACAATGATGATGATGATGATAACGACGACGATAACAACAATAAAAACAGGAGCAATAATGACAATCATATAACAGCAACTAATAAACTGCATAAACCTATGGAGCAAATTTCGCCATTATTTACTCACCTGGTCAAAAATTCTCAGCCTTTTATTCAGCGTGAAACTTCATCACCTTGAGATCCAGGAAGAAACCTGTCCATAACCTCAGAAATTATACTTCGAGCCTTTTTTAATATTATCTTCCGTCTTGAGTTTACGAAATGGTTTATTTCTATCAGGTTTCCGGATAAATATTTTGTAATTATTTTTTATATCCGTCTATGAAATAGATTATGAACCCATCTCAATCTCTTTCTGATTTCATGGCTCTTAATGCTTCGTGAAGGGGACAAATCTGAAGCTCTTCATTATGTAATTTTCTCCACTATCCAGTCACTTCGTAGTCTTTAGGTCCAAATACGGCACTCAGCACACTGTTGTGCAACATCATCGAATTTTAGCGTATATTTAATAAGCAAACAGTTTTCTCCCATTTTACTTCCATTTCCGTTTGCAGTACACAAAAGGGAGATTATCTAATCAGAAGCTGATCCATTACATCGATATTCACTGATAATCCCCAACAATTTCGTCTCACCCATAAAAGGAATTAACGTCTAACGAAGAATGTTGAATTACTTTGTGTGCTCTTAAAAATGATAATATTATGCCCCGAAAAGTATCTCTAATTAATATCTTTATCAACACATACTGGTTTCTGTGTTTCCAAAATATCTTATTACCAAGTTTTCACAGCACTTACTAATACTTTTACATGACAATTTTCCTCTCCTTTACAATACAGTGTAGGTGCAGTTTGGCTGTGTATTGGGTCCTGGAAGCGAATTCATAGAAATTTTAAGATTGAAACGAAAAAAGAAGGGAATAAACAATTTTTATAGTTTTCATTTTCAGATACTTATAATAGAGCACTAAGCAAAATTTATACTTAAATATAACAGGAAAAGAGGAAAACAAAAATATGTAATCTCTCCTAACTTATAAGCAAAGAAGAAGGGACAAAAGGGTGAACTTTTGTAAGGAAATTACACGATAAATCAAAACAAATTTCATACTGGTGTGAGAATATAAGCTAAGACACAAAGACAAAATGAAACGAAACTTCAAAAACGCAGGGGAATGGAGAAAGCGAACTGTGAAACAACAAAGAAATAATCCAGTAAAACACACCGTAACTACGGAAACGAAGAAGGGGCGGGTAATGGGAGAAAAAGAGAATAAGTAAAGCGTTCTTTTGTAATACTTGCTCATATACAGGGGTCCAGATTTCTCGCTTGGTTTTCCTTGTCATTATACAAATTTTAATACGAAGGCACAAAGTTAATGCAGCTGACAGTGCGAAATATTCGCCACATAGCGTGAGGAAGGCATGAAAGCATAGCGAGGGAGTTGATTTATTTTGAAATACCCGCCGGGAAAAATGAGAAGTCTGAAAATGCTCACTGCTGCTACAAAAGGATTAAAACATATCCAGCCAGAAAACGAAATCTAGTTTCATTTTTTCGTTAATTAGCAAATTCTTTTTAAATTGGCCCGCGAATTAATAATTGCTTCATACTGTTGTGGTTGGTTTCAAGCAGTAAGCTTGTTATTTGGAGAGATACCTGAATCCAGTCAGTGCCAACGTCGATTAGCCTATTCACGAAACAATTTGGCTTCCAAGAAATTAACCAGTTAAAGTAAATCGAGCTTTCGCTTAACCAACTCGGAAAGCTGGGAAGATTCAGCAGGGTTTCGCCTGTAGCATATCAGGCGAAAATGGACAAGAGTTCCTCAGACTTCTGATACTGCCGACCGGTATATAGTTCCAAAAATTGTTGCAGTTCTTTACAAAAAATTTCGTTTATTAACATAATGAACGTTTTTATTACAAATACAGCAGTATGAAAAAAACTAATCATTTTATATGAGAAAAATTACGTACACGTTTTCAGTTTTAACTAAAATACAGGGTATACACAAAAGAATGGTGCAGTTTCCCTTTATTCACCATTGAAACCGCACCATTCTTTTGTGTATAGCCTGTATAATATTTATTTCATGATAAGTGTATTATCAAAGTAATAATACATTTCCTCTAATGCCTTGTGAGCCGGTAAAAGAGTTTGCAGTTTAAGAGATTTCCGAGGTTTCAGTTTGAGAAACACTGTACTGGATAATACTTTACGGACACCATATTCCCCTTTAATTTTATTTTTTTGATTTCCAATTCTAAAAATATTTTAATATGCAATAAAGAAGGAGAACAATTCCATAGAAAGTTTGGGTTCATTACAATCGGCGAAATTACTCACATCGCGTTATTCCTAGAAAAGCACGCAACCTACCTTTTTTATACAAGGACCTACAACCAACCGGCTTTTACATTTCCTTTTCTTCAAGAGAGCATTCGTTAATAAAATCTACTTGGGTCATAGATTCAGGTATCATGCAGGAAAATTGGTGTTATAACCCACAGTAATATTTTAAACGTGTCGGCACATATAGAGTAGCCACCCACAGCTTTGAGTATTCTATTAGGATTTCGCATTTTTTTCAAAATCACAAAATCAAGAACCCTAAAACTACCTGAACATCACATGTTACCAGATATTCGGGTGATCAAACATGAAGAGATAAGATGGTCGAGGAACTTATGAAGCACGCGCGGGAAGAGACTTCCATGCCGGTCTTGGTTGGAAAATATAAACTAAGAAATTGCGTTTTTCTGGGGTATTACGCGGCCGAAACGTCGGTAAACAATTGCCACACGACGCCGCGTAATACCCCAGAAGAACGCAGATTTCATCAACATTGCGGCGGAATCCTGAAATCAAGGTTAATATTAATGAAAGACACGACTTGGAATACCCAGGTGTAGATGGGAGGATCATATTAAAGTGAAATTAAAGGAATATGCTGGGATGGCGTTGAATATATTAATCTGACTCACGATAAGGACAATTGGCGGGTTCTTGTGAAAACGGCAATGAACAGTCGGTTTCCATAAAATGCGGGAAATTTTAATAGATGAGGAACTGTCAGCTTCTCAAAGAAAAATTTGTCTCCTTGGAATTAGTCAGTTACAAAGTTAGTTAGATAGTTAGTTGGTTAGTTAGTTAACTGGCTATCTGAATATGATTTATGTAGAAGCAGTAGATTTTAACACAAAGGTTTATTTACCCGTAATGTTGGCGGGGCGACCGAGAAAAACATACAAATATTCAGTCTGAATAGCTGATATAGCTACAGGCCAAGAATGGACCAGATCCTGCAGGATAAGAGGCAACATTTTATCACGTAACACGCAAAGAACTCCAATTATCCTACAATTAGAGTTACCAAAAAAAATCTGCGTTCCTGCAGCAGAACCTATTGTGTACACTTTGGAAATTCCCTTAAGATAATCTTAATAATTTTTGCAACATATCCTGTGTACTTTGTTAATTTCACTCCTGTATAATAGATTCCGGAGAATCATCATTACTATATCTGGTCGGCACTAGAGCGTAACTTGTGTCACATAATTCAACTCAGTACAGACGATCTTCACGCCGTGTTCCGAAAAAGTACGCTACGGCAATGTAAACTTGCGAGGTTTGAGGTCCTCCCACCGGTGCTGCACAATAAATACTCAATTCTTCTGTGATGTTACGCCTTGTCCCTGGTAAGCAGTTACGGACGTTTTGAAGGATAATAGTCCCCTCAATTTAGTGCCTTCTTGGACGGCTTAACCCTGAAGTTTAGGTTTCTAGGATTTTCCAAACGCAGGTAACTACCTAAAAAGTCTACTACGTAACATATTAAAAGAATTAAATCTTGTAATATAAACCTGCCCTCTAGGCCTATACGATGGTCTCTCAAAGTCTTCACGCGGTTCTTCTAACATCATATCGCCTATTCTGTACCATTCTGTAAATGTTAATACCGTAGACCAAGGGTGCACGAATTTCCCAAAACTCTAGGCGCAACCTCAAAGTTGTAGGCGCCAGAAGGGAGAAATGAAGCAAGCTCCATCCTGAGGATTCACAAATATCAGGCGCCACCGTAAAAATGTCGTTACCATGGCGATCAGGCGCCCATGATTTGTAGAGTATTAATGCACCGCTTTAGGCGTACGATTCATGATATCTGCTGGGACATAAAAGAAAATACATTGACTGAATCAGCACTTTTAGGCGCGTTCATAAAATTACGAAAAGCGACAATTAGCTTCGTCATTTCTGTCTGTCCGTGTGATGTAAATGGCATTCTATTAAAACTATTAGTATACCCTCTAATTTAAAAGTACGAAAACTGTAGAGGCTTACTCAGGGACGAAGAGAGAGTAACCACATCACTGGAATTTTAACAGGGACATAGGTCATTCTTGCTCCGGGGCAGAATTCCTATTGACAGAATTGTGGTACATAAAGGGTTAATTAAATAATTCACAATCTAGACCGCTGTAAGAGTAAAGAAGACAGACACGTAACCATTTCTCTTCCCCGATTTACAGCATACTTCACCCATAAGTTTAGTTCCAACCGCGGTCCCACCAGAAGGTTTGTGTTGAATTCCCTCTCTTGTACATCCCCATCGGTCTCACACACCCTTTTCTCCTTCTTCTTTACCTTTTTTTTTTTTTTTGCATTTTTTCCAATGGCTTCTCTTTCAATATTGAACCAATGGGGTGAGATGGGATTATGTATGGAGACTAAGAAAAGGGAAGAAAAATAAAGGTTAGGGGAGCCATGAAGGAGAGAATAGATGTATGGGGACTACGATGGATGTTAGGATGGGGTGGGCCCAAGGGATGATGCTGCTGTTTGAAAACTTCCTACGCTGCTAGACGAAAAACAAGGCTTTAGACAGAACGTTCTGTCTGAAACGAAATAAGCGGACCTAAAGTCTTATGGCTAGCTGCACGATACTGGAAATTCATTAGCAGTTTATAGTCATTCAGATGGCCACTAAGCTCTCTTCTTTATGGTAACACACACTTCGTCATCGGGTTAACAAACCCCCATTACCCATCCTTATTGTGTTTAAGAATAAAATTTTCTCATCTCAACTTAATTCGTTCTAAATTCACAATTTCAAAAAACCAACAAAGGCACTATATTATCAAGTATTGTTCAATATCCCCTACATATGTTTCGGTTCCAGTTGAACCATCTTCAAGGGGTCAAGGTTAAATTCATATTACATCCATCAGTTAATCTGATGATATAATACATATACACCACAATATACAGTTACGTTACTATCACAGTAACAGGCTACAGCAAGCAATCCCATTACAGGCCTGGACAGACCCTTAGGGTTCCAGGAGGTTGAGGCTCCCAGATTTCTAGACAATCGGCACATGAAGGTGGTAAGGTTGTCAGCCCTACGCACCGGCCGCCTTTACCCCCCAGGAAATATTCCTGGTACTCATTTCTGCTACTGTTTGAACTGTGACACGAATTGTGTCCACTTTTTAGAGTTTAAAGTATAAACATATAAAATATAAGAAATATAAGAATAGACTCTTCAGCAGGTAGAATGTCATTAAAATTTACGAGTGTCATTAAAAATTGCTGACAGTGGTTTTTTGTACAAATTGGAGTTGACCAAGCCCTGTTAGTTGTCTTGTATTATTAAGTGTCAAGGTGTCTTGTAGTGTGCTGATTACCACACTACAAGAAACCTTGACACTTGATATTAGGACATTTGAAATTCAGTTGCAGCCGTAGCCGCAATAAACTTAACACGGATTACGACCCATTTAAATAAAGCTCGGGATCATCCCTGACAAACGTGAAAGAAAATATTGTAAACATCCCCAGAATTATAAGTAGGTTCGCTTTCGTCGGCCTTCGTCGTAAGGAGGCTCTCTTATAACACCATCAGCTGTTGAAAGGGCTGAATGGTTAGTAAAGGCGTTGTTGTTTCCAAGACTGTCACGTGTCACGAGTTTGTTTATGCATAGGCAGGCGGACAAGGAAAGCTGCGCAACCGTCTGTCACATTTGAAGTGTTCGCATACTACACACAGAAGTCACACTGGATATTAGGTTTGTACAAAACTAGTTAACAAAAGCTCTATTTCTCTGCCTTCCAATCAGAATTGCGTAAAATAAAATGTTTACAGAGTACGTGTAGAAAGACGATGGCTTACTTCATGTGCGATGTACAATTTCATTCCGAAGTGGCTCAAGACTGTATATTAGCTCTTCGCAGGAAAACTGCCAAACGTTGTTCCGACTCCTACTTATGTTCCACAGTGGCCTGCCCTACCACGGACAAAGGCACTATTTGCACTTACGTGACACCAACCACATGGAAGGAATTACGTTTTTCAACGTAGGGAAGTACCAATTTCTGCCAGGCTAACAAACATTTAAAGGCTGAGTTCCTATGCCACAGACAAATTGTTTGATGCTGTAAAGGGAAATAATCGCAGTTTGCGACAATCATACTAACACATTACAAATACACAGAATTCTTTTAATGTTGAAGTGGGCTGTACATATAAGCATGACTGTAATATGAGTGATTTAAGCAACAACTACAGAGGCATGCTAAGCTACATTTATCCTGAAAATCTCTGGTCAGTCTATTTGCAGAAATTCTAACATGGGTAATTTTAAAAGAATGGATGGTCAGAAAGGTAATAAAAATGAAGTAAATATATAACTGGCCTCTTGCTTACGTAAGCACGTCTGCAGATAAGTTACATGATAATGCCTGTATATACCAAAGAGGCAGGATAGTAAATTTGAAGCCGTCATTTGAATACCGATTGTCAGGAGTCTTATTACGCCAGTTTCATTGCAAAGAGAAACAAGAACACCAGCGAACAGTATAGTGCACGCAGCCTACAAGACAGCCATACGTGATAGTGAAAACCCCATTATGAGTTTAAAAGGTGGCACGGATGTGAAAGCTGACAAAAGCAGACGAGAATATGGTTGGAAATCATGAAGGTAAGAAACTTGGAAGAGCTGGGCATAGATAATATTAAAATTAATCTTATTCACCAAAAGATTGAGGAGTATTGACTGGATTAAACTGACTGACAATAAGGATCAGTTGTGGGCGCTTCTGAACATGGTAATAAACAGACTACATACAAGAAAAATTACGTTTTTGTTTAGCTGACTATTAGCTTCTCGCAAAGAACTCTGCCTTACAGATTTAGTCAGGCTTCATCAGTCATAATAAACTTTTTATCTCCTCTGCATTTCGCTCCTTGGGCCTTACTCTCTGCGTTATCACAATATATAGGGGTCTACGATTATACGTAAAAATTGTATCGATAATTTTTGGGTTTCTGCACATTCGGACTGTGTCTTTAATTTGCATTCTTTCTGGTGTATTTTATTTGGGGTTTGTAAAAGAGAGAAATTATTCTCCAAGTAAACCAAATATATTTTTCTTCCGTTTCATAGGTCATACAACGTAGTATGAAACAATAGACTATAACGAAATGTAAGTAGATAAAAGAGTTGTGAATTTTATAAACCTGAATTCACCTGGACAGAATGAGACAAACACAAAACCTCCTCTCGAGATAGCTGGTAGACAGGATGTAATCATAGATATGCACCATACCTCCCAAATAAAAGCCTGAAGGGTTACCGCTTGACCAATTTGTTTCCGTTTACTCAGGAACTGACATGACAATAACCGCTACAATAACAAAATTATCGCACAACAAACCCTTTAGTTGAAGTCCTGCATAATACAGAAGAATCTGCTTCATTAAACAAGTTAAGTTTGCAGCTATTTTATATAACTGTCTTTATGGTGCTTTCTTCACATAAAACCCAAAAAATAAAACAGTAACACGATATGCTAAGTACAGTCCACACCTCTCGTTGCAGTCCTCCTGCAACGGCATGTTCTGAGAGGGTTTTTCTAGTCTATTTTAGTGTAGAGACGTAGGAAGGAATGGAGAGAGGAATGACATCAGAAAGGATAAATCAAAGTGACGGGGAGGGCGATGAATGTACAAGAGCCGTAAAGGAAAGGAAGAAAGTGGCTGAGAGAAGAACGTAAAAACATGGCATTTTCCTTTGATATTAAACCTGCACATACACTACAAACCACGAAAAACCCTGTGATTTCTCAGTTCATTATTACAGTTCGTCAAAAAATTCGGAGATGGTATGAACACCATGATAAGCCACGTCTTTATTCCGTATTGATCCCACAGCAAAATAATATTATAGTTTATCTTTTGACAATAAATTAAGTTTGCATTTGATAACATGAACTTAAGTATTGGTTGAATATACTCATAAAAGTTAGAGATATGTACCTACCAGGGAGGCTCAACCGTGCAAGCGATAAGATGGCATCTTTATCCTATGCAGACTAAGCTTGTATTCTCACCGTCCCACTTTTGTGTTAGTCTGTAGGATTTAATATTTTAATTAAACAGTGACTCATTTCATTTATGTAATAGAAATAGCGCTATGACAAACACAGAGATTTTCAGGAGAATTTTCAAAGAGAATTACAATAGTTAATGCAGATTTCATATTCAACTGCTGATAAAATAAGAACATATTCATATACTCGATCTTCACATCATGATCTTCGATGCTGTGACGCTTGTGGAAACACGAGTGATGCCTGAAAGTGTAGGCACAATGTTTCTCCGAAACACAAGTATCCACTTGCAAGACCATGTTGTTACAGTCCAAAGGAACACGATCTAAATATTCACAGCCGCGACAACCTTAAATAATACGTTACCACTACTGGTTTAAAGGAAAAAAAGCACAGTTTGCCTTCAACATCTCCACGTGTATTAGTTACGAGACATGGAATGAAAGTCAAAGGAAAATAAACAACATAAAAAAGAAAGAAGAGTAAAAAATATAAAAAAGGTAGCAGGTGGATAATGGTTATCTTAGGCCTTCCACTAAACAAGACATCCTAGCAAGGAAAAAAGGCAGTTAAGGGAGATAGAGGGAAAGAGAGGAAATATAGTACAGAGGCAATAAATATGCCTGAAAGAAGGGGGTGGTAGAAATAGAAAAGGAAGGACCTGTTACCTTAGCATGATTGCACGCGATTGGTTCCTTTGTTTCAGCAATCATTCGAACTCGGAGTCCTGTCCGGCCCCATTTGCTACCCTACGCCTAACCCTAGATTCGGTACAGGAGGGCAGTAATGATATCCGTTTTCAAACTTCAATTTGTTGTTATTTTAATTCCCTAAAACCCCACTGCCGAACGGCCCTTCATGCATGCTGTGCCGTTCAGAATTCGTGTGCTGTTTTCTTGTGTCCTATTTATTCTGTTTTTTTAGCCTTAGAAAGACGCAGTAAGCTAGCTCAAAAAATAGCTTCTGGGTTCTATTAGACAGGTGCCCGGCTCCATTCTGGGCTGGCATACCGAATATTACAGTTGAAAATTTTCGTGTCTTCCTAATTTCTCCCGGTAATTTCCTGGATAATAGGCCAACCGCTAACTCGGCCACGAACGCTTGCTTCCACATCATTACTCTTTCATTAATCACTAACCATCTAACCACTGGACTGAGATACTGACATCGACCTTCAACAAAAAAAATACAAAAAAGGAATATATCAGAAGGAAGGAAATGAAAATACCGTAGTCTAATTTAAGGCCTCTTCTTTGGACCCACTGGAACAAAAAATATAACAATCCTTGTGACGTAATATTTGGACGATAAAAAAAATTCAATTTCCCAAATCGTCGGAAATTTCTTCAGAACCTTCCCCAATTTCCCTCTTTCAAACCAAGCAAATTCTGCAACATTTACATGGCTTAAGCAAACCATACATTTCGTACCTGAAATTTTTATGTGCCAATAGTCTTACTTAATCTTCATCACATTATTCTTCGTTTCATGTCTCATGACTTTGGTCCTTTAGGTTTGTGCCGATTCAGAATTAATTCTGAAAAAAAGTACTTAATCATACAAGTTGTTACACACCCTGAATGAGGGATCGGTCCATCTTCTATCTTCGGCATACGCAAGACACACAAGTAAAAGCCGATGGATTTACATTCACCCCCAAAGCGTCACTCAAACCCAGGTACTTTTTTAAACATTCTTATTCAAAACAAGACATTAGAAGTACTGATGCTGCTCTAATGACACTGGACGCCCTTCCCTCGGTTACACAAAAGAAAAAGATAGCCTAACGTGTCTCAGAACCCCTGAGCGGTTAGAATCACTTAACCCTTTAAAGCACAGCAGCAACCGTACATACCGTCTTCTTTAATATTAAAACGCCAGTAAAACTCCATTTCAATCACAGAAGTACTGACTTATTTCGTATGATTCTCAAAATGAACACATATTATACCGTGCAACAGCATTAAAAGATCTTGAAAGTGAGATGTAAAGTAGTTTCTGTGGGTTACGAACCCGATTTTCAAACATTTATTAGGTAAAAATCGTGCTTAAAAGGGTTTAGTGCTTATTTTTGTCTAACAATAAAAGAGGCTGGATCCGAATAAAGTATTCAGTACGAATACTCAACATTTTATTTAAACTAAAATAGAAATGGTCCACTTTTTAATTATTAAAGCCTTGGAGTAGGTTGTGCTGTGAGGTTATTTGGCAAATTTGAACTATAATAAAAAGGATTTACCGCTAATATTAGTGGTAAAAAGGGAGGAACATAGGCTGAGGGTGTCCGAGAATATGGTGTTCAGGAGGATATTTGGGCCTAAGAGGGAGGAGGTAACAGAGGAGTGGAGAAGACTAAAAAACGAGGAACTTAATGATCTGTACTCATCACCAAATATTATTCGGGTGATCAAATCAAGAAGAATGAGGTGGGCGGGGCATATAGCACGTATGGGGGAGGGGAGAGGTGCATACAGGATTTTGGTGGGGAAACCTGAGGGAAGGAACCACTTGGAAGACCCAGGCGTACATGGGAGGATAATATTAAAATGAATCTTCAAGAAGTGGGATGAGAAGGCATGGACTGGATTGATATGGCTCAGGATAGGGACAGATGGAGGGCTCTTGTGAATGCGGTAATGAACCTTCGGATTCCATAAAACGCGGGTAATTTCTTGACTAGCTGACGACCTGTTAGCTTCTCATGAAGGACTCTGCTCCATGGAGTTAGTTAGTTAGTTTAGTTAGTTATTAGTGGTAAAGTTATACCGTAATATATACTGACAAATGGTCAGTTCATGTACAGTAATGGTGTTATATATCTCAATTCATCGATTTTATGGACATTTTCCATCATACGTAATGAAATTTAACACACTATAATGGAAATAAAAGTTCGTACGTCAGTAAGATCAGATGTCTCCATCCTAAGAACCCTATATAGAAGTGATCGCATAGCTGCAGTTTTCTTATACTCTTTTTACGTTTAAAGGGGAAAAAAATGGTCACCTTTATCGCACTCATGTATTTAAAAAGAATAACATTACAGCATATTTATGTAATGTTTCTAATGGCTACACTCCGTGAATGTTATACGGCCCTCTTACTCCAAATTTACAAGTCTCACCCTTGCACATGCTGTCTTGCTTGCTAATAATGGGTTCGGGTCACGACAGCAATTTTTCGCCCTCACCCCATTTTAGAGCCTGAATTTTCTTGCGGAGATCCGGTTATACTCAAAATACCATCCCAGCCATAAAAGAAGTGAAAACATTTCGTGTTACAACTTACTCCCACTTTCATGACGTGACAGTGTAATTCTTCAGAGACATATGTATAAGCAAAGGCTTGAAAATATCATGGCGTTGAGATGGGTGGGACTGGTAGCACGTATCGATATGAAATAGCCATTAAAGTTACTTGAAGGTGATTTACAAACCTAGGCCTAGATGGGAGAATGACGTTGAATGAGCCTTAATGAAATGCCGTATATACATGGTGACTAAATTAATGTAATTCTGGACATGGTCCAATTGCGCCCTATTATGAACACGGCAAAAGCAAGACATTCACCGACTGAGCGACTATCAACTTATCGAGTACCTATTCTACTGCATGAAGTTAGTACTCTCGCCATAGGTCACACGAGAGAGGATTTTCACGGTCAATCCCATCTTAAGTGAACACTGAAATATAAGCCCTTCTAGCACGAAAATGAAGCAACGACAATTAGAGGATGAATCTTGTAGTTTATGACACTATTGAGGCAATCTTGTAGCGTCGACCAATTATAACTAAGTTACAAATTCCAAACATTATGGGGAGGAAGATATTCATCTCAACAAGGCAATGAGTGATGCTTACCCTGCAGCCTGACTACTCCCCTTCCCCATTTAGCTTAATTACTATGTTCACCCCCCACTCCAGTGTTATTGTAATTCAGCATTAACGAGTGGCACCATGTGTCACTGCCAGTGGGTCCATCTTCAGGAGCTTAAGGACCGTGACAACAAGCCTTCGTTTCGTGAAATGAGGGCTAAACACGTAAGCTTGGCGCGTTGTCAGCTCGAACTATCGCGAAAACAATGTATTCGTCGCTGTTATATTCACTAACACATCGTTCTGTTGTTGAATAAATAAGCATTTTTTACCGTCTAACTCAAACATTGCATTTCTCTTACACTACGCCTGAGAAGTTTCAAACCGTTGGGTCAAGTATCAAGGGGTTCCTTACGTTTCTGCTGAGGTTCACAGCTTTATCGAAGGCATAATGTAACTGACCTAGACCTTACGTTCTTTTTGAAGTATTTTAGTGGAAGCCGAGTTAAGTATCAGTAAGCTTGTATCTCTTAGCCTGCAATGGCTAACTTGATGTATTCATCAAGCAACATTGAACACGTGCAGCGTCTCAACGATAAAAATCTGGACTACGGAACAATACCTTCATGAAATATCCTGTTACAAAATTGTATTTTTAGACGACAATGACTACCGATATGCAAGGCTAAATTACCGCTGTGAATACCATGCAACGTGAAACTACTTTTCCGACCAATGCTCTCGGACATCCGAAAGGGCAATCCTTTGTTTGAAGGTTCACAGCATTCGCCCCCTTGTCTTTCTGATAAGAGTAGTATCCTGTTAAGATGAAGATGAGCATGGACCTTTGACGAAAATAACACTGACAGGGAAAAACCTGTGCCAGAGCCATTTTGTCCACCAAAAATTCCATATGGACTGGCTTGGGAAAGAACCGGGATCTGCACGGTGACAGGCCGGCGAATGAAAAACAGCCTGGGATAAGGCACGGAGTTTTTGACGACTAAAAGTTCAATGTACATTGTACACATTGAAATTCTGTTCGTACCTCACAGAAAAGAATGTGCGTTCTTTAGAAAGGCCTATTGGTCAATGCCGTAAAAGAAACTGTCGCTGTTAATTGTAGGAAACACACGGAACACAAACACAATGAGTGTCTAAAATACAGATTTTTCTAGTGTTATACCTAGCGGCACATATAGCAAACACTAGACTTTGCACGGTAAACTACAGTAGTTCTTCAATTCTAAGAAGCATTTTCTCATAGTTTAAAATTTCTGAAATTCGGGTGCGTCTTACATTTATCTGATGGCGTCCAGGAACCTAAGTGGAAAATTATATTGTCCTGTGACTATAATGCAACGAAAATCTTCATGTTCTTAGCACCAGTCACGTGACAGTAAACACAAAGAGGGCAACAAAAGCGATTCCAAAAGTATATCTGTATATTTCAGTTTTTAAAAATATCGTTATACGTGGTAGTAGGTAAAGCATATGGTGGACCTTGGAGGCTGAAAATATGAGGTAGTTTCAACAGTACTAATATTCGGGGATGAAAAGACAGCGTTCATTGTTACACCTGTGATCACTGTTGCATCCTAAAATCTTTCTTACAGTCAACATTCGGTAGTGCATTTTGGGTGGGTATATTGGACATTGTGGGCACTGTTGAATCATTCAAGAATGATGACACAGAAGATGATACCTTATGGGAAAATTCTGATCTTGACTCCCCTGATTTAAGAAGCTACTTAGAATATTTAGTTTCGGAGCAGATAAATTTGTTAAACGTTGTACAATCCGTACAATAAGACTATATTTCTTATTTATAAAACCAACATATGCACATACAATATATATATATATATATATATATATATATATAAAAGTACATTTGTATCATGTCTTTTTTTTAATGCATAGGAAATTTGGGTTTGAATTGCGACGAATCCTGCTGTAATACGAGTAAACTATTCAATTCCTGACAACCGATTACTAAATGAAGGACGCGTTTTGCAGTCGGTGGCGTCTTGTAACTGAAATGAGGAAATACGGCATAAAAATTAATAGGAATAACAGTTTTCAGTCTAGCAGGACTATTTTCTTTATTAACACGGCTACACATGTTTCGGCTTAAAAAATCATTTTACTTTGCACGTTAGTTTAAAAAGGTAGTATATAAATTGTATAGTTAAGTAGAGTATCGGATAAAACCAAGTATGAATGAGATCATCTTTTAATATACTACGTAAAATATTATTCACTAAATGGCTTGAGGTAGCTGTATCACATGATTCAATATTTAAAATTTATTAAATCAAAGTTTTATACACAGATCGTGCGGATTCTTGCCAACATGACTTATTCGCCGAGCTCCCCCTCCCCCGTAGAAATAAATTATATTGTAGTGCTGCATTGAAACTTTCCACATGCGATAAACTTTTGAAGATTTGAAGATCTCATTCTTCAATACATATACATACATATTTTGCAGTAATTAAAACCACCATTTATATTATATATTTACAAAAATCGGCAACTCGAATGTTCCTCTGAAATTAACGTCCTTTACTTACATATTTCCTTGTACATGTTTCTTGTTCTAGTTACAATCAAATTACGATCTGCGCCGCGTGAACCATGTAACGCTTTAAAGTCTATTGGTTCCTGCAGCTACATTCAGAACTAAGAATCTGCATTTTATCCACAGAATGTACTTATGTGTTCCTTGTGCTTCTGTAAAATGCCTAATATTACGCTCTACAGCATTCACCAAGTGATGTTTCTAACAGGAGCACACTCTTTTCTCTGAGACATATCAAATGAATCCTTACATAGTCTACTTACAGTAAAACACACACTCATTTTATTCTTCAGAAAGTTAATGAAAGTGTAAAATAAAAATCAGATGAATATAAAGTTTAAAATCCCGGTAACAAAAAAAAAGAATCTTTACAAAATCGACTAAATACAGTTCAAAACCATTTATATTCACATCCTACAATTAAAATCTCTATATTAAAATCGACCGAACTTTTATATGGGCGTAAACTTAATATCTCACCGTATGTTTAGTGTACGGACTGATAGAGTCTTATAAGCCTGTGCTGAGAATATATAGATCCAAAAGAAAACCTACAACAGAAGAATGCAAGAAACTAAATAACGAGAAGTTATCCAATTTTTATTCGTCAAGAAGTAGGCCTACAGGGCGATAAAATCAAGGGGAATGAGACTGGAGGGGTGATATAGTGCATATGGATAGAATAAAAAATTAATTAACATTTTCAGTCATAAAATAAGAAAGAAATAGTCCACTTGTAAGACGAAGACTTAGATGGAAGAACACTATATGAACGAATCTTAACACACTAGTGTATAAGGATATGGCCTGGATTTATATGGGACAGTACAGGGTCAAGCAGCACGTCAATGTGAACGCGGTATTAGAATTTTCCGATTTTGAAAGGCGGAAATGTTCTTAATCTGCTGAGCGACTATTACCTTCTCAAAACTTTTTTTTCCGCGGAGCTAGTAATGTGTAAGGCACAAAGTATAGAAAGAAATCACGAAGGTAATAAACCGGAATTTCCCCACACCAATGATCGATGCATGTAAACATCACAGTTGTATAATGCTATCAGACCTTACGATCTAAGGTACATCTTATTCCACTGCTGAGAAGCCTCGCAGGTAATGCCTGACAGCCTCAAATGCTGCAGAGAGGTGACGGCTGCTGTTCCCTTCCTTATTTCACTGCCACACGAAACCGGGACCATGAAGGAGGTCGTATAGCTGCTTGGAGCTCTGCTATAGGCGTTCCACAACCACTCAACGTAAGAGCAGTATTGCCCATTCGGCAGCAGTAACATTGGCTATTCAGAATACATAGCGATGGAGAGAGACAGATGGAATACTGGATGTGTGCGACAGAGAGAAGTAGAGACATTACGTTTCGTCCTTCAGCACTCCGGAAACCTTGAACGGGAACCACATCATAACCATACAATCAGCTACCGTTCGGATAAGGTACCAAAAGTGAAAGAAATTGTGTTGAAAATTCAACTGACCTTTTTCCGATTCGGTAACAGGTATTCCACGCGACAGTATCTCTTAATGGGAAGAATATATGATGTCATGACTGTTCCCATGATTTCGTTTAAAAGTTGAAATACAGGTAAGTTTGCCCCTGTGCAAGATGTGAAAGCATATGAGGGAGTGGAGGTGTAGCTCCATTCACTCTCAATCTCGACTCTAGATGTAGGCGAGTGGTCAACTTTACACCCGGTTCTCATTGGAGAGGAGGCTGGATGGGCCTCAAGAGCCGTTCTGGAGGCGTTGGACTAGATAAATACTTTTAGCTCCTGCTGGGAATTGAATCACGATTCGCCGGTCATACAACTGTAGTCTAGTCACTATACTGATTATGCAATTCGGCTCCAGTGATTTATTTTATAACTCAAAAATGTTATAGCAGTACAAAAGTAATCTTAGTCTCTCCAGGCAAACGCAGGATAGTACGTCTGCTTGGCGGCAAAGCCTTCCTTCCAGTCCTCACAATTCGTCATTTACCAATCATTCCACCACGCACAAGATAGTGCGCAACAGTGACGTCACAAAATGAATCACAAGAAATCTATTAACTACGAGGTTGCCTGGGCGACTAAATTTTATACGGTGGCGCCTAATATGTGTGGATCCTCTGTATAAAACTTGCTTCATGTCACCCATCTGGCGCCTAGAATTATGAGGTGCCTGGAGGAATTTTGGAAAATTTGTGCACCCCTGACTTACCATCCTATCATGTTTCATGGGGTGTATGCCCCAGTTCCTCTCTGAATTACCATTAAATTGTGACTTTATGATGCCTATGCAAGACGTATCAACAAAATAGGAGTTATAAGGTAAAGGTAAAATTGTCTCTCTGATGTGTGTAACGATTTGAAGGTGATGAATGTGAATAATTGGACAGAACTGGCGCTGAACAGGAAGGCTTTGAATGGCCTGTTTGAGAAAGCCAAAACCCACAAAGATTGTCAAGCTAATGCAAAAAAGAAGAAAATTGTCTCTGTGCTCAAAACAGTAAGCTGTAAAAATGTGTGAGGAAGTGGAAGTACAATCCACGCGTTCTTACCCTCGACACTAGGTGAAAGTGCGTTGTCAGCTTCACGCCCTGTTCGCCTTATGCCGCGTGAAGGTGACGTAAATACCCACAGGTACCCACGGGATAGCAGTTTGCAAATTCCTTCGTGTTTTGCACGCTCGTATGTCTGCATGTTCACACGTCCGTACACAATATTCCTTCGTTCTGCAGTGACGGACTGTACGAAAATAGACATTGCTGCCGTGCTGTCATGGTCAAAACTCCGAGGTAAACAGAAACACTGATCGGTTTAAAGCCAAGAACGTTTCACGTATAAGGGAATGGAAGGCAGGGCACACCAAATTTTAAATTGAATATCAACATATACTGCAGTCAAATACATCGTCACACCACACAGCTATTCTGCTGAATGTTTCAGCACGGCTGTAACATCCTCAGCGAGAGTGAGAAGTCACTTGGTAAAATCCATTAACTTGTAAAACATTACTGATAACAAAATGTTCAGGATTAATTGAAACATTGCAGTGGAATGAAAGAAGTGGACCTATAAAATGTCGATGTAAATATTATCATCAGAGATTTGTATTTTCTACAGGGTACAATAGATATACTGGATATATATCGATCTATATGCTTTAATATTTTAATTAATCCTGAAAGCTTAATATTTATACTATCTTTAAGTTAATGATGTGCAGTAAGTGGCTGCAGACCGTACGGCCGTATGGAAACAAGTAGCGACATAGGTGCATATAGGATACTGATGTATTTGACCGAAATATATACCGATACGCATAGATGCAACATAATAAATCATTTAGCTGCAGCATTACGTCTAGTTATTATAAATATTAGTGCCCTCTTTCTCACGGTCGTCCTTAAATATAAGTAAAAATTAGCATGGTAATTAGTATTAAAATTAATGACCGCATTTTTTCCTAACGAGTTTGAAATTCCTATTAATCAGAATCAAGTATCATTCTTTCTCTCAAATTAAATATTCACATACTTTTATTTACAGCGTGCAAATAAACCTGTGTACTTTTGTGTCGTTTTAACACTATAGAGGTTAACAGAAATCTTGCAAGGACTGTACCAAGTTTGGATAGGTCCTTAGTGAACTTGTTCCACTGGGAAAATAATCAACACTGGATAAATCTCAGAGTTCCTTGCCGATTATAGAAGGCAGTGACGATTTGAGTCGAGAGTGTGCGAGCGGATAACAAAGAAAACACGAAAACATAGCAGCGTCTCCCCCTTCTCTGCCCTACTGCTGTGTAAAGATACTTGAAGAATGAAGTGAAGTAGGTGCTGTTTGGCCTTTATACACTTCAACATCAATATTGAAAATGATTAGTACGTTTTCTGGGAGTAGATCAAAAACACTTTAAAACGCATTACACTGATAGGTATTAAATGAGGAGGTACTTAAAGGCACCTAAATAGCTTAAAAATGCTCCTTTAAGTTTTGCGGCCTAGTTAATTACAGTGTGCTTAGTGATAATGGTAATTCTGATGTGGCACGTAGATTACAATACAAAGAAAGTACACCTACGTACAAGTTGGAAATGGAATTGCATTCGTATGGTTCTGAGCACCATCCCGAGGCAGTTCCACCCAATTTCCAATCATACAACATACTTCCCTAGTATACATTCAGTCATTCTGTAGTCTGTCTTACGACAGGTCCGTAGCCTCTTCCAAAGCCAGTTCTCCACAGAGTGCGATCTAGTGCTTCCTCTTTCAATTTCCACTAGTATACATATCAAATGTTTAATGCCCAGTGGCAACTATATGTACCACATGCCGTAAAATTAGGACACTTTATTTTGGCAGTGTATCTATGTGTTTTTTACGATTCTCACAAATACTAGTATTCCCGTCCACAATATCAACTGTTTTGTATTTACAACGGACAAGAGCTGCGTTTGCCCTGACGTGGGAATTGAATTTTCGTACATAACTCAGATAAACTTCTTCAACGTGTTAATGCTATCATTCCAAATTCAATTGCCTACTAAGTGGGTGTATTCAGAAACTTATCACCATTAAGTTAACACATTTTCCTTAGCACTTTTTTATTAAACAACTTCAACCTGCCCCAAAGGGTTTTACAGGCCGTCACAAGGCTTCTACCTACGAGGTCTGTCCAAAAAGTATCCGACCTTGGGCCGGGAAAAAAAAGTTCTGTATCTGGGTGGTTACAATACCTAATCCCCTTCAAAGTAGGCCCCTTGTGACTCCACACACTTAGCCCAGCGGTCCTTCCATCGCTGGAAGCAATTCTGGAATGCTTGTTTTGGAATGGTGTGTAGCTGCGCCGTCGCGTTCTGTATGATGTCCTCGCGGCTGTCAAAACGGGAGCCCTTTAGCGGTGTCTTCAATCTCGGGAACAGCCAGAAATCACAAGGAGCCATGTCAGGAGAGTAGGGAGCCTGGCGAACCTGCGGAATGCCGTGCTTAACCAGGAAACCCTGGATCAGGTGTGATGAATGAGCTGGGGCATTGTCATGATGCAGCTGCCAGTTGCGTGCGTCCCACAGCTCCGGTCTCTTGCGCCGAACTGCATCACGAAGATGACGGAGGACTTCTTGGTAGTACTCCTTATTAACAGTTTGGCCTAGTGGTGCGTACTCATGATGCACAACACCCCGGTAATCGAAGAAAACAGTCAGTATCACCTTCACATTGCTCCGAACGTGTCGTGCTTTTTTGGGCCTCGGGGATGTTGGATGCTTCCATTGTGGCGACTGAACCTTGGTTTCCGGGTCATATCCGTACACCCACGACTCGTCACCAGTGATCACAGTCTTCAGGAACTCAGGATCCCTGTTGGCGCACTCCAGCATGTCCTGCGCGACCTCAAGGCGGAGTTGTTGCTGCTCCGGCGAAAGCAGCTTGGGCACAAATTTTGCCGCCACTCTTCGCATGTCCACATCCTCAGTTAAAATCGTGTTTGCGGAACCTCTGCTGATCCCAACCTCATCAGCAATTTCCCGGACGGTCAAACGACGGTCCTCCATGATCAATGTCCGCACTTTGCCAATGACATCAGCATTTCGGCTCGTTGACGGTCTCCCGGAACGCTGGTCTCTGTCCGCCGACATGCGGCCATCTTTAAAGCGGTTGAACCACTCTTTAATTTGAGTGACCCCCATTGCATCATCACCGAAAGCCTGCTGAATTTTGCGGATTGTTTCCGCTTGGGTATCCCCAAGTTTCTGACAAAACTTGATGCAGTATCGCTGCTCCAAACATTCTGTCATCTTGAGCGAAACGAGAATGCGACGAACACGTGTTACACCACTTCGCTATCTGGCAGCGACAGACGCATCCGGCAGTGTTGCGAGGCAGCAAAAATTCACGCATGCGCATGAAAGTCCCTTCTACCACTACGCTCAGTTTCCCCACCCTTTCGCCATTACTTACCACGGAAAAAAATATAGTCGGATACTTTTTGGACAGCCCTCGTATATAGGACAATGAACATGTTTCTGTGCCTCGAGAGGGATTTGATACCACGATTGCAATGTTCCAGCTATAGTTGATAAGAGTATGCCTCAAACAGCGCGGCTATTATGGCCGGATATCATCCTTCTGAAACCTAAAAATTTTCCGTAATAATTATTATTATCTTACGTCGTATACGTACCTTGTGCCCCATTTCTTGAAGAAGAGTAGCAGGTACACTCCCGAGTCCCGTCACAGAGTGAGGGATTTTCTTCCACCAGTATCTCTATTCTCACAATTCCTTTCTCCTACTAGTTTCCCATGTGTCTTTTTAAAGGCACAATCAATTTCTAAGATTATATAGCGTCGGAACAGAAGCATAAATGGAAATGGCTCATTGGTGTAATCATACTGACAAAGAAAAACCAAGGTACTCGGATAAACAACTGTCCCAGGGCCACTTTGCCCACAATAAATCCCACGTGGATTTGTCTGAGATGTTTTTCTTTCAGCAAATTTTGTTCTCTTTAGGACACGTGTCTCTTTTAGTGTTTGATTTTAATTCTGTGTTTGTTAGTTTGTTTTTGTATTTCTGTTTCAGCAGTACATGTTCATATTTTGTCTTACTGCTGTTAGTCACTTTATAAGTTAACGTAAATGAAGCGAGTCACTTCAGTGTTATGTTCTGAACTGCAACAGAATTCATAACTTCATAATTTAAAGAAAGGCTTTAAATTTGTTTTATTTTTAAGCATAAGGTAAGATCTACTTCGATGCCAGTCACAGAAGACAATCAGGACAGGATCAAGAGATATTATATTTTATTAATTACGATCACAGATCAAAATATGAGATAGAAATGACCATAATAATATTAATAATCAATAACTTCATGGAATAAACCATTTAGCCTGTTCCGAATCCAGGATAAAACTGGACCTTCCAGCACTTTTCGGTCTTCCTAGGAATAACCATAAGACAAGATTTAAATGTTTTAAATGTCCAATGAACATGAACGTTTCGAAATTGGCAGAATTTTCTTTTACAAAATGTAATTGGTGTAAGAATACAGTTCCGCTTTCATGATGTACGTTAGATATTTATAAAGGCTCAAATTTGGTCAATTGTGTAAAAACACTCTAGTCATTATGGACTAATGAGCCCCCATTTTAACATACAGACACACACACAGTACTCAACCAGTGGTTCCAAAACTGTAGGTCGCGGATTATCTGGGAGCTGAGGAGAATTATATTAATATAGGTTACAACATACTTTCTATGGACTGACTAAATAATAGGCCAATGTCTCGTAAACAAGCTAATAACTTTATAATATTTATATGTGATGTGAAGAAAAAATATGAATCTATCTACAGCAGTTTTCGATTCCTGTTTTTCATTAGGTACTCTGTCAATTTTCGGAGCCTAAATTAGACCCACGAAGATTAGCAAGTGGGGATCGGTGATTTTTTTAAAGTTAAAAGTGAGTCCTCATGTTCGAAAGTCTTGGGAACCACTGATCTACATTTTAATATGTGGTACATGGGGAGAGGTTGTAATGAATCCGCATTTGGCATATGTCAGTTTTCTCACAACTACGCAACAATACGAAGAAAACTCCGTAACATCTGCCCGCGGGCCCACACACACACACACAAGCAGCACACACACGCACAAAATATTTTACGGTACACTGAGCGATATGTCGAAACACATTCTGCCAATCACAGTGACCGCATGCGCACGTTGCATTGTAAAACTCGAATATGGAAAACAAGGGTTAAAATCACATGAAGGCATAAATATATCCTCGAATTTCTGAATTGTCTTGCCCCGCCTATGCGCCATGCGATGGGTGGAATCTTTCCAAAGAATCCTAGTGAATGTCAAGCTCTGTGCCTTTTCGCGCTTACTTTTGAACCGTTACAGACTAATGGGCCGTAATAAAAGAAAATAAACTACATTACTTAAACATTTGCCTGAACTGAGCGTGTGGTCTTTTTTGAGTAATCATATCGAGTTTATGGAGGTTTTTGTTATGGAAATAAAATTATCATCACAATTATCATAAAATCGCGTACGAGTCACCAGAATATCGATTTTCAGATCCTAATCATTTACTGACGGTTTTGTTATTACACTCTGAACAAAATTTTTGTCTATAAATTCAAATTTTGAAGTTAGTTACTCTAAACTCGTAATTGCATCAGTAGGCTACCAGTTGTTGAATGAAGCCAAGAAATAGTGATTTCATTGTAACACAGACTTGCAGATAAGACAAAATTATGTAATTATTTTGTTTACTTTCAATGTGATTATAACTTGCTATAGTTTTCATAAAGAGTCCGAGAGATATGAAATGGTGCAGGAGATGGAGAGAGATGGTATATAGGATTCAGAGGACCACACTTTATGTTCAGATAATTGCTCACGATCCGTGACAAAAGCAATTCAGAGTATGTACGGATGGACTACCATAGATAAACCAACCAACCAGCACACTATGTTAGAGGAAGACAGAGCCACATAACCCTACAGGCATAGCTATTAAAATGGCGGACATATATTGGTGGAGCCAAGCATTATAACACACTG
This sequence comes from Reticulitermes speratus, assembly GCA_021186555.1. NCBI lineage: Eukaryota > Metazoa > Arthropoda > Insecta > Blattodea > Rhinotermitidae > Reticulitermes > Reticulitermes speratus. The sequence goes on along the minus strand of JAJKFL010000003.1, from coordinate 33,754,033 downwards.
CAGCAAAGCTATAGTCGATGCAAAAGCATCCAGGGCAATTCCACCCTACCAACAATTCCCCTTCCCCCCAACTTACCCATTATCACCTGAGTTATTGCAATAGTGCCGACAGCATTATTCCTGAACTCTCCCACCCTCATTTCCTACCCCCCCCCCCCCTGGCAATACCCCCACTTTCATCTACCGAAATGCTTTTATCCCAGCCTGAACTTTATCTATTGTGATTAAATGTGTAGGTACTGGGATTACTGGTTGGCAGCAATGACGAGAGTCACAACGAGAGTGGGGGAAGGTAAAATGCACCGCGTTTAACTCAATTTGGCTGAAAAAACCCGACGTTTCGAGGCAAAGAATAATACAAATTTGGGTTCTAGCACTGAGTTGTCATTACATATAACTTACAATAAAATTTCACTAAGTAGGATATTTGTATGCAGCCTTTATGTTCGATGTACTGTTAGCAGAACTCGAGTGCTTATTTAATTACAATCAATAGAGTAAATGCTTTATTACTATTCTATTTCTTTCTTTGTCTTTACTACCATAAATATTTATATGTGTCAACTTATCATGTAAAATCTGTTTAACTTATTTGATTAGGAGGCCTTAAAACTGATACGTGTAGACAGCAACACGTACACGGCACGACCACTAAGTTCCTTGGCAAAGAGATAATCCAATTACATTAACAACATTGGTGACAATAAAAAACGCCGGGGACAGTAAAATAACTACAGGAGAAAGGAGATAGCCTTGACAAAGTAGCTTCAACGTAAGTTGACAAAAATCTGACCTCGATTTGTAACTCCTCTCACTTTTCGAGCATGGGGTATTCGATTACAAAGTGATTTACTTTAACATGTTTTGTACTTGCGTTCCTAAAATGCGGAAGAAATAAATATTTCCTACATAACACCAAACGCTCCTTAATTAATTTATGTTCGACAAACCTCATTATTTAACCACTTAAAGCCCAGTGGTTGCTATATGCACCACCATTTCTATCACAACTATTCATTTTGTCTGCATAGTATTTATGTGATGTTTGTGACTTGTAAGAAACAGCGACTGCGTTTACAGTCTATAGTCGAATTTATTAAAGAAAATAGAATGTTTAGTTACTATTTTAATAATTTTCGGAATTAATAAATCAATTAAATAATGTAGATACGTACATACTTATATAGCTTTAATGATTTACATAAAAGTATGAACATTTTCTTATTATAAAAACAAATAGATGGGTTTTGTGTAAACAGTTACTGACAACGCCAGCAATTTTGACAAGACTGCGGTGTCTCAGATCAATCATGAGTGCAGCATGAATATTACTGATGTGTTACGCATGTTGCTCTACAGCAGTTTTCTCTCAGGCCATATATGGATGGCAGCGCCATCAACTTGTCTTGCTACTTGTGCACTGCTGCGCTCTGTGACGGCGATGTACTGCACTTTCCTCATAAACTATGACGTAGCTGATAAAAGTGTGGACTGACATGGGTGTGCAGATTGCTTTAAAACATATCCCAGAACCATTAAGACCAACATATCGTCGGTCCACTTAGTAAGTGCAACATAAATCACTTGTCACTGCAAAACGAGATCATGCAGTGCTGTACTTACTGTGGATATAACGCAGGCTATAGGAACCACAGCAGACAATAGGAACAGCTCTTTTTAAATCCTTGTTTCATTTCATAGTTAAATGACTATGAATCACTTGATCAACCTCATATGAATAAATTAAAGCAGCTCTCCTCCTTCTAATTAAATAATATTCCCTTAAATTCCATGTTAAGATCTAACTTCTTCGAATGTTTAAAACATATTCTTAATTATATGTACAGTATGCCGTGGGATAACAGTAAGGAATTTTGCATTTGCCACGCAGTCGATTTGTGTTTCCGATTGTTCTCAGAACAAAGAATAACTCTTTACATAAACAGCATTATCTCATCATTCTTCATAACGGAGACGTAATTTGTTCTCATTGAGGTAGGAACTGAATTTATCTCTATACATTTTGGAGGGCAAGCAGGCGATCTTGGGAACCTTCAAATAAAAGAGTGTTCTTTCAAATGTCGAGGAGCATTGGACACAAGAATGCCGTCACACTGTTGTCAGTCTTCAAAGAGTTAAAAGCGTGTGTCGCAGAATAGTAGAAAAGTATACCAATGAAACGTTACGAAATGTAATTATATCGATTAGATTCAATACATTCCACTTCATTACGCACAGAAAATCCTTCGCGTTATTTTATACTATGTTGAACTAACATCCTGCCTCTGTGTGGTAGGCGACGCACAATGAGCAAACACACTTACGTTTCAAATTTCTTGAGAAAGGTACGCAAACCAAATTGTCCCAAAATTTCTACGTTTCGAATACTTCCTATAATGAAAAGAGCGTGTTTATTAGTGTCTAACAGCAAAACGCTGTAGCGGCAATAAACAGTGCAACAGGAATATGGTGACATAATTATCAATCACGACCTTAATTTAGTACCCCTTACAAAACGCCAAAATTAAAACCTCAATAAATGCAGTAAATGAAAGAATAATGTGGCCCATTGTAAAAAAAAAAACATGGGGCAGTGAACTGAATAAATAGCATGAACAGTAGGTTAACTGAAGAATTTTCAGTTGGACATATCTTTCTATTCATGGTTGACTCCGGACCACAAGTTATGGCATTACCTATAAAAGGTAAAACTATCCCTATACAGGCCTCTAGGGTTCCAGGAGGTTGAGGCTCCCGGATTTCCAGACAATCGGCACATGAAGGTGACAAGGTTGTCAGCCCTATGTACCGGCCACCTTTACCCCCCACGAAATATTCGTGGTACTCAGTAGTAAGTAATATTAAGGACAGTAGTAAGAAACGACTTGCTTTAAACAAAGTCATGTAGCAAGAGCTGCAATATAATAGCACTGTAGAAGAATCGGAAATGTTGTCGTCCTCTTTCGTATCTAAAAGCAAGATTATAAAACACAGAAAGTATACCTTTGCGTGTATTTTAGATAGGTGTGAAATTTGGTCTCTCACATTAAGAGAAGAATAGAAACTGGGAGTGTACAAGAACAAGGTGCTGAAGAGAATACTTTGACCCAAGAGTGGTGTGGGGGAGAAGGACGGGGAAAACTGTCTAATGACGAGCTTCATCGTCTGTAGACTTCGCCAGATATTAGTAGGATTAACGAATCAAGGAGGACGGGTTAAAAGGGGCATGTGGCGTGCATGTGGGAAAAATACATGCATGCTGGAACTGGGTCAAAAAACTGGAGGAAAGAGACGGCCTTGAAGAACTAGGCGTCGATGGCAGGCTACTAAATGGATCTTAAAAAAAAGAGGATGGATGAGTGTACATTGGATTAATCTGGGTCAGTATAGGGAAAATGGCGGGATCTCATGAACATGTTAAAGAAACTTCGAATTCAATGAAACGCCGGGAATTTCTTGAATAACTAAGACACTATCAGCTTCCAAATAGGGACTTTCTCAATGGAGTTACAGTACATCAGGACACATTCACTCTTTGTCGATTTTATGAATCTTCGCATGGCGACGCCCACTAAACAAGGGGTATTGTGAGTAAACACATAACACTGCTAAGGACTATTGGACTAAAGTAAATTCTCGAAATAAGTATATGAAACTACTTGATACTGAATTGATTTGTAACGTCGGAGGTAGAAATACGACATGAACTTCAAAGAACGTGTTGTTGCAGAAGCAATGTACTACCCTTTCTTTTGCATTCAATTTTTAATTAAAACGTCTGGAACTGTTTTCATACTACTGTTAACACAAAGTGTTTCAAAACTGTGAACAGACAATCATGAGTCTTCTTGTACTGCTTTGTAACACAGACGTTATTTGTCACATTATCGCTCTTTACAAAACATGTTTCCCCTTCCTGTAAAGTTCTCTCTCTCTCTCTCTCTCTCTCATATCACTGCCTATATTGGCAACCCACTTCTCTCTTTATGGCCCACTACAGAACTTATTATGAACACGCTTTTACACCGTTTACTCGTATATGACCTTGCGTTAACACGTGAATACTCACGCACAAGACACATAAAATAAATCCCCTTTCTCTTTCTTAAAAATCCTAGACTTTTGACATGTATATTTTATAAACCTTGTCCTTGTATTTTACTAATATAAATGGAAACTTACTGACCTATGGTAGGAATAGCGTAGGGGCACTGCATTTGGCCTTTACTCGATACGTATTCGTTTCCAATCTCGGCATAGCAACTTCATACGCTCTTAGAGAAGTGTAGATGGTCTCACCATAAGTTTTAAAAGGATTTAGGTATAGGCCTGTAATAGACAAAACCACCCGAATTATAGTTCATTATCATTCTCATATCCCGTTACGTGTCATCCTCGTAACCATCTCCATACCGTCTTTCCGTCTTGTGCGATAACCTTATATCTCACGCGATATCTTCGTATATCGATATCATCTCATTCGGTGTTATTCTCAGATCTCATTTGATATCATCCTCATATCTCATGCGATATAATTTCCACTATCTCACATCTCATTCCATAACATCATATCTCATACGATATAATCTTCATATCTTTTTCGTTACCACGTAGTTTCTCTAGTAGATGATGTGTCAATATATGAATCTTCTGTGAGATGTATACAGACGATGACAGATGTCAGGTTTGTTATAAAGGAAGAACTGGTAAAGCTTCGTTAGATTTGTGGCAGAATTCCATCATTAGTTGGTCGACAGAGAGAGACTAAAATACTGCCGTGCATAAATGAAGAATGCAGATTTGGACCAAGCCTTCTGGCCAAAGAAAAATGCCTCTCAGTCTCAACGAATACAAGCAGTGTTGATAATGATGAATGAATACATGAATGATATAAACAAATAAATAAATATTTATATAAATAAATTGAAATCTCTAATGATACCTAAGAACATTATATGGATAAAAATAGAGGGTAAATCGCAGACGTTTCTAAGGAGATGAGGATTTAGAGAGGCTGTTTTTTTTTCTGGGTTGTGGCAGGTATTCTCGGAAGTAGTTACTACCGTTTCGGAGGAAAACCCTTGCCTCCATATTCAGCGTGTTACTTTTACCAAGCAGTTAGGTACAACACTAAAAATGCAGGCAGACATTCCCTCTGAAACTTTGGTAAAATCCAGCGAGATTAACTTACACGGTACCATATACCAGATAGTAATATAAGAAATAAACCATTTTTCCTCAGCTTTGCACAAGGCTATGAACGAGATGGAGTCGGATTTCAATGGCAAACACTACAGAGCTACCAACATGAAGATTCACCCCGTTAAGCCTTACTAGGCTGAGTGACTCCCAGAAGTGTTGTGGGCGTGGCACTGGGAAGCAGAACTTTCCTGCTGAGAAATAACTACGGCCGACCATTCGGTCGCCAGTCATAATAAAACGTAACCTTACAACGCAATCCGCAGTAAATATAATATATATCAGTTTGTATATTAGCCTGCCATTTTATTAAAATTAATACTGCCCTCTATTAACACAGCTACGTGTTTTTGTTGTACATGTCAATTTTTTATTAAACAGAGTTAATTCTCACAAATATAGAATATGAAACAAGGCCGCTACCTTGGTATCAATATTTAACATTTTAAATTTCCTTTATTTCTAACAAAAAAACTTTTATTTAATCTAACAAGACACAACATATTCTTCAAGACTAATGCCGGATGGTCATATAACCTTTGAAGACTGAAGAAACAAGACAGGTAGTGCACATATAACGTAACATAGGGGCGCGTTCGCGTAACCATTGTTACCGTGGAAAAGCAATAAATATATATATGCTGAGTGTGTGTCTGTAGCCTTAGTTATCTAACATGCAAAGCGCATGCGCCGTTTTATAGTGTCATGTGTAGCCTGTCGGTTTCCACCATATTTTTCCACATTATCTCATAAACGGCACGATTTTCGGGGAAAGAAAGTTATTGAACATAAAACGAGGATCTTGATTTTCTCTACAACTTTGGCTGAAACATTTCTCATTACAGGAAGAATTAAGCGAGGTATTATCATAAATTAGGCCTACATAGGTCTTTACGTAAAGTACCCGTTATTCTTGTCGGAGTTTAATGAAACCTAAATTTTCTCGACAGACTTTCGAAAAATACTCAAATATAAAAATTTATGAAAATCCGTTCAGGCTGAGCCGAGTTGTTCCATGCGGAGAGACGCACAGACAGACAGACATGACGAAGCTAATAGTCGCTTTTCTCAATTTTGCGACCGCGCCTAAAAAGTGAAAGTTCCTTTCTATCCAAGGCTCCCCACTTTCCCAAAGAGCATCGCTACGCCCGTTTGTCCATCCGGTAAGAGCAAGATCAGTATGGAGCATTGTTAACATGATATAGTCAGGGGAATACTCGCAGAAAAACCTGTACCAGCGCCACGTGGTCCGCCACAAAACTTTCATGTACTGACCTGGGATAGAACCGGGACCTCGGCGGTAACAGGTCGGCGACTAACCGCCTGAGCCATGGCACGGCCAATTTAATATGAATTTAACCAAAATTACACTTAAATATTCAGTTCGTACCGCGTAGTAAACACATTCCTTCTCTGCTACAAAAATCTGTTTTTCCGGTGCAAGGAAATACTCTCACACTCGCTTTTCGAGGGGGTTAGGTTCCAACACCCCCCGCGAAAATAGTAAATCCACGAATAATTTGCCCCCCCCCCCCCCCCCCAAATAATGTTTTGATACATTTAGTGTTTTTTGCTTTGCAGAAACACTATGATGGGAGCTGCTTCTTTTTTCCCTTCAGCTCCTTGAACATAATGCAGTATGGCTCGAAGACCTTTTCGAGCTGTCGAGCAGTTTTGATGCTCCAGTTCATTGAAGGGTCCGAGTGATGTGTTTTTATTCTTGAGGCGACCCAGCGTATTTGCTAAACCGCGCAGTACGAACGCGCGAAAAGCGAGGGATGAGTGTAATCTCATTTTATTATGAGAATCATACTAACACATAAATACATAATATGGGCAGAATGTATGCTTTGAAATGTGTAACCTGGTGGTACACATATTAACCACTATGTTTTTGACGTTCAAAGTTCGTGATGTGATATCAACATTTATGCAAATATAGGCCATTCCAGAACTGCGTTACGTTCGTATCGAATGACAGTGACAAAGATGACGAAGGCAGGCCTGACTCCTTCAAATACGCTACAATGTCTTTTCACTTAACAGAATATGGAAGTAGTATACAAAAATAACGAGAGCCCTTTAATTGCATTTTCTGTGCACAAAATGTAAGCATCACAAACCGCCTCTCTCACTTTGCACGTGGCGTCAAATTTTAATCCTCCTGGGCCCGCATAACTAAAGTTCCAAAGCTATGTCGCATTGCAAAGCCAGAAATTGTGGGAACGGGGGAAATATACATTCATTACAAGTTAAATCCTCCCTCTTTCTACCATCTTCCTCTCCCCTATGCTACCACTCCAAGGCAGAATCTCGAAAATCCCACTTTAAACCCTTCTGCGGATTTCTGTTTGTGTTAAAATCCTGCCCTCCTCTCGCGACATATCTATATTCTAGTGCCGCTGGTTTGAAACCTGCACGTTGCTTATACAAAACCGTGGTTTTATATAATATAAACGGCTTCATTATTAGTTTTAATCGCCGTGGAATGGCCGACTGCAATCACCCTTCCTCACCCTTAACCGCTTTCTGAATTAAATGAACCTGGAAAAAGATAACAAGGTAGGCGATAACACTTATTTGATTAATGGCGTAATAACATTACAATATGGGATCCCGCTCGGATTTTTTTACTTATCCCATACAAAGATTTAATTAATCGATTTATAACAACGACTTCCGACGATTCATCGATACGTGTTGTATAGAACATGTAATAGTGGCGTTATAAAACTTAATCCACTTAATAAAGATCAAGCAATTTGTTAATTTAACCAATGATATTCGTGCTTTAAATTCTCATCCCAGTCATGACTACAGTGAATATTTTAAATCACAGCTCACATTTCTCTATCACAGCGTCAACAAAATGGCACATGGGGGAACGTTCGAAGCAGAACGAGTATTTTTATCTGAATATAATCCGACTTGAATTTCGTATTTATACATGATAAGCTGTGCACTGTACGGTTGTCACCGGCTGTATTGCTCATGCCCTCCAGCCATCCTGCTACTGAGATCAGTTCTGACAAGCGTTCCTGAGTTCTTAATATAAAAGTTGAAATATAATCTTAAAAAAACATATGAAACCACTGCCTCCCACTTCTGGACGAATTGTAATCGTAATAGTGATATAAACGAGATGAATTCTACTTTCTAAGACCTAGACACAAGTTAGAATTTTCATTATTGTTTTTTATAAGTATGTGCGCTAAGGATCAATGAGCTGAAAATATTTAGATGCAATAGGGAATTTATGGATTCAAGCACGATTATCTGTAGGATATTTCTGCATATCATACAGACTGAAGTTCCTGGTTCAGCAGGTATATAAGACTGTTTTAATTAGTTACGATAAATCTGAAGGCCCGTAATAATTTTGTTAACTGCGGTTTTGAGATTAAAGAGGCAGCATTGCTATTTACTGGTGATTAATGGTGTCATTTCGCACGTGTAATTCCTGAGGATTGCGTCAGAAAAGTGTAAATTGCATTAGTTGTTAAACTAGTCAGGTACCTCCATGCCATACAATAGTGTAGATGTGTAGCGCAGAACTGTCCGGTTTCTCTGAGTTACATTACCATTCGGTTTGGAGGGTTTGTCTGGAAATTAAACTGTATTTTGAAACACTTTCTTCATTATCTACGTCTTGGTGAATATTGAATTCTCCTCAATTCAGAGAAGTAATTTAACCTAAGAATATGTATATATATATATATACATATATATATATATATATCACCAGCTTTACCTTCACTCTGCAGTCGTACTTTTGCAGATAAGTGAAATTAGGCCTGTACATCTGGTACTGAGCACTTGAGAGTGACAAGATAAATGAAGGGATAACAATTTACACTGAAACATTAACTCTGACAAATGTTCGATTTCTTATTTTGTAAAGACATATTCTTCAATTAATTAAATTTTTCACACTCACATAACTGTCTAAGATAATTGAAGTGTGCAAACAGTGATCCGCGGTCGGCTCCATCTTATTTAAGTACTTTTCGTACATTACGTATCATCCATTAATTGGTATAGCCATATGTGGCATTTAGTTAAATTATGATTTAAACTTAGAGGTCTCTGCAACGGGCCGAAACCTCGTCCGGAGGTGAATTGCCGAATGTGGTGTGTCTGTGTGTGATCTAGGAACCTCAACAATGAGGTGGCCTAAGCCCGTGTTGAGCTATTGCGCCACAGAAAAAGAGAAAGATTTAAATCACAAAATATAATATATGTCAATCGACAGGCTTAGCTGTCATCTTACGTTATTTTATTGCTATAAATGCTAAAGAAGTAGTAAATGGGTTTGTAGCAATTCAGTTTTGCATATATCTTTGCACACATCAGGAATGCACATATACTGCTTTGTACTGTTTCGACTGTCCTATTCACGTAACAATGATGATTATGATGATTGTTGTAGCTTTCAGATAATCCTGAAAACTGGCTCAAGGTTTTACGGTTGGTTGCAACGGGGTTCGGGGGGCGGTAGGCTGTTAGAACTGCAGACTAGGATGATTACCCATGGGATTCGTAAAAAAAAAAGGAAGCAAAGGGGAAAGAAGAAAGAGAATATGAAAAAAGGGCATATTTCCTTATACGGAAGTTTCGTTCCAAATGAAAAAGGAGAAAATGTTTGAAGAAAATGACACAAGAAAGAAGCCAGACTTTTCAGCAAAAGTCAATTCCAATGCAGACAAAAAGTTAAAAAGAAGAAGTCTCAAAGGAAAACGCCCCACACCCGACATTCCTTGCACTTCTTCCTACCGCCTTCCATTCTTCCACATACAGCCAAAAAAAAAAAAACTTGGAATTTGCAATGAAAGTAAAAAACGGAGTAAGATAGAAAGTAGAGAGGAAATTCCTAGGAGGGCCATTTAGGAAGGACGGATGACAATGTGTCTTGGAAATAGACCATGCAGTAACTCCATGAATACATTTTGTAAGAAAAGAGTACTACAACAATAGAAGTGATCTCCTCTGCAGAGGATGAAGTCTGCTTCGTTTATATGCGCATGTATTGAGGAGTTCTCAGAGCAGTATGCTAATTCAGTTCCCTTATGTGAATATGGATCACCATTTATACACAGCGCAGTTGCCCGCTACCTTAATACTGCAGTGTACGTTAAATAAGGACAGAAACCTGATTATCAAGCGAGTTCAGCAAATGTATGCATATGCATGAACAATGACAACGCATGCACGTTTTATCACACCAGAGTCCTCATCATCGTCTTGGTTACCTCCGTATTTAACCTGTACCTTATGACTGAAAAAGCACTCCTCAAACTACTCTCAAATTAATTTCATTTATTTTTTGTTTATTTGTGGGCCGGGATAGCGTAGTCGTATAGCGACTCGCTACGAGCTGAACGGTCCGGGGATCGAATCCCGGTGGGGGCGAGATTTTCCGCAACCGTCCAGACCGACCTGGGACCCACCCAGCTCTTGTACAATGGGTACGGGATCATTCCCGGGGGTAAAGCGGCCGGGGCGTGGCTTTGACTACCCCCCCCATCTAGCGCCGAAGTTAGGCCTCCACGGTCTGTTCCAGGGTAAACTTTACCTTTACTTTTTGTTTATTTAACGAAGCTACCATTAATTCAGCTAAACACAGTCGAATGACTGAATGACAACGAATTAGAAAAAAACGTAGAAGGACAAGGTCGCGGCCTATTTTAAGGTACAGTCCGGCCTTTGCATGAACTTGGAGAAATCACACAAAAGCTCAGTTAGGGTACTGGTGTTCCAACGAGAATCCAACGCGAACCTCCCAAACACAAGACAGCAATCATCTTTTGACCAAGTTTGGTTTACAGATTAATATATCCTAATTTAAATAGGGTACAGACGTTTAATATGGTGTTTGTGTCAGATGCAAACCCCAGCCATGCTGGCTCTGTAGACATGTCACAGATTGCACTGGCAGGCGTGCTAACTTTTCTAATATGATGGCTCCAGCAAATTGATGATCCTGATGCCTGAGGTAACTCGTTTTAACTTTTAACATATGCCAACTAACGTACTTGTTCACGATAACACGAACTTCCTTATCGTTTTAATGTTGTACTAGGCATCAATCATGTCAATGACGCCATGTCACTGTGATGCACATAACATAAACAGTGTCTGCGTAGCTTATATTCAAGTTAACCAGAATACCGGGCACCTACGTTTGGCTCTAAATGTACATCTATGGAGTGACTGAAAGTAAATATGTAAGGTTAAAAACTGCTATATCTCCTGAATGGAGTGCTACGTGACTTAAATTATTGCGACATTTTAAGGCCCATACGCTATTATGCAGTGTCAGGTTTCAACATGTACCAGCATTTTGCACCCTTCTGCAATTTGGAAGACACAGACTCAACGCTTTTCCTGCAGAAAACGGGACGAACAGAGAAAACGTGTCTCGAATTTGTTCTTCCTATTCGTCATGTGGTCTTGGTTTTGATTGGCAGACATCCAAAACAGTTTTTCGACATTCTGGGATTGTTGTTCCCCCATGCTACTTTAATCTCATAAAGCTCCATGCACCGAATTCAATCCTCATGGAAGAACTCTTCTACAAAGTGGGGTCTATATTAAAATCTGATATTAAGTGTTAATGTACGTGCTTTAAAATGGTTCAAGAATTTTAGAAATATAGGATTATAATTAGGAGATAGGCCAATTAACATTAGATGTGCATGTACGTACTTCAAAACATGACAGCATCTCAACTTTAACTCTGTAGTTGTAAAATTTATAATTGTGTTAGTCTTCACGTTCGCCATCATGCTATCTTCAATGTCATCATTGCAAATACAAACAATGCATACAGATACAATAAAGGTCCCGTTTTAAATTTTAACATATTTTAAATGTATTTTAAACCGATCAATTATAAAAAAAGCTATTTGCATTACATATCAATAAATAAAAGAGTCCTAAATAACTACGAACATTTTCTAATATCAAATTTCGTCGTTGAAGGAGGTTCTGATGGGCCGGTAACCTTTTGTAACTCATCATCACGTAGTCCGTCTTATTACAAGTCCATAGCCTCTTCCAAAGTGATTTTACCAGAAAGCGCGCTCAGGTGCGTCCTCTTTCAATTTGCAATACCTTCTCTTTTCATTACGGTCATCCAGGTGCTGTTTACATCTTTTTCCTTTTCTTCCCGTCCCTTCTATATTTCCTTCAATATGTACTACAGAAGGCAGTTCCTACGCAAATGTGACCAATCTAGTTAGCCTTCCTTCATTTTATTACACCTAGGATGTTCCTTTAATCCTTGACTTCTTGTAATACTTCTTCGTTCTTCAAACTGTAAGTCCAACTGATTTTCTTAATCCTTCTTCAGTACCACATTTCAAAACTTTCCAAGATATTTCTGATCAACTTTCCGAAGTGTCCAAGTTGAGTCTATTATTTATGCATGAAAATTAACTGGTCAACGTGGTCTCGAGTGCAAGAGAAAAGCTCAGCCAGTATTTATATTACATTGTTGTAAGCCTTTTTATCGCGCGGCTTTCCAAATTTCGTAACTTCCTTTGCGTTGCAAACGAAAAACAGCATGTAAAAAGTGCGTAAGTCAGTGAAACCTCGATACTTATTTATTCCCATTCCACTCGGGCCAGCAAATGAAACTGCCACATATGTCTTACAGCAGGACAGATAATACTTCTCTGCGCTAACAATATTTTAATTGTACTGACAGGAAGCAATTCCCTAATTAAATTAGTGACTCTTTTTGCTGAGTGACAAAATTAGGCGAAGAATTCGGACAATATGAGATTATTTTAATTACAAGTAATTGATAAAGTTAAAAGCTGTCCAGTCGATTTGTTCAGCCTACAAGTTTTTGGATCACGAGATGTGTAAATCTAGCTCAGTCCATTGCAAAATGCTCGCAGCGACGTTATAAAAGCCGAGTTTTTGTTTCTGAAAACATTGGAAGCTACAACGACTGCAACGGATATTTTTGAAGAGGGCTCGACATTTTCGAAGAGCTCGGAATTGAATGAAAAAAGTTCACAAGTCTCCTCATTCAAGCAGCAAGAATTTTAGTCCAGTGCATTCATTCAAGAACTTGTGCTAAGTCAAAGTGACAAAGACTTCACAAACACGTCTGATGTCAGCTAAACTTTGAAGACGAGCTTTTAAGATATATTTAAGGTGTTATGTCGAACAAGTTATTTTCTTTGGACAAGCCCCTCAGTTACCAAAAATTGAACAAGAAAGATCTACCAAAATGTAAAGCAGCAAGCTCATCAAATTCGAGTTTCTGTACTTTTTTTAAAAATATCAATTTTGGTTTCTCCCCTTTCTAAAAACTTATGAATGTGATTAGGATTTTCAAGTATCTTTCAAATTAAAACTACAAAGAACTGAATTCGATAAGAAAGACAATCTTCAATTAGCTTTTTCTTTCAGCTACTCTGAGGATCAAGAACTAGACAACACAGCAAGTCTAGTCTTCCCACTAAGCGGAGCCTCCTAGGTGAGTTTTCCATTTTCTACATTCTTGCACTTGAATCTGGACAATTTGGAAACAAGATCTGGCTAAATAATACTGCTTCTATAAATTCTTGTAAATAACTATAGGTTTTTGCTCTCTGACAGAACGTAATCTAAAAAGTGTGTTTGCCGAAGTGACATTTTCTTATGAAATTGGTTACGTGTCTGAGGAAAAGTACAAATGGACTTCAAAATGAAACGGGTTGAGAACCACAATTCTAAGCACATAAGCTGATGAAACATAGATTATTAAACACGTTCTTCAGTTACTGAGGCGTTTCTCAAATCACGTTAGAGTGGGGTACATTCATATTTTATATTATGGACGTCCTGGGCCCAAATCTAGCCTAGGAGACCGGTTATCCTGACTGACGTTTTCCACCCTACTCCTCATTTTCTCCAGGCATCAGCACAAAAAGTACCTCAATACAGTCTACGACCTCTTTATTCTGTGACATTTCCAAGTCATCCTAACAGAAGCTATGGGTTCTGCTTTCAAACAAATCATTAAATTGGTAAATAATATTCAGGCATACTGTCATAGATGGCACCCAACTTATGGCCAGTGATTACAGCCGAGGTGTAATATATTTCTAACGTTCTCCATATATTCAACGCACGTTGTTTTGAGCTTTCGCCTCGCAAAAAGAATTAATGTAATGAAAATGACCAAGGTTCCACAGCAAGTCCGAATTGCACAAGGAAATACTTCACCATATAAGTTCTCCTCTATAAAGAAGCATGGAAATTCAGGTTTCTTGAGACTTTTGCTCTTCCGGTATGTTACACAGCGATGATTGGTAGTTTTTACCGATGTTTCGAGACAACATATTGGTCCTATCTTCAAGGGTTAAGCAGTCATTACTGCTTTACACTTGGAAATGGGACCGATAGCGTCTCCCGAAACGTCCGTAACTAATTACTGATCTCATTTACACTGCGGCGGAAGCCTGAAATCATGTCCAATTTCCTTGTTAAGGACGCAGTGACCAGAGAGTAATAGGCCTAAACAGTACTATGTTTCTGACAGCGCACTACTGTAGAAATTCTAATTTTAAACTTCAGTATTATTTATACATTGAATTGGTTTGCGATTGGTCTAATACTCGTAATATCAAAGCCTCTATACAGTCGGTGTCCCATTATCACGATCTGTCACCGCAACATACTTTGGGGGGGGGGGGGGTGCTGTTATGGGAAAGTAAGAGAATAATACCCATCTCGAAAATGCTCTAGATTCCAAAGTGAACAAAAAAGAATATAAGCAAAGGCAAAAAAAAAAAGAGGAAATAAAACGATGGTGAAGCCATCTTCTTTACTTCTACCTCTCCTTCTGCTACGGTGTTTCTGCACTGCGTATTCCATCCTTTTCATCTTCCAGCATGGCTTCCAAGTTTGATGCTATTTTTTTCTTTTTTCTTAATGTGTTGGTTCTTTTTAACTGGTCCTCACAAACTTCTCATCCTTCATCCTTCTCCTGTCTTCTTCCTACACGCACGTTTGCCATATATCCCCCTCTTTGTTATTCCCTTCGAGATGACCCAGCCCTCCACAGCGCAGTCATTCTTGTTAACCGGTTCTAGAGGCAGCATCGGCCAGAAACTCCATCTTTCCACCCTGCTGCCATTTCTCTCTCCATTTGGAGTCCCCCAATCCCAACACAGTAGTGATACAAGCCAGTGTCACTCCACTCCAGTCCGAGGCACATTTTCATTCCAAAACTGTCTAAGCAATAAACACAAGTAGCCCTACTTACATAAAGCAGTCATTTAGCCGAATCACTTCACACTCGATGGAACAACAATTCTGTCCTTATTATGGAATAACCTTCTCATTTCACATTATTTATGGCATATAAGATACACAAGTAAAAGTAAAGTTGTCCGTATTCACGCCATGAAGGAACATTGGGAAGTGGAGGTATAGCTCCACTTGTTCCCGGCATTAGATGGAATTGCGTGGTCACTTCACGACCCGGCTGCTTTACTTCCGGAGAAAGAGCCACCTGTACGCATTGACGAGGGGGCTGGATAGACCCCAGCGCCATTCTGGAAACTGAGCCCCCTTGTGACGCATTGCTTAGCCTAGCCGCTATATGGAAATACTCTATCCCAGCTCCATAGTTTCGAGAAGTCTTTCTCAACTTTAGTTCAGAACTCTTCTACGCGGGTTTCAGAAAATTATAATAGAGAAACCAGAACGGGTGTATAAACTTCACATTCTATACTCCGTGCATTATTCTTACATGTAATTACAGTGAACAACAAATGCACATAAAACGCCAAAAAAACCGTACGTAACATATAAATTCCTACACGTTTCAGCGCCGTGTCGCCATCTTCAAGATATCCAAAATTTGTAATTTTATAATTCTAAACTTTTTTACATTTTATTATTACAATACCAAGAATGTGTTGGTACTTCCACGCCTTTCTATTTTGGATTCCCTGAAGATGGCGCCTCGGCGCTGAAACATGTACGAATTTTATATGTTATATATGTTTTTAGTCGTTTTTTGTGCATTTGTTGGTTACTGTGATTATTTATCGGTATGTAAACATTCAAGGAAGAAAATTCGTTTGCAGGCTCTTCAACTTCTCTCCTGCCATTTATCCTACTTGATAAAGAATAATAAATTAAACAACTAACGGATAAACTCCTTGAGGCACATGACGACAGTCCTCAGGTGATTACGAAACTCTAAATTTTATGCAACCATGACATTCAGTAGCCCTACTCTGGTCACAACAGCCAGCCAGTCGAATCCATTTCACACCCTTACACCTTGTTTCCTTAAGATAAAGTAAGTGGTTATAATCCTTCAGGTTTTCAGACTACAATATTTCAGGTACGAATTCCTCATCTCTGCCCTACACCCTTGATCGTTGTTTCGGAGATTTTTTAATATGACCTAACTGGAGATGCATACATTTGAAGTCTTGTTATGCAAGCTTTCCTGTGCCACCTTCGTTAGTAGCTTCTCACAGTCCTATCTCTCTCTTTCCGCATTTACAAGATAAAAGAAATTTCAGCCTGCTAAACCAGTCGCTTCCAATCTTCCCTGGGCAAAGCAAAGTAGCATTATAAAGGTTACGGTCTTCTGCGATGTGACGCCATATATTTTGTTAGACAGTTACCAAAGTTTCGGCGGAACCTGCTGCCATATCTGTAATTACCCTGAAGTTGAATGTTAAAAACAGTATCATCATTATCAGAACGGAAAGTGCCTGATGTTTCCCAAAGCTGTGTTACGATTTCTCGAGGATCTGCCGTTTCCACAACCATTTAACACTCCTCTGCTGTACTTTCCAGGGGCGTTACGTAATAATGCAACAGATAGTAATGCCACATCATTTTTAGGCGCGTTCGAAAAATTGCGTAAAGCTACTATTCGCTTCGTCACGTCTGACCTTCCTTCTGTTCTTCCACATGTAGCAAATCGGATCCCGCTGGACGGATTTTCATTAAATTTTATACACTATTATTTTTAGAAAATCTCTCGAGAAAATTCAATTTTCATTAACATCTGACAAGAATAACGGGTACTTCACAGAAGACCTATGTGTATTTATGATATCTCGCTCAATTCTTCTTATAATGAGAAATGTCTCACACAAAAGTGTAGAGAAAATCAAAACACATTTTATGTTAAGTAACTTTTTTTCCGAAAATCGTGCCGTTTATGAGATAATGTGGAAAAATATGGTAGAGGCAGACAGGCCACAGATGACAATATTATACGGCGCGTGCGCTTTGAATGCTGGATAACTAAGGCTACAGACACACACGTGGCATACGAGTATGTAATAATTATTGCTTTTCCACGGCAACAATTGTTTCGCGAACGCGCCTCAATGTTAGGTTATACGAACATTGCCTCTCTTGTTCCTTCTAAAAAGAACCAAGGATGTAACTTCTATACTGCCTAATCGTAAATATTCTAATCCATTCGAACACGTCCACGAAAGGTGCAATCGGCCTGCAGGCAGTGATAATAGGCTAGACAGACGTTCTTCATGTAATATGAGAATTACTTCAGTACCCTGGTACCAGACAATTGCACAGCACACGTCAAAAGCCAGAGATAAATTCCTGCAGCTCCGTTTGTGTCCAAGTCACATTTATTTCAAATTAACCATACTGACGATGTATCAAACGGGCTGTCAAAGCATAACATAAAGCGCTCAGTGTGCAAGATTATGTTGCCATGCTGGCGGATGCTGCATCAAAAGACAGCGGCCGAGGGGCTGTCGTCACTGAAATCAATAAAAGATCGTTTGCTGTCCGATGCTCATGCGCCACCTTGTGACCAGCACCCGAAACTTAAAATTGCAAGCTATCACATATTTTCGTTACAATTCAAATATACCGCGAAGGACTGTGAACTGAAAATTGCCTTATGGTACAATGTGACAGTATGTAAAGTAATTGCGTCTCAGTGCTGATAAAAAGGAAGAGAAATTTTTAAGTACTGATCCGGGAGAGAAACGTCAGTATTCGTCAAAATTATAACATTTCTTCATCATTGCTGTCGTCAGTCCATTCTTTGGCCTGTCCTTGTTATGATGTTTACAATTTAAGTTCCACTTCTGGCGGCATGTCCTTGTCATCTTATGTCTCTCCGTTTGTATTGCTATGAAGGCTGCTGAAGTCGATTTACATTGCTACAGAAGCTTTGGGATTCTGTTTGTATTAATACAGATCCTATGGAATCGATTGACATTACCACAGGAGCTTCTGAACTCGCTTTATAATGCAACAGACACGATAGAATTGGGTGTGTGTATTGCCACATATGCTTCAGAGTTATACTTCCGGGTACTGTATCAAAACATTCTAAGTAACCTACTTTAATTACGATAGTCCTGATACTTGTTATTCTCAGTCCCTGTCAGTGATGTCACAAAAGACATTTCCAACATTTGCACTTATCATCATAGGGCAATAAATTTAATAAGGTTGCTGAAAGTGAAATCAGACATTAATGCCTCTTCAATTCAGAGTCGAAAATGGTAAGACTTAAAATCGTATCTCAAATTTAAGGTTGTTACACCGGTAACTGTAAAAACTGCTGTCATATTGGACAGACGCCATGTGGGTTGGCAGACAAATATCAGTGCTGCCTAGAATGTGCTGCACCCATATTTGAGATAGGTGTGTCCGTATCCAGCGACAGCAATAAAAGGAAACATATCTCTGCTGTCTGCAATAGTTATTTCATTAAAGTTGGATTTATAAAAGGTAATGTTACCCCTGTCTACGTCATGAAGGTATATAAAGAGAGTCAAGAGTTTAGTTCCACTTCATTTTAACCTAGGCACTGGGCGGATGCGAGTGGTCAGCTTCACGCCCCGACCGTTTTATCTTCGGGGAAAGGGCCAGTGCTAACCACTGAATAGGAAGCTGGGTGGGCTGCAGAGCCGGTATGGATATTTTGGAAGAGACAAAAATCTCTTGCCCCTGCCGGGATTCGAATGGTGGTCAGTCCAGCCCTTCGCCTATACCGACTACGCTATCCCGATTCCTAAATTTGGATGCGTAAAAGACAAAATCACTATTGAGTTGTAGGAGTTGTGCCTTTCTATTCTACACTGACGATGGAGGAAATACATTCCTCCGAAATCTTACCACCTATCTACCCAACTACATGAACTCACATCGAAGAGGAATATATTTTATTGTCTCTTTAAATACCTATTGAATACAGCTCCACCAACTTGATCCCACCTTATAGTACGTAAGGTCTTGATCAGTTGCGAGGATTGATATCCCGCTCGGGGGCCTGTATGAGTTCTACTCCGTCTTGACGCCTTCCCATAAAGCTAATTAATCCCAGGAAAATCATCGCTTCTTTGAAAAAGCATTTCGAGGGGAAGAGGCTTCCTTGAATCGGACTTCAATGCCAAAAAGAAGGAGTAGCAGACTGAAGATGATCTCAACACAGAATGAAACGAAAAAATCCTCGTTTCACGTAGTTATCAGGTCTTCGACATTTTGAGTTCTGATCATATTGCCAGATTTGTGATTCTCGCAGTGGGGTTGCTGAAAATTAAAGCGTCTAGGTTGTTACGCTGTGTCGACTGATATAGTTACAGATGTCACGAAGGTAGGCTGTGCCTCGTCTTAAACTGCTTGACCCTGAAGATTCAGGCAACACGATTCTTCCTACCATCGGTAACTACGAGTATTAGGATCTACTTTTTATTTGTGTAAACTTTTACAGTATGTAGCGCCAAAATATGAGTAAACCCCCGTCAACATCTATCATTGAACTGACGGTTGTCCATATGTTCAGATATTTTCATTTCTGAAAAATAATACTGGCTGAAAATATTAATTGACGAGAGTAAAGGTAGCTAATTTCTCCTGCCTGTATTTAGAACCTTACACCGGGAGTGCACAAATTTTTCGAACATCTAGGAGCCACTTCAAAATTCCAGGCGTTGAAAGTGTGACATGAAGCAACTTCCATACCGCGAACCCAGAAATATTAAACGCCACCCTACAAACTTAGTCGCCAAGGCGACCAATCAACCGGAAATGTTGCACCCTTGACTTACAGCCAACGTCGTTAAAATGCAAGGTAGCGTATCGTTCCTGGATCGTGAGTGAGCGAGCGAGTGAAAGAGTGAGCTACCGTGAGTCAAGTATCAGACAACGATACATGAACACCGGCAACCAACTTGCAGTGTAAGCACAACTCATTCCAATATGACAAGAAACTAAACTAAATTCATCTTCTTTTCCCGTTTGTTTCCTGGTCTTCGTTTCTTTTATGTTTGGGTTTTTATTCAGCTTATTTCCTGTACCCCGTTTCTGTTTCTTACCTTTCACTTTTTTTCTTACAGGATTGACGTATGTTCTCTGTTCTTCCTTTCACTGCTTGAACCATTAAGTACGTGTCATTTACGGCAAGGAGGAATTTTGACACATCCTGAAGGGACCGGGTGGGTGGAAGTGAGTAAGGCCCACTCTATCGGCTGCATATGGGACAGAATTATTGCAAGAGATACCGAAAGGAAAAAAGGAAAAGAAGTTTAGAATGAAAGAGACAGTAAGGTATTTTGATAAAAATGAGGTTAGAATAAATGAGATACGTCAGGTTGATAGAGAATGACGGAAATATTACTATTAGTGCTTCAGACATAATATGACTGGCAGGCAGGCTTGTAAGGTGTGAGACAGGGAGATCAAGAAAAAGAAAGACCTATGACTCAGTAGTTTTTCCCAAATGGTAAATTACACTGAAAACAATTAGCTTATATTCACTTTCTTTTTTAATCGAATGCGTCAAAAAATAAAATACGCACAGAAATAATGGAATATTTTTTCATTAAATACCCTAAATTTTGAACTTCCAAAACTCTTAGTTCAAGCTTATCAGTACTTTCCTTTTTTATTATTTTGTATTATTATACATGTATTCTTTATTCTACCATGAATCATATGTCTGTTGTGTGCCTCTGCTTCGGTAACTTAAATCGGTAATTTTCATTAAATTTATTATCGATATCATGCCGCTAGAAGTCCTCACTGTCGCAAGTACATTTTAAGTTTTTACCATCAGTAATACCAACATGGCAGTCGTACGAAATTGTGAGGTGGGACGGAAGCCAGTAGCAGGTAATACACCGTCTTTTAATGCAATTTTGTGTGGGGCATATAAAAAATATTCAACTGTTGAGAAAATAATGTTACACAATTTAAAATACAATGTGGTGACCGCGCGAAACGTATAGGCTATTTTTCGGATTTACTAATGAACTACTGAAGCTAAGTGTGTGTAGTTTGATATGGAATAAAAAAATCTGCAAATCCTGCATAAAATGTTTTCATGAAACAACACAAAAGTGGCTACGGTGCTAAACTCACAAACTTTACGTGATCAGAATCGACATTAATGGAAACAATGCAGAAAGTGAGGAATAAATAACATTAATTCATAGCTCTTGCTGCACTCAGTACGCAGACATATGTTCGGAAGGAGTTAGACCAGGCCTTCACAAAAATTCTTTACATCTCATGCCGAAACAAGAATAATACAAGGCCTGATACGGAAGTATCCGGACTGAGAGATTTTCTCAACTTCGTTACCTCACACTGCGACGGGACTTCTCTGAGCGTGCCTAGACCTTTCCCTATTTGTTCTCAATTACTGTTCGACATGTAACTAATCACATGTTGCAAACGAAATTGGTCAAGGAATTTAGAAGCCGGTTAGCAGACCTGATACCTCAGTTACAAGAGCAGGCGTACACTTGGAGTGGTCGATGCATATTGTTCAACAGCTTTCTTTGCTGTTTTGTACAACTCAGTGTCATTAATATCCAGTTATTGCTTATATTTAATATTTGTTTCTTCTTGAGATTTTAGATTATCACGTTAGTAAAAGTCTGGATTCTCGTTTGCGGGTATCATGTGGCCTTGCAGAGGGTGCCAAAATAAAAAAATCTGAATTTTTTTTATCATTAAATGCATGGTGCAGTTGATTTAATTCCCTAAAGAGTACCTTCTGAAATGGGCTGTTACTTCTTTTACTTCAACGGTCACAGACACAGTTGTTCCTCTTTCCTTGACAGACGTGTAATCTAAACCTTATGCACATTACATGCATTGAATTCTTGTAACTCCTTCCGAGTGTGTGTCCTTGAGTGTGATCGGACGCCGTAACAACTCTGTACACCTACAATGAATAGGTAGACAGAGGTCGGACTAATAAAGAAAGAAGGAGAGAAAGAAAGAAAGAAATATACGAGCTGGCGTGTATTTTCGTATCATCTAAATCAGATATGGCCCTATATCTTTACTGATAGAATATCCTTTGCTTTTAAATACAGTGCGCGTTTCCATCCAACAGTAACGAACCTCAGCAACAGATCAACACGTCTACAGTTTTGCGATATTTGAGGTTTTCGACAGTGATGTTGTTGAGAAGTCATGACTTCTAGGAAGTGACGCTTTGTCGCCGTGTTAATGTTTCCCGGGAACTCGAACGAACGCAGTGCGTTCAACGTAAAGAATTGACAGGTGCACTTCCTGTTTGCATCTCCAAATGGGAGTGTATTGATACAATTGGTGTAAAGTGTGAATGTGTTGATTGAAATTCATGCAGCCTAATGTCTGCCTAAGGGAACACACGACGACTCTATATGTTTCGTAACATATGCCATTCTCCCGATTACTTTGTTCACTTTGTTCATTTTTCTTACAAAAGAGATTTATCTCACTCCATTTAACGTTCTTTGGAGTAAAAAGCCTGTTTTATTATGGTATTAACAAAACGCAATATTCTTACATTGTAATAACTTATCTTGTCACAAAATCGATTACGGTTTAGAAAGAGAAACTTTTCCAAATCCCCTCTTTACTTTTATCTGAAAGATCAAAGTGTGATATGCCACAAACTTTCCTTGCCTACTAAAAAGAAATAAAGATAGTAAAATTGTAAAACAGATTTAAACGTCTACAATTAGGGTTTTTACTCTGGTATGCGTGGAATATATATCACTACACCTGTATGAAATATCCTACATACGAATAGAGCAATGTGTTACAGATTCAGCAGCTTACATTTCCATACCGTATCTACGTGCTAGGATCGCGTCCACAACTCTCCAATCACTTTTCAATTTTTCGTACAAAATTAGATAATATTACTTGAAGTTACATGAGTGAGTGTGTGCGAGTGTAAGTGAATGAGACAGTGTGTGTGTGTGTGTGTGTGTGTGTGTTTGAGTGAGTAAGTGAGAGTGAGTGCGAGGGAGTGAGCGAAGGAGCCAGTTAAAACGTCAACAAAATTATGTAGGTACCTGAAGTAACAGTTGGCAATATAGTGGTATCGGCCCTTCGCTCTAAATCAAAGGAGCTTTTATCTCAGGATCGTTGCTCGTTAGGGTTGTATTACTTATCCGATTCTTTATAAGATAATGCATTAGAATGTTATAAGATAAATAGCACTTCATTCCTCTACAGTAAGGTAGGCCAGGATAGCGTAGTCGGTATAGCGATTCGCTACGAGCTGGACGGTCCGGGGATCTAATCCTGATGGGAGCGAGATTATCCGCACCCGTCCAGACTGATGCTGGGGCCCACCTAACTTCCTGTACAATGGGTACCGGGTCTCTTCCCCCTGGGTAAAACGGCTGGACTGTGTCTGCAGCCTTCCTAAAGCTGTTCTTTACGCTTAAGATAATATACTTTTTCATCTGCTTGAAAGAAAATTAAATACGTGTTTTTCTTACTTTAATGGTTTCAAGAATACGAAATGTTGTCAACGAATCGGGTAACATGGTTTCCTAAACAGCGGTTTGCACAAATCAGAAGTGATCTTACAACCAAAATATTTAACTTTATCAAAACCTAAAAGACAAGTGTTTCACACAGGTAGGAGCTTGTAGGTTATGGAGTTTTAAAGTGACGTAACAGCTGCCATACCCATAGCATACAACTGAAGTCGAGTCAGGTTGACATTTATTGTCCTACAGTTTATGAGCTTTGCCTTGTAAAATTCTCCTTGCACTGGGTCGACACCAAATCCAAGGGCAGAGTCCGTCGGCTAGCAGGCTATTTAGCACTTGGTCTAGGAGTTCTACTTATGTTAGTTGCATTGCTTAAGGTCAGCAGTATAACAAACGGGGATTGTAGCTATCAGTTTTATGAGCAATTCATTTTCCTTCATAGTTAACGTTTAAGTCAGCAGTGGCGAAGTGTGGTTCCACAAACCTTAAAATTGTTAATGTCCTCAGCATGTTTTTTTTTTCTTTTTCCACATTCCATGCACATAAGAATGCAATGTTCTGCTTGTAACAGCAATTTTTAGGTCAGTAAATTGGCGAGACATTTATACGGGTTTAGCGCCGTTTGTTGCGATGTCTGAAAACTCAGTTTCGTCTGGCAATAAAAATAGATAAAAAGTTTTCATTTTCTAATAAATCATGATTGCACTACTAACAAGTTATTATGTGATAAAATCGATAAATCTGCCTCTAACGGGCAAGTATCAAAGTAGAAGAATAATTTACCCTTAGACAATCTTTAGGTTAAAATGTGACTTCATCCTATTATGTTAAGTTTTTTTTCATTTCTAACATAAGAAAGGTTAAAAGCGTGCGACAAGGGTAAAAACCCTGCCACATGGTAGGTGGTTAATACTTCAGCATTCAATTAAACGATCTAGGTATATAACAATAAGATTAAACGTTAAACAATATTTATGTATTGTGTTTGACATAGCATTCCACAAATAAAATTTTTATTCGCGATCTTGTGCTTAAAATATTCATTTATTTGAAACACAAACAAGCTTTAAACAAATTATAGATGTAATATAAAATGTACATACCACGCAGGAACAATTGAGCGGTTTACACAACATGGCCGTTGCATGTTCTAGTTTGATTAGGTTCACAGGAAGCAACTGTCCACTATGCACATACAGCAAACCCTAATACTACAGAACCCTATGTACTGCTAGCAGTGGTGCTGTTGCGTATAATTAAACTCTGAAATATGTTATTACACATTTCGCGAATTCTCTTGTTATCTTGCATATATATCCGACACCTCTCCACATTTACATTCTCTAACCCTTTCTAATCTTTCACACCCCAAGGCGCACCCTCTAATTCCAAACATGAAGATACCCACTATTTTTACACCCCTCGGCCATCTCTTTTGTTTTACCCCTTTATGGCTTTCTCTCTCCTTTTTTGTTTTGTAGTATTCGTTTTCTTTTCTATAGTTTTGCTTGGATTGTCTGTGATTGCAACTCTGTAGGAGTTTTTCACCACCCCCTTCCCGTTTTCATCCCTTCAGTTATATTGTGTTGTGTGTTGGATTTTCACAGTTCTGTTGTTGAATGAAGACATAAATATCATTCACTGCATTGTGCTAGAGCCATTTCACGCCTCCTGGGCTCTCCCGTTATCTCTTTCTCTCTTGCATTCCCCCAACCTCTGATATACCAACGTTGCCACCATTCTCTTCCATTTTCATTCTCCCAAAACCCAGCAACCACCCACGGACTCATCCACCCCTACCTACACGACAAACCATGTAATCCCATCAACGTAGCCCCTTTCCCCACTCAGAATACGCCAGCTCTTCGTCCAAAACCATTAACAATACATAAAAAATCATTAAATTCAGAAACTCTCATTTAGCTACAACATCGAAGCATACAAATCTCAGAAGCCTACTGCCAACTTTATCATACGATTAAAGTTTCAAAGAAAAACATAGACACGTCAATAAAGAAATTGTTCAATTAAAATCCGAGGTAAATCTAAGATTTACATTTGAACACAGTTGTTCACCCCTATAGCAGATTACGATTCTATAGTCGGATTACAAGGCCGTCACATCGGTCAGCGACTTCGTGAGCTGATGAAATTTCTTAGATAAAGTTAGTAAATATAATTTCATGTAACTAACCTATAAAATATACCCTACTTCTGTAACACATTTTCAAGAAAATTATTTGCGAAATCTGTATAAAACTGCTTGTGCATTCCCTATTCCTCCAGTTAAGCAACAGTAACACAGTAGAACGAATACGGATCGCAAGTAAATTGTTACATCGTTTAAAAATAGAAACGAATGACATTAATTGGAAAAATCGACGCTCAGTTATTTACAAAGAATCCAACATACTGTAGAATTTACGTTCATATACAGCTTCTGACGAACTGAACAATGTAAAGTCCAAATTAAAAATTGTTAAAATTTTAATACTTTTTAATTAGGAACTAGTATCCTAAATTTTTAAGTTTTAAATTGTACACCACACCTTTTATATTAAATGACACACCATCAAGAAGACGAGTCGATTTTAATTTACATTTTACATCCTTTGTAAGGTATAGCAAAAATTTACATTTTTGTTTGGAGTTTTAAGTTTTTGTATAAAACAAACACATGATGATTGTCGGCTTGATCGAAACGTGTGGAGCTTGAGATAATAATAATAGAAAAGGGTTGTGTCAGACGGAATACGTAGTGTTATTTATGTAATCCTCTATACACAAAGGGATGGATAGTGTCAAATGGACTAAATCTTAACGTAACCATCTAACCCTGGGCTCGGTAGTACTGAATTTGATGTGTTTACTTGATGCAACTGCTATGTTTTCTCGTGTTTCTTGATGTTTGCTTCCTGTTAAAAGATTCTTAAATTTTTAGATGTACACGTGCTTGATATGGATCCTCTGCAAGGTCCTTATACAGATCGAGTACTACATTAGAAAGTTTGTCAGTCAGCAGATTTAAGGTAATTTATTGTATTTAATGCTAAATAAATCAAAGTATCCGTACAGCTCTGAAAATTACATATTACAGAATAGTTCATACTGCAGCTCACGAGGTACCTGCAGGTCTTGGGAAGTTTGGTTTTGGCTCTTTCTAGCGAGAAAGCTTTTTGATCACTAATTATTTAAAATATTACTTCTATAAATTCCTCAAGAGACATGTCGTCATACCTCCATCTAATTCCAAACTTAAGCATGAGTGGATTGATACCTCTACTCCAAGCTGCCTTCATGTTGTGTTCACGGAGAATATTTCCCTTTGCTCGCAGTATTAAACAAGATATTCACACTGCTTTCAAAACAATGGAATGAGAGATGATAATTTCAACGTTCACGTGCTTTAATATCCCTGGAAGAACTACTAGACACACAACCATCTATCAGGTTGTTCCGAGGGTTTGAAAGTATGGAACGAGAGCTTTAATACCATGGTAGTAAGGGAGGAAGGGTAATATTAGAGCTCCGTTGTAACTACATGTGATGTATGTCAGCGATGCAGTGGTACGGTAACCATAATGCAGCCAGTGTCACATTCATGGAAGCACCGCAACAGTGCCACGGGGTTTGGCAACAATGGATTAACGTATATACGCGAACAGTATCCTTGTTCTTTATCTCACACATTTTATTACACCCTTAAAATGTACTCTATTTTTATGCAGTTTGCTTTCATCAGGGCTACGTTGATAATCAATTCCATTCATGTGCGCACACACCATGCCAAAGTGTATTTGCGAAAGAAACTTGTTCATCAGTGAAAAAAAAGAGCAACTACGTAGCAATCCAATTCTCCACGATTTCCGAAAAAGCATTGCATTTTGTAAGGTATCCAGCCTTTGCCAGGATCACCTTCTGGTAAAATTAACATGTTGATGAGGATGAGTATGGAGCAATGATGGAGCGATACTGACAGGAACAACAGGAGTACGTGGCGAAATCCATTGTCAATTTGCCCACTACAAATCTCACACGGATCTGGGATCAAACACGTCCTTCCGCGTTGAGAGGTTGGCGACTATGTGCCTGAGCCATGGTACGGACCCCCAAACACGAAAATTAACCAGAATTACATTTAAAGATTCAATTCATACAGAGTAAAAAAACCAAATACAGGCCTAGTGTTTTATAGAGTAATAATTGCTGTTTTTTTCTGAAACCCATACAAAACACAGAAATGTATTCTGTAGGCAGAACGTGGAATTTTTTAATGTTTACCCTGGTGGTGTACAAAGTAACCACTGGGCTTTAAAGGGTTAAAGACAATGTTTATGTAATAAAACACTACATTTGTACACGTTGCATTATAGGGTTACGTGTTTCGGTACTGCTGTGCCTTTAACAGATCTCAACTCAACACAGGGATGGAAGTCAGAGACAAGTCTGTGAGTGTACTTGCTTGTCTGAGGTCTCACTTCTAGGAACATTTTTAACATATCAGGATCTTTGAGATGGATTTAACAAATTGCATAATGAGCATCTATGAACAGTGTTGATGATCACACAGTGTCCAGATCCACAGTTATTTTCAGAAACATTGCCTGCACTGCATGTAACTTATTGCAACATTCTCCAGTTCTGACAAAGACCATGACATACATATTGCCCGACCGAAACATGTAGCATAAATTGACCAAACTAATAACATTTCATTGTGGTTGACGGTAGTACGTATGTCAATATTTCATAAATAAGGTGCGTTAGAAAATTTGTTACAGAAGCTTCTATATAAAACTCAACGCGTCTTGACGTCGAGTTGACACGTCGGTAGAAATGCGTGTTGTGGTCGGCAACTTACATATTTCACTCAGTAGAACTTAGTTGGTTGTCAGCATTGAGGGCTACTTCATGACAAGCGCACGGAATAGTGGCAGAAAATGTTTGGTGATCGATAAGATTCCCTGTCTTTTAAAGGATTCTAACCAGAAACCACAGCGTTCTCTCAGCATAAGACCGTGTGAGCAGGAAAAAAGAGGTCACCTAGATTGGTCACCTAGATATTCTATACATACACATGTAAACCCCATGCAGAAATTGCCTTTTAAATTAACTATGACTCCTGAAAGTGTCTTGCTAACTGATTTGAATTTAAATAAGCGTGTCGTTTGTTTTGTTATAGGACTATTTTGAGTTTTGAAATGAGAGAGAAAACCCAAACCTTATGTTACTAGAAAGTAGCCCTCGAAAAGACGGCCTCACTTTGATTTTAAGAGAAAATATTACAGAAAGGAATTTCCCGCTGGTATTAACACATATTTTATTTTTCAAGCAGTACCAATTCGACTCTCTTCTCTAAGTCTTTTTAACTTAATGCGGCTACAAGACATTTCTAACCTCCAACAATAATTACTTCCCGCCATAGCATGGGCCCATTTCCATTTCTTAGAAGAGTAAGAGAGAGACAGAGAGAAATATCTGACCAACCCCACTATTATCGTCTCCCACCCCTTAAGTTATCCTACGCCATTAAATGTTAGAGTGAAGCTGTTACACAGAAATTTATTTTGCGTTAACGACTCCATTTACTGTAATAAACAACTCCAACTGGCAGAGTGCAAAGGCGGCAGTGAATGGTGAAAAAGTGAGGGGGAAGAAGTTGGAAAGAGGAGGACATGGAGGGTAGAACCAGTACATAAAGTAAAGGTAAGGTAGCCATGTCTTTGTGTAAGAAACGTGTGGCGGTAAGATACGAAGCCGAGAGACCGAACAGGAGAGGGAGATGCTAGAAGCTGTGAGAGCTTTTAGAAATCTTTCAAATGGGGCCATTTAGGGCAACAGTGGACGAAATCGGAAAAGTCACACATCGTAAACAGAATGGCTCTGAATTGAAATAAAACAAACAATTTAACAATTCAGTAGTTGCGCTCTACTACACAAGGATGGAAATAAAAGGACAGGCAGAACTCGGCTTTTTAATACTAAATGCATGTCGCATTTAATACGATATTTTTAATTAAACTTTTATTCACCTTGCATTTTAGATAACTGTGAATGAAACTTATATTTTTTAATAAGGTTTCTTTACATCTTGGGAAACATGTAAACCCGTTGCAATGACAGATGTGAAATAAACAGCTCCAACAGAATTATATTTCCCATTAACAATTCATAGGCTTATTGGTAAAACAACATAAAACAGACGGTCATATCTCCTGGCCCCAATAATAGGAAAGAAAAGTGATTTTCAGCATGATATTTAGCATTAAGTTTCCATTATGTGCGTGTAATTCCTTGGCCAGTTACCAACTGTTAGGTTTTAAAGAACTGTGCTTCATGAAGGTACTAATTTTCGGCTGAAAAATTCAGGGGCTTAGACTGAAATGCACTATTGAAGTTTTTCAACAAATAGGACACGAAACTGTGAACTCTTTAAAAATTCTCAGCATGAGGTCAAGTGGCCGACCCCTGTTAACAAGATGACGAAAATTCGTATTCCATAAAGGGAAATGTGTTTGATCAGATGAGCGATTACGAGCTTTTGAAGAAGGGCTCGGTTACAGATCTGAGAATCAAACGAAATATATAAACACATTATGTGGCAAAATACAGAGATTTTTAATGACAAAGCCGGTGGTGCATGTAGTTACAAATGGGCACTAAACGACTAAACGCTAAACCAGTATTTTTGTCGTTTTCGTATTTCCACTCAATAAACATGTATCAGAAAAAAATATTTTCACTAAAATTCCTCTAACACGATACTATAAATAAGTAAAAAATTAGCACCAACACAACTCTATTAATTCAAATTACATGGCTACATGTTTCGACCAGAAGTTTGGTCTTCCTTAGGCCAGTAAGTTACACGAAAAAATAAAAATTACAATTACAATTCTTTTATGATCAGATTGAGATTACGATCTTTCGTATAAAGTACGTTTAAATTATCTGTGGGACTTAAAACATTTACACTATATAATATAAAAATAAAATCGTAAAAACGGTCAACGTTAAAATCTCGGTCCACTAATTTGTATATTCTATTCCCAGAAGATTCCTTCTGTCCTCCGATAATTTATGTCTGTGCGGCGTGTGATGATAGAAGGCTGTATTTTGTGAGAATTATACTGATAGACTCTATAAAGATTGGTATTGTTATTATTTGTTCTTCTTGTGCTGTACGTTTTTGTAGATATCCAAATGTATTGTCTATGTCGAAGTATTATTATTTATTATGTTGGTATTAATGTATAAAATCCGATTGTTATTCTTCATGTCTGAATTTTACTTCCAGCGGTACATTTGGACAAGGCCCTACTGATCATCGTACATCCATTATCTGAGACACTGCATAAAAGAAATAACACATAGAATTCTTCAGGAAATAGAATATATAATTTCGTAGACTACGGTTTTAACCTTGAAATATTTTAAAACTTTGTTATTATATTATATTATATTATATAGTGTACTATTTTAAATTTCATAGATAATTTACTCGTGTTTTATACGAAAGATTTAAATCTCAATCGAATCATGAATTGCAATTGCAATTGTAATGTTTAATTTTTGTGTAACTTACTGGCCTGAAGACGACCAATATTCTGGTCGAAACATGTAGCCATGTAATTTGAGAACGTGGGAAATAACACTTTTCGTCTTTTGAATATGGGTTTCACGTATAAACAACTGCAGTCACGCCCTAATTAAGTGTAATATAACTTACGCAGTTCAAAGAAAAGACTCGTGCCACTAACAAACTGCATAAAACCACTAACATTAATCTTAATACTGGGCATGGGGAACAAAGAAAGGCACCTTGCTCTTTTTAACTAAATAGTTGCACAATAATGGTTCATATCATTATAGGCAATGGTATGTCTCAATATTTTCCCCCATATTGTATTGATATGGCCTTTACACATACTCTAAGTTATAATGAAATATGAGATAATAAAACGGTTAGAAGGGTTATATCCTTACATTTGGTTTCGTCTCCAGTCCAGGACATCTACCAAAGAAATATGTCATCAAAGTAAAGTAAGATCACGTTAATTTGAATTTATGGGATTTTGATGACAGGCCCGTTACTGGTTTTGGCACTGTCATCACCTTAGTTCTATTATACCATAACGTTCTGAAAACCTGGCCTATCTTCTTCTTCAGATAGAAATGCGGTTAGTAGAGACGGCTAGTCTCTATCAGAAAAAGTAGATAAAGACCAATTCTTTCAAACCGACCTACCAGACCAGAATCCTTCTCCCAGCTTCCATCTTAGGACGTAAAATGACTCATTTTGTTTAATATGTTGGTGTAATAAGCCTAGGACTATGGAAAAATTCAAAACATTAGTCAAGCCTATTGGAATTATAACCCACATTCCCAACGTATGGACGTCCTGATACACTGGCGTAATTGCTGGCATTTACTGGCAGCCTTACAGTCAGTACACAGACTGGAGTACACGAGCTGCATCGAGAGATTAGACATTCTTGCACGCATCACCGTAGATCCCCGCTGCCCCTTGAACCTGCACGTAACAAGCACCATGACGAACACGAACTGCCGAATAAGAACGCTGTAACCATACCACCCCCCGCTCCCTACCTCAATGAACCATGCTGTGACATATGACATGCTTTTGTCCACTGACATCTTAATCCCCCCCCCCCCGTACTCTCAGCGCGTGTGATATATACAGAAACATACTTATTAATTACTGTAGCAGAAACCCTTCATCTCGTTTCCCCCTCCCCTACGACATTCATTCGTACTTGCCAACACCAACCGCTGCCTACAGTGCAGGTCATCATAGAATGGACGCCGTTATGTTACTTCTATCAGTGGTGGCAGATGCGAACTCCGCGAGTAGCCAGACCAAGTAATATCTCTGTGCATCCCACAGTTAAAATACTGGATGTGCAAGCAATAGGTTAAACAGACAGGAGATGACTTGAAATTGTGGACGGGGGAAGCAATTTTAAGTTTCTTCCTTGCGTGATAGCGCATCAGCTTCTTATTCCAGATTCGATGTCATGAGAATCTCCTCCAATTGGCTCTGCTTTTAAAAGTAAGAGAAAAAATTTACTTTTGGCATTTACGGAGCAATCTGCATTAAATTTTAGGCTTAGGCTAAACCTGCACAATGTTTTTCACTGATAAACTTTATAGTGCTCATTCCGTGCACTGTCGATGCCCAATGCACAACACTCAGACCAACAAAATGCAAAATAATATTCCTTAGATATTTATATTATAACATCACATTGAATATTTCTACATGTTTCGATCACCATGGGGTCATCATCAGGGAATCAAATCAAAGGTACACCGCGCAAAAACAAACTAGCAAACTTTGCATAGAGTAGAAAGGTGTAAAAAAGGCTAAACAGTTAAAATGTGCCTGTATTCTAACTTGTGTAGGTATATTGAAGCTGAAACAATGTTCAAATTATGACTGTCACAAAAGTATGAGAGTTTTTGGCCTGCACGTGACATAAGCACACAAAGAACCGTGTTACTATCATCTGCCTTATCTCAAATAGTGGCATTCGAAGTAAATCAAAGTGATGTTTGCTTCAAGTTTCGTGTCCTTCAAACTCAGATTAATTATCATTTGATTTTCAGATCCTGGTAAAGTGACAACCCATGACGTAAATGCACCTATATCTTGCTTAGCACACTGGGTACTGAAAACGTAGGCTCAAAAAAATTGATAAACGTAATAAGATGGTATTATTCTTCATTTCCTCCTTCTCGTTCCCCTCTTCATTTCTGCCTTTAAGCCTATTCTGACTTCCGTATCTATCAATATTGCTTCTGCCTCTTACAAGAAACATAAAAATATTTTTATTACTGTCTATGCTGGCATTTAATTAAGCTAGTGTTACACACATATTATTCCTCAACATACCGGAATATGAAATGTTTATGTCTGACTTTGTTATTACTACAAACTGTCTCAATAAACCATCGGATGGTACTGTTTTATGGACTATAAGAACCGTAATTTAACACACCATTAATGCCTAGTGTTTCCTGTTCTACAGCCAGGTGTAGCTGACCATCGCTATGTTTCAGCAATAAGTTACATGCCAACTATCTCAACCACTCGGAACTGCACAAAGGAGGCAACCGAAAATGAGGCTGAATCTCTTGCAATTCCAACTAGAAAAGTTGCAATAATGCAACACCGAACACCCAAAGTCTCATAGGACCGAAAACCTCTGTAAACAAATTACTTTACATTGTACGCTGTTAAGTTGATGTACAATCGAGGGAGGAATCGTGGTTCTATTCCCGGCAGAAACAAGAGACTCGTCTCTTCTCCGAAACATCCAGATCGACACCGCGGACCACCCGGGGCGACTGAATTTATTTCAGCTATTGGGAATTCCCACTGGTTCGTTGAAAGACATATCCCCTCGACCCTTTCCGTAGCCCTGCTTTGTCAAAATTCTTGCAAATTTCCTATACAATCGACACCACTTCAACGACCACTTGAACCAATTTCAGTCACCTTGATGAAGAAGGAAACATGTTGTTCCTCCGAAACATCTGACGAGACTCACTATCCCACACAGTACAAGAAATCGAAGACCATAATCTGTGTAGCCTATAGTCTATATTCCACAAATTAACAAAGAACAGACTTTCTCATAGAAGACAGAGTGACGTCGGTAAGCAATGACGCTGGGAAATCTAACGATCGACATTTCTCTTATCATGCAGCTAATTTCCATAAACTTTGTTAAAATGTAGAAAGTAAAAGAGTGAAAACGTAGATTTAGTATAAACTTAAATACCTGACTTAAGAAGAACTTCCTTGTTCATAGTTCCCAGGCAAGATGGCAGATCTAAACCTTCTTCAGGCTTTCCCCAAGGCGAAACGAACCCCCATCCACCCACTACACCCATTTCACAACCCTACTTACGGTACTTAGAAGTGATTTACGTATGCAATTTCCCTTCTTCGCCCCTACTCTACGAACACTTACACTATCCCTTAAACCCACCCATCTTTACCCTTCTTCCTTACCTAAAACCTTCTCTTCTACCCAAAACTTCCACTTTGCAAAACCTCAACTCATCCAGCCCTCTCTTATTTCCTGCGCCAAAACCCCTTTACACAAAGTACACCCAACTTCAAAACTTAAGGAGTAGACACAACACGATTTGAGGATTATTGTGCAAAAAATATTTTTTATGAATTAATCATTAATACAATTAATAACAACAATTACTTGGAATGCACAGCGCCATACGAAAGAGAAACAATGTTACAAAAAAAGAACAAATTTTTTTAGAGTTAACGGGAATTATCATTCAAGTTCCAAAGCCTTCCAAATTCCGGAAGCAAACCACACTACAAATATATAACACGTTAGAAATACCGACCCAACTGTATGGCAGTGAAATTTGGACATTAAAGTAACAAGATAAATCCAGACTCACAGCAGCAGAGATGAAAAATTTGATACCAACAGCAACATACATGCTCTTTGAACGCAAAAGAAATCACAATAATTTGAAAGAACTTAAAGACACAACCAATTTCGAGAAAAATCAATAACTACAAAAATAAGCAGGTAAATAGAATGGACAGATCAAGACTGCCGCAGGATGTTATGAAATATCAGCCAGCAGGAAAAAGGAACCCAGAACGCCCATTAACAGGCTTCTGGATTGTAATACCGAGTCCGGAAGCGGCCACGAGGCCAAATTCCTTGAGGGCATGATAATGATAATGATGAAGACGTTGGAAAATGACGTTTGCTATGTCCCGAGTTTCGAATGGATTTTTTGCATGTGCAAACATAGCAATATGGTTATTTAAATGCCAGCAATTCACTGAGAAGAAAGATGCAACACCGTTTTTATTTAGGACTAAAACTACTGACCATTTAGAGCACAGTGGTTACTGCTCATATCGCCACATAACATATTTGCGCATTTTATATGTGTTTATGTGTTTCCAGTCACACAGAAAGCATGAATTATTGTCCCAAACAACTTTTAACTGATTGGCTTTGTGGTCGTGATGCAATCTGTTCTCTGTCAGTTAGAAACCGAAATTATATATATATATATATATTATTTAGATGAATTTTAAGCTTCACAGTGTTGATGTCTGTTACACCTGACTCTAGGAGCTTAAATCGACAGATGAATAAATGTTTTCAATCCTAATAACTATGGCGATTAAAAAGATAAAAAGAGGGATTTCCTTTCGAGTTCTTTAATCAAATTATGATACTTCTAAAAATATTCAGCCATTGATGGCTGAGATATAAACTGTATGCTGTGTCATTCCGTAGCTTCCCGTTGTTTAAAGTTAAGTTAAGTTAAAGTTAAATGTTAAATGTTAAAGTTAAATCTTCTAAATTTTACTCGTGTATTTCACCCACAACAAGTACCTACCACAGTTCATTTTTGGGTAATTTTATACAAAATCTTAATTATATTTTCAACATTTAGTGAATATGTTTTACACAATAATATTTTTAAATGTATACTTAACGCTTAAGGAAGAAATTATAGTAGTAGCCTTATCGCTGTTACTTCTATACATTAGCCTGTTAGTGGTGTTAAATTATTAATATTGAAATATTAATAAACGAAAAAAAAACTCCCCTAACCCTTAAGTCAAGAGTGATAGCGAGTGTGTGAGTACTACTACTACTACTACTACTACTACTAATAATAATAATAATACCACCAATACTACTACTACTTACTACTACTACTACTAATAATAATAATAAATAACCACCAATACTACTACTACTACTACTAATGATAATAATACCACCAATACTACTACTACCACTACCACCACAACACCTTGATGATGTGATTATACATTCTAGCTAGCATAGTTCTTACACACAGTCATTAATAGGGCCTTGGGAACGTACTTTCATTCTGACCTATTGAATATCTTTTGCGTATGAAGTCACATACTGGTCTTTACTGGCCAGAAAATTTATTTCTTGCTTCAACCCTTATCCGTGCTCGCTGCAACCATCATGGATGCACGAGTAATTAGTTTTGACTTTCTACTGAGTCAGTTCCTTGCAGCCATTTATATTAATAGACTTTAAAGTTACATATATTTGTTCTACCGGTTTCAACTTGTAGTCGAAAAGATACGTAACTCAAGATATAAATGCAGAAGAATACGTTTATCAGACTAATATAATGCTAGTTGAGTTTTATCGGGTAACACTTGAGAAGTTTGCTTTCTCTGCTATTGTACAAGTATGCCTTCAACGCAAAAATTTGTGGAACTTCTTGAAGAAGTGTTGAAAGTTCTATATCACCTCAAGCAGCAAATATTTACCTTTAAATCCATAAACAAATACGTGAGCTGTATTATTAGTTTTATTAATTGTGTTAATTATTACTAATCTTGTTATGTTTGTTCAAACTCTCCAACAAGTAGTAGAAAACATCCTTTCTTGCTCCAGTAAGCGCAGTTTTGTTAGCCAATTTCGGGGCGCTAAAGTGATCCGAATTTTTAACCTATAAATATGCCTGCAATATTCAAGGGATTGACGTCAGAGCTGAACTGATATAAGCCCTGATTTTTCCCTAAAATTCGTATTCTGCAACATTTATTTGCGACAAGAACAGAATGAAGTTCAGTAGCAGGTCGAAACTACCACCTACGTTTTGGTCATAAAGACGAAAATCTTAATATCACATTTTGATCAGCCTGGAGTCGAATCCAATTCATTTAGAGAAAGTTTAGTAGCAACTTTATAGTCTGTGGACTTTCAAGAATCACTTTAATTCCTAATAACCTCCTCAAAGTGTCGACCTCGGTGGACTAGTGGTTAGCGTGCTCGCCACTGGACCCAAGGTTCGCGGGTTCGATCCCGACCGAGGTCGATGGATTTTTAAGGATGATAAAAATCCGGAGCACCACTTCCTTCGGAGGGGAAGTAAAGCCGTCGGTCCCATGTCGTAGATTTACGGCATGTAAAAGAACCTTACGGGCATGAATAAAAATGTTGCGTAAGCCAAATTGCCTCCATTTCTCATCCAAGTCTCCTGACTGCCTGCCAGATGGCTCTGGCGTGCACATCAGGATCGATAGAACACTAAGCGCGGCTAGCTGGCCGGTCACCAGCTGCCATGAATGCGCATGACTTAGTAACCTCGACAAGAGGAGGCAAGAGGAGGCCCAGGCCCATACAGGGCTGTTGAGCCAAGAATTATTTATTATTATTAACCTCCTCAAAGTACAAAGACATATACCTACGTACGTATAATTGTCGATGTTACACTACATGAAATGCCTACTCAAGACAGATGTACAATAGGCCTATCCATATATATTATCGATTCACAGGCGCGTTCGCAAAATTTCATTAAAATCTGACACAAATAAAAGAAACTTTGCATAAAGACCTATATACATTTATGAGAATATGTAGCGCAATTTTTCTTAGAGTGAAGAATGTTTCACATAAAATTTGTAAAGAATATCTAAACACATTTTATGTATCTTTTTCACAAAAATCGTGACGTTTATGAGATAATGTGGAAAAATATGGTAGAGCCAGACAGGCCACAGATGACAATGTAATACAGCGCATGCCCTTTGCATGTTGGATAACTAAGGCCACAGACACACACTCAGAATATGTAATACTTATTGCTTGTCCACAGCAACAATTGTTACGTGAACTTGCCCCAATATTACGTTTATATGTACATTACCTCTATTGTTGTAGATTTATACAGTCAATTGTAGCACTATTATTGCTGTCATTGTTATTTTATATTTGTGACAAACTTATTAACTGTACTTAATTCAAGTTATGTGTAGGCTGAATCTTTCAGATATAACCTAAAATTTTTATGTCTCTATATTTATAATTGATTACGTACTAAAAATGTTCCACACAGCATGTGCAGATAAGTTTTTGGTCTAGCTCTTTACAAACATCACATTCCTTAGGGGAAAATGTTCAATTTTATCGCCAGTAAACCGAAAGATAATGAAAACTTTCACACGGCCACCATGTTGTTATTTAAATTCTGCAAAATTATTAGCTTAACAAAAGTTGAATGTCCTCCCAAGGTCCATTAACAAAATTTTTTCCAAAACATTTACAAGCCTATAAACTACACACCTCTAGCGTCCCTTCCACTTACAAATGGCCGACGAGTTAATTTGTAACTATTTGTACGAAATAAAAATGTGGCGGCTTCTAGTGGCGTAACAAGTACCTTGAAACTTCATAAATTAGATCAAAAGTTGAAATGGTGGACACACATACAAGCAGGCAAAATGGGTATCTCATAAGCTTATCCACTGCACTCTAGAAAGGAAAGTGGTCCAGTAAGACAATGAGGTGACCTTTGGTCGAAAAATGTTGTCATAGAAATACACGAATATACTACAGTATGAGTTACGTATGTGGTGATAAACTGTAGCTTTCTGAGTCACATTACTCATTATACATTCAAGCTCACATCATTATGTGATATCGACGAAGCCTAAACAAGGGGATGTAACACAGACGAACGTATGATGGGATTTGATACCGATTTTGGAGTGCTCATTACCGAGGCCTTAGCAAAAATATATGAAAACAGAAATGGTTGAAATTATACACCAACAAAATTTGAAAAATACAAGAAAAGTACATGAAAATTTGCTACATGAGAGAATATCACTGTCTTCTGGTGAGCCGGGATAGCTTAGAATGTATGGCATTAGGATCGGATAAACGAGGAATTGCAGCACGGTACGAGGCAGAGGCAAAGTATTTCTCTTCTTCCCAGCATCCAGATTGGCTCTAGGGCAAACCGGGCTCCTATTTAATGGATATCCGTGTTGCACTCCCGGAGTATAAAGCGGTCGGGGCGTGAAGCTGACCACTCACCTCCATGAGTACAGTCATGCCTCCACCCCCGCCCCATCCCCCCCCCACCCGCTATGTCTATAGGGCGCGTACAGACGCAACATTAATTTACCATTACCGTATTCCTGAATGTAACATCTTATAGCCATGTCGAATGGTGCCCATATTTCTGAGAAACTTGCTACCTCTATCTTCAGGACAGAAGTACAGCACATTCCTCCGAAAATTTGATGCCTATTTGCCAGGCGACACGGCGTCATATCCCAGAAGACCATAATATACAAGAACTTTGAAATTTTCCAGGGAGGTTTTCTGTTATAAGAACAATTTTGACTGCACTGTACTTTGCAAACTAAACTTGGCGAAACTTATGGCCATGAGGCAACCTTAGCTTACATTCTCCTTGCTCCCCACACTCACACACCGGTCCAATGTTCCGCGCACCATTCTATAATTAAACAACCGTTTTAATTAACACAGTAAATTACATCTTAAATTAAATTCCCTTATCATATATATGTTCGTGGTGTAGTTACAGCGTATATCTTTCCTGGTTGCTGCAGCATCTTTCCAATTAGAACATGTGTGAATTAAAATATGAATTTTATGCTGCAAGTAAAAACTTCAACATACAAAAAGGTTTCAAAAATGTCGACTGGAGTGTATAACAATGCATTCCAAAGCAGCATTTTTTCCACTCTGTGTTAAATTTTAATTATGGTTCATAATTACTTACAATAAAAGTGGCGTATCTATGCTGTTATTGATGAATCTCTAGCAAAACCATTTAAATATTTTGAAACATAAAATTCGGAAAAATAATATAGGCCTGTAAATAATTCAGCTCCTACAACACACACAAAAACTCCGTCTACTCTGCAAAAACGAGTTCGTTAATGCTGTGTAGGAAAATGAACGATGTTGATTCTCAGAACCGTATGAAGTCATTACACATAATATGAGGAAAATTACTTATTGTTTAATGTCGAAGCACTTGGTATGTATCAGCTAATATTTGACACCTTTCTTTAAGGACCTGACAAGTTAATAAGACTCCTAAATAAGAACATACTACTACTACTTACTACTACTACTACTACTACTACCACTACCACGACCACGACCACCACATACTACTACTACTACCAACGCCACTACCACTACTACTATCACCACCATCATCACCACTACTACTACTACTAATAATAATAATATCGTAGCCACGAATTTAGGCTTACGAGTACCCAAGGTTTTTTTTTGTGGGGGGGGGGGGGGGGGGGCGGTACGGCTTAAGGAAAAAGTGCATTGGAAAAAACGTGTGTGCTTCATTTTCCTCATACATGTCGCCCGAAATATTTTTCGCTTCTAAAAATGTTTAGCTAGTTACGCTCTAGATGCCTGCAGAAATGTATTTAACAGGCCACTTATCTTTGACAGATTTCAATCAACACTGGAATATGTCGCCAAAATGTAATAAAACTCAATAATAAATGACATTGTAAATTCTTTCAATGGTTCTCTCTTTGTCACGTGCAGACAG
The DNA here is from genome assembly GCA_021186555.1 of Reticulitermes speratus. Classification (NCBI taxonomy): domain Eukaryota; kingdom Metazoa; phylum Arthropoda; class Insecta; order Blattodea; family Rhinotermitidae; genus Reticulitermes; species Reticulitermes speratus. The sequence continues at coordinate 33,712,667 of JAJKFL010000003.1, read as the reverse complement.
ATGAAAAGGTAGATTGCAAATTTAAAAGCCAATCTGGACGTACAATTACATCACCTAACTTTCCACTAACCCATGTGAAACAGAATCTTGTTTTTACCAACAATAATTCTAATTCCACACGTCATAAATTCTTAACGACAACATTCTTTAAAACTTAACATCAACAATATTTACAAATTATAAAGGACTTCAAGTACCAAATTTTACAAAAGTTGCCAAATAATAAGTAAAAATAGAGATGACACAGCATCTGTTCAAATATAATTTTAAAATGAAAATTTCTTACGCTCATTAAGCATTATCTCTTGGTAACGGAAAAAGGCCGATTCCAGTGGCCGGCGGTCTGAGTGGGTCTGCGGCCGCTCGCTTACTGGGTTTGTGGGTTCGAATTCCGCCGGGGGCATGGATGTCTGTCTCTTGTGAGTGTTGTGTGTTGTCAGGTAGAGGTCTCTGCGACGAGCTGGTCCCTCGTCCAGAGGAGTCCTACCGAGTGTGGTGTGTCTAAAAAGTGTGTGATCGCGAAGCCTCGAAAAATGAGGAGGCCTAGGCCCCCGAGGGGCTGTCGAGCCATTGAAAAAAAAAACGGAACAGGACAAATCAGAACTTAGCCATCTCAAGGTAACCAAATTCATCATCATAACATACAGACTATTTGAAGTTCCTTTTGGTGTCATTTGAGAGTTTAGACAGACTTTTGCTATCAACATACACAAACTTCCCTGAGGTTCTGAACTTTTGGAACTTACGTGCATAAATGAGATAGGTTTGGTCATACAAGTACCAGGGAAACAAGTAATTAACGGAAAGATACGTGTGAACTGAAAGAACAGAGAGAGGACTGACATTGAAGGAGTAAAATAGGGGAAATCCAACCCGAAATTTAAACTGCGGGATTTTAAATGATGAAGTAGTAAGAGAAACAGAAAATAACATGGAATCAGTCTTTAAAGTGAAGCGAATAAGGAGGGGGGGGGGGGCTCAATACGGAAATTGGGTAAGAAAGAGAGGGAAGGTAAGAAGACAGAATGCATGTCGCAGGTGGAGGAAAGGAAACGTCTTTTCCCAGAATTGAAAATGCTTTAGTTTATGTTACAGGCTGCTATGGGCAACTTATACCAACTGGAAGCTTCGACAAATGCTTATGCCGCTCGTGTTCCTTCTATAGTTCCATTTCAGTTAACCACATCTTGAACAAGCGTTAAGTTACCAATGTACACATGTTTATACACTGTAAGCTACTTATCCCTTTATGTTACAGTCTTCTAAGTAGTTGACGCAATGCACAAAAGTTGATTCACGGATACAGTTTCAATACATCCTTTTCACATTATAATACGTTACTCTTCTCCCATCTATACCCACGTCTCCTGGAGTGGTATCTACTTTTAAAGTCTCCCGACTCAGTTTTTTGTATGCATTTCCCATTTTCTGCTTTCATACGAGTACAACGTGTTCCAGTCGTCTCATCCTCGCTTGCTTGGTCACTTTAACGATATTCTACGGATACAAAATAACAAAGCGACTAATTACGTCATTTTCACTTCATCCCTGCGATATCTGTAGGGTTGATTAAAACTTAAGTCTTCTGCGACGTTAGGCCGCGTCGGCTGATAAACTCGTAGTTACCGACGTTCAGGAGGCACTACAATGCTCCGCCATTTCTGTAAATATTTACCAGCCGGTAAGGCATAACATTCTAGAACGCGTTGATATTCATCTTCCTGTCTGTCTCTCACAGCTTCACATAGCTCGGTTCTCCTCGGTATTTTTTCTCAAACACCTTCAAGCTCTTCTTCCTTCACGATGAAAAAACTACGTTCACACCCATCTACAAAACAGAAGTTAAAATAGTAGCTCTCTGTCATTATCCCCATATTCAGTAAATGACAATAGAGCTTCTGACTATTATTCAGTCGATTTATGGGCTGTCGAGCTGGGAAAGTGTACAAGTGTAATCGGCGCTCTCTTATCAACGTGCAGTAGCAAAGTCTGGTTTGAAAAGGAAATAAACGTTACATGTTTGTAAGAATTCGCAAAACAACCGCCACATTCACTCCTGTCAACAGATATAAGAGCATTATAGCGACTCGCTACGGGCTCAACGGCCCGGGAATCAAATCCTTGTGGGGGTTGGGAAGATTTTCCACACCCTTTACAGACCGGATCTGGTGCCCACTCAGCCTCCTGTAAAATGGGTACCGGGGCGTGACGTTCACCACCCACCCCCATAAAACGCCGAGGTTAAATAAAGAGTAGAGCTATACCTCTACGCCCCCTCTGGGTCTTCATGGCTTGTTCTAGGGTGAAATTTATTTTCACATTTTTTTATAAATTTTCTGATTATTTACTGGCTACGCTATAAACTTGCAAAGTCGAGGAAGTGTCAGTGCAACCAGACCAGGAAGGACGAGTTGAGTGAGTGTGAAGAAAATAACACAGGCCTACTTTCGGATTCCATAACAGGCAAGAAATTTCTTATCTAGCTAACCATCTCTCAACTACTCAAAAAAAAAAAAAGATTCTGGTTCACAAAGGTAGGTTTTAGCGTTTGGTTACTACAGAGTGATTCAGAAATCGCGCAACCAAAGTCTTAGTAAAACCAACAACGTCGTGTACTAAAGTTGTATGATCTTGTGTGTGTGTGTGTACATTTTCGTCAACTGCATGCTCGAAGAAAGGAGTTTCAATTACTCGACGGAGTGAAATAGCACACCACATTCCAGTACGGGCGTTTTATGAAGTGTTTTACGTGTCTTATTTAACGACGCTGCCAGTTTCTAAGATCATACAACATCGGCGATTGGTAAAAGTGTGGAGCATTGGTGGAGTCATACTGAAGGCGAAAAGCAGACGTACTCACAGCAAACCCTGTCCCAGTACCACTCTGTGCGTCACAAATCCCAAGTAGTCTGGAGTGGGATGGAACCCGGGCATCCACGGTCAAATGTTGGCTTCATGAAAAACGTGAGGGCTTTTCATTACTCGATATCCCGCCGTTCTGGCTAATAAAGTAACCGTTCAAGTGGAATCGAGCTTCGTCACTGGAGACAACACGATTCAAACTGTCCGTTCTGTTGGGATCAATAAAGCCTCGAGACCAACAAAAATGCAAAATTTCCTTTTATCAGATTCTTTGATCTTTAACAGTAGAAGTATCTGAATACGGTTAGCATTGAGGCCTAACTTCGTAACAGTCATTTGTGTGCTTCATTAAGAAATACCCGCTTTGACGCCAGTCTTTTCTGTGATTCTTTGGGCGACTGAGATAAACATTGATTAAAATCTTCAAGTTTTTTCAGTTAGCAACGACAGGCGTCTAGGTTTTTTTTTTCTTTTTTTTTTTTGCCACAAAGGCCATCTGTTTTACGAAAACTGTTTAATAAACGTGAAATTAATTTGGTACTGGCAAATCCAGATATTTTTCTCGAAATTCCTTTCGGACGTGAGCACAATTTTGAACAGTTACTGTTGAACTAGAAACACACTTTCGCATACAAAGTGCTTCGTCACGAACATATCAGTATGACTGAATTTGTATAGTGTGATTTAACAATCACTATTCTGAAATTCGAAGGATACAGTGTTGCAACGTCAAGTGATTTTGTCAGAATTTTACAGGGTTACCAACATGCAAGAAATCAGCTTGTACATATTACGCTGCGACTTTCGAACCATCCTGTGTAGCAATTACGAACCTGAACATGTCACATAGAATATACTTAACATATAGATCCCATATGCTATATTTAACAGTGCTTCATGGTGAAAACATATAAGTCGTGTAATAATACAGAAATTTTTAAAGCCTTAAGTTATCTAAAAATTATTTTATATATTAAAAACTTTCGAGGCTGTATGTGACAAATTGAAAATAATGTGCATTTATCAATATGCACTGAAATTTATTTTTAATTTGATACATGCTAATTTGTGCAATAGTTCTTCTAATTGTGACTGTGGAGATTCAGTGCCAGCAATCCAATAACATACGAGGTCTACTTTATCATTTCTTCACACAAATTCCACCAGTGCTCGCTGCAAATCACGGCCTCTCTTCAAATAAAATTAATGATTTTTCCCACACAGGGTATCGAAAGGATTACACGAATGAACTTATGGAAGAACACGATTGTTCCGTACGTCTTGAAACCCAGAGCCACCTAAAATCCAAACCAAAGAAACCACGTATTTCACTAACAAAATCTGTCCCTTGAAGGTTGTTAGCTTTCAACTTAACTGCACAACACCAGCTTTGTGAGAACGTATTATACATTAGGTTCCCTGTACAGTATATATAAGAGGACAGCAGGTGTCTCCTTGCATTTGAAGCACGTAATATGGAATGGGTTGGTGTGTGCAACTTCTTGCTGCTAGAAGAAGTAAGGACGCGCTAGGCAATACCGCAACACATTCTCACAATCCCAGGCAGGCCGTTTCTTCCTCATTCCACTCCTTTACGTCTTTACGTCTCAAAATGACTAGACGTTTAGAATGAAAGGCACAGTAGACCGTCGTCCTTCCTATTGTATATGTTCAGAGCTTAACTGCTGCTACATGGTATCCCACAATTGCTGAATAAACCACAATTTGGTGCAGTTCAGTCCTGTGCATTTCTGTGCCACATTGATCGGCATCTTTCTGCGGAATCGAAGCGAAACGGACTCCGTAAATGTCTAATTCTTCTAGGATGTTACGCTCTGATGATTGGTACATAGTTAACGACGTTTCGGATAAGTGTACTGCCTCTATGTTCAGGGCCAGCTGCCTCTTCGACTGCTAAACCCTGAAGATGTGGGCAGGATGCTCCTCCGAAACGTCGGTAACTATATACTAGTTGACAATTCTAACATCACAGCAGACTTGCATCTTACATCAGCTCCGCTGTGATAACCTGAAACATCGCACACCCAATTCCACTGAGCACTATGTACAAATCCAACCCATGGTTGTGAAACATGGTACGAATTCTGCACGCTGATTAAGTACGAGGAGCTGGCTCTAAGGAGCAGCCATTTTTGTGATCCAATTCTCGCCAAAAGATTCTCTCTTTCTACGGAACCCGAAGGTACATTATAGCTGCCATACCAGTACAAAATGTGTTCCTTCCTGAGCTTATTAGCATAAGTCGATGATCTCACATTTCTGTCCTTTAAGATCCATTTTAGTATAAACCTTCTATCTAAGCATACGTCTTTGAAATAAAGTCCCTTCAAATTTTCCGTCTAAAATATTCTGTGAATGTCTTATCTTCTTTATTCTTAAGAAATGTTCTGATTATTTCACGTCCCTTAATTTGCGTTGTTGATGGTAATAAGCTTTGAAACGTAGGTTACACTACTTCTTTTCATGTAGTTTTTGTGTGATGAAAATAAACAATATATCACTGTGGATCGAACAATAAAGTTTGCATGATGGCATCTCACAAATGCAGCTAAGAGTAATATGTGGGGTGGGATTAGAGCCTGAAAATTTAATCGTCCTGAGCCCTAAGACCACAATTTCAAAATCACGTACACCACTCCACCAATTACATTTATGAATAACATAAGTTAATATGTAAAAACAGGCATTCATGTTGCTAACGCTGTACATAGACTCGTCAAAGAGAGTGTCAGATAACACTAAATTTTGAAACACCGTGTTGCAAAACTAATAATACCGCAACAACATTCAAACAAAATCAACAACTTCAGCTGTATCTCATGTACTTTAATATAAACTTTATAGGAGAAAGAAGTAAGAAAAATTCTCTGCTGAAATCCAAAAATCGCAGTAGCAGAGCAGTAAAGAAGAAAAATTCAAGAAAGAAGTGAAAAGGAAGAAAAAAGATCTTAGATGGAAGAAAATTGCTCTTTAGAAGTGGCGATGAATAGAAATTAATGGATTTTCGTCGAGGTAGCTATATTCTCCCCTCCGTCCCTTCTTTCTCATTTCCGTCTCCTCCTTTTCCTTTCTTCTACCCGGAGGCCTACATCTGAGGGATGGTAGACTCCACAGTGCCCCCCACCTCGCCCCACACACAACGAATATTAAATCTCGTATTTTCGCAGTTTTAAAAATTTCTACTCTTCCATCGAGTTCACAGACTAAATAGAAATTTACTTAATATTAAGATCGAAATGTGAACAATATATATATATATAGCACGACTGCAAACAGAAAACAAACAAGATGTTTTGTATGCAATCCAAAATCTCTGTAATAAATGAATTAGTTCATAAAGTTGCAACAGCACACTGATTTTGGCGAATTTCCATCTAATCTACCACCGGCTGTGCTTATACAGTCCTCCTTTATATTCCAAACCCCAAATCACAAACCAAGCTGGTGTATTCGGCCTCAATTTCCGAGCGCTTCTGTTGCTCGCCAACTGCAGTTGCGTCGATCATCGCGCTGATCATCACATCTGCATGAAGTGTTTCACGCCAAGCCTGATTAGCAAGCCACTACGCCAACTAAAGTCAATACCGCAATATATGTCACTTGATAGATTTTGGCGCGTCAAATTTCAAGCGGAAGGCTAGGAGAGAGTCACTTTTACATCAAATGCGACAGTGGACAAAATGTGCGACAAAAATGTGCCCTGCTTTGCCACTCACATACACTAGAGGCCCGACCGCAGGCTCCGCCAAGTACAAATTAATATCAATTTTTAGTCTCTTTACTTTCTTCGTCTTCGTCTTCTACTTCTCCGTCTACTCCTTCATCTCTGCCTCCTTGTACACTTCGGAGATTAGCCTCCTCCGAATTCATGTCCCACCAGTGAAAAAAAAAAAAAGATGACATAGGCCTATGGCACTCATAGGTTTGTTCATGTGAAATAACTGAGATCACATATGTGGCTCCTGAGCTTGGCAACCTAGCACTTTGGTTAGTTTAAGACTCATTTAAACTCGCTTATAAGAGTTCGAGATGATACCAAAGATGGTCACGATTGGTGTGCAAAGATTTTGCAGAAGGGAAGACAAAATAGTGGCACTGTTATTCTTCTTACTTCACTGTTCTTCCTTTTCATCCTCTACATATTCCTCGTTTACTGCCCTGTTCGGATCTTGGCCTTCTCCAGCGCAAGAAAATGTTTTCCTCTCTAAAACGTCCAGCCGGGATCTGAGGCCCACTCAATGGGTACCGGAGCTCTTTCCCCACAGGTAGAGCGGTTGGGGCATAAAGCTACCCACTCACCTCCATCAGCGGTTGAGGTTAAGAATGAGTGGAGCTATAATCCACTCTCCCATATACTTTCATGACGTATACAGGGACAAATTTACCTTTTCTTTCACCTTCTCCAAAAACCTCCTACCAAATCCTTTAGCCTCCATCTGTTGACCTTTAGTAATTCCTACATTTAAAATGTTGTACTATATACCATCAATATTAACCATTGTGCATTCTGAAATAATTCTAAATTCTACGAAAATCTAATACAGACCCATACTACAATCTTGGCCCCTCTTGGCTTCAACACTATTAATTACGCTGATATTAGTATATTAGTTCGTTTTGCGTCATTGCTCTAAATCCCCAGGTGTAAGCCAGAAGCATTTGGGTTTTCTGTGACAGGAATTTTACTTTTCTTGAAGATAGAAGTCTTCTGGGATATATTGCTGTGTCGTTGGATGAGCATTTCCCGACTTTCGGAAGGATCGTAGTGCTTATATCTATAGGATTAATCAGTCCAAGTATAGTACCTGACCATGGCAATGAAGGCATTACAGTCCTTCGAAAAGTTGAGAAATACTCTCGAAACTACACAGAGTCACATCCCAGAAGACTTGAATCTTCAGCAACACCGCTGTGAAAACCTCAACCTTAGCATGTAATTTGCACATTTACAACAAAAATTACAATTACACTTTGTCAATATATGGGCCTACATAGTCTATGCTACACAAATCAGGCCAAGGTACGTTATTTTTTTAAAACCGGTAGGCCTATACACTAGGCGCCTAAAGTTTGGAAAATTTAATTTTGTCCAATGTGTTTCAGAACTCAAATATTCGAAAAAAGTAACAAGGAAATATTTTTGGAATTATATAAGATAATTGCGGTACCAACGTTTCTGTACTGGTGTGAGGATTGGACTTTACTGAAACTGCGTGAAAGAGAATCAGAAACAACGGAGATGACATTTTTGGGGATAGGTGTAAGATATGTATTAGGTTATATGACCATAAAACAAATGAATAAATATTATAAATATAGGTACATATTATTTAAATGAAACTATTGCAAATTATAAATGGAATTTGACATGTTTGTTAAGAATTAACGATAAACGAATTTCAAACCTAGTGTATGACAATCCGACAGGCAAAAGAAACTTAGGTCGATCAAGGAAAAACAATATAAAAGAAGTACTGGGTCAGAAAGTGGGCCGGGTTGGACGGTCCGGAGATCGAATCCCGGTGGGGGCGAGATTTTCCGCACCCGTCCAGACCGACCCTGGGGCCCACCCAGCCTGCTATACAATGGGCACTGGTCTCTTTCCAGGGGGTAAAGCGGCCGGGGCGTGGCGTTGATCATCCACCCCATCTAGCGCCGAGGTTAAAGAAAGAGTATAGATATACCTCTGCTTCTCCTCTGGGCCTTCATTGCCTGTTCTAAGGTGAACTTTACTTTACATTATAATCCTATACCCTGACAAAACTAGACAAGTTGATTTAAAAATGTCGCAGATAATAATAATTTTTTGTTAAGATGTCCCTATTTCAGTAGGCCTATATTTAGTTCACTTGAAGTCCTTATGTATAGTCACGAAACTTCTTCTTCTCTTCTTCTTCTTCGTATTATTCTTCTTCGTTGTCACCCATTTAAAGTAGTCCTTACTTTAATTCAGATTTAGTTACAATGTTCTTGTGCGATAAACCCTTGCTTCATGCTGATATCTGCGTTTCTTCTTTTTGTGTCATACCGACCGATATGTTGGTTATTATTAATGTTTATAGCTGGTCTCATTAATCTGAAATGAGGCGAGGTGCCTAACGTGTTTTCGCCTTTTAAGGTCTGTCTAGTCGCCTACCTAAATTTATATCATATACCTACATTTATATTCTAAATTTTGAGTCAAAGAAAATAGGGAATGTTTAACTAAAGTTAAAAATTCCCTATTTTATTTGACTCAAAATTTAGAAGATAAATTTAGATTAGAAAACGCATAATTGTCAGTGTCCTCTTCTTATCAGATATTCTGGAACAGACTACTGAAATCATTCCAATGTTTCAATCCAAGTTAGTCTCTTCATAGGCTTCAAAATGGCACGCTATAAGCCTACGTGCGAAAGGTGCGAACAGTAGATTTCTGTCCATTTATTCATGTATGTTTTCTTATCCTGCAGTATGCGGTTGCTGTAAATTCGTGCCCAATGTCATGCTAATGTGTTACACTTTCTACATATGGAGTCGCTGACATAAAATTTATTTACTGGAAATAATAAGATTTAATCGAAAACCACCGAAAACCATGCTTCCGATTGAGAATGTCAGGATTTGATTCGCGGTGGAGAAACCAGTAATTCGTGCGGTTTTCTATAGTTTCCAGCAGACAAATGACGAGAGTATTTTACATTAAAATAGCAATGACCCCTTCTTCTCCAATCCATCAACGTCGATTCGAGTAAGTGGTAATACTACAGCGTTATTGGTTAGTCCTATATTTAAAAGTCCACTTAGTTTTCATGTATATAGCAAAGAATACAACAACATAAACTCAGTAGGATATATAGCAAATCAAAATCCTGTTGTGACCAAAGGAACAAATAAAAATATCTGCAAAAATTTCAAATCATTCATTTATTTGATTCTGCTTTACAAACAAAACATATACACGATTGGAGGAAAGCTTGCATTTTTTCTTGGAAGCAATTACTCTCAGCTCCTTTTTATTCTGCGAGTATCCTCGATAACTCTGCTCGACTTTTACGCAATCTCCTCCAAGAGTTCAGTAAATCCTTGCTGACACAAATGGCTTCGCTACTCTACCATTGGTCCGTTGTATTCGTGACGTCAGGAGGGTAACCTATTGTTGTACCCGCCTTTATTCATGATTGCGACACAAGTTTTTCTGTTCCACCGACAGAGTGCAGCAAAAGCTATCTGTAAATTTAACTCACGGTTCATAGCATAACAATAAAAGTGAACAGGGTCAATTAAAGTTTAAATACACAAAAAATAATTATTCTCAATACGGTTATAAAATGAATATGTGGTGGAAGATTGGAGTTCCATTTTCATCTGTCACCTCTATTACCGGCCCACAGAGTCACCTATGCAGCGGGTACCGGGGAAACCCCTGGGAGACAAAGTGATCAAAGTATGATGTAAATGTAGGAGAGTGGCCGTTGAATGCAAATCCCAAGATTGTGTCTTCAATAAGAACACAGACCCGCTTCAAATTTCCAGTAAAATTCCACAACCAACACCACCACCACCTCATTGTCACTGAAGGGATTTATTTACCAGAAACACATGCTCTACCTTCAAGAAAAAACACAAATTGTTACTCATATAATGTTATAAATATTATTAGTTTAATATTAAATAACACCAACAATGTAAGATCGGGGAATTAAAACCACTGCAAATTTAGGTCTGAAATCCCGAAGGGCAGAAAGAGTTAGGAAGAGAGAGGAGGAGTCATGACGACATGCTATGAACTTCCTACGCACCCATATACGATGAAAGTTGAGGGGCTTTAGTGGGTATTTTATGCAAAACCCGGGTAAAGCTGAAGAGAAGCAAAATCCCACCCCATCTCACATCAGCATCCCCTTCCAAGCAACTAACTTTGCTTATATACACGAGAAACAACAACACTGGGGTACAGCTACAGGACTAAAAGAGAAGAAAAGTTTTAAATGCGGAATTAATATTTATAACGTTCAGAGATGCAAACTCCTAAACGGCGTCTGGAGGAAGAGATCTCCAGTAGGAAGTGGAGACAGGATGGAATTTAAATAATGTCCTTCGCATTGATTTAATATTGTTTCCACTGATGTATACAGGTGACATGTAATTTTCATAGAAATGCGTAATTCAGGGTTTTAATTACAAGACACTGTATTTGTTTATGTGTGGTTCATTCAAAGCCGGTCTAAGGGGAGGGACAGCTGGGCAGCAGCCCGGGGCACCAACCTATAAAAGATGCTGTGACGTCACTGAAATAATCGGAAATATGGTGCTTTTAATGTCAGGTTTCCCACACGCGAAATAATTTATCCGAAAATTATCAGCGATTTGGGCAAGCGCTCTCAAAAGTATTTTCCAGCCCTGTTCTAAGCCGAAAAAGTTTAAAGAATATCGGTTTGAATGGGACGCTAAGTTATTAGCTGAGCCGGAGCACCAAATTAATGGCCTGCTAGAGGCATCCACGTGATTAGGGCCGGCCCTTGATTTATCTAACGACGGGGTCAATAGTTTCGGTTATAGGCTTACTGCAACGAGCCTTAGAACGATTTGGAGACGATATAATAGTAAGCGGTTTTGGGCCAACCGGAGGTAGGATCCGGGAGTATTTTGGAGGGACTGAAGCAAACTACGAAAATATAAGTCAGGTTTGCCAGTCTCTGCCGGGATAAGAATCGGGCACCTCCCGAATATAAGTACAATCTTCAACACTCGAACCACCTGTATCAGTACAAGGCACTGTAACGGAAGGTTTGAGGAAAAAGTGACAAATTAAAGATGTGTTCATGTTGAAGCGCCACGCCATAAATGTACAGTTATGGGAAGGCAGAGGTAAGACACTGCAGTAAACTAGACATTAGATGGAATCGAGTTGTTAGCGTCAAAACTTCGGTTACTTTACCCACCTTTCCAAATAACTTTTGAGGATTATCTGGGTGGAAACCAGAGGTTGTTTGATTTTAAAGACCGACAGTAGGTGACGTCAGACCAGTCCTGGTCAACATCTTACTAAGATATCCCGACTGACCCATGATCTCGTTTTAATTCTTTGTATCAGTAGAGACAATCTGAATTCTCCTGACACCTACCCCTGCCTACTTATTTGGACTATATGGTAATTACAATAATAAATAATTCAAAGTGCTGTAAAGATTTTATTATAGCCCATAGCAAGGAAGAATTATTTACGTGCTCTCTGCAAAACAACTTTCTAAATGCCCTTATTTACATTTTACTATTTCATGTTAACTTCTTAGTTTCAATAGCTAGTTATCAACTTCATAAGTTTTATAGGTAAAGCAACCCCATTACAGGCCTGGACAGGCCTTTAGGGTTCCAGGAGGTTGAGGCTCCCAGATTTCTAGACAATCGGCACATGAAGGTGTTAAGGTTGTAAGGTTCCTCACGTTCCTTCCATTGCATCAGCGGTGGAAAAAAAGCACTGGAGAAATCGGGATACTGGATAAACAAAAGACCGCTAAACCCGAGGGAGCATACACCAGAGCAGCTGTATTCACTGCGAATTCCAAACACGCCGACGTGTTACGTAATTCATTAAGTGCCTAGTCTGTCTTACGACAAGTCCATAGCCTCTTCCAAAACGAGTTCTCCACACAGTGCAATCTAGTGCCTCCTCTCCCAATTTCCTGTATCCTCTCTTTTCCTTAAGGTCATCCAGTAGCTGCTTACGCCTTCTTCCTCGTCTTCCAGTCATTTATACCCTTCCTTCCAACTTTCCTTCAATCACGTGTTTTAGAAGACAGTTCCTACGCAAGATGTGACCAATCCAGTTAGCCTTTCTTCGTTTTATTGTATGTAGGATATTCCTCTCCTCCCTGACTCTGTGTAATACTTCTTCATTTCTCACACGATCGGTTCACTGATCTCCATTCTTCTCCAGCATCACATTTCAAAACTTTCCAGATACTTCTGATCTACTTTCCGAAGTGTCCACGTTTCAGCACCATACAAAGCTATGCTCCTAATGTAGCACTTTACTGGTTTCTTCCTTAAATTGAAACCCGATTTGCTGGTGAAAAGAGTCTTCCTCTTGTTGAATGCTGCTTTTGCCATTAAAATCCTATATTTAATTTCACGTGTACATCTTGCACCATTTTTCATCGTGCTACTCAAACAGCTGACATATTCCACACTCTCAAGTTCTGTATACAACTACAAGCCAAGAAAATAACGCCGGTTTTCCTTCACATATTAATATGCTTTCCTTAAACTTAAGATATACGTCAAATTACACCAATTTCAAAAGGAATCCTTCTGTATTTGAATCCGCGTATCTTTTCTTTGTGAAACTATACACTTGAGAGCCACGATACTCAGTTTGCCTATGCTACGAGCAGTCGTACTTGCCCTGAAAACAACAGTCGCAAGAACGTGCCTCTTTCATGTACGCCAGCAAAGGCATACGAGTAGCTACGGTGCTGCTGTCCTGTCTGTTGATTGTAGTGGGAGACGGCCTTACGGTCCTTATGGAAATTTCTTTAATTAAGAAAGTGTCTTTTAAATCCTTCCGAAAAGAAAATAATGGGAGACAGCATTAGGCAGCACAAAAGAAATAATTTACAAGTAATGGGAATTTAGAATCCCATGCAGTTGGACTGTAGGCCGTAATTATAGGGAATTTCATCAAAAAACAAAAGAAACAGCCCACTGCATTGCAGCCACGTAACAGACGGCAATTATTATGTGGGATGGGGCAGATTTAGTGCCTTAGAAAGTTGCATCGTTTCTATGCTACTCAGGCTTGGAATTAAACAAAACTGCTCCTACAGGAACGTATTTGTTGCAATCAGAAATTCCTTTTTATAGTTGACATGGCAGCAGATTTGTTTACGTTAAATTACTCTGTTAAGACTATAAACACACAACTTTCCTGATAGAACCGTAATAAATGTACAGATTTATTAATGGCATATAGCGACAAGACTAGGCTACAGAAAACAAGCTGACAGTGCTTTAAAATTAGGTGAGCTATTCAGAGACTTAAAACATTTTAGTGTTTCTTTGCATTAATTCTAAAACGAAACGCTCTGAATCCTAAGAATTTAAAAAAGAAATTAACAGACTCTAAAAATTCAAACACTCGATAATCAAAGTAATACAACTTTAAAGACAGAGCACTACGAAATTAAAAATTAATGATGCAAGTCGGAGTTAGATTGATTGACGAAACGAAGTAATCAATGATTTGACGAATCGAAAATTTAACGCAGTGAAGCCTGAAATTCGTCTAAATAATTATATAATAATTATATAAAAATTAATTACTTCCCTTAGAGTACAGCATCTCCATTAAAAGCATCAACCAATGAATGTAAATTAAGAAAATAATAGCTGTTAATTCCAAGAATAATAAATGCACTGAGCATTAAATACACTACAAGGCAAATTGCAGAATTTCTAATGTCATACCACGCTGTACATAAAATAACCACTGTGTTAAAGGGTTAACCGGACCAACTCTGTGTCATTATTTCTTTCTCGTATTGTGTTAATGACAGTGTGCAATGGCATTTACGTTCATGAATTGCAGCTTCACATCTGTTATATTACATTTTTATTACACTAGTATTTACAGTTTACTACTAGGCTCTAAGACACAAGGTTTGAGGTTTTCAAAGCGGTAACTATGAAGACAACCGTCCTCTGGAAACTGACCCCGTGTAGCGTAGTTAAATGTACGGACGTTATAGAAGAAGCAACTGTCTCCATTTCCTAGTAAAATGTTTTGTTTTGAGGAAGGAGGCAGTACTTTTCTAGCAAGCGTTGATAAAGTTCTGCCTGGCACACGCCGCCACTTCCAGTAAGACAATAATGTTCAAATATTACAATGATCACTGCCCTGGTGCGTTCAATAGAACTAGAATATTGCAGGTCTATTTATATTCAACTTACAGAATCCACAGTGAATTTAGGAAACTATGCAGGTATCCAGTTCCAACAGACGGACTGGACTAAAGAAAAAACGTAATAAAAGAAATGTCTACTACAATACTGCTTACAAAATATTCCCGTAATTTAGTCTTAGTAGGCCCTAAGTATCACCTATAACTGCTAATTTAGGGATAGCGAAAATTTCATTGACCAATCTGACAAAATGATGACCCACTATTATTATAATAGTTGTTTGCTTTATCCTTTACATTGACCGTTCTCACTTAAAAGATAACAATCTATTCTTTTACTAGTTGTTTGCTTTATAACCCATTACATTCAAAAGATAAGCGTTGGGCTAGATCGGTGGTCGAGCACCGTGATATACGGGAGATTTTCAAGAGTCCGCAAGTACACTTCCTTCATAATGACAAAGGTAAATATAATTTCCAAAATTTTTAGTTGCATTTTTATTTCTCACCGCACCTTTGTGCATAATTTGCGCTGGATTTTTTTCAGCGTAAATCAGCAACCTACGTTTTGTTTTTTAAAAATGTGAGTATATAGTTTTATTTCTTTACGTGAAAATTTTAGTTTTAAGATGTTTTGTTCCATCTTTGCACCCAAAAACTACACTTTCCCTTTACAAGGGTTAAGCAAAAATTTATATTCAGTTAAAGGGCTTCCAGATATTAGGAATTCGGCTAGGTCATACATAATACTTCCGCGTAAGAAAGAAGAGTGCCAGCCCAGGACACTTTCGTTGACTCTGTATTCACAAAACTCTGTAAATTGAAAACAGGAAACACAAAAATTCAGTATATGTGACGACAGTGTAAATAATACAAATTATTTTATTTTAGTTACGCGTGTAATTAAGCAAATTCTGTGTTCTTTCTTTAAATAATGGATTTGAAATATTTTCGAATTTATTCACACAATTTTCACAGAAAGATAAATTATTCTAACGCCTGTTCATTTCAAAAGTAATCAGAGAGGAAGGAGGTTAAATAACTGAATTTCAAAAGACAGCAGCTGCTGCATATCTTACACAATTTTGGACGATTACGACCTTTGCTCTTCCATCTTTAAATGAAGTCTCTAAAGTGAGTCATGCTTTTTCCGTAGAGTTAGGCATGTGTCCAATAAATCTGAATATTCCTTCCTCCAATTCGTAAATCTGCCATTAGCTAGCCATCAATTTAGAAAGTATTTGTGAGTGTATTTCATATATAATGTCAGACGCATCCTTCTCCCAACTCATTAAGGAAGCAAGTTTCAACCCTCCATGTAACATATTTTGTTTAAATTCCTTCTTCCCCATTTCATATTCTTTTCCACTCCTGTCATCAGAATAATATCGCTTAAGGTCTGGAAGAGGGAAGTCTAGAAGAAATCACACGTTTCACGACCTAGTGAAATCCTAATCACAGACACCATTTTGAGGGGATGTTGTACAGACGGCTGGCAGGCTGGATACATGTGTAGCGAGGGGGTTTGGATTATAAAACGAGAAAAGAAAACATAGAAAAATGTCATTTCTTGCACCCGTTGCCGAACATCTTTTGAAGGGAACACTGGGGTTAGAAAATTCGAGAGGAAAGCGGAAGGATGAGTAAGGCATTTTTTCCCACTAACTTCCGGTTTGGTTCAACAGTGTAGCTTAGTGCATAATGTTACAAATCCTACCATGTGGTTATCACCACGGGGGTTATAAGTTTTCTTTTGTCGGTGAGGACTGATTAGCAGGGCTTCCTTTCATTAAAAGAAATTCAATGAATACGTTATCATGATATATTATTCATTGCATTATTTACGTTTCTTTTAATGACTGTATACCTAGCCTCATGATGGAAGGTCTCTATACCGAAACATGTAGTTATTGAATAAATCACAGTTGTGTTAGAGTGACAACTTTATGTTGCTTTGTAGTAAGTTACTTAGCTAAATCCTTACAAGACGAAAGCCACGCCTCTAATAGAAATCAATAAAGTCTATTAGTGAACAAAATCCATTCTATTTTCAATAACTCCTATATTCACTAAGCAAATACTTTGACTTAACCTGAAGGCAGTATCAAGAACCTTCTGTTTCTCACCAATACGCCCTGCGTACCCTAATACGCATATCGGACTACTTCTCTGCAAAGATATTTTAACAAGTGGTCTTACTTGCATTACAATTACAATTATGAACCACATTAGTCAGATAATGTTACATTCTTCTCTGACCTCTAGACCCTTGAAGATCAAGGCACCATATTTCTTCGAAACATCAGGAACGGATTACCCACGATGTGACAACATAACCCTGTGAAACGGAGTCTTCCATTCTACATTCTAACACAAACTAATGAAGGAATTTGAAGAAAGCTCACTAGATATTCAGTAAAGAAAGCGCCTGGGGCAAACAGAAGTCATAGATATGAAAACCAATTTTAGGAGCTGCGCATTGAAACACAACATTACAAACATCCAAACATATCGGTCTGCAATGACAAAGAATTAATTTTCGCATATTATTGACTTTATTATTACTATTGTTAATATAGTTATTACCTTGTGCAGTAGTGTTGGTGGTAGCAGCTGCAATAGCTGTAGCAGCAGCACTGTTTTCCGTACTGAATATGTACTTATTCAGTTAATATTTACTTACAAGCCTGTAGGCTAGATTACTGAATACTTCATTTAATATAAATACCAAGGTTACACACGTTGTTTGTAATAAACTTACACCCAAAGCACGCAGCAGTAAACATACTGCATACAAGAGGACATAGCTAATGAACTTTCAGTAATATGGACAGTCAGCCTCCGTAAAAAGGCAAGTATAAGAGTCCTGTAAACGTGTAATCTTCTTGACATTAATTTTGTTTTAGAAAAGTGCAAGAGAGGCCAGTGCAATAGAGCAGACCCTACTCTTAACTGAATGGAACACATTTCTTCCACATACCTTTGCAAGAATTATCGCTGTATAAATTTCCTATGAGATATTTCAAGACAGAGAGCCGAAGGCGAATGCTTCCTTTATTGGGAAGATGAAAAAGAGGACAGTAAATTTCCCTGAAAAAATACAATGCGACCTCATAACATTCCCAGCGAGATCTGGACACTAACCATGCCACAATCCTTTTTTTTCAGTTACTTTAATTAATAAAATTTGTAAGACTTTGCTTTCCAAATTTTTAATACAACTCCGAAGACAATGGAAATACACAATTCACTTGCATTTAAAGAGGCAAAAAAATACTTTTAGCGCAGAAATTCTTTCAGGCGACGGAGACAAAAATGTCATCGAAGATATAATCACTAAAGTTTGAGCCGTAGAAGGGTTGGTATATTCCAACCGAGAAAATTGTTGATACCCAGTATCATAGACAGGTGTAAGTTACCTTCTCATATTTTACAACACCTCAGAGTTCGCCCGTTATTATGGATTGCATGTTCACTACATTCAGCGCTGGAACCATGTTATTATTATTATTATTATTATTATTATTATATTACTTCTTTTACGTGGTTTTACTTCATATTTGTTTTGTTACCTTAGTGTTTGTCTTGTGTATTTGTACTGTTTTGTGTTGTTCTTTAGTGCTGGCTTTTTTATTGGCTCTTGTTGCTGTTAAGTCTGCACGTTAATAAATACCCATTGAATTAAATTGAATTAGTAATAAATCAAGTCATCTATGTTCTGTCAGGGTATTGGATTTCTGCCCCAGTACTTATTTACATTGTTTTATTACTTATTTATTTTGTTTCTTTAGTTTTTGTCTTGTGTATTTGTACTGTTTTGTGTTTTATTAGTGCTTTTGTGCTGGCCTTGTAATTGGCACTTGTGCTGTTAAGTCTGCACGTTAATAAATACCCATTGAATTGAATTGAATTATTATTACTGTTTTGTGTTGTGCTTTAGTGCTGGCTTTGTTATTGGCTCTTGTGCTGTTAAGTCTGCACGTTAATAAATACACATTGAATTAATTGAATTGAATTGAATTGAATTAGTATTAAATCAAGTCATCTATGTTCTCTCAGGGTATTGGATTTCTGCCCCAGTACTTATTTACATTGTTTTATTACATATTTATTTTGTTTCTTTAGTGTTTTGTCTTGTGTATTTGTACTGTTTTGTGTTTTATTAGTGCTTTTGTGCTGGCTTTGTAATTGGCACTTGTGCTGTTAAGTCTGCACGTTAATAAATACCCATTGAATTGAATTGAATTGAATTAATATTATTATTTACAATTTATAAACACAACTTTTTCCCGATGTTGGGTATTCCTTAAAGATGTGTAATGACACAATATCTCTACACACACAGAATCATGTATGCTTAAATGTTAAATAGACTGCTACGCTAAAACAGCCAACTAACTATACGTTTACCTACACAGCATGAAAGTTCTACAGAGTTTTATGAAAATCGGCCAATCTACTCAGACGTTATAACACGTACGTGCCCTCTGAGGCTTGACCTGTGTCTACAAAGCCCGTTTTCTTTTAGAAATGCACAACATTTTAATTACAATACAATAAGAACATGTATTCTGATATAGGCAATATCTGTTCAGATACATTCTCCTGAAGCTATTACTCAGCTGTTAATGCTGACGTAAATGGACCTTATGGCTATAAACAGGCAATCAGACGCACAGTTACTTCGTGTAGATTGAGCAGCAGATGTTCAGGCCTGACGTCTTGTCACTATCAGCTTTGAGACATCCTGTTAAGAAATTGTCATTATGAAGACCTTAATTCCACTTTATACCGCCTTCTATGACGATTTGTTACGATTATTGCCCCTCTTTCATCGAGACTCTTCGGCTTGTGTAGAAGAAGAGGGGAGAAGGCATGTTAGTAGAAAGAAACTCAGCCACCAAGGGAAATTATACTAATTATTTTAACGTATAACTTACGCTTTAAGGAAGTGTTGACCTGTTCGTTACAGCGTTTTACATATAAGGAAGCAGTAATTTATAAGGCACATTTTCTTTTGACAATTACAGCAGGAGAAAAAGATAAAAATATTAAATTATGGTGTAATTTCTAGGTAAATAAGTTAAGTGCTCTGGTTGTATTTTCAAAGAAAGAGAATGTTCATACAAGCAATAATTACCTACTTTAAATTATCTGTTATTTACATTCCTCTAGGCGAAATTAGTAATGAGTTACACTGAGCTGTTGGTATTATTTTATTTATCGTTCTTACAACTGTCACTAAAAACCTTTCAAGCAAAATTATATAGTACTAATTAAGATCAACAATCTTAGGCAGAATCGAAGCACGTATTAAAGTCATAAAAGTTGTCTGTCGCAAAACCGGAACAGAAAAGACCATGTGGGATACCTAGGCGCAGATGGTAGTATATTACTAAAACGGATAACAAAAACATGAGGTTTTAGAGTACGGGCTTTAGTGAAGAGAGGTCTGGGGCCAGGGGTGGGCTCTTATAAACACAAGAACTGAACTTCCGTGTCCTACAAGACTAGTAAATCCTTAAGCGTTTCTTCGATTCTAACATGTAAAGAAGGTACTGAAAAAGGAACTATAGGTTATCTTGCACAAACTAACTAACTAACTAACTCCATGGAGCAGAGTCCATCTTGAGAAGCTAAAAGGTCGTCAGCTAGTCAAGAAATTCCCCGCGTTTTATGGAACCCGAAGATTCATTACCGCATTCACAAGAGCCAGCCACCTGTCCCTATCCTGAGCCATACCAATCCGGTCCATGCCCTCCATCCCACTTCTTGAAGATTCATTTTAATATTATCCTCCCATCTACGCCTGGGTCTTCCAAGTGGTCTCCTTACCTCAGGTCTCCCCACCAAAATCCTGTATGCAACTCTCCCCTCGCCCATGCGTGCTACATGCCCCGCCCATCTCATTCTCCTTGATTTGATCACCCGAATAATAGTTGGTGATGAGTACAGATCATTACGTTCCTCGTTATGTAGTCTTCTCCACTCCCCTGTTACCTCGCCACTCTTAGGCCCAAATATCCTCCTCAGCACCCTATTCTCGAACACCCTCAGCCTATGTTCCTCCCTCAGTGTGAGAGACCAAGTCTCACACCCATACAAAACAACAGGCAAATTTATAGTTCTGTATATCTTAATCTTTGTATTTTTGGATAGCAAACTGGAAGACAGAAGATCCTGCACCGAATGATAACAAGCATTCCCCGACTTCAATCTGCTCTTAATTTCTTCCTGAATGGAATTTTGATTTGTTAGGGTTGTTCACAATCTCATTTATTTCATTCATTTCTAAATCCACACTGATGATCCCCAATAATTTCCTCTGCATATGGAGTTAACCTTATCAGAAGGATGTGGGATAGAATTTTCTATGTAGTTGACAAAAGTGATATGCCTCGATAATTACTGATAATAATCTGTTTTATCACCCTTCTTATAAATAAGTACAATGATTGACTCCTTCCACTGCTCAGGCAATTCCTCTTTATTCCAAATAGAATTAATAAGTTTATGGATCTCAGAACGAATTGTCCCACCTCCTGCTTTAATCAGTTCTGCTGGAATCTGATCAACATCTGGTGATTTGTGCCTTTTTAACTTTTCAATAGCCATCTCAAGCTCAGAGTCACTGGGCTCAGGCACCAGTGGTTCTGCTGTATGTATTTCAGTCTGCCTAACATCATTAACCCCATGTACTTTCAACAGCTGAAAGAAATGATTCCTCCACCTAGCCAAAATACTGTAGGAGTCTGCAACCAGATCACCATTCTACTCCTTTACTACATTAGTTCTAGGCTGGTAACCCTTCTTAAAGTCGCTGATTCCCCTATACAAGTCTGATATTCTTGGTCTTACTGTTTGTTTCAAGTTCATTAACTTTAGCTTTCAGATATTCCTTCTTTTTGTTCCTGAAATGTCTACTAGCTTCACGTCTTACGTTGTTCAGATTATCTACATTACTTTGGTTTGGATTCTGTAAACACTGCATTTTAGCCTGCTTCCTTTGATCTAAAAATTTTGAACATTCTTCGTCAAACCACGGTTTATGCTACTTCCTTTCATACAGCCCTAGGCTTTCTTTAGCTGAGATTTTTATATTCTCTTCAATGTTTTCCCAAGCCCTATTTATGTCCTCACTAACATTTAAGTTCTCCAAATCTGCAAACCTGTTCTATATATATATATATATATATATATATATATATATATATATAAACGCTACATACTCTGTAGTCTTCTTCACTTCTAATTAACTAATCTATCATTCTCAACCCCTTCCATTAGCTTACAACCACTGTTTCCAAAGATATAACCTACCTTAAATTGCCTGACATTCCATCCATACGCTTTCATAAATTTATTTACGATTTGCACTTTCCATCAGATATTAATAATAATAATAATTCTTGGCTCAACAGCCCTGTATGGGCCTGGGCCTCCTCTTGCCTCCTCTTGTCGAGGTTACTAAGTCATGCGCATTCATGGCAGCTGGTGACCGGCCAGCTAGCCGCGCTTAGTGTTCTATCGATCCTGATGTGCACGCCAGAGCCATCTGGCAGGCAGTCAGGAGACTTGGATGAGAAATGGAGGCAATTTGGCTTACGCAACATTTTTATTCATGCCTGTAAGGTTCTTTTACATGCCGTAAATCTACGACATGGGACCGACGGCTTTACTTCCCCTCCGAAGGAAGTGGTGCTCCGGATTTTTATCATCCTTAAAAATCCATAGACCTCGGTCGGGATCGAACCCGCGAACCTTGGGTCCAGTGGCGAGCACGCTAACCACTAGTCCACCGAGGTCGACTCCATCAGATATTATTACGGTGAAAAAGTCACAGTATATGAGACAGGTGGAACCTGCAGGAAGGATGATTTTAAAAATACAACATTTTAATCGTAAATCACGAAGAAAAAAGCTAATTTGGGAGACAAAGGAAAAGACGGAAATATAATACTGACGTAATCTTAGGGGAGTTGAATTGTGATGGTGTGGATTCGATTCGTTTCGTTAAGGAAAGGAGGCACTTTTTTGTGAATAGGGTAATATATCTGCAGGGTGAAAAAGAGGGAAAAATGTTCTTACCACCTGAGCAACGATCAGCTTCCACATAAAAATATTGAACCACACGTTTATTTAGATATTGTTACGTGGTGTCAGACGAAAAAAAAAGGCTGGAAATCTAGTCCCGCAAGAGAATCCCTTTGGTGGAATTTTACTGAGACCTTCAAATGTCAATATTTTAAGTGGCCCATAACATAAGAACCAGTAATTATCGTCCCCCATTTCTCCAGTAATCAACATTCTTTCACAAATTTCAACCCGAATAAGCAGTATCTGAGGAGCATGTTCTAGGATGTTCAGCCTACAAGGGAAGCTAGAAATCGTAAAATTTTTCATTCGAATGGGAAGCATTAAAACTATATTTTTCTCTTTATAAAAGAACGAAACATTTTAATTGTTAGGTACGTGATACATGCAATTATTGCGTAGGAAATACCAAATATCTAACTTGCGGAGTCAAAAACTACAAGGGTAGAAAATAATTGTTTCAACCTGCTTTAATGTATGTGTGTGTGTGTGTGTGTGTGTGTGTGTGTGGCTTTGCTTTCTGCCAGAAGATGAATCTGAATTCCTCATAAACAAAACTAACAGGCACGTAAGTACACTACTTCTTTCTTGAAATAGCTATAACAAGCAAACTTTATTGAACTAAATATACTGTGGAATTAGAGTAATTTACTTCTCTACTGTACTGTCTCCTCTCTTATTCCTTTTCCACCTTTAAAATTCGAAATGTAGGGGGAATGTTTCTAATTTATGCATGATCAAGTTACACGCCCAACTTGTTCCCACTGTGTGGTTTGATCCGAAAGCTTGTTCAGCAAAGAAACCAAGACATGATGGTGCCGTGAAATGGCAGTTACATGTTTTATACCAGACGCAATAAACCGTCAGACTGTGTCAACCACAAAATATAAATCTAGATTTTTCAAATTGATAATTTTAATTAAGAAAAAATTTATAATTTAGTTTGGATGTTAACTTGTTACAGTAACATTTCATGTAACTAAGCGTTTGGGAAACTAAATAATACTGTTGACTAGAACTGGCGCTCCGATGTTTATCATATTTGGGAAAATGTAGTGGCCACATGGTTCGGAAGACGGACGGCAGATCTGTATAAAGGTTTTCGTGGTTATCTAAAAAAACTCAAAATTGTGAAATAATACTTTAAATAGGCCAAGAAAACTTTTTGAACATCATTTTCAATTCATCTTTCACACAATCTTAACATTAGTCACTTCACAGGTATAACAAGCAATAAAAAAAGGGCGGTTAAAATAATCAAGCTTAAGCAATGAATGAAACACCTGGGCGATATTTTAAGATAATTACAACGTAGCAAATATGTGCCACAGGGATATTTCATTATTGCCTAACTCAATGTTGTAGGACATTTAATTTTAGGTTAGCCTACGTATTTATCCAAAATGTAGAAGTGTTGCTTTGTAAACCTTACGTAAAAATTGGTACGAACTAACGTGTTTATGGAATGTCCGGTTATATTGGAGGTTCTCAAGCGGTGTCATGTAACACCGTGTAGTTTGGTGGATATGTACCAACGTTTCGAAGAAACGTAATGTCTTCTTATTCACGGTATAAGAGTAATCCCACACATGCAAGAATACAACAATCTTCAGCGTACGTCTCGTTTCGTGGCGAGCACAAAATAGTTTGGCACAACCGCAAGAGTCGGCCAGAAAATGTGTTTGCACGGCGCACAACTTCGTAACTAAGGACCTAAATGTATTTGCACTGCGCACAACTTCGTAACTAAGGACCTAAATGTGTTTGCACGGCGCACAACTTCGTAACTAAGGACCTAAATGTGTTTGCACGGCGCACAACTTCGTAACTAAGGACCTACACTGACTGTAATTATATCAGAAGAAATTGTTGCCAAGCGATTATCACGCTTGCATATTTAAGGCAAAATCTTGGCAGACATAAATTTAAAGATGATCGCAAAGTGGAAACGATTACGACATTAAGGCTGATAACACAGGGAACAGCATACCGCGTCCAAAGATACAATAAATGCTTCAGTTGTGGCAGTTATTACGTGAAAAAGTGGGAAAACTTTACAATTAAATCTGAACTGTTGTTTTTGGAGTTGAACATAATTACAATAGGTGTATATGCCTTATAAGATTAGTTTACGACCAACCGACATAGATTTTATCGGTTTTATCAAAGCATTAGATGTTCTTTGTGTGGATCTAACATTAATCCTCGAAATTATCCCTATATAAAAAAATTTGAATATATTTTAAAACCTGAAATTACCATTCAACTCTTATGCATCTTTTTCTGTGGCGCACGAGCCCATCTCGAGCCCAGGCCGCCTGTTTTCAAAAACCAACTGTGAAACTGAGGATGACCTGAGATAGGTCGAATCATGTAGTTCTATGTAATAAATAGAATTTAGTTATGTTTGGGCAGATACAGATTCTTTTTTTTTTTGTAAGACATTACTGTTAGTATTTTAAAATTCTCTTGTACAACCAAAAACCCTTCCGAGGACACCAAGCTGCCCGTAGGAATTCGCTTTGCCACACTTCTTGTGACTTAATTCTGCATCCCCTTACAACCATTGCACTAACCTATAAATAAAGGTGATGCTGACTAAGAGTATAAAGCCTGCATTTTGGGTGCGTAAAGTACTTTCGGTATAACGTTTCGTAATCCACACTTACTTCACCCTTCGTTCTACTCTCTTCTTTCATCAGGTTGCAGTAGCCCTAAGAAAAAAGAATGTTTGCCACGACAGCGTCAGAGAACAATCCTAGTAACTCGCCACACTTTCAAATGTCCTCATATATTTCATGTAATAATGACTTGCTCTCTTTGGTTGCGTTCTCTCCCCAAGCAACATTGCTTTTACGAGCTTCAAAAAATGTTGGAATGTTGATGACGGAAAGTCCAGCGTAAGTAAACCGACCTTCTTTCACGCTGTTTTAATTACACTCTTGTACTATGGTCAATGACTCTAAGCACCTTTACCTAAAAACTATACATAATAGGACCTATCATTTGAAAATCTTTCAAAACGTGTGCTAATCTATCTTAGAGCAATAATAACAACCTGATGTGAGGTTCATGAAATAATTAGACCAAAAATAATTTCAGGAAATGTTAATTAGCCTATTATTCACAAAAAAGTAATTATTAGTATTCTGTCTACTTCCTAAACACTGAAGATATGTCATCAGTAAAAGTATTAAAATTAATAAATAAAGAGTTCTTTCACTTACTTGTATGCTGCGAAACTTGGGCTGTCACTGAAAAAAAAAAAAAAAAGAAATTGGAAGTGTTTGTATTTATATGCATATGCCATTTATATTCAACCACACAATTTAATGCGTCAAGTATGTACTACAAAAGTGCTATTGTATTTAACAAGTATAAGATGTCGTCGTTTGGCAGCCGTCATCCCCATGTCCTTAAAAGTCAACATAGCCGTGTTCCAGACTACCATAACAAAGTCAAGATGTTGCATACTAATGAGCAGAGCCGAAAACAACAGTTTTTAATTATTATTCACAAGACCTGGAAGCTAGTTTCATGTTCATATCAGTCATCAGCCTTGAAGGGAAGTACCGGCACACGTAAATTGCACAAAATAAAACGCATCCTATTTCAAAAAACTGCGGAGCTTCCATGAAGTACGTCAAAGAGATAAGATTTAACGACCCAAGTAAAGCGGTCATACACAACACTGAGCAGAATCCTCTCGTTTTCAATAAACTAGTTCAGTCACAAAAATGCACATGACAAGGTGAATAGAAACCAGCAGTAAATGTACTTATTGTCATAGATTAGCACTTCCATTTAAATTTCTTTGATGAAAAGACAGATAAAAAAGAAGGGGCGAACTTTTAAGGAGATTTTTTGGGCGTAAAGGGAAGAGCGAACCAGCACATTTCATTTCATTTCGAACGTGAAGATTGTCAAGTGTAAGATTAAACTAAAAACTAAGAGCTATATATTGCCTGAAATCTTCACAGGCCCAATAAAATATGGGTAAAATAAATTCGTGTTAATGAACCTGAGAATATATTTGATCAGTGCCCTTTAGCAATAATAGCGTTTCATACGGTCTTGATTTTCCAAAGAAAAAAGAAAGCATTGCTTTGTATTGACAGTAATACTTCTACACTTTTAGGAGAATTTTGTTCTGCAGTTTTGCACTAAAATTAACTACTTTCTGTGGTCAGTGACAATAAGGGAGCGATGAATTTGTAGTCAAAGTACATATGAAGACAGTACCATGAGGAGTAAAATAGTAGCTGTTGTATATTTTACTGAAACTAAGACACAGTATTGGAGTACGTGGTGGCGCAGTTGGTTGAGGCACTGCGCTACATCGATTCCCGATGGGGTCATTGAGATTTTTCATTGACTTAATCCTTCCGACCGCACTACGGCCCTGGGGTCGACTCAGCCTGTAAGAGAAATGAGTACCAGGAATATTTCCTGAGGGACAAAGCGGCCGGGACATAGGCCTCACAACCTTGCCACCTTCATATGCCGATTGTCTAGAAGTCCTGGGAGCCTCAACCTCCTAGAACCCTAAGGGCCTGTCCAGGCCTGCATAGGGATAGCTTTACATGACACAGTACTTCAAAACACGGTGGAAGTCCAACCATGATTAGTAGTTAGAAGCTAAAATTATGCACTTAAATGAAATTTAAATACAGGCAGTATAAGAGGTCTGACGAGTGGATAATTGTCACTCTGATCACATCACAGATGTATGAATAAATGACATTGTGATTCAAAATACTATTTCAAATTTAAGGATGTAATTTTCAGGAAAAGTGAAAAGATATAAAGGAAAAATGCACCTAGCTTATGACTTCAATTAGACGAGAAATCACTAGTACTAATGTTTTTGTCATCGTCTTCAGTAATAATATTATGGGCCTATACCGAATACGAAAGGTGGCACGTGAGAAATGATGTTTCCCTACCTTAAAAATAACGAATCAACCTCATGACTAACAAATTATTCAAAAGTGCTACCAGTATGCATGGAATCCAAAAGCAATATTTCTGTAAACTGAAGACTAAATGTTCTGTCAATCACAACTACGTTTTAAGTCTAAATTTCAATGTTTAGAGTGCTACGTGTTTCGCTTATTCGTAAGTCATCATCAGGCAAAAGTGTAAAAATAAAGTACAGAACATAAAAAATATTTCAGACACTTAGGCTCACCACCAGAATTGAAGAATATCGAATTTTAGAACAGGCTACACACAACGCAATTTGACACAGAATTTTCAAACTTCGTAATATTGCAAAAAAAGTACATAGGCATATTATGACAATTTAATTTAGGTTTCCTTAGGGTACCATAAATAAAAAATAACTCTCCACATGAATTATAAGAAATATTCTCGTTTGTGACTTGTATAAAGTAAAAAGTACATCGCTATATCTTAGTTCGTAGTAGATATTAAGTCTATTAATTACTTGGCGATAACAATTTCTGTATTTGGAATAACAACACAGATATTGTGAAACTTGCAATGGTTTCTCTAAATAAATAAAATTTGGCATCGGCTTGTAATATAGTAAGGAAAATGAAATTGCATTGAATTTATCACCGGAATTTTAAACAGCTGTCAATTATTCTCCGCACTTTCCACCCAATTAAGAAGAAATAATAATATTTTGTAAATTGTCTGCCGGATATTCAACCCAACGTCAGTGTTCAGAAAATTCTACATCATGCCAAAAGTAAAGTCTACTGTCAGTGAAAGTTTTGAGGAACAAACTTAAACAAATTTTTGAAGTAGGAGCAAATTTAAATTTCGGTGTTATCTTGCACCAGTTCTTCAAATTAGTAACATACCTTTAAGCTTCGAAGTGTCCTTGCAAAGTTGTTCATACTTAGAAGCGTTCGAAAAAGAGACGCATTCATTGTAAGACAGTTTGACTATTTTAGTTCCCATTATAACGAATTAAAACATGTAAATATGGCATGGCGTACCAACTGGCATCGCGCGAAAGGAAATCGGTTTGGGAATCAACACTTTTATGCAAAAAATCTATACACAAATTACGCAATCATGGAGCGGCAGAAACGAAAGTGTTTTCATACCGCTATGATATCAGTGAGTACACGGTCTCAAATACGACTTCAGGAAAATACTGGAGAACAGAGATTGTTTGAGGGAAGCTGTTTAAAAGAAATTTTACAATGTACTGTAGGGGAAACTAAACAGTTCGTTCGCATACTCATGTATGATTTACCACTTTATTTAGAAAACCATAATAGAAAAAAAAAATCCGACGAATAGAGTGGATGGAGTCGAAGAACGGGTAGACTAGTAAGAACTCGTAGCGAGAACGGGTAGATTGTGGGCTGGGTGGCTCGAAAATGGGAACTCCGGCAATGTTATGAGTATAGAAAATGACTCTAGTAAAACCTAATGGGTCATTTGATTCGGAAGCGATAGCTCGTTTATGTGATCGATACATCGCGTACAGATATGTCTCGCAAATGATCACATGGGAGGTGTAATTTAGCGAGAATATGCGATAAGAGGAGACAGGAAGGGTTGGTCTAAAGGGTTGAATAGGGGTTGGATGCGGGGTTGTAATAGTGAATGCAGGCACACAGCATCGTCAGGGATTTTGAAGACCAGAGATTCCAGGAAAAGATGAACGCACAGAAAGCTTGACAGAATTATTCAAATACTGGCATTTGTAAGGCAGTAGACACAACGGATAGAAACCGCACATGTGTTAGCACCGGAACAAACTGCGGCAAAACCTTTCCGAGGACTGAGAATGTCACTTGGTTCTATATTTGCGCCTAATCACTTTAATAGAAGGATTATTATTTTAATTTCCATTTAAAGTCCGTTAGCATACCTTAAATTTAATACACATATCACTGATCTTTGACACAATTAATAAAATAGCCTAAATAAACCATAGAACTCAACTTTAATACACGCTCCGTTGAATGAAACCATTAATACATCCCTGACATGTTTCAACCATCAAGTTCCTCAGGAAGAAAAAAAATTTCTCAATATATGTTGTTATTACATAAGTTAAAATTTCATCTGTGAAGTACAGATAATATTAAAAATGTGTACGGTTTACACTTTGTGATGAAATATAATTCCTGTGTGTGAGTAAGCGCTGTTTCTTATATTATAAACAGAGGTGAGCCAGCTTTACTATCCATTCTGAAAATCATCAACTTCATATACAGATTTTAGTGTTGATCTTGCAATGGTTGCATGTAGTGCATTTGGGAGTCAAAAGACTGAATAGTTAAACATACACACTAACGTTTGTCTTATTATATTTATAGTCTGACAAATGTACACTTTATTCACATTAATTGTGTAACACGGTCCTACATGTTTTGAGCCTCAATTCTGGCTCATCTTCAGGGACTCAGTATTTCATATTACACATTCTACATCAATTGGTACAACTGTCAACATAGTAAAAACTGAGTAACATGAATTTTTACAATAGTGTTTATACACTGGTTAAAATATAAAAGGTAAGTAAATGTAGCTGCTGTTACGTTGTTACTAGTATAAAGCAAGTCTTATACAAGTTAAAATGTTAAAAGTCGAATAGTCTATGTTGTTATGGTATCCTGTTTGTCGGAGTTGGTTGACTATTAGGTGGTGAGAACTGTTCTCACCACCTAATAGATAATGTGGAAAAATATGGTACAGCCAGACAGGACACAGATGACAATATAATACGGCGTACGCGCATTGCATTCTACATAACTGAGGCTAAAGGCACACATCAGAATATGTAATATTTATTGCTTTTCCACGGCAAAAATGGTTATGTGAACGCGCCTCAATGTCACATTTATACGTACATTGCCTCTCTTATTCGACATATAACAGTTTAGTACATGTAACTTTTTTTTCGAAATTTGTTATCAAGAAACTTTAAGGGTAATAGTCGTAAGAGTGTCTTTTTACACCGGTGAATCTAAATCATTATCACGATTAAGATTAAACAAACACATAAACCTAGAACATGCAATAGCAACTGTCCTTACCATCGACAAGTAACTGGAAGTCTGGCGTAATCCGCGACAATGCGTTTATAAACTTCCTTTGTGACTTTATCACGGTGTTACGAAGTAGAATGGCATTCACACTTCTACACAAGATGACAAATGTTAAGCGTCACGATCCAGACGCTTTACCATTCCCAGAGTCCAATTCACAACGCAGACAGACAGACCTTAAGAAATGATCCGAAAACGAAAAGAAAGAAGAAATCATGCGATTCTAGAAATGATACTTCATTCCCATTCTACTGAATTTTTTCTTCTCTTGGAACACGAGTGACATGTCGAATGTATAACCTCGACGTCATTTAAATATAGCTGACATTTTGATATAATTCCTTATATTTTGCTGTGAATCATCAGGTCAGTTATATTTGCAGAAACTGTTACACTCTACAAAAGTGGTACCTGTAAAGAAACGTACGTTGTGTCAGCAAAGTTATGTCATTATTCGATATTTAATAAATATTAATAACCTACAAATGTTAACAGGCCTGTCTTATCCTAAATAGGCCTACATCAGAACACGATTCGGAATTCAGGTCTATAGGTCCTGTCTAAAATAAGTCCGCTATTTGATCCGATCCTTGATTAATTCCAACCACCACCGAACCTAACAATCAAAAATTCTAAAGTCCATCTCCTCCACGGTCTTCCAGTTGGACGTTTTCCAAGAAGGATCTCCAAAAAAATCTGCATGCAATCACGTTGTCCTCGATCTGCCCTCCCAACTGCAACTCTCACATAACGTAGCATATCCAGCGTGTTTCTAAGTTCACCTTTCCAAATTAAAGTCATAGATCTGGGCGCCCCTGATTATAATAATGAGTACTGTTAGCCTCTTCATTTGCAGCAACGCTAAGCATGCCTGCAGTTACGCAGCGCTCTCATTCAATAGGATTAAAGCCTTACACTGAATGTGACCAATATATAAACAAGGGCATTTCGGCTGCTCTCCAGTTGGAAGGGATTAAGTCTTGGCTGTGTTAGCGTACTGGGGTGAAGGGGGGGGGGGGTTGTCGGAACTGATAGTGCAATGTTCATGTAGTTTAATTCCAGCACTGTTGGGGAAAAGTTATGTGGTGTTTATCACACGATATCAGCTTCCTGGTCCAGAGCTTGCAACGTATCATGGAAGAGTGTGGGTTGTCATTACGGCTGCTAATAGCATTAAACTCTCTCTGTCTTTCCAAACTAAAACATTACCGTACAAACACAATCTAGCTGGCATAGGCCTAACTTCCTAAACTTATGCAACAGAGGCAACATTTTTGTTTCAGTACGTGGCAAAAATATTTGCTATTTTGTCTCAATAAGCTTTAAAGTGACTTTTATTTGAAGAACTAATTCATCAACCAATGGTCTTTCTCTAGAAACTAATATTTCCTTAGCTAGTCACGCAATTACCAACATTTTCTGGAAACCGAGTGTGTTCACAAGAGCCCACCACTGGTATTACATAATATTTCTATAAGTAATATTACAATATTCAAAGAAAAATGTGAATGTTTATGTGCACAGGGAATCGAAAATTAATACCAAGAAAACTTAATTTTTCTCTCAATTCAAATAAAAACTGTTAAGTAGTTCGTAAAAATTTGGATTAATGAGTTTGTGTAATATCTCCCCTCGAAATTTTGCCGCACCGCTCCAAAGTGATGACATAGGCCATGTTGTGACTTATGCGGCTAGTCGCCGGCCTCTCACAGCGGAGGCCGGGGTTAATTCTCAGCCTATTCTATATGAGCTTTGTGCGAAAAAACTAACATTGGGACAGGTTTACCTCCGAGCATATCTGTTTTACCCTGAAAGTGTCATTCTAAAAATGCTTTATTCTCTTATTTTATTCATCTGTTACCGATGATTATAATCTCAGTAACCGAGAGCGTCGTTGAATAACACGCTTAAAATTGCACTAAGTTGAGCATTAGCTCATGATAGCGTAGGATCTGAAAGAGGGTAACAGGATATACCGCGACTTACCCACTCTATGAGAGTCGACATACATTGCTTCGCTTTCAATAAACTAAAAATTTTAGATTCCTCTAGTTAATGGCTACGTGACCTTACCCTCGTCAGTTAACAAATAATTTGAGAAAAGTAATGGCCATAAACACAGAGCACAAAAAGTGACAAGAGACTAATTTATTTCAACACGTAATTTTAAAATAATGGAATGAAACAGCAACATAAAAAAAGGCTCAACCTCAATTCAGTACGTAACATCGTCCTACTCCCGAGCATAAAACTGCCAAGGCGTACAGTTCCACACTCTCTCGAAATCTTAGTACTAAGAACGCTAAAATTACAGCGTCAAATCCTATGTTCATCTTCAAGGCGTGACGAATAACCCATATTAAAGTATAATTTAAGGTCCATAGTTTTAAATTTTATATCTTTCGTTAAACTGTAGGCCTGTGCAGGACTGTGTTCTCTTCTCAGTGTTGTGCATATAGACACTCTCAGTATCTAGATCATACACGCTACGTTTGAGATAATGAATAAGTATGTTCATGGGGAGAATTACGATGGGCCAAAACAGAAGTACACGAAGAAAATCCTGTCCTAGTAAGCAGGCCCAAGTTCCATTCCAGCCCTGTCCATGTGTAATTTACGTTGGGCAAACGGAGTCTCGCACAGGTTTTTCTACGAGTAGTTCTACTTCGAATTATCACTGCATCATTCCATCAAT
The DNA here is from genome assembly GCA_021186555.1 of Reticulitermes speratus. Classification (NCBI taxonomy): domain Eukaryota; kingdom Metazoa; phylum Arthropoda; class Insecta; order Blattodea; family Rhinotermitidae; genus Reticulitermes; species Reticulitermes speratus. The sequence continues at coordinate 33,679,074 of JAJKFL010000003.1, read as the reverse complement.
GCTCCGTACTCAAAATTCTTTCATCTACCACCGGAAATTCACAGTGTCGTTCAATAAAATACCTATCTCTGTTTGTCCTTCACACGAATCACACACCGACTGCACTGGGATCAGAACCGGGCCCACGCCATAAGAAGGCAAATATATTGAAATATATTGAAATAAGTATGTTTAATTCCGAAAACTTTATTCAAAACAAAGCTTATGATTGTGAATAATAATAATATTTTATATAGCTGAAGTCAGTTAATCAACTTTTCAAGACTTGAAAATGTACCATGTTAAAATACCGGACCGCGGCAATTAACAATACTAAACAAATCTTTGAGAAAATCGACAGCTCAACAAATGTAAAACTTATAACGCAGAGTCGAAAAGGAGCGAAAATCTGCACTGCCTGATATTCTACACGACTTTCAACCACATGTTTAAACTTTCAACTTACGAAGGCGAGGTGAGGCATGTAACATTGATTCCAATATATATTTTAGTCCTCCTCGTGAGATTGCTACAACAGGTAGGTCCGAAGGAAAATATTAACTGCAGATATGCTCTGAATTACAACTGTTTAATATAAGAAGCAAAAATATATAACATGACATTTGTTGGTATATAAATATCACATGTACGAAATGAGGAATTTCCTAACCCGGGAACGATAAAAATCATTTGGTCGATAGCAAAATGTAGATCAATATCCTCTGTTGTCTTGCTGTAGTTTTGGTTTCCGTTCAGCGTGCAAGTTTCATTCCTTCCTTTGTAAAAATTCAACTCAACCACATGCAAGATAAGAGAAAAATGTAATATTTAAAAGATACATTGATTGTTAAGACTTATTAATTAGGTTTACTAATTGTCTTTACTTCTACGAATGCGGTTTTCCATTTCCTTTGTTGCCACAAGTGAACTAGTGATTTTGTCAATATTTCATAGCAAATCAAGAAGGCCGAGTATGAAATCAGGGGTCAGGCAACCACACATCGCCTTTATCGACTTCTGATATTGTGCACAGCTTATTTGCTATTATTCAGATAGTGACATAATGCACTATAATAGGCTTCGATAGCTTGGAAAGCTGAAAAATATAGGGGGTCAAGAATTGTAAAAGGTAAAGGTAAAGTTCACCCTAGAACAGTCCTTGAAGGCCCAAAGGGGGAGTAAAGGTATAGCTCTACTTTTCTTTAAACTCGGCGCTAGATGGGGGTGGATGGTCAACGCCATACCCCGGCCGCTTTATCCCCGGGAATGACCCGGTGCCCATTGTACAGGAGGCTCGGTAGGCCCCAGGGCCGGTCTGGACTGGTGCTGAAAATCTTGCCCCTACCGGGATTCGATCCCCGGACCGTCCAGCTCGTAGCGAGTCGCTATTCCGACTACGCTATCCCGGCCCCCAAGGATTGTAATCGGAAAGATATTGGTAAGCGTCCTGTTAGAAGAGTCAGAAGATTATGAAAGACTAATATTAAAATGGGTCTGAGGAAGACACGGTGTCAGAATGACAAGCTGATTACAATGGCTCCGTCATCGATGTTGTGAGCCTTACGGTTTTGTCATCAAAATGTTTTACATTATATTACAAAGAAACCTAAGACAGCTAGAACACAAGAAATTTTGCAGAAAATTTTCGAACATTGCAAATAAACTGCAGTACAACAGTTTTCACGGAGCAAGTTCGTACATTCACGTAAGAGTGTAACATGTGGATGTGTAAAATTTCACTGGCGCTGAAATTTTTATTTGCCTTCAGCAAACGCTTTACGAATTCTTGTACCAGGTTGTAAAGTTTAAACTGCAGTAAATTTGTTCCTGTACTGACCATAAAGGCATATGTGGGAGTGGAGTATACCTCCACTCATTCTAAACCTCGGCACTAGATGGAGGTTAGAGGTCACATTCAGACCGCGATTTACTCCCAAGGAGATTCCCCATTACTGTTTGAATAGGAATCTGGGTGGGCCACAGAACCAGACCAGGAGGTCTGGAGAAGAAGAGAAAGGGTTGAACCACGATTCTTCGAGTACCCAGGCCCTGTCCTAATTATTATACCAACTACGCTGTCCCATCTTTCAAGGTTTCAGCTAATGGCTTATGCATAAGTCGGTTTATATATATTTTGATGGATTTGGTCATATTGAACAAATCAGTAAAATGAAATTAATCTTGAAATAGACCTACAAATTCTTCAAAATTTGTGTATAGCAAGTCTAACATTTGGAACACCCACGAGGAATCCATGTTCAGCCTTGTACGACAAAAAGGAAATGTTCAAAATAAAATCGTAAATGATGCCTTCCAGAAATGCCTGAAAGAAAAAGGTATTAAGCGAACATCAGAAAGGAGGAGACCGTATTATATGGCGTAGAGGAACGATGATTATACATACGTAACAATTTGCATGTTAAGTAGGACAAAGTATCTTTAAAGCTATAAAAGAAACGAGAATGTTGATTATTTAAAAAGATAACTGTCCTAAGGAATGCACGTTTAAGTGAGGCACCCTTTGTTAAACATTACTATTTCCTCTCTCATTCCTTGTCAAACCAGCATCCGTCGTGTTCTTCCTTTAATCTGAAATTTAGATCATAAAAATCTCGTCCGGAAAACTAAGTACAGAATTTAAAACAGTTTCATTCTTTCTTTGTACAAATAATTCCATTTTATATCACACTATTTGAAGGAACGACATTCATATTTACTTAATTACGAACCACAGTGCCTTAGATGTGAGTCTACAACAGGCCAACACCTTTTTAAATACTTTATCGCTTATGATACTAGTATGTGCATTCTTAAGTATATTTTGTTGTCACTGTTTTCTAGGTTGTAGACTCGAAAATAACTTCAATAAATTACACAATAACACATTTATTTTTAAGAATTTCTCCGTGACATTTCTGAATGACATTAAAATCAACACTTGTTAAACACTGTGCAAGTGTTTACAACATCGTTATTTCTAATAATCATTGCAACTTAACCGGCGATTTCCTGTATGAATATTTTATGACTACTGGAAAGTAGAGAACTGTTACTACTCTATTAGTACAAATGTTACAAACATGGCGAAATGTATATTTCTTACTCGCCTCTATTAAGTTGCAATATTATAAATATTTTTTGTGGTGGTGAAGACAGGTTTGATAAAAATTAAAATTTTCTGTGTTAAAATTCTAACTAATTACAACTAACACTCTGAAAGCGTAACAAATAAGTCTGATTTCATAAACCGCCATTACACACGATCCTGCGGCAGTTCTGTCCACATCTAATCCTCACACCGTACCTCACTTAAGAATGTGACTTAGTAGTAGTGTGTTTACTGCGTTTTGTGCCAGCTGAATCTCAGGTTAATTAACTATGCTGTTTCAGCTGCAGAGGTTATACAGCGTCCAATGATATGATCATTCAAGGTGAATGTCTAGTGATCTCAGTGCTGCCGTAGCCTGTTTCGAGAAATGCTCCGGAATTGTCCCAGAGATTGAGGAAAAATGCAAACCGCTTCTGTCAGTATAGTCGGGAAATTTACCGAAATTCGAACCAGGAAATCTCCGAAACACATGTCTACAGCTTACCGCTATATAACCTGCTTAGTATATGGGGTTAAACCATTCCAGAGACGAGAAAAGGGATTCTACAACAAATTCATCATAATACGATACACAAACTCGGGAAAATTTTCGCAAATTTGTTCTCAGAGAATGAAAACAAATTGACACGTACTCAGTGCAGTGTACAAGATAGTGGATAATACCTCTCGTTACGAAGAGTGGTGCAATAGTGAGACATCTGCCCGGTATCCAGAAAACCAACATTTTAATTGTTTCATGTTTCGAAATAACTAAAAACCGATTCCTCACGTTTAATCTGAAGACAAAGGCAGACAGCATGTTCCTCCAAAAGTCTTTATTCATACACCAAGCTACACGGTGTCAAACCAAACGACCAAGTAATGAAACTTTACTGTCGTCAAAACCTCAAATCCTAAGATTTGTTACTCGTAATATGTTTTTAACCCACGTTGTCACTCACATAAATATTAAACAACACAAAACCAAATGCATATTTTGTACTAAATACACTGTACCTCTCTTGATTCACAGTTTCCGGTCCAGGACATAATTTTTGTTTGCAGTGTCAACTGTTTCTTTCTTCGCGATGTATACGTTTTTGAAATGTTGTGTTGGGCTTCTTATAATCATTTGATCCCAGTCTGTCCGTCCGTCAGTCCATCCATCCATCTATATCTACCTATCTATCTATCTATCTATCATCTATCTATCTACCATCTATCTATCTAATCTGTTTTCCATTTTTACACCGTTTCTCAGTCGCTTTTCGTCTTATTTGCCGCTTTACTGCTTCTTCAGATATTGGTTCCTTCTGCTTCACCACTCTTTTCACCAGGTGCGCAACCAGAATGTTTCCTTTCGGGGGAGGGGGGTGTTGGCTCACCCTCAAGCTCCATATAATTTATGATTATTTTAAAATTTATGTTATAAATTTAATGTTGTAAGTACAACGTAACAGTGTCTGCAACTGCATTTATATACTGTACATACAAATACAACTACATGTTCCATGACTCAATCACAGTGGCGTACCATCTTGTTTTTTTTTTTAACTTTATTGATTTATTTTTCAAAATTGCAATGTACTAGTCATCAGCCGATTTCAGTGGCTGATTTCTGCGGAAGGGGAAATCACGTAAAACGTTTGATATAATATCTACAAAATCTGTTTTCAAATTTCGGTTTTGGGGGTTTGGGGGGCTGCAGCCCGGCAGCCCACCCCCCCCCCCCTTGGGTGCGCACCTGCTTTTCACTACCTTTTCCACTTCATTTCCTGTCTTCCCCTTCTCTTTGTTCCTTCCTTTGCTCAGGCCATCTGTTATCTCCCATGCGTAATGCACGTCCACACCACTTTAACACGAAATTTTCCATTCTCTCCAGAATTGTTTGTTTTACTCCAGTTTTTTCTTTAATTACTTTATTTCTCACTTTTAACGTTTTGGATATTCTTGCAGCTAGTCTCCAAGAATCAATTTCTGTACTTTGATCTCACTGAGATTATTTTCAGCCTGTGTTGTATACATTGGTAAAATTACATCAAATTAGACTCCACCAGGTAAAGGCAACTTCGTCTCTGTGCTTAACTCAGCACCACACCGTGAGACCACATAAAGTGTAGGTACTGTTTCACACAAATTTAACCTCTGCGCTACTTGCATTTGAGTCACTTGCTTAATGCCCCGACCGCTTCACCTCCTGGCAGAGTGCCCCCGAAATCATTGAAGAAGAGACTGCTGGATTTCAGAACCCATTTGGATTTTTTGTTTAAGACAGAAATCTCTGCGCCTGGCAGAAAGGAATCCTGTTCATTCAGCCAGGCGTGGGCCACTGCACTATCTGAGCTACCAACGCTATACGTATATTGTGTATGAAATATTTTACAGGATGTTGTTACAAAAGGTTTAGTACTACTAGGCCTACATAAATACAACAAACAACATAACAGCTGAAATTACTGTAAAAATAAAATGTGTTATAAAATTATCTGGCTACATAACATTTAATTTGATATGTTCAAAAGTCGTAGCTTCCTAGAGATCAGCATGACGTTATCTGTATTGGAGGCAAGTAATGGTAAATATACGACATATATATTCCCCAGAAATACATGTCAAGTATTTTATAGCACGGCAATGAACATAAGTCTATATTCACCCAAAGTTTTAAGTGGTTTGCTCTAACTCAGGGCCATACATTTTACAGCTTCCTTGCTTCACACAAACAGACGACAGTTAATAGTTTTATGGCGTAATAAAACCCCCTGATTGTTTGCTACTTCTTTTCATAGCTTGCTACTGGGTTTCGCATAGCCTTCTACACATGAGAATTTATCCAATACGAAAAAGGGCATTGGACTAATAAATACTGAATGGATATAAAACTGCCCAGAAGCCAGAGTTATCGTAAACAAGATAGATTATATTAACCATTTAAACATAGTGGTAACACTATGCACCACATTACGTAATGCTAAGATTCTGAGTTTTGCTACATAATTGTTTATGTGTTTGGTACTAGTCACATCATACAAATTGGGGTTATTTCTCTATAAGCCACCCATCTAGTCTTTGTAATGTATAGGGAGTTTGATATACATAACAAAGATAAATGAGTTTTTACATAGGCCTGTAAGTTAGACGAACGTCGGTCTTTCAAATGTAAAATGGATATTACGTGAATAGGGTTTCAGGGCCTGGAGTGGATTTAACTGGCTCCAGATTAAGTCCAATAATGCGCTTTGTGACCGCAATCCTTGATCATCTAAGCAACTATCAATATTTCATAACTGTTCACATGAGCCGTCCATTGAACCCTATGCAGAGATATTTCGTTCCCTTCACATCACCATAACCTATTGCCTTAAGATTCATTTTGATACTATCGTCCCTCTTACGCCTACCTCTCCGAAGTGGCCTCTCATTCAGTGGTATTCCAACCATAAGTGTGCAAACATCTTCTTTCTCGCCCATTCATGTTATACACAGTCCGACAATTATATAATGAGACTGATTTTATTTTGACCAAGATAGAAGTGCCATCTATGAAGCAATGCATGCCATCCAAGTGCCCAACCTTCATCTGTAATCTGGCAACACCGCAACGTCCCACGCTGAGCATGACGGGAAATACGGCGCCATGTTGTGTAGGTAGTGAGAGGACGCGGTCACAGTAGCAGCATGGAGCAGAGAGCGAACATTAAATTCTGTGTTAAACTCGGGAAAACTGCAGCTGAGACTGTGAAATTGATGAGACAAGTGTATGGGGATAATTCTTTACCTCGTGCACAGATATTCAGGTGGTATGCACGATTCAAAATGGTGTGGAAACGATTGAAGATGAAGCCAGGCCTGGGCGTCCATTTTCTGTTCGTAACGAGGGACTCATTGTGAAAGTGAGAGAACAAATACAAGAAGAACGTTGTGTGTCTGTGAGAATGATGGCTGATGAGTTTGGTGTTAACAGGGAGACGATTCGTCAAATCTTAGTGGAAGACCTGGGCAAGAGAAAGGTCGCTTCCCGGTTTGTGCCGCATTCATTGAATGATGATCAAAGACACGAGCGTGTTCAGTACGCAAAAGACATCATTAAAACTGCTCATAGAAATAAAACTTTCTTGAATTCGATTGTAGCAGAGGATGAAACTTGGTGTTTTCGCTATGATCCCACAACTAAACGCCAAAGTGCTGAATGGAAGTCACCAGCATCACCAAAAGGCAAAAAAGTTCGTTTTCAAAAGTCAAAAGTGAAGACAATGCTTGTGTGTTTCTACGACAGCAAGGGAATTATTCACCACGAGTTTGTCCCTCAGGGACAAACTGTCACTGGAAGTTTTTATTTGAGTGTTCTGGAACGCTTATGGAAGAGGATTCGCCGTGTCCGGCCCGAGTACTCAGCACCAGGCAGTTGGTTTCTTCTTCACGACAATGCACCGGTTCACCGGGCAGTTGCTGTACAAGAATTTTTATCCCAAAAACAAGTGTGCGTGCTCAATCATCCGCCTTACTCCCCTGATTTATCCCCCTGTGATTATTTTCTGTTCCCCAAACTGAAGTTACCATTGAAAGGGCGCCTCTTTGAAGATGTTCAAGACATCCAAGGAGCTGTGACATCGAGTCTTCGGGCCATACCACAAGAAGACGTGCAGAGGTCGTTCCAGTCTTTGCTAGATCGTGCCACTCGCTGTATCGATGCAGAAGGGATGTACTTTGAATAAAATACAGATAGTACTCAAGTCTTTTGTTCCAGTTTTATTCTATAACCTCAGTCTCATTACATAATTGTCGGACTGTGTACGTATCACCATTCTCATTTGAAATTCGGTGACCAATACAATATGTGGGTGAAGACTGGTTTGGTTTAATGCCATTTTGTCTCTTTCCTTGTTGCTTCAACATGCCAATCAACAAAGAGAGAGAATATAAAATTTCGTTGTCTAATCTGCCCAGTATTTCTTACTTTTTTTTTGTGAAGGGCCCCGCAGCAGAAGCTACGGACGCACCGCACCCCCAAGGCTTATTGTGAAACCTGTGATGAAGATGAAGAAAAAGACGATCATTTTTTTTTTCATTTTTTCAAGTATGAAGTACATGTGGAATGAAATTGACAGGGGAAAACCGAAGTACTCGCAGATAAACCTGTCCCAGTGCCACTTTGTCCACCACAAATCCCACATGGAACGACCCCGGGATCGAACCCGGGCCTCCGCGGTGGGAGGCCGGCGACTAACCGCCTGAGCCATGGCACGGCCATATTTCTTACATTTACAGTTGGAATATTTACCTTAGCGCTTTTAAAGTATCTGAAAACTGAGACACTTGGGAACAAAAACAGTGTCCTTCCTTGCTAAATGTGATTTACTGAAATTCGCGGAATAAATTCGTCTTTTTCCTTAAAGGCGATATTAGAACGTAACAAACAGTGGTGCATTTTTATTTTTCATAAACTATTACGTTTTACATCTTAATTGTGGGTATTCCCGAGTTTTAACACACTAAATAGCCTATATACAACATGCTCACTGTGCATATCTTCCCTACGAGATGTTCAAATGCCCAATTACAATTATGTGCTGCTCAGTCAGTACATCGTTTCATGACAACTAGTAATTGCTCCCCGTTTGCTTGACATAATATTGCTACTCAGCAAGCATGACGAGCAGTTAACTTCAACAGACAGTAATTAAGGAACAGAAAAAGGAGGTAATACTGTAAGCAGTCTAGCTACACCTCGCACCCCTCAACCGTTCCAATGGAACGTGACAACGTTTAATAAATAATAAGGCGTAGCTTCGTTACTGCCTGGTACACTCCCCTCCCCCTTCAAGTTTATCATCATAACCTATGGCATCTGCTCACTTGGCATCACTGGTCCTTTATGAATATTTGCGAGACGGGCTAGATCGATGATTAGATGATTACTCTACAGACATGTCCTGTTGGAAGTTGCACTCATAGACCTATGGAAAAGAAATAAATTTTGGTATTTCAGCAGAGGATAGTGGTGCTGTATTTTAGCACAGCAAACAAAGAACAAACACGAAAGGAACTAAATTGTTTCCATGACAGCATTTTAAAGTAAGAGCCAAATATTAAATGAATAATTCTGTAAACTTACGGGAATAAAATTATTCTTTTTTTCTTGGTGAACACAACTACTTCTTAAAACCAACAATTATTTCCATCTAAATGTGTCCGGTCATTACACAGCATGACCTTTGTGTTGTACAAAAACATGGGAGGAGGCAGGAGTGGAATAAAGAAAGGAGAAAGCGGAATTCTAACATTTATTTTGCTTTCCCTTAAAAATTCGTGCATTTAAAAAGTCCAAGTATAAAATTATGATTAAACCACCTGACAATTATTAAGCCATATTTAAAACCAATAAAGTTAGGAATTACGCAAACTAGTCACTAACTAACTAACTAACTAACTAACTCCATGGAGCAGAGTCCTTCATGAGAAGCTAACAGGTCGTCAGCTAGTCAAGAAATTCCCCGCATTTTATGGAACCCGAAGGTTCATTACCGCACTCACAAGAGCCCGCCACCTGTCCCTATCCTGAGCCATATCAATCCAGTCCATGCCCCCCCCCCATCCCACTTCTTGAAGATCCATTTTCGTATTATCCTCCCATGTACGCCTGGGTCTTCCAAGTGGTCTCCTTCCCTCAGGTCTCCCCACCAAAACCCTGTATGCACCTCTCCCCTCACCCATACGTGCTACATGCTCCGTCCACCTCATTCTTCTCGATTTGATCACCCGAACAATAATTGGTGATGAGTACAGATCATTAAGTTCCTCGTTATGCAGTCTTCTCCACTCCCCTGTTACCTCGTCCCTCTTAGGCCTAAATATCCTCCTCAGCACCCTATTCTCGAACACCCTCAGCCTATGTTCCTCCCTCAGTGTGAGAGACCAAGTCTCACACCTATACAAAACAACAGGCAAAATTATAGTTCTGTATATCTTAATCTTTGTATTTTTGGATAGCAAACTGGAAGACAGAAGATCCTGCACCGAAAGATAACAAGCATTTCGCGACTTCAATCTGCTCTTAATTTCTTCCTGAATGGAATTTTGATTTGTTAGGGTTGTTCCCAAATATTTGAACTGTTCCACCCTTTCAAAGGATTTATTATCCAACTTTATGTTGTGATTTTGTCCTGCATTCTGATTGCGAGACATGACCATGTACTTAGTTTTCTCAGCATTTACTTCTAGACCAATCTCCTTACTAGCGACTATTAAAGCTACTAGTCACTCATACAAAATATGAAGGATAAAAATGTCTTCATTAGGCCTATAACCAATTCTGTTATAATGAAAAAACAAAGAAACAATACTAAGTTTTGGAGTCATGTACTGCATATGAGATAAAATCTCTAACACAGCTCACAATAACCTGACACCCTCTGAAAAATCTACGGACAGCAGAGATCAATCTGTATTTTTCAACAATAGCATATCTAAGGTCGTTGTTGAAAATTATGAGATAAAAACTATATTTATATAAATACAAGAACAAAATAATTTCTAACACAAGCTGCATTCTGGCGCACTCCTCTTCCTCAACACCTATTCTAAATATGCATATTCTATACAGAAGGCCTTTTGGTTCCATTAAAAGCGGGTATATTCTAACTAGCCCAGCGACCAACAGTTCCTCTACAATTTTGCTCTATGGATTTTGTCGGTTTTCATCGACGCAATTACGTAAGTAGATAAAGCTATTCTATAAACTATTGCCTTGCAGAAGGTCCTTGGATATACTTTAGTCCTAAGGGTAAATGTGACGACAAAATGGCTCCTAGGAAATTATAAGTAATTATCCAAAGTATTATGTATTTGAGGAATGAAAATTTACTTTATTTCCAATTAATTCATTTTAATCGCTTTTACGTCGAGTAAAAATAAATTCCTGCATTGTACGTTAAGCATGCAACAAATGTTGATAGCGTGTGTGATGATCATCGTATCAGAGTCAAGAAAACTTACTCTCTACAAAGCAAAGCTTGAGATTTGCAAAAATTTAATTTTGCAAAAATCATAATTGTATAAATTGTTCTGGAATGTCGCCGCAGAAAATAAAATGCATGTCCTTGTATAAGGCAAATAAACCCACCACAGTGTTCTTTCACGACCTATTGTCGGCAACCCAAGAACAGAAAAGGAATGTATATGAAAAAAGAATTTCTTCCATTAACTAGCTCCTTAGGAAACAAGAAATATGCCCATCCAGTTAGACAATTTAAAATAAAGTATTAGAAGATACCCCACTACTTACAGTGATGTGAAAAATAGGTTCCAGAAAACTCGGCGTCGCGAAATCTCCCTTCCCATTTCCTTAAACGCGTTTGAAAAGTATAAATTTATTATCAAGGGATTCAAAGGAACATAAAATACAAATATAGCAGTTTATCTGATTTCCCGCATCCTCCCAGACCCCTGTGTTGTTTATAAAGTTTCCCTCACTCACTATTCTTCATATTTGACTTGGGGTCTAGTAAGTAACTCTTTGAACTGTGAGTTCGATGAAGAGGAAACACCGCAAAATGCGATAAATACGAGTAAAGAAATCTGTAATCGAAATTCCATTTACCAATACAGAAGTACTCTAATACAGTTCACTATGAAAGGTCATTTAATTTTCTATCGGTAAGGTATTAAAGGCATTCTAAGCTACTGAAATTTAAACTCGGTGGATAATAATTGTGATTTTATGTGTTCTGAAAAGAACAGTTTATCACAAGTCTCAAGCAAATTTAATTAAAAATAACATTAAGACTGTAGTCTCGTTTTACCGCAATCCCTTAAGGTCCTTAAAAGGAGTCCCATGCAACAGACTCTTTCCTGGGTATCTAACAAAGTTACAGTTAGTCAAGAAATTCCCACCACTTTTATGAAAGCTGAAAGTTCATTAGTGTGTTTACAAGAGCCCTTCAACTGGTGCCTATTCTGAGCCGCATGAATCCAGTCCTAACCCTTCAATCCTATTTCTTTAACAGCCACTTGACTGCCATCTTCTCATTTACGTCTCGGTTTTGCAAGTCATTTCTTTCCTTCCGGTTTCCCGACAAAAGTTTCTGAAGCATCTCACTTCTCTCATGTGCTACATGCGCTGATCCTATCCATTTGATCATGTTAGTAGACCTGATGTTGACAGCCAAAGAGTGACGTTTCTCATGCAATATTCTCCAGCCTCGTGTCACTTTCTGTCTTCGTTTTAAATGTTCTCCTTACCACCCAGTTCTCAAACATCCTTAGCTACGTAAGAATAATGTCTCTTAAACATTGCTGTTATAACTAAATTCGGTACATTAAAAAGGAAAACGTAATTTACTTTAAACTTCTAAAAACCAAATTTTAATTGAATTAAACGTTTTTAAAACATCCTGTAGATCATTAAAAAAATCCGCCACAGGCAAGACTTTCTCATCGTATCTGCTGTTACTGTGTCCAGTACATCATCTAGTTTATAAAATTAATATCGTCTGCTTTGTAATGGGCCACTACGCAGTTTCAGGTTTAAGAATCAAAAGCGCAGAAGTAAATATATTTACCACTTTTTTTTAACATTAAGAGCGCTTCATTATGCTTAGACAGTGTATTTATGGGCTTCGTATGATTTTCAGAACAAATAGCCGCAATTTTGCTAAAGATGGAAATGTTTGAGTGTTTTCGGCGAGGAGGGAGCTCAGTTCTTATACACAGTTCCGTGAAATTCATACTTGAAGGTGCAGACCTATCCGCAAGATGCAGGGCCCTGTTCTATTCGAATAAGGACCTTCTGATGACACAGTTATGTCAACAGACATTCACGTATTTTCAGCCTTCTTTTTAAAGCCACTGCAATATTAAATAATACGTGGAAAGGATTTACACTAAATATTTATAAACATTTTCGTCTTTAACCATGTAAATTCCCTAGGCCAATACTGTACATTATACTCTACAATATTACAAAACCGCATATTACAAATTATTTTTAACCTCGGCAGCAGATGCGGACATGAGCAAAGTTCAACGCCACAGCCGCTCTACTCCCGGACAAGGCGGTTCCAGTACTCACTAAATAGGAGGATGAGTGGGCTCCAGAGCTGGCCTGGACGCTTTGAAGAAGGGAAAAATCTATAATCTCTGCTGGAATACGAACCAGAATTCCTCTGTCCTCCAGCCTTCACTTTAATTAATTTTCTGGTAACTTTATACCGGCTCCTGTAGGCCTACTTCTTACGATTATCACAGCAATTACTGACTATTCCCTGAACAACATTAATCGATTTTTTGTAATGGACATAGATTTTGTCCCCTGTAATTTAGGAATTAAATATTTACGTAATTTAGACAAACGGTAGTCTTCAAAGGCTTGTTTCTGTAACTGCATGACACACTTCCGCTGCGCAGCTTATGTATAAGGAAGTATACTGAAATGTATCCTGACAATTACAAACAAACATTTCTATTAGTAAATAACACAGTGTATGAATAAATTAAGCGAAAATTTATCGAGTCCATTGATGTCTATACTTTGTAGTACCGCAATTCGATACCCTTGACCTACATTCCAGAATTCCCCTTAAATTATTATTTTCAAAAGTCTTGCTAGGATTTTCAGGCTTTCGGATGTAAATTTTAATGCACTGAAAATGTAACTAAATACTAGGCTTCTATGTACCGCAGGTGCTTTCGTTCCTTAAAGGTTTCCAATTAAGTAGGACAATGATTCCCAATGGCAAAGAGCAGGTAAATGCTAGCAATCCCTGCCACTCGAAACAATGTTCTGCATTTAACGTGACATACGTTTGTTTAAGTGGGTTAGCCCTTTCCAAAACATTTCCGGACTCATTATCACATTGAAAGAATAAAGTTCTGCTCCCGTGGAATCCCACTGATATCACACAGTTATAATGTAATAAAGCAACCCTTCAAAGCAACGTGGTTAGCACTGGGGTATCCTAACAGGTACTTCAAAATCCAATCCTTACGTATTGCTCGCAGACTATGTTTATGTGTTTCAATATGTTTAAGAGGATAAAGAGAAATTATTCCCATAAACAGTGTTAACTGGTTAGTCTTTTTAATGCAGACGCAGTGTATTTTCTGTGAGTGTTCCTGTATTATGTAGGCTACTTTATCATGTTTCAAACGGTTAATAAGTGAAAGAGAGAGAAAGGACCGAATGAATGAATGAATGAATAGTTAGGTAGATAAATAAATAATGAATAGATAAATAAATTTAAAACTGGTTTTTTTTGTTCTTGTTTTTTGTTTGTTTCCTTGATTTTTTGTCGTGTATTCATCGAATTGCCCGTAAAAACATTTCTTCTATCAGACTGAGCGTACAATCTGGAAAACTGCGTTTAAGTCCAACAAGATTGTCCCATTGTTTTAAAACTAAAATAAGGTAATTGATCGCGGTAAAGTGTATATAGCCATGACACAGATTTTAAAGCGTTAACAGCAGTTGCTGAATGAATATGCAAGATCCACATAATCTGTGCCGAACATGGAACGTGCGACCTCCAATTTGAAAATCCGTGCCCTAAGAGATGATGATAAAGCTATTAGCGAAAAATGCTAACTAAAGTTTACGAGATTGTTAAAGAGAAGGAAATACGTATAGAGGATACATGGCCTTATTTCTTTCTTCATCATAACATTCCTCCCTTTAAAATGCGATCATCTTCATAAACGTTCTTACGGCACTATGAAGAGACGGGGGGAATTGGCTGTTTCCTGCAGGTTATATGAATAGGGTGAGGTTAGAGGTCCCGCGATGCCGATATCAAAACACTTGCTGGCACTACCGACAGCAACCATTCCACACCGAAATGAAACCAAACGCGGGTCATGATCGATAATTTGTTAAAAACTGTTGCTAACAAGTCCATGATGCTCACTTTCATGATGCAGGAGTTAGAAAATACTCATCCAATTCTGCAAACAAGATTGCTCCAATGTGTCACTCTTTCTCTCACACATGGTAAAACGTCGTACCAAAGGATCTGTCCAAGTCCCGAGGCCTTGCGAAACGTTTCGTAACATTGTACGTTTCTCGGTGAGTTGTTAGCACCTCGCCCAACCCCCAAGCTGAAGGACCAGCCCTTGTCGGCTGTCCGCGACTGCTTATGCACTCAAAACTCATATAACGCACTAGGTCCACGGCACACACTCCTTGAAACGCCAGTATGGGCCCAGTTGGTCAAGAATCCTTGCGTGTATAAATATCTGCCCTGAGGATAGAAACAATAGGGTCCTCTGAAACGTCGGAACACTTCCACCAGACAACATGATGTCATATGTTTTAAAACTTTCGCGGCGACATGATTCAATATAGTCTTCTCGGGCGATCAGCCGTGTTAACTATTTTAAATACAACGTTTCGGGGACTAGCTCCGTCCCCATCCTCAGTTCTGCCCGAGGATGGGGTCGGAGCCAGTCCCCGAAACGTTGTATTTAAACCAGTTAACGCGGCTGATCGCCCGAGAAGACTGTATTGAACACGATGTCATCTTCCACAAGACTGCAATCACCAATTAGATTGCGTCTACAAATTTTGTCAAAATCCGTTTAGAAATTCTGGAGTTTTACATGCGAACAGTCGGACGGAGGCCCAGAGAGACCTGACAGAAGCTTATGGGCGCAATTTGTAACTTTCTGTTGTGATCGAGCCAAAATTAAAAGAGGGAGTTAATAGCCCGCAAGAATTGAGGTTCTCAGAAAGGCGTTCATGTTGATTCAAGTCTTGTGGGAAGTTATACCTTCACATTCAGGACCAAGCAGACCAAATATAGCACTACGCACCTCCAAAACATCGGTAACTCTCTACTAGTCTCAGTTTTATTATCCCATAAGTTCTAATCTTCAATTAAAGTCCACTCATTGCAAGTGCTTGTAAATACAGATAACTGTACATGCACCTACATAATTATACGTAGCTATTCATAAGCCCTCTGCTTATCTCCGATATGAAATATTTAACACGGCGATTTAAGTACAAATACTGGTCCAGTGGCCGAACTAATGGAAAACAAAGTACTACTTTGTTGATTCTGATTATCATTGAGAAATGAATTACTACGTATTATCATGTAAGTGCAACATTAAATATCATCAGTGAACACATATAAGGTACTGGCTTGAATACGGGACAGTAAAGGTAAAGTTCACCCTAGAACAGGCCATGAAGGCTCAGAGTGGGAGTAGGGTAAATGTCTGCACTTTCTTTATTCTCGGCACTAGTTGGGGGTGGGTGGTCAACGCCACGCCCCGGCCGCTTTACGCCCGGGAATGACCCGGTACCCACTGTATACGAGACAGTTCATTCCTTAAATTGTAAACTTCATTTCCCAAGGGCTTTAGTTTTTGGGCGTTCTTTAAGAAGAAAAAAGAACGCCTTATGTGGTAATCATGTCCGTCCGTCCGTCACATCTGTAACGTTGTATTAGCGACTATACCGTTTGCAGAATTTTTAGAATATCTTCACAAAAAAAAAACCTGTCAAGCAAGGGAGTGTTTCGTGACATTAGGCTCTGTGGCATTCACACTTTACTTGAGGACATAAGTGAGTGTATACCCCTAAAGTCTGTATTTGTTAAACAAATTTAGTGAGATCTGGCTTGAAAGTTCTCCACGCAAGGCCATGCAATATTTAATGGTTTTGTAAAAACCGGTGCAGTGAAAGCCATGATTTACCTAACGGGGTAAATGGTAATTTTCCCCGTATTTTCTATATTCTCCATCCGATTTGCATTAAATTCGGTAATGGAGATGTCTGTCAACATTTGTTGTGCAACTGTGAGTCCCGTGAAAACCAGCGCAGTTAAATCTACACTTTAGTTAGGGGCATGAGTGAATTTCTACCTCTGCTTTCCACATTTATTTCCGGTTTGGGTAAACTTCCATATAAAGAGATCTTCACGTAATTCTGTTTATTATTTGTGAGTTTTGTGAAAGTCTTGAATTAAATTACAATTACGCGGATACCGTAAAGCCGAATAATATTTAGAAAGTAGAGAATGCCTTGGTAAACCTGCGTAATACGTCATGGAGTATACAGTTCTTAACCCTGTTAATAACCCCTGGAAATTCTGCAATGTTGAGGATAAAACACATGATCAGTATCAAAGTCCTCCATTTGACACAATCGCAAGTCCGTTCCATCCACCTCACATCTTCGAAAACTATTTCCGTAAGAATCATATCAATATCATCCTGGACCGAGGAGGCTGGTGTAGTGGCAACGCTCTAAACTTTTATTTGAGAGATGCCCGTTTGGAATCTCAACTGCAATACCAAATCTTTCGTACTGTCAATATTACATTATACCCAAATTGCCTGTCTTGTTTAATATTAAGCCTGATCGTATATGAAGCAACCATCAGGTTTTAAAGGGTTAAAATGCAGGATAGTTTCCACTTCTTCAACAGGCCACCAAAATTTTTTCTTTAGTTTCAATACGAAGAATAGGCATACATGGGAAAATAATATTAAACCGCATCTTAAGAAAATAGAAAGCGAGGATGTGAAGTGGATTCAACAGCTAAGGATATACATAATTTGAGGGATTTTTTGAAGGCCATGATGAAACTTCGGTTTCCGTAGTAGTCGAAATATTTCTTGACCAACGGCGTAGTTAGTAGCTCCGTAAAAACAGTTATGCACCATGAAGTTAGTTTGGTTACTAAATACACAAAGTGTCATATTTCTTTTCGGGACAGAATTTTGGAAGGGAAGTATCACACAGGAATATGCCTCAAGCCAGACGTAATAGAGCAAGAAGTAGCAGAGGTGTATTTTGTAGGGGGCCTAAGTAACTGGGAGATAGGAAAGGGTAAAATTGTAATTTTGCTCTATACTCTGCGGCTATCTGCAAATTCCAGAAAACCCAGTCCCTTCACCGAGCCCTTTAACGTAACCACACAGTCCTTAAACGGCTTCAAGCTGTAAGGCTCCTCTATGAATGTTATATGCAAATTTAACTTCCAGAAAACAAGTCCCCCACTCCTATTTTAACTTGCTCAAATTTTCAGATCCACCCCTTCCTCATCCCCTTTCCTCCGTATTTCCGTCTCTTGTTCTCCCTCTCTCTGCAGATGTATGTATCCTTCTCTTGCATTATGTTAAGCCTAAAATTCAGTGTTGAAAAGCTTATACAAAGCTTCAAATATATTAGACTATAGAGCACGGTAATCCTGTTTTATATATACTCAAGCAGGATTAGCGCCTTCCCATCTATGGGTTTCTAAATGGAGACTGAACTCCTTTCATAATGTTTAAAGTGATACTAGTATTTTAAGTTATAGAAAAATTAAGAAGAAAAAATAGGAATGAATGTAAAAGATCAGAACAATTTTCTGTTCATTTATGAAATATTAAACTATAGAAAATCAGCGAATATATCGTACAGACAATTTTTATGTATCTGGGAGCATTCATTTAAGATCTAAAAACGGTCACTATTATTAACATCAGCTGTATCAAATATTGTTGGTGTTAAAAAGGCAGTAGTTCAGTTTACTTTCGATGGCAGAGAATTGACGCACTGAAAGTTATGTTAGTATATATGTTATATTTAAGAGACAGAAAAAACCTTATTATAGCAGTAGCAATAACGAGTAGGGTAACAGTCTTAAAATATCTGCGATTAATGGAAGTACAATAAGGTCTGTTGAGTAAGAAGAGAAACAAAAAGGAATTATGCAAATCACTAGAATACATGGAACTGAAGTAGCATTTCTGTTGAGATAAAACTGCGTACTAGTGTTCAGTTAATCGATTTTAAGAACTTGGAATATCCGGGCGTTTTTGTAGGGGCAGGGGGCGAAAATGAGATTGCTTCTCTAGCAAGAAAAGACGACAAAGTAGGGCGGTGGTTACTTTCGGTGTTGCAGGCAACGAAACCTGGGTAGAAAGAGACAGAATACCCTGAAAGAAAATGGTAAAGATAGGAAAACGTGAGGAAGAAAAACGAAGAAAAACTACTAGCTTCTCGTGGGTTGGACTAAAAGGAGATGGGGATGTGTAATAACCGAGCATCGTCCAGGAAGACGAAAACTCTACCCTGGCAGTCTAAGGCAAACCACCCTCTCTCAGAGATATGTGAAGGCGTAGTGCGGGGTTGGGGCACAGGGACGAAGGGTGTGTTTTCACGCAGTTCTCTGGAGGAGGATGGGTAATGGGAATCCAGAATTGCGTATCAATCTTTTTATCCACCTCCTCCTTCACTCATTCACCCTCCAAACCCACTCCGACCGATCTTAGATTCTGAATTTTCTTTTAAAAGAAACTCGCATACTCTTGCCTTCCCAATCTGCATTATTTCTTTCTTCACGACGTTTCCAATTCCTGTTTTTAACTTTTCACCCATACCACCATTTGCAAAAGCTTCCCTACATGAGGAAAAAAGCTATTTCATATCATGATACTCATTTCAGGCTTCTAATCTGAATTAGTGTTCATTATCTCGCATTATCTACGCCCTCTTTACAGAAATTAACAGCACGAAAAGTCTTAACTCATATCAGTTTACGTGTAGTATTCGACAGAAACCTGTTCCACTGCCACTGTGTCCACTACAAGTCCTTTGGAACGAACCCAGGCCTTCGCCGTCACGGACGGCGACTAACCGCCTGGGCCATGGCCGGTCACCATATTTTTAAGATGATAAATTATAAATAATATTTATACGTATTATTTTCAAATACGTAGCATAATCACCAATGGAATGCGATTTTCTTTGTCAGACACTTCTAGGAAATTCAAAATTATAATCGTCTGGTCGCCATCATCCCCTATGAATTCAGCACAGAAATACATTTGCGCAAATTTTTAGCGTGTCGGACAAAGCAAATTTAGTGGCAAATTAAACATGAAATACTGCGTATGTTGTTCGAA
This sequence comes from Reticulitermes speratus, assembly GCA_021186555.1. Taxonomy (NCBI): domain Eukaryota; kingdom Metazoa; phylum Arthropoda; class Insecta; order Blattodea; family Rhinotermitidae; genus Reticulitermes; species Reticulitermes speratus. The sequence continues at coordinate 33,659,111 of JAJKFL010000003.1, read as the reverse complement.
CATTTGCGGGAGCAACATATGCCGCCGTTAGAAGGGGTGAAAATAAAATAATGTCGCCAGACAAATATAGACAAATTGTAATGCGGCCAATTCGGCACCACAATTAAGAAGAGATAGTAAGAAAATCAGAATAAGACGAAAACCGTATCTGGTAAACTGACACATCATGCAACTTAATAATAAACGTAATTATTATCGTTATTATTTAAAAATAATAAACCTATGCACGATTTATTGCAAGGTCAAGGTATGCTACTTTCAAAATATAAATTCATAAGTTCCAAATAAAAAGGAAACAAAGAAAAGGGAAACGAATTTGTGATCTAGCAGACAACCTACTGAATCAATAAAGGATTTCGTATTTTTTAATATAATTCTACAAGTTAAAATGTTAACGCCACTCTTAAAGGTACCAGCCTTTTAGAGTCAAGAGTATCAGGTTTTCCAAACTAATAAACAAACCTTTACACATAATTTATTATAATCTTTTAAGCTACAATAACGTTAATATTCAGTACAATTAATAAAACTCTGACGTGACGCTAAGGATGAGATCTCAGGCCACGAAATGTAACGATACAACTAACCTCCATTTACATTATTTTACAAACCAGATAAAGACCCGATGGAGCAGAAACATGTAGCATTCTTGTGAAAAAAAGATTTGTTGCTTTCATAATAAAATAGTTGTTTTCGGATGTATTCTGTATTATAGCGACAATTTACGAAACACAAGGGTACATCTTCCATAAGATACTTCCAAACACCTGACATACTGGATGCTCCTTTTATCTCATCCCTGAGCACGGCTGTCTTATCGCATACAAAGCCTGTACCCGCCGGGATATCATGTGACAGACAGCGTATTCAGAGACATGATAAAACAAACACGCTCTATCAGAATCTACAGCAGGCATATATATATATATTGCCCTACGGCACTAAAATTAATTGGAACATAAACGTCATTTAAGACATTACATGTACGTTATACACACAAATGCTATTTACCCTCCATTATAAGTAATGGCAGACACGATTCACATAGCTGTTATGTTATCTTACTGCAAGCTCTGCTAAATTCGATGATCTGAAAAGTTAATATTTTTAGCACATGGAAGCTAACGATACAGCCAGTTGCGGTGTTACTGGACCTACTGATGAATGTATACTCCAATGTATGACTCTGCGTCGTGTACAATGGAAGGCTTTGTTGTTAGCCGCGTTTGAATTTCGGTTTCTGCTGTTACACGGCTCGTTCTGAAACTTCATGAAAACTCAACAAATCTAGTTCTTCAGTATACATTTTGTCGTTCTGCAGAAAACTGCTCACGTTCACTTGTTCTTGACGACATCGTAAGAACAAAACTATTCTACGGGTTCTGCTATCAAGCCTTCTAATTAAGTTGTAATTTGTAATTTGTAGGCTCACTGATAATAAATCCGTCAATCTCTCTCCTTCCAAACAAAGCAAAAAGACGCGAAGTCCTAGACAATGAAAGAGGTTTGCACTGTAAGTAAGGACCCAGAATTGATCCAACGTCTCATGTGATTGAGGTAATGAGACATATAGCCCAAAAGAGGTCGAACACAATGAAATTAAGGAAAACGAATGGTGACAGAAGATAGGGGAAGGTTGATGAAGAAGAGCATACGGGAGGAGAGAAATAAAAGTAAAATAAGAGGAATAGCAGACAGGCGGATGTCACACCCCATTGCCCCAAAGGGTCACCAGAATCAGGAAGGGAAGGAAAATGCTCCAAAAGGTTACCGAATCGTTTTAGTCTACAGTAATAGCAAAGAGAGGTCGTTCGATTCTACTGCTACGTATACAGACAAGACAGGGACCTCCGACTTTAGGTCTTGGGTCATTCTGTGCACGGACAGATTTTTTCTTTCTACCCCATCCCCTTCGTGCTGTTTTCTTCGTTCTTCTGGAAGAAGTTTGCTTTCTTTTCGGTCCGTTTGCTTTTGCTACTGGTTACTGCACTTGGAAAGCTTTCAAATGCGAACAGCATCCTCTGATCTGTAACAGCACTAAGGGTGAACAGAAAACGAAGGTGTGGGTGGGGGAAACTTAGAAGCAAAGAGGTATGTGTGACACGTGCATTTAAAGGCAATTGTTTCAGGAAAGCGAACGGAAATAAGCTCAGGGTACAAGAAGAAACCTTCGCGTGAGGACAGCAGGTCTTCTATCGGCATTTCGCAAAGCCTTGACAGATCGCATTAGTTCATCTCTATTAACAACTACCGATGACAGTACCGTTCTAAGTTCACATCACGGAAACATTTACAAGTCTCTCAATCAGGCATAAAATGTTCCCAAACAATTACTGAATCTGTATTATTAAGCATACGTTCCTGAAGTGTCATCTCTTTTTATGTTCACGCGTGACGGTTACTGACAGCTAAACAGGTCACCTTACGGCTTACGTCGATTTTGCCACCTCATGTCATTGAAGGTGATGCGAGACGTATTTTGTGTACAGTAATATTCACAAGAGTAAGGATAAGACGATACGAAAACGTGTTGAGCTTTTCACAGTACTGTTGATGATTGGTGAATTCTTCTAGGACATGACGCCGTGTCGATGGATAAAAATTTATCGAAGTTTAGGAGTATCTTACTGCATTCATCTTCGGTTAGTCTAAGATCTCGAACTACCCTGAAGGTGTAGAGAGTAGGATCCCTCAAGGATATTGATAACTACTTACCAAATCCACAAGGCAAAATATTCCAGAAGATTTTCAAATTTAACATTGAAAATTTCATTTCATATATCTTATTCGCCACTTTGCACTCATCGATGGCACTACAAACGTTTATTGCAAATCCAAATTAAGTGGTGCAAAACTAATCACATGGCAATACATTTTTCAATTTTTCACTTTACTTTTGAACTAACTAACATATATTTGTTGGAAAAACTACTGGCATGATGTTCCTCATTTTATTGTTAATTTTGACACAATTTCCTTGCACAATTTGCAGGTGTAGGCTAGCTAAATTTCATGATTTTACAATTCACTATAACTCGTACCTTGCTATCCACTGGTAACCTATGATAAGGCTACATATAATGTTTTAATTATTCTCTGTTTTACTTATATACAAAAGCAATCCCATTACAGGCCTGGACAGGCCCTTAGGGTCCCAGGAGGTTGAGGCTCCCAGATTTTTAGACAATCGGCACATGAAGGTGGTAAGGTTGTCAGCTCTACGCACCGGCCGCCTTTACCCCCCAGGAAAGATTCTTGGTACTCATTTCTGCTAGAGTCTGAGTCGACCCCAGGGCCATAGTGCGACCGAAACGATTATGTCAATGGCAAATTCCAGTGACACCATCGGGAATCGAACCCGCGACGTTCCGGTTTGTAGTGCATTGCCTCAACCAACTGCGCCACCGCGTGCCCCGCTTATATACAAAAGTCAGGATTATTACTATACAATCTTTTACGGAGTTGACATCGGCGTCCCTGTGTTCTCCAGCAAGTTTCATGGATTATATATAGATGTGTAAAGTACAAATATTGTTTGTCCCATAAACACGGTTATCAGTAAATTCACAACAAATATGCACCAACACCAAGACATACAGCACTTTACTTTCTCCCACAACCAAAGCAATTCCTGGATTTATAATATTTATGTAGAACAGAGGTACCATATTTAACAACCAATGACACATACTAACTCGAATTTGACAAAATTGGACATAAGTACTTTTACTTCAAACCATCGATGTATAATAGCGTATTTATTGTTCTTACTCACTAGCTAATCCCACACAGCAGAGTCCGTCATAAGAAGCACACAACCATTTAGTTGTGAAGAAATTCGTCGTAAAGAAACCCGAATATTCATTTGCGTGTTTACAACAGCCAGCTTATAATTCACATCTAGGACCAGATAAATGTATTCTACATCTGCAGATTTGATTTCTTTAACATTCGGTAGGATTTACTATCCTGCAATCAACGCCAAATTCCTCTATGTGGTCTCCTCCTGTCAGTTTTTTCCGACATAAGTTGGTATACAACCCCTTTCTACCTTGCCTTTAACTCACTGATACACTCGACGACCTCCACACAAGAAACATATTTATCAAGCGATTTCTTCACACGTACAATATACTCTGAAACCATAAAAATTACCTCTCACCTCAAGTACTTTCTAAAAGTATCCGGTAAGGGAGACTAGCGATATTTCAAAGAGCTCTGGATGTTTTAGAAGGGAGAAAATGTCCAGCAAGCAGACAGACGATGTTTCATCCCTGCAGATTTTACAGGGAAGCTGGCCACTGTCGTCCTGGCCACTGTTGACTCATCAACCATTAATTGCTAACGTCATTACCCACGGCAATATTGTGCATTTCGCCCAGGAGAAAATTACACTCAACGGCGAGTGGGGAGATGCTCTTTGTCAACTGTGATATTACTGTACAGTATTTGCAAAGTATGGTTTAACTACTGTTACCAACTATGCTGTGGGCAGCAAGCTACAAGGGAAATCATTTAATCGTGCCTTATCCATATCTGAATACTAAATTCTACTCAGATATATGTAATGTATAAATTTTACTTTTCATATCCGTATGCACGCATCTATACATCGTACACAAGAAGGCAAGTTAAAATGGATATGGACAGGAGTAACGTGTCCCTTGTCCGTCGTGTGCCGTGTTATTACGGATATTCATCGTCTGTGTCCGACGCTTCTAATAAGCCCATGTCCCCGATACGAGGTGTATTTTGTTAGCGATGGTGGACTCCCAACACACCACTCAATTATGGCTCCTGGCCATGGTGTGTAGTGAATTCGCAACCACTGATCAAGACCAAGCTGTTGGCAACTACCGAACAACGTGTCCAGTCAAATATGAGGTTTCTGGTTTAAAAACATCTTTCCTGTAATTGAGACCAACTACGCAGTAATGAAGGGAAACATCCAATTTCTGACACGGAGTTATCGATGAGAGACATCTTGGGCTATGACTTGCAGCCTTAGTTCTTAAAGATAAGAAAATTAGTTGGCTCAAAAACTATATTTCCTTCTACAATTAGAAAAATATGAATTATGGACAATGAAACTGAAGGGCGAGATTTCTGAAACGTTATATGTATGAACAACTGGTTTTTGAGACTGGAGTGTTTTATTCTTAACTCCATGTAGCAGCTCCTTTGAAGTTAATATTTGCTCTTCTTCTTCTTCTACTTCTTAGATGGCGCTACAGTCCAATGCGGACCTTCGCCTCCTTAATAGACTTCTCCCATTCAGCTCTGTTTTTTACCTCTCTTTCCAGTTTTTAATTTGGCATAAACTAATATCTGTTTGTACACAGTTCCACTATCCGTTTTTTGGTAGTCCTCTTAGTCGACTTCCCTGGGGATAATTATGAAATACTTAACTTACTTTTCTTCTTAATATTTGCTCAGGTGTCTAAAATTCTCATAATTTTACGGAACCCGTAGGTCCATTATCGTTCTCACAAGAGTCCGCCGTTCGACCCTGTCCTGAGCCAGTTGAATCCAGACCATAATCCTGTCATATGAGCCTATGTGTGTGTTCATGTTTACTGATCACATTTTTGTAAAAGACTCTCGTCTTCCCTGTAAGTACCATATTCCTCCAATTCATTACCCTTGATTTGATCTTCCTTTAAACACACGTAGCTGGATCGTCTCAAACAAAGGGTTTCGTGAATGGAAGATCATATATCGTGACGTCCGATATATCATTAATCAACCACTCCCCACCCCCTCCCAAACACACCCTAGCAGCTTATGTTTGCATTTTAATCATCCCCCTAATGTCTCACGTGTCGTGGGTTGCATGCTCCTAATCCTAAATGGAAACATCAAACCATGTTATTTATTCGAAGGTTCCGGCAACGTGCACATGAGCTATACATCCCTCACACAATTAGCAGCCGGACATGACGAGTCCTCCTCTACATGCACCACCCTCGAACATACGATTATATCGCTTGTTTCCCTTCATCTCATTGGTTAAATTCAGCGGCGTGAAACAATCCAACGGGGAGTAATCTGAAAAAAGGACCAACCAGCAGCATTCTGTTTATGCTTTTAGAAATTTGAGCACAAACTAAAACGATTGAGAGCCCAAAGTCAGACTGCAGTAGCTACATCAAAGATTGATCCAAAGTGTATAACGCAAGGAAACCCATAGAGGAATCGAAAGATAGGAATCAACAAAAACCACTTTCAATAGCTTATACATACTTTAAATCATGGGATTATCATACTGCACACAGACGGTTGTGAAAAGCTATTATTAGTAAAATAACTCCATTTTCTGGGCCCTTTAATCGTCTCTAGTCTAAAGGTGTTTCATTTTCAGAAACGATTACATGTTGTTAAACGTTTTTTCAAAATTTTAACCATCTACGTCCCTAATAAAACCCCAAAAGGAAGTAATGCAGGAGGATGGTCATTGGGCTGAGATAATTTCCTTTTTGAACAGAGGCGGCCTTCCTTAAACGTTTCCCCGGACACCATTAATTTCCCTTTAAAGCGGTCAAATTTAAGTTATCAAAGATTCGATGGACGTTGCACTGATTCGGATTACAGTTCTCGCTGGCAGTAGGCGGTGTATTCAAAGGCCAGACACTCTCTCTCGTAATTTAATTAATTCTTATGGAGTAAACTGCTCGATTCTACCTTGTTTCTCTCTACTTTGAGATTTTCAGGAGAATAACCCCACTGTTAAACAAGGAATTACTGTAATAGTCTGTGTAATAATAGAGGTTAATAAGGTTACTGTAACTTTTACATTAATTCTGATGGGCTGATTCCACAAGCTTTTTGCACGACGCCACAGTTTCTAAGATAACGCCATCATAATTTATGACACATATTTAAGTTATTTCAGTACAGCAAGAAAATAAAATAACAATATAATATACTGGTTGAATAACACCGAAGCAGGTCAAGTCTTTCACAAGAAATTAAATAATATACTGTATGTTATTAGTTTATTTGCTTACTTAACTCCAAACACAATTTTAGGCGCATTCACAATTGCAAAAAAGACTATTAGCTTTATCATGCCTCAGTGTTATGTTTATACGTACCTTGCCTGTTTTGTTCACGTATAATTAAGTTTAAAAATAAACAGAGTTCCACAGCGAAATACTGCCTCCAACAGAAGTATACAGCACTCTGGTACTTACAACAGAGTCTACACCACAATGTTTAGGTTCTTTTTTTGGTTCGGGGAAGTGAGAAAAACGTGAACAAAACCCAAGTTTCGCAGCAGCCAGGGAGACCCCTCAAACTCACAATTTTCTTCTATTCCAGAAGTCCCATATTTTCTTCTTTCCCCTTAAAACGGCACTTTTATAAACTTTCATCCTACGCTATGACATTTATTTCTGTGAGTTACTAATCCATGAAACCTGTTCCCTGTATTCCCCCTTCCAAACTTATCTACCTCATAAATCCAACAATTTTTAATACCAAGTTTTCTTTAGTAATTCCCAACTACACTTTGAGTATATACACTTAAATTTTATGTAGCATTATACGGGTTATATTATTGCCATCTTAAACAAGTCCAAATATTTAACTTAGCTTCCGAGAAACGTGCCGTAGAATGTTACTAACAAGTAATTCCGATAAAGGAGAGAGCGAAGAAATAAACACATGATGCAATTTCTGCATAATATTTTTTTTAAGTTTATTTATTCCCCTCATATGGATTAAAATAGAGAATAAGTAAGATGCTTCTTTATTGTTAGATAACTGTAGTAAGATCACAGTGATAACTAACGTCTTCAGGGTCGTGACGTCGTGCAACGTAATACCTACCGGACTTGACTCACAACAGTGAACACAGTACTTTCACAGGCATTTGTGTGAGAACTCCAAATCTCATAAGGCCTATACCATTTGGGCTCCAGCAAATGGCACATGCAAGTTATATTTTAATACCAGAGAAGTAATTTTACATTGTAATGTTACACCTTCGCTAGAGATAGACATGCAGGTAAAACTGTTTAGTTTCTAGTAGTATAGATTCTCGTAACATAGGCATTACTGAAGCTTAACACAAAACGAAATTTCGGCGCATAATAAGTGTCAGTTTTAATATTATATTTTTCAGTACAAGTGTTACAATTAAAATACATGCATGCCATAACTCAATACGTCACTACAAACCTCAGGCGTGTAAGCAGAACTGATGCATGAAGGTCACTCACAATCACCGAAACTGGCATACACCTAGAACCTATACTCTTTTCAAAATGTGTAGAAAAGAACTGTGTGAAGAAAAATTTTATGTTAAAACCTTAAGTTCAGTTGTAAAATATCCCTTCACGCAGGGATGCAGATTTTAGAAAAAAGTATGTTTTATTCATTCAATATGTATCTGTCTTACCAGAGTTCCATAGCCCCTTCCAAAGCGAGTTCTCTACACAGTGCGATCTAGTGCTTTCTCTTTTAATTTCGAGTATCCTGTCTTTTCTATAAGGTCATCCAGTAGCTGCTTACATCTTCTTCCTAGTCTTCGCGTCACCTTTATCCTTTCCTCTACGTTTCCTTCAATAACATGTTATGGAAGGCAGTTCCTACTCAAGATGTGACGAATCCTGTTATTGTAACTGTTAACAAAAACCAGCCGTTAGTTACATAAGTCAATTTAATAATTTTAAGTGGCCTTCTTCATGTGCAAGATAAATACCCTGCATGAATAACAGTTTTGTTCACACTCCTGAAAGTCATACGGTAGTATCGAAAGGATTTCCATGCATTTAATGTAAGGGTAATAATTAATAAAGTTGTACCCAATGCCAGTTTTATATGAATGGTATCTTCTCTTGAAAATTTCCAATTAAAAATCTGTGTGCATTTCTTATCTCCCACACTTGTGCTGCATGACCCTTTTTCATGGTTATTAATTTTTAACCCTAAATATTAAATTCTTTTACCCTAAAGATGGAAGCACTTATGTACCTCGTAAACGCTGGTAACCATCTACCACCCAACGTGTCGTCACATCCCAGGACACATCATTCTTAATATTAAGTGCTGTAAAAAACTTAATAAAATACTTCAGCCCAAAAATTTTACCCTTGTTCCACAGGCTATGGCAACAGATTCTGCCGTATAGGCCATACACTTAATACTTTACTGCGTGCTTACGTGGGTCGTACGGCCAATACTGCTACTGCTTGCCCTTCGTGGAACCTAACACCAAATTTCAATAATAGACATTGATGAAGACACGTTTTGTTAATCAGTATTTTCGAAATTTGCCATCAGGAACTCTATCATTGATTACGGACTTCTCAATAATATTTCGGAAATACTTATCTGTCATATTTAAATACTGCTGAATTATTTATCCTTGAATAAGGCGCCACTTTGTATTTATGACGAACGTAAATTTGCGTAACGCTCCCATTCCATTTTTGTAATTATATGTTGCTTATGTTACATAGCCAGTAGGTCAAAGTAATCTGATAATAAAAAAATTAAATAACTTTTTGCGATCGTTCAGTTTAAAGGTTGAAAAAACCCGTGTATGAACTGCCTCAGTACTTCCTACACTGTCATGGGAAAATTAAACGACGTTAACTTGACTATTCTAACGGATGTCATCCCGTTGTGTAGTTATAAAAATTAAATTAGTATCGGTATAAACACAACTAAATTCTATTTATTACATAGAACTACATGTTTCGACCTATCTCAGGTCATCCTCAGGTTCACAGTTGGTCATTAAAACATATTGAGGAAGAAATATACATTATGTAACTTACATAACATATGTGATGTGCATTATATTACTTACATACTGTAAAATATATTTCTTCCTCAACATGTTTTAAGGACTAATTGTGAACCTGAGGATGACCTGAGATAGGTCGAAACATGTAGTTCTATATAATAAACAGAATTTAGTTTTGTAGCCACATATTAATTTACTTTTTATTAACTTCACTATATTAACAAAATTAACAAAATGATTTTTTATGGAAGGATACAACACGTAACAATCCTGAGCACGTAGGTTATGTTAGGATTTACAGCTTGTTTATGCTGTTATTTTGTGGTACCACGTTTCATAACCTTCAGATGAATTTAAATGACCTGTGCTGCTGATCTTTCCTTACGCGTCTCCCTCTGTTTCATACTAAGTTTTTGTCTTATCAGCGATGACCCGACTTCTAAGACAGATCATCTAAGGTTTAACAAGACTACCGAAATGAAGTCGATAAAATTAACTACTGTAATAATGTGAACTGAAGAAGAAAGCGGGATAAGACCAGGTTTATTATAAGGGAAAAGTAGTGGAAGAATGTCTCCGCGGTACAGGAGCTCAGAAACGCTGCAGTGCGAAACAGGCCTGCATGATGTTATGCAGAAAACTGTGTATTATGCAGCTCTAATTGCTTTGGAAAAAATGACTCTTTATTCCACTACTGGGTGTTTACGTATGTCGGTAGTTTTTATTGTATACAAATACCATTCATACTGCGTCCTATCTGTATATCTTTTCGATATAGATCACAATAATTTCGAAATTAAGAATTTAAAAATTATCTTACAGATGGAAGTTCTCTGATCGTGTCTCCATCAAATAGGAGAAACCTCCATCTCGAGTACTGATTATGGCGTACAAAGGCTTTTTTCATTTTAGATTGCGTTACTTTACATGCAGCAATCTCATTTCACTCAAGCAATTTTGTTAAGATGTTGTGGCAGCTATTAAAACAGGCATAATTATTTACCCTGTTATAAAGTACAGAACCTTCAGTCTACATGTAAATTCTGTGATACTTATGGTGAAGCGATAAATATCTAAATCGGGCCGCAGTAAAAAGTAGATGTGCTCTTATGTCCAAGTCTCCATCAATTGAACCGAGTCTATAAAAAAATTCTATGTCTGTATCTTACATGATCTGCTAACGTACCATAATATATCTTCAGAAAAAATAACATAAACACAAAGAATAATGTTTTACACATTCCGTCGAGTTTATTCTGCAATTTAAGCCTCTTCAAGGGGCAATTTTAAGAATTTAACTGCAATCACCCTTCACTGCAGAAAAAAATTGCCTTGTCAAATCGGCTTATTTCCAATTAACGATACAGATTTTGCAATACAAATACAGGTATGCACCGTAAGACATAAAACCTAATGAATTAGCATATGTAGAGAAGTAGGCCCATGTACGATGGCAAGTAAGAAAATGAAGACTCTTTCATCAATAGTTTTCAGAAAAGAGCCACAGACCAGCTCGACATATCCGATTAGTCTATATAATCGTTCTGCTTATCAATGCATTTGGGCCCAACCATGGCTCAGTAGATCAGTCGTTGGTCTCTCACCGCGGAGGCTCGGGTTGGATTAGAAGCTAGCTCAAACTGTACGAGTGTTTATTGTGTAAGAAGTGGCACTGGGACAGTAGTCTCTTCTAGTACTTCAGTTTTCCCCTGTCAATATAATTCCAACAGTGTTCCATACTCATATTCCATTTATCCATTACCGACGCTATATAATATTAGCAACTGACGGCGTTCCTAAATAAAACATTTCCTCTAAACGTCCACACATTTCCGGATTTTATGGGAACAATCGTAAGCATTCCGATGAGATATTTTGACGGTGATGATAAAACAGAAGACAGAATAAGTTTGTATCATCTTAAAGAAACAGGTTATGAGGGTTTGAAATGGATTTATATAGATCAGGATAGGCACCATTAGCGAAATGTTAACAGCGAAATCAATCTTCGTTTTCCATAAAGGCGGAGAATTTGTTGACTAAAAAACTTCCCAGAAATGCTATGCATTATTTCCACCTGAATCACAGTTTTCTTGCGCTGATAACCATGTACTGCTGTTTAACAAAATACCACAGTCCTCGTACCTTGCAAAACTATTCACACAAAACACTGTAGTTGAAGGCTTTGAGTTGTTCATGGCACACATAAAGGCTTTGTTATGTGAAAGCAAAATATGCTTGGATAAACTGACATGTGCCAGAGAGGTTGCAACGCTGCCTTCATATTTCAAGCAGTTTTTAATGTAATGTGGGCGCAACCACCAACAGAAACATGTCTCTTCTTACTCAGCACACACAACACATAACTTAAGGAACGAAATGTCATACATAACGAAGAAAAGAAAACATGAGAAGGTGAAATAAAACATTCTATTTTATAACCCCGCTTCACATTACGTCACCAAAACCCTTCACATGGCTTCTGTTTCAAGTCTTAAGAATAGGTTATCAATTTGGAATGGCAACAAAAACGGTTTTATTCAAAGAGTGGCCCTAGTTACAATTTTACTGTATCAAACGTCTCACAGAAATAAATCCCTAGTACGTCTACGTTAATAACTAGACTTGACAATTTCTCCAATTTTTAAAACATGGGGTTACAAAAACAATCAGTAAATTTTCAAGAAACCTGTAAAATCAACGGCGAAATTTTCTTTCTCAGTACATTTATATAAATCTCAATTGCTGACTGCAAGGATGCTAAGGAAAAGAACTCAGCCTGGAGCTTACTCACAATCAGTTCTTGCCTTATAAACATTTGGCTTAATGTTAACCTGTGTCGGAGTGTCGTAATTAGCCTGTAGGATGAGTAAAGCCAGTTCACAGACAGATCACATTAAAGGAAGAATGGAGCTGGAAAGAAATAACGGACGATTCAATAAATATATGACTGTAAGAAGAATGTATCCATGAAAGGCTGGATGAATTTATAGATGAATGAATGAATAAAATAGATAAATAAATACGCAAACAATGGCAAGGAAAAAAGCAAGGACGGTTGAATGAACATATGGATGGATGGTCCCGTACGAATGAACGCGCAAAAAATATATACGATCTGCTACATATATATGTAGGCATAAGGATGTATATTTTCCTTATGTGTGGATGGATAAATGGATATGGAAATGGAAATTGGAATAGTAAAATCTCAAGCAAGACGATTAGTCAGATGGACAGTCGCATTTCTACTGATCATTTAAGTAGTCCGTCTGTGAAATCCATTTCAGTATTTTCGGAACATGAAACATAAAACTTGTCATAAGAAAATTTGAATTGCACCTAACTTCAGTGTGTTGCATTTTTGTAATATTATTGTATTCTGTAATCTACGCATGCCTAATATTTTTGGCACATAGCCTGTCACAGCATATGTACATATTTGTGTAAAGCATAATTAGTATTCTCATGTTTACAGCAAACTTGCATTTAGTGAATTCAAATTGCACCAAAAATCATTGAACATAGTGGATATACTCATAAATCTGAAGAAGATAAACTCGCAACGTATTTCCAAAATGCCCAACAAAACAATTCTACAGCTCATTGTTTATACTACAGATGTACATATAGCAATTTGTTATCGAACACAAGACTGCTTGTATCCTTATCACAAACTCTCTCCAGCGCAATAAGTTGTTTAAACATATGTAAACCAGTAAAACTTTAAGAAGCCTTACAATTATACGAGACTAGGAAGAATATAAACTCTGCCACAAGAAGGGCGATCTATTTGTAAAAATCAGTTTCCCAACCTTTTTTCCATGGAAGAGCCCCTAAAATAATTTTTCATAATCCGAGTAAAATGTTTGCAACCCAGAAGGAATTTATAATGGGGAGCCTTTCTGCCGCCAACGGTTAGGCGACTCTGTAACAAAACGAAACTACCACAAACACAATAAAACTAAATAAAAAACAAAGAAGCATTGTTATCGCACGGAGATTTACTCCAATATTGGCAGCTGCTGGACAAAAATGTCCGCGATATTTCGCTAGTTTTTTTAATTTTTCATAATGTTTCAAAATATCATTCATTTATTCCAAGATTTCTTGCGAAACACTTAACACTGGTCTAAATTATACAACTGTAAAAAATGATGAAACTTAAAATTGAAAGCGACAGAAGAATCAATACAAATGCTTTGTAACAAGAAACTTTATTATTGTAGTTTTCCTTACTAAAATTCAAATCAACTTTTTGGGTCTTTTTCTTTCAACAAAGATAAAAGCAATATGCTTACATTTCTACATCTCACCATGAACAGGAAAGTAAACACTACACAAATGCACGATTGGGAACTGAAGCAAAAATTTAATTTTAAGTGCTTTACATACGACTACCTAACGAATCCACTCGGGTCTGGTAACACACATAGCATGAGCATATGTGTGTGTATGCGTGCGTGCGTGTATGTATGTATTTGAGTCTGAAGAGGTGGGGGAAAATTTCAATTGTGCGATGATGGGAAAAGATGTCTCACATTAAAGCAACCCTAAACTTATTCTTTCCTTTAAGGGTTTCCCCCTTCTGCTTATCACACAATTGGCTGACAATTAAACCGCGTGGTCCTACTGTACAATACAATAGCAGCCTTCTATTCTCATTCGATGCGCGGTTACTTCTCTCCACCCCTTAAGAGCACGCTTTTCTCCAGTGGGGTTAAGCATTTATTTGAGGTTTCTCTTAGGGAACATTTCGGGATTATATTGCAGTAAAGAAAGCAGCATTAAGTCAGACAAGATATTTTCAAAGCCTCATTGCTCTTTTTTGTAGATTAAAAATAATTATCATACTAGAGTGAATCTTAATTTAACGTCTTCTGGTTATTTTATTAAGGATATGACAACCGTTTAAATAATAAATTCCATAGAGTGTATTCAGTGTTATATAACAACTGATATTCGTAATATTTTAGTTGAGATATCCAGGTCAACTTGAAGTTGACCTGAAAAATACGTGGGTCTGTACCACGTGGCTTTACAAACGTACGAAAAACATTCTACCTTTTCTGAAAAGCAAAATGATTTATACTTGTACATAACAAAGAAGTTCAAACACCGTATGCTTACAGCTGGGGTTCGGATAAATATGTATTTCAGTCATATATCTTCTTGCCTTTCACGTACGGGACAGAAATCATCTTGGGAGGCTCTTGTAAATAATTTAATGGTCTATCCAAAGCAAGACAACAACAGCCTCTCATGAGAACCCTGAAAATTTATTGTGCAGGTTCAATGAAGCTTAAGTAAAGCCCCGGTGATAAAACGCGATAAGGCAACGTCGCTATTAACATCGCCGGGCATTTGATACGATCCTCAGCCACATCCATCCACCCAGTCTACTTCCCTAAAATACTTCAGCTGGGATTCTGAAATATTAAGGGTTGAAGAGTTAGGTTCGCTTCCGAGCGCGGTCAGATATTTTCTCATAACTCAATACACCACAGTCCTTCTTGAGAAGCTAGCAACTCCTCAGCTATTAAAAAACTCCCCACATTTTATGGTATCCGAATCCTCATTGCCGTGATCCCTTACAGCCTGCCAATTCTCCCTATCCTGATCCAGATTAACCTAGTCCACGCCCTTTCATCCTCTTAGTTTAAGATCCAGTTCAATATTATCCTCCCATCTATTACCAAGCTTGTCTTTTTCCTCCAGGTATTCCCCACCGAAATCATGTATGCTTTTCTCCCTCTCCCATACATACCACAAGCACCCCTTCATCTCATTGCCCATGATTTCCTCACCCGAATAATAGTGCCAATGCTCCCATAGCCACCATATCCACTGAGATTTGGCGTTCAGCCTTCTTCACATGCAACGAGTACCGGGGCTTCTACACCGGGAAAGAGTTGACGGAAAGGAAAGCTGAACACTCACGTAGTGTAAAGCCGAAGTAAAGAGTACTTAGACTTCTGCTTCCAGTGATATATACGTCTTCCCTAGATAAGATTCATATTTGTGAACTTTTAACTCACTAATTGTATTATAGAAGTATTATAGGTCTCACAAATACCCGAATGTCATCGTGTAAGCTACAGCACATCTAATATTTATTGTCTAATTCACGTACCCCCAAAAAGTCACAACAGACAGTGCTTTCTGTACAGTCGGCTTATATTACTTTAGAAGGAATGAAATTTATCCGCGTTCACGTAGACACTGCCCTTCAACACTTTATTCCTGCCGTAACTCTAGAAGTAAATATTAAGTGTCATCTCGTTACTTTCTTTCCAAATCAATGAAATATAAATTACTTTTCTTCATCGTAAGCGAATTCTTAAAAATCGCAAACTAATCCATTACATCAGCAGCATTGCTTCTTAGTAACAAGTCTGTATGAGGAAAGGTGTAAGATAATGGTGTTCGGGGAAAAGGAAGGGTAAAGATATTAACTCACATGATGTTGTAGGTGCGAATAGAACTTTTTCGGTGGCACTTCGTTTATGGTTCGTAATCTTTACAGGCTGAGTATTCACAATACCCCCTCCAAGTTTGAAACTATATTCACAAGAAAAGCTTATGGAAATATGTATGATTGAAATGGAATTTAAAATAAGACATAACGCAAATCTCGTTATAGCACCTCAAATTTTGCCACGACCTCTTCCTTCCACATCCATTCCAATTCATTATTCGTTACTAATGCACGGAGATATTTGAGCGCCGTTAAATAAACAGTAAAGAGAGAAAGAAATAACTACAATCACATACGACTCAATTTCCTAAGTTCTCAAATCGCCACATGCTCATATCATTTTACATGAAGTGTCAAGGAGGAATTTTTTTTCGAGTGAAAGTACTGAGAAATTACTGCGCTATCTATGCCCAAATTATAAACACCTTACGAAGAAACATAACGCAAAACACTAATGTCATTATTAACATAACAATGGTTAGAGTAGCACATTAATGCGTTTGTATGGCTTCTTTCCTATGGAACAAAAAAGAAGTAGAATAAAACCGTTTGTGTGAAAAAAAAATAAAATAAGGGTTGGTCCAGCATTGGAAAGAGGCAGAGGAGAAGATGCAGCATTAAGAATTGCGTCTCAAGAAAAGAAGAAAAATGTTTGTAACTCTTTTAAACTATTGTCAGACGGTTACCGCCTTTCTCGACTATCCCGCTTTTCTCATTGGTTACTACAACTCCCGTTTCCATGACAACGAGGTCCGGAATCCCGCGGCGGCGGAAGGATACGGGTATATACCTTCCTTCTTACTGTAATAAATCTCCCGTACTGCCACCACCACAGCAACTACAGTGTCGCTCCCACAGATATCGGTGGTGAAAACAAGAATTAAAAACCTTCATTGTGTCTGTAACTGTTCTCAAATAAAGACATATTTCGAAATATTCTCCAAATATCGGATTCGAAATTACACGTTCCCGAGCTGCTTTCTCTAAGTTTTATTCAGTCCTTCCGGACAAAAGGCAGTACAGCAGGCCTATACAGAGTGGTCTTGATAAGCTGTTCTAGTGAGCACAGAATAAAAGTAAATTATTCCCATCCCAATTGTGGAATTTAAGCACAAGAAAACTCACTATAGGTTAAACTTTACACACTTTATCTCCTATCGTGTATTTATTTGTTTTATTATTTGATTTATATTACGGTTTTGTCAATATGTCAAGATTCATTTGTGAATGGTGAAATGACAAAGAGTTTGGAAGCATGCTGTCGTGGTCTAACTGGCGTACTGGGAATTGGAGGTAAAGCTGCACGCTTTCTGAACCTCGACACTAAGATGCAGGTGTGTGGACTACTCGCGAACCGCTTTACGCCGGAGAAAGCTCCCCATTATCCAACAAGTCGGAGACTGGATGGGCTCCAGAGTCAGTCTGGATGCTGTGGAAAAGAGAAAAACCACTTTTCCATTCTGATAATCGAACACCGATTCCTCGGTCATCCAGCCCGTAAATTAGACCCTGTACCAAGTGAGCTAATTCAGCTGCCTACTAATAGACATACGTATTACATGGTTTGCAGAATTACAGGCGTAATTAATATTCGGACAAGAAATTGGAATTACACGGACAATAAAATAATAAAAATTGCCAATAAATATCTTGAAATATCTAGCTAATTTAGCTAAACAGAAGGGTAGACGAAGTCACGGTCGTAAGGCAAAAGATGTATGGCTATGCAGTCATAATCCTTACAGGCCAAATGGTTAGAAATCAGAAGCTTAATTCGTAATGCCAATGTAATAATATTGTGTTCATAATTACAGAACGGGAGAACTCCCACCCCGCAAATAAGGGTGGCGATATACAGATACAGTACTTCCCGAGGACAACAGGATTAGGACACGAAGACCACAGAAGAAAGGATTTAGACGGTTTAGTGAAAGACGGTGCGATTAGTTCGAGGCATAAAGGGTTTATGTGCTGAATACGTGAGGAGGAAGAAGAAAGCACAAGGAGGAGGAGAATAATTAGAAGGAGGAGGAAGAGGAGGAGGACTACAGCTTCAGCTGACAGATACTGACATATAAAGTTTGTTCCATAGAACAGGATTACACTTCCTGCCATATGGACGAACTAGAAGTGTGCGTCTTCTACCTGCCTTGTCATTTACAAACTAGGCACTCAACCGTACGGCTCTTGACTGTACTGCGCAGTCAAACACATTGTCAGTACGCTAGTCAGGACAGTCACTTGGAACAACAAAAACTGACATTCTCGTTTTACGAGCATAAATCAAGATACGTAAAGTCATGTCCATATAAAAATGGAAGGAACACAGTTTCAGCCAAGCTTAGGCTAACTGGCGTTTTTACACTTGAATGTAAGACAGTGTTACCATTATATACGTTGGTTAAAATTAAATTTCTTCTTGCAATAAGTTAAGCTGTCGTAATAAGGTATCTTTAACCTTTTAAAGCCTAATGGCTACTGAATGCATCAACAGTTGTAACATTCAAAAATTAAACATTCTGCCCACACTGTATTTATGTGTATTGTATTTATATTATAACAAACAGCGACTTTTGCCTTATATAACATAAATTGATTTGTTTTTTAACCGAGATGAAAAGTGTTTACTGCGCGGTACGAACTGGGTCTTTAAATGAAACAGTTTACGCTTCGTCTTTAAAGGGTTAATGGGTGAAAATAATATGAATATAACCAAATACAGGTGCATTCTGAAAAAGAAAATTGCACACGTGGTCAGTACCAACTGGCTCAAGCGCTAATGCTACTTGTTTTGGGGAGGTTCTATTGGTCTGCACAAAATTGTAGCCTATAATTAGATATACAGAAATATCTCTGAACATTATTTCCTTAGCTAGCAACAAAACCCTCGGAAATTCAAGGTGAATAATTTATTTGATAAATCCTAATTAAACCTAATTCTGCCTTTCCGTTGTCACTTTCTGTCGTCTCACCCTTCCTACCTTAGATTTATTTTACGTTACAGCATTAAATTAATAAAAGTCGTGATTCTTCAGACGGCATGTTTTCAAACACAGAACTGCCACCTGTGTAAGCACGTAAACATTACACGTTTCCACTGAACGACGCGAGAATGGCACAACAAACACTGTTGCAGTCTCCTGTTACATGCTCATATGTGGGCTACATACATTCCATAACCAGCATGGTTGTGTTTTATTTTAATTTTCCATTGTTTTATAACTTATGGAAACTGCATGTGCCTAGTTATAGTTTATATCTTTTCAAATAAGTTGCTTATGAACTTTTACGTAATTATTAATACTGTCATATAATTATTAATTATATTCACTTTGGGAACGTATTAAATATAGAAAATAAATTCACCTTCCAAGCAACCAAAGTAAGGTTGTCCCTGTGACTACAGTTCACGCTGTGTGTGTAGGCTCTCATGAATAACGCTAAAGCTTTTGTTTTCATGATGCAACAGCACTAGTGGGCCAGGGCCTCCTCACTATCGACGCTTCACGATCACACTCAGACACACCACACTCGGTAGGACTCCTCTGGACGAGTGATCAGCTCGACGCAGAGACCTCTACCTCACAACACACAACACTCACAAGAGACATCCATGCCCCGGCGGGATTCGAACCCACAATGCCAGCAAGCGAACGGCCGCAGAATCACGCCTTAGACAGCGCGGCCACTTTGCTCAGCAAGGGTACAGCTCTAGTATTTTAAATTCGATAAGCCTAAATGAGGATCACTGGTCGACCTTAAGCTACTACCGCTTTAACTCCGCGAACCGAGATAGCGCAGTCAGTACAGTATCTGGAAAACGGAGCAATTGCTTTCCACTGCCGGCAGGTATAGGATATTCCACTTTCAATGGCTAAGAATGAGTGGAGGTGTACCTCCACTTCCTCGTACACCTTCATGACGTGCACAAGGGCTGTCTTACCTGCATCTTACAGCTTTAACCCCAGAGAAAGGACTCTTGTTAAGCACTGTGCGGGTGGCTATCCCTCCTCTAGTGTACGAGCTAAGAATAAAGAGTACCTACGTTCGATAAACAAACATTCATTCCGTTGTCTGCCTTACGACAGAAACATAGCAAGTTCTCCACACAGTGCGATCTAATACTTCCTCTTGCAGATGAGATGTGCGCTATTTTGGGATTTTACGCAGCATAGACTGGTAATTCCGTACCGACGTTTCGGTACAACCTACCCGTGCCATCTTCAAGGGTCAAGCAGTATTTTTCTTTTACTGCTTGATCCTTGAAGATGGGCCTGATAAGTTGTCCCGAAACGTCGGTACGGAATTACCTGTCTAGGCTGAGTAAAATTCCAAAAGAGCACAGACCTCGTTTACATCGCGGTGGAAGTTTGAAATCACGCTTCCTCTTTCAATTTCAAGTATCTTCTCGTTTCCTTAAGGTCGTCCAATAAGTGCTTACGTATTCTTCCTCGTCTTTTCTTCACTTCTGTCCTTCCCTCTATCTTTCCTTCAATAACGTGTTTTTAAAGGCAGTTCCTACGCAAGATGTGATCAATCCAGTTAACCTTACTTCTTTTTATTGCATGTAGCCAGTATGCATGAAAAGTATTTTGCACATGTATCGGCATGTGATCTTCATTTACATAAAAACCTTTCCTTAAGAGGACTTAAATCCTCAAGAGATAATAATATTTAAATGGAGTAACGTTACTCGACCACCAGCAACAATAAGGTGCAAGAGTGAATTAATTTTAAAAGCCATTACCCACAGTTTCTTTTCTAACTCATCTAAACCTTCAACTCTCTCCTTTCCCATTCTCCTCCCAACAATTTGGGCCGTTCCGACAGCAGCGCATTCTATCCCATCCTATACGTTTTGTGAATTTATTATCATTCATAATGGGAATTCCTTCTAACTTGTCAGTTTCTCTAGGCGGGGATAAGGAAGGTAGCTGACTTATAGGCACCAGGTTGGAACCAATAAGAATGGTGCGATTAATCACTTTAACTTTAAGGCAAGCCGACTAACAGGTAGCAGGAACCCTCCTCCCACCAACTATCATACTTACAATCGCCGCCCATCACATACGCCCTTATGAACATTGGGTCTTCAACGTGTGTTCTAAACAGAAATATTCCTCTGTACTTAAGGATCAGTTTCGCATGGTATGTTACAGTAAAAATGGACAAGGAAGACGTACACGTTGGAGTTCTAATGGCAGACGATAGTCCGAGACTCAGCTGTACGACCACAGAAGCTGGTGAAACGCAGGGGAAGTGTGAGTTAGGTAAGCCCAGCTCGCATTCATTACAGTCTCAAAGCTGGGCCTTGAACTGTATAAAATTTGTCTTCTCTTCGAATGATACGTTAATAATATATATTCAGTGGATTACGCAAGTCATTTGAATTGCCTTATTATACTCGGAATATAAAATTAAACTCACGTTTAATTTAATTCCCTGTTGATCCAAGAAGTGTAGTAAATGTGCTCAATATATTCTCTGCTGTGTCCAACTGCTTATAAATGACACACTTTTATGATGTTTAAAGATATGTGTCGGTGAATAAAGATGATAATCATGGGAACGTAAAAATCACTTTTACGACCTCAATACCTGCCTTCACAGTAGCCAGAATACGTTCAACACCTGCTACTACTGTTACCTTTTGAGACTGTCAAACAGGCATCCACTCCTTCAATCCCCATATCCTTTCTTTTTTTTTTCTACTGCTGTTGTGCAATAAAATTTCATTTTATGTTCGTTAAAACTGCTCGTTTGGGGTCATCATCGTGTGTTCTATAGCCGATTTATATTCACCTCCCTCCCCCTTACACTATCCCGCACAAGACGTGCAGTGCTTCGACTGCCAAATCAGAAGGTAAATGTCAAGATTTCTTTCCTTGTCGGTTTCCCCACGATCTTTCTCTCTCTCTCTCTCTCTCTACACCCTTCCCCCCATCTTTTTTAGCGATTGTACTAGATGGCAGTACTGTATAGGCTTACCTGCACTAAAACACACCAGAAACGGTTGCTGCAGCAGTTCCATTTTACCTTTATGAGGACCGTGAAACTTTTAGTGGCCACCTTTTCTTATTCTTTTTTTTTACTTTCTATCATCTCTTTCTTATTATTCTTTAGGTCCCGTCATCATGATCGCCACTTTAAATCCCGTTAGTTTGCGATAAAATCCCAAAGAATACAAAATATATCTTCCAATACGTGGAAAAGCGGTTTAAGTCTCATAACTGACTCAATGTTATGATAACAGCAATGCTATTTAACGCTGCACCATCTGCAATAGCTTTCTCATAGCAATGTTAGTTGCTACGAGCGAATTTAAGCACTTTACGAATCGTAAAATAAGACACAAAGAACAAATGTCTCTCTAAAGGTTTGTTTCTCTTAATAATCTCTTCTCCGAGGTGTCCACAGTAGCTCTTTGGTCCACTTGGCCTCTTACTCAATTGGTATCGGGCGCTATTCCCTGGAGGTAAAGTGTCATAATGACCACTCACCCCTTCTAGTGTAGAAGTTAAGAATCAGTGGAGGTGAACTTTCACTCTCTCATACGCCTTTATGACCTGCAGGGGAACAGTTTTACTTTTACCTTTACCTTCACTGATGTTCTAACACAATTGGAAAGAATTCCCGACATGTTAATGATTTCATTAACTCGCAACAGTTAAATAAGGATCCAAAGAATGTGAAATTCCCTCATCCGAAGAGAGTAGT
Source organism: Reticulitermes speratus (assembly GCA_021186555.1). Lineage (NCBI taxonomy): Eukaryota > Metazoa > Arthropoda > Insecta > Blattodea > Rhinotermitidae > Reticulitermes > Reticulitermes speratus. The sequence continues at coordinate 33,636,162 of JAJKFL010000003.1, read as the reverse complement.
GTGTGAAGGATTGTCAGGACAGACACAACAGCCGCTTTGGCAATGACCGCTCTTATAGTTATGAGAGAGTTCACAAGCTCTGGATACGATTTAAAATTTGTGTATACTTTTGAGGATCTTGTTTAAGTCCTGCCGATATTCCCTCACGCAAATTTCAGCAGTTCTAACAGTGTTTCAGCTTACCTTGTACAAAATAAAATTATTTATTTTCGGTACTTTGGCCTGCTTAAAGCATTCTGCGGATTTTATCAGAGAAGCTACTGCGTAGTGTTTGAGATATTTCATTATTTAGACACTCGAATGTGATGGAAGAACTATTAGGTATAAACAGTAAATGTGTAATACACGAAACATGGGTGATGTTTTGAGGCAAACCTCAGTGTTATTCTGGAGTAGTGTTGAATGGTAATCGGGGGGGGGGGGGGGGGGGGGGGGGGGGGGGGGGATGAACTGAACTCTTTGCGGGACACCGCGGGATGTCGGATAGCTATAAAGATTTACTGCACTCCACTGCACACAGAGCCACTTTGAACTGGCTTCCCATCCTCTTGATGAATATGATCAAGTTTCCGTACCGAGCAGTGAACACATTACTTAAGACGCACACAGCCAACCTAAGAAAAGTCGTACACTTTTATATATCATATGCTTTTCATTTATACACTGGACGATCTCCAACAAGTACCTGTACAGCTTTACACTAAATCACTCTCACAGAGCTTCGCAGTTCAGTGGATTCATTCTGGCACCTGACAACTAAAAATCTGTTATTTATAACATTAAAATATTCTTTTGTACTAAAATTGTTTAACTACTTTAGATAATGTTGATAAAAAACTATATTTTAACCTCCCTTTTCTGTATCAACTTACATTTAATATTGTTGGAAAAATTCGGGAGATGTTTGCCAACGTTCATTTCTCAATATGTTTTCCTCTTTTCAAACACCTGAGGACTAAAATATAAAAAAAATTGTAATTTTATGCCTTGTGTTAATTTCATGTGCGTATAAATTGGTCTTTCATTCTGATCGATAAGCATAATTATCAGGCTCTTTAAAAAGAACATGACGGAGAACATAAAGAGTATATGGACTTACGAGAGACGAAGTAACAAGAGAAAAGAGAGAGTTATGTAAATGGGGTAAACTGTATCTACAATTCTTCAAGCACAGTATTAATGTGATGTCCGAATTAAGGATGATGATGATGAGATAGGAGAGAGATAGGGGAGAAATGTGTATAAAACCTTATCCGACAAACTGAAGTGGAAAAATGATTTTGAAAACACATACGCAGATCGAGGACATAGATGCAGATTGGAGAATAACATTAGATTCTAGTTTGTAGACTAGATTCACCTTCTTCAGGATAAGGGCAAGCGACAATCTCTTAATGAACACGTTAATGGACCTTTGAGTCACACAAAAATAAGGACATTTATGGACCAGATGAGAACGTAGCAGTAACGAAGGAAGGACACTGTTACAGGGAATTAGCTATTCACGTGCAAACAATAGTGTTTATATAGACAGTGTTGTTCAAACAAATACGTAAGTTAAGACTCCCCAAAATTAAAAAAATACAAGGTAATATAATTCAATCTTCGTTGAATCAGTAACGTACTTAATACAGACAATACAATTTCTTAAGAGATATAAAGCAATATATATATATAGCGTGATTCATGGCTTAATGTTAATTCAGGACCTCATTCCTGAAGTCATTCACTGTCATAAAATATTACATAAAGAACCGTAAGTCTGATTCTCAGGGCCACAAATTTGCCAGAAAATGCGAAGCATATTTACATTAAGTTCTAATGCTTACTATGCAACAGATATTCAAAGTGACCATCCTCCTTGTCAGTACACATCCTGGTACAACTGTGAATCGAGTTCATCAGGATTGTCCTTTACACCGATAGCAGCATTCTTTATCGAGTGTCTATAGTTTCTGCAGAATGAAGTGCCGCACCTTTTGGAAGACATACTAGTACTTTTAAAAACACAAATGCCCTTGTTCTTAACGTCTGAGGGCTTCCCCATTTTGGCGTGCACTGGAAACGTATCTCGATCATCGCCTTCCCCGGTCGATGAATCAGTCATGGTAGTCCATACAAATGGCCACCCAGATCTCCAGACTTTAATCGACTAATTTTTTGATGGTGACGGCATACGAAAAAACTAGTGTGTCAACAAAATTGGAAAAAGAGATTAATTGCTCCGTCGCATTTGGCTGCTACAACTCTGGTAAAAAATAAAGATATTGAAATGATGAAAGCTACACGCTCCAACACAGAGGGCCATGATGCATACGGAGGCTGGCGGTGTTCATTTGAATATTTATGGGATATTCAGCAATAAAATTTTATGTATATTCTTCTTCGCTTTTTCGTATTTTTTAATACAATCATGTAAATGGTGAATACGTAAACCGTGACAATCCTACCCATGTTTATGTGATGTTTCTAATTTCGAATAACCTCAGGTAGAAGATCTTGACCTTAAGACATCAAGCTGTAAATCATCATTATCATCATCATCACGTGGCCTTTAGTTAGAAATTAAAAGTTTCTTGTTCAAAAAATAAATAATAAGAGAAACCGTGCAAGTAGCTGTCTCTTTTTTCTTGGAAACGAGAGGCTTATATCCTTGAGGCCTACAAGAGACACTAGTTCACTAAGTAAGAGGCACAGAGAAAGAGAGAAATATACTAGCTACTTGCTCCCTTTGAAGGTAGTTTTGAAACGTCTTTGATGGTCTATAAAATGCAGAATGTTCTCCCTCACCATCCGAACCACTTTCGCCTTTGGTAGCTGAGGATAAAGTAGGAAAGAAGAAGGCGGTCTATGAAAAGAAAATCACTGCCGAGTTAAAAGAAAACCCCAAAGCAGAGTTAAACATTTATACAAAAGCCGGCAGTTATTTATACGTCATGCATTCTTGCAGTCATATAATTTACCTGTTAAGGTAAGTGCAAATTTCATCCTACAACTGGCCATGAAGGCTTTAACATCGGCGCTAGATCGGGGTGGTTGGCGTACACCACGCTCCGGCGGCTTTACCCCCAGGAAAGAGACCCGATACCTATTGTACAGGAGGCTGGTTGGGTCCAAGAGCCGGTCTGGACGGGTGTGGAAAATCTCGCTCTTCCGGGATCCGATCCCCGGAACGTCCAGTCCGTAGCCAGTCGCTATACTGACAATGCTATCCTGGCCCACTATAATTTAAAATTTAGTGATATTAATAAACATCAACCTTAGGCCTACGTCAGCATATCATGCACATGAATTTGCTTACGTCAGTCACCCCTTTGCAAACGGCAAAGCACAGCTGTATACTGGGAGACCATAGGCGAGTACTACTGCTGTAGTAACGAATATCTCATTTAGAATTAAATTCTGGATGAAAAATGAGTATGAATAGGAGATATATGAACCTATGTTAAACAGCATACTCTTTGAAGTTGACAAAAGAGGCCTAAATGTGATTTTTGTTTTTCCCAGCGGTGTTCATGAAGAGTCAAGTATTCTAAGATTTCTTTCCATCCACAGATTAAGCAGGTGGGAGAGAATGGTTCTCTGCGACGGCCCTAAATGAGTAAATGCCCCCATACATATTTCATCTGATGGCAGGAACAGATTCGGTTTCCGAAACATTGTATTACAATTCTGTTCTTTATGAAACACTAGACAATGGTCAAAACTCCGACGCCAAATAGCAATAAACTTTCAAGACGAATGTAACGCCCTCCACTCCACTCCACGCCACGATACCCCGCGCCATGTGGAGTATGTCTGACCGCCTAAATATAAATTGTTTGTAATATGCTAGGCGTCGGTTGGGGCGGTAGATTGTGATGAAATGTAAGTGAAATTCTATGACATTCCAAATCATGTATTTTGGGGCCCTCAGACATAGCCCACGTGGCAGAGTGTGACGTGCTGTGGCGTGTTGTGAGGTAATCGAATTTCACCTTTAAACTATGTATTAGCGGAGTTGACTGTTGTTCAAGCTGAGGTCGCTTTATGCTGGGGAAAGGATTGGATATGAGGTTTTAATTAAAAGGACTCGGCAGAGAACATAAACATCTGTTTCTGCTGGGAATCTAACCTCCGTTGTCTAGCCCGTAGCTTCTCACTGAATACACGGACTTCAAGTTATTTTTAAAAATTTGAGATTAGTTGCAGACCCACATTTTAAAAGACTGTGTAAAGAAATTCGGTTAGCGATGCTATTAAAATTAAAGTCGACATGTTGTAAACCTAGATACGTACTAAAATTGTTATTATTTATTTTTCTTTGTATAAATAAGTAAATAAATAGCATAATATAGGGCAATGCACGATATTAAGACTGTAAATTCCCAACAAGCAAAAATAACTTACACCAAGAAGAATATAAGGGAAAAATAACTAAAAGCAATTACGGCTGTAAATAAATAATAACATAACACACGAACAATGCAAAACCTTAATACTAAACTATTCTATGCTTATGCGCAGATTCATTGTATAAGAACTTAATTTAAAAGACACAGCTTGGCATGTGCTGCCACCACAGCAGTGAAAATTTAACAGTTGGTTTTATAAAATAATCGAAGATTTAAATGACTAACTGTTGTGTGTCAGTATGTGATGTCGTGATTCTGAGATCTGAGAAATAAAACAATAAATACATGCAACTACAGGCCTTGTATAATCCAGTACATGTGCAAAACGTAATTGGGAGTTGGTCACGATTACGCCCTTCCATATATGGGTCAAACAATAACTTATAACGCGGAAAACAAAGGTCCCATATACATGTGGAGGCAATGTAGCTTTCGCCGTGATCTGATACAGATACTGATTCTGGTCTGGGGTGATGGATTTCTGAAACAAGGTAATAAAGTCCACTGTTGCAGTATGTCATCACCCGAAAACAGAATAAACTTCAACGGATAAAATTGCTTCTAACCTCAAATAAAGACATTTATTCACTGACCGAACAGTTCTCAAGAATGGATTTCAACTTGTTCCTTTTATTTATATTCTATACGCTTAAATTCCTGTAAGAGGTACTTGAAAGTCAACGAGATGCTTCATGGAAGAATGCATCTCTTGTGTTCAGGACTAAAATATGTTCGTATTGCCAGTACAAAAAGAAGAGGAAATATGTGCTGTTGAATTCACAACTGACAAACATTACACTTAGCAGTATATTTTCCAATTCAAACTCAGCATAATGAAGACGTATCTTCACTCATAAAATTCTCAGTATAATATGAGAATTGACATGAGTCACATACAACAAAACATACACAATAGATATCAGACAAAATGTAGGTTACAGAGGGTAAAACTTCATTACGTGAAAAATGTCTTTATTACAGAATTTCGAAAGGGAAGATCGCCTACGGCCCAAGACATGGATCATTAAATCTACATTGTAAGACCGAAACGTAGTAGACCGTATAGGTTGAAGCCATCCCCTTAACTGGGTCTTTATTGGACAGCTTCTCTCTACGGTTCCCTGAACACAAATGGGTAGAAGGAACATTTCTAAACATATGAGCTGGACCCATCGTGTGCTTCTTCTTGCCCTTCTCGCTTTCCCATCCCTTCTTTAGGGTCTTAATCTTGTAGCTGAAAGTTTACCATCTATTTTGTATAAGATGTCCCACGGGGCAAACACAGGCCAGATTCTTCTAACTATTTCTTGGATATAGTCAATTCCCTTGAGCTCTACTGCATAGCTGCAAGCACTTGAGTATGTTATTACACACGTAAAAAGGTCTTCTTATAAACAAAAATCTATAATTGTATAAAAATTGTCTTCATACTATATCAGATGTTGTATTTGTCTGAGAATTGTTTAACACACGAAACCTTTCAGAATTTGCCTCTATATTTACATTATGGCACGGGCAAAGCCAGCATCCAAAACGTTCTATAGGTCCATATATATCAGATAATATCAGGCAATGTCCAACATAATATTCAAGTAACAAAACCACAGCTGACATATATACTTAGCGAATCAATATATAGGGCTGAACTGCCAAGAAGAAGTTCCCTTGTGTTACCTTTTACTGTGAATGTGCAGAATTCAAACAGCAGTGAACAACAGACCTGATCACCAAACCTTATATCATGCTGATGATAACTATAATATTCAGTTCTTTGATTCTAAAACACATCTTTACAAATAAGTTTGAGCCATAATTAAACATTACATAAGCGCGAGAAAATAACAATACGTATTCAATAATTTGATCCTAAAACTCATCTTTAGAAATAAACTTGAACAATGATTAAATATTACATATGCGATAGAAAATAATAATATGTATACTTTTTACGACGCAGCAGTGTCTTCACATAACCAAAAAGTGCTGCTGGATGCTACCGTATGTGTACGGGTCTATGGATATTTTTCCGATTGTGGCCTTTGTCACTCTCTGTTTATCTGTCTCCCAATCCGTCTAAGCGAGGAAAGATAACATTTCCATTACCTGTTACAAAGATTAGGTTTGGGTTTATTGAAATGTGTCACACCAGAAATCAAACCTTTGCAAATCACATTGACAAAATAGACACTCATAAAATAAGGTATATTTTGGAGTAACTTCTATGTGGTTAACAAATAACTAGATTATTACGCCATTTAAAATATTGTATATAACACTTGTTTCCAGAATTGTGTATAACGTGTGTTTTAACAAGCGTATACAATAATGTAACAGGTCACCCAGTTGGAACAACTATATATTTATTATAATATATTACAATATAATCAATTATTACATGTTTCTAATTACCATGGTTATCATTCAATAAGTATTCTTTCGGACACAAAGGTGTACAACTCCTGTAGTTATGACTGTTATTTTATATTCCAGTTTTTTGTTTCCAATATATACGAGTGTATATACAGTCGAACCCAGTTATAATGACATCGGTTTATATGACACCTCGTCTATAAAGCCAAACTTTCTGCGGTAAGAATTAATTCGTCACTGTTAACCATAACATTATACTCCTCGATTGTAACAACACAAATTATTCGGTCCCTTTCATGACGTTATAACCGAGTTCGACAGTATATGTACGTATATAAAATATATGTATATATAAATGTTATATCACATTACATCAGTTACACTAAAATAAAGCTAATGCACAGGGTCTCGAACTAAGGTCTGCCTTCCTGTACGCTGTAACTGAACGCAATGTGTGACATGTTATCCATTTCTACTTTTGACTGTGTTTCCCGTGACGTAAACAGCAGTTTGAATGAGAATTATAGGCCCATATCCTATGCACCTTAACATGTCGACTGTCTGTACCTAATTTAATAACAGTAGGCCTACCTCCACCAAATCCCGCTGACGGATTATAAACGCTACATATGGATGGAGAATGACGAATAAAATTAAACATGCTTAAGTAATCAGAAAACACGTCCTTGAAAACGTGTCTATAATATATCACCGGCAGTGACATAAGAATTGCTGTAAATGGAACATAGGGTGAAAAAACCGTGATAATGTTTCATAGTACAGTTGTTTCACAAACCTCATTACCCTCGGCCATTATAACAAACACTGAGCACTAACATTCATGATATCTCAAGCCAGCCATGCCAGTTAAAACACAGCAAGTGGAATAATATTCAATGACAGCTAACGTGACCCGGACACGGAACACCCTTCATACTTCCCGGCCTCCCTTCACAGCGCTTGTGATTCAGGGTCGGTTTGTAGGCGTAACATCACATTGAAACCCTCCTACAATCTGTACCATCCTTATATGCAATTACTGTGTAGTTCCGTGGCAAGATTTCAAAACTCCACCCATGTGTCAGATGAGAAAACATATAACTCTGTTAAATTATTGTGAATCATAATAACACCAAGTGTAAAGGATCAGCAGGAAGAAAGACGAAATAGTGGGAAGTTACAAAATGGAAGATAAATTGGAATGCTAAAAGAAATTGCCATAGATCAAGAGCCATCTGAAGTTGTTATTAAAATACATTCATTATTAAACAGTGACTCGCATTCCCTATCCTAAAGACCTTTAAGGCAAGGGGATATGTGGCGTGTAGTATGACTGATATAGGGTGATGCAATTATCTTTCGAATAAAGCTATTTGCAGTCATATAGGCCTACTTGCAACTGAGACAATATGAAAACAATTACTGTAAAATTTACCATTCAGCTTCCGCAAACACACAAATACTTGCCAGAATAAAATATTAATGCGCACTCTACAAATACTATGTTCGAAACAAGCATGAATTGTCATCCAGCAAAATACACGAATTTCTAAGAGGCTCAATTGCAGCGGCTTATCCGATTTCAGAACCGACGAACCGCGTACGAGTATATGAAACTACAATGATTTCGTGACGATGAAAAACAAAACACATCCATATATTCTATCTGACGAAACATCTCTTATCTTCCGCCTTCCACCAAGCGTACCACGGTTTAAAATGTAACCTAGCTGTTTCTCAGATAAATTGCAAGTCTCTGACTAAAAATAGAAATCAAAAGTATTGGAGTAAAGTTAAAGTAGGCTACTTTGAACCTTTTAGATTCGAGAGGATACTACGTATATGTATCATCTGTAGTGACAACAAGACAATCTGCATTTTTTCCTCACAGTGTGTTTAGGTGTTTTGTACTATTCGAATATAAATATCAAATGTATCCCTACGCAGCATAAACCGCTTGGTCTTTGTAATGGGCATGGATTGTGTTCTCTGTGAGACATGAACTTTAGTTATATATAATTTAATTGAACGTTTGTCTTCAAATAGTTAATTTATATGTAATGCAACCGAATAAAAAAAATTGTAGAGAACTACGTAGAGGCTATTAAGTTTATCAAAACTTTAACTGTGTTCAAGGTCTCACAACAACATCGCACCCTTTCGAGTAAAGGTAAAGGTTAAGTTCACCCTAGAACAGGCCATGAAGGCCCAGAGGGGGAGTAGAGGTATAGATCTACTCTTTCTTTAACCTCGGTGCTAGATGGGGGTGGGTGGTCAACGCCACGCCCCTGCCGCTTCACCCCCGGGAATAACCCGGTACCCATTGTACAGGAGACATTAGTTAACATCGGTAGCCACTACTGGACAAATGTTCAGCTTGCTGTCATCCTGGAGTGTATAGGTTATCGGCCTATCGATCGATGATCTATTGAGAAGTATAACGATACACAGGTAATACTGACGAAAGCAAAGTCCAGTGCTTGGCCGGAACAAGGAAAAGACTCCAAACATCCGGACTAATTCTACGTGAACGGCCTGAGATTCGAGCAAGATTTATACCCAGAAAAAAACGTGAAACTTCCAGTTCGGTAATGCATTAGCCTATATATACGAGTAATACGAATGAAAAAAGTTTTATAAGATACAATTACGTGACATAGTCATAAAATGAATAATTATGTCTTTTCTTCATATCCATTATTTACGTTTTAAGCGAATTTATAAAATCATAATACATTTGTTTTAATATTTCCTTGTTCGGATAAATGTAATTAAACTTATGTAATATGTATGCTGTAATGAACACACTCTTACACACAGCAATCGACACTTTGCCTATGTTCCTACACAACGTTGCTTAAAACGAAAATGCGTAAGTCAAAGTCTATTGCCCGGTATTCCTCAGGGACATGCTTGGTGCTTGTGATTCATTTCGCATATTTAAAAGTAAAGTGACCCTGTAATAACGCCGAAACATAGTTCAATATTTAATTAATTGTCGTCCGTCAGTCCCATTAATTCGGGGAAATACTACGATATTGTCTTGAAGGTTGCCGCATTCTAAGGTGTGATTCAGAGTAGTTGGTCTGAACATGGAGGTAACAGGTCCTTCCTAAAAGTTGGTTAACTACCTATAAGACTACACGGCGTCACATGCCAGAAGACCGCAGTCTTAACATTCACCACCGTGAGAACCTTAAACTTCACAACGGCATTTTCGCTTCAAAAGTAGCAATTGCTGCTTGCTATAGCCACATAGTTATCAGACAGCAAGCATTGGGTGGAAGCAACAAGACAGAGAACTTTCGCAGTCTTAGGCTTGCGTCACACATTGTCGAGATGCAGCGAAATCTTCACGCAGACGTATTTTACCTGTGATATGCGGTCTGAAACGTCTCTATCAGTTGAGTTACGTTGAACAGATAATCTGACGAACATTGCGGAGTAACAAGAGAATATTAAGAAACTTAAACTTTTTGTTAGGAATCTGTCCCTTAGTGCTATAAATTTTGGGAAGTTATTTTCCTTTTGAGACATGGGAAAAAAATGTATATTGTCGAAAAGCCTGGTGAGAAATGTGGAAGGGAGAAGAGAGGAGGGGAACAAAGAGAAAATACGGAGACTTTGTGTGAGTTGAAGAGTAGTGTAATGGTGTTGGGGGATGGGGTGAGTGAATGGGAGAACACAAAACGTAATATGGGGCTCCTGGTGAAGGGTTGATTCTACCATGAATATTCATGATGGGGAAGCAATGGTCCTCTACAAACATCATCCTTGTGAAAAAATGTCAGTAAAAATAAAGAGCCAAGTCGTACCAGCCTAGTTTGCATATAATTTAATTTAACGAATAAAAACACAAGGAAAACAGTAGAACTACGCGTATGCAATACGAGTTCTAATTAAAATTGTTCTGCAGCTACGGTACGTATTTCACCCCTCTATAGAATATTATGTTACATCTAGTAAACATAACACAGTACTATGAAAAGTAAATCATTAAGGAAATGCAAATCAAGACGACACTATAGACTCGGAAAAAAGGCACAGTAAGGTTGGAAAGTCTAACTGAATCGCTGTAAAAATTATACTGATGTGTGACAACACTAAGAATGTCATTGCAGAATATTGATCTCAGTTCATGAACACACACATTATGCGCACACAGCATACATACACACATACACACAAACACACAAACACATACATACACACAAACACCAATACACACACACACACACATATATATATGAGAGTCGTTGACTTATCGCAGTGTCAAAATAGTCAAAATGACCTGCGTTTCTGAATACCTTGCTCCATAGGAGGTTGAAGACCAGACCCTGTAGTTGGCGTGCGTAATTTTCACCACTTCCAAACAACACAAAAACTTGGAAGTTATTTACAAAAACTTAATATCAGTTAGACTGCTACAACTGAGCCCTCAAGTAATCAATTTGTAAATGTCATTGACAAAACTCAATATTTTTCATATTACAAACAGGGAGTCTACATGTTATCGTTGCGACCTTCATAATTTTTAAGTAAGCCACGTATTATTAGGGTGATTAAATCCGTAAGTAGGAGACAGGGGGAATTAAAATGAGATGAGCTATAAATACAAAACTTTTCGCGTAAAACTGAAGGGCAGATATCACTTTGGATCTTATGATTACGTAGGCAGATACTATCAAAACGAATCTTACATGAATAGGGCAGGATGGTGGAATGGACTGACTCAGGTTCATGTGGTGGGCTCTTCTGATAAGGTAATGGAACTACTTGTCCCTTAAAATGGTCTAAGCAACAGCTGAGCATCGCAAAAGCACTATTTTGTGGAGATATTTACATATGCAGCTATAATTAAAGTCTGTAATACTGTCAGTATGGTAGGCTGTCGTGATGGCAGATTTAAATTCCGCTTCAAGCATCGAGAAGCCTGCCTTTTTTCTGTGTTGTGCTGTTCTGTGGGCGTATCCTTGTCACAGTTCCTCGAGCATTATTACATGTAAGTAAGTTTTTATGGAATCTGTCACAAAATAAGGTTTTTTTTCCTATGGCTCGACAGCCCTCGTTTCGTCGAGGTTTCATGATCACACACATTTGAGACACACCACAGTCGGTAGGACTCCTGTGGATGAGGGACCAGTTCGTCGTAGAGACCTCTACCTGACAACACACAACACTCACAAGAGACAGACATCCATGCTCCCGCTGGGATTCGAACCCACGATCCTAGTAAGCGAGCGCCGAAGACCCACGCCTTAGACCGCACGGCCACTGGGATCGGCACAAAATAAGGTTACATGGTGTAAATTTCTTAACGAAGAACCTAAACTAATTGTGATTATTAGGGAAATTGGTCGCCAAGAAATCATCTCTTTCCGGCACAAAAGCAAAATCTGGCGGAAACAAATTTGAAGATTGTCGCTAGGTGGAAACAGTTTTAGCACGATGGCTGATAAAACACGGCACGGACTTCTGTCAACAGGGAATACAAAAGATGTTCCAACGGTAAGTGCCTCAATTTGGCGAGGACTATGTGGAAATGTAGTGGAATGGCAGTATAAATAAAACTGAACTCTTCTTTTTAAAGTTTTTTTGTGGTGAAGGGCCCCGCAGCAGATGCTACGGACGCACCACAGCCTAGAGGCTTATTGTGTAACCCTGTGATGAAGAGTTTTTTTTTCGTTTTTCCAAGTAATGGAGCACCGGTGGAAAGAAACTGACAGGGGAAAACCAAAGTACTCGGGGAAAAAACCTGTCCCAGTGCCACTTTGTTCACCACAAATCCCACATGGACTAACCCGGGATCGAACCTGGACCTCAGCGGTGAGAGGCCGGCGACTAACCGCCATGGCCATGGCACGGCCTCTTTTCAAAGTTGCAAATAAAGAACCCAAAGTTTACGCATTGTAAATTTATTTTAGGGAAGACGGCCTTACCGTGAGAATTATTTCTGAATCAGATGTGGCCAGTAAGCGCAGTCGATGATTACTGTACAGAAGAAAGGTGAGTTAGAATGTAAAATAAACCAATATTTTTTCTATCGCATCTACAGCAAAGACGCTGTACAAGTGTCAAGTTCCTTCAACTGCAGCATCACACTGCCGTCTGTAGTGTTATCGTCTGTATGGATCGCTCCCAGCGCAGCTGAAAACAAGCGATTCGGCCTGAGTATGTGATCCTGGGGATTTGAACACAGTTTCTCGTGGTAGGTTGGACCAACTTGTCGGCAGGCAGATAGTGTGCATGACATGCTGCCCCTGGGGAACAGACAGCGTATTGCTGTATGTTCGGCTGCCCATCCGCCTAATTATTCTCCTCGTTTCCTATACCAGTGCTGGAATTTGTTATTCTGTTTTTCCTGACACTTCACTAATAGCAACACCGCAATGGATTCGCGGAGAGAAGTGTATTTAATGACAATGTAAATTGGTAAGTTTAAATAACATAGCGTCGGTGGTACAAGAATGAAATACGTTAATGCAGCACTGGTGGAACGATACTGACAGGGGAAAACAGAAACACTCGGACAAGTACTGCTACCAGTGCCACTCTGTCCATCAAAAATCCCACATGGGGTGAAGTGGGATTGAACTCGGGCCTCCGCGGTGAGGCAAATGATTCAACATTAAAATTTAAGAAAATTCGTCTATTATAGAGACAGCGAAACTTTCTTTTCATAATTCTTATGATTCATAGAAATGAAAACAAATGTTGGGAGACCCACGCATAGATGGTAGGATAATATCAAAGCTGATTGGGTGGAAATAAGATATGAGGACGTGGACTGGAATGAACTGACGATGGTGGCCAATGGGAGACTTGGGGTAAACAGTAATGAACCTTCGGTTTCCGTTTACATCGGGGAAATTCTTGACTACCTGAGGGACTACCACATTCTTAAAAACATTATGTATAGTGAAGCCAGTAGAGTACCCTCGTTAAAATACTGAATTTACACAGTGTTCCGTAAAACGTAAGTTAACACTTTACTCTACACGACATTCATTTCCCAAATGTGAGCTTGTGTGCAACACCCATTCTCTTATAAATAGGTACTGGGTAAGTCGGCCGGGGCGTCAAACTGACCACCTCCATATAGTGCCGACGTAAAGAATGAGTAGATGCATATATATATATATAATATATATATATACACTCACCATATGCCTTCATGCCATGCACAGGGAAAATGATACCATGAAAAAGAAGAGTAGAAGAAGAGCCTTAACCCAGCATGAAGGTTACGGAAGAACAGCACAAGTACTAATATTTAAAACAGAAAATCCGCTTTACACGAACACTTTTAACAATCTGTGATACTTCTATAAAGCAATATCATATTCTCTAAAACGTAAAGAAAAATTGATTTTCTATAATGTTGGCACTGATTTATAAAATGACAAAATACGGTGAGGCCGACTGTTAAAACATTTCCCACGTGATGTCTGTTGCAGAAGCAAAGAAGATAGATGTCTTAACTGAGGAAAAGAAACCAACAAAAACCTTTCGGTATTTATGGTCACATTTTTTTCTTGCTGCTTTCAGATGGAACTAACATCTTCTGCGGGGTACGAGACTGGCAGCAAACATCGTAACTACGTTGTCACCTCGGGATAAGCAGCAAGTGAACAAGCAATAAAATGACATCCACGACCGATATATTGAAGCGCGGAAAGGCATAGCGTCAATGTGTCACTGGAAACAAATTCCACGCTCTAAAGCCATATTTTCTGTTTTATTTCTGGTTCAAGGTTAATGAACCAGCCTACGTCCCTCCAAGACACATTTTTTTAAGAATATTAGATTTAAATATATTTGCAGGTTAGATAACGATCTGTTAAACCTTTAAAAGTCAAAATTCATATAAATAATATTTGAAAATTCAGTTCTGCTCACAAAAAACACACTGCACCTCCATTACAACAAGGATTATTCTGAGGAAAATAATTGCATTCTATAGTCAAAATCACACGGATCACATAAACGCTGAATATTCACACCATAAATTTTAGAATTCCGTAAGAGACGGCTCGGTAGATTTTATCGGCAAACACGACGCTGCTTTGCCGACTGAAAAGTAAGTACATCTTGACTGCTCGATCAATTAATACAAGTTCACTGAATGTTGACAGTAGGAATGACCGTCGTAATTAATAACAGCTATACAAATAGTCTGGGTGTGATTGACAAACTAAGCGTGTTATATATTGTGATTATTTTTAACATCTTTAAAATATTTTAAACTCTTTGTATGAGTAATTCACTTATCCAAGTAGAGATTTCGAAACAATTACAGTATTCAGTCAGCTTCATTAGTCCGATTACGTTCAACAAAAAGATCTGACACTCTGTTTATTATCAATATAAAACACCAAATGCCATTTGCGTAAAAGGCTTCCAAAGTGTTATCATCACCATGTAATATTTCAATAAAACTTAATTACTCAAAGAACACTGAAAAGTAATTCGGAAACATTCGAATAAAATGTTTCTTATATTAGAGATTGACGACAATTATGTGTATGTAAATACCCCTAACCTTAACAGGGCTGTGACGTCGCTCAGAAACTATGCTCTTCTGTAATCATGGAAATCGGAGTGTGACTTACTCACAAAGCAAGAGTATTGTATAAGGCATATATATTACATCGAATACAGCCAAGGAATGTACAAAATAATTCACTGTAAGAATAAGTAATCAGCTTTCGTCATAAATTGCCTTCCGTATGCAATAACCTATACAGAAAGCTAAAGCTTATTTTCTTGTTTTTTTTTTTCGTGTTAGTGAAACGGACAACGCGAATGCTATTAAACAATGCTGCTCTACCACTTGAAAACAAATGTTACCTACTACTGTCGATAAATTACGTTTACATATAATGCTGAGGATATAAAGTATAATAAATGTCACGGAAAGTTTCTATTCGAAGACCATTAGAGTGGGAAGTTAAGAATATATATCAGTTGATGTCTCTCTCATTCATTCTCTGGTTTCCTATCTCACTCTTTTCCGTGTCTTGTACGCACAGCCTTTGACCGAAGGTTTGCAGTCCAAAGAAACATTTAGTTGACAAACACCAGTAAATGGAAGGAAGCTTAATCAACCTTGGCATGTGTAAAACTCTGCTTTACTCTTTCAAATAAAATATTCTGAAAAACTATTTGGTGATATAAATATATATATATATAAACTATATTAAGATACTGTCAAACTGCATTCAGTACATGAGTAACAGAATAGGTATTCATTTTACGTGTGACTTATTACAGCATCTATAAATTCTGATACAGACGTATTATCTGCTTCTATTGGTCACGTCTTAGACTCATGCCTGTTCCGCCTTCATTTAAATGGTCTACCCATTTATATGTAAAATTCCGGCAGAATTTGGAACGCCATGGTCCTAAAATAGGCTGAAGCACCATAAAAAAAGAAGAAACAAATTGTCTGTACGCCTCTTTGACTTCTATGAAATTTAAATTTTGGAAATCTGTCATTCTCTTTTCTGTCAAATGACAAACTCTTTCATCTACAGTTATCAGTTTTTTATTATTTACTGAACAGATATTTAATCTTGCCATATACTTTAACTTTTAACTTTATCTGATTTGGTACAACAACTAACAATTCTTATGAATTTCATTTCCAGTGCTTTAATTCCGCTAGGCTTTCTATTCCTTCTTTCTAAGTTCCACCGCGATATAAAATTATGGGAACCGCTACTATTTAGGAAATTTTAATTTCGTTCTTGTCTTTGCATTTCTTTTCAATGTTATTTTGACTGTCCTGCATATTCATTGACAGTGTTGCATATAGACGTTCATAAGTGATTTTCTTCATAAAAGACGTCACATCCTACATACTTGAGGGATGATATTTATTTTAGCCTATACTCAAGAACGATTATAGGCTAAAATAAATAAGAAATACATAAATAAAATAAGTACTTAAGAAAATGAGGTGGGCTTGTTAGAAAATCATATGTCTAACTCCACGGAACTGATTACTAGCCTAATTGTGAAGCTAGCAGTTAACTCAGCTGATCAGCAAATTACCAGCCCTCACGAAATCCACCACTTCGTTAAGCCACATGAATTCATTTCACATCATCTTTGTGTAATATGCTTATTTTCCTCGTTTCTGATGAAATGGTTATTCGGACCCAAACGCGAAACCGGAAGACCCCACGTTGTCTGCTGTCAGCAACTTCTTATGCAGTAAATATGCGGCTACCTTCTATGCTGTCGTAGTTTCGATTGTATTGAGATTAATCAGTACAAACTGATCCAAATAAACTGCATACGACGTACTTGGTTGTTGAATGTTCAGTCCAGGAATGCAGATTCTAGTTCGAACGTAGCACCTTTTGTTTCCTTATGTATTTTTCTCTTCTTTACATTGTTCCTTCCTTTCGTCTTTATTCCCCATCTCTTCCGTCCAAGATCTCTAGCATTAAAATAAAATGCTGCGCGTCCCTCTAGCTCCGCCACGCTTTTTCAGACATTAGCTACGCAACATTAAACAATCTGAAAGAGTGCTAGTATAAATTTTTGATATTTTCTGACGTAAACGACTACAGTGCGCTGCAGTGTTCCAGCCTTCTCCTATATGTGTTTTCCTCTTCACCGCACCCCCACTCCTCCTCCCTTTCGGCCCACCAACGACGACGCCGCTTCGGGGTCTTGCCCGGTTTTAGCTCTGTTCCACTCTTTTCCTAGTTTCTCTGCTACACCGTCAGCAAATTCAGTCATTTGTGACGCAGAGTGTGGACCGTTCCACGGTAGATCTCTCTCAGCAATTGAAGACTTTTCCATTAAGTAGGCCTCAGTCACTTCCCTCTTGTCTTGGAACTCCAAACAGAATGATCTTTATAGTGATCCTGATAGTCGCCATGCCAATCTCGCAATTTAACTGCATTTTAAGGAACACAGGAGTTCATTCCCGACTTCAAAGGAACCTACCGGAAACCAAATAAATTCCTTCCACATCCTCACACCTCACTTATTTAAATTAGTCAGCTCCATGGATCACAGTCGGTTACTTAGCTAGCCAAGAAATTCCCCAAATTTTGTGAAACCCGTAGGTTCACTATCGTATTCAAAACAGCTCTCCAATCGTCCCTATCCTGAGCCAGATTAATCCAATCCACGGCCTCCGCCTTTTCTTCTTTAAGATCCATTTTAATATTACAACCTCACCTACGCCTAGGTCTTGAAAGTGGTCTCTTTCTTTCAGATTTCCTCACCAAAACGTTGCATGTATCTCTTCTCTCCCCCCCCCCTCCTGTCACATGCCCCTGCTTGATTGAAGCATCCCAGTAATATCTAGAGAGGAGCACAAGTAACGATATCCTTATGCAGTTCTATCCAGCCTCCTGTTATTGCCTCCTCCTTTGGCCCACATACAAGCATAACCCTCTGTGCCCTATAATCGAATATCCTCAGCCTGTGTTTTTTCCTCAAAGTACGAGACGAAGAAACATATAAAACTCCCATTGCATTAATAATAATAATAATAACAATAACATAAAACAAATTATATCAGCCTACCCAATATTGGCAAAAGAACAATACATAAAGATAAATGATAGCGTGTGTGCGCAACTACACTTCTGTAAGAAAATATGGATGAAATTTGACAATAAACACTGGTAAAGGCATGTACCAAAATTAGTACTAAGAAGTCACGAAGGTAAGGTAAGAATAGTATGGAATCAACAAGTGCAAACCGACAGAACCACCCCTAACAATAAGCTGGAGATCATAGTCCGTGATAATGAAAAAGGGACATGTTAATAGATGTTGCAATCTCAGGAGACGGAAATGTGATCAAGAAAGAAGCCGAGGAAATTGTAAAATATAAAGACCTCTCAACAGAAATAGAGCGCATGTGGAATGTAAAAACAAAAGTGACACCAGTAATAACAGGGGCAACTGGAACCATCTCAAAATCATATAGAATATACCTGAGCAACATAGCGGGAAAGCACGAAATCAAGTAACTAAAAGAAACAAACATACTCTTTGAAAACCTACTAAATGCTGTGACTTCAGAATTATTAATAATATTAGTAGTAATAGTAATAATAATAACAGGAGTAACTACAGCGCTTCAAACTAACTCTTTAGCCTACAGCGGGAATCTATGGAAATTTCATACACAAGGGCTGTGAGTTTCAAATCATCGCCAGATTTAAACAGCGATTGTACGGCATTTATCGGTTGGTCCTTTTAATAGAAAAGCATTGTGTTTACTACGAAGTACAAACTGATTTTAGCGTATTGCTAAAAAATTTCATTCCTCAAAAGATTAAGTGAAAATTAGTAAATCATTAACTCTTCACCTAACACCCACGTCCTACGACATACGGACAGGATTCCTAATTTAATTAAATTATACTTGAACTTTCAGGTCCTAAGTCCTTAACGTATCAATTTCACAAATTCACTAACACCGTACATGCTTAATAAAATTATGCTACTCACTTCCCACAAACGGTCTAGCCTATACTGTTTGATACGAAACCCGGCGAGGACTCCTCGACCTGAGCGCCCATTCCACAAGGCATATAGTCACCACTCATTAAATGTTGGACCAGCACATATCTGTAAATTTTGGCAGGAAGTGGCTAATACATCGAGTCACATAAGCACGCTAATCAGTCCTGGGCTCAGGGAGCCAATCAGAAACAGTCCTATTTCGAATTTGGAACCCCATGTCTGGAGCTCCTGGCCTGCAGATAATTTGACGGTAGGAAAGAATCCGAAGGGATCGGACACGTCGTTTATTGCAGTGACATAATTATACAAATATTTATTAATATTGAATTATCTCTGCATTTTTACATTAATACCCTCTTCTTCTTGTATGGTGCTCTGGCCCGTTTTCGGGCCATATCTTCCCCGATCTTCAGCCTCAAACTTTCTCTGTACCTTGCTGCAGCTTCACTCACGTATCTGGAACAAATCTACGGCATCCCTCCTAAGAGCATTCTCCCATCTACATCTAGGTTTTCCCACAGGCCTTTTTCCTCCTAAACATCCACCTATTATATTTTTGGGAATAAAAGAATCATCCACCCTAATTATGTGGCCATCCCCCTGCAGTCTCTTCGGGAGTAAACATGTTGAAAGTGTCACATCTTCACACAATGTTTAGATCCTTCCTTATTTCATCTAATTCTCCACATCCACTTGGGCTGCGAGGGTCCTGATGTATTCCTGAGGATTTTCCTTTCAATAGTCGATCTTAGTGATGGCTTTCTGGGAAAGTCAATATTTCTCTACCATACAGGACAATGCCGCATACTTGTGTTTTATGTAGCATTAAATCACCCTCTGACTAACGTAATAACGTGTCTCGATCTTACAACTTTATAAATTTGTACGTGGATACGTGAAACGACACGTGAACTGCACTTGGGGAAAGGAAATATTGAAGTTAAGATTGTGAAATTAATGTTCACCAGAAAAGAAAGAAACTCACAACCAGGGAACTCGTGCAATACCACTTTCTAGAGGCCTCTCACGCTGAAATGAACAGACGCATCACTAACTGCAAACAGAAGTGATTTAGGGCAGATACTGTGAACCGTTCCTACTGTGAGCGTCTCCAAAGCAGCGGGCAGGCACAATATGATGCCCAGGACGGTATTATAATCCGATTATAGAACAACAGTTTCTGATTCGACTTTGTTTCACTTTGGTCAAAATTACCATTCCAGAGCTCATCGCGGTTTTATTTCAGGGTATTACGTAATATTTACGACTTTAAGATAATCATCTGAAGGGACAATAATATGTGGACGGTGCTAACAATATCGCCTATTTACATTAATGTTTATTTTCTTACAAAATTACTTTTCCAGAAAAATTTTAAGAAAAAAATCACTGGAGGGACACGTACTTCATCACAAACTACGTCTATGCCAATCTTTCCTGCTGCTGCATAACTGCCTGTTTGGTATTTGAGATGAAAATAATGGTGACGACATTGGGCACACCTCACCGTCATATGAAAGTTTCTTAACTTATGAAGCAACACACTGAGGGTGTTTAATGACATGGAAAGATGGTCACGAAAAATTATGTAGGGATTCTGAAGGAAGCAATCATTACCTCTTTCAAAATAATATCAATGGTAATCACCTGCAGGGAATGCGACAAATCATAAACCATTCAAGAAAGCCGACAACCAGCCAAAATTTGAAGTAAAATTTTCCTTAATATACGTTTGGGCTCTTAAAGCTCTAATATCACAATTGTCGGTCATGGTAACATTACTCAGATCTACTTCGCATATTACAAGCTTACTTAACCTCATGCCACTTACTTTAAGTAACTAACTAACTAACTAACTCCATGGAGCAGTGTCCTTCTTGAGAAGCTAACAGGTCGTCAGCTAGTCAAGAAATTCCACGTATATTATGGAACCCGAAGGTTCATTACCGCATTCAAAAGAGCTCGCCACCTGTCCCTATCCTGAGCCATATCAATCCAGTCCATGCAGCCCATCCCACTTCTTGGAGATTCATTTTAATATTATCCTCCCATCTACGCCTGTGTCTTCCAAGTGGTCTCCTTCCCTCAAGTCTCCCCACCAAAATCCTGTACACACCTCTCCCCTCCCCCATACGTGCTACATGCCACGCCAACCTCATTCTTCTTGATTTGATCACCCAAATAATATTTGGTGATGAGTACAGATCATTAAGTTCCTTGTTGTGTAGTCTTCTCCACTCCCCTGTTACCTCGTCCCTCTTAGACCCAAATGTCACTTAGGCCTACTATAACGTGCAAAATTATTTCATATGAATACTTGCTTTTTGACACTCATCTTTTAAACTGACTGAAAACATGGAGCTCATAAAGGTAAAGGTGAGTCTGACGCTGTGGACGTCATGAAGAAATATGGGGTAGTGGAGATATACTTCGGTTCGTTATTAACCTCGGCGCTGGCTTGTGTGAGTAGTCAGCTTCATGCCCCGGGCGCTTTACCCCAGAGAAGCAGTTGCTGGTGGCCACTGAATAGGAGAATGTTTGGGCCCCAAAGCCGGTCTGGAAGCTCTGGAGAAGAGATTAATCACTGGCATTCATAAAACGCGTTTTTAAAATTACTCTCATATAGTACCAGAAGTGGTTATTCCACTGAGGTTATCGCGCAAGAAACTCCGACTTACAACAGTGAGTATTGGTAGTAAGACAGGAACTTACTTGGGACTCGAAAAAGTTTCTTTGCAATTTATGTGGTATTCAACTTGGAAAAGTTTCACCTTCTTTATCCAAGCAGAATGCATTTCACAAGTCAATACGTAAAATAATAAAATTTCAGTGTATTTTCCCTATCATAAAACTTTTTGAAGATCTTTGTAAATTGGGTCCCTTGCCACAAGTCATCGTTATTTTCCTGCTGCGGGTAGCGCTGTCATGGAAGTAGAAGGGGGGGGACGGAAGTAAAGAAAATTCAACAAGCAGCAGCAGATAGCCGATAAGCGGTAGTCTTCAGGCCTCGAAGTTGGTTATGTGCTAAGAGAACTGGGCCGTGATGAGATTACCACGTGCACGGCCTGCAATAAAACTTAGCGTGCTCCTGTGACGTACACTATGAAATTCAAAAGGAATACTACACCATGGAGTTCAGTAAACATCGTATGGACTGAAGGTAAAGGTAAAGGTAAAGTTCTCCCTAGAACAGGCCACGAAGGCCCAGAGGGGGAGTAGAGGTATAGCTCTACTCTTTCTTTAACCTCTTTAGATGAGGGTGGGTGGTCAACTCCACGCCCCGGCCGCTTTACCCCCGGGAAAGAGACCCGGTACCCATTGTATAGGAGGCTGGGTATGGACTGAAGGAACATAAATAACTTCAACCAACTATCAGCTCAGAAAGCAGTCATTCTTGAGAAGCTTACTGTCGCTCAGCTAGCCAAGACATTCCCTGCCTTTAATTGGAGCCGAAGATTCGTTACCGTGTTCACAAGAGCCAGCCCCTTTCCTAAGGCAGGTAACTTCATAAATTAGGCGGTGATAATACTCACAGGTAAGTCACCGGCAAAGTCTGAGACTGAAGTACTGAACAAAGCATAGGTACTTCTTAAATACTTAAAACAACAGGTTGTTTTCGGCAATTACTGCCATTTTCGGTACAGAACTGTAATTATAAGATTTTCTTTCCACATGGACACATAATAATGACAATACTTCACATTTTCTAATTTCATATGCGCTATGCGTATAGTTAAAAGCTATGTTGATACTCAAAGACCATCCAGATTTCACTTTTTACTGGACATTTCAGAGGTTTGCTTCTGTGCATGACTCTGGTTATGTCTGTAGACATCGCAGCCAAAAGTGTGTGTTAAATGCAGAGTGGTTAGAAAATGTTCACAGTGTTTCGAAGTGTTACATTTCTGCAAACACTGCGCACACAATATGCGCACATATCGTGATGACATTTTACGTCTGTCCAGGCACCTTTCCATTTTTCTGAGAACACCATAACGAAGACTATTTAACTAAATATGTGAAAAAATTTGTTTCCTCACAAAAGAAAAAGTTCAAGTTATCCAAAACCATGTAACAACTCTGTTCGCACTCCCCTATATGAAACCTTCCCTGGCTGTTTGTTTGACGAAAAGCGGCAGCCCTATTTCATAGGTGCCCTTTATTCGAGTTCCTTTATTTATTTCCGTGGCACGTAACAGTATTTTGTGAAAATAGACAATATTAAAATACAAGACCACAGCAGATAGTGAAAGTAGCACATTACAAAAGCTCGAGTACTCGTATCTTCGTTTTCTCGATATCTCTGGCATTAATAGACCCGCATTTACGAAAATTTATTAAAGGAAATTATAGCCGTGCGTCGTAGTTTTCACTTTATTTCATTAAATTATATATCATGGTAACAAAAATATACCACTCCGAAAATATATTTTGTAGATACGCTGTATACATTGGGAAAAGTTACTTAAATCATTAACAGATTAAAGCCCTGTGGTTACTTTATGTACCACCACGTTTAACACTAAAAAAGTTATGTTTGCCCGCACAGTTTATTCCTGAAATGGATCTTGAAATGTGATGGGGTGGCTTGGACTGGCCTGGAGTGTACTGGATCTTCTGGCTCCAGATAGGGACAAGTGGTAACGTTTTGTGAACATTATATTAAACTTTCGGGTTCCATAAAAGGCCACAAATTTTTTCACTAGCTGAGAAACTATCACTTTCTCATGAAGGACTCTGGTGTATGGAGGTAGTTATACCAAGACCTTGCAAGCTGTAATGATGATTCACAGCACGTGCTTATGGCTTCAAAGTGTCTTGCGACCAAAAACAAATCACATACATGTCATGTTGAAAATACAAAGTGATGGAGAATGAAGCCGTGTAAAGTTCCTTCAACAAACAAACACGACCAGCATGCCAATGTTGGCTGCTAATTGTTAGTCAGTGCGTTCGTGGTCCTTACTTTCCAATGTTGACCACTGTATAATTCAATAGAAGGGTGAGAGGCTAATTGTTTATAAATGCATCTGAAGAATATATATTGTATTCAAAGAAGCACATTGGTCGTATTCATTATCTGCTGGTGGTAGGATCAATAAAAGTAGAAGATAGGTAATATATCAAGTGCTCTTCACAACACTCAGGAGGCAGTGTGAAAGAAAAAAAAAGCTTAATTTATGTACCGAAAAATTTGGAAATAGTTATAAATTAAAATCATAAACAAAAGTCATCATTATAATATTAGGTGAGCATTTAAATTTCAGAATATATTTGTGGCTATTCGGTTCAGAATCCTTTATCCTGTCTGTTTTCCAGCGTATTAAAGCGTGATATGAGAACGTATGATATGTATGATTATATATTATGTATATTATGATTAGTGGGTCCCTGTCACCACGGCATGGCGCGTCTTCGGGTTGCGGATGGAGGAACGGCCTCCGAATATGGAGTGTAGCTGCGAATATGCAGTCGCGGACAGCCGACAAGGGGTGGTCCTCCAGCTTGGGGTTAGGCGAGGTGCTAACAACTCCTCGCCGTAAAAAATTACCATGTTACGAAACACTACACAGAGCCTCGAACCTGTTTTTTTTCGGGCTCTTGTGAGTGAGGTAATGAACCTTCGGGTTCCATAAAACGCGGGGAATTTCTTGACTAGCTGACGAACTGTTAGCTTCTCAAGAAGGACTCTGCTCCAAGGAGCTAAGTTAAGGAGTTATGTTATGTATGTATGTAGGAAGGTCGGTAGGAAAAGTAATGCTTCTTATTTTTTATTATAAATGTGGCGCCGGGTAGCTTCTTGCCTTACCCACCGGATAGCGACAATGTCCAGCTCTACCAGGATCATTGGCGCTCCAGTCAGTCACTTGCATTCAACACGGCACCAGTGCAAAATGACGGATGTTGTGAACGTACGTACTAGGCAGAGAGTGGTGACTGAATTTATTACTGCGGAAGGCTCCAGTCCGATAGAGATTCATAGACGTCTGAGAAGCACGTATGGTGAGGACAGCATAGATGTTAGCTCAGTCCGCTGTTTTAAGAGAGGTGGAAAGGACATTGATGACAGGCCTCGCAGCGGCCGACCAGCCACAGCAGCGACTTCTGGGACAGCGACGGAACCTTGTTAGTGGAATTATTGGAGATAAGTGTCACAATCAATTCAGAGCGTTATGTGCGGACATTAAAGAAGTTAAAACAACGGATTCGAAGGGTTCGACCAAACAGGAAGATGAATCGAGTCCTCCTGCCGCGTGACAACGCCAGACCGCACACCAGTCTGCGCATAAGGGAGGCAACTGCAGCGATGGAGTAGACCGTTCTCCTTCATGCTCCCTACAGTCCCGAATTAGCAGCTCCGACGGTTCAGACAGGCATAGGCTAGAGCGTCTCACGCAAAGGTGGATAAAGCTTGATGATGGTGAAGGAGAATTTGTGGAAAAATAATCTCATCTTTGTAAAGGATGTACCCGTGATATATGTAAAATAGGAGGCATTACTTTCGCACCACCCCTCGCATAGGCCTATAAGTAGTTGTTTTGTATGGATGGGAAGCATGGTATCTTGCTCTGAGGGAATAAATAACGCGTTGAGAAAAGTATATGGAGAGAAGAGGGATAAAATGTATATCGAAATGAGAACAGCAAGCCTAAATACAAGAAACAATGCAATTATCAGATTACCAATTATTTTTTTTTTCCTATAGCTCAACAGCCCCTTTTCGGGTGCCTAGGCCTCCTCATTTCGAGGTTTCATGATCACACACATTTGAGACACACCACAGTCGGTAGGACTCCTCTGGAGGAGGGACCAACTCGTCGCAGAGAACTCTACCTGACAACACACAACACTCACAAGACACAGACATCCATGCCACCGGTGGGATTCAAACCCACGATCCTAGTAAGCGAGCGGCCGCAGACCCACGCCTTAGATCGCACGGCCACTGGGATCGGCACCAATTATTATTAAGAGAGTAAAATGAAGGCACGATGGACAGAACATGTAGCTCGAGTACCGGAGATAAAATGTGTAGAGGCGTTTGACAGAAAATCTCTAATTAAGCTGTTATTTCGAAGTCCGAACAGATGAGAGGGTAACACTTGAGATGGAAATAGATTGTGAGGATGGAAGGTGGGTGGAACTGAATTATTTGAGTGTTCAAAGCAGATTTCATTACTAGTAATGCTGAAGACTCTCACCTTTAACTACTTTGTAATTTTGTTAATTTTAAGGCATTGTGGAAGAAAGTAAAACTCCTAACCTCTGTATAACCTCTTGTTTTTATAAACCCTTAAGTTTTTTACGGAACTTGCTCAGTAATATAAGATGTTTCTCGCGCCTGAACCAGACTTTTAAACCAATTTTGGTGTATTACAGGGTCTGTGTGTCACTACTTGGCAACAGCGTCACTAACTCACGCATCTGACGTACTTTTATTCTGTAGTAAGCAAACATTGGCTATCAATCTCAGAATTGAAGAAACAATGCACACCTCACGGTGAAGGTCACTATACACGTAACCATGCTATATATGATGCAATATGGCAATTAAATATACAGTACGTATCCCATTTCGGCTTGACATCATTCATTCACTCTACCTGCAACACTATACGTGCTGGATGTAACTAAATGCGTCGCTTGTCTCACACTGTAGGATGTTTGTTTGTAGTTGCAATATTCCAGAGACCATTTTAAAGGCAGACATAAATATTCGGATCGGTGAGTATGTAACGAAAGTCTGTATATTAATTCATCAGAACTCCAAGCAAATTCCAGTCCAGAATGGCTCATTAACCCTTCCATGTCGGTCTCAGTGCACTGTACGGACATTAAATTCTTCACATGATGTTAACCTAGGTGCACCATACGGTCGTGAAGGGATTTAGGGGTAATATAAATCTAAATGCCCTAAGTCTTGGGAAGCAGATGAAAATTAAACCTCAACGTGACGGAAGAGTCTTTCTTGAGAAACTACTAGCTCCTGATAGGACAAATATGAACATCATATTTATTAACGTTTATAGCCTACATAAAAAAGACACTTTATTTTTGTGTAACACTGTCAGTAATTGCAATTAACTTTATTTTTACATCTGATCCCCAGTGGATTTATCAGCTATCTAAAGACGGAACGTTGCCACTGTACAACACTTACGGCTGTTAAAATTGCAAACGCCATCAATTTCA
The DNA here is from genome assembly GCA_021186555.1 of Reticulitermes speratus. Lineage (NCBI taxonomy): Eukaryota > Metazoa > Arthropoda > Insecta > Blattodea > Rhinotermitidae > Reticulitermes > Reticulitermes speratus. The sequence goes on along the minus strand of JAJKFL010000003.1, from coordinate 33,608,701 downwards.
TACAATACAAGAACTTAGCAGTATTTTAGGGAACAAAAATTCTTTGTCTATAGCAGACGGAAAGCTGGGACGTAAAATAAATGGCTGCGATCTGAAGATCGCGGTTCATTTCCAACATGGACAGAGACTTCTGTGCTCTCCATGAGATTCCCAATCGGTTCTGCCTCACACTTAACTTCTGTCCGTTGATATCGGAGGGTCTTTAATGGTGGTCAAGAGGCCGGGACATTGACCCCACCACGCACCACCATGTAGGGCAGTGTTCTATCGCCACTCCCTATTTATGACGTAAAGTCTAAACGTCCCTTTTGAGTATAACATTTCTGATTTGCATTTGGGAGGCACCGGGTTCGAATATCGACCTGGGTACCGGAGATATTTACAGGCTTTTAGTGGGTTTTCTCAGTCACTCTAAGTAAATGCTGGGATAATATCCTACCTCAAATTAGGCTAAAACTACTTCTTTCCCTATTCTTCCATCTCTTAGTTCACTACCGCCCTTTCACCGACGCTATACAATTTGACAAATTTAAAGTGTCTTTAAACAAATTTTAACTAAGCTAAAAAAGAGCTGCATTACAGCAGACTGTACTCGTGTTCACCTGAGGTGCTTCACATCGCAGGGGAAAACAACGCAGTTCCAGAAATAAATCGCATCAGGTCCTAAACAAAATTAAATCAAACTGGAAAAGAATGACGAGAATTTGAAGGCATTTCGTAGGAGATCCTTTGTCCAGAAAGAATCATACAAAATGAACAAGTAAAATGAGAAGCGGGACATTTTAGTCGCCTTGGATACCCTTTTCTACAAAAAAACTAATACGATGAGCTATATTTCAGGGTATGTAGTTTTAACAAAAAACACATTATCAATAAACTATTAAAACTTCAGACTTCAGGACGCCATTTTCTTCTATTCCAGCAAAATAAGCAGGCCGCAAAATGAGGCACCTAATTCAGTGGCCATTAATGGTGGTCCTACGACAGAGATGACGATAGAAGGTCACTTATCAGCTGCCGAAGTCGGAATCTGGCAGCTCGGTAGAATGCGTTTAATACGATACGGCCCATTACAGCAATTTCCTTACTTCTTTCTAAACGACCGTCAGCCTCCATATGCTTAGGTCTCAGGGAAGGAGGGTTTGATGTTCAGATACTGACTACATTTTCTTCTTCTGTAATGGTATTTGGTGATAGCCATTAACAGCATGGGGTCAGGGGAGAATAAATGAATGGAACTATCTCCCTCTTTTCTGTACAGTTCATTCTCATCAGAAAACTTTCGTTTCCTGCTGTTTTTCGAAACAGCTTGTTGGGCTTCAGTGGTTCTTGGTAATATTTTTAAATAGAAATAAAATTCCACTGGGACATTGTTATTCCATTTAATATGAAAGTGATCTAAGCTCGTAGTATATTTCCTTGCAGGGAAATGAGAATTGGGGTTCGCAAGGCGGTCGCTATAACGATTAGCGTCTTTTGGGATGACGCGTCGGGTATCTTACATGTCATCACCAATATATTCCTCTACTCGGTATATGAAGGCAGCAGATTCTTCCGAAACGTTACAGGAATGACACTTCTCACACATTATTCAGTGTAACTGCAAGTAATCAAAGGCACGATAAAAGTCAATGAAGACGAAAGAAGAGGTGTCCAAACATTAGTTTATGTTTTTACTACAGCACTGAAAGTCGTTGTAATTTAATTTACCATAGCTTAAGATAATGTTATAAAACAGAATTATATGACGCAGATAAAAGCATTCACACAGACGTAGAGGCCCCTCAGCATTCTGTAGAAATTTGCAGGCTGTGCCACTTTCTGAACTGTTGTTATGTCGTCTAGAGTTCATTGTTTAGCGAATTCTTTCGTATAGTACCAAACTTTCAGGAGAGAACATACATTACCAAGTGCTCAGGAAATTTATTTTAACACATGAAGGAAGTAAGACAGCAGGTTCTGACATTACGTCGCACTTCGTCTGGTGCTGCTACAGTAATGAAACCTTGGGGGCTTGTTCGCGGTTGATCATGTAGCTAAGATGAGGGCTACACAGAATGCATTTGGAATTTGGTAATAGGGGAATCTTTCAGTTAGAAGGTCGACTAGATGTAAGGATCAATTGAGACTGAACTTAGATAAGTTACGAGAATACAAGATGTATGGAACTGGCTAAAGAAGTAGAAATTTTGTGTTAGTGCAATAAAACTTCGAGCCTTACCATCTCAGTGTTATTTAAGTATGTGAAATAGAAACTGGTATTTCTTTATTAATTCTTGTATATCCTATCGAGTAAGCATTAAATTACACTTTTCAAAGAAAACGCATACATAAGAACAAGTGAGAGAATGTAAAAATTAGTAGTGCCGATTTGATCGATTGAAGCATGTAGTATTGCGGTGCACTAAGTGCGAATTTGCAGTTAATCATGTTTCTTCCAAGTACGCTGTACAAAGTTATCGAACATCTAAATGACGAGTTTTTTTTTTTTTTGGGGGGGGGGGGGGGTAGATCAAAGCTGTAAAAGGAGAACATATTTCCCGTTGAGGAAAACGGTACGTTTGATTTGCAGCAGTTTCTTTGTTAATCTACAACAATTAACCAACAAATACACAACATTAATATTTACAAAGTCATATAACATTAAAGCATTGAAGACTACTACATGTTTCGACCCCAACTGGGATCGTCATCTGGGAGCATGAACATAAAATGATCTTGTAAAAACATTTTTATGTAAAATATGTTTTAAACAACATCATTTAATGTACATACTCCCTGATGATGATCTCAATGCGGATCGAAACATGTAGGAGTCTTCAATATTTTAATGTAATATAACTGTGTAAATACAAGCATTGTGTGGTTTTTGGTTAATTACATTAGAGTAGTTATTATTAATGTACGGAACGAATAACATTAAAAGCTTATTTTTCTTACACTTACATTTACTGAACAATGTTTAATTTAATACAGTACACACCAGCAAAATATCGTATTTCTACATCAGGGTTATAATAAAAATGCATGCTGCAGAAAAATAAACCGGCCTTCATGTTGTTGTATAAACCAATTACAGACTTGGGGAGAGGGAAAATTAAAATATTCCTTGTGCGTAAGCACCGGCCTGAAAGTAAATAAAGCCTTGTTAACGTCGACATAGTTGGGAAACATACGGAAGTGTTAATGTCTCTATTCATCCGTTAACGTAGGCTCAAATATGGAAAAAAGAAGCGAGAGACTGTTAAACAATTCGATGTCGTATGACCATATACTGGTCAATTTACACGGGTGTCTGTGCTTTACAAACAGCTACACCCCTATGCTTGTGTTAACTTCAATCTTCTTGTATTTGTAACATAAGGGAACTCATTACAGGAGAAGACTTTCCAATGTCTATAGTTGTACTTGTAGTTGCAGGTGCCGCAATCTGGTGATGGCCGCTTCAGGTCATCATTTGTAAAAGCGTCTGCACACGCAGTTGGACCAGCATGAAGATAAAGTGCAAAGAAGCCATTGTCTCGATGGACCCATTGTTCTTCATTAGTCTGGATGGGGGAGGATGCGGGTCCGGCCACATCAAACACCCTCTTATCTTTACTGAACTTCTCCCCTCTTAATTTCGATTACGTTAGGAGCAGAAGACATTAATCTCCATGAAATGTCGAGCATACGAAGAATTTAAGAGCGAGTGCTCAGCGCAAGATCTGTCGTAAGTTCTGTGCTGTGGTATCGAAGTAAGCCACAAAATATACGTGTGACCCGAAGCTTTAGTTCTTCAACGGATTAACCCATATACAATTTTATATTTTCTTAAGGAAATGTCTAAATAAATTACAAGTATAACACAATAAACGCTGCTGAATGACAACAGATGTTCTCTGTAGATTTGTTGCACAAAAACTGAACAGTTTTTTAGAGAGATTTCAGAAACGTCAAGCATCTAACATGAATAGAACCTGCAGAAGTGCCGCTGCTGTCAGTGTACGCCTATGCGTTCCAGCAACACAGATTTGTGCAGCGGTATACTCTCACTAACGCCGTCTTGCAAAATGTCTCTTAATGCTTCGACTCTGAACATGGAATGAGCAGGTTCCTCACAAGACCACACGATGGCACAACTCAGAATGCCACATGTAAATTATCACCGCCGTATTATCATCAAATCTCATGCCACACCCTGCTTCATGAAGGGCTATAATTTTCAAGTTCACTGTTGGAAATGCCACTGTGTGTTCTCAGTGGATTCCTGGCTGTTTAAACGGAGTTAATTTCTAAGAGCTAAATTACGAGAACGATGCGCAAAAATTGCTGTTACGAGCACCCACAATTTTAGCAAACTTGTGAAATTTGGGGTTCCCGCAGGCATCACAGATTGCTCTGTTGTCGGACGCGATGCTGTGAATTGTGCAATAAATTTTTCAACGTTTCGGTATATCCTCCTGTCTACACTTTCAATTAGATAAAAAATGGAGGAAGCAGTGTTCTCGAAAAAGCTCACAAAGTTTTGTCCCAATTTATGACGTCATATTTCAGAGAAAATGTTCTTTAATAAATATTTATGTACGTATATATGTGTCAGGTAGAGGTCTCTGCGACGGACTGGTCACTCGTCCAGATGAGTCCTACCGAGTGTGGTGTGTCTAAAGCGTGATGACGAAGCCTCGAAAAAATGAAGAGGCCTGGCCCCCTAGTGGCTGTTAAACCATAGGAAAAAAATATATATGTGTCTTTTCGGATGAGGTACTGCGGGCTGTATTTGTTACGTGCTGTCGCATACAGCAACGTGCACTGTATTTGGATTCGTATAGTATTAAGTGTATATCACAAGAACTGCAATAATTAACTAAATAAATAACAAACATATTATGTATGTCCATCCAACAACTCCTCCTGCAGTAGTTAAGTCAGTCAGCTACACAACAAACTCCAACCTTCTACTGAACGGGCCGTTCATTACAGTGTGTTAACGAACGTCCGCCAATTGTCCCCATGCTAAATTTCTGTCTGTACTACATGACATGTTAAAGTGACAGATATTTCTAAATTTATGTATCTTTATTCTTTTAAGTCATATACGTTTCTTTTTAAAATGTGCCAATATGGGAAATAAGGTATATTTTTAATGCAAACTGAATATTTTGTGAAGTATCACATTGGCCTCTGCAGGAGGTTGTTGAACTGACGCCTCAGTCTACATGGCGTTTCTATAATTTGGTGAGGTGAAGTCGTTAGGACTGCGGATACAGACTACATAAAAAGTGCATGTAAGAAACTACGGACTTTGGGGATATCTATAAAAACCTAAACGCATAAACACAAACTCAACAGCAAATCCTACGGCCTTCTGAACACTTTCATAAAAATATCTCACTCTTCACATTGTCCTACGAACAGGTGACTCGTGCTCTAAGTTGCCGTGATCAGAAGGGCGGATACTGCACCTGGCTAGCCGCAGCATGCACACTGATGTACCTACCTATGAGGCGTATAGGAATTTAAAATTCTATTTCACATGTTCATATTAGAATGCGCCAAAACATTAATATTAATAATAGGCCTAAAGGTAAAGTTGTCCCTTTGAACGCCACGAAGACATATATGGGGAATGGAGGTATAGCTCCACTCATTCTTAAACTCAGCAGTACACGAAGGTCAGTGTTTAGCTTAACGCCCTGGCCTCTTTACCGCCAAGGATGGAGCCCCGACGAACCACTAAATAGGGGGGTAGATAGGCCACATAGGATATGGACACTTAAGAAAAGAGAAAAATTAATTTCCCCCGCGGGGAATCGAAAAAAGATTCTTCAGTGTCTCTTTACTACAGAGCAACAAACACATAACCTGAGTGCTGAGACAAGTGGTGGATCGCTGTGAACATGATAATGGACGTTCGGATACTGTGAAAGCTGGACAGCTACTTGTGTAACTGAGCCACTGAAGTACTTGGATATAAGTAGTTAATGTCAGCTAAGAAATCAGGACTTGTGACACATCAGGTGTATTCTAATCAAGTCCAAACATGTTTCAGGATGACTTATACAACAGCACTCATACATGCATCCCGCAACACCTCACACGAACAGACACAAGCATGTAAACATTTCGTGCAGGTTACTGACTTCTGGAATGTGACGTCGTGTACTCTAGCAGAAACTAATTTTCACACTTCAAAACTCGTTTATTACCATACAATAGAACAAACAACAGCTGAGTGTCTTTAACAATCAATATTTAATACTGTAATTAATTCACCTGAAAGTCGCACATTTACAAAATACGTCCTATATATACATGAATATCCCTAAATATTTTCTTAAGTTTATCTTTCCTACCTGTTCGAGGTGGGCCACATGCAAACAGATCCTGTCACTTCGCAACCATCCAAAAGGTAAACACTTCGTGCTGCAATAAACGAAAACAGATTCAACAGAAGGAAAATTACAACCATAACCACAAAACAAGTAGCATTATTAGTATGGCTACACTGCACTCCAGCAGTATTCTATTTCTAAGAGTTAGATATATTCACAGCTCTCCCCCTCCTTCCTCTCTCACGTACAAACACACACACACAATACATTTATGTCTCAAGTTTCCGTCTTCCCGTATATGACGCCGTGAAAATTTGTATATAGCTGACTACATTTCTTTCGTTATGGAATTAAATTCTACTTCAACCATTTTATGTACTATTTAATGATTCCAAAAATTTTTTGTATTTGTCGAAAATAAACTTACACGTTTCTCACACTTGTGAGGTTAATGGGCTTTTATTGGCATTTCATAGGTTCTTAGAATCAAACAAGACATTTTACACTGAAAATGGATTCCGATGTTCGTGAATTCAATACTCGTGACGGTTTTTTCCTTTCCAAATTAATCACGAAAACTGAGACTATTGTATACGTAACTGTAAACTACGTATTTTAAAAACGAAACTTCATGAGTAACGTGAAAACAAATCAATACAGAATATAAAAGGTTATTGGGTATTATGTCTTGCTTGAGGATATTCCTTCGTCAAATAACGGTGTATTTCAATAAAACAAAATCATTGCATAGCGTCAAGAGCAACATCCTTTTTCAGTATCCGACTCTAGCTCAGCAGATTACGAAATTCCCCGCCTTTCGCCAAACCGACGCTTCATTACTGTGTCCAAAAGTGCCCGCCACTGTTATCTGTCCTGAGCTAAACATAGTGCACACACTCATATCGTGTTTTTAAGATTCATTGTAACACTATCCTGCAAGCTCTCTTATTTCTCCGGAGTGGTCTTTTATTTTGAGGATTTCCGAAAATAATTTTGTATACTTTTCCTCATCTTCCTATAAAAACCACTACCCCTTGCTGGTCTCCTTTCCTTTCGACCACCCAAAATTTTCTATGAACAGCACAACTTATGACATTCCACATTATGGAGCTTTCTTCTTCCTCTTGTTAATTCTGTCTTAAGTCCAAATATTTTCAGCAGTTCCTGCTTAACAGCATCAATCTGACTTCTTCATATCGTCTCTCACCCATATAAATAACTGATAAAATGGCAGGGTTTACGTACTTTAATATCAGAGATTTCGGTTAAGAAACGAGAAGGCAAAGTGCTAGTAGGCACGGGCTTTATCAACAGTACTATAAATATGAAGCGTAGTTATCAATCAATGTGATCTGGAAATATTTTAATGCCTCTTTATCGAAATCTACACCTCTAGGTTAAGAAAAGTAGTCAATTTAGTTCAAACACTTTACCTGTAAAGTATAACTGTTGTGGTACTGTGTTTATATTACAGTTTTACGCTCCTTATATAGGTTTATGGCACTTAAAAGTGACAGAAATAAAAAAGTGCCTTCCGAAATAAAGGGGAAAAGTATGTAATTTTACTAAATTCTTTATAAAATCTTAATAAGATAATATTCGTAAAATATTCTTGTGCGAAAACATTACTACAAATTCGGTAATTTCTAAATGACCATCCGGAGGACGGAGTTTTGGTGGCGACCTTATGGACTAAATTTCGGGCGATGCTAAGTGCCAGTATCAACTGGGTTCCGCTTCGGTCTTAAAGGCTAATGTAGTAATAGAGAAGCCATAGTTGTTTCAGCCATTAATATGAACATAATTTGCAATACAGACAAGTGCATCAATCTGGGGAACGTTTGCTACCATACCCTACGTTTCAAATTCTTTTGTCTTCCCCTTTTGATATTCAAAACACAAACATTAAAATATAAAGAATCATAATTTTGCTTTTCATTTGCATGGATGTGATGCCTGGTCTTTCCAAATAAGTGAAGACCACAGACTGAGAATGTTCGAGAGTAAGGTGCTGAGGAAGATATCTGGGCCTAAGTGGGATGAAGTAAGCGTAACTGGAAATGAAACTGCACTACGAGGAGCATCACAATTTGTTGTACCCTTCACCAGCTATCATTGGCGTGATGACTTCAGGGAGGATGAGTAGGGCGGAGTATGTGGCACGTATGGGGGAGATGAGAAATGCTTGCAGGGTTTTGGGGGGAAAACCTGTAGGAAAGAGAACACTTGGAAGATCTAAGCGTAGACGGGATGGCATTACTAAAATGGACCTTAAGGAAATAAGTGTGGTAGACTAGGGACGAGTGAGAGGATCTTGTTAATACGTTAATAAGAATTCGAGTTCCATTAAATGTGGAGCATTCCTCGGCTAGATGGGAACTGTTAGCTTCTCACAAAGGACTCTGCTCTGTGGAATTAATTATAGTGTCGTTATATAAATTTCAAGTCCGTTTCAGAGAAACCGCATGTTGCAGAAGATTGTTTGGGCCAGCCACTGACACTCAAAACTTTCACTTTACCCTCCAGGTTCCCGCTTCCATTAGGCGTCACCTATCGGCCGAAACATTTTTTAGGCCTCTTAATATAGGAGCAAACCCTTTTTTTTTCACATTTTACAACACACTGACCCTTTCATGCCCACAATAAAATCGTCGGAATTCTCTACAACGTTTGCTACACGAAAGGTTTTAAAAAGAGGACCAACTTTCGAAAATACCTGTAAGCACAGCACATCAACCCATGCCAAACTTTCTTATACTACAATAAGGTAGAAAGTTTAGAAAAATCTTTTAATCCTTTTTTTCAGTCCAGAAAGAAAAAAGAGTGTACAGACTTCGAAGCTGCTTCAGTAGCGATACTAGTCTCTGATGTACGGGTGTCTGCTCGCGGAGTGAAAGAATCCGACCAATTACTCTGTATTATCATTGATTTTAAATAGGAATCGGTTCCTTTTTATCTCCGGTGGTATTTCAAGCCGTTAACTACTAGGGAAAGAAATATCTTAAATTGAATTCGTATCAGGATCAACATAGCCCTCCTACATAACCGGAAAAATTCTCTCTCCACACGCTGACAAAGAAAATAGTCTAAGAACTGTGTTTCGAGTGCTTGCCAGTGTCTAGTTGTGCGTCTCATTCTACAGAAATTGTGTCAGTTAAGCAAGAAATCCCGTTTGTGAAACACGATTAATGGAAATTACGAAATTGTGTTTAATAACTCAATTATACGGAAGAAAATTACTCCCTTTTGCGAGATGACATGTGTGAGATGTAAAGCTCAGGTGTTATCGGAAATAAAGTACAGATTGCTAGTGACGGAACAGCAAGTTTCTCTTACACTTCTCTGTTTGAAGACCCAACAACCTCCATCTTTTCCGCAGTGAAGATTTCACAAATCATCTGCCGTAAGAAACGAGGAGCCACATAATTAGAGGTAAGTGGGGGCAAGAAGCCGACCAATAATTCTCTTGGGTGGGTGGGGGAAGGGTGTGTTAGAATCGGAGCCGCTCAGAAGATTTTCTATGGATGTGTAAAGAAATATTATTAGCCAACCGTCATATAATTTTAATAAGAAAGACTTCAACATTAACGTAATATTTGAAAATAAAAGGTTAGAAACACACAAGAGTATTCAAACAAAAAAAACCTTTTTCCTTTAGGTTGGTAAATTTTGAGAGGGGGGCGCTAGAAACAACCCCCTTTCCACCCTCCCTTCCCCTTAAAGTGCGCCACTGAATGACAAACCTTAGGTCGGGAACAAAATACATTCCGGATTTGTCTGCCATATATTGTGCTGTTAAATAGCTAACAACAGTCAAATTTAAATATGTGGGTTCTCTCTAAACACTGATTTCTCGTATTTAGCATCATTGCTGACTAATCTAGGTTGTCTCTATAGGCTACTCTTTCATAATATTGCGAAAATTAAATTTGTGAAATAAAAATTACGACATAACACGAGCAGCGCTGCAAAAAAATGCAATTCCGATGCGAGGGATCGTCCGAATGACATTCCCAGTTATTTAGATATTTTAGCGTCGGTAGCATTTTATGTTTTAAGTCTGCTATACACTTATGCACAGTTGAAATACGTGCGTATAGAAAGAATGATGACGATGATCTTTATTGATTTATTTTTTTAACCACGCTATCAGTGTCTCAGACTCTAGGGTCGAATTGTGGGATGATCAGTGAAAGGATGGATTGGAAGGGATGCAGAAAGAGGCCATCGTAACCTAGGTTATGGTAACGTAACTGCGTTCGCCTACAGTGACTGAGGAATAACACGAAAGACAAGCCCAGATAACCTCGTCTTGGAAGAGATTCAAAAAGGGTCATCTCCCGAATACCCCTCAGAATTAGCCCAACTTCGTTTTATAAGACTGTTTATCGTCCTCAACAGCATACCCCCCCCCCCCCCCCCCCCCCCGCATTCCTAAAAGCTCCCTCATTCTACTTCAATCATCACAATAGCTTTATTGCTTTCCCTTCTTCTCGTCTCGTTGTTATTATTTACTTTCCCTTTCACAATTTCTTGCATCATTTCTATGTGTCCATAAAAGAACTTAGAATCGACAGAAATATACAAGTTAAGTCAGTGCCATTTCATGAACTTCTTACGCGTAACGCATTTATTCAATAAAGATAGGTGGTCCAGCACATTTAATGATTCATTCTTGGCTAATTAATGACGCCTTACAATGGCATATTTTATACACCGACAAACGGAAGGATGATTAAGAAATAAATTGAAGAATACGAAAGAAGAGTGCATGGACCACTGTCAGGTACTAGGGTAGTGGGGAAGATGGGACCCCTAAGTAAGTGTGGCAATTCTCCAAACCAAGACCTAAACTTGGGATCTCCCAAATAAAGTGTAAGATTGCAGCTACCTAGAAGTGACGAGGATAAAATTTAATGTGCTTTTATCATCAGAATGGAAGTAGCAACGAGGGAAGTTAGCGGTCCTAACAAATACACAGAGATAAAAAATTAAACAAATAGAAGACGAGCTGCCCTTGACAATTCTGGGGCCCACTATTAAGCTCTTCTTTGGTACATCAGCGTTAGCGCCTTCCATTAGTCTTCCGTATGACCAAGTCAGTAAGAAAATCCTCGCCTCCAAGTTTTCATTGTAGGGACCGCGAAAGAATGATGCCTCGGTGTAAAGTTTGAAGACTGATGATACAAAACGCGGAATCACAGCTTGACTTTGCCAGTTGGAATAAGTTACTGTAAAGATTTTGTTTTATTTCAAGCCAACCACATTTCTGACTCCGTGGCGCACCTTCTTTCTTGAGTCGTCATTCTTTCAGCTCTTCACGGAAATCAAAGATGAGTTACCCTGATGATGAAAATTCTCCAACGGTCCACACCCTGAGCCACATCCATTGTATAACCACACACCCTGTATCTTTAACATTCACTGTAATCGCCTCCCATTTACGTTCTTATCTCACAGGTAGACTTTTCCCTTCAAAATTTGTCGCTTATGACAGAAAGTGAGTTTTTGGAGCCCAGGAGGAGTAATCAAAATGGCCCCCTAACAAAAATTATGTTTTCAAAATCGAAATCATTTATCGAAATTTCTTTTATTTGGCCCAGTAATTTTAAAATTCGTTGAGCGCCGAATATCATATTCATTTTGCGGTCTTTTGGACTACGCCACTGCAGTTTTTTTCTTCTTTCTTTCAATGGCTCGACAGCCCCTTGGGGACCTAGGCCGCTTCATTTTTCGAGGCTTCAAGATCACACTTAATGTTAAGTGTTTAGTCTAAGCAATGGAATTTCAAATTTTCCGGCAACAAACTAAAAATTCATTAGTGAGGTTTTACTTTCTCACAGCAGTGAATATCAAGCGTACGATTTTCTGGGATGTGACGCCGTGTAACTCTGTAACTGTTTACCAGCGATTCGGGAAAACTGTTGCCTCTCATCTTCAAAGAATGATTGTGCATTCGCCCATGCAACAAAAAGTTTGGTCTTGTGAAAAGGCGTGTAACTTATGTTTCCTTCTTGCTTCATTTAATGACCATTTTTTGAACCGTCGCATAGTAAGAAGAGGAATGAAAGGCTATTAAAGAACATTCATCACTTGCTTTAGGACGTTATCGTAGCATTTATGTGAACAAACCAAGGAAATCACATTAAACCTCGTTAGAACAGCCAATTTGCGGAATGAATTTCCAACCCCAAATCTCCCGAATAATGAAGACTAAAACTGATTACTATATTACGACACACAGTGTAGGATCTGGTCTAAATTGCAACCGTGGCACGCTGTAGGGACTGAAATATTTCAAGGCTAAATGCAAAGGTAATATATTATTTTCTGTGATCTTCAATAGCCTCAGCTTATGTGGACATGATAATGAAAGTTCTACTTCAGTGTTGGCTTGTTTTTGCAGCGTTTTCACTAAAAATCGGATAACTCAGAATTTTTTAAACTATATCCACACACTGTCCTTAGCAACGAATATCGTTTCAATATAACTACGTTCTCTTTTATTATTCTTTTTCCATCCCATTTGGAACAAATTTTCAAGGAGTTTCTTTTTAACTCTTTAAGGAAGCAAAAAAGTCTCGTAAAAAATGAAGAGATAGTTATGGAGATTTATACAAATAGAACTCCGCAAGAATTTTCCAAACAAAATTCCGTACGTTGTACCGCTCTTTCTTTACTCCTTCCTTTCCTTATTTTCATCTCAGAGATTCGTTTAACTACACATTCCACTAGATAGCTTTACTTGGCTCACATCCCAATGTGATTTGGCTTTCTTCCAATCCGATATTTGTCCTTTATGACTCGCCAGAATGAAGTTTATACCTATCAACTAAATCCATCCATCCATCACGCTTAATGATACACACTTAAATTAGATTTCTTGTTTCTTTTAAACATTTTCTTACGTTCGTTTCATCATGAGTTTCTTAAACAGAAAACAAGAGAGTTAATGAGTTTAAAAGGAGTCGACCGGTAAAGTCGCCCTATAAAATACCCACACAGTAGGCAACACAATTTTCCATCACAATGTAAGTGATGAAATAAGGCGTTTTTCAAGTAGGTCTGCAGACTAAGAACGTAAATTTAAACGATACGAATATTAATATTAAATATTCTGATAAAATATTCGGCGGTACATTCAAAGGCACGTGAGAATAATTTGGAATTGAAGAATATAAAATAACTTCATAGACTGTAGAATGAAATTCTGAAAGTAACCAGCTCCACACCAGTGGCTGTTGGATATGTGGCAGAGAAAGTGTCACTGGAGTAAGTTTTTCTCCGAGTGCTTCCGCTTTCCCACCTCATTATCATTCCACCATTGCTCCATTCTCTTATTTCAATCATCTACTATCATAATGGCTTTAAATAAAACGCTGTCTCCCTGTAGATAATCGGTACATTAATACAGACATAGGCCCAATATATTCACAAAATCAATAAGAACGTATAGGCTCAGAGGAAGAGGTTTAGTGTGAAAGAATGGGAGAAATGGGAAGCCGATATTTTCTTTATGAATTACACAAAACTCTCATGACATTATCTTACACAGTCTGTAGTGAAGGCCATTGTACTTTCTGCACGTGTCACGGTTCGCATATATTTTATATCTGGCTACATCGCACTTTCTAAATATGAAGCTATGGACATACTTCCTGACTACTCAAGAAAGTTGCGAATAAGTTTCAAGACAGAGATAGCTCGTGCTGTTTCAATGGAGTGCGAAACTGCATTCCAAGGAACCGGGAACCCCCTCCCCCCAAGAAATTGCACTCTCTGTAAATCATTTAGTAATTTTTCAGAACTCTGACCCTTGATTAGTTTCAAGAAGACTTTAAAACTTTACGCTTCGGAAGTTCAAAGAGAAAATTAGATCCCACCATTGTTATTTTTTAAAAGCCAAAATTCCAGAGCCCCGAGACACTACAAATTTTAAGTTCTTATCTGGACCACACAAAGCATTGGCATAAATAATGTTATTCACGGGGCATGCAGTATATTAGTTGTCCATCAACGTGATGGGTGATCGGGAAACATATCAATAATCTGCTTTCTTTCTCCCTGCAGCTGCAATGAAAGGAATGTTGGAAGTCAAGAGAGTAAGCTATTGAGATATTATAGGTCACTTATCAGTTCTCGGCCGGCGGAGAACGTAAAGGTCCTGTCCGAAGAGTCTGCTCCTTTTGACAGGTTTTACTTCGTCCGTCAGTCCATCATTGCCACTTCTGCACAAGCGACTAGCTCCCAGCCTTCCGCTTGAACATTTCACGCCAAAAGTACAGACCCGTAAGTTACCGTAGTCTTTAGCCGGTTAAATACTCTCCAACAGTTACGAGTATTAAAATTCACGGTTCTCATGGCGATGGGTAAGAACAGCCCTAAGACTTTTGAAATTCGATACCGTGCAGTCTGGCAAAAATTTGCCAAATGTCGGAGGAATATAGTGCTGCCATCTTCAGGATACAATATGGAGGCAGTAGGCTCTTCCGAAACGTCGGTAAATTTCTAATAAGCGTAACGGTGTCCCAGATGAGAGTACTTTTCTTTCCGAGCATTAATATTTTACGACTCTTGTAAATGGAAAATATCGTTAAATTTTAGGCTGTATTATCACTGCCATGGAAATTCACTTTAAACGTGTGGTTGATGACTTCTCCGGCAAGCGGCTGCATGAATAAATGTATTCTCCGGCACGTCTGCCCGCAAAACAAGATATCAACAGAATGCTACATTTTCTCTTCCAATCCATCGATGCAAGGACACAATATTTACTTTATGAAATCAGTCAGTAGGCCTATAATGCTGCAGCTATCATTTATATGTATCACACGATTTTTCTACCTGAGTTACTCTAAAAATTGAAGTAAATGCAAGTGGAAATAAATTTAGTATTAAGAGCAGTGAACTAGCCCATACGTTAAAAGATGGACTGCTTTCCTTTACTGCATGCTTCAAAATCTCATATTTTTCCCTTAGTTACTGTTCAAGCTCTAACATGCAAATTTCCAACTTGACGCATTGCCCGTTTCGTAGATCGAACTGCATAATATTTATTGATTTATCTTAAGAATGCGCGCTCATACAAAGACCTACCGGCTGGATAAAGACAAAAACTTCTTTCTCGCTTTGGCCTGTTGGCGTCGCCACCAGCCCCCCTGACCTCTCACGCTATCTGACGTAATTTTATTACACCACATCACCAACTGTTCCAGTTGCTCCTGCGCCATCACACGGCCATAGTTTGAAAGCAAATGTTCAAACAATTCTGAGAATTACCACGAGATGGCTGTGGTAATATAAATCCGAAAGCAATTCCTGCTGTAATGACCTTAAAATTTATGTTTCTATGTGACTAACCTCTCAACAGACCTGTTAATATTTCTGCCTACAGAAGTTCATATATTTGAACTTACTCATTTCTATTAACGCATTTCTGGTAGTGAACACACTTCCTACAGTCATTAATGTTTTACGACATGATGGACTGTGGCAGATAAGAACGAAACAATAAACTAAAATTATCTATTGTGTAACTAATACTTACGTACATAGGTACATTATTACATACAAAATAATACATGTATATGATTACGATTATATATCCTGAAATGCGGACTATTAAGGCGATCTTTTTATGTCTTGTTTATGCCCTGTTCTCTGTTAGCGTTTATGGGACAATTTACAAAGTAGCGACGCTTTTAGAAGCCGTTACAAACGCCAGTTAAATTCACATAAAAATCATCTGACCACCGACATAGTAAAAGGAGACAGTTACTGGCCACATAATGGGGTAATTCACAACAGTTTTATGCCCACTCAGACAAACTAAAGGAAAGCATCCATTTTATTCACTTCCTCACAATTCTTTTTGCGCAAAAGGTATTCTGTATTAAGAATGGGATGATATTAAATTAATAATTTTTATTTTTATCATTTCTATGTTTTCCTAGAATACAAAAAATATAAACTAGAATAACTCATGTAATTTCGTGTACAGTGATAATGGTTACGTTAACCTAGCTTTCTTTATTATTTGAAGCTTGCCGTATTTCTTGACTTTATTTCATCCTATTTTCTGACTTTAAATTTTACGGGCTGGAATGAAAAAACAGAGGAAGCCGTGAATTCCTTTTCGGTGATTTTAAAAATTATTCACAGACTTAATTCAATTTTTAATATGGAATAATGACTCCACATACCACTGTAGTTTTTCAACACAATATATCACAAGATGTATGTAACTTTTTCACAGCTCAAATTTCAGGCTCCTAGCTGCGTACTAACATTAGCTGGTGGATTTCTCGGTAACAAACTCAAAATCAAGGGTAGGCACATCGTGGAAGCAATGACCGGCCTTCCCGGACCTCGCCACGGATTAGCAGATTTACATTCGACAATACAACGCTGCATAAGCCAGATGTAATGCTTCCTTTCTGGACTGTTTGTTGCTGAAGATGGCAGCACGATGACATGAACTTTCATCAACTTCGCTTTATGAACCTCCAACCTTGAAGTAGTAAATTTGCAAGAATGAAACTACTATTAAACAGAAGTGAAGTGTAAGGTCTAAAGACCGCGAATTAATCCTGCTGGAATTAGGTTGCGTGTAATACCAACTTACATCACAGTCGATCGAGCAACTTGGTTTAAGCGTTAACACTGATGGCTATAACTCGGCAGATGCTGGGCACGACCTCGTCCATAATACCGATTATCTTGAGTGAAATATTTCGTTGCTTTCCTCAGTATCACCTGGTAAATCAGGCGATGGTAAGTTATTTTAGGGCCAGACTGTTTCCTTAGGCACGTTTTGAAATCATTCACTACCATCGAAAAGCTTATCGCTGTATAGTCTGAGTTTCTGACAGTGTCTTTAAATAATAATAATAATAATAATAATAATAATAATAATAATAATAATAAAGGGCAACTGGATATCTGAGCAACAAGAAAACTACAGAAATAGCCGCACTGGGCACTGCGCACGTATTAAAAAAGCACTAATATAAAAGTCAAAACGTGGACATGGGAGAAACACTGCATCTTCCATATATTGCTACCACAGAAATATATATATAATATATATATATATATATATATATACACCTTAGAGACATTATATGTACCAGGTGTATATGGATGTAAATACCCTTATGAAGGTAATAATAATAATAATAATAATAATAATAATAAAGATGCTGCAAATTCAAGAGACAGAAATGTAATCACGAAAGAAGCCCAGAAGATTTTAAAATATAAAAACCTTACAATTGAAATTCAGCGTGGGCCGAGATCGCGTAGTCGGTATAGCGACTCGCTACGGGCTGGACGGTCTGGGGATCGAATCCCAGTGGAGGCGAGATTATCCGCAGCCGTCCAGAACGGCCCTGGGGCCCACCCAGCCTCTTATACAGTGGGTACCGTGTCTCTTTTCAGGGAGAAAAGCGGCCGGGGCGTGGAGTTAACCACCCACCCTCATCTATTTTCAGGGTTAAAGAAAGAGTAGAGCTATATCTCTACTCCCCTTCTGGGCCTGCATGGCCTGTTCTAGGGAGAACTTTACTGTTATATAAATACAGCGCATGTGGAATGTAAAAACAAAAGTGATACTAGTAATAATAGGGGCAACTCGAGCCATCTCAAAATCATTCAGAAAGTACCTGAGCAACATACCGGGAAAGCACGAAATCAAGGAACTACAAAGAAACAAACATATTGGGCAATGCACACATACTTCGAAAAGTACTAATGTAAAAGTACAAAACGGTCAATATGGGAAGTAATCTTACATGTATCTAAATTATAGCTACAGAACAGCTGCAACATTATACACCCTAGAAACATGGGTTTTTTCAGATATAAAAGTGTAATTGTAAACATCCTGCATAAAGGTGATTAATAATAATAATAATGTTTTACAATACCGATCCCAGCCATGCGGTCTAAGGCCGCTCGCTTACTAGGATCGTGGGTTCGAATCCCACCGGGGGCATGGATGTCTGTCTCTTGTGAGTGTTGTGTGTTGTCAGGTAGGGGTCTCTGCGACGAGCTGGTCCCTCATCCAGAGGAGTCCTACCGAGTGTGGTGTGTCTGAGTGTGATCGTGAAGCCTCGACGAAACGAGGAGGCCCAGGCCCATATAGGGCTGTGGAGCCATAAAAGAAAATGTTTTACAATGGCAACACTTTCCCTGCCCGTGTCATTAAGGCATATAGGGGGTTAGTGGTATAGCTCGACTCATTTTCAACCGCGGCACTATATGGGAGTGGTTAACTCCACACCCTGGCCACTTTTCGCCGGTGAAAGAGCCATGGTACCCATTGAATAGGAGGCTGGGTGGGCCCCACAACCAATCTGAACGTTTTTGGAGAAGAGAAAAATCTCTTCCCCTTGCTGTGATTCGAACCACAGATCGTCCAGCCCATAGCCTAGTCTCTGTACCAAATACACTGTCACGGCTCCTTGATGATGATGATAACGATGATGATGGTGATGATGCCCTAACAGCCATTTAGTTGGATTAGGTAAATATGATACTCCATTCTTCCTGTCATATGCTTCTCCCGATAGGGCCATCTACTGGGGTAACACGACATATTAAAAGGAAGTACAAAACTAAACGTAAATTAACCAAAACATGCAGAGATTTAGAAGTTGTAAATGTAAAAATTCGTCTAAAATATGTTGAGTTCACTTCTTAAAAACCTCTTGAAGTACTTAGTTTGATTAGAATCGTGTCAAGTGATGTATGCAGTAAATGAAACATCTTAAAATGTGCGTATTTAGAAGGGCATGGAGGTTCAGCGTTGTAATCTTTATTGCCGTTCACATAGTAGCACTGTTATATAAATGAATACAAATCAAGGCGCAAGATTTACTGTGTCTAAACACTCACTAATCTGCTCTACTACGGTCAAATAAGATACATATTGTGATCGATGTGAAATGTAAAGTGTTGCGATTCGCTGCAGTGCGGAAAGCCCCTGATATTTTCACGGCTGCAACTTCAAGCTGCGTATAATATTCCCACAAGAATGTCCAATTAAACGGAACAGATCAAGAAATATGAGATCCCTTGTACAACAATTATTTACCACCCGAATCGATGACAGTGTGTGTTTTATCTGAAATTCCTTCTATAAATTTATGGCCATCTGGACGCATTAAATTTTGAGCCTCTATTTGTGATATTTACGACGTGTACAGGACAGTTGGCACTGTGCAAACATTCCTAAAGATGATAATGCTGGTCTTTCACGATCTTCCATAGACGCACAATTTAAGACTTTGTATTCATTCTTTGGCATAGATCCAATCCAAAAAGCAAATGAAATAAAGAAAAGGGATTTTAGGAACAGGAAGTCAGTTATCTTTGATAAATCTTTATACTGGTAATTTTTAAATCACTGCATAATTTGCTTAGCTAATTTGCGTTTTTTCGGTACTTCCTGTCTACGTTGCATAACTAATATACATGACGATGGCCTCACAGGCCGAAACATGTTGCACGAAAAATAAAGTTGTAATTCTACAACATGTGTAAAACTTTGCTGGCTTTTTGCGATTTGTTGAGAGAATGTGAAGACGGCGAAAGATGAACCAACATAAGAATATCCTGGCATGTTTATACACAGGACTTAATCAAGTCCTGTTTCTTTCTCCCCAAAGGTCAAATTTTACACAAACCAGCTCACATGTAGAGCTACACTTTTATCTTCATTTCATACATCTAGTCAAAGTGTGCTCAGACGTTCCAAAAATCTAGGAGCCACCTCAAAATTCCTGACGCCAGAAGAGTAACATAAAGTACGTTCCATACAATGGATCCACAAATATTAGGGGCTACCATATAAAATACAGTCGCCATGGCGACCTTGCGATAGCGTTTTGTGCACCCCTGATTTAGCCTATACATCACTGACTTCCTATAACGGATTTCCCACTTTTTACTATTTCTTACCGACGAATATTGCTTCACTTATACAGCCGAATACTCTGCAAAGCACTGTTGAAGGCATACTAGAGAAGGGATATACAAAATGTAATATTAAGATAAAGTGATGTTTTATGCCTACGTTACATGGTAGTATAAGAACTTGGGGGTACTTCTCAGGTTACGTTATCGTTAGTAACCTAATCATGAGGTTACGCACACCACATAAGACCATCAGTAAACTACTCACACACTTTTTCCTGCTGTTAATTTGAGTTTCCTTCGTCTGTCTCATTCGTTTATCTCCAATCTCCTTCTTTCTCTTGCATCTTTACGCCACACTTTCTGACTGCCAGATAAGAGTAAATGGTTTGAGGAGGTAGTTGTGACTAGACCGTGGAATAAGAGAAGTCAGTTGGAAAATGGCGTGTGGAATTGAGGAAATAAACATTTGAGAAACAACTTCAAGGATCTGTCGTTCAAATGAAAGCACCTGTTCCTATTACCCATTTTATTTCGTCACGGTCGTCGTTATTTTCCGCTTCTTTCCCACACCACCCCTCTATTCTCTTCTGACATCAAAAACTTCCCCTTTCCCGTCTTTGCACTGCAGCCGCACGGCTTGCACCAGCACCAGAGCTCAATACCGGTTCCAAACTCAGTCCTCCATGCTCAGCTACTATGTCCATCAAGTACATGCTTTAAAAATCCGAGGACAGGATTATTTTTAACGAGTGTTATAAAAATCACATGATTAGAACATAAAAACGTAGCAAAATTTACTGCTACTAACATTTTTGTACAAGGATTAAAGACGTTGTTTCATTAAGTATGAAAACAACGTTAAAAAGGAAAAACATTTTTAAGAAAGTAGAAGTTGAACGACTCAAGTGGTGAGCAGCTCATTTCATCCAATAGCTACACCGTAATGGCCTCCCTGAGCTGGTAACGTTTGAGGCCCTCTACCGCTAGATGGCAGAGGAATAGCACATCGTAAATCCTATTACATTTCCCGCCCATTGCTCCTGCGGAGGCGGTCCTTCCTTTGTGACGTCATAGAAAATTTTCCATCCTCTTTCCCCACTTTCCAACTTCCCCCTCGTTTACCATCCTGCCATTATCTCTCTAAAAGTCGGTCCAGCCCCAAATCCTTTTTCCTTCTCTTGTTTTCTTCTCTTCAATGTTAAATCCATGAGCAAGAGGCACCCGCCATTTTCATTGCGGTAGCTATTCGAGACGTAATTAAGTGTAATTTAACTGCCATTTAAATAGTGC
Organism: Reticulitermes speratus; assembly: GCA_021186555.1. Classification (NCBI taxonomy): domain Eukaryota; kingdom Metazoa; phylum Arthropoda; class Insecta; order Blattodea; family Rhinotermitidae; genus Reticulitermes; species Reticulitermes speratus. Next base: position 33,587,177 of record JAJKFL010000003.1, on the reverse strand, counting down.
TGCGTTTTGTTTATTAACCTTTAAAGTGTGTGAGCTGTATGAAATGGATTATATGCGCTTTACTGTCGTGTTAGCTTGCAATGCGTAAATTGAAAATGCGTTCCTAGTTCCGGCTTTCGATACTCTTGTGTGTTATATCTCACCGTTCCATTGATGCGTCTCTATAAAACCGACACTTACCACAGAAAACATATTGGAATTCTTATTTTAGTTCATTAAGTTTACTGTAAATTCAAAGTCCACATGAACAGGTAGGCCAGTTTATTTTTATGACTCATTTCGTTAAATATACAACTGTCCAAATTGTGTCCCTTAACACATCTGAACAAGGTTCGATCTACGCGAAACGCCCGTAAGGGTCAATCAAACGTTGTTCTTTAACAAAACGAGTAAAACACTATTGCCTCATTTATAGCAATGCCGTATATATTTTACACAGGCAATGTTTTTCCTGTAAAGCGTCTTTTACCACTTACAGCACCACAAACAAACTGCGTAGACGTGCTTACACATATATTACCGCTGTTTAATTTTCTTATTTTTGGGTGTTTTTGTCAGATATTTTTTTCACAAATACATGTCTTGTGTATGGGGACAAAATGTGAATTTATTCTAATTTTACTTCCATTCAAAATTTGATATAAGATGAAACTATAAGATATGTGCGATTTAAATTCACAAAATAAGCCTACAGTAGAACCCGGATAAGAAATCCCCGCTTAAAAGTTTTCCCCTGTAAGAAGTCTGATTTTTAAAGTCCCGAAATCCTATTGCTTTTAATAAGCTTCCCTCTTAATAAGTCTTCCCACTTAAGAAGTCCCTAGTCCTCTGGCCCCTTGAAAGACTTCTTAACAGGGTTCTACTGTATGTTGTCGGCTAATTAATTTAAAATGGAGGCCTAATTTCGCACATTTTTGTTTTCTCGTTCCAAATATGACGTCCCCCTGCCCAAGCAGTCTCTTCGACTACAACCAAACATAAAATTTAATTTATAAATCAGGCCATACAGCGCTGAAAAATAATTGTAAATTACACTTACGGTAGGTCTGTTACTTTCCATCAACAACCGTTTAATCAGTTTATTTAGAACCATATTTTTTGCAGCCTATATATTGTTCCAACCATTTGGTGCCATTCCAGTGTTTTCAGTCTCATAGCAGTTACAAGAAATGGGCTTGTAATGGCATAGACTGTATAGTCTATATAATAACGCTACAGAGAAAGAGAGATGGAAAAGTACAGAGTTTTTGTTATATATACACACATCTAAGTCAATCCTGTGTGACCCAAAAGGATCTCGTCCTGTAAATATGTTAAAATATTTGAGACTCCCTGAGGGCGCCTCGACGCTGAAACATGTAGTAGTTTTTTTTAAATTCTCTACAATTTTAATCCTATTATGTGCATTTGTTGGTGAATGTAATTGATTGTAAGAATAATGCACGCAATGAATAATATTAAACCCCATGTTTTATATCACTTGCTGGATTCCAGATTCCAGTGAAATATATGTATTGTCAAGTTTCAGTACAGTTCCAGTAGCTCTTACAGAAATGTAGTGGTTTGATAGGCTATGGATGAGACAATTTACCTATGTGTAGGGACCATTGGTGGGATGTTCTGAACATGGTGAAGAACCTACGCGTTTTATTATGGACCTTCTTCCTGTATAGGTGATACTATCAGCTTCACTAAAACGACTCTTCCATGGAGTCCCCAAGGAATTCTGATAGACCTATCTGCAATACAAATTTTACTGAATTTAAAAGAGATATGCCCTAATTACATAGCAGACGCGTAATGAAGAACACAAGCACTAAGTAATGAACCGAGATGAGCTATGCTCTAGACCAGTGGTATTCAACCTGGGGTACGCGAAGACATCTTAGGGGGTACGTAAATTTAAAAAAAATATATATTATTTCAAGATAAACACTGAATAATGAGGGCCAGATTTAGGGTTAGCCACAAGAGACCCGGACCTAAGGACATGCGATTTGGGAGCGCCAATTTTTTCTCTCTCTCTCTCCTTTATGCGATTCTTATCTGGGCGGCTAGTTTCATTGTATTCCACATAGTGCATATAATTTTTCTTTGCTAAAATACGTTTGTCCTTTTATTAATTTTTATATGATAGGCAATAATATATTTATTTGATAGCTTGGTTCTCATTTTTTTCATTTAAAATTTATTATTTAATACATTATTTTGGATGTAATTTATTTAACTTATTTTAGATGTAGATTATAGACTATGTATAACTTGAATTATGCACCAACAACTTTGGGGTACAAAGTTGAAGATAAATTATATGTGGGGGTACTCGAACAAAAAAGGTTGAATACCACTGCTCTAGACTAACAGAAATGCCAGGCTGTGTACTTAGACTATGGCTATTTTCAACATCTATTGTAAACGCAGCAAACATATGTGCCAGCCTATACATGTTCGCCTACTCTAGCTTCTTTCAACATTCAGCTAACAATAAACCCGTAAACCTTGAGAGTCATATATGACGTTTGTGATTGGAAATGACGTCAGGAATGGGATCTGAAGTTAAGACACTAAGTAGTGCATTACTATGTGTCATGTTTAGATGAAGGTTACGCCCCAAACAGTTAGCAGGCATGGACTGACCTGTGGATCTCTTGATGTAGGAAGCATTTAGTCCTCTCTCTTAATTCCATAAATATTCACTGTAAAATACATCCAAGGACTTCACACAGTGAAGCCGGCTGTCTCTCTCTCTCTCTCTCTGGTATTTCTTGTAACAGACACGAATTTATTCAGCTAGGCATCTAGTCCAAAGCGTGCTCTTAATCGGAATGTACCCTGTTCGAAACCAACTCCGAATACCGGAAATCGTGTAGCTTTAGTGGATTTCACTCGTTCTGATAAGGTATTTGTAATATTATCCTATTTCCTTACATGTCAAAATAGTTTCCAAGTACTTCCCATGTAAACACATAGCAGTTCAGTTGTCACATTCTGTTATATCCTTAATTGATTCATTTCTATTTAATTTCTCTCTTACATATCATATTAATTATCTTAAAGTCAATAAACCATTTAATACAGTTCTGTAGTGATTTTCTTCCAGGCCGCCTCACTGTTGAGGTTTGTATATCACACACAATTACACACACACACACACACACACACACACACACACACACACACACACACACACGGTAGGACTCCTCTGATCCGAACTCGCGATCCCAGCAATCAAGCGGCTGCAGACCTACGTCTTAGACCGCACGGCTACAGGAATGGCTACGTTTTGTTCAGATGACAAGAATTCTGTAGTCAAAGTTTGGGAAAAACTGCAGTATAGGGCAAAATGGAGTGTAAGGCCCTTATAGTGGTAACGCACTATACAAAGGTCCAGTTTAGCATTTCTTCAGTAGCAGTGAAGCCTCAGAATATTTTTGAGACAGTACACCGTAGGACTAGAACGGTTGATTCATATTACTTGCCATGACCTAAGCAACCAAGGTCATAACTTCTCGGCCGCTAATATCAAGGTAGAGAGTTACATTTTGTCTTTTGCGCGGAAAATTCCAATTATGGGATTCATACTACCCACACACCGAGGCTGTAACTGGAATGCGAAACAATATGGCAGGTAAGTTATGTGACTTTAAATGTTAATACACGAGTGGATGCATTTAATTCTCATAAATTCGCTTAAAATTGTAAGATCTAAGACTTAAAAACCGTTATTTCAGTACAGCTCTGGTGGCCTGCCTGACTGTCCTTCAGTTAATGAAAATCATGTACTATTTTATTAGCCTAAGTTTATATGGGGTTTTCAAATTATGACGCTCTGGACATGCTTGTAAAAGCAAGCAGGCCTAGACTAGTTCAGCGCTGATGGTCAGCATAGGCAGCGTCAGCACCACGCATTACACAAAAACATTTATTTGTGGATTATTTAACGACACTTTCAAAATCCCAGATTATTAGACAGAAGAGTCGAATGGACGTATGAGTAGCAAATACTGTATTGGTTTGGCTGGGTAAGGATGCCATCGCGAATGAATTTGACACAGTATCCCAGCACTCACTGGCGGGAAAAAGAAAAATTATGAAATTATGCAACAATATTGTCAGTTTCCGGGTACAGACTCGAAACCGGTACCATTGAAGTAACCGTCTTAGTGGCCCCACGAATCACTTTACACTCGGACCGGCAGGCAGGGCAGCGATCGCTGCTATTCCAATTTGCTGTGGGCGGTTCACGCGTTTTAGTTTAAAGCGTTGTAGTTAATACTAGGTTATTACAACATTTAAGGGTGTTTGAAATGGTTTCGGTGTGAGTTGTTGCATTATATTGTTGGAGGAAAGGCACATGTTCTCTCTTATTAGGAATCGAAAAATCAATGCTCGGTTGTCCAGCTAGTAGCCGAGTCACTATACAACCTTACGCTCCGAGAACAAAGAAGTGTGGCGTTTGAGAAGAGATTACTCAGCGCAGTATTCTGGCCCCCTGTTTCTGCCGATCTTCTTTACTGCGAGATTTATCTACCGTGGAATTATAAGACGAAGTCTACAAGAATGACCTTCGCACAGCCCAGGATCGCCAGAAGGAAATACGACACGTAACGCCATGCTTCTATAATGAACTTCTAAAACTGTTTTTGTTACACAACCCGTTGTGACACAATACAGGCCTATAAAAGGAAAATAAGACTCATCAGTCACCACTCAACTATGACAATTATTTTATGTCCATCTGACAAAATAATTGTCAAATTTCGGTTGTGGTAGACGTTACTTTTACTTCCCCATTCTAAAATTGCTGCTCTACGAGGCAAGCTTAAAGGAAAGGGGCGACTGCCTGCAGTTATTGAATAAAACTAAATATTTTGTGACTATTTTTTTTACGGTAAGAAGCTATGAAGTTCTCTGACACGACAGTCAGCGACGCATGTGACTTGCCCGCCTGCGCAGTTGCCCGTCCGGTCGCGCATAAGCTTGTAGCCGTGCTGTCGCAAGCAGCACGTGTCGGACTCACTTGAACACACTGCACTTCACTAACTGCTGTCCTAGTTAAGAAAAAAAGTATTGATTTCCCTAGTAAATTTTTACTAAACCTTCAGCCGTTTTTCCTGTTTCTTGAACACATTTTCGCATTTCTACGAATCAACATTTTGGACAGCCTTTCTTTAAAACGGTATTTTCTGTCTTACGGAATTTATTACTTATGGTTATCGTTCCCAGTTACTTTCATTTTCCGGGGGTTCTTGAGTTTCTTCTGCTTCGTGGGTGTAACTGCAATGATTATAGGAGGCTCATCTATTTAAAAAATGTCCTCATAGGTTACACAGCCTAAGCCTTCCCGCCTGAAACCCACAGTAGAAAGTCTATTTGATGCACTACAGCTGTACTAAAGAGCATACAGAGAAATAAAGAGAACAAGGTTTGTTTTTGTACTAAGTGTTTGCGTAAGAAAACTCCAAATATCACCTAAAAAAATAAACCCTTATCAAACTAACAATGCTACAAGAAAAGACAGCCAGCGCTACTGTCACTTTGGTGGACTGTAAAACAGTTCTGTATTTGCAGCAGTTTATTTAAATATGGTCATTCATTCATTCTGTAGTCTGTCTTACGACAGGTCCGTAGCCTCTTCCAAAGCGAGTTCTCCACAGGGTGCGATCTAGTGCTTCCTCTTTCAATTTCAATATTAAATGCAAAAGATTAAAGTAAAATGTGTGAACTATTTGCGGCAATTTCAACTGCTTCAATCGTTGCCCTGCCTGCCGTCATGCGAAACGGTGCAAGTGTTAAGTGATGCGTGGTGCCATTTTAAAAAATGTTCTTGTGTGTACAGGACCATTATATTATCTGGCAACCAGCGTCACACTTCACTCAGAACGTTTCGCATGACGACAGGAGGCACAGAGCGCGTCACTATTTCAATTTGCCTTGTGTCGTTTAATGTTACGTTGTTGTATTTAAAGGCGGGCCCTGTAGATTGTTTCCTTGGGCTCGCAGATGCACGCCACTTACTCGTATAACAACACATTGTTCATTCCAAGTCGAAGTTTCGCTGGTGAAATCGAAAAAAAAAAAACTATATTTTAAGGCTTTCTTTCACATTGTCTTTAGTGTTGGAATACTGCTACATACACTCTTCATCCATGAACATGTCACACAACTAAAATTACATATTACGGGTTCAGATTTGGCGGAGAGTATTGTTCGCACTGAATTTCGGAAACATAAAGGAAACAATTCTCTCGTAAAAGGATAGGTATTCAAAATCCCCTAACCGCACTCATAGCATACAAAACACCAATTTTAACGACATGAAATTGAACTGCGTGGATTAGCTTGGAACTTTCTGTGACTTAAAATTTCACGGATCCACAGAATTGAAACCAATTTTCATCATTACCAGAGTGGAGTGCTGGAGTGTATATCTGTATCGTGTACACCCATAAGGCGACAGTTCACAAAATTAGGTCTTGCTTCACGACCTGTATCGTCGAGTTCTTGAACCACAATTGTCATGCATGGATAAAATGTAAAGCTACCCCATTACAGGCCTTGACAGGTCCTTAGGGCTCCAGGAAGTTGAGGCTCCCAAAAGTCTAGACAATCGGCACATGAAGGTGGCAAGGTTGTCAGCCCTACTCACCGGCCGCCTTTACCCCCCAGAAGATATCCCTGGTACTCATTTCTGTTAGAGGCTGGGTCGACCCCAGGATCATAGAGCAGCCGGAAGGATTAATTCAATGAAAAATCCCAATAACCCCATAGGGAATCGATCCCGCGACCTTGTTAGCTTGGAGCTCTTAGCGCAGTGTCTCAGCCAACTGCTCCACCGCCTATCCCATCTTGCATGGATGCGGGAGTCATTTGTCTTCCTGTGTTCTTGCTGTCTAGAACGGAAACTGCAGCTCGAAAAATTTCATACATAAATTGATATCTGAATTTCTGGATCCTTCCTGCAGCAGATGCATTTTGCTTATGTGTCAAACGAAATTTGTACAGCGTCTAGCAATGACTCACAGACTGCAGTAAACAACGGGAAATTTAACCGGCGCGTGAGGGGAGAGAGTATAACACATCATAGCCAATGGCTAATGACTGGCCACTGCTGCCAAGTAATATACTCACACACACATAGGCAGGCACGCACACACACACCCATATCCCCTCTGCCCCACACACAGACATGCAAATAGTTCAAAGATCTTAATATTTTCAAGAAGTTTTTATAAGCTGAAATGAAGGGTGCAAAACTCCCGGGCGCCAAGTCGCCCCGGCGACTGAATTTTGTAAAGTGGCGTCTATTTTGTTGGTCCTCATTATTTAACTTGCTTCATGTCACCCTTCTAGCGCCTGCAATTTTGTGGTAGTTTCTATTTTTGGGGGGGGGGGGGGAGGTGGAATTTGTGCACCTCAGCTGTAAATAAAATGTCCATAAATCTGATGTATTTTTTCAATATAAAATATATGATGTCACATTGGCAGACGTATGAGAGCAATACTTAGTCTACTTATCTTTTATAAGTATATTTATGATTGGGACATTTGTACAGGGAGTATTTTTATCACCGAACTGAGACCCGCAGAGCGAGCTGTATCATCGGTCGTTATGAAACAATGATGTCCACTCTACGACGGGCACCCCGACTATAAAAAAAACAATTCCTGTATTAAGATACCTGACTCGATGTGATAAAAATTAAAACAATTATGATATATGTTCCCCTCAACTATCCAACCCATCAAAAAAAAAAAAAAAAAAAAAAAAAAAAAAAAAAAAAAAAAAAAAAAAAAAAAAAAAAAGGGGGGGGGGGAATTCTAAATATCCTACGTAAGGAAAAATTATGTATATATTGTCTTGAATCTGTCAAGTTGTTGACTTATGGTACGAAGTTTAGCATTGAGCCTGTAATGAAATAAATATTCCAATATATGAGCACCACTTTATTTCCAAACAGCTGTGGATGAGCACGGTCCGAATATCGCCTACGATACAGCTTACCGTGTCTAGGGATTCACGTGGTATCCCTTCTGTTAACGTTATCAAGGGAGACATGACAAAACCGAGTCCATCCGAACTCACAAACAGCATCTCTTCATATCCCATACGATAATGTCTCTCTCCACAACTGACACAGAGTCGTCAGAAATAGAAAGCGTACATTGGAAAATATATTCAAAACAGAGAAATCATAATGATTGCAGCATGAACTCTCTGCAAAATACATCCAGATTTGTCGGTTAATGAAATGCTATTTAATTAGTCTAAAAAAATAGCTTAATAACAAGGTATGCAACTTACGTATAACGTAACACTGGTGCTTTCGCGTAATGTTCATACTTCCTCGGCTATCCTGATACCATTTCTCTCAAAGAGACCGCTTCTATGGCGATTTAGTGACTCCGACTACAATAAAAGCTACTTAGGTTTGCATGTAAAGTTCCCGATATTTTTACCCGTTTTTAACAAAATTTGAATTTTCATGACAGATTTTTCGTATAAGTCCCCAACATCAAATTTCACGGAAATCCGTCCAGTGGGAGCCGCGCTGATTCTTTCTGACGGACGGACATTTCGGATGTAATAGGCGCTTTTCGCGACTATCCGCACGTGCCTAAAAACACCTTAGTCTGTATAAGTAACATCTTGAACCAGACGCCTTGTTACAATAATCTTGCAGCAAACGAGCTAGAAGATTGATTCGACACCAATACAGGCACACATAGACGTCTGTCTTATCCTTGTTTTATGAAAAAGAGATGTGTGATTACACTGCAGCTGTCAGCAGCCAGTAAATAGAGTAGCGGGGTGCGACCGACATTAAATTCACATCGCAGATCACATCCCGTCGCACACCAAAGAAGTCAGAGCTTCCTAAATATAGTCATGTTCCAAAACATGCAACGCAGACTGAGCACAGCGTTCAATTTGACAGCACGTCGTCTAATGCATTTCCCATTGTAAAGTTACACCGACGGTACCGATCTTATCATCCCACTGTAATACGTAAACTATTAGCAGTCTGTCAATAAACATGAAATAACATGTGTTTATTAGGAACTGAAAATCGGGTTCCCCGGCGCATTCCCTGAGTGTGTCACGCACAACAGACGGGGCTTGGACTCTTCGTACAATTTTAGAAGAGGACAGAATGTCGCGTAAAATGAAACTTGTCAGTTGAGAGTGCTTTGTGCTTAGATCTAGGCATGCGACAATTATCCCGGGATCAGTATCTCCACGTGCATCGCTCCAGAAATCAGTGCGAAACAGACATCGTTACTTTGATGAGTTAGGGCTAATGTGATACGTGAATCTCGGTCAACTTCAACTACACTCCATCGATCTGCAGAACCCTCAAATGTAATATTTACAAGGTAGGTACAGAGATGCAACTTTTCAACTACGCCCAATCTCCAGTAAGTTTGAGATATTAATTAATAACCTTGGTTCTCGTAATAAACATTTAAATAAGCATACAGTGGAAGAGCATTATGACGAAGTTTAATCGTTCGGTCTTCACATTATTTTAGAATTTTCAATTCACAACAACATTCCTGAGATTCAAATCACAATTCGTAAGCGAGGTCTCATGACTTCGAAAAGAAGCAGGTTTTATTTCATAAATATGCAACAGGAAGATAGTGTCTAAATGATTTGTTATAAAGAGTAAATGTTATATCCTTTAAATACAGGCCATAGAGTGTCCCGCGAAATATGTATCCAGGATCAGGATGTTATTACATGTGCCGTTAACGGTAAAAACCCTGCTGCATCACAATATATCCGATTGTTCACTGTTACACAGCTACGGAAGATTTAATGTACGTACACGGATGCAAATTAAATTATACAATTCATATGTTTTATCATACCGCACAACACAAAAAGAAAATTATGTCAGATAATACCACGAAAGCAAATCAGTCAAGAACTTGTAGTCTTTCAAATAATTTCATTTCCCTTTATGCGGTCAGCGGACTCCCATGATTTGCAGCAGTAGTTCTCTTGTACACGATGTTTCCTGGTGGACCATACACTTCCTTTGGCCCCAACCACCCACCGCCAGAAGAATTAGTCAAGGAGGAGCTAGAGATATTGTGACCTCGCAGGCCAAACATGTGGACCAACGCAACCAATCAAACAATTAGAATAATGGCCATTAAAGTATTCTGTTACTTGTCCTTTTTTTAAGCGAACTGCCAGGTTCCTATTTACAAATAGAAGTAGAGAAAGTGGGATGGTGGAGGGGGAGGATAACGGAGCCGTGTTTATCGTGGTGGGAATAAGGGTCACGCTTGAGATCCGCGCTTATCTGGGATATCACGCAGCCTTGGGTGGTAGTTCTGTGCGGACGTTTCGAGACAACAGGGGACCACCAGGTTGTCCCGAAACGTCGGTGTAGTAGTATCCCAGAAGAGCGAGGATTTTTTCCACAACGCGGCGGAAGCCAGAAATCACGCAAAGGTGACGCTTGTTCATAAGAACTGATACCGTACAACACCGTACAGTGACGTTGAGACAAAACTCTCTCAGGGACGTAACAGCTGACAATCCGATATATGGTGATGTAGCATTTTGCACACAAAATGACTCGTATAACGCGTCCTGAAGTCTGGCACACATTTCGGGTAACAATACTTATGTACGGTTATGGGACATGACGCCGTGTCACTGGGTAATTGATTCCCGCAGTTTCGAGAGAAATTAGTGGTCTCATATTAAAGTGTCGATGTGTCCAAAGAATACATTAGTTTTTGTACATTTCTACCAATGAATATGAGACCAGTACGTTGTCCCGAAACGTCGGAAAGCAGCTGCATAGTGATGCTGTGTCACATCGCAGAAGAACGGTTACTTTAGCCACACTGCAGCGAGAACAAAATCTCGCGGATATATAGGATATTTAACAAAAATATTTAAGTAACGTAAGGGAGGGGCGGGTAAGAGTGCGCAGCTTCTAAGAGTGCGCAGTGCCAATTTCTCGAAACCAACGATAGGTAGTAGCACAATGCACACGGTGGCAGTTAACGCACCTACTACAGGCAGTGGAGCAAAAGACTCATAGAGGTGTGACGCTTGTGTTCAACGTGAGTGGCATTTATCTGTTTTGGTTACAAAAACTGTAACTCGTTTGTGCGACGAAGTAAGAATTTTCTCCTGAAAGACTTTCGGACAAAAGGTAAGCCTATGTCTTATAAAATCCCAGTAATCAAACCATTATTTGGCTAATTACTCAAACACAAAATGTAACAAACTTAGTGGTTATAGGAAATCGTTATAAAAGTGAGCGTGTCGTCTAAGAGTGCGCGGGGTAAGAGTGCGCGCACTTAGACTAACCACATTCACAGGAGCTACAAAGATATCGTGTTCTTGTTTTTTAAAGAGCGGTTTTAATATTTTGAACAGTGTTTTTCTCTGTTAGAGGCAATGGGCAAGTAAAAGAGGAAAACGGACAGGTCATTAAAGTCACGACCGAAGTAATGGATAATGCTAACCGACGTCTACACACTGGAGAAAGGAAGAGGTCAATAGCTGGAGACGTGGGAGTACCTGAATCAACCCTGAGAAAGAGGTTGAAGCTAGGAACAGTACCGACTTCTCTAGGTCGCTTCAAGGCTACATTTTTCAATGAGGAAGAGAAAAAGTTAGCTGATTATTGCAGAGATTTAGTCGCCCGATTCTATGGTCTAACTATTAGAATGCTAAACGAATTAGCCTTTTGAGTACGCTGACCGTAACGGTGCTGATAACAGATTTAGCAAAGAAAAGAAGAATGCTGGAAATGATGTACGTTCCTGCAGCGATGATATTCCCCTTAAAAGAATCTGTCACGAACTGTGTTCTGAAGCTCCAGTCGGAACTCTACCTTTGATATCTGACATAGGATATATGAATACAGATCTCTTCATACGATGGCTACAGCATTTGCAGAACCATGTCAAGGACACGGAAGCTGGCCCAGTGCTACTTGTTTTGGATAACCACATTTACCATTGCAGCCTAGGAGCCATTATGTTCTGCAGAGATAATCACATAACTTTGTTAAGTATTCCTCCTCATGGATCACACAAGATCCAGCCTCTTGACTGTGGATTTTTTGGGTCCCTGAAATCAGCTTACTCGCAAGAATGTGATGCTTTTCTTGTAAATCATGGAAACCAGCCGATAACACAAAGAAATGTAGCTGGCTTATTTAAGAGAGCTTGCTTGCGGATGGCCACACTTGACAAAGCGGAGAACAACTTCAGGGTCTGCGGAATTTATCCCTTTAACCCTCATGTGTTCCCACCTGAAGATTTCGGCCCTGTACAAGTTTCATTTCTTCCAAACATAGAAGCAAAGGAAAGGATTGGTGCAACTGTTATGCAACAACGTGATGAGGCGTCGCCAACACCGTCAACTCCAACCAGTGATGCTGCGCATTCAGATAGATGTACTTGCCTCTGATACATCAAGAGAAGAGTCAGCATCAAGAAGCTACACGCCCTTTTCAAAATTTCACGTTTCTCCAAAAATGATACGCCCTCTGCTACCAACAACTGTGGGTAATCAAAGAAAGAGGAAAGCAAGAAAGAGTTAATTCTTGTCAAGTTCTCCATATAAAAACTATTTACAAGAGAAACTTCGAGGGAAGGCTACTGAAGATGGGGAGAAGAAAGGAAAATGTAAACGGACAGCTGTAAGATGAAAGCTGGTCGACAAAGCTGTTGTCTCTGTGTCTAACATCATGTGTCCAATATGTGGAGAGGAATATCAAGATGCACCAGAGGAAGACTGCATACAGTGTCACAGACGTAAGGAATGGTGGCATGAAGCTTGTACAGCTTACGAATCAGGCCAGTTTGCATGTGACTACTGTTCTACTTAAGAATCTACGCAAATTATTGTCACTTTCCTGATGCGCACTCTTACCCGACCTTCTGCGCACTCTTACCCGACACGTCGGCTAAGAGTGCGCATTTCCCATTTCTTGCAAATTATTTTGTAACTCAAAATGTATTCAGTAAAATATCAGTTGGTGTTCTAACAACGTAAGTCAATGCTTCAGCCGTTCTGCATTCCTTAAATAAACTACTTCCTACGAATCGTTTCCGAAAATTTTAAAAAAGTAAATTAGGTGCCTACTCTTACCCGACTTCCCCTTATAACTTCCTGTAGGATAAGCATCTCTTTCTTGGACCTTTCCGGGTACTGAATTTGGACGGATTTTTATACCTGTAGTTTTCCACTCAATAATTGCTTACAGCAATTAACTTTACATCTTATGGCTGGAAAAAACTTACAAATCCTGATAGCTCTGTCTTTCCTTGAAAATCATGATAATTCTATAATCTACGAGTAAAACATAAGATACACACGTGCATTTTTACAAGATATAGTGGAACTAGGTTAGAAACAGAGACGTGTTTTTGTTATTCTTCCTTAGCAGTTGCAATTTCCAAACCGTTCGTTTTTTACACCTCACGTAAAAATAGCGCTCCACTTTTAGATATTCCGTAAACCAATACAGTTTTATACAGCCATATCCAAAGGGGAAGGGCTATGCTGAGAACAATTTCAGTAACCACAATTGCCCATATCTGGACTACAGTACGAGTATAGGGTGGTTAAGGGAGAGGGTAAGGAAGGAATAACCCAAAGCGTGTAGACACTAAGACTATGAATGTGATGGCAGAAAGGGACGTGAGGTTGGTAAGCATGATATGGATAACGTTACAACATCAATTCAATTTTCTATCGTGTCGGGCTTTGAAACTTCGTAAAAATGTCCTTGGTTATATGGGACCATAATAGGAAGGACTTGCACAGGCTTGCTTATAGACATTGGTATGGCTTGTCAATGATGGTGTTCTCTTTATACTGTACATAGGAAGTGGCAGAAGGAACACAGCCGATGTATTGGAACAGTCATATGCATTCGACAGAACTACTGTATGTTACTGATATCAGGGTGTCTGTGGTGGGTAGTACCAACAAAACCAAGACTGTTTTGGAAGTTCCTGCCTTCCAGTATTACTTGGTAAATTAAGTGTAATAATTTTACGGAAAAGAAGGTTACTGTTTTCTGGAATGTGGCGCCGTGAAATGAGGAATAAATTGGCCAAGGACCCCTATCCCGCAGCAGATCAATCCAGTCTACACGCCCATTCTATTGCTTTAAATGCCATTAGCTTCGTAATGTCCGTCTGTCTATCCGCATGGAAAAACTCGGCTCTCACTGGACGGATTTTGATGAAAATTGATATTTGAGGTTTTTTCAAAAATCTGTCGAAAAAATTCAAGTTTGATCAAAATCTTACAAGAGTAACGGATACTTTACATGAAGACCTATGTATATGTATGATAATATCTCGCACAATTCTTCTTATAATGAGATATATTTCAAAGTTCTAGAGAAAATCAAATAACACATTCTATGTTCAATATTTTTTTTTCGAAAATCAGGTCGTTTATGAGATATTGTGGAAAACTATGGTAGAACCAGTTAGGACACAGATGATAATACAATGCTGTGCAGAAAAGATGCGATTTGCATGCCGTATACCTAAGGTAATAATAGAGATATGCACTCATAATGTCATACTTATTGCTTTATCACAGCAACAATGGTTACATGAACGCGCCTCTATGTTACTTTAATACGTACATTGTTTTATCCACTGCAGAGCGAAAATTCCTTTGAAATTCAGCAAGTAATAAACAATAAACCATAAACAATATTAAGAACATCAGACATGATGGAATATGGAGGCTGACTCGATGTAAACATACGAAAGAGCCACAAAAAATTGTAACACATTTCTTTGGGATATTCAGATTATGACAGGCATGGTTTTGTGACGCGTATAGCAATAAGAGGACCGGCGACGAACCTGTAGTATTTAATCTCATAATGATGCACATTCCGTGCGTTTTTAAATCAACCAACATAACGCAGTCAATATTACATACCGTAACTCCGACATGCTTCGGTACCCAAGAACCATTTTCAACAAGTCAAAAAGCATGGGGGCAACATCTGAACGGTCTATGTAACAGGATATGTAAAAGTGTTTTTGATCTGTCCGACACAAAAATTCGACTCGTCTACTGAAACTGTTAAACCGTTATGTCTATTTAACGAAAAAATAACACATACTCGTAATTCCCTTGGCCTCCATGTCTTCTTCTACATTGTACAAAAGTATTGGCTTTCTAAATACTTATTCCTTTTAAAATCATTTTAATGTCATTCTTCCACCTATGATTAGGCCCCTTAAATGAAATTTTAGCTTCAGGGTATCCAACACAAATACTTGTA
The DNA here is from genome assembly GCA_021186555.1 of Reticulitermes speratus. NCBI lineage: Eukaryota > Metazoa > Arthropoda > Insecta > Blattodea > Rhinotermitidae > Reticulitermes > Reticulitermes speratus. The sequence goes on along the minus strand of JAJKFL010000003.1, from coordinate 33,571,872 downwards.
CCTATTTCCTATCTGTCCAATGCATGCCACAATGTCATGCCCATCTCTTCCTTGGATTGATCACTCATTGGTAAGAAACGTAAATGATGAATATCTTTATCAGGACTAAATATACGCAGTTCTGTCCATTTCATTGATATTTCCTCTCTCTCAGATCCAAATATCATTCACAGCACTCTGTACTCAGTACATCCTCAGTCCTAAGATTATTAAAGCATGTAACCAAGTTCCACACCCATGTAATAGAACGCATAATATTACATTTTTTGTATCTTTCTTTTTAAGGTGTTAGGTCGAAGACGAGGCCAAAAAAGATTACGCTGAAGGACATCAAGCAGTGAGAATTTAATGTTCTACACTTCTCCAGACTTTTGACTTATTGCTCTCCTCCCAAGATATTTGAAATTTGCATCATTTCCGAATAATTTATTAGTCAGCCTTATATTACTATTTTGTATTCTGATGACGGAACATATACATATAAATTAGGCCTACCTAGTTTAGTCATTTAACAGACTATTAGCAAAATACACACATAACTTACTGTTACGTTGGTCTCGATGAGAACACATAACACACGCTTCACAATTGATAACACTTCCACACTTCCATTCCTCTGTATTTCACTGAAACACCACGCTCACTTCGAGCAGCTTACGTCTGCCATCATTCCGTGACATTATCTCTATGACAGGAAACGGGCTGTCAACAGCTATGGTAGGCCTTTTTTAACTACCAAACCCACGCCCCTAACTAGAGTAGCATGCCCTCTACCGCCAGATCACTGTTGTTTGTGTTTCAAAGACACTGAACCGGAGTCACTCCGTCCAAACAGACAGGGGAAATTATTTTGCTAGCCTATAACCTGCGTCACTGGCTGTAAGGTAGCAGCCTTCATGGTCACACGGTTAAGTAGAGACGTCACTGTAATTTATTGCCCATTTTGACAGTAACATACGTCGTTCATGATAATGTATTTCAGGCTTACTTCTATAAAATGAGGTAAGGACGACAGAATTCCTGATCATTGATAGCTACTGTACTATAGGTACAACCACCTGCAGGGTCGTAGGGATAAATTTCGAGGTCCCTGAAATTCTTTTCTTTCTTCGTGTATAATGAAAAGCAGATAAGGTATTCTCCTATCGTCATTTCTTTACAGATGTTCCATGATTTTCTTGTGGTGAATATATTTACAATTTTCTTCACATACTATCACATCTGATCACATATATTCGTGTGCGTCTCTTGTCTATTTAATTTCAGCAGATTTGAAATTTTTTACGGTATATCTATATTTCTTCTTTACCACCTACTTTCACGCCCATATATTGGAACTGCCCTGATATTTTAGAATTTAAACTTCGTTCATTTTCTGATTTTCATGTTTAGCTTTTCCTTTTAGTGCAGTACATATTCTCAAGTCCATATGCATTCCGATTTACATCTTCACTTTCCTTACAAAGTATATGTAAAGGATACGTTACTAAGCAAAAAATTATATAAACTTCATTATAGTTCAATCGGTGAGAGCTAAATTGGAATGAGCATTTTGAGAAAGAGGATTCCTGGTTGTTTCCCTATCTCCTCTACAACTAGATGTTTACACTTATTTGTAAACGGTCTAAATAAACAGTACCATGGGACTACAAAATAGTATGTACAGGGCATACACAAAGCAATGGTGCGGTTTCAAAAGAATTCACTTTTGATACGCACCATTCTTTTGTGTATGCCCTGTATATATAAAATATTTACTCGTATTAAAAATATAACTACTTCGATTTCATTATCATATATAATCATAATTAAGTTTAGCCAGTAAAAGAGTAGAAACTTTTAAACTCCATAAACATCGAACACTTGAATCACAAGTCATCCTCTTACAGAAAACGTGTTATCGTGTTAAATAAATACAACTGTAGGTTTTCGAGAGTGAACGAAACAATAAACTGTCTTTAAATTAAATAACACGAAGAATTGTATCCTGTTATATTAATATATAACTTAATATTTGTTCTTTTGTTCCAAAGTACTTGAAATTCGACACTTCTTCGAATGGCTGTTACCAGTCTGTGAAGCTTCGTCTCATTAAAACTACGTGTTATAAATACCGGGCAAATTTGTGAAAATAATATGGGAAAAAAATTCCTGGTCACTTTAACTCGTCCAAATTTTATAAAACTGTAGTTGAACTTTCATGAAACCCTTTAAATTTGTAACAGTCATTCTAACTTCCGTTTAATCTGTCTTCGTCATCAAGCAAAATTACGCGGAATGTCCAATCCTCTGTGGTCTGCTTGTACAGCTGTATGCAAGGTGTGTGAGCCAGCTCGGAACGAGAGGCAAGAAGTACCATTCAGGAAGCATAATGCGGTAATTCAGGCTGTCTGCCCCATCAGTTGCACTCGGGTGGCTATAAGGCTGTCTTCTGCAGCCAGCTCGTCTCCCCGACAGAACGAGCTCTGTGGCTGCAACATCAGCATCTAGCTACACCCTGTCCGCAAAGCGCGACTCCAGGTAACGAAAGCGTTAATCAGAGACTATAAATATGCCTGTGCAGATTTCTCTTAAAATTTCGTAACTGGTTTAGTTACCTGACATGGTCTGTAATGACACTTCCTAATATCTCTAAGAGTAATATATTAATGTTTGTAAGAACTGAAAAGAAACCCATGTGGTAGGTCAAGTACTTCACTTGTTTTCGGATCTCGATTCCTATTCCTTCAAGCGCGACTCTTACTGGGTAAGCAGTACCGTCAACTCCCTCTACAGCGCCACTTTTTTATTACCGCTGTTTGTAGCGGTATGTCGAGCGTTGCGGTAAATATGAAATACTGTATAACATGGAATATCTTTTAACAGACTTTCACAGGTGCTAAGTGATGGTGGCGCTATATCGAAGTTTGACTGCACGTAACATAAAACATGAAAAGTATTACATTCTGGGATGTGACGCCGTATAGTCCGGTATAAATTTCCCAAGGTTTCGGGATTTCCATTTCACAGACGCTGCAGTTAAAAGCGGCATGTCCCCCATCACATCACACGGCATCACATTCGAAAAATCAGACATCTCATTTAAGAAATCGCATTAAAAACATCAGCTCTCGCAGCATATTTTTACACTCTTAATATTTGCCTCTCTTATTAGCAATTTCCTAGATTCAGGGGTAAAATTTGCGATTGTTCTGGTCCTTTTTAGCGCAATCCGTTTGTTCTTCCTAAGCCTATCTCATTACTTATACCGATCAAACACTGCAGGCAAAATGTGTGTTGCTCGCTCTGTTATATTTTTAAAACAAACTGTAAGTGAAGTACTTTTTCTAATAACGTAATCCTTAATATTATTCCTTCCAAAATCTAAGACAAGTTGCGTCTCTCCTTTTTGGTTACCGACTGAAATTGCGAGCGACTATGCACTTCTGATAAATTTTATATTATCTTCACCGTGAATTTTTTAAACAAATCACAAATTACACACCAATGTAAATGTAGACTACGAACCCCCTGAAGATGGCCTTGTAAAGGCTGAACATATGTAGGGTTTAAAGAACAAAAAGAAAAACTATAGTGCATTTCGTTGGTGTGTAATTTGTGATTTATGCACTTCTGATTTCCCGTAATTATTATCTTTGTAGCCTGTCACACCTTCCTTGTGTTTATCTCCCCAAATAATTTAGTAGAAAAGTAGTTTAAAAATTACAAACATACTCATGCTGTAATTTTTTCCGTTTTCTGTTGCATCTCTGTTACTTACGTTTATCTTCCTTGATATCCTTTTCTCAGATTTTTATTCCCCTGTACAGAGTGGTAAAGATTTCTGAGTTATTTGAGAGCAGCAAGCTTTTCTGGTATTTAATGCATTCTTAACTCTGTCATGAATACTGAAAGTAACCTAATGCTGAAACACGTTTTCTCGCAGTCCGCAAATTAAGCCACACTACGATCATCTGGTTATGAGGAGCACTTATCGAAAATCGTGAAAAAATAAATTCCTATTGTTCATATAATCTGAAGGTATTTAACCGACATAAAGTTTTCGGACCACCCTACAAAAAGAGGATAGAGATAAGGACTGGGGAAAAGTGTTGTATGTGTGAATATGTACTCGGTATAAAAAAAAGTACGGAACGGAATGGTCCATTCCCTCACGAAAAGGGATGTAGTTCTCTCTTCCGGCCAGATAAAGAGAGAGAGAGGGACAGTCAAGTCCCGGCGATTCCTGTTGCAGAACCTCTGTATATGTCAAAAACAACTGTAGGCTAGTACAAATTCCCTTTCGTAGGGTCACCTTATCCCCACCATCTTCAATGGCATCAGGAAGAGCCCAGTTGTAGCTTATCTCGCAACATTTCACCCACCACCTCTTCCAATTCCCCCATTTCATAGCACTCCCAGTACCGCCAATAAGCATCTCTAACTATTGCCTCAACAACATTGCTAAATATAAGAGGAAGGGTTAGTCTTATGTTGTGGGTTAGTACTGCGTAGCTGTGTGTGCTGTAAAATTCAGTGCTGCCAACACATATGGATTGTCACTAAACCCGTAATAAAAAGCCTATCAAAGAAGCAGTATGAAATCTTAAAACGAGAGGTGACGAGAACATAATTTGTACGGCGCTGATGTATTACTGTTTAAATAAATGGAAGATGCTCCGGTATCGCTGATATAGCGACGCTATACTGCTGAAACGGAGAAAGTGACTTCCTTTCTCTATGTAAAAAAGAGCGAACATTTGTCAATCTTTTTTCTGAAAATTATTACTTTCTGTTACATAAAATTTGTATTTCATTTGCTGAAAGGCTACGGAAATGGGGTATTCGCTGCTAAATTTGCCATTAGAAGAGAGAGGCGAGAAGGCAATGTGGAGTGCTGTGCACAGCGTCCACTTAAATGGAAGTCAGTCCGACGATAGCAACAGCTAACCTCCTTGTCACTTGTGTTAACAAGCGAGAAAGATAGACAATACTGCAGCGATAGATAGGCAACTGTAGCGGGAAGCTTGCCGCTTTGCTCACTGAAAATGACAAAACGCTGAAAGATTTTATTAATCTCAAACATGTATTCATATTGAGCAAGCAGTTCTTCTGGGTTGTCGCGCCGTGAGGTCGGGTGATTTCTTCCCGACGTTTCGAAGGAACGTGGCACCTTATTCTTCACGGTTCTGACTCCGTGAATTGACTCATAACATTGAGGATGAAGGTGGTTTCTTCGAAACTTTGCTAACAAGTTACCCAATCACACTAAGCAACAGCCAGAAGATGTTTCCTCAACAATAACGCGATGGAAACTGCATATCACTGTTTTCTTAGTGTTTAGATTATAGACTATTTCTTTCTGACTATCTGTCTTCCTAATTCATTGTGTTTTGTTGAAATACGATTGATTTTCTACGAAAGAATGAAACGATAAAAGTTTTTCGTAACATCTCGAAGCAGTAGAAAAAGTAAAGAATATTATTTTACATCATTGAATCTTCATCATTTGACACTGCGTTTCTCAAACATTAAAAAAATGGAATTTTTTGAGGCTACTGAACTGTGAGAAATTTGATACACACACACATAAATATAACTTTCCTGATCACCTTTTACGAACACTGAGGGTGATTTCAGAATTGCTTTGCTGAAGAATGAATTAATGGTGCTTCATGATTCAGAAGCTTTACAGAATATCACTTTAAGAAGTTCTACAGTGGTCGCCTGACAGCCATATGACCACCACATTTGGAAAGAAACGTACAAATTGGCAAATATTTCCATCATGCCGGCTACAACAGCTTCAGTTGAACGAAGGCTTTCAGACCTCAGGAGAATTAAGACATACCTTCGCTGCACTCCGGGTCAAGACAGAGTCAACTCTCTCTCTTGTCAACAAAGAAGGCCTTAGTTGCAGAACTCAAGAAAACTCTCAAGCCCCACGATGTGGTCAGTGAAAAATTTACATCTGTTAACAAAAGAGAGGAATTTTATTTCAAATGACCAAAACACATCATGTGCGAATTTGAGATTTGAATTTTCTCTTTTGCAGACAATGATTGGGTGTGACCTCATGTACATTTTTGTTTATTATTATTATTATTATTATTATTACTGCGTGTTTTTGTTGTTATTATTGTTACCTTGGACAAGGCTGAATGATTAAATTTTAATTTCTTGTATGGTCATGATCTGTTGTAAGGTATTATCTACCACTTTCCTTGAAGAACAGAGAAAGAATAGAACGAACAACCCCCCTTCCCCTCAGAGTTTATGACGAGGCCTATACCACGACGTGTAATGCGTTTCTTATTTACTCCAATGCTAGGAAGTTTGACTCAGTGTTGTGGGCTCTTCTGCAGGTCCAGAATACAACATTCTTCCTAAGAAGGCTGACAAAAAGGCCTAAGGGTTGTATACATTATACCGTACCTAATTTCCCATAACTGACAAAAGATAAAATGGCTACATGTTTCGGCTTCCTATCAGAATCATCATCAGCACAAACGTCGGTAAAATTAAAATGCACTTGAAATATTCAGTTATGATAATGCCCAAATATTTACTATATACCTGTATGTTTCCTACGTTTGGGCTGATGAAGGCTTGTCAGAAAGCCGTAACATGTAGCCGTTTCCTCTTTTAATAAATATTTTGTTCGACTGAAATAACGCCTTGTTGATTTTCCAACTTTTACTCAAAGGAAAAACCTAAATAAAGGTTAGAATGCACTCTCTTTACATCTTAATAGCTTGATGAACATATAAATTAACAGAATTGGATTACCAGAAGCGCCTATATGTACTGATTGTTATTGCTGTGTAGTATTACTTTTCCCTTAACTTTAATTTTCATTTGTAACATGCAGTTTCCATAATGGTTTCTCAGTTACGTTTCTTATAAAATTGTACAGTAATTGAATATGACTGTCTGCTGAGATATACACCATGGAGTCTGGTAGGTAAGTACTGAAGCTTAGAATTAAATTCTCTGCCTCCACCTTCATGGCAGTAGCCTCCGAAACGTAGCTACTTATGTACCAGACTACGAGACGTCCTGTTCCAGGAGACTATTTTCAACCCGCCTGCAATCAAATCTCGCATCTGAAAACTAGTTACTTGTTGCTGACTTCATGTAAAGCGATAAAAACTTCGTACCTATCACTTGGATTGCGACAATAAAGGAAAAAATATTGCGGCATTAAAGTACATGAAATACACAGTGAAATGTTAGTACGTGTGGAAGTGCTATTTAATGTTAATCCGTGGACGCCATAAGACTTTCCTTCCAGTTTCTATGACCGGTTTAAAATTCTGAATGTTTTTAGTGTTTTATTTAACGACGCTGTCAATTGCTAAGGTTATCTAATGTCGATGGTAGAAGAATTAAATGTCATTATAGAGAAGAGTGGAATGATATTTACAAGGAAAAAAGAGATTATTTGTGGAAAAACCTGCCGCTTTGTCCACCACCAATCCCAGTCCCACATGGGATGGCAAATGGTGTTCCGCAGTGATTGGCCGGCGACTAATCGCCCGAGCCATGGCACTCGAATGGCTCACTGTACTACGATACAGAAGTGCGTGAGGCAAAATGATTATTATTATTATTATTCCTGAGCTAGTGGTTAAATTATGATACTATTTATTCGGTCCAAACATTCAGCCTCTTATCTCTAACATAATCAGCACACGAAGTGTGATGTCATCAAATACACCTCAGACAATTCGCAGTATATTGCAGTCATGTGGGAGTATGCAGTTGCACCATGTAGGTTATGTTCGTAAATTGCTATGGACTGCACGCACGGGAAGCAGTCTGGTCCTCGACATTTGTTTCTGTGGCGCAACAGCCCAAATCGGGCCTAGGCCGCCTCTTTGTTGAGGTTTCTAGATCACACACAATTAGACACACTCACATCCCCCCCCCCGTTGGACTCCTCTGAACGAGTGATCAGCTCGTCGCAAAGGCCGCTACCTACACAGCACACAACAAACACAAGAGACGAACATCCATGCCCTCCGCTGGTTTCGAACCCGCGATCCCAGCAATCAAGCGGCTGCAGACCTACGCCTTAGGCCGCACGACCACCGGGATCGGTGCTCCCTCGCATGCATGTGCTCAATAAAACAGGCCTTCATACTGCAACTCTCCTGATGTAGGAGTTTACGTCTAATTTATTATACAGCTACAGTTATGTCTAGAGGTTAAAAAAACTAGTGTAAAGAAGGAAATTCTTTCCTAATCATTCCTTCCTAATTTTTCTTTAACAAGTAAAAGGGATAATCAGAGTGAACAAATCGTTATTTCATTTATTTTAATTCCCGCCGGTACGGACAAAGATTCGCGTCGTACACACCGCATTCAGAAAGGCTGTGGGGCCCATTCAGCTTCCTATCAAATGCGTACCGTGAAGCTCACAACTTTTCTCCATGTATTACTAAACTTATCAGTTTTAAAATCCTACACTGACGGTCCTTGAACTGTGTTTGATAGTTTTTAAATTCAGACGGAATTGACTTGCGAGACACACTGAAGAAACGAATGGCTTCAGCCTGAAGACAGGCACTAACTTCGAAATTTCTAGTAAGTCCGACAGTAGACGCACTGCGTAACGTCTCAGAGGGCTTTAATCCTCCAAGGGGATTTTACTTACTAGGGTGTGTAGTATGCTTTCATCAAAGTATATAAAGCAGTAATAACATATCAGGAAAAATTGTACATATTTTACCAACATTTCAATGAACATGCATAAACCCTGAACTTGTAAGTTGTCCAACATTATTTTAAATGTGGGACGAGATCCACTTTCGAAACTTCACCTGGCTGAAACTAAAAAATAAAAGACTTCAGTCGCCATATCTTTAAACCGAAGAGCAATAGAACTATATATATTTTGAATTCTTCCATGCCATATTTTCATCATTATTCGTATGAGAATTTTCGGCCACTGCCTACCACTGGGCTTCTTTATCTCATGGTAATGGATGACAAAAATAAAACATTTTTCGCCGTATCCAGTTTTGTACAACAGGGCCTACCTTCAAAGCGTGAATGCAATAGAATTATCCAAATTTCGACCCCTTAACAAATTTCCGCGGAAAATCTATTACGGTAGCTTACATAACGTCATTATCCTATAAAAATCTCACTTTATATGAGGAATCACGACGGACAGCCACTTGGTAAATCTCACGTTAGTACCCTCCTAAAATAGGGAAGGATGTGTTGATAGTGAAATTAAAATATATAGGGGTTTATTAAGTTTAAAATAAATTATAAAATATTAAGAAAATGCTAAGACGTTTCCTAAATTACTGAAGCTCTTTAGTTAGTTCAATAAACTTTGCGCTTTTAAGTCGTCAACTTTAGATACTAACTTGTACTTCATTTTTAAAGAAAAACCCCCCTAACAACCGCAATCAAGCAAACGAATCAAAAGCCAAGACAGTCTTTATGAGACTCGTAACATGTGCTTTGCAGATGAAACATCGCATCCTGCATGGATATAATGCCTAGTCTATAGCTTATATGTTCCGCTAGGTTTCTTCTGGGTACACAAGCGCAATTTAAATTCCAAAGGAAGTCTGTAAAGTACAGCTCACTGTCGTATTTGAAGACAGCAATTAGTGTCAAGTAAAGTTTCTGTGCACGTCATAAGGCGTATGGAGGAGAGGAAGTACATTTCCAAGCATTCTTAACCCAAGCCCTCAGTGGAGGTGAGTTGTCAGGTTCACGCCTCGGCGGCTTTATTCTCGGGGATAGAGACGCCCGTTCCCAATGTATAACCAGTTGATATTGACAAAAGGAGAAGTTAATATCTTGCACAAGTAAATCAGTTGCGGGACAAAATCTTGACTGATTACAGATTGCGCATACCGATATGTAAATTTGGTACCCTTCTTGTAGCTGCCAAACCCCATGTAACGGTGACGTCCTGTGGGAAGCTGCGAGCTGACAGATGCTCGACTGAATCATACTTCTTCGCGCGTTGGTCTTAGTTTTCATGCCGTGTGGGTTTGTATGTTGACACCGACGTTCCGAAAGAACATGCTGCCCCCCTCTTTGGGACTGGAGGAAGGGCATCAATATAGCTGATTTACCTGAAAGCAACGTCCCTCTCGAAAGCCAGCAAAGTAAACGGATGCAATAATACAATACAAAAAATTCAGATCCTGAAGCGGGGGTCTTCATTACTCACAGAAAAATCAAGCATGTTACAAACTTCGTGTCGAAACAAGATTGCCAAAGGTGAAGTGACTTGTTATACGATGTTATGTTATCATTCATATACAAATAAAAGAAAGCTGTTACAGACTTGAATAAAAAGATTATGCTTAAAGGTATTCATAAACCTGTAGGCACATCTATAAAATAAATCTTTCTATGTGGCTAGTCTTTGATTCAAGGTTGTTTGTAAATTAATAGCCAAGATTTTACTGTAAACTTCAGCAATTTATATAAAGAGGAACTATGAAAAAGACGCCCATTTCTTGTGTGTAAATAATTGTAAAGCTGATGTTATGAGAAAACCGACTTCGGAATATCAACGTACAAGAACGGCGTATTTGCTTAATATATTCTCCTCAAACTACAGTAAACAAATAAATAATCAGGAAGAAGAGGTGGGCAAGAGGAAAAATATTTCACATTAATTGTAAACAAGACACAGAAATTTATATTTTAATAAATTAGAGACATGAAGTAACATTCATTTCCTGGAACAGGTCGCTTGGCCGTCAGTTATATTCAGTGCATAAAAATTTGTAACCTCAACTATACAAATTGCACTGGAAAAAATATCCACTCAAGTTACAAAACTTGTTGACCCAGGGAACGTCTCCCAAAATTTAGGCAATTTGGTTCCTCATAGAGAAGAACAACTTTCATCCATCCTACTTAACAACACAGAAATATATTCTGACGCCCTACAAATTGAACTAACGTTGTACTTACCGCCGGCTGTCAATACAAGAGTTGATGGTTACCAGACTAAACCCCACGGGAATTTCACGTGTTCCGCCACTGCGATAATGGCTGCTTTTTCCTTCTTAAATTTAATGCACAAATTTCTCTAAACTTCACGCGTTTGTCACAAAGATTTTATGGTCATCAATCGGGTCCGTAATAAATCAGGCATCCTACTTTTGGTTTAAAATATCCTTCCTACTTCCAATGACAGCACGAAAAAAAAAGTATGGTATTTCACACCGCGACGTCCAGGTAATTCCTGGCTTTAATCAGTATATTAACCACTTTTATACTTTTCTCAGTTTCAAATCTGCCTCTGTACTTTGTGCACGGCATGTCGTGTTATAGAAGTTGGCATTTCTTAGTACACTTGAGGTCCCGCGTCTTAGCACGGGTTCGAATATCCTGCCTGTGGTCTCTCGGATATTTTTCAGTTCCCGCTGTCACGTATCAGGATATCTAAAATTATGACATCACCGCTGTCCTTCCACATCCTTTCCAAATTCACTCCTTAGTCATTCAAATACTCGCACGTTCTCAGGTAAGGTCCACCGAAAGTATCGTTAAATAAAACAGTTCACTTCACATTGTACGCAATATGTAATTGTGTGTGTGTATGTACGTATTCATGTATGTGTGTGTGTGTGTGTACGTGTGCATGCATCCGACGACGAAAGTAAGATATCAAAAATACTTTGAAAGAAATGGTATAAATAGAAAAATATACAACTAGTATGAAACGTTCCTCATTTGTATTTGGTTTACAGTCCTTTAGCAGTAATAATAATACTGACCCTTATAATACGGCTGTCAGACTAATAATGTACCATAAAAAACGATTTCTGCAGGGGCATATTTGACATATACGAGGAGTATACAAAGCGTATTCGCCCTTAAATGCCCATCGTTACAAGCTATAGTGTTTACACTACCTGAATCCACCCGCTCCTCAAGCGAATTCGAACACATTCATAAGAACTTAAACAACAAACAAGATTAAAAAAAACTTTATTTCGAAATCAAGTCCATTTATGATAATTTTTATAAAAGAATGCCATATACCTCATGGGAACGACAGAGCCCATCGGTAAGCTTTGTACAATGGCCAAATTCCAAGCTACACCACTGGATGTGACTAGGTGCGTGTTTGCAGCAAGTGCGAGAACGTATAAAATGTACGGAAGCACGAGTTCAGCGCAGCCGTAAAGTACGAGCCAATAGAAAGTTTAGGAACGGGCGAAAACAGTCAAAGAAACAGAAGAAAGTGTTGCGGATGCGTGTACTTGGGCGACTATGGAAGAAGCCAAGAAACAGATGCATCGTATACGGGGCACCAAAATCAGCACTCGTGAAAACTATGTCTAGAATGAAATTATTGTAAAATGCGTACATCCAAAAATGGCGCACGGCCAGATTAACAAATTTCTTTGTGATGGCATTAGAAGACTTGTTGGACTGGTAGACAAGACTGTTAGGAAAACGAAGATATTCCAAGCGCATGTCACTGTTTCTACAACGTGCAAGACAAAATTGTCTTTAATGCCCTAGGTACCGGCGCATACATGCCAATGACAGCTTATGAATCTATAATTTTTTATATTTTTTTTGTAATATATAATATATATATTATATAGATAATATAATTTTATAAAACTTTATTCTTACTAACATGCCATCACTTACTGGTTATAAAATATTTGTTCACAGGGCTTAGACGCCAACGTCCTTTTCAGAGACAAATTTGGACCTTATTCTCAAAAATGCGATTCTGTTGGCTGTCCGAATCTGTCCTTTATGTACATCTGCGTATGTCATCGAAAGCTACTATTGTTAATTAACAATGGGCCTAATCAAAGTACCTGTAACCCAAACAGGATTCTATTTCACAGGAAATCTTTGTTTCCAACGTGCGACATCAGTACGATGGCTGTCAGTCACCTCAGTTGGATAAATGTTAGGATTTAAAACTTACGCGGGCAGTATAAGGTATTGCGTATTTCCGTATGCGTAACTTCATACGACATTACTTTAATTCTCCATTTTGTTTTTGTATCGGACGATATGTGGTCATCGTGAAAGTTAATAAACGTATTTTAGCACATAAATGAAGCAGCGACTTACACGAGTTGCTGTAGCTAGTAAATTAGGGCTAGGTAGAAACTTTAGCCGAAATTATTTTAGATTTTAGGGTAATATTAAAATGGATCATAAGGAAATAAAATGGGGGTTGACTGGATTCATCTGGCTTAGGATAGGAACCAGTAACAGGCTGCTATAATCACGGTATAATCACTTTAAGTTCCATAAAATGCGAGGAATTCCTTGGCTAGCTAAGAGCTTATTAGCATCTCAAGAAGGACTCTGCTCCATGAAGTTAGTGATTATGTCTTAGGAGTTACTGTTTATAAGGTTAAACACACATTTGTTACATACATGAAAACGGTTGCTGAATACTGCAGAGAGAAATTAATTAAACAACATTGTTAACATATACACAATATAAATGCCGTAGTTCTTTTTAAACGGAATCTCCTTAAGCAAGGTGATGTGTACATTGACAGTCTGGAATGATAAGTGTTGTTGCAATACTTAATACTTTTTATTTTGTAAGAAAGGAAGGTGAAATGAAACAGGCATTTATTACACAACAAGTAGAAGTACAAGTTTGAAACGACTTCACATATATACATATAAAATAAAAACATACACTCCTTTACCTAATGTAAAAAAGAAATCTACATTTCAACTCATTTCTACACACGACGCAAGGATTACAGTATCTAGCATTTTATTAAACAAAACGTGAAGAAAGGATGCTACAAACTTTTTATATAAATTAGAAATGAACATAATGTGTCGCTGAACATTTGACTACATGCAACCAACCGTAATATGAACATTGATGGCACATATTATTGTATATTTTCCTTCAAAAAACATCCACATTAACTCGTAGAACTGGAGGAAGTTTCTGCCTTGTATTTTTACTATTAATTCTTATTAATACGTATAGCAGCTAAAGATTTCGTCTCTTGTACAATGGACACTGTCAAAATTTTGGCCTTGTTCTATATCTAAATCAATAGTTATCTACTAATGTACTATTTATTATAACATACACGATCACATGATTATATGACACAGACTGTACTTAAAATTAATAATTCAAACATTCATACAACTGCCGTTTGTTAGGAAAGCCTATGAGTTTCATAAGTATAGGAAGACACACATATTGGTATTCAAAAAATTGGTATCTTTAACAAGGTCCCCAATAAATGAAAATGGATAAACAATTTTCGGAAAACGTGGATGTACAGTACGCAGGAGTCAGAAATTTAACTTCGGACATTTTCGAGACATTTATGTATGCAGCAACAAACAACGCTGTGACACGCTGCTACAAATCTATGAACATTATACTAATCGTTGTTTCAAATTAATACTCACCTTTAAAGTAATATTTATACACATTTGTTTCCCTTAACACAAAGGGAGGGAGAGATACAACATAAAATAAAGTCCTTCTTCTTTTGAATGCTCACGTTACTTTAAATTATATTCCCAGTGTTACGCGTATTGTTTGAGATAGCAAAGGTCGCAAATTTAATGTTGGTGTTCGTCTAAATCTCAAAGATTTATCAGTGATCAACACAATGTTGAGAATTTGATATTCTGAGTTATCTACACATTTTAATTAGCAAAACATAGTACATTCTGAAACATATTCGTCTTAACAAGGGAGAAAATATTAACGATGAGGAAACCCTTCGTAACTGTTTCAATTAATACAGTAAAGGGTATAAGAATTTAAAGCAGATATACACAATATATGATGACATATAAAGACGGAACAGATATTAATGTATGTGAGAGTACAAAGCAAATGCACCATTTCTGATCACATAAAAAGGCAGAACGAATATGAATTTGGAGATTTTCGTATAGACATATACTAAAAACCACCAAACTTATACATAGAATTTCAAAAAACTGTGCATAACGTTAAATATATCGAAATGTTAGTAATAACAAACCATTTACAGTATATAACAATAAGTAGAATTAAAGGTTTTTGGATTACATGGTGTTTAACACATACAACCAAACAAGAAAAATATAGAAGTGTAATTTATAAGAAACTTAGTAAATTTTAATATTTAACTTTGTATGGCATTTTGACCAATAAAATTTGCTAGACCGGCCTACTGCATATTTGTTCACCTAACTTTATATGTACAGTCTCTCGTGCTGAGAACCAATGAGTGTCTCCCCTCCTCTCTACACATGTTAAATGGGCCACAGTCACAACAGCCACTCACACAACCAACACCATGCCTAAGTACATATGCTGAGCTCGCTGATGAAAATTTAGCGAATATACCCTTTGCGTATAAAATAAGCAAATTGAAACTAACAGAAATCTGCTGCACATTCTAAATTTTATTTATACAAAATGTGCGATTAGCTACACTAGCCATTAATAATTCGGAGTCGAGAAGTATGTATTCAGAACTTGAATACGAAGGAAACAAAACTCATTTTCAATGAATGCTTTCTTGTTACTGAAAATGCTCTCCCATTAAGTCTCGGGTAATAACAGTTTATGACACTGTATGTATACATTTGTTTGGTTTAACTCCTCTTTAAAACGTCCGGTCTCTACAGAGGTTCTTGGTACATTTAATGATTACGGGTAATATTAGCATTAGTTTAACATATCGGTCAACTTACGATTTTAATTCCATGCCCTCCTTTCCCTTTTACAACTTGTTGCGTATACGTGGACCTGTTATGTTAGATCCTTTATCACAGGCTAGAGAGCAATGAATGTGTTTCGCCCAGCATACTTTGCTAAAGCACCAACTCGTTTCTACATGAAGATTTTTAGTTATCCTTCTTACGATACACAACCAGCTCTACAATAACGATCAAATTTACGGCTACGCCTTTTCGTATCCAGTGACAAATGTCACTAGTATTCAATCTGGCATAATAAGTAGCCAAGGAGATAGCTAACATTTGTATCATTTCCAAATCAATGTTGTTATGAGAGTACTGGAGTGGAAAAAGAAACAAGTAATAAATATTCTAACGCGGTAATAGAACAATTTATACCATAAGGTACAATTAAGTATCTTTCAATGTGTTAGTGTTCCAAGGAAGTACAGGCGTTTCCCATATACCATACTTACTTTATGCATTCATTCAGAGTAATAATATGAATAACATAAGTTTCAACTCTCTAATGTGTTTCCAATGTAATTGAAAATAGAAACTGAAAGAAAGAGTGAAGCTGCATAACGTTTATACGCGAATGAAATAACCTGAAATTCCCCCCCCCCCCCGGCCCTTCGCCCCAAAATTTAAACTATTCCTTACAAGTAATCACATTTTTGATATGGCAAAGCAAGGGTGTGTAATTTTGATGTCCTCAAGTCATTGTTCTAACGTTACTCTAAAACACTGATCTTAATTATGAAGAGGTACGTAAAATTCTACGCAATTTGTTGTATTAGTAGTACACTATATCTACAGCTGTATATACAAGAAACACGAGCAAACCTAGACTGTCCACAACTGCACTTCAAACTAAACGACAGCAATAACAAATATAGGGGCGTTTAAGACAATGCAACCTGAAGTCAACGATACAGACACTTCACCAACGCCCTGGCTTACATAACTCAGACAATTCAACTTTCACTTATAGCAGTCAGTACGATTATTTTAAGTATTACATTTATGAACGTAACAAACACACTTCTACTGGGAATGGGTACGATTCTTTCCCATTTTTCAGAGGCAAAATGGTAACTCCAATGAAACTGTTTTTTTTATACAAAAACAGTCTTATGGATTACAATATTTGAAAGTTGAACAACTACCCTGTTTATTTTGAGATGACACATCCTCGTTGTGTTTTCAAATGCAAATATATTTTCTCAAAATCATACACAACATACATAACAGGATAAAACAGGCAACATGTTTCGGCTGATTAAGCCAACATCTGGCCATTTTTGAGGAAAAAATACTAATACTGCACTAGGCGTGATATCTCCACCCTTATAATATAAAAATACATTGTAAATTAATCCAAAGAAATATTCTTAGAGGCTTCTTGTGTAAAACTTTTTAAGAACATTTCTTTCAATACTTACACAATGCATTATTATACTGTAAAGGTGGATATCTGACGCCTATTGCAGTATTGGTGTCACTTAATGTTCTCAAAAGAGGCCTGATGATTGTTTAATCAGCCGAAATAAGTTGCCTGTTTTATCCTGTCCCATATGTTGTGTATGACTGATTTTGAGAAAATATATTTAACCTGTTTACAGTAACTCCGGATGTCGGAATTTGAAAGATCGATTTACATAACTATTTTCTATTCCATGTATTATATAATAAAGAGGAAAACACATTCGATAAATATTTGGAGAAACAATTAATTAGGGATTTTCTCCGTCATTTTGTCTGCAATGCACGTAATTTAAGACAATATGTGTTTACGTGTAACTGTACTTAACATTTGATTTTTTATATCTGAAAGCACTGCATCTTTAATTGCATCTCGTGAGATGTGCTGCCTGGTAGTTCGGTAGTTATGTACCAGCTTTTCAGAGGAGCCTATTCACATCCCTCAAGCCGGTACTTTGAGCTCTCACCGCCGCCAGAACCTCAGATACCTAATTTACCGACGGGTTTGACGTGTTCAAATCCCAGTACAAGCAGCCACGTTTATTAGACAGTATTTATACCTTACAAACTCCACCAGCTGGCACATATTATATATCGATATGCCTCATACTTTTAAACATGGGAGCAGATTTGGTGCATTTCAACTTCCTGTGTTCCCTAACTCATTATCTCTGTAGACTGGCTATTTGTATAACAGGCCAAAAAATTCTGAAGGTAGGTTTGTAATTATATTGAAAGTTACAGTATGTGAACAGCCTAAAACCAACATTTGTGCGCTGCTGCTGTTGGAACATAATACTAAAATACATAAGCCTACATTATTAATTTAGGAGCTAGCATTTAATCGACCCACATCAACCACAGTACTGGAGTCATTGAATACTCAGAAACGGTTGTCAGTGTTGGGAGAATAGTTTTACACTTTAATGGTAACCAAACACAAGACAACGCGCTATTACAAGAAGAGCGGAATATAAATACTCTTAGTCACGTTAACATCACGTTTTACTCATTAAGAGTGATGAGCTAATTTATGGGACATTTTATACAGAATTTACTGGTTAATAAGTTTTCAGAAATAGAAAATACAGTGTGCAATGTATTTAGAATCCAATCGAATCTGTAAATATAAAATAACAAATGGAAAATTATAAAGCAAAACAGCTGACATATTTACGTCTACCCAGGATCGGCCAAAATACCCGATTCTGTGATGTAGTGACTCATACTGTAATGAACTCAAGAGACCAGCAATACACTTTTTGACTGCCAAAATTATCATTATACCTTTTTATTGTGTATAGATACATTTCGGATGAAAATTAGATTTATAGACATTTCAGGAATGTAATGAATACATAAATGTGAGCGGATATTCGGCACTGTTATTTACCGATGGCAGTGACCTAGAATCCCAAGGTGTTGGCAATCTTGGACCCCTGTGACGGGGGACGTGTAGGTGCAAATTTTTGAATAGCCCAGTCTCACGTCCAATAATAACTACTAAATATCCAAAAGCTTCACTTGTTTCGAAACTTGTTGTGGATAAAAGCACGCCATTTATCGAGGTTGAAATGAAAATTATGATGTGGTCTCATATTCATATACTAACACAGTGAGATATTTTCAAGCATTTTCATTCTTCCATCCGAAAATGAAGGCGTCACGTAAACATCAATAGGCCTATCCCTTCACAATTATGAATAGCACATATATGAAAACCCCCGCTAAACATTTCGGCCAAATTTCTGGTGTCATTTTTTAAAGGAAGCGACTTTGAAGCAAACCTCCTCCCTCATAATAAGTTACGAATAATGAAAACATTCATTTATACTCCTGCACCGTTCTTTGTATTTTAGTTGAGAGTTCAGTACGGGCCAATGTGGGTTCATTAAAGCCTTGCATCAAGATAATACTTACAGGTCACTCTTAACAACACGGAGCGGTATTTGTTAAAACTTTAGATCCTAATATAGGATGTAAGAGCTTGCTGAAATAATTCGATTCATCAGAGGAAGTGTTGGAGTACAACGTCATTAAAACTATCTTACTGACTCCGGACACACAAATTTGCGGGAGTTTACATCGCTCTCATTCACACATACATATTATTCACAAATCATATGCACGGGTACCAACTACCTACGTACATTCAAACAGTTTCACAACACCGTATAGGCTATAATACATACATTACTGAACACAACAGATACAAAATCTGAAGAGACAAAAATTTCATTTATCTTGTTATGTTTTGAAATCCTTGAATCTAATTTTTGTATTTCTTTTATTTTTAAACACGTCAATACGGTGAAATGACCTACCCTGACACCAAATTACGTATAATGTACTCTAGTAAATATGTACTCGAGCTGATTAATTTCTCATGCAACGAGAATATGTTGTCTCTGAATCGGTTAATATTTGACATATCATCAAATGTCACTTCTTACAGCTGTTTGCACCATCCCCGGCAAAGCTTTTAAAAAAACTTGTTAATTTAAAATATAAATTGTATTAACCTTTTAAGAATGTTTAATATCATGCGGGCTGCATTGCCACAGCACACTCGTTTAGGTGTGAAGCTAATTAAATCTATATACATTTTTAGTGAAGACCACTTTTCTCTTTACAGCATGACGTTTAAAACGAATGTTACTTTCTGTAATATATTTATATAAACTTAAAATACAACATTATATTCTCTGTTTTCTGGGGTATGAATGAGTAAATTAGACCCACACTTTCACCGCCTTAGAAAATCCTAAACAACAGAGGTCACTGGGTAAGGAGATGGTGCTTCATGTGAGAGAATTGCACGTGTTTAATTGTCCCCGATTATTTAAAGGTCCATTATTGCTAGTGTGGCCTTTAGTGGTTACTTTGTTTTAAACAAATTAACTTCTTTGAAAAGTTTGCCTTTCTGCATCACTGCGTTCGCAATTTATATTGCGCGAAATGGTATGGATTCATAATCAAAATACGAAGAGGGCAGTTTTAGTCATGGTGACCAAAAGTAATACCAAAATTTCGGTAAATATCGGAAACCAATGTATATGGATTAAGATAATCTAGAATTGCAATAATGTGAATCCAATTTTAAAACAATTGCATGCAAAATGCTTAGGTAGTTATTCACTTAAAATGTAAACAGAACTATAATGCAATAACTTTCATGGATAAAAACGTAACAAAACAAATAAAGTAATCTGAAACAATTTCTTCTATAAAAGCAATGGCAAGCGATGGTCTTCAGACTCTTAAACAACTTCATAGAAAAAGCATACACAACTCTCTGAAAGGCTACAATTCCTTAAAAACCGTAATTCAAAGAAATACGTTATTCTAAATGCGACGTCACTAATCAACAACTACAATCTCCAACATAAGTGGGGTCTATACGGTGAATGATAAAAACCAATATACTTAAAGAACTTACAATATAAACACAATCAAAACAATTACTATACGTACAAAATACAATATTAAAACCATGACTTAACAGTGTTTATAAATGTTGTTACTCTGAGATTATAACACTTGTTAATTAAAATTAACGCACCAAAATAATTAAACGTAATGAGCAAGCCGAAAATGTCGGAAATAGCCGATACCGTCACGCGGCACCTTTGCTGTGGGTTTAGTTCTACGATGTATGGAAAGATCCAAATTACATCAAAATGCGTCCAGACGTTAAACTTCTAGTCAACAAATAAGACAACTATAAAAGGAACAGCATTTGAAATGTATCAAATAAGAATATTCCATCGAAAATCACGATTCATGTTTGTTAAATCACAACGTATGATAAGCTATGTCAATTATGACATCTACAACGCATGTAGTCTCGTCTGAGGTTTAGAAGCTTACTACTGAGTATTCTGCAAAAACGCGTCATTCGTTTATAATTTCATTACGTATTCGTTGACTTGAAACTTCGAACCACCATCCCAGTCGGAGCAATACTAAATTCCATTGCACTGTTACACGATTTCTTCGGCCACACGATGGTATTTGGAATCCATTCTCCAGTCCAGTTCTCACTTGCCAAGTATCACAGTAAAGTAATAATCGTCACATTTTCCACTTCTTGATTAACACACAAAATGTCCCATTATAAAAGAGTTCAACAGTATTTCCTGCTGCCACAGCTTTGTAGAAAAGTTCAAAGAATCCACTTCAAATACCATTCTACATCATTCGTTATAGTGCATACTGCAGAATGCAATGTAGTCTCAAATACATCATTCTGCCATAAGTCAAAGTGTATGATTGACAAATTTTGCAACCGCCCTTAACTACTAACTTGCCGAATGCTTCAATATCATTCATACTCGATTCTCCTTCACGATGTATTTTTCGTACGATTTAATGCAGAACAACGGAAGTGCATCCCCAAGAATGTTCTTCAAGTTTCGGCATCGGATTGAACTATTATTCTTGAAAAAAAACAACAATATGGCCAATTTGCATCATATACAAATCCCGTGACTTAAAACAGGCAACAGAACTCTTGGAACTGCATGATTAATTTTCTAGAATACTCATATCCCAAAGAAAAGAAACAATCAACGCAATAACACAACAGTTTATGTACGTTCATGTTGTGGAAGGTTGAAGCAGGTGTCTTGATTCTACAGTATTTTATGTTGGCACTTTCGCCACTGCCTTGAGCAGGTCCGCTCCAGTGGTCTTATCCAATCCAAGTTTGTGTTGCTCGTGATGGTGATGGCTGATACTGTGATGTTGCTGCTGCTGCTGCTGTTGCTGCTGCTGCTGTTGCTGTTGCTCATGTTTCTGCTGCTTTTCTTGTTGCTGTTGTTTCAGCCTATCTTGTTCTTCTCGCTCTCTCCTGGCTTGCTCATTGATTTCTTTCACTGCTCGAAGTTCTTTCTTCAGCTTCATTCTTCGATTTTGGAACCATATCTTAATTTGTCGCTCTGTCAGGCAAAGGGCATGCGCTATCTCTATTCTTCGCCTTCTGGTCAAGTAGTGGTTAAAATGAAATTCCTTCTCCAGTTCTAATGTTTGGAAACGTGTGTAAGTCTGCCGACCACGGCGCCTGGGACAGCCATTGGGACCTGTCAACAACAAGAGACACAAATATAAGGCATTTATTGAAGAATAAACACAATTTAGTAAGCTGCACAGAATGCCTGTCCCGGAATATACTTGCTGTGCAATGCCCTTAAGGTGACGGCGGGCCTAAGATTCAGGCTTTTGACTAGCACTCTTTAGCGGTGACAAAACTGGCATCAGAACCTAATTGAAAAGTGGTTAAGGACCTTGTCGTAAAAACACTTCTTTGCGGAATGATGCGTAGGCAGGCATTTTCCGATCCGTTACTAGGAAAGAATATGACCGTAAAAATAAAACAGGGAAATTAGGATATTTCATTCAGAGGAACACCCAGAAACATTAAACACTGTTTGAAACAAACCAATAGTTATGACTGCGATCACCACCACCACCACCACAGCTACTCTAAGACTGAGTCAATATGGAGGTAAAGGTAAAGATGTCCCATTACAGGCCTGGACAGGTCTCTAGGACTGCAGGAGGATGATGCTCCCAGAATTTTCCAGAGAATCGGCACATAAGTTTGTAAGGTCGTCAGCCCTAAACACCGGCCGCCTTTACCCCCAAGAAATATGCAGTGAGTGGTTCTCTTACCAACTGTAAAGTTTTAATCCCTCACTCTACTACCCTAATAATAATACGCGAAGGATACCACAGCCGTCAAGACAGCAGGTAAATACGGTTTGGTAAATCAAATATTTAGATCCAAATTTTTAAATCCATTTCCTGGGTTCAATTACTTCTTAGTTGCAATCTTTACATTTCTCTTCGTGAGCATTCTGCCATGGGCCGACTTAGTACGCAAGTTATTTTTCAAGGAGTTTTGGTGTCTTTCGATTACAAAAATTGCTGCTTTAGTCCGCCTTTCTCTTAATTCAGTTATTCAGAGTCATTTGACTTACGCCTAAATGAAATTTTACGTATCATCTGGGTGGTGAGACGGCTTTTATTAGCAGGACGAAGAAAGAGATTGTCCTCACGTTGGCTTACTCAACATTAAGCACCCTGACGCGGCTGCTCGGCCGAAAACATTTTATTCGGCTTTCACCAAATTTGAAAAGCGGCATTCAACAGCGTGTGCTGCAAGGGTAATTATCATTCAATTTAATCACATTTTAAGTGCCACTTTATGTAAAGGGCTAACAACGTTTATAAAGTCACCCATCACATTTGACCAAAGAAACAGTCACATATTTTGGCTTTACCTATCTACCATGAAGGCAATCCATCTGGCACTCAGATCATGATTATGAATACGAGTGTTCAATATTCCACACAAATAATATACTATCAAAAACAAGTAATTTCAGAAAATGACTTTTTCTGTTTCATTCGTTAGCACAAACCGTTTCAGAAATAAATATTTCAACCTTGTTTCCAATGAACCAAAAAAATCCATGGTATATACACAGTCCAATCGTGTTCCTCAAAAGAATAATGAATTATGTTCGTATGTATAGTATCTGCCTCTATGCAACCAGACTCACACTCGAAATGTAAAATGCTGGCAAAGTGCTTTTTCGTAATTTTTTTTCGTGATTCATGCAGATGATGTAATATTTACAGTCAGGTTTTTCAAACGTTATGCAGTGATTCTCCAATCAGTTTTAGTTTGTACAATGCACAGAAACGGACTGCTTCTGCCTACAGATGTGCCATGGATGATCCTCAACATTTTGTTCTCGTTCTTTTATTCATAAGTATTCTTTCATGAGGAAACATACGGCGTGAATATAAAAAGAAAATTAAAGCTATATGTGACCTTAACATTTTAATTTCGCACAGGCAGCTTGCTTGGTTTCGATGCAAGGACAGTCCGTACGGGATTAGTGAAGAAAGAGGAAATGGGACAGGGTTTTCTCCTAGTATTTCAGTACCCCCCCCCTCCCCCCAGTATCATTCAACCAGTCCTCCATAAGACATTCACCTACCATCGACGATGTATAATCGTAGCAACTGACAGCGCTGTTAAATAACACAAGCCTCTTCTCTGCGTACAGGCAGCTCGTGATTTGTCCTATGCTATGCAATGGAGGATAAATACGACGGACGAATAACAGTCAAAACAAATGTCCATCATTTGTTACAGTGTTCAGAAAAAAAGGAAAAGAAAGTTGCTAGACCCATGTAGTATAAAACCAGCATCAAACTGTCACCACACATGCTGTTTAATTAAGAGCCTGTTTTCCATTAAAATTAAGAAGAAATGTACGTGCGAAACACATCTAATTGATGAATATAAAATGAAAATCAAAAACTAAAATCTAAAGTTGGGAAGTTAGGTTGGGTTCAAATTATCAAATAAATAAATAAACAAATTGTGACCTCTCCATAAATAGACATTTCTCTATAATTGAATCAGGGCCGGTGTAAGACATTTTTGGGTCTACTGCAAAAATACATTTTGGGGCCCTGTCTACGAGTGGTACAGAGACGGCACAAGCTGTGATTTTAAGTCATGAAATTCTGTAATACAAAAAGCATTTTTTGGGTCCCCCAAAAGGTGCAGCCCCATGTAGCCTCATATATTGCGATATACTTGAGTGGGCCCTGAATTTGATAAAAGTGTGCGCAGTAGCAACCCTACTAAACTGGATGTAAGCTGGAGTACTCAATCCGCAACATCAGTAAAAAATTCTGCAAGAATTGTATCATGGTGATGACCACCATGATACAATACTTGCTGAAGTTTAAAACGAAAATGGTATCGAGTCCGAAATGTTAACAATGTTCCAGAATATCAGCTTTCGTAAAACTTCGTATATATGTGTGTTGTTGTTCTTGTCTTAAAGATGTCTGTGATCTAGTGCCAGGCATAGCATGTAGTACTTGTTCTCAAGAATGATGTACAGAACAGAAAGTGGTGGGTATCTTCTCCTTCCCTTGGCAGCATAAGCCATAGAAGCCACAGAACAGAAAAATTTTACAGTAACAAACCTCTTTAGTATCACACATCTTTCCAACTCTTTCACACAGTGAACTGCTGCTAAAAAGTGAAAGCTACCAGACAAAAAATATAAACATTTGCTCTCTCCCCAAGAGATCCTTTATTTAAAGTATACCACCATTCATGCTGAAAAACACAACCCTTAAAAGTTAGAGGTATCAGCAACTTTCACCACAGAACTATGTGGATATAGTGACAGGTCACCCCATCCAGATCAATAGAAGTGTGTTACAAGAGTCAGGGAATATTACAGCACAAAAGAAACAAAACCCACCCAAAGCAATAAAGTGCACAGTCAACCCATTACTTTAAGGTAAAAGGAAAGTGAAGCTAAAATACGAAACGGAAATAGGGCACATCTACTTAAAATATTAGACAAGACCCTTTTTTGCTGTGGTTGAAAAGAGAAAGTTGAGCCGCTACAAATTTCAGGATGGCTGTCTAGATTTAAAAGCCATTACTTTTTGCACCTCACACATTTAGAAATCATAACAGAAGGGAAAACAAAAGCTTCAGTACATGAATACAACCAAGCTGAGCATGAATTTGAAGGCAGAAGTTGTTAATATCTGCAGCTCTCTAATTATACAAGGACTAACCTAAATTAAAACTAATTTTTTTTTCATAGGAATAGGGTCTCCTTTACTTAGTAAGCTGTGTATGTGCGATATCTAAAGGGAAGTGTACACTGAGAAAAGCCTCCGAGTTGAGAAGGCTGTGGGTTTCGGGAATCACATCCTGTTAACGCGAAGTGATTATAAGAATACGGGCTGATAATTGCTGCATTCTACAGCTCCTGTTCTGAAACATCAACTCTTTTGTTAACCTGAGAGTCTTATGGAAATCCTGATATTGGGAATATTGTTACACTGCCCACAACATTTTGATCACGTACGCAATATTTTAGCCGTTTAAACAGAGATGTTATAATGAAATCTGACCTCCTCACAGCGGTGTTAGTAAAAATTCAAGACTTCTGGGACGTCATACCGTGTCGATTGGTAAAGCTACGGCCATTTCGGAAGAACGTAATGCTTCCATCTTCACAGTAAAGCAGTCGAATTTTCTTGGAACTGCCCGACCCTGATGATGGAGGCAGTAAGACCCGGCACGCGTTTAATGAAATAAGAACATTTTAAACTAAGGTTCAAAGCGAAGGACACAGCCACTCTTTTGTTATGGAAAATTCTTTGAAGGATGTACTACTGTAGGAATTTTTTTTGTAAGGCTACTACATCAGATATATTTATATGACATGATTCTGATAAGGTACGTTTACCAACTAATGTTATAACCTACTTATTACATCACAAAATGTGACACATATATCGCATAAGGACGTTACAAACTGAAAATAAATATATTTGTGAATGTTGTTTGCATGCGTGATTTCATTTTCTTTACTGCGTTCTCTGGAATACAAACCTACAAAAGCAACAAGAGCAAACAGTTTCTGCAACTATCCAATTAATTTAAAAACACGTGGTTTCCAATTTCATCACTTTCTCAATATTGCAGAAACCTTATGTCGGCGCCAAGATTTCGAGCACTTTTAAATTAAACCTAAAAAAATAAGATAAAATGTTACAGGAAAGGATTTGCTCCACCTGAGATATAAATACGTGATAATTCAATATTAAAGGCAAAATGTGAGGGAATAGACGAGCCTTTGCACGTATGGAGGAGTTATTGAAAAATCCCAACGCTTTGTGCTTTCTATAAGTACTTGCACGTACTCATATTGAGGAGCTGGGGTCCAACATGGCCGAAATGCGTTGAACAATAAAGAGTATGGCTGGCAAGGGAGGGACGAGGATGAGTTCTTCAGAGCTACCATGGCAACCGCGTGACAAAGACGGAAAGAAAGAAGGTTAGCTGACGCTATCCTCACGCTTGGCTTTTTAGACCCGCCCCTTCAACCCACAGTTCCAGTCTAAAGCCATGCACCCTCCAACCAATTCCAACACACCCATTCATTATTCCTACCAAGCAACCCTCCTTTATGCAGTAGACCTTACAGTGACCTGCAAAATTTCAACACTTCCAGAAAGCCAGCTCTGTTTGACAAGTTCTAAATAATGATTATGGAGCTATAAATCATTTACTGGTTATAAAATACAAGGACGAATTAGTAAAAATACGCTTAATAAATATTTGCAGTTTCAAATTACAGCTGTCCTGGTGTATTGACGATATATACAGCGACGTTAATCGGATCCGACAGTCGTTTGAGCGAGTCAGTACAAAAACTGTTTGCGGGGGTTCTGAATTATGAACTATCAGAAATTTCAGAAGACAGTTTACATTATACTTTACCTCCAATAAAAATAACATAAAACTTATACTGCCATTGGCATTCTTCCGTTATACGGATAACAAATACGCTGCTGATACACAATAGACACATTCACACAGTCAAAGTACTATTGCCTCTGGCCTTCGCCAAGAAGAATTTTCATAATCGTTTCTCACAAATTTAATGATATTTTAATTTAATGGTATCCATCCCTTTGTGTCTAGTAAGTAAAATGCTATTTGTGAGATCTCTTAAATATTACAAAATACGTATCACAATAAAATTGCAGTTTTTGATAGTATCTCATATAGATAGTAGGTTGTATCTATCACTATAGTGTTTTTTTTTAAATTTATTAGGTTGCTAGTTCCTAAAAAGAAGATTGAAAGTTAAAAATTAAAACTATTTTATAGCTAAAAGTCCGTATGTTAGATCAAGTTATTAGCTAATCATTTTACGCCAAGTATATGTAAAATACCCACTCTGCTACTGCGTTTCCAAATCACGACGCTGGGAAAATGCTTCTAACGTAGCAGGCTTAGATTAGTTCATCACCTACGCCGGGCTCACGCGGCTTCATTCTTTACGTAAGTCTACATAAGTATAATGGAAAAGAACTGTGTTCTCTGTGAGGTATAAACTTGGATTTGTAATAAATTAGTGAAAATTTGGTTTTTAAAGGGCTTCAATAATGCAATTATCATTCTGGATAACGACCTTAATACCAGTAGCTGGCCTTGAATTTGTACAGGAACTTAACGCTAATTATAAATCAGTCTAAATTACATTAGCCAATGAATCTGCCCGTATGTTTCCAATTTCTAATCAAACACTACAGCAATTTCGGATGAGATATAATTGGCAGGCAGCATTGGAGACACCGTATTTAACATTATGTAAGCCATTAAATGTCCTCCGTAATTACGACAAAGGAGTGTCAGGCTTATCCGTGATCAGCTTTTACGTTCTTGAAGGGAAGGTCTTCCTCTCCCACATCAACCTCTTTCCGACGATCAATCCTTCCTGTCTACTCCTCCCATTTTCTTCCACCATGTTTCTTTTCACTGTTGGGGTCAGTAAGAGCCCCAAGGGTTGGCAGGCGATGTTGTGGGGAGGTAATTTATATGTGAGCGTGCTGATTGCTTTTTCCTGATTACACACTGTAATTTGTTATCCCCACTCCTTTCCTTCAACCCCTATTGAACTACAGTGTGTTGGTTCCAATAACTCTAGTCTTCAACCCTCTTGTTTCACTTCTCAAGGAGTTTTTCACTGACAGGCTTCATCTGAACCTTACACCATGATATATTCCTTCGTGTGTTTATGTTCCCAGAAAATATTAAAAAATGCTTATGAAAAGTGACTTTCACATAACCTCGGGTCCTAGTTACTAATTATGGGGACCGACTGGTTGTAGCTTAAACAAGGGATTTAACTGATACCTATCACGGCAAAGTGACAATTATAAAGAAGCACACATTAGTTTAGAGTGAAATCTTATGTAGTAGCTTACTACTTGACATTTTTTTACTCGGTACATTTAGGCAAACCTTAAAACTAGCGGCTGCAGTGATTTATTTGAACTGAAATGGCGCACATTTCCTTGGAGTGTAGCGCCTGATAATCACATCCTCAAAGCAGAGTTGTCCCTGTCCACGCCATGAAGGCATATAGGGGGAGTAGAGGTAGAGTTCCACTCATTTTTAACCTCGGCAATAGGTGGAGGTTAGTGGTCAACTTTACGCCCCGGCTGGTTTACACCCAGGTAAGAAATCCGATACCCACTGAATAGAAGGCTGAGTGAGCCCAAAGGCCGGTAGGAACGCTTCGGAATGCAGAGAAGTCTCTCTACTTTTGCGGGATTCGAAATCCGGATTTTGCAGCCCGTAGCCCAGTCAATATCCCCGCTTCCAGCCACATCTTCTGGCCCTTTAAAAATAACACGGCACATGTTTTGTCAAGAGCTGACTCACAGTTGCCCTATATTTGTAATGGCGTGGTTGCAACAATTTCTAAGAAATATATTGTGTTCTTTTTTATTTTTAAGTGTTATTTCGCTGCGATGTTAATTTATAGGGATTATACAGCGTCGGTGATGGCTAAACGAATGAGAATGGAGCATTAGTGGAATGATATCGACAGGGAATAACGTTAAGTACTTAAGTACCAGTAGCAAAACCTGTCCTAGTGCCATTTGGTCCAGCACGAAGCCTTCATACGCTGAACTGGATAGAGCAGGGCGTCCCCATTGAGAGTTCGGCGAACAACGGCCTGGCACTTGGCACGGCCTCATTCTGCCCCCTTTTTTAAAGTGTTGCTTAATGATGCTGTCACTTACTAAGATTATATACCGTCGGTCACACGTGCATGAATGGTTATGGAGCACTGGTGTAATGACACTGACGGAGGAAAATCGAAGAATGTAGAGGAATCCTCTTTCAGAGCCATTTTGTCAACCACATATTCCACATGGACTGGCCTGGGATTAAGCCCGGGCCTCTGCACTGAGTGGCCGACGACTAACCGCGTAAGCCATGGCACGTAATAAGCCTGCATGAAAGTCCACAGCTTCCAGCGTAACGCTGCTGGTAATATGGCTTCATCACTGTTACCAGAATCTTTGCTTTTTCTTCTCCTCTGGTACTAAGGCCCGATTCAGACATTGGCCTTCTGAGGTATGCTCCACCACTGGTTCCTATTTACCAGCTTTGTCTTACCGCTAATGATCCCGAGGATTTGAATATCAGAATCATCACAGTAGTTCCTAACAGTCATTTGTTTAAATGGCCAATACATCATACGTATTACGTATTTGTTTGAAATGCTTTTGCATCTAGCTTCTTTTTGTGCTAGAATCTTGCTTCAAAGACTACGGAATGGGCGACCAAATATGGTAAATTATTTAATGTAGCCTGATTGATAAGCAAGTCTGAATGAACACAATATCCTGTAGTCTTCAGACGGGGCAGGATTATCTCTGCGGATAACGAACATCCGAATTTCAAACGGAAGACCTGTCTAATCCATTCAATATTAGAACAAAAACGGAGAGGCAAATTGAGTCGATAAAAAGTTTTCTGGCAGAGACGACACGATTCAATTGTATCAAAGTCATTAGTCAGTGAATTATAAATAAGGAGGAAAGAAAGCGATGTTAGGCTTATGCTACAGTGCTCAAGTACAAGATCTCAAGTTAAACATTACTTATAGCCACCATAACGTGTTCAAGGTCACACCACGTCTGTCCGTGAACGACGTTCAAACTTCGTACGATTCTACCAAAAATACATGCGGTTGAACTTTAATAGACATAGCTTTTTCGCTGCGCATAACATCGTCGCGTCTACATTCCATAAGACTGGAATGATCGTTTTAATTACATACAACAAAGTAGTCCACAATGCATAGTTGAAAGTTCCATGCACGATGATCACGTAAGCAGAACAGCTGCAGATCAAACAAAAGTAAAACTGTCCCTTTGCACACCTAAGTTATGGGGGAGGTAAAGTTGAAGTTCCACGCATTACTGACTTCGACACTAGAGGGAGGTGAGTGGTCACCCGCCCCGGCCGCTGTATTCCTAGAAACGAGCCCTTGGTGCCCATTAAAAAGGATGGCTGGTGGAGATCACAGAGATAGTCTTGACGCTATGAAGCGCAATGACCTTGCTGCTGCCAAGAATTGAACAGTGATTCTTTGGTCTTCTATCACGTGGTCTAGTCTCCCCTTTGAGGAGAGACTTTTTCTGTAAGTTACATATAAACTTCGGTTCGTCCCTCACCGGTTAATAATGTTTAGTGAAATAATCAGTGTTTTTTTTAATCGTCCTCTTCTACCTACTCCGGTTTCCCGTTTCAGTGTCGAGGTTTGTAATTTTCTTTTGATCACACTGAGACACACATCACAGTCGGTAGGACTCCTCTGGACGAGGGATCGGCTCGTCGCAGAGGCCTCTACCTGACAACAGCACACAACACTCACAAGAGACAAACATCCATGCCCCCGGTGGGATTCGAACCCACGATCCTAGCAAGCGAGCGGCCGAAGACCCACGCCTCAGACCGCACGGCCATCAGTGTTTATTACCAGAATTAAATGAAACCCATAAATATACTGCGAGGATAAAATAAGTTTTTCTTATTTATGCAGCAGTTAGTACCATTGGACTGTGGAAATGTAGCCGTCAGATACAGAGGCTTACACACACTGATGTGCATAGGAGGTAATTTACGTTACTAACTGATTTGGTATGAAGTTATAACGGAATCTTTACTGAGGAAAATTGTCACTAATGTGAAGCGAACAGTCTGTGATGAATTAGTGAGACGATCTTCTTTCTTTGGACTTTGTCCATCCTTTAATTTTGAATGAGTACTACGTTTCGGAAGTCGACTCTGCTTCCATCTTCAGGTAAAGGAAAGCACTTAACCTGGTGAACCCCTTAGAAAGAGATGTTCTCCATCACTGCCCAGAGACTCTTTCAAAGTCCAAAGAAAGAAGATTACTTCAGCAAGTTATATAACATTGTCACAGCCCTATAGAGTTGAACCTGTGATAAATTTTGTGTTCTTTCTCCACCCTGTTGGTCTGATAATTGTTCACTTCAACGCCCTTTCCCATGTTCCAAGCCCACTTTAGTATTTCTGTTTCTACTGTGATCCTAACAATCCAGGTGCAGCTTCCTAACAGTGAAGTTCTTCCTGGCTTTAGTACAGACTTCAATTGCTGTGTGATAAACAGTCTCTCTCCTCTCTTTCTGTGTGCTGCAAATATTCGTGAAGTTTAAACATACTGAACAAATCATATTCACTTTTGCAACATTCCTTTAATTTATTTTAATTGCCCAGGGGGATGGATTATAAACTCAACTCTTTCAAATTATGCTTTAACTACCTTGACATGAACCTTGCGATCTCAAGATTAGGACAGGGCTAATGCGTTATTATTTAGAGAATGGGATGACCTTTCCCTTCAAAGCCCTCCAAGTAGCAGCGAAAATACACCTGGACCACATTTTGTATTAAGACAATGAATAAAATGTTTCTATAACCGCTGTTCATTAGTTATGGATTTTTAATCGCACACAGTGAAAGCGTGACAGAAATGCTTGTATTTCCGTCACCACCAAAACTACCAACTGGATTTAGGAAAAATAATATTAACGGGCATCACCCAACGAATTGCTGGTCGAAATTAATTTCAGTCCGAATCAGTCTAATAATAACACCTCTCTGTTCAGGATAAGCTCCACTTAAAATTTATTAATCTTCTGAAAATAAAAAATATTCATCGTTATGAATTACAACAAACACCCAGGGTATACCTCAGTGTTACCTTTAAATTTTACGTGAAATATCTGTTTGGTAACTAACGAAATGACTAAGGAAGAATTATCCCAGGGTATAGTTTTACGTGAAATATCTACGTGTGTGGTGACCTATTTAACGAAATTACTAATAAGGAAATATAATCTGCAACTAAATACAAATCGAGATTATTTTCGAAAACTATACTTTTATGTGCAATGAATGAACAAAGGCCACTGAAGTATGCAGAAGTCCTATGCATTTGGAAACTGTATGCACTCCCTTAGAAATAACACGCCACCTCTCTTGTTTAATTATTTAATTATGGTCATGTCGTGTAATTAGACTTTGTCTGTAACTTGCAGTAGCATACGTAAATAATGGTGGCCATGATGTGGAATTAGACTGTGTCTACAACTTTCGGTAGCATACAGTATCTAATGGCAAATGAGGCGAACACTGTTCACTGGAGTGAAGGCGTGGATTTGCATTTTATAAACCTCAACAGACATGTTAAAAAATAAAATCATCTGATTTGCAGAAGATAAAAAGATCCTCAGTTCAGTCATTCACATACGCTTAGTTATACACATTTTCGTCGGAAGACCTCAGTGGAGAAGCACTACGTAAGACCTGGTCGTAGATGGGAGATCGAAATAGTACGATCTTCTTGATGTTCAGTTCTTAGCACACGGTCGGTAGAACTGCTCGCCGTTTAACATTTGGTTGTTATGTGCGTAGTCCCCTCCGTATATTAGTTTTTATTTTATATTTTTTTTTACTTTATTTTAGACGGGAATATATTAAGCGGGTCTCTGCCAAAATAGTCCTACAACGCGTGGTGGTGTGTGTGTGTGTGAAATGGATTAATCTGGTATGGAATGAGGGTCAACGCTGGGTTCGAGGGAACGTTGTATACATTTAATGCGGGACGTTCCTGGGCTTCTCCGAAAGGACAATTCTCCCATTACTCAGTACATAGTATTGTTTGTCTTCCAATGGCTGGACAGCCCTAGAGGGCCTAGGCCTCCTCATTGTCGAGGCTTCACGATCACACTCAGACACACAACACTCGGTAGGACTCCTCTGGACGAGTGATCAGCCCGTCGCAGAGACCTCCACCTGACAACACACAACACCCACAAGAGACAGACTATCCATGCCCCGGCGGGATTCGAACCCACACTTCCAGCAAGCGAATGGCCGCAGACCCACACCTTAGACCGCGCGGCCACTGAGATCGGCCAGTACATAATACAGCTAGATAAATTTTGATGTAGTTCAACATTACATTCCTGCGTTCAGTGTAATCCCAGTTAAGGTAACTTGGAAGCCTACACTACTACTGCCTGTTGATAAGAAAGCTGTCTGCATAATAAAACAGAGCGTGGAGTGTGAAAAGATAGGAAACTGTGAATTTCATATTCTCCCTCCCTTTTAGTCACTATTTTATCGTAAACTACATGATAGTGTACTTGCTCGTAAAATAAGTGCAAAAATATGTGCACTACCATAAGTGCACGAAGAAGGTGTAGTCGATACATGACGTATTATTAATGCGTAGTGTAATCATGCACTAATTAAATGTAAATATATTACGGGGCAATAAAGTACATCATGGTGTGTCGCGCACAAGTAACGTTTGAATATGCAGAAAACCTACACACGAAGCAATTTCCCCACATTATTTTCAGCTCAAAACATTGTAATAAATTCATCGGTAACCGCCATAACATCAACAGTACGTAATTTGAAACCAAATACGCGTAAACGTATACACTGACCCCCGTAACTGGTCGCATGAGACGCAGCAAATAGAAGTACATTCTGCATAAACGAATTTTATCTGAAATTTTTTTGCCCGCGCTTTTAGCTTTTTCAGACAATAATCATGTGTATTAAAATATACCTCTCATCTTCTCTCAATTTGCAAGCAGAGCTGTTCTGAATATTCATGTTGTAGCAGTGGATCGTTATTGGAAAATGGTACCAAAATGGAAATTGGGGGGTAGAGATATGTAGAATTACGTAGGGTTATAATACCCACAACTATACCGTAGTGGAGTCACTATAGATTCCTAGGCACTAATAACGCCAATATAGCAACACACTTCGTACATAAATTTCAGTAATACGATTAGCGGAAAAATGGGGCAGAGAATGTGCAGGCGATCGTGTGTGGTGGAGGCGGAGAGAACAGAAGGGTCTAGTAAGATGGAGAGACCATTAAGGGTAATTACAAAGAGTGAACCGATATTAACACCCCTTCTTGGAGAATTCATGAGGGCCTGGTTGCAGCCGTGCGTGTAGAGTGAGTACTGAACGCTTTCGTCCTACTAAACGCTCCATATTAAGATAGAACGTGTTCTCTGCATTAATATCGTTGCAGCAGACAAACAGAAAGTCGTTATTTTTATCTAACCTGGGTCTTTTGGTCTTGTCCTGTCGGCTCGCTCATCGCTTAAAACATAGACAGTCAGTGGCACGCCCACACGCACCTTGTCGAATACAGCTTGATACGTCTGTAGGCGTCAGTAAACAGTGAAGTCGCAACAAGGATCAAATTTGTGCGTCGCGTGTCTGTACGATATATATGCTAAAGATCGGTACTACATTAAGTGTCGTAAATCCAGACGAATGTTTACTGATGCTGTTCTTTCAAACATGATTGTCGTTTACAAGTACGTGTAAAGGTTTGGAGCAGCGGGTTCCTTTCGGGACAGGACGAGACCAGAGAAGACGCAGAAGACTACGCTATCTGAGGACAGGCTTGACGAAACTTAGATCGTGACTTAGACTAAGCGCGCCCTAGCGGTTTTAGTCGCTGCGACTATCGTGCTGCCCAAATGAAACGTACTATTGTATACGGAAGCACGCGCACGGGCGACTATTTAATCGTGGCGATGAAAAAGTCGCAGCTTGTTCCATTTCAAGCGCGACACGATTGTAGCTTGACGGCTGCTTCTACAAATGAAACACAAAGCAACATACGGGTGCGCGCGCACTGACTACTATCGCCTTCTTTTCTCTCTGTGAAACCAACGCCTTTTGCTTGCGGTAGAGTGATCCCAAGGCAAGAATTTCGTTACGTTAAAATGTCTTTCAAAGAAGTGTATGACTGTGAAGTGCTAATTACGGAAATTGAAATATCTAAAAAACTTGTTTGGATATATTTAATATCGGTTTTTGATTGTTTGGATATCTCTTCAGGTCTTCGTAGAGGGAGTAGAATTTTCCTTTGAGTAATCTTTGACTCGTTATTGGATGTACCCAAAACTTTTTTTCTTTTCTTCAGTTTTCGCGTTCGCAGCAACAAAGCACACACCAGTGCTGTATCTGTGCAGTCCGTGATATAACTGAATCAGTGCGAGGAGATTGTCGCTGTAAAGCGCGGCCTCGCGAAAAATCGCCAGCGTCTTTAATCGCTGCTACTATTGTCGCAGCGATTAAAACCTCTCGTGCGCGCTTAGCCTTACACAGCAAAGGAGCGTGTCCGGATCAACAGCAGAAACTGCAGTAAGACTGCTGCATTTACACGTATATAAGAAAGGAGTGGTACATGACATCTACGACACAGCTCATGAAGTAAGACTGGATTTTGGTGCATGCTGGAGAAATAGGCCCAACTTCTTTAATTTTTGGGACTATGCTTGGCTGCATCCCAGTGGCTACGTGACATCTCACAACAGGTACCGGTCCGCAGCAAATGCCACGTTAATACACGAAACGAATGTCATTACACGAAGGCACGTTTGGTGTGTGGTGTGTTATGAGTGCAAGTAGGATTACTGAGCTCAATTCCTCATCAAAGACCATAAATTCAGACTGATATATCACACAAATTCTGACAATTTTTGCTATAATGGTATGATTTTTAATTAAATTCGATTCGTTGCTTACATACGCCTATTTGTTCGCTAGACCTGAACCCGTGCGATTTGTTTGTGGGGCGTATTAAAGGATAAAATTTGTAACAATCATCGCACTGAAGACGATATGAACAAGGAAACATTCAAGACATAGTGTCTTCAATTTAACCAGCAGAACTTTGACGTGTCACGCATGTCTTTCAGCCAAGGGGAAAAACCATTTCCACCATCTTCTGTCAACAGAAATATGGCGAGTGCAAGCGTAACATGTCATTGGACAAAAATTTCCGGTGCTTTCTTTAAACATATAAAGTAATTGAATAATTAAATGCAGTACACTGAAGTACGGAGGCACGCGGTGGCGCAGTTGGTTGAGGCACTGCGCTACAAGCCGGCAGGTCGCGGGTTCGATTCTCGATGCTGTCATTGTAATTTTTCATTGACATAATCCTTCCGGCCGCACTACGGCCCTGGGGTCGACTCAGCCTCTAACAGAAATGAGTACCAGGAATATTTCCTGGGGGGTTAAAGGCGGCCGGTGCGTAGGGCTGACAACCTTACCACCTTCATGTGCCGATTGTCTAGAAATCTGGGAGCCTCAACGTCCTGGAAACCTAAGGGCCTGTCAGGCCTGTAATGGGATTGCTTTACCTTCACACTGAAGTACAGCGCGTGAGCCCTGACAGCAACCTGGAACAGAGGAGGGGAATGACGAATGCTATGAGTCAGACAAAATAACGGCCATATGTTCACATTACCATTTCTGAAGAGACGCGGATTTGATTCGTCAACCTGAATAACCTGATAACAATACAACGAACGCTGATGGAACATTCAGTTTGCATCACCAAAGTGGTCAAATTCCTTCATGAAACAATACACTGTCCTTCATTGCTGCATGTGAATGTCACTTACTACTTTCCTTGGAATTAAGCACTGAAGCTGTCTTTCGCGCTGTCTTACTGAACACAGTTGCTAGCCAACTTCTTTTTTCAATCCCCTGTAAAGAAAATTTATTTTCTCAGCGTTAGACTCTCGCACTGATTTCCTTCGTACTCGCGAGACATTGTTTCGAATATTAGTCGTAGAATAGGATAGCCAGAGCTGCTAAAAGCTTTCAACATCAATCCAGGCGAATGGCGAGTCAATGCTTTCAATAGACCACAAACAATTCCTTCATTCTTACATATTGCAACTGTGCAAACGATTGTCTAATATGAAAGTCTAAAGAGAAAAGAGAATTTTCTCTCACGCTCCTAACAAATTATATTCAATAGTCGTGTAATACGCGTGTTACATAGGGTCGCAAATAATTAGGTTAACACTAAACCTGGGACTGAATGTGGCCAATCACAATCGTTAGAAGTGAAATAACTAGATCCAACAAGCATTTAAAGCCCTGTTGTTACTATATGCACCGAGTGTTTTAATATTCAGAAAATGCGCATTCTGTCCACACAGGATGTTTGCGTTCTGTACCATTCTCATGATGAAGAGGAACTATGGCCTAAAACAGTCATAAACGTTTGGTCTTCAAGATACAGACAGAGCATAAACCATACGGCATAATTAAATTTTAAAACATTTAGATCAGGGTGCACAAATTCCGGCCGCCAGGTCGCCGTGGCGACTGAACATTTTACGGTGATTTGTGGGTTGTTACTATGGAACCTACTTCATGTCTGGCGACGAGGATTTTGAGGTGGCTTCTAGATATCTGACAAATATGTACACCCCTGATTTCGATACGTTTCAGGCTTCAATAAATGCAATAACCAACTACTCTCGCTGGCGTACCCCTAAATGAAATTTAACGACTTAAATGTACCATTTTTCTTTTGTATTTAAATAAAACAGCTGAAATTTGAAACATTGGCTCACAGTAGGGATGAGTTTTATAATGTTGACAAAAATCCTGCGCATTATCAAATAGGCCTATATGTGGCTTGTGTTTAATATATTATTGGACATTTTATCCTTTTTTATAGTTCGATTCTTTATTACGGCCGCGTACCAGTAAAGACTGTTCGGCGGACCAGTAGTGGTACACGTACTACAGTTTGAGAAACCATGATGTAGGTCGTAATGACGTATGCATTGTGTGTATGACGTGTTCTGCTTCCTCATCTTAGTCCTAGAAAGGATATTTCTTCCTTTCTTAATCTGACTTCTACCTACTCATTGTAGGTGTAGTGGGGTTTGTGATGCATCTGATCACACTCAATGACACACAGACACACTCGGTAGGACTCCTCTGGACGAGGGATTGGCCCCTCGCAGAGACCTAACTCTACCTGACAACACACAACGTTCACATAACCATGCCCCCCGGTGGGATTCGAACCCGCAATCCCAGCAAGCGAGTTGCCGCAGACGTAATCTTTAGACCGCTCAGCCACCGGGATCGGCCTATAAATGACTGTAAATAAATTCTAACTTTTAATTCCTGCAATTTCACTTTCAAACGTTTCGAACTAATGACTACAGCGAGCAATGGTCAACGCACCTGACAAGATTACATGCTAATTTATCAACAATTGCACTCCACAAAAATTGAAAAGCTTATGCGTATACAGAAGAACCCATAAAAGATGGAAATGCAGTCAGGACAATCTGACCAGCACATGGAGACAAAACGTAACATACTAACACTGGCGGCAGTGTAATGACGGCGTGCGTGAAAGGAATCAGCATATGTATTAATGGAGGCAGAGAAAGAGCTGTTAACTGACACACCTTGCATGTGATCCGCTAGGCGAGAGTGCTAAGCAATAAATGCACGCCACTTTTATAACAAGGCAATTCGATTAACGTTCATTAAAATGACATATCCGCTCGTTAAAATGTAATATCACATGTTCTCTTAACGGTAGAACCAAT
Organism: Reticulitermes speratus; assembly: GCA_021186555.1. Classification (NCBI taxonomy): domain Eukaryota; kingdom Metazoa; phylum Arthropoda; class Insecta; order Blattodea; family Rhinotermitidae; genus Reticulitermes; species Reticulitermes speratus. Next base: position 33,532,338 of record JAJKFL010000003.1, on the reverse strand, counting down.
ATCATATGCATACTAATGTCTTGGTATAAATAGTTCACGCAGTCAAATTAATCTTCCGCGTTCTTCTGATTCTTCAATAAATTACCACGAAACGTAATATTTATAGTATGACGTATTTATATCAGTCAATGTGTACCTCATACCAACTAATCGTCAAGAGCCATTTATTTTATTTGCAAAAGTGGTTTAGTGGTTTATGTAAGTCATTAACAGCCCTTATCCCCTTAATACAGGACATTCTTTTAGCATTTCGTAACGATTACTCCACCATCTACTGTCATCTGTTGTGTTTCAACCAGAAATTGCAGGTATAATTAAAATACTTTTATATCCCTGGAAGGTCTAATTTAATGGCATCTGAATTAAATTACAAACAAAATCTCTTCCACACAACTTTCCTTCCCAATCCTGTCCAATCCATTTCTGACCTTATCTCACAGGACGTGGAGCGGTGCGAGTGAACGGACTGGTAAGGATGTACTAGTATATATTTAAATATATATTTAAAAAAACAGCGAAAAGAAATCCAAAGGGTGAAATTTGAAATTTGCTACGCGTGCAGGCAGGCGATTTTCATTTACACAGTACAAGATAATGCTGAAAGTAATGGTAAGGTTGGTAAGCAATACTGCCACGTATTCGGGAAGCGCGGGTTTCAAATCTTGGCTACACTGACTCAGGATTTCCTCAGTCCTTCCAGGCAAATTTCTGGATAATACTTCAAATTATGCATCCTCACTTTCTTCCAAGTCTTTGGAAATTCACTATTCACATATCCGTCTAACGTTCGACACTGTACCTTATAATCTGTGCTACTGACAGCTTCATTAATATTTAAATTAATAAGATGCAACACCTACTGTAAAATAAAAACATATTTGCAAAACACAGCAAGCCTATAGCAGCATTGGTACGAACTTGTATCTTTTATGTAGATATATCGGGAGGGGAAAGAAAAAAAAATATTCCACCTATTTCAGAGATTTGGGCTTGCACGTCGTCTTTCGAAGACAACTAAACCGAAGAGTTTAAATGGGTTAGCTAGGAATGCAGCACGCAGAGAAAAGCAAGACGTAGGTAACTGTTCTCAAACCGGCATGGAAAGAGAGGACACGTCACACGAAGAAACTGCTGGAATGACAGAGTTGGGATACACTATCGCGGTTAGAAACGGAAGAGAAGCGAAATATATCTTAATGGAACTTACCATGTTCTGTAACCAGAAGCATAAATTCTCTCAAGAAAAACAAGTCTGCTTCAAGCACAGAAACTGGTTCTATCATAAATCACACAAGTTTCGATTGGCTGTAACGTGTTACTTCATGGTATGTAGCAATTTTAATTAGCACGTAATTCAAACCTAAAAAAATTAAAAATACAATGGTTCCATACTCATTACGTCACACTTTTTATGGCTATTGGATATCAGCCAAACCTTTGCTTGGCGGTTTCTTTCGTATGAAAGACGTTTATGGTTGTGTCCGCTATCAAAAATTTTAATGGGTAACATTTAGAGTGCTTGTTACATCGGCACTGCGTTCCCACCAAATATAAGGCATGTCTTTCCAGTAAGCGGAGGGACAAAGAATTCTTTCTGAATATCGGGATAACTTTCAGTAGAACAACGTTGGTGTAGGTTTTTGAAGAATGAAGAGAAATATGGAATGTAAGGTGGGGGGAGGGGAAGAGTAGACATGAAGCTTACGAACTGGTACGTCAGTCTTGAGCATGGAAGTTATCCAGGGCCGGAGCAACGCTCACTAGCCAGGGTGGTTTTACGGAAATGTATGTTAATTCGCTTTAGGTCTTAAGCTTTGTAAACGTTTGTACGAAAAAGCCTCCATCAATAAATGTAATGACCGATTTTAGTCAGCAGTCTGGCAAATAATAGAAACTCAAGTCCCCTATACCTTCTCTAACGCTGTGCTGTTGTCTTAACTGTTAAAATTTGTAAATACGCCAGGCAAAAATAATAATTCATTCATTACAACACAGCATTACTGAAACAGGTATAAACAGAGAAACAGAATGCAGGACGAAGCAAAATTGATCGGAGATGCATGGGTTACCAACCGGTCGGCTCGACAGTGGTTAGGGTTACAGATGATCTGTGAAGTACGAAAGTCGTCTAAACGCTACTTATAACTTCTCTTCCTACCTCACAATAAAAGCGGACGCACTCACGCACACACTGTAATAAAGACGATCCGTTTACTTTACTTGGGGAGGGAGAAATGGTGTTTATTCTGAGCGTCGTATGAAATACGTAGTATAAATACGTACATAAATGTTCTGAAGAATTAAATCAGTGTTTATCTAACCTAAGAAAACAAGCTTCCTGTATTCCATACGTATGAATTTTATGAGAGAATATATATTTTCAGTCCGGCCTCTTCTACCTACTCATCTTAGGTGCAGAGGATTGTTGTTACACTTCATCACACTCAATGACACACACACACAAACACACACACACACGCTAGGACTCCCCTGGACGACAGATCGGCCCGTCCCAGAGACCTCTAGCTGCACAACACACAACACTCACAAGAGACAGACATCCATGCCTCCGGCGCGAGAATCTAACATTTCATGTACGTAATTAACTACAGCAATTCATTACTATGACAGACTAATTTTGCACGTGATCCTGTTTTGAGAGTAGTAAGGAAAAACTTGTTTTGTTCTCTGAAGAATCACGTTGTAACTATATTACATGCCACAAGTTGGCACCTCTCTGTAACAGCAGAGCAGGCTACACTGTCAAGAAGTACAGCGGAAGTGGGCCATATAGATTTCATATTTAAATAACAGCAGCAAAAGTACTCCAATATATTTTGGTCCCATCTATGTGTTTTTTTGTTAAATATTCTATTACGGATTCTCCGAAAGCTGTACGAAAACTGAGAACGTTAATATCGGCTCCTAATTAACAAAATAATGACTGAATACTGTGGTAATGAATTAGGTGTAAGACACGCCAAGACTTTTAAATGCAGGATTTATTACTCTAACTCGACAAGGACAAAAAAATAATAATAAATATAGGGTAATATAACTTCAGTACTTGTAAATTTCTTTATGCAGCGCTAAAATACAACACATAAATTCAATAACTTAAAACAATTTAGACTTTAATGAATTAAAAGTAATGGCATTGCACCTTAATTTTAATGACAGGAAGGTGTGTGAATTTACGTGTGTTGGAAAGCTGTTGACATTGCATAATACTCAACAGGTCCTCAACAAAAACTGTATTTGAAAGCAAATACTAAAATGGGAGATGCGAATTCGTTGCGCGGTTGCAAGAAGAAGGTATCAGTGAAACATCTATTTTCTTCGGGAGGGGGGGGGGGGCGAAGGGTTATTGGGATGCAAATACAATGCGAGCCCAAGTTTTTCGACAACTACTATATGGGATGAGAGATTTAAGTTCTCACAGCCATACTGATGAAGCTTCATATCTTGTGGGACGTGAAGCCATGTAGATTGGCACAGCTGCGGCTTGGTGCCGCCATCTTCAGGGCATTTAATGCCTTCTTCTTTGACTGCCCCGGAAATGTAGGTTGCAAGCAACGCAAGAATCATGCCAAACTTTTATCTACGACTTATAGTATAGTCATATCACCGATATCTGTAGCCTCATTCTAAATTAGCTCTTTGCAAACTGGCGTTCATCTAAATTGTACACAAACATAAAGACCAGAAGGTTACGTTTAAGGATATAATCGCTGTTTATTTTCAGAACCGTACGAAATAACATTAGCACACTGTTTGGGAAATTGCTGGAATTCTCAGTGTTACATACAGCGGTGAATAATTTTACCACTGGGATTTAAATGGTTGATTCACATCTCACGGACATGAAAGTGAATTCCTCTACAAAGATTAGCGTGTTGTAGTCACCAATCAGGGACATTTCTCTGCCTCAATAAAATAAAAGGAAAAAAGGGGGTCAGTTTGTAGCTGCAAACTGACAGTAAGAAAAGTTTCAGTTTTTAGTCAACCTGATGATTGCTTTCAATGAACAGAAGTTTGGGACATGTCACAATACATGTTGGGCATGCTGCATCTAATCCACAAATGACAACACCTGAAAGGTAACTCTGTATTGTAGGAAGGATGGGGTGTACTGACAGTAACATGAGACGTTTCCACGGCTGGCGAGCAATTTGATCCTGACTATGTCAATCGTGTAAGAAAGCAGATTGAGTAAAATCAGCGAGCACAAAATTTGAATTTCTCTTCGTACAAGCCGAAAGTCATATGGAAGCTGCACGAACAGTATGAAATGTTCAAGAATTAATCCTCCCTTATGTTCAAAATCACAATTCATTCTGAAATTTTGAATCCTCACACACTTAATATTCAGTACTTGTGTCCTATCGCAGAGGTCCACAAATATTCCAAAAATCTAGGAGCCACCTCAAAATTGTAGGTGCCACGACTGTGGCATGAGGCAAGTTCCATACTAAGACCCACAATTACTAGGCGCCACAGCGCCCGAGATTTGTGCACCCCTCTCCTATTGTATTCCGTATGTTGTGTTTACGTCTTCTTAACTCAATATAAACCTCATTAAATGTGGTTAGAATACTGATTAACTTTGTACCGCACCATAAAATCTGTCGACCGTACCAGTAGTATTTAAGAGCAGTATTTCTTGACTCGGTACCGGTGGCTTTTTCGGCTGATATAAGACGCCTGGAGAACGAAGCTGACCACTCACCTTCATTTAGTGCCGAAGCTAGGAATGTCTGGAATTAAACCTACACTCCTCCACATGCCTTCACGGCGTGGTGGGTAATTACAACCAGGAAAACATTTCTCTTTAACATTTGTTTAGAAGATGAAAGAGATTCGCCTATCTTAACACATCCGATTTTACAGCGAGTGAATATAAGAACCATAAACCGCAGTAACTCTTTTAATCTAACGTTACAGCACCCTCTTTCAGTGATGGGACTCTTTCAGATCCACACTGAAGATAGGGTAATACTGTAAAACTTAAGTATACTGGTCGTATCAAGATACATCCTCATTTCTGAGAAGGGGGATACACGCGGTTATTACGTTATGAAGTTACTCCCACAAATTACTCGCAGTTGGTATGAACGGAATTTGTTGTATTTTACAGTATACATTTTTTAATGCCTGTTGTGAGGAAAAATGAGCATTTTTATTAGGTATTCCCTTGCTAAAACATTTTCGTCAAAACTGGCAATTTACATGTAAATAGCGCTCACTCACGAGTTACTGTGTGCGTGACCCGTTATCTTTCCTGAAGTTAACAAAGTGCTCTGAAAATCCTGAACGCCAGTAACAAACATACGCTACAAATTTTTGAGCCTACAAGCTCGTTAATTTATATCGTGCATTATAGGGAGCTGTAATTTGAAAATTAAAAACGAGTTGGTGTTTGTGTAGTTCATATTTAGTGGCTACAGGGCTAGAAAAAAAGGCATAAAACATTGACAATAATCACTTGTCACGCTGTTCAGGGGAGGGGTTAGACACCGTGAACGATGCCTGCTAAAGGTAAATACAGTTGAACCCGGTTATAACGACATCGGTTTATACGACACCTCGTCTAGAACGTCAGATATTCTCTGGTACCAATTAATTCCTCCCTGTTAACAATAACGTTTTACTCCTCCGTTATAACGACACTCGGTTATAACGACACAAAATATTCAGTGCCTTTCATGACGTTATAAGCGAATTCAACTGTATATGAAACATCGGTCCTAATAATCTGGCACCCAAAGACGCTAACATATCGCCTATCAGCTATACATTATTCATGGCACAAAAGTACGTTGTTGTAACTCCAGACCTATATTTGCAGGCCTGCGACCGCAGTTGCATTATGATTTTTAGAAATTTCAATTTTTCAATTTGAAAGCTATTTAATGTGAATTAATCTGAATTGGATTTCCTTTGCGCCACAAACGTTGTTCGTGTAGCAGAGTCAACATGTTGCAGCTTACAAATAACATTTGAAATTGTAATTAGTTTCATTTGATTGCAAAGTGATATTACTGTACAACAGACACAAGCGGCCGGCCCACGCGCGCGTTGGAACAGCAACAAAAAGGACAAGATATATTGGTCTGATTAAACAATACCCCTATATTTATGGAGTTCTGTCACAATTCATCTGTAACGTCCATCAATTCAGTTGTGAATTATAATATTCCATTCGTAAGTAATGCATGTTTAACCGCTTAAAACTCACTGGTAATTGCACGTATCACATGCTGTAACGTTAAGAAACTCTACATATTACCAGCCAGTGTATTTATATGTACCAATCATTTTCCCGACAACATAACAGACTGGTGACGGGCTGTGTGCTCTGTGAGGTACAAACTGAAGTTTACAAAGGAATTTTAGATAACGTTCAGTCCTCGACGTGTTCAGGAAACTTACGATGACCCTAACTGGTAAGGAGAGAATATGTGAAAGGGAGACTCTTGGTGTTAGTTCCGAAACCAGCTTAATCTTTCGTAGTTTGTTTCATCCGACCAACATCGTTTGCCACTCCTCAAGCAAATCGCCCCACAGTATAATATCCGGTTATAGGAAACACAAAATTTAAACATAAATGTCACTTTTAATACGCCCACATAGTGTAAATATAAAAGCACTATTAAAATCCAGTCGCATTCCTTAATGTCTCTTTCATAGTGCCTTGTGGCGGTTCGAAACGGTACAGTGCACCGGCACCTATATTGACGATGACGAGTTAGATAAATATTATAAATTCAGAACTCGGGGAAAATAGATCTCACTTGTTCTTATCCCAAACAATATTACTGCAAGATGAAACAACAATAAAAATTTTATTATTTTTAATAGGAAAACGAAGAGGCATTTTCTGTTTCCAGGAGTGAATACCGGCTGCGTTTTTTTTTGTCAAGCGGTGATTACTTGCACTTCTTCCTTTACAAATTGCACTGCTTGTATCTCTTTTAAATACCTTGGCTACTCTACAGCGAAACGATACCATGTGAATGGCAGCTGTATGACTCATAGTACAAAAGTCAATAAAACAATGCCAAATTCCTATTACTTTATATCAGGTGCAAGCGGGCTGGGTGCAGTACAGATCCGATTGTAACAGACATGCGCAATGCAGCGAAGAAACTTCGGTATTCCTTTATTAGTACTTGATAATGTGCGAATAATTTGCCGGCTACTTAATATGTTTCGCACATGACAAGGACCCTGGTCCTCTTTCACCCTTCGGTGTGCTTGAAAGAGACTTTTTTTATCATTTGGCATGTTTGCAATGATGTGTTTCTAATACAATCTGTGAGAAAATTATGGGATCTATGGCCTCCTGTCTGTATTCATACGCATGAAAAAACTTCATCGCAACTGAATAATCACCTTGTCTTGGCAAAATTTAAATTCTGGTTCATTACCGAATTATTCAGCACATTGTTACAAGTGGTTCACTTAGTGGATCAGATAGAATAAAAAATTTATAAGTCCAATATAGAGCTTGCATGCCGATAACTTATCTCATTAATAAGAGTCTTTAACTCTGAAATAATCTGTCAGCATGCACTTCACGTGTTTGTCTAAGAGGACATACGGACATAGTAACAATTGTCACATTAACATACACTATCAGAAAGGTTGTTAATAGTGATGCGTGTCTGGAGCATATAACCAAGTGCCTGAGTTAGAACTTCAACGCCTCTTTTCTACAGTTACGTTTCTGATATTCATCAGCTTTGTCATCAAGTTGCATCAACATTGTGCTGTTGTAAAAAAAAAAAGGAAGGAAGAAGAAAGAAGAAAAAGAAGAGTTTGTGCGAGCCGACAGCTACAAATCCACTACATTAGTACTTAAAAGTATGGAAACATAGAGAATAAGTGCATTTAAAGCACATTTTCTCTTGCCATTGACACTTCGGTCCAAACAGCCTTCTGTTCGACGGGCATGACAGGTATTTCAGCATTTTTCTGCTCTTACTGGCCAACCCCGTGATTTATAACACGCCATATATTTACTTTTTCTGCCAGTGGTCATACGGTACACTAAGGTGGGCGTTTTAGTATACACATACTGCATAAACGTGTCTGTTCTCAGACACTAAGGCACAGGCGAATGGAGTATGAACTGACCACTCACCATCATGTAGAGAAGAATGTATGGAGCTTTAGAGCCATATCCCAGTGCGTCTTCTCTGACAGGTGAACACAGGCACAGAAATAACTTTATTTGAACTACAAGAAGTCAGCAGCCATATTCAGAACTGAAGTGGCAAGGTTAAGTGCAGGACTGGCTGTTCTAGTATAAACAAAACTAAAACATTTCTCATATGTGTTATTTGACATACGCCCTTGTCGACGATGAAAAGTAACTGGATAACAGAATAAACCAACGGCTGCTCTTAGCATCACATTTACACTGGGGAAAAATATCATAGCACACGCATGGGTATATGACGTGAGTGCCTGCCAATGTGTACACACATATGTGCATACACTGTTCCACGCTCGAGTAGGAATTGCCAGACAACAGTGAGGTTCAAAGGTCAATCCAGAAAACTGAGTCCTCACTATGGAACGTGCTTTAAGTCACACTTTCGGCGACTAGAACAGAGGCGTCCCCTACGTTTTGCAAAAATCTGTGACCCCTACATAAACAAATATATATATTATCAAACCACGATAAAGCACCCCCCCCCCCCCCCCGATACAGCGCCACCATCACTTCGCACCCATAAAAATTCTATGAACAGGAATTTCTTATGATACAGCGTTTCGATTTGTTGCCACTCTGGATAACACCACCACAGACTGCGGCGAACAATCGTTGGCGTCTATCGGGCTGACTATGCACTAAAGTTTAGTTCGTACCTTACAGAAAACACAGCGAGCTCTCTCTGAAAGACCAATCAGATTAAGCTGCACACAGAAATTACAGTTGAGTATTACGTGAATTATACACAACACAAACAAGCTGTGTCAGGGAAATTGTGAGCTGTCAGTATTACGCCTCGCGACACACACACACTACCTACCAGACTTGAAAGGGCTAATATGATTATTAACCGTTTCCGAAACATTTCAAGTAGCAGAGCAGTATGCCTATTTTGTTCAGCCTGCGTCAGCTGAAGAGGTACTTCAGAATGATACGCTTAGCTTCTACAAATGTAACCCGGGTAACAAACAATCAGTGGACATGGACAGAAAAAAAATTATCGTGGCACTAAAACCTCAGAATGTAGGAAACGGAAGGCATAACTATTATGATGTCTGCTCAGTGACTTCACGACTAACCCTCATTATGGCACATCGGAGGATGCTTATTGTCTGGAAACGAGAGATATGGTGCCTTCTTAATCACGTGTCGGGATGAAGCACCGAGGATCCAATGGGTGTATTTCTTTCGTTGGACTGGAATCTTGCTGTTTGTCGGTAATAGTACTTTGTATGATCATTACAACTATACGGAAGACTTGTTGTGCAAGCGAAAGTAAAGTAATTGCGGCAAACTGCGGCTTATTTGCCATACGGATTTCGAAGTCCAAGCAAATTTAAGGCTTCCCTTTTGCAACCATGATTCTTGTCTTAACCGTCTCATGAGGGAAGAATACCGACTGGTTAGCACATGATTTCTAAGGTTCTCAGCGTCTGTCTGAGTGATTTTGAAAATTCGTAATAACGATTAAAGATTTGGACGGCCCGTGAAACGGTACAGACTTTCGGAAAACAGAAAAGTTCGTACCCCTGCCCAGAATCGAACCACGATTCCTCCTGTTGTCAAACCCATAGCATAGTCACTAAACGACTACGCTATCCCGCCTACCATTATAGCTACAATTGAAAAGTTAAACTTCCTTCTGGGGGTTAATGATTGTCACGACACTGGTAGAAATTACTTTATTTTCATATCAGGGAGACAATTGGGAGCAAAGTCTGGACGTTGCTTACCGAACTAACCCAGTACTCTAAGTCCAACACAGTAATAGTGTAATTTGCCAAAATATATTTATTTCTATAAATTTTGATATAACGTATAACGTATACATATAAGGTAACATTGAGGCGCGTTCGCATAAACATTGTCTCTGAGGAAAGTCTTCATGTGAGTCCCAAGTTTAATCAAAATTGAATTACCTAGACAGATTTTCGAAAAATATTCAGATATCAAATTTCATGGAAATACGTCCAGTGGGAGCTGAGTTGTTCCATGCGGACAGACAGACAGACACATACAGACAGACATGACGAAGGTAATTGTTGCTTTTTGCAATTCTGCGAACGCGCCTAAATGTTTGGCGTGTTTTTCCTTTTACAGTTTATAAGAATGCGTGGAAATTTTGTAGGCTGAACGTCGTACTGGAGGAACAGGTCAAGGAACGTGAAGGTGGATTTGAATTTTAATAAACTAATTTTAAAGACCCAAAAGCCTTCTGGTCTCCTTTTGCAGCTGCGAGTTCAGTGTCCTGCTAGCATATACGGTGGGTTTGCAGCGGTTGAAGTAAGTCTGCAGGAAGCCTTTCGGGTTAACACTGCAAGGCACGATGAGTCTACACCTCGTACCGAAAGGTCTATAAGCCTAATATTTTTGAAGTAGTTGCAGAAATTCCGTTCTATCAAACAAGGTTATTTGAAAATGACGGAGAAACCTTCATGGGAGAAAGTCCTTCTTGCGAAGCTAACAGTTCAATTTTTAAGAAATTTTCTGCATTTTATGGAACAAGAATGTTCATTATCGTGCTAACAAGAGCCCGCCACCTGTCCCTAACAGGAGCCAAATAAATGCAGTCCACTCCATCCAATCCTATAACTTTACGACTCACTTTAACTTTATCCTCTCATTTACACTTAGTTTCTCCAAGCACTTTAACCCTTTGAAGACTGAAATTAATCGTCAGTTCCTACCTAAGAGTGAACACGGTCTGATACCATTACAAAAACAAACCAGTTATTTTTGTTTAGGAAAATAATCGGTTTATGGTGAGAAACATATGAAACACAAATGCACTGTGTGGAGAAATGCGGAGTTCCTATTTTTGCAACATGTGGTACATATATTTACCATGGGATTTTCGAAGGCCAAATTAGTTTTCATTTCTCAGGCAATTAACTCAGGCAGTACGAAGTTTGAGCCGGTCATACTGTACGCAGACGAGAGAAGAGGCATACAAGGCATCCGGAAACCGTAGACAGATGGGACAGCTTCGCGGCGCCGGGGGGTGCGGGGGATAACAGATTTGAAAATAAATATGTTGCGAGGGTGTCCAGTACATTTCGACTGGAAGAGGACGGGGTCCAAAGATGAGTTTGTGCGTGCGTGTGTTAGTTAACAAACTGCTCTACAAGAGCGAACGTTACGGAGTAGCTTTGGCGAGCATATTAATTTCGAAAATATTCATGTGGTGTATCTATAAACTCGTATACACATTCGACCTAACAGAGTTAAATTCGATGGTTTTGTCATGAATGTAATAATGTTAAATATTTCGCTGAGTTTTTCTTCAAAACGAAAAACGTCGGTGTTTACACGTTTCCGCTATCACTGGACTATTAGTGTGGGAAACACAGCATGACCGACGAAAGCTGCAATTACGTACGGTGTATGGATAGGCCATTAACTGTGGCGGCGAACATTTGTCTGTCGTGCAGGTATCGAAACCTTGGTTCACTTGCAGCGTAATGTCTTGCTTCCAGTCTTCAGGTGTAAGTTTTTAAATTCAGGTAGAGTGCTTCCTGTTTGTAAAATGACAGGTTAGGCCACATATTAACAGAAAAGTTGTCGGTGTTTTTTTCACACCGTGATAATTTTGTTGGAATAAAAAAACAACAAATAACATCTATGCTTCCCCCGAATTCTCAGTTTGTTGATAATCATATAATGCTTCAGCATCAACAAATGTGCCGTTGCGCTCCACCGCTGCAAGTCGGCACGAAACAGAACTTTGGTAATACGAGTACGTACTTCATGAAGGCGGATTTACGGTAAGAGGTGCACCAACCTTACAGCTGTTGTAACAGTGACTGACACGTTTTTGGTCTCATGCGCGGCCCACTTTCCTTAGCAATACCGAAAATAAGGCGTGGCTGATTTACACGTTTCGTTTCATGAAACCTGACGTTCAGACAAACGAAGTCATAATGCTTGATCTTTGCTTGTGAAAGCTGCCGTTCGCACTGTTTGTCACAAAGTGTTAAGAAAATTATACGTATAATCAGAACCGTAAAGACAATAGTATAAAATTTTTATAGACCTATAGCCCTGCTCTCTGTAACACCTTCGAGTTACTTTCTGAAGAGAACCGTGCAAATTTTGAGACAGTCGTACAAAAATTTGAGCCATCGATGTCCTATGAGATAGTGGACCTAAAGCTTATGTTTAGAAGGTAAAAATCTGTTATTCACCCCTTAAAGAAAGAATGGGGTTTTACTGTGTGAACTATTCATAACATAAAAAATTTAACACTGTGCGGTCTTTTCAGGGTATCCAAAAACCCTTTGGCCGCTTAGGATGGAGGAGCAGAATCTGTTCTGTCAACCCGGACCAAAGGGATTAGGATTCGTCGCGACCCTGAGAAACCAGACTCTCCATATGATTACAAATTCTCTCGACTGTCACTCCTAGCATCTTCAAAAAGGTACGTTGAAGCGAGCTTATGCTTCGCGTACCGGCACGCAATATCCCGAGGCACTGCTACTGCTGTACTGTACGTGTGTCACCTACTGTGCTAAATGCGACGTATAAGATACACAATAGAACAGCAAGCACAGCATTAGAAATTTAAACACTGCGATGAGTCTTTTATCTTGGCTTTAATTTTAATTTTCATCTTTTCATGCATAAGATAAATTTTCTACATGATTCTTTTCACAAGATACTTTCATGGTTTTACGGTGACCTAACGTACAGATCTGTTCAGGGAAGTCAGCAATGTAATTTACTGTACCATGATGGTGTAAAATAACACGCTTGGAACAAAGAGTGTACACATAAGGTACCTATGTGAATAAGTTATGTTAAAAGACGGGAAGATGCCGCAGTAAATTTCGGAATATTAGTTTCAATAGACGAAGTTATTCATACAACAGTAAACAAATTAAGCCAGTGTCCTTATATGACAACAAAGAATCGAATAAACCCCCCCCCCCCTCAAGTGTTCAGTGCAGAGAAACTGATAGGAATGGGTTCTAGGTTTTACTGTCCTTGAACATCTCAAAGACGCTTAGTACAGCCGACAGGATTTGCAAAATCTTTGGCACAAATTCCCATGAAAGTCACTAACCTGAAACAATATTTGGAAACACCAGTAGGCTTGCATGTAGGCCTGTATGTAATGTGTGTGTTGGTTCTCAGTTTCTTGAAGCCATTACCAGCCCGAATTTGTGGCCGAACAGTATTGAGATGATCTCAAAGTACTGCACCATTATAATACATGTAATGCCTGTATGGGTATCACAGTGTTTCTGGTGTGCTTCATGTTATACTGTATGAGTCAAATTAAAGAATCCCTATTACGTCGCCTGACCTACGTCGAAGTCTTAACTACACAATATGGCCGTGCCATGGCTCAGGCGGTTAGTCGCCGGCCTCCCACCGCAGAGGCCCGGGTCCGATCCCCGGTCAGTCCATGTGGGTTTTGTGTTGGACAAAGTGGCAATGGGACAGGTTTTTCCCCGAGTACTTCGGTTTTCCCTGTCAATTTTATTCCACCGGTGCTCCATTACTTGGAAAAATAAAAAAAAAAACTGATCATCTTCCTCTTCATCACAAGGGTTGCACATTAAGCCTTAAGGCTGCGGTGTGTCCGTAGCTTCTGCTGCGGGGCCTTTCTCCACAACTACACAATAAAGATAAAGTTCACCCAAGAAAAGGCCTAGAGGGGGAGTACAGAGCTCTACTCTTTCTTTAACGTCGGCGCTAGATGGTGGTGGGTGGTCAACGCCACGCCACGGCCGCTTTACCCTAGGGAAAGAGACCCGGTACCCATTGTACAGGAGGCTGAGTGGCCCCCGGGGCCGGTCTGGACGGGTACGGACATTCTCGCCCCCACCGGGATTCGATCCCCGGACCCTACAGCCCGTAGCGAGTCGCTATACCGACTACTCTATCCCGGCCCGGAAACTACACAATATTGTTTAAAAATTACAAGCGCTAGTGAAAGCGTTATAAATGAATCATAAAGGAAGGTTTTCCAAAATCAAAACACGTGGTAAAGTAACACGTCAGAAACAAAACACCAGAGAGTTTCACATTGTACTGACCTGTAACCGTGCTTAAGGTTACAGTAGAATTTCTACATTAGAGTACATCAGTGTTATAGTTCAGTCCACAACCGCATGGGATGTTTAAATGTCACTGGGCAAAGTCTTCAGCGTTTTTCGCAGTCTTGTGCAGTCAATTGCTGTACAGGCTTGCCGTCTCTCTGTTGCACGCTGCACACCATGGCCTTCCTTAATATACACAGCCTACATTATACGTCGTGTACATTACACGACTCCCAATTGCGCGAGCTTAATTTAACTGTCCATTGAACAAGCAATATTAGAAGAAGCCTGTGGGAGCAAAATGTAGTGGAAGGGAAGGCTAGATAGGACAGCAGGGAAAGAGGAACAAAAGAATATCAAATGAGAATGGCAGTATACTGAAGATACAGGCAGGTAGTGTTAAATATTTTCAGTTATTTCTCAAATTATAATTACGTAAAACAGTAACGACTCTCTCATAATTTAAAACACTACACAAAGAATAACTGACACTTGCAAAACAGACCGAAAGACAAATAATTTCAGTAGCTTACTACAGAAAAACGTAACTTGTAATACCTTCTGTCCGAACAAAACAATGACAAGTAGGTCTGAAGAGGAAGTAGTGGTTGTAGCGGCACTAGTCGCAGCAGCAGTAATAGCACAAAATTACACGTTTAAATTCTTGTTCTGATCGTGGCATCTACTGCCATCCAATTTTTACTGATATCGCTGCTTCGAAACTCGCAATTTCAGACATTGCTGCTTAAGGTTTCGTTTCATAAAAAAGCTAAATTTGTCCCTGCACACGACATGAAGGCATAAGGGGGACTATAGGTATAACTCCACTCATTCTTATCACCGGCATTGGATGGGAGTGGTCAATATCACGCCCCGTCCGCTTTACTCCCGCGAAATAACCCGGGGTACCCATTGAATAGTGAGTTGGTCGAGCCCCTGACCCGGATCCGAACCCCGTATCGTCCTACCCGTGGCCTAGTCACTATGCCTACTACGCTATCTGGGCTCTTGCTTCATTTCGTAGTTCATAATGCTGAGATATGTTCAAGGTACGTCATTCCGTATTCCGCGACCAGGATCAAAAAACGCATTTCTGCTGTCTCCACTTCCTTCATTCGTTCTTACACCATTATCCATCATCATAAGCACAATGCTGTAAATTCGTAAATAAATATAAGATTCAAGCCCTTTATAGGTCTGGATACTTTTCTTGCAGGTAAAGCAGCGGGTACATGAAGGTATAATTTCCAGTCCGCCACGTCTTCCTGGTGTTCACAATAAAAATTGATTTCTTCACGTAATTAAGTTTACATAAATTCATCATATAAGAGCCGAAAAAAAAACGAATAAAACACAATATCCTAGCAGTTTTGCCGTTAACCGAACTTATTAAAAACATGAAGACCTCACACAAAGCGGGCCTACCATTGGAACATGATATCAAAAGGAAGAAACTGAAATACTTTACACAAGGAAGACACAGACTGGTATACAGGAGGAAGCACCCTACTGACAGAAGAGAATTTGTGGTTTTTCGTATTGCCTTTGAAGAATACCATTCCCAAATGTTCGGAATAGGAAGGGGACTAGCAGAATTCCAGTACTACTCAGTAAATCTGCTGTGAGGTCAAGCAATGTCAGTTCTTCCCTTGTCAGAAGAATTCACTCCACCCATATCTTGTGCAATTTTCACAAAAGAGAAAAGAAAAGAAAAAAGAAAAAGGACTCCCTGTTCAGCCTCTATCACCAAGACCTCCCTCACCATTCATTTCTCCTCATATGTCCCTTACACACTTGGCCGTAAATATGGATGGAAGTGGTGGATGACTTCTTGGTCTGTGGGATGCGACTTCTCTCTTTTCTTTCAGTTTCCCTACCACCTTAGTTTCTATTCTTCCACCTTTTTCCCCGCTGTCGCTTCACCAACCCTAAAAATCGTTCATTGTCATTACTCTCCTTCCATACGCTCCACCCTTCACCCTCTTGAAATTCCCAAAACATTCCACTCACTCCTTATTGAACAACATCCCTCTTTTCTACTCCCTCACTGCAGAAAATATTATTATATCTAACATATTTTTCGCATCGTCTCATCCATTCCTTTTTTTTACTACGTAGCCCATATTTTCAATTTATATTTTGTTATACACCCTTCGCTGTATATGGCCGATGTTACTTTCCATTCTCTACGTAAGTCTACACCTCCCGAGGCCGAAACTTCTTCATCACTTTCTAACAATTCCAAATAAGAAATGGAACTTCCTTGATCCACAGTACTGTCACTGAACAATCAATGTGAGTCTGAATTCAATAAAACTACATATACTATGAAAGACGGATACGTATACAGAAGTACACTCATTCTCCTTCCGTTTCAGTAACATATTCATGACGAATGACTGATAGATGCATGTAACGGATGTAATAGGAGGCAGGGAGGAAGTATAAAGCTGTTGAAAATATAAGTATATATTTACAATGCAAACACACATTTGCATACGTCAAAAAACAGAGCTGACTGAGAGAAGTCCATTAAGGAGGCGAAGGTTCGCATTTGACTGTAGCGCCATCTCAGAAGAATAAGAATACGAGTAAGATGAAGATAATATATATAATTATTTTGCTGTAGTCAGTTATCTCACTGCAGCAAAGTGCAGACAATTACAACGCTTCCTGTTTCTTTCATTATACTGTACCACCATGCAAAAGGACGTTCTAGACTTTTCCCCCTCAACATTTCCATAAATCAACGTATACTAATTGAATTTCAAATCCTGTGAGGCATGAAAATATTGTAACCAGTTTTAAAGATTGGTTTTTGCATTTCCCAGCGGATCCCCAAGCTTCTTTCACTTATGTTTCTCTTCTCCACGATACTTCAATTCTTGAGACGGGGAGGAGGGGCGGGGCGTTGGACACAGAAGGAATGCAGACCTATAACAAGTACGGAGTCTCAAGAGATCCGAATGGGATAGTATCAAACCCCTGCCAGTTTTACGGAAACCAATCTCGGTAACAATCCCGTTATCTTCCCTCCTACCGTTTCTATACCCAAGGCACTAACAAGTTCGGAAAATCACTTCGAATTGTGTATGCAATTCACAACCTAAGAAAAATTGCACAGAAATATAAGCGGAGGCACGGGACTCATAAGAGTTCCGAATACCATTCACAATTAGCGTCGAAGTTACACGAAAACTCGTATATTTTAAGAAATTCTTACTTCCTTTGGGAGCAAAGTTTGGAGTATCTGCATAGGTCTGTAGTTCTCTTTAAAAGTAATGAATTAAAACCACAGTTCATGTCTCAATAGTGTATCTGATTATTACGACATGATTCTCTACACTTTTTGTAAGAACTGTTGAGTCATATACGCCTATCCAATATTATGTTGGACATTTCTATGTTTGAGGTGAGCTTGTACGATGACGTACATGAAAAACGTTGGCAGTTTGTTTCGGGTTTTAAGTGTACCAGCGAAGCATTCAAACGGTGCTGGGTTTGAGTCCGACCGTCGCACTAAGCACAAAATAAGAAGGCCCACAGTGGTCTACTGATTTGCGAGCTTGCCTAGTTCAAAAGGTTCCGTGTTCGATCCTAATCGTCGCCACTAATGTCAAAATAATATAATAATAATAATAAAACTTCAGTATATGTTACCCAGTCACCTTTCCCCCCCCCCCTATGGCTCGACAGCTCTATATGGGTCTGGCCTCCTCGTTTCGTCGAGGTTTCATGATCACACACATTAGACACACCACAGTCGGTAGGACTCCTCTGGACGAGGGACCAGCTCGTCGCAGAGACCTCTACCTGACATCACACAACACTCACAACGAGACAGACATCCATGCCACCGTGGGATTCGAACCCACGATCCTAGTAAGCGAGCGGCCGAAGACCCATGCCTTAGACCGCACGGCCACTGGGATCGGCACCCAGTCACCTTAGGATGGGAAAACAGTCAAATGCCGAAAAGTCGACAGGCATCAAATGTACTTTAATAGAGAGGAAAGGGTCTGGAATTATGCAGCATAGTTCTTACTTTCCAATACAATAATAAAAAATACGACAGGTGCGCACCCAGAATATTTTATTTGGGGGGTGAGGGGGGGGGGGGGGCTGGAAGGCTGACCCCGTGGCTATATAAAATTTATGTTTGCTTTTAAAAATTATGTTCTAAAAATCACGTCGTCAGTATACTGTAACATAACATTGTTTGTAACTGCATTTATGTACATACAAATACAGCTACATATTCCATGACTCACTCACCTAGTTTAAATCACTAACTTTTTTTTTTATTTCCTCTAAGGCATCCAAAGTTTTTATTTTATATTTAAAAATTCTAATGTTCTAGTCATCAACTGATTCCGGATGAAGGGTAAATCACGTAAAATGTTTAATATCATCGTATCTACAAAATCCGTGTTTTTAAAATTTCGACTTGAGAGGTTGCCGGGCTGTACCCTCCCCTTCGGCGCGACCCTGAAATAAGATAAAACCCCAGAATTTTCCTTAAACCGATGCTTTACACTTCATACCCATCACAAGATATAACACTCAGTCTGTAAAGACCTGAAAATACTTGCGTTTTGTTCGAATATCTCAGCTTTCCTTAATGCAGAAACACATCGTCTAGAGAGCTGAAAATCATTTTTTGCAGTTTACTTTGAAGTATGTGACCGGTCCATTTTTGGTGATGTAACAACATAAGAGTACATTTAAGGTTGTTTCATTTTGTATACGCGACACATGTTGAGCAATTAAACGTGCCTGTTTGTCGGTTCATAGCTGCAGTGTGACGACGTGACGGGGTGGGGGGAAGCTGGTACAAATTACGGGGCCCGATTATGTTGCATATATTTTTGTAGTTTTCAGTAGTATCATTATTTGTCGATTATACAAATCAGTCCTTTCAGACCAAGCCCACATCTCTCAACAACTGAAAGTCAGTCTTTTCGATTTAGTGCAAATATTTTTAGCCGATCCACCGTTGCCCGGCAGCAGGGGGGGGGGGGGGGGGGGGGGGGGGGGGGGGGTTAAAATTGTTTTCACCGGGACCCGAACCCGCTTTCGGCGTCCCTGGCTGCAGTGTATAAATGTGTATTACGCTTAGGACAGGATTTGTTCCCGGCTGTTAAGTCTTGCCAAGATATAAGGAATTATACAAACGGTCTGACAGCAAAACACGCAAAAATGGCTGTTATTGCCATCGGCTAATAAAATGTAAAAATTCCTTGTAACAGAACAGAGAACAAAGACATGCGAAGGAACGTCGTGGCCTAATTCGGGACAAAGCGACAAGAAGAAATCGTGAGAACGATGAAGACGATAATGACAATAAGAAAGCCAGGAGCGTAGAAACTGGCACGAAAAGTACTTGATAAAGTGTCCTTGCAACTACCGCGTGAGGCTCTCCCAGTTAGACCAGCAGTTTGCTCGGAACATCAAGTGTAAGGACAAGTGTTGAGAGAAAAAGTAAAGAACGCGAATTTCAGTATTTTATCTACAAACCACGTCTTAAGTAGAAATATTGTAATACTACAACGGCAGTAAACAAGTATTTCTTTGGCTGCCCTACGGACATACAGCGATAATCACCGGAGTTCTATAGGAAAATCCATGATGGGTTCAGAAACAATGATGTCAGACCATACAAGAAACAGCATGGTCATAAAACACATACCTTTAATTACACTGTATTGCTTTCTCTTGTGTTTTGTTCCTTTTGGTTTCTGTTTGCTTATGTATGAATATATGTATATATGTATGTACGTATGTACGTGTGTGTATGTATGTATGTACGTTGTGTATGTTGTAGTATGTATGTATGTATGTATGTATGTATGTATGTTTTTTTTGTGTATGTGGTGAAGGACCCCGCAGCCTTCAGGCTTACTGTGCAACCCTGTGATGAAGATGATTAGTTTTTTATCGTGCAATGGAGCACCGGTAGAAATAAACTTACAGGTGAAAACCGAAGTACTCGGGGAAAAGCCTGTCCCAGTGCCACTTTGTCCACCACAAATCCCACATGGACTGACCCGGAAACGAACCCGCGCCTCCGCGGATGTATGTGTTACTTTTGTATGTTAGTACAGATACTGTAAATGGCATTAGGCTTGATGGTTGAAGACTTGATAGTTAATATTTTATTTCAGCATACAAATGCACCGGTGACTGTGCAAGCAACATTATTCAATGAAGACTACTCAGACTATCGGCCGTGCGAACATGACGATGTGTACGCAACATCTCACTTCATTGCAAGTCACCACCGTAAAGCTTCAAAGCAGACAGGGAGCCGAGTGTAACAAAGCCACAGCCTTCCCCAGAAGAACGTACAGACACCGAATCATGTATTCTATCTTCCCTTAAGCATCTACGCACATCGATATATCCTTCCTTCCTTCCAACCTCCTCTTTACTTAATTCCAGATGCAGACAGAACTCGTGCCTTCGTTTATCCCTCATCCTATTTTCATTCACGGAGGAGTTCAGGACATTAGCAAAATCCTTAATCAAATAAAGGGGTCAGTTATGTGCAGAAGTTCAGACAAGAAAAATGCTGTGCTTTTTGCAGCCGTATCTTTTCTGGTTGGTAGTCAATTCCTTACATTATCATAAAACCTGAGGCACGAATTGGACACTGCTACACTGGGATGATAAAACATATAACAAAAGACCGTAATCTGAACACGAAAAAAAAATATTTCCAAGCATTCGCATGCCATGTTTATCATGTTGAACAACTCATGTACAAGTATTTATACCATAAAAAGTGTAATAAAATTTTCGAAAATAAAATAGTTCAAATTTCCTCCCGTTTATATTTCATGTTTTTACTCCAGAAACACACACAAAAGTGGTGCCCTGTAGATGAATTTACTGAAGATAAAGGCAGAAACGTTTAGGCACGAATGGAGAAGGGATTTGAAGTACTGAGTACTATCTTGTGTGAGTAGGGAAGGGGAAGAATGTGTTAGAAAGTTGCCATACCCCAAGTTCATTTCAAATTTCCCCTTTCTGCTAAGTAAAATCTATACTAGCTCTCGAAGTATCGCGCCAGGAAAATTATAGAAAATGAAACCAAGAGGAAACACTGTTGTAACAGGAAAAATCAACCCCACCTCCAACAAGGGGTAGTCGCCTTCACGTAAGATAAGTTTATGTCATAACTGTGTTCTACTTTTAATTTTATGATCAATTTATTTACACCACAGATTAATTTCAAAGACACTTCTCAAGTACTTTCGTGTTAGGTTCGCCACCATCTCTCTCTTCACCATCTCGACCTGCGACATCGACACTGCACGTTCTATTCGCTTCACTCCGGATCTATTAACAATCCCACCGCATTTCTCATAACCCATAACGTCAACAGGCCAGTCCCAGTCCCTCAGGACGTGTCACGGCTCAGCCGACCAGTCGCCTGTTCCTTTTGGCGGACGCCTAGGCTCAATGCCAGGCCAATGCAAGTGGGATTTATCGTGGACAAAGCGGCATTGGGAGAGGGTCATATCCGAATACTTCGGATTTCCTCTGTTAGTATCGTTACAAGAAGGCTCTATACTCTTTAATTAATCTACCACCTTCACTACAGATTCATAACAACTGGCAGCGTCGTTAAATAAAACACAACCGGTGACTCCATGTATATTTGTAATTATGTCTGCCACATTTGGCACCCTGATAATAACTCACGTCAGAATACAGCGTGGAATGATCTGATTATTAATGAGTTGCAAAGAATGTGGAAGGAAGCCGTAATGCCAAATTGCATGTAAGACGTCTCTGCTAGTTTTCGTCTGGAACTGAGTAAAGTTAATAAGAAAAACTTAAGTCATGATAGCCAGCCTCCGTGACGAGTTGTGAACCCAGAAACTTCTTTGTACGACGGAGTGCTAAGCACTGGAACGGGAGAGCCCGTCAGTGTCTGGGAGGTTGACAGTGGGGGACCGCTCAGTACGCCAAGTTATACATATGTGAAGAGCTAGCCGACAGGAAGTAACAAATAATGTATGCCAGATACAGTTAAGGACACTACAGCGCAGCTCAGAGCCATCAGAAGACACAACAGAACTAAGTACAAACGCCAACGGTGTTTTCAAATTACGACGCTGCGAATATCCTTGTTCAAGGGCGCAGTCCGCTACTAGTTCAGCGATTAGACCGGGCTTACGCAGCGCTGTAAAATAAAAGCCTGTATTACCCTATTTAGTTAACTAATGGTAAAGGTAAAGCTGCAGACACACATTTTAATTCAACACACACATACTTTGTCACACCAGTGAAAAAACCCTGTGCCATAAAACTGAAGTATCCGAGTTTCAGTACGAAAGGCTGGTACAGCCACTGTAACGTTGACCAGGCCTATTATTAAAACGGTTGTACTGAGAATGAAGTGCTGAAACAATGAGACAATGACAGGAAATGATTATACATGTGCCGCGGAACATGCTGTTAACTAATTATTAATTTAGTGATAGGGGCGGTGGCTTTTGGATAGAGTACAGAAGAATGTTTTGGATCGAATGGAGAGGAAACGAGAATAAGTTGTGTAGCTTTTCAATTCAGTATGACGGGAATTACCGTCCCAGTGAGAATCACAAGTTAGGGTAAATGCGACTGTGTAGCATTTCAGCTCAATATGGCAGGAACTACCGTGCAAGTGAGAATCACCAGTCAGGGTAAATGCGACTGTGTAGCCATTCAGTTCAATATGGCAGGAACTTCCGTCCAAGTGAGAATCACCAGTTAGGGTAAATGCGACTGTGTAGCATTTCAGCTCAATATGGCAGGAACTACCGTGCAAGTGAGAATCACCAGTCAGGGTAAATGCGACTGTGTAGCCATTCAGTTCAATATGGCAGGAACTACCGTCCAAGTGAGAATCACCAGTTGGGGTAAATGCGACTGTGTAGCATTTCAGCTCAATATGGCAGGAACTACCGTGCAAGTGAGAATCACCAGTCAGGGTAAATGCGACTGTGTAGCAATTCAGTTCAATATGGCAGGAACTACCGTCCCAGTGAGAATCACCAGTCAGGGTAAATGCGACTGTGTAACCTTTCAGTTCAATACGGCAGGAACTACCGTGCAAGTGAGAACTAACAGTTAGGGTAAACGAGTCTGTTTTCAATGTTTATGCTTTAAATAAACAATCGCAATTTCTTGGTATATATTTTTGGATATAACTGTCGTTTGCCAATGAATATGTATGTGTGTGTGTGTGTCTCCACAGAGATTCGGAAATTAAAAGCGTTTTGATGTTTTCTAGTTTAAATAACGATGTTCCAAAGTATCCTATTAGGTACAGCGCCGTGTGACTTAAGTAGCCGTAACGCCATATTGCTCTCGTATTTATGTAGGGGCTGCCCACGAGCAAGCCAGATTTCTCGTAAGTAACCTGTTCAACAGACTATTATCTTAATGCATTAATTATTGTCCCTTACTGAATTCCCGCGATTAAAAACAATATTTCAAAATAAGTGTATCAAAATAGTATACAATCCCAGTCTCTTCCGAAGTCTCCAGGGTGTGCGGCTTTTTGATTCGCTCGCGGCCGAATGTAGACGGTGAATGAATTAATGGACTAGTGCCAATGTGGATGCCTTATATAGGACAGTCACACACTCAGCATCTGGCACGTTTTTATTCCCCTATTTCCCTGTGTGCTCTTCCTCTTCATATCGTCAACCGTGATGTAAAATTGTCTCCGCCTCACAATCGGTCAGTAACAACCGCTGTGACAGCTAGGTCTGTACAAAATGCGCATTGATCTGCGTATTTCACGGACAGTTACGTTTGCCTGTCGCATTCCCCATGAACAGTTTACTCAATCGTAGGAAAACCATTCACGGCAGAGTAGTAATAAACATTTCTGTGCAGGTATTCAACGACACGCGTACTGCTCCTCAGAAGAAATTCGTCTGTAGAACGATGGAGTGATTTTGCAAAGCAAATTTTAGGAAGATGCGTGAAGGCCTACCAGTTGACAAGCACGAAGCAACCCATATTCGCTTATAGCACCGACTTTCATATGTACAACTTACATAGTGTAGCAGGTGAAAGTCTTTCCGAGGGCACTGGTTGCACGAAACTGGTACACATTTCGAAGAATAACAGACTTGCTTGGCACCTTTTTGAAACGTCTCCATGAAAGCATACTAGATATCAAATGTAGCCGCGCAGGTGGTGGATCCATGGGACCCTTTCCGTGGCTTCGGTGTAACAGAAAGGCATTATTTGGAGAGATCTCGACCAGTAAACACCCATTTCAATTTCACAAAAGGCATTTGAATTTAAAACTGAATTTTATGTGCCGGTAAACTTGAAAGAACTGTTATGTTTTTCACACACACAAGTACAGCAACATACACTCCTCTGTCCGGCATCTGACATGATCACCTGCTCCCTCCATTTATTCTACCTCAAGACAACGAACGACTTCGTGCGTGTCTTTAGCGTCTTCATATACCTGTACGCAAGCGCAGACAGAAGGTGTGGAGCTTTACTGTCGTACCTCCAAAGCGGTGTGCTGAAGGGGAATTCCTTCGGGTGTACGTAATGGTGAGTTGGGAGAACATTCGAGCGATAACACTGACGTATATGTGTTTGGCAGAAGAGGCATGTATCTGCCCTTTTGACACTAATCCGTTCTACTTCCATGATAATGCCGAGCTTTCACCTCTACCTATTTCACCTATCAGAATAAACATTTTAAATCACAGGCCTAACCCACTGCACTTTATGATTAAACGTATATAAATATATCAAGCTGACACGCAGTAGTTTTTTTTTAATCCGACCAGACGATATAGGCCTACGTCTTATTATTTTATGATTATGTCAGATAAGAAGATATAATTACATAACCTCACTTGCTTTGCACAACTCGCTGTTTCTTTGAAAAACCAACCCCCATCCCACCCAGTTGTTCACTTCAGCCCATAGTCTAAAAGGAAGGCAAGCCCTTTACAGTGGCATGCCGCACAGAACGGGTGAAACGGGTTGGAATATAAACATGATGGGGGGAAATTGTAGTCGGGTTTAAGGCAGAGAATGGAACATTCGTGGGCTCCAAAATGGCAACTGTGATGCGCTATTGAGCCACCCCACACCCCTACTACCAATTCCGAGTCTCTCCGAGCCCGCCACCTCAGATATACGTAGCGATGTTAACAAGCATCATTGAGTTGATGTAACGTGGCGTCAAAACGTCTCTGCCTTCCTCAGCAAACTTCTCTCCGCTGTTCACCAGAGCCGAACACGGAGAACTGCGAAACAAAACCAAGTGTCTGTTACTAGTATCGTGTTCTTAGGCACTTTCATGAAACTCTGATCAGGACGGATAAAACGAACTGGCCTGTTTAATTTAAGATTTAGTGGCACTGCAGATATCTCAGAGTGAAATTGGGAAATGTTTACTTGGTCTTAGCAAGTTACTGTTTCTGAATTTGTCTGCAGTGACCGAGGAAAACCACGATAAGATTGTCGTTGTCCCAGCCGAGTTCTGAACCATGGCTCTGTCAAATCCAAACCCAAATCCAAAGCTCTGCCGCTTGAGGTAACTTGCTCGGTTCCCCGGCTGCAGATGATGAGCCAAAATAAGAACGACAACAGACTTTATCCCAAACCAGAATAACTCCATCTTCGTGTTGTAGCACACTCATTTCTACACTGCCATTCAAATTAGGCAGCACATTTGTCTTTGATACGATACTTCAAGGGCTTTCCTTCAAAGATCCTTACATGCTTTATTAGTTCAGACACATGCTACATGTCTGTAAGGATTTAATCGCCGTTCATTTACAAGAACTGTAATGTTCTTCATCAAGTACTATTTATCCAGCTCAAAGTCAGTGACCATCACATGAAAAATCCCCAGTGCATGCCGACTTCGACACCGACGTTACGTATGAATTATCAAAATAAACACCCATAATGATGTTATTTCTGCAGGTGACACCGGCTGGTAGCAAGCGGACGTTATGATCGGACAAAACGTACGCGGAATCAACAGACTGTCAATCACAAGGGGCCTCAGATATAAATGGTATGGTTTAACCAGGCTGTCAGAATTTCAGAATCTTAAGCTAAGAGCATCATGGTAACACGACCAAAGAATTGGAAAATATATGTAAGGAAGCGTTCGTGGTCTATTTCAAGGCCTATTTGAGAGATTACCCTAAGGCCACTGAGAGAAACCACGAAAAAATTGTCTGGAGGGTCCGGGATGAGATTCGAAACGACGACCTCTTCAAGGGTCAAGTAGTCCAAAAACTGCTTGAACCTTGCAGATGGGACCAATGTCCCGAAACGTCGCTAATCAACTACCAACCTACCCAACGCATCATCCCAGAAAAACGAAGATCTCAGGTATAAATTTATGATTCCTGTCGCGAATGCAAGAGTTATTTAAAAGTGCTGAATCATCCCTAGTCATACACTTTCCGTTACTTTATAAAGTAACTAGGCACTTAACGAATGACGGATTTCTCACTTTAACGGTAACATAAGCTGAATTATTTCATAAATTATCCACACTGCAGAATGTTTGAAACATTCTATGCACTGACAACGGGCCGTTCCTTATTCCATGGAAAAGCTGCGTGAAGTGCTGAACAGTCCTAACCACAAATTTTTGCAAATTCCCTTTCCATTAATTCATCAAGTAACTGGGTATATCATGAAACAACGTATTTCAGCATTTAACGGAAACATACTGGAAAATAAATTACACACCTACATTGCCAAAGTACCTCAGACACTGAGAAAACCGCAGTTGGCAAGACTGTGTTTGATGAGGATTTGCTGTAGGCCCCCCGGTCCCCCTCACTCAAAAATATTTTTCTGATCGGCCGAAATATAAACTGATAACGTAAAATAAGGATATCTGAGGTTTACATAGCAATGCAAATTAAGCTGTCAATACAAAGAAAAGTCGAGTTTATAAGGCAAATTATTTGCTTGAATATTCACACTGTTAAACAACGTATACATTAGGCTACACACGTGATATGCAGAAGGATTCTGACTTACTAACTCGTTTTACCTCCAAAAATGACAGCATGTTTCGTTCATATAACAACGTAACTTGAATAGTGTTTTTAAGAACGTTACAAAATATCGGCATCTGTTCAACGTCGCTGAGATACACGTCCGATATCTGTTCAACGTCGCTGAGATACACGTCGATATCTGTTTCCCAACGTCGCTGAGATACACGTCCGATATCTGTTCAACGTCGCTGAGATACACGTCCGATATCTGCTCAACGTCGCTGAGATACACGTCCGATATCTGTTCAACGTCGCTGAGATACACGTCCGATATTTGCATTCTCCTCGCGTCTTTTACTAAATAATAAATCACAGTTCAGTTTGGTAAAGAATATCCTCCATTCACCAGAAGCGAAAATAATTTTACTGGAACTCTGTGAGTCCTACGTTACGTTCTTTACAGCTACAAGCAGCAAACACATTTACGAGAACAGAGCAGTCCTATTCCTGGGTAAAACGATTTCAGTTACCCAGACTGTGGTGTTCAGCTGCGAGGCCCAGTTAGAAAGCTAGACTGCTAAGTAATAAACCCTTATAATGGGAAGTCTTTTGTGTAAAATCATTCGCTTCGCTCGCTAGTCAATTAACTCACCGCTTTTGTAACTGGGCCATATTCTTAACCAAGTAATGCCAATCCGCATCCTCACAATTATGCAGAAATAGTCGCTACAATATTATCCACTGATCAACGCCCAGGCCCGTAGCCAGGGAGGTGCAAGTGGGTGCAATCCATCAACTACAAATCTGTATGCACCCACTAGGAATGTGCAAAATGTCAAAGACAAACATGCTGATCAGCCCACTAAAAAACGTGCGACACCCTACCGCATCCACGTGTGCCTCTGTTGAACCGCCGTGGTTGGAAACCCCTCATTTTTAGAAACGTTATATATATGCAAACGGTTTTGTACAGTGTTAAGCTTATAGAGTAAAAGCTATCCCTTTACAGACCTGGACAGGCTCTGAGGGCTCTAGGAGGTTACGGCTCCCAGAAGTTTAAGACAATCGGCACGTAAGATGGTAAGGTCGTCAGCCCGACGCACCAGCCACCTTTACCCCCAAGAAAGACCCCTGGTACTTATTTCTGCTAGAGGTTGAGTTGACCCCAGGGCCAAAGTGCGGCCAGAGGAATTAAGTCAATGAAAAACCTCAATGACATCGGAAATGGAACCCGCGACCTTCTGGCTTGTAGCCTCAACCAACTGCGCCATCGCGTACCCCCTAGGGTTATAGAGTGAACCTCACCAAGACACTTGTTTACGCTCATGCATACATAATATACACCCTATATGTACAATGAAGCTTTATATACGTACATAAACATACGTACGTGTATGCGCCTGCACCGGAAAACAATGCATCTACATCGTTCACGGTTGGCCACGGCCTGCTTACGCGTATATCCCCTTTGATACCCAGCTTTATTTATGGTGAGCAGCGTGTCTTACGTTCATATCATTGCATAATTGAGTAACAAGACTTCCGCCTGGTGGCGGTGTTAATAACTAAGCTTATATACTGTATCTCAATTACATTCTCTCCCTCGGTGGTATAGGATGACGTCAGTCTATTTGGCTGAAAGTTGACACTCGCAGTTACCTGGTAATTAATTTCACATCAGAAGTGATTAGTGGGTTTGCAATTAATTATGTGCGCTATACACATAGGCGGCATACCATCTTCCATGATGCCAACACTTGCCAGGGAAACTCGTAATATATGGCTCCTTGGCGTCGCATAAATTAGCCTCGTGGTTCGCTTGGATAATTGAATTTATATATCCGGGACTACGCCAGCAGGTACGTATTTGGGAACGGAACTTCGTGGCGTTTAGTGAATGAATTATTGTTTGAATTCAAGGAACGTTACGTCGGTGTGAGACGGACCACCGGTTATTGAACTCACGACCATCTAGAGCAGTGGTTCCCAAACTTTTTCTGTCCACCGCCCCCTTGGTTCCATATACACACCCACAGCGTCCCCCTACCTTTTTTAAAAAAACATAAATGCGCTTTTTGTTTCCGCTTTTGTTTCCACTTTTATTTTATAACTTTAATATAATTTTAAACTTAATGTTTTAATGTGTTAATTAATAAATTGGAATTTATTACATTTTTATGATTAACAATAATTCATCTAGCAATAGTTTATTAAAAGAATAATATGTGACTGAATAACATTCATAAATTAAAATACTAAGAAATTTAGTTCATTTTTTATTTTTAACATAAAAATTGCTTCATTTGAATTTTATTATAAAAATAAATTCACTACTTGTCTACTAGCGCCCCCTGTGATAATTACAGCGCTCCCTTCCACCTCTCGTACCTATTAGCGCCCACCTCGGTAATCCCACCGCCCCCCAGGGGGCGGTGCCGCCCACTATGGGAACCACTGATCTAGAGCGTTACGAGAAGTTTTAGCATTCCCATCCCAAGTGCTTCCCAAACAGAACTTCGGGGCGTACAGCGGGAAAGTAATAGTGACATAAATGTACACACGTCGACCAAAATTTGATAGAGCTGTGCTTTGTGCAGATTTTACGTCAGCAGTAGCGGCGCGTGCAGAAAGAAACGTAATCGAACGCGGTTGTGTTTCTAATTTGGAGAACATTTTAGTATTCATACAAAACTGGGTGCCTGTATTAAATGCAGAATGTGAAAGACGATGGGCCGAGGAGGAAGGGAACCATTTCATCCGCGCCCTTTGTCCGGGCTTCGGTCCCAGCCCCATAATACCAAGCAGTAGTAGTTGGAAACGTCTCTTTTGTGAGGTTTTGTATTCCCTGAACATCTCACGTAATACGAATACACCACTGAACTCATTTAAGTACAAAAGAAGTCACTGGTGTTACATTTTGACAAGATCTGGAATTTGAAACCAACCCTCAGACATAAGATGCTTTCAGAACATACGTGTGCTTCATGTGTGAGGTGAAGTGAAATGGTTTCTGTGTTCGAAGACTTAAATAAAGGCAACAAAGATACAGCTCCACTTATTCCTAACTTCAGCACTAGATGAAGGTGAGTGGTCACCTTAACGTCCATGGCTGCTTAACCCCCGGGGAAACATCCCCCATTACCCATTCAACAGAAGACTTGGTGGGTCCCAGAGCCGTCCTAGGCATTTTGGAGAAAAACGTTTGATCCCTGACGAGAATCTAAACACGATTCCTCGGTCGTCCAGTCTGTAGCCAAGTGCAAGTTCTTGATATATATCATAAATGTCTATTGTAGAATTAATTATCATAAACTTCGCGCTTTTATCTCAAACATTATTATTCTCGTGTCACAACAGCCCTACTCAGGCCTAGGCCACCTCGTTGTTGAGGTTTCGAGATCACACACAAACACATCACACTCGGTAGAACTCCTCTGGACGAGGAATCGGCCCGTCGCAGAGACCTCTACCTAACAACACACAACATTCTCAAGAGACAGACATACATGACCCCGGCGGGATTCGAACCCGCAATACCAACAAGCGAGAGGTCGCAGACCACGCCTTAGACCGCGCAGCCACCGGGATCGGCTCATCTCAAACATACGCCAGTTAAATGTAATTTGTACTGTATATGATGCAAACATTCTCGTACTAAAAGATACATGCACTGCCATAGGTACCATGACCTTGCGATCTGTGCCATTTACACAAAAAATGCTCGATAAGAAACTACGTAAAGGCGTACATGAGTCTAACATGTGAGGAATCTGAAGCAAACCACTGCGGGCTATTTCACAGTGCGCCACTAGCATTTGAGGGGCGGAGGCGAAGCAAGGAAACACCGAGAGAGCTGGCATAACGACTTGTAGTTGAAGTGGGTACTACCAGAACACGGAGCAGGTATTGTAACTCCCAAGCTACAACTTTCAGTCCAACCTGCACTTCCAGAAATAAGCTGTTTCCTATACGCACGTCCTATAGCCTAACCGCTATTTACAATTTTGCCACCTTAGCGCCATCAAATCTGTACATTTCCGAAGCTTCCTTTGATAATTTGGTAATTTTATTTGGTGCAACGGACAGTTTGCCCCACTATCAACTCCCAACTGACAGATCGCTGCCTTTCAAAATATATTCGCAGATACTTAGGCCTACTGTAAAAAAGATTTTCTCCTCCAAAACGTCACCTCCATCTAATGTCGAATTTAAGAATGATTGTAGCTCTATCTGTCTATTCATCTCTACGAATTCATGGTGTAATCTGGGATTTGACTTACCTGAGGCCGTCCCATCAGTGTTGAAGAATGTGGGCACAGAAATGTCATTTATAGAGAGCGGCAAATTTAGTAATCGTAACCCACACGGCCGATGAAGGCAATTAGCGAGACACACTACACATAACCAGCCACGGAAAACTTTCGCTCTCGTATGTTTCAAATTACACAGAAAAAAGGCGTGGCTTTAACGACACCAGAAATTGGAAAGATATGTAAAGAAAATGGCTAAATAAGATGAAGGCAGAATTTAACTGAAGGAATGTAAAACCCACCGGATATAGTTAATAAACAGATCTCAGGGTGCAAGCGTCCTGGTTAAAAACTAGAAGAAATTATCTCAAACCTTCTTGAAGTCGCGCAGAATGGAGCATATCTTCGACTTGTTCCTTGTTATATTTTCCTCCCAAATTCAAAGCACCTTACTGTGCAAAAGTACGGTACTCTGTCAGAGCCCAGCAAGTTCTAATGTGCTTGTCTGTTATTATTTTCCTTCGTACTACATGTTATTTGTCCCTCTTTCATACGTCGGTGCTCTGTACAATATATTCCGTAACACAAAACATATCCTAAGTTAGTAGTGAAGAAATAAAATTTATGCTTCAGATCACTGTTAAATATGCTGGAATTTTAGTGAGGGACATATATGTACCTACACGTATCACCTTAACATCATTAGTCCATCTATTTCTGTCTTCCAACTGAAATCTTCCCGACGTAAAGACTAAAGATTTTGAACTTCGCCCCCGTCCAGTATTATAAAGAAGAGCACCTTTCGGGAACTGGCCAAATATCCCTCATTCTTCGTCTTGCAACTGAACTTTTCCCAACATCAGCACCCGAATGTTCTGGGCATGGGCATCCTCCAGTGATACAAAAAATATACACATTTAAAAAACTGAAACCGTTTCGGCCCTCATGTAAAATGGCTGGTGGCTTACAGGGGGGTGGGGGTTAAAGACAGGCTTTTCGGACTTGAACTTCTCCTCCATTTTAACTGAGGAAGGAAACAGAACCCACGGTGTTTATTTATCATATTTTTTTAACATTTTGGCCCTAAACGTAATATACCACTGACAAAATGACACTTGTAACACAGCATCTCAACGGGTTTCCCCAACAAAATGTTCTATGTATCGAAATATAACACAGCCAGCTGATTGTTATCTCTCATGTGTCACTATCCCAGTGTTATGCCTACTACTGCAGAGGATACTATATAAACCATGACGCTCCTTGTGAGGTCTGTGTAATGAAGTCTCCTAAAGTCCAAATACCTAACTGAGACGGCCCAGTCGAAGGGTTTTTTTTTGTGACCTTCCGAATTACCTACAGTGCTTGTATAGTGTCTGAAAATTCACCACCACCTCTTAGCTCTATATTCTTCTGAATTCATTACAGAAACTCATCCTTCTACGAGCAGGTTGGTGTAGCACTACCGGTCTACACTTGTGTCCTGAATATAGCAGGTTCGAGTCTCAGCCTGCACACAGGCCATTTTGCCCATGTTTTGAGTTGCTTTCCTCAGTATCTCCAAGCCAGGACCGGTTCCTTTCAAACCCTTTTTAATCCATTAGTCACCAGTCAGGACACTCACTAGACTACGAGCTGCTAAACGTCCGAGGAACGGCGGTTCGATTCCCGACCTGTCTAAGAAGTTTCTCTCGTCCAAGCCCCCAGACCGACTCCAGGCCACCGGGGCCTCTCTCCACAGGGGTACAACGACTGCGGCATGAAGCTCACAACTCACTCACTGCCGAAGTCCCGAGTGACCTGGCTTTACGTCCACTCCGCCATGCCTTCCAGTCGTGCACGGGGACTCCACTGTCACCGTTCCGTCGACGTTATACGGTCCGACAGTGCCGTAACATGAACCACAAAGGATAAATGTTCCACCAAACGGCCGTTAAAAGCGAATCGCAATTACGTTCATAAAAACGACTGAATGCTGGTACATAACAATGTGGTAAGTGCTGAGATGTAAGAGTGAAAGTAAATGAAAGATGTGATGTTGACCGTGAAAGTTCAAATTCAGCAGACGAGAGAACAGCGGCCCAGGTCTATCTTATATGGATTTCGGGTACTCCACAACGGTGATTATCAGTTTAAATCAGAAGTCCCAAACCCGAGGCCTGCAACCCGCGGCCACATTTGTAGCGTATAAATATGCGTGCGTGCGTGTGTGTGTGTGTGTGTATATATATATAATGTTGGGGGTTTGGTGTACCAATTATTGTGATTTTTACATGTGCAGCCCGGGAATCAGCCCACATTAAAATTTGTGGTCCTTTGCCAGAAAGAAAAATGTTGGACAACTCTGGTTTAAATAGTAAGCCGGTACATAACATGGCGACGGACTTTAATGTAATTATTTTACGACACTGTCGCATCCCAAGACTATTCATATAGTCGACGGTATGATGGACAAATTGGGCAGTATTTTTGAAGAAGGCGATCGTGACGTAATCGAGATACTATCACGGCGTGTGCCTGCAGTGACTGAGAAAAAAACGGAAACCCGAGTCTCAATAACTGTAGTCTCGGTCTAGTGGGGGCCTCCCGTGAACAAGTCGGAAGCGTTGCCGATACACCAACGTACTCGTTAGGGACATTTGTACAACCACGCTGTATACACTCGCGGCAGTGACGTAATAGCCATTCGCTCCCCCCCACCTGCCCCCCTCCACCTGCGACTCAATAATCGGTGCCCCTCTAGTTATTAGCGGAGTTACTGACAGGTCTCATAACAGGGATCCTTGTATCGGAAGAACGGAATCCAGCTCGAAAACCCCCACAATAAATTTTAGTATTCTGTACTTCAGGGGGTTCCCTCTGACCCAAACACCCCCCCCCCCCCCCCCCCCCCCGCGCCGCATATTCTTCAAGGGCCTCATCTACACCACACGCTCAGTCTGCACGCTTTGCCTCCATTTAAATGAATCAGCTCATACGAACAATCGCGCAACCGTCGCGTGGTGTTCAAGAGAGCGCCGGTATTGTACGAAGGAATATTTGACAACCAAGTAATCCGATTACCGCCAGATCTTCAGGGGTTACGTTTCTGAACACGCACCAAACCAAACGAACTGCGTTCAGCCGCAAGGGTACCCTCTACGCAAATCCTGCCCGTGAGCATAACTTGCGCTAATTGTGACATTACTGATAATGTGAATTAGGCTTACCAGTAAAATGAGTTACAAAGTTTTGAGCCAATTGAAGAACCTCGCTACTTACTTGAGTGGTTGACTGGTAGTGACGTTTCGGAACTGCGACGATCGTTGTACTTTACAATACTCGACTAGGCCTAAGCATATTTACTTGAGTGGTTGACTGGTAGTGACGTTTCGGAACTGCGACGATCGTTGTACTGTACAATACTCGATTAGGCCTAAGCATACTTACTTGAGTGGTTGACTGGTAGTGACGTTTCGGAACTGCGACGATCGTTGTACTGTAGAATACTCGATTAGGCCCAAGCATGAACTTTGTACGGGAGAGTTACTCCATTACTTTAAAAGTAATTACACGGAAACATGAAGCAAAATCGAACCATTAATAAGTTATAGCCTGACGTAACATGACTAAAATTACATGTACTTTTCATCCTAAGCATACGCCTTCTGACCGGTCGATTCGGAATTGTAATTTCGTGCTTCACGGGGGACTGGAACCCGCGATGTCACTGTTTTCGAGGTCCAAGGCCGTGTGCGACTTTGTTCGGTCTTTATACCAGGGGCCGTTCTTGTGGCGGAATTGGTAACGGGCACTGGGCCATGTACGTCTGACGCTTATGTAATGAGAAGGAATAAGAGACAGCTTTATGATAAACCTGGATCTAACATTATGTCACTATGCATTCCGAGCAGGTATGATTAGAAGTGCATGTGACAATTGGATATTGAATTCTGGTTAGATGCAACAATGCTCACTGCACAGTGAGAACGAAACGATATGCCTATCAGCAGAACCGTAACATGTATGCCCTACAAATTATCATTATGATGGGCAAAAAAGAAGCTAAGAGACAGAGAACACAGCATGCAAAATCCTGAGATCTATAGGGAGAATTGGCTTAAAAACGTTAAAATAAATAGCGTGTGTTGGTGTTAACTAGAATGAACTCTTGAAACCCTGAAGGTTTCTGACATGTTCAACATGTACGGTTTCGTGAGTCGTACAATTAAATTTGAAGTGCTTAATTCATTCCATTTTTCAATGTAATTCCTGAAGACAGTGATGCATTTATCCCACCGAGGCACAAGATTAAAAAAATTCCGTCGCGACTGAAATCGGGCTCTTGCATTCACAACCATTCACTAACACCCAATTCCACTTCCTCATTTCTACGGTGTGTTACGATCTGCGAAATTTCCTACATTACATTCGTCGCCAAAGGGTGAACCTGTGGCTACGAATTTGGACATTTAAATTTTAGCGCGCCCTTTATGTAAAATGTAAATATTTTATGAGCCAAAAAAATATAACATCATGAAATACGCCGCATTTTGTGGAGAAAAAACAGAGATTGTGCAGCAGGTCTCAAAAAATTCTGTAAGTATATCTGTTGACTAATATATAAAATGCGGTCGCTGGAGAGTAGCGGGACGCCTGTCGTATACATAGGACGCGCGGTGCCTAACGGAAGTTACAGCAGGCACATATATACCCAAACTGCCTACGGACTTCGGCTTCTCGTCCGTACATCGAACGAGAATACGTGTGCGTGTGTGTGTGTAATGGGGCAAGGCAATGATGTACTAAAAATTTCAACCACAAAAATTACGTCGTGATACGACATCTATGGCCCATAAACGTGATGCGTAAAATTAAATGCGGTGACAGAAATGCATTTCGTAATTGCATTCAGTGAAATAGCACGTAAAATAACTTTACTTCTGACCTGCATAACGAGAGACATGTTCGAACGTACTGACATGTTATACACCTGCCTGGAGACAGAAAGAAACCATTATTGGCTCATCTCCCCCCCCCCCCCCCCAGGGTATTCTGCTGTGGTCACGGAAAGAAATCCCATGGACTGTATCGTGTGGACAACGAACGATACTCGGTACCTCACTTTACTGCTCACATTCCCCTCCAAGACCCTGTGCTCTACAGTACAACTCCACAGTGCGTATTGCTGGGTTTCAGGCGCATCTTTTCAAGAAGCCGTTTTAGCTCTTGCCTATGTCAACCAGCCCAGGTACTTCACGGTAACGAAGGTTATCACTACTAACCATCATCACTAGACGGCCTGTGTAGAAAAACCTCGAGGGATATGTGGAAAGATTCGATGCATGGGTACAAAATATCCCTTCATCAAGAATATAACACACGCCTTCCCACCCTCTGGCCACAAGGAATCTCGGTCCTATTCTCCCAAGCCACCCACACCGTGTAAGCGCATACAATCATATTTCTCGTTATAACAACACAATATATGACACTATACCTGCCACATCTCATATTATACTTACAAAAAGTACTTCTACTATGCTCCTACGTTCTCTTTATTAAAACACATAACTTAAGATTTCTCCTTTGCTTTCTTCTCTCCCCTACTTCTGCAAGAAACGTGTGTTGCCAGACAAAACTTCGGTAAGGAAAGAGATGTCTACTTTATACGTGATACTTCCAAGATATTCTTGCGGTCATGTAAGAGAAAAACGGTGTATGCGCAACGAATCCTGACACTGTAAATGGAATGAGGTAGGAATCAAGCACATCGTAGTCTAAATACTGATTAAAAAAACTCAGGCTGGCTATTCGGTCATACATGAAGGCAGAGGCAATCGCATACAGAATCGCACGCTGCTTGTCAAATCAGCTACCGGCCCGGCCAAGCGCGTTCCCCACATTTCTTCAGTTCTCGCTACGAATGTTAATTGTTAAATCACGTAAGCTTACGTTGAAACAGGCGTTCAAGCAATGCACAGATTATCTGTGTACATTACGTTGCGTAACTCACCTACCACTTCCAATTGTTATCCCTTTAAAACACAGTGGTTTACTATAATGGCCATCTAAATAAACATTTGAAGAACTCGGGATATACCCTCCCCCCACACTGTATTTATACAAATCTCACAATAAATGTCGATTATTTCCGTACACAGCATTAACTGTTTCATTATAACACTGAAGATGAGGTGTATCCTGCGAGGTAGGAAATGAGTTTTTAATATAACTTGAAGTTTAAGCTTAAAAAATGTATGCCTCGTTATTCGTAGTTTTAAAACACCAAAGATGGTGCAGTCCTCACAGCGAGAGGATTAACCCCTACCCCCATTTCATTTTCTTTATTCAAAACACCTAAAACTAACTGAAATTTTACAAAAACATGGACACTATAAAACCAAATAAGACTACTACTGTATTCCGTAATAATGAAATTAGGGTCATACATCCGTCTAATTTATACACGTTGCTGGAGAGCAGACAGCAGGGTTCTCCGGAACGCGGTTACCTTTGTACCAGACTATACGGTGTCACATCCTACGAGGCATCTGTACACAACGTATGCAGTCTGTTTGTAGGTATCTAATTTTAATACGTTTGTATTCCACGTTCATTAAGCCTGAGACTTCTCATCATATCCAGTACGCGGTCTGGAAATTTATGCGAAGACAGGATGATATTACAATTGATCATAGAGAAATTTAACACAGCACGAGCCTATGGACCGTTCTGCAGACACAGTGCATAGCGTGGTGACTAGTCTATGGGCCGGATGATCCTGTGTTCTTTCCCTGAAAGGGGCATTTGTCTCTGGGGACAACTTAGCCCCTATTCAATGGATATTGGTGGTTCTTTCCCAGGGGTAACACGGCTGAGGCCACTCACTCTGGTGCCGACGTTAAGAATGAGTGGAGCTATATCTCTCCTTCCCCTCTAAGCCTTTATAGCGTGGACAGCAACTTTACCTTTTCATCGCCCTGAAGCTATGGGTTCTATAAATGTTCGGGAAATTCTAGACCAGATGAGCAACCATCTGCTTCAGAATAGTAACTCTGCTCAATGGAGTCGGTTATCGGTACCGAAGCGTCAGAATAATATTCCCATGGCGGTAAACTGGTACTCTTTTTTATGTGACGTACCATAACCTGCCATTCGAGTTAATTCGGCCGACCAAGTTGAAGAAGCGAAACTTTTTAAACGACCTTTTTCCACACGGTACGAATTTCACCTGCATAATATGTACAAATATAAATATTCAATTGCTACCTCACTGCGTCTCAATTACAACAAGCTACTTAGCGAAATAAGAGTTGTTTGCTCTGTGAATCACGTGACACACAAAGTATGGGCTTTTCAAATGGTGACGCTGTGAACATACCCGTCAAAGCCGGCCGACCTAGACTAGTTCCGCGCCTACGCAGCATCATACAATAAAAACTGTAGAATGCGGCTCTCTCGAATGTGACTACACGGCGTCAAAGATTCCAGACGACCGTATTTATTATAATTACCTATGAGGGTACCTTAAAGTTTTCATAATCACTCTCTGCGGGTAAAATTAGGAATTTTTAATGTTAAAGCCAGACGTACGTATACTAACATAACACTGACCATTGAAGGACTGAATGACTGTTGCCCCCGGCCGCTATTCTTGGCTCAGCAGCCAGACGGTAATAGGCATATAGACCGAGCAGGATGGTGTAGCGATAGCATTCGCACATTATGGAGGCGGGTTATGTGTTTTCCTTAGCATCTCCAGGAAAACGCCAGACAGTATTCTAGATTAGACCATGACCATTTCCTAATTCTTGCCAATTCCCCATTCACAGAGCCTCGCAACGTCTGACCTACTGATAACGTCCTAAAATAAAACATAAAAAATAACTGCATATAATCGACTTAAAACAGGGTAAATTAGATCAGGAGTCGGCTGATTAAACCACTGCCGGAAGTTGCTTACAATGGAAAAGTAACATTCTTATCGCAGCCGCCTGGGAAATTTCACGTGCGTGTCATCTATTACGTCATCGAGCCCTAGTCGTCACGCGTATCTATTACACAGCAGTATAGCGCGCATAAAGTCATGTAATGATGTAACAGACCTAAACGAATATGTAACAAAATATCCTACGCACTGTTTACAACAAGTCATTATACATGAGGTGCTTGGTTAGTAACATTATTTCGTTAATTAAGCTCCTTTAGCCTAGCTCACATTTCAAAATTAATGATACTGTTATTACACACACCCCTTTCATGGTATGTGACTGTAATCTCTGTGTGTTTACGACCAGCATTCTACCCAATGCGTACCGGGTTCTTGTAGTTAAGACAGCTGCATGGATTACAGGCCTGTGGCGTAGCTTGGAATAACAGCGTGGTGTGAATAGTGTGTCAGATAGATTAACAGGATGAACTGATGTGGAAGGAAACAGATTTGGCCCGGTATGAGTTGTCACTGGAACGTTCATCTGGAAGGAACCAAGAAATATATCCTACCAATGTAGGCAGAGACTAGGAACCCAGGAAACACCAAATAAGCATCAGTGTTCACTGCAAGGCAAAGTCAAAATTTATGGTAAAATTTATGTTACTAAAGAGCGATGGCAAAGAATGGAGTGACATACGGACAAATTACCGAAAATAAGACATACCAGAAATCCATGCTACATCAACTTTACTATGGAGTGTAATTAGTATTTTCCTTTCGACCAAGGCAGCCGCCTATTACTTCTCTACAGCCATATGTAATTAGTTTTTTTAGAAGGGCCCCGAAGCAGAAGCTATAGACGCACCGCAGCCTTAAGGCTTATTGTGCAACCCTGTGATGAAGATGAAGAGAAAGATGATCAGTTTTTTTCATTTTTGCAAGTAATGGAGCACCGGTGGTATGAAGCTGACAGGGGAAAACCCAAGTACTCGGGGGAAAAACCTGTCCCAGTGCCACTTTGTCCACCACAAATCCCACATGGACTGACGCGGGATCGAACCCGGACCTCCACGGTTGGAAGCCGGCGACTAACCGCCTGAGCCATAGCACGGCCTTAATTCGTGGCTTACTAATAGGTTACAAAGTCATACACGAATAATAAAAAATCGCTCTTAAAAACAGCAGCGCGGCAGAAAACGAACACTAGCTTGGGGTGAGTGGTCAGCTTCACGCCTCGGCCGCTTTACCTCCAAAGAATATCCCCGATACCCACAGAGCAGGCTTGTTTGTCTCTACAGCCGGTCTGAACGCTTTAGATATTTCTCCTCCCCCTGCCGGGTCCAGCTCGTGGCCTATTCGTTACAACGACTGAACTATCCCGGTCTATGTATGAGAAAGAAATGGGCCATAAATTTAGGCGAAGGAGACTTCAGTGGAATGACAAGATAGGTAATGTACGTTAACGTAACATTAAGCCCAAATTGTTCTTCAGAATTTTAAATACAAACCACGAGCTGTGTAATTACGTGGTACAGTACAGACGAACATAAATTTCGCTCTGTCCATCGTCTGTTGGTTTTCAGGTAAGACTTACCTGGGGTCAGAAATTTATGTTACGATTGGGATATAGCGTACAATCCCAACTAATTAAAACTTTCTAAATTTTTGGTCCTATTGTAAATCCCCCCATGCTCGATATAGGCCTACTTCACGCCTATGTGTGCACAGAACTTCGCCATGCAATGTTGTAAATGAGTTTGGTCTCCAGGTAGATATGTACCGTGACTTCTCATTGGTCAGTTCTAACAAGGTTAGACGGGGACTGTCTCTAATTATCAGCTCCACCACACTACAGGTCTGCCAGCACACCTTCTTCAACGATGCAATTTCCACGCCCTTCCACCTTCCCTTACGTCTCGTTTTAAAATCGTAGGTAGATGACACGGTACAAATTTAGTGTCTCGTACAACCATTCATTTCCGGCAAACAGAAAAAAGGAAACGACTCTTTGTGTTATTTGCTGCCAGGATGCTAATGTGTCGGTACTTTTTTGCATCGAATATAAGAAAAGTATATTGATGGTTGCCGCTCAACTAGTGCCAAGTTCCAATGGTTACTTTCCTCTCACATTTTAAACGTAAACGCTTGTAATTAATCGAAGGCCAGTTAAAGCATATCAACAACTGTCATGGAGGATAAGAGAGGTTTGACTTTAAACTAAAAGCAATTAGTCCCACAGAGTACTGAGTTATTGACCTCGATCTATTTCAGAGTAACTGAAAGCTGTTCCATTCCCCTTCATTTAGGCACAAAGATAATCAGGCTCATCGCTACGTAGGAACTTTCGAAGTTAACTGCTTCTACCATCGTTTAAACCTCTAAAGGAAAGTGGTTATTATACGTGCCACATTTTCGACATTACACCTCTCATTTTTACCCACAAACACTATGTACGGGTATATGGGTTATGCATGACAT
Source organism: Reticulitermes speratus (assembly GCA_021186555.1). Lineage (NCBI taxonomy): Eukaryota > Metazoa > Arthropoda > Insecta > Blattodea > Rhinotermitidae > Reticulitermes > Reticulitermes speratus. Next base: position 33,490,423 of record JAJKFL010000003.1, on the reverse strand, counting down.
CACTGTGTTCAATGTTCACACTTTCAAACAGCAAAAGTAACCCAGGCGAAACCCGGTAAAATGCCTAAATTTCCTCAGAATTTATACGCGATTAGCTTCTTATACGTGCCGGGCAAACTCTTCGACTTATGTTTATTAAGGTCCAACTAAATACACTCTTTAGGCAATACATAACTTGTTATTTTATATTACGCCTCCTGCATGTTTCGGCTCAGATGGAACCACCATCAGGGAGACAATATGCAAGGAAACACACAGGAAGTGTAAAACCACACTGGAGAGCCTCTCTTTCTATACATGACACAGTAGCATCAAATACATCTTTCATTCAACATTAGTATAGCTATGCATATACATTATAAAATACAATATATATTTTAATATAACTTTTGTAGTTTTAATTTTTAATCATTTATAACTTATATGCATGCATATAGGATACTAATTTTGAAAAAAGTTGTATTTGATGCCGGTGTGTCTTATATACAGACAGACCCCTATGTAGCGCTCTCCGGTGTGATTTTACACTGACCATATGTTCCCTTGTGTATTGTCTTCCTGGTGATGGCTCGATCTGAGCCGAAACATCTTGTAGATAACATAATATAAAATAACAAGTTATAGTGTATTTAGTGTAATAGTGGACCTTAAAGAATGAAATAATAGACGGAGAATGCAAAATATTAAAAATAATATTCGAATTAGTTCTTCTGAAGACAGATCTATGAAACTTAATAGTTACATGTTCAGGGATTTTGTGGGGAACATGAAGGAAAGAGATCGCTTGTAAGGAATAAGCGTAGATGGGACGAATATATTGAAAAGAATAATAAAAGGGTAGGACTGGAAGGCGTGAGTTGAATTCTTCTAGCTCTGGATAAGGCCAAGTGGCGGCTGTTCTGAATACGGCAATAAACCATCCGGTTCCACACAATGCGAGAAATTTCTTGAATAGCTGTTGAACTTACTAACTTCTCAAGAAGGACTCAGCTCCATGGAGTAATTTTTTTGCTTGTTTGTTTGTTTGTTTGGTTGGTTGGGGGGTTGGTTAGTTAGTTAGTTAGTTACCCCCTCAAATTCAAAAATAGGTCTGTGCGAGATATCTACGATGTTCCCACAGCGGTGGTAATGTACCTACATTCAAATCTTCTGGGATGTTACGCCTTGTATGTTTACGGTGAAAAATCTCACAAGTCTTGTATCTTCAGCAGGTTAGATATCGAAAAACACTTTGATACAAGACATCCTGGCTCGTTAAACAAATAAACATTACAATCTTCAGCTATAATAATTAAGATTATTAGCATTTCCATCTTGAAAGATTTTAAGGTTCAGCTGAAGGCGCAATCTCTACGCCAAGAGGAATGCAAGTAGATAATACCATCATACCTCCTACGCTGTACACTCTCTAGGTGTGTGTAAAAAGCTTCCCCAATCCGAGGTGAGCGTCCAGTCTTCTTTGCTGACATCAGTATATGTTACAGATGGAAGTCATTTTTGTTTTATTTTTAGAAAGGATTAGCCGCTTATTATAAGGATTAGGCTACAAAATAATCAATAACAATAAGACTCGGGCCATTTATTTCTCTCATAGAGGTCGTAAATTCGTCTTACATTGGACAGAGGGACTTCCCCTTTTAGAATCACGTAAAAATCTCGACGTAGTCTTTGACAGGAATATAACATGGAGACGTGCACACAGAAATGAGCGACGCCACGGTCTCCAAACCTTCATTAGCGTCTGCCCCTGTTTAAGCGTGATTAAGTGCCAGCATTAATTTAACCCTTGACAAAGCACAAATTAGGTCCATAATGACTTATGACTACTCCACCTGGGAATTTGCGGCCGGCATTCATGTACTGAAACTGCAGTGCCTGCAAGACAAGGTTACCTGCCTCATAATGCGGATTTTCTAAAGAGAATTAGTACGTGTTTGTGGTTTTTAAGCTACGGCCATGTCTATGATTACATCTCGAAGTTATGCAGGCAGTAGGCAGAAGTCATACAAAATCATGCAAACGCAAATATTGTTAACATAAGGCAAGACGAAGCTCGAAAATGAAAATATGTGTAAGAGGATTACGACATTTCAAATGACTAAGCCGCCGTTATGGCATAACTAAATAAGATTAAGCACAATCCGCTGTGCCAAGCCTGGAATTACAGATACCTTGCAGGCGTACTTTTATTACACATAGCATAATAATTCCGTCACGTCTGTTCACTTTTCTTCCATTATCTCTAAACCCTAAGCCGCACAGAGCAACTACCATACCGCACACAAATTGTGTGTGTGGGTGGTGAGTGCGAGACGGTGTGTATGTATAATTTTTCTCTGTAAATTTTGTTACACAAATTGTCACTCCCGTATTTTGTCAGTCACGAGAGAGATACGCGTAGGAATGCTGGTGCGTTTTAATGTAGTGTCCGTTACCGCCGCCCAGCTTTAAATAAGCTTTCGTAAAACATCGCAATACGTATCAAACAGACGGACAGACTTAAGTAAAATATCTGGCTCACTTGGTGCAACTTTTCTTTAGCGAATACGCTAGAATAGCTATATGCACAGTTACTTATGTTTTAAATCGCGTATTTTACTGCCTGATGATAGTCCTTAAGAACCGAAACATGTAGCATTTATTGACAATATTATTAAAAGGTGGTTGTGTTCGACGGTAATATACAGTCGAACTCGGTTATAACGTCATAAAAGGGACTGAATATATTGTGTCGTTATAAATGAGTTGTTATAACCAAGGAGTGTACTGTTTTGGTTAACAGTGAGGAATTAATTGGTACCACCAAATATCTGACGTTATAGGCGAGGTGTCGCGCATACCGATGTCGTTATAACTGGGTTCTTCCGTATATGCCAATATTAATGTCACAGTGCAATGTGTTGGATTCCATTAAAAAACAGCTCTTAATTTCAAACGCATCCGGCAACAAAAACTTTGGCAGAGTGTAGAATTCCGCGGACTACACTGACCTAGAGAGATTAACCGCAGGTATTCCTGTAGAAACCTCCTCCAATTCTGTGCTTTCTTTGGACAACGTCGACAGCATCCTGACAAAGTAAACGTAACATACGTGAACAGCAAAGACGTTCCTCTGGCTTTGAAACATTGATAAGAGGCACAGGAATAGCTTGAGCAGAACAGTTTCTAGCGAAAAGAGTACAGACCTTCATGACTATCCGATAGTCCCTCAGCTGGTACGAAGTTACAGGACTCTCTTGGAGCTCCGAAAATTCAGACTGTCCAAGAGAGCACGCCACCTGTCATGAGCTGGGCCGTGTTCCCGCTAACTTCGTCACTGACACCCTCTTATCAGGCGAGCGACAGAACTTTCTGCTCGTTAACAATGTGAGGTTCATCTCGACGTCGCTTTGGTATGAAAACAGTTAACGTTTAATACATTGTTTGTTGAAAGGTGGGCCATCAACTGCTGCCGGTCCACACACGAGTTTTCATCGGTTCGAGAAGTACAATATAATGAGGCACTGTATTTTTAATATGTTTAGCAATGAACAAATATTAAATTCAGTCTAAATGTGAACACAGATTATGTAATATAGAATTATGTTGCATTACATTATTTCAGAATATATTTTAAAATTTTTATAAACTGTACCATTGACAGAAACGAATAAATTCCTTTTTTGGCGAATGACATCCTCTTTGCTGTTTACAAATACCAAAAGACGAGCACAACTACCAATTTATTGTACAATAATATTATCTTTATAATACACTAAATTATATCAATTCGAGTAATCAGTGAAAAGTAAAACTGGACATAAATTTATCGGCATTTTAGATATATCACTATCTTGTTTAAACATATATGTACATTTTTGACACAATGATTTTCAGTTCCCTTTGGCTACCGGACCGCACAAAGTTTGAACATACGGACTGGTCGGTAGTATCAAGAGAAACGCCGGTGTAAATTTGGGCAAAGAGATGGAAAAAATTATCCCCCCATCCCCCCTGTCCAAATGAAGCTCAAGAAACATACACCATCACTGAGTGATCAACGTGTTTTAGAAAAATATTACTTTAACTGGTTTTATTATCGGGCACATGCTATGAACCAATAACATACCACACATACCTATCTGCATACAAGGGACCGTTTGTGGACTAAAAGATGACGGCCTAACGAGACTGTAGAAGTAAAACTGCACTCACTCCGTACGTCTGCAAATCAAACTAAATAAAATAATCTATTACGGATCAACTTGACTTGAATACTGGGGTAAACCATTTCAAGCCAAAAATTAATCTGAATCACATTTAACTCTTCAGTTCCTACCGCGCAGTAAACACACTCCGTCTCGGTTGTAACAGGGAAATAACTGCTGTTCTAAGGTCCATACAAAACACACAGAACGCAGAATTTTTTAATATTAAGCTTTGTGGTATATAAGGTAAGCACTGGGCTTTGAAGGGTTGAAGGGTGCCGTGGCTGTAGCGGCCGTGGGCCTGGCCGACAGTGGAGCAAGCGGCCACGTCGTGGTCGAGGCGGACATATTTGTTGATAAGGAAGAGAATTCGATTACGTGGCTGTAGCAGCCGCGGGCCAGGCGGGCATATTTTTTAAAACGAAGAGGATATGAAAGAATACAACAAATACCTGCACACCTGTGTACTTGTGTGGAGATGAGAATGCAGGACGAAGTGAAAACATAAAGATAGATAATACCTTTTGAAAGGGTGGAACAGTTGAAATATTTGGGAAGGACTGTAACGAATAGAAATTCCAGTAATGAAGAAATTAAGAGCAGATTGAAGCCGGGGAATGCTTGTTATCATTCGGTGCAGAATGCTTTGTCTTCCAGTTTGCTATCCAAAAATATGAAGATTAAGGTATAGAGAACTATAATGTTACCTGTTGTCTTGTATGGGTGTGAAACTTGGTCTCTCACACTGAGGGAGGAACATAGGCTGAGGGTGTTCGTGAATAGGGTGCTGAGGAGGATATCTGGGCCTAAGAGTGACGAGGTAACAGGGAAGTGGAGAAGACTACGTAACGAGGAACTTAATGCTCTGTACTCATCACCAAATATTATTCAGGTGATGAAATCACGAAGAATGAGGTGAGCGAGGCATATAGCACGTATGGGGAGGGGAGAGGAGCATACAGGATTTTAGTGGGGAGACGTGAGGGAAGGAGACCACTTGAAAGACCCAGGCGTAGATGGGAGGATAATATTAAAATGGATCTTCAGGAAGCGGGATCGCGGCATGGACTAGATTGACCTGGCTAAGGATGGGGACAGGTGACGAGCTCTTGTGAATGTGGTAATGAACTTCGGGTTCCATAAAATGGGGGAATTCCTTGACTAGCTGTGGACCCGTTAGCCTTTCAAGAAGGACCCTGCTCTATGGAGGAGGATTTCTGTCTAGGCTAAAGATTTCCACCAGTTCCTTTACCTGACGGTGGCCAGAACGCGGGTGCCTCTACACACACAGTTCCCAGAAAGGATAAGCTGCCTCTAGGTGTCTGCATTCCGGCGAACTTCATGTGTATAGGAAAAATTGACCGTCGGTCAACGGACTGTCAGATAACGGCCTGACCATCACTGCATGCGTAAGGCTATCGTTTTGCTTTAATCATTTGGTATTTGGTTTTCAAACTGTAAACAACTTATGCCTGCGCGAGTCAGTATGGGAATCATGGCTGGTGAAATTGCAGTAGTTTCTACTAGAATGGGAAAACCGTCCTTGATTTTTGGCGGATATGAATATCGAATTCATCGGAAAAATTCTACGTTTATAAGTTGGGTGTGTGTTAAAGACAAGTGCGGTAAGTGCAAAGGGAAGCTTAAAACTACTTTACAGTATGAAATCGTTAGTAAACTGGACCATAGTTGCGTTCCAAACCTAGCTGGAATGGAGGTTAAAGTAAAATTGGAAAACTGCCTAAAGAGAGCTACAGAAGACGTGTCTGTGCCTGTACATACAGTCTTATAAGTAAGAACTGTCAAGACACTTACGCGAAAGGGTATGACATGGTAAGGGAAATACCAAAATACGAGAATGTTAAGACTCGACTGTGTAAAGAACAGTGAAAAGTTCTGGGTACTGAGCAAAATACAGAAGACAGTTCGAAAATTGTATTTTCGGAAGAAGTTTTACGTGTGGCAAATAACTCCACCTTTCTTCGAATCGATCACACTGATGACTCAGGAAAAAGAATTCTAGTCTTCGCTGGGGAAGATTGTGAATATTTACTTAGAACCGGAACATCTTTTTTTCTAGACGGCACATTTAAAAGTTGTCCGAGGCAATTCGCTCAGTTGTATAGCTTGCACGTAGATCTCGGAAGCACATCGCATGAAAACTACATATATCCGGGTTTGTTTGCACTTTTACCGGATAAAAAAGAAAACATATCATTGTTTGTTAACTCTGCTGAAGAATCGGTGTGTGTTCTGGTCACCAAAAATTATGAAGTTCGATTTTGAAGCAGCGGTCATCAGTGCAATAAATAAAGTCTTTCCAGACTCAGTTATTATTGGCTGTAATTTTCATTTTAATCAGTGTCTGTGGAGACAAATACAAAATATTTGTCTTAAGGTGGAATACAAAGAAGGTGAGAACAAGTCCGAATAATTTGCAGAATGTGTGCTGTTTTGGCATACCTACCTATCGACCAAGTAGAAGAAGGTTGGATTATGTTCATGGAAAGTGTTCCACAGAATGAGAAATTAACCTTATTTCTCGATTACTTTGTCGAGCAATGGATGGAGAATCAGAATGTTCCCATCGAGATGTGGATCATACGTCAGCATCGGCATAGGACCAACAATGCCGTCGAAGGTTGGAATTCCAAACTGAACAGTATTATAAGAAAGCAACAGCCTAATGTTATTCTGCTGGCACAGAAATTAAAAGAAGAAGCAGAGTTTGTATCGTAGCAAATAAAATCAAAGGAACTTGGACTGACTGGCCAGAAACGATAAAAGACTTACGTAAAACAAGACGAGAGAATTGACGGAATTTTGGCAGAATAGGACAAATCAAATGATCTGTACAAATGTCTCAAAGCATTAAGCTATATAAATAGATTTGAATAATGTGTTAATGCCAGACTGTTGGACAAAGACTTATGGCCTGCAGTTATATTATATAAATATGAACTAATGAAAATATTATACCAGTAACTGACTGACAAATGCTTCTTGTCTGCACAGTGTCATGAAGATATTGACTAGTCCCAAGTCTGGGAAAAAAATTTTTTGAGGGAAGTTTGCAGAAATGACTGCGTAACTTGTATAACTTTAGTATTCTTATCTTATTCATGTAGCAGATAAAAAGGGGTCAGTTTCACTGTCCGCCTGAACCACGCTAATTTACACTCTATCCGCCTGGGCCACGATTTTAGCTTGTACGCCTGAACCACGGCCTCCTCGCCCACGACACAGGTTGAAGATGCTTTTTGAACTGCGTGGGTTATAAGGCTTTGATAGGTAGCGCAGCTGCTAAGCGCGAACTGTGTAGTTTATGGCAAGCAGCAGCTTCCTGAAGTGACTGAGTGTAATAACAAACAACTTAGGTCCCGATATTGAGTTTGGGGATTGAGATTCGAATTATGGACTTTGAGAATACTGAACAGAAAGCTAATCACTTCGTGGCGTTGTCAGTACGCAGACTTATCTAGGCGTTAATCCGTTATTAAGTTGAACTACCTTCCGCAAAGTGACAATGATGTTATAAGTATATGTCCCTTATTAAAAATAACCGTGTAGCTAGATGGCGTACTTACAGATAACATTATTTTAAGTACACTCTTAGATAAAGGTAAAGCAATCCCATTACAGGCTTTGACAGGCCCTTAGGGTCCCAGGAGGTTCAGGCTCCCAGATTTTTAGACAATCCGCACATGAAGGTGGCAAGGTTGTCAGCCCTACGCACCGGCTGCCTTTCTAAACAGATTAGATCTTGCGTCTCCAACCCAAGGCCCGCCAGGTTGTGTTACGCGGCCCGCAGCCACATTTGTAAATAATGTACATACTATAAAAATTAATGGGTACCGGGTAAAGCGGCCTGGGCGTGGCGTTGACCACCCAACCCCATCTAGCGCCGAGGTTAAGGAAAGAGTAGAGCTATACCTCTACTCCCCCTCTGGGCCTTCATGGCCTTTTCTAGGTGAACTTTACTATAAAAATTACACAGCAATTTACGCGGTTAAGTGTTATGTTCCACGTGCTGCCCGCGAACCATCCCACAATAACGATTGTGGCCATTTGCCATAAAACGTTTGGAGGCCCATAGTTTAGATAATTCACAGTCTTGAAATTGGTTTAGAACAGAGGCGTACACCGCAAGGCCCACAGTCAGATTTGTAAATTTTACGCATATTATAAAAATCGCATATTAACGTAAGAGGTTACGTATAGGCCTATCACTTATTGAGATCTTTACAGTGCGGCCCGCTAAACAGCCCACAATAACAGTTGTGGTCCTTTGCCAAAGAAAGGTTTGGGCGTCCCTGGTTTAGATGCTGGTAATAAGCCTTACATTTTTAAATCGCGCTGTATGGAACGAGAGGATCAGTTCCACGGAAACTGCGTTTGGAACTTCCGCGCGTTGGCAATAATTTCACAAGTAGGCCTGTAAGTATTGCTCATGACACTTATTTGTTATGTTACACCGGGTATCGGGTCACTTAAGTTATACTGGTACTTTTTTTCCAGTCACCAAACGGTCTCCCATGACGTCAACAAGCCATAAGACTCTATGATGAGGCATTCGACCACATAGAATTACCTCTGTTCACAGGAATATTGTAGGAAGGGGGAAAAAGCACAAGAAGAATGCTATTAGCATCCAACTGAACCAACGGCGGGAGATACACGAGGCAGGAAAAGAAGCATTACCATTAGGTTCCATGGACCGAAGTAACTTCGGCCATCAAAACCTTCTTTTCCCGCATAACCAGGCTACTTACAGAAAAGTCTCAAAAATAAAAACCATTCCCCATCATTCTTATACCTCGACGAGATGGTACTGTAGTATCTGCAGTGGCATAATTTTTGCGTCGCTTCAGTCGATAAGTTCAGCCCGAACTACAGTGGGTATAATGAAACTTACATGTATTAGGCAAGGCTATGCTCACAGCAAAAATAAATGACACCAGAGATAACTGCAGCCCTGAATTTATTCTTATAGTTCCTGCTAAGAACTAAAGTTTACATGAATTTCTCCTATGAAGCTATGACCTGTACACGCATACAACTCTACTTCAAACATTTAATATTTTTGTAACGAGTCCATGATTCGTTATCGTCCCAAAAGTTATAAGCTTCCATTAATTTATGCTCGATATTTTTCATACCAACATATCCTACTTCACCTTCTTTAGTTTCAACGATTAGGTATTAATGCGAAATATTTAACTGGCACATCTCGGTACACCGTGCTAATATGTAATGATTATTTACACGTCCTTATTTTATTTAACGAATATCCTTTGTCACCGCCGCTCTTTCCCCGCACGCGTGAAAGCTGGTTGAGTGGGCAACGAAGTGACAAACGATATTTGTCAGATAAAATAACGACCCTATACACAGACGTCACTCTCCGCACAATATTTATTAATTGCGATATTTACAACTCGACATATTTGTGATCGATCTTCGGTGTTTTACAATATTCGTGTATGTGGTTAATAATGTAGTATGTAATTTACTGTACAGAACCAGAAATCGTTTCACACACAGAAAATTGTAACAATATATTATCTTTTATTCCTTCTCCAGCATATACGACTCTGCGTTAACCCCACAGTATGCACTTAACTTCATTTGGCCGGCTCGTATCGCAAACGCGTGTCGCAGTGTCATTATTTTAGAACTCATTATGTATATGATGATCATAAACCCAATGTAACACTCGCCAAATTCTCTTCATCTTTGCGTCCACGCTGTTTTTACTATTTACTTGCAACAAAATCATCAAAACACAGACTGTTTATACTTGTCTATTAAATATACAACTTATTTCTAACATGTTTCGACCTATTATATGCCCATCATCAGGTGTAAAGCTGTTTTATTAAGCTGTGATGTGTGATAACATTTTATTTACGCAAACTGAAATGCATCTTTACGCAACTAGTGTTTATGAGTAAAATATTGATATCTGTGTTTACTGGGACTAGGTCTGTTATCAAATCCTGCAAACTTACTAATAAAACGAGTGCTAATAATTAGCCTACAGAAAAACTTTAAATACATATATATTCGAGAAACAGGTCCTAATCACCCTCTTAAGGTAACTGGTTTGAACGAAAAATGTAATTTATAATGCGAATTCATATTCAAAATGCCCTGACGTCAGATGTCAGACGTCATGAAAACTGGTTCATTATTTGAAAACCCTATTATATACTTTATTATTCCAAATCACATATTATGCTGCATGCAGTAGCATGGTATAAAGACGTATGGTTACGTTAGTAGTTGCGTATTTTTCCTTGGAAAAAAAAAAAGACCACGTTATATGAACTGCAGTGTTTTGTTTTGCCAGCATCGTCTACGCTGATGCTACGGGTTACTGCTTGGCATAGTGCAAAATGGCGAACTTTGAATGAAATATTCATATTGCAGGGCTTCTTTAAAAACTTTGTATTCACATGGAGAAAAGAAGCATTGGATGGGACAGAAGATTCTAGTTCCATACAGAATGTATTTTCTTTGTGAAACAAACTTCTCCAACCCCAAACACCATCTTACTGAAGGTTTTCCCTATTTACCCTTGACGAAAGACCCGATGCTCCTAATCCCATTACCGTCCAAGTCTGAAACGTGAAATTTAAATATATTCAAACCTATAGCCGCTAGTGACAATAAATCTTTGCGTGGCGTACGGCAATTATCTGCAGCTACTTCCATGTATCACACTGCATCGCAGGGCAAAGTTCACGTTTCACTGCACATGCTTATGCTATACCACAGCCCATATCGAAGCTACACAAACAATTCGGTGAAGTAACAACCATCAAAACACAATCTGAATGACTCATAAAATCATATTACTTGTGGCCTTTGGTGATAAACTGGAGCAGCTGACTTTATGAATCACGCATTATTGCACTCTGACGCTTGGTTTTTTTTTTTATAAAATTACACAATACACAGTATTAAGCGCAATCTGCGACTATTTGCAACTCTGTAAATTCGATTTATGGTTGTTGTGGAAGTGAGAAATATGTAATCCATAATTTCTCTTCTAACCTCTCAGAAATCACTGCGTAGTCATTAAAAACCCAAGGCTGTTTATTGCGGGTTACGAAGTACGTAACCATCCTGCCCACAATGCAACGTAGAGTCCTATACGTCGTAATTACCTAACTTTAAAGGGATAATGAAGAGATAATTAGGAATTTACCTTGTTTTATTATACATCGCTTGGCTACAGATATGAAAGAGAATAATTAATACAGTTTCCAACGTAAATTCTTTCCCGCGTGAGACACAAGATAAAGTCCTCATACAGTTTGATATTTCTACAACCTATGTACAAAGAACTCGCCTGCAAATGCAGGAACAACAAAAGAGAAACCAGGCTTGCCCGTCCTTCTGATTCTTCTTTTACCCGTTCTTACATCGCACAATCTTCATGAAACTCAAGAACGGCATATATGCTGGAACTTTACCTTTCATATCTCTTAAAAATGGCGTGTTTCTGACCTTATGCGACCTCTGATGAAACGAATATAAAGTAATAAAATAAAAAGCCATAAACATTTCCTCGCCTCTTGTTGAATTCAAAAGATATAAATATATGAAGATCAGTACAATGCTAATGGGTTTGAATGTAAAACTTGTGGGTGAGGATATTTACAGAAAACACGTCGCTTGAGAAGTTGTCTTGGGAATAAAAAGAATGGGTTCAGAGTCAACTGAAATGTACAAACAATACTTTCATAATACTTTTTGTAACCGTACAAGTCAGGACAGAAAGACAGGACCTCAATCTACAATTTCATCACGTCAGATGAAAGAGTATACACTGAAGAGTCATTACTGAAAACGAATAAAGAACAGGTTCTGAACTTACAATACAGAATTGTTCTCATAAAGACAGTTATTCTTTTCTGAACCCCTTAGTGATAAAAACAGGTTCTGCACTTTGTAAGACAGTACTTTTTTATCAAGACAATAAATTTGTTCTATACCAGAAGTACTTTTTTTATTTTTTCTAAACCAGATCTACCATAAACATAAAAGACCACCATCAGAGACTAGTACATTTATGTACACACCCTAACAAATAAACTGGTTACAAACTGCACAATTCACCTATATGATATGCAAATCCATATAGGGTTAAGTCTGAAGGAACCAACAGCCACAGAGAAGTTGCAACCAAGATCATACATTCCAGAAACACATATATGCACAGCCTGCATTCGTTTTACAGAATATGAATACTGTGCGTGTAAATATTCCGAGAAAATGCTTCCACGTCTGCGCCAATCCGCAGAGTAACTCAGTGCGTGAATTACACAGCCCAGGTTCATACTGATGTAGCAGGGGGTATTCATCCTGAAAACGACACACCCACTTTTTACATATATGAATTTATACTCCTAGCATATTTATATTTATATTTAATTTTTATATTATTTTATGAAGGCCTGTCCCTTTATCAGTTGACTGTAATGTTGTGTTGACATACCAACAGTAAGCAAATCTCAGTGCAAGGGAAGTGGTCTAGATGAGTGTCGCCGAAGGTTACACCTATTCCTTTTTACTGTATCACAGGCATGTGAATTTCGAGCAGAAAATCCTCGGTCAAGATAGATCTATTGAATTTCTAATACTGTGATCTGAAATTACGTCGCAATAAATTACTCGTACATTTGTCCTATATTTCCCCTCAGATATTTATGATTAAATTCTAGGTGTGTAAAGAAAAGAACGTGATGGCCACGTACTAGAATCGTGTATACAGTCCTACAATCCTTTTGAGTAATCTAGTTTGTCTTCATTAGTTAGAATTTTCGGCACACACTTCTTAAATCGTAACGAACTAAACATCCATTCTCACGATATTGCCTAATGTACATCAACAATCTCTGACATCATTAAATAACAGAACACTGAAAATTCGTCTGGCACATTCCACCCCACGCTCCAATTCTGACCTCATAAAAATATAATTCGACTTTAATATCATCTTGTTAAAACAAGTTTTAAAATGACGCCATTTTCTATTTACCGTACATGTAACGCATTTTCCGCTGTGTACAGAAGCATTAGAAATCAGTGTCCATTTTCTTTCCTTTCCCTACAAGAATTTACGGCCCCACCCCCACTCGTCTGTGTCGAATTAGCTGTCCACGTAATCAGGATTTAAGATGGTTGGGAGACCCATGACTTTCAGAAAGAAGAAAGGATCTTCCTTTATTAAGGTAATAGGTGTATTCTTGGTTGTTGGGGAGGGATTCAGTAAAATAATGATCCTTACAATGACAAAAACTCGTGCTCCACCCTCCACGCTGAAGCAGTCCCCTCCCTTCCTAACCAAGAAAGGATTCTGTCAGACTGCCACACATTTTCCCTTCACAACACAACCCCCAAACAGCTTTAAATCACTATCATGCATTATTGAACAATAGATGTTAGACTATTTTTCTCCCTTTTTACTTGTCAGCTTAGAGGCCACCCTTACACCAAAACCCATTTATTTAACTTCACTGACTTTCCTCATCCTTTTCTACATCCCATTCCATTAACTTGAGCGGGACGAAGAAGCCTTCCCTTAAAAATCTGCCGCCAACACAACTGCAAGTAATACTGTACTATATTAGCCGTGTTAACGCTTCACAGTAAATAAAACCATGCGATGGTGGATCCGGTTTATTACCTATACCAAGCCACTGGTGTAGAATTTAACGGTGGAATAAACAGTGCACGAGCGAAGTATCACGTCAGTAAACATTTACGACGATGTCTTACCGTGTATCTGCGGTACTAATTGCACACTTCAGATGTAACATCACCTTCTTTGAATACAGGGAAAAATTCAAAAAGAAGGTACGGACTTCATTATGATCCAAAATAATCCCAACTTCTAATCTGTTTCGAATCGAACAGAAACAAAATTAGAAATAACGACTCATGGTACTCCCCCTTCGCTATGTGGCAAGATGTAAAAAAAATTCTTACTGAAGATGATATTTTTCAATGTGCTTGGTATTTGACGTAATGTCAGCTGTCTCCATTCTGAGACTTTTGCTTGGAGATTGCTGCAGCCGCAACTGCACATATTCAGGTTTTACTGCAGTCAATACACATGGTCGCCCACTTTTTCCTGTCTTCTAAAATTCCTGTCGCACGAAAACAGGCAACAACCCTTGAAATTGCCGCCTTATTTAGATTACTATCAAGATATCTTCCTGAAACTGATTCTTGCACCTTCGCATACGATCGCCATGTAAAATAAAGCTCCGTAATGTACAACCGCTGTTGTTCAGTATAAACCAAGCTGCTCTCAGATTACACAAACTGATACGGTCAGCGGATGTGTGACGCAGCACTTCAGCCATGAGTTTACGCCATCACGATATGACGACCCCTGTGTGGTACCAAGAGCGAACAAAAAGTGTATCTGCATTTGGCCTAACGTCCATTCACAGATACTTAATTTTGGGTAAAGCTACTTTGAATCACGCCGCAACTGACCATATGGATATTCGATTTCGACTTGGGCAAAATTCCATTTGCGATGGATCTTCCGGAATGTAATTATTGCCTACGTCGCGGAGTGTCTTGTAGTCTTTAGGGTTGTCATGCCATTTAGACTTATCGGTGGATACCAATGTTTCCACATATAAGCAAACTTCCACATATTCTACAGTAATATATTGCGCTTCACCCAAAAACTTCTTAAGGCATATGCCTATGACAAAACATTTTGATAACTCAAGTTCTCATTCTACGTAAGTACTTAAAAAATATGGTGGCGTTTCTTTGAGGCTTACATATTTGACTGGACCAATGATAATATTGATTTTCTTAATATAAAGTGACAATGAAAACAGGGCTATGTATATGGGTTATCAGAACTTTTTTTCGTACAAAATTTATGCTGACAAAAGTACTGACGGAACCTGAAGCCGCTGATTTCGAAGAAACCTAAAGCAGGAATTCATGTGCGCTGCACTACCGACATAGTATCCCATGTGTAACGTACTGATACAGTGTACATTAACCGCTTGAAGCCTAAAAGAAAGTAACAGTACCTTTCTATTCGGTGCTCTCCGATTTTGGAAACAGTAGGCCCTACGATTTTTGAAGATACGCCGGCGTCGCCCGTTTGCCCATCTGATAGGAGAAGCATGTAGAAGAAGATACGGACAAATCTTTGGTTGAATCATACTGACACATGAAAAGTACTGGGGGGAAAACCTGACTCAGTGTCACCTCGCCGATCATAATTCCCACATGGACTGGCTCGGGATCGAAACCCGGCCTGTGCGGGTTAGATGTCGCTGAACCGCCTGAACCATGGCACTGCTTTGAAAGCTAAAAATGGATCTGGAATGAGTTCGTACCTCATAGAGACGGCAGAAGAGTGCTTCCATTGGAACGACGAATCGGTGAAAGCTATATGGAGAAAAAAGGGTTAACTTTTTGTAAGAATGATAGAGAACACATTCGTAAATACAATGTGTGCGACAATGCAATGTTTCTGAATTTTACAACAAATGATAGTTACCATTCGGTTTTCAAGAGTTAACAACTAACGCTATATTCTGGAAACTTTCACTAGGAGACCGTTTGCACCACACCAACCAAACACAACATGCATGTCTTTTTGCAAAGCAACGCCAATGACGTAACCTGTAAAATAACGCCCACTCGCATTTTAAAGGATTCTCACTAAGTGACCAAAAGCGACTGAAAATTCTTGCTATTCACCTAACAGGAAAGTCTTATTTGTTTTGGGTATTGATTTTGTAACTGCAGCTGTAACTGAAGTTTGCTTTGTACGATGGCTTCCGTCTAAAAATCGGTTATCTACTGACGTCTTCGCGGTTAATCATAATTGCCAGGGACCCATAAATAATGGAATCGCAGTCTAGATGGTGAGATCTTAACACTGCCACGGAATCACCAAAGAAAGGTCGGTATCTTCAGTCTTTCGGAAGAAAAATCTTTCACAAGTATGATATCAGAGAGAATATGCTCATTTGCTAATTCGTATTATTCATGGAAGAGATAAGAAGGCACAAAATTTAAAACTATTTTCCCAACAGTACTGACAAGACGGCTAAAATTAGTAGTGAATGCCAGCCATAAATTAAGACGGCCACACAGAGAACAGTAACTCGTTACATGTCTGTTGCTACAAAGCTAAATCCGGCATCTAAGTAAATTAGAACACTTCAGTGTAAATGTACTAGACAATGAAGGCGCCAAAAGTGATTTGGCCAGGAGACGTGATGAGAATAAGACTTAAAAATACAGTCAAACTCCTATATAGCGCCACCCTCACTTTGCGCCCATGGGAGTCTGTGAACAGAAATTCCCAGCTTTATAGTACTTCGATTTACAGCCACCCTCGACATACCGCCACAAATTGCGGTGACAAAGCAGTGACACTCTATTGGGGTTTGACTGTCTACATTTCGAAGTTCCGCTGACCACGATTACGCAACGAGCAGAATCCTTCCCAGAAGATGATAACAGCTCAGATTCTCAATATTCTGCCTTCTGTGGAATGCAATTACAGTGTTCACATGAGCACACCAAGGCCCTTAATCTGGGACAGTTGAATCCCCTTCTCATCCCCACGCCCTACTTGTTTAAGATCCATTTTTAATATTATTCTCCCATCTGAATGTAGGTCTCTCAACTGGTGTTATACCTATTTTTACGGTGCGGCAGCTAATGTGCATACTGTACTAGCCAAGTAGGATACGAAAATACTCGTAAACATAAGCACTGGTGGTGGAATGATAACTGACAGAAACATCAAAATTGAGAAAAATCAGTCGCAGTGCCCTTAGTCCAAGATAAACCCTACACGGACTGCCCTGAATGTCGCCGCCGTGAGACGCCGGCAATAAACCACCTGGGCAAAGCGGCATGGGATATTCCTTCCCCAGGGATAAACCGCCAGAGCGTGAATATGACCATTGATATCCCACCTGTGCCGAATTTTATAATGCGTGGCGTTCCACCTCAAACCTCCCCGCAACCAAGAATACAGCGGCCCTTAAACATAGGAGGAAAACTTACAATTCATGAATTATAAGAACTTTATTTTTTTTCGTTTTCTTTTAAATTAGTGGTATTAAAATTTGCATTACGATAGAATAACGTGCTATGCACTAAAATATTCCTACCGTACCTTATACCTTCCCCCAGTTTTCCAGTAAATCTAATTTAAACCACACCCTTGTTACTTGGACGCATGCGCAAACCATCTCACGAGCATCCCCTCTGTTGGATGAAAATGACCAACTCTAATTATACACACACACAGCACTGGTGCCGCGTTGTGCTGCACTATTTCTCCAGCAACCCTTTAACTACCCCTTTATCTACCGTACAGCCAGCGATATCCCGCCCCCTTCTGAAACCAACAAAACCATCCCCGTCACAGTCCCAACTTGCCATTAAATTATTAGAACCAAATCTGCATATGACGCTAATTGAACTGTATGTATACGGAATGTGTAAAGGGATAGGAACCCTGCCGTAGCAATGCTGTTATGTGCAGCTCCTCAGACACTGTGGAGGGCCGCCACCGTGCGCCGCCCACTGCTAGACCTATGCAGAGCATCCGGCCTTTTAAGGATAGTGTTCGCACATAGAATAGTAACGGATGATGAAATGGATGGAGAAAGTTTAGCTCCTACGTTACAGGATAAACTACACTTCATGGTGAAACCAGGGAGTTTTAAAGAATTAATGTTTTTATCTTTGATCAATAAGCACAATTACTTTGTACTCGGGTCAGTTTGTAGGGAGCTGACGGAGGCCAGAGAGCCGCCTGACGAGAAAATCACAGTTAATAAGCTATAAAATGGCTCTGAGGTACCCGAAATAACTGAACGCAACTAATATATATTTATATATAATTATTGCACTTGGAGTAATTTATTACAAAAACAAGGGTAAAATTTGGTGTTCTCTAGGTGACAAGTGACATAAAACCGAACCGCGAATGGACGTCAAAGAAGGTAATCATTGGAAGATATACGCTAAAATAAATTAAAACATTTACCTTAAAAGAGAATTTCCATCACAGATTTCCTATATTAAAATTCTGTAATATTTAAATGTCGCCACGGGTCGTAGCATGCTTGTCCCTTTTATGAATAGATAAATATTGGGCTTACATAAGCCTAGCATAAAGTACTTATGTTTCTGCATGCATGAATATGCCTTACTTTGCAGTGTTACGGAATATAGCAAAGGAATCTTACCTGACGTTCTTGAAATTCCGGAGAACACTGTGTTCCCCCAAACCCTCCCAAAAGAAACTATGTCCTTAGCTCTAGTAAACGCGTCTGAACATTTTAAGATTCCCACAAATATGACTAAGTGAGCACAAAATACCAAGCTGATAGACTAGAAAGTAGGTCCTTGCATTTATGCACGTCGATCCATGTACTCTGGTAGGCAGGTATAAAAAACACATCTAAACCCATTAAATCGATACTGTCATTCTTAATCTCGACCTCGTATGTTTTTCTTCATGACGCTGTCAACTGCTAAGTTAATATCGTCGGTGACATATGAATAAATATGGAGAATAGGTGGAACGATACTACACACTTTTTCCACCTTTGCGCGAGACCCTGTATGCCGGTTGCTTACAACTGTTTGCTGAACCGTCGAAGCTCTTCACTCACGCTGTGTTTCAGCTCGTCGTCTGCACATATCGCTCTGGATTGTGGCACCTTTCTTCAAGAATTCCACAAACAATATTTCTTCACTGTCCCAGAAGACGTTAGCCATGACTTCACCCGCCCAAGTCTGCACCTTGAATTTGTTCTTCCTCATCCTCCTACTCCTACACGACACACATCAATACACGGCACAGGGACTTGATCATTTGCATCGAGAACTTCGATACTACATGTTTCTATGCATATAACCACATACAATACAAACAGTGGAACATCAATATATTTTATTTAAGAACATTTCAGCATCATATTATGAACATTATCAACATTTTTATATCTATATCTGCTGTTATTTATTTGTAACACTATGCAAACTGGATGTATTAATTTTATATTCCTTTATATTACTCTCACCGTGCATATTTTATTAACAATTCACTGTCAAAGAAACCAACTAAATACACTTTTTTCACT
Source organism: Reticulitermes speratus (assembly GCA_021186555.1). Classification (NCBI taxonomy): domain Eukaryota; kingdom Metazoa; phylum Arthropoda; class Insecta; order Blattodea; family Rhinotermitidae; genus Reticulitermes; species Reticulitermes speratus. The sequence goes on along the minus strand of JAJKFL010000003.1, from coordinate 33,471,066 downwards.
TTCACTTCTCGTTATTTACAAGTTCACCCCTACATATGTTTCGGTCCTCTTAAATACCATCATCAGGGGGTACAAAATTACGTTCAATCTACACCCATATGCATTCAATCTGCGATCACAATCTGTTTACTTAAACTGTATGTGGGTTTTAATCATTATTTAAGTTAAAAAATCAGTATATATAAAACACTGTGTATAAAAGAAAAACGAAAAAACTTTTTAAAAAGTTTGCCATGAATTGTTTATATTCCTTTGTATTAATATATACCTGAGGATGGCGATTTATCGCCGAAACATGTAGTAGATTTATGTATATGGACGATTTGTGATTTTATATAAATCGTGGCATTTGTTGGTGTATATGGGTGATTACACTGCCTATACGAGTATGTCTGGGCACCAGATATGCATCATATTTTAATGAAATGAAACGTAATGCCATCGATCAGAGACACACTTGAGGGTTATATTTGCAGATGGCTCGAACATGTAGCGGAATGATTCGGACGATCGCAGTGATAATAACCTTTAGAAAGTGTAATGAAACCTCACTAGATAGTCGGGCCGACGCTTATCTGTCAATTAGGAAAAAAAACACCCTATAGTTTCAGTTCTGCTTATAAGTAACGTAAGAAACACATTCAACTAAAAATTGTCTCGGTTTAAAAGTAGATGCTTCCACATAAAAATCACGTTTATTTGCTTTACGTAACTGCATTAACAGGAACTCCCATCAAATGCAACTACGACGATGAAGTTACGTGACTCCAAGCCACTACAACATCACAGCAATCCTAGCTGGTGGCTGCTCCTACAGCGACACCACCGTTCCTAGCGGACATCAACACAACCTAGCTGTGTGTAGTACATGAATGTGTGCAGAGACAGTTAGGTTAAGAACGCAGAAACACGCATATAAACTTAAAGGAAACATTTGCTGTAACTTTATCGCTATTTAGGTTCTCCGTTTAACGGCTGTTAGAGTGAGAAAGAGTACAGGCTGAAAAGACCGAATTTTAAGAGTAGGCAATGAAATGATGGCAAAAGAGATGAGAAAGGGAACAGTTTAATGGTGGCGAGAAGAAAAGCAAGTGTTCATTCATAAAGTCTCTGGCTTGATTTCTGTCCTTGTGTTGCTAAATAAACAACAGTAAAGACTCCAAGTGCACATCATTAACAAGACAGTATTGTTACTCTCTTCCTCTTTTCCTTGTCCAGATTTATATGGAGATCAGCAATGGCTATTATCACGCTATTCCTAGCAGTATTTATGCCAACACAAACATGTTATTTGTTGCTAGTCCCACGGATCGTAAATTATCTAACGCAGGGGTGCACAAATTTTCCAAGAATCTAGGAACTAGGTCCAAATTCTGGGCCCCTGAGAGGTGACATGAAGCAAGCCCCTGGCGCCTAGGATTTGTGCACCCCTGATGTAATGAATTATAATCTGAACCTGGTGGAAAAGGATATAGGCTATGTATGTTATGTTACCTCTGACCACGAAAGGAAAATGATATCAGTTCTTACATGTTTTTTTAAAGCGCCTGAAGTAGTTTCTGCAGAAACTTGTATCCGTAGTCCCGTTCTGATCCTTCTTTATCACCCCAAAATATCCGGCATGGAGTACAAATATTAACCCCTCTCATTACGAGGTTCTCCAGCCTCATGATACTTCATTCCCCTTTGGCCAAAATATCTTCCTTAGCACCCTATTTTCAAATACTCCCAACCAATTATCTTCCCTTAAGGTAAGAGTAAGTTTTCCGTACGAAACAACAGGCCAAATCAAAAGGTTCGATATTATATATCTTGAACATTATCACCATGACAAAACTGATTTCTAATAAGGTTTTTTACCCACTGCTTTTATCCACTTTCTTGAATAATTGATTTTTTAAATCATTATCACATATAAACGCGAAGTGCTTGTACAATGTTAACCGACATTTTTTGAAGTCACTTTTCAGAATTTTATCTCACGTAATATTATTTCAGTTTGTGTCTGTTTATGTTTATCCATTTATCTGTCGGCTTTTTAAAATCCTCTTTTGCTACACCACAAACACTTTACTTCAAAACACGTTAACGTTGCACATATACTGTAAGTGACAATTATATAACTGCAATGTGATTATGAGGGCCAAAGGCATCCAAATTTTAAATTTAACCTTCACCAAAGCCGGACAAAGGCCGATTTATAAATTACTCTTTTATGGATAACACAAACATTCGGAGGAAATATTTTAAAGTGAGAGCGAAATTGTGCTTAAATTATGAAAATATAGTACACTATTTTCTAATCTTCGAAATTTCTCTAATTAAAAGCGCATTATTAAGTATTAACTTTGAAACCATTTTAGAGGTTATAATGAAACACGATAGCCCTACGGCAATGAAAGTGCGAAAGGAAAGGCGGGAAGGAAGAAGCGAATTCATAACTTCGTATGTAAAGACAATAAAATTTCACATTAGCATTTAAAATTACCTTCAAGTCACTTGTATATGCACTTCACTTCGTACTGAATCCTTTTCCCCTTTTTCTTCATATCCATACTTTTCCGCAGTCGGTACCCTCAAGTTCCCTGACGACTTTCCTCAGTATCGCCGCGTACAAAAGCGACATTCCTTATTAATCGCACTGCTTGATTCTGCTTCAGCAGAAATGAGCGCACATTCCCAGCGTCTTAATGGCCACCACACCACGTTGGCTTAATGACAAAAGTGGAGATGACTCCGCCTGCCTTTCCTCCCTAACTCTTAATTGCTTTCGACTTCATTACAATAATTTCGACATATTTTCTGTTTTCCTCCCCTCCCTTCCACTTTCCAACGAAGCGTCATGCTACGCTTTCCTCTTCCTCCTCCTCCGAAAATTCCAATCCCCATCTGACGAAACAATTCCACACGGATCTCTTCTGCAATTGTATTTAAACGTAATCATGCTTTGTGACATTCTTTTACTTGGATTAAAGAAAGTGGCTAAATAATCATCGTGTAATTTGTAATAAAAATTACAACGACGATAGTACACCAAATAGAATAAGAAATGCAAATGCTGACTAATAAATGGCACAAGTTGCCGACGACGATAATAATAATAATAATAATAATAATATCGGGAATATTGTTCTCGTGTCGCCTGTGACAAACAGCGTCGGATATTAAAGAAATAAATATTGCATTGGACGCTTCTGTACTTGCCGTGTGGCTGCACTAGCCTGCGTAGCTCACCTTCCCAAGATTCTTTCAAACATTTAAGGAAATGAAGCGTCAGTTTCATTTTAGCTCATTACAGATCGCCGGAATATATCCGTTGGTATAGTGACTAGGATGGAGACTGGACAAACGAGCATTAGATTTCGATTCCCGGCAGAAGCAAGAGATTTTCCTTTTTCCTGTAAAGGCCGGACAGACTCTACGGTCCACACAGTGTTAGGTGCCGTGAGTATGCGGGCTGTTCCCCGGTGGTTGAGGTGACTCGCATGTTAAACGGACTGTACACCTCCGTCTAGTGACGAGGTTAAGAACAAGTATATTAATACCTCCACCCCCATACGTCTTCATGGTGTTGTGTTTTAATTAAGTTAGTTCGTAGACTAGCTGCTCTGTTATAGGCCTATCACATTTTCCGCTCCAAGAAAGTCAAATTATAAATGATGTTCAGCCCAATGAAAGCGGAGGAGAAGTGTCTAGAAAGCACCGGTTAGTCGCTGGCCTTGGCCCTATACGAAAACAAACGAAACACAGATAAATATAATTTTATCGAGAATTTACAATGCATGTAAACGCCACTTCCTTCAGACATTCGCTACAATGTGACGACAAAATTCAGAATCGAGTGGTGACCCAACCATTCTGTTTATCAGTTGACGTAAGTTTCTTATCAGTATTATCACCAACTCAACTGTGAACATAAAAAAAACAGGTTTGTCAGCGCCACCAGCCAAGAACAGTTGGTGAAGCAGCATGTGTACCTGAGTTTAAAACACAAGGCATTAAATAATCAAAATCACGATTTGAAAATGTTATGATGACAATCTTAAAAACCTAAATGGTATGAGTATTAAAAAAGCGAGAAATAAAATTAATATGGGCCTTCAGACCTATTGTATGAAAGTCAGCAATTAAAAATAAAGGGCTACTTCTTGCACAAATTTTTTTTTTTTGGGGGGGGGGGGGGAATCATTTTATGACCTTCTGGAAACGTAGAACATGCTTTTAATTTTTATGTGCGAAGAACGCGTATTAAACAAAGCTCCACGCAACTCTACATTTCATTTTTCAGTCATAAGTTCTGTTCGCCTGTACGTTTTCCACCGAGTGGAAGGGCTAAGGTTTCAGGTATAGTTAATTCAGTTGCCGATTTGCTACGTTAGTGTTTTAACAGTGTACGTTCTGTTCTGGGTTTAACTACTGATGCAACGTGTTTTAACGTCAGACAGAAATGGCACAATAAGGAATTTGTTAAGTAGCACGGTATTATCCCCAATTATGGAACCTCAGTAAGCATATCCCATCTTTAGATTTCATCGCATAATTTATATAAATCTTTTGTCACGGGTGGAGGATATTCACTTATTTTTCTCTTTGACATCTATTTATACGGATGTAATCATATATATATATAGGTGTCATGTTTACATGTAAGGTTAATAATTAGAATGATAGTAATAATGACAAAGTTTATTCCTGATCTGGAAATATACAGGGCATACACAAACCAATGGTGCGGTTTCAATAGAAATGTCTATTTAAACCGCACCATTCTTTTGTGTATGCCCTGTATATCAAGGCCTTCTATAAACAACACATACGGATGTAATTTGTAAATTGGAAATGATGTGAAGAAATTACTGTATGACAGACAAGGGGTGCACGTACGTATGTTCCAAGAATACGGAAAACCATGTAAAAATTCTAGGCACCAAATTGTGACATGATGTAATTTCCATACTGAGGACCCACAAATATTATGCTACACTATAAACATTTAGCTGCATTTGTATAACCCTGTCACATGCGAGGTTAGAACTACGTAAAGTCTCGTATGCAAGGCAACTGTTCTGTAACTGAGCGGCGGAGGCATTTTGTTTGTTTGTTGCTCTGTATAACACAATGAAATCTGAACTTCTGCTGAATATAAATAATAGAGTATTTCAGGGACGCCTTGTTACAGATAAAACATTTACAAACCGACCATTATCACTTTGTGGCAGAATTAACAGAAGCATGACATTCTGTGATACTTCTTCCATTGAAGGCAAAAATGTCTCTAGTAATCATGATAGGCACAAAAATTGAGCGTCAAGAATGAAATGAAAGTTTTGTGCTCCTTGCAAATATATAGATAAAGCACTGAGATCGTTTCGTACTGAATACAGTATTTCAAAATATAGGCCTATACCATTGCCGGGATTTTCATGATTACGTTCAGTTTTTTCCTAAAACACCTAAAATGTTTAACATACCTGAATATACCCTCCCTTCGAACCTTAATATTAGAACGCATAATGCGAAGCTTTATGGTTTCAGTTCTTCAGCAGCTATTAAACTGATCAAACAAATGAGACTGAGATGGGCAGGGCATGTTGTATGCATGGCAGAATAAGAATAATTCCTACGGGAATTTGATTGAAAAGCATGGAGGAAAGACAGCTGGGAAGACCTAGGCGCAGATTGGTGGATAAGATCAAAACAGACCTAAAGAAATAGGGTGGAAGTAGGTGGGCTTGATTCATCTGACTCAGGATAGGCACAAGAGGCAAGGTCTGGTGAAATGAATAGTAAATTTCCGGGTTCCATGAAATGCGAGGAACTTGAGAGGACGTAATATTATCTAACGTAGACAGTAGCTGATTACTGTTGTAACTTTCAAAGGTTGAGACACGCTGGTGCAACATCCTGAGAGTCATAGCGACGGTCCACTTCAGATACTTCCTCATCCTAGGTCTGTCTTTTTCTTTCTTTTTTTAACTATGCTACAGCCCAATGGCTCTCAACGTTTCGGTTCTCGCGGCCCAGCTGAGATGGTCGATGAGGTACACTAAATATTAATACGGAACTATAACCTGCAGTAGAACTAAGCCTATCTTTAAATGCCATTTATTATATAAAAGTACAACATTATAGTAAAGAAGAGACATGATGAAATTTTGATATAAATATCGGTTCAAGAATCTTATGTACCTAGAGTGTTTTCCAGTCTTTACACAATGCTGCCCCCTCCAGCCCAGCAAAGACTTCGTCGAATAACCACCTTCTTCTTCAACTCCGTGTGTAGCGCTCATTTATTAGCAACTCCTTTACCAGTTTGTCATTTTTAAAGTTTAATTTTCGTATATCGTTTTATGTTATCATGCTTGTGTTCAAGTATTTGCAACACAATTGGCAAAGGTTCGCGGCACACCCGTTAGGAACCACTGCTCTACCCAGTTCGTCCCTAAGGTCCCTTGCACATCTCGTCTTCACACCAGTACTACAGCAGAAGAGACAAGTTTTAGAAAAGGCCTCCTGGGAGGTCTAGAGTAGTAAGAGTGAGACTGAATCTGTCCCTCCAGACCTCAGTCCCGTACTGTCCTCATGCGAATCTCCTCTCTTGTTTTAAAAATAAGATATGAGCGTTTGGGGAAACGACAATAATAAATTTCGAAGGGAAGAAGAAAAGCAGAAGATTTAAATTCTAAATCCAGTACCTCGCAAGGAATTCTTTTTTTGACACTCGCCACAATCCTGAAACGTCTTCTACAAAGGTGAGATTTCCTTACATTTCACAGAAGTCCGCTACTGAAATGCAGCTATTCTGACGGCCTTACACGTCCCGATTAGCTTTAGCACACGACGGCATTACAGTATGCGACATCATTAGTAATTAAGCACTTCGCGACTCACATAATTAGAAATTACACAATATGGTACTACAATAAGAGAAGATCCATTTTAATATTATCTTCCCCTCTACGCCTAGGTCTTTGAAGTGGTCTCTTAAATCGGTTTCCTCAGAAAAAATCTGTATGCAACACTTCTCTCCCTCATACTTGTCCCGTCCCCCGTCCACCTCCTTCTTGATTTGGGCACCCAAATACGTACTATTTGGTGATGAGTACAGATCATGAAGCTCCTCATTATGCTGTCTTCTCCATAACCCTGTTACCTCGTCCCTCTTAGCCCCAGCATCCTATTCTCGAACACCCTCAACCCATCTTCCTCCCTCAATGTGAGACCAAGTTTCACACCCATAAAAAACAACTTGCAAAATTATGGTTCTGTATCCTTTAATCTTTATACTTTTGGATAGCAAACTGGACGACAAAAGATTCTGCACCGTGTGATAGCAAATAATCGACGAGTTCCATCTGCTCTTATTTCTACATGAAAGCAATTTTGATTTGTTCAGGCTGTTCCCAAATATTTGAAATGTTCCACACTTTTCAAGGATTTATTACCTATCTTTATGTCGTGATAATGTCCTGCCTTCTGATTAATATATTGAATACGCAGTCGCAGGCAGCCGAAAACGTGTGGTCCTCCAGCTTGGGGATCGGGCGAGGTGTTAAAAACTCATCACCGTAAAAACTTGCCATGTTACGAAATATGTCACAAAGCTTCGGACTTTGATTCCGTTGGTGCAATAAAAGTATTAGAATTAAATGATGAATGAAAGGCCACTGTCGTTGTTGGATTGAGATTCTTCGAACTGCTGGCCTATCAGAGTAGGTTCTCCTTTCACCCCCTTCCACCTCAACACGGAAAAAATCCAACCCCCGACGCGTTGTGGTTTTTTTTAGCCTGACAAAATGGACAATTTCCAAATCTTCAGTCACGACCATTAATTTAAAGGCTGAATTAACGTGAGACAAACGCACCTCTGTAACAATTACTGTCATCTTTACACCAAGGGTTATAATTCTTGTAGGGTGTGAGTTAAACACATATAACCTTCATCAAAATTTGTATTTCAGATTCCAAGACGTCAATATGGATAAGAGTATTAAAAAAATGAATGGTCAAATATGTACAATGAATAAGTACGTTTAACAAGAGCATGACGAATATAACGCCATGTAAGGGACTCAATAATTTGTGACGTTGTAAACGAGTGTTGTTATAACCGAGGATTATAATGTTATGGTTAACAGTGAGGAATTAATTGGTACCATAGAATATCTGACGTTATAGACGAGGTGTCGTATAAACCGATGTCGTTATAACCTGGTTCGACTGTATTGACACTGAAGCGATGAAACTGTTTACATATGAAAATAAATTTAGAATATTCAACTTGTGACGTGCGAGCCATTCTGCCGAGCATTCGAAAGAAACATCGCGGGTAGAAAACCTTTTATTCTTATAGCACATTTTCCATTCACCAAATGGTACTCAGCAAACTGTTCTTCGAATTATGAAATAATGTGGATTATGTAACTAGCTAGCCATATGGTTCTAGAGTTTCTTTAAAATCGATGGTTTCTTAGATGGTTAAAGCATATCTTGCTACAAGAGAAACAACAATCTCTTCGAAAAGGCAAACCGCTGCACCCCACCTCGTACCAGCTCAGTTTACACCATCATATTCTCTTTGTTTTTCAAACATCCATTTCAAATCTAACCTCCCATGCATGCCTTGATTTCCAAAATTATTCCTTCTCTTGTAGTTTTCTGATAAATAGTTTGAACGTAATTCTCATCTGTTCCTTTTGACACGTGAATTTAAAAAAATACTGAAGAAACAATAGTACATTATCAAAAAATCCGGCAAATTAAATTCGGAGACTAGCTTTACTTGGTGGGCCGGCTTCGGTCCTAACGTCTAAAGACTCATATAAAAAGCCATACTTTACTTCTTGTTTAAAGAATAGTTCAAAGGAAGCATTACGTCCCTAGAAAGAGGAAAGAAGAAACTGCTAGTAAAGAAATACCATCAATTTTAACACGGGAAATGGAGGGGACAAACTCATTCACAGCATGTTAAACGGAATAACTGAAACAGATGCTTTGAAGACGAAGGGGTAGATGTGAGGATAATATTAAAATGAATCCTGAATAAGGACGGTATAAGGCTGTGAAAGTTTGGATCGGATTCATATGGCTTAAAATTACTTCGGGTTCCAACAGATGCACAGAATTAAATGACGGATGAGAAACTACTGACTCTTCAGCGACCCCATTCCATAAAATTTAGTTACAAAATCCAAATTCGAATCCAATCAGCTAATAATAGACCTTGAATTAGTTTCCAATGCAATTTTCCACGGTCGTATATAATTTGAATGCAGCCGTAGGAGGGGTGTCAAAAACCGTTCTGTTTGCTTTATCCGTTACTGCTCGTAGGGAGGATGGGGAGTGCGCGGATGCAAAACTTTTATCACCACATCCCAGGCTTATTTCATTACGTATTCGTATTACAGGACCTCCACCGCAGTGGTCGTCAGTCCGCAGCTTATCTTAGAGCAACAGTGGTACATGGGCTTCTGGTGTTCCATTATGATGAATCATGCGCACCCAACCGCTGCTCCTTCTGACTCTTGGATGGACATATTCCTGTGCAATGTAATATTAATTAACGTCTGGAAACCATTGGTAAGGATATGTACCGCTTTCTGTGACATTAAACTCTGCATTCTGACATAGTGTCTTATTTGTTTCTTACAATTCTCATAATATTTTCCGACTATTTCCTTCAATATCTTTAACTGAATTGTCTTTATAATGCAGAAGGAATGTGTTCTCTGCGAGGTAGTAACTAACGTTGCATACAGTCGCCTATACAATTTGGGCGAACGTCAGTCTTCAAAAAGTAAACAGAAGATACTTTACTTTGTAACTGGATCTGTAGATTTTACAATCCATTACTACTAGCTTTTCAGGCACTCTGCTCCATGTTGTTGATCGAGTTATACAAAAAGGAAGCACTGTTAGTAACACATGCTGCGCGGTCTGGTAGATTTACAGACTGCGTTTTCGAAGTTGACAAAATGCTGGCAAGTAGTTATCAAAGTACACGGCGTCACATACCCGAAGATGATAATCTTTATAATGGTCGCCATCACAATCTTGAATCTGATAGAGAAGGGTTGCACATCTCAAGCGAAAGACGACATCCTTTCAGTTACATTCGTTCAGTTTTAAACTTGATAGCCTATATAGGACACCTGTTCTGTAATTTGAAATATAGTATTACCTTTTCATTGCCAGATATGTAGATATTTGTATGGTACAATTCACTTTCTTCCACTTACAAGAAATATCTGATGCCTTTATAAACATCGATTTTGTCCCTCAAACAAGCCTGTGCAACGCGTTTTCGAAAATTGTCAGAAGTAAATGTATAATTCATTACGGCCAACACATCTCTTTCAAAAAAGTTTGGATATCGGGATAACACAAATTTGTAACCCAAAAATTTCGTCCAATTCACAAGTTTCTTCAAGAGAAAAAATAAAAAAAATGTGAGAAATTCCGGAATAAATTTAGAACTATTGTCTTTGCTTACAGGCGAAATGTGTTAAGTTTTTGTGCCCTCAACTCTTAACAGACATTAAAATTCGTGAATTTCTCCTACTCTGTGGTATAGAGACCAGTAAGCTTGCTGTATACCAAACCATACCAAGATAAGTTTGTCGCAAACAGGCGGAATTGTAGTGCACATTAGCGGTATGGTACTGCAAACTAACAGCGGATAATCAGAACGCTCACATCAGACTTTATAAATGCGATGTTTACGAACTTTGTATGTTCTCCATGCCACTATTCCACTCAAGGCGGTACTACAGAGACCAGTATAAAGCGAATTGAGCCTATATTACTTTACTTCGTTATTTCCCTAAAGGGTTAAAACTGCTTTACACTACTAGTATGTAGCACATTTCCCCCCATAGCTTGCGCATGTGCCCCTATAACTGAAAGCACATATATGCAGTATAAACAACATTTCTAGTTGTCATGGTTATCTCCACTATGTATGGTTTGTGGAAGACCCCAAAGGGGCAATATGATATACCATTTTGGAGCAAGTGCAGTAGTGTGTACGCAGTTGCAGTACACAGTTGCCGACGATCATGTCAGATGCGATATGGCTAGCGTGTATATGATGTTCGGATGGGATTATATACGTTATTTTGTTATGGTGGACAATGATTGCACGGGGAGTTATTTAATTTGGGGCGCTAACAAGACTATATGGTTCTATATGTAAAGCTAAATTTGTTCATGTGCACGAACTGAAGATATAGGGGGAGGTGAAGGTGTAGCTTCCCGCATTATTAACCTCGGTATCAGATGTAAGACGGTGGTCAGTATTACGCCCTGACCGATTTACTCCCGGGAAAAGAGCTCCGTGGTACACATCAGAATAGGAGGCTGAGTGGGCTGCAGATGTGATTTCGACGTTTTGGAGAAGAGTAAAGTACCCTGTCCCTGTCGGAAAAAATACCATGGTTCCTTGGTGGTTCAGCCAGCAGCGTAGTCAGTAATGAGTCTGTCAGCACATCTACATATTAAACTTTGGCTTGAAAACAAAATAGGCTGTAACATTTCTGGCTTGTGGGATCTGACTCCGTGCAGTCTGGTGGAAATGTACCGACATTCCTGAGCACTTTGCTGCCTCCTCTAAAATTTCAGTACACTTGCAACAGGCTACACGGCGTCACATCTCACAAGACGGCAATCTGCTTAGTCACAGCCGTTGCAACCTGACAGTATATCTGACAAACACAGCAGTTCCCTTAACATACTAACACGCATGTAGATAGGCTAAATTGAATCGCTACGATGAAGGTCCATTAAACACAACGGTCACGTGTGCATGGCACAGACACAACGGTCACGTGTGCATGGCACAGACACAAAGGTCACGTGTGCATGGCACAGACGTGTTTCTTGAGTGCCCCCTGATAAGGCTGCACGCTTCTTGAAAATCCTTACATGCCTAAACGCATAATTGGTCCCTGCGCCTAAACAATTCGTCACGAAAGAGTATTTAACGTGCGGGGGCGAATTTTAAGTCCCAAATCATCTGGCCAATATAGTAACGACGAGCGGTTCAGGATTCAGGCGCACTGCATATGAAGAGGGAAACGGAGCATGCAGATGACTGCCGAATATCAACACCTTGTGGCACATACTGCCAGTAACTGCGTCCTCTGCGAGTGTATAACATACACACAGTTGACAATAAAGTCTCTTTTTAGCCCTGTATACAGTACACGTACGAATTATGTATCTACATTAACATCTGAAACATCTCGCAATTTATCCAGACAATGAGATTATGATCCAGATAACCAAGTATTTACAGTACAAACATATTGTAAGCATAGGCGTAACTTGGGTAATAACATTGGGTGGGGGGTAAAATCGACCATGGGTATTTGGAATTTTAATTGACCAGGAAGTCAAGTTAGAAAGAGGGGGAATATAGCTGTGAACCAGTACTTAATATAAATATACACCCCTACCCCACTCACACACCAATTCTTTTATTTGCCCCTCAACTCAGTAGGCAAAAGAAAGCTATTGTGCCCCCCCCCCCCCTCACCGCGTAGGCTACGCCTATAATTGTAAGTATTTTAAACTTCATGAGTCCTATACATGTACGGAAGCCGGGCTACAGTAGCCAGTGTAGTGACTCAGCTACAGACTGAAGGACCAAGGAATCGTGCTTCTATTCTCGGCACCGACAAGGGATTCTTTTCTTCTCCGAAACGTCCAGACCGGCTGTGGAACCTATTATGTCTCCTAATCAACTGGCAACGGGGGTTATTTTTCCGGGAGTAAAGCGACTGGGGCGTGAAGCTGACCACCCAACTCTGTCTAGAGTAGCGTGGAACATAGTTTTATTGTATACGGTTAATGTAAAAACCTCCAAACCACTTGCTAACAGAAAAGTCTTATACTTTCAGGGAAAATGTATCTTGTATTCAGCCATTAAGGAGATAATATACTACTAATTTATAATAAAAATTAATGCAGAATTGCAATTAAATTTTTAGGACTTACATTTTTTTAAGAAGGGAAGAATGTCATTATAAGCATTATAAGGAACTCGCGAATTTCCGTTATATAAAGTCATGCCTGAAATACGCACTATTATTAGAACATACTTAGAAGTTAAAGCGGAAGAGTGATGTTGGAGCTTACCAGTCCGTATTTTTCTTACTCCTCCCACTGTAAAATTACCAAAATACGATGTTTGCCCATGCAAAATGCACGAATCCCACTACAACCGAAATACTGCTTACGGAATTTAACTCTTCGCAAGAAGTCCGTCACGACACTCAAAAACTTGTCCCTGCTGACAGACGAGCACAACTGTGTTCGAAAAAACACTCGCGAGCTGCAGGCTTAAGTCCGGCCGGCCACGGGTTGTACATCACTAATCTGTAGCCAACGTCAAGAATGCGTGGAGCAGTAGCCCACAGTCTTGATTTGGTGCTTAAACTAAGTACAAAGACTTTACTTTACATACAAACTTATTTTTTAAATGAAAAAAATTACAGCCACAAATTATGTTACAGAATGCTGTAAAAGAATATGTTGGATGACGTAACAAAGACATGCACACATGACTCAAGCATCTTTGTTATTGTTCCAGTTTTTAATTCCATCATCCTCTTTGCAGATAAGTACAATATAATAAGGGAATAACACTGCGGCGGAGTGGGCGAGAGAGAGGGGGGGTTGAAGAGAGATTGCTTTTACGAGCATCTTACAGGTGCATTTACAGAACTTTACGACAACTCATAAAATTTTCACCAAAGCCTAGCCAAAAGAAGAACAGCATATATATGTGTGCTTTACAAAAACCTCAATTCTGCTACGGCGATGAAACCCCTTGCCCCACAGCCCGTTCCCCGCTCAAAACACCGAAAGGAAAATTGTATGAAAAGGAAGCCATTTTGACATCTGAACTCATTGCATTTATGGACTTTTCCTTCGTATGTATTAAACTTTAACACACTACTACTTTTCGGGGACAGTATGAGTCCCCACTTTCAGGTTTTCTTCTTTCAAAACAAATGTAGCTGTCATGATAAGCGGATTAAAGTTCAGTTAGTAAATACAACATATATCAATAACACTAGAAAATATGGCTGTGCTGATCTCACTAAACACCAGGTACACGAAATTATATATGTATATATATATATTATACACACATTTATATATAGACATATAAGTATTCTCGAACTAAACAGAACTGTGTAAGCGGTTGGAAAAATGTGGGATTGCTATGTTGCCAAACGCCGAATTTTAATATACACGGTGAAAAAGTTCATAAAGTCTACGAATTCAGATGTCGTAACACCATCATCGAAGAGTTATTTTGAGTTCATAATAAAATGCAAGTTGTATTATTTTGAAGCTAGAAAATCATTTACGAAATTTTAGTTATTTCTGCAGAAAGCTATAGAAAGTGCAAAAATAAACAAATAAAATTGGTAAACAAGTTCTTCTTCAGAGGCTACGCAGGTTTAGGCTATTGAGCCTGTTCCTGTGTTTGAAGATGAATTTGGTCCTGCTGCAGAAGTATAATTATTATAATGTATAATCACCTTAATTTACTGACTGCGTAAGAACGCAGATTACAATCTACAAAGGGTGACTGCAATGGAAACCCGACGTATCCCTTTGCTACTTATGGAAAAATTCTGTAGCCCCTTTAATATGTTACTCAGGTTCTAAAGCGTCCGTTTTCTTCGAAACTGTATTATTATATTAGAAATATGATAAGTTAAAAACTCCGGATGGTAGTAAGTTGTCCAACGTCAGTGTCAGAGTATAAAAAGAAATTGAAACAGCAAAATTTATGGCTATATCCAGGGAAATAACTGCGCGCAGCGTGGTTGCGAATGCAAGTACTACTCTGGCTAAATTCTAAGAAATACCAGCGCGTAACAGGGATGCGAATGCAAGTACCACTGTAGATATAACCTAGTAAATACCTACGCATAACAGGCATGCGTATGCAAGTACAATTGTGGCTACCTGCTAGGAAATGCCTGGGCGTAGCAGGGATGCAAATGTAAGTACTACTGTGGCTAAATTCTGGGAAATAGCTGCACATAGCAGAGATGCGAATGCAAATACTACTCTGGCTAAATTCTAAGAAATACCAGCGCGTAACAGGGATGGGAATGCAAGTACAATTGTGGCTACCTGCTAGGAAATGCCTGGGCATAGCAGGGATGCGAATGCAAGTACTACTGTGGCTAAATTCTGGGAAATACTTGCATATAGCAAGGATGCGAATGCAAGTACCACTGTAGATATAACCTAGTAAATACCTACGCATAACAGGCATGCGTATGCAAGTACAATTGTGGCTACCTGCTAGGAAATGCCTGGGCGTAGCAGGGATGCAAATGTAAGTACTACTGTGGCTAAATTCTGGGAAATAGCTGCACATAGCAGAGATGCGAATGCAAATACTACTCTGGCTAAATTCTAAGAAATACCAGCGCGTAACAGGGATGGGAATGCAAGTACAATTGTGGCTACCTGCTAGGAAATGCCTGGGCATAGCAGGGATGCGAATGCAAGTACTACTGTGGCTAAATTCTGGGAAATACTTGCATATAGCAAGGATGCGAATGCAAGTACCACTGTAGATATAACCTAGTAAATACCTACGCATAACAGGGATGCGAATGCAAGTACAATTGTGGCTACCTGCTAAGAAATACCTGGGCGTAGCAGGGATGCGAATGCAAGTATCACTGTGGCTGTATCGTGGGAAATAATATACGTAGTAGGGATGCGAATCCAAGTACCACTGCTGCTATATTCTAAGAAATACCTGCACATAGCAGAGATGCGAATGCAAGTACCACTCTCTTATCCATCTTGCATACAAAGGCCCAGATTTTCCAGATAATGATTTCACATGAATATCAATTCACATTTATCTACTGCATATTGTAACTCCTTACCATTAACGAGGCATCATCCGTCTCAACAGAAATCTTGTTTTCGAACAAATTAATTGAACTTTATTGTTGCCCTGTTACCGTCACATTTTAAAATACCGACTTCGTCTCTTTCTTAACTTGTCGTTTTACTCATATTTGTCGTCCCACATAATTATTTTAACATACTTTCCCCCCCCCCCTTTCCATCCCACTCACTAGATGCTTCATGTGCATAGCTTTTTCTTCTTAAATAGTTGGCCCTACCGCACACCCTATCCCAAAAATTGAGTACGTTACTTGCAGCGTGTTCGCCCATGAAAAAAGGCTACTTTAGTCTTCTAAATGTCGTCTCCAAACAGTCTCTAACAGATGCAGCTTACGAAATGGATGTATCCATATCGAATACGCTACCAAGGAAGATCCCTACTCTTTAGCGAACGCGATTCGCAAAGTGCCTAAGCTACTGCTGCTTCATTGGATCCAATCATCGCCCTGCTGTTTGCACTAATACGGGAACACAATATAATACACAGGCCCTTAGCAGAGTAGTGTGCATATATGCGCCTACATAGGAACAGGACCACAGTGGAAAACACGGAACTTCGTGTAAGTTTCAAATTTTGGCACAAAAGCTGAGGCGTACCCTGCACAATCTCAGGCATTACAATGAACCGGCCCTAACACCATGGGGTCCCCATATCAACGCTGAATTTGAAAATGTCACTAAACAGCCATTCTACCAATGAAGGTAACGGTAAATCTGTCCCTACGTACGTCAGAAAGGCACTATACGGAGGGGAGCGTTTAGCTTCACGCCCCGGGCGCTTTACCACCAAGGAAAGAGCCCAATGCACCCACTGAATATGAGGCTGAGTGGGCCGCAGTCATGGTCTTGGGCGCTTGTCACTGCCAAGAATAGAAGCACGATTCCTCCGTCGTTTCTCAGCATAACAGCATAAAAGTTAATTTCTGTGAAGTTTCTAGGCCCTGTGATATTTTGGATGTTGGATAAAGGCCCAACGGTAGAGGGGCGTGGCAATAGTTGAAGTACCAGTTCAGTGGTGATTTGCTTGATCGTAATTGCTGCAAATGTTCCTTCAGTTTGACGTGTGTGGATAGATGAAAAATCTTTAAAAATGGCATGCCTGGAACTTACGGTTCCAGTTCAATCTCCAGCCAACATATCAAACTTTCAGATTCAGATACTGTCAGGATTTTGCTTTTGCAACAGCTAAAGACATCAATTTGCCAGGAAAGTAACCTAACAACACAATTTGCCAGGAAGTAAACATGATGTTTGTGTTTTGTGTGTAATGTTCTCTAGTCAACAAATTACAGTGTGTCTTGCTGTGTGTCAGACAATTGAGTAGTCTGCAGGTCCAACTCTCGACTTTGCACCACGTACTACAGAATACATCGCTGACCCTAGGCCTATATTACGGTTCATTCATTCTGTAGTCTGTCTTACGACAGGTCCGTAGCCTCTTCCAAAGCGAGTTCTCCACAGGTTGCAAGCTAGTGATTCCTCTTTTAATTTCCAGTATCTTTTCTTTTCCTTAAGGTCATCCAGTAGCTGCTTACGTCTTCTCCCTCGTCGTCCCGTCATTTCTATCCTTCCTTCTAACTTTCCTTCAATCACGTGTTTCAGAAGGCAGTTTCTACGCAAGATGTGACCAATCCTGTTAGCCTTTCTTCTTTTTATTGTATGTAGGATATTCCTCTCCTCCTTGACTCTGTGTAATACTTCTTCATTTCTCACACGATCGGTCCAACTGATCTTCTCCATTCTTCTCCAGCACCACATTTCAAAACTTTCCAGATACTTCTGATCTACTTTCCGAAGTGTCCATGTTTCAGCACCATACAAAGCTATGCTCCAAATGTAGCACTTTACTAGTTTCTTCCTTAAATTTAATTCCAGTTTGCTGGTGAAAAGATTTTCCTTCTTGTTGAATGCTGCTTTTGCAATGGCAATTCTGGATTTAATTTCACGTGTACACATATTACGGTTACGTAATACGAAATGGTCGTGGAATTATAAGACTTAAAACAAATTCAATTATGAATATACAATATATTATTGTTATCTCCCAACGTTAATGAATACCTAACACTGTTCGTCTTTCTTCAGTTCACAAATCTTCACTTATCTTTCAGTCAGAAGATACATCTCCTACTTAACTTAGCACGTTAATAAGCCTTCGGGTTCCGTAAGGGGAAGGAAATTAGCTCTCAATGACTGTGAATCACAAAGCGATTCCTCGGGTCACTTAGTACAGTATGTTCACATTTGTTACTTCATCTTGTAACATGAATCACAAAACGTGTGGGGGCTCTGAACTTTCCCACAGTATCACAAATTGCCAAGGCACCTAGCCAACCTCAATACGACTCTGACACACGCTACATGGCCGTACAAAGTGGGGATTACCTGCCACTTGAGGCCAGTTTTCGTGGAGACTTCAACATTAATATGTACTTTATTAACGCATATCTCACAGCTTAGTCATGTGTTTGGCCAAAAGGACAACTTCCTTGTTGCTCAGGACTGAGGCTATGATTACACGTCATTTGTTCGGACCTGCAGCGTACCTGAAAGACGCTGGTTGATGGTTTGATGGAAAGATTATTGCGAGTAGCAGTAAGGTTCGAAAACCCTTCTGTCCCCTTCTCACAATACACAGAAACGCGACTTCAAATTATTTCGGTACACAGAAAGAGCAATTCTGCATGCAACGTCTTGATTTATCTTAAGCAGTATGTCCGAACCGGAGTTGAGCAGACTCTAATCAGTAGGAACACACAGTCTATTCTCCTTTCGGTTTACCTTATATAACTTTTATTGCAATTCCTGTTAAGAAAAAAATTTTTGTAAATACTTTTCACACCGACTTTAGCAAGGTGTTCAGACCTTAAGTATGTTTCTTATTTGCAAGTAACTCAACTGATTGTTACCTTGAGTCGTGAGTTGTTTCCAATAACTGAGTATTTTTGGGGAAGAGTAACGCAGAACGAGTGAAATTTTGTGAGGGGGTTGTCTTACCAGGATGGATGACAAACATCTTTCTAGAGAATCTACCTTTTAAAATCTATCTCCTGATACCACACCTAGAATATCTTTACGGCAATTAAAGGCTATAAGAGAAGCTGAAATGTTTACACGTAATAACATCTTAATCCGAACCCGGTGACCGAGCGGTCTAAACTGTGGGTCTGCTGCCGCTCGCTTGCTGGAAATGCGGGTTCGAATCCCGCCGGGGACGTGGATGTCTGTCTCTTGTGAATGTTGTGTGTTGTCAGGTAGAGGTCTCTGCGAAAGGGCCGATTCCTCGTCCAGAGGAGTCCTACCGAATGTGTGTGTGTGTCAATGAGTGTGATCAGGTGCAAAAATGAACCTCTACACCTATAAAGAGTGGGTAGAAGAGGTCAAAGAAAGAAAGAAAGAAAGAAGAAAGAAGAAAGAAAGATAGAAAGAAAGAACACTTTAAATCCGTGTGTTGTAGCCTATAATACATAGGAGACCGGCTGTATGACGGAAAATCAAGGTTCGTTTCCCGGGGAAAGAACAGCTTTTTCTTCTCGCCACCACGTCCAGAACAGCTCAGGAGTCCAGCTATTTTTACATCCAATGGGTACTAGGGGCTCTTTCTCTGGGGATAAAGTGCCTGGCACGTGAATCTGCCGATGTTAAGAATGCATGGTTCTATACCTCCACTCCATCGTATGCTTTAATGTAATTGTGATTAATTAATAATTCAACGAAAAAGCGAGAATAAATTCACGAATTCTCGAAAAAATGTCGTTTAAAATGCCCTACATTTTGTGGAATGTAATGCAATTGTGTGGTTTGGGAATCCCAAAATTTATCGACACTTCTATTGTAATCTCTTAGCACTTATTACAGCATCTACGAAGGGTCGTAATTTAAAAGATGACTAAGGCTGTACCGGAAGATGAAACGAAATATCTAACACAGCGTGGAAATTACCTTCATAAACAAATCTTGCTTTTTTTCAAAGCACAAACCACTTGTATTAATTTACGGTAACGTGACAGATAGTATTGATTTCAGACGGAGTAGTTGCTATTGCATAAACTCACATAAAACACGGTACAAGAAGAAAGACGTGAAAGGCATATATTACAGCCCATATAAATTGTCACACTGGTTAATACAAATCTTCCATCTTATGGATTCTCGTTTGATTTACGATCAGGTAAACACCCACGCACGCCATCAGTAAGAGGACGCGATCAAGGGAAAGGTACAAACTCCACATACGCGCTTCAATGTCCTCCTACGAACTCAGTGGGCCGTGATAGCTCAGTCGGTATACGACTCGCTACTGGTTGGACGGTCCGGGGATCGAATCTCGGTGGGGGCGAGATTTTCCGCACCCGTCCAGACCGGCCCTGGGGCCCACCCAGCCTCCTATACAATGGTACCGGGTCTCTTTCCCGGGGGTGAAGCGGCCGGGGCGTGAAGTTGACCACCCACCCTCATCTAGTGCCAGGCTTAAAGAAAGAGCAGAGCTAAACCTCTACTCCTCCTCTGGGCCTTCATGACCCGTTCTAGAGAAAACTTTACTTATACCTTTATCTACGAACTCAATACAGCAGAGTCATTCTTAGAGGGTGAGAACTGTTCATCTACTCATGAAATTACAGTCATTTTAAGGAAATATCGTATTCTAAGAGCCCTAAATTTGTCCCCATCCTAACGAAAGTTAAGTCCTGTCCAGCCACTTACAAGCAGTTTATAATATACCCTTCCTCCACCGATCTGCGCATAGCTCTTACACATGGTTCGAGCCCTTCACCACTCAAAGCAAAGGTTTCCTCATCTCATCCACCTCACGATTTCTGCGTGTAAGGCCCGTCTGGATACAGGGATTAAACACAACGCGCCGTCGTCGGCAGAAAGGACACAGTGACCAAAAAATAAACGGTACGAGATAACCTGTCCCTGCGCATGCCGTTAGGGACATGGGGGGGAGTATAAGTGGACACACACGCATTTTCTGCCTTGACACTAATTGGAGGTGGAGGGTCAGCTTCATGCCCCGCCTGCTTTACCCGAGGAAAGAGTCCCCGATATACACTGCATGAGGCTGCGTGGGCACCAGAACTGATCTTGATATTTTGGAGCATCCTGCCTTTACCGGGAATGAACTACGAATTCCGAGTTATCCCACACATTTTCTAGTCTCCACAGTGACTAAGCTACCTCGGCTTTCTACCACAAAACTAGGTAAATCTTTAAGGATGGACCTTGTAATTGCACAAAGAGTAAAGAGAAACCAGAGAACAACGAAAAGTAACTGTTCTATTATTCAATACATCTCTTAAGGTAATTTTGTTCTGTGCATGTTACCTCGTGTTACAGCTAATTTGCGAAAGATTCCTGTCACAACGCAAAGACATAACAACGGTTGTCCGACAAAATTGTGTAAATTATTTGCCACAGTAGACTACTGAATGAATGAATGAATGAATGAGCGAATGAATTGACTACAAGTGTATTGTTCAGTAACACTTTTGTTGTAGATCTACATATTTACTGTCTAAAGGTCCGGTATAAAGAGCAGCGGGCTTTCCGAAGACCGATACCGCATGTTTCTCACATTTTGCATGACAAATAAATTCCTACAGCTGTAATTATTAGTAAAAGGCCACCACAGAACAGGCCTCGAAGGTCCAGAGGGGAAGCAGAGGTATAGCTAAAATTAGTAGAATCAGATCGAAAAATGTTTATACATAATATATAAAAATATATATATAAAAAATGTTTGTACATACATCGCAGACCGTAAGCACTTTTATATGATATTAAAAACCTAATATCGATCACACTGGTCATTTGAAATTAATAGTTATTTGGAGGGGCACAGAAATATACTTCACAAATTCATGACTTCTTCTTCGCCATTAAATTACGCAAGGAAAGTCAGAAGTGTAGCAGCAGGCTAATAATCGACACAAACTAGTTTCTAAAACTAAACTTAAATGAAAAGCTAAAGAGTATTAGTAATCTGTAATACAGGAGGCCCTAGTATGTACAGGTGTGATGAAATTTGTGGTTCAAATAGAAAAATCATTATAATGCTACCTAAAAGTTGAGGCGCTGAATATACAATGCTGCGAACTGCTGTAGGAACATACGTATCATGAAATCCCTTCCAGTGAAGTTGGTCACGGACACTGTGTACGAATGTTAATGCAATTTTCAACTCGAAATGCCTCTATTAAATACAAGCTATC
The DNA here is from genome assembly GCA_021186555.1 of Reticulitermes speratus. NCBI lineage: Eukaryota > Metazoa > Arthropoda > Insecta > Blattodea > Rhinotermitidae > Reticulitermes > Reticulitermes speratus. Next base: position 33,448,897 of record JAJKFL010000003.1, on the reverse strand, counting down.
CAGTCGGTCGCGATTCCCTTATGCACAAGTTCACGAAATTGTGGAAAGTAGCACCGTCAAGACAACAGCTATACGCCAAGAAAATTTATGTTTACGGTCTGGTTTTAGTATAAAATACGCATTCTAAAACATGCAGACCCTCATTATATTGGAAGTATACAAGTAAGTATTTCCTTTGCTGAAAGTAACACTGTCATTGGCTTACAAGTCACTTGAATAAGAAGCAGGAAAATGTGACAGATGACCTGTTGCATTCCTGGTTAATATTTGCTGGTATTATTAAGATAGGATATCAATCGAAGCCGTTGATCTCCATAGCGAATAGTTTCACTATTTCATCAGTCTGTTTCAAATGGTGAACCAAGTCTACCTTAATTAAATTCAGTATTATACATGTTACAACCTCAATTTGCATTACAAATTATCACGCATAAATATGAAGTAAAATATCTTGTTGCTCTAATTAAAACTTTAGTATTTCTTAAAACATGTATCTCGTCTTAAATACGGGCTCAGACCACGTACTCAGAAAAGGTACTCCAATGATGACGTCAAAGTTTTGGATGAGCGAGGATGGCGTGCAAGAGTAAGGACAGATGGGAATGAACTGGAAATGGAGGGGGGTGGGGGGGGGGGAGGCCAAAGTCACACATCGGCCGTAGTGCCAGGGAGCGAGTAAATGAGTGTGTGGGTGAGCGAAACTTATACACTGCCTACTGCTTTTATTTGCAAATAAGGTTCCCAAGTTATTCAAATATTTATCTCTTCCTAATAAGGTAAAGGTAAAGTTCTTAGAACAGGCCTTGAAGGCCCAGAGGGGCAGTAGAGGTATAGCTATACTCTTTCTTTAACTTCGGCACTAGATGAGGATGGGTGGTAAACTCCACGCCCCGGCAGCTCTACCCCCGGGAAAGAGACCCGGTACCCACTGTATAGGAGGCTGGGTGGACTATCTCTTCCTAATAACCGAATCAATTTTCCGTAATGAATGGAATTCCTCTTCTTCCATCAGAGTCTACACTCCATTAAACACGAAAATTTTATGCACTCGAGAAATTACGCAGCTGAATTCATGTCAATATGGAATTCTTTCTACCGATATCATAGAAATATTAACTGACAACCTAGAAAATTAGTCGAATCTTGTAGCTTTAACATTAATGCTCCTAAGTCCTTACATACTCGTAACATGCAACCTTTCCGTGTTCACAGACCACGTTCTTATCCTGTAAGCTAAATTCTGACTGAGAAGGAATATTCCAAACAAGGATTGAACCTAACAATATGATGAATAAAAATATTTAGGTAGTAAGAAAAGCTTTTTAGAGCTGGCAACGCTGGCAAACACTGGTAATAAAAGTGCCATTCATACTCTGTCGCGAAGATCAGTCACTGACCCGTGTCCAGGGCCACGATGCGTCGAAGACCGGCTTATTCTAATTCCATACGCAAGCAGCATAGGAGGGGGCTTCTAAGAAAAGCGGAGGCATATCCTCATATGCTGTATGTATGTAAGAGTGGGGTACACACACAGTACATACGCGAGCGCACGCACGTACGCACACGCAGAGTCTAACTTCCATAACAGTACATATGTAGAAGAAAATGTATTGTAACTATAACCGTACAAAATTCCTTTCTTCTTCCATTAACGGATCACCGTAATTTTTTTATAACCGTACTGATCACGCATTTTAGATACTGCGAGCAATACAAATCATGAAGCTCCTCGTTATGCCATTTTCTTCAGTTTAAGTCCTCTCTCTTAGGAACAATTATTTTCCCTCCGCGCCCTATTTTCAAATACACTCCAGCTTAAGTTCTCTCTCTTCAAGTGAGAGACCAAGTCTCACATCCATATAAAGCAATAGGCAAAAATTACAGCTCTGTATACTTTATTGTTTGTGTTCTTAGGAGGCATATCCTGAATTTTATCTGTTCTTTATTTGAGCATGCATGCAATTTTGATTTCTTAGTGTCATTCCAAAATATTTGAAATTTACCTCACTTCCGGAGAATTGTTACTTGTCTTTATGCTGTTACTTTGTCCGGCATTCTGTTGAAACATGAACACATACTTAATTTTTTCTGCATTTTCTTCTAGACCAATCTCCTTACTAGCGATTAATCACGCTTCTGTTTTTTCTTACTTCATAGCAGTTGTTTTTTGAGCCGCTAAATTTAAAGACTTAATGCAATTAATTACTCTGGCATCAAATTGCTGATTTAACAATCACTATGTAGCATAATGCATTTTATAATTTTGTTCAAAATATGGCAAAGGATCCAAAAAAAAGAGGGAACACTCATTGGTTCCAGATGCTATCCAATCAGAATCCAGATTCCTGTCCTCTCCTCTGCATACCATTATTACACGTAATCCCTCCACCTAGCCAACCCTTCCTCCACCCCTGCAGCACTGTCTGCTTTAGTCAGTATCCAGCCATCAGGCAAACAACCCTCTGTGAAGAATGGCATTCGATAATATTGGAATGATGTTTGAGAAATGTTACGCATTATTTACAGCACTGTAAAAACTATGAAATAAAACACATGCCTTGTACACAGAGCTCGCAACATTTAAAGTTATTACTGGGCGAAATAATATCTTCTAAATTAGAGGAATATTATTAGTCTGGATGACTCAAGAAATGTTCAATTCTACTTAGTAGTATTAGAACTAACTAGTCCCAGTACTAAATTTTTTTTGCGTGGTGAGGGGGCCCCGCAGCTGATGCTACGGACGCACCACAGCCTTAGGGCTTTTTGTGCAACCCCTGTGATGAGATGAGCAGTTTTTTTACAAGTTTTACAAGTAATGGAGCACCAGTGGAATGAAATTGACAGGGGAAAACCGACAACTCGGAGAAAAACCTGTCCCAGTGCCACTCTGTCACCAAATCTCACATGGACTTGACCTGGGATCGAACCCGGGCCTCCGTGGTGAGAGGCCGGCGACTAACCGCCTGAGCCATGGCACGGCCTCAGTACTACATTAACTACATGTGAGATGTTGACCTCAGGTAGAAAAATGTGACCTAAATTCTGTAATACCCCTTAAGAAAGTCTGTGGTCATGTGAAGTCGAACCGATTCGTTGAGATGGAAACAAAGAGTTCATAGGAATTTGATGACGCTGTACTCGCTGCAGATTTTTATTCAACATAGAGTGACAAGTGATACAGTTTGAAGTGTAAAGAGGTAGGGAAAGCTATCACGAAAATGTGCTATCGCCACTGTTGACACTGGTTTACGAAAGCAGGTAAAAATGCCAAAAGGAACATTCGGGTTTAAATCTGAATTTGATGGGTATAGCTGAAGGTCTGGCAGGATCAAAGTTTTAAATCAATATTATTCTGTATAACAAACACGGCACTTCTTATTCGCCATAACATGTAGAGTAAAACCTGTGAAGTTGGCCACCCTTGTAAGTTGGCCACACCTTTAAGGAATCCAGAAATTCCTATGATATTATATAAGGCCGTGACTTTATAAGTTGGCCACATACGTATCTTAAATCTTGGACACAATTTCACGTTTAGTGCTATGCTTTATATGTGATTCAACCTCCCTACTGTGCAGTATTTTTGTCACACTGTACACGGACCGAAATCCTCATTCATTACCGAACTACTTCTTGCCCGAACAACCTCCATCCTTTCCCCGCAAGTATGAACAAGAGATTGGAAATTCCTGGTAACAACTGACCCATTACTGGACTTCAAGTCCCTGTTCATTTCTTCCACTTTTACCAGCTGCTCTGCACATCTGCACAAGTGATAGCTGCACAGTTCAATTTTTCGCAGTTCCACGTGTTTTCCATAAACTGGCCACCTGTATAAGTTGGCGGCGGTGAATGGACCAAAGGTGGTCAACAAAGACAGGTTTCGCCGTACTAACGAGGCTACCACAGCGGTGTTGCTGACGGTGAAAGTCTTCTGAGAACTAATGCGGTATGTACTGGTCAATAATTACCGACGTTTCGAATGACCGTAGTGCCTTCATCTTCAGGGCCGAGTAGTCCAATCAGGGGCGCACCCAAGGGGGGGAGCTGCTGTGCTGCAGCCCCCCCAAACCCCCCAAAACCGAACTTTAAAAAACAGATAATGTAGATATTATGATATCAAACGTTTTACGTATTTAACCTTCAGCTCAAATCGGCCAATGAAATCAGATGATGACTAACTAGTACATTAGAATTTTTAAAAATTAATGTGAAAAACAAGACGATAGGACACTATGGTTGAATCATGGAAAATGTATATACATGCAGCTGCAGCCAATATTATGTTATATATAGCCTCAGGGTCAGCCCCCCCTACCCCAATGAAAAATTCTGGAGGCGCACCTGAGTCCAACAAGTATTGGTCTGCTTGACCCGAAAGATTAAAGCACTGCGATTTTTCGAAACCTCGTTGACTACTGACAATTCTACAGGGCGTAACATTCCAGAAGAAGTGAATCTTCTTCAACTGCTGTTATTGTTATTTTTCTAGTCTGTGCAAGTCTTCCATTCTTTACACACACACAAAAAAAGAGCTTCACTTTAAAAATCTTTCTGTCTTTATGTGAAGGGCAGGAACAGGCTGTATAATATGACTTTCTCTTCCCTGGGCTGTTGTTTCCCCCTCCACACTCCTCCTATCCGCCCCTTTGGTAGCCCATCTGGAAGCGACCCCGATTGCACACGAAGAAGGGGTGAGCACAGCAGCGCGTAGCAAGCGGTTTATTGATCCCGGCTGCACATCCCAGGAACCATCAGCGCCACCGTCAGCAACCGAGGCCTAAGAACTTTACCCGAAACACAGACTCAATCCTCCCACCCTTCGCATCAGCCTTCCAAAACTTCTATCCTCCCCATCATCTGCTTCAACTAGCTACCCAGCCGAAAGAGAAACTCCCAGGGTTTTCTTCAGAAGAAAAGCCATTTAAATGGGAAGGGGAAAAAGACTTCTCAGAAGTGTGGATATCCTTTCTTCACCTCCCTTCAAATACCTACCACCATTTTTCCTTCCCAGAGTTCTCTCGGATTGTCGACGTATAAACTGCGAATTGTGTCAACAAAAACAAGGAATCGAGTTGTAACTCGTATGATAACTTAAGACAGAAAAATTAGTTCACGGATCAGCAGCTACTGAGCATTCTCTTGTATTTTTGAATTGCTTATTGCGAGTTGTATTGACGGTTTTGACAATTAACATTATGTAGCAATCTAAACGCGTCAAATACTTGAAAAAGTGTTGAAAAACCTCAACAATCTAAGTACACACGAACTTCAACGTACGCTAGTTCAATCGCAATCATATCTCAAATCGGCCTTACCTGTTTCCTTAAAATCCGTCATGATAGAGTCCTCTCATCTACCTTTAAGATTCTACGTTTGCTCTAGGAAGTGGTCACTTTCCCAGATACTCAACACGGAAATGTAAAGACATCTTCCTTCACTGACACGGAAATAATAGGGCGTGTTAATACGGCAATCTTAGGAAATTTTTCATTTCCGCACGGAGTCCATTTTGACTTCAGTTTTCCGACATTTACCTACTTTTCAGAAAGGCGAAAACGGGCTGTTATTTTATCTCAGGCCTCCCAGCAGTTCCAGCCGATTAGCTATTTACCAATAACGGTTAAATGTCTTACTGTAAATTAATCGGCTAAGAAAAGCGTAGCCTAATCAGTCACGAAACATTGTTGTTACCTGATGTAAAATTTATAAATGGGACTTTGAAAATCTGAAAGTACGCAGATGTTCGTACAGCGTGTTTAGACAACACAGGGAACGGACACTATAACTTCTTGAAGTCTTGAAATTTAGAACAAAAATGAGAAGGATCATATATGCATTTAGAAAAATTTTACCTGACTAAGATGTATGTTATTCTTCATTTGTCCCATGCACCAGCCATCAAATTCTCGTCCACCACATAATGACACTAAAACAATACTTGATGAATCGTGCAAATTATGAAACCCCTTAAATGCAGCCAGTTTCTCAATTATCTTGTTCCTTCTGCTGAGATACAAATAAGCCTAATTCTACTCAGCACAACTTTCTCCGTTAGGACGACAAAGACACGCTAATATAAAAACAGGATTTACATGGTCCTACCTTAATCTTTAATTTTTGAAACGATAAATGGTTTTTGACTGAATGGTAGCTACCAATTCCCACACTTTATCTGTTCTCAATTTCTTTGCGATTAGAGTTTGTGGACTAAGATCAGCACTAGGGCATGTCGTGTGTGATAGTAACGACTTTATAACAAGAGTACCATGTTTATGTGAAATGTCACGGTGCTATGTTAATGGTACGAGACGACTCAGCCTGCAACAGAAATGAGTACCTGCGATATTTCCTGGGGGTAAAGGTGGCCGGTGCGTAGGGCTTACCTTACCAGCTTCATGTGCCATATTCTATAAGTTCTGGAAGCCTCAACCTCCTGGAGACCGAAGGGCCTGTCCAGGCCTGTAAAGGGATAGCTTCGCCTTTTTAAGTTAATGTTACGAATGGCATTGCCACCATACTGCAGGACGTCAAAGTACAAACAAGTTCTTGGGGCGAGTTACACGATCATAGCTGTCATACACACTGTGATGAGGACTGGCTGAAGGCGATCTCGTAACTCAGCGCTTTATCCATCCATATCGCCGTGCTGTTACAAAGTTGTCGTCCTTACAAGATATATTCTCTGGAATTTATTTGTCAATGTATCTTCCCGATGGCATTGGCACAACCGACATAAACTACAGATACACAGTTTTCTGCGATCGATGATTTCGACTTCATTTTTTAACCAGAACTTATTACTTCAGTGCTGGGGGTACCATGCAATTATGCGAGTTTTTTGGTTTTTTGCAGCAGTGTAGATGACGTGTCCGTTCTTCTGGGATGCGACTCCGCGTCACTGGGTAACTGGTTCCCGACGTTTCGAGGCAACGTAGGTGTGTCATCTTGAAGGTTGGTCCATTTGGACATCGACCCTTGCAGGTCAGACTATTACAATTTATCGGAACGGATACCTCAGTCTAGCATGTGTTGTCGGACAATGTGATACACCATCAAGGAACTAACGACAAATAAACACAATGCACGTGGCTGACGGCAGCATAATGAATGGAAATAACTTAACAAGACACCAGAGTCATTCGTGAAAACAATGGCACATCAATGGACATAATTCATTTGTTAGTATGATCCAAAATAAATGCTCGACATTTTTGTTTCGCGTTCATGAATGAAAACTGCATACACCTCTGACTAATTTCTTGCAACACACAAGGGAAACCATACATCCATAACGGCCTTGGTGAGAAACTGCCGTGCTCGACATAATACTGTACACTGAACATACAGCATATCTGGATGCAACGAAATCAAAATATGTACAGTGATTTCAATGACTTTACATAAAGAGCCATGAAAATTGACGAGAGGAAATATTATTGAACCTCAGCCTCATGTTTGTTTTCAATATCACCCTCTTCGGAAGTGCGCGATGTAGCCATAAACTTATGTTAAGCTTTTGTCAATTGTAAAACTCATTGCTTCTAAGCATCACAACTAACAAACCCTATGGAACCTTACGAGCAGTCCCACCTCATTAATTTCAGTCTTCACTTCCACTCATAAGCGACGGCTTCACGACAATCAAAAGGCGGTACGTGCAGTACTCTATATCAGTGGTATTCAACCTGGGGTACGCGTACCCCCGGGGGTTAGCGAAGACATCTTAGGGGGTACGTAAAATAAAAAAAAATTATTTCATGATAAACACTGAATAATCAGGGCCAGATTTTGGGTTAGCCACAAGAGACCCGGACGTAAGGACATGCGATTTTTATCTGGGCGGCTAGTTTCATTTTATTCCACATAGTGCGTTGGAACGTGACTGAAAACTACTGGGCGGGATTACCGTTTTCCCTAACACTGTTTTTCACTTCTTTTAACCATTCAATGAACCTACTTCAAAATATTGTTGGGGCAACAAACAAATAGGTGCACTCCTTCATATTACCTTGTTCTTTGACAATTGCCGCTACCATTATTTAACAGCTTGATTCTCCTTTTTCTCATTTAAAACTTATTATTTAATGCATTATTTTGAATGTAGTTTGTTTAATTTATTTTAGATGTAGATTGTAGACTATGTATAACTTGAATTATGTACCAACAACTTTGGGGGTACAAAGTTGAAGAGAAATTATATCTGGGGGCACGCGAACAAAAAGGTTGAATACCACTGCTCTATATCGCGCACACTTCATTATGCCCATTTTCACAGTGAGGTTCCAACATCCGGCGTGATGAAAACTTAATGGGAACGTGGCAATACAATGTATTCCTCAAATTTGTTGGGCTCAATAACGCCTTTATTGCGTCCTCTTTTAGACGTGTTTCTAAAGCAATTGCGAAAAGTGCCTATTAGCTTCGTCATGCTTGTTGCTCTGTGTCTGTCCATCCCTCCGTATGGAATTACTGGGCTTCCAATGGACAGATTTTCATTCTATTTTATATTTGGTATTGTTATAAAATTGTGTCGATTCCAATATTGGTTAAAACCGAAAGAAAGTAACAGTTACGGTCTAGCGCCAAGATTTGTCTTCATAAGTGAGACAGTGTCCCCTGTGAAGTACGAACTGTGACCGGAAAAAAGGTTTTTTATAACTGTTTTCTGAGAGGTACGACCTGAGAGAGACGAAAAAGTTGAGTATCGATTATGTTAGACTGCAAACGCCGAGATACAGACGTGTAATAAATACCGATTGCACATCTCTACGCATCCAGTAACTCGATGAAGATAAATTGCACATCTCTACTATTGTACATGTTACTAAAATAAAAAAAAATATCCTTTTATGTGACTAAATATGCGTATTCAATGTTTTTGGAAGATGTTCACAAATTTAACATCTAGAGACAATTAAAGATCGAGAGCGCAGGGTTTTCTTGAACATTTTCCGAGTTGTATTTACTTATAATTTGTCGGCTAGATCGATTAACATAGCTTCAGGATGTCAGCGTCCTTCATTTCAACGACTCCGGATCCATAACCCACAAGACATTCGTGCTCGGCATTCTTGACATTGCTCTACTGTTTATAACTAGGAAATCGTACGGCTGCTCTTGATTTTGATAAGTTAACCCCATCTCACTGCTACGAATCAAATACGACGATTTTGTGAAACGATTCAACCTGTAGTCTGATAAATAGGTACTAAAGTTCTGGAGAAATCTGCTCACTCCATCTTCAGGGTTCATTACTTCTACACTAAACGCTGGAGGCATGAGGCTCCACCAAAACGTTCGGATGTACCTAGCAAACTACACGGTACGGCCGTATCAAGGATGCGGCGATTGAAGCGCTTGTTCGGGCGCGGAAAAAAATATATAAAATATGCATCAACTACCACAAGCACGCCATGCCATCATGAGAAGGGCACATTTCGATAAACTCAAACAGAACCCAGCGTTGTGAATTTCAAACATCGCGTGGTATTCTGTGTGTTTATCGTTCCGCGCTGCCTGCTCCCACAACACTTGTTTTCCAGAACAGTGATTGCTGTAGTACCAGATAATGTTTGAAATATAGATGGTTAGGATTGTTAAAGTAATCAGCGCTAGGCAGAGCAAGATAATGTCCGTGCTCGTCTGGTGGTACACAGACATCGAAAGTAAAAACACGCTCATTTTGTTTGTTTATTTATTATTTTTTGACTATCAGAACAAGACACTGCATCATAAACTGTAAACGATCGTCTGGTATAGAGTACCGTACGTGGCACATACACGCTACGGTACAAAATGACAAGATTTCGATGGAACCGGGAAAACAGCCAGCGAAAAAACACACTGAACGCTCGAAATACACGAACACCTCACCTCACCTCTCTGACGTCATCACCGGTGTGTGATAGTGACAGTGACCAGCACAATCAACTTCGTCACACGTGGCGAATATTAACATCAAGAATGACTGCAGCTGACAAAAAAAAAACTGCTCTTATGCAAATCAATTTTAACGATCCACTGGCCTAACTTATTGGACATGGACCTAACCTGGGAAGAGGAGAGGACTGGACTGACTTCGATGTGAGAAACCTTTCTGGAGACTGGTGAAAATGTGGGCTCACCTGATTTACTTAATCCGAAACTAGGAAATCAAGTTTTTGTCTCCTCTGCATATTATTCGATCAAAGTTTTTCCAAACCGAGTACCGTAAAATCAGTAAACAGTATTTAGCAAGTGGAAAAGATTTACGCTGCACTATAGGTTATGAAAATTCAAATAATCATCCTGAAAATTTAATTAAATGAAAATCTCTATAAAAATTATCGTGCGAAAAATGTGTCGATGACGGATTACAGGAAGCTATTAGAAATGAAAATCAAAAGTGGAGACACATTATGAAAACAAATCTTGATTCTTAAGGCTTAGCTGATTTTGTGGCGCTATAGGAAATCCTAATTTGGAATATTTCAGAACACTGTGAAATTTATTTCGTCAGAAATTCAGAGTTTTAACTATTAGGTGTCAGCTTTCGTATCAGGCAGCACCTGCAACTACTTCTGACGCTCTCAAATTCATTAGTGAAGCTAATATGGTTTAATGTTACCCGCATTTATAAAGTGGTATTCGAATATTTCTCTGCTTGCCAGTAACTTTGGCTTCGTAAAAAGAAGTTTCAGTAAGCTTACAGTAGTAATTAAACACTACCTTCCACCATGCACAGGTCAGGACACGAGATAGGAAATATTAATTTTGAAGCACTTACTGACGAAAATTCCTCAATAAAGCAAGAAGTGTGCAAATGCAAAAAAGGCCCTACCTGATGTAGTTTAATTTTTTTTATTATCCAATATGTTAAATGTCACTTTTGCTTTAGATGATGGTGTACGCAGAACTCATTACTAAACTGAACTTTATTATTATTATTATTATTATTATTAAATCATGTTCCTTTACGTATTTATATTTTTAACAAAGACCTCAATCTAAAGTATATTGGGGGGTGGAGGGTACAATGTTTTATTCTTGCCTCAGGCGCCAAAATTATCTACTTATGACTCTGCTAAACAGTGTCATAATGCTGCAAGTTCGCCTCTTGAATTCTCTTCTTCTAATGTAAGTGATTAACACACCACGCAAATTTATTCCACTCTCTTGTATGTTTCGGCCCTGCGCTGCCAGCTTCCGGGAGAACAATTAATATTAGCGGTAGTTACCAAGTTATACGACAGTTACTTCTCGACGTCAGCTGACTTATACACATTACTTAAAAACTTGTTAACCCTCATGTATTTACTCCATAATGGCAGTATTCCTGTATCAATAATATTATCATAAATACTTACAACAAAATGCATAATCCTTAATACAACCACTGTTTATCTAATCTGTTAAAGTTTCAAATAGTTCACAACATATTCTTCTTCTTCTTCTATGGCTCGAAAGCCCTATACGGGCCTGGGCCTCCTCGTTTCGTCGAGGTTTCATGATCACACACATTTGAGACACACCACAGTCGATAGGACTCCTCTGGACGAGGGACCAGCTCGTCGCAGAGACTCGCAACATATTAACATGTCTAAATAAGGTTATATTTGATGTATGATGTGTGGTTGTCAATCGATCAACAGTCACAGACATGTCTTAATCGTATACTGTGTAAGTGTCCTTACGAACTGTGTCAGTGTCTGTGTTATTTGACCGACATCGGGATCGTCTGACCAAGGCCCGTTCATTTATGTGGGAGTGGGCATGCCTACATCTACCGATGCTGTAGATCGGTCTTGTGTGTCATACAGGAAGTATTCATACATGTATATGTATGTATGTATGTATATATGTATGTACGTCTACTTTCCGGTATATAATGTTGCGCTAGAGCCGTCTACTGAGTGTAGTAGTGTTCAAATGTTTCGTGGATTTAAAAATATTGTTTAAAAATGTCATAATCTTAGTTATTTCCACTAATATTTTGTCCCGTTAAGATGACCTTGCAGGGCCCAAACATGAAGCGGAGTGGAATAAATTGTTTTCTCCCAAATTTATTTTATAAGTAGTGGATTTGGACCATGTGTAATTTTACAGCAATATGAGCTTGTAAGCGAGCAGTAATTTGAGAACTGAAGTACAGAAGTTTACTAGGGTTATATATGGAAATATTCTGCAGCATTTCAATCAGTGAATTCACATTCGGAGCTGCTCTTTACAAAGGTGATTCCGAGTTCTTTAATGCTGTTGGGAGACAAGAAGGACGTGAAGGCCCCATCCGTGTCATTGTATTATAAGTTAGAGTACGATAACATGAGAAGTTCTTGCTAAAAACAAAGACTTTAATTACTGGCCGCCGCTTTGATCTTCAATGCAGTACCTCCAATAATGACCACACACACACACACACACACACAGACAAAGGCCATCCTCATGCCTCCGTCAGAATCTGTTCAGACACCACGACAAATAACCCTCTACTGCTAACATTACTCAACACGGCCTCGCTGGTCTCTCCACTGCTCCACCACTTATCTATAGGAAAAGCTAACTCCAGCTAGTTACGCCATCAAAATAAATGTTCTCTTTGTTGGGCTTCAAAAATTATTGATTTTCATACTTCGTAACTTAAACCGTTGAAAATTATGGGAACGAGAAACTGTTATCAGTATACGGCTGAACGAGCGAAGTTTGAAAGTGCCGTTAGCATAAAGTCGGATGACTTGACAAACAGCAGCCAGCAACAAACATTTATGACAGTCGCAAATCGGAATTCTTCAGCACTGCTAGAAGACAAATCAGCTCATTATCAAATTTTATATATATATATATATAATATATATCACAATTAATCCAAAGGCTGCAAATTAAAATGTCCCGTATATTTCCTGAGAGACGTGAAAGGCGATAACAAGATGTTGCTGCTGTTATTTCTCACAACATTAATAATAATAATAATAAATTCATACATACAACACACCTACACAAACACACACATACATACATGCATACATATACGACATATACATACTTTGCTTTCGTTACGCTAACTTCATTTCCTCAGTTCACATTTAGATTTCCCGCAACACACAGAGGTTGAAACTTTCTTTGACTGCCGCCAATAATAAGGCAGCAGGACTACATACAACTTCGGGCGGTCAGGATAGCACAGCAGGTATAGCGACCAGCTACGGGCTGGACGGTCCGGGGATCGTATTCCAGTGTGGCGAGATTTTCCATGCCCCTCCAGACCGGCCCTGGGGCCTACTCTGCCTCCTATAAAATGGGTACCGGGTCTTTCCAGGGGCTAAAGCGGCAGGTGCGTGGTGCTGATCACTCACCCCCTTCTAGCTCCGAGGATGCTAATGGGCTGGAGATATACCTCCGCCTCTCCTCTGTGCCAGCATACGCACGTCATGACGTGACCTTTACCTTTACCTTTTTACACAAAATTTTGCAGTGTACGTACAGTAGTTACGTCAGCAGTCTAACGTCTGTCCTATGGGACATGCTTAAATTGTACCTAAGTTATCACATGTTCAAGTATTTTCTGTAGCCAAGGGCTCATCCTTCAGTGAGTAAACTGCGCATTTTAATGAAAAGGAATATCTACTTGATATATTAATATCAGTCTGGATGGAATGGCCATGTTCGTCGCTCTGTCATTTCATCTGCATGCAGGAACACGGTAACTGATAAACGGATCTTTACCAAATTTGATATTCGGAATATGTGTTAAAATTTAAAGTGTTAGTCACTGTCATACTTCAAAGTTTCTCACAGATAATTAATAATACCATATTACCTGTAGATATTACATTGAAATAGGTGCTTACAAAAAGTGAAACCCGTACTATATTAATCTGAACCTGAGCACAGAAAACATATGTGAACAGTGCCCTTCAGTTGGTGTATCGCAAATTTCTGTTGTGATTCTAGAAGACACAACTTCAAAATGCTTAAAAATGAATGGTGTATATTTTCATTCTTCTTTGATTTAACGGCGCTGTCAATATATCGGACCACAAGGGGCCCAATGTACAGACAGTTATTAAATACTGAATTCACAATATGTGAACGGAAGCGGCCATATCCAAATTTCAAGTAATTCCTTTATTCGAATGGAGCTTCCTGAAAAAGGCCCCGGTCTTAGGGCCGAAATTTGAAACCGACACTTTTCAAGCATCAAGCAAACGCGTTAATCGCTCGAGAGCTATGGTCGAAGTGAGGTCTTTACATCGATGACTGGAACCCTACGTCATACATTCTGGTCGGGAAATCACGACTTGCCGGTACTACACGGTACAAACTTAGCTGTTCATACAGTCAATTTATTACACCAACCAAATGCATTATAACATTCACATACAAGTGTTGTACTCGTACATACAGCTCCGACTTGTTTCGCTGCTAGTGCACCATCCTCAGGGAGCACAGATTGCAAAATCTAGAACCAATCATCACTGTCGAGCCACTATTTATGGTTCTACAGTCTGTTGTAGGCTACCTTGTTAATATCTTTAATATCTGTATCGTATAAAAGGTACAGACTCTATTTTAAAATACATACAGTTAAAAGAGGATTAAAATATTTAATACAAGATAAATATGCGTTTTAACAGACTATACAGCAATTATATTGTTGGTGGTGGAAACCTCTAGTGTTGTGGCACTGCATGTTGACCTTAATACGTAACTCATTCCAAAGCGGATCGGGTCCCTGTGTTGTGTCTTGTACATGAGTCAGCAGCCTACTACTAAATACGTTCTTCCTTAAACACTTTGAACACTAAAAAGAACTTACATATTCAAATTCATTGCCTTAACTCGCAGAGAACACAATGTGGGTCCATCAGAATGATCGGTAAATGCTGCTCATGGAAACGATTTTTGCAGAACACTGTGATTAAGTTATGTGGGCAAAATGCTGACAGTACAAAACTTGACTACATACAGTAGTATACTATTAGGCTTTACACGGTTAATTGGAAGATATAAGACGCCGGCTTCACTGTGAGAGCAGTGCGTTTACAAACACTGCCTGCGTGACTGAACTAATCATATGGGCCACCATGTAGTAGGCCTTTTATATACGTACTATAAACCAAGGTTTACCTTGTCGTATAAGCACCATATAACCACAATTACTGCAATATAATGGTCATAAAAATGCAGTTTCAATAATCTTTATATATGTCATGTTAACATACATGACACATCATTTCACATTACTTAGGGATCTCTAACACCTCTCCCACTCCATGTAACCCTTCTCCTTTCTTCTCTCTTCATAAAAACAAACTCTCCTTCTATCACTCCTACAAACACAGTAACATGTGGCCCAGGAAATCCAAGAAACTGCGGGAAAGGAAATGTTGAAACGAAGAAAATGTCTCACAGATCTATCAGTGGGACAGTTAAAATATGATAGAAATACTTATCAAGCAGGACATGTAAACATCTTAGTGATGTTTTTCATAAGAAGTTTGAGGGGGAGGGGGGTTGTTGAGGTGTTGGTGGGAGTAGAAGGGAGGTTTTATGACGGCCATAGTGCAGGCAGTTGTAAGTCGAAGTACTTTACGAAACGACCTCATAAATGACAGCAGTAAACAGCTACTTCAAATGCTACCCATTAGAGGTTTAACTCGGAAAGCCTTTTGTGCGGTTTTGCCGTAGTGAAAATCGTATATTAGTGACTAAGGAAAACAAATTAGACATCTCATATAATCCACTTAGCAAGAATGAAGGGATAAATAATAGGGGATAAGAACTCGAATGAATACAGCTTAGGCCTATTATAGACATTGGTCAGATGCCATCTTCACGTGTGAAATGCACTGGTAGACAAATGTGGTCCTTATACTGCTGCTTGTGGACAAACTCATGAATTTATTATGCCGTAGAATATTATATTATGAGGAAATTCTACACGTGAACCTATGTGCTAAACATTTTAATTGTAATTCTTTTCGGGGCTATATTTGAAAGGCAGCAACGATAAGACTTTTTCTTAAGATTAGAACCAATTTGGAACAGTCGTAGAAATATGTAATTGTGTTTCTGCATACTTTAATGGTCCAGGTACCATGTAAGTTAGCTTCATTTACGGCAGAAGATGTAACAGGAGAGGAATCTGTAGCTGTTATTCATATCAGACTTAAAAGAAACTTGAATTTTCCCGACAGATTTTCGAAAAATACTCAAATACCAAACTGCAGGAAAATCCGTCCAGTGGGAGCCAAGTTGTTCCATGCGGACGGACGAACAGACGGAGGGAGAGAGAGACATGACGAAGCTAAGGTTCGCTTTTCGCAATTTTGCGAACGCGCCTAAAAGCCACCGCACTGTAGTAGTGGGGGTGGTGGTGGTGGTGGTGGTGGTGTGTGGTAGTAGTAGTAGTAGTAGTGTAGTAGTAGTAGTATAGTAGTAGTAGTAGTAGTAGTAACAGCAGTAGAGTAACATCAGCAGCAGTTACAGCAACAACCGCCGCCGCATTGGGAGAATATTTTCTCTACGGAAACAACATATTACTTACATAATCTTATACATTCGAACTTGGTGACTGGGCTACGGACTGCACAACCGAGAAATCGTGGTTCGATTCCTAGCGGCGGGCAAGATTTTCTTGTCTACAAAGCGCCCAGACCAACTCTGGTACCTATACAGCCTCGTGCGATATTCAGGGCGCGAGCTGACCACTCACCTCCTCTAACGATGATGATAGAAATGCTTGGAGCTGTACCTCCACTTACGCATATGCATTCATGGTGTTCATATGGACACTATTACCTTTACCTTTATGGTATCTACTGATAGCAAACGGTGAATGAAAGTGAAGTGTCTTCGGCCTGAACTTCACCTGCAGTCACCGCGAAATGACACCTTCCAGAAGACGCTGCAGCTATCTAAACTCCACTATCCTTAAATACTGTTTCTTCTGAAATGGATTACAGGACTAATGAGCCTAAGAGCCCTGACCCACGACGTGTAATTAAAACGGGCCCTCACTTTATTATACGTCTCAGTATAGCCCTAGAAAGCATGAAAATGTAACGGGAGGGGCAGACGCCAGCACGTGTAATCAGATTTGTATAAGTTTCTATGTTTGCTTTCATCAATATGGCACTACCTATTCCATTACCATCTCAGGGACATGTCTTAGGACCTCTGCCTCGCGAAAGGAGCAATTTTCGTCTTCTTGATTTTCACTGGCCAATTTTCTAATATTTCTAATTTTCTAATATAAAAGGCAAAACAATCTTCTCCTATGCTGTCGTCACATATGAAAGAAAGAAGCTATTCTCCATGCTATCGATTACTGAACGTCATATGAAGAAAAAGGACGGAGCAATATAAGCGCTAATATTTCATATGTGAAGTGAATAACATACAGAACATGTGGGAATTTAAATCTGTACTGTGCTTAGAATTGTTAGTACACAACGTTTTGGAGGGTGGCGTATAGAGAACGCAGTGAGCGTCTTCAGACTGCGATTTTGAGCAACACTTAACGTCTGCCAGACACGAAGCGACGCGAATGCCAAAGCACACAGACAACTTCGCCCTTGGCATGTCTAGAGTTTGTAACTGCTAACGCGACTGACATCCTTCAAACGTAGTCCGCTTATACGTGTTTCGCAATTACACTGGTACACAGCCCCTTGAAATTGTGACGTAAAAACTCTTAAGATTTCCACCGCTAGCTATTATTTCTACAGAAAACCCTCCATTGCGTCGAGCCCTACATATTACAGCCCTTAAGAAATTATTAATTACAGTTTCAATGAATATATGTGCCACAACCTTGAACAATTGTTGAAAGAAGGCTTGTCAGGAGTGACAGTGCTGCTACAAAGGGTAAATCTTGATTTGCAAAGGTCGAAGCTGCAACACAGACAAATAAAAGGCACATCGTTAACTCCTTCTTATTGACAGAGTGTTTTCGAAAGTCAGTGTCATCTGGTGGCGTATGCCTCCTTAAAAAAAGAATAATTTACAACATGGGGTACAATGACAGAATTTCGACTCTTAGACTTATGTGTATGTGTAGCAGCTATAAGAACATTGCTGCAACATTATTTTGTACCTTACCTGGCCCTGAATGTTTGCTGACAGCATAAAACTGTCCGAGTTTAAGAGCAGTGAAGATCTGAAGACATTAACATTTAAACTATTCTACTTACAGACATTTAGAAAATTTTCTGATCTAGGTACAGTAATTTTTTTTTTGAGTCTCTCCTTTTCCACCAACGAACAGGTTGACATTACATTACTTTTTCCATTAGTGTCCGGTATGTCTACGGTCTAAGTGCCGTCCAGCTGACGGCCTTCTCACAACGTTGAAGCCATCGCCAGCATGTGGCCGAGGGCCAGTATTTAAAAATTTATTGGGGACTGTCCAGCATTTAAGAACGCGTCTCCCTGGTTTGGAATACTTTGCGTTAGGAATTTTTTTTTAAATTTTCAATTCGAAGTACACCACACTAAAAGTCCTACTCAATTAAACGTAAATTTAAACATCCAAAACACAATACACACATATAATCTAATTAATAATCACATTCATATTCCAACTACAAATAACAGCACACATATTATTATAGAATCATTATTTTATGACCCACATTGTTGGTCACTTTCAGCCACTGCGTACGGTCGGCAGCGGAGTCGGCTACGGTTTAATACGATAAGGAACCGACCACAGAGTCACTGCAAATTCCCCGGCGAGTGCTTAGTTGTTCGAAACCGTACAAATCATGTCCACAATTTACTTTGTTGTTTGTTATGTCGTCCTCCATCACTTGATACCACACCAAACTCATCAAACGCATTATCTCAAAAATGGTTTAAGAAGTTAGGTTAAAAGCTTCAAACGTAATACTAGGACAAGTTTGACTGTATTGCGTCTATCGAGTGCCCAGTTAACGTTATAATGTATGGCTACATAACAGAAATGTTACAGTACATAGTACGAAACAGGTTTCATAGCTTGTGTGAGGCAGGTAAAAGGGAAGGAGAATAGCTCTGAAACGTTTGTTCCTTCAAATGCGTTTATATGATACTGCAGTTAAAGTCATGGAAGAATCCAAGATATGGGTGAAAATGGTGATGTGAATGACCGATAAACAAAGAAGAGTATCAGACACTTATAAGAAGGCATAAGTATCCACCGAAGTTTATGAACGATCAAACCTATTCTTCTGCACGCCTTTTATCTCTTCATCTCCTTTTTACCTTTTTCGTTAGATCCCGTGTTCTCGCATTGCCCTATGGGAAGACAACAAATAACATGGCGGCTACAGCCAGCGGGAAAGCGAAGCTCAGCTGGATAATTTATTCGCCTGTTCCATGATATAACAGCAGAAAGGCAGGAACGACAAAGTAACTTGAAGAAGGCTTGAGAGGTGGATACAGTGTTACACTCTCTTTACGTTAGCAGTAGACCTCTTGATATAGGTAGAAATAAGGCTATGAAGATTACTTTTAAATACTTATCAGTGGTAGGTATATATATATATATTATATATATATATGCAAAATATTCTGATGAATTTAATCGCTTATGTGCCTGGATATAAATTCGGGATGCCTGTGTCCATATCGGACAGAAGTCTAAACGTTTAAAGTACAAAGAGAACTTTGACGTTCTACTTACTGTGCTGTTTATTTTTATTTGTGAATTTAATTATGAATTATTTCTGTTAATTTTTTAATCTTGGAATGAAGTAACGTTAGATTAAATGTATGTCGTTATGAGTATATTTTGCGTTACATTTTACGTCTTTCAGTTCTTTATAATCTCACGAGGTTTTATTTTTCTGTCTAGTGACTGTGACTACGTTTTCAAACGAGTCCACCGGATTGTGATCCTTCCGCCCCATAAACTGGAGACATCCCGTTTCGAAAGGCTGTGGTCTATGTACAATATCGAGTACATTAAAAGCATCATAACTCTTTGTTACGTCACTAACACAAAATCCACCACAGCACTCTTCTTGACAGAATCTCTTGAGAGGATGCTTTGCAGCCCATCACAAATCGCGAGTCAAGAAACTGGAGATGTTTACATCTCCAGATATGAAACCTAACACCGTCTTTATTGATCACGCTGGAGGTTCTACGGGCATGAGAAGCAACCGGGCTTCACTGAGCTATGTATGAAGAAGTGGTTACATGACTCGACGGTTTGCATGTCAGTGTTAGTACCAAGAACTACAACTGTTCGCAGGTCTATCTAGCCTGTATTTGCTAGACATGTTCCTCATCTTACTTTTGTAATTAATGCCATGGAGCACGGTCCTCACTGACAAGCCTACAGACCCTAATCTGGTCCCTGATTTCCACGCCTTTCATGCAACCACTATAGCGAGGCCCTGATATTGGACCTCAGCAGCAGCCAGGTAAATAAAGTCCACAAACTCAAATCTTATTTCCTTGGAATCATTTTTATATAAACCATGCATATTTTTGTCTCCGTATCGGGCCTCTTTCCTTAAGGATTTCAGACTAAAATCACACACAGGGCTTACATCTCCAACAAACACCGTATGTTAAATATCAAGAACACCTTCCCTCGTCTCGTCACCCTAGCGATGTTTCGCAAAGTGTAAATTATGAGAATTCTCAATGTGTAATTTTTCATCATCTTCCTGTTATTCCTTCTCTTCTCGGTTGAAGTATTTTCTACAAAGTCCTTTCAAGGGCTTCATTAATCTTCTAAATCTCGAGAAGCAAAGTCGCACACGGTCGTGCGTAAAAATGTTTACGTCTCAGAAGTACAAATAAATTCGCTTCAAACATCCAATCCGTCAGCACATATAAGTCAGTAGTTCTCACGGATGTTAATACGATAAGATCGTATCTTCAATCCCCTGTTCATCTCGTTGCACGCTGTTACTGGTCTTACCAATTATTACATGTTTTTGTAACATAAACGACGCTGCTGAGAAATTAGGTTTACTGCACACCGTTTATTCGAAACAAACAGCGTAAGAAATGTGTATGTCAAACACTCTGAGCCGCGAAATATCTTATGTATTAACACAGTTATATCGGCCAGAAAATAAGTTGACATGGCGTACAATTTCGTAACTACAGAACCTAAAATAATTGTGATTATACACGAGAATCTCCCCCTGAGAGATTACCGTGTTTCCAGCGCTTAGGCAAAATCTTGGCGACCACATTCAAAGATCATCACGGGCAGGAAACTGTTGTGACACGATGGCTGACATCAGAGAACACGGACATCTATCAGCTGGGAGAGTGACGCTCGTCCACGATATGGTAAATGCCTCAGTTGTGGCGGAAACTGTGTAAAAATAGTGGGATAGCATAAAATTGAATATGAACCGTTCCTAACCTATCAGAGTTGAAAATAAAAAGCGCATTCTGAAGCTCAGGCTGTCCAAGTACTACCCTGCAAGTCTCCTTCGATCCTTGAAACACACTTTATACGAACGTACTGAACGAAAGTCTCCTTTTGTAGATTTCGTAATTCAATGCCGATTTACTCTTCCCTGGCGAGTATAAAATAAACTTTGCAAGGTAAAGCATAAAGCCAAGAAGACACATGGTGAGGGGACATAAAGGCCTGCGTATTCTAAACCTTGGTAATAGATGATCCTAGTGGTCAGTTCCACACTCCCAATTTCACAACATATTTGTTTTAAAATAAATTACAGCACAGGGATCTTAAATTTTGCTAAGTGTACTACGTTAGAACGGGAAATGTGAATTTATTAAAATTTCCTGCCTTTCCCACTCGGACTCTTGACCCGTGAGGATGGGACCGATACGTTGTCCCGAAACGTCGGTAAACAATTACCACACGACGCCGCATAATACCTCAGAAGACCGCAGATTTCATCAACATCGTGGCGGAAGCCTGAAATCAAGGTTAATATTGGTCGTTCAACGGGGAAAAACTGCAAATGTTGAGAACAGGCCGAAATATGGCAAATAAAGATGGAGAATGTTGCAAATAGAAAGATCTGGCTTATCTCCATATCGCATAATAAAGAATTACAGGACACAACTGCATACATTCTTTACTTACACATTACACCTACTTGACGACAAAGCTTTAAATTCTAATGACGGCAAGATATTTGATGTGTTCAAATCTGAATGTACACATTCTGATTTTACTAAAATAACGTTACTGGAAAGTGTGTAAACATGACAGCCATAATCACACCAAGACGTACTTAAAGCAATTCTGATAGAGGTTTCACATCAAAAGGTACAAGAAACTGGTCACATAATTTTAATCGTTCTGAACAAGAACTTACCGAGTGTGAATATATGATCAGGCACAAGTGTAACTCTAATGAAACCTGCTCTGTTACAAGTTTTACGCACACAAATGAGGCTGTACTGGCATAAATGAAATTACTGCGAAATGGCAACTGCAGGGAAGTACGAACACGTTAATCAGAGAAAGGCGTAATCAGCTTCCCTACGACTTTCAGATCAACCAAGCAACCAAGCTGAAAGTGCTATAGCATGCACACAAGTTTGAAGGGGCAGTAAAATTAGGCCTGCCTTTATTACAAGAACATAATGGTACTCTAATAAAATATTCAGTCGATCCCGGTGGCCGTGCGGTCTAAGGAAAGAGCCAGGTGGAAGACATACAACCAACGACACAAATTCCCCAGTTGCGGGAAATATTTAGACGTGATCGACTGCTGACTGGATGTGGGGTTCCTTCTACTACAAAAACGATGTGAGCACAACGACCACCGTAACTGAAGAGGACACATACTCACTATAAGGAATACGTCAACAAGTGGTGTAACTACTGCCAC
Organism: Reticulitermes speratus; assembly: GCA_021186555.1. Lineage (NCBI taxonomy): Eukaryota > Metazoa > Arthropoda > Insecta > Blattodea > Rhinotermitidae > Reticulitermes > Reticulitermes speratus. The sequence goes on along the minus strand of JAJKFL010000003.1, from coordinate 33,426,092 downwards.
AACAAGATAAGGACGGACGGAACGGAGGCTGGGGACGGTGACTACCACGTCAATCAATAACGCGAGATGAGACGTCCGATTAAAACATGGTAAATAAACAAATGGATTACACATATAAGTATCATAACACAAGACCATAGAATTTGAGTGTACCACTGTAAAGACACTTCGCTGGAAAGCGATGAGTTGTAAAACAATTGACACAATAAAGAATTTAAAAAAAAGGCGTAGATCTGCAGCAGCTCTATTGCCGAGATCGAGGGTTCGAATCCCGCTGAGGTCATGGACGTTCGTCTCTTTTGTTTGTTGTGTGTTCTGTAGGTAGCTGTCTCTGCGACGAGCTGATCAGTCGTTCGGAGGAGTTCTCGTGTTTGTGTGTGATCTAGAAACCTAAGAAAAGGTGGCCTAGGCCCGATCTGGGCTGTAGCGCGGGAGAAAACAATATTCTCTTGAATCCTACACGCGGCCGAATGGACGGTTACTGCCCTACCGCTGGGACATCATGGCGAGAGGTACTTTACGACCATAACGCTTCAAGTAAAAGGACTGACCATCTGTATGTGGTCTATGAGTTTAAATGCAATTTAAGAAGAAATTACGTGCTGTCAAATTTGCGGTTAAAATGTAATTTTGAATGTAATCAATTCTGAATTATTGTGATGGATGTGTGCAGGAGGGCGGTGAACAAGCCAGCATTTATGAATATTTGTGCCTGCACAAAATTGAATTTAAGAAGTGTGTTAAGCTATTTCAGCCATTATAAAATTGAAATTGTATTTGTGAGCTTTTTAAGAGGTCTTATGAAATGAGGTCTCTTAAACCACCACACACGTATATTTAGAAGGCAAAATTAAACAGCATTGAATAATGTTAAAAATTAAAATACGAGATAATATATGAGCTTATCAGATTCCAAAACAACACAAATAAAGTGATCCAGTTACAAGAATCAGGCAGTTTTACACTTAACACTATACCGCGAGCATTTAAAATAATATTTTATGACAATACAAGTAATGAGGACGATGGCAAGGATCGTAATTAATGTTAACATACTGCGTTTCTTTTATCGCTGTCCTGGGTACCGTACCTCTCAAGGGAATCCCCGGCGGATGCGGCTTGCTCTGTGATAAATCCACCATGCTCTGTGCGGTGATAAATGAAAGATAGGTAAATAAAAAGGTAAATTTCTCCCTAGAACAGGCCACGAAGGCCCAGAGGGGGAGTAGAGGTACAGCTCTATTCTTTCTTTAACCTCGGCGCTAGATGGGGTTGGGTGGTCAACGCCACGCCCCGGCCGCTTTACCCCCGGGAAAGAGACCCGGTACCCATTTTATAGGAGGCTGGGTGGGCCCCAGGGCCGTTCTGGACGATTGCGAAAATCTCACCCCCACTGGGATTCGATCCCCGGACCGTCCAGCCCGTAGCCCGTCGCTATACCGTCTGAGCTATCCCGGCCCACGATAAATGAAAGTTCCTGTACTAAATATTTTACGTTTCTGAGTGACGTGCAAGAGTCCGAAGCAGAATTCACGAATATAAACAAATGACGGGAGACTGAATGAAGACAGGAATATCGACGAGAACAGAAACTGGAATAGATTCTATACTATGAAATTTAGAAATGGAATTCATATACTGAATGATGTAAATATATCGCCGTGTACAACCGTATAATAAATCTTACGTAACTCACACGTTTCACGCATTACGTATTTGTACATAATTTGTTTTAGCTGATATCAGTCGGTTGTACTCACACACACACACACACACACAAACATAAAATAGTCCTAACTGATTATGTACATATACACACCTTACATGGAAGGTTTCTTTGCAAAGCATCAAGATGAAATTTGTGGAAATACCGCCACACAGACACCGACTCCAATTAGGAATCTGCCAGTTGTTTAGTATACGCGGAAGTACACGGGTGGTTACATTTAATGAAATGTATAGACGAGGACTTGGAATAAAAAGCCACAAAACTCTGGTCTCAAGAATCCGTCAACGACTTTACCCAAATGCTTCAAACACTCCCGCCCCCAAATACGAAGGAATGTCAGAAACATGAGAATGCAAATATCCAGTCTGTATAGCTGCAGAATGTCAGCATTCCGCAGGGAGAAAACTAATAAGCACGTCATACTAATGTCCCACGGTGAGGTATATCTGCAGCAACGACAGAAACACACAAAGAACATACCACAAATACCTTGAGGTATAAACTGCTCGTGTGCGCAGCTATGTGTAAGTCCCACGGGGACGTACGAGTTGCGTCCCGCGGTCAAGAAAGCGTATCAGTTGCGTCCCGAGTTGTGAACCCCCCAGATAAGGCAATGTATCAGTTGCGTCCCGAGTTGTGAACCCCCCAGATAAGGCAATGTATCAGTTGCGTCCCGCGGTCACTTTCCAGGTATAGCATTTGTGTACCAGTTGCGTCCCACGCTGCTAGAGTGAAGATGGAACCAGTTACAGTTGACAAAGTAGTACGTAGTGAAAAAGGGAAAGATCTCCTTGTCATCAAAGGCTTCAAGTTCCGTTTCCAAAAAATTCTTGCTGAGAATATGGAGCGATGGTGCTGTACTAATAAGAAATGTAAATGTTACATAAAGTGCGATGAAAGGCGAGAGATTGTCGGAGGGAATGTGACGCACAACCATGATAAAGACAGTGATGCCAGCTTAAACCGACAGATATTAAATAATTCTGTCAAAAGGAAAGCAACGGAGGACTTGTATGAAAGACCGCGCAACATGATTCACAAAGAACTACAAAGCCAGGACTTGAATACTGTAACTTATAAAGACATACAGAACATTAGGAGGAACATTCACAAAGCGCGCTCTTCCCAACTGCCTCCTTTCCCAACAAATATTGAAGAAATCATGAAGCCTTAAGTGCTGTACAAGTGTTAACAAGTTTGAAAGAACAGTTTTTGCTTGTTAATGACTCGGGGAAAAAATATTGTAATGTTTTCTTGCAAAACTAACTTACAGTTTCTCAGCTCCATTGATGTGCTTTACGTTGATGGGACATTCAAATCAGTGCCAACGTTTTTCCACCAACTATTCACAATTCATAGACTCAACAATGGTCACTATGTGCCACTTGCATTTTTCTTACTGACCAATAAACACCAAACGTCATATGAGTACGTATTCAGATATACAGTAGCCGAGGCTGCAAAACTTGGCGTGACTGTTTGTCCAACAACTGTTTATGCTGACTTCTAAGGTATTCATATATCCGTATAAGAATACCTTAGAACAATTTTACATCCAACAATTTGCATACGATAATTTGCGTACAATAATAAACAGGTAACAGAACAAAATATAGGAGACTACAACCCAATATTCCGCTTTATTTACGACATCCAAAACGTCACTCCCCCACGTGACAGTGACCTACTGAAATACCGGATACACCACTCGATAGTCAGTACTGTTCTCACCACGTAATAGTCAACCAACTCCGACAAACAGGTATGTACAACGTTGACACTTCAACTTACGTTCTACCTACTAAAAATCACATTAACATAATACGACTATCAATTTTATCTTAAATATTGTATGTTTCAGGATATCATAACAACACAGATTATTCAACTTTTAACATTTTAACCCGTATAAGACTTGGTTTATAACACCGAACTAAACAGCAGCTACATGTATTCACATTTGAACCAGTGTATAAACACGTTTGTAAAAAAAAAAAACCATGTTATTCAGTTTTTACTATTTTAACAATTGTACCAATTGATGTAAAAATGTGTAATTTAAAATACTGAGTCCCTGAGGATGAGCCAGAATATGGTTCGAAACATGTAGGACAGTGTTACACAACTAATAGTGAATAAAATGTACATTTGTCGGACTATAATTATAGAACGCTCTGTTTGTTTGCCTGTACCGAAAGTATATCCACCCCAAATGCCATAAAACGTACGTTACCCTGAGAACTTCCTGTTGCCCCTCAAGTAGATTTTTAAGCATTTTGTGCAAGTCGAAGAATTTTAATTGTGGCCAGGTGTCGCTTAATTTGACCCACTGTACAGCGTCACAGACGGACTTCGAACCAAGGCACCCTGGACCCGATTCGACACTACAGCCGTTCGGTTTTTCCTCAGCAGCCTGCTACACAACTGTTATACCTGGAAAGTGACCGCGGGACGCAACTGATACATTGCCTTATCGGGGGGGTTCTCAACTCGGGACGCAACTGATACACAGCTCTTATCTGAAACGTGACCGCGGGACGCAACTAGTAAACCCCGAGTCCCACACCTATGCTTAATTACCAGGAAACTGACATATCAAACATCATCTTAAGGATAAGGATTGAGGTGTCAACTCTCCTGCGACGTTACCATGTACCGTTGGGCTCACATTTCCCGACGTTTTGAAGGATTACTGTGCCTTCAATGTCAAGGTGTCCAAGTACTCCCAACGACAAGGAGACGAATATCTTCAGCAACACCGCTGGCAGAACCTCAAATCTCGCACGAAAATTGAATATTGTACAATATTCGGAACTAACTTGAAAGTACGTACAAACCAAACCTCAACTCTTACTCCTTACATGTTACGCAACAATACCATTAGGTGACAAATATAAATTTCTGTGGTAACTTTATCTTTACGCGTTCTTCACAAAGTTAGAAGAATGAACAACATCTGCGGGCGCCATTTGGACCGAGGGTCCGTCTGCATCTATGCATAAACCACTGTAATAATGCTTTTTAATTTCAAAATTCGAGAATTTCACTGAAAGTGTTTTGTCGGTCCAGATTTTCACACGCCATAATAAAGCCCACTTTCTATAGGCTACACACGAACTTTCTCGTGTATCGTACATCCAAGAGATGTGGCTGAATTTCCATACAGGAGGCTTTCACCATAAGCTGTCTGGTATTTCCAATTTTTAGGCATACTGAGTCATAACAAGCGCAGCCCAGTCTAAATAATGCCATATACACTTCCATTTATACTTCTCCAAGTATCCAGAAAATGACTTTATATGCGCTCTGTTGAAATTTGAAACGAAAACTTTCCACTAATATTTGATGGGCAAATCCGGGTTTCAAGAATATTTTAACTTTTAAATTATAGCTTCTGTATCCTTTCCTTTATCAAGTGACAGAAGCGCCAAACGATACTCGTTAATTTCAAGCTATGTCTTATTTACGACACAAAATGGTAAGAAATACATCTCCGAGGACAAAATGCACACAATAGGCCTACTCTTATTTATTAATTACGAGAATCGACGAGAAAATAAGTTTACAGGACGTGTAATTTCGTAACTAAACAAAGCACGCTGACTGTGCTATGGGAATTCTTCCCCAAGCTGAAGCAAATATTGTCAGCCAGTAATGTAAGTGGAAACAGTTGTGGAAACGACACTCATACATATTTCAAGTAGTAGTACGTTACATGATGTTAAACTACGTTAAAATCATCTGAAACATGAAGCGATATTTTAACATGGCACGCAATTTCATGTACCTCAACAGTTAGTGAGCATTTAACATGTAACAAACGATTTCCAAACTCTTCGTTTTCCTGTCTCATAATTAATATGTAGGCACGTATGAAAATTATCAGTTTCATCCTTCCATACATATCCCTACATGACGAATAAAATTGGTGGCAATATTCATTTTGTTGCATTGTGGGTAAAACTAATTACCGAACTTCCTATTCGAAAATACGAGAACATATAAATACACCAACTTGCTGAGCAAACACTGTCTGGGAGGAAGACTGCTTACTTTACTACCTGGAAAACTAACTAATTACTCTATATTAAACTAATGTTTTATCAAGATATAAACTGTACGAGAATTTGTACTGTGGGCAATTCACTTTTAAAACTTGCCGTTAAACTCTGAAACAGCCATTTAATTACTACACCTAGGTGTGACACACACAAATATGTATTGTACAGTTATTAAATTTTATCGCCACTTCATTACCATCAGGTACAAAATTATTTGGTTTATTATTACTGCGCCCTCAAGTTGTTCAACTTTATGGATGTAAGTAATATAGCAGACCTGGAAGCAGTTATTTCCTATAGAGTGCATAAACACACCCATTTACGCACAAGAACAAGTGAGATGATTATCGAAGATACATTGTGCTTGCATTACGACTCGATAAACAGGAATTTTTAAAATGTGTGAAATTTTGTTTCCCACATTTCGAAGTACGTAACTAACAACAGTACTAAAAGAACATTTTATTGAAACCAAGTATTTTACTGGGCAAGATGAAAGAATTAGATGAAAGAATTAAGTTATGTGAAAATTGTTGTTTCCTACAAAGGCAGTTTTCATACAATTGGTATTAATAAATCACACATGTGGTGTTTAGTCATAAAAGGAGTTTCAAGAACAAATTTTATATCTCGACCCTAGTTTATTAGTCGGCAAAAAATTGTATGTTTGCACAGTCTCACTCCCTGGGACACTTCAACTGACAGCCCTCTTGTGTACAGTTGTATTGTAACTACTATAAATTAGATCCAACCAGTTTACGGAAAGTCTTCATGTTTTAATGTTGGTGGTACAAAGCTATAAGAAAATGTTCCACATTTTGCATTAAATAATGCTCATACTATGTAACACACATACGCAGTACAGCCGCTTCAAATTTGTAAAGTAATTTTATAATTCAGATAAGCTTTCCAGAAAAATTATATATCAAATACTTTTACATTTAAGGATAATAGGGATCCAATAATAATAATAATAATAATAATAATAAATAGAGTATATAATGTACATAATAAGCGCGTCAGTTTGCAAGACGTAACCCTCTGAAGCCTGAAATCCAACTAAAGATTTAAAAAATTCAGTTTCTACTTAACGGACAACACAATGCATCTGCATTACAAAGACCAACTGGTTAATGCCGATCGGGAAAATAATCGCTGTTTATCGTGAATATTACACAAACACACACAGACACACCCTCCGTAGGCAAAATTAAAAAAATTTTCAACCCTCAATTTGGTGGTCTTCTAGTAATCACCGAGTTTTAAAGAGTTAAGCTCCCGCCATTTACCATATTTATTCGGAAGAACTTAACATGTCATATGTCGAACTCGTAATATGCTTTAAGGTATGTGTGGGGTGCCTCAGACGAGAAGTGAACTTATTTCCAGTGAGCACCGAGCGTCGTGTATGCACAAGAGTACGTCACCTGTATTTGTACCTCACTGTGTGTCTCGATGTTTCGATTCGGAAGTCTGATGCCCTGTATATAAAGACACTTCTCCACCTTGTTTGGTTTTCCTATGCACGTAACAGCGCATACGAAGCTTATACATTTGACTGCCATCAACACGCCTGGTACATCCATCAGACACAAGAAAATACATATTAAGCCAGTCGAGTAAGGTGGTGTGAAAATCATCAGATTGGCATGGTCAAGGCTAATGAACAGAAGTTGCAAAACTGAAAAGAAAAAAACTAAAAAAGACAAGAAAAAAAATTCAGCAGTCCGGAAAACTCTTCATGTAAAAGATTTCTTGAAAATCAAGATGGTACATACCAGAGTGGCACTTTATCTCATATACGTTTAAATTAAGTCATATTCAGTAAATCCCTATCTAGTAGCAATTTTTGTCTATTCATAAGCTGAAAGGGCTGGAAAATTTAAAACCCCATCAGATACAGCTGTAAGTCAACACTTGTTTTGAACGTGTCAAGTACGCCACTTTCCTTGTGGTATAATAAGGGATTTTCAAATTATGACCCTGTGAACATGGTTCTAAAAGGGAGCAGGCCCAGAATAGTTCAGCGCTTATTCCTGGTTTCCGCAGCGTCATGTAATAAAAACCCTACATTTTCAAATCAATTTTTATAATAATACATCAAACATACTAGGTAATTAACATAAAACGTATTTCGTTTCCTGTGTGACATGGTTCAATATTTGTTAAATCAACGCCTAAAAAGATGGATGGTACTTTCAGTAAGTTCTCACGGACGTGATGAGCCTCCTGGTTTATGACACCGTGTAGTCTGGTAGGTGGACACCAATTTTTCGGAGGGAGATACTGCCTCTACCTTCACGATAAACACTGGACAGTCGCCTCATTGAACTGAGGCCAATTTTGAACCGGAACCTTCACGGCCAGTGCTTCTGTAGCTATTACAGCAACATTACAAATGCAGTACTTGCTATCTTCACACATATCATCAATGGAGCGCCACCGGTGGGGAAATCCAGCTACGGGAGGAGCCAGGATCCACATCTTTCCAATAAGACGAGCTTATTCTTAAACAGCAGAGTCTAACTTTAATGTGTGAAGCTAAAAATCGTGCACTTTACATACATTTAAATTCTGATCTCAGCGACCACTCACGTATTTTCACTCCTATAATGTAAACACAGGCTGGAAGATCAATATTTGTCGTCAAAATCACATTTAAACAATATGTATTTCCATTCATCGCTAAGACATTTATATCACTACCTTTCCTTTATAAGGCAGGTTGCCCTTTTTAACTAACTAGGAAATAGCAGGCATACAGTTATGAATTCCGACCATAAAGCAATCTTGTTTCAGAAGAGTGAGAGCTATATGCGGCAAGAGGTCGAGAAACAGGGTTATTTTATCGTAATTAATGTATAATGAAGAGTTATTTTAACACAATACGTAATAAATCGGGTTATTTTAACATAATATATAATAAATGAGCCAAGATCTTGATTGCCCCCCCCCCACACTAAATAAAACAAGTCTTGTGTTCACATTACAAGTTACGAATATTCTGTGCCAATCTCTGCATCATCCTGGGCTAGATCAGTCAAATGGAAACTTCTTCAAATTCAGTTTCTTAACGATTCTTTTAGATGCATCTGTCCAACTAACATCCTGGTTTGTAAAGCAGAATTTGGGGAAGGCGCAGGGAAAGCACACCACGCACCCTTACTTTCAACCCAGGAAAGTTTCATGCATATTTAATCTGAACACCTTTAATTCTGTGGTCTTAGAATGCATGGAATGATGTGCAAGTTACAAATTGTCTCCGGTTCGCCCATTTATATTGCGTTAAAACGCTTCCCTTGGGATCTACGTTTCAAAACATCTCTAAAATTACATTATGTAATTCTTCATAATATTACTTCAATAAATTATTAAGCGAAGAGGAAAGGACAGATGGAATTCTCTTAATGAAGGCATGGATATTTACAGTAATAAGAGCCATGGGGAACGTGTAGTTATAGGTATACAGGCAAAGTTCAGCCTGTCACATGCCATGAAGGCACAGACGGGGAGTGGAGGTGAGTTATCGCTCTAGTCCAGTGGTTCCCAATCTTTTTCGGTCCACCGCCCCCTTGGCTCCATATACACACCCACAGCGCCCCCCTACCTTTTTTTTTCAAAACATAAATGCGCTTTTGTTTCCACTTTTATTTCATATTTAAATCATCGTTTAAATAAAATTGTAAGAGTTAAACTTAATGTTTTATGTGTTAATTAATAAATTAAAATTGATTATATTTTTATGATTAACAATAATTCATCTAGCAATAGTTTATTTAAAAAATAATATGTGCTTGAATAAGATTCATAAATTAAAATACTAAGAAATTTAGTTCATTTATTATTTTTAACATAAAAATTACTTTATTTGAATTTTATTATAAAAATAAATTCACTACTTGTCTACTAGCGCCCCCCTGTGATAATAACAGCGCTCCTTCCATCTCTCGTACCTATTAGCGCCCACCTCGGTAATCCCACCGCCCCCCAGGGGGCGGTACCGCCCACTTTGCGGAATCACTGCTCTAGTCTTTAACGTCGGGGCTAGATTAGGGGTGGGTGGTCGGCGCCACGCCCCGGCCGCTTTGCTCCCGGGGAAAGACACAGTAATCGTGGTTATGGACGCTGGTTGGGCCGCTGGGCCGGTCTGGACGGGTAGGGAAAACTCTCGAACCCCGAACCGTCCAGCCCGTAGAGAGTCGTTATGCCGACTACGATACTCCGGCGCACATGCGTAGTTGTGAAGAACTTCGATGTGTTGAATGTTGAATTCGATGAACGAATGTAGGAACAACTCTTTATTTACTAAGAAATTACAACAAAATACAATACCTGGGCACAGCTTGCCTCAACAGATATCTCGTTACACAAAACTCTTTGGAATGTAAATTAATACGAATGGGCCTATTTGACAGGACGTTCCCCTGAAAGCTGAAATACTCTTAGTTACATATGGTACTTGTCTTCGGCCTTACATGTAAACCAAAACTGAAGTAACAGTTCTGTGTATGTGATAAAAAAAAAGCCTTTTCATTTAGACTCACAAGCTTTAATCTTCACCCCCTATAATTCACAACAGCTTTCCCTCCTTGGTTCTGAAAATTTGAAAAATTAGAAACTTTGTTATATTTGAGTATCAACATTTAAGTCTTCCGATCCAAGACGGAAGTAGACTCTCATCACCCACTGCTTAATTATAGGTACGTACACCCATGCAATGTCAGAAAGATTTGGGTAGTGTAATGATCTGGACCATGGCAACAAAAAGCAATGTAAATCAGTAGCTGTCTGTCCTTCGCTCGGTTTTATTTTAAATTAGCCGCACTAAGGCAATCAAAAGGGGATCCCGGTGGACGTGCGGTCTAAGGTATAGTCCGCAGTCGCTCGATTGCTGGGATCGCGGTTTCGAATCCCGCTGAGGGCACGAAAGTTCGTCTGTTGTGTTTGTTGTGTGTTGTGTAGGTAGCTTCTTCTGCGACGAGCTGATCACTCGTCTACTGGGTGTGTGTGTGTGTGTGTCTAATTCTGTGTGATATAAAAACCTCAAGAACAGGTGACCCAGGCCAAATTTGGCCAGTATCACCATGGAAGAAAATTAAATATTTTTTTCATATCATACATCTCGTAGGTGTCTTCAATTATGTAAATTAGTACAAGCCACTCAACAAATACAGGCTCATTGTTAATCTCATAATAATCAGGCTCTAAAAATAAAAAAAGTGACATCACGCAGTATTTACCACCACGGCAATTGCACGATGGTACGACTGTCAAATTTTTCGCCTTAAACATTAAACATATGGAAAAGAAACCATCAGTAACCATTAATCACGTACGCATTACATAGCTGCATTATACAGTCTCACAGAAACCACCAGGTACACAATAAGAAACGAGTGGCCTACTTGACAGTAGAATTGTATATCGGACTACAATGCCAGACAGACTCTCTGCTAACAGAGGGGACAGTCATCCCACAGCTATGATGAAAATAGGTACAATCATCTTTGACAGACATTGTGTCTAGTTTATATACATTAACTGCATAGGAATTTCCGGTTATGAAGTAACATTGGGGATACAAAATTTTTTAGTTTTATGCAAGAAAAGAAACTGAGGCGTCCATAAAAAGTGCATACGACCGTAACAGAAAGAAAAACTGGATTTAGATCGTCCTTTTGGGTTGCTGTCGGTAAGAAACCAACCAAGAAGAGCGACGACCTACACCGCGGCGAAAAGCTGGAATGTCGCCACTCTAGATTTCTTTGGATTATACCTGCAGGCTATATGGCTTTCTCTCTCACGTACGGTGTAGTTTCTAAGTCCTTTTTTGTCTAATGGAACCATAAAATGTGGTTGACGTTGCTGTTCCATTTAAGCCCTATCACATTGGAAGACGCAAAGATAATAGGTTTTCATCAGCAACAAAGAATATTTGCCTACACTGCTGGCAACTTTATACGTTTTCCGCTTGTAAAACCAGTAAATAAGTGTATTAGCATTCAAACAATAGCATTTTAAATATCTGCACGGATCTTACAATACGCTGGGTTCCAAAACAAAGCATTAACAAAACTTCAAAACATTACAAATGTCGGCATTATAAAAGACCTGATACATCGTGTGACAGGAAACCAAAGAATTCGGTGAGAAAGGGACACATCTTCTAATAAAAATTACGAATTTAAACGAAACAACCAGCACTCACTAGAATGCAGGTGCAAAGCCAGCTTGCCTGCTACCCAACCGGTCGCATCTACTGGACCATCTTTGGTCGCCACAGTGGTCCACAACAAAGTGCCATTTCGTAACAATATTCACAACTTGCATAGTATACAGCGGCACTGGATGGAGGAGAGTGGCTAACTTCACGGGGGACGTCCGATTTCGTTCACGGTTTATTGCAGGGTTCAATATCATGTCCAATTTCGTTCACGAGATAAGCAGGTAGTTCTCAAGCCCCTTTTATGGTATGTCCGTTTTCGTTCACGGCTATTGTTCATGTTTGCATCCCCTTCAACAGCGCCGATCCCAATGGCCGCACGGTCAAGTTGTGGATCTGCGGCCGCTCTCTTGCTGGGACTGTGGCTTCGAATCCCGCCAGGGGCATGGATATCTCTCGTCAAGAGGAGTCCTACCGATTGCGGTGTGTCTGAGTGCGATCGTGAAGCCTCGACAATGAGGAGGCCCTGGCCCCCTATGGGCTGTTGCGCTATGAAAAATATTCCCGTCAAAAAAAGCAATACCAAGGTGTCCAGGTATGCGGTTGCCAAATCATACTTGGTCAGCTTGAATGACGTAACCTTTGTCCATTTGTTGGCTGGTATTAGACTTATGATAAAATGCACGGTACATAAAATATAAAATAAGGCTACATTGCTTGATAAAAAATGGTCATATTAGTACAATGTTTTAATACAGGACTTCTCATTCAATTCAGTCAACTTCATTTCAAACATGCACACGAACTTTTTTCCTCCCGAGGGGTAAGGGATTGACCATGTGCGAAATCGTATACTATACCTGCTGGCCGTGAACGAATTTGGATATGACCTTTTTCCTCCCGAAGGGTAGGCCATAAACCGTGTACGAAATTGGACATGCCCAACTTCACGGCCCGGTCGCTTTGCCACCAGGGAAGGGCCCTGTAACCGTTGAATAGGAGATAGGGCGGACCCCAGAGGAGGTCTTGACGGTTTGAAGAAGAAAATCTCTTTACCTTGCCGGAAATCGAACCCCGGATCGTTAACTAATTTGTGGCTTAGTCACTGTACTGACTGAGCTACCCCGGCTCTCTGGGAAGACTTGTATTGACGGGAGGGGTATGCTTTACTTCAGATACAAATTTTTAGAGAGAGAAAGAGGCCAAATTTCGAACTAACCAATGATTTCTTACCATCCGTTTTGCCGGGGAGATCTTACAGTTCTTGTCATCTACTGCAAACCAATCGAATTCACACGCTGAATTCAAACACTGACGGATGGTCCTTCCACAAGGCGAGACGCCGAGCTACTTGTCCTCGTCAGTGGCTCACGCACCTAAACTTTCGTTTTACTTCATCTGGACGTGAATATCAACCGTGAAATCTTAACACATGTTATTTGGACCATTAGCAAGTGAAAGTGCAAGGCATATGGCGGCGTAGGTGTATATTTGACGTGCTATAAAATGACACGTGGATTGTTTGGCAGACCGGAAGACAAGTAACCGTGTCGATGGTTTTAACTATGTGTGTTAAGTGTATGCAAATCCCACGCATGTGACAGTGTAACAGTGCGTGGTCTACGGGTAATCCGAAGCAGCAATAATTTAAAATATATATATATATATATATATATATTATATATATATATATATATATTCTGTTTAGGAACGTCAAAAATTAGTTACTTCAACCAGAAACTGAATACACTTTGCATCAATAGCCGTGTGGTTGCACCTTCCATTCCTCGTAAATAATCTTGCAGATATTTATACACATAAGCTACTGAGCTACAACGTGTGTAGAGAGAAGGAATGTGGACCGGGCACACGATTGCAATCGCGAAGAGGTCAGGAAGGGCGACTTGAACTGGTAAACTTTTAGAGACCCGTCAGTTAGTGCTGCTTAAGGAAACAATCCACGTTTGTTCTGAGAATTATGTGAACGCATTATATCTCCCTTCTAGAGCTGAGGTTACGAATAAGCGAATACCTTCACTCCCCCATACGCGTATAATTAACCCTGACACTAAATATGAGTGGTCAGCTTCATGCTCCGGCTTCTTTGCTTCTTCCGGTATCCATTGGGTCGCGGAAAGAATGTGTGTTTTACTACGTAGGCAGATGCACCACGACCAGAACTCTGAATGTGGGCAGGCAGAGGACGAGTATGAGGAGGAGGAGATGCAGCATGAATACAGTTGCTGGACTGATAAAGTACAGGTAAAATCGTCGCTGTGGACTGTACTAAGGCATATGGGGCCTGGAGATAAACTTCCACTCATTAGTAACCTCGGCACTAGATGGGATGAGTGGTCAGGTTCACGTCCTGGCGGCTTAACCCCATTACCCAATCACCAGGACGTTGGGTGGGCCCCAGAGCTGGCCTGGGCGCTTTGGACATGAGGTAAATCCCTTCCCCTGCCGGAACCAAACCACAAGGAATCGTACTTGTGTTCTTTTATAGACTGGGGGGGGGGGGGCCATTATACATATGAGGTAAAATAACTCGAATACTGGGTGCCTGCACTGTAGTACGAAGGCTTTCCGCATATATTACTAATAGAATTTGACATGTCCTCTAAATCTTTCGCTAATTTATAGTGACCCAGTATTACACTTCCATTCTCAGCTAGACCTCCCAAATAGTTTCTTCCCTTCAGCTTTATAGCTAAAAGTTTTTTACGAATTTATCTCTTCCTCCATGCATGTTACATGCCATGATCACTTCATCGCCTTGATTATAGCACCGCAGTAACGTCTGGTCCACATACAACTATCAGGTCCCCCATAACGTAACTGTGCCCCTTCCGCTAGATTCTTCTCTCTTAGATCCAATTATTTTTCTCAACAGCCAAAATACCTTCAATCTCTGCTCTTCCTTCGAGGTGAAAAATCAAGTTTCGTATTTGTTAAATTAAGCATAATACAGTACTGTCTTTTATTTAATCCCTAAGCAAGCTGCTATAAAATATGAAGAAGAAATATTATGGACTTAATTTCAAACGGTTTCACAAGATTTAGTTTTCATTTCCCTAACTTATTTGTCAATAAAGTACCTATTGCTACGGTCTTTCTCAATACATTAACTTTGTCAAGCAATTAATAGCTGTCTTCATACTATGGCTCACCATTCTGGTGACGACACACGAAAGCCTAAATAATTAATTAATTTTCTCTGCATTTATTTCTAAGGCAACCACCTTACGTGCAGTTAAAAGGATGTATTCATTTTTTTTACATTAGTTACAAGATCAGTGTCAATAGTTTAAAGAAGGACAAAGAAAGGTACTTTACAGAAGAAAACCAACCGGATGTTCAACAACGTGTACACCAGAGTTACACACTCCGAGTACAGGTTTACCCTAGCATCTAAATTTTCATTAACAAAAATGGCATTTGTATGTTTTGACACAATATCCATTTTACGAGTGTAATATACCAATATGAAATCCAAAAATATGAAGATTAAGATACAAAGAACTATAATTTTGCCTGTTGTTTTGTATGGATGTGAAACTTGGTCGCTTACATTGAGGGAAAAACGCAGGCTGAGGGAGTTCGAGAATAGGGTGCTAAGGAAGATATTTGGGCCTAAGAGGGACGAGGTAACAGGGGAATGGAGATGACTACATAACGAGGAGCTTTATAATCTGTACTCACCAAATATTATTGGGGTGATCAATTCAAGAAGAATGAGATGGACGCGGCATGTAGCACGCATGAGGCGAGGAGAGGTGCATACAGGATTTTGGTGGGAAGACCCGAGGGAAGGATACCACTTGGAACACCCATGCCTAGATGGGATGATAATATTAAAATGGATCTTCAAGAGGCGGGATGAGAGGGCGTGGGCTGAATTGATGTGGCTCAGGATAGGGACACGTGGCGGGCTCTTGTGAATGCGGTAATGAGCCTTCGGGTTCCATAAAATGTGGGGAATTTGACTAGCTGACGACCTCTTAGCTTCTCAAGAAGACTCTGCGCCATGGAGATAGTACACCAATCTGAATAATGAATTATATACACATACATGAGTAGGCCTACAGACGTATTGCCATGGATTATTTACAACGCAGCAATACGTATGATTCTTAACACATTCTACAGCATTATATACTTGAAGCAAAGATTGTTTCTACGCCGGCAAACGAATCTTGTTGCCACGGTGAGACACGTGCTTAAATGTTTTGATTAGAATCTCATGGGTGAACAAATCCCGGGCGACTTAATTCTGTACACTGGCGCGTAACACTTTCAGCATAATTACTCCACATCAGCTCACGTACACCGAGCAGAAGAGACGAGATAGCAATGAGGTTCACATGTCACTCCTGAAATGTGGGTCCTCGGCGTGGAAAATGTTTCGTGTCGCCATTCTGGCGCCTAAAATTTGGAGGCAGCTCCTAGATTTTTGGAAAATTTATGGACCCCTGGAGTAAGTGGAAGCCTGATATGTGCCATATGCTACCCACGTACCATGCATGCATCGACGGCAGAGTAAAGTTCTCGGCATCAGAATGCTTGCTGACTCATTTTTCGAAACTCCCGTGTACACGAATTGAAAACAACATTTTGTAATAGCGTAGCTGGTTGGTCGTTGTTACAGTCAATTGTATATGAACATGGTAAACATGCAGGCCCTGCTACGTATCACTTCATAAAGTGCAATTACAATGACGGAATCTTTCTGGCATGGGCCTACGAATTACAGGCAGCGTCTCCAGTTTGTGCAGCGCCGTCTGTTTTAAACGACTTACTGAAACGTGTCTGTTAAATCATACAGATTTTCTTAGCTACTTTCTCATGAATTGTCCACACAAAATTCCAGCTACAAAATTTGTAAGCCTATATCAATGGGTTAGTTTATTCAACTGAACAGTCGCTATTATAACTGTGCAAGAAGTTGTTGTGCTAGATAAACGTAACAGATGTAGTTACCTTCACTAGGTATTTTTTGTACCCTACTCCCTTGATAAAACAAATAGAAACGATGACAGAATTTACAAATAAAAGTAGTGTGTTTTAATTCAGATGAATAACTGTACGGAAACAAAACTTCCACCACCATCTCCACCCAGCGCTTCCTTCGGACATAAAGCGACAGAACAAGAGACCCTTAAAATGCTGCAAGATAAAAAGGGCATAAACAACAGCTCATACTTCGCAAGACTAGTCCGAAAGCGAGAGACTTAAAATTTTGAATAGTTCCAAATACACCTGCAATGAAGTTTTTGGCCAAGTTCACCATTTGAAGCACACTGGTTAATATATGAGCGGGGAATCCTGAAGACAGGTTTAGCGGAAGGGTAACTGGAGGAAACTGTCGAATTTCCACAATATTCTGATCACAAACACACAATGTACGTATATAGGCCTACCTATAAAATTAGCGTAGGTTATCCTCTCCTCGTTCTTAAAATGAATCGAGTCATGGCCATCTGAGCCTCGACAAAGTGCAATTTGAATAAATATGACTTCATACTGCAAACGACGTAAGACGAAAAAATTAACGAACAATAAATTTGGCAGTAAAAATGCATTAAAATGAAGAGGAATAACTTTTTTTGTTAACCAACAACTGCTTTTAAATTGTCACAAATTCACAATAGTATATTCAAAAACGCACTATACTCCTACATATTTCTGACCTCATTAATCCATCAGCGAGCACATCAGTCGTTGCATAAAACAATAATTTATGGTCTAATTTTACATGTAGAAGAACTGCTGGTAATTTTTCATGTAGTAAAATGTTACACAGTAGATTACTGCCTATAACGTAGTACCGTGAACAACGACTGATGTGCTCCCTGATGATGGACTAATGAGATCCGAAACATATAGGAGTATATTGTTTTTTTAATATATTATTGTGAATTTGTGACAATTTAAGTGCATTTGTTGGTTGATATTAAAATATTGAACACTAACTGCAAGGAATGGGAAATACAGAATAAGAACAATCCGTAACAGACCTTCTACATATGAGATTCAAACTGAAATTAAGAGTCGTCAAAAACAGACCTACGTGAAATGACATGCTATAGACCTGCAGACTCTGTACGCTTCGTTGACTATGAATACCTGGGAGCAGAGGCTATATATATATTTTGAATGACTACACACTATTTGATTGCTCCCATCCGAATTTTCATTTACTTATTCCTCCAACTAGGAAGCCATGAGACCGAAACAGATATGGGGATTTAAATAAACCGCTCAAGCTCTTCAACTGTACACTACTAGAAGTGGGTAACCATAATACATTTAAATGGTCGCTAACAATTCCTCCACATTTGGATACAGACAAGTAAACTCACAGTTTACTGACCCGCACATATTATCATAAAAATAATGCCCAATTTGTGTTTTCATTTGCCTGAGTGATAACAAATTTTCAAGCTTACAAGAGGCTGAAATAAAAATAAGTATCTATTAATATATTAAATTTATAATATATATATAATATATATATTATAATATATATTAAAATATATATTAAATAGGAGATAATAAAGTGTACATTTGTCGGAATAAGACTATATACAATAAAAATGTACGGTGAAAATAACATAAAAAATAAGTATCTTTTATGGGAATAAAATAGCAATATTACTAGTAATAATTCTGCATCCAGCCCGCACTACACATATCTCAGTATGTTGTGTTCCACGTAGTGTGTAAACCTGTTCAAATTATAAAGTGTAATGATATGATTATCATATTACAGTAATAATAATAATAATAATTCTTGGCTCAACAGCCCTGTATGGGCCTGGGCCTCCTCTTGCCTCCTCTTGTCGAGGTTACTAAGTCATGCGCATTCATGGCAGCTGGTGACCGGCCAGCTAGCCGCGCTTAGTGTTCTATCGATCCTGATGTGCACGCCAGAGCCATCTGGCAGGCAGTCAGGAGACTTGGATGAGAAATGGAGGCAATTTGGCTTACGCAACATTTTTATTCATGCCCGTAAGGTTCTTTTACATGGGACCGACGGCTTTACTTCCCCTCCGAAGGAAGTGGTGCTCCGGATTTTTATCATCCTTAAAAATCCATCGACCTCAGTCGGGATCGAACCCGCGAACCTTGGGTCCAGTGGCGAGCACGCTAACCACTAGTCCACCGAGGTCGAGTATATTATAGTAATACCTGTTTGTAAATACGTAATAGTGTTTACAGTCTGTATACCCCTGACACAAGACCTCACTCTTCTCTTAAAGGTATTACTTATTCTTTTCGCGTCCTGTTTGTTTTCAAAGGAGGTTGTAAACTTAGAATCCGTTTGTAAACTTCTGTCAACAGAACTACACAGGGTATATGTACACGAAAGACGAGCAGGAAGGCAAATCTATGAAATAAAGAGCTACTGTTCGTAGCAAAATATCGTTACTGTGAACAGTCTAAATAAATACTACGTCTAATGGCACTTCGGTTGAAGTCATTAACATTTCTGCCACTTCACCACGTTAAATAGAATCTGCGGAGTGTCAAAGACAGCGCCAGCGCCGTAAATTCTATTTTGTCCTGAGAAGAACAGAGCTCATAATTCAACTATTTAATCCTGCGTAACAAACGGCAGAACAGCTCGTTATGTTTACGGAAAAGATAATAAGGGGTATTTGTTTATAAGACGGAAAATCCAGGTGGGGAAAGGAATCATGATAAATCAAAATAGGCAATGTACATATAACTAACACTGAGGCACGACGGGTAACCATTTGTTACCCTGGAAAAGAAGTAACTATTACATATTTTAAGGGTGTGTTTGTATTCTTGTCTTAGTTATCCGGCTGGCAAAGCGCATCTTTCTGCGCAGAATTACACTGTCTTCCTGTGGCCTGTCTCACTCTATCATATGTTTCAACATTATCTCATAAATGCAACTATTTTCGAAAAAAAAAACTGAACATAAAACTTCTTTTTTTTTTACGAATTTTGCCTGAAGCATTTCTCATTTTGAGAAGAATTTAGGGAAATATTACCATAAATGTACATAAGTCTTCATGTAAAGTGCCTGTCATTCTTGTCAGATTTTACTAAAACTAATTTCCTAGACAGATATTTGAAAATCATCAAACATCAGATTTCACGAAAATCCGTCAAGTGGAAACCGAGTTCCATGCGGACAGATATAACGAAGCTGATAGTTGCTTTTCGCAATTTTGCGAAAGCGCCTAAAAGCTAGGGAAACCGACCATTTTTATTGTGGTTTCGAGGATTAATATGTGACTACGTTAGTCGTGAAGGTAATTGCCAACATCTCGGGAAAACATGTTGCCTGCGGTTGACACCAACTCTTCAGACGAACTTCCTGCGTCTAACTTCAGGATACTTACATTCAAAAGATGAATGCAGCAGGTTCTTCCAAAACGTCGACAATGTCCTATGAGACTGCAAGGTTTCAGTATATAAAAGTGCATAACATAGATTTTCACTGCCTTTAAAACCACGTATATTAATTCTTACGTATTAAAGACCCAGCTAACTACATACAGTAGTTTGCGTATTATGAGATACGGAACGAGGTGGCTGGTAAAGCTTTCGCTCGAAATTCGGCTCATATAACTAGTACTGGTTCTACGCTTTATATGCTGAATCGGCAAACCTGGGACGTTTCTTATATGCAATTAAAACTTCACAAGTTAATAATTCATTTCAAATTTTACCACACTTCACTAAACCGGTGTTCCCAATTTAGTATAAAGCTAAGACTACAAATACGTTAGGATAATAAGAAACGAATACTGAAAGAAGATACTAGTTCTAGGTATTATGTAACTGCGCATACTTAGAAACACAGATCATTTCACGTACATGAAAAATGAACCCTAATGTCTGCGACATTTCAGGCTACGGGCGCGATGTAGTTGAGGTCTTCGTTCTTTTGGATTGTTACACAGCGTTGCACTTCCAAGAAAACAAATGGTTTTTAAAATATGGTTATTTAATTTAATACTGCAAAAACCCTGCAATATATGAACGAGTAATTTTGCGCCAAATAATATTAAAAACTATGTGACGTCAGTAATAATAATAATAAACAAATTTCGGGAACACTGCATTACAATTTAAAAACTCGTAAACTCGTTTTATTTATAACTTCTGACAAATCCAAACACACAGTCGTGTATCCGGGTGGAGTATTGTACATGCAAGCAAAATGTATTGGCCTTGTACCCCACAGTCATTAACGCCAACCCGCACATGCCAATCACAGCACAGTATTTACAGTGTATTATTTTCATTGCGTTATGTCACTGCAGAGGAAACTACGTCACGTGGCAAACTGGCCATATGCCAGGCTTCTACCGACCATGGATCTTGGTGGAACGGAGGTAAATTGGAGCTGCCATATAGCTTGTATAATAATGCAAATGATAAGTCACTGCTTGTAATATTTATTGAATGTCTGTGTTTGTAGCTTAGCTGTGTTACTAGGGCCTTCTTTGTACGAAATATCATAGCTATGGAATACACATAATCAACCTTAATATGTTTAATAATTTAACAAAACACAATTTATCCTAATCAATGAAAATTAATTTTTTTTAATAGGCCTGATTTTACTGAAGGACGCTGCCATGTGCTGTTTTTTTTTGGTACAGATGCCTAAACGAAAAGAGCCCCAAATGAAACGTATAAAATTATGGGTATTAATGAGAGCAAACGTAATGAACAGGGGATTGGAGCCGCGGATTAGATTCCTTACAGCCATGAAGGGATGTACTGAAGATGACAGAACTATAAATGAAATTATTGGTGGTGCTCAATAATGACTAGATTATCGAGGATTCATGGTTCCATAACCGGCAAGCACGCTAGATTTATTTCTTCTCCAAAACTTTCAGTCCGGCTCTGGGGCCCACCCATCCTCCTATTCAATGGGTATCGGGGCTTTTTCCCTGCAGCACAGCGGCCGGGACGTTAACCTGACCACTCGCCCAACCCATTTCCGAGGTTACGAATGAGTGGAGCTATAACTCCACTCCTCCTATATGCCTTCATGGCGTGCACATGGACTTTACATTTACTACAGAAAGTGGAACTGCAAACAGTGAATGAAAAATTACACAAAGTCAGAGAAAACTGGAAGGAACATGTTGGAAAAATGGAGGATGTTAAATTACAATGTAAGTTATTAATACAGACCGATGGGTGGGATGATACTTTGATCTCGAATGCCTTTTCCTTCGAAGCCGGAAAAGGCTGCGGTCTAAACATTAAATGAACAACAAAAACGTCGAAGATTCGAATTCCATTTTCTTCCACCTCCAGGTTTATTTATAGTCACTTCAGTAGCTGTAAAAGGTTTCTAGTTTCTCAAAATTTCGTACTCCTGGCTGTACATAACTACAGTAAAAGCTTCGATATCAAGCAACGATTGACTGGAGAGGCTCTTTTAACTGAAAATTCGACTAAGAGATCCATTACATTTCACTATGCCATAAACTGGCAGCATTGTTATGACTAAGATGATTAAAAGCTAAATAATAACACGGTGTTGGTTTTTCACCTCACAGTGTATGTACATCATGTTACACAAGTTGTGATGAAAATGGAGCAGAAAATGCGGCGGGAAAGAGGACATGGACAAAAATTACCAGTCGAACAAGGGATAATATTTTTTTTAACGGCAATCCTTTGGTCCCGGAGGTGCCGTATATTCCGCTGTTTATTTTAATTGCCCTCTTCTTGAAACACTGGCAATAAACCCGGTCCCAGATCACCCCATTTATTTCCTCCACCAAAATCTCGTATTACATTCTTGTGCTCCTACCACAGCTATTGAAAAACTGTACCTGAATGCACAATTCAAATTATGGGTTCACAGTTCTTTGATTTCATGTCGTACAGAAAAGTGCACCAATTTCCGAAAAATCTAGGAGCCACCTCTAAATTCTAGGTGTCAGGTGGGTGATATGAAGCTTATACCACACTGAGAAGGTAAAGGTAAAGTTCTCCCTAGAACGGGCCATGAAGGACCCAGAGGGGGAGTGGAGGTATAGCTCTGCTCTTTCTTTAACCCTGGCACTAGATGAGGGTGGGTGGTCAACTCCACGCCCCGGCCGCTTTACCCCCGGGAAAGAGACCCGGTACCCATTGTATAGGAGGCTGGGTGAGCCCCAGGGCCGGTCTGAACGGGTGCGGAAAATCTCGTCCCACCGGGATTCGATCCCCGGACCGTCCATCCCGTAGCGAGTCGCTATAACAACTACGCTATCCCGGCCCACAGGTATTTAGTGCCAACATATAAAATGTAGTCACCATGGTGACCCGGTGCCCGGGATCTGTGCACCCCCTCCTTTGAATAAGTAGTAATTTCATTAAAATTATTAGTTATAAAATATAATACGCCCCGAGTTTTGCGCGTTAAGCGGCCCCTAGACAGTCAAAATTATTGCTCAATATTTTTGCCTTGAATTTATATTGTGCAGTATGTTTCTCCGTGGACGACTCAATATTACTGTACACAATTTCGTTTTGCTCGTAGGTCAGGATGAGTAAACATGTTGAGTGATACCAACGCTGCTGCTGCTGTGGCCATTGCTTCAACCCAGATTTCAAAAGAACAAGACAGGAAACGTTCACAGAGCGAAACATTTCTAACGCGCTCGCGTAAGCATTGTTGCTTCTGGCACGCAACAATACATTAATCACTTTTGTAGTGTTCAGCTACATAGTCGCTCTCAACAATATAATATACTGACAGTGCTGCCATGTGAACGCAACAATCAGTTTTCTTTTGTATTGTTAGCTACGCATGTTGCTTTTCAACAAAATAAAACACACCTAAGCCTTCATGTAAATTGCAGGATATTTTTGTTCGACTGGAAATAAACCGAATTTTTCTACAGATTTTAATAAACGTCTCAATATAAAATTTCACGAAAACCCGTCAATGGTAGCCGAGATTATACATGTAACAGACAACAGACTTGATGAACCTAACAGGCGCTTTTCGCGAATTTGCAAACGCGCCTGGAAATTGACACAGGATTTTAACAACCTAGACGTGATGAAAGAGGCCGCGGTATGGGGCGTGAATGTTATGGCGGGCCGGCCTGTCTGTGCGCGTTTGTTTTCGTGTTAATGGTCCTCCTACCACCCACAACTGGAAACCGAAGAAAATGTGTATATACTACGACGCATGGAAAGACATTGAAAAAGTGTCAGCCCTTTTTCCATGCGTGTTTGCATACATATATGGGTTCATTTTTCTCCCCGCGCTGGACGGGCTCCGAGAACCAGATCTTTTTCTCTCCACCTTACTCAATGCGAGAAGGGTCTTGGCTCTTCCCCATCCTTCAACAACTCTTCCTTTTCCATCATTACTAAAGATTTGGCGTTGGCTGCCGTCCAGCACCGCACAGGGTCGTACTCCAAAGCAGAGGGCCGTGGCCTAGTCGTGACAAAGTGACGCCAGGTGGAGGACCACCGGATTTCACCACTTTTTCATACCTACTCTCAGTACGTATGAGAATCTGGCTGGTGCGAACACTCAGCGACCCCATTCCAATCGACCAAGATGAGGAGGGCCACGGCATGGCATGATGTACCGGGTGAACGACGACCCGGACTTGCACACCACGTCCTCCTGCACAATTCAAACCCCCCACTACCTAAGGTTTTGGTGAACTAATCAGGAACGCGGCTTCAGACCGAGGATGGTCGATTGCTTCGCCATGGCCTCAGCCACGCGGTCCTCGCGGCGAAGCTACCAACCACCAGGTGTTTCAGGGGAGGCGTGATATTTTGCGGTCGGAGCCTGTCCCAATTACCACCGCCGCTGAAGCTCACCTGCCCGATATATCTACCACTCACGGCCAGTACTGTGCCAAATAGCACCGACCATCGCGTCGGCGTCTTCGTGCCCGCCGCGCGGAGAATAAACACGTCTTCGAAAATTATGTTATCGAAGGGATTTTTTTTTTGGAAAAGAAGTTTATTGATCTTTCATTGGGCATTTATTGACTCATGACGACTGACGACTTCATCACAATAATCCCGTTCAACAGAATAAAAATATGTAAAAACATTTTCACTTGCATATTAATAAAAATTCCACTACGCGACCGTTTTTGCATGTGACCTGGAACGCTGTCCGTTGTGAAGTAAATACCAAACATCAACCTCATATTAAAAGAAATTTAAAACGTTAGCTGAAGTTTGGGAAAACTTGTTACGTAAGACCTGTTAGAATATTTTGTCAGAATGTTACCAGTTCATGACTGGAGCTAAAATGCCAGAACTTAAAAAACAAGACTCTTGTTTTTTAAGTTCTGACATTTTAGCATATGTTTATTCTGTTGAACGGGTTTATTGTGATGAAATCGTAAGTTAAATGTGAACGAAATAACGAATCCCTTCATTCTCAAACAATGACAAATAATATAAACGCAATGAAAAGTTATGTTTGTATTTTTCTCAGACAAAAATTAGGGAGAAAACTGTTTGGGTTTTCCGTGCGCATAGGTCCGTATTCCAAGAATTAAACAGGACAATTAAAACGGACAGGCAATATACGTATAACGTAATACTGTGGCATGATCGTGTAACCACTGTTGGCATGAAAATGCAACAATGCGTTCCCTTTTATTGTCGTCGACTTAAATGTAACTGCGAACAATACAAAACAGTTGAGTATGGCCATGGGAACGCAAGAATGAGTTCCTTTTGCACTGTTATTTAGTTACAAAATATTTCGTACTGCTGTAAACAATATGAACGTACTTAGATCCATAGCTTTAACTTGGGTGGGGAAGGCAAATGCCCCCAACAATATTTTTCTACCTAAGAATACTTCAGTCAGTCAAGAATGTGTGCATTTGGGGTGAGAGTGGGGGAAATAGATGTATGTGTATTAAGGACTGGTTCATTCCTAATACCATAGACGATCCCCCCCCCCCCCCCAATGATATTAACCAAGTTAAGCCTATGCTTAGGCAAAGGGCCTGATTTTGTTTTCTGATTTTAACCAAATCTGGAACTTGAAAGTTCGCACTATACAATTTCAAGAAAATCAGTGCACTGGGAGCCCCGCTGATATATACAGACAGAGAGACGGACTGACAGACATGACAAAGCTAAAAGACACTAGCGCGCTTAGAAAGAACTGCTGTTGAACCAAAAACTGGTAGAAATGAAGACCAAACTATACACACGAAGATCTTACGGGAGTTAAGGCTGAGTGAACGGCACTACACATATTATTTGCGGTTGGATGGTCATCATTTGATAACATACTTTCCAATGGCTACAAGAGATGCTAATATGCCAAAATCAGTCACTTCCATTCAGCGTTTACCCATTATGCTGCGCTATTTGACCACTGGAAATACCTCTGAAGGTCTGAAATTTTATTTTTGGACATGCTTGCTACTCGGCAGAAAAAGTGAGTGAATGGATATTGCGCAATACCGTCCAATGTTTGCTAGATTGCGCAATAAAAATCAAACTTTATTTGAGCGACACAATATATTGTTCAACCCCTCAGTACCAAAACTTAGACGGTCAATAATATTGTGCAACATTATTTCACAATATTACTGTCTAGGGGCACCTTTAACTAAAAAAAATGATCCCTGCTCAGGCAGTTCGAAATCCTGTGTAAACAGACAGACAGACCATCCTACTTTCATGAGATGTGAGGTTCTATTTTCGGCGAGTGTCTAGATTACGGCGTATGGAATATGGCACCGTAATTAGTAAACAATGTTTCGAAGGAACCTGTAGACTCGGAGAGTTTTGTAATGTAACAGCAGTGACTGCCTTCACCTTTCAGATTACACCAGTCCTTAAACTTGCCTTCACCAATTCCTAAGCATGACCCCTCTCTTTCCTGTCACAAAGCAACGACTGCTGCCTCTATTTAGTCGAAATGAATCACACATCATCCAGGATTTGCCGTTACGCCTCTTTCTTTATACGTAACCACAATCCGTTACATGGCCTTCGCCCAACACGCGCATACTGTGTAGACACGAATATCAGTGTAAATCATCTGACGTATGCGCAGCTGCACTGAGATATTTCGTTCATAATACTCGTGATTTTATGATGCTAAGAGCAGAAAAGCAAATTATGAGACCGCTTAATAATTCTTAATAAGACTTTAGATAGAGATTTTCGATACTGAAGTACATCACGCATAAAGCCTGTTAGAATATACCACCAAAGGAACAAGTTGTTCCTGTACACACCCTGATGGCATACGTGTGGACTGGAGGTATAGCTCCATTCATTCTTAACTTTGGCAGTTGATGGAGAGTTGTCAGCCTCACGGCCCGGGGGCCTTAACCTTGGAAGAAGCCCCCAGTACTTATTGCATAGGAGGCTGGGTACGTCTCAGAGCCAGTCTGGCCCTTAGGCGAACAGAAAAATTGTTGCCCCTGCCGAGAATCGAACACCGTATCGTCCAGCCCTTTGTTTAGTCACTATACTGCCAACGCAATGCCGGCTTCTAGCAAAGAAGGACGCTGCCCCAATGTCGGCAACTTATCGTGGGGAAGGTGACTAAAAGAGTACAAGAGTGTCACGATTTAAAAAAAAGGCTAAACTTATATCTGTATTGTCTACAATCTACGTTTTTCCGTCGTATCACACATAGGTTAGGGGTTCTTGACAGGTGTCACAATTACATAAATCACACACTTCTTTACTCCGATATAGCCCCACTACACTGCATAACGTAGTTTTTTTTTTCACCGGCGGGATGTAACTGTTCAGTTCGTAACAAGATCAGTCAAATTTAATTCCATCTCTAACCACATACAACACGACATAAAATAATTGTATTAACTCAAACGCACAAGACACTTCAGCATTCAGACATCTTAGTCTTTCCCTAGTTTGACTCTAAAAACGCGCTAAGAAGTCGCGAATGGGAAATACGGCTTTTTGTCGCTAAGAGAAGATCCGCTACATTTACCGACTTCTTCCCCACACTTTCGTCACTGCTCGGTCCTTATTTCGCTCACTTTATGACACCTGGCTCATTCTGTAGATATAGCTAACTTTCTGTAACTTCAGGTAAAGTCCCCTTTGAGAACCCCATAGTGGCTCAGGTGGTCAAGTCATTTTCCCCCTTTTAAGGAACAAATATTCGTTTCCACGTGATAAGGATCCAACCACTGGACCACATGATAAGCCAGCTGAATCCAGCCTACACTCACAAGCCCTGTTAGAATACATATTAGTAATGCATCCACACTTTTTCTTACAAGGTGTTCTTTCCCTCCCGTTTTCCAATTGTAACTGTGGATAAACTTCTCGTCTCCTAATTCAAGCAACGTATTTTGCCTACATCGTCGTAATTATTGGTGCAAAATACAGCCAAATGATGATGTTCCTCGTTATGCAGTTTTCTCCAATCTCCTTCTAATCTCTTTCTCTTAAGGTCAAGTACGCCTGCTGTTCACGGTAACTTCTCCGAAAAATACTTGTCATAATTCTAGAGTTTTGATGCATATTTACGGCGCTCCAAGTTGCTTTAGAATGTAGACCTACGGCACTGAAATTAAATCGAATTTTTAGTGGAAGTGGACAGCACATTAGTAGCTGTAAACAGAAGAAATCATTTGACGTTTATTTAACAACCGTTCAGTTCTACACAAGCGCACACATTTCTCAAGACAGCTGAAGGTGTAATTTATGGCTTGCTCAAGGCACAACGAGCAACCTACGTAAAT
The DNA here is from genome assembly GCA_021186555.1 of Reticulitermes speratus. Classification (NCBI taxonomy): domain Eukaryota; kingdom Metazoa; phylum Arthropoda; class Insecta; order Blattodea; family Rhinotermitidae; genus Reticulitermes; species Reticulitermes speratus. The sequence goes on along the minus strand of JAJKFL010000003.1, from coordinate 33,397,409 downwards.
TACAAACCTTCGCATAGCAGTATCACACTGTTCTGCTGTACTTAATGACGAAGCCGGAATTAAAAGCATTTTCATGTTGCTGAAAATAATACATCTCGAAAACTGCCAGTTAAGTTCGCTAACATATTCTTCCTTTACTTAAGTACTGTAATGGATAAAAACACCGGTTTATAAATCGAAAGGCAGTTTTTATTACAATTGTCTGATACATTGTACCACTTTGTCCCTTCTTAGTACACGTTTCTTATTCATTATGCTAGCAGATTTATGAAAAACTAAAGACTTATTTAAGATTATAATAAGGTACTGAACTGGCTGGAACCGAACACAAATATTAACCGGCACTGTCTGAACTTCATTCTGACACACAAGATCCAATCCGTGTCACAAGGACGATCTTTTCCTGCACATGCTCTGCCGTCGGTCGCCGGCCCCTCATAGCGGAGGCTCGTGTTTGTTACCAGTAAAGTTCATGTGGGATTTGTCGTGCACAAAGTGGTACTGGAGCAGGTTTTCTAAGAGTACTTCGCGTCGCCCAGTCAGTATCACTCGTATTTAATTTGTCTACGTCTGACGCTGCATAATCTTAGCAAACGCGTCGTCATTAAACAAGATTCTTCACTTCATTCTTCCGGCAGAAATTAGAAGTCTTTAATTATGAATGTGATTGGATTCGTTTCAGTTACAGGAAGGGATGAAAAAAGACAGGCTGTGTTCGTATAACGTAACATCGAGGCACGTTCGCATAACCATTGTTGTCGTGGAAAAGCAATAAGCATTACATAATCTGACTGTGTGTCTGTAGCCTTAGTTATCCAACATGCAAAGCGCATGCGCCGTATTGTCATCTGTGGCCTCTCTGGCTCTACCCTATTTTTCCATATTACCTCAGAAATGGCACGATTTAAGGAAAAAGTTATTGAACTTAAAACGTGTTTTGATTTTCCCTACAAATTTTGTCTGAAACATTTCTCATCCTATGAAGAATTGAGCGAGATGTTACCATAAATGTACATAAGTCTTCATGTAAAATGCCTATTATTCTTGTCAGATTTTAATAAAACTTGAATTTTCTCGACAGATTTTTGAAAAATGTAAGAATATCTAATTTCATGAATACACGTCCAGTGGGAGCAGAGCTCTTCCATTCGGACGGACAGACAGACAGGACGAAGCTAACAGTCGCGTTTCGCAATTTTGCGAAAGCGCCTAAATATTTTGATGCTTACAAATGGAACTTGTAACGTTCAGTTTCCGAAACACCTGGGTTTGAATGCGAAATAAAGAAAGCACCTCAACTGAACAGATAACGGGGTTTGTCTGGAACATAACTTAATTCCAAACTGTACAATATGTCTTTCTTACGTCAAGGTCACGACAGAAGCTTTCGTGTAATTCTGTACGCGCATATGCCTGGCCTTATTTCACCCAACACTTAGTAGAGCAGCCACCCATCCCTTCATCCATGCACTTTATTCTCACACTGACAAAGAATGTGTTTTGTGTGTGTGTGTATATATATATATATATATATGTGTGTGTGTGTGTGTGTTACTGCGAATTGGTATGCTGGAGAGGTATGTGTTTAGATAGGTTTATACAGAAATAACTTCGAAAAGCTCGGACAGGGCACGCAGGAAAATAATGGGGATCGAAAGGAAAAGGTGAGTCTATAGCACCTGTAGTGAAACCTTGCTGGCTCTTCATAGCCGACTGTCATGTAAGAAAACTTGGAATATTCGGTGCACTATATGATACGTGTCTGCTCGGCATAAGCATCCGCCATGATTTCGGGTATGCAGCTCGAACACGTGCATGCGACAAGCTATAGAACGTGCAGCTTGGCGGAAGCATCCACCAAGATTTCCGGGTGTGCATCTCGGTATCTGTACGCAACATGCCACAGAATATGCAAGTTGGCATTGGCATCAAGTAAGCTTCTGGGTGTGATAAATGTGACCCCGATCTTTAGGGGTTTGTGTCCAGCGAACAAGAAAGCAGAAGACTGTGTTGCCAACATACTGAAAAAAAAAAGCAGCACACTTCATGTATGTCGCCGTCTAGTAACAAATAAAATTCTGTTCTCTCCACTGATACGCTGTTTCATGACGACTTGGCCACAACGCGCACAAGCTATACTGACAGCGGCGTAAGACGTTCCATTGCTGCAGCAGACGAGAGCTCTCGAAGACCAACATTTTCAAACACCGCCCTTTGGTTATACACACAAAAGGCAATTCTAACCGCAAGCACAGATGTAAAATCAATACCACACGCGCACCATTTCTGCAACAGACTGTGTGATACGCGAATTCTGTAACTCACACATCAGTAAATGGTAACGAAATCTTCGACGATTTATACTGCATTGTCTTGTTCATAAATTGGTACTTTCGAGTTACAAAAATTTTGGACGACCTCATTAGTATTCACAAATTAATGGGCACTGGGCAATTTATGGGCTAATGCTTCGTAAGTTATCACCACTCCCGCAGTTAAGCAAAACGTAAGAAAACTTGTCACTAGTTACGAACAAAGGAAGGTTTCAGTGAAATCTGGATGAGTGCATAAAATATGGACCAACACTCTAAGTTCAAAGAGGTCTATACCTCATCCCTCGTATGCGAGGGGGTTAGGTTCCAAGACCCGGGACGAAAAGCCAAAATCCTCGAAATTACCGCCCCCCATAAAACATGTTTTAGTATTTTTTAATGTTTTTATTTTCTATGCCGGGCCGGGATAGTGTAGTCGGTATAGCGACTCGCTACGGACTGGACGGTCCGGGGATCGAATCCCGGTGGGGGCGAGATTCTCCGCAGCCGTCCAGACTGGCCCTGGGGCCCACCCAGCCTCCTATACAATGGGTACCGGATCTCTTTCCCGGGGGTAAAGCGGCCGGGGCGTGGCGCTGACCACCCACCCCCATCTAGCGCCGAGGTTAAAGAAAGAGTAGAGCTATACCTCTACTCCCCCTCTGGGCCTTCATGGCCTTTTCTAGGGAGAACTTTACCTTATTTTCTATGCACAAACATTGTGCAGCTGCTGCTTCCCCCCCCCCCCCTGTATGGCTCGAAAACCTTTTAGGATTGTCGAACAATTCTGATGCTCCTATCCACGGAAGGAGTGATGAGTTTTTATTCTTGGAGCAACCCGGCGAATTTGCGAAACCGCGAATTACCAACGCGCGAAAAGAGAGGGATGAGTGTATTCAAATGAAGTCAATACTGGAAGTAAGCTCTATGCAATACCGCACCATATTTCATGCCACAAATAAAATAATACACTTCGGTATGTCTTAGTTGTCCACTGGACTGACAAAGCCCAAGTAATTTTCTGCATAACATCCTGGAAAATCAAATCCCTTTCTATTTTGAAACAGAAACAAAAACAGGAACAAATTTGCATAGATGTTATTACTGCGATGTATTTATACGAAAATTCTGATACTACAAATTTGGTCCCTAGTATGATGGTGATTCTTACACGTAAATCAGAATAAATCAAATTATACACATTAACTCTGGTAGCATAAAAACATGACAATTCGTGAGATGGCATTTATTTGACTCTGGCTCTTACTAAGAGCTGCTGTGTAGATAAATAAACCTGTACATTTTAGAGAATGTAACTGGGATATTGCCCAATTTATTCGACTCCTGTAACTGTTTCAAGCCAAAAGTGCAGCACATATGATGTGCTTATTCAATACCGTCCACATCTATACAGTATCTATGAAGTTTACACAGACCTGGACAAAGTGTGGTATTTTTAAATTATGAGGCTGTGAACATGCTTGCAACAGCTTGTGCAGGCTTAGAAAATTCGGCACTTACCCCTGGCTTATGAATTGTCATATAATAACCCCTGCATTACGGGATGAAAGAAGACTTATGCATCCTTTGGTTTAGCTATCTAGCTACCAACCTACCTACCTACTATGTAACTCCATGAAACAACGTCCTTAAAAAGTTAGTTTTGCTTTCAGCTACAAAAAAATTCCTTATGTTGTATAGAAAGGGACCCTAAGTTTCATTAATGTGTTCACCAGGGCCTGCCACTTGTCCCTATCCCGAGTGAAATTAATACAGCCTACGTCATCCAGTCTTAGTTCTTAAGAACTATTTTAATTTTAACTTCCCGTCCAGAACCAGGTCACGTTTAGCTTAATAATAGGCCTACACTAATATTACACCACTGCATGTAACAGTTTGGTAATGTAGCATTCCATCTGTGCAATGTAAATAACCGAATTATCTGCTGTACAAAGGAACTGCTCCATGTGTGGGGGATAACACACACACTGAAGGACGATAAGTGAAAATCACAGCAATTAAGATAAGATTAGTGTTTATTTTGTGATATATAGGACTCCTAACGATCATTTAGACCCTTGAGGATGACACAACGATCACTCGAAACATCGGACACCGATCACCAAGAGACGCGGCGCCAAATCCTAGAAGAAAGAAGACCTCAACTGCGCCGCTACGAAACCCGAAAAACTTTATATTTTTTAAGTTTCCTAGAAACTTCGGGAACCACTCACCCAAAGAAAGAGCATCATACCGCAAAAGATGTGAATCCTCAGAAACAAGACTGTGAAAATCTCAAATGTCGCACTTTATCAAGTCATTCAGAATGACAGTTTTGATTAAATACAAAAAGTCATCTTAAATTTGGAGTCATCACTGGGGTACAGTAATCAGTATTAAAATTAACTTTGTTTATAACTGTCAATACAACTCAAGAATGATGTTGTTAACGTATCATTAAAATATTACAATAGATGGAAGAATTTACCAATGATACACTCCATATGTTTGCATGAATAGAACAACTAGAAGTGATACATTATATCTAAAAGACTGCGCAGTTGGTTGAGGCACTGCACTACAAGCCGGAAGGTCGCGGGTTTGAATCCCGATGGTGTCATTGGAATTTTTCATTGACATAATGCTTCCGGCCGCACTATGGCTCTGGGGTCGACTCAGCCTCTACCAGAAATGAGTACCAGGAATATTTCCTGGGGTGTAAAGGAGGCCGGTGCCTAGGGCTGACAACCTTACCACCTTCATGTGCCGATTTTCTAGAAATCTGGGAGCCTCAACCTCCTGGAAACCTCACGGCCTGTCCAGGCCTGTGATGGGATTGCTTTACCTTTTGACACATGGAATAGGAAGGTACTTGAGACGAACCCTTCTTAGATATTAGTTGAGAGATTAATTAAAACTCAGATCAGAAATTGCAGTACATAATGTAAGATACATGCAATAATAGTATTGTTATAATAAAGCCAAAAGGCCAAGAATTGTTAGTCTTAGTTTACCGAGTAGCATAATCATATACAGAGGTTAAATGTAAGCCAGAATATGTCAGTGGTTTCCAGTGCATGACAGTATGTCCTGAAGATGGTCTAGTTTGCGTAGAAACGTACGGGGTAACTAATAGAAATACTATAATGACGTGTTAATACAGTATTAATAAAGAGCTATATTTGACGAATATGAACGAAGTGTATCTGTAATTGCAGTACCTAAATACCGAAGTATCTTCATAAAGAACACAATAAACACCAACTGCTTCATCTATTTGACTTTCTTTGAAGTTTCAGGAAAACAGGACATGCTGCTGCAGGTGTGAACACACGTTATTTCATACAAGACTATACCAACACACAGGAACGCAACCAGTCACAAATTAAGCACACCATATTACCGAGCACTTAAAATTAGATGACAACAGCACTGTTACAGTCCGTGCAAACATTTCAGACATCATAACCGGCACTTCTATTATCTTAGCATGCAGTGTGACCGATCAGATACAAGTTCCTTAGCTCTCTAAGCTGCAATACTGAACACATTTCTTAGTGCTTTCAGTATGGTTTACTCAAATGGACGTATCTGGTTAAAGATTACTTAAATGACTCAGCTCTTTAAAAGTGACATTCTGCAACTGTTTCGTTAATGTACACTAAGGATACTCTGTTATGTTAAAGAATAATTATTCATTCATAATGCCGCATTTACAAGACTAGTTTATTACACAGGTACGTATAAAAGTTTTAAAACCCTCACGGCCCTTCCGATCTATAATATGACCTTTTACTAAAGTAACGTTATGTTGTTCCTTTGTATGCCATGAACGCTTATATGGGTGTGGAGGTACAGCTCCACCCATTCTTAACATCGGCACTAGATGGGAATGATCAGGTTTACTGCCCGGCCGATTTACCTCAGGGGAAGGACCCCGATATCTGGATGGCTCCAGAGCCGGTCTGGACAATTTGGAGAGGGGAACATCCAACTGACAATGCTGGGATTCGTTTGCATTATGAATATTTCTGTGCACTCAAAAAATTTTAATAATATCCTCATGCCTGGTGCGTTTAGGCAATGCTCTTATGTGGACAAAAATATGTGCTGCCTAAAATACTTCACTTTATGAGCAATATGAATAAACATTACAAGCAGGCACAGCTCAGTCGGTACAGTGACTGGAGAACACGTTGGGTGTCCGAAGAATCGTGGTTTGGTTCCCGGGTGGGGTGATTTTTCCCTTCTATAAAGCGTCCGTACTGGCTCCGTGGCCAAATAGCCTCCTACGCAATTGGTTCCGCGGGCTCTGTCCTCGGGGGTATAGCGGCCCCATCTAGTGCTGATATTCGAACGAGTGGAGCTATTCTGCTGCCCCTCCCTACCATCTGCATTCATGGCACGCACAGGGACAAATTTACTGTACCTTTACATAAAACCGCGAGCAACCAAAGTCGCAGTAAGCCATTAATATTAGCCCAAAACAAATTTCATTGTTTTAAAGGTACAGTCTGATGTACAAAGTTTTATTCATTGTTTCACCATTTCCAAGATTACAAACATGCCTATTGATTTAGTGACGGGGAAACGTAAGTCACGTATGTGTACTATTCATAACTGTAATAATTAGCCTTACATATACAAAGCGCAATTCTGTTGAGGGCCAACATCCTTAATTAATAAAGTCACGTCAGTTACCCACCCTCAGGAGCAACAAAGGCGAAAAAGGACGGATGCCCAGAGACAAAATGAAACACGCTCTACAAATGAATAATAAATTCTTGTTAAAAAGTTTTAATTACAAAGTTTTTATGTCGTGTACCTAGAACTACTGACATGCGCCTAGAACTAATTAAGAGGATTCTGCCACTTCCGCTGAACGATTTCGCCCAGTAAATTAAAAAACTTTCAGTTACTTTCAAGGCAGAATTTCTCCAAATTAAATAGTGGCAACATTTCATGTTGCTGCATAAGGATTTAATTTTTAAGAGATGTTTTGGATTTTGGTGGTGAACAGGTTTACGCAAATCTTCCAAAAAAAAAACCTGATAGCCTTCTCACAATTCTTGGCGACAGAACTGTGAAAAGAAGCAGACACCACACTGAGGGCCAACCAATATCAAGCGCCGAGGTGCAAAATTTAGTCGCCCGGGCGACCTGGCGTCCGGGATTTTTTCATCCCTGGTGGGGAGGCTATTTGTTCTTTCATAATTCATTAACTGATATGCACTTCAGGTTGCCGTGAGACATGCTGTTTGATGCGCTGGCCATGTTTCTAACCCGGGTAAAATGGACGCTATGAAGGTGGCTGTAGAGGGTTCACAAGCAAAGACAGAACAGTCTCTACCTCAACAGGACATTAAATTTATTCCCGCTGCCCTTTATTTAAAAACAGCATGTATTGTTTCTATGATTATACTCCATTTACAAATGGACTGTCAGAAATAATGAGTTATGAATATTTTAATGTACGTCAGGCCCTGTGTGTAGGGTTGCCGGTCCAGAAATTCTAATACATGCAACGTAGTATATTATGTAAGTAAATAAAATGTGTTGCTCATACGAACTATTCCACAGTTAGTGCAGAACGGCCTACCTATACGGAAGGCTCTAAATTTGGAAATATTTTTATTTTTCTCTTCCATAGTTTTGAAGTAAGAGGGCAAACGGGGTGTTTTATCTTCGGTTTATTCGCTGTTTAACAAGCGAGAAAAAAGTCCTTATAAAATAAGAACTTAAATCAAGAAGAAATATATGGGAAATCGACACTAAACAACATTCTCAATTGGCACAGCATCACTGAATATACCACGAACGAAATCAGTAAGAATTCCTCATGATAAAAATTCCCCTCAAATCGCTGATAGCAATACATCAACCACAGTCCTCACTTTTTACAACGCTTATTAAACCCTGACCTAGCAGTGTTAATGCACTACTGTTAACTGCGTCGTAATTTGCTAAGTTATGCTAGTACATAAGTATATAAATACGTCAGTGATAAACGCAATGTACGTACCTGAAATAACACATATAATGTCAAATGTCATTTCTAGTAAAATGGTAACCTAGTCTTATTAAGAGAAGTATTATCTCAATACAGTGGTTATGCTATGGACTGAACGTCCAAGATATCGTGGTTCAATTCCCAGCAATAGTAAGATTTTTCTCTTCTCCACATGCCAAGACCGGCTCTGGTACCCTCGCAGCCTCTTACTCAAAGGCTACCGCAGGCTCATGTCCCGGGGGTCAAGTGGCCGGGGCTTCAAGCTACTTACCCTACTTATTGCTCAGATTCAGAAAGAGTGTAGCTACATATCCACTCCCCTTATGCGTCACGGTGTGCACAAGGACAACTTTAAATTAGGGGTAGGCAAACTACTCATATCAAGCGCACTTGGCCCAAGGCAGCCATAAAGAGGATCTCCTGGAACATGCGCCTCTTTTGAGAGTTAATATTGAGGGGTACTGCGCAGCTAAGATTACAAATCTCACTTTGTGTCTGGCTGTTTCATTAAAAAGCAACATTTAGTCCGGGCTTATTAACACTGCCAGATATAAGCTGGACACAACTGGATATGGTACAACGATTTGTTCAAGCGCACACAGCAAAAGAAACTAAGGTTATGCATCACTTCATACACATTTCTTCCTTCGATCAAAAACAGGCGATCAGCTGGGTTCATTAGAAGTTAAATGAAACGTTTTCCTAATCCTCAATCTCGCTCTCTCTCTCTCTCACACACGGATAAAACTTGTCATTATTTTTATGTATGCTCGTTATGTATGCATATGTACTTAAGTATTATGTAGATGTATATACATTTATATAATGTATGCATGTTAAGTGTACCTATGTATGTATGTATGTATGTATGTACGTACGTATGTATGGCAGCATGTCAAATACTTATGAATAGGACCAGAAGATACCATTAATCGCTTGCAGTCCTGGCGTTAAGCATGTTAGATGCTAGTTGCTACAACAAGATTGCAGGCATGTTGATTGCAGGAAAAAACAGAAAATGTTCGTCGGTACTGCAAGGAACATCATTCCTTGTTGCTAGTCCTAAAATATTACGAAAGCTGTACATTTATATTGAAGTGGCTCATAAACTGCTTGATTGGCATTAGATGTTCTTTATTTAGTTGTTTCATATTTAAAAAATTTTGTGTGAAGAAAATTTTTCTTTCTCAGTAGACTTTAAACTCAACAAATTAAATTCCGTGGGGATGCATACCCTAATTTTAATACTAATATTTGTACACTGATTTGAATAATCCACAATTGACAAGGATCTCTACCAAATTTCACTGTTGCCATTGTGGCTTCAACAGCTTGATTCTAAAACAGCTGATCCAGTTGATACAGAGTCTGTTTCTTTGTACAAATCAACGAAATATGACCACGAGACTAATGATCACTGTTACATGAAATGTGTTACAAGATATCGCTGTGTTGATGTGGTTTATGACCACGTTGATAACTGTAGGTGGATGGAACAAATCACTTTTTGGCTCTGTAAATTGACGCGCTTCAGTTCCGACAATATAAACTTGAGATATAATAAATTTTATATACAGCATGATATCAACTATGGCATCAGGATCTCCATAATTTCGCTGTTAATTTAGCAGTCGTTTAATTACAATTATTCCCAGGATAAAGCACTATTTGCTTTAACTAATTTACTTTTGTAACTGATTTATGACAAACCAGCATGACATAAGGGATGAGAAGTTCCTATTATTCTAACTAAAGCGCTTCTCACACTTGAAGTGCGTGGTGGGTCGAAGGCTTGTTCATATCAAACCTTGCAATATCTAAACATGTTTAAATTCCGCAGTATCAATGGAAGGTGTAAGGAATTCATTCACAATCATACGTTTACAAACCTTACGCTATGCCACTGTGCTTACATGCGGGAGAGCATTTACGTTATGTCTCCTGACTTCGAGGAATGATAAAAATAGGATCAAGAATGTGTGAACGTAAAGACAGAGCATTACAACAATAATTAATGTTTCCCATACGCGCGGTCTAAATCCATGACACTCTTGTCATACATACAGTCGAGGAAGTACCTGCCTTACAGACCTGTATCTCTCAGAACTAATTGTATCTGCATAAAACATTGGGTACATTATCCCCCTCGTACTCAGTGTGCACTAAACACCTATTTTGACAACACGCAGTTGAACGCCGTGCATATTACGTGAATTTAGATGCGCCAGTAAGTTTCAGCCGTGTGTTCACGTGTCTATGAGAATTAAACTGTGCTTCTCCTGCAAAGGACATTAATTTGGGATCCAGTTCGCCATCATGAACTTAAGATACCAATCACGAAAATCACTGGATCACGTGGCATCAAAGAGTACACAGCTGAGCCTTTGTAAGACCTCGGTTTCTGTGATTTTTTTTTTGCGCTAATCGCGGTCCGTTTTGATAATTCCTTCTTTCTGCGCCAAGCTGACGCTCCGATATTGCCCAAACCTTCTCATTTAAACACCTGACAAAATGTCAATTGAAAAAATTTTTCCAGTCGGCACAACAAACTTTACTGTACCTTACTTACTTACAAATTGACATGTTTCGACCTGTGTAAGTCATCTTCAGGAAATTACTTTAAAAAGAGGTAGTACATGTGATGCTGAATTTCCTATATTGTAGCTCTTGGTTCTTTTATGTTAAACATATATGAGACTATGTTTTATTTTGTTGATTTCCTTACTATATTATTGGAGGTGCACTACTTTTTCCTGTTTTTTTTTCTGGTGATACCTCTATATGTAGAATGCATTTGGTTGTTGTTCTTTACTGTAATATAATTTTTGTTTTTGTTGATTTCGTTATGTTTTGATTTACTACTTACATTTTCACCTGTCTTCACTTCACGCGAGGCCTATGTTACTGATTGTACTGTACACATGAAAAAACAAAACAGATAATGGGGACCAGGTAATCCACTAAGTGCGATTATGCACTCTACGAGGTTGAAGTTGGTGATTTTTGCAGGTACAATCAACTCTGAGCGATATGTACGGCAAGCAATGCAAGTAGGCCACTAACATTCCTTCTGCAGTATTACTACTGTCTTAACCTCACCGCAGCTGACAAACGTGAAGAGCCGGCAAGCGACCCAATGATCGCGCAAGGCTGTGTACCGGCACAGCCGCACAATAACCTCTGATTCTAATTAAACATGAAGTTCTAATCACATATTATAAAACTCGAATAACACGGTTAAATGTTTGGAAGACAATTTTCCTTTGCAGAGTTTGTTATTAACAGTATGAGTAGCAGTTGGTGCCACTAGCTTTGTTTCGCCTTTTACTACTGAGGTAAACATGTTTAAGGTTTATTGACTTAATATGCTCTAAATTAAACAGTAAATTATACTGCATATCTTATCTGCATAATAATACTGCAGAATATGGCTAGTTTAACAAATATAAACAGCAACAGAAACACGAAGACGTAATGTTCAATGAATGCCAGTGCAACCGAAATGTTAAAATAATCTGGGGCATGATAAAGGTAACAGGGTCATTTTTATGAAAGCAAATAAAAACTCAGAAACACGAATGTGCATGCGTTAAATACTGCTGCTTTAACTACTGCAAGCATTACATCACGGAACTATAATACAATTTTAATAACCTTGGAACAACTTACCACAAACGACTCTGTCGAATGGGCTCATCCAATCTGAAAAAAAAATGGTAACATGTGTGACATATTATGGACTCCTTTAAAGTTGAAAAATACAAATTACTTTGCATTTACTGAATTATATTATTCCATAACACTTGTGATATCAAAAGTATTCAACTGAAAACATGCAAACACTCATCCATAATACAACTATGTGACCACTGTGGCCACATAGTTCTATTGTGACTACTGACATACATTGTATGATTTTAACATTTTAATATTGTACGTATGAAATTAATGTATTGGTAGTATGTATTCCTTTGTACTTAAATCCCTGAAGATGGCGATTTAGTTGCCGAAACGTGAAGGAAGGTATTAATTTATATGGGGCTTTTAAATGTGTTATGTGCATATGTTGGTATAAATGAGTGTAAGCACGATGCACGGTGTGAATAATATCAAATTTGAAACAAGCAAAATTTTGAAACATGCGTAATAACAACAATAATAATTCACTTCATGTTTATTAACGTGCTGAGTCAACAGCCAGCTGCCCCATTACACAAACAATACAACATGCAAACACAAGTAACATAGGACAATAAACAGGTCGCCTAATGAAACAAGCACAAACATAACAAATAAGAGAATGCTTAATTGCGACACATTATGATATAAAACTAAAAATAATGTAAAATATGTGTGCAACAAACTCCTTGTGAAATACGAAAATCACTACAAACAGAATTTGCCACAGTGGCACTGTTATTAAACACAAAACCACGCAAAGTTCAGGAGTTTCCGAGTGGAAACTTGAAAACCAGTAAAGTTCATGTGACATGTGTAGCACTTGCACCCCCAAAAATCATTAATAAGAATTCCGTCAAGTGGATTAGCGTAATACAACCAATACTTTTTTTTCCCCTATGGCTCGACAGCCCTTAGGGGGCCTAGGCCTCGTCATTGTACAACGCTTCACGATCACACTTTTTAGACACACCACATTCGGTAGGACTCCTCTGGACGAGGGACCAGCTCGTCGCAGAGACCTCTACCTGACAACACACAACACTCACAACAGACCGACATCCATACCCCCGGTGGGATTCGAACCCACGATCCTAGTAAGCGAGCGGCCGAAGACCCACGCCTTAGACCGCACGGCCACTGGGATCGGCTACAACCGATACTATCAGGGAAAAAAAGATCTATTACAGCAAAGAGCTACAAACTTCCGCTAAATGCGTTCAAGTTTTCTTTAGCATAATTACAGGCAACTGAGTTCCATACTACAGATGCATTGTCCAATTTCGGTCTGCGATTGAAAAATATAAAATGAAATATCGAGAGTCGAAAGTGAGCAAGTAATATTACGAATGACACCAAAAAGCTCAACGGATTGCGGTATTGACGATGATGATGACGATTATGATGATGATGATAATTTGAAGAACCCACCGAACAAGATAATAAAGTCTCTGAACATACGGCGTATTCTCTGACCCACCACAATGCTTTCCACTGTGAGACTACCTGGTGTTTTCTTGTAGTTTATTTCGCGACGCTTTAAGTAACTAAGACTACATTTATGTACTTACAGCGTTGATAGTACGTAAGATGAATAAGTAGCATTACTGGAATAACACCAACAGACAAAGGGCGAAGTACTTGAACAGACACTGCCTGCGTGCCACTTTGTCGACCACAATTCCTACATAAAACGACCTAGGATCGAACACGAACCTCCATGGTGATAAGCCGACCGCTAAAGCCTGACTTAGAGCAGGGCCCGACTGTTGCTAATGCGTCTTTAAAAATGCCTGCACAGCACTATCTAGGGGGAAATTGATTTTATGCTGTTTACCATAAATTCGATCAGGAACAAAATACTCAAAATCCTACTAATATTGCCCCCGAACCTCAGGAATTACGAACTCACAATCCCCAGTAACGTTCTCTACATATCAGTGCTGGAATGTGAGATGGGAGCCAAGTAGATGGTTAGTGAATGTGAGAATTGTTTTCTGTTAAACAAAGTGTTTTCATTTGCAATGCTTGTGCATAATAAGTGCATGAAAAGTCCTGGAAAGGTTTCTACAAAATACACCTCGCCAACAGTATCACGTAAAAGTAGTACAGAAAATCTGAAAGATTCTGAAACACGTATCCTGTTGGGTGCGGGGGGGGGGGGGGGGTGTGGAACAACAAGAGGGCCCGTCTGTCAAAGAAACAGTTCATTCTTACGGTTACTTTTGATTATTTCTGGCACCATTCTTTGAAGAATTAACAGAAAAAGATAAAAAAATAGTTACTTCATGCAGGGCAATGCCAAGCCCCACAGGGCAAACTTCACATTGAACGCCCGACAAGAAGTATTCGAGGAATGGTTGATAATTTCCGGACTGCGGCCTCTTAAACCTCCAGATCTGAATCCATGTAATTATTATTTATGGGGACAATAAAGACAGACTATACTTAAACAATCCACAGTCACTGCAAGAAATTGAGTAAAATATTCAAAGAGACATGATCAGTATTTCAAGGCAGGAGCTCCGTCCTGTGTCCACATCTGTCTTGAGGCGGCACTTCTAAATATTTTTGTGAAATAAGTTACAACGCAGGAGAGAAATGACTAAATTCCGACGGATGCAGGCTTCTTAGGCAACAAATATTCAGCGAAAGCTGCGTGCTCAGAGGTATGATTAGTGGCATGTTCTGTAGTTTACAAGTCTCTCAGTTCAATTCCAAAACTTTATTCAATTGAAAAATTTACTGAAATCGCGTGCGTCTTTGTCGCAGTTATGATGATGATGATGATGATAATGATAATAATAATAATAATAATAATGAACATTTAGCTTCCGATGAATGCTGTCTTGTGGGACCGGAAACGACATCATTCCAACTATAGAGCAGGATATTCTACCCTGAAGATGAAAGCAGAAGGTTCCACTGAAACGGTAGTAAAGTTATACCAGACTACACGGTTTCATATACTATGAAACAGCAACCTTCACAGTGTCCTGTGTGACAGTCATACGTACTGTGTTTAACATTTATCTCGCATTTATTACATGCACATACTACCGTCTGCAAATTTCCCGCCGCACGGCTTGCCGCGTCTAACTCTTCCGTATGGCCGGCTGAAAGTCAAGCGGAAAGCTTTCGAACGACAGCACTGCAGAACGGTCCCGTAATACACGCAGCTAGCACTGCATGTAATGATTTCATTTTAGTGTATTAAAGAATTATGTTAATTACGGTAAACGAACCTTTTGAATTTTTATTGCAGTCTACAAGGAGAAAATATGCTATCAACGATTACATAAATCCAATTGCTTATGCAATTGCAGGTCTTCGTGAATGTATTCTTACAGCAGTAGCAAATTCCTGTGTCAGTAGTGTGAACACCCATCGGAAACTTCAGATCTCTCTGCCGATAGCAGCGTGTCTTGTGCCCAAGTATATATAGGTCGTACCTCTGTATTTTCATTTCTTTGGAAACACCCCTACATGACACATTTCAGAGGTTAAACAAAATAAAAAATCATTTTACAAAATTCCTGTTTCGAAGTTATAAAGCTGGTTTCAAAACTGCAAATTATATTTTCGTAAAACCGGTAAGGCTGTTTGGTTATTACGAATTTGTTAAAATGTTAATCTGTATTACGGTATTGCGATCTTGTGGAGCCATGCAATATTTAAAATTAAGCACAAAAACTGACAACTAAAATTTTTGGAATCATTATACACGGTTTTGAAATTATGACGCTGCGTAGACGCTTGTAAAAGCGAGTAGGCATAGGCTAGTTAATGTATTACGCCGGGACTACGCAGAGACGCATAAAAACCCTCCAGTTACTGATTGGTTGTCCGTGTAGAGCATAGTTCCTTGCCATAAATACTGAACATGCTGCAACAGAATGTCCTTCCACCACTACATTCCACAGTGAGCCAAAAATTTAATCACAGGAATATGACACGAAACAGTCTGCAGCACTGCATGGTTTCGCTGCGGATGCATTGGAGGGGGCTACCGTTGCTCACCTATCCACCACTTTCAAAATAAACGTTCCATATATTGTTATGCGAATATGTGAGAAATAAAAAAAAACACTGACCTTAGAATTATCCTAGGATACGATTATACAGAATGGATTCCACTCAGAACAGCCTTGTGAACATGAACTACGGCAAGTATTCTGACAAACTAAAAGGACTATCGGTTAACATGCTATGTCGGCTAAATTGAGTAGATAAAAGGAATAGATAGTTGCACAGTTGTATAGTCAAAATAACGTTCAACGAGTGCTGAAGTCACTTTCCGTCTAATCCTCGAGGCACTAGGCCTACAGTACAAAATTTCTAAAACCGAAGTTTTACTGAAGTCAAAAATCAAATCCAATCACGGCCGCTTTAACCAATGGGCGAAGTAACAAAGCGATTATGATTCTTCAGCATGAATGTAAACTAAAGTTAACATCTTCAATACAATAGACCCTTAATGATACTGGGAACGATTCTGCGAAAATCAAAGACGGAAGAAGGAAGTCCGTGTAGAGGCTAGGTTACGGACTGGACGGTCGAGAGTTCGAATCCCAGTACGGGCAAATCTTCCAGACTGGCTCTGGGGCCCACACAAACTCCTATTAAATTGGTACCGGTGTTCTTTCCCGGGGGTAAAGCGGCCGAGGCAAGCAGTTAACCACTCACCTCCATCTAATGCCCAGATTAATGCTCCCTCTATGTGCCTTCACAGCATGGTCAGGGAAGACTTTATATTTAATTTAGAGAAATTTCCAATGCTGACAGTGGATACAGAAAGGACATCCAGTTACAGAGATTTTCCTACTCCCTCTCTCCCTGCAAGAAGCCTTTAACATTTTTTACCTCCTAGTGTGTATGCACAAAATGCTACCAGGTTTTGAAAACTAGAACTGGGGTAATTATGTGAGTAGGCGTTTTAAATGCTTTCCTATTCTCTTCCTTGTGTTAATGCCCATAAATTGTGCTCTGGTGTCATATTGTAATTGTCAACAGAAAAATAAGGTGGGGGGGGGGGGAGCGAAAAGCCAAGATTGACTTCGTCCATGACGGCCTAATGGAGATCAATTTATATCCCATTACTGTTAACAGAGCTGGTAAATATATTATATATATATATATATATATATAGGCTATAATTGGAAAACTTATTATTAAAACACCCAAAATTTACTACCAGTGCTATTAAAAACAAAGGGACTAATTCCATGCAGGACTATCAAATGACTTGTTTCACTGACAGTTTTTTGTTATGATGAGTTGCTCGCCTGTCTGTCTGTCACACATTTTATAATTTTAGCTATATTTCTGCTTTTCTCATAGTGCTTATTTTTCCTACATAATTCATTATAAATCTGAAGCATGTTATTGGAAAAAATATATATATATATTTCTCCTGTATTCTTTCACAAGTGGGCAGATTTAGTTTATAATAAACTGTATGTGACAGGGGGGAAGAGAAAAAATGAATCCGCACCATAATTTTCACAAAAATAACAACATAATTAATTTTCTATCATAATTTAAAGTTCCTTGAATGCAATAGAATGATGTATGCGTGGGAATGGTGCAGTGAGTAGTATGGGGGGACTGGAGGTACAATAAGATAAACATTTGGTCATATACTGTACTTCCTTCAAGCACTAGTATACACAACTGTGAAAGTTTACAACATGTAAATAAACCATGGTGGAAATAAAATCCGTGAAGAAAACCACAAAACAGACTCAAATGTATAGCATATGGGACTTAGTCTTCATATACGGTATAAATAGGGCCTACATTAACCATGTTTGCATCCAATGAAACAAAACATCTGATAGTCCTCAAAATTGTGTCAATATAGTGCAATAAGAACTGTACATATCTTTATTGCGAAGTACTAAATCCCAATGGTAACTGCATGTACCAATTGCTGCAACACCAAGAAATACTGCAATTTGCACACAGTATACTCCTGCGTTTGGTACATTCCTCAAAATAAACACCGATTATTTTCCTAACATCATTAAAACATCAGTCTTCCTAATGCACAGCACTGCCTTGGAAGTGTTAACAGTGTGTGTGTATTTACTTTTCATTTAATCATGAACACAAAAAGAATCCCACAAATCTGATACAGAATATTCTCCCGCTTTTGCACATCTGTGTTTCTTAACTGAATATAACATCTACAAAATAACTGTTTGTATGACAAGCCCTTGTAACCTGAATTTATATTTAATGATCCAGTTCGCACCACGCAGTGAACACTCCATATCTGTTATATAAATACCAATTAGTGAATGCTGCATAGAAAAATAATAGCTGTTTGTCCTGAGATTCATATCAAACACATAAATATATTCTGTGCAGAGAAAAGTGGATTCTTTAATTGGTAAACCTCATAGGAAACAGAGGAATTACTAGGAATTAAAGGGTGAAAGATGCGTTTCTGTTTACTGGCAACCAATTCTTATTTCTGTTTCAGACAATAGATCAATTCAGATCCGAACCATAATAATGCAAGAAATTCTTCAGGGAAGATGAGTAAACCAAAATAAGTCGGAACTAAGTGGATCTAGCAATCCAGCACATCAGTAGATCATGGCTGTCGAATTTACCTATCAGCAAGAATTGCAAAGAATGAGTAAGGTATTCATATACATCTAATTCACGTTTAGGAATATTCAGATCAGTCGAAGAAGAGAATTTTTTTTCCATACAGGCCATATTTTAATGAAGTGGTATAGTAGATGAGGGACCTAGACAATGAATTCGCAATGCAACCACCCCCACTCCACTCCGATATGCAGGTTTGCATTTGGGGCAGGACTTTCATAATCATATCGTGCCACGCACTGTAAACATAACAGCTCCGTTTATAGGTTAGGGACAGAGTACTGTAAAACGTTTAGATGTACAGATTATAATCACATCTAAACAGACTGCACTAGGTGCCAACCAACACTTTGAAGGCAGAAAAACGTCACATTTTAAAATACTGAGATTTAAGCCGGTTACTTTGCATTGAAAATGTTGCGGTAGGAAATAATTGTTGTAAGCAATTTGTAGTCAATTTTGAATAACAGCCAAACATGCATATTTTCAAAATACGGTAATTAGTTTTTGATCAAAAAATTCACAGTAAATCCAGTCAAACACAAAAATTGTTTATTCCAGTGTTAATTCAACAACATGTTTCGGTCTGATAGGCCATCATCAGATTGACAAAGAACACAAGAATATGTACAGTTATATGGAGTTGAGAATCCAACTTCTTACCATTTTGTTTTGTTATGGACAACCTTGAGAATGGGAAATGAGTAATTTAAAGATTTAAGACTATAAGAGTTAACATTTTTTAACTTTTTAACAAGTTACTCAATTCCCATCCTCAAGATTCTTCCTTTTTCATTATATGTATCCAAAGCAACAATATAATATTGTAGGAAGTTGAGAGCTCAGTTTCCATAGAACTGTGTACATTTCTGGTAAATATGATGATGGTCTATCAGGCCGAAACATGTTGAACTGACACTGGAATAAACAATTTTTGTGTTTTACTTGATCTACTGTGCTTCTTATTGTCTGTAGCACAACCAGAATGAATCGTCTTAAGATACTTTTACATCACTGTGAAACACTTTAATTTAAAACGTAATAACAGAAGATTACTATAAATAGAGCTAATTTTTTTTCAGGGTCCATGCTTAGTTTTACAACCCATTTAACGACCCACACAGTAGCACCTTGCCTTCCTCTCCCCACATGCATTTCTCAGAACCTCTCCTAAGTTGCAGTGCTGTCACTATAGTGTACCAATACAAACTGATAGTAGGGATGTGTGCAGTTCTACATGACTTCAACTAATGCCACTGATTACAATAATTAAGCGATACATACAAAGAGCGTGCAAAGAAAACCATGCACTCAAAAAGGTTAAACTGTTCAAAGCAATAGCATATTAAGATGTTACCATAAGACTTTGGTGTTTAATATACAGTTATTGAAAAATAATTTTTAAAAATTTTATAGGACACTCTTAAAGCTCAACTATAAATAAACAGGCCTATGACTGAAAGTGACACGCAAACAAATGTCACTGTAATAATAAAAAAATATACATGCATTCTTCAAAAGTGCAAGTGGCTAATGATGGAGTTCACGCCATATGTTGAAGACCTGTGCAGTTGTTAATTATCTAACGTAACGAATAATATTTTAGGCATTAAATTTAATGTACCCCGCAAAACCCTAATGCATACTAAAGTGTAGATAATACAAATTGAAGCAAATTTAAGCTTGTAATTTCGATTTATTAGCTCGAACTCTCTTTATTGTCTTTCCAATTTCTCACTGGGATTTTCATGAAAAGTCAACTCACTAAGAATAGGCAGCAATAACAAATACTGGTATCATTAGACGAATAAGACATGCAATGAAGCCACTCATGCTTCACAAATAACGTGCTTCTTGTTTTGATACAACTTAATATCTCATACCCGAGCTCCAATATTAAAGCATAGCGTGAATATTTTATGTAAGAGGAACTTGAAATTTCAGATGAAACTCACCAGTGATTGACATCCACGGGTACCGGGGGATGTCCGGGATAGGCTGGCCTGCAGGCGCGGCCCCAGGCTGCGAGCATGACGACAACGGGTCAGCGGCGGCTGAAGCAGCAGCTGCCTGATGATAAAATTGCGCCGCGGCGGCCATCGATGCCGACGCAGCAGAGACTGTGCTGGCAGCAGACACAGCTGACGCCGCTGCTCCATTCTGATGATGATGACCCAATGTGTAATTAACCATGGAATCTGGTGTTGGTACGTTTGCTGTCAGTCCTGCGGTGTACCTGCAAGACTTATCTGTTACCGCATCCACAGCTGCTGCCGCTGCCAAGGCTGCCGAACTTGCTGCTGACGATGTAAATGCTCCCGGCACCATGGAGCCGGAAGCAGCGGCAGCTCCTGCGAACGCAGCGGCAGCAACTGCTTGCTGCTGCTGATGGTGGTGGTGAGCGGCAGCTGCTGACACGTAAGGATACATCCTGCTGCTGACTGCTGCTGTTGAAACTATTCCAGGAGACGTGGATGATGAAGTGTGCTGAGGCGACGATGATGCTGAGGAGGGTGAATGCTGGGTGCTGATTGAACTGCTGTAATTGACAGCTGACACACTGGTGCTGATATTGTTGCTATTGTTATTGTCACTACTGATAGAGGTACACGATGAAGGGGATGGAGCTGTAGAAAACAAAGTCGATGCTGGAGCACTACTTGCAAGTAACTGTTGCTGGTGATGCTGATAAAGTTGATGGTGATACTTGGGGAGCATACTATCAAGCAAGAATTTTGAACTCATTGCTCTTTCTCCTGCTGTCCTTCAGTCAACTTGTCTGTAGCAATCAGCTGATTGTGTCCACCAGATGTAATCACACTCGAGATGCTACAAACACAGCCCTGAGCACTGACAGTTCTTGTATTATTCCTGGGGTTTAACCCTTCTTCATTAAGAACGTGATGCACCATTATTTCGAAATTATTACGTTTTCGTACCACATTAAACGTTTTTAAATGTTGCAGTAGAGTAAAATATATTCCTTACGTACAAAATAACTTGTGTCCGTAGCTTTAAGACAACCAAGTTTTCTTTTCCTTGTCTATCTTACATCAGATACAGGCCAACCACAACTAAAATCCCAAACAGGGCCAAGTTAATGATGGTTACTGCCGATAATAATGCAAACCTCTGTAATACTTCTTTTAGTTTACAGCTTTATGTTTTTTTATGACGTACACATCCCGCAAAAAAAGGGGTACGGGTCTCAAATGTTACCGCGTGCCGTTAAAAAGCCCACTATCGCATCAAAAAAACCCTATTCACCCTCAAAATTTCTTACGCGTTCTTCTCCTTTACTTCTTCGAATCCTTTATGGCCCCTGTATGTAGAGGCTATAGCCCTCTATACCCAGCTACTATACCTCCGCCAACTAAATGTAACCCCTTACAATAATGGCGCTAGCTCTTTTACCCCCCCTTTTACTGAAAAGTCCGCCTCTCTCCACTTCGTCCCCACTCCTACCTTTTGGTATCTCTGTCTTCTGTGCACTCCTCCACAGAAGCACTGAAACGGGACAGACACACACATACACACTTTCACGCTCTCTCTCAGTTGTAGACTTGTAAATAACACAGGCCAATCAGAGTACAGGTGTTGTTGGAGGCAACCAATAGGAAGCGGGAATGTCGACCGGCCTCAAGCCAAGATGAATGAGGACCACGGCACGAGAGGTTGGATACTGTGGCGTAATGCTGAGCGTGCTGAGGATCTGCAGATCTGCGAGAAACTAACGGCAACTCCGGTGTACTCCTCCTGTGTTTCCAGTTACAATTATCTCGAGCATTTTCTCTCCCTTTTAATTCCTTTTAGCCTGTCTTCTTTTCTTAGAGCTTTCCACGTTCAATACTTGGCTATTTCTTGCTCGGTTTCACGTACGTGAAATCTACTGGCGTAAGAGCGGAGGGGGTCATATCCCTCCACCCCCCCCTCTCCCGTGACTTGTATGTAACTGGTCCAGAGTGGTGGGAGTCGGATGCTGCCATAACGTGTTTGCAGCATGCCACAGCGATGACACTGCCATCTCTCGGAAGTAGATGTCAACTACTAGGAAGGCACCTCGCCCATGTTATGGCTCTTCAGTTCTGATGCGTTATCGGTTTTTGGTTGCTTTCAATGAAGGGTAAAAAATGAAGAATAGTAACATAAAAATGGAGACGGAAATCGAAGCTTCATAAAACCACACACAAGTCGTAACACGCTTACAAACTGCATGAACTTCCCTTCTTTGACAATAAAATGATATTACAGACAGTTTTTATTGCTATAAATTTAACGTCGATGTTTCAACTTCGCCTGAAAACTTAGGTGCCTGTGATAAAGCACGTAGCTGTCGTCTGTATTAAATTCCCACAACCTAGAAATATGTGTAGGTATGGAAAGTAATTACCCATGTGGAACAGACATGGGCATTAAATTATTAAAATGATACACTATTACTTGCAGACTTTAAAAAGATCCTTGTCGAATAACAGTACAAAGGACACTATGGTGTTGATAATACTGAATGCTTTTCACAGCCCCCAAGTTCCGCTGTAACCAAGGGATGAACACGTTATATGCAGAATATACCACAGCCAATAAACTACGTACTGTACAAGCTCATATTATTAGCCACTATATCTTTCGTTGTCAAGCACATTTACATTCTATTTATGCAGCTGCTGCTTTTCTTTAATTTGTACCGATTAGACATACAGATGTAATACTATAAATTACTCTATGTTACGACAATTCATCCGGTGTTACACACAACATTACTTTAAGTACTCGTATTGAAGAAGCGGAAATCTAAAATGTCTCGTGTCGAAAGAAATTATTACTGAAACTGTAATTATATTTTCTGGGTGTAATAAGAAGTCCCGTAAACAGGGGAGTGCAAGTGGGTGCAATGCACCAACTACAAATCTGGATGCACCCACTACGAATTTGCAAAATATCAAAGACGAACATGCTAATCAGCCCACTAAAAATGTGCGAAAACCTACGGAATCCACGTTTTAACTCTGTTGAACCGTCGTGGTTGGAAATAACTCATTTTCAAAAAATATGTATATGCAAGATATTTTGTGCAATGTTCTATAGAGTGCATCATGTAATTGAAGTGTCGATTTTATGGTCCTGACAAAGGCACATTTTACGCTTATGCATACATAATATAATACACACACAGTACATGTAAAATAGATTATTGCATACGTAGCCCCACATAAACGCATGTATGTATACGCACCGGTACTGAAAGCCACTGCAACCATTGTGTTCATGGTCTGGCTACTGGCTGGTTATAAGAACAAATTTGACTGCTGTGGAACAGCCCATATATTAAGGTTATCAAATATGGGGAAACAAACGTTCACAATTTAATGAATATTTGACTAGCGACTAAAATATTAAGACGACAAAAATGTAATAAATGAACAAAATAATTAGTACAGAACGGAGGTAGCGCTTACCTTTGTGGTCTTGAATCGTTTCATAATTTGACCTGCAAAAGAAGACAGACTGTCAAGTTACGTCATTAATATAAGTAGTGGGATGAGGTACAACACTTGTTACAACAGCACATTTACACGAAGAACAGGTGATTCGGCACATACTTAGGCCTGCAACCGATAAGGAACTATACTTACCACTGTACTTTTTGTGTAATATTAACCAACAAACCCACACAATTGTCATTAGATTCACAATATTTTTAAAATCAGTGAACTCCTACATGTTTTGGGGCTTACTGTCCCATAATTAGTGAGTAAGCTAATTGGTGTTGTATAAAACAATTGTTTTATTGACCCAAAAACAGTACACCAACAAGCGAACTGAGTGTTCCTCTCTTATTTCCGGCCACCTCGTCCCTGATTGGCTTAGATGGTAGATGGTTATAGATCTCATCTCTGATTGGCGGTGCTGTTTCTTTATATCTTATCCGGTATTTATAGTCGCAAACTTTTTAAATTTTTTATGTTTTCTTTTTATATTTTTGGCCTTCTGGTTTCAAAACCGTCGTTAATGTGAATCGTCGCAAAACAAACCGAGGGCTACCTTAATTGTCAACTTAGTGGTGCTTGATGCTGAAGCTAGACTTCTTTCAAATTCCACATAATGAATGATGAAGGACTATTCTTTGTGGGAATTCTCGACGCGGCTCTTCTGAAGTAGGGGAAAGAAGTTACTTTCGATGGATCCTGTCTACAATTTCCTTCCTTGCGCTGTCACGCTGTCCTCCCCCTACACGCATGTGTACTCGTAGTGTCACCCAGTCATTTAGCCATGAGTGTTAGTGGTGACGACATGACAACCGTTGCTAGCGCAAGGAACGTCAGACCTATTGATGTACTAGAAGGGGGGAGGGGCTGGTAATACTACGATAAACAAAACGCGTAAGTCTTCAGCACCGGTATTTCCATCATCCGCGATAATTTTTCCGTGATCTTAGTACGACTTTTTAACCTTTACCTTGTTACCTACAATTCTGGACTCAGCTTTGCAGCCCCAGACGCTGGAGAAACGAAGGGAAATTTGTGGGACGATTCGCGGGAATACGTCTTATCGGTGCTGCGAGAAATGGTGTGTTATACTCTTTGAAAACATTTGTTGCAAGCGCCGATATGAGAATACAATGGACTTGCAGCGCTGATAACTTGTGAGTAATTGTGTTGTTCTGTTGCTGGAAACGTGAAGCAAGCGCGTTGATAAAGGAGATGTGTTTTGACCTGCACACTGCTGCGACTGTATACCTTGTTGAATGGCACAGCTGAGTCCCGGACTGTAGCTTTCTGTGAATCAAGGAACGAGACTGGCGTTGATTTGTTACGGGGTGATGGTTAAATCACTCAGCGCTTGACAGTTTTTATGAAATATAATTCAATTCTCATTTATTAAATTGCTATTTTAATAGCACAATGGCCCACTACACAACTAGTACAAAATAATGACAACACAATTTACACAAATAAACACAAATGAACAACACGACTAGACAATTAACAAAACAGACTTATGGCTAACACTGAAACACAGATTTACCTAAATAATTAAATCATAACTCACATAAAACGTTCTAATGCCTTAAAATTTGTTTCATAGTCTAATTCGGTTACCAGCTATATTTGTATCACTGTCTACAAAAGTTGAAATTTAAATTAGCTAAAATAGCTAAACCCATTATTCAAATAAAAGGTGCTACTAGGATAAAATCTGTTTCAAATACCTACTTTGCTTACTGAATATGTCTCTATCACTGCACACCAAATTTGCAGCTGTGTTACGTCTAGCGGTAGGGCAATTTTTGCGTGCTGCAGAAAACAGAGTGAAGTTTCTAATATTACAAGAATGAACACTAAGACTAATATTATCAATCAATGAAGGACAAAATTTAGATCCTATAAAATCATGAATGAAAGAAAAAGAGCATCAAGGTGTTCTCTCCTAACTTGCAGATATGTAACTTTAGAAGCTCAAGTGCGCAAGCATAATTGTGTGGAATATGGGGAAACAAGCGACTGAAACATAGAGCTGCAAACATCCGCTGGACGCTTTCCAGCTTTTGGCATCAGTAGTCGTAATATCGTATCAAAGAGGCGAGGCATATTCTAATGTAGATCTAACTAAGGTAAAATATAACAAAAATTAACTATCAATAGTAGAAAATGAAAAGGTCAACTTACGTATGAGTGACTGAGAAAATACCTAATCAACATGATGGTGAAAAAAGAAGTTCAGAATCCAAAAGAAATCTCAGACTTTTGATGGTGTCGGTGCGAGTTATGCATTTATCACACAGTCTTTAGTAATAATTAATTGCATTAATTTTCTTTGTAAAGGTGATTACTTTAGCTTTGTCAGTGCTCAGTTTCATACAGTTACCGGTACACCAACCGAGAATGGAATCACTGTCATATTGTAAATATGCACAGTTAAGCTACGGTGCGAAAAATTTTAATATCATCAGCAAATAAAAATTGTCTGAAATGTTTAATAGAATTGCAAAGGTCATTAATAAATATATTGAACAATAAGGGCCCAAAGACAGATCCTTGAGGAACACCAGAAAGCACTTCAAAGGGTGTCGAATAAATGCCATGGATTCGAACAACAGAATAACTACTTGTTATGTAAATATGCAACCAAGTGACGTAACTATCAGACAGCCCGTAGGCACTGAGCTTATTTAAAAGAAGTGTATGAGAAACGAGGTGAAAGGCGCTGCTGAAATCAAAGTAAATGACACCAACTTGGTGTTGTGAACAGACTAATGGGGATATATAGTCTAAATAAGATGCTAAGTTGGTAATAGTATATTTGGATCGAAGAAGACCATGTTTACTGGGATTCAATTTACTTTTAAAATAATAACACAAACGGTCATGCATAATAAATAATTCAATTCAGTTCAATTCTAGTTTGTTAATGTGCCGAGTCAACAGCCAGATAATAATATATAATAATAATAATGACAGGTCCATAATAACTGATCGAACTACCCATAATACTAGACCTGACACAGTTATACTTTACAAAACCATAAAAGAAGCCTACTTAATAGACGTAGCAATTCCCAACAGTCACAGTCGTCACAGCACCATCACCGAGAAGCTCCAGAAGTAAGCAGACTTGAAACAAGAGCT
Organism: Reticulitermes speratus; assembly: GCA_021186555.1. Taxonomy (NCBI): domain Eukaryota; kingdom Metazoa; phylum Arthropoda; class Insecta; order Blattodea; family Rhinotermitidae; genus Reticulitermes; species Reticulitermes speratus. Next base: position 33,370,164 of record JAJKFL010000003.1, on the reverse strand, counting down.
TGCAAGAATATGGCAACTGAAGAATGCCCTGTAATACCACTAGTACTATCCACAATGTTTATGATCCCCCAAAAAATACATGAACATTTAAAACTGCTCAATCCCTGCCCTTCTAATGCGGAAAGCAATAATACTTAATACATGCCGTATAGTCAGAAAAGTTTTGTCAGGACAGTGAATAAACAAGTGCTTGGTCAATGAGACCTTACTGTTTTGAGAACCAGCTGAAATGTTGTGAAGCAAGGCAAGTGAATAATAATAATAATAATAATAATAATACAGAACCATCCCTAAGAGTAAACCGGAAATCATAATCTGTGATAATATAAAATGAACATGTATGTTATTAGACATTGCAATTTCAGGAGACAGAAACGTGATCAAGAAAGAAGTCGTAAAGTTTCTAAAATATAAACACCTTACAGCAGAAATAAAGGGCATGTGGAATATAAAAACAGAAGTGATACCAGCGATAATATGGGCAGCTGGAACCATCTCAAAATCATTCAGAAAATACCCGAGCAACACATCGGGAAAGCACGAAATCAAGTGACTACAGTAAAATTCCATACTAGGCACTGCATACATATATCCGAAAGTAAAGGTAAAGATAAAAATTCACCCTAGAACAGGCCATGAAGGCTCAGACGGGGAGTAGACATACAGCTGTACTCTTTCTTCGACCTTGGGGCTAGATGGTGTGGTCACCCACCACCATCAACGCCACACACCTTAGAACAGGCGCTAGATGGGGGTGTGTGGTCAACGCCACGCCCCGGCCGCTTTACCCCCTGGAATGACCCGGTACCTATTGTGCAGGAGGCTGAGTGGGCCCCAGGGCCGGTCTGGACGGGTGTTGAAAATCTTGCCCCCACCGGGATTCGATCCCTGGACCGTCCAACTCGTAGCGAGTCGCTATACCGACTGAGCTATCCCGGGCCGCTAAGTACTAGTGTAAAAGTACAATGAACTAATATTACATGTACCATAAATTTAACTAAAGAATAGCTGCAACACTATATACCCTAGAAACATGGTTTGTTTCAGGTATATAATTGTGAATACCCTGCATTCAGGTGATAACAAATTATTATTATTATTATTATTTTAGTGGATGTTTTATAGTGAAGTAGTGTTGTCAATAAGTTAGGAAATGTATGTGAGTCATGAAAAGCGTGGGGTGGGACGCTGCTCTCTTATTATATACTCTCAGAAAGTATAAAATTCCCACTCCTTTAATTAAGTCGAAAACCCTAAGCCTCATGAGAAAGCAAGTTACATTCGAGACGCTTGTAAAACTCACGTAAATGTTCGTGCATAGTGTCCGTTATATTTTTGGTTTTTATCACTTAAAATAGGCCGAATTCTTTGAAACCTTCCAGCATAAAATTCCATGAAAATACGTGCGGCAGCTATCGAGTTTATTACATAAGGGCAGAAAAATGGACAAACGAGGTTATGTTAAATGAATGCATTTAAAGACTTTTCGTTTCAAACACTCCAAAAATACAAGATAAGGGAGTTAGGGACCAGATTTCGAGCTTACAATTTGGAGACCTTTTTTGAAACGTGTGCAATTATTTGTAGCGAGAAATTACACAATGGCGCCAAGTAGCAATAAATCACTGATAGTTTAAGTGGTAACCGTCTTTGAAGAGTGACGTTCAGGCAGAAGATTTGACAACATCGCTACCTTGTAGAACACACTCTGAAGTCATCATTCACACGTCTTCTCTGAACCATGCAGTAGCAAACACATTCCTCGGACAGGGTGACGCTGGTCACAATTTATGGTAATAGAACTGGCAACATTGCATATCGCTGCCGTTGTTCAGGAGGTTGAGGTTGAGGAAAAGATTAGTGATGATTTGAGAAAGAAAGTGAAAAGGGAAATGTTGACTTAAATTTGTTAATAAAAGTAGTTCGAGTTTACAGCTGAATGAATATTCCTAATTTAATTACATGATAAAGAGCAAGGCGTAAGACGAGAGAACGATGGCAACGAAAATTTGCGACAATGTGACTATTACCTTCGCCACTCTGTATGTCAGCTACAGAATACTTATTTTCATTAACTCTGACATTGGGTGTCCTGCAAATGAATTATCAACACATTCTAATTTTAGACAAAACCGGGTAAAATTGACGAAAATTTTACGAGGATTTTTGCGCCCAAGTTTACTGTTAACTGACAAGTGTTTATCTATGAGAAAAATATTTTGAATTAGGCGGAAGAAAAAACTTAAACACGCATGGATTTCACAACTCTTAGTATATCAGGAAGTCTTGCAGTTTAAGAGGTGACAAAGGAGATCGATTTTAGTGTCTCCAGTCAGCCTTGTGGAAGAGCTGCTGTAGCTTAATATTGAAATATTGAACCATTCATAAAAGTCACAATTTACTTTAAATTTGCATTGCGGGTCCTGTTTTTACCTCTTTTGATTGTGGTACGAATAGTAAGGGCTATGAATTCCGATTCAGCGAGAAATAAAATGTACCGCTATTGACATATAGCCATTTAAAGAGCTGTAAGTTTTAGATTACTTTCATTGTTCTCGGACTGTTTAACTTTCATACTACTATCATTCTTTAAGTCAAGTGTCTAAAGCAATAACAAATTCACTGTTATTCTTAGTATATTTCAGTCCGAGAATGATCACAATTAAACAGGATACCAAAGGAAATGATTTCATCAATCGAGTTGAAAGAGTAAATAAACTGTAATAACGGTAGTCCCTTTTCTTTGACTGCTAGGAAAGGATTTATTGGTAGGATTTGGATGGTAGCTTACACAAAAACCTGTCTTCTCTCACCTCCTGGTGGGTGCGCGCAGCCAAACTTTACGGCGCCATCAAAACAGGTCTGTCTCTCACGTTTGGCTTCAATGTTTAAAATGTTCAAATGCTACAATCATGAAACGTATATACTGCTGCTTAAGGCTTACTGGTTGTACCCGCGCACACTACTTGATTACTTTGGCAACTTCCTGGGAGGACAGTTTAGTGATCGGTTTTGCTTTAATAGGATAATATTTAACGAAACATATATTTAAAGACATATTTTTAAAATATAATTTTTTGATGCCACCATCTTGCAGAATGCGAAAGTGTTTACGCGCCTGCTCTAATGTCCCGTCCGTTGATTTTTCCTAAAAATCTTGTCATAAATGTTGCATTATACTTTTGTGCGTGTTACATATATTCAAGGAAATGCCTCCGCCATGCAGACAGCGTACCATTAATGATTCTATGCACAGTTACTCTTTCTCCCGTCCATTGCTCTATAGCCTGTTTACATAACGGTACAAAGATATCTCAGTTAATATTTGAAAAAAATTAACATTTAATCAAATACCATAACAGAAATTGATCTATATTTTACAGCACGCAAGATCATTACCCAATGGGCGCTATGAATCAGAACTAAATTACAAATATAACAAAGATTCTGGATATGGAGTCGCCTCATTAAACAGAAGGAAAGGAATTGCTGTAATTATTTTCCTACGTTAACTAACCCTGATTTATGGCGAAATTTGAATCCAGTCCTGAGTCATTTAAACCAAGTGCCGTTATACGCTATTAGTGTAATATCTGAGCCTATGTTTCAGAGTTCTGAGTATCTCCAAACAGAAATTTGCACTTTGTTCAAGTATTTTGTCATGTGACCCCGTGACGACTGGTAATTACTGATCTTTCGAAGGCAATAACCTCTACGAAAATTCGGTAATTGCTTACAAATCGATGTGGCTATCATTGAGAAGAATCAATTCTTCAGTAACACTGCTATGAGTAACTCCAATCTTGAAAATTTTGCATTTCTTAATTTACCTCTCAGTTATTTATAATTTAATATAAACAGCAATTAGAATCTGAAGAAGGAAAGGATCATAGACTAATTCGAAGACAAATTCTCTTCTCTGAAGATAAATTCGCTCACATACGCATCACAAAGATTAATCTTACATGGAGCTGCAATTCACCAGCCGTAGTGAATTGGAGGTAATCGATTCAATCGATTCAACTTCAGTAGAGATCTATTTTGGTATTATCGGGCAACCCTTTAGGGTCACTAACACTTAGTAAGACAATTCATTTTAATATACCTAAATTCAATGCTTCTTATAGTTCTTGTATAGTTATTAAAATGTATTTGCTGAACGAAATGTATGTTGCATTGCATAGGTAATGATATCAAACAAGAATTGGAAGTAGAGTAATGGTTTGTTTTAATATACTAAACCAGATTCATATGAGAAACTAACAAAATTACGGATATTACGTCGTTATATTCGACCTGGTGGATGGAAAAATAACCTGGTAAATTGATAAGTTTAGGACAATATTCTGCTTCAATTTAGGTCCATTACTACTTGGATTATGTTAATAATGGGTTTAAAACAAACATGAAACCACCTGAAATATCAGGCTGTTATTGAGAATATTTTACATCTATAAATAAGGTTCAGTACTGTTAATGAAGCAACCATTTTTATTCAAACAGAGGTAGGCCGTGAAGATGACTGACGTATTTAGAATGTAGCTTGTACGTACATTTTTCGATAGTCATAACATGAAGACCAGCATAAAGCAAGTCAAAACGTTCCAAACCTCGGAATGTGTGTCGAACTCGAGTGGTCATAGCTGACCAATACACTAACATAATGAACTGTTATAAACTGCGAAGAACTGTAAGCAAATGTCTGACTAAACTTTTTTTGTAAAGGTACAGTACAATTATTCTCACTGTAGTTGTGTCACGACTTGAGTCTTTCGATAGCCTGTATTTCATGGAGAAGATTCTTTATTGAGAAGCTATTAAACTTTCATCTGGCAAAGACATTCCTCGAAATTCCGTTGCTGTTTCACTGAGCCTTCGCCTGGACATTCCTAAGCTTTTTAAATTCATTCCAAGAGTTCAGATCTATTATGAAATATTTTAAGCGCTTTCGCAAAATTGCCCAAAGCGACTATTAGCTTCATCATGTCTTGTTGTCCGACAGTGCCAGTCCGTCCTTCTACAAGGAACAACTCCATCCCACTGGACAGATTTTCATGTAATTTAATATTGGAGTATTTTTCGAAATTTGTCGAGATAATTCAAGTTTTATTAAAATCTGACAAGAATACTGGATACTTTACATGAAACCTATGACATTTATGATAATATCTCGCTGAATTCTTCTTAGAATGAGAAATATTTCAGAAAAAAATTATAGGAAAAATCAAAACACAATTTTATGTTCAGAAACTTTTTTCCGAAAATCGTGTCCTTTTGAGATAATGCGGAAAATGTGGTACAGCCGGACAGGTCACAGATATATTAGGCAAATGCCTTTTACTTCCGGGATAACTAAGGCTACAGACACACACCCAGAGTATGTAATATTTACTGATTTTCCAACGGCAACAGTGGTTATGCGAATGCGCCTCAATGTTACATTTATACGTACATTGCATCTCTTTTAATATTATCCTCCCAGCTACGTGTTCATTTCCACAGATTTCCGGTTTAAAACTTTGTGAATGCTCTACATGTTCCAAATATGTCATTCTCCTTACTTCGTGCCCTAATAATGTCCAGTGAATAGTATAAAATCAGAAACTCCAAATCACGTGATTTGCTCAGTCCTTTTTATTCTTTGTTAGATCAAAATTTTTCCCTCAGATCTTTGTCCAGAAACACCATAAAACTTATTCGTCACATGTGCCCACAAACATGAAGCAGCACAATAAGTATATTTTACTTTTAAATCTCTAAATATTTAGGTGGGGGAGAGAGAGAGGTCACCTTTGTGAACAAAAGCTTTCTGTGTCCTATAAAAACAATAACTCTTCATAATATGAGTAAACATCGAATACATAATTTATAAGTGGAAATAATTTTGGTGACAGCAGAGAAATGTTGATCTAAGAAACGTCCTTTTCTCCTAAATTTAATCTTTGCCAGGTACTTTTTTTTTTTTGACAAAGTAAAGCCCAAACGTAACACTAGCGACATCTGTGGATGTCGTCTCATACAAATTTCAGTGGCTGCTGCATAACACTCTATTCACCACAAAAAACATATTGACCCTTACGGCTGCACGTGTTGTATGTATGTATGTTGGCTCCATACTACGTTGCAAATATTTGTAGTGATGAGAGTAGAGCCTGAACATCCTTACTAGTCTGCAGGGTCGCAACTTTGGAGTATAGTGTCATCTGGCGAGTACAAACTAAATTTCGTCTGCTAAAAGTGGGAGGGAGTGAGGGTCGCTATGGGGATTGTAAGAGAGGAAGACATTCAATTTTGGCAGAAGAATTTAGGGAAGAGTGGGGTAGAAATGGACGAACGACAGGAAGGGAATGCACAACAGTGATACAAACTGTAGTGCATAAGAGAACCATTTCGTCTGTCATCTTTATTGCTCCTTACTGCATTTATTCTTATGCTTATTGGTGTCAGAATCGACAAGATGAGTCGATCATAAACGTTTATCTTTCTTCCCGTATTTCTTTCGTCATACTATAAGAGATTCGTAAACTTATATATGGCCCTGGCCAACTATTTTGTCAAATTCGGTTTACGCTTGCTGGTTAGTGGACGAAACAAAAATGGTTATAAATTTTGTAGAGAAAAGTGTTGCATGGTTAAGGAATTTCGAAAAAAAATTGAATTTATACAAAGACATCGGTCTTAACGCTTCAGATAATATCAGGTTATAATGTAAAGGAGGATGAGATCATCGAGACATGCTGCACACTAAGTGACAAGGGAAATGTGTATAAAATTTTAGTTGGAGAACTTGAGAGGAGGGGACAATCCTTCAGAACGTAGGCATTGATAGAATATTATATGAAATGGAAAGTGAAGAGGAGGGCTGGAGGTAACTGATTCAAGATTTAGTGATGTGTTTCTGTGAGCACAGTAATGAGGCTCCACGTTCAATACGTCTGGCAATTTTTCACCATCTGGGATATTATCCGCGTCTCAAAATTAAATTTGTTTCATTAATGTATTAATTTCTGGTGTTTATAATCCGACATTGCGGTAGATTCGGCAGCACTCTGTCTTCGTAGTCGGAAATTCCCGGTTTCTAATATAGGACTGGGGTCAGCTATTCTCACTGCTGATTTTCATGGTTTACCTTACAACAAACAGGTGAGAAGCCGGTATAGCAAGCCATTATGGTGAGTATTCTGAAGAAAATGGGCGTTAAGGGGCTGGAGAAAAATAGCAAGGGATACAGAGGCCTGGAAATTGATCCTGAAGGGGGCCAGGGTCCAGCACAGACCGTAGAGCCACTGGAGAAGAAGAAGCATGGTGAGTAATCTAAGGGCTGATTTACACAGGATTCGAATATCGGGAGAGAAGAACTTTTTCTCATCTCCTAAATATGTGGACCGGCTCCGGGGCACTCTCAGACTCCTATTTCCATGCGCACTGAAGAGCAGATTGGGTGGGTCCCAGATTTGGTCTGAAGTATGTGGGACAGAGGAAAACCTCTTAACCTACAAGGAATCAAAATATAATTCCTCTGTTTTCTAGCCTGTAGCCTAGTCACTATACCGACTGAGCTGCTACGACTACTTAAACGCTTTAGTAACGCTACTAAATTATTGCTGACTGAAAGAATTACATTTATTTTAGCGGAAATAAGGAGCTGCGTCAAACGGTACTAAGAAATGTTGTTTAGTTAAGTAGACCTACACATTGAAGGGGCGAAGTGGACTAAGTACGAGTAATTTTTATGTTATTCATACGTGCATATTCTTATAATTAATACACTGACCGACTAATACACGTAATACAATACATTTAAAAGTAAGTACAAAATTCCTACATGTTTCGGCACCGAGGTGCCTTCATCAGGGAGTTATGAACAAAAGAATAAAAGGCCAGCACGCTACATAAGCTTGCTGGCCTTGTACTCCTTTGTACACCACATGTAGGAATTTTATACTTATTTTTGAATGTATTTTGTTACGTGCATAAGTTGGTTAATGTATTAATTATAGACTAAGTAAGTTGGCTCAAGTAGTAACGGGCCTGGAAATTATTGGGGGGTGTGGGGCAGATACTAATTTGATAACAAAATCAATAAACACAAAGCATATATGCTATAGCAAAAGACTGCATGAAAAGAAATGGCATTTATAACATATTCTTAATAATAATGAAACCATTATGTAATGAAGCCGATCCCAGTGACCGCGTGGTCTAAGGCGTGGGTATACGGCCGCTCGCTTACTGGGATTGTGGGTTCGAATCCCGCTGAGGGCATGGATGTCTCTCTCTTGTGAGTGTTGTGTGTTGTCAGGTAGAGGTCTTTGCGATGGGCTGGTCACTAGTCCAGAGGAGTCCTACCGAATGTGGTGTGTCTAAAGTGTGATCTTGAAGCCTCGACAAATGAGGCGGCCTAGGTCCCAAGGGGCTGTCGAGCCATTGAAAAAAAAATTATGTAATGAAAGGATGGAATTGTAGATGAACTGTAATCTAGATATTGAAGGATACAATTCAAACAGCGAACCTCTCAAATCACATATTTCCTGAGTGTGCATCAATAAAGCATGAACCCTGTCAGAATTCATCAGATTACTCAGCAGAATATTTCTCTTTATCTCTTTCTCACCCAGCCTCCATAAAGCACTTTTACCTCCAACCCTTACAAAAAAGGATTGGATTTGCTACGAATGCGATCCTGTCGGAGAATTGCTCAACTATTTCCAACCCAAACTTAAAATTTTAGGGGTTGAAATGCTTGTAGTGACATCTGCATGCACAGTTTCGAAGCTTTAACGGAACAGACGCAGATCCAAGCTCACAGTTTCGGTGGCATGGTCGGCAAAAAAGGAAGCTGAACCCTCCAGCTCTTCTTTTGCCGTTAACTTTCCCTTCAACCCTTGTGAACGTGATATACATGCCTGCTGATTTTATTACCAAGGCCTTGGAGCCTTATATTGTTTACTTTTACAACCCCAAATCGAAGACTTCAACCTTCCCAGCACTCAAGTTATAAAAAAGGGTAAGAGGGTTAAAAAGAAACTTGTCTATAGAGGGTAGGTTTGTCAAAGGGTTGAGAGATTGTCCTTGGTTTGATTTGACGAGTAATACTGGAACTCATAAATCTATTCCAAAAGCTGAAGGTAAGGCGTTTTTAGGTTTAAGGTAGAAGACCACAAGCCATGTAACCTGAAAAACATAACGCATAAAATAAGAAAGGCACGCTATTTTTCTTATAAATACAATGTACTTTTTAAACGTCACATTGTGTTGACCTTGGCCATAAGAAAAACAGAAAAGAAGCAAGATTTTAATTTTTCTTGGGCTTAAAGAATAACCACATTTCTCCCGTATTTCTAACACTAATTACCTGCAGGTAAAGGCCTTGGATTTTAATACGTCTAGATTCACTAAATATGAACCTCTAAATCATTAGATATTTAAATCAGGGTGGCTGCTAAATGAACCATCTGCTTTAACATAAAAAATTCTTACAGTGTTTTCCCATACACAACCTTATTACATATTTCATGTGGTTGCTCTGCTTCCCTAAATAGACTTAACCGGTTTGTTCATGGTGTTTATTGTGAGGTACGAATTCAGTTTGTGTAACAGTATATTGCTTCGATAAGTTGCATACTTCAAAGTCTGAAATGAACTAGTGACTCTAAACAAAAGTCTACATGCTAATTTTATTTTGACTTTACGTTAGGCTGTCTATTATTTTTGTTTCTCCATTTCTAAACAGAGGTCTATTAGGCTCCATCATGTACAGAATGACAGTAGACTTTTAGTATACTCGTATATTTCAGGTAGATTACATAAAGGTGCAATAAAGCGTCAGTTTTTAGAGCATACTCTATTTTCCTTTCCGGTACTCTCAGTAATGAATGATTTTTGTAAGTTTTTCTTGCTGCTGCTGGTACAGAATTTTCAGTATCCAATGAGGCTGGTACAAATAAACTACACTTAAGAAAATGTAGTTCAAGTTTACGTCAGCTCATGGAACCTAATTAAAGAGGTCTGTAATTTAATCGTATTTAATCTAAGAATAAATAATGTTTATAATATATATACGCGAATTTAGCTTATTTAATTCATTTTAAAATATCGCGTTCTGAATATATATAAAATCATGCAAATAAAAACTTTCTTCACTATTTGAAAACATAACATAAGTTACTTGTTGAATATCGTCTACACTCTATGTGAGAGACTGTTATGTCCACAATTTTGTGTGTCTGTCTTTAGGTCTCCAAGAATTAAAATAATTTTCTATTGTGATGTATAGCTATAAAATTGTAAACTGTTATAAAAACACTATTACCTAGTCTCTATATCTTTGCAACAATATAAAAAATCTTTATTTCCAATTCACCTGCAGAATATTAGTGTTAATGAGTGTACTTCTAATTTGGTACTCAAGCGTTGGACTTATTTTGTAAAACAGATGTCACACTTATACCTATCTATTCTCAATAACTATGAAATAGTTGTTTATATTGGAATGATGATTAGATCTGTAGGTGATTTGGAAGAGAACAAAATCATTAGTCCCACTGCAAAATTTCCGCCTACTAAGAATAAAGCATTATTTGAAAATATATTTCAGTACTTCGTGACAATGACAAACTCGGTAAGTCTAACAGGAAAGTAATATTGAGGAGTGACTGATACCTAGACTGACTTTAAGAGAGCCGTGCTGTGAGAGGAAACGTCTGAGGAATGAAACAAACGAAAACCGAACGCGAAGTTCTGACCTATTTCATGACCTGAATGAAAGAACTTCGACTTATCAGATGTTCTTGGTGTTATACTGCTTTCGAATCTTGGACACGAGTCAAGTTATCCAGACTGATCTGATTTACGCTTTCCTCCAACTCTGCCTTCCCGCTACTTCTCTCTGCCCTCAAATAACATTTCAGAATTTCAACGTAATTTCTCACTCTACACTGACTACAAAGTCTGGACCTTACACACAAATATTTTAGCTCACAACGGTCTTTAAGAAAGTTTCTCAAAGGAACATGCCAAAGGAAGACGTTAAAACTTTTAGCACACACTGGGTTTCCTCAATGCCAAAACTTTTAACACACACTGGGTTTCCTCAAAGCCAAAACTTTTAGCACACACTGGGTTTCCTCAATGCCAAAACTTTTAGCACACACTGGGTTTCCTCAATGCCAAAACTTTTAGCACACACTGGGTTTCCTCAATGCCATGAAGAGGCTTTCTATGAAAATTACGTATAATAGAAGCATGCATAATGACCCTGTCATACAACTGCTGTATCCTTCCCACAGTAAGTATCGGGACTTTCTCGCTAAGAGCGTTATTGATTCATGCAACCAGATGTTACAGAGATCTCAGATTTATCATAGTAAACTCTATGAGAGAAGCGAGGCATAAAAACGATCCTCTTTAGACCTACCTCAATAGTGGTTTTGACAGAAAGGCAATTATACCTTAGGCGTAAATGTTGCGAATCTTCCCTCATTCCCACCTAATTGGTACTCGTCACTTGAGTACCAGTGTAACATAGGCGATAGACAGAATGCACCAGACATGAAAGGCAATGTGCCCATAACGCAACAGTGAGGCGCGTTCGTGTAACCATTGTTGCCACGGAAAAGCAATAAGTATTACACATTATGAGTGTGTGTCTATGTCTGTATTCTTGCCTTAGGTATCCGGCACGCAAATCACATATTTTCTGCACAGCATTACATTCTTATCGGTGGCCTGTCTGTCTCTACCATATTTTTCCACATTATCTCATAAAAGCCACGATTTTCGGAAAAGAGTTATTGAAAATAAAATGTGTGTTTTGATTTTCTCTGCAACTTTTATCTGAAACATTTCCCATTCGAAGAAGAATTCAGCGAGATATTATCATAAATGTACATAGGTTTTGGTGTTAAGTACCCGTTATTCTTGTCAGATTTTAATTAAAATTGAATTTTCTCCTCATATTTTCGTAAAATTGTCAAATGTAAATTTTTATGCAAATCCTTCCCTTTGGAGACCAGTTGTTCCATGCGGAAGGACGGACAGATATGACGAAGCTAAAGTCGCTTTTTGGAATTTTGCTAACCCACCTAAAGACAAGAATAAACTACGAGCTGATGTTTGTGGCCAGAGGGTGTGACATCCAGCAAGGAATTTATTTCAGCATGGTGGTGTCCGAGTGTAGGAGGCAGAGGACAGGTAAAGAGGTAAATTAATTCGAAGAAGAATGCGCGACTGCCGCTGACGTTTCTCGTTCTGCGTAGCCGGCAACTACATAGGCTGCGATTCAGCAGCAGGAAGATAAGCGTATCCGGGACAACCGTGACAGAACTGCAATTGAATCGAACATCAGTTGTGGAACGTCACCAGATCTAAATATTATTCAAGCAAAAATATTTTACTCTGAATCAGAAATTGTAGATTCTACAGAAAAATAACATTCATTCTCTAAATGTTTACGACAGTCTTTTAGTCCCCATAAGAACGTCATGTTGGGCATTGTTTGTTGTCTGAGGTGTACTTGATATTCACGACGTTTCAAAAGCTGGCTCTACTTTCGTTATAAAGTGAAAGGAGTACTGTATTATAAGAGTTGTATAAGTGGCCTATTAGGTGGTGACAACGACTACGATCAATTTGATCCAATGGAACAAACAAGATAAACTTCACAATATTGCTTTTACCCGATGACGGAAAAACAGATTCCGAAACGTCGTATATATGATTATAGCTTGGACAATATAAATGTATGAAGGATTATTGCCATAGAAATTTTTCTTATCCTGCCATCTGAAGTTAACAAAATTTCCTGCAATCGATTTGCCGTCTAGTGGATATGCCTTCGTTTAACGTTGTCTGTCATGTCACTAAATATTTACAATTGACACAGTAAGTAAAGCAAATGCGTTTAATGTCAATACAAAATTGTATATGCTACCCTTCATTACATTTTCGGACCTAGAAATCTGCTCATTGTTACAGAGATTTGATAATGTTGAAACTTCATGTCTGTGTGTCCCACCCAAGAGCCTTGAATTTTTCAACCGACCTACCTGATAGCTCACAAGTCAAAGCGCTCCCTTCACAGACACATTTCTCAGTCCTTTACTTTACACAGTCGAGTATTTACTTCTGCAGTATCAGAAACATCATTGTCACTTTGTGTACGATTATGAAATATTTGTAAAAATGGCCCATATTAAGTTCAGATGGGGTTAAATTTCTTGGGAAACTGAGTATCGAATTTTTAAGTTTATTTAATAAATTGTTGTTTAAATCATAATCCGAATATTTTATAAAACTCAGAAAGGAACATGGCGGGAGTGATTATTGCATAAATTCACTTTTGAGTTGTTGGTAACTAGTGAAGAACTGCAGTATAAAACTCCAAATGATTAGAGCCCGTATGCAATCTGTCATTTCTGGGTGAACCTGAGTGTCCGTGTGCAGAAAAGTATAATGTGATAATGTTTCAAATTTCCTTATGGCTAATGTTTGTAACCTTCTGATCAATACAATCTTATGGCAGATTACACTTTTGTGCAACCTGTTTAGCATCCAATAAAATTAAGAGCAGTTAGTCATTTATCACACGCACAAGCATTGTAAACTACCATTTAAACTTTTCAAGGCTGACGTCCATCGAAACTATACATAAAACTTCAGTTCCTACCTCACAGAGAACACAATTCTTGGGCATTATAAAACGCATTCAGTGTTTTTGAGAAAAATAATCGCTGTTTCTTATGCGAATCTTACCAGAAGCTCTTAAATATATTGCGTGGTAAAATACATTGTTTCTTAATTCTAATTCTGGTGGCAGCACGCATAATTACCACTAGGCTTTTTATGATCGAAGTGCTAATCAGCATTAAAAGATCTGTAACGCAAAGAAATCTTCAAAGAATGCGTAACCTATTAAATAAAATCATAATATATGTTTCGAAGAATGTATAATACGTTGTTACATAATTTATTATCTTGTAGGGTGATCAAAACAAGTGACTGACATCGGTGAAAAACGTAGCACGCACAGAAAACTGAAGAAGGATGTTTTTTCCTGTGCCTAATTAATGTGCAGCTCCATGAATTTTCAATCTTGCACCACGTGGTGGTTTCAGATCAGTTTCTGCCTCGGCCATTTTGCCCCTTGGAAAAGGCCTGAAGTAGCAATTGGATGCGAGGTTCCATGGAGCCTAGATTTGGACTGGACGAGGAAGGAATTAAACCCAGACGCCCCGGTCGTACAATCCGAATCTAGTCGCTATACAGGGTGTTGGGCTATTTAACAAGAGAAGCAATGTACATAACATTGAGGTGCTTTCGCGTAAATATTGTTGCCGTGAAAAAGCAATAAATATTATACATTCTGAGTGTGTGTCTGTAGTCTTAAGTTGTCCAGTATGCAAAGAGCATGCGCCGTATTATATTATCATCTCTGGTAGCGTAGTCGGTATGGCGACTCGCTACGAGCTGGACGGTCCGGGGATCGAATCTCGGTGGGGGAGAGATTTTCAGCACCCGTCCAGACCGGCCCTGCAACCTACCTAGCCTCCTGTAAAATGAGTACCGAGTCATTCTCGGGGGTAAAGAGGACCACCCACCTCCATAGAGCTATAACTTTACTCCCCTTCTGGGACTTCATGGCCTGTTCTAGGGTGAACTTTACCTTTTTTTACCTGGTGTGTATAGTGTTACAGCATTTTTCCACATTATCTCATAAGCGGCACAAATTTTGGAAAAAAGTTATTGAACATTAAATAAGTGGTTTGATTTTCTCTACAAATTTGTCTGAAATAGTTCTCATTCTAAGAAGAATTCAGCGAGATATTATCATAAATGTGCATAAGTCTTCACGTAAAGTACCCGCTATTCTTGTCAGATTTTAATCAAACTTAAATTTTATGGACAGATTTTCGAAAAATACTCGAACATAAAATTTTATGAAAATGTGTCCAATGGGAGCCGAGTTGTTCCATGCGGAAAGGCAGACGGACGGGCAGACAGGCAGACAGACATGACGAAGCTAATAGTCGCTTTTCGCAATTTTGCGAACACTCCTAAAAATATACAAAACTCCAGGCACGTAGAAAAAGAAAAGGTTTTGAAAAATGGGTTCTAAGTGGACAATAAATATTAAGCCTATCTGAAACAAATAGAGGTGTAAAAGGTGGAGAAATTCTTGCCACCTGCTACAATTTTCAGTTTATCAAGAAGAAATATGATCGTGTAGTTGATATTGATTCATTTATCGACATTGTCTATCTACAGGAACTTGTGAAGCGGGAATACTTGAATGAGATTCGACCCGTTCCCAAACTTACACATATCTACCTACAGAATTGAGACGAAGCAGTGTTTAGATGTAAATACGTGGTAATCAGTAGCGCAGATGGTACTTCATCCACCAGTGAGGAAAGAATTGGCGACTTCTAATAACAAAACTTAAGACGATTATTCTGAGCAGAGTTCTAGACTGTGAGTGGGGGAGGGGGGCGGAATCTTATTTATGGTTGGGTGAATTTGGTATGATACTATTTCGACAATAATTTTCTGCTTTGTTTAAAATTTTAGGCGTTTATATAATGTTATATACATTACAACAATTTACCCCTTATTCTTTTGCTTCATACAGCAGTATCAAGTGTTACGCCACCAAATTGTTGAAAAACACAGAGTGTACATTCCGTAATATATACCGTAGAAAAAATCAATTGCATTTTAACATAAAATTTTTTAGACTTCTTGAGAGTTAAACGCCTATGATAAATTAGTCTTTGCCTTTCATATCAGTAGTTTATTCGTTAACACTTTGATAGTAGCAAAGTGAGTTAGAGGACAGGACTTACTAGCAGATGGACGAAGAAATTTGTATGGCGTAAAATGATGATAAATTACAGAGGAGGGTGATGATAATGATAACAATATAAGTAATTACATATTATTTTCAGAAAAATGCAGGTACCGAATTTATTACTACACATACCATAAATTTTCCAAATATTAGCGCGTGCAGCTGCATTACTGCAGCTGTTAAGGGCGGAACCCAAGCTCAAAGAAAATCCCAGCAGCCTGGTCGATAAATTCAGTATGGCTGCCTCATGTCCCTCTTTCTAGTCAGATGTAGTCAGCCCGTCCTTCCTTCACTGCTTTCTGTTGCACCGGTTCTCATGGTGTCAAAAACTGTATCGTACTGCATTTAAATTAAATAGTATTTTATATAGCTGTAACTGACAACGTGTTGTATGCGAGATATATAGTTCATGAGACAACATGCTTTACATGCAATAGTATATGAAGTTCAGATCCTCAGCACCAAAAAAGAGGTAAGGTCTGCAATAATACTCTAAATAATTAGAATATTTCCTCGCCAATTTGTACAATTGTAGACGCTTTAAATTAGAACGCGACATAAGAATATAATTTTGATATGTAGACCAATTTGCAAAAGGTGCGTAAAGTACACACGTTTCACACTAACTTCTTACTTCTTCAGTTCCGATGTCGATAATTCTTCTTGTATTTCAAAAACAAATTTCGGTAATGAAAATTAATTTCTAGCAAATAAGTCATACAATATCTCAGATAAGATGTTCAATATACCGAACAGGAGACGGTAGAATTTCGTTAGTGTTAACACCACTACTACAACACTATAGTTGTACTAGTATTTTATTTAAGTACCGGCTTTAAATTATATATTCCTTGAACTAACTAATAAATTAAGAAGTCTGTGTTTGTGTGTGTGTGTGTGAATGTATGTATGTACGTATTTATGTATGTACGTATGTATGTACTTATGTATGTATGTATGTATGTATGTATGTATGTATGTATGTATGTATGTATGTATGTATGTGTGTGTGAATGTATGTATGTACGTATTTATGTATGTACGTATGTATGTACTTATGTATGTATGTATGTATGTATGTATGTATGTATGTATGTATGTATGTATGTATGTATGTATGTGTGTATGTATGTATGTATGTAAAAATAACTGCAAGAAACCTGATTATTAAGTGCACATTTTTGACAAAATTTAACAGAGAATAATTACAGTCCTACCACAAACTTTTCTATTCTACTTTCTTCATTAGAAATGAGAGGCAGCAGTAGAAATTTGCTTCGTATGTTTTCTACTTAGGCTTGTATAAAGCTTCTTCGTTATCGTTACGGATTTATTCAATATTTATTTTTTATTTATTCAATATTTATTTTTGTTACAAAAGGCTCGCCGGCAAGGCCATTTTCATTCTTTATCAATACAATATATGCGTGCACGTTTACAACACATTCCCAGTCAGCTTAAACCTAATCTCAATTTGTCCTCTGCCAATAAAATTACGTGATTAACTAAATAAATCTCGAATTTTGTTCTATTGTCAGTGATGCTGGTGTATAAATACACTACAGCATACTGGTACAGACTGTGGTAACGAAATTTGTATTTACCCTGTACAATGAACGCTAGACCTATACCTTTAGAGGAAAAAAATTAATCTGTCAATATAACAATAAATATTTTATATTCGCTTTATTTTTGAGGCCTATTTATACAGACCTACATATTTCATATATTATTATGCGATATAATATAGAGTGCTTTGGTGTAATTGTGTTTATTTTTAGCGATTACTTGGGATTGAAAGTGTAATGGTTTGCTTTGGATCATCCAGTAGACACGATATTATTCGAATCAAACATAAGGGACTGAAACTCCCTTTGGATGTACTCAATAAAAAATAAAGTAATTAAACTGGTCAAACACATTTTATCCTAAAACAGGATATGTCATGCCGATTAATAATTAGCTTAATGAATCACAGCTAGCTATTGAAAATGAATTATTCCATGAATTATGTTGAATATTCTTAATGACACTATGTCACTGTGAAGGTCAGTGGGTCATCGTCGTTGTTCAAGTTTTATAGACCGTTGAAACTGGCATTCGAGAGTCGTTATCGGTTATTATCTATTTCAGCCGCAAGGAAGGCATAATTAATTCATTTATAATCAACTTTCATAATATGTGGGGTCTGTTGGTCATAAATACTTCAATTACAATTTGACCCTATTAAATTACAATTATAGTCCTGACTGTGGTTATATAAATCTCAGGCCGAATAGTCATTCACGCTATTTCCGAGACAATTTTTTGTGATCACCTTCAGTAGTAATTTTAAAAGGATTACTCTCTCATGCACAGATAAATGAAATAAAATTGACTGCCTTTAGTTGGATCGTATAATAATAAATCTTCAGATATATGGATGATGAACTTATACTCCTTCCAACGCATGTCAGTAAAGAGAGTCATGATATGGATAATGATAAGGAAGCTTTGCGGGCACTTGTGAATGAAAAACAAGGACGGAGAAATTATTGACCAACTCAACGAATACAAATCCTCAATATGGTTCTGCTGTAGAATAATTAGTATACAATAAACGTAAAAATTTTCCATGCTTATGAAAGAATGAAACATTGAAAATCTGTTAATTGCTGATGCAATTCCTGAAGAAAGAGGAAATAAGAGAAGTATAAGCTGTTGCAAGTCAAAACACTTGACACTCGGTCTTCAATGTCACATCAGCAGAGAGGCAGACGTTTGAAAGATGCACATCTTGGAAGAGAAGTGAGAGAAAAGAATGTTACTTGTTTATTTGATGGCTCCATAAAATCTGTCTTTATGATCTCTTCTTGCTAGCACGCGTCAGTTTCCTTTCCGAAAAAAAAAATCTCCCACTCACTCCACTTCTTCCTTAAGTCTCACCCTTCCTTTTCTTTGGTACATAAAGAGGGTTTCAAAAACCCATCAAACGCACGTAAATCAAGAGGACCAGCCTCATAAATAACAAATGCGTCAAGTACAAATACAGGTGCTTAAAATTGGTGGCTTACAATATGGTTCCTCTCATTTCCAGATGTTTCTTTTTTTCCCTACTAATTTAAATCAGTGCTAAGCTGACAGTGTGCATGATTCAGATTGGTAGGGCCTAAACAGAACAGGCACTTTGCAATAGATGCTTAACAGTCGATAGGAAAGCTGAGTACAAAAGAGTACTGTTCATTTCATTCATTCTGTAGTCTGTCTTACGACAGGTCCGTAGCCTCTTCCAAAGCGAGTTCTCCACAGGATGCGATCTAGTGCTTCCTCTTTCAATTTCCAGTATCTTTTCTTTTCCTTAAGGTCATCCAGTAGCTGCTTACGTCTTCTCCCTCGTCGTCCCGTCATTTCTATCCTTCCTTCTAACTTTCCTTCAATCACGTGTTTTAGAAGGCAGATTCTACGCAAGATGTGACCAATCCAGTTGGCCTTTCTTCTTTTTATTGTATGTAGGATTAGAAAGTCATAAACTTCGGGATATAAAAGAATATTATTAATTTAGAAGTTCATAAACTTAAGTCAGAATTTAAAAAGGAAAGTACAGTCTAATTAGTAAATTGTAGCATGATCCGAGCCGTGTATTGTTTATTACAACATACCAGGTTTTATTCTCTAGAAATTACTTTTTTCAAGAGGGTATGTTGCGAGGATAATATGAAATCAAACAGGTAAAATTTTTCCTGTCCACACCATGAAGGGTTATATTTGGAGTAGAGGTACAGCTCCATTCATTCTTAACCTCGGAAATAGACACACGTGAGTAGTTAACTTCACGCACCTGTCTCTTTACCCCCGAGGAAAGAACCTCCGTGCCCACTGAACACGAGGTTATGTGGGCCCAGAGTCGGTGTGAACTTTATGGAGAAGTGAAAATCTCTGCCTCTGCCGGAATGGGAACCCCAGATCGCCCGTACCGTAGGCGAGTCTGTATACCAACTACGTCTGTCCCGGCTGCCCAGTAATATGAAATACAGAGGATAATATGAAATCTAAAATGGATATGGTTATTAATATTTTAATATAAAGGAGATTAAAATGTACAGGTTGCCAGAACGGCTTTGTTCAGTGATAGACTTCTAGGTGTTGACACCTTATAGGATCACGATTGAATACCGACTATTCGAAGGAACTTGCTGCCTCCATCTTCAGGATGAGTACATTAGGTTCAGGTGAATTATAGACTTCTAGGTGTTGACACCTTATAGGATCACGATTGAATATCGACTATTCGAAGGAACTTGCTGCCTCCATCTTCAGGATGAGTACATTAGGTTCAGGTGAATTAACTTTAGGCTTATTTCTGATTTACAATCAAAGGATACTATTATTTTGTCTAATTTCTCTTTTGGAGATTCTATTTTCAACACTGAGTAAAATTTATCACATCATAATGTGTTCCGTTGCAAATTTAATTGCATCTATGTTGTTACTTACGAATAATTATATAGAGTACAATTCCCTTCATTATATCAAGAAAGTCCCCCCCCCACCCTCCATTTTATTGAAATTCAATATTCACTTTAATCACACTCCTCAAATATTAACAAAAGAGGCAATGTACCTATAACGTAATATTGAGACGCTTTCGTATAAGAGAAGTTGCCGTGGAAAAGCTATAAGTATTACATATTCTGAGTGTGTCAGTAGCCTTAGTTATTCAGCATGCAAAGCGCATGCGCTGTATTATATTGTCATCTATGACCTGTTTGGCTGTACCATAGTTTTCCACATTATCTCATAAACGACACCATTATCGGAAAAGGATTGTTGAACAAAAAATGTGTGTCTTGATTTCCTCTATAAAATTTGTTTGAAACATTTCTCATTCTAAGAAGAATTCAGCTGGACATTATCATAAATGTATATAGGTCTCCATGTAAAATACCCGTTATTTTTGTAAGATTTTATTAAAACTTAAACATTCTCGGCAGATTTTGGAAAAATACTCAAATATCAATTTTCATGGAAATCCGTCCTAAGAGAGCCAAGTTGTTCCATGCGGATGAACAGACGGACAGACGGATAGACAGACAGACATGACGAAGCTAATAATCGCTTTTCGTAATTTTGCGAAAGGGCCTAAAACTTCTTTACTCTCATCCTAATATCAATTTCGGAATTCGGCAACTCAGGTTTAGGCTTTACGTGAAGTATGCTCATCAATGTGTCGGTGGTGTCTCGTGTTCCTCTCAAATATAGCGCAACACGACCTTAAAGCTTTTGTGATTTGTCACAATTAGTACAGTAATCTCAACCTAACCTCGTAGTATACTCGTAGTACTACAGTTTTTGTGAAATACATATATGCCTCTCTACACGGTCATGTAACTTTGAAAACATCCCTACTAGCGACGTAAAATCTGCGACGTAAAAACTGCCTGAATGATCTGTGTTTTTATTGATACGGTTTCAGAGATGGCATTCATGTTCTAAGAGGATAAGAAAAGTAAATTTCAATTTTAAAGAAGGGAAAAATCGCAGAATCCTAAAAAAGTCTTATTTTTCAGAAACGATTATTTTGTACGAAAATTAATGTATTAATTAAGGGATATTAGTAAAGAGTTACTAGCTGAAATATTAATATCACGGCAAGGTGGGGTGGAGAAAGTTTGACCTTGGGGCTATGTGGAGTGCTATAGGCCTTCTCCCGCAATCTACGTTCGTTGAATATGGCTTCTGTTCCATCCACGTCACAAGGAAACACACGACCCGCGTGTCTGGAAGCAATCTGGCCTATCAGAGTCATCGCGTGTTGTTGGCGAAATGGAACGAATTACGCGCGAAGTAAGTGCAGTTTCTCAATTTTTATCGTGTCCCTACTGTTTAATCTTAAATGAAAGAGACTGGAAAAGTGTTGTTTATGAAATGTAAAAAATGAGCAATATTTTTTCTTTTATGTGAAATGTAACATTTTGATAGACTGTAATGAGGTGTAGTGCGGGTAATTCAAAGTTTATTGTTATTCTTTTTTTGGGGGGGAGGGGAGGAAAGGGGAACAAATTTAAACTTTAATACTAGCTTTCTTACACTTATGTACCTTATTGTCTTGAATACGGATGTTTAAGATCTGCAAAAGCAAAAAAATGTAGAGTGAAGTGGTTAAAAGAGCAGATGGAGGGTGCCTGAATTAGCCTGTTGCAAGGCAATATCTTCCACTGCATTGTGCATTATGCAATTGCCACCACTTTCTTTTAGTTTTTCTGTCACCTATTCTCATAAGCACAGTATTCAAATATCCTCAATGTATATTCTTTGGATTCGTAAAATTACACGGCTTCAATTGAAGAATTTGTTATAAATATTAGAACTTTGAAACTAAATCGCGAATCTTATAATATTCCCCTCAATTCTTAGGCAGGAGACAAGTGTCTCACTCACTTACACACATACACACACACACACACACACACACACACATACACAAACACGTATTACTGAATGAAAATTCAGATTTTAGGTTTTTTTTTAGAATCTTATTATAGGTTGAATAAAGCGGGTCTATTTCGATAGATGTCAAGCCAGGACTAAGTAAAGCAAAGCACCTATTGCATCGGAGAAATATTCATGCTGACTATAGCAGTATTTGTATAATGAAACGATGGCAACGGACTCGAAAGGAAACGGTTATAGCCTGCAGTCAACACAGGACATTGAACTTCGTATCTATGGCCCTATCTCCGCAAAATGCCTACGTCTGGGTCTTAGAAACTGCATGGACTTTACTACTTGCAGTGGCTTTACCCCTTTTTATGGCCATACAGCTTATTGTGGGTAAAGGAACGATAAGAGTTGGCGTCATAGATAGGAGTCAACTATTCTTTCTTAGCTAAACAACCTTCGACTTTTTTACACAAAAAACAGCCATAACATTATAATAAAAGATACAACACAAGAAGGATGAAATCTCTTATACAGTTGCAAGAATTGCCCTCTAAAGAAAGGATATAGCACAAGCACGTTCAAGGTTTAACCCATTTTCTGCTCAGGCAGGATGGGTAAATAAATAAAGGGTTGTGCTGGTGCTGTACAACTTATTGTTTTGTTGAAGGTCAAGTTACGGACAACCCTTCCGTTTTAGTGGACTTCATGTAGCCTGTCTTACACGAACTCGAAAGTGTAGGGCATGTAGTTTATTCTATAGGCTATACTATGCCGTCAACTTGTCCCTGTGTAAGCCATGAGGCCATACTGGATAGTAGAGGTATAGCTCCACACATTCTTAACGTCGAAGTTGAGAGGGTACCTTAGTATTTTGGCCTCTCTACACCCGGGTTAAAAGGGTGTGCAGAGGCGCGGGTTCAAAATAAGTCCAGTCCATACAGGATTTTATCTTGGTTTTTGTGGCAGTGGGGCAGATTTTTCCCTAAGTATATCGATTCTCTCCTGTCAATAACATTCCACCAATGCTTCATACTCATGATTTATTAGTCTACAGCCGACGCTACATATCCTGTTCTAAGAAATTTATAGCGTCGTTAAATAAAGAAATTCTCACGCTCTCTCTCTCTCTATATATATATGTCTGTGTGTATATATATATATATACACTATGTAGGAGGGTAAATTCTTGCCACTCTTGGGACTCGAACCACAATTCTTCCGTCTTCAGCCCCTAGAGTAGTTATGATAGAGATTACAATTATGCTGTTAGTGCAAAGAAATTATTAAGAGGACTCGAAACCGACACAGAATTTAGTAAACACAATATTGCAGTAAAGGGCTTCATCAAAATAATTTCTGATTCTTGTTACCACGAATGGGATATACCGCTTTGCTGAAGTGACTCCAACTTTTCAACGTGTGCATGTGTGGGAATGTTTCTGATGATCCTTAGGCATTTTTTACAAGCAAAAAGAAACACCTTCTGTGAAAGGCACATTCATCCCTCTGTCTATGACCTAGTAACATCGACTAAATTTATTGCGAGTTCTTCATGAACTGAGACACTGGAACTATTTACACAGTACTGTCTAGCAGAAGAGAATTTCATGAAAATCGACTTAACTTGGGGAGAGGGGGGAGGACGGAACTTCACCTTGTGCTTTACACGTTATTTGACGTCTTTGTCTGAAATTCAATGTAATATATCTCAACTTAATTCCGTTGAGCCTTACGAGTTTCGTGAAAACCAGTGGAATGAAAATCGTAATTAATTAAGGCGTTAAATAAATGTTGCCCTATTTTCTACACTTTTTGTGTAAATTATATAAACCTCGCTAAAAAATATGAGCATAAATTTCATTTGTTGATTATAAAATCGGCGCATTGATGAACATACTTTACTTTGGGGCGTAAAAGAATCTCTGTCCTTAATTTCCACATTTATTTTCCGACTTGGGTGAAGTCCGGTGTAACATATGTGCACACAGTTCTCTTGAACGTTCATGAGTATCGTGAAAATCGGTGCAGCGAAGGCCGTAATTTTCGTGTGGAGGTATGGTATTACACTTACATGTGGACCGTGGAACTTTAGGATAAAGCGAAAATAAAATTTCACTCCTGAATTATGTATACTACATCAGAGACTACACCATTTGTAATCTTGTTTTTGTAACTGACAGGCAATTAGATATTCAACAAGTTAACATAAACAACGCGTTTCTGACGTCACTTATTTCGGTTGTCAAGTAACTGCCGTTCGTACTGTAAAACAAGACGTCAAAAATGACGAGCTGCTTTCTTTTGTCTTGACCCACTGAGTTTATTAAGAAGGGTCTGGGATAACCTACGCCTGAGTTTCTAAATTTGGAAATCTGTGGGATTTTGGCAAAATGTATGTTCATTGTGGTCAAAAATTAAAGTTTTTTAAAATTTTATTATCTTACCTAGAACCAGTATGCATTATAAATATTTCTTGTGTCTGACTTGCTACCATAGACCCACAATTGTGTTCGTCACATACACTTAGTTTTAGATGGCATGCCTTAGGCGAAATCCCTGAAGTGTTCACTGTGAAGCCTTCTTTCTTCTTCTTTCATTTTTTATTCCAGAAATGTCTGCGAATGTCTGTCCAATTTATTTATTGATTTTATGGTTTGTTAAAAGACATTCTCACTACTTCAAACACTTAGTCGAACCAATCAAACGTGGTGTACTGAATGGTTGATGGATGCTGTGTTCACGACTCTATTGCATAAATTATAATTTTGGATTTTTAAAAAATAAAGCTATTGCGATATCAAGAATTAATTTACTCGCAATATTCACACCTCAGAAGCTCTTAACATATAGAGTGATATTTAAAACACAAATTTCTGATACAAATATTCGAGTGCCTCGCTTTAAATTTTATGATATCTGACTATGAGAATTGAAATGTTGAAGCTGGGCTTTCCTTACCATCCTCATCAGCAATGAAGTTTATAAATTCTTCTGATTTTGTTTCATATTTGCAGTGACATGGTTGTCGTTCATCCTTCTTAAATTTTCAGCCACATTCTTTCCTATTCCCTTGCTTCCTGCTGAACCTTGAATACTTCCAGTTATCACAACAGATGTCAAGGGAAGCATTGTTTTAAATCTGTTCTGCTTCTCAATTTGATGAAGCATCAAAATTCGAGGTTATGATATCCATGAAATCACTAACGAAACCAAATTATCTGTTTCAATGAAGATTTTAATGTCAATAAAAATCACCGAAATAAACTTCCCAAGTTCAGTCCGATAGCGATCAGATATTACTTATAACAATTTTGCGCTAATAAAATAATTATCAATATCCATATCAATATTTTCAACCATTTCACTTCATTTGCATAGCTTATAACTAATTAAATGCTGACAAGTTTAAACCAATGGATTTAAATATTAGCCTTTATTGGCATAAGCACTGACTTCGTGACCATAGTTCAGGAACCCAATCTTAAATAAAAGAGTTTCAGGCTTTTCTGTGTAAGAGTCCCGTAATTCATGGCTCTTTACTTCGTTTCCCATACATATTTTAAATTACCGTAGCTTACTCCATGGCATTTAGTGATAATTTTTGATTAACTACTAATAAATTACGTCACCCCTTATATTTCCTTTCCATGTTCAAATGTAGCCGCCACTGGTATCTATGCCGAGCTCGGTGAATACACACACACATATTTACACCTCAGGCATTTAACCCTCTAAATTTAAGTGCTTGTTAAATATACCACATACGTTACAAATCAAACACCAAGTTTTGCCCACATTTAATTTATGGGTTTGGTAAGATTTTCAGCATAGACAGTGTGTATTAACCTTTATAGAAGCGACTGATTTTTGTAATGAAGGAACGTGATACTTTCTGTGAGGTAGACTCTACATTTTTATATATCTTCTTAATTCCCTGCATTCTTGATCTATGGCAGATGTGGCATATAGCCCACTCACCTAATTTCATCACGCTAAACATGAACATATTTTTAAGTTATGGACATCCTCATTTTGAAACATCCCCAAGTCCTCGCTATAATGTCGATCCTTGTGGTCAGAATATTCCAAATTTTCAGCTCCACATTCTCAGACATCCTTAAAGCATTAACAGGACAGTGTTAACCCTATGTAGCGGTGCTTTAGCATTAAACGTTTGCATTGTACGTAAGCAGCGTACGTATGGTTTTCGAGTGACTTTCGTCACAAACAACGTGAAAGGTTTGGTGTTTGTAATGGAGATACACTACTGTCTACGCAGTAGGATTTAAAATTACAAGTAATTGTCAGAGCAGATTCAAGCTACAAAGGCTTGATCTGTGTCCGTCCGCCTTCTGCATTTGCGAATGAACTGAAATTAGTAAAAATATTACACAAACTGGTAATATACAATGATTGTTTATCCGTCATTTGTTATAACGCTAAAACATGAACATTTTCGAATATCTTTCCCGTTTAAAGACCTGATTTTCTCATAATATTCTTCCATGGCAAAATTCATAATCACCATTGCTAAGTCACTTCCAATCAACGTCGCCTAATAAAATTGCCTTGCATCGTGACAAGTTTTTGTCTTTCTCAAAAGCCAAATATACATCACTTCCAGAATGATTAATATTCCTATGAAAATTATAACGAGCATAGGAAGGCAAGTGGTAAATGTCTCAAGATTGCATTTGCAAGTACACTTTTAATCTTCCATTGAGATGCACAAAACTCTCTGATCTGGAAGTCCCAGGAATGAACATTAAATAAGTTACACAAAAAAAAACATGACTATTACAGTCTCTGGAGAGTAGGCGCAGATAAGTAATTAAATTAAAGAAAGCCTGTAGAATGAGAGACGGAGGAGTTAAAAGTTTTCTCGCCACTTCTCTTGGTCAACGTGGTATAGTGTTTATTTGTTGATGCTCAAGATCCAATTACGTTAAAAGCTTTGTTCGCACTGCCGTAACAGTTTTGGCTAGTTAAAGCCGTAATCGTTAGGAACATGAAACTGTTTATCATTAAGGAAAATGCTGGTTTCGGGAATGAAAGCGCGGGCTTAATGACTCGAAGTATTTACTTTTTCCTTATAAAGAATGAGTAAGCCCCATGTTATACGTGCGTTTGTTTGAGAAACTTTCTGATTAAAAAAACTTTTTATTTTATTTATCAGCGTCTCCTTAATGCTCAAGTCGGAAGACACAGAAAAGTAAAACACTCAGTATTACACATTTCAGCGCACTTGCTACAATTTTTATTAAAGTCTCAGATGAACACAAATCTCTTAACAAATTCAGGACGAGCAAATTTTGGTGGGGATTTGTATAACATGGAGAACAGAAATTCTATTGCTGAGAAATATAAAAGCATTTTATACGCAGAAATTCGAAAGATTTACCATTTAGGATATTTATTTTAAAGGTCTTGAAATGTTTCGAAATAGTTACGTTATTTCGAAATGAAAAATCCTGGTGTCGAGTCCCAGTGAAATGTCACGTTTTGCCTATCCTGTGTCTCCAATCCGCGGTCCGTCAGATTGTGTTATGCGGCCCATGCCCACATTTGTGAGTTATGTACACACTCTAACAGTTACACAATAATTTAAGCGGTTAGGCATAGAAGCAGCCAGAATTTTTCTGTGGGGGTGGGGGGCGACCCTCAGGCCATATGTAATTTATGTTTGATTTTAAAGGCTATGTTATGAAAATTATGTCAAAATCTCCGAGCCGGCATCTAATTAGGTTACAGGTAAAATTAAAACAAAAAAGAAATCTACATTTAAGTTTTTATCATGTTTTTCAACATTCCAATGTACTAGTCATCAGCCGATTGCAGTGGCTGATTTTGGCTGAAGCGTAAATCACATAAAACTTTAATATCATCGTGTCTACAAAATCAGTGTTTTTTAAATTTCGCTTTTGGGGAGGGGGTTGCAGCCCGGCAGTCCCCCCCCCCCTTTGGGTGCGCCAGTGTGGTTAGATGTACCATTTATTATTATTATTTTTCCACGTGTGGCTGGTGAACCAGCCCACAGTAACGGGTTTGACCCTATTCCATGAAAACGTAGACGGCCATGGTTTAAAATAATTATCTACGTAGACATAACTAGCAAGGACTGATTATAGGAATCTGATAGTTCCCCGGCTGGTGAAGAAATTATCATGTCATTTCTGAAATCCAAATTTTCAGCAAATTTACTGTGTTCAAAAGACCTTAGCAACTAATAATTTTACGAACCGAGTTAATTGAATTCAAATTTTCACACAATGCCCTTTAAACCCACTTTAATATTATTCTCCTATTTACTACTGTACCTCTCAAGCGGAATCTCCTGATTTCTGTAGGTCTATGTATTTAATAGTCTCATGCATGAGTGCTGCAAGTCCAGTCCATTTCATCTCTCGTGATTTTATCGCCATAACAGTGTTTGGTGATCCGTATTACAGTCAGCTCCTCTGAGACATCGGAGGTCAATTAGAGCTAGATTTACGTGTCAAGACCTAATAGACCTCAATGTGCTTTCAATTAGTGGTATTAAACAAAATTTAATTTTTGCAATGTAAAAGGCAACGACATGAAAATTAACTGTGCGATTTAGAAGCCTTATATTTGGACAGCTCGAACATTGATATTATGAGTTCGAATCTCACTCAATGTACCGAATGTGTCTCCGCTTCTATTATTGTGTCCTATGTGGATAGAGGTGCTGCAATGGGTCAATTGCCCTGCCCGTCAGTGAAATTGTGTTAAGAGTCTATACGATACAGAATGTCAAGTTTTTCATGATTCAGGGTCCCGTATGTTGTTACAGCAAGGTCTCCGCCTAGTGGAGCAGGGGAAGCCGGTCATCTTCTGCCCGTTCTTCCCTAGAGTATGTCCTACATATTTCGAAGTACAGGCTTGATGTGCCGAACTGAGGCTTACATGTAGGTCTCGCATCTTGATTAAATGTTTCAGAGCACATGACGTTGCTGTCATGGAATAAGAAGGAATTGCCTATCGTTTGTTTTCTTGCGGCTTCGTTAGGAATGAACCGAAGCCTATACATAATCTCTTAAGTCTGTCCCACAAACCAAGATCACAAGAATTTAAATCGGCTGATCGAACAGACCACAATCCTTCAATTATCACCGATTCACCAGAAATTTAAACTAATGCTTTCGCAGAAATATTAGCTGTGCAGGCAGTAATACTTTCCTGCAGAAATTCCCTATAAGTCCTACGCTATTATTTCTCTGTTTGAGCCAATCTAGAGTGAGTGTCAGAATCACTCTTACATAACTTTCTGAATTTCTCCACCACCGTTCTTCATATAATTACTTCAAACGACGAAATTTGTTATAAAATTTGTTCAACATTTTCTCCACGATTTAAGCTTTAAAAAGTCGCATTAGATAAACAATCTTTGTTCATGGTTATATTTAATGTTATTTTATTATAAAATACAGTACTGTCAAATGCACAAACGAAATCACTATTCTTCCAACACAAAAGGAAAAAAATGTATTTAAACTTTATAAGACTAAACTTAATTTACCTACAACATATAAAAACAGTTTCTACCTCACAAAGAACACACTGTGCTTCTATTAGAAAGACCTGTCAATATTGTATGTGGAAACAATGGCAGTTTATTATAAAAATTGTAAGAAATACAAATATATTTTATGAGCAAACCGCAAAGTATTATTGCTAATTCTGGTGGTGCATATAGTAACTATTGAAGTTCAAGGTTTAAGCCCACCACGGGGTATCCTGCAAATTTCAGATTTGAAAGATAAAGGATTCATGGACTGCTGTCAACATCTTAGTCTGAGACACAATCCTGAACCTAACAATTTTGAATCCGAGATAGTGTAAATCAATAAACAATACTAATGGAAATGCTAATAGTACAACAATATGCATAAGAATATGTTTGAAGGTGTTTACGCAGGAAAACACATCGAATTATTAAAGCTGCTGCAGCTGCTGTAATGTGTAACATTATAGTATAAAGTTCACTGTAGGTACACAGAACTGTGTTTAGTACTGCAGGAAATATAGCGGCAATATTTCATCTGAAAAATATCGCTGTTGGCTCGCTTAACTTCTAAGACTTCGACGCTAAACAAACAACGTGTTTGTTAGCCGTGGCGCGTGGCTGCGAGACACAGGGAATATTTCTAATGACCTTTTTAAAGATGGTGAACTAAAGCCTAATATGAAATGCAGTAAAATGAAAAAGGGGCTTGAACCAGTACTCAAGGCTAATTAGGATATCAGCTAACTCTGCGCTGCTTGATGTCATGCAAAAATGTCTGATGGAAACAATGATGCGAGTTGTCAAAACATGTACTAGAAGACGTACTGGATTCGTCATTTACGACAAAGGTAAAAATGTCTGTTAGTGCTGGAAAGAATACTGGCGAGCTCTGAGATTGCAGCAGTAATTGTGTAAATATAACGAGACTGATTTTAGGGGACAGGCAAGCAAACACCTTTGAAATATACTGCGCAGAATATTGTTAAATTTATTAACATATCTAGAAATACATTTTGTAGTATTTAAATTTTTATCATGCTTACCACAATGTATCTGCTGAATTAGTGACTTGTACGTACCAATTATCATCATCTAGCTGTCTGAGTGCTTCAAAAATATTTGAATCTTGCTCTAGAACACTCGAATAAATAGACTTTGGAAAGTTCCCACTGGGTTTGAAACCGCAAATTTTATTGTTCAGAATACATGTCTTGCCACAATACACCACCCTTACGTTTATGTGATACTATTTCTTTCAGTCAGGAGAGTTCTCTTGATGAGTATTTTGTTTTAAAGTGTCGCTTCATAATCATACAATTATGCAACATCTATAATATTTCTATAATTTTCTCTACAAAGGAGGACTAGACCAAAAGGCAACCGTTTATCCCCCGATGCCCATTGGAATGAATGGTGGGTGGGTCTCTACAGCCCATCGACTTAGAGATGTGGGACTTTCACACATATTAACCGTGAACCAATTGCTTGAAATCTGTGGTCTTCTGGGTTATTATACGGCGTCGTGTGGTAATTGTTTACCGACCGATACGTTATCCCGAAACGTCGGTAAACAATTACCAATTACCAACCCAGAAGACCACAATTTCATCAACATCGCGGCGGAAGCCTGAAATCAAAACCAAACTGCTTTTCTTCCACGCAGAAGTAATTGTACTAGTCTGCGAATCATCGATTGAAAACCAGTACAGCCCTTCCTTTCCAAACGTTTTGCGACCAGCCTTCAACAGAAATAGAAGGAATTTCGGAAATGGTCCGCTTTTGATGGAATGGCCTGGTTAAAAAAAGGAAAGGGTAAAGAATCCATTTCTACAAGGTCTATCCCCCAGAAAGGTAAAGAACATGTATCTGCTGATTACGAGTGAGTGCTGAGCGGTCAGCCTTGTAGCTTATGGAAGATGCTACGAGGTCGTGTTTTGTTCGGGCAGGAAGGAAGGTCAATGTCTGTTAAAAATACAGAATGGGGTCGCAAATACTGTTCTAAGGGATAAAAAAGAAGAATGTTTCAGAAATATTTTATGGAGCGGCTGAGTCTTGTGGAGGACATATGGGCATGTAACGTTAAAGATGTTTTTGCAAGCCCGCGTTCGACACAGTTCTTGCTGTGTGGTGCGCTGGTGTGGTGTGATGTGCAGTTGGTTTGCTTAGCGGCCTGGAGCGAGTTCTTGGAAGGAAAGCTATCATGTGAGTCCTACTGTACTGGTGTATATTCAAATGAGCATTATTTTTTTGTTATGAAGCAAAAGTGAAATTCCTATTTTATGAATCCTGACTTCACGTTTGCCATTTACTAGTTAAAAATTATTCCTTTATAGTGTAAAAATTGAGAGTTGGGTGGTTACGAATGGTTATTGTGTTATGCTTAATTCAATTAAAGTACGTATTTTGTTTTGCAATAGTTAAGAGCATCTAAAACATGGTTTCTCCTACTGTGGTCCGCGTACACATACTGGTACGTTAATCATTCTTTACTTGTATGCGGCCTTAACAAAAAATCGAAATATTAAAAAGGATAAACATTTTAAAAAGTAAATAAAACATAAGCCACATATATTTGCTAATAATTAGTACTGCTGGCAACTTTATATAAATCATCCCCGCTGTGAGCAACCTTTCGAAGTGCAGATTTTTTATTTAAATACAAAATAATATTATTGTTGGCATACTGCTTCATTTAGTGGTATTCCAGCGGAAAATTTTGAGAACCCGTGGTCTGAAATATTACTTTTACTCAATTTAACAGAACATTATACTGAATGTTACTGAAGGTATAAGTGGAAGTAATATATCAAAATACAGTACTAAAAAGTGGTGAAGGTGTCCTTGTTCAGCACAATATATATGGTAGAAATATAACTGCACCATTATTTAACTCGATGTCAGACGCAGGTCAGTGTTCAGCTTCACGTCCCGGCCACTTTATACACAGTGAAAGAAGTCGCGATGCCCATTGAATATGAGGCTGGACGAGTCCCAGAACCGGCATTGACTCCTTCTTGTGGAGAAGAGATATATCTATTGCACATGCCGCGAAAAATATCCGGACCTTTCAGCCATAAGCTCAACCGACTACACTTTCCTGCTGCCAGATATAGTAATAGACCTATATTATTACATGTAAGCTTGTAACAAATAAAACGTTTTTTAAGAAATTTCATCACTCAAACACAACGGGAAAATAATGCAAGTTTTAGAATTCTGTCGTTTTTTAATTACCTGCAGTAAATTGACAAATTTCTAGCTCTTTATAGGTGTCTGTTACACGGCATTTAGGCATTATACGCTGATATGAGCAGCCTACCGCTGTACATGACACAGTTGTTTGTGTCCTTGACCCTATGATACTTTTTGCTGTTGCTAACGTTTTTCCCTTGGTGAAACTTCTTGCTACTGACCACAGAGATCCCCAGTGTAAGGTGTGCCTGTAGTCTTCAACAGTTCAATCATTGAAATCTCCCCAAATCCTTTTCGGAAAAGGGCTTCCTGTCGAAGTTTTCCTGTTTGTATTGTCGTGTTGCATATGCCTTATCTTTTAGACATGACACAGATATGCCAAACAAAATTACTAAATTGATAAAAATTTTAGGCGCTATGTATTCAGTTATAAAACCGTCATTAATACTGAAACACACCAGATTAAAAATTTATAAAAACCTTGCTCGACCTATATTGGCCTATGGATGCGAGGCATGGACCATTAGGAGAAGTGATGAAACCAGAATCACAGCAGTAGATATGAGGTTTATGAGGCGTAGAGAGGGTTGTAGAAATGGGACCACAAAAGAAATGAGGAAATAATGGAAGAAATCAAGACAGAACCAGTGCTAGAATACTTAGGCAAACAAAGACAGAACAGGAGAGATCATGTCAACAGAATGGACCGAAGAAGGATTCCCAAACAAATTCTGCGTTACGCGCGCCTCGGGGCAGACGATCTGCTGGGCGTCCGGCCAAAAGACGGCTCGAGACCGTAACAGACCACATGGCCTATCACATGTTTGGAAGATGATGATTGTAGTGTGTTGGTAGAGGCCCCACGACAGGCTGATCTCTCCTGGAGGTCGCCCTGCTAACTGCGTTTGAATTTCGTTGTGACTTTAAACAGGCCGCACAGCTTAATCCGTGAACATTGAAGAAAAGAACTTTCATTGGGAAATTGTTTTATATTGAGTGCCTAAGGGGGTTAAGGACAGCTACACGTCCCTTCTTAGTTCGAATATCAATACATTAAACAAATTCTAACAAAATTCAGAATAACGCTTATGACTAAACCTTAATTGTTAGTGACATTTCGGAATTGGATGGCTCGGCCTGGATTGACCTGGGTGAGGACAGGAACAAGTGGCGGACTGTTGTGAATGCGGTGACGAACCTTAGGGTTTAATAGTACGCAGGGAATGTCTTGAATAGCTGAGGAAGTAATAGCTTATTAGGAATGACTCAGTTCACATTTAGTTAGTTATATTTTTACATACTAGGCGCATTATATATATTTGAGGCCAGCTCGACCAAAATTTATCGGTCTTAACCTCCACATACCCAGTGTATGTAGATTTTTGAAAATTTTTATTAACAGTACTAAAACATGAAGAAATAAGAGGGTGAGAAAATGCATAAAGAGCACTGCTTAATTTGTACTCTCCACCAAATAGTGTTTGTGTGATAAAATCCAGGAATAGTCCTATATGGTCGGCGGTTCATATAGCAGACAACTCGCTTTATGGAGGAATATTCTTGGAAGAATTAACAGTCTTCTTAGTCACATCATGGGCTCAAGAATTTAGTCTACACCCACTCGACCTGTAGGCCTAACTGATAAGATCAATGTCATTATTATTCTCCCATCTAAATCTACTTCCTTGAAACGGTGCCTTCCCTTCAGTGTTCCAAACCAAAATTTTTGTAAACATTTTTTGTCTCTCATGATGAGTACTACACAGTGTATATGCACCGCCCCTTTGATCATTCTAATAATGTTTCAGAAAGAGAAGCCTACAGATTTTTGGACTCCTGAATATGAAATTTTTCCAAGACTTTTGTCACATCTTCCCTTTTGGTTTCAAATAGCTTTTCAGCACCCTATTCTGTAACACCCTCATCAGTGCTCTTTACAGAGGGTGAGAGAACAAGTTTCACACTCATAAAATCTGCAGGTAAAATTACAGTTTTATTTTTGCAAATTTAATCTTTACTCTTCTAGGTACCAAGTAAGACGATAAAGATTCTGAACTAAAGTTTCCTAATTTAAGTTCTTGATAAACCTCTTTTTTGCTTCTTCACGTCGTTCCCAAATACATGAAAACTGCCACTTCAGCTAAGCATGTGTTAGTTATCTATACATCACGATTTTGCCTGTATTACAGTGACAAGACATGAACATATCCTTAGATTTCTCTGTCTTTACTTCTAGACCTGTCTTCTTGCCAACCACTAATATGACTGACTTTTTTCTTTAGAGTAGGCCTACTTATGTTTTCTTCCAATAAATTAACATGAGGATTGAGCAGAGGCTGACATATCGCATTCAATGTTAATCCGTCCAAATATCTGTGATCTCCGTAACGGTATGATATAAAGCAAGACTGGAAAGCAATGGTGATAAATTATTTCCTTTTCTGAAACCGCTCAGCAGAGAACGCATTAGACGGGGCAGTAAATACATGTAAAAGTTATATGCGGAAACCCCAAAGGAAGACACCACTTAGACACAGACATAGATGGTAGTTTAAGTGAACAATAAACAAGTTAGGAAACGTCCGCCGAATTTAACGCTTCTGCACAGTTGCTGTGTTATTATTCCCAGATTTTAAATTCGTAAAAAAATTGCAGCACATCACTGAAAATGCCAGTCAGTATTTCAAACGTGACTTTCCACGTTTTACACAACACACATTCTAAGATTTCTCTGTATCATAGCAACAGATTTGCAATCGATCATAATCGATTTAGAGTTCAACACTACGTCTTAATTCATTGTTGTCCAGATCGTTAGGTTTTTCTTCGGTCTCGGCTCATATGTCACAGAGAAAAGTTTGTCCCCATTATAAAGATCAACCACTTCATCAGTTCGTACCTCAAAGAGTAAACACAGAATTTGTCTCCTGTATAAACGCAAATCATATATATAGGTGTTCCTGGGAAGTGTTATATTTGCCCGATTTATCCATCGGAATGTGTCGACAAAACTGTGTAACAAGACGGGCAAGGTACTTATAACGTAATACTGGGGTGCCGTCGCTTAGCTATTTTTACTGCGGAAAAGCAATAAGTATTACATATTCTGAGTGTGTCTCTAGCCTTAGTTATTCAGTATGCAAAGCGCGTGCGCTGTATTATATTGCCATCTGTGGCCTGTCTGGCTGTACCATATTTTTCCGCATTATCTCATGAAAGGTACGATTTAAAAAAAAAAAAATTATTGAACACAAAAGAATGTGTTTTATGATTTTCTCTACAAATTTTGATTGAAATATTTCCATTACAAGACGAATTCAGCGAGATATTATAAATGTTCATAGGTCTTCATACAACGGACCAATTATCCTTGTCTTGTCTTCTCTTGAAATTTATCGACAAATTTTTTAAAAATACTCAAATATCAAATTTTACGAAAATTCGTCCAATGGTAGCTGAGTTGTTCTATGCGGACTGACAGAGAGGACGAAGCTAATAGTCGCTTTTCGCAATTTTACGAACGCGTATAAAAGTTGCAAATACAGAATTTGACGGAAATCCATCTGTTGGCAATCGTGCTCTTCCATGGAGAAAGACAAACTGATATTACATGGGTAGTAATTTAGTTCTGCAAATGCTTTGCAAACGAACTTAGAACAGAAAGCTAGAGAGACAGAATGTCAGGGTTCATATTGATCCAGGAGGTCTACACTAAGATTGCGTGACAGACGGGCTGCTGTGAATGCAGCAATGAAAGTTTGGTTCCATAACAGGCGGCGAGTTTCTTAAACGGCTGATTTATTATCAGTTTTAAAGGAGAACCCAACCCCATAGACTTCGTTATCATACATAGCTCGTAAACAAGAAACGAAATTTATGTCTTATTTTGTCTAATTTGTTTATGAATCACACATCTCCTCTGGTAGACAAAGATAGGCTGTGCATATTGAAAACTTTTAGAAAAACATATTATCGGAATTAAATTTAATGAGAATGCTATGTGGTAAAATACCTCTCGGAAGATCTTGATGTAGATGGAATCTTATATTATTATGACGTATAAAGAAGCAGGCTGTTGTGTTGTAACGATCCAGGTTACTGCCACACCACGCTTTCGAAACGGCATTATAATTACAGGTTACAAATTGCGCTAAGCCTACAAAAGCTTTGGTCATTAAATTTAATGGAGCTTGCGGGTAATTAGTGGTTTGTCACTGATGCTGAATCCGATATCACGTGTTTGCAAGGTAGGTCAACTACTGAGTAACTTAAAGCAGTGTAAAGCTATGATGGGCTGAGCATAATAAGTTAGCGAAGTCCCTGTGCATTTAACTCGGTTTCGCACGATATTTTACGGTGCTTATTACGACAAACCTTGCTGTATCCTATGCCCACATAAATCTTAGTGCAAACCGTGTCTGTCACATATTGAAACTTAAGGCCCTTCCTTCCTTCTACATGAATACATTATTTTATTTTGATTTTCGAATTAAAGTTATTATTCAAGTATCTACAAGTGTATGGCTAATTAAACGTAAGATCTGTTAAAGTTTCCTTTGTTTTGAGCGAATCATTATTTAATCTTTAAAAGAGGCATCCTATCAACTTTCCTAAAGAAATAATAGGATACGTTTCGTGTATACATTTTAAATTTAATTGAGCTTACAAGAATATTTTCTGACTCGGTTTTGTGTAAACGTCGTGAGATTCGATATTAACCTAAAGTGTACATAATTATGGGGGATGTTCAATACGTAATTTGTCATAGGCCATAGAAAGTAATGACGAGTCATTAAAATCTATAATGTGATTCATTTATTCCGCTGGTGCCATTTTTCAATGTAATCTCCAAGCACACTGATACGTTTGTAGCATCTTGGCATATTCAACTATAACGAGGAAGAAGAAATGGCTATTCGTAAATGGTTGCGAAGCAGGAGCCTGATTTCTACCGCGACGAATTTTTGAACTCTTGCCAAGATGGAAAAAAAGCATCAATGTGCTCTGGGATTATAAAAAGAAGTAATGATGTTTCAGTGGAATAAATGAGCTACATTTGACTTTGTAATAATGCATGATTTAATATTTATTGTCTATGGAATCTTGCTTTTTGAACGCCATTTATATATGTAATAATACTGTGGATCACGTATGGGGAGGGGAGAGGTGCATACAAGATTTTGGTGGGGAGACCTGACGAAAGGAGACCACTTGGAAGACCCAGGTATAGATGGAAGGATAATATTAAAATGGATCTTCAAGAATTGGGATTGGGGGGGGGGCATGGACTGGATTGATATGGCTCAGGATAGGGACAGGTGGCGGGTTCTTGGGAATGCGGTAATGAACCTTCGGGTTCCATAAAACGTGGGGAATTTCTTGACTAGCTGACGACCTGTTAGCTTCTCTAGAAGGACTCTGCTCTATGGAGTTAGTTAGTTAGTTAATAATACTGAGGATGCAAAGGGAGAAACACTCCGTTATTTAATAATCAGTTATCTCAGAAACAAGAAAAGAGTAACTACAGGCTTAAAATATTTTTTTTATAAAGTGGGAAACTCCGCTGACTAACAACGTGACATGTCTACGCGTTAGATACTGTCTTGTTCTTGCAGGTTGGTATTTTGTGTTGTTTGACTTCGTGAACAGACAAGAGAAGCACTGCTGCCGCAATGCATGCTCGTACATATATAAGATCCGTTATGCACGCAAAATTATAGTACCTTACTTAGGTTAGTTCGGAATTATAATAATAATAGTAATAATAATAATAATAATAATAATAATAATTCTGTTAGAGGGCCGATCCCAGTGGCCGTGCGGTCTAAGGCGTGGGTCTTCGGCCGCTCGCTTACTAGGATCGTGGGTTCGAATCCCACCGGGGGCATGGATGTTTGTGTTGTGTTAGATATATGGACGATAGCATGAAGCATAAGGTGACATGCAGGACAAAAGGGACTTCAACAGTACAAATGGATCAAAGGGGAAAACCCAGGAATTAATAAAAAAAAAAATCCCGCCTTGGGCATGGATGTCTGTCTCTTGTGAATGTTGTGTGTTGTCAGGTAGAGGTCTCTGCGACGAGCTGGTCCCTCGTCCAGAGGAGTCCTACCGAGTGTGGTGTGTCTGATGTGTGTGATCATGAAACCTCGACGAAACGAGGAGGCCCAGGCCCATATAGGGCTGACGAGCCATACAAAAAAAAAAAAATTCTGTTAAAGGGCACTATGTGTCGAAAGGTGACACGAGACAGTGCATACATTGCAGTTGGTCTGCCCTAATTTTCACATCAAATTGCAATATAAAAACTTTGCTCCAAACACGTTGTTGTCACATATGGCTAGCCCGTAGGTTGCAGATGGAGGAGAACTACAGATATGTAGGTTAGCTGCGAGTGTATTGAATCAGCAGTCGCAGACAGCCGAAAATTGGTGTCTCTGGAGTTTGGAGTATGATGTCAGAGGCTTCGAAAGGTGATGTGATCAAGATTCAGACTGTGACATTGCGGTTATGACACGCAACCCTGATAACGGAGAACAGCTATAAATATATCTTATATTTCAGCCGAATGAAACATGTATTTATGTGGCTATATTTAATGCATAGTCACACCACTTCTGAAAAAGAGAAAGGTGTATATTTACGTTGGATATCGCTATCATTTTTACGTGCGTGTACCTACACACCTACCTGCAGAGGTGTAGGGTAGGTACGTATATAGACTTATGACCTATCTCTGGGAGGTGTAAATCTTTCCACCTGCGTCAGAGTTAGAGCGAGACTATAGCAATAGTTCATCCTAATTTGTATTCATCTGTTGGTGACAGTGTTTAAAGAAAGCTGATTGTATATAGACCAACAGCGAATGCGTTTTTCTATCTGCTGTAGACATTATGAAGTAAATATTGCAGGGCGGTTAAACTTATAGGCGCTGTTAAAAAAAGTATTTCGTCGTATTTAAAGCGGATTAAATTCTACGACTTGGTCTCATCCTAAAATAAATGAAGTCAAAATACTTAACCCATTTTCAGTGACGATTTGCACAATGACAGTCTAATAAATCTAAAGCTGCAGCATATGCTCAGGGAAGGACATAATTTCTAGAATGCAGTAACCTATTTCTTGAAAATGTAATAGCCTGTATGACAACGTTACGTTCCGTCATTTACAGAAAACAAAGTTCTTTATTAAAACCCTTTAAAGTCCTGTGGTTTTGCGACCAGTTTCATTACTCAAAAATTATTCATTCTGCCAACATAGTGCATTCCTCTTTTTTGTAGAGATCTCAGAAGAAATATTCTTTCCCGATGCAGCTTCAAGTTATTGGTTTTTATAACCGATGCGGAATGTGTTTACTGCGCGGTACGAACTGAATCTCTATATATGATTTAGGTTAATTTTCGTGTTTAAAGACTTAACTCCTACTCAGTTTTTACTACGAAGCATGCAGGGCTCATTTACGTTGTTTCGTATGTTCATCTAAATTGTTACAAATGTTTAGCTTCACTAGGCTCGTGTGAAACACATCCTGACCGACATGCTTCCCACTAACGAGCTGCCTGACACCTTAGCCTATTAGACAAATTATACTCCATGCACCCATCTTTAACTACGTGCGCTACCACTTACAATGTCGATGGTGGGCTAATCCACGTAATCTTGATTTTAGCGTTTCATGGAAGGGGTACAAAAGGAAGAGGAGAAGGAGGGGGAATTAGACCCTTGATGTACATATTCTTGGGTCTGTAAGTGGAGAATATTTTGTCATTAGATAACCTCACACTCAAGTTTCTGTAACGCGGTGCCTCACTGTGGGAAGTTTCTGTATGCCATTTCGTATTCGTCATTTTTGGGGCTGGGGTAGCGTAGAGGGTATTAGAACTAGGCTACAGGCTGGACATCCAGCTAACCGTGTTTCGATTTCCGGCAAGGGTAAGCTATTTATGTGATCTCCGATATGTTCAGACCGTCTCTGGAGACCTCCCAGTCTCTTGTCAATGGCAAACCGGGGCTCTTTCCCCGGAGGTGAAGCAGCCGAAACGTGAAGCTGGTCAGGTGTATTTATCTAGTGCCGAACTGAAGAATGTGTGAAGCTATACCTTCACTCCCCCCACATACTTTCATTGCGTTTACAGGGGCCCTGTACGTTGTCATTTTTAGACCACAGTCTTTCATATTAAAGAACAAAGTAGGCTGTCACAATACTGTGTTTGTCATCCCATTTCATCCTCTAAACCAGATGACCAATTTTCATTAAACTTTGTATGAAAGTTACGTCACTGGAGCCACTCGAAAGCAGTAAGTTTATATCAAAATTTTCTTCAAAGAGCAAGTAATAACATCATGACGGACGCGCGAATTTTTGAGGTGGAAGCAACACCAGCGCCACTTATTTTAAGGTCCTAAAAGTATACAGGCTTATTAGGCAATACCTCGTCAGAGAACTGCCGCTCGTCACTTCTCGTATGTAGGCGGTCGGATGAGGGGACTGCGTGTGGGACCGATAGTTGTCACATAAAATAATGATCCTACATATTTGAAGACTGTATAATAACGACCCACAGAAGGTGCGAAAAATTTCTGTTCTGCTTTCCGATTGGTGGTTTTTACAGGCATGTGAAATTTGATTCAGAGATAGATCACAAACATAAGTAACTACGCGTTTTATACAACACATTGCAAAACAATAATTACAAACATGCTGATAATAGGAATCTTTTAGTTTATACCCAACGAATCGAATGTTTAAAACTCTGTATTTAATTCATAAATAAAACAAAACACAATAGTAACAGTGCACGTACTAATAATGATGATAAAATTTAAAACTGTGTATCACCAAGAACTGTGTGCAGTAACAAAGCAAGTTTTATGAGTTTTCGTCGGAACTGCTTGTAAAATATTATTGTTTTACTAGAAACTAGGCCTATAATAGTGAAACAGTTAAATGTTAAATTTTATTGACTCAATACTGGAATTGAGACGCATAAATTTTATTTCTCATTGATCTATAAC
Organism: Reticulitermes speratus; assembly: GCA_021186555.1. Taxonomy (NCBI): domain Eukaryota; kingdom Metazoa; phylum Arthropoda; class Insecta; order Blattodea; family Rhinotermitidae; genus Reticulitermes; species Reticulitermes speratus. The sequence goes on along the minus strand of JAJKFL010000003.1, from coordinate 33,328,162 downwards.
GTAATGATTTAGGAGTAAATATTTATTTTACATTCAATTTTTTATACGTAATTATGCCAAATTCGTTGAAAATATAAGGAAGAGTATTCGTTGGCCTGGTTATGTGAGTAAAGTAAGTACAATATTACACCTAACCTTTTAAAGCCTAGCCTTTACTTTGTAGATCATAAGATTGAACACACAACCAGTCTACATTCCGCCCCCACAGTGTGTTTAGGTCTTGTATGGATCTCAGACCGAGCAGCGACTTTTGCTCTATACTGCCTTAACTTATATGTTTTTATAAAACAGAAGGTTAGTGTTTACTGCGCGGTACGAATCGACTGTTTAAATAAAACAGATTACATTTTGTACTTAAACGGTTAACAGTGCACGTCAGTCACAAGAAAGAGTGAATTTAAAGCAATGATTTTGCTTGAATTCTAAGCATGTGGAATATTTGTTTTTAATTTAATGAAGATTGTCTGCAGCTGATTTGTACTTAACAAGGAAAGCTGTTTGTGATTTTAAGATTAATAACTTAACAAAACCTAACTAAATGTGATAGCACTGAAATATATTTTAAGTGAATTACTTTGTTTTTACTGATGATGCATAAGTGTTCTCTTATCCTGTCACTATCATTCCACAGATGCTCCACACTCGCATTTATTTATCTATCATATTACACAACTTTATCGAGATACGGACAAGTCATTAAACAAACCACTATAAACGTAGGCTATATATTGTTCGGCTGACAAATAATCGAACTTTTGTTAAGCTTAGCAGTGTTTTACATTTCACATCACACATATCTTCTTCGAGAAATACCATTGCTTTTCCTATTACTCTCTTCATTTCGAAAAGTGAGCATGTAATATTTTCACCCGACCTAAGCAGCGTAGGCCTCCGCCATTCAAGTCCGTAGACTGGCGAAGGCGGTAGTGGGGAACCACGACTGCTTTTCCCGGTGTCTGAGAGGATCTGATTCCCCGCTATGCGACCACTCAGCATGGAGCAATGGCGGAAGTCTCCTCCCAAACACACAACGTAAGATTCTCGAAAACCGGAAATTAGACCTTAAATATAACTGCCTATAATTCTTGTTCTGGAATGAATAATGAATCGCAAAATTTCATCCAGTATTAATCAATCAATAACGAATTTCTATAGACTATTCATAAAGAAGTCCTCTCTCATGTATTCCAGGCATGACTAAAGGCTGAGATCTGTGCTCTTATGGAATACTACGCGGCGTAGTGTGGCAATTGTTTACCGACGTTTCGGGACAACGTATCGGTCCCATCTTCAAGGATCACACGACGCCGTGTAATATCCCAGAAGAGCGCAGATCTCATCAACATCGCGGTGGAAGCCTGAAATCAAGGTCATGTCTGAAGGCTGACTGGACACGAGACTCTCTGCACTTCGTGGCAGCCAAGAAAATCCCCAACGCCCATGTTAAGGCATCAAAGCACACCGTAAGGTCTATGGCCAGCTACACTACACTAGGAGACAATATCTGAGTGGTTGTCCAGAACGCTCGGATGTGAAATCACTACTCTCTTATACATCTTCCTCATAATTTGCGAGGAGCAAGAAACACAGCCATTCAGTGATATATGTTCTTTTATAGGGTTGTTATTTTATCTGACAAGTGTCATTTGTCACTTCCTGTACGCTGGATCTTCATACTGCCGTAATTACAACAGCCGACTGGCCACACGCGCCGGGGAATATCCGCCGGAAGCGACAAATGACATTTGGCAGATAAAATAAGGATCCCGACTGGTATGTGATGTCATATTATTTAGTAGACAGGTGCATAGACCTGTTTAATACAGCAGTTACCCTGGGCATTAATTATGACGATGAATAACTAAGTACTTAGGGCTATCCCTCATGAGAAATGACCCTTAAAATTCTTAGTTTTTACCTATTTACGTATTCTCTTTATAAAGCTCATATAGGCCTAGACCTACCATTCTTTTCTAAAGACACTTAATCTTCATTTTGCTTTACATGGCAGCATAACAACTACTCACTGACCACTGAAGGTAAGGGAACTTTCGGTATTTAATGCTGTGTTGTTACCGGCCACGCTCATGCAATTACCTTGCTAGTGTTGGCCAAACAACAGTATTTGCTGAAGAGTATAATGATACGATAAGGCAATTTTCTTCATTGTATTGTCACTTTCCTTCAAATATTCTACACAGAATTGCACTGTTAACGCCTTCAATCCATGTTAACCTCTCAGAATGAAAGGCAAAATTTTCGCCAATAAAAAACAAGAAAACTTATCAGTTTTTTGCGTATTAATGATTTGGTTTTTGGAAGAGAGACTAAAGGACATTTATTTTGATTTATACCTGAATACAGGCAGAAAATCCGAGAATTAATTTACCTCAAGTTGAACTGCTTGAATGTATTTATCATGTTTTATTTTCCTGAAAACATTTAAATTTTGCTATACTTACGAAATATTTGTTGGCTGTTTTATGTCTTCATTTTGTCGGCCATTCTAGTATAGAAACGTGAATTTATTTTACAACTGTCTTTTTACAGAGCCAGTGGCGTAGCTAGGTTTTTTGACGCCTGGGGTACATAATAGCAATGCTGGCCCCTAACAGAAATTATTAATTTTAAAAAAATCACAATTATTTATCGGATTTCCTTACATGCGTCTCAAAAATTTGCAATCTGTAAAGGACTGAAAGTCCAATTTTTCATTTAGAATATTCATTTTGCCGCCCACCTTCCCTGCCTAGGTACGCCACTGTATGCAGCATTTACAAACGACTAGCCGTTTATTGTCATGTCGCACATGTGTCAACGTTTAGAGCTATTGACCTATAGAACTTAAATAATTTGTAGGCCTAACAATCATGTAGTGCGTGTATGTGGAGTCACCTCAGGTTTCTACAGAACTTTCGCATTTGTACAAAAATACATATATATTGCATTATATCTATCTATCTATCTATCAATTATATATATATATATATATATATATATATAATGCAATATTAAGAAACCAAGCACACAGGCGAGAGGGGACCAAGAAGAAATCGGAAGCTCTCCTCAGGTGAAAATACTCTGTAGCCATGATGGCTCTTTGCTTTTCAGCCAAGGGGAGTTAGAGACACTAACCGACTTCCCATTGCCACCACCAATAAAACTACGTTGTCCCTCCTCTTTTCAGAACTGATCCTTAGATCTTCTTTTGATTTCATCCAAAAGCTTTCAGTTGTAGTGTGCAAGCCGTTAGATGGAGCAAACGTTTGTCATTATTTCTGGCTGTGTGTAAGTAGGCTCCACTCAATAAAGGACTTTCTAACAGAAGGAGATATAACTCAGTGCAATGAATGCAAGATGCGCTTAAAATAAACAGTAGGATGTTGGACTAGTTTTCAACTGTAGTAACACTGAATTCATGAAACATAGGTCTAATGCTATTATGAATTAATGTTGCATAAGGGCAATGATTTAAAAAAATGTTAATCCTTTTTATCACTTTTATGTAAAGGTGGTCATCGTTCTTCTAAGCATAACTTGTATACATCTGCGTATATACACACTAAAAGTTAAGTTTAATGTTGTTTTTTTACCATACTTCGTATCCAGCTTTGTTCAGGTTTGTGTTTCTGTACGAGAAGTGCAAAAGAATATTAGAGAATGGTGATAAAGTGAAGACGAATGACAAAGGGTCAACTGGCAGTCAGGAAGGTGAGAGAATTATTCAACATTCAGGAGAATACCACTTTGTTGCATGTGTAATTTCATAATTTAAATTTTTATTTTGGAAAGGGAATTTCAGTACTGGAGGACTTTCCTTGTATACTGGCTGTCGAAATAGACCTACAAGCAGCCTAACAGGAAAGTTAGCATCCAAAGGGTGAACGTGTACAATAGGATGTTTCTTTAGCTTCTCTAAGCCATGTATAGAACAGGGTGACCAATAGAGAAGTACACACACTGACATCCACAGAAGAAACTTACAGAGCAGTAGCAATCGTCGTTTAGATCTTAAGATATGCGGTTATAAATCACACGTAATAAATTCAATATAAAAATAAATTTGTTTTAAAACAAATTTATTGTAGTAGTTAGGAAGAACAGCCTAAACTCTAAACGTGGATATAACCGAATATAATTCTATAATACAACATGATTTGCATTTTCTGCGTTTTTTGAATCTGTTTAAGGAAAGAGATTCCCTGTATTAGCTATAATTCAGTTTGCGTGTATATATATAGCCTAGAGAATATATTTAAATTTAGAAGTAATAATAAGTTGTGAGTGGAAAGATTTCGGGCAAAGGCAATGACTCGCATTGCTAGAGTGTAGTAGAATCAATGGTCACACAATAATCTAGAAAGCGCGTACTTCCGGTACTAACACATTAAAGGTGCGCACACAAAAAAACTTTATTTTAAAAACGAACATAGCCTGCAAGATTGAGATAGGAAGGAGACGCCTAACAATCGTGAAGTACGTGTCTAGACAGAAACGATGATTTGGACTGCGAATCCAGAAGACCTCTTCTTGGCTATTTGCCAATTATTTGACTTGTAGGGTAGCCTACCAAATTTCTCTGTGAGATTGTAGAAGGCTACAGCCTAATCCCTACTACAGTACCCTCTTTATTGCAATATACAGCAACATCAAAGGCCTAACTCAGGACAAGCACATTCGATTTTAAGAATTTTAATTTTTCACTGTCATTGTACAGTGACTACAAACCAATTGATTGTATCAAATTACTCAAAAGTACGACTGGTGATTATGTAACTTACTCCCATGATTTGGGGGGGAGGGTGAATATGATTATATAAGGTAGAGAGATTGTACAGTCACGAACAGCAGAATCAGACGACAATTTTGTAACAAAAATCTTTTTTTTTTTGTATGGCTCGACAGCCTGATATGGGCCTGGGCCTCCTCGCTTGGTCGAGGTTGCATGGTCACACACATTTGAGACACACCACAGTCAGTAGGACTCCTCTGGACGAGGGACCAGCTCGTCGCAGAGACCTCTACCTGACATCACACAACACTCACAAGAGACAGACATCCATGCCCCCGGTGTTATTCGAACCCACGATCCTAGTAAGCGAGCGGCCGAAGACCCACGCCTTAGACCGCACGGCCACTGGGATCGGCAACAACAATCTTAGTCTTGTATTATTTCTTAAATCCAAGTTTTAATCAAGTGAACGGATTTTCCGGAAACTTAAAATATATGACACAACAGATTAATAAGGTATTAAAAATAAGTTGTGAAGATGGAAGTATCTTGGTGAAACAAGGATTCAAAATGAAAAGATTGTATGACGTTAGCGTATAGAACCTTCTGGGGAAAGAGAAGGCTTTTTCCCGAGCGACGCAGCTACACGTGTGGCTAAAGAGACCAGGCTGTGGAACGCAATTTAAACCTGTATTTATAGCTGACAGGCTGCCACGGTACAGTCTCTGCTACGAAAACATGAAGACTGCTTTGCACAGAAAACTAAGACTTGTACTGGCAGCTGCTGAAGCCATTCAGATTCAGAGGAACTGACAAAAATGGATTACTTTGATCACTGTTATATTGGACTGTTTTATTTATAAACATTCTGTCCAAGGAAAGTGATATTAGTGTATTAATATATACACTCTTCCATAGCACATAAATTAAGGTATGGGTCTAAACGGCGAAAATCCAATATATTAAAGGTTCTTGTTCGATCTCGGGTCAGTCCATGTGGGATTTGTGGTGCACAAATTGGCACTGGGGCAGGTTTTTCCCCGAGTACTTTGGTTTTCCCCTGTCAATTTCATTCCAACGTTGATCCATTACGTGGAAAAATGAAAAATTGATCATCTTTTTCTTCATCTTCATCACAAGGGTTGCATAATAACACCTACTACTACTACTACTACTACTACTACTACTACTACTACTCTACTACTACTACTACTACTACTAGCACTACCACCACCACCATTACTGTTGCTGCTGCACCAGCTAACATTATGTTGTACATAAAAGCTCTAATCCTCACTGAAATACGTACTAAATACAAGCAAGTTCCAGACCTCAAGGCACGTACACACTTATCTTACATAGCAAACGTGGAGTGTCCTATTTTATTTGAAAAGGATGTGATTATTGGCAAGAAAAGAAACTATTAGCGGACTGACATGAGAGCCAAAAACGAACAGAAAGACCACCTGTCTGAAATTTCTGCTCGAAAAACCTACAACCAAAAACACTACGAAAGTAAAAAAATAGTTTTATGTAGCTACCACTACTGAAGAATAAGAGCAAATGTGGTAAAACGTAGGTGTAAGTTAACATTTCTGTTTTACACAATGATCACACCAAACAATCTCCATACGAGCATGAAAACAATGGAGATAACAAAGATTTATCTATTAACCTTCAAAGTCAATGCTTACTATGCGCGAGATTTGAGGTTCTCACTGTGGTGGTGAGATCACTTCAGTCTTCTTGGATGTTACGCCGTGTCATCTGTCAAATAGTTATCTACGTTTCGGTGAAGTATAGTGCCTTCTTTTTCAGGGTCAAGCAGTCGAAGTGGAGTGATATTTAGGCTTACGTGTTAAAACAAAATTGCTCTACAAGACGAAAATTTACGTATGTGACAGCAAAATACGTGGAAGGTTTTTTTAATATAGTGTATTCACGTAAAATATTACATACTAACTAGGTCTAAGTGGAGGTGTCAACATTAGTCTAATACGTGTATGATGCTTTCAGTGCCCGTCAGTGTACAGCAGGTGCAAAGTACAGTGAGAATAATTAGGACGAAGCAAGCTGCGAACTGAATGGTCAGCCACAAAAATAAACTATACGTGGGCCAAGGTCAAATTTGTAAGCCTACATTAGGCCTACTAACCACAGATACGTGAAAAATTAATTGTGCTAAGGTCTTAGTTCTCGTAAGGTGTAAATTAAAGTGAAAGTTTTATGTAGCATGAATAAGGTAACAGTTAGTGAGAAATTAATCACAGTATTCAGTAGGCTGGACTTAAACTCAATTAATTAGCAAGGAAAATGTATTAAGATCTACAGAATTTTTGGGCTTTCATGTCCTAGATTTATTTCTACAAAGTAATAACATGGTGGAATGTGACAAAAGTTCCTACATAATTACGCGTACATAAAAGCACACAACTATAAACAGGTCTACCTAGGCTCTAGGCCTACAGGCTATTACGTTGGTTTCCACCCCCTTTATCATTCATGTACATTTGAACGTTTGAGACGTAGCACGGATATTGCAGTCGAACTGCTTGTACGTCATTGTACGACGTGTATGAAATGTTTAGATATCGACATTATGACGCCGCTAACGTCTGTCAAAGCGGGCAGGCCTGAGCAAGGTCAGCGTTTTCGTTGGGGTTACGCAGCGTCAGAGAATGAAACCCCCCAAATCCAGTGACACGCACAATGGCTGTGAACCAAGCGGGACGGAGCATAAGCAGCTGTGGCCTGCAGGTAATCAACATACTCATACTGTTTTTCTAAAGGCCCGACTGAGGAAAGGCATATACCACTACATCCGGTCTAGCCTGTTTCGGCCTGATGACTGATCCCTTTGTGATTTCGGCTTGGAAGCCCTAACCTCATTTATGTAGCAGGAACAGAGATAAGAATTACAAGAAAGGCAATATACGTATAACGTAATTGTGAGGCGCCTTTGCGTAACCTTTGTTGCTGTGGACAAGCTATAAGTATTACATATTATGCGTGTGTGTCTGAAGCTTTAGTTATCCAACATGCAAAGTGCGTGCGCCATGTTATATCGTCACCTGTGGCCTGTTCAGCTCTACTATAGTTTTCTACATAACTCATAAATGGCACGATTTTCGGAAGAAAATTTTTGAACATGAAAGGCATGTTTTGATTTTCTCTACAACTTTTGTCTGAAAAATTTGTCATTCTACGAAGAACAGAGGGAGATATCATAAATGTACATAGGTCTTCATGTAAAGTACCCGTTATTCTTTTAAGATGTTAATGAAACTTGAATTTTCTGGACAGATTTTCGAACAATAATCAAATATAAAATTTAATGAAAATCCGTCCCTTGGGAACCGAGTCGTTCCATGTGGATTGACAGAGGGTCGGACATGACGAAGCTAATAGTCGCTTTTCGCAATTTTGCGAAAGAACCTAGAAACTGAACACGTAACTTTTCCGTAGATTTGCCTAGTTTCATCGAAGGGCAAACACTTAAAATCAGCAATTCTTAAACGTAAATAAATTTTCTTTCAACGTTACGACATACTAAACCTTGCGTACTTCTATATTGTCACGTTTTATACATCGCAGATTAAAATAAACAGCCAAATAAGTTTACCCATTTCTACTCATGGATATCAGGGGATCTCTTCCAGCCTAAGGTTTCTACATAAAAGTATAATAACGACATTTTTCCACAAATTAGTAAGCCAAAGGAGTTAAACTACTTTGCTTCTAATTGCATAAAAAGTGATAAAAGTATTGTCGTTTTAGAGGATGGAAGTTCAGGCATTCAGTTCATGCAATATACCTCATATATTAATCAAAGATTATTCTTGAAAGTGAATACTGAGAAAGTTGAAATATGCAGAGGATGATTTGTGTTTTTTCACTGATAGACAAGCACAAAGTAAGTTGCGTTTGATATCTTTATTTTATTTACTAAAGTACCGTTAATTTTAATTCTGTTATATCTGTTAAAACGAATTCAGGACCGTAAACAAAACTTGTGTGCCTGCTAATTACGGTCAGATGCACAGTGTTTGTGTATTTGATCTAGATCCAACAAATCTGAGAAATAGAAAATGATTTTTATTACTTGGGCTCTCACACTATATGAGTAAAAGTTAAAAAGTTTCAACTAAAGTTCTGGATTCTTGAAAAACACGTAAGCATTTACTGCTAGCTCTTAGAGCCCATTAACCCAGCCCGACTCTCAGAAGACACAGTAGCCTATGTCTACTCCATGCGGAAAGCAGTAACTGGTAATTATGTGGCGGTTTTGTAATTCAGATTTGACTGTATTGTGAGACCTTGCGTGTCACGTTGACTTTATGACGTGGTACTGAGGAAGGAGGGAAGTTCGTGCACTTGGGATATAACTTAATTTCAAGATATTTTCACAGTTTATTGGACAGGTAAACGGTAGAAACCAGCGTAACTGATGTTAAATTCGTGATCGCAGGTTTAACTGTGAACACAGTATTTCTGTTGTCATGATATGTATTATCACGACTTCATATAATGATGTTGAAAGTGGCAATAAAAGATATACAATTTTATGTATGACGAATTTTCTTTACCGAAAACGGGGCCTTCCTAAATGTAATTAATATGTACATAAAGCTACAAAACCATGCAGTCTGATTTTAATGTACTGTTGTATTACCAGCCATTTTGAGTCCTTCACAGTAATTAAGGTGAGAGATATTTACAATTCCTAGCCCAGTTATTCCTAACTGGGCGATTTGAAATTCAACAACCGTGAATTGCATATAATTGTGTTACGTTTCTTTATAGTATATTTTACTATGAATTTCACTAATACCTGTATGAAGTTAGATACGATATACTTTTGAAACAAGTTCATTTAAAGCATAAGTACATTTGACTCTATACGCCACTTCCCTTTATTATTGTCGTGGTATTCTGGAGACGTTAACTCAACACTTAATTGGTCTGTGTATGTCAGTATTTGGCATTTATAAAGACGAGTCTCATTGTACACAAAGGCCTTCTTACGTCATTCTGACGTCATCTTACATGTAGTCTTGTTTTGTTTTATCACCTTTTGTATAATCTTAACATTTTGCTTCCTATGGCGTGAAAAATTGTTGTGTGTTTGTGTGTTTCAAATTGTCCAACCACACACACGCACCGTCCGTAAATATGCCGGTCTAACTAGGCCTTCCGTCATTACTCTCCAGACGTTTTAATTAGTCCGCCCTCTTCTACCGCCTGGTGCAGAGTGTGGTTGTTGCACTTGAGCACGCTCAGTGACACACACACACACACATAGATAATTCGTAGGACTCCCCTGGATGAGGGATCGGCCCGTCGCTGAGGCCTCTGCCTGTATAAAACACAATATTCACAAGAGACAAACATCAATGTTCTCGGTGGGATTCGAACCTGCAACCCCAGCATGCGAGCGGCTGCAGACCTACAATTTAGACCGGCTGGCCAACGGGATCGTCCAGAAGATGTTTAAATTTTGTAAACTCGATTCCGAGGTTTCAGCATCCGAAAAAGAATATTCTTTAACAAACCATTGTCAAAGATACTGAGCCGGGTTTAGCCATCTCCCACCCCAACCACCTCATGTAGCCTCCCATTTACCCATTCCTGTAACACTCTTAGGTTTCCTCATAACACTGCATATGCGTTTTCTCTCCTACTTTAACTCTATACCAAACAGTTTAGACCTGTGGCCTGTAAGTCTCACTAAATATTTGCGTTTTACTTTAAGACGTCGTCTGTTATCTCAGGCAGCATTGCGACTAGTGGCAGGACGATCGATGTGTGATGAATTAGAAAGGAATTGAAAGGAAGTTGTCGTGTGTGGCTAGACGGTGGCAATGTCCAAGAATTTTTCTGGAGGACCTAATAAACCACAAAATCCTCGCAGTGAGAATAGCATGTGTCCCAGCTGAAATTAAAACCTGGTGCTTCCCGGATCTAAGTCCAGGTCATTGTCACTAGATGTGTGTTCCGAAGTGTCTCTGCCAACAACAATACGCATGTGGCCTGTCTGACCCACGAATTTCTGTAGTAGGGATATATATATATATATATATACACCTATTTATTGCGTAATTCTCACGTAAACATCTGTTATTTGTGAGGTCCAGATGTTCCGTCGAGCGTGCTGTTTTCACACGTTTGTAATTTATGTTCTTCGTTCACAGTAGAAGGACAGAATTCACACCAAAAACTACTCAAATGGTTGTTTCGTTTTACAACTGAATAAATTATTTTATAATATATATTCTGTTCGAACACCTCAGTGAAATATGGTGATGTGGGCTTAAATTCGAGGTTTTAAGAAGTAGTTTAAAGAAAGAATGTTACGGCTGGAATATACTGTCTGGAGAGTTTTGTGGAGCAACAGTCACATGGATGGGAGAGGACGTGACTTTAATCACTGCAGATTCTCTATCCCAGTACGGCCAACATTTGTCCTAAGAGCTTTCGTTGTTGAACGTACATTTTATTTAGTACTGATGCTGTACAAAACGAGTTTAACACATGTCTCTCAGAAATAAAATATTTTTATTCCTTCATCTTAAAATGTGTTAATTTTTCATAACAATTTCAACAAACATTATGCTGAACAGCAGCAGACTAATTACTCCTGGTAAAGAGCACAAAGCCCATCCCAGTGGCCGTACGGTCTAAGGCGTAGGTCTACGGCCGCTCGCTTGCTGGGATTATGGGTTCGAATACCACCGGAGGCATGGATGTCTGTCTCTTGTGAGTGTTGTGTGATGTCAGGTAGAGGTCTCTGCGACGGGCTGGTCACTCGTCCAGAGGAGTCCTACCGACTGTGGTGTGTCTAAAGTGTGATCGTGAAGTCTCGAAAAATGAGGAGGCCTAGGCCCCCTAGGGGCTGTCGAGCCATAGGAAAAAAAAAGAGCACAAAAGAATATTGCATTAAAGACTCTCGGTGCTGAAGGAACTAATATGGCAGTTTGGTGTATGTTGCTTTATAGGCAGGACGTGAGAAATGGCGTTGCTTCGCACAGTAGCTAAGCTCGACACTAATTACCATTGCTGCAGCCTCCTCGCGCCTATGTGACTTGTCTCACCGAATAACCTGTAACTGACATTTACTTGAGTTGTCAAGAAATGTCTTACTCATAACCTACATAATACACCATATCTCAGTGATAAAAATGAAATAAAAATTTACCATAAAACTGCTTTACGAGAAATTCCATTGTTGCGTTGTTAAAGAGCTCAGCAAGTATTGGAAATGTTTGTGTGTTAGAAATATAAAAACTCTAATGAAATCATAAAACACTGCGAAGAAGTGAATTTAAGCACCTGAGTGCCAGCTACGAATGGATTGTGTTTCACACATTCCTATAATGGCGGTTGAGGAGGTACTGAATTAAAGAAATGCGATTCTCGAGGCCATCTGCGCGAATTTTCGATATGTGTACGCTTGGTTGGCGAAGGGGGGGGGGGGGGAAGACATCAGCCACTTTTTTTATTTATAACGTTATGTTTGACAAATAACTATTTTCATCAGCCTGTTGCCTTGAAAATGTTCCGAAATTCGGTTTTAAATTCTGCAGAAGCTAGTCACTGGGTATGATTGTAGATGTATCCTTTTTTAAATACCCTAGTTCTTATCCCACAGAATTCAGACATGTCTCCACACGTGTTAAATAAATTTAGTTTTATGAAAGGTAAAGGTAAAGTTCTCCCTAGAACAGGCCATGAAGGCCCAGAGGGGGAGTAGAGGTATAGCTCTACTCTTTCTTTAACCTCGGCGCTAGACGTACTCGGTATAGCGACTCGCTACGGGCTGGACGGCCCGGGGATCAAATCCCGGTGGGGGCGAGATTTTCCGCAACCGTCCAGACCGGCCCTAGGGCTCACCCTCCTATACAATGGGTACCGGGTCTCTTTCCGGGGGTAAAGCGGCCGGGTCGTGGAGTTAGTTTTATGAAAGGCAATAAAAATGAAATTTATGATTCCGTTAATTTATTGGAGTTCTTATGGGAAAAAGCCTTCAATATTGTAAAAAAATAAAAATATATTTTTTTGGATACGATTTATAGGTGCGTTCGCAAAATTCCGAAATGAGACTATTAGCTCCGTCATGTCTGTCTGTCTGCCTACCTATCTATCTGCCCGTCCGTCCGCATGGAACAACGCGGATCCCACTGGACTGATTTTCATGAAATTTGATATTTGAGTATTTTGTGAAAATTTATTGAGAAAATCTGATAAAAATAAGGGGTACTTTACCTGAAGACCTGTGTACATTTATGATAGAATCTCGCTGAAGTCTTCTTAGAATTAGAACTGTTTCAGACAAATATTGTAGAGAAAATGAAGACACACATTTTATGTTCAAAATCTTTTTCCGATAATGGTGCCGTTTATGATATAATGTGGAGAAACCTAATACAGCCAGACAGGCCACAGATGACAATATAATATGGCACATGGGCTTTGTTCGCTAGGTACCTATGCTACAGACACACCAGAATATATAATACTTAAAGTTTTCCAGTGCAAAATGCTTATGGGAACTCTCCTCATTGTTACGTTGCACATACATTGCCTGTCTTGTTTGAAGACATTTTTAAATATGAGTCTACTTATGTGTTTAAAAACATCCTGATTTCTGTCGATCACTCGGTTTTAATCCTTAGTAACACATTTAATGAAGGTCTGGGTTCTGCGTTTCTGAAATAGTTTTCCATAATTTTAACCTTACCAGGAATAAATTTGCTATGTAATACAGTAGCTTCGTGTACAATTAAGACTGATTCAGATTTAATGAGTGTTTATCCGTATATCCAGTCAATGAATGGTCTCAACTTCATCATGGGAAAAATCTGTACATGAAAATTCAAGTGTCTAGGATGTGACGCTATGTCGTTGGGCCCTCCCTCCTTCTACCGTGTTCACTTTTACCAAGAACGGATATCACTGTAATGAGTACGATAACAAGAACAACCATAACTTACACAATTCATCGTACTCTGTTTCCTACGAAAATAAAAAAAATTGCTTATATTAGATTACACAGATTTTTGAATTCAACATTTATTGTCACAAACAAAAACATTGAATTCTTCGACGGCAAAAGTAGCAACGCATATTACAAGTGCAGCCCGGAAGAAAAAAACCATAATCATAATTCAACCGTAAAGGATTCTGTCGAGTGTGTTCTGGTATAAGCTTGAATACTGATTTGGTCTTTGTCCGCCATCTTGGGGTTTTTATAGTACACTAATTCTAATTCAGGGTCTCGGCTTCTTTTCAAGTAAGGGGTGGGGGTGAGATATCGAACCTGGTGTACCCATTTGAGAGACTCAGTTTTCGAAAGACTGTGATAAAAATGTAACCGACGTGGGTGGAATTGGTTCTGTAAAGTTAAACTGATTTACACACAATTTAATGGACTACCCGAAAATTACTCTTTACAGCCAAAATACTGAGGAGGGATATTGAAAATGAAAAGATATGGGCCACATAGCTGCGCCGATTAAAGGTGTGTTTATCTGTACTTACTCGTATGATGAGCAATGTGCAAAACACAAGGCAACCGTAATGAAACGTGTCATATACATACAGCTCTTTGTAACAGACGAGAATACAAACGGCAACGTGCATCAACACCTCTCTGATAATGAAGTTTTTCCTTCGAACTTCGGTAGGATTTGATCAGACTTCGAAAATCTCAGATTTTTTATGTTTCATAAATTTCATTACCTGATCACGTGAGAAATGTTATATTAATAGGTCTATACATTTATACTGCATAAAACAATTTTGTAATTAATTATTAAGTTTATTGAAAATAAACTTACTCTTATTGCTTGAGTAGGCCTAAAGGGCCTACCAACTGCCCATAAATAAGAGGAAATTGTTTAATCACAAATGAATATTGTTGAAAATTGATATCTAACCATTTATTTCGTTGTTTTTCTAAAGGACTGATAGCGTGACAGCACTCTTGTTACACCTGGGCACTACTGAACTATAGCGTGACAGCACTGTTGTTACACCTGGAACTACTGAACTATAGCGTGACAGCACTGTTGTTACACCTGGACACTACTGAACTATAGCGTGACAGCACTGTTGTTACACCTGGACACTACTGAACTATAGCGTGACAGTACTGTTGTTACACCTGGACACTACTGAACTATAGCGTGACAGCACTGTTGTTACACCTGGACACTACTGAACTATAGCGTGACAGCACTTTTGTTACACCTGGACACTACTAAACTATAGCGTGACAGTACTGTTGTTACACCTGGACACTACTGAACTATAGCGTGACAGTACTGTTGTTACACCTGGACACTACTAAACTATAGCGTGACAGCACTGTTGTTACACCTGGACACTACTGAACTATAGCGTGACAGCACTGTTGTTACACCTGGACACTACTGAACTATAGCGTGACAGCACTGTTGTTACACCTGGACACTACTGAACTATAGCGTGACAGCACTGTTGTTACACCTGGACACTACTGAACTATAGCGTGACAGCACTGTTGTTACACCTGGACACTGCTGAACTATAGCCAACTTTATCGTCTTCTATAAAAAATGTGAAGTTTAGAATTTGCCACACTATAATATTGTTGCTCGTTTTCCTAATCTGTGTGGTCATGGAATTGTCCTTTACCCCTAAAGGAAAACACAAGTCTAGACTAAGCATATCTGAAGATGGAGTGTTGTAAAATATGGGGCTTTCAAATTATGACGCTGCGAAAACCTTTGTAAAAGCGATGAGGCCGAGACCAGAGTAAAAGCCGAGAAAGAAGTAGGTGGCTGTAGATGCACTGTAACGAGAGATGTGTTCACATTCTCGCCGGCCAGTCAAAGTCTCTTGACTAACCAACCAACCAAAGTGCTAACTAAGGGCGGAGACTTGCGCGGAGCGCAAGTCGACGTCCCTTGATCTGTTTAGCCATACCTGCGTTTTACCGCATTGCTGGACTCAATAACAGACTCTTAATTCTGAACTTGACTACAGACAGTGCTTGCTTATATACGGAACCCCTAAGTTATGACAGCGTTGCCAAGCGCCAGGAGAGAAATAGGCTGCCTCTTGGTTGCATCGTTGTTACAATGGGGGCTTCGTAAAGGTATCTTTTTTTTCAGGGCGAAACATTTCGCCCACCTGCCTTTGTTTCTGCGTTGTGCTGTAGTTCAATCATTACGAAGGGGTTCAGCACCATCATACAATGAAAAACATTGTATTCATGACCAAAAGTAGGGAATAAGAGGAGACGGAAGAAAATTATATAGCTAAGAGGTTCTTGATTATTATTCTTCACCGAATATTATTAGAGGGTTTAAATCAGTGTTTGCCAACCTCAGGTCACGACCTAAATCAGGATCACGGGGGTCTGACTTAGGGTTGCAAGCGGGTTTTATGGAGAACTGGATAATTGTGAAAAAATCAAAATTTATATCTATTTCGAACAGAATGATCGAGAAAATGTAATTATTGAATCTGTGTTTATTAATTTTAAACATACTGGAGCTTGTGTTCAGTATTTCACAAGTTCTTTATTTAGAAGCAAATGATTTTTCTAACCAGCACATGTGTGAGTTATTTAAATAAAGATTTGTTTCTTGCATGTTTTGTGTATTTAATATTGTCCCCAAAAATATTGGATTTGACAAGTAACATTAAGAATTTAATATATTTTTTAATAAGTTGCAGTGTTATATAATATTCAAGGAAAGGCACTAGTATTATTTTATTTATAGTAAATATCACTGTCTATTGCCGTTTCCATGTTAGGATCGCGGACCACACACCATTTAATACTTTAGGGTCACACACGTAAAAGGTTGGGAACCGCTGGTTTAAATCAGCCAGGATAGGTGACTGGGGTGTGTAACAAGCATCGGCTACAAGGTAAGTGCACTTGAAGGCAGTCATGTTAGCTAACACGGCAATATCACTAGTCAACCTGGCCGTAAAATGCAGATTGACATGAGAATGAGCCTTAAAGACTTAAGGGACTGATAGTTTGGACTGGATTCATCTTCTCCAACATAGGAACCAATGGCAGGATGTTTATCCTAGAAAACAGTTTTCGGACTCTGTATCAGGCGGGGAGTATGATAACTAATTCTTCAAACATCAGCTTCTCAAAGAAGATACTATCCCACGGAGTTAGTTTGCAAGGCTATGTAACATTACGTTACGTGATATGTGCAGAGCGAAAAACGTATGTTATATATCTTAAGATCAATTAATTTATTGACAAATTAAGGGACAGGTTTGTGATTTTTTACTTTTGGCCCTAATAATGGGACGGTGAAATCTAAGATTCCTTAAGCTGGTTAAGAATTTTCCCTCCTTTGTGTGGAACTCAAGACTTACTATCTTTTTCACCTATCCACAAGAATCCTATCCTGACCAAACCCAAGCCCTTAAATTGTATTACGTTAAGAAATAAAGTTTTCATTTAGGGAAATACTTGAAGCGTGGCGGCCACTTTTCACACACCACATGTAGGCATGCCGTAACAACGTCATGCACACTGGCACAAGACCAGACATGTTACTAACCTACACTACGTCCATCTCAACCCACACACGACTCTATTATTCTTTTATTGCTATGGACACTGCTGCAATCCAACACGTATTCCTCTGCCACGTTACACGAGTACAGTGCGTGTTTGTGCATGTGACCTATATCTGATTACTGCTTTGCATGTTCAGTAGGAGTCGGCTAAACAGTGCTACGTCAGATACCTTATTTCGGAGACTTTCATTAGTAAAGACATGCTTATTCTTGACTACAGAGTGCATGAGGCTATACAGGGATGACACCTTAAATTAATGTGTGTGGTAACATCAATGAAAAACACGTATCAAGTGATTTATATGAAACCAGGAAAGTTCATCTTCACAAGAATGGCCGCAATCCTGAACCAAATGAACATAGACCATACCCACCACCCCATACCTTTAAAGTACATTTTAATATTACATTTCGATTTACGCCTTCTTCTTCACAGCATTTTATCCACTTTTCCTCTACCTCGTACGTTCTACTTGCCTCGTCTATATCATCATACTTTATTCGATAAATCTAAAAATATTACGGGCTGGACAGTTTGGGGTTCGAACCCCAGTACGGGCAAGATCTTCCGCCCCCGTTCAGACTGGGCCCGAGGCCCACCCAATCTCCTGTACAATGGGTATCGGCCGGGGTGTGACATTGACCAACCACCCACAACTAGCGTCGCGGTTGAGCATGGATAGAACTATACTTCAGCTCTCGCTCTGTGTGTTACCTACAGCATGTCCATTTTACCTTTTATATGAACACTAAAAATGTTGAAGTTCGTTACTAAGGCCTTTTCTCCCGACTTAGCATCCTAAGTCAACTATGTCTCCATTACAAAAGCCGATCCTTTAACGCTGTTCAGGGAAATGGTTGCTTGGTGTTCTGTGAACACAACTGTACTCAGTGGACAGACTGCATTATCTTCAGTGTTAAAACCTGGCGGTACATATATTAACCACTAGGCTTTAAGGGCTTAATCTTATTTACTGAATGTTAAACTACAAATTAAATTCTTTCACAGAGATATTCTCCAGTGACGTTGAGTAGGCCGTTTGTTTCTTCTTACACGCCTAAGTTAAGAAGTTTCAAATGGAGACCGTCACCTGGCAGCGGTCAGGTCGTGCATCAGAATAAATATTTTCATTTAAATGGACGTGTATATTTTCCAGATCTTCAGGGCCTTTATTCCTTCAACTTATAGGAAAAAAAAAACTAACGTAGCGCCAGTGGTGTTGTGAGGAGTATTGGTATAATCTAGAGACGCAGTTATAATATTTAAGTTTTATAGCTTGTTATTAAGAAACATGCATAAGGAAAGAAAAACAATTACTTCCGCATTTAAAACAGAGCAAGGTCTTAATTGTGTGAGACGTTACGCAAAAAAGTAATATTTTGACTATTCATTTTATGTATGTATTAGTAGCTCATTTAACGATTAATTAATTCATATTAAAAATTATGGTTTAGAAAGATTGAACGATGGTGGATAACGAATTAAATCTATCGCAAACGAAAGTCTCGCTGTCTAATTTATGGTACTGTCGACGAATTTGCCTGAAGGAATGAGGAAACCTAAAGAAAACTCAGCAAATACAAAGAGTGTTGAGATCTGAACCAGGAACTTCCCGAATATAAAAGTGAGAATCGTCAAAGTCAACATTCTCGGCTTGATTGTTTAGATTATTTGACTGTTTGAAGCCTGCTGTAACTTTAAAAAGTTGTTCACTCTTCACAAATTGTGCCCTTATTTGTTTCGAAAGGATTTCACAGTTAGTTCCTCTCTTTCCTAGAACAGCATTGACTTATTCGTCTTTGCAGTGGCACGGGTTTTATTATTTGAGAGATAGGAACTGTGGATGAATGCCAATCTTCAGAAGACTTATGTCAGCGGTCCGTAGTCAGCAATAAATAATGAAACGGAATTTTCTTTTATGTTTCTAAATGAAAGGTTTTTGAAATAATAGGCTTAAATTCAATTACTATTAAAACAAAATACTAAACATTTGAATTTTCTTCCCAATGCAGCAGGATCACATGCTTAATTATTACACTTACCAGCACCATAATTAATAATATTGCCATCCACATTCCTATTTTTAAAATGCATTTAACAAATTTTCAGATACATTAATGTTTTGTGGCTGAATAAGGTGGAGATATTTATTCACTGAATGTGACTAAGGTCTTAGCGTCTGAATATTTCAGCAACATTCTGAAGTTACTCAGGACTTCACACTGTGCTCAGTGCCAAGAAATGTAGAACCTTTTTCTTTCTTGTATAACAAATAAAAACGTATAGAACATGCCTTTTCGATTAACATACTAATGTTATTGGACCTTCTACAGGCGTTCAGAATACACTTGTTTATGGTCATTGCAAGCTGGGGTCTTCTCATTCCAGCGATCGCATAGATAGAAGGGAAAGTTTGTACAGAGAAACGTGTAAGATAAAAAAGTTCTTTTCCCAAGCGAATCTTTTGATGTTTTTCCTGTAAGGCATACGACTTTTTTTTATAACATCAGCTCTCTAGCTGGAAGTCATCTACACACGCAACCGATGAAGTTACATAAAGATGTGCAGCTTACTTATTGTGATTGAATCTATTGATTCCTTTGGTACTTCCCTGTAACAACTCCGTGTCTCGAAGCTATTCCGAATAATAAATGAAGTCATCGGTCCCGACGATTTGGAATACATTTGTTGTTCGAGAATGCATGAATAAGCTGTAGCATAATACAAAAAGAAGACTGAAACGCTTAAACAGGCACGTAGGCATATCTGAAGAGCTAAAGAATATCACGTCATTATGAGAACTGTCTAAATACCTACTTCTAAAATTGTCATATATAATATCCACAAACGCACATAATGTAAGTACGTAGATTTTCAATGTTTTTCTTTCTGTCTTTAGCCGACATTACTTTCCGGTCCGGTACATTTCTCACACTTCTCTATCATACTGCATTCAAATATATGTCGTGTTATTCTTAATTAAGTTTTGTGCAGGCTCAAGTATTAAGAAATTTTTCATTGCCTGTACTACATTCAGCGCGAATAACACAAACAGCAATGTGACTGTCAGTCGACTATATGTGACTGCAGATAGCTAGCCAAATATATGGTATAATAACAAAAACAAATAAGCCATTGCCTTAATTTATGTTGTGTGCAGCTTTAAGTAGCAATCTGCAATATGCATAAACAATTAATATATTTTTATGTAATTAATTAGCAAACATGCGAACTCCTTTTCGTCTAAATACATATTCTTTACTTGCTGTTATTGCACATAAAATGGAATGTGCAATAAATTACTTTAACATAGAGTAGACAGGATTTTCTACTGTTCATACCGTGCATTGTCGCTAATTAAAACACAATACTCAAACTAACAAAATGCAATCTTCTTATTTCTAGATATTCTATATTACAATATCTGTAGACTAATCCAACAGGTCTCTATCCCTCCTGGGATCATCAGGGATTCCTGTAAAAGTAAGAATGCACAAAGAAAACTAACAATATATTTACATGTTAAAAAGATATAAAATGTGTAAAAGATGATCAGTTAATTGTAAGCGATTTCGTAGTGGATCCCTGTTCTACTGCAGATTAATGTTAAAAACTTTAAGTTAATTAATATTATTTTAAATTGGTTATACGTATTTATATTTATATTTTAATTAACTTAATGTCTCTAACATTAATTTGCATTAGACCAGGGATCCACTACGAAATCGCCTACAGTTAACTGATTATCTTTTATATATTTTTTATTTTTTTACATGTACATATATCGTTAGTTCTGTCTGTGCAAGCCTTACTTTTATACGAATGCCTGATGATGATCCCAGGAGGAGTCGAAACATGTTGCATTAATCTACAGATACTGTAATTTAGAACATCTAAATATAATAAGATTGCATTTTGTTGGTTTGAGTATTGTTTGTTTTAATTAGACAGGATTTATTTTCTATTCACTGGAGACGTACTGCGGACATTCTATGACGAGATATTTTTATAATGAACTTTAAACCAAGTGCGTTCCTGAGATTAAAAAATCTGAGGTCACTGTCTTTGATTCCGTCTTATGGAAAGCTGCATATTTTCTCTTTGGAATAGAGACATATCTTAATCCTGTGACGAATCGAAACACGATAAGTCGATTGTCCATTTTTTGCTCTAGGCACTTTGTCCACTATGCTGTCCCGGCTCCCATGTTGCTTTCCTTTTCATGTTTGTGAAATGAAAAGCATGTCATGCAGGTTGATACTGACACTGACATTTACAATCAACAAAGCCTGTAATAACTCTATGACTTAACGTCGCCGTCCTTTTGTCAATAGCGTGGTTCGTATCTGTGATTTTTCGTATACAGTGCACAATGTTGAAGTGAAAACTTCTTCAGTATGGGAACGAGGCTAAACAACTAACTGTCAATAGGGTCATCACAGCTAACACCGAAGCTCAACATTAGATAGCAACATTGGGTCTGGCCCATCAAACGTCCATCATCACAGTCTCTCTTAGGTTGCCTTGGAATTCAAGTGAAACACATAATATAAAAACAGGCCTTGTGTAAATGTGTACTTATATTTCACTCATCACTGTACTACACTAACGACTCATGCTCTCATATGGAAGTGTTACGATTTTTTAAATATTCATGTCAATAATGTTTTAACCTTCTGGTATGTAATTCCTTTTATTCTGGTGGCTAGTTACATAACCATGTTCAGTACAGAAGCTTCTAAGCTGACAATAAAGGCAGCAAGTCCCTCCGAAACGTCAGCAACTAGCTATTAGGCTACATAAGTTAATCCCAAAAGACAGTGATTTTCACATTCATTATTCAGCAAACACGCAGTCTTACTTTCATTTCAAGAAAATCACTTTTCAAGAAAGTGATTTTTATAATGTATGTGTTTGTGTGTATGTGTGTGTCTGTTTGTCTGCCTGCCTGTCTAGATCTACAGAATGACTGGAAACTGTTTTATTCATAGGTCTATGCATGGTGTATGTGTGCGTGGTGAACGCACATTCCAATCCACAAGTTTCTTGTAAATATGAGTGTAGTAACCCGAAAATTCATTTCTAATGTTGTTTGCAAATCCAAATGACATTCCCAGGGAGGCTGTAAGCATTTCCTATAAGTCGCTCAATGTATAAAGTTCACACTCTATGCATCACACATGCCACCCAAGTGCCATACCATGACGTAAAGTGATTTTGCTTGGCTTGATAGCATGTGCGACAGGTAACTAGGCTCTTGAATAGCCTTGAACTTGTGTGTTTGTGTGAGTGTGTGCGTGTGCGTGTGGGTATGAGAGAAAGAAAGAAAGTGAGAGAGCCTTGGGGGGGAGGGGGCTTTCAGAGAAGACTTCTTTTTTGTGAGAATATACAACCAGGCTTTTCCTTTTCGCTTTCATGGAGAATTAATGATTTACATTAAATTTAAATTAAATCTTGTTCATTCCCTGCTGGGTCACGTCTTTTCCTAGATGTCCGTGAAAGAAATTTAGATGCGGTATAAAGTAGCCTAAATTTAAGTACAAGATGTCATGTGTATGTTATAAAGGCCTGCATCAATTTAGTTCAGTTGGCAGTGTGCGTAACTTACTGAAGTGAAACTCGTATATAAGGTACTGCTGCATAATATCTAAACAAATAGCCTATATAATAAAAAATAACATCTATATGTATGTATTGTTATGTGTATGTTATAAGGAAATGATCATAAAATAAATAGTGCCCTTTACTTTTCCTCGTTCATCTCTTTTATCTGGCTGGAATTCTTGGTATTAGAAGTGCTGAAAAACCGGGCTGCATTGCCAGGGAATGGGTACTGAATTTTGTGTACATTAAAGATTGAAAAATGACAAATTTTTGAATAAATGGGCTGTATTTACAAATGACACGCGAATTTTTAATTGTGTCGTTTAAGAAGTAGAAGTGTTTTTATTTACTTCGAAAATTTTGTAATTAAAATTGACTTTTCTACATTAGAGTCTATTAATGTATGAAGAATAATACACTTTTGTTTACCGCAAATTTACAGTCTCATCTCCGCTACTCTTTCTGACAAACTTTTTTATTACTTATACAGATATTATACGTCAAGAACGTTTTCTTCATTCCATGTACGAGTATTTCTTCGAGAATCTCATGCAAACATTTCAAGAGGCTTCACGGATAGCATTATAAGAAGACAATTTACGATGGGTCCTGTATTTTGCTAGACTCCTCTGGTTCCTTCACTTTAACAGCAATTTATGATTAAATAAAAAAACAGTCAGTATGTAATTGAAAGAAAGTTTTCTTTACGCCAAAGAGTGACGCGAAAGGTCATTAGCTTTGTTGTTGCAGGCGCATCGATTTTATCTTCTTTGACATCTGGCAACTCAGAACGCTATTTTGATCTAGAATAGGACTCCGGGGAACGGGTATATACCTTTATCGCGAATGTGCAGAAACAACTTTCTTCTCACACTGCCCAATCTTTCGAAAGACACATTTAAAAGTACTGCATGTGGTCAAAGTTACATGCGACATAACCATGCGAAGTAGAATTTCAGTGTGAAATGTCCTAAAGCTTTCACAGCGACTGAGTTAACCTAGTAATCTGAAGCGAATGGCAGCCCGAGATGTCTTTTTTAGTACCTCAGGGTAGTAGACTGTGAGCAGAACAGGCATTTTAAAACTCTTAATGGATATACCTTAAATGACTACTGTATCAGGTTAAATCACAACCCCATATTGTTTCCTTTATATTCTAATCTCCATTGAGAAAAGTTATGTAAATTCTTGGAACACTTAAATGTTTTTAAATCAAGAATCCCCCTTTCTCTTTCATAATTTACTGCTCATCCCTGTTACAATAAAGGACATTAATTAGACAAACATATTTTTGTGGTATCTTGCATGAAAATCACATAATTGGAGGCCGTCTCATAATTCTGTTTCGTAATTTCCTATGACTTCCGCAGTGAGGTATACGGATAGTCGGGAAGAGAGAAAATAAGGGAAGAAGAGAAAAAAGCTAAAAGAATTGAAAACTGAAACAGAAGCATTAACGAAAAAATAAAAACGGAGAAAGCACAAAGGCAATTCCCATATAATTTCTAATTCGTTATACACTAAGTATTCCCACTAGTGGATATTATACAAAATAAAATGACAGATTTTTAATAAACCGTTAAAAATAAATTAATCAATAATCGTGTGTACTTTGTGTTCAGAAATAAAGTAACAAAATTTCAAGTTTAAATTACAATGTAAATTATTCAACCATCCTTTTCCAGTGTTGTAAATAAGAGTATGTTTTACACATGTTAATTCTATAAATATTTACACGTTCTTTACGAAGTAAGAGAGAACACCTGATGTGGAGCCCACGTCCATCCGTAACGTCGGGCCTTTCGGCCTTTCGCAACCTAGTATCAGCGAGGAAATTTTTCGTTGGATTTTCTTTAGATTCAGAACAGGAGTTTTTTTTAAACTGTTGAGCAAGCGTCAATTTAGTAAAAAACTGATTTACTGGCGTTCATAAAGGGGCATCAATGAATATCTGCCTGTACGAGCACTTCCTATACTTCTTAACCTGCCTGTACGAGCACTTCCTATACTTCTTAATCTGCCTGTACGAGCACTTCCTATAATTCTTAACCAATCTGGGTGAAATTAACGCAAAATATCGTTACTTAGTGCTTTGGGAAATTATGAATTTTGTGAAATTCAGTGCAGTGGCGGCCATATATTACGTAGGAGTAAATACAATTTTGCTCGTATTTTTACATTTGTAATTGAATTTGGAAAAGCTGTGATACAGGAAAATCTCACAAACATTTGTTACGTGGTAGTGAGTTTCGTAAAAGTCGGCCCAATTAGAGACATAATTTACCTAGTCTCTTTAATGAATTTTATCCGCATGCTTGACATTTATTTTCCGATTTGGGTGAAATTCGGTATAAGAAACCTTAATATAATCCTGCTGAGGATACGCGTGATTTCAGGCTTCCGCCGCGGTGTAAATGATATCTTCGCTCTTCTGGGATGTTACGCATAGGCCTTGCCTGCCTTCTATGTTTCCCATCTCTCCCTTTTTCCCTTTTGTGCCGTACTTTTATCTTTTCCTCTCGTTTTCTTTTTTTTCTTTAGGTCACCACTTCCTGCACCTGGCAAGGGCTTCATATTCAGCGGCCGCTTTCCCTCATAACACCCCTGAGGCAAGTCGGCTCTTTTCCTCTCCTTCCCCTTTCTTCACGCTCCACTATCTCTACTGGCTAGCATGACGTTCTCTGAGAACCAGTCTCCCACACTATTCCCTATACAACTGCCTACCTAAGTGTTCCCGGCATTCTACTTGAAATGCTTGACCCCTGAAATGGGACAGATACGTTGTTTCGAAACGTCGGTAATAACTAATCTACGCTGCGTAACATCCCAGAAGAGCGAAGATCTTGCTGAGGATATGTAAGTTTCGTAAAATCGGTACATGGGCGTAAATGAGATTACCTTTGCGCTTCACAGTGGAAACGGACGACATTTTAAAAGTAGAGAATTCCTTGGTAAAATCTCTGTATTAGGTATGACTACACTTTTTTAAATCTTGTATAATTAGTTGTTTATATGTCCAGCAGATGCCATTAGCAACCTAAAGCCTATGTGTTCCAATTTATTGTCCCTTAATTATTAGTGACACTGTCGGTGTAAAATGTTCTCGGAGAAAAAGCAAAAATGTTTATTTTGCAATTGTATTCCCTTTCTAACTGCTTGAAAATTCACCATCGCATTTGCAATGGGCAAATTTTGGTAATGAATTATTCTTAATGCAGGTCTGAAAACTGCAACTGGCCCGAGGTTTACTTTATGGATCTTCTTGACATCAATGATTCTTCAAGTAGATAAACCCTTCTTATTCTCTGCCATACACACGGCGTTTCCAGTTCTCAACTCTCCTTGGTACAGCAGCAGAGACAAGCCCAATCATCCTAAAAGCCTTCCATCTCCTTAGAAAACAAGTATGGTCGTTGACCGCAAACTCGTTTAGACTGAATTTCGGAACAGATTATACAGCAAGGGCCTGAGTAAACTGTGAGAAAAAAGTTGATGACTAGAACACAATATTTTCGAGTTGTTCCGATATGTTCTTTGTAGACATTTGATTGTATCGATAAAAGGCTATTCTAATGTCTAGGGTTAATAATCAATAAATACTGAGTTCTAGAGCTTTTGCATTGTTTGGAAACCGAGACACAAAGAAACAACCCTAAACAATAAATTTAACTTCTAACAGTTCAATTTTTCAGTACCTACCTATCTGTCAATCCCTGTACGTCGCTATGGTCCATTGTAGCCCAAAGTCTTCTTTTTCCTGGTATATGGATGTAGTTGTAGATATTTGGAAGCACACATTGGACGAGGAATCGGCCTGACGGGAGGCCTCTGTCTACTCCAGAAAATACAAACAAATAAAAGAGGCATCCAACCATTCACTACTAAAATTCGAACCCATGATCCCAATTTTCGACAGATAGAGTACAGTACACATCTTAGACCGCCTTCGAATTAGGACACGAATATCGACTTTTTTTGCAAATAAACAAAAGACACAACAAGCAGAGCGATATTAAGTCATTTGAATGTTGGCAAAACTCAAATATTTGGAAACCGCACATAAAATCTTTTTTAGCCATAAACAAATTACGACCATCTCGAAGTCAAAGAATGCATGCTACTATCCAGTGTAGAATATCTTTTTCTTCCCGCTTCGTATCCAAAGATATAAAGATTAAAATGTACACAAGTGTAATATTGCCTGTTGTTTTATATGGGTGTGGAAATTGGTCTCCCGCAATAAAGAATAGCAAGGCTGAGGGTGTTCGAAAATAGAATGCTGAGGAACGTATTTGGGCCTAAGAGGGAGATATTAATAGGAGACTGGACAAAACTGCATAATGAGGAGCTTCATAATTTGTGTTCTAGAACGTATAATTTTCGGATGTTCAAATCGAGGATTATTAGATGTGTTGTGCGCATGGGGAAGAGAAGAAAAGCAGATGCGGCTTTGATGGGCAAGTCTGAAGAAAAGACGCGACTTGGAAGACCTAGGCATAGGTGGGAGGATAATATTAAAATACACTTAAGGAAGGAGCATTAAGATGGCTTGAACTGGATTTGATATGGCACAGGACACGGACAAGAGACGGGGCGTTGTGAAAACTGTAATTGTTATTCGGGTTCCATAAAACGGAGAAATTCTTGAGTAGCTGAGGAACTATTAGCTTCGAAATAAAGTCTCTGCTGTATGAAGTGAAATATTATGTGGGATCATCTCTGGCCTGTCTCTCTGTGCCGTATTTTTTGTAATTTTCTTACAAAAATTGCGACTTTAGGAAGAAAGTGTTTCGATTTTCTCTACAAAGTTATGTAAAACTTTTCTCAAACTCAGAAGAATTCAGACAGATTTATCACAAGTTTACATAGGTTTCCACGTAATGTTCGTGCTATTTTTCTCGATTTTAAACAAACTTTTACTTTCTAAACACATTTCAGTAAAATTTCTCAGTGTAAGTTGAATGAAACACATTTCCCTACGAGCCGAGGTGTTCCATTCGGACGGACGGACGGACGGACGGAGAGAGGCACACATGATGAAGTTAGCAGTAGCTTTTTGCAAGTTTGCAAAATGGAATAAAATCTAACCTTGGAACAAGAAAAACACCTTCAGAACAAATGCGATTCGTGAAACTCCACGTTTTTTCAAATGAAAAATATTATACACGTACATAACACAGCTGAGATAATTTTCGAAGTACATTCTGAGCTTAACGCAAACAAGATAGGCTAAGATCATGGAAACTCAGATTTTTTAGTTTACTTTTCTAAATCCGTTCTTTTTCTCTAGTTAATCGTTAAATTCCGCACACAATTTATTAGGTAATATGGCAAGGCATTTTATTTGGACTAACATTTATGATACTCTTTTAAAATATTGGTTGGGATAAACGATTTAATGTATTAAATGTATATTTCTAGAGCGGGGAGATTTATAATTATGCATTAAAATAACTGAAATCATAGAGAATGCCCCTTTCAATACAATTTTAATTTTAATTTTTGCACTAACGAGGCACTGAATATTTTTTTGCATCCGTTTTCCATAAACGACAAAAACCGTATATAGACTTCGAATGCCTGTAAATCGAATTTATGCTCTTTAAACACCTTATAGCTATTAACCTAAGATAAACACAGCCTGGAATGTTGTACTAATTTCATATATTATTCTAAAATTTAATGAACAAGAGTAAGACAGATTTTCTTGAGGTTTTCTTTCCCCCTCCCTGCCAATATTTCTCTATTTTCTATTTGATGGTGCTTGAATTACGCAGAAAGGTTTGGGATGATACTGCCTAGTGGGTCGTATAAATCAAGGCGAACCTCGATAAACCAAGTTTACTTCGTGCATCAGGAGGGGATATCCCTGCGTAAATACAGTGAAAAACGAAATCTACCTACTCTTAACATATCCCTACACTCGCTTCTATATCTATAAACTTAGCTTAATATTCCATAGGGATTGGCGGTGAAAATATATGTGGACGATATTTTGGGGCATTTGATTTCCATGAGGAATAGAATATACGGAAATGGGATAAAATATACGCCATTACAATATGAGAGGTGCTGTAACTGGGATGCCACAGCTATGTGGGATGTGCAGTTCAAAGTTTGGAAGGTTGTTTTATGTTTCAAAGCGGAGTAACTGGATTAGCAGCTGATGACGTATAGAGTCTATAGCATCTGAGTTTATCACAGCTGTGGTGAGAAATATTCCACTGTTTTTGGATACAACTTCTTGTAGACTGGTATTCGATCAAAGAGTTAAGGGAATCACTCCATTTTGAAATTTGATAAAAACGCTTTAGAACATTGTCACATCTATAGAGATCAGCGGTGAAATACCAAATTCTTTTTGTTATTAACTACAGTTGCTCTGCAGTTGAAGTTTACAAGCCCTCGAACTTTACTCGTATCACAATTCCATCTACTTGAAAGTGAATCGGGCCTGTTGAAACCTACTCAATCACATTACATAACTGCTCGCCAGACAAATTACGCCACATCCACAGAATAAAGAAGCAAAACTTCTTTCAGAAAACAAAGCACACTGAGAGAAACCTCCTATACTGTAACCATTCCTTAATTCACACAGAACAGACTTTTTAATTACGGTTGCGATTTTCCCTTGAGGACCGCTGAATACAGCCCTTGAGGACCGCTGAATACAGCCCTTGAGGACCGCTGAATACAGCCCTTGAGGACCACTGAATACAGCTGTAGTAAAACAGATGATTCTAGTATTATGCACACGTCCATGGGTCTGTGTGCTGTACTTTTGTATACCTTAAAATTACAGTCATAATAATAGAGTATTAGTACACACATTACACATTTTGGATTATAAAAATTATATAACTGTAATTAAAGTGCATTAAAAGCTTAAATATCAATTACGATGTTAACTCTACAGACACATATAAAGGACACGTTCAGATTAGTACACCTAACCTGCTTCCACCACGCTACAGGCTGTACAACCAAAGAATCGTGGTCCCTTCACAGAACCATCCCGACCAAACTTTCAGCCAATCTGTCTTATTATCCATTGTGTAAAAAAGAATAACTTTTGCGGGTACTGACCAATCATTTCTAAGTGTAGAGGTTAAGAGCAGTTGGAGATATGCCTCCACTCCCGCACCTGCCTACATGGTACGTACTGGGACAAATGTACCGACTTCTACATCAGTTTACATTTGATAATACGTTACACCGCATTAATAACTAATGTCAAGATAAATTAAAGGTCGGTCAGGTGTTTAATATCGAACTTCATCGGATCCAGTGTACAGGAGGTGGATTGGAAGCGAAATAGTGCGCTTTCTGAAATGAATCTAAACAAAACTACAACTCAGAATGCACAACCTAAGGAATGCTTTGGTGCAAGAATAATGAGAAGTTAAAACCGACAGAGAAATTTACCATTTAATTAAGCATTACTGAGACGTAAGAAGCTTGAATAAAAAATGTAGCTCATAAGAAACCTATGCTGCAACAGCAATATTAAAAACACAGATAAACTTAGGTGTCGTTATTTTGTTACATTTTAATGAAATCAAGGTAATTATTCGTTCCGAAAAACACGTCTTCATAATAGCTTTTTATTCTTATTTTTACACTACGACATGTTTCGGCCTATTTTCTGACCATCATCCGGTAGTTTACTTACAATAGCATAAAATGAACTCTTAGGTAGAGGCCTCTCCTTAACATATAACGTATACAATATCCACACCTAAAATATTATTCCCAATAACGGAATAATAAAACGACAAAAATAATAACACGACACACGTCCCATCCACGGGAAATTTCATTCCACATTCAGCGTATCATGGTCCTTACATCATTTGGATTCTGTCTTTGCGTTCTTCTGCACTCTGGCGGAATCTCTACGACTTACATGTATACGGGAAAATACTTGAAATGTGTATGCGTGAAAATACTTGAAATGTGTATGCGGGAAAATACTTGAAATGTGTGAGGCGCTTGGTAATAAGAAAGTGTTCTCAATAGAAAATTACAAGCCCTTCCAAATCATCTGTTAAATTTGTAGCCACCTTGTAGAAGAACGTTCAGGTCCTGTGTGAGAGGGAACAAGCTCCGTGTCCATTACAAGGACCAAGTGCTTAATGCTGTTCAGGGAAATAAATCGCTCCTTCTTGTATGACTCATACGAAACACAAAAATACTCCGTATGGCCAAAAGCTAATTTGCTTGGTATTGCAGTAGGTGGCACTTGCTCGCAATAAGAGGGCTTTGTTAAAGTTAAGTTCCTTCTGCACTTACATGGATGGACACTCATTAAAAACACCAGTCCTAGGCAGAGCCTATAGTTGGGGAAAATAAAGCTAAAATTGTAAAAGATGAATATACCCCTACGTAAATAGGCCACGATTTTGTATTTCCATTTCTCTGCCTCAGTCTAAATAAAAATCACATTTTACAACATGCATGCGTTACGTGTTTAAAATTACGACCAATGCAAAGCGGAATAGAAAAATTGCTAGTATTGATTACCATACATTTCGTACGTGCCTATGCATTCCAAAAGAAAGAGAAAACTGTAGGGGGAGCACGACGAGGCCGCTCGCTGTGTAAATCATATTGAAAATTTGCGTAAATTCTAGAGCGTTGAAGAAAGATAAACATTTTATATGTTAAATCGATATATTTATTTTTAAATGGAGAAGACCATTACTCCTTTCATTCAGTTATTATGTACATGATCTGAATGATCTTAATACTAATAACTAACTCATTTCGATAAAGTCAATTGCACTTATTTATCCGTTTATGCGAGGTAAATTACATTGAATATTTTTACACAGGAGAAATGAAATATAATGACGCTGAGTAATGAAACACCTTATGTCACTGACGTTATAAACATGTACTTAATGAACTTACTGGATTTCTAGATCTGTTGTGAATTACGCGCTCTTATCATTTATTTAACAGCTCTGATTCAGCTACAAACTTTATATAGCGTTTAGTACGTGAACATGAAATTAAAGCAGAAATTCTGACTCATTTAAAGAGAAACAGCTAGTCGTTAGTGTACTTTAATTTTAAGCCGAGATATTATATTATGTTTTGCTATTTATGTGTCCACAATATCGCGAGGTTTTGTGTCATTTGTCTAAAGATAATTACTGTTCTAAAACGTTCTGAATATTGCACGATCAAGGTGCTAGCAGCTGTTCGGATAGCGGTTTGGCGTGATGAGAAGGAAGATCAGCTATGAAGACAAAGGTGGAAACAATTCTGGTGGGATCAAGGAGGCGGTTTTAGCACTTCACAGCTTCGCCGCTTTACACAGTTATGTCCTTCAGGCAATATATTTAGGCCAGTAGAGTACAAAAGTCTACTACTCAAAATGCTTTATTTCTGCTGAGAAACTGAGAGCTTCGTGCTTGGAAGATGAGCTCACACTTGTTTAAGAATGTAAATGAAAAGTTTTTCTGCCTAAGATGCACCACACGTAGCCGCCGTTCGGATGGGAAAATTACATCAAGCGTGTCACTTTCAATAAGAAAGATGTTTCCTTTAGGGTCAATAGAGGTAGCTAAATTTCTGAACGGAATAATAATAGCTTATTGGCTGATGAAACTAACGTATGTACAGCTCGTACATGAGTGATTGTTATGTTTGCATGAAACAGTGGGCCTAATTTTTTTTGTCAGTATGGTATTTCTTCTTTTAATATAAAACGTGGTCAACAGATATGTCTAATAATTATGCACAGCTGTCAGGTTTGTATGCAACTGAATCTTCAGTAGCTGCGAACGGTATTCATTTAGATCTGTTGTGTGACAGTTAAGTTAAAGATTAGTATCAGCTAACATGCTCCTTTCTCAACTGTTTGTGACAGAACATGTCACTAAGTCGTGCGTCTGTGTTGTCCTTATATTATTTTTCCACCACCATTATTAACAAGACTGTTTTAGCATACACTCTATGGCCCAGACGCTTGCAGGTTAACTGACTTACCAAAATAATAAATGTCAACATATATTGGTTATTTGGAATATTACGTTACGATGTACAAACATTATAATACGGACATTTCCGATCAGTAATCTCCTCTAACCTCTAATTGGATGTTTATTAAGTGTGTTTGTTTTCGGTAAGAATTAGCACTTATTGTTGTGATAACGTGCAAGAGATTGCATAAGAGCCAGATGTTATTTAAAGGATAAATTGATGAGCAGTGACAATGATCATGAAAATTTGTCCTCCGAATTATTTCATAGTGTGACTGGGTTCGTATGGTTAAAATATTTTTTCTGTCGAAATTCACCGCCAATTGCTGAAGTTGGACGGCGATGGTGTAATAAGGGTGCACCGTGTCAGAAAATGGT
The DNA here is from genome assembly GCA_021186555.1 of Reticulitermes speratus. NCBI lineage: Eukaryota > Metazoa > Arthropoda > Insecta > Blattodea > Rhinotermitidae > Reticulitermes > Reticulitermes speratus. The sequence goes on along the minus strand of JAJKFL010000003.1, from coordinate 33,294,858 downwards.
GCAGAGTTCGGAAGTGTTCGAACGGACATGCATGAAGATGATGATGATGATGATGATCGCACTGTCGGCTCAGCAAATCAAGAAGGAACTGTAAAAGCACAAGATGAGTAACTGAATTTCGAAGACAGACGAGCCATAATTCTTGATTTATCTGCCATACTGGAGCTGTCTATCGGAGTTTTTACTGAATGGCTTTAATGAATGAACTTTAAACCCATGCAAAGGTGTGAAATTGTGGTCGGGAAAAATAATAACACCTCGGTGGAATAAATGAGCTAAGTCTCACGTTGTCATGAATTCTCACAAACATATAACCTGGGAAACCTTAGTTATTGAATCGTAAAGTAAGGACTTTTTTTCCATCCAATGAAAACAGAAAAAAAAGCTTTTGCCAACTGTATCAGTTTTCATTATATATAACTGCTTGCAATGATTTTAAGAGAACAACTGCAGAATCTACCAGTTTTTCGGTGGATTAGTTTATTACTGAGAAATGAACCACACGATTAGGATATCAAGAAACGACACAGTTGAGATCATTTTTTGTCTTTACCGTCATGCCGCAAAACTACGATTTCTCCCACGTTTGAGAGAAACGCCATTTCTTGCACAAGTGGGTCCTGCAGACGTAAATTTATGAGTCGCGCTACGAATTGTCTGGCACGACAGAACGGAGTATATCTTATTATTTTCTGAACGAAACTTTGGAAGATATCCTCCGATACCGACTGTTTGATAAGAAACCTAATTTTTGATGGAACTTTCATTTGTTCGAAAACATCTGTCCGGTTCACCCTCTTTAAACCGGCAGACCTTATGTGGAAGAGGAGGAAAAACTTGTTGTTCAGGAAAATTGCACCTTGTAGAAAAATTCGTTATAGTTGTGAGAGACACTTTTCATGGAGACAGAACTGCAGGCCAAGTTGTTTCACGAGTCATCAATTCCAAATACAGCGCTGTATTATTTTAACCTTTTCCAAGTTACTGCGATATTTCTCCCCTTCAGTTTTCCCCACATCTATTCTATAGTATGTGCCTCAACAAACGAATTTTTGTGACTGCTTTTAGTGGCGGAAGACATATTTTCTATTTTAGTTTCGGTTTACTGTTACCTAGGTCGCCGTCGACGGTGTAACACTCTTGTTCCTTATAAGGGTTTCGTTCTTTCAAACTTGGCCCGTGGACCGGCTATTATGAATGATTGCCTTCGTGGTTTTCTCAGTGTGTCTGCAAAAATTACTTTGTAGTACTTCAGATCAGACGACGATTGTTTCCTTGCACACATTTACGCTATTGTAGTTGCTGGATATCCTGCCATTTGATTCTAAAAGTTGCTCCACCTAGACCGAATTATTGACAGCTACGTTAAATAAACCACATCGATAAGAAATTAAATATACCTCGCTCGTCTGTATTTTAATCTCACACTGAAGTATACGTCGGAATGAATTTTTACCATCGATAAATCAAATCATGGCGGTTTTGCGAAAGAAGACGCTGGAAACAAAACTTTAAGGGGCCCAAAAATGATTGAATAACCCGTGCTTATTTGTCATTGACCCATTACACGGGATACGTACTTAAGTGTTTGACTGATATGGCGCTGCTCGTTGCCGTATAAGAAGATATACTTCTGAGAAGCCAGAAGATACAAATTATTGTGCTGGAACCGAAAGTTGTCCCAAAATAACAGTGCCAAAGGCACTTAAATATGGCACGGCAGATTAATTTGCTGTGTACAGTAAGAGGAAAACTCATTGCAGTAAAAAAATCCTTCATTGGAATAACTGATTCGCCAAAATTCAGGTGTAAATTATATATAAGAATTCAGTTTCTACCTCAGAGAAAAATCACATCTTCGTTAAAAAACCCGGTTATTTCTTTTGAGGGGAAAATAGCTTTTTATTCTGAGAATTACATAGAGAAAACGAGCGAAATATGTGTGCAAATGCAGAGCACTTTGATGTTATATTAGGTGATATAAATGGTAACTACAATGCTCTAAAAGGCTAACAGCATTTGTACGTATATTCTGCAGGCAAGAAAGAGGAAGAAGATTATGCGGTGTTTCAATTAACTTAGATTGGAAAATTCAGGCCTTCTGCGATGTGACGCTGTGTCCTTGGGTCAATGGTTTCTGATATTTCGAAGGATATTACCTTCATCTTCAAGGTCAGGCAGTCCAAGTTAAGGCACTAAGTTCCATCGCAACATCTGATATCTCTCATCCAACGACAAAGCGTCATGTTACTAAAGAGCTAAATTTTCAAAAACACGGAGTGAGAACCCCGAAAATCGTACCTTGGGCCTACTTGAAAACCCATAACTAAACAAGTAAATAACTATTTACATCCACGGAACAGAGTCGATGTTGAGAAGATAACATTCGCTCAGATATTTAAAGAATTTCTCCCCTTTTACAAAACTCGATTCTTCATGGTCATGCACAAAAAAGCCCGCTATAAATCCATATCATATTGCAAAATATTTAATTCCACAGTTTCTCTTCTTAATTCTGTAGATACAATTTCAGTACTCGCCTGGTATGTATGTATGTATGTATGTATGTATGTATGTATGTATGTATGTATGTATGTATGTATGTATGTATGTATGCATGTATGCATGTATGTATGTATGTATGTATGTATGTATGCATGTATGTATGTATGTATGCATGTATGTATGTATGTATGTTGTATGCCTGTCTCCCGTCAGGTCTTTGGTCCACTAGTTTGTATTTCGTGCTTTTCATCTTCAGCACCACTTCCTTGGACTAACTGTTGTAATAATATTTCTAACATTATACATAATAACTTCTTCTTCTTCTTCGCTTCATGGATTAGGCATTGATGCCTGTTCCGCACTTATACATCAGCCCTAAAGTTTATTTATCGGCCGGACGGATATAGATAATAACGAAAGTCCTTTTTTAGGAAATTTCCTCCATATGTAAGTCAATTCCTTCATTTTAAAATAAAACATTTTATTTGTTAGAATTAATTCATTTATAAGTTCATGGACATTTCAGATAAAATATTCAAAACAACGTATACATGTGCTATATTTAACACCGATATCTGTTACAATTTGTTATTTCCATAGATTACCACACACACAAGAAATAAGTAAAAAACATGACTTAAATTTGGAATTCGTAATCATGCTCGATTTTTGGAAAATACTGAATAATGACTTACATAGGTGCTGCGCAGCTTGGCGTAAAGTTTGTTATGAAAGCTAGAAATAAGGAGCTTTCCCTCAACAACAGTATTTAGATCTAGCGATGGTATCTTTACAACAAATCTCTAAGTCCCTTTCCGAATCTAACGTTCTTTTATGAAGTGACTGAATATCTTTATGAGTTGCAAGGTGTATGGTGATAATCAGAATAGGGTCGCCATCTTCTTTGCTTAAACCGGAAATTCTTCCCTCGAATTAAGTGAAATATCTGCAATTGTCTGACACTCCCACACTGTACGAGTATTAGACCCATGTTTCAGCAGCTGATGGGGCAGTACGCTTCATTTACCCATTGAAAGTGGCAGGGGAAAGGATAATAAAGCAATCCATGTGCTTGCTCTTAGAGTCATGTCCTGAAGCGTTTACATAGAAGACAGCTGTATTGTACATATATGCATATAATATTATTATTACATATATATATATATATTATATATATATATGGAGATAAAGCCACTTGCTAAACTTTCAACATCTGGATATACGGACCTATAACAAGCGTGTCAATAAGTTTCAGGCTCATTGTTTAGGGAATCAGATCATTCTAACACGAAATTATCATGAATGTTCCTCCTGGGATGTAACGCCATGTAGTGTGACAAAAAATTGAGGCTGCGGGCTCCCCCAGTGCTAGTAGGTCTCTCTACCAAACTGCAAGGTTTCACATCCAAAAAGACTCCAGTCGTCATAGCTGTCGTTCTGAGAACTTTAAATCCCACACACCAAGAATGATAAATATATATATATATATATATTATATATGTCAGGCTTTTGCGAGTCAAAAGATGACGCAGTGCAACTCTGAGTACAGAGCTTGCTGCATGCACATATAGCCCATATAAAAAGACACACAGACGTTCACTGTACGAAGAGGCTTGTGTTTTTAACTTATTAAAAATATGGTGACTATGCGAACATTTTTGTTTCAGTCCCACAGCTGTTAGGTATTTGAAATGGGTAGTCTGTTAGCAGACGTTACACACATTGTCACTTTACGTTCCAATGTCTGTAAAGTTTCTTTACCATTTACGTACAAATTGAAGAATTTAAACTGAATATGTGTCGTTCTACCTCAATATTCTTCTTTTGTTTACACCGTCTACATTGCAGCTAATACAGTGCTTGTCATACGTTTTGTAATATACACACATATTAAGGTTTTTAAATTCCGAGCATCGTGTCTGAAACAGAAGGGGTCTAATTGAGGGAAAGTGTACAAGTCAGCTACGGCGAAATACATAACGTATGTACCTAAATTATAAGGCAACATAAAAGATGCTTGAAAATAGGAAACTGATAGCTTTCCATGAGAAAGAACGAAGTTAAATGGAAAGAAACAAAAATATAGAGAGGAAAAGAAAATGAAATTTTAAGGGTGGGTAAGAACAAGTGAGCAAAATATGCAGGAGAAAGGAACAAGTCTCACGTTGCCTATGGAAGTAAATGTGAGGCAGAAAGGCGGGTGTTGAAAACTGCTTGAATGTTTATATTATACTTCAGTGAAGACAGCGCGAAAAATAACACAGGTCTAAGAGTGGAGAAGGAAATAAGAATAAGGACTGAACAGAAAATGGGAATATAGGGTGAAATGTAAGAGAAAGAAAAAAGTAGAAACACACGGAAGGAAAATTAGGAAGGCTGTACCATTTTAGAATTCTCCCTGGTAAAAGTATAGCGGGTGAGGAGAAGGAATGGACAATGCGAAGGGTACAGTCAGAGACCACAAACTACAAGGTAAAATTTTTGGTCACACGTTGGAATATACTTTACCTTTTTGAAGTGATTACACAACAGTTACATCCGTTGAAATGATACCTTAGAAACCTATTGTAGAAAAAGGAATATGGCAAAACCTGTCTCACAACCACTGATCCATTGTTCAACCGAGCCTTCTGCCAATGTGGAAGCATTTAAATCTTATTTACTGTGTGCTTTCAGATTTGCTTAGAGTTTTGACAAAGATTGAAATCATCTGCGATATGACTTCCTAAAAGTCGGCAAATAATTACCAGACTGGAAGGCGCCATATCTCAGAAAACTTTAATTATCAAGTCATTATAATTCTTCAGAATTTAAAGTTTTTTTATGACGTACTGACTCCATGGGGCACAGTACGTCCTGAGAAACTGATAGTTTGTAGGCTAGTGAAGAAATTTCCGGATTATACAGAAGTCGAACTTTGTCATTGTGTCTAAAACAGCCCGCCGTCTGTCCCTTTCCGAAGTCGGCCCTCACACCCCACCTGACTATCCATTTTAACATTAAAGTTCCTTCTAAGCTTAGGTTTTACTAGAGGCCTCTTTCTTTCAGGTTTCCTAACAAAAAATATGTATTTACTTCTATGCCCCCCAAACAAGCCACATGCCTCCTGTGTCCCATCCTCCTTCATTTGATCACCCTAATAATATTTAATGAGACATACAAATCACGAAGCCCCCATTTTGCAGTTTTTTCCATCCTCGTCTTATTTCTTGCCCCTTAGGCCCACATAAGTTCTTTAGAACCGTGTTCTCTAAAACCTGAATATGTTTTTACTTTAATAAGAGAGACCAATATAAGCACCAACGTAAAGTACAATATATTTTATTCCTGGGTAAATAAATTTTTGGAACGGTGAATGAAGTGGTATGACATTTACAAAATGTTAGTTTCCTTGTGCTGAATAAGAAATTTGCGAAGGAGAGTGGGAATCTAATCACGTTCTACGAGAGTCGAAAAAGAGGACAAATATATGTCAAGTTTATGTGTTTTTTAGGAAGGAATATTACACTTATAAACACATAGATTTGGCTTTTCCCATCATCCAGTCTTCCAAATACACAAAAATGCAGACACCTGTGGGCAACCCATGACAATTCAAATGCCACAACACACCACCAGACTATGGACAAAATCCAAAAGGTAAGTAGTCTTTAATATATTTCTAGGGCGGAAGATTTAATTTTCTATACTGCTGTAGGAAATAAGATTACAGACTTTTCGAATCAAAATTTTGTCTCCTTTTTGAAGTAACCTAAATGATGACGCAGCAATTTTGTAAGATTAAGTTATATTAAATTCCTTTCACTTAAAAGCAAAGGGGTGAGATTTTGGACCGCTGATGGCAATCGTTCTAGACAAAATATTTTTACAGAACTAAAATAAATATTTTTGTCTAGAAGGTTTACACTTACGTTTCAGTTCTTTTACATCTACACGTTTTGCAAAAGAGAATGAACTCTGCGAAGTACTACTGATATCAACCTCCCTACACACATTTTGTTTTGATTATAAATGTAGCAAGAAGTCTACATTATTCTCCTTACTTCTTAATGATGCATTTATTTGTATAATACGGACTTCTATTGGGTTAAATGTTTTTGAGGTGTAACGTTATAAATAATTGTACTTAGTATTTTTAATTTTGGAAAAAAGCCTTATTTGATATGAAATTTATAGACAGGATATTAACTCACATTCTTAACAAATTTCTTTTGCCTAGATCCAGTGGTAAATCAATTATAGCCAAAAAACCGAAAGATAGTTTAGATTACAAAGGACGCAGTGTTACAATATTATATCGTACAAGACAAACGTCTGAATGATAATTCTCCATTTTTCAAAGGTTTAGTACCACATAAAGTTTTAGAGTTCTATATTCACAGAAGGAATTTTCAGAAATCCTCACTGCTAAGTCGTTTATATTATGAACAAGAAAGGTGGGATATTATTCTTATTAGTCCATTAAATTTACATCAGTTTTCTTGAAAGTTATTAGCACACGGACACAGCACCATAACGTATATTAACACTAAACGTGTGTTTATGTTTTGCGGTAAATAACATCTGTAAAACAAAAGGTTTTGCTTGTTGCAGTTCTACAAAGTTACCTACGCTATAACTGTTTTAACACGTGCAGAACTTTTATTGAAATATTTTATTAACATCAGTCACATCGTACAAGATTTTTCTCCAGAGATTGTGAATTCTAATCTTCAGGTGACGTAACACCATTAACGTCATATCCGAGACGAATGAGGTAATTAAATTACGCAGACAAGCACTTCTTAACCTTGTGTCCGGGTTTTCGGCTAAAAGACAATAGGTCCAGTGTTTGCACCTGCGAGGAGGCCTATATAACGGTGTCAATATAAAAGAGAAAGTACTGCATTTTATGTCAGCGACACTGAATTGGCCATGTGCCATCACACTGAACGTGCGCCTCATACATATGCCATTAATGACGTTCTTATAACTTGTTGAAACGAACATTTTCCATTACGAAGAGCATTCAACTTATAATTAAAGTTGGAGTTTTGGTTTCAAGATTTGCTTTTATTCTAAAACCAGTTTTATTTTTGTGTGAGGTCTTTGGAAAATTACTGAATCTGCTTCCTTATTAAAAGAGGCGGAATTTTTATGTGCAGTGAATCGTGCATTGAAAAGCTAAAACTGCTCAAAGAATTACTGCTGCAGTGTTGCTGCCAAACATCTGTGCAAGATTCGAGAGAGATCTCTCATATAGCTTAATTAACTTGCCAGGACAAACGACGAAATAGGTAACATATTTACAGACGTGATAAAGAAATTGAATTACATTTGAAATCAGCCACACGTAACAAAACGGTACAATTATCTACAAAGCTATGGTTGTCAATATGACTACGTAATTGTACAGTATTTGAGCAAACAAATTGCACAATCAGTAAGAAATAATCATTAGTCACTAGTCATTAGTCACTTATGTTCCTGATACATGTTTCGACCTCTACAACGTCATCGGGACAGGGAGGTATATAAAAAGGTATACAAGTACAGCAAATTCTGTCAAAGATGTGCGTGTGTAGACTTCAAAAACAGGATTTGCTGTACTTATGTGCCTTTGTGTAGACCTACGAGATGATAATATTTTAGAGTTCGAAACATGTAGCAGGAAATTTAGTGACGATTGTTTATTACTGATTGTGCATTTTATTGGATCAACTACTATATAATCAATCTATTGCACGGAATATGGATTACGTTAAATGACAACGTAGTTAAAATTACGCACTGTAGACACAATTCATATTTTCACCCTACAATTCTTGTGCAGCTACTTCCGCATGAGGAGCAATAATACTAAATGAGCCAAAATATATATTCCATGCATAAATGTAAAGAAAACGTAATTTCTATTTCGCAGTACATTAGTAACTCCTTAGTTCCATCCATTACCCTGATTATCGCCATATCTAATTAGATACGAGCTAGTTACAGCCTGGTTAAATAAGCTGCAAATGAAAAACGAGCGAATAAACAGCAGAAAGGTGGTAAGATTTTTCGGGTTGTCTAATTTTCATATATGAAAAAAGGCAATTACAACTGTAGGAAAATGATTTTGATTTACGCTATGAAAAAAACCTTATCATACTCGATGCTTGTGTCAAAAAGACACTCTTAGATTTGTTTACATTTATCAAATATGGAAATGAACCGGGGGTCCTGTTGTATTCGAACTGACGAAATTCTAAATCTTCCCATATTTTCAAAGTAGGAAGGAAAATAAAATAAAAGAAATCCTTTCGGAGTCGCAACAATCTTTTCAAAGTATACACGAAGCAAGGAGCGTGGTTTGCAGATGCTCTTGCTCCATATGCAACACGCGTTTCACCACCTCTCGCGGCAAGCAACGTTGTTTAAGGACCGAGTCTGCACACGTCTACTGTACAGTCGGCTTCAAACTGTTGATAACTTAGCATTCGTCCGTGATCAAAGTTACATCTCTCAGAATCTGAATATTCTGTGTCAGAAATTGAACTAGTCAATATGTCAGCAGCATGTGGACGACCATCCACACACTGCTCTGATCTAACATGTAACGGTTTATTACACGGAAAATTGCCAGCAGTTCTCTACATGTACAATTAGACGAAACATTATTAAGTAATTTTTATACAACGACTGATGTAAGCCTTGATGATGGACCAGTAAGGTCCGAAACATGTGGGAGTGGAATGTGTTTTTGGAATATGTTATTGTGAATCTGTGACAATTTGAGTGCGTTTGTTGGTTTATATTTAAAAAATGTGTTCCTTCGTCATGTTGCTATCACGATCCACTCAGTGTCACTTTCTCTTGTCGTCTGTACATTTAACGTACATTTAACCTACAGGGCCTATTGTTGAAATTAATTTAAATTATGCGTTGCTACATCCTCAATGTATGACGTCAAGATTTGGCTTCTTGAGGTACATAAGCTCTACTCATTATTAACCTCTGCGCTAGAGGGGGGTGGGTTGTAAAGGCTACGTTCCAGCCTCTGTACCCCTGCAAAAGAGAATCAGGACCCATTGTACAAGAGGCTGAGTGGGCCCTAGGGTCTGTCTGGACAAGTGTGGAGAAGGGAAAATCTGTCCACACCTGGGTTTTAGCTCTGAACCGTCACGTCGTAGCAAGTCGCTATGACGTCTATGCTATTCAGGCCCCCAGTATCGTTTTACCATAAATGATAATGTCGATTAAGGACCTAAAAATTAGTGTAATGAAAAATAAATTGATGTAACATTCATTACATCTGACGCTATGCTTTATTAAAGAAAAGTTAAATAATTGAAATATTAGTCTGTACTTATATATATTACTTTCCTATTAAAGTTCGAGAATGATTCTTCTTTATATAACCAGGTTATTTCTAATGTTACAAAAATTAATGAACTAAAATGTGTATATATAATATGCGTTAAAATTAGATTAAATTATTGTTACTATTTTAAAACAATTCTTGCGTTATTTACCAGTTTATAAGCGCGTTCGCACAATTGCGAAACACAATTATGAGCTTTGTTTTCCTCTCTTTCTGTCTCTCTGTCCGTCAGTCCGTCCGCCTCTCTGTACCTCTGCATGGAACAACTTGGATCCCACTGGACGGATTTTAATGAAATTTGATATTTGATTATTTTTCAAAGATCTGTCAAGGAATGCAAGTGTCATTAAAATCTTACAGGAATAACGGGTACTTTGCATGAAGACCTATGCACATTTATGATAATATCTTGCTGAATTCTTCTTAGGATGAGAAATGTTTCAGGCAAACGATGTAGGAAAAATCAAAACACAATTTTAATATTCAATAACTTTTTTTTCCCGAAAATCGTGCCTTTTATGAGATAATGCAGAAAAATGTCGTACAGTCGGACAGGCCACAGATGACCATATAATACGACACATGCCATTTGCGTGCTGGATAACTAGGGTTATGGACACACACTCAGAATATGTGATGCTTATTGCTTTTCCATGGCAAATATGGTTACGCGAACGCGCCTCAATATTACGTTTGTACGTTCATTACCTGTCTTGTTCGTGTTTTAAGAGCTGTACAGTTTTTAATTAGCCCGTAGCTATATATACGTGCTATGTAGATGTTACGGTAATAATACTGTTAGGTATTTTACTATTTTATATATTATTCACTGAATTTCATTTGGTAGCTGAATGAGTATTTCTTAAGTTAAATCCTTTATAGGCATTATGTTGTTTGGCAGTAATATAAATTACGATGCAATATTGTTATTCTGCATAACTGTTTCTGTTTCCTGACCTACAGTGTTATCTGTTATTGTTTTACTTTATTTTTAGGCACGAATTGCAATTTGCACTTCTATAATCCACTACGCAAATTTACTAGCGTCATTTGATCGTGTACTTACTGTTGTTGACTGCACACAAGTTGACCTGCTCTGTGCTGATAGTAGACTGACTTTATAGATTCCAGTAATGTTATGCTCTTGTGTACTCCCGTGTATCGTGCTGCTATCTGTAATAAAGTTGACAGATTTTGTCCAATATTGGGGTATATTACTCTGCATGTGCTGCATTCATACAAATGTTATGCCATGCATTCCGTGCGGTATTAACGTTATAGAGTATTGTGTGGTTCACTGCCTTGCACTTAGAACCATTTTGTTTTTCACAAATGCGTTTGGACGCTACGATGCATCATTCCCAGTGTATACTGGCCGGTATAAACTGGGTATGATGCATCGTTGACACGCGCTTGTGAAATACAAAATAGTGTTAAGTGCGGGACACAAGTAATCCGGAAAAACTTTTAATGTATTTTACCCACCTACCACTATAGGTGAATGTTGCTCCTTTTTTGTTGATTTTATTTAGTGGTCATTAACCCATTTTCGCTTTTTCCTAATTGACATGTAGAATAGAATGAGGTATTTGTTACCGTGGAATATGTTTAGGCCTATTAGTTGACGTTATTCATTCCGTGCACTGAGGTATATTTCTTATTACAAAACCAACAATTTTCACATAACAAATATATATAATGATACAGTACTTTCTCCCACATGTTTCTGCGGTCGACCACCATCTTAAGGGAGCGACAGTAATATATAAACCTGATAAAATATAATACATTTTTACGATACAATACATGGAAACTTGAAATTTAACAGTCCCGCTTACACGTGAAATTTTATCATGCAATAATAATGATAATAATGACATCAATAATAATAATAATGATAATAATACTAATAATAATAAACACAAGTGTATTTCAGTGATAATTTTATAGACTATAAGTCTACGTACTGTGTAAAGAACAGTGACAAAGAAGCAGTAGCAAGCTTCTCACTGAATGATTTCCATTTCTCAAAGGACGCAAGTCCTAAAAATTAAATTACAACTACTTATCATAATAATTTTATTGCAGTAATATTGGTAACTAATTAATAGTAATGTTGGTCCCTTAATCGATTAATACAAAATAAATTTTCTTAAAACATAGGAATCTGTCTGTTAAAAATTGATTTGCCTCCAGGGTAAATTTTGGACATTGTCAAATAGCCCGTGCGCAATATAATATTGGTTTACTCTAGCACACAGCACTAACCGATTAGTCTTTCTAACAAAAGCACACGCTTTACTCTGTCAGGTCCGAAAAGGAACGTTGTATTAGATTTAATTAGATTAAATTTAGTCTTAAAAGTGTTAATCTCATTAGCTTCTAAATACGAATGTGTATTACTGATTTTTTTCTTGTTACACTGCACATAATCTTTATTGCTGACGAAACTTCCGTCACAAACGGAAAATAATTAACTCGGATAATTCTCAGAATACATGAATAATTTTGCATACCACTAATGGGAAAGAAAGAAAGAAAGAAAGAAAAAGAGAAAAAACATTTTGTTCCTCGATCGTTAGCTCACATCCTGGTAAAACGATATCAAAAAGACTAATTATATTTTCTAGACAATCCTACTTTTGCCTGGAGCGTTTGAGCCGCTGAAACCTTACTTCATATAGGCTTATGTTAAAGTTACAACATGTGAAAGCTAACCACTAAAGAGCAATGTTCGGTAGAATGAATTATTTTCTATATTAATTTGCAAAGGCTAATTTCTTTCACGAAGTTTGTCCTTAATTTTGAATCGCAGACACGCAGGTAAGCCAGTGTAACCTCTTTAATGTGTTTGTGAGGTTGACACACACACTATCGGTCTCAGCCTATTACCGCAACATTTCAACTACTACAAATATATTTGCTATTTATTAACCTTCTGCAGCACGACGACGAAACAGATATGGAAGTAAAGAAGAAATATGAGGGGACTGAAGTAGGAAGAAATAGTTTTATTAAAGATTGCGGAAAACAAGATTTACTTCTCTGTATGTGCGCATATTTTGCCCCCTCGTCCTTCTGTTAAAGGTAGACTAGGCGCAAGGTGAAGTCTTGGGAAATAAAGAAGTTTAGGTGATGGAAATGGAGTAGTTGAGTGGGCAGAAGAAGAAAGTATCTGAGCATGTTTCCTGATTTTTGAAGTTTTTAAAATTTTGTAATTGGAGTGTTGAATTATGACGAAATTATAAGTTTGAGAACGCTGAGTTTGTACGGAAATTTTGAAGATAATTTTGGATGAACGAATTCTATCGAAACAACACTTAACAATGCGGTTCATACTTCACATTGAACACATAGAGGCTTCAGTATAAATATCAACTAGTTAAGTCTCTATGGAAGTAATGTCTGTTTATTTTAAGAATTATAAGAAGGCCGTATAAAGGATGGCAAAACGCAAAGGCTTTAATTTTAGAGCAGGTGGTAAGTGTGGTTCCTAGTGTGCTGTAAAGAATAAAAATTAACATTCCAAAGACATCTCTGCTCGTTTAGACATTTCTTCTAAATATTTTTACTGAGAGTTAATATGTACGTGGCATGGACGTTTTGGGAAAATAAAATGATTTGATAGTGCCACACAAATTTATATCTAAAATTGAACATTTGTTTATCATAAAGTTTGGATTTCTTAAAACAGCATTTGTCATTACAAATATGAAAATCAATAGAATTAAAAACAGGGAATCTAATTACTAGCCGACTTCCTTATTGACAACGGTAGACTATTATCACAGTTATAAATTAGGCAGTGAAGTAACCAGAAGGCTACAGACTCGACAACCAAGGAATCATGGTTCGATTCCCGACAGGAGTAACAGGTTCTTTCTTTATTAATTTGTCCACTCCAACTATGGGGAGACTCCCAGCTCCCCATCCAATGGTAACTGGGGTTTCTTTTCCCAACTGCAATGTGGCCGGCGCGTGAAACTGACCACTCACCTCCATCTAGCTTATGAAAGAGTCGAGCTATGTGTACCTCCACTCCCTCTCGTGATTTTTGGCGAATGAAGGAGCAAAATTTAATAAGTTTCAGGCCTGTAGAATATTTCATTTTGGGGGTACTTAATATACATGATATTACTACATCATTGCAATCAGTTCCTTTCCTGCATTGTATTCTTTTGCCTCTAATTCAGTAGCTAACTCTTTCTAATTTAAAGCGCTGTTACTGTCAAGAGACATTAATCACGTTCTACTGAATACCGGTCATCTCGCAAAACCAAAAAGAGCTGTATTGTTACTATTTCCACATGCAGTGGACTGTACTGCACACACAACAAGAGTTGGACGATCTCACATTTCCCCCCTTCTCTCTTATGTATTTTTTAGAGTTATCATTTCATATATTCCTGCCACCTTGCAAAAAGGGTGGTGAGAGGGAAGGCTAAATGTTGGTTCAACTAAACACTGAAATTCCCATGCAGACGTAGAATAGCTTGGCAAAGGCAACGAACGAGTAGTTAGGGAATCCCCGTGTTATGATGGGATAGAAAGCAGCAGGCTTCCACCTACCGTATGTTTGTATGTACATACATATATATTACATAATTCAAACATAACCCCTAATATTAAGCCTTATATTTAGGAGCCAGATGTGTTTGCTTAGCCTTACATACAAACACGAAAAAATACCTAATTCCATTACATTATACCATGAACGGAGCTGGTAAACACCGTATGTTTTAAAAATATCAGTCTGACGTAATGAGAAAATACAAGGGGCTTCACGCTGCAGCAAATATGGCTGGAACTCCGGGGCTTGGTAGTAATCGAGTGAATCAACCCTTTGTGTTCAGCAGCCATGTATCCGCACGGACTAGTGATAATGGAACAGAGAGAAGAATTTGCAAATACAGAAGTTTTGAATCTGACTTCCTTGAATAAAGTGGCTGGGAATCAAAGCCCCTAGACTCGATTACTTTTACAATTCAAATATCCGGACGTGAATAACCCTAACTGTAGTCCTACCGCTCAAAAACGGCCGATTCCATAGAAATTCTTGTCACGGTTGACTGAAAGGAACATTTCATAAAAGTAACTGTTAATTTCCATAGTTACTGTAACAAAACACACGCACAAACACTGCACATATAGGCAGGTACCTATGTCGAAAACATCAGTCCGGGCTTCGTCATTTGTTAGACGAAAAGATGAAGAACATAAAAGAAAAGAACGGAGTGAGGGGTTAACTTCATGTATGACATCCCTTGGTGTTTATCTACTTAATCAATTAACAAATCACCTTCAAAAAGAAGTATTCATTTATTATGTAATTAAAAATTAATCTGAATTAATCTGAAGGGGAAAAAATAAGAAGGGACAGCATAAAAACATAGAAAGAATATAGAAAAGACTGGTTATTTTTACACAAGTTCATAACCATATGTCGTCGAGATACTCTGGAGAAAGGACCATTAGGTTCCTTCGCAAATTCGGATATATGTACTTTTTAAGTGTGATGATATATCCAGGAGAAAGGAAAAGGGAGATTGGTTATAAAAAGATATTTACGAGCTTCAATTAGAGGAACAGTACTAGATTTAAACCTCTAATTAAAATATATGCCCAAATTATATGCAATATGCCTGAGGTTTCTAACGTGACATGGACACTTGGTAAATGCAGCAGTTTTCCCTTCTGAAGTTATTTAGCTGATAATTACATGACTAGCTTCGTTGAAGACAGTCCTTTTTTTAGAAGTCAATATTCACTCAGTCAATCAGAAAATTCTCTGCCACTGTTGGAAAGCTCACAGTCACTTTCACAAGATTCCGCCACTTAACCCTGTCTAAATTTAAACGTTTCCAGTCAATAACCACAAATTCTACTTATTTCATACCAATTTTAAAATTGTCCTTTCAGCTACATCTAGCTTTTCCAAATTATCTCTTCCGTTCAGGTTTTGCCACCAAATCCTTTTGCACAATTTCATCTGCCACATGAGATGACGATTCTAATAATGTTTGGTACACAATAGAAACTACAAAGTCCCTCCCATTCAGATAAATTCCACACTGACGTCAGATCTCTGGATAATGTAAATGTCATGAAAATATGATCATATAAACTCAGAAGATTTTTGAGTTTCGAAGGCTTAGCATGGAAGGGAGTACAATATCAAGTTGGATCCGATTGAAATAACATAACAGGTCGTGGAGTGGATTCATCTAGCTTAAGTCAGGAATAAGTGGCACACTGTTGTGATCAAAGTAATGAAACTTCGATTTCCATAGAATGCAGAGTATTTATTCACAGTATGGAAAATTATTAGCTTCAGGAAAACAATTCTGCTTCATAGAATTAGCTAATTCAGTATACTTTATTTTACCAAAACCTGCAGATAATACATAAGGCCTTCCGTAGCACGCAGGTAGTTTATCCTGATGTGTTGGTTAATAATAATAATAATTTAAAACAAAATTAAATGCACGGATTACGTTCTGCAGTATCGTTAAAATATGCGTTCGCTAGGTCTTTGTGAGCCACATTACATGTAGCACCTTAAAATTGTCATGTGGCCAAGTTAGGTAAATCTGTAACTTTTTCTTAATGGAGCATATTTCATAAAAACCAGATTAAAAGAAATAATATATTAATATAACAGCAGTGTATAAAGGATACCCTTAGCACAACGGGTTTGATAAGAGGTCCAATAAAGGAATAATTAGCCGCAATACTATCTTTCTTACGGCCACTCAAAGAATAAACAGACCCTAACGTTATTTATATTTCTACAACTTTAACTTTTGTTTCACGTACTCCTAGTTAGCTAAATTGGCTATAGGGACAATTTTGTGATTTTTTTATACTGTAAATACTGCCAATATAATCTTTGAAATAAATATTAAAAAAAAACACAAAATGAACCGAACTGTTTTCGCCTTGTAGAATGAAACACAATGGGAATGCCGTATTACTTCTTAGGGTGTGGTCTGTGGTAAAGTTAAACGATCTGACTCTAGAATAATTAGGCAAATGTTTTCAAACACAAGTGCCTGAAATACTTCCATATTCGAATGCACTGTGCAGCACTTTAATCTCCGCGGATCTAATGCACATACTTTCCATTTCCCGGAAGACTTAAAGACATAGAGCGCCGGTCACTCCCGTCGTCGTCGAAGGCTCTGTCGTTAATGCAGTGAGGTCGCCCAAGTGCTTCCCGCAAGATCGGAATGTGTTTCCATGATATGCTAAATGTGGACGTTTAATTTAATAATTTGCAACGTTTTGTGATGGATTAAGTGGCTATGCAAAATGAGGTGTATTTATTTACTCTATATCAATAATTCCCTGTGATGTAGTAGTACAATTTAAATGTGTACAACTGCATTTTCCACAAAGCACCATGCAGTCCCTTAAATCTGCAGGTGTTGGTCTTGAGATTTGTTTTGCTCGTGGAGAGTTATATTAGCGTGTTTCGGAGTTGGAAGTGCAGAACAATTGTACACGATTGTTCCTAACAGGCATAACAAAAATGGTATGTGTTAAGAGGAATTATTTTAAGCGTAACCAGACCTTTAGATGTTAAGCGACAATGAACACTGAAGAGAAAGTCGCGCATTAAAGGGACATAATTTTATACTGTATTGTAATATTTGTGCTTCTGTTCTTGATCTTGAAGTACTAACGGTTTCTTCGGGAAAGCAGTATATTGTCTAGTAATGACTACAAACAAGTTCACGAAAGTCGTTCCTGATGTAATTTGTGCGAGGTTGGATTTCACAATTTTGTACTAGCATGCAATATTACAAATATAAAAGGTATACTTATGGATATTACTATGTGCATATGGCTCAAACAACTTTAAGAACAGATTTAAAGTATTAATAAGAAGCGCATTATTACTCTGAATATTTGGTTTCACATGTCATAACGTTTTTTTTAAATTATTTTAAAAACTTTACAAAATTCTCTGTGTCAGTGAAACATTCAGGACTGTGTTTCCACTATGTTCTACGAGAAAGTCATAATCTGTAGTGTGGTTTGGTGTACTGGCAGCTCTGAAGACTTGTAAACGGGAGGTTTTTTCCTATTTTTCTCAGTACATTGAGACAAATACTAAAGTAGTAGCTCGATTGGTCACAAACTTTTCGTTTTCAGTTCATCGTTTGCAAATCATTATTGCATCGTCCCTCGAGATATTGACACCCTCGCAAAATAAACAAGAAATAATTTAATCTCATCAGTTTTTGGCGTAGGCGATTATGGTTCTCGAGAACATTATTTAAACCATATTTAAAAAAGGTCGAGGCAGGGGTAAAATAACATTAAAATAAGCCTCTCAAACGTAATGGAACGGCACTGCTATTCTAAATTATCGTACCAAAACTTCTCCTTGTATGTTAGAAATTTAAATCCCACAACCCTTCTCGCCATTCAGAACCCCTTCAGTAACACCCTTGCTTCCATTAAACCCTTAATTAACAGCATGCTCTTTGCAAACCCTCTCCAACCAAACCCTTTCAGGTATAAGCCAAACTCGAAGCCATCTTGTGATCGGAAAACGAGCTGCATTCAAATGGCAGAGTTAAACATGAAAAGCTAATTTACAGTTGAAGGGAAAGTGGAGGAATGTTAACGTGAAAACTTCCGTTACGTTAATAGCGTCATAGACTGTAGTTAGCTTAGTGAAGTATGTGATATGTTTATCTGCGTGTGAATGAAGCACCTCTTCAAATTAGGAGTGCTGATATTTTCACAGCATTGTTGCACGTATAAGCATGGGAGAAGACACGTAAGTTCCTTTGTACTTAGGACAAGCACGATAGGTGAAACACACCCCTGATCTATGTCCTTTGCTCTTCTTTCTTTATTCTTTATGGTTTATTAATAATAGTGTCAGTAGCTTGGACTAAACATGGTAGAATGAAGAATTAACTGGTTTAGAAAGAATTGGAAAGGATGTGGAAAGAAACAGTCATGTCACAATTTGAGGAACGAAACATAAAATTGCTAGAGGGATTGAGAAAACCACATAACCCACTAGACAAGCCGGTATCGGGGCCAGTGTTTAAGGAAAGGGCATCCCAAATGTGAAGCCAGGATGTAAACATATCCTTGTGTTATCTTGCTTCTAGTTGCGCTTGACAGAATTGCCAGATACCCATTATCATTAAGGCTAATCGTGACTGTCCACGACTAGTGCTTATCTAGTCTTTGAGAGTGCTGATGTCTGGCTAATGGAAGTAAATTTTAGGAATTTTTTTTAGGCTAACATATATATATGGAGATAAATACTTCGTAAGAATGTGAAGGATAAAATTAATTTATAAATAAAAAAACGAAAATTAATATATATATACAGGGTGTTTGAAAAGAGTGCTGCGGAGAATAAGTGGATTTAAGAGAGAAAGTAACAGAAGGTTGGAGAAAATTACGTAATGGGAAGCCTTATAATTTGTAATCCTTGCCGATGTATCTTGGATGATTAAATCAAGAAGGGGGAGGGGTGTAATATGGATGGGAACGATAAGAAATGCACAACAAATCTGAAGGGACAACTTCCATTATCGCGTGCTAGTAAACGTGGTAATGAATTTTTGAATTTAAAAAAGTCAGATATTTTTCGTTGCCGAGCGACTCTTACTTTCACAAAATACTTTATTGACTTCGTCGAATGTCTGCCAGAAATAAATTGTCTCGACAGTGCCTTCTGCTAAGAGTATGTACACATGTGTACTGTAGCTGCCAGACATGCAGCATATCACATGCGTTACACTTCCAAAGTGGAGCAGTAATGCAGGTACAATGTTTATCACGCCAGTGTCAGTCACAACAGGCATGTTTTAATGCGCGGACTAGAACAGCGAAGCATTCAACGTCGCGGATTCCTTCACGCTTTTAGGCGATGAGCGAGCCATGTTTCAAGCGACGAGTCAGTCAAAGAGAAAATATTTTAAAATGTACATTAGAGCAAAGAGGCAATTAAAAACTGTGACATTTGATCGAACGCAGGTCATGGAAATAGCATCTCTATAAAACCTCAATTTAAGCGCCGAACTATAATCCTTTTTGTACCTGCACTCAACACTTTCTCCTACAGATGACATAACTGTAATGCCCTGCAGATATTTTACACCCATTTAGCACAAGATAGGATGTCAGATGATGACAAAAGACAAATGTGCGGATCAAAGCGGGAGGCAAATGCTTACTGTCCTGTTGCTTACATTCTAGTTCTAGATATGTATTAAGTAATTCTGTTTTATTTTACTTTGTATAAAACTTACACTTAGTAGCAGACTCTATATAAGCCTATACTACACTTACCGAACATTTCGTTAACCTCAAAGTTTAAAGTTTAATTTCGTAATAATCATTGACCTATAAACAACACTTCATGCGCGGATTTTGTGATCTATGATCATATCTGTTCCAAATTTGTCCAGCGATTCTTTAGTTATTGCCATCAAATCAAAAGATATGAACAATTTTCTGATTACAGTCATCTTTTTTATATTATACAGAACTATTATTTTATCAAACTTTGCTTATCTCAGAAACATAAATTGAGAAGAGCTAGTTTCATTCCACCTCAAAAGTTCGTGCGTTCTCATGCTGTTATTACTCACTGCAGGAATTTAAAAAGCCGGCGATGTAGTAACTTCAAATGGCATGATATTTTTACTAATTTTCGTGAAAATCCTTCAAAGGCATAACACAAAAAAAAACTTGCAGAAAGAATATTGATCTCATAGGCCTATATTTCTTTCCATTATATGAAGGAAATTACGCTAGAAATACAGGAATTGAATCGAAAGCAATACGGTTTAGCCCCTCACTTTTTTAATTTTATGTTTACCTGTAGACGTAGAGAATTAATTATGTGCTGGGAACTGCACAGTGGAAAGATTCATGATGTAGAGTCCTCAAAAAATATTAATTCGGGTAAAAAATTACGAAGAATGGGATAGGCGGGACATGTGACACGTGTGGGTGACAGGAAAGGTTCATAAAGGGCTTTGGGGGGAGCCTGAGAGATGGAGAGCACTTGGAAAACATAAGCGTAACTGGGAATGTAGTATTAAAATGGATCTTAGTGAAATCGCGTGGAGGGCGTGGACTGGATTGATGTGGCTCAGGATAGAGACAAGTGGCGGGCTCGCGTGAACACTGCAACGAACTTTTGGGTTTAATAAAATGCGGGGGTTTCTTGACTGGCTGAGGAAAAAAGACTCTTTTTCCAGGGAGCTGCTAAGTATTTAGTTACTGCTGTGAAACCTTGCGCCATTTACTGTAATGTGTATGGACTCTGCTCGTAACGCATGCTGACATTAGTCCTCGACTTTGGCACACGCTCTGCTGTGGTCACCAATTCCTTTTCCCGACTGCCGCTTTGCCCTTCACTGGGTGCTCTGGTTTGCACGTACCCCGGAGATAGACCACTTATCCAGCGATCTGTTCAGCAGCTGTAGTTTTCTTGTTTATTGCCCTCAAGTTAAAATGACTGCTTTCCTTTTTCTTCTACAAAAGTTATTCGATCCACTTATGGTCACAAACTTCATATCGAATATTAGCCTCTAACAGAAATGAGTTCCAGGTGTGTCTTTTGTGGGTAAAGTTGACCGGTGTGTAGGGCTGACAACCTTGCCATATTTATGTGTTGATTGTCTAGAAATTCTGGGAGCCTCAACCTCCTGAAACCCCAAGAGCTTTACAGGGACTTACAGGCCTGTACAGGGTTAGCTTTAACTTTAGCTTTTGCAGACTGAACACAAACTGTGTCAGTTTCTTTTACTCGCAACCGCTCTTTTAGGTTGACTAATGACAGCTGAGTTTTACGGGACATATAGCACCCAAGGTGGGTGTGGCAAATATATACACAATTGTTGTTGAAAACCTAGAAAAGAGATCCTATTTTCTAAAGTGTAAAGACGAAATGGACCTCAGAGGAAAGACTTTTAAATTACAAGTAATGGGCACAATAAAGGATCAAATGGCAACATCGGTTTTTATATCAGCAGAGAAGACTTGACCAGGTGATAAACCATAACCCTGCAAAAGGAAGTTATATGACGAAATGACGCTTGGTGCTTACCAATTTGTAGATTTTATATTATCTTAATATTCTTTAAAAATTCGGTCAAGTTGCTATAAATTATAAAATTAAAGAGTTGAAGTAGGCGTGCACAATGGGCCAAACGTTGCATTTAAGTATAAACTATGTGACGGAAGAGGACGCATTTTTGCTACAGAGGTGCTATCTTACTTTTGTAATGCAATCAGAGATCTGTTGTGGCACAGACAACCACGTTTACCATTAATACAAACAGATTTGTGATAGTTGTGGTAATACTCTCATTTCCGCGCCGCTCATTCATTACATTCCATGGGGTTACAAGGGAATACGGAACTCGTTTGTTGCACGCCGTTAGTCTTTGGTTAAATTTAGCGCATGAACCTTCAAGTGCCTCGCCGTTGTAGATTTATGTCGCCCGAGAAGTAGCGTTAAAGCCATTACCTCTAATATGATGGAAATATATTGAATAAAACCTGAGTTAAGTTAAAGTTAGCTGTGGTTTCTAAATATCAATTCAGTTAGTTCCGTGTGTGTGGGCCGCAATAAATACACAGCGCAAAACTATTGAATTAGAAGAAATCATTTAATTAATTACTAAATGAATTTGAGATTTCAGTTCGTTTTTCTACACATGGTTATAGAAGATAATTATCGTCTGATGGTTATAAGGTTATTTAGGTGAGATATAGAGAGGAGTAATCACAATAAAATTAAATTTTTAAAGCGGGAATAAATGCCACTATTGAAAAGGAGGATCTTTTGAACTAAATGTGAAGCTTCTCTTAATTTCACATTGTTGATTCGGTTAATTTTGAAGGAGACTTCTGCCTATTTAAAATAAAGAAATAAATGAATGGACAGCGAAAGAGATCTTAAGTTGTGGCTCAAAATACTAACGCTAGAAAAGTCCCTGTTAAGGTTACTTGAAATAAATATAGCGGTTTGATTTTTCATAAACAGAAATTTCAAAAACAGAATTTTTGAAAGGAATATGTAAAATACAGTTCATTGTGACTTTTAAATAAATTCCATTACAACACTTAAGTACTAAGAGTGATATTTTGCTAATACGGTTCTTTTGGTAAACATTCTTAGCTTTAAAATCTTAATGATTCTTTTAAAGAAAACAAGAATAAAACAAAGTTTCTTTAAAAAACGTCCCAAATGTACAGCGAGCGCATTCAGTGAAATTGTTATTTTTCAGTGTCTGTTAAAGGTTATAAGTGCCAGTGGATCAGCGTCAGGGTTTTCTTTTGAAATCATTATTACAGGTTAGAATGGTTAAAATTTTTCCGTTAAAATTTCGAATGGATTTGAACTGATTTAAGATGAAACGGTGACAAAAAAAAAACACATATTCAATTTGTTATGCCAATGTGCATTGCTCCGTAAGAAATATAAGGCGACAGAACACACCTAGCCCGAAAGACCGAAATCGTTTCTAGAAAATAAAAGCTTCCTTCCTGACACGAAGGACCATAGAGTACCTACTGAAGCCATAGAACCACACGCATTTCACACCTAGCCCGAAAGACCGAAGTCGTTTCTCTAAAATAAAAGCTTCCTTCCTGACACGAAGGACCATAGAGTACCTCCTGAAGCCATAGAACCACACGCATTTAGGCCCATATCAAAGTTTTTATTCAGAATTAGGCACGTGTCTAGTTTCAATATCCCATTGCATACTGTGCTTTTAATACTCTTTATTTATGTAAAAACACAATTTTTATGTGTACTTCAAATTTTTACTTCCCTTCATTACCTCCTTTTGGCAGCTCTGACTGCTCTGCATTGTTTAAGGATTACACAGCATTAACAAGAGCCTTTATGACGAGTGGAGTTTAGATAGCAGGCAGACAGACAGACAGACATACATACAAAGTAACATAAATGTAACTCTGAGTGATGACAGCCATTAAAACGTCCCATTGTTTGCAAAGCACACTAGCGTGTACTGCCTGCATAGAGACAGCGACGGCGGCGCAAAGGGAAAGAAACATTATAAATAAACGATGATTATATGACACTCTATCAACACTGATGTTTACAGTCCAACAAGACTACTGTTATAGCTATCGAGGAATGTTAAGTCGTGTATACCTTAATGATAATGTGATGTTTTTGTTCAGCTGAATCAAAATAACGAGTTTAGCACAATGCGATATCTGTTGTTCAATTTAGATTTGAACAAATTACTGGAAGCCAATGTTGGTTAATTTCGCGGGTAAATTGTTTAATATTTAAAACTGGCCCACGAACCACCTCTTCAGAAATCAAGGCGTGAATGAGATATCTTAGCCTAAAATACAATAACACTATCGGGTTTTTGGTAAACTGTTGGTTATGTAATATTAACCAGTAAAGAATTTCAGGAGCTACGTATCTTAAACGCTACAAATTCTTCCAGATAAAGCTAGTATATAATAAAAATTTATGACACTATTCTAACTCAAAAAACAATATGAATTAACGTCCTTTTTTACAAAGTACAAACTCCCAGCCAACACCCACTGAAATAATCAGGTGTTACAAATTAGGAATTATAAACATTGAAGAGCCAGCCTGTCGTTCTTTCCACTGTGATTCGCGGAACGCTTTATGGAGAACAGGATGCACTCCACAAGAGTCCTGTGCACCGTGACAAAGAAACCAATTACAAATATGTATCCCGTTTATAATCGATCTTTATCCGTCAGTCTGCATTCAGCATGAGATCTGCGCTGTGCTGGGATATTACGCAGCGTTGAGTGGTAAACCTTTACCAACGTTTCGGGACAACGTGTCGGTCCCATCTTCAAGGGTGAAGAAGTGGACGCTGCGTAATATCGCAGAAGAGCGCAGATCTCATCAGCATCGTGGCGAAAGCTTGAAATCACGTATATTCAGCAAGTCCAGCCGGAAGAGCGTAGTCGGTATAGCGACTCGCTAGGAGCAGGATGGTCTGGGGATCAAATACCAGTGGGGGGCGAGATTTACCGAACCCGTCCAGACCGGCCCTGAGGCCCACCCATCCTCCTGTGTTATGAGTAACGGGCCTCTTTTCCGGGGGTAAAGCGGCCCGTGCGTGGCTTTAACCACCCACCACTGTGCAGCCCCGAGGTTAAAGAAAAAGCAGAGCTATAGCTGTATCTCTGCTCTCCCTCTGTGCTTTCAGGCAAGTTATAGGGTGGAGATTTACCTCTTGACAGAGATTCTACGAGGCATTTACTTTTCGCTGTCTTGCATAAACTAGGTAGGCCTGAATTAATTTTTGCTTCGAGCAGACTCAACCTTCCTTACTTAACAGTTTACAGCTCAGTATCACCTGCTAAAAATGTGTGGACCCGTCCAGTGATAGACTAGGTTTATTTATAGGTCCCCATTTCCCCATAAAGATGCAGACGCATCCTTTCTTTGAAGTGTTGTGGGCTATTTTAGCCTGAGGCAGTGAACAACGTCCAAAATGTCACTGACGTTTTTTCCAGATGCATTTTGTTTTCAAATTTTTAATCTCGAGAGGGGCCTACCCGTAGCGGAATTCTACTAAATTGAAAGGACTGTGATGATTAGTAGATTATAAGAGGGGATATGAAGTTCAGACACACAGATATATTTGGCCCTAACCGGGAGTCTAACCAGAAACACCAGCTTTCGAAATCCCTAGAATCAAGTGCTCTTTAAACCACGCTGTGTTCTTAGAAGTTTCCCTTTCAACTACTGAACTAATTAACTGATTTTTGTGGAACACAAATGGACTCCATCAGTATCATAAAGAAAGAAACCATTTTATTGTATGTGACGTGGTATAATTTGGTAGACATATACAAAAATTTTAGAAGAATCTATCTCCAGGCCTCCAAGACTTTACGTCCCGTAAGGCAGTAAACTTCATGCGCGCTATCGTGAGAAAATCAAATCTTACAATATCTTAATGAATGGTTTCAAAATTTAGGTGGAAAAAATAATGGCGGTTTAAAAACGTGTGATTTCAGAGAAGACACTAGCGGCTCATAATGTAAGGTCCTCAAAATGCTTAGGTTAACAGATGCCAAAAATTATTGAAAACGTGATAAAGATAAATGGATTATTCTAACTCGGCCTATGGACCGGCATCAGGCTTTTGTTAATAACGTGATCCACTTGCGGAATTTTTTGGCCACTTGAGTAACTATAAGTTTATGAAGAAGGACGCTCCTTAACGAAGACAATTCAAGAATTAACGATAGTAGTGAGACGAATTTTGTGCAGTTTTTAATTTGACAACGGGAATGAATGTAACAGTAGTGTTAGGAATGTTGAATTTAGTATGAAGATTGCGTGGAAGTGTACACGCGACACAATAGGACGATCAACATAACAGAAAGACATGATCAATTTTGATCGCATAACTAGTATACGTAGCCAGGTGTCAATACACAGTTTTAAGCAAATTTTAAAGACTTTTAGTACTCTATGCTGCGATAACCAAGGTCTATAGTGACCCAGTTTTAATAACATAAAGGAAGAAGGACCAACTACTACGTCAGTGAAGTGCAGTGACGGTAACTCTGCAAGAGTTACGTATTGTGAAAGTGAACCTGATGCTTTAGGACTGTGAACTTTCGACGGCTAACCCTGAGGATGGCACAAAAATAGTGCCGAAACATATGTAGGTACTGAAATAAAAACAGTGTGATGCATTCGTTGGTATATAATTATTAGCTAATTAATGAAATGCACGGTATGTATAATATAAAGATTGAGTGGAAGGTTTACTAATGAGTATGTGTAAACATTTATAAAGCACCAGTTACAGTCATGAGAAGGTGGAAATTTTATAAACATACATCTTATAACGTAAAATGTAAATATACACCCACATCTGACAAATATAAACTTAAAGGCACATATGTCCCTGTGTATGCCATGTAGGTAAACGGGAGAGTGGAAGTACAGCTCCATGCAACTTTATTCTCGGCAAAAGATGGAATGTTCAGCTTGACGTTCCGGCCCTTTTACTCCTGAAAAGTAGCCAACGGTAATCATTAGTGGAAGGCTGGGTAAGTCCCCGACCGCTCTGGGCAGTATGCAGAAGAGAAAACCTCTTGCCCCTACAGGGAAAATTACTGCAGTTCCTCGCACGTCCAGTCCGTAGTGTAATTACTTTGCAAATTTAAGTTTGCCAGAATATGTAAGTAATAAGTTTTTCCTACAGAGAAAATAATGCTCCAACTACTACTGCTACTGCTAATACTACTACTAATAAAACTGCTGCTACTACAAGTAATACTGTTACCACCACCACTACCACCGTAACCACCATTGCTACTGACCCTACGAATATCTGCTCACAAGTTCAGAATTAGATCCTATTAGATAATTGAATCCTATTATTGAACTACAAACATTGATATATTGTGTAAATAGTATAGCATTTACATTACAAGATTTCTAAGATTGAAATGTAAATTAAAAAGTGGACCCACACAATATCTAGATAAATAATGCTTCACTGTTCCATGGATTAATGATTATGGAAGACTGTAGATTACGAAAGTAGGCCTTATGAATTCTGCCACGAATTTCGTATGGTCCTTGCAAACAATTACGTCATTTTTAGGTTATTCCTTTAGAAAGAGTAACATTGATTCCGTGAAGGTAAGGATATTCCTTGCTTGTGATTGGTGGAAATTACCACATAATTTGCATTCATGAAAGTGCAATTTATTCTCTCTGCAAAGTTCTTGTTTATAGTTAGATAATTTCTGCGATTTAGGACTTAACTAATTTACTCTCTTCACTGAGTGCCATGCTTTCGTAACTCTCCTGATTTTGGCATAGCGATATTTTGGGAGGGCATATTTATGACGTGCAGAATGCTTTATTTTTCGCGTTAATGGATTTCTCAACGTATTTTGCACGCTTATGCTACACAAATAAACTGCAGTCACGTTTGTTTCTTGTGATTCGAGGTTAGACTCAAATATTGTTGTAGCCATATTTTTCCAAGGGGGGAAGGTAGAGGAAGTACTGGAAAATATAGTCGAAAACTTAATTTTGAAATGCACATGAATATTTTTGATACTTTTGATAATAAAGTAGTTAAGGGCTTCTGTTTTGTAGACAGGATGATATTTTAAATATTTCCAATTCTTATATCTGGGCTTAGGATTATATGCATTTCATATTGCAAAATGCATATAATCCTAAGCCAAATCATAAAGGTAAGAGAGTTTCTCTTCGTTTTGTGTTTCTAAGTGAAATTCGAATTGCCTACAGGCCAAGAATTAAGGTAGCTAAGAAACTTTATATTATATTATATGCACTTTGCAACATGCAAAATGCATATAACCTTAAGCACACTTATATCATTTGGCATATTTTCTGCCTTCCCTTCATATATAAATGTTTTTACATTTTTTAAATCTCGGGGGGAGAGGGCAGATGCCTGGCTTTCAAAATACCTTCCGGCGATCACGCTGACTATCATATATGAACACAAAACACTTAGTTTTCAAGAAAGTTTGTTCTTTCCCATGGCAGAAATATGCAAATTTTGAAGCAGACTGAATCGAAGCTCATAATGCGCAGAACACGTTTGAAGTGACAGCACATTATATGCTTACGTGAATTCTAGCATTACATGCGTTATTTTTGTGTTGGGTTTGACAATGAACTAGTGACAATAATTCGAAGATATTTCAGAGTAGCAAAGAAAGAAGTGTCTTTGCGTAAGGATGCAATTGTGTTAGTGCTGATGTCAAATAGTGCTTTCCATTTCGTTTTGCCTGTGTTGTCTTGTTTCAAACAGAACATTTATGTCTTAAATTCGTGAAGAAAAATTTAAAATTTGCTGAATTTCCAGAGGAACCTTTTCTTGGTAGTCTAATAAAACTAAGTTACACAGTCATAGTACACGGGCTCACAACTCAATAGGCAGTTATCTTCATAGCCATCGCCGTGAGATCTTATCGTGTTCTTGTTCATAATGTGAATGTAAAATAATAGGTATTTCGGCAATAATCTTAGTTTGAATCCTTTTACTTTCTGCGGTGGTAAAATTAACGCTATATGTTTATATTTATCTGCTGAAAAGATGACACAGAACAGGAAATATACGTATAAACGTAATATTGAGGTGCGTTCACGGAACAATTGTCGTGTAAAAGCAATAAGTAATTAGCCTACACATTCTGAGTATGTGTCTGTAGCCTGAATTATCCAACATGCAAGGCGCATGCGCCATATTATATTGAAACCTGTGGCCTGTTTTGGTCAACCATATTTTTCCACAATATCTCGTAAATGGCACAGATTTCGGAAAAACGTTATTGAATATAAAATGCCTGTTTTCATTTTCTTTACAAATTTTGTCTGAAACATTCTCATTCTAAAAAGAATTGGGCAAGATATTATCAAAAATGTACTTAATTCTTTATGTCAAGTATCCGTTATTCTTCTCAGATTTTAATGAAACTTGAATATTCTCGAAAAGATATTCGAAAAATAATTCCGACCAGTGGGAGCCGAGTTGTTCCATGCTGACGGACAGACCGATAGACAGACAGACAGACATGACGAAGCTAATAGTCGCTTTTCGCAATTTTGCGAACGCGCCTAAAAACGAATAAGGTAACAATTACAGCCTTAACCAAACACAACAAATATTGCACGTAAAAAAAAATTTACGTACAGAATTTGTATACGACCCAGTAATAGCAGAGAAGGGTAGTGCAGCTTAAATATAATACTCACGGGGACAAGTTCCCACACCAATAACACTGATGTAACGTGGCGATATATGCTAAATAATCTCAATCAGAATAAGAAAATATTGGTTTGTTGGGTCGAAACTTCGCGATTTTAAACAGGGAGTTGTACAGAATTCATATGCCACTCTTCAGGGCCGATAAAGTGACAGTTACACCACGCACTACTGAGAGTGCTCAGATATCAGAATAACTGAGCACTCTCAGTAGTGCGTGGTGTAACTGTCACTTTATCGGCCCTGAAGAGTGGCATATGAATAAAATGTAGGAAGATTGTTACTTGAGCGGACACAGTAAATTAATTCCTCTGTTTGAAACCAGTTATTTTTTTTTTTTTGCATGGCTTACCTTGAGAATAAATTTCATTTTATGTATTGCGATAGAAGCCCTTTGATCTTCACAGCGTTGTCAAGCCGATCATTTTGTCTAATAAAAATGTCACATATCAGTATATATTTGACGTTTGCAACTGAGGCTAGCTTCGTAATTCCTACCTTGATATCCCTGCAACATTAGTGTCATGAATTGCTAATTTCCATAGATATTTCAACATCATTTGAAAGTAAACGCTCCTTCAGTCCATCCATATTTAACGCCTTCAGAACTTAACATTTCTCCTTCAAACGGTATGTATTGTGTTCAAATATTAAAGAGACTTGTTATACGAAGTCTGAAAAAACATTTAAACAAACTGGAATACGGAGACATAGCCTGTAATTTCAAGTCAATTGTTTTTTATTTTATTTAGATTTTGAATTCCTACAAATTAAATTGTAATGTCCTCCTACAAGGTATTGGAAGCAAAAGCAAAAATAAATATACTTTAAGCCTGTATTTCCACTTTCTACATAAGGAGTCTATCAACGCTTAAACCACGCACATTATACATAAATAAATAAATGGATAAATATATAACATTCGTTCAAAATTCTTTTCACAACGTAGATAAATACGATTATTTAGCGATTTAGCTCCAGATGAGCGCAGAAACTCATGTAGCCTTTTCCTTCATGTAAAGCATTCATTAAAATTGTGTCTGATATACTGTATATGAAAATTGATCTGCTTTGGCAAATTTTCACAAAATGTGGTTGATCCTTTCTCGACATATTTCGTTCACTGAGGAAGAAGGGCGGAAGGGCTTTAATACGCTCTCTTCTGTGATGTGGGTGCTATGCATAGGCTACGTCAGCACACAAGAGCAGAAAGGCCTACGACGGTTTGTCTTTTTAAATATATTCTCCACACTTCATTGACCAGTGTATTGGGTAGCGGGAAAACTAATTATGGGTTTTCTACACATCGTTAACGCTTTAAACCCCAGTGGTTGTTTCCTGTCTTACCAAGTTGAACGTTCAGAAGTTCTACATTCATTCCACAGAGTTTATTTCATATCGAACACTTTTCTTCTTAAGGAAACGACATACAAAGTGCTTAAAACCTAGCACGATTAGAAATGTTTTTTTAGACTTTTGGTCATTTTCTATTATCTTCTTACGGCGGAGAGCCGGGTTCAATCCCAGGTTAATTCACATGGGATTTGTTGTGTACAAAGTAAAATTGGGAGAAAATTTACTTAGAGTACTTAAGTTTTTCATTATTGTTATAATTTAACAATACTTCTGGCACATATTTCATTCATCCACTGCCGGTGCTATAGAATCTTAGCAAATGACAGCGCCATTTAATAAAACACCTCTGCCTCTATGTTCAGCACTACTGTAAAGTTCTAGACATTCGGATGGTAGAATTTAGTGCGAGAGCGAAGAATTCGTTTTGTGCCAGTAATCATGGCGACACTCGGAACATTTCTCGCGTTCGCCTGTGTCGTTTGAAATGGAAAGAGGAGAAAGAAAAACGAGCCGCGGGCAGGAAGGAGATCCAATTCGCTTAGCTCCAAATCGCCCGACATGACTGCCGGTGCTCAAATTGCCCTTCACAACATTACAACAGCAGTGGCGTTGCAAGACGTACGTAATCGGGAACACAGACAGGAGTGACTGTTAGATTTGAGGTGTCTACGGCTGTAAAGGTGGAGATTGATGTTCAGGTTTCAAAGCCGTGTACTGCGGTAGGCAGACACAAAACTTTCAACGGAACGTTCTGCCTTCAACTTTAGGACACAACAGCACTTGCCTATCCTGAAGACAGAGGCAGGAAGCTTGTTGAAACTCGGATGATAGATAACATTTCAGAAAAGTACGACGTGCTTTTAGGCCAGGTCAATCCTTGTCTTTGGATGACAGACTCGACAGGCCAATGCATTCGTCTACATTCAAAGCCAATATTATCATTAGTATGTAACCTGAACACAGTGTCAGTCAGTATGAGGTGTAACTCTATACCAATATACTTAAAAAAGTTGATATTTTCCAAGATAATGAATTTGAGTCACCAGTCTGTGGCTCTGCTGTAAATCTGTCACTATATCAGGTTTCACACCATTAGCTATAATATTTTACGAATACTTTTATTTTACGTAAAGTAATCACATAAGCATGTGCTTTATAAATATAATTTTATGCACTGTCTTCTTTTTTATGAATTGTGGATGTTGTAATCGGTTTTTCTTTTCTTAAACTTTCATTGTGTATCGTCATAAGATACAGAAATAGATTTTGCCGTGTCAAACTTTATAATCTTATTTTACATAAATAATCGCATAACATTCCATTTTTGTGTATATTCAGTTATAACTCCCAACCTAGAAATCCTTATATCTGCCTCGTTGTGTATTAACCCTATATAAAACTGAAAACCCACCAATGTAATGAGATCTGCTCTCTTCTGGGATATTACGCAGCGTTAAGTGGCAGTTCTGTACGGACCTTTCGGGACAACATATCTACCGCATCTTCAAGGGCAGGAAAGTCAAGTCTTCTTGGACTTCTTGACCTTTGAAGATGGGACAGATGGGTTGTCCCGAAACGTCGGTACAGAACTACCACTTAACGCTGCGTAACATCCCAGAAGAGTGCAGATCTCATCTACATCGCAGCGGAAGCCTGAAATCACGCACCGCTAATGTAATGGCTCCAACCTGTGCGATGTTCTTATTGAGTTTTATAAAAATTGGTCAAATATTTCGAAATATTATTGGTGCGGAACAAATGCACAACAAACAGTACCCACATCTATGCAAGCAGGCAAAACCTCTTTCCCTTACGACAGTACATGAACATGCTGATGGTACTCTCCGTGCAGCCTTACATTATTAGTCATAATGTAATGAAAATTAAATTCAGAACCGAGACCGGTGTGTTTTGACTAGATCGAAAATGGGATACAAAGTTCCACCTGGATGTAAGAATGCCGGGATTTATCTCGCTCAGAAAGGAATTTGCTTGCGGGTTCTTTTAGACAGAGCAATATAACTCTGGTTTCCATAAAGGGTCAGGGTATTTTTTGGCTTGCTGAAGCATCATGATTGTTTCAAGAAGAATCTGCACCGTGGAATTAGTTTCAAATAAAAATGTGAGTAGAGAGGATTTCACAATTACAGGGAGGCCTGCTTCACTTGATTTATTTCACTTATGCTTACTTTTTAACCCATGCAGGTTTTAGCCCAAATCTAAAAAGTGTTAATATTAGACCTTAGTAGATCTGAGTAAATTTTATTGATCCTTGATTTGTTTATGAGAAATAACAAAGAACCCCCTAAAAATGAATAGCTAAATAATTTATGGTTGTCCAAAAAGAATTTACTGCAAGTAGTTGAATGAGCTGACGGCCGTCATGAGTCGGTATAGTAATATACTATTATGCTTGATGATGCATTTCCAGTAATTGCAATGTATGACCCAAAGTGAGAAGATTATCTCTTTTTGGAATGAGAAGCCACATTGTGGAGTAGATAATTTCCGATGTTTTTGAGGAAACTGCTGCACATCTTTCAGCCTCTTTTCGTGAAGATTAAGCCAAGAGTTTTCTTCGAAACGTCGGTATCAATCGGACTACATAGCGTCAAATCCAAGAAGGCAGCAATTGTCACAAGGACTATTGTGAGGATATAAAATCTCACAAGACAAACAGCGTTTGAAGTCACTTCACGTATACAAAGTCAGGGGACTCAAATTTTCAAACGCCGCTGACACACAATCCTCTCTAAACTCGTCGACTGCAAACGCGCCTAGGAATCACATGAAGATGAAAATCCTACAGCAACTGGAAGACAGGAATCGAAAATATATACTGCACATACTGGGTAAGATCTCAGGTGGGTGGGTGGCTGGGGTTTCAGTGACTTGTGGAGGGGGTAGCAAAATGGAAGTATGGTGTGTTGGTTAAAGATAGGGTAGGTGGTTTCTTGAAGGAAGTAGTACGTATGTAGAAGCATGGGCGTATGTGGGGGAGGTTCAGGAAATTTAACGGATGATAGAAGATAGAGGGGTGAGAAAGAAGGAAGGGAGATTGGGAAACTTGGAAGACACGTAGGTTGGGCGTAGAAGAATGTTTATGTGCTGTTTCGAAAACATTTACCCCCTCAACATTTTCAGATTCTTTTCAACAATAAACTATTTGAATTCTCACACTTGTGATTATGTTTAATATTCAATTTCGAGATACAATAAATAAAATTTTAGTTATGCACATGTGCACCCAATCAAATATCCACGTGGCCTATGGTCCATACAGATTTTGAAATATTAGGTCCACACTAATTTTAATTTATCTAAATCATTTTCTAATCTTTTCACCAGCAAACTGGAAATAAATTTAAGGAAGAAACTAGTAAAGTGCTACATTTGGAGCATAGCTTTGTATGGTGCTGAAACGTGGACACTTCGGAAAGTAGATCAGAAGTATTTGGAAAGTTTTGAAATGTGGTGCTGGAGAAGAATGGAGAAGATCAGTTGGACCGATCGTGTGAGAAATGAAGTATTACACAGAGTCACAGAGGAGAGGAATATCCTACATACAATAAAAAGAAGAAAGGCTAACTGGATTGGTCACATCTTGCGTAGAAACTGCCTTCTGAAACACGTGATTGAAGGAAAGTTAGAAGGAAGGATAGAAATGAAGGGACGACGAGGGAGAAGACGT
Source organism: Reticulitermes speratus (assembly GCA_021186555.1). NCBI lineage: Eukaryota > Metazoa > Arthropoda > Insecta > Blattodea > Rhinotermitidae > Reticulitermes > Reticulitermes speratus. The sequence continues at coordinate 33,260,165 of JAJKFL010000003.1, read as the reverse complement.
AAGCAGCTACTGGATGAACTTAAGGAAAATAAAAGATACTGGAAATTGAAAGAGGAAGCACTAGATCGTACCCTGTGGAGAATTCGCTTTGGAAGAGGCTACGGACCTGTCGTAAGACAGACTACAGAATGAATGAATGAAATCATTTTCTATGCTACTATCCTGCAGTGAGAGACGACGATATTAGATACGTTTGCTCAGAGTTACTAGTGGCATCCGCTGGGCACACAGAATCAACAAACATGTAGTTCTAGACTACTAAAAGATATGTAATATGGGTCTATATAACGTTAGTTGTATTTGGAAATATTGTAATTTTAATCTTTATTGGTGGGCATTATGTTTTTAATTCCACTGGGCACCTGGAAATTCTCAGGTAGAATTGTTGGAGCATGAAGCTGACCAGTTGCTATTATGGAGTGCTCAGTTAAAGAATGTGTGAATATACTCTTCCACTCCTCGATTCGTTTCATAGCGTGATGATTTATGTTTTACCCTTCTTAAATAAGTACAGGTATAAAGCTACAGTAATTACAGTGCTTGCTTTAAAGAATTTTAAAGGTGCTCCATCTCTTATTCGGGGCAGTGTTTCTACTGTGCACCAGGAGCACCGCCATTATTTGCTTCTTTTACAAGCATATGTTGTCCAATAACTTTGGTCTCCGTCTCAGCAGCCAAGGCAGCACCCTTGCAGGGAAATATTTGAGTAGTTCTCGCTCGTAGCTTTAATTAAAAGTCAGCCATGGTTTAAGCAGTTACAGTGGCGTACACTAACTTATGCAGCAACTTCGAGAACTGAGTATTATCAGTGGCGTACACCAGTGTATGAAGAAAAGATCTGTAACTGAAAAGTTATCAGTGGCATATGCCCGTGTATTCATGCAAGTTCGGTAACTGAGTGGTTATCAGTCGTGTACAATATTGCATGCAAGCAAGATCTATAACCAAGAAAAATGGGATATTTTTATTCTATGAGACAGCGTCAGAAGTTTTGTGCTTTCATTAACTTATTCAGAAAAAACTGTATTTATAATTTTCATAAAATTGTTATTTTGTTCCAAGCATCTGTTCAACTACCCTCACTAAGCAAATGCGTTATTTTTAAAAGTTCTAAAATATACTTTATTAGATATTTTGTGTATTTTCATAAGCATGTAGGAAGAATATATTATTTTGAGTCGACCGAATTATGGAAAAGGACATGAATAGACTCCTTAACACAGATGGGAAAATGAGAAAAAGGAGTATATATAAATTTTAGTCCGAAAATCTGAAGGCACAAGAAAACTACTGGGACCTACGGGCAGATGTGAGGATAATATTACAATGACCTTAAGGAAATAAGGCGCAGGGTTGTGAGGAGAGGCCAGTGGCCGGCTGTTGTGAGTGTGGCATACATAATGAGGATCCTACCGCCGTGACGGCGGGACATACCATGACTGGCTGAAGGAATGTCAGTTCTTAAAGTAAAACTTGTTCCATGAATTTTTTACTTGTTCTGATATTTCACTAGCCTACGTACTTGAAACTCCATTAACAAGTACTGACTTTACAGTTCAGTTCTTAATATTGACTTAATTTAGTAGAATTCATTCCGCTATGCTTAAAATATATGGTTCAGTCTAACACAACTGTGTTCTTATTCAGTAGCTACATGTTTCCGTCGAAGTCTACCATCATCAGACCACAAATACAATATTTAAAACGAAGGCAAAATTTGTAATCTATAATACATAATTTTTTATGTTTTTATGGAATCCCACAAGTGTTCCCAATTTTTTACAATAAATATTGGCTTATAATTAAAGTAGTGTATATATATATATATGAAGTTCAGCCAGAAAGTAAGTTTACATGGCGTGTAATTCCATAACTGAAGAGAACAATGTGAATGTGATTTGTAGCCTATCGAATATCATCTGCTCCCAGCCTCGAAGTAAAATTTTGGCGGCCAAAAAGTTTACCGCTATGTGGAAACAGTTGGGCTGATAACGCAGCACGGATTTCCTTCAGCAGGGAATAGATAAGTTAATCCCACGATATAATAAATGTCTCAGTTATGTCCGAGACGAAGTTGTTATTAGTGTTGAAAGTAAGAAACCATAACATATTGGTTCAAATTTAATTTTCGTGCAGAACATTTTATAAAATGCTGTACAATTCTCTATCATACTACGCGCCGTTTCTGCTCTAAGATTCTTAAAAACTTCAAGTGACGTCAGAAGATTGATTGTAATTCATGAGAAATACAGGAAAAAGTGAAAAAGGAATTTGTTAGGAGGAATATTTAAACACCATAATTCGGTCACTGAATTGCAGACTAGGAAGCTTAAATTACAAATCAAAGTTACAAATGTTACTGCGATAAAGCGATGATCCAGGACAGTATATTTATAACCAACAGGCTTAAGTTTCGAAAGGAATTTCTTACACAGGTTATATATTTAATTTAGTCAAAAATTTACATAAGCGTCGAGTTTTGAGTGAGCCAGTACTTTGTTACGTATGTCAGAGAATTTCAAATTACAGCTCACAGCAGAGAAATTATCAGAATTAAAAGGGGCCAAATTTTAAAATGGGAATTTTTCAAAGTAAATTCGGCGAGCAATTTATAAATCTCCGTTCCATATACACTGCTCCTTTTTGGGTGAGACACACCTCTTAATAAAAGGAATTTGAATCTGCAAACCAGATGGTTACATTCATTACGCCATGGAAAATATGATGTTTGTTGTAAGATTTGAGATTTTTACAGCGACATGTTTACACATTATGGTCTTGTAGGTTGTGGCACTGTGTAGTCTTAACAAAGCAACAAGTTCCTCAGAAACGGTGGTAACCGCCAATAAGGCTACAGCTTGTCACAAATCAGGAAAACATAAATTTAACGTTATGATACTTGTGACAAAAATATTTACATAGGCATACTTATAGGCATAAATATTTTTAATGACCTACTGAACTTACTGCCCGGTGACCCCGTCACAAGACAGCACTCAACAATATTCAGGCTCCCACTGGCTTAGTTCTTATGTGCCAACCTAAGCCAATGACTGCCTAGTGTCTGACAGAGCTGCGGTTTATGGCTAGTACACAGAATGATGAGGTCACATAGCAACACGTTTTGTTGAAGTCTTAGTTCCGTTTCTGGCCACATAACCTTTTGCCTTGTTCGGAATACATAACACAAACTGACTCAAATACACGTCAGTAGCCTTTGGTCAATGTTTTTCGAAATAACAACACACTCAAAGAGAAAATGCAGGATGAAATTGGATTGAATATTCCTCTCACGTTCCTATCTTGCCAGACCTAACGATATCTAAAATATGTAATAAATTACGTGCAAACGTGCAGAGGGGACAGTAAAGCTGTGCTGTGCGGTAGACCAGGAGATTAGCAAAGTAATATTCCAGACGTAATGCGCATGCGCCAACCGTAGGACAAAACTTAGTTATATACGCCATGTGTAATCCTTGTACATAGTACTGTTATACTTTTCTAACAACCCACTCCACCCAGTGCCAGATAGCCCTCTAAGGATTAAAGATAGTAAAAAGCATTTAGCCCTACATATCTCTTTTATTTTTGTAAGCAACTTTTATGTTTGAGTATTATAAAGAGAGTATTCCATTCACTCTAACTTACATTGTAACAAACAAATATTTTATCTTTTACATGTTTTAAGACAGAATCCGCAAAATTTGTAGCAGCGACAGATTAAACGCCTGAAACATGAAGAAGATGCCGGTATAGGTATGCAATATGTGGGAATAGCATGATGTACATAACAGAAATTTAACTTTCACACTGTTGCCACCGTGCATCTTCGTCATATTAAATTAAGTTATAGACCAACTGATGCACACCAAAACCACCCTAATAAAGCTGCTTAAAAGGGTGGTTTTGGTGTGCATCAGTTGGTATATAACTTAATTTAATAGAAATTTAACTTGTTAATAATCCAGCTATTTGCAGGTAGGCCGTAGGTATGAGTCCGGAGATGCGGACAAAATACAAGTGTACTGCCTTGCGCGAAAGCCCCGCATACCGCCTGGATCAGAATTTCCCTGAATATGCACAGAAAACTTTTCCATTTTTCTTAATCACAGAAAACAGTAGGCGTCTTTTCTTAATTTTTTGTATAACCTTTATATATTCCAAATAAAACAGTTACTTTACCCAGGAAAGTTCATGGTTTAAATTTTTGACTTGATCTTTTCTTCAGTAATACAAATAGAGGAAATCGACGTAGCAACAGTGAAGTTTAAAAAGCGATACTTCTTTTCCTACTCTGACAGTTAGAGGTAAACAAATTTACTTTAAAATATAAAGAAGGAAAAGTGGGCATTAGTTTAAAAATACCAGTGAAAAATGAATGTTGGCAGGCCTGCTCCTTTCCTTGATTAACCTTTCGTTTTAACCGTCATTTAAACTATGTAGTTCTAATATAAAATAAAATATTGATAAATCTTTTACTTGAGTAAACCAGTCATTTTGAGTGAAAAGCATCAGTTCATGCGGTCGCTTTCACAATTCTCAAAGAATTTTTAAATAGAATATATGCAATCTACGAAAAGCTTTGCTTTAATTATCTCCTTCCTTGAGTATTTACTATCATAATAGTGCAGGGATTTTGTATTTCCTCATTATCACTACACATACTACGCATATTATCCTTTTTGATTCGGTTTCAATAGCTTATGAATGTTGTGTTCCTCCCAAAGTCTCTTTTCTTACAGTATTCGAGAAGAAAATATCAACCAGTCATAGGCTAATATGTTACTAAACTCGGTTCTGCTTATTGGCAGAAAACCCTGCAGATAAAATCAATGGACTACGCCGTCCTTGAAATATTAATGATTTATATCTGTTAACAGCAGAATCTAAAAATCATGTAAGATTTGATATAAATGAGAAAAGAAAGGTTCTGCCTAGATATTTAGGCTAGAAAATATAGGAATATGTGTGAAATGGAACGCGCAGATGTAACTTAGGCCTAAAGCAGAAAACGTGCTAGGAAAGGAAGATTGGCTGGGGATTAGACCGGGAGCAAGGGTAGAATAAGGATAGCACATAGATAGTGAGTATGTGTGCGCTTGTGTTGTAAGGCAAAGGAATGAAGGTGGAGAGAATGCCGTGGGGTGCAATAATAAGAATGAAATGAAGAAGTGCTACCAGCATGAAGAGAGAAAAGCGAAAGAAACAAATGCAGCATAATATGAAAAGAAAGAGAGGAGAAAGGGTTTATGCTGAATTTCTGCAGAACAAATTTCAAACATCGGTACATCCTTATCTCTACACTTGAGCTTGTTAGCTGCAGTCTAGAATTCTCTATCCACTAATATCCTACTTCCATTACAAAAGTCCCCTACCGTTCCTATTTTAAATTTACTATAAGAGAAACGATATTATTGCTATTACAATACATTTCTTACCCACGACACGATATGTCCATGCATTTTCGAAAGGGAATGGGTCTCAAGAGAGATACGGAACTAAGTGCCATGTATGTAATCAGAAATTTTCTGTATATATTTAACAGAGACCCTGAACTGGGGGAGAATGAAGCAGGGGTGGAATATGTATACTATTTTAGATAAGTTTTCTCTCCTCCTCCCCAAATTCTAAAGTCAAGGCGTGCATATGCATGCACATCCATACTGCATATAATTTAATGGCTGGCGAATATGAAACTTATTGCAAGGAAGTTTACATGTATTTCATGTTAACCACAAGGAAGTAAATGTATTAGTATTGTAATGAAAATTGGATATTCCTATCATCTAGATATTAATGCCTTAGAGATAGTCTTATAACAGCTTATAATTATTTTGGACTAAATTCTCCGTTGCCGATCCCAGTGGCTGTACGGTCTAAGGCGTCGGTCTGCAGCCGCTTGATTTTTGGGACTGCGGGTTCGAATCCCGCTGAGGGCATGTATGTTTGTCCCTTGTGTTTTTATAGGTGCAGGCGGATCACTCGTTCAGAGGAGTCCTACCGTGTGTGTGTGTGTGTGTATAACTTGTGTGATCTAGAAACCTTAACAATTGGGCGGCCTGGGCCCAACTTGGACTGTAGCCCCAAATAAAAATTCTGTGTTTGTACAAGTAGTGCAGATTGAATAGTCATTGTAAGCCACTTGAAAACAAATACTTTTTCCTACTTATTTTAGTCCAATTCAACTCATAGTTTTAGAACTAGATTCTGAAGAAAAATGCAGTAAGTAAATTACAAAATCCAGATCTGGATAAAGAAATATATTTCCCAAATATGGCATTGTACTTTTTAGAAAATTTTTCCAATTAAATTTCAACTATTACGACTTTACGCTACACAATTCATATAATGTATTTACTTACAATTATGTATATTTCAGATATTAGTTCATTTGTGCTGATAACATGTAGACTGCGCTTTCTCATTTATCTACATTTTTTTTCCTGTGGCGCTACAGCCCGAATCTGGCTCAGACCGTCTCAATTTTCAGGTTTCTAGATCATGTATAATTAGACACATACCCCGTAGGACTCCCCTAAACGAGTGATCAGCTCGTCACAGAGGATGCTACCTACAAAACACAACAAACACAAGAGACGAACTTCCATAACCTCAGCGGGATTCGAACCTGCGATCCCAGCAATCGAGCTATTGCAGCTATTGTTCAACTTTTATACAATTTTAACCAAAGTAAGACTAAAACAAACAACAACCACAATATTTAACTTTTATTTGTTTTAAACAGTATATGTGAACAATTGTAAATAATTCATGTAAATAATTGTGCCAGTTGGTGTAATTAGTCTGCGATTTTAGATAATGTGTCCCTGAAGATGAACCCAATTAAGGGTTCGAAACATGTAGGACAGGGAAAGTGCACAATTAATGTAATTGAATTGTACATTTGTCGGACTTTAAATATAAAGTTAAAATGTACGGTATGAATAATATTAAGTTTACTTAGAATACTGGATCTACTTGAAAGTTCATTCCGCCCGCAACTTAGTGGTGTTCATTTTGTGTGGTTTAATTCTTTAAACACTAGCGGTTACTATGTGTACCATCAAGTTTAACGCTCAAATTGTTGCTTTTACCCATAGAGCTTGTTTTTGTATTTTGTGTTGTTCTTAGGACAAAGAGCCATTAATTTCTTATAGAGGATTAAATGAGTTTTTATAACCCAGACATGTGTGCATTGTGCTTTGTAATCCAAGCTTCTAAATAAAATGCAGAATAATTTCAGGCTCAAAAGGGGTAGGAATATATATAAATATATATATACACACACACATATTCTGCGCAGCTCCAATTTTGATTAGTTTAACAATCAATTACACTTCTAATGTCACTTAGAGCAAGCAAATTTTTTAATGATCTACATATTTAATTTTCACAGTTGCTCTTAATCCAGTCGTCCGATTTTCTTATGGCCATTTAAATTCATTTTGGAAATTTAGAATTTACAATATTTCAGGCCATACATAGGCTAATTAAGAATAAAAAAAAATATGTTTAGTTGACGCCGAGGGCATTTGATTTAAATATTTAGTCACATGTCTTCCACTGGTGGCTGCTGGTGTATAAGGTGTGTGGTTGTCCTTTGTGTTTCGATGTAAAAAACAATGGCCTATTCCTAAATATCATGAGTCTTCACCCTTCCATTCTGAAAAATTAGGTAAAAATCTGTTGTTAATAACACACTTCACCATCCTGCAGTTTCTGATTTCATTCTTTCTAAAATACTTGAGAAAAACAACAGTCGTGGGTAGAAAGGAAAAGTTGTGTTGTTCTTAATGACAATGAGAATAAAACGAAAAAGCGGGTCTGATCGATTGTAATTGCTTAGGTGATTCATGGTGGAGTCCTTGGGGCGTCACGATTTCATATGCCAGAGGAGAAGTCTTTTTTATATAAAAAACATTGCACCACCCGATATCACTTCATATGTTGTAAGACCTATAAAAAAACTAGCAATCTACCATTTTTACAAAACATTAATGTAAATGTGATTTGCATGGCTATTAATTACCAATTCCAGATTGTGAATAAAGCATTTTTATGGACTTTTACTATTCTAATAGCTTCAAGTGTGAACCTGTCTTGCATGAAATCCTTCTATATTGACCAAGCTAACAGACTATTTAATAGTCTCTTTAAATTACCGTTTGCTTGGGCGCCTGGTTTCCATACATGGTAGGTACAAAAAAACATAATAAAACTGTTTAAAATGTTATATAATAAATTTAAATGTTTAATTATAAGAGACAAGATTTGCTGTTAAAATGTAAAACGTCTGATCTATAGCGTATTCTGTTTCGTTTATAGAGAAGACAGACCGGCGAATGGGCCCTTCGGGATGGCATTAAAAGAGTACTTTATGTTTCATTTATGCATGGCGCCTGACGTCTACGAACACGCAATGTTTGTAAATCGAGCGGATGCCAGCTGCATGGCAGGATGACAACAGGACGTGGACAAAGCCTTCAGTACAGCCTACTTAAGGTAACTGGTAATGTACTTTTATTGTACAATTGATTTTCTTGTAATCACTGAGTTGTATGCAAATAGCTTACAAAATATAACGTGTATTTTATGCGTACGTGCAGGCCTAACCCTTTTCTCTAAAGTGAATGCTGAAAGAGTTATTCCAAGAAATGTATTTAGACTGTAAATTAAAGCCTTCCTTAAAATTAATGAAAATTTTGGAAATATCAACGTTAAAATGTGTTTAATAGAAACATCTCCTCTCGATTTTCGTCATAATATGTCAGAAGACTTAATAACGGAAGATTATTATCACGCGCATAAATATGAAACTTCAGTTCTAACACCATCGAGATTCTCCATCACAAAGACTAGCCAACTAATGCTCTTTAAGGGAAAGAAAACGCTTCTGATTGTCAAAATAGGAGAAAGCTAATAAATTAGTTGCCTTGGTAAGACCCAGAGGTTCTTAACGCTAGAGTAGGTGGTACGTACCTTTACCACTGGGTTGTACGTTACACATTGAAAACTCGTATAAGATGAGAATCGAATTTGAAGTTTAACCGACAGTTGTAAAAGGCTAAATTAATGTAGGCTCACACGTAAAATTCAACCAGGACCTTAATTGTGTAAAATAAATCCAACCAAATCGACATCTGAGTGGCTCTCCATAATTTAGTACACAACTACGTAGCCGCCTTTGGGGGTGGGGGGGGGGGGGGCGAAATAACAGGTTCGACGATTTCGATGCTGTTGTTAAAGACGGAAGTATGAGTATGATGAAATTAATAGGTGTATTAAAATGTATTTTCGAAATGCACCATAGAGGATTGGACGAGATCTACACCACATTTACCTATAACTTACCATATTTACCTTTCTTACATGAATTGGTGATTTTAAGTTTCATGTTTCACAACATGGAAGTTACACTGAAACGGAAGAGAATGTGTTAAAATTGTAGCTGCATCTGCACAAACCGTATGATGTATGACATATTACTTTCTCACAGATGTGTTGATGAAATTTCAAATACTCTAGGACGTTGACAATGGCGGGCTGGTAAATAGTTACCGGTATTTCGAACGAGAGTTTTGGCTTCCTTTCAGGATCAAGTAGTCCAAGAAGGCCATGGAAGAACATTCCAGGAGACTTGAATTTTCATAACTTTGAGTCAAATTTATTGGATGACTTAAAGCTCGATTTTAGACATCAGAATACTAGGTCACAAATAGACATAAACATTTTCGTCCAGATTACAAATAAAGAGGCTTTAAATTGCATAGTCATTCGAGTTTTTAGCAAATCACTAAAACTCTTCAGATCCAACGTTTATTTCCATGCCATGGTCCAGGTAAAGCCACTTGCAAAGATATTCCTATATTACGTATTTATTCCTCAATTCCTTTTCCTTCATTTCCTAAATTCTTCTAGCTCACAGGATTAGTAATCCTTCCCTCTAAGTCATTCAAATCTCCCTCCTCCCAAATCCAGTGCCTTTTCAAACATATTTATGGTTTCTTTAATGTTAGAACCTTTAGCGTTTTAGGAGGGACAGAATTCCGCAGAAGAGAAATTGCGCTCGCTTGTACAGACATGGCATAAAGACCTCTGATCAGTGTGGAGGCATCAAAGTGAGACTGGCATAACAGCCTGTTCTTCTCAATAATCACGTGGATGTATATGAATGAGATGGTGTTCCTGTTAATTTCGAATTATGAATGAAATGTTATAAATATCATGGTACTTGTATTGTAGGCATGCTTATAATTTATCTTCACATCAAATTTTATATGCTTTTTTTCCAGTGATTCATAAGTTGTCGCTATCAGACCGAAATCAACAGAAGGAATTCTCATTGCTTCCATGTCGCTGCTTTACATTCGACATTGTACTGCCTTAACGCGAGGGTTATATATTTAAGTGTACATCACCTTTCATCCTTTTACAGCCAAAACCAAATGAGAATCTGTTGCTCCGTCTCAAAACTTCCACTTTTGCCAGATCTGTTCTATTCGTTACACGATATTACTGGGCACTTCATATGAATGTCTTCAAGTGGCATAGACTCCGTAAAAAGTTTCATGAAAATCGGTCAGACTTTCAGAAGTTGAATAGTAGATACGTCTACTCAGAAAGACACTCTCCCGCGCGCAAACACACAAACACGCAAACACAAACTCACAAACACACAAACACGTTATGATCATTATGTAACTTTACCTCCTTTTGTCCTAGGAAAGAATTAGGTTAAACAAAGGCTATGTGTAAATGATGCGAGGTTTTCCACTAGAATTTACACAGCCGGTGATTTGTGATGTAGAACGTTCAATGCGGGAAAAAAACTATTAATAAAGAATTTCTATACACTAAGGATGAAAATATTTTTGACGTTTCTTATATTCGTCTTCTCTAGCACCTTCTTCCGTTTTGTGGTCCCAAGCTATTCCCATACACCTGATACTTTAATTCAAACACACTAATATCAGTAGTAATGTTTATAATAATAATAATAATAATAATAATAATAAAGAAAATGATATGAAATAAAAGCAGTCAAGTAATATCCAGTGACCCATATAACTTTATTAACGTTTCACCCGAACATTTTAAGGACAAAAGAACCTCCGTGCTGTGTTTCAGTTGCGCTTTACTTCTTACAGATTTTTTCCGTGCTATATGAGAAAATCATGCTGAATTGCATTCAACAGAGTTAGAAACATGTGAAACTGTTTGTTATGTTTGTTGTTGGTTTTAAATACGCTGCCAGTAACTTACACTATGTAGAATATTTTGGTTTTGCCGGTATATCCATTTCACCGCAACTGAAGTAACACATGTCACTTTCCCTTCTTAAATAAAAATGACCTCTACAGCAATTTCAGTTTATTTATAAATACTCAGTCCCCACAGAGTGAGACCCAGAATCAAAGGCTTCATATTTACTGACTTCTGCTTGCTTATTTACAATGTTACCATGCTATCGTCGGCTGTGTGAAACCCGTGACGCGTATAAATAATGAAATATTGTTAGGAGAACAAGCCGACACGAAGTCTTCCATTAACTGATTTATAATGCACTATGAATTGTATTGATTAGGCTATCGTACGGAAGGGATATTTTAATAAAACATATTGACACGACATTCACTTGTCATTAATGTATGGTTTATAGTAACATTGGCCAAAAGTGTTATAAGAAATTGACATAAAATTTTTAGGTCACGACTAAAGCAAATAAGAAAATATTTGTAATACAAAACAAGGTCTTACCTTTGTGCTCAGATTTACCGCACGGGAATAGACGAAATCCAGCGTGTTTATCTGAAACAGAGAGAAATTGCCATTAAAATAAAAAAGCATAAGCAAAGTATAAGCATAAGTTTTATTCTTAACTGTTACACTTATTGCACAACGTATCATCGTTATCATCTCTTCGACTCATCTGAAATTATGGGAATTGCTCGACTAGCTAAGAAATTATTGGCTTCTCAAGAAGGACTCTTCCATGGAGTTTGTGTTCTACAACACACATTTTGGCGATAACTTGTATACCGCTATAGACAGAAACAACTACTAGTATGTAATCTCTAGTGAGAGCGGACAAATTGAGATATGAGATTTCTACTATCAGACGCTTTGGTTGAGGCACTGCGCTACAAGACGGAAGGTCGCGGGTTCGAACCCAATGGTGTCATTGGAATTTTTCATTGACATAATCGTTTCGGTCGCTCTATGGCCCTGGGGTCGACTCAGCCTCTAACAGTAATGAGTACCAGAAATATTTCCTGGGGGGCAAAGGCGGCCGGTGCGTAGGGCTGACAACCTTACCACCTTCATGTGCCGATTGTCTAGAAACCTGGGAGCCTCAACCTCCTGGAACCCTAAGGGTCTGCCCAGGACTGTAATGGGGTTGCTTTACCCTTTACTATCAGACGCTATAGTTGCTTTGCACCTAAAATGGAAGAGATTGTGTCTTATATTTTTGCAACCAAGTGGTTGCCTGTACGCATACTCTTACATAAGTAACGTGTTGTAGCCATGTAACTAAGCAGACTTACAAGTACATCTGCCTGTACGCATACTCTTACATAAGTAACGTGTTGTAGCCATGTAACTAAGCAGACGTACAAGTACATTTGCCTGTACGCATACTCTTACATAAGTAACGTGTTGTAGCCATGTAACTAAAGCAGACGTACAAGTACATCTGCCTGTACGCATACTCTTACATAAGTAACGTGTTTTAGCCATGTAACTAAACAGACGTAAAGTACATTTGCCTGTACGCATACTCTTACATAAGTAACATGTTGTAGCCATGTAACTAAGCAGACGTACAAGTACATCTGCCTGTACGCATACTGTTACATAAGTAACGTGTTGTAGCCATGTAACTAAGCAGACGTACAAGTACATTTGCCTGTTGGCGCGTAGCCCACCGGTATTTCTCATTTCCTGCTTAATTTGCATTCACACAGCACGTCTTTCATGTCAGACTGCTTTCGAACACGACCAACAGTACAAGAGCTATAACTATAGCTATAACTGTTGACAATCCGATTAGGTTCGTAGGATATTTCTGATTAGGAATGACTTCAGGGGTGAAAAAATGATGACATAACGTTACTGGACGCTCTGTACACACGAAACATTGCAATGAACGAGCAAAATATTACAAATTAAAAAAAAAATTTAAGGTGAAAGATACCAGAGTCCGTGTAGCAAGCAAAACAAATGTATTTAATTGAAACTTGGAATATGGTCCCCTATTATTTTAGAAATGACACCCCAACCTTTTAATTTTAAGGAATGTGTACAGTTAGAATCCCGTCACATTCTAAACGAACTGACACGCGTTCCACTACAGCAATTACAATTATATCCGTTTGTGTGTTAAGAGACATACCTAGAAAAGCATGCCAGATAATGTGTTTAGAATAATGTTATATACTACGGATACGTAAGTGTTATCATATGGACATCCTGCTCGAATTCCTGAATTACAAATAGGAGCTACATAATCTGATCTACTGAACATGACCCTAAATAAATAAAACAATCTCATCGAAAGAATACACCCATGTTTTTTCGCATGTCTTGGCAAAATTCCATGGGCCTATAAACAAATCATTTTATGATACCGCCGTCATGCTTCATGTTCTGTATTTCTTTTAATGGACAAGAAGTTTAGATTCATTACAATAACATATTCTGAGAAACAGGATAGAAGCAGTCAAAACGTGTTTCTATGAAGAAGAATTGAAGGGATATTCAGAGACGTCACTAGCAGCTCAGGGTTTTAAACCCAGATGTAACTTTGCTACTTATTCTATTCTAGCGCTCCCCTGCAGGTGTAAGAAACAGTTTGCCTTAAATTTTGTTGCTGCCTGTACTAAGGACGTCGGTGTAATCAATGTCTGGACCGCTGGTTTGAGGTTTGGAGACAATAGACCTCATTATACAAGATGATGGGGATACATTCCTTCCTTGCACTGTCCTTCAAAATAGCTAAGGGACAAATGGGCGGTCCCTTTCCTAACTGCGTGAGAAGGACAGCGAACAGTTTGAGGGGGGGGGGGGGGGGGAGGGGGTGGAAGAAATGCTTAGGTAGTGCATTTGATGGTGTACTATTTCCCAAATAATCATACCTCTGCGAATATACGAAATTATATGACAGGAACATCAAGTTATGATGGCTGAATTGCTTCACACCCTCACCAATAAAGACTGCAAGTTGGTTCAAGTAGTGTGTAGTGTAGTGACTTGTAATTACACAGGTACATGCAGATTAGAATCTCAGACAGGACGAATCTCCTGACAGCATTTTTAATTGGTTTTCTTCAGTCTCTTTATGTAAATTTAGAGGTATTATTTTAAACTCTGCAACGACGGCTTTCGTCAAAAAATTTTCAGTTATTATTGTCTATCATCAAATTATTTAGCGCTATGAAGTTACTGAGAGTCTTTAATGAATTACAAAAAAAATAATAAACATTCCATTCCATGACACGTTGCTTTCAGGTAAAATATTAGCACCCATTTCAATTGGATTTGACATAAGACAACTCCAAAGAGTACGTTCGGAAACAACTATATGTAATTCAATACCATTTTTGTCTATAGTCGTAAAAGTAATGATTTACATACCAAGAGTAAACAATAATTGTGTTATTTCATGATAATCCCTTTTGCTTTAAAGTATGGGTCTTAAGCGGGTTGTTAACGGAATTGTTATGTGCGAAACATTTATCCTGGTTATTGGTATTGTTTTCTGTGTAATAATAATAATAATAATAATAATAACTTTAATAAATTAGGGGCTTAATTATATGTATATGTCTAATGAGATCATATAAAGTACCTAAAATATCAGAAACAACTCCGAGGGAAAAGATGACATGCATACTTTGATCAGAGCCCAGAAAATAGAGTAACTAACTACGGCTTGGATAAGTCGTGTTTATATATGTCTTCATCAGTGCGCCCACTCAGACTCCTATCAGCTGGCTTAAACGACAAAGCGTGAAGCTAACCACTTTCTCCAATTTTCTGTTCACGTCTGGAATAGGCGGAGTTTTACATCCACGCATTGCAGTTGTCTCCAGGCATTACACTGTCCTTTGAATCAATTGTGTTAAATAATCTATTTTTGGTCTATATATGTGTTATCGTATACGCCATACAAGCTTACGTAACATGAACGTGAAACTTTTCAGATTTGAGAGATTAAACTTTGACACGCCTGTAATTGGATCTGAACACAGGAATTTAAACTGTGAACGTAAGGGTGCAAGTTTCTCTATGCTGTGAAATGCAGCATCCATTAGACAGAATGTGAGTTGTTCTGAGATCTGCTGCCTTTGAAAGCCCGTCTCCTGAATCAAATTAACTTCTTAAACGGGTCAAACTCTCTTAAATGGAAATAAATATAAAAATTAACTAAAAAATTCACAGAATAGACCCGCCGACCCAAAGCCGTAAAATTAATATGCATGTTGGTGTGTGTGTGTGTGTCCTTTGTCCTTGAAGTGAAGAGAGCAAATATACCTGGCTTCGCTTATATAGATCTCACTTGATAAGAGCAATTAACGTAATTAGACTTATGTAACAGGCACATCTTGCTTATATTAAAATAAATTTAAATTTTTGAAAATATTACAGAGAATCACGAAAGAGCAGGCACAAGTCAACTTCATGCTTAACACACTGCTTCTACATTTTGATCCACCAGATTATTGGCATAATGCAGCCTGTGAAAGACACAAGAAAACCCAAAGTTAGATAAAATGTGGAAAAAAGTCTTCGCATTTATGATCCATAAAAAGGAATAGAGATGATCATACAATACGAGTGTAGTCAAAAACATATGCAATCGAATTCTTATAAAACTAACAAATAATACTCTAGAGAAAAATACTCCGTACAAAGAAAATAATGTTAACCATAATATTATACATACATGTGTATAGACAAGAAAAATAGGACTATAACTTCATGGAGCAGGGTCTTTCATGGGAAGTTAGCGGGTTTTACATTTTCTTAAAAAATTCGCCTTATATTGAACCCATCTCTGCCACATTTCCCATTCATCTGCTAATTTTGATTTCGTCACTCTAATAACACTTGATGAAGAATAGAAATTATGAACCTCGCCATTATACTGTTGTCTTCGACTTCCTGTTACTTCCTTTGTTTGGTCCAAGTATTCTCCCCAGCATCCTTTTCTCATCACAAATCTCAATGTATGTCAGACGTTATTCTTTTTCTTGAAAAGCCAAGTTTCACACAATTAGGAAAAGAAAAGAATTAAATGAAACAGACCTCTATTTTAATATTTACGATTTTAGATACGAGATACAAAAACGTTGGCTCACTTTCAATATAATTCTGCCATGACCTGTTACATCACAGAGATAAGAAACGTGCAGTACACTACAGTCACTCTTGGACTGCACACAGCATATCTAAATCTGGAATATCCGCTCTACTATAAACAGGAGAGTATTATATCACGAGATGTTTGGATACTACATTTTAAGTAATTTTAATACCTCACTTGAGTTATAATTTTAATACGATTTTAATAATAGAAAACTATATGTTTATGAAATAACACTTATATGTATAAATGTTTTACCATTTGTATCTGACAAAGTGTGTAGCATGCAGTACATGTCTTCAAGACTTGTAGCTCTCTGAGGATGGCTGAAATTTGCAGCCGAAACATGTAGGAACATTAAAACCGAATTGTATACTTAGTGCGAAATAAACTCGTGTGAATAAGAAACATGGATTCTTCTATGAAGAATAACCCACAAATTTCAGTTTCAAATGTGTGGTAAGTCCAAAAGCTTTGTTGGTTTTAAAATGAATAATATAAAATTTTTTCCCAAATTGGTACTTCCACTTATTTACTGTGAGTTTTGAAATGTTTCAAAATTTTTGTAACCTAATGGAAGTAATTTATCTGTGATTAATGTATTTTTAAACAGATTAAAAATCAAGTGATAATGCAACCAACGAAGTACAAAATTTATGGATCCACAGATCGTGTGCTTTGTTCGTTACCCTATCATTTGAAGTTTGAGTAGCCTGCACTTGAATGTATTAGAAAAAAATATTTAAAGACTTTTAAAGGAAGGAACATAGAATAAATTATGTAAAAAAATTACTTTTTAATTTAATTTTAATATACATTTTGTCCCCATAATTTTAAATTTTTAAATTACGCATTTAATTGCCTTATACTTTGAAGCGAGAAAGTTTTGCTTATGCATTTGGCCATACCGACCTTCCTACAATTCTTTATGTTGTAGGCTTTAGAAAGAGAAGAATATCCAAAAGAGAAATATACGGTACAAACAAGTAGAGAGAAAGGAGGTTCTTCTCTTATGGCACTGCATTTAGGGCAGCAGAAGGCGTCTATATTTTGAAGATTGTACTAGGAAAGGGAGTTATTTGAGAGACGTTATAAAATGTCTCCCTACTACCATCTCTTGTCATCTTTCCCTTACGTTATTCCACGTCCTCTTTGTCGCTTTTGTTCGTCCTTGCGCCTCCGTCTCTCCCCACAATGATTGGATAGAATAAGCAAATGGACAGGCCGATACAGAAAACTGGACTAACTCACTTTTCATTTTGCAGGCTTGCAACTGGTGTACCGAAACTTTTGCTGTGAATTGTATTTTTGATCTTCCCCTGTGTTTTTATTTTTTTGCTTCAGATTTTCCCCCCTTTCTTCCAGATGGTTTTCAGTGCGACACTGTCGCTCACACAGATGAGACGCCATGCTATCTATCTAACATTACCCAGACCAGTGTGCGGAAGGTAAATGTGGAACATGGATATATACCGTTCAGTCAAGTTAAGAAGACACATTGTAAGTGTTATACAAGTTATTATTGTGAAAAATGTTTTTTTAATTATGATTTTAGGCCTATAGCATTCAATTATTGGCCTATTTGTGCATGTGGTTTTGTGCTCTTGGTATTGAGTGGTAGTATTTAGACTTCTTCCAGCGTAGTCTTCATATGATCTTCATCTTGTAAGTATATTTTAATATCATATCCGAAATTTTGTCTAGAGCTTGATGAAGACAAGTGCGATTGTACTGAATTGCCTTCAGAGAACCATGGTAAAAAAATAACAGAAATTTTAAGAAAATTTGTATGCATATAAATAACAGGCGCGTTATATATTTCAGTAACATCTACATAATGTACTATAAAATAAGACGGACAACGTACGTATAACGCAATATCGAGGTGCTTTCGCCCAACCATTGTTCCTCTGGAAAAGCAACAAGTATTACATGTTCTAAGTGTGTGTCTGTAGTCTTAGTTATCCAGCATGTAAAGCGCATGCGCCGTATTATATTGTCATCTGTGGCATGTCTGGCTCTATAGCATTTTGGCACATTATCTCATAAACGGCACGATTTTCGAAAATGAGTTTTGAGCATAAAATATATGTCTTGATTTTCTCTGCAACTTTTATCTGAAACACTTTTATTTCTAAGAAGAACTGGGCGAGATATTATCATAAATGAACATAGGTCTTCATGTAACGTACCCGTTATTTTTGTCAGGTTTTAATATAACTTGAGTTCTCTCGACAGATTTAAAAATATATTCATATATCAAATTTCATGAAAATCCTTCCACTAGGAGCCGAGTTTTTCCATGCGGACGGAATAATGGACAGACGGCCGGACAGACAGGCAAACATGACGAAGCTAATAGTTGCTTTGGAAATTTTGCGAAAGCGTCTAAAAACCCTCCGGCAAAAATTGACAATCTATTCTTATGAAAGCAAGGTGGTTCATATGCTGGAAAGGATTTGTCTACGAAGTTAATTTGCGAAAAAGCTGTCACTTCATGTACAAATTTTATAGCCCAAAATGTGTGTCCATTCGTGTTGGCATTTGAGGTTATAATTTTGGGAACGCAACTAGCCTAATCCGTATTGAGCCTGTGAAGACACAATTGCAATTTCCAAAGTTATATTGATGTTTCTGCTGTAGTCTAAACCAGAAAATACAAATATCAGGCCCATATCCTGTGTGAAGATGTGATGGTAATACTTCCGGTTCCACGCTATTTTGCTCGGAAAAATGAGCCCTGGAAAGTAGTGGAAACCAGTTTGCAGTATATATAGGGTTCACGAGCCGCCGCTGCTTTATTAAATGTTTATTCTAGTACTTTGTCTACCTTGATATTTTTTCAGACAGCATCATGGTACAAAATGTCAATTCCAGGGAATGAATTATTAATGATATGACATGCCTCCAATATGAAGAGAAAGTATATAAAGCTAGTACCTCCACTCTACTCTTAATATAATTCTGTCATATCAGGTAGACAAGTTGCGTTTGGCACTGTAATGCTAATTAGAAGTACAATATTTTAATCACTCTCACAGTGATGTTAACTAAAGAAATAAGAATTTTTCCTCTGTTAAGACGGTTTAAAAGGATTTTCAAAACCATACTAAGAACCCATAGTTTGTCGCTTGGCGTTACGTTTAGCTATGTGTGCAACTTCTGAAAGTTGTCCGGTTATTCCACTTGGATCCCCTGTTCCTTCACACCCAAAATATTAATCTTATGCTACCTACTATCTCCATCTCCTCTGTTTCTGTGCATGTTTCCTTCCATCTTATTCCTTATCCTACGACGTTTGTTAACGTTCACTTCTTCTGTCGAGAAAAAAAGTGAGTTCACAATACTCATCTCACTCTCTTCATCCCGTTACATATTCGACTCGTTAGTCTTATCTCGTTTCCTCTCATATTCCTTGTCTATTTCTCTCTCTGTTTCTACAAATCTCATAAACTACTATGCCTATCGACATACAAGCCCAGCCCCTGAAGCTTCAACATTTTATCTGTAGCCCCTCCCTTTCTATGTTAAGAGAAACCACCCTCCCCCTCTCTCTGCCCTCTCGACCCGTGTGTAGTGTCTCTCTCACACTTTCCTGCTATTCTCAACTCTGTGTGCCCAGCCAGAACACTGTCCCTTGCAAGTGAAAGAGAAAGATTTTGTGTTTCCCTTACGTGTGAAAGAGAGAGATATATACCATGATATTCCCTCCCATAGTTCTCTACACCCTCCTCTTCCCCCCCAGCTTGTGGCATTGGCGGCGTCGGCGTCGTCGACGTCGTCGTAGTAGTGGCTATGGCAGCAAGTTGCCAGCAAGCTACTGTTGGATATATACTGTGGATCACTCCTCGCATGTCTGAGCGCCCCGACGCTACTCCACCACGACGCCGCCACAATAACCCCGCCCGTCGCCGCAGCCCATCGTCGCTAATGCAGAAACGTCGACGCTAGAGTGACCTCAGGCAAGATGCCATCACACCCGAAACATCGAAGCTAGACTCAACTCAGGCAAGACGCCACATACAAGTAGTCAACCTCTGTAGAAGACAGTACTTATTTTCAAATCCCACGCAACACTTTCTGTTGTTTCCTTGTTTCTTTTTTGTTTATGTATCTTTACGGCCTTGTCAGTGTATCCTTTCTTTCTGCCTGTCTCTTTCTCTGTCTCTCACTCTCTCTCTCTCTCTCTTTCTATCTATCTATCTGTCTATCTATCTATGTATCTATCTATCTATTTATTTATCTATTATCTATCTATCTATCTACATGTCTGTCTGTCTGTCTGTCTGTCTGTCTATGGTAATTTTTCTCCGCTAAGTTTCAGGAATGTACAGTTCTATTTTGTTCTCCTCTCCCTAGGAAATCGCCGCTTCACTAACACACAACAACTGGTAAGTCCATTACGATAATTTTCTTTGTCTAAATACAGTTGCATGGCAAACTGCTTGTGTTACAAATAACTAATAGATCGAAAGGCTGAAAGAAAACCTTTGACATCCTTACGAAGCCAAAAAGTTATGTAAAGTTGCATGTCTGAAATATATTGCTCTTAGATCTTAATTCTTAAGAAATGTAAATATTTGTACTTTATAATGTAATTTTATGCTTTATATTACTATTGTCGGTGAATACTACAAAGCTTCGATATGCGACTCTGTTCCCATGCCATCTGAAACATTTACGAATTCGAAGGGAATTCAGTCAGTTACAGAAATATTCAGAATAAAATGCTATGAAAAGTTACTTTCTTATCTGTAAATTTTGCAAAAATTTAAGTGAGGGTTAAAATATTACATATTCTGGCGCAGCTACTCCCAATTTTGTTTACTGGTTTGGTGTCTTTAATGCTTGTTTAACCGAATTGGCCTAGCCTAGTTCAGCACTTACTTTGGGTTTACATAGCTTCATGTAATGAAAATCCTGTATACTTGGTAATAATGAATAATTTTGTCATAAACACTCAATTGGAACTTATTGCAATAAATAAATAAATTATTTCATTCCAACAAATGCACTACATTGCTTTAGTGTTTTCTGTCCCTACATATGTTTCGGCACTTCCTGTGCCATCATCAGGGGTGTCATCGAGAGTTCACAATTGGAATAAATTTCAAATACATACATTATGAAAAAACATGTCAACCTTATTATTGAAAACCAAATATTTGCACATGCAAAGTAGTGTCCATATAAAAATATATACTCTTCATTTCTACAGTGAAGATTGTATGTTATATATATTTAGTATGTGCAAATTGATAATTTTAAATAACAATAAGCTTATTATGTGGCACGGAATGAACAATATCAAAACATATCAAGATTTTTAGACATGTTATATGTGAAAAGTTCGTAATCTTAGTTATTTTTTGTATCACATATCTTTTCTTACATATTGACGGCATTCAGTATGGTAATTAATTGACTGGCAAACACCTTAAATATCTTTAAAATAACTGTAGAGAAGGTAACAAAAATTTACACACATCAAAATGTAAACGAAAAGTCATTACTTTTCGGTCACCGATTTCAACTCAGTAATCTTCATGAACACCAGTATACGAGTATATCTGTATGTAGACTGTATTGTCAAACATGCATTTATGAATTTAAATTACAAATTTATATCCGAGTTTTGGTTATGTTTACCTTCCTTTCTTTTCTTGTATTTAACTAATAATTACCTCATAATTTAAACAAATTAATAAGTTTGTGTGTAGTAATTAAATATATATTTAAATATGTTAAAATGCCCAAAATAATAAGAACATGACCAATAAAATATTACGACATACTGCAATATGATTACGAGTTTTCATCCTGTGTTTTGCGTATGTGGTATGTTTTGAAAGTTAATAGCACAAGGTGACACACTGTATAAATTGTAAATAAGCGTTGTTAGCTCACCTACAAAAGTGCTTGCCTGTACCAGACACATTTGTAAAATAAATGGTTGTCCTTGTATTTTGATGAATAATTATGGCTGCCTTTGTAAAAACAATGAAAGAAAACGTGTTCTCTTTTCGAAACTGAACACCTGTTCATGTGTTTAAAAATATTGTTAACACATGTAATTGATATACATACAATTTAATGCGAATTACCATATTTTCTGTGTATTTCTTTCCAGGAATACTTCTGCCAATGTGTCTTTCCTGTTTTAGTACCTGATTTCAGGCTATTTGAAATCCGGTTCACTTGCAATTACCGGTAAGTGGAATTTCACTCCATTTATACCATATTTCATTGTAATTTTATAAAACAAATGTTACAAAACTTACAATATGCACATTTTCGAAAGGCTAACGTTTCATACATAGTCGAGAATAAGAGTAATAAATGGAGGGCTCTCCGTTGCGAACATTTGCCGGCTAACGATTCTTCGCGACAACCACAGGAATCGAAGTTCGGTCAAATAGGCAAGTTGATAATATAGCATACAAGACTTTGTCACATTATTACAAACATTGCAGATTTAGTTCCTTGCTTTTTCCTTTATGGGGGGTGGGGGGGATGCCTTTTCTTATAGGTGACTTAAAGTATGAAGAGAAAACTAGCAATCTGGCATTGTGCAAATTTTGAATATAAGTTCTTCTGATCCCAAACTATCTAATTTCAACAAATCAGTGATGTAATTCTAATTTATATAACATACACACATATCTCTAATTTTATAGTGCATAAATGCATCATTTATTGTAAACATGTGATGCCGCTTAAATAAATTAAATATTTTCATACCTGGTACTCTGTAATTTATTTGGTAATAAGGCTTCATGCAGAACTCTGTGATGTGGAACCATAGAGTGTGGTGGATGTTTGACAGTGTTCCAGAAGAATGTATGCCTCAGTCCTCATCTAGAGGCAGTACGCTCTTTTGATACATTCATCAGATATATCAGACTACACGGTGTCACATCTAGAAGCCTGATGGCTTAATACTAAATGTCATGTAAAACTGAATCCTCTATTTCTTTACTGCTTCTATGATATTGACCCCTTTCTTTCTGAATGAGCTTCAGAATAGGAATACGATGGTTTTTCTCGTTTTTGTCAAAAGAGGAAGGTCATAAAATATTTGCTTGAATTGTCACAGATTTGGTTTTCATTATATCTCATTAAGAGTAGTTTAGAGTAGAAATTAAAGTGTTGCATAATATTCTTAAGGAGAAATGTTGCTCTTGGCGATGAAGGTGTTAAATGTGTAGTCTTTCCAAAATATTTTACTGAAAAATAATACAAGGGAGAGCAAATATAAATTCACCTGTTGTTTTACTTCTATAAATAGACTGTCATATTTTGTATATGTGTGTGTAAGGATAAAACTCCTACAGTAATATATTGTGGTTTAAAATACTTGATACAGAAAACAAATTTCTTTCACACAGCAGAGCTCCATTTCCTGTACTTGAATACATCATCTTTCTTAAGCTGGAACAGAAAATCTTTCCTTCGGTAATGGGAGTAGACGACATTGGTTTCGGAAAGCACATAGAAAACCTTAAGGCGGCAATAAACAATAGAGAACATTGCAAGGAGTCTCCCCGATTCCTTATACCTTGCATCCTATCCCTCTTAACCTTACAGGAGGCCTGCAGTTCAGTAAATCACTTCTCTCAATAGGAAAACCTTCTTTCCACCTTCCTTCCTAGAGCATCCCCAAGGGAAAAACCTTGAATCACACTCACCCTCCTTTCGACTGCAATACAATGGGTTTACCGACCCTGGTTGGCAAGGACTGCGAAGGGCGGGGGGGGGGGGGGGGGGGGGGGGAGTGGAAAGAGTGTAGATGAATTTAAAGGCCCCTTGCGAGTATGGCAACCAAACGTACATCTCCAAATATGGCCGCTGCTGCTAGTTTTTCTAGAGGCCTAAAGTTGAATAGCGACTCATCCTGCTCTTTTGTCCTAACGCCAAGACCTTCCCTCTCAACATTGAGGGATATACATTTAGTGACTTACATTCTCTAACACAACTTCAGGTCAAACGGCGATCCCTTTTATTTTTACTGTCGTCTTTATTCGGTGAACCCTAAAATTGGTCAACTAGTAGGTCTACAAAATCATCTGAGATAGCAGATTGTATAATGTCAAGAATCCTCATTGAATTTTCTATAAATTCCCTTTTCCATTAAGCCAGTTAAACATTACCTCTTCCCAACAGCCCGCAACTTGTTCTATCCTGTGACAGAAAAATGCAGTTCACGTCCTCCCATTCTATTTCTTTATGGTCCATTTTAATATTATCCTACCATCGACGTCTAGTTCTTGCAAGTCATTTCGTCTCTCCTTCAGGTATCACCACCAAAACCCTGTAAACATTTCTCTTCTCCCTCATACGTGTCATACGTCCTGCCCCCCTCATCCTCCTTGGTTTGATCGCCCGAGTAATGTCTGGTGACTAGAACAAATGACAAAGCTACACATTGTGAAAACTTCTCCAGTCTCCTGCTACTTTATCTCTCTCCTGGATAAACATCTTCCTATTTTCTTCCCTTAGTTTGTGAGGGACCACATTTACATCTATACAAAACCATAGGCAAAACTGTAGTACTGTATATTTTAATCTTTATATTCTTAGACAGCGAAAGGAAACACAAAAGTGTCTGGACCGAAATGTAGCAGACATTCCCTGGACAAAATACATAGACTTGTTTAAAATTAGACCATTTTAAATTAATCTAGTGATTAATCCTTCGCCGCTGGTCGCACTACCAGTTACCAGCATAATGCGAATACACACACTGATTTTCACATTGCTGACACCGTGCATCTTCGTCATATTAAATTAAATATTTCAGACCAACTGATGCACCATTAAAACCACTTTTTATTGTAGCTTTATTAAAATTGTTAAAATTGTACCCCTACACGTGTTTCGATCCTCGAATCATCGTCAGGTTTTTTTTGAAAGCTACTGTCGCTTCAGTCACATAATTTTGAATAGTCCAACAGCACATTAAAACTTATGTATTATAAGTTAAAATCTTTATTAAAAGTCTTTGTTAAAAGTTGTACGAAAGTTGTAAAAGTTTTTGTAGACTGTTGATTGTGGAAGTGCTGGCATGTAAAATCGTGATATTATGGGCTGTAAAATAAATGATTTTGATAAGTAATATTGAATTTGTATATGTTACCTGGTTGATAATAATTTTCATTATTAATAATAAAATAAATAGCAAATTAATTTTTTGACCTCGTTATCAACGTCAAATTTCTCCTTAATGGAAACATATTGCCATTTTCTGTCAACGTGGACACACTGTTACAAAAACACCGCAAATTAAGGCGATTGCCTTTGCATTTGCTTTCCATACAGACCGTAACATTTGTTTTGAAATGGCGATTAACTGCATATGCACACAACGTACTTTACACGTTCTGGAAGGACAGATTGTTTGAATACACTTTGCTTTTTGTACTTATGCTTCAGTATCAAATAAACAGCCTGTACTGATCTTTATTTATACCATTCTCGTCCCATACGTAACTAAGAGTAACACTGCAGCATAACGACAAAAGGGAACATGCTGTATGCAACACAGTTCCGCTCTTTCTAAAACAAGGCTCAGGGGTATAGGCCTACTCACACGAATTACATCCAACCTGTAGCCTAATTGACGCAATGAAATGTTCATTTTGATTACAGTTTAATTTTAGGATTTTATAGTGCCCATCAAATAACAAATATTTGTCAACATCTATTTATATAAACTTGAAAAAAGTAAATGTTTTTGGAGTGAATTTAATTTATTAGGTTTTGATAAATAGCGTAAAATTAAGCTTCTAGAAAAATCACCTTACACCTGAATTTTATTGAAATGTACAGCTAAAACTGAGCCTCGTATAGTATGCCAACTAATAATTCGAATTATTTTCATGTAATTATTTGGCCTATTAATTTACGTTTGCTTGACTGAGGGTTGTTTCATCCGCTGTTTACAAATACAAAATATTGCAAGGCAGAACTTTTCAAGGAGAAAATATTTGATTTCCGTGCAAAATGTTTTTAATAAGAATTTTTAGCTAATATTTACTGCCTAAGTAAGGAAGACATAATTACACGTATTTTATAATACTAACTCAATGATACCTTAATTGAGAGACATAAGTGAAACTTCACACTTTGCACATGGTGCTGGTGAAATAAGAGTAACACACCTTTATTTCTTGCTGCTGACCAATAAGTAAGATAAACAAGCATAATGCATAGCACCTATGAGTCTAGAAGTGAGTGTAACATATTGCAGTTATTTAAAATTATATTTGCTTTTATTAACATTGAGTTCTTCTTTTTCAGGTATTTAGCCCAGATGAGACATTCACAAAGACATTAATTAAAAATCAAATCCGGGAATTCACCAAGGTTTTTTTGCTATAGAATATTTGTACCTGGAATTTTTAATTGACATAATCCTTTCGGTCACACTATAGCCCTGGGGTCGAATCAGCCTCTAACAGAAATGAGTACCAGAAATATTTCCTGGGGGATAAATGCGGCCGGTGCGTAGGGCTGACAACCTTACCACCTTCATGTGCCGATTGTCTAGAAATCTGGGAGCCTCAACCTCCTGGAAACCTAAGGGCCTGTGCAGGCCTGTAATGGGATTGCTTTGCCTTTTTTACCTTCTCAGAATATATGTACCATAAACACATCTTAAGTAATAACACATTTATCTTATTAGGCACTCAGACATGCATTAGTTTAAAAATGAACTTCTGTTTAAGGTATGCATAAAACCTGTTGTAAGCCGTGTGAGGACCGTCTGTTGACAGACATATTAAGAGAGGTTATCTAAAAAATAACATATGCAGATCATTTTCTGTACATCAGGTTTTTTATATTGTTTGCCTCCTGTGTACCACATGTGTACCATGAAGTCGGAGACAGCTTCTTTCTCTTTGACGGTTTTATAAACCTAATATTAACAATACAGGCAATGTACATATATATATATATGTAAAATTGAGGCGCTTTCGCATAACGATTGTTTCCGTGGAAAAGTAGTAAGTATATTTCGAGTATGTGTTTTTAGTCTTAGTTATCCAGTATGCAATGCGCTTGCGCTGCTATATATTGTCATCCAAGGCCTCTCCGGCTATACCATATTTTTCCATATTATTTCATAAACGGCACGATTTTCGGAAAAAAAGTCCTTGAACAAAAATGTGTGTTTTAATTCGTTCTACATCCTTTGTCTGAAACATTTGTCGTTCCAAGAAGAATTTAGCGAGATGTTATCTTAAATATAAGTAGGTCTTTATGTAAAGTAACCGTTATTCTTGTCAGATTTTAATGAAACTTGTACCTTCTCGACAGATCTTCAACAAATCCTCAAATATTAAGTTTTATGAAAATCCGTCCAGTGGGAGCCAGTTGTTTTATGCGGACGGACAGTCACACAGACAGACGGACAGACTGACAGAGAGACATGACGAATTTAATAGCCGCTTTTCGCAATTTTTTGAATGAGCCTAAAAAGTTGAGTAGTTAATGTACCCTTCTTTGTAAGTAAGTGTAAGTACTGTGACTTTTGATAGAGGTTTATGGGAAGAAGACGAAGAAGATGAGATTCTTATACAGGGCAGGAATGCAGATATTAAATATGGTAAATGATGTTAAAACACATTAAATAAGTGGATTTAACAAATATGTAGCCCTATATCTTTATATACAAATTTTTATGGCTCGACAGCCCTATATGGGCCTGGGCCTCCTCGTTTCGTCGAGGTTTCATGGTCACACATATTTGAGACACACCACACTCGGTAGGACTCCTCTGGACGAGTGATCAGCCCGTCGCAGAGACCTCTACCTGACAACACACAACACTCACAAGAGACAGACATCCATGCCCCCGGTGGGATTCGAACCCACGATCCTAGTAAGCGAGCAGCCGAAGACCCACGCTTTAGACCGCACGGCCACTGGGATCGGCCTTTATATATAATTACATTCTCTATATTAAACAAATGTGTAATATAATTATAGGTCTGCTTACAACACAATTTGTGTTTTATTAGCAGTAATTACATCGTATATTTGTCATCACTACAGCATCTTCAGATAAATAATGCTGACCTATTTCACGGAGAAATATAATTTTAAATGTTTTAGTTGGTTATCTTATAAACAACTTTCACTCATTATAAACAGGAAACATATAAGTATTTATAAGCTACTTTTCAATGCCACGATTTCGTCACGCATAAGAAATTACAATATAATGAACACAACAGTGAAAAATGAACAATGTTCTAGAGCTTCTGTGTTTTATTTGGTATGTCATGTTAAAGTCGAAGTGGGAGAACATACTAGCTAGAATGAGGGTTTGCGTAGTTTCCCTCAGTCCCTCCAAGCCGGTATAATACTTCAGCTCGAGCCACGATACATTCTTTCCCTATCTAGATTAATATTGTCTATCATCCTGCTGTTGGACGGGTTGTTAAATAAGTTTTAAATACATAAATAGGGACCACCACTAAAAATAACCCCACACAAATTAAAATATGCAAAATACATATAAAGCATGTTAAAAGATAAAGAGTCCTACGTGTTAGAGGCTTGGAGCTTCAGGTGAAGCAATTATTAAGTGCCCGTTCTTTCATACGAGGCTTGCTGTACAAGATTTCACAAATAATTTAAAATGGTAACAGCATTGTGATTAATACAAAAAGAGTTTAAGACAGAGAAGCCTAAGATATGAGCTGTCTTTCTATTCTTTGTTAAGTAGTTCTTAAGCCTCTATATACAATGACACCATTTATAGTTTAATATAAATTGGGCTATGTCCACATAAATAGCCGTCTCTAGAAGAAGGCAACATTGAACTTCGATCCTATCTTTCAGACAGTCTGTTATGTGTTTGTACCAGCTAACATGTATAAAATAAGAGCCACAAAGGCGATAAGTATTTAAACACATAGTAAATTTCATGAATAGATGTAACTGTTTGAAGTTTATAAATTGATTACGCAATCATCATGTTTTTGAAATATTCAATGACAGTTTCTTAGTAAGAAATAACTTGTATTCAGTTGGACAGAAAATAATAGATAGTGCGGTCACATTAACAATTACTATAAATTTAACCGATTGTTAAAATTTCAGATATTTGACTGATTTTAAAAATAAGACTTTATTTTCACATTCCGGTAATTTCCCGCTACCATTTCCTGCACTTCTTATGCATTAACCAATAAAATTAATTGTCTTTTCGAAGAAAGCACATAGAAAAAACTTAAATTTTAAAATAGGTTATGGAAAATTATACCAAACTTCCCTCTGGGTATACAAAACCAGTTACATAATAAACAATGCTTCGTCCTTATTCAGAATACTGTACTTTACGTCACACGAAAGGGACTCTCGCTTATAAGAAGCCAAATGGTTTAAATAATTATTTTATGATTTGCAAAAGCACATAAAAATTAATGATCTCTTCAAAATAAAATAAAATAATTTATAACCTGATGAGTGCGTTGCTGACAACCTGCCCTTACACCTCTAAATAAAAGAAAATCTGAAATTTTAGTGACGATTTTATATCAATTCGTTATTCAGGATTTTTTTAAATCTAATACTTGCACTTACAATCTTTATTTTTAGGGGATGTAGAGTGTTTACTACAACAAGTAATAATGAAAGTACACATTACATACAATGTTAAATCCTGACTTTTGTGTTAGAGGGTTATTGAACAAGAATCATAAGCTACATTTAGTAAAATACTTATAAATATGCTGATGTACTAATCATGACAGATAAAAACACACACATATAAAATTTTATGTACATATAATTACATATATTTTATATTACCTATAATGAACATAGTATGTTCTATAATTAAGCATACTGCAGTCAAATATAATGTAGAGTAGCACAGTGTACAGGCAGCCCTCAATTTGCGCCGGTCCAATTTGCGCCGATTCAGAATAACACCGATATTGAAACCAGGTGGTCAAAAAGTGAAAAAAAATATTTTACTATTATTTATAACGCTTTAAATTTTTTTCTCGTACTGCTTCTTACACTAAATCGCAATTCTTACATCGCTGATGTAAGAGGAAGAGGAGGAAAGAGAGGAAGAGGGACTTCGTCTATGTGAAATGAAGACGAGCGATCTCCAGCGCATCCTCTCACACATAGATAAACTCACTGATGAGCTCTGCGAGATTGACCACGACTGGGAGCGGAGTGCTACAACTAAGAGAAGCGTTATGGCATCCATGAGGCCTTATCATGAAATTTTGATAGAAAGAAAGAAGAAATCACGACAGTCCACACTGCATGCTTTCTTTAAAAAACGTGACGATCCTCAACGAGGGACTTCGTCAGAGAAATAAGCTGCTTCATTACGCCATCGCCGGTTGTAAGTGTACAAAATATATTTTTTAAATTCCCTTTATTATATTTACGTTATTTCAGAGCTTTAAATGCAATGCCATTATATTACTCATCAATGTTTGGGTGCCGGGAACGCATGTTATTGACTTCCCATTGATTTATATTATAAAATCGTTTCAATTTACGCCGATTCCAATTAGGCCGGTTCGTCCAGGAACGCATCCCCGGCGTAAATCGAGGGCTACCTGTAATTTAATTTCATATAGTGCATACAAACAATTGATTTCCACGATACCCATTAATGTAAAGAAGTGAAGGGTGATAATGTTACTAATTTAAGTACTATTATTGCATTTTTATTTCTGACTGATCAAGTATATGATGAAGCCACTGTAATTAATGTGCCAATATTAATATTTTCAGTTATTTGGGTAAGAAAAAAGCAATGCTTAAAGCATTTTATGAAACCAATGACTGAATTTTTCTGAGTCACGGACAGATCAAAAAGAGATTTGTGCCTCAAAATATAATTTATCATAAAATTTGGCACCTATCAAAATCTATGCAAAACATTTTTCTATGAATATATATAATTTGCCATCAAGTGAAATTAGGCCTAATTGTGATAAGAGTTTTGGAAAGCATGGCATTTTCTTGCAATTCGAGAAGGGTTGAAGAATCGGATAGTGGCAGCAGAGATGATTAATTCTGAATAACCGTGTAGCCTAGCTCATAAGGAAGTAAAACAATCTGACATACTTCATATGTATTTGAGAGCAAATTGTTAGCAACTATTTGCTAATCACTCAGTATACATATCTGAGAAGTTACCTTCATACGAAAGTTAGTGTTTAGCAACTAGGAATATTTACTTCAGGTGTATGCTATACATTAATCTCATGATCAGTCCCGTCAATTTTTTGTTGAATACCATCAGTATGGTCGCAATTGAAAATTACAGTTCCTGTTAAAGTTTTAAAGCAAAGCGGGTAACAATAAATTCCACGTCTTTAATAATAAGAATCTTTGCATTTTGAACACAGATTCCATTTATATACTGTGCTTCATGTAGTTCTCGCAGTAAGTAGTCATTATTCCCTTAAGCAGCCTTCATAAATTAACGTTTGTAATGATTAGAAATGTTTTTCCTTTGAGGTAGGAATTGAATTCTCTTTTATTATTCAGTTGTATTTAAAGCTCCAAAGGTTTATCTGTCACTAGTCAACATCGGCTGTTGGTGTCAATCCCTCGGTGTTCCTGGTGGTGATGGACATGGAGATGAAGCCACGACGAATAATGTAGAACCCCCTGTACGTATACTGAATGTATCCTGAGTGTATTCTTTTCCGGTATACCTTCAGTATACGTAACAGGAGGCCACACTGTGTCCTTCCGTGCTATGGCGTCCTTTTTCAAGCATCCAGAAGCATCAAGACGACTGATGGGCCATCCTTGTCCAGGTTCAATGGATTAACAAGTAACTTATATTGTAATATTATTGTAACATTTTCTTATATACTTGTAAATGTCGATTGGATATTGTTATAAGTAAACATCAGCAGGCTTCAGTAATTTCATACACAACCTTACGGTACACCTAAATGGCAGACACGGTTAAATTAGGTTCTATAAACCTCTTCTTGACATTCAAGTTCAAAGTTAGAAAGAGAAAATTCTCTGCCAATGCTGTGGATTGAAGTAAAGGGTTTGGGCTCAATAAATGGGACTTCATAGAAACATTCCATGTGTAACTTGTACAAAAACAATGTGGCACAGTTGGTTGAGGCACTGCGCTACAAACCGGAACGTCGCGGGTTCGATTCCCGATGGTGTCACTGGAATTTTTCACTGACATAATCGTTTCGGTCGCACTATGGCCCTGGGGTCGACTCAGCCTCTAACAGAAATGAGTACCAGGAATATTTCCTGGGGGGTAAAGGCGGCCGGTGCGTAGGGCTGACAACCTTGCCACCTTCATGTGCCGATTGTCTACAAACCTGGGAGCCTCGAACTCCTGGAGCCCTAAGGGCTTGTCAAGGCCTGTAATGGGATTGCTGCTTTGCTTTAACGGAAATAATAAATTAAAAGAATAAAATAAAATATGTGCGTCGCACCGAATAGAACCGAACTCTCTTCTGATGGTATGATAATCAAAACCTGCTGCAAAATATATGCAGACAGAGTTTCTTTGCACTGTTGAACAAATTATCCACAATCCTTATATGGATATTATCTCAAACTCACCTGACCCTAATACGAGGCAGATGATATTCGATTCTTTTGGAATGTCACGGCATGTTGATTGGTAAACAGTTATCGACGTTTCCTAATTTTTTCAGCTCCAAAGTGTAACTTTCAAAGAATTAGGTGTAATGTTTGCCTCCAAAGAATAGGGAATTAAGATGGATCATAACGACACTAACTGTTTACTAGGTGACACGGCCTAACATCCCGGAAGACGTGAGTGTTCAGTAATTCAACTGTAAGGACAAATCATCTCGCAGAGACAGATGAGCTAGAGCTGTTGAGGGTCGTGACAAAGGGGTTATTAAACGGCGTTTGTTATAACATGTTAAAAGAGGAGCAAATAATAAGGGTTATTGATGAAGATAATGTTGAAAATCAAAACAAGTATCTCTAAGTCAAATTTTGAGGGGTGTGTAATTCTGAAGACCGGTGCCGGTTAACAGTAAAGCGACTGCAAGCTTAGCATCGAAAGGTTACGTTAGTGTTGTGGGATGTGACACCTTATAGACTGATATGACTGTATCGAACTCTTAGTGGAACCTACTGCTTTATCTGGAGAGATGATAGCTCATGCAGTTTCCTCCTAACGTTCTGTAGACCCCTATCAGACTGCAGTGTGTCATATGCCAGAGGATAATAATGTTGGCAGTCACCGTCACTGTCACACTGAAGAATTGATTTATAAATCCAGAGAACAAGAATTTCTTTAAAATAACCTTACCTCTCTGTGGTACTTTTGAGGGTGTAATGCACATTTACCAAATGTAATATGAGTTATAGGTTATATTCTTACTTCAAATATGTGTTTAATTCTATTTATGCTATAATGATATGGGTTCATTTATTTTTTATTTATTTAACGACGCTGGTACTAACTCAGATTATACTATATTATTAAAATTATTAAAAGATGAATTGCAAGACACATAACCGTCGTTTACGTAATTAGAAACACCAACACTATCGCGTCTTTGGGCTAGAGGAATTGACGGAAACCACGTTAACTGCTCAGTCAGGATAGCCGGCACATGGCCGTGGTTTTAATCCAGGACCTCCAGGAAATTAACATGTTAACAATTTCCACAAAAGGTAATTTTTTTTTTCAAAATTTAGTAAATTACCTCAGTATCAAACAACTGCTTCACATCAAAATTAATATATATATGTATGATCTTTTTGTATATTAATAACAGTTTCTACAACATAATTTAGAGAAATCCTCCCTGAAACTTAAAGGTATGCCTTCAAGGATTTTTATGTATTACGTGACAAAAACACACTTTGTATTTGCTGAAAATAATTGTTCTTTTGGAAAATACTTATGGTCTGAAAAATAACGCTTTTATTTACATGTATGTTTGAGATTAA
Organism: Reticulitermes speratus; assembly: GCA_021186555.1. NCBI lineage: Eukaryota > Metazoa > Arthropoda > Insecta > Blattodea > Rhinotermitidae > Reticulitermes > Reticulitermes speratus. Next base: position 33,225,835 of record JAJKFL010000003.1, on the reverse strand, counting down.
TTAAGGAAGCTCGAATTCGGAGTTAAGAGTACTGTGCTAGTTGAAACTACTGCTTACGTAAAATCTGAGTTACTTAAGTGTCGTTAAAGAAATTACAATACATTAAAAAACACACAATTTTAATACCTTGTTAATTTTTTCTTGTGTGTGTGTATGCTAATGATGATATTGAGCTGGGATTACTTATACTTTTAAGACTTGGACACTATATTAAATGGCTTACTCTAGAAGTTTTAATTGGCTGAAGAAAATTAAGTGTTACTGAGCCAAAATCCCAAATTTGTACTACATTTTACAAGAAGAGAAGCCATCTGTGAAAATTATGTATATACATGTGTAATTAAAACCCATTGTGTTCAGAATATGTCTACATTTCTTAGACAAAATTCTCAAGAACAAGAGATATAAAAGAGTTAAAAGGCCTGGATTCACTGTATTCTCTTTCCAGCTTAAATGTAGGGGTTGTAATTTATTTTCCTTAACCAACCCATTTTAGGAGCAGACATAATTTCCTTTTATGATGTCTGTGCTGTATACACGTAAGAGAAATCTTCAGCACAGAAAGTCATAAAACATAGCATAAAATGCTGTCAAACAAAATACTATCAACGATTTAGGTGTAGCTAAACTTGAAAGGGTTAGTTTGTCTTTGAGATATTTTAACCCTTTGAAACATGACCAACTTTCTCTTCTAGAGTGTTGTGGGAAAAACTTGATATTTTTACAGGAGAGTTTAGGCTTCAAAAATCGAGGTGCACATTTCCTCTGCTACTTAGGAAGAGAAAGTTTGTAAGCTTCGCTATAAAAAAAGGGTTAGAAGCACATGGTTTAGATACAGCTGTGTACTGCAGGGTGAAAAGATGAATGTACCATTCAATGAAGAATGTTTTTAGAAGTTCTTTCAAGCATTTTTTCACCAAGAAGCTAGAAAGTTTACTGATATATGCCAACTTTCGTTGAAGGGACTTCAGTTGCCTCATCTTATTTCAGTGTTTTGGGTGTCAGTTTAAGTGCTGCATGTTACTGAAAAGAATGACTTGAACATTGAAACGAGTGAGTAATACGTGTATTTATTATACAGCCTGTTGTAACTGTGCACATTAAATTAAAAATATGTGACCGGCGTAATTACAGCTAATTAGGTGAGTTATTATTCGTTATTTAAAATATTAAACTTACATAAGACAACTCTTTCTGCAGTCTTCTTTATAATTAGCGCATATGTTTCTAGCACGTACACTAATTATATTACCCACCACTTATTTGTGCAATTATGTTTCAAATGTCATCCTTAATTTCCACTTTCTTTGATGTTTAAAAACAGAAAGCTTCCTGCCCTTCGCTTTTACCATTTGCCTTCGTCTTATTCACCAAACAAACTGTTAACATTTAGTACAAAATGTTTTTGTCAAATCTTAAAACCTACAGTCCATACAGCATTTTTATGTGACTGAAGTAGCTATTATGTTTGTATACTTTTCTGCCAAACTTAAAACTTACAACACATAGAATATAATTATAATTATATGAATGAAGTGATTGTATATTGAGTAATTGATGTGCTTTAAAAGTGTATTTATTACTTATAATTAAGCAAGAAAATGTTACATATCTTTATTTTCTAATAGCAAAACACAAAAAACTTTGTTACTGAGACTCCTGCCTCCAAAGGCCGTGTTTGTTGCAGTTACATTACTGTGAATATTTCTGTACATAATATATACGTATTTAAAATTTTCATCTAGAGATTACAGAGAAATTAAAATTAGACGAACTGGTGTATGCAAGATGATTCATAACGAATATGACAGAGACAGACTTCGACAGATGCCACTAAATTAATTAATTCACTTTTCAATTTCAACACCTACTTAATTCTTTTCTGTGAATCAACGTGCATACTGTTACCTGTATATGTCGTTTTACCTTACGTTTGTCATTTCCCCTACTTAACACCTGATAACTGAATGCAATAGTTGAGATAGCCGGCAGTTTGCAGTAACACTAATCACGCTTATCAGGTAAGACCTGTAATCGATATTTCCCTGATGACGAGCAGAGAGATTTTTCTGGAAAAGCTGGTTTACTCGCTGTTCAACCACCTGACGCTGCAGCTAGCCCGAGAAAATTTTATTGAATTCAGTCGCCGTGAGAGGTTTAGATCATACAACTCTTATATTAAATTTAGGTACAAAGTATTTAAAATATCATTCATATAGAGAACCTTTATATTCAGTTAGGGAGATAATATTTTTACGTGGCATTTTTCACTAATATTTCACGTTTTCAACTGCTTTTCTATTATCCATTTTTTTCAAGAAATAGTTTTCATTTTTATTTAGGTACAAGGAGTTTCAATACATAAAATTTATTTACGTTCGTGTAGTTTCCTTGTGTATTAATAAAATCCATAAACTTTTCGAAAAGAAAGAGGAGGAAGTGTTGACATAATACCTTAATACTTTTCACTAGAAATTATGACCGAATAATCCAGCAACCTTAAACTATATACACAATGCGCTGTAGCGATGAAACTAATCAAAGTCAGTATTATTTTATGATATGAAAGGAAAAAATAGGTAAAAAATTACCACATTTTTAAAATCATTTTCTTCCGCTGGCAGCTGCCATGGAGAAATTTCATGACCTCTGCGCGTATATGTAAGTAAAACTAAGAATGACATCCCGACCAAATTGCTGACCTTTTCTGCTGCAGTCTTGACAATTAACATTTTCTTACAGTTATCTTTGTAAACCGCCCAGCTAAAGTGCGAGAAGGGCTCTGAGATACAAGCCTACAGCAAAATGATCCGAATATATATCAGAGAATTGCGTTGTCATCTGCATAAAAACGAAAACAAATTCTTGTTTATTGAAGCTGAATTTTTCTTCATATCCCATAAAATACGTACATGGCATATCCCGCGATTTTTAAGGCAGGGTCTCATTCTTACATGAAAATTAAACGCAAATTGTAGTGATTTATAATAAGAGTCATCAGTGGCGAATTTATGATGATAATGACGGAAGAAATCTTAGAAATATCAGTATTTGATTTTCTCAGCAAAAAGGAATGGCGAAGACAGTATCACTAATTGAAGAAAACTGCACTGGAATTCTTTAAGCTGTTGATAGTGTTGGAAGAAACCGGCCATTATAAGCAGAACAACTGAATATGTTACCAATATTGCCACACACTAAATCATAAAACAACTTATATTTTGAATGTTAAGGTTTAGATGTAAAACTATTAGAATAAAATTTGTGTGTTCTTCTAGAATAATGACACGAAAATAACAAAACCAAAAATATATTCAGAAAATGGCAGTAAATGTAGTCCACAGTACCCTGATCATTTACCATTTTCCTTATAAGAATGAAAACTTACAAATATAACCAAGATTATTAAATTATAATCTGGAGGTCTATGATCATCGATAAGAATTAAATAACATATTAAATTTTATTAATTTTTTTTACATGGAAAATATTAACAGTATTCATACATACCGTATAATTATTTCCAGGACTTTCATTAGAATGGTAACACATACTTGAAAATATGAACTGATTTTTTTCTTCAGTTGTATAACTTATAGATAAGCTGATGTTAGATTCTTGTACCTTGTACATTTCATTTACAGACTAATCTGTTAAGACACATGACTCTTTCCTGAAAATGCACTTTAGTCAGTTATGAACTCTGCACGCAACTTCTTAAATATGTCACCTCCGTTCTTTTTCCGCTACATTTTTCGATTCATGCATGACAGCTTCGGTAACATTCTACACCTGAAAGGAAGCAGGGTAGAGGATACCAAGTGATGATGACTGGGAAGGATACGGTTTGGGTGACAGAGGAATCGTGTTTGTATTCGCGAAGAGAGTAGCGGGTTTTCTCTTCTGCAAAGCTTCCACACCAATTCCGCTCTACGCCTATCCTCCTATTCTATCAACAACAAGGGCTCGTTATCCGAGGGTAAAGCGGCTGGAAAGTGAAGCTGATCACACACCTTCTAGCGCCGAGGGTAAGAGTGATTAGAGCTATATCTCCACTCCATCACATTCCTTCACGGCTTGCGCAGAGAAATCTTTTTCTTAGAATTAGATGCTGTAAATGAGCATAGAGGTACAGGAACTGACGGGCAGGAAGTCTTCCTTTACAAAACCTGATTTAAGCCAGTATTAACAGTACCAATTACACTGCACCGATCATTATAAAGTTTGAAGGATTTGGCAGATTTTTGCATGGATAATCCAACATCTATTCCCAGAAATGTCACGCCTACAGTTCCTGATATCTTACTTGTCACTTAACGTTTAAATATTCAGGAAACCCTACCACTTTGGAAAAGTTATACGGGAAATAAAATGTGAATACATTTTTTGCTAACACTTTTGTTTGAAATGTTTTTGGTGTTTGGTTTTGACAAGCATTCAGTGATCAGTGGGAGGCCCGGAGAAATGCATGTAAGTCTTCAAGCAAAGGTTCCGTGTTGTCCGATTTTAACCAAAATTGGAGTGTTTACAGATATTAGTAAAGCCCTACAATGTGAAATTTCAAGAAATACGTTTCTCGTTTCTTGTGTTGGCATAAAAGGGCAAACAGTAAACGTGCAGACAGATATGGCAATTAATACAGGTAAAATTTTGCCACTTCTCTTAGCGAAGTCCCCAATAAATTATTATACAATATACTCTATCAATGACTCCCAAATTGTTATACAATGTACTATATCAGTGGTTCCGAAATTGTTATAAAATATATTATGTTAGTGGTTACCAAATTTTTATACACTGTAATACATAGTGGTTTACAAATTATGCACTGTGTTGTGTCAGTGCTTCAGAATTATTGTAGAGTACACGACACTTTTTCCCCAAATTAATATTTCTCGGAATTGTAAATATTGCTAAGAATCTTCGTGGGGTATTTAATTCAGGTGTACAAAAATCCCGGGCGCCTGATCGCTCGAGCAACTGAATGTTGTATGCTGGCATCTAACATGTACTGTATAATTATTGTGCTTTTCCTTGGATATAAAAATATATATCATTATGTATATTATCATTATGTATATATATATATATTGCATCTAGCAGAAAGTCCAGAAAAGGGTGAGGTTAAGTCGCTCCAGAACTCTGGGTCCTCACTATTTGATTTGTTTCATGTCACCTGCCTGGTGCATAGAATTTGAAGGTGACTTCCAGATTTTTGGAGAATTTTTGAGCTCCTGATTTAATATACTATCTGATTATTGTTTAGCAATTTTAACGCTATGCTATAAATGCTATGGGTAGCAAATTACGTATTGAAAAATATTGTTTTAAAAAAATACTCAATACGAAAAATAAAACAAAAAATAAAACTGACAATAAAATAAAATACAATTAATGTGTATGTTAAAGTATAATAGAAGGGTCACCTAAAGAATACTTACGAATCAATTTTGGTCCGCATATCGCAATTGGGGAAGCCCTGTACTAGAAAGTTGGGTGACCATATGTTCTGTTGTAATAATTTATCATATGTCACAAATTTCTATCTCTGTTATGAAAAGTCATGGACTACTGAAGGCTTCTACTGTTCTTCTGAGATTAGCAACAGACCAGGTAAAGATTGTACGTTTATAATAATCCACTACTTTGCCGTGTTCATCGATTAGAAACGAACAGTTCACACAAACACCATTTATGGATGTGTAGAATATGGTACATACTATTGTTTTTCTCGTGTTACTAAGAAAATATGTAGTTCAAAGTTTTCACATATTTTGCTGTATCAAGAGGAAAGAGCTTGCTAGTATGCCAAAAAGATGAACGAAAATAAGAATTACTGACCTATAGAAAACTATACCCGGGCAATTAAAGGATTTTGGAAATTGATAGACTTTTCTCTTGAAACTGTCGTGAAAGTTTAATTTTAAGTGTGACAAAGGAGAAAGCATCCACAGTGATGAGAGCTGGCTTGTTACTATTGTAAATTTTTAAATTGTTATCACCAAATTTAGAAAAGTTAAAGTTGTTCCTGTAAACTGCAAGAAGACATACTAGTATAGCGATAAAGCATGTATAGCTCCACTAATTCTTATCTTCGACACTAGATGGATGTAATTCTTTAATTCTGTTTTTATATTAAAGGTTCTGAATTAACTGTGGAAGTTCGTAGCAAAGCATCAGATAAAAAGTGGTAGCCTAGTTACCATTGGATGCAAGAAGTGGATAAGAAATTTTATCGGATATAGGGACTGCAAAGTCTCAGGAAATGAAATAAATCTGGCACATTAAGGCACTGATTAAGATGCGAACCGTGGCCCTACAAAGATTACAACAGAAACCCAATCAGTAAACACAAATTTAAAGCAAATGAGTATTCACGAAGCAGCCTCTGACGGCCTAAATGTATTACTATTGCATTTGACTAAAATACGTCTTTACGTAGCTGGAAAACGAGGACTGCATTTCAATTGATTACCCGATTAGGAAGTTTATTTCGACTAATTTATATAAGTTATAGAGAATCCAGCGTTAGGATTATTGTGAAACGTAAATTGCAAATACTTTTGTAGGAGTTAGATGGAGTCTATTTTATGATACTCATAGCATTTGTATGAGAACCTCAGGAAAACCTAAGTCAGTGGAAATGTTTCCTGGTTCAATGTTTAAATCGAAGAAATCCTCAAGACAAAACAGTATTCTTAAGCTAGTACACTAGGATTTTTATTTCAATATTTTATTTCTTGATGGTGATACTTACAAAAATAACTAAAACATGTTTTATTTATCATCTTCTGTAATTATAAATATAGGCTACTAATTTGACAAAGTGCAGTAAGGACATACATAACAAGAATTATGTTTTCGCACCCCTTGTAGTCAGCATAGTGACTAGGGTAAAAGCTGAAGGAAAGAGAACTGTCTTCCCCATAAAGTCCATACGTCTTCTGAGGCTCATTCAGTCTTCTATTCAGTGGGTACTTGGGTTCTTTTCCCGGGATTTAAGCATCTGGTGCTTGGTCGATCGCTTACCTCCTGTTAGTCAGCCGAGGTTAAAAATGTGTAGCGCTATAAATCACCCCCCCCCCCATATGCCGTTATGACTTGCACAGGGACAACTCTTCACTTTTCTTCTCACTTATATTCCAAATGTTCTCTATTTGTAAAGTGCTATAAAAGAATATATACGTGCATGTACAAATATACATCCTATGAGGCAGACGTTTTTATAAACACACGTGGACTACTACTGCCAAATATTTTACCTTAGTATCTAACACGTATATCGGACGCGATCCGGCAAATTTAAGGATCTGTTATTGTTTGTGTTTCATGTGTCTTGAAGAAGAAGCGCGGAAGGTGTACAGACACTGTATTTTACTTTGACTAGACGTTTCTAACCTAAATAGGCAGGTGGTTTATCCTACATTTTTCCTGTCGCTTTCATCCCACAAATTTTCCTTTTCCATTGACTGTGTTTAGTACCATTATCTTTGTCGTACCATTCTAACACAAAAGTTACCGGCTCTAGAACGTCTGCAGTAGGCCTACTTGCATGCAAGAAAAATTCAAGTTGTGCCTTTTCTGACAACATATAAAGGAAAGGGGGGAGTTGAATATATTTTATCACCACAGGTATTTTTAACCTCGACACTGGATTCGGTGAGTTGTTAGCATAGCAGCACGAAGCGGCAGCTCAACTTTAGTTAATTGCCGGTTTAATTGGAGGCTGTGTGAGCCTCAAAGCCTGTCTGGAATTCTGAGGAGGAGAGACAGATCTCTGGCCTCTGCAGAGGATAGAACTGCATGCAGTTCTTCTGTCGCTACATCGACTGAGACATCCCGGTTAATGGCAACTGCCAAACAGACAAATACTATCAGGTCGAAATTCGAGACAGGTACTTCAACCCATGCTTCATTATCATGGGAGTGTCTGTGAAAATTTGGTTTTGGGTTTCAGTATATAGAAAGTAGTTAAAGTGAAAGGTTTTTTTAATTCTTAACGGACACTAAAATGGAATGTAAGTAGAGTCGTCCTGACAACAGTTGCCAATATTTGCTTGTGATTTAATGAGAATAATGTTCACGGGCCTATTGATTATTACTATAGTCTTGTCACATAACATAATACTACAATATTGCCTATCGTGAGAGCCAATCTAGACAAAACAATGGCGGCAGGAGTTTTGTAACTCGAAAATGTATCCTAGATTTTAAAACATTATACCCTTTACACGTTAATTCCTCTAAAAGAATTGGTGACTAAATTATTATAAGTTATAATTGGTTCATAACATGACTAGATATTCAGCCCAACAATCAACTCCAGGGGGTAAATTCTTTCTTAGAAAGCCGCTTTTCATATAGTCATTCAAGAACTTCCTTTAATTTTTAAATCGTACATTTTGTTGTGCAGTGTTAATACTCAGAAGCAAATGTTTAAAATTTCAGTAACATAAAATTTATTAATTAATAAAATATTTACGTCTAGCTTGATGATAGATTATTACAGATAACAGTCCTGTAGCTGCATACAAAATTGTAATTAATTAATTAAAACCGTTGTGACAACAGATTTTTTACCTTTTATTTTATGGATAATTTATTTTGTGTTTGAGCACTGCTTTGGACATTGACCATAATTTTGGTATTCTTATAGCACAGAGTTTCGAAATGTGGATTTTTTCTTATTCAGTTTGGCGGATGAGAGGGGAATCCAAATTTGTTGGTCCCATTATAAAAAATTCTAAGCGGTAATGACTTGCTGATCGTGTAGCTAAGACGAGAAAGAAAGAATGCCTCCAAATTATTGGTGGAAATTCTGTTACTTTATTAATCTTAAAGAGATAGAGAGAGAGAGAGAGAGAGAGAGAGAGGGGCTGTAAGCTAGGGAAAAGATGGTGTAAATCATTTGCTACATTTATTACTGACGGTGTTTAGGTTTTGGTTTCTGCCACCATATCATTAATAATTCAATCTCTTTATAGGTTGTACAGAAATATTATAAAATTCGACTACCTTTAAATTTCACGACAAGAGAATCAAAACCGGTGTTTGTGTTAACACGCATTAATTAAATATAAGTCCACTGTGAAATGCGATAATGTAATACAGCCTCCTGATTCGCGCATGAGTATAATAATTTTTAAATACAACAGTGCGATTTCGGTTTTCCATCAAATTGTAATGTCCTTTGAAGCCACAGTAGTTTTACAGTAAATAAACGCGATACCGGTCTTGAGTTCGTGGTCCTAATTAAATACCTTTTTCCACTCGACTCTGATGATATCTATAGGCACTTCCTGTGCTAAATTAACTTGCAAGGCCTGCTACAACGCTACCAAGTTTTATAACAATAATTCTGAACAAAATCAGCTGTGAATTGAAAGCCCTTTTCATGGTAATTTAACTTCCTTTTGTCGATGAAAGTCTACTTTCTATATTTGGGATAAATTACAATAAAGCTAAGAAACCGTCATTGTTTGGCACCATGTATTATTTTATGTGACTAAAAACTTTTAGGAGAATAAATCTGAAAATTTGTCTTAGCATAATTTTAAAATCCAATGCAGGAATTTGGAAAATCCTCTAAACCTCTGACTGCAATAAATGTGTGGCCTTATAGTAGCAGAAAGTCCCATAAACATCGACAAGTGTAACCTGTTCGACATGACAACGATAAAATGCTTACTTAAATCTGTAAGGAAAAGATGTAACACACATTGAGGTTTCGTCTTTTGTTCTAGCCTTCATTCTTCCCTTGCTTCAATTGTGTTTTCGCTTACTGACAGCAATTTTCTGTATAATATAACGTTTCTAAATAATTTAAAATAAATTTGTTGTTTACAGGCAGATACTAAAAAGTACATAGACTTGTAAAAAAGGCTTTGCTTAAAATACAAAGGAGTTGTGATCCCGTAATAAGGAAACAGGCCTACGTGTGTAAAAATGTAAACACAATTTCCACTTTTAGGAAACCTAGTGGTCTTGTATGAACTGCGAAACGCATTTAGGAAATAAAAACTACGTTATATGCATGCGTTTTCTAGTGTAGTTCTAAGATAAATAACGCCACAATCAAATGCATGAGATACTGGGCAACAGAAAGAAGAGCATCATCATCATTATCATCATCAATAACAGCCACCAGCAACAATAGGAATCTCTTAACTAACTCATCAAATTATAATGCAATGGTGGGGAGGATTGGTTAATATTTATTTGCAGCTGAAGAATTACAAGTTTTTTTAGGATGAGCTGGATTTAAATGTACCAGTGAAGTGACGAGTTTCGGTTCGAAATCTTTGCTGACTTAATTTTAAGTATGAAAGAGAGGAGTCCTAATTATGCATTAAAGTATAAGACGTATTACGTATTATTTATGGTTTTACAGATAAAGGTAAAGATTGTGAATATCATCAACCTATATAGGGAGTAGAAGTATTGCTGCATCCATTCTTAGTTTTAGCACTAGATGGAGATAAGCTTCACCCTTCGGCCGCTTTACCACGTGAATAGAACCAATGCTACCCACTGAATACGAGGCTGTGTGAGGTCCAGAAGTAGTCTGGACCCTCTGAAACAGAGGAAAATCTCTTTTCTCCCTCGGAAATTGAAGTGCCATTCTTGGGTCTTCCAGCCCGTAGTCCGACCACTGTCCGGATTATGCTACCCCAGACAAAAACAAATAAGCCAGTAAATATCCGCTTAGACATTTGAACATCTCAGATAAACTGGAGGGTATATATGTGTATATATATGTGAATTACAACGAGAGAAGAATTCGAAAATAATGAATCGAAATGATTTGGAAGAAAGCAGTCATATTTTAACTAAATGCAGGCTCTTGCCCCCGCATTTACTGTCAGGAATTTGGCAATATCACAGAACCACCAGTCAGGAGAGCGGACTTCGTCCAGAGATTTAACCCAGACACTCTCTGGACAGAAAGCAGGAATTTTATGATAATCGAGACAAGTAATGCAAACGTATGGAAAGGACTTCCTAACTTTAAAAGTTGTTACACTGGATACACTAATGATCCAGTGGTAAAATAATATAAGTCTTTGTTAGTATAAATACGTAAGGGTTGCGTGATTTTAGGCTTCCGCCGCCTTGTAAACGAGACCTTCGTTCTTCTGGGATGTTTCGCAGCGTTGAGTGATTTTGGGACAGATTACCGGTGCCATTCTTTAGGGTCAAGCAGTCTTCTTTGACTGCTTGACTCTTGAATATGGGACAGATATCCTGTCCCGAAACGTCGGTAACTAACTACAAAGTAACGCTTCTCAATAACCCAGAAGAGCGAAGACTTCATATCAAAGTTCATACAATAACACAATAAGCCTAAGGCTGCGGTGCATCCGGAGCTAATGCCGACGGGCCCATAGAGAGAAGAAGAAGAAAGTTCATACAATAGGCTGCTTATTCATTTTCACAGGGGCGCCATCCGTATAATTTAAATTTAAAATTTAATATAAGTTTAATTTAAATACGATTTTTTGCTTACAATTGCGTTGCCTAGTAGTGACACTTGGCATGCAGATAGCTGCCTTTCACACACACACATTTGAATTGTCGATGTAAGACTTACTTATCCCCGTTCTTAAAGTTTTTGGTTTTGTCAGGACTGAAGAAGTTAGCGTTAAGAGAGATCAGAGGGAGGCAGGAGATTTAAATGCTTTTATCCGTGATACAGGTATATGATCGTCGTTTTTAAGATTTATTAAACAACAAATATTTGTGTATTTTGTAAATTTCAGTTGTTTTAAAATCCATAATTTAGGAATTTCCTTTTCCTGTGTATGAGTAAAGAAGTTTCTCTCTCAAAGTTTCAAAATCTACTTTTGTTACTGGGTTTACTATAACATAACACGGAGGTGGAAATCAGGCTTTCGTAGCTTCATCTTCATTGGCTGGGTTCAGTTGTTACTATGGCAACGGAAAGGCTGGGCGTAGGGACAGTATTTCTTCTATAATGGAAGAAGGGAACGTGTGCTGCCCAGTCAGGTAATGGTGAGACGCCATGTTGGGGTGGGAAATGTGACAATACAGCGCTGAAGCGCCGAAAAAAAGGAAAGGAACGCCATCACAAAATCATATAATATTCTCCTATAGACTGACTAAAACCTCCTGACCTAGACGCCATCTAGAGATTAACGGATCCTATAGAGGGCCTAGTTCTGAAGTTGTGTTATGTGGGACAGAGAAACAAGATCATGCCTCTTAAGGCAACTTTTCATTTGCTGGTGACCATGCGCGGTAGCTGAATATGATGTAAGTAACTGTTATAAACTTTCGTGCTGTCTTGAAAAGATTACAGTTAGTTTCAAGGAATATACTTCCAAACGAACGTGCGGTCAAATGCATAAGATCTGTCACTTCTCTTTCAATATTTATGAAAGCACAAGTTGATGTATGAATTGTTTAAAGGGAAAAATATCGCCATGCAGTTGAAGAAAGGTTTAATTTTTGATTCGAGTAGAAATCTTGGCACTCAGAAACCACTGTCATGTACTAGCAATAGCATCCTGGAAAGGCGCAGTAGGCTATGTATGATTAAAAAATACGAATGGAAATAACATAGTGTTGTAAGCACACACAAGAAAGAAATACAATTATCTCAATAAACACTAATTAACAAAACATTATTTGTTATATACTGATATTTCACGATTTTTCGCGGAACCTCTAAAGATATTCTGCGGAACCCAAAATTTTGGCGGAACGCTGATTGGGAAACACTACTGTAGGCTATTAATGGAAAAGCAAACGAATTTCTTTAATAGTCGTTGGAAAGAGTTTTAAATTTTGAAGTGTTTTCATCTATTATTTTAATAGTGTATTGCGAAATTAGGTTAAGGGAGAAAACACTGGAAAATTTTAACGACATTCTTACAAAAGTTTACTAAGGGAACACACTTCAGACCTAGTGCTTGTGTGGTAGACTTCCTAAAAATATTATAAGGCCTAAATGCTTCACTTATTTTATTAAACACATTCCCTGAGATAAATCTGGACATTTAAGCAGGCTATCCTGAAGAGCTCCTTATTCAAAGTACGTACTTGCCAAAAGGACACACACAGACGCCAATTGTCAGAAAAAATTTCGACAGAAAATCTAAGTCTATGAAGCATGAATTTTATATAGGTTATGACCTTTAAAACCAGCTTCTACCTCAAAGAAAACAAGACGTTTCTCCGTTACACACCTCAAATTCTTAATGCTGTTAAGGGAAATATTATAATGTAACTTTATTCCAAGAATCATATGAAAAAACAAACATAGTACCTGGACACATTCAGAATTCCTAATGTCAAAACAAGCCATAGCTCTTGTTACCATTGGGCCTTAAAACGTGAATGGTTGTCGTAAATACTGACGCGGCAGTTGAGAAAAATCTGACTTGCATTTGGCGAAGGGTGGATCTAGGTTAAAATTAATCTCTCAAAACGGGAAACTGGATAAACTATATTGACACATAAAGTTACAATAGATCTTTATCTAATTCCATAATTGTTTTATTGTGTTCTTATTCTATATAATCATATTTTCTCCCAATTTCCAATCTTAATGGATAGTCCCACGACGCGAACACCCAGTAATCAACACATGTGCTTAATAAATATTATTAGGACTTGTAAAATTCAGGAAAGGCGAAACTTGACACAAGTGCAGTTAGTGTCTAGGTTACCGACCTACATAAGTGTGAGATTGATCCTTTAAAATAAAAATATGGTGATATTAATAGCAATTTTCTGTCTACTAGAAACCGAATTTTATAGGATGATTTATCTGGTTGCAAATCATTTCGCACCTTGAATACATCGTTAAATGCGGGTGTCATTGTTCTGTCAAAAATAAGGAAACCAGTGCGTGGATTGCTTAATTAAGCTTAATTGCTTTACATGTTAAGTATTTAACTCATCCAAATATTGCTATAAATATTTTAATATTCTTATTACTGCTCCAGTACTGTCAGAATCCTTTTAATGGGTACCTAACTTAAAATATTCAACCTGAACATCTGCAGCACAATCTATTGTATTAAAATGCGCTTATTTTATTAAACATAATAAACTAACAATACTTTATGACGCTTGAAATTAGTATAGAGTTTAATGATACACAAAAACATTTAGGACAAATTTAATCCTAATTAGTGGAAGAGGATACTCGTATATTACGGAACAGAATATAAATTTTCGGCCCCGTATTTGGTGCTATTTCATTCTCGTGGAAAATATTATCCACTGATAAGGACATGCTTCAATACTTCAATGTAATTTCCATTCAAAAAGTGCATTTTTATACATGTTTATAATGTTTTAAACATTTATTTTGAAATATAAATTTAAGTTACTGTACATTGCTCTTTATAAATAGAGTTAAAGTACAGTAATTTTTGTGAATATTGTTTGCATGACGGAAAGTTAGAGGTCCTATGATATGGATCTGCATGTCTTAACTGTAGAAATACTGCTGTGTCCTTCGCGCTCTCGCAAATTATTTTAACGTACTTGGGCCCTTGATCAATATACTTGGATAACTATGAAACTACATAAAGAGCAAATTCGTCACCTAACGTTGCTAGTAAGTTATACTTAAATCTCAAACATTACTAAGGGATGTGTATACTGTTAGGAAGTGGAAGGTATGGAATGTATACACATTCTGGTGTTTAAACTTCTTGGAAGAAAACCACTTTGAAGGTAGAGAATGAATGGGGAGAATAAATTATAATGGATCGAAGGGAGACAGGAAATGATGATAGGAGGTAAGCATAACTAAGTGTGGAAGGTATTCAATGGCGATTTTCGATAGTAGCTGTACTGAAACTTTAGGTTTTATTGCGAGAGTTAAACGAGAAATTGAAGACAGCAAAGTTATTCTTGAGAAACCAATAATCGATGATGTTCTAGAGAAACTTCCTGCCTACTTTGGAAGCCGAAAGTTTATTACCGTATTTCAAGAGTTCCCAGTTGGTTCCTATCCTGAGCCACATTAATCTGATCCAGATCTCTTCTCCTATTGCTGTAAGTTCCACTTCAATGTTATAATCACGTCTCCTTCTGAGTCTTGCTAGTACGTTATTACCTTCATGTTTTACGATCACAACTTGATGAACATCTATATTATAGCAATCGTATTGATAAACCTCTCCTTTCTCGTTTTCTGTGTCTTGGTTGTTTGAATAAAATCCAGCGAACAGTCGGCTTAATAATTGTGAAGCTCTGTATTAAATTATATATTTCCAACCTCCTGTTATTCCTCAGTCCCAGGTTCAAACATACCCCTTAGCAAGCTGCTCTCAAACACAATAAACCACTGTTCTGCCCTTTATATGACAGACTATTTCATTTCCAGAGAGAAAGATGGCAAAATTAAAATTTGTGTAGGTTTTAATATTTAAGTTCTTAGAGGGGGGTAGGGAATAAAGGAAATTTTGATGACTATTAGTAAGCATTTACAGAAGTTTATTTGCCCTTGATTGCTTCTTGCATGCAGTTTTTGTTAAATATTACTGCTGTTTCTAAACATCTGAGTTACCAAATTTTCAGGGCCTTATTAGTTGAGTTGGTTTTGTTCTGCAAAGGGATAACAGGGCTTAAAATGTAAGCTGCAGGACTACATCATGTTCTCTTGCACCCTTGCTGGCGTCTAATGCAGTCTGTGTTTCGTTTTAGGGCATATTTCCACCTAAAAGTTTTCGTCTCTTCTTATGTATGATATTAGATTATAGGTAATAATTTTTTGGATAATACTTCTTATGTAACTGAGATGGTAACACAGTACGAAGTTATCATTATCATCGTCGTCGTCATCGTCATCATCATATAAAAATTGAAGCACCAGTTCAAGACGATGTGTGATGGAGCGAGACGAAACTCCACGCATTCAACGGTAGATTGTTAAGTGGTATCGTAGAGGTCAGGTGGTTTTCTCACAGGAAAAATTCCATACTACCCATCTGATAGTAAGCCTAAATGGCCCATCATCTTTTCGAAAGTGGTAGAAAAAAATAAAAATTTCTGGCCTTTTCAGGAATTACTCAGATTTTATCATATTATGTTATCCCACCTGACACTTTGATCTAATTTCTAAAATTCAAGTTACTTTAAGACAAAGGAAAAATTTTCTAATATCTCGTACATTGATAATTGATCAACCGCCTTTTGTCTACAGCTTAATAAAGGCCAGCAATGAGGAAATAAAACCGTCAGTCACAACAGTGTTTGTATTAAATTTGACTTTGTTTTCACCGTGCAACATTGTAATGTTAATTAATATTAAGACCAACAATTGTTGCACTAAGTTTTATTAATACACTTATGTCACTGACCCTACACGTGTTTCGGTCCCGGGTGGACCATCATCAGGGGTTGCGGTCGTGGAGTTGCTTCACTTTTGTCACTTTACTGAACTAAAGTGACAAAAGTGAAGCAACTTCACGACCGCAACCCCTGATGATGGTCCACCCGAGACCGAAACACGTGTAGGGTAAGTGACATAAGTGTATTAATAAAACTTAGTGCAACAATTGTTGGTATTAATATTAATTAACAGTGTTTGTATTAGTTTATTGCCACTCTGTGTACATGATATGGGTTGTTACAGTCATTAAATTACATCTAATAATATGGTCGATGAAAATCAAAAAGCCTATATGACTTAAAAGATACGTTTATCTTCGCTGCTGTAACTTGTCTAGAAGTGACCATTGGAACTGAAAAAATGTCCACGTCATCTGCAAAGAACTTTCCATGTCTCTACGAAAACTGCTGTAGGCCTATGATCTATAACAATGAAATATCCTACTTCTCGGCAACGAAACACCACTCTTTTTCTTAAGGGCGTAACACCAAATTACTATAATTTTCGAAAGTCTCCTATGTAATTTCATCTCCATCTGCAATTTAAAATCTTGTCTCCATGTCGACCGAACACCTGGTGGAAACCACTGTCATTTAAATATTTTCAAGAAAATATGGTATAATTTATGTAACAATCAGACTACTGGCATATAGTGTTCTGGTTTCAACAAAGGGTTTGCAGCCGGTGACACGAATCATAACACAGCTAAACTTGAGCAAATTGCATGGGAAATTTGTGGTTTCATTTAATTAACTGAGCCCTGAGGACATTTACACCACACGTCGGCAACCTCAGAATCACGGACCGACGGCTGTTTCTTATTAGTATATAACAACTGCACCGATAAAACTGTCCCGTTTTTTCGTTGATTTAATTGCCTTTTTAATATCACAGCACACGTTCTATCTCGTATCTGAAGTATTACTTCCTCTTTTAATAAGTTTTAAGAATGAGATATTTTGCTGTAAAATACTATTCTTTTAATGTTAAAAGGAATTGTTTATACATCAATATATACTAACACTTGAAAGCTTATGTGTTCATAGTTGCGGAGTGACAACTACAAATAAGTGTTTTCGTAATGAAACTATTATTGTGCTTAGACTAAATGTCAGACAGATCTCATTTTACAGGGCACTTATTTATTTTGAATTACAAATTATTGTGTGGTTAATTTGGAATTAATGAGAAGGAATGTGCTACTTTACTGCTATCGGACTTCTTTGTTTTCCTGTATATTCTGCCTTTCCATTTCTTATAAATTCTTGACTTTCGTTACGAAGAACAAGTGTTCCGCTACGATAAGGCAGTGTTCAGAAAAATCACACCGCACAGTCTGTTCGCACTGGAATTTTGTGTCAAGAATATGAAGGATTAAATGCCTTCATCATTTCACAGAAGAAGTTGGACCAAATTAAAATGCATCCTCCAAGTGCCGAATCTAGAGAGGGTAAACTTTAAGCCCTTCGGTCGACATACATTTTTTCAGGGAACAAAGCGTAAGGTTTCAATTTAGACTTTTGTTTTCAGGTCAGTGACAACGTGTCGGACGAAACTGCTGCCTTCATTTTCAGTGCATATTTCTGCAGGCGTAAGAAACAATTTCTTTATTTCGGATCTGTTGGTGACCTTCACATAAATACACGTCGTCGTACCTTAGAATATTAATATACCAGACCTATTCTTCAGAGCAAAGTCAGGTACTACAGTAATACTAACTTGTGTATAAGGAAAGGATTAATACGAGGCTTTACGTCATTGTCACTGCCATACCTCTTGGTCTTCACGTGCAAATCAGTAGCTGTGCTTCTAATGGTTTTTAGACCCGTTTCTCAGAAGCGAAAGCGTAAGTGGCCTACATAAACTACGCCGATTTTTAGCAGAAATTCGATTGCATAGTATTGTTTAATCTTTGTCTCAGAATTTTCCATGACGCAAATACGGAGACTGAAAAACTGCGAACTGAAGCTGTAACTAGCACTTAAATACATAATAGCTAATAGCTAATTCTGCGCTGTGTATCATCTTATCTTCAAATCGGGGTCCAAAATTCAGTGCACAATATTGGCTTTTCTTTTTCAGCTGTTTACACTTCCGGTATTATGGAAAGTTACAAAATTCCTACATTTTTAATGCCTCTCCAAATTAAGAGATACTGGTTTGTATAAATAATTTTTTGCCTTTTTCTTTGCAATTATGAGATAAAATAATTATTGGTAGAAATAGCCCGTAGCTGGTGTAAACCTGGTGTTTTGAAAATTTATATCATATTGATTACTAATTTTTGAATCTTATTTTTATTTTATTACAATAATTGCATTAAATATATTGTTCCACATAACCTTGACCTAGGCCGACCTAACATTGCAATGCAGAAGCGTCAAAGGCTTTTTCAATAGATCATTTATGTTGTAGTAATTAAGTTACTAATAAGAAAGTCAAGGCAAATGGCAGCAAATGTAATACATGAGTAGAAAATAGAAATTAACAAATACTACAACACGTTACGTATATGTTGCTGCAGAACAGGAGAGAGTAATCTGGGCTGCGTGGGGTCTGGCGTTCATCACCACGTTACGAGACAGTTGTTCATATCAAGAAGGGAAATTTAAACACTGTAACTACTTCAGGCTGCAAGCTGCTCCATACTAAAACCAATTTATTTCTTGTGAAGAAATAAGCTCTCCTTCAATGTATCCTAGTTTTACCACAGACCACAGCACCGTATACGTTAGATGTTTAAACACGTCCAGTGAGCATAAAGTATTTTAAGCTAGGACACAGCTGTGACATTACATGAACTTATTCAACAGTAACACGATCGTCATGACGGTTATGTGACATGGATATTTTACGTCAGGCCCAGTGGAGAGGAATGACTTTCACTTCGTAAGAATTTACACGAACGTGTGCGCTCAAGAGAGCTTGGAGAACTTTCCAGCTTGTCGCTTCCTTGAAATTTCTCAGACGGAAGAAAAGAGCTAAAAGGCTATAATATGTATTTTAACTCTCAGTTGACAACGATAATTAAAATAAAATGACACCAAACGGAATTGTATCCATTTATTATGAGATTTGAAAAATAAAATTTATTTTATCTGCTACATATATTTTTATCTTCAACGCACCTGTTGAACTTAGGACAGACCAGTGGTGGACTGTTTTGAACACGAAAACTAGCTTTAAAATTTCGTAAAAGACGGGATATTTTTGAGCAGCTGAACGCCTATTCGGCTCTCAAGCAGCAGGCCTACACTTCTGAAGTCTGTTAATTGTGTACATACAGAGCACAGAAATATGTGAGACTGTTGCTTGAGGTATTTGTGCAGGACCTGAAAAAAAACAGATTGAAGGATGTACTTCTTTACAAATAGGTTTTTTTACTCTGAAGTTCTGATCACCTTTACAACGGGCGATGAGGCAGTTTCCTATAAAAGGCCGACAGGCTGCTCTATGTTTTTAATTAGACTTTTTGCCCTTCAAACACACTGTAAAGAATATCAAATTGTTGAAAAAGATGAGGATGATGATGATAATTGTACTATAATCCTCTCCCTTTAAGAGGAGCATAAAGATATACGCTTTCTATTGAAGGCATCAATTAATCAGAATATTTCAATCTCAGACAGAATGTGACAGAGGATTAGTGAAGAATGCATGACACTAAATTAATAATCTGTGTATAAGTACGTACATAATTTCAGGAAGTCAAATAATATAATCGTTGTGTTTTTTAATATTGTAATATATTCTGTGTATGCCTGTTTCAAATCTCGGTTGGGAAATCAACTGTCATGAAAGGATATACTCCTGATTCTCTCAATTTCTCCTGCCGAATGCCGGAATGGTATATACCTTAAAACACGCCATATCTACCCCCTCCCCAATAATTTAAATTTCACTGAAAGCGATTTCTTAGCAATTTTATTCTAAATAACTGCTACAATTAACAGAGCTTCTTCATATAACATACAATTAGTTAATTAATTATTAGTACATTTTAAATACGCCTAAATAATTTTCAAAAATCTTACTAGGATGTATGAAAGCAGAAATATTGTTTTTTAAGACTAAGTGTAACTGGATTGTTCAATTTAAGTGTTTTTCATTTGCAATCTAAATTAAATTTTAGTATTAATATAACTCTGAGTTATTGTGGGTGCTAAAACCATGTCAAAATGTTACGTACAATACAGATAACTCAACTGTTCTTAAAAGGCCCGTAGTTTGACGTCACGTTCCTAAATACAGCAGTCTATGGCCCGACACGAACACATATGTATTTCGTAGGTGTTTATAGAAGCAGTTATATATAGTTAAAGTGGCGAGGCGCACATTACACGCTATGGAATGGCATCCCTATGGACATCCTACAGAACTGCCCGGCATCAGCAACGAAACAGAGGTATGTTTGAAGGCACAGTAGACTCTTCCTCTCTTCAGACCATACAATGCAGACACTGCATTACAAAATGTGGTGCTCTATAAGGTCCGCATATATGCCAAGCCGAGAGATTTCCTCAAGTAGCGACAAGCTCTTAGCACATTAAAGCCTCGTTGTGTTAGAAATTGTTATTACTGTGAGACCGTAAATATATTAGTTAATATAATTAACTACATTTCACACGATCAGAGGGAACCTTCCTGTTACTGCATTACTAAAATTATATAAATTTTTTGTTATTTTTCCAAGCTTCTTTTATGGTAGTGAAACTTTAAAATGGCGAGAGCAAAAAAAGGGGTGTCTTTAAAAATTGCTGGAGAAGAAGAAGCCCATTTTGAAAGAAATGATGAAATTAGATTTTGACATGATAAGGTTTAAAATAAGCAATAAATTTGAAAAATGTAGAAATAATGGAGTAAAATTGCTAAATTGACTCATTCCAAAATAATTTCCGAAATATCCACTACTATCAATCTGGATTAATAAGACACTTTGTTCTTCAAAAATTATATCGGAAAATACAAATTTTATAACGGAAGAAATATAACAAGAAGAATAAGAAAGGCGTGACGCCTTATTTCTAACAATTTCTTGCTTTTCAATTCGTCGAGGCGAGAAAATTTAAAATGTTTGCGTATTTGCATGTATTATATATATATATATAATATATATATATATATAATCACAATTAGTTGGCCAGGATAGCTCAGTCGGTGTAGCGACTCGCTACGGGCTGAACGGTCCGGGGATGGAATCCCGGTGGGGGTGAGATTTTTTGCAGCTGTCCAAACCGGCCCAGGGGCCCACCCAGCCTCCCATACAATGGCTATCGGGTCTCTTTTCCGGGAGTAAAGCGGCCGGGGCGTGGAGTTGACCACCCACCCCCATCTAGCGCCGAGGTTAAAGAAAGAGTAGAGCTATACCTCTACTCCCCCTCTGGGCCTTCATGGCCTGTTCTAGGGAGAACTTTATCTTTTATAATCACAATTTTTCTGTGGACGTAACCAGACTCTTTAAAACTGAACATGTAAATTATCCAACATTTTAATCCAATTCCACGCACTTATTATTAATTCGCATCCTTCGTTATTATTTAGGTGTCAGAATCGAGGAGGAATGTATGAGCCGGACATGGCAGCCTATATAGGAGATATCGCAAATGTATACAAAATTTATGCTGGACAAGTTTAAGGATAGAGCCCACTTGGAAGACCTAGGCGTAGATGGGATTATAATAATAAAATATTTTGTGAAGTCAGAATAATAAAGCGGCTTCCTGTGAGCGCGGTAAGGCGTAGTAGGTTCTATACAGAGAGCGGAATATTTTGACTAATTCAATAACCGTGTTTCTCAAGAACAACCCATTTTCATTGAATTTTATATCTGTGTATGAAGTCATTCATTTCGTAACCTTTACTTATGCAATTTAATGTCGCTCTGCAAATTTTACGATTGCGGTTTTACTTGCACACAAGTGTGTATTAAGTTAAATTTAATCATCAATCCGTTATTATGCATTCATATAATTTATCCATCACTCGAATTATCCATGCAATTACAAATATTTAAGATGTATAATTTAAACTACTAAAGAAAAAGTAAATTTGAACAAATGCTATGTAAGAATAAATAAACCGTGCCACAAATTAAATCACAAAAACTACATGGACAATAAAATGTTTTCATATTGTGACTGCCAAACCCACCTTTACTAAAATACTCAAAAGGTATATTTTTAAAATTACACTGCTTATACAGATGTAATTTCAAAGAGAATTCTACTTCGACACTGAAGAATTTTCTCATAAAATAGCCTCCAAATGAACTCACATCACTCGTATTATCAAAATAAATTTACTGTCTTAAGCTTAAGTACTAAATAATCAGCTATAAGGTATTCCGACCCTAATTTGTTGCACTTGTCTTGAAAACATGTTACGGTATTTATGTTTTATAACAGGAAACTTGAGATCCGGCAGGTGGGTTATTTTAAAGCTGGGATTTTATTACCTTAAACGTTTCATATCTTATGAAGATATGACACATAGCTCTTACAGTGCCTTTGCTATTCGTAACGTGCTTACATGAAAATGATAGTCTCAAGTCACGCGAAAACAAGTAGTAAGAAAAGGACACGCTGAGTCGCCTGAATGCAGCAGGAAGTGATAACGACTAATGTATAGGCTGACGTAAAATTAATTAAATTAATCCACATGTACCACTTGTGGAGGTGAACAAACAGTAGAACATCTACTATTTGATTGCCCCATATTCGGACATAGGAGATTTTGCCTTGAAATGCACTTAAACAAATGTAATATTAGTTACCATAAGCCACCATACAATATATTTAGTAGAAACTGTGGTCAAAAACATTTCATTAATTTTATACACCATATCAATAGAAAATTGTAAGTAACAATATTGTTATTATATGTACTTGGTTAAACTTTAACCCTAATATACACATGTAAAAGAGGGTTTGTTTTTCGAAAAAAAAAATCCACATGTACACACACACATATGTATAGGTCTGTATGTGCACGCGTATTCTACACACGTTACATAAATTTTCAATTATTTTTTGTAATTGAAATAAAATATTTTAGAATTTTTAAGCCTTAAGCTTTTATTTGGAGGACAGCACACACATGAGTTGGAATGGATCGGTTAGGAGATGGATTGCCTATGATCCGTATGATGTGGCTCATTCTCAGCAGGGATGGCACTTGCCACCATGTTCACACAGGTCACATGGCTATTGCGCTGAGTAGGTTTCTCACTTCGTTTACAGCGACTGGAACATTAGATGCAGTTTATTTCAGACGTAAAGAGTATGTGGAGACAGACCTTTGCTTCCGTTGCGTCTTGCCATCTTAAGCGTGATGCCTAAATAAGCACATAGACGTAACTTCCTTTTGCTTTATCCTCTCCTACTACGAACCAGCCGGAAAGACAATTAAGGTAAAGTAAGCTTGCGCCTGCGCTCGCCAAGAAAGCATATGTTAGAGTGGAGGTAGAGCTCCACGAATTCTTAACCTCGGCGCTAGATGGAGGTGAGTGGCCAGATTCACGCACCGGACTCTTTACCCAAAAGTAATAAGCCCAGGCACACACTGAATAGGAGTCTGGGTAGGCTCCAGAGTGGATTCGGACGCCTTTAAGAAAAGAAAAATCTTTAGGTCCTGCCGGGAATAGAATTGCGATTGCTTGATATCCAACCCTTCCCAGTCACTGAAACGACTACCCTAAGATTAAGTCAAAATAATGCCAGTGAGTGGGGTAGCTCATCCGCAATAACATTTCAATATTTTTAGTTTTTAAAGGAATTTAATAATTACCTCTTGCAATTAAGTGGACCGAAGTTTGAAAAATATATGGTAGGTAAAAATATAATTCGATGCTTCCACGGTGATAAGATTCATGCTGTAAAGTTCTGGGTTTTGAAATCCTGTTGTCTGTCAGGTAGCCAGGTAAAAGCTTTGCGTTGGAACATATTTATACTGCATTTTTAGAGTGGAATTTTGAGGTAATATTCTCCACCGAAACTGTGGTACCCACTCAGCAGAACATGCGGAGTCTTAACCTATTGGCCTACAACATGAATTCTGTTAAGACATTTTATTTTCCAAGAATGTGCCAGAATTAACTTCCGTACAAATAGCCCACAAAGTTATCCATTTATTTCACATTCGTGAAACACAAAACCCTTTTACAGACAAGTTCGAGTATATATGGAGGTGCGAAGAGTAAGGTCTTCCACTGACGTCAGACTAAGCCTGCACCCACGCACAAGTACTGACTACCTGCATCTCAATTCTTCTTCCAAACTTTACATTCTCTGAGATATTCCAGAAATTTCTCGCCTTCTTTAAAATCACACTACATTTTATTATCCCTTTCAAATAAATCTGCCAATGGACTTTGTCTTGAGCCTGCTGAAACTATGCATTCTATCGCAGCTTTATCGCTAAAGTCTTTGATCAACTAATCTTTCCTGATTTGATTCTAAAAATTATGAAGTTCCACAATAAGTAACTTAACGCTTCGGTTTAGCTATCAGATGTTTTAGTAATTCCCACTTTTTTAAAAATTGAGACAAAACAAGTTACGGTAAAGAGATCTAGAGTCAATAGTTTTAATTCTCTGAAATACGAAGCTCTTCAAAGATACTTTCAATTGAATTATTTGTACCAACAAATGCACTAAGACAGTTTTTTCACTGTTTTCTTTATTATAAGCATGCCCCAATATACTTTCAAATTCAGATTTTATACCACAGAAATTCCACTGTACTTCCATTTTCAAGACAAAATTGTTAATGCTTTTTAGGGAAAGAGTTACTGTTTTTAAGAATGAAAGAGTAGCAAATGTCAGTTTGAGGTTTTTAATATTGAAAATGGCGGCACACACATATATAATTGCGCTTTAAATAGGTAATTAGAGCCTGGGTAGTAAGAAGGTTTTTAATATCGAGGTCCCTGAGTGTCTTAGAACAGTTGGATGCGGACTGTATTAAAACTGGAGAGTTTACAATTTTATTAAGCATTGGAATATATATATATATATATTGTGTGTGTGTGTGTGTGTGTGTTTGTGTGTGTGTGTGTGACTGTGTCTGTGTAACGCGTTAGCCGTGTACATCAATTAAAAGATGATATTCATTAGTGTTAAATTTTCACAACAGGAAAATTGAGATATTATTTCCCGTCTTAGAGATTGTCGGAAAGTTGATTGCAAAACACGCTTGTCGGCTTGACCATGTATATCCGCCAGTCCACTCGCAGAAACTGTAGATTGCTGAATGGATTTTCGTGAAATTTGGTAAGTTTTACTGTAATTTGTCGCCCCATTCCAGTTTTCGTTAATTTCGGGCAATAAATACAGAAAAATTCATGAAGACTTGCGTAAGTGGGAAAATTTCGTGATTAAAAAATATTTCGGATAAAAGTCTTAGAGAAAACAGATTTTGTGCCTGACACGCTGTTTCCTTAATTCACGGCTTTAGATATACTTAAACAAAAGTGTATAATCACACCAGAAATATTACGCTCAGCCTACATTTCCTAACATTTTAAAATTTAATCACATACAGGTGCAGATATTTATATGTCTAGTGATTGTTCGGAACAAGGTCTGTGTGTGTGTGTGTCCAAGCCTTGATTTGTTTGTTGTATTGGCCACCATGCGAGCCACCAAACATCACGTAACCATAGATCAAAAGGACGCAGGAAATAGCTACGTGTTTCACATAAGGAAACACCACATCCAATCTTGTAACCATAATTGTAACCTTCACGCCTATTGATTTGCACATTCAAATGAAGGTTTTACTGTTTTTGTTAAAGATTTGTTTCAACTGCATGTTGTGAGCAACGACTATAAGGTAACAATAGTTTCTACCAGTTTTATTGTATGTGTATATGAAGACTTTTAATTTATGGAATGGGTAATAAAAACTTCATTGGCTGACCAAAGATAATTGAGGCATGTTGTCTGAATTAGTCGTCTGTGTGGCTGCCTACAGCTCGAAATCTCGAGTGGCTACTTAGCAAATATCTGCATTTACGCAGATGTGACCTGTGTATTATGAAAACTAATAATCTGGTAGCTACTAAAAAATTATTCAACTTCTTTTAGCATCGAGAATAAGTCGTGCTTACTTCTTTCGAAACTTCTTATTCTGTTGAAGGTTTCAATTAATAATAATAATAATAATAATACTCTTTTTATTACGCACTTGAAAACGAACCTAAAGAGGGATATGAAATTAAACACATAATTTATTTTAGAAACGCAAATTACCATTCCTAAAATGTGTAAGTTGTCATGGACGTGTATTACAAGAAAATTGAAGCAAAATTCGTGTTTGTGCAGGTCATGAAGATATAAGGGGAATTGGAGGAATAGCTCCACTTATTTTTAACCTCGGCCTGAGTGGCTAATTTCCCGTCCTGGCCATTTTACATCAGGGTAAGGGTCCCCTTACTCACTGAATACGAGGCTGGGAAGATTTCATGTTCTTTCTGGACACTTTGGAAAAGAGATACAAATCTTGCACCTGCCGCGAGGCGAAACATAATTCTCCATACGTCCATCCTGTGTTCTAGTCAGTATGTCAAGAAATTAGTATAGACTAAAAAGAAGCACTTGTTTACCTTTAACAAAACTTTGTGGACATAAATGTTAACTAGTCATATAAATAAGGCAACTTGTTTCAACCACTCATGGTCATCTTCAGGCCATCCAGTAACATGAAAAGTGAATACATTACGCTTACATTAAAATGTGTGTTAAATAGACTGATCTATCGATCTTACAATTTATATGGTACTTCTAATTTGTCATTGTATTACTACGTATTAACAGAAACCGTTAACAAAATGTGTCATATTAGCTATAATATTAAAACTTGATATCAATATCAAGGACTTTGAAATTATATAATAATCTTCCCTGGTGGATTAATTTAGTTCGCGGTGACTTGTGGTATATAGGAATTATCCGTTCGTAATTATAAGTTCTGTTATTGGTGTTTTGTAGGTGAATTATATATGGAAAATACTCCAAGTTCATGTACATTTGGCAAGTACAAATATGTTATTCGCAGTATATCTAAATCCACGTATTTGTTATACATCTTATTTATATTTCGTGAAAAGGGACTTTGCTACATTACACAATGTTACCATTGGGAAGATATCTTCACTATGGTGATGGAATTGTAATGCTTCCACATTTTATCATAATGGATGGCCTGAATATGACCATGATTGGTTGAAACATGTTGCCTTATTAGTATGACTAAATAACATTCATATCAGAAAAGCTGTTTTGACAGTAAACAAGTTCTTCTTTGTAGGGATGAATAACCTAAAGAATTTTAAAATTAAAAGAAGTTAATATAATAATAATAATAATAATAATAATAATAGTGATTAGTATAATTGGTCTCTTAAGTTGTAACGTAGCAGAAATAGAAAGTTTCTAAAATAAACTAAGCCCTTCTGATATTTATTTCAAATCTTGGGTAGCAGCCAACTTCAGGGAAATGGCGTGATGCGCTTGTGCACTTTATTAAGTACGTCTATTAATACGTAACTAAGTAGAAAACTGAATAAATAATAAGTGTAGGACACCCATGAAGAAATAAAGAGAAGCAGGCAATCGATTACATTGGGGCGTAATTTTAGTGGCAGAATCTCGCGGCAAAATTCAACTAGGAAGCAAAATGTAATTTGCAGACTTTACAGTAGATTATTGGAAGGTATGCTGAACGTCTGTTTCGTGAGTGGCGATATGGTGCTCTGTATTATTGGAAGGTACGCTGAACGTCTGTTTCGTGAGTGGCGATATGGTGCTCTGTATTATTGGAAGGTACGCTGAACGTCTGTTTCGTGAGTGGCGACATGGTGCTCTGTATTATTGGAAGGTACGCTGAACGTCTGTTTCGTGAGTGGCGACATGGTGCTCTGTATTATTGGAAGGTATGCTGAACGTCTGTTTCGTGAGTGGCGATATGGTGCTCTGTATTATTGGAAGGTACGCTGAACGTCCGTTTCGTGAGTGGCGACATGGTGCTCTGTAAACTGTCAAAGCAGAATGAGAAAAGAGAGCTAACGGCGTTTCTCTTGGTATAGAATTAATTAAGCTAGTTACATGAAGGTTACAATTCAGAGTCTGCCTCTTTGTCAATGTACAAAAACATGTTCCCTATTTATGACAAGTATTTTGCGTCAATGTTTATGATATTAGGTATGTCTGTGAGTATTAAGTGCTGTGATTCTTATTTAACTGTAAAGAACAAGGTTTTGTTATTAATGGTAGTAGTAACAAATGCAGACAAGAATAGTGAATTTAGTTTTTATATATAATGACCTCCTACATGTTTCGACCGAACAGGTAGGCGATCATTATGTATATAACTAATTTCAGTACACTTGTGTGCATTTCTTAGTACAACTATTATGTATATTCGATTAATGTACGGATTGGTGATCATGTAATATATTTGATCAATTTCTAACATCATAGTACGACCACATAAAATGCATTGGTGATTATTCCATTATATAAATATTAAAAATTACGTATTATATTAACCTTCAATAAAGTTCACTTTTAATATTTCCCTGAAGATGGTCAATTGACCGAAACATGTAGGAAACATTACTGAAAAGGAAACACATTCTTTACAAGGTTTTTCCATAAAGACGTAAATTGATAAAACATTAGTCTAATACACGGTAAAACATGAACAGTATGAAGAGGGGAAAATGTTGTCTTCTATAAGGTGATGCCTTATTATTGTAGATATTTAGGACGTTTCACACGTACCTACTGTCTTCGCCTTCAGAGCAGAAGGGTAAAGGGGGCGGTAGCAGGCTCCACAGTCTTGTCTATAAACTGCTACCCTCTACACTACCAGGACAGACCTTACTACGCCAAACATGCAGCGCTGCTGTGTACATCATCAATCGTATATGCAGGGAAAAATACTGAAAGAAACTTTCACTATGCCTACACAGCTTATCACGCATTTGAAGGAGCATAGGACAACAGTTATTAAAACTGTCAACATAGGGTAATACTTTTATATAACAACATTAGACGCGATCTGTAAGTTCATGACTTTTGTTCAGTGCCACCGATTAGCACATATTTTAATCTTTGTATATATAATACTTTACATGTATTATTTTATACCTCGCTTATCAATTTTGCATTTTACCTATTATATTTTAGTTAAATTTAAGATATATGTTAGGGTAAATCTTCCCATATGTATCTGTATGACCCCTGATAATGGCGATCTGTCGGAACATGTCGACTTTGTAATAAATGGTAGTATTTGACAAAGTTTTTTTTTGATACCCCTATATTTTTCTACTTGGCTACATGGTGTCACATCCCAGTAGAGAGCATTCTTCGTACTGACTGCTGTGAGAACCTTAAACCTCACACACCAAACAAACTTAAGTTTAATATGTGACGTGTCACAAATTCATGACAACCTCTCGGATTGCGGAGGCTGGACACGCATCCAAACATGCAAGGTCACTGCGAATATATTGAACAAGAATTTGCGGGCAGCTGACAGGGTTGTTTTTCCAGCACACGCAGATCGGAATGCAAATAACAAATGTAAAGCTTGACGCGAACACCGTGCAATACAGATCATACTTGCATGACAAGTAAGTCCAAAACTAAAACAGAGGAGATTCTACACTAGTTCTTTCCCATCCAATCCTCAATCCAATCTGTCGTTTTTATTTTCCCATCCCTACTTTTGTCTTCCAAGAAATCTTCCAAACAGTTACCGTACCTAAATTCCCTATGCTTTACTATTGCTTATGCTAGCTATATTTAGGCCAATCACAATTTTCTTGATGCCATTAACCTAACAATGTAAGGTGACCTGTATACATGACAACCATTTTCGTGTAATATTGCCAAAGGTTCCAGACCGTCTCTGTATCCATACACCCTCCTGTTTAACCGGTAAGAGGGTCCTTTCTAGGGTGTTAAGCTGCCGGAGCATGAACCTGAAAAATTCAGCTTCACCTGGTGCCGAATCTTCAGTCTTCCTTATGGCATCAGAACGTGCACAGGAACACCTACCTTTAAATTATTATTATTATTATCATCATCATCATCATCATCACTGGCATCGTCAATGTTACTGAATGATAATAACAGCTCCGTAAGCAGATTGATGCTATGTTGAAATCTGCAGGTTTGGAATTGTTTTGTGTTTAGAATTACATTCCTGAGGCCTAGCGAGAAGTTTCCAAGCAATCGGAGGCAGATGAAGTGTGTATATGGACCCCAGGTCTGTCAGCGCATACAAAAGTATTTAGACAAATTACAGTATGATGGAGAGTACATATTCTTAATTTCATATATTTAATCTTTGTCTGCAACAGGGCGATATGTGGGAAATAACTGGAAATGTGAAACACTGCAGAGCAACCTAACGGAAGGCATGCGATGGAGAAGAGATACATGTACGACAGCGCAGAAATTCTTGGTTGGATTTTTTTCTTTTACGTATCATCTCCAAATACTAACTAACCATGGAGCAGAGTCCTTCTTGAGAAACTAGCAGGTCGTCAGCTAGTCAAGAAACTCCCCGTTTTCATCTCCAAACACGGCGATCTTAATTCTGTCATTTTATGATAAGGACAAATCACTGCATTTTAGTCTTCGTAAGCAGCTACAGGTAAAAGACTTTTTAAAGTTACACTAGTCTGTAAAATATTTTACATAATTTGTGCAAATAATTGTAGCTGTTAATTCTCAGGTAAAAGACATCTCACATTTCAACAAAAAAATTACTAAAAGTGCCATTATGAAATAATTATTGCTCCAGAACAAGTAGATTACATATTGCTGTATGATTACTAATAATAGAGGTTCAGGAGGTATAGCTCCACGCATTCTTTACCTCGCTGCTAGTTGGAGGTACGTGGCCAGGTTCACGTCTCAGTCGCCTCATTTCTAGGAAAAGAGCTCCCGTTACACACTGAATAGCAGTAAACACAAAATCGTTCTCTAAATTTTTCTCGCTTCCTTTTCACATCTTTTTTTCAGGAGAATATACGTTCTACCGGATTTCATAGTCGACACCTGTAGGCCTTTGTGTTAACTTTCATTCGTTGCTTGGCAATTGTTGTACCTAAAATCGATACTTACATTTTGTCATTCCTTAAAGGTAACAGAAAATTAATTATTGGGAATGTAGGTTTATATTGCATGCTTGTCAAAGTAAATACAAATTTAAGTCCTTCTGCATATTCATTTTAAAAAACTCGATCAAAGAGCTGTGGTATTTAGCCTGTATGTTTTCTGTGTCGGACAACGGTAGTATATCTCTATATTTATAAGCGTGTAATGTGCATTTTCAGTCATTATACTGTAATATTTCCAAGGTAAGTTTTCTTTATTCGAAGAAAGAAACATTGTTCCTCAGCAAGATATCAAATTAAATTCGTTCTAGAAATATTTTCGGTCACATACGATATAGTTATTTGTAAACACAGCAAGTGCAAGACTTCATCCTATTAAGCACTTTCTAAGGTTAGGACACAAATATCTTGGCGCTGTAAAAATTGTTTCTGAAAACTGTTTGTCATATTGGCCGTTTTGTTGTCCATTTTTTAAGCTTTTCATTAGACAGGACCCTTCGGCAGTTGACTTCACTCCAGTTTCAACTTTACCGATTGTCATAACAAAACAGTGTTTTTGCCCGTTGTGATTATTAACAGCTGGTGACATCGAATAAGGAACCCACTGAACACTAGGCTAATATTATCCAGAACCGAAGGAGAAAGTACATTCCATAGAAAGTCTATTTTATTCTCTCAGTGAGCACCGCAACTGTAACGGGAGCTTCATCACATAGGAAAGCTGCGTGAGCCGGGAATTCAGAGCCCGTTTTCCCCTGCATTTCAATTTACCCCATTCCATACATGAGTCTAATTCTTCTAAATTCCTGATCTATGCAGGCTTCCTATGCGACAAAACTGCCGTGCTCATGGACACATTAAAATGAACACTCTATAATTAGCCACACACAATTAAAAAGCTCTCTTTAAATATCTTCTTTATTTAGGCTGTTTTACCAATTCGAGATCTACTGCTAATTGTCAGTGAAATTTTGGTATTTGTGGGTTTATTGAGATGTAGGTATTCAGGTGGAGAGAAGGGGTGGTGTTGTCTTTGAAACTTGTAATAAGAAAAATTTGGGTTGCTGTGTTTTGTTGTTATACACGTACACTATACAGTCCTGCAGTAACGAAGAACTGTTTTGACACAGTACTTGTAAACACTAAAAAGGCGATATTCTAATTTTATTCAGCTGATCTTTGTCTATAAAAAACACGCGCTATTTTAAGGCAGTGTTATAAACAGACAAAAACTACTGGTACATTATTACAAGGTATTGGTGTAGGAAATCAATTCTTCAATTACCAAACTTTACCATTACACACAGCGTTCAACATTATTAAGCGTCTGATGACAGCAGTTTAACTAAATTTTCTATAAAAATTCAGTTCCAGAAAAGAAAGAACGCGGTCCGAGTTCGCTACAAAAACCAGCGTGTTTGTGCTTTTTAAGGTTTGGCTTTATTCTGTGAACCAAAGGAAGCACATAAATACACTGTGTGGACAAAACACAGAAATTCTTAAAATTAAAGTAGTCAGTACGTATAGTTACCACGTAACTTTAAAATATTAATATCGGACATATGGATTCAAATCTAGGCCAGAAGCTACAACTTTTAGATTTTCTCGCGTTTTTCTTAAATGTTGTACACCACTTGTATTCAGATTTGTACCACAGAACGCTAGTTTTCCGCGAGCCACTTCTGGGGATCCTTTAAAATGAGATTTGTGAATACAATTATGATAACCTTAATTTCATTTTAATTGTCTAATCATGTTTGTGCATAATCGGCGCTTGGTTTAATTTTCGTCTGAGTAACCAATAATAAAATTTTGTTTTTCATGAATGTGAGTAAATAATTTACTTTTTGAAATAAAATTTATGTTTCAATGGTTATTTCACGTTTCTACACAAAAGTTACACTTTCCCTCTACATGGGTTTCGCGAAAATTCGGATCTAGTCACAAGGGTTCCACAGATATTAAGGGCTTGAACACCACTACGCTATACAGAAACTTGAACACCACTACGCTATACAGAACCTTGAAAACCACTACGCTATACAGAACCTTGAACACCACTACGCTATACAGAACCTTGAACACCACTACGCTATGCAGACCCTTGAACACCACTACGCTATACAGAACATTGAACACCACTACGCTATGCAGACACTTGAACACATCTACGCTATACAGAACTTTGAACACCACTACGCTATGTAGACACTTGAACACCTCTACGCTATACAGAACTTTGAACACCACTACGCTATGTAGACACTTGAACACCTCTACGCTATACAGAACTTTGAACACCACTACGCTATGTAGACCCTTCAACACCATTATGCTAAACAGTCCCTTGAATGCTTTCTTACTTAATCTATTTCACTTTTGTGGTTCATTACTCACAGTCCTCTGACCAATCGACACTACAATTTCCCAAAATAACAAACTTATATAAATCGTTTGAAAGATAACAGTCTTTTGCGGACATAACGCCGTGCAGGATGGAGTTACGAAAGCTTCCGAGAATCCTGAAGATGGAGGCAGTAAGTTCCTCGAAATCGCTGGTATCAGCTTACAAGACTGTAGGACGTCACAACCCACATAAGCACGGTGTCAGTATCCTTAACGTAAGAAGTAGGTAATTTAAATCACTGTAGACCTATTAATCAAACATCATTCATTCATTCATTCATTCATATCAGTCAGGTTGGCTAAGAATTGCAATGTGAGAACGGGGACATACAAGGAAGTACGTAGGCCTATACAAGAATAAAGATATCACAAAGCCTACGGATGGAGGTAAAGTCCTAAAGTGGTCTCAGGAAGATGTAACCGCAGTTACTGTGTGAAAGATGAAAAAGGCGAATGATAAGGCAAGTAGATTTAACGCTTCAAAGACGAAAACTAACCCGAATTAAGTGATTTATTTTTTACAGCTCAGTAACCACACTACACCTCTGTTATAAGAACCCATCAGTTAATGCGGTATAAGGAAATAATCGCGATTTTTTATGAGATCCCTACAAAACCCGTAAGTACATGGTATGGGTAGAAAGTAGAATTTTTTAATGTTAAAGCTGGTGGTACGTAATGCATCCACTTGGCTTTAAAGGGGTTTGGAAAGCTTTGACTACGTAAAAGGAGCTCTTAATTGCAGGTCTGTCAGATAGTAAGGTATTAATAAATATTTTAAGCCTGTGAAACAAAGTAAGGAGAAATTTTCTACCATTAGTTTTCACATAAACTTTGACCGTAGCCTTACAGTCAGTTAGGTCTGTTATTGTAGGTACACGAGACGCTGGTTTCCTGTCCAACGAAATTGCTTATGGGTTTTGTATGAGGCTTGCGTACACGATGGAGTCCTTGAAGTACCGCGCAACTATGGTAATACTAGAACCGCCTTCAGGCTTGGGGATTCAAGGATCCTAATTACGAGGCAGAAATGGTAACCGCTACACCACCCTGCACAGACGTCATATCCTATTTCATTAACATGCCATAATGCAAGAGTGAATCATTATCGACGCCTCCCAATATGACTTCTACAACACTCCTACCAAACAAATTAGTAGGCATGACAAATTAAATATCCAGACTAAGTGATATTAACATAAGGTGGTTCAGAAATCTGTATTCATCAAAATTTCCCACTTTTAAGTTTCAACCTCATTAAAGCACGCTGTGGATTAAAATTAGTTCACGAAAACTTCAGTATTTCTCCACCCTTCAAATCTTTCTATGAAATCAATCAAAATTTCCTTTCGCAAAAAATATCAGGCTATGTTGTAAATTCAAAAATGTAATCTTTTTACTTCTGCATTATATGTACATAAAAAGCAGAGTTATATACATATATATACTTCTTATATTGTCAGTATAAATTGCATACCTAGTTAAGTTAGAAATTCCACAGCAAAAGTGAAAGATGTAGTTATTATCACTGCGCGTTTGACATCACGTTGGCAGTCATTAATTTATTAGACTGAAATGTGATAACTTCACGAGAATCTGAACCGGGTTCAGGACTTTCGTTATCACTTTATTGTGTTCTGTTGAAAGCAATATTCACATTATGAAACATTACGTTGCCATTGCCTTATAACTTCAAAATTCGTGGCGTTACCTTTTTAAAAAGGTAAGATAATTATTGTTATAA
This sequence comes from Reticulitermes speratus, assembly GCA_021186555.1. Taxonomy (NCBI): domain Eukaryota; kingdom Metazoa; phylum Arthropoda; class Insecta; order Blattodea; family Rhinotermitidae; genus Reticulitermes; species Reticulitermes speratus. The sequence goes on along the minus strand of JAJKFL010000003.1, from coordinate 33,190,181 downwards.
CAGTTTCAAATACATTTCTTTGGATGTCAGTCGTAACACCAGATTTTTGCCAGTACATAACTATTATATTGATAATGACTACAGTTTACCTATATTACTTACTACAATTTAAAATTTGTTGTCTTATCTAAGTTATTAATGGGCTATAGATACTGTGTAGAATCTAGTTCTCCCTTTCCTCCCCCCACCTCAGAGCTGCTTTCTTCACCTGATTTTCCTATTTACATTTGATCTTATATGCGAAAGTATCCCAATTTCTCTGTTCATTGATCTTGCTGACAATGAGTAGCTCCCTGAGTGCTATTTCCTCCTTGATATATGAACATTTGTTGTCCAGGAGATCTTCTCTCCACCTCTGCCTTTCTGGGCATTTCAACAGTAGATGGGGTGTCATTGCCTACTCTAAGACAAAATATCCATTCACAAAACATAGTTTAGTGATCAGTTAGAAAATTGCTTTGAATTTCTTGATTGGGTAAAAATAAAGAGGCGGAGGGCGAGAGAAATGTTTAGGGCTGACTATGCAAATGCCAAAAACATGGCAAATATTGACCTCGAAATAAGTAAAATAGCAAAAACTATTCTAGGGAATGGGAAATAACCTAGACGAATTCACACTGAAAAACTGAAGATTCTTTGCTGGGAACGGATAGAATAGTCTCTGATCAATGTTGTTAGAAGTTATTTAAGTCTATTTATTTGCTGCACGATGTGACTGTGCCGATCCCAGTGGCCGCGCGGTGTAAGGATGCTTGATTGCTGAGATTGTGGGTTCGAATCCCGCCGAGGCATTTATGTCTGTCTCTTGTGAGTGTTCTGTTTTCTCAGGGAGAGGTCTCTGCGTCGGGCTAATCACTCGTCCAGAGGAGTCCTACCGAGTATGATGTGTCTAAATGAGTATGATCGTGAAGCCTCGGCATTGAGGACGCCCTGAGCCACTAACGGCTGTTGCGCCAAGGAAAGAAAAATTTTGTGACTGTAAGCTTGGCTTCATCTAAGTATATCACTGATAAAATACATTTGTGTGATTGAGCGTCTGTACACTATGAAATGCGCTCAAAAATCCTCTTAATTAAACTAATCATTATAGTACCTTCTATTCCAATACCGTGTGAACTTGGCATTTCACCTTGAAGTAAAGAACAGATTGAAGTTGAAGAATGTTGTATTCTGGAATGTAGAAATTTACACTGCTTTCGAAGAACCCACTACCTCCCCATTTACCTTACAAAGCTTAGACCAAACTTTAAGCTACAAGTTTCCCTAAATGTTGCCAATTCTTATTACTCTACGCAATTCTCATGACTCGGAAGTGTTTTCGTCATATCATCGTCGTGAGAACGTAAAATTGCACACAGATCGGGAGCGTCTGAGAACAGAATTCAAACAGATATAGAAAAAGGAGCAAACAGGATGACTGCACACAAATACATAACGAGGAGTTTTAAAATTTTTATTTTAGCCACATATTTTAATGTGATAAAACGAAGAAAGATGACATGGGGAAATGAATGAGTAAATTTCCAAAACGATTTGTTGGAAAACTTGAAGTAGAAGGAAGGACTAATTTAAGGCATATGTTAAAGAATAGTGCGTGAGATTAGACTCTGGGTAGACCTGTTCGAGTTTCGAAGCTTCCACAGCCGTGTAATCTAGGATTCTCTTGTTCTGAGGTGTGGCGCTGTATCGCTTAAGTGTCTCACGACGTAATAAGGTATGAAGGCCCAGAGGGCTTTAGAGGTAAAGCCCTACTCTTTCTTTAACCTTGGCGCTAGATGGGGTTGGTGGTCAACGCCACGCCCATGCCGCTTTACCCCGGGAAAGAGACAAGTTACCCATTGTACAGGAGGCTGGGAAGACCCCAAGGCCGCTCTGGACGGGTGTGGAAAATCTCGCCCCCCGCCAGGTTTCGATCCCCGGACCTCCCAGCTCGTAGCGAGTCGCTTTACCGACAACGCTATCCCAGACCACCGTCTACCGACGTTTCGAAGGAATATGTCGCATTCAAATTCAACCGTTCCAGGCCCAATTAAGATGAAGACTGGGCTTTGAACCCTTAAAGTTGAAAGCAAAACCTTCTTTCGAAAGGCTGAGAACAACTGATCCAGAGACCTAGGATCACATCTCAGAAGACTGTAATCTTCAATAGAAGTAGTTCAGGATGCGATTCAATGGCGTGTTCTTGTGGACATGGTATGGATATTCAAGGTGTTTAAAAGGTCTAGCCGAGCGATCATCAGTTTTTCATGAGGTCTGATACATGGAGGCAGGTTATAAGTTCCTTCAGAAGGTGAAATATTGGACAATGTTGATATATTATTATAAGTTAGGAAGCTGACACAGAAAACAACAATCTAAAATCATGGTAAGTCTGCAGCTAATAATTTTTGGTATGTGTTTTTTATCTCATTTTTTATAAAGCTCTTAACATTACTGTGTTAATTTTCCTTGCTTCTTGCTGACTTGCTTTTATGATGGCGTGTAACTGGTAGTTAAATTGTACACACAGTTTGTTAAGTTCCAATACGTGGGTGGGTTGAGCAGAGATGGCAGCACTGAACAGTCAGTGATGCGTTACAGTACTGTCATACCAAAAACAGTTTAGTTGCGTCACGGCAGTCAGACTTCCCTGACCTAGTACAACATGCACATCAACCGTACGAATATGGCTTTCTTTATGGGGTAAATAAATGAATGCTTTTCCTCTGCTTGAATCTCCCTGTCACGTGATAAATGACGCGCAGTGGCGGAATGGCACTCTTTCCGATACTCGGTAAGGTTCTTCATATTAATTTAAATTTATTTTAAAATCGAACTTATTTTCTTAGAGCTACTTTATTAGTTTGTTAAATTTCTTCCAAAAAAGGCCATATTCATTAATGAGAAATTTATTTAAGGTTAAAAGGGTACCCATTTCATTGGAGGGTAGGTGAGCCCCAAAGTAGGTCTGGACGTTTTGGAAAAGATAAAAATCTATTACCTCAACCCGGTTTATAACCCCGGACGGTGCAACCCCTAGCCTAGTAGCAATACTGAGTAATTTCTGTTACAAAACTATCATGTTGGACTTTCTTCATTGCCTGCGGAACGTTTGATTTTTCAAGCAAGCCTCACATAATTTGCGCATCACGTTGCATTCTTATACTGAAAGAATCAGTGCCACAAACATTTGAAGAGCTAACATATTTTGAATTAAATTTTTCTTTCACTTAATCACAAACAACAATTCGTTTCTTTCGAGTTTTCCATAGTAGTAACAAATTTTTGGCATTAATTTTTTGGCTGTTTTTATGTATCAGCTGTCGGTGCAAGGCAACTGCACACACGAGGCAGAATTGTGGATGATGACCGCTGCAGCAAAGTTTGCAGTCCATTGCCGTGTTAGTTGTTCTCAGAGTTTCATACAAAACATGTAGCAGAAATAATTAGGCCCACCTACCATATGTATAATACACGCGTTTATATGAACAGTGGCTATTATCCCTATTATTTTTAGGAATATGACGCTTTAGCTTTTAGTATCTTTGTCAGTGTTTAGGAGGAGGAGCTTCCTGCCTGTACCTTCAGGGAAGTGTTCTTATTACCTTGAAGGTAGAGGCATCAAGCTTCTACGAAACGTTTGCTATACATTAATTAAAATGGTGTCATGCTACGTGACCTGAATATTTATCAGCACTGCTGTGATACCTCAAATCTCTCTCACACCCGGTATTTTTTTAATGTTAAGACTGATTCTGTCTAGAAAGACACTACAACAATTAAAATTTTAACCTTTTATTTGCTATTCTAGTTGTGTACTATAGTCGATTATGCCGCGCTGAATGTAAAGGGATAAACAATTGCCGTAGGAAATGGTTTGATTGAACTCATTCTTCTAAAGAACACTAGACAGTGTCTGAGGCTTTGGGTGAAAATAAATTCTCACCATAAAAGTTCACAAATATATATGTCAGACGCAGTAACATTTTGTTAAAACAGGCAATAAGCTAACGCTCCCAAGGATTTTCCTAACATCGGTAAACTAAAAAATTTTTAATGCATGTTAAATATTATCTAGTCTGAATAACCCCGAAGTTCAAAACAGGGGAAATATATTTCAAAAGGCTGAGGGAAGAAAGTGACACAACTTCGATCATATCATGTCTGTAAATAACCCCATAATCTCTAATGGATAATTTATGTACCACCAAGTTTAACATTTAAAAAAGTTACTTGTGTGCGTGTGTTTTTATGGAGGTGGGAAAACAGTGATTATTTCCCTATATGTCTCGAACTGACAGATTTTTTTTATAATCGAGACGAAGTGTTTACTGCGCGGTACGAATCGAATGTTTATATAAAACTTAGGTTACTTTTTCCTCTGGTACTCTACGTAGATTTCAGTATGCTGTAGACATTTAGAACTCCGCGAAATTTCTTTGTGAAAATGCAAGAGAAGGAGAACTAACTTTAAACCTTTGCAGCCTCCTATCCTGAGTTTGTTGAAATGTTGTAGCTGAAAGAAGATGTGTGTCCTTTGTGCCTACTTTTCTTTATTAAAATATAAAATCTGCTTACTGTGCTGTCTGTGCCGGTTTGCGTTCTGGTCCATTTAAGCTGTTGAAGGTTTGAACGAATTTTACTTAATTTGGTGCCAAAGATTTATCAATTAGGGATTCCCCAAAACCGTGGTTCCTAATTTCCCAAGATTAATAGTGACAACATGACGGAGGCGCGAATTTATGAGGAGGGAGTGACAATAGTGTAATATCGGCTGATTTAAAAAACACTGGTCCCCAGAAACATATTGTTTTATTACTCTTCACATAGGACAATAAACAAAGTCCGTAAAAATATTTTCCAAATAACATTATATTTTGTGTGCCATATTTACCTGTAAACCATCAATTATAAAAATGGCAACGACATGAAACTGTGATGTTAAATTTGCACTTAAGTAATAAGGCAACACTAAGTAACACAAAGACAATAATAGTAATGCTAATATTCTACATTTAGAAATATAGTTCTATGCAGTAAAAAATATGTTCCTACTCTGAGTCCCAGTTTTACAACGTAGGTTTATAAAGCTTTTTCTTTATTTGCTCCAATGTATTTTTCTACATACATATGTATACAACCATACTAGTAAATCTCATTTTTGAAAATCAAATTCATGAATACAAACTTACAGGCAGCTCTAGGAATGTTGTGAAACAAGTTCGTCCCATCCCAGTTTTCTTTAACGACTCCTCGCCCACCGCAACAATTATTGTTCTTGTATATACGCATAGATCGTGGTTACCTGAAGACAGTCAATTGAATCAAATCAAGCGTTTTGAAAGTTTAGGTCTAGGTCGGTGAAGATAAAGCGTAAAATTTACTGTAATGTGACGCCATATAGACTGATGGATAATTACAAGAGTTTCGTCGGAATAAGTGCCACCATCTTCTGGGTCGATCTACACACCATCTACAAGAATGACTCAGCTTTAAATTAAGCCTTAAAAGGTTTAATTTGTGATGCGTGTTGAGATTTAAATGACTTTTTATCCACATTACTTCAACAAACTACATGAGAACTAACACCTTCAACACTGCAACCATTAATTCAATAATTTAAGGCAACGTGACGATGTGAAAATAGAGCGACGAGTTCTGTCATAATGACAATGCGGGAATATAATGACGTGGTATTAGCTAAGAATGTTAATATTTCATGGGGGCATACATTCTTACAAAACACATTTCTTTATTATGCATTACTACAAATGAAAGAAAAAAAAGTGGCATGTGGTTCTTATGGGAGAGAAGTACATGAAGGGTTTGGTGGGGAAACCTGAAGGAAAGAGACCACTTGGACGGCCTAGGCTTAGATGGATATTAAAGGTATAAGATGGGCGAGACGAGTGGGTTAAACTGGCTCAGATTACGTAAAAGTGGCAGGCTCTTGTACACGCAGTAATGAACCTTCCTTTTTCATAACATGTGGAGACTATCTTGACCAGTTAAGGCACTATTAACTTCTCAAGACGGATTCTACTCCATGGAGTATTTACTTGGCTGTTAGTTAAGTTAGTTACGTTTTTCGTTTATGTCAGTCCCATAGATTAGCCTATAGTCTATACCGCTAATGGTAAAATGCTTAGTGTATAGTAGGATACAAAGAATATAACAGTAAGTGTTGCTGACCTGTTCTTACCTATTGCTTCGGAATTTGCTTGAGAAACTCAGGAAAACCATATCAGGTAGAATGAAGAGTTTTCAAATCGAGATATGAAATCGAGAACTCCCGAATACGTAGCAGAAATGTCACTTAGCGGACCGTGACATCCAGCCTCGAAGTTGCATTGAATGTGACAAAACGTAGCAGTAAATAATTTAAACTCCCTACATCTATTATTACATTACACACTAAAGCCAGTTTAGCTTTTAGCTCCATTTTGCACGCTACGTTAACAGACCTGCTGTGACATTGATATCCATATATTGCCTTTTTTTAATTGGTGGAAATCATATCAACATCTGTAAAATTTTATGTAGTGTCTTCTTCAGTCATGATTATCGTCTTTGCGTTTTCAGAAATCCTGATTAGAAGCAAGTGTTTTTTAATTATTGAAGCGAAAAAGTAATTTTATAGCATTAAAATAATTATGTACGTAAAGAAAAATGCTAGTAATTGTAAAGGAATTATTTATGAACTAATGACATAATAAAATAACAATAAAAGACTTGTGCACTTAAAATAAATATGAGATAAAAATTCTTATCAAGAATGGTCTTTATGTTTTGCAAATTAATGAAGTGGTTACGTTGAAGGAGTCTGAAGTGTTAAGATTAATATCGCCTGGAAATGTTAACATTGGCATATAATTACCGTCGAACAAACAAACGTTTAATAATAATGTGTTTGAGGGTAATATATGTATATATGTACCAATATTAATATGTCATAACACAGCAGGATGGATTACATTAAAATCGTCTGGAAATTCACGCTGTGTTCCCGACGCATCGAATTATCTTAGTGCCTTCATGTCGTCTCTTATTTAGCGCAATCACGGTGAAATATATTTAGTATGTACATTTCAGAATTTGAGCGCGTCCTAGTAATAGTTTCCATAATTGGTTAATTTAAGTACAAATTATTTAAGCATTGGAACACGAAGATTTTTGCGGGAGTCAAGGTACAGCAGCACGCTCTCTTAATTCCGATATTAGATACAAATGAATGGCAGCTTCAAGCTCCGACCGCTGTATTGCGGAGTAATATGCCCTAGCTCACTGTACGCCACTAGATGAGAGTGTATGGAAATGTTATTCATGAGAAGCATTCCTGTTGTTTCGGGAATCAGACCGTCCTGTGGCAAGTTAATAGCTAACTCAAAAAATATAATAGTGAGAAAATTATTCGTATATAGGCCTAAGAAATTTAATGAGGCTTGAATATTCGTTATCCAAGCAGTACGTTTGGGTGCTCACGGAGACTTGTCAATGTCTACTTGTCACAAATGGAGACCTCTGGAAACCTCGTGACAGCATTGCTCAAGTGGTACCACGATTCGCTTTAGTGTCAATTCGCCACTGGCTTGCAGAACTCTGCTTCGCTGTCCGCGGTATCATCTGAAGAGCAAATCTGATGTTATCGTCCGGGACTGCAAAACAGTCATTATGTGTCCAGCTCTCTCTGTATCATATGGCACATTAATCACTCTAGCTGTAAGCTAAGGTGAGCTAAGAGGATATTAGCACATTCCAAAAGAAGACAGATCGATTTAATCTCACCACATGATCTTCTACTCCCTGTATGCATAAATGTCCTACGTCCCAGATTGAGTAAGGGTCACTTTGTGTACAAGAATACATGATAGTAATCCCTAGCAATACTAAACGTGAAAAAAACTTTTAAGCAAGAAAATCAACGGTTTATACGACTCGTTTTCCACTCTCTTACGACCTATTAAATCTCCCAAACGTCATCACTTCTGACGTAACATCTATTCCCCCCTTTTCTCTCGCTCTTTTAACTCTCCCCCTACTGTTAAACCAAAAAACTTCCGGTCTGTCATTCACAGACATCATCCCCACAACTCCGTCCAGATTTAGTTGTGTGCAATCGTCATCTCCATGCTTTGTCTAAATCATCTCAAACCTCACTCCACATTCTAACCCTTGGTAAAGGGGAAAAATTATGGTCCATTTGTCAAGGACGAAGGTAAGAGATACACCATCAAACAGTGGGTCAATGACATTTCCTTAGGCTCGGAAAGGATTGTCCATTCACGACACGCTTCTTCCTGCATGCACTCATAAGACATTTGTCACATTCTTTAGTTCATGGCTGCGAACGCAGAAAAGCTTTAAGAACAGAGAACATATGAATTACAAGTGACGAAAAGTGTCGGGTTAGAAATGAATTACAGACGACGGTAATAGAAATACTAAATATACTGATTCACGTGGCACATTTAGTGACACTTTTGCAGCCTGGGTTTCTTAATTTCCTTGAAGCCCAGCGATAACCTTCATAGTAATACGTGTTTCAAAGCCTCGTGTCTTAAGAGTAACAATTGTCAGCATATACAAATCGTATAAATCCTCCACAGTCGTTCAAAGTACACACCTATATGATGAAGCATTGATTAAGCAGCTTTCAATTTCAGCAAGAATAACAGACCTTATGGTATTTTGTATTACAATCTATTTCCATTTATTTGCTCCTCAAAATGTAGCATGCAATAAGTACTTTATTTTTAGACAAATACATCAATTTTATTCAATTTTATTCTATGCATAAATGAAGAAGGGCTGTAAACTTGCAACATAATGAAACATGTTTCTGCACTTAATGAAATATTTTTACCGTATTTCATAAACAGTTAACAAACCATATTTCTACCTTTCCCATCATGTGATGTGCAGGTCCATTCACAAACACATTAAGAAAAAATTACAACACTAATATGACTTCGATTATATCACAGACGGACAATGTATTTACATGCTTCTTTTACACTGTTGATATATTACGTTACATAAAATTATTGTACAAATCTACATAACACCCTAAGCGTCAAAATTATGTCTTATGAAATTTGGATAATTTATAAACTGAAATTCTATAGGTTTTACCCTACTCTAACTTATCTGACACAGTTTCAACCTTCATGACGGTATGCAGAATTGTAAAGTTTTATGAAATATGATAGGCTAAGAATACAAAACAAACACGGTATCTGATTTGCTTTTGATAATACAATCAAAGCTCATGTAAATGTTTTAATTTCAATGATAACTTAATGTACATAGACCTGAAGATGCCCTGATGAATATAGTAGAAACGTGTTGTCTTATCTACTACTGAAACACAGTACAGAATATGACTGCAAAGGCGTGTTTCATTAATTTGTAGATCTACACAACACATCGAGATCTAATGATAAACTGAAGGGCGCATTCAATGGCGTAAGTACTTCGGGATTGAAAAATAAATTAATATGAACAACATATTAAAGTATAAATTCAAAAATTGTGCCTGAAACGAGATACTTTTTATAACGAAGTAATATTTCCACCATTTATTTTCAGAAAAGTAAATACAGTTTTCTCATGTCGAAACTGCCATAATAGGGAGGAAGTAGGAAGAAACTTCATACACTTTTGACACTTTTTTTAAATAGAGGACAGCTATGTGCGCTAAAATTGACTAGAGCAAATATAAAACCGTAGGCAGTTAAAAACAAAATTTAACCCAGGAATACAACGTTCGAAAATCTGTGTAAGGGCTTAACCTAAAACATGCACTAACACATCTTTGGAATGCCCATCAAAACAGAGCAGCTCAACATGGATAACATTACTACAAAGTCAAGTGTACAAGTTGTCAATCAAAAGAACACCCTAAGAACCTACTTTCCAATATCTATCTTAATACTACCCTCTTGTACTTGTTGGTCATCTAAAAGGCTTCCCAACCAGAACCACGTATTGATTTTATATTTTTTCTAAATTATTCAAAACATATAACAAAATTATAGAAACCACAGAAATAATAAAATTCAAATAATCTGTTCTTTTTGGGTTTAATTTCTACTATCAAATTAATTGAAAGGTTTTCCGGAAATCGTTTTACACGTATTTGTTTTATGTTCTTCGCTTGACACGAAAGCACAGGCCTACATGCAGTCATAGGAATCTGTAGTGTTATTGTTTCTTTAGTTTTTTTTATCTAAAGACACTCTCACTTGTTAAGGTTTTATAACCTCGGTAATGGATGGATGAGTGAATATGGAGCATTGGCGGAATACAACAACAGAAAGCCGAGGTACCCGGGCAGAAACGTGTCCGAGTACCACTTTTAAGATACTGAATATAGAGGAGACGGAAATTTAAATGTAAGGCGGTTGGGCTACCTCGTATTCTCGCGCTTTAAAATGCATGCAATTTAAACTAGTAAAAGTGATAGTATAGAATTTCAAAAACCGTCTTTGATATTATTAGCAAAGCTGAGTAAGTCTCAAAATGACGCCGTGTCAAAATACTAGAGGCCATTTTATTCTTCAGGCGATTTTTTCGATGGTTATAGAACATCGTCCAGTGGGGGGAAGGGGAGGGGGTTGTCTTCGCGTTACTTCAGCCAGATACAATTTTTCTATTTACGGTAATTCCGAATACCATTGCTCTATCTGTTCAGTTATCCTGTTTACCAGCCAGGGGTATTTACTTACTGTCTTGACAGACAATTCGAAAAAGCGGATATCGTAACGCGTGTGGTGTGCGTGTGTGTGGTGTGTGTGTGATAAATGTGCAGAGGGGTGTTAACATTGCGGTATCTTTTCTTACGGAAAAGTTACAAATGCGCTGTAAAAATGGAGGCAATAACAACAAGTTCGAGAACAGTCATTCAGCTTTTATCGCAAAAAATAGGGGGCTCAGTAACACAGTTGCGAAACTATGTCGTGATCATTTATTGCTGTTATCTCAGGGAATTCAGTTCAATCAGTTATAACCCGGCAGAGGAAAGTACCGAAGTTGCGATTCTGCGAAAAAGTACGCAAAGATACATAAATAAAACTCGGACATTTTGAATGTCAGAAGGAACTCATAGCCTATTGGATGGCGACATTAAAATAAAGATAATGCATGGTTTTACGCTTCTGAGGATTCAAAGCTTACTGTTGCTAACCTACGGCGTCCACTGAGCATTTCATTGAGGCCTGCGTTTTAATGTGTCGGAAGATGCGAATCTCTTCTCGCTTCCTGTAGATACACAGTATATTAATGAATACAGTCTGGTGTCAATAAATTTATTGTGAGCTTCTCCCCACCAATGACGTAATTAATCTTCCTTATATCTCCTTTGAGAGAGTCCTATCAAAAACTTGGGCCTGCACTGTGTAATTTATATCTTCTTAAAAGTTTCTTTTTCACTATAGCGTCATTAAAATATAGAAAACATTCGTTATTTTGTGTGGTTTTCTATCTGATATAACAATTTCGCCTCTTGCACTTCAAAATCTGGTTTATGTGTGTCGTCTGCTAAATGTATTAATTTAGTATAATTAAAACTTTTATAGTGAAAATGTGTAACAATTATGAGAATATAAATGCATCATTTTTATTATGTTAACATATCAAAGACTGAAATGTGTCTAAATTATGTCAAAAACTTCAGTTCTTGCTTCACAGAGAACACAGTTGGTGTCAATGAATTGTTCACTCCTGACACCAACAAATGCAATGGCATAAATGACTCCGAAACATGTACGAGCGATATAAGAATGTATTTGTATATATAAATAGGTGCACTTTTTGGTGTCATGACTGTGCAATGTAATTCAATCACAGTGCAGGGAATAAATAGGCCAAAACATTCGGTGTCAATTGTACAGTCTGTGACCATTATGCAGACCAAATGGTCAATAAAAAAATGCAGAGAAATCATGTACTATTTCTTGTCTTAAACTTGCAAAGGAACAATTATAACACTCGCAATTTCACTATTGTCTTGAAATATTCACATATTTATATTCCGCCGACAATAACCCAGTGAGCGTACCAGAAGTGTTATGCGCTAGGGAAATTTCCTAGTTTGTTATTCTTTTCGTTCTGAATTTCCTTATTTGTTTCCCTTTCTCTCCCTGTTATTTGCTCTTCTCTCATTTTTCTGCTCCTCTTTCGTCTTGTGCTCCTTGGTTCTTAAAAATTATATTTTTTTTATAATCACTTTCCGTAATACAGTAGCTAGGTTTGTAAAAACGCATCAAATATTAAAAACAATTTATTCTGCTACATTATCTACAATCGTAGGCCCACTTTATATGTTACTTTTCCCACCTACGCATTTCTTTTCCCTGCATTATCGCTCCTTTTCCTCACTCTAACTTAGACGAATGCCGTCAAATGTCCAAGTCTATGGGGTGGGACTTCCTAGAAAGCCCAGCGAACATTTTGGAATCCCCATCTCTAGCTACTTTATGGTGCCTTGGTATCGCGCTTCTGCCGTGGGTTCCCCAAGCGACCAACACAGCAACTCTGCAGGGAGGTAGGAACGAGCTCAGGGAGCGAGGGAACAGCCATTCGCACACACACATTTCTTCTCGAAGAATCTTTCCTTTCGTTGGTATCTATCCTTCTTCTTACACTCCTGTATCCCAATTTTCCATCTCTACTTCTTTGCACAAACATATCATCTATACTGAAACATGCCTGAATATTGTGTTAAACCTTTGTGAATTGTGAAACTGCGCAGTTTAGGGTAAGTTTTATCATAATGCGTCTTGCAAATTTGACTAGCGAGTAGGCTTAGAATCAAACCGAAATGAAATGAATCTAAAAATTTAGAAGTAATCGTTAAGAATTGGATCTGTTTTTCTTCACAGGCATTATTCATAATTTTATTCCGAATGTATATATTTACATCATTTTGCTTTCATGTGCTATAAATCAATTTTCTCTCACCTTTAAGAAAAATTATTCCAAATTACCTTTCTTATACATAGAATTTTCATTTTAAAAGTTATAGGCGTTGTAATAAGCAAGTAAAATCGTGGAATAATATAAATGGGCAAATATAAGAAATTACTATGAAATTTCAATCCTAAGAATCCCGAACTTTGGTTAGCAAGAGGAAAAGTGAATTCGAAATGATGTAGAAACAAGCTATCTACGAGTAGTTCCAAAAAGGTAAAATATTTTCATTTCTGTGGAGGGCTGAAGAAAATCTCTGACTTATTTTAAATCAGTTTGTCTCTGGTAATCTATTCACTCGAGTTCGAAAAGGTGTGTCTGAAAATGTCCAACCCATACAATGATCTGTTATTGGCCTTGTAGAAACAGTTAAAGAATTGACGTGTATAGCACTACATGTAACTTTGTAGTAAATTTATTGTGTTGTTGTTTAGGAATAGATCTTGCCTAACCTGTATTGCACAGTAACTCTTGCTCTCATCTCCCAAATAACTGCAATTATACCCTTAACTGTTACTTCGTAATCTGTAACTGCTTCAGTAAATAAAAAGCCATTAGTAAAGTAAGAATTAAATATTTGGGATTTGCATGTGATTGTATAAGTAATGTGATATCAAGTTGGAATTGGCGACAAATAGATATTTCGGACTGAATAAAGATTTGTGAACAAGAGATCAATGGATGCCGATCACCGGTCACGTCACTCAGTAGATAAATCATGTTAAGGAATTAAGCCATTCCTTCTTTCTTTGTCTGACCTCTTCTACCTACTCATTGTAGGCGTAGAGGGGTATTGTTGCTACTGATCACACTTAGTGACACACACACACACACACTCGTTAGGACTGCTCTAGACGAAGGATCCACCCGTCTCAGAGACCTCTACCTGACAACACACAACACTCACAAGAGACAGACATCCATGCCCCCGGCGGGAGTCGAACTCGCAATCCCAGAAATCGAACGGCCGCATACATACGCCTTAGGCGGCGCGGCCACCGGGGTAGTCTAATTAAGCGATTCTGAGACTCTATATTCACATACGGGAATATTGGTTGGGTGGGGACAAATACTTCCAAGTATGAGGTTGCTTTATATAGATCAAGTACTAAATTAAGTTTAAACCAACCGATGCACACTAAAACCACTCTTTAAGTAGCTTTATTATAAAATTGTTAAAATTGTACCCCTATTTATGTACAATTATGTACAATTTTATAATAAAGCTACTTAAAGAGTGGTTTTAGTGTGCATCGGTTGGTTTAAACTTAATTTAATATGACGAAGATGCACGGTGTCAACAATGTGAAATAGATCAAGTACGTTTCACGTCCTGAAGAAAACAACCCGCGGAAGGTATTTGCGAAATTGTTCTCTTCATTCTTGAAATAAAGTTGTCCAAGCCCCCTGAACAACTAGGGTGTGAACTTACAGACTTTGTGTATATGTCAAACATCCCAGTGCACACACATACGGGACTGCGGAAGGCAGTCTACAACGTGTCCGAGTACATCACTTACACGGCAAGGAAAGCTTTATTGGCACAATCTTTGGATTAAACCTAATCAGGTACTTTGTGTGTGTAGGAGAGAGGTGAAATGAAAGTAAGAAAGGTGTAGGGGGAATCTCGCAATTTGTTGGTAAAGCACAAAACAAGGGTCAGGAAACACAACAAAAGCAAAGAAAGAAGTATTACCTACGGCATGAGGGGAGTTGCATTGTTTCAACAAGATAAAAGAATTGGCAATATAAGGCAAAGTTTTCGCTAAATGGAGCTTACGTGAGTAACTTGCATCTGCGGAGCTTATATTAGAACACAAACAAAGAGTAGTCGCTTCAAAATATTTTAGAATTCTTGCAGTTTCCTGATCTGATTTAGACTTTTGTATGTACGAGGGATCATTATACTTCCAACTGTTAAATTTAGAGCACAGTAAATTCCTCTGTGTGACTAAGTTTGCCTCTTACAGACCTGATGGCCGAATACAAATCAACTAGTGATCTTTCGATAAGTTAAGCAAAAACTTCCGCTCTTTTATCAGTGAATGTACCTGAAATTACTCCATAATTGTTTTACTAAAAATTATTTTGTGATAAAATTACACTGTTTTATTAATGTTTAATAGAAGCACAGCGTGGAGAAACTGCATAGAGTTTTCTGGCTTTGACTGGATATACAATAGATAAGCGCATTCCAAAATGCAGTGGAATCCGTACGCGTTTTCATACGCGTTTCTTTTCTTGATTGTCTGATTAACATTAATATTCACTGACCTACTATTGCAGGTACAAGTATACATGTAATGTTTTATTCGGACCGTAGAAGACAGTATAATTAGCTAGCGCAGACTTTGTTTAAAATTTATGGTAATTAGGAAAAGAAACTAGTGACGGTACTCAATTCAGATCGAAAAACTGATCAACATAATTTATTGCTTAAATGTTATTTATTCCTACTAGGTTGCCATAAATATTTTTTTTTTTTGCAATTTAGTTACTCCTTTGACTTTCATTGTAATGTAATTTCTGCAGTAAAATTAATTTTTCTCACCCAGGCGGCAAGTGCCAGTACTGTGCCCTAACTAGTGAATAATGTATTCAAAACATTAATAGAATTAAAAGAGTTGAATATGCAATTCAATTAAGGTTTTAATAACAGACAACACCTTTTCAAAGAATTGTTTTTGCGCGATGTTTGTTCTGTGATTATATTGACACAGTACGATATGAGTTTCTTGAATTTTGTATTTGATCGAAGAAACGAAATTTGAATTCTCTTGCCTAAGTCATTTCACTTAATAACTTACCTTTGTTCAATGGAAACATAACAAGTGACTACTTGTTTGACTTAAATTGATATTTTGCTTTAGCAAGGCCATATTTTTCATAATGAAGCACATAATTAAATCGCTTTTGATTACTTTTTCCAAAATTTGTATTATAATAATTTTTCACGAATGACCTTTAATATATCTTTAAAATTTTATTTTATATTCCAAAGACTATACCAAGTAATTTCTTATCTGGGTATGCTGCGAAGGGGTTTCCATTTTCGCAGCTAAGAAAATGTTTTCTGGGATGGAGAGTGCGTGAGGGGACGGAATGAGGAAATCAAGAGGGAGAGAGAGTGTGTAAGAGAAAGAGAGGAGTGAAACCGCCCCCAGATTGTAGATATGGAGCTCCAAAGCGCAATCTTCTGCATACCATCGCCATGTTTTTCCTTACCCTAAGGTTAAAAAGTCGTCGGACATCGCAGAAGTATATGTGAGTGAAGAAAACAACTTTTCCTCAGTGTCATGTTACTTTAAAAAAAGTTATATTAATGCCCATGCTTCTCCAGGCCCGCTCCCTTAACTAACACCGGTAAAGTAAAGTTTCATTATTTATTTATTTTTTTTACTTAGAAGAGGGACGAGAGGCGAATACATTTTAACTGAAACCAGGGGCAACTCCAGGTTGAAAGTTCTGTGGCAGGAGGAAGGTATTTTGCTCAGGTGTCGTTCTTTACTTCTGCTCAAATTAGCATAGTCAAAATACCACTTATGGTGAAGTTCATAGACAAGATTTTGTTCAATATAAATACAAATTGTTCTTGCGATTGCATTACATTTTTTGTCCAATAACTGATATCTATAGATCTACTTTTTAAAGTACAAAATATTGTTGAATGTACAAGTGTACAATTAATATAAAGGTTACGTTTGATAAGGGACATCCCATTGTGTTGTGAAAAGACGAAATGATCAAGCTGACCATCGAAAGAATTATGTTTATTATTACACAATAAACATAAACATAATTATGTTTTCTTTATACAACAAACATAATTATGTTTGTTAGTGGTCTGTATCAATTAGTTGTGGCTGGTTTATAAGATCTAGACCTTAATATAATCTCGCAATTTTGTCAGAAACTTCGATGGTGAGTGCTTACTTTTTATGTGGGGCTACACATGGATAGTAATTACACACGATAAAACAAAATTACTGTGTATACAGTGTGGGCTAGAGTGGGGCAGCTGCGAAACCTAAAAGAATTCCACCATAACAGAATTCTACAGAAGAGGAAAAGTTGAGTTTAGCAACTTGACAATATGGGTGATAGTTAGTCCATCTAAAGGACTAAATAAAATTCAGAGTCCTAAGGCAAAGAGTAAATAAATATTAACTTAACAGTACTTGGACATGGACACACTTGCCTTGTGGGGAGAGCAAATGAGGTGAAATATATATATATATACATATATATATATATATATATATACACGCGCATATGTGGTACGTACATATGTAAAAGGTAAAGCAACACCATTACAGGCCTAGACAGGCCCTGAGGGGTCCAGGAGTTGAGGCTCCCAGATTTGTAGACAATCGGCACATGAAGGTGGTAAGGTTGTCAGCCCTACGCACCGGCCGGGCCATATGACACCAATTTCGGGAATCGAACCCGCGACGTTCCGGTTTGTAGCGTAGTGCCTCAAACCAACTACGCCACCACGCGCCCCCCGTACATACGTACTGTATATTATATATATTATATGTATACATACATGTACATTGCATTTAAGTAAGCCCTTTACAATGTACTAGACATGGTCCTGGCTTATGACGGGGTGACATCATTCACTGGCGTGATTCCATGGAAACAAGGCTTGTGACGTCACATAATCGAAGATCTATGGGAACTGTAGAAATCCTGTAACCATGAAAATGCCGGTGCGATTCAGTCACAACTGAAGCGTAACCATGAAAACTCGTCAAGCGTGGCAACGAAGTGTGACTCCATCACTCATTCAGGCACTTAACTCAGCCACAGACTAAGCGCATTGTGTATAGGGATGTTTAGTACAGGCTTGGAAGACGTACTGCAATAGAACATTACATTAAAATAAAAAAAAACCCTTTTTCAACGGAGCCTAAAAGCAATCAACATTTTCTTCTAGTGCCACTTGAGAGGATAAAGTAGCCTTACATTCTGAACACTTTACATGGTTTAATATACAAGTTCAAAAACGTATGAACACTGCTACATTTATTTAATTATCGCGATAATTTTAAAACTGGCGCAAAAATACAGTGAACATAAATTGTGTATTTTAGTCTATTCTTCTCTACAACTTCTCTTCGAAATATTTTCACTCCAGCAAATATTTAACAAATTAGGCTAGACACGTGCAGAGATTAGTAGTTTCCTGGTGAAGTGAACATTATTTTTGTTCAATTTTAGCTATATCAAAATGTGTCAGTGAAATGAACGTTATTTTTATCCAGTTTTAGCTATATCAAAATGGCTCAATGAACGAACGTTATTTTTGTTCAATTATAGCTATATCCAAATGGCTTAACAACCTGTAACATTTTCCAACATCAAATTTCTTGGAAGTAAGTTCAGCTGCTCTTAAGACGTTAGATGCGTGCAGACGGATGGACACTGCGATTTTAATACGCGCTCCGCTGGCATACATAGAATGGAATGAAGGTACGTAGCAACGTAGCAGTGGATTAATAAAGGAAAGAATTATTGTAATTTTTTTTTCATAAGTAAATTGTTTTAGCATTGCTGTGTTTTTGACACTGTATCTTGTTAATGTGGTAGTGAATTTGATTTTCGTGGACATATCTCCTTTATTCTCCACACTGTTTTACAGTCTCGCTGCTGCTATGGAGCCTCTGGTAAATATTTGAATAGCGGCCAAATTACATGCAGTGGAGAGGATATGACTGTGGTGTGTAATTGTCCGCCCATCAAGCAATTTACATGCTGTTGGATGCCCCTCTGCACACATACGTACACACAAACACACACACACGCGCGCGCGCTTATACGCACACAATAATCATATACACATTCATGCTCAAAATAAGACTTCTTTTCCTCCAGCATACACATGACCACATTTAAAGTTCAAAATGAATAAAATATTTAAACGCGTGCAATCCTTTATTTAAATGTTCTTCACAAGCTGTCTGTACGCATTCTTCATTCAAATGTACGGCTAAGCATGGTATTTAATTCTTGCATCAATTTTTTTTAGTCATGTTTTATAATCATAATGTTATTTGTTTGGGTACTGACATTTATCAAAATATACACAAACCACCAGTTCCTACCTCACAGGAAGCTCAGCCTTTCTCCATTGTTAAGGCACACCTGTTACTGCTGTTTAGGGAAATAACTGTTGCTTCTTACAAAAATCACACAAAACACATAGTACACTGCGTGAGAGAAGTATATTGAACCTTAATGTTGCACCACGTGGTACATATAATTATCACAAGGGCCTAAACAGTTATCAAGGATACAAAAGGAGAATTACCTTCACATTCTTGTTAATGCTGAAGCTATAATCTTGTGTCGTTATTTGATATGTAGGATCATACGTTATGTATAAGTACAGACATAACATCGGTATGTAACAGTCTAAGATAAGTATGGTATAGGTCTAGCACAGGTACGTGTAGATCTAACATACATATATGTACACCTAACACAGACGCACATCTCGAGACTAAATTATGCCATGCAATTTGAACAAATAAAAGAAGCGGATAATCTGTCCTTTTTATTTTCCTTTAATTATACATAATGTTGTTTTTTTAATTTTACGCAATTAAATTACTGTAAATAATGTTTCTAAAAGATTCGTTTTTTCGAGCACGTTGGCACAGGATTTGATGCCTTGACTTTTATACTTGAGGTGTCAAGTTCGAATCTAGCATCTGTCACATACTCTTGTGACTGTGTGTTTTGTGATTTTCCATATTCCGACCATGCAAAAGCCACAGCAGTACTTGAGAATGGGCCACAATTGCTTCCTTTCCAATCTACCTTTCTTTAAACATCCCACCACTCGTTACTGTAAAATCTAATGTACTGAAGCTGTTGTTGCCTTGTCATGGCTCAGGGGCTTTACTCTGTCAGATATCATTCCACCAAAGCTGCGTACTCCTCAAGAGCTGCGCTCTTTTAGGTTACTACGCTGTGTGGAACAGTAGTTTCTTACCGACGTTTCGGGACAACCTATCGGTCCCATCTTCAAGGGTCAAGCAGTCAATACTCTTCCTTCATCCATCAAAGAAGCTATATAAACTTACCAATTGAGAGCGTCATTAAATAACACATTGAAAAAAGATACCATCGGTAAAAACCGGCATTCCATATAAAACCCAATTGGGTACTTTAGGTACCAGAATATTTAACAAAAAAATTCTACATTCAGCGTGAAGGCAGCATTCATGTGTGTGTGTAATCCTCAGAAAAACAGTGGTTACTTCCCTTTACAGCATTAATTTGCTGGTTTTTATAACCGAGACGCAGCGTGTTTACTGTGAGGTACGAACTAAAAAATTAAATAAAATTTAGATTAATTTTAGTATTTAAAGTTTTAATCAGTGTTTTCATGTATTGCCTAAAACCAATAATATTTTCTACCTTTTACTATTATCTTTCAACCCATGCCTAAGCCTCATGTTCTCTTCTTTTCAGGATATGGCTAAAAGTGTGTAGGCCTTTACCTTCTACTTCACACGGGCTGCAAGTCCCGGGTATCTCATTTTCCTTGATTTGATCACCCTAGTATTAGGTGGTGAAGGGTAAAAGTTATGAACCTCCTTATTAAGGTACAGCTACTTCCTCCAACCATGCCGCGCCCTCTGTCTTTGTTCCTACGTGAGGGCATTAAAGCTGTAGTGTTGCATACTTAGGCTGTACCTAACAATATTCCATAGTATAGGTCTGCGACGAGAAATGTAATCCTAAGTACATAACCTGTCTATTCCATATCATCTCTTTGAGTTTATTACCTTATTTTAAACGATTGAAATAATGTTTTAAAATTGTCAATGTGAATTCCTCATCACAGTATCGGAAAATCTAAGCCATGCACAAGCTGTATAGCTAAGGCAATGCAAAATAACGACGGTTGATAGAACCAAGCTTGCAACATGATTTTGATTCATGTCTGATTAAGAAAGAGACTTCATGCTTTGCAACTTGAATCTTGACAGCGCGATTCTGGTGCGATACGTGGGTATATTCAGATACGCGTTTTGTCTGCTGCCATATTATAACTGCGTAATTTGTTTGGAATGAAACCTAGCAACATTTCCTGCCTAATTTATCACAATGGCTGTGAGATATAAACTCATTACTGTATATTCTTCCTATTTCATTTTGTATAAATACGAGAAAGTAATTTCTTCATCCCCGCAGAAATTATAATTAGTAATATAAAAGTTAAAGAGGCAACAACGTATATTTTCGGTTATTAATCGCTCCACGAACAACTACAAGTGAATGGGAAAGAGCATATACGCTGATGTAATATTCTGCAAATAAGGTTTCATTTATTTAAAGTTCAAAATATGGATGTAGCAAACCCATGCATATGTCTTGAACAGGCTGGAGACAGGGGTAGTTTATACTGTGGAGAGGCAGAGCAAAGATGAGTATGGAGGAAGAGGTTTCTGAAATTGAGACTAGAAGCTAGTGGAAATTGTCTTCAGTAGGTGAACGTTCTGGGTGATGTGTTTCGGGAATTGGGAAGCGGGGATATATAACAGGAGGGAATGGACGTCAGGGAAGAAAAAGAAGAAAAAGGAGAAACGAGAAAAGTTTGTTCTCCAAATCGCAGGAACGTGCATCAGATGTATTAGAAGTAATGGTGGCTTGATGTGTTCCTATATAGGCCTACATCTGATGTTACGGGAAAACTTTGCCAGTATTGCATATGAGACTCTTTTCTCCCGTCTGGGCTATAGCCAGGTTGAAATTAACTTGCGGGCCCCCTGCAGCCTTTTGGTTCCAGCTGAGTAAGAAATATAAGACGTGTTTGACAAATTTTAAAGACAAGGAAAGACCCCAAATTACATGATTCTGAACCTAAAAATGTATGCGATTGCTAAGGTGTAATAGTGAAATAAGTACGGGCCTTCAGAGATTGGCGTTCGTGACTTCAAATTTTACTACGATTATGTCTAATTAAAAGAACTGTATCTGAATTTCTGGAATTGTTATATTTATCAAAATAGTAGAAAGAAAGAAAGAATAGACAGAAACATGCCAACAAACAAAACCACATTCTCCAACTAAAGTCAAGAAATCCGTTCTAGAGAAGAACTCTTAATCACATGCCTCAGAACATATATACAGACGAGAAAAATTTGTTAACATTTTCGAAAAGAGCAAAATATATATACAAAAGAATAAATATTCTTAAAGATCCTCAAATTTGTTCCCTTCTCCGACTGAGATTCAAAGATTAATGACAATTTTAAAAGACAGACTCAATAAAATAAATACTATTTTTAACTTCATTTTCATTTCATTCACACCTCTTTCAAATCCTGCAAAAAAGTTTCATGAAATCTTAAATTATCGCTCTAAATTAGTACTGTGTTGTCATTTATTTCTGAAGCTAAAATCAAGGGTTTATTTGTGTCTAATTTGAATTTGATTTAGAACAGGAATTTGCGGTCAACGTGGCGAAAGAAAGCAAGATGTCGCTTTTCGTAAAAGCTGACCGTCCTTCGAGAATATTTGCAATATTAGAAAATCTCTCAAAACATAATTTAAAAGCCACATTATAAATATATCAAAGGGGCATGAAATAAACTTAAATAAGTTACAAATTTGATATGTATTGAGTTAAATGGCAATTTAACTAGAATTTACAGGTTTTCATCTAGTAAATTAAAAATATACCTTTCTGTACATGAGTAGCATTACAACAAACAGAATTTCTAAAATAACGTGATTATCTTATTGAAAATGCTAGAGTCGAATTTTATAGCCGATATAATTTCTCGAACTATGTGACTAATATGCAAAATAGACTATATTTACACCACTTCATTTGAACGAATACAAGAATAAGAGTATATAAATTAATATAATCTCCAACAATTAATATCCTAGAGCCCAACAAATCCCATCCCGACGCAGAGGGATGATTATCTAACGTCGATTAGGAAATTCACAGTTCCTTACCTCTGTGCTTCCTACATGCCCTTAAAATAGTTTTTGTTGTTACGGATACGCCTGTTATTGTATTACATTTACTACCTGTGAACGTGAACTGTAAGGCTGATAAGATAATCGTTTGGGCAGTCGAGTATTTCAGTTCACAGGGCCGTTCATACCAAAGACTGGATGGACATAACGCAGGTACTTGCCGTTGGATATCTGTTACGTGCCTTATTCGCCTTTGAGCGTTGGAGTCCTCTACCTCATCACTAAAGCCTAATGACACCGTATGGACAGTAAAATCAATTTACTGCAGCTAACATACAGTCAACTGCAAACGTTAATTTTTTTCAAATTTAAAGGAATGACCTCTAATGAACTAAATGATTCACTTGTTTATAATTGACCTAGTCGCATGGTCGCCATATTTGAAACTAACACATAAAACAGGATTTTTGGAAGAATTTGTAAAATATTTATGACAGGCTTTTATGTCAGTACGCAATTTCACCTACTTTGCTCTTATTGTTTATGAATTATATCCGTCATTGGAAATGAAATTATATTTTGCGATTCCACCATGTTTTACATTTCGTAAGTGTAATTCAAAGCGAGCCGCAGTCTCTTAATACAAGTTACATGCAAAATATTACATTACTACATTAGTTTCGCTAGCTTCGGCCCGAATTAAGAAGTTTGAAAGATGTAATTTATTATCATTAATGGCATGGAAAATAAAAGTTACTTATATAGGCCTTTAATTATATGACTTTTATACAAGCGTCCAGTAAAACTGTCAGTTGATGCCTTAGCTACGTATCGAGAAACAGAGAAATAGAAGAAGTATGTCACTGAAAGAAATGGTCAACTAGTAAGTCTATGCAACGCCGATGGCAGATGAATGACACACACGTACGGAGTATTGGTGGAATGATACAGACAGGGCAGAAACTTGTTTCATTGCCAATTAATCCACCACAAATTCCATAATGTGTGCCCTGGAATCGAAACCGGGCCTCTGCAGTGAGATGCCGAAAATGGAAATGAACGGGAGTGTGACAGACACACAGCTGGACACATATGTATGTGATGTAATAAGTATATTTTCTGTATAAAATACGGAGAGTGGGATAAACAGAACCGTTGTTTCTTTTGCTAATTTTCTTTCGATTAGGGTCTGAATTTCGGATTATTAAAAAATTTCCGCTAATAACACACTTTCACCTAAGTATAAAATTGGCCATGCCATGGCTCAGGCGGTTAGTCGCCGGCCTTCCACCGAGGAGGACCATATTCGATTACGGGTCAGTCCATTTGGGATTTGTGGTAGACAACGTGGCACTGGGACAAGCTTTTCCCCGAGTACTTCGGTTTTCTCCTGTAAATTTCATTCCACCGGTGCTCTATTACTTGGGAAAATGAAAAAAATTGATCACCTTTCTCTTCATCACAGGGTTGCACAATAAGCCTTAAAGCTACGGTGCGTCCGCAGCTTTGCTGCGGGGCCCTTCTCCACAAAAAAAAAGAAAGTATAAAATCACTTTAGGCAGAATCCTAATGACATTGTCTATCTACGTTACTTTCTAAGTTTCAGGGATTTAATGGTGTGGTGAAATATGTGGTCTACGGTGCGGAGACATCTAACATCTACAGCACTCTTAAAAATGTTTAAGTAAATGTTTCATATCGGCAGGTTTGACATTAAGTACTCTATCCCAGTCAGAAGAATATATCGTATATGATAAACTGTGCGTTATTGCGAGCAGAAATGCCAATTCGAGCCCTGTTATCGGTGTGTTTGTTTTTGAAAATTTCTTATAAGTACTTATTTTAACAATGAAATTATATAAGAGAGCCATCCGTTTCGTAAAATGTGTTATATTGGCAAACCTGGAGGTAAAAGGGAAACAAGTATATAAATTACGTTACATGTGACTTTTTGTTCACTGCCATACTGGTTTAAGGGCACCTTGTCAAATGTGGCTTTCAAATAATAATTCTTTTCGCTGAAGCATATAAAATTGCAGACTGTATTCATTATAATATGCTGAATTAAACTGCTTTCCTTGAAACTTTCAGTCTAATTACAGTCACAATTTAAAAAAAAATATTTCTTTTTACCAGTGGACAACACAGACTTCCAAGTCTCTGCGTGAAAAGTGGTATGCTTAAATCACCAATTTACGTTCAAGTATGCACGTATTATCCGTTAGACTTACACATTTTTCTAATAATCTGAACGAAACCACTGAAAATAAATGACCCATTTTCCATTCAAAAGACACACCATTTAACAGGGCAAGTACGAATTTTTCCTTTCAACAACAAACACAATGTCTTCGTAGTTGTCACCTTTCTTGAGCGTAGACAAAAATTCATCGCTTTTACTAAGCAACGAAAGAACAGGCTCCAAGGAGACGTAACATAAAGAAGAAGGTAACAATAAGCGCAAGATATTTCGCACGTCCACTAAGCAATAAGTTACGCTAAGGACTATAGCGACAATACTGTTTGCTTGATTGAAGTAGAATTATTTAAATGAAGGGAGGTGTGTCATTAAAAGCCACACATGCAGTAAAAATGTGGAGCCTTAAGGGGTTGTAAGACTTCCGCTACGTCCTGAGTGTCAGCGACCAGCGTGCACGCGCTGGCATGCGCGCATGGGCGACTGGCGTTTTTGTGCCTTGCGTGGCAGCGACTGGCCAGTAGCACAATGGCGTCACTGAGAGCGCGCAATCTGTTTGTAGTGGAGAATAATGCCTTAAAATTTGACTGAAGTGGTGTGAAGAGGCGAAACAAACGGACGTATTTAAAAGTCGTTATTAATTAGGCGAATTTAATCACCTTTATAAGAACTAAGGGAATATTTCACTAAATTTTTTGAGTACTGTAAAATGTTACCTTCAACGTTTGATTATATAGTAGGGGCTATACGACAGCACATTTCATACAGCTCAACAAATTTAAAAAAAAACAAACATGGAAGAAAGACTGTCTCTAACACTGAGGTAAGTCCAACATGCTTCAGATTCAACACACTTTTTTCATCAATTCGTTATGGTTAATATGAACACTGCTACAGTGCTAATGGCTCTGGCAACTAACTAACTAACTTCCTGGAGCAATGTTTTTCCTGAGACTCTTAATATGTTCTCAGCTAGTCAAGAAATTCCCCGCATTTTATAGAACCCGAAAGTTCATTACCGCATTCACAACCGCCCGCTATCAGTCCGTATACTTAGAGAGATTAACCCAGTCCATGCCTCCCCATCCCACTTCTAGAAGATCCAATTTAATATTATGGTACCATCTACACCTAGGTCTTCCAAGTGGCCTCTTGCCATCAGGCCTCCTTCACCAAAAACCTGTATGCACCTCTCCTCTCCCCCATGTATGCCACAGGCCAAGCCCATCTCCTTCTTCTTGATTTGATCACCCGAAAAATATTTGGTGAAGCGTATAGATCTTAAAGCTTCTCATTGTTTAGTCTTCTCCACTCCCTTCTTATCTCACCCCTCTTAGGCCAAAATATCTTCCTCAGCACCCTATTCTCGAACACCCTCAGCCTAATAATCTTTCCTCAATGTGAGACACCAAGTTTCACACCCATAAAAACAACAGGCAAAATTATAGTTCTCCTCTGACAAATACATTGGTACATAAAATTATATATTTGACAATATTAATGCAAATGTCATAATTACATGATTTACAGTAAACGCAATATGAATCAGTGAATACCTACTGTCTATGATTCCTACCACGATCATATAGCAAACCGAATATTAACTGAATCAGGGGTGAGTGTTGCGGCTGCCCCGGACAGCAGAGTCCAAGGGGTGGCAAAATTAGCAACCAAATTAATATTTTAAATAAAAAAATACCTGATTTTCTAAGCTATGAGACAAATAAAAGGAAATCTAATAAGTGTGACTTTTTAAAGTTCTTAATTTCTCTCAGGGGCGGCCATTGTTATTGCTTGCCCCGGGCGCCAAAAACCTAGCTACGCCTCTACGCCTACCGTTCCATGGCAAAAAGAAGCCATTCGAGGGGTGTAGAAAATCAGTCATCAATACGCTAATGTAATCATTAACTCAGTCCTGCATACCTGTACATAAAATCTGTGAGTAAACCAAATACAAATGCTGTGTAATATTACGTAATGCTGATTTTCAGTGTATGTGAGAAACGTTCCTCCGTTCCTTGTCAACAAGGTTCCTGTTTTTGCTTGTCTTTTTCGATGAGCCTACACTACCGGTCTCTTAAAAACGTCGGAAATTAGAGCCACTGTCATCGGAGGCATGAAATCAACACGTGTAATTCTTTTTGTCAACTGCCTGGCCGCTCCTTTTCCAATACTGCTCGTAAAATGCTTGTCCGCTACCTGTCAACAAAATCTAGGTTGTGGCAGTCTCTATACTCGATGATCTCACAGTAATTCTTCATCCCTGCCTCCTACCCGAGGATACCGGAAAGCAGCGGACAACCACGTTTGGTCGTTGAAGTCTATTAAAGCGTCCGTTTTATACTCTCGTCCGCTACACGCTGCTACGAAGGACAGCCCCATTTTTTATAACCGTGCTTGTCCGCTCAAGTGAGCTGGCGTGCAACGCGCATGCACGCTGGTCGCTGCCACGCACGACAGCCTTAAGAAGTTCTCATTCCATGTTGCAAGTACCTGAAGGTCGGGTGAAGGAGAGGCCATGGTGAAGAACTGCAACTAGTAGCGTCCCACTTCAGAAGCTGACAATAGCTCACTTAATCAAGAAATTCCCCGCCTTTTGTGGAATCCTAAATTGTATTACCGCTTTAATAAGCCTCCATTTTTGGTCCATATTCTAAGCCACTTAAGTTAATCCATATTATCAGATCTTATTTAATACCGATTTTAATATTGTACTCTCATCTACACCTGCGGTTTTAAGTTCTCCCTTTCTTTCAAGCTTTCCGACTAAATCTGTGCTGAAATTTTTTCTTTCACTTAGTGTAATGAACGAATCTTCCAAATGTTTTAACTAAATAAAATAAGATACTTAGAAATGTACTGAAAAATACGAATGTGTTGTAATAAAATATTCTTTGTTTTTAAAAGAGTATCTATAAAAATTTCAATTTTAATTGGAAGCAGATTATAGGCTTGCTTACATAGACAGCATTTGTATCAACGGGACACAAGTTTGTTGTCTGAATATTGTTCACAACTGTTGGACAGTAAGAAGAACAACATGTAACTTCGTAAAAACAAGAGGCAATTCTTTTCCTTAGTACTGTGATCCGAATGGGCGTATGTAGAAAAATAGGTACCTGGAATATATCACGAATAGGTGAACTTAGACGAATGTAACGCACTTTTATACTGCATACTCTTGCTTCCTTCTCGATAATGCACTCCTTCTTGTGAAGACACTTGTGGCTCCGTTCTTCAATAAATTGTTCGCCTTTCATGGAACTCGGAAGATTCCTCATCGTATTCACGAAAGACTGCAATCAGTTTCTATCTTGAGCAAGTTAAATCCAGCCCTTTCTAATGCAATTCTTAACTTTCTCTCGCGAGCTACTTTTCCCGCCCCTCTACTCCACATTGTGCTGATAATATTTGTAACAGGGTGCAAAATTTAAAGCTCATTATTACGTATGAATAACTGCCCTCTTCCTGCAATTACTTCCGCTCTATTCGGACCAGTCTCTATTTGTGACAGTGTGTACACTTTCTCAGCATTCCAAACAACCCCATCAATATTTGATTCACGCACTCTCAGTAGATACACTAGTACTAACAACATTCAGCTAAGCAACAGTGACAGTAAACTACCCGGTACACCGGAACCGAATGCTAATGTGATGTTTCCTCCACAGAATCAAGGTTATTGGACAGAGTGCTCAAACCGTATCGAGCAGCAGGTAAAGACCATTTACGGAAATTTGAAACAAGGGCCTACCCACCGGGAGTGGTTAAGTGACAAAGGATGGGTAGAATGAACGAGATTGCTTGGTTAGCAGAAGAGAAAATTCCGTTGCCAGGGAAGAGAATTCCCTCTCAATCCAATTTCTCTTGTGTTATTGCAGTTTCCCCGGGAATATCGGGACAGCCTTAGGAAGAGAAGTAGGAAGGGGAGAGAAGGCCTACTTAGATCCGGGTGTCTGCTCCAGGAATGGACTCATTATCCCCGACTACTGTGTCTCACGCTGCTGCTTCTGGCGAATTATAAACGTACAGTCTGTAGGCAAAACAATGGCCTCGTCTTTCATCAAAATTATCCTACTTT
Source organism: Reticulitermes speratus (assembly GCA_021186555.1). Taxonomy (NCBI): domain Eukaryota; kingdom Metazoa; phylum Arthropoda; class Insecta; order Blattodea; family Rhinotermitidae; genus Reticulitermes; species Reticulitermes speratus. The sequence goes on along the minus strand of JAJKFL010000003.1, from coordinate 33,161,004 downwards.
ATTGTGCTCTTAAGTCATCCTATTTGTCTTAGATAACAACTTATCATAAATATTGATATATATTTTTAATTATAAGTATGATTGTCAACGGAGCGAAAATTTTACTCCGCCCTACCTAAAAAACCTAGGCTGTGCGATTTTTAAACTGCTTCAGTTGCTGCAGCTGTTATATTCTACATTGCGTTGATGTTTTTGGATGATTCAATCCGCAGTCTGCCTTATGACAGCTCCATAGCCTCTTACAAAGCGATTTCTCCACAGAATGCAATCTAGTGCTTCCTCTTTCACTTTCCAGTATCCTCTCATTTCCTTAAGGTCATTCAGTAGCTTCTTACGTCATCTTCCTCGTCTTCCAATCACTTTTGTTATTCGCTTTAAAAATATAAAATTCCTTGACTAAAGGTGGGTGAAATGCAGGGACTGTGGAATAAACATCGAAATATGATTTGTAAAAAAGAGCTTCGGAATTCAATCTCTGGAATATGTTTAATAATTAATGACGCTCAATTACTTTGGTTTAGTGTCTACTGCTTAATAATTTGTCAAAATCACATATAACAAAATTTGAAAGAAGAAATTCGTACACAAAGTCTCCGCTTGGGCAATGCGCACTTTGTCGTTATGACTTCTTAGCACATAGAATACGCCTTGTGGTAAAACATAGCTTTGCAAAACGTATGAAACCGTCTTCTGATGGTGAATTTGAGAATAATGTTTGCACATGTAGCCGAAACCATGTTGTCATATTACAAGGCGAAACTTAAAACAGCAAGTAATGCAGAAGGTAACCACAAAATTGTGCTATGTTTAGAACAAACAAGATGATTATTTAATAGAGTAGCAGCGGACACTTCTTACATTCGTGTAATGAGACATTATTTTATCTGACAAATAGCGTTAATCTCTTCCCGTCGCTTATCGTATAAATTTCCTTGTTCTTAGTGGATTAAATCTAACTGCACCAAATAAGGCCTGTTAGTAACAGTAAGATCATTTTCCTCTTTTCTTTGAAACATTAAAGTGACTTAAAATTCTTGGACGATATTAAAATCTAGCACATATTCAGAGCAGCTACAATAATATAAGCCTAATAATAAACCTTATTCGATATTCGTATTGCTCTTTTGTGAAATGTGTAATCAGCTATTACTTATGGAGTGGTCGATGAATTTTATTAATTCAGTATTTCTAACAGCAGAATATGCAGCAATTGTAGCTGTTTTTAAGAAAAGTATTCTTTTTGTGTTAAAAATAGGTATACCTACATTCAAGAATAAAGAAGACAGTGTTTGTTTCAAGAGCTGTTTAGAAGAGACGCTGGAGAGAATTAATTGCACCTGGGGGAGAGGAGACAACAGGAAGATGGAGACAAATGGATAAACAAAAGCTCCATAATTGGTACTCGTAAATAAGGAAGATGATGTGGCCAGACATGTAACATGAATAGTTCATCAGAAATATTAACAAGACTTTGGTAGCAAATCAGTAAGTGTATCTTATATATCACTTGTATGCATTCCGGTATATTCTTTATTTTTAAGTAATTCTGACTTCCCGTGAATTTAGAAGCAAGTACTTCTTAATTATTTTTCTCATCGGTAATACTAAATTTATTAAAAATATTGTGCACCGATATTTGTGTAATAACATTCTATCGAGAATATAATTTAATTATACATAAAAAGTTATTACATTTTAATCAGTTTTTCAGCAATTTCAATCAACATAAAATAAGTAATACAGCAAACTAAATATTTTGTGAATTTTATTATGCAAATGAGACTTACTTGTGTATAATAGCCGATGTAATATACTTAGTTTACGAAACTCATTTCATATTTGGGACTATATAGAAGAGTACTTGGAGATACGGGACTTGAAATTACGAACAAGGAACCCTTTCCCTAACACTAGGCACTCTACTTCATCTCATATCTTAAAGCTAAGGCTATTCCCAACAGCTGCTGGGGCCAATATGTTTTAACTTTATGGCATACGGAGAGGGAGAGAGAGATTGCAAAGTGGTATCAGCTATAGTATGGTTTCCCACTTGACTTCCATCTAAAGCCATATTTGCGAAGTCGGACCTCCAACACCCATATTTCTAGGCGTAAGTCTTTAACAAGAACAAGTAAAATGTTTTTCAAGTTTGGAGCCGTATTTCAACTGAAATGCTTAGAATTTGTTTCTAGTGTACAATACCTAAATCTAAAAATTAAAATATTTCAGCATAGAGTTGGAAATTCCAGAAGCCTCAACGTCAATGTTCAGACGAAATTGGAAGTGGGTTATTTAAACAGAGTACCGTAACATCAAATTAAATGAGACGTTGACTTCAACTCATCAGCCACGGGAAAATACCGTAGCCTACTTTGTACATGAAATTCGAAGGGCCTAAATTAATTTCGAGTAAAAACTTTTGTGTCATTTATAAGGAAATTTTTTATTTGACAGGCCTTGAATTTGCACGGTTTCCTTCTTTTAATGAAAGGATGGTACAGCTCGAATTCTGAAAAACAAAGACCTGGATATGTGCAGAATTTCGTAGCTGTGGTGGATGTAATTTTGGGAATATTGCTACACTACGTTATTGCAATATGATATTAAATTTCCTCATGAAATAATTTTTCCAACTAAATATAAGATTTTAATTTTTTAAAGAATAATCAAATTAGATTAAGGCTCTAATAAAGAAATTTAAAATACAAGTATTTTCAAGAAGGTAAAACACAACCTTTACATGGGCATTACGTTCATTTCAACTTCGCATGAAACACCACATTACAAACTTTCCATACTAGTATTTCTAGAGGCTAAATTTATTTCAGAGTCTGAGAATTATGGGTTATTCAGAACAGAAAATGAAGGAGAAAGGTTTTTATGCTGTAAATACTAAAAAGGATAAAAATGCCATGAACAGCAGTAATCATATTATAAACAGCTAACAGACGGACCAAATAATTAACAAAGCAATTAATTAATTCATTTGTATTGTTTAATATTTATTTCATAACCATCATTACCATTATTCCTCTGTAATACTTTCTATTACTGAAATGCATAAATGTGACTGTCGTCACGGAAGTAAAAATAACTTAACCTGTATATGGCCGCTGGGATAGCGCAGTGGGTGTAGTGACTAGGCTACGGGCTGGACAATGTGCTGTTCAATTCCCGGCAAGAGCATGAGATTTATCTCTTCTCCAAAATATCCAGACAGGGTCTGGGGACTTCTCCGGGTGTAAGTGACTGGGGCGTAAGGCTGGTCACTCATCTCCATCTACTCCCGATGTAAAGAATAAGTGGAATTGCAATTCCACTCCCAAAATATGCATTCATGATATATATACGAACAACTTTTGTAGAATATGTGCAGTGCAGGTAGAGTTTTCTTTCATTTCTGAATTTACGTAAGTTTCGTAAGCATACTAACAAAGTAATATAAAAGGCATTAATGAAGATTATACCAACATGTTTCTTACAGGAACAGTTCAGGTACAATTTTATGAAAGCATGCTTAGTATTTTATGCACTGCAGAAGAACGAAGGCTGCGATGTAATCTGCGGTGTGTCAGCTTGCTTGGCGTCTCATGGACCATGCATTAGCATGCAAAAGAAGAGAACAGGCAAAAGGCACATTGATGGTACACAAGAGGATATTTTGGAGTAAGGTTTGTAGACGGCTTATATCATCAAGGCTCCTTTCCTTATCTTTGATACTGAAAGCCACTCCCATCCTTCATCAAATGAACTACTGCCTATTATGTCTATCCTTGTCTACGTGTTTTCGTTATCATGCTCCTTTCCGTTCCCCTTCCCATTACATCGTCAAAATTTTCCTTCTAAAAACAAGGAATACAACTATAGGCAAAACTCAAATACTGACAAAAATACAGTTTTTCTTTTCCGTTGTCATTTCTGTGTTTCAAATCACACCCCGTTTCTACATTCTCTCATATTAATATTGTGCTGTGGTCCATCTCTAATCCACTCTTAATTTCCTACATATTCTGTATTTTCCCAGTCACGAAAAAGTAATCCCGTCGTTGGTTGTAAACAATGCATAATACAAGTTTTGAATTTTAAAGTAAGGTCTACTTTAAAAGGGCAGTTCAGTTTCTTAATGCAAATTTTGAAACTTCATAACACATATTAGACTCATATGAAATTTACGTTACATTGATAAATAAATTAATTATGATGGTTCAGGCTAATACTAGTCGCCTAACAGTAGATTCAGCTGAAAGAAACAGGTGTGGGTAACATACATCATAGGGGATGCATACAATTTATGATATTCTAAACTAACCATGGGAAGACGGTTCTGTTTTAAACACAATGGAGTGCATTATATACCTGAAATTCAGTTTTTTGAAGGATTTGTTTTCCCTTAGAATACTGACAGGAAACCGTAAGAAATATAGCCAATGAATATCATAAAGTGCAGCATATTAACACATTTGAAAGTGAACAAGAACCTACAATAGTACTACAGCAACCAATGCACAGGACGCGTAATTACAAGCGCTATAAATGACGTCGTTTTGTTAGAAATATTTTTAAATATTAGTCTGCTTTCCAAAGTGAAATATTCTGAAATTTATTACTAAATTGCATTCGTCTTCTGGGCAGTTTCCAAGCTCCAGATAAATAACTCGTATGATTCAGGCACTGGTGTTACATCCACGAATATCCATCTACGATATACGGAAAAGTTGAAGTACCTTTCAGAATGAAATGCTTTGACTCGGAAATTTTTAATTCGATAGAGTAAATTCCTACATGGAAAGCTGATAGTCACTCAGTTATTCAAGAATTTACGGTCTTAACATATTATTATTATTATTATTATTCTCCTATTTACATCTAGATTCTCCAAATAATATTTTTTTTTTATATTCTGGCTGAAATTTTGTATTTATTTCCCAAATCCACGTGCGCTACAAGGTCATTCTTCTCATTTTTTTTATTTAAACACACTAATCATTCAATGAATAGTGCAAATCATAAAGCTCATCATATAAATTTCGCCATTCTCCTGTTACTTCTCATAGTTCCAAATATTATCCCCTACCCAACTCTGAACATGCTTCTGTCTATGCTTTCCTTAAAACGTGAGACCAGGCTTACACCAGTAAAACAGACGGTTAAATCTAGAGTCAGCATTATCTGAACGATGGGGACTAATATCATATAGTGTGAATAAGTATCTGAAAATTCTTATATTATTGAAATAAGCTCTCCTTTTTAGTTGTCAATGACAGCAAGTAAAGTCCGTGGCGTTAAAGGATAAGTAACTGACAAGGTTTATTGATGGAAATTGTAAGTATGTTGTTAGTTATTTACCGAATTGTTTTACTCTCATAATGATCATTATCGTTATTGCTGAAAAATCTTAATATTTTAAAGTAACATAATTTAATATGCAGTAGAGTCTCAAATTTCGTAAATTCCACTGTTCGTTATTTCCAACTTATACGATCATCCGTTTTAATATCATTGATTCGAGCTTTCGTGACTTGTTCCGACGAATCTAAATGAGAAAGCTACATCTTTTCCCCAATCTCCTGCTGCAGAGCAGTTCATTCTCAGCTCATTCAAGCTCTGCCTTTCATTAAGTGAGGTTGATTACTTTGGGCTTCATAGCATGACAGCCTCCTACATTTGCTGTTGTACAGTTTAAAAATTGTTTTTGATTTTATTCATGCTTTTATGCCTTAAGGTTGTCTGATACTTTACTAATATTTTTAACGTATAACAACCTCATAGGTGTTTTGCATTTAAAGTGTATATGGTTACCAACGTTCTTGATTCAGACTTCTTAAAGGTTATATCGGTCCTTATTAATCACATAGATCGAGACTGTACTGTAAACGAGATGTTTAAAAATACAGAGTTGAGCTTTAAATATTTTTTTCTTTTACATTTACCCATTTTTTATCGGTAGAAGATGTGAAAGTAAAAAACGACGGAGATCCTCAACAGTCTGACAGAAAATGACATGCAGAATTGCTTTGAACGTTGGCAGCATCGTATGCAGCTGTGTGTTAACTCAGAAGGGAACTACTTTGAAGGCGATCGTAGTTAATTTGCTGAATTTGTCAAATAGAAATAGTTACAGAAAAAGTCTCGTTTTTTTTGTGTCATAACTCGTACCTATACGTTCTGCTGCTGGTAGTTCCACAGCACCCTACTTCAAATTCATCTTCATGTACGTGTACTGCCCGTGTTTCAGATATTCATTAATACAAGTGTAGGTTCGTGATTATCATTATTAGCTTAAAATTAACGTAATAATTAACACTTTACTAGACACCTCTCTTAGCAAACGGTATATCAGAATGGTCAATGAGGCATCAAACCCGGGCTTGTGAAATGGAAAGCATTTTCTTGAAGGTCAGATATTCATACGTACAATACTTGCACTAACTTGAAGGTCTATGATTATTGGAAATGACTGCATACGGTCTAGAGCTACGAAAAACTAAAAATACTGAAAATAAAAGAACGAACGGGAAGTGCGAGGCAGACAAATAATATAATATTCATGTGTATATTTATGTGTGTATTTGGATATCTATGTTCCAGGGGCAAGCGGTCTGAAAAACAAGACGTGGCCTTTTCTGCCTCTCCATATTTATGTTGCCTACACGATATGCCATAACAGTCAGCTATCAGAGGTTTCTTTTTTATATAACTTTCCTGAAAATGCAATAAATATCTAAAATGAAACAGAGAGCACGGACATAAAGAACGATAAAAACAGAAATGAAGAACAGAAATTCTGGAAATCCTATGTCGTGGAAAATTGTGTGTGAAAAATAAATTAGTCTGTAGGATTATAGCTTTTTTCCTAAGGTGTAATTTATGTTAGACAGACAGACAGACAAATGTATAGATAGACAGACAGACAAATATGTAGATAGACAGACAGACAGACAGCTGGATACACAGAAAGATAAAGGGATGGATAATTTTGATAAATAGAACATGAATTAGTAGGTCCAGTAACATATCTGCTTTCAGAAAATTTAAAAATATTTCTCAGAACATGACAAAATACCTAATAAGTAGGCGAGAGAGGTGCTTCACAGTTTCTATCATCTTACGTAGCCAGTGTCATTATTTCTTTATTTTGTTAAAATATTCTGTTTTATGATTCCTTCATTGTTTTTTAACATTCTTTCACTTTCCAGTTTTATTTCTGTGTTCGTCCTTTTGTCGATTTATTTTTTCTCCTTAATTGTTTCTTCCTTTATTCAGCCCTTCGACCGTTTGTCTGTTTCTTCTCTTCTTCTTCCTCATGTATCTTTATTTCTCTTCCCCCAAACTATAAAAATAGATAAAATATAACATCTTGTATGCTGTATAAATTTATCAATATATGGAAGAAATTAAAGACTTTATTTTCCAAGTAGACAAGTCCTCTACCCTGAAAAACGAGGCAATCATCTTCTGAAATAAATCGAAGGAATGTATTGCCTCAGTCTTCAGGGTATAAATTGCAGAGTCATCCAAAAGCTGGTAAATTCTAAAGAACCACACAGGGTCACATAGCAAGACATAGATTCATAGATCACTGCCGTGTAAACCTCACATCTTAAGCTACAACCAACAAGTCTCTATACTTCTGTCAATTAAATATTTTCTTTGTTATCGTTAATATCACTTTATCACCAGTAAAGAAGGAATGTGAGCGCAATAACACAGAGCGTACCATCTTTCTGTTTGACCGCCTAATCTTTGCATGACCAAATTCAGAGCCAAGTTTTGAACAGCTTCTTATGTATGTCCCTAAATTAAGTTTACTCTATTACAAATTTAAAGGGCGTGGTGAATAAATTTCCCAAAATTCTTGAAAGAGGTTGCCCACTTTCAAGAGACAGCATGACCAAATGAAGGTAACGAAAGAGTTTGTTTTTTCCCTACTAGAATTCACTGTCACGGTAAACCTTGATATATATGACAAGATTATTTTGTTACTGGAAAGCTCCTACAAAAACTTGTTCTTGTTACTTGATTCTAGCAATTAATGATTGTAGCTAGTGCACTCATGCATTTCGGGTTAATATTTATTCCATCCACACCTGTGACTAATTGCTTCGTGAGTCTAGTGTTACGCTTTTAATCATGGAAATGCTATTTCTTCTATATAGCATTATAACGGACGTCAACAGGTTTAGGTAATATGCATATAACCTTTGGATGAGAAAGAATTAGTAACTTCTTCGAAGTTGTTTTGTTACATTTAGAGAATTTTCCCGTACCGAAGACACGTCGCAATTTTGCTTTTTTATTTTTTTATTATTTCTTTTTCATGCATTCTGTTTTCTTTGAGCACGGTTTTCATTTTAATTCAAGGTTATTTCTTCTGCACCCTGTGCCATATATTTTGAAAGAAATATTTGGGCCTTGTAAAATTCAGAGCATAGTAGCTGGGATCAAGTTTTTCGGCTCTTTGTGAATAACGAATTCTCGCTGGCACGAGGATGGAAATAAGTTTCTTTCGAAAGTCTGTACCTAATTTTTGTAATAGTGAACAATTAGTAATATGTTTTGCGGAGCACTATGAAATTATAAGATATTTGGAAAGTAAAGAAGACCTAAGTAAGTTATATGTATTACGTCACGGGGTATACTCGTCTCAATCTTGTTTGACTGTTAGACACAAGTACATGTACAAATTAATATGAAGGTTTAAATTGTTTCTCTCTTCTCAACAGTGTACAGGGTTTCTCTTCTTACAAGGAGGTGAGTTTTTCCTTTAAATGAGCAAATATCTTTCGAGCTTTTATTAGCCTGTATTTAAGATGGATGAGTACTAAGTATGTAGATGTTAAATGTCTTCATTTACATTTCTACAGTTCTTTAGCGCGAAGAACTATTTCACTGTAAGACGGAACAAAGTTTGCTTTCCGGCTGATGCCTGCAGCGCAATGGTTATAGTGTTATCGAGGTCACGTCTCATCAAAAGTACCGGAGTTAATTACCTCATACTCTGAAGAAATTCGACTGCGATCCTCCGAATGTGGAATCTAGGAGACCAAAAGTGAGAAAAATATGCTAACGTTTAATGAGGCCTTCATGAGTCGAAAAACAATGTTCATGGGAAGAGAAACTCTGTGTACAAAGGCAATTGTAATTTATGTCATTAGTGCCGAAACTTTTAGTATAATGCTGGTAGCAGGAATGAAGTTTTGTCAAGTTGGTTGGTCAGGTGCAGAGATCATTCAACGTTTGAAGTCATGTAGTGAAGAAGGACAAAAGTAAAATTGGAAATTAGTTAATTAAGTTCATGATAAATTCCCCCCCCCCCCAATGGTTCGACAGCCCCTTGGGGACCTAGGCTGCCTCATTTTTCGAGGCTTCATGATCACACTTTTTAGACACACCACATTCGGTAGGACTCCTCTGGACGAGGGACCAGCTCTTCGCAGAGACCTCTACCTGACAACACACAACAATCACAGTAGACAGACATCCATGCCCCCGATTCGAACCCACGATCCTAGTAAGCGAGCGGCCGCAGACCCACGCCCTTTGACCGAACGGCCACTGGGCATGATACACCTTACTGATTTTTAATTTAAAAAATATGAGGAATATTAAGCCGGCATTTTCAGACGGAATGAGTACTTAATTTAATTTGTCTTAACTTTCACGATGATTATTAATTCCTACTTCATTTTTTATCCTGCTTCCTTCCGTAGATTTCCTCCCTGGTGTTTCTTAGTTTCTGAACTTTTGACAAATTTCTAATTACTTACTATATTAGACCAAAATTAAAAGTTAGAAAACACAGGAAGGAAAATAAAATCTACCCTAATAAGATATCGCTTATTAACGGTACCTAACTGTGCATTTGAAAACTGATATGTTTATTTTAAAGGGTAACCAAAATGAAACAACCAAATTTTATATGAGCTTAAAAATTTAAAATTTCACTTTTGCTTTCAAGAAAGACTTCAAGATTTCATCTTTTAATTATGATGAAAATATTTTTCTTTACACTGATGGAGGTAACAGATAAGGGCTAGTAACTTTCGAAACCCAATTGTCTCCTAAGCTTTATTACAACTAAGCCTAACTACGAAAGTTTTTACTTCATGTCACATCCCCAGGCCATAATATAGATCTATGTTGTTTCTGCCGAAACGTCCTTAATTTGTCCAACTTTCTTACAGCCTGTTTTCTGGTTGACTTTTATTGATTCATGTAAGCGCAACACACGTATTCGAAGGAAACAACTTAGGGGAAAGCTCAATCAAGGGAAGATAAGTAATAGAAACAAACCGAATTAAACAGTTAAACAGGGACAAAAGACTAGTAGTAGGGCCACAACGTTTTGCTGCAGCTCTTTCCCGAAAAGAAGAGATAAATACAGGTGGCCCTATGCCGAAACATGTAGCATCAGAATGCTTATAAGAATTTAAGCCTATTTATTCTTTCGGTTTCGTGCAGATAGCACGACTGCCATTGGCCAGCTTCTTACAATTACACCTACCATCATTAACATTAACATGCATGTTAAAAACCAGATTTTAAGTTTAAACTTTCTTTATAGACATGACTATAAACAGCAGTACAAACGCGATTGCACCAAAAATTAGAAGCAGTGCAGTTAAGTCTACAGAATACTATCATAATTCTGTATGAAACATGGCATTAGTAGGGGTCTACCGAATTGAAGGAGTAATGCAAGCAATTCTGACACTGTAAGATGCTAATTTCGTAAGGAAAAGAGCATTAATATTTAAATGAAGTAGAAATTAAGTCCACAGTAATTCTACATTCAATACAGAATTAGCTAATAAATTGTGCCGATACGGCTTAATTAATTACGGTGTGTGTGCATGGAATACAGCACTAATATTAAAATTAAGCAACGTTATATTTAAATCTTCTTAATTTTGTGTTTTATTCTTGAATACTTACAGATATGTTTAGGTAACGATGTACTATACTAGTATATGGAAACAAAGAAATTTCTTATTTTATTTTTATTTATTTATTTATTTTTTGAGTCTCGGTTGATTTCTTGTTATGTGGCTGGTCACACTGTGAAAATAAGGAAACTGAAACTCCTTTATCATGAGATATTTACAGGTAATTTTAGAATTTGAATTTGGATCGCACTCATGTACGCAAATGTTGGCCCTCTGCCGATCTAGTGCGTAATGATCAAATACATTAAAAATAAACTAAATCATGCACTCTGATAATATCCGTACGTAAATTCTCGACCCTGATGGAGAGGTTTGGTTATAAGTACACTGCATAATTCTTAACACCCTAGACTGTTTCTTGAAATCATAAAACCAACTTCGAAATAAAAAACGGAGATTTTAAATTTATATGCTGTAAATCTTAGTAGTTTTGCGTGTCACTCCTATATTAAACATTTATTTTGATAAACAACACTACAGTCCTATAATGTAAACGTTAAAAATAAATAATTTTTACGCCGATACTACAGATAGGCTATTTCTGGTGGTTTTGCCGTGGTATGGATTTTCCGCTCTGCACGACCACTGCCTAGGTTCCCGTCCTCCCTTCTGTGTCACCTGCGGCGATAGTGTCCTGCCGCAAAGTATTCTTCTTGCGTTGACATGGGCTGGAACTGACTTGAGCTGCAATAACGAAGTTATTTGTTTTGGGCCTAATACTCGTACTCTCTGGACTTCTTTAAACACCGACTGTATCAACGTATTATTTTTAAGCCTACTTTATTTTCATTATTACTACCATTAACTTTTAACATTATTATTGTATTATTATTAATTATAGTTTTTTACATCTATATTTACGAGAGTAGGCTACAAGCCTACACCAATTCTACAATTCGATTAATTAGGCGTAGATTAGAATGCATTTTAATTTTTTAGAATTTTTCTAAAATTCTATTTTATTGTTATTATTATATATTATTATTATTATTTGTTGTTGTTGTGTACTAGTAGTGGTAGTTGTTTTGTTCGTCGCCTGTAGAAAGGAGACATAGTGTAAACTTAATTTGGTTTAAATTTAAGCGAGTTCTAAGCCTGTATCTAACTATAATACTCGAATTATCATCAAATATAGTTTCAAAAGTGTATAGCAATGCATAATATAGCTACAAAGTTTTTATATCTCCTGGGGAAAAAATTGTATTTTGCAGGAACCACAGCAAGTCAGTTAATGTTACCGACCGATGGGACACAAATTGTCTTTTGCAGACACGCAACCATTATGTTACGACCGATGACACAATGTCTTTTGCAGAACCAAAGCAAGCCAGTTACTGTTACCGACCGATGGGACACAAATTCTGCGCAAGCGGAGCGCCATTCACCGAGAAATTCTGCAGTAGAAAAGCGGCACAAACAGGATCCATTTTCAGACTATTTACCGCCTATCATTGTAGTCGTCCTGTAACTAAAATTCCCAAGAATTTGTTTTTTATAAACACTTGAATCGACATACTTAAGCCTATACAATATCTACAAATAACAACTAACACATTTCAAATTTCCGTAGCTCTGTAACACAGTTCTAACCAGTACGCTTTCTTGACGATAGGCAACAGTACAGCGTAGGGGCACCTTTATTAAAGGCGACGCATTATATGTTCAAAACTTCCAACCGTGCCTGCTGTCAACGAGAGAGTAATTTAAGCTAGCTTTCAACAGAGAAAAAAATGTTCTTAATGGTTCGTGTTTTACATAAAACTTTCTCAACATGATGTTCTGTAGAATATTGACGCTAAGGTTATACTACCAAAAGGACGTTCAGAATAGTTTATGTACCTAACAGAAAGCGTTGTTGCTTTAAGCGGCAACGCCCAACATTCCCGACGTTCCCATATGTTAGACTGTGCACTTGTCTCTGACATTAGGCCTGTGTGTGCAGCTTGATGTTTCTGGCCTTACGGTTATTAGGCTGAACAGCACGGTTATAGATTCCGTACGTTCCGAAGGAATGCACCACCTTCACCCTCGAAGACTAAGTCATGAGCTCCTTGAAACTTAAAGACGAATGCGGACATTCCTTCGAAACGTCGAGAATCAATAACCCTGCTACTCAGTATAACAACCCAGAAGACCAGTATCCTCAACATCAGGACTGTGAAAACAACAAAACTTGCAAATACAACGCTTTTTGTCTTACAGGGAACATAATGCAGGAGGGCAGAAAATATCTTTAATTTGATATTTTCTTTTATGGAACTAAATATTATATAATGCATAACAACAAATAGATCTTAATGTTATAAGTCTTAAAATAAGATTGGATAGTCTCCATTATAATTGAATATTGCTTCCTATTAAGAAGAATCGAATTAATGTATTATATTATTTCAATTTCCTGAAATGCAAGGAAACGTATATGACATGGTACAAGTGTAATTTTGAATATCTACATGCAGCAGCAGGCAGTTTGTAATTAAGGTCCTCGCTCTTTTGAGATGTTGCGCGGCGCAAGTTGGTAACCTCTTACCGATGTTTCGTTACAACATATCGGTCCCAACAACGACGGTCAAGCAGTCGAGCACCAGAGTCAGCTACGAATAAAGCCTGAGCCTAAAATTTTGTGTCCTAACATATGTACACACATTTATTTTCATTAGCGTATGTCTTTAAAAATTAAAGCCTGTATACTGTTGAATGTGTTATGATCACCTACAGTGTTCGGGAGAGTTTTAAGTAATTTCCTTTATGGTGTTGTATAGACATGTATTCTTCTTCCAGTTTTAATTTTTTAAATTGCTCCAGTCACTAATTATGGAAGTGCAATTTCCTGCCCCAAAAGGTACAGATTTATTCTCCCACCATTCGGCTGACCACGCCGTTAAATGCGACAAATGTCAGAGAAGTAAAAGAGTTCTAGTGATAAGTTTTACTAATATTCTACACATCGTCCTCCGTCTTTGGTTTATTAATCACGAAACGTCTCTTGTCCTCTACAGATGTAAAGGATGTGGCGATGAAGACAAGCCCAGTGCTCGAAACATTATGGGTTTAAAGAGGCTAAGACGAAAGAAATTGTCCGACACATTAATCAAGCTTCTTCTGATACAACAATTTCATTGTCCTTTAAATTTTAGACAACTAATGTTCAATATTCGTGATGATCACTCGTTCATAGTAGTCCTACCGGGTGTGTGTGTGTGTGTGCATGTGTGTGTGTCTAATAGTGTGTGGTCTAGAAAGTCCAATAATGAGGCGGCCTAGGCCCGTTTTTGGCTGTTGCGCAGCAGAAAAGTCCAATATTACAAATATCTATTCGGTAGTTAAATTGTTAAAATGGAAGCAATGCCGCTACTCGTGAAATTGTAATTTCTCTATCTCCGGTAGCATAAATATGCCCTGTACTATATGATATATTGAGAGATTATTTTATCTGACAAGTGTCTCTGGTCGTTTACCTCAGCAGAACCTCGACATGCAATGAACATGTTTATCACACATGACGCTTGTATGCGAGCCGAAGGCAAATATTCCCAGCAACCTTTTTAAATATCGTGAGTAGATGCATAATATTAACTGAAATACAATGAAATAAATTGCGTCGATAAAAGTGGAATAATGGCGGGCCTCCTGTCAAGCGAAACAGCCTGAGTGAAGCGTGGACGCTCAATAGAACTTCAGCAGTGGTAAAAACGAACCCGCGGACCACGACAGATGAACTCTTGCGTAGAACAGACTAGGTGTAGATCGTATTCGGCGTCTGCCTGCTATAAACAGTGGAAATTCTGTCACGGTGTAACAGACTGCGAACAACCATGCACTGAAAGGAACTCCCCTCTGCATTATGTCATTACTTACCGAAATACCGGTATTTATGGGATGTTGTACAAGCAGTCTATTGGAAGTCCCATTCGTGTAAGCTTAAGTGTATTTGTAACATTTGGGCAAATGAATGAAATGTACAGTGAATGATTACGTTCACGGTCAACAAGGATACAAATGGGGTTTTATGGGATTCGCATCTTTTAGGTTTATATCTCCAAGCAATCTGCTAATTGTAGTAGAGAACAGAAAGAAACTTCTGGTAATTAGAATAAGTTTAGGCCTGTGTAAACACTGGTGTGCCGTGTAATGCTTTTGCCATTTGGTTGGAACGAACAGGATGTTAGGTAGCATAAACTACAGACACCAAAGTTGTTCGGTATTTGGCCTATTTACCTTCACGTTTAATAGGTCATACTCTTCTGAGTTACCTCTTATCAGTGGTGCTCTGGTTTTGAATGCAGCATAAGTTATCACGCAGGCAAGGTTTAGAACAATACAGTAATGCAATGTGTTGTAATTACTGCTGGTCAAGGGACAATGGTCCATGACAGACTATAAAAATATAACTTTAATTTCCATATAGGAAAAACTGCTTGTTAATAACCTGGTCTTACAGGGTTGCAGATTTGTGTGAACAAACTGACTGACTTACTAACTGCCTAACTAACTAACATCCGTTTTTATTATTAGAACGAACACAACACCTTAAATAGTTATGTTTAATATGTTTTGTTCGTTCTGATAATAAAAACGGATGTCGATTAACAAGCACAAGAAGATGTTAATACAAAAATGAACTAACTAGTTAATCAACCAATCAACTCCATGTACCAGAGCCCTTATTGAGGAGCTAATAATTCTTCAGTTAGTCAAGAAATTCAATTAGTATAAAATGAAGAAACCCAAGTTTATTACCGCATCCACAAGAGCCCGTCACCTGTCCCTCTTCTGTCAGATCAAGCTAGTCTATGCCACATCCTATTTCTTGAAGACATATATTAATATTATCCTATTTCTTTTAATTAATTTGTGTTAAATAAGTCTCCATATTCTTCCACAGGTTCACACATTTTACGGTGTGGATTCTCTGGCCCTTTCCAGTTCAGAATTGTCTTGAGGTGTATGGGTTTTTTAGATATTTGGTCATGTCTCAAAATTGATAATCTTATAAAAGTAATAAATAAACAATTTTAAGTTTGGTCTCACCAAAAATGTATATCAGTTGTTACTCCTCGATTTGGGACTATTAATAGCTACATTGATATCGATATTCTTACTCTATTAACCAATGCATTATCAAATGTCTTCACAGAGGCTGAACAAAAGACGAAATGTCTAAAATTCTTTGTCAGATGTACCATAAAACTCTTCTGAGAGTAAGAGAACATGGAAACTATGGGAGCATAAGGACACTCTTCGCTGCAGTGTTTGATTTTGCGCTGTCCCACAAGGGCTTCGTGTATATTGCAGCTTTTGCAGAAGTTAAAATTGTAAGCGTTACTGTATTCTTAACACTGAAATAGAATCCTACACCTTGCGTCGAGATTAATGGAACTTCTCTATCCAGATGAAAGAATAAACGTTTTCCCTCTTCCCTGATGTAACCAATAGGACAATAGGGGCGAATAGGCGTTTCTTCTCTGACGACGGGAAATCTACTGAGAACTCAGTGCACATCTGATAGAAGAACAAGGAAAAGGTACGCATTAATTTTGTTTTACGACCTCCGTATTCAGAATATGGAAGGAGACGGCTGCCATATAAGCCTAGAGTTGTTAGTAAACATGGTTGTATGAAGCAATTCATATTATTTAAATCACGCGCGTGGGTCATTACTTGCACGCACTGCCAAATGTTAAACAATCGCCTGCGTGGGAGGTCTACATAACCTACCTTCAACGGTCAGGTATTGCATTGCTTGTAACATTCACTTGTTCAGATGGAAGTGATACAGGTATGTCTGTCAAATATATCGTGTTGCTTTAAATAAGTCAAAATTTAATATAAATGTATGCCCTATGTGTTACTTCTGTTACCACAATTGGGTCAATACAATTATATTTTTTCCAAGGTATTTTAAATTTGAAAAGTGAAATCCTTGTATATTTTATAGGATAATTATTTTATTTGATCAATATTTTTTGTCATTTCCAGCCACCACTGCAAAGCGCGTGTGAATGGACCGTTGTGTGGCTGCCGGTTATAAGAAGAAATGACAAACACTACTGGTCAGCTAAAATAGTGTCCCGGTATCTATACACAAATTCAGTTACTGCTTCACAGAAAACTCAGTCTGACTCACTACAAAGAACAATTATCTAATGCAGTTTAAGGAAACAATGGGGTTTATTCTGAGAAAACCATAGAACTAGTGTGACATGTGGGGCAAACTGCAGCGCTTTTAAGTGTTGCAGCTGATTGTATACATATTTACCAGTGATCTTTAACCACTGAAAGAATGGAAACAGAATTATCAGCTGTGTTCTGGTTGCGGCCTTCTGGGTTTTGACACAGTGTTGTCTAACAGATAATCGACCTTCTTTCTATTAAATAAGCCACAGCATAGTGAAATAGTGAAATCTTTGTTTTGTGACAAATTTTGAAATATTTGTTTTGAGGTTGTTATACTGCGACTACCTCCCAGGCTTCACTACAGCTCGCCCATTTTTTAGTCTGTTAAATAAATGGACGTCTTCAACTATTGAATCTTGAAGGAATGTTAATGTTTGTACACTTAAAAATTTTTGAAAAACATTTCAAAACCAAAACATTCCGTCTGCTGCAACACTGGCCTATTTCACACTAGTGGAGAATTAAAGAAAGCCTACGGCCTAGAGTAGGCCTAAATATTACGACTTGTTTACTGACATCCACCATTGTTTTACATAGTATTACTTAAATGCACAACATTCTATAGCTAATAATAGAGGGATGTTTTTATTAACTTACGTACAGCAGTAATTACAGAAGGCTAGCATAATTTAAAATGCTAATAAAAGTAATAACAATAGCTTGTACTACTTACCAGATATAATATCAGTGATGATGAGATAAATTGGGCATGTAGCACACACGGAAAGATGCGAAAAAATGGGCCTCCAAATTATGTTGAAAAATTTGTAGGGAACTGTCCACTTTGGGAACCAAGTTTAAATGAGATAATTACATTAATATGTGTCTTAAGAAGCAGGATATATACGAATCGATTTCATATGGCGCAGGATAGAGAAAAATGGCGGGCACTTGTAAAATGATAATGGAACTGCGTTTCCAAAAATATGGGAAGTCCTTGACTAGTTGGGAAAACGTAACTTCTCAAGAAAATCTATAAGTAGGCCTAGTCCATGGAAGTAAGAAGTGCAATAATTCCTTACGGTGGCAAAGATGATCGAAGGCAAGTATGTTAAGGACATTAAGTCGTTCATATTTCCCATCAGTTCATGCACTTCGATTTACAGAGTTCACAGACAGCTAAAATTCACCGAGGACAGCATGGCATAACACTTATACCAGGATGATAAGGAACAGAACTGCAAAATATCCATCATTCTCATAAGGCAGTGTGTGCTTGAAAATGATCAGCTACGGCTCGGCCGATAATCTGTAACATGCATACATCATTACGTAGGTCTCTCAGATATTTCGTGAGTACTGGTATTGCGATGATTTGACACAGCAGAAGGTTTATGTTGTTTCACTGCAAAAATCTTTATTTAGGTATGAGAAACGATTGCTATGTTTTGGATAACGTATTACACGTCTTCAGGGTCAAGTTAATAATTCTATTCAATTTATCTTGTGGTTACTATAACAAATATTCTACGTATCGGGTACAGATTAAACCCACAGTAAAATACGTGGATAGATTCCAGTTTCATAAAAATCAATACTCACACATCTTGCTATTGTTAGTAAGAGCTGGTAACTAAAAGTGCTTGGTGCAGCTCTTGATGGGAAGGAGCGTGGTGGAGTTCCAGTCGGTTGGGGAGAAATGTGAGAGGCCATGTTGGGATTGAGGTCGCAAAATTTAAAGACCGGCAAATTCAGTTATTCAATTGCAGGTCATATGTGGATATTCACAGCATTTAAATGCAATTTATAATTTTGCAAGCCCTGTATTTAATATAAGATTTATTTAATTACCCGAAACAGTAACCTGACTTCCAGATAACGCTTTTCAAACATACGATTGATGTGAAATATAAAATCTGTTAAAATCAATCCTGGCGGGAAAAAGAGGAACTGCATGTGTCATGGCGGTGAAGCGGTTGCGAGGAGAAAACTTTTATGGCCGCCAACACTTTTACGCTTCCTGATTGGTCTCCTGTGATATAAACGGCGGCCATCTTTGGTTCTGAATGGGGGAAGGGTTTTACATAATTTATGTAACCCAGCAGGTCCCTAACCTTAGGAAGGGGACCAATAGGAACGCGACAGGAGAATAGTGGAGGGCGGTGACTCCGCTAACTACTAGTCATGACGTAATATTGACGTCATTCCAGAAATGGAATCATGAAGGATTGGTAGGCTTGTTTAGTCCCTCACCGGTCTGCTTAAAATACCTATTGCGCACTTACGATTGCAATTATCTTGATCCTTACTTTACATGTTTATATCGGCATTACTGTAATTACACTCTCATCTACTGCCCTACGTCAATTTTACCGCATTGACCAGGCATACCTGCTGTTGAAGCTGTTCGTGGGAAGTGCAAAAATAATATTCATAGCTGTAACCGGAATTATAAGCAATTAATTTCTAAATGACGTGCCCTTGAAGGATAGAAAGTAATTTCACGTTCCATTTTAAATTTAAATTGATGACCTTAATATCATAAGGGTTGTTATTTGTAATTTATGGCTTGATGTTATCAGTAGAATGATGCAGTTAAACATACATTATGACAGTAAATAAATCTTCTTGATCTGTGGACTATGTTTCTTTAATTGAATTATTAGGCACTATTCATTGTTGCTCACGCGCCATACTTCATGTTGTCCCTGTGCACGTCTTGAAAGCGTAAGTGGGAACAGTGTTACAGCTCCACTTAATCTTTACCTCGGCAGCAGACAGAGGTGACTGGGCAGCTTCATGCCTCTGCTGCGGTGACTGTCGGAAAGGGCCCGCGATAGTCATTTAATAGAAGGGTAAGTAGGCGCTAGTATATAGTTGATCTGTAGAAGGGCAAAATCTCTTACACCTGCTAGATGTCGAACCACGATTTCTCGGTAGCAAAACCTGTAGCTTAGTCACCATGCCGACTACGTTAGTCGGCTCCCTTATTTTAAGTAGGTCTAAGTCAAAGAATAATGTATTTTGGTAAATATATGATGCGGTGTATTTGATAGATGTTACCGACTTTTGGAGTAACCCATTTGAAGCATGAAAACCGTTTCTCCGAAAAGTCAATAAACTTTTAACAGGATACACGGTGTCAGCACCCAGAAGATAGACCCTAGTATTCTGCCTTATCACCACCTGAAGTTAGGACAGTAGCTTCTCATCGTAAAGTCTGGTATTGTTTCGGAAAGAAGGAACCTTAGCTGCGCTTTAATTCTAAGAGTCGGTATTATGTATACTTAATACGTAGTCCTGCTTTAATTAAGTTTTGTGAAATACAGGCCTATAGACAAGTTATAAGGCTCCTCAGTGAAATAGGGTTAAAGGCATATTTATTTGTGATACAAGTGAGAGTCTCTCTTCAAATTAAAATTCGTCAGGATCATTGTGATTCACAAATTAATCGTATTTGGATATTTTACCTCTTTATTCATACTCTTCTTTTCGTCTGTGGTCACTGATGTCTTTATGTTTTTCTGTATTATTTTAAGTATGTAGTGGACAAGTTAATATCAGACTTCAAATTCCTTCTTAATATCTTATATATATCCGTTTATCGTGCGCGTTTTGAGAACTGTATTTATTTGTTCACTCAAACTCCATTCTTCCTTATTAAGAAAAGGTAACTGGTAGGTCTCACAGTACGCTGCTAACAATTTGTTCTACCTTTAAGCTCCATTATGCAATTTTAAGTGTTTTCACAATATTGTGGCCTTTAAACACGTGACATTAGTCTTCGTCCTTTAGGACTAGGGGCCTATAAAAAAACGAGTGTTCGTGGAATTTGTAGACCGATTGGAGAAATCTATCAATCTCCATCTCCAGGAGTTCCTTTATATACCACCAAATTTAACATTAAAAAATTCTACGTTCTGCCAACAGGGAGCATTGGTGTTTCTGTATGTATCTCACAACATGCAACGTCTTTCATCCTGTACAATATTAAGTTTGAGTATTTGAAATCAAGATGGAGAAAGTTTACCGCCGGTAGGACTTGGGTCTTTAAAGAAGAGAGATTATGTTTCGTCCTTAAAGGGTTAAATTATCCTGCATATTTTTAATTGTCTCAATTTTACTGATTGCCTCTTGTATTATGCGCTGTGTGATTTTTTTCCCCCATCTGAAGCGTATGCGTATAGGGCTCACATTTTTCTACTAAATTTCGTTTTCACTTCCTGTCTTCCCATTTATTTGTACACACAGGTCCACTCACCGGAAACCTGACACGCCTCTTGTCAAAGAGCGTTTGGTTTCTTCAGCTTTCCTCTATGAACATTCCGCGTGACGCACAATAAAACTCTTCGACGCAGATCGTAAAGGAAGACTGCATTTTTTGAAACTGTAACTTCATGGGGTGAATGGTGAAGAAGTAGGCCCCACACTTGTTCTTTTTGTAGTACTCTAAGTTTCACTGCAGTGGGTAGGTCTAAGTGAAAATTGAGAATAACAGTTTTCCTACGGCTTGTAGGCCTACCAGAGGTCATCACACGACATTAAAGTTGGCTTGTGATATACTATGAGTGCAAATAATATTATTGGTCTCATACTTCTTCTTCGAAAGGGCCCATCGGCAGATGCTCCGGATGCACCTCACTTTGGGCTTATTGTGCAGTTATTTGCCTCACACTTTTAAGACCACAAATTCACACCTGTATGTTTCACAATTTCACACCTTTCGGATTAAGGGACTCCGCTTCTTTTCTTTTTTCTTAGCTATGCAGTGCAGAAGTTCACATCGCGAAAATTTCTGTTTTTTGGTGAGAGAGTAATAAGGTGCTGCAGGATTTCAAGCTTCCGCCGTGGTGAAAAGCATGCAATTCTGAAATGTCCGTAAATATTCCGTTTCTAAATTCTATACTCAGTATTCAAATGGTAGTTACAGAGGTTTCGAGAAAAACAATCAGTCTCATCTTCAAGGTTAAGCAGTCCAAGAAGAATGCCTGGAATATTTAGGTGGGCAGTTGTATGTCGTCTCGAAACATCGGTAACTAATTACCAATGTAAACTGCATAACATTCCAGAAGAGCAAAGGCCTAATAAGGTGTTGTGGCCTCCTCCTTCACCAATCCGAATGCAGGACGATGTTTATTTGCGGGGCACGTTAAGAAAAATTAAGCATAATGAACATGCTCACACTGAAGACGATCAGAAAGGAATCATTCAGGATGTTGTGTCTCCAAAGAACCCCGACATACAATGATGAACCTGTTTGTGAGATGTAACGCCCAATGGGAGCCGAAAGATAGCATTTACAGCACATTCTTTAACCTAAATCTGGTAAGAACCTCATAATGTTAACTGCAAAATAATGAATTAAATTTTCCAGCACTTTCTTGGAATAAATGAAAAATTAAACTCAATATTAACTGAAATATACAAACTGAAATGCGTGGACACCGAGTAACGGCAAACTGTAATAGCGGCTATCATTGCGCTGCCTGCCGCCAAGCGATATTTCTACAGAAATTATGAACGTCAATTTTCGGATAAAACAAGAATACTCAGATAATAGTATTTAGCAAAGAACAAACATATATCGGTTTTTAGCTTCTAATATAGTAGCCGTGAAAGTGTGTTAAGTTCAGAATTGAAGTATGTTGTGCCTTCGATAATAGTTTATAAACAAATATGGTAATAGAAATGTCTAATATACTTAAGTCTATCGTCAAAGGTGACTCGACACGTAACAGGTACTTAATCAAGAGAAATGAAACTTATATCCGTGTCTCTATGATTAAAATCTTCTGGAATTAATTTGATCAACATTCAGGTAATCTAAAGTAGGCTTAGAATTGCCACATGTTTGGGTTGAGAATTGTAAGTAGGCCTAAGTAAATTTGAAATCTTTTTATTCTGTCTATTAGAAGGCATAAGTTAGAATTTAGGAAGAGTGACTATTCGATGAACAAAAGTGATATACTCTGCCGTCAGCAAGTGTGTGCGTTATTGTGATTTTTTATATTTCATGTTGTATATCTTCCGTGAAGCAGTTTAATTCGCACACACATGAAGCTCACTGAAGATGGCCAGGATATGTAGCCGAAACATGTAGGAGTTTTGTGTAATAAAAATAAAACATTGTGCAACTAGTTGGTGGTAAATTTGTGTGTAATGTTTTTATTCCACCGCAGTAGGTTGAGAATATGTTTCTGTGGATTTGTGGATTTTAATGAGCCCAGTATCAATCACTGAGATGAAAAATGGATACGTATGGAATCGTGGATGGAATGACAAATGAAAGCGGAAAATCTAAGTAGGCAAAATCGGGGGCCAGTCCCAGTGCATCTTTGTTCAACGCAAAATCCTCATGACCTCTCCCTGGAAAGAAACTGCTTCTTCTCGGTAAAAATACCGACGACTAACCGCATGAAATATCGTACCACTTTGCGGGTTATTACTCTGGGGTTTACAGTCCATTCTGTCTTCTTGTCTACAGTTATGCCAGCTGTGAATTGTGTAAAATTAGACTGCTGTGGTATTATCCTGAATGGAAAGTGCAGCCTTGATTTTGACCTGGTAACTTACGTAATATAAATAAATAACTTATGTTATGGAGTTAATTTCTCCTGAAAGACACACCCACGATTATATAACAGACTGGGCCAACAGCAGTGCGAATTGAGCAAGAAAAGGGCTGGTTTCAGTTAAATTTAATCCGTGAACCTACCTTCATCCCCCACTGCCATACTCCTTTACCACCACCCTGAACAACTCATTAGTATCTCACGGTAAATGGTACTCTATGCCAGAGGGCGCCGTTTGCTGACTCTTCACGGAGACAGCACTTAAGCGATACGTAACAAATGCATGTTACTTGACTGTGCCCTAAATAATGCTTGTAACACCGCCTTAGCCTTCTGTTGCTTTCTAGGCTATTTTGTCGATGTCCCGCATTCCAGCACTTGATTTTATGTTCCATGCTTTACAGTAATATCCTACTTCAGTTCTTCCATAATATGGAAGTCGTAAAATATTTCTCTTACTAAACTGAAATAACTGAATCCTACTTTGGTGGTCAATATGTAGGGAAAGAAAGGAATTTCTTAGGAATGTTAATTCATTAAAGATTATGAAGCCCGAACTTTCATTTTAATCAGAGTATTCTTCAGTTCAACATGAATATCTAATACTCCTAAGTTATTACTTTTTTCAATTGCACAAAATTATCTAAATTATACTGCCTACACCTTGGCAAGCAACGACACTCTTGGACACACCTGCCTCAGATTGGTCTAAGAAACAACAATAAGCTGAATTGTTATTTTGAAGCAAAGCCTAATAATAACGCGGACAGAAAGGTTTAGAGACGCAAGACATAAGTCAGATCTCCTTGATGTGAGAAGCCTCAGGGGACCTAACATAGACTCAGACCATTATTTGGTATGGGCTCGAGTCAGGGCAAGGATTTCAATGCTTCAAAAGGAATTAGAACTAATAATCAGAAATACAATACAGCAGCTCTAGAATCAGCTGAAGTTAGAGAGCGATACCAGGAAAGACTAACAGAAATCCTTGAAGAGATTGAGGGATGCAATAACATCGAAGGAATATGGGAAGCGATAAAGACGGCGGTTGAAAGTGTAGCAAATGAAGTAGTGGGAAAGGAAAAAAGACGAGAAAGATCTCAATGGTTCGACGCTGAGTGTGAGGCAGTAACTGAAGAAAAGAATAAAGCTTATAGAAGGACACTACAAGGAAACTGCACGAGAAGAATGAAGGAAACCTATAAAGAAAAGAGAAGAATTGAAAAGAGGATACATCGAAGAAAGAATGGGTGAAAGCAAATGCTGAACAAATGGAGTTACTAAGGAGCCAGAATGAAGCAAGAAAATTCTTTAAAGTAGTAAATGATGCTCAGAAGTCCTTTAGTTGTAAAAATAGGCTGATTAAGGATGAAACCTGGAGAATTATCAGTGAAGAGAAAGGGATCTGCGAAAGATGGCGTAGATATTTTAATGATCTTCTCAACCCCAGAGTGGTACCGAGAGGCTCCATAGACGTAGAGCAACAGGAAGATGAATTAAATGAGAATCGGAACCTCCAAAGGTCGAAGAAGTAAGAATAGCCATGAAGAAATTAAAGAACAATAAGGCGCCTGGAACGGATAATATCCCAGCGGAAATGCTAAAGCACGGTGGCAATCAATTGGAAGAGTTTCTCCTAAAAATAGTAACTTCAGTTTGGGAAGAGGAGAAAATGCCACAATAATGGAAAGAAGGAATTATATGCCCCCTTTATAAGAAAGGAGATCAAATGGAGTGTGGAAACTATCGAGGAATAACACTCTTAAATTTGGGATACAAGGTTTTCTCTAACGTGTTGTTCGAACGCCTCCTTCCGATTGTTCAGAGAGAGATGGGCTCATACCAATGTGGCTTTCTCCCAGGGAAGTCAACTATAGATCAAATTTTCACCCTGAGGCAAATCTTGGAGAAAACAACTGAATTAGGGATTGGTACGCATCACCTATTTATAGATTATAAAGCTGCATATGATAGTATAAATAGGGAACAACTATACCATGCTCTAAGAGAACTGGGAACCCCCAGAAAATTAGTGAGGCTAGCGAAAATGACAATGAGTGAGGTAACAAGTAACATAAGGGTTAGAGGGATGCTGTCGGAGCCACTGAACATTCAAAATGGTGTAAGACAAGGAGACGCGCTGGCGTGTCTCCTATTTAATGTCGTTTTAGAAAAGGTGGTAAGGGAATCAAACCTGTTGAGCAGGGGACAATTTTTTACAAATCAGTGCAAATACTAGCATATGCCGACGACATAGATATAGTGGCAAGATCCCGAAGGGCGATGGAAGAGTCATTTATTGCCTTAGAACAGGCTAGCAGAAACATGGGATTGAGCATAAACCAGTCGAAAACTAAATACATGGCTTCAGGGAAAGCGTGTAAGGAGAATATGCCACCCTCGATAACCGTGGGTGATTATACATTTGAGAGAGTTGAACAGTTTAAATATCTGGGATCGACAGTGACATACTCAAATGATACATCTTACGAAATCAAACAGAGGTTAATGGCAGCCAATAGAGCATACTTTGCACTAACAAAACTACTTTCCTCAAGGTTTCTATCTCGTATCACTAAGTTCATTATTTATAAAACACTTATAAGACCGGTGCTCACATACGCTTCAGAGACGTGGCCACTAACAGTAAGAGATATTGGAATGTTGGATACCTTCGAGAGGAAGGTACTTCGTAGAATAATAGGCCCAATCTGTGAAGGAGGAAGATGGAGAAGGAAGTACAACAACGAGCTGTACTCCATTTATAAAGATCCACCCATCAGAAGAATAGTAAAATCACTAAGATTGAGATGGGCAGGTCATGTGGCACGGATGGACGATACAGAGATACCTAAAAAGATATTAAGCGGAAACCCCGGAGGACAAAGAGGGCGTGGTCGACCGAGAACCAAGTGGTTGGATGGAGTTGAGGAAGATCTACGGAAAATGGGATACAGGAATTGGAAAGTACCGGCACAGAATCGAGACAACTGGCGGAAAATCGTTGAAGAGGCCAAGGTTCACAACGGACTGTAGAGCCACGAAAGAAGAAGAAAGGTTTAGCCTTTGCACTGTAGGCCTACTTATACTGGGAGGCGTATTTTGCCTCGTACACGTTGAAAAACTTAATAAATCAATACTAGCAAAAATATCGTTTACTGTGTTCCTTATCATGAAATGTAACAGCATTCTTACGTCTAACTACGCTATTTTATAGGCTTATATTCTTACCTTATATACTTATTAACATATTGATTCGTTCTTACTTTTTTGAAATATGTTCATATTTAATATTCTTACAAAACGTACAGCACGAAGTTACTGCCCAAAACGTACAGCACGAAGTTACTGTAAAAAACGTACAGCACGAAGTTACTGCCCAAAACGTACAGCACGAAGTTACTGCCCAAAACGTACAGCACGAAGTTACTGCCCAAAACGTACAGCACGAAGTTACTGCCCAAAACGTACAGCACGAAGTTATTGCCCAAAACGTACAGCACGAAGTTACTGTAAAAAACGTACAGCACGAAGTTACTGCCCAAAACGTACAGCACGAAGTTACTGCCCAAAACGTACAGCACGAAGTTATTGCCCAAAACGTACAGCAAGAAGTTACTGCCCAAAACGTACAGCACGAAGTTACTGCCCAAAACGTACAGCACGAAGTTACTGTAAAAAACGTACAGCACGAAATTACTGCCCAAAACGTACAGCACGAAGTTACTGCCCAAAACGTACAGCACGAAGTTATTGCCCAAAACGTACAGCACGAAGTTATTGCCCAAAACGTACAGCACGAAGTTATTGCCCAAAACGTACAGCACGAAGTTACTGTAAAAAACGTACAGCACGAAGTTACTGCCCAAAACGTACAGCACGAAGTTACTGCCCAAAACGTACAGCACGAAGTTATTGCCCAAAACGTACAGCACGAAGTTACTGCCCAAAACGTACAGCACGAAGTTACTGCCCAAAACGTACAGCACGAAGTTACTGCCCAAAACGTACAGCACGAAGTTACTGCCCAAAACGTACAGCACGAAGTTACTGCCCAAAACGTACAGCACGAAGTTACTGTAAAAAACGTACAGCACGAAGTTACTGCCCAAAACGTACAGCACGAAGTTACTGCCCAAAACGTACAGCACGAAGTTACTGCCCAAAACGTACAGCACGAAGTTACTGCCCAAAACGTACAGCACGAAGTTACTGCCCAAAACGTACAGCACGAAGTTACTGCCCAAAACGTACAGCACGAAGTTACTGCCCAAAACGTACAGCACGAAGTTACTGCCCAAAACGTACAGCACGAAGTTACTGCCCAAAACGTACAGCACGAAGTTACTGCCCAAAACGTACAGCACGAAGTTACTGCCCAAAACGTACAGCACGAAGTTATTGCCCAAAACGTTTCCAACAACAAAGCACCATTTAATGATTTAAAAAAAAAGTGCTACAAAGTTATCCCATTTTCCGACATGTTTCTGTGGTGGCCACCTCCATCGTCAGGGATAGATCCTAGACAGATGCGCGGTATAAACAGCGATGTGAAGTTTACAGCATGGATTTAGTTAAAAATTTGTACCCGAAAGACACGGAAGCAGGGTAGGTCTAGACTTAATCAGAGCAAGGTGCCTACGAATCCTATACAACCTGTATGTCTGCGAATGGCCTTGTATTTTGTTAACGTCAATGGAGCGTCTCTAAATAAGACAATCTTCAGCTGCATGTGTACATATGTCTGAAGAACAGCAAGCTCACCTGGCTGATAACAGCTCCTAATTCCTTGTGGGAAGAAAGAACCACACGCTAGTCAAATATGCAATGTGTTAAGTCATTCATCTTTAATGAAAGCAAGACTACATGAAAGTGCTTAGCAGGACAAATTCTGAAGCCTGAAATACGAAGCATTGCATTTGCAAAAAGGGTGGGCCTAAGTCACTAAATATTGTCTTAGATTTCTTTGAAATATGCTTCTTGTACAGAAGCCATTAAGGTGCAACTATTGCGATAAAAGTATAGGTGAAAGTGTCCATGTGCACTCCATGGAGGCTTATATGTGCACTGGAAGTCTAATACTACACATTATTAACCTTGTCACTAGATGGAGTTAGTCACGTAAGTGACAGGACATTTTCACGTTGCTCAGCAAGGTGACTACTTCAGCATTTGCGCTGTGACTGACACGTCAAGTACAAAGGGACAAAACCTGAGAATTTTTATGAAGAAGTAAACCAAATTCCAAAAACTACTCAATAAATTATCCAGTAATGAGAGTCATCGTGAAGAAATAATTGACCTATGATACATTTCTTGTTGACAGAGTAAGAGAAGAATGCTGAAAAATATCGGACTTCAAGCAACAGAAGAATGGAGGTAACTAAAAGAAAAGGAGATCAAGAGGATAGAGACAAAGGGGGAAAATACGACAGAATACACCAATCAGAAAATAAAACATTTGCGAAAACAGAAATATAGCCTTGGAAAATTGTCAATAAAAGTAAGAAACAAATCTCTGGAACCGATATGAAGAAAACACATCACTATTACTGGAATATGACTAGTTTCGAGGAAAGAAGTTTGTATGTGCCCAACTTGGAGGAATAAAAAACAGATACTATAACAGAAGATGTGAGCTAGAAAAACAATTTTCAAAAGGCCACAGCTGATTACCACTTGCAGATAAATGGCAAAATAGAAACGTTGTTTTTGAAAATGCTCAGCGCTCAAAAAAGCTTTCTTGAAAGAGCTATAAAAAAGAACTCAAGTTTTGGAATTAGTAGAAGATAAGGGAAACAAGCATTTCGTGGGCAGAATTTGTCTGATGAAATTATCAAACCTGCCCTTAAAAACCTACTCTTTCTCCCTCCGTCTTTCTCTCTGCTCCTTTTTGAAAACAGACAAAATCTTAGAGGAAATATTTATCCAAAACAACTAAACTTCAAAATAAATAGGTCTACTTAAAAACGTTTTCTGCAAAAAATCAGCTAAAGATAGAACTAATCATTTCAATTTCTGTACCTAGCCTGAAAGGACTAAGTTAACACTGTTTAAACGCAGGAAAAGTAATGGTTGAAAATTGAGATTACTGAAGAAGAAACATCTAAGCTGAAAAGCAATAAGACCAAAATTAACTTCTTAAAAAGGAAAGAGAAAATACTTTTCCATCCAACGCTCCCGTTTTCTTTGACAGGGCATTTCCTTTTGAAATTCTCCAGCCTTCACCCATTTGTGCGTGTGGTACAGTAGCATGTAGACAAACGTGAATACAGAGCCCTGTAGTAATGATAGCTACTGACAGCAGAAAACTTAATTTCTCCCAGAAACCCTCTCCGAGTGTCACTTTGTCCACCACAAATCCTACATGGACTAGACTGGCACTGAATCTTGCCTTTCGCTGTGAGAAGCCGGCGAATTACAGCCTGAGCATTAAACAAAATTATAATTAATAAATACCATTTCGTACCGCGCAGTGCACTTGATTAATCTCTGTTATAAAAACAAATCCGTTAATGCTGTACACTGCAAATAACATCCCTTCATTCTGAGACCCACAAAAATTACTGAAGATATGAAAATAATAAAAATGATTAAAGCATCCGTGATCCAGGAAAAGCACAGAACTGCATTCTTCGGACAGAATGTAGAATTTGTTATGTTATACCTGCTCGTACAGTAAGTAATCATTGGGTTTTAAAGAGTTATAGCGAAAATAATAATTTTTTTTACGAAAACACTTTAAAAGGAATAGCTTATGATAAAATGTTAATTACCTTTTACGTTTACCTTTGATTTGAGTGACAATTAGAGGGTTCCTGCCTGCACACATCGGCTGTACGATAACCCTTCCCTCTGATACAAAGCAATGTACTAGTGGAAAAGATCTGTCCGAAAATTCAAAGAAAACGTCAGAGGAAATTTTAACTCTCCCTGAGAATTAATGCCACATGTCAAGACAGGGAGGAGAGTCTCTGACGAGTGAAAGCATGTACATGTCGAGAGTCTGACGATTGATAACATGTCTTTAGTGACAGCATTACATCTTCAGTGGGTAGATCGCCTTTTCTGTAAATTCCGATAACTGCCCGACGTGAAATCAGAACCCTCATACAGGGTCGTGGCAACTCGAATGATTCAAGACTGTCTCATGCTTTCGTCAACGGACGACAATTATTTGTTTACTGAACACATTTATCTGATATCAAGTCTGGCAGGTAAGTGATATACAAAGAGGGGACTAATTAAATTGAAATTTGTTCCACTTGCAAGAAGTAAAATAAATATTTGTAGGCCTTTCATGCATGATAAGTATAACTTTAGACGTATTTGGACAGGAATTAAAAACTTTTGCGTGGAAAGTAAGAGATCCTGTTTTTAAAAATCTGGTTTAATAACAGATTTTTATTCGAAGTACGCTTTAGCGACGGATGGGACTTCAGGATTGGCACGTCCCTGCGAAGAGGACGTCGTAAAGCAGAAATCAGACCAAAACCCAGGAGTCGTAACATAGACTTATAACTTCTGAAAAGAACACACTTTTACAACCACCAGTTTACTTTACACCTTCCAATCTACCTCACAACATAAACATATGCCGTAAATTTTACAAGAATTTCAAAGGTACAAACGATGTTTTATGTTGATAATAATGCGAATGGTTCTTTATTTTTCTGACATGGCCTTTTATCTATAGATCACCATTAGCTTCAGTAGGCGAGCATACCTCGTATCCAGTTTAGATTTCCTGTCCGCTTCCATTATCTACACGTTCTTTCTTTGGTAGCAAAATATTATTTTGTGAAACCATGTTTGTATTTATTTAAGAAATCCGCAAAATTCTCATTCCCACGCCCTAGCATTTGTGTAAAATTGGTTTAAACATGGAGAATTTTGTAGACGTTTTAAACCACTTAAACCTAAATAAAAAAGCCTAGAGTGACGACGTAATAAATGGTAATTTCTACAAAATTTGCTACGTCTTAGGCCAGTTTACAATGTTTTGGACGTGAATAAAACGGTAGCTGATTTTCATTTGGTATGTTTATTTAAACCCCAATACACCTTTTCTCAAAATACGTTTTTGACTCAATGGTTTAGCCATTTGTTTTTTCCTAGACATTAATGAAATACAGATATATAAACGTGTATAAAATGTTTTGATTATAAAACCAGATGGCATAAGGTGACTTAGAAAATCCAAGCGTAAATGGAAGGATAATATTGAAGTGGATCTTTACAAAGCATAAAAAAAGAAAGGAGTTTGTAGAATGGACTTACTGTGTTCAATGCCTAAATCTCAGTGACATACCGTGTATATGTAAATCTGTCATGTGTACACTTTAGTACAAGGGTCTTTATATTGTGTTCCGTGAACAGAAGTATCAGTGCTAATTCCACAACTGTTTTTACATTTCCTCTGTTTTATTGCTTTTCGTTTTAATTTACTGCCTTGTTTCAAGTCTAGACCTATATATTACAAGTTGGTCTCAAAGTACTGGCACTGCGTCCTGTACGTCAAAGGTTTATATTCCATTATCACGACATGCTCCTTCGTCAGACGCCAGAACAGTGAAGTAGTGTGTACACAAAATTAAAAACCAACAAAAGACACGACGCTTATTAGAACTTTATGTAAGTGCTGGTGTGCAGAAATTCCAACAGAAGTCATTATGATTCAAGTAGCTGAAACAATCAGGATTACAGCATCAGGTTCTAGATACCGAAGCATCATCTTCTGTCACAGGTTTTCCTATAACTAACTAACTGACTGACTGACAGACAGACAAAGAGACTGACTGACTGACAAACTAACTAAAGAACATGATTCCTTAGTTTCACTGGTCAGCAAATATCCGCATTGTATGTAATGCAAGGGTTTGTGCTCACCAGAACGAACCACTGGATCCCATCAAGGGCTATTCAATTCCAGTCCTCTAGCTTACACACTATTTCTTAAAAATCCACTACAATATTATTTTTCCATATACTCAAATTTTTATCAAGCTTTTCTTTTCTTCATATGTTTCTGAATAAAATTTAACACATATCTCACATTTCTCTGTGCAAAATACGGGGCCTATATTCCACCCCTCTCATACAGCAAAATTACACGTCTCCTCCACATTAGTTGCATCTAATGTTTTCCGCCTCCTATTCCTTGCAGTCTCTAAAACTAACATTTTCAAGAACTTATTCTCAGACACCTTCAATCTACGTTCTTCCTCCAGGTAGTAAAATTTCAAGTTCAAAGTCCATCAAAACACAGACAAAACCGTAAATGATTTATGTTTCAATTTCTAGGAATTTGTTAAGAAGTAGTGACATAAAAGATTCTGAGCTAACTAGTAAGTGAAATGAATCCTTCCCCAAATCTAATATTCTACGCAGTTACCTTCTTTGTGAAAGTATGTGTAAGATTGATCTAAAATCTATTACTGCTAAATTCTCATGGAATTTATTATGTAAATTTACGTAATGATTTATTATTATTATTATTAATATTATTAGCATAAAACATCGCTTTTTACATCATTTTTTTTATCATAGAGTTTTCAAAACATGAGAACTTGCTTGAGATTTTAACCTGAAATTGTGCTTTAACTCTTCTATCTCCGAATTCCTGGGATACAGTCCCTCCATTTGCTTACCGACAGCCTTTACCTGAATGTTGCAGCCACCACACAGCGTTTAGTGTCAGATTGACTCCCTTAAAAGACCGAATGTCAAGTAAGTATGGGTGAAGGCCGTTTCCCATCAACATGTGATTAATCTGAGAGTGTCTTCCAATTTGGAGAAATCCACTTACATTTACTTGTATTGTATTGTAGGAAAATTTATTCAGATGCAGCAACGTTCAGTACTCTAAACATATTATCGTTATTAATTTAATATAATCGGAACTGTGGGGTCGATTATATATTTTTTCCCAAATTTTACATTGTAATTTTGTAACAAAATTTTATGTGTTAGGTAATCAGAGGATTGCCCAAACTCTCATTTCTTAGAACTGCCTTTCGTTTGGTAACATTTATCCTTTGTTGGGGCATGCATATTCGAAAGAATAGTGTCACAGACATTATGTCTATACACTACAGTATCCTTGAAGTAATAAAACGTATTATATTATCGCTAATAGATTTCCCTTATGGACGAAGAAACTTTTCCCTAACTTATTAAGAGAATTTTATTTGCAAGCGATTTTAGATAAAAGAAACGATTACCCCCTACGGCATATCCTATTAGTGAGTATGTTTTAAAACATAAGACTGTCATTTACAAGAGTTACTTATAATTTGCCTACAAATATTCTGTTTATTATATCCCAAAGCGACTGCATAAACCACACCGTAAACTAGAGAGTGTACTGCATACAGAGTGAGTTTTATCTAACACTTGTAATCTGATGCATTATTTCGGTACTATAGAGCTTTGACGATGATGTATGATACTCCGTAACGTATCCTTTTTGGGCTTTACGCATCGTCCGCTTATAAATTGAACACAAAGAAACAGGGCTGACTTCCGGGAATTTCGTTTTTTCATTGTAAATCGATGAGGGGTAAAGACCAATGAAAGAGATTGTTTAGGAATGGATGTAATGTGTTATGCCTATCGATCAATACCACAGCATGAAACACTCTTAAGTATTGAAGTTATCTTATTTTTTTTCAGAGTGAGACCGTAAATTCACAACGATATGTTACACATAACCTCACAGTTTCCCGAACACCGGTCCGATTACGAGGGAAGCAACACAATTTTAAAGCAAACAGTGCAAAATCCTACATTAAAAACAATTATATTGCCAATATATGTTACTCTGCTGGCGGCTGTGTTCTGTACGAAAAATGTTAAAATTTTTATTCATGTTACACCAATCAGATAAACTACTGACCGGCTCGTGGCACAGCCTGAATAAACAGGAAATGTGTGTGAGTGTGTGTGTGTGTGTGTGACAACTGAGCAGAGGACGTACATGTGGGGTAAGCAAGAATTTATCAATATTATCGATTATAACTCTGGAGACGAAGAGAAAAATAGCGTGACAAAAAAAATGAATTCTTTCAGAGCAGAGAGAGTTCTCAAAGAGCTCTGTGAGAACAAGCTGATGTAAATATGTATCTTTTTAAAACACAAAATTAAGATGATTCAGCCATTATGGGACAAAATATATCGTGGAAGAGAGGGTGTATTGAAGAAAAACTTTGCTTATTGAATAGCATGTGGTTCTTACATAAAGGTCCTTCATATGTAGGTAGCTAGTAAACAGAGTAGCAGCCTCTGAGACTCTGATAGGCCAAAACTTACAATTGCTAACCTACTGCATTCAAATCTAGTCAGAGTATGATCTATGTAATGAAGTATCGAACACTCGATCCAGTGTTCATCGGTGGTACCCTCAACTCTGATGCCTACTTCAGGTTTCTAGGGGATGAATTTTTAATCTGCAAATACTGATTTGTAGTGAATAAGTTTTATTCAAACAAGATGGTGTAAGTTCTCTCCAGGAACGACACACTTCGGTTTCTTCAGTATGTGTTAAGGAAAGAGAGTTCTGTCAAATTAATCAGTAACAACTGCCAGATCCATATTAATATATATATATATGTGTGTGTGTGTGGAGCAGTACACTTCGTCTAGGTTTTTTTTAAAGGCCAGGATGTTTAGAAATTATTTGCACTCAAACCAGGGAATGAAAATGCCATTTATTTACAATTCGAGTTACACTGCCTGTGTGCCAACTCTGATCACCCTTGTGCATAACCTATTAGTCCTTTGGGTAAAGATTGTGAACTTAAAGGGTTTAACTCTGAAAACAAATCTAGTCCTAAGCACCGCCAAACAAAAATTTTACTGAAAAAATAATGTGCCCAATGAATAATTTATTTGTGCTTGAGGGTCTTTAATACTTGACTGTACACATAAAGATCAACGTGACATCCCACATTAAAGAAATCTCGATTCATTAAGCTGTTTTTCTCACCGTGAAAAACGTCCATGTCAGTACGATATTTCATATGATGATATACTCACTCTCATTTCAGCATACTGTAGACGATTTAAAGTAACACAATTCTTAAAACTGTCTGCCTTAAATTTCCATACAAAAATCTGTTGGAACCAATGCGCTGTATTCGCAAATATGACATTAAGCAGTAACAGTCGCACGAGACTTTTTTTCCACACTGATTACTTTCATGACCTCTAAGGATCAGAATATTAAAACAGAGTTTAATTGTCAGAGACACAATTGCTCGCTTATACTCATGCCGGATTGATGTTTCAAAGTACATCGTCTGTTATTACGATGACACAGCAGGCTGTCTAAATTGCCAGATCCACGATAGACAATAGCGCAATCTACTCAATATGCAGACATTATCCCTGCGTATTTATGTGGCAAGGCCAATTGCCAAGGTCCGAATGGTGAAGAATTTTTATGCAGTCATGCACTTAATCCGGAAGAAATAATTTTACTCCAGCATTCTCATAGAAGACAGCACACAATTCAATTCTGCTTCGGTGGTCAATAAAATTAAATATCAGAATATATTCTATGATTACAGCAGGACATATCAATGGCACCCACTATTAGGAGTGTCTGTCAGGAGTTGTGATTATTTGCTGGTTATATTATGTAGCTGGTGCCATTTCTACACAATTTATGCTGCTTATGTAATTTAAAAGTTTTCCTTCGCGTAAGTAGATAAATACTTTAAATATATCTAGTGCTTAATCCGACGTTTCTCTTGCCAGGAATCTGGACACAGACATCAAGATTGTAGCTTAGAATTTAACACATTTGATATTTTGTGTTTCCTTGCCGAGGTTAATAGTGTCTTGTATTTATCGTCACAGCTTGAAAAAGTAGCGGATGGATTCTCGAGGGAATTAGGCGGCACCGTGAGAGGAACACTCAAGGATGAAGAGGAAATATTAAGTTTAATAAGTATGAAGCACATTTCATTATGCCGCTGGTACTAAGTCATCTAAATATGCACATTTCTGCTCTACCTCCCAGAATTAAGGAGTAAAGATGAATTTTAAGCCTATAATTACTTACAGACCGAGAGAACAGCAGAGAGGATTTTTAATGAAAAGTAAAATTTTCTAATTTACATGCGTGTAACATGTAGCCTATTGGACACATAAACATATATACACAAATATACACACATACATACGGGAAATCATACAAAATGGGATGTGTAGATTGTAGGAAAAATAATTTTCTTTTTTTTTGCTCTTACCCTCATTCACTATTTTTCCTTCTTTCCTTTTCTCAAGTCCATTTATTAGTCTATCCGATAATAATTTCTCTTTCTTCTCCATTCCTCCTCTATCTTTGTCCCATTCTTTCTCTTTGTCATTCCTATCGTCATTCTTCTCTCTTTCCTTTGTACTGAAGCACAGTCTCCTCAACATAATCTTCGATTTTCTTTTACCCTTTCATATATTTATGCCTCCCCTCCTATTTTTGCCATAATCCTTTCCTATACTTTTATTGGTCCGATGTGTCGTCATCCCTTTCCCTGAAGGTTGGCAATGGAGAAGCTGCTTTAGATTTTTCTCGTGTCCTAAAGACGGTTCTACATTAGAGAATTTGTTTTTTAAAAATATTAGTTGGCTTTATTTAGATAATTAGCCAAATAGATTATTCATCTAAGAAAAGGAAAGGTGGACAAAGTGACACTTTGACAGATCTTCCTGTCGACAATCATAATCTTTATCTAAGGCCAATTACATCAGATCCCTTTTCTGTGTTTAAGCCACAATTATTTAGCTTCTATGCTGTCTTATTATGAGAAACAAATGGCTAATTAAGAGATTGTTTTTATAATTGAGTTATTAATCAGGGCTAAATTTCTTAATTTATTAAATTAGGTAAGATATAGGATGTACATTGTTGTTACCTATCAGATTTTAACTCAAAACCATTCATAATATGTTTTCCTGTTCCAGACTGAATATGCTTTCGCATTATAATTTCTTGTGGGGTCCTGTGCATGTACGGGCTTTGTAATGACTGATCCTTCTTCAAGAAGATATTTTGAATTGAAAAAAATTATGGCTTTAAAATTTAGAAAAACATGAGCGTCATTACTTTTAATACTACTACTACTACTATTACTAATATATCTACTACTAGTAATAATAATAATAATATTAATAATAACACTAAGACTAATACTTCTACTACTACAGTACTGCATTTGGAGTTGTCCTTTTATTAAAGTAAACATGCTACGAATACTTTTCGGAAAGTAGCAGCCTCTGTTCTCAAGTAAAAAGCTTGAAGTTTCCATTCAGTTGGGACCAATATATGAAGGTAATCTTCATCATGTACTAGACAGAGTCAGTCTCCGAAAGTCGTGTATTTATGTTATATTGTCATTGGAAAAGCTAATAAGAAGGAATACACCTGAGTGGTCAAAGAACGCCTTTAAAGTGTGGGAGTTTTGACGCTGCAAATTTATCAGGAAGGTGTTCAAGATAAAAAAAATACTGCAACATTAAACCAGGTCATTTTGCCTTTTACGGTCCCCTAACCATTGCTTACCTGCAGACTCTCTCCCTATAGCATGGCAGAACTGCTGCATATGGATGTTACTGTGCTTCCTGGTGTAGCAAAAACGGTGAGGGGAAAGAGAATTCATCTCTCTATCTCTGGTTTTATGTATATACGAATTCACGTAATAGCAGTGACCTTGACCGACAAAATAAAAGATAACCACTAAATGTCACCATGATTGCTACTTACGCAGCCCCTCTCCTTATATCGCCCTCTGCATTCTGTTCCATTCATGATAAACATATCCGTTGACTCCTGTTTTCCTGCATGTATGAGGTATGTAATGGTTCATAAAATCTGTGTTTCAAGCAAAGACAGTGTTTTGGTTAAACTACCCGTCTTTCTGTTAACTTGTCTCAAGTCAGTGCGGACTTGATCAATATTCTCTAAAGGCATAAAGAGCCACAGGTTGTCTAAAAGCCTTAAATTTTCTTTAAATTATACACTCTTGCGGGCCGCGGTCAGCTCAGTTACTATAATGATTATGTTATATGCTTGGATGACTAAGTTTTGATTCCAAGACATAAATTTTTCTCATCAAGGCACACAGGCTGACATCCTATCCGTTGCAATTCGAAGAACCTTCAAGCGGCCAGGGCATACAATTGACCACCTGGTGCAGATTGCGTGGAGACACATCTACATTCCACCATAAGTATGCAAGTCGCAACGCTTAATTAATCAAAGGGCAATTCTGCTCTAACCTACTATGACTTGGAAATCAATAATTTTTCTCTTAATGTTTCGTTAGCAACAATGAAATTAGACAGAAGTAATTAGTAACAGTGTGACTGGTACTGCAGTAGCAACTTCACAGAATTTCGGCCTTGAGCAGCCCATGTCTTATGTCGTATTTATAATTACATGTAAACAGTGCATCTTGAGAAATTATAAAACATGCAACTATACAAACAATATCACATTAATAAATGAACAGACCTCGAAAGGAAAAACAAATTCTTTACAATATTCCACAACCCCAAAATATCAACATCACCAAATGTTAACGTTAAGTTTTTTAAACCAAGCATTCTGACTTAATTCCATCTTTGCAACCGGACCATAAAGTTTTAGTCCAAGACATAAAACAGTCTTTATTGCAGCAATAGAAAGAAGGGAGACATATACAACACCAGTCTCGCGACCTCTGGTAGTCAATCTAAGTGACGAAGACAGAACAACCGTTCAGAAAGCCATCAAAATCCCGCCAGAGACGAGTACCGTCGTAATAGCCCCCTCCACAGTTCGTATGGTCGTAATAGTCTCACCGTAGTACGCATCATGTCTGTGAATGAATGAGTGAATGAAAGTAGAAACAAAGTAGTGGGAGGGGAAAGAGTTTATTGTATGCAGCTAGGTTTTATTCATTCATCATGGGGTCAACACTTGTGTATTTTTATTCTGTTACGATTATGACTCTATTTAACAACCTCCTATAAAACAGCATAAAATATTTTCTGTGCTTTCTTAAGTGGTGTCGCATTTTATTGATAACTTTATACATATATATGTTTTTCTTTGATGCCTTTAGATACGTTTGAAATTAACTTGAATATTTAATGTTTTTCTTGTTTTAAAACTTTAACAATAAGGTACAGGTAAAGCAATCCCGTTATAGGCCTTGACAGGCCCTTAGGGTCCCAGGAGGTTGAGGCTCCCAGATTTTTAGACAATCGGCACATGAAGGTGGTAAGGTTGTTAGCTCTACGCACCGGCCGCCTTTACCCCCCAGGAAAGATTCCTGGTACTCATTTCTGTTGGAGGCTGAGTCGACCCCAGGGCCATAGTGCGACGAAACGATTATGTCAATGAAAAATTTCCAGTGACACCCTCGGAGATCGAACCCGCGACCTTCCGGTTTGTAGCGCAGTGCCTCAATCAACTGCGCCACCGCGTGCCCTCAAAAGTTTAACAGTGGAATCTGATAATTGAGGAGAAAGCTGGATCTTAAAGCCACAGACAAATAATCATACATCTATTATAAACGTCACTCAACAAATACTATCAGACATTTTCTGTTACACATGCTCAGTGCAAATAAAAATTTAAAAATATTCCCTCTTTAATTTATAATCATGTGTCCTACATGAGTACCTGTAACTTTAAAAGACGAGCTCCTTTAGCTCGACTTCTTTTACTGTCGAACTTAATAACAATGCAGTAGAGACACTCATATACTTAGCAATTTGGATATGGAAAACGGACACAAGTCTGCACCGTGTCTTCCTTTTTTGAACTGTTTGGTAAGAAAAATGGAACAAAGTGTTAAACTATATTGGCGACCGAGCAAAAAAAGATTTGATCGCGTGACGGGAGCCGACTTTATTTTATGAAATAAATGTGTCAGTCAGCTGTATGACGCTCCTAGGATAAGTAGACAGGGTTCTGAGAAAGAAAAACCACAGTACATGGATTGTTTGATCAGTCCACTTTGGATGAAGCACAGTCTGCTGTTTCATGAGCATCTTTGGAAAGACTAGCGCAGCTAAAATTTGAAACTTTTCATTTTATTTTTTGGTGATGTTAAAGGAAAGGATAACCGGAGTTTATACTGGTCCTAAAGTAAAAAAACTACATTACCTGTGAGCATACCTAAGGGAACCATTTTCGTACGCTATCTGACGATGCTGTAACACAAGCTACAGACAGCTATTATTTCTCCATTAAAGATCTAAGCTGGTCTAATTTAAACTATTCATTCTTTAGCATGTTGACATAGTGACAAAAAGCGCCTATTAGCTGCGCCATGTCCTTCCGCCTCTCACTCTCTCTCTGTCCACCTATCCATCCGTCCGTCGTCCGTCCGTCTGCATGTAACAGCTCTGCTCCTACAGATTACCGTACAGTTTGGTATTGAAGAATCTGAAGTAAACTGTCGAGAAACTTCACATTCTTTTAAAGTGAAACAAAAATATAGGGCACTTTGCACAAAGACCTAAGTATGTTTATTCTTGCCGGCGGCATAAAGTTGCCATAACGCTCAATAATCTCAGACTATTGACAGTGACATTTAGCTCAACATTACAAACGGAGCACATTGTTGCACTTCCTTTGCAAAAATGATTATGCAAATGCACCACAGTGCTAGGTTGTACGTACTGCCTATGTTGTTATTTAGTAGGAGTACTTGCGTCGGCTAGAGTGTGTGTATATATGTGTATATGTATGTATATAAAACATTTACATACATGCTCCGACCTTACATCAAGTGTTTGAAGAAAGTAGACGGAATGTGAGTTCATTTGAAGTGCAGTATGTTTTGAACAATGAGAACAATGAGAACAGGCACTCCATATTACATTAATTAACATAAAACGAAATTAAGCATTCACAGATTTGTTATTAATTGGATATCAACAAAGAAAGATTACTTTCCAATATAAAATAAAACTGAATACGTATGTTGGTGTCTTTAAAACTTTGAGTACTGGCGTCACTTTTGGCTTATTATGTAAATTATTCCTCTAGCCTTACTTCCAATGTTGATGCTCTGTTTATCATAAACATGTTTCAGATAGACTGTAAGTCCCCTTATTTTGCTTGGATTATACTCTGTAAAATAGTGCCCCGCTTTAAGTACTGAAACAAGGAACTAGTTATGAAACTGAGTTTAAAAGAGGTGTTCGCTCTTCTGGGATATTACGCACCATAGATTGGTAGTTTGTTACCGACGTTTCGGGACAACCTATCGGTCCCATCTTCAAGGGTCAAGCAGTCTAAGACTAAGACTGCTTGACCTTTGAAGACGGGACTGATATGTTGTCCCGAAACGTACGTAACAAACTACAAATCTACGTTGCGTAACATCCCAGAAGAGAGAAGATTTTATTTACTCCCCGGCGGAAGACTGAAATCATGAGTTTAAAAGACTTATTTTTAGCCGACTCAATGTTTTCTTTGAGGCTTGTCAGTCATCGTTCTTCTTTGTTAATTAACATTTCATTTACTTACTTTTAAAAAATGCTTGAGGGGCACTTACAAAGAACCTTTTTTGTTCTCTATGTGATGATATATGAAATAACGTAAGTCATCCTTATGTACGCCATTACACATACGTAGAATTGGAGGTAAAGTTCCACTAATTCCTTAAATCTGCCAATTGAATCACAGCAACCGATTTCGACTGAGAGATTCGATGTTACCATTGCCGTGACTCTGAATATTACCGCTTTCTGGGATGTGCTGCTCTCACGTCAGGGAGAAAATTATTGAGTTTGAAAAACCATTCAGATTTCCTGAATTTGAGTTTCAAAAGACTACACAGTCTCGCATTCCAGAAAATATTTATTATCAGATCTACAGTCATTTTTGTGCAGCCATAAGTAATTCTAAATAGCACTGAAATCGAAGATTTACGAATCAGTTTTCAGTAAGGGCAGATAGTGAAAATGACAAATCTTACCATGAGAAGACCCGCAGCATTTTCGTATCCAGACGTTGCTCGTTTAATTTATCTTCCCTTCACACCCTTTTTATTTATATCACTATAAGCTGGGATGAAATCCCTTATTTGTAGGATTGGTGTCGATTGTAGAATTGTGATACTATCCTTCAGCTGTCAGAAAATTCACATAGAAACCTGGTATCTCAACATATCATACTGGATACCCGTAAAAAACTCCTCACTTCAAAATGAGATTTCGGATATTTTCCAATTTTCAAACGCCGTTTCAAAATTTACTATTAAAGATAAGTATGCGTTGTAGCCCTCCACTTTACTACAAATACTCTCATGGAAAACCTATATAGGCCTACCACTAAATGCAGCAAGCTTGAGTGCCTTTCTGTGTAGGATTTTGGACCACTTGTTGTGTTATTACTGAGACCAGCCCGCTATGTGCAAAAAGCTTTTGTGTGTTATTCAAACTTTAATCGCTAAGCTCACTGCACTAAGATGTAGCGTAAATTACCAGCAGAATGATTCTGGAATATACATAATAGAAATTATTTTCAAAATGAAGAATTCACATATCAGCGGCATTTATTAATATTATTATTATTATTATTTTATAACAAATTAAAACTAAGAACACGTTCCTTATAGATGTAGGCTAATTTTTCCGGATATACAATTAAAATTTCGGGTTGTCACCACGTTGCCTGTGTTACATTACACATAAGTAACATTCCGCTTACATCGCCAAACGTGCAACTACTGATCTCCATACCAACGCCTTGTATCTACCTCAAAAGAAGCACTGTTTACTGTCATACAATCAAACGTGGAAGAAAATTTTTCC
This sequence comes from Reticulitermes speratus, assembly GCA_021186555.1. Lineage (NCBI taxonomy): Eukaryota > Metazoa > Arthropoda > Insecta > Blattodea > Rhinotermitidae > Reticulitermes > Reticulitermes speratus. The sequence continues at coordinate 33,117,554 of JAJKFL010000003.1, read as the reverse complement.
ACGGCTCCAAAATAGTTATTTTAGATATTATTTTCAGAAATATTTTATATATTTCAATATTTCTTACCAGACATTACTAAACGTGTGGTACTACTGTTACTCCAACCTCATAAAACTTGCGCTTTCGCCATAATGATATTAACGATTAAAGGAAACTGTAATTAAGACCTTGGAGTTTCTTGCACTGGTATGATGCTCTACAAATTTTCGTAAAAATAGGTAAAGTGATTGAAAATTTGAAAGCCTGAAAGACACATAGGCTGCACAAAAACATTCGTACGGCCTGGTGTTCCCGTAAGAGAGATTTTCGAGTCTAATTTGGTCACTAAAGACGGAAACAGTAGGCTTTTGTGGTCATCACACACACTCTGTGTCTCTCCACAGTAAAACTTTGAAGCAATTGACAGATTTGTATGAAATTTGGCACAAATATTACTCCTTGCGATAATACTCCAAGGCCATAATTTTTAAGCACATTTATTGGTCATAAAAGAAAACATATTTGTAAGTTGCTAGTCATAATACGCAACCAACATATTTCCAAAGCTCAAGTTCATAAGATAAGACGTCTCGTTGGATAAAGTACCAAAATTTTTATAAAAGAGCATCAGAGACGTATGTAGAATTCCCGAAGGCTCCGTGGCGCTGGGGAACAAGCCCGCTACAACTTGTCCGTCTTTCGGACTGGGTTCCTTTCGTCTGAAACAAGGCAATGCTGTGAATTTCTGCTACGCCTTGTGGGAGTAACTTAGCTAAAAATTATGTCTTGAAAAGCAGTAGAAATTAAGTGTGACGACAGAAGTACAATGTTGGGTAAAGTGTATCGCGAGTGAAAAAGAAGAGTTTAAAAAGATATACGAAACATCGCATGAATATGTGCAATGAGAGACAGATCAACAAGAATCGTAAGAAATAAAATATAGACTCCACACAGAAAATAAAGTTCCACAGGATACGGACATATATTTCATTACCCATTTTGATTCGATCCATTTTCGTTTCCAATTAATTTAATTGCAATTGTAACTTGAAAGTAATTGGTGAGTTTGATAATGTAATGGCCGCACGTATGATGATGGTACGACAGTACCGAAGCCTTTAACGGAACAAAGTTTGACTTTGTTGCAAACGACTGTAATATTTAGCGAAAAATATTTTGTATAAAATTAGTTATGAATAACTATCCCATAATTTCAATTCAGAAGTGAAAAAAATCTTGTTAGTTTCCCATATTTCTCAATTGCAAGTTAAATTGGCCTGCATATTCTGGAATATTTTCCATTTTATCTTCTTTGCTTAATGTGCAGTGTTTTACAAGTGTGACAAGTATAATGTAAAGCAATCCCTGTATAGGCCAGAAGAGACCCTGAGGGTTCCACGATGTTGAGGCTCTCAGATTTTCAGATAATCGGCACGTGAATGTGGTAAGATTGTCAGCCCTAAGCACCGGTCGCCTTTACCCCCCCCCCCCCCCCCCCAGTAAATATTCCTGGTACCCATCTCTCTTAGAGGCTGAGTCGAACCCAGTGCTATAGTGCGGTCGGAAGAATTAAGTCCTGCCTGTAGCGCAGTCCTCAACCAATATGCGCTACTGCGTGCCCCAAATCTCTAAGACAGTGCTCCAACAATATTTAATATGCAACACCTTGATTTCTTCCTCATGTATTACAGCGCCCAGAAAGTAATGCAACACATTTTTTTTCTCATTCACAATTGATTTTATTAAAACTTCAAATATGTCACATCATTACATGAATCTTTAGGCTACCTAAACCTATTTTTCAACATAGTCTCCTTCTAAATTTTTGGCCTTACCCCACTGAGATGCAGAGCCTGTGTGCTTTCGCGGTACCACTCTGCAGGTCTCTGTCGCAACCACCTCTTTACTTCGGTAATGACCTCCTCGTCGTCCTCAAACCTCTTTCCGCGGATTGCATCTTTCAAGGGAAACTCTGAAGAAGCTGAAGAAGTGTTTCCGGAGGGTTCGTTCCCATAAAGATGTGACAAAAGTGCTTCTTCACCACGACAATGCGAGGCCACACACAAGTCTGCGTACCAGAGAGGCCATCACAAAGCTTCAGTGGACTGTCCTGTCTCATCCACCTTATAGCCCTGATCTGGCTCCTTCTGACTACCATCTTTTCAGTCTCTTGAAAGATGCAATCCTGGAAAGAGGTTTGAGGACGACGAGGAGGTCATTACCGAAGTAAAGAGGTGGTTGGACAGAGACCTGCAGAGTGGTACCGCGAAAGCACACAGGCTCTCGCATCTCAGTGGCGTAAGGCCAAAGATTTAGAAGGAGACTATGTTGAAAAATAGGTTTAGGTAGCCAAAGATTCATGTAATGATGTGACATATTTGAAGTTTTAATAAAATCAATTGTGAATGAGAAAGAAAATGTGTTGCATTACTTTCTGGGCGCCCCTCGTATATACGAGCATGACCGTGGATTTATTTGTTATACGTTGTTCCAGGGACATATTCCCTTTTGCAGCTAAGCGATTCAGTTTCATATGGTGCTCTTAACGTTCTTATATTCGTTGTTATACCAGTGGGTTGTCAAAGTAATGGCATGAGCCGGACGGTTTATGGCTGTCTAAAGCTTTTGACATCTGAGCAGCATGCACGAGAAGAGTTGCACCATTAGGAAAAATACTACATATCTAGATTTAAGTAACTGGACAGAGAAAGGTCAGATGATTTTATAGGGATAGAAGAAACAGCTAATGGGCACAGTAGTACAGTTTGCAACCTTTATATGCCATGTCGTGGCTCGCCTCTGTGTAATTGGCTAATGTGTATGTACTGGGCCTACTTCCTTCCGCTGTACCTCTCTGTGGGTTTAGTACGTACCATCTCCGAATTACAGGGGTAAAACTAAAATACCTCTGCCCTTTTCGCGAGTAACATGCGTTAAAGTAGATAAAACCTGACGAATTTATCTAGTTTAAAGTAGATAAAAGTAGATAAAAGTAGCCAAGTGTAGAAAAAGTAGATAAAATCTGACGGTTTAAAACCAACACTTTTAACACGTTAGGCCTAATTAAGTTTGCTGACCTTTACGTCTCAAATTTCTTTAGGTTTTTCTCCATTTAACAAATCAGTGCCTTTGACAGGAATATTTACTAAAAAAATAGTCGTAACTTTTTCACGGTAACATTGATGGCTATTTTCCAAAATCACGAAGTTAGCAGAAAGAAACTGAATGCTTTATATTTGGGGATTCAAAAACAAGAGTTATTCTTCTCACCCAGTATTCCAGGATTCGATTGGTTGCTAATATTCTTCTTATGACAATATTAAAAATATACAAAGAATAATAATAATAACACTTACATACAAAAATGAGGGAACTTGCATTCGTAATTTACTCTCTGTCTCGCTACCAACTTTAATTTTTTAGTAGTAGTGATTTTATAAATGGGTGAATAAAGGTAAAAAAAAAAGATATAAAATTGTAGGATTGAGATAAGCAAAGAGGAACTATTTTTTGATTGTAAGAAGTGGAAAGAATGCTCAAGTAAAAAAAAAAAGGGTATTAGTTATCCTAGTCTCTACTTTACTTAAGGTTCAAGGCAAAGGTTGTAAAATTGTCTTGTAAAACCTTACATTACTTTCAGTTTCAATAGGAAGCCTCAGAGGAAATATTACTATCTGACATTTAACGCCCTGAATAAGAAACTGCAACGTGGTCAGGTAACTTAAACCCGGAAATAATGTTCTTAAACCTTTCATGTTTTTATGTCTTAAAATACCCCTTTATTGCCAAATACCATATATCACGGACGAAGAAACAGTAGGAGGAGAAGTTAAGTTTTAAAACTCTTAAAGTTCGATGACCTAAAAGACTGCTTAGTCACATTCTTAACTGTCGTCGGAGAACCCTTTGATGGGCGAACAAAAATGTGAACCAATAAAACCTTTCCCTTTCGAAATTCTCAAGAAATATTGTGTTATTGTGTTGAAAGAAGGTAATGGCATAGACTGCAGGGAATGTAACTTAGAACGGCTAGCATGGTGAATAGTAAACACTGACCATAGCATGAGGGTTACACAAATCTACCTTTCCCCTGGAATACAAAGATGCAAAGTTGCCGAATGTACATGTGAGAATTATAGGTACACACTCATATGTAGATACATACAAAATGTGCAGGTATTTGAAAAATGAATTCATCTCTATATTATAATCTTATCATTAATAACAGTATTACTACTACTACTATTACTACTACTACTGTTAGTAGTAGTAGCATAAAAATAAAACGAATTGGTCACAAATTTTAGGTTATACAAAGCCTTTCACTGCGTTTTTATTTTGCAGGTGAAAGTGGGCGTAAAATTGAGCTTATTAAAAGCATAAAACTACCATTAATTCAGAAAACAAGCATCAGAAAGAGGAAGTCATTTTGCATAATCAAATATTTATCTTTATAAGCGCACAACTGCACGCTTTTACCTAATTTGTGTGTGCACAAGAAGACTACAAAATTCCAAGGTGCAAAATATCACGTAAATGTGTGTGTACAGATATTTCTCCTCCTATATCGGAAGAGAACGCGTATTCTTCTATCTGCACAGCCATTGCACTCTCCTATACTTCCCTAAGGTTTCGTAAAATCTTCGCTGTCCTCTGACAACAATCCCACCTACACTTCTTCAGTTCACCACCCACTCCCCCTTCTTCACATCATTCTTGACAATTTATGACACCAAAGGTTTAACCCTTTGCGTCGTATTATCTCTCCTAGGCTAAAGAAAACAACCCTTCTAACCCTAACGTGGGGTTGGTGGGAGGGTTATAGGAAGATTTCGTTTTACAACTCGAAGCTTACACAACATCAAAGCGCGGTTTTGGTATGTGGCAAGGGAAAAATATATACGTTTCTCTTACGTCTGCTTTTTTCTTGCGTTTACTGAGAATTCCGTGGTTACAGTGACGCGTGGCATAGAGTTCAAGGGTCTGTTGCTTGACCAGTGACATTTTGAAATATCTTATACCAACGGACTTCAGTGTTGTTTTTTTTTTGGCACACATTTCAGCCCGAAGAGCTAAGAAAATGCATCCAACCAGCTGAATGTTCGCACATGAAGAAAAATGTTTTGTGTCTCTGAAGAATTTGGACGCATACGTCGTTTTCGTGATACATTGGGCAATACTGGCAAAGTTTCTTCTAACTCCATAGAACGATTCCAATATTCTGTGAAAAATGTAAGGTAATATTCAGCTTATATTTTTTTCCGCAATTGGGTTTTTATCATAAATAGGACGACGTCCAATCTTCCACATTTTATACGCATGTGATCTATGATTCTTTCAGAGAGTAAAAGATGATAGGCTTTGCGACGTATAATATATAATGCTGCACACAAGAAATCCGCATGAACGTAGTTGAATCTTAAGTCACATATGTACTACGCAAATAAAAAAAAAAAACAAAATTAACACAAGCCGTTTTATTCTGATAAAGGACAGTCTAAGAACATTAATTCTACAAAGAAGAAATTCGTGGCATATAGACATATCATATACTAAGATATTTACTTACCGAGAAGTTTAAAGCGAACATTATGACCGTACTTTCCTTTCTATTCTTACATGTACAGAAGGAATGTTTCTTTTTTCTTGCTAATGTCTATTAAACTTACACTGCTCTTATGTCAGCAGGCCTGCATATAACAACACCAGAATTGTTATTTTAATGCAACTTGACATCGAAGAAGTTCAAAACGAGTTAGGCAACGTACTTATAACGTAAGTTTGTGGTGCGTTCGCGTAACCATTTTTGCAGTGGAAACATAAAAATGCACTCTGTGTGTTGTTGAGCTACACGTCACTGTCAACTATATAAAAATGTTGAGTGTTGCACAAAAATGCTTATATGGCAAATTTATGCCGCCGGCAACATTAAAATGTATTCATGCTGCGCTGAAACAAAGGAATGTTCATTTGCTCGTGGCCGCCTTTAGACGTACAATCTGGCTAAACAGTTCGTAATGACATATAAGTGTTTTTCGTTTTCGCAGGCTTTGTAAGCGCTGCCTAACACAATTTAGGAAACCAGACGGTATTAATCGACTATAAATTATAAATTTTTTGACGTATTTAAGAAAAAATGTGGCTATATGCTGAAAAAAAGTAATGTTTTTTTTCCATTTCGGAACAACTTGAAATCGTATTTGTTTTATTCTTGTACTAGATTTTTGTATTAGACTACATATGAACTCCAAACACACATTAAAAGAGACACTGCCAGTAGCCAGGGTATACAGAACCGAATAAGAGAATGATTTTTATATTGGAGAGGAATTGAAAAGAAACCGTCATTTTATGATGTGAAAGAAATAAAACGAAGAGCGTTGTAGGATAGCCAGCCGCAGGGCGAAGGCTTGAATCCGGGATCTCCCGATTACGAATCAGGGCTGCTACAAGCTCGACAGTAACTTTCGGTTTTCATATGCTATTGATTAGCAACTTACAATAAGAGAAGTTTGTGTTTTGACAAGTATAAACCACTGCAGAATTTAGGATTAAAAATTGTTATTTAGTTTTATTAAGTATTCCGCTTACATTTCATGCAACACTTACTCAGATGTTCTCATGAAAGGAGTCTGAGGGTAGTAAAGGATAAGTAATATCCTTTGCATCCTTCCTCGGCCTTATATTTACTAAATAAATTACAGGCTTACTAAAGGTTCTTCCTGACTACTTTTGATTTTACTGAAGAAAAATACAGCAATAGCTTTGCTTCATGCAGTTCTATTTAGATTTCTTATTAATGATGAAACACTTTATTTTAGACTAAATGTTATAAGACATATATTTTCATGTTAAGAAGTAAAGATAAAAATTGCTTATTAAATTCAACTATTCACATAGACTACATGCATGAACAGAAAGCTACTAATTTTAATAATTTTGAAAATATATGCAACAGTAGTATATAATTTGATTTGAATCACATTCGGAATACAAGCTTATCAATTATATGCGTTTTAAAAACCTGTACTTTTCATTAAAAATTAAAGGGGCGCTTAAACAAAGGAGGATGCAGGACGCGGGGCATATACACAGCATGAAATAAATAAAACATGAAAAGCCTAAACAAATTTAGTCGGAAAATCTGATAGGAAAATCTAGAAGCAAGTAGGAAAACAACATAGAAAGACTCGTAAAAAAATAGGATATACGAATGTAGACTGGATTCATGAGCCTCAGAACACAAATATATGACTGGATTTTGTGTAAGCTGCTATGCAAATTCCGATTAAATAAAATTCTGGAAAATTCTAGGAGAGCTGAGTGCCTACTGCTTCCTACTTTAGGGCTTTAGTTTAGTTAAGTGTGTAAGGTCATAAAATTACCAGATGTCAAAAATTTTGTAGTTTGTCATACAGGCAACTGTGTCTAGTTTTCGGTATATTTCTCACAGTAAAAGTAAATGAGTTTTATGAAGTATGGCATATTATTAAATATGTCAGTTTTCGGTATATAATGATCCTATTATTTCACGGGACATTCCCCATTTTATGGGATTGCAAGAGCTCTGTCCCGGTGTACCGCAAAATCCTGTTCGGGACGCCAAATAACCCAGGTTTCTCCAAGTCATAAAAGTAAAGCTTTCTGACAAAGCTACGAATATTTTCACTTCTACATTTGGAGGAAATATCTGTACGAGTAGGACAGCCTTCAGCCAGCCACAACAGAAATGATTGGTAGACGGACAAGTTGTGTAGATAAGTATTAGAGTCTAGATTAAGACTGCGAATTATAGGAAAAGGGACACGTAAAAAGCAAATCAGTAAGTGAATCGATCGTCTGTTTTGTGTCGTATTATTTATATTATACACTAATATTTTTTCTTCGAATAGTATAATTTTATAAGAGTTATCTGCTATTAATATTAATACAGTACTGTGACTTTTCCTTGCATGACAGGTTAAAAATCTTTTCATCTACATCCCTCCGCACCTAAATATTTCTAACTGTCCCGGATTTCGGATTTTAAAAAATATAAGTCCTATCTTTAAAATAATTAATCTGTAATACGTCTTTTATATATCGCTCTTCGGCACAATAACCATCCTTATTTCACAGAGCGAAATTTTTTATGCACATCCTACTTTGGTCCCAAGTGCTACCCGTACAGGTCCTTATGTGTTATAACTGTCAGTAGGCTGTTGGGCACGGACATCTTTCAACATTGACTGCTGGAAAATGTTTTTCTGGAGCTAAGTACGGAATTTGGTTGATAGTCCGTCACTACTGCTTGTGTAGCCAGTGCAAGCTGCATCACCACTGTCTTGGTCTGTGACACAGTACGTAATCTGCTATGAAATATCTTACTAGATTCCACTCCTTTCGGTCAGTTATAAAATATATATAAATATGATAAATATATTATTAAAGTTTTCATGCATCTGCTTCATCTTATACGCAATTAATAATTGCATTTAATTTAGAGGCCGCTTGAAATTTGCCTGATCTGCAGTGTTTCTTCACTGGGAAGAAGCATGGTTAGGCTTACTAGACGATATGCATTTTCAAGACTCGACACTTTTTCTGACAAAAATATCAAAACAAACCTCTCTAATGAGGGACGGCATCATAACACAAATGCTACCTAATATAGAAGTTACTACATTTTATTACACTATACATATTAGAATTTTGTACAATCATGGATATAAGAATATAATGTTCAGTCCATAGCATCCAAAATTTCTGCTGCTCGCTGACGTGTCTAATGAATGAGAATATCTTACATTTAATCTAAATAACGTGACACTCGAGGCGTTACAGTTCATTGCCTGTTAATATTTAGTTGCAATTTTAATGTTGCGGTGAACATGTTAGAAACCAACGGACTATATATTAAAGAAGATCATGAGCGCTGTATTTTATAACCTTATTCTATACGTAGTTGCAGCATCAAGCAAACAAGATTGTGTAGCTGTATAGACATACACAACAGCAGAATGATATGGCAACAGAATAAAGGAGATGAAATGGTGTTATCGTGATGACGACCGAAAAATCAGCAAACATAGGCAGATTGTGTTCAGAGTCCTCGTAAGCTATACGATCACAACCTTGACATCAAAGCCGCAAGGAAAAAAAGTAGGAAATATCGTCAACACTTCTAATCAGCAACGGTGAAGACGACAATGACTAAAACGTGTAGGAATACGTGTATAACTTCTGAAGTTGCAAGGAGGAAATAAGAAATGCGGACCGAGGAGAAGAGGCTGAGTATATTTACTGCAAAAGGTAGGCTTAAGTTACAGTCATAAGGCATTTCATATCCAATACTTTTAACGCTTTTATGAACCTTTCCGACAGTCTATCGATTCCTGGCTCCATATACCGTTGCTTAGCCACAGATCACGATGGCTTCATTATTCTCCTTATTTTAAAAGCACACGTACTTGCTTATAAATGTGAAATATTTCAAGCTTAACGTGAATGCAGATGCAAGTACGCCTTCGTGACTGGTTAGTGGGTGAAATTACACTGTAGTAAGAAGAACGGAGCGGCCTTCCTGAGAAGCCAATAAAAACAGAACTGTTTAAGAGGCACTCAACCTTTATTTGGAATTCGATAATTCATTACCGTGTTCATAACACCGCAACACTTATCCTTAACTTGAACTAAGTAAATATCTTCCATAGCATCTTATCACATTTCTTTAAAGAAATAGGGAGATCATAAATGCATGCATGTATGTATGTATGTATGTATGTATGTATGTATGTATGTATGTATGTATGTATGTATGTATGTGTGTATGTATATATGATGTATGTATGTATGTGTGTATGTACGATGTATGTATGTATGTATGTATGTATGTATGTATGTATGTGTGTATGTATGTATGTATGTATGTATGTATGTATGTGTGTATGTATGTATGTATGTATGTATGTATGTATGTATGTGTGTATGTATGATGTATGTATGTATGTATGTATTAGTATGTATGTTCGTATATATGTATGTATATGTGTATGTATGATGTATGTATGTATGTATGTATGTATGTATGATGATGTATGTATTATGTATGATGCATGTATGTATGTATGTGTGTATGTATAATGTATGTATGTATGTATGTATGTATGTATGTATGTAAGTGTGTATGTATAATGTATGTATGTTTGTATGTATGTATGTATGATGTATGTATGTATGTATGTATGTATGTGTGTATGTATGATGTATGTATGTATGTATGTATGTGTGTATGTATGATGTATGTATGTATGTGTGTATGTATGATGTATGTATATATGTATGTATGTATGTTCGTATATATATATGTATGTGTGTATGTATGATGTATGTATGTATGTACGCACGTATGTATATATGTATGTATGTGTGTATGACGTATGTATGTATGATGCATGTATGTACGTAATATATACGTGTGTACTTACACACGTATGTATTATGTCTGTATGTATTACGTACCTATGTATATAAGTATGTAGGTATATATGCGTGTATGTATCAAAAACCAAGAACCAACTAGATGCACAATATTAAATGTGTGTATGTATTATGCAGTATGTATATATGTATGTACATATGTATATGCCTACGTATGAGTATGCATGCGCGTATTTATTTGTTTGATACTTGCATGCATACATGTGTAGTTGTATGTATGTATGTAAGCACGCAGTTGAGTGTACACGTATGTATTTGTGCATAATGCATGTCTACATTGTAATATGTTTATGTACGTATGTATGCATATTTTAGGTGTATGAATACATCTTATGACATTACTGCTCTTTCAAAATGTTGTAACAAACTGGTAGGTAAAACTAACATTTATTCAGAAAATATTCCGGTAATCTTGAGGAAAAATTGAGAAGAAACGGTAACTCGCACCGAAACAAGAATCATAAAATAGAGCACGACACACGTATAAGTAATAACATTTACTGTAATATAAACCAGTCACACAAGTGCCTGTACAAGAGTTGAAACTGTGGTCATCCTCTCGCCTGATGACTGCTGTCAGAATGCAAACAATATGACGCAATGTATATTTAGAGGTGTAATTTGCTAGGGCAACTTATTTATCACTTTGAAAGAATAATAATAAAAATATTTTTCTACAGTCCCTCAATATTAGAAAGTTGAAATCTTGTATATTCATAATTCTACAAATAATTATTTGGCCATTAATTTAGTCTAACTGTTAAAATAACAATTTGACAACATGCAGTACTTTATTGTGTCCTTAAATAAGCTTAGGACTGACTTTATATATTTATTTAAAAAAATAAAAAAATTTGATATTCTCAGATTTATCGAATGACATTCGACAGGTAAACAAGTAGTATCATACTTATTGGGTAGAGCTTCTACATTCTTATTTCTTCACTGCTGTCGTAAGATGCATAAGAAGAAAATCTGTTATTGAAAAGTACTGTGTTCTGTAAAGTGCAACATGAGTCCTGAGGTAAAAGAAACTACACATTTATTCAGCTGTTGCATCAAGAAGTACTTCCAGGCCTGTACTACGAAATTTACGGCGAGTGACACAAGCCACCACTTTACATATTCAAGGAGGTTCAGCTGTTTGTAGATATTACAAGTGACGTACTTTCCCTATATACTGAAAGGATATTTAAGTATTGTATGTACTCCGGCCACTATTAAGTCACTTCCATAATTCTGTCTCTTTTAGAGGAAGTATCTGCATAAAGTTACGAAAGTTGGAAAGTCGCCCAGAATGTCCCAGCAGTAATATTCCCTGTCATTTTGAATACTTCCATAGGCGGCCATCACATCTTGAATCTCAGAGCGAGCTCACAACAATACATCTCACAGCATATTAAACTAATGAATATCCCTCTCCAAGCTTAGTCACAAATTGCTACCTTATAACTTGAATAATCATCCCCACCTTATTAAGATCAGACCATCATTAACGAATGCTATTTCATACATGATATAACATACAAATTACAAACTCCTCAACATGAGCATACATCTACGCTTCCCTCATTATAAACCTTTACCTTGATACCCCACTCTTTAAAGCGTCTAAAATTACAAGCAATAGAGTTGAGGTAACCTACAATATTACTCCTGTTTAGACTAGGTATTCACCATGTAATTTACAAAGAACCTTCCTCCCTACGCTACGTGACCGCAGACCGTCACTTCTGATAGCAAGGGAATTGGCACATGGAAGTCCTGTAAGCTTTACGTTGTAATGTCTTTGCAGTTACGTGTGTCGTCTGAACAACACCGTGACTGTTGAACGTGCACAAAATTAGCAGTATGCTGCTGTTTATTGCAACACACAGCCCCTAACATGTGATGCACATAATAACATGAATAGGAAAGATTACAAGAGTTAACAACTACACAGAAACACACTTCTAATTTATGGGTGTGTCCAGAAAATTGAGTTTCTAACACAAAAGTACTGAAGACTTTTTAGGGACGTGTTCCAGATTCGATTTTTACATTTCGATCCTTTCCGACACTAGAGCTTGTATAACATCTGTCGTGACTTCCAACGTCCATTTCTTTGATTGAAATTCGGTAGCTCTCTTTACAAGTCTTATGCCTTATGTGTCAGCCGAAAGACTTTAGGAGAGCAAAATAAAAACTTCTAAAACAAAATTAAAATAAGAGAAATGGATCAAATTGAATAAACAGACCAACTAATGCACTATTTGACTACTTTAATGTAGTGCAACGAACGTACAACACGTTGTACGTTCGTTTAAACATGTGCTTGTTTTAGTAGTTTTTAACAATACCGAGAACCCCGAAGATGGACCTAGGTCCGAAAAACGTGTAGGGTGTATAAGAAAGACACTGCATTAAAGTAGTCAAATAGTGCATTAGTTGGTCTGTTTATTCAATTTGATTCATAGAAATGCACGGTGATAATAGTGTGAAAAAAAAGATAAATGGAGTCCATTGAGAGGGAGAAAATAAGCCAGTTCGTAACTAATAAGAAGCAAGGCGTTTTGTTTCGAAGTTTTAAATCCAATGACAAAAGTTCTGGAAGTCATCACTTTCGTAACACTTGAAAGTATTGTCTTTGAGATTATCCTTCGTGAACAGGATAGTACTAACATTTTATTGTTATAAATGTTTTAGTGATTTATTTACAAGCTCTGTCGATCGTATATAATATATATATAGGAAGGAACCTTGATGAGAAGATATGAATATGGGCCATGCCTGGTTTGATATTGATAGGTAAATTGCTTGTATGTACTGGTAATATATGACTCGTCGACAGCATGCTTCGAAGTGTCGTTTCTTGCGCCGCGAAGCTTTTGTTAATATTGACAGAGAGTGCTGAAATAAGAAAGTCTGAATGTACTGAATAAATACTTCTCTTGATCATGTAGTAATTATTATTAGAATTAAGATCCACATATCCTCTACTTTAGAGGTACAGAGCTGGGTCACGTGTCTTTCTCTCGTTACTGATATTAAAATTACAAACTAAATAAGGAGTTTAGCTATTTTCCTTTAATTTCAGAGTGAATTTGGGCAAAATACATCGAACGGAGTGTCGGCTCGATTGTATTTTCCTACCATCCACACTAAAAGCAGAAACAGTGGTCGAGATTTCTCTTCGACTGGAAGTGAATGCTTAACTTTCAAATGAGCAATATTCTCCGCGAGTAAGAAAGAAGGCCTGTAATTAATATTTGACAAGTGCATATTTTAATATCTCTGATCCAATGTTGGCTGTCTATTCAGCATCTTTCTTTCTTTCATTCTTTCTTTCTTTCTTAGTCCAAACTCTTCTACCTACTCATTGTAGGTGCTGCAGCTGATAACACTCAAGAACACACACACTCATTAGGACTCCTCTGGACGAGTGATCGGCCAGTCGTAGAGACCTCTACCTGACAAAACACAACATTCACAAGAGACAGACATCTACGCTTCCGGTGGGATTCGAACCCGCAATTCTAGCAAATGAGTGGCCGCAGACCCACGCCTTAGACCGCGCTGCCACCGCAATCGGGTATTCAGAATCTAAGACGTCTTAATGTGGGACCTGGCTAGTCATGCTCGCCAGGTTCGGAGCGATTTAGCTGGCTGTGCTCAAACTAGGCCTACTCCGTATTAACTTGAGATGTCCAGACCGCACATGCCTTGGTGACTTTGTCTTGGATGTACTGCTTTTGTTCAAAACCCCTAGCGACGGTCTCTGTTGGTCGAGCTGCTCCGAATCAGGCTTGTAAAGCCGTCTACATTTGCGGGCACACAAGGAATGGAACACGAGCATATATGATCTGCAGTCAGCTTAAGGCTATTGTTAGTATAAAACCAGTTAGGCCGATTTGCGAATGAAAAATGTTTACTGCTTGGTTGGATCTATTGTAATAAGTAAACAGTTCAAAGCTACTGCGTGTGTGGTCTATATAGTCCTAATCAAAGAGATTCCCACACATTGTTCCCAACATTTGTCTCTTTATTAAGTTCAATAATTACAAAACATTCATTAACATGTTATTTAAGCCATGAGTCTTATGTTTAAAACTGAATAAATGAAAGTGAAAGAGAATACTAATCGGATTCATTAAATATTTTTAAAAGTTGTGATGAAATGATTGTGTCCATGCATATGGCATGTAACTGTCAGTCGTAATAATGTACTCGCACACTAACTGTGAGTTAATGCTTCGTTCGTGATAAAAACAAAGAGAACTGGGTGTGAACGTCAAAGGCAGTAGCAACATTCCATCAAGTAACTTTATGTACAACATTTCTAAGGTTGGCGTACTTGAACAGAAGGAGTTTTATTGTACAGATATATGATTACGACTACAGTAATTAAGCAGTAAGTGTGGAATACGAGGTACGACCTGTTGATGAAGTTATAGCTGGTAATGTGGTCAATTTAACGACAAGACAGCGCAAATTAAGCTTATAAAATACAGAAACTACGCAACATAACTCCCTCTTTGTATAACAAATTAATGCTTACTTATGGAAGACCTGAGCAAATAAAGCGTCAGTTGCTTCTGTAGAATAGGAAGGAAGTGGAAATAAATTAATTAATTTCAGCAACGAGAGAAAAGCTACGTAAAAGCTTACAGACCTAAACATTAAGCTACGATATGGTGTTGGTTAACTCAGGGAAACCTAATAACCTTAGGGTCTATTTTTATATGGAACGTTTGTGCAGGAACATGTCTTGATAGCCTATTTCTTGTGTTATACATACATCAGTTAGAAAAAACAACTACTACCACTACTACTATTACTACTGCTACTACTGTTACCACCACCACCGCGAAGACTTTGACTCAATATCTTACTGGAAATAATAATAATAATAATAATAATAATAATTCTTTTTGACCTTTTTGTTAGTCCTGAGAAATGTAAACGACTCGTGGACACAAAAGTTTGTTTTATTACTACAGCTTAATATAAAAGCTCTGTGTACATCTAGCAAAAAGTATTAAGGCCCAAGACAAAGCACTCATTTATTTTCTCAAGCAGTATCGGCTAGGTTGTATTCTTACTGAACTGTATCAAATCTCCCCCATCGTGACAGAAACAGGATGGAATTTTTACAGTGGCCGCACTCTCTAGGTTTCAGACGGTCTTGTATTCCTCTAACAGAAACCTTTCAATGGCTCATACCTTACGACAATATTTAGCATGATTATGGTAGAATGAACTGGGAGGAATGTGGAAAAATTGGTCTTGGCGTATCTTATAGTGCATGCTATCCTGAAAGCTGTCTGCATTAACCGAGGAAAACCCCGGAACATGTTGCAACACAGCCGGTATTCGGGACGAAAACTGAATCTGAGATCCCGCGAACAAAATGTAAGAGTGCTAACCCTCTAACACGAATTACGACATTACAGTTTCGAGTGCCTTAAGGCGTGAATATCTGTCCGCATTTCTCTGTATTTTAATATTCTGTCCAGGTAGAAAACTTTAAGATGGGCCGATCCCTCTGCCAGGAAGTTGCACCATACATTACGTCCGATGATCCATATTTCAGGAATTAATTCCAAACTGGATGACGCCAGGGAGTCTAATCCGGCACATCCAAACCACTGACGGGCGCCTTGTGTTGTTTTGTGGGCATGTGACGGACACTGCGGTACAAGCACACACAGCACAATTAATTTCAAGACTGAAGCCTGTTAGTGCGTAGTGGATGATATGTAGGTCTATCAGACTTAGTTATTACCGACATTAAGGGAGATTTAAGGAGCAAGGGCACGAGCATGACAAGGAAAGGTTATGTTAAACTATGCCCTAGTACTGGAAACATATTTTACTCTGATACCTACAGAACGTTCTCTCAGTAGGTACGTGGTAATTGCCTGACATATTTTCTCGTTCAGGGTCAGAAAGAAAAATAAAATATGAAATTCCATGCGTGAATTTGCAATAAATATGTTCTGAAGAATGAAAAGGTTTTCTATAATACGTAATTCCAAGCGCGTGTAAAATCTGGGGTTTAGTTAGAATAAAAATAAAATAGGGCAATAATATTAATAATAATATATGCAATATATAGGCCTATCACTGCAAGAGGACCTGACCAAAATGAAGAAGATAAAAATGAAAAAGTGTAATCTACTTGTGTTTCAAACCTTGGAGGGAAAAATCAACTGGTGTGACCAAACTTAGAAGAAAGACAACAATAAAATTAATCTTAATTACGAGTACTAAATTTCTAAAAGTGTGGACAGAATTTAATTTTATCAGTGTTGATTTAGGAGTGGGTTATTGTGAAAAAAATAATTAACTCTCGCTTTTGATAAAGAGCAGGAAATTCCTTTACTAGGGAAGCGACTATGATCGCTTCAAAACAAATATATTATAAAATTTCTTAGTTACTATGGACTATACGTCCTAGTGGTTACGACAAACCTAGACCTAGGAATAGGTCTAGTGAAATAATTAAATTTGAAACAATTTTAAACATATTCTCGATAATCATAACAAGCTTTGTGGTATGCTGTCTAAACAAGGAAGTGGGATTTTCAAAGTAGAAACTGTGAAGGCTGCTGTCCGGTACTTGACACCGTGTAGTCTGGTAGATAAGTACGGATATTTCGGAGAAAACCCCTGCGTCCTTCATCAACTCTGACGATAAAAGCAACAGAAACTTATTGAAAGTTGATATATCGGAAGAAAGTAGGATTATTATTCAATTTCCTGAATAATTTTTCGTGAAATCATTAGATTTTCAACCTTGTCATAAATAAGAAAATTAAGTTTGTTATCTGTAAATTAAAGGAGGTTGTTTAATTAAGCTTTGTGTATCTGCACAATATCATAATAAATTAGATTTGCGTAAAATGCCAAAAGAGCGCAGATCTCATTTTCACCGCGACGGAAGCCTGAAATCACTCGTAACAAATCGCCCTTACCCTTAAGAAGCTTTATCTTAGCCATAAATTCGCCGAATCTAACAAATGATTTTAATATAATTTTTATGATCCCCGTATTCTTGTATCGAAAGTTGCAATTAGCCTTTTACAGAGAAAAAGATTCCAATTTTTCAGACATCAATATTTTAACACTTAATAATTCATTAAGCAGAGTTTGCAAATAGTAGCTTTAAATTGATCATAAATGCGTCGTCAAGATATGCTAGAGGCATCATTGAGAGTGGGACATACTTCAACCATGCTGTAACTGATAGA
Organism: Reticulitermes speratus; assembly: GCA_021186555.1. NCBI lineage: Eukaryota > Metazoa > Arthropoda > Insecta > Blattodea > Rhinotermitidae > Reticulitermes > Reticulitermes speratus. The sequence continues at coordinate 33,099,863 of JAJKFL010000003.1, read as the reverse complement.
GCGTATAAGCTAGAGAACGATACAACAGGTATACTGCTGTTTTTATTACTTGTCCCTTAACACTTAAGTATAAGTAAGAAGTATTAAGACAATTTTAATTTGAATAAGTGCCTTAATTTAAATAACACCAAACACGCTGTTATATTACCATTGTCATCAAGCAGACAATTTATATTCTTGTGTACTTTAATGCTGTAATGCCTCCCACGAAGGCAGCTGTATGGTCACGTGGCATGGAAACTGTATTTCTTGTTTAGTAAAGAAAATGCAGGATATAAACTGTGGCATCCCAGACATGGGAAGTTTCTAGCACTCGCTGTCATGAATTCCAAATACAGTGCTGCTGACTCAGTCTCGACTGTGTCCAGTAAAACTGATACGTGAGGGGCTTCTCGGTGTGACAATCGTGGTAAGAGAATCAGAGTTCAGAGTCTGATATAGAAAATGAAGGCTGTCAAAGTATTTTGACAGCAATCAGTCTACAGTACTTTGATTACAAAAACTGCTTTAAATTTAACTCGTGAACGCGTGAGTAATGTTTATAATAACCCTCAAGTCAGAACTTCCGTTGTACAACTATTTAAACAAAATCTATATTTGCATGTACCAATGTTGTTAAGAGTGTGTGTTAAAAGTTAAGTTGTTTCAGAATAAATACGCCTATATATCGCAGAATATTTTCTTCACACTGATTACGCAATTCAGGAAAATAACGCTGTGAAGACATATATGAGATTGGAGCTGTAGCTCCACTGATTATTAGCCTCAGAACTAGATGAAAGAGCGTTGTTATCAAAAAAAGTCAGTCTATTTACTTACAGAGTTGTTTTCACTCTTTAGTGCAGAGAAGAACTTCTTATTTCAGTCGGTAATCGAACTAATACATTAAAGGAATGTAAGAGAATGAAATATAATGAACCAGATTCAAAGTGGTGGATAGCAACCAGGCACATCACTGTAACCAGTCATGAATTATTTTGATATATGAATTTCTCGTAGCTTTGGAATACCAAAATAAATATATTTTCGTACGCTTATTTTCGATTTCATATAAAATTTTCTGAGTACGGAAGATTTTATGATAAACTCTCAAAGAAAGCTTGGCACAAGAAGTGCATATTTAAATTTAACATTGACCCCCATCATACAAGTCTCACTTCTACAAATAATAAAATATGGTTAAATGTATTTTCTATATATACTTCAGTCATTTTTGTGGTCAGTGACTATACGCAGTTCACCTCCCTCTTCACGCCCTACCAGGGGCACCGTGCATCAGCCCAACCAACCAAAAGCCAGCATCTAACTTTATTGAACCATGTTCCACAAAAATGTATACATATATAAGCCACCCAAGATGGCTGCTACTCAGCTTGGCTCCAACCGTACCCAAACAAACCCAGCCCACATGTGAGTTGCTTCTGGCGTAATGCCGTTACGCTTGTTTTAAAAATGTGAGTGTAAAGGTAAATATCAAATTACACCAACCAGCAGTTTCCTCCATGCTTCATATTGAAATGTAATACTTTTATAGCATTCTTTCCTTGTAAATGTATTTTAATCAAACAATGTGTAGGTTCTCTCTAAATCTCTGCCTAATGGTCCTGGGTATAGTTCTACTTCAGTAGGACCTACGTAATTAATTGGACTGGCCACCATCAGCCAACAGTTCTGTTTAAAATATGGATAATACAGAATTATAGCCAATGTTATATTTGATCAACGTGTATCGAATGAACTGTAGTATATTTTACTGTAACCATTTATTACCAAGTAACTTGACAACATAGAACATATCGGAAAGAAATATATTTAACTGCCTTAGAACTTACAGAATGTAACATAGTTTGATATAACCTACGCAATTATATCCATGAAATAAAACCAGACGCTGTGGAAACATTTCCGTTATAAATACATGCTGCTGTACTATATATTGTACTGTACGGTACTGTATATTAAATTTGGGTCTGAGAGATCAGTCAAAGAAATTGCGGTCTTCTGGGGTGTTACGCGGCGTCGTGTGGTAATTGTTTACCAACGTTTCGGGACAACGTATTGGACCCATCCTCACTGGTGAAGAGTCCGAGTAGGAAAGGTTTCGAATGACGTATGTGAATGAATCGATATCAAAAATTATAAATGAGCAAATAAATATGTCAACATTACTTCGACTGCTTATGTTCGCAAGCCTTCTTTTTGTCAGTCGCTCATGATATTCTCCTCATGTAGCTATCCTAATGTGATGTCTAGTAACTGAGCAGATATTTTATTCAGAAGGTTCTTTCTAACCTAGGTACTGAATACGGCAGACTTCTTAAGGTTTTCAAGGTCACGAATATTCCAGTTGTATTATACTGGATTGTGATATCGTGTTATTTCTTTTTGGTGCTTTATTTTGCGAAGGTGTTAGAAATTCTAGACTGTAGGCTTATAGCATCATGTCGTATAGGCTTGTGAGCAAACACCAAGCGTTAAGTGGAAAATGCTTCATTGACTTTCAGGGAAGGAGTAGGGTTAGACTGGGACACTTAATGCAGTCTTAAAAGTGGAGGCAAAAAGCTCCTCTGAAACCTTGGTGTTACCAATGGTCGAGTGTTTGTTTTACTAGTGCTACGTCATCATCCATCTACTTGCTACAAAACAAGTCGTATTACCTTATAATAAGCAGTTTCGTGGTCAGAGAAATGACGGTAAGAACCCAAACAACTTTTTATTTTTTTGTGAAGGGCCCCGCAGCAGATGATACGGACGCACCGCAGCCTTAAGTCTTACTGTGCAACCCTGTGATGAAGATGATCAGTTTTTCCGTTTTTCCTTGTAATGGAGCACCGGTGGAATGAAATTGACAGGGGAAAACCGAAGTACTCGGGGAAAAACCTGTCCCAGTGCCAGTTGTCCACCAAAAATCACACATGGACTGACCCGGGATCGAACCCGGGCTTCCGAGGTGAGAGGCCGGCGACTAACCCCTGAGCCATGGAACGGCACAAAAATTGTATTACTAGAATTTGTGAAAAAAAAAGTTACAGAAACAAAGTTCTTGTTACAAACTTGCATACTTGCGGGGTAATTACTGGAATGTGTTTTTGAGTATTAAGCAATAAGTTATATCTCTTTTAAAATAATAAACTTCTTAATAACCCTACCACAATTTTTCGAAATAGAAAGATGTATCGGTTGCTTAATAACCGATTATGGTAAAGATACTCTATTATGTTGACAAAAGCCCTCCCTTAACTATTTTAGCGAAAACTGCGCAAATTTAACCAGGCCTGAAACTTATGATAATCTGATTGGTAATTATTATCAAATTAGCACATCAATTTCATTGTATTTTGAAAAGGATGTACTTTATTCACAAGTATATAAGATCTACTGGTTCAATGCAAATTCCTTAACACTTTAGAGGCTTAAGTGAGAGAGAAGTGTTTTTAAGGGGCTTTCGATTGACAAGGTTATACAGCGCCTGTGTTAGATCATGAAATGTGAGTATGCAGTAATGTTGGAACGATATTGACAGAGTAAGGCGGAACTGCTTGGAGATAAACCTATCCCTGTGTCATCTTGTCCAGCATAATTCTCACGCATTTTGACGTACGACTGAACTCGGGCCACAGGATTCACTGTCTTCAGGTCCTGAAATAATATACATCGATATTTTCTTTATGTAAATCCTAAACAAAATGTGGTTTGAGGGTTCTTAATACAAAAAATCTTCCGCTAATATTTTCTCACTGTGCAGCACATTCAAAAGAAAGCCTATGTTACAACAGTGGGGAAAATGCATAGAAGCTGTATTCGTCATATTTCATTTTAATTAAGTAAATGTAAAATGTTCAGAATGATTCTGGGAAAACCGCCATTTATTTAGAGCAAACATGCTTACTCAACATCTGTTTCTCTGTAGCACCACAAGTAAATTAAATTTTCTCACCCTACTTTCTTGTTAGACTATATACACTTCTCTGTAATATACCCTAAAATTCCTTTTATTCTTTTTCTTATTATCCACTTCACGGCAGCTGGAGCTAATTATGCCGCATGTTCTATATATATATATATGAGAAAATTAATCCCAAAAAGAGACGCAGAACAAAAGGTGAAATGTAAAGTCCGGGTTTATAATTTTCTTAACACACGTGGCCAGTCGATTTCCTTACTGAAGAAAGGAGAAGGGAAGGGGTGAGGTCAAATTGAATTTTGTGTAAGTGTTCTTTCATAAACAAACATTAAATAATTTCCCAGAAACCACGCTGTTACGTTTAAGGCTTAGTAGCTTGGATAATCCTAATGCATGGAACCTACTGTAGTGCCATTAAAGGCATGATGCAATGTGAGTCAATAAGGTAAATAAAGAACGAATGTAAATTTGCCTACAGAAAACACAAAATTAAGAAAAATAAGCAATAAAATAAAAGGAGACTTGTAGAATACATAACTATATAAGTAAATGAACAAATGTAATAAATGAATGGAACAAAGGGAACAGGAAAAGAAAAGATGGAAGGAAAGAAAATGTAGAGAAGAGACAGAGAGAATATAAACGGAAAAACGCTGAAGGATTGACAATATGGAATTTATAATATCTGCAACGAAAGCAGGACACAGAGACAGAATCATATATGTAGTGCCATTACACTTGTAATAATAGTCTGAAAGTTTGTAGCACTAAGCCTGACACAGTGGGACAGATCTGGCGTGACTGTTTAAAATAAAGGCTTATAGTTGAAGCCGTGTGAAAGGTTTATTAAGTATTGTATCTAGTGATATTTTATAGGGGTCAATAGCAATATATAGAGTAGGCTTAATTTACTTACCAGTAGGTTTCAGATACCATTCGTGTTTTACCAACTATAATTGCACACAGGCCTACATTCGCAAAGATGGTAATCAAATAGACATTTATTATTACATGAACCGACTGGTCAACCGGACGCTGTAGTAATTGCACCGTCTGGTAATTTTCCTTCCCTACTTTGTGATAAAATAGGAACAAATGAAACGTTGTCCTGTTGTATTAAAAGATAAAACAGTGTAACCTAAGTGACCAAGTTCTTAGCGCGATTTAATTGAAACACCACGTGTTGGTTGGTCTGCAGTCACTAAAAGACCGCTGCTCCTCCAGACAATGACTGATGTTCTGGATCCAGACATTAATTAACCCGTTCAGTTTACTTAATTAAACGATGAATTTAAAGCACCATTCACGCTTATTTTACGTTTTTGGTACAGATTAATAAATTTTCATCGTACATTGTATTGAAAGTGTGTTAAACATTAGGAAATTTGTGAAATATTTAAGGTAAACAGATTTAAACTTTAACAAATTTTGCCTTGTAACTTTAATCTTAATTCACCGTGCATTTCTGTAATCAGCAATAAGTCACCAACAAACGCACATTGTGCATTTGTTGGTGACTTATTGCTGTTTGCCTTGTAAGTTTGATTCTTTGCAATTTGTACAAAAAGAAGTTATTTTAAAATTGTATTTAAACTCTGTTATAACTGTTGCTATTAGGTGGTACTTAATGCTGTGCCAAAGGATTTGATTGCAAACTAGTTGTACTCGTGTCAGAATATTGTGCTTTACTTGGCATTGCTTTCAAGTCAGTTTCTTTCATCACATTTCACAAGCTTCTTTGAACACATCTTTTAAAACAGATGCTTGTGGGTGGATTCAATATGTAGTTTTCATGAACGAAACTCTCCTAAACTTTTCACAGGAGAGCACGAAGGGATGTCGGAGTGCTTTCAGCAGTAGCCACATCTACAAACATCGGCGTTAACAGGTTTACACCACAAGATAATATACAAATCTTGGCAGAGCTTCAGACGTAGAAGCAAAGAAAGTTTTTTATGGATTTACATATCCTTGAACATATTTTTAGGCCTGATAAGCGTGTTGTTAAAAAAAGAGTTTCCTACTTTGTAAAAAAAAATCCATTGATTTTTGCGCTACCGACATTCTTTGCAAAATCTATAAATGGAGATAAACTATCTAGCAAAATATACTTACCTTTTGAAATTGGGACGAAATATTTCACTTAAGAAACAAGTATCTTACCTTAGAAGACTCTCACCTTCTGTATAAATCCAAAAGCCATCTTATATTTTGAAAATGGACACTCTGAGCAAGAATTTTATAATATAAACCTCTGAGTTGATATTATAATTACGCTGCACTTCAAAATAAATATTTCATAAAAATGGAAGCGAGATCTTTACTACTAAATTTTCCATTATATATTTAAATAATTTTCCAAAAAGATCGTATTTTAAATATATTTCCTGAATACAAAATTTATTACTCATTCCTAAAATATGTCAAACTATTGAACACCTGTTCTTATTGCTTCTAAACGAATTCCTTGGCTGGCCTTATTATTAGTAATGAAGTCAAATTAGATCGTCCTAAAATCTGATGAACTGAATTCAGGCCTTATTGAAAACAAGCAGTAGCATTTTAATAAGAATAAGTTTTAATAATACGTTATGTGTAATTGATTTAGAACAGTCAAAGATTAGATAAAATAATGTATAACAAACAGCACTATATAAATTTAATTAAAATTAAAAATTAAAAATCAGTTGACGTGTAAAGCGCGGCTACCTTTAAATAAAAGCAATTAGCTTACTAATTCTCTATAAAATGAATCTTTGCAACTGATTCCAACTTGTAAATGTACGCTTAGAAATTTTATTAGCTCATTCCGTGACAAAATCCAACTGAATTTTCTAGCTGCAAAATATGTTTCAGGTGATTCCAAGCCCGAAAATATGATTTTTATGTACGTATGTTTAAATTTGGTTTCTTTTTCCAATACGAAAAAATACTGGCGAATTTATGTATCAGGTGCCTAAGATATTGGGAAGAGGAGTTTGGCCTCTGTAACTAACTTCATCTGTGTAGAAATAAGATAGTCTTGGGGGAAATTAAAACCATAAAGAACTTAAACCAAGAGACGAGTAATATTTCACTGATGTAATTACATGACATTAAGTACAAGAGTGCAACATCAATCGCGAGATTTTTGGAATGATAGACCAAACTTCTATTTATATAAAGTTTGTTTAGGCCTAACGCAGATTTTGTGGTGTGCTTAGACTCGCAAGGCATAAGCTATCATATGGTAAACTGGGACAGAAATAAACCTAATATAGAAATTAAACACATGTGCTGACTCTTTTAAAATTAGAATGTACCTAACCCATATATAAAATTGTATTCCATAACTCACACAGAATATATTGTGCTTCTATTATAAGGATCACTAAGTTTGTTGTGTAGAAGAAAGAAGTGTCTCTTGATTGTAATAATTCCGAATAATATATACGGTAAAAGTTCATATTTTTTTAAGTTAAACCTGGAAGTAATTATATTAAAGAATAGGGTTTAATGATTTAATAGTGGGCATAACACATTTTCTTGTATCTATATTTTATTGAGTAGCCAGTTCAAAACTTTCGAAGCCACAAACTTAGTTAGCGTAAACTTAAGATGTGACGACAAAAGACACGAAACTTCACAACTGATCTTGTTGTATTTTGTGTTTGTAATAAATCACAATATAGTCAGGCATATTCTTCAAGAAGTGGGATGGTGAGGACTATACTGGGTTTATCTGGCTCGGGATAGGTACAGGTGGTGGGCGCACATGAATGCAGCAATAAAGCTTCGGGTTACATAAAATGTGGGAATTTCTTGACTATCTGAGGACCTGTTATTTTAAGGAAGGATTCTGCTCAGTGAAGTTAGTTCTTTACAGTCATACACATGGAGGATATTATTTTGAAATTATACTATTTTTGCATTTTTTTATAAATATTTTTCCTAAAAGCATATAAAATCAAAATCAAAACTAAAAATTTTTATAATGCATTGGAAGAAAAACTGTTATATTAAAAATTCTTAATGAATATCATGACACAAAAAAATTATTTGAAAAGAAAAAGGGACCATCTGCTCCCTCGTGTCGCACTCACTTAGTTTTCGCTCAGTCTTCTGCAACAGGAGCTGCAAAGGATCTTGCAGTTCATTTCATGCATTTTCGTACTGTAATATACTTACATTTAATTGATTGTTAGGAGTTAGACTTTGTGCTGGTGGCGATGGGCGTATTCGTCAATAAGGAAGTCCATGTTGAACTGAGTTTTATCATATACTTCGAATATTATATGTGTTACAACAAATTATCTAGGCCCTTAACTAGCTGGCACCAAGGTTTTGTGTAGCAGTGGGATAATAATCGTTTTTGGATGATGTATATAGAAGTGAATACGATGTTCGAATAATTCTTGTTTTGGATTTTGGGGGTAAGTGGTGAAGGACGCACTCATTTTGCTTTAGTCTAATTCAGAAATGAGCCTAATATTTCCTCGTGAACATAAGTGCAGGTCTGAATATTGTAGTTACAGAAAAATTCTCCATTCGCCTGAAACCCGGATAGTCCAGCCCATAGTGCTGACAACGAAATGAATCTCAGATACGTATGAATCAAGTAATCAACCTTCACGCGGCAATATGATGTTTGAGGTTTTCTCTTTTATTTTACTCTAATAAGGTAAGACTCACTACACATCATAATGTTTTTCTATTGCATTACAAGCCTGGACAGGCATTTAGAGTTCCAGGCATTTGAGGCTCCCAGAATTTATAGAGAATCGCTACATGAAGGTGGTAAAGTTGTCAGCCCGAAGAACCGGCCGCCTTTACCCCCATTAGGTTTCTCTGGTACTCATAGTGTGGCAGAAATATTAAGTCAATGAAAAATCCTGAATCGAACGCGCGACCTTCCGGCTTGTAGTGCAGTGCCTCAACGAACTGCGCCACCGCGTGCCCACATATCATAATGAACAACAGGATAGTTCTGTAGTACGAAGTAGCAATAACCTGACTTATATGCAAAGTACTGCGGTACTGCTAATTCCTACAGCCAGCACCGTGTTCTTGCTCCACGAAGGCCTAATTACAGTAGCTTAATGCGAACAATACTAATCTGCTCATTATCTCTACTCCGTTTCCCGAGTACCACTTCAAACAGCGCATCATCTCAGCTCTGTCTAAACTACGCACTGTGCAGCTTTAGAGTGGATTATGTTTTAAGAAGAAGAATCTTTGTAATTATAACTGCATTTTACATAAAAAATATGGTATTTTTTTTTATAAACGGAGATACTAATAAATGCAGGTGATGCCAGGACAGTGGAATATTTCAGAATGAAAAACATTTCTGAAGTAATCTTTTCATACCACCTCATTAGCCTAAATTTCTTAGCGTCAGGACACTATAAGAAAAATAGCTACTGAGAAAAGATTCCTGACAGTTTGTGAAACGACAACGGAAGCAATACAAGGGGTTATATTTATTGTTATTGTTACTATTATAATCGGTAGCAATAGTAATAAAAGTACCAGTAGTAGTAGTAGTAGTAGTAGTAGTAACAGCAACAAAAATTTCATAGAACAAAATCCTCCTTGAATAGTCGCTAGTTATTCAACTAATCAATAACTAACTAACTAACTCTATGGAGCAGAGTCCTTCTTGAGAAGCTAACAGGTCGTCAGCTAGTCAAGAAATTCCCTGCGTTTTATGGAACCCGAAGGTTCATTACCACACTCACAAGAACCCGCCACCTGTCCCTATCCTGAGCCATATCAATCCAGTCCATGTCCCCCCATCCCACTTCTTGACGATCCATTTTAATATTATCCTCCCATCTACGCCTGGGTCTTCCAAGTGGTCTCCTTCTCTCAGGTCTCCCCACCAAAACCCTGTATGCATCTCTCCCGTCACCCATACGTGCTATTCAACTAATCAATAAATTCCTTAAATCCGAATGTTCAAATCAGTGTTCAAAAACCCAACAATGACTCTATCCTATTTTTTTATATCTATTCGACAAAAATCAGTAATAATATTTACAAAAACTTGCGTAAATCCACACAGGCTATATGCGAATATAAAAAAAAAATATTTGTTTTGCTGCTTTAAAGATTAAGCATATTAGACATGTTCAGGGGTCGTTTAGAAAGGACAGGGATATAACTTTCCTCTGACTTCATGTTACCGGGACACATAAGAGTTAGTCAGTCAGCCTGACACATTCAGGGTCAAATCTCCGTATAGACGGTGGTTTTAATTTCTATGCTTGACAACCTGGTATTTTCTACCCTTCGGTTTGTGGCAGAGCAGCTTTAGAATTAGACTTTCAGGTTATCCTAAACATGTTCTGACCATTTTTTCACCATTTCGTTTATATTATTTCCGCTTATTCTATTCTGTTTTTTGTGCTCTCCTGTTATTAAGGCCTTAGTTTCTCAGAATATACAGCGCAAGTATGAAGAGTGGTGGACGATGACTTTTAAGGGATTTGGAAGAAATGTGTGATGAAGTGATCCAAATATTTTCCTGGGGGGACTAAAGGATACCATGAAAAACTTCAGCTAAGATTCAAACTGTGTACTTGAGAACGCAACACTGGGGATTTATGGTCCTTGTAATAATTCGGTTGTGCAGGTCATTTTCCTGCTCATCTCTTAGATTTTATTGAAAAAACGGGACTAAATTCTGTTTCTTTATTACAGGAATGAACACCTGCAGGGTGCCACATCGCTCAGGCGAATAAATTTTGTACGGGTAGCGCATAATATTTGTGGATTTTCAGAATGAGACTTGCTTCATATGAACTGCCTGTTACCTAGAGTCTTAAGGTGGTTCCTAGATTTTTGGAAAATTTGTAAATCCACCTTTATTATTTCTTTCCATTTGTTTATCGCCATCAGTATTTTGGCATTTCAAGACTTCGATTCAGCTGTGCACCCTCCGGCGAATATATTTCCATGTGTTAAATTTAGAACTTCCAAAGGTTAAGCCCGCACTACTTTGCAGCATCCATAATAAAAGGCTGATACATTTTGAAACTCACGTTTAATGTATGGAGTGTTCAATGTAGCGAGAGACACTAAGTGTTTGTATTGTGAACTGTGAAGATAGTTTCTGTGCCAAATACAAAAATAGCAATACACCTTTACGGCTAGGTACTTGTATCAAAGTTAAAGAAATTACGCATAAATTATTTTCAATATTAAGTAATTTATATTAGAAATTTTAATTACAAATGCTTAATATTTTACAAAAAATGAGATATGAATTTTGTGTAGAATTTATTGCAATTCAAAGTTTTGTTAAATGCGTATTACTATTACGATTAATTGAGTAATAAATACAAACAAATACATACTGTAATAATATAATTAATTTGGCCCTGGGCCACATGAAACGTAATTGAATGAATGAGAAATGTGAAAAATGTAATGGTGGTAGCACTGATATGTAGCACGTATTGCCTTGGTGATGGTTACATTTTAATATTAAATTTCAATAGCAGCTAGTAACAAGCACCAATAGGCTACGCCTCTTTCCTGTCATTCTCTTTAGAGACAGTTTTAAGTTTACTAGTTCCTAAAAGCTATATACACTGTACAGTATGTACCACTCTATTCGTATATTCTTAGCAATAATCTGAAACATTTGGAAAAACATAGCATGTTCTAAACTATTTAAATTTGATACGTTTTAAGCTAGTATACCTAATTGTTAAGTAGCTTTGCATGAAGTATTATTAAGGAAGTTATTAAGTATGGTTGATGCATAAACTTTGCAAAAAAGCGACCACTGAAATGGGTTCTCAGAAAATTACTTATATATGCAGTTTGGTACAAGACCAGTGGAAATACAGTGGTTGAATATTCATTACACATTTTTCTTATATGGGTTCATGAAAAAAATATTGAAGTTTAGAAATATGTGAATCTTAAATAGGCCCAATTTTTCTTTCGCTACTTTGTTTAATATGGCTAAAAGAGGGAAAGAACAGTGTTATAAGAAATATGATGTTTCAAAATTTTATTAGTGTGTTTATCATCAGCTAATTAGTGTATGTTTTATGTAATATGTCAAGTAGGTTTAAGTCTCGACTTCTTGCAATTATTCTGAAGAGATCATGATGGTAAACGCAACCTTCTCGCTCTGATAAATCTATAGCGCATTTTAATAGAGATTACGTCAAAGAGTTTTAAACTCGTTTTGCATTATATTGCACACAAATTTGCAGTCACTAAAAGAAGTAATTCACATTCTTATCTTAAAAATATCACCAATCTAATTAATGTTTTCGAAAGTATATTAGACCAAATTGTATCATAAAAACCCTTGATATCATGACCAAAACACTACACCTTTTACTCGTAGGTGTAGGGTATAAATACTAAATCTCATTATACAAAATTCTCCCGCTTCCTGTGACTTTATCCCTCTTAGATCCAAACATTCTCCTCAGCAAGAGGAGAGACAAAGTTTCACATGAAGGCTCGTACACAAAAATCATTAATGTATCATCTTCTAGTAACAATTTCCAAACCTTAATTTAGAAGGTTAATTTGACACTTTAAAAGTCTGTTGTTGCTATATATATCGTCAAGAATGACACTAAAATCTCTGTATTTTGTCCAAATATTTTATTTTTGTTCCAATGATCCTTACAATAAAGAGTGATTGTGATCCTATGCTGCTTTTACCGATTTGTGTTCGTAAAGTTAACCTGTATTTTCTTGGCTGTACGAAGTGAAATTTTACACGTAATTTGGCTGAATTTTAGTCTTCAAAATTTTAAAATATGGTTTTTATATTTTTCAATTTTACACCGCAGATTCATACAAACAAAGGCTCTTTTTAACATCATTGAAGATTACATTTCACTGACCAGTCCTTTGGAGTTGACAAAGCGTACATGATATTTTGCAAGCCACAAATGTCTTCTACCGAGTTCACGGCAATCGGAGTTTGTTTATTTTGATGATAAATTTCTGAATTTGTGATCATTGTTAGTTAATCAATTAACTAAATGTAAAAAACACGAATCTATGAAAAGCCAATACTTACCTGTTACTCAAAAAATTGCCCGTTTATTTTTGTAACTCCAATATCATCACCTTATTCAGAAGGACACTGCAGGCCCTCCAAATTATTAACAAGATGAATCAAATTCATAATGACCAATTCTTTGTTTGAACACCCATGTTAATACTATCCTCCCATCTGCAGGTGTTTCTTTCATGTAATCTTCCCTTGTTATCCCCACACTCGGTACTTACGTTTCTTGTATCCCATACATCGCACATTTTATGCCAATATAATTAATTAATCACTCCAAAACAAATGGCTCACATTATTGCAACATCCCATTTGCCTAAATTCCATTTAAGTGGTCGCAATCCTTGTGCCATTCAATAACAGTTTCTCGTAGAAACCTCCACTGATTTTCATAATTTATATTTTCTGAAATATTTAAATTACATAAATAGATCTACTGATGGGACACAGACCAATTTAAAACTTCGATAACACAACCGGATGTTTATAAGCAATGCACATTAAGCAAGACTCTTTTAAATGTCATAACTTATATCCATTTCCATTTCAGGTTCCTGGCTTTGTTTCGCATTTGCCGTCACCTGCATCATGCCTTCGTAACTTTCATCTACCAGAGACTTAAAAGAAGTTAGACTTCTGCTTGCCAAAGGTGTTTTCGCAACTAATAGAGCCCACACTTCAAGTTATATGACTCCAAGCCAGTTTGTGTCAGTAGGAAACATATTTATTGGCAGAGTTAAAAAGCAAAATAAAATGTACAGTTTATACTGCATGTATGGATAAATTCCTCCTACGTTAAGAAGAAAATACAAGAAACTCTTTCATAGTGGGAGAGATATAGATCGGTGTCAGCATTTCACAGTGGGAGCGTTGTTTATTAGAAGCATTCTTGGAGAGAAAAAAACATAACACCAATGAATAGACGAAATTGTGGTACACATCTTAATCCACTGAGGTCCAGTATGGACAAAGCGAATAAAAAATGTATTACTTATTTCTTGCATTAAGAATGTGAAATTATGTTTGAGATATTCCACTTGAGGGTTCAATTTATGACAGTTGTAAGACAGATATTACAGCTTACATATTAGTGGTAATGTTCTTCGTAGTACATAGGCCTGCGTCGTTTAACCGTAATGATTTGCATGTAAATGGTAGCATATTTACTTGTGCAAATAAATTAACAGATGCCAATACTGTAAATCTTCTTCCCTTACGTGTAAAAGTACATCACATATGATGTAAAATTATTTGTTTTTGTTGGAGAATTCATGACACTGCCAACATATAAGAACTCGATACACAACGGATTGAATACACATGACGAGGAAGCACAGGTTGTTGTACGGAACCTGCTGTACTTCCTACAGTATGTTTCAAAACACTTTCACAAAAATTCGGCTTATTACGTTACATAAGTGTATATCTAATCTGCTTACATATTACGAGGGAATTTATATGATAACCTTAGAACAAGATACTTTTTCGTCTGCAGATATCAGTGTCACGTGATAATTTGTCACTTGAACTTGTTGGCAGTCAGACCCCATATCAAGGACAGAAGTCAAGCTGGGGGAGGCAGATAAGACCCTCAACATGTCCTGCTAACCTTTCTATTCGGTCACTCATAATTATCTCTCACTCCTAGGGTTAATATTAATCCCTGGTTCCCAGGGTCAATTGTTCTATGCAGTGGCTCGTTTTGTTGAGACACTGCGCTACAAGCTGGAAAGTCGCGGGTTCTAATCCCGTTGGGGTCATTGGGATTTTTCCTTCACTTAATCCTTCCGGCCGCACTATGGTACTGGGGTCGACTCAGCCTCTAAAAGAAATGAATGCCAGGGATATCTCCTGGGGGAAAGGCGGCTGGTGCTTAGGGCTGATAACTATGCCACCTTCTTGTGCCGACTGTCTAGAAATTCTGGGAACCTCAAACTCCTGGAGCCCTAAGGGATAGTTTTACCTTACAGGATCAATCATCCATGCACTTGGAATATCTAAATATCTAACTTAAAGAAATATTATCAGTAGGAGAATTAACATTTTCTCATCCGTGCACATATGGTCGTAAGTGAGTAAGAGTGTATGCATACATAAATCTCGCACAAACATGGTTCGCTAAATATGCATGTTCGTGGATTGTTCATTGTTTTTTTGCTTTATATTGATATTGTATCAACTGTCCTTTCTTAAGAAATGTAAATCAAATTACAAACCAAAGTAAATTCAGTAATTTTAGCTGGTGTTTGGCCCAACATTTTAATTTACTTCAAATTTTTTTCATCCTACTCCAGTGTTCGAACAAATACGGAATTTCATTTAACTTCCTTTTCCCCTTTTACTGGATCTTGCCGAACTAATGATTTATTCGTCTTGCTGATGTAGCATGATATTATAACTTACACAAACAAACTCGAAAGTTGTTTCTCAAGCTGCGACTCAAACGTTTGTAGCAATGATTTTAGCAAAGCTTAACAATTTGTTTGTCATTTACAAAATTTGCTCAATAGGGATGTTACAGTCTCGTCATTGCCCGTAGTGTAAACCTGTTAATAGGCGTCAGTCATTGATAAATAATTTATTAATGTTGTAATTTAATGTGTACATTCATAGACGTATTTCATTCATAAAAGGAAAAAAAGTTTCTTCTTTGTTTTGACAAGGTTATTTACACGCGTGTAAGCACGTTGTGCTGCATTGCCAGTGCACAAGTTTGTAGGTTTGTTATACTCGTGTAAATTGAGGTTTGTGTTTGTATTTGCGTGGGTGCTCTCACAGCAGTACTTGGACTAAAGAGAAAATGAATATGTATCAAGAATTCATAAATACTTCCCTCTCTTGCCACCCATACTGTAAACGTCCCACCCAATCCAATCCATATGTGCCTGCCTTACTAACTCTGTACGTTACGTATGCAATATGATTTCTGTGAGCTTGGGAATGTGAGCAGACTGAAAGCAAAGTGTTGAAACATGTATGTTGATTACAGACCTCCAACAGACTCGATCCTTGGAAGTATTCATCAATAACCTGACTCTGCAGCAAAAAAAGACATGCGCAGTTGAAAGTTTAGAGGGCAGATGAAGAGGGAGTTGTTATTAAGTGCGTCGGCGCAAATCAATCCTGTCCAAGATACAGACGAGAATTTTATTTTTCGATTTGTATATAACCCTTTGAACTTCCATTTATATCAACCAATAAGATATAGGATACGAATGGACTTTATCATTCATGGAAGTTATTTATACTACTTTCTGAACTAAGGAACTTTTGCCAATACAAGTAAAATATATCTTTATAAAGGATTTTGAAAAGTTTCTTAATTTTTCTGACGATACTGAAATTTACATAGCCTAGTAGTAATTGGATCAAAATATACATTAACTAAAATCGTATTTTATGAAAGAAAACCGACTATCTTAACATATCCAAAACAGATAAAAAAATTGGTTTATTTTTAATACATTAGGTAATATAAATGCATAAGTTATTGTGATATTTGTCATAATTAATTTGATATGAAGCTACATTTCTTGTAAACACATGCAGTTTAAACACACGCACATGCATATATTCTTATATATATATATATATATACATAATTTCATTTATTTCTTCGTACCGAGTAGCTTGGTGCGGCGTTAAAATTCTAAGACTTTGTTAGAGGAGCGTAATTCAAATTTCGATCAGGACACGGGCCAGGCATCCAGAGGTTTTTCTTAGTACTTCTTAGATCCTGAAGGTAAATACCAAGACATTACTTCGGTTATTCCACGACAGCTTTTTTCAGATCCTTTCCGATTCTTTAAGTATGAATTATTCTAAGATTCGACGCCATATATGTTGAGATGCAGTAGGAATCACGAAAAAAAGAAATGTATTTTTACGAACTTATCACGGTACTAATATTCAGGTTAGCAGAATTACTGTTAATGGCACCCATCAGCAGTACAGGCTCAAGTACAGCCCGCAGACAGTGGTACTGAAGGCAGAGTTTCTTTTCGCATTTCCTATTCCCTCTGACATCATAGTATTTTTAAGACTTTCGAAAATTTCGGAAATGTTCATGTAATGGGGGTTTGATAGGAATATTTCATAGAATCATAAGGTAAGTGCCTCTTTGAAGGTACCAACTATAGTTACAGTCCTTGTATCGTGGTAATAAAAAGTTATTGTGTTACCCACAAGAGGAATTACGTAATTAAACTAATTACAGCTGGAAAATTCTAAATATCTTTTCCATTCTAATATACACAAATGCTCCTTCAATTCTCAGCCATACAAATTCGTTAAAATTACTTCCTACAATTGAATTTCTATTTTTCCTTTTTTATTATTTAAAGCCATTAAAAGCACCCCTTTTCCCTTATTTTTTTTCTAAATGCCTTCCTTTCCCCACAGCATCACAATCTGTTGTTAGTTTCGAGGGGCTGTAAATTTTTTATTGCCTTCTAAGAACGAGTAGTGATACTGTATTGTGCCTCCCTGTGGACATGAAACATTGAACTACAAACACGATAACCTTTTTCATTGTCTTAAAATAGTAAGCGAGACAGAACAGAGATATAATATTTCAACCTTTGTTAACCCCTTCTTAAATCGTCTACTGGAAGGAATGTCAAAGTCACGGTCAATTGGAAAGCTATTTAACCGTCTATAGTATATTGATGATGATATGTAAGACCTGCTGTAACGTGTAGAAACAATGAGTTTTGGGTACTGAGTGCACTTATTTGCTTCTTAATATGCTTGCAATAGATACTGGTTATTTCTCTGAACATCTTTAACATACTGATTTTTACTACAGATGGAGTGCGTTCTCTGTGATATAAAACTGATTATTTATACAGTAGGCCTACTAGCTACGCACCCAGTCTTCTTTCCGAATATCGTGGAATTCGATCAACATTCGCAATATCGTAGAGTCATATTTTACCTATATCTACAAAGTGTAAAAAATGTGCAAATATTTGAAAAAAATAAATTACTGTCTATTATTATCGCCACGCCATAATTCACGGCCTCTTTTCTCCCTTATGTCCGTATTGTTAGAGCAAACCAAACATTAACCTTATTTATCAGAGCGCTGCTTTCTGCCTGTGCAACGTTTTAGTCCACTCTCAAATCTTTCTCCAGCAAACTGATAAACATGCCACTAAGGGCAATAGACATATATATAAGGGAATAAGTTCCAGTCTCTTGGAGAGATATTGTTCGAAATTGGTACAAAAAATTTCATAACGATCCTACAATGACTAGCGACATTTCAAGCTCCTTTCTGTGTTTCCTTATGAGTTATACCTGCCACACACACACACACACAGACATCTTCTATTCATTATGTAGGTGTAGTTAAGATATAATTTAAAGGAACTTCAATCTGCAGAAGTTTAATTGTTACCAAGAATGTGAATACTGCAAATAGAAATTTCGAGAAATCTCTTGAATTTTAAATGTCTCGAAACATTCTTTTCTCTCTAAAAGATATAGGTCTAAGGCTGAATATATTCGCAATTCGAAAAGGATTAATGTGAAATGTAGTTCGGTAGAATGTAAGAAGAGTTCGGAAGAACCTGTCGCCTTAATCTTCATGTCCTACAATGAAGAAGGAAGCTGAAGTTTCAGCCAAAACTCTCGCAAATTTGCACTAGGACAATCGGGGTCACATCCTAGAAAACTATATTTATAATCACCGTCGTGATATCCTCGGATATAATATATTTCGGATGTTTTCTTTTGTAACAAGTTTTAATATGAAAATATTATGTTGTCACAAATATGAAAATATAATCATTATATTTAAACACGGTGTTTCCTAATTGTGAGAAGGCAAGATTGAGTAAATAATTATTTTGTCACAAGCAAGTGCAGGGTCATTTGAAATATGGTTCCAGACTTTTCTTTTCCCGTTTCTACAGTAGAACCATGTAGATTTTATATATGAGGGAAAGTCATCAAACGTAGTGTATTTATGAGCACCAATACTATCGCTAAGAGTTAATTGTCAAATAATTTAGAGTGCACTACAAAAATGTTCAAAATTTCCCCAATAAATTTAAATTAATATTATTATTCATGCTTAAATTCCTCCAAAACAAATATTCAAGCGGCTATGTCTCAGAAAGCAAATGTTTGTTGCTTATGGGCGTATAAATTTTTGGTTTTTCCATTTCCCTTTAATACAGATCCGCAGTCCTTTGGTGTACTTACTGAAATAACTCCCCCCATTAAAGTGATGACGGGGTGGTCTAAGCACATGGAACGTACGTTGTGACCACACGGTTGGTTCAGATCAGATCATAGCTGTCATTATTGTCGTACAGGCATAAAGTGTGCATCAGTACTGAGTAGGAGAGCATCCTAATTTTCCAAAGTAAAGTGTTAAATTAAACCTTGCTTTAGAATCCACGACTTGAAATACAAGTACAACGAGCGCTTTTGTGTTTACTTGGGCGTCCCTTACACAATTTTAAAAAATTACTTATAAGTGTAATTAGTAAATTGGTAATAATCTACTAGGCTGGAGGATTTTATAACGCTGAAGACTACAATAGTAATTTTACAGCCGTCATAAACTCACACACGAATTAGTTTTTGATTTTGCTTCATCTCTTTGTGTGATGACTCTATCTTAGCCCCGTAAGCACATTTACATTCCTGTTGTAGCATGTTAATATGTTACAGGAAACCCATCGTGAGTAATGATACATTTCGGAGTACAGAGGGAAGGTTTATGTGTCATGATATTTTGTTCCAGAATTCTATGGATCGATACGACATTTAAGGAATTCTAAAGAATACATAACTAAAATGACAATCAGCATTTCATTACATGAATTCATTAAAATAGTTCCTCTTAAGAAATAAATTTTTCATGATAGATATAACTTAAACTACATTTCTTATAACACCCAGTGTGAAATTATGAAATGAACTCAGACACCCTTTGACCAATATACGAGTATTAGCAGATATGAGGATTGTAATGTTCTAGGTACTGCAGGTTATCAAAATCCGTTATTAATTATGACTGATAAAACAGTCACAAACGTGGGATTACGAAGGTCGGAATCGAGTTTCAATATAAAATCCCCATTTTGTTCCAAAAATTTACAAAATACCGGTAATAAAGGTAGAAAATACACTAAAAAGACGTAAACCCACTGAAGTTTAAACCAATGCTGGAATCATAAAACACGTTAGGTGGGTGAAGGAGTGTCTCATTCTATAAAGCAAGAAAGCTGTAAATTTTAGTTAATGACAAAAAGACCTTTACTGAGCTGGGAGTGATCTGTGTAATAGCAGGAGAGTGGGAGAAGCCGCCGCCTCGCAAACCGTTTGTTTCTCAGTAAGATTTGTCAGAATTAGTCACGAAAAGTCAAATAAATATATTAAAATGGGCAATTAAGAAACGTCGAAATCCCGAGCATTGAGATTTACGAACTTCGAGACTGTATATAGTTGTAACCCAAGAAGAAGTTTATCTGCTCGTAACATGAAGATTTACCAGCCCAAACGGTGTTATATCCGAGCAGATTTTAACTTCCACCAACGCCACAATTAAATCCCAAATCTCGCGATGTAGAAGTGCTAATGACTGCGCGCGAATGTAAATATTAGATAGTATGAGTCTCAGGACTACAGATTAGGAAACAGAAATTTGTTGAATCATTAAGAATTACAGTATTAAAAATACGTTTATTATAATGGATAAATATGTTCGTGACGTTCGACATTTTCCTCACAATTTTACCTGCTCTCAGAAGAGCTTACCCTTCTAAGACCTTGACAAGGAAGCACAATCTCATAACCGAAGAAAGTAAAAATGTTCAAACCCTAGGCGGAACGAAACTGGTGGTTTTTTGTTAAAGAAACTTTATAACGTCCGAGGATATGTTTACACCTTTGGAAATTTTTAACCCTTTAACTTTTTCCCTTTCAATGAAGTCACTTGCTGTCCCTTAAAAAATAACCTACCTGTCTATATAAATTGTGACTGAAATAGACGTTCGCGAAGGTGTGGTAAAACGCTATTTCATGTCTCTGGGGGTGGGATAGGCCTTACATTTTTACCTTGACACGATGTCCTTCGACTTCTACTTTCAGTTTGACAGATTGGTGCGTAAAGGGTTACAGGTGTGCGAGTGTATCAAGGATTTCCAGAGCTCTCAGTCTCTGATTTATTTAAAGTGCTTCAAGTCAATGGACCAGTTGGCCTTCAAGTAAGTATCCTTGTGATTCATTGCAACACTAGAAAACACAAAAAACTATACTTTAGACAACACAAAGATGATGTAATAAATTTCAATTTCCTTTTTAAAGATTTTTAAGGATGTATAAGTGATGTTGTTTATTTCAGCTCTTTGAAGACTACGATTAATCTGTACTACATAAAAAGATTTATTTCTCACCCCGAAGAATGCTTTCATTAAAAATAATATTTTGTTACTCTTGTATACGAAATAACGGCTCTTTATTTTAAGAATCATGCCGAAAACATAAGTAAAATACGTGGATGAAATGAAAAGATTTTGTGTTAAATGTGCTGGCAGATATATTAAACACCAAGCTCTAAAATTTAATCTCTCTTTAGCAACACTTTGTGTAAGGTAATGCCCTATTTTAAGTATAATTATATTTTCTTAAGAAGTCAGTGCTGCAAATTTTGACACCTAAAGTTTATGACCAATACACAGGTATTATACTTGCTTATGAAAGCCTCAATTTGAATATACGTTTAAGCAGTCACTTTGAAGTTCGGGACAGCATATTCCTCCGAAACGTCGAAAAAACGTGTACACTGACAGGTGTGAAAAACAAAGACTCCAATCATTTGGAAAACAACTATAGTTAAAACTTAAAAAATATTACCTCTAAGCAATTATTTTATTATTTGTAAAATTTTTAAACATAAGAAAAGATCTTATAACTACTATTTGAGAAACAGCTATCGGATATAGGCATACATTAGCGAAGCAAACTGACAGCTACCGGTTTTAAATTTTGAAAATTAATTTATAGAGCTATGATTTCTGAGCTGGAAGAACGGATAAGGAAATAAATCCGTATTGTTAATAAATCAAATTTCATGAATATTCGTTTCGCGGTTTTCGAATTCTGACAGGCGGAGTGACGTACATGCAATTGGTTGAGAATGCCCCACAAAATACAAACTGCAATTAAAATTTTACATCTGGTAGTAGACATGCCATGCCTCATAACATGCAAAGTATCTTGTATTTTAAATTTAGAAAGTAACGCCATATTCTTTATTCACAGAACTGTACATACATGTGCTTTCTCTCTCTCTGACCGTTCCTTTGCCGCTCTATGTTAAAGGTTCCGTTTTACATTTAATCCTACATATAAATTAGCTCCTGTGGTTAACTTACTAAACACTGAAGGACAAGAGAGGGATATTCCACCGAGCGTTATATACAGTAATGAGACCCAAACTTCATGTAATAAGCATATTTTTAATATATAATGAGCCACTATGAGAAGCCAAGTAAAATGCATTCAATGTAAGAAATGTCTGATGGACACTGTTAGCATGCATTCTACCATACATTTAACTCTTTGTATGGGAACTTTATTTTCTTCATATATAGTAACATTTTAAATCTTAGGTCTAAACTTCCATACTTATAGCTAAAAGAATTATGTAAATGTTTTTGTGTTGGGTGAGTTTTGACAATTGGGAATATGAGAATTCTTGAAAAAGAATTCTTCTGCCTCTCAGTAGGCCTACACGTAATTAGGAATATGGGATGAAGGAGAGAGAGACCTTGTGAGGATTAGTATTTTCTATAATGTGATATCATAGAGAGAGGTAGCTAGTTACAGATGTTCGAAAGAAATTTATTGCTCCATTAAGTGTTATATGTCGGGACTTCCTTTGAGTTTCATGTTTACCAGAGAAGTTAGAGCCTCACGCAGCAGTGTCCGCGTCGATGTGCTGTACTACAGAGAGCAGCAAATTTGAGTCACCCTTGGACAGGATACCAAAAATGTCTCTTTCGTACAATTACGTTTGATAAGAATAAAATATTTCTGTAAGCTTAATATTTAACTGTGAAAAGATTTAAAGTGCACGGAGGTTTAATTCAACAAACCCTTTTTGAACTCGGCACTAGATGGAAACTTGTGGTCA
This sequence comes from Reticulitermes speratus, assembly GCA_021186555.1. Taxonomy (NCBI): domain Eukaryota; kingdom Metazoa; phylum Arthropoda; class Insecta; order Blattodea; family Rhinotermitidae; genus Reticulitermes; species Reticulitermes speratus. Next base: position 33,076,775 of record JAJKFL010000003.1, on the reverse strand, counting down.
GCCTCACACTCTGCGTTATTTGAAGGTTAACGTCCTTGAGGTATAGAATAATGTATAAGCCTAAACTTGGTCTGGATATGTTGACAAAGATGAAATCCCTCTCCTGCCGTGAATTGAACCCAGGTCATCCATCTTACACTTGGTCGTTAAGGGATTATTAATACGTGCAGTGTCATGTTACAGAAAAATTAATACTTTTTGTTATAAGTCTAATAACGTCCCCCGCATCCAGTATCAGAATAGTTCTAATATCAGATCTAGTGATAAAACTTCTGTATGAAATATACTGAATGCAGTTCCTCTTAAATTTCACATAGGCTATATAATTTTTGCAGCTGGTTGTTAGGCATGTGTTATATCCTGGTAAATGCTATACTATCAAACAGTGTTTCTTTTCTTCTCCAAATAGTCAACAGGCTGGGGCATGTAAATTTATATAAAATTACACAGTAAAGAACAATAAATATATTTAAAGTGAAGGATGTAAGGTCGATTACTAGACAAATTAACAAAGCCCCTTTTTCTTCAGAAGGAAGAACAAATTCCACACATTACTGACATGTCCCCATTACAGGTGACTACCACTCAATAAAATGACCCGTGATTAAAAACTCTTGGTTTCTATAGTCAGGTATTGTACACGAAAAATTTCTTTATTAAAAGTTTTCCCCAATACGCATTTCGGCAACTATATTGTCATCATCAGGGGGTTCTTTGGAGTTTGTACATAGAACAATGTGCTTTGTTACATCAGAACAGTTGGGCCAGTATTCGTTATTACCACTTTGTATAAAATAGTCTAAAATTGTATAAAATTGTACAATAGTAGCACTGTTAAATTGCTAAAATTAATAGTAAAACAGTGTGGTGTATTATATTAAATTACATGCTGTGATATAATTCATAAATTATTGGCAGCGTGGTCCGGTGTGCTGTTTTGTGCCGGTTATCTGTGTGTATTGCTGTATGGTAGAACCTCCTACTTTCATGTCTGCGTGGTACTTAAAAAAAACCCTCGAATAAGTAATAAGAACAATACATATAAATGCGTCCACGAAACAGTAAAAGATTTTCTATTTCATACTGAAATTTTGGGCCTCCCACTTTTGTAATTTCTTAAGTAAATATTCTTCTCCTTTTACGAAGAGTGGGTCCGGATACCGCCAGTGCAGTAAGTAATTTAAGACCGACTGTCCACAAAAAGTCATGGAAACTTATATCAAAACTTTTTTTGCATAAAACCAAAGGATTGTTAAATTAAAGGTCATTTATCCTCCGAAGACTCCCATCTACATACCTATCTTCCATATCCAATTGAAGTCCCTTCCTCAAAGAGAAAACCAAATCCATCTCCGTTGAGCGGACTAACTTGGTTAAAACTGTTAGGAAAACGGAATATCTTTTGTTGTGAGAATCATAAGAAACGTGCAAATACATGCCGTGAAAAAACGAAAGTTTCCTTCATGCTTCAGGAGCTAATTCATATATTTGCCACTGGGCCTTAGATGCTTACGTGAATAATTTATTAATTTACTAATTTATCTCTTTTTGCACTATCTACCTCGAAATTTGTATTTGTAAGCTGTTTAGGAAATTTCTTGATTTATGGAACTCTGTTGACAAAGGATTGACGTTGGATACTGACATAAGTCTGTTCAGTCTAGTCCACAATTCATATCCCATTTTTCTAAAATGTATTTAATATCATCCCCTACGACATCTAGCTGTACTTACAAAGTGATTCCTTCTTTTATAATGTTCCCATCAAATTCTTGTACGCATTTTTCAGTTCATTTTTCTATACAACCTTTCAATTACATTCTCCTTTATCAATTACTTTAAATAGATTAAGGGCATAGCAGAAATTACGACAATCTACGTTACATCTTTTTTCCCATATTACGATCACTTCCTCTCTCTGAGTTCCATTAACCTCAGAATCATGTTCTCACATACGCTCAGTCTGTGACTTATCCCCCTGTGTTCCTGGACCGTGTATTCTAGTAGGTTAACACCAAAATTTCAGAAGTATCAGAAGTATATACTGCCCCTCTTTTCAGGGTTGAACCGAACGTTCGTGGCAATAAAGCTACATGGTGTGACCATCTAATGAACCGTAGTATCTACGTCCAGAACTGCGAAAATCTCAAATCCTACTCGTGTGTAAAATAACATTGCTTCCCAGCAGATTCAGTAACCAAGTCTGCCACACTAACATATAAAGGGGAGAAATTATATTTTTGTATATGTTAATATTTATGAATCTTAGAAAAAATAAGGAAAATTCAATTTGTCTTTCCTGAATGAAGTGACAGAAAATTATCAACCATATTAGCATGACTTCAACTTTAAGAGGAGTGTTGTTTAACGTGTTTGTTCATGAGAGGGGCACATAAAATTTGAGTCAGAAACAAAAGAAAAGACAACGAAATCTCTAAAATCCAAGTATGTAGAAAAGCAACGAAATTAATTCAAGGAATAAAGTACACAAAGATCAAATTGGGTTTCGTCATGAACAGTTTTAAATTATGTAATAAGACTTCGCGCTTCTTTTGAAGCGAGACGTTTCTGAAGAGCTGAGCAAGCAGCTGCTTATGATGAACCCCGTCATTCAAGCTCATCTTGTATAAGATAAATTTAGCTTTATCCTGTTTTGAAGTTTTATGTTTCCAACTTTCACAGAAGAATTCTAACTGCCGTTTAGGCCTTATAAAAACCGAAGTAGGCTGCGGCATGGACAACCGAGAAGTCGTGATTTTATTCGTTTCAAAATCATCCAGACCTCTTCTTCAGTCACCCATCTTTATGTTTAGTGCTTACTGGGGGCTTCTTTCTCACAGGTAAATCGGCCGGGCGTGAAGCTGGTTATTAGTGCAAAGCTTAAAATTGGGTGAAACTATATATCCAATCTGGTATACTCCTTAAAGTGTGGTGCTTATTTAATGGCAGAGAGTCATTTAGCTTTACCTTAGATACTCGTACAATATTGGCCTAATTTTCTCTACACTCTCGTGATTATTTTTATTGTTTTTATTATCAATTTTATTATTATTATCCGTTGCGTTCTTATGTATCTAAAACTGGTCTATTTTTATTTCTTGATTCCCTTTTTGTAATATGCTTTGTGGTTTATATCAGCCTTTCCAAACATTTCTCTTCGTGGACCCCTTTTGGTTTCGAAAAATAACCACAGATCCTCACATCCTTGTTCACATAAATATAGAGTGCCAGGATGATAAGTATCCAAAATTAAAAATTTGTATCTCAGAACTGATTTTAAATAGATACGAATACATACCAGTAGCATATGCAACAATGAATTGCATGATTTTACCTTAATTAAAGTGATTGTCCCTCGCTTAGTGGGTACAGGGGGTTTCTTAGTTAAATATTCTGACGGTCATACGAAATAAACACATTGCCAAATAAGGAATTTTTACAATTATTTTTAACAAAACAAAACATTATTTCTTTGATTACAAAATAAATAAACTTCAAAGTAGCCGTTAGATAACTGTAACTACGGATCCCCTGGGAACTGGTCGCGGATCCGTTGTGATTCAACGAGAATACTTTGGGAACCACTGGTTTATGTAATCCATAATCTGTGCATTATTCGAATATATACAATAATAGTACCTACCAACGAATGCACACAATAAAGTAGTGTGCATTCGTTGGTACTTTTGTGTATACTGCCTTACGGTGTTAACACTTTCGCTCAATAAAATAACATCGTCAGCACTGACTAGTAGCAGTTATGCTCGACCCAATTCGAAACACATCTTGAATTTCTTAGACTGATATTAGTATTTACTCCATAGCGAAATTTGAAGAAAATGAAAATAAATATTTCCTTGAAGAGTAAATATGCTTGGATATAAGACTACGTCAACTAAAGTTCCGAATGAGCGTGCTGCTTCGGTCTTCAGGATAGTCCACTTGCACTTGGCAGCAAGCACTCCCACAACAACATTAAGTATCCAACAATCGACAGATCTGAAACTCTATCAACACCCGTGTGAGAAGGTCAAATTGTGCGCAGCATCTCCTTGTTCAAACTTTACCTGTAAGATATATATCATAAGTTTAGGGCAGTAATTATTGTTACAGTTGGGTAAATGGAAATGGCAGTAATGCAAAGGTAAATGAAATTAAAATATAACAGAACAGGTTTTGTAAAATATTAACATTATAGAATTTTTTCCAAATTTTAAAATACGTAATAAGCTATGTGCTGACCATTGGAAAATCATCTAAGAAATTAACCAATTTAAAACAAATTTTGGCGCCGAATTTCATTAAATTTTTAGGTTTTCCTAATGTTGGTGTGGGCCTCAAGATTAAATTTTTTGTTTGTTTCTCTCTCAAGAGGTAATAGCAGATCAAAATAGGACAAAATATCCTTTTTTGACAGCGTGTAACTCATAATCCTTCAAACAACAATCGTCTTGCACAAAGGGATGGGAATTGTAGAAGAGGATGAAGAACAGTGCAGATATGTGGGCCAGAGCGTCGTTGAAAAAATTAGGGGAAGCAACATATACAACCGTCTCGGAACACCAAAATCACTGCGGATGAGTTGTACTTCAGGCTGCATGAAGATTACACTACCTCCTTCATTTTTGCTCCTTTAAAATAAAAAGGAGAAATGGTGTAAACCCTTTTGGAATTCACTGCTTCCCATTTTCTTGTGGAAACTCACGAGGATGAAAACGATTCCCATGCTTCTCGTTATATTCTGTCGTTTTTGTACAAAATCTGAACCATTTCATTCCTCATCTAGAACACCTGAGACCATCGCATGAAGCTGCAAAAATTCTGAACTACCAAGAGTAATCTCGGGATGAGTGGGGGGGGGGGGGGAGATGAGAGACAGAGATAGAGTAACGTAAGGAAAGGTATGGAATAGGAGAATGAATAAAGGCTAGGACAGAAAAAGACTTTTTACAAAGTAATAAGGCGAATACAACGATAAAACATATAAGAAAACAAATGAGAAACCCCCACAGGAAGAAATAAACTATGTAGCCTCTATGGAAAATAGACAGGAAAATAAAAGCTGAAGCTGAAGTATGCTGAAGAACGACGCTCGATAGAAATGAAAATGATTGGAACATGGATTTCATCCTGATATAACTACGTAATATAAAAAAATTCAATAAGATTTATATTTTCGGTAAGTTTACTGCGTAAGAGGAACTGCACGACATAGCATTGTAAACTGGAGCGATATGTTTATTGAACTTCCCTAGAGATTTCATCATCTTTGTTGAAACAGAAACTTTACTGACGCAGTCTGTTTATTGAATCTCTGCAGAACACATGGCAATCTTCATTCAAAATAGAGCGTCTGTTTCCTTATCTCTTGTCCTTTATATTTACCTTAGTTATTACTCCTGCTAGCTGAACACAGATTATAGCATGCTACCGTAACTGTTACAGAAGCAAGAATGCCCAGCTTGTGTGTGTTCCTAGAGTTACCAAAACGAGGCGCTCTCCTACATTACCTCTTCTAAGCTGTTTTGCCTTGCTTGGTAATTTTAGTTCGTATTGAATTTAACAAGGCGTGTTTTTTGTTGTACTAAACGTTTTATTTATATTTAATACAAAGTGTTTAATAAATACTACTTTTCCTTTCCCAAGAAACACGTTCCACAGCATCGTCCAAACATTTAGTCTTAATAATGTGCTATATTGTAACGTTAATCCCGTGAATATTTGACTCAGGTTTATTGCTTTTCTTATGTTCCCCGAAGACCTAACCGGGCTTTAGCCTAATCGCTTATTCATAACAGTATTTCCAATCGTCTTTGTTTATCGGCAGCAGGAAGCACAGCGATTTATCAATGAGAATCAAAAACTCTTTGCGTAATTAACAAGATCTCTCGTTAGAGGAAAGCTTAACCGGCTCATTTCAGCACAACTCGCACGCACTCAGTCTCAAAATTATCCTCGTATATAAACCTGTGTCTTCTAAACTCTCTGTTAAATTTAAGATTTCGGAGTCAACTACTGTGGCCCTAAGCTTGCTTATACCTGCAAAGCTTGTTACGCCCGCAAACTAAAATACGAAATGGAGCTCGAACTCTCTGCAGCAGGCCTGCAAACTGTCAAAATATTAATTACTGTGACCGCTTTTCATTTCTCAACGAATTTCACATTAAAGTGAGCTGCATATGCTGAATCAAAGTGGCAGTTTTTCAAGCACTTTGAATTTCCGATCAAACAAAAGATATCTACTAGGACAGGCCAAATGGAATTTTCGAATTTCAGCTTTCAAGTGTTTATTACGGTAAACATCGCATGTAAAATACAGTGTTTTTTTTTTTATGCTTGACAAGTGCCGGCCCAACGCTCCGCCCGACTCTCTGCCAGCGTTGCGTTGTACGCCGTGTGTCGGGGAGGTTTAACAGTCGATGACGGGAGCTAGACAAACGATCGCAGTGATAATAACTTTTAGAAAGTCTAATAAAAACTCACTAGAGCTTCGGTCCGGCTCTTATCAGTCAAGCAGGAAAAAGATATATATTTAACTGCATTCTTGTGTCTGTTCTGTGAAAAAATTCTGAAGACGTTGGCAGAACTTTATAACATAGTGTAAAATTCTGCTTTATGATAAATATATGCTGACCTAGAACGAGTTTTAATGGTGAAAATTTAATACTATTTATTACAGGATCTTAAATGATTGTGTGGTTATTGATCTTTAAAATGTATGCAGATGTTCTTAATTAACCAGAAGAGGTTAATGTAGCGTCCTTGGGAACGGTAAAATTTCCTCTGCTATTAGATAAACATAAATAACTAGATGTGGTTAGAAGATATGAATAATCTAAGGGATTGTGCTCGTACGTATTTTACACGTAATTGCAGTCTACTGCATATGTCTTTTCCAGATTAATCTTGCGTCATCTCTCTATCCCTACTGTGTAACAGCTAATTAGCTTATCGTTCTAGAACCACCTGCTTGGCTAAAGTGTGGAATGTGGCGGTGTAATGAACACTGCTGCTTAGAGCGAATGCCGGGAGTTACTTTTCTGACTCATATTGCTTGGCCTAATGCAAGAGTGCAATGCAGTGCTTGTTTTGGCACAGTTAGCTTTAATGTTATAACCAATAGGCCTTAACGCATATAAAGTTTTTATGAGACATTGTGTTGAGATGAAAGTAATTCAAGGGGAGGAAAGTATGGGTGTCGAAAAACATACTATTCATAATCCCATAACGCGTCATTTAAGGATTACTCCCACGTAATGAAGAATTAGACTTCATCAATATCCAGAAGCCTTGTTCCATGTAATTTGGGATTCTGTCAAAAAATAAGCTTACAACTCATATATATATACTGAGTTATTTATTTTCAGTTCTACTACGAACAGTTCGGGTTTAATTGTACTGCTATCTCACTATTTATCCAAACAGCTAACCATCGTAAATATGGCGTTCATGTATCGTGTGAATGGTTATTCTATTTCCTGCAGATAGAAGTCCTTTTCGGTTGTTATCAGCCATCGTGTCACGACTCTTTCCTTCACGCAGTCATCTTTAAATTGTTGACGCTAAGACTTTGTTTCAGCACTGTAAACATATGTTAATGGCACGGCGACGAATTTGCCTGATGTAATCACAAGCAGTGTGGCTTCTTTTTGCGAAATGAAAGTCATGTATGCTAATTTTCTGACAGACTCTACTACCTAATGTTTCATACGCCCCCGGGCATTTCAAATATGGGTAAAGCAATGCATCACAATTTTCGTTTTTGTTGGCAGTAGCTGAAAGAAAGAGAGAGGATGGTTTGGACACCCATAGACTTTGACAGAACAGAACTGTAATTTATGGCGACTTGTCAAGTGATGTTGGCCCTGCACTCTGACTTGCTTGATCATGGTAAAAATGTTCTTTGGCATTTCCTTTCCTTTGAACCAAATTTATCTTCTGAGAAAATTATTTTTCAGAAACAAGGCTTGTGTCACCTTAAAAAGCATTGTGTATTTTATTTAATTAAATTTCAATGGAACAATAGAAAACAACTATATTATATATGTGTAATGTTTTGTGATATGGATTTTATGTTAGTTATCGTGTCCTAACGGAAGATTAGAGGATGAGGTATTTGAGAGCAATATAGGCCTGTCAAAAAACGGAGACGTAAGAGAAGGCTACAGGGAAAAAATTATATAGTTATTATAAAAGCCAAGAAAACAAGGGTGATAATTTTGTAAGGCGTGTAGTATGGAGAACGGAAATGACAAACGTATTAAGCATGTCATTTGGAAAACCCTGAAGGCAGAGTACCTGCAACATCTAGAGGCATATGCTGTGTGTGATTAAACGAATTTTAAAGAAGTAGGTTGTGAGGGCGTGGACTGCTTTGAGCTAGCTAAGGATGTGAAACAGTGGCTATCAGTTTGAATACAGTAACTAAATTTGTAAGTATTTTAAGGTGTATGTGATAAACGATTATAACGACGTATGTAACATCTGAGTTCACAAATAAAGGTAGTATTTTTATATATTTACTTAATGATTTGTGTATAACTGCCATGGATATAGCACAGCTCGATGGACACATAAAGGTTTTATAAATAAAACATTACGAAATTTGTATGTGTAATATTAATGATGTGTATATTATTGATACGGAAGTTAACTGGCATGTTCTCTCAGTTGCTATGAATTTCTGTGAAGTCTGAATGATTTTAGACATCTCATGAAGGAGTATACTATACGGAATGATGAAATTTATTGGACACCTTGTTGTATTTAAATTGTGTGAAACAGAAAATTTTATTATTATATATTTCACGCCTCGTTATGCTCCACCACGAAAAGATAAACTAAAGATAAGGCCTATTTAATACGTCAATGTGTCTGACGTAAATCGCAACAAACTTTATAAGAGTTGGGTTGTATAGAATGTATTTTTTCTCAGTGTCTTCACTCCAGTGGTTTGACGATACATTAGATCAGGCCACAACAACTTCCATGTACATCCTAACACAGCCATGAAACTTAAATACACTACAAAAAGCACGAAAAACTATGAGCTTTTTATATTAATGAGCTGAATCAGATTTATTGATTACAACAACCATGTCGACCGATCCTTCAATTTAACCCTTTGAAGCTTAGTGGTTACTTTATGTAGCATCAGGATTAACATTCAGAAATTCTACTTTCTGCTCAGACAGTGAATTATATATTTTGTACTGTCAAAAAAGAAAAATTTTTCCTTGCAAAATATTAACTGGTTTTATAACCGAGATGGAATGCGCAGTAGGAACTGAATCTTTAAATAACATTCAAATTAACGTCTTCTTTAAAAGACAAATTAGTGTAGTGAACATTAACAAAGGGGACCTGGTAAGAGGTCTATGACAACCGGGAAGTATGGTCATCTCTGTTGCAGTAACAATGCAATCAGAGGTTATGTTATGTCTAACACAACCTATGGTTTGAATGCCAGGAAGTGTATCGGATTCTAACGAACTCGTAGCCAAGCTGCGGTAATTACACCAACAGGAATGCGAAACAAATTGCCGGGTCAATACACTACATTGCCATTTGTATTAATTTATGACCTTTTTAATTATTGGGTTTCCATTTCGAGCTGGGCAGCGTCGCGTATTATAATTAAGCAATTAATTAAAATAAATATTCAGACGTGATCTTTGTTAGTTTGAAGTAAGCTACTTCGATTGGAATAACTTAGGGAAAATTTAAAAGTAGCACTTCTCTGTGTTTCATTGAACACAAAGTCATCAAAGCATAAGGGAAGCAGATGTGTAAGTTTAGCTCCAATTAGCTTATTCTTTCTTAACTTTGGCATTGGTTGAGGCGAGTGGTCATGTACACTTCCTGGCCAAAGAAGCCTGGGAAAGAGGCCCCTTGCACACTAAATAGCAGGTTGGGTGTTTGCAGAGCCGGTCTGGTATAGAACATAGATTCCGTGGCCATCCAGGCAGTAACCAGTACGCTTGACAAATGACCCATCCCGGCTTCTTGGAAGGAATTAATAAAATGCACAAACTTCGGTCAAAATAACAGAATCGAAATTTTCAGAGAAGTATTATATACATTAGGCTCTTCAGAAGCGATACCGTCTTCCAGGACTTACACGCAGTGGGGAAGAAATGTATCAAGGGCCACACACTTCGCGTGCAGGGGGTAGCAAGACATGTGTATCTTTCAGACCACGTCTTCCATTTCTCGTGTAACTTTACCGCGGAAACCAAGCAACTTGACACATTCGCCCTATAACACAAGTCAGGCTGTCAACTCAATGGCTGCAGTACATGTGAAAAATAATGGAAATGAAAATTCTGCTGGACAGAACTGAGTTACACCTTCGAGAACATCAATAAAATATGCGGAAGGAACAGCAGACATGTTGCCGATAATGCAGGTTTCTCTACTTAAGAAAAACATGAATTTTCGCGAAGGAAAATATTATAATCCCACTTAAAATTGGCCTAGTTAAAACTATAGTCAGTAACGGTCATGGAAATGGGAGGATATTTAACACCTTGAAAACAGAATATTCACAAAGTTTACACCAGTTTTTGTTTGGTGTGAAGATTATCATTTCTTATTATAGACTATTATTTACGCTAGGATACTCTCTTGTGACTTTGTTAGTAGCTTTTGTCTGAAGTCACATGGAGTTATTGTTCTAAAATTACTTGTATTTGATTAGATGGATAGTTCAGTCACTGCAGTGACTAGGCAAGGGGATAGACGATCGAGGAGGCGGTGTACGTTTCCAGCTGAAGAGACTTTTCTTGGGTCCAAACCAACCAGAACGGCTCTGAGTCACATCCAGCTTCATATTCAATGGGAAAAACTCTTGCTCCGGAATACAGCTGTTGGGAGGGGGGGGGGGGGGGGGATCAAGCTGATAACTCATCTCTATCTAGAGACGAGTTTAAGAATGGGTGGAATTATACCTCCAATTCCCCACATACCCTATTGGCACTGTGTTTAATTAAGCATAGGGTGACTTTAAATATTTAATTTATATTGTTAGCTGTCAGAGGTAATTGCAATATTGAAAGGTTTTGTTCTCCAGTCTCCATATTTCTTAAGACTACTTTAACACGAGAGCAGGGAGACGTTTTCCTTTCTGTTTGCATTAAAACCTCTCACAAATCTTTGTTAAACATAAAGCAAATTAATATTATTTAAAAACATCGATATAATTCTCAGTAAGCTTTAGATTTTTAGAGTTACCAACATATAAATCATCATAATAACAATCATCACCATTATCATCAACATAAGCTTTTTCGTCTTTATCCTCATCTCACGGCCATAATCATCATATCATGGAGGTCTATGGAAGAGTGGAGATATGGCTCCAGGAATTCCTAATATCGACACTAGATTGCGACGAGTGGTTTGCATCATGTCCGGCCGCTTTAATTTTAGGGAACGAACCCCATTAAGAACAGGATAGGAGGCTGAGCTAATCCCAGAACCGGTCGGAAAGTTTTGGAAAAGAGAATGATTCTTTGTCCCACCTGAGAGATGAAGGAAGTCTTTTTTCCAGTAAGACAATAAATAAACATCTCTTTGTAACAATTTAAGATGCTCATATGCGTCGGAAAAGCTTATTTCTCAGTCATATATTTACAGTGGTTACATTTCACATTTCATCTAACCTATTGTTAATATGGCGGTACAGAACTAAGACAAATAACATTTTCTTCAAAAGTTCCACCCCGTAATATAACACGTTGTAAATGAATTTTCCATATTTAATTTTATCAAAATGTTAGTTTTGTCATAGCTATACTGACATATCCATTTCAAATTTGATTACTTCATCTACTGCGTCCAGATATTTTCCAAATTATTAAGGCCAGTAACCACGACTTTTTTATAAGAATATTGCTATGCACTGGAAGTACAGTTTTCAGACAAAGAAAAGCTAGTACGTCAAGGGAGCCATTTATTAAGTTTATTTCCCATAATAATTAATAAAAATGGAACTCGAAATGAAGCCCTAATTTCTTGTATTAATATGGGCGTATCTAGCAATGTCATGACAATCCAAATTACGCAAGCGTGTCTCTTTTATTCTGCAAAGGATCCTTCAATGGAATTAAGATATTCTTATTTTCACTCGCGCTCTCTTGTTCCTGCATCTTTAAATGTAACTCGACGAACCTGCAAATCATGAGAAAAGACAGCACAACTTATGTACACCCAACCTATATCCACCAACAGAATTAGATTACGGGGCAGAACCAAGGGCATTACGGAATTCGGTTGCTACCGGCTGAAGTTTAAGCAATCAAATGCTGCAGCTTATTTCTATTTCAGACTCTACTCAGACGAAATTGTGTATTGGTCTGAGTTCTACGAAAATGCACGTTTCTTACTTTCTAAATGAAACTGTCTCTTTGATCGGAGGGCTTGTTATAAGCGAAGTAAAATAACATAACTTTAAGTTCTATAGGATTAATTGAATATTCTGGCTCACGGAAGGAGTAAGAAAATTTTAGGATGGTTATATATTTATGCATACGTGAAGGGTCAAATCTGAAGCAAAGGTTTATTACTAACATCTGCAAAATAACACTATATAGCGCATCGATACTGTATTGCAATTTGCAAATGAATGTCATACTATATAGTAACTGTACCTATTTTATGAGAAATTATATACAGATTTTACAGAGCGTTATAAAGACATGTAAAACTTTCATTCGGTTCATTTCAGTTTCTCTGAAGAACATAAATTACACTTTCTTGCAACGTAATTACCTCCTTCAGAGAAAGAATTAATAGTTGGGACGGGTTGTGTATTCAGTGAATTTTGAGACTTTTCTACTGCACAAATAGAAAATTCTGCATGTAAAAAGATATTGTGATACCCAAATAAGGTTGGATAAGATGGCTGACTTTGAAAATTAGGGCCTTCAGTGTGTGCGCGGACGATGGTTACTACAGTATGTCTGTATGTATACCGTTTAATTATTAAGCGGATTTACTTGCTTTCACCCCTAAGAGATATTGTCTACCGCACAGTTTAAAGAATAAATTTTTTCTATTTACGTACGCTATTCGTGTATATATGTATGTATGTATGTATGTATGTATGTATGTATGTATGTATGTATGTATGTATGTATGTATGTATGTACGTATGTGTGTATGTATGTATGTATGTATATTTCTATGCACGTGTGTATGTATGATGCATGTACGTTATATGTATGTATGAATATATGCATTTACGCACGTGTGCGTGCAGAGTGTAGGTTACGCAGGAGCACGAAATTGTAAGCATGCGAATTATCATTAACGTTTAGATATTCTACGCACTTAGTAAGTTTTCTTGGAGTAAATTATGCAGTTTTGTAATAGACTGTGCCGAAACTTGTGGCTACGCGCTTGATGTTCACAGACATGGGAGCCATGTTACTGGAGTCTCCGATTCGAATGTCGCATATGTTCGTGCTGTTAGAAGTGACACGTCTGTATGCTCTGAAATTTTAACCGAAAATTTTCTTGGAGATGTCTTCAGTCTAGCACCAATTTGTTGTAATTCTTCCTCAGTCGCCATATACATTCTGCTGACTCTCTTTCTGTCTGGAATTAAACCTGCTGCTCTTGAAGTCTTCATATATTTCAAAATCGTTTTCATGTTCTAATAAGCGCATCAGTAAATGTTGTTTGAGTGTACGACAATTCTTGCAGGGTCTGTGCTTAACATATACACCATAGAGGAACGCGACGTTGCAGTAAGCATTCCTACTGGCACTGGAGAAAGACTGACTTCACAGCTGAAGACAAGAAATAATTCTACATCAGATCGGGTGTAGGCGGCTGTTTAAGTACGTAGGTCGAGTTCTATACTACAATGTTTCGGACAGGAAGTGATCAAGGCCAGATAAATTAAAGATTTTACACTACACCTCACCGCCTTCTCTTCCATTTTATTTAATCATCCATTCCTCAAGTTCATACTTTTGCCAGTCACAGTGAAAAATTTTTCCATGAGTTTTTTGTTTGGTGAACAGGCTGTCATATATACTGAGGCAACTCATTTTAAGTTGGGTACGTAGTAAATGTTTAGACTTTGCACTCTTTACAACTGCAAGAAATGTTATTCCATGATATTACGTTAAACCTCAATATGTTATTTACATTACATTTGCCTCCTTAAATTTTCGATCTTGTATGTTAAAATGGAAACATACAGGAGAGAGGTGGGCTGCGATAGGGTAGACTGTGTAGCAACTCGCTACGGGATGGATGGTCCGGAGATCAAATACCAGGGGGGGGGGGATTTTCTGCACCCGCCCCGACCACCCCTGGGGCCTACCCAGCCTCATATTCAATAGAAACCGCGCCTTTTCACCCAACCCCATCTAGCGCTGATGCTAAAGGAAAGTAGGGCTATATCTCTACTTCCCCTCTGGACCTTCATTGTCTGTTATGGGATAAAATTTACCTTTTTTACCTTTACATGTGGGAGGGAACTACACAGACTCACCACTATTTATAAAATATATTAATTATGAACCCGAATGTCTGATGCAAGTAGAATTTTTGGCAAGTCGGGTTTAATTGTATGGTCAATCATGTATACATATATATGTATATACATATTCTATATTGTACATAGTTTACAGCCATTCGTATTGGCGATAGTGGGTAAAATTAAAACTTAAAACAGCAAGACAACGATGCACATACAGCAAATTCCGTCTCATTAACAGCTAAAGAGATCACTGAGCAGGAGTGGCTCAGTGAGCTGTCTCTACCAGCAACATTCCTCATCCACCTCCGCTTCACTGCTCCTCCTTTGCTGCAGGGATAATTTTGTAGCACATTTAAAAAACGTAATGCTGTAAACCTTTATAGTTACTATTTGGAAAATGGCCCAATTATGGAATTGCGTAACTTGGAATTACGTAACTAGGGGCTTTTTCTGCAATATAAATATGCGTGGTATATTAAATTTTAAGGTATGATGGTACAAAATTTCCTAAAACGGCCTAATTATTTTGGGCATGTGAGAAGTACAGACGACTGAACATAAAAGAATAATGCAGTGTTTCACCTACAGGACCGGCTAACACGTCGTCTTGAGTGAAAATTTCCTCTTGGGACTCACACAGTTGTATGTTGAATGACCCAGCTATTACACCAATGGCTGTACTGTATTTTGTACCCTCTATGTATGAAAGAGAGTGGAGAACTAACTTCAGCGCGTGACCCGAATTACAAAATTTTAACCTTGCTCTAGCTCCATATGAGAGACAGTAAAAAAATTATGGCATTCATTTTGTATTTAAAATGTTACATAAAAACTGACTGAAAAAATCCTCCAAGTTTAAATGCCCTTACTGCAAAGAAAAATTTGAAAGTTTGACGAAATAATGTTGTTTATAATTTTTGTTCATATAAAAGTATCGAGAACTTTAAAAATATGAAAATGTAAAGGACAAATTGAAGCAATTTATTTAAACACTGAAGAAATGTTAGAAGAAATTCGTACTAGATCAGAGAAATATCTAAGGCATTAATTGAATCAACTTGCACAGAAAACGAGCGTGTCTGCATTATCAACACGAACTGCAAAAACACTACTGAATTATAACTATGGTTCGCAAATTCTACAATAGAGGATCTTTCGAAGCTATTCCATCGGGCATGTGGACAGGCCGCTCATCCGCCACATTCTGTACGACGTGACAGTCTGCAGGAAATGGCAAATCACATTCGCCAGAAAAATTGTTGCCCCTCTGTAAAAAAGACTAATTTGTTTTCTGGTCAGAAGAAGCACATAGGCGTTTATCTCATTTACTGAATTACTCTGAAGATAAGTTGGTGACTTGGCTAAATTCCATTAATATACCTTCATGGGGTGTATTTCTGATATTTACCAGTTACATTTCAGGTTGTTGTTTCGATACAGAAGGGAATATTCGCCTCTCTTAACAAAATGTTGTGTGGTATGGGACGATCAATTTCTGTAGACAGTGGTCATTGTAATGTAAATTATATTTCCATATTTCAAGTACTCGATTATGATGGTGCAAAGATGTGGACAGTCGAAAGGTTGTACAGACACCGTCATCTGGTATTTTTATTGTTGAAAGTGTTTCGAAGAATATTTGTAAGAGAATCATATAAACACCAAAAATTAAATGTTGAGATGTCTCTGAATTGTATGATGTTAAATATAATAAATATGTAAAGGGTCTTAACTCACCGTGCATTTTTATTATTTTAGATATACACCAACAAAATGCACAAATTAATAAAGGTGAAAATTAGCTCCTTATCATGATTTTAACCCTACATGCGTTTCAGCTCTTTATGAGCCATCATCAGGGGTGATGGCTCATAAAGAGCTGAAACACGTGTAGGGTTAAAATCATGATAAGGAGCTAATTTGCACCTTTATTAATTTGTGCATTTTGTTGGTGTATATCTAAAATATGTAAAGGATAAAGCAATCCCTATAGAGGCCTGGACAGGCTCATAGGGCTCCAGGGGGTTCATGCTCCCTGACTTCATAGACAGTCAGCAAATGAAGGTGCCGAGGTTGTCAGCCCTAGGCACCGACCGCCCTTACGCTCCAGGAGATACCCCTGGTACTCATTTCTGTTAGAGACTGAGTCGACCCCAGGGCCATAGCGCTGCTGGAAGGATTAAATCAATGAAAAATCCAATGATCTCATTCTGAATCGAAACCGTGACTTTCCGGTTTGTAGCTCAATGCCACTGCGTACAGCACAATAAACATGTATCAGGCTAAATTATGTCAGTATTATCATGTTACATATGTTTTCGCTTACGGGCCCAGGTCTTATTTCGGAAAGACTGCAGGAATTGTGTGGCGAAATTACAATATTTTATTAAAGCATAAAACAGTAAGAGTTAAATACTATATGAGTTAAGAAAGTATTTACATATTAATATTTTCTTTATATGCAATTTAGGCGTCTGCTTTTAAAGAAATGTATATGGTATAATTTCATTTAAAATACTATATTTATTAAAACTGTCGCTTTAGAGTAATCAGTATGCATTCTTCACCTTTTCACTGTATTCTTGTGATAAGTCGCGTTTAACAACATATAATAAACCATTAAACGCAGGTCTGTATTGCAGAGGTAAATTTGTTGCTGTTAACTAAATCTCGTTTTAAGGAAATAAATCCTTTCGAAAATATAGATTGAGAACTGAAGTGAGAAAAACACTAAAAACAATTACCGGTAATTCAAGAGGTAAAACCACAAAAACATACAATTACGTCATCACATATTTCTGTATGTGAGCCAAGATAACTGATGCTAAAGTACCTGGTTACAGAGCAGATATTCAAAACCCTATTTCCAGGAAATTTTCCCTTCTCGAATGCATCTACATTGGCACTGGGTTTGACACATAAGAACTTCTACCCAATGCGTACGGAGATAAAGCAACCAAATTTAACCTGATCATTCATACCGTATATTAGCGCCAAAGTTAACGATTCATATGGTTTTATTTCCACTGCACTTGTGCTTTACCAGAGATAAATTTTCCATCACACATCGCAATATGTAACATGGTATTCTAACACATCTGATAGAAGTACAGGCTATCCTTCCACAGTAACAAACATTACTGACTGTCCATCACATACTGGCCTAACATTGTGTTTATGCGTGTTATTTAACGACACCGGTTAAGTACAGAAATTATACAGTGTCAGTGACAGATGAATGAATGTGTATAGAGCATTGGTGGAAAGATAACAAGGGAAAAGAGAAGTACTCGAAGAAAACACTTCGCATTCTACACTGTCCACCAAAAATCCTACTTGGATTATCCTGGAATCGAACCGGGCATCCCCGACGACAGCCCGGAGTTTAACTGCCTGAAGTGGTATCTTGATAATGTCATTGAAAAGCTGCCAGTTCTTTGTTTACTTACAAGCTATTTAACGCCACCACACTAAGTCAATAGGCTGTTATGTACGACAGAAGACAGATCATTATGTATCGTTAAGTGGAAAGTCGGTGCTCATGTCCTGATTCACATATTTTTTTTCCATGGCGCAAAAGCCCCTAGTGGGCCAGGGCCTCCTCATCGTTGAGGCTTCACGATCACATTCAGACACACACCACACTCTGTAGGATTACTCTGTACGAATGATCAGCCCGATGCAGAGACCTCTACCTGACAACAAACAACACACAAAAGAGACAGACATCCTTGTCCTCGGCGGATTCAAACCCACAGTCTCAGTAAGCAAGCAGCTGCAGACCCACGCCTTAGACCGCGCGGCCACCGGGATCTGCCTTGTTTCAGATTATTAGTTCGTTATTCGATTGGAATAATTAAATAGAAAACCAAAATTTTAAGTGTTATTTAATGATGCTGTCAAGTGATAATATCATCTGTATTGGTGATAGGGGAAGGAATGTTGCAGTGATAGGTACAAGCCGAAGTAAATGAGGAGTGAAATCTGCTACAATGCTACTTGGTCCATGACAAACCCAACAAACTGGGGTCGAACTCCAGTCTCGGGACTGAGACGCTAACGACTAACAGCCCGAGTCACGGAATTGAATCCTAATACACATCGATTAGCTTGAGATGATAATAAAATATCTTCTGACGCTCTGACAGCGTGTAAGCAGTTGAAAAGCATCGTGAAATGAACCAGGAAACAAATAATGGAGGAATCGTTAGATCGTTAGTGATGAATGCTCATAGGGTTGAGAGAATCACGAAATGAAATATTGCGAGTCCGCCTCTCCTTAGCGTTAGACGACGATAAACGGCTTAGGCTTATTTCAACGGGCACAGAATATACTATCTGCATCCCAGACTGAGATATTCATGGTTTTACTCAGACATCAAGTACTTCTAATGGAGGACAATGCTCCTCTCCATCCAACCATATTTTTTTTACAGTTCGTCATTCGTAACTCATCTGTTTTGTCTGTGTACGAAAGAACGTCGTTAAATAAATCGAGGGAGGCTAGAAACTTTTGAAATATCTAGCATGGATGAAGTGATCTGACGTCAGCTTAGTAAAGAATCTGTGAAAACAGAATATTCTTTCGACAAGAAAATCTTCAAGGCTTCCATAGTTATAATCGACTACATTGAAAGTGGCGTTCAGATATCGATAACCATCAGTCTCGACCATTACTGGACAGAGGGCAGTGCTGTTAGAGTTTTCACTCCTTGTACATTTCTCCAGACATAAACACAAGACCACGGTGTGGTTCAGAAACTCGGGAGACTGCACATTAGCGCCAACAGTTGGCAAACTCTGGAACTATTGCTGCCTGCTACTGCCTGTGTGCCCAGTCTTCTGTCACATATACATCCCCCTCCCCCTCATGATGGGACCAACGGGTTTGTTCTAACCCAGCATATGCCCCCTTCGCCCCTTTCCCCTTTTAAGCCCCATTGTGTCAAACTTTAAGGAAATGTTACACGAGGAGAAATTAGATTTTTTGGGGGCAATGCAGGAATCGTGTGAGGTCACTGGATCCCGACGTTTAGACGGATGGTGGCGCCTTCATCTTTACATGTTCACCCTTGGAGATAAAGGCGCCACGATCCTTTGAATGGTCGGAAACAGCTTACCCAACGAAAAAGGGTCGCAATTCAGAAGACCCGAATCCTTGTCAGAACAGCAGTGAGATCTAAAATTTCCCAGGAATCATACGCTTGGCGGACTTTCCATTTCCTACTTAAGGCGCACTGCTCCTAGTTTTGAGTGAGGAATACAAGCCGGAAGGTGGCGGGTTCGATTCCCGATAGTGTCACTGGAATTTTTCATTGACATAATCCTTTCGGTCGCACTATGGCCCTGGGGTCGACTCAGCCTCTAACAGAAATGAGTACCAGGAATACTTCCTGGGGGGTAAAGGCGGCCGGTGCGTAGGGCTGACAACCTTACCACCTTCATGTGCCGATTGTCTAGAAATCTGGGAGCCTCAACCTCCTGGAATCCTAAGGGCCTGTCCAGGCCTGTAATGGGATTGCTTTACTTATAACACAAGACAAGGATGTACGATATACTCTCTATAGGGCTGTAACAATGTTAGACTATGTCACATTTCGAATCATTTACTTTATGGACTTTGTCCTCGCTCCCAAGCTGAATATAGTAAAACTGTTCTACTAATCGCAAAAATTGGACCTTGTCCAGGAGTTCTGAACAGCTTTGTGTAACGGGCAAAACTCAGCAGAAGTGAAGCTTATTTTTAGCCACGGAACGGGACCGCTTCTGCCCCTGAAGCTTAAACTTTTTTTATTTTTAAAAGAGACTAATTGACAAAATATAGAAAGTGAATCTTTCCAAAACAATTTTCTTAATTGTACTATAGCGATGTAGAACGTACTTTGTGCAGAGAATATAGAAGAAAAAGGCATGGAAACAAAGAGCTGAGGAAAATCTTTAGGTAGGAGGCGTGCAGTGACTAAGCAAATTTAAATTTTACATAATCATGACATTCATAATTTTGTTAGAATAGTGAAATCTAGGGAACTATAATTGAGAGGCTGAGAAAGAAACAGAATGCCTTCAAAATCTGGTGAGGACACCTGCTTTGAAATTCCACTTGCAAATTAGGCAAGGTGTTGGAAGGGTAACATTGAGAGGTATGCCATCTTGTGGGGACAGGCTGAGGTAATGGGCATACATGCAACTGCCTTAGGGTCATGCCCAGTGACGGCTTCTTCCATCAGCTCTGTTCAGCCCTCGAGTTTTGCTTCTTTGGCAGTGGTTGCTGGCGAATCGTTGGATCTCAATACGGAAGCTACAAATACGGATTTAGGAGCCTGTATCAGAATAAATTTCATTAAACTTCAAGAGTGTTAATTAATTAATTAATTTTATATAATGCCGAATTATATCTGAACAATAAATTTGAATTACGCGGAAGGAAAAGGACGTGAACTGATATAAAATTATATTCAGGCGTTTACATGGGCGATCGAAGGCAAACTCGCAAAACCTCGTTGTGGATAGTCAGCTCTTCGACAAAGTTTTGAACCGGTAGTCTACCGAATGCAAGACGTAGCCTTACCACTTGAATCAGTTTACACTGTAATCTCAACCAATATTTTTCTAACTGTTTTGAAGCAAGCTTCACTTAGATCGTCGTCGATATGCTGCAAGTACACGACGTCAGTTTACATGTGTGATTTATTACCCCGACGCTTGCGAACGGATTATAAGACATCGCAAACCTCCCGAGTCCGAAACGAGGTGTGTGTGGTGTAAAGAAGGCAAGGTAACAAATTGGGACCTCTGTTCATGGATTCTTTAGAGTAAACCACATAAAAGGCCAAGCTATACCTATACAGGCCTGGACAGGCCCCTAGCTTTGCAGGAGGTTGAGGCTCCCAGATTTCCAGACAACCAGCACATGAAGGTGGTGAGGCTGTCAGCCCTATGCACCGGCCGCCTTTACCCTCCAGGAAATATTCCTGGTACTCATTTCTCTTAGAGGCTTAGTCGACCGAGGGCCATTTTGCGGCCAGGAGGATTAAGTCATGGCGCCATCGGGAATGGAATCCGCGACCTTCTGGCTTGTAGCGCAGTACCTCAACCAACTGCGCCACTGAGTAAACTACATGCCTTACGTAAATTATGTACTTCCTACAAAATGAACTCCTTAAAGCACAGTCCTTGAAATCTGCTCAAGAGATATTTTGCCTCTTATTGAATCCGAAAAATCATAACTTGAGCAGAACACACACAACAAAGAGCCTACACGGAATAAAATGCCTATCTTAACATATACTTCATTACTACATAAGTGTAAACAGTACTGTAGAAACTGTAATTTTCGAGTCAGTCACATTCTGTCACTTTCTTACCGCAAGTTACCTACTCAAATTTTCAACTTACATTTTAAGAGAACAAGAATGTAAACGCAGATGACTGGCATCCTTTAACATCGCCTCTGTTATAGGTTGGGATCGATAAACACTTCAGAGCTTCTTTCTCATTCCTCTCAGTTCCCCCCCCCCCTACGCCCACTTAACCCCTTGAAGTGAGAACTCTCCTGTGGAAGCTGTTTCTATCTCCTTAAGATCCCCAGCCGTCACCTCACGGCCACCTATTAACCTGCGACCTTTCGTAGTGTAGACAGTAGCGTCTTATTTGCATAGTCTTCCAGGTGTCCACTAAACGTCCAATTTTGAAGCCTTCATTAGAAATAAGAACTCATTCTCTTTTTTAACCCTGTAGTGAAGCTGTCCAAATAATAGGCCAATCTAAAGACATTAATCGTCTGTCTTCCATGTTAGGATTACCGTGTTCAATAAGGCAATACAGTTTGTATTACTTCCAACCCAACAAATATGAGCCAACCTTTTAGAATAGAAGGAAATAAACAGTTCAAAGAAGGGCGCTGCGTGACATAACTCAGTGTACAGACTGTCACGTTTCGTGCCTTGCACCTGCCTGACACTGCCTGTCATGGACAGCACTGTTATATGCATATATAAATACATCTCTTTTGTAATGGGAACAAGAAAACCAAATCCTTATGTTTATGAAAAATTTGTAATTGCGCAGTTGGTACATAAATAAGCTTCATTTTCATAACTCTTGAGATTAATTACCCTCTTCATATGTACCTCTCCTTATGCTTGTATTCAGCCACGTCGGTGCATCTAAAGTGAGATTGTTCCATATGATCCCTGGTCTATGAATTTCGAAACACATTGCTTCTCTTGTACACACACAAAATGGTTAATGTTGTATAGAGAAATATAAGTAAGCTTACGTGATTATTATCCTATGTACGGTGCCCACGATACAAGAGAATAATACGAAGTTAGACGGACCTCGTTTAGAAGGCGTTTTGTTGATACTTGAAAATCGTGTACTACGGAAATTACGTATTTCCCTCAAATGTTTTACTTAATTTAAATTTATGGGATCCTGGTACAGTGGTTAGATACTTAACGCACAAAATTGAGGTCTATAGCGGACGTCCTCACCTTTTAGTTGGTACTGGCTATCTTACACTGTATTTTTATTTCCCCTTAGAAAAAGACAGTAAAGAAAGGGAAAAGGAAAAATACAAGGAAAATGCGTATAAAGTACCAGTCATGTGCCTTCCGATCTCTGCATTCTGAAAACTCCATATATGGTCAAACAAATTAATCCACTGTTGTCACACTTTTTGTTATTGTTTAAAGTTGTAAATATATTACGGAAATTTGTTACTATTATTAGGGTACGTTGTACATCTTTACGTAAGTTATTATTTTATGTATACGTTAATTTTGTTGAAATTATCGCTCTTATATAAAGTCACGTTTTATCCCGGTCGCAACATTTAGTAATTTCTGAGTTGAAACCAATATTTCGTAAACTACCAATAGGTATATTCGCAATTTATCCGCATGCAAAATTTCGTATTCCTAGACAGAATAAATATTATTAAATAACACGCTTTTACTGTTTTTGTTTTTCTTAATTACACATAATTTAAATCGTATTAAAAATGTCAAATAATTACCGATTACTGTCGTTATCGATTACAATTGACGACGACCATGGTAACGCTAGAAACCAAAGTTGTCATAAATGTACGCAGGTTTTCATATAAAGTGCCTGCTTTTTGTCCGATTTTAGCCGAACATAAATTTTCCCCAATATAAAATTTTACAAAAATCTCTCATGCGGAATTCGATAATTTCATGCAGACAGATAGACAGGCACATGGACAGACGGAGAGGCGATACGAACAGATATGACGAAGTTAATAGTCTTTTTCCGCAACTTTGCTAAACGGCCCAAAGTTATAGTCCCCTAGGATGGCCTGTGTGCCTGTCTGTCTCTCTGTTCTACCTCCGTGGTTTTCTGAATAACAAGGAACTTACGTTTGTATTGTGTATTGTATGTGCAATTCATAATATCTTGAAACACAAATCGGTTTCCTATTTGTTCCTAATACTGTTGTAAAATACATCACTTATTTTAAGAGAATCGGGAAGGTTTGGAATTAAAACAGCTAAAGCAGTTGCTTGGATACTGTGGGTTTATTTGTTGAATGATAGCTAAAATAACTAACAACAAGCAACTTGCAGCTTACCAAATTGTTGATCTACAAAGAAAAGTAAATTTGATTATAAGTAAGGCAGCCTAGAATAGCGTGTTACAAAACCTTGCAATTATATTACAAGTCTACGTAATAAATAATTTGGAAAAGTGTATTGTAAAAACAGGCAGCATAAATTAGGTGGGAGCAAATCCAGAAAATTTGTGTAACAATCTACTTCAGAAATTTTGATGCTAATATTTTCCTTTTATTGTTCGCAGCAGTTAAATAAACACACACACGTATATATATATATACACATATGTATACTATATATATATACATATGTATATATATATATATATATATATACCTTTCCACGATTGTGACATGCAGTCTCTTGTTTTAAGAACTGTGTCTGAACTTGATATAAGTAAACAACTGCGAAATTAATAATTTGTTAGACCACATCCGTTAGTAAAATTAAGAAGAATCAGTGGATGGACATATATATTCTTTTGGGCAAAATATTGAAAATTATTTAAAACGTGAACCATTTAATAAACACAAGAATAAATTTGTAATAGCTTTTCCAAAAGACCAGGTTCCAAATAAGCTGATTATTTATCTAATCGTGCCTCGACTGCTTGCAACCGGCCCTGTTATCAGTTCAGATTTTTTGGGCACTTAAGGCTTGTAACAACAACCATCATGAAAGTCAGTAACAGACGTTAAATTTACTTCCATTACGTGCACATTTACGTCAGCCTACAATTGATGAGTTAGAAGGGGACGAAACATAAGTGACCTATCTCAACGTAGTAGTATTACGGATTGCGAATGTTTAAAATGAGGAAATCCGTGATAAACCAGAGAATAATCGATCTGTCTTCACCTATTTGAAAGTGTTCCTATCTCATAATTCGCAAAGAGGTTAACTGTGGAAAACTACGAAGCAGCTTAGGAAAGTCGAAACTTAATCGGGATTCAAACTTCGTAGGTCAAACTTTCGAATGTGGGTCATCTCAAATCACGATGATATTCAACATGCACATAGAGTCATGTATCACTCAGATCGGTTTAATCATGTTACAATTAGATCAGTAGCTGAAGAAGACTTTAGTATCTGATTGCTGTCCCATTATGTTGCGAAGCGCTTTGTGATATAACAAACAGTAGTATATAGAGGCTTGGAATTTTGACCCCATATATAACTACTACAATCAAAGTGAGCCGACGCCGACAGTAACCTACCACTACCAATACAATGTGTGACGCGTCAGAACAATGAAACATTAGTGGTATATGAAACGTAATCTCCTTAAGGACAAGACGCCGTGAAGTCTGGTATATAAGAACCAACATTTCGGATAAACGTGCTGCCTCCAACTTCATGGTCGAAGACGGGTAAAGTAACCTCCCTACAGAAGTTTGCTATACGAGATTTGAAATTAGGAAGTCTGCTCTCTTCTGAGATGTTATACCGTGTAGCCTGTTACATAAAATACGAAGTTTCGGAAAAAGCGGTTGCTTCCTTCTTCAAGGCCGCAGAATGCGTAGAATAGCTCTATTCTCCCCACACACGCTTATTACGTGATATTTGAGGTTCTCATGATTTTGCGTATGAAGGCTAATGTTTCTCGGATGTAACGCATTACGGTCTAGCAGACAAGGATGGAGTTTTTGGCGGAAACACTTGCTCTCGTCCACAAGACGCATACAACAACCTCGCCATAAGTGCTGCTTGAGATTTTCATAGATATCAGTCTTCCGTGACGCAACGTCATGTCACTGCTAGATACGTTCCGACGTTCCTACTGAGTGATGATGGTAGACTAGCCTCGTCACAGAGATGTGCTATACGAGTTTTGAAGCTCC
Source organism: Reticulitermes speratus (assembly GCA_021186555.1). Classification (NCBI taxonomy): domain Eukaryota; kingdom Metazoa; phylum Arthropoda; class Insecta; order Blattodea; family Rhinotermitidae; genus Reticulitermes; species Reticulitermes speratus. The sequence continues at coordinate 33,050,862 of JAJKFL010000003.1, read as the reverse complement.
TTCTGAAAAGACCATCGAGTTCGCAGTAAAGCACAAAATGTTTCTTAATCATCAATACTTATCTGACATCAGATACCAGAACACAGTAGACAATATTTTAGTCAAGCGTCACAAATTATAGTATAGTTTGGTAAGTAGATTATTTAAGGTTTTAGGATAGTGGATTAGCTTAAATCTCCTACAGGATTTCTTTTTCATTTCTCCGTCAAATTGTGTCAGGGATGTAGTCCAGAAAATACATAAATATTGGTTTACTTTCTTTCCACGTAGTCACATTTGAAATCCTGCAGACCAAGAGATCTACCTTGGTTAAATGTAGCTGTATGTTTATACCATTATAAGAAACACAAAAGATGAAGTACTAAAACGAACCGATTTCATTTATTGCTATATGTAGAACTAGGTCTAAAAACGTTTAGATGTAGGAACGGGATTCAATTACCGACATGTAGAGAGAATGTTACCCCGTCATTGCTTTCATATCGGCTACTCGTCCACCTGATATTTTTTACCCCTTCTCTAATGTAAGGATGTAGGCCGGGATAGCGTAGTCGGTATAGCGACTCACTACAGGCTGGACGGTCCGAGGATCGAGTCCCAGTGGGGGCGAAATTTTCCGCACCCGTCCAGACCGGCTGTGTGGCCCACCCAGCCTCCTATACAATGGGTACCTGGTATCTTTCCCGGGGGTAAATCCCGGGGCGTGGAGTTGACCACACACCCTCATCTAGTGCCACCGTTAAAGAAAGATTAGGGCTATACTTCTACTATCCCCCTTGGTCTTCATGGCGCGTTCTAGGGAGACCTTTACCTTTACCTCTCATGGTGGAAGTGCCAGTAAAGTTAAATTAACCACTCACATCAGAAAAATACTTCTAGCTTCTCGGCCACTCGATCACACATCACGGAATGGTGCAGAAACACAGACGTAGATTTACATAAATCTCAATCGAATTGATTCCAAAGGAAGTAGTTTAATTTTATTTGGTTGACTATTTTGTTTAACAACACTTTCGGTAGAACAGGCGATATGCGGAAGGATGTTAGGATACTCCGTGGATAGCACAATGAATTCGACATTTTGCTGAGGGAAGATATCTGTTCGTAATTTGAGGCACTATTCCGAAATTATCCTAGGGGGATTAAGAATAGTCACGAAAGACATCAACGAAGGTAGAGATTTGACAGCGGAATCCCTGAACACCAAGCAGGAATTTTATCCATTTGGAAGCGGTAAAATGCGTGTTAGAGGGTCTGAAATGCGAGCTGTAATTTTACAGCATTGCCATAGAGTCATGACAGGAGTTTCGTTTCAGTTGTAACAGACTTTATTCATATTCATATTCTTACTCACACGCAGTGAAAAGATGCAAAACGTACCTATCTTTTGTGGTATGCCCGTCAGTCTGCCTGTCTGCGTGTAAAAACTATGGAGCCAAAAATAGTATTTTGATGAAATTTCTTATGGGGAAATTCTACTCAAATGTACTGATGCATATGGCTTTTGGTTGAAGTCTGACAGAAGTAAAGGCCTCTTTACATAAGAAAGTAACGCATGCATTTCATTGCTCATCTTAATCGTAACTTCCAATATGCTTAATAGGAGAGAAAATTGCTCGTTTTTCTCTCTTACTGACAGAAGAATATTGAAGTTCGAGACCAAGACGCGTAAATGAAAGTTATGAGACGAAGTAACAACAGGGTGTTGGAGAAAATTGCAGTCACAAAATCCATGGCATGTGTTCTTAACCAAACATTCTCTGGATGATTAAATGAAAGATTATGAGATGGGCTGTTGTTTGTCAAGCATTCGGAAGCGAACAAAGCAGAGAAATTTCTGGTGGGAAATCTGAAAGAAAGAGACCGCTTTCAAGTTGTAGCTCTGATGAGAGAACAATATTAAAATGGATTTTGACGTAACACGATGGGACGTTTTGGACTGAATTTATGTGGCTCAGGAAAGGGGCCAATGGTGTGATCTTTTAAACACAAAATGAACCTCATTCTTTCACAAAATGTGGGGGAATTTCTGAAGGAGCAGAGGGCGAAAATACCCTGAAGCTGAAAACAGGAATTTTATGTGAAACGTCGGTATACGTCTATCAGACTACGCTGCTATAAATCACCAACACGGAATTTGTTTATGTGCTTATAGCCCTCTACCGAAAATATTACACGGCGTCACAAACCAGAATAACGTAATCTGTATATGTACTGTCGTAAAGATCTCAAATCTTAGAAATGTGAATTGCACAGGGTCTAAAGACGAAGTATTTTATGCTTAAAACAGGACAGCACGTTTTAAATTTTCACTCAACAAGTGATACAATAATTTTACGAATTATGTAAAAAAATTAACTTTCCTGTTCTGGAGTTTTCCTGCTTGAATTAGGATTGCATTTCATTTAAAATATGAAGCATGCCTAGAGAAATAAACGGGTAAATGTACAAGAAACTTCAAGGGGTGAGTAAGCTGTAATTCTAGAAAACTGAACTGCTTTGAAAGTATAAGAAAAGAAACACATAAAATGTGGTCTAATCTAATAGCGTATATTACTCATATATGATGGTTAATAATTTTCAAATGTAAAACGTAAGCAATTTTTAATTCAAATCCTTAATCAAAATCGACTGAGTAAAATAATATGCTTTTTTCTCTCGCAGCCATAAAATGTGTTTTCTATCCACTGACAATTTGGCCTATCAAGTAGTCCTGTCCCGTTAAGGACAATAGTGAATTACAAGCGGAAATGAAAGCCTGTTTCCTTCTTCATAGCTTTTTGTTTGGCAGTTCTGTTAATTTTTATATGTTTGTTAATTTACATTAATTTTGTAGGAAAGATATTTAAATATAAATGACACCCGCATCAACAGTACCAGACAGAACAAAGTTTTGTATCCTTGATTAGTAGCCTCCGCCGCGAAGTAAATGAGACCTGCCCTCTTCTGGGATATTACGCGGCGTCGTGTGGTAATTGTTTACTGACGTTTCGGGAAACGTATCGGTCCCATCTTCAAGGGTCAAGAGTCCGAGAAGAAAGAAAACCGGCAACCTAACGTTGTCCCGAAACGTCGGTAAACAATTACCACACGGAGCCTCGTAATATACGAGAAAAGAGCAGATCTCAAAGTTTTGCGTCTTGACCATTGGTGTCTCTTGTCTTGTAACCAATATTTCATAAAAATGTTCTAAGTGCTTTATTATATATGAAAACTTTGTCTGAAATGTCACAAGCTTATGTCCACCATTCGTTAGTTATAAGCACCAATATTACACTAACAAAAGCTGCATATTTTCCGAAGATCTATTGTTACACAACATTTCAGGACCCTACAGTAACTGGCACTACTCTCGCTCCTGCGCCCTCACGTGGTTGCTAGAGTTACAGCAAGGCAAACATTTCTCTGTGCTGATTAAGCACTGCGATAAGAAGACATGGTGTTGGGGACGTATAGCTACACTAGTAGGTACTGAGCAGTCAGCTTCACGTTGCGGCAGCTTTACCCCATTTAAAACCCCGTCACTACCAGTTGATCAGTAGACTGCGTGGACCTCGGAACCGGTCGGGGGTTTTGGAAAAGAAACATTACTTGCTGTCGTTGGGAATCGAAACCAGATTCAGGGTTGTTCAGTAGTCCCTGTTATGACTGAGCTATCTCATGTTATTCAAGCACCTTGTACTGTGTTTAAAACTGGGGAAACACATGCCCGCATTCACGAACAAAAGTGCGATGTCATAAAGCTACCCCTGAGCACGCTAATAAGGCATAAGGCGTAGTGGAGGTACATCTCCACTCATTCTTAACTTATGCACGAGATGGGGATGACTTATGATGTCATAAGCCCCCTTTTTCAAGTTTAGATAGGAAAGTAGTATATAGGAAAGGAAATATAGTGTTTGGTAAAAAATGAGACGACGGGAGGTAAAAAGCTTTGGTGGTAAAATTTGAAGAAATACGCAAGAATGGGAAGGGCTGTACCTGGAAGGTAAAATGGAAGGAAGGGCGGTTACTGCGTAGGTCTCTGGAGACCACGTCTACCTCTTGAAGAAAAAATGGGAGAAGCCTAGTCTCAGAACAGCCAATCCGTGACAGGAGTGAACTTATTTTACAGGTCAAAAACGTACAAAAAATGGGCCTCATCATGGCAGCTCGGTACAGTCACTCTAAATGACAAATATCAACCAACCACAAAATGATCAAAGTTGCAAACAAGTTTTATGAAATATCAGTGGCTTGAGAGCAAGTTCTTATAAATATTCTGTACGTTTATGACTATACATTTTACAACATGAGCTGGCATTGGAATGGCTGTTTATAAGGCGACGGGCCGTGACTGGACAGAAGTGCACTCGATAGAACGGAGATTGGTGGAATGTACAGATTTCAAAATAACAAATGGCTGATTAGTTTATATGAAGACTCCAATGATAAACTATTCACTCCCTATGAGTTTCGAGGTTTCTATGGCGCTCTCTAGGAAGATATATCTTTTTCAGACAAACGGAATCACACACCATGAACAACAGCCTTCTTTTTGACGCTATCCAACCCGTTGTGCATACAGAATTACATAAATAATTCTACGTATTTTTTCTGACAATCTGTATTTATTCATATTTTTTCAAACACTAAATGTTTCGATCAAGCCGATCATCATTAGGTGTTTATTTTATACAAGGTTTATACCAGTTTAAGTTTTCGTATAAAGAAATCACATGATGATGATCGGCTTGTTATAATAATATAATATAATATATAAATAATATAAATAATAGTTAATAAAGGTTTTGTCAGATGGACATGTATGGGTATGCTAGACACTTCAGAACATTTTTGCCCTGCTCTGATCAGTAAGCTTCTTGTCTCCATATTCTCTTCTATTATTTGGAATAGAAACCAATCCCAATGCCATTGGATCCACCTCAAATCCCAGACTGATAGCTCTTGAGTCGAAACGTTACCTCCGCGATGAGAAGACGGCGACTAACAGCCTGAGCTATGGCAAAATATTTGTCTGCCTTTTGCATGAAATTTGGCATTCCAAAGATGGATGTGTTCAGTACAGTTCAGGATCACATTGTTATATCCGCTAAACATTTATTGTTACGTGTAAAATCCGTTGCTCTAATTAATTTAATTTCTTTGATCTTTGATCTTAATACGCCTTATTAAAGTGCGTCATTTAAGTGTTGCTTCTGCGCAGATAAATTTATAATACAAAAAACTACCGAATTTTGAAACATCCACTGTACTGAGTGAAGTATCTTCTGTTTTCCTCAGCCCTTCTATGCACAATCCGAAATACTACTTCAAACTAAGGATGATCTCTTCCATTCAAATTTCTTTCAATTTATCACAAATCACTTTACTATTCGACACTACACATTTATGATTTTAACAGCGTCGTTAAATAAACCACAAATTGATCAGAAAGCAAGCTTCATGATTAGTAGAAATTTCAATTCGCTGTATAGTAAAAGGATTAGAGGAAAAACTAACCGATTTCTATACACGGACCACTAGACTTCTTTCTTCCACTGTATTTACCTACTATAGAAAAAGCGTTTAACCATTTAAAATCCACCGGCAACTACAAGTATTTGTAACACTTGGTGTAAAATTAAAGAAGTCGGAATATTTCCCACAAAGTATAGGTCCACTTTTATGTTTTTTTATAATTATCATAATAAATAATTTTTTATGTACACAGAATTAACCGAGTGACATTTTCACGGATACGAGTAGTGTTATGTTGTATATAGGTCGAATAATTATGACGGTCGCTGGGCTTATTTCCCGCAGTGTAAATGGAAGAATTTACCAAAATTTGGGAGTTCCAGTAAATTTTCAGAGGGTATTAGGCTAGCTTACGGTTTATCTGCATATAGTTGCCAAGAAAATGTTTCTGTGTTTCTTTTATCGTATCCAAAGTGACTTTTAGACCTACCTGTTTGCAAGGTCGTCTAAACGCTTTGTACCCACCTTGTTCGACAGCCAAGTTGCTACTCTCAGACACATAAAATTCGTAAGATATGCCTCGTAGGCTTATAAATAAAATAACCCGTAACTTGCACCCTTTTTTAAAATCTGGAATGGGTGATATTATTTTTCTTTGAATTTCTGCTTGTAATTGTCCACTGCCCTTTCTCGAATGATACATAACTGATTAAGAAGCATTATTGGAACGATAAACGACAGAATATTATCAGAGTAAGCGGAGAGAAATCTCTCCTAGTGCCACTTTTTCGACTACCATTTTCTTATGGACTACTCTTAAATTGAACTCCGTTTGTGGAAGATATATAAATATAATAATTAACTGTGTAGTTAAGTAACATACTTGAACAACTGGAACCAGATTGTCCGTGCATATTTGATGTAAGTTTTAAGGATATTTGTATTATTCAGTACTGGGCCTTCACAAATCAAATATAGGTTTAATGAAAGCCAATGTTTCACGATTATTGGAAGTTACTCTAAGCAGATTACTTTATATATATATATATACATACACGATTTTAAGTTGTATACAGTTATACACAGATTTCTTCCACACTGCGCTGGGATTACCACCACATAATTGTTTAAAGTAAGGATTAAAATTTTAATATATTTTTTAATTTTCTTCCCGTCATTTATACTCTTTTCACTTCTACATAAAAGCTGGTGAATGAAAAAAATTTTAAAATACTAATATTTATAGGAGCAGGGATAGTGTTGTCTGTATAGTGACTACTCTACGGGTTGGACCATAAGGGTTTGGAATCCTGGCAGGATTACGAAATGTGTCTCCTCTCAAAATCTTCTAGACTGGCTTTGGGGTAAATTCAGCGTGTTATTCAATGGGTACCTTTTTTATTTCTAGGGGAAAAAGTGGCCGGGGTCTGATGTATATCAGTCGCCTCCATCTAGTGTCGAGATTAAGAATGATTGGATGTATAATTCGACTCCGCCTCTGTGCTTTCAAATTATTCCACGCACGAAAGGAACAAGTGCATATATAGCGAATTAAGGCTACATTCTACTGTGGTTGACAGAACAGTCTATTTTAAAATAGGACATGCTTTACTGTTTGTTCTTTCAAAGTCAAGATCGTAATTCAAAGACGTTTTACCAAACAGACAGAAATTATGAACTGACGGGCATGTGACAACATTGCTACTGTACCACGGAATAAAAAGGAGTCCTACAAAATAGCATGGCATTGTTTAAAATTCTTATTTTCATTGTAAAGATTGGGATTTCATTCTTTGTTGATCTTACAGTTGTGCTTAAGTTTCCTCGTACTGTATAATTGTAATATCTGATGATGTCCTACACAGACCGAAATATGCAGTTTTAAAAGTTAAGTAACTAAAACTATTGAGTTGTAGTCGACGGTCTATTCATTATTCCAACATATAAGTGTAACAACGGGATGTACAAACCAAAGTTTTAATTCCAAGTCCAATTAGTGTTAAAGTGACAGTTTTTCGTTGAAAGCCTACGGGTAACAACATTTACCTTCTGCTGTAACCCTTAAAAATTCTGCGTGTTTGTTTGTTTGAAATTTATTTCATATGAATTTCAGAAGAATGGTTATTTCCTTAAAGGACACTTAATATAACATTTTTACAGCGCAAGCAGAAATGTTTTCTGTGAGGTATGAACTGGATTTTTATATAAGCTAAATGTTAGTTAGTCGTCAAAGTGACTGCATGGCTATTGTCAAGGGTCGGAAGCTTTGTCTTTTTTAATAAAGAAACTACCATAAATCATTAAGAGGCAAGACTTTCTTGTAACTACAAAATAAATTGCGTTCAGCACAACTTATATTTAATATATTAAATATCCACTCATACACGACAGTATAAAGTTTGTAAAATATTACACTTTTACCTTGTACAGATTTTTCTTGTATGATACAAATAATGATTGTCTGAGGACCGAAACATGTCGTGTATAAGTGGATATTAAATATATTATATATAAGTTGTACTGAACGGAATTTATTGTGTAGTTATTTGATTGTACGTGCACAACGGGATGGATTATGTTAAATTTAAATACTTTCTAGTACGAAGAACCCAGCCATGAAAGCCACAAATTCACAGTAACATTACTAGTCATGTCGTGTAGGTGTAAGTCGTATGATACTATGGGACGCTTAAGTGAGGATCGTACTTTCTGAAGTAGTAGTAGAATGAGAGATGTATTAGTTTCCTGCTTATGTTACTAAATGAGGAGCACACACATGTAACCTTCGGGTACAGAATGCGTCTGCACAAGAGCCTCACACCCATGAAGCAGAGACAAATGGTACGTAATCTAAGACTCAAATTGTGAATTCAGAAATACAAAATAGTTTCTACCAAGTAAGCAAACGATTCTTAAAACAGCTTCACAGAGATAAGGAGTTCTGAAAATTAACGTAACTGAGCTCCTTCGTTATCTTCAGATAAAGGTAAAGTTAATGGTTTTATTGATATAAATCTGTCATATATATGTATATCATGCTTTTAGCCTATAGCAGCCCTAACTTAATCCAGTATTGCTAATCAATATCTACAATTTTTATCCGTTAAACCTATTCAAAGGGAAAACACATAGGCCTATTAAACAACAACAATGGAATAAAGTGGCGCTATGGAGCTGGATTATTATCTTATTTAGGGCGCTTCATTTGTCGGCAGAACTATAACTGAAGAATCTACACTGATTTTCATTATATCAGAATATTTCGTATACGGGCGATTATTATCCGTTTCTATTACTGATGAAAAATCTGGTTAGCCATAAAGAGGGCGAAGTGGAAACACTTGTGACAAGGTGAGTGATAACACAGTACACGGTTTTCTATCAACAGGGAATAGAAAATCTCGTCGTAAAATGTGAAAATTTTTATTAGATGTGAAAGTCATCTGTAATATACATGTCTTAAAATTATTTTCTGACAAACTCTACTTTTAATCCTCTACTTAATAAATGCATCTTTAAAACATCATCTTCTCCGTCCCCTGCAGAATTAAGAATAGAATAAATGCGTTTGATGGATTGTATAGAGTCTTATGCTTTGACTGAAAGAACTGAAGAAGAAGAAAAGTAAAAATTACCACACAGAACAGCCTGATTTTAATTGTGTTTGTAGGACATTAATTGGAATTCTATAATCCATATCCGTTGGGTTTTAAGAATTGGCAATACGTTACTACCTGATAGTACAGGGTACTCCAAATTGAAGGAGATTTCTTTGAAACTGACAGCAGTTTTGCTTAAAAATAATACCCACTATACGTATTTCATTGACACTTTTCAGCAATCGATTATACAAGGTAGCGGTGGACAAGTGGTTAGGCTCTACTGGCCTGCTAGTTCCTTTGTGCTATATAATTAGGCCAACATCTTCTGATAAGAATCTAGAGCGGCCATACCCAAGGGTTAAGAAAGCTACAAATTGGTCCCCATCTTTATTGTCCTTGTAGGAGAATGACTTTGTAATACTTTAAAATAAGCCACGATTTTTCTTACACATATCATCCAAAGCATGAGTTGTAATAGTACTGTAATTTTTGTAGTTGTCACATGACAATAATGGTTGAAATAAATAAGCATTAATAATACGTTAAAAAGGAACGTGGTAGCCAAACCAGAAATTTCTGTCCTCGATTTATGTAGTTTCATATCCACTTAACTACGTTGCTGCAATTTCCAAAGCTCTTACAAGTTTTATTAAACTTTGATGAGTCTTGAATATATCTGGAATAGTGCTTCGAAATGGCGCTATATCATCAGAGTCAATACTTGGAATTTTATATCAGGCTCTATTATTGCGGTTATTTTTGGTTTATATTAGAGGAACGCTGCTTAAAATATTTAGAGAAATTCCAGTCATCTTGCATGAGAATACTCATGGTCCCCTTAGTCAATGAAGGCAAAGTCTTGGACAATAAGCCTATCTTGAAATATCCAGCGACTTCCCCCTTCCAATTTTTTCATTGACATTCATCCTGCATGTAGAAGCTATAGGTCTATAACCTATGCACAACTAAGCAGTGTCCTTGAAATAAACGACTAACATTTCCGTCTCCGCAATTTAGGTTTCGAATACGTGCCTTGTGTGAAAGCTACACTCCCATGGAGACGTATTCATATACACAACACAGCTCAATGCTGAAGGCTGCATACAACTTGCTGCACAAGAAAAGGAAACGGCAAGGAGGCAGAAAAAACTGAGGCACGTACATTTCGAATAGTGAGGAAGAAAAACCAAGACGTAAGAAAAGAAAAAAAAAAAAAGAGAGAAACTGTGTTATTCTAAACTAAAGGTAGGTTCTAGCTTTCATGTAATGGTAGCTGTAAGTTCAGGAAGGTAGCGCAACAGGAAGGTTGGAAAGGGGGGGTGGGGGGCTAAACGATTGCATGTCCCAAGATAAGTTCAGTCCTGGCTAGGTATTGGTACTATGAGCCGTGTGCTGCGCTGCCATTTCGCGTGCGGCTCCAAATTTCCTTTTACTTCCTATGTGGAAAGAACAGTACAGTGTGGAAGATGAAAATATAAACATTTAATCAGGCATCTGCACCTGCGGACAAAACCAGACCACTCCCTCACTTACGTTGAAAGAAAAATACAATTCCTTTACTGCGATTAAAACTCTCTTCTCCGGAATAGCAATTTAAGCTTTACTCTTTCCCACTAAAATGCAATAAATGTACAGGGCTGCTGTCAGTTGACACAACACACTGTTGTAGGAATAATTCCACTATGGAAGGCTACTCTAAATACAGAAGAAATCAAAACTTCTCTGTAGGTCTCATAGGTGATTACCAACGTTTCGGCAGAATATGCTAGCGCTATGTTCAGAACAAATGCGGAATCAACAAGTATGTCAGGAAGATTAAAACCACTTAGAAGAATACACGGTATCATAATTCATCCCTCGAAGGACCAAAAGTAAGAATCTCAAATTATGGACTTCTCATATTACACTCTTATAGGCCTATAGGGAAAATATTCATGATAATAAAATTACAAATTCTACTCATTTGCAGAGTTGTAACTTTGTTTAAGAAAATACTACTAAACTTACTATACGTTTAATAAATGCCGATGTACAACTAAATTATTTTTTTACAAGAACCGAAGAATAAAATCTAAAAATTACAGGAGTGTAACTGGAGAGTGACCAAGTTCCTTGAATTTTCATATAGTTGTAATCAACCGGTCAAGAGATTTCCCGAACTCTGTTATTGGTACGTTATACGAAGAAACGTCTGCAGATCCTTCTCACTTCAGTATAGATTGAGTCTTTCTATCTTTATTTTATGATTACAAATAATGTGGTTAAAATATGCTGTGAAAGTTTGTCAGCTCTTAATTATTTTTGTGTGGATTTCCTGATTCTTTTTGTGCGCACCATGTCAAGGAAGCCAATCCACGTGTGTTCATTCTAATTCCCTGCTGTCTGTGATAGCAATATAGCTGTCAATCGAACTTGTGCTCTGTGCATGACAGTCACGATGCATTTTGTATGGGCATAAATCATAAACACCGAAACAAGCAAATTAAAAATTTTTTATAGAATCTGTGTGATCAACTAAGATGTATCGTAATGTATATAAGACATTTTACTCACAAACTCTACGGTTTTGATGGCTATGTAAGTTTCAGTACAATGTTGAGAATCTGACTGCGAAGACTGTACTACGTACACCGGATATGGGTGACTGCAGCAGCTCGTATGGGAATTTGCCGGAGGATAGGACTACCAAAGAAGAAAACCCCGGAGCATCGGGATGTAGAAGAAGGGAATGATGGGACCCACCGGAATTTCCCGGCCAGGATGAAAAACCATCCTATTCCCAGCACAGCCCAACAAATTCTTAGACGCGTCGCTAAGGTAGGGGTGAACAACAAAGTCTAATGTATTTATAGTTGTGACTGAAATTTTGAAATATTTAAATCGTCCCAGATTAAAACATCACAACTTTATGAAGGATGTAGGTTCCTCCTTTTTGAGTTGAGAAGGGGAAATGTGAGAACTTACTCTGCTGTCCCGTTACGACAGACCCAAACCAACCCGTAGCCCACTAAACATAATGCCTGCGACACATTTGTTTTTTACCTGCGGATATACTTAAAACGAGAAAATGCCTTTTAATCTTTCTCCTGACAGGGCAAGATGGAAGGTCGAAGCAAATTTTGAAATTTTTGAGACGTTTATTGACGGAAACATACGTTACTTTACTAACTCATTTTGTAAAAATGCACTAAAATAGCGACACGGTAGCCTAGGATGTGAGCTGCATTCTTATAAAATTTTTGTATTATTATCAGTACATTTTTATTGCACATGATATATAGAAATATACATAGGTATAATTATACACAAAATTTACTTGTAGGTTACTTATTCATTGTATATATATACAATACATACATGGAAAAAACCACCTGAAGTGGGAGGAAAACCAATTACGTTTACAGACTTACTATTTAATCACACACCAAATTTTCAATTACCCTGAATTATTATGTATACGCAATAAGCATTTAAGGGAAGAAATTCATGTAAAAGTACCACTGACAACGCGATATTGTGAGTCCTCAGGCTGCGGATGGAGGAGTCGGCCTCCACATGTGGAGAGTGGATGCGAGTGTATTAAGTAAGCAGCCGCGTACAGTCGAAAAAGAGGTGGCTCTAGAGTTTGGGGATAATATTAAAACGGATCTTCTATAAACTCAGCAGCAACGCCTGAACTTATTAAACTTAACTCAATACGGAGATCAGGGTTGGGTTCTTGTAAACACGACAATAAATCCTCAGAATCCGCAAAAAGGTATTAGTAAATTTAAGCTACATAACGTATCATTTAACATGAGATTATTTAAAGGTTATACTAATAAAATAAATTAACATAATTCCGATTCTAATGCCTGGTTCTTATTGTTTGCTCATGTGTTATATCAAAAGGGCATGTGCAGAAGTGAGTCTCCTGTGGTTCCGAACGTTCGAGAAACATTCTCTTTCAAGACATGAACCAGTCTTTTCGACGGTACCCAGGATTGTGCAGTCTGGCAGGAGGACTATTTTCGGAACTTCATTAAAAATGTCTAGAAAATGCAGGTAAAGAAATCCGCATTAGTGTAATTTAAAATTGCCCATAAATGATGTACCATTCAAGGACATTTGCCAAGTTTCTTTTATCTAATATTTTGAATCTATGCAGAATTCTGTAACACACAAGTAGAAATAAGAATATATATGTACCAAAATTTAAAGTGTAATGTTCTTCATTGTTCTATATTTATATTTGACGAAAACTGGAATGCTACATGTTTTGAGGCAACTTCATTGGTCCATTCAGATCTCAGGCTTCGTGCTTCATTTAGTAATGCTATGAAAGAACTGAATAAAACTACGAAAAATATTTTCCGGCAAACACTTCTTATATAGTTTCGAAAAGGAGACCTGATTTTTCAGCGATGTCCTATGTTCACTGTAAACCTATAACTTCGGAATGACATGCTGTAGATAAACAATTCTTAAAAAATGATTTTCGAGTCGATAATGTCGTTATCTCGCGCGCTGCTTTGTTCGACCCTGTACCAAGGTCTGATGCCACTACATCCACTCCAGCCGTGACTCCTTACATTTCCTTCGCAAAAATTTCTGGTACCTGCCACTGTATCCCGCACATTTCCTTCCCACACCGAAAAAATTTTAACCCCTCTAGCTGTTTTAAAAATATGGAAGTAGTTCAGCATGACGCCTGTATGGGTTTTGGCTTAAAGCTCTTATGTTGAGACTTTGTGTAGAATATATACATGTTACACAGTATATAAGTTCATAGAATTAAATTGTGCATTTCACATACAAAAATATAACATATTTTATGTATGGAGTGTAGGTCTTTTGTGTATATGGCTGGAATATTCTTCTTCACGTTTTGGTGAGACTAAAAAAGACCAGAAATTTTTTTTTCACTTAGGCCTACATGAAAGCTTTGAACTTTTAAGTCAATATATGCTTAAAACGTAAATTCATTTTCAGGAATATCCACTTATGTTAGAATATAATTTTTTATAAACTTATGGGGCATTTAGTCGAGTAGTTAAACTCTTAGGATTCTAATAAATGTTTGAACTGAGAATATATACATCCTATATGAACAAAATTAATATCGAAGTATTTTGCATTTTTTCCTGGAGATTGCAAAGTAGATCAACGGATAGAAGATGGAAAATTTCTTCCTGTGGCGCTGCTGCTTCGAATAAATTAATTTCGACTATTATGCAGGAAAACATCTAATTGTCGTAGATTAAATTAATGTGAAATAAATTTGCAGCAGCACAAAGATTGGCCGACAGAAATTGGTTTGTCCTAGGTATATCTTCACCCTACGCACTGAATACGTGCGAGTGGCTGGGCTGTCTTCTTTCTAAAACTTTAGGAAAGAGTTAAGTGCTTTCCAGTAAAAATAATTAACAAATGTAGCATCTGACTACTAAATACTTAGGTATAACTAACCACCTGATTGACTGACTGAGTAGCTAGCTAGCTAGCTAACTAAACAACCAATTATTAACTCTCTTAAGAAATTAAGAGACGTTAAAATAGGCATTGTCTTTGGCCATATATAAAGACGTTATTTTATCGAAGAGATAGAGTCAGGGACGCCAGGTAGGCGATCTTCAGTAGCCGCATTTTAGGAGACAACTTAGGCAACAGACATTCAATAATAAGATAATATATTTTTACCTTAATTGATAGTTTGATATTTCTACTCATTAAAATAAAAATTTTAGATTCAGTTGGTTATGAGCATCCTGTCTTTAGAGAATATTTTAAAATTCCGTTCACGTCCAGGCTCATGTGCATATAAACTACTTGCATATTAGTCTTTTACAGGCAAATTACGCGAGCCGCATCACTGGAGTGTGAGGCCTCATGCATCTCGCGAGCTGCGTTCTAGTTACCCGTGCGGAAGAGAGTAAAATAATAGGGTGTTTGACAAGTGATAGCTTGTGAAAGGGTTCGAAAAAAAGCGTTCGGTGCTTAATCAATATAATATTCCTGTGTTTACCTGGGAGACTGAGTAATTTCCAAGAATCTCAAGCAAGATAACTGACATCACAGCTGAAATTCGATTTAAGTGCCCCATAATATATTTTTAGAGTCTTAATGTGTCGCCAACTCGTTAGATGGGTTTATTATCGTGTTAAAAAATATCGACATTAGACACTATCTGGAGTTCTCGTACATCCTTAAAATCCCAGTTCTTATGGTGATATATTAGGCGTCATATCCATGCAAGACGGTTGGTAAATATGATAAATTTGCGCACTTTGATCTAAGTCATACATTTTCATATAGTAAATGGCAATACGGTTACTAAAGCGAAGGGTATAAAACATCATTTATGGCTTAATTTGTCCGGGAATACAATTTCGATTTTATGCCTTTCCACACGATTTATTACCTGCTATTAATTTATGATTTCACGTTTCATTCTTGTAAGGTCTTTAATTCATTCTACTTAACACGAAATTAATTCACAATGTACAGAATTTTTTGGATTAAGTGGAGAACGTCTGAGCTGTAACCTTTAACCAGTAGGTCCTCGGATCCATTCTCTGACCAGAGAAACAATCCTGAATGTAACTTGGTTTGAGCACCTCAAGGCAAAAGCTTGGATAATAGATAAAACGAAGCAAAATTAATTTCCTTCCACACCCATTTTAATTCATTCACTAATCATGTTAACATTTTACTAATACAACTTATTCTCAGTTACATAAAGGCACTTGTAAATGAAAGACTAACAAATTAAAAAATGTGTCTGCATTAGTTATAACCTTTGAAGGACCCTGAAACGATATTCTTACTTACTCCCTTTGTGGGGTGACACTGTGTCTTTTGGAACTGTAGCTTCTAATAAAGCAAACGTACATCCCCGGAACGTTATGTGAGTGAATATGAAGAATATTAGAAGGAAAACTGACTGGGAATTCGGAATTACTAAGCGAGAACTGTCCCAGTTTTAATTTATCCAAAAAATCTTATGTAGATTCTCCTGTGGTTGAAATCGGATCTCGGTTGGTGAGAAGAATGTGACTAACAAATTGCATTAGCTTTGGCACGCCCATTGAAACGAAGCTTGCAAAGACAATAAAGAAATTACATAGAAAATTCCTTTGCTTACTTGAGAACACCAGCTTCTTATTGAGAACTAGGTCATTCAAGTCCACTGTATAAATGTTTCTTTAAACTGGGAACTTAAAGAGTTCAGAAACTTCAGTCTTAACTCGAGTGCTATGGACGGAAACGGGCAGTCGTCAGCAGTCTGCAGACACAGATTCTGCCTAAGCCATTCGGTAAATATGTGCCGCCAGTCGGAACCAAAAAGTAGGGTTAGTTCTGAAAACTTCTTCCGAAACTTCTCTTTTTAGTGATCTCCATCTCTTCTGTGCTATTCCTGTCATTTTAACTCCAAAAACTTTCCAAGATTAAGGTTCCGCCTTTAATGTAATTAGATTCAGTGGGAGGAAAACTTTTGCCAACATGATTTCCACAAAACCCCTTACTGCAGTAACTTTAAGCTGAACCAGGGCTGTAGTATTATATGGGAGAGGAGTTACGTTGCTTTTGGTTTAGAACTAGGGCGTGCTAACTCCATCCCGTTTGCATTTAGATCCTTGGTACCACGTTAGTCCATGCATCTTGCAAGTGAATCATTTATCTTGGAAGCTGAGTAAGTGATATGCTTGTAGTAGCCAATTGAGTGACGCGGCTATAGAACTGCAATTTTTCGTTTATAATTAGAATTAAAAATGTTAAGTAGCAAGTCGCCAGACTTTTGTAACATTAAATGTAGTGAAAAAGGAAATAAGCATTTTACGTTTCTGGCTATAGTTTTACCTTCAAACAATAAGAGGGAAGTAACTTAGAATAATCTGATCTTCCTAAATGAAGTTAATTCTGACCTGCAAGACACACACACACATAAACACATATACACACAGATACAAATGCACAGTATATAAACATATATACACATACTCACGCATATACAAACACCACCACCAACACCACCACCACCACCACCACAACCACCACGACCAAGTCATAATTTTTCCTAGGCAATCATAACCTTTTGTATCTGAGCGGCGGTATTAAACTAAAAAAAAAATCTTTTCCTTGACAGCAATTACCTTACATTTCGAAACAAGTAGGGGAATTTTTGTCTTGTAGCATGTTTATCTCTATAGAGATGTTTTCTCTAAATGTTAATTGACCGCCTTTTTTCTATTTTTAGTCAAATGTAACCTGGAGCCCCCCAGAGACGTTGAGTTGCATAAAATACTACGCAATGTTCACAAAAAAGCAGGAAACATTTTAGAATAAATAAACAGATGTCGGAATACAGAGCAGTCAGACGAAAGTCTAGAAATGTGAAAACATGGACAGAAAAATTGGAACTGGGGGATTTCAGAAGAATGCATTCAACGAAATTTTGCAGTCTTCACCATCATAATCACAGTTAATTGTAAACTTACTAACTATAAATTGTTAACGTGTGAAAAGACATTGCATTATGAGAGTGTAGAAATTGGTTTTCTCACACTCTGACCTTTCCTGAAGCTAAAATTTTAATTTATTCTTTTAATAATTACACAATCAAACCTACATGCCATGTACTATTGAGGGAAGCGTGTTATATATATATATATATATATATATATATATGACATATAATTTACGCATTACTAACTAATTTGCACGTGGTGACGAAGTTGGCTGAGGCACTGCGCTACAAGCCGGAAGGTGGCGGTTTCGATTCCCGATGGTGTTATTGGAATTTTTCATTGACATAATCCTTCCGGTCGCACTATAGCCCTGGTGTCGACTCAGCCTCAAACAGAAATATTTCCTGGGGGGTAAAGTTGGCCAGTGCCGAGGGCTCGCAACCTTACCACCTTCATGTGCCGATTGTTTTAAAATATGGGAGCCTCAACTTCCTGGAAGCCTCAGGGCCGGTCCAGGCCTGTAATGGGGTAGCTTTACCTGTACTAACTAATCCAAGTACCTTCAATTACCGTTAGCAAGAAAGATTTCGCATCACATGTTTGTGACATAATAGGACAATTTTTACAGGAGGAATGTAACAGAGGAAATTAAATTTAACCAACAACTTAAACTAGAAAACAAGTGACAAAATTTTATACCCGAAATTTATTGCATTTTTAATGAAAAGATCTAATTAACAGACTGGCCGAAGATGCACTAACATACATACGACAAAAAATAAGTTACTTTGTGTTAAGTTGCTTACAGTACAAGTTCTTGTTTTACAAACTATAAAAGCATATGGAGGGATGGAAGTACAGCTACTTGACCTCGATACTAGATGGAGGTGAGTGGATAGGTCTATACTCTGGCAGCTTTACCCCCATAGAAAATGTCCCTGGCAAACAGTTAAGAGTAGTATGGGCGAGCCCAAGACCTGATTTGAATTTTTGGAGAAAATATATTCTCTAAACTTAGCCGGTAATCGAATCACCTCAATTTAGCCCGTGTTGTGCAGTAAAAATCATTTATATTTCAGGAACATCTAGTGATATAGGCCTATTTGTGAAAGAGTGGCGCTTACATCCTTCTTATCATAAGGCTTCTGCCTTTTATTGGTGTCTTTCTTCGTAAGTTATTATATTCTATCTCCACAACACAGTTCTGAAACTTGGCCAGAAACCGTCACAGTCTCCTCTCAATTTAGTAGCCGGTGTCCACAGAATCCTCTGCTAAGCACAAACGACAACACAGACAGAAACACGTCACAATTTTATTATTATTTGCAACTGTAATAGCCTAAGACACAGTATGCGATACAGCGGAGCATAAAGTTGTTATGTATAGAGTAAAATTATGGCAATATTAAAATTAAAGCGACAGGCGTTCTGTTATTTTTAATAAAATCTACTGAATTATATTTTATTCTCGATTCCGATGCGGCTTGAATTTTGAACGAGTAGTTTCTACCTATTTAATTCCTAATTTCTGGTTTAATTTCATACTTTTTTGACAGCTTTTCAGGTAACTGAAACGAAATATTAAAACTCTTACAAGGGGAAATTCGAGATATTGGAATCTTTCACAACAGTATTGCCTAAGTCTGACTGGAAAATGGTTAACGATGTTTCGGTGGAGCTTAATCCCTTGAGCTATCCTGAATATGAAGGCAACAAGCTGAACCGAAACGTCGGTAACTATTTACCAATCGACATGGCGCCATAACCCACAGACTTATGTCTTCAATGATGAAGCTATTAAGCCTCTAAGTAAGAATAGATTTCTTTGGAGGAGATCCCTGGTCACGTAATTCAGATTTAAACATGTACAGCATAGTTTTGAGAGGTGAAAAGCTGAAAATCGCGTCTGTTACACGTTTATTTCATGACAGACCGAGCTACTTCAGCGGTGTTCCCAGTCCATCATGAGCACACGCATGTGGAATTTCCACCACTCTTTATCAAGCATTTATATCTATTCAGTCATCCCACAAAGCCTACTTTGTTCTTTTAAAATTCTGCCTCTCGCTACGATGTGTAATAACTTGGGCCCAAACATTAACTCGTGTTTCTCTTCAGCCTTTAGTCACACACAAGTGAAATAACGTACCATGAGAGTGACACAAAATTTATCACCAACACTTCTGTCTAGTGGATTGTAATTTCTTCTCGTGTTTTAAGAAAGTAGTTTCTCCCCATTACGTGTAGATAGTTTTTCAATTTGAGTTTCTTATCGTAACCGAAACTTTCTGTTGTTTCCTCAATAATTTCGCGAAAATTCAAGTGCAATGTCCAAAGCTACGCCACGACTGCTTCCTTTCACATATATTCAGTTCCATTACTCACCAGTATACCGAGAAAAGAGAGCCTTAATGAAGGATGCTGTCAGTTGCTAAGTTATATAACTTTGGTAATCGAGAAATGAAATGTGAGTGTGGAGCCCTGGTGGAGTAATAAGCCTATTGACGTGGAAAAACAAAAGCACTTGGAGAAATTTCTGTTTCAGTGTCACTTTGTCCACCACAAATTACGTATGTACTGGACAGAGACTGAACCCCGTCTTCCACAGTGAGATATCGGCGACTACCTGCTTGAACCACTAATGTATCCTTCAAAGGTACAGCCGTATATTGATTACTGTTTTTGAAATCAGTTCTTTTGTGACGGTTGGGATCGAGTGCTTGACCTATAAGGCAGGATTTCAAGCACTATTTTCACAATTTTAATTTTTTAAAGTCTTTAAGTACTTTATAAGCAACCATGGGACATGCAGTTTTAGAACTGGTCGCCCATATAACTGAGGACTTTCTGTACACATAACGTTTTAGGCGCCTTCGCAGAATTGGGTAAAGTGACTATTATCTTCGTCATGTCTGTCTGTCTGTCTGTCTGTCTGTCCCCGTCCCTCTGTCTGTTAGTCCGCATGGAACAATTCGGGTCCCACTGGACGGATTTTTATGAAATTATTATTTGAGTAATTTTCCAAAATCAATTGAGAAAATTCAATTTTCATTAAAATATGACAAAAGTAACGGGTATTTTGTATGAAGACGTAGGTACATTTACGATAATATCTCGTTAAATTCTTCTTAGAATGAGAAATCTTTCAGAAAAATTTGTAGAGAAGATGAAGACACAGTTTTATTTTCAATAACTTTTTCCCGAATATTTTGCCGTTTATGAGATAATGTGGAAAAATATGGTACAATCGGACAGGCCACGAATGTCAACATAATAGGGCGCATGCTCTTTACATGCTTGGTAAATAAGTTTACAGACACGCACTCGGAATATATAATGCTTATTGCTTTTCCACGGCAAAAATCGTTACGCGAACGCGCCTCAAATTACATTATACGTACATGGCCTGTCTTGTTTTAAATTGGCCTTTTGAGAGCAAACAGCCTTCAAAATGAGCCTATGAGTAAATATCTGTTAACATGTCAAACGTTGCAAAGAATCCGCAACTAGGCGTGTGTCACATTTCATAACCGTAAAGTTTGCGGTAGCTTAGAAAAATGCATGTAGTTTAATGGAGTTGAGATTGCGAAGATAAGCTTAAATTCTCCACTTCTGTTAAGACTGTACGCTAACAATTAGAAACCCAATGTATATAAAAGTAATAGTTAAGGAGGAAGAAGGTGGTCAAAAGGAAATCTTTTGAAGTGTTGGCGTCTTTATAAATATCCGAGGTTTTCGGTTGCACGTACAAGAGTTTTATACACCCCGGAAGTAAAGTATTTAAGTATGAACATAAACTGCAAGTAGCCAAACGTATGGCACAGGTCTCCAAACGTTTGATAATAGCACTGATTTGCCTCCAGTTCTCTAGAGTTGTAAGGCGCAATACAAAGAGACAACCTAGCAAACACACAAGTACCACAGAGCAGTGTACGATTAATTTCGTTTATATAGCGGTATATGGCACTTACCAATTGTGCCGTCTTCCTACGTTGTGACATATATAGCGGTATATGGCACTCACCAATTGTGCCGTCTTCCTACGTTGTGACATATATCGGTATATGGCACTCACCAATTGTGCCGTCTTTCTACGTTGTGACATATATAGCGGTATATGGCACTTACCAATTGTGCCGTCTTCCTACGTTGTGACATATACAGCGGTATATGGCACTCACCAATTGTGCCGTCTTCCTACGTTGTGACATATTTCATTGTAAAATTCCTCTTGTCTCCACACAGTTGTGAGGGCCATGGATATAGTACGCTGAATTCATCGCTCCTACAAATGTGCACCTGGAACAAAAGAAGAGAGAGATGAAAATATGAAGTTACGTAGAGTTTAACTTCTTTTTATGGACTAATCAGATGGATGTAGCCAACGGGACGAGAACTTCATTAGCCTTCTTCTGTTTAATAAAGTTGTTGGCGAGACCGTCTCGTTCCAGCAGGCCTGGAGACATAAGCGTATTATACTTGCTGTATGAAACAGAACAGAATCTTATTTGACTGCACGATCAATATAGAGAGCAATGCTTTTCTTGCCAGAGTGTTTGGATGAGAAACTTGTAGTTTTACATATTCCGTAAGGTAAGCGTATAATGCCCCTATAATTAAGAAAATACTATTCTAACTTTATTGGCTTCCTTCATCAGCGTGCTTTTGAGAGGACCACATTTTGCTCACCTACTCAAGAAATAGGCCTACCATGCCTTCGATGGAAACGAAGGACTCATTACACGGTTCACAAAACACAACACTGGTCTCTATTTTGAGCCAAATAAACCCAGTCCGTGCGTTACAAAGTAATATTTGTAAGGAATATAATACACATAGTCCTTGCTTTACGCCCGTTTTTAAGGCTTTGTTTTAACTCACCTTTCCAATTTACATCACTTTTTAATTTGCGCTCTCTCATTTTCGCTTTAAAGCCCTTTGGCTGGCTGCCTTCTATTATGCGAACACCTTATTTCTGAAGGTAATATAACTTTTTATTTACGCTTTTCGATTTATGTCTCTTTATTTAAGCACATTTTCAGGAACGAAACTAGGGTTTAAAAAAAGGGCTGGGTGTAATATTTTCTCTAAACCTAAATCTGTACATTATGAGTAGTTTCTTTCCTTCAGAATTTTCGGATCTATATTCGTCCATTTTTTCCTTTCCCCATAACCCGAAAGTCTCATTGATTTTATTTCACTATCCAAGCAATATTTTCTGAATTGTATAATTTATGAGGCTCCTCATTATGTACTTTTCTTTAGCTTCTATCACTTCCCTCTTGTCTGATCGAATTTACGCCTAAAGAGTCTGTTCTCAAATACCATCATCTTATATTTTTCCTGTAGCAAAAGTGAGGGATGTTCACACTCACACAAAACACACAAAATTGCAAATGTTCATAAATTTTAATCTTTAGATTTTTATATAGCAAACGGGGAGAACAAAAATATTCTCCTAAATAGACGGTACTAAGTATTTCCTCATGTCTTTATATATTACGAAAATTTCTAAATTTTTGAATTGTTATATTTGCTGATGATTTATTTTAGGTCGATACGAGGTTTCTGTCTTGCATTCTGAAGACGAGATATAAAGATGCTGTCAAGCTTCAAAGAAAGAGACTCCTCTATATGCATATATATGTATATTTTACAGTCTGCCTAATATCTTTAACCCTGTCTATATTAAACAACTGGAAACGTAACTGTGGGCAGCTGCAAGAATATTAGAATTCCAATTTAATATGTTATTTATAGTTTGGTAAATGTTCGTAAATTCGTTTCTTTAATATTCTTTCCTTCATAATTTTTTCAAGCTCACTAATTTTTCTCTAAAAAGTTTCATTTTCTTCTTTGCTCCTGAAATAACGTCTAGGTTCATCCTCAATTATTTTAAATTTTCCTTCATGTGCCCCCGATTCTATCTGTTTTGTTCGATATAAAGTTTTCAGCAATAGTCCTCCAACTATAGTTTACTCTTCTTTATCTCATAATTTTTTAGAAAGTCTTTAGCCGAAGCATTCATATTTCTGTAACATTTTTCCAATCGTCAGCAAAATGACGTTGCTTCCTACTATGTTGACAAGCTAATCGCCCATTATTATCTACCTTAATGTATTTAATTTAAATAGTTCTGTTAACATTAATTTTTATTGAAATTCTGATGTATCAAACCAGGTAACTTTGAGGTAGATTTTATTATTAATTTCGAACACCCAACTGGTTTCTCTTTCTTGTTAGTATGGAGCACAGTAAACCCAACAGAAAGATGATAGGCCTATTTCCTATTTCCTTAATGAAACTATATTCTATGAAATGCTCTGGTAAAATAAAGATATAAATTCATTTGTTCTTAACCTTTACACTGTACAGCCGGTTTCCTGCTTCAAACTCCAACTGCTTTACTGAAGGGGAAAAAGCCCCGAATTAGGAGGCGGCGCGCACCTCAAAATCGAAAAAGTTATTTTGAACAAAATATTATCTCTGTCCCTGCCGGGAATTGAACTCTGAATTTACCTATTTTTAGCCCCCAGCTTAATCACTATACTGCCTGAGCTATTCTGAATTACTTACTCCGTAAGACACGACATTATCAGCAAAAACCTTCCCTTGTACTTCGTTACTTCAAGTTATTTTTCTCATAGTGCTTCATTCCCCATCTCTGCAGAAATAAAGGCCAAGTTAGGCCTATGTCATAATTAATAGTATTCAGTTTCCCTGACTTGTACCGAGGAGATGAACCTGCAAGTTCAGTGACTATAATATTTTAGTATTCCACTGTGCATATACAGGAGGGAAGTGATGATAAATTGTCCGTTTTTCTGGAATGAATTTCCAGTAAGAGAGTTGAAAGGGCTTTATGGTGGCATGTTTATGGAGAGATTTCCTTTCATTAGAGCATTTTAATTGGTAATGTATGAGAGGTAAAAATCGGACGGAGTATTAGTTTTATGAGATGTTTCAGCATTTACTTTTCTTCCAGTTCCTTACTACAAATACGACAAAAATATTTCACAAAACTGACACAATGTTTACGATAGTTACTACCTGCAATTTTCGGTCTCAAATGCATTCTCCGTCATTTTTTCAAGAGAAAATCCAGTTGTGTTGTCTACAATGATGCAATGGAAATAGCACCGTTAATAAACTGTCATTTCATTATAAATCAGTTACTTGTTTACATAATCGCAACTAGTTACAGCCTTAGTTTATCTTCAGGTGAAATCGGAGTCGGTGAATGTACTTCTGCAACTTTAGCTTATGAAGAGAGCCGTAACTTTTTAAATAGAAGGAACACATCTAATTTTCATATACCATGAGCGTGTAGGTCTAGTGAGCAAAATTTTTTTTCCTGATTTCAAAGCAATGGGCATATCTGACTTTTTAATCCCCACAATAAATTTTGTTCATAATATAAAAATAAACTCACTAACATATGTTCCAATATAAAATTTACATCAAATTCCCCTACTCGAGTAACGTATTTAAAACCTGCATGCAAATGACATTTGAAATACTTTATTAGACTGGTATCTATTTGATAATTTTGTGGCAAGTCGACGGATACGTTTTGAGTAGGGAATTACATTGTATGAAGCAAAACCGAGTTTTAAGACGAAAGGATTCAGGCAACTGATGTTAAAATATTTCCTTCTATAATCTGACTTTATTGCCAAAAATCTCTTTGGACATTACAAATTTTCGAATTGCCGTGGATGAAACGTGTTATTCTGAATTAGTTTATCTGCGGTCTGCTGGCGTCGCATGCCAAATGAAATGTAGGACTAATGGTTTTTCGCTAAATATCATGCTCTGCTGCTAATTTAGGCCTTGTCCATTTAACAAAATTTCTGCCCCACGTAGAGCATCCATACTGAAACATAGATAGAATCGAAATGAACACTGTGTGCACAATGAATACAAAGTAACTTGCGTGCGCACCTACGTTACCTCCTGTAGAGTTGAAAAGAAAAAGAAGCATATACGTCTCCTCTTTCTGCCTTGGTTCGTGCACGCATGCGCAGATGATTCTACAGTATGATAGGATAGAAGAACATCATCACACCGAAACAAGTATCAGCGGAACTGCCTGCTTGTTAGCTAATCCATAACCCTACCAGACAGGAGCAACCGAGAAGAAAACAACTCTACTATCGCACTGCCGCCATGTTTGTCATTTAGTTTTACGTCACAGACAGAAATCGTTTAATCGGCAACGTAATCTTCAGGTAAAACATATACATATATAATAAACATTGAAAATTTATTAATAAATTTTACATAACCTTATTTTATTAAACAAGAATTATTCAAAACGTGATTTTGAAACAGATGTATAGCTGAAAAAAGACAAGAATAATATCTGTGTTAAAGAAATTCATTTGTAATTAATAAGAATATTTTAATAACAACCATATATGAAAGTGTCTATAAGCCTATAGTTAAATACGAGCTAGATGAAAATCATAAATCGAATTTGAGATTTTTGAGCTGACAAGAAGTGCTATTGACGTAAATATGGGTGAGTCCACATTTACATTATAACATATGCCTTTTACGTCGGTTATTGTTGAGATATAAATTGATAGCCTCACATGAGCTATTTTAAATTGAATATTTGGAAATAAATAATATACGTTACACAAATGCTGTTCTAAAAGACCAACATCCGCAGCAGAGAAAAGTGAAAAAACTTACGGAAGTAGGCCTAGACAGGATTCGAAAATCTGTAATCCCACGAAGTGAAAGTCTTACCACAACTGTAATTACTTTCTATTTTCTTTTAACTACTTAAGCTCTGAAAATTAAATTATTTACATAAAATGCATTATTTGGATTTTCTTAAACAGTTTTTTTTCTGGAACCTTAGGAAAGCACTTCTTTTTCAAACATTGTTTCAAATTACTTTAATGATATAGCTTTAATCTTAACTTTTATAGAATTCAGTGAAAATGATGCAAAGATAATTTACATACAAGTAAGTACACGTAACATGGCAAAAATTTTATTTGTGCTCTGGTACAAAAAATTGATAATTGTAATAAATTAAATAACAAAGTCTGCACCCAGTCAAACTTTGTAAATTAATGTTCGTAATTTGCGATGCTAAAAGCTCACATGTTTATTACAACTCTTGCAGTATTTTTGTGATTATTCTCACACCTTTTTGCAATAAGGCATCAAATTTTCATTAAAAGTAATTCGTAAAGAATATATATATATATATATATATATATATAATTGTAAATTTTTTCGTAAAATTAATGCGAAACTTTTGAATTATAATCTATTTCTTTTTTAAAATGTTTTAACTCTTACACTATTTATTTTATTAAAGTCTTTTTTATTTAAATAGAATTATATTTCCTGGTCGACAAGTCTGTAAGAAGAGGTGTAGTCTGTTTACCTCTAAATGTAGGATAACTGCTAATGAACACCTAAAGTGCATAGTAATTTAAGCACATCTTTTGAAAGTATGCTCATGATTGGATTTATTCTCACAGATGGATAATCACTGTAAGAAAAATATATTACCCAATTAAGACGTAAACAGCACACATATAGTTGCATGAATATTTGAAACTTGATATATAATGCTTTAATATTTCATTTTTAAGAGGGTGGTCTATAGCGTTCTCAGTACATGTCTAGTACAAAATTGTTGGTATCCAGAATTAAAATCTATAAATATCTGAACAAGTTAGAAACTGTATTTCAAACACATTGCTACTAAGATAAGAGGAATAATTATCTAATTAAAAGAGCTGATATTTTCAGTGAGCAAATAACTATACTTTGATAATAATATTTTATGCATAATTCTCCCCTTATATTTGTTCGTTATAAGTAATGGAGAATATAAAAAATGTAATTTATCAAGTGCATGGGTTGTACAGGCAATGACACGAAACAGGAATGCATTAAATTTCTGTTAATAATTTAATTTCTGGGTCAAATTCGGCATTTGGGGAATAGAGCATTCAAATTTTTCTTCTAGAACATTTTTGTTAAGCGTATGTTTCAAAGACAAAGGAAATACGTAACACTGCCTAGGTGAAAAATAGGTCGGATTTTGTATGAGAGCCATGGAAATTTTATTATTTTTACTACTTGACAGTTTCATTACTCTCTTTTTATAGCAGCTAGCATACTTGATTTGAAAGGAGTTAGGCTGAATGATATTTAAGGTGCTAGTCTCAATAAAAAATTAAGCTCCCGAGTTCCTGTGTCCAAAGGTCGTATCGTATAATCCTTCAGATTGTTTCTACATGAATAAGAAAAGTATGTTTAGCCCCCAAAAAAAGACTATTGAGCAGCTAACTTGAGGGGTTTATTGCTGTTCGGCACTACAACGAGGCCGACCCTGAACCTCACTCAATCTCCTATAGAATAGATGTTGGGGTAAAAACAGCCGGAGAGGGAAGGCGGCTGCCAAAATACATCTAATGCCGAGATTAAAACGCGTGGAGCCATAAGTCCATTCCCAGAGATAGCTGTTGTTTTTTGTGCTTACTTTAGCCTAGGGGGATCTTTAATTTTTTGGCGAGGGAGTAAAGAAACCTTTTGCAGTTGAATGTAAAGAATGTGCTGGGAATTCTACTGGATATTTTTTTAACGACACGAATATATTCACTAATATTATTCCACTGCCGTTACAATACACCTTGAAATTGTATATAATTTTATTTTTATATTACTATATTCGAATGCCTATTTCGATTTAAATCTGGAGCCACATTCTTATGCCTAATAGTTCTAAGGCGTCAGCATTTATTTAAAAAAAACAGCTTAAGTTTAAATGTGTATCTTTATTTCCATTTTATTAGAACTCCGTTGTAGCTAAAGGGTGCAGAGAGAGCGATTTTTACGAAGAGCTTTAAATCAGAGGATAAACGTTATCCGGAGGAGAAATTCTTATGATCTTAATGCCTTTTGACATGTCCCTGTCTGCTGTAAAGTCTTCGAGCTGGTTTCAGAATATAGCAAGATTAATTCAAATATAAAATAATCCAAATATTTCAAAGGACCTTGCATATGGAACCTATTAAATAAAGTGCGCTATTAGGAGAATTCGTAATTAATGTCTTTAAACATTTCGAAATAGGCTTGCTATAAATAAACTTTACCGCCTATCTTCCGTAATAGGAAGTAAGGAATTCAGTTGAGAAGCTTAGTATTACAGTTGTGATGGCTATCTCCCCGAACGTTTATTTACAATCATTAATCTTAGTCCCTGATGGAAATTTTCTAAAACTTTCCAAGCAATGCATAAAAAATGACTTCATTCGCCGTAACTCAAAATTTACCATGAAGAATCGAACACAGAGACAAAGCATTTTTTCTCTTTTTGGACTTTGTCCATCGTCTAATTCCTTAAAAATTATGATATTTTGGAAGCCGACTCTGCTTCCATCTTCAGGCAAAGAAAACACCTAATCTGGTGGAAAACTTAGATAAACTTAGCTTATCTAACTATCTAAGGAGTTTACCAGATTAAGGGCTTTCCTTGCCTGTAGAGGGAAGAGATCCGGCTTCCGAAATGTCGTAATTCTTTAAGAAATTAGACCATGGACAAAGTCCAAAAATATAAGATTATATCAATGAGTCATATACCATCATCAGTGCCCTATAGATTTGAAGAATCGAAATGGTTGCTTTCATTTGTCGTTTTAAAAAGCCATTAATTCCTTAAAGAACAAAATTAATTTAATCTCATTTAAAGATTTATTTCTGCCTCATAATACACACTCTGATTTGACGTAATAATTGTTTTAATTCTGTATACGGAAATAATGCTTGTTTATTGTGGACGTCATGCAAAACACGTAAATATATACAGTGTGAAAAATTAAGAGTTATATGCTAGATTTTCTAGCACATACAGCAACACCTGAAATTTAGGGATAAACCAGGTAATCAAACCAAAATTCTTAAATCTAAAACTGTAGTTATAGGGTTTATAATGTCGTCTTAATTATCTTGCCTTCCTTTAATGCAGAAGGAAGAGTTGAATTCTTCAATAAAGGGAAAGAGTAGATTAAAACTAATTTTCTGTTTTCGCTAAAATTCCATGAGGCCTCAGTAGCCTAGTGTTGCCTCACTAAGGATTTTATTTTCAATTCCCGGTCAAATGAGGGTGATAGTTTCAGATTATTTTGGGGTACCCTCAGGGAAAAGAGTTTATAACGTCTGAATGATCAGGTAAAGAATATTCATTGCATTGTTTAGAATTCTTTCAAAAGAGTCTGTGAGGTATCAGCTGGGAACAAAGTTATTTTTTCATACTTATGTTCTTTTGTATGTATGTCATAATTACACTTAGTAAAAGTAAAGACTATCTCTCATTAAGTGACGGTAAATATTGTAGTTTTCCTAGAAACGTTGGTACCTGTTTTTAAAACAGATGGCTTTACAATATAAGACCGTAATCTTAAAAATTATGTTCTACTTCTTAGCAGGCAGTTCAATGACAAATATTCTTTTTGATTTATATGAGATAGTAGTCAGTATAGCAATTAGGCTATGGGATATATGGCCGAGAAATCATGGTTAAATTTCCGGTAGACGCAAGAATTTTGCTGTTTATTTAAACGTCCAAACCAGCTCTGGGACCCAATAAGCCTCCTATTAATGGGCAGGAGATTCTTGTTCTCAGAGAATAAAGCGGCCGTAGCACGAAGCTGGCCACTAACCTGCATTTAGTGTCGAGTTTAACAGCAGGTGAAGCCATACTCCACTCTCACACATACCTTCATGTTGTGTACAAGGACGAATTTATACTAATTTTTATAAAGCCCGGTTGTAATTAATGTAAGGACGTTTATACAATTTATTAATTTTATTCCATATAGGCCACCATTTATCCTGACACCCTTTGTCAAATGTACATGATGGTTTGAAGTATTCCACACGTGTTACTTACGTATACCATCTTATCCTTACGTGCATTGCTTTGAGATTTTAGCTCCCCCGAGTCCGTTAAAAATAAAGGTAAAGCATGAAATATTAATACACTGAAAATGCCTCTGAAAACATGAATAAAATATGTTTTTGCATTAAATATTATTTATATATTATTTATCATGACCCCACTTTGTTTTTAGCGTCACTTAGTTATAGCTATGCCCATGCCACCATGTGTGTGTGAGACCTTAAAATTTGCAGTCATAATCTTGGCACGAACGAACACGCACAGGACATATGTACGTCAGCAATGATCTGTCATTTTGTTCCTGTTGACAGGAAACTAGCAAGGCATGCCAGATGCAGGGGGTTGTCGTATAAATTGTCTCCACAGAAACGCCTTACACCAATCCGAAATGAGTGCGTGTTATTTAGTTCTTAATTTGTTGATTACTTTTTGTAGTGGTGTTTATGGCGTTGTCAGCTTATATAACTACAGACCTACAGCAGAGAATTTTAGGATCAGTGACGAATGGAAAAGTTTAGGAAGTAAGGGTCCTGGCCTAACCGAAATATATTGCATGAGTTAAAGCATCCATACCAGTGGCTGCCGTGAGAGAGACAGGTATACTGAGCATCCGAAATACAATCCCTGGATTTGTCTAATGATTTTGAGAAAACCACGCCAAACTTTAGTTAGTGTAGCTTTTGTCCTCTCCGAGTTTCGAACCTTGTACCTCCCTAATTAAGTCCGGAAGGTGATCGCCAAATTACCCTGCTCGGTCTTCAATTACAATTCATCAAGTTACAGAGTATGAATACCCTGTGCATGCAGTGTTTTATATGCTACTATCATAGGAATATGTTCTGCTCTACACTAAATTTTGAGTTAGGATTGGCCGTAAAGATTGGGTTCATATATAATTTATAAAAATTATTGCTTACGGTAAACTCTCAAATAGGAGCAATCTTCTTTGAATGTTTAACAGCATTTAACATACTACTATTTTATAAGGCTTAAACTCTTATCAAATTTTGCAAAATAAATCATATTTTGTTGTATCCTGACGTGTATTACGCCTCGTAAGGTAATCATACGTGGAGCTTGTGTGACTGCAATATATGCCTTTATACACAGAAGTACAAATTTATATATCACCGTATTAATCTAGTTGAAAGACAAAAATCTGCCCTCCACAAACCACCTCCTTCATCCCCAAATTCTCAAAAACAAACAGCTCTATGTAGTTCATACTTACAGGTAACTGTTGAAAATCTCTTAGCTGTTTGATTATAATATATGTTAACGGTTGTTATGCAAGGAATTAAGAAACCAGTTAAAGAAGGGATTCACAATTTCACTTATAAGCCTATAAATAAAACCTTCTTCAGAAACTGATAGTTGTTCAGCTGCTCAAGAGATTCACCTATTACAAAACGGAAAACTTGATTAACAGAAGTCTGAGTAGGAATTTTCTAAGCCGGCTTACCATTACACACATTTACAACTTGCTTTTTAAAATCAGTGTAGTTGTTTTTTCCTACCTAACTCCGGGTCTCCAAAATTGTAATATTCATATGCACTTTTCTTATTAACTGCAATGCGTAATGCTGTTACGGTTGTTGATATATATGTGACCTTTAACGTAATTGCAGGAGGTTTATATAATTTGTGTCACGTCAGACTTGTTAGCAATTATTTCTTTCTCCAAAAATACGTATCTGATAGAAATCTATGAAGGGCACTGTCCTCAGTTTTATTATACGTGTTACCCAACTTCTTTAGAAATCTTCAGTTCACTTTCTCCCTACGCCATACCCTCATAATATGCCGTTAGGCTAAAAATAATCCCATTTTATACTCCTCAAGCGCCAAGTTTACAGAACAAAAAATTGCAACTTTACGACACCGACAACGGGATTTATCTAGTTAACAAAAACAAGATGCAGGATTAAGAGTTATATTTAAGTCTTCTTGGATATGACTTCGTGTAGATTGGTACAAATTAAGTCGTTCCGGAGGAGCGTTTTGCTTTCCTTATATTGCTATATTTTTGTATACATTCAGGTGACATGCACTGTAGATGCAGACGCACTGTAGGTCTACATGTAAAGTGGTCGATAAAATTTTTCGGTATAAATTAATGTTGAATGGTTAAGGTCGTCCCAAGTATCGAAATTCATAAAATCTTTAAATGGTTCTTGAGTTACTTTTATATAAGGATGTACAGAAAAATATGTTTATGGGCATTGCGGGAATACAAAAGAACCAAAGAACCTGAAATTCTATGTTTCTTCGTGTCTTAAAAGTATGAGCTTTGGTCGATGCAACAAAATGTATGAAAAAAAACTCCTGACTAAGGGTACCTAGAAAGTTATAAAATGGCAAATAACGATCGTAATTACGTAAAGCGTGGAAGGGGAAGGCGTAGAGTCAGAACGTCCTATTAAAAATGTTGGAGCCCTCACAATATTCAACTACTTCAATTATAGTATTTCACGGATTTATATTTTAATTATTATGTTCTAATTTTACATCTGGTGCAAAATTTTAAAACGTCTTTTGTATTAATAATTTTAATTTAAAAAATTCTGCAAGAAATAGGCAATGGTTTTTAGAAAAACCCTGGAACCTACTGTATTGCTTAATCATGAAAATTCACGGTAAGAAATGAAAAGGGTTTACTTAGCCATATATCGTATTTAAATTAGAAAACTGTGATATCTAGGAGTAGCAAGTAATGTGGCTGATAACGAGCAGAAAAGCTAAAGTTTGATTCTAAGTAGAGGTAGAATGACCGTACAAATTATGCGGCTTCATTTACAATGGAAAAATGTGCTACCATTAATAACCAAATGGGCCGCAGGTGAAATTCCTTTTTCTTTATTCAGCGCGTGTATACTTCAGAATACTTCAGAATACTTCACGAGGAAAGGTATGATAGGTTTTGCAATGTAGGTTCTAGTACAATAGGCAACATGTTGCCTCGTTAGCTATTACACATACGTCGGGTGGTGTAACGTTAAAGTCTTTCATGTACATCCTGTGAATGCATTCAGGGAGAGTAGGACCTAACCACAGCTTAGATTTAATCTCGGCATTGTAAGGATGGGAGTGGTCAGCGTCAGGAACCGGCCGCTTTGCCTTCGGTATCCATTCAATAGGAGACTGGATGGATCCTAATCATATTATTGTCAGGTAGGCGTCAGTGAATATCATCCTCGTAGCTGTTGTCATAATTATTTTTATACGTTGCTCTTGATGATTATGACCGTCGTCATAAAACGTGATTCAACGCACATATTCAGGAAAGTGAGAAAAATAGGAGTGATATTATCCTTGATTTTTCACCATAACAGAACTAATTTCAATCTGTTCCATCTACAGCCTATACGCCGCAGAAAAATTGTATATAAATAACATTATTGAACGTTGGGAAGAGATATGAAAATGTTTTAATTAAATATGACATTATTTTAGGATTTGCATACTGTGAATTAGAAACTGAGCGAAAGGAATAACCAATAAATAATAAGTTAAAGTCAGCTGCTTCTTCACTGATCTGGTTCTTGTGATATTCTAATAGATATCAATTTCCTTCCTCGCAATTTGAATTCCCGATAACAGACTTGACTTCCCATGATAAGTGGGTCCCTGTCACCACGGCATGGCTCGTCCTCGGGTTGCGGATGGAGGAACGGCCTAGGGATATGGAGGGTACCTGCGAATACATTGAATAAGCAGTTGTGAACAGCCGACAAGGGGTGGCCCTCCAGCTGTGGGGTTGGTCGAGGTGCTAACCACTCCTCACCGTAAAAGATTACCAAGTTACAGATCATTTAACAAAGTCTCGGACCTGGACAGATTCTTTGGTACAACTTAAGCAAAGGAAAAGGAATCTTCAAGAAGTGGGATGGGGGCATGGACTGGATTGATTTGGCTCAGGATAGGGACAGGTGGCGGGCTCTTGTGAGTGCGATAATGAGCCTTCGGGCTCCATAAAACGCGGGGAATTCTTGACTAGCTGACGACCTGCTAGCTTCTCAAGAAGGACTCTGTTTCATGGAGTTAGTTAGTTATGGATTTAGTCTTGACTTCAATCCTCTTTGTGAAGTAGCATATAGTTTATTAACATACTGGCATTTTACAAATTTACGAAGTAGGCCTATAATAAATTGCGGGAATAGAATATCTTGAAACACCCTATACTTGAAGCGGGGATGGGCAGGTGACATTTCAGCATGAGGTGTTGTTTTCATGTATTTTAGGGCAAAAAAATAAATAAAATACACGTAGAAAATGAGAGAGAAAAACTCCCTCGGAAACAAGTCTGGGGCCATAATAAGGTCATGAAACTGTGTTTCTGTCTTTCCAAGGCTCTTTATCTCTCATATCGTGTGGAATTTTCTGGGCTTTATGAAGCTCAGCAAGAAAAAGTACGACATTGGATTCCTGCAGATATAAACTTGGTACCACAGCCAACTACAGTCTATATACTGATTCAGTAAACTTCAGTGCGTGCGGTTTCATGACAGAAACTTGCAATTGGTAGATATGAACGGCGACCCAATGAGTAACATAATGACACGTACAATTTAAATATATAGGGCTCTGACGATGATATGTAACTAACTCAAGTAATCTTCTTTCTTCGGACTTTGCCCTTCATCTAACTTTCAGTGTACTAATACTTTCTGGAAGCCAGCTGTCCTTTCGTCTTCAGGTAAAGGAAAGCACCTAATCTGGTGGATCCCGTAGAAAGAGCTCCTCCCAATCACTGGCGCCACTTAACAAGAGCTCTTCTCAGTCACTGAGCAACAACTGAGCTGAGAATACTCTTTTTCAAGGGGTCCGCCATATTAAGTGTTTCCTTTATCTGAAGAAGGAAGCAGAGCCGGCTTCTGAGGCGACGTAGTACTATGTTAAAAGATGACGGACACAAAGTCCAGGAAAGAAGATCACTTCAGTAAATGATACGTATGCTTTAGATCTTTGGAATAAAGGGGAGCAAACTTTGCCTCATTTAAATTTGCATTCCGTCTAAATGGTGAAGTCCAATTAAATTTATCTCTTTAAAACCTTACAGGCCTTTTCTGCCAGTTCATTTGTTTCAGTCCACTGGTGAAATATCAAAGAAGATAAAAAAGAGTGACCCTGACAAAACACGAAAACCATTCGTTGTAAATAAAACTCCGTTGATTTCGTAGTTTATGGCCTGTCATTGGTAGAAAATGAGGACTGACAAAATGCCAGTCGGGGTCCTGGAAAGGGCCTTTGCAAAACTGGAAACCTACACGTCAAAAACTCTTAGAAGTGACTGTAAATACCACTGTACTTTATATAATATATCATTATGGAAATATGACAGGCATAATAATTGCTAATTATAATGCCTGTGAAGTAAGAATCGTCCGTAATCGGAGTTTTAATCATGTTTTTAACTACAAAGTCGTGTTGTAACGAAAAGTTTAAGCTGATTAATACGGCAGACAAAAGTTCACAACCTGTTGTGAAGTTGGACAACGTCGTCGACATGCAACGAGCGACGCTGTTCTAATAGCCAAGCTTCTCGTTAAAGTCCTGTGTGCATGGAGCAGAATATTTCTTGAGGACCCATAGATTCTCAGCTAGCTAATAAAACCCAACTTTTCATAAAAGCCGAAGGAATTTTGTCATTGTCACAAGAACCTTTGCTGCTCCCTATCCGGAGCCACATTAACACACTCAGCACCCTCCATTCATATTTGTCTGCAGTTCATTTCAATATTGGTCTCCGTAAGCTCCTTACCAAGAGAAACAAACTTAATATCGACCTGCCGATGAGTTGTGTTCAACAATATTGCTATTTCTTTAATTTATTCATTTCACAAAGCTCTCGGTATTTAGACCACGTAGCCTTATTGCTAGCTTGATGAATATGAGTACGGAGCACTGGCGTAACGCTATTGACAGCGAAGACTGGAATACTGAGTAAATCTGCCGTAGTGTCACTGTGTCCGCCAAAAATCCCACATGGACAACAAAGATACTACAACGAATTAAAAGTTTGAAGTTTATACAAATGATAGCAAGAAGGCCCTGATAAATTTTATATTAGTCTCACCGTGCATTTTCAAAATGCACTGTTAAAAAACCAAGAAAGTGCACCTCAATTTCACCTTTATTAAGTATTAATCGAGTATTAAATAATAAAGGTAAATTTGAGATGCATTTTGTTGGTTTTTGAACACTGAAGCAAGAAAGCCGTTTATATTTAGCCGAAGCGTGTACAAGTAGAAAATGTGATAACAAAGGAAATAGTTTTGCTTCAGTGAAGTAGGTCGCCATCAGTGCTTCTCGATTCATAACCTGTATTAAGCAATGATATTTGTAATTATATTCTAGAAAAGAAAACTAAGTCTTTGGTTTAAGTTGATGTAAAAAGTTACTAGAATGTCACACCCAATCTTTTAGCAAATTATAGGTCTACTTTATGTGAGAGAAAAAATATGAATAACTTATATTTTTATATTATAAAATTGTGTCTATATCTAGTTGCAGATTCTTCCTTATTGTAGGCTACTGCAGGCCTACTTGCTACATTATGCTATTCTTGTCACGCTTGCGTGTATAAAAAAAAGGAAGTATCAAGCGTGTTATTTGTAGCAGCTATCAAGTTAGATGAAAAGAGTTTAATCCGGGTTTCGTTTCAAAAACATGGCATCAGTGAAACAGGATTTCTCCTTTTCATTCTACTGTGAAACGAGGAAGGGAAAAAGAGCGCCTAACGCAAAGAAATGGGAGAAATAACGAAAGAATATATGAAAACGGAAGATAGGACAATTTCTTAAAATACTGTCGTTGTCACCTCAATTTTGTTGGATGAAGGAGAAAAGGCAAGGAAAAGTATAAAAGAACACATATCAAAGAAGAGAGGAAAGAAGGATGAGATACTCATTTCTGCAGAGTTGCCCGAGCACCCGCGTCAGTTGGTAATACACGCACACCACACACACACACACACACACACACACACACACCATGCAACATATACACTATATAACTTACAGGAGTGCGGTCTTCCTCACATGAAAACCCTAGAGCTCTTCAGAATATTGCTGTACAAATGTATATTTTTCACGCGTATAGCACTGCAGGATTTGGTACATTAAAATTAAGGAAGGGGTTAATGAAGAAACGGTTGTATCCTATGATTAAGCAGTGATAGACAAATTTCTGATGAAAGGTACAAATTTTCTCAGCAGATTAATCATCTTCCGATCAAGATTTATTGTGTAAGTTGCTGACAGAATTTTATTTAATCGTTTTTGATTTCCGTCTTCTCATTCTTCAGGCTTACATGGGATGATATTACACTGAAACACAAATACAATATGCTATGGATATCACTTGTCGGATCTCATAGGAAGGAGTAACGATTTCTCGTAAAAATCAGGTTGCGTAAAAGAAGAGGAATATGCTCAGCAGGTGAGAGGGTTTTAATTCCTCAAGGAATAACTTGACTCAAGTGTTAATGATTGTGACTTGTGTTTGGGTGGTGTCCAGTTCGAATTTCGTCTGGGCGTTTCTGTGCAGGCTATTTTCTCAGCCCTTCTAGAAGAATGCTGGAATTTTACCGCGTGTTAAGCTGCCTTACACATACTATTCATTAGTGTTAATTTAGCCTATAATTCGACGTTATATTTTCGAAGATACTGACAGCACCTTTAAGTAAAACATAAATAACAATTGAAATTTTGCTAACTAAACTAAGCTATAAATAAAATGACAAAAATTTCGGCTTTATTTGCACGCACATTTCACCATTTACCTGGTAATCTACACCAATAACAGGCATAACTTTAGGAGCACATGCACAAATTTTACTGCAACAGTTTATTCATGTAGCCGTTTTTTAAACAGCCAAGCCTGGTGTCCTCTGCATAACAACTCTATTGCAGTGGTATGGGTCGATAGATATACTGGTGTTAAATTAAGGGATTTATAGCTGCAGATATCTGAAAATATGGGAATGGATTGTTTCGTACTGACGTTTTATGTGCTCTGTGGGCACATTGTCTTTAGTATGACGTAAAGAGAGCACAGCACACCGGTCACATGACGAAAGTGATCATTCACAAAATAAGTGTAAAATCCATATACTTTAGGTTCCATATTTTCAGCTCTAATAAGAACACTTCATACTCAAGTTTACTTCTATGCTATTAATTTTCTACGTGCTTTCGCCAAATTGCGAAAAGTGACTATTAGCTTCGTCATATCTATCCTCCGTCTAACTGCATGGAACAACCCCCAATCCAACTGGATGTATTTAATAAAATTTGATATTTGAAGAGTTTTCAAAACTCTGCCGAGAACATTGAGAAGTTTCAATAAAATCTGGCAAGAATAACGGTACGTTATATGAAGATCTATGTATATTTAAGATAATATCTCGCTGATTTCCTCTTAGAGTAAGAAAAGTTCTAGAAAAAGTATTAGAGATAATCAAAACAAATCATTTTATTTTCAAAAACATTTTTCCGAAAATCATGTCTTTTATGAGATAATGCGAAAAAATATGGTAAAGCCAGACAAGCCACAGAAAATAATATAATACAGCTAAGAAAAAATGCGGTTTGCATGCCAGATAACTAAGGCAAGAAAACAAACACACACTCATAATATTTAACATATTTTGCTTTCCCACAGCAAAAATATTTACGCCTACGCTCATCAAAGTTACTTTATACGTACATTGCTTGTCTTGTCTACATTATCTCGCCACAAGTTAGGCATCTCTCATGTCGTGGGACAAGTTATTCTATTCCGTTTGACTAGTTCGTGCCCTGTTTTATCAGCTGTCTTATCACAACTCTATACAACAGGCGGTTATTTTTAAACTATAAGCCGCCGGAATTTTGCTTCATCGCTGTTATCACAGGATAATCGCTCGGCGACAAATTTGCGTTTTATAATCCCAGTTATCATTAGTTTCAATACTTTACGCCATTTAAATTTATTTTCTGATCGACTGTCATAGAGGAGACAGTGATTGATAACAGAAAAGAATAATAAAAAAACTGCACGTGGTAACCTCTTGCACCGAAAATCATACAGACTCTGCTTTTCTGGGGAAGTGGTAAGGGTTGTAAGATTCAGTGTTTTCTCTGGTCTATGAGTTCGGTGCTGTTTGCTCTTAGGTTTGTAATAGTATACACGTTATGTGTGAACAGTTGCAGGTTACGTCTTTAATCCAGTCCCCTCTCCAGTGACTCTAGCCACCAAGTGACCAGCTGAATTCTGAGCTGCTGTGCCTCGTCGAATCAAATTCGTTTTACTTCTATTTCAAGTTCCTAGGGAGGGGGGAGGGTGGAACTCCGTGAGATGGAAAGATTGTCCAATCTCTAGCACAGCATTAAACAAACTGTGCTCCGTCAGACACTTCGCTTCCTTGTGGTATGAGTATGGTTTGCTCGAAAAAAAATTCCGATGTGTGCAAAGCTTTCCCCGCTCGCCTTCACAAACAACTTGGTCATTTACTCGGACGCAGCTCGCTTCCTGCTGAACTGTGCGAGTTGTTGTAACAGCCAGACACAGACTTCCAGCTAACAAGGTGTTTTAAACAAAGTGCTGGTAGCGAAAAGGGAGATTGACACTACACGGACAGGAATGCAATCTGTCGTAAAATTAATAAGTTTAGCAATGTGCAGGGCACTTTTAGTACGAAATAAATACAATTTGTTTTATTTTGCTATATCATCGTCCAGGCTTCTGGGTGCCGTTTCTTCAATTAACCCCAAACTACGTAGATAAAGACTGCTGTTTTCGCTGAATGTGATCTCACTTTGTCCGAGAAAAGTGTTGGCTTCGTGCTTAAAAGGCAGTCACTATTTAATTAGATTAAATGTTGACCACACAGAGGTTTAATGCTTTTATATGCTGTTCAACAGTTCTTCTTTAGATTGCACTTCAAAATTAATTTATATTCTTTTGAAATGTGGTGCTTGAGAACAACGGAGATCAGTTGGGTCGATCGTGTGAGAAATGAAGTTTTACACAAGAGTCAAGGAGGACAGGAATATCCTACATACAATAAAAAGACGAAAGGCTAACTGGATTGGTCACATCTTGCGCAGAAACTGCCTTCTAAAACACGTGATTGAAGAAAAGTTAAAGTGAAGGATAGAAGTGATGTGAAGACGAGGAAGAAGGCGTAAGCAGCTACTGGATGACCTTAAGGAAAAAAGAGGATACTGGAAATTGAAAGAGGAAGCACTAGATCGCACCCTGTGGAGCACTCGCTTTGGAAGAGGCCATGGACTTGCCGTAAGACAGACTACAGATTGAATGAGAATGAATGAATGAATTCAAGCAATAGTTCCGATTTACAACACAGCGCAAAACAAGAACTTGTCGGTTAGTTTTTTAATTGTGTTCCAAGTAAATTGTATTGTCAGGTGTGGAACATCTTATGGAGGGAATTTAAGCCACTAAATATAAAATTACTTGCCTGTAATCACTAATAGCTTATTAGAGACACGCGAAACAAAGCAAAAGGGAGGAAGATTGAACTAAATAAAAGAGAGAGGAAAAGTAAAAAGGAACCCGAGCGAAGAAAGAAGGAAAAGCGGGAAGTGTGAGAGAACGACAGGAAAAGTCTTGGTATATTTCAGACTCTATGTTTGTGGGGCAAGCGTGTTTTGGCAGGTTTCCACCTGTAGGTTATAGCAAAACTGAATAGTTGGTACTCTCTTGCACTCATGCTAATTTTCTGTTATGTAAGTGCATGCAGTTACTGGATGGCTTTGGAAACCTACCATAACGAACAGGAGATATGAATCTTGCTAACTCTGTGTAGGCGTATCCATCTACACATACATTCTGGAGGTGACTGCTTCGAAAATTTTCTGACTGACGTTTACCTTGAATTTTCTTTTTTGCCTCCAGGAAAATGCCGGAATATTATCTCGATTAGGCTAAGACAGCATTCTGCTAAATCCTTTTCAATTAATTACTCATCAATTATTATAATAATGTCGAAAACGTACTGTGAGAGACTCTGACAGTAACTTCAAACAAACCATAAATGAAAACAATGGAACTCACTCTTATGAAGAAAGGTTAATTTATCTGTCTTTCAGTCGTGTAACAGAAATTCTGCAATTTTTTGTACTGGAAGCGGAGAATTAATGCTCAGTCACCAGTCAGCTATTTATACCACACTTGCCCTATCTATGAGGCTAATGCTTAGACATCTGTGTATAACAAAATTCCGTTTGTAACCTCTAGTCCTGGCTTGGATAGTCAGTGCCGAGAACACATGCTCCTATATTCCAAAGTCTTCGCCCTCCACGGGAGATTATTTATTTGAGAATTAACCTGGGTCATTTCGAAAAAGCATCAGAGTTGCGCACTGCAGTGTGGAAATAAAGTTTAATTTAACAACTGCGAATTTAGTTACGTTAAGTGACACAGTTTTTAAATATGTATCATATACCAGAACACAACTTTCTTACTTTGAATGACTGTTACTCCAAATAAATTTTAAAACATATTTATTCTTATGCCTAAACACATATAGATGTAGATACGTCCACACGTATTTGTGTGTGTTTTTTTCAGGCCTTGTAAGAAAGAAAAGAATAATCTCGTAATGAGTTTTTAAAATACACAAAAGGCATGTGATATAAGCTTAATTTTCCAACTCGCTTCACTGCAAAGTAACCAATTTATTCGAAAGACTGTCTGTAATGCAACAGAACCAGAAATTTAATTTAAGGAATGTTGTCACCCCGCAAGTCGTTTGGTTTATTTGGTAACGCGTTACTTTCTTATCGCAAATAAAATGTCATAAATTTTTTCTGACTACAGCTCTTTTATTTCTCATGTATTCCGTTGAAGAATTCGATACTATTATTATGGCGTAGGACAACTCTTAAAAATGACAAACAAGTTTACGATATCTCTATTACTCTATATTGTTTGTTATTAAATTTAGTGTACAATCTCCGCATTCAATACAATTGTCAGCCTTGTAAATTCAGGGCCAGTAGCTGGACCCACAGTCCGGGAACTATATCGAAAAAGGTAACAAAGCAGCGATAACTCAGTTTTACTTATATTGCCTGCGTAATATTGATTCCGTGAAGGAAAGCAAGGAAAGAGTGGTTTATATGCAGGATATTTGGTACAGTTCGAAAGGTTCAAGAAATGAAAAGTTGAAACAGGAAAATTAGACACCCAACGATTGGTGGTCATAGAATATGTCTAAATGTAAATAAGGTTTAGACAAGACACTGCTCCTTTCAAATGGAAATTCTGCATATTAAATAACTAAATCAAATTAGTACGATTTATATAAGTAAGATAATTTTCAGAATTAAATAAAGATAACGATAAGTAACAAATACGTCGGAGAAAACTGATACAAGAATAATACTTTTCCAATAATTTTTTGTCTGATTTTTCAACCTATAAGTAATACCCAACAAACAAGATGAAAGGCTGGTAAAAGTGCACGTCATTCAGAAATATGGGAGAGTGGAGGTGTAGACCCTGTAAATCGTAACTTCGCCACTAATTTAGATACGTGTTCTGCTCCAGATCCCCAGACAAGATGCTCCGAAACCTAATGAATTAGAGACTGGTTGGGTTATGAAGTCGGCCTGGACACTTTGGAGAAGAGATAAATTGCATAAACCTGCCGAAAATCGAAACATGCTTCATCGGAGGTCTAGCCCCCTATTTGAAAGGCGAATTTATTTTATATATTCTGCACATTATAAAATCTTCGACAATATGAACTTCCAAGGGAGAAGTGGCAGTAATTACCATTTGGGCTACATGCCTTCTGCCCTCAATTAGGTCAGTAACGATTTGCTCATCTTGCATTTAATCATTCTTTGACACTTACATGTTGAACCAGAACTACTTTCTTAAACATGTTTTGCCAACATGCGAAAAAATTAATAGCCTTTGCAAGCCGTCAGTAACTGCTTTTTAGACATTCTGCACTCGCTGACAGAAATGGCTGTATGTTCAAATTTCCTTGCTGTCAGTGCCAATGGGAACGATCCACAATAGC
The DNA here is from genome assembly GCA_021186555.1 of Reticulitermes speratus. Taxonomy (NCBI): domain Eukaryota; kingdom Metazoa; phylum Arthropoda; class Insecta; order Blattodea; family Rhinotermitidae; genus Reticulitermes; species Reticulitermes speratus. Next base: position 33,007,380 of record JAJKFL010000003.1, on the reverse strand, counting down.
ATATATGTTATAAGAATGCTTCTTTGCTGTGAATAAATAAATTATCTTACAATAGTATAATGCATTCCATTAATAAGGTACTCTTTTAAAAAAATCCTCGAATTCCTTTACCATTCTCTGTGTTTCGCCTTCAACACCAGCACTAAGTCAGTGACAGGCCACTCTACCCAGATTAGCTATCTGCCTCGGTGCTGCATATGGCTTTCTTCTATTTTTACATACCCTATATTTCATTCTTGGTTAGATACTGAATGAAAGAAGTGATGAGTGTTGCTTTTAAGCGAAAAAGTGTTTTATCCTAAAGCAGCATCAGGTCCTCCATAATGTAAGGTGTTTACATTATTGTACTAGTTAAGTTACCTCACAAGGATATATGCAACAAAACAATGAGGTTATGTGAATCACTTTGGCATCAGCAGTGCAGTAAACAAAGAGTAACATGCGATTTTAAAGGAATTTGAAATGTAAAGGCCTGGACAATTAGGAAAACTGGACCTTCCGTCAAGGGTTTTTGGACTGGACGATATCGCTTGTGCTGAATTGCGGACTGAACCGCTTGGATCAGACTGTGTCCGAAAACACTACAGTCTGTAAATGCATGTTGTTCAGTAGAGAGTAAGCTTTACGTTACACACAGATGCGAATGTCAATAGATACGAATGACAATTTAAACCATTTTCCTATATTTTCGAAAACATTTTCCGGGAAAATGTTTGGTTTTATGAGTGAATATTGAAATTATGTCACTTAACGTTGGATATTTCTGTACGAAAGGAAATGTCTTCCTTTTCTTTCATGTTTAAAGCAATTATGTAAAGCTGTGCATTAATAATGTACGAGTATATCCTTATGATAATTTTAGTAACACAAGGAGTAAACAGCATATTGCACTAAAGCAGTGGCGTAGTTACGTTTTTTGGCTCCCGAACAGAGTAATCATGTTGGTAACCTCTAAGAGAAATTGTGAATTTTTAAAAGACAATTTTATTAATTTGCCTTTTATTTTCCTAATAACGCAACTTTTGTGAAAGGCAAAAAAGCTTTATTTCTCATTTACATATTCACTTCGCCACGCCTTGTGCTCTGCTCCATGGGATGACCGAACAACACCCCCCTCCCCACTATCTATGTCACTGCATGAAGGAATCAAGGCGTAGGATTCAATTAAAATTATAAAATAAAACTTTTTATTGAGTTAAGCTTCAAATCCTAGTTTTTGTTTCTTACAATTTATTACGGTGAATTAAAACTTAATAGTAAGTTTAAAGGCGTATTATTACAATGCAAAAACATTCATGTTTCTGTAGCAATCTACTCAAAACCTCTCACTAACATATTTTAGCAGCATTCCTTTTAATATTTCCCAATGCTTTTCAAATGTAAGTGATTGTGTTGTGGAGACAATGTGAAGTACTCATTCCATAAGCCATGTTCTATTAACGACAAAAAATGATGGTAAGTGGCTCTGAAAATACGAAAGAAATAAATGTATTTATAATTCCCAGGCACATTAGCAAAATTTTTAGTAGAGAGTAAATGAAAAATACTTTAATTAGTGTACAAATAATGCTTTATTTTTAGTTATACTATTATAATTAGGACTGTAACACTTATTACGTTAAAAGTAGAAGTTTCAAGAAAATATCCTGAAATACATTGTAATTCCCGTATCTTAAGTCCTTGAAGTTTTGTATGGATCACACTTTGTGATTTGAGCTTATTTTAGCGATGGCTATCAAGATTATGGCATGCTGGGATGTAACGCCCTATAAATTTATAGAGAGGTACAAAAGTACGCGGCTTTGCAAGCCAGAAGCTCGTAATCCTGAAATGTATTACTGAAATTTTAAAACTCATTCTAAATGAGTCGTATAAATGTGTTGGTCGAAAATGAGAATACTGTACAGACATACTTTGTTCTAAAAACACCGTGCATCTTGTCACAATCACTATTTAAAAACACCAACTGGACGCACTTTTATTTTAAAAAACTGTATAGTTCTTTAAAACATTATAATAAAACCCGACATATGTTTCGGCTCAGTGAGGAGCCGAAACATATGTCGGGTTTTATTATAATGTTTTAAAGAACTATACAGTTTTTTTAAATAAAAGTGCATCCAGTTGGTGTTTTTAAATAGTGACTGTAAGACATTTGAGCCATGTTAATTTGGCTTACAATGTTAAATACGGGTTTTATCAAATCAATAAATGTAATCGAGTGAGGATGGAAACATATTAATTAGCCGTAGTTCAAAAAATTGATATAAGTTTTCAGATACGCTAAATGAAGCTTCAAACAAATCTTCCGTATCTGTTCTTGAAAGCTGCATATTCCTATCCTACGTTTCTTTTACTCGTCTTCTTCCCACGCTGCGCTTTAAGCAACGTGTAATTTCACCAAGTATTATTAGGGTGACCAAATAAAAAAGGATGGAATAAACGGAGCTAGTGGCATGCATGTGATAAATGAAAGAATTATGCAGAACTTTAAGTGGACAACATAAAGAAAGGAGGAGGGGTAAATATAATTATATATTACAAGATACTAAATAATTAAAAAGAGAAAGGGTGCACTTGATTTATTTGGATCTGTGTAGATACTGTATCAACAGGGAGTTCTTATAAACAGGTTAATGAAAATTCTTATTTCAAAACGACAGGGAATTCTTTCATTAGCTAAGGGAATGCCTGCTTCTCAAGAAGAATCTTCCTCCATGGAATTAGCTCGAAATGAGATATTATTTTCTTAAGAGCTATCAAAATTTTGAAAATCAGCGTAGTAAAAGTTAATGCATATGGCAGAAATGTCAGTATGTTGGATATTTTGTGTACATTTTTGTTCATGCGTTATATATTTCTGTGTTTCAGAAGACAACGGAAACTTGTTGCCCAAATGGGTGCATCCAGCCCATTTCCAAACCTAAGAAATGGTAACTGATATCAGTGAAATCTTTATTTTCTCAACTGGATGTGGTACACATTTGCATATTTTTATTTGAAAATTTAGATTTATTAACTGTTTAAGAATATCAGACAAGACAGATAGCGATCATATTTTGGACTATTCCCTAGAATGCAGCAAATATTTTTGTAAGTCTTTTATTTTATATGAGTACCCAGATATGTTAAATCTGTATAATTATTAAACATATTACTTTTATTCTTGTGATTGAGTTCTGATGCAATAATTCCCGCATACATGCTGCTAATTCAAGCACAATTAAACACATGAGAATTAAAAAATCTCGCAGTACATTTACTCTACCTTATAAGGTAAGATATTATTCTTATGTTTCAGACCAAAGTTAATTTTAATTAATAAATTATATATTTCACCTGAAATTTGAAAAGTTTTCAAGTCTAAAAAATTTCACGTCTAGTAGCATTTGTTAATCACACAGTTTTATCAGAGTGTATATTTTATTCCAGGAGAAGAATTAAGAATTGTGTCATTTTGTTTGTATATCTTAGAAGATATTTTGCATGTCTCCCATTTTAATAATTTTTTTTAATAACAGGAAAAATATGTCTCTTTGAATTACACTCAACTGCGCATGAAACTACCTTAATACAAAAAGTTAAAATTAAATAGAAGCGGCTCTATATATTCTCCCGAAAACGGTCACAGTTTGGATTACGAGATGAGACCTACCTATTTATTTCTAAGTGAAGAAAATCTCCGGCTCCATACGAGTTGCAGATTACCCTACATGGGACCAGGTAAAATAACTAAAATGTCAAGCCAAATTTCTCATTATTTAATAACCTGTTAAAATTTTTAAAATTTTAATTAACTGCAATTTTATTTAAAGATTTAGTTCGTACCACATAGTAAAAACATTATATTTCCGCTACAAAGAGCAACCAGTTAATATCACATAGGGAAATAATCGCTTTTTTGAGATACATAAAAACATAGAAATACATAGTGTGATAAGAAAGAAGCCTGAATATTAGACGTGGCGCTATACACAGCAGTTACCAAGCATTAGGAGAATATCACGATGCAGATTGCCTGAGTCTCTTCAGAAAGAATAATGCAGTTTTGAAAGGTAAGTACAGCGTATATTCTCTTAAATTCGGGTGCAATACTTAAAAGATTTGATTACCAGAAATGTTGATATAATAAAATGAAGCTCTCCAGCATGTTATCCAAAGTTTCACTTGGCCTGGTCACCTATAAGTGCCCGCGTTTTGCTAACGAATATTTCATGTCTGCACAACTTTTTGCCTTATGATGAACACTTCTGCACAGATTCCTATCTTACTTTAATTTTGTTTTCATAATGTCCCTGTGCATAAACAGTATTAAGGGTGAAGTTCATACTTCTCTTTTGAAGTAAATTGTGACAATATTTTCACCCGAAACTTAGGCACCTATCTACCAAAAACACGTCGTCATATCTCAGAAGAAAGTATTCATAGTTACACATAATATGCAATTACATTTAATGGAATACATGTTCAGATTTGATGAGCGTGAATGTACAAGTTTCATATTCTGTTTAACTGAGCTGAGCATTTTAAAAACACTTGTTTTGATTAGTCACATACTGCAATATTTGACATAAACATGACTCCGTAAGATGCAAATCTACTCTGTCAAAATTAACATTTAAATTACAACATATTCAAAAGCTTAGTTTAAAGTTTACGGATGTAGAAAAAGAAATACAATTCTGCATGTGGAAGGAGATAGCAAATTGAGAATAACACTGTCCAATAACTCTCAAATGCGGAGGCAGCAAGTGAAAAAATTGGTGATGATGAAGCAAGATGGTAAAAGTCACGGAGTGTCACTGCTGACGTCGGCCAAGTTGCTACCTTAAGAACCGTATAAGTAAGTGTAATTCCTCATTCAATCTTATGCTGAGTACAGACTCAAAATTTTATGCAAATTATACAGAAGTTCCACTGTAATAGGGAAGAAAGAGACGAGTATATTCAAGCTGATATTTTACAGGAGCAGAGAGAGTGCAGCTTGAAAGAATATATATTGTACGTGCAGAAGCTTCCCATATAAGCTCTATGGTCTCCCCAGTGTGTTCGACCATGTCTGGATATATTTGCGGTGCATGCTCTCTTCCAATAATGCTACGTTTTATACGGGTTTAAAACTTTGCATTGACATACACAGCGAATGCTTGCTAAGAAAAGTTGTAGAGACAAGTCCCTGTACGACCGCCTCTACAATGAGTAGTACACTCTAGTGCATACAAATAGGATACACACTGAGTTACTGGTTATCCTGTTTCAGTCCTTTCAAGAAGCCGGCTCAGGAGAAGTCTACTGTTGTTCGTGGAAGGAGTGCAGTTGTGATGAAAGTCTGCAGTGGTTAGTGTGAATCACTGTTTATTATTCATGTATTGTTAATGGTGTCTTAAATGGCGCTTTAACAATTAAACTGAGATAGAATATTATATTGTACTGGATGGACTTGACAGAAAGATGTCGAGGTTAATTTACGGAACTATTGACCTAATTAAAAGTTTAGTCAGGATAGTGATTTTCCAGACTGAGGTTTGAAACCAGGACATTCAGAATGCTAAGCAGGAAATAAACACTCCACCGTGTCGTCACTCAGTGTACGTTAGACAATACATCACATTATTAGAAACATAGTGACTTCTTTTAAAATTCTTATTAAATTTAAAACCACCTTCAGCAGCCCAAATATGAGCAGATTTTAGATTCCATCTTAATCGTGTACAGTGGCAGGCACAGCTCATTCAACAACACAGTTTATCAGGTGGTTTTTTTTATTCCCGTATTAGTTAAGCACGCTTCCTCCACTATGATCATTTGGAAGATTTTATGTCAAAGTAACTGAAGAATTTGAAGGAAGTAACCTGCGTAAGTCTGGAATTAGGGTGAATAGAATCATGCAGCACTGTGCCTTACACGGGTCTTACACAAAAGTGTTTAGGTTCAGATTATTTTTAATTACGCAAATGTGTAACTGAAGGATCAAGCTGAAGGACTCTGCATAGTAACTACAATAATTATTACACCGTACGCTACGGTTTGAAGTGGAAAATGTTTTGACCCGATGCAGCCTCACTTAGCCTGCGGTCTTACGGGACGTAAAGGGGTGTAGTATAGTACAAAATTACAGACGTTTCGGAGGAACATATTGCATCGGTATACTCTGAAGATGCGAGGAGAACGTCCCTCCGAAATTTCGGAAACATTCTAACAAACTACACGGCCTCACATCCCAAAATACAGTAGGTCTACTCCTTATACTTGTTTTCGATATTTATTTATATCCTTTCTTTTTGAATTAGGGTAAACCACATGGTTACGCACAGATTTCAGCACCAACTATTTTGTTGTTCAACATGATACCAGGCCTTTATTTCTGTTAAATTTGTTTTGTAGTCTCGTTGAGATACTGAACACGTCTACAAACAAAGTAACAAGAATGTTAGATTTTAATTTCTCACGAAGATCATTATGAAATCTGATTTTTCTTGGACGTGAAGCCACGTACATTCATTGATAGTAAACAAAGGTTCCGATAAACATGCTGCTTTCACTCTTTTACCGTAACGGGGGCGGCAGCATATTTTTCCACAAACTTGGAATATATCCACCAAAATACAGAGCAATACACCCATTAATTGAGAAATTTCAAATAACAAGAAGACTGAATATTAAATGTTATTAAGAAAATAAATTTGTAGTTTGCCTGACTTAGGACTGCCGTTTCTGTTTTGAAAGACGTTTTGAATTCGGTAGTGTGACCTATATGGCATGATGATAAAAGACGGAGAAGACTTTCAGTGGGGCTGGAGTAGGCCCTCTTTATTACTATATAGACAGTGATGTTAGAGAGAGAGTCTTCGAAATGTTGGGTTTCGAAACAACTCTAATAAGGATGATAGCTCGAGAATATTTAGTTACTTCGTGGACAGTAAAAGCTTCAGGTTTTACGTAATAAGCGGAGTTATTTTTATTATTAAGATCTGATCCGGTAGCTTCGAGATAATTTTTATGCCAATATCGTGTCTTATGGCACTGGGACCTTATGGATTGGTATTATATTTTATTTAAGGCTTTTTCTATGATTTGCGAGATGAAAGGTAGTATCCATTTAGAATCTTTCCTGTTATAGGCCTTAAAATGAAACAACAGAAAATCCAGCATGTTAATACTCCTATATGTCATTAGAATATAAAAGGAAAAAAAAATATGTAAGGGTTCGATTATTGTCTCGTAAGTAAAGTCGTCCCTTTAATTTAATTAGAATGATAATTTGAACTTAGACTTAGCACATACTAAATTTTATCAAAATCTATCACAAAATTCAGGGATTTGGTTTTTTAAATTAAGTGATTCTTAACTACATGGAGCAGTAATGCTTCAGCAGTTTTGGTAGCTCAGCTATAGAGAAATCCGTCGTCTTTTAAGGACTCCATACGCCTTTTTCTCAGTTAGGCACATGTAAGAGATAGTCAGACACTCTAAATTGTTCTAAGGCAGTTTATTTCGTGTTTTCTTCTTCTGATGTGTAACGACATGTCTTTTGATAAATAGCTAGCAAGATTCGGAGGAACTTGTTGCCTCAGCCTCCAGAGTAGAATACAGACACAACAGTTTCATCACAGACATCGATAGACATTTATAAAATTCTCGTTGCCATTCCAATAAAATTCTAATCTTAAACATTCATCGATATGATAATCTCAAAGCTCTGAGCTAAATCCAGTCCACAGCAATAGCTACGTGTGATTTCTAAAATTAGCGCATCCATGCAGAATCTGCGCTGAGTAGTGTATGTTTTACCCGTATTCCAGTGATGTAGACAATCTGTAGAGACACCCTCGCAACACGAAAATTGAAGGCTCCTGGAACTATTAGTGAAGTTATTTACAGATTTCACAAAACAAATCCAGAACACTGCCTTTTGTCAGAAAGGCGAGATCCAGTCCGAATGAACCAACAACAAATTTTAGAATCCTGTATTTCTGCCCCACCCCCCCACAAACACACACGTTACGGGGTCTGCGGTACGCCACTTCCATGTCCTTAAAACGCTCTGTAATCGAGATTTCGCTTTTCCCCGAGCGAGAATGGAACGGTCAGCTTCCGTTTTTCCGTATCTTAGCAACAACCCTAATTTGAGTTTCCCCGAACGGTGGCTATTCCCTGAATGGTAACTGAAATTAAGTAATATAAAGGTGAATATATGAATTAAAATGTTACATTGCAATATCCTTAAAATTGCCAGAGGTCAATGTAATTTTTTAAAACAGTTGAGCAAATTCATAAAATAGAAGCAAAAACTCCCTTAGTCCTTCGATTTAAGTATTACTTAAATGATCCAAACTTAATACAGGGGGATATAATTATGTTGTAATGGATATATTTTACTATACCATATGTGGTCAAGATCAGTCAAATACTTAGAGCTATATTATACACGGGCATTTGGGCGGAATGTAATGATGATATTATTAGGTGGATTGGAATTTTTTCGACAAGTACATACACGTCAAAACAGACCGTACCACAGGCAAAGAAAGGTTTTCAATTGAAATTAAGATTTGTCACATTTTTAACTTTATTTCTAAGGTACAAATTTCCACTTCTTTCGTGAGGCATAGAAGGCGAATTAAATGTGCTTTGAACTGGATATTTTAAATTAAGGCGTTTGTAGTAATGTTTTACTTATATTTGTTACTGTTTTTTGAGTTGAGGAATGACAATTGACTTCAGGGGATCCCAGTAATCCCCGATAATTGTAGTGGTGAATAAATTACTCCCTTCATTTCACCCACAAAATAAGCACATTTTTAAGATTCCAAAGGAATACGATTTTCACTTCTGACGCCTGTTGGCATTCAGCTTGTCTATCTGCCCCCATCTCTGCTCCGGACACGTACTATAAACAATACTTGAAACTAGTAGACAGGTGCGAAAACTGAAATGAATTCTATGCCCTTCAAAACATCTTCATATTTACACATTAGTGTTAAAAACATATTTGGGAGAGACATTTGCCACTTTCGATGAAGGGATGTAAAGCAACATTCTAAATATGGAGGTCTGAAGGAATGAATTATTTAAGTAACAAGAAATTATATTACGAATATATTAAATGTAATTTCAGAGACTAAATATATTTGGTGGCCTACTGTCAGTACAGGGGCATTTTGTGTCTTCTACATTATTATTTAGTGGCTGTGAAATTACAGAATCCTAGAAGGGTGTCTGGATTTGACTTTAGACATACGACTTTTTTCTATAATTTTTAAAGTATTCATTTTATTTAGGAAAATCTCAGAGCAAAAATGTAGATTGGATAAAGCAAATTACATAAAAGTTATCACTTTTGACATATAATTACTGATCGCATGGAAATGTTATTCACTCTACAGCCAGGCGGGCTACCCTTATGACTTCATGTATTAAAACACGACAATTAGTTTATGCAAATTAGAAACTCGCTGTACGTAAGGAATACGTTGGCACTTCTCATTTATAGACCAAATTCTAATGTCCATGAAAATAGAGAGTGATAGAAAAACGCGCGGCCAAACCTACAGAAGTGAATCCATGCCGCAGTACAAGAAAAAATAATTTTATGAACATACGCCTTCTAAAGCGTGGTTTCCAGGTTACGGCCTCTTGAGTCAAGAAAATGTTCAACGTGTCCACCTTGAGTTTCCATGCAGGTATTTCAGGAGAGAGACTGCTGGGACCCTACATTTTCCTCCACGATTGACTGGGTCCTTTTACCACGATTTCATAAGAAAAATCCTTCCAGATATGTTGCGAGATGTGGATCTGAGGACTAGGATTCATTTATGGTTTTTTGCCACATTTTTTGCTTGCTATGTCGGAATTCGTGAAAAACATATTTTCGGAACGCTGAATTGGAAGAAGTGGACAAACATAACGGCCTGCTCTTTACCCTGATTTAAAACCCTTAGATTTTTATTTCTGGGGACATCTAAATTCTACTCCTTATGGTACAGAATTCAGTGACCTCCAGGCCTTAAAATACGATTACAGAATGAATTTGAGATGATTATTGCGACACCTGGAATTTTCCAGGGAGTCAAGACACTCGCTGTTCAGACATGCAACCTGTTATGTTGAAGCTCAAGGTGGACATGTTGAGCATTTCCTTTAATCTTCAGGAGGTCGTGACTCGGTAACCATGCTTCAGAAGGCCTATGTTCCTAGGACATTTTTTCTAGCTTCGTGTGTAGAATCACCTTCTGTAGGTTTGGCCTTGCATTTTTTTTCACTTTGTATAAAGGCGATTTAATTAAGTAGGCAATGCTCAAGGGCAGAAAATGAGCGATGTGACTTCTAGGCTTACATGTAATCTGTTTGCAATGAAAAATAAAAATAGGAAAGCCCTCAATGAAGATTGCCTCCTTCCAGGTAAAGGGCTCTACATATTTGCAATACAGTGGACTTAATTGTGCGCACTGTTAAGCAAATCTACTCTGTTTTATTTGCCACCGGAAGCAGGAGGACTTCCAGGCACAGTTCACACAAACTTTACATCAGACTGGCTTTCAACCCGACAGAACTTTTGTCGTTGACATAAGTCAATATAGGATCTTAACCTAATTAAATACAAACCCATATTCCTTTCAGCTATATTTACATACCTGTTTTTATTCTATTATTTTTAAGGGAACTGAATTTAATTGACTTATTTTTGTTATTACTGTTGTTTTAAGACGTTATTTGAATACGGATTCTCTTTAAATAAATTTTTGTTGCCTAACTCCAAAATTCTATTCATAACAATATTTGTAATTATTGACTTACGAAAAATATTTTATAAATAATTTGTATGGAAAACGCATATTTTCCATAGCCTAACAAATTTCAGACGACTGTCTTCAGTATTTAATTCGTTATCATCAACATCAAACCGAAAGCTAAGAACAGACATCATGTCACCCTTATTTTGTTCCTTTAAGTTAAAAAAATCACGTTTAAAAACTTGCATCCTTTCCGGAGGCATAAAACGTAGTATTATATCACGACCCTTATAATGTTTCTAGTAAGGCCTCCATCTTATAAATTAGCACGTTAACCATGTTTTAATTACCAATTTGTTGAAACTAGAATTGTGATTTCATAGTGAAGTCTAGTGGCAGAAGTTATTTTCTGATTGTGTGGAGAATAGCCAAATAATTTGGTTTAAATTGGAAGCTGAACGAAAGGCACTCCATAGAAGCGGCTGAATAAAGATCTTATATACTTATTTCTTTCCATAAGAAAAGGGAAGCATGTTGAATAAGGAAGATGGCGAAACCATTCGAACATTGTTGATGGATGGCTGCTGAAATCAAATTTAAATTTGTTCAAGAAAACCTTGTGGTGGAATTAAAGGGAAATGACAGGTATAATTACACGTAATCAAGTAAAGCACTTACAGACAATTCTATAAATGCCGTTAAAAACAAGAGACATGAAAGTGAACACATTATTTGCACTGTACGAGTATGTAGTAAAATAAATTCACCGACGGCATGGTTCAGGGTCTCGAGTTGATGCTTAAATGCCATGTAATTGTAACTTGTTAGCCATTTTGAATCATGTCCAGGATAATTCCAGTCCATTTCAAACCATCTTAATCAGTTTCTTTAACATAAATTTTAGTACAATCCATCTGTCTGTGTCTAAATTTCCTTTTGCGTGAGATTCTTATCCGCTGGTATTGCCACATCAGTTTTTACGTTTTATTATTATTATTATTATTATCATTGGTGGTGGTGGTGGTAGTAGTAGTGGTGGTGGCGACGATGGTGGTGGTGGTGGTGGTGGTAGTGCTGGTGGTGTTGGTGGTGGTAGGACATTGATTTTTTCAGTCTCTTCTCTAGTTAGGATATGAGATTCACTCTATTTGACAAAGCGGACAAAATTAAAATTCGGATCTTCGTCTTTTCAGTAGAAGAAAAGATGCGATATTCCTATTTCATGGAGTAATCTTAAGGCACGATATTTCTGATTAAATCAATTGATGAAATAATACGGTCACGTAGGCGTGCTTCCATTTCCTACATGCGAATATTTACTGCCGTTTCGTTTGGGAGAAATTTCGCATTAAATTATATAATATATATGTAAAGTCGAATTGCTTCATTGACGAATGAAAAATCAGCAACACGTTGAAACATAAACACTTCATTCTTTTCTGTCATCCCATTTTCTACAATTCACAACAAGTAAGAGGTTATTTCAGTCAAAGTATGTTGTTTTATGACAGTTAAGGTGGCTATACGTTTCAGGTTTCAATCGATCCTTCATCAGTCCAAACGTAAGAAACCTGAAAATAAGTAGGAAATACTAATTGCCACTACAATTATTCCGACTGCGTCTTCGACAGAAAACTGAGACCTTACCTTAAACAAGTTGTTTCGACTGAAATACCCTTTCATTGATACATTTAATTTTTTCTGCCCACAGTTTTAGCACTTGCCGTAAGCTACATCTGTGATGTATTACGATGGTTGGTAAGGAATCACCAATGCTCCATTTGCCATCACAACCGTGTATCCTGAGAGTACACCCAAAGAGAAACTTGAAAGGTAGGTAGAGGGACTGAAACGGAGAGACGCGACATGGTTGGAAAGAATACGAAGACCTGTTCTTCTTCTAACATCAGAAGGAAAAAGAAACTAGAACAACTGGTCGACGTACATGATGTACTTTGTGTAACAGTGTTCTAAGCAACTGCTCAAAATATTTTGTGACCACAAAGTCCCCTACTACAAACTTAATATTATTCATCCCTTACTATAGTTATACTGGAGATATGATCCTTTATAAAAATATTTCTATTACCATTTTAAGAATGCAGCATCGCCTACGAAAATGCTTTATGACTTCCTTTCCTTTCTTAAAGGAAGAACGTCTGCGTCTATGTGTGTGTGTGTGTGTGTGTGTCTGTCTGTCTGTCTGTCTCTTTTCCTGTTCACGTTCTGAACCAAGTGACATATTTTTACAAACTTTGGTGTGGGCGTTATAACTTTAGAGAAGACCCCATTATGCATTTCAATTCCGTATAATCAGTCAGAACAGCATGGCGTTCATAGGAAAGTTTGAAGAAATAGCAGAGCAATCATATATTAATTTGGGATCTTGAAGTGACGTATGGTAAGGAAGCATGATATTCTTTCATATATTTTTGTAGTGTGTAAATAATAACATGGAGATACCAAGAAAGAAAGTGCGTATTTCATCTGACAAGAGGGGTTTTATAATTCCTACGCATAAAAAACCGAAGCAACTAATTTAAAAATTTACATCAGAAAATAATAACACCAGTATCGAAAATTAAGTCCCTATTTTACCACTTCCACCTATAAGACATATGTTTATTACATGTGACTGGGCTAAGAGGGTTTATGTCGTTCTCTGCTTTTACCTTTCTTTTCCAGATTTTATTTCTCCTCTCGTGGTCCATCGATACGGAATTTTTCTGCACGTTTCTTATTTCCACACAAACTCTAAATTTACTGTTCATCCTCATATGCCAAATACCGTGTCTATTTCACTTGCTGTACATGACGTAAAGATGAAGCTTTAATTCCTCTGGGATGTTACGCCTTGTCGACTAGTAACTATTTTCCGACGTATCGAAAGAGAGTAGTTCTTCCAGCTTAGGTCTAGTGCTAAAAGGAGAGTCTTCTTAAAGTGCCTGATCTATTTACCAGTCGATACTGTCTAATATCCCAACATTGTTTAATCTTCAAGAAAGAGAATTTGAGTCATTTAAAATAAAATTTATGAATTTCAGGTCAGACAATGCTGACTGTACAATCGCGTTAAAATTTTATGAGGCTTAAAGCGATGCTGCCGAAAATTAATTTGATTATGCAGCGCAATATTATTTTATTTGCCTTGATAAACCCTTACTTTCTATATGTTGTAAGTAAGGTAAATGACTTCGTTTCATAATAATACTTATGCTCTGATACATAAGAAATCACAGAACATTGTCCTTGAGATTTCCATTCCTTGATTACGATTCGAATATATATTTAAAGGAAATATGATACCACTACTGCAAGAATTTTCAGTTTTCATGCCATACTGATTTTCGGTGTGAGCCAGATCAGAAACTCACAATTTGTTTTAGGGCTAAAATATAATACATTGGATGGAGTGTACTAACTCGAAGTAATAAAAGCCCTCGCATGATTTGTCTTTCTTTCAATCTTTGTATCCAAGTATTTCATGCCCAGGCTTAAAATAGTTTTCTTTTCCAAATATCATAACCAAATATGTGTTATGTTACTGATAATCTTACTTATCAATAGACTATGAAGCAAAACTACAAAAAGTAATTATACATATAAAAGAGCAAAATTTTACAAACAGATTTTTGTTGTGTTTATGCTGTGTTGAATTTGTATAGTAATTAGCCAATGTACTGTTAAATTGAGAAGTTAATGAGGAAAGTTTTAATTTAATAATAACAGTAATAATGATAATCACTCTATTGCTATCATATTATCCTCATTTCTGATATCTTCATTGTTACCTGTATCGTCGTTATCAACATCATCATTATCATCAACGTATAATATTAAAATAAGCGAGACCTTAGTAGACGCTCCCCCTTTTCCCTGTTTTATACTGAATTATATTTAAGTGTATATTAAAATCTGAAAATATTTAAACGATTTAAAAATGCTAAACCTTCCAAGATTTATTTATTTACTGATTTATTTAAAACTTTACTTTGACATTATCTTACAGAGAATGGTCTGCAAATACAAAAGAATATAAATATGTTTATTTACATATCAAAATCTAATTATGCATGAAACGTTATAATTTCTAAAACTTTTTTCTCCTTGAGTTTATCAAAAAAGTATATTTTTATTTTACATAATTTACAACAAAAGAAGCTTAATTCCGATGGCTCAATATTTCACATGCATTTCTATACAAATATTTTAAGTGGCAATACACTTCGCATGTAGTTACGGGTTACACATTTCTTCAAGTTCTCTTTGATCTAACTAAAGAAAACGAGAAATAATTGTTATTTTAAACAGGTAGAAACCGAAGAAAAGTAAGTAATTTTTCTTTAAAATTAATCAAATTTTTTCGAATAGAATAGAATAATTAAGGGTAGAAGTATGAAGATACTCTCCCATATCGTAGTAAACTTCACAGACGTGCGTGTCTTGCAGCTTAGCAATTATTATCCAAAGATACTTCAAAGTCTGCTGCAAGAGAAAAGCACTCTAAGAACTAGTAGAGGAGAATTTTCTTCCTTTTAAAAAAGTTCTTACGTTCTGTGTTAAGATTCTTATAGACCCTCTTTAAAGAAGAACGGGAGATAATTTGCTGCAAATTGCTACAAGCAACGAGTGGGAGGAGAGAGATAGAGGAGATCCACGAAAGGGTCTGAACATTTCAGTTTGCTGATTGCACATAAACCGAGTTACGTAAACAGGCAAACCACTGAGAAGTTCTGGTTGTACGTACTTAATTCGGAACCCCAAGCTGACACATTCATGGAAAAAAGGCGTTTAAGCAAATGTTACAAATACACTGTTTTTAAAAGAAAAATTGAGTAAACATTCAAATTATTTTAATATATTTCAGATAATTTTTACTACTTCTTATTACTTAATTACATAAATTTAAAAACTTAACTCTTATTTACACTTGTTTAAATTTCTAAGACATCAAAATATAATAAACTGAGGAAGAGTTCCTAAGGTACATCATATTTCATGCTTAAAACGAAACAGAAACTCTGTGTGTGTCGAGTCCAACATACGTTACCCTGTCTAATATCTGTGTACCTCAGATTCTCGGCCAGTACACTAATGAGCAGCCGCAGTACTTTTCTTTCAAAGATACGTCATTGCTGGTCGCAGACATTTTTCTTACGATGCTTTTGAACTTCTATGTTAACAAGAAGGTATGAAGGAGATTTGAGGTTCTCATAGCTCTGTTGATAAAATTCCAGCCTTGTGAAATGCTACGCCGTGTTGACAGGTATATAACCGGCGTCTTGGAGCCAATAATCTCTCTCGATACATCGTTATTTGCCAGTTTACACGGCTTACAGCTTTACTTGCGCGATTTGGGGATATCACAGCGGTATTGGTAAGGATGAATGTGTCATGGAATGTTAAGACGTGTTGACTTATAAAGAGTTATCGACGTATTATATAAGTACATTCCCCCCGAAACATTGGTGAATATTTACCAGTCGACACTACATAACATCCTAGATAGAATTTCATCAACATAGCTGTGTGAACATGACATTTCGCACAGAAATACTGTACATGGAATAAATTGCCGTAGAATACTGGATGTACTTTTATGCTAGTGTTTAGATTCAAGGAGATCTCCGTAATGATGATAAAAATTTCTGTAATCACAACATTCTTTAGTGTTTCTCAAGAGGTAATATATCTCATTGACAAGGTGAGCCCCAAAATTGTAGCCTACTAATAATTAGCCTCTCATAATCCGAAAATTTTCCAGCTTACTATTTTATGGGGACAGGGAAGAATGTTGTGTTCTTTTGTTCAAAATTATAGTAAAAACAGGTACGGAATCTTTAAAAAATATGACTAATTTTCAAGTATATGAGAAAGAGAGAACCTATTAAAACTGCTTACTCCAAGCAACTTAAAACCAGTTTCAATTTGGAAAAAACTTACTAACACACATTTCGGTATTTCTTCCTGCCATCAGTTATCTAAGAACGTACAGATTGAAAGAGTCTACAAGCAGTAAGACTAAATTTATTTTGAATACTGAGTTTCGCAATTCACATTAATTACCAAACGTTCCAGAAGTTGGTATAATGACTAGGCCATATGCTGGACAAGTGAGGAAGTGCGGGTCGATTCCCAACAGGAGATTCCTAAAGCTGTTGCTTCATCAAAAATTAGAGGATGGGCAAAGTACAAGAAAAGAAGATTATACCAGGTACTGTACATCCGGACCGGAACTGGATCCCACGCAGCTTGTTGTTCAATGGGTAACTGGCCTTTTTCCCAGAGGATAAGGCGACAGGGAATTGAACATAACCACTAAACCTCATCCAGTGTCGAAATAAAGAATGTTTTGATCTCTACCTCCACTCGGCCAATAGAGCTCCATGCTTTAACAGGGACACCTATACTTAGTACTATGCCTTGTCAGGTTATTTAGATTCATGAAAACAAGATGGATAAGATGGTAGGTTATGTAGCACGTATAGACGCTATGTAGCACGTATAGACGCTATGGTTAATAGATACAAAATCTGGGTATGAAAAAGGTGAAAGCATAGGGCCAAGTGAGAGAGCAAAGTGTAGATAAGATGATGCCATTAAATTGGATTCTTATATAAAATGTAATAGTTGGTTGTGTACTGGTCTTGCCTGCCTCAGGATAACATAAATATCAGAATCTTACGAAAACCATTATAAGCCAAGGAGATGTAAAAATTACAAAGACTTTCTCGCCTAGTTGAAAAACTATTATTTTCTCAAAATTCTGTACACCGTAGAATTGGCTAATAATTTATATGGTAGTATTATGAGGTGTCAAAATGGTCACTTTATTTATCTTTCTATTTTAATTTTAAAACAAAGCATAATAATATGTATACATGCAAGTCGAATCATTAATTTGAAATTGATCTTAGATCCTTTTTGCACTCGGCTGCAAATTCTGCCGTCTTACTGAAATCGTGTTCCCTGCAGAAGGCGCCAGGCAGTTGTAGCATACGTACTACTTCAGTCTCCATCTAATGAGAAGGGAGTGGGTGTTCCAAAGATATACTGAGCTCTGTGCCAGATATTACAGCATTCTGACCACAAGAAATGTTCACAAATTCATTACGACTCAGCCTCACAGGGAACGCTGTGCCCAGCAGCCCATTCTTTCTTATGTCGACAGGATCATGATGTTCCATTATATCCTTTTTAAGACAATACAATAAAATAGGAAGTAATGTTTACTAGTATACACAGCTTCTTGCATTAGTGTAACGTGAAACAAACTTTTCCGTGAGCAGACTATCACCAAGTTTTCCATAAAATACAGATATCTTACATTTATTGATACTATAAACTTCGAGTCGTGTATGCAATTTTGACTATTGAACAGTAGGCTATGTTATACCTAAAGTGTAGGTACACTCACGACCTACCTCCCTTCAAAATTCCACTTCCATATTTTCAATGGATCATTGAAGAATACCATTAAAAGGAAGAGTAAAGAAAAGTTTTGAAAGGTCATGATGTGGTTATTTAACATTACACAAAAACTACCTTTTTGAAAACGTATTAACATTTATCCTTTCTGTAATATAAATTAAGTGGCGCTTGTATGATTCCCACCGCAGAAATTCGTGTATCCGCTATGTTGGTATTACCAATATTAGGTAAATAAAATTTCGATGCTGGAGTGACCTCTGATGGGAGAAATTTTATATTAAATTTAATTAAAATCATTCTATTAATTAGAAAACTAAAAGAGAGACCACACAACTATATAGGCCCTACATATATTATGGCAGTTATTTATGCCTGAATTCTTTCAATATGAAGGAAAGTATATTAAAGGCAAAAAAACATTGCTGCAATTATCGAAAGAAAAAGTAACTTCGCCCATTTTAGGGCCATTGTGACTTGCGGTGTATTTAACGACTTAGCAAATGCTGAAATGGCTTACGAGACGAAAGATGAACTTGTGTTTTGCTATATTTTAGTATTATTAAATTCGTCTGGAGAAAGGGAAATAGGCAAGAAATGATTCCGATAAACTGTCATGCTCTTTCTACTGGTATATAGTCAGAACATACCAGATCCTGTAAATCTTTTTAACATCGCTCCGAGAACCTCACATCTGTTATTTTATTTATAATTTACTTTACTACTCCTTCCAGAACCTCTGATTGTGGGTAGTTGAATAGCAAATCTATTCATAAATGGTGAATTGGATAAGATACAAAACGAAACAGATGTAAACTACTTCAAGGTATCGTCCCGTCATTGGCCTGGAAACACTGAAGAATATCATGAAAAGTGTCCCTCAGTAGGCCTATAGCAGTCGTTTCAGTTTGATTCAAGCAGACTTTTTTCGAATAATGACAACAGCCTTACCACCTGCGCCAAGTTCACTATTGGAGAATCAACGGATTAGTTATAGATATTTCAGTGCATCGTTGCTTACAAAATTACTGGTATGAATTTGGTGAGATACCCAACAGAACTTTGTCTTCCGCTCTGTGCTCTTCATACGCACGACGAAAATTCAGGCAATGAATTTCAGGCTTTAACTCAAATGCATACTGAATAAATGTATACCCCTTTAGGCCTCTGTGATCCACGCACGCAAGACTGAAATAAAGTAATTCGATGTATAGAATAATGTAAGAGAAGATACATATAAATATTTAGTTCAATCTTTTGGGTCTCTGTTATATGCATTAATATCACGCCGTTTAACAAAACTTAAAACTTTTTGCGTGTGCATTGGTTGGTAAAACTGATTAGTGTGAAAAATTCACGGTGAAAAAATACAGAAAAATTCAATATAAAACTTAAAGATAACTTAACGTTTGTTTATGTATTGTTACTGAAAATCTAAGTCTTGTAACGCTAGATACAGACTTAATATCTTGCATAGCTACTTGAAGCCTGAAACTCGAATTAGCTTAACATGCCTTGCTTTGTACTTTATTCATTCTAATGACCGATTTACATAGTTTACTCAAGGTAACTACTATCCCCGCCATCTGTTGACAAAATCCTGAACGTCTAGTGTCTTCTTTGGAAAAAGAAATATTCCCGTCAATGGACCATGGTAATCTTTAAGAGGGTGGGCACAAGGAGTTGAAGATTTTGTGACATCTCCTCTGCATAAGCATAATTTCAGTCAGTATTAAGAGAGTAAATATATATATTTCTTATAAATACATTAGTATATATTACCTTACATTATATAATTACATTTTCACTTCGTAATGCACGCTTTACTTCAACTTTCCTCCCAATTCAAAACAAGATAAAACATTTCTAAGGTGGCCAAACTGTTTATATTCTTAAGAAGACTACACTTCCAACCAATAGAATTACAACTTTATCTTGGAAGTCATGCTTTTTATAAAATTTTTCTGTTTTTTAGCCAATCCGCTTGCAGAACCTGTCATATGCAGTCGACCTACCCAAGGCAATAAATACTTCAAACAACACATTTTAATACAGTGTTTCCAAGCGGTTCTCTATGCTTTGTCCTCAGGGGATCCATAACTTTAAGAAGGCTTTAATTCTACTAACGCGTGTGAAAACATGGACCTACATCATAAAAGGACGCACCAGTTACACGTAAACAGAAATGCTTTAAAAGTTACGTTACTCTGAGTGTGCTATGGAATTCAATAATCAACATGGTAGTGGAAATATATATTCAAAGTAACCTTATATTTCTAAGCATATCATGCATTCTTTAAAGAATGCATTTCTAATATGAAGCATGAATACAGTTTGGAATAAATATCACTGAATTTCGTTAAAAATAACACAAAAATATGTAAGTGAAATTACTTCAGAAATCTTTTTAATTTGGGGAATTCAAACCTCTGAGCTTGTTATTAAATGTCACGCCTCAAGCACCAGTCGAGACTTTGATTATTATTTATTACCGTCAAATTTGGAGAAGTAAGAAAAGTGTCTGCACAAAACAATCAGCATAATGGTTTCTCCCTTTAAATAGCCACAATTTTGAATATCAGAAGAGCCAAAGCTATATACTTTCAACTATATTTGAATTACAAATACTGGTACCATTACACAATTTATATGAAATTAAATAGTTCAATACCTTCTTCAGCGTTGTCTAATTTTCCTCTTAGTGTTTTTTAGTGATTACATTTTAAAATAACCTCAAATATTATAGACAAGTATTTTAAGTGAAAGTAACTTTTATGAAGTTAAATTCTTAGAGAATAACGAAGCATATATAGCCAGTATGTAAAATTTTGGTGTTAAATGAGTTTTAGAAATTGAATACAAATAAGCAGGAATATTCATGTTGTGCGATATTAGCCTACAGCCTGTGAAGTTACAACGAAATAAATTTTCACTTCCGAGCTCTACCTACGAACTTCAGAAATGAATCTTCGCACTCTACTCTAACACATCATAGCCACTGAAGAATTACATTATTTGCACAGAAAATGTAGGCCAGGAACTTGAAGATTTATAAAAGATTAAGCAGTGATACTAAACAGAAAAACTTTTTATCTACGGAATCGAGACAACAATACCGACGAAGCATAAGTGCCTCTTGATTGACTCATAATAACAGGCCGATTTAGGCAAATATTCCACTTGGCCACGCATCCGTAACTACAAGGATGACTTGCTACTTATATGGTGAGAAAATATGACACAATTTAAATTCTTGGAAAATATACTGAGCCAAGATAGTGTTGTTTATATAGAGACTGGACTAAGAACTGGGAGTCCAAAAAATCGTAGTTTGATTCCAGGCACGTGCAAAAATCTGTTATCTTTTCTAAAGGATATAGTCCGTATCTGGGACCCATAGAGCTTCCTATTCAGTGCATACAGGAGGCTGTTTTCCAAGAAATGAGATAACTGTCGTTTGAAACTAGGCACCCACCTCCATCTAGTGCCAGGGTTAAGAACGATTTGAATACACCTTACCTCCCCCCATAAGACTCCATGCCGTGCATAGGAAATTTTTACCTGTGTTTTGCCTGTATATATGTATATATATATATATTGTGTGTGTGTGCGTGTGTGTGTGTGTGTAGAGAGAGAGAGAGAGAGAGGGAGAGGGCAAGAGCGAGAGCGAGATATGGAGTTGAAAAAATGCCTACAATTTACAGGAATGGCATTGTAGGAAATAAAGTAATGTATATATATATATATACATACTATATATATATTCCATCCTTATATATATATATATATATATATAAGGATGGAGTTTTAGTTGAATATATAATAATGTTTTTAATGAAGCCCTACCTTCACAATGATAAATTTCGCGCGGCTGAAAAATCATTTAAGAATCAAGAAAGAAGCAAATGAATAAATTAGTAGCATATTATTAGTACTCACAGTATAGACAAAACTTGGTGCCTGTGGCTCTTTAACTTCACAAAATCTTATGGTGGCAGCCGGTCTTATAATAAAACTTCCTTAAATTTTTATTTAAATTTTGCTATGTAGTTGCACACAATTGATTTCTCTACGTAATGATATTGTTATCCAACATATCTGGCCCAATGTTTCACACCCTTCTTTTCTTTAAAATAAGTTTGTCTTTCCTGATGAAATCTTTGTGAAGAACAACTGACATTTGTAGATGAATATTTATCGCACTTCGAGTAATACCGCAGTACTAATTACATCAAGCACAGTCCTTCGTGAGAAGTCACTCAGCTCTTCAAGGAATTCACCACATTCCATCGAGAACAAGTTTCATTACCTTGTCCACAAATCTCCATACGCGAAAGTGCTTACAGTGTACTTATAAAATTAAAGTTCCTTTATAAGTTAATTTCAATCCCCAATGACCACTTAAACCTTAATCCGCCGACAATTTTTTCAATAAAAGTACATAAGAAGAAGTATATTTAAATATATTACTCTTATTTTATACAAGTCACGCCAGAAAGGCAGAAAAATTAATTTTTCTCACTAAGGACCAGAAGTGTAAAAGACCGTCATGTCAACCTAAAGAAGAGGGCGGTGTAGGAAATGGTAAGTTTCAATACGCAACACCTTCCTTTGAACAAAAAATGCTCTGCCCTTAACTCCATTGTTATAAATCACACTTGTAAGTTGCTGGTCATTATCTTAGCATAGACCCCATGTCGCTCTCCCCCTTTACATCCTGTACAACAAGACGATAACAAAAACTGGAGAAGCCTATCAGCGACAAGCAGGTTAAAGGCTTGACCAGTATGAGAAATAACAAACTTGTCGAGGGTCAAAAACACAACTTTTCAGTGTGCCTCATATCTCCAGGCAGAATTAACCGTTAGATATTTTTACTCTGCACAACAATAAAAGTGGAACTTTAGCCACCTGCTTACCAACAACAGTCCACCCACAGTGGTATTACTCGTCAAGTTTGACTCCTTGAATTCATTTTCAGAGAACGGTACCCGACTCTTTTCAAGAAGTCAATGTATTTTGACACTGATTCCGTCGTGATTTTCTTTTGCGTTTTTGAAAAAACCTATATAAATTTATGTAATTAATTCTTCAAAGCCTCTTGATGATGCTGCCTATGCTGAGGTCTACTCTTCTTTACCCTGAGAAAGGAAGCAGTAAGTTCCTCCAAATATTTGGTATCTAAGTACCAAATTACACGGTATCACGTATCAGAAAATACCAGTCTTCACTGTCACTATCATGAGAATTCCAGATTTCAAACTGCCTACCATAAACTATTTATTTATTAGGCCCAATTGTTATCATCAGCAGGACATATCTGGCCCCGAAAGACATAGTTCTTGACAAATTATTATTTTACACCAACATACGTTACTGCAAATCGCCAATACTTCAGGATAATGGCTACTCCAAACTCTCTTAGCACAAGAAGGCAAAATTTTTTTTCTAATTTTTAATTTTTTCAATTATTTTGCGTGTTGAAAGGAGTAATAATGAATTGCTCAAAATATAGTAACATAGAATTTCTTTAGAAGCAAGTCTTTTGATAGTTAACTTGTTGGTGGTTTCTTAGCTGAGTGTGTTATATAGAGTCGGTGAAAAGCTCATGATTGTTAAAGTGAGAAGGATCTGAATTGGTCACGGACTTTTCTGACGTACGAGCTTAAGATGTGAATTTGGGACATGAGTAAATAAAATCCTCTCAAAATACCAAACCTATGGTTCGAGAAACAAACCCGGTAGCTGGAGTGGCAGGGGGAGCATATAAGTTTGTTCGAAAATGAAGTACATTAATTTTAAGTATTGTTCTTTACTATATGCACAATTAATGTTTTTCCTTGTATAATGTAGATACGATTGTACACTTATTATTAGATACACAAATCCACTACTCTAAAGCTATTCTTTGTATAAATAAGACAGTAAGTATTACATGCTTTACATTATTATTTTTTCGATAAATATAATGAAAAATATTTTACACTTTAGTGATGTCTATATTTCACATAATGTATGCTTAGGTCTAATAATGTTTAAAACCTCTAGTAAGTAACATTGTAGAATAAAAATTATAGTCTCTGCCCTATAGTTAGATAAACTTTATAATTGGTGATAATAAATTTATAAAAAGAAGAGAATTCTGATAAATTTATATGCCTTCGGGCCCTTCATGGTGACATCTGGTGACATGTACGTATAAAATTCTTGAAACTATGACTGTATTGGTTCTGTTATAGCCGTACATGCCCTGAATTTTAAGATAAATGCAATTTGCACAACAAAATAAGCGGAATAACACTACTTGTTTTTCATCTCTTTGCGAGCTGAAGTATAGTCAATTAGATAAGTGTAGGCTTATAGAAACGTTTAATAAAAAGACCTATGGTCCGGGATAGCGTAGTCGGTATAGCGACTTGCTACGAGCTGGACGGTCCGGGGATCGAATGCCGGTGGGGGCGAGATTTTCCGCACCTGTTCAGACCGGCCCTGGGGCCCACCCAATCTCCTGTACAATGGGTACCGGGTCATACCCGGGTGTAAAGCGGCCGGGCCGTGGCGTTGACCATCCACCCCCATCTAGCGCCGAGGTTAAAGAAAGAGCAGAGCTATACTTCTAGTCTCCCTCTGGGCCTTCATGTCCTGTTCTAGGGTGAACTTTACCTTCACCTTCTTACAAAAACCTAGTTTAAATTTCAACATTCCTCCTAAAAATTATTTATCATTTTTCAGGTTATCCAGATTATACGTAAGAATGCTCTACGTGACAGAACATTAAGTTCCAAGTCACGAAATTTCGCAGTGTAACTGATGGCTACGTAAAGGACAGCACACTAAACCGAGGAACATTTTTCTCGTTTGTTATTTCTGGGATCTCTTTGTATTATTAAACTGGCTTACGCCTTTTTAAATCATACGTGTTTGAAGTAATGCCTATAGTCATATAATAATAATAAAAGGACGGAACAAAATAGTATTACACGTAATCAAATTAACAGATGGATCAGAGTTAATAAAGAAATTAAAATGAATGTACTTCACTCCTGATAAAGCAACTTAATAAGTGAAAACTACTAGTAACATAAAATGTTATCAAGGTTACCTTTGTTTTCGAAATATATCAAAGTCTGTAAATTATTATTTCTGTTTTTATCATTATTATTATTTCTAATTATATTTGTGCCGACGCTGGAGAATTAAAAAGTCAGTAAGAGTACAGAGAAGCACCCAGAACAAGACAAGAACAGAACTCATGACCGAACAAGAACAAAGCAGTATCAGTCAATTCAATTAAAAATCAAATTTAAAAAAGAAAACACAAATATATGATTGTTATCATTGTTACCAAGAATTTTTGTTAAAAATGTTTATTGAACAATAAATAATTATATTCAAAATAAAATATGAATGAGAACACAAATGATTTCTTAATGTGATAAAGATTTTACTTAAAACAATAGCAGCTAATACACATGTTACAGAAGAAAAATTACCTGCTACGTTCAATAGATTTGTGTAGAAACATGGCAACTAATGGAATGCGAAAAAGGATAGAATTTATAACAGAGTTAATATTACTAAAAGTAGTGCACCAAGGTGATTCTTCCTCTTAGAAAGCATATTCATTTCTAAAGAGTATATTGCGGTAGCACGGCTATAATGGACGTGAGATGAGAAATAATTATAAGAAGGAAATATAAATCCTCTTTAAATGCGACGCAGTTTGTTGGCATCAGCAGCCTTGATAGAATTCCAAGAAACAGGCTTTCATTATTGCTTTGATTGGAATGTAACTGCAGAAAATGCAGCTCTAATAAACACTCAAGAAAAAACAGATATAATCACATTACGAACTAGATAAAACAAGTTAAGAGACTGAGAAAATATGCTCAACATAATGATGTAAACAATTTCCAATAAGTAAACACTCCCATGTCTTTAACAGACCAAGTAGAGGTCAGATTCCACAATATTTATAAGCCAAGGCGTAAAATTAATAATAAAAATAATAATAATAAATATTAAATTTGTCTCTCTGCACGTCATAAAGCAGATAGGGAGGGAGTAAACAGCTCCGCTGCTCCTTAAAATCGGCGCTAGGTTTTAGGTTAGCGACCAGTTTCACATCCGGCCTCTGTACATTCAGAGAAGGGTCCCCGATACCCACTGACTAGAAAGCTGGGTGGGCCCCAGAATCGGAATGGTTATTTTGAAGAAGGGGGAATATCTTGCCATTTCCAGGAATCGATCCAAATTACTTCAATTGTTCAGCCATTAGCCTAGTCAGTGCACCGACTACGACTGTCCGCCTAAAATTTATTATCATTATTATTATTATTATTTTAGGCTTTATTTATATAAGCCCTTCATTCACATTCTTGTTTATTAGTCTTGCACATGATTACTTGCAGCGCTGAAGACAAAAAGCAGATTCCTCTGCAATGTCAATATCATCTACTGTGGTGTTACATTCTGTAAGATAGCAGTGCTCACACTCATCATCAAGAGAACATCAAAATTTACGTAGTCCTAAAATAATTTTCTTCTACTAGGCCTACTTTCTGCAAATCCTGCCCAGTTTTGTGTGAGAGAAGTTGGGTGCCAAAAGTCTGACAAAGAGCTCCCATCGAATTACAAAACTGTGGTACGTATAAATGTTACAGGAAAGAGAAATATCACAATTTGACAATAACAAAAGGATTCAGTGCAGAGTTGGAAATTTGTTTTTCGTTTAGTTACACAAAAATTAGTATACTGAAAGTTTAAAGCATTTCACATTGGAAACAGAGTAATTAAACTGAAATAAATATTATCAATTTTAAGTAATATAAATTTAAATATTATAAAAGAAAAAATAATGCTAATCAGACGAATATGTGTCTGGCATAATTTGACAGAGTATTAGAGTTTCACCTGCATTTTATTTAGTTTCTTACTTTTTGTGTCAGATTCTGAAAGGATAATAATAAAAGATTATTTGGCGAACATGTGGGACAAAGAAGTAGTGCGCTACAGATTCACACATGTTACAAATACTTTCCTGTAGAGACGGTCGACAACAGTTTTGCAAGTTTTAGAGTCAAAGATGTGAAATTATAAAAGATTACAGAGAGTAAAATTTATTTTTCAGATGTTATTTTCTTTATAAAAATAATCTTGAAACAAAAATTGAAAAGATGTATTAGAGACACGAACCCTCTAAGATTGAATTGTGTGTAGATTATATATACAAAACTTCCCAGTTCCTAACTAAAAGGAGAGGGAGCCCGTGACAACTACAAACTCAGTTATTTTATTATGTGAGAAAAAGTGGCTTTTATTGTGGAAATCATAAGAAATATATAAATACATTTGGTAAAATTATGAAGGCTTTTAATTTTCCATTGTTGGCCGGGATAGCGTAGTTCTTACAGCGACTCTGTACGGGCTGGACGTTCCGGGGATCGAATATTGTTGGGGGTGAGATTCTCCACAACCGTCCAGACAGGCCCTGGGACCCACCCAGCCTCCTATAAAATGAGTACCAGGTATCTGTCCCGGGGGCAAAGCGGCCGGGGCGTGGAGTTGCCCACCCACCACCATCTAAAGCCGAGGTTAAATAGTGTAGAGCTATACTTCTAACTCCTTCTGGTGAAATTTATTTTTCATGTTTCATTAGGTGGTACATACTTTTGCCACTGGCTTTTAAACTCTTAAGAAACGTGAATGTACGCCACCCTTTCTCTCTACAGCTGTTGGATGCACCAGAAGGATAAGGCAGAAGCTCAACACACTTTAGAATGTGGGTGGGAATTCATAAAATCTGAGACACACAGTCTAGTGAATGTCACTTTTTCTCTTGACAGACTGGCCGGATAAAGGGTTAGCTAGCTTGTCACATAAGAGATAATAGTCCAGTTATTCGTGTGCCCTGACACCATCATGTGGCCATAAATGTTGGAGGAAACATGACATTCATCACCAGTTACGACATTGTGTAGGGGGCATGTGAGTCCACATATATATATCAAGAACACTGAGCACGTGGTTACTGCAGAGTAACGGGCGGCATTTTGAGAAGATGATAGTGACTGTGATCACGATGATGATGGCATGTAGTTCGTGACGCGATAGCCATAATACGTCCTCAATTATTTTTCTACTCTACCGCAGACAAGGTCATCTTATAAAACAAAATAATTCTACTTATTTTTATCATAGCGTTACTTGTGTTACTTAAGCTCTTATAATACTGGTATTTACATTTCAAGTATTGACAACAGAATGAAACATGGAAAAGGTAACTACAAGTGGAGGCAGCCGGCTTAACAAATTTTTATTAAAATAACTATCCTAGAACTAAATTCATAAAGTAAGTTCTTTTTGACAAGTTAGTAGACACCAAGTTAGTCACGGAATTCTACATATTTTATAGAAAAAAAAAGGCGTTTAGAAAAGCAAATATATCCCCTTGGTTTCAGACTATATTTCCAAACCTTGAATTAGCAAACGGAAACATATTTTTGTTCTTTAATATTTGTTATTTTTTTGCACCATTTTATTTATATTTTTCAGGCAAAAGCGCGTAAAATTAAAATATTTGTTTTTTTTACAAGTTACGTTTTTAGTTATTCTATATTTATTTCCATTGTTTTCTTTTCCATACTTAACTTTTTCGAAAACACGATAGCCGTATAGACAAAAGTCCATTCGTTCATCAATCGGCCGAACACTGAGCAATGTGTTCTAATACCACTTAGGGCCTTATACTTTTTTTTTCTACGTAAGTAGAAACTTGTGGATAAACTAGATATCGGAGAGCTAGAACTGGCCAGACTCAGCATCCAGGACGAAGGCTGTCATTCGGAACACTTGTGGTAAATACGCTTTAACACCGTAACCTTGTATCATTATTGATGCCATCCCGTTGTGATATATAGACAGCAGACAGGAAGCACAAACCGCCTGTCACAACTTAACATTTTATTAGTCTTATTGCTTACTACGTGTTTCGGAGTTTGGAAAAGCCATCATCAGGCAATTAAATATAAAAGCGAAGAAAGATAATTTAAATAAAACATATTAAAATGATACTTTTTCGGCACTGATAAAAATAAAAAATATCGAAATTAAGACCTTCTTATTATCCGCAATACTCATTTCTATATATTCGGTTATAACTGAAAAGTGGAACTTATTAAGTTTGTTGTTTACAGATTGTACCCCATGTGGCTTACATGTTTTGGGGAACTTCTCTTTCACTCTCCACATGTGCAAAACAATTTTAATGTTTTAATATAATATACTTTTATTGTACTTTAATATAATATTATACAATTCTTATTTTTACTTAGCTTCGGCTTATAAAACTCAAATTTTTCTAAATTTGGGATCTTTGCTATCTTAAAAAGTATAATGTTAATGAGCTGTATTTAAATAACCTTTCTTCATGAATATTTCTAATTGCCTGATGATGGCTTTTCCAAAAGCCGAAACAAGTAGAAACCAATAAAAAATGATAAAAAGTTAAGTTGCGACTGATGGGTTTTTGCTTCCTTTTCAATGTAAGGTTATTTGAAGCAAAGAGCCATGTCTTTCATTAAATTATAGTGTATGTGTTTTCTTTCCCACCTGTCCTTATCCCTTCACATGTTAAAGTCCCGTAGATTTGTAATGATTGGGAATTGTACCTATATTGATATGACACTTCTGACTCTGTATAACGTTAGGAATCTAATCCTGAAGTTATAGAGTAACTTATCGGAGAAGTGTATATTAATTTAAAACGATGTGAATAAAAAACTGCTAAAATTCATAAATTCAGAGCAAAAGTTATGTGTCCAACATTTGTTACGGAAGAAGGATAGGAGAACTGAAACAATATTAGCCTTGCGGTTTATTTTGAAACGTACAGAATAAAAACGAAGCGTATGCCTTAATGTCACCACTTATCTAATTGTAATTAGAACTGGTTAAAGTATTGTACAAGTTACACAGAAAATTTTAAACGGAGGCGAGCCTTAAATATGACTTAAGAAATGGCTTGAATACTGGAGGAAATTACTGTGGCAGAAACGTTACCAAACACGCATCAACCTAATTTGATTTTGTCACGAATCGTATTGTATTCATTACCTTATTCCAAAACAAACCTTCTGAAAATTAAATTTTGTAGGCTTAATTTTCGAGAGGTGTTTCTTCTTAGAATTCATACTTTGCTTATATTATTTACATTTTCCAGACGTAACAATTACGGAACGTCAATCTTAGATTTAAAACAGATACACAGACAAGGAATTCTTATGGATAGCTAGAAATATTAAGCAGATTTTTCTATCAATATCCTAGCCCCACACACACACATGAAAAATAAGCAGACCGAGACCAGAGAATGCTAGAAATTGAAGCATTTTTTCAAATATATTTTATTTCTGTAATTGTAATAGCGTTTATTAATAACTTATCTAGACTTTCAGATGTATAAAGCGATTCTTTTAAAGAAAAATTCCTTCCTATAATATACACTGAAAAAAAGCAAAAGTGGAAAATTAATACATATGTGAAATGATTTTTAAAAAGCCGTAAATCACCCTGAGTCTGTAGCATCGAATGATTGGACGGCAATGAGTAATGAAATGAAATGACGTGTAAAGAGCAGCTGTAAAGCACTTTAAGGTCCTGCTGCGATTTTAGTATTTGATAGGTCCCGGGTTCAGAACAAATTCACCCGAACTCCTTAATTTTGTCAACAATGGGGTCAAGATTTCAATTTTATGCAACTTCGCATTATGAGCATTTACTGAACCTCCTTTTACATCCCCATCCTTGGGTACAAAGATTCGTCGAATAAATTTCGCCTTCAAGTGGCAAATGACAAAACACAGAAGATAAAGTAAGTTTGTCCCTGGGCACGATATGAAGACATGTGATGTGGAATAATGGCTCCAGTAATTGTTCAACTCGCCACTAGTTGAACGAGAGTGGTCAGCTTCACGAGCAGCTACATTACCAGTGAATAGGAAGCTGATTAGTCTTCAGAGGCGGTGTGAAAGCTTGGAGGAGAGAAAAATTCTTACCCTGGCAGGAAACCGAACCGTAATTCATCGGTTTTACTTACAATATTTATGCTAACCGCTATATTTATCAGCAGATATAAGTACAATGAGGAATAATATTTGGGACATTTTCAACATAACTCTCTCTTTAAAATTTTCCTGGTTTTTTATTCAATATCTAGAATGCAGACTTTCTGAAGTCCCCATAGTGACGAATGTTGCCTGTGAACTTCCGGTACTAATGTTTAACGTATTGCTGATAAGTGGGTGATATAATGCAGGAAGCTGAAGCAAAATTTTCCTTTTGCTTAATAAAGCACCATACAATGAAATTATAAGTACACATGTTATTAATCTCGGCAGTAGGTGGCCAATTCATGCCCCAGACGCTTTATTCCATGCAAAAAGCTCCCGATATTACTACCCCTTAATAGGAATTTGAATAATACAAGTTCCTGGCTTAAAGTCACAAAAAATATTTGCACTTACCGTGAATCAAACCACAGTTCCCCAGTCCTCCAGCCCTCAGCTTATTTAATATACTAAATGCGCTGTCTTGGATTATGAATTACGTCGTCATATCTAATAAATTGTCACTTCTTTTGTGATAATTAAGCGCAAAATAGAGAAACGTACTTCTGTGGTAGCTAAAACCAACAAATGCACATACGTGTATGAAGGTATATTATAAACATAGTGTACCACCTACATGCTTATAATATAATCTACCATATATAATTGCTCAATGCACGGTTATGGATCATTTAAAATATTTCTCTTCACGTTGTGCGTGTCTAATTACTCATGTTTATATATCTTATTCAATAGAAACTACTTCTTGAGTTGTACCATAAATAAAGGATCCGTTAGGTCTTTGTTAAACATCATAAACAGAAAGAGTAAAAGGCTAGGAGTTGAAAGCCCCGACGTAGGTAGTTACAATACAAACCGTTATGACGTCAAAAAAGTTCAGGCACGGAAACAAAAAGCCACTTTAGAATAACAGTAAATAGCATGATGTATTAGGTCAAAGAAAGACCCTTCTTCCTTATATCTGTGAGCGAAATAAGAAACTTTAAGATGACAATAGACTAGATGAAAAAAAACGTATATTTTACAGGAAAAGTTCCCCCTTTTAGAAGGGCCTTTCATTTGGTCAGTTTCATTTTCCAAGTACAGATGTGTATTTCTGATAGAGTTTGTAGTCGGAGTGGTGTAAGACGAGTGACATGAACGTAGTGTGGAGGACGCTGAACGTTCTGCAACATAGTGCAATTACTTTGTAAACGGCTTTGTAACTAGCCTAAATGAAGGACAATATTCATTATATTGGTAACAAATGGCTTACTTTCAGCAAATCGTGAGTACTCTAGAAAAACTGTAGTTATTTTTCATACTTGCACACTTAATAATCAAAACGTATTTGTTAATCATAATATTTAGTAATAATAACAGTAATATATACATAATAAAATTAATATAAAATTTGGGACTAAAGATCAAGAGTGAAAATTAGTTACATATAGCAGAAACTTTAATTTATGTAACAAATTTCTTATAAACAAGGGAGTCATACTACTGGCTGATTTCTTCTGGCACATAGAGAAATATTGAATAAGGTGTTTCAGTTTCTATAATTGACATTGTGAATAGGTACGTGCTACTTTAGAGCTTGATTCTTTCACTTTACGGCGTGGATACTACATGCATACAAAAGTAACAATTTTGGGAACGGATCAGGCCCTTTCATTTCTGCAGATATTCTACTAAGAATGACCCACGTGCCGCTCAGATGCACAGAATAAACAAGTGATTCGGATATTGCTCTCTATTACTTTATTGGATCCTTTTTTTAGTCTGGCACAAGGGAACAAGAAGGTGTTTTCCAAGCTTTATGCCTCTCTTAATTCAGCCGATTTCAAAATTGCTTCCACAACATGACCATATTTAAAAACAAAATATTTCCAGGGGCTTTAGTGTGCTTTGGTCATAAGCGTGTTTGTGATATCAGAATAAAAACACACACAGACACAACCATAAGAAATTTAATTTCCACTTTGTTTACTATTACGAAGAGAAATGTGAAGTGCTTTCGAATCAGATGTTGCGGAAATAAAGAGTTTCCTAAAAACATAATAATATAATAATAATAATTATTATTATTATATTCTGTAGCACACAAAGTTTCCCTGCCGCTGGATGAGCAACATCTGCAGATTTCTAGCAATACTTTAGATGTACTTAGTAAGCAAATTATTATTTGAAACATATTTTATTTTAGTAGAAAATTTTCAGTTATGGTTTTAGATATTCAGCCCACTTGTGATTAAATTTAAGTCATACATCCACATTTTTTTGAGTGTTATGTTATATTGTTTTTTTTGTGTGTGTGTGTCCGTGGCCGCGCGAGCACGAGCGCCTATATTTGTGTAGTTTGTGTTGTGATTATTTTAACTACTTTTTTATTGGCCTTTGCGCTTTTAAGCTAGAACTTTAATATTTCCTAAATTACAACGTATTATTATTATTAATATTATTATTATTATTATTATATATGAGGCACCGTTAGTGACTGACATCAAATTAAAAGCTTGCGTTCTGTAGTTTAAATAAATGGTTTGCAATTATGCCTACTTAAATATTGGCCTTTCCTTATCTTATAGGGTCTGCTATGCAGACACACAGTTATGTTCACACATAACGTTTTTTTGTACGCCTCATTCAATCTACATTTAGTAAAGTCAACTTAAAATGTTGCAATCCCTTTTCTCAAAGACTGTAGAGACTTGTACTGATGTAATTTACAAGAATATCTTAGTTTCTTCTGAGTCACTCTGCGAACATATTGACCATGGGGACTAGATCGTAAAAAGGATGATCCCGCATCTGCGTGTCCCTCTTTTCAATCACACACAGGGCGCACTGCAAACATGACCAAGCATCTGCTGCTCGCAAACATGACGCGGTAATTGTTAATGGCGCGAGGTGGCTTTACAGTTTATCACATGATTGCTGCTTCCACGGCTTTGGACATATCGCAAGCAACCACGTGACACTCGCCCTAAACTTACCAAACCATGCAAT
Organism: Reticulitermes speratus; assembly: GCA_021186555.1. Classification (NCBI taxonomy): domain Eukaryota; kingdom Metazoa; phylum Arthropoda; class Insecta; order Blattodea; family Rhinotermitidae; genus Reticulitermes; species Reticulitermes speratus. The sequence goes on along the minus strand of JAJKFL010000003.1, from coordinate 32,973,101 downwards.
AAAGACAAATCCACTACACACTCTCCCACTTCATTACGGTATACTGCCGAGATAAGAAGATTTTCTGCTTCATCACGAGATATGCCTTACGGCATAATGCTCGTACTTGTGCAAAAACGCATTTCAAGAATAAACAGGCTTAAATGGGATTAAAGTACTTAGAGAGGGTTACGTTGTTACGATCCGACTTGTGTCTCTTGCGGCGGCTCTGTCTGGCTTGTCAGCTTCAAAGTTTAGTTACGTGTTCTGTTGGTAGAGGAGACAAACACGTTCTGCTCAACTTGAATAACTTCTGCATTTGTTCAATACCGTAATTAGATAATGACCAATACACGTTCTGTGATTATTTTAAGGCATGAAATTCGGTGACACTTCTGATTGTCGTTTGTAATTGCTATCCGCTCCGCCTAAGTATGATAATAGATTTGTGTTGTTAAATTAAAGCAAAAAGGCACTTTATTTTCTTAAGATTGAACAAATAATTAAAATGAACTTATTACTTCATGTCCGATATAAATAGAATAAATAAACGAAATTTATTACTTCAATATTTAGACCTAAGAATTTCGCATAATGCAGACGTCACAACGACTTGTTACGGAGTGGAAGGTCCGGGTTTCGAACCCCGGTGGAGACGAGATTTCTGGACTCATCCAGACAGGCCCCAAGTCCCACCCAGCCTCCCGTACAACGGGTATCTGGTCTCTTTTCCGGGGGTAAAGCGGCCTGGACCTGGATTTGGCCACCCACTCCTTCTAGCGCCGATTATGGTTAGCGCTGTACTTCTAAACAAAATACAATTCATGCTGTTAAGCAATGCATGTCAAAACTAATCCCATTATGATCACATTTAAATGGTAGATCACGTAAAAAGGGGTTCTGGAGAGGGACTCGAATATTTTAAAATGACTGCGGAGAGGGGGCCCATCTGCAGCAAAGCCCAAATGAAACTGAAACCAGTTATAAGAAAATTCATGTGAAGTAGCAAGATATGTTTGAGTTATTTTATTATAGAAATAACTTTTATGAACGTATCTCTGACACAGATATCATTGTATAAGCTGAGCATACTAAAACAGCAAGAAGTTTCTGTCTGTGTCCAAAATAAAACTACTTTGAACACTATCATCTACTGGCTCTTAGTGTATTCTAACATTTCATTGTGCATAGGAAATTTTGGTGTAAGCAATCAGCTGAAATAAAAGTTTATTTTTCCTCTCTAAATCTTGAATTTCTTTCTTACATTTTTCTTCTTTAGATTACAGAGAGTAATAAATCGGGCAGCTGTAATTAGAGTTTGAATTTAGGAAGCACGAATGTAACAGAGTGACATACTTTATAAGTTACTGGGACATTGCTTTGTTACAAAAATCAAGTACACTTCTGCTTCAAAACGAACTTTAACAATGGTGAATATAGGGAAAAAACACCTTTCCTATACAAGGAATAGAAAATGCACGTAAAACTTAAAAAGGGGCGAGTTTCGATCTTTGCGTCATAGAATATTCTCAGACGATCACATAAGCTGAGGATCATACTTTTTTGGTACGCTTCACAACTGCAGATAAGCTATCAATTGTTGTTGCTATCGTAGGGTCTGTTATTATATTTTCATATTAATGGATATAATCAATGAATATTAGGTATTGTTTACACATTTACGTTTTCCTTAATTATGCATTATGAAAATCCATAAAGAAAAAGTAATTAATTTTATAGGAAAGTCACATAACAACATCATAACTACTTCACTGGGTATTAAGCAACTCCAAAATACGCGGCGTTTGTATGGAGAAATGTTACTATTGTAATCAACTCTAAAGCGTTAGGCTCAATGTTAAATATTAGAAATGTTATTTTGTATTTTGCCCTAAATTCATCATCTTCTTCCTCTTCTTTCTTCTTCTTCTTCTTCTTCTTCAATGGCGCGACAGCCCGCGCTGGGCCCTGGCTCTTTAGTATTTCGCCTCCAGATAACCGTATCCGTTGCTAGTCTCCTCCACCCACTTTACCCTAATTACCAGACAAAATTCGCCTTCATATGGCACCATGTATTAAGATCGTCAACTGTATTTCATTATACTCATCTCGTAAACGGCGAGAAATCACAAAAGTAAGAAGATATTCATAGAAATGTCCGTCAATGCCATGCTATTTAGACCAAAACTGAATGCGGTCAACAGATTTTAGTAAGAATCCCCAATATAAAAGTCACGAAAAGCCATTCAGTGGAAGCCGTGTAATTCTATGTGGATGGGAGGACAGAAAGCATGGGCTAACAGATTGACGGAAGATATAACGAAGCTAAATAATCGCTTTTCGCAATTGTTTTGCGAAAGCCCTAATAAAAATGTGTGTTGTGTAGATAGGAGGCTTTGGATATATCACTCTAAACAAACTTTCCTGAAAATACTTCTTCAAGCTGCGTAATATCCTACAAGACTTGAACCTTCAGCAACTCCGCTGTGAGAAGCTAAGAGCTCAAAATGCTTTTCAGTATTCCGCTATAACAATTAGGTTTATGTCAGTAGGTCTACTCTTCAAACACCTAGAGAAAGACAAAGACAAGAAATCAAAACTAATTTACCAGTTTATTTTGTATAGGTGTGACCTTATCATCTGCTGTTAGATATGTTTGAAAACAAAGCGATCGGACGGGAAAGTAATTGGATCTCTCAAAACGACGAATTAAGTGAACAAATTTATAATGTTACGTGACTTGGACGATGAAGAAGAAGGAATTATATTATTGTGATTTCAAAATTACAATCTTCTGGGGATGTGACGTTATGTACGTTAAGATCTACGCTCTTCTGGGATAATACGCGTCGTTGTGCGGTAATTGTTTGCCGACGTTTCGGGACAACGCATTTGTCCCATCTTCAAGGGTCAAGAGTCGTTGAAGATGGGACCGATATGTTGTACCGAAACCTCTGTAAACAATTACCACACGACGCTCGCGTAATATGCCAGAAGAGCGCAAATCTTATCAACATCGCGGCAGAAGTCTAAAACCAAGGTCGTTAATTGATATGTACAACTGTTTCGGGGCAAACAACAGCTTATTTCATGAAACTATGCCCTCTACATCCGTACCATATGTCTTGAAATTTCTAAATTGTTAAAAACTTGTTGTGTGTTACTGATTTGATACATACTCTTGTGATTGTTAACACCAAACGGAATGTCTCATCTTCAAATTATTGAAATATCTGGCTCCGCTACAAACCTCTCCGTTAGTTCTTTAGGCATATGTATGTGAAAATAGCAAATTAAAAGAAATATTTTAATCAGTAATTCAGCCGCATTCGAATTATACAGTAGAATGTGTGTCTTGTGCATGATTATTACATCTTTAAGTTGTTGGACGGAATGGTGCCCTGCATTGGACAGTAAATAACACCAAAGTTTAAAACCTGTCTGTTGAGCCTTGTGGTACTACGGGACAGTATAAATTTATTGAACCTGAATAGGGTTTTAAGCCTCAGTACCGAGGTTTAAGTGTAAATATAACTAAGACGTTTTAAGATATGCGTTTACACGACGCTGGAATTTTCTGCCTTATGACAAAGAATAATCTACGCTATGCCATCATCCATTAGAACACAACATGAAAGGACAACAAGTGGGTAGTATTTCATAAAAATCCGTATCTAATGGAGGGACAATAAAAACATTCTATGCACAACTGTGTCTGCAACACAGTACCGTGTAATAAAGCACTAGGTTTCAATCGGTAACTCATTTTAAAAGGAAGGTGTTATGTGTATGTAAGTGTAGCTAGCACGGACGCAGTTTTCGGCGACAGACTGAGGAGCTAAGAACTTGAGATACGGCGCCAGCAGATAAACACGGGAATTCTTAGAAAAACGTACGTGATTGGCATCCATCTTGTAGTGCACACGGTTGCAAAACAAGGTTATTCGCTTTGGGGGTGGGGGGGGGGGGGGTAGGCTAAACTTGAGACTTGAATAAAGAATTGCATTCGACTCAAATTACTTTAACTGACTTGTATAGTTTACGTGACAGTCTTGTTTTCTTTCTGTCAGATATAATGCAAACACCGGCTTTCGATGAATAGAAATTATTCTCAGAGTAAAAGCTTTAGTAGTAGCTCGGTTAAGTCGTGTATAAGTCGTGTATAGAGTTATTTATCACTAATTTTATTTCTATATACTTTCCATTTAAGAGTAAATTAAGGAATTTCGTAAAAACATAATTTTATACTAATTCATTTAAATATTTGCATTAATTTTGCCCTCAAACTTATTAAGAATGAAATTTATTTTCAATCTGTAAGTCACGTTATAGGAAATAGGAGACTTCAAAATATTTTTCGTAGAAGAAATTTACTCTAACATTAGGTTTACATATAACATACAACACTATAAAGAACCATATGCAATGTATATTTTGTCAATAATCACAAGAATCCTAGAGGCTGAGAGGAGCTTATATTTGAACATTCTCGTGCAGGTGACAGAAACCAAATTCCTTTGTCTTTTAAGCACTGAGAATATCCTCAGTTGTGTTTAAAGATTCAGGTGCTTCCGCCTAATTAACACACTCTGTCTCGATTACAAAAGCCATTTATTTAAGTCTGTAGAGGAATTTATATCAACTTATTCTGAGATCCACAGAGAAGTAAATGCATTATAAATGCACTATAAATGCACTATTTGGCCAGAAAGTATAATTCTTAATGTTATACCTGGGCGCATATCATAACCACTAGGCTTTAAAAGTCTAAACAAAGAAAATGTTCTCACTAAAGTGGTCATTGACAAAAAAGCTTAGGCTTTGGAATATCGGTATGTGAAGCATGTTATTCTTCAGACTCCCTGGCAGCCGCCTTTAGATTATCAAGAACTATAAATTCATAATGTTATAAAGTTTAGTGTTAAAACTGTGGACATAATTTTCTTTAGTACTTAAATGTGTTTACAAGTGTTAAATGAAGCAATAAAAACTAGAAAATTGTAATGCTTCGATGTGAAGTAGGAGAAAGTGCTGTGAATAACACTGATAAATGTGGACCAAACGTAAGATGAGTGTGTGTATGTGTTCATTCTAATGCTTCTCTAAAAAGGATACTAATTAGTAAGAGATACCTTAGATGTCATTTATAATTTACCTTCAATAGTTTTCATATAGGAAACACTTTATTAAAAATATATTATTCCTATTGTCAGTAACAAATAAAGTTGTCCCTGTGCACGTCACGAAGGCATTTAGGAGGAGCAGATGTGTAGCTCCACTCATTCATAACCTCGGCATTAGATGGAATTTAGTAGCAAACTTCACGCCACCCCCCGCTTTACCTTCAGGAAAGAATGCCGGGACCGCTTTGGCATGAGCCTGGGTGGGCTCCAGGGCTGGGCTGGATGTTTCGGAGAAGATAAAAATCCGTTACCCCTGCCGAGATTCGAGCCTCGGATCTTTTAAACCTTAGCCTAGTTGCTATAATTACGATGATATCCTGGCTCCTGTTTTGTGTCAGTGGCCTAACTAAAATAAACTGTATACATTGTGGATAGAGGGTGCACAAGGCTACGTCGTGTACAACAGGAAAATGACTGCATTCTCATAAAAAAGTACACTACTCGAGATGAGAGAAAAACACCATAACCTTTACTAGTGATGTAGTTTATGTATGACCCTGAATGTCCGTATTTCTCTTGCGTTCTGCGTACGTGGTTGGAACCTGCCTCTGACATAAGCAGTTTAAAATGAAGTTTAATTTACAGTCATCTTCTGCTATGTATTCTACGTATGCAGTCCTTCAACACCGATCGTATTGTCCTAGTCAAACATGCCATTAATGTGTGATATACATGCATATCTCTACATAAGAGGTTTGTATATGTTTAGTTTTGCTTCCTCGTTGCGTTTTTTTTTAACTATGAGCTGCAAGTTATATTTCATTATCTAAGAAGGTATAAAAATGTCATAACTTGATTTATATTAGTAGGCTGTGCATTTCCGGTTATGTAAATCGCTGTGAACTAACCTCCCATACATGAAATCCACAGCGTCCTGTTTTGCTTTTATGTCAAGATAATTACATTTCTTGCCTTACACAATGCAGGCTACTTTGCTTTCTTAAGGTATTGTGTAGCAGTTCTGTGTGTAACACGCCTCTCTAAGCCTACTTAGTCCTCATTAAATGTTACCAGTGCAGATATAAAGCAAGCAATTTCTAGTTGTCTTTATGGTTTAAGGCAGTTTATTTATTGGAGTCAATAAATAAGACAGAACTATTCTATTAACCATTATAAATTTGCTATTGCGTAGTGCTGTTATAGAATAATACAAACATTTTCTTCAGAGAGTACACATAGCTGTTCAGGTTGTTATATGTGAAGTTTAACTGGTCGCAAAATATGTAGATTGATCTCATACAGTCACCTAAAATGTCGTGAATTTCTTTTCTTTTAACACGATATGAGAGTATGCGTTAGATAAACCATTATTTCCTATAGGACCCATAGACCATCAATTGCACAGTAAATTCATTTAGTGCTGCCATAAATTGTCCTTCAATCTGCACTGCCTGTGCTTACGTGTATTTTTAAAGACGCGGTCGATTGCTAAGGTTATATGGCGTCGATGATAGATAAATAAATGCTTGTTGAGATTTGATGGAATGATACTAACAGGGAAAGGATGAAGTATTCGGAAATAATATTGCACCATTGCCATTGTGTCAACTAAAAATTCCACATGGATCTTGCTTGGTGACATGTGTTCTCTTTTCTAGAAATGAATAGAAATTACTCAACTAAATGACTGAATAAAAATGCTGTGACATTATGATGTAACAGGAATGGAAAAGGGTTTGAATCTCAGTCGGGCAAGATGTTTTCCAGATTATCTACATTGATAGAAGTTTAGCGTTTTAAAATCAAGCAGGAGTGCCTTGCAAGTAGTTACCATTTAGATTTTTCCAGGTCAGTTTAAACGATCCAGAACAACACAACAAAATATTCCGGAACAGCACAATAAATTTTCTCTTATCACAAAAAACCTAATATAGGTTTTCGAATTTCATTGTAATCAAAATAAAATTTAAGAGATGGGATCAAGCAAATTCAATTTGAGGAATTCGCATAATTGTTATGTTCATTTTATTTTTGAGGTTATATTAGATATGTTTCAAAATAGACAATCTCGTAGTGTTTGTACTAACCACCATAAGAATCTGAAAGGTAACACCCAAAATATGAAAATCTGTGAAGGATCGCAACTACAAGCAGTTTCGAGCAGCAATTCTATGATCACTTTCCTGACGCTTGCATGTCTCTTGCTACTTTTCTACAACTATGACGGTTACCATTCAGTTTGCTGTGTTTTGTGTAACGTGCATATATTCCTATGTTGGATTCTTCGGATAAGCCTGTAGCCAAGTATTTTAAATTGTTTTAAATATTTCTATGATCTATCTCTTGCCAAATGTCATAAGCCTAACTCAAAGTTTTTATTAGTTAGGATTATCACCATCAAAGTGGATGTCAATTTATAGAGTTCAAGTACCTGCCTTTTTGTGCCTTTAAAGAAATAATTCAGTTACATTTTTTTGAAAGTATATCACCGGACTTTTCTACAGGACTCTAGATTAATTGTCGCTAGGGTCTCTTCCGTCTCAAAAGTTCATATGCTCGCCATGTTGTTATTACAGATTGTAGCACATCACAAAACACGGAGGTGGTGTTGTATACAATCGCAAAACGTTAATGTGCTATGTCGTAAAAATAATTTAACTCTTTCACAATACATAACGGACAAATATACTCTCATTTTTGTTTAAGAAAGGACAACTTTATTTAAAATTGATATTTAAGTGACTTATAGTTTCTTCTGTTATCTTATTTCTGACCGAAAGGATTTTAGCCTATATATTGATTACTATCCCCGATGCGTGCTATAGACTTAGTCCACGCAACATTTTTTATGCGATAAGTCTAATAACAACTGTTGCCCTAACACTAAACAATTTTCTCAGTTTTGCATTTATGTCCACCCGCTGGCTCCTCAGCACATTATTCTCAGTCTTTATCCTTCTCTTAGAGGTAGAAATGGAGTTTCATACCCACTCAAAAAGGTGTTGGTATTATATATTACTTTTTACTGTTTAACTTTTTAAACAAGCAACCTAAAAATAGAAGTTTCTAAGCCTGATGTTAAGCCGAATTCTCCGGATTTAATTTCTTAGGAAAAGTGATTTGCTACTGTCTTTTCCACTTGCACCTTTAAACTTTACTAAACTCTTCAATGAATTATTCTACTCACTGCTTTAAATTATAAATTTTTTTATAACTCTTATAAAACAATTAGATATTTATGTTTTCGCTTATAAATTAACGTTGCTATCACAAACAAGAAAGTAAATTTCTCCTAAATATCTTACTCATACCTACTGGCACATTATAAAGTTCGGATGAAAAATAATATCTGAAAGAAATTTCCTTCTTTCCACCCAATGAATAGGAAATGCATAAGACAATAGTGCAGGTTTGTAAATTATACTATATATTTCGTTTCACCGAATTGTGATAATCGAGTCAGTTTTATAGGAATGACACACTCATTAACAATGTTGTGTCCTTTGCCTACCACAAAGCCTATTTACATCTCACAAGAAGTAAACTTTATTTTTTTTGTATAAATATACGATGAAAAACCAGAAAACTTTATGAATTTAAATTTGCTATAATATTATGAAGACAGCAATATTATTATTTTGTAAATGACATCTGAAGGTAGCTATTCCGGAACACAAATCAAATTGTAAGAGTAAAAATACTTTCATCGAGACATATATACATTGGAGATTTCAACATTCCCGTGTAAGAAAAAATCCTCACCAGAAGCTAATAGTTAAACTCCTTGGTAGGTTCTATACGGTACGGAAGAATTCTACTCCTGTGGTCTCACAGCGTAGCTAAAGCAGCTGTTAAAACTTCGTATGTCAGGAATGTTGTAATGCTGAGCCTGACATAATTTGTAACACAGGCAACCGTGTATAAATCCTTTATGTGTGCTAAAGGCCAGTAAGCGAAAAACCAAAACCTTCCTTAAAAATGGAGACGTTGAAAGGAATCTTCATTTCGATTATGAGTTTAAGTCTGATTTTGAGGTGTAATTCTTCTTTTACTTTTTTTTTGATTGAATCAAGTAGCCTAGTCCTATTTCGAAATTCGATGTTTGGCCGATAACTTCAGTCACACAGTTATAACTTTAAATACTGTATATTACCAATAATACAAGTTTACTCAAGATTTATGTTTCATAATAGCTTTTCTATGAATTATGACGCAATAACACAAAGCCTCTGACTTTAGCATTAATTTCACACTTGATTTCATAACTCTCCTATACAAAGTACCGACTTTGTTGTTTGTAAGAACATGAGATACCTCCTGCATCTAAGAAAATATAAAACTTCGGTTCATAGAATTATCCTGCGATTAGGTCTTAAGGTTTCCTTTTTGATGCAAATCAGCCGCATGACAGAAAAAGCAACTAATCATGAATAGTTTCCCTTATTTAATCTGCCTTAAACCAGCGTGCACTTTTGCTGGTAACCGCGTAAGCACTCTTCACGACAGGAGATAAGAAAAAGCATAACAAAACCTCAAAAAGGAAAGTTGTGTTTGAATATATTTCTATAGGTTTGCCGACACAAATTCGACAAAAAAAACCAATACTGCACTATGGCTTGTTGTAGTCGATGCGAGAATTGAGGTCTTCACAACAGTGTTGCTGAGGATTCAGGTAGGACGCTTCATGTTTTATTAGCAATGACAGTAACGGCTAAATAAACCTGAAGTAAACTCTAAGTAGAAAAGTTTAAACTTCAATGGACTCAGTTTTATTTGACACTCACTACAAATATTTTCAATAAATCGATGGATTATTCCATCTTGTCACTAAATGGGTGATTGCCCATCGTGATTTCAACTCCTGTAAATGTAAACACAACCCACTGTTCATTCACGTGGTGACATTGACAGTGAGGTAGTAAATTTTCTATAGGAAGATATTATTTGTTACTCAGAAAACAAATCACTACTCTAAAACTTAATTTCTTATATTTATTTCAGGATATTATGGCTAGTTGGAAAAAAGTAATAGCAAGGGGTAAATATTATTTTGTTTCCATAAGAGTCCATGAATTAAGGCAGGCCCATGTTATTCAGGCAAATTTAGATTTCGGTGGCAATTCTTAGAAAACAAAAGAGAAAAATTTATTGGTGAAAACTTATTATCGATGTTGATACTCTTTTTCATAAATATTTTCTTGAACAATGTCTAAAATCAATAAATTACATTGAAATTAATTCCATCCTCCTGCAGAAAATTAATTGCTCTGTGTTCATGGAATAAATTTTGTCTTTATGAGTGTTCGAAAATTTCTTAATTTTCTTGCCAACTGCCACGCAATAAGTACAGAGAAACTCTGAACAAAAAGAGGAAAAAAAAATAACATTACTAACATAACAGAAGGAATCAAACAACAAGAGACTTTGTCGGGAGCACATTGATAAATATTTTAAAGAAATCATAAAGAGGTATATACTTAATATTACCTTCACCATATTTTTTGTGCACGACCGTAAATGGAATTTATAAGAATCTGTCCTTTTTATATAACACTGTGACAGAAAACCTTTTTCGAAAAACAAATGTATTTTTTAATTAAAACTTTACTCTCCTGGCATATTGAGTTTTACTTTATTATTATTATCTTACCTTGAAGACTTTATTTTATAGGACTTGGGCGAGGCTAGGTTCTTGCATAATGATTGCAACTAGAGAGTACTGACATTAAAGGGACCTTGAAAAATTCCTCGTATTCTAATGTATCTCAGGACTGAAACATTTATGCCAACTTGAATACTTTATTTTAACAGACTTTTATTACAGTTTTTATTCTATATGTTTTATAATATCTGTAACTTATAAAATTTTTAATTCTTATAAAGTAAAGGCAAACACGTTGACTATCATTTATTTTTTATATTCCATATTCAGGAAACTGAGTCAAAAGAGAGCCTATAATTTGATAATCATATTTGTAAAGTTTTGTGTTATATCTGTCTGGTGAGAGTTTTATTTTGGCCCATAGCCTGTACGTCATATGCAACAGTACGAAATATGGCTCGTCTTGTTTACTGATTTAGATTCGTATTTTTTCTTCCTCCACTCACTACATTTAGATGCACAGTAGTAGAACAGAAACATCACAGTGATGGTAGTCTTGTGGTAGCTATACCAGTTTTACGACGTTTCGCCCATCCATTCAACCTTCCCTCTGACCAACAGCAAGCTTACGCTATACTCAACACGAACAGTAACTGGAGACCAACCCTCCCCGTAGTAACCTCCGTGATGTTACGAACATCTTCCATACTAAAAAACAGGGAATTTTTTTTACCAACCTTAGCTTTAACTGAGTCTTAAAGTTTATATTTCTGTTTGCTATACCTTCTAATTCACCTTTAAGCTATGCAGACACGTCACCACTTCATTTCCTTTAAGCGTCACGTCTTAAAACTGAAGACTTGACCAGAAGGAAGAGATGAAATATCTCTTCCTTTGTTTTAGCCATGCTGTCTTATTTGAGTAAGTTAAATACGATTGAAACTGTCAATGACAACGTGAAATTTTTGAAGGACGATGCAGTAGGAAGACCTTGTCTTTTGTTTTAACACAACATCCCAGAATTTTTGTACAAGGAAGGAAGAAACCTATGAAAAGTTATTGTAGTTGGAAAAAGGCACTAACGGAGATAATATTGATAAACGTATCTGAAATTATCTCTTTATTTAAAACAACTAAGTATTTATGGTCACCTTAGGTTTAAATTGTGTATAGAACGAAATGGCAACAAGGAGGGCAATGTACTTATGAACGTAACATTGCGGCGCTTTCGTGCAACAATTCTTGCCGTGGAAATGCAAAAGTATTACATATTCTGAGTGTGTGTCTGTAGCGATAATTATCCAGAGTACAAAGCACTTGTGCCATATTATATTGACGTCTGTGGCCTGTTTGCATCTACAAAATTTCTCCACATCATCTTATAAATGGCACGATTTTAGGAAAGTTTGTGAGCTTGAAATATGTGTTGTGATTTTCTGTACAATGTTTGTCTGAAATATTTTTCATTCTAAAAAGAATTCAGCGATATATTAGCATAAACGTACATAGGTCTTTATGCAAAGTACCCGTTATTTTTGTCAGATTTTAATGAAATTTGAATTTTCTCTACAGATTGTAGAAAAATAATCAAGTACAAAATTTCATGAAAATCCTTCCAGTAGGAGTTGAGTTTGTCCACGCGGGCTGACGGATGGACAGACATGTTCAAGCTAATACTCGATTTTCGCAATTTTTCGAAAGTGCCTAAAATAGGTTTCACCTTATACCGCTTTTGAAAGATTCGCAGTGCACTGATAGTGGGTAGGTGGCTTATCTTCAAAAGGAAGACGATGACAAGAGACAAGGGTTGTTTTCTATCTCGAACGTTGAGAGGAAGCTAAAATGTCCCACACTATAAAGCAAACGTGATATGAAATGCTATATAGGTCCACATATTACCGCGAAATTTTTGGAATTAACGAAGCAAAAATAAATTTGCTCCTAAGATGGAAGAAGTGGAGACCTGCGTAATGAGCGGTTTTATAGTTCGTGCTCTTCCTCAAGGAGCCTACTTATTATCACAATGGCAAACATTTAGGGATTAGATAAGTGAAGCACGTAGATTACAGGGGAGGGGTACGGAATGAACAGAATATTTGAATCGGAAAAACGAAACCGTAGATGAGACGATAATATATAAGTGCATTTTAAACGACGTTATCTGGTTATTTGGAGTGAACTTCCCTAGCTGCGTGTGGCGTCCACTTGAGGGCTTTTCAAAATACGATAATGATTCTTTGGGGCCCATAAACGTGCTAAATAATTTGACTACTTGGACCATTGTCAGCGGCTCAATAAGGCCTATTTTGCATAGAGTCGGTTATAAATACATTTCCTGAAACTATAGAGTTAGTATAAAACTGCACATTATTACAAAAACGAGACTTTCCCCCGGAATATACTCTTAATTAAATATGGTGCAGGGTGTGGTCTAGATATATCTGGCTCAGAGCTGGCACCACTGGGGTTTTTGTAAACAAGGCAATGAAACTTCTGGTGCCACAAAATGCAGGAGAATTTTTGAACAGCTGGCAAACTACAAATTTTCAAAGAAATGTGTTTACAGAATTAGTTACTAGAGTAATATATATGTGTGTATAGACCATAATTTAAAAAATGTTACATTGTCGTATTAAAAACTCCAAGAAGGCTCTACACAATTAAAATATTTAAGCGGGCACTTCAATTATATAGTACAAAAAAGTTTGCAATTGCTTTATTTTTGACGTAGTACACACTTTACAAAAGGCTTCTTTACTTTCAAAGTATCACGAAGTCACAGTAAACATGTGAATATAATTTCATTTACTCCCATCAGGAAAGCGCAGTCGTTCCTGCTCTGAGTTTCATGAAAATCAAAATGCTCCTCATTTCGTGCTAATTTCTTATAAGAATTTATATCTTAATTGGAAAATAACTTTGGAAAGTGTGGATAAAAATTAATAACGCCTCTAAATTAAGCTTTGACTGACTCGATTTTCCCGAAAAGCAATAAACTTTTGTGAATATCTCCTGTACAGAATTTTATCAAATCAGGCCAAACGTGTGGAAAGTAGGACATTATTATATTTCCGACACTAAGTAAAGTGGGATTTTCACGGCGCCCATTCTTAGGAACCTTAAATATTTATTAGCACTAAATGAAGAACCGTAACGAATTTTACGCGATATGGGGAAGAACTGTGTCAAGTACGGTTAGAAATTCTTTTAAGGTTTTAAGTGAGGTACGAATTTATTCCCGCCGATTTTCACGAAAATCACGATATCTCGGTATATTGTTGCAAAGACCTGCTGTACAGAATTTATGAATATCTGAAAAATGTGTTAGGCGCAGATAGAAAGACTGACGGGCGGACGGTCTGATGTGTTTTCCATGTAAAGAGTTTTTTACTTCATAAATTCCCACACATAAGTCTTGATTCTACTTTCCCATTACAATTATATCTTTTCCTGAATACTCCTATCAGTTGGTCTGCTAGTGTACCTTCATATAAATTTTTTCGTTAAACATAAATTCAGTGCTGACACAAATCCCACATTTTTAAACATCTCGGCCCCAACCTCGAATTTTTGCATCGCCATGTTTGTAGTTTTTGGCTGAGGCTAATACATATGCTGGTTCATTATTTATCTCCGTACCAAGTTTTACATGCTTATTTCTAATTGTCAATGATCTATTGTTATAAGACCAAAATACACAGAAAATGTTCATCTGGTTGCCTTGTTTTTACATTACATTTTACAAAAGTGTTGCTTTAACGAATGTTTTCGTCCCTGATTTTCCCAAGACCTAATACCATGTTTGATTTCAGGGTCAAGACATGAGTGGCCGATCTGTCGTGCCCGTCTCATAATTTATAGCGGAACTCATAATGCAAGAACTAAATATACGAATTTTAAACTGTCTTCCAGTGGTGTTGCTTAGGAAGACCCTGAAGATGGGACAAACAAGTGATCCCGAAACGTTGGTCATGCACCGAAAAATGACGTCGGGTAATAATCCAGAAAATTTTAAGCAACATTACGACCACGGCGGAAGCCTTCAATTACATATGTCTTCCAGTGGTGTTAGGCTCCTACCAACCTTCTTGAAAATAAGTATTTCTCTTTCATAATTTGAAAATTCCGTCACACCGGCACACAGGCACGCACATATACACACATACACACACACACGCACGCATGCACAAAAACACAGATTCACGGACAAAATATTGATCTGAAAGCCTACTTAATAGGCGCTTGCGCAAAGCTGCGCCAAACACATTCAACCGCTCCGTTACTCCGCCCAACTGTAAGCAGTTTGTTACAGTTTCGAAAACCACTAAACAAAGATCATGTTGGAAAAGTTTACGAGACTTGGTTAGGTAATTTCGATTTCATTTCATATCGGACCAAAGTAACGGACCCTGCACGAAGAGTGATATGTATTTCTGTGCTCATCTCCAGCGTAAATAGATAAATATTTATCGGTTTTAAACACGTTTCGAACAAAAGGTGTAATTAAAAATAATATACAATACTATATGCGGTATGTTTTCTTATGTTATAGTTTTGGGACAATTAGAGAGTAAGACAATAGGCGTATATTTACGAAACTTTATAACGAAAACTAACATTTCTTGGTTGCAGTTAGATTGCATATAAAAAACAGGATATTTCCACTGCTTTAAAGTTACTCTGTGCTAAATTCTGACTTGAAGCATAATACTAGTACAAAGACCGTTGGAATTTCGATGGAGAATTCTTAAAAACAAGGCGCAAAACGTCCATAATGTGAGACTTCACTAAACAACAGAGACGCTTTCCTTTCAGATACAAATGTGCTGCCTGCAAAAAACGGCAGATGTGTTGTCTGTCCGCTAATACTAAACAAACACTGACAGAAATTTACAAATTTTGTAAATAACTGCTCTTCTATCCAATGTATGTTTCGTAATATTCACGTGTACTCTAGGTTGTTATAAATAGCATATAACCCGTCAAAGATGATAGGAAAAATCATATATTATTTCCTCTCCCTTATCCATTTGTTCCATTCCCTCCTTTTTCCTCTATTCCTCTCCCATCTTTCACTTTGTCCAGTCCGTCTTCATTAACTTCCCGCATCATGGCAACAGCGCGTCGTGCTTCCACGAGCGTAAGAGGACCTGCCTTCTTTTTACAGTTTCCATTTCCAGATTCAACATCCACAGATCGCAATTAAACCATTCCTACACATCACAATCATAAAGGGATACTGCAAAACCACAGTACCCCTGAACATTCACAACATGAGGTTGAAAATTTCTTAAAAGACAGCTTGATAGAAGTTATCGGCAATGTAGGGCACTGCCACGCAGATCGAAGCATAGTGATCCTGACTTTGATTTTATTTTTTAAAGGCACAGGCTGTAATCATCCTAAAAATATCTACAAATGTTCATACTTCTAGCTTTATTTTCTGATAAGTTATGGTTGCTACTGACAGACGGACGGACGGAAGGACGGACACACACACACACTACTTCTATAAGTTTAGGGTAGCTGTACTGCCTAAGCCTGCCGACACTAGCGGAGATAATGCCTTTAGGAATGACTTTGTCAATCGTCTACTCAGGAACGCTCTGTTCCGGGAACTGGAACTCTTCGCGTCTTCAGAAGAAGGGGTGAGAAGGCGCCTGCTTTTAATTGGTCTACAAAAGCATCAATAACGCAGAAAGAGAACAGAAAATGCATAACTATTATAATACAAATTACATAAATAAAACATCATTCTCAAAAATCACTGATAAAAATTTGGCCTAATTTTATATGTTATTTCCTAATTGCCACTGAAATCAATTAATTCAATTCTAAGCCATATAAGTCGATAAATAAGTAATTGTAGTTGGTAAATTTCGTGGCACGTAAAGATGAACAGAAATGGAACGTCTGGCAGAAAAATTTCCAGCTGAAACGAGATATGCCTGTAGTTCCGCTTGCGTTCTATTGTAACTCCTGTCCTACACTGACCTCTAACGAGAAAACGCTCAACTGCAGAACTGAGCGTAGAAATCCTGCAATGTTCACGTTTCTCTTCAAGGCCTACAGTTCGAAACCAATATATAAAATGTCATTATAATACAGTATTTTATGAAAATTGTCACACCTTTTACTGCCTTCTTTGATAAATACTTTAGAATATGGCCTGCTGTCTCAGCGTAAAGGTTACAGGATCTAAACAAAACGAATAACCTTATAAATAGTAGAAACTAAAACATGAAGTTGACTATTATTAAGGCTAGCTGAATGGACGCAAATTGAGATCAGATTCCGTACTCTTAAAATAAATTATATAATCTCGTGAAAATATAATACAAATCCATATAGGCATTATAAAATATGTTAAAGTAGTTTTTTCAGTTGTCACGTATACAGAATAGTAGACCTCTTTACGAAGAGGGAGAAGAAAGGCTCTCTAGAGCTGATTAGAGTGTTCAGATCTAAGAGAGAAACAACACTGTGGGAGTGGAGAGGCCCACTTTTACAGTATTGATTGCATCCACGAGAAGCACGTGTTAAAACTGTTACGTTCTTTTGTCTTACTCATGCAATGATTAGAGAACTCTGAAATGGATCTTTATGAAATATGTTTCGAGTCTATTCAATTTATTTAACATCGAACAACTTTAAAGAACATTTGATATGAAAAAGTTCCTGCTTTTCAATCCACAATATTGAACAGGAGGGATTACATAGATTCTTCTCCTTCTTCCAACAAAAGCCTCAATGCTTGCTTCTTAGTTCAGAGTAAGAATAGGCCTCCATTTTAAAGACGAGCTGATTAAATTTATCTGAAAAAGAAATTGCTTTTTGTTTCGAGAATAGTTTTAAACAAAATTTTCAGGTATTGGTAAATTGCAGAGGTTTTAAATGTGTTAAAATATAATTACCGTTATGCATAAAAGGTTAAGAAATTACCCTTTGACCTGTTTAAAATGTTGTACTGCGGAAGAATTATAAATTCATATTTCTATTTGATAAATTTCTCACATTATTCAGATTTATAGTCTACTTAGGAAAGTTATGGCATAAATAATTAAAAACTTTAAATTAATTAGAATTAATTAAAGATATTAACAAGAAATTAAGCTGAGATTATCCGAATAATAAAACTTGATGATCTAATAGTTTCTGTGAACATTCTCCTAACCACTCTTAATTAAGGAAGTACAAAGTATAAAAGCGCGTCAGCATTCTGTCTGTTCTGACATTGTCATTCCGCGGTACTCCAGCTTTTGTCAGAGATTGAGGGGACTAAGATAAATTTGAAACTGGAAGGTTATCGAAAAACTATTTACACAATACAGAGCTCAAATATCTCTCATGAAGATATTAAATTAACATTCTTTCCAAATATCAGTCTGACTTCGTGGGCCAAGTAGGAAAAATTCAGTAACATGGTATTAAAAGAGTTTCAGCGGTTAGAAGAAATCGTAGTACAATTACGATTCTTCTTCTTCTTCTTCTTCTTCGGTGGCACTACAGTCCAATGCGGTCCTTCGCATCCTTAATGGCCCTTTCCCAGTCAGCTCTGTTTTTTTAACTTTCTTTCCAGTTGTTAATTTTACACTTCTTAATGTCTGTCTGTACACAATTCCACCATCTGTTTCTTGGTCGTCCTCTTGGTCGACTTCCTTGAGGATTCTTATTAAATACTTGACTTACTGTTCTTTTATTCTCCATTCTGTTAACATGACCAATCCATTTGAGCCGACTTATTCTGACAAATGACAGTATATCTAAATCTCCAAACACCTGCTTTAGTTCCTTGTTATGTCGCTTTCTCCAATTTTCATTTACTTTAATTGCCCCAAATATTCTTCTCAAAATTTTTCGTTCAAAAACTGCCAGCCCTTTAGCAAAGTACAATTACGATTATCGTAACATAATTGTAAGGACGTAATTAATACTTCAGATATTAAATCAGACTCGCATCTTCGCGAATTCGAATTACAGAAGCACCAAGAGGCTACACAGAAATGCCTGTGCCTGGAGTACGTATGTTCAAAACCAGCTGCAGCTTTATAAACTTCTACAAATTATTTACTACAAATTATAATATTATTTGTAACCACTTCCCACTTTCCTATTTATAGTTACTGAAACTATATAGCTGAGTTTATGATTCCATGTTAATGTCATTTTCATAATTCTAACGTAAAATGTCTATTATTTAAATGGTCCTGTACGTCATGTGACATCTAATATTTTATCCCTTTTTATGATTGAATTTTTAACAAGAGGGTGTAAATGTATTACCGTGAAATTTTAGGGTTGTTTATTTTTCGAATGTTTATAGAGAAGCAATTTAACATTTGATGTTAGAGTTGAAATCTCTGGCGAATATGTTACTTGCTTTAAAGTCAAAGCCATTTATGATATCTACTCTGTCATTTAACAATTGGTAAACACCTAGTAACATGGAGCTAAAAACAAATTCGTCTACTTTTGACGTTTAACACTTTACACACTGTGTGACATGGTCGTACATCTGTACAGACTGCGATAATCTCTCTCTTTTCCATTAATTTCTAATCACTATACTTTAATATAAATAGGACTACAGCAGCAAAGACTTTAAAGAAATTTTTATTGAAACAAGAAAATAACATGGATATCATGAAGTAAAATTTTATAGAGCCCTATATATATATATATAAATGGGCAAACATTTTTTAGGTAGAAAGAAAGTGTAAAATCTCTGAGCACGAAAAAATTATGCAAATATCCAAAATTTCTTTCGTTGAGAATGTACGGAAATGAATTAGTACCATATGTGGCACGTATGTAATTACGTGCAACCTTAAACGGGCAGAAACTAAATGAAGAATTGTGTGTAAAATATGTAATTTTGACTTATGTTCACAAACACGTGATTTTAATATAAGAAATATAAACAGACAAAATTTTAATATCTATAAATATAAAATGTATTGTCCGAGGAAGGTCAAGATAAAATTGGGTAGAGAGTCTTAGAAGAGTAGTGTTAGAAAGCAGGAAGCAAAAGTGATTTAACTCTCTGGGGATAAGCCTTAATAGCGGGTATTTCCGGGGTTTTCTTGAACTTTGGAGTGAAGCATTAACAGAAAATTAATTCAATATATGAATTACTACCGCCTGCCTAAAAGAAATTTTGTAGCTCTTACGAAAGTGTTAAATAAATAAGACCCTTTAAGAGTCATTTCAAAAAATAGAAATTAAAAGTAAACAAATTTGCTAAAACATTTTATGCTAATGAAATTAGTAGACTTGATTTTATGCATTAAGTTTTAAAGTAGACTGGTAGGAACTTGATGCATATAAGGTACTTTAAATTGAGGATTAAAGAAAATAGATTCTCAGAACACACAGACGAAATACTGAGTGTCATTATAAACAGAGAGCTGTCAGCCAGAGAGACGACTGGGCTACGTCCGGTTTGAATCATTTCAATTCAAGCGGAATCCTTCCGTCCAGACAACACATCGCCAATGCCCCACTCAATATGTCCATTTCCATGAACGAGAAGCACTATCAGCCAGGCGCGTACGTGAAAGTACTGAAGGATTAGGATGTCTGAAACTGCCTCATACTGATGCTTCATTAATTAGCCCATTTTCGCAGAATCCCTCTAGGTTTGGGGTGGAATTGTTATTAGTAGTGCCTTCGCAATGGTGTAATTCCATGACAACATAACCACGTTTTGTGACGCAATTAAGATAAATATTAAATAAATAAACATATCGTATGGCACCACCATCAAAATAATATTCATTACATACGATATTTATATCTGAGCGACATGGTAGTCTGTTCTTGAATTACCTTCTGGCTAATATTCACGTGTTAGAACTAGTGTGTTACATGAAGCACCATTCAAATCTGACTTCCGCATTTATCATAATATCTGTATTACAGATTGATTAGTTTAAGGCACTTTAAAACTTCTTTGCTTCTGTTATAATTTAGTAATGATATAAGCTCAATTTTTTCCTAAGATATATAAAGTCCAAGCTGGAACAAATAGTTTTACCATGAACGGCTGCGTAAGTCGAGAATAAATATATATGTATCACTTAGGCCTATATTTGTTAATATTCTTTTGATATTTCCCAGATGCAAAGTAACTGAATCTTTGTTTATTTATAGAAGCAGAAATCGATTTTTATATGGGTGTGAAACTTGGTCTGTCATATTGAGGGAGGAAAATAGGCTTTGGGTGTTCAAGAATAGGGTGCTGAGGAAGATATTTGGACCTAAGAGGGACAAGATAAAAAGGGAATGGAGAAGACTGTAAAATATGGGGCTTTATGGTCTGTAATCCTCATCAAATGTTATTCGCAAGATAAAATCGAGAAGAATGAGATGGGCGAGACATGTGGCACGTATGGGGAGAGGAGAGGTGCCTACAGGGTTTCAGCGGGGAAACCGGAGGAAAAGAGACCACTTGGAAGAACTAGGCATAGATAGAAGGATAATATTAAAATGAATTTTCAAGAATTGGGAGAGGAGGGCATGGACTGGATTGATCTGACTCAGAATAGGGTGGTGGGCTCTTAGGAATGCGGTAAAAAACATTCGGGTTCCATAAAATGAGGAAAAGTTTTGACTGCCTGAGAACTCATTAGTACTCTGAAGTACTCTGCTATTTGGAGTTATTTAGTTAGTTAATAACCAGTCTTATGGTACTCACGGTCAGCTTCTGTAAAATATTTGACTAAAATCATTCTGTTTGGAAGTAATGAAACGGTGAAATTAAATGTTCTCATATCTCATATTTTTGTTTTTAAAATATTCATTGAACAAGTCATATTA
The DNA here is from genome assembly GCA_021186555.1 of Reticulitermes speratus. Classification (NCBI taxonomy): domain Eukaryota; kingdom Metazoa; phylum Arthropoda; class Insecta; order Blattodea; family Rhinotermitidae; genus Reticulitermes; species Reticulitermes speratus. The sequence goes on along the minus strand of JAJKFL010000003.1, from coordinate 32,951,579 downwards.
TGCAACTCTTCACCATACAATTTTTTTTAACATTCTTTTGCTTTCCTGGGTACAATAATTCTACTCAGAAATGTTTTGAGACATATTCGATCTACGTTATGCTCTTTTGGCTAGAGACCAAGATTCACATTCGTATAAAATAACATAAAATTTTACAGTTATAAGTAAGTACCTTGAAATCTTTTGACAAAAGAGCAGAAAATACAAGACTCAGATCTGTATGCAGAAAAATAAAGTATAATTTCTTAGTTTTAAATTTACACGTACATGGTCATATAGGAAACGGTAAGCTCTAGACTCCAGGCAGCATCAATCCCCAGACCACACATACTAGTCTGAGAATCTCATAAAAGTTTCACAAATCCAATAAACCAAATACCTCTTCGGACGAGACGTTTTACATAACGTATATATACACACAATTTCCTATTTAAGTGATTCTCTATATCCCTTTCCAGTTTAACCGTGCTCCATTTGAAGCTGTACATCAGTTGAACGTTTCTTCCTGGGTTTTTCATATATTCATCCTTTTCATGCTCAAATTCCATACATTGATTTCGATCTCATATCAGACACTCATGGGTTTTCACGACATTTACCGTCCTTCTGAACTGAGGGTACTGGAACAGTCGGCACAACCAGGTCACGGATCGCCTCTGCTTCCAGCCCTGATCCAAAATTAATCTTTTCTACTACACGTAGGCCTCTTGCTGTATTAATAATATAAAGACTCTGGCTCATGTATCAAAGCCTATGTGTAGCAACGGATGATTTATTATGAGCGGCTACGTAGGCCCCAAAGGCTCTTGAAACTGACGAACTTCCTAATAGAATGTTGCCCATACTACAATCCCGCGGGAGAAGAGCGTTCCACATTCTGGACCGAGGTGTTCCGCAAATTATATTGAGGGACGTCTGCTCCTGTCCATTGAAATACAAAGTTAATAGATGGGATTTGCTAAACGTTGCATGCTTCTCGCAATCTCATATTTGTGACGTGTCGGTCCAATTGGGTTTATAATACCGAGTAATCATAAGGGATTTCTACACATTTAAATACTTATTCTAAGAAAAGGTAGTTTTTTACGATAATAAAATTTATGTATACTAATCCCTTGCTTTTCGAGGGGCTTAGGTTTTAAAGATTCCTTCCCGCGAATGACGAAAATCCACGAATAATTGATGGACATGGCCCGAAAATATTTTAGTATTTTTAAGTGTTTTTCTTTTCCTTGCCTAAACATTGTGATAGGAGCTGCTTCTTCTTTTCCTTCAAATGCTTGAGCATCAAGCTTTACGACTCGAAGACTTCTCCAAGTTGCCGAACAATTTTGATGCTCCTATCCATTTAAGGTTCCAAGTGACGTATTTTTGTTCCTGGGGTGACCCCGCGATGTTTGAAACCCGCGAAAAGCGAGGGAAATTCAAAGTATTGTTTGGCACTTAGATGACTTCATGAGCCCCATTGGTGTTCTTACACATCTCAAAAATATTGATCTAATTCCAAAAACCGAGTCCCCGGATCTATAGCATTTAAAGTTCTTTTTTTGGAGGATATTCGTGCATTCATTCATTCATTCATTCATTCATTCATTCTGTAGTCTATCTTACGGCAGGTCCATATTCTCTTCCAAAGCAAGTTTTCCACAGAGTGCGATATAGTGCTTTCTCTTTCAATTTTCAGTAAACTCTAATTTCCGTAAGATCATCCAGTAGCCGCCTACGTCTTCTTCCTTGTCTTCCCGTTACTTCTATCCTTCCCTCTATCTTTCCTTCAATAACGTGTGTTAGAAGGCAGTTCCTACGCAAGATGTGACCAATCCAGGTGAAAATATAAAACCTTCAAATACTCAAAATTTTGAGAAAGCGAAGTTTCGCCTTCGTGGTTCTTTTAAATTTACCGATGTGTAAACTTTGTGCTGTTTATGTATGCGTTGTAACTTATTACTTTCTAGAATCACAAAGAGGTTTTGCACTAAAATCCCTTTAGAAAATTTAAGAAATTTAAAACTTCTTCTCATGCTATACAAGTTCCCTTACTTACCACAGCTCAATTTCTCTGAATGAATTATCAAATATTTAAAGATAATTTGTAATCTCTCTGTGTAACGATATTTTTCAGGTAGGAATATTTTTGCTATTTCGAAGGACGGCATTAAAAATAGTTTTATGTGTACTTCGGTAGAGAGCAGAGTGCCTTCAATGTGCTCCGCCGAAAAATTCTGGAAACCGCTGGTAGGCTGTAAGTACTATTTCATAAAAGAGATTGCATTTATAGCAGGTTACTTGGTTTAGTAATAGCCGCCGTTATTTTTCTTATAATATTACAAATATGCACTACAAAAATTTGCGACTTGTTAACTGTTTCCTGCCTTGATTTTCAGAATTTCCTTTACCCTAAAAGTAAAGGCAAACTTTTGTCCCGAAACGTGGATAAGAGTAAAGAGTTACCAGACTCTATGGCGTCACATGATCAGATGTTAGTAATGTCCATCTGAAGATACGTTTATCTGTTTTAAGTTGCTGACAGGTAGGTTTTTCTGTTTTAAGATACTGATAATCTATAGAATTTTACTCGCTTATATTTAACAAATTTGGGATATGGGTCCTAATACTGTTAAGTTAATCGGTTTGTTATTATGCATTACCTACTCGCAAATAAAGAAATTGATTCTTAGTATTAGAAAAGCCAAATTTAGTATAAGGGTTATTCAGTCATTGCCATCAACACATAGGCCTTATAGTATCCACTCATTAATTTAGAGTTACACTCAAGATTTGTAAATCAAGGTTAAACTTCAGATCTTTCTATGCAGTAATACAGCTTCATTCGAATTGTAAAATAAGTTTACTTTGTGTTTGTATAAGTGCGTAATTTTTATTAATATCATACATCATAACTGAGCTACATACAATTTCTTTAACCTAAAGTTAAACCTCAGGTTAAATTAGAAGGAGTTATGGATTCACTACAAACAGATCAAAAGGCCAATCAACATTTAAAAATTTAGTGTCTTGTGTAATTCTATCTCTTACAAATTTAGAGTAGCGAGTTTATAACCTTTCAATTGAAGGAAAATAATTGTTACTAAACAAACATTTTTAAAATAATGTACGCAAAATATAAGCCTGCTAGATTCCTGAGTTCTACAGGGATCTGTTGAGACGTGAAATAATAGATACTAGGAAAACAGAGATACATTTTTACAATTAAATAATTATGGACTCTGTATAAACTTTCAAATTTCAATAATTGTAACCAAGCCGAAATACAAATAATTAAAACCGTTATATAAATCTCCATATTGACACACACAAATTTTTCAATAAACGTCTTTAAAACATTTAATTTTGTCCATGTATTTGTAAATATGCACTTTCAATCGTTCAAGTGTAGTTTGCACGATCGAAATTTTTGGACAAATGTAAAAATAAATTTTTTACTGCATTTATTTAAGCACTACCCATGAATACCTATAGGGAAGGAGGTACAGAACCAAGCATTCTTAATCTCAGTATCTACAAGATAGGGGTGAGTGGTGAAGAGCTTCTCAATGAGAAAAGAAAAATCTCTTTCCCCGCCGGGTGTCTAATCCCCATTCCTCCGTCGTCCAGCTCATAAACTAAAAATGATACTCAGTGACTTATCCTGTCTCCGTCTTTGTACGATAGGTAATTATTATACAACGGCCGACTACCAAGGCCAGATTTCGGAGAATTTGAAATGTTACTGCCGAAGATGTAGAAAAGTACTTACAGCAAACACTCCAGAGGAAAATAGTCACCTACATTTTTCAAAGGGTGAGAGGTTTAAGTTGTAAACAACTGAGGTAATGTGAGTAACCGTAGCCTATACTGAAATATCATCTCTTTGTGCAGCCTGATAATGATTTGTTTTAAAAGTCCAAACATGTAGCTGTGGTTAGATATATGTTGTGTTCGACGATTTGTTTGTTTATGTAGCATAGCAACGTAATACAAAGAGAGCATAGTATTCCTTATTTTAGAAAAGTAAACAGGAAGACACCTACTATCTATCGCAGCACTTATAACAAATTAACACTCGAAATAACAAAGAAATTACCATGTTGCCCCTGGTTTCTGAAGTTGGTTCTTCTGCTTTATGTAAACAGAAAATCCCTGATTTGGACCACAAACTAAGGCATAAAAATAGAATAAAAATTACTGTTTTGTTATTAAAATAAGTGTTATGAAATTAATATTCTAATATCACTGATATTTCATAAAGGACAGAAAATAACACTGCTTTACGAAGCGGCAGAATTGTACCTTTCTACTAAAATGCTGAAGGTTCTTCTGTAGAAGTTCTGAAGTAAGAAACAACAAATTAGGTTATTTTTAAACATCTATAGAATAGGCGCAGAAATATATTTTAAAGCGTCTTACATGGCAGTGTTTAACGCATGCTACTTAAAGGTTTTGGAAAATAAGGCTGAAAACTTTCCAAGTTAGCATTAAGAAAATGGGGCCTATAACAACGCAGGATGCTGGTTATGAGAGAAAAACCTCTTTCTCCATCTGTGTGTGTGAATGTTTTTTCCTCTCTCTCACAGTTTCTCAGATCTCCTTTGGGTCCCGGGCGCCCGATTTCCAAGAAAAGCAACAACCATCACAAAAACTTTTGAAGCCAGTGAACATTTGCAGCGCTCTGTGGAATTTAACCAGCCAGACACGTATAAAGGAGTGGAGGTCCGAAAACTACAGCAGCTAGGTCTCGTCCCAATGATATCATTCCCATGCCAACTGCTCCACCATGTCCTCTACTGGCTGGCGTACCCGGGGTATAAGCTGGCATGCTTCTCTTTTAGTCATAAAGTGCAAAACTTCAACCCTGTTTCGGCAGTGCAAGTGAAACGGATAAAAAGAGGAGAAAAAACAAAGACAGTCGAACTGTTCTGACTGTAATCCCGCTCACTAAAGCCAGTATTTTGTTTCTTCATTTTACATGATACAACGAAAGAAAACTTCTTATACAATTTTTCAATGACCCAGAAAATTCTACCTACTTTCTCTATGAAATTCCTGACATAATGCAGAGGTTCATTCCCATGAAAACACAAGACTTCTCTCTAGACTTTTTTATAGTTATCATCATAATCACCATTATAATCATCTACACCTTGGACTGTAAGCCTTTCAATTTTTTTCTCAAGCCGGCAAAAATAAAGCCCAGGTTTTCCCTAGGATATATTCTAGGACCCTTACTCGTTAGACTATACTGTACATAAATGACAGTCTTCCAAGACTGAATATTTTATCGCAAAAAATATTACTTGCTGATTGCCCTAGTGTCATAGATTTTGGTAAACTCTTTCTTGATTACTATTCAGTGTCAAACGTTTACACAAGTAAGCCGTTTAGTTCCATTAAATTGGCGTTTATTATTGTAAGAGGGATATAATAAAATTTATACAGTATAATTTTCAACAATCTGCTTTAGGTACGGGTTATTATTTAAGCATAAAGAGAGTTCATAAGTACAAAATTAAATTGTGTACAAATTTATAGTTACCTGTATTGGAAGAGTAATTGATTTTATGCAGAAAGGTAAGCAGTTAAGTCGATTTTTACACTGTCAAATTTGACACCCTCAAAATAATTTATTTTCCCTACTTTTAGTCTTTCATTAAAAGTGGAATAATTTGGGGGGCACTTTGGTTCTTGAGCAGAAAGATATTTATTCTAAAAAAGAAAAATTTCATAAATGTGATTGATCGGAAACCTAGAACGTCAAGTCCAATTGCCAAAGTTTCAGATTTTCAGGAAAGTAAAAATTATGATGGCATCGAAGTTTTAAATACTGTTCCAGCAAACTCGAATTCTTATAAATAAACACCTCAAATTAAAGTGGCATTAAAATGATACGCACACACTTCCCTTATTCTGTTGGTGAAATTTTCATCTGTACATATCACACATAATTTTATTATCTGATGTATTTAATGGTTTGTGTAACATTTGTATAATTTGTGAAATCCTGATGATATATTTTATTCTATTTCTTTATACGTGTCTTTTATACGCTTATGTTATACCACATGCTGTTGTCACTTTCACTAAATTTTGGATCCATGGAATATGTATGTATAAATGTATATATGTATGTATGTATGTATGTATGTATATATGTATGTATGTATGTATGAATGTATGTATGTATATATGTACGTATATATGTATGTATGTATATTATGTATATATGTGTATATATGTATATATATGTACGTACGCATGTATGTGTGTACGTATATTTGTCTATACATACGTATTTACGTATGTAAGTAAGTATGTATATTTGTAATATAAGCGCGTAAATATAAGGCAGCCTTTACTCCCTATGTACGAGAAATTTTATGTTACAAAATTTCCAGCAAACGTCGGTACACTGGGATTTTAACAACAAAATGTAGCCTCCATAAAACGTGTGTTTCATATATAGCAGGAAATATTTCTGGTCGGGTGGGTAGATCCGTCAGCTTTCATTGTAAAGCTTTGGTAATAACGCATGCGCGATAGTGTGGGATCATTTTGGCAAAGTTTCCCACCTCCCCATTTCTGCTCTTGTTGGTAGATTAGTGCAGCGGATTGACCCAGTTCAGTTTAATATCGGTCCATGTAACTCAGACTGCCCCTTCACGTTGGATTTCAGTGAAAAGATGGAATTGAATGATAAGTCCGTGGCCTGAAACACGGCGATATCTCAAGCACAGTCAGAAAAGTAAAAAAAGGTACTTCGTGAAATGGGAAAACTTCTCTTATAAAAGCTAAAGTGAAATAAATGTAAAAATGTACTTAACACTTTATACTTTGAGTTTGAAAGGGAAGATTTAAAAAGGCGCTGGAGAAAAAACACTCTTTATTAAACGAAGAAATATAAAGTTAAAAGTAAAGGTAAAGGTCACTCCGCGACATGCCATGTAGGCAGAGATGGGGAGTAGAAGGATAGCTCTATTTATTCTTAGCCTCGACGTTAGATGCGGTTAGGTCTTTAACCCCATGCCCTGGCAGGTTCACCCATGGTACAGCAAGCTGATTGTGCCCCACGTTCAGTCTGGAAGAGTGCGGAATAGAGAAAATATTTTGCCTTCCAACCGGAATTCGAACTCCGAACAATCCAGCGCATATCTAGTCGCTATAGAGACTACGTTATCTCTAACGCAGAAAAGTTGTTTATTAATTTCATTTTTTTTCTGCGAAAGAGAAACCAAAGTTTATAACTTTTCCAATACCTCATATTATATCTATTATACCTATTTTAGATCTTTGCTTGTCTGTATCATTTTACGAGAAGTCAATAGTAAATTTGTAACTTAAAAATGAGTGTGGTATACCTTACTTTATTATTCTTTAAACTTCTGTCTTTATGTGGGTGTTAATGTGTGTTCGTGCATATTTAAATTAATACTTCCAGATGACTGGAAAAACTTGCGAGTCCGATAGCAAATGAACATCTGCATAAAACACTAGCGGATATTGTAATTGCAGGAAATCAATAATCCCCAACTAAAATAATTCTAAAGATGAAGGAAAGGAGGATTCGAAAATATTTGTTTTGTTTGGAAGCATTTCTGAACTCCAGAATTTCTTGACAATTAAATAGGTCCTGTGCTGTCAAAGCAATCATTAGTGCAGGCACTCTTGTACAGACAGCAGAAGGAGCAGTGTTAGAAAGCAACACTTGAGGTCTTAGAATTCACTGTCGTGTTACACTTTTCTAAGTCTTACATAACTCTGCGAGGGACTATCAAGGTGGATTTGAACGTGATACTAATTAGATAAAGCCTACTGGTTCAAGCACTGGAAGAAAAACGGTAGCAAAATTTTGCGTTACACCAGGTAATCATTACTTTTCGGAAGTCTAAATTAAGCCAGAAGTATTATAGGTCTAAAAGTTTATCCCTGAAGTAGGGGCAAGAATAGCAATGAATGTAAGGTAAAGTCGTCCATGTGTAGGCATATGGTTTCCTGGAGGCCTAGTTCTGATCGTTCTTAATGTCGGAATTAGAAGGAGGTAAGTGGTCAGCCTCACGCTTTACCCCGGAGGAAGGGGCTCCAAGTACTCACGGAATAGGAGGGTTGAAGAAACACTGAGATAGTATGGACAGTCTCGATAAGAGAACAAGCACTTGCTTTTTCTGGGAAACGAACTAACTTTTTTCAATTGTCCAGCCTGTTGTAGCCTAGTTGTCCTATTGACTAGACTGTTTTGCCTCAATATGCATGAAACTGGTTATGTTAATTAAAATAAGCTGAAATAAAATATGGAGTAAATTCCATGTAAGTAAATGTTTGTCTGTTTCATAATATTCTGAAAAAAAAAAACAGAATATCTTGTTGTAATTCATTTAAGATATACTCTTATAAAAGTTCAATAAAGACAGACCAGTTTGGAAGCGACTGGGGCGCATTAGCCTGTAGAATATGCAGACGAGGTTACTTGAATGGCTGAAAAAATAAGTACCAAAAAGTAAAGGAAAACAGAATCTCTGTCAGAAGCTAGTAGTGCGGTTAGTCTATAAGTAAACAAAAGTAAAAGTAGTACTTCTTTATATCGGGTCACCACAATAAAGGACATAAATATACCAGCAAGAGAAATAGAATTTTTTTAAAATATGGGAGATTTCAAATACGTATGATAGGAAAGAATGTTAATAAATCAGATACGCATTTTTGAAAAAGTTATAAACAGATTAAATTCAGAGAATACCTGCAAACGTTCAGCTCGGAATCTTTTGCCTTCCCACCTGCTATCTAAACAGGTAAAATTTGAAAGAAACTTAAAGAAAAATAAATTAATTAAATGTAGTTGAACTGTTATTTTACCTGCGGTTTTTAACACGTGAGTCTTGCTGTCTCGCACTAAGAGACTCCCGGAAACTGAGGCTGTTTTAGAAGAGAATGTATGGATTTAAAGGAGAAGGAATGCGAAGTTGGGGTAAACTGCATGAAGATGAGTTTCATAATATTGAATATTCGCCAACGTTATGTGAAGAAAAAATTAAAACGTCGAGACCGTTTACAATGCGGCACGCATGAGTCAGATCAGAAATACATAAGCATTTTGGTCATTAATATTGACATGAAGACGTCCAGCCTTAAATATGAGGACGTTATTAAACAAATTTTCAGCAAATAGGATGTGGGTGTGGATTGCATTTATTTACTTCAGATTAGAGGCAAGAGAAGTAGTCCTATGGCCATGTGTTCTTAAGAGAGCCTAATCCATGGTGTTACGCAAGAATTTCTACTCCTCTTAGTAGCAATAATTCTCGTAGTAGTAGTAGTAATAGTAGTAGTAGTAGTAGTAGTAGCAACACTAGTCGTATTGATAATGCGTTGTTGCTAATAACAACAATAATAACTAATAACAATAGTGACAACAGCGATAACAACAGTCTAAATCTACTTCACTTGTTAAATTGTTAGGCCTTTCCACTGGAAGAAATTCCCACTTCTAAATCACTGCTCCGAAATAGACTACAGGAAATATATTAGGACAATAGCTTGAAAGCAACCAATTTTTCTATACCTTGTCTGTAGCAATTTTCATTTTTTACAGTGTATTAAACAAATTTACTAAAAAGTAAAAATATCGTTTCTTAGAGAATGGTCTAACAATTCAAAGTCATGGAATTTCTGCAGTTCTTGTGCTGCACGTACAGTGACAGAGTTGTGAGAATTCATCTCTAATGACCTTCGATCCACACTGTGAAGTGAACACATATTTCATCTGCCCTCGCAGGACCTTTGAGATACGGTATTTTTAAAATCTTACGACCACACTCCAAGTTTTACAATATTACACCACAGCTGTTATATATTTCAAATGTTAAGAAAATAAGGTTTTATTAACACAAACCACATATTCAACATATAGAATTAGGCAATAAACTTCGAAAAAGTTACAGGGATGTCTCTTGTTCTTTTCCAATTTGTGTCTATTAATACCAAAGCTACGTAATGTTGCATTCTAAAGTAGCAGGGATAGCTATATGAACGTTTATTTTATACTTCAAAGAAAAGACGTGCCGACATGATTTTCAATCGACAAAAGGTGGTGTAAAAGAAAAATAAGAGATACAAAAAGTTTCTCGCTCATTTAATGTAAATAGAAGGGCTTATGCTCCTTGGAGGTCTTTTTAGTGCATTTATAACCACATGCACGAACACACACGAGCGCTCACACACAGTTGAGCGAGTGCTGTGCACCAGTGTTGAGAAATTACTGTCATGGGAAACTGAAGATTATGACACTGCGTTCCGCATTGTTGACAATGATCTTTGAGTGACCTCTATAGCATTTTGTAAAAGTCTCGTGTTTCTTTGTCTTTCCCTTTTACATGTTCATAACAACAAAGAACATTCTCCCCGCCGTAAAAAAAATCCATATGAGTTATTCATATCTATTAACTTGCTTCATATAAAATGTTCCAAAATGATGATTATTTTCCTTATACAATCTTTAAACATCGGACAGAGTTATCTGCCATCAACACAGAAATTTTAGACCTTCTTTCATAATTGTGTCTTCGTGTCACGAGCACACGGACATTCAAGATTAAGTTATACTGGAATATACATGTAACACATAAATCTTAAAATTTAAAAAATAATATAACGACATATATATCTGCAAGAATATTTTCAAACGTTTATGCATCTAATAGATTCAGAAGAATATGTGATAAGGAATGCGCGTTGCAGGCAAAAGACACGAGCCTAGGAACCAATTACTACTTTACTATGCACCAGCCCACCACTTTAAAACACTAAAGATTAAACATATGACACACACCGCATGCGACTACTCGAAATTTGAGAATACTTTTAAAGGGACAATTATAATGAAGTAAAATCTTATGGTGGTAATATTAATGCAAATTTAAGGTTTCAAATAATTTTTTAATTCTGAACAAATTAAATTAATTAAAACTACTTCATTTGCCCTAAGCTAGGGTTTCCTGATGTGGATGGCAGCGATAAATTATTTTTGGCTTAGTTTAACTTAAGAAAAGCCAATGTTACTAAAAATTATGAACAAATTAATTTTATCCGCTTATAACAAGTAAATCTTTTCTATGTCCTCCTTCCCCGTTACCTGCAGACGAACAGACATGCGTATGAAAGAGAAGCATCGATAATGTTATTTTATATATGTGTATGATTTTCTAATGCAGAACCTGAATCATGAATTAAGTGTATTTTTATCCATGAATGACGAGAATTAAAATATTCAAAGTATAACTTGGACAACCCGTTGTGTTACATAATACAAAGCAGTTAGTTATTAACCACCAACACAACTATTTATTACGTTTATCAGACGCGTTACAAGGCTACATATTTCGACCACCAAGTGGTCATCTTCAAGTCACTAAGATAAAAATTAATTTGCAATTTCATGTCTGAGATCTCAATCTAATCATACAAAATTGAACTAGCAATCATAATTTTATCTGTATGTACTTTGATGGCCTCAAGATGACCACTTAGTGGTCGAAAAATTAGAAGTGTAACTCACTTGATAAAGCATAATAAATAGTTGTGTTTATGGTGACAAATAAATTATCTTGTAAGATTCAAAGTGAAGTTGTCGTGGCCGATTCTTATTTAAAATATCTACGTTTCTAGGGGGATCAAATTTCATTTGGACGATATCACATCCCAGATTTGAACTCACGTTCCTCCATAATTAGTCTACGGGCCCCACAATACACTTTTCGAATGAGGCAGGGACAAGAGGTATTTCATGTTCTCCCAAGGGCCCAGACATAATCTGCAGCCCACCCAGCCTCCTATTTAATTGGTAAGAGGTGCCCTTTCCCCGTGGGTAAGGCGGCCGTGGCGTGAGGCTAACTACTGACCTCCATCGAATGCCAAATTTAAAAATGTGCTGAGCTGTAACTCAGGTCTCCCCACACGCCTTCATGACGTGCGTAATGGAAACTAAATTTTCTTCCTCGCTCATACAATTCAGACTCAGTGTGACTGATACTAATATGCCGAATATTGTTAATATAGTTATTTGCTTGGCAGACATTTTGAATATCAAATTGTATGTACGGTAGCTCGTGAAATAAAGGTATTTGTACATTTGGTTCTAGTTAACAAAAAAAAAATGGCGACATTTTGAAAAAGAACGACGAGATTACATAAAAACTTTTATTCCAATTGCAGAAAAACTTGAACATGAAATTTTTCCTATGCAGAAGAAGAGGGCATATGGAAAGCTGTAATTATTGTTAACCTTGGCACTGGATGGAAGTGAGTTGTCAGCTCCACACCCCTGTCTTTCAATGCCGTGGAAAAAATTCTCGGTGACAACAATACAGGACGTTGAGGCCTGCCCGGGCTGTCTGGATGTTTTAGTGTGCAAATTGAATAAGGCTTGTTGACTGCATCAAAGTGATGAGAGTGGAGGAAAATAAGCCTCTTCTCTCCCCCCCCCCACCTCTTGCATTCCCGAGAATGTGCAAACTGCAACTTTGTCGCCAAGATCCTGTCTAGCAATTCTTTCGCAAATTTTCTTTACTCCTGTGTCACTTTTATTACCTTCCTCTTTCTTTTTTTCTTCTTTCATTCTGTCTACCCCTTTTTATGATTTAAAATTTTGTAGAACTCGCCAATCCCATTTCAATCTCCACCTCTTCCCTGAGACTCTTTATTATTCCTCCGGGAAACTTTGCTAAAAACTTCTTTTAAATTCCCCTATAAAGTTTTTCTGAACTCTTTTAACATTTCTAATTCTGGTTATTACATGCAAGACCATGGTTTTAAAATATGTTTCATTATAATAATTAAGAATAATTAATAGCCAAATTATATACTTGACTGCTTTATGAAAAAATTTTTCGTTATAAAATATACAGAGTTACTTCTTTCTGCTTGTGTTTTTGACGACATCGATCAAGAAAATAAGTTTCTACACAGTAAGTACTTTTGACTCTATAATATGTACTTTGAGAAGAATCAGAAATAAAAAAGGCAGGACCAGGATAAACCACAGATTCCAGACCGGCTCAGGAAGCCTACTTCTCTTATTCGATAGGGGTATAGGAAGATCCTTTCACGAGGCAAAGAGGCGGGCGAGGGAAGGGGGGTGTAGCTGACCACTAATCTCCATGTGGTGCAGATTTTAAGAGTAACTGGAGTTACACTTCTACCCATCCTAATTCCTTCACGGCGTGTTACCTGATAAATTTACCTATTAGTATCATTAAAAAGAAAATACGTGAATAATTATTAATATCCTAGTTGCCTAGTTTCTAGCATGAGTAGTCGAGTTTTTGTGATGTGGGTCCCTGTAGACTGATGATAATTCACCAAATTTCCATGCAACTTTCTTGACATATCTTCAGTTTCCAAGTTTTTTAAAAAGACATACCTTGGATTGCCTATGTCCTGAAGACGGAGGCAGGAATTCTTTGTCGACTGAAGCTGAAGCACGAATCTCCTCCGACAAGAGGAAATTATTTACACATCGACAAGGCTTCCTATTCCAAAAGATGCATATATTTACCGATATGCTATGACAACCTTAATTTATCATATCATATAACAATCTAAATTTTATAGGCCCTACATGGCAATTAGGGCCTATAGGACATAGCAACCCAGACTTTGTAGTCAGTCAGTATGTAGACGGGACAATCATAAATTTCAAATAAAGCCCATATATTGCCTAAACATGAAAATTAGAAACCAACTATTTTCCCTACTCTAGGGAATACCCAACTATATTTCAAGATATCTCGCAAACGTTTCGGCCACTCAGACCATGATCAAGAAATTCGGTACTGTGCAACGGGAAGTATCAATGACTTTATACTGTGCATGGTAATATAAGGGCAGTATATCAGTGTTTATAATAATACATTTTATATATTAAAGTGTACATTTTACATATTAGTATGTAATTTGAAAGAATACAAAAGCATGGCTAAAATACATGTCAAAAACAACGTCATGCCAGACCATGTATTGTTAAAAGTGTTGTTAAAATATGTTGCTGCTTTGAACTCAGTCAGTGAATATGTGCATAGCATATATTGTTTCTTATTGAGGATCCACAATTATTAGGCGCCAACTTACGTTATAATATATATATATATATATACATATGTGTGTGTGTGTGTCTGGTAAGATGCAGTATTGTCACTAAATGTTTAATTTTATTATTGGGCGTAATTAGATATTTGAAGAAGTCAGATGTTACGTTCGTAATACGTAAATGGATGTATTGCGTAAAAGCATCAGAGTATAATTTTTACTTGATTAAAATGTGTTATATCGCACAGCATTAATGAAGCGAAAAGAGAAGCTCTTTGTAGTGTACAGTGCCCAGTGTGTGCCAACGCGAACCTGGCTGTTCTTCACATAACCTTTAGATTAACTTAAAGCAATGTCGGGGAGCTTTTACTTTATCCGTCCAATGGGAGTCGACATGTTGAATGTGGAGAGACAGACAGACGAACAGACACGACGAACTAATAGTCGCTTTTCGCAATGATATGGGAAAGCGTCTAAAGAAGAAATGGCAATGAAACAAAAAAGGGGGAATAAATACATATATAAGGATTTCAGCTGTGCAGGTTGTTCATGAATACCTGACGGAATCTTTGATGATTTTTGTATACACCTTGTGACGTAGGAGATGTTTTGCGTGATTATGAAGAGACTCCCGTTGGCATTTAACATGTTTATAGTTTTAACATGGGCGGCCCACTAGTGCTTATTCCAAAGAAGAACAGAATTTATGACAAGCGTGATTTTTATTGAATAACAAGTGGAACCAAATATTTATCTCAAGAATTTTAATTTCTTTTTTATACGTTTGATAGGTGTACTAACGCGTGGTTATTCCAGTCTTATTAAGTCGTACGAATTCCAGTTGTTCATATTAAGAGGGTACCCTATAAAATGCTTAGGTAAGATCGCCATATTTAACTGTATAAACATTACCCGTCACCTTGATGTGTACAGGCAGTACAGGTAAATTTCTCCCTAGAACAGGCCATGAAGGCCCAGAGGGGGAGTAGAGGTATAGCTCTACTCTTTCTTTAACCTCGGCGCTAAATGGGGGGTGGGGGTGGGTGGCCAAGGCCACACCTCGGCCGCTTTACCCCCGGGAATGACCTGGTACCCATTGTACAGGAGGCTGAATAGGCCCCAGGGCTGGTCTGGGCCGGTGCTGACAATCTCGTCCCCCCCGGGATTTGATCCCCGGACCGTCCAGCTCGTAGCGAGTGGCTATACCGACCACGCTATGGAAATAGGGAGTACAAAAGCCTTTTATTTTACGTTATAATGGGCTTTCATCAGGTACCTGCTTTTTTTGAAAAATCACTTTGCTAAGAATTTTCAAGAAGTGAAGATTTTGTTACAGCCAATAGTAATGATAGCTACATAGGCTAATGCTAGTTGTGGGGTTAGATATATAAATAAATTTTATTTCACAGAATTATTTTATTTCTAAACAGTTATTGTAAATAAGAAATGTTAAATAATTTATGAAACTGAAGGGTGCACCTCTATTTCATGTGCTGCATTCAAGTCTTGTATTTTCTAGAGACACACATACATAATCTTACATATGTATAACTGTGCTTGTGTATATAACACATGTAGCGAATATACAGGCATTTTAAGTAGATTCATTATAGGAATAAGACCATGCCTTAATTTCTTTTATAACAAAATTGTGACAATAGTAAGCCTAGCGTCCTTTCATTTAATCATACATAAGTCCATATAAATATAAGCAAAAAACACAAATCCATAATTTTATTCAGAATCTTACGTATTTTTCTCCGACCTCACGAGGATCATCCTTGTGTAATATTAAACAATTGTCACTCAATGAAGCTGTTCACACGAAGAATCAGCCAAACATACAACCGATTTCACTGGAATTTCTTGATTGTTTTGTGTACAGCATGTGGCACAGCCTTAAGTAAACTACTCCGCCAGGGTTGTACATTAGATATATTTTATCGTAGCGACAGTGATACGTGTGCAGTGTCGTATTTACAGCAAGTGTAACGCAAATAAACATTACTGTGTCCTCATCTCAACTTGCAGCTTTTGTATACAGTCGGGACGGAGCCAGGCGCGTCTCATAAAGGATGTCGGCGTCTCTGAGCTAATAGCAAACTGTGCCGCTGAAACTGCCCGCTGAATGTTTGTATGTGAAGTGAGTATAAAGTTTGTAAGTTAGCTTAACACACAGCCCCTTCCTGCCCTCCAGCTTTCACTGCAGAGAAATGAAAAACAGAGGTGCTGAGAGATAAAAGTTGGCGTACCTCTTTACTTCTTTCCTCCCTCCAACGCAGAGAAAATGCTTTTGAGTAAATAGTTGGAAAGAATCCTGTGGATTATTGTACGGACACGTTAAAGTTTTAAATCTGAGCTCGCTGGAATTTGTAGTGCCGTTGAAAAAATTGTATTAAGATATGTAAGAAATATTCAAAGCTTATTTTCCAAACCCTCCAAGTATTATGATGGATTTAATTTTTCATGACAAGAGTTGTAGACCTTACACTGTCGCCAGTATTTGCTTACATGTTGCGTCTATAGAAGAGTACTTCCTGATGATGGTTGAGAATGTCAGCCGAAACATGTAGGAGTATATAGATTGAACACATGTAGTTGGTGTACAGTACTTGGTATAAATAAACTTATATGTGCATAACAACAGCACGGAATATGTATAATATCAAGTACAAAACAAAAAGACGTTATCATCCTTAAATTTTACGCTTTACTTAATTTACCACATTTTAAACACAAGGTTGACGGAGAAGACTTCGAAAGCAACGCTTGTCATACCTGAATGTTACGTAATAGTAAACAACTGTTAACCTTTCTATATTCAACAGTTTTTTCCAATTTGAGTGTGGAAATAAGGAAGCCGTGGAGAACGTAGACTAACATATTTTAGCACATAAGAGTCATATTTCGTTCTGCGATTATTAGATTGATATATAATTTTTCGATAAACAATCCTTACTTCAGTAATAATTACAGGTTTGTGTTTTCCTTTCAATAATCCCAAAAATCTTAATTATTCTCCTTGTGCCTGACTTCGGACTCTGTGTCACATCCCATCATCATCACTCGCTTTCATTAGCACCGAAACTTTTCCCTCTTATTTTTTGAATTGTTATGATTTATTTAACAGTGTTGCCAATGTAGGCGAAATAGAGCGTAGAATGATAGGGTGATTGAAATTGATAAAATGGAAAGTATTTTGAAGTGGTTGTGGCCTAATCTTAGTGATATATTAGCATTTGCCTAAAAATACTGAGGAAAAGGGAGAAAACCTCAGTCAGGATAGCCGGTGTTTCGGCCAATATTTTTTAAAACACTTCCCGAAAACATGTACAATATTACAGCTACTCCAACATCTTCAATTTGAGTGCGTTTAATCTGCTCTTTGCATTTATGCATTCTCATAATGTAACATAAAACTATCCACTGCCTCTCAAGCAAAATATATTTTAGATATTATATTTTTGTATTTTACTTACTTGTTTTGGGTGAATGTTTTTGTACATAGCATTAATTTCTTTTTTGCTATGTCATCAGAAACTACCTGTCAGATATTGAATACATTAAACACGTTGTTTGTCTTCCAGGTTAAACATCGAAATTCGGAAACTCAAGTTACATGTCGGCTCAAATTTTACTAGGAAAAATGCAGTCATATGAACATACTTCCTATTTGGAGTGGCTGCAAGGGATGAAGAAATATCCTCAAAAGTTTCAGACACTAGAGGTAAATTTTGATTCTTACAGACAGTGTAATTTACTCCTTTGTTTATTTTGTAGTGTATATTAACACAGCCTCAAGTGATTGGGTGATGGTAAATAATGAGTTGAGAACTGTGTGGAAGGAAGAGGTCGTGGCCTAATTTAATTTACCATCACCTTACTGGTCTGGGAAAAACTGGGAAATATCACAAAATAAATTAGAATATTCGTTATCCTGGCCGCGATTCGAAAGGGGTTTCTCCAGAATATAATTATCCATTAAACCTACTTACACGACATGGAGCGTGTGGTCTTGTAATCCATCTACAAATTTTTTCATTTTTCTCACAATAACAGTTTCATACATTGTGGATTATTTTAATTAAGTAGTTACTTACTTTTCTTACAGCTGCTAAGAAATTATTTATGGTAGATATGATGCAGATTTTTAGTACGCCAAACATATTAACTCAAAATTCAGTATTATTTTCGGGGGCTGTTTTTTAATTTATTTTCTTTCATTTGAATGTTTTGTGGAGAGGATATTCGTTACGTTGCGTTCTGATATCTTCTGCAAACATATAATGGGGTTTCTATATTCTCTTACAAACGCCTACAAATCAATTTAGTTATCATTCGTCTTGCAATTGTTAGCAATTATAGCTGCAATAGACCTATATGAAAAGCGTAACGTTCCGAGTACAAAGCCTTCTAAGATATATTTTTCCTAACTTACCACTTTTGAACCTGTCCACACAATATTTTTTTATTTATTGATTTTTAATATTTTTCATATCTAGTCACCATTAGGTAAGATATATTCAATTTAGATCACATAGTTCATTCTGTACATAGTAAGTATATGGTAAATTAGTAAACTCAGTTTCGTGGAAATTGATTTTAAAACTCCCAAGTTTTAAACCACTCTCCTTCTCTCCGCGTTAGTCGCACGGAAAATTGCAACTTTACAAAATACTTCGAAAGGCAGACTGATAAACGTCAGGACATATTCAAATCAGCCACTTGCCTACGGAACTACGCTATGGATAAATGTATTTACACAAGTGTAAGGATGCATGTGAGTAGCTAAATGTGTCATATGAAAACATACCGCTCTGTGTGCACAAGAGGATGCTATGTAATTGTTCCCTTCTTGAGCAGGCATATGTATCGAATTTTCTCAGCTACTAAAATCAAGTTACTGTTACATTAAGCCATTTTATTTCGACGCGAATTGTGGCTGGTCTTCAAGCTGACATAAATGACACGGGTTATGTTACGCGCAAAAAGGGGAGTGGGACGAAAAAGTATGTTGTAGGCTTTATTAACGCACAAATATCTGCACAGCTGCTAGAATTAAAACATGTGGACTTTCAGGATAGTTATTTTTATTTGAGGGAGTTCTTTTATAAAATGTGGTTTTATATTAGGCGTCTGTAAAAGGAGATAAATCTGCACCAAAACACCCAGTGTTTTGGTGCAGAGGTTGCCGCACACTTTTGGAGTTTATTTTTAATGCCGGGATCAAGATTGTTGCTGGAACCGGTGCCTTTGAGAAACCAAGGCGTCATTTTGACTTTAATTTGAAGTACTTGTTAACTAAAATGTTGCTGTTTCCATAAGAGTTACAGTGTTGTGTATCAGGCTATGATGTAACCCACATGTGCATACATAAAAGAAGAATATATTAAAAATTACATTAAATTAAAACTTAAATTATTAACATTTCAAAGCGCCGAAATACTCTAAACCAGTTTTGGCAACACTTTTACCGTTTCATAATTTAATAAAATATACTGACATTAAGCAACACAGCTGTTAATTCAAACTGCTTGTAAAACAGCATCCGGAGATATTCATAATTGGAATGCTGAGGAGAAAATCTGTTGAAAGTTACACGCAGTCGCGCCGCCATTTCATTGTCCGTAGTCTGGGCGGTCGACCAGTCCTCTCGGCATTGTATCCGCGGGAAGGAAGTGCTTCGCTCTCCGCCATACAAACGACCTCCCTCCCCTCTCAGTAATACCGATCACATCCCACACTTCGTTGCGACCACACACATTGATAAGCACAAAAGACTGAAATTACTTCTGTTTTGTACATTGAAATTATAACGGAAAATTTCGCAAATGTGTTAGTGTTTGTTGGTATTTCTGCTATTAATAGGGAGCAATCTACTGTTTTTTTAAATAATTTTAAATAGGTATAACACTTTACCTTTTATCACACAATTTAAAGTATTAAATAATCTTTCTGTTTTTCTGTTTAATGCCCATGGTTCCCCTGTTTATATGCTACACAGTACTCTGTTGTTGCTCAAGACTTAAAATTCAAAGGCCACCAGGCGTACAATAATCCTACATCCAAAATACACATAACAGAAGAGACTGGTGACTACTTTATTAAAGCATGTGCCATACATTCCTAATCATTTGACATATCATACTCAAACACAGAAAGATATTACTCTCGGATACTTATAACTTGGGGGAAAGAATGGAATCCTCTTATAGGCCAATTCTGTATTTACACACACTGCTACTCACATGCTAGGTACCTATTATTTAAGACTCTAAATGTAACGGATTCCAGTAATTTTAAAATGTTTGTATAGACTAACTAGGCCCAAATTGACATAAATATTAGCACGTAATTCTGTAAGAAAGAAGATCAAACTTGCTGCAGAGCAGAATGTGAATTTAATGCTTTCATCCATTTACGTAGCCATAACAAAGTTGGTTTGTGACTCAGTAATTTATTCGCTCTCAGGATACGATTGTAACTGATGATACTTTACAGGACACTGCCGAAAATACTTTATTGTTATGCAGCAGGCTAGAGGTTCCTATGCTTCGGTCGGCATTGCAGCACTGTATTGTGTTGATAAAATCAATCAAGCTGTCACTTAAGAACGTTTCAGAGCATGACGTAAATATGAATTAAAACTGAATTTCATGGTATCTTTCTAAGTCTAAATTATAGCTTGTATAAACAGCTCGTTTAAAAGGTCAGCCTTGGAAATCACAGTTATAGGCGCAGTGGATTACGGCATGAATATTATTTTGTTTCTGTCACGGGACGACGCCAAATATAGTAACACATAACACGCGGGAGACTGGATTCTGTTTATATTTACTTTCCATCGAGATGGACAATATTAGACATCCTCTACACACAAGTATGACTTCGCTAATAACCTTAGCGGGTATCGTACATTTGTTTAGCTTTTTACAAGAAAATGTTTAAATTTAAATTTGTGCAATACAAATATATTATGAAATCCTTTCTAGATAAAATATGTATTTACGATTTAGGCGTAAGTAATGAATACGTGGAGGAACATATTTAATAATTTTAGAATATTGACTTGTAGCTATGCGTAATGGATTTTAACGTATAGGCTACACAATACACCAATTGTGACTCCTTCCCTAGCCGCAAGTGATAAGTTATGTTAATAGTTCCTGCAATCACATGTAACGCACCCACAATAGTAATAAAGATTAATTTTCCCCCCGACCCTGTAAATATTTAAATTAAATATAAATCAAATAATTTTGCATAATCTCAAAGAGTAATTACGATACTAATCATTCAAGTAATCTTTGTGTTCTCCGCCAAATATTATATAATGTAAGACACTCAGATTCCTTTCAAAGAGTCTCTGCTAATATTAAAAGAAAATAATTTGGTTCGAATGTAGGTCTATCACTTATTATCACAGACTGGACATTCATCGTTTTCCACAGTACATTTTCCAGAAGACCAATAAAATCTCAATTGTATTCTACGTACAACACAACAGAGATCACTTTGCTCATCAATCCGTCCATCCATTTCAGCATAGGAGGAACCTCACACTTTTAAATATCAGGCCACATGATAGATATTTATATGTGTGCTAATGCAATAATATGTCTTTTGCTGGAATTTTCTCTCTCTTTTAACTTCTAGTAACAAAATATTGGGTGATAAAACGCTTTGCGATTTACAGAATCTTTAGTATTCATCAAGCAAGAAACTTTATTTTACCTTATATATCGGATTTTGTCGAGTTGTGAGATTCGCTGTACCTTGTCAGTATTAATTAAATTAAGGTATATTAGATGAACCTGTATGAGAAATATATTTAATGATGAATTGTTATTTTGCATAATTTTGTAATAGTATTATCTATATGTAATTGCTTGTTAAGCACTTCAGTTTTACGAATGCATATTACGTGAGAGGGCAAGCAAATAAATGGAAATAAATAAATAAGTGCCTGTGAATATAAATTTTTGTAGCATAAAATTTGATGTATTGTTTTGCTAATCAAAAGATTCCTCGCCTTTTATGGAAGTAGAAATTATGCTGTGGTGTTCAGTGCAGCACAATAATATTTCCTAAATCCTAAATTAAGGCTGTTTAATTCAGCCAAAAATGTCACACGTTATTCTTCTAAAAATTTATTTTAATATTATCCTCCTTTCAATGCATGCCTCTCCTAAGTATTTGCTCCATTTCGTGTTTTGAGACCCAATTAAATTAAGAACGGATAATCTCTGCCATTTATTCTAGATGTCCATTCAATCCTTTTGGTTTGGTCACTAATGATATCTGATTAAGTGAAGGCTCCTATTACATAGTTTCACGTTAAGTCGTTTTCTCCCACCTGTCCCTGCTTTCTCTTCCATATTCAAGGGCATTTCCCTGTAGTTAATACAGTAGAACACCTCTCGATCCAAATAGATTACTTTTCGTCCATGATCATTCTCTCAACATATATTTACTTGGCATCGTCTCCAGTGCTCAGCTACGTTTTCTAGACGCACACAAACTTAACACTTTTTACTAGATCTCCTCCGCTATTTTAAGCATAAAATACTTGACGGAGAGCAAGTTAAACTGTTTACAAAATAGCGAGGAAGTGTAAGACATATGGGTTTTGACTTGTCCTGCCTTGCCTTCTTACGTGACGGTCAAAACATACTCAAGATGTAACCATTTATATCTACGCGAGTGTTGCTTAAAGTAGCATTGAGTATTCGGTTAAAATACTGCCTAAGGTTTTGTATGATCCAATTATATCTATGAGGTTACATTACTGCATAAGGCTGAAGAATAGTGTAAAAATATACAGGTGTATGGCGAAACGTCTCGAATTTCAAACATGTCTACATTAAAGTGTTTCATTAGTTTCTACTTTGTAAATTTACACCACCTTGCTACGTCTTAGAATTAAATAAAGTTATATTGGAGTTATTTATTCCTTGCATATTGCGTGAAATGCCAAGAGGCAAAAATCTGAATAAGAGGGGTCGACTGGTTATTTGTTTTTAACATACTACCATAGATGGGGTTAGCTGTGGCGCAGTTGGTTGAGGTACTGCGCTACAAGCCGAAGGTCGCGGGTTCGATTTTTCATTGACTTAATCCTTCCGGCCGCACTATGTCTCGGGGATCAAATCAACCTCTAACAGAAATGAGTACCAGGGATATCTCCTGGGGGTAAAGGCGACTGGTACGTAGGGCTGACAACTTTACTACCTTCATGTGCTTGTAATGTCGGTAATTATAACTGTATGTATGAAATTTAATTCTCATAAATAATTCTGAAGCTTTGTTTGTCTATGATCGTGAAGGTTTTTCGTGAATATAAGCCTATATTTACGGAATTAGAAATATTTAATTAGTGTCCCTATCACAAGCCTATGTATTCAAGACGGACACGGAATACCTTATTTTACTGTGAAAAAGGAAAAGTCTGTCATACATAAAGATGATGTTTTTACGTAGTAGTTTCGTAAAATTTGTTGAAGTAATTGCAAAAGTGCAGCTAATGTAGCCGAAAATAAAACACTAATTTATTAGACGGAGTTACTTGTTTTATAGCAGACGACCTTAGAGTGAATCTTCCTTTAATTAAAAATATTAGAAGAATTTTTGAGTTATAAACTGCTTATGTTGTACTTGCTCATAATGGGGTAGTAAGTATGCCAGGTACGTGGTCAGAAACCTGGAACTTTTTCCTACTCATTTTAACTGAAATCAAACATATGTTCTGTCTCATTTACATACCAAGGATCATGAATTCGACAGAAAAAAATGATATTTTTGGGGGGTTTCAAAACGTCTTAACATAAACCAGGAGAGTAAATTTCTAATTAAATTTCAGCAATAATTTTGAGAAAAGTTCTAAACTTCTGCTGGACCAACATCTTTATGAACAGCAAATTTCGTGTGATTGTAGCGACAGCAAATTTGAAAAGGCATGCTCCCAGAATTATATTTCTATCTGAATGGGTATAACAAACCAAAAGGGACACATCTTGTTTTTGCTATTAGTAATAACTATACGATAGCATAAGGGATATCTTTATAATGCTTCACTTAATATATCCTTTCCTTTCAGGGTCTACATTCCGAAAGGCAACGAACCTAAAACTTGAAACCTTGCGAGACTATGGAGAAAAAAAGCAAAATTGTTTCCCAAAAGGAGAAATATTTGCTTTTGGTAATATTTTATGACAGCGGGTAGACAATCCTCGTACCCTGATGTGTAGAAATGAAGGACGTTTGTCTCATTTTTATGTAAATGTATAGACACAAGCACAAGAGAGTGAATAACCTTGCTTTACTTGGCTGTGATCCAAAAAAATCTGCACTTCGTTCGAATGGTGCACGTTTGTACCATTGTCTTGAACAAGTGACCCCGTTAACGTGCAGCTGGGAATAATGACAATTTAGCATAGAATTTTATCTGCAGTCTTATGAAAGTGTCTTACTTTTTCAGAGATTCCTAAACGGTTCTACGTGACACTTGGGTGTGTCAAAGGCCATTGACCTTACAGTTAACTTTAATTTTATTTAAACAGTGTAATCATTTATTTAATTCCTTGTGTTTTCAAACATAGTTGCTCAAAGAACCGGGCTGCATTTAAAAAATACACTAACTCAACAGTTTACAGCTGCGGAGAGACAAACAGTGACTAAAGTGCAGTCACAGAAACAGCAGATGCAAGCAGTTACGAAAAGACAAACAGTGACTAATGTGCAGTCACAGAAACAGCAGAGACAAACAGTGACTAATGTGCAGTCACAGCAACAGCAGATGCAAGCAGTTACGAAAGCAGGATTTGTTGTCCTTCGGCAGAGTTGCGGAATGAGAAACTGCGTCTTACCATTCCTTCTGTGTACTAGGTCAGCAGTCAATGCCTATATATTGGCCTGTATATAGGTCTAATAAGAGAGGTGTGAACTGGCTGTTCACGTGAGATCGTTCACACTCCATGTCAGTAAAAAGCAATCCCATTACAGGCCTGGACAGGCCCTTAGGGTTCCAGGAGGTTCAGGCTCCCAGATTTCTAGACAATCGGCACATGAAGGTGGTAAGGTTGTCAGCCCTACGCACCGGCCGCCTTTACCCCCCAGGAAAGATTCCTGGTACTCATTTCTGTTAGAGGCTGAGTCGACCCCAGGGCCATAGTGCGACCGGAACGATTATGTCAAGGAAAAATTCCAGTGACACCATCGGGAATCGAACCCGCGACGTTCCGGTTTGTAGCGCAGTGCCTCAACCAACTGCGCCACCGCGTGCCCCCCATGTCAGTGGAAATGTATAGTTTTCCGGGAATTATGTAGTAGGCAGCATTATGTTGGAGCACCTGAAGGATAAAGGCAACTGAAACACGAAGCTTCAAACGAATTTTTCTATCTTGGATATTGATCCTTCACCTTAGTTTTTCAAGAAACAAAACAGAATGAACCTGAATGAAGAAAACAAATAGCTTTCCTGAATACATGAATTAAACTGAGATATCCCGATAATTTCTAAGCATTTATACACGTTCCAACTTAAAAGAAAGTCCTTGCTTTTGAGCGCGGACCTTTCACAAAATGCCACATGCTAAACAATAAAAAAATGCTACCCATATTCGGAAGTGATACATTGTTGTATTAACATGGTTAGCATCGATTCTTCTAACGAATGTAGGCCTAATTTACTTTCACCTGCCTACGGTAAGCATACCAAATAATTTTATTTATTGTATGTTTGGCAGTTATCTTTTCCGATTCATCGGAGCTTTAGATTAATAAGACTTGAAAATTCCGATTCTAAGTTATTTTGCCCGCTTTTCACAATAATAATCACGTATGATTTCAGTACTCTCCTCTGTTATTCGTGACTATCTTAGACATAGATATTGCTACCTATGTGTGTCCTTATTTACGTGTGAATAGAATATACAACTCTGTTGCCTGAAAGCACTGTAAATAGAAGTTATATCTTCGTAGCGTATTATGCATTGTTTCTTAAGTCGCCAATTTATCTATCTCCAAACTTACTTCGGACTACAACTTTAAAATTGTTAGTAAATTCAAAGAGCAGTTTCTTTGGAAACAACCACGTGCACCAAAGCAGACAACTTAAATTCTCTTGGTATATGCCTCAAATTTATTCCATGAAAATGACTTTCTTAAATAGTGATAGCGCCAACCTACGGAAAGATGAGAAATCTTACACCGATAGACGAAAATCAAACCTAATAAAAATGTGTGTGTAAGGAAGCAGGTCTGTGACATTTTGGCTACATATTAAAAAACTTTAGCCTGGGAATGATATTATAGTGCATGAGACTTTTTTCTCATCTGCTCACAATGGAGGCTTGATTTTAGTTCTGATTCCTGAAGAGTGTCTCAGACTAGGCCTCCCTTTTAAGCATTCCCTACTTCACGTTCCATTAATCATTCTATCACTCCACATTGTAAGAATGTAATAACTTTCATTAATCATTTTCATTTGAAGGTAAAATAAATATTCAGGAAAGGTGTCTAAGATTCAATTTAATTTAAAAACAAATTGTGGAAAAGAGGAGTGTCAAGAAATCACTTCGCTTAATTTATAAGTAGATAACGAAATATGCATTTCTGTTAGACAGAAAATTTAAGAACTAAGTAAGATTTAGGCGTTTAATGTCTGTGGCAGGAACTGCACAAATAAAGAAACATTAATAATTTAGCAAAATAAAACAAACCTTTTATTATAAGAGGTGTGCAGCAACACACAAGTTGTGGAATAATGTTCGTTGTAACTGCATTACGTGCGTTGTTATATTCTTGACTCAAACATTTTATATAAAATATTTTCTATATACGGACACTTACATGACACAAAATATTATGTAAGATACGCAGGCAAATAACATATGTTAAGTGAATTTTTGGGATGATCACTATGAACATCACAGATAAACATTTCGTTCTACGGTTAGAACAAATTTATGACATTTCTGTCGATGCATTAATTGATAATTATCTAAGAAAAACCCAACAAAATGCACAATATTATTGTATAAAATTTACAATTAAAATATTACAACTCCAAAATATTTCGACCCTCTTCGCGTCATCTGCAGGGAGTGCACATAAATTACATATATAAAATATAGATTTTGTGTAATTAAATTCGGCTAAAATTAGGTTTTGGTATTGTTAGAATAAATTCTCTCATTTGAGGATTTTCGAATTCCTTTTCAACTTTTGTAAACATCCAGTTAAATCTAAATTTACCGCTGCCCTTGATAAGTTGTTATTAAATACTTCATTCCTAATATCCATGTTGCGATAAATTAGTAAAAGGCGAATTTTCCTCTCTATCCAGGAGTCAAATATCCAGAAGAAGGAGGCCATAATTGAGAGCCTCGCCTATGCTTATTCTACAGTTTCCCCCTGCTCACATATAAAGCCATGACAAATATGTAAGGAGAAATGGAGACAAATTCTACGTTATTAGACCTAGAGATTAGATAGATGTGACCTGAAACCTGCACGTTCTAGTGCCAAAGGAATTTCCCCTTTATTACATGCCTATAGGGCAGAAAATGAACTGAACCCAGAGCCCATTCAGACGAGCTGGCGAAGAGAAAATATCTGCCATTTTAGGGAAAGGGACTGTCATAGCCCAGCCCACAGAATGTCCAGTGTCTTTACAGCTGGAATTAAAGTTTATCCACCTGTGCAAATACAATTTCTAAAGAGCGTTTATGATGATGATGATGATGATGATGATGATGATGATGAATAATGATGATGATGATGAATAATGATGATGACGATGATGATGATGATGATGGCCATAAACCCGCGATGGAAATGTCTGCGTCTTAAGTGTGGAGTATGTCATTTGGCACATTGATGTTTTGTCAGTAAAGGTGAGAATAGAAATCACACAGTTATTGGCTGGGCCGAGAATGATAAAGCGGCCTACATGAGTTCCACGTTGGCATGCTTATGAGAGGGCAGGTAAGTTGAAGGTGACGACGACACATATTTTGTTTTCAGAGACATCAAAACGTCATTGCAAACAAAACAGAAAGGAGCTACAACAGTATATTAGCAGTATTATAACCAACAAATGCACTTTTTGTATTTCTGTTACACTTTTACCCTACATATGTTTCGGCTGTGGTCCAGCCATCATCAGGGGTACACTAGTAGACTGGACCACAGCCGAAACATATGTAGGGTAAAAGTGTAACAGAAATACAAAAAGTGCATTTGTTGGTTATAATACTGCTAATTGAATCAAAATGCACGGTGAAAATATCGTGAAGATACAACAGTCTAGTTAAACTCTTATTTTCAGTTATAAATATATAATGTGTTTTCGCCATAGGCCATTAACATAACTTTAAAATATTCCTTAATTGTAGAGTATTTCTTAGAACGAAAACGGAAACGCTTATCAACTACTAAAAACCAAAAAAATACATCCACTAAATGACAACAACGATAACTGACGCAAAGACAAAAGCTTTTGTGAAATGTATTTCTCCGTAAATCACAATGTAGTGATAAGAAGGCATACTGACAAACACATGTGCAATGGACATTTAAATACTTGCTGGTGTTAATGGGAATTTTCAGTTCTAACACTTTTGGCACAGTAATAAATAGTTTTAATTTTAACATTTTTAAAAACAACAAAAATTATATTTTTTAAAAAACTGGGGCTTTAAAACACGAGACCATAAAATTACAATTCATTGTACTTTCTGTGTTTAAGCAGAACTTTCAATTTTCTTTGCCCTTGTCTTAACGGTTATTTACTTTGTAAATGGTGGGTGGGTTTTTTTTAACACTGCTAAGAACTTGGTGGAGTAAGCAATACTCAACTGTCGTCTAGTTTAAGTGCATGTAGTTTCGTATTGACCGAGCAACTCTGCTGTAGTAAGAAGGAAATCATTGCTAAGAGACAAAACAAGAATTTCAGTAGCTCACCTTTCTTGTCCCACGTTGAGATTCTTTCAGGTCGTCCTTCATCAACTGAAAGTCACGGTGACGGCCGAAGGAAGCAGCCATATTGAATAACAACATGACCGAGACGACCTACTTTTCGAATGAGCGGATGAAGACGGATGTTTGTCGGAGACCGAGGAGGAGAGACGCGACCGAGCTTACCGTAAGAGAACGCGGCCGATAAAACACTTGTGGAGCCCTGACGACCTGTGGCACAGAAAACACAATAATATAATATACTCACAAGGTAAAAATAAGCTAGAGAATGCATCAGTATTATTATAGACTCCTACTGATGCGATAAACTTTGCAAAAATGTTAACATAACACATGCTACTTTTCATAATAGTAATTAAAATATTGTAAGCTTCAAGTAACCAATTTTATTAAGCCTAGTGTCTGACGAAACAAAGTAATGTTCCAGTACGTTTTTGGTTTGGATTTTAACTTATGGGTTTTCGGGTTTTTAAGTACTCTGCTTGACTGATAGTCTTCATAGTAGAAGCTTTATTGGAGCAAATGATAGTTCTTCACCTTCTTAAAAAATTATGTGTTTGGAAAAGCAACGTCCATCAGAAATAACAACAGTATAAAGAAGGTCATATTTGATAAAGAAATTCAAATCAATAGGAATATATTTATATGTTATTCTTAGTCTAAGTTTATGAAATATTTTCCAGCCACTTACAATATTAAGATTTAAATAATATATCCTATTAAAATAAATTACGACTAGCATAATCAGGGGCAAATAGAGTATATTACCAAAATACAAAATTTTCTTCTTTAAATTTTTCGAAAATAAACACTAATTTTCATAACGTCAACATATTTCTAAACATTGATTTATTAAAGAGTAACTCGCACAGAATTAGTAAATAGTTACGAAAGATTCCTCTGTAACAGATTTAAAATACCGATCTTTGGTTCTTCGTTGGTTATCGCCAACAAGCTACCAGATTAATACAGATTTATGCAGTCGTATTTTGTTCCGCATTCTAAAATGTGAACTGAAATGTTAGAATATTTACAAAAAAAAATCTGTTGGCAAACATTATATCAGGATCCCGTATTAAAGATAGCTGTCACCTCAAAATATCTTACTCCGCCATTTTATTACCCGTTATATAAAATTAAACATTAGGATATTCGAGGTATCTTCAATGGCAGAATAATCATATTAAATTTTGTGTAGGTCGTTGAAAGTTTGAAATTTTAAAAACGTAAAAAATGGAAGTTTCACAAGAATCTACATCTTTCCTTAGCGAATTGAAATTGGCTAAAATGTTTATTTTCCAAATAATACGTCCTTACTCGCCTGTTGTCAATTTTTACTGCTCATTATTCACATAGCAATTAAGGTATCTTACCTTGCTGAGGACTTTTAAATTATTTTATCTTATACTTTTCTTACTGCAAATTAATTAGTCTCGTAATTTGTTCAGAATCTTCATTGATTAAAAGCCCTTTTATTTTTAAAAGGTCTCTTGATATTTTAAACTTCCACTGGTTACAATCTTTCTTCAATTTATTTATTAACCTTCCACGTTTAAATATTTATTCTAATGCGAAACTTTATTCAGTGTGTTTACTTCTTAATTCACTCGCATTAAAATGTAAATTTTCATTAATTTGTGCTCAAATAAACTTCAATTTACCTATCGTTATCACTCAAGTATTAAATTATTATAAATTCTTGTAAACCTCCCCAGACGGCAAGTAAATACAACGTCGATAAAGTGTTTATATAGCTATCATTTTTTAAATAATATATCACATCATCATTGAATTAATTTGATGCTGTTGATCATTAGTAATAATATTCATGTATTAACCTTGTATCAATCATAAAAAGTCGTAATCCCTGTACTCGTTAAGTGACAGTAAAATATCATTATTTTTAATTTTCAAATCTTGGGTTTAAAGACAGCAAAAGCTAATTACATCATTTGTGAAAAATTGATGACTCCTAAATCCATTGCCTCTGAAACCTGATAGGACTTATATGTTGTGCGACATATAAAAATATCATTGCAGTTTATTATTATAGCAAGTGACAGTGTAAACACAAATGTTAGGCCAAGATTAATAATGTAGGTATAAAACAGCTACTAATGATTGTCGTCTGATATCATCAAAACATTCATAAAACAAGCGCTGAATAAAATTTATGTATGTATTGTTGGAAGGTTGGCTGCACGACAGCTGTAAACGAATCAGCTGATTTGAAAACAAGCATAAGGTTAAACTCTTTGCTGTTTGTTATTCTACCCAGAAGGAAAATGTAAAAAGAGTATTCAAGATTTTTTTCCAATAAATTTAGAAAAAATTCCATTTTTTATGATGGTAAACATGTACACAGTTAATCAAAGATGGGTGATTGCAATAATTTTCATTATAAAAATTATGGCCTCAAATCGTAGGCCAATTTAATGACTACAAAAGGAAAGTTGCGAGTAAATTTTGTACATCTTATTTCGCATCGCAAGGAAGGACTTAGAATATACTCAGCTTTAAGTAATTTTGTTATATAAATATTACAACATTAATATTAGATTTTATATTACTCATACTTCTTGGTTTGTATTGCTCGTTACGAAGCTATTTTTAAGCCTTCATCTGAAATATTAACGAGGTAATACATATCGTTAATACATGTTATCCAGCTTATTGTAAAGAATATTTATTAATTAAATAATGGTATTTCAATCGATCACTGGGTGTAGGTGTATATAAGTAAATATTTGATTAGAATAAACCCAGTGAACATTTATCTCCGTTGTGGGTATTACTAAGAATGTTCCTGCCGGGTGAATATTTCATAAACTTATCATAAGAAGTCTATGATTATTGCGCTTGACGCCATATTGAAATATCAGAGACAATCCAAGATATGAAAGCAGTTTAGAGATGTGTGTTTGTAGCATATATACAAATATATTAGAAGCAACAAAATTTATATTTTAAGGAAATTCCACCCTGATTATATTATTTGATTTTTATAAAAAAAAAAATACAGCAGAAGACAGAAAATGATAAAATAGTTAGGTTTAAAACTTGTTAAATCTAATTGAAGTAAAGGAATACGTATTTAGTATGGAACTTAAAAGCTTCTGGATTACATTTCTTTGCTAGCGTACTAAGATTATAATGCATGTAAATTTTACAACAGCTGAATTCCTACCCCAAAGTAAACACCCTGTTTCATCTAGCTTACTCGTGTATTATCTGTAGTTATTAACTAAGTTTTTTTAAAGACTTTCATGTGAGTTGTATCTGTTCACTGAAAACTTATTAACTACATATATTATTATTCCTAAATATAAATTAACTTTTAATAAACAGAAAATGCCGGCGATAGATGGCCTAATTATAAATTCAATTTCCAAGCTCAGTCGGAAGTAATTCTAAATATACACATTATAAATCATTATTATTTACTTATTATGAACGTTTTCATCATCAACAAAATCATTATGTCGGCCGCCAAAATCTTTCACCGGGAACACCATTCCTTCCTCATTAACAAAGGATATAAAGTACATATCTTCAGCTACATGGTTAAGTCTACAGAGTACATAGTTCAAAACTGACATTAAGAGCCGAAACTTAATTTAAAACCTCTCAGATTAAAAATGTGATATTACCCAACCTTCCTTATTAATTCACTAACTATCATATCCAGTCCGATGCGGTAATAGTTAACACTATTATTGCAATAAGGCATATTCCAAACAAGTTACACTTCGTATTGATTCGATTCCACCAACGATTCTATATTTACAACTAAGCCTGTAAACAGTTCCTTTAAATAAGTTTGCCATGTAAGCCAATGCACATTGTATAGAGCACAAAACTTTATAACGTACGCAACATTTTCACTTTTATTAAGTAACATTTTATTTATTGCATTTCAGGTATGACCACTATTATTTTTCGAGGAATAATCGAAGATTTTATACACAAAGAAGTTTCTGGTATTTTTCACACGCCAATAAATTAAACACACGCACTTCCTGTTTCCTTGGGATGAAGATTATACTTCAGCTTCCTTTCTGTAGGCTTAAAATCCACAGTTTTAATTGTGTGTTTTTGGATCACAGCTTTGAAGCAGAACTAGAGAAAGGAGTGATTTACACACTAAAAGGATGAGAGGAAGGAAATATTCATCTTTGATTGAGTGCAGAGCAAGTAGAAAAGTTGGGATAAAGATCTACTGAAGTTTCAAACTTGACCGTGCAATCACTTCTTACACAAAGATCATCTTCTATGAAATAAGATTTTACTAACTCAGCGTTTGTCTCAGTCGTGTCCTTATTTGTTGTGAAAATAAAGATTGAATATTGCCACCAACACAGACACGCAGAAGGCTATGTAGTAGTCTAGAGACAAGAGGCACACAACGAAGCGCGTCAATACACATCACGTATCTGTGCACAGACTTGTGTAAGGACAACCAATTTTCAAAGACTTTCAGTGGTGATGGCCTCAGATGTGGGGGGAAGCAGCTAACAAAAAAAATTAAGAACTTCACGTTTTTCGCCATCTCAGGAATAAAGTTCCTGCGTAACAAGAACCGTTATATGTCGCTTTACTTTAGTGTTCACATAAAGCAACAGGAGGGTGAGCAAGAACACAAGTAAGGGTTCACAGCAAAAATAAATCTTTACAGAGAAGAAAGATGATAGGCAGGCGGAAAAGCTTAAAGGCCCCTCTTGGTTAATGTTTCATCTTCCTCTATTCAGGAGTGAATGAAAAATATTTTCGGGAAAAAATATAAACGCAAACTGGTGGAGAAATTATGTTAGGCAGACCCAGAAGAGTTTGTCTATAGGTGAACACGGTGTGATGTAAGACGAAACCGCAAGTTTGTACCACTAGCATAGAGATGCTTCAAGCCTCTGACTGCGGGATGCAAACCCATAAACCAAGCTTCCTCCGTTCGCTTGTCTCGTATCTTTAGTTATAGCCCCAACAAAACGGATGGCGGGAACACCAATCGAACACGTACAGAAGTTTGCAAAACAGAAAGTAAAGAGAGAGAGAGACAGAGAAAACTCACCTAGGCCTATATAAAAGTAGTAGGCGTTTTTTACAGTGATTATAATATATTATTCCTTTTACACTCTTATCCCTTGTTTATGAAACACCTTGTATTTCTTTCACCAGATTCTTACTAGGATCGATCTCCTGACAAACCACATACATCTCGGTAGTGAAAGCAGTCACTACATTTACACGCTAACAATATTCAAAATAACACACTAATAATTTAATTACACTTTGGAAAGTAATTGATAATTAACGAATGATCCATTCAATCCACTGAAACATAACTTTCTAACCCACAGTTGGCCCATACTTTAAAAGTAGATCACATTTTGCTTCAAAATAAAGTAAAATAAATTGCACACTTTTATTTTCTTTTAATTTCATACATTATCTGATTGTTAACTCTTCAAAGTTATACTGAATAGATTTTATATTACAAAATACATACTGCTGTTTCTGAAGAAAGTATATTTATAACGAAGCCTAAAAATTTTAAATTAAGCCATTTCGTACTTTCAACTATTTACATATAATAAGCTCCACCTAATGATATTAATGTACTCAAAGACTACAATTGCAAAGGAGCAAATTTTTACAACTTTCTAAAGTAACTTTTTTTAAATTATTACATTAAAGCAAATACTGTCCTTCTATTAGATTTTCTCCAAAATTATTTTTTACAATTTTGACACGTCGCTATAATTTAAATTGTATTAACTTGCAAGGCCTCTGCTTAAGCTTATCCCAGTATGTTCTATTACAGAGTTGAAACAAAAATTCTAACAATGATGAAAATCGATTCCTGAGAAAGTAATTTTTAAGATTCCATCTTTATATCCAAGACTATTTTTCAACTTCAGTTGCCACTGCTACTTACTTCGACAGCGCTGAAAATTAAGCACACAAGAACAGAGGTGTATGATGAAAGAATGTTTCTTTGTATTACGTATGCTATCATTCAACTCCTAATATGTAAGCCGAGACAGCGGAATCAGGGTAGTGATAAGGTTATGAGCTGGGGTACCGCGCAAACGTGGTTTGATACCCAGCGGGACAAAAACTTTTATTCTCTAAAATGTCCAGTCTTGCACTGGAGCCTACACAGCTTCCTATTCAGTGCACAAAGGCTTGGGTTTTTCTACAGGTTGGGCTTGGGCCGACGAGTTAAGCTGACCTCTCACCTCCAAGTAATGACGAGGATAAGAATGAAGGGAGCTATACTTCAAGTCCCTCATATGCCTTCATAGTGTGCAAAGGGACAATATTTTGTTTGCAGTTACTCGTAAAAATCTTCTACATTGCCGAAACAACATTACTATTATGAACATTATGAATTATTCCTGAATGGTAATAACTAGTAGAACATAAAATTAAAACAACCATACCATAAAAATGACACCATATTCCTAAGTGCACCACTGCCAATCACCAGTCTCTTTATTTCAATCAATAAAAACACTTTAAAATGTTAATAACTCATGGCTTAAAATGACAGAAAACAAGACCAGAATGTGAGAGGAGTGTTTGATCCAAAAGAAGTGTGAGAGAGGAGGAGAGAAGTCCGAAAGATACATAGGAAATAATATATAAATTATTTTAAAATAGTTGAGCAGTAGGAGCATACTGCTAGATCTATCTAATTGCTTGTCCTATATTCATCAAATTTTAAAATCACTTTCGTGTAAAAGAACTCCTTCCATTCCCTGTGTTATGGCAACTATTTTATGCCCCTAAATTTTACTAAGAAACGGACAATAAACAGAAAAATATAGAATACTCTTTATGCACTGAATGACAAAGCATGGAATAATTTGATTATTATAAAGCGCATTTGCTTTTTGGCAGCGAAAATATTTCTTTATTCTAGACAATAGGCAGTAAGCATGGATGGAAACGCTTCCGTTTCCACGAATGGTTATGCGGCAGATTGTTATTCCACAGCTCACATGTGGACGGCATGCGTAGGACTGGCAAAATGTACATCCAAACGTGACCGGACAAACGCAAGTCCACACTGAGCGAACATACAAATGCTGGCTGTCAAGAATACTCTTACACAGAAAACCCCAGTCAGGTATGCAAAGATCTCAATTGTTCAGTTAAATAACGACTTTGGGGATTCATGTGAGATGTCTGTTTCACACGACGGTGGCTACGAAATATGTCTAGTGCGGTTCTCACAATACACGGCCTCACATATCAGAAGACAAACACCAATCGGAATTCAGCTTGCCATTTCCAAAGCAGGAAACAGGTGTACGTAATAAGATTAATATCCTTGGGCGTGACGTCTTATAGTCTGGTAGATAAGTACCGACGTTTCAGACAAATTTATTCCCTCCGTTTTCAGAGTAGCGGATAGAGATGGAGCTTCTTACGAAACGTCTCTAATTATCTACCATTACACACGGAGTCTTATCCAAGAAGAGAGTAGTCTTCACCATCTTGAAAACCGTAAATCTCACACGACTAGACAGGCATATGGCAAGTTGTCATACAACCTTTACGGAATCACCTACTTGTCATAAAATTAACAGCTAACAAAAAGACTTCAGGGGAGTGTTAAAATAGTGAACCACATTTACTCATACTAACACATGGGATCTACTTCTCCATCAAAAAATTTGCGTGATCTTGCGTGCGGACTTAAAGAAAAGTAAGTGTTAAAATTGTCAGTGTTATAAAACTTTCAATGTTTCAATATTGGATGTTTGTTCTGTTCAATTATTTAAATGTTAAGATAGGGTGAAAACAGTTTTTACTTGTTAATTCAACTTAAGTCAGATTAGGGCCAAGATGTTTATCTTTTCTCCAAAGCGTGCAGACCGCCTCTGGAGCCCACTCAGCCTTCTAGTCAAGGTGAACTGAGGACCCTTTCCCTAAGGGTAGACCGGCTATTTTGTGAAGATGACTGCTCACTCCATCTAGTGTCAAGGGTAAGAATGAGTGGACAAGTATCTCCGTTCCCCGATATTCCTTCGAAGTGCTCAAAAGAACAAATTTGATGTTTCGTCTTATCATAAGCTTAATATTTATCAATTATCTATGTCGTTTGTTTATAAACTTCTCCTACCAGTTACCATCGTACTACCATAATAAGAGAGACCTAATTAATACATGTTACCAATTACTTGAAAATGTTTACATATAAGAAATTATTACTTTACAGATGTTCATTTCGTCTTACTTGAGCCATAAAAAGAATGCTTGATCGATATTAACTTTAAACAGTCACCACCAGATTTGATTTGCGATTATTTTCACACAAAAAGGTCATTAAAACTGACGTGAAATATCAAAATTAAAATTAATGTAAAGAACTAAATATTAATTTCACTTTTGGTCTTTCATGTAAATTTCAATGCTCTGATAGTGTGAAGATTTAAGGCAAATAAAAGTTTACAAAATGGTTTTTTACGACAAAAGATAGACTCCATAGTATATCAAACCGTTAGTATGTCAGTAGGTGGAGTGTTGTCATGTTCTGCTAATCATACACACAAGCCTTATGGCTGCGGAATATCCTATATAGTCCCACTTAGGCCACGTAATAAATTGTTTTATGAGAATAAAAATGGACTAGATCATTAATCATTCTCATAAATGTATTCAATCTTGATTTTACTTAGGATTTGTACAAATATACTTCATCTGCCCCTAACGAAAAACATAAACTAAGAAAAACATCCTGTTAAATATTATGCTATTTAGTTATCACTGCTTTCATTAAAATGACACCCCCCCCCCCCCGACAGTATTCCTTTTAAAATCTCATACAGTGTTTTATGTTCTCCCCTTACTTATAGCAAAATATTTATTCTTGAAAGACAGCAGAAACTGCATTCTAACCTATGACATCACAGAAGGAATTATGTACGTCTCAGCATATGGTATTCGTTTTCGCCAACTCTCCCCGACTTTCTAACAAAGGAAAACTTAAGTGAGTGGAGCTCCTTGAGACATAACCAAGAATTTTAAGGGACTAAGCCCATCCCCTTGAAATTTTTTGAATGAATATTTTAGCCTGTAGTTTGCATCTAACTATTCTTATGTATTCCCTTGGAGAAATCTGCTCCCCTATTGAACGGAGTCCTTTAACACAGGAAGTATGGAGGACAGGGCGATGAAAGACTCCCTGATGGACATTCGAACAACTCGACAGCATCAGGGGCTACTCAACCTTACTCTCATCTAATTGAAATAGAAAGAGGCAATTAACATAAATGTTTCTTTTATGTTAATCTTCCAAAGGATTGAATTATGTCTCAGGTTACTTATCAATGGCAAAGAAAATTTAAACCAGTGTAATGAGAACAATACCGTTGATAAATAGATTATTATTAGGTTATGAAGTTGACTTGCACGGAATCAATTTAGAGACCAATAATTTAATTTAGTACTGACGGTACTCAATTCAAATTTATGTAATCTTAGCATAAAACTATAAGAATTGGAAGGAAAATGGAATTAATTGATAGCACAATATTAATTGTATTTTTTGGATCGGTTATTTAGAGCTTCATGTTTACACTTTGTGAGGCCAGGTTTGAAAATAAAAATTCAGAATTTTGTCCACATAGAGCATTATTTTTTTAACAAGGGCCGTTTTATGCCTATGCTTTATTAACACGTGTGTCTTCCCAACGGAAGCGCACTGTATTCTCTGTGAACTACAGAATAATTTTTGTATAAAATATACAGTAGGTAGCCGTAAAAGTGTTAATAGCTACTAATAGATAGCCTTCTCGCCTAACTTTTAACAAAATATTCAGTTTGGGGAAACGTCAATAATGGACAGGAGGAAAGAGTGCCGCAAGTGTATCATTGAAGCACCAATTTATGATTGACATTGCATTTTCTTTATAGCTGTATATGATTAACTGTCCATTATAATATTCATAACTTCACTTTTATTTTGACGTATCAGATTATTCACTTTCAAGGTATGTGGGATTATGCCGGATGTGACACTCTCTCACTCGCCGTAAGAAAATTGATTGTTTCCATAACTATCATAGGATACAATTGGTCACTAGCAACACCTGACTGTATTGTTACTTTTCTATAACGGTCTATCATAAGTATTACGAATGCCAAATAGTGCACTATATTGGACCTTGATTGAATTGTAGTCTTATGATATACACGGCGAAAAATGAATCAATATAAGACAGATTATATATTCTATGTTCTTCAGTGCATAGGTTTTAATTGTTGACTAATCATTAACTGATATGCTTGGAGAAGGAGACGTTTTCGAAAGACTTTCTAGAGGGACGGTTTTGTTATAGTAATTTCCTTACTAAAACTCTATAACAGCACTGTGAAACACCCGGAACTAATCCACAGTGGTCTACTGTGCTGTTTATATCATCGCTCACCGACCTGAATCATAATTTACAACATCTGTCTTCTCTGTACATCACCTACAGCAATATACTACATGTACAGCAACATTTTATATCTTTTAACCGTGATTTTAACCACAATTTTATGATTTTTTAATTGTGGATTGGTTTTTACACATTACAATTGTAATTGTAGCCTTGTTATTATCAACCTGAAGATGGCCACATGAGTGGCCGAAACATGTCTTTCGTTACTAAGTAATAAAATTACATTCCTTTATTCAAGTGCATTTGTTGGTCTTTTTAAAAATTGTATACATCTGATTAATGCACGGAACATGGAACATACGAGTATAAGACAGATTTGTGGATATCTTTTTACTTTATGTTGTTTTGTTTTCTTCTTGTATTCAGGTGAGGTGGCTTTCTGTAACAAGAATTGGAAGTAACTTCCTTATTGTCATGTGACATACATCTTTCTATATTTATTTTGGTCATATTTTGTATAATCTCCAATTTCGCAGAATAAAGCAATATCATCAGTCTACAGGCCAATGGACCTATAGTTTAAGACATATTATTCGTTACCAGTTAATAGAAATGTGTCAATTAAATTAATTGCTTGCATTGCATAGTCTGTCGTATGAAATAGACATAAGGACATCTACAAACAATTCTTATAAAGAATGAAAAAAATTTAAAAAGCACTGAATAAGAAATTGAGCCATAAAGTTCTCAGATTTTATGTTGTGATGTTAATATGTAACAAGTGCGTATGGAGTTTGTGACTGACAGAGCATGTTAGTGGCAAAATAATAGACATGACAAAAATAAGACGGGATAACATGCTATTAAAATTCATCAATATGACACAATTAATATTATTGTTAGTATTATTCTTTGAATCACCACTTATGTTGAAGGATTTAATTGCTCATTATCAAAGGCGTGTTTTAGTCAAAAAATATGACTTTAATTAAACCATTCCACTTCCCTTATGGTTTCTGCTATTTAAACCAAAAATTTCGTTGAAAACCTATAATTCTCTAGGCTGTTGCCCACAACCACCACCGACAAGTAGCTCATGCAAATTTATCTAAAAATAATTTTAAATTATCACTTTTTCATATAAACTTTCGCCATTGACATGTCAGATAGAGCAAGTATTGTAACACTTCCATAAGGATTAACTAGAGAGTAAATTTTAATTAACGGAAATTAAAAACGGCAGGAATGTACAGAAAGTGTCTAATTATTCTAGTATTCAAAAGACGAGACATAACTTTTTTGACTTTATAATATAAAACTTTACACAAAGTAGTTTAGTAGTCCCACATTTGTTAATGGCCGGCAACATCACGGACTCATTCGCCACGAAGTTTCCCTACTCCCTCTAGCAGCCATAAGGCCGAAGGTTTTGTTGAAAATACGCAGGAAACTTACCCTTATGTCCCTTGTGAGTAAGGATGAAAATCCACTAAACAAGTGGACACGACGATTTTATGTCTCTAAAATGTAGACTACAGGCTTGGTGAATGGCTGAACATAGGCATAACTTAAATTATTTTAGTACAACTCATGTCCAACGGACTGAGGAAAGTAACGTGGAAGAGGATATGAAATAGGCAGATGGCTCCCGGGATTAAAAGGACGTGAGTAAAAAAGGAAAACTTACAAATGAGAGCAAGGACATAGGCTATGGAAAGAGTTAGAAAGGTGGGCACGATGTCATCTGAATTTTTGACAATAAAAATAAAAGTTTATTTATAAAATTTGTCCCCTTTTCTCTTTAAGAATGAGGTTTTTTGGGAAGTAACACCGTGTAGCCTGGTTGATGTTCATTAATGTTTCGGCGAGACCACCTGCCTCCATCCTCGGACTGTAAGTTGCTAAATGCAGGGATTTTCTCTGATACGTTGTTAAACTATCAAACTAAACAACATCACTTTCAATACAACTTTTTTCTTGAATTAAGGCCTAGTGTTTACTATATACTACAAGGTTTTTTTTTTGTATGGCTCGACAGCCTTATATGGGCCTGGGCCTCCTCTTTTCTTCGAGGTTTCATGGTCACACACATTTGAGACACACCACAGTCGGTAGGACTCCTCTGGACGAGGGAACAGCTCGTCGCAGAGACCTCTACCTGACATCACACAACACTCACAAGAGACAGACTTCCATGCCCCCGGTGGGATTCGAACCCACGATCCTAGTAAGCGAGCGGCCGAAGACCCACGCTTTAGACCGCAAGGCCACTGGAATCGGCATACTACAAGGTTTAGTATTTAAAAATTCTTTCTGCTTGCATTTATGTGTTTTATGTAATTATAAGAACAAAGAGCGATAACTGGCCTATGTAGCATTAACTATTTGGTTTAATAACCGAGAAGGAGAATGATTACTACAAATATAATTTAGGTTCATTTGATCTTTATGGTGTTAAGAGCATGCTTGATTTCAGGCTTTCGCCACGATGTAAACGAAACCTTTGGTCTTCTGGGGTGCTACGCAGCGTACAATGGTAGTTATTTACCGAAGTTTCGGGACAACCTATTGGTCCTATCTGGTCCCATCTTCAAGGGTCAAGCAGTCCAAGCAGAAAGATTTGCTCTACTTGATCCTTAAACATGGGATGGTAGGTGTACTAAAACGTCGATGACTATCAATCTACTATGTTAAGAGCACAGTAATGGCTGCAAAAACTTCAAACCTCATATTCCTTTTCTTCTGACAGATCAGAGATTTCTTAAGAAGACAGACACATTTTACTACGTTACCAATAGGCCTACAATAACAGCAACAACTTAAAGTGCATAAGATCAACTTTATTTTCAAATAGATAATTAGTGGTAACAGGAGGCAATTCCTAGAATTTTACTGACTGGACCACCTATAAATCGGGAGAAAGACGTTCTATCGTAACACATAATAGCAAATATAATC
This sequence comes from Reticulitermes speratus, assembly GCA_021186555.1. Lineage (NCBI taxonomy): Eukaryota > Metazoa > Arthropoda > Insecta > Blattodea > Rhinotermitidae > Reticulitermes > Reticulitermes speratus. Next base: position 32,909,181 of record JAJKFL010000003.1, on the reverse strand, counting down.
TCAATTAAGAAAGACATTGTAAGACTTTACTTTTTCATTGTGGTGTGTTTAGTTTATGGTCCCCTGACTTTACAGACCTTGTTGTCATGTTTGTGGATGTCAACGTTTCTTTTCCTATTCATTTAAACCCTGAAGATGGAGGCGGTGTGTTTGCTCGAAATATTGGTATCTACTGAGTATACCGGTACATGCCATCATAACCATAAGGCCATAATCTATAACGACATTCTTGGTGGTAAATTCTAGTTAAATTCCTAATCTTCCTGAACGTGCACAGATGCACAAATCAGTCAACTGAGGAGGAATTGTGCATAGCATTCTCGAAAATGAGGACGACGGAGCAGTAGCGTCCTGCGATAGAAGAAATAATAAAAATATAAAGCTGCAAACCGAGGTGAAGGAATGAATTAAAAGATTTTCTTGAAAAATAACATTAGGGCGCAAGGTGCAATAAATTCAACAGTCTGTGACGACAAGAAACGACACATATATAATTTGAGACTCATTATTTTGAAACTCCTATGTGTGTACGACCACTCCCTTGATTAAATAAATTTTTAGGTAGCATACTTCATCATCACGTCTTTGACTGAATGGTAGACTCTACCCTAACAATATCGATTACAACTTTATTTCCCCATTTAGCTTCCCTTTCAAAATAGGCCTACGCCCTTTCACCGGCTGCTAGTAGCTGGTAACTCGACCAGGTACGGCACTAACACACTAGAGTTCCTAGGAATGTTGTTATGGATTGAAGAGATATCATGTCCTAAACTTCTGTGTCAAAATTCTAAATGTTCCGATTTATTATATCCAGGCAAATGCCGGGACAATACCACACATTGGGTCACGACCTCCTCTTCCAAATCCTTTCCAGTTCATCATTCATCCATCATCCCACAACTCGGCACTGTGTAGTCTGAGCTTCTAAAGTCGCCTTTAATCAAAATTAAATGCATAAGAAGGATAGAATTTAAATACGTTTCTTTGCGCTTTTCAGATAACCAAACTAACGTGCGTGTAACAGAGCAGGCTTCTCTACGGTAAGCTGAGAGGCAGTGAGATTTTTATGAAACTAGTCGCTTTTAACACAACTTGAATAATCATGAGAATTTTCACAAGAACTCTGTCATACCTTGAGCGAATTAAATGCTGTCTAGATAATAAAATCGTATTTTATTTCCTTAAGATTGACTTTAATATTATCCTTCTGCCGTAGCCTATATTATAAAGCTACTATGTATTAGTATTTCTCATGTTTTAAAGGTGTAGCAAATTTGTAGTAAGTAATTAATTTATTTTTTAAGAAACACGTAAATAACACTGTCGATAGGTTGTGTCAATTCTCCTAGAAGTCTATGTAAATTGTAGGTATATTTCCACCCGCATACTCCTCTTCATCATCGTAAGGAAAAATCTATGTCCCCATCTTGCGATTAATGAAGGAATTTGTGTACAGTATGGCTGTGCCAGTGTATGCCTGTATGACAAAAATACCAACATAGGTCTATTCACGCAACTTCCTAGAAACATGCTGGCAAATTTTATTGTCTCTTGCCTTCAGAAAATCTCCAACTTTACTAAAGAATTCTAAGTTATAATAGTGTGAATATCTAAACACAGATAAGTACATTCCTCATAACAAAATCAAATGACATGGACAAATCAAATCTGACATAATGTGATAGAGTATTAAGTTTATGACACGAATATTTAAGATTGGGCCTATCTTAAAATATACGTTGGGCCGACTATACCTCATCGCTGCCAGTGAAAAAGCAAGAAAGTTAAACACAAATTCATATCGAGTTAGAAGTTACCGTCCTTTTTCATTCTTCTATCTTACTTTATTTACGAGTACCTTCCTCTTCAATTTCCGTCTTCATTATTTCGTTGTGTTCTACATAATTCTTTCTTTCTTTCCTTTTTTCTTTTATTGAATTCAGGCGCATTCACATCTCTGAGGAGCGTCTAAAAGGATCGCTGTCCGTACATGCATCTGTGCACATGTACTAATTCAAAGATCATGAAATGTGCTTTCATAAATTTTATTATTGGAGGATTTTATGAAAAAATTCAGTCATTTTCTTCTTCTAATCGGACAAAAAAAAACGGACACTTTTAACAACGACTTACATGCACTATTTTTCATATCTCCAGCGTAAATTGTTAATCGTTATGACGAAGAATGAAATATCAATTTTATGTCATAAATTTTAACTTTAAATTATTGGAATAAATATAGTTAAAGAAGGATGTATGAATATTTCCGGAACTTTAGGCTTATGTGGACAGCTAAAATGGTACCAAAGTATTCTTTCCATCCTACCACTAAGAAGCTGAATCGGTCAAAATTTCTCTGCGCCAGTCAACACCAGGTTTCATAAAATGTGCAGTCCATTTCAATTAAATTTATAATACCTACTATCCAACAACATTTTAAAAATTGCTCTCTTTACCAAAGTTTTTATTGTATTATTCCCAGCCCCTCTAATTCTAAAGCTATTTTTGTGTTGCTTTCCAAATTGTATTTAAATTTATATCTTAACATTTTCCTAAATGTTTCCTTGCCGGTCCTCGGAGCACCGCAGTACCTTCCTACATCCAACTGTCTTATTAATTGATAGACACTTCCTTTCAGAAAATTTCTGTCCCCAGCGCTGAGCCTCAGAAGATTTTAGAAGTATGTGAGCGGCATTCTTCTTAACACGGCGTAGTGGATAATTTCCTCCATTTGTCCGACCCCGTATCCCCTTCAATTTCCATTGTTTATATCATTGTATTCCACTTCTCTCGTTCCTAGCACAACAGGTTACATAGTTTTCTTTCACCCATCCAACTTACATTTCACAATAATATCTAGTAAAATTTGGCCCTTAAGTTAGCTTTATAAACCCAAATTAATGAGAATATTATTCAAAGCTTTTTCTAAGTGAATAAGTCCATTTATGTATTACGTACTCCCTTTCTTTATTGGTATTTATCTCAAGTATTTGGCAAATGCAGATTTTGTGATCAGTTTTAAATTATTACGCCAAAATCAACAGCGATTTTGCTCAAAAGTGTAATCTAAATATCAAGTTAACCTTGAGAGAAGAATGTTGTATAATATGTTGCATGCGGTTTGTAAAATTAAGTGCCTGTTTAATATTTATCAACAATTATTTCTGAAATCTAAATTGTGTTCTTTTATAGATGAATAGAAGGGAGACTCCTTTTCTTTCTGATGCAATTTTTAACTATTAAAAAATATAACTAAACGAAAAAGCTATGGGTCTTCTAACTTAGTGTTACACCTCCAGTTTTAAAGAGTTTTGCCGAAATGTTAAGAAAACCTGGAGGTTTAGAACATTTCTTTCAGCTTTTCAATAATAGTCCTAATCTGAAGCTAAAAGCATTAATTTAACGTTGTAGAAATTTACTGTGTTATGTAGCCTTTTCAATATGACTAAAGTGATTAACCCCATTAAAGGTTCAAAAGAAACAAAAGTGCTTCTTCGATACGTTAAATTTGTTGTGGAAATTTGTAAGTACTCCCGTTCTCAGTTTTACAAAGTTACTTCGAGGTTGGCAATCATTCTTACATTCACTTCTGCTGCCATACATGTCTCTAATATACTCGTATTTTTTCTTATCATTCGTAACGTCTTAAAATTATGTGTGGTAACATGTTAAAAATGTATCTGGTCACTCAACAATACCCAGTGCCCCCTTCAAGAATGCGTGAGCTATACATCTACTTCCTTTACGTACCTTAACGACGTCCACAGGTACAATTTTTCCTTACCCAGGCCTTATTGATATATTGCAGCAGAAAATATATATAAATGATTAGCTCTGAATATTCTACATTTCTGGGTTTCAGCTGAAGTAATTTAAATAAGCAAAGAATTTTAATACAAATTACATAAAATTCCATATCTGTGCATTGAATGAATTTTTTTTTTTTTTCCACTTTAACAATGGCAGATAATTTGTTACGAGATTTTAATTATTTGTCTTATTACACAGCTACTAATTATTCTGTGTTAAAGAAGGTAATTCACCCGAAGAGGATGAGCAGAAGTGTAATATGGGGCACCAGCGATTTGGTGGAAAAGCCCGAAGGAAAGAGAGGATTCTGAAAAACTAAGCTTAGATGGAAGGATAATATTAACACTGGACCTTAAAGAAACAGGGTAGAAAAACATGGACTTAATTTATCTGACTCAGGACACAGACAAGTGCCCAATTGTTGTAAACGCAGTAATAAATCATCGGGTTTAATAAAATGTTAGGAATTTCTTGAGTAGCTGAGGAAATATTAGGCTTTCAAGGACGATAGTACTCCATACACTTGTTTGGTAGAAACCAAAGCAAACAAATTCAAAACTTTCTTAAATAAATACATTCCACTACGTTATAATATTAGAAATTTAAGTATTCTGGTTACGTAATTTAAAGTGTCAGTAGCTAGATCCATAGTCCGGAATAAAAAACTCATTTTAAAGTCTGAAGCTACTGTTCCTATTTTGTAAGATGAGATCAAAATATTACATAAAAAGGTAAAGCAATCCCATTACAGGCCTGGACAGGCCCTTAGGGTTCCAGGAGGTTCAGGCTCCCAGATTTCTTGACAATCGGCACATGAAGGTGGTAAGGTTGTCAGCCCCACGCACCGGCCACCTTTACCCCCCAGGAAATATTCCTGGTACTCATTTCTGTTAGCGGCTGAGTCGACCCCAGGGCCATAGTGCGACCGAAAGGATTATGTTAATGGAAAATTCCAATGACACCATCGGGAATCGAACCCGCGACCTTACAGCTTGTAGCGCAGTGCCTAAATCAACTGCGCCTTTATATATATCTATAAATATCTGTAATTCTTAAAAGTGTTAAAAATAATTCTAGAAAGCATTTTATCTTATTTAAAGACGAATTTAGAGAATAGTACCGAGAAATAATGTAGAATATTTCATGAATTTTTGTGGGTTTTGCAGTAGGCCTATAGCCCATACGTATGTCTGTGTGATGCCTGTGAAGGAGTGTGACTGACAGGAGAAGCCGCAGACTTGGGATGAACCCTTACAGCGCTTCATGGACGGTGCTGCTCTCATACGGAACAATCGTGAAGGTGTATGGAGAGGAACACGTGCTTCTTTATAACGAGTTCCCTTGTGCATAGCCAATGCAGAATGTCATTTTAACTGCCTCTTAAGTACGTACGTTATGAGACAACTTAACGTAAAACATGACTACGTAACTATGTAATAGCCGAGGCACGATCAGCTTTGGATAACACTTTTCATTCAGAGTACACCAATGAACAGCCACCTTACGTTTGACAGATATTTCATAGGATGTTTCATATGTAACAAACTAAGGGAAAAATTTCTGTCTTTGTTCTGTCCCATGCACGAAGACGTTATTTTAGTAGGCAAGCCCAGTAACAGTGATTGCCGAAAAATCTGTCGTTATTCTAAGTCGACAAGTGCTTATATTCTGTCGTTGATGCAGCTTAGACTTTCGCCAGTAAATATAACCTGCATATAAGAACATCCCCTGCTTTATAGATGTTATCCAATACATCTAGCTTATACAGTGCAGGTGTGCTTTTATAGCACATCTCTAGTACTGCAGTATAATATAGGCCTATAGCCTAAAGTAGATCAAACATCAGAGCTATCTGTGAAAATCATACCTAAAGGTGGAAACCCTTAATTTGTCTCGTTGAAATTTCAAAAAAGCTTGGTAGCAATATATTCTACTAGACCAATGCGTCACTGAATTTTGCAAATACAATCTCATGATTGATTGGCACTGAATTAGACACATCAGGTTTGGTTTATGGGAGTGATTATACTCAGGCTTATGGAAATATTCTAAATAGGCCTACCATGAAGAAAAATACACCGATTAGAGTCTAGTAAGAATGTTAGTCTAAAAATAAAAGGGAAATAATGAAGACCTAGGTCATACGTACGGTAGGCTCATGTAACATCAAATAATGTAACGTAAAATTAAGCTATATTTCTAGAGCAAAAGCAGCTAACAAGAACTTTGAATGAGATATAGGTTGAAGTATCTTTGATCATTAAAATTCAAAATTGCTTCAGTTTCATACTACCAAAGAATTTGTTAGTCAGAAATAATAGATGGTTTTATTAGTACTAAAGATAAATTCTGTGCCGCGGAGGTTTGGTTCTACTGTAAACGTAAACTAGATTCGAATGAAAATAAATATTGTTAGCAAATTTGAACGGCAGGTGCTTGAAATATATGAAGGTACATTAATGACAAGTACTTTGAAAGAAAGAGCGAGCAACGAAATAACACAATGAGGGCACTAGTTCCGAGAACAATTTTAAACATCAGATCATTAAGTCTCGAATGAAGAGAGCCGGACCTATACATATTCTGTAAAGGTTATGTTAAAATACTGCATTACTTGTGAATTCCATTTGCATTTGAAATGCAGGTTCTACCTATTTACTTACGATTACACCTAATTCTTTGCTTCTTGTCAGATTTTACGAAACTGTGGCCTGTTAAGTAATGTAGCCATTAAAAATAGACACTTAAAATTGAAAACCATGAAACGTTATAGGCCGGGTCTACACATTCAAGGTATGGTGTGTGAATGCATCTGTTGCAACATGTATTAAGCAAATTAGGCACACACTACATTATTGACTTCAATATGCACGTACCTATAAGCTGTATTGGTATTACACTACAACTGTTTTTTATGTCCAGTTCCTTCTGCAACTCAATAAAGCCTTCATAAATTTTTCACAAAATGCTGGCCTACAGCCACGTATATTTTATAAATTACTTTCGGTAACTTTGAAGTAGGTCTGAAATTTAAACTGAACGACTTCGCTACTTTTCGTGGCATAGATTCAACAACGTTATTTTTTGGCGTGGGCTCCTTTATATTTGGTGAAGACAACTGAAAAACTAAAGAAACTGAACAAGTAACCATTAAAGTGAAGGAAGAGGAGCATGCTACATTATAGGCCTATATACATTTCATAAGGTAGTATGTATAGAGACACGCTATGGGCTGGACTGTCCAGAATTCTTAACCCGTTGGGGACAAGAATTGTCTCACATTTCCAGACCGGGTCTGGAGTCCACCCAGCCTCTTGTACAATGGTACCGGGTCTCTTTTCCTGGGGTAAAGCGACCAGGGCGTGGCGTTAACCACCAACCCTATCTAGTGCTGAGGTTGAAGAAAGAATAGAGCTATATCTGTATTTCTCCCCTGTGCCTCCATGGCTTGTTGTGGGGCGAATTTTATCTCTTTTACCTATTTACATATTTAATAAACAAAGCGAGATTTAAGGTTCTCACAGCGGTGTTGATGAAGATTCAAGCATTCTGGAATGTTATGCCTACCCGACTGTTATGTAGTTAAGTTACCCTGGTTTCGGAGATGCTTAGTCTTCTCAGACTGTTTGACCCTGAAATCGAAGGCACTACGCCCTTTCTAAACGTTGGTAACTGTATACTTATCAGTACGAAAGAGACTTCTACTTATTTAAGCTTCATGATCCTGAAGTATGAGGCACTAGGTTTGTCCGAAATGTCAGTAACTATTTACCAGTCAATATGATGTATCATCTCAACGAAACTTGTATCATCAAGATGAAGCAGTTTCTGCAGGATGAATTCGACTTTAACTAGTCTATTCTTGTACCATTTAATTCTGGCTTAATTAGATATCGTTCATGGACATTTCAAGGTAAATTTAAAAACGACCCATATTCCTAATACTAATTAAGCACGAAGCTACTAAGAATTTGGAGAGGGAGGAAAAGTCCTGTAGCTCGATACAGGCAATTTTTAACATCGACATTCTATGAACCAAGTGGTCAGTTTTACATCCAGTTTCTTTAGATAAAAGGACTTTTTAAGGTCAATTTAAAAATGATTGATTTTCCTCATCCTCATTAAGCACGACGCTGTTCAGTGTGTGGACAATGAAGACAGATCTTGTAACTCTATACAGAATATTTTTAACACCGACGTTCTATATAACTGAGTGGTCAACTCCATATCCAATTTCTTTCGCTGTCTTCCCGTTGATTGTGAGGCTGTGTGGAGGAATTGCTAATGACCCTGTCAGAATCTGACCTCCGTCTCCAGTCTGTAACCTAGATATTATGCTGTGTTACTCCTTCTGCTTGTCCTGATGTGCAAAGTAAAAGTAAAAACATACAAAGTTTCCTTGTGCTTAGCTTAATTAAGTATCATGCCATGAAAGCGTATGGGGCTCCTTACTCTTAACCTCTGCACTAGATAAACCTGAGAGGCCAGCTTTACATTCCGATCACTTGACCTCTAGAAAAATAGCCCCCGGGTAGCCAATGAATAGTGGGTGGGGCACAGAGACTCTCTGAATGCTTTGGAGAAGGGAAGAATCACTCCCTGTGCTGTGAATCGAAATACGTTTCCTTTGTTGTCCATCCCGTAGCTTACACCAACTCCGCTGTTTATCGAACACAATCTTGTAATAAAAATGTTTCCTATGTTTTGCCTAAGAAACTCGACACTAGGAACGTAGTTAAGTTAAACATGCCTGTAGCATCTAATAGGATTATATGGTGGGTTTCTCTGAAAGTGGCAATGAAAATTCGGGCTTCATAAAATGCCGGAAATTTCTTTATTAGCTAAACAATTCTTAGCTTCTCAAGAAAAATCCTTTCCTTTGAGTTAAATTAGTTATATTCTTTGTATTTCATTTAGGATTGTCTTCAAGTAGGACTTCCATTATCATATAGACTCAAATAGAAATACATTCACGTAGTCAGTTTTTGTTACATGTACAGGCACAAGCAAGAGTATGAAAACTGTCTCTTTCAGAATATTTACTAATATTATGTTGATATTTTTTTTTTGTGCTGGACGAAGGGTCCTCGCACCACAGCCTTAAGGCTTTTTGTGCAACCCCAATGAAGATGATGAAGATGAGCAGTTTTTTTTACCAATTATTACAATTAATGGAACACCAGTGGAATGAAATCGACAGGGGAAAACCGACAACTCGGAGAAAAACCTGTCCCAGTGCCACTTTATCCATCACAATCTCACATGGACTTGACCTGGGACCGAACCCGGGCTTCCGTGGTAGGTTATTTTGATATTAGTCTTAATGATTATGCTTCAAACATAGATATCACTAACAGATTTGAAAACCGTTCATGTAATAGCTTGTAGCGACCTGGTTATAACCTATTTGAGAGTAGTGCGTGTAAGACTTTTCTAATATCGGTAGTTAATGAAGCTGTAAATTCATGAGTTATATAGCGTAGGTGACAGTTGAAGGAGTGCTGAGTTATACTGGTAGCGTAAATATAAGCACTCGGACAAAAGTATTTTTCAGTGACTTCCTGCACACGTCCCACATGGACCGGCATCTGATAGATCTCGAGCTACCGCGGTAACAGTCTGACGACTAACTGCTTGACCCATGACATGGACGAGACATACCACATTCGATAGGACGGACTCCTCTGGACAAGCGATCAGACCGACGAAGAGACCTGTACCTGACAATACACAATAATCAGAAGAGAGAGACACACCCATCACCCCGGCGGGATTCGAAACCGCAATCCCAGCAAGCGAACAGCAGCAAGCCCTTAGACCTTAGACCGCGCGGCCACTGGAATCGGCGTGAAGGCTACTAGGCTGTACCCACTGTTACAGGCACTTTCTAGAAGAGTTACAAGTAATTATTAGCCTCGCTTAGTGCGTGCGCCCTTCCGCATGGAACAGCGCTGCTCGATCAGTGGGACTGGCGGGGAAATTCGTATTTAAGATTCTTACTAAAATCTGGCGACGAAATCCGAATTTGGTGAAAATCGGAAGAAGCGACAGACACTGTACATGAAGACGTAGTTACATTCGTCGTAACACGTCACATTTAATGTCTTTATATTTAAAACAAACTCTGTTCTGTGTGAGGTGCAAGCTGAAACAAAGGATACAGTTGGTGTTCTAAAAATAACAGTTCTGAACTTTCGATTGTAAATCTCTCCTTTTAAGACATTTCGACCTTTACGAGTTATCGATTTAGATCATTTGTAAGCCAGGGAGAAATATTATACTGTGCTGTGTCAAACTTGGACTGGCAAATTTAGAACACAACACTTCTCAGTGAAGTTACAAATTTCAGATTTGAAGAAAATGACAGAGCGAATCGCGCCAGAAGTGGATATTTCCTAACTTGTCTTCATAACATATTCAACAGCGAGAAAAAGTTTTCGTTACAAACGAGTGTAGGTTATATTAACCCACTATAAAGTCTGGATAAACGTGTTAGGTCCTTACCGGATCTCATTGACTTTGGTTTAGCCTAACCTGCTGCGCGATACATTTAAATTAATATATATTTTATATTATTCATCCCGTTGTGTACTACACTAAACAAGAATAACTGTTTTCAGTCGAGCACAGCTATTTTCTTTAATAACAAAGCTACATATTTCGGCTCGACACTACAACCTGAAAATGGCGTGCGTTTAGCCGAAACATGTTAATATAAAATAGCTGTGCTCGACTGAAAACTGTCGTTTTTTTTATTCATTAAAACATTAGGCCTAAATAAGTATAGTAATTATGCTATGAGATGGACGGTCCGGGGTTCGAATTCCGCTAGAGGAAAGAGATTTTTCCCTTCTCCAAAACGTCCAGATCGACAATGGGGCTCACCCACCCTCTTGTTCAATGGGTACCGGCATTTCTTCCAAGAGGTAAAGCGGCCATGGCATGAAGTTAACCACTCACCTTCACGTAGTGGCGAGGTTGAAAAGGAGTGAAGCAATACATGCACTCCCCCTATATGCCTTCATGGCGCGGAGAGGGAAAACTTTACCTTTAACGGGTAACGGATTTTTGCGATTTGTGAACATACCTGTACATGGTACAAAAAATCTCCGAAATTGGTCTCGTTGCATGTAATTTGTAATACATATTTTACTTTCAAAGACAACAGTTTTATTGTGTTCAACAATGCATGCTACCTATTTCGGTCTATACCACCATCTTCAGACATGAATGTACATAATTTAAAGCCTAGGGGCATGTCAGTTTTCATCCAAAGTTAATCCCCTAATCTTCGCGAGCAAAAAGGTCACATCCACTTTCGTTCACGACCAACAGGTATAATATTCTTTTTCGTCCACGGCTCATAACTCGCGAATGAGCATAAGGCAGTTTCGGAAGACATTAGTTTCGGGTGGAAGAAGATTGTTTGAAATAAATTTGACCTAATTTAATGAGAAATCCTTTATTAAACAATGTACTAAAACAATATAAAAATTTTTATCAAGCAATGTAGCCTTAGTTTAATGAAATTCTTAAATAAGTATAATTACAACATCCACGAAAATACAGGTTGGGCAAAATTCATTCATCTTTTTGATTTACGTAGTAATCTGGTGGCCTCCGTGAAGAGATTGAACTAATTGTGTTATAGAGTTCGGCTAGGGACGCCATTTAGTAAACATAGATCAGTGATCGGCTGTAAACCGTGCGTTCGCCGTAGAGACGTTTTTAAAAAATAACGACTCTGTGATACCAACGCAACAAATATTTAGACGACATTTTAACACTGGAAGACATGGAACGGTTCCTAATCGCAGCACCATCAAGAAATGGGTACAAAAGTTTCGAACCACGGCTTCTGCAACAAATAAAAACACTGAAGGCAGAGTCAGAATTGTGCGGACACCGGAAGACACTGAAACGAGCACGAGCCGCTATCGGTCGTAGCCCCAAACGATCAGCACGCAGACATTCAGTTGCCCTCAACATATCGAGCAGATCGCTCTTACGGATACTTCATTCTGGATTACGTTTTCATCCCTACCAACTACACACTGTGCGAGAACTGCCAGACCGTGATTTTGCTTCAAGAAGTGCATTTTGTGAGCAATTTGTTACATTAGTGAACGAAAATTCAGATGCTACTGGTCAGGTGAAGCTCACTTTGAACTGCCTTGTTTTGTGGCTAAACAAAACAGGAGTGGAGCTAATCTGAATGAATTGCATGAGAAACCACTTCACAGTCAGAGAGAAAGAGTACGGTCTGGGATATTAGCGTTTGGTATCATTGACCCTTACTTTTCGAGGATGAAACTGGCAATGCGGTTACTGTGACATCTGAGCTTTATGTGCATACGGTGAATGAGTTCTTGCTTCCCGAGTTACGCCGTCGTGATATGGACCTTGCAACCTTCTGTTTCCAACAAGATGGGGCAACAGCACTTACTGCTTGGCAGTCGCTGAACACCTTAAGAACTCGGTTTAAACATCGCATAATCCCCCGCTATGGCGACATTTGTTGGCCAGACTGTCCGGTCAATCTGTCGGCTTGTGATTTCTTTTCGTTGGGAGAATTGTAAAGCAAAGTGTTTCAAGCACGTCCGGCAGACTTTCATAACCTCAAACAGAGAATTCTGATGAAATCAATATCATCCCTTCGGCCATGTTACTTCGCGTAATGCAATGTGTTTTGAACCGAGTGCATCAGTGCATCAAACTTGAAGGGTGACATCTGATGGGTGTTATGTTTAAGAAGTAACTCTGCTATGATGTTCCTAAATAATGGAAGACATCTTTCATTTTACATTGCTTTGAATAAAATTTATTATAATGTGGTCGAGTAGTGTATCTTTAAAAAGATCAATGAACTCTACCTTCTTTTAATAAAATTCTTAAGTTAAGGATAATTACATTAATCAGTTGTAATTACATTAACAGTTTGTTCATACTTATATTACATGTCTTTTTCTGTATCTGTAACTACCTTCGGAAAAAAATTCTAACCTAGAAATTTCTCCTCTTTCATGTTTTTTAATTAAATCTTCTACCAATTTCTTAGCAACGTGACTTCTTTTGTTGGTCACTGTAGCAGGCAAATTAACACTTCATAATTTTATGTAAATCATAATTTTATATTCTGTTAACTTAATTATGCATAAATTAATATCGGGTTGAGGATGGTAAAAGTATTTCGATAAGTGTGAGTGATAAGACTCACAGGCGTTCGTTGTCAACTTGAGACTACTGCTGACAAAATATCCAGTTAGTTAAATATTACGAGATAGCAGTGACCTCTTTGGCGCCCAGACCGGGACATGAAGTGATGACGTCAGAACACGGACGACAAAGTGCATGAAGAAGAGAAGGGCCAGCTGATCCTCTTACCTATCTGCATATCGCTATCAGAATAAGAATAATGACAGCTGCAAACTGTGAGCGGAGAATGTAAGAACAGGGATCTGTTAGAAACAGTAATCGAACTTGATTGGCTGAATAAAAAAAGTAAGTAACATGTTAATCGAAACCAAATGACTATACATGTTGGCGGAAAGGGGTGAAAACAAAGGTTACGTCATTCAAGCTGACCAAGTATGATTTGGCAACCGCATACCTGGACACCTTGGTATTGTTTTTATTGAAGGGGATATTTTATTCCATGGCGCGACATTCCATACTGGGCCAAGGCCTGCTCATTATCGAAGCTTCACGATAGGTAAGACTCCTCTGGACGAGTAATTAGCCCGACGCAGAGACCGCTACCTGCACAACACACAACACTCACAAGAGACAGACATCCATGCCCCCGGCGGGATTCGAATCCGCAATCCCAGCAAGCGAGCGCCCGCAGACCCACACCTTAGACCGTGCGGCACCGTTCACGGGAAGGAAACATGAACAATAGCGGTGGAAGAAAGCGGATATAACCTTCGACTGGCTTGAGAGCTACCTGCTTTTCTCGTGGACGAAAACGGATATGATTTTGAAGCCTTCGACTGACCGTGTACGAAAACTCACATCCCGAAAACTAGTGGAATTGTTTTAAATTATGTACATTTATGCCTGAAGGTGGTCGTATAGACCGAAACTTGTAGCATGCATTGTGTAATACAATAAAAGTGTCGTCTTTGCCGGTAAAGTATATATTAAGCCTACTATTGATTTATCCAGGATGAATTCCATCGAAATAGCTCACTGCATGTGCTGTTGTATGTCTAGTTGTCACGCCACTCTTCGTGTAGGCCTGTGACTACCAAAGTTAGGGCAACAGAGTGAGTGAAACACTGAACGTTTTGGGACGGACGTTAGTATTGTCATTATGACAGGCAAAAGAATTTATTAAAGGTCCCATCAAGAAGGACCTAAAAAGTTCAACTGCCCGGTGTAAAGAACTCACTTCCTAACATAACTCCTCCCCACCTCTTCTACCAGTCATGAAAATGTCGCGTTATTGCCTCGTAGGAAGAATAAGATGTTCATGCTTTTACACATGGTTGAAATCTCAACTTTTCCCTCTGCCGTCACATGTCTTTACAATGTAGACTAGACATCTATTTAACCAAAAATTCCAGACACATTTCTTCAAATATAGACCCACTTTCGTTCTCTCTGAGCAAAAAATTTCTACTATATTTCCATATTTCTTTCTCTCCTTGCCTCTCACACCATAAATTCCTTTCTTTCCAGATTAACTCTCTGTTGAAGCGACTCCCATGTTGGATTCCATGCTACGGTCACGTGATCTACTCAAAGGTCCAATGGGAGACGACGCAGTTTCCTGTATAGATCCTCGGAGTGGCAAGTCCCCGCCTCCTGCATTCAGTGTCAGCTACGCCACGACAATGCCATCGTATCGGCTCGCGGGGCAGGGAGCAGAGGGAGTTCCGCCACGTTACGGTGTAGCAGCATCCTCATTGGGCCCGAAAACGTTAAAAACTTTTACTGTATTACCTTTAGTTGCCTTGCTCTGAAGCCCCAGACGGGAACGCTTTGGATATTTCCTTACGGAACAAATGTGTTTACCATTTAGCTGAGGTCCATTGCAAGAATTGTGATAGGCCTATTCTGTAGCAAAAAGACCCCTATGCTGAAAGGTAGTATAAACTTTTCGTTTTCCTAAATTGAGTAAAGTTTAGCATACATAAATCTACAAACATTGATACGTTTTCAGAATAAAACGAACACTGTACATATCCTAAAAATGTTACGAAACACACATTTCAGCATTAGCACTGATTACAGGGCCAGAGAGGTCACTGTTATGGATTACGTTATGTGACGTCATGATTTCAAGTTAATTGAAGTCTGATAATCTACTGACTAAAGGTGAGCGTTTTTATATTGAAAATCTTTAAATAGAGCGACATATAATTTTTCAGAAACAAAATAAAAACCTTAGTGGGATCTGACACTTTTGTAGCTGGTTGACTGCACGGCATTTTGAGTATATCTGTGAGAAACATTGTATGATTTTGAAGGTTTAAGGTACCGGGATAGCTAATATTGACACAGCGACCACACTATGGGCTGAGAGACCAAGAAATCTGGTTTCGATTACCGTCAGCGTAAGAGAATTTCCCTTCCATAATCCTAACTAGACCTTGGGTCAACACAGTCTCTTATTAGTTGGATATCATGGTTCTGTCCTCTCATATAAAGAGCTTGGAACTTGAAAATTAAACTGAAAATAATCTAGTTCCCAGGTTTAAAAAAAGTAGGGCTATACCTCTACTCCGTAATGCAGAAAACTGTACTACTTTTCCCAGGCACAGAGTTATGAGGTTTGGTTATATTCAGACAAATAATTATTTGACACAGGTTACTAGCGAAAAGTATTATTTATATTAGTCGTCTTTATTATGTGAGATCTTAGGTTCTCATGGAGGTCATTGTGATGACTGCTTTCGTCTGCTGTGTGACGCCGTTTCACTTGGTACGTATAAATGATAAGTACCAACATTTCGGACTAAGGCGTTGTCTCCATTTCAACTTTTAATGCCCGCCGTCTACCCTGAATATGGAGACCTCATATTCATTTCATGCTTTTACACATCTGCTAAGTTACGCAGTGTCACACTAGAAGGAAGAAAATCTTCGTACCTTTATTGATTTATAAGGGAAGGGGTAATGATATCCCTAGTCTTATGTAGTTTCGCGAGCCTGTAGCAGCATCGTCCAGCACATTTCGATTTATACGGCAAAAAAGTGTGAACATTTCTATGAACATCACGTTACCACAAGCCATTATGTCTTTATAAACGTACTGGGAACCTCATGCTAGTAAAGGACAGCTGTATTGACAAAGTTCCTAGAAACATCATGTACTAGAAGACACCCTATATTTATAAACTTGCTGAATATTTCGCTACTACAGAAGTCACTGTATTTATGAATTTGCTGGGAACATCACGCTACTGCAAAGGACACTGTGTTTGTAATCTTACTGTGACCTTCATGCTACAAAGGACATCTGTCTTATGAAATTTCTGTAAAAATCAGGCTACTACAGGAGACGCTGTGTTTATAATCTTTCTGTGAACATCACGCTGTTACAGGACACCCTGTCTTTACAACTTACTTTTAACTTTGCCATAAATAATATAAGTAAATCTTGCTGTCAGAATTTATGACACAGCATCTTTTCTAGCCCAGCTATTGGTGCATTAGGGCAGGTTAGAACTCAATAATTTCATGCTTTTCTGCGTTCCTCAATTTTGAAAACTTATGTAAGAATATTCAAATACTCGTATATTGTCAAAAACCAAGACCAACTAGATGCATCTAGTTGGTCTTGGTTTTCGATATATACGAGATGCACGGTGAAAACAATATTCAAATACTCGTATATTGTTTTGTGGAAAATATAAACCATTAATTCTAGGATTTATGGTGATTTTAGGCAACCTAGTAAGTTTCCATTAAACTATGTGCGACGTACAAGATGAAATTTCACGTTGTAGTAATTAACGGACTTAAATATATGGACACATGCTTTACGGAAGTTATAGGTATGTGACGGATATAAGCGAGCTTGCTATAATGGAAGTAGTACGAATCCTGTTTCTGGTTGCTCGTATTACTTAGAGATGCAAGCTATTTTTTCCGTCTCCGCTAAACCAAACAATCCCTTAGTACTTCTAAGGGAAAGACCTGCTGTTTGCTGTGACAATCATACAAAACTCATAAACTGTCTACACTGTGAGGCAAATTGCTGAGTTTATTAATGTTTTAGTGTTTGGCACATATTATACTTAAAAGGAGTGTTTAAAAGTTAGGGAAAATTGCAGAGTTTAAAAGTACCTGAATACTCAGTAGCATGCAGTAAAGCCGAAATTCATCCAAACTATATAGCGTGATTTAGACTTGTAGGCCTGGGTGTTTTTTTTTGTTTTTTTGTTTTTAGGTTTTGAAAAGGCTGTTGATAACATATTGGGGCACTGTTGAAGTACATTAGCCTAGACCTAGTCTTTATTCACGCACGTCTCGCTGTTGATAACATATTGGGGCGCTGTTGAATACATTAGCCTAGACCTAGTCTTTATTCACGCACGTCTCGCTGTTGATAACTTATTGGGGCACTGTTGAAGTACATTAGCCTAGACCTAGTCTTTATTCACGCACGTCTCGCTGTTGATAACTTATTGGGGCACTGTTGAAGTACATTAGCCTAGACCTAGTCTTTATTCACGCACGTCTCGCTGTTGATATAACTTATTGGGGCACTGTTGAAGTACATTAGCCTAGACCTAGTCTTTATTCACGCACGTCTCGCTGTTGATAACTTATTGGGGCACTGTTGAAGTACATTAGCCTAGACCTAGTCTTTATTCACGCACGTCTCGCTGTTGATAACATATTGGGGCACTGTTGAAGTACATTAGCCTAGACCTAGTCTTTATTCACGCACGTCTCGCTGTTGATAACATATTGGGGCACTGTTGAAGTACATTAGCCTAGACCTAGTCTTTATTCACGCACGTCTCGCTGTTGATAACATATTGGGGCACTGTTGAAGTACATTAGCCTAGACCTAGTCTTTATTCACGCACGTCTCGCTGTTGATAACATATTGGGGCACTGTTGAAGTACATTAGCCTAAACCTAGTCTTTATTCACGCACGTCTCGCTCACGCCATGTATATCTGTGTGTTATTAAAATACGGCTTATTTCCTGGCCTTAAGAATTGTGGCACTGAAAAAAATTGAGGTTGGAATTAATGCACTTGCTCTAAACAAGGATACAGAGCCTTTATTCAGTATACCTCACCAGCCGACACGATACGCTACACACGCTCCACTAGGTATGTACTCTGATGTATGCAATCTTCCTTATATAACATATTCAAATTTACCTTCTATAAAATGTTAATTTATATTTAGTTATGAGAAATTCAACATAATTCATAATGATAATACATTTACAGGACGAGATCTCTACATACGATCGATATAAATGTCTGTATGCATGATCCATACAGTTGCAAACAGCTGCTGTATCTGAAACGGCTTACTTTAATGGTTTTAATACTTTTAATAATGTTACAACTATGTCACTTTATCGTCATTATCTTTATGTATTTCAAAATTTTAATGTTCAATATTTTAATCACTACTGTAAGCGCGACTAATAACTAGATTAACATTTTGGACCTACACCCCTTTACAGTGAACAGCTCTCTGATGATGGCACCTTAGTGCCGAAACACGTAGGAGTTGTTTACTGGCTCATCAATATATTTTATTCAGTGCATAATTTGATTATGTAATAATTATAAGAATATGCATGGTATGAATAACATAAAACTTTAAGAATTACGTGTCAGCTTACTTCGTGTAGCCACTAGGAGCAAAATGATGAAGTGTCAAATCAGTATTTAATGCACGCCACTGGGAAGAGTAACTGTACACGAAACCGCCTTTCTTTTTACATGGTGAAGGGTCCCATAACAGATGCTACGGACGCACCAGAGCCTTAAGGCTTTTTGTGCAACCCTATGATGAAGGTGAAGATGAGCAGTTTTTACCAAGTTTTACAAGTAATTGAGCACCAGTGGAATGAAATTGACAGGGGAAAACCGACAAACCGCGTTTAATACTGAGCCTACCGTTCAGTTTGGAACTTCCAAATTTTCTGCGTGTTAAACGTAACAGGGCTGTCAGTAATCATTGTTTGTAGGCTAACCTGCCTGTAACTACACTTAAAAGCTTGTCTGAATTTGGCTTACAAAGTCAATCACACAACCAAAATTAAAAACAATTTTTTTCAAGGAATTACTACGTGTCATTAAGAAAAATGCCAGTAACAGCAAACTGAAACGAAGGTTACCTAATAATTTTAAATCATTACCCTGCACAATCGTAGTCAAAAGTAATGCAACTCTCAATCACTTCAAGAATAAAACAAAAATTACTCATACGTAAATTACAAGGCTGTCAATGAGTAAGATAAACTTTTGTAAAACGTGTATATATTGCTTTTAAGAAAATACCTGCAAGTGAAGGTGGGCCGGGATAGCTCAGTCGGTATAGCGACTCGCTACGGGAAGCACGGTCCGAGGATCGAATCCCGGTGGAGAAGAGGTTTTCCTCACCCGTCCAAACCGGCCCTGGTTACACCCAGCCACCTGTACACGTGTCTCTTTCCTGGGGGTAAAGCGGCCGGGGAGTGGAGTTGACCACCCACCCTCATCTAGTGCCAGGGTTAAAGAAAAAGTAGAGCTATACCTCTAATCCCCCTCTGGGTCTTCATAGCCATCATGGGAGAAACTTATTAGTTTAAGGTATGTCAGGTAACAGTAGTCGAGCCTTTTCAGGCTGTCAACTCAGTAATTATAAAACGCTTTTTGCGCACGGCTAGGAAAAGTATTTTCCACTGGTCACACTTCCCATCAAAATCTTGTTGTTAAGGCTTTCTTTCGTAATTTTAAAGAATGATTATAAGCAAAAGAATTTGCTCGAATTTTTTTCACAAATGGTACAATATTTTTATGTTGCAATAATTTAATAAAGGGTTACTTTTTTGTTCATTCAGCACTTAAATTTACCCCTTGTTTTCCATTTATTTGTTTGGACAGTCTATATAATTTCATTGTATTAGCGCACTTGTTTGAGTGTTAAATTACTGAATTGTATTTTACATAACAGCATCTTCACGAGGTGGTTATTCAAGACACCATTTTACCTCATTGTTTTTTGTCTTTTTTGTGTAATTTTGTTTTAGAGCTATATTTTGTACTTTTTATTCTTGCTGGTTTCATAAACGACCTTGTGCTGTTAAGCCTGCAGATTAGTAAAATGAACTGATTTTTTAAATTTAATTCAATTAATTTTGCCATTAAGATATAAAGGATTACCTTGGTGCACCTATCTCTGTCGTCGTCATCATCATGATGTTTATTTTGCATGGAAAAATTTATATTAATGCGTCTGTTATTAGATTAATCATTTAAAAATTAATACAATTCATACTTCAGAAAGAACACCGTTGTCTTCCATTATAAAAATAAACAAGTGAATAATGTAGCCTATAGGCACATGGGCTTGTTGTTGTTTGCTGTAAGAATCGCACAAAACACATAAGTACATTGTGTGGGTAAAATACAGAGATGTTATTGTTAAATCTAGCGGTACTTGCACTAAACGTTACGCTTAACATTGTCAATATACTCGTAATTTTCTTTAGCTGTTAATAGTAATTAATTTTCCATAATTTTACAATTTTCCAATTCAAAGTGATTGTAAATCGAAGTTGGGCATAAGTTTCGACAGAACACATGTCTACATTATCAGAAAACCAAATCTTAATCTGAAATGTATTAAAATGCCAAACCCGTAACGTAAGAAAATACAGGCCTCTTGCCTATTTAGCATCCGACATCACTGATTATAATACTACATCCATGAGAAAATAACAGTTTCTTTGCCGATAATTCAATGTAAGTCATTATAAAAGCATGCGAAGTGTCAGGTACCTACAATATATACACATTCTACGTAACAGCAAGATGTACAAAAATTCAGTAAAATGTTTTGTTGACACAGGTAAACATAAAGGTAAAATTGTCTTTAGTCTTAATTTACCAAGATGGCCTGAAGTCTTATGAGGGGGTGGATATATGACTCCGCATCCTTAATCTCAGCATTGTGTCATTTACAATCCCCGATCGCTTTACTTCCCTGAATGAGTCCCTGAACGCATTAAGCAGGAGGTTAAATTGGCCCCAGAAATGGTCTACACGATTTGCAGAAGAACAAAACTTCCTTTCACTGCTGGGAGTCCAATCAAGGCTCCTCTGTCTTCTAGTCCGGAATATGCTATCCCACGTAGAAGCTAATTATAAATTATTCATTTTTCAATTGCTGTCTTATGATTTCAACAAGCAGAACAAGGTACATACTCGTAATTAGTTGCATTAACAGCTCTCAGTAAGATTGACAGAAACAGTGTAATAGACGAGGCAACCTTCCAACAGTAAAGCCTTGCTGCTTAAGTCACAGTGGCCTCTTTTATTTATAGCATGAATGGGATGTATTTACCCCAAGGTCCAATTAGAATGTGGACAGTCATGTCATCAACAAATACTGCTAATGAGGGGGTCTGTCCTTTCCTAGGGGTTGCGAGGTCAAATCCCACTAGAGCCATGAAAGATAGTTGTCTGACCCATCATGCACTTGTGTTTAATCACCTACACAACACTATGCCAACACCGAGTGTGTTAGTTTGTTTGTGCGAGTAATATGAACCAATTAACTGCACGGAACACGGTCTTTCTTGTGAAGCTAGCAGTTCCTCAACTAGTAAAAAGAATCCCCTAATTTTGTGGATCTCGAAGATCTATTACCGTGCTCGCAATAACCCCCCAGTTCCCCCTGTCCTGTACCAAATCAATGCCTTCCACATCTTCCATCCTACTTCTCTAAAATCCTCTTTAATATTACCTTTCCAAATATTCGTGCGGGTTTCGAGTGGCCACTTTCTTTCATGTTTCACGACCAAAGCCCTGTATGCATTTCTCCTCTCTTTCTCTCGCTCTCTCACACGTGCCACATGTTCTGCCCCTCCCACTCTTCTTGAGTTGGTCGATGGCATGCTATTTGTTGAGAGGTACAAAGCACAAAAATCCATATCACGCAGTTTTATCCAGTCTCCCCTTACTTTTTCCTTCTCAAGCCAAAGTATATTCCTCAGCGCCCTATTCTCGAACATTCTTAGCCTATGTTCTTCCCTAAACGTGAGAGACCAAGTATGGGCTAAATCAATGAGAGGAACGTGCTGCATCAGTCATCCGTGGAAGAAGACTGATGTAAGCACCTTTTTGGCACTGCGGACTTTAGACTTATGTAAATGCAGAGAAGAATTAGAAGAGATAGAGGGGAAAGTGGAAGAATAAACAATGAGGTAAAAAGGAGATAACTTCTGAAAATAAATTAGCAGAAAAAAATAAGAGGAGAAAGAGAACACAAAGAGTATAGGAAGAAAGAAAAATAGAATTATACAGAAAGAAAAGAATAATGTTTAAAAGAAAGTAAATGAACATTTCTCATTTATGTCCAAAGTGATGTGATTATTCGATTTACCAGTTCCAGTCACATAACTTATTGTAATTTATATTTGGCTAATTCCACAATCACCCGTCTCACAATAATTAATAATTTAATTTACACACCGCTCTTTTATTTTTGAACAACACTTTCCTACTTTTAAAGTTAGAGAATTTTCCAACTTAATACTAAAAATATTTTTGACAGGATCATGAGGGGGCATTTCAACTAGACTTACACATTTTGCCCTACTGTTATTACATCAAGAAGTCGTGTCAAAAATGAAAACAAAAATGTCTTAAATATGTTGTTGGAATATTGTTTAGTATTTTGTTAGCATTAATCCTACTGCTCGACCCAGAGCAGGACTTTATCAGCTGTGAGCAATTATTTCTTCTTGTAAGGAAAATTTAAAAACCTAAAGAGCCTAAATTGAAAGGAAGACGAAAGAATAATTTTCAAATACCTGTTAACATTAATTTAACCCTTTAAATACCAAAGAAATAAGTTTAGCACTGAGGCCTGGTACATTTGGGCAGGGGTTTCGATTTCGTGTTTGCAGGTCTGCATCATGGCCAAATTTGACAACTTTGGTGGTTGAGTGATTTGTGTGGAGAAAAGTTTTATATTGGTGCTGTGAAATATGCAGGAAGGGCACGTAGTGCAAAGCCGAATTTAGTTTCTAACTCATTATTTGCTGTAATGTCAAGAAAAACTAGGAAAACTTTTGTGGAACTGGCCGGTCGCAGGTCTTCCTTATGCTTACCGACTTCTAGTCAGCTGCCCGACGTTCAAATATGCGGACCCTATGGACAGGCCGTATTATGTGTAGTTGCTTCATTTAAAAATATTTACGAACAGATGTGTTTGAAATAAATGTCCATTATCAAATATGATATCATACTTGCGTGTTATAAACACGTGGATTAGAAGAAATGTTTACGATGCATACGAATGGCCTGAATAACACACGTTGCAAGGCGTAGAAACAAATATTAGTCCTACATTTAGAATCTAATCAATAGTAATTGTTTTCTAAAGGTTACTTAAATATTTCTGCCATTACACTGGAAATAATCTTAAAAATTAAAGATGATGAATTCAATATATAGTCTGCATAGAAAGTCTGTTCTTATTTCACAGACCAAAATTCGTCTTGCCTTCCATAAATATTTATTTAAAGCTGTTTAAGGAACTAACCATTGTTTATCCGACAATCTTATGAAACTTAAACCTACTACTTGAGCAAAATGCAGAGAAAGTATTTATGTATTACGGAATAATGTGTATTTATCACATGGTTTTGAAAAATTAATAAAAATATGAGTTTTGATAAAATATAAGAACATGGTGAATAATTGACTGGTTACATTTTAATGTCACGGGAAAAGTCCTTCATAGAAAGCTTGAATGCTCTGCTTGTACTTCTCGCAACAAATTTAGAATAGGCCTAACTGGACATTTAGTCATTTCAAGCAAGAAAGTCGTATGAATTACTCTTACACTGTAAGACCCAGCTACTACCACACACTAATCATGTCTCCACTATTCAGGTCAATTGCTTAATGTTGTTTAGGGAAATAATTGCCATTTATCGTGATCATCATGCAAACACATAAATACGGTCAATGGGAAAAGGTAGAGTTTTGATTATTAATGCAGATGGAAGCAGAACGAGACGGCTGTTTCTGACTGGGTTAATAAGCTTATTTAAAATTAGTGTATAATTTAATTAGCCGGTTGGCTAAGCAGGAAAATCTGGGGTGGCCTATGACGCATGTATTCCGCACGGTTTGTCCGTGTCTTTTGGAAAATTATAAAGCTCTGGTTTTATTTATCATACCAATCGTTTACGGACTTAAGTACATGTATTTACCCTAGACTTTTTCTCAGCATCATGACTAGAAGCATAAACTATAATTTTTTATAACACATTGTCTTAAAGTAATTACCAACGACATTTAAACAAAAACGATTTCAAGTTAATTTGGAAGATATTTTTTATACTTTGAAGTTGTCTGGGAGATATTTAGTCGAGAAAGGCCAAACACGCATTGGCATTTACAGATATCAGTAAGCATAGAGTGTTTGTTTACAGAAAAGTCTGCCTGTTCGTGCAAGCATTGAACTTTCTATGTTATAACTTCTTCTACGCAAGCACCTTCAGTCTTACCTGGCTTGTTCAACGGTCGAAAGAGAAAGAAGCAACAGTCTGTTTTGTCATTCCAGGTTTCGCGTCAAATTTACAGCGTAAGACACTGTTTTAAAACACACACTATACCACACATAACACACTATACGAGTCCACAAATTGTCACATTCTTTTGTAGCATTTCGACCATCAGGGTCACTAAATACAAGAAACATTTCACAGATTTACAAAAACACTTTTGCATGGAAACGCCATGTTCCGCTACGACTTTCATTTGTCTCTCTTTAATCGGAAGTTTTCGGCAGACAGATCGACAGTTATCGGTATAACTCCACAAGGTCAGAGGGGGAAGGGAATAGCCACGTCACTTTTTCCCCTTTAAGGAATGGCCATAGAAGGGGCACAAGAATATTTATATTCGGTCAGTTTTGCTTGACGGGCTGTGTTGAATACTATCGTAGTGACATGAGGAGAAATTGAAATAGATAACAAAGGGGTAGCATCAACTACCGACACATTTCAGAAACACTGTCTTTGCCCCGCTGCATGAATCAACTGTTTCTCACGTTATTGTATTTAAAATGCACGTCCACTAAGCCTAATTATCACTATAGACTAAATTGTGCTAAGAGAGAATAATTAACCTCATTCTCTTGGAATTTTACTAGCATATATGACAAAAATTCTAATACACTTTATAGCATCTATGAAATTTTATCACGCAGATTTACCTATAATTCATACACTGATTCATTTTCTCGGTTAAGAGAATACACGAATCAAATTTTGCGTAATTACGTTTACATTTGACCCATGAAAACCAAAATCATTTCTACCGAAAAATTTTATTTTAGAGACATAGCACCAAAATTTCTCAATCTGCCAAGTAGTTGTGGACGTGATATATACGGACAGATGAATAGATGCGGCCCCCACGTTGTGCATTCATTTTGTAAAATTAATTTAAAAAGCACAAAAATATAAAGACTCTAAGAAAACTGGTTATGCCTTTTATTGTAAGCATTTAATCTCATTCGGAATTCTATGTTTTATAGGTCCTTGCAAAAACAAACCAAGGTGTTTAATCTGTTCCGTATCTGCAGAAGTACAGAATGGGTCAGCAATAAGAAGATGTGAAGTTTGCATATGAACAAGCATAGCAAATAGGACGATGTGAAGTGCGGACTTACACAAACACAGCAAACTCTGGCCGGATTTTTAATTCGAGACACAAGCATTTTCGCTTTTGCCAAAAACCTTGTAGAAGGTAAATATCTAAGAAGTTCACCAAAGCTGTAGCCCAGAGACAACAGCAGTATGTTCAGTCAATACTAGTCATTTCTAAAATACATAAACCCAAAACTTCAAAAACGTATTTAATTTTCTGCTTTTAAAACAGTGACATACAGTGCTGTTCTAAGATTATCCTTATCTATGACGCTTTACGGGGCCCTACGGTTTCATATGGGGGTTGGAGTGGGGGAGGTAGGGTAAGGAATCGACGGTTCTGGTTATCTTTCACGTTTTGAGACAATTATGTTTGTTGTGTAAATCCTTACATAGTAAATATAAGCTAACGTTGAGGTGTCTGCGTTGTCATACCGCAATATATATGTCTGCATTGGGCCCAGAAACATCTTAAACCGGTCCTGTAATCCTAAAATAGGGTGTTTTCTCTACTTGACCCTTTTGAGTTTTATTAGACTTTCTAAAAGTTATTATCACTGCGATCGTTTTCTAGCTCCCGTCAGTGACTGTTAAACCTCCCGACACGCGGCGTAGAATGCAATGCTGGCGGAGCATCGGACCGAAATTTCGGCCGGCGCTTATGGTTAAGCAGGAAGAAAAACACCCTATACGTTTGATAAACACATTTGTGGCTACAGGGATTCTCAGCTCTGTTCCTTTAAAGCAGGTTAGTAGCATTTTGATGTAGGAAATACTAGTTCTGTCAATGAACAAATTGATATGTTTGTCTTTGAGAGACTATATTTTTCAAGAATGGTGTATAATCCTTAATAATTCACAAATATACTTGTGCCCCTTGATTTCAGAATATTCCATATTTCTACATCCCATCTGCGAAATTTATTATTAAAATTTTTGAAAATGTGCAAATAGTCTACTTGTCCACTTGCACGTTGTCTTTCAAGAAAAGGGGACAGAGGATCCTCATGATTTGCATCTTTACTGAATATAGGGGAAGTATGTAGCCCTGCATGCATAGAAACTGATAAATTCGTATATAATATTGAGAGAAAACCTGAAGGTAAAAAATTGCTTTGGAGGCTCTTGGGTTAGAAAGGGATAAAAATAGAGTTGATCTTGCAGAATTAGGGCGTGCTTTTATAGAACAGATTATACTGGGGGCTGTTGTGAAGGCGGCAACAAAACTTCGTTTTTAATGAATGGCGGGGAATTATTTTCCAGTTAAGCAACTCTTAGTTTTTCAAAAGGAAATAAATCTACTAGTAAATTATATGAATAAAATATTTTTTTCAAGGCACAACAGCCCCTATTGGGCCAGGGTCTCCTGATTATCAAGGCTTCACGATCACACTTAGACACACCACACTCGGTAGGACTCCTTCGGACGAGTGATCAGCCAGTCTCAGAGACCTTTACCTGACAACGCACAAAACTCACAAGGGAAAGACATCCCTGTGCCCGGCGGGAGTCGAAACTGCAATCACAGCAAGCAAGCTGCCGCAAAACCACGTCTTAGACCACGCGGCCACTGGAGTCGGCATAAATCAAATAATAAAGAAGTAAAATTTTGAATTTGTAAGATAGAAGAGTTAATGGGCTAAGCCTCATTTCTTCCCCAGTTACATGCTTTACGACCGATCGAAATTCACTGCGTTTCAGGTTTTTTACTTATTGCAGAAACAGTCCTGTTGTTGCAAAGCCAAATAAACAACTACGCTTACAGAAGCTGTGGTGACCTATGAAATAGGTACTTTTGTTTTCATCTCTGCTTTCAACTTTTTATATATATATAATAAATATAAATATAAATATATAATATATACACATACATACATACATACACGTGTGTATGTGCGCGCAGAGAGATAGTGTCACTATACTTACATTACATTAATTTTTCCTTTTCAGATGTAACTATATATATTTACAACGAATTTAAAAAGAAGCTGCCGCCAGAAAACGGCCTTTATTTGCGGGACAAACGTAGTGAAAATGAAGATCCTTCTATCATTGAGATTTTGTCACAGACGAAAAATATTTAGTTTGTTAAAATACACTTTTCTTGTTACTGCGTAAGTATGTCAGGCCTTGGACTTGTAATTATATGGTAAAGGTAAATGTGCCGCTAAACAAGACATGAACTCATATAGTGCAGTGAATAGATATAGCTCTATCATTCTCAGCCTCCGCACGAGATGCTGGTGAGTGTTACGCTACATTCTCCAGTCCCTTGAGCATCCGATAAAGACTTTTTTCCTTGCATTAAATTGGACACTGGGTGGGCTCCAGAGACGACCTAGACCAGTGTTTTCCAAACCTGCTTAGCCGCGACTCGGATTAGGCCAATAGCTTTGTTTCGCGAACGCAGGAGACAGAAGCAAATATAGGTGTGAAATAAAAAATATGAATCGGTACAATTATTTAATGCAATGCAAGTAAAAATAGCTTTGCGAACCAAATGTGAGTCGCGACCCACAGGTTGAAAGCAGCTAGTCTAGACGCTTTGAGGAAGAGAAAATTTTTTTGAACTTGCAAGGAAATTGAACCTCGATTCTTCCGTTGTCCAACCTGAAGCCAGTCACTGTACCGACTACCTTATCCCGTCTGCCCGCAATTATATAAATCGGGACTTTGGGTTTGGTATAAAACGCGTTCGTCTAATCTCCTTGTGCATGAAAATCTAAGGGTCTGTCTCCTTGTGTCATAAAATTGAAAGAATAGCTGGAGAGCAGGAGGACAAAACAAAAAAGCTATGTTTTGTATGTTATTTCTATGATCTTATAATTTACAGGCTACAGAAGGAAAATGTTTTAAGAAAGCTCTTATTGACTATGATCGCCTGTGATTTGATGCAGTGCAGTTTGGTAGGTAAGTATCAACGTTCGGATAATACGATCTACCAAATAAATTCCAGAAGACTCTGATCATTTATTAGGAAAAATCATCTGGTTCTAAAACCATTCTGCATGGCGTTAATCCTCCATCCAAATGCACTGCAGAAGCAGTCGCAGACAGTGGATAAGGGGTGACCCACCTGCTTCGGTTTGAGATGGGGCCAAATCTTCTCACCTGAAAACACTGTTAAATTATTGGCTCAGGGCCTCAGGTCTTGTAAAAAAAGGTAAAGTATCTGCAAATTCCGTAAAAGGAGAGGAATTTCTTGGTCTCTTTACCTACTCTTAGCTGCTTAGGAATGACTCTGCCTTATTGTGTTAGTTAATTATTCATGTCTTACAGAGAATAAAATTCTGCCCTGCCATTAAGCATGTATTAAGGTGTCTAATGTGACATCTTTATCTCGACCTGTCTCGTGTGTGCTTCACTGTGTAATGTCGTTGTGCTCTGTCGTGGCAGTGCTTCAGCAACACGAAGCATGTACTCGCTGCTCACAGCGTCAGCCGAAATGTCTGCACTGTGCAATGCCTACTTTCACCGGACACATCACTCACGCTTGTTACGGCACCTGTCACCCTGGCTTTTGACAACAAGCTTCAGACAAAGTTAAGCGAGACTCAGTATAACATTCTCGCCGCGGGGAAAAAAACTACCGCACCCCCGCCCCCGCCCCTAAATAATAAACTTCTGGCCACTGTAAGATTAATGCAAATTTAAAAACTTTCTGTTAGTCACTCATGTACGTTTCTGTATTTATATTTAAGAAAGTTGCATAAGGAATTTGAATTATGGATACATGCACATAACATAAAAAGGGGCTTTAAACAAAATGAGATTTCCAAACCATTAAATCAAATAATAAAACAATTATTGCATTGTTGTAGGTTTCGTCTTTGTTGTATAATTTTACGAGTTCAAGGTTCTCCCATTAATGAAGGCGGTAAAAACAAAATTATGTTTGAACTAAGAGTCTAAATAATAAAACCTCTAGTCCTGAATGCGTACACTGTTTAAAAGTCAACAGTAAAAGCTGGAGATTATCTATGGTTTGAGATTTCAGTTTTATATGCATCTTTACATTGAGTCACGTATCGAAACGTTTACAAATGATTTCCAGTCAATGTGGCTTTACTGGACTTAAAACGCCAAAATGGTCTACGTTGTTATATCATGTAAATAGAATTTGACTAACGAAATAAATAAACCCATAAAGCAGTCTTGTATATAAAAGGCGATTTTTACTCAGCTTCTTAAATAACAACTCTCTTTGGTTTATTAGTGTGTTCATAACAGCTAGCCATAGAACACTATAAGAAATATATTGTAATATATATAATGTCTAATATAATAAGAGTGCATTTTATTGGCTTGATTATTGTGTGTTCGAACGCTATATGTGTTTTGTTTTGTCTCCTATAAGGGTTGAAGGCCCTTCCCAGCTCAAAACTCTGACAGTATTTGGCGAGAGATTAAATCATGAAGCTCCTCGTTATGCAATTTTATTTAATTCCCCTCCCCCTGGTCCTTTTTCCCTCTCAAGTCAAAAAATGTTTCTCAACACCCTATTCTTAACAACTCTTAGCCTTTGATTTTTGCTCAATCTGAGATACCCAAAGTCACACGATATAATTCAACAGAAAAGTGTATATTTTTGTGTATTTTAAACTTTGTGTTTTTAAATAGCAAACGGGAAAGCAAAAGATCCTGATTCGTATCGTAGCAGGCATTCCCCGAATTTAATCTGCTGTCAACTTCTTTATGCATGAAGTTTAGGTTAGTTTTTCCAAAATATCTGAAGTTTCCCACGATTTCAAAAGATTTGGCATGGCTTTTATCTTCATGTAGTTTTTCAACATTGAAAATGATAACATCAAGCCAACAATCCCTGACTGTTATAAAGGGCGCTCTATCACACCAGGCTTCTATCTTAAATGTTGATATGACTTTTACGTAAGCGTATCGCGCCCTTATTGATGGTGTTCGTTACACTTTACACACACTCTTCTCTACTGGTAAAGTGCCAGCCGTGTTCCATTCGACCACCTCTGCTCCCGCTAAATTTAATCCTCTTTGCTCTTTCTCTTGCGTCTATCTTCATTGACCCTGACCTAGAAGGACGCCTCACATTCCAAGTTCCAACTCCCATGTCCATTTTCAATTGCTTAGATCATACGAAAGAATCCTTCTCCATCCGTTGCCACGTGTAATATTTCTTAAACACTAATTTTTTTAAGAACTAGAGTGTTTTCTTCATCCAACCCCTATTTGCAGTCGGCTGTCCCCAGGTACTAATGATATATCTATATTCCCAGCTACCCTCCATATTTGGAGGCCTTCTCGCAACCGGACGATGCGTGAAGACGTGGTGACGGTTACACAATAAGAAGCAAAAGATTTTTTGAAAGTACTGATTGTGAGATTCTACATTGAAATTGCATCGGTATTGTGTACTAAGTGATTTGATAGAAAAGGATTGCAGATACTTAAAACTTCATGACATTGTTATATTATTAATTTATAATTATTCGAATTATAATAAAATATAAGGGCAATTTTTTTCTAAAAGAAGTGCAAAATATAATCTGTAACCTGTAATTTCCTCTTTTGCTGATGACAGAATTATTTTATGTGAGTAATAAAGAAATTCTCGGCATTTTACTGAAAGCAATCCTCTGTATCCTTATCTAAACGAATTCAAAACGCTTCCTCCAATATTATTTTTTAACGCCAATTTTAATATTAGTTTCCCTTCTACGTTTGTCTATTTCTGTCGAATTTTTTGACCATAATTTTGTAGTATTTATTACTTCTCATGCGTGCCAAATTTTATTATGGAACTATTCTCCTTCATTTATGAAGCTCATGGTTATGTATCATTTCCTATTTTCCTATCACTTCCCAAGCATCATTTTCTCAGACATGAGACTCAATTCCATTAGCTCTAACAGTTACATGAGTACATATGTCATTTTATTCTAATTCACTCTTCAATCTTGAACTCTTGGGCTGAAAGTATTTAACGTATTACTTCGAATTTAAGACACCCTCTAATTTAGGACGCACCCCGCTTTTCAAAATGGATTTTCGGAAAAAATTTGATGTCCGTAAAATTTACTACTCTTTTAGCGAGGCCACTTTTTCTTCGAAGAAAATAATGTTTTCGTGACTTTCGAAGCGTGAAAATTAGTGTCTCGAATTTAAGACGGAACCTAATTTTCAGTTCGGAAAAAGTCTGAAAAAAGGTGCGTCTTAAGTTCGCAGTAATACGGTATGTGTTTTCCATTTCCCTGCATTTCTTTCCCGGTATCTGCCGAATAAAGAACACGTGACATATGATCAACGCATCATCAACACCGATATCCCCCTACCTTCAACTAACTAAGCTCAGAAAGTTAGTTATGACTGTTGAGGTCTTTTAAAAATATTCCCATGCAAAATGTAGTGACGTTAAATACATATTTGTCGCTGAATCGAAAATATACTGTGCAGCTTGTTGTAAAATAGAAATGACTTGGCTATGACTATTTGTAAGTTTTATATAATATGTGTAATTATATAACAACGGCATTAATGTATGTGTAAAATAAACCATGGACCATTACGACCCTAGCAAATTATTTAATATTTCATTGAATTATTTTTCAGGAAACTTCAGTTCTTGCGGAACATTACGTGCTAATTCAGAGACTGTATGGCAGAAACGGATCCCTCCGGTCTTTATAGTAACTAACTAACTAACTAACTAACTAACTAAATCCATGGAACAGAGTACTTCTTGAGGAGCTAACGGGTTCTCAGCTAGTCAAAAAATTCCCCGTATTTTATGGAAAAGAAGGTTCATTACCATATTCAGAAGTGCCCACCTCCAGTCCCTGTCCTGAGTCATATCAATCTAGTCCACGCTACCATCCCAATTCTTGAAGATCGTTTTAACACTATTCCCCCATCTACGCCTAGGTCTTCCAAGTGATTTCTTTCTCTCCCCGCTACGTGCCATACACCCCGTCCATCTAACTCTCCTTGGTTTGATCACCCGAATAATATTTGGTGATGAGTAAAAATCAAAAAGCTCCTCCTTATATAGTCTTTCCCTCTTCCTTGTTAATTCTCCCCTGTTAGGCTCAAATATCTCCCTCAGCACCCTACTCTCAAACCCCCTCGTCCTATTGTTCTCCCTCAATGTGAGAGACCATGTTTCACATCCATATAAAAGAGAGGCAAATTTGTAGCCATTCAAATATTAGAAAAGCGAAACATATTTACCCCAGCACCGGTGAGATATTTGCCGTCGAGATTCGAATATTAAACAAAGTCTAGGTTTTGACGACAGCCAGACTTTGACTTGCGTTCCAGCTTCATCCGCCACAACAAAACAGACATGCAGGGTTTTGAATTTGTGTTGTAAAGGTATTTATATTTGTGGAGGAGAAAAGGAGTGAAACGAAAGAAACTTAAATTTAGGTCACAGTTTTTTGTTCCGTTCCTCAGAACATAATGGAAACATACCGGCTACGTACTAGGCAATGACTTTTGTAAATTGTAGTAACAAATCCCTCAGCTTTCACCTATGACCGTACAAAAACACTGACTCTAGTAGGTCACGAAAAACGTTTTTGTTTTGTGACTTAATGGAGGTCTACTTCTGTGCTTGCTAGGATTATCGTAAAGAGATGGGACACTCGATTTTGGTGTGTATTACAGAATATGCGTACGAATACAAGCTGGTGCGAAATTCGAGATGCTAGGCAAAAAAAAATATTAATAATGTTGAATTGCAATATTACGTGCCAGCCACTCACTGGTTAACAGAGTTTAATAACTGTGATTAGTCGCCGGCCTCTCACCGCGGAGGCCCGGTTTCGATCCCGGGTCAGTCCATGTGGGATTTTTGGTGGACAATGTGGCACTGGGACAGGTTCCCCCCCCCCCCCCCCCCCCCCCGAGTACTTCGTTTTGTCCTTGTCAATTTCATTCCACCGGTGCTCCATTATTCGGAAAAACGGAAAAAACACTAACCATCTTCATAACAAGTTAGCACAATAAGCCTCAAGGCCGTGGTGCGTTCGTAGTATCTGATGCAGAGCTTTTCACCCCTCCCCCCCAAAACTGTGATACAACTTTAAATTTGTAGGAGAGCTACGAATAATCCAGTGTTATGTGTATTATTGCGAACTCTATGTCAATCGAGTGATAAGGCTTAATAATACGTAACACGAATAAATTAAGTTAAAATAATGTTTTTATGTGTTAAGAAATATTTTTAAATTATTCTAATATTGCGGAAAATAAAAACAAGGAATTGAGCGTTTGACACAACAATATACGAGTAATTCCATTTTTTTCTGCTATACGATTCGGCGGAAAACGAACATCTTCAGACCTTACAGTTACTCTACGTGCATTTTTTGTTGCATCAATAATAGTCACATAGGCTGCCTCAGCTAAACTATGTAAAGAAGTTTATTGTCTACGAATTTATTAACGTCAAAAAGGAACATAATTGCTTCATGATCAAAGCAGAACAATTGTACATTATTGTGGCATTTAACTGAGTGATTTTTGTAGGTTTATAATAGAGAAGCTCATAAACTAAAATATGTGTATTTTTTTAAAAATCAGAATTGAAGAGCATAAAAACAATCGGCTTAGAAGAGATAGATTCTGTTGTCGCATACTTATTCAAATTGTTTGCTGGGTAACGAAAAGAAATCGCTTTATGCTTTAAACCTCTATGCAAAATGTTTTTTCCTTAGGGCTACGATAATTTTATTCCAGGAAGAATTGCAGATTGAAATATAAAAGAAATTACCTAACCCTGACTTAAGTAAGTAAATTACCGACCGACTTACTACAAAACACTATCTAGTAATGTAACACATTTTATCACAACCTCTAATATTAACGAAAAAATTCCCAGGCATTTTCAACTTCAGCATATTTTTATACCCTCTTTCGCATTAATCATAATATTTTCCGATCTCCACTTACGTCATCCAAAGGATCGCTTTGAGTAACTTTATCCATACGAGTAGCTTAAGAGTTTTTCCCACGAAAGATTCATGAGCAGTTGTTTCCTCATAGCATAATCTACACATCAAATCTTACAACGTACTGGATTCCATTGACGTAGTGTAACAGTAATACGTATCCGATACAAACCGCCGTTTTCTCCTTATATATTTCTACACACTTTTTAGGTCTCAATATTTTTTGAACAATCTTAGATAAGAGATTAATGTGTTTGTAAAATTATTATTTTTTGTGTGTTTGTGTGTGCACGCTTATGGATTTTTCTTAGAGAAAGCAGCTTGAATTCCTGATCAAAGAATCTTACAGCAATTTACACTTTTTCAGGTACCCTAGAAGATTCATAGCCCCTATCACAAAATCTACCACTGAAATCTACATTTTCTAGTCAAGTCTAAGACACTCTTAATGTAACTAACACCTTAAGCTTATTTTATGGCAACCTACAAAATGTAATTCTGTGTCAAAAAGCTCTTCTGAGCCTGTTTCACATGCCAGCGATTTAAAATAAAATATATTTCACTGTAGGCCTACAGGAAATCGCAGGCTATTGGCTAATATTGTTAATTTGTGTGTGTGTGTGCTTTCTTATGTACATAAGAAAGTCTTATAAACTGCGTTCTGGAATTGGAGTAATAATAGATTTATTGCCAAGAATTCAAGAATTAATTAAATTAAATTGATAAAAAAAATCAGTGATTTATAAAGAGTGAGCTTTTTTACAGATCCAGTACGGCGTGTATTGCCATTTTAGGTGTCGCCACTAATATACTGTCTCAATTCCAGTCCTCACGGCTTGGCAAAGGCCAGTAGAAAAACTGTCGAACAGAACTGTAGACCTGCACAACAGGTCTCCTGGGCAAGTTTCGTCACGTTGAGATATGCCTCTGTGACTGGTTACGTCGAAGCAATTTATTGTCTTGGATACTGATAAGAACAGAAATGGATTGTATCAAGTTTCTGAATAACACATATTTAATTTCTTACGCTGGATCTTAGTTTGGTGTGTCGGTTGTAAATGTTTAGGTTTGAGTACGTGTGTGGATAGGCATATCTGGAGCAGAAAATATCATCTGATTCACGTGGCTGACCCTATATTTACTGCCCAGAAAACTACAATAGAAAGTGGGTATATATAAATGCAGTCGGTCTGCAAGGAAACAGTCGGAACCGGTTTTAATTACGTAAGGTCTCTGTATCAACTGCAGATGTTATTTAGCCTCAAATAATCCACGAGAATATTCTTAAACACTAAAATTAAAGTGATAAATATACCTGAGGTAATCTAATTCCATTGTGATATTTGACTTGGAACAGCGGTGGCGCAGTTGATTGAGGCACTGCGCTAGAAACCGGAACTTCGCGGGTTCAATTCCCGATGGTGTCACTGGAATTTTTCATTGACATAATCGTTTCAGTCGCACTATGGCCCTGGGGTCGACTCAGCCTCTAACAGAAATGAGTACCAGAAATCTTTCCTTGGGGGTAAAGGCGGCCGGTGCATAGGACTGACAACCTTGCCACCTTCATGTGCCGATTGTCTAAAAATCTGGGAGCCTCAACCTCCTGGGACCCTAAGGGACTGTCAAGGCCTGTAATGGGATTGCTTTACTTGCTTTAAATGTTATGCTGGTACTTCTTAGATGAACAGACTACGATGCTTAGCTTGTATCATTAAATACGTGATGTTATATCAAAGCACTTTTTCTTAGAGGAAAAGTTTACACATATATGGTCTAGTGTTTCTGGCACTACGAAGCCTTTACGGTGTGCTTCACAAGAGATAGAGCCTCAAGGTAGCAATAGATAACAACAATGGCTATTTTGCATATGAGAAAGTGTATGAGTGTTGGTATGTGTGCGGAAATATGTAAAAGGATAGACACTAGGAGTACCTCGCATTTGAGCCTCGATTCTGAAAGAGACTATCCTCAGATTTGTCATAATCTTCCTCAGCCCTCTAAACCAATGTTGGGAAAGTAATTTAGAACAAATAATGATCCCTTCGTTACTTCGCGTAACAGAAAGCGGGCAATGGAAATATATATTCCTAATATAGACTATAACATATTTGGAGAAAACCGAACACTCCATATTAAGAATGTCGCCATTTTGAATTTCATTATCTGTAGCTATGCCATTTTTTATGTGGGTGAATGTAGAGCTGTCACTGTATTT
Source organism: Reticulitermes speratus (assembly GCA_021186555.1). Taxonomy (NCBI): domain Eukaryota; kingdom Metazoa; phylum Arthropoda; class Insecta; order Blattodea; family Rhinotermitidae; genus Reticulitermes; species Reticulitermes speratus. The sequence continues at coordinate 32,872,370 of JAJKFL010000003.1, read as the reverse complement.
AATTAATACCCCACGGCACGAAGGTGTACGGAAAAGAGGACATAGGGTGCCAGGCTTTCTTAACCGAAATATTAGAGGAAGATGAGTGGTCACGTGTTCACGATCCGGTCGCTCGAATCCCGGACAACGAACGCCAATATCCACGGATTACAAGGTTGGGTAGGCTCCAGCACCAGTTAGGCGCTTTGGAAAACAAATTCCTTGCCCGTGTCGGAAAACGAGTCGTCTAAAAGCAGCTTTAGTCACTACACTGACTCTTCCGTGTTTACGAAGCGTTACAAATATAGTCACAAGCAGTAATTAAAATCGAAAAAATGGTTAAGGCATTTAGACTTGGTGGGGAGATTGGGCGAGAATGCGTAGCTACTTTAAATCAATAACACGCCTTTCGTTATAACGTACATCATTATGCATCTGCTTCTAGATCATCCATTAACCCCAGATAGCGTAAGCACATAGGGAAGATACTGGGATACTCAATATTATGTACTAGTCCCTTTTAAACCGCTTTATCCTAGGTCTATAAAAACACCAACAAATAGTTGTGTAACCATTATCCGAAATCAGAACCTGGCACAACGCAAAAGAAATTGGCCTCTATTAATTATAAAATTTGTTCTAATTATAACTCAAGTTAGTAAACTACAAGTCATGTTTGGATTGACGGGGCAACCGCTGAAATAAACGAATTGTAGAGTGAAACTGAAACTGCTGACACCGAGGACAGTTCAATAACGCCGAGGTAGGAAACAGAACCACAACTCTCAATTTACGTATCAAATGAATTTACAGATCCACAACCATCTCGCTTTGCGCACGTCGCCATAATACCTTCTCAAAATCACCCCACTCGCTAAGATTCCATTAGCAGTAGAGGAAACAAATTTCAACGATTCTAACTTTAAGAAACGAGTAGCACTTTACAAGATGAACAGAAGAAGAAGCATCCCGTGTTCAAAGAAACAACATGGGAGGGCTATCCTAACACATATATTCGAAGAACATTTAGACAAGGAAGAAAATGTTGAAAACAATAATATTTGTTTGAATATTTGGACAGATCTTTAAAAATAACATCGTCAGTTAACTGAATCCAGTGGGAGATACTTGAAAGTAGGTGCTTGAGACCTACACTATTTATGGGCTGTGTTGAAACTCTTGTGGAAGAGATAGAAAAAGGTAAACTAGAAGGATTTATAAAATCGATTTACAGGCATTTTGCAGCTCCTCTGGTGACATGAGGAACATTTGGCCAATATGTAAAACTTTTACTTACTTTCATAACATAATTTTCAGTTCCAAATATTGTGGATTTTCTGCTTATTAAAGATTTAATCAAGCTCTACTTTTCCTAGTTTACCCCATACAGTTTTGTAGTAATAGCCCTGTAGCTTCTCAGCCAATATATCTTGCGACGTTAAATTTCAAAAACAGAACATAAGTATATGTGCAGGATTTATTTATATTTCTGTTCGATTTTTGTGCAGTGTCATTACGCGTGACTTTTCCGCATCACGTCCCTTCGGAAAGTGATTACTACCTTCTTTATGTAGCAGGATAAATTAAAGTTTCTTATCGTGATCGGAGTCTTGATGGAGCCTACTTCAAGCCCAGAATCTTCTGACAGCAGACTTCATTATTTCGTTAATTTATAGGCTAACAAAGAAAAAAAGATCCATTTTCTGAGAAACTATTGTCTGGAAAATTGGAAAAAGGAAAATATTTGAAATGTAAAATATTAATATCATTACGCACCATTATTAGAAGACATAAAACTTAGATTCCATTTGCATGACATTACAAAAAGACTTTGATTTGACACCACCGGTGAGTAACCAGTTTTAGGAAATATCTGAGGAAGTGCGGAAGGATGGATTACACTTCATCTGCAAGAAAGAGTTTTGGCATGTGGTAGTATGTTACTAATTCCTTATCAAGAATTATTCCGTCTAAGTTCCGAAACGTTTCTTTCTGTAGGAAGTTCTAGTGACTAAGCTGATTTTTAAAGCAATATCAGCTAAAGTAATGATGTTATAAGAATACGAAGTAAAACAGTTTTCTACAGGCTCTCCCGTTTTCTTTAGCTTTTGAAAAATATGTCATTTTTAAAGTATGTTCCACTTGCTCGACATTTTATTTGACAGAAGCTTGCAGGTCAGTCATCAAATGCTGATGCAATCTCTTCAACATGTCACATGATACGGCCAAGCGCACTGCAATTATCCGGCGCTGCAGGTGGTCCTAGTCGTGTATTTTTTCAGAATATAACAAACTCTTCAGATAGCCCCACAAAAAATGTCCAGCGGGTAAAATTTTAGCCATCTTGATGATCACTTTCTTATTCCCATCTTCGTATAAAATGGCCATAGAAATTTAAGCTACTTATTTACGCACAGGCACTGCATAATGGGCAGTTGTATCTTCCTCAACTACTCTATGGTTCCTAGTAATCTGTGTAATCTGAATTACTATCCTTTATTTTCGTCGCCTATTTCTTTAAATTTTTCCTACGAAATATATTGCTCTAATTTGTACTAAGTTGTTACTATAATACATAGAGAAGTGTAGCTCGACACACGTTTAGTGCTCATGAGATTTTACGGCGAAACATAGGCGCATGAACTTACATATGCGCCCGTGCACGCATATGCACATGCACATACACACACACACACACACGCGCGCGCGCGTTCACACAAACACATATATATATATATATATATATATAATACACACACAGAAAATCTACAAGCTATCAATAAGGGCACGTTTATTAGAGCAAGAGCAGGGAGCTATTTTAATGATTCCAATTAATTTGAAAGACATACACATTATTTTAGAAGACACCAATCCCGAACAAATTCCTGTCATTCAAATGCCATGTACATAAGCTATTTTTAAATTCTTAATTAGTGGTAAAATTATGTTACATTTTCTTTCTTCGAAAATTTCCAACAAGGTTTAAAATTTGTGGCATTTAATAAAATAAAATTATTTAGCTATTTTACTGAACGGCGCGTCGTTGATCACCTACGTGTATGTTAAAATGATATAAATTTTAAACTGATATTTTCGGAAGCTAACAAGCAAGTGTTAACTTTAAAGCAAGCCGCAATTAGTTGCTGTGACATTTTACACTCTGCCAATTACAAATGTCTGCACAACAGTGCCTCTGCAAATGTTTTAATCCAACACACGCAAATTATTCTGTTTTCAGAACCACAAGTGTTATATTTACTTTACTGTCATACACAGAACAGTAACTTATAGATTCAAATAATATTTTAGGCTTGCACTTTGAATGTAAAATTAAATTATAATTTGCCACAGTGCTTAATTAAGCAACACCCAGTGAATATATTACTATGAATTTGTATGTATCCTCACACACTCTCGACTATGGAGCTAGATAAAGTTCTGTGATCAGCTTCATACTCCGGCCTCTTTAACCCAGAAAAGAGAAACCGACACCCATTTCACAGGAGTGTGGATGAGCCCCAGATTAAAGTCTTGTATTGTACGTCTCGTAAATATTTGTTTAAAAAAATGTTCTAAACATGTTTCATTTGCACTTGTGTTTGATGTTATTGCCTACATGTCCACATACTTCATTTTCTGCTCACGGGAGCCCAGAGATAACGTCACCATTATAAATGCTACAAATCAATGTGCAAGGACAGATTAAGCTCTCCATGCGTAACGCCACTTATATATCAAAGCTTTTTATCCGATAGTACGTCGTAAATCAAGAAGTAACATATCTCTAGGGCAAAAAATGACATTTTTCATGTAACCTCTGCGACAATGCAAACACATTTTAATCGCCTAAAAGCAATATTGAATGTTATAAAAGGTGACAGAAAAATGAATTAATGTTTTGTTCAGATTCATATAAGGCAATTTGTTCCTCATCTTCATACACGTACAGAAAGTGCATTGTCTGAAACAGTCAGAAGCATTCACGAGCTCGAGAACAGATTGCATTTATAGAAATCATAAAATTCAAAACATTAAAAGGAAATGGTATTTAGAACTTTATTATTTAACCGGTACGTATTTAAAAAAATTATATTATTGCTACTTGGATACAGAATACTGTAGTCATGGTATATCTTTATCATATCTGTTTACTAAAATCATGAAAATAATTATTTGAAGCTTGAGATTTCACGGTTTCAGAAGATGAGTGCGTGTGTGCTTGCACATATGGAATGCAGGTCGACATGAAGTAGGACTAACAGATAATTTTTCCTTACGACAGCAGCAAATAGTATAAAAGATCAGATTGAGCTGCCTATTAAGAAGTAATCACAAGGAATTTATATATTGTAGAAAAGAAGTTATAAAAGGATAAATATTATTATATCTCAGACAGCAAATATAGAACACATTCATATCAATGATATTTCTCTCTCCAGTTATTGATTTAAACAGAGCCTAATTTTAATAAATGGTGTGAAGCGATACATTCTCTAGAACACAATCTTTTATGTGGTGCCAATATATGTGTGTAACCTATCGGTCCAAATGTGGTAGTTCATAAGGCAGATGGAATGTAGGCAGCTTCGTTTAACCATTTACAGTGCAACGGTAACTGTATGTATATATGTAGACATTTTTGTAATAATAAGAAACTTTGATATACAACTATATTTATGTGATTCTCACAAAAGAATCTGTAGTCTTTATAATAAACTAACCAGCTGATATTCTATATTGGGCACGTCCCCTGTTCTCTGGGCTTTGTAGACTGAACTTTTAAGTAGCTTAAATGAATATCTGTTTTGAAAGATTTGAAAAATATTTCTCCTCAATTTTATAGTAGCTAAGAAAGTTGGTTTGATTTACTTTATATTGTGCATACCGTGCATTTTTATCTGATCACACATTTTTTAACCAACAAATTATACAGTTTTTATTACACCATACAACTTCTTTTACAATAAAATTAATTAATCCAACATGTTTCGGTTCTCTAATGGAAACATCATCAGGGATTTAGACCTTGATTTTACACATATTTATAACATAACAAAGAATTGGCACACATTAAAAGTTAAAAGATGTAAAATATCGATTTTCTCTGTTGTTATAAGTAGGTCCACTGCGTGTTAGAAGTTTTGTTGTTTATGGAAGGCTGGGACAGTATTGTTTAATTTCTTAGCAATTACAATTTTCAATACAATCCACATTAGACAGCAATTATTTTATGAGAAAATGTTGAAAAGAATTAAAATAATTTTGATCAGGTTAATGTGTAAACACATTCCTTAAAATTTACTTATAATCTTATGCTGGTAGAAATTACTTAGATAATTCCGTGATTTTTTCGAGCACATAATAGACTATGTAGATTAACGAATGTAGAAAACTTTTCGTGAAAGAAATTTTAAATTCTTCTGCGATGTGTGTAAAATTAATTACCAATAGCAAGGGTGAGCCTGCGTAAATATATGAACTTACCATTCGTCTGAAGTAAGGGAATCATGCAATTAATGATATGAAGGAAGTTCTGTGGGAATGTGACTGTTCATGTGACTTTCATATTACAAACTCACAATGTAATTTATATTATATAAGCACACGTTCATTACCATATAATGTCGAACTGTGTGAGTTAATATGTATGTTTTTTTCTGAAAAATGTAATGAAATTCATGTTTAACGCCTACTGAGTAAGAGTGGTAAATTTTGAAAGTAATATTTATGTTATTAATATAAAAACAATTTTTTGCAGGAGGAAACAAAAGACATGCAAGTTACCAATGGTTTAAAGTTACGTTCTTGACCCTATGGATCCAAACAAATATTTTACTTCAACAAGGATATTAAGGCGCTCATTTCCAGTGCATTCACAGTGAAAAAAAGCAGTGTCTAGGTGTGTGTGTTTGTGTGGGTATGTCTGTGTGTTTACAGACATATGTATATACATACGAGTAATTATGTGTAACACAACCACCACATTTTCTTTAAAAGCTGTCACTTCCTTTTTAACAGAGAAATACATGTAAATAAAAACAAAATAAAATCATTCTAATTTTAGAGCCACAAATTATAAGACTTTATTTCTGTATCCAAACAAGATTTAACTGACATATTGATATGATCATTCTCTTCAATAAGAACTAAATGGGATCAAATATTTTAAATTTTCTGAGATAATTTGATATTTCAAATTACAATCACTATTTTCATTGGGATATTAGGTTGAAAATATTCAGACATAAATCATGGTAGAAAGCTGTGCTGTCATTCGAAACAGTTATTGCATTTAACTGAGTACTGTCGCTCGTAATGAAATCAGAAGTCATAATTCCGATAGGTGTTAAATTTTATAATTTGTTTAAAACTTAGAAATACTTTTAATGATACTGAATACTTCACATTTCAGATCAATACGTTGTGCACGAATCCTAAAACCTGCTTAGCAAGCATGTCTGTTGTGTTTACGAGAGGCCTAGTTTTCTCCTCTCTTGTAGGTAACAGGAATCAACCTCTGTAACTCAGAGCAAAATGTAGAAACACAAAAAGGAAAAGGAAAGTATGTCTTCCCTTCAGTCAGCTTGTATATAATTGGCGTCTAAAGAAGGAGCAAACAGAAGAAAGAGGGGAGCGAGTTGGGGGGATAAAACTTGATAGTCATTAAGTCAGTTAAGTCAAAATGTTGACAACAATACATGCTTGCTTATACATATACGTACATACATACATATATACACCCAGCTTTATATACATGCTATTCGAAGGAAAGAAAATTCATAATTGTTTCAGATATTTCAGAATGTTTATCCGATAGCTCACTTTTACTTATTTTAGGTTTCGTAAGAGAGTTTAGATCTTAAACGGTGTGCAGAATTGTATGAATAAATTTGGTATGTTAGTATGTTTTAAACACAACTTAAGTGAAAAAAATTAATTTACCACAAAACTGTCTCTTAAAAAAATGCAGATTAGTACACTATAGTATAGCATTTCATTATTATGTATGAAACAAGAAATAAGTACAAGTGTAATGTTTTCTAAATACGACATCCTCTATATTAATTTGCGTCCATTCTTTAGATTAAATTGAAAGTAGCCTGAAATTCATTACTAATTAATCTTTCCTCACTCACGTATTTTAATATGAGCTAAGCACGCGAAGTGGATAATACATAGTACTAGACAAATAAGTAGGAAACATTTAATCACAGAGTAAAATTTGTATTGCAATAAAAAATTTAATCAAATATAAGAACCTGAATGATATGAGTTGTATGACAAATTGCTCTCTATTCGAGTTTTCCAATATGTCAGTAGTTGTTACAATAATTCTCCCCAGCGGTACAAATGTCCAGGCAGTTGAACAAATAAAACAATTCAATAAGATATAAGGACCGAGATAAGTAGCACTCACAGTTGTCGTAACGTGATTGATGGCACCGGCGTATTTGACCAAGTTCAATTCCATGCTGTGTCACATTATCCGTGTGGCCAAATCACGACAGACAAAATAATAAAAAGTTTTCAAGCTGTCAAAACAAAGTGTTCACTATAAAATTAAAATAATGTAACATATTCCATGTTTTATAAGATATAAACTGCCTAAAACAAATCAATTAGCAGGCGGAACATAATGATATTATCATCTACTCGTACATTTGTTTAAGGTTTAACAAAAAATTAGTTTAACTTACCGTTTTTAATTCCTCGGATGCGGCAAGAGTTTACACGTCAAGATTATTGGAAGACACCGGTGTTTAGCACGGCGGCCATGTTGCCTGCACAAGTAGAATGAAACAAATGACACACGGCGAGCGACGAACGCGAAGTGACAACATACCAAACGTCTTGGCGAATAGAGAAAAGAGATTTGACATAAAGCAAGGCAAGAAATGTGTTAGCAGTGGCTGGGGTAGCTTCCACCCAGCTGAAAACTAATACCTATATATTTCTTGCTTCGCTCTACCCCAAAATTAACAATAACCGGCCAAGTATGAAAATTGCCTTCAGAAATATGTTAAAACCTCCTACGATCCTGCCGATGGGTTTGGTTTTCCAACCTGCAAGCACTAAGAGGGTATACTCTATGGGTCTGATGGGGGGGTCCAAAATGACTGGGTGCCAGAGAACCTTACACACATCACATCGTTCCGAAAGAGAGATAGAGAATAAGGGAGAAAATGGGAGAGTAAAAGAGAGGAAGACACATCCCAAGCTAGGCTAGATGCTAGGCAGAACAGGAGGGGCGAAGCGCAGTCGTAAGTCTTCTAGTATTATGGGCAAGCCACATTGGAAGAGCTGCCATCAAGCATAGCGATGTAAAACTTTTAAGGGACACTTCGCAAAGCGAACACACAGAAACCCCCCTAGTGATGCAAGCTATATACGTCAGAAAAAGTACGTGGAGGTGGCAAAGAGTGGGGCAAAGAGAGTGAGAGAGAAAGGGAGATCGAATGAAGAGAGAAATGAAGGAGAGAACGGTTGAAAAGTACGAGAGCGAGAGGGTTTTGGGCAGGGCTATGAAAATATGTGTCGTACTTATTGGTAAAATTTACCACAGGTATTGATCAGTGTCGTTTTTGCTTAGTTTGTGGCATTAAGAGACCAGAATCCTGTCGCTACAAAACCAACATGCTTCAATAAATTAAATAATTATTATATTCGAAGAGCAATATGGTGGAAGATTTCATTCTGTCACATTCGTTCCACTCTTCTATGATAGTCCTTTAATCCCTAAGCGTCAGCTCAAAGTTTAAGCTATATCAGGCATATATAGGATTATATAATTCTGCAGTACGTTTGTACGGAATACAAAAAATGTAAAAAGTCGTCTTTTATCTTAACTTAAAGTTACAGAAGGAAAAATAAAATTTAAATACATCACACCGCGAAGATGATCTATACAAAGCACTAAACTAACCTGTACTAATTTCAACTACTACTTGAACAAGTAGATAAAACACGTTACAATTGTGAAAGTGATCGTTACGCTTTAAATTATTTTCATTTTTAGATGTTTCGAAAGGCTACCCGCTTCAACTGTGCAGCTACAGATTAATCCCAGGGCTTATATTAGCTACTGCATGAGACAATTAAAATTTATTTGGAAAAAGTAGTTAAATTAGTGAGGCAAATATTTGTCTGGTATTTCAAAAAAATATTTCACTTCATAGCTTTTCTTCTCAGTTTATTTTACTTTATAGCATTAAGAAAGTCTAAGAAAAACTGCACTGAATCTACTGGAGTATGCCCATATTTTTTTTCAAGCAGAACATTAAACAAATGGTTGGCACGTTGTTGTAGCATAAACGGAGACAGAAATATAGTAATCTCTAATATAGCCTTACGTTTCTGCCTCAGCACTAGATTTCGGGATAAAATTACAGAATTAAACACTCTAATAAACCAGGTAGAAATGTGGTGAATTTTTCGAACTTAAGAACAGGTAAAATAATTCACAGTATTAATTTTCATGGTTAAAGTAACAGGAAAACGGTTTTGCAAAAGGATAGCCACCATTCAGTGCAGAATATTCTTCACAACTTCTGGCTCTACCTATAAATATAATGTTAACATACACAAGTTTATAGCTTCGCTTTTTGTCGTTTTACAATGTTTATATAACGTTCGTAATACCATATATCAGTCAAGCGTTTTCACGTAATTACTGACCCCATACATTGAGACGTAGAAGGCAGGTGAACTTAAGAGGTTTTTGCATGAACCTCATAAGGAGTATGTACTGGCTTGTCGACAGTAACAGAGTTCAGTATGAACACAGGGCTTAGGAAAATTCTGCATAACTTTAGCAACAATACTAAGAAACTGCAAGTAATATTCAAGAGTAACCTGAAGCAAATACCCCTATGAAGTACAGTCCTTCTTGAGAAGTAAAATAATTCCTCAGGTAGCCAAGAATTTCTTCCATTTTGTGAAACCAGAGGCAGATTTATCCAGACCACACCTCCAAATCCCACTTCTTTGATATAGATTTTAATATTATCCTCATATCTATGAATAACAAGACATAATCCAATATCTTCGGTATTTTTGTGGAAATAATCGACAAATTCGCTCGTTATTGTGAACATGGTTATGATTATTTGTGCGAATGTCAGCTGCACAAAGAGACACTTTTACATGGAGTTTACTGAAATACTTAAATGGATAACTATAGTAATTTTTAAAAAACCTCTGTTTACATGAATTATTTTACTGTGTATGACTTTTAGTATTCGATTTCTTTCCACCATATGCAATGAAACTACTACTTGTGTTTTGTCTTCTCAATGTGTGAGTTTTACAATTGCTATGAATTTGAGCATGATGAATCCTAGGTCGAAACTTGTCACTCTTTTAGATACATAAACTCTGCTGTCTAAATATAGTTGCCTTTTGACTGTACAAATTTTACATATGAAACGGATAGTTTAATTTACGTTGTGGAACAATATAATAACTAGATATTATTTTATAAATAACAATAGTTATGTAAATTATGTTAAGTAAAATACATGACCATTAACAACACTGACAATAATGATGAAGGAAATGATGTCTATTGTGTTTATGGTAAACAAAATAACAACTTTTTCATGAAGGAATAATAACTTTTTCCTGAATTGTAATATCAAGTTTATTCTTATATGGTAACATAGGTCTGACCAACTGTTGAGCAGTGGTTTTGACTGTGCTAATGAAATGATCCTGCGATTATCAGAGTCTTAGGCGTAGGGTGTTCTTGTCACATAATCTGTTGTTACCTTTAGTTTGGTCGATACTCAACCGTATTTAGTGTTTTAAGCTTTCTGGAATAAGAAGAGTTTCTTATTTCAATTTAAAACTAGATTTCAGGCAATGCTTTTCTGTTGTGTTAGAATGGTTCCTTTCGTGGCATTTAACAATGTAGAAAGAGTTTAGTAACGACTTACTTTCCTTATATGGTGTCGCGTGTCTGAATGCCATGTTTTACAATAACTTTGGCAAGTGGGCGATTTTTACCCTCCGGTACGTGTGTTGGCTTGTTATGATGCGATAGTCAGCATTTACCTGTCTTTACAAACTGCAGCCTATTGTATTCTCGTCACACATGTTCGTGTGTGTTGTTTGGAATTAAATACTTTTCAAATGATGTTTAACAATGCATTAAGCAGCTGCCAACACACTGCCGCAAGGAACTACTTATAACTATTGGTACTAACTTTGTATAATTAAATGTAATTTCCAATGATGTTATTGCAAATTTTCCGGCGTGCTGTGGATATTAAATTTTTATACATGATATTATACATATTCCGTGCAGTTGTTATGCATATATAAGTTTATTTATACCGACTACTGCACACAAATTACATATATTCATTACATATCCTCCTACATGTTTCGGCTGACATTCTCAGCCATCATCAGGGCTGATGCTGCTTAAGTCTATAGGAAAGGACTCCCTGATGATGGCTGAGAATGTCAGCCGAAACATGTAGGAGTATTTAGAACGAAAAAATGTAATTGATGTGTAGAAGTTGGTATAAATAAACCTATATATTAAATGTGTGTTAATCGGAGTGTTTTCATAATATATAATGCTATTCATATTTTCGTGCTGTGAAAATCAAGCATTTAAATTCATAGGTATTTGCGTGTACTAATGGTATTGAAACATCCTTCGTTTTCTACTTGTTTATAGTTCGTGTTAATGCGTAACTTAGTTTCAGTATCAGAGCTTGGATCACATAATTAGAAATTCCTCGCCCGACTTGACAGTTGAGATTTCTATTGCAAAGAAATGACAATTCTTGTGGAAAGTGATTTCGAAAGCATACCAAATTTGGTATCAAACTAAAAGGTCTGCAGCAGCGTAGCTTGGTTTAGCAAAATGACGAGATTTTTTCACCGTAACTGCCTTTTGCAATGAAGTGAGTAAAGGAAATTTCTCTCTTTTCGTCCCTATAAATCTCCTGACGATGCAATGTGTTAACATTGTAGTTGTCCCTAGCACAGTCGTTTAGTACGAAAGGGTAGGTGCTATCCTAGGTGATAGGTAGTATAAAAGGCGCAAATATGTTAAGAGTTTCTTCACACTTTATCGGCCTTATTTTAGCGGAAAAGTTTAGCCCGCACACCTACAGCGTAAAAACTAGATAAGCAGTTGTTCAGGAATGAGAAGAATGTTGGGATACATTTCTATAAAAGCAGATGTTCAAGTGAAGGTGGTAATTTGGCATATTCACTTAATGATTAAATTTATAATAATCGCAAGAAAGATATAATTTTTACGAATAATCCCCCATGTAATGAGAAGTAGGCCTACTTTTAATTCTTCTTACTGTCATTGATGATGTGTAATCATAAAAATGCTCTTAAAACCCCACATAATTACGTACTAGACGTTAGGTTCCGAATTAAATTTCTGCGTTTTGTAAATATAATATTCTTAGTTATTTTCTCCATATTTACGTTCAATTTATTTTCATGAATTTTATTCTCAATTTCACAATTTTGATTCCACGTTTTTGTCACCACTCACCACCATCTATACACGAGTTTAAGAATGAGTAAAGCTATATTGATATTCAACCATATTAACTTCATGGCTTTTACAGGGATAGCTTTACCTCTACTTTTGCTCTGTGTATTAGCACTGAACACACATGATTTTTTCAATGGCGCAGCAGCCCCTCGAGAGCCAGAGCATCCTCATTATCGAGGCTTCACAATCACACTCAGACACACCACACTCGTTAGGACTCCTCCAGACGAGTGATCAGCCCGACGCAGGGACCTCTACCTGGCAACACACAACACTCAAAAGAGACAGACTTCCATACCCGCAGCGGGATTCGAACCCGCAATCCTAGCAAGTGAGCGGCCGCACACCCACGCCTTAAATTAGTACATCAGAATAAATATACTAAATCTCTCTTTCGAAGACTAAACGGTTAATGATGTTCCCAGATATAGTAACGGAGCTAGTACACACACCCACCCACCCCACCCTACACACACACACACACACACACACACACACATATATATATATACACACAAAACAGTTGTTACTTTACAGGAAACAACGCAAACATATCTTTACACTAGTTTTGAACATTGTGCATTATTAACCACAACAGGTGGTACACAAAGTGCAATAGATATTCGTGTCTCTAAATATATGGACACATATCGACCCTTTATGCAATTGCTGATACAGTCTCATTAGCACGCGTGGAGGTGGTAAAAAGCATTTTTAATTACAATCGGAATTATATGCTTGAAGCTCTAACTTTAGTTACGGGAGTATTCACATAATAAATTTAAAATGGCGGCTTTGTAAACTGTCACATATTGTCCCTCCTTCTTTCTCGAATGTGGCCACTTCATTCGTTACATCTAAAGACTTGAGCCATTTCAGTTCACGGCTAGAACATAAGAGACCGTTAGGACACAGAAAAAATTAACATGTTAAATACTGGACACAGCTCTGTTCTTAAGGAAATAAGATGGCTGTAAAATTTCAAGTGTCAGAAAAATTCATTTTGAAGGATCGTTTTCCTAATATGGGTAAAATAGAAGGTATTGGATGACACAAAGTAAAAGAAAATAGATGCTTTAGCTACAATCTCAAGTGTCTGAAAATTTTAACAGAGCATGTACGGAGTTAACAATATATCACTCATAAATCTTCCTTTTTTTAGTCTTTAACAACGATAAGAAAATTTCTGTATTCCTTTTTCCCTTTCTTTCTTCCTTCATTCATTCTTTCCTTCCCCAATTCCGCGAAAGTGACGCGCCATTATTTCCATATCTCTGAGGACTGCTAATCCTGTTTCTACTTATTTGCACTTTTAAAACTATAACCACTTTGTATAAACACAATCATGTTCTATGTGTTTATTTATACGTATTTACCTTAGAAGTATTAGATGTATGAGTATGAGAGATAACAAGCAGCGTGTGGGAGAGAAAAAGCAAGCATATGGTTTTAGGATATTTAAATAGATTTTTTACAGAAGTCTATAAATTTGCGTTTTATACTTCACACATATTCAGTTCATATTTATATCATAAGACCAGTACTGATGTTGAACAGATAAATATTCCTGTAGAAATATTACCTGATCATTAAAGAATATTATAACACATTTCGAATGTCCTCCCTTCATCTTCAATGTAGAAAAGATCTGAAGAAGAAGAAGAAGAAGATATATTCATCCTAAAATTCAAGCTAAACCGAGTCACATCCTAGAAAAAAATCATATTCATAATCACAAACACGAGAACCTCAAATCTTCATTTCAGTTTTTGTTTGACTCGATTTGTAATGCAGTCACCACTTCCTCAGATAAAAAAGAGACTTATTTAAACTGAGTCTCTGTGCTGTATATAACAAACCCATGTCATCGCCTACACAAAGTCTGATGTACTAGTCTTATTGGTACAGTTGTTTCTTCTGTAACGACATTTCGATATTGGTTATGGATAAGAAGTAAAGAACAGCAGTTTTCATGGCCTTCAAATGTTCCTCGTAGGATAGAAGGAGATGTTAGCATGTATGTTTGCCAGCAGTTCTGAAGCGTCCATTATAAGTTGACACGTTTTCGCAGAAGAGTAGTATACAAGACAGAAACTAAGAAATGAAACAAAAATGTAAGAGTCTCCGACAGTTCTCTTTATACTTGAAAGAAGTTGCTGCCATATACTTCAACACTTTATGTGTTAAATGTTACTAAATGTTACGTGTAACAAACTGGAGAACACGCGGTTATTATTTTGAAATATTGTACTCCTTTACTATTCCAGGAACACCGAGATACTCTCTTACCAGTGACACTAATGTTCTGTATGCGGCTTCAAAATATCTCCTCCCTTATATTTCTTTTTTTCATTATTTTCGGCATTACAGAAAACGAACCTTAAATATATGTAGTTATCTCCGCAACGTGTAACAAAATATAATAAGTTCTTTGAATAATAACAAGCCGCCATCTTTCAGTCATTAAATTGTAATGACGCTGTAGAACACGTATTATACGTATATAAACCCTGATAGCATAAAAATCAAAGAGGTTTCATGATTTATTCTTCATCCTCACAACGAAAATGCAAATTTGCATGTCAAAGACACAAGTTCTACGAAAAAAAGTCACCATAAGAATATATTAGTTACGTATATGGATTCCAAGGTTTTCTACAATAACATAGAAGGCGTATTGCTTTAAAACTGATGTTTTACAAAAGGCGTTTTATGTATCAAATAAATAAAGATTACGTTATAGCCAATACATCTGTGGCACTAAAATACGGAATGAATTCGCCGTGCATGAGCAAAGTGTAAGCATACTAGCTGTAGTCATTACTTTAAAAGATATGACTAAGTCTCATAAAAAAAATTATCACTCTGTATGCCATAACTAAGTTTCTCCAAAGAAAATGTCACATTTTTATTCGTGCATACATGCATGAATTGGTGTTCATGAAGCAGTGATAATTTAAGGGATAAATACGAAAGTTTGATGCAGCTGCAAAGAAGACAGCGACTGTAAGACATTAGAAACCTGCGTTTATGTGTCATCGTAATTCTATACATGCTTGAAGAAGGGAATATGGATGTCGTCGTAGAATAAATGCGCTGTGAAAAATACGGTTCTAAACTTTTGATACCATATAAAATCACAAATTAAAAACCAACAAATGCACTGTATTTCCACAAGTATAGTCTAATGCCCCTACATAAGTTTCAGCTTTACCAAGGCTATACTTGTGGAAATACAGTGCATTTGCTGGTTCTTTAATTTTTGATTTGATATCAGAATGCACGTAGAATATAATGTGAAATTTTAATACTATAGTTTGATATATTCAAGGTAGTAAAAGTTTAGATTGCGATACTGTGAGATCCTATGAATGAACACTGGAATTCTGGACAAATTTGCTTCTTCAGGTTTGAAGTAGAGGAATGAATAACGTATGTCTTTTTCACTTCTGTGTAAACATACATAAGACTACAAGGTACGACAAGCCAAAACAAATATTATATAGGCCTATTTTAATGTTCTTTTGATACCACAGCAAATAAGAAAAAATTAAAGAATACCGAGAAAAATCAATGTGTTCATTCTAAGTTAACATTGTGAATACTGTCAATACTTATTTTACAGATTAGTCCGAAATTTATGAAAAGTGTTAGTGTTTTTGTATTAATTTGTTTACTGACGATGTAGCAAGTACACATGCAGCATGAGGTGAGAATATTCGAGATTATTAAGAAGAGCAAATTGAAAAGGAAATGAAGTGAACAAGTTTAACTTTCACTGGTACACTGAACTAGAGTGTAAGGTAATACACAAAGATAATGCAGGAGGTTATTCATGCAATGAGCCTACATGTCACAAATAACAGAGTAGATATTAGCAGCATTATTAAGTGCAAATGTAATTACCATTCACCTATTGTTAACACCAATTAAATAATGCATTTTTCTTAATTTATTCATTGTTAAAGTTATCAATTATAGCATGAATTACTCTATTAAGTCTAAAGTACGAATATCTTGTGTATGGTCATTCTGATAAGTGGGTTATATACAAACGATTACCAAGTTAATTTTCTATTAATTCCGTTCTCACATCAATATGCTCCAGAAATAGTTCGCTGCAGAGAGCAGCTGATGACTGATAACTTCTAAGGGCAGAGTTCAAATCCGATTGCTTCTTCCTGGCGTCACGATTCCTAAGCACCAAGCTAGACCGCTTGTTGTAGCTGGCCAAGTGTTCACGCATTAAGATGACCGTATTACATTATTACCTGACCCTAAATTACAAAGTGACATAAATCAGACCGCACGCGTTCAGTGAGAGAAATTATATCGTATTCTTTTTTTCTGTTAATGTAAATTTAGCCGATCAAAGTTTTAAGAAAAATTAAAATAACCTTACTTTTGGGGAAGGCCTGTTCCACGCTATTCAAATCTATTTGTTTTCTCCATCTTCAGTAAACAAAAGCAAAAATTAATTTACCCAATTTTCAATTATGCCTGTTATTATGCATGAGCTGAAACCTGCCCCCTTACATGAAAGAAAAGTACTATACGAGGATAGTTAAGAGCGGGGCACGCAGTGGCGCAGTTGATCGAGACACAGCGCTACAAGCCGGAATTTCGCGAGTTCAATTCCCTATGCTGTCAATGGAATTTTTATTTGACATAATTCTTCCCCCCACACTATGGCGGTCGACTCAGCCTCTAACAGAAATGAGTACCAGGAATATTTTCTGGGAGTAAAGGCGGCCGGTCATAGGCTTGAAAACCTTACCACCTTCATGTCTACAAATTCTGGAGCCTCAACTTGCTGGAATCCCCAGGGCCTGTCCAGGCCTGTACAGGAATTGCTTTACCATTTGGTTGAGAGTAGGGTGCTCCGAATATAAGAGAATATGACAGTGGGTTGACGAAAATATTGTAAAGTAAGAAGCCTTACGATTTGTACTCTCCAACAAATATAGGTTACACCAATTTAGGCGGATTATACTCGGTCATTAGTAGGTATTAGAATGTGAGAAATTCATGTGAATTGTGGTCGTGAAACTTAAATGGAAGAGACCACATGTGAGAAATAAGCATATGTGGGAGAATATTCTTAAACTTTATCTGAAAAGATTCCGTTGACTATGTGTGTGTGGAGTGAATTCTTCTGGTTTAGCAAGGGAAATAGAGGCAGATTCCTGCGAATACCTGAATAAATATTCTTGTTTCAGAAAACAAAGCTAGGAATTTCTTGAATAGATGAAGGCTCTGATCCGTGAAATTCGTATAAAAACAACAAAGGGAAAGAAAAATATTTTGAAAAGACTACAAAATGATGCAGTAATAATATTTGCCTGTGTGGATTTAGGAAAAGAGCAAAACTCTTAGACAGGATCAACAACTCACCTGTCGATGTTTTAACCTTTAAACTCACGAATATGAAATAAGAGTAAATAGTAGGCAGTCGCGACGGTACATAATTTTGTATTCTGATAACACGAGAAATTATATCCCACAACTGCTTCCGTTGTGGATGATCTGTAAATACAGTAACAAATACAGTTTCGTATAGAAAATAAAAAAATGTGTTCAGTTAAATTACAGTATGTAAAATTAATATTGTCCGCTAAACAAAGCCTTTATTTGTTCAGTGTTCATTATAAGCTTGTTTATTTAAAGTTCGCAAGAACACTTTTATGGAGCAATTTCGAAACAATACTCTACCAGCTAAACCGTTATTGCACCAAATTTTTAGTCGATCTCATGCAACTGCATGTAAGGAAGAAAATATTCTTAAATATGTTCCTGTGTAAGACATGAAGGTATATTATAGTTTGGGGGTATAGCTCCACGCATTCTTAGCCTAGGCACTTGATGGAGGTAACCGGTCATCTTTACAATCCCCTGCCGCTTTACCCCTGAGGAAATAATCTGCAGTACCCATTGAATAAGAGGCAGGTTGGGCCCCAGAAACCATCTGGACGGTACGGAAGAAAATCCCTTGCTCTTGCGAGGGATCGAACCACCCTTCCTATGTTGCCTAGTTTATAGGTAGTCACTATAGCGAATACAATATCCTGGCTTCTCAAAAAAGCCTTTCAACCCCATATTAATTTTAAATTTAACATTAATATTTAAAATTGTTTTATCTTATTTTCTTCAGACAGTAATCTGCCCATCTCCACGTAACACCGGAACATTAATTGCCCTTATCCGTTTGTGAGGGAGTCAACGGTTGTGCACGCAGCCGTTCGAATTATTTTTCTACAAGCACGCTTCTACCGGATACAAAACATTATGCCAGAGTGTGCAGTGTGACGGAATGAAAATGACAATAAATTTCTATCTTATAACAACTAAAAAGACATTTCGGAAGTGAAGAGAGGGGTGAAGGAAGCCTATTCTCTCCATACAAAATTTGGCCTATAGGACTGTTAGGTCCGTGATATGACAGTGGAAGATGGACCTCTCATTACTTCAGTGCTTTAGACTACTGACTTTTACCATTGTCTTTACAGCAAGGTAGTTTAAATTAGCTCAAAGTAAGACGGCAGTAATTAAACTCGTTACTAATTAATACTATGCAAACATTTCTGACTTTAACTTTGATATGTTAGATAATTGAAAAGCCTTTTTTTTCTTGCGCTCTCTTTCTTCTTTTTCCTGCTTTTTCCTATACATAGATGTGTTACAATTACGTATTACTCCTGAGTTTATATGTAGTCATTAGACTGTTGAGTCCGCACCTAAATAAACAAAAATTAAAGTAAAAGGAATTATTTTTACATGCTCTTATGTAATTAGGCAATTGGATTTTCTTTACTAGCAAAGCAATAGTTCCATAACACAACAGCTTGCCTATCTGCCTGCCTGCCTACAGACCTATACATAGGATTGTTGCAGTGTGGTAGAAGAAACCCAAATTTCATCATCACTGGTGCGAAACCCCAAAGGACAAGATTCTGGGGCAGCTCTATCACCGCTGATTCCCCTGAACTGTCCTTATAAGATCATATCACCTGTAACACTGTAATACCTTTCGCAAATCCAGTGCTCCCCCAAAAGTTTTCCCTACCAGATTTCTATAAACATTAGCCTCCTCTGTCTCTGTAGACAAAC
Organism: Reticulitermes speratus; assembly: GCA_021186555.1. Taxonomy (NCBI): domain Eukaryota; kingdom Metazoa; phylum Arthropoda; class Insecta; order Blattodea; family Rhinotermitidae; genus Reticulitermes; species Reticulitermes speratus. The sequence goes on along the minus strand of JAJKFL010000003.1, from coordinate 32,852,755 downwards.
AGAAGACTGTCGGACATTGCAAAGAATGATAAGTTTTAAAGCATTGCTTTTGATCGTAACCACTATATCAGTGTGCACCTTTATACGACACTTTTATATCGGGTGTAGGGCCCAACAAACCTTCTTCTCATTAAGGAACAATGGTTCTTGCCCCGGGAATAAAGCGACCGGAACGCGAATCTGACTACTCATCTCCAACTAGAACTGAATTTAAGAATACGTGGAGCTATAACTTCACTACCCTCTATACCTCAAGGGTGTAGTTTTAAGTTAGGCCACGGGGATAACTTATAACTTTGTCTTTATCTTTAAACTTACTAAATTTTTAGACGTATATTTGGAAGGGAAATATAAAACTATGCACTGTACTGAATAAGCTTCAGAATAAGCTGCTTCTGCACTGAATCAAATTCGTGTCGAATAGGGGTCTGTCTGTTGTAACGTTAATAATTACTTACAAAATTGGGGCTTTTAGAATTATTCTAATTTCGCGTTGATATCAAATCCTGAAAATTATTGTAAGGGAATTCTAGCGGAAATCCGACTGGGGAGAGACGGGGGGTGTTATTCTGCAATACAAATATAACTTGTAGTCAACGTCAACGCTGCGATTGGTTGTTTCAAGACTCATTTCAATTAAAAGTTCAAAACCCTCTTTTAAGAATTACTTTCAGTTAATTAATCATTGTGTAAACATAAAGACATGGGCGTACTTTCCAGAAATTTTTAAGAGATAAAGTATTATCTGTAAGCAGAAATTTACATTTTAGAAATGGACAGCCGTGCGCTAAATATGTTGGGAATTTGTCACGAAAATTGTAAATATCACTTGTGGGCTCATGTATACACATGCACTTACATAGAGAGAGATACAGAGAGAGAGAGAAAGGAGGGAAGAGAAAAACTTTAAAACCACGCCAGAAAATGGAGGTAACCTTATTACAGGACTATGCCATTAGTTAGAATTACTCTGGTAAACTTACTTTCTGGAAATGGCCTATGAAAACTTTTCCCCAGAATATTTCCGCCTCTCCCCTTCCATCATGTAATACTTGAGAAGCGGCTATAAGCTGAGAAATCCTATAAGGTATGCTTTTATCCATAGCGGAGCTTCTAGGAAAATGAAGTAGCATGAAAAAAAGGAAAAGAAGACCGACATTACTGAAAAGAAAAAGGCACCCTAAAGTAAAATGGCTATTCCCTCTTCTTTCCCATTAGTGTTCTGTAAGATATTTCTTTCAAACGGAGACACATTTCGTAAAATTTGTACAGTCCATTGAAGACGGACAATAAGAACAATTTTAACTTGACACTTTCCTAAAAATTCGTCCAAAATGTAGTTAACATTTTGAATGAATGTGTATGGATTTCGGGGTAAATGATTTTAGCCTATCATCAAGACCTTGGCGTAAATGTTCCTTTCCCAAATATCTCCCCTCAATTTCACGTTGTTATAACGTGCATCTTTTTAACTAATTAAAAGTTTTATTAGACCAACATCTGCACTATATTCTTATAACCAAGTCAATCACCCCTACATATGTTTCGGCCTATAACAGGCCATCTTCAGGGGGTCAAAAGTTGTTACATAGACTTTACATCTTTACATAAAAAGGTACAATAATGCTGATATCCTTTCATATTTTACAGGAAAACTTCAACAACCTTGTGATAACTGCACAAAAGACCGGACTGCCTTTAATTTATATATAACAACAGATATGTAATTTTAACCTTTTATGTAAACACATTCCCTAGGATTTTACAGCTCAAAGAAATAATACCTAAATCCATTGGGAACTAAGATTCATTTTACATTTATGTGGATGTACTAACTTTTTTAAAATTGAACAACAGATGTAAAGTCTATGTAAAAAACTTTGACCCCCTGAAGATGGCCTGTTATAGGCCGAAACATATGTAGGGGTGATTGACTTGGTTATGAGAATATAGTGCAGATGTTGGTCTCCCCTCAATATTTCATTAGAATAGTTTTATTTTCATAGTGCGGAGAAATTTCAGTACCTTTTGAAAAGGGATGAATTCTGCACTTGTTACCTTATGTTACCTGAAAACTTAGAGATTAATATATACAAAATCCTCATTATGCTCCTTGGCTTGTATGACTGTAAAACTGCACTCATGTAGACCTATTCTACAGCAAGAACATAAGATCAGGTTGTTTGAGAAGAAGGTGCTGGCGGGACATTGGTGTGTGTGAGATGGACGACTTGACAGGATCCTGGACAGAATTAGCCTTCACAACGAAGACGTTTTTGATTGCTATTCCTCACCTAACTGTACTATGATAAAACCAAAGAGGGTATGATGGACAAAGCATACGGCACGTAAGGGACGAAAAAGAGAAATGCATCCACGTTTTTGGTGGTGGAACCTGAAGGAAAGGGAGAACTTAGAAAACCTCAACATGAATGGTAGAATAATATTGAACTGGATTTTCTGTAAATAGGATGCAAATGTGTAGAGTACAAAGGCCCAGCTCTGTATACGGACAGGTGGCAACTTGTTGTGAACACGGTGATAAACCTTTGGGTTTACTGAAACTGACAGGATTTGCGTGGCTAAATGAGATACTATTAGTTTCTCAAAAGGGACTCTGCCGTAGGGAGTAATTTAGTTACATTTATTTAGTTGTCAACAATAACAACTGTTGGTATTGCATTTTATATTGGATTACAAGATATTTCTTGTCTTCAGTAAGCCTATCCCGTAATTGAGATATTTTTGTAGTTCAATGAGAGAATTCACAACTTAAACATAAGCTTAAACAAGCTGCTTGGTTTCAATACCCTTAAGACAATACAGTTATTTCCTTCAAGATTATAAGTATACTTGCATCATTATAACCACCACCACCGCCATCACCAACACCATCATCATCATCATCATCATTACCACTATTATCTTACTCTTTTTCTCTCTTTATATTTTCGTTTTTTTTTTTTTTTATTTTTAACTTTGATTTTCAATTTAAGCTGATTTTAATACATTTTTTCTGGTTTGGTATTGCCCATTTTGTTGGTTTTTTCTCTGTCCTTGTGCCGCCTTTGTACTTAAACAATAGGTAATTATGTCGGCACGTCAATGAGTAAAGAATTGCATTGAAATTAACAAAATTGATTTGCTGAGGCGAAAATTCTCTGTCCAACAATAGGCAGATTTAAATAATCTTAGCCTAGTATAAATATATTTGCAATATAAGTCCTGAGAAATTATCGGATGATGTTCCCGGCTCTGCTATGAGATACAAAATTTCCCTGCATGTACTGTGAGTTGTGTTTTACAAGCTGTTTCAGTGAAGTTATCAGATGTGAATCTCGTGACAACGCTGGGAAATAGAAGTATATTACCTTAATTATTTCAGTTTGTGGATGCATGTGTTTAGCTTTCATGGATCATTCATGTATGTCGTTCTTTACGCAAGTGTGTTTGTTTTAGAGTACAGAAAATGTATCATGCTTGTAGGCTGTTTGTGTAGATAAATAAATTACTTTAAGATGATTGTCAAACAGTGGAAATTATATAAATGAATATAACTTACATTTTAGTTTCTACCGTAGCACCGTTATACCTAATAATCTATTATATGTAACATGATTATATATTTTCGGTTTTAAGCTGAGTATAAATATCTCTAATAACTTGTTCGTCATTTGTTTTCAACAGTTTTTCATGTTTGAAATTTACGCGTTCGAAACACTTCTAAAATTAAAAAGAAACACACAATTTAATACTGCTGAGGGTTCGCGTAACCATTTTTTGAAGTGGAAACACAACAATGCGTTCTCTGTGTATTGTTGAGATGCATGTAAATATCAACTATATAAAAATACTGAGTCTCCCAAAAAATGAGTTTATGGCTAATTTATATCTTCGGCAACAATAAAACCTACGTAGGTCTTCATGTAATGTACCATACACTTTTTCCGATTTTAACCAAATTTTGGAATTCCTTAGCAGATTTTCCTAAACGTCCAATTAAATATCAAATTTACGGAAATCCGTCCCGTGGGAGCCTCGTTGGTACATCTGAACAAATGGAGAGGTAGTCAGAAGGACATAACGAAACGAATAAGTACTTTTCGCGACTGTGTGAACATGTCTAAAAAGGGACAGAAAAGTGAGAATATTTTGAAAATATTGGCTCTGTTAATCGCTCAGTAGCCCAACATTTTTTTACTTAGTAAACGCAAGATGCCAATATGTGTCTCAGCTAACATAGCAGAAGCAAATATATATCTGAGGGGAAATTCCTTTAAAAGTGGCTACTTGAACTGTGGGGAAGAAAATGGGGCAATATGTCAACATTACAGTAAAATATGCCACAAGGACCTAAGTTGATACACTGAATCAGAATAATGCCAAATACCGGGGACCTGTTCGAATGATATTGAAATTTCGGACGCCAATAGCAGAGATTAATCTTACTAGCTACTTTGTTTATAAGTTCATTTATACGTTAAATATTTAATTTTATTAAAATTAGGCATAAACGGCAGATAAGTTTGTTTTATAGTTTCTGAAGTAATTTTAGTTATAATATATAAGAAAATTAGTCAGTGCTAGTATAAACTGCTGATCATTTCTAAATATGCTTCTGTTATCGAGTTGAAAATCTATTATCATATAAATGTTTCTTTTAGTTCAACACTTTCAATTGAAACATTTCACGGAGAGAAAACACTAAATACACACACTTTAGATGTTGATACCTTCTGATAAAATACTTTAAAATTGAGGCTGTTTATTACTACATAACATAAAAACCAATAAAAATATGGCAGTTCACTTACATTTATGTTATAAGCACAAGGTTCTTAATTTCGAGACTCACATTTAGCAATACGCATTCATGTTTATATTAAAATATCCATGCTAATATATATTAATCTACATCATTCTTTAAATATAAATTAATTATAAATTAGGACGGACAATATTTCGGATTACTTTCTTACACACATCCATATTCACAGATATTACTATACTGACAGGGCAGTACATACAGACACAAAACTTTATTGACATCATAAGATCCACAGGAAGGACTGTTGACTGCATTTATTGTGAAATCGGCATGTCACTTTCGTAGTTAGTTCAAATAATTCTTTAGAAAATTGGAACAGAGGAAGTAGAATATATTTGAAGTGCTACAATAACAAGAGTAATATATAATAATAATAATAATAATAATAACAATAATAGTAACAGTAATAATTTACCAAAATTTTGTTACGGATATCAAAAATTTTCAAATGCACGGCAGAACAAAATAATTTTTAGAGCTTTCCTAAAGAAACTAATGATTGAAATGTGCTTCCTGTATATTTGTTTACTGGTCCTTAGAGTGCTGAGAATTATAAGGTTTGAACCTTAGTTTATCTTAAGGGGAAATTATTTACAATTTGAATTCTACTGTGATGGAAAAATAAATTTTGTTTTTCGAAACTGCATGTCTGACATCCACAGTCAGATGACAAATCAGCTTACATGAAAATATTTCTTTAGTATGAAATATCGGAATATCTTTTCTACAACCAAAACTTGATAAAGTATAGGAAGTAGCTGTCTTTAAAATTTCCCGCAGAATGAGCGAAAAATCTGAAAAGATTCAGTTTCGTATAAGATACCAGGTCTTCAAGAAAACTATCATGAATATTCTGCCGCTTCTCGCATAGTATAGATTTCCTCTAGCCACTCTATTTACTTACCTCCATCTACATATTGCAGTATAGGCTTTATGCTCTAAAAGAAGTTATATTTCACAAACTCACGTCAAAAATCAGTTAGGTACCTGTAACTATTGTAACATCGTTACTTTCAGAAGCCTATTTAGAGAAATGAAAAAAAAATGTTTTAAATCTTAATAACAGCGAGAAAAACTTCGGATAAGATTGGAGTTCTCACAGGGATTATTGTATGGTGACAATGATTACTGTCTTCAGAGATGTGATGTCATGTATTGTGGTAGCTTTATGTCAACGGCTCGAAAGAACCCCTGCTATGCTATCCGGAATACTGATGCACTATTTTCATCAGAAAGTTTGGTAAAGGGCTACCAAGATACACGGCATCATATGCCACAAAACAATATAGTTTTCTTTCAGGCAAGGTAAGTAAATGTAAAACAAAATGTATAAAGTGCGCAGAGCTATGGAAATTTAGGGCTTTATTTACGCCAGAAAAAATGTGCTTGACATTAACACAAGCTGTTGGGGAAATAAATGTCCCGAATAACAAAGCAGTAATTATGCGATAGTGAATATTATATAACTCACGTTATGGTAGCGAGATATTACAGCCCAACGCCTCTAATGACAATGACAGTCACGAAACTAATCTAGTTTTGTCCACCTCCAAACATCCTAATATTTCCTAAAACCTATTTAGTAAATCATCCTGCCACTTCACGAAAAGAGCTCTTCTCACCAAAACTCTAAACGCATTTCCTCTATTCCCCAACATAGTAATATGACCAGCCCAAACAAAACTCCTTATTTCATTGTCCCAAGGAATAACAACAGGTGATATCTTCGAATCAGATTACTTTAGTAATAACTTTAATTGCTGACTTAAGTGACGTTTCTTAGACATAAATATTTTCTTGAATGATGTAAAAACAAAACTAAATTTTAATGCAAGCCGCCTGTGACATATCGTGGTGAAGCTGTTTGTAATAAATAGCCTCCGTCCTATCACTACTATTTTTAAACAGAAGTACACGTTAAGAAATAAAATTTACAAATTTCCACTAAACAAAGTGTTAATCTTTCATTATTTTCATGGTGATATTCATATTTTCCGTGTTCTGGATCGATTGGAAGAATCAAATTGTGTCTTTTATTTATTGCCGTATTATTAAAATTGGGAATAATTATTTCTGCTGAAATGGACCTGTAACTCTGGTTGTAATATTTATTTAAAACTTAGCCTTCAAACACATTTAAATTAAATCACAATATTCAAGAAAACGGAATAGTCTTACATAGGTCCACGTACCTCTTAATGAATGGGGCATGATATAGCCTATATGAAGCTGTAACTCTAGAAGTGCATTTGCTGCTTTTTTTATGTTCAATATATTAAGAAAGAAATGTACTTACCCGTGTGTCCACCGAGAAACCCTCCTTCCAACTTAGCAGTCAGTATCGCTGCCAGCAACGGGCGCCGGTCCACTGCCTGAGCGGCCATGCTGTTTTCGCATCCCCAGCACCCTGCCGTTCTGACACCGTGTTACTGCAGGCCAGCGCCCGCTTATCCTACTTTCACTCAACTCACCCCTAGAATAAACAGGCACGAGAGAAAGGCATGGGACATCTGATGGCTTTAAAGACAAAAAAAAGAACTTGTACGATCAGTGTAACTTAAAGGGAAAGACAAGACAATTTCCTACAGCGAACACAAAATGATACGAATAGCAACGTACAGTTTCTTGTACTGTCAACTGCAACTATCCCATTATATTCTTATTATGCCATGTGGTTACTGTGTTTCGGCAGTTTACTGCCGTCCTGAGATCGAAATCGCCAAATACATGTACATGAATTACATGAAAGCATTCATTTAAACACAAGTATGAACGCCTCTTACATAAAAAATAAAATTAAAAGTGTTTTTAAAGGTTTTTATTGACTTACACACGTTTTCCAAATTATAGTATAAACACCAAGAACACAATTCATAAAACTGCTGGTTGTGACAAAGCGGCTCAGGATAGGGTCCAACAAACACGACAATGAAATGTCGTAATGCATTAAAGACTGCTATTTTCTTGTCAAGCGAAGAGACCTTTAACTTTATACGGAGAACTCGACATGAAATGAGCCAGTTACAACAATTACTTGGAAAACCTGCCACATGTTTTGAAATTCATCCAACTGATCACATCTGCGGGACGAACGTGCTGTTAGAATCTTCTTGCGCTGGCTTACGAGGTCCAAACTTAGTCAATTATTTGTCGAACTGAGTTTGGCTAACTTTAATTTAAATCACTTCAACCTTGACCCACTACTGATGCGAAGAAGAGGTTTGTTAGCTGAGTTTGGCGGAAATGAAGGTGACAAGATAGTAATAATTAGCCCCTATTCGCCATTCTTGTTCTGATCCTTTCAGTTCCCTTGACATTACCTAGATGGTACAAAGTGCCTACTACAAATTATGAAGTTCTTCTTTATGTAATGTCACCCTTCTTCCACTTATTTTTTCTCTTTTGCCAAATATCTTCCTCAGCATTCTGATCTCAAGCGGTCTTAAAGTACATTCTTCTTTAAGTGTGCTATTTAACGACGCTCTCAACTGCTAATTTGATATAGCGTTGGTAAGATGAATGAATGAATGAATCCGAAATGTCACTGAAATGATACTGACAGGGGTCACTGAAGTACTTGGAGGAAAACCCGTAAGCGAGTCACTTTGTCCACCAAAAATACCACATGAACTGACCTGGGAACAAATTCGAGCCTCAGCAGTGAGAGGCCGGTGACTGAACTTCAGAGCTTTTTAAGTCAGAAATCGCCTTCCACCTTCCCATAATGCAATGGGAGAATTATACAGATGTTATTTCTAACGCCGTGCTGCTCGACGTAGGGCAGACGATATCGTTGCTGCATAGCGACAGATAATGCCGCTCGTTCTGCAGTAGTTCTCAGTCCCGCGTCAAAAAATAATTCTGTAAATTTTATTTTTCGGTTTATGTGTATGGGGTGCAGAATTTCTTGAATTGCTGAACCACTATTAGCATTTCAAAAAGAGTACTCTCACAGTAGCTTGGGTTAATCATTTAGCTGGAACTGGTTGGTATAATAAGAGTTGCTTACCTTGCAACGGAAACGCAGCAACTCCTAGGAAATCGACAAAAACTAGTGCTTGTGGGTTTCTAAAAGCAGAAACCTGTCTAGGGTCAACAGGCACGAATCTGCTCCGTCGAGATATATGGAAAACCTTGTTTCAACTGGCCCTTCGTGACCGTGTAACTGAACTGCAGTTTAACACATTCGTACTTCATGAAGTTGAAATCATTTATACGAGAAAAGTTATTACAAATTAGTGAAACTCAAAACAAGCATGTGCCTTAAAAAGGTATGTGAAAGTACTAATATTGTATGAGTTAAAAAAACACATTAATTTCACACTGAAACCCTGTGTAAATACATACACATTCCCTGATAATATTCCTGCAGGACTGAAATACGTCGCAATAAAACCAAAGTGCCATTTACACACATTGATTGACATAAAGATGGTCTTTATATTTTTTTATTATTCGGAAGTCTTTTTTTCCATGTAGTTTTGTATTCTAATTACGTAAACACGCGACAGTAAATCCATTAATAGCTGCCATTGAACGGATCAGACATACTACAGTAAAGTTCAAGGTCTCTAGGCCGATATGCCTGAATCTTTATCTACAACCCAAAACGCTTTCAATTTCAGTGATTTGTTTGAGGCGTTTATCACCTATGTTAGTGTTTTTAAACTGTGAGGCATGGAAACCTGCCGGTCTGCAAATAAGTTTTCACCTGTCTGCGAAAGAGCAGAAGAAATGTCATTATAATCACGAGTTAACATTGAAAAGTTTTCATCTTTGTACAAAATTTGACATGCCCCTTTTTGAAGTTGGTTCTGTTGTAGCATGTAAAGAAGTTATTTATGTTAATTTGTAAATAAATAAATAACTCACATCTACTTTAAAAACTTTCTAATTAAACCGGGTAAATGACAGTGAAAAATAGGTTTAAAATAACTCATTTTATTATAAGATAATTTTTTTGACTTTTGCTGTATTTGTCATGCAATAAGTCCAATTCAACAATGATTACTGAGGAGAGGACGGTAGCAATATCTGATAATCCGTGGCGGTCGGCAATACCTAATTACGAGAAACCCAACAAGGAAATTGATTGGAATATACATTATACACGCATAGTATATTTTTACATTGCAATATACATTTTCACGAAAATTTCACGACTTTTTAGATGTTACTCCGTGTCAACTGGTAAATACTTACCGATGATTCAAATGAACGTAGTGCTTTTCGAAACGTCGGTAACTGTTTACAGTAACCAGTAACATTTCAGAAGACTCAGATCTTTATCTACACCTTGCTATTCATATCAAACTTAGCATTTTATAATTTTTTCAGTTTATCACGCCTGTGATTTTTCAGAATATGGTTTTCTGGGATGTGACAGCTTGCAGTTTTGTAGGTGGTTACCAAGTTTTCTGAGAAACAGACAGCCTCCATATTAATACTCGGCATTGAAAATCAAGACATTATATTTCTCCGAAAATTTGTTGTCTACTTAGAAAAGTACTCGATATTAAAAACTACTTTAGAAGTATTGTATTTGTTTTCTCCCTTCTTCCTCTGTTTTGATGTATACTTGTATGTTCAAATAATTTTAATTTTAACGTCACGTCTCTTCGAAGTTCTTTAATGATGTGGTCACCAGTGTTCTACTTTTGGAGTAAAAGTGCTTATTAATGAGAGCTATGAGATTAGGAATAGGAAGATAAGGCAGAGCCCTCCCTCATTTCGAAGAAAAAAAGACTTCTTCCTCCATAATTTGGGGTAAATAACTCTGCAGCATCACTTATTGAGGTGGTTACCCTGATGAAGTTTAAAACTAAATGGGTGGTTAGACTTGAGTTGTGTAATGAAGATTTCTGTTTCAAATCCCAGGTCGTCGGCTTGCTATTGTTTCTTAGGTTATTTGTAGATTTCATCAACTTCTCAATTCTAATACCATGACTAATTAACTCTGTAAAAATGAGCTCTTTTTGAGAAGATATTAGTTTCCTAGCTAGTCAAGAAATTTCCCACATTCTACGGAATCAGAATGTTTATTACCATGTTCACAAGAGCAAGGCTTTTGTTCTTATCCGAAGCCAGATAAACCGAGTTTATGCCTTCCCATATTATTCCTTTAATATTCATTTTAATATTATCCTGCCTCCTACGTCTATGTCTGTCAAATAATTCCTTTCCTTAAAATTCCCGCATCACAACCGTATGTCAGTATCTCTTCCCCCATACACGAAGAAAGCCCCTCTCATTTTACACTCTGTCTCGTGTTCATGCTAACCATATTTAGGAAGGAGTAAAAATTATGAAGTACTCTTTGTAGGGTTTCCCTCATTCAACTGTTAATTTTACCCGCCCCCCCCCCTTAAGCCAAAATATTTTCCTCAGGTCCCTATTCTCCTGCAATCTCAGCCCTTGTCCTTCGTCATTGTATATGTCAAGCTTCACATCTGAATAAACAACAGGCAAAGTTGTAGTCCTGTAGTTTAATACTGATATTTTTAGGCACTAAGAGAAGAAGACAGAAGTTTCTGAACCGAGTGTTATCAATAATTCCCCATAGTTCTTCTTCTCTTAATCTCTTCCTCCTTGCAATTTGATTTGCTGGTATTCGTCTCAACTACTTTATCTGTGCCACGTTTTCGGATGATTTTTTTTCTGCTTTTGTCTGAATCATGTCTCACTTTATGCCATATTATTCTGCTTTTCCATTCGTAAATTTTACGTTACACTAATTATTTATTTTCTACCTTATGAGGCATTTAGTCTGATTGGTCTATAAAGACCTTGTCACACAAACCAAGAATACACATAAACAATTAAGATGACTGCAACAAGAGCTTGTATTATGTCGCTGTTTACGAAAACTTCAAACACTTAATTTTTCTTAAATGTAATTTTATTCTGATTTGTATTCATGTTTCTAAAACAAGCACAGGCTTTTTCGTCCATGGAATCATTCACTACAAGTAACATGCAAACTGTAATCAATTCTTTTATTGCAGATTCTGTGTAAGGTGCTTTTACATTCTCCTTCGAAGAAGTGATAATATCTTTGGTGAGAATGGAGGGTGAAACCGCGGTTTATATCAATGTGACTCCACGTACTCTGTTAGATCGTTACTAATGTTTCATAAATAAATGCAGCGGGTGTCTCCGAAATGGTGATAACAATATCGCAAGCTACACGCCGTCACATGAGAGAAGACAGTAGTTTTATTTTTACTTACTTTTGATTGGTTTTCTGTAGGCAACGGCTTGTACTGGGTTTACAAGATTATGTACAGTAAAATTTTATGTACTAATGTTTAGACATTTTGGCTTTGGAGGGAAAAAAGCAAGTGGTGCAGTATATTGCAATGAACGTACAGCGCCGTGGTGTACCTGGAAGAAACGAAGAGAGTAAAATAAATTCAATATATTTTCTGCGGTGCTAAGGCCGAGATTTAAAAAGGGTACTTCCTTAATACATAGAAACAGATAAGCACGCAAAAGTTTTCATAACATATGTTTCGCTTTACTTGACAACAACTGTACAATCATAATTACGTTTTCTCCCACAGCGTGTTCATTTATCCGTTTCCAGCCTGTGTTTCGAACAAGTAGTCTATTATTTTTGGTGTCCGGCATATAGAATATTTCTATGTTTGTGTTATGTTACAGAAAACCCACTCTCTTCCTCACTCTGCCACCCCCATATCCCATACGTAATGATTGGCATTACTAAGGTTTTATGTGTTTCGTGAATGAGTCATGGACCAATGAGAAGGCAAGAATATACAGGAATTGTGATTGGTGTGTGAAGACATGGTCAGAGAGGTGGCGCAAAAATAACCGATAAGAAATTCATTGTTTCTCTTCAACATTTATAACAGAGACCAACAAATGTGTCTCAATTACTGTACAGTTAACACATAAAATATCAATTTTGCAAAGTATTATAACGGATATTCTTTTAACATAGCACGTTCATTTGAAAACAGCAACCTACCCAAGAACTTCAGGTCTAAATTTGCAATAATTATTATTGTAATGTATCTTGCTTTATTATTGAAGATTGTGACGTAATTGTAGGGATGAGTTCTCAGTCCATGGTTTGATAAATGTAATGCTATGAGGAGTTTGTTGTTATTGTGCAGTTAGAGAGATCAGTACTGTATTTTAACGCTTCTTCGCATGCCCTACAACTAATTCCGTCTGACATTGTTCAGTTTTTTTTTATTTTGCAGCAGGTACTGTTTTTAAATTCTCTCAAAATCTTTCGGAGAATTCTAACTAATGTATTCAATAAATAAATGACGAATGCGACAGTAATATATTTAGTGTAGCTGCTATCAATTAACTGCAAGATATGTATGGTTCACTTCTACTTCATTTATGGACAGGGTCGCCCTACTCTTACAAAAACGTTGCCATCCCCTGTTCGAGTGTCACTTCATCGAGCACGCACCTCATAAGAATCACACAGAATTGAACAAGAGACCTAGCAGTTAGAAACCATCCAGCTACTTGAGTGACATGTAAAAACCGCGAAAGTTTCTGATTCTTGGGCTTCTGCTGAAAAACTAACTAAATCGAGTCTAGGAAATTTCGATTCGCCTCACGCAGGGTAAAAGTATTATGGAGGAATTCCGTGCAAAATAATTTGGAGTAAATTTGCATCACTTTCACGAGTCAGGCTCTATTCGATTTGACTGCACTCCTTTCTTTAATTTGCCAGCAATATTAGCCTCCTATTTAGGAAGGTTATTAAAGAGCACAAGGCACATAGCAGCGAAAGGCAGGTTGGTTTGTGTATCGGAAAGGATATAGCAGTAAGCGGACGTGGCCGAATATAAGCTATTACGTATGCCTTAGAGTCTTCAAGAAGCCTGAAAAGAATCACCTAAAGCAGTCATAATATCTCTGGAGTGTCTGTCTCGTAGAATATGGGGTGCATGCCCCCTGGAATCCACAGTGAACCCGGTGACGAAGCATTTCATATACCTCTACCTAGAATTTACTTCCGTAACCCTAGAAACAAACGGAAATATGTCCGTCGTAGGCGGGTTAGCATAATATTGACAAGCAGATCCATCACAGCTTACATAAGGCCTTTCTACATTCGTGATTTATGAAGCCATTAAGATACCGAATATATACTCATTATTTTCTTGTAAACATGGCAGAAACCCGTCATTTCTGAAGGAGAAAAATTGAAAAATAAATCATTAAAGAAGGAAATCATTCTTAAATACAGCTGCTCAGTAACTAAAACCTTAATACTTTCACGAGTTCTTCGTCGTTTAAACGCAATATATGTTTATTCATATAAAATTTGAAAATAATTCCGAATCACTGAATGAAATATTTTTTTATTTAAAAATTTGTGGAATAAAGTTATAAACATACTGATTTACGAATTCATACAACAATAAAATTAGGGATAGGCATATGTATAAAATTATCAGTACTTTATATATCGACAGTAATAATCGACAGTTGATAAAAACACCTCATGAAAGAAAAAAAGTCTTTAATTTTAGCTACACACGAAACCTCTCATTACAATATAATTCGCAAATGTTGGATTAACAGAGATTCGAAACAAATATGGTATTCAAAAGTCAACCACAATCCGTTTAAATACGAGCAGATTCGTAACTTTGCGATTCATGAAACTTAATTGTACCTGTCTTATTGCTACAATCTGGTATAACTATCATCAGATGATCACGTCATTCAATTCACCTCACCCAACTTACATGTCACAAACCAAGAGCATTATACATATGCTTAAGTATTATTTTCAACACAGCCGTCTCGAACATGCACATGCCACAGCAAAACCTTCGATTTAGTGTTCGTAAAAAATCACATAAATGACCAGATTAACCCAGTTTTTACAGTGAGTAGAATATGTGCTTGAAAACGGGAGAATTGTGGTTTGTTATCTGGGAAAATGAAGAAATGTTTCTCCTTCCCAAAGGATCGCGAGCGGCTCTGTGGCCCTACCACAATTTTACTCAATAAGAGACAAGCCTCTTTCACTGGGAGGAAAACAATCATAAGCCAGAAGCTTTAAAAAAGAGGAAATACTTTGCTCCTGCTGGGACCCAAACCATTTTCCGAATAAAATACCCGCTCTCAAATTAGTAATAAATATTTACAAAACACAATATATCCATTGTTGTCATCATTATTAATATAATTATTCCCAGGTCTCAAATTGATTTCATGATTTATGATTGACTAAAAAAGAACAAGCGTTAAATATGAGATATAACGTCGGCGGCAGTGATGATTACTCATCGTTAATCATCATGCACAATCATTGTTTCGTGGCCCACTCAGAAAAGCTTTGCGACCCAAGTGTAGGTCGCGACACATCGGTTGAGAAACGTCGGTCTAATTGCAGTGAAACCCTGAAGCTTACATATGCAAATACTGTGATTTGTAGGACATGTAACAAGCAACAGGCGGCGGGGATTGCGTAGTCGCTACGGGCTGGAGGATTTTGGATTCGAAACCCGGTGGGGGCGAGACTTTCCCCGAGTCATCCAGATGGGCCTCGAGGCCCACCCACCCCCCTGTACGATGGATACCGGGTCTCTTTCCCGGGGGTAAAGCGGCCGGAGATTAGCGCTTACCACCCACTTCTTCAAGCGCCGGGGTCAAGAATGGGTAGAGCTATAGACTATCTCTACTTCACCTCAGTGACTTCTTGGCATGTAACGGGAAAGCTTTTTTGTAAGAAGTAACATTACACCGGTCTAAAATAAGAAATATGTCTCACAAGAGTTAAACCTAATTGAAACTTTAGGATATCGACTTATGTAGTGGGATGTTCAGCGCCACAGGTTTCTATACCGTGCCATTTTTAAGCGTTACTATCAAAAGGGTATCAAATAAACTGAGAGTGAGAATTCCGCTCTCCCGTCCGCAAGATTCATGTGTGCAACTGTTCGCGGTATTTTGATTACATCTGGCATTAGAAATATATATATAATATATATATATTTTAAGCCAATTTCCTAGCGATTCCCATTGGTTAAATGTAAGTGTTAGTGCACAAGACTGTTGACCACTTGAATGTCAGATGTAACTATACCTACCCTATGCTGTGACACAGAAATTCCGCACCTTTCCCACACAGTTTATTTACGTGTGTCATATTATCCTATGATTCTTACTTTAAGCAGCTGTTATTTCCGTAAATAGAATTACAATGTTTAAGGAACATGTTTTCTGTGGCTTATAAACTGGATTTTTATAATGATTTAGACGCAAGTCATTCTTCAAGGAGTGAAATAAATGTTCGGCTCTCTTTATCCATAACGGCTCATAATATTAAAAAAAACTGAAGTGATGTTAGATGCAGAACATATTAAATATAAAATTTTTTAAACAATAGGTATCGATAACGCGATAAGAATGAACAATTTTATTCCACTTTCTGTGAATAAATTTGAGTCTATATATTTGTACCTAAATCAGGTGAAACTCGCTATTTCTAAAGTAATACTATTTTTAGAGAATTTCAAAATCAGCGAAAATTAAATTGTACGGTCATAAGTTTGTATTCCCTTAGAAGAATCAATGCTTTTCCCTTTTTAAATTCCTGAATATTCGTAATCAATTACCTCATTCGGGTAGAGTGTGAATGCATATCCTCAATCTTGCACAACGTAGCTATTTCGTTAAAGAAACAAGGCGATAATCTCTGCAGAACTGTAGAGTCCTCTATATTTATTTCAAATATCAGCCATTCTTAATACTTAATAACACATTTGATCGTGAAGATAGACAGCGAGAGTTTGCTAATAAGTAACCACGTAGATTATTCACTGTCACCCTACGGAAATAATCTGGTTCGCGAAAAGAAAACTTCGCCATATTTAGACAGGTAAAATATTTAGTAAGAATAACACTGACAGTTTTACCGAATTTGACTATCATGACAAAGGAATTTTATATTGTTGAGATTAGAATTTGTAGAGACATACATAATCTGTCATAACAGATAACTTTTCTGACCTATTGTTTGTGAATACAATAACTTGTGAGCCTGCGGTTTCGAATTACTTACACTAGTTAGATGTAAACAAAGAACATGTCTCACTGTAGTGTTTGTAACTGTTTAATATGTAAAAGGTAAAGCAATCCCATTACAGGCCTGGACAGGCCCTTAGGGTCCCAGGAGGTTGAGGCTCCCAGATTTTTAGACAATCGGCACATGAAGGTGGTAAGATTGTCAGCCTTACGCACCGGCCGCCTTTACACCCCAGGAAAGATTCCTGGTACTCATTTCTGTTAGAGGCTGAGTCGACCCCAGGGCCGTAGTGCGACCGAAACGATTATGTCAATGGAAAATTCCAGTGACACCATCGGGAATCGAACCCGCGACGTTCCGGTTTGTAGCGCAGTGCCTCAACCAACTGCGCCCCGCGTGCCCCAACTGTTTAATACGTAGTAATATCTAACAGGAAAACTTCAGGTATCGGCCTATTTTTTATATATCTCTATGTAGAATATCGCATGGTTATTCGGAAGGTCCACATGTTGTCGCAAGTCAACTTTACTTTACCGCAAAATCACTTTACATTATAAAAAATACATAGGCCTGTGTTAGTAGAAATTATATTTTAAGAAAGTCTGTTAACATACGGGACCTACTGACACGCTGTCTTATGAAATTTCGATCAGCGTCCAAGATTGACTGGTAAATGACAGGAAGTTGGAAATTACAAATTTGGCGTCACCTGTAGCAATATCATGCTAACGTTTCAAGTTTTATAAAATAAATGTGATTGGTTTAATAATTCATTGAACGGAAACATGCAGGCAGATACATACATACATACATTCCATGGATCCATCAATCTGCCGAAGTGACAACTGGATGTGGAATAAGTCATAATATACAAATATGCAGCTATACAGACTATAGAATTTTTACATTTGAACACTATAAATTAAAACACTATAAACGTGTTACATACCTCACTATGAACCATCTTTATACATAAAAAACTCATCTACTAGGTAAAAGGAGTGTGTATTTAAGTATGTTCCTAATACTACTTTATGTTTTGTCTTTTCATTCTTAAGACTTATGAGACTCAGTGGGAGTCTGTTGAAAGTTCTGATACCGGCATAGAATGTACTTTTTTGAAAACAAGATAGGTTGGCATTTGGTCTATGCAGTGGTGCTTATTCCTGGTGTATATACTGTGTATAGATAAATTTGTTTGAAAATTTTTTGATTGTTTAAAATAAGGTTCATTAATGAAAATATATATTGACATAGAATAGGCAAAATCTCTAGTTTTTTAAACAGACTTCTACATGGAGTTCTTGGTTGTGCATCGACCATAATTCTGATTATTTTCTTTTGTAAGGTGAATATCTACTTACTGTTGGAGGAATTACCCCAAAAAATCATTCCGTACTTTATAATAGAATGAAAGTATGCGAAATAAATTGATTTAAGAGTGTTGATGTTGCTGATATGATACATTGATCTCACTGCATAACATGCTCCACTTAACTTAGGAATCATTTGATCAATATAATTCTTCCAAGTTAAGTGGTTATCAATTTGTAAACCAAGAAACTTTGTGTTTATTCTCTTCTATATACTTTCCTCTATAATCAATACTAAATACACAGTGTGTTGAATTTTTTTAATAAATTTCATAATATTTGTTTTATCAAGATTTAGTAATAACTTATTAGCAATAAACCATTCAATCATACGAGTGAGAACTAAGTTTGCCACTGCACAGAAATCTTCTAAATTTCTGTTATCTATTATGACACTAGTGTTATCAGCAAAAAGTATTGGTTTTGTTATGGAATTATTTTCCGAGGAAGGTCTTTTATATATATTATGAACAATAAAGGCCCCAGAATTAATCCTTGGGGAACTCCATGTTTCAATGTACCCCAATCAGAGAAAACGTGTTGAGTTGCTTTACATGATTTTATTTCTACTTTCTCTCTTCTATTAGTTAAATAGGATCCAATCTGCAGTTACTCCTTGAATGCCATAGAAATGTAATTTAGCCAACAAAATTTCATGATTTACACGGTCAAAAGCCTTTACCGACGTCTCACACCTGCGGCCCGGGTTTATTCTTAGGTCAGTCCATGTGGGAGTAATGGTTTACAAAGTGGCTCTGGACAGGTTTTCCTGCAAGCACATAGAAGCTGCCATGGAGAAGTCGATAAAGTGACTAAAACCAAGAGCAGAATAACTGAGCTTTTGTTCGACTCCAGGCAGATAAAAGAAATTTGCCTCTACTATAAAGCCTCGATACTTGCTCCAAGGCCGGATGAACCTGCTATTCAATGGGTACCGAGGATTTCCTTCCCCGGAGGTAAAACGGTTGTGGTATGGAGTTCAACGCTAACCTCGAACTAGTACTGAGGTTCAGAATGTATGTAGCCATACCGCCACTTCCATATATGCCTTCATGGTTTGCAAAGGGACAATTCTACTGTAGGTTGTATTGTGACTGACATTACATAGACTCTTAGATCTTGGTAATGTTTGGCAAGGGGGCTGTCCGGAAATGGATAACTGCGGTTCTTAAACTTGGTCTCTGCATTTGTGTTTTCTATATTCCACGTGTATCTGAAAATAAGAGTATGTAGAACAAGGATAATAGAATCCTTAAATAGGACTCATCAACAACTAAAGGGACATAAAAATTGGCATTAAACAATGTTTTTTATAATGAGAAGAAAATAACAGGGTTGAGGATATATAGTCTCTTACAAAGTCCCACTTTAAAGTATACTTCAGTTTTCTGCATTCATGTAGTAACCACACTAAAGACATTTTTGGAGAACCACCTACTTTTTTTAAATTTTAGCACCCGTTAAAATATAACTAGATAAAGATAATTTGGGCCTGCATGCGGTTTATTTGGTATAAATATTTAATATATTTGCTTTATGTTTGAGCAATATGGGCATATGGTAAATTCCACCACTTCACCTACCTATAAATCCCATCTGTAATGAAGAGTCTTTACCGAAGAATTCATCACTATCCGCCTTATGACTCAGTAGAGAAATACTTACCAACCTCCCAGTTTCTGCAACTGTGGATAAAGACAAAGCAATGGAAATGAAATGCTGGGTTGGTGAGTGGTAAAGTTAGAAAGAACGCCAAAACGCAAGGATGTTTATTATGGATTTCCATTAGTTTCTGTGAGTAATAAAAGTAATGCTATTTTATGTAATAAAATATATCCTAATATTTAAAAGTGTTATAAACTAGTTTCGTATCTTTAAATTACTTGAACACAAAAACGTAATGCCATATAATAACAAAGCTGTCATGTAAGCTGGAACCTTATGGATGAACGTATAAAACAATGTACAGTATTTTTCCAGAGTTAAATTTTTAACAAAATAAGGTTTGAATTTTAATCGAAATTAAACTTTCTTTTCTGTAGAATAAATATCTTAATAAATAATTTATTGTAAAGAGTCCTTAATAATTTCATAAGGGAAAATTTTAATTCCTAAAATTATGATAGTATAAACATATATGTTTTCATTCAGAAAATGTTTGCAATACGTTTATTTTAATCACATACATACCAATGAAATTTCTTGCAAATAAGCCTCGTTTTATTTACAGAACATATCGACGAACAATTTCTTGATTAAGACAAAACAAAAAAATAATAAAAACAAGAACACCTTTTATTCTATATATTTAGCGCACCTGCAACATACAAAATATCACTGCCGTAATTCAAAAAGGTTTATTTTTATACAGACAATTAAAACAATGTTTATAAAACACATAATATGCGGACAAAGTACGACATTTAATAATCTTAATATTTATAACGCATCAACATTTGAACACAACAATATCGACAGATAGTAACTATTAGGCTAATTTAATATATATAAAAGGTGTGACAGTTGTTTGTAATACCTAAAGATTAAGTTTACCTTCAGAAATTCCATTCCTCATTTCCATGCATACGTACATACATACATACATACATGCATACATATATACATATATATACATACACACATACAATCACGTCAGACAAAAAATACAAATCCCTAGCAAAATTATGTTCGCCTTTTCCGTTCTAAAATTATAGGACAGATACGAGTACTGGAGTTTCCTTCTTTAATGGAAAAAAAGTTAATGTGTATTATTGCACCACTGTTGGTAAACACAATAATAAGTTTTAAATCCTTTTCTAAGTCTCAGGTAACGGGATAACATCTTACTGTTCTAAAGCGCATTAAAATTTAGGTAATTTTACAATACTGAAAGCATTTCCGTACAAACTATTTTCACTTAAGAATGTACTTTTTCAATCTCTTTATTTCTTATGCAATTACAAGCAATACTCTTACTCCACCAAAATAAATGACTCTGACCTCCTCGGTAAACGTTTTTTTTATTAGGTCTTGGAGAACAGGCCTCCGTGAATTCACAGAAATCAGTGATCTTCCCAGATGCTTTCATTTTCGTAGACCTGTTGAATTCCGTGATCGGGTTTAAATATTTGACTTGCGCATGCGGTTTTAATTAATCTGTTTTAAAAAGATTAACATTAAAAATAAAAGCAATACATTTTCTTCTTAATGAAATGTGTAGTAAAGGAGTCGTATAGTTTCAGTGGTTGAAACAATGTCTTATTTAATAGCACAAATTCTATTGAAACGTCACCAACTTTAGTAAGCATTAGCCCTTCATTAATATTATATATTTTTCTTTCAAAATTCAGATACAACTATCTTCTGTCTTATTCAAACCTCAACATAACAGCCCCATATCACTATTGAAAATAACTTCATTGCACAGGAAAGAAAAATGATGATGCTGAATATGTCAGACTTTTATTCATCTTAAATATCATGGTTTTTGTGTAGGTGATCCTAGAATTCTAATATGTAACAAATCATCTTCAGTAAATTATGCACTCCCCACATTTCTCTCAGTCATGCCTACATCATTCTTTCCATTACAAAATTCTCTACGTGGAATTAGTGTGTTTTAGAAAGAAATTTATTACATGCTAAGAAGACAACTCTTTTACGGATGTGACGGATTTTAAACTGTTACACGTATATACATACAACGACGTTTCTGATGAACCTTCTACCTCTATCACCAGGCAGCATATTTCTCTGATGTGTCGGTATAAATTCACCTGACTAAACAGGGTCACATCCAGGAAGAAGGTTATCTTCGTAGTGGCTGCAGTCAGAACCTCAAACCGTACTATTACATTATATATTAGAAAATTCGTTTGTCTAGAGATCGGTTTTGTCATTTTATTTCATTCAATAAACACCACAATTTAATGGAGGGAAACTGGTTTCATTTCCTGTTTCAGTGTTTAAGTTTTAAGAAAATATAAATTAAAGTAGTTTTAAGAAGCAGGAACGACCTTTTAATAATAAATTAGAGTAATGTAAATAGGAAGTTCGTTGAAATCTAATTTAGCTTCTGACAGTGAAACTGATGCAGAGGATGATGCGTGAATGGAATGTATGTACCACGGATAATGAAGTTTGCACGCATCCCCTCCGCACAAAAAATAAAAGAATCTCACACACAAGAAAGATTAAATCCTTTCTATTAACTTGTAGTATATTATTTTAGATGGACTGGTTTTACATGCATGATGAATTTAAACATAGTGAATTAAATGCTGGAAATTAACTGTTGATATTTATTTAAACTGAAAGCACAGGAGTTTCATTATTTTATCTGAGAAATATATTTTGTCACTTCCTCTCGGCTCGCTTATCGAACTGGCTTAGCCCACTCAGCCAAACTCCCACACGCGCAGCGGAATAGCGGTGTGAAGCAAAAAAAAAATAATCGTCAGATAAAATAAGGACCCTGTATAAATCTAACTCCTTAGACCTAGAGCAAGACATAATATTTCCTAAGTGTAAGCCTTTAGTTGGACTGCAAATTATTCATATTTTACCCTCCGGAATTTCATAGTACGTAGAAAAATTAGTGAGAGACACACACGGGTTCTTTAAATGGAGATAAGTTGGCTCTATTCTACTGTTTCGTTCTGTTACTTAACTAGATTATGTATGAGCTAAGGTACACCAAATGATCAGTTTTCCTTCACAATTAGCGCGCCAAAATATTAAATAAGACATATTTTATAATAAACATATTAACATATTTCGACCTATGTTCTCAACTATGAGACACAGGCTTAGAAAGTGTACCTGGTAATAACGGTCGAATTCTCTTATATCTGACATGTGCATATAATGGACTATGTTCTAGAAGGCTAGGCTACATTTTCTGTACGTGTTCTGAAGTCATAGTTTGTTAAATATATTACTTAATTTGTTCTCTTTATTAATAGACTCTCATACGCGTAAATGTTTTAAATTTTCCTTTGGCAATTTCATTTAAATAATCTATGTTCTTGAATACAAAATGTGCTCTATACTAAATGATTTATTTATGTGACTACAGTATTTCGTGTCGACATTTGGCGCGCCAATTCCGAAAAAGCTCACTGTTCATTAGCCTACAGTCACAAGATTTTCACAAGGATATACACGTAGATTACATAACAACGCAATTACATTGTAATGAGGTCAATTTTTCACCATTCTCAATAGCTAGAGACACAAGTAACACGTAAAAACATAAGAACGATAGGCATTATATACTATAAATTACAATGCTATTACACAATTATGCAGCGGTTTTCTTCTTTCAAGAATAACCTCTACTGCATTAGCCTTATATATATTTAAACTTTATTTATAATAATTTTATATCCATTTACACCTCTTTCACATCAACTCCGAAAAGTGAGCTGTTAAAAAATTCTTTGGAAAATTCTACAGCTTCTCTAAAGTAAATAATAAAATCACTACCATCCTTTACTACGCTCCTTCAGAAATTCAGGATCTACAGCATCCACACATATTGTAAGTATAATTCGGATCAACTAGCCCTTTTGCCATTACACGAGAGCTAAAAAGAAAGTGGGTGATTTGAGAGTTACGAGCAAGTCAGCCTTCGATATAAACTATGTATTTTAATACATACCTGCCCTCTTGTGTTCATTTTATGTACTTTTAAGACAGTACTCTTTGCTTGATTGTGGAGAGTATTGACATGTTTTTCTAGAGTTAACAATTATCTTATTTTCAGAAGTTACACACATTCTTTGCCTCTTCACAAAGCAAACATGAAGAAGCTATGTTGAAATCGTCTGGTTGCTTTAAATATTTTAATTATTTACAATTACAACATAATTAACCTTAGTATAGTGACTTGTATTAATACGTAAATGTTTTTAACTTTTCGTAGAGGTGAGCCAATTTAACAAAATTGTTTTCGAACACGTTTCCTTTTCTCATATTCAGCCGAAATGCATTAAAATTAATTTTAAATTATAGAAGATATTTAAATTAAAACTGCCATTATCATGTTTACAAAACTCAACTACATATATTAGACTTACTTTAAACTTCAGCAAAGGGATTCCGAAAAGCTTCATGCAGGCTACAAATATTAACACTTCAAATTTCGAGTGCTATCACTTGGGTAGGTATTTGAAAGCGGAATATTTTACGTAGAATTTAAACAGTATTCGCTATGGCTCGTTCTTTGTATCAAAGATTTAAAAAGTACGCAAATGTACAATACATACCGTGATAAATTTCATGAGATCAAAGGAATGGATTTTACAGAAACAATCACTGAAAACATCACAAATTATTAAGGCAAAGTTTTGGCTTGTTACAATTATTATAAAGATGAGAAGCTAGTTACATTTAAAAAAAAAGTAATCGCTGAAAACATGTCAAGTCGTACTGGCGAAATTTCATCTTCTTAGCAATTATTAAAGGAATGGAGGTTAGCATGATTCGGTAGGAAACCTTTGTCACGTTATTTTCGTTTTAAGTTTTTCGTGCTGACTTTTAAAATACATTAAATGCACACTGCATATTTTGCCTATTTTTTGCGATTTTATAAAAATTGTGTTTCTATAATTTGCTTGCACCAGGTTAGTTTGTACCAATAGTTTCATTTACCTTCTTGAATAACAGGAACCAGAAAAACAAGGAGTAACAAGTACACTTATAAAGAAACAAAGAATTTTCCACTGACAAGTGATGTCTAACTTAACACCTTCAATTAACATTTGTAATAATATTCGTCTCCGGCTAATTTCCTACTATCTTTGCTGTCAATATAACTTACATAAAATAGCAGACGTTAAACCGAGCTAACAGCTGAATATATGAATTCCGATTAAATTAATAACAGGTAAAACAACATAAAACTTCATAAGTAAAAAACAGTTGTTTTCACTTGCCTTTGTTTTATCACTTTTCATTTCCACCAGCATTTTGCTCTCAAACTCGCACACAAATGTACAGACTGAAATAACACGTGCATATACAGTAGATGGAATTGAAACTTTGTGAATGTTATGGCGACACTACAGTGATCGTCCAACAGTAAGAATTAATGCATTCGACGAAAATGTGTTACTTGAGAAATAAAATGTTTCTTTCACTTTCTGTTAAGTGTTTCTAATAAAGAGCGAAAATTATGGTAAATTCCTGTATACATTAATAACGAAAGAGTAATGGAAACACAATCTCTTATAGGAATTTTGGTTCTTTAAGTGTTTATTTTAAAAATAAACGTCCTTTTCCCCTTCTTTTAATAATTTTTAAGAAAGGGCCTCTGGAGTTGCCTTTAGTTGCGTTTTCTCAACGTATTATGGCCATATCTATTGATTTAAAAACATTTCGCCACCTCCTTTGTCTTTAATAGATGTGAGGGGTGCAAACAGTGCTGCGTGTCGAAGTATGGTCTGTTCGACCATCAGCTCATTTGTGGACTTGTCATTTTGTGCCACAGGTTTCCGAAACTTTGCGTTAAAAATTACTTTGCTGCCAAATTCGTTCTCTGTTTTCCGTCCCATTCTCTACTGTATGGCTGCCACTACATGTAATAAGTTACAAATGAAGCAAATATTTCTTATTACTGAATCAAATTAGGGGATTGTAAGTAGCCTGTGACAGCCAATACAAAGGTATACCTTATTAGCAAATTAATGATAATCATTATTAATAACAGTTGCAGGAAAAATTATTATGCGTAATATTTTGTAAAATTGAATTGTAATGGGAAAGTCGTCGTACCGTCTAGTACCAATAATAATAAACAGCATGTTAACAGTCTTAAGAAAATTCTTATCTCTATCTTGTTCGAGTTGACACTTTCTTAATATTCTGTGATTTTTAATTTGGAATTCCAAATAATTTCGAAAATTAAAGTGTATACAATATTATTACATATTTGGCTAGAAAAATGTTACAGTAATACAATTGTCTTCCATATGACAATTTATCATAGTCTCTTTCGTTTTTTTTTCTTTCTTTCAAAAATGACAATTTCACAAGCAGCCTTGAAGAACACGCTTTTTGTTTATGTTGGAAGTTTACATTTCTGAACCGATTCCTTAAACACGGTTTGGGAAAAGTAATGACTAAAATTTGACGCGAGATAATCAGCGTCTAGATATTTGCACGATCCACATTTTGAGTATTCTTCGCGAAAGGCTCACAATTAATATTCGGAAGAATTCGTTACCCAGATTAACCTGTTAACATTGAGACGGCTACCAGGATATCAGAAACCGGAAATCGTGTTTATCAAACTGAACAGGTACTCGGCTATCGGCTACATAAACCGAAACTCTTATTTTGCTTGGACGTCTCTTTTATGTTTGGAAAAACTTGAATAATTCTGTGAAATTAAGTGGTGACTCCATGGTGAAACTGGTGGTGATGGCCAAAGACAACCCCAGAGAAAGCCATTGGTCACTGATGGTGTTTTACAGCTACTGTTCCGTTCGTTGCTGCAGTAGCTCCATGGTGGTTATGACTTGCAACCACATGATGCTGCTGTGTATGGTGACTTCCATGGTGATGTTGACTATTGGAGTGATGATTCTGGTTATTGGCGCTGCTGTTGTTGTTATTTTGCTGCTGCGCCGCTTGTCGCTGACTGTTCTTCTTATTCTTCATCCTTCGATTCTGAAACCATATCTTCACTTGTCGTTCTGTGAGGTTTAAATTGCGCGCAAGTTCCCACCTTTTCTGTTTGGACACGTAAGCGTTGAACAGGAATTCTTTTTCCAATTCTAAAGTTTGGAACTTTGAATAAGGTTTGCGTTTCTTCCGAACCGTAACTTGGCCGGTCCATTCCAGAGGGTTGGTTCCGGCGCCACAACCGACGCCGACGCCGACCCCCATCCCGACGCCGGCCAGGGAACCTGCCGGGAAGAAAGAAGATGGGGAGGAACCCCACATCACTTGACACCATTAGACAGTCGCCGGTGACCAAGAGACAAATATATTGACAATTACAGTCTTCACACTACAGTGAATACTCTGAAAGGTGTAAACACAGTCGTTGTACTTTACTTCATATATGCCGCCAATATCATTCATTGAAAAACAAAATTTTGTTGTACATTCAAAAATTTGTTATACAAATAAAGTATTTAAGTTCACAGTATGTGTCGGATTTAGCACACAGAACTCAGTTTGTATATGTCCAAACACAATTACAGTAAATATTTAACAACCAACTAAATGCACACTTTATTTAAAACTATTTTATAGTTGGTTGTTAAATATTGAATGGAAATGCACGGTGAATGTAAGATAACAATTAAAGTGGTTTGTCTTGAAGTAATGCAGATGATAGAAAATTCTGAAAATGTGTACTTATGGACCAGACAACTGAGGATTTAATAAAACGCGTAATGCCTTCGAATATTCAGCTTCGTAAATAACACGTTTATGTTTACTAAATCATTCATCATTTACTTTTTTTCGAAACGAAGAATAAATATATTTCATGTCAAAAAAAGTTCTAATGAGTAACTTTTACATATCGCATACTACAGTAATAACATTATACTACAGCTTTTCGTCGTCACTGTAAGTGTGAAGACTCGAGTGGCAAGAAGTACAACGTTTTTCGAATTGCTAGAATGAGGTATGATTGTGATGGTGTTATACTTAACACATGCTTGTGTGTCTCGAAAAGGCAAGCTTATTTACTGTAGTTACATACAGAATATTATCATAAAGATATGAAGTACAGTAATTTGAAGAAAAGAAAACCCGTTGTACAACTTGTTTTAAGAATTAAGCAACATGCAATAACGCTCTTTAACTGCAAACAGAAAAAAAAAACATATTTTAGTGCTGACTTACTATACACATAGCAAACATGCCTAGAAAATATGAAGATTGCAACGTTCTGAGATATGACGCCGTGTAGACTGGTAACATTGTACAACTTTTCGGAAAATGCAAAGCCTTCCATCATCAGGTTATTCGGATTGTGGAGGAAGTGGGATCCTCTGCAATTTCAGTACACCTTTACCAGACTACACGACGTCACATTCCAAAACAGAGCAATATTCCTATTCACCGCCATGAGCACCTCAAATTTTACCACAGAAAAATGTTTGCACTAATAACGTGCCCTCCTAATATAGTAAGTTTTTAGAATATTTTATGTCAGGTAAAAGGGCTCAGATTTTAACTGTCAAACATTTATTCTCAAAGAGTTTACACGCGTTTGTAACTGTAGGTAACATGCGTAAAATCGTCTTGGCTGTGTATTTTTGCCGCATTTAGTATTTCATTTTGGTAAACAATTTCGGATAAAAAAATGTATTACACAATTAAAACAATAAAAGAAAATGTAATTTGAGGTTCTCACTGTGGTGAGTGTGAGAAATTTCTGTCCTCTGGGATGTGACGCCTTATCCTGATGGATATTTATCAACGCTTTGGAGAAACCTGCAGCCTCCATCTTCTACACTAAGACTGACGTGAGTTTCCTCCGAAACTGTGATACATATCCAAAGGACTACAAGACTTCGCATCACAGGAAACAATTAAAAATACCGCTGAACTGCATGTTTTATAATGATTCATCCAATGACATATTTAAATATATATTCTTAAAACCACATTGGAATATGGTAACTCATATTAAAGTGAAATGGCTTCATACACATTGTCTTGAAATTGTGATTAGGAACTTCTAATCACTTCGCATGAATTCAGGCTTCCGCTGCGATGTAGAAGAGATTTGCTCTGTTCTGAGATATTACGCAGCTTTGAGTGGCAGTTCTGTACCGACGTTTCGGGATACCCTATCGGTCCCATCTTCAAGGGTCAAGGGTCAAGAAGTCCCCTTCAAGATGGGACCGATATGTTGTCCCGAAACATCGGTACAGAACTACCACTCAACGCTGCATAATATCCCAGAAGAGCGCAGATTTCTTCTAATAACTTTGTAAATTATTTCAAGTTAAAACAAAGTAACTTAATTAACACACGCTTAAGTAGTTTTCCAAGTTCATTTTCATGCATAGTATTATGAGGGTAAGCCTAAACAAAATTTAAATAAATTGTTTAACACAGATAAATTATGAATAAGATTTCCTTGAGAACGGTGTGCGTACCAACCAGTAGGCGTACAAAAAGCGGACACTGACATGTAAAAGGCAACCAACAAAGTGACGTAACAGATAACAATCAGCATTCTCATCACGACTTTAATGTATAGTGCATTACAGACATCAAAGGCTGGGCCGACCATTGAAACGTGTTCGTGTGTGGCGAAAAACATTTTGATATCTTTATTTCTCATCTGAGATGACCGTCATGTGGCAACAATAAAACACGCGGAGAGTTCCGAGGAAGGGGTCGGGCTGCAGTGTGGTTGCACGAAGACACACTTTATAAAACCCAACAGGTGGATCCATTTTGTTGCAAACGTTCACAGTATGCAACTTATGATTCTTCATTATGGACTTACATTTCTCGCACTAATTTGTGACCGGTGAAATATTCAAGTGGAAGGCCAGGAGCGAGTCGCTTGCACAACGGTAGTTTAATCCTTCATCTTACGCCTCCAAGAAGCACAGTACACACAAAGGAAACTGAATCTGGTACACAATTCCCGTAGTAAATGCTGACAATACTTCCAAGAATTTTAACGAAAAATTTGATTGTTTAGTGATAATAACCGTATGTAAACTTAACACTAATTGTCTTCTAATTCTCATACCCCTCCTCTCGCAAAATTCCACCCCCAAATTCAACAATTCTCTGCCACTGCTGCTCACTAAAATGTCCTTCATCTTTAAACGTATTTTCAGTCATCTCTATTATTGTGCAGTCCCATTCACAAACACTGAAGATTTACAGATATATATTTTGGCCCCTTTTTATATGAGTGTGAAACTTGGTCTGCTATATCAAGGATTTTGAGGATAGGGTGCTGAGGAAGATATTTGAGCAGAAGAGGGAGGAAGAAACACGACACTGAAGAAGCCTGAACAATGAGAAGTTTCATGATTTGTACTCCTAAAATTGGTAAAGCAATCCCATTACAGGCCTGGACAGGCCCTTAGGGTTCCAGGAGGTTGAGGCTCTCAGATTTCAAGACAATCGGCACATGAAGGTGGTAAGGTTGTCAGCCATACGCACCGGCCGCCTTTACCCCCAGGAAATACTCCTGGTACTCATTTCTGGAGGCTGAGTCGACCACAGGGCCATAATGCGACCGGAAGGATTATGTCAATGAAAAATTCCAATGACACCATCAGGAATCGAAACCCGCGACGTTCCGGCTTGTAGAGCAGTGCCTCAACCAACTGCGCTACCGCGTGCCCCCGATTTGTACTCCTAGCCAAACATAATTAGAGTGATCAAATCAAGTGGAATTAGATGGGCGGGGAATTGGACACATAGGGGGAAAAGAGAAATGCATACAGTATTTTGGTGGGGAAACCTGAAGGTAACAAGCCACTTCGAAGACCTAAGCATACATAGGAGTACAATATTAAGACGGACGTTAAAGAATGATGAGAGGTCGTGGATTAGTTCATCTGGCTCTGGATAGGGACAGGAGACGGGATCTTTTGAATGCGGTAATGAAACTCCCGGTTCCATAAAATACAGGGAATTCCTTCACCAACTAAGAAGCTATTAGCTTCTTAAGAAATACTCTGCTCCATGCATTAGACAGACAGACAAGAGTAAGACGGACGGACGGATGGATTGATGGATGGATGGATGGTAGATAGATGGATGGCTAGATGGATGGATAGATACATATAGAGATAGATAGATAGGTAGATAGACAGACAGATTTTAGATACATAGAGAGAGAGAGACAGACAGATAGAGATAGACAGAGACACAGACAGACAGACGGAGAGAGAGACAGGCAGACAGGCAGATAGAAAGATAGATAGACAGATATGTATAGACAGATATGTATAGACAGGTAGATATATAGATAGATCACAAACACTAATCAACTATCATCTCCAGTTTCTTTTAATCTCTATTCGCAAAGAAATTTTAGTTGCCTCTTCCGCCATTTTGCACTTTCAACGGTTGTTTTCCATATTGTAAGGGCTGTTGTCCTTTCGCCTTTGCACTTCTTTCTTCGTAAAATTGTATACAGTTTAAACAATTTTCCCCTCGTTCCCTTTTCCATCGAATAATCGCATTTTGAAAGTATCGGTTGCTTAACTGGCGTGACACAAATCTCATTCTACTCACTTGACACTAGTCTGCTGCTGCTGCTGACAGCACCGGTCAGGACAGGTTCTGCACAGTGGATCTTATCGGGATAACGAACGAACTAAAACAATCACCCTGCCCATATTACGTCACGTAAACAGTGTCAACTTCGCCAGTTTGTTCACAGAACAAATGTACTACGAGTACTTCACAGTAAAAACTCGTTGGATTATATGACTGGAGAATATTTCGAGCATGGCGAAAATTGGAATTGGCATATAAAAATTAAACTTGAAAAGATTTATAGGTTATTATTATTATTATTATTAGTAGTAGTATTATTATTATTAGCGGTAGTAGCAGTAACAGTAGTAAGGATAATATTCCAAAACTTGGTTACCTATCAAACAAATTACAGGGCTTAACGTACCAGGAGACAAATATTTTTATTTTACTGTATTTTATGGGGATCCCATCAAAACAACATCAAAAATTAAGAGTACGCAGCATGTTTAACGACCGGTTTATTGTTGTTTTAATAAAGAATAATAATGAGTGGAAACTGACAAGGGAGAAGGCGTGACAAGTTGTATTTTATGAGTTGAATGGTCTTATAAATAAATGTTTAAGATTTAGTAAAAATTAGAAAAATATTTAATGTCATTTGTTAGAGATAAATTTCTCTCTCACATTAGATACAAGCCCTGTCATATGGGCCATATCAGTCTAGTTATTTAAAGCACTGGATCTTTTCAATCAATTTGGACCCGAGCACAAATTAGTCTCTACGTTTTAGTAAGAAAGGTAGTACAGAACTTAATCTTTGTTCATCCAGAGAAGGGTTTTATCAAGCTCAAATACAGACAGTCAGAAGGACATAGCTATTTAACTGGCTGTATGTGACACAGTACTTATGCACTTAATAGGCTCTCAGCTAGACAAGAAATTCCAGGGTTTCATAAAATCCGTAGTTTGATTAGGGCATTCAGACTCTCCCGCCACTGGTCCACTTTCCTCAGTCAGATACACCCAACCAACATTCTCACATCGTATTCGTCTTCCATTATAATATTATTATCACATACAATGCTAGGCCCTGAAAGTAGCCACGTCCTTTTTCCCATAAAAATTTTGTACTTATTTTTCAGCTCTTCCATTTGTGCTACATGCCCTACTAATCTCATTCGTCTTAATTTGGTCATCCTAATAATATTAACAGCAGATCTCAGTGACCGTGCGGTACGAGGCGTAGATCTGTGACTGCTCGATTGCTGGGATCGCGGGCTCGAGCCCCGCTGAAGATCTGGATTTTCGTCTCTTTTGTTTGTTGTGTGTTTTGTTGGTAGCGGCCTTTGCGACAAGCTGATCTCATGTTCAGAGGACTCCTACCGGCTGTGTGTGTAATCTAGAAACCTCAGAAGGAGGCGGCCTAGGCTCGAGCTGGGCTGATACACCACAGAAAAAAATTAATTTGTGAAGAGTAGAGCGCAAGAAAGCTGCTCAATATGAAATGTTTTTAGTCTAGGACAGTGGCATTATTTCGTAACATATGTAGTTATTTATAAAGACGTGCATAGGATTGCGGCATCTGCTCCTGTTTGCAACCTTCTGTCTCAACGTCTGAATTACATATCACTATTCAAAACAAAGCTATACGTCTCCGTTTTGTTTATCAAAGACGTGCGGTAGAACTTCGGACGGAATCCCAGTTTTCTATAACCCATAAATATTCTTCCTAGTGATTCAAATTAAAACTTTTATTTTATTTATATCTGTACGTCAGAATATAGCGTCGAAATGTAGGATCATTAGTAAGCAACTACTTGGAAATGACGTAGAAGGAAGTGGTCGTGGCTTAATTTAAGATGTTATACCAGCAATTCACTAAAGGGACAGAGAGAAGCCATAAAAATTCTCAGTTAGAATAATAGGTGTTTTGGCTGAGATTCGAAATGGGCACCTTACAAACACAATCAAAGGCGTCACGTCTTGAGTAAACTTGTTTACAAGAGCATGTTAAAATAATTTTCTATAGCCCTAATTGATAAAACTATCTGCATCACACCTACCCTATGTTGGAATAAAAACGCCTCAGAATCAATATCATTTTTTGGATGATGACTTCGAGGGATCATCCAAAACTACATAAATCACACACTCAGACTTTATTATGTATCTCACACGGACAATGTCCAACTACACTTCTCATAACAATATGAGTGACCTGTCACTATTCATAAACGTTTTAGAAGACAAAAAAATGGGAACCATTTGTTAGTTTCCTTATACCTGAATAATAGTCTTACTGTAGCAGCGCGCTAAATACCTAATGAATTTCGTTCAAAGACGTTATGTTAGAAATAAACTAAATTTTCCACAGCTGTTTTAATTTCTAATTTGGTTCATTCCTAGGGCCACTTTACGTAATAAAATAAAAAAGCCTTATTTGTATTTTTGGTCCTTTATCACTGCCAAAACACTGAAATAGAGCAATCAATTTTAAAATTATAGCGATCAATGAATTTAATAAAAAATATATTCTTCTCCGCTTTACTGAAGGTCCTCAGTATACAAAAACATGGTTTTAATGGAATCACAGCAACACTGAAGGGTGCTGCTTACGTTACCGGCATCATGAGCTAGTTCATGGGGCTACTTAAATTAAAAATCAATTCTTACTTCTATCAACTTTAATTTATATGAATTTTCGATACAAAATAAAATTCACGAGCTACTTACAGGACAGTAATAATTTCACGACATGTGATTAAAATTAAAAGTTAGACCGTGTAATTTCTATTAATTAACAAAATAATTCAATAGTTTTAGACTCTGAAGATTCAGCAGATCTAGACGGAGACATGTTATATATAAGCATCACTCTAGCAACGACAGTATTAGCAAGTTGCAGGCTGTTTTTTTTAGTTTTGTCTGTTGAAGCACAAGCGACATGTTGAACACTTGAGTCGTATGATATGCCTAAAATAATACATTTTAAAAATTTTGTTTGAAAGCACTTATACGTTTTAAAACATAAACCTAAAGCGGCACTTCAACATATAAATCGATTCAACGTAAACCAAATATTCACATTTTAATTAACAGTTCGGCAATCATATAAAAGGACCCTCTAACATAACAGCCACGTCCGAGAAATTGATTATTTTGTGCTTCAGCACTGCCTTCAATTTTACTTCCTTCAAAAAGATTTATTTTCTGTATGCTGTACAGCTACACCCCGGGCACTTTAATACATACACATCATATATAAAAATCTTACGATTATAATTTTTATAGACCCTGCTTCTGTATTTTAACAGATTATACATATATATATACATATATGTGGGCCGGGATAGCGTAGTCGGTATAGCGACTCGCCACGAGCTGGACGGTCCGGGGATCGAATCCGCCGATCCCAGTGGCCGTGGGGTCTAAGGCGTGGGTCTTCGGCCGCTCGCTTACAAGGATCGTGGGTTCGAATCCCACCGGGGGCATGGATGTTTGTGTTGTGTTGTAAAAAAAAGACGGTTGTGGACCGTAAGTGACATGAAAGGAAGAAAAAAGGATTAATACAGAACAAAAAGGGGATCAAAGGGGAAAACCCAGGAATTAGTGAAAAAAAAACACCGGGGGCATGGATGTTTGTGTTGTGTTGTAAGGGCGGTAGCATAGAACGTAAAGTGACATGAAGGACGAAAGGATTTAAACAGTACAAAAATGGATCAAAGGAGAAAAACCCCGGACAGGCAAAAAAAAAAAAAAACCGGTGGGGCGAGATTTTCAGCACCCGTCCAGACCGGCCTTAGGGCCTACCCAGCCTCCTGTACAATGGGTACCGGGTCATTCCCCAGGGGAAAGCGGCCGGGGCGTGGCGTTGACCACCCACCCCCATCTAACGTCGAGGTTAAAGAAAGAGTAGAACTATACATGTACTCCCCCTCTGGGCCTTCATGGCCTGTTCTAGGGTGAAATTTACCTTTATATATATATATACATATATATGTACGTATGAGATTTCAGCCTTGACATAACATCGATAGCAGATACAAATTTTATCCTTTTACCTCTTTGTGTGTATACAGCCCAATAATGGTTACTTAAATAGTTGAAACTTCCATCTGGATTTATATCTTAATACATATATCAATTGAGTTCGAGTGACATATAGTCGATATGTTGTTTCAATATTAAAACAACGGTATATACCACCTTAAGACAAGGCGTTCCTTGCTGAATTCATAAAGCGTATTGTCCTACCGTATAGAGTGCAGGGTTTTACTAATGTTGTGTTATTTATGCCATATTTAGGTGATGCAAAATTGAAATTGGTCAATGATTTGCAATTTGTCCAATGAGTTAGCATGTTGGACTCGCAGGCATGCAGATATACCTATGGTCCAATGTTATTGGTGCCATAAATTTATCGTTTGCAGTTTTAAGTATGCTACAGTTAGTAGGCCATTATTGTTTTTATTATTGTTTTTATTTTATCTTTTTTAGTATGCTACAATTATAGTATAGGTTTCGTTATTTTTTTTAGTCGTCCTCTTCTACCTACTCCGGTTTTCCCGTTTCAGTGTCGAGGTTGTAATTTCTTTTGATCACACTGAGAGACACACCACAGTCGGTAGGACTCCACTGGACGAGGGATCGGCTCGACGCAGAGGCCTCTACCTGACAACAACACACAACACTCACAAGAGACAAACATCCATGTCCCCGGTGGGATTCGAACCCACGATCCTAGCAAGCGAGCGGCCGAAGACCCACGCCTTAGACCGCACGGCCACTGGATCGGCTTCGTTAATTTTACCAGATATAATAAAAAATTATCACAACGCCACCATGTTTGTAGGAGTAATTGTAGACTTACAATTTTCACGTCTAATTTGTAGATATGTTTATCGCAAACAACCCCACAGCTAAATATCGATATCATAGAGCGACTTCGATGTTTCACAACAATTTAAATTTACATATATTGGAATGCAGATTACACCATTTCAGTGACATCAGCTTTTTCCCCATCGTGCTTCACCTTGACAGTATTAGCGACTGTAGGAAACTGATAAGTTAGGAAACGTAAGTTTTCAGGCTAAACTTAAAAGTGTAGCGTTAGCGTAACAATTTCCGTAAGTTCGATCACTTTTTCCCCTATCTGGAAAACCGCAAGTTTTAAGAAAATCCTTTATTGCACGTAGGATACTACATAGTTTTTCTAAATAATTTATTCTCTATCAAATATCTAGTGAGAAAACGCGCAAAGAGGCACGTACACACTCATGTAATATATACATCACCTTCGTCCGACTTTAAGAGCAACTGACGTCAACAAATCGTAGTTACACCCACTAATACCAAATTCCACGGAAGTTTCTTCAGAGGTTGCCGAGTTCTTTCGGCCAAGCAAAAAAACAGACAAAAATTGCTTTTAATATAAAATCGGTATGGATGCAAACGCGCCTAACAGGTTAAAGTATCAGGTGATTTTCAATGCTAAGGCATTTACAGAAAATTGTGTAGAAATTGGTCAAATGATCCTGGAGTTAAAAGTAGGACACAAAGATATATAGCTACCATGGTGCTCTCATAAGACTATTTGTATTGTATAGGGAAGCAAAATTATTCTGAAAAACACCTTCTAATATTTTATGATTTGTGTCAGTGGATTTATGCAGCTGACAAATCAACAAAGAACTACTCATGTTTCTATCAAGAATGACGGATTACGTAATGGACTGTACTCTGTAATACACCTCAGTGATGTCAGTTATTCGATAAGACTGCGTTTTATGGGTGCTGTAACTCACGGCAACGCCTCATTTTGGCACTGACAGACTCAAGGCGTTCGTGACGATCAGGAAGGAACTGTTTGTCTTTAATAATTTAAAGGGAATGTGCCCTTGTGTCCTTTGGAAATCATTGCTTGACAAACAACTTAAGGATTTATTTCATGTTTAAAGACAACATTTTACCCTAAAAAATCTATGCTTACAAACATCTTTATTCTAAACCTTTATGCAAGAAACACCCTATTTCCTTTATGGAGACTCATTATGTACCTTTAAATAATAATAATAATAATAATAATAATAATAAACTTAA
The DNA here is from genome assembly GCA_021186555.1 of Reticulitermes speratus. Lineage (NCBI taxonomy): Eukaryota > Metazoa > Arthropoda > Insecta > Blattodea > Rhinotermitidae > Reticulitermes > Reticulitermes speratus. Next base: position 32,815,212 of record JAJKFL010000003.1, on the reverse strand, counting down.
ATTAATCTTGACCCTACAGATTATCGTAGACAGCTTAGAAATTAATTACTGCGGCAGAATATTACTAAAAATATGTGCTGTTCCCAGAATGGGGAGTTTTGCAATTATTATTATAATTATTGTTTTCACAATTACTATCTTGGGGTTCTTCTCTCACCCTGAAATATTTGCGGTCCGTTCAAATTCAGATAATGAATTCGACTGCGTCGTGTCTGTCTACAAATGATAAAATCATATGAAATTAAACAGCATATTATCAACAAAATGCATGTTGACATCAGTAAACAAATTGTTTTTGGTTTTATTAAAATGAATTAGCTTAGTGCCTAAGCTTAAAGTATGTAGCAATATGAGACTGCTGCCGGGGTAGCGACAGCCGCTCTTGAAATAACCGCATCTCTCAACGGAGAAAATAACGTTTTCTATAAATGTGACGATGAAAAGAGAAGTTCTGAATAATCCTGCATGTAACTGAAAAGAGCCCATAGAGGGTGTCCAAAGCATATAAAAGATTTTAAATTGCATAGGTCTTATCTTAAGAAGGGCATAAATGATATAACTCCAAGCACTGTTAATCTAGGTTCGAAATAATACTTCTTCGTTAACTGAATTGTCTGAACAAATTTACCTGGTTACTTTGCCCCCTTCTCTAGATGTGTTGGAGAAGTGAATATAATTTTTAAACATCTCATACTGTACTGAATGCAATCTACATGCTGTCAACTGAGCTTTCACTTTGTTCTAAATTATATCAAAATTTAATTGCAGCACTTTGCATTTAACCTTTTAAAGACGAAAATTAACGTAACGTTCACCCTAGAACAGGCCATGAAGGCCCACAGGAAGAGTATGGGTATAGCTCTACTCCCCTTTAGCCTCGGCACTAAATGGGAGTGGGTGGTCAATGCCACCCCCACGCCCCGCCCGCTCTACCCCCAGGAAAGAGACCCGGTACCCATTGTATAGGAGGACGGGTGCGGAAAATCTCGCGTCCACTGGAATTCGATCCCAGAACCGTCCAGCCCGTAGCGAATCGCTATACCGACTGCGCCATTCCGGTTTTATTTTATGGCTCAACAGCCCCTAGGGGGCCTAGGCCTCCTCATTTTTCGAGGTTTCGCAATCACACTTTAGACACACAACACACTCGGTAGGACCCCTCTGGACGAGGGACCAGCTCGTCGCAGAGACCTCTACCTGACAACACACAACACTCACAAGAGACAGACATCCATGCCCCGGCGGGATTCGAAACCACAATCCCAGTAAGCGAGCGGCCGCAGACACACGCCTTAGACCGCGCAGCCACTGGGATCGGCAGCCTTGTGTATAGACTAACCAATTAATTTTCTATCATCCAAATCACATTTCTGATTATGTAATAAGGAAATGAGTCATCCATAAGCCAAAACCAGATGGTGAAGAAAATGAAGAATAAATAACATTGATGTTCGTATTAAGGACACAAGCAGAACCAAACGTGACTCGCTAAGGATAGAATAGTTTTTATATTTTACGTAATATCCAAGGATGTACAGGCCTACGTGTATGGAGGGCCTATCAGAAGAAAGAGCCGATCCCAGTGGCCGCGCGGTCTAAGGCGTGGGTCTGTGGCCACTCGCTTGCTGGGATTGCGGGTTCGAATCCCGCCGGGGGCATGGATGTCTGTCTCTTGTGAGTGATGTGTGTTGTCAGGTAGAGGCCTCTGTGACGGCTGATCACGGAGTCCTACCGAGTGTTCTGTGTCTGAGTGTGATCGTGAAGCCTCGATAATGAGGAGGCCCTGGCCCACTAGGTGCTGTCGAGTCATGGAAAAAAAAAATCAGAAGAAAGAGCATTGATCGAATTATAGAAACATACAACATATATGTTACAACTAACACCAAAATGCCAGGGCTTTCACCATGACGTTCAACAAACGAAAGGCCATGCCACAAAAGGAAATTCATAGTCTCCATCTTCCATAATTATCCCAAATTCAGGACGTGATCTCTTTAGGCCTATTACGTCTTTGACCTTTAAAAGTGGTAGTTCACATACGCAAACTTTTGAATGGGAAAAATTAACCGATTTTTTTTTTTTTTTTTTTTTTTTTTGCATTTTCAGTAACTATAACTAGTGCAAATCTGAAAACCTGTTTTCTACTTATACATTCAACTTAAAATAGAGCGCCCCTTCACCACCCCCTCCCCCCACCGCTACATATAGCCACCCTTACCTAGTGCCCATGAAAGTCTTGTCAAAAGAAATTCCCTCTTGCTTTAACACTGGGAAACACGCTGCACAAATGCTTTCCGCAGGTCGATAAACACTGCCAAAAAGAAAAAATGTGTACATAAAACTACAATGAGTACAGTGGTTACACTAACGCACACAACATGCGTAATATGCTACTCGCAAAATTAAGCATTCTTTTGTATTGGATAAATTTACTTATTCATTTATCTTGTGACATTATTTATTTATTTATTTACTTCTTAATTTATTAAATGACGCTGTCAGTAACTCAAGACAACCAAAACAATCCATCAGTGAATGATAGTGAATAGCCAACTGGCATTGTCGTGGAAGGTGAACGTGACGTAATTAAGATAAATAGTCAAGCGTTTTAGAATATGACGCCATGTCTATTGGCGTAATATTCTAGTATCTGGGTACCAGATATTTTCGTTGTAAATATTAAATATTAAGTGTCTGATGTGTAAGAGTGTAATACGCATCCTTTATTAAAACGTTAAATTGTATGCACTGAGGAGTAGTCCAAAACTAAGAGGATCTGTACTGCTGAAGATATGTGCGAAGCTTTTAGTACCTAATACACGGACAGCCACAAAAACATTTGAAAAAGCAGCAACGCTAAAATAGGCCTACTTGATTTGAAGACTCTCAAATCAGAACATGAAGGTCACGGTATCTTGGTATGTGACGTCATGTACTCACGTAGATAATTACGACCTATCGGAAGAACTTCCTGTCCCCATATGCAAGGTTAGTCTGAACCCTGACGTTCGAGTTTTCTCTGCATTTTCGTGAGAATTTATGCAAAATTACACGGAGTCATATCTCATAAAACAGTAATCTTCATAGTTACAAATGTGAGAAACGTGCCTCTAATGCCAGGAAAATGACAACGAAAAAATATGAGCGAATTAAATTCTAGGAATGCCCAACGGCTTATACTGAAAGTGTATTGCATTGGAGTGATGAAATCAGAAATATGGAATTGGCGGAACACAGCATGGAATAAGGTCTACATGAAACTCGGAAAAAATTTTACTACGTAAACCTGATCTAACCGGACCTTTTGGAGAACCACGATTTAATTGAGAAGTATTATTGAAACTGCGTTTAAATAAATAGGGCATGAGGTTGTGGAATTAATTCGATTTGGGGTAGGATCTAGTGGTGTGCCCTTGTAAAATCAATAAAAATTTAAAGTTCCATATTGCGCGAGGAAATTGACTAAGTGGCAAACTATTAGCTCTCCTTCATGCAGTTAATTAATTATTCAATGAGGTCTAGCTTTTACGCCAGTAGCCTACCAATTTCTTGCAGGATGAGTCGTTTTGAGAAAATTCATTTCCATAACAGCGTCATGTGAATGAGGATTTGAGCTGTACTGGACAGATAAGGAGTGAAATTAATTTGACTGACAAAGTTGGGTTTTCAAATGTCAAACATAACTGAAACATGCTCGGCACTCCCGAAGATGAGCACTAAAATTGAAGGAAACTTCCGAAATTAACATCTTTTATTTTATGTGCTTCCTGCAAAGATATTATGTAGGCCTACCAAGGCCCACTTAAAGTCTTCAGACGTTACGGTATGGTGATAAGTCGACAAGAGGGCTGGTAGATGACAGACACTGAATTGCGAAATATTAAAGAGGAACCAGGGGCTGGGATCTCCGGAACGTTTTGAGAATCCTAGTGGTGTCCAGTATAGTGTAACGCTTTGTTAGTTTCCATTAAAAACGACAAGTTTCCAAATGGTGACATCCGTAGAGAGATTTCAACAACTTGTTCTTATTTTCCGTAACGCCGTAAGGTTTAAGAGTACACATGGAACTGTATGTTCATTTACACCCATAATACAAGTAAGACCTTTCCTGCACCCATTTTCACAACATTGACTATTGTTCAACACAATTATTGCAGATTTCTTATAACAAATTTTATCCAAATCGGAAAATGAATGTCGAAACTGCGGATAGAAATTCATTTACGCCTTCATGGGCCGATTTCTAAGACATTCATAATCACTTACGTAACTTGTTGTGAACATCTCCTGCGTTGACTTTTCTTTGCAATCACATAAAGGATGTATAAAATATAGGAAATATATTATTTATGCCTTTAGTAAAGGATTATTTTCATGACACGGATTTTCACTACACTCGAATATACGTAATGACACTAGCGCAGATCTTCTGTGTTAAATTACACCCGAAAATGTCAAGAACTGTCTAAAGTAAGGGTAGAAATTCATTTACATCCGTACGTAAAGATTGGTTGTCACTGAGGAGAGTTTGACAAAACTCACGCTTGCAAACAACATTTTATAAAGGACTCCCACATTAAATTTCATAAAAATCCGGCAAACGGTTAAGTTGTTGATACCAGGTCATAGGCAGACAGACAGATGGATATGTTAGCCACTTAACGCTTTCTACTTTTACTTCTTAAAAGATGCCTAAGGCGGGAAAATTTAAAAAATCAATATAGGGCGTAAGATTCCATCTCAGACTCAAGGGGAAGTAACCCAGTAATGAAAATCAGCCATTAAAATGCAAAGACAACCAATACGACCTGAGTACCCATATCAGTAACGTGGAATAAACATGCTGACGTAATGACCTGCACTAACACTTAGCCCAGCAGAATTATTAATTAAATTTGCAATCTCCATTCACTTGGAATGAGAGTGAAGAGGGTGGAAAGATGGACTGGGGGGTCAGTGTTTGCTTTTATAACGACTGAGTTAATTTCCTTAATCGTACATCACCTGAACCCTTTCCGAAATACATTGTAGCTTCCCACGTCAGGATAACTTTCATAAGACGGTTCATGCGTCTCACGGCATATACGCTGAGCACCTGCTGCTAATTGGCATTTGGGGATGTCTGACGTATGTGAATTCATATGCTACACTTTTCCATAATTTCAGGCCCTTCATGCAAAATACAAGATGTAAGTGAATAATAAGATGCAGAAGTGTGGGATGGAAATAATCGTGACCAGTTTTATGCAAAGTTTCTAGATATTTTGGGATTTGAGTTACGATTGTGACTATGAAAAATGTAGCCTTCTTGGATGTGAAACCGTGTAGTCTGGTACTTTGCTGCCGCCCTCTTGATTGTATAAGGAATAACAGGATTAAGCTATGCCCTGAAAATGGAGGCAACAAATTCTTCCGTTCTGTTAATTGTTAATCATACTGCAGAAGAACACCTACTGCTTGTTATAAAACTTTAAAAATTTCAGTAGAATAACACAGAAAATTAGTATCTTTTGCAATACGATATCTTGCAGTCTGGATGCTATTTCCAAATATTTCAGAATAACTTTCTATCGTCATATTTGGGTAAAAGAACTTAAATTATACCCTGAAGATGAAGACAGCATGTTCCTTCGAATCACCGGTAAATGCAAGTCACACTACAGGGGGTCATATCCCGGAAGGCAATATATTCTACGTTTCAAGAATTTCTTTGAGATCAAAATATGACAGGTAAAAATTTGGATTGAAATTAAACCCGGCACTTCCTGCAAAGAAAGAGATATAAAATTCAGACGTCTGCAGTCTTAGATTATTACTGCTATATCAATCTGCTAGACGAAATGCGCGCAGTTGTTAGAAATGAGCATAGTATGTGTATTGCCGCTACACACAATAATAACTAAAGGCTTCCACACCCACAATTTTTAAATTAGATTTTCTCTTAAAAATTTTCATATTTCCTTTTGTGGTCATTCGTACCCGAATTATGCAAAATTTATTGGCCTCTATCTTACTGATAAATCTGCCTGTTTCTGAAATAATTAAACTTAAATATATCCTCCTATAATATTGGAAGTATTTTCGTCACATACACAAAGCAGAGACACTAAATTTTCCGTAGTTCTTCACTGTAGAATGTTGACATATTACGTATGATAGGATAGTATCTAGGTTTTAAGATAAGAGGGAAGAAAATATAAGAAATGAAAAATAACAAGCAGGCCTATTTGCAGAGTTTAATTTGTTCGTTGTTAAGTCGTGCCCAAATAATTTGAATTTTTCCTAGTTCCTTCCCATTTACCAGCTTTCCAATTATACGTATTTGTCCATCATTCTGGTGACGGGTCATGAACAGGCTATGACAAGCCTACTGAGTATTTTCTCTTTACTTTTAGTTTAGATTCCCTCCCTATAAGCGTCTACTAAGGTTTATGTGTTGCTTCATATCTTAGTTACAATTTACCTCAATGAAACAAATAAAATACTACTTCCATCTACTGCTGAATTTAAGAATGGTGGCGCTATAACGCCAGTAAATATTTATCGTTCTGGCGCGCTGTTTAGGCGCATTAAGGAAAAGGTAATTTTCTTTAAATTCATATTACTGGATTATTTCAAATTTGTAATTAGTCTCAAGACCGTACATTAAGTACAAAAATATTTACACAAATGCACTCCACATTTTAAAAGTGTAAATGGTGGAAGAGTTTTCCATCACTTATAAAAAGCCCAAACATGATCTTCGAGATTCGTTAATCGAAAAGCTGCCTTAAATTGGTTCATAACTTTAGGAAAAAATCGAGGTATCTATCCACTGCTACTTAGGATTATACATGAATTTATGAACCCAAAATTATCTCCTCCTCTATTAATCTAGTAGCAAGAAGTGTCAACAGTAACACGAAACTAATCCCAGCAGGTTCATAACCAGAATATGTTCTGAACATCTATTCAAACACAGCGTTATATGGTTCCTTAGGTCTATACAGCAGTATCTGTAATGCATGTACGTAAAACATGACATTAAACAGACAGTTTATTTAAAAGCTCATCAATGAGAGACGACCATAAGGGAGAATTGCCACAAAGCTAATAAGCCTACAGTAAACTACCTAAGACGCGTTCCTACAACACATGAGCCTTCAACGAAAGCGCTGTTTACCTGATGTAGCCACGAGGTCTTATGCATCCACGTCACCGGAATAGCTTATACATTTATCTCATTAAACAATTGTAACTAAGGATCAGTCTCCCTTCACTGACACCTTGTGACAGATTATGTCATTGGTCCAGCAACTTGGCAGTGACAGCATCAATTGCACAAAGATGTACAACACTTAGAATAGAGTGTAAAAGGAGGGGCGCCTAATAATGAGCATGGAGTATGTTTTAAATTTTGTCTTGCTGAAGAAAAGCCACATTCACCTGGCACCTAATGACTTGCTTAAAACAAATAAGCTAAAAATTATCCCTGGTTTCCAGAAATTTGTGAAATTTAGTTTTAAATTCAAACAAGGCAAATAAAAGTTTCAGTTCAGCTGAATTTTTTGGAAAAGTAATATCCTCAATATATTTGTTAGTGGTAAGAAATAAAGACGATTGTAAGCAGAGAAGGTATTCTGGGAGGCGTAGTAAAATTTTATTTGATAAATGTTTGTAAAAAGAAATTTTCACGTCTCTACTAAAAACAAGACTATCAAAAGCTTGCTCTAATAAATTGAGAAGAGGCCATCAATAACATCTTAATTTGTTGTAGCCTACGCAATTAAAACGCAAAACAAGTCATAATTATGTGTATTAAAGCGAGAGGAATAAGTGCGTCGCTGTCGACAGCCTAATGAAATATTCTGTCCGTCCGTCTGTTGGTAAGATTACTTATATTACTAGGGAACCACTGAATTTATTGTCATGAAACATGATACTGGATAATTTTATGAAAATTTTTAAACATATTTTAATTCTAATTTACAACGACAAATTCTGAGGACCACTTTACATGAAGACCTACACAAAATTCAGGCAACGCTAGAGAATAATCCTCAAACGTACAAGCTTTTCCGCAGTGTTTATCAAACAAATAAGCATTTCATTCGCGCTATGAGTAAAGAAAAATTTCTCTTCTCAATACTGATTTAAGAGGCTGCAGATGTGTTTTCTACAAATTCTTTTGTTCCATGACCCTGTATTCTTTCCTAAGGGAAACTCCAGAATAATTACCCACAAAATTTAAATGAATTAAGAAAAATAAGGGAAGGAGAAGAAAATGTTTGAAATGGCAATAGGAAAGTTAAATAGACTGATTAATTTTATGGGTCTTTAATAATGTTTTTAACTGCATGTTCATAAATTGAAGAACCGTAGGATAATGTGTGAATAACTTGGAAAAAATCTGGAAAGCAGTGGCTGCTACATACTTAATCATTGCCCCAGGATTTTCGTGGAATGTAATCAGCGGAGACACAAATGAAAGGCACAGCGACACGTATGCGAATGGACATGACAGTACCTCAGTCATTCCTTTATTTAAGCTAAACAAATAATTTAGCGTTTTAAAATGTTCGTTATTGCATGTCCGAAGCATCGTGTTTCAATCCCGGTGCGGGCAAGAGACCTTCCTCTACGCCCGAAAATACAGACCAGATCCGAGTCCACCCAGTCCCCTATTTAATGCGTATTAGCGGCTCTTTCCCTTGGCATAAAGCGGCTGGGCGTGAAACTCTCCACTTTTCTCCACCTAAAGTTAAGTTCAAGAGTAGGTGGAATTATACCTCCATCCTTTACATGCCTTTATTGTGTACACAGTGACAACTTTTCCCTTATAATGTTCTACTGAATTAAACTGAAAGGAAAAGCCTTTAACTTTTCTTACTACTTGAAGTTAAGTTAAAATATGTTGAGTTTTGGACTCAGATGCATTTCCCTGCATTTTAATGCTTATAATTGTGTAGAGATTTTGATTTCATTCATGTTGATACGACGTCCGTGGGGAGAGATTATATGTCGAATAAAGAACCAACATTCACTCCTTGTGCGTGACGTACCGAGCACGCAAATGTTCCTGTACCCCTTGTTTCCTTCATTCAGCTTTGCATTTAGAGCCTCTCATTTACATACTTCAAGCAATTTGGTCTGCTTTACAGAACAGATGTCACCGTCTCAGAGAACTTGATATACAAGAGCTAGACCCCACCCACGACCTTCAAATATTACTAATGGTAATAATAATTACCGCCGATACCAGTGGCCGTGCGGTCTAAGGCTTGGGTCTATGGCCGCTCGCTTGCTGGGATTGTGGGTTCGAATCCCGCCGGGGGCATGGATGTCCGTCTCTTGTGAGTGTCGTGTGTTGTCAGGTAGAGATCTCTGCGAAGGGCTGGTCCCTCGTCCAGAGGAGTCCTACCGAGTGTGGTGTGTCTAAAGTGTGATTGCGAAACCTCGAAAAATGAGGAGACCTAGGCCCCCTAGGGGCTGTAGAGCCATATAAAAAAAACCCGGGTTCTTGGTGTCCTTGTACGTGCCTTAATAAAACAAAAGCGGCCACCCTCTGTCTTTAATTACATATAAACATGATTTACATGTCCGCCTTCAAGCTTGTTACTGCCATGCCTTCATTCTACACATTCCAATAATTTTAAACTATATTATTGTAGCCACTTTCATAATTTTGAAAGGATAGGTGGCTTGTTGGTATTATCAGATCCGTGTCTCGATCCATTCCTTAACGAATCTTGATCTAAGTGATGTATTTTTACGAACTTTGGTATGAATAAAATTCCACTAGGAATAGTTCTATACACATAACATAAAGTTCCTCACAATTAACAGCACCAATATGACTGCCATGCGAAAATTTCGGTTTCGAATTTTCTAGCACCACGTAATATAGGGCTATGAAATTTTTTGTTGTAGTAGGTGCTGGAAAAAAAGAACCTGGTTACAAAATTATTTTTATAACATAAACGAGCGTGGCCACAGCACGAAATCTGCATAAAACTTCTGGTTAAACGGCCATCCTAATGAACCGCTGCAGCTAGGCAAGTGAAACTCTTTTCCTTGTCTTTGTACATTAAATATATATATATATACATATATTACACTAACACCACTGAGAATGTAAATACGAGATACTAGCAGTCGCCATGTAGTCAAGAATCTCCCAGCCATTCATAAACACAAGCGTTGTTTACTGTGGTTACATGAACCTATCACTGACCAATGTCCTAAAGCATAAAGCCCTCAAGCACTGTAGCATTATCCTCCAATATACTACTACTTCGAAGTGTTCTGTTTTCTGCTCGATTTCCAACAAAAATCTTATATATACTTGATCATCTCTTCTGCGATTGCTACACGTCCCACCCATCACGTCTTCCTTAGTGTGATGACCACAATAATATTTTTTGGAGAATATACGGTACTAAGATAAGGAAACTGTTTTTATGCCCAACCATCATGAATGAAGGTGTAAGCAGAGTGAAGGTAAAGCTGAAAACATGACTAAATTCGGCAGTGGATGGTGCGAGTGGAGAGGTTGACAGCCCATCTGTTTTACTCCCAAGCAGGTCTACTCTTTTATATTGGGTTGGATGGACGGAGCAATCCTTTTAAATACTGCGGCTAAGCGACATACCTCTGCACGTACCAGTAATTTAACCCCGGTCCCCAAGTCCTATCCAGTCATTCCAGTGAGTAACTCTTTCCAGTACGGAATTTGGGGCTCATAAATTATTTTAATTATTGGTTGTTAGGATCTGAAATCAGTTCAGAGGGAATATTGGTTAATGTCGTCTACAGCTATTAATGTGGGGGGGGGGGGGGGGGAAGGAAAGAAAAGTTTCTAGCAGAAACTAACCATGATGGCGAAATGTGTCCCATTACAACACCATATTCTGATATTCAGTTTAATTTTCGTAACACATATATAACTTTAAAACCTCATGTCATTGTCTCCTAGATTTATACATAGGCCCAGAGCTTTCAAGTCGCCACTTCGCTGTGCTCAGCTAAAACTGTACATATTCTTTCCGCTTCTCCAATAAATGCTCTATGTCACACCCATTTCATTCTTCTCGGCTTAATAACCTAAAGAATATCTGAGTCCAAACAGTGAAGCTCTACGATGGGTAAGCATATTTATTATGATAGAGAAGGCTTAATTCCACGAATGTTTCCTCCATCAATCTTCGTCGTGTCGATTGCTACAAAAAATATTCTAAACACATTTTTCTATCTGAAGGTTTCTTAGTTTAAATTTTGTAAATTGATGAGAGTTCGCACACCTGTAGGTGGAAGTAAAACTTGGATTCAAGAAAAAATGAACATTTTTGTAAAATTCAAAGAGCCGAAAGAAAATTTGAGATGTTCAAACGGCGCACCAGAATAGTCAAAATTAAAAAGTATGTTGTAAAGGGAGAGCCAAACATTTAATCATAAACGACAGAAGAGATAGCAAGAGAAAAATTAAGAGACCTTAAACGCGAAATTTGTTATAAACCAGAAGGATAGAATTCTGCAAGTAGCCTGAGGTAATGACGGCGAAAGGACAGAAGAATACGAGTAACAGCTTTAATAAGAGGCCTACGTGTATTATTTATTGCTGTAATGACACAAAGTATTGCATGTTTATAATAAATTATCCTACCCTAGTTTGCCAGTCGACTATCGACTAATGGTTACTGAATGTGATATAAATCAAGCCTTTGACAAGTAAATGGAAAGTATTATTCTTCCTTGATGTTCCCCGATTTTCAAAAGAACATCACTTTTGTTGCAAGATCCCCCACTTTACCCGTTTTTCCTGTTGAAAATATCATTGCAGGTAAAATACTGGAGCGTTGGTCGAATTATATTGACAGGGGGAAACCGGAAGTACTTCGCGGAAAATCTGTCTTAATTCCACTTTGTAAACTAAAATAAACCTGTATTGAAAACATTTCCATGTCCAATGTTCCCCCATAACTGAACACGCATTGCTTTGGTGAAGGTTCCCATGTTTTGCCCGCTTGTCGTTCTGATAAAAGAATAGGATGACAATGATTATGGACAGTTCGTAGAATAATACCGACAGACGAAGCTGAAGCACTTGAAGAAAACCTGTCGCAACGCCACTTTGTCCACAGCAAACGACACACGGAGTGGCCCGAGATATGACTCGGTTCTCTGCGGTAACAGGCCGGGGACTAACCGTCTGAGCCATGGCATGGCAAAAATCTACCGTTGTAGACATTCACTTCACACCTCACAGAGAAACTATTGTGCATCCGTTGGGAAGACAAATCAGTTGGTGCTCTCTGGGGAAATTATGCCTGTTTATTTTGAGAATCATATGAAGTATCTGGAAAGTTTTGAAATGTGGTGCTGGAGAAGAATGGAGAATCAGTTGGACCGATCGTGTGAGAAATGAAGAAGTATTACACAGAGTCAAGGAGGAGAGGAATATCCTACATACAATAAAAAGAAGAAAGGCTAACTGGATTGGTCACATCTTGCGTAGAAACTGCCTTCTGAAACACGTGATTGAAGGAAAGTTAGAAGGAAGGATAGAAATGACGGGACGACGAGGGAGAAGACGTAAGCAGCTACTGGATGACCTTAAGGAAAAGAAAATATACTGGAAATTGAAAGAGGAAGCACTAGATCGCACCCTGTGGAGAACTCGCTTTGGAAGAGGCTATGGACCTGTCGTAAGACAGACTACAGAATGAATGAATGAAACCCATAAATATACTGTGTGACCAACAGGCAGGCATTTGAGTGATATACCAGACAGTATGAACATAAGCCACTAGGCTTTAAAGGGCCAAGATATTAACAAACTTCATTCAATAACATATCAAATGTACAGGTTTATGCGAGTTTTGATGTTATCGTAGCGGTATGGATGAGGATTCCATTCTTCTGAGATGTGACGCTGAGTCAATGGATAGGGAGTTCTTGACGTTTCGAAGAAACTATGAACTCTTGTATGTGAAGGCACTAGGTTCCTGATAAACGTCCGTAGCATCATATCCCAGAATAATGGGATTCTAAAACATATATGGGCCATTTGTCCATATCTTTATGCTATTTTGTGAAAGAATTTCTGTAGAGAGCCTGGTATATCTCATATGCAGGCACGTACTGCCATCTAAATTTAGTACAAAACTGGAGTACTTGCAAGGGAAGGAGTTGGACTACTGCACATCTATGTCCACGCCATGGAGGCACACAGGGGAACAGAGATTTAGTTCCACTCTTTCTTAACCTAGGCACTACGGAAAAGAGTGGTTAAGTTGACGACCCCAGTCACTTTATCCCTAGGACAGTACTCCGTTGCCCATTGAATAAGAGCCTGCGTGGGCCCCAGAGACGGTCTAGACTTTTCAGAAAAATTGCTTTCCCCTACCGGCTGTTTTTTTTATATAAAAGGCAAGTACGCCTAAATTACTGAATCAGTAAGACACCAGACCATGTACCGTATAAATTAGACACCTAAAATCTGCAGTGATATTAGAGAAGACAGTCTCATTATTTATTTATTTATTTGTGTCATCTGAGGGACCATCTTACCAACATCATGGAAGGTAGAGTGTTGGGGAAGGAAAGTAGAGGACGACCAAGGCTCTCTTACATCAAGAATCTGATGAAGGAACTCTTTTGCAACTCCTACGACGAAATGAAGAGACTGGCACAAGACAGATATCTATGGTTGCAGCGACAAGGTTTAGCCTTTAGAGAATGATGATGATGATGATCTTAGGGTAGTTTAACATACATACCGTCAAGGCAGTCCTTGCTTTCGACTTCCAATGTCTTGTGCTTTGATAAATGTTAATTGGGAGGTACTGAAGTAATCACGTAGTCTTCGTAATTCCTGTTTCGAATTGGCAAAGAGCCTAAAACTTATTTAAACAACATTTCCAAAATAGTACGTTCAATAAGTCAGTAGGCAATGTTTTCACGACGAATAATCAACCGTGACACGCAATGCACGAGTTACAGTATCTACCGTGTTAGGGTAGTACGTAGGCCTAGGTCAGAAAAGCAGCCGGAATACAAAGTACGACTACATGTTACTATGACGGAGGTAAAGCAGAAGGTGGGCTTTAAAGTCCACTATCTTGAATTCCGTATCCCAGGAATAATCAATGCAACCAAACCGGTCGAGTTAGAAAACGAAGTGCATGTAAAGATTAAAGGAAAATGGGATATCAGTAAGTTATTTATGGGTGGCACTGCCACACACTTGTTGATATATAACACATTGATATAGATATATGTACTTGGCAATTCTTCTATGATTTAGAAACCTGGTCTTTCTGTCTGTTCCTTCCTCTGCCTCTCTCTCACAGTGAGAAGGGAATAAAAGGTATGACAGAATCTTTTTATAGCATCATAGCACACTAACAATTATCACACATAAAAAAATTGAAATTGGAAAAGTATAATACAGGGAAATTATACCAAAAAATATCTAAGGCAATAACTGAAGACTGACAACACAATATTTTACACAAAAATTATGCAAGTAACAAAAATTTGCCGTTGTTATTTTCGAATATTCTTATTTAAATTTAATGTACTGTGAAGTTATTTCATATAATTTTCTAAACGTTAAATGCTAGTTCTGTAAGATGCATTGTAAAATATTGTTGGGCGGTTCTGTGGTATTACTGAATGTATTCCATGTGCATGCTTGTAATAATCGAAATGTGTAGGAGAAAAATGTGGTACACGCAAATAAACGTAACAAAATAGTAAACTGTGATGTTATAAAAATTTTTGTACTGAAATTTAGTATATTTTATGAAAGTGTACAGTACATTAAAATGAATTGTGTTTAAGAAAGGAGTGGTGAGGAAAACAATTGGACCTCAGAGGATGACATAACAGAAAACTTGAGACAATAAGCACATTAACAATATGTTCTCTACAAGAAAAGTTACTACCTCGTAGTATGATCGATTATACAGAGACGAGGTGGAAAAGGCATGTAGTATGCAAAATATTTATGAAAACCTCATAGCAGGAATGTGAAAGTAAGCGAATAATATCGAAGTGGGTCTTAAAAAAATAGTACTGGTAGCTATGGGATGAATTCATTTGCTCAGAATGGGGACCAATGACAGGCTTTCTATGTAAGGCATTTAATATTCATGTGCCATAAACGGCAGATAATTTATTAATTAGCCAAACAAATATTAGCTTCTTCAGAAAGTATCTGTTCCCCGGATTTAGTGAAGCCTACTAAGAAGGCGCTCAGAAATTACTTTCAATTTTCAGATTCCTAAATCCCATATCTCTATCTGCAGAATATCCAAAGGCCTGTTTTTGGTACTGGTTTATTATTCAACAGTTCTTTGCGCTTGAGCCCTTACATGAACGTAACATTTAACTCGGTGACTTAAGATGGTACCAAATTTTGCAAATATGTCACGAACATCTTCCTAATTGCGCGCATTCACACCAGTTTTTTAATTATGTGATAAAAAGTCGACGTTCATTCACTTATAAATTGAATATATTTAGACAATAACTATGTTAAAGAAACATTTTACGAAGGAAAAAGTGAGATTTTGAGGTAAATCTGACAACAAGTAAATTATTTCGTAACTAACCTCATATGTTAGTAGACGAACATCGATTAGCTTCGTAATGAAGAACTTAGAGGTAACTAGTAAGCGATATCCTGATAAGATATCCTTTTCCTGTGTGAAGTGTTGACTGATATCTGAATCACAGGCATATTTCAAAGCATGGGTTAACAAGTAGCTAGCATTCCTTTTGAGAGTCGAATATACTTCAGTAAGGTTCAGGTCTTCTGTGACGTAACGTCGTGTCGGATGGTAAATATTTACCGATGTTTCGAAAGAGCGTACTGTCGTCTTCTTCAGTCGAGGACGGCTTGACCCTAAAGATGAAGACTCTACGCTCCTTCAAAATGTCTGTCACTATTTACCAGTCTATAGGACGTAATATTTTACACAACATGAATATTCATCAATAGCGCTGTGAGAACCTCAAATCTCGCAAAAGAAATGTAGGTGTAGCTTCGGGGAAATGGGACGTTAAATTTCCGGGGTTCATCCATTGCTGATATACGTGCCTCTTCCTTTTTTTGTAGTTTATTTATATGAAACTCACAGTATTTTATGTTACACAGCGTCTAATTCTCTTTTCCCTAAAGCAGTATAGGAAATGTCAATTTAAATTAAAGCAAGTCTAGGGAAGGATCGGAAATTTAGAATTTTTTGATAGAGAAAATTATATTTCAATTATATAAAGATTTCTTCTGCTCTGTTATTCCCAGTAACCTTAAACTGTTTATGTACACCGTAAACATTAGTCTTGTGGAATGCAATGGCATATAATCTGCTGCACAGTTAGACCTAACGAAATTTCAGAGGAAACAGCGCTCTCATTTTTAAGGTATAATTTATATTGTTCTCACCATGGAGTCGGTCTTGAGAAATTAGTAACAGCTCTTCATCTGGTCAAGAAATTTCCCACAATCTATGGAACAGGAAGGTTCATTACCGTGTTCACAACAGTCCCCCACTTATTCCCATCGTGACCCAGATTAATCCAGTACATGACATCCCATTTTATTTTTTATTACGATTGTATTTTTCTCTTAACTTCAGACTCAGTAGGATGACCCGAGGGCTCTCTTCGGATGTCGGACGAGACTCTGAATATCCTTAGGAATTTTTGGTCCGGTTTTACTCAGTCCCTCCATGCGTATGTCGAGACAGTACCTTAAATTAGGGGGTACACGATTTCTGCCACATCCCTTCCAATTCACTTTTCACTGTCGTTTTACCATTTGAAGTTACTGACCAACAGACTGAAGGCATTACGAAACAATACAATAAACTGCAGAATAAACATGTACAGAAATTACGTTACACTTAATTTAAATTGAAGGTTAAACGGAAAAATAAATAAATAAATAAATAAAAGTAAAAAGGTTTGCAGTGCAAAATCACCACTTAGCATTTACTGAGCATAACAATGGTACATAAGTTACAGATAGCTGTAATTTAGTTAATATTTGTGGGCTAATGTCTACACTTCCACTCTACTACTACTACTACTATTCTACAATTACTATTAAACCTAGAAGTACAACAGATAAATTATTTAAATTAAAGCAGGCCTGGACAGGCCCTGGGGTTTCCAGGAAGTTGATTTTCAGATAATCGGCACACGAAAGTGGCAACGTTGCCAAATCTACGCACCGGCCGCCTTCATCTCCAGGAAATATTCCTGGTTCTCATTTCTCTTAGAGGCTGAGGCGAAAGGAAGGTTTAAGTGAATGAAAAATTCCAATGACCCCATTGGGAATCGCGTACCCCAAAGCAGATATATTAGTAAAGACTTATTTTGCCATGGCTCAGCGATTAGTGGCCGGACTTCCAGCTCGCAGGCCCGGGTTAGATAGAAAGCTAGTCCATGTGGGATTTGTGGTGGATAAAGTGGCAATGGGACAGATTTGTCTCCGAGGACTTCGATCTTCGCCCTCAAATATCACTTCACAAATGTTCCACACTCATATTTCTTTCACTTACAACTGATGTTTACAATCGTAGCAACTGACAGGGTTGTTGAATAAAAGTAGTTTTCTCTCTCAATTCTCCTGCCTCTTCTTTTCTGCCCTCAAAGTGGTTAAGCCAGAGCACCAGGTCAGCTAGAGTCCATTGTATAAAAATAAGATTAATGATAATAATGCGATCATATGTATTTCAGCAGAAGGACGGTGGTGACACTAGAGCAGCTTGCAGGGCTTCTGTGACACACACGCCCATTACCAACATTGTGTGTTTTTGGAGAGCAAAAGACACACCGTAGTCATGTAGTCAGCAGTGGGTGAATCGATTTGAATGGGTTCCAAACGTTTCCAAGGAGGGGACAGAAATGAGGGAGGGAGGGAAGCAGGAATAATTGTCAATAACTCTACTACCTGTTTCAAAAAAAGAAAGGTCTCTAGACTTTTGCCAGAACTGCAACATTTACGACAAGAAAGTTTTCAGGTAATAAGGTGCTTAAAAGAATTTAGGAATTATTTCCACACTGAATGATCTTTCAAAATTTGTAACCCATAATTTTCTTTTAATTAGCACATTGTTTGTTAAATAATGGGTACCAACTGATAACCTACAGCTTAAAAACAATCGACGAATTATAATTATTTAACTTGAAAATTGGGCCCATCCCGGTGGCCGAGCCGTTTAAGGTGTGGGCCTACGGCCGCTCACTTGCTGGGAATGGGGGTTCGAACTCCGTCGGTGGTTTGATGTCTGTCTCTTGTGAGTGTTGTGTGTTGTCAGGTAGAGGTCTCTGCGATGGGCCGATACCTCGTCGAGAGGAGTCCTACCGAGTGTGTGAGTCTGGCTCTGGTGCCTATTCACCCTCACAACCAGTATTACAATAGGCTCTTTCCCCGAGGTAAAGCGACTGGGGAGTGAAGCTGACGGCTTACGTCTATCTAGGAGCGAGAATAAGAAAGCTTGGGGCTACGTCTCCAATCTGCCATACGTCCCAAGACATTGTGCTTAATTAAGCTCAGACAGAATTTTACATAATGTAGGCCAGAGTCCACGAGATTAAAAACATCGAGTGATCGCATTGTGCTTAACATACCTGTCCGTGGGGAGTATTATAAACATATATTTCTCTTCCGAAGTGTTTTTTTTTTGTGTTTAGTCGTCCTCTTCTACCTACTCCGGTTTCCCGTTTCAGTGTCGAGGTTTGTAATTTCTTTTGATCACACTGAGAGACACACCACAGTCGGTAGGACTCCTCTGGACGAGGGATCGGCTCGTCGCATAGGCCTCTACCTGACAACAACACACAACACTCACAAGAGACAAACATTCATGCCCCCGGTGAGATTCGAACCCACGATCCTAGCAAGCGAGCGGCCTTAGACCGCACGGCCACTGGATCTCTTCCGATGTACCAGTACAAATATTTTCCCCACAATGATCAAACAACTGTGCAGACAGCACACGAAACGCGCGCCGCGATGTTGTACAGCCCTGTGGTAGGCTATAAAACGCGAAAGGCGGATTGAGAGAGGATTTTGTAGAAGAAAGTTTGTGGAATTTTTAACATCCTTTGTAAGCACCAGTTCGACTCCTTGATACCGAAGCGTGAATCATGGATTTCGTGAGAAATATTTAATAGCAGGACAGTTGGAGTTGAGTGAAAAGATTACGTAGCTTAGACCAATTATTAGTGCAGTACCTTCTGCTGCATTCTGAAATGTTGAAAAATTGTGGCCGGGTACTGCTACTGCGAACAGAAATACTCATTCTAAGTTTTCATAAACACTAAATATATGATCAATATGAAGTCTGAGTGTCTTCTATTTACTAGCTATAAAAAGATTCGTTTCTTACCTCTCAGAGAACACACTGTCTCCGATCAAAAAACCAACGAATCAATGCCGCGTTTTTTGTAAAAATAATTCGAAACATACCAATGGAACTTTCGGACAAAATACGAGCAGAGAAGTTTTTAATGACATGGTAAGTGGGCCATATAGTAACCATAGAATTTTTGTTTCCATCTTCCCTGTGCTTATTCCACTTGAAGTCCAGCCACTGTGTTGAAACAAATTGCCTCTTTCCAATTAGACCCATATTAGAAATTCAAATGTCAGATTTTCAGAAGTTAAAAACAGTCTCACGCGGACATCATAATAAATTAAACTTTAAAAGTGCAACGACAGCAGACCAAAATGCTTAAAAATAAATGGCACTTTATTCCTCTTTATATCTGCAGTACTTTTCTAAGCTCTATTATTCTGGTTCTGACTTAGACCTGCTAACATTTCGTGAAGACCTCTGTATTAATTTCGAGCCCCTATCATTGAAATGACTTCTAAATATTTTTTTAATTCTGTGGCTGTCGCGATGGTGGCTGTGAGGTATACGAGTTTCTGTGGCGAGACGCCGTGTTCCAGAGCACACGGCCTCACATCCTAGATGACATTATCCTTCATTTCTATTTTCAGGCACAAACTGTAATTAACAAGCAAATTAGTGAGATTAGAGTGGTCGTACACGTAGCAGAAAACTGCAGTAGTACAAGATGATGCCTTATATTGTTTTGTCCCTCGTATTAACTTCAAAGTACTGATAAAACAGCTCAGAAATCTTTCATGATGAAGACTTTTCCAGGAACTTAAAAGTGATTTATAGGCAACCACTGACATGCTCTGAAGTACGGTTCTTTTTAAGTTTACCGATATGCGTAAATCCCCCCTCATTAGTGTAGTGTTTTTCTCGGCACTTGGTCTGCAGACTTCCAAATTAACAAACAAGACGCACTGATTGTCACTTGCCTTATTCCATTACATATTCAGAACAATTTAACCAGTGTAAGATTGCCATTCAACTTAGAAGGCACAGTCGTTTTAAAATAAAGATGAGGTCAATGCTATTAAATGACGTTAAAATAAATTGAAACATATCAAAGTATGTCGTTAGGACTAATGTTGCTTGACATTACCGTATATTATAAAGAAGAGCAGGGGGAAGGGAAATCTGAACAGATCATAAATTGTACACTTTACGTATGCAGTTAAAATAAACTGAATACTTACGGAAAACAGGCATGAACTTGTACTGCTCCAGTTTCTAGGCCTTTTATGGAGCAGAAATGATCTAAACAAAAATTTCACCTTTCAAGTTCAGGAAACTGGTTTGTTGTTGCTCGCGTGTATAGGCCAATGTATCGATTTAATGATTAACTGAAAAATACTATCTTCTGACACGTAGCGCCGTATAGTACAGCAGAATCATTTCACTATTTTTGACAGCAAGGTACTGCCTCCACATGCAAGATGGAGGACTAAGGTTCCTAACAAATGCTGGTTGAGAAGTTTAGAAGTGTTTTATTTAACGAAGCAGCCAACTGTTATTTTTACATAGGCCTAGAGACGGTGGCAGATGAATGATATATAAGTATGGAGCACTGATAGAATGATAATGACAAGGAAACCTGAAGTGCTTGGAGAGAAACCTGTCCCAGACCAACTTCTTTTACCAAAAATCCCATACGGACTGGTCTGCGATCTAACGCGGGGTTCTGCCTTGAGAGGAAGGTGGCTAACCGCCTGAGACATGCCAATCAGTTCCATATTTGTAAGGTAGGCTACTAGGTTAGCACTCCTGCTAGTTGCTTGTAAGGCCTGAGGATATCGTTGGTGCTTTATATTCGAAAGACCACATTTAGCATTCCTGTTTCATGTTTATAATGTTAGCACTTCTGTTCCATATGTGTATGGTCCCAATTTAGCACCCAAGTTGTATATTTTTAAGATCCCAGTTAACACATACATTCCATAGTTGCATGGTCTCGAGTTACCAATATTGTTCCATATTTTAAGATCACAGGTCAAGCAGCCAAGAAGACTTTGGATTCCTTCACCCTAAAAAAAGTACGCAAAACAATCCTTCGACAAGTCGGGAACCACCACTCCATCGACATAGCCTCACATCCCAGAAAACCTAAATCCTCAGCAACATCCCAAATCTCGCACAGTTAATACCGTATTCAACCTTCGATCCTTGCCCTTCGTGCTCAGAGGTATGACATGAAGTACACCTGTACCCAAGTCAACGTAAATTTGTCCCTGTGCACGCCATGAAAAAATACGGGGATTGGGGGGGGGGGGTAAAGTTACAGCTCCCTTCATTCTTAGCTTCGGCTCTAGAGGGGGTTGCCTGGTCACGTCCTGGCCGCTTTATGCCCGCAGAGATACACCCGGTACCCATTGAATAGAAGGCTGGGTGGGTTTTCAAAGGCGGTCTGGACTTCTTGGAGACCAGATAAATCTCTTGCCGCTGCCAGAAATCAAACCACGACAAGAGTTGTCCAGCCTGTAGCCTAGTTACCATACCGACTACGCTATCCCGCCTCAGGCCATATATTAATGCCTTCTCCAAGTCATGTGGGAACAAAACAAGACAGGAAATGTAAGTATAACGTAATATTGAGGCGCGTTCGTGAAATCACTATTGCCGTAGAAAAACAATAAGTATTACATATTCTGAGTGTGTTTGTAGCTTTAGTTATCCAGCATGCAAATTGCATGCGCCGTATTATATTGCATCTGTGACCTGTCCGGCTGTACCATATATTTCCACATTTTCTCACAAACGGCACGATTTTCGGAAAAGTTATTGAAAATAAAACGGGTGTTTGATTTTCTCTACAAATTTGCCTGAAAAATTTCTCATTCTAAGAAGAATTCGGCGAGATATTACCATAAATATACTTAGGCCTTCATGCAAAGTACCCGTTATTCTTGTCAGATCTTAATAAAACTTGAGTTTTCTCGACAGTTGTTCGAAAAATACTCAAATATCAAATTTCATAAAAATTCGTCCAGTGGGAGTTGAGTTGTTCGAAGCGGTCGGACAGATGGACATGAAGATAATAGTCGCTTTTCGTAATTTTGCGAACGCGCCTGAAGAACAGCCTTTACAGAAAGAGGTTTTTACTCGGCGATGAGGATTCTGTTCCCCAGAGACATTGACCTTTTGCATTTTATCAGCATCATATCGCCATGGACGCGCAAGAAGGTGTAGCTTCTATTCGATGCCCAGTTTTAATCAAATACGTGATACTCTCTATCCTCACATAACTTTCCTGGTTTTTTCAGTCTCTCTACGTAAATGCCGCAAAAAAAATCTGCATTATGCCTTGATTGTTTCTTTCCAAAAGCTTTCCACTTTATCACTCACTATTACTTCTTCCACTGACCCTAAACTGTAAGATTCTGACGGCGTGAATTCCATTCCCCGCAGAAGCAAGAGACTTTTCTCTTCTCTAAACCAGCCCGGACCAACTACACGACCCACGCCGCCTCCTATTTAATTGGTACAGGTTGCTCTCACTGCGGTAAGGCGGCGGGGGCGTGAAATGGACCACTCACTTCCCCATGCTGTCGAGGTTAAGAATGAGGGAAGTTATCCGTGTACCCCCCATATGCCCTCATGGCTTGCACAAGTATACTAGCGCCGTAATACTGTACTAGAAGAAAGAATTAACGACTGGACGTTTTCCAAAGAATACAGAAGAAACTATTGGAAAATGCTAATCATTTAGTAACATTCTACTTGGAAGACGTAAGCGTAGATAAAATGAATTTTAAGATCACGGGTTGTTACGATAGCTATTTGATTCATCTTGTTATGGTTAGAATCAGGTTTGGTAAAAGGCGCGGAGTTTCTTGACTAGCAACTTGTCACGGCGGAACCCACTCTTTGGAATTAATTAGCTAAGTTTATTTAAGGCAGACTGTCGGCACATCAAAGAGATGCCAACGCTCATTACAATCTGACTTGGAAATGAAAAGCAAATGGCTCTGTTGCCAAGTTGGGACTGGATGACCTGTGGCTATAGATGGTAGGTGTTGCCCATGAGACAATAGGAGCCACTTGACAATTCAGTAAAATCCTTGTTACATTTTGTATTGTCCGTATATTGTTGTACTGTTTCTTAAAATCCAACTAAATACACATTATATAATATTTTACATTACATTATCTTCAAAATATATTCGACTCAAATGGGGCCATCATCAGGGAGACAAAAGAAAAGGGAACTTATATAGGCCTATAAGTTTAAGTCATATTGGAGAGTGCTACACATGTTTCTCTCTATACAAATAAGATATAACGGCATAAAATTTAGTTTTTATTGTTGTTCAACATTAATCTCAGTATATTTGTACACATAAAATGTTGGTAATTGAAAATTAGAATTTAAAAAGTATAAAAATTATTTAAATTAAGCTTGTTTAAGACGATAATTTGTCGTAGAATACTTATTTATATTGCATAGACGACAATATTTGATTCTGCACCCAAACATCGATGGCGCTTCGTCAACAGTTATTATGTAATATTCATGCCCCTTACGTTACATAGCAACGAGTGACGAAATTTTGAAATTTAGATTGGGTTCTTTCAATTCCTACCATTAACATCACTTCGGGTTATTTTGTAAAGTCCCTAATGCATCACCTTCTTTCACCTGCCTTTTCTTGTTGACATTAAGCATTCATCGACCTTCGTTCAGTGCCCTCCAATTAAAATGCCACCTAGCTTGTCTGCAGCAGCGAAAGAAAGCCAAAACACAATATTTTTAAGGTGGATAGTAAAGACCGTTTCATGGAATTCCCTTCCAAATACGACCCCTCATGTTGATGTCACCCCTCCTGACTTCCTACCCTATCACTGGCACAAGCCTACCCCTCCTGCTGCCACGATTTTTCCCCTAAGCATTACGTTACATCTTGCTCTGAAAGATAAAGCAGGTGCCATCTATCGAGTGACACTGCAACTTAGATCCTTCACCAGAATATCTGAATAAAGCCAGGACTTTATTAAAAAAAAAGAAACAAGAAAGTGAAGAAAGTAAAGAAAAAAAAGCAGGTTCGCATATCAGAAAGCAGATACATGTATCTGTTCTGAAGGAGACGTTACTGGGTCTTATTATGCACTGAAGGAAATAAGTATGGATCTTTAGTGTGGAGACTGCCAGTGTTTGAATACAGAATGCTGAAGAAAATATTTGTAATCTGCCGCCTTACCCCGGGGCAAAAACCCTGGTATCCTTTCGATATACTGTCTAGGTTCCATAGGCAGTCCCTGCCAATGTCGGGAGTAGAACTCCTGTCCGTCCAGACAGTGAAGTAATAATAATCCTCATTCTGATAGACATGCTACTGCCAGGTACTTAGTGTAATTA
The DNA here is from genome assembly GCA_021186555.1 of Reticulitermes speratus. Lineage (NCBI taxonomy): Eukaryota > Metazoa > Arthropoda > Insecta > Blattodea > Rhinotermitidae > Reticulitermes > Reticulitermes speratus. Next base: position 32,790,465 of record JAJKFL010000003.1, on the reverse strand, counting down.
AAAGGTGGTGCTAAATACGGAGAACTTGAAGCTTCACTACACTGTGTGACCGTATTGTCTGTGCCAGTCTAGATTTATCATAATACTACATACTGTGTTTGACATTATAATTATATCTACACAGGACACTCAATGAAAATGAAACACAAAACTGTGATTTGTTAAACTGGCCTGAGCTATCTTAATTTGTACAGGCTCATATGAAATCCGAATACAAAAATTGCACATACAGCCATTAGGCTCTCAAAAGTCAATATTTTATTACATACTAAAATTTCAACGGACTAGACCTTAACTTTGCCGATCCCAGTGGCCACGCGGTCTAAGGCGTGGGTCTAAGGCCCCTCGCTTGCTGGGATTGCGGTTTCGAATCCCGCTGTGGGCATGTGAGTGTTGTGTGTTGTCAGATAGAGGTCTCTGCGATGGGCTGATCACTCGTCCAGAGGAGTCCTATCGAGTGTGGTGTGTGTGTGATCGTGAAGCCTCAAAGATGAGGAGGCCCTGGCCCAGTAGGGGCTGTTGCGCCATGAAAAAAAAAATGTTTATAGGTTTTTGGAAAATGGAACAGAAAACTGGTGGTTCTAAAAGTATTGTAATAAACATGTTCCGCAAGCTCCACTGCTCAGAACTTTATTACACACGTAATGGAATTCCTTCAGTATTCGCAGACTTGGAAAATCTACGTGACGGCTGACCACATAATCTTGTCTTTTGTGAGGGTCATGCTGTTAGACATGAGGGCCGATTTACGTCTACGGATGGCTCATCGTTAAAAAGCACAGAGCTTTCGTCAGTGAGAATCGGGGGGGGGGGGGTGTTTTTTCCCTCGTTTAAACCTACTGAGCAATTTGATTGCCAGCACCCTTCCCGTACTGAGGCACAGAATGTGTGGAGAAGTTTCTCCGCCCGCTTCTAGACGTCCAATACATAATGTTTGGCACAATATACAGGGGTTTTAGGGCGATTCCAAGTTTTTAGACATAATGTTTTGGCGACTTTCTTTGAGATGTAAAACAGGATATTAGGACGATCTGACAGGTCCATGTGAAATGGGTTCACTGAATCGAGACCACGTAAGTTGCTTCTTATTGCTAGACATGAGAGCATGATTTTAGTGGGGTTTTCTGTTTCGCTTTTCTTCCTGCCTTTCTTTCTTAAAAACGAGTTTTTTAAACATAATGCTTTCATTCACAGGGACCACGAAAATGATCATACAAGTTATTCCTCTGAAGTGATGGTACTTGTTTAGCAGACTACACGGTGCCACAACGCAGAGCAACTTAACCACTTGAAAACGTCACATTTTCAAGGTCTGTTTGTACCTCCTCTGTAGAGGAATAATTTTCGAAAGCTAAGTAACAAAAGTGGTAAAAATATTAAAATTATTTAAGCCTAAGTGAAAACCGGTGTATCTTGAAAATTATCGACACAAGCCTACAGGAATCTTCCAGGTTACCGAACATTTTTCTCGGATTTCTCTGTGAATATTGGCAACATCACCTTCGACATTGTCTCTTACTGTAGGCAACCTGCGAAATAAGCAGCTATTCTATCCATCGTTCGTTTTTCAGTACATATTTACCACGCTTTACAAAGAATTCCTTCGTAAAATTGTTATTGAACTTATTAACATTTTAATTTTTATGCACACTAAAAGGCAGATTTCACACAAATACATCCCGCTTGACATGTTTCAATTGTTTTCATCTTCCCTTCTATACACTGCCTTATAATGCAAACCCGATGTTTACTACAATTCCTCCGACGGGGCAAAATAGACACCAGCTGGTATTTGTACTTTATAATCCACTGGTAATTCAATATTTACTAAGAAAATCTTCACCCAGACGGGTTAAGCAAGACTGTGTGAGGAAGTGGAGTTTGTGGGTGGGTGGTGTGTGGATGCGTGAAAGGATGAGGCAGGAAATGGCTCTGAAGTGTAAACGTTCCACTCGATCGAGACATAAAATAGAAATTTACAGCCTCAGAGTTGAAACACTGTGTTAAAGGAAGGTTTTTTCTTCGGGGGAGAGAAAGCTGGTTGGGGTGGTGGGAGGGGTGCAGTGAGGCCGCATCTCTGCTGTGGTGTCAACAGGCTTCGCGGAGTGTTACCTATAGTTGATCCTTTACTTAGCCTGGTGATCGTAGCACTTACACACACACACACACACACACACCACCCCCACTAAATCCTTTTAGCAATGAGCGGACACCATGTTCAGTAACACTGGTTTCCTATCCTCCAAGCTGCTATTACGTCAGAGAAGATCTCATGACGTCAGAGGCACGCAAATTTTAAGAGTATATTTTGGTTCTGGAGTTATCCACCAGGGGAAGGCGGCGACATTTCATCCCACTCACTATATCTGATCAATATGATTTAAACGTATAAAAATCTACTGCCATAGATTACAGGAGAGATTCTCCAGTCATTATTTCCTCCATCAGTGAACAAAGATGCACATTGTTCTCTACCAGCGGCCAATTTAAAAACTAAAGTACTTTTATTTTGCCTTCGAGGCCCGCCCAGCTTTCCATTTGGTTGGTACCGGAAGGTTATTTCCCTGGAGGTAAGACGGCCAGGGCGTGACGTTTACCACAACCTTCATCTAGTCGAGGTCAAGAATGAGTGGAACTACACCTCTACACATTCTAAGCCCTTTCATGGCCTGGACAGGGACTTTAACTTTATCTGTACGTATTTGAAGTAGAGTTGTTATGTAGCGCAAACTAATATGTGAGGGTAACAATCAATTTTGAATATGGGCGGCTGATATCGTGGTCATTTACATAAAATAAGCCAATTACACTTATGCGTAAGCACTGCACCATAAAGCCCTTTGGGAGAGACATGATCCTAACAATATTTTAAACACTGCTAGTAGATGAAGACGAAAAGTCAGCTTCACGTTCCAGCCACTGTACCCTTGGTGAAAAGACGTCCGGTAATATTTGAATAATATCGCTTTTAATCTTGCGATATTTTATACAGTTATCTCATCTAGTACAAAGAAGACTGAGATCAAAAGCCTCACCTTCTAATAAAAAGGCAGTGCGGAGAATTACAGCGTCCACAAAGGCAGTAACATAAACATGAGAAGGTGTTAGTAAATCCCTTCTCGCACTCGAAATTTCTACTACACTTCACCCGCAGTCTTAAAAAGGAAAGAAGGGGAATTTATAATTAAACACAGGGAGTTCCTTTTAGGGCAAAACACAACGCAATAGAGAGGACGGCATGTTGCTGTATAGTGACCGACGAAGCGGCTCGTTCTGCAAAGATCAGTGCCACGTTAAAAGACTCCCTCATTAAAATGAGCGTATATTTGGAAAGAATTGTAATTAATTTGTATAAGAAAGCCTTGTTCCTGTGGAGAGTTAGTCTCTAAACAACAAAATTGAGTCCTGACTTTGAAGAAGCAGATAAATTTTTATCCCTTAAGTCTTTTAAAAGTATGCTCATTACACCCTCAAAAGTGTTCGTAATAGCAAGGCCAATGAAGAAAACACATAGCAAAAGTAGCTCTTCTCCGAAGTTTTGTTTTGTTTGTAGTTCCTACTGACATATTTTTGATTTGCTATGAAGATGGATATTTAATTTATTGTTTTGTACGTGTATTTGTTGATCTGAAATGTAAGGAAATTTTTCAGTGTATAAAATTGTACACACAATTGCATGTACGTGATATACATACATATTTCTTCTTTCCATGGCGCAACAGGCCCTAGTGGACCAGGTCCTCCTCATTATCTAGGCTTCACGATCACACTCAGACACACCACACTCGGTAGGACTTCTCTGGAGGAGTGATCAGCTCGACGCAGAGACCTCTACCTGACGACATACACAACATTCACAAGAGAGAGATATTCATACCCCCGGCGGAATTCGAACCCGCAATCACAGCAAGCGAGCCGCCCCAGACCCACGCCTTAGAACGCGCGGCCACTGGAATATGTACGTGATATAGGTCAGGTAAACCCAATTCCACGACTAATAGCAAGAAAAGGAATAATTTTATCACCATTGTATTGCTTCCGATGTTCATCAAAAATACAGTCCCGGCCGAACGAACTCGTGTGGTATCCTCCGTGCCCTCAGCTAACCATTCTCGACGACGTCCATAACTTTGGGAACGATTTCTGTTTCTTGTATCTCTCCGTAATATTTTAGCCCGTAGACATACCGGTCTGGATCTTAGTTGGGTCATAAACAGATCTCGAACTATTCTGGCTGCATGTGAACTGTATATACAAACGATCACTGTTCCTTCAAACTGCAATAACGTACACCAATGAGAAAGCAGTTTTATTGCAGAGGTAATATACACGTCACACTGTTACATGTTCCAAAATTAACAATTACATTACCCTGGAATTATCAAGAAACAAATACTTAGAAAAGTACTTTAAAAATACGGATGAAATGAAATGCTATACTTAAGACAAAATGAGAACAATTTCGTCTTAAAGCAAAAACAGGAATACTAGAGAATGCAAAATTCTATCAAGTAAGCGAATTCTTTCGACTTGGGCCTGTATGCATACTTGATTCTTGAAGTGTCTTCTAAAGTATGAAATTATTCGATTTATTGTCATTTAGAACCAGGAACCTACACAGAATTAGAAAAACCACTTAGAATGACAGAAGAAAGAATATCGAAACAGATTCTACTGTAAAATCAAGAGCAAATAAATACCTACGGAGACTAAAATATATTAAAAGCGTAGGAGGAGAAGCAACAACAAGCATGCCTGCCTAAACCATGACGTAATGGATACGAAGGCCGGGTGGGGGGGGGGGGGGGTTGTTATTACGAACACAGGCTTACAACACCGTAACGCAGTTTGGCGGAGAGAGGGGGAATGATAACTATAGGCTATCCAGAACAGAATCCTGCTCAGACACGTCAATGTGCTGACTGGAAATTTCCCAACGGCTTTAACTTCCAATTCCTACCAATTCTCTCTGGATGAACGGGTTGATAGCCTGCAAAGTTAAGATCAGAAGGGAAAGAGAGCCTGCTGGTCCACTGTATCAACGTAGGTCTACATGCTCTCACTCTAGTTATCCTGGCAAGCATCGCAGTAAGAGAGAGACCGGACACAATTCTATTGTCTCTCTCTCTCTTTTCTACCTGACTGGTGGTCTCAGATAGGGCCAGGATTTTAAGTAAGGGGCAGACTAAGACAGAACAGTGACACCGAAGTGAATTCAACGCTTAAAATGCACATAGCCGCGCTCAGGGCGTGTCTGGGCTGAACACGTGGGCTGCGGTTTGTGATTACTATTTCATTTCATTTTATGATCAGTAACTGCGCTTTCCACGAACTTTCCTGAAACGAATTATCTTAAACTAGCCAAGTTACTCCCCTGGAAGTTTTCCTCAGGACGGAATAGACCGCGCTTAAAGCGACCGTGGCGTGAGGCTGACCTCTAACCTCCTCGTGCAAAGGTTAAGAATGAGTGGAGCCACACCTCCACTTCCCTTTATACCTTCACGGTATGTACAGAGATAACTTTACCTTTACCTCTACCGTTTCTACAGTGATATGTAGCCCGCAATGTTATAATTCTTAATGAAAGACCTGCCATAACATTATTTTGGTTTACTTCTTTGAATACTGTAATTAACATACATTATATGTAAGTTTGGTTGGTACCTCATATAGAATGCAATGTCCTTCTATTGAAATACCAATCCGTAAATGCTGTTGGGCCATAGGGAAATAATCGCTGCTGATATAGTAATCATAAAAAAACACAAAGTGTGGACAAACTGCAGATTCTGTAGTATTAGCCTAGTCGTATAGGCCCATATTAGCTGCTAGGCTTTAAATGGTTGATATTAATAAAGGTTAACCGTGTGTCTAAATAAAGGACGTCATCACACATTTTAATAAATGAATACTTATATTCACGTCAAACATGGTTTCACACACGAAATACTCTATACAACAATTTGATTGGGTACCTTGCTTGTCAAAGGTAAGTTATGATATGTACGAATAGTTAACCTTTATTCATCCATAAAGCCACAAGTGTTTCTACCGCAATATAGACTAGGAATATTTTCTGAATACGCCATGAATATTACAAATAACTACGACATCTTTTGAAGAATTTTATCCACACTTCATGCAACAAATGAATCAACCCCTTTATCTACGCTAACATTTTCCCCTAAATATATTAAAAATGACCTAATTACTAGGTTATACGGCTGTATTTGGAAAATAAACTCTTTCTTTTGTTTCCATTAAAGCAAATTTTACTAACAAAAGTGTATAAAAAGTGCATACTACGTACAACCTACTAAACAGTCCCTTTACCAAATGGACTATGAATGAAAAGGGTATACAGATGTGGAAGGATAGTTGAAGATAAGGATTATGATGTGCTAATTACCTGTCAATATCTGTACAATATTAGGCCTAACGATTATCAGCTGGCCAGTTGTAGTATAGACGTAGCAATTTATTCTGTTACACTCAACATGTAAATAAATAAGACTTTCAAAAGATAAAAACATCATTAAACATAGTTGGCAAAAATAAAGTCTTCGCTCTTGTGGGATGTTACGCAGAGTTGATTGGTAGTTAGTTGCCAAAGTTTCTTCTTACAATACTTGACCCCTGAAGATGGGACCGATAGGCCATCCCGAAACGTCTGTTTTCCTTGGATTGCTTGACCCTTGAAGATGGGATCGATAGCCTGTGCCGAAACGTCTGTAACTAACTACCAATCAACTCTGCGTAACATTCCATTTACACCGCGGCGGACCTGAAGTCACTACTGGCAAGAAAAGAATATTTTGGCAGAAAGCCTATTTACGTAACAAACGTAAATCTTTAAATGCTTTCAGCTTATGGCCGCAGTTTCTTACGTTGAAGTTTATACCATTCAGTCTCCATCCTTAACTCTACACAACGCAGGTGCGAGGGTTCTGGGCTGGGCTTTTACCTTTCCAATCAGGCAAACAGGGTAAACAATTCGGATGCGATCTCAATACCTGAGTGCTACCTGCTTTATCAGAAAAAGAAAAGCTTTGCTAGGAAGAGAATTAAGAAATATTATTCGGTGTAGCATTACCTGTGCTGACAAAGAAATTGAAAAATACGTGTAGAGGTAACCAATGCCAGCCACGCACATTGCCATCAACACACCAGTTGGTACGCCACTGAATATAACACACAGCAAAGAAAGAAAGCAAGAGACAGAGAGACAGGACTTATCAGAAAGAGAAACAAGCAATATGACCAATATATCAGGTTATACAGGAAAAGAGCTTACCCTCATAAACTTAAAGTAACTACTTTTTACTTTTAAAAGTAGGGCAATTAGCAGTTTTGCCAGTAAATACTGCATGGCGAAGGGTGAAAGTAGGCAAATTCTTAATACCCCACAAATAAGTGAGAGGTGAAGTGATTCACAGGATGACAAAATGAAAGCCAAACACGGATAGGCCTATGCTCCGATATTCACTTCAAACTGTACTTATTACGCTCAAAATGTTATTTGACTCCTGAAACTTAATTTCATTCCAATACCATTTACAATTCAGTTTCTGCTTCACAGTCAACAAACTACATCTCCATTATAAAGCTCAATAACCAAATGTTGTTGAGGCAAATAATCGTCTTTATATAAAGTGCAAAGTTTTGTGCTTAAATTAAGTTATGAAAGCAGTAACCACTGTCGTTGAAAGGTTGAGATCATGAGCAAAATACTGAGTTTGTTTGGCAGGTTTTGTAATTGACCCATATTGCTTGCAAAAGTACACACTGTTAGCGCCAGAATTCATATGAGGCTATATGACAATTATTCTCCTTATTTATCATCATCATCATCATCATCATCATAATCTGCACTACAACTCATAAAGAATCTTGGTCTTCTTATGTATTAGCATATAGGCGTATGTATTGCCAGTATTTATGATGACAGGAATGGTATTAATTATGCCTATATAGCTCACTGTGATTATGTATTCACATCATTACTAAGTGTATGTACAAAATTACCTATTCGAAAATAAAATAGTTCTGGATGCTAAGACTAATTTTGGTATAAGTACAAGACTGACAACAGTCAGTGTTTAAAAACCTGACACTACTTCATAACTAATGTTAATAAGAATATCTGCAACTACAGGTTTGTTACAAAATTTGTCACAGCCATGAACTTACTCCACGGTTAAAATTATTAGAAATTAGAAGTTGTGTATCTGTTATTTCAGGGAACAGAATGACTGCTGGAGTCATGAAGGCTTTACTTTTGCAGAGAGGTGTTAAGAAACATATGGACAGCTACAATACTTAAATAAACACAACAAGAGGGGGCTCAAATATTCATGTACTTTCGACCGTGCTAGTCTTTGATTGGAATGAATGGCCAGATTTAAGCCTGTTTCTTTTAAGGTTCTTGCTAACAGTTCTTGGTCCTTCAGGAAATCAAACATGTAACTAATTTATATTTTGGTCCAGTCAAGCTTTGATTACAAATAAAAGATTTTCTCCTAAATTTAAAATAATTGGTTTGTTGGAAGAAGGAACAAGTTCTCCGTTCGACCACTGGTCATGGTCCATTTTCCAATTAGGCCTAAATGATTCCAACATATTTAGGAAGAAAATGAATTCCAAGACAATGCTAATTTATACAGATCTATTCTGCCAGAATAATGTGTACTGTGGATAAAGTTGATGGTACTAAGATTATGATTTTCTTAGGTGTGGCGCCGTGTAGTTTGGCAGACACATATCAGATGAGCTCATATGTCAGACAAGCCCATAACCTCCATCTAACCCGAAGATGGACACAGTAGGTTGTTCCAAAACTTTGGTACCATCTATCACACTATAAAGCCTCACATCGCGTATTTAATGCCGTACATACCTCAAACCTCACAGCTGATGATAAATTGAAACTTTTTTATCTTATAACGAGGGCTGATGCTAATAATAGGTCAAGCTGGCGAAATTCTTGTTGGGAGAAGTGTACAGAAACTGCTTCATGTCACTTCTTTGTGTTCTAATTAAATGAAAGAGAGTCCTTTTAGAAAAACTAATGGTATCTGAGATATTCAGGATATTTCCCGCCTTTTATGGAAAACCCGAATGTTTATTACTGTCTTTACAAGACCTCGCTAATGATCCCCAAAGTCCCTTTGGAAAATTGCCAACACACACCATAGCTGACAGCTAGTGATGACATCGCAGTTCGAAATATACGTAATGTTGACAGACCAAATCAGTAATCAAATTGTAAAATTTACTGACAGTGTTTGATACGTCGATATTTGGGAATGTTTAGGCCTACTTTCATCCTTCTACATGATATGTCGGAGATCCTGGCTTACCTGGTGGTGCGTAGGGTGTGGAAGGTACCGGTTCGGGGGCATAATTCCTTAGACCGTAGCCATCATGAGGAAACCCAGCACTTTCAGCCGCTACCATAGCAGCCGCAGCTGCCACCCTTCTCCCTTCATCCGTAGGGTTGAGGTAAGGCACGGGCTGGGTGTGGTGAGGGTGGTGGTGCGTGTCCACCACGTGGTGGTGGTGCCTCGTGGCCGCAGCAGCAGCCGCGCTCGAGTACGGTGAGTAATTGCACCAGCTCTGGGCCGCTGCCGCTGAGAACGACTGATGGCACGAACTGGACACCGCAGGGTCCGAACTGGGTCCTCCTGCGGACGAGACCGACCCGGTGGTACTGTACTTGGCATATTCCCCGGCTGCCCCCGTCGTTGTGGTCCCCGGTGTACCACCACCCCCGGTACTTGCACCACCACCACCCCCGGCAGCTGTAGCTGCCGGCGACCAGAAGCTGAGGGCTGCAGCCGCCTTACGACCGTCTCTGCCTCCTGAGGGCTCTGCAGCCAGGTTGTAGTACGTTGGCGCGTTGCTGTACTGGTGGTGGTTGAGGCCGCCTGCCGGCTCGAAGGCAGTGGCGGTGTGGTGGTTTTCCACTGGGCTGTAGTTCCAGGGCTGCGTCCCGTGATGCGAGTGCCTTATTACACCTCCACCAGGCTCGACACTGGGACACTCCCCGTATGCTGTTAAGCGTTTGGCAGGTATGTGTAGGGGCCCCGTGTTATTGTTACTAGCAACTGAAGAGGCTGAAGGGGACGTGGAGGAACCTCCAGAGGAGGTTGTGGCAGGTGTTTGGGAAGGTGCTGCAGATGCAGAGGTAACTGATGGGGGTGCAGTGGCAGACCCAGGGGAGGTGACACCTCCAGAACTGCTGATTGGTGTGGGTGCTGGGGTTTGCTGTTGTGGTGGCGGTGCTGGCGGTGGGCTCTCCTCGTAAATACCCCCGTTCATCATGGCCCACCACGTCACCCCGGAGGTATTCCCCGCTCCGGTGGCTGCCCCGCCATTGTGAACGTCGTACAGCGTGGCGGTCGCAGCAGCGGCCACGTCCAGAACGGTCGTGCAGTCGGTGATGATGATGATGGATCAGGTGAAGACCACGAGAGAGGTGACGGGCAAAGAGACAGACAGACACCCGCGGTCACTCAACAGACAGGGGGAAAGAGGCAACTATCGAAACTGAGGTCCGGATAATAAATCACATCAACTCCGGCAAAGGGATCAATCCGGTAGATGGACCAATGTTAGGAAAAAAATCATGTTGGTAACTCTCAATGTGGTGGAATTCGAGATGTTGGCAGCAATGTAGATTCGACGAAGAGAGAGAGATAAAGTGTGTGGGTGCTCAGACAGTTGTGGGGGGAGAGAGATAAAGGGTGGGGAGTGTCACGGGGTACTGCACGGACTGGAGCGGAGGAAGCAGATAGGATGCTGCCGCAGAGGAGCAAATACAACCCGCGAGGTCGGATTGGAAACGTGCGACAGGACGGATACTTAACACAACACCATCACAAATAAAATACAATATTCTCCCTCACCATCTCCCCTTATATGGACCACGCTGTAATGATTAATTCACCACTACGAACCCAATTCTCCTTGAATAAAATTTTAAGTCACTCAGTAATACCTGCAGGTCTATTGTAATACCATGTACGCACTTGGCATGATGAGTTGGAAAATTGTGTTAAGAATACGGACGTCAGGTATGCCGATATTACTCAGAAAGTAATGGGTAATTCAAATTGATAACATCCAAATTACTGCCTAATTACTCGATCCCTGGTTGAACTGTGAATTAATCACTGCTCTTAATAATGCACCAATCACATCTTGCACACAACCACTCTGACTTGCATAATTCAGTTACTTAATCTTGTTATTTTAAAGCACCATAAAACTGTAGATGTTTGCTTTTGTTCTGCAGCGGTCAGCAATAAAGGACAAGCAACCCCTCCTGCGTTAGGGTTAGCACATGTTGAGAATAGAAGCAGCAAAAAACCACGTTCGCTACTTGCATGTAGCAGTAGGTAGAACTTTTTGTGCAGCACAGAACCACAGACAATTTCAACTTTAGGTCACATTGCACCCTTAACATAAAGTGGGAAAAAAGTGTCCTATGTGTGAACATTCACTGTTATCTTTCTGCTTTGAAAACACCAGTCCGGTTGGTTTAGTGAAAGGGAGAGTTATTTCTATGTCCACTTTTTTTTTGTTCACTGTTCGAGCTGATGTCGATGCTTTTCAATGCAGGTAGTAAATGTGAGCCATCAAGGAAAGACAGTTCTGTGAATAGTGAATCACTGTGTTGACAGTATTGCAGTTCCGCACTAAATCAGGAAACGCGTGACGACCTTTCTTACTGACTGTTTACAGAACGTTCTTATTCCACCAGCAATTTTACCTTATGTAAATCGGCAGTGTGTGCGGGAGGCTTTAATTGGAAGAAGCACTTTCAATAATAAATTACAAATTCAGAAGGAAAGCGAACATTTGAAACACCGCGCGGTTTCTAAATACTACACACACAAGCGCTGTTATGTGGGTGATTCATGCGTGAAGGTTCTGTTTTATACACAGTACTCAACACGAGTTTTAACTCCGAGCAACTGAATCGCCGTATGTTCGCGTACTGGTAGGCAAGAGATTCACACTCACACTTTCAGACAAGCTGCCTGTCCGTCCGACCGATAGTCAACCATAGGCAGGCTGCTCAACACAAGTCCCCCGCGAAGCAACGTACTGCTGCGCACGCGATCTGGTGAGGAATGGGACAAACTCGCTGCATCACATACATAGTACAACAACCAACTCACACACTCAGCGCTCTCTTTCTAGCAGCAGCCGTCCCTCTGCCACCGTTTGATTGACGTGCTTGTATACCGGATAACAAACAACAGCAATGATAAAGAACACACACGCAACGCGTCAATGAAAGACGTCAACGGTTGTGGGAACTCGAACCCGTAACTACTGCTACGACCACACTAATGTGTCTTAAAACTCTTGCTGCTATACTGAATTATCCATTATTTCTCCGTGGTTTCCCCGCCTGGTAACAGAAATAATCTGTTCTAACCTATATACTTTTATACTGATCAGTGTTTCATGCTGTTAATGGCAGGAAAGGCAGATTACCATTGGTTTGTTCTTGCGCCAAATTACGAACTGAATGTCGTGTTTGTGTTAGCGGACAGAATGCAGTGTTACTGAGTTAGAAGTCTTCTTCCAGGTTGTTACGCCGCGGCAACTGGTAAAGGGTTGTCCACGTTTCGAAGAATAGAAGTGACTCTATCGTCAGTTTCAAGCAATCCAAGAAGTGATTCTATCGTCAGTTTCAAGCAGTCCAAGAAGTAACTTTATCGTCACGTTCAAGCAATCCAAGAAGTGATTCTGTCGTCAGTTTCAAGCAGTCCAAGAAGTAACTTTATCGTCAGGTTCAAGCAATCCAAGAAGTGATTCTGTCGTCAGTTTCAAGCAGTCCAAGAAGTAACTTTATCGTCAGGTTCAAGCAGTCCAGGAAAAGTGTCTTCTCACACTGCATAACTGCAATATTTCGGAATGTCGCCACTTATTTACCAGTGAACACAGCGTAACATAACAGAAGACTTGAGTCTTCGATAAGAAGGCTCTGAGAACCTCAAACTCGCATTGGTGAAGTAGCTTTTAAGGAAAAAAGAAATTACGAGGTGGAAATGGATGTGGAGAGAAAACAAGCTACGTTTCTATTGCGAATTATGTGTTGGTGTTTCTTGCAGGCGATGTTCCAAAATATGAATATGGGAAGTCACATTCGTTAGCATGAAAGAAGGTCATTAAGGTTTCATCTCTCGCCATTGTATCTTATTATTACAGCCGGGCTAGCAGAGTCGCCTATGCTACGAGTTGTACGGCGGAGAAATCGTTGCCTATTTTCCGGAAGGATCAAGAGATTTTCTCTTTTCAGAAATTTCCTCCCAGGATCTTGTGTCAAAATAAATATCAGTTTATGTTCGGGAGAAAGGAATATGAAAAACTGTCACTGGATTTTTAAAAATTTTGTCACAACACATAAAGTATTCTGTCACTTCTTTTTAAACATGCCTGAGGTAACTGGATGCTGTTAAAGAAATTTTCTTTTATTGGGAAGCAAAAATATGAGGGAAGTTAGAAAATAATCAGAAAATCCATACCTAACAGGTGTATTAAATTGGATTAACAAAACCAAGGTCTCCAACCCGCGGCTCGCCAGGTTGTATTACGCGACCAGCGGCCACGTTTGTAAATTGTTTATATACTATAAAAATTTCACAATAATTTAGGCAGTTATGTATACCACTTATTGTTATTTTTTCACGTGCTGCCCGAGAAGCAACCCACAATAACCGGTGTGGCCCTTTGTCATAAAAAGTTGGAGACTCATGCACTATCCGCTTCGTACACTATAGACCTCACATACTGAAGACTGAACTGTACATCTGTTCGTAATGCCAGAATTTCTGTACTAAAAATATTCCTGACTAAGCCTATAAAAAATCGCGAAAATTTCCTGTCATTATAAATGGACTCTTAGATTCTGTGTGAACAACGTATTGCAGGCCTGCTGAAAAAAAATACAAAGTGAAAAGTAGAACTCCCATTATTTTGCAGGCGTATCATGTGATAGGCCCATTCGAAACGTACCTTATTGAAATGGTCCCTCTATGTTTACAACCAGCTGCATGCAGCAGAGGCATTCTTGAGAATTTAACAGACGCTCAGCTTGTCAAGAAAGTAACCGCCTTTACAAATTATCTCTTCTCTGCACCCTTTTCTCAAACTCCCTGAATTTTGTGATCATACTTTTTTTCCTTCGATATATTTACTCTAGAGCACATAATTATTCTGTTCCATTATTTTAAGATTTAATAAGATAAAATTTCTTACAATTGTATCAACTGCACTTTGTATAGAAATCTGATTTTATCCACTTTCTCTTTGCTTTATTAGGCCTTTCAACTTTGTAGGATCCATTAAAGTCTATTTATTAGATAAGCAATAGACCTGTCACGAAATAAATAACCGTTACTTGTATTAGTGTATGAAGAAACGTGATATAACATTACATTTGCCGCAGAATAATTTCCTTAAGCCAATGGTTTTATTTGCGCCCTTTAGGAACATCATTATCCATTGTCAAATTTCAATCTCTGGTGAATAATTGTTTATACTTTTGTAAGACTATGATATCTATTTCGAAAATGTTTAACAACTCATGTTTAATATATTAACATAAACCTGATATGCAGAGAAAACAATTAATCTATTGCAAGTATCACATTTTTCGCACGAGTAATAATCTATGGCCTTATAATACGAATTTTGTAACGACAAAGTAACTGCACACATTAAGAGTAATTAAGCTTCAGAAAGCTTTAGGTACTTTCTGACTGCCTTTTACGGGTTTGGTTAGTCTGTGCAGAGTAATACAGCAGCATGAACAAACCACAGAATTTTTTAATTTATATTCAGTCCCTCCTAGGGCATAATAATTTTTCAAAGGATTTCTTGATACGTGTAGTGCTATAAAGTAGCTACAGACATGTCTCATGAATATCACATGGAAAGATATATTGGAAGTAAATACACTGTAAGTTTGATCTAAGATATATCAAAGTAGGCCTACTGCATGTATCAAAAGTCTCAACTGAAAGTTTTGAAATCAATGACTTTTTAATGATACTATTCAGGCTACCATGTGTATCGTGTCTGTTTTATTGGACTGAACGACGACCTTTTCTCTGATACCGTCGTCAGGATCAACAGGCCAAGCCGTGTGGTCTCCCAAGGGACAGCAGGTAAGAATGCCATGGCTTTCACTGCAAAACTTCTTCAAAGATTTAGTCACCTGCAGTGCCCACAAACCTCAGAAAACCAGGATAACCTACAGGATATCCTACTAATTGAAAGCATATTTTAAACAACAAAATTAAAAAATAATATAGCAAAATTTCTCTTGTAGGCACACTGAATACTTTGTACATTAGTGTCAAGATTCTCAACAATGATGTACACTAAACTTAGGATAAAATGCATCCTGTCCGCTCGTGCTGTGGATTGGGGCGAAAGAGTAGTTTCAGAATATTTTAGCTAGACAAATTAGAATAAGCAACAGGAAGCTAGAAAATGGGTTTACATCACAACGAGGAGCTTTATAATTTGTACATTTCACCACATAGTTTTAGGGCAATACAGAGGACAACATTTCCAAGTCACGCAGTGTAATGGGGAGAAGCGTAAAATGCATAAAATTATTAGCACGGTAACCTGGGATACGTAGTTGTATACGGAAGCACAACATAAAATTCAGACTTAAAAGGAAAGGATATGAGTGTGGTTTGATGTCAGCTGCCTGCAGGTAGAGTTACGTAAATGCAGTACTGAAAAGAAGATATTCGACAATAATCATATGTAACATGAAATATTTTCAGTCTTTTAAATTAACCCAAATCAATCAACAAATAAAAGGCAAGCAGCTGAGGGTTTGTAATCGTCCCAAAAAGGTCCCTTGTCCATGATATTTGTTGCTTGTATAGTTATTTATTTAAGCACTTTTTCCATGTTATTTTATCTCATTAATGTACTGACCTAGAGTAATGGGGGCTAGACAGGTCCTATGTTGAATATGCGGTATATTCTGAGATCGCTCAATAGGTCATGTGTACATTTATTCAGTAAACGCTTTTCGGTGAGTTTATAGTGTTAATGTAGAATACAAACACAGTCATATGAAGTAAGAAAAACCTCCGACGTTTTGAAGCATGTTACATGTTTATGAAGTGAAATAAATTTCATTTTTGAATGGAGGTTATTTTTAACTGAGAATCAAGAGACCTTTCGTTTTAAATCCTTATGTATAATATTTTATTGCGTTTCGATATGAAGACTTTCCAAAACTTAAGATGAATTGTTCAATATAAGGTTTGTGGCAATTGAAAGTAACTGGTTTTAACTTCGTAAAAAACTTGGGGTGACGATGATCGCCGTTAGCTTGTTACCTTTTACCTTAGACAATGATAAAGAATCTCAGTCCGACTACCTGGCTGCGAAATTTATTCGCAAGTCGTAAGGTCAGGTTTTGTCTCTTCTGGGTCTATAGGCTACCATCTCTTATAAAGAGACCAAGTGACTTACTCAGAAACTAAGTTTGTTGTTATTACTTTCTGGTGTAACATTTCAAGATTAAGTCATGCACGTAGTCTCGAAATTACTGAGTTTCCGAAAATTTGCCCCGTCCAATGTACTCTTTCTCTTTAAGAAACTTTTCATAAATAAAGTTTACTTGAAACTGCTAAATCATTTAGAGTTACATGGATCTTTATATCAGTCACTATATTCAAAGCTTACGTAAATTTGATGTACAATTTAAATAAGTAAATCTCGTCTGTCACCACATTAAACATATTTTTTTCAAGATTTTATTTTTTCTTAAAATGCCATGCTTACGAGTAACTGAGCCCAAGAGAGACTGACAAACAGATAAAAATGAAATACAAACAAGTCATTTTTCACTCTACCCCACATTTGCTTCCTATTCGACAGCTCTTTTCCAAAGCGAGACCAATTTACCGTCAATCCAAATTTACCCCGGCGACTGAATTTTTTACTTTTGTGCTTAATATTTGTAGATCTCTGTATGGAACTTCTTGTTCCATTATGGGATCTAGAATTTTGGGTTGGCTCTTAGGTTTTTGGAAAATTCGTGCACTTTTCTCTCAGGGATGAAATGGCAGATGCTGCTTAGACATTGAGAATAACTCATTCTGAATCCAAAGCAGCAGGTGCCTTTCCACCACCTTAGGCGAGGAGGAAAGACATCCAGTTAGCCTAAGGTTGCTTTGACAAATACGTATACGCTATTTTATATATACTTCTGTAACACAAGGCAATCTACGAAGTCTAAGAACTTAGTAACCCCCACGAAGTACGTGAAGTATACGCAAGTACAATGCGGGACTCAGCTCTACTACTGCAGAAGATGGAGAAATGCAGGAACGTGTGATTTAGGTAGGTCTGCCTCGTATTCGTTAGGGACTCGCAAAGCTGGATCCAGTAATGTATGTCATCCTCACAAAACAAACAATTTTAGATACCGAATACAAAGAATGCACATATATTGTGCCTGTTTTCATTCGCTGTTTCTAAAGTAGATAAGGATGAGATTTTATACTGAGATTTATTGAAGCAAATTCTAAATAATTTATTTTTTAAATATGCCTTGAGCCATTATGTGCCGCAAGAATAACGAAATGTGCAGTAAACTGGACATTTCAAGGCTTTATTAATAGAAGCAACAAAATCAGCTTCCTATAATTTACTACTCTTATGTTATTAACCCATTATATTATTGAGGTCTCATTTGATATATCTTACAATTATAGAAGTTTCGTTCCTATCGGGGTTGTAGAACAAATATTAGTAACTGTAGTGGGCCTGGTATTTCACAGCTGCCTATAAAATAATTAAAAAACAAAGTAGGTGCATTGGGAGTCACACTGGCCACAGAGCATTTTCTATTTCTGTTGTAAGTATTTATGTTATTAAAATTACCATTATTATTTTATTATATACTCATAACAGTAATATACGATATTTTATCTTTCGTTTTAATTTTGAATGTAATTATATTAACTTAATTTTTTCTCCTTGTCTCTTTGTCCTGCTTTGTTCTTGTCTTCATTTGTTTTTGTCAACTTCATGTGCTTTTTGTCATTGTAATTGGCCACTGTCTTGTTGAGTCAGCAAGAAAATATATAATTTATTATTATTACTACATTTGTTATTAATATATAAATTAAATAACATCACTCTATCAACATAAAATGAAAGACAAGGCTACTCTTAATGTAAGCAGTAACATTTTTATTTCATAAATGTGTAATGAGTAATGACAGTGAAAAGTTATCTCATCAAAAATTTGATCAATCTTGAGGATTTTTATATAACCATTCTTTTACCTAATTTTAGGTTTGTTTTATTAAAATCTTAATTTCCAAGAAAATATGACATAAGTATTTAGTACTTTATTCCTTCACAATTTTTATGTTTCTTTATTCCCTGGTTATTTTTTTCTCCCGTTCAATCTTATCTCTTTTTATGGCGCATAATGTCAGTAGTTGATAGAGAGTTAAGAAATAAACGAATAAGGAATTCTAATATGATAATCTTGTCTCCATTCCTCGTCAGCATCTGTAGTAATACATAAAATTTTAACCGCTTTTTGCCCTTTCAGGATAAGAACCTAATAAAACTGATTAAGCATAATTCTTATTCTCCAGATAAGAGTAAGAGAACGAAACCCAGAAGAAGAGGTACCTTGTTCAGATTTAATTCTAGTACTTGAATCATTGATTGATTTTTAAATTTAATGTACCACATATTATAGAAAGAACAGAGAATAATAATTTGAAATAAAATGTACAAACGACAAGATGCACGGCACAAATAATTATGGGAATTCTGTAAAACTACTACTAATTTTGCAGTGGTTGCTTATACCACAGACCGCTACACACACGTATGCTTTTATTAAACTGTACCTATATCCTAACATTGGGTCTGAGAAATGGAAAAACTAAATTTTTATCACCCAGGCTGACCTCGGGATTCGATCTCGGAACATCGAAGAAGAAAGCCAGACGTGCTCTGCGCTATGTTTCTTCGGTCAGATCATCTGAATGAGACATGAAACCGTTAAAACCTCGATGCATCCTATTAGTGTCAGTTTATATCTGTATGGGTCACTTGGTTTCTGTCTGTGATTCCAGTCGATCAAAGAGCAGGCAGACTTCACGGGAGAGATTCAGTCTGGCAAGGGTGGTCGATGATAGGGAGAAGAGGATTGAAGTCAAGGAGTGGAAAAGCAGTAGAAAGGAAATAGGAGCATGGTGGTGGTTAAGGGCGAGGGACAGGGACGAGGTTGATGAGATATCCATTTATACAACCCCTCACTCCTAACCTAGCACAACTTAAGCAAAAGCAATTCACTCCCTTACTCACATGAAACGAGTATGTGAGGGGACAAAAGATACACACAGGGACATCTATGTGTGAAGCAAAGAAGTTCCTGCCTGCATTGTTCAACAAAAAGCAAAAATTATGCACCTTTCTAATTCATCTTCTTGAAAATATTATCACTGACGAATTTAAAACGAAAGGAAACCTCGCTTATAGATTTGCAAGAATAATTACGAAAATGGAAGCTGGTGAGGAACTTGAAATCTACAGGGACTGGAAAGTTGACGGTGATCGACAATTAAGCATGTTTAAAGTTGTCTTTGTGCAGGCCTTAAAGGCATATGGGGAGAGTATGTTTACAGCTCCTCTGAATTTTAACTTCGGCAGTAGTTGGAGATGAGTAGCCAGGTTAAGGACCCGGCCGCTTTACCTCCAGAGAAAATACTGCCGATACTCATTGAGTAGGTTGGGTGGGTCCGAGGGTTAGTCTGGATGCTTTGGAAAAGAGAAATATCTCTTGCCTGTCCTAGGAATCTAGCCAAGATTCTTCGGTAGTCACTGATCCAACTGAGCTACCTCAGCTCCTGAGGCCTATTTGCTTAGCCTATTTATCATATACGTTCTATCACAATGACGATACATCAGTGAAACAACCATCCAAGAAGTGTCACCCACATATTAGAAGTTCTTGTTTTTTCAAGACCTTGGTAGAACAAGACGTAGATGGAGTGGTAACGTGTAAAATATTTTGGTAGCGGGATGTAGGACGGAATGATGTGGCTCAGGAGGAAGTCTAGTGATAGGCTGTTGTGAATTTTTTCATAAAATGGTGGATTTTCTTGATTAGATGAGGGACTATGACATCGCGAATTTTGAGGTTCTCAGAGCGGTGTTGATGAATATTCAAGTATTCTGGGATGTGACAGCGTGCAGGTTGGTGAATAGATACCGACGTTTCAGAGAAGCGTGCTGTCTACATATTCAGGATAGTATAAGAAGAGTATAGACGTGGACTACCCTGAAGACGGGACAGATATCTCTTCCGAAGCGATAAAAATATCCGCCAAATTCGAAGCCGTCATATCTCAGTAGAGTTAATTCTTAGGCCTTGTCTTCTCATCTGGAATTCTCTTCCACTGAATTACTTTTAACCCGCATTCTTAATAGATCTCCTGGAAGGGATTTACTGTGGATGTCTAATAGTATGTAATTCCAGATTCTGATGCGGGAAATTCCAGGTTCCAATCTCTGCCACAGGACCAGCCATTCCGACTGATGCGTTTTGTGGATTTCCTAAGTAGTCTGCTTCCAGGCAACACTTGGAGATTAGGCTTTCTTAAAATAAGCGAGGTTGGCTTCTTTTGTAATTAATCACATCATAATATTTCGACGTTATACCTACAATCTTTGTACTGAACAGGGTAGAGCATGCTGACTCAAATAGTAAAGCTCATTTCACGTGTAGGCCGGGATACCAACCAACACCTCTGAGATTTTTCGTTGTTTTTAGCTTGTCAGCCGAGACAGACCAGGATAACAACATAACGTTAGGCCACCACGGCTTCCGATAAGGTCTTTTGAAATTTATAATTCACTTATCTCCCTGTCATTCGATGATTTCTGTTATAGGCCACTGAAAACGTCGTTAATATGCCATCAGAACGTTTCAGGAAAAAATACATAATACTCCTGCAAATAATCGGAGACTCAAATACTCTTTATAATACCAAGCTTTGTGTGCGATTTCAAATTGTTACGCTCCCACTCGCTGTTTATGTTCCCATATTCCGAAATATTTGCTTTTTTCTCCTAGCACAGCAACAAGAGGCATTAATAAAAGTGTGTTTATTTCGAACTAATTAAGAAGGTAATTAATTCATTATTAATTATCAGAGTGCTTGCTGAGAAGCTAGCAGTCATTCAGCTATTCATTAGCCTTACCGATCTCTGTGGAACCCGAAGGTTTATTATCCTGTTCATACGAGTCAATAACTTTTCTGCCTCCTGAGCCAGATCAATTCAGCCCAATCTCTCTCACACTCTTTCCTTAATAATTTTTTTTTAGTATTTCCTAAAACATAAGCATGCAACTAGGGAAAGTCTTGAATATAAATTTTAGACTAATTATGCCATTCATTACACATTACATTTAAAGTTAATTAATATCATCAGCGCTTTTTCTCAGTACAATATTTAAGTTTAGACACATAGTTCTGTGACAGATAGTAGTTTGTACTCAACTCGGTTTTGGAAGAAGTGGTTTTGAAAGCACTTTTTTTGTTTATACTTTTTTCAGCGTAAGTGTTAGGAAGAATTTTGATCTGCTGGAAAAGAAAATTGTTACTTTTTATGAGACTTAGGAATCTTCTAGTATTACACTGAAAATAATCAACAAATTGACAGTGGGGATGTTAATCCTCCAAACACGGAAATTTAGAAGTCAAAGGCCACAATCATGAGATATTTGTGGGCCTATATGGATATTGGGGACTGTATAAAAATAACTGTACATTTATTCCCACGAAACCATATCAACTAAATACGCAGTTTCGGAAGGTTTATGTAGACAATTTTTCGAAAAACAAGACATCTGGCCAAACAAGTCGATATTTTATCATGAAAAAGCCTCCTCCCACGCCGTATTAAGTAAACATATTTTTGACCAACAGATAAATAGAAATAGTGTAATCGAGTAGTGTTGTTTTTCGTCTGATTTGAATTCGTGCGTCTTTTTCATGTGTCTGAAAAAAGTTAAAATTAAGCTTCAAAATTTATTTTGAATCACTTGAAGACATACAGGTGAATACTAAGTTAGAATTTATTGAAGTCATTCCTGAAAAAATAGGTCCAGTTTGTATAAGAATAATATATGTGTAAGTATATATTTCAGTCCTGCGGAATAAGTTCGCTGATAAAATGAAGGTTTGTCGTCCAAGGATTTTTCACAGCCATAATCTTTAACATGTAAACATTCATTCATCTTGCAGCTTGTCTTACGAGAGGTCCATAGTTTCTTCCAAAACGAGTTCTCCACAGAGTGCGAGCTAGTGCTTCCTCTTTCAATTTACAGTATCCTCTTGTTTCCTTAAGGTTATCCATTAGCTGCTTACGTCTTCTTCCTTGTCTTCCCATCACTTCTTTCCTTCCCTCTATTTTTCCTTCAATAACGTGTTTCAGAAGGCAGTTCCTAAGCAAGATATTTTCAATCCAGTTATACTTCTTTTTCTGTTGTATGTAGGATATTCCTTTCCTTCTTGATTGCAAGTAATAGTCATTCATTTTTCACTAATGATCCACTGCATCCTTCTCCGGAATCAAATTTTTAAAACTTTCAAGATGCTTTTGATCTTCTTTCCGAAGTGTCCAATTTTCAGGTCCATAAAAAGCTATGCTCAAAATGTTTCTTCCTCAAATTAAATCCAATTTGCTGGTGGAAAGAGTCTTCTTCTTGTTGAATGCTGCCTTTGCCATGACAATCCTGCATTTAATTTCACGTGTACATCTTACATCATTTGTTATCATGCTATCCAAACATCTGAAATATTCCACATCCTCCAGTATTTTTTATGTATCATAATCTGTAATAAGGATGGTTGCCTTGATATTCTCGTTACCTTAGATTTTTCCATATTCATTTCCATTCCTTAGTATCTTCCAATTTTAAGTAGTCACATGGACATATGTACAAATAATTTTATTTATTGACCCTTTGCGATAAAGAATTATGTAAGAAATATGTAATTGATTAAAAAAAGTCACGCAGTACTGAAAGATTTGCAAATCAATTCGGTTATCCAAACCGACATCCCGCCTTTCTTTAAAGATGATTATCTGCTGTAATCACCGGGACAAATTTAACTGCAAAATGACTTCGTCGTTAAACAGCATTCACACAACACACACACACACAAAGAAGGCAGAGAATGTATCCGTGACAACATTCACGTAAACACATGCAATGGCAATGTAGGTGTCGAACAATGGGTTCTGTGGTTTAAATGTCCTTAACACGGATGCGTATGGAAAATAAGTAGGTGCTGGAAACGAACAGCGCAATCACTACTCACCCACAGAGCTCATTACGGTACGGTACCGCGTACAATTTGTGTCCGGACTGGCCAGCATGTCGGCTCCTCAGAAGTTCGCTTACGGCTGTTGTCAGTGCGGCCGAGTCTGAGTCATTTAAGTACTTATTGCCAATTATAATTGCAATACGCAGTACAGCAGGGACATGCGGAGAGTGCGGGAGATCTAATGGTGACACAGAAGAGCGCATCTGTCCTTTCAGCTGTGGAGGGAAGATGCTTTACTTCCCTTTTACAAATCAAGTAACCTGTTGTGTAAAATTAACTTCCTTGCACTAATAATCATGTTAAATTTATGAAGTTTGGAAAAGCATTAAAATATGAAAAAATCACAAAAACTGCTTTGGACTACACGTCGCAGAAACTCATTTCGTCGACTTAGAAGTATGCTGCGTCCGGCCCAGTTGAAAATCTGTCCTTGTCAATCCCAAAACTAGCAGCAGAGAAGGATATTTGTTACTACTTCAGTAATATAAATTTACAATTTACAATTACAATACAATTTAAGCGTAAATTGACGATTACAATAGTAAAGTACAATTAAACCTAGCTACTAGGTTTATACAGTATATACGGTATGAAGTCATATAGAGGGAGTAGATGTACAGCTCCATTCATTCTGGACCTCGGCACTACGGAGGTGAATGGTTAGCTTCACACCCCGACCGCTTTAGCCCTTGGAAAGGACCCCGGTACCCATTATGTACGAGGCTGGGCGGGCCACAGAGTCGGTCTAGACTTTTCGGAAAGCAGAAAAACCTCTTGCCCCTATCGGCATTCGAACCCCTGACAGTTCACGCGTAGCGTAGTTGCTATACCCACTAAGCTACCCCGGCTCCCGATATAATAAATATGTAAATGCCCAAACAACCAAGTGTTCTAATTAATAAGTTACTTTGTCCCTGTATTTTATGCCTCTGTTTTTGCAGTGACTACCGAAATTATAGTCTGTAGTTGTGAAATATTCGGGAGGTAATGATGATTCGGTCGGTACTATTGTCTCGACCTTTAAAGTAAAAAGGTAAATTTGTCCCTAGAAAGGGCTATGAAGGCCCAAAGAGGGAGTAAAGTTATTGCTCTACTCTTTCTTTAACCCTGGCACTATATGAGTGTGGGTTGCAACTCCACGCCCCGTCCCCTTTACCCCCAGGAAAGAGACACGGTACCCATTGTATAGGAGGCTGGGTGGGCCCCAGGGCCGGTCTGGAGAGGTGCGGAAAATCTCACCCCCGCCGGGATTCGATACCCGGATCTTCCAGCTCGTAGTGAGTCGCTATACCGACTACGCTATCCCGGCCCACAGTCTCGACCTTTGCTGATGAAAATTTACCGCTAGTCACTAGCATTTCTGATCCTATCAAGATGTCTTTAAATGGTTTCAATATGCTGCAGTTTATCAATGGAGTTCTTATCGGTTGGAATCGTGTTAGGTTTTCGGCACTTCACGAAGGCATAAGGAATAGTAAAGTAATCGCTGCACGCAATTCTGAAACTCAGCACTAAATGAGTGCAAAAGGCTACAAACAGCAGCCGCTTTCCTCCCTGAGAAGGAGCTTCAGTATCTATCGAAAGGGAGGCTGGTTGGAGCCTACAGACTCTCTGGACGATTTAGAGAAGAGAAATATTTTGCGTCTACTGGAAATTGAACCCTAAATGCTGAAGAGTTAATCCCATTGCCTAGTCACGCTTGTACACTGGTGGAACTGTTCCAGCTTAGCTAGAAATGGCAACTGCTAAACTTTCTCCGCAAAATTTCAAGGGGCTCTATACTAGTAGAATATTTAGTTTGCCAAAAATTCGTTTCAGATTTCTGCACAAGTGCACGGGACAAAGCAGAAGAAAATATAGTGTAGCCTAATATCAACAAATAGCTCACTCAACGACACTGTCAGTGTGTCACAGAATATAAAGCCAAATGGTTCGATGAGTCTTGATTTATAAACTGGAATAGATACTTAAGGAAACGGTCTTGGCCTGATTAAGGGCTTGTATCATTGGTTAGATAGAGGGACTGAGGAAAACAACGAAAATACTCAGTAAAATTAAACGACACCACAGCCGAGATCCGAACAAGGAACCTTTCGAATAAAAGTAAGAAAGTCACATCTTCTCTCTTCTGGGATGTTAAGCAACGTTGGTTCCTAGTTAGTTACCGACGTTCGGGACAGGCTAGTTCCGTGTTCAAGGGTCAAAGATCCCACAATTATTCTTGGACTGCTTAATCCTTGAAGATGGGACCCATAGTCTGTCTCGAAACGTAAGTGTCCAACTACCGAGCAATGCTGAGTAACATGTACAACACTGCGGCAGGAGCCCAAAATCTCGCAAGTCCAAAAGTTTTACCGCTGGAGCCAGTTTGCTCGACAGTTTAGCACAGGCATAACAAAATCCTGAAGATTAAAATAAAGAAATAATCCTTAAAATTTTGCCGGGCTTAAGTTGTCTTCTCATTGTGAGGTAAGAACAGGACTGAGGATTTATTTGATAAAAATATGTGAAGTTTTTCTTTTCCCGATTTCTTGAAAGCTCAGCGTTTCGAGAGCTGATTGTATCTTCGTCGTCAGGCTAAGTACAGAAATTAGAAAACTTTTTTCTTGAGTCGACTGAATGGAACTAATCTCTGATTTCAAAACATCCATCCTTAAATAACCTAGCAAAGACGTAAAGCAAGAAATATATGTCCTGACTAGAGAGTAATCTTCATGACAGAAAAGTTTATAGTTCTCAAGTTCAAAGCCTCCGCTGATATTCCCGCAGTGTACAAAAACTGCATTAGCTTCCAGCAAAAATCCAAAAGAAATGCATGCAACGATCTCTCCTCAGCAACGTGTTACTCATCCTCTATGTTTTGAAAGGTTCTACTGAGATTTCGAGAAACCCCGTCTGGGAGTTTATTTGGGTGTTCCTGTAGGATTTGTATAAGTTGTGTTTTAGCACATTAAAACATGTTGGCTTGGAAAGAGTTTATGTATCTTGTGCCGGCTTCTTCGTAGGAAACGAACTTTATATGCGTGGAAATCTTCTAAGATGGCTACTCAATACGTGTAACACTCTAAGTGGCTATCCTCTTTCCGGATCTTATTCCTTATCTTAGTAGATATCTTCGTGTATCCCACTGTGGCTACTTAAAATTTAGGTAAACTGGAATTGTTTACTACATAGAGTTCTAAATTGTCAAGGAATTTAGTGAAGCTTCATTTCAACAAATTTCCTTGTCAACACGAAAGCAAAGTAAGGGAATATTACTCACATCTTTAACATTTTCTAGGATTTACATTCGTAATGATACTGGTGTTACTGAATTCTTTTACTTCAGATAAATATACTCCCAACTTGGAAAACAATTTTTCATATTTCGCCAGTAAGAAATATGAATGAATTCCAAATGCACTGCGTGTTTTTGATTAATTACAAAACGAATTGGAGTTTTTCTGTGAATGCTATAATCTAATATTTCAGTGTCTAAAATTATGAAGGATATAAGTGCTCTTCCTCAAATATAACTAATTTTTGTTAAAATTTGCTATTAGATATCAACGCCAGGAAACCGTTTATTAGCCGATAACATAAGATAACAGTTACGTAATGGATAAAGTAATCCGTGTTGAATTATTAAAGTAAGAATTAGAAGTGCAGCTATATGTAATTCTTTGTCTTTTCGGTCTCTTAAGTAAGGCATATTTTATAGAAATGTTGAATTCAACCAGGGGTTGCGTTTGAGTTTAATATCTCTAGTCTCGTTCTCCATCTGCCATCCAAACGTAGGTATTACAATAGACCTGCTTTAACACAAGCCATAAGAGACAAAATATTTCATAAATAAGCCTAATTATGAGTAGCTTAAAAACAAAAATTCATTAGCATTTTAATTAAATTATAATGACCATGCAGATAGAGGCTACTAACACAGTATAAAATGCACGTGTGAGTTAGTCATGTAATGTATAATAAGGGTTAATTAAAGCAAGGTGCTTATCAAGATGGTTATAATAAGCGGTGTGACATATGTAACAGTGCCGTGCATGCAGCATGTTTTAAGTTCATGCTTCGTGCCTTATATATGCGCGAGTTAACATTGAAATGACTTTCTCTTCTAATAATTGCACTTTGTTCTACACGTATATTAACAATTGACATTAAGAAGAGCGATAAAAAAGATGAGTGTAAAGAAAGCTTCAAATACAAAAAGAAACGAATTATATGTGTAAAATATGAAGCAGTCAATGTCACATGTAACCAAAAATACGTGTAAGTCTATATAAAAATTAGAAGTATTAATGGTTTCTAAAATTCATTTGATAAATCACTAAATCTGATCACAAGTGTAGAAGGCTATGCCTATTTCTAATTGACGAAAAACTTTAAAAAATATATGTAGGTTTATGGGAAATATTTATAAAAGTAACCCATGAAAGGTTTATGGGAAGTTTTTATAAAAGAAACCCATAAAAACAAAGATCAGGAATAAAATTTTTGGAGGTTTCTCAGTCTTTCATTGCGGCAAAGAATGAGAGGATAGGGTTCTCAATTCTGACACTATGTATGCTTGTGTATTGTCACTGATGTTTCGGAGGAACGTCCTGACTTCATTTTATTGCTTCCCATTTTCTCGTAACAAGATTGCCCTACTCTCCCATTCCATAATTATGATTAGCCACATTACGTGTAATGTAATCCTATAAACGACCCACATGTTTCCCCGAATCAATTTATTCTACGAAGACATAATTCCGTCGTAGTGAAAATGGAATCAAAATGTTCCTCCGAAACGTCCTTGTTAATCCACAAGCCTACATAGTTTGAAATAGGAAAACTTCTCTCTGATTAACTCCCACCATGGCAAATCCCTTAAGAATGTAATTTGAATGGAAATTACGTCCATCTTCGAGTAGACTTAATTGGTACAAGAGACGCTAAGATAGCCTTTAATGAATACAGGAGTTTAAATATGATTGCAACTGTAAACCATTATAGAGCATTGTATAGAATTGTGTAGAATTGTGCAGCATTGTGTTTTATGCTACAAAGCCAAAGTTTCTGTCATAATTCTATGCTTTCAAAAAAATATTTTTATATAAATAAATATCAAATTTCAAATAGTTAAGTTTTATGTAATACGTTTTATAGGATAGGATCCTTGCTTTAAACAGGTATATTTTAACGTGTCTTAATTTCGCTCTATTCAATAAACATCCACCAAAACGGATAACAGAAAGCAGAGATATTTTGTCGTGAGCTTCTTCCCAAAATACTGAAATAATATAAGAATATTAAAGCTCTTTAAGACTTTATGTCTGTGAAAGAATTAGTTTAAACAGGAAATTAATTTTAAGCCTAGTACAGCGTTGAAAATAAAAGCATATCAGAAGCAGCGCAGATAGTAGAAACTTTTAAAGGCTAATCACATGCTGCAGAATACATAGAAATTAGAAATTAGGAATAATAAATTAAATAATGATAACAATATTTTCTTACCTTGTATACTGGCCAGTGTGACAGGAGGAAATACGCAAGCTATCCTGTAAATAGAGAAATTAGTTACATATGATGGAAGTTACTGGAGTAGTGTAATTTCTTCTTGTCAGGGCATATTCTAATTCTTTTCTTCACCGTAATTTGTAAGGTCTAGCAAAAGAAACTTTATAATCGAAATGTGATATTATATTTCACTTGTCATAAAAGGTTTTGGGGAGAATTACACTTTAAGAAAATACAGTAAAATAAATTACAACTATAATACTAGAATGTCTAAAATATACAAAGACTGCATTTAAATGAAAATCACTTTCAGCACAATTCTACATAACACGAATATATAGATTTATTTATAGCCTAATAATAATAACTCTGACGACAATACAGTGTTATTTCTGCTGAATAAATTAAAAGAGCATTATAAAATATATTGGAAATTGATCACTTAACTTATGTGTCATATGTTCCTATAATAAATTTACTTACACGTGTGAGATTTTTAAGTCCTCACAACGGTGACTATTAAGTTTACTGTCTTGTGGGATGTAACGTCCTGTACTATGGTATAGACAATGACTTGCAGGGAATTTCTGCTACGTCCACCTTCCATTTTTTACCATAATAGATGAAGGAACATTTTCCTCCGGATCTTCGCAGCGTATCTACTAGGCTACATTGTATCACACAACAAAGAACAGTAATCTTCACTGCTTAAACGTGCATAAAGTCACCTTGCTGATCCATATATTTAAGTACAAAATTATAATAAAATAATGCGTAAAATATATATATGTCCTCTTCTCTTCTCGGTAAGGCGAAATTATTAGGAGAAAATATAGGCGACAGAAAAGAGAGATGTTGGTTCCGACGGGAGCACAGGAAAAAAAAAGTTTTCTTAAGTAGCCAATAAAAATGCGATCAATTTCTTAACATTGATGAAAAGATAGCTAATAAAAACCTCCTTTTAGAGTGTGTAGAACTTCAAATATTATGAAAAAATAATAATGGAACAAGGGTAACAGAATGAAATTACACTCAGAAAGATATTAAGAACAAAGAGAATTAGGGAATTCTTACTAATGAATATTTGTTTCAGAGTCCTGAGACTTACACTTTCTGTTACATTTCTTCTTAATTGTATATTGTTCTGCATCCTTGCGAGATTTGTCTCTGTCCGACAAAGAAGTAGGTCCACACAGATTGAGGCTCTTTAAGAACACTGTCCTGAGTAAAATATTTAGATATAACGGGACGCCGGGGAAGGTATCCTATTTTTATTCTTCAAGGTATAAACAGTGATTAATTAAAGGAACGTATGATGGGAAGGCCATATATATATATATATCACATGAGATATGAGAAATTCACAAAAATGTCCGTTGAGATAGGCGTACACGAATGGAAGAAGTTACTTGAAAGACATAGAGCAGATGTGACATTAATATTAAAAAGAATGTTAATAGCTAGGATAACGATGTGGTTTCGATTAAGCTGCTTCATGGTAGGTTAACTGAGAGAATGTCGCGAAATAAATGAACCTTAACTTTCGTTACGAAGGCGGAGAATTTTGTAACAAACTTGGCGATTAAAGATACAAGGCTTCTGGAATAAAACGTCATATTGTTGGGGTTAAATCTACCGACGTTAAGATTGTAGCACCACCGTCTTCAGTATGTGGACTGCTTGACCTTTAAATGAAGGTGCTCTGGTCATTCGCGACGTCATTAGCTATAACCACAACGACGCGGCGCTGCTTCCCAGAAGACTTGCACCTTCAGCAGTTTGCAAGACTCGCAGCTGAGCAACTGTGACAGTCTGTAGGCAGACTGTTCCGTAGACTTAGTCACAATACATGATTATAAACCTGCGCCCTATTTAATCGATACCGGGAGATCTTTCCCTGGGGTAAGGTGTCCAGAGCTTGAAACTGACAGCTCACCTCTATAAGGAACAGTGAATTTAAGAGAGAATGGGCCTGAATTTCCACCTTCACTTCCATATATATTTTAACGTATGGCGTTTGATTCAATACGAAAAGAGACAGTTTCACTAAAGTAGCTCAGTCATTACAGTGACTGGGCTGCTGAATGGACGACATGGATTTTATTCAGGCAGTGTGGCTCCCTCTCATGCTTATATTCAGTTGGTACTTGAGGCCTTCTTCTGGAAGCTAAAGCAACTGCAGTGTAAATCTAGCTTCTCACACGCAAAGAGTGACGATGTCAAGGCAGCTTGGAGCCATTCGTCCAAAACCAGAAACGTTTTAGCGCGTGTTGCTCAATTGAACATACAGATTAACTTCAAATGTGTCGCATTACTTCAATTTCTGCGCAAGTTAAAGTGTTTCTCACAGGCCCAAAGTTAGGTCTACCATGTATAAGAATCAGCCAAAGTATTACATAATATAAGTGTATAAGCCTAGTGAGTGAATAGAGAAGGAGCGAATAAAAATGTAAACAATAATATGTAAATAACTTTATGGATACTAGCTAACAGAAAGGGGAATAAGACTTCAGTAATGTTAAAGGTGCTATCAGAGTAATATTTCAGGTATACCTACTCTGTGGATATGATCTGATTTCTCTAATCTTCTGTACTGAAAGCTATCGTGCAAGAAGAATATAGGATGGAATATGATGTTTTCCTTCTTATTACGCTTAAGAATACGTAAATAAGTAATGTCAATATCGCATTCATTCATGCAGCAATGTTGAAGGAATTGAAAAGCAATAATGGGTTCTAAGTATGAAAGAGTGTAAACGAATTTCCTTGTGTGGAAGGTGGCATTCAGTCACAAAACATGAAGGAAATGCCTCACGTACACATGAGTTGCGTCTTGAATTGCTCTATTTGACGGAAGTCTTTTTAAAGGGCAATTAAAATGGCAGTTTTGTTGGTCGTTAAAAGCGAACATGCACCACATATAAACACGGAACACTAACCTACCACACTACTAACTTGTTGCCAAGATCATATGGAATTGTTTGTCTGTGTAGTAGCCATGAAGACATTCAAATGATCGCATTAGACATACGTACATTCGAATGCTATTATCTCAGCAAACGTATGGTTTCGTAACGCGTTTGGAATATGAGCTTATTAAAGAGAAAATATTTAAAATACTGTGACCTTTTTCACTGCAATACATATAGCAGTTATGTAGACCGAAAGATGGAATGCCTAACCGTGTGGCTTGGTCATTGGATTGATTTTCTCTGTGGTTCCAAACATATTTTATGTCTGTGGACACTGTGAAAACACGAATAGTGCCCGCGTAATGATGTATACGCCAAAAGAAACAACCATTACCTAGACTACCCTGTGTCCTTAAAAACACAGAGGCAGCTGAAATGAAAGGAGACTTCTAAATGAATGCAAGATTAGAGTATCTGTATAAAACAATGGTTTATAATAAATTTATTTTACTTATTTATGACAAAAAAACGAAACTTTAAAAGACAAAATGCTTCGGTCAACAAGTGTGCTTGATAAGAGGAAGTCTTATGATAAGACGCTTGCTCTTAAAATTAATTATGAAAAAAGAAGTCGTAGCTAATGTGGGGAAGAGAAGTGATAGTCTGTAAGTTATTATGTGAGTTATTTTACATTGGATAAACTGCATCATTAAGACCTATGAAGTCTTTCCATAGAACACACAGATTATATTATTTGGTGGTAACTGATAATTTCTTCCTTGCAAAATTGATAAAAAATAATATACACTGAACAAAAAGCAATCAGTACAAAGTCTTCACTCTTCCCTGTTAATGCAAACAGTAAAAGGAAATTAAACGTACCTACGTATGGAAACATGTTTCTTATGCATCAAACTCATGCTGCAAAATAATATCACATTACAATAATAGAGGCTTGACTTTATAGCAATCAAATTTCAACTAATAATTTTCTGTTGCTGTTCCAAGAGGGGGCTGGTTTTGCTTAATTATACTGGAATATGAGACCTCTGTTATCCTCTTTTTCTTCGAAAGACACTTGCCAGTTGTTTTATGTAAAAGTTAAACACTGCGTGGATGGCGTAACAGTTTCTGTTTAAGTATTAAAAAAAGCAGGACTTGCGGTGAACGTGTTTCAGACACACAATATGAAATAAAGTTCTCTCCACCAGTATTGGCGAAAAACACGTATTTTGTTTGATAAACATTAAATTTTAAGGTTTAAGTTCAACACACGAGAAGAAATGCCTGTAGGTCTTCTGGCAAGGTATTCTTAACATCAGTTCAATATATCGACCAGATTTAATAACACTTCTCAATAACAAATGTCACGAACATTAGTTTAGCGTCCCTCCAGTTGTTTCCTGCGTACAGACAAACTCATCGACAGCGCGACAGACAGACAGACTGACAGACAAACTGAGAGACAAACTGACAGACAGACAGACAGACAGAAGTACACGTACGATGGCTGGACAGAGGAGCGGACCGAGCGATTTTAATACGTCTTCATCTGTGTTGAGAATGCGTCTGAAATAACGCTTTTTTAAATTAATTTCAAGTACAAGAGTAACACAGGGGCCAGTTTCCTTGCAGTTATGTGTGTGTGAATCTTCGTTAGCGCCGCTGTGGGAACCATAACTCTCACAATGTGAGAACATATTGTTTGGTAAGTCTACCGCACACCTCTTTACATTTGTCAGGCTAATTTGAAGCTTTGTACGTTTTCGATGGCTGGTATAATAAAGCGGAAATCTTGTCCCAGGTTAATTTCATCCTCATAAATCGTATGAACTGCTTAGAGAACGAAACCAGGCCTCTGCCTTAAGGATCATTCCATCACTGCATAAGACACGGTATCACTTCTTTGCGTAAGTGCAGGGCTTGTCACAATAACTTGACAGCCGCATAATAATTTAAATCTACAATCATTCTTAGCCACATTTATAAAAATTGTTTCTGATATAATGACTGTGCAAAACTGTATTAGGCCTAAATTTATTTAGTCATACGAGGGCTAGTCAAAAAAGAGTGAGAATGAATTTATTACTCAGCAAATACGTTAGGCAGAGTCCAACTTGATATGGTATTTTTCAAAGTAGTCCCCATCGAGCTGTATGCACTTGGTCCAACGTGTCTGCCAGTCCTGGAAGACGTGCTGAAACCCATTTTTTGACATCGTCTTCAGAACCGCCTCCGCCCTCTTCAGAACGGCCGTTGAGGAGTCGAAACGCTAGCCCCGCAGCTCCGATTTCAGGCGAGGAAACAGAAAAAAGTCACACGGAGCAAGGTCCGGGCTGTACGGAGGGTGCGACACACATTCGATGTTTTTTCGGGCAGTGACAGTTTTGAAGACCCTGGCCGAACACATCCGACGAAAACGCCCTGAGCTGCATCCATCTCGTTGGCGCCTACACCACGATAATGCACGCCCTCACGTTTCGAAAGTTGTTGCCCAGTATTTAGCCCGAAAAAACATCGAATGTGTGCCGCACCCTCCGAACAGCCCGGGCCTTGCTCCGTGTGACTTTTTTCTGTTTCCTCGCCTGAAATCGGAGCTGCGGGGCCAGCGTTTCGACTCCTCAACGGCCGTTCTGAAGAGGGCGGAGGCGGTTCTGAAGACGATGTCAAAAAATGGGTTCCAGCACGTCTTCCAGGACTGGCAGGCACGTTGGACCAAGTGCATACAGCTCGATGGGGACTACTTTGAAAAAGACCATATCAAGTTGGACTCTGCCTAACGTATTTGCTGAGTAATAAATTCATTCTCACTCTTTTTTGACTAGCCCTCGTATAAGTTCCCATGACGATGAGTATGAACGTATTCGTCTGGTAAGTCACACCGTGTAGTCTGGTACCGAATCTGAGTGAATGCCGAAGGCGGACTTGGTAGAAATTTGGGGAAAGGGACTTTCTAATTCTAATAGGTATAGTGGAGTATGCCAGTATCAAACTTCAGCATTCATTCGGAGGGAATTTATTAGTATACTGTAGGATACCGCACCGTACACCTTCTGTCATAAGAATGGAAATATTTGATTACTACGAAACGTCGATATCTAGCTTCCATACAAAATATCACCATATTGAAGGAGATAGTAATTTGTTATATTACTTTACTGATTTTTTAGCTTGTTATTAAAGGCCTGTGACAGCACTTTGGGTTGGAACTAACTTTTAACTACACAAAACAATACAAACGCTTCTTTATGTAAGATCACACATATTGATAACCGCACGAAAAGCTATTATGCAAATGTTCAATGAAGCACACGAATGGCGCGTTGGCGTCTGGCAGGTAATGCAAGACAAAGGTAGTACGAATACATAAAGGCTAATGTGGTCCCACTGCACATTTATGACTTTTCATTACGAGCCAGATATATTTTATGCTGATTTGACTTGCGTCTCACGTTCCTTAATGTAGGTACATAGCGAGAATTATAAGAGGGCCTATAGGTCAATATTGCTTCTAGTTTCATATGAGGCTTAAATGCATTCCTTAATAGTAAATATATTTTTCAGGAGATTCCACGTGGATGGGCCTACACTTGTTTCCAACCCGTTCAGAAATAGAAAACACATTCAATCTTTGTTACATTTAGTCTTATATTCTGCTGAGCATGAAGTTCCCCTTTTGCTAGGAATTTACAGTCAGTGTTTTGATCGTTCCTAGTCAATGGAGGGTTTGTGCAGCTGCAAATATGGTATCGTATAGCGTTATTGCTTTTACAGCTGTGAAAGTTAGTCTATGTGTTCAGGTTTACACGACGGGGAAGTTCAGATGGCAGTTTCTGTGTTTGATACCGTGTAGTGTTGTAGTTTGATACCGACGTTTCGGAGGAGCCTGCTACCTCCTTATGAATGTTTCAGTGAACCGCAAGTTGGATCCAATTCCTTGAAACTCTGAGACGTAAACAGCATTTTTCTCAGAAACGTCCTTGTCGACGTACAATATTACAGGAAGTCAATTTGCGCCGACTTCCCTCAAATATTTACAATTCTTTAGAGGCTTTTCAAGCAGGATGAATGGAAGATTAGACGCTGTCATGGTCACGTATACTTCAAGAGCACCAGAGGATTACAGCGTCACATAGTAGCAGATGATAAATATGGCTATATAAATGACTTTGCCAGTGATTCGGAGGGCATAGGAAAAGAAGTAGCTTTGTTTTAAGGACTGGTACTGAAAAAGAATAAACAATAATATTAATATCTCATTTCGACAAAAGATTTATTTCTTAGTAGTGTCTTTTAATGATTACATTTTAATTATTCCCCGGATTTATTGGAACATTATGTTTCACTTAAAAACAAAAGTAAAACTCCTTGCTTAAATGATCAGAACTGTCTAATTTCGAAACAGGTAAGCACTGCGAATCTTTTTTTTTTCGTGTGTGTGCTGGATATATATTCCGAAAAAGTGTAATATCCCTCGATGTATGACAAATGCACAAAGATCACAACAATTTCTTAAGGTTTACGATCCTGGTATCGCCGGACAATAGTAATGCAGGAAGACACGGACAGATTATGTGATGTGTTAACATACATCAGAATAGCTGGACATATTCAGAATGACAAAATTCAAGAGCAGAAGTACTGAAAGGGGGCGTGGATGGAGGAACACTTACAACAAGCTTAGAGAAATTAATGTCAAAGGAATGTCAATGATAGAAGCCGAATAAACTTCCAATGAGGAGAAAATTTAACTTCAGCAGTAATATGTGATGGGATAGGGTGTATTGGATTCACTCAGTTCGGGACAGGTCGAGGAAGAGGTTTTTGTGAATATGGAAATGGAGCTTCAAGTTTCGCATAATGGAAAGAATTTCTGAAATAGCTGAGACTTTCTCTAGAAGAAGTCTGCTACGTGTAGTCAGTTGGTTAGATAATTAATAAGCTTATTGAATTCGGTGTTTGATTGTTACCATTACTTCCAAAATCGTTTTCCTTGCCACATCCTGTCGAAGGACCGTAAAGTTACAAGTGCAAAATCGTAATTTTTTCAGTTGTTTTATATGACTGTGCAATTTGGTACGTGCTAAAAAGTAGAATGGTTTTAGGCAGAGTATTTAGACAAAGGAGAGCGGACGTAGTAGGAGATAGAGAAAAGTGTACTGTGAGATACTTTCTACAGGAGTTCTGAGGTTTCTGCAGTCGTGTTGCTGAGGATTCCGATCTTCCGGAACGTGAAGTTGCGAAATTCGGCGTCCGATCAACCCGTGTGGCAGCGTCTATGCCAGACAACCGGAAATTTTGTATTTCATACTTTTCGCCAAATATGATTTGGGTGAATAAATTGAGGAAAATGCGATGATCGGGGAATGCAAAATTCATTTAAAAAAACATGAATTCTTAGGCTATAAGATGTCTCTAAAATTCTGAAGAGAATGGACAGCTTTGAAATCCTAGACACAGAGGAAAATTGTATAATAAAATGAGTATTAGAAGCAAGTAAAACACAACGTGGAATTTTGGCCTAATTGGCTAAAGATATGTTACATTTGTGGGCTTTTATTAATCAATGCTTGCGTGCTTTTGAAGGCGGGAAATTATTAATTACGTAAATAACTACTCTCTTCTAAAAAAATGGCTTTGTTTCATGGAGTTACCCAGTATTCTTAAGTCTCTGCTCGTGATTGATATATTCGTATAATTTGATATGTTGCACATACAGCTGCTCTTTTGGAAGAGCGTCGGCCTTTGTCTCCAATCGCAGCAGAGAAGGGAACGTAGAAAAAATGTTTATTTGAACTGGCTCCAGTAAGACTAGGTCCCCTCTTGGCGGTGAAGACAGAAACACATCCTTCTACTCGTATTATAAATTGTATAGACTGTGCCAACATGGCTGGCTTGCAACATCTTTGGAACATCCACAAGAAATTTTTGTGTTACTCTAATGATTTTCATTTTTCTTATTCTAAATCTTTTTTCTGTGTCTTGGTTCCTTGTTGTATACAATGTCTTCTAAGAACTAGAACTGATTTATTTATTTTTTATTTTTTTAACAGAGTACACACATTTAACGATACAAATAAATTTATGCTTAGCTAGGAATGAAAAACTGAGAAAATTAAATGTATTATTCAAACCCTTCGAAAACCATTGAAACATTACTTCCAAACTCCCTTCCGACCTCACAGGAAACAAAATATATCTCCTGTAAAGAATCGCTTTGTTAAAACTGTTAGGAAAAAATATTATATATAATACGTAATACATAGTTATTCAGCTAGTCAAGAAATTCCTCGCATTTTATGGAAATCGAATTTAATTGTGTTGTGCATGACAGGCTGCCACTTGTTATTATCCCAAGAGATAAAATTCCATTCCGCGCCATCAGATCCTATTCCTGATATATTACAGTAATATTAAAAATAAGCACTACGCTCCTCCGAAACGTCGGGAAATCTTTACGCCTACCATTCCAAGGCGAGTAGCATCCCAGGA
This sequence comes from Reticulitermes speratus, assembly GCA_021186555.1. Classification (NCBI taxonomy): domain Eukaryota; kingdom Metazoa; phylum Arthropoda; class Insecta; order Blattodea; family Rhinotermitidae; genus Reticulitermes; species Reticulitermes speratus. Next base: position 32,752,154 of record JAJKFL010000003.1, on the reverse strand, counting down.
GGCTTGGATGTTAACACCGCTGTAAGGACATCAAATCCGGCAATAATGATTACCTTCAAAACCTAGTTCCTTCCTTCGGGCCAATCTTCCTATTCCTACGTTTTGCATTCTTTTCGAAACGCACCGAACTAATGTGTCCAAACCGGACATTTTTTCTGTCCACTTTCCCTCCTGACTGGCAAAAGATGGGGCGCGAAATGTTGTGGTCCAAACAATAACGAGAAAAACTTTACCGTGTCTGACCGAGGCTGATTACCTTGGATCGCCGGTGTTTAAATCTGTAATCAGCTTCTAATCGGTCAGTATGTTTTAGTCTGATCTGGTCTGATCTGGCCTGATCTGGTATGTTCTGGTCTGGTAGACATAGGCCTGCATCTCGTGTCCAATAAGCATTTATATAATAATAATAACCATGGCTCAACAGCCCTATATGGGCTCAGGCCTCCTCTTTCCGAGGTTACTGGGTCGTGCGCATTCGTGGCAGTTGGTGACTGGCCAACTGGCCGATCCTGATGTGTCAGGAGACTTGAGTGAGAAATGATCCGAATTTTGCTTACGAAACATTTCTATTCATGCTCGTAAGGTTCTTTTACCTGCCGTAAATCTACGAAATGGGACCGACGGCTTTACTTCCCCTCCGAAGGAAGTGGTGCTCAGGATTTTTATCACCCTTAAAAATCCATCGACCTCGGTCGGGATCGAACCCGCGAACCTTGGGTCCAGTGGCGAGCACCGAGTCCACCGAGGTCGACCCAATAAGCATTTAGAGGTGCTTAAATCGTGTAAAGTGATATCATTTTTCTTTCTCCGACTCTGTAAAAGAGCAACACTGAGTTTTCTTGAATAAACATAATAATGAGAAGTTTACCCCAAGTTTTTCGTGTCTCCTTCCTAAAGATATGACCATCCTTTCGAAAAGCCCCACTTGCAAATCTGTCGTGCAAGTTTCGGTCCTTTTTTTAAATTCCGTCTGAACTTTATTATTCAACTGGATTTCATTGACGGTATTATGGATGACGAAAAACTTACAGTTTTATTGTGTGTCAATATAACACATTAATTTTTTGTTGCAAAATGAAACCTTGTATATTCTCTTCATTATTTATAAATGGAAAGAACTCGTCAACGAATCACTCTGTCATGAAGGAAAGTTTACTTACAAAATGTATGCCAAAACCTACTTCACATTCCACTTTACAATATGTATCATATACCAAACCAAATTACGTGCGGTGCTTGCCAATTATTATTATTGATGACAAAGTTTTAAGAGTGCCAACCTGCTTTTTAAGTTTACATTTCTATATACACGCGCTTAAATGGAAACGACCTATGTGTTATGTAGAGTAATGTTTGCACGAATTATTAATTTTGACAGTATTTAACGTTATTTTATTTTTTGAGATTTTGTAGTGTCTAATGCGAATGAAAGATACCCATGAATAGTAAAAGTAAGAATGTAGAAGAAGCTGTCATTGATTACTTCGAAGGAGATGTCATTACTTACTTCGAAGGAGATGTCATTGCTTACTTCGAAGGAGATGTCATTGCTTACTTCGAAGGAGATGTCATTGCTTACTTCGAAGGAGATGTCATTGCTTACTTCGAAGGAGATGTCATTGCTTACTTCGAAGGAGATATCATCGCTTACTTCGAAGGACATGTTATTCCTATTTCGAAGAAGACTTCAGAGCAATTTTCTGCAGAAGCTAAAGAAAACTACTATTAAGGAATTCATGTGGTTTACAAACGTTTTGTTGTACTGCTCTCTGCAGTAGGCCTGTACTATTTCGAAGACGTAATTTTAGTGACACGGCGTTCTTTTACACAAATTCTTAATTAAAATTAAGTAACAGTAAAGCAGTGAAGACTATGTGAGAAATATTGCTTATGAATTATTCCAATTATCTTAAATTAGGCCATAATAAAATTAGTTTTCATACTGCCTGTGTTCCTACTATTATAATGTTCCTTACACTCACCGATCCAGATATAAATTGGTCTATCGCACAGCAATGTCATTATTTGCTTATCACCCTGTGAGGACAGTATTTTATTTTATTCGATACTATTTACATTCTATCAATTAGTTACCAGAAATATCAAATTTAATCTCTGTGAAATTTCAAACAAAATGATTTCTTATACACACCAAAGCTCCATGTTAATAATTTATTCCTTTATCACCTACGCTATAAGAATATAATCCTAGATAAGAGAGGGTCGTAAATTAGATCATTAAAAATTTTAAATAAAAAATGGTTCAATATGAATGAGAAGGTTGCTTAGAACAAAATATAAAATACCCTAACAAAGCTCTGTTTATAGACCTAAGTAGATGCTTAGACATTTTTAATTATAAGTGGTTTAATAACATGGAATTCTGAAAAAATGTAATGTATCTAACCGTCAAGGAACTACTACCGTGAAAATGCGTGGTTAATCGGAATGTATTCCCAAGCTAAGAAGGGCGAACTGAACTTGATAAGTATTATCATTGTTATAATCGTTAAATATTATTTTAAATACAATCAAATCAGTAAAAAATTGATTCAGATTAAATGCGAGGACACTAACTTTAAAATACGAGGACGACAAAGATAATTAATAATAATAATAATAATATTACATTATTATTATTATTTAGTCGCTATATTTCAGGCTTTCCAATTTATTTATAAAAAAAGTTTATGGATGCTATTAATAAAGCCTTTATTTTAGCCTAAGAACGCCAGGGTGCAAGGTCATATTCCAATTCTGTACTGACATAGGCCTGCTACTCATACTATAGAACCACAATCAGATTTTATCAACAGCTTCCTTTTAATATTATTGTTCATTTTTATTTACCCTTTTCTAAATTCTACTTGTGCCTTGCGTTTTATTTTGAACATTATGTGCAAATAAATATAATTTATTCAGAGGTTTTTAGTTGAAAAATAATTTCATTCTTAATAGCGTAAATAATTCTGTCGGTTTCACCTAAAAACAGCAAGACAGGATGAAGACCAATCCTGAAGTTGGAAGTTACAAGTTTAAGTGCTTAGTATGTCCAAATAATTAAAGGAAACTTACCTGCATATAAGGTGATTATGCTGTGGCCTGGAAGACCGAGGTAGGCTGGTTCGTTTACGGACAGAGGCAGGAAACTTTTTTTACTCAAAAGCGTCCATACCGGCTCTGATCCCACCCATCCTTCTGTTCAATGGTAAGAGGAGCTTTTGCTCGGGATAAAGTGGCACGATCGTAAAAATTACCGCTCATTTCCATCTGGTGCTGAGATTAAGAATGACTGGAGCAGTACCTCCAGCTGCATATGTCTTAATTGCCTGAATTGGGACCATTTTATCTGAACATGAACATAAGTCTAAAGCACCTGTATGCAGAATAAATTTTTTGAAAAAGCACTACGCGACTTTCACCAATCAACGCTTGCGAAGCCTACAGGTCCCAGCAACGGGGAAGAAGAAATGCTGCGTGATTGATCGTAAATGTAAACTACCCGACAAGGAAGTTTTAAAACATCTTAATCTCTGGCACTTGGCTCCACGTCACGTTTAGGGGTTTTCTCCAGCACCAAAACAGCAACGAATTATGGGAACGGAAGGCGGGGCCACTTGAGTGAGACGAGATGAGAACACCCCCCACGACATGATGCTCCCTTCTGTTAAGTGTCACTTTCAGAAAATTGGTTTCCATCATTCTTGTTTCCCCTACTCATCCCTCAAATCTAAGAAAAGACCTCTCTCCACAAAGACCTTGTAATTCTAGATTTATAGGGTGACAAATGACAAACCCAAAATTAACGACAGGGAGAATTTAACTGAAACGCATACGTTAAGAAAATTTTGTTATGACCAAACTTCGAGCAATTTCTACTAGATGACCTTTGAAAAACAGTATTATTTTCCTAGACCGCCTTCAGTTAATATTGATATCTTATGTAACTAAGCGTAAGGACGATATATTTAAGTACCTAATATTTTATAGTGTTTTCGTTGATTCATTTTGTCGAATATTTGAAGGATGTTATCCTGACAATTTAACAAAACGCTTAAACACAAAAATGTATACATGCCTTGAGTAATATGGCTGCTTGAACTAAATCAATTCGCTGCGCATGTTTGGTGGGTAACATTTTCGGGGGGCCAGAATACTAAACAAAGAAATAATTGATTTCAATATGAACAGTTTTAAAAATATTATTGTACGTGTAGCTCCTTGAAAAGGAACACTTTGGGTTTTTTTTTTAGTAACCGTGCGGAGCGCCTATTAAAATGGCTGTGCACCCAAGTCCTTCTGTCTGCACACATGTAACAACTCAAGAACCGATAGACGGATTTTCACGAAGTGCGATAATGGAGAATTTTACAAAAGCTATCAAAGTATTTTAATTTCGATTTACATCGAACAATTTTAACGACCATTTTATATTATGGCCTATGCGCGTTTCACATGAACGAGCATTCCCAAAACTTCATTTGCTCTTGCATCCATGCTCATCTCTCACGCACAATTCACATTACGTTCGAGTGTTGAATCGCAGCTAAAATATTGAAAAACAAAGTATCTGGAGCTTATGATTTTTAGATAAGCGGTCGTGCCACAAGGCTTGCGCCAAGCCTAGGGTGCTTAACTCTCTTAATGAGAAAGTTACGGCGAAACATGTGGGTGAGTAAATGGTTTTTAAAAAGGAAATCTCTGGTAGATGCGTCTATTAAGAGCAAATTGAATTCGGGGAACTTTTTCTTATATTTTGCTATATGAAGATTAAAATATACAAAGCTGTAGTTTGCATGTTGTTTTGCAGAGGGCTAAGTTTTAAACTTGGTCTCTTGCTTTCAGAGAAGAGTATTGTTTGAGGATATTCGCGAACAGTGTGTAAAGGGAGACATTTAAAACATAAGGTGGCGAAAATAAAAAGGAAATTGATAAAACTGAATAATATAGAGATTATTGACTACTACTTCTCAGAGAATATTATTAGTTTGGCCAAATAAAGGAGAATGGGGTGGGTGAGGCATATGGCACATGTGAGGGAGAAGAGAAATTAAGACAGGAAACCAGAAAGAGACTGCTTTAAAAATTTAGGCTTAGCTGGGATGATAATATTGAAATGGATTTTCAAGAAATATAATGTTTGGCGTGACGTATTGGATTTATCTGGCTAAGGACAGGGACAAGTGAGGGGATCATACAACCAGAGTGATGAATGCAGAGTTGCATGATATGCTGGGAGTTTTTAAAATAGCTAAGGAACTAGTTGCTTCAAATGAAGAACTCTTTCCTGTGGAGTTAGTCAGAATTACCTCCTGATAGCAGACCGAAGGAAAGGAAGGCCTAATTGACCTTGGTGAATAATAAAGGCTTTAATTCTACAGCCTTTGTCTTTTTAACAGGTAACTAAATTAGCACAAATACCAGCTAATTTTCCTTTACAGAAATAAAAAATGCCAGCCAAATTCCTCTGTAAGGCGCGTAAAGTGTGGTAGGATCTATCATTGAGATCATTGATTCTGATTCTACTAGCGACATGGATGTATGCCCATATTTGTAATTCCTTGTATTGTTTCATTCTGGCAGGCCGACTTTGGGTTATTTATTAAATTGTCTTAGAAAACGTGTAAATGATTCAGTCTTTCGGGATTAATTGGGAATTAAATGTGATGAATCTGGAAGTTTTAAAGCGTGGTAACCTAAGTGGAAGAAGGTGTCAAACAGTGGACATACGGAAAACATTTTTGACTTACACAGTGCATAGCGAGAAAAGTGTGAATTTTTATTTTTTGGAAGACGCGATACTGGGGCAGGTTATTCTGCGCTTAGTTATTCTGTCGTCCCTTTCCGTTATCAATCCTCATTATTTATTGTTACTGAAGATTTATAGTTCCTAGAGGTCAAATGATATCTCCTCTACCTACACCACTTAACACATCCTCTCGGAGTTTCATTTTGCTTCTCATAAGGCTCACAGCAAATATTTGTGTTATTAAGGCATAAAAAAAAAGAACGGCAACCCGCTTGTGTTTACGGATAATTGGGATGGAGGTCTCATTTTCATATTAGCATACATTCCGTTGTGTTGGCTTGAAGATAAAAGTTTGCTGCTACTTTAAATTTACCATCACATAAAAAACAGCTATAGATTTACATATTATATACGCCTAAAATATTTTGTCCTATCATGGGAGTAATTCAATTCATATCAAAATAAGTTACCGTGTGTATAAGAAGATAGTTTTCAAATTTCGTATTAAAATGGGCCTAAATTATCCGCAACACGTACCGTGCTAATAAGTACTAATATTTACGTAACTTATAGCAGTTTTGTCTTACGTTGTTATTGTCATTAATAAAGGTAAATTTAAAGGTGAATTTCGCCCTAGAACAGGCCATGAAGGCCCAGAGGGGGAGTAGAGGTATAGCTCTACTCTTTCTTTAACCTCGGCGCTAGATGGGGTGGGTGGTCAACGCCACGCCCCGGCCGCTTTACCCTCGGGAAAGAGACCCGGTACCCATTGTACAGGAGGCTGAGTGGGTCCCAGGGCCAGTCTGGACGGGTACGGAAAATCTCGCCCCCCAACGGGATTCGATCCCCCGACCGTCCAGCTCGTAGCGAGTCGCTATACCGACTGAGCTGTCCCAGCCAATTATTGTCATTAATATTGATCTTTATATATTTTGCGAAAAATGTTAACTAATTATCCAGTTTCAATTATAAATAATGAAATAAACCCTTAGCAACAAAGTCGCTTATTTTGCATGGTAATTTATTACTTGTTTACCTGTTAGAGAGCTGGAAGTGAATGTTTCTGTCCACGGCGCCGAACACTTTGAGGCATTACATGGAACTTGTCGCCAGAAAATTGCAGCCTGTAAATACAAAGAGATACATAATAGCCCATAGAAAATACAGCACTGCACAATGTAGGATACATTCCATTACGTGTATCTTACGTTGCTAAAATTCCGCATCCAAGCTCATGTCGCCTTACAGAACAACTTCCCCCATTTCAGAAAAAGACACAAACTTTGTGCGTAAATTAACTTTACGAAATTAACATTTTTAGAACGGTCAGTATATCAGAAAGAGCAAATGTAAATTTGTGTATTGTTTTTTGCATGTTAAAATCAGTCTCGCAAGTTTAGGGAAGAAAATAACCTGAGGATGCCTGATAACAGAGTTAGGTGTATGAGGAAAAAATTTCGAACTAAACGGGGGAAAAAAAGATGCTAGAGAAAGCAGAAGAGTGAGGGGCCTCATAATTTATATTCCTCTAGAAAATTGTTCGAGTATCAGGTAAAGGGAAATGAGACAGGCTGGCCATGTAGGACACATAAGAGGCAATTGCCATGTGCAAAAAGTTTTAGAAGAATACATAAACAAAGACACCACTAGGAAGACCTAGTTGTAGAAGGGAAAAAACATTAAACTGTATCTTCACGGAGTAAGATATGGTGTAAGGTGAATTCACGTAACTAAGAATATAAACATTTTGCAGGTTGTGGTGCACCCGGTAATGTACTACTTTTTTCGAAAATATGAAAATTTACCTGACAAGCGGAAACTGCTATTAGCTTCTTAAAATCCACTCGGCTCCATGGAAGATATTTCCACAAAACCAAGGGGCTTTTTATTCAGATCTGTAATTCACAGCCTTCAAGGAAAAGTCTATACTATGAAGTGAGCTGTTGGTTGTTTAATTACTTCGATGTAGGTCTAAATTTATGAAATGAGTGCACTTCAACAGGGTTCTGACGATGCTGTGACATACTGCAGTTAGAACCACATAGATCGTGGTGCTATTTTCTATTGTTCTAAAAGCACAAGCAGTAACAAGCAGTTTCGGAAATTGGATATGTTTCCGTCGCCACGTAAACAAAAGTGGTGGTAGGAGTAAGTGCCTCCACCAGGTTCAATAAAGCGAAGCTGTGTGAACTTTCTGTAGGCATACTTCTGAAACACCAGACAGTGCGAAAGACCCAGAAACTGTTCAGTTTTAACTTATTAAACTTAGGCGTAATATTTCAACAACAATGTATGAAAACTTGGCAATACATATACTTTAATACTAAATTTATGTTTATAAACTAAGGTAACCCTGTCCCTGTGTACGCCATACTGGAAGGAGGAGGAGAGCAGTTTTATTGCTCCATGCATTCTTAACGTCGACATTAGGTGAAGATGAGTGTTCAATTTCACGCCCCTGCCGTTTTACTCCCAGGAAGCAGCCCCACGTGTTCTTCGAATAGGTGGCTTGGTGGTCTCTAGAGCCGGTCTGGAAAGTTTGGAGACATGAAGAATTTCTTAAAACCGATAGGAATCCAAATTAAATTTCTCGGTCATCCAGTCCGTAGCCTAGGCATTATACCGACTACTTTATACCGGCTTAAATGATAGGCTCTATTTATCAGAAACATAAGTAAACTGCATTTAAGAAATTTATGTTCCTTACTGAAGTACAGAGTAGTGTCTTTTGCGAAGTGTTCAATATGTTTTTCATTTATACCTAAATTCTAAAACCGTAAAACCCCTTTAAACATTTCCGAACACTGAATTTAACCTAAAAGGCATTTGAAGGTTCCGTTCGCACCCCTCAGTAAACACACTCTGTCTCGGTTATAAGAACCAGCCAGTTAATTTTTGTTGCATACAGAAGAAATCGCTCTTCTGAAATCCGTACGTGTTACACAAATTGCCTCTGTGGGCAAAGAGTAGAATTTTTAATGTTAGAAACGGCTGGTACGTCTGGTAACCACTAGGTTATACAGTTTGAACCCGTTCGTTTGCATATTTCATGATTTCTATCGCAGTTCACGCCACTGCGATTTACCTGTAGAGTATGGATTTCTATCCCTTGTTCCTTTTTTACTACTGACGGCCTTGATCACTTAGAATTTATCCCTCTTGTGACCTTACAAACGATGTCTTCACTTTGATGGTCTGCTACAGGTATGCCATTCTGTGTGTGAAGTAGAGACTTACTCCCTCACCACTGAGAAAGACTATTAAACGATTTATTACCTCCAAGATGGCACCATAAACACTGATTATATCCACGTTAGCAAAGCAATAACCCTGCCACTCACTATATATAATGGTCAAACATTTTTAGAGCTAGGAAGTGTGTGAGGCGTACGTCTTCATTGTGGGGGGAAGAAAGAAAGAAGCCATTCAAGAATTATGTCAATTTTATGTGGTTATTTGATGACGATAAGCAGCCAATTATGATAATTTTATTAACTTTGTTTAAGGGTAATTCAATATTGTGACACATTTTCTTATCCTTTGGAATAGTAGCAGCAATTTTTTAGCAGCAGCTGTTAGCCTACATGCTGAGGTAGGATTATAGGACAGTATTTCTACTGACACTGCATTGTGTATATGAAGGAGTTAAAACGTAATGGAAAGTGCTAACTCTATGTACTTTCGGCGAATGGGTAGAGTCCACGTTGCTTAGAGAAATCATGTCTGTTCAGCAAGCAGAAAGGGAGTTTGTTTCATTGAAAATTATTATACGTCTACATAACTGGTGACACTTCTGATAAAACATTTAAACCGGCTACTGCTTTTGTATATGTTAATATTGTGAAACTTTACTGGTTAAATCATAAGATGGAGTTTTAGTGGAAAATTTATGAATGTTTCTTTTATAATCCCACCACTCCTGTTTTGGCTACAAAGGACTGTAAATATCAAGAAATAAGTCTGAGTAATTATGAGACATTTCATTGAAACACAATTTAAAAATAAGTATTTTCTTAACAAAAGTGTAACCTAAATGAACCTAACCTAAATTAAATGATTTCTTTTGACGGCGCTGTATATGAAAAATGGTATTCAAATCAACTTCACGCCCTCTTCAAATCAGGCCAAGGCGTAGTGATATTACAACACAGTGCTGGGGTTACAACAACGTGGTGGGGGTACAACACATCGATAGGGTTATAAGAGGAGATGTACAAATTTATAAAGCGAACTAATGAAAACCCTCAACTGTTATTTATTTATTTATTTTATTTTATTTTTGTGGTTTATTTAACGACGTTCTCAGTATATCAGACTATATTACGTCGAAAGTTAGGATAATGGTTTGGGAAGTGCGTTCAGTGAGGCGGTTTGTGACTAAATTTAAAGTCATATTGCAGCAATTGCCTGATGAGATTAAAGAGAACCACGAAAGGTAGTGAGAACAGCCAAACTTAAATTTCGCAATTTAAAACCGAAACATTCGAACATGAAGCAGGAGTGCCAACCACACGACCAGGACATTGGTTTTCACATAGGCTATTCATAATTGAAGAAAATCATTAATATGCTATTTCTGTTTTAGTATTTTTACATAAAGAACCATTTGAATTGAAGAGATTTAACTTTTCAATGGAGACTATACGTCACGACAGAGGTATTTCCTACGTGCAATTCGCAGAAAGTGCCTATCAATTGCAGTCTCCAAATTGCGTGTTGAATGAGAAAACCCATTAACACAGACGGATATTCAGCCCAAGTTACATAGTATTTATACTTTACCAAATACTCTACTATTTGGAGCATTAGGGTCTGTGTAGGCCTGTACAGGGATAGTTTCAGCTTTAATAAATATGGCGTTACCGGGCACAGCGCCTTGTATTCTTCTTTTTATATTTTGGAATTATATGTTACTGGCTCAAGTAATAAATATTGCATTTTATTATATCTTTTAATTCAGGTGGCATATTTTCGAAAATATAATTGTCATATATGTATGTATGAAAGAAAAACGAATATTTCCATGAAAAATATGTAAGGATGTAACGTGGATATTCATAAGTATGTACGCATGTAACGTGGATATTCATAAATATGTACGGATGTAACGTGGATATTCATAAATATGTACGGATGTAACGTGGATATTCATAAATATGTACGGATGTATCGTGGATATTCATAAATATGTACGGATATAACGTGGATATTCATAAATATGTACGGATATAACGTGGATATTCATAAATATGTACGGATGTATCGTGGATATTCATAAATATGTACGGATGTAACGTGGATATTCATAAATATGTACGGATATAACGTGGATATTCATAAATATGTACGGATGTATCGTGGATATTCATAAATATGTACGGATATAACGTGGATATTCATAAATATGTACGGATATAACGTGGATATTCATAAATATGTACGGATGTATCGTGGATATTCATAAATATGTACGGATATAACGTGGATATTCATAAATATGTACGGATATAACGTGGATATTCATAAATATGTACGGATGTAACGTGGATATTCATAAATATGTACGGATGTAACGTGGATATTCATAAATATGTACGGATGTATCGTGGATATTCATAAATATGTACGGATATAACGTGGATATTCATAAATATGTACGGATGTATCGTGGATATTCATAAATATGTACGGATATAACGTGGATATTCATAAATATGTACGGATGTAACGTGGATATTCATAAATAAACAGGCTTATGAATCACGCCAAAAAGACAGAACTAATTCTAGCGAATTCAGAACTCACTACATGCATCTGAGTCGCCATATTATTAAAACCTCAGAATTTTATTGCTATGCGTATCACATCAGCAGAAACGAGAGTGCGTTTCAGCGTTGCCTGTATTTTTACACACAACGTCATAGGCTGCATGGGCGTGCAGGCTCCACATTATTGATACAACAGGACCAAAGCATTAGCTGTCTTTATGCGAGTTACATGTAAAATGGAATTCTGTCCCCTTACACTACATTTCCCACTTACCCATAACCAGAACCTTCTCCAGCATCACCCTCTCTCTACATGGGAATGCTGTTAAGCAAAATAAAATTGAATATTTTCTCTACACCTTCAACACACTAAAGCCTGCGCCTCCTGTTTTTGAAACACCATAATCGCGTCATATCATACACATTGCTGTATGTAGGTAGGTACCCCTTTTCGTCTTCTTTATTGGTCGGTAAATTTGAGTCATTCATTCAACCGAAGTGAACTACTTGCACTCCCCTTGGTTTCCAGAGTGATTTCTCTTGTACTGTAGCACAACCGCTAGGCATGGTGTGACCGCAGTGTACCCTAAGTGCTGACAGAAGACGAAACATTATGCTGACTCTCTAGTGTTTAATCATTTGCTATGTTTTCGAGTACACTCTATACGACTAATTAAACAGAAAGGGCTTAAGAAATAGTATTGCAGTAAACTAGACGTCCAAACCATGAATCAGCAACAAGCTATGAGTGGAAAGAAAGATTTAAAATCGAAATTATTAATTAGAATCTGAATAATATGTTTAAAGCAGTAGCACGTTTAAAACAAAAATTCACATAGTGTATAAAGTAATATTACTCGTCACCATAAACCACTAAAATTATGTTTTTATTTTAATTATGGGATGTCCGGTAGCCCGGTTTCTTATTTCCTCATATTTACACATATGAAGTATGTCTTTAAAATAAAGCTATTTTACTTGAAATAAACTTGATTAGAAGTAAGCAAACTGATATATTGCGCTAAATTAAAAAATCAAAGTATGAGAAGACTACTTTTGTTGCAAATATGAATTTTCAAGGTCAGTCACATAAAACTTAAAGCTTTTGTTTATGTTTGTTGATATTTCAATCTCGGCCGCTATGCCCGGATAGAAAAAAGTGATTTCTTGTAATCTTTTAAAATCAGCAGAAAGTTATACAACGCAGTTACTGAAGTCACATTTATAGTTATTAGCAAGTTTTTCAAGTCCATAAAGGTTTTCATAGACTCGCTATTTCTATAGACGACACTGAATCTAGTTCATAGCGGATGACTCTCCACGGCTTATCCTTTCTGCCTCAGACGAAGTGTTTCCTTCGAGGTTCAGTTCCTCTACATTCTCTATTATTAGGCTTATTTGCTGACTGTTTTTCGTTTGGCTGTTTTTCTGTTGTTAACTTGTCAGGTTTCCTTCTCTCTAAACAATTCTTTAAGCGGTTTCAGTAGATATATATAATATTTTCAGTATTGTGTCTGTTTTCTAAGTTTGATTTAAAACCCCTGCCATTAGGAATTGAAGATATTTTCTTCACCATTTCTGTACATGATATCCACGGCTTCTTGACCGTGTAAGAACTTTAGGCACTTTGTCTTCAGCAATATTGACTCCTGTAATTTTGAGGAATTTACTTCGCTTGAGAAGGTAGACAATCCAAATTATCAGAAATATTTTTATTTCAACGGGTATATTCCAGTGCAAAATAATCCGTTTCCTGCCAGCTATAAGCCGCATACCTTAAAGAATGCTTCACTCTTAAGACCTGCTGTGTCCTGCTCACTTATCCAGAAGCCTATTTTATTCTAAAATTATGAACAGTAAGTTTTGTATTTGGCCCCTTTGAAATATTTCATGGAATTTCTGACCTAAGGTTAAAATATTTTATCTGTAGGTTTGGAGAGCGTCGGCAAAACGGATGACTTGCGGTCCTTATGATTGCTGTGGTTATCTGTGATCAGAAGAAGAAGATTTTTAGACGACGGATGACTGCCTCAAAAATTATTTTGACTGAGCAAGAACATTTCGCTGTTCTTTCATCCATTCTGCTGAAGGACAGTTACATTCTCAAGACGTGTACTTTGCATGGATCTCTCGTTAATTTTCACTTTCAGACAAATTAAGATGGGGGGATTGAATTGTCCAGTAGATGTGTAGAGAAGGTTAATGACATATCGCGGCCCCTCTTTTGGTTTTACCTTGGAATTTACCTCTTACAGAGAGCACTTTCCTATTGACCAGGATAGAAGGCAATCTGTTTTTTTTTTGTACAATGAATATGAGACACAGAAAAACATAATTCTTCCCTTACTTCCTCAAGGTTTGAATGGAAACATGAGACCTAAGGTTTGTTTAATTGTACAATTCTTATTAAATTTTTGGGTGATGGATTTTCTTAATCATAACTGAGGATGCCTACTCATGAAATTTCAAGGAAAGTGTTTCCAAGCAGACTTGCATCAATATTAACTCTACGAAGGCTAAGCATACCTTAGACTAAATCTTATGTCAATTCCAAGGACCACATTCTTGCTAAAGGCAAGAGGCTTTCATTCTTTGACATGACCGGAATATGAAACGTAAGAGTTTTCCGAAAAAAAAAAGAAAAGTGGAACTTTAACTTCAGTGCTGGTTCATTCTCCCTTCTTATCCTTCTCAAACTATCCTGAAGTAAATCATTCAACACATTGAAGAAATGCGCGGCTTTTCGCGAGGACACTTCATTTGACATTCATTTCTGCAGAGCTTGACTCATGTTCTCTCTCCACAACCCGTCTTCCGATAATTTTATACTTGCATTTTCTTATTCTGGAAATGTATGGTTAAACTAAAATACAATAAAAATTATGTACTTTTCCGAAGCTACCGCCATTAGGCTGTCCGGGCTACCGGATAAAAAGGCTTTATTTTTAGATATAAAGAAACCGTTTGAAAGACATGAAAAAATTAAACTTATCTTTGAATATATATATCCAGCACAAAAATTGAGAAAATTTTCACGATGCTTACATGTTTGATACTTAGATTTGAAATATTAGGCACGAGTTATTTAAATAAAGTAAGAGCTTATCAACAAAACTTATCCCACACACACAGGCCTGAACTTTTTAAATGAGTTACTGTACGATGCTCTCAGTTGCTAAGTTTAGGCTACATAATGTTTGGTGATATATGAGGAAAAATTTAAGGAGAAGGTTGGGGTGATACTGAGAGGGAAAAGCCGGAGTAATAAAAGACAATGCCGTACCAGTACCACTTCGTCCGCCACAAATCCAAAATATGCCATATACTGGTCTGGGACTGAATACGGGCCTCAGGAGCTAACAGGCCGGCGACTAACAGTCTGATCAGTGACACGACTGCCAACGTGTGCTGACAGTCTGAGCAGTGACACGACTGCCAACGTGTGCTGACATTCTGAGCAGTGACAGGACTGCCAACGTGTGCTGACAGTTGAGCAGTGACACGACTGCCAACGTGTGCTGACAGTCTGAACAGTGACGACTGCCAACGTGTGCCGACAGTCTGAGCAGTGACAGGACTGCCAACGTGTGCTGACCAGTCTGAGCAGTGACACGACTGCCAACGTGTGCTGACAGCCTGAGCAGTGACACGACTGCGAACGTGTGCTGACACAGTCTGAGCAGTGACACGACTGCCACGGTGCTGACAGTTGAGCAGTGACACGACTGCCACGTCTGCGACAGTCTGACAGTGACACGACTGCCAGCGTGTGCTGACGTCTGAGCAGTGACACAATGCCAACGTGTGCTGATCGAAGTTTGACTGCTGCAGTTTCCACAAAAGAAGCTGCAGCAGTCTGACACAGTGTCTCGATCTAGCGGAGAAGCATGAATCTCAGCACTGTCCAAAGCTACCGGACTTTCCCCTACATTGTTCCTTTTAAGCATAAATTAAAGTAAATGCTATTTTAAAAAGCCTTCCTCAGGAAAGCTATAATGCGTCTCCATTACAAAAGCTAAAGGTCTGATTATCATTTTTGAAGAAAGATAGAGACGTGTAAATTTGCTATGTTGCAAAACGCGGAGATTTTTAAACGCTAAAGCAGGTACTAATTGCAACATACATTCCATACTTGAAGCACACAGTTATACTTAAAAGCAGAACTATTATTCCCATCAATCGCTGCAAACCTGATTGCCTGCCTTATCTACAGCTGGGACCAAGTAGGCCTACACCGACTGAAAGTCTCAGTTCGCACCTCTGAACTCCTTCACTAACAGGTTTTGGCTCCGGCAATAAGACTAATGGCAAAGGTATGTATCACACCGTTCTGAGTATGTTTTCTCAGCCTCTTTCTTTTGGGGGGTGGGGTGAAGGGCCCCGCAGCAGCAGATGCAACAGACGCACCACAGCCTTGAGGCTTATTGTGCAATCCCGTGATGAAGATGATTAATTTTTTTCTTTTTCCTTGTAGTGGAGCACTGGTGGAATGAAATTGACATGGGAAAACCGAAGTACTCGAAAAAAAACCTGTCCCAGTGCCACTTTTCCACCACAAATCCCACATGGACTGACCCGGGATCGAACCCGGGTCTCCGCGGTGGGAGTCCGCGACTAGCCGCCTGATCCATGGTAGGCTTTTCTCAGCCTTACTGTTATCTGACATAGATCGGTTACATTTCTCTTAGTACGAATTAAAGATTTTAGAGACCTGAGGTAAATATATGTATGTGAAATTAAGAAATTCCGCATTTTGTCACACAGTGTATTTATGTGCTTCACATAGACCTAATCCTTAAAAAATAACAATAATTTATTTTTAAATTATTAACAGATTGTTTTGTAATAAAGAATTTTGTTTAAAATGAAAAATCTGTCCAATTACGCGCAAGACAGAGTATAATATTCTCTGATTTAAGAAAAACACGCAGAAGAAGTTTGGACAATAGAAACCTTTTTCTTCTTCTTTGAAATTTTAAATATATCTGTTGTTGAATTTTGAGTTGGCATAGAGTTTTTATATGTTTGTATGGAGATCGCTGCTGTATTTGCTGCAGTAACTTAGCTACTGTATTAACTGTCGGCTGATAAATTCCGAAAAATATGGTAAGATTACGGCTTATTTATCATGCTTTCAGCACACACGTGTGGCAAGCGACTGCTCTGAATGATGTTAAATGTTATGTGCACCGTCAGCAATTTTCATGCTGTCATCTACACATGACTGTTCCATGTTTATCATGCCACAGCCTTCATCCAAGCTGCCCTTTCTGTTTTTCAAGATGTGGGCTGTAGGCTCTTTCGAAACGTCGGTAACTATATACCAATCAACGCCACAGTAACAATCTCTAGTCTCGCATTACACAAAATTACTTTCTGTAAAGTAATTCTCGCAACTTCGGCCTGTATGCAGCAGAAACGTCCTGAGCGGACAGACATGCGGTCTGAGCCACATGGCTTCTATCCCCTTCTCTTCCTACAGATATAAATAACCACAAGTAAAGTTTAACTCTCTTACAGCACGCCTTGTGTTAAACGATTCTTAATTTATAGTTCTCTCTAACGATGAATGACAAGGTTCATAGCACTTTCAGAACATAGCCTACAGGACTAATTTCCTAGCACGTTTGTTTACATCTTATCTAAGAGTATTTTTTAAATTATTTATGATCCTACATTTTTTGTGATTACTAAATCTTCCGTTTCTGTTCTAGAAGTTTCCAGCTTACCAAGCTTTAAGCAGCTGATGCTGCCTTAAGGTGGGACACGGTCGAGCAAGGTTCACATTACGAGAATACAAGTGGCTGAACACGACGGGAGAAAGAGACAGCTAGACTGTCTGGCCGTGTTGTTGGTTGGCAACCAATCACGCGCTTAGAGGTGGAGTTTACAACTGGTCGATTCAAAGATGGCCGCCAAACAAAAAACAAATCTGGAAGACATTTGTGGCGCTGCTAGCAGCGGCGGACATAGAAACATTTACAAAAATTCTTATGATAGCTCACTCTGGTGAAAGGAATACCAAACACGTACGTTTGTAACATGAACAAAATATTCTCTGTATAAAAGAATGGTTGGAATATGAGGATATATCATATTGCCAGGACAGGAAGGATGTGGGGGAAAGTAGTACGTGACAAAAGACAAAAACATCCTATTAGAAGTTCAGGGAAATCTCCTTCCTTCTACTGTAAACATGAACACTGAATGAACAGGCATTCGGTTTAGAGAGCTAGTCAAAACTCGTAAAAGAACAGAGATGTGTTTGTGAAGAATGTAAGAGGAGAACAGCCAAACTTGTAAGAAGTAGCTCAACTATAGGCGCAGTTGGGAAACACCGTCTACAGGCTTATATCACCTTCAGTTATAATCCGTGCGCTGGCAAGCCTGCGCTCTAAATTCCAATAGAATGAGTCAGGCATGGACAAAACCGTACGCTTTTTAATACAGTTTTAACTAAAGTCGTATATCCCTGTTCACCTACATGTAGTGTAGGCCTAGTATTAAATTTACATGTCACAGTTACCTGTTTCTCAGTTTCCTGTATTACTTACAATTAAACTCCTTGATTTAGACGTAATATATGTGTATTCTACTTGTGTATTGGGGCTGTGTAGATTATGTATAAAGATTTAAGTAACCTAATGAGAATATACGACTATTTTAAGCTCACTGTCGACTGTCCTTTCGGTACAGTTTCTTTCTTTCAAAAATAGAGTTCCATATACATCATATTATACAATTATACTTTACCTTAGGTTACATTAAATACTTTACTTCGTTGTTTTTCCAATATATTTAATTGTAATTGATTTCTTTTTATTGCATTCTTTTTAGAAGAGTTTTATGAGTAATTTATAGCGTAGTTAGCCTTTTAGCTGTTTTGCTTTTATTTTTATATGCCTAGCTCATTTTTTAAACAATGCTTATAATAGGCCTAAATCAAGGAGTCAGAGACTCTTTATTTTCAGAAGTATTAAATTGTAGGTTAATGAAAATAATCTCCGTAGGATCCCACTCTTGCTTAATCATTACTAATATCCTGTCCCTGCTAGTGTGTACAGGCTTCTGTTCTGTAACATAAATAGCTTAGGTCTTCTCTACTACTAGGCTACTTACACTAAAAAAAACATAAGTGAGATAGGCTTAAGTGTATGCTCTACGAAACGAAAGTTGACTTCACTAATTTACCTCAGCTTTGGCATTTTGAATTCTTAGTGTTACTTCAGCCAGCTAAATTAAAAGTATACTTTAATTAAACATCTCTATTACGAAAATTCTACGTCAAGTTTAAAGAATACAAATGTAAATTCATTCATTTAGCACTCCAGCACACAATGTAATTATAATGTAAGCCCACAGTTACTGTCTCCCCTCATCTGCAGCAAAGCACGCAACAGACTGTATAAAAACAAAGGACGAGAGTAGTTGTGCGTGTGTGCTAGATTGTAATCTTGACTAGCATTTTTACGACAGTTAGAACATCTCTGAACACGCCATAATGCACAAGTATATGGCTCGTGTATTTCACTCTGTCGTGAAAAGATTTGGCTCCGGCAAGCGTGATAGGTTTGCGATCAAAACCGTGGGGCTGGCTGGCCATTAGTTATTTTCGACTAGTGTCTCTTTCACCGTCTGGCTGGCCATTAGTTATTTTCGACTAGTGTCTCTCTCACCGTCTGGCTGGCCATTAGTTATTTTCGACTAGTGTCTCTCTCACCGTCTGGCTGGCCATTAGCTATTTTCGACTAGTGTCTCTCTCACCGTCTGGCTGGCCATTAGTTATTTTCGACTAGTGTCTCTCTCACCGTCTGGCTGTCCATTAGCTATTTTCGCCTAGTGTCTCTCTCACCGTCTGACTGGCCATTAGTTATTTTCGACTAGTGTCTCTCTCACCGTCTGACTGGCCATTAGTTATTTTCGACTAGTGTCTCTCTCACCGTCTGACTGGCCATTAGCTATTTTCGACTAGTGTCTCTCTCACCGTCTGACTGGCCATTAGTTATTTTCGACTAGTGTCTCTCTCACCGTCTGGCTGGCCATTAGTTATTTTCGACTAGTGTCTCTCTCACCGTCTGGCTGGCCATTAGTTATTTTCGACTAGTGTCTCTCTCACCGTCTGGCTGGCCATTAGCTATTTTTGCCTAGTGTCTCTCTCACCGTCTGGCTGGCCATTAGTTATTTTCGACTAGTGTCTCTCTCACCATCTGACTGGCCATTAGTTATTTTCGACTAGTGTCTCTCTCACCGTCTGGCTGGCCATTAGTTATTTTCGACTAGTGTCTCTCTCACAAATCTGGCTGGCCATTAGCTATTTTCGACTAGTGTCTCTCTCACTGTCTGGCTGGCCATTAGTTATTTTCGACTAGTGTCTCTGTCACTGTCTGGCTGGCCATTAGCTATTTTCGACTAGTATCTCTCTCACTGTCTGGCTGGCCATTAGCTATTTTCGACTAGTGTTTCTCTCACTGTCTGGCTGGCCATTAGCTATTTTCGACTAGTGTCTCTCTCACTGTCTGGCTGGCCATTAGCTATTTTCGACTAGTGTCTCTCTCACCGTCTGGCTGGCCATTAGTTATTTTCGACCAGTGTCTCTCTCACCGTCTGGCTGGCCATTAGTTATTTTCGACTAGTGTCTCTCTCACCGTCGCTCGCGTCACGAACTGATAGCAGCACAGTGCTTGTATGTACATAAACACTGTAAATGGCTTTCAATTAAGCATATAACACTTTCTTTATCTATTAATTTGTATGCAGCAACGAGTAGTTCCAAACCACTCAAAACTGAATTTGAATTCTAATAGACTATAAACTGAGTAGCCCATAAATTTATATGAAGCAGCAGTTTATCTTAGTTGCCTGTCAGTTGTAACTTGTGCTACTTCCAGGCTTAGATATAAGGCTGCTTCCCCCAGTATAAATCTAAATATCATCTAATATATGGCTGTTGTCGCCCGTGTCTGTCAATGGTAATTAAATTATTGGACTTCAGCAGCACAGTTCTTGAGAAGCTAATAGTTGCTGAACTAGTCTAGATTGTGGTCGATTTATATGACATGCGAATTTTATTACAGTAACAACAAAAGCGCAACACTGGTCCATAATATTTTTCAGTGGGATACCCTCTTACGCCCTAATTCTTTAGGAGCCATTTTAACATAACCTTGCACGCTGCGCCCAACAAAGGGTAAAACTGAATAACTGTGGTGTCAGTAATAATGGCAAAGAAGACGGTACAGACGTGAGGTCACTGGGACTTCTCGTGACCTTGCGAATAGCAATCGTCCGAGAACTTCGAATATGAAAATAATAAAAATGAACTTAATGAATATAAGGGGAGGAAATGGAAAACAGAGCAAAAGAATAAATAAAAGAAAAAATACAGATAGAAGAAACAAAATAAATGTAATAGGGGAAGACGAGATTGGGAAGAGTGCTCAATATAACAGAATTATCCAAATTAGCCTAAATATTTATTAAGCAGAAGCCACAAATATTGAAAACTAAAGTGAGGTTAGAAGTTTCTATTAATTTAATAGGTTTAAATGAAGTATTTTAACCTGTAAGTGAATTCAGTCAATAGGATGGAAGACAAGACTTCGAATACCAGCACGGTTGAAAACTTTCAGTCACGATGTCCAGACGGCGTGCGATTAGCCTTCTATGTAGGCAAAAATGCATTTTGATGTGTAGAGAGAACTACCTAAAGCCTCAGTCTGTATTTGATTCATGCATCACCTCAGTAGAAATCAGAGGCATTCGACTGCCTGCAGCAGCCTCTAAGGTAGGGTCCCTCACAGATTCCCACGGAACGGCGTTTCTCGTATGGAAGCCCAAACCCGTAATGCAAACGTACAATTTTCCTCTATATGTGCGGTCATCTGATTGCAAACGCAGCACATGTGTCTCAGTAAAGAGAATCTATGAGTTTGAACAAGAAGGAACATCACCGCTTCTAAGAGAAACGGCCTAAACGCTCTACGCTATGTCGTATAACCATCGCTGTCAAATTTCACTTGCTGCATTTTTATTCAGTCTGTACGACTCAATAAAAGAAGGAAGGCTTTCACATTCCGTGCTTTATCTGCGGCCGTCATGAACCCTCGTTTTCCCTATCTGTGTCCGTCATTCCAAGCTCCCTCCGCCCCTCCCACTGAAACACACGTTTAGACACTTGATGAAGAAGCAGCCTTACTGAACAGTAGCTAATTTATGGAGTTGTGTTTAAATACATTACACGTATACATGAAGATAAGTTCTTGCAATGCTTTAACACACATTTCAGTACGTGTAAGACATTTCCATTTACTCTGCTGTCCGATTTATGCCCCCTCCTCCTCCTACTACCAGTACTACTATTACCAGTACTACTACCAGTACTACTACTACCAGTAATATTACCAGTACTACTACTACTACTACCACTACCAGTACTATTGCCAGTACTACTACTACCAGTACTATCACCAGTACTACTATCAGTTCTACTACTACTACTACTACTATTGCCAGTACCACTGCCAGTACTACTACTACCAGTACTACTACCAGTACTACTACCACTACCACTATCGCCAGTACTACTACTACAACCACCATTACTATAAATTCCTACAACCACCATCACCACAAGCACTGACAATTTTACTCTCCATCTCTTTCTACTTCTCTTTGTCTTTCTCGCATAACTTCCAATGCGTGTTACTAACTACTGATTTTACCTATTCACTCATTTAGTACAACTGCTACTTTGAAACGTTTTTTAAATGCACGTTTCTCAATATAATCGCTTCCGTTACGTTTGTACTCAGAATAATATTAGTCAATAAGGAACACTTTATGGGGACGGAAACTGTTTTAAAACTTTCCAGTCTTTTAGATTTACACCTTTCTGCATTTAATTCGTCGCGTGGTAATCTGACGGCATTCCTGCAAAGGTTTTCGGCTTCACTCCAATTAGATATGATTTGGCTTTTTCTGTAATCTTTCCCTTCCCACATGCCTGATTGCTACTCCAACAGGTCCTCATTCAATTCTCATTTTATGGAATTCATATTCAATATTGTTCACATAAACCCCTCATTTGTCCCATCCTACATAGGATAAATTCAGTGAGACCCGTTTTAATATTATCCCCCATTTTACGTATAGACCTTGAAAGTGATCTCCTTCCTTCCGGTTTTCTAATCAAATACTTGTCAAACTACAAAATTAATTAAGGGAATATTACAGAATTTGGTTCCTTGCCTTCTCCAATAGATGAATATAAATTAGAAGGAGCAGATAAGCCTTTACATCACCCAGGCAAATTTTATATCTTCCCTGTACTTTTTACCTCGATCCCCACAACTTTTCAAAATGCAAATGAATCTTTATTTCTCCCTCCTGATTTTTTAAAGATTTCCACATCAGCGGTTTATATGGGCTACCTAGTTCATATTGGTTTCTTTATCGTTTCTCTCTATCTTCTTTATTCCATCTCCTCTTCATGTTTACTTCAGGAGACTATCTTCCTCCTTTCACGTAGTCTACCCTCACTTCCCTCGGTGACAGCATAACGAAACTGAGATCGATAAAATCCAACCCACGTGGAACTCTGTGGCGTCTAATGCGACTTACCTTGGTGAGGGGGAAGCAAAGACTGCTTCGATCCTCTTTTTTATATCTCCTTTTCCCTCCTTTCCATTTCCACAGTGTTTTTCCGTCATTTCACAGATGGAGATTTCGTTTTCAAGTTTCATTCAAAGCAGCCCCCATTCCTAAGGCAGCAGATAAGAAAAAACTCCAGCCTTAGGCCTATACTGTCGTTTATTGCTAAAGATCTACAGAGAGTGAGCCGATTTACAAGCAGATCTATGTCGCAATAGCCTATTGGGAAGAACTTTCTGAAGAATCAAATTTAAGCCACGGTTTTCCTATCGATTACGGCGCACTGGTTACATTGTTGCCACTACTTTACTTGTACAATTACTAACAAGAGTTCCTTAGCCTACGTCATATTAGACATTTCCAACTTTGACTTCTAATCCTGACTTATAGCGAACTTGTCGCTGTTTTTCAGGATTAACTGCCTGCATGGGCAAGTACTGCCTGAGTGGGTCTTGTTGATGCTTATTAAATTCTTTGCTTTTATATTAGGGTCTATTCGAGAATGTTCATCACCACATCCAAGAAAC
Organism: Reticulitermes speratus; assembly: GCA_021186555.1. Classification (NCBI taxonomy): domain Eukaryota; kingdom Metazoa; phylum Arthropoda; class Insecta; order Blattodea; family Rhinotermitidae; genus Reticulitermes; species Reticulitermes speratus. Next base: position 32,728,461 of record JAJKFL010000003.1, on the reverse strand, counting down.
GTCGTTACTGCGTCCTAACCTGTGCGCGTTTTTACGGTGACACTTTATTCATTTAAGATATGTAGAGGATTACGTGCTCAGAAATATAGCACAGTGTAGATTGATATAGCAAATAAATAAAACATTTCAGAAAACTTTTCTGCCTCCATCTTCAGGGCAGTTACATTCCTGTACTACATTGGACGCTCAAAAGGTTACCTACACCGCCGCGAAAACATAAAATCTCCCAAATCTAAGCTCTGTTTTAATATTACTCTTTAATCCACACTGACAGAGTCGTCGATATAGCGACTAGCGTACGGGCTTTAGGAATGAGGTGTCATCGTGGTTTTATTCTCAGCAGTAGAAAAGCTTTTTGTCTTCTCCAATGGGGTCCATCCAGCCTCCATTTCAGTTAGTAAACAGGCTATTCCCTCTGAAGTTAAGCGGCCGGGGGTGAAGCTGACCAGTCAGCTTCATGTACTCTGGTGTTTAAGTAAGTAATTATATAAACATACCTCTACTCCCCATATGCCTTCATGTCGTGTGCAATGCCAAGTTTACCTTTACTTACTACTCCGTCATTAGGGCTTCACTTGAGGCGTAATGTCCAGTTTCCTTTTATTTTTTGTCTTCCATAACCCAACTATTCCATCGACCTTGTTTTAATCCTTCGAAGCACAGTGGTAACTACACGTAAGCTCCGCTTCACGTTAAAATCCTGCAGTTTACCCATAAAATAAACTGATATGTGTCACACGATTCTATTAACAATCAGTACGAATCGGCTGGTCCCATAGAAGGCTTCATATTGCATTTTTGTGAAGAAGTGTAAATATTAAGTTGCCTCCACGATTAATAAAACTTCACACCATGAAGGATTATGGGGTAGAAAAGATATAGATTCGCATGTACTTAAAACGCGGTACTAGATGCAATTGGGTGGTCAGATTCACGCCCCGGCTGCTTTATGCCTCAGAAAGGACCCTTGATATCCGTTGGGTAGGAGGCTGGTTGGAAGAAGAAAAGCATCTCTTGCCAGCAGTGGGATGGTTAGTGGAAAATGAAGTTTAAAGTTGAGGAAGAAAGTAGTCATGTACTAAGTTTAGGAACTATTCAAGAATTTGTCTCGAGAGGCTATAAGAAACCACAAAAATCAGCCAGGATAGCGGATGTAGGCGTTTGAACCTAGGACCTCGCGTTTGCGAAGAATGAGTAAGTACCAACCACTTGACCGCCTTTTCGGCTGTTTCCTATTAAGTAGGACCTAAATCTTTTATGTATTATTTGCATGAAATTTTCTTTCAATAAGTTAATACTTATCCTAGTAAAGTTGAAATCACGAAGTTACTCTTTGTATGATTTTAGACAGCTCATCTCTCGTAGAACCCACATGGTGCTTTCTTGGTTTACAGCGTCGCTTTTTAACGTCTGCACATGCCTAAAGTATTGCAAAGAATATTTCTCTTGTTCTGTCAGATCTGTTACAAACAACGGCGTTTCCAATAATTAACGATACACTTTCGAGGCACACCTACACAAAATGTCCTGATCGTTTCAATCGCTTGGTTATGGTTACTCATAAGGACATTTCTTCATTTCTTAAGTTATTCAGTACTGAATGGAAGAATGATTATATGACTGCTAAACAGGAAAGCAGGAGGCAGTGCTCGAAACTTTTGAAGTGCCGTCTAGACCAGTGGTTCCCAAAGTGGGCGGTACCGCCCCCTGGGCGGCGGTGGGATTACCGAGGTGGGCGCTAATAGGTACGAGAAATAGAAGGGAGAGCTGTTATTATCACAGGGGGCGTTAGTAGACAAGTAGTGCATTTATTTTTATAATAAAATTCAAATAAAGTAATTTTTGTGTTGAAAATAAAAAAAATGAACTAAATTTCTTAGTATTTTAATTTATGGATCTTATTCAAGCACATATTATTTTTTAAATAAACTATTACTAGATGAATTATTGTTAATCATAAAAAATGTAATAAATTTTAATTTATTAATTAACACATAAAACATTAAGTTTAAATCTTTAAACGATTTTTTAAATACAAAATAAAAGTGGAAACAAAAGCGCATTTATGTTTTTAAAAAAGATAGGGGGCGCTGTGGATGTGTATATTGAACCAAGTGGGCGGTGGACCGAAAAAGTTTGAGAACCACTAGTCTAGACGGACTTACGAAGGCAGCTACTAGACTCTGTTAGGATAACCCGTCTCCATAAAGGTATCGACTCGGCGAACTTAAGAACCTGTAGTGCCAGGCAGCCACCTGACCGCCAAAGAAGTAGCTGTGCCTTGGGACCTGGGCGTAGGCCTACATATCTCCATTCAGGTCTCGTTAGTATGTCTGTGTTCTCCTTCTGTCACTTCAACAGACACAGGGACACGTCGGCATCGGCGTCTTACATTAAGCGAAACGGAAGTAAAGGTAACATGCACGATCCTAAACGCACCAGGGTGTTCAACGTGTCGTTGAGCAAGCCTTTCACCCGGCCTTGCACTTGTTCGTTGAGCACAGGCCTAAGTTCCAACGCTGATTCATTAAACGCGATAACAAACAAAACCTGTCTAATAGATATAAATCTGAAACAGCCAATAATGTCCAACAGTACGAAACATATCAAAGAACCACTCTCTTCCTTAAGAAACTGCGAGTCGCTCCGCCGCTGAAAAAAACTCCCCAACTTTTATGAACCTCGAATATTCATTGCCGTGTTCACAAGATACCGCCACTGGACTCTAACCTGTGCCAGTTGAATCCGGTACATAACCTCACTTTCTATTTATTTAAGGTCCATTTCACCAGTAAACTAAATCCTATTTTTTATCTAAGCTTAAGCCCCCAAAATCGTCTCTTTCCTTCAGGTTTTTCTGGTAAATATTGCCAGTTTCACTATTGCACTCTAATTATTAATTAGTGTGCGCCTACGTTGCCAGACGTTTTGATACCGGTTTCAATAAACTTACTATAAAACTACCCAATATTCCGATTTCCGAATCTCAAGTTCTTTTACTCTTCTCGGGTCGTGTAACGGAATCTTTTGAATTCTAAGTCCGAAGAACTGTATCACATTTCTAACAGACGTCTGCTAACATTTTATGGTGATTGGCCATTGGTCTCCCGCGCAAATCACAAATTGGAGGACCGCCTCTTCTCTGCTATCCGACACAGCTTATTAAACATATTAATACTGTATGCTTTATATCTGAATGCAGTCTCCTATTTTCAAAATCCAAGAACCCAACTGGCCCTATTGTGTGATCTTGTGTGATAGTGGGCCTCTATGTCATTTAAAAATAAATAACTTTGTGTGAAAGCCATGTCTCTTCACCTATCAGTCTGTGACCTAGCATCATCGCCGAAACTCTTGGAAAAGCCTTTTAAAATTCGACGCTAGAGAATTTCGTCAAACCATTTCAATTCTCAGGCATATTCATCCATAACAAAGCATACGTTTTACTTGCATAAAGCCATAAAAGCACCTTTGTGTGTATACATAATACATATTTAAGCCCTTAATCAAATTTTGGTAAAATTCGATAAATGTTATACACGTATAATGATAATCATGTCTTTTGATTTGGAGCAATATGGACCAAATAGGAAACCTAATTTTCATTGGTACACATGAGTAAATGAAATTTACATGTATTACATGATAACACTTTATTTGCTCTTTGGGAAACTGAACATGAGAAATCTTTGCACAACTTTAGTCATTCTTGCTGATTTTGAGCCTTACTGTCTGGTTATGAACCCTAATTTACACTTTAGAGACTTACTGAAATTTTATGCTAGAAACCTTAACAAAATCTTGTTGTATATTTCAGTTTTTCAGCGATATTTGTCCATAATAACGCCTATTGTACATAAAGTCACAAGAAACTTCATATGGGCTTATAAACTATTATAACCGTTAATCGAATTTTGTAATAACGTATTCGATTCTAGAGACGTACATAACCTCTGACGGCCGTTTTCGTTTTGATTGAACAGACTTAAACAAGTCCATAAATGGACTTTTCCATACATCCCATAAACAATTTAACAGTGCTTGTTAAAATTCGATACTGCGCCTTATTGTTATGAGGATATACGAGTTTTTCTTGTTTATTCCAAGTAACTTCGTGGGTACTGAAATGCCACTTTATAATCTGGCTGCATATAAGCTTCATAGACGAAGAAGAAGGCCGTGTGGCATATTACGAGGTATGTATAAATAATGCAGCAGACTACATGTAACCTCTCTAATCTTGTTCGAGTTCAGGAGCCACGCAACGTATACTTGAAAACTTTCTGCAAAATTGATTTGAACGTCTTACCGAAGATGGGCCACGTCATGCTGTGCAGATTAAACCGGGAACATGGTGTGTCATCAGTCGACGTGTGAGGGAGCGACGTTATTTGAGACACGTCACAGGTCAAATTGTACATGTTGACCATACGTGACTACAGACGCCAAAGTAATGCGCCGCTCAACAAGCAAACCCAACAAATTACACAGTTGACGTCACATGCACTGGTGCACATATAAAACTATCCTAACTTTATCAAACGGACTGATATTCCGAAAACCCAGCTGAAATCTGCTCATTTGGTTTAGGCCTGTTCTAAGGTATTCCGTTATCAGGAATGGAACTTGGCTTCAGATGTTCTTTTGAAGCCCAAGAACTCTATTGATGTGTGCTGTGTACAGAGAATAAATCCGTTTTTATTTGATTTTCAGCGGCTATATTAAGAAAATCGTCTTTTGTAATAGGTAGTTCTGGGATCCGGAATTTTTAGGTTGTGTTTAGAATTCTTTGTCTGCCCTATACCTGCATTATATTATGCTTTTAAATAGCCCAACTCTCTTTATATTCTGTGTCACTTCTTTATTTGACTGACACAAACGTTTGAACGCCTACATATGCCTCATCCTCGCTGTCCACTTATTCCACATTCACCAACGTGTGAGGCTCTCTTAGAATTTTCAGTATGTTGTACACTTTCTGATCTGGTTATATGTCATAAATTCTAGGCCAGTCGAATAAATAAATGGCATAAATTGTGTTTAAGGCATATGTACCGTTTAATAAACTTACTACAGTGCTTAGACTTCTACCTATTGTAGTACGAGTGTAAAACTTACTTCCTCTCCCTAAAGGAAAACAAAACTAAGAAAAGAACTTATGGTGTCTGAGAAGAAGGTGCTGAAGAGAATGTTTATACTTTACTTACTTAGTTATGTATTTTTACGTGCTCTTATTAACTCAAATAGTCTATAAAATGTTCATGAAGAGGCTGTTTAAATACAAGGAATGAGGAAGGAAGTTTTGTGGCTTAATTGCAGGCAATACATTGGGATTTGCCCTGAAAGGCTGAATACAACTTATAACATCTTCCGTTAGGTTATCTGGTATCCCTACTGAGGTACCAACTCATCACCTCTGGAATACTACAAGTCAGAAGTCTTAATCATGAGCCAATTTTGTCTTTATTTCGACATAAGATAGAGGAAGTAACGATGAAATGGCGTAAACTAAATAAAGGGTAAATTTAAAATTCTCAAAGTTGTGATATTATTGAAGATAAAAACCTTCTGGGATGTTAGGCCGTGTCGATAAATAAGTGCAAATAAGTGCCAACATTAAAATTAGTTAATTAATTAATTTCTGTGATTTTATAAAATACTCGTATATACAGCAAAGAGCACAGGTTCATAAGATCAGGATATCCCTATTTGGCAGCTACCCGTTCGTGAAATATTCAATAGCGTTATGCAGCATTCACTACAGGAATTATAAAAATTATTCACAATATATGTAAAGGGAAAAAGGCCATTAATTCAGCTAGCACAATTAAATATGTAGATGTTCCCGTGAGGTATTCTGTCTCAGTCTTCAGAATTTTCCCTGAAGAGGGAATTGAGAGAGATTATTCCGAAACTTCGGCAATTATCTAAGAAAATATACAGTGCCACATTCCAATAGAAAATAATATTTATAGTCAGGGGTGCGAGATATCAGTTTCACAATTAATGCAATGTCTACTCAGTTTTCCGTGGGCCTAAAACGAAACCATTAAATTAGGCATGTGTGGTGATGACTGCCTTCGATATTCAGAGACAATTGACACTAACTGAAAAGCGTTTTCAATATACGTAATATTATGGCCTTCAGTCACTTTTCTTCTCTTCGCTTTCTATCTCTGTCTGCACCCTACAAGTTTATTTTTCTTTTCTCTATCTTTATTTCAAGCTTTTGTTTTATTTTATTTTCTTTCTGTTCTTTTCGTTCCGATTTTTATATTACACAATATTATCTTCCCCTTCAGTCTAAGGGGTAGAAGAGCAGAAAATCTCACTAACTTTATTGATATCAAGGAATGACTTCATGGATTATTTTTCTACGACCTCATTCCTTAGTCTCCCCACTACTTCTGAGGGCCATATTATCTTATCGGATGGCGTCAGCACTAGCAATACTTGCTTCCTAGACAAAGCGAGAAGAAACCTATAAACTCGACACCCTCTGTCCCTCACCGCTTATGAGACAGCAAGAAAATTGGCCCTTCGAACCGCTGAGAAAGCCTAAACACACCTAGAATCCTTTACATTATATAAATTTACATTTAAATAGCGCAACGTCAAACTATATCCGTCGATTTATGTCGTTGGGTGACAACCGTAAAAGGAGAAGAAACTGTTTTATTTAAGCGGTTGCAGGTACTTTAAACAGTAAGTATTAAAATGTAATAATGTCAGCGCACAGTTGACGCTTTCACACAGTCTTCCACATTATCACTTCACACTTTATGTTTCTTTTGTAGTAATTTAGAAATATTTCTCCAACCCAGCAGTCTCTTTTTTTTTGTGCTTGTGAATGGCTTAAAAGGTATGTGTCATAAATAAAATTACTCTAAAATATACTTTTGTGGATTTCACTCAAATTCTTGTACCAGTACTCTGCCTCTGAGTTTTCGAGGTACTCATAACTGACAGATTTTTATTTAATATGCTTATATCAATTTTGAAAACTGTTCAGTAACACTTATTAAACGACGACAAATTTCGGAGAAACTCACAAAGTCTATCTAACACTAAATTCAGTCCTTCGTTAATTTTAATTCATGCGAGTAGGTAGGCATTTCACATAGGCGAAAACTGCGCTGGCCAGTACATTCGCATCGCAACCAAATAAAATATTTCTTATAACTGAGGCACATATCACGATTCTTGAGGTTCGTCAGTCTGAGTTAAGCTCACTTCGCCACAGCCTGTTGGAGAATATCATAGAATATCTGAAATTAGCAACCAGTCTTAAATTAGCCCGTTCAGGGCCGAACCCACACAGTTTAATACAAAAGATGTATACGCCTACATCTTAACAGCTTTTCCAAAACAGATGTACAAATGCCAAGTGGCCATGGGCAACACCTCACTTAACGTAGTGTCACACAGAAGTAAGACTGATGCCTTCTGTAGTAATTTCGGAAGATGCGTAGTGTATGTGCATTGTATCGATTCTGAATGTGATCAGAAGACTTTAAGTTCCTATCTAGAAAGAAACCCCAAAATAGTCACTTGGCTGACTCAGTATCATGGCTTCCCTTTCAAAGTTTGAAGTAATTCTGTCGGTGAAATGGTCAGTTATCAATATTTCTTAGTTTACATGGCGTGATTCCAAACATAGATAGCCTTTCCCATTAGACGAGGCAGAAGTCGCCATTTTCTGTTGGGACACGTTCGAAGCCCTGCACCATCACCCTAGCTTTTTCGCCTGGAAATTCAAGTTGGGCAGCAAATTTTATGGTATTTAAGTCTATTAAGGTACGTTATACTCATACTTAAAAGCAAAAACTGGCCTACATATTTGGCCCCCAGCTTAGGCAAAAACAAAAGTCTCAAGCAGTATTTATTTTTAGAAGGGCCCCGCAGCAGATGCTACGGACGCACCGAAGCCGTAAGGCTTATTGTGCAACCCTTTTGGATGAGGATGAAGAGAAAGATGATAGTTTTTTTTTATTTTTCGAAGCAATGGAGCACCGGTGGAATGAAATTGACAGGGAAAACCGAAGTACTCGGGGAAAAACCTGTCCCAGTGCCACTTTGTCCACCACAAATCCCACATGGACGGCCCGGATCGAACCCGGGCCTCCGCGGTGAGTGGCCGGCGACTAACTGCCTGAGCCATGGCACGACCCCTCAAGCAGTATTAGACAACGGTCATAATTTGTTGGGGTTAATGTCTGCGAAAGAAAACAAAATCATTGAGTGACTGAACAATGGATTACGTATTTTTATATGTAGATCTACATCACTTCTTTTCAGTTCAACAAACCATAGCTGAAAAAAAACTTTCAGAATCGGATCTATGTTCATACGGCTGTTTCGCTCGAATTGACACCTGCCCTTAGCTGCAAAATTTATGACCTTCCCTCCTGAATCACTCTGGATGTATATGGAATTGCATAATACTTTTGATAACATGAGACTCTTATTTCTAAAGGTCCAATTCATTTTAAACAGGTAGACATTTTGAATTCCTAATTAATTAATTACTCTGGTGGTTAAATGGTTTTTAACAGTTTGTATTTAAATCTCATCATTAAAAATAACTCATATTTGCAGCAAAGTCTCTTTTCAAGAGTCCTAAATGCAGACCTGTAACGAGAATGCAAATCTTTCTAAATGTGCAGGCATATGGGTGTAGCCCGGCATTCAAAACTGCTTTACGATGCATTTTATGAGTTAGCATGCAGTTGATCCCTGGTATTTACAGGCCATTTTGCAGAATATTACAAGTGTTACAAGGCAGAGAGGGAGAATCGAATAAGCCTTTTCAAAACTCATCTCCAAGACCTTATAATAACGTTCTCGACAACCGACGTAATTTAGCCTGCCCAAATCTATAGAAAACACTGAAATTACGGAACAAAGCATCCAATGTACCTACAAAAACGTGTGGAAATTGCAGATAAAAGCATGTTCAGAGTGCAAGAACATACCGGAGTTGCCTGCACTATGCTCATACTTTACAATATTTGCAACAATATTACACAATCCATTTTATAAAAAAAAATATGTGGATAGTGTACATAAGCCATTAGAGGGTAAACACCTATATATACATGAATAAACAGCAGATATATTAGTTTTGTATCCTTTAATTTACGTGAGTCTCGTTGCATTCAAAATTACCTCTGAAAAGTTCGCAGTTTTAGGCTACTGTGCTCTAGTTTTTTAAATTGCATTAAATAAAGTAGAATGGATCAATATGATCGGTACGAATATTTCGTTTACTCATTGCCCGAAACAGGTTACTACGATATTATCTTAAGAGGCCAGGATAGGCAGTCACACATCCAGTCGGTAACAATGCCCCGTACACGGTCATCCAGTCATCTAACAACTGATTACTTAAAGAAACCTTTTAACAGCAACACTGCTTCTTGATCATAGATCTACCTACTGTAACTGGCTGCTTACACCTGCAGTATTTAACTTTACGGCAGGTGCAGTACCTATTTCTCTATCTGCACGAATCAGAATTTTGGCCCACAAGCGACAGTGGCTCAGCTAGTCTTTGATTGAAACTGAAGGTTCAATAGGCCTACTGAGGCTGTTCTATTACGTCAAGATAGGTTTCAATTTAACTTGTACTCCCGTCTATGCGTAGGTCTCCTATAGGCCTATAATCTACTCTTAAAATTTCGGAATACGGAAGACTACAGTAAGGCAAAAGTAAAATTTTGGCCATTGTGTATGGAATAAGTACATTTTTTAAACAAAAGTCAGTGTCATATTGGACAGTATTGCAAAGCGTAGTAGACTATTCAGACTTCTTATTAAGAACATTATGGCTTCGAAACTCGGTTCGAAGATCGAGTATCCTGACAGATTTTTGTGGTTTTCCGACTCTTTATAGGTGAAAGGAATGACAGCACCTCAAATAGGCCACGACCGCTTTCCGTCCACGTCCTTTTCAGCTTATCATTTACGTGGGCTACCACTAAGTTAAAAAAGCGCCGTTAAACATTCTAGAAACCAAGCTCATTGGACATTAGGCGGTACCATTCTTGAAATATAGAGAAGTTTAAAGGTAAACTTTTCCGTCTCCATGCCATGAAGGCATACAGGAGGAGTGGAGGTACACCTTCACTCATTCTTAACCTCGGCGCTAGATAGAGGTGAATGGGTCACTTAAAGCCCCGGCCATTGCACAAACTTTAAATTTCAGCGACGTAATTCTGCTTGCCCATAGACGTCAGTGTGTGTTCAAAAACCTACTTTTGCAACGTGGATTCGTTTTTAACAATACCATTTCATAATTTATATACAAAACATTTCACTTTGATTTCCAATTTCAGTGTTTCTTTCACGCTAATTTTACAGCCTAAGGCCTTTAAATAGTTTAAAACCCATAGGCCTATTTAATGCATAATTTGAAACCCGATTCCTTCAAAAGCAGCGAGACAATAAACGCCGTTATTATAACGTAACAGTACGTAGTGCGGGAATGAAATACAGTCTGAGAAATTCTTGTACCAGATAAGGTCTGACTGTGAATTGGCAACGTTTTACGTTAATAAAGACACGACTATTCCGCAAAGGAAGAAGTCAAGTGCCATGACATTAATACATTCCACCAGCAAGATCACTCTCAATGGCGATTTCCTGATTGCAGCGCGCTCCAAGGAGAACAGGAATGCGAGGGTTTGAGTTCGACTCCCGTATACGTCATAACTAGTTCTTTCCTTCTCTTTGGTCTGTCTCTATAATTACAACTTCTTGGCGCGCGCGCATGCAGTGTGTAGTAGCCCGCTCGTGGACTGGTATACCTTCTGTCGATACATGTCCTCCTTATCACCAATATATTCAGAATGCAATATATAGAAGTGCCTGATAAAACAAAAAAAAATCCTTACGTTGTGACGTTTCTTAAAAATCGCCTATTCGCTTTTATTTAGACCCATCCTACACTTGTTTCAAAAACGTAATTATTAATAATTATATTCTTTACATATAATATAACACGTAATACTTATTACAGATTTGTCATTTTCAATGGCAACGAAATTTGTATGGCCCTCCGTCTGCAGTGTGTAATAACTAAATAATGTCAATAATTTTTGGCAAACTTGTAGGGCCTAATACGTGAATATGAACTTCAGTGCTAAACCTTATACAAATCCCACCCAATATTGAAAGGGAAACGGTAAAAATGAACAAATACTCGAATTATTGAATCGCATGCTTACGTAAATGGTTAAAAACTACAGACGATTTTTTTTGCAATGTTAAGAACGCCGAATTTATATGGCCCAGTGTAAAACTTCTTCAGACAGCCGTAACCAATGTGCTCCAATTAATAACGGCAGTATTCGAACTGTGGACACTTACGGCTCTTCAAGCTAACAGATACGTGAACCGAAAGAATATTACGAAAGCAAATAAAGCAGAAGAAAGAAACAAATTCGGCAGAAAAAAATACAATGAAACACGAACACGGCCTCGTTGTTTGGTGCCAACATAAAAATACTACGCTTGATAAGAGAGCAATATTTTTTAAAATTTTTCCCCAAGTTTTAGCAGCAAATTTGTGACGTTCAATTTATATAGCAAAATTCTCTTTGTAGTTTTATGACGTCATGGATGCAACTGCACTAGCTTAGAATGCAGTTGGTCTAGGAATGCAGACTGTGGCAAGGAAAGTCCCTTTCCCCCCAGCACCACTTTGTTACACCAAACTCGTTTTAGTAACTTTTCCGCCGTAAAAGTTCCCCTAGCATCTGCAACTGCAGTTCACCTACGTACGTCGAATATGATCTAGGATTTCATACTCACTATCCGGCGTATAGCAATGTGTAAGAGGTACAACCGACCGCGCTCCAACTCCTTCATGTGTGTTGAGGTTGTTTTTTCTTCTTCTTGCCCATGTGTATGTACGTGTGATGCAACCAAGCAACCTTCAAGTGTAGCGCGTCACGTGACCGCATTGCGCACGCCACTTGCTTTCTGTACATGACATGCAGCAGCCAATTCTGCGTGCCAGTACAAGTACCCTACATTACAGCGCTTCGCTGGTCGAAAGCCGACAAACAGGCAATTACTAGCACTAGGAATGCATTACGTCCTGCGTTATTTACCTCCGTCAGATTCCAGCTGTCACCTCTGGACTACTCGTTTCTTCCCTGTTCACTACAATTCCGGTTTAACTGCATAAGAATTGCACAGAATTATTCTCTCAAGTTTCTCAATGTAATTTACAGTTTAGCCCTTTAAAGACGAAACGTATCTGCTTTATATAAGAACTCTGTGGGTTCCGCGCAGTAAACACTGTCCACCTTGGTTATACAAAATGAATCTGCTAATTTCGTTATAAGGTAAAAGTCGTCGTTTGTTCTGAGATCCATGTAAAACACATAAAGACAATGTGAGGACCATGTAGAATTTTCGAATGTTAAACCTGATGGTGCATAAAGTAACCGCTAGGCTTAAAAGGTTAAAACCCACAGCTACATATATGTACCATCTGTTGTACCATATTTTAAAAACTTTGCATTTTATTACACATTGTATTTTGGCCTATGTGTTCCGTGCTATTCGCAGAATAAACCAATCATTTCCCTGAACAGCAATGACAAATTACTCTTTATAACAGACACAGAGTGTTCACGAACAGGAACTAAAAGCCGTCAGTCTTCAAAGGTTTATTTATCAAAACAATGGTGGAAGCCATAAAATTAGCAATATGACAACATCGGTAGCTTAGATTGAGGCAGCAGAACCCCAAGCCTGACATCGTTGGTAACAACACGATCGTTAGCCAGTTCAATTCACCTTCTATCCTCATGATCTGTTCCTTACGATCCATCTTAAAGTATTCCCTTCTTCTTCTTTGTCTTTCAAGTGGCGTTTTCTAAGTCTCCCAGCAGAAATTATGTATTGATTTCTATACGCTATGTAGGGTATGTATAGTGACTATATACAGTGTATATCTACCTATAATATAAAGTTCTCCCTAGAACAGGCCATGAAGGCCCAGACGGGGGAGTAGAGGTCTAGCTCTACTCTTTCTTTAACCTCGGCACTAGATGAGGGTGGGTGGTCAACTCCACGCCCCGGCCGCTTTATCCCCGGGAAAGAGGCCCGGTACACATTTTATAGGAGGCTGGGTAGGCCCCAGGGCCGGTCTGGACGGTTGCGAAAAATTTCGCCCCCACCGGGATTTTTTTTTTTTTTTTTTTGCCTGTCCGGGGTTTTTCCCCTTTCATCCATTTTTGTACTGTTTAAATCCTTTTTCGTCCTTCATGTCACTTTACGTTCCATGTTACCGTCCTTACAAAAAACACAACACAAACATCCATGCCCCCGGTGGGATTCGAACCCACGATCCTAGTAAGCGAGCGGCCGCAGACCCACGCCTTAGACCGCACGGCCACTGGGATCGGCTTCGATCCCCGGACCGTCCAGCCCGTAGCGAGTCGCTATACCGACTACGCTATCCCGGCCCACACCTATAATATAACCGAATTTAATTCCTGAAATTTTGTTACATATTTCACGTCTTACTCCATTACGCCATGCCTTGATAAATATTTTCCTCTTTTAAATGTTGCATTTAGCGGTGTTTCGATGGCAGATTAAGAAATATGATCATGCAGCATTTGTGGCAGTGTAATGGACAGAAGAAAACCAAATAAATCGGAGCAAAACAAGTCCTTGTGCCTCTCTGCCCACCATAAATGCCACGCATGGACTAACCTGGGATCGAATATGGTCTTCAATGGTGAGAAGCCGGCGATTGACCGCATGAGCTACGCCGTGGCCCCTTGACAAACAGAGAAGAAAATGTCCCTTGAAAGATTTCGACTGCAGAACAATATTCTCGGAAAACATATTTAAACTTCGTGCGATATAATAACGTTGTATACGTTCCCCATCAGTAGTGCGATGTATAAACGCTGTATACGTTCTCCAAAAATTATGCGATGTATTAACGCTGTATACGTTCCCCATCAGTAGTGCGATGTATAAACGCTGTATACGTTCTTCACAAATTATGCGATGTATCAGCGCTGTATACGTTCCCCATCAGTAGTGCGATGTATCAACGCTGTATACGTTCTCCATAAATTATGCGATGTATCAACGCTGTATACGTTCCCCATCAGTAGTGCGATGTATAAACGCTGTATACGTTCTCCATAAATTATGCGATGTATCAACGCTGTATACGTTCCCCATCAATAGTGCGATGTATCAACGCTGTATACGTTCTCCACAAATTATGCGATGTATCAGCGCTGTATACGTTCTCCATAAATTATGCGATGTATCAACGCTGTATACGTTCCCCATCAGTCGTGCGATGTATCAACGCTGTATACGTTCTCCACAAATTATGCGATGTATCAGCGCTGTATACGTTCCCCATCAGTAGTGCGATGTATCAACGCTGTATACGTTCTCCACAAATTATGCGATGTATCAGCGCTGTATACGTTTCCCATCAGTAGTGCGATGTATCAACGCTGTATACGTTCTCCATAAATTATGCGATGTATTAACACGGTACAAATTCCCCTTAAATTTTGAGTCTGTCGGAATTTTATGGAAGGGGATTTTCCTTTCGCCTGGACGCGCGGTCTAAGGCGTGGGTCTGCGGCTACTCGCTTACTGGAATTAAGGACTCGAATCCCGCCGGAGGCATGGCTGTCTGTCTCTTGTAAATGCTGTGTGTTGTCAGGTAAGGTCTCTTTGACGGGCCCATCCCTCGTCCAGGGGAATCCTAGGGAGTGTGTGTGTATTATGGGTGTGTTTATGTCTCTAAGTTTGATCTACACCTACAAGAAGTAGGTTGAAAAGGTCTAAGAAAGAAAGAAAGAAAGAAAGAAAGATTTTTCTCCAGTGTTAATTAAACTGCCCCATGGTGGAGGCCGGGGTAGCAATTTCCGGGTATTCAGTAGGTGTAGCTTAAGTTATACCTTTACGTAATCCAAAATAAAATTAAATGTGGTTGCATAGTGGGTTCGTGCGTACATGGGCAGACGATCAAACACTTCTCAAATAAAAACTTGTGTTGGATGCAGTTAAAAATTATTATTATTATTATTATATTATTATTATTATTATTATTATTATTATTATTATTACAGATGAGCACCGGCCGCTAGGCCATCTCATGGGATACACGTACATTAGAAAGTATCTTATGCTTAGCAATTCATTCAGTTATTTATGCAAATTATGTGGTAGAAATCTGTTATTTTTTCTCCCTAAAAGAAATTGTTTAATATTAGTATTATTAGTTGGCACTCACAATTACCTGACCTTGCTTCTCATTTGTTTTTGTTTGTCGTGTAATCGTGTTGTATCTCTTTATTTGTGTATTCACTTATTCGTGTGTTGGTTAGCAACTGGACCAGCGATACTGAGCCCGCATGTCAATAAATTGAATTGGATTGAATTTTACTGTTAACATATTCAGGAAAAAAAAATTCTCTCTCTTAAACTTTTTTACTAAAATGAGATAATAAAAGTACTCCCTTGCATTTACTCAATGTGATGCTGCAAGTAAATCGACGCAAAGAGCTAAGAGGACAAAGACGATTGAAATGCATAAAAAGAGACGAAGATTTAACATATTCTCATTCAAATTGTTATTCTTGTCTTTTATCCCGCATAATTCAATTCCATTATCTGTGTAAGACATTGTAATTTAATGTGTCTAGCACACGTGTTCTCCACCGCGACATCAAAACGAAGTACAAGACAGACGCATTCCAATACAACATATAAGAATCGAACCTTCCTCTCCATTACTTCCCTTTCGCGTCGCTATGGAAACGCATTTTATTTGAACAGCGTTATGTGATTTGTTTTTATTTTCAGACCCAAGATATTGTTTGCTTACAAATATATGTAGACAAATTTTATGATCGAAATCTACAGTTTGAAATTGTTGCCGTCTCCAATCTCCCTACAGTACGTCACGTCACTTCAGAGGCCTTTTGAGGTAACAGAGGTCTACAATAAATTTTAGCAATCATGGTGGTACTGAAATGCCTACCTACGTCAAGTCAGATATCTTTGTGTATGTCTCTCTGCACACCACAGTCACTGGGTCCATTCACCTCTCATGCAGAACGTGCTAAAACTATCCGACTCAGTGTTAGGGCAGCGTGTCCTATAAAGGGTGTACTGTACTGGCAGTACAAACTAATCTGCTGGCTTTCAGGCATTGAAACTGAATAAGCCTAAAACTTCATGACTAGGAATTTATTAACAAGCCGAGGAACTATTATCTAGATAAGTGAGTAATAAGACCATTAATCGCAAATGTATTTGGGCAATGTTTATTGTCTAATGTGCAAAATGTTTCCGTTTCAATTAAAAGCCGTCATTAGGCACATATGAAAATACGTGAGTAAAGAAGACTTATATAAAACACGATATTTTTAAACTGATTGAGACTGTGGGCCGGGATAATGTAGTCGGCATAGCGATGCGCCTACTGCAGAATAGGTACAAGGTCATTCCCGGAGGTAAAGCGGTAGGGGTGTGGCCTTGATCACAACCCACCCTCATCTAACGCCGAGGTTAAAGAAAGAATAGAGACATAACGCTACTCCCCCTCTCAGCCTTCATGCAGACATTAGAATATTTACAAATGATTTTACCGATTAAAAGCCGAAACTGTATAACTTAAAAATCAATGTATACTTGCAGCATTTATATTATATAATTTGGCCAAAGTTCCTTTTTTGTGTATATGTACAAACAATACGAAGTCTATATGAGTCTCTAAGAGATGCCAACATTTTGTGGTGATTTTGATGGTGATAATCACAACCTATACGACCTCCTCAAGAAAGACTCTTGGCCATAGAATTAGTTACAGATAAGCAACAGTCCTCATAGTTCGATCTGAATGCTGTTAACAAAGGAAATTTTTCAGCACTCTTCACCAAATACGTTGTTATAAGGGAGAGAAAATCAAGGATTGGGGGACGTGAGAGATACGCAGCACACATGGGAAACACAAGAAACGCTTTCATAAATGTCGGAAAACACATAAGGACGTGACGACCTAAGAAACGGATATGCAGAAGGGAGCATAATATTAAAACGGATTTAAGAATTTTTATATGATTTAAGGGCAAGTTTCAGCTCGCTCAGGATAGGGACAGGTGGCAATTTTTGTTTACAAAGGAAATAAAGCTTAGGTTCCTATGAAATTCTAATAATTGCTTGAACTTATAAGTTGCTGTTGGTTTTTTATTTAGAAATAGGTTCCATGGTTTTGAGTTTATTGGTTATAAACTTTTTTCATTCTGATCACGCAAAAATTCTTTCTGTTTTTGCCATTCATCTTAACCATATAAAAACTAGTAGTTCGCTTATGCAACAACAGGTGTACGACTAACACTGCTGCATTTTGTGGCCCCAAGCTCTTTACCCCTCGAGAAATCGCCCCCGGTATCCTCTGAATGGGTGGCGGTGGGGGGGGGGTGGCGTTCGAGAACTTTCATAGAAGGGAAAAATCTCTTGCCTCTGCCGGCGATCGAAATATGATTCCTCAAGTGTCAAGCCTGTAGCATAATCACCATACCGCATAAGCTAGCCCTAATCCGAGCAAATAGTTACGACCCTAAAGACGTGCGAATTATTCGTTGATTACGAATGTATCTTTGACGTCAACACTGCAGGTCAGGACAGTGTATCTGCACAAGTGACGATAATATTTTAATTGAATCATACACATGGAAAAAGAATGCATTTTAGCCCACAATTCTTTCATCATTCGTACCTTAGTTTATGGTCATAACTGCTTTCTTTCTGACTTTCGCTATATTAAAGTCACAGATTTCTCGTCAATTCATGTACTCGTAAATTTCCGGTATACTCTGCTGACATAAAGGCAAAAGCAAGTGTCAGATATTTCGAAAAGGAAACAACCTGCCGCTACGTGTAATGTATGAAATCATTCCTCAAGGAAACAAAAAATTGTCTTAAACCCTTTCGAGGTAGTGCAGGGTTTCTTGATTGCCATGTGACCTACATTCAAGAGAAGTCCTATTCGTAACAAAAAACCATAGAGAAGACCTTTGAAAACAAAATTTACACATATTCTTTTACTTGATTTACTAACCGAACGTTGACGGGTTTGGGTTTGAATTTCTTCCTTTTGCTGAAAATTTAACCTTTTTGTCAGTACAGTTACAAACATTTGGACAATACGGGTAAATACCATTGAAGCGTCTTGTTCTACTTCATGGCCAGAGTTTTCTATGGTGACAAATATTTTATTCGTCTCTGATTTTTATAGGTTGTGTTGACACAGTTCCACAGCTAGTGTGTTTCGGAACACAAACAGTACAGAGGGTTTTACATTGTGGGCAGAGAAGAGGAATTCGGGGTCCCAAAACTGGAGGCTACGCTTGAGGGTAATTTGCAAGTTGGTCAACCTCCTCTCATAAGGATTTATGATGTCGGTTAATATAAGGAACTCAAGAACTTGACATAAGTACATATATATATATACATATTGGCGAGAAAACATTTCCTTATTGGAGAATTTCTATAGTTCAGTCACATTCAAGTCAATATATTCATCATATTCGTTTAGCCCGTTAGGTCTATAAAGCCTTCTAAATATCGAATAGGCCCGGTTTAAGTTTAAATCCTTCGAAGGTCAATACTCTCAATAACTTTGAATCTTAAACCCCTTCCAGCCTGCTGTTCTGTGAGAAGTTAATACTTACATTACTTATGTGTTTCCACATTGTAAAGTTTCTAATATAAAAAAAAATACAATTATTCTATAATTTATAAATATGGGTATATGGATTTCTTTTGAAAGATTAAGACAACATGAGATCTGCGCTCTTCTGGGATATTACGCGGCGTGGTGTGGTAATTGTTTACCGACGTTTCGGGACTCTTGACCCTTGAAGATGGAACCGATACGTTGTCCCGAAACGTCGGTAAACAATTACCACACGACGCCGCGTAATATCCCAGAAGAGCGCAGATCTCATTAACATCGCGGCGGAAGACTAACATTAAGATTAAGACAACATTCTATAACAAAATTGCACTGAATTTTGTAAGCAACAATAAGCTATATGAACAGCATGTAAATTATTTTCGTTTGTGACTTTGCTATTATTCGTATCTTCTGTAAAAGTGATGTCTATTTAGTTGTAGGTCCATTACACTATATATAGTTACTGCGTTGATTTGTACTGATTCTTCAATTAAATGAAGTATGACTTCTCAAATGCATGTTATACAGCGTTGTGGGGTAATGGCGATTTTGACTGATTGACTGGAGCAGACAAGAAGGCACTGCACCTGTCTTGATTTGATATACTTTGTCTTATACTGTAAGATTCACACAGTCGTAATAGTACAAGCATCTCATTTTGAGGTTACTGTAATATCATCCTCGTATGCCAGTGAAGAATCTGCTGTTTCTTTTCGGAGCAAATCCCGTTATATTTGCCCCACAGCGACTGTCCGTTTTACACATCATTCAAAAGGAGCGCCGTCCATAAACCCCCCATGAAATGCATAAAACTAACCATATAGACATACACAGCAAGAAATAAACCCACCCTTTTCTCCACGCGGAAAAATGGAGAGAAAATATGTGTGGGTGAAAGCTACCCTTAAAGAAGAAAAAAGTTCATCCTCCATTTACTCTGTGACCTACATTTGGTAGCAAATGAGAGATGTATGTTTAGAATGGTAAACTTTCTATTAGTCTCTATTTCTTTTGGTTTAGGCTACTTTCAAAATGTGATACTTAGTACAAAAGTGGTCTATAACCACAACAACCAGAAGTATTAAACTTGTCTCTAATTTCTTGGCAAGGCATCTTAAAAATTATATTTTGCGGTGTAGCCTATTTAAAACCCCAAGGTAAATCTGCCTCAATTTCTTTTCTTAAAAATATTAGCATATTATTAACATCGCTGGAAAAGAAAGTATATGAAATTATGGCAACAACATGTTCGTGCTTGTACCACTATTGTAGAAAGAAGGAGTCAGGTTTGCATTTATTACAGGTTTTAAATCTTTTGAGAGGAATATTTCCAGACGTTTCACACTAGGAAATGTGACGCAGTGACACACTTTTATTACAAGATGCGATAGAACTGTGTCAGTGGAGATGTAAAGTCGAATGGAGGTAGAGCCTCTTCGTATTTATTTCGTAACTTAACTAATCACGGGAGTTATTCTTATGTGTTTTAATGTGAAGAGTTGTGAGTGCTATTGAATTGAGAGATCATCTGCAATGGTGGGACCAATGGACAGTGTTGAAATGTTTGTATTATTGAATTTAATCAACGGACGTTTGAGTAACATATTATTCTTTCAATTAAAGGAAAGCTTGAACGTACTTCGCTATATCTTACGTTACTAAGAAACCGGCTAGCGTAGTGGCTATGAACGGGCTGGACAAATAAGAAATCGTGTATCGGCTCTTGAAGCTGTAAAAGATTATAACTTCTCCACAGAGTCGTGAAGGATTCCTGGGATCCACGCAGCCTTCTGTTCAAAACTTTTCGAAGGCCGTTTATCAGGGGACAAAGCGGCAGGAAGTGAAGCAATCAAAATCACCTCCGTCCAGCGCCGAAGTTACAAGTGCGTGGAGCTATACTTCCACTCCTTCGTATGCTTTCATGGTGTTGTGTTTCATGAAGCACAGGGACAAGTTTACTTTCTAACATTTAAAACTTTGTCTATGTTTGAATATTTAAACGCCCCAAAACTGTGTTGTCTCTTAGCGTGTTCTGCCACTATGCTTCCTCACTAAGCTATGCTAGGGACTATTACAGATTGCGCGCTAGATTTTCTGTAATACGCGTTTCTCACAATTGTTTTAATTTTTATTTGTGTGTGGAAGGCGGTTATTTAAAGACTTACAAGTTCACATGCTATTAACCACCGGATATTAGCGTGAATAAGAATGACGATCGGACAAAAGTAACATCATTACCAGTTGTAAAGTCCCCTCCCAGAGTTTACTCTAGTGGACCGAGAAGCATCACGACAACTGCGGAAAGAGCAACCAGTGTCCCTTTCGTATATGACGCAGAACGTCCGAATGGGAAGCAGGATTCTGACCGACGAGCTGGTACGTTTATGTGGGTAAGCAGTAACAATACCAGGTTTTATACCCATTAAGCTACGAACCCGCGCAGGGTGTTGTTGAGATAAATGCTGAGACCTGTGTTTAAAAGGATTCGACTCGAAATTTGTTTCTGAATACTGAAAATTCTGACTGCATATTCTCGTGTTTTAGATTTCTCCAAGTAACTATAAGGAAAATACAAGCTATTTAGCCTCGAATTATTTCCAGATTATTGCAGCTGGACAAGAAATTTACGGAATTGTGTGAATTTCGAAAATTCTTTACCATATTCACAAAATACAGCAAATTGTCCTCATCTCGTGTCAGAGTAATTAAGTCCACATCCTCATGGACTTTATTTTTCAAATCCATTTTAATATCATATTTTCACACTACAATGTAAGAGAAAATGAGAGAAAAACTGATTTCAGGGGCTTAGAGACTATTGGCAGTGCCGACGAGACTGGGGGGTGGGGGGCAGCCGGTAAAAATTACTGGCATACGGCAGCCGGGCAGGGGGCCAGGGCACGACTATGTTGCATATATTTGTCTTTCTCGGCAGTATAATTATTTGTCTACTGTACAAGCTAACCTTTTAGACTGACAATCAGTCTTTCCGACTTAATGTAAACCTTTTTAGTTAGTCCGCATTTGCTAGAAGCCCGAAAAAAAATATTTTACCCGGCCCCAAACACGCTCTCGGCAGCCGTAATTAGTGGAATACTAAAATCGATGCAGATATATAAACGTGACTATAATAAAGCTGTAACGTTTGTTAAACTTCTCAAGGTACAGTGACATCAGAGAAAAATCGTTTAGATAAATGCCGTGTTGGAGTAATAAGTCCATTACTCAGAAGTGAAGTGAATACGAGGCCCTGTCGCAAAAAGTGGCACTTATTTGGAAAATGACTTTTAAAATACGTACAATTTTATTAAGAAAGGCTGTTATGTTAGGTCCAGATCTGTTTCTCGTGTTCTCCGGCATTCAACCAAATCCAATTTCGTGCAGGGCGAAAAAATATTTATCCACTCAGTTTTTTTTTAAATAAATCCAGTTCTATCGCGGAATTATTGAATTACCTTCGGGCCTAATTGGAAATATAATACACTAAATTGTAGAAAATTTATAAAAAGAGTACGAGGAATTGCAAGTTATGTATTTTCTTCTGATCTTTCTCAACATGCCATAACATTTGAAAGGCAATCTGCTAATTCTAGGGGATATTTTAGATGAAGGGCTTAACCCATAAGGCTGAAGAAGTACAGAAGAAGGTGAAGATAAAGAAGAAGAATAAGAATAAATGCATTATGAAATTTATACAGGCTTGGAATATTAATTATCTCTATGAATGTCTTTAAGAATCAGATGAAATTTAACAAATGGCATTTCTAAATTCGGTTAAAATATTTGATTCATATCAAGTCTCAATATTACACAAGACAAAACTATACTTTATAAAGATTCTTTGTTTTTAGAGTTGGAAGATGTTGTTACACTTGGAATTCCTGCAATCCAGACAAAAGAAATTTTCATTATAGACAAAAGTCAAAATAGACGTCTTTAATGTGCCTGAGATTCTTTTACGTTGTGACACAAATTCCACTTTGTGATTGATGTCACAATTGCTGACAAAGCGGTATAGATAAAGGAACTTGTTTCAAATAAAAATAAACATTCTTTTTAAGATTACATTTAATTAGACTAGCATTCATAGTGGACCACCGAAATTCGTGCATTTTCAGCCTTAAAACACAAACAAAATACATTAGATTACAATAAAACAGCACTAAAATGTGGCAGTTGGCTTCAGTATTACGAAGATTTGTAGAAGCATCAGTAAAATACCTGCAAGGAATTTCTTGCAAAAAACACACAGTATTACAGCTACTCGTTTTTTTTAAGAAGCAAAATAATATTTTATGAGAAATGAACGCTACATGTAACCTCTGAGTTTTATGTAATATTTTATTGAAAATAATACATTTTGAAAAGGTTTTTCTACGAGCTGTATTTATTTTCTCTAACAAAAATGGAACAGCCTCTTTATATGTATGGGTCTTGAATATTATTTAAATTTAATAGACATGAGTACTCCAAGGCCAGATAATAACCAATAAAATGCGCAAGAATGTTGCAAGATATTTTAATGCCAATAGTACCATTAAGTGGGTTGGGATATTCAAAATGTCCTTTCCTGATTGTACATGGTTAAAATGCAAAAATATTGCAGATAAAATCCTATGAAAAAAAGAGTTGTCCCAAGTGAAATATTTTATTGCTACGTGCCATCCATAACTCTATTTCAAGGTAAGACATGGTTTTATAGAAATTTTCATAAGCCTGCATTAATATATAAATAATGTTCAGACTTGAATACCAGGTATCACTCGGTTATACATAGGATTTGAATTTTAATACTTTCTTTGGTACTAGATTCTTCCGCGGACTCTAAGATCAACAGGGCAGTGACTAATGCGATGAGATGATGCACTGGTCAAAACAGAGTTACCAATTTCGCGCGCTCTGCGGCAAAGATATGCTTGCCTTACTCATGGTTACAACTGGGAGTAAGGTGTCGTTTGTATCCTAAATGAATGTTCAAAATATGAAGGAATTATTTCGTGTGGCGGATGTATTGACATTTTTCTGTCAATGTATCTCATTTAAGTGGATGTTTCGTAACATGGTAAGCTTTTACGGTTAGGATTTATTACAATTCGCCCAACTTCAAGATGGAGGACCGCAATCTGTCGGCTGTCCGTGATTGCTTAGTCATTACATTCGCGGTTGCCCTCCATATATTAAAATTGATCTTCAAAAAGTGGGATGGGGCGCATGGACTAGATTGATGTGGCTCAGAATAGGGACGGGTAGCGGGCTCTTCTCAATCCGGTGATAAGGCTAGGGATTTCATAAAATTTGAGTATTCTTATCTAGCTGAGAACCTATTAGCTTCTAGAGAAAGGACTCTGCTCGATGGAGTTATTTGCATGCAATTAAGTACCCAAGTTTCAGATTCTCTTAATATTTTAATATTCCTGCAGGAGTGGAACGAAGGGACTAACTTAAACTTAGAAGAAAAGACACAAGTTTTATAGTAGCAGTCCAAAACAGCGAATATTTCCAGTTCATAATTAGCAGCAAAGTGTTTTATCAGGGTGTATATCAGAATGTTAAAGTATGAAACAGCCGTGCGATCACTCTCCTTTTATTAATCTTTTGGACTTGCCTTACGTTTTAAAAGCAATTATGGGATTTGTGGGAATAGTAGGACGCTTCCTTAGGGTTTATTTAGAGCAAGAAAAAATCTTTTGGTGTTAACTCAGGTTTTAATAATAAAAAACGTTAGTTTAGATTACTGACGCAATGTATCATATTTTATTTCTTAACACATAATATTTGCGATAGCTCAGTAAGTGTAGTGACCTGGCAATCGGATAATTAGCTCTTGATTTCCGACTGACGATAAGTGTAGATGTTTAATTTTCCAAGGCATCCAGACCTGTTCTGGGACGCACACTGCTTCATAACATACACATGGAGCTTTCTCGTGACCGGAATGTGAAGCAGGCAACACACACCAACTAGCTTTAACTTTGAGAATATGTGGAGCTATATTTCACTTATTCTACACCCCTTCAAGTCGTGGTCACAGCTGCACGTACAACTACTGCTTTGCCTTCAGGATTTTAAATTTTTGTGTTTTGAATTTATTACTGGGACTGTACAGAAAGAGAAATAAACTTGTAATACGTTTTCCTTTAGAGCGCTGGTATGTACAGTATATGGCTGGAACGGTTTGGGGAGTCAGTTCGTGAAGCCTAAGCTGACGCATCATCTGTCCTATCTCGCCAGCGTAATAAACCAAAACAGGGAAGGGTGATGTCTTGTCCAAACCCATTACTGAATCAGTTGTCCACGTGACATGTATATTGCATGTCGACTCTTGTCTTTCCTCGTCAAAGAGCTTTAATACTTTGGCATCAACACTGAAACCATCATACTCAGGGGTGGAAAACATTTACATGTCTCTAGTCTAATGTTTTGCTACATCTAAAAAACAACGCTCACTTTTCTTAGGAAACAAATGTGCTTTTTCCGGCTATATATATATATGTCCTAACTTCCTTGTTGGTCCACATCATGGTTTAAATTACTGAAACACTTTATAAGCCCGTGCCATGGCTCAGGCGATTAATCGCGGAGGCCCGGGCTCGATCCCGGGTCGGTCTATGTGGGATTTGTGTTGGAAAAAGTGGCACTAGGACAGGTTTTTCTCCGAGCACTTCGGTTTTCCCCTGTCAGTTTCATTCCACCGGTGCTCCATTACTTGGAAAAATGAACAAAACTGATCATCTTTCTCTTCATCTCCATCACAAGGTTGCACAATAAGCCTTAAGGCTGCGGTGCGTCCGTAGCACCTGCTGCGGAGCCCTTCTCCACAAAAAAAAAGACACTTTAAATGTTTCGTTTTCAAACATAGTCAGAATTTAGCCGTGGGCTTCCTGTAGTAGCTTAATCCTCTCCGCTGTAGACCATATGTAGTCTACAGCGTTATTTATTTTACCGCAAAACTACTTCAAGCCAAAATTCTGAACAATTTGAAGGTACTTTTCCACCTGTCGCTGGAAGCGTCGACGCACATTAATGCTTTACCTAATTTACTGATAACGTTGCGCTTAATAAGTTACTATTCAATGAGCTCCAATCACGCTTCAAAATGCATTTATTTATTTATTTATAGATTTTCAACCATTAACGCAATTAATCATTTATTTTTTCAGATAAAGTCGTCTGCATGAGAATTTGAAACTTCATTAATTATTTAATAACTTCTAAGTATGATAGTTCTAACTTAACGTTGATACTATTTTCTTATATTCTGCACTGAATATGTAGAACAGGAATATCATTCTTTTTATGCAGGCCTGCAAATAATTAGGGATTCCCGAAGAAACCTGCGCTCTCTCTAAATTTATAAACACAATTAAGGGCATTTTTATTTAAATTTAAGCCTATTGAAATCGATGTTGATTTCTAAGTGAAGTGGGCGTGAAAGCCACAACAAAAATTTGCCTAAGTGTTGATTGATAAGCTATTAATTATAATGTGACAAATTCTGCAGTAATGTTTAGGTCTAAGACTGACGGCAGAAAAAATTTATGCAACACAATGCTTCCTTCCATAGAACCACTACTGACTACAGCTCACTTTTTCCGAAAGTACGTGAACATTTGCTTAATTTTCTGAAATAGAAGCATGCAAATTTAGAATGGCATACGGATGGAAAATAGCACCCTAAACTAGAGCAAGCTGTATTTTAGAAGATAGAGAAAAGTACACTTTCTTTCTTCTCAGCCCATGTAAAGTTTTCATTTTTATGTGTTGCATATTTTCATTCCTCCAAGATTTTCCAATGATGCAATTTTACTCTCTGTTCTCCTTTTCATATTTTTACATAATACTCGTACAGCTTCGAAATATTCTTCCTTAATTTACGTAGACGTTAATATTTCACCTATAATTAAGAGAAGACTGAAAAGAGAAAAACAGATAAAAACACATTCATTATAGATACTGCTTCAAAATTTATGTTTCAATCTTCATCAAATGCTCTGCCACGCGACTGTGTTTCTGCACCCCTGTGAATTCTGGCCAAGTTTGCTTCACATTTTGTAAGAGTAACTCATGCGTGCACTTGGACTAAAATATAAAGAAAGACGTCTGAAGCTGGTAAACGGAGAAACTCAGACACAAGCTTAAGCGAGCTAGACACAAGCTTCTAGCGAGCTGGATCATAAAAGATTTTCTTGCTGCGCATAGAAGAAAATATATTCAAGAAAACGGATGGAATTTAAGGAATTCTTTACTTATCTTTTTAATAAACGTGACACTACATTAAACATGCTTTTAAACTGTGTTTTACTACTTGGTATTATGTTGCGTTCTTAAGGAAGCAAAATTAAAAAAACGCCTCTCAATCTACTCTGACGTTCTGGTTTTCATTGCAAATAAAGTGGTAAGATTTCATAAAATTTCAGAGAAAATCCCTAATATACTCAATGAAAAGCTATTTATTTTTGATTCCCCTACAATTTATTCTTTAACATCGTGTATGCATTACGCAACTGACAATATTCGAATTTAAGAAATAAAAGAAAATTAAGGGTGATTCTTACATATATTTAGATAAGCGCTGGAACACAACGCATTCTTCCTCGTAAGGTGAAAAAGTAAGTTATTTAAACAACAGGTTAAATACATTTTTAAAATATCCTGAACAAACATTAATTTTATTTCTTCACAAGTATTACATTGTTGTCGGATATATGAATACGATTTAGCATGCTTGTTTATATAGCCTAAGTTTATATAACGGCCAAAGAGTAAGGTAGTATGAAATATAAAGCATATATTCTTATAAGAGTTCTGAAAGTCTGCAACAGGAGGATGTTATAGTGGGGAGTAAAAACAGAAGGGGAATTGGAGAGGGGATGACATAACATGACAACGCTGTTCATAAAATGGTCGTAAAAACTTAATTTTACGAGTGACATGACATCTTTTCCACTGTACCAGTTAAAGGTAGGAGACAAGAGACAGACAGACACACAGGATTAAGAAACAACACGTATACTGGAGTTACAATGCGTAAGTTGGCCCCTCCACAGAGTAGCAGCAAGTGTTGTCGCTACTTAATACCCCATACAACACAAATACCCCTCAATGTCAGTAAGGTGTAAGTCAGGGAGAAGGCCTGATTGAGTTAATCACTCTATTAAAATATAGTTTAAATTATGTATATAAATTATAATCCATAATTTAGCTAGTCAAGTCGATCAATCGGAGGTTAACTCTATTAATTAAGTCATGAATTTTTAATATGTTCAAGTCATAAAACTTTGCTCTAGGAACACGAAGAAGACTGCTTTCACAATTGTTCATAATATATTGCCAATTTATTGCCTCAAGGGAAAAAATATCAGCTCTCGTGAACACGATAATGAACCTGTGGGTTCCATAAAAGGCGAGATTTTTCTTGCCGAGCTGGGTGACTCTGAAAATTGGAACTTCCATGACGTAATGGAGTAGACCTCTTTATCAAGTTGGATAATAGCTTAGTTTCTAGTCCAGTACTGGGCTTCACATTTGTGTCTGAATATATTTTTATGTGATTTGAGGTTTTAAATATGTAGATTCATATTGTGACTATCTGGTTTATAACAGCGTCTAGTCTGCACAAGATTTGAAATATTTCAGATGTACATGCCGTCATAACCCAGAGGACCATGATTTGAAGACAATTTTACGTTTTCAGTCCTGTGAAGATTTATTGTGTGGTATCTCTATAAAAATCACACAGTCATAAATTGAAAGACAATAATATAACCCAGTAAGTATATCAGCTTTTACTTAACACGTTTAGTTTGGGCTAACTGAATATCCTAAGATTAAAACATGTTCCTTGAAGGAATATTTTAAAGTTATCTTTTAAATTATAACATGTCTTAAACATGTGTGAAGTTGTACACTTTATAGACAGAATTTCCTGCAGTTCTGAAACCTATAAAAACCAGAATTATAATTAATAACTCTTTCTCGCGCTGTTATTAGTATTGTTACTTAATCTTATGATGAAGTACTCACGGAAGTTATATCTGTTAAAGTTGTTCTTGCGATTAATTTATTACCACACCTTGAAACGTTTAGAAGAATATATGCATGTCTAGACTCTGTGCTAGATGGAGATGCGTGGTCAGCTTGACGCTCTGGCCGCTTCATTTCCATGGCTAGAGAACCCTGTATGCATTGAAGAGGAGGCAGTGTGGGCCCCTGAGCGAGTCTAAAATTGTGGGACGTGCCAGAAAGCAAAAGTCGGATTTTTGATAGTGCTGCTTATTTGCAGAACAGTATTAATAAAATTATGAGTTATGGCCTCATTTAACAATTGTTTTTGAAACCAGACGAAAACTGAATGTACCATAAGGAAGGAAAAATTGGGTTTACATAGTTAAGAGCATGAAGAAATGTTTGCTAAATTACATATTGTTTTTACGTTCTAACATAATTCGTTGAAATAGTAACTTAAAATAATAATGATAATAATAATTGTAATTTTTAAGGACCCATCAGAAAAAAAGGTTTTTTTCATTGCCAACCACCAGATGAATGCTGTATAAGAAAAAAAGCTGTTGATTTCTACATCTTACAAAATACATAAGTACACTGTATAGCAAAATGCAGTATTCGTAACTGTAAAGCAGGTGGTATATTCAGGAAACTTTGTGCTCTGAAGTTTTAAAGTGTTAGTCTCTTTATGAAATTTATATTCCCGTAATTTTTCAAGAAGCAAGTGGACGAATGTTTGTAGGGTGCTTGAGTAAATCCATTTTAGTAAAAACAGCAAAAATCTTATAGGCTAAACATGCAAGAATTTAACTGACAGTGAAATAAACCCCACACTCTAGATATAAGGGAAACATATGAGCAAATGTTATTAAATAAGCTGTCTAAAGAAATAAAGGCATATTATTTACGCGGCAAAGATTATTGGAAGGAACTTTGTTTCGTTGACACAACAATAACAAAAGAGTGGGAAAATGACATAAATGAGCTTCATTGAGGAAAGGAATAGAAAACACGAACAGGAATGATGTAAATACCAGGCCACAACTCTTATCGGCTGTTCCCATCATCGAACTATTTATTTCTTCTCTGTTCCACATTAGCGGCTTCCTAAAGGTTTCGCAGATCATCTAAAAGTTTTTGAAGACCTCAGTTCAATACTTACTGTAAATTATAATTTTCTGACAATTGTATAAAAATTGCACAATCTGCTAGAGATGCTAAATAAGATACTAAAAATGTATGTACGTTATTAACAAAAGAACATAATATTTCATTTTTAATAAAAAAAATACAATAATTTCTGTTAAAATTAATACGTATTTTTAAACACAACGGATGTGTCTCTTCCGCATACCAATTCAAAAAAGCTCACAAATCACACACTGGGAAACTTACAGAATAAAACTCTAAAATTGTGTATTTGGTATCGGCTTCAATGCCCGTTTGAATGTAGGAGAAATGTAAGCACACAGACTTTTCTTCAGTCGGTACCGAAGGCCTCTTCCAGGGACTAAAACGGCCGGGGCGTGAAGCTGACTGCTTACGTCCATAGTGTGCCGAGGTTAAGCAAGAGAAGAGCATACCACTCCTCCTTATAACTTTATGGCGTGAAAAGGGAATACATTTTATTAAACTTTTAAGCCTATACAAAATTACTTTTCGGTATAAATGCAAAGATTAACGTAAAGAAATGAATATTTATTTAGTTAATTTATTCTTGTTATTGCAGTTTGAAAAACTAAAAGCAAGGATCCATAAGAAGCGAAAACCTCGCAGCTTCAAAATGGCCGTCAGCCTTGGGAGGAAGGAAAGTTTGTCTATCGGCGACTTGCGGTGTTTCTGCCCAGGAAAAAAATCCTGTTCTGTCGGTTATGGAACGTCAGTCTTTACAAAACGTAAGAAAGTTTCGTTATAAATAACACTGTTTGTAACATCTTAGACTTCTAAGAACATGTATTCTATTACAATTATCAGTCATTCACATACACAGCCATTTATACAGAAAATGGCTGTTTCAAATAAATTATAACGTATTCTTGTAGTGAACGCGGAAGGAGGAGGATTTTGTAACCAAGTTAATTATAGGAACCGAGTCACAGCGGCCACAGTATGTTACAAAGCAGTATAAATTATAGCTTACAAGAGCGCTGATGCTTCTTGGCTAGCAGACGCAGATGTCTGTTGAGCAACCACAGCCCCGTGTATTAAGGTAGAAATGGCTTAAAGAACCTACACTATTCCACAGAAATCTCGAACAACCACTTTTATTAACTATCAGTTTTGTCAATACGTGTAGAAATGGCACTGCTGTA
The DNA here is from genome assembly GCA_021186555.1 of Reticulitermes speratus. NCBI lineage: Eukaryota > Metazoa > Arthropoda > Insecta > Blattodea > Rhinotermitidae > Reticulitermes > Reticulitermes speratus. The sequence goes on along the minus strand of JAJKFL010000003.1, from coordinate 32,697,402 downwards.
ATATAAAATTGCCCTAAAATGCATTATGATTATCGTACTTTAGGCCGTATTTTCACGTTGCTCTCAATGCCTTATGATTCAAGTTATTCAGTCACATATCTGAGTAGCCGACAACAGCACAAAGGCATTGGCGACAATGATAAGGGGAATGTAAAATAATATTATTATTTTTAATATATTAATAATATTACTGCCACTATCCCTGTATACAAATTGGCAGGATCCACAAATGTTCCACAATTGTCCTCGTTTTAGAAATTTTCTATTCATCTTGGGATTTGTGGGACAAAGTGGCACTCAGAAAAGGTGTCCTCCGGTTTTTTAATTTTTTCTCTGGCTTTATTGTTTCTTCACGGGCCAGTCTTTTTCATTTGTCTTCATAATCTTAGAAATTTGTAGTAATTCTGGAAATTCAAAGCTCTTGGGATATAAGGGCGTGTCCATTGTTTTATATTCACCAGTTTGTTACAAGTGCCTTCAGCCCCTATCAACAGAGTCCTTTTTTCCCTACTTACATAATTAAGGAGCATACTACTCCGAAACGTCAGCCATTATTTACCAATAAGCACGGCGCCGTAACAGAAGGCAAGAATATTTACCGCTCTGAGAATTTTAAATCTCCTACACTGTTTTTCTGTCTTCTTTACACAAATGAACTAACTCAGGATATAGAATTCCAGCTGTAAAAAAGAATCCAAATGTATCACAATCATGCCGCTTTATCATTTGAAACTCCCGACACAGGGCAGCGAAGTCAAAAACAGAAAATATTAAAGGAGAAAATATTTAAATTGTGCTAAATTTAAAATTAATTTAATTTAATAACAATAAATATGCTGTATTTGAAAACATTGATTGTTTGGGCTTTATTAGTGTGCATCTTTACAATAAAATTAAAACCTCATATGAGTTGGTGTTTCACTCGCTCTTGTGATTGGGGAAGGAGACTATTTTTGTCCCCGAATTTTTGTCTTAATTTAATTTTAAAGACGGAAGTTAGAAAAATTCCAAATATTGAGTGTTTAAAAATGTAATGCACAACTCTCAGAATCGTATAGAATTTTAAGGCCTAAATAACTTAACACAATAGAAATTATTTCGTCACTGACGCCCATTACAGAATATTAATTATTGGTTATTTATTTAAGTATATTTTCATCATTTCCAAATGCTGATTAGTAAAAAAAAAAGTCTAAATACCTATACTAGTACGGATATTTAAAAGATATTCAGGGTCTGTCGACTGGCAGGCACATTTTCATTACAGCTAGATAAAAACACAAAAATCTGTGGCCAATTAAAAAAGATCTTGTGCTTATCTAATTATCTGCTGAAGTTAAAATCCCTGCAGCAAATGCTCCTACACTAGGACGTGAACGAGCTTTAAAAGTCCCCACGTTGAAGAGTTAAATAAAACATGATTTTTCCTCATTCTTTAAGTAGCGTTGTAAACTTATATCTGAGTTCAGTTTAAAGCCTTAAAAGGAAATTAAGAATTATATCACATAACGCTGATCAGAAGGCAGCCTCAACATCTTACCGGTTAACAAGGACGCATGGACTGATGCCGTTGTTATTTTTCGTTACGTGTTACTCAGAAACCATTTCCTTTCCATGTCAGAGAAGCACGCACATATGAAAACGATTTTAAGAAGTTTCAGCACCTTCCTGCCAGAGGTATTAAATGTCAGTGGCCACACGCAGCAGTAATCCCGTAACATCTTTAAGAAATAACGATTTTTTGTCATATGTTTAAAAGTAAAATTAAATAAATAATATCAGCTATAAACACGTATATTGACTACCTGAGTAGGAAAGTATCTATATAATATCGTAGTTGTACAACAGTCGTAGACAAAAACCAAATTGATTGTTGCTCGGCTTTGGTTCAGGAAATTGTATTCCTTTCATGTTGGATACGATTAACACCCTTCAAAAATGTACAAAAATATTATTTTGTGTACTTCGTCGGATGCGATGATGTATACATTTATTTTAAAGCACAGAAAACCGCTAAGTACACTTGGCTTTGTAACACAAATCATACGTAAAAGTATTTAAAAAAGTAATTTGTAACACACATTAAATTTATTTTTTCCAAAGCCTCCACTTCGGCTCAAAGGCCAACCCAGCTGCCTATTCAATGTATGGTGGAGCCTCTTTATCCTAGTAAAGAGAGTATGGGGTGAAGTTGACATTTCATCTCACCACCTTCACTCCCCGACGCTACAAATGTGTGGATCTATACCTCCACTCTCAGATATTCCTTCACAGTGTTCACAGGGTTATACTTAGCTTTCCCCACACTAAATAGTAAGTCTCCATTACAAAGACCAGTACGTTAATATTGTATACAAAATACTCATTGCCTAATCTGGGAATGATATCGAGCTGTGGGCAAATGTTAATAAAGGTGCTATTTAAAGTTTATACTGCACCTTAAATTGTTAACATATTTTACCGGCGACTCATTAATGGCAAATTAACTTTATTATACTTCGTCACATGAAATGCTGTGTTTAGACTTGCGTGTTTCTCGTATTTAACGACTAAGGCTGTCAGAAATTTTCTGTCATTATGCTAATGGCTTCAGTTCGAGCTGCCAGAATTTCCGAAAAATAATTCCAGCGTGACTAAAATTCTTTCCGGTGGACCCTGAAAACTCAATATAGAACTGAGAAATTTAGACTCATTTAAATCAACCAAATTACAGCTGATGCAGTATATTTTATTTTCTTTCCCTGAAAGTTAACTTGTTTTTTCGAGTGTCCTTTCTCAGTCAAACATAGGGTAGAGTATTATAATGGCGTATGCGTGCCTTACTTCATAAATAGTACTACATGTTAAGTTGCCACTAAGTTGATAGTACACTGTGCCTGCCGTCATGAGGTCATTCATCATTTCTTGCACATTTGTACAGCGTTCATTTCGTCAAAATTCACTTCATTTTATTACCTTCAACATTTCAAATTCTCCCTACTAACTCAGGCCAATTTGACATTAAGATACCAGTATGTGGAAAAAATAATTCCACACATCCGTATAGACTTATTCTACTTTCTGTGAGTGATACACACGTATTCCTTATGCTTGATATTGCGAATAGCGCGGAAACTTTCTTTTTGCCTCATACTAATTACTGTAATTTCCCCAAAATTCCTTAATGGAACCGAGGAAAATGAAATCAGACGTGGTCATTAACATTATGTCAGGCACAAAGGCATGTGACTTCTTGAAGGTTTATACCATCACTTCAGTGATTTTTCTAAACTTTGCTCCGTATGCTCATATGCTATAAACTGAAACTCATTTTCCAGTTTTCAAGTACATTTTTTCCAGTTTTCAAGTACATTTTTTCATTTCTTGGATAAACTCTTAATTAGATCGCCATTTTCCTTTTTCCAAAAAATAAGGGTAGTTACCACTTGCTCCATTTTTTAGGAAACTTAATAATTCTCAGAAGGAGACTAGTACGTTTCAAGGACTTTGCCAGTCACTTTGTAACCTGCCAAAGCAAAAATAATTTTCTCTTTAACAGAATGTAGATATCACTGTGTATTAAAAATTGGACTAATCCCAAATTGTGCTAAAGGATGTCTTGAATTCTTAACTTTTAAAATGTGATATACCCAACAGAGCACAAAATTTCGGAAATTGAATCTGTTTCCGTCCTCATGTGAAAAATTTGGAGGCGCCAAAACAAATGCATCTAATTGAAACAGCTCTTCTCGATGAGTGAACCAGCCATAAAACCTTCGGTAATTGAGAAAACCTCTCTCTAACGGATAAAAGAAATTTGATGTAATGTCACGTTTTTATCCAAGGATGACATCAGATCCAGTTTCCGGAATACAGTGATGTGTTTGAAATAATCGATGATAAAGTGCAGAAGCTAAGCTATCCTAAATAACACTTACTTTATAGAAGAAAATAGACCTTTAAAAGACGAAGTTAATTGACTTCTGAATTCTATTTTTAACCTGATATACGGATAGGATAGTGATTTACAGATTTAAATACAAGCTGTAAGAGGTTTTTGAAAATTCCGCTCTAGGGTATAAGTTTCAAAGTACTGTCAAGAACTTCTCATTACATTTCCCGTTCAATCAACGATTATGTTAGACTTCCTAATATACTTTTATGGTATAAATGCCTCTACAAAATTAACATTTCTCATGTTTTACGTAATGAGCTTAAAGAAGGAAAATTATTGTAATTATTTAAGTTATAATCTCCCGGTTACTCCTGGTAGAAGCATGGCTGGAGTCTTTCTCTTAGTCTCTCCAGGTATGTGGTGTGTATGAAAGCGTACCCCAGCATCTGCTTTCCGTTAGGAATGCTTGCCGACATCTCTCACAACGGACAGAAGAAAGAAAAAGAAATTCAAGATGTCTGCGGCAGAATCGCTGTCCTATACTGGGGTATAAAAGAAAGCAGCAAAATTTCTGGCAGTAACCCTCATTCGCGCGACAGAGGTAAGTTCAATAAAGTATCATACAAAGTAAACACATGTCTTAACAAGTTCTGATTCGATGCATAAAAACCAACCCTTACATGTTATTGATTAGTAAGCTTCAGAAAGTGCCTTTATTTAAATACGCAGTATTAAACCGAGTGGATCTGAATACATTCGCATTACATGAGATACCGTGCAATAGTTAGTGCCCAAGTAGCCGTGTTCACATATCAATTACATAAATATCATTACCACCACATAATAATTTTGTAAAACATAACATTAATAAATTACCATAATATGTGCTTTTATTACCATCAAAGCATATGCATATATTTGATTGGTTTACCTATATATACAAATAATAAGTAGCAGGTTCTACTAAATTATGGCAATACTCGCATAATATGTTGCAAGTAGGATCTGCCGATGGCTTCTTCATTAAACGGAGAGCTAAATATCAAGAAATTTAAAAATTTGTTTTAAATGTCCACCATAATAGTTACCAAGAATACCATTCATAAACACATTTTCACGTATAACGTTCTTGCACTTTATGATGAATTATCGTCTGTCATCTTTAAGAAATTATGCGGCATTTGTTAAATAGCATAACTGCCAGTTCCGGGTTTCAATGTCTTCATATTATCAGCTGACAACTCAAAATGTTCACCAGAATTGACTGCATCAGTAGGCGTACTATTAGCCATAAGAATTTCAGTCCCACTCCACCTACCGAATGCTTTACGGTCTAATTCGTGTATTATGCGCGCACACACCCACCCACACACACAGTATATTTATGTGTTTCATGTGGTTCTCTCTATGAATATCGAATCCTCCTATATGTAGCATTAACATATTGGTTTTTATAATTGACATGGACTAAATTCTGTATGAGGTATGAATTAAATTTTTATTTAGAAGGCAGATGAATTTATCTTAAAAGTGTTAAGGTTGTTTAGTAATATATTCTGTTTTTTAAGATTAAAAAGAGGCTATGTCAAAAAGGGAAATATGAAATAAAGGTAAAAGAAGTGTAGCCTATTTACTGAAAAAAATGGAATTCTAAGAATTGTTCCTTGCAACATTTTTTCTGACGGCGTGAGGCGAGTTAAATTTTCTATGTCGAAAATTTAGCTTTTTAAGAAGACGAAACATATTATAAAAAGTATTTCAATTACAGAGTTTTGACGATGGTTTATTACATTTAGTACTGTGTTAACTTTCGTTAAGCACGTAGGCTGCATGCGAGATATTCTATTTCAATATGCAGTAGAGTTATAAAACAATTTTTACAAAGAAATGTCTACATTTCAAATACTGGACTCTTTTACACCATGCCAACTGTGTATAAAAGTGGTACATTTGGTATTTTGCGGTTTTGCTTTGGTTTTATTCCCTGATGATGATCCCTTGTGGATCGAAACATGTAGGAATATTCAGTGCGATATTGTAATATAAATATCTAAAGAAATAATGTTGTGCATTTTTTTGGTCGAGTTTTGCGAATTGGTAAAAACCAATTTGCAGGTGCTTTCACAACGCTGCTAGGAAAATCGGCTAATTTCCTCCTGCCCGACACCCTTTCTGCCGGCGTGGAAAAGCGCAAATGCCATCAAAGGAGTATCGTAAAATTTCATAGTTTGCTGAAATTTGTTGACACAGTTCGATATTCATCAAAACGTACAAATCAGATAATTTACACGAGTACCTACGTATATTTATGGCTTCTGACCGTCATTAGCCATTGTAATTGAGACAGGCTGTGTTCTCTGTCACTTAAGAGATGAGATCTAAAAAGTATTTGACGATCTAAACGTGACGATCAAGCATTATCTACCGTAAATCTCCCCGTCCACGGTATCTGGATGTTTACGGGATATATATTGTATCGCCTGTAAACCTACTGCTCAGATACAGTAAAATCTTCTGTTTGAGATTTGTGCCTGTAGAAACTCACATTGAAAGTAATCGCATCTTTTATATTTTCTTAAAGTTATTTAAGAATTTAAAATCTAGAGAAACCAAGAAAACGTAAATGCCAGAAGTATCAAGATCTGCGGATATTTGATAACTGAAGATTTATCTGCCCACTAAGGTTCCAAAAGTAAAATAAACAAAGTCCAAAAGTCTGTGTAGTCCCAAATATTTCAGTTTTGTAGCTAATATAATCCTCTCTTATTTTCGCTTACTTAATTCTTGGAGCTGAATCCGTGAAAATTTAATAGCCGCTCACCTACTCACGACATTTCACGCCCTTATGGAAACCAAAATTACTAACTTATTTACTAGGTTTCACATCTGGACCCTACCCACAAACGAATCTATTCGAAATTCTCGCATATTTATTTTAACCCTCACTTTTATTGCCATTCTATCACCAAATAATTCTATCAAAGTAGTTCTTCCCTGAAAGCTTTATGCTTGTTACATGACCGACCAATCTATTCTCTTGTTATGAAATTCCTAGTGGAAAATTATCAGATGAAAACTACAATTTGATAAGGCCTCTCGCGTATTCAAACATTTTCTTAATCATCCTGTTTTACGACAATAAAAAATCGTTTTCTTAATGGAGGTGACAGAAGGTAAAACATACCTACTGTATTGCATATATGTAAGTCATTGGAAGTTAAGCTTTTATTATACTTTAAAATAAGTGAGAGAAAAATACAATTGTGTTTCGCGCATTATACAAATTTTTTCAACGTATGGCATATTTCAATAACTTAAAAAAAGGTAAAAAAACCTAAATTTGCACTATAGCATATCATGTAGGCACAGAAGGGTGTCAGAGGTATAGGACTACCCTTTCTTTAACCTCAGCGCTAGATGTGAGTGGGTGTTCAAATCCACGCACTGGCCGCTATACCATCGAAGTACATCCCTAATACCAATTGTTTAGGAGGCTGTGTGAGCCTCGGAGATGACCTCGACCGGTGCGGAAAATTTCCCCTGAACTAGGGTTCGAATCCCAAACCTTCCAGCCTATAGCTAGTCGCTATAGGGTACCGATTACGCTATCACGGCCGCGAATACACTATTTTGTATATATAAAACAATAAATGTGAATATTCTCTGTACCCGGTGGAAATAATTTATCAGTCAATTAGGCCTACCGTTACATAAAACAGTCGTGCACTTTGGACGTATTTCTACTGTTACATTTTAATTTCTCGCAGTACCTGTAAGTTACACATGCTGTGCCTGTCTGAGAACTTCAGAGCAAAATAACACAGACTTTAGACGCATGTCCCTTGTCCTTCTGCTGTGTTATTAACCGTCCTGTGGTGTATTGTGTACAGAGCGAATGTGATCGAAGAACTAGTATACATAGCCAGCTGTAAAACACAATTTTAATTATCATTTTAATACTTTATACTACAACTATCTTCAATTCTAAAATAATTTTTAATAAAAAGGAAAACACCGAAGAAAGAAAAACTATTTACTATGAACAGAAAGACAAGTGATATTTAGTGCTGGTGGCTTACAATAGTTATGTGTTATGAAAATGAGTGAAAAACAGTTGGATGTTTGGAAGATTGTGAACTCTCGACGAACCCCCATGAGAATGGCACAGGGTGTGCCGAAACATATGTAGGGTCAAGAAATCGGTGAAAAAAATGTGTAGTGCATTTTTTTGGATTGAAATAAAATTAATTAATTGTCAAAAATGCACGGTATATATAATATAAATTTCAACTGATAAAGTTAAAACAATTGAAAAGAAATTGTTAAGGAAGTAAAGTAATAAGTTATAAAAATTGGAACACCTAATGATGAGAACAAAGAAGTTGTCTTCAATTTAATTATCAATGAAATGAAACCGTCAAAACACAATTTGCTTCTTTATTTCGGCGTCCATGAATTAAAAACTTAAGGCCGTGCCATGGCTCAGACGGTTAGTCAACGGCCTAATTCGATCCCGGGTCGGTCCATGTGGAATTTGTGGTGGACAAAGTGGCACTAGGACAGAATTTTCCCCAAGTACTTCGGTTTTCCCCTGTCCACCGGTGCACCATTACTTGGAAAAATGAAAAAACTGATCATCTTTCTCTCCATCTTCATCACAGGGTTGCACAATAACGCTCAAGGCTGCGGTGAGTCCGTAGCGTCTGCTGAGGGGCCTTCTCTCAAACACACAAATCATAACAAACTCACAGCACGTTTATTGGCCTAATTATTCTAAGAGTACAGAATTAGTAATAGGAAACAGGACTATTATTATCCGAACTTTTTATGCCTTGGATTTAGTTGTTGTTGATAATTATATAAATATATTTGTAGTTATATGCTAATGATATTTTTATATTACGTGCTTCTTACATATTTATGTTATGTGATATTGTAGCACTTCTTCCTTCATTTACGGAGTTTATTATTATGCAATTTCACAAATCTATTATCCGATTCAATTTCACCCTATTTATACACTTGAATTATGAATATATATGAGCCAACAAAGAGAATTTATACTCGGAAGTATAAGAAATAAAGCATAATTTTATACATAAACCACTCAGCAAACCATGTATTCTGACAGGACCTGTCTGTCAAAATTACATCTTCTTTAGATTTGAAACGCCACTGGGACGAGTGAAGCGCCATCATCAGGCGGCCTGGCCAAACCTTTACGAGGTGGTCGCCGTAATTTCATGGCCCATAAAATTGCGTGTAACACTTCTCTTTTTTACACTATCTCACTCCTCTTCTCATATTCTCACTTCACGTACAGAAAGATTTGAAATAAAAACAATTTAAATCTTTTATCATCTTGTTGAGTTTGTTCCTGGCGTGTAGTTAATAATTTACATTGGAAAATGATAACAGAATTAGTATAGTAGTGACAGTAATACAGTGTTAGAAAGATTAGAACCTACATTTATTGTACTGGTTGTGTGTGTGTGTGTGTGTGTTCCGATCCCTAATGTTAATGCGGTGTCTGCTTTTACACTTTATTTTACTAGAACAAAAATTTTAGACTTTCTAACATTATTTATGTTTTCCCAGTATTTGCCATTAATCTCATACAAAATAGCTCGGACAATATTAACCTGTTATAAGTGAAGTATGTTTTGTTATAGTGCAAAATTCTGACGACAGCTATGAGGATGACTAAAGATTTACGTATATATTTTAACGTCAAAATATAAAATACAACATAGGGTGTACAGTAATATTTCGAGAATTAAATGTGTTACAAATGAATTACAACGTACAGGGATTCCAATTTATATGAAATTAAGTAACACACAAAGTGATTTGACATGTCTTTTGCGGTTTATGAAGAAATTAACTACCCTGAATTCAGATAGGAATTATTTAAAACTAATGAATCAGTGTAGAAATTCATCAGATTAGTCTGAATGATATGAATTATAAAAAGCTTGCTTTTATGGGTAATTTTTACGCAAGTTTTTAAATACACAATTTTGTTTGAATTAAAATTCCATCTGCATTCACAAAAGTGTAGACAAGTCGTCTTTCGTTTCGAAGCTAGATTTGTCTTCTGGGATACAACACTATGCCTTTGGGCGTTGTTCATGACGTTTCCAGATGTCGCAGTGTCTTTTCCTTCGCAGTTAAGGAGTCCAAGACAGTGCCTTCGAAATGGCAGGAGTTAATCGCTCAATGACGCAGCGTCACATCTCAGAAGGCTGGACTCGTCAATAACACCGCTGTTAAAAGCTTAAAATCTCAAACGTTCTTAATGCCTACTTGTCAGGATTTTCAAGGAATATGACATTTTTTAGAAAAAATAAATGTTTTAATTCACTGTTCAAAATAATATTCCCTTATTTGTGCCGAAGGATAAGAAATTATTTGCGTCATAATTCATATCCCTAAGCATAATCTATTGCAGATCTATAAAATATTTTTTAAATGTAAGCTAATTGTTTAGAAAAATGTGGAAAACTGATTTAATTATGAAAAAAGGCAAAAGTACGAGTAGTTCATGTCTTTGCGACAAGGACACGATTATGATATGAAATATTTTTCTCTATATAAATCACTACGTCAATTTCAAAATTTGTAACGACTACAAAATTTCAACTAAATATTAACAAATATCAATTTTTATTATGGGACTATCGGTAAGAAAGTATGTTTACAATGCTTATATTTTGGCTCATTATTGCCAACAGTAAAAAATAAATCTTCTGATTTAATTGTGTTATTATCCCTTTACGTACCATATAGCCCTCACCACGGTTCTTAGACTGGTTCGCAAAATTGCAAAAGCGACTATTAGTTTCGTCATCTCTCTCTGTCCGTCCTTTCGTCCGTCTGTCCTTATGTCCTTCCGCATGGAACAATTCGGCTCCCATAGGACGGATTTTCATGAAATTTGATATTTGAGGATTTTTTAAAACTGTTAAGAGAATTCATGTTTGATTAAAGTCTGACAAGAATAACGACTACTTACATGAAGAAACCTCTGCATGTACGATAATATCTCGCTCAGTTCTTCTTAGAATGGGAAATGTTTCAGACAAAAGTTGAACAGAAAATCAAAACACACGTGCCATTTATGATATAATGTGGAAAAATATGATAGAGTCAGTGAGGCCACAGATGACAATATAGTATGGCCCATGCGCTTTGCATGCTGGATAAATAAGGCTACAGACGCAGTCAGAATATGTAATACTTATTGCTTTTCCACAGCACCAATTTTTATACGAACGCGCTTCAGTATTATGTTACACGTACATAGACTGTCTTGCTGGCATTTACGATTACTGTGGGATGAAGTTTCTATTCTCGTTGGTAGCAGTTCATGGACTCTCTTCTCATATCTTTCTCGATTTCGGAGGAATTTTCTTACTAAAATTATTTACATATTCCTTCTATCACACAACCTTCTCTCACTCCTACTCCAAATTTTTCACATGCTGGATCTCGGTCCCGATAATTTTGAACAATCCATAAAATGAAATTAAATAAAAATGTCTGTAATTATAACAATCAACAATTTGCAGGCGGGAGTTCAATTCCCGAAACGTCGTGTGAGACAATGGATAAAGTTAAACATAGTTCCTGTGTTATGTATGAAAGCCCGTAATCTCTTGTATGCTGAAGATATCCCTCTGTACATTCGAACATTCCTAAAATGGATTTGTTCAAAACTGCAATTTACATTTTATGCAAACTACAAAGGAGAGATACAGCACTATTCTTCTTACTTGCCATTCGCTTCAAGATTTGGCGAGTTATTTTAGCTTATATGAGAGAAAATAAGGCAAAACCATTAGCATGCAAAGTGAAGGCAGGGATCTGTCATCAGCACGCACTACGGGGGTCCTCAGTGTCGTATTCCTACCAGCATTAGACGTATTTTAGGAGACGAGGTACTGATGATGGCAGTGAAAAGAGGTTGAGAAGAAAGGATAATGGATAGATAAGAGAGGGAAATGGTAGGACCACCTGTGAAGAGGAATATCCCATCTCCGAAATACTCTAAAACCCCTTCCCACATTTTCTTTCCTCAAAACTCTTTCCCCTAACCCGCTCTTTCAACACTCCCACTTCCTACACCCTGCAGCCGCCATTTCCTTCCCTCGCTTTATCTTTGAACGCCAACTGCTCATTCTCAGAAGCTTGAGCTACAGCGTCAAAAGAGAGACGTCAAAATATTCTGTTTAATATTTCTGAAAGTAACCAATTTAAGAGCAAAAAATTATGTTACATCTGAAACATATATTTTTTATTAAGTCCAGTTCAGTAGGAGGGAAAATTCTCCTATTTATCCAGATTTACAACATCCAATTTAATATTACCTTTCCATTTACTCTTAAAGTCTCCACAGTGGTCTCCTCTGTTCAGGTTTTCCAACTAAAGGACTGTGTGTGTTTATCATCTCTCCATAAGGGTTGCATTTCTCATGCATCTCATCCTGCCTTATTTGACCTCAGTTATAATTAACATTATCAAAATAAATCTTGTAGCTTCACGTTACGTAACTTTTCATCCTCCTGTAACTTCTTCTCCCTTCAGTCCATGTACTCTCAAACACCTTCGATTTATATTCTGCCGTTAGAGAGAGACACGTAAAACATAATAGGCGAAGCTACAGTTTTAAACATTTAAATACTTTGGCTTTTAGACATGGCTGTGAAATTGCATTTTTGTAAGGCTTTGAGCATACTTAGCCTGTCCTAAGACAATGTGACTCTTCCACACTGATAGCGAAATCCAGAAGTCTTTCACCCTTTGGAAGTAGGATAATAATGAGCAGGAATAAGATACAGGAATTCACAACACCTTACAGGCTATAGACCCACAGTGGATAAAAAATTTAAAAGGTAATATTGCCCATTTGGAAGCCATGGTGGCGTGGGGAAGTGGAGGCGTAAAGTTCCACATTTTTATCCTCTGCACTACATGCAGGAAAGTGGCCGGATACGTGACCCAGTCACTTTACCACTCCCAGTACCCACTGAATAGGAGGCTGGCTGGGCCCACGGCCGTAAAAAGTTTTAACATTACCGAAACTGATAAAACGTATTTAGGCCTATTAGCAACTGGCTATTTCCGACAAATCCCTGATCTTGAAGTCACTATATATGACTAAAAATAAGCAGCATTTCGACAGATAACAAAAGGAAGGTGAAAACCAAGCGTATGAAAAATGGGCTGAGATATATTTCCGACAACCATTTAGTCAAAAAAAATTTTCCACTTCTTTCATGGCCTCCTTTTAGATTTATGAACTCTGTAGAATAAAAGGTAAAATTGCTCCTGTCCACGCCATGAAGACATATAAGGAGAATAGAAGTATAATTCCAATAATTCTTAATTTCGGTCCTAGATAGAGGTGAGTAGAAATTTACGTAACAGAAGCTTTTCCTCCAGGAAAGAAACGTGGTACACTTTATAGGAAGCTGGGTGGACCCTAGAGACTCGCTGGACGATTTGGAGAAAAGTCTCTTGTTCTCACCGGTGAAACCAGGATCTTCTAGCCCGTAGCCTAATTTTGCTACCGGCTACTCTATCGCGGCTCACGATTTCAGATTTATGGCTTTAAAAATTTGTTCACTCCTACCTACTTAAAGCAATATAAATATTAGGCTACTATTACATATGACGATAACACCATACCACTGACAGCAGTAGCATGTATCGAAAATTTAATTAAAGGCTTTTGAAACAATAACTGGAATGACAGAAAAGTCAAGATTCTTAAAATGTAATAAGGTAAATATTCTAGGTTATGTATCACTAGTCCTAGATCGATTACAAACTGGAGGAAAGCACAAACCCTAGAAGGTCCTATCATGACAGTCCTCATATTTGTGTGGAAAAAATAACAATAAAAAAGAGATATTTCCTTGGCGTGGGACTTCGAAGTGTTAAAATGGATTGAAATAACCGTCGCAATAACTATATTAGGAATGGAAGCCAAAGTTTTGTAAATGTTATAGCGATCACTTCCTAGGATTTTGCGCAAGGCTCCTTTGATATTTACGTGCTAATGTGAGAAACCTGAAGCGGTGGACTGCAGTATTGACAAAGGCGAAGGGCTGCCCGCGCAACAAAGTCCGTGCGTCAAGCAAGTGTGACGGATTTGAAATTTTACTAACTAACGAACTAACTCCATGGAGCAGAGTCCTTCTTGAGAAGCTAACAGGTCCTCAGCTAGTCAAGAAATTCCCCGCGTTTTATGGAACCCAAAGATTCATTACCGCATTCACAAGAGCCCGCTACCTGTCCCTATCCTGAGCCATATCAATCCAGTCCATGCCCCCCATCCCACTTCTTTAAGATCCATTTAAATATTATCCTCCCATCTACAACTGGGTCTTCCAAGTGGTCTCCTTCCCTCAGGTCTTCCCACCAAAATCCTGTATGCACCTCTCCCCTCGCCCATACGTGCTACATGCCCCGCCCACCTCCTTCTTCTTGATTTGATCACCCGAATAATATTTAGTGATGAGCACAGATCATTAAGTTCCTCGTTATGTAGTCTTCTCCACTCCTCTGTTACCTCGTCCCTCTTAGGCCCAAATAACCTCCTCTGCACCCTATTCTCGAACACCCTCAGCCTGTTCCTTCCTCAGTGTGAGAGACCAAGTCTCACACCCATACAAAACAACAGGCAAAATTATAGTTCTATATATCTTAATCTTTGTATTTTTGGATAGCAAACTGGATGACAGAAGATCCTGCACCGAATGATAACAAGCATTCCCCGACTTCAATCTGCTCTTCATTTCTTCCTGAATGGAATTTCGATACGTTAGGGTTGTTCCCAAATATTTGAACTGTTCCACCCTTTCAAAGGATTTATTATCTAACTTTATGTTGTGATTTTTTCCTGCATTCTGATTGCGAGACATGACCATGTACTTAGTTTTCTCAGCATTTACTTCTAAACCAATCTCCTTACTAGCGACTAATAAAGCTTCTGTGTTTTTCTTTATAGCCTGTATGCTTCCGCGCAATATATTAACATCATCAGCATAAACTAGAAGCTGATGTGTATCATTTAATTTCAAGCTCTCCTGGTTTGCCTGAATCCACCTAATGGCATATTCCAAAGCAAAGTTGAAAAGCAATGGGGATAAAGCATGTCCTTGTTTCAAATCATTCTTAATGGGAAATGTGTCAGAAAAATGTTGGAATTTTACAAAGATGGCAAATATTTCTTTGTGATCTTTGAACTCTCCAGGCAATTATCGGGATAGTACGTAAACTGGGCCATAAGGTTTGCTTCCACAAATTTGCGCTTCATTGTTCTTTGATTAACATATCACTCGGACGTACATAGTACATTCGGAGGTACTAGAGATTCTTAGAATCAATAACAAATAAACCAATATGAGGTTGGAAGTTAACAGATAATGACCGAATGACAGATGTTATATAGAGGTCTACTTTGTCCAGCTGGATAGGTCCTCCAATGTAAGAAATATTCATAAAAGTGAGATGTGAAAGCTACAAGAACCGTGTCTGATTTTCGCGTGTTTCTGGTGACCTTGGGCGTTACTGTGAATTGTAGGTGGTGCGTGACGAGGCATGGAATCAGCAATGACGTCTGACAAAGCAATTAGGGTAGCAGAGACGTCATGATCTACCTAGCACGTGCAACGTGATGCACGACTTGCCCACTTAGAATTGCACTTTTTAACCATCCTTATGCCGGCAGTTATACTTTCTTCCACTACCGTCGAAATGAGTTTTTTGTGATCGAGAATGTTGTCTTACTAAAATATGTGAAGTATGATGACACCTAAGAACAAACGTTTCGTCTCCACTATGTATTGCAGCTAACTCTTAATATGAATATTCCAAATCTTTTAAATACAGTTTCAACACTGAAAAGCGTAAAATCATTTCTGATGTACAAATGCCCGCATCATATAGGCCTGTTATGAAAACCAAAGTGAAACTTGTTACATTACATTTGCCAATCAAAGAGTTCTAGTGTGATATGATCATAAGTCAATTTGTATGTCTATAATAATAATAATAATAATAATAAGTATTATTATTATTATTATTACGTTATCACTAATAACAACAATACAATAATAACACAATTTTCTTATTCATTCATTCTTTTCGCCACGTAAACTGGAACAGATACTTGAAGGCTTATAATGACTGCAATATGTAATTGTAAAGCCTGCAGAAATGTTGAAATACTGGCTGAGCTTCACGATTAAGGAATGAATAAAATATGCACTAGTGCAGGTTTTAACGTACCTTCTTCAAATCAGAGGGTAGGCTAAGTATTTTTCTCGCCATTATCACCCACGAAATCTGTTCGCTTTTTCAGTAACGTTACTGTACTAGCTAATATTCTGGTAATTATTAAATTGCAGGTCAAAAGCATTCTAATTCATAACCACAAAATATAACCCTATATATTAATCAGTAATGGAGTTTTATTTTCATTGATACTTGTAACGAAAAATGGTAGAGGTGAAAGACAAACATTAAATTTTTTAAGCATATATAAAACAGAAGAAACAATCCAGATGTAGGCAGGATGAAAAAACTTTAAAAGATTTAGTGCCTAAATATCTATCGAGAGAAAATGAACTGTTTAAGATTTTGTGACAGTATAGTATACAACACACCCAGCGAAGTTAACTGCCATATATACTCAACACATAATAACGAAACCTGTGACAATTTGTTGTTTATGCCCATTCATATATTTTCTTTACATACACACAAACACACACACACGCACATACACCCTATATTCCTCTCATAACATATTAAGCTATGTAAGCAAACGAGGAATCTCGAAGATAGATACCAAATGGCAGGCTCAGCAACTATAGTTCTGGAAGAAGTATGGACTCATAATAGAAGATAAGATAAATTCAGGGTTGACATCTCCTTGTGTGGTCCGCTGTACAGGCAGTCCTATACAGACGATAAGATATGAGCAGAAGCATTGAAATTTCCACATACAACATATACTTATATAAAAACGGGGAAGATAGGAACTTGATGACGCGATGCTTTCTTATTGGAATCCTCAGTTACAGGAAATAAAATGAAAATAATACGCCTTCCTACAACTGATCCAGTTTCTCTCGTTTAACTCATAAAAACAGTAGAGGTGTAAATAAATTGAACAACAATAGCAAATATGATAACAATGAGTTCAGGTAGAGGTATAGTTGTCTCTATGCACACCAAGAAGGCATAAAAGTGAGTGGAGGTACAGCTCCACTCGCCTTAAACTGACACTAAAGGGAAATGAGTGGTCAACGTCAAGCACCGGCCGCTTTACTTTCGCGAAAATCTCCCCCGTTACCCTTTGAATAACGGCATGGATGGGACTCATCATCGTCATCCATCACCATCACTACCACTACCATAATCATCATCATCATCATCACCACCACATCATAAGAAATTTAAATTCAAGAATAACATTCGTAGAGAAAAGGGTAATTTACTTATACGGTACATGGTTATACTGGTATCTGTGGGCCGGGATAACGTGGTCAGTATAACGGCTAGCTACGAGTTGGACGGTCCGGGGATCGAATCCAGGTAAGGCGAGATTTTCCGTACCCGGTCAGATCGGCCGAGGGGCCTACCCAGCCTCCTGTGCAATGGGTAATGTGACATACCAAGGAGTAAAGCGGTCGGGGCGTGGCGTTAAACACCCATTACCGTATAGCACCGAAGTTAAAGAAGGAGTAGAGCTATACCTCTACTCCTTCTCTTCCATGGCAGGTTGTAAGGTGAACTTTATTTTTTTCACCTTTGCTGTTGGCATCTGCTCGTCACAACCAAAAGCGGACTGCATATTAAATTAGGTTGCTGAGTTGCTACTGACCAAGAGAACTGCCGCCTTGTCCTGAGATTAACCAAGAGTTTACAAGCGTGACGTTCTCATAAGGCCTATTGTTGTCAGGGGCTCACAGAAGGAGGGGAGGTGCCGGGCTGCAGCTCCGCCCCAAACCCCCCAAAACCGAAATTTAAAAACCAAATATTTTATAGATATTATGAGATCAAAAGTAATCAGCCACTGAAATCGGCTGATGAATATTAAATTAGAATTTTAAAAAATAAATTAATAAAATTAAAGAAAAAAAAGAATATAGGACACTGTAATTGAGTCATGGAACATGTAGTTATATTCGTATGTATATAAATGCAGTTGCAGAGAGTGTTCTGTTGTACTTACAACATAAATTTTATAAGATAAATTTTAAAATAAAACATAAATTATATATAGCATTAGGGGAAGCCCCCGCCCCCACCCGAAGGAAAAATTCTGGGTGCGCACCTGATTGTGGGTACCTATATGATGCTTCAAATTCAACTATTCATAGGATAATGAGATCTATGTATAGGTTTCATTTGTTTCTAAAGAAAAGCCACTCTTTCTAAGAATCACTTAAAGACTAACATTTGTAATACGTAAAAGTGTATGATGTTATATTTGAATGTAGGAAACCAGGTTCTTATATACATTATTTAGATCTGTTTAGTCTTTTAAAAAATCAAACGAATAGTCTAATCGGCACTGGAGTCCAATAAGTACGACTTGAGAAAAATCAATATCAGTAAATGCCCTAAGAATTCGATTTTTCTCTAAGATTCGTGAGGTAACAAGAGAAGTTCATAGGCTAAAGCGTGCTGATCTCTCGTAAAACGATCCGTCTTCCGTTTTAACCCGTACATGCCTTCCATTAATGTAGCATGCTGGGTGAGAGTTGAAGCAGAATGGGCGTTCCAGCAGTTCACGATAGCAGTGTATTGCCACTTTAGACATCTCTTTTTCCCTTCTATTCCTTTTTGCACTAAAACCCTGCGTGACTCCTTTCCAGGCCTCTTGAAAAGTTGAACTTACTTCCTACAGGATTTTCAACAAGGCCCACCTCTTCTATTCTAGTCAGGCATCTAAAGCAAGAACATTTGCTTTCCAGAATGGGATGGGGGAGTAGTTTATACCAGCAGGTCTCCCTTCTATAGCAGACGGCCATTGTTAAGCTGTCTTCCATTTCACCGGAACCGTCCTTTCAAAATGGTGGCTATTAAGAACCCAGCCACTAAAAACACAACATTTATGCTTGAAAAAGCAGGGGTCACTTAAATAACGGATGGAAAAGGGTACTTTCCGCTTTAATTAAGATTCGATGCAGAGAAGTTTTAGTAGTTGCACTGCCTTATATAATCCAACGCTTCATTTATTCCCTAAATATAGAAAAGGTGTGCCTTCATTACTTTGAGTAAATAATTGTTGAAGAAATTCTTTATAAAATATAACCCATTCAGATACAGCCATCTAATAGACCGAGATTTTGATGAATTTTGCGAGTGCTTATGAGGTAAATAAAGGCTAGTTTTGAAGTAAAAATAAATATATATACCCAATAAACTTTTTAACGAAGACAAAACTGGAGAACATTGCATAACCTTCAGCTTCACGAATTCTAACCCTCATCGTTTACTATTAGGGCTATCAAATGAAGCAGGATGAGCTAGGTGGGGCATGCAGCAGGCATGCAAGAGATAAAAAAGTCTTAGAAAACTTCAGTACGTTTATGTGAAGGTAAAAGACTGCTAGATACATTTAGGATCAGGTAGAGGAAAATATTATGACATGATATAGACACACAGGTAGGGAATGTCTGACTACCTGAGTAAAAAGTAGATTCTCAGCGAGGACTTTGATTTATCAAGCAACTTAGTTAATTCAAACTACATTCCAATATAATAATAGAAAGTTTTTTCTTTTTCGTGATGAAAACACGTGACTTATTTTGTCTGGTTTAAGGCAGCTGCTGGTTATCTTTTCCCTTCTTAATGTAATCAAAGAGATAATAAATTTCTCTGAATAAATTATTCAACAGTAGCGCAGATTACAAATTTTAATGGGTTTAACCATTCCTGTCAACGAAATTAACAAGTATTTCTAGGTTTCTGAACACTGCATCTTCTAATATTTCACTTGTTTTTTTCTCGTTGTACTAAATCTCAGTAACAACAACGAAACAAGGACTGTGTCTAATGTTAAATCATACAGTGAAATTTAATACCATTTCTATGAGTGTATTTTATAAAGTACCCAAATTGTTAAGAAGTTTTATATTTTTATGGAGCTTAATATCGTAATATCGGGAAACTGGATTTTCAGATTACAATAGAAAAATGTTATTACATATCACAGGTGGAATAAGTGTGTGTAAAGAAACAAATAAAATAAAAATTATGGGAATAATATCACTGTTAATGCGGTGGATGAAAACGATTTGCGACAAGCAATAAAAGCACTTGAGATAAGGATTAAAGGGTAAAATAATAGAAGTACATGACAGCCAGGATAAGCATTGTAAATTTTTTAGAAGATTAAGGAATTTACGATTGCGTAAACTCCATACACACCACCATGTGGCTCTGTAAGCAGGCAGTAAATATTCTGACGCAATTTTATTGTAAGTTTATAGTACAAGAATAAGTAGTTGTCACACAGTAGTCAAGAAAAGCCTTCTATACACTTAAAGTTCAAACATGATATTCCACAGTTAAAAGAAGCAAATAAAGGTAAAAATAGCTGGTCTATCTGAGTACGCTGGAGCCGCAACACAGTTTAAAAACGTATCTTCAGAAGCAGCTGTATCAGTAACATTACTGGACATAGAAGCAGCAAGGAAATTCGAAACAGAAGAAGTAGTCAATATTGTCACCAAATAAAAAGTTCTGTGCATTCGGTCGAACCTATTCCACGCTCACTCTCAATCCACATCGCTGCTCTATGGCTAAGAAACAGGAAGTTAGTTACCTACCTCCTCGAAATTAGAAAAAAATCTTAGAAGTAAGACAAAGTTTTTGTGGATATTTAAGATGAAATGGATTTCCTTAAAATATAGTGTTTGTTGCTCGCATAAATGCAATTAATGAGCGTATAAACATTTCTTTTGTTGAGAGTAGTGTACACAAAAGTCCAGGTTTATAATCCATTCTTAAGCCTGCTGAAAACGAGTGCTCTTTTCATGTTATTAATGGTCATAAACCAACGCAATTAGACTGAGGGTGCTGGAGGAAACAGTGGTGGGGAGAAGAGCTGGACTAAGAGAAAGAAAATAAGAGAAGGTCTGTGCAAGTTGCGGGATGTAATGACTATTTCGTAATTTTTGTTCTCGCCAAATATTTTTAGGTCGAGCAAATCTCCCAGAAGATCCACGAAGGAATGATATGCAGAATTCCAGGTTCTATGAACCTACAACTTCGTCACAGGAATGTGGCTTGTGTTTAGCTCAGATACAAGCATTTCGAGGTTTTGCGATGAACTATACGAGACACGCTTCAGTGAACATGACACTGCAACGATATGTCAAGATTGCGAATGTATGCAGTAAAAATGCACATGACTGCCACGACATGTCCATGTCATGAGCACCTAATTCTTTAACAAATGTGGGCCTGTACTTGTGGCATCCGTCCTTTCTCATCAAAAGTCTCATGGAGATTCTTGGAATCTAGAAATATCCTTTCTTTCTCGTAAAAACACGCTCACACGAGATGCTCCTCGACAGCCAGTGGGCTTGTATTCGTCATCAACGATGTCATAAGACGAAGAAATGCACTGGACATTCGCCGTTGGTTTTGGAAAACACGCCCGCATTAGCACACCCATGAAATAAAAATTCCAACGTTAAAGTGGGAATCCCTGCAGCTGTGTGTCACGTGACACCGCTCACTCACCTGCTTCAAAATGTCTCCCTCTGCTAGGCAACACATGCCGCATACGTGCCATAGTCATAAATAATACCATCTCTTTTGTTTTTTTCATGAACAATCTTTTGTTATGAAAGATCTGATCACGAATTATGTTAATCTATGTACTTGTTTGATCGACTGCTTCTAGTGAAGTAAGAAATGTTACGTCTGTGACTTTAACTACCAACACTGCAGCGACTGTTATAAACATAATGAAACGTGAAAGAAAAAGGCATCCTGTGAACAATATTAAGACTGAGAAATTAATTGCTCTTATTGGCAAATCAAAGCAATTTTAAGAGGGATTTGTAGAACAAAATACGTTTTATATTGACAAATAAATAATGTTTATTAATCCTATGGAACACATAAGTAAATACACTGTGCAGAGAAATACAAATGCTCTTAAAGTTACAGCAGGTGGTGCTAATTTTACTACTGCAGTTGACTAAATTGAGTGTTTTATTAAGATTCTATACCTGTGATTATAGATGACGTCAGAAAAATTATTTGTCCTCATGCAATATTTTCACAAAATCGCTAATTCAGACAGTTATTCGGCTATATGGTATACCATGACAGGAAATAATAATATTAAGATTCACAGATCTTTATTTTATTGGCAAAAAAAAAAAAGAATAAAGAAAATCTTAAAGCAAACAGCCAACTTTTAAAATTTTGTACAGACTGAGGCGTGTGTTCACAAGAAAATAACCAGGTTTACAAATTACTTCGCTCTTTCTTGAATTTAAATATAATTCGAGAGACGAATAAGCAGTTTTAGGTTTCTAGAATTCCTGTGCTTAACTTGAACTGGCAGCAGAAAGTAGCAGAGAAGGAAGCTACTTGTGTGACGTATAGTGTACAATTCTTCTGGATTTATTGTTTCTTAAACTCATCAGTGTCAAGCGGAATAACCTCTAGAAATGAGCGCTTTTAATTATCATGAATCACGTTACATTAAGTCGGAAAGACGGTAAGTTGGGTGTCCAATTAAACACGTGTTGCGAGACTGAGGGACCAAAATACAAGATGCAAATTTTTAGTACTCCCATCACCAATAATTTCACAAACCTCTTTCAAGCACAGTGGCTATTCTAACCCTTAGACGACAGAAAGGAGGAGAGCTTTATCCATAGGGGCCCATCACTGGAGCAACTCTGCTTTAGGTTTAATTAAAAGTGGGAGAGGGTGGAGGAAAAGCTGTCATTTAGAGGAGGAACGTAAAGTTCTTTACATGCGCAGCCATAGTAGCTGCTAGCATTTGATGTGCGGCTGATGTTGGTACAGTGGGAGCATATGCAAAATAGTACAGAATTCCTAATGGAGTTTGCCTTATCTCTCACGAAAGCAGGTTTAACATTTTATGGAGAGACACCTACAGGAGCAGCGAGGTGAGATTCAACTAATGACGTATTTAAGCAAATATACATGGCGGTGTGAGCAAAGAGAAATGTCGAATATTCTCTAAAGTGACGAAATCAAACCAATATCTTCCATTCGTTTAAATCAAGGCCTTCTTCTAGCGGTTAAATTTTGATTGTTTTCTTTCAAATTTGGTTCTTAAACGCACGTTAAACAGGAGTTTAGACGAAGAAACATAGGCAACCAACAAAGAAAGCACGCCAGTAACATTGATATGTTTCACCCTTGCGACGCTGCTTGCCGCCGAATATCTGTTCTCTGTAGTAATGCCTTCTCAGCTGGCATGAGCACTTACTTAGACAAGGCTGTTGCAAACCCCTCAGAATAATAACTTTGTTTACTTAATTGGTCGTTTGTCACTTGACTTTTCCTCCACTCTGCACATACTGGCACATAGTACGTTTCAATGTGAACATAATTTTAAAAACTTTAAAAAAAATTTGCAAGAAAGTAGAATCTAATTGCTCAGTGCCGAAAATAAATACGGTACTGCGCTACGTGCTTAGACTTCTGCGCCGTCACAATGGGGTATATGAATACATAAAATAAAGGAATAAAGATTCAGTAATCCAAAATTTCGCTGCTAGGATAGTGTGAGAGATTTACGTACTACTTCAACCACCTTTACTCTCAGAAATGGGGAAACTAAAGCTGAAGAAGAAAGTGAAAGACCTACAGAGATACTCTTATTATTAGCTCCTTAATAAACACGTTCATTTCGTATACTCATAAACAAACACGAGGCTAAAAATGCATATATATATATATATATATATATATGAAAGATATTGTTTCTGGACGGACCGCATTATTGAACGCGGTGATGATCATTTGACGCTGCTTTTTTACGAAATGCATACCGACCATTAGGGCCAGAGGTGGTGTCCGAACGAGCTACTCAAGGTGAGGACAGCACGAGTATCCAAAAGTAACTGGGATGTGAAGCCGTATGGAGCAAATGGAAAACAGAAGTCATTCGCATTTCACCAGTTGTTAACACAGTGGTGCATACAGTGCTGAAATTTCATCGAAATTTTTATTAAGGTATGGGTATTAACAAGATGTCTTCTTTGAAAGTTGCTGGGTTTGAAAAGTGAGTGGAGGTCCATTCCTTCGTACATTCTCGTACTTTCACCATCACCACCACCGCCGCCGCAACCGCCACCGCACCGCCACCGCACGCACCGCCAACAACAACAACTACAACCACTACAACTACCCCTCCTCCTCCTCCTCCTCCTACTACTACTACTACTACTACTCTACTACTACTACTACTATACTACTACTACTACTACTACTACTACTACTACTACTACTACTACTACTACTACTACTACTACTACTACTACTACTACTACACACTACCACTACACTACCACCTACCTACTACCACTACCACTACCACTACCTACTACCACTACCACTACCACACCACTACCACTACCCACTACACTCACACTACCACCCACTTACTCACTACTACTACCACTACACTACTACTACTACTACTACGTCCACCACCACTACCACAAACGCGACGTTTTTTGTCCATATATTATGCTACTTAGTGCAGTAATACAGCAGAGGTTAACAGGCCATTCAGTTTAAAGCCTAAAAACTAAGGAAGTCGCGAGACAATGCGGATTCGTGCGTATCTGTTGCTTATAAAATTCTGTAAGCGTAAATAAAAAAATTATCCAGACCAGAGAAGGAATTTTAGACCTGAAGATACAAGTCGCACTCTGCCTAAAATAGGGTATGTAAAAACATCAAATGCAGCACTCCGCAGCTGTACAGGAATGGCCACAGAACAGGGTCGAGCAATTAAGTAAGGAAGCTCATTTAGACTGAATGACGCCTCCACACTAGTGGCACTTTAACTTAATGAGCAACCCAAGGCTTCTTCAGCTATATACATAGGCAAATCTAATTAGCGAAACGGTTGTTAACAGCTCCACCTTCATGATGTGTTAAAAAAGGAGAAATATATTGTACATTCGACAAGAGGCACAAAATTTAGATTCAAAGCATTTTTATTGCTTTGCCTTCTATAAATTACATCATCATCCTGTCTCTTCAGTTTCCCTGTTTCTTGTGTTTGCTAGAAGTCCACCCCCCTTTACGGCATTTCAATGTGCGCGATGCTACGCTTACCCTGTGGCAACCTTTTAATGAGTAAAATTCCTGCCAATGCCAAATATAGGCAGTGCCCTTTTTATTATTTTGTCTTATAAGAGGAAAATATTTTTATTTGTAATAGGCCTACGTAGAGACAAGAAGCAGAGCGGCATATTTTGGAACTTCAATGGATCAAGGAACTTTTTTTTTGGCTGCAAAACGTTTAAGGTGTGGGCACATTGTACGAGCAGGTGTAGACTTTATGGTATGCATTTTGCATTTGGAGCTTTAAATTACCCCAATATGAGAACCTGTGTCTATTTGTAACTCGTCGATATAAAGTGTTCCGTAGGAAACTGAAAGAAACAAATATATACTTGCACTGGTGTTAGTGATATTGCGTACTAAGAAGCGAATCACGCACATTTCATTCATGTTAGACAATGTACTTTATGCAAAACCGTTGATGAGAGGGCAGATAGCTTATTTTTCGTACAAACTGGTATCAATCAAGAGGTGATCCCTGAGTTTATAACAAAAGCTTTGGTTTTCTGCATTTTAAAAAGAGTTTGCCGTTGTCAACACATTACGACGTAGCATATTCATGTATCTGTATTCAGACTTACGTACATGCTTAATTTACTCTCTAAATAGCTACGGACAGAGATTATCAACAAAGTAAAAGTTGAGTAGTCCTTTTTCAAGCTGATAGTTTCCGAGGTCATTAAACGTATTTTTGAACCCCAAGCCGGTTTCTATTTTGAGCTAGATAAGTCCAGTCGACATCATCTTTTACTATTAACATCAATTTTTTATTGTCCTCGTAACTAACACGACAACTGCTGTGTAACAAGCGCTATAGTTTTCTGTGTACCCATTTGTGGTCACCTTAGAAGACAACCACGTAGAATACTTTGTGTGTGTACAAGGACATTAGGAAAGTCATATCACGAATGAGAAACAGCTGTTGCACGGCTTTTCATGAACTCCAGGAGGAATGAAACTTGTACGATTTGAAAACAGAACGAATTCTCACACTTATATTTCATGAGCAGTTTTAAAGACCTAAAAAACTGTTTAGTTTTAAGCATAAGAGAAACATTTAGTCCGAGATATGCGCTCTTTAGGAATTTTACGCGGCGTAGGATGGTAGATCCATACCGACGTTTCGGGAAAATTTATCGGTTCCATTTCAAGTGTCAAGCAGTCGAATAATTTGACTGCTTGACCCATGAAGATGGAACCTATATGTTGTTCCGAATCGTCGGTACGGAACTACCATCCTACGCCGCGCAAAATCCTAAACGAGCGCAGATCTCTTTTACATCGCTGCGGAAGCCTGACGTCACGCAGTATTCAGTCCATTTTGAGATAAATTTCATGAACAGAATAAACGCTTGCACTGAATATATTTGCCTACACAAATTAAAGTGACGTATTTATGTTCAAAATGTACTGTGTAAAATGTTATTGTGATGTTTAAACTTAAACTGAAACCTGTAGTAGTTAACTACTTAAATTACACATGGCATCAAGACATCGATGTTTTAATTCCTAAGAAAAGCACACCCAGCGAAAAATAAAAAATTAACAAATTACTTTGAACTCCTTAGTATCTAAAATGTATAATACGGCTTTTTTCAAGGCGTACGTACAGGAACTATCACTAACTTTCATACCGAAATATGACTGAAATAATGTGACCCTACTTCAATGCCACCTCTCAGACTCGAAGAGGGTTAAGTGAATAGTGGGTCTCAACTTGCAAGTTTTATTACGTACGAAGTGTACCCATGCCAGGACACCATTGCTTTGCACCCTGCTGTGAACATAGATATGATCCCAACTGCTATGCTACATGTTGTGAACACTCCGTTCGCCCGAACACAAAATTATAGAGGCTACGTTAATTAATGGACGAAGGAAAAAGCGGCTTTTACGGCTTGCACTGTTGCTAGATTTGATAATACTAACACTTGCACATATTCTCCCTTCTAGAGTTAGCTGTTGTTCGTAGTTCACAGTGCACTTAACGTAATCCACATAGTAAGTCAACAGGGACAATATAAATAGCAACCTTGCAGATTTTACAGACCTAAAAATTACCGTGACTAGCATCAGGTCTTTATTTCATACAAGGAAAATTGGAGGGAAAATTCACGCTTTATTATGCTCATTTGCAAAGTCAGAAAATAATGCATCATGCGAAAGTCGTATTTATTTTTTGTCGGTCTCTAATGTAGTAACAACAGAGCCTACATCGCTGGAAAAATTATTTTTGAAAATAATTTATTTAAAACTTCACTAAAATTGTAGGTCAATTCCAATTATCAGTCATATCGATTCATGTCAAAGCCTAATTTACATAAATATGGGCTATTCCACAAAACATTACAAAATTTTCCACAGATTGTCTTGTAATTCGACATTGTGCACTGATATGGTGTTGGAATATGAACTTTTGCTCTTGTCTAATAGACTTCATACTGTGCTGAAATTTTGTGTAAAACAGGCCAAAAATAAGCTCAATAAGGTGTAAAGAAAACCATTAGAAATTCTGTTTGCAATAAATAACTATGACGTGAACTGAATATAGGATCAGTCTCTACATTGCGCGTCCGACGTAACATTAAGTCCAATTATAGTTGATAGCAACAGTAACTTCAGTTGAGATCAAGCAATAGTCTTCTCGCTTTTCTGCCGTGTAGTACAATGAGTTTATTCAGAACTTTCGCAGTAACGTTCAGCCTCCATTTTAGGGAGAAGGCTGGGGTTGTGCAGATAAATTCAGTTGCACCTAACTCCGTGGAGCACAGTGTCTCTTGAAAAATTTATAGTTGCTTATCTATGTCCATAAATGCTCCTATTGGTCACTAACAAGCGTCAGATGAATTCAACCCAGAATATTACACCCTAATTCTTTGATATATATTTTAATATTATCCCGCCAACTACGCCTAAGTCTCCAAGTGGTTCTTTTCCTTCAGGATGTTCAATTAAAAGCCTATGGCCTATTGACATTTACTTTTTCCTCTGCCCGTTACACATAGTACAAAGTGTGAACATTCTAATTGCTTAGTTTCATACATCTTCTGTTTTTTACCTCTTAAATTTACGTAGTCTTCTTAGTAACCTGTAATCAAACACCGGCAATCCATCACTTCGTCATGGTAACAGCTAATGTTTTGCACAATTCACCAACACATGCACTTCACTATTAAAATTAATTTCATTATTTTACTATTTCAGTCTTATAATACCCACACTTGACTGTTTTAATCCACATCTATGTAAAAACCTAAGGAATGTGTTTGTAATATGTAACTCTAGTTGCCCCTAATATGGCCGGTTAACTGGCCGAAACATATGTAGGGCTTTTTAATAAACTATTAATTTTAATAGTGAAGTGCATGTGTTGGTGAATTGTGCAATTTTATTGATAAACATGCACGGTGAAAAAAATATTAAGTAGCTAAAATTTTGTTTTGTATAAAGCAATAAAGTTTTTGTATTTTCTTTTATCGTAACATTCTCCTGAGTAGGTATGAGATAAAGGGTAGTTGTCCCTGTGCACGCTGTGAAGTTATACTGAGGATTCGAGGTAGACATCCACTCATTCTTAACCTCTGCTTTAGATAAAGGTGAGTGCTCGGATTTACGCCTCCACCGCTTTATGCCTGTGGAAGGGTCCCTAGAAAGCATTGAGTAGGAGGCTGTGTGGAATACAGAGCCGTTCTGCAAGCTTTACGGAAGATAAGTAAATCTTCCCTCTTACAGAAATTAAAACACATTTCCTCGCCAATTCACTCTATAGCCTAGTCACGACACCAACTGAAATATCCCGGCTCATAATTAAATACAAGACGAAAGATACTGTCTGTAGAATAAATGGTCCCAAGTAATTTCGGAATTTATTCTGCTCTTAATTCTTTGTGAATGTATTTAGTTTTGATTTGCTACTGTAATTCTCAAATAATGGAATGTTGCGTAATTTTAGAAAAATAATCCTATTATAAGAAGAAATAAATAAGTTTTTTGCAAAATACAGTTTAGTAGAAGTTCTTTATGATTTTGATATATGAAACAAATCAATATCAATGATTGTGAGTTGCAGTTACGGAATGCCATCTTAGAGACATACTCGGTGACCAGAACTTATTTTATACCAACAGAACAACGAGAAGTATCCAGCGTAAGTAGGTACAGGTAAGTTCCAAAACTCTTTATATTGCTTTAATACTCGCCTACTGGCCTTGTTTAAATCACATAGAACACAAAAGGAGAGACATAGGATTTACTACTTGGCAGGATATTATCTTTTCTGTCCCTCACTACAATATCCAAAACCGATCTTGAGCCCACTCATTATGTAATAGTAATAATGACACTGCCTCTGTGAAAGTGGACATTATATCTTTCCAGCACAATAGGGTGAGGATGGTGGGAGCCTTGATTTGGTCACTTTTCCTTTATTCCCTTATATTACAGAGCTTCGCCCAAGTTAATCTGCGGTACTCCCTCATGTCCTACGTAATATCTCTAAGTTCAATATTATAGTGTAAGCAGCACAAGACTTCTTTGATTGCCTGAATTTGAAGAGAGAAACTGGAAACCCCTCCAAAACATCGGTAAATATTTAGCGATCGGAAGGTTGTAAAATCCAGAAAACTATAATTTTCATCAATACAGACCTGAGAACCTCAAATATTACATCTCAGTGTTTATTTCGCGTTTTCTGCTCTGCTCTGCTCTCTGCTTAGTGTTATGTACGAAATTTCCATGCTATCTGATACATTCAAACTCGCTTTGTTGAAGCATTCCTTACATTCTCTCTTTTTTCATGATCCATTTGTCTGTAGGTAACTATGAATCCAGCGTTATTATTTTCAGCTCCTCTTGTTCATCTGAAAATTTTTTAATTTTGACACCCGAAAGAAATGTAGGAGTTGGTCAAATACAGAAAAACCTTAATTAAATATTCGTATTTCTTCTTTTACTTTTACATTATGACTATTAATCCTACCTAATCTACTGCAAAAGTGCACTATTCAACCTGTCACAATTTGTGATAAGCCGTAAGTAATTACATGTTCAAGCTACAATTATTCTACTCTATAGAACTACTTGTGCTCTCCTGAGATTTTTCTCTTCTTTAACTGATCAGAAGTTATTTTGGGAAAAATTATTTCAACAAAGGTAAGGTTTGTATCAATAATTAAATTTGCACCGTCAGTAACACTATTAATAGCAATGCCTTTTAATGTGAAAGAGAACTTGGTAGCACCAGATAAGGGATTAGTTTGTTTGTGCATGTAAGAAATCAACATTTAGTGAAGCAGTGCCTGCGTTTCCCAAACATCACCACTTCCAGCTCCCACGAATCGCACGAAAATTTCTGAAGATCTTGAATATTCATTGTTTTTACTGACTGTTTTATAAATATTGCACTCTCGTGCTAAAAACGTTAATATTTAGCTGATAAATTATTTAAAAATAATATATGATACAACTAAAATTTTAATGACAAATAAAAACACAAAAATCAACATTAGTTTCATATGAGGGACCTGATGTTCACTGTCCATATACCCAGGTCCTCTTTTAATTGAAGTTGGTGCAGATTTCGTGACTTGGGACTTTCTTATTGAAAGAAGTATTTAAAAGAAAATGTGTAAGCTTCTTTTTTCGTGTGTAAGTTTATGTTTCAGACATACAATTTATGCCAAAAGATGTCACCAGTTGATATACCATTTTACACCGTATAATAAAACCAGAGCACTAAGAGCAAGTGTTCTGAAGAAAATTTCAAATTTCCTTGGCTGTGATATGTTTGTACGTCAAGTGACCCCAGGTGTTGGAAAGAGCCTGGCATCCCTGCAACTACAATTTCCACCCTGGAGATTGCTTCGTGCAACCTGACATCTCCGGTTGCAGTTAACTTCATGGAAGCCAGGAAACTGGAATATTAGTGAACACCTTCAATTTCTACCTTCAATATGATGTAGCGAAACACAACATTATGTTGTGCACTAATGACCGAAACTGTAGTTATTTAACGATGTGTTTTAAGATGCAGACCTTATAAGTTAAGTCGAAATACTGCTGATTGGTGGTCAATACGAGATCTTTCTAACAGACTCAGCATATTGCAAAAATATACTGTCTTAGATCTGATGACGGAAGCAGACACATTCCGCTAAACATGTGCTTCAAAACTGTAAAAGCAATAGTCATTATCTACAAAAATAATTACTTTTATTACAGAAGTTGCATAAGAGAAAATTAAAGTTGGCCCTAATCATGGCATAAAGACATACAGGAGAGTGAAACTGTAGCTCTAAGTGTTCTAAATCTCGGCTTTAGTTGGGGACAGTGGAGAGATTCAAATACCTGCCGCTTTACCCTCAGTAAAAATGTTTCCGAACCCATTCAGTAGGAGGCCGGGT
The DNA here is from genome assembly GCA_021186555.1 of Reticulitermes speratus. Classification (NCBI taxonomy): domain Eukaryota; kingdom Metazoa; phylum Arthropoda; class Insecta; order Blattodea; family Rhinotermitidae; genus Reticulitermes; species Reticulitermes speratus. Next base: position 32,665,749 of record JAJKFL010000003.1, on the reverse strand, counting down.
GACACCCAGAGCCAATCTGGGTGCTGTGGAGAGATATAATGTCTTGTTCCTGCAAGAAATCACACCACAACTCCTCGGATGTCCAACCGCTAGCTTAGTCACTGTACAGACGTAGCGTGAAGAAACATGTTAAAAAGAATCAGGCATAGTGGATAAGTGTAGGTGGCAAAGTACCGAGTTCTGTTTAGCTTTAACTCTTGCATAATATAGTGGTTACCGTATTTACTTCTCTCCTTAACACTCAAAACAATTCCGCTCATTTATAATATGTCCCGCATGAATGTAAAAATAAGTACTGATTAAACAGTACATCATTAAACGACTGGTCTTTGTGTTTTGCTGTAGGAACGTAAATGTTAAGTACTGAAACCTGCGTTGTTTTGGGATTTTACGCGGCGTAAAATAGTAGTTTCTTACCGACGTTTCGGAACAATCTATCGGTGCAATTTTCCAAGGTCAAGCAGTCCAAGACGAAATTTCTTCTGGGACTTCTTGATCTTACAAGATGGGACCGATAGGTTGTCCCAAAACGTCGGTAAGAGACTACCATTCTACGCTGCGTAAAATCCTATAAGAGTGCAGATCTCATTTACACCGCTGCTAAAGCCTGAAATCACTCACGTTAAGTATTATTTACACGTATTTCGCACATTCTGAACACATGAGCACTGCTTGGGAACCTTCAGAACTGGTACATTATCTCGTTGTCTGGTTGACTGTAGTGCTTCAAACCTTCTTTCTTTTCTTGTTCTCTTCATGCTTCAGACTTTTAAGTTTTATTCGGTTATTCGCTTTCAAAGTCTGAAAAAACCACGAAGGGGCTTAAGCAAAATAATGGCAGACTCAAAAGAGATTAGAGCTGGTTAAAACCAGATGCATATACAGTGATATCGCTACACAGTGTTGCGCAATGTTTGGCATGTCTCGAACTGTCTACTGTAGAGAAGTGTAAGACCAGAAATGTTCAAGTATGATGAATTTATATTCCAGTATGTATGCTGATAATTACAGAACAACTTGCCTCTAAATACAATGGACAAAAATGATACGTGTTAGGTAAAATTCGAACTATTTCCACAGCCGGTATGTAAGAGTAGGATTTGCAGTGTAGGGTAAAGCTCCGATTTCTTTTTTAATACAAATAAGACACAGGTGAATTTTTATTTTGGTGCAACCCCTAGATATTATTTGATGCAATTTCGCTAACTAATTCACAAATATGTAACCAAGGAACTATAACTGACTGGAAGATTCACTACATGGACAAAAGGCCATTTTTGGTAGTTGTTTGCATCTCAACTGGTAAAGAAACCTCTGGCTTTTACGAAGCACAAGACGTATTGCCATGTTCACGTGAAACCCTTATGAGACTGTTCCTGAGAGAATCGAATTCAGCCCAAAGCTTCACTCAATTTTTCTTTAAGACCCAGCACAAGACGTATTGCCATGTTCACATGATATTCTTACGGGACAGTTCATGAGAGAGTCGAATCCAGCCTAAAGATTCACCCAATTGTTTTTAAGACCCAGCACAAGACGTATTACCATGTTCACATGAGATCCTTACGGGATTGTTCCTGAGAGAGTCGAATCCAGCCAAAAGTTCCACTCAACTTTTCTTTAAGACCCAGCACAAGACAAATTGCCACATTTACATGAGGCCCTTACGGGACTGTTCCTGAGAGAGTTGAATCCAGCCAAAAGTTTCACTAAAATTTTTTTAAGACCCAGCACGAGACGTATTGCCATGTTCACATGAGACCCTTACGGGACTGTTCCTGAGAGTCGAATCCAGCCCAAAGCTTCACTCAGTTTTTCTTTAAGACCCAACACAAGAAGTATTGCCATATTCACATGAGATCCTTACGGGACTGTTCCTGAGAGAGTCGAATCCAGCCAAAAGTTCCACTCAACTTTTCTTTAAGACCCAGCACAAGACAAATTGCCACATTTACATGAGGCCCTTACGGGACTGTTCCTGAGAGAGTTGAATCCAGCCAAAAGTTTCACTAAAATTTTTTTAAGACCCAGCACAGACGTATTGCCATGTTCACATGAGACCCTTACGGGACTGTTCCTGAGTCGAATCCAGCCCAAAGCTTCACTCAGTTTTTCTTTAAGACCCAACACAAGAAGTATTGCCACATTCACATGAGACCCTTACGGGACTGTTCCTGAAAGAGTCGAATCCAGCCCAAAGTTTCACTAAAATTTTTTTTCAGACCCAGCACAAGACGTATTGCCATATTTACATGAGACACTTACGGGACTGTTCCTGAGAGAGTCGAATCCAGCCTAAAGCTTCACTCAATTTTTCTTTAAGATCCACTCTTATATTACATTGTCCTCCAAACTTAAAAACTTTTCCACAGTGTTCTCGACTTTTGTGGTTTTCTGACTATGTATGTAATCTTTACGCATGCATCCTACATGCCTCTTCCAGGTGAATGTAATGTGCCCGTTGACAGCTACAAGCTACTCCAAAATATTGATTTCCGTCGCGGCAAAACTGTATAGTAATATATTATTTTTACAAGGAAGAACTGAATCTCAAAAAGACAGACAATATAGCGTAAAGTAATATTGAGGCGCGTTGGCGTAACCATTTTTGCCTTCGAAAATCAAAAAGTATTATAGTTTTGAATATGTGTTTGTAGCCTTAGTTATGCAGCATGCAAATTAGTGCATGCACTGTATTTATTTTCATCCGTGGCCTATCAGGCTTTGCGATATTTTTCCACATTATCTCACAAAAACGGCACGAATTTCAGAAAAACTTTACTGAACACAAAATGTATGTTTTGATTTTTCTGCAATTATGTTTGAAAAATTCTTATTCTAAGAAGAGTTCAGCTAGATATTATCATAAATTTACTTAGCTTTTTGTGTAACATTTTCGTTATTCTTCTCAAATTTTAATGAAACTTTAATTTTCTCAATAGGTTTTCGAAAAACACCCAAATACAAAATTTCATGAAAATCCTTCCAGTGGGAACGAAGTTGTTCAATGCGGATGGACAGACAGACGGACATATATGGCGAAGCCAATAGTCGCTTTTCTCAATTTTTCGGACGCGCCTAAAATTGATGTTAAAAATTTGGATTTCAAACTTTAGGTTAAATGTAGTTAGTGCATGGACAGTAACGAAAAACCAGTGGAAATTAATTGTCTTTAATCCAGAAATCAATTATTAACAGGAGGATCAGAAAAGCTGCCAATAAAATTTGTAGTAAATTTTATTCGAATAACTCTGAACGAAAGGGAAATCTGGAAAAGCTACAGATAGAAGGAAGAATATTAATGATCTGGGAAAATAAAAAAATGTAATTTTAAATTGATTTTTACAAAGAGCTTGTGAGGATGTGGACTGAATACAATGGACTCAGGGTCTTGTCAGTTAGCGGAGTTCTGTAAAAATAACAATGAAACTTCGGACTCAACATAACGGCTATGAATGTGTGAAACAAATATACTATAACCTTAAAAAAAGACTCAGCTCTAAGCAGTTAGCTAGAATATGACATCAATGTTTACGACATTTTACCATCTTTATAAATTTCAGAACTTATTTACTGGAATAGAGTTTTCTTTTGCATATTTCCACAATAAAAATCCAAATGCTAATAAAGGGCACGTAGCTTTTAACGAGAAATTTGTAGTTTACAGATAAATGAATACCATCTTCTTGTAATATAAATCATATTCAGTACAAGGCGTCCAACTCGGGCAGGATGATTTGTGTCCATTATCCGAAGGTTCCACGTAGCCTCTATATTGGTGAGTGCCAACACACAGAAGATATTTAATGTAACTCACGGAAGCGTATCTATAACCTTCTATATTATAAGAGTTTATGTAGCACTCGAGCTTATATAAATAATAAGTTTTACAATGAATGCTTACACAAAAGTTTTTAATTATTCAGGTTTATTCTCTAGTTTATCTTCCTACAGGAATCTGTAAATGGGCTATTGACAAAATTCAAACTTCCTATTCAAAGGAACGAATTAAAAACACGTCTCTATCTTTGCAATTAATTGTATCCTCGCTTATAGTTGTCTAACACTTCTAAAACCTACTCACTTTACGAAAGTATTAAATGCTGTGGTGCAACTCGTGCTGTCAATTTGATGGGGTTTGGGATATGGCGGAAGTCTACATCTTCAAGCACAAGCTGAATCTCTATATAGAACCTAACTCCAGCAAGAAAGCTATTGCCTCTCTTTAGGGCTAATTTCAAACTCCGATCTCGTTCCAGTTCCCCCGGCTTCTTTGCTTCTTTCCTCCTGCATTTTATGTCTAGCAGCTTAGACCGACCTTCCAACCTTTCTCCTCTTTCCCTTTTTACCACTTCCCTTCTCATTTCCTCTTTTAAAAGAAAACTTTATCTTCTTAAGGGAAAAATGTTTCCCACTCTTCTTGGCACCCACTAACATAAGAAAAGTTTTCTGCACTACGTATAAAGACAGCAGGAAGAAAGTTACCAGTGCTCTTACGTGTTTTTTGTTAGGCAGTTCTTGTCATCTAGATCTAATAATTTTGTCCTAAACTCTTCAAACTTTGTTGTCCTTTATATTATAACAGGGCAATGCTAAGTGTAATTAAGTAATGAATCGCTGGCTTAATACGTAGGCCCCTTTTAAGTTTCTGTAAGCAGAATTAGGCTTATAATTGTTACGCATTAATAGGGCTACAAAATAAGCAGAAAATGCCTGTCCACTTAGTATTTCTCCAATACCTTCCGAAAAAATATATTTAATGCCAAAACCTACTCTAATTTCTTCCGTGTTCTATTATTCTCCCTAATTTGTTGCAAATATTATGGTAATGCCTTTTAAACTTAAGCAGTTGCTACCCATTTAAAATTAGTGATTTAAATTGAGGCAATTGCAGATCGAATAGTAAAGGCAATATCTCTGAGAGGAAACGATTCATATTTTGAAGATAAATAATACCACTCAATGGTAAAAAATTTCGTGCCGTCAGATTAAGTCTATTATGAGTAAATTGTTTCAACACACGCACAATAATATACAGACATAAGAGATCAAACATAACAAAAGACTACAATTTAAATCTCAGCTTTTAAAATTGCCACATTACAGACACTTTCTACCACACTTAAAGAGTCATATAACACTCCAAATGCATCTAGTAGGTAAAAGAGAAATCAGTTTGTAATTTTTCTGAAACATATCCTGCATTTTTTGTACCCATAATGTTGAGCAAACAAATATTTCAGGAGATCACGAGATTTATTTCTGTGCTAAGCATGCAGAACCGGAAAGAGTGAGTGTACACCTACAGGAATGATATAGCAAGTAAGAGGGAAATGTTAAACATATACAACATATTGGTTGAAAGATGTAAAGCAGAACGTATTTGTGATAACTACGAAATATTAGAGAATAACAAGATAAGAGATCTTGAATAAATAGAATGTGATGTGGACTGGATTCAACTGGCTGAACTGAAATAGGATTTTGTGTTAACACGCCAATGAAACTTCTATTTAGATAAAAGGAAAGGTATTGCTTGACGAGCTCCAACGTTATCAATTTTTGAAAAACATTCTACTCCATCTGTTTAGTTCTTTTCAGTTTACTCTCTCTGACATTACAACGATTAGTCTCATTTACTAGCACCCAAATATCAGTAAATCCTATCTAAAACATATCTTACTTTTATGTGGCTAATATAATTTATGCTTTTATTTTTTCATGCCAAATTTTCCTTGATCTTCCGCATATCCTTTTTTGTGGGGTATCCTTTGGATTTTTGTTTTGTTAGACCTCCATTTCTCATTCTCTGTATATTTTCTGCCAGTCTAACCGTCACTTTTGTATGTATCTTTAAAGTATATGACTCGACTGTTTAAACTATTCTTTCTCATATATAGTTAAAGGTTATACTACTGCGAGATTATTTTTTCGTGTGGGCCAAATTACCGAATAACCATGCATGTCCATGAAGTAGAATCCTCTTTTTAGAAGTCAATAGTCACATATTCAAAAGCATTCCCCTTCTAGTATAGAAACAGACACACGCGTACCTTGGCTAATAACTTGCGGAGGGGTGGGGGTGGGGGGATGGGGGGTGGGGTGGGGTGGGTGGGGTGGGGGAATCGAAAATGGGCAGTACGAACTTTAACTTACGAAGCAGCCAAACGCAGGCTTTTCTATTTTTTCCGCCTTTACGCGACCCAAACAGTTGTGTAGAAAATATTTCCATTTTTTATTTGCCCCTCTTCAACTCAGTAGCAAAAGAATTATTCTTTGGTAAAAATATTGGAAAGGCATTTGCCGCTCCTTACAACCCCCACGTAACGCCTACGGAAACAGGTGTTTAATTATTTTGTAGACAAGAAAACACCACTGGCCACTTCGCTGAATAAAACCAATCCACCTCACACCCTTCTCCTTCTTCCCTTAATGTGTATTTAGTTTGAATATATGACTGGAATTTTATACCGAAGTAGACATTTTACTGATAAATGACCCGAACTGCACGTTATTTAACAGTGTAGGTTTTAAGTATATGCCTGTCTAGACGTAGAGACTGTTTATGGATGAAAAGAAAGCACTCAGACGTCAATGGGTCGATTAATATTTTAATTCCTTTTTCAGATTGAATGCAGAGAAGAAAGTCCTGGACATTTAAATTGGCTGACGAAGATAACTGACAAAATTAAGAACACACATATGAAGTAAATATATCGGGGTTAATAAATAAAACAGACAAAATATGCGGTCTATTCTGCTGGTCTTAAAGCGGCAGAATAGATCTACAATCTTAGAGGTGGGGGCAGTATTTAATGAAGCTCTCAATTGCTTAGACGTTACAGAGTAATTGTAGATGAAAGAAATATGAGTAGGAGGATTGGAGAAATGCTGTTCACTGCAGAAGCCTACGTACTCGGAAAAAAAAAAGCTGCTGCACTGCCACTTTCTGTCCCATAAATGTATCACAAATAGGCCAGTGTAACCTCTCTTGTTGTGAAAAAGTACTTTCCTGATTATAATTAACATGGATTAAATTACATGTAAAATCAAACCAAAATAAATTATGTATTATAAGTAAATTATAAACACTTATTATTAATACTGACACCGAGCATAAAGAAAATTCTTGTGTGGTGTTACGCTGTTATTGGTAAACATATACCGGACTGTCTAAGGATCGTAGTGCTTTAGTTTCCGGTATCAAGCAGCCAATACCCGCTTCTTTGACTGTTCATCCGTGAAGATGAAGACGTTACGATCTTTCGAAACGTCAGTAATTATTACCAGTCGACAGAGCGTGACGTAAAGAGGACTTAAATCAGCAGCAACACCGCTGTGACAATCTCAAGTTTCGCAATAGTCTGTCAATCTTGGGCAACTGAGCAGTAATGACCGTTTAAACTTACAGTGTCTGTATGAACCAGCTGCTGTGAAATTCTGCCACAAAGTATTTATGCTTTCCTTATGGTTCTCACAATAAAGACCTAATATTTTCGTAAAGATCGTTAGCCGAGTGGACTTTTGGAGATGGACTGTTTTCTGTGTGAGGAACGAAATAAATTTTCGTACATAACCTAGATGAGAATCGTTTTTCAGAGGGTTATTAAAATACACACAACATATGAAACAGGGAATTAAGATTGTTATGTTTTGGAATTCGATGCTTTCTATCCGATAAAACCGCAATAACTTATCAGAAAATTGTCCTACCCCCGTCACCAGAATGTACTAAGTACATATACTACACAAGCATAAGGTTTCAAAAAAGACTACTTTTTAGGCGCGTTCGCAAAGCTGCGAAAAGCGACTATTAGTTTAGTCACGTCTGTCCGTCTGTCTGTCCGTCCGTCCGCATGGAACAACTCTGCTCCCACTGGACGGATTTTTATGAAACTTAGTTCTCGACTACCTTTCGAAAATCTGTCGAGAAAATTCAATTTTCTTTTAATCTGGCAAGAATAACGGGTATTTTATATGAAGACCTATGTACATTTATGGTATCTCACTGAATTCTTCTTAGACTGAGAAGCGTTTCAGACAAATGTTGTAGAGAAAATCAAATTACACATTTTATGTTCAAAAACGTTTTTCCAACAATCGTGCAGTTTACGAGATAATGTGGAATAATATGGTACAGCAGGTCAGGCCACAGATGACAATACAATACAAACATACTGGCTAACTAAGGCTGTAGACCCACACTCAGAAGAAGTAAAACTTATGGATTTCCCACGACAAACATCGTTACACGAACGCGCCTCAATGTTACGTTATATGTACATTGCCTCTCTTATTTTCAGATACGCTTTTTGTAATTTCTGCATTGCTTCTAAGCACAGAGGTGGAAAATTAGTGGACGGCGTGCTGAGTCTTGTGGTTTAAACAGTAAGTCATTATTTGTTGTCAGGGCTGTTGGAATTACGGATCAACGTCTGCCGTCGTCAGAAATGTTCCGAAGAGAGAGAGAGAGAGAGAGAGAGAGAAGAGAAGAGGGACAGAGGCAGATGGCAATTGCTAGTGATGTTGCGTCGATTACTGCTAACTTCTGGTTGGTATAACTTTATCTCTTCGAACATTTATTTATTTTCAAAGACGTTGTATTTTGTGCACAGTGAAACTGATGAAGATTAATAAAAAAGGAAGTACATAAAAGTTCGAATAACGGAGGATATAAATGAAGTGGTGGTGGTCCAGTTTGAAGCAAGTAGCCTGAAATGTATGCGAAAAAACTGGGTCAATTACGAAAGGCAACAACAGAAGTGTTCAATATTCCGGGACGGTTTTGTACTGGTACCTTTAGAAATGAAGTGTTGCCGCTTGAATGAAACGCTAGGTGTCTAATAAAAAATTGTCCTTGAATTGGTATTTATTATTTTGTAACTTACAACAAACAGAAACTGATCTGCTATGGGATGATTATTATTTTAAAATCTACATAAATTTCTGTAAAATAAGAAAACGTTTTCAACACACTTAGTATGGGCTCGTTCATAAACTTATTCATACAAGATTCAGTGCGAAATATTTTTATATCATTCAAACTAAAAATACTTTAGCCACCATTTTGATAGTATTTAATTTAACTTTTTCCAATGTAATGAAAGCTTTTATTTTTAATATGCCCATAGTGAAGCTGTCTCTATGTTATACAAATTTCTAAATAAAATATTAAATTATTTTGAGCGAGTTCATATTAGTATTTAATGAAAATGTAAGGCCCAAAATAAAAGATTTATTTATTACACACAGTACTCGCTTAACATGTACGGATTCGACTAACAGTCATCTTCAACTATGCTTTCAAGTCATCAATGGCCATCTTAAAAAAGATTATTACAAAACAATTTTGCATAATCCCTTACTGTATATTTTTATACCTTTCTTCAACGTATAAATCTATGACCGACACGTGGAACAGTTCCACTCTAGACAGATTTAAGAATGAAAATATTCATAATTTTACTGAGTAACTATCATTTTCGAAGATCTTCAGTATTTAAGTAATTGTATTAAATTATCGTAAAAACCAACGTATCTCTCGGCCATACACGAAGTCTGTACTTCTTCTAAAAATATTTACCTACAGTCTTCAATAACGATATAATTTTTTTGTAATAATCCTTGATAGGAGACCCATTGGTGATCAAGAACAAGCCCTTAAAATAATTTATTACAAAAGTCGGAATATATTGTGTGAAAATTTTTTATGATAAATAAATCTTATATCGTGTGCATTAGGTAGTGCTTGTAAATAATCTTACAGTTCTTAAACAATTTTGGTTCTATCAAAAGCAAAATTTCATAACAGAACAAGTGGGAATATTTTAAAAGTTGAGGCCTTCTTCTTCTAGAATGGTACTTATCCCATTTTTGTATTTGTGCACAGACTTTTCTGAACAGCCTATCGATCCCAATTTTAAGGGTCAAGAAGTCCAAGAAGAAAACTTGATTACAAAGTTGCCTTCCTTCAGCGTTAAATCTCTGATTTATTTTTCGCCTATAATCTAAATAAGAGATACTAATATTTACATTAAATTGTGCTTAAAACTGGTGAAATTACCGCCTCTTTCTCAATTGGTGATAATTTAGGGCAACAAATGTTTATGCAGTATTTCTTAGTCTGCCATCAAAAATACTAAGATTTCTTGGTTTTAAGAATTTTCAAACACAACGTACTTCTATTTAGTCTACACGCCATTGAAACACATGCAAAAAATAAGTATTAAAATGTGTAGTATTTTATGTAGCTTACTCTTAACATGAAGATGAGAAAATAATCTTTTTCTCTTAAGAATTTGTTTCCAAAACGATATAAATCAAGGACGTTGAGAGAAATTCTGGTAATCTCAGCCATCCCGATAACAATTGGAACAGCGTCATGCAATCCCGTTTCACTACGATATATATAAACTTAACACGATTTCTTAAAAACCAAGAAGTCTCAAAATTTGCGTTCTGAAGCGGCTGCTTCGGAGCATCGTTAAAAAGAAGAACGTCCTACATTTGGTACAAATGAAATCGGGATGAAGATTTTAGGCTTCTTAAACGTAATATTAGCAAATTAACTAATGAAATGCTTCTAGAGCAGTCATTTTAATTTAATATAGCCATGGGAATCTCTCGCAATAAAAAATTCGGAACTGCAAGGTTTATTCTCATATTTGAATCTTAAGTCTAGCCCAGATATAAGCAAAAGTTAATGCTAACCCTATACAGGCCTGGACAGACACTTAGTGTTCCAGGAGGTTGAGGCACCGAGAATTGCGAAACATGAAGATGGTAAATTTGTCAGTCCTAAGCACCGGCCGCATCTACACCCCCCCCCCCCCCCCCCAGGAGATATCCCTGTTACTCATTTCTGTTAGAGACTGAGTCGACCCCAGAGCCATAGTGCTGCCGGAAGGATTAAGTCAATGAAAATTCAAAATGCCCCACCGGGAATCAAACTCGCTACCTTGCGCCTTGTTGCACAGAAATAAGTACCATAAATAATCCATAAATATCAAACTAGAGTAAGAAATCAACATATCATTTACAGGGACATATTTATAAAAAAAATCAAAATTCATGTTTTCGAAAAAGAAACTTAAAACCAACACGCCTTTATATGAAGTAGACACTTATTTTCAAGATATGGCTATTGTATTCCCATAACTTTGCAAATATTCAGAAATACGTAAATGGATAAATTACTGTCACATAAAAATGACAATTATTTAAGTAATATTCAAAATAATAATTTGTAGCCTATCATTCTCTATATTGTGTAAAGTAATTTTTGTGCGGAAGTCTTATTCTCACTTCGTACAGCGCTGGGCTTCCGCGGACCACAAGTTGGGTAACACCGTTCTAAAAAATCTAACGCACAAAACATACCTGTGGGACATTTGGAATCCTCAGAGCCGTGTTACTGAAGTTTCAGCTTGCTGTAACATTGCGTCTGTTCTAATGCCGTCTACACCGCGCTAGATCTTCAACACTAAGTCTTGTCTTAATATTTCGAAAACCCCCAATCTTCCAATCTTTATAAATTTCAACCATAAAACTAAAATTCATAATCTGCTAAAATTATACTAATTTTTTTATGTTCAGAAGCAAATATTTCCTTTTATATTTGAAGGGGAAGCTGCGTGAATCAGCCACAGGTTATTTAAAAGAACTGATCAAACAACCATAATCCTCGACTCTTACTTAGACGTTTAACATTTGTTCAAACTTCGATCCTTTATTTCGCGGTTTTGATGAGAGTTAATAAATGTGAGCTATATTATTTATGTACTTAGCTGTACAAGCCTTTGACTCATTATGTTTAAAATGATTTAAGACTACACTAACTGATGTGTAGGATTAAGAAATCTTATGGCGCCCTGTGAAAATTTCAGCTTAATAATAAAAGCGTATCAAACATTCCACCTGTTTAAGTAATCAAGTGTATACGAATTGTTCTATATATTAGAACAAGAAGTTACGGCTAAATAAAAGGGAAATAATTACAAGAGTTGTTTTCTTCCTTACGATTCTAAAACGGAAGCAATCCATGTAGACACATAATGTAGAAGGACAATAATTATTCATAAATCACACGCCACAGCGTAACAAAACAGGAATGGAAACAAGAAGGAGAGAGAGAGAGGTTGCAAGCTTAATAGAATGAGAGGAAAAGGCAGTTAAGCCGATGGAAATCACAAAACTTTATACACCGCCAGCTGAGGTCTTCTGACAGACGATTATCGAGACTTATATGGCACTTGAAACATTTTAATGCTTTTCCCTACACCACCCAACTGCCACCACCCAACAAGTTGTAAATGGTATTATGACTGAATCGTTTAAGTTGATATCTTTACCTTATTCTTATTTAAGCACTAAACAAAATATCACCTATTTAAGAGACCTACAAGCCATGGAAAAATTTATCAGGCTAATCGGTAAAGTATTCAATAGTTTGAAACAATATGCAACACAGAATGAGGAAAATGAGGTGTTTTAGAACTTGTAAAAACAGCATAATATTACAGTAAAACATGTGAAGTTGGTCAAACTTGTAGGTTTGCCACCTGTCACAAATGGCCACACTTTTATGGAACCAGCAAATTCTTATGATATTATACGTGGTCCTCACTCCATAAATTGGCCACATGTATATCTTGAATCTTGGCCACATTTTCACGTTTAGTGTTATGCTGTATGCATAAGTTCATCCTCCCTATGTTGGCTGACATGAAGTTGTATAATGTTTATATCACTCTGTATATTATTATTATTTTATTATTATTATTATTATTTACTGCAATTGGGTTTTCACCCGGTGGCAGTAGTCCTTACACTAGTACACACAATACAAATGGACATATAAATATACATAAAATTAACAATACAAAACAAACTATACACAATTACAAAACAAAATACATACAGTAAATACAAGTACACACATTATAACACCGTACACACATTATAAAAACATCCACACCTTGCAAAAGCATCCACTCCTTACAAAAGCATCCGCACCTTACAAAAACATCCATACCTTACAAATACATCCACACCTTACAAAAACACCCATACACATACAAAACAAAATACATACAGTAAATACAAGTACACATATTAGAAAAACCCCGTTCACACCTTACAAAAACACCCATGCACATACAAAACAAAATACATACAGTAAATACAAGTACTCATATTAGAACACCGTACACACCTTACAAAAACACCCATACACATACAAAATTAAATACATACAGTAAATACAAGTACACACATTAGAACACCGTACACACATTACAAAAACATCTGCACCTTACAAAAGCATCCACTCCTTACAAAAGCATCCACACCTTACAAAAACATCCACACCTTACAAATACATCCATACCTTACAAAAACACCCATACACATACAAAACAAAATACATACAGTAAATACAAATACACATATTAGAAAACCGTACGCACCTTACTAAAACACCCTTACACATACAAAACAAAATACATACAGTAAACAAAATACATACAGTAAATACAAGTACACATATTAGAACACCGTACACACATTACAAAAACATCCACAACTTAAAAATCATCCACACCTTACAAAAGCATCCACACCTTACAAAAACACCCATACACAGAGAAAAAAAAAAAAAAAACACAAGCACAATACAAAAAACACCCACACATTAATTAATTTCAGTGCGTTAGAATATCCTCAGTATAAAGTCAGACCAAAGTACATGCTAATTATATCCCCCAAGAACTTAATTCACTTCACTTCACTTCGAAACCAGAGCACTTCACTTCACATCACTTCACACCCCTTCACTTCACATCCCTTATTTTTATTTAATCTCCACTTAAAAATCCTTAGCTTATAATGACGTTCTTGACCCTTTTTTTAAAAGAGCTTAATTTACAGGGAAAGTCGCTAGTACGCTTGGAGGTAATTGGTTCCAGCTTTTTATGGTCCTATTTACAAAGGAATATTTACCTACATCTGTTCTTTGTTTCCTAATCCTAATTTTCCGACTATGATCGTCCCTACCCAGGTAGCATGGTTTTAGCAGTCTATCCCCTATTGTTTTCCAAGCCCGTCCCCCGGTGTATGCTTTGAAAAGGGCGCATATTCGGGCTATCGCTCTACGCTGTGTCAATGTTTCCCAACCCGATTCATTTGTATTATTTGCAAATTTTGCCGCTCTCTTTTGCACGCGATTCAAAGCGCTTACCTGACCTTCTCTGTATGGGTCCCAACACACCGCTCCATACTCAAGTATCGGTCTCACAAGTGCCGTATAAGCTAAACTTTTCGTATTATTATTTGCCCTTTTGAGTATACGCATTACGAAATGAAGAGCCCTCCATGATTTTCTTAGTGTATAATTTACATGATCTGCCCAGCTTAGGTCGCTGCGTATAATTATTCCTAAATACTTAAAGCTATTTGCCTCTGGAATTAGTTGATCCCCAATACAATACCTCAGTTTACCTTTCACCCTAGCTCTATTGAAGCTTACTGCTTTACTCTTACCTGGATTTATCCTCATTTCATTTTCAACCGCCCATTCCCCTAATCTATTTAAGTCTGTCTGCAAATTTTCAATGTCACTACTATCGATTATCCTCCTGTATATTATACAATCATCAGCGAAAAGCCGTATATTTGACTCAATGTTTTTCCAAATATCATTAACATAAGCGAGGAACAGCAACGGACCTAATACGCTCCCTTGCGGCACTCCCGACGTTACTCTGACTTCATCAGATAGTTGTCCGTCTACTCTAACTCTTTGCGAACGTCCTAACAGAAATTCCTTTATCCACACCACTACCCTCAAGTCCACACCGGTTTCCGCAATTTTTGAAAGCAGCCTATCATGTGGGACTAAATCAAAAGCCTTTGAAAAATCTATTATAATCGCGTCAGTCCTGACTCCCTCGTCCAATGAATCAGCAATATCTTGACAAACTGTGACTACTTGGCTTTCGCATGAGTACCCTGGTCTAAATCCATGCTGACCCTCATATAACCACTCACTCATTTCCCAGACTTGCCTTAGATACCCTGCTACAACGTGCTCCATTTGTTTGCAAACTACTGAGGTTAAACTGACCGGTCTATAGTTTCCCACTACCGATCGATCTCCCCCTTTATAAATAGGAACCACTATAGCTTTTTTCCAGTCCCCTGGGATAGAATTGTTGTTCATCGTTATATCTAGTAATCTCGCGAGGTATGGAATCATGGCTTCCCCACCTAACTTTAAAATTTCCCCAGGAATGCCATCTGGTCCGACGGATTTATTTCTCCCGATTGCTGATAGTCGTTTCCTTAAAATGTTGATACTAGTGGTGAACGGTTTTACTGAATCTGTCGATTGGATTTGCGGGGTGTTTCGTTCGCAACTGAATACAGACGCATAATAAGAGTTTAGGGAGTTGGCCTTTTCTATTGGTTCGGTGATGATATTTCCATTAATGCCCTTGATCGCAGGAATATTTTCTCTATTACCTTTACGTCTTTTAACATACTTATAAAACTCTGCCCAGCATTTACCTTCGTTTTGTAAGACCGAACTTAAGAATGTCTCCTGAGCCTTCTTTTTTGCTATCAGTAACTCTTTGGATAAACGTTTCAGCTCTGCTTGGTAATGCCCACCAAATTTTCGCTTATTGTAAACTTTCCTCACCTTTACCTTAAGTCGTTTTACTTCCTTCGTATAATATTCCGGATCCGGATTTTTACTTAGAATTTTATGTGGTACAAAACGTTCTATACCCTCAAAGACTATTTCCTTGTAGCTTTTCCATATCTCCTCCACGCTACTACCATTTCCAGCCCATAAGCTAAAATTTTCCCGAAGAAATGTTTGCAAACCTAATACATCTGTTTTGTGGTACACCGGGACTATCCTTTCAATTTTTTTCTCCCGACAATTTTCATCCCATTCTACTTCCAATAAAACCCCGCTATGATCGCTGATTCCGTGCACAATGTTACAAGAGTTAAGCGTATTATCAGGTCTGAGGAGGTAGATGTCCAACAGCGCGTCACCTCTCGTCGGGCCACTTACTACCTGAGTATAACCATTTTCCCATACTAATTTGTTTACGAAAGCCTGAAAACCGGTTGTCTTTCCTGCATCCCCATTCCAATTCGCTTGAGGTAAGTTCAAATCTCCTCCTATAATGCATCTCTTCGTTGAGTTTCGCGTAAGTAAGGTACGGGCTGCTAGTCTTTCAATCGCCAACATTTCCTCGTTAGGAGCTCTGTATATACCTATAATTTCCCACGAATATTTTGGATCCATTCCTTTCACTTCCACCGCGATCATCTCAAAATCCTCATCCACCCACAGCTCCGTACAGGCAATGTAATTTTTAACACATATAAAAACCCCACCACCACGGGCTGTCCTATCTCTTCTGAAAATTGTAAAATCTGCCCTAAAAACTTCAGCATTGCTAATGTCTTCTTTAAGCCATGACTCCGTACCTATAACAACATCAGGGTTGTATGTGTCAACTAAATTCCAGAAATCTAAGGCTTTATTATATATACTCCTACAGTTAACCTGTAGCACCACTAGCGACTTACCTTCAACCCTATATGCAGATGTTGTACTTATAGATTCAACCCCTGACCTAGCTTCAGTTTCCCTACTCACCCATTTATTCGTCTCTGTCCCCCTTTCTTCATGTAAAGTCTTCTGTTTTTCAATTGATGGTTGCCGCATTTCCCTGGTTGTCCTCGTTCTGCGAGTTCCATCCACCGAATTATGTCATTCCTTCCTCCGAAGATATGGAACGAATAGTCATTCATTAGCAGAACTATCTGTTGTCCACCCAAAATCCATCCTTTCTCCACAAGTATGGAAAACGGAGAGGACATTTTAGGGCAACTGACCCATTAGTTTAATTCAGCCCCTGCTCATTGACAGGGTTATGTGCCTGCTTTCCAAATCTACAACCTGTCTCTGCACTCTGAAGAGTATATTTGCACAAATGATAGTCCACAATTCAATCTCCTAGTGTCAAGTGGTTTCTATAAGTTAGCCACCTCCATAAGTTGGAAGGCTTTGTCTGGAACCACAGGTGGCCAACATAGACAGGTTTCACTGTTAATCTAATATGGCTGGATTGTACACCAGAATGTTGCATTTATCGCAGTTTTTCTTAACTGTAACGTAGGCTTGCTGAAGAGACAAACACTTTTCATTTACCTTTTAATATCTCCTGGCATTTCGTGCTGTAATTATTTGGAGTCTACATACTTAGAAATGACCACGTCTGTAGAAGTTTTCTGTAGGCCCACACCTCTATCTAGTCTATGACAATGGCTAAGTAGCTACTGATTTAAATATTCATTTATAATGCAAGGTCAAGAACTCTATGAGGAAATCAATAAAGAAACAAGGGGATGTACTTGGTTGAAAGGAGTTCACGTATATAATAAGTAAACTGAGTGTCTGGTAGCAGAAACGGAAATTTTTACAAACATATAACTCAGCTTTTTCCTGCTGTCCCTGTGAAACCTCTAACAGATAATTTCCAGCAAATTTTCCCACTCAGACACAATATAAATCACCTGTCCTGCATGTTGTTCCAAACAATGCCCTATATTTCACTATACAAACTATAGTAAGGGACGTGTATAAATCACAAATATCTTCTATATTGAATGTAGAAAATATTCCGTTTTTTATCCTTCTTAGTTCTATACACTTGGCTCAATATTTTTTAAGTAACCCATATTTGATTCCTCAATATTGTTTGTAAACACTTTGTAAATTATCTGGCTCACAGCTCTGTAACTGAACCATTTGTCAGCCCGAGATTATGTAACTGAAGTAGTCTTAATATTACTTAATTATTGATAGAGAATATGCTATAGTAAATGTATATAACGACTACCAGGATTTGTTATTTAGGCAAACAGCTGTAGGTAACAATGAATTTTATTAAATGCCTGGCATTTTTCATTCAACTTTGAAACCTCAACAAATTTTTTAGTGTTAAGACATTTCATTAGCAACTAAATGGATATGGAAGTGCTCGGTGTTTATAAATGCAACTGAAATCGGCTGAGTGTGGTAGAGAAATTCGTGCTGAGGAAGGCATTTGTGCCTAACATTGAGGTTGCAGAAAACTGCACAGTGAGGAGATTCATAATTTGGGCTTTTTATCAAATTGTGACAGACAAAATTAAGGAACGTGGGATTGGCGGGGCATACAGGAGGACAAAGAGGAGAAAAGAGATGTGCCTACACAATTTGGTGAAAACTCCTGAAGTGAAAAGAACACTTGAAAAACCTAAACATAACTGGAAGCATAACATTAAAATGGATCGTAAAAATAGGACGGGATATCATAGACTGCATTCATCTGGCTCATGCGGGGAAAAAGTGTCTGACTTTTGCGAACATGGTAATGAATACAAAGTTGCACACAAGGAGGGATTTTTTTGACTAGGTGGGGTAAAATTAGCTTATTACTGTAATTAGGACACTGTTCCATATAAATGTGTATGTAGTCTAAGAGAATAATTGGTAGTCTTTTATGACGTTTTTTACTACAAAATAAATTGCAAAATTTTCTGCAAAACTCTCTAACCTAAGTTCATGTCAGCGCAGAAAATCCGGCCCCAAAAGTCCAACACAAGCTCTGACACAGACTACCGTACATGAAAACTCAGTTACTTCAAAGGACGCTCAAGACTATTCCCTACATTTATAGCCAAAAAATGTCCATGCCTGCTGCCATTCAAAGACATCTGATGCCTGAAGTAAAATTAGTTTAGCTAAATAATGTGCATTTGTCAATGCTGAGGGTCCGTATGGAAAGAAATATACTTCAGCGTGGGTTTAGAATCTTGTAATCAAGTTAGCAGGAATACAGTCAACTCCTTGGAAGATTATTTTTTCTTAATAATAACTGAGGGTGACATTTACGACAAACCTCGAATATTTCTCAAAAACATTTCAGTTCTCTTTAAAGAAATTGAATTAAAGTCCCTTGAAAATATATTTATGGAAAGACAGTATCAGTAGGACAATAAGACAAGCAGACATTTGTTTGAAAGAAACCTATCAAACAAAAACGTCCAAGATTTCTTTCTCTGTTGTTTATATATATGGTTATTTCAAACCATAAAGATTTTAAAATATAAGGATCTCAGTTTACCCTTTTAAGTACCGAATTCATTTAAACAATAATTAGAACTTTCTATCCCAGATAATATTAGACACATTCCCTTTTAATTTCAAAGGGCAAACTGTTAACGCTTCTACATAAATCATCGCTGTGTACTCTAAAAGTCATATGAAACAAACAAACACATTGTGCAAGAAAACTGCTGGGTTTTCGAATATTAAAGCAAATCGTACTTGTAGCTACCGCTGTATTATAAGTGGTGAGTTATATAGGCAGAATCAAGTTCTTTAACGCATTATATTTACCTCTGAGCCACACAGAATTCGCTATCTCTATCCTGAGCCTTATAATCCAGAAATTTAATTATGGTGTTTACTTTAGGCCGCTTTTTCCCCTATTAGGGCAGACGAATGTTCTCAACCTGAAGTTCTATTTCTTTGATGACCACATCCATGTTCTTCTTCCAGCTATGCCTGGGTCTTCGAGGCGACTTCTTCCTTCGTATTTTCCTAGGAATTACATCCCATTCACACGACCCATAAGCTTCGCCCAACTTACTTTGTTAATATGATTAACGTAATATAATTTTGCGACGTACAAATCGATAAATTCCTCACTGCGCAATACTAGCCTACTTCCTGCCACTTTCTTCCTCTTAGCACCAAATGTTCTCCTCAGGATCAAGTTCAAACACCTTGAGTCTATATTCTTTCCTTAATGTAAGAGACCAGGTTATGTATGTTTCAGGTTTTACGTTTTCAAATAGCAGACGAAAAGAAGGGAGATTCTGAATTGTACTGTAGCTTGCATTCTCTGAGTTTAATCTGTCCTTTATTTCTCCTTGAAAGCAATTTTGATTCGTTGCTCTTGTAAAATGTTTAAACTTCGCTACAAATTCGGAAAAAAGATTTATTAGACACGTTTGCATTATGTTTTTACCCATAATGCTTTTGAGAATATATGAATAAAGAGGTCTGCGGAACTCGTGTATCAGCACGCAGTTATGTAATTATTTTTACTTTTTTTTTTTTATTTTTAAGTTTTAAGATGTGCTTTGATCTATTTGAATGGAAATTATGCACTGAAAGTCGTTACAGAAATAGTATGGGCATACTGGCCAATAGAGGTAAAATGCAACTTTGTAAACTTTAGATACGGTCAGTATAAACATTAAAACGCGGTCGTTATCCAGCCTGCTGAATGTTGTACAGTAAAACGCCCATGGCTTCTACATTTGTATAGACCTACCAATCAAAGAGACACTTATCTTTTGTACCATATCACTTACTTCACTCAATATTTGAAATTATGCAAGTTAATACATTTTTGGTAGATATAAGCAGGTAAAGCAATCCCATTACAGGCCTGGACAGGCCCTTAGGTTTCCAGGAGGTTGAGGCTCCCAGATTTCTAGACAATCAGCACATGAATGTGGTAAGGTTGCCAGCCCTACGCACCGGCCGCCTTTACCCCCAGGAAATATTCCTGGTATTCATTTCTGTTAGAGACTGTGTCGACCCCAAAGCCATAGCGCGACCGAAAGGATTATGTCAATGAAAAATTCCAATGACACCATCGGGAATCGAACCCGCGACCTTCCGGCCAACTGCGCCACCGCGTGCTCCTTGGTAGATGTAGATTTTAGTATTTGACTGTATGAACTTCTTGACACAACAAAACTTTTTTCTGGTGATGGGATTTCAAGGCTGCAAATTATAAATATTTTAATTTTACTAATATAGTGAATATTGGTGTTTAAAGTTTCCGTGAATATCGGCCTAACATTTGTTAGTTACTACTGTAGTTTGTGGTCTTTACACTAACATCATAGTTAGCATAAGAACAGAGAAAGTTGTTGTCTCCAGAATTTTACACTGAATAAGGAGGCAATAAGTTACGCCGAAACCTCAACTACTATAATGCACTGGACCATAAAACAGAAGACCACAATTTAAATATTAATTGCCGTGAAATTTAAAATACCAATTTTCTAATATGTTAAAGTAATTTTAATTTTCTGGTTACTTGTTTTGTTTCTGCCTTCTGTAAAAGCAGGTAATTAAGAACACTTTTCCATTTCAGGAAGACTGCAGTAAATTATGCCGTTATTTCTGTCGAAAGGCATGGTGCGTCAACCGTATCTGAACTTTAAGCTCGTCGCAACTGTGAATTTTTCCAGTGTAAACCAAGTGTGAAGTATTCTTTTACCTAAACTTTTATTACTGAACCACAGGTATATGAAAAATATTGCCAAATAAATTGAGAGATAAAGGAGAAGGTAGCATTTCCTGTGCTTTTCTAATTAAACATTCCGCTATGAGAATATAATTATGAAAGAATAAACTTATACCTTCATGCATTCTTACCTCGATATGTGAATGATGAAATTAATACCTTGGCAGCTTTACGCCCACGGAGAGAAAGCCAGGAGACCGTAAGTTAGGAAGTTAATGGGTAACAAATCGAGCAGGGAAGCGATAGTGAAGAGGCAAATTTCTAACATTGCCAAGATTAAACCCGTATTCGTGGGTCTTATTTTATCATTATACCGACTGAGCTAAACGGACTTAATAACATAGCATCACGGTGTTTTCTACATATTTTAAGAGAAATTTGCCTTACGAATTTTTCCCAGAAAAATAATTCAAATAGTAGCTTGTTAAAAAGGTATTTTCCTGAAATTAAATATACAATTCAATATTATCTGCCTGC
Organism: Reticulitermes speratus; assembly: GCA_021186555.1. NCBI lineage: Eukaryota > Metazoa > Arthropoda > Insecta > Blattodea > Rhinotermitidae > Reticulitermes > Reticulitermes speratus. The sequence goes on along the minus strand of JAJKFL010000003.1, from coordinate 32,643,877 downwards.
GAAAATGTACCTTGAAAGAGTATTTAAAATTCTAAAACTTATCGGCAATATCAATAGAAAATATGACACGTGACTGGGGAGGGAGAATGCAGAAAGGAAGTTTCTTCATACGTGGGAGTGCGAAATACGACTTCGCTAACCAAATCTGGATCTATATATTTTTTTCAACACAATTTATAGCCTTGATCTCTGAATTCACCGAAGGGTTTATTAGTATAAATATTACAAAATCGAATTTATCACCTAAGGGGATTACTTGAACAAGTCAACAGGCAAATTATATGTTTCAATTGCTAAGTTTTAAAATGAGTAGAAACTTAGGTTTATGGAAGAAAGTTAGGCATATTCAGCAATGGTGAGAAGAGAAATGTTGTGTAGGCCTACTAGACTTTTAAGTGGGTTATTTAAGGACATTGTAAATTGCTGATATTTTGTAGCGCAGGTAACATAAGTTAAAAAAAAAATAAAACCAATGGAATTATATCGATAGCAGAAAACCTAAGTAACCGGATGAAACACTTTCCCAGTTCCACTTTGTTTACACAAATCCCACAAGGACAGGCCTGCGATTAAACCCACGCCACAATGTTGGGAGATTTTAAAGATTTAATCCAAATTTACATATTCATAAACAGTAAATATCAAGAGTTTGTTTGATTACCTTGACAGGCATATGACTTTGCACGGATCTTAAAAAAAATGTCTGCTTAAATTATTTTAGCAGTTGTGTGAAAATGCTTTTGATCTTGCCATGGATATTTTATTGCAATGACAAATTTATACATATGTATATTGTCACATACATTAAATAAATATTTAAAATCCAATATAATATTAAGTTTTATACATTCGGAGGAACATAGGCACAGTAAAACAGCGAGACGGATCAAAACGATATACATTTATACGTGATACATAAACATGTAGTTTTATTTAGTCATATATATTATGTTTATTTCAGGTGTTACAACATAGAAAAGAAACCAGGACAAATATCAGCAAGAAGAAACATCAATCACCTGAATGTGAAACCCCTTCTAGCGGTGGAAAGCCAACTCCTTTCTCATTTGCAATTACTTTGTTACATCGTCCCGCATATCTGTGCTAACTAATTTTGACTGCAATAAAGGTAAGGAGGAAATAATGGTGACCTATATGAACAAGCGGGTAAGAGAAAAGAAACATCAATTCGGAGTAAAATCAGAATTTTGGGTGACTTCAGTTTGCAAGCTAAATGTATCTATTTAAGTGTGTAATTTTACGCAGAAATAATTCCCGCAAAGTTACACATACAATACAGTACAAATTCTTAGAATTTAACATGAAATATTCTATAATATTACGGCACGAAATACTATCAAATTGCCGAAATCAGATTTTGGAATTATGGTACATTTATGTAAACCTCAGCTGATCTCTCAGTTAACGATTTAAAGTAACGTGTTTAAAATATACGCTACATGCTTTAACATAGGAAAGCTCTACATTTTACCCACCGAGTAATTTATGGATTTATTTTGACTTTCAGAGAAGTAAGATACTTCCCCAAAACTATGTTAATATTCCTGTGAGGTAGGATTTAAATTCTTTATAATAATTTGATCCCTTTAACGTTTCAAAGAAAGGTTAGAACCATAACGTGGGAACCTAACATAAGAAACTGCGTCATAATAGAGTATTAGTGCTTCCGCTTCCCACGTTATTACTTCGTGACAAGAAGCCTTTTACTTTCCAGCTTGTCCAAGTTCTTCGTGAAGATAAATGAACTGTATTACATATCCATTAATCTACATGTACTTACACTAATAGGCTTAACATTATCTTTATATAACTCTAGGCCTGTGTGTTGTATAATGTACAATAATGGCAATTACACTGCCTAAAGTACTTTTCTCTGTACGTGCAAAATAGCGAAAATCTGTGACAAGAATTCAGAAGAATAGTTTTACCTACATGTACACTATATTTCTTTTGTAGTCATTATTCGCTGGAACTGTGATGTTAGACGACAGCATAGTACGTTTAAACAAAAATGCCGAAGATTAGAACATTAAAACAAAAGCGGACTTTTTTATTTCTGCCTTTTTTTTGTTACGTCCAATAATAGCGCAAGTTTTCAAATTTATTTTGAAAAAAAAAGTCTACAAGTATAAACTCTTCTCACAGTATTCTCAAACACAAATGCCACGTATAAACATTCTTTTCTTTAACGTTGAATTTAATGGCTGAGACTGCATAGCATCGTTATTATGACTGGTGAACAAGGAATTTAAAGTTATATGGAAGGAAGAAAACATAGATTTTTCAGACTTCCGCCACATTGTACCAGTAGCTGAGGTCTTACGTTAGCTCTTCTGGGACGTTGGGCGGCGCAAGTTGACAGTTTGTTACCGACGTTTCGGGACAATATATCGGTCCCATCTTCAAGGGTGCAGCAGTGAAAGATTGAGGACTGGATTTCTTAACCTTGGGACACTGGACCAATGTGTTCCCACGAATCTTTGGTAACCAACTGAAAACCTAAGCCACCCAGTACCCAGAAGAGCAAAACCTTAAGTCATATGCCATTGAAGGTAATAGACCAGCATTTGCCTAGTGCAACTGAGGAAATTCATGAGAAATCTCAGTGAGTATAGTCGATATCCCAGGCGAAATTAAAAATGGGCCCTTACAGAATTCTGAGAATAACTTAAGGCGTAAAGTAGCTGCACTCTTTAATTGCACCAATTACTTTAACACTAACAATCTTGACAATAGCTACAGGTACTAGCAGCCTCTCACCAACTACAGTAGCAAAGTAGGCCACAGTAGGCTTCGAACGCTTGTCACTGATTTACCTTATCACAGGACACTCTTTCAAAATAGGACTCATTACTGCTCCTTAAGGAAATGCGAAGCCTGCAGGTTAAATTATAAAGACATATTTTGTAAATAGTTATATATTTTTAAGTTATATTTACGTAATTAAGCATCCTTAATTCTCACTGAGTAAACGATCCAGATATCCAGCAAGTATTTATGGACTGATCGGATCTCCTAATATTTTTATTGATAATAAGGAATTTATTCATTATCCCATTTCCTTCAACCGAATCAAACTGGAAAGTGTTCCCCTTATCATCACCAGATGAAAAGATTAGCCTTTTGACACTTACGTGAACTTTGTCTCAAGACTCAGGAAAAATTTGAGGAGATTTAGTAGCACAGGGAGGAGGTTCTTAATATTTCAATAGCCCCCAGATATTTTTAGAAGACGGGCAGTATTTTAAGGCAAAACATCAAAGTTGCTGAAAAAAGCAGTCTTCATCGAGAAATATGAAAAGTATTTTTTCTAAAATTGTTAAATATCCTAAACCGTGAGCTGATATTGCACAGACAACAATGAATTTATCAAGGGATTAAGGAGCAGAAATGAACAAAATAACGAAGTACCAGTTATGACCAGTGCGGTAAAGGTCAGCTTATGACATGTCTATGCAGACACAGAGAGAATACAGAGGCATAGCTCCTACCCATTCGTAATCCAGCACTAGAAAGAGATGGGTGATTAGCACCACGCTCCAGCCGCTTTACCCTCAGGAAAAAGACCCGGTTCCTATTTTACAAGAGGATGTGTCGGCCCCAGGGCCGGGTTGGAGGGGTAAGGAAAATCTCGCCGGGATTCGATCCCCGGACCGCACAGCCTGCAATGAGACGCTACACAGTCTACGCTAGCCTAGCCTTTAGTTATGACCAGTAGGATGCATTGCAAATACTTTTAGGCAAAATTACAGGAAGATGTAAATACGGTCTTGGAAAGTAAGCAGAAAAAACAATTTCACGTTGCCGAAATTAACCGGTAAATTAACGACAGCACAATTATGTGACGAGAGAGGTAATATGAAATCATCCTAAATACACCTGTCAAACGTTACAGAGATTAATTGAAACACAGTAGTTACCAAGTAGAAAAATAAGGAACATAAGGGGAAAATTATGTGTTACCATAAATGGAATACACCTTACACTAGAGCAAAGAACTGTCAAGTGGGAATAATTTTCATGTAAAATAAACTTAACTTACGTCAGTCAAAATAAATAAAAAGCCATAAAAGCAAAGAGAAGCATTCCGTAACCTTAGTGAATGAACCACAATTTACACCAGTAAAAAGAAACCACACTGTAGGAGTCAGAGGGATTTGAGGGAAGAACAAGAAAATTTATGGTTGGGTTAAACCGGATAAGGCTGGAAGTTACTGCTTTCCTTTTTCATAAAGACTATAAGGACAGTAAGCTTAATAGAGGCTGAATAATCGGATTTGTCACACACGTCATAAGGCCTATTGCATGTTTTTTGTAAAAATATTTTTATATTCTCCTTGTAAAACACTAAAATCCTTCCAGTATATGTGACAATTTTCTTCAACTAAACGTTGGCCTGAAGATTTCAAATTTAAGTATGTTAATTTGTTTCAAATTTTGCTTACTCTATGTTATCACTTGATGACAAAAACGCATTAATTTCTAAATCGTTGTGGTTAAAATTTGCGAAGACTAACGATACCGTAACATTAGTCAAAAATGTATATTTTCTTCTTGCCTCAGAGGCTAGCATTTTTAATTTTGGGCTACATGAAATGTTCCCTCTGTAGGTAAACTTGTCCGGTCCGAATTACTTCGGATAAAACCACTCATCTGGAGAAAAATTATCTGTAGTTTAAAAAGTAGGTTTCTAACTTTTAAGAAAGAACACTACTGGGGTTAAGGTTTTCTAATCTCCTCGTATTAACAAAGACACCTCTTTCTAGACTTACGGTTAGAAATGAGTGAAAGTACACCTCTGTTATCGTATATGCCTCCATGGAGTGTAAAAGGAAAACTTTACCTCACAATTATCTTAAGAGACTTTTAAATTAAGGTGAAGTATTATTTTGGACTGGTCATAATTATTTCTTCAAGACGTCATTCCTTGCAGTAGGTTTAAAAATGATGAATTTAAAATTCTTGGTCAACGGAAATAATTTACAAGCCTTGTTGTGATCTAGTATTTAAACAAACCACTTTCACCAGTAACTTCATTTTAAAGCCCCGCTTAATTCTTTTGCATTATCATAAACAGACGTGCCTAAATCCCGGGCGTCAGGTCGGCCGGGCTAATAATATTTTACGGTGGGATTTAATAGTTATAGGGCCTCAGTATCAAATATTTTGTAAGGAACACTCCTGGCGCATAAGCTTTTGAAAAATTTGTACACTTTTTATCATGTACATCAGGATTTTGCTTTCCAGTCTGCACTGTCCCCTTAACCGAAGAGGCGGATTCCTCCCTCATCTTCTCGGGGGTCGAGTGAGAGTTCTTCCTTTCGGTACAAAAGCAGATAGTCGACACATTTAGACGTCATTACATTATTGCTCCTGCGATTGTGTAGCAAAATTATGTAATTAGATTAAAAGGGCTTGAATAGCAGACATCGATAGGTATGTAAAAATTAATAATCTAATGTGCACTAATTAAAAAACACATCACTAATACTCGACTCCAGACACATTTTTAAGGTTTATTTTAGTAAAACAAGAAAAGTCTATTAGACATTTTCAAAATAGTTCAGTCAACATTTCAGTAACAATTTCAATGAGTGTAATGGTATTTGACGTATAGAATTACAGAGTCTAGAAAGAAAAGCTTCCCCGATCTTCCTCCCAAAAATTGTAATCTAATGAAACTTGTCTTCCAAGGTATATTTGCATGTTTAATTAAGCCGAATTCCATCACATTGGAATTTAATGATTATGTCTGGAATTCTATTTCACGTAAAATCAACCAAAGTTTGCCGAGCGTAGCGCTGTTGAATGTTTCACAGCAGTCTTCTATTATATAACTTGACACAAAAATGTATAAATTTGTCCTGTGCTCTTTATGAAGACAAATGGCACAGTAAAATATAGCTCCACTCATTCTTAATACCAGCACCAAATGGAGGTAAGTGGTCAGCTTAACCTCTCGGCTGCTTTAGCAACGGAGAAACATCCCCTATTACTGATGGAATATAAGTCTAGATGGGCCCCAGGACAAGTCTGGAAAACTGGCAGAAGATAAAACTTCTTGCCCCTGCCGGGAATCACCCTAAGATTCCTGAGACATCCAGCCCGTAGCCTACTCACCCTACCGACTATGGTACCCAGGCTCTTAAAAACACATCTTTTCTTTATGTATTTCAATACGCTTTTCAATCTGCAGGATTTTAAAATTTCCAAATGAGGTGATCCCCTTATCCATGATGACAATAAACACATTGCTGTCAACTTTGTAACTTATTGTACATTCATGACAGCGAAATTAGATAACACATCTTTAAATCTGTTTTTTAGGTGTATGCAGTTTTCTTGAGGTTAAAACCGGATCGTGCTTTCATACATCAAAAGATGGCGGACGGTGGTTGTAATAGTGAGAGCGGATATGGTGACTTAATAACTAAATTCAGTGATTTTGTAGAGGTTTCATGCGAAATGTGCCTTCATCAAAAAGATCAACTAGACCAGGTATTATTGGAAATAAAGTCGCTTGAAGTAATGGTAAAGACTCTGCAAACTGTGGAAACAAATAGAGATGTTGATCTATATAACCTAAATCAAAGTGGTGATTTGGTTAGGCAAAGTGATAAATACACCAAGGAAATGCACGTCATTGGAAATAGAGTTTTGGGCAATAAGACTAATGGGGATTGTAGAAACGTGGAGGAGCTCAAATGTGACATCGCTGATTTAAAAACTTTTCTTCTACTTGCTAAAAGACGGCACATAAACGAAATCATGACGTCGATATTAAGCAAATGGACACTTGAATGCGAGACAAGAATGGCTCAAGATAATAAAGTGAAATCATCACCAGTGAAATGGACGGATATTGTTAAGGAAAGTAAAAACAGTCAGTGTAGTAAAGAAGAGACTCTGATATACAAAATTCCAACTACAGTGAATGGACAAGTTCGTGTGAACGTGAACAAGGAAAAGAGTGCTTCAAGCCACCCTGCCTTCAATAAAGATGAGATCTTAGTAAGCCAACGTAGAAAAGTGATTAAACGTAAGAAGGAACATAGAGTTTTCGTAATAGGTGATAGTCATGCTAGAGGATGTACCATGAAAGTAAAAGACAATTAAAGTGACAAGTTTGATCTTAGTGGTTATGTTAAACCAGCCGCATCCATAGACTCTTTGATCACGACTGCAGTTAATGAAACTAAAAGTTTGACAAAGAAAGATGTACTTGTGCTTTGGGGTGGATCAAATGTTATTAGTAACAACAATTCTAGGAATGGACTAAAACATGTAGTAAACCTAGTCAGTAATAATAGTCAAACAAACATTATCCTGGTGTGTGTACCCCACAGATTCGATTTGACTAATTCATCTTATGTTAATAAAGAAGTGTGCTCATTTAACAAAAAACTAAAAAAGCTAGTAAAAAACTACAAGCATGCATCAGTGATAAAAATAGATCCTAGTAGGAACCTTTTCTCAAATCATGGCTTACACTTAAATACTGCAGGAAAGGAAAGGCTAGCAAAACAAATAACTACTTCTCTAAACACAATACTTCGAGTGAAAGAAGGTACACCTATAGCTGTTGGATGAAAAACTGACAATGATGATTGTATACTAAATAATAGAAAGGTTATTCAGCCAGATTGCACCCTGCCGACAGTCAAGGGCACAATTAATAATATTCCAGGAAATATTAACACTGCATTTGAAGTGGAGCCTAAGCTAACTTCTAAGGGACAAAATGTACCAAACTTAAACTTATCAAATAAACCAGTGGTAAAGCGAACTTCAAATAGAATAAGAAAGGCTCCGGTAACATTAAGTAAAGATTTTTTTATAAATGACAGTGTATCAAATATATCAAGTTTGAAAACAAAACAGAATACAATTAATTCTTTGTGCATATTTCATCAGAACATTAGAGGCCTCAAACATAAAATGGATGAATTAATTTGTATGTTACATAGTTGTGATCTTAGTCCTCTTATTATTTGCTTAACAGAGCATTACTTAAAATAACAAAATCTTATAATGATGAAACCCAATAATTACTACTTAGCTTCTAAATTTACACGTCAAACTCATACTGGAGGTGGTGTATGCATGTATATGAAGATAAACTTGCAAAGTACTGTACTTGACAGAACACAGTATTGTATTGAAAAAGTAATTGAAGTTTGTGCAGCCCAAATCAAAGTTGGTAATCATTTTATAATATCATTATGCATATATAGATCTCCTAGTGGAAATTTTGGTGAATTTGTTGTACAAGTTCATCAAATCTTAAAATATTTATGTAAACCAAAATTTGAATTTGTTATTTGCGGTGACTTCAATGTAAATTTTTTAATTGATTCTAGTTCGGCACAGCAGCTAAGCTTCCTATTGTAATCTTATAATGTGTTTCATGCAGTGGACTTTCCTACCAGAAAGACTAAAGACTCGGGCACAGCTATTGATAATATTTTAATTGATTTCAGCAGATTAAATTCAATCCAAATATTTCCTTTGATTAATGGGCTTTCTGATCATGAAGCTCAATATATTTGTATAAATAATATTTTTAAATGCCAATTACGTATCAACAGACTTGTTAAAAAGAGACTAATAACACAGTCTGTTGTGACACCTTTCACTGAGTTACTCAAACTTGAATCCTGGGATAGCATTCTTAGCCAGATTGATGTTAATAAAAGTTTTAATTTATTTTTTAACACTTTCTTAATTGATTTTGATTCTTGTTTTCCTATTCAATATGTAACTCATAATATAACTGATAATCAATGGATCACAACAGGGATTAAAACATCGTGTAAGCACAAAACGTTTCTCTACATTATGAGTAAAATAACTAATTGTTCAAAAATTACAGCACATTATAATCAATATTGCAATTTGTTAAGGAAAGTTATAAGAAAAGCTAAATCAATATATTACAACAAATTGATAACTTCATCTACTAATAAATCTAAAACGACCTGGAACATCATTAATAAGGAAATGGGTTTAACACATAATGAGAAACTTACTCAGACTGAGTTCTATCTGTTTTCTCTTGAGAAATTTATCATCTATTGTAAATGTAAAATCATTACGAATGGCGTATTTTGCCCATTACCAATCACAAATTAATTATGGTATAATAGTCTGGGGTTCATCTTCACCAATGAGAAATGTTTTCATAATTCAAAAGAGAGCAATTAGGATTATGATGAGGCTGGGTCCAAGGAGTTCTTGTAGAGAAGGTTTAAAAAAACTGGATACACTCATAGTTCCTTGTTTGTATATCTATGTTTTGATGTTATTTTTAGTTAAAAATCCTAAAATCTATCAAAACAACACCTCAGTTCATGGCAGGAATATTAGGCAACAAAATAAACTGCATGTACTTTCTGTGAGATCTTCCACAATACAGAGAGGCGTATATTATTCATCTGTTAAAATATTTAATTATCCTCCACCAAATATTTTAATCTACATAACAATATACCTATTTTTAGGACTATGTTAAGGAATTATCTTGTTAAGAATGCTTTTTATTCTATTGACGAATTTCCTTCTAAAGATTTTAATAGTTAACCAGCAACAAACAAATTTTCAACTGCTGTTGCACTCCTTTTATACTTCATTATTATTAGCAACATATATGTGTATTCTGTGTATGTATTCTACTTAATTTTCAAATGTTGACTTGTTATTATTTATTGTAATCCATATATTTACATTGTCTTAGTGAGTGAGTATGAATTCTCTTGTTATTTATAGTGTTTTACTAATTCTATGTAACTTTGTATCTCATTTGTATCTCAGTGTTTTGACTCGATTGCATATTGCAATCTACTCGGTTCTTGACGAATTCCATATCAAATCCTACTTACATGGATGTTGGATCGGTGAATGTATATGTGTATGTATGTATGTATGTATGTATGTATATGTGTATGTATGTATGTATGTATGTATGTATGTATGTACAGTTAGCTACAATTTCACGCCAAATCTGTTTGAATCACTCAACTGTTTCTGCCATGTCTTGCCAGATATCAAGAGAACCAAAATATTCACAAATATTTCAGTGCACTATAAAATTACCATCTGAGAGACTTTATGTCTTTGTGCGGAAAGCGTAAGGTTCTTAGGACTATATCCTCTAAAGTTAAAACAATGTGGTACTAACCATCATACGGGCAACATTACACGCCATGCAATTCGTAATTCCACAACACTGTCGTTACCAAATATAACACAAAACCCGTAAGAAGAAAGCATCGTCATGCAATTCATATCAAACGTATGGGCTACTATTAATACCCCTTGACCAATAGGAACGTAATAATGGCCATAAAGCAATACGTACCTATCTGTTAAAGTGGATGCACTTAAAATAAAGGGACCGCATGTGGTGTTTCGAGGCAGGGTGCAAACTCTTGGGCGCTACCCATTCTATGTGACGATCATAACGTGCTAGAGGCTGAATGTAATGTTCTTTTATTATCTTGCGCTACAAGATACGTTTGGAAGGGAAAGATTGTCACCGTTTCTTGAAATATTAATTGTATTCTTTAAACCTGAATTTAATCTATGTTCATGAATAAGAAATCTACAAACTAGAACAATGGAATATTTTATGATCCTATTGCTTTTCTCGAAAAAATGTAAGTTTACGCTGTGAAGCCCTTGGGGTCGTAAAAAGGCATTGGCCTCACCTGGGTCGTGGCTCAAAAAGGCTGAGGAACACTGTTGCAAGGCTGAAATTTTAACACCATACACTAATCTTTTACATGGAATAAATACACGTGCCACACAGAAATATATCTTATTGTTAGCATAGAATTCTTTTAAAATATGTTGTATATAGGCCAATGTACTCCAATAATATTTTTTACACACATACATACACACACTCACTCTTAAATTATGTGTGTACTTATACATATTTGTGTGTGTGTGTATGTGAGTAAATGAAAAGTTACGAAAGTTTTGTTTAGGTACATATAGATAAACAACTGTTAGCATCTAGAACACAATATCCCTAGTTTTTTATTCTATAATATTCCTGTATTCATAAAGTGGTTTCCTTAAAACTAACTAACTGTGTCATGTTCCTATACTCAAATTCCTAATTATCAAACCTAGACTCACAAAACATGATAATTGTTCATCAAATATTTTGAAAATAGGGCATTATTGAGAAAGATTGCTTTATATACTTCGTTTGTATAACAGTTCTCTTAAATGTAAGGTCCTGTAGAGTAAAATTACGTGGGAGGAAAAAGTGTGATTAAGTTATTTCAAAATAAGAAAAATTGTGAAGGATTAAAGCTAATGAGGTTATGTCGCGGAGTAACTGTATCAGATCAATCTTCTATTATTTTCATGGAATAAGTAACGAAAACAAAAACAAGACTGCAGTCATGACGTGTTTTCACATCATAAATTCGTCCCAGGTACCACTTAAGGCAAATGAGCCACATAACTGCAGCCCCTAGTGTTTTATTGAAAACCACACCATTAAGTATATTTCTATATTTTGCTAAATATTGGTTTATCTGAAAAAGGGGTTGAAATGTAGGTTATTAACAGCTGAAGTATCCTGTGGCTTATGCACTGAAAGTTTATTTGTTGTGACCAGCCGAACTACTCAAATAGAGCTTGTTGTTAGTACGTATAACTAAGAACAACGAGTGTGTAGGACTGGCTTTTATCGGGAAGAGAAAAAAACCGGATATTTGAATAAAATATCTTCATATATATATACATATATATAGACGTTAGTTTTAGAACCTGAATTAAGCCTTTACTGAAAACTTCGTCACGGAATTGTCTGCTGTTATTCAAGTCGGTAGGACTTCTAATTCAATGCAAAATGCAAGCAGATATATCATCTACAAGAAAAAAGTTGGAAATTGGCATATTTGACAACTTTTCACATAAAGAAACATTTTACTAAGAAAAATCTGCTGAAGTTACTTTTGCCTGTGTACTCTGTTCATAACTTTCTTCATTGTAGACATTTCGGGGACTATTATTGTTTCCATCTTCAAGGCAACCTAACCAGTCACAGCCCTTCTGAGCCTGTACTGCAAGTACCGGGGTGAGAAAATGGACAGTCACTTCGCCTTCAAGATGGAAAGACTATGAATTCAGCATTTCGGTAATAAAGCTACGTTTGCACGGCTTAGCCATCCAGGAACAAGATTCGCTTTAACACTTAACAGCCGTGAATTCTTTCATTACCTTCTTTGTACTTTGTACATGAAGTGGTCTTACGATTATTATGAAGGTTAAAACCTGATGAACGTGCAAGGTGCAGAGTAAAGCAATGCCCACGCAAGTACAAACACACACACACACACACGCTTTATGATACAGCCCAACACTTTCATACTGAATATACAAACTCAGGATTATTCGATCAATTCATATCTGGTATTAAACTGTTCAGTATCACGGTTTTCTACTGATAAACGTGTGTTTATTCATGCGCAGAAAGTATAGTACTCAGCTCAAAATAATATTTAAGAAGTTTCCGGACTCTTTGAAGCCTGAAATATATCTACATTATATTTAAAGTGCAGTTTACACATCACAAATTTGCATAGTCTATATTACGTAGACCATTCAGTTAAACCAAATAAGGAATACAATAGCTGCTTATTGTGATAATTAAACTAAACACATAAATTCAGTCTGTAAGAAAAATGCACTCCTTTTCAACGTTTGACAAGGTGTTAATTATAATAAAATTAAAATTGTTAACTGAAATCACTGTCTTAATAGTAGTAATATACTGTGTAAACGAAATGTTTAATACTTATATTTTTGAAAAATAAAAAAGTATTGTAAAATGCGGTTTCGTAGCGATGCATTTTTCTTCACAACGTCCACACAGCCTCCTGAACAATTAGAACTGGGGGGTTTTACCCCGCGACCTGAAGTTAACCTCTCATCTGTATATAATATCCAGGTTAAGACTACATGCAGCTGTGCATCTAATTTTCCATTTAACTTTATGCCTGGAGGCTAATTAAGTACAGGGGCAAATTTAACTTTTACATTCTTATTTCTCTCATTATTCGAACATGATATATTACTGCCACAATACACATATATTTTTGTAACATAATTTAAGAAACATACGGTAGGCCTATTGCAAAAACAGCAGGCTTGCAAACGTAATTGTGAAAGAGGTGTTGAGCACCGGAATAATTAAAAAATTTGGAATTTCAGGATCATTACTTCACATAACCTACTCGAATATTCCCTGTTTCAATTTATCTTTTATACGATTACATCGTCCATACCATTATTCCTCTGAAAAATTAATTTACTATAGCGTATAAAGTGCAGCCCCAAATCCAACCTGAGAAATGAAGACATTCCTTAAGGAGTTTTTTTAGTTTAGTTCCATTAATACAAAAAAGTTTCAGGAAGAAAGGCCGAAGCTTGAGGTTGCAATATGTTGCGGCAGGAGTTATTACTTTAGGATATCTCGTGTATACAGGATACCATAACATGCTTATTTGGTTCTAATTAGAAGCTGTAAGTCCACATAGAATGTACTGTATACTTCAGCAATGCACAAGCTGCATTTTATTATAGAAAAGAGAGTTACTCGTGCATGAATAACTATATCTTATACTAACAAATGCGACCATTCTTGGCCAATTTGCTTCTTGACGTAAATTTTACTATCCAATTAAATTTATTTCTATTTTTACAAGTAATCCGTAATAATAATAATAAGCTCGGAATTAGGGACGAAACAAAAGAACAATATTAAAACTGCCCGTTCTTCTCTCAGATTCCTCGTAAGGTAAAGCGGTGTAAAGAAACAACTTTGTGACTTTGTACATTCTACCTCTTCTTTACCGGAATAGAGAGGCGAGGTTATGAGTTCACGAATTGGAAGCCTGGTAATGAACTGTAGATGGGTTGCCGTAAAGAAGGCATTTATTTATTTTTTGCTTAAAAATAAAATCGAGGAGGAAACACAGAGAAAACTGAAGATGAATATCAGTCTTATCGATAGTTTTGCCACTATTTAATGGAAGGATTTAATTAGGTAATATGATAAAGCGTAAATTTAATCGGGATTTTTACGTTAACTTCACTACTGGCTTGATAAGATTTTAAGGTGCAGCAAGCATTAACCTGCAATTACCATATAAATATTTGGCATACGAAGACATGCCTTCATAAAATTCATATCAATACTGATATAAATGCATGACATCAGTTTGGTCACTTTAGTTACACGCTTTCAAGCATGTTAAAGATGGCTCTCTATACCAATTACACACTCACTCTTGAATATATTTACTTAAGAGAAATTTTTCTTCGCACGTGGGAGTACAACGACTCCTCTTCTTGGAATTCTAGCACATGTCTTCTCAAATCTTATATATAGCTATATTTGTCTGTTTCTTGCATGTTGCGAATGTTGGATACATCACAGAAGCAGGCAACACTTTCAAATATTTAGAAAACGCGAGCGTAGAGTTAGTGAGGGATGCTATTAGTCGATACGCTGCAGCAAGCACGCGTTTATTTCTGCTTTAAATCTCGTAAACAGTGTCATTCAGAAAACGACAGCTTTTTACAGCTGTCACGTGTCAGAGGAAATTCAAATGCTTTCTGTGCATCTCCTCCGATTCCAGTTCGAGGCAGCAGTAAAGTTCAGTTGAAGGGTACATTACTGATATTTGTATTGTACTTTAAGACCATGGAAGAAAAGACTGGTACACTAGATAATTTCAACTCATATGATTAGCAATTTGTAAATCAAGGAATTTTGTATATACAGACTCTTCTACACACTAATCAGTATAACCAACTTTCAAGGCACGTTGTGAAGAATTATTAAATACAAAGTTTTGTCTTATACATTTTTAGGGACAACTTACTGGCAATAAACAATTTCTTCATATGAGATAGAACTATGTTTGGCACTGAACAGTTATCAACAAAACATTTACTATAAATTGACACTAGAGCCACCCACGAATATTATGTGCCCTGATGAGGCATTTAGGAAGAATATTTTTGTATGCGAGTAATCTGAAATTTGGAGTCGTAGAATTGATGCTTCGGAAGTACCATATATTATTTTTCTTCAGTTTGAAAGAAGTTATTTTTTACACTGGATAATTTTATTTCACATTCTTTCCCTGTCTCTTAGATATGTTATGAATTAATTGGTTCTGGTCCTTGAAAGTCATAGAAATACGCTTTAAACAGTAAATATTCATGACGTGTACCGTCAAAACTATCGGTAAAATTTAAGGAAATTATTTCAATTTATACTTTTTGGCTAATAGAATGAAATAAATCATCCCTTAGCATAAAGGCAGTATTTTAAACAGAAGAGCCTTTCCTGAAAACATCTGTAAGCATTTGACTCTATCGAGATTTTTAAAACCCATTCAGTAACTGAAAGCAGTAATTACTCAACTTATATATTGTGAACATTTACAAGTAGATCACATTTCTCTTTATTTACTAAGTTTTTCGAGGTCGGTAACTTTTTGTGAAATTCTTATTTGTCTTTATATAAACCTCTTAATATTTTCTTCCTACTTTTGTTCCACACTCGCATATATTACTTTTAAGATACTGCTTTTTTTTTTCTCTGAACCGTCTGCGAAACTAAAATCTTAAATTGTTTATAATATTTTCCTTCATTTTGTTCGGTTTCTTCTACCATTGTGCTTCCTATGATAAAGAACTTTGGAAACACTTTCTTCAAAATAGGATTTGTGTTTCTTCTATTTGTAATAATCTATACATATAATAATTCCTCTAATACCCTCAAAACTACCATTAATATTCCCATCACCATTTGTCTTCCAGGCTTCAAGGTTGTGACCTCTTAAATAATACTCTTACCTAACATTCGAATTGTGTAACCGGTTAAAATAGATTCTTTTTATAGCGGACGTTTGCGTTCCTCACGTACTCAGTTTCTAAAGATAGTGAACAGTATCGCAGAGAGTTTGCCCTGAAATGTCTAACATCAATTAAACTTTAATGCAGTCTCCACCCTCTCAAGAAGACTGTCAAACCAACTCTGTGTTTTCCCATCAGGAGTAGTTCAAGAAACCTTCTCTAAATAGACTGAGTTCTGAATATGGTAAATTTTACTACTACATTATCACTACACTTATTAATTTTGTATAATTTGTTGCTATGTGTTGTAAGCTGCAAACAATTTTATCTCTGTCTCTTTGCATTAAATTATCCTAAGAAACTTTTTACTTTGTAATTAGAAGAGTGGTGAAACACAGTTTATTCTATATATTACACTGAATGTTTTTCCATAACCCATATCCACTGCTGGGGAATGCACATGCACAAAAAATCACACCAGCTACCTATGACGACTATAAAAGATATTATACTACTAATAGATTACATTTTCTTAAATGTTAATATGATTTTCTTAAGTATAAAGAATCCCGCCCTGAAACAACTCTCATTCCACTTTTAAAAATAATATAACATTTATTTGTGTTTCAGAAAACTTCCACCAGCCTGACTTCTCTTACTTCCACAAAATATAACTTATACTTTTCTAGGTAACCTTTAAGTGTCTTCCTTTTCTAGAATGCGAAATTATATTGATGATTTTGAGGCAAGTAGGAAATATTCTCGGGATTTTGATAAGGAAATTGTGTTCCAAATAAGCAACTATTGCTGTTATTTGATTCTAACTGGTGACATGGTCAAGACGAAGGCTTTAGTTTAAACGAGGAATATACGGTATGACTGACTGGTCGGCTCTACGAAGATGGTGGTACAAATACAAATATCATTTAAATGGTCAAAGACAGGAGAATAAGATCATCGAGTCATGTAGCATGGATGTGTTCTCATACACAATTTAGTTCAAGACTTGAAGAAAAAAAACACTAGGGAATCCGACATATACATTAAAAGATAATGTTAAAATTGGCTTTAAAATATAAATATAGGAGTGTAGAAATATATACGAGTATATTCCCATTTATTTTTTATTTTAACACAAAAAGATTGCCGAAATAAAAATTATTTAAATTTATAAAGCCGATCAATATAAGAGCACAGAGAAAAAATTTCACAGTTGCATTGCGAATCATGTACTAAAAGCGATATGCTACAAAGTATCATATCTTCTTGTGCGATAAACTAGAATCCCCACCTCTTAATCTGCAGCAAGACGCATAAGAAATTGCAAATGCGTCTGGAAACTTAGACTTCCTCAGAAGCTAGCTAAGTTGGGACTGCTGGCCTGTAGTGAAGGGCGCCCTTCCAAGGAGTTACGGAAAATAAAAACTAAAGCGATTAATTTGAAATGATGAAAAACTTACAGAAAGGCAATGAAAGGAAACAACTGTACTGAAGGGGGAAACAAAATCTTTGTTCAAACGACAAAGAGGATATAAATAATCTGTATGTAGTAATTTTGTAGTAAATTTCACTTAACAAACAATCTAAAGTGTAAATACATATAATATTATTTTCTTATTATTTTGCTGGTTTTATTATAATTGTAATAATTAAAAACTTTTCAGTTTCTTCCAATAGTATTTAGAATGTTTCCGTGAATGGCTGACAAGGCCTAGAAGCATGTAGAAATTTCAAAATTATCTTTGTAGTCTAAAATTGTGTACGTTATTGGTTACGTTATTAGAGACAATTGAAGTACACGGTGACATACGCATTCCAAAGTTATCCATTAATATATATCAGTGAGCGATGGAAAATCCGCAAGACGGTACAGCTACATTCTTATATAAGTTATACAAGAAAAGTAGCTGTACCGTATAATATAACGAATATAATAAACTCCATAGGGAGAAATTAATGCCCGTTGAAACAAGAGCTATGGGTCGGGTTAATGCAGTTGAGGCTGATACTTTCCAATAATAAGCGGGCAGAGAAAATTTTCACACTATCTTCAGACAGTCATAAACATTTCTGCAAAGAATACGAAACTTTATGTAGGAAAATATAGAATAATCCTAGTAGCGCCTGATTCGAAGTTTAAGTGGCGTGTAAACAGAAATGTAATGAACTCTTATGTTTATTATTGGCGGCGCATTGTATGACTTCTCAACGTTGACCAAGCAATTCTGACTGACAAGTCACGGAAGCCTCTTTTAATGCTACATGACTTTCTAGGCACTGTTGCAAAAGAACTGCAAAAAAAACGACTGTTAGATTCGTTATGTTTTTCCGTCTGTCTCTCCGCATGTATCACATTGACTGAAAATATATTTTTTGTGAAATTTCATATTTGAAATTTTTACTAAACTTTTTCCACCAATTCCGATATTTGTTAAAATGGACCAAAAAACACACTCTTTTCATGGCGACCATAATAGGTCTTCATAACAGAGATAATGTCTGTTCTCTGGGATATGCGATGAGGCCGAAGAAAGAGTTATTGTAATGAACGCAGAGCATTTTATGGGACACGAACTGAGGCTGATGAATGAGTTGGGCATTAAACATACAGTATGACTGACTTTAAACATTGAGTATCGACGTTTAAGAGGTATGGACTGTACATCTCTTCGCTTGAGATATTTAGAAAATAACTGAATAAAATTCTGTTGCTAATATACGGAAAATTCTTATATTGTGTGTTTATTATAACATTCAAGCGATTTTCTAGAGGGTATTTATATATTTAACATCGAGCGACAATAGAGAAGAACAGCTTGGAAGTGTTACGTTTTGCGGACTTCGGTTAACTTTTTATTGTATAGCTTCATTTGTAAGAAGTTAGAGATATTGCACCCAGTTTCCTAGCACTAAAAGTAATAAAGGATAGGCCTATTACTTTTTTATAAAGGCCACTATTACGAACTAAAAAATTCAAGTTTGTGTAATTATAGAACCAGTTTAGACAACTTTTAAAATTTATGTTCAACGTGAGATGTCGGGACCGCATCTAAATTTCTTTCAAATTTCAGTCTATGTCACCCTAATGATATTGTCCTTAAAGACGGATGTTCCTCCATTCATAGTCTAGATAAGTGGTTTCAAACACGCTGCGTGTCCTTTTATTTAATGCGGTCCATGCCCTGATCTTCTTGTGGTTACAGAATGCGGTCTGCCTAGGTGTTGAATAATTCATTTATTCTTTATTTTAAGATCTTTATCAGTTCAAGCAAGTTCTGCTATTTTACAAGTTATAAATGTAGCGAAAACATGTTGACCCGAAAACAAGTGCTTTTTAAAAGCATAAGTGCTTCTGAAAACATAGTGGCTGATCGTGTGAATGACTTGGCAGGATATATAGAGCGTCAGCTTAAAGAAAATTATGAACACTTGGTGACATATTCAGCTGCAATTGTTGGGAATAAAAACTTTAGATTTGTTGCATATATTGCTGTTTGTAATAGATGCGGCAATGAGGACTTACATTCAGTTGTGAAATTTCTATAACTGTCCCTGTAGAAAAGAAAACAGGTTTTGATTGAACGTTTTCTGAATTGGTGACTCCTTTTAGAAAATATAAATGGCACTGCAAAAAATAGTTGGATTTACTAGCGACAGGGCTGCGGCTTCGATTGAAACAAGTAATGGGTTTCAGATGAATTAAAAGGATGAAAAAAGACACGCATATATTGCTGCAAATGATCTACGGCCACCATAAATCCAAATTTTCCGCTTGGTTCAAGTGTGTTTCTAATTTGAGACCCCTGGTCTAGATCTATAAGACAGTAGCGTAGCCTGTTCTTGGTTTATTGAAAAATGCGTTCAGTATCTGAGAGAAGTGAGAGCCCAATGTGGAATAGCATACAATCAATCGGAAAGAATACGGAAATATTTTGGACAAATTTTATTTCCCATCCTGCAATTTGCCTGGGTGGAATATAGAAGACCACTAAAAACTCGGTCAGGACAGATAATAGTCGGACAAAAATGTTAAGGTGCGACATACTGTAGGCTATATTAGTACCCAGAACTGGACTATCAGCTTATTAAAAATGAGACCAATAATTTCCTCTCCTCTCAACTGTTAGCAGGCTATATAACGTTTTAAAGAAATCCATCCCGTTGTGGTGTGACATATTAATATTATCATATATATATATTACCATCAAACACAACAAACTTTTAATACCATCAATAAATGCTATATGACGGTAACATAATTTTACGCCAATATTTATACAATGTTGTGACACCGGTGTAGGATATCTCCCACACACAGATGCGTAACATACGGAATTGCATAGCTCTTGAATTTTACACTTATTTGTAACGTTGCAAAGTAAGAGAAGAGACAGTCACGGTTAACTCTGTCAAATCCGGAAATAAATCAGCAGTTAAGACTGGATTGCTAAGTAACTTAGACAGGGGAATCTGAACTACATGTTCAAAGTTTATATTCAGTTATTTCTAAAAAAACGTTATATTATACTCTAGTTTGTTTAAAATATGAAGAGAATAAAATGTTCGTTTAAATGTAAAACTTCATTACCCCTAACAAGAAAACACAAATTTTCAGCGTTGTTACTTAAACACATGCCGATTACTGTTAACACGAATCTCTTGTCTCTGCTAAATAAAAATCCGTTCATGTGCAGCTTTGATTCGTAAAATTTAAACATATAAATACGTATTCAATAGTAACTACTCAACTAAAATAATGATAGCAGAATCGGTAGGAAACCCCTAAAAGTTCGTTATGTATTCTACATGTTCTTCACCTGTAGCCAGATGTCCGTTAGGATCAACCTAGGTTTCACGATATCAACAATAACCTGCTTGCTGTGTACAAATAACAAAATCTTCATCACGTGGACATTTCTTTCTTCAATCCTCCTTAGGTTCAAATGCTTTCCTAAGCACGTCGTTTAGTATTATTTGTAAAACGGTAAATGTCACTCCTTGGTATTCCAATGTAGGCAGAGAAGGAAGGCCGAGGTATAGCTTCAACCCATTCACAATCTCGGCTTTAGAAGTGGTTGTCAGCACCACGCCCCGGCCGCTTTGTCCCCAGGAAAGACCCGTTCTCCACTGCACAGTGGGCTGGGTGGGCCTTGGGGTTGCTCTGGACGGGCAGGGATAATCCCCGGACCCCCCAATCCGTGGCGAGTCACTCTAATGACTGCGCCATCCCGGCCACCACTAAAATCTTTAGGGGTGTAAATTCTTTCTACAAAGTAACTTACCATCTTCCACACACATAAAAATCATTTGGAATATTGTTATCTTCTGATCTCCGTTTGATTGTTTGAAGGTTTGCAAAGTTTTTCAAAAAGCATTTTTAGAATTTATGATTCTCCTAACTTCGTCGTGAGCTCTTTTCTGTTTGTTAGTTTTCCTTCCAGATACTTAAATGTTTAGACATTTTCAGATGATTTATTACATACATTTATGCTAGAACTTTTTGCTGATTTTGATTTAGCATCATGTTCTTCCCTCGTTTACTTCTAAACTATTTTATTTACTGAAGTTTACTGACGCCGTGTAGTTTGGCAGATCGGTACGAAATTTTTTTAGGCCATGCCATTACTCAGACTGTTAGTCATAGGCCTCTCCCCGCAGAAACTCAGTTTCAATCTTACGGTACTGCACACGTGACGTGACGTGTCGTGTACATAGTGCCACTGAAGCAGGCGTTTCTCCGACTACTTCGACATTCCCTGCCAGGATCTTTATAGACAGACGTCATAAATCCACCATCAACTCTCCATAGCCTCACAAATTGACAGCGTCATTAAATATAACACTTTTCTCTCTTTATCTTAAGTAGGAGGTAGATCTTTCATTCAAAATGCTGTACCTAGTTACGCAACACTCTAGCATGCTGATATTGTCTCTATAATGAAAATTTCAAATCTCACATTTTCTTCAGCGTCTTATGTTAGTATATCTGCATTATTTTAAAAATAGCTGTATTTTCGCTTCCCACACTCTCAAGTTAACGTCGTGTTATTGTTTTGTAAATTACTACACACAGGTTTTCACTTTACTCGTACTGTGCATGAGAAGAAAGGCAAGGCAAGATTTAAGAACAATGTCACACATTATACCACAAAATACGCAGATCACTGTTACATGTACTTTCTGATTTAATACTTACCAATCAGCTGAGGAACTCCTTGTTCTTTGTTTCAGATCATTAGACGAGTCTAATCCATCGCAAGCAACGAAATGCAACTGAAAAAAAAGTCACATAAATAAAATCTAGAAATATTAATATTTGTTATTTAAAGGGAAACTATGATTCTGGTACGTTTGAAGAGCATAACGTAATTATGTCTTAACCGCAGTGAAGGTAAGTAAGAGTAAGTAAGACCCGTAATCCATGCAAATGAATGCAGTGTCAGAAGTGCTCACAACTCATAGCAGGAAAAAATTCATATTTACTACCTCTAATAATTACAAAAATTCAATTCAGATAGTTATTTGCATACTGAGACAAAATATAAACTCAAATGGGGGGCATAAGAGAAAAAAATTATTCCTTCTTTATTTATTATTAGTCTTAAAACATAGATGTTGAGTTTTTTACTCTCACAGGTTTGTCTTTATAAGAAGAATAATGATTATCGTACGAACCTTTGGATTGCTTGTGTGTGTGTGTGTGTGTGTGTCTCTCTCTGTATGTCTGTCTGTCTGTCTGTGTGGTCGTATGTTTGTGGACATGGGTCGTAAAATTATCAACGATTATTAACAGTGTTACCAATTTGCTTGGGGCACACGGTGGCGCAGTTGGTTGAGGCACTGCGCTACAAGTCGGAAGGTCGCGGGTTCGATTTCCAATGGTATCTTTGGAATTTTCCATTGACACAATCCTTTCGGTCGCACTATGGCCCTGGGGTCGACTCAGCCTCTAACAGAAATGAGTACCAGGAATATTTGCTGGGGGGTAAAGGCGACCGGTGCGTAGGGCTGACAACCTTACTACCTTCATGTGCCGATTGTCTAGAAATCTGGGAGCCTCAGCCTCATGGAACCCTAAGGGCCTGTCAGGGCCTGTAATGGAAATGCTTTATCTTTACAAATTTGCTTCTCTTTTTTCTTAATAGGTGACTGTAGAAGAGATAAATGTCAAATCCGTGCAAGAGATTCATCTCTTGGTACGAACACTTTTTCAGGACTTAAACATTTAAGAAAACTGAAAATGTTCAAAATCGCTCTCTCATATTTTTAACTGCCAATGGTCATACTTAAAGTGCAAATTTCAAGCACGGCTATCAGTGACACATACCACTCTCACTTGCAGATTGTATACTTAACTGGCGTCAAAATGTAATTCTGTCAATTTCAGTCCAGAACACAATACATATTTTTGCCATACTCCACGATATAAAATCACAAAACTCATAACAAATATTTCAATAATAACTTAAACGTGTGGCTTAAATATAAAAAACAATATGCTAAAACAGGAAGCCCAATACGTTTTTCCCCCACCTAACACAGAAATTCTTAAGGGTTTTGACAGAACACTTAATGGTGCTTCTTACTTTACTATACTGCTTCTTCTTCTTGTGTTTAAAATTCGTCCAGTGGGAACAGAAATTTTCCATGCAGAAGAACAGATGGACGGACGAATACAAGGAATCACAGATATGACGCAGCTGATAGTCTCTTTTCGCAATTTAGTGAATGTGCTTAATTACTAGAGCAATTTTTGTTGTTGTTGATCTTATAGGTCACATCTGTCGTTCCGCTAGTTGCGCTTCGGGGCTGACGCCATCAGTAGGGATAGTCGTGGATTAGAAGGCCTGTTTTGATTAAGGATTTGTTAGATATAGACATTTTTACTAAGAAATTCAGAACTATTATAGATATTTTATGTATTTAATGTGAATTGTGGTTTTAATTTATTTAGGTTACGTGTAATTCACAATATAAAGTTAGATAATAAATTCTTTGAAAGGGTGGAACAGTTCAAATATTTGGGAACAACCCCAACAAATCGAAATTCCATTCAGGAAGAAATTAAGAGCAGAGTGAAGTCGGGGAATGCTTGTTACCATTCGGTTGAATCATGTACCCAGTAGTGCCGAAACATTAATTTCGCTGCAGTGGAATTTGCTATTTTGAGGGAACTATCACGCTGACTAAAACGTCTTTTGCTGGAATCCTGTCATTTGTAGACGCATACTACAATCATAGAACATCTTAAGGCGCAATCAAACGAGTAATGTAGCCCAAAGAAAAGCATTAAGAAAGAAGAGATGATGCGGAAGAACGATCTGAAATGAATGAATGGACGGATTGACAGTTAGAATGACACAGAGTCTCGCAAAAACACACTATTTTGTAGCCTTCTTTTTCCCTTCTAGCCCGTTTCCTGTGTGTTGATTTACGTCTTACATAAAATAACGTGGCGAAAGAGGACTATAAACTTCGTGAAATTTAGACGCCATCAAGGGCGGTACAGCCCAAAAGTAAGAAAGAAAAAATAAAAAAAACAAAAATGGAACTAAACTGTAAGTCATAGTCACAATCCATCACTACTTTGTTCTTAAGTTCACCCGTGTTAATAATATCATTAAAATAAGCTATGAAAAATTTCAGGCTTCCGCCGCTGTGTTGATGTAATCTGTGGTCTTTTGGGTAATTACACGGCGTCGTGTGGTAATTATTTACCGACGCTTCTTGACCCGTGGAGATGGGACCGACATGTTTTCCCGAAACGTCGGTAAATAATTACAACACGACGCCGTGTAATTGCCCAAAAGACCACAGATTACAAGCTATGAAAGAGTTTAGGCCTATCAATTGCAAAATGACAAATTCATAGCTATACTATTCGTCGTAACTTTATATCAAATAAATTGTATTAAATAAATTATTAAGTGTTCGTTGGAGGTTTTTCTATTTTATATGGCAATTCACTTGTAGAAATTGTGATCTGAATAAATCCTGTTGCTCATATTACAATGTAAAAGCCAAAAAAGTGCTGTGATTCAAACATTTCTGTGTATGCAACTCCAACAACTGTTGGCAGATGGGAACAACATTCCATACTGGTACCAATAAACAGTGAACAGATCTCTGTGTTGACTGGAATCAAACTGTATACTTAATGCTTCTTTTACACATTCTCGGTCATAGGTTCGTCATCTATATGGAAACACGAAGCACATGTGCCTGCAGTAAAGTAATTTTGCGTTGTATTCCTATTCATTGCCAAAATGCAAACTTTTATTCTGTATATGTTACGGAAATCTAGGTCCTAAATGTTTCTAATTCAGCACGTTCAGAAAAATATTTACGAAACAAGAACACAGATTCTCTTGCTGTATCGCGGCCCTTTCAATGTCTTGAAGAATTAAAGAATATTTGTGTACAGAGAAGTCCCTCTTTAAAATAGCTTTTACTCTGTGTAACCTAAAGAGAAAATTTTATGACAAAAACAGGTTTTATTTCACACATGTTTCGGTGTTAGGCATGTTATGCTCTATTTGTGACATACCAGAATAAGTTGGAAATCTGTACAATATTGTCATTCCAAGCTAAGAATACATTATGTTAAGAAAAACTTTCAGTTCTCCAAATTCATCTCCATTCAACTGTTTAATCATTTTCGTGGAAAAATAATTTTAAATTATGACACTTATCTAATAGTTATACTGAGATTAATCACACAGTAAAGAATCCTAACACTTTAAATTTAGTCCACTTAAATTGCATATAAAATTTCAGTTCCTGCGTCATAGGTAACTAATACTTTACCCAAATATATCCTTCAAGGTGGTCAAAACCGCCTTTATACACACTTAAGGATTCTAGTCAGAAGAGAATGCAACGGCTAGGGGTTACAGTGACCGAAAAAATATGGCGTCTCTTAACCACTAATTTTGCCCTATCAAAGACACCTGTTCACAAATTATAACTTTCATTTTCCTCTTCGATTCTTCCCTTTTATTTGGCTCACTCGACTTTCCGTATTCAGAAATATAAAAGAAATATAAATTCGTGTGTGAAATAACTGTATAGATATCAGGCACGAGAGATCGGCCAGACAGCTATTTTCCTATATTTCTGGCTGGTCAAGATTTTATAGGCCTTACCCCACACTGCCACTGCTAATAATTTGATTTTATATATATAAGTACTTCCTCTAGGATAACACGAATATCTAAGATTTGGGAGATAAGGGAAGTCTTAAGAAGGAGAGGTCATAAACCCCATCTTTAAAGTGACAATATTATGAATTTTTTGTGGAGTCTTTAAGCGATTTCTATATGTATGATTATAAAATTTAGCACAAAAATTAGTGACAGTAGCTTACAATTTTATCTAAGAGACTCCCATTAAAACTATCGACACAAAAATAATAAAAATATTAAGTTACGCAAAAACAGGCAGGGCGTAAGCAGAATCCTCGGTAAAGGTTCACATTTTATGGGTTCTTTCGCCGAGTGGAATAGTAAAGAATTACGGACGTTTAAATGGAATGAGAATCTTTTTGGACTTCTTGACCCTAAATATGACACAGACATTACTACCTTTCGAAACGTCGGTAGCCCTTTACCAATCGACAAGGCGTAACAATTCAGACAACTCCAACCTTCACCAACGCAGCTGTGAGAAGCTTAAAAGTCGAAATCTACAACAACATAGGCCCTATGTGCCAAGTTACAACAACTACAAAAGCTTAGGTGTGCTTATAAAATGTGCTTCAATATTTGATGAAATTTAAATTATTGTAATAAGGGCCTAAAGTTACTAAGGTAATTCGACAATAACCACGAGAAAATAGAGCTTTTTTTAAACAGGAAAATGCGGTTCTTTATGAAGACTTCAGATTAAAGGCCATTACAAAGAGAAAGGGTGACAGGTAGAATACTAAATTTTGGCAGCAGGGCTTATTAATTCATACTAACAGATATCAGGCAAACCCAACAGCACTTTCAGTTTCGAAAGTTGTTCAAGTGAATGTACGTTAACAAGGAGCGGCATTATATACGACGCATTCTCCACTCGCCTGTTAGGAGCGCAACACGAAGAAAAACATCAGTAGCTAAAGAAAATATACAAAATGGCGGCTTCCTTGGTCCCATTCGGGTAGCAAATGCCTTCCCTCTAGCGTAATCCCGTAAGCTTTCGTCTTAAATTATGGGCGGCAGAGGAAGTGAAGGCATAATAAATTTAAGACGGAATCCTCCCCTCTTTCCAACTTCTTTTTTTTCTCTCGCGAGACTAAGCAGACATGGGGTGTACGTTGTTCGGGTTAAGTGAAGGGGTGGACCTAGCAACAACAAGGAGAAGAAAGCTCGTTTAAGTATGAGAAGGATCAGGGAGAAACCCATTCCACAAGAAGACATTTTGGACAAAAATTACTTCATTGCGACATAAAGCTCCTTGGGTTTCAATGGATAATATTGGCACTTAAGAGGTTTTTACTCCCATTTTTTTAGCACAAATATTTCTTTCATGCACGAATAATATGTTGAAAAACTTTTATATATTTAAGTCACAACAAACTGCATATATTTCCTTCGATGTCCATATATGCTTCGCAGAGAACTGCTTACACCTCAATATTAAGTTTATTTATTGCATTAATTATTATCAAATAAATTATATTTTTTATTTTGCAGCAGGATGTGAATAAACATTGCTCCTGTTCATTTGTACTGGCCTGTGAGCGACTATACGGGAGGCCAAAATGATCTGCATTGTTAACCTATCACTGTGGTTGAAGTGCTCAACGAATTGAAGTCAGAGTTAGACTACATTGAACCCTGAATTTGTCCCTAAATTTAACACGCTGCAATGAAATTTTTTTCGAACAACGTAAAAAGAGTATCTGTCCTAAATACCAACACAGCTTTCGAAGTTTCCATTATAAATTCACGACGAGGAATTGAGCAGTAATTTTTATCAGAAACAAATTCTGTTCTCTCATATGAGAACACATAAAAAGGAAATACTGTATATACTCGTTCCTAATCTTCGGGAATTTCTTTCATAGACCTAAGTATCTTCTTCTTCAGGTATTTGAGTCACCTAATTCAAGCATTTGTAAGCTGTTTTACTGCTCTAGTCTCCAAAAAGTTCATCGATATGAACAAAAGCGGTTATACACCATTTTACACAGCAGTCTAAAAGTATGAATTTTGTGAATGTATATCACAGAGGGTTTCGGCAGAAGGAACTGCAAGTTACGTGTTCAAAATCAGTGCTTCAGTACTTGTTGTGATAGGCGCACTGGTTCCTATTTTAATGATATATATATAGATACATGACATAGGCTTATGTGTCCCTCTGCTTTGTGTACCGTAGGCCTATAGATTCCTTGTCCTCACCTACGTAACTATATTCCTCCTAAAACAAAAGATGTCTATATATTCACGTAAAAACTTACAGGCTCTTCAAAATAAACAACCGTAGTTGATCATCTCGATAACAAAGGTTTGCCTTTTGCGAATGTCCTAAGCCTTACAAAACAAAGGCTTTTTTTGTGCATCTCCTATGACCCATATATAACAAACACGTCCGCATCCATCGTAAAAAAACAAGGGAATATAAACCTTAATGTCTATATATTTTAATCAATATTTTATAGGAGTACCACACTTTTTATCTTATTAATAATATTATATTTTTAATATTAATTTTATTTCGGCTAAATTAGAACCTAATACTTGTTATTAAAGTAGAATACATGTCTTACACACTGCAAAACTAAGATCCCATATCTTATTACTAACGTCTTAAAGTTATAAACACAGTTTTCTCTTTACATTTTTATAAAGGGTTACCTGATTTTGTCTTTCGTAAGCCGATACATGTAGTACTTTGCGAGAATAAAAATTTTGTTAATTGATTTGTGAAAGAAGGTCTTTCTTCTTTTATCTCTATTGTACATACAGTCGCACGTATATGTAATTGTGAAAAGGTGGCAGCATTTTTGTACGATTTAACTGAAAAGGAAATTTGTCAGCATATTTTAGTATGACTTCCCGATATGAAATTTCATAACAATCCTCTTATTTTGTGTCGCGTTATTTCATGCGGAAGAATGGGGGGGAAGTATCGATATTAGTAGGCGATCCACAGTGTTACAATCAGGTCTGAAATACAAAAAAACCGTTCAGACTGCTTTTATATGTTGTTTTGTTTTCGAAAATTACAAGAATGGGACCTGATGGGACTGGATGTGTGCTGCGTCGGTGCAGAGAAAACATCAAATTGGTATTACATGGTATAGGTTTTGAATAAGTGAGTGGGTTTGCACTGGCTGAGGAAGACATCCAACTTTAGTAAATGTTCGGGCTGCAAAGGAAAAGGAAATGATTTGAATGGTTTTCGGACAGTCGCCCGCGTTTCACCGCGAGACTTGAGTTTGATCCCAGGAAGCTCCATGTGGGAATTTTGGTGGACACAGTGATACTTACACTGTTTTTTTTCCGAGTACTTCGGTCTTCTCCTCTCAGTACCATTCCACCAATATTCCATATCCATCCATTCATCTGTCACTGACGCTGCGTTAACACAGGCATTGAGAGCGTCGTTAAATAACACACAAAATATACTAGAACACAAGCGCGATGTGATTGATTTAGTTATAAGTTCCTAAGCTTGTACTGAGGAACTAACAAGTTTGAATCTTTTCGAATTACCTACCTTGTAAAGAACTTTTCGACTTTTCATAGTGTTTCCAAGCTACTTTCGGTAAAGACCCTTCAAACAATTCACAACTGTCCCCTTCTCCAAGTCTCTGCTACTTAACAGTCATTTACGTTTGTATTTGACAGTAAATATGTGTCAATCTCTCTGTAAATAAGCTATGAGAAGCCTTCAAGCTGCCTTTACGTGTAGTGTACTGAATGTAGAACATCGTGCAATGATTACAAACTTACTCTTAGTTCCGTAACGTCGCGTTATTAACAAAATTGCTATTATTTCATTAACTCATACGTCTGTAGCAAGACTTCAAAGAATTTATTAAAGTTCCTTAAAATTTAAATTTTATGTAAAAATATGGGAATTAAAAAAAAAAGCTGGATAGAATAACTGATTAAACTTGCATGTGTTTATGTACAAGTTATCTTAATTCAATTCTTTCTATGCAGGTAAATTGCAGCTACCTTGCCCCTCGTCACGTTTCACACGTTCAATTACCTATCCTGTTTCTTATTAAATTTTCATTATTTTACTCTATGCTAATGGAGGCTTACGATTGTAGGACAATAAACTTTTAGCTTTAAGTTTTTTTTCTGTAAGTAAAGGAAGGTATATGCAAGTGTTTCGAATATGTTGTAGGCTAATCCTTTGTTTTGCACTGTCAAACAAATTTTACTGTCGAGAAGACTTTCTTCTATACAGAATTCCAACTTTGTAATATAATAGCACTGCTCTAAGTTCTAAATACGATTTTCAAGAAGATTTCAAAAGAATGACCGAAGAAATGTTAACACGAAAATAACCCAGAATTCCGGCGGCTTTATAGAGTTTCGGCAAACAAAAGTGAGGTTATATTGCTCTTATAAATCCTGGCTGTTACGAGGATAGTGTTTACAGTGACCTTGGGCCTCATGTTTATGTAAAGTCAACAAAAGGCGTCAGACACTTGTTAGTGAGCCTGGCAGTTTGGTCGATGACTCCAACAGAAACTTTCTTCCTATCACCTTGGTGGTTAGCACTGCGCACAAAAAATAGTTAATAACCAGACTGAAAAGCGTCCAGCAGTAAAACAGCCAGGAAGGAGAATATCTAATGCAAGTGGCGACGATAAGCAAAACCTGGAAAAGTGTTTCTAAAACTTTCCATGCCCTTGAATTTCTTAACATATGTGGCGAAGTAAACTAACAGAGCACGAAGAACTTCCAAAGGCGAACTGTGAAACTGACCTTGTCGTTACGTCTCATAATGTACAAGCTAAATAAGGTACAATATTTTGTTGCAGCTCTATAGAGTTTATGCAAATAGTATTAGATTACAAGGCCTACACTCTGTGGGTTTCTAGGCTTTCGCATCTCTACAGTTTATGCCTGTGGCGTCACATAACAGGTTGATTCGTACGGACATTTCGAGATAACGAAGTGGTATCAGCCCCAAGATTCGAAATGTCGAATCAACAATTCTTTATTGGTCGCTTGGACTATTAAAAACCTCGCGTCTACCCTCTCTGATTACTGTAAAAGAACATTTATAAATACAAAACGTAAGTTCTTTCGCTTGTATTTCTGGGAACATTGCTTCTCCTCCATTTAGATAGTCTTATAGCCTATTCGGTGTAACATGCCGCGAGCAGAGTTACAGAGAGGCTAACAGTTTCTCAGATAATCAATTTTTCGCCTTCTATGGAAAAGGAATGTTTATTACCGTGTTTATGAGATCCTATGACCGAAGAATCAAGTCAACATCCTCAAACTCTATTTCCTTAAGGGCCATTTAATTGGTCATTGCACTCCATCGCTGTCTCGCAAGTAATTTATATATATATTTATATATATTCCAGGTTAATTATTAATTTCTGCATGTTTTTCTTATTTCTGCCGTTACATGCTCTTGTCACTCTATCTGGGTTTAAGTAAAGGTTTCAACGCCGAAAAAAAGGAGAGCTGAAACTTACAAATTTTCAAAATCCAGAACAGTACCATCTAAGCTACACTTCCTCATATCTTTGTTATTTTTTTGACCCTGTCTTTAATTGGTCCTCCATGCAGGTAGGGGAGAGTTCCGATTAAGAAGGTCTCAGAAATAATTTCCTGAATTGCAATCATGTAAAGAAGTTGACATTTCGAAGAAAATGAAACTTTGTGGTGGTGATTAGCTATGTAATAAGAATTGTTGTGAACGTTTATTTAAGGTCAATTGGGCCCTTTATTTTAGAATTCTTCAGAACCAATGCAAAACGAGGCGGGTGATTAGTTTTTGTGTTGTTATTTTATTTTTTCTAAAATAAAATATATTATATAGCCTTTCGTTTCAGTTAACTACATAAATTACAAAATTAGCAAGGAGGGGAAATTATATAATTATAACCGATTCTAAGAAATTATTCCGGTATTTATCTGAAGGACCTGAGAAGAATCATGAGAAATAAATCATGATTTTACATATCCGAGCCAAGTTTCGAATCCAGGACTCCCAGATAATACAGGAGTAGCGTCACCTTCTCACGTGCCACGTTCGAGTATGCTGCAGAGGAAACCCGCATTCATACTTGCATCGGTGTTTCGTACTGCAATATAGTGTGTTAAATTTCATGTTTGAGCTAAGTTAACATGGGATTAGGAAAAAGTATCACCCCGTTTAGACGAATAATTTGCATTCTAAAAATATATGTATTTTATAGGCCTGTAATGTACACATTTAAAAATACAAGGATAAAGTAATACCTTTCATTTACAGGATATTATTTATAATAGACTAAACAAAAGATTCGCTTTAGGCCGTTATATTTCGTTTAGTCATCTCACATAAAATCCCAGGCTTATCACGTGAAGGAACGATAAAAGGACGGAAAATCCTGCTCTTCCGCAACGTCTAAAGGCCATCCACAATAATAGACTTCTCTCTAACGTTCTTGACCAGAAATTCTTCGTGTACTACTGTCGTTTTCCAGCGCGATTATCAGGCAATGCTTCTGGTTACTGCCCCAAAACTAAATGGCAGAAGTGCGAATAAATACATTTTTTTACACTTCCAACAGGTGCCGTACTTTCTGTGTCAGTACTTTACACATATATTTATACAAGCCTTTTGAAATTTGTATGAGGCTACACTGCGAAAATAATCAGTGAAAATGTTTAAATAATTGTTTAAAAATTTTGTACAAAATTGAAATACTTTAGGTTCCAGACCTGAGGTTCTTACTGTGTGGTGTTGCTGACGATTCAGGTTTTCTGGAATGTTACGCGATGTCTACTGGCAAATAGTTACCAGTCTACAGGTTGTAACGTCTCTACTGCAAGAAATTATCTCTCGTTGATGCATATTTATGCATTTAAAATTCAACTTAATTAACAATTGCATCTACCCCACTTTGTTGTCATCCTTGGTAGCGTAAGGCTTAAAGATAAGCCAACGCCCAGATGCGTCTTTCAGTAGCGGTTAGGGAGAAAGAACCTACTTCAAGTAGGAGAAAAGGGAAAGTTCCATCTGGGCTTTGAATGACAGTAAATTCAGGGTCATGAGGGAAGGTAACGTATCTAAACATTAGGGGTTAGTTCTTTGTAGAGACATTCCTCACCGTATATATATTTCAGGGTCATGTGTGGAGGAGAAATCTGACTTCCCATTAAGGGGAGATATTTTACTTTCCATGGAGGTCTAACACTTTGGTTTCAGTTTGTACAACTTTACATAAGTCAGTTCTCGTTCTGAACGTGGCGGTGTGTCGTTCCGTGCTTTGTTGAGGTAAGCATCATTAGTTTCATGCAGGATATAATTTTAGCAGAAAAATTGATTTTCATTTTTGAGAATTATTTCTACTCAAATTAATTATCTTGTGCAATGTTGATTGTTGATAACTGTAACTAAAGTATGAACAAGTAACTTGCCCTATATTATTTACTGCAAAAATGACGGCCAGAAACTGAAATGTATATTAAATAATATTTTTTATTTCTTAGGCTAAGCTATAATCTTTTCAAAATGAAATATGTAGGAGCAGATTCATTGAAGCATATTCTGATATAAAATTAATACTTGCCGTACTTTGTTAGGAACCTCAAGTTACAGCATAATAAAATAATTTTGATAATTTACACAGTAAGTTCAAAATATTAATAATGCAGGGAAAAATGACAAAAATTTTTAAGCTTTTTTGCAAAATTGAAAAAAACGACTTAGTTTCGTCATGTCTGTTTGTCGTCTGTCTGTCCGTCCGTCCGTCCGCCCGAATGGACAACTCGGCTCCCACTGAAAGGATTTTCATGAAATTTTCTCTTCGAGAAACTTTTGAAAATCTGTCGAGAAAGTTCAAGTATTATAAAAATCTGACAAATATAGGGTACGTTACATAAAGGTCTATGTACGTTTATAATAATAACTCTCTGAAATTTTCTTAGAATGAGAAATATTTCAGACAAACTTTGTAGAGAAAACCAAAACATATATTTTATGTTCAACTACTTTTTTTTCCGAAAATCGTGCCTTTTATGAGATAATGTGGAATGTGTAGAGCCGAAGAGGCCACAGACGACAATGTAACAGGGCGCATGCGCTTTGCATGCCGAATAACTACGGCTACAAATATACAACCAGAATATGCAATATTATTGCTTTTCCATGGCAAAAATGGTTACGCGAAGGCGGCTC
The DNA here is from genome assembly GCA_021186555.1 of Reticulitermes speratus. Taxonomy (NCBI): domain Eukaryota; kingdom Metazoa; phylum Arthropoda; class Insecta; order Blattodea; family Rhinotermitidae; genus Reticulitermes; species Reticulitermes speratus. The sequence goes on along the minus strand of JAJKFL010000003.1, from coordinate 32,609,617 downwards.
ATTATTACGTCATAAGTACAGTGCCTTTCTTGTTAAAATTAAGGTCACATTCGCCTATTACTTGCTGCTTGCAACAGTCAATGATACGGCCGCACTGCAAGCGTGTTGCTTGCAGCTCAGCTGGATAGCAGGTGATTGAGAAAATGAAATTTTAACAAACAACTAGAAAATTATCCAGACGGCCGCACCGACTCCTCCATCTAAGCGGCCGCCTCTATAATTTCCTTGTTGTTTTTTAAAACCGCATTCCCTCCACGCACCTGCGTTCCAGATAAGCTCCAAGCAACACATTTGCAGTGCGTCTGTACCCTAAGAGTGTGTAACTAAAACGCTTGCCATATAATTTTATTAAACTCTCTGAAGAAGGGAGCAACTGGCTGCATACACATTTTTGATAACAAAACTTTTGCTCTTATGAAACTTACTTAAGAAAGAATGCAGGGAAACTACGCAATACATATAGGAAAATTAGACGTTTAAGACGTAACACTGCGTCTATTTTAGAACTGTGTTTCCGAATTTACGAGTTGGCCCCACAATTTTATAAATGATAAAAGTTGCCTACTTATGCAAAAGTGTGGTGCCTACTGAATGCATCTAACATATTACCCGTAAAAGACTTATAATAAATTTAGGTCTCAAATAGCACAAAAACCCATATATTTTATTTTTTCTAACGTATCTTGGTACTTATGTAGAAAAATATACCTTCTTTTTCGATTAAAATGTCGTGAAAAGCGAAAATTAGATTTAAAATTTCTAACCTAAATAAAAATAAGAATATGCTCATATTTCTTGTAGGCCTCGATTTCGAGGGTTGTTTTCTATAAATTTAACCTAAATGTCATATAAAATAGCCGGGCAACGTGTGAAAAGCTTGCAGTAGGACTAGATTTTGAGTTTGATTTCTTCTGTATCTGCTTTTGATACATGAAGCGGATGACTTCACATAATTCTTACGTACGAAGAACGCTGAATGTAACTGTGGGCACTTTCAGAAAAACGCATGTTGAGTTATATTAAAATACTTGTTCAAAGTACCTCTTTGTGCTGCAGTCTCTAGGCTTAGTTTATATGTTATTAAGAACTGCGTAAGTTACTTAAATTTATACACACATTGACAGAAATACGAGGAGGTTAATGTGCTGGTGATTGCACGTCTTGCGGCTTAAGGTATGTACAGTCTTTTGTATTGCTGGACATCAATTCCTTGTAAGTTACCTACCTCTCGTGTAACTATAGGCTTTAATTTAATAGAGACAATTTTTCTTACCTTGCAACAATACTGACCTCATGTTATAAAGGAATATTAACATAAAATTTACTTACTCAAAAACGCAGATAAAAGTAGGCCAATTATCATACGCTTAACAATTCAGTTCAATTTAGCTTTGTTTAATTAAAAGTTAAAAAATTTAATGGCCAGTTACAAAACAGCGCTTCTCCGTTAGTAAACAAACATACATAAATGCATATGTATATACATAAATACTTACACTCACACACAATAACAAAGAAAATATCACCAAACAAAGCACTGCAGGAAATTACTTAACTAAAAAAATCAATGTTGAAATTATGAAAAGTGACCAAATTACGCAAAATACAATTTCACTTCCGACAAACCATAATTGAGTCAACTTTACAAGTTTCTTTTGGGGATTATAAACAAACTTTCTACATCTTATGAGGTGCAGAGAGGCCGATGAAATCGAGCGTAACCTCGAGTGCTTAAGTGACGCCACAAATAAAATCAGAAATATAAGGAAATTACAACGACGTCTGAATGATATGCAAGGTGAGGCAAACTGGTCTGCAGTGTCGAGACTTTCGAATCTGAGGACGATAAGTGATGTTACTAAACTTGCACCCTTTCAAAGGGCAGATTCTGAAATTAAAGTTACTGAAACTTTAGGATCTACTACATTCAACAACACAGAGGATATTTCGAAATAGCTAAACATTCTAAACATTTAACTCCATTTCGACACACTTTCTGTAGGTAACATACATATTCAACAAACAAATTAAAAAAAACGGAAAAATTTTGTTATTTTAACTAAAGCATTCCTTTAAGCTTTGGCTTGTGACGCTCATGCTTGTAATAGAGACTTACCACAAGCAACGGGATTAAGCTCTGTTTACTGAACGCTTTACGAATGCTAGTCTATCTGATGTTGCATATGAGGTGAAATAAATGCTAGAGACCAAAAACCTTTCGATTTTGGTGTATAAAGGCCTCTCGTGCATTTGTAGAAAACGATATCGAAATTTGTTTAAGTCAGTTTGAGTATAAAAACATTTAACTTGTAATCGGGGGTTCCAGGATGAAATCTCAGCCAGCACACTAGGTGTACTAAATGAAGCTTTCGTATTTTCCTCAGTTTTTCCAGCCAAATGTTGAGACAGTAAGTCAAATTAAGCTATGTCTACCTCCTTTCATATTCCTTCCAATTTATTGTTCAATAATCACATTATAGGCTTACCTTACGTTTACTCTCCGCTGCCGATGGAATGAAGGCATGAATAAATAAATAAATAAATAAATAAATAAATAAACAAATAAATAAATAACTTATTTTTGCTTGTCACCACCGTTCTTAATACGACTGGTTACAAAACTGTCTGCTTACTGTCTCTCTGCTTTGCTTTTGTTTTACGACGCTGCCAGTAGCTTAGATTACAGTAGGCCTATACACCTTCGATGGTATGGCCGATTGGTAAATGATAAATTGCAAATCATTCGCAAGGAGCGACGGTTACTTAGGCCTAATCGAGATGTTAGCCCGGAATTAACCTGGAGGGACTAAGAAAACCCACGGAACCATAGTCACAACAACCGGTGATTTGGTCCGAACTAACAGACCTCCGCCCGCATATAAGACGGCAGTATTTACGCCAGGTTAATATGCTCTAGCTCCTTACTGCTAAACAGTCTGTATGCTAATTTAAGTTCACAGTTCGCCTATACTACCCAACCTGAAACAGTTGTATCAATGCCCGTAGGCACATAATTCATAGGAGAAATAGCTAGCTAGAAAACAAACAATCAAACAAATTAACTAACTTCATGCCGCAGAGTCTTTCAGAAGCTAATAGTTCCTCAGGTCGTCAAAAAGCCCCCACCTTCTTTGAAAGCTATGGGTTCATTGCCGTGTTCGCAGGCAGCCACCACTGGCCTCTATTCTGAGCCAGATCAATCCAGTCCACGCCCTTCCAACCGATTTCTCTAAGTTCCATTCAAATATTATCTCCCACCTAAGCTATCTTCCAAGTGGTCTCTTTCTCTCAGGCTTTCCCATCAGAACCCAATATAACCTGCCCCCCCCCCCCCCCACACGTATACCCTACCATAAGCCCAAAACATTTTATTTTCCTTGATTTTACCACGCTGATAATATTTGTAAATTGTCTCACTGTGCAATATCCTTCATTCACTTCTAAAGACGGCCTGCTTAGACCCAAATATCTTCTTCAGCACACTATTCTCGAACACACTCTGTCCATGTTCCTCTTTCAATATGAAAGACAAAGGTTCACACCCATATAAAACAACAGGCAAAAATATAGTTCTTAATATTTTAATCGTTACATTTTTAGAAAGCAGTCGTTAAGACAAAACATTCTGGACCGAATGGTAGCAAGCGTTCCCTCAGTTCAATCTACTCTTAATTTCTTCCCAAATAGCAGATTTCATTTGTTAGTGTTTTCCCCACATATCTGAACTTTGTCACACTTTCAGAAGATTTATTACGTTCCATTATATTTTGATTTTATCCTGCATTCTGCTCATAAGACAAGATAGTATATCCTACTTAGTTTTCTCAGCATTTACTTCTAGACCACTCTCCTTACTAGCGACTAACAAAGCTTCTGTATTATCCTTTATAGGCCTATATTATAATACAATCTGCAAAAGGGAAGTAACAAGATTTTGTACTTATCTTCACTTGATTGTCTTCAAGGTTCGCCTATTTTTTAAAAATCTTTCCTTCTATCCATTTTACACTTATCACCAGTAAAATGACTCTAATTTTGTGCTCTACATGTGGACTTCTGGGTAGAATGTGATACAAGAAGGAAATAGGAGAAATAAATTGAAAGAAAAGGACTGAAGGAAGCAGGAACATGGGAGGGTAAGTTAAAAAAGAAAATTTCTACGCCTTGCTTGTTCCACGCTTCCTTCCATGTATGTGCGAGTCAGCCATAACTTATCCGGGCAGACAGACGCTAATGGTCACCGGGCCACGCCTAACCTCGTTCCCGCCAATCTCTGAGGCCAGTTCCCCCACAGAGACTCAGCAGACAAGACCCAAGGTCCGTAGGGCTCTTTGCTGAAAGATCAATACTTGCTGCATCCGCCACCACTGGGCCTGCGCGGTTCAAACAATAATGGCTGCCAGGGATGTTGTTTTTAGAACCCACGCTAAGGGAGGATGAAGTAAGACGTGTATCCAAAATGGCCGTTAATAAATCCTTTCTCTATTGCTTGCTTCTCCGGAAAAATAAAAGCTGCCTGAAGCTTCCCTCATCTGCTTCATGTGCATGCGACTAGAGAGTTGGGAAGGTAATTTTGTAGTAATTACGTAGACAGAGAAGTCGAAAATTAAATTTGAAAGAACAGAATTTTGTTTAACAAATTACATAATTAGGGTAAAATTTCTGATAAGTTATACGACAAACCTAACGCTCGTGCAGGTAGACATACGGCTCAAAAACACGTGAATTTAAGTTGCCAAAGTTATCTTATTGAACAAGATGTCTACTTCCAAGAAGTTATAAACAATTTTTGCATTTATAATTGAGCCGGGGTCGCTCACTTGCTATACAGGCTAAGCTACGTGTTGGGCGCCCAAGAAACCGTGTTTCGATTCCTGACAGAGGCAAGAGATTTTTCTCTTCTCAAATACATGCAGATCCGCTCTCGGTCCCAAAAAGCCTGCTATTTAGTGACCAATTGGCTATTTCCCGTCAGATGAATCGGTAGGACGTGCAGCTCCAACTCACTCCCATCTAGTGCCCTCCTTAAGAATGAGTGGAAATTTACCTCAACTACCCTATACACCCTAATTCAACGTAGAGGGATAAATTTACTTTGCAATATTAATTATGGTGAATGGAGCACGTAGCATTCATAGGAAATTTCGTAAAAGCATAAAAAAATCGATTTTTTTAAGTCGAAAAGAAAAGACCATTTTGAAAACACAGGTGTCCGCGACGCAATGGCCAAATTCAGGAATGTGTTCTGCAGTTTATGTGGAGCAAAAAATGTTTAATAAGCGGTAGTTTCGTCTGACGCATTCATCAAGTTCCGCCCTAGATTAATTTAGCACTGAATAACATTTTCTTTTCATCACGCACTTTTTAGCACAATTTTAACTGTTTACAGCAACACTCTAATTTTAAGACTATTGAAGCACCTGTTCGACAGACCCACCATCACACTGTATGCATGCTGCCAGCCCTTATGCTGTTGGATGTTGTTGTAGCATGCGTCCTAGCCCGTTTGTGATACCAGCGCTGCTTCTGTGATGGCTGCCGTTAACTAACGCCTTCCTTCTGGTTTACCACCGTGATACACTCTCGTCTTCAAGCAACCCCACAGAAAAATTCTACTGGGCTCAATTCGAGTAACTGTGAGGGCCAAGCCAACGGTACATATCTTCCAATCCTCCTTTTTTCAATCTTTTTGTATAAAAATTCCTTTAATTCTCTGCGGAAATGTGGAGGTATCCGTTCATATTTTAGCCACATTCATTCTTGTGTTGCATGAGGCACATCCTCTAAATAGAGAGGTAGGGCCTAATTCATTTACCAGAAAATTTCTGAAACATGGAACTATAAGCAGTCCCTCGTTAAAGTGTAGTACAATCAGGTTATTACCTAATAATTCACACCACACCTTAACTGTAAGTCGCTATTCAAAATGACAATTGGCTGCCTGGCGCAGATATGCCTGCGCCCAACACTGCGAATTCCTAAATAAACCTCATCCTTGAAGAGAATATCAGGCAAAACGTGTAGCCTTGTTTTTAGCCATTCACAAAATCCTACAGCATTTGCGTGATCTCGCGGTAAAAGTGTTGTTCTCTTTGAAGCTCATACGGTTACAATCCATCACGGTGAAAAATTCTTCATGCCTATGTATGTGCTATAGCAGGTAAAGTGAAAGGTAAAGTTCTCCCTAGAACGGGCCATGAAGGCCCACAGGAAGAATAGAGGTATAGCTCTACTCTTTCTTTAACCCTGGTACTAGATGAGTGTGGGTGGTCAACATCATGCCCCGGCCGCTTTACCCCCGGGAAAGAGACCCGGTACCCATTATATAGGAGGATGGGTGGACCCCAGTGCCGGTCTGGACGGACGAGGAAAATCTCGCTCACACAGGAATTCGATCCCCGGACCATCCAGCCCTTAGCGAGTCGCTATACCGACTACGCTAACCCGGCCCACGTGCTATAGCAGTCGTTTTGGAAATTCTGCGTGTACTTGTATTTGGTGCCAGAACACCAACATCTCCACAACTTTGTTGTTCTCGTTCTGCATTCGCTCGTGGGACAGCATCAGTCTACCTCAGAATTCTGTGTACAGTCACAAAGGCTTCTCGATGCTGAGTCCTGCGATGTGGGTAAAGTTGCTGGTATTTCACAACATCTGCCCTAGCATTTCCATTGCAGACACCATATAAGAAATGCATGTCGGCATATTCTTCGTTTACAAAAGTGTTAATATCCCACCGCACTACAAAAACCCGCATCCAAAGCCAATAACCAAAACAGTGTACAAGCAGGAACTCTATCAATTTACAGCAATGCTAGCTCGATTCACTAGTGTTTAACTTGATAACGGTGTCGAAATAAACTGTATCTTATTGGATATCATTGGCTCCAAATAATCACAGCACACCGTCCTGAAATTTGGCCATTAAGTCGCGGAACACTATGTATATTCATAGACGTAAGAACAACATTACATAATAATGAATCCTAAAAATTACGATGTTAGGGTCTGAGGGGAATTAGGTCTAATCACCTCAGAATTGGAGCTATTAGCGTGTTGTATCTACGGACAAGAAACATCGGACATATATAGAGGGAAGGAGCGGGATATTTTGACCAATTCAGCGAATGTTATCTCCTGAAGGAGGACTCTGTTGTCGGCAATTTGCTTTTGTGACAATAATCTTACTAGGCATCTAATTTAGCAAGTGTCTTACCTCTTTACAGTTATTATATTTTAACTTATACTAATAGAAGAGACAAAATTCAGGCTTATTTCTATCAGCTTACCTATGGACTCTACTCCAATTTTCCACAAAACAAGTACCTTAGAAAAGGTCCAAAGGAAAATATTTTCTGAGCGCTTGCTGACATGGGTCAGAAGATAAAGCTGATAAAATGTAGCGTCTAGGGGCGTGAGAAGCCTCATTTCTAAGTCTGATACACGCCTTCATAGCAGAGTGAAAGGGCACGTAGAGAAGTGCCATTTTTATATTCGTCAGTTTAAGAACTTTTATTACAATGTTAATTTTTAATTAATCGTTCAGTAAACAGGAACACGATATTCGCCAATATTACGTGGTTAAATTATAAATAGAGTTGTACAAAACGCGCTAAGCCTAATTAGAAATGTTAGGCTACAACAGTTTTGCTTTTGACCAAAACAGAACAGGAGAGACAATTTTGGCTATAGAATGTATCGAAAATAACAACACTAGTTAAATTAAGATAATTATTATAGGGTCTTTAAAAATTAGGCGTATTTGTTTCGGTCAGTTTTTTTTGCAATGTATCTTAATACAAGTGCATGGCGATTGCTCGGAGCATTTCTTGAAAATTTACTTTTATAGAACAAATAAATATATATATAGACAAGTATTCATGTATATGAAAATTATGCTTAATCAATAAAGGTAAAACTTCATCTAAATGGAAAATATAACCAATGTGGATACGTAGGAGTGCAAGTAGCCTAAAATATGATTTATTAAAACGAATGCAATTTCCTTAAACCAGAACAGTCACAAGGATATGTCACACAAATACAAGTTAGTGGCAATTATAAATTTTATGTGTTGTTTATAGTTACATATAAGTCAGACTGTAACGTTAACTGATAGCAAGTTGATTTATTACGGAAATAAGCCATTTTATGGACAAATTTACACATGTGAAGGCAAATATCTTATTCTACTAATAAATGACATTCGCTCTTGCGACCTACTGATCATCAGGAGTCAATTTGCCGTCCACTCGTTACTTCAAATATTATTAAGCTTTAACAAATTAATGACGAGTAAAGAATCAATATATTAAATTTAGTAGAAGCTCCAAAATTTGTAGGCACTAGTTCTCACGTATATCATGAACATTATACTACATGGATTTAAATAAAATAATAGAAAGACAACTAAGAAAGGAGTAAAAAGTGATTTTTCATAATCAGAGACACCACATCGGCGTTATAAATAACTAATTATCAAATAAGATGAGAATATTAATACTCTGAAATAAAGATAACCACTGTACTGCACCATCATAAAATAATACTGTTATCATAAACAGTTCCGTCTAAATATTAGTCACTTACTCCTCTAGAAATTCTTAAAAAGTAGTATAATATTCACAAAGTTGTTACTGTAAAATTTCCGAAATCGATGGTAGTGACAGCATTACGAAATTTGTGTACACTTTGTGTTGCAAAACACTCTGCTTTTGGTTTCTAGTCCCATCCGGGATGAATTTCCTGTCTTGTGTTTTTCTGTGTAGATGAAATTCCCTGCTACTGGATGATCCCCTTTCAAACAACTCCAACAATATCTAAATATTCACACTTTCATAACTAATTATAAACTAGAATAGGCTTAAGCCGGACAGGCATAAAAAGAAGAAAAAGTCTGTGGCAATAACATTTTTATAATTGATAGAATTTTTTTCAACCTCAAGTTTAGATCTTAAAAAACTCCTGTAAAGACTTTTGTTCTAAGGATATTAGAAAATGTTCGTTAGGTGAGTTTAATAACTAGAATTTGGCGCCTTAAAGATGGCTAAAACACAGGAGCGATATCAACACAACGTCTATTACTGGAGCAGAAAATGGAGAAACTTGGTGGTTGCAATAGGAAATTGCATTTCATAAGCGGCTTAATGTAGCAAAAGTAATTAATTCGTTATAGTTAACCACGGCGTCTAGAAGACCTACGCTCCTGTCGGTAACATTAAATTCTCCTTGAGTATTATACGTTAAACAAAACCCGAATTCCCATTTTTAATTAAAATATCCTTATCTCTTTAAATATTATTATATATTAATTTTAAATGTGCGAGCTAACAATACTATTGTGCGTTATTTTCTAAAGCTAAATATTTTGCTAATGTAACAAACTGATAGAGACGTCTTACTGCAGAGACCATGTGGCTCCGGCATTTTATATTTGTTAAACTTTGGAATATAAATTCAAATTCAAAGAAGAAATGTCTGGACAGCAAACGTAACATCTTTATGTTCTTAAGATTCGCTGAAAGCCCCTGAAAGGAAGAAACTAAGTTCTAAATCGTTTTACACCGTAACAAATGGTCGGCACTATAAAAGAGAATACAAAAAAAATTCTCATTTAGCTTATGTCTAGTATCATTAAGGCCATGAATTCAAAGTGGTAATATAATGCTCATCAGATTACATTTTCTTAGTATAACATAACTACTTCCAAGAATATTAACGTATATCAATGTACAAGTTATAGAACTTGTTAAACCTTTTAAGCCCAGACACAAAGGAGATAAGTAACATCTTATTTGGAGCAATGCAACAAAGGGTGTAGATACCCATTTCGTTGTGTAAGCGTGCTGTGGCTTTTTTTCGTTATGAATGCGAATTTTAAAAATACAAAGCATAACAACTGATAATATGCTAGTGGCTACTGACGGCTGTCACGAATTTGTAATTTAAATCTTGAAAAACCATGAAGCTGAAATATGGCTAACCTTCTGCTCGACTTGTAAACTTTTATTTAATTTGATGATAGCGCCGTCTAAGTTCCTTTCGTCGCTGCTAGTGGCCAATAAAACACACGTGACATGGAGTTTTTTTTATATTCTGAACCCAAACCCGATTTGTAATGATCTAAATAAAAATTATGTTAGGTTTCCAAATAATGTTTTTTTGATTTTGCATGATGTAGTGCCGTGGGGTTCTTCCGACGTGTCTGACAATTTTGCAGCCGACTCCGCCTGAAAAACAATTTTCTAATCTTTATTCTTAATATTCTATTTACTGCAGCATGTCACATACTCAAAGTACTGTCTCACTCTTCTTCGCGCTACGTTCTTCACTGGACACATTTCAGTATGCAGGGAACATTTGGACGCAAATTTTTCTAACTTGTGGTTTTGTGAAATTAAGTGTATAATATAGAACTATATTTTTTTCCTCACATCTCAGTGAAATATAGCAATATATTTATGCAAACTTTTGACATGATAAGCTAATATTTTATATTTTAACCAAAATATATTAATTACTAAGAAATGAAGTTCCTTACTAATGTAATTTTTAGTTTGCAATCACATCGTTATTTGTGACCATTTCAATGCCTACAACCTCACTAGGCGAAGAGTAATTGGAGTTAATCTCCATCAACTCGCAATATACAAACTTCTAAAATTAGTACGAAAATGCTATGCCTTAGCCTGCTTTCATTATCAATTCATTTCCTTTCCATGATTGACCAATTACAGGCTACATTCATTGAGATACAAATTACCTTAACAGCGAGAACGCAGGCTTCATGTGGAAAGATATGGGGCACTTAGAGCTATACTCAAAATGTTGGATAAAAATTTGAAGTTTACAAGGTGCTGAAGTTTTATACTGTGCACACTGTTTTGGTTATGACAATGTGTATTTTGAGGAGATGTTTCCGGCGTTTCGGAAGAATCTACTAGGTCTCGCTTTAAAGTGTATAGCCCTCCTCAACGTCAGTAAACATCTGGGTAGCCACACGCATTTATAGAGCGGGTTGTAGCGTGTTTAACAGATCTGACGTTGACTTACATTCATGTAATTATGCTCGTTATGGAGCAACACACAGGACTAACTAGGTTACTTAATGACTAAAGGTTTAGTGACTTATTCGCATATAGTGTGGGATGTGAATGATAGTATAGTGACTTATTGGCACCATGTGGGATGTTTATGTGTGAGTTTTGACGAACAGGAGAGGGGCAGCTTGAATAAGCAGTAAAAACCCCAAACACTCTCACTCACACTGGCCACTGTCAATTGGTTTTCGGTAAAGAGGTCTCAATTAGGATTTATTCAAAATAGAGCCAAGATGTGGTTTTGATAACACTGCATTTCTTCGGGTTATGTCTTTCACGTTTCTATATTTCATAGTTTACTAGATTCGTAAACTAATGTAAAAGAAAATAACTTTTCTTTGCTAAATATAAAACGCGCCATGAAAGCAAATGACGGATTTGATGTGGAGCTCTGCGTATTCCTAGCCTCAACTCTGGATGGATGTGAGTGGTAAATTTCACGCCCTGGCCGTTTTATCCCCTAGAACACACCTACACGCATTCAATAATATCTGGACGACTGGCAGAAGAGAAACATTTTGTGCCTGCTGGGGTTCGGACAACATTTCCTCGGTCTTTCAGCCCGTAACCTTGCCACTATACTGAATCGGCTGTTCCATCTCTCAGTTTAATTTACTTTAGGAATTTCATAACCTTGTGTGAAGTAATGAAAGAGAGGCTATGCTTGTATGCGCATATCGTGACATAAGTTTCATGATGAATCAAGCTTAAGTGAAGCAACAATGTGTCCTTAAGAGAACAGTGAAAGATTGGCAAGTGTCATTCAGATTAACTTCCTTCTCATCCAGGCATCGTCGGAAAACAGAGCATGAGACACTAAACTTCATTTGACTGCGCAAATGAGAAACAGAATCTTCTGTGAAGAACTTACGAAAACTATACGCCTTAAAGGGATTCAGTAGTATATTAAAAGCATCAAAAAGACTGCGAAGCACTCACGACATACTTTTCCATCAAAATCTGCAACAAATATATTGATAACATTAGTAAATTTTGTGAAAAACTTACTACAGCTGTAGTCTTACAAGCGCATAATTGATATGTTGATGACAGCAGAAAATGAACCGTGTGTCGATTTACAGTGAGGGATAAGAGATTATTCTGTTCTCCGAAGCTTTCACACTGCTCTGATGCTCGCGAAGTAAATATTTCTCTCTCCAAGAACGAAACGGCTTGTCCGTGAAAATGACCTCTCACACTCATGTAGTGCAGAGTTTAAGAATGACTGCAGCCAATCTTTGAACCACACTTATACCTTTCTAGCGCCCACAGGGACAGTACTACTTGTACCTAATCCTAAGTACTTCAAGCCCATAACATACATTTATTGTTTGGCTGGGCTAGATATTCACGAAGTGAGACTCTTAGCAATGACCTTCACCCTTTGATCTCTATATCTTCATCACAACGGGATGACTACCCTAAGGACCTTAGCATCTGACCTAATCGTTTAGGTGCCCCGAATTTTCGGCATAAGGACGAAAAGAAATCCATTTTTCTGTTCTCTTCGAAATATCAGACAACAAAGACAAAAAATCTAGAATTACTAAGCATAATATATCATCGCCACAATTCCTTACAACTGAAGTAATAAGACTATGCAGCTATGCGCTTTCTGCATTATTTCCGCAATAGAACTCTAGTTTCCAAAGACCGAAATTTAGTCAGATATAACCACGAGGTTTCAAACAGTCGCCATGTAAAGACACGCCCCGACTTGGGAAATTTCACGTTACGAATTTCAAACTTACGCCATTTTAAAAAAAAAAGTATAGAATTTAAAAAATAATATTTCTGAAACGCGCTGATTATTTACTTGCGGGAATGAAAGCGCAATGAGGCGAGGGGTGTAGGAAGACCGCTGTTTGGCGGCACCACAAGCGGCGGTGCCGTCGTGCTGTGAAAGATCGGGCTCCAGTGTGTTGGAGATTGGCTGCAACTAGACTTCCTTATACATACATACATACATACATACATACATACACACACACACACACACACCATGCATACACACACACATACATACATACATACATACATATATAGATACATACATACATACATACAGTCTATAATACACTCAATTTTTGGTTGCGCAAAGTTTGACTTGCGCCCGTCCTTCAGGAACGTAAATACTGCCTAAGTCGCTGATTGTCTGTATGTACTTTGTAACACTTGTAATGTATATAGCTAGGCACAAACTGTCTCCGATAAGTTCCCTTAGTTTTCTACTTCAAACGAAAACTACATATAGGCCTAAGTTACATTTCGCACGCAATTTTTGTTGTTGTTGTTTCACATTCATTAAACCTGTTATCACGATAAAAGTTGAAGGACTTGCCGGGATTACTAACACGACAAAATTCAGACCTGTATTATTTGGCTTGGCCGATCACAGCGGCCGCGTGGGTCTGCGGCAGTTCGTTTGCTGGGATTGTGGTTTCGAATTCCACCGGGGACATAGATGTCTGTCGTGTTTGTTGTGTGTTGTCAGGTAGTGGCCTATGCGTCGGGCTGATCACTCGTCCAGAGGAGTCCTACCGAGTGTGGTGTTTCTAAATGAGTGTGAACTTGAAGCCTCAATAACGAGGAGGCCTTGGCCCACTAAGAGCTCTTTCACCATGAAAATAAATTTAGTTGGCTTTTAGTTTTTGCTTTCCGAAACTAGCCGTAGTCCAGTTTCAAAATTAAAAAACCCGGAGCTTTCCCCACATAGTGCAGTTATGTATTTTAAATGATTTTCAGAACAAGCAGCGATTAGGACCTCTTTCCTTACAGAGCATTAAGCGACTAGTCCTTAGAATTCAGACACATTTTTTAATGCAGAGAAAATTAAAATTTTATGTATATAATTTGAAATAATTTCGACTTGGAAGTACTTAATAAATCAAAGGCCAATATTTTGTCATAATAATTGTGCCTTTAACTCTTCAACTATCTATTAGCAGGTACTCTAAACTACAATGTAAATTAACAAAATACAATTATGAATGAAGAACTGGTGGAAATGTGAGACGAAGTACTCGAATGTTATAATGCTATTAATCCACTAAGACAAACAAATATTCTCGCTAGCCTGTGTCCATTATCAATCAAGTACGAAGAAGGTCTGCGCAAAAACAGGTATCGAATCATAAAAGAGCATTGATTATTCTTTATTATGTCACATAGCATATAAAATATTGCATCTTTCTACGTACAATGCTTTACCTTCATAAAAATTAAATGTTAGATGTCTTGTAGAAATAAGAAAAATAAAATATACTACATACCCTGTAAAATTTCCAAGATATATTCTACATGTAAGCCTCATCTTTTATTAGTTAGTACATGAATTTATTATATCCAGCTGAAGCCCTTCAATAAAGTAGACGAAATATTGGACATAACAGAGACAACGGTGAAGGCAGGTGTGACAAGAACATGCGCAAACCTAAGGCACCACAGGGGCCTGTATGCCAACTGAGAAGTGAGGACTCTTACGCACTTGTAAATTGCTCCTTGTATAGATATTTAACGACGCTTTCAGTAACTCAATCTAAACATCATAGCGTAGAATTATTTATTGAATTACAGTAAATGGTGGATTGGGCAGAATGTGGAAGGGGGCAGTCATGGCCCAATTTGAGTTACTATCCCGGCATTTTTCTGGATGGACTAAGAAAAACTATGAAAATCCTCAGTAAAAGAGTAGGTTTTCCGAACTAAATTCGAAACAAGCAGAGGCCTTCAGAATTTTACATGCCGTTTTATTATCTCTTAATTGGAAAATTATTTCAAGCTTTTACTTAGTTTATGATCCTATTACAAGTAATGCTCAAATGTATTAAGAAATCTCTTCAATCATGCATTCTGCTTAATTAAGACTTCATAAAATACAACACTTTAGAACACACAAATATCTACGTACGCTTATGTGCAATATATGTACATTCTGAAAGTTATGTGTTCCGTTACACAACGTATTTTGTGTCTTATGTAATGCCTACACTAAAGACCCATTTTCTTATACACCATTAAAAGTTTGGACACTACAATAAACACAGGAATATTTTCTGTCATGTGGGAACTGAATCTTTATTTACTTATAATTCAGAAGAATTTTATTCTTCAGAAAGTTAGGGCCTATCGTGACTAACCTCATCAAATACAACATTTTTAACGCAGTTGTGCATATTCCCTTATACTAGTTCCTCGGAAGTGTTTATTTTCTTAAACACACTCAACTCAGTTTATTTCAGCAGCCTTAACTAATACTATGGAAACAAGGGGTACTTTTCTTTAAAAAACGCAACATTTTCTCTAGTATCAATCACCAACACATTTCTTCACTTAAGACGTTTTCTTAATTTTGAATTCCTTATTCACGCCGTATTTCTCGCTATTTGACATTCGAGTTAAATGCTTCCCAACATGGTTTTGCCAAATCCCAATCTACCATTAAAGATTTTATAACTTAAATTTATTTCCTTGTTAGTTACTTCTCTGCTTTATATTGATGTCCTATGTTTTGGTCTTAGCAGTGATTTCACCTTATTCCCCATAATTTGCTTCTTACTAAAATGAGTCTTGTTGAGCTTTCTATTGGTTCTGTGAAATGGATTCGTAGTTACTTAATCAACAGACGATTCTCTTCTTCGAATTTACGGAATTATTTTTTCGCCTTTTGGATTACTTTCTGGCGTTCCACAAGGGTCTGTTGTAGGGGTTTTGATTTTCAGTACTTGTATTCATAAATTATTTATACAAAGTAATTAGGTCCTCAGGTGTCTTCTTTTCACTGAAGACAACAATACTCTTGCCTATAAATATCCTAATAATCATTGTACTCTACTAAAATCTGCTCCTGGTTCGACAAGGTGCTGTTGTTTTTAAAGTTATTAAAACTCAAGGTTAGTAAACTGGAATTATTAATTTTAAAAACAAACTGAACTTTAATTTCTAATTATAAACTCTGAAGAAAATATGTAACCCCTGTAGACATTGTTAAAGATTTGGGGATTATTTACTGATTTCAAAATTCATTTTCATTACGTTTGTTATGAATTTTTTTTTTCAATCCACTAAGTTGCTGCGTCTTATTCAACCTGTAATATTTTCTTCCTTTTTTCTTATTCCAAATTCTATTACATCCACCAATGTCAACAAGCTAGAATACGTCCAGTGGCAATAAGCAGATCTGTCTCATAATCGTGTCTTTCCCACGCAAGTTATAGTTATGCTAATGTATCCTATTATAACAACTTAGGACTGAACAAAATATGTGAGAAACTGTATCGCTTTTCTTGCAACATTATTATTAACACTCACCTTCATTTAAAATCCTAACCTTTCCTTTGGGACATTTCTCATCTTCTATTTCTCACTCAGAACCATAGAAATATCACACAATTCCTGAAATGATAACATGCATCACCAAGTTTAGCCCTTTACGACGACAATTAACGTGAATTAGATGGAGATTAGTTCGTACCGCGCAGTAAAAGCATTCGTCGTCGTTTATGAAAAACATTCTGTTAACGTTGTGTAGGGATATCGATGCTGTTTTATGTCTGAACACCATACAAAACTCATAAAGGCATTCTGTGGCGAGGAATGTAGAATTCCTAATGTTAAACTCTGTAGTACATAAAGTTACCGCTACGTTTTATGGAGGGTTTAAGGAAATGTAGTTATGGAACTGAAAGTCCTTCTTTACAATATTATCTTCTACATTCACAAAAGATTTAGGCTTTCAAGCAACATGAACACCGTTCCGTTTCTAAAACAGTTCTCCAGTAGTCCCTATCCTGATCCAGATAAATTTCCTCCACCTCCTTAAAACCTATTTCCTTACGGTTTATTTACTATTTTACTTTTAAGTGACTTATTCCTTTCAAAATTCTGAATAATATTTTATACACATTTTTCATATTTCCTGTGAGTGGCAAATGATCCTCTAAGTTCATCTTCCTGAACTTGCTTCTTCTAATAACAGGCTTATTTCCTTTAAAGTAGGCCTAAATATTAGAGCAATAGCCTATACTTCATTTACGTCAGAAACTTAATGTGAACTAAATAAATGACTTCAATAAAATCAGGAGTCATTCTTTTACTGAAGGGAGAGTTAATGATGAAGATGAGAATTTCGAAAGTTCGAGCACGGATATTGCTAGTTCGAATTCTGTTAGTGGTAGGTCTATTCTGTGTGCTGCAGGTAGCGGTACCTGGATGGTCGGATATTCCAGCAAGGAACTTTGTCGCTTACTAAATATGGAGTTTATAACAAATTATAATGCAAGATATGACGTTTTAATTCAGACTGCAGTCCGAATAAATTATTTTGGCAGAAGTGTAAAGACATGCTTCAATAAACAAAATAATGGCACGGAACAAACCTCCCATCGGCGGGCTGGGAAACCTGCTTCTCCTTTGGGGGATCTAGGTGCAAAGGACGAGTCCATGACGGCCTACTTCCAAGTCATTTCTCTTTCGTTATTTACTAAATACTCATTGGACTATATGTAATCTAAACATAAGAAAGCATCGTTAAATAAACTAAGAAAAAGTAATACAATAAGAAATGGCACAGCATGTAATATAAAACAAACTTATTGGCAAAATATTAAAAATTTACGTAACACACTTCTCTAACATTAAAAATATAGGCACTAATGAAGAAATAATTATGACAGAGGTTAGGCATAATACTCACAGATTCATAAAATCGAGTGCCCCCGAAAAGTACAACTTAAAATAATTTGTGTCTTTAATTTAACACAAAGAGAATATATTCTCTTTGTGTACTGTAGGATCTTTTATAGCAAACGTAACACACGCACATAATCCTAAGCTGAAATACGTAAGGTTTATTACTATTTGTTTGTCACAATGATTGGCTTGCAACAGATAACTTTTGATACCGAAGCAAGGAATATAAAAATAAAAATACGCTGATATTTACGAAATTTATTTGCTTTGAGAGTAGGTCTAATTCACGTTTTGGAATCTGTGATCTCCCTACATAAAATGGGTTTAATTTGTGATTGAGTGTTTCATATACACATGGGGTTTGCTCCTGTTTTGTGATACTTAGACACATGTCCATGATTACCGAAATGCCTGCGATTATGAATCAGTCGTATGTACCTAAGCCTATGCTTCGCTTGACAACGCAATGTCGTACTTTGCCAATCAAGCTTATCATAACATTTCTTCAGAACTTTTTAAATTTGTGATGTAAATATTTAGAGAGTTTGTAACTTCATAATATGTCTGCAGCGCTATAATGTGTAGAAAATGGATCAGATTAAGGTTTCTTTTACAAGTCGGAGCTACCAAAAAGGAATGTATTTATCTTTTATTTTGTTGAAAGGCGACTTGCATTAGCGCGTGACTATTACATGATGTCACATGGCTGGCTCTTTTCTTGTAATATATACAGTATGTCGTCAAAACTATGAAAAGAACTGTGTCTTGCAGTGTTGAGGTATACTTGGGAACTTAGTATGGAAATCATAACACTGTCGAGGATATACTACAAAAAAATACTGCGACTATGTTATTAGTTTCAACGTTTTGAATGTCGTATTAAACAACTTTTAAAAAAACGTTCATCTATCTAATTCTTTACTATTGTAATAGCGACAGGAGGATTAGAGGGTGGTGTATAATATGCAGGAAATATTTTTCAAGTTTTGCATTTCGCAATAACTGTCCAGCTTCGCTGAGTTTTTCTCCGTATTATAAATCCGCGAAAGCCGTAAGTCTGTAGGGTTTATTGCCACTAGCCTATAGATACTTCAGAGCGGGTTCTTACAATTATTGCTACAGTGTGGCTCACAACTATTTTCACAAACTTACGAACTTTAAGGAGAAAACACGGAATTTTTCGTAAGGAAAAGTCTTATACACGAAGAATTATTTATAGCTGTTTCAATCTTTTCATATAAAGACCAAATGAAATCTTAAAAGAAGAAAACAACAAAAAAATATAGTATTTACTATTTCAACATTTAATTTTGATTGATATCTAAGTCATTTGTGCCAAGACTGGAAGAAATTTCTATCATTCATATTTAGAACCCTCTTGGAATACTTAGAATTTGGAGATAGCAAGTTTTCTCGAAAAGTCGGTAAATAATTACCAGTCAACACGGCGCAGCATCCCTGAAGAGAAATCCTCACTATTTAGTGTTGTTTATTGACCTTTGAAGTTTAGTGGCAAGGGCAAGTACAACCTGTCTTTAGAATAAAGTTTCTGTAGTGTTCTGCTAGAATAGATACATTTGTTTCGCATTACGTTCAGCAAAAAGAGAAACCGTTTCCCTACACAGCGCTTACCGGATGGACTTGTAATTAAGCGAGTGTGTTCTCCATGCAACAGATATAAATTGTCATAAAATATGTACAAAAAATTCAGGCTTCAAGGTTTTGAAAACATCTGCAGTTAGCCTATATAAAATATCCTCTTCTTGAATGCATTCCAAACACGCTAACTTCAGCTTCTGGAATCTGGCTTTGTGAACGAAATACAGAGCAAGAGCTTAATGTTTTCACTGTTATAAAATAAAATAAATATTTAGATAATTGTCACTAATGTTATAAATTTAAAATAAATGGAAAAAATGTTACACAGAAAAACTGCCTCATCGCACAGGCCAACTTTTTATAGCGAAGAAATGGTCAGAATTCCTCCGATTTTCGACATGTTTAGAAAATCAACCCTGAAAGCCTAGGGGTCAGTATATGTGCCGCTAGGCGTAGCACAAAGATCTCTGCACTTTAGCCACACAGTGTATTTTTGTGTTCCCTATGATTCCTACAATAGTCACTATTTCCCGATTCGTCAAAGACTGGCCTTTTTTTTCTAAGAGATGCATAATGTATTTTTTGTCAGGTATAAAATGAATGGTATTTATTAAGTAATTTATTTATTTGCATAATGTAGATTAATTTCAGTCTTTAAATAATATAATTTCGCAGGTTTGTAACAACTATTCACGTATACAGCGTACTTCAATTTTAACGCAATGTTTTTAGTACGGTTTATCTGAAATTACCTTTACATTCTCAAAACATACACTGATCATAATGGAGAGGTGTAGTGCTTTCAGAAGAGTCATTAATGGTCTTAAAATTGTGAGGTACATGACTTTCGGCTTATAAATCTTTTCTTATCGATGTATCAGATAATCTATATTCAGTAGGTCTATACTTCAGTCTGCAAGTGTAGCCTCAAAATTAATCGGAGGAATTAATTATAAACCTTGCTTGAAAAGTGTTTTACATTGAAACAAACGTAGGCTAAATTGCATTGATATAAGAGCGACTTACGGCGGGTGTTGGCGGAGTTGCACTGAGAAGTTCCGTGACCAGATGCCGTCAAATCGGCTGAAATACGCTCGACGATACGAGATGGTAAGCCTCTTACGGCTTCCACACCGCATCAAACGCAGCGAATACCAGCAGAAAGGCTGAATACTTGAAGATGTTATAGATATATTTGTTTGTTTACACTTCACTTGATGATGTCACTAACTCAGGTCATACAGGGTCGAATGGTATTATGATTAGAAAATACTAAACTGGGAAGGCGCGAAAGGAAGCCAAATTTAAGGCACAGTTAAGAGTTTCACCTGAAAAGCTGAGAAATCCTTCAGCCAGAAAAACCGGTGTCCGGGCTGACATTTAAAATCGAGACCGCCCAGTATGAAGCATGAACGATAATTTTCCACCGCGAACTTCTGTATAGATAATTTCTTCTATTCTACAGTTCTAGGCAGCAGTATGGGCAATAAAATTCTTCGCTGTCTGTAAGCAAATATTATGGCAAATTTCAGTTCATCCTGAACATGTTGGACGTTTTATTTTGCGCTGAACTTTATAAGAGAGAGCATATGAAGTAACTGATGTCGTCATAACCTAAAGTCATAAAATTGCAGACAGGTGAAACACTATAGCAAATATTTGTTAAAAACACGATTCACTTGGAAAATGTGTTCTTATTTCTCTATAAGTTTAACTGTTAAGCCTCGTCTTAGAATATCTGAAAGAATTCTTTGGAACGACGTAGACCACTTCGAGAGACATAAAACTTAGTAGATTTTTCTAGGGATTATGATTAGGCCTATGTGATTAAAAATGATAACCTAATAAAGAATGCTTACTGGGATGAATTGCACTGGAATTGATCGTGTGTGTAACATTAACAGGTTTTGCTCTTATAGAATTAGCAACGTACTGAATATAAAAGAACCACAGTTTTTGGTCAAATTAGCAACTGCAACAAACGTGTCAGATTCTGCTAGCTTTTTAGGTTTTCTCAGCAGTTTGGGTAAGGTAACTTTTCTTCTTCGACACGCCGTCGCGTCATTAGTAACGTGTCCCTGACGTTTTGAGAAGACGTAGTGAATTCTTCTTCAAGGTCCGAAATGTAGAAAAACGCATACTTCATTTCTGATTCTTTTGACTGAGATTGCAGTATTTGTGGCTAGAAAATTCTCGCGACACTTCACTCTGAGCTCTCAGCAGAATCATCCGCCGTGTGCTGCTACTTTCAGCTAGAATTCGGCCTTTCTTTGTAAACACTGCAATAAGTTATTACAATTTTGAATACGTATAATTATAATTCATATAAGTAGATTTATAATAAATAAGTATAATTATATAATGAACATATATTCCTAGTTACAATAGTTATTATTGTGTTTCAAGTTATTTTTGACTATTGAGGCATTATACGAGTTTTTTTAACCGTCAATCGAGACGTGCAGAGACAATGAGAAAATGTCTTTCAATGCCAAAAAGCCATCCCTTAGTATTCATAAAATGTGACATATATAATTATAACATAATTATTATTATCACGTTTTAAACGTGGAATACTAATACAGGTTAGAAATATAAATTTTTGCATGAAAATGTGAAGGTACGGAATGTCTGGAAATATATAGGCTTAGATGGGAAAACAAGGTTAAAACAGATTTTGTTTGGGAGAATTTAAATTTGTTTCGGCTGACTCAGGATAAAGATTACTGGCAGGTCTGCTATGAGCACTCACAAACGTGCCGATTTCATAAATGACGAGGAATTTCTTAAGTAGTTAAGAGATTATTCGATTCTCGTAAAGCATTCTGCTATACTGAGTTAGTAACAAAACAGTGGCGTTCAGAGGAACACGATCAGCACTTTTATCAGCCATTCAGGAACTGCAGTGTGCGATAATGTGCTACTCACTTCGAAAATTTCGGAAAGGTTCTTTAAGATATAGTGCGTAGAGCTATTTAAAGAAACGTGATTCCGAATTTCGTTTCAACGCTTTATAACATAATAGCAATTTAACTTCTATATTTCACCCCCTTTAAAAACATGAATATTACATTTTATCCGCAGTATATAGGGGTTATCTAAAATGCTTGGTCAAAATTCAAAGTAAGCTCTTCACAACAAAGCAAAAAAAATCATGTAAACCTATATACGGAAATGAGTGTTTTTATGTTAATTAAAAGATTACTTTCAACAATCAATACCTTAAATAGGTAACATAGGCCTATTTTTTACCAGTCGCTTAATAATAGGTCCCTCTTTTACCAGTCGTTTCACAATAGGCCTGTCTTTTACCAATCGCTTTGTAATAGGCATCTCTTATAACAGTCGCTTCAAAATAGGCCTGTTTTTAGCAGTCCCTGCACAATAGGCCTGTCTTTTACCAATCACTTTATAAGACAACGGTCATGAGCTTACCATTCCCTTCATACATTACTAGCTTTAGGCGGTGAAATTCGCTTCACGAAATGCATTCACTATAAGATTACTTTTCTCTCTAATATTTTTCATAAAGTGGTTTAAAGAGTTTTTAGCAATCAAGAGCCTATTTATTGAAGTAGGCCTAACTGGAAATAAACAAATATATCCACGCCAATTCTTCACTATATTATAAATATTTAAAGGTAAGGATTTCATCTTATTTGTGCACTCTGCAATGGAAATCATATTTCTACATGGCGTTTCCTCAACACTTTTGGAATAGGCACATCATGAAAATATGCATGCATAATGCGATATCATATTTTTGCCTTCCTTTGAGGGTTACCACACAGCGGAGGTTGCTGAATCTTGAATAAAATATTAGGCTTCTATTAATGAAACACGACACTTGTAATGATGCACAAATACCTAAAATTGCAATTTGCATATCGTTCCTTTTATTTAAAGTAAATGTAGAATTTCGTGTTCATTAAAGAGCTGAGCTCGGATTTTCACATGCTGTAGTTTATCTTCGTAGCAGGTGAAAGGTTTATGACGTTACCTATCGCTTTAAATGTTAAGAATTAAGAATTTGTGTTGAAATTGTAAGAGTGGTGTTTTTGACAAAATCTTTATCCTACGGAAACCAGACTGTCTGTCATTTTCTAGTCACGTGACTGACGGGAAACTCTGTAAATTCTTGTAGATGTGTGTTCGAAAGAGCCATATAACATCTTCCCCTCTCAGAATATGCTTCTTGCCGACTGTCAAAATTTAAATTTATGAAATCTAAAGTAGTGTCCAATAAAAGCAAACTAAAATTTCCGAAAAGAAAGTGCATTAACTTAAAGAGTGTTGTACACTACACGTAATGAAATCAGAATCTTTAATAGTGATATTAAATTATATACACAAACGAAATGGGGCTGAGAGAGTAATGTACTAGGTTCTCACAAAACTCGGTAGTAAGCAGCACCATAGGAGCTACCCAAAGCGTGTCAAATGAAACAGTTAATACCATTGTAAAAGCATTAAAAGAACATTAAAACTCTATAAAGCCAATTCCCACGACCACCACCACCATCACCACCACCACCTACTCCTACAACCACCTTCATAAGAAAGGAATAAAACACAAAAGCCGCAATGTTATTTTTACGATATCTCACATAAAGACATCTCACGCACGCAAAAATTCCAAGTGGGAATACTACTGAAATCGCTTTTTGCCATAAATCAGTTTTAAAGTGGCAAAGATTGTTCTCTCCGCGTTATAAGAGCACAAATACAACTTTAATATTGCTTTGCTTCCTTCCTTTCGGTTTTTAAGTGTAGACAGAATGGGTCAGACCGGCAGAGAAGCCACGGTAATAATATTTAACTTTAATGACCACTGAATGCAAGTTAATGGCTTTATGATAGCCATTTGGGGATGGTCATTGATGGTTTTGTTGAGGCATGGCAGCAGATCTTCCTTGCGATGAAGTGCTGTGACGTCACCCTTTGATGAAATTGCCGTATAATACAACACAAACAAGGAAAATAATTGTGTTCTTCCTTGTAATGGTTATGTTGTATTTTATTGTGGAACAGATTAGTCTTTATTAAGTGCACCGTATCCAAATTTATTGCTAAGATGCCACTGATAAAGCACTGTACTGATTCAGTTTAAATGTCAAAGATGACGCAGATCAGACAGTGGCCAATTTATCCAGAAAGGTAGATTTGAATTCAAATGAACAACGCTTCAAGAAGGAATAATAGTAAGGTACGTAGCCCAAAATAATATTTTTAGCGCCTCTGAATTTCTGACTCCAAATATAACTCAGCTCAAAACAAATTATTTTAATCACATCGAATATAATTGCGGTTAAATACATGGAACTTTATTATATTTTATTTACAATTGCTAACTTTCTCTTTTGGCAATTTAAAAGAATTGTAATTATTGAAACGTGTACATTACCACCAACTCTTAAAATATATTGAAGTACAACGTAACAAACATTATAACACTCCCGACATGTTTCGGTGTAACATCACACCATTCACATTGGAGACACACAGAACACTTAAAAATACATTTAAAAGCACACAAGCCTAGTTGGTTTTAAGTTCATTATAAAACTTGTTAAAATACCACATTAAGCCTCATGTTAAAATTATACAAAAATTGCTGATGCCTTGTGAATTATTCTGCGACGAATGTGTCAAGAAATGTGGTGTAACAGAGTACAAGAATCAGCTATTGTAATTTAGCCAGGTATTTGTCTCGTCCGGCATACTTGAATCTGTTTTTTTGTTTGCTGGTGTTTATGGGTTGACTGCTGGCAAGCAAGTGTTCTGTGTGTCTCGCCTGAGGATGGTGTGATGTTACACCGAAACATGTCAAGGCTTTTATAGAGTTTGTTACGTTGTGCTTTAGTATAGTGTAGAAGTTGGTGGTAATACATGTGGTTATAATAAGTACGTACACGGTATGTGTAAATTTAAATTTGTAACTATTAAGTTTAAGTGCAGATAAATTCATTTTATCCTCTATTCTGTTTTACGACGGGTCCACAGCCGGTTCCAAAGCGAGATGTCCACAAAGTGCGATATAGTGGAAGAGGTCAGTTGCGAATCCAAAAGCAGACATGTTATAGATAAAGGTATAGGTGACGGATTCTGTCAGAGTCCGTTACGGATGAGAGTATGTAAAATTCGAGGCCTTCTGAAAATTATCACAGACTGAGAACACCTTTCTTTTATCAGCAGGCGACGTACGCACTAAGTCAGTCATAAACTCTCTCCTATCGTATACAAAAACAGTTTCAATCAAAATAAATGGTATTTTTCTTTTTCGCTTTTGCTCGAACTTTCAATAAGTTATAAAATTAAGAATTTCAGGTAATTTGCATTAAAAAACATCAGGCAGACGCAAAGTATGTCATTCATTCACTTACCACCCAAGTGTATTTTCTTCCCAAACTGTCTTCAGAGCTCGCTGCCTTAGCTCGAACACATGCCTGTTAAAAAGAAAAGACATTTCAGAACACAGGCCGTCTTCATATTAACACTGACTTTCACTGAGTATAATCATATAAAATTATTTACTTTGAATAAACGTTTTATATGAGAACATATTGCGTCAGTGGCAAGCATTCTGACTCTTACAGGAAATAAGAGCTCAGAAGAGAAGTGTAAGAATAATTCTTAGACCCATAAAAATTGTTTCAAAAGTATGAAACAAAAAATTATTAATAAACATCTATTGTCACAGCAGACTTACTGTCCAGTTTTGAATTCCATGAAAATTAAACGCCTGAAATATTTCTCACGCTGAAATATGCTCTTTGGTTTACTCTAATTAGTCATTTACATTGGAACACGCACATGTATAAAAGCATTCTTCGTGACAATTCCTTCCTAAGTTAGTGATTTGAAACAAAACCTTATTTTTATATTCAAATAAAGCAATTAAATTTTTCAAAACTGAACTGGAGATTAGCAAATTACGGCAGAACTAAGACAAATTAATCATTCCTTATCAGCCTGTTACTAGAATTCCTGGAATTAGAAAGAATTAAGTAGCAACGATTAATCTTTGGGTAAAATTACTTTAATAAGCAGACCGAGTTTATATGAAATGTATGAGCGATGCATCCCAATATTTTTGTGTATTAAGTTTTGTTTTAAATTTAAATGAAAATTTAAAGATATAAATATTAAATAACAAATTTGTATGTCCTATGGAAATGTGAGTTAGCCTCTTATACGATTAAAATAAAGAATATATGTCAGATAAAAAATAGTTATATACGACAAGTTAACAATAGGTCTAACAGGAGAGGTAAAATTGCAGACATTATTCACACGTATTGCGCGAAAGAAGTAATTACCTTTGCCCACTAAAGCCATGCAAAAATCAGTCCTCTAATCGACGCCGCATGCAGATACTGGCTTTTCACCGCGGAGACACGAGTTCAATCTCAGGCTACTCTATGTGGGACTTGTGCTGGAAAATGACACTAAGAGAGGTATAATCCCAACATTGCTCCACAAGCATTCATCCGCTTATCACTGAGGTTATACGCGTATAATATCAGCATTTGCAGCACTTAAATTAGGTTTTGCTGCTTGTGAGAAGGGCTGAAAATATTATCTTGCTTTAATAAATTTTTCGGAGGGGTCTAAAGGAAACAAATGTTCCTGTACTCACATCAAAGAACAATATTAAGTAAAATACATCTCATGCCAATGCTTGTCTTGCAGCCATATTGTGTCCTAAAATGACATTCGTGCTCAAGCTGCCAAGCTTTACAAGAGACTTAAAGTATATTACAATCCTTTCAAACAATTTTACAAAACAGATTTATCAACTGCGGAGCACAAAATGCACACGTTGCGTGTTAAAAAGAGTAGACTTCCCTCTTTTAAATGTGTGATGTACAGTACTGTCAATATAATATTGAAGCCTGTTTTAAAAGAGAATATTTGTAGGCATCACTCTTTGAAAATGCGGTGATTTGTAGTTTGGTTGGTATGTACCAACGTTTTGAAGGAATGTACCGCCATCATCTTCGGAGAAGAAGATTTTCTCCTTAATTTTGGCACCTTAACTACCAAATTACAGAGAGTCACATCCTATAAGACTGCGATGTTTATACCTACGGTTGTATTAACTTCCGATCTAGTACCTATATTAGAATGTCAGTTGTTCTGTTGTCTTCAAGGTATTAAAAATAAAACTTATGGGTAGCCTATCGCCCGTAATTTTGGTGTTTATAATTCAATTCGCAATTTCATATACATGGAGAAGCAGAACATAACTTTAGACCTTCGTTTCAAGAAGTTTTAATCTAAGCTAAGTTAACGACGCAGTACTATGAAAGAGTCTGTATTTCTAAATAAATACAGACTCAACTTAATTTCCATGCACAGAATACTTGGAAAACGAATTGCACAGCACATACAAAAGACCTGAACAAAATATCGAAAGCATTTCTTTAATTGTTTTGGTGACTTGAACATAAAAAGATCTGCAGTCCAACGTACGCTTCCTCTTGTATACATTACAACAGACCTGGAATATTTCAGGAGCAGGATCGTATATTCACGTAGATTCCACTATCAAGGTTGTCTCAATATTAACCTCTGCCAATAAATCACTAACATAAACAGCCTTAAAAGCAACACTGCATATGAATACCACTGGAAAGTTTCTGAGTAGAAAGTGGAGCAAAACCAGACGCTTACAAACACAAGAACACACGCGCCAACACAGTCCACGTTGGCCTACCCCTATTTACTCGAACTGTTAAAATAAAAAAGTAACATGCATGTGCAGGCTGGGTAACCTAACAAAAGTCCAAACGGATTTGGGTGTAGAAATTTATATAATATATATCACAATTTTCTCCTTAGACGTAATATTTACATAAAATTACCTACAATCTGGCAATTTGCGGCCAAAGGCACTCAAATACAAATCTTGTCACATATTTAACATTTAGAAATTTGCTTATATGAGGAAAAGGCATAAGCTATACACCAATAATATATTACCGCAAAAATTATGGTATTAAATGATTAAAGAGAATAGTCACCCGCCTTTAGTATTTTCTTTCTAATGTAACTCCTAAATATGCAAGCGTTACTAACGCTTTACTTCAATTAGTCGCAAAAGTAAGTAATTTTTACACTAGTCCTCTGTGATCATAAATGTCCAAATATCGGTGTTTTGTATTATGTTAATTTATTAAATAAATTACATTATGTATAGACTTATTAATTAGGAAAACATTTAGTTATCAGTTTAGTTGTGCAAATATTTTTACACCTTCTGGATAAATATGACCCCCTTGCACACGAGGCTGTCATTTAGACTTATCATAATCTCTGTTACTCTCGATCATTAATGCAATTAAATAAATCTGTTAACATTTACTTATATTTCGGTATGAAACTTACTATCTCATTCAATACTACAAAATTTAACATATCTCAATTTGTAAAATAAAATGTTTGAATACATCAATTGTCATGGAAGAAAGGCTTTGATTTCTTTACTATTCTCTCACACAAAATATCTGTCTCATTCTAGAAAGATTGAAATAAATTTTATCGGCAAAACGGAAAGGTCTGTCTCTGTACTATGGAAATATTGAAGTGGTCCAGAACTTTGCTAATTGCAGTAAACAAAAAATTGTTTTATCCTGAATAAAAAATAGGCCAACATTTATTTTGGACATATGAAAGGTGCTGAAATTTCATTCCAACAAAATGTCGGTTGCAGTGGAATGGCTATTTATTGTACAACGCTTCCAAATTATGCATATTTTACAGTTTAAATCGCAAATTCTTTAAGGGATAAGGTTGAAGTAAGATAAACCTGGCCCCTCAGGACAATTATCAATGAACATTACATTAGTTTCTTTATTTTTTGAGGTAACTATAATATATTATTTAATTAATCTTCAGGGAGGCCTTTTTTCCCTGCGGCAGTTAGCATGGGCAACTTTCTTAACTCACATTACTTTCTGTTTGTATTGTTTACGCGGCTACATTTTAAAAATACAGAATTGTTTTTCTCCTTGCAGAGTCCCTGTTCTGTATTATAAACATACTTATTTTGCTTTATTTTTGACCTAGTGCATTGCCTTTTGGAGATTAAACGAAAAACAATTTTAGTTGTTATTTAAGGCCTTGTACATCCATTTTTGTCCTTTCTCCCTTACTACTAATTCACCCTTTTTATTTGTCCGTCCTATTCTCATTTATCTTGCTCTTTCATCCTTTTTCCCTCTCCTTGATATTAAAACTCTGCGTATGTGTGTGGCTCAGAAAGTGCAGTTACAATGGAACGGCAATAAAAATTATCAGCCATTCTATATTCTGCGGTATTTCCATATATTCCCTGATTTTCTTATTTTCTGAGAGCACAGAATTTGCGCAAATGTTTAAGTTGCATGTGTTGTTTTCAAAGAAACGTCAGTGAATTAAGACTCTTTTTATTCATACTGACAAGCAACTCCTAATGTCCAAGTTTCTAAAGCATGCTTCTTAGGTAGTGTTAAAAATTAACTGCATCAAAATTAGACTTTTGCTGGGTAAGCGTCCTAATTGCCTTTTCAATTTATGCACTCCACCTTTATTCATAAACAAAATTTTTCAGCCCCTGTTTGTATTTCCCACCATTTTAAGACATCCTGGGAAAGTGTGAGAGAAGCTATACTTCCTTCAAACCCACCACTGAGTTATGTTGCCTCGCACTTCCCTCACGACATTCCTTTTCTATATTATCTTTACAATTATTTATAACCTCGCTAGGCACAGGTGTTATCGAATAAGGCATCGAGACCTTTGGATATTTAAGGCCAGGAATGAATGAAGATAACCAAGTCATTCGTGAGTGAAAACTGGTCCAAGTAGAAAATTCCTCATCATTTGTAGGCGTCATTTAAACAAAGTTCCTTACATTACATCAACATTGCTCCGAGCAACGTATTATTTTGTTGACAAATTTTAGTAAATAATATAAATTCCGAAGAAATTTTCCCGGACTCGGATTAAAGTTGTTTTGGCTACAAGACGGCCAGAATTTTCAAAGGTCAGATTCTGAGCTGTTTTAATGAATTCCTACGGGACGAGATGCCCTTTCCCCCTTCCCCTCATTTTCTTTTTCTCTGTGATTTTAAGGAACGTAGAAAGGAACAAGGAAGAACGGAGAATTTTTACGAATTAATGTAAAATTAATTAAAAATCCGAGAAAACAATACTAATCCCCATCCGCGGAATGTTTGTGGAATCTGTGGTTACTAGAATGTATTAAACTTAAAAGAAGAAGAGCGTTGTTCGGGGAAACTGCAGACAAGCCTTGCCTGCCTGTGTGGGGCTAAGATGATAAGAACAACTTACCTACACATTTAAAATTAATATCATCAAATATAATACATATAAACTATGCGTAATGTTGGAACATCCATTGTACCCTACAGGTTTAAGCATATTTAAAACATCATCGTGGGTAAATATCATTTTTTGTCTTTAGCAATGCACTTTATGCATTAAAAATAAAGGTATTAAGCAAATGAGGATGAATCTGTAGTTTGTGTAAAATCTTATTATGTTGAAATTTATATTCTTTTTGGAATCGTTGTCTTTGTAACACAGTGTTGTACGAGTACACATAGATCCTTATATAGCTCTATTAATTCATTTACTTTCATGTGATGTCTGATGTGTGAAATAACTTCTTTTCTTTATCCTTACTTTAATTCTTTTGTTTCTTCTAATTCCAGTTAAGCTTAATTTGAGAAAATGCGCGACAAATCTTCTGTTTATATAATTAATGAACAGGTTTCTATTTCCTATGTAACTGCTTTGTTCAATATATTTTATTAGGTCCAATGTATTTTATCACCATATAGGCCTATATGTGTTTTGTTCTTGTCATTTATCCCTCTTTTCCGATTGTACGTGTTGTCTCGCCTTCGACAGAAATAAGTGTTGCAATATCCTATAATATCCCTACTGTTTCTTAAGAGTTGCCTTACCTATGTACTCGTCCGTTTCCAAAAAAAAATTATTCCAATGTCAAATATTTAACTATTTAGTAATCGATACGGCGTAATATCGCATAAGTCTTGCATCTTCATAAATCTATACTTGGTACTTCCTGCTTAATTGGCAAAGTTATGAAAAGTATCAACCAAATGACACATTCACAGGTTTTGAAGTTAAAAAGTTTAATCTACATAAATTTTTAAACGTGTACATTTGACTAGAAAATTTCATTCTAAACAAAACGACGCAATAGTTCATGTGAAACTTATAATACTTCTACTGACAAGTGGGAAGATATGAAAGTTTCTTACATTAATGACACTAACAGTCTTCTTTTTGCATTCTTCATATAAACAACTTATTAAAAGCAAATTGACTGAAAATAAATTAATTTACTTTTGATGAAGTAATTTATTGCAATTAATCAATTAATGGTGCAATAAACAAAATCCCCAGATAACTTCTCACGCCGCATATAGCATTTATAATAGAGGCAATTTCTTTCGACTGCAGTATTTATCACTTGGTACTAAAAGACACATTACATTACCTCAGACGGTCCGCATGAAATTGAACTATATTATATTTTATAAAGTAAGACTCCAAAATGTAGTCTCTCTACGATTTCAAAGTAAATTTCCCAGTATCCAAAGTACATAAAATAAAAATGTTAATTTTCAAATACTAACCTGGATAAGGATCAACAGTGTCTCCAGCCATTATAAATAACAGCAACAGGTTTGTATT
This sequence comes from Reticulitermes speratus, assembly GCA_021186555.1. Lineage (NCBI taxonomy): Eukaryota > Metazoa > Arthropoda > Insecta > Blattodea > Rhinotermitidae > Reticulitermes > Reticulitermes speratus. Next base: position 32,577,497 of record JAJKFL010000003.1, on the reverse strand, counting down.
GGCTCAGCTACAGGGGAATATGCATCACTGTATAATTTAATGTAAGGTTTGTTGTATATAACAGATATTACAAAAAATATATTTCGAAGCCAGAAGTTTACATATAACCGAGAATTCAGAGTTTTACATCAATAAAGCCTCGTCTGGAATACTTCAAGTTTAAAGCGTATAAAAACTACGATGTATATTTAACTGTTAGTTACTGACTCTGAAAACATAAACATTAAGATAAAAGTTTATTGACATGGTTCGTATGTTTGTAGGGCAAGTGAAATATCTTCAAGACGAACAAATCCCGTCTAATCAGACATTCTGCTTGAACTGAAACAGCAGGCTTTGTAGAGTACTCTATACTCTCGTCATGTTATATTCTTGTCTGTATAATTTACAGAGTTATCATAAGAAATATTTAATAAGCAGTAATTCACCATATATATGCTACTCTTAATAAGATCGAAGCTTTAACTGTAAACAAAGCAAAGAAACAATGGTAGTTTAAGAATCCCACAGTAGTTTGGCTAGGTGCAGGAATCATTTTTTTCACCTATTGAATGTACATGGAGTTTAGAATGTTAGGCAGTCTGAAATACAGACAGCACAGCCACTGGTGCCTGAGCCCAGTGACTCTGAGGTTGAGATGGCTATTGAAAAGTTAAAAAGGCACAAATCAACTTGTATTGATCAAATTCCAGCAGAAGTGATTAAAGCAGGAGGTAGGACAATTCGTTCTGAGATCCATAATCTTATTAATTCAATTAAAATAAAGAGGAATTGCCTGAGCAGTGGAAGGAGTCAATCATTGTACCTATTTATAAGAAGGGTGATAAAACAGATTGCAGTAATTATTGAGGCATATCACTTTTGCCAACCACATACAAAATTCTATCGAATATTCTTCTGTCAAGGTTAACTCCATATGCAGAGGGAATTATTGGAGAGAATCAGTGTGGATTTAGACGTAACAGGTCGACTACTGATCATATATTCTGCATTCGTCAAATACTTGAGAAAAATTGGGAATACAATGAAACAGTGCATCAGCTATTTATAGACTTCAAGAAAGCCTATGATTCAGTTAGGAGGGAGGTCTTGTATAATATTCTCATTTAATTTGGTATCCCTATGAAACTAGTAGGCTAGTAAAAATGTGTTTAAATGAAATCTATAGCAGAGTCCGGGTAAGCAAACATTTGTCTGACACATTTCCTATTAAGAACGGTTTGAAATAAGGAGACGCTTTATCGCCATAGCTTTTCAACTTTGTTTTGGAATATGCCATTAGGAGTGTTTAGGCAAACCAGGAGGGTTTAAAATTGAATGGTATACATCAGCTTCTAGTTTATGCTGATGATGTTAATATATTGGGCGGAAGCATACATGCTATAAAGAAAAGCAGAGAAGCTTTAGCAGTCGCTAGTAAGGAGATGGATCTAGAAGTAAATGCTGAGAAAACTAAGTAAATGGTCATGTCTCGCAACCAGAATGCAGGACAAAATCACAACATAAAGATAGATAATAAATCCTTTGAAAAGGTGGAACAGTTCAAATATTTGGGAACAACCCTAACGAATCGAAATTCCATTCAGGAAGAAATTAAGAGCAGATTGAAGTCGGGGAATGCTTTTTATTGTTCGGTGCAGGATCTTCTGTCTTTCACTTTGCTATCCAAAAATACAAAGATTAATATATACAGAACTATAATTTTGCCTGTTGTTCTGTATGGGTGTGAAACTTGGTCTCTCACACTGAGGGAGGAACATAGGCTGAGGGTGTTAGAGCATAGGGTGCTGAGGAGGATAATTGGGCCTAAGAGGGTCGAGGAAACAGGGGAGTGGAGAAGAATATATAACGAGGACCTTAATGACTGAAAATAAATGTTAAGAATTGAGGTCCTGGAAGAATACTTCACAAGGGCTTCGAAATATTTCGGACATATTGCATAGTAAATAGCAATTTGACAATATTTAACTTATATGTCATTTGATTATTAAAATATGTGGTTAAACTAAAAATATTTGAGACTGGAAATCAAGTATCTTCTTGTAATATCATTTTTTGTAATTTGGAAGTCATCAATATGCAACATAAAATGTATTTTTAATGTCTGTTTCATGACTTCGCAACGAGGGATTTTAATCAACATATCAACTCAGCCTACCTTACTCAGCAAATAACCAATACGGAAGTAGCAGCGATGACCTGAAGAAATTATACAGTGACCTAGAATTTGACCTCAACCGCTTAAAGTGTGATGTGTCTTCAATGGGTACCATAAACCGCCTCTGGTTTTGAGTGAGGCCAATGAAAGAAGAAGTGTGATTTTATCTTGGTAAGGTATACGAGGAGTAAAATATTCAAGGTCTGTGACCATTAGGAGAAAACGCAAGCCAGAAAAAAACTAAAAATGCTTATTTGACTCCGATCCTTTTGCGAGGAATTCAAGAATAACTGCCGAAGTCAAATTGTCTCACAAACGACACTCACATCCATAAGGAAGTAAAATTTGTTACCCATTTCTTGAATAACACGAAAGGACGATAGAGTGTGGAATGGCTACGCAGAGCAATAAAGACATAAATATTTAAAAGCTGCTTTACAGGAGGGCTGATAGGGGTTACAAATGGATAGGGTAGTGACTGTGACTTGGGGTAGAATATTTTGTATATTTTAAAACTGCTTTTCCATGGTTTGTTTAGGGAGAAATAGAGTGACAAAAAGTAGGAGTCGGTAGAAGAATAACTGTAATAAAACTGAACAGGAATATATTTAGACTTAAAGAATTTATCAGAAAAGAAGAAAAGCTAAAGAAATAAAGATGTGAACGTAAATTAATCTTAAGTAATAGAAGGCATAATTTCGAGTTTGACGTGTCGTGGGGACAAGCTGCATTTTAGTTACACGAGACAGCAAACCTCTATGTTACTTCCTTCTCTGCAGTTACTGATTAGGGTCTGAAATATTTCCTAGACTTGCACAAAAAAATCCTCTTTGCCTGACAGAAGTCATTGCGGGTTTACGTGGGCGATAAAGACAAGAACCGGAAATAAACGAAGTGTTTTGGTTGGTTCGTGGTTTCAATACACAATTGAACACACTGGAAATGTTTCGGTATTGGTTAGTTGTTGAATGTCAAAATAGCTGTGTTTATTTTGTTTGTTGTGTGTATCTGTGAAGGATAAAAAATAAATTTGTTTTGTATACTGTTGAGTATGTTTTGGAGGAGTTTCAGTTTCAGTTTGGATTTTGGTAAAGTGCTGTGCAGTGATGGCAACGTCAATTCTGTGCGAGGTTTACGCGAATTTGGCTCACTTCCCCTCGAATCATTTGTATCACGCGCACATCCGAAACTTTCGCGACGTACCCATTACTCCGCTTTTAAAATAAATTTAAAACTTTAAAGTTTTATAGATCTAACTAGCACAAACGCAGCTTCTTCACGTTTCTAACAAGACTCTCAAGGAAACCTTTAACAGACATGTCATACTATCTTCTTGACCAGTATTCCGTACAATTATATTCCGCTTGTTTCGAAAAGAGACCCCTCTTTATTCACTGCCACAGTACCTTTATGTATAATTTTATTTCTTTCGTCCTTTCTTCTTTCCTTGCGTGGTTTTTTCGTCAATCACGAAACTTACAAAACCAACGTCACGGATAAAGGCATTATAGTTCTCTGTAAAGTGCTTATTACGTACAGTCTCCGCGTTCTCTTTTTTTCACTGTAGTGAAGCATGGAGCACCCTGGGAAGCACAGTCATGAAATGGCGGCTTGACAGAGACAGACTCAGAGATTCGAGGTGAATGACGGAGATGGAGATAGAGTAAAATGAGAAGAGAAATGAAGAAAAAGTGTTTCCCCAGCCACTGCCAGGAGTATGAGGAAGGGCAAAGTGGTGGAAGAGTGGGAGAAACATAAGGATGCTGGATAGAGATGGCTGGCAGCTTGACTGGAGGTAAAAGTTTTGAGTTGTTTAAGAACTTGTACTTGCTGCCGTGTAGTCTGAATGTTTTCAGGAACTTTGAATTCTTTACCTAGCTATATTACTTAATGAATACCTAGACCCTTGATGCAGCATGTAACGTTCCCTTGCCCTTCCACGTCACTTCTTCGACACTTGAATATTGATACGTGTGTGCGTTTTACAAAATAAAGGCGTATGAGGGTTTTGAAAAAAATATCAAGCACAAAACACACACAGTAAATCCCCTGACAGGTTTCAGAAAAAGCGTCTACCTAGCTCAATTACTTTCGATGTCGGTTTAACCTAAGTACCATTTTGTCATGATTATTTGCTGTATGCAGGAATCAGTCAGATGTAAAGAAAATGTGTGTGGGTTTATAGTCGCTACGTTTCTAATAACATTTTCATATTTTATTTTTATCTTATAAACTGTTGATTTATTATTATCATCTTCTTCTTCTCCTCCTTCTTATTCTCCTCCTCCTCCTTCTTCTCCTTCAAGGTAGCCGGTAGATGGCCTCTTCAGTGTAAGACTCTTTGTATTGTCCCATAGGTCTTCCAAAGTTAAGGATTTCTTTGGGTTTGTAGTCCACAAATGGTTCTTGCTGGTTCGATGTGCCATATTTTTCATACAAATTAACGTATATTTTATTCACTGCATCATATTATAAATATTCAAGCAATGTCTAATATGAGGTTTGCTGACTTTGTATGCTTAGGCGTATCTCAGAAAATTAATTTCCTCCTTGTCTCTTTTCCTCCTGTCTGTTCTATATGTATTGCTCAGGCCTTAGAACCATACTGCCTTTGTGTTATAAAATTTAAGCGCTTTGTATTTACAATTTCATTTATCAAATTTTCCTTATTTACCACACAGATGCTTATTACGAAACGTATAAAGTTTGTCATATATACAGTTTTATAGGTACATAGCACAGGATATTAAAAAGGGTGTGTGTTAGTGGACAACCCAGCCTTAAACTTCTATTTTTACCATTTATCTTTTTCTGTGCTCCTTTTTCCTGATCAGATCGCTTGTAAAGTCCGAATTCATTGTTCAGTGTATAATTTATTTCCCATTCGGTAGTTTTAAACGGATGCAGTTTCGAAAGCGTTTATATAATCAATAGGTGAAATATTCACATGTAAGTTTAATTCTTGTTGTGTCTGGGTCACTTTCGCATTATAGACACAAATCTATGTCGCTCTTCTTGGAGTAATATACGTAATTATATTTAGGATTTTAACTAAGACTTTTTAGAAAATTGTATGGTCTATGTAAGGAAGAGCATCCACGCATATTTCATCCGGAGTACCTCCTAAAATATTAAAGTAGTCTGCTGAATACAGCAGAAAATTTTACTAAAATGCCAGTGTACTTGTGTACTTATATCAGAACACACGGCGTCACATATAAGATCCTCATCATTAAGATGACTATTAAAGTCATCATCGTGAGAACCTCAAATCCAACACTAATACTAGCTTTCCATGTAGGCTTGGGTTCTGGAAGCGGTCTTATCTTCTGAAATTCTGACTGAATTTGTGTTTCATATCTCATGTCTGTCACCGTTGCTACATGCCCCACCAAACACATCTTCCTTTATTTGACACCATAATATTTGGTGACAAGTACCTGAATTTCAGTTCTCTTCGGTTTCACGTCACGTCTTTTCTTCATGTTAGATATGGTCTACTCAATCACTGTGTTCTCAGGCACGCTCAGTTTACTGCATAATAGGATTTTCCTGACGGAAAATGCTGTATCACTTGATTTCAAGAAAGAAATTACTAGTTATACCAATTTAACCGTTTTCTTCTTTGTTCATATCATGTTTCCCGAATGCAACGCCTTGAAAGCAATTTTCGCATACGTGACACCAAAAGCTAGCTTTAAAATTAATGCTTTCATGCAATACCGCATAGTACAATTTTCTATCAGACAAATTTTCTCTACCTTCAAAGCTTAGATGCTGGTGTCCTTGGTTGTAAAACCATGGATACTGCTACGTGGGTACTCACGTTTCAGAGGGACCCGCTCTGAAGCTATAGTTACGGAGTTTCCGCAAAAGTTGGTCACAGTCTAGACACATTTCACAGTTCCATTATTTTTATGACCATAATCTAAATATTTAATTGTAGCTTTGAAAGTTTTTATGTCTACATTTTAAGCAGAAGGCTGGAAAACGGAAGATTTTGAACTGTGTGGTAAAACGTGTTCCCCGAATTTAATCTGCTTTTATCTTCTTCTTTAATGCGCAGTTACAATTTTCAATTGTGTTAATTTTCCCAAAATATTTGGATATAACACTACATTTAAATAATTTAAATGTAATTTAATTTAAATAGCTGTTTAAAGCTATATTACGATGTTGTCCTTCATTATGTTGACACAAACTTAGTCTTCTCAATTAACTTTAAACAAAATCCTTCACTGCAATCTAAGAACAATTATAGTAGCCTTAAAGTGGTATTCATATTTCCTCTTAAACTATTACCATTCGTCTAAAGACCTGGAGGATATTTTTTTCCCAAAATAAAAGTAATGAAAAAGTAAGACGAAGAATCTGTGTCACATTTATAACAATACAAATACGTAATAATCCGTTTATTGGAATTATTAAAGCAACTGCAAATTTAATTTGGTGTAAATAAATAGTACATAAGGAGCGATAGAACCAAAATGAAATTAACGAACACTCAAGTTTTGAAGGGGAAAAATTTTATAAAATATCGAGTTTCTTCAGATGTCAGTTCCAAATCTGGAGCAACATCTGTCACATAAGTTCCGAGACATCTTACTCAATAAAAATTTATTTTACTGCATTTATTTGAGACTAATCATTTTCTTTTCAAACTGAGATTAAAATATGCCGAAGTTGCGTCTGAACATTCTTGTATTTTATGTCAATTAGGACAAGGAGTACATAATTTTCAGTTCAAAATAAACCTTAAAAGTGACAGCCTTTAAGAGGTGTCAAGAATTTTCATTACAAATATATTACGAAGTTTTTCTATGAAGGTTCTTAAAGTTTGCAATAAAATTATCACAAAGATATAATTATTTACTATTGTAACACACATTAATATAGCACAAGTCTCTTGCTTTGTTATTTACTTCTACATTAATAACAGAGGGAGTTAAAATGTCAGAAAAAATAAGTAAAACAAATTATTAATATTTCATTTATATAATTTACTGCTTAGACAACTTTCCGTTTTATAAATTGGAGCTCGGTTACAATTGTGCCTTTGATTCTTTTTAAGATTGTTAGTATGGCTACCGTCTGTAGCCGTGTAAACTCATCTTATGGTACCAATTTTTACTCACCCGCACACCCGCCATTACTATACTACCTGGACACAAAGCAGATGCAATCCGGACGAAGAAGTCGCGAGTGACGCAGTGTCTGTCCATTTTAAGCCACGTAACACAACGACCACTTTCATTCCAAAGCTTTCCATTACTGATCGTTTCCTTTATGGTGCTACATTTTCCCTACACTCTACGAAACTTTTAATTTCCCTCTCGCTAACACCCATATTCGCGTCACTCCACCCCAGTCTTTCTTCCACCGTTCCTTTTTAAGGGTAGATCCATCCATTGTGAGAGCACATCGACAAGGATGAAGGAAGGGTCGAAAAATGTCATGTGGGGTGGAAAAATGAAAGAAATATCAGTCGAAAAAGGACAGAGGTTTGAATAAAAATGGAATATGATTCGGTAAAATTTAAAGTTCGCTTATTCAGGTCGAAAAGTCTATTATAAAAATACAATCGAAATAACAAAATCGATTGTTTGTCGACAAGACTACTATAAATATTTTGGAGAATGTAACTTTTACAGAGCATCAAACGGTATGGCTTTGTTACTAAACGTTGCCTAGGTGAGACGGAAAGCGCATACTTTTCCAGAACTCAGAAAGACAGCTAAGCAGAATGACACTATATCAATATGGACATCTATTGATTTCCAACATTTTCAGAACAATCCCTCTCAAAGAAAATATTCCTGACAGGGTGCGATATTTGTGTTTTTTGACGTAATGCACAGAAAGTTACTTTTAAAATTCTACTTCTGATATTAATGTGTATAATTACTGAAAACAAATATTCTTTTTACATTTTTAAATTTTTATTTTGTTGTTTGTCATTTACGTTCCTTCTTTCATAATTTACTTATTTATTAGAATATATACGTATATATTCAATAAATGAAATTTCCATTACGAGGTTTGTGTTTCTTACATTACTCCTGACGATTATTCAAGATTTCTCGGTTGCTAATTCTTATATACAGGCGTCAACATCCCAGAAGATTTGGATCGTCAGTACTTCTATTGTTTTTAATTCGCGTCTGAAAGTTCCATATAACAATAACGTCACTCATTAGTAATATAGATATTTATTTTTACGCTGTTTGTAAACGTTATTCTACTTCACTTTAGTGTGCTCTTTTTACTCTATGCACTCAAAATTCACCTTTAGAATATTCATTGCATTTCTCACTTCTCGCTTGATTTCTTTATGATTGTATAGCAGCTCTTCCATTTAATAACTCTTAATTTCAACGAATTTTAGGGCTTAATTTTAATCTTGAAACCCCGGCGGTCTAAGGCGTAAGTCTGTGGCCGCTCGCTTGCTGGGACTGTGGGCATGGATGTCTTTTGTGGGTGTTGTGTGCTGTCAGGTAGAGGTCTCTGCGTCGGCCCGATCTCTCGTCCAGAGGAGTCCTACCGCGCGCTTTTTTGTGTGTATGTCTTTGAGTGTAATCAAGTGCAACAATAACCCTCTGCACCTACAGTGAGTAGGTAGAATAGGTCAGACTAAGAGAGAAAGAAATAAACTTCCATCTTAATATATATATATGTACATATATACCGACTTTAATCAATAAAAGCCTGAATAAACTTTCCTTTCCAACTATACGCATTTACCACAAAAAGAAATCGCGCTCTAGATATTTCTAACCGATAAAAGAGTCTCCAAAAGGCTTCGTAATAAAAATTCTTTCCGTTCCACATACATAACCACATATGTGCTGGCATTATACGCCCAGCCCAAGGCACTGTTTCCAAGAACACGTCAAAACTCTGTCTTTGGCCATAAATAGAACAACACTCGCCCCACTCCAAGTATGTCAGACTGTACCACAGTCTTCTGTGGCATTAGGCAGCCAGAACAAAACTGAGAGCAGCCCTCTTCACATTAGGATTGGTTTCCATGCACGCAAAAATTCTGTAAATATCTTAAAAACTCTCTGAATTCAGGTACATAATTTGGTGTAAATCCTTTCTAATATTGTCACTCCGTAATTAAGGAACTTATGTCTTAGCAGTTATGATTTTCAACCACATTTGAAATAGGCTACATTAAGTTGAACGTTCAGCTGCAGTCAAGTACTTTAATGTTCTCGAACGATTTAAATCACGAAATTATATCTAGACCTCAACAACTTACTGACGTGTAATTTTACATCGATCCAATAATATCCTTCCGTCCTCAGATAAGGAAATATTTCCCACCTTTGTGACAGATGCTGATAACAAAGAAAATAGAATTTAATATAGACAGGAAACCACATTCCAGCTGTTAATGAAAGTCTGTCTCCAAATCCTAAGAGTCGTAGAAAATGGGGTTTCTTATTAAAACCATTCTCAGAATTTACAAAATTTATTATCTTAATTCGAAGGAACGGTTTTGGTGTTTAACACTGAAGTTTTGAATGAATATTATACAGTCCCAGTAAACCGGGTGAAGGAGAGATATTTAAGATGTATGGTCCAGTGGCCTTACAGTTTAAATATATTGAGCATGCTTTTAAGATTTTACCATGGGGTTTGGTAGAGAAAGCCTTGTCTGCAGCATTATCGTTAGAATAAAATTTAATGACAGAAATAGAACCCAAACTTTAGAACACAAATCCAAGTTTATTTTCCTTTGGTAGTTTTCCCTCTCATTAACCACGCGCATCCTTAAGATTCCTTAAAGCGTGATCTCTAAAAGGCATCTGTCTTCACGAATATAAACCCTGATTTAGAACCTAAGTCATAATTTTTGTGTATATTGTGTATATTTGTATATATACGGAATCTTAATTTCCGTATCATTCCGATATTCAATATTATGCATTACTCGATTGTAATAAAGTATTTTAACTTATCCATCTAAAATACCAAGCCATAGTGCTTTCGTTTTGCTGCAGTAAAGCTAGATATCTGACTACGTAACTAAACTTGTTTCTTAACTCTTCGCTTGCTATCGAGTGTTTTGTAAGACATAATTCGAACTTTTGCGTACAAAACAAAACTCTGAAGCACGAAGTTCTTTCGCTACGGTATTTACTTAGTAGAATTACGTACAGATGTTTATTTGTAAACACATGGTAATAAAACGCGCAATATAATGACATTAATACTTAACAGAACACACTGTGTGCACCTTGCAGTAAAAGAGCAGGTGTTAATATAAGAGGAACTCTTTAATGAACCTCTAAAAATCTATCATAATTATCAATATTACTTTAACATTTTATGCTTTCCATATTCCTTGCAATATATCGATTATACAGTATTTAATCCAGAAATTGCACAATTAAAAATAAGCAACACTATGTCAATATAGTCTTCTCGGGCGCACAGTCGCGTCAACTCGTTTGAATACAACGTTTCGGGGACTAACTCCGTCCCCATCCCCATAATCAGTTTTGCCTGAGGATGGGGACGGAGCTAGTCCCCGAAACGTTGTATTCAAACGAGTTGACGCGGCTGTGCGCCCGAGAAGACTATATTGAATCATGTCGCCGCGAAAGTTTTAAAACTTATATCAACACTATGTCACTTAAAATGTGCCTCAAGATTTTTCGGCCTTTACATGACCATCCTCAAAGAGGTCTCAAACAAAGAAATAGAATAATGGCAGGTTCTGTTAAAAATGTCCATATGTAGAGTAAAAATATAAATGTTTCAATTGAAATTGTTAAAAATATTTAAAACATAGTGTAATTACAAACACTTTACAAATAGATGTTTTACATCTCTTGTGATTATCTATCTATCGTTGCCAAAATCTACCTCAATATATCATCTTCATTCTGGGGAGTTAACCCTGTGTTGTCTGTAGGTGCTTGTAACATGGTGGTTCTCTGAGTACTCAGTTAACCAATATTACCTTCACTTTTATAATAGACGTGTGTGTGTATATACACAGAGCACCACAGGCTACTGACAAAATAGCAATGCGATTTTTAAAAGCATTTTTATCACACTTCTTAAGATTATTTTTTGAAGTATAATTTTTTATCTAAATAAGTAATACACACTCTGTTCTTCAAATGTTGTTGTGTGCACTATAAAATCTTTGATACTCCTTGTTTCATTACCGTTGACTCCTTCATAATGGCTCAAATGTGCCGAAATATGTCGGGGACATAATAAATCATTTTGGTGCCTTTTCATAAATTGTGAATAATGATGCTTTTCTTAATTCTAATAATTAAACAAGAAATACATCCTAAATATATAACATTAAAGATTTTTCCGCTCGATTTCAATATTTATTTCAGCCTCTCTTCCAATTCCATTTAACAATCGCTTGTCATCATCCTTTTCTCTACTTCCTCTCCTCCATAGTCGCTTGGATCTTCCACGTTTTACTGCTGGCAATCTTTATAGAAACGACGCGAAAACTCGGCTTTGTCCTACTCATGACGATCGTATCAGACTGACTTTATGAAGTACTTGTAGGAGAACGTGACACCGGACACAGGCGGGCGTCAGTTTACTGAAATGCGTCATAGCTGAAATACTGCCAGTTCCAAAAGTACGTTGCAGAATGTTAAAAATGTGAAATAAAAAGACATGAATTTATATAAAATATTCTCCTACTGATTTTTACATAAATTCTTAATTGTTTAAAAATACATATATTACCTAGGACAAATCGGTTAGAGAGACTGGACGAATGGCGTTCGATTCCGCTAAGGGCTGCTATGTTGCTAAAAATTAATATCTGAATAGAAATTAGATTTTCCTAAGTATTAAACAATTTCCTAACCTTTATAAATGTTTAAATGCACGAGAATTAATTTCCAAGTGCCTAATATAAAGACCAGTTTTCATAAAATAATTGTATCTGCATTCCTAGAACATTCTCTTACATGTAGGTATTAAAACGACACAAGTTATCCAGAGATTAAAAATAACTCTGTCTATGGGAATGAAATTAGTAAAGGCATTTCCTTCTATTCTACCTAAATCATCCTAAGTGTTTCTACATTATAAATCTAACTTCTCTAACTAATTTACTTCTTTATAAAATACACGTGGGTGAGGAACGTCTATCCCGGAGCTGTAAAGCTAACGGGATCTCAAACCAGAAGCAATTTTAATTCTACATGACGTCATAAACCTTGCAACAGGAGGCGGATTCGACTCTCAATGTCGAAAGGTTAGTAGCTGTTGGTGTCAGAAACTTTCATCCGTTTTATGTTTTGTCGTATTCCGGTTTGCGCAGTGTTGTATTTTATTTCTTTTCTAGCGCAATACTTTCCTTGACTTTCATAAGTGTTCACACTAGCTTTCTGCTCAGCTTCCTACAGCTTGGCCTAATATTGGCTGATGATTAAGAAAGGGAGTTTGAATCGAATCACACTGGCTCGTGACAACAAATTGTTATTAGGATAGGAGCAGAAGTACGTTTTCTACGCAACATCTCTTTCTGGATCCATTCCTCCTGAGAATAAAATTTTATTACGATGTTTCTCCCGTCCTCCCACCCCACACTCATCTGTTAGTGACCAATGTGATATTTTTACTTTTGATGATCCTAGAAATTAGTTCAGAAAATTATGCTGTGTTCACTAGAATGTCAAGAGCAATTTCAGATATACGCACGCTGTTCTGCGACATGAAGTCGTATAGTTCTGTAGATTGGTGCAGCACATATCTACCAGACTGTACGTCGTCACATCGCAGAAGACTCGCGTTAGAACTTCAGATTTTTTTAAACATGATTTTTAATTGTTCTGCAATAAATGTCTCCTTTATTGAGAGAAAAAACTTAAAAAACAGCATGGATTTTCATGAAAATTGATATTGTTAAGTTTATAAAATTTATCGACACACTGAAATTTCCATTAAAATAGGACAACAAGAGCAGACACTTTACACGAAGACTTGCGCGCTTTTCTGTGTATATCTAGTGTTTCAATTAATAAATGCTTCTCGAAACAGAGTTAAATAAAATGAAACAAAACTCACAATTAAACTCAACGCTCTTATGCAGGAAGACTTAAGATTTTCAAGATAATTAAACAAAAGAAAACTTTATGATCTGTCATCCCGTATCTCGAGAGCTGGTGCACTCATTCTTATAAATTTTATTATTGGTAACATTTCTTTGCTTCCCAGCGTGTCTGACGCTGTTAAAAAAATGCAAAGAACTACACAAGTTAGCATTAACAATTTATAAATGCAGAGGCAACAGAATGAAAGCACCAGCGTACTTGGGCTGTATAACCATATTCAAACTTCTTACTAATTGTTACAAGTATGCGGCTTTGTAAATATCGCATAATTTAAATTTAATAACGTAATAGACTTCGGAAAGTAGATCAGAAGTATCTGGAAAGTATTGAAATGTGGTGCTGGAGAAGAATGGAGAAGATCAGATGGACCGATCGTGTGAGAAATGAAGAAGTATTACACAGAGTCAAGGAGGAGAGGAATATACTACATACAATAAAAAGAAGAAAGGCTAACTGGATTGGTCACATCTTGCGTAGAAACTGCCTTCTGAAACACGTGATTGAAGGAAAGTTAGAAGGAAGGATAGAAATGACGGGACGACGAGGGAGAAGACGTAAGCAGCTACTGGATGGCCTTAAGGAAAATAAAAGATACTGGAAATTGAAACAGGAAGCACTAGATCGCACCCTGTGGAGAACTCGCTTTGGAAGAGGCTACGGACCTGTCGTAAGACAGACTACAGAATGAATGAATGAATGAATAGACTTTGTTAATTTTTTCATGGCTCGAGAGCTCTTGTGAGCCTCTGTCTCTTTATAAGGTTCCGCCATCACAATCAGACCCACCACACTCAGTAAGACTCTTTCATTGGAACTACAAATTCAACATTTGAGTTGCTTGTTCTCCTGAGATATTACTTTAGGTTATTCCCACTCCACAGAATTGATTCTACAAAAATAAAGAGACTGCTATCCGTATTATTAATAATAAAAGAAATACCCAAATCAACAGGACCTATTCTTGTTAAAAATATTACATTAAAACTTGGGTAAATTTAAGGAAATACTTGTACGTACTAATTTAAATTTTTTTTAAAATTCGTATTTAATTATGCTGACACCCAGTTTACGCTTATATGCCACATCTTAAGGTTTCTTTCTTCGTGGGCGTATATAAAATTAATACTGGGTTTATAGACTTCACTCTAATTAAATTCAAAATTTTTAATAAAGTTTGCAAAATAATTGGGAAAAAATAAGAAACCGAATGTCTCGCTTAGAGAAAGGAGAAGGTGACTGAGAAATTAAGATAGGAAGGAAGAGGAAATAACTCATTATATCGTAACCAATTCCAAGTGTGGAAGTTTCCAAGAGCTGCTTTACGACTCGGAGGAACATCCTTCTTACCACCCTGGAGACATATAACGTGGAAGTATTCCTCTCACGTTGAACAAGATTACTCAGTCTGCTAATAACATTTGAGGTTTTTCATTATAACAGTTATAAAAAGCAAAGTTCATGTCACAGATACTTCGCAAGTGAACCTCTTAGGGAAAGTTTGTCAGAAAGTTATGCTTGTAGGTTTTTCAGAAATAAACAAACTCTCAGATAATAACTTGAAAGATTAATATTCTGTTTCCGATAGAGATATCGCAATAAATGGAATTACAGGATTCTCATAACGAACATGCATAATCCACTCACAGTAATCGTTGCTATCGAAAGTTATCCAGAGTACCTAAAGATTTTTTATGAAACTGATAAAATAAGAACACACACTTTGCTTGTGCTTGATATTTATGTTCAAATTTATTTAATTATAAGACGTAAAAACTCTCAAGTATGTGGAGATAAATATATAATTTGAAGTAAAATGATACAGGCTGCAACTATCTAAAAATGGTTTTTCAAAATATAAATTTGTTCTTTATGGTTATAATAAAATAAAGAAGCCACTGTCATAAAGGAAAAAATTATTGTACCTTTTAAAACTTCTAAATTATTACGTTCAAACAATGTATAACAGGACTAATTATTACCCTAAGAAAGCCCCAAGCAATCTACCCAAGCAGCTATTCGCTGCGATAAAGTTAAAAAAATCTGCAGCAACTCTGTTTACATATTACAGACTTTAAACGTCATAAAGCCTCTTGTTTGGTGGAAGGGAAAAAGTTATGGAAGAAGAAAAGATTGAAGGCAAGCGTCTAAGATAAAACAAGTAAAAAACCCATGAGCTTTGAAGGAAAAATAGCTAGGGGAATAGTTTATAGTTGGTACGTGTCTTATAGTTAAGATGGAAGTTTCTGAAACAAAGCAGACGTGAACTGGCATAGATTTCTTCTCGTTATATGAAGACACCCCTTTCGTAAACGCCTGAAATAATATCTCGTCGCTGTTGAGTTGCTAACAAAAATACTACCAATAATATACGAGTAGACCTCGTTAGCTGGCTTCCCTTTCACTTCAACTTATAAATGTCCTCCAGTCTTCAAACTGTCACCATGTCAACAGCACAGCCATCAAGTCTTGGAATTTGTTGGATGTTAACGTCATGTTAACTAAAAACAGCACCAATTAAGGGACAAAACCCCAAACTTCCTTCACAGTTAGCATAAGATGCCTTTGTCTGCACTAAATATTCTTTGTGTACGAAAGAACCGCAAGTTTTTACGAACATAGGTCTACAGAATTACAATTTCCTCCATTTATGTAGTACGTACCCTGAAATTTACAGTAACATAATACAGCTAAAAAACACGAAGTATTCCAATTTCAAATGGGTATGTAACTGCCGTCGACACAACAATTTATTAAAATTACTGATAGAAAATTAGATATTATGGCAACATATTTCGACCCATATTGTCTTCTTCATGCCCATATTTTACATAAAATAAATTACAATTGCTTGCTTAATTATGTGTTAACAGATTGAGTTCTAAATTCATGATATGTAAATAATTAAACATGTAATTATAGTGTATTTCTTGTAAAATATGGAAATGACGCAATGTGGGTGGAAATATTTTGCCATAGTATCTAAAAATCTATCAGTAATACTAATAAACATATGCGTCGGCGGCAGTTATATACCCATCTGTAATATTATAAAAAACAACGGGATATCCAAGATGAAATATTCCAATTTCCTTAACAGAGCATTAAGTAGCCGCTGACAGTATTTCCACTTTCAAACTAAGAAAGAAGCCAAGAAGAATGAAACCTAAATTTCCCAGGCACTATAATGCGAGTGCATTCAGCGTCCAATTGTAGATATTCACGTTTATCCATATTCCCTCCATGTATTTGACGGAAATGTTCTGATGGAGTGATCTATGTGCGTTTCTTTCAAATACAAACTTAAAGTCAGAATTTCAGTCTTGAACATTTAAACAAACGGGAACTTCTTTTGAGAACGTTGCTTTGACCTTATAAACATTACTATAAATAAGTCTGTTGAAATAAGTCTATCGCGACTGGTGGAAACGGAACCTACAATAGCCTGAACAGGTATCTCTTTTCATTGCCATTACAATGAATGACGTACATTAATTATACCCTTTGTCACCAAAGTCTTACACGACAAATTTAATTTTTTTATCAAGCACTTCAAGTCCTTTATACTCTATCAACCAGATTCAAAGTAGCTTTACACCTCCTGCTTCAGTTACTGGACATACGCCCACAACTTAATTAAAGCCTCACAACTAACATCATGTAATACAGTTCGACTTGAGGAGCTAGGAGTCACTCAGGCGATCTATAAGGACCCTGGCTTTTATGGAACACGTAGGTTCACTAACCTGTTCACAAGAACCCGCCACTTCTACCTATCACGTACCAAATGTATACAGTCGAAATCCCCGTACCAAATGTATAAATTCGAAATCCACTACATTTTCTTTAAATTTTATTTTAATATTTTCTGTCCATTTTCAGTGACCTAGATCTCACAGGTTGTTTCTTACCGAAGGCTCCTGTTTTAACACTTCGATTTCTTTTATCAATGTTCCCATGCGTACTACACGCCCTCCCCATCTCATATCCTTTAATTTGGCCACCCAATAATATTTATTAAGAGTACTGATTTTTAATTTCTTCAGTATACGATTTCCTTCCTCTGTCTTACTTTCAAATAACATCGTCAATGATGCCCTAAACCCTCCAGTAAACTGTGGTACCTTACGTTGGGACTGCACGACACAGACTGTTATAAACCAGGCAAAAAAAAAAAAGGAGGTGGGAAGACAAAATATTCTGAAGTGAATTGTAAGCCACCAAGCAGTTAGGGAGTGGAATACACTCTTAAATTCTTTATACAGGCCTATGTAATGTTAAGATGCCACCGTCCTCCGCTAATATTTGAAATTTGCCATTGTAAGAGCACGTATTAGCTTCATTTGTATTACGATTTAATTGTGAACTTTATTTACAAAATTCGAATTATCACTGCATTAAAAATCCCAAAGCGCTAGATACCAGTTGGAAGTTTTGTTAAATTCTTGTCATCCGTGAAATTTTTATAAATTCTGTTAGCGATAACATTTTCTGAAAATAATTCTGCAAATTCAGATATCCAAAGTAAAATCCCAAGTACCATTTGATATAGATGTCAGGTTTAAATATTTTTTAATTCCATTATTCTCTTTGTAGCAGTTTTTTATTCATTGGCAGTAAATAAGCAGTTGCAAGTAAGGGTGTTATTTATCAGCAACGAATATTTTCAAGTAGCATTTTTTTATTTCCGTCCAGAGAAGTTTAGGTACAGAATGCAGGGCTTAGAAATAAAGTTTTTGTGGCGAAGAGGCAGTAATAAAGTCCTGACAGAATTGTAAATCACGCGTTGAAGGTAAACCTGACCTTCAAAATATCTCATATGATATGAAGATCCTGAAACGCTGATCATCATGATAGAAGGTCGCAATCAGAAGATGATTTAGAAATTCCAAACGTACACTCAAGACTAGTAAAGACCCATAGTTTAAAAATGTTAGAGAAACTTTATACGAGTTTCACATCTTTTATCCCCTACCTCCAAAAAAGGGAAATATGCCAATTATTTTAGTAGCAATAAATGTTTTTTATATACTATTTTCTTACACTAGAATGTTTAAAACATTGAAATATGTGTTTAATAAATATACTTTTTCATAATTCAGATATAAATCAGTGAAGCATATTAAATATACTTGCACTCAAGCATCTATTTGCGACATCTTCAATCCTTGTATGAACCCAGGCCTATGGAAATATTAAATATTAAAAAAATTAAAAAGTATACTAATTAACTTTTAAACTTGCATTAATGACATTGAAATAGATAGTACGTGCAACGGTTTATATTACTCATAATACTGCTATTTTACTGCAGTCCCTTATACATGCATTATCTACACATTTTAACGAAGTTGTATATTTTTGTTTCCATGCATGTTTTTCCCAGTTATCTCTTTCTCCCTGACGATGGTCCAGCCAAGCAGAAACATGTAGGAAACCATATAGTATGAAATAATGTAAGATGTATATAGGCCTATTAACTATAATTGTATTTAGTTGAACTTTTTCAAATAATGGAATAACAATTTTGCCGTACGCGTCAAGCAGTTATGTGACAAACAGCGTCAGAGGATACACAGTTGAGGAAATGACTGATACGCACCTCACACTTGTATTTGCCTTAGCATACGAGGATGATTTTGATGCACGTCCTCCTTATCTGAAAGCAATAGCGGTCGCTTAATCCCAAACACAGAAGAATCTTTCAGCATTGACCAGTGTCTTAGGGACAGAGGGACATTTGCATTAGCGGCAGCGGAACAAAGATAGCAAAGACAGAACGGACACCGTACTTGGAAAACAGAAATCTGGACGACGTTGCTGGTACCATGACGCGCAGGATCGCAGCTACAGAACATGTTGCCCTTTCGTCTATTTCGGAGGTTATACGAACTCCTGTATATTTACCACATGAGGACAATGCAAAGCCTACGCCCTTGGTTAACCCTTGAAGGGAAGAGTTTTGTCAGTGGCTGCTGCAGTAATGTGTTGGCAATCCTTTTGTTTTCAGCCCCTCTATTCTTTGTTTATAGTCCAGATAATATTTTCTCATAAAGGCATCATGAATTCCTCCATCACCCTTCCTGGACAAATATTTTTCCACATGAAAATTCCAACGTGAAGCCACCAATTAATTTCAGTTTCTGTGTGGGTGAGTAAGCATAACAGGAGATTTAGTAGTAGGTCTTTATGTTTTCCAGCATAGGCTTACAGGGACAGTTTGCTTTACAAACTTGCACAAATACTATACTATATCATACTACAAACGACAATATAAATATAGTTCATGCTTAATGGTGCTCAACCTCATTTCTGTTGAAAACATTCGGGAGAGATAAATATCTGAACATACAATAATTCGAGACGGAAAACTTCACAGCCGGGAAGACCATCTGACTTAAAACATTAGGATTTTATAGGTGAATATTAATAATATTGTGTATAATATGGCATTTAATGACGTAGCAGAAGAGAAGAGGGCAGCAGACGGATGAAAGTTAATCCTTTATACGCCCGGAAGTCTGAGCATATGCGCCAATTCCCGAGACGCCCACGACAAAACGACAATAGTTTGAATACCTTACTGACCTGCTGTTGTCAGAACAGTAATCCTTACCTTTGTAACCAGCTACTTATAAACAAACATCTCTCTACTTTATTTTTCTGTCCTCGCAGCTTCAAAAAACCTGGGCCATAATTCAAAGGCGAAGAATCACATAACTCATGGTTACGTAGACAGTTTTCGTTGTTTGTGTCTTATTTTAGAAACATCCTATGTAAATGTCATTTTTTGGTTCTACATCTTTCTTCAGGCAATTCTTTCTCATTATGCCTAGTGGTCTCGTTTATTCAGTTGCTTTGGCTAATTAGTCTAATATGTAAAATTAATTCTGAAAAAAATTGTTTCGATAATAGTTCACAGTGTTCTTGCGAGACGCACGTCATTTAAAACGTCTCTGCCCTTCCATTTAAATTCAGATAGAATTAGTTCACAATTTATTCTTCCACATAGATATCGAACCTACGACCACAGAGTAAAAACGGCCAGGAAATACCGTTCTATAACTTAATAAACGCTTCGAGGCATGCCAAAAAAAATGAGCTGGAAGGATGTAGAAATTTCAAGGCGTTGTCAGTACCTCATCTGCAGATACCCTTGCGTCAAGTGATGTGATCACTGGTGAATGACAACCTAGAAAACTTCGAGACTTAGGTTTAACAATGCGAGAGGACGAAGTAAGCACGCCGAGGTATAAAGCAAGAAGTCAAATTACTTCTTAAATGGATACGTTAAAAACATAACTCTAAATTGAGAATATCAAGAAATTAACAACATACATTGAATAACCTTATATAAAAATAAAATCTCTCCAAAAACACGGATGTTAGTATAACAATCATAATAATATCTAGGGTCAAAATACAGATACCGAGATTGCAATATGACCATAACGCAAGTAAAGATAAAAAACAACTTTTGGCCTAAACTTCCTCAGTTCAGCAGTAAAAAACAAAACTATCCCATTCACCTGTTGTAATACCTACTTTCTTAAAAAAAGTGTTTTTACTTATTTCAACAAAATCTTACTCCGTTGGCTTACTCGACTTTCAAGACTACAGAATAAAAAACACAACACGAACATATGTCAAAATTATAAACTTTAATAAAACATTTTAAATTTTATTCGTATTTTTTCTATTATTGGCTAAGTTTCTTATTGCAATTTATTTATAATAGTGATATTTTGATGTGGGATCCCACAAAAAACGAAAAAAGACCATAATATAGTAACACGAGTTGTATTTTACCTGAAATTTAAGTCTTTATTTAGCCTGATGATGGATTATTTAATCAGAAACCTGTAGAATTTTGTGAGCATATAAAGTTCGGGTGAATTCTATAAAGTAAGGTTTAGGAATTTTGGTAGTGGAATAATTGACGTCTACCCAGGCATTTGGTGGAGTGACAAAGAAATATGACCGGCAGGGATTAGGAAAAAAGCACCTCCAAATTAAAAATCTAAACGATAGCCCACACATCAATCTTTCCTGCGACGCTGTCATATTTTTTGACAGACTAATGTCCCAACCGTCAAACTTGCAGGCTGGACATATCGGTTCCAGATGTTGTTTCTACAACTTCAGCATATTGTGAGGCAGACAATACAGTGATAAAAAATCAGCTAAAGAAAATAGTGCGGGGTTTGTAAAATTGTATTTTAATGAAAAAACGAACTTGAATTATGAAAGTTAGGTATCCTGATGACTGGGCCCGAACCCATTCAAAATCCAAGTTCTTTGCAATTAAAATATTGAGTGCCGGTCTCCATCTCAACCGTTAAGGTTATGAAAATAGTTCTATTTAAATCCAACGTACATTTGAGTGACGTTGTGCAATATCATACTCACACAATTTACAAGTTATGGACACAGATAAACGTCCACTCATTAGCTGAACTAGCTGCTTGCTTGAAAATTCAAACCTTTTCCTCTACAGTCCCAAACAAATCAAGACAATTCAGGCTCGGAAAGAGAGTCTATCTGACGTCTGTATATTGTTATCTAACCAAACAAGCCAGGTGACCATCTTAACATTCAGAAAGAAAAAACTGCACCGCCAGACAACTTTTTTATCGTTCGTGCCCAGAGTATCTGGCTGGAGACCCTGCAGGCAACGTAAAGATATAACCCAGTAACCAATAGCAGTCAACTGCAGCGGCATGTGATACAGCGAACTAGACTGCACATCTCCATTAGGTAGTTTGTTACATACTTTATTGGAGTAAGATCTTGTCTACTGACAACCCAGTTGCAGCCTTGATTTGCTTGTCTTAGCTAACCAACCGTCTGACTGCTCATGCATTTTGTTTTTATGCCCCCTTTACCCTACTCTACTGCTATTAAACAATGTTCCAACTAAGTCTGGCAGGTCTGGGTTACCCAGAACCTAATGTTTTTAGAGTGGCGATAAATTTTGAAAAGGAGGTGGATGAAATATTGCAGCCTGCTTTAAGGAAATATCAATTTTTCCATAGATTTTTATTTCGCTATGTGCCTTCACGTTATTTTAAGATAATTCTAAGGCACCAGAAGAAAATTTCGAGCGAAATGGCTTAGTTTGTAAAGATTCACCCTTGAAATGGGGAGAGCACAAGTTGGAAATTCGGTTGGTATATCAGCAATACGAAATTCCTTATAATGTGTAGGCGACTATTGAAAGAGTACGTCAAATTTGTTTACGAAGCTTTCTTCCACATCGTTTCCGACTTACTGTTCACTACCATCCAGTCATTCGTCACTATACGTATAACGTCAGTTGCTGATTATACGTCGTGTGAAATTATGAAACATTTCCGATTATAGTCATTATATTTTATTCCTATTAGCGGCTCTTCTATGTCATAACAGTGTGGCGATACAGAAGCACTAAGGTAG
The DNA here is from genome assembly GCA_021186555.1 of Reticulitermes speratus. Taxonomy (NCBI): domain Eukaryota; kingdom Metazoa; phylum Arthropoda; class Insecta; order Blattodea; family Rhinotermitidae; genus Reticulitermes; species Reticulitermes speratus. Next base: position 32,554,796 of record JAJKFL010000003.1, on the reverse strand, counting down.
AGGACCTACTTTGACAAATTTATTTACTCAAAATGCTCTAGAATTACACATAATACTGTCTTGTGATGGTTTACGAAACCCACATTAGCTGCAAGAAAAATACTGTAATATGTTACGAATTTTTTTAATCTATTATATTTTAGAAAGTTTTAAGTCTTGGTGTAGAACTCCCTGAGGATGGCGTGTAAGTGACGCCGAAATATGTGGCAGGGATGTAAGACTGTGTTTTTATACATCAAAGGTGCATTTGTTGCTGTCAAGAATGAAGAGTTTAATTTAATATGAAGTACAATATTCTCTCTTATAACCACACACCTGTATGACCCAACACTAAACCTAAATCATATTCTCCCGACTGGTAGGTTTTCATTGTTTATCTCGGTATCAACAGCTATTGTCTTAATATGGGACCTACCGCTATGCTAGGTATATACAGCGAATTAAAGGTGTGTTGACAATCGTTCGTCACCAATTGTATCAACAGATATAACAGTAAACAGCTGACAGACATAGAAAAGAGCAAAGTTAGTCGTACATTTCAAGAAAACATAAATATTTGCATCGCTACATCGTTACTAGTCATAAGACAGAGACATTTCCTCACGGAATATTACAAGGCACAGTAATGCTTCTTTTCATATCACGGTAAAATTACCCCCCCCCCCACACTATAGCCACCCTTGTACAGAGTTCTCCATGTCTTCATGACATAGTATCAGCATTTAATTAATCCCAGTCAGAAATATCATATAAACACAGGCTATTTTAAATTCTCAGAATTACTGACCTGTCAATACGTGCATGTAATTAAAATAAAATGCAAAAAAGCTTTTAAAATATTATTGTTATATATACAATACATACTCAATATGACCACGCTCAGCCTCGTAAGCATATGGTGAAAACCAATCATGGTCGATGGTGTTCCACGGTGCTTATCACACATATCTCTAGGCTTCAGCATGAAACGGAAACACGAGATGTATTTGTCTGTTGCATTTTGTGTCCTGCAACCCGTATGAACGGTAAAACAAAAGACTTCACGTGCGTGCGTGAAGTCTTTGAGTTTCGCCAACGTGCCAGGTTGTTAATAAGTTTGAGGGTGTTTACTTTCGATATTTATAAAAATTTAGCAATAAGAAGTAATGTATTTTTTTTCAGTTATTCTTTGAATCCATAACCCTGACAATCATCCCTAAGTTATACGACATTTCTTGTTGGGAATGACCTCGTGACTTACCTTGATTACAGGAAATTGAGAAATATGAATTTAAAATTAAAAGCACTGAGCACAACCATATTTTCACGCGCTTATCTATTCCTTCTTTTTTGAAACAATAGTTTTAATCCTTAAAAGAGGCCTATTTCTTAACAGAAGGAACCCGTAAAATTTTCAGTTCTATATATATATATATGTTCTTAATCTTTACAGTGGCCTTATTTTTATTACTCTCTTTGTGTAATGCATAAAAATTTCTGAATTTATCATTCCTTATTTTACTGCTGTCATCTTACGCCCTCTTCCTTCTTAAAATTTTACTCGGCTTCTAAGCTACCAGAAGAAACTTATTTTAAGTACCATAGAGGTTTTAATGTGTATCTCCTCCTCCATCCATTCCTCCGCCTTTTATCTGTGTCATTTTAAATGTTTATTCCCCTCCCGTATCGATTTAAAGTACAGTTGTTTCTTGGACAAAATGGTCATCAGTATTTTGTCCTGGAAAACTGTGCAGTGTTAATATATCACAAAATGTTTTAAGTTTTATTATTCTAAAACACGTCACTTTTCACCACATTCATATCACAATTACTTCCAGAAAACCAAATATCATCGGACAACAAATTTATCTAAGCTTGGTCTGTTGTTTTCTTATCTAATATTGAGGGTAATTGCAAATATTCGCAACAAAATATTCATAAGTTACATGGTTTACTTTGATCTTTCTAGACGTCATGACAGATTACAACTACGAATAAACAACACGAAAAACTTACACTAAAAAGAAGAGAAAATTTAAAACAAAACTTAAAATAATAAGGATAGTTTGCAAACACAACTGCACGTAATAACCAGTTATGCAGGGCCAGTAATAAAAATGTACTTTTTACAAATATTTGGGGTAGCACAAAAAAGTCAGATTTTCCCACTTGTCTCTCTGTGGCACAAAGTTAGAAATACTTAAACGAACGTACAATATTTTCACATTGTGATTTAAGCTCTTGAAGGTGGACTAGCAGAATATAATAACTTCTTGCCTTATAACAAGACATTACTTTATAAACTTGTATAATCAGGATACACGAAAAATAAAACCGTACATCATTTTAAGCATTTTTCTTCTACATTTAATAAGACACTACAGACAAGTTAAGGAGATTGAGGGCTGAAATTACTCGACTGAACCTTGACATTATAAATTTATTTCATAAAAGACACACAGAGCGTACTGGCTGCAACCGCTCCAAAAGCAATTGAGATTGCAAATGGAAAACAGGCGTATAGCACTATATCTCTTTTTATTTTATTGTTTAGAAGCAAGATTTGTCATTAGCCGATCCTTCGGATAAGGAGTCTTATACAATGTATGAAAGATTCATATAACCTGAAGTTAATTCCGAATTAAAAAAAAAGCTTGAGGACAAGATCCGCAAAGGTTAAAGGAAGAGAACCTCAAAAAATATCTCAGGTGTTGTCCATTTTTAGGGTTCGACGGAACAACTGTAAGTTTCCTTCTATTATTTCCTTCCGTCATATCACAATTAAACCTACAGCTACAAAGTTGGGTCAAGAAAACTTTCAATTTGCTCCCCAACCTACTTGCACTCTTTCCAGTCTGTCCATAAATCAAGGTCTCTTGTGCTATAAAATTGGTCGTTCCCGGCCTATAGTAGTTGTCTTGTTTCGCTTGTTGGCTTCTTTCTCATTTCTTACCATTCTTTACTCCAGCTCTTTACTTACACATATGTGTAAACAAAGAGTGTTACAGTAAAGCTCCGACTGTCGGCACTGCAATAAGGTCTAGATCAGGGGTCCACAAATTTTCCCAAAATCTAGGAGCCACCGCAGAGTTCTAGGAACTAGGATGGTTGAATGTAGCAAGTTTGATACTGAAAACCACAAATATTAATTGCGACAGTAAGAAATCTCCCAGGCGACTTTGCGCCCATGATATGTGCACCTCTGCACTCGATGAACCGCTAACAGTATATTTCTTTGTTTCCATGGCTCGACAGCCCTAGTGGGCCTAGGCCTCCTCATTTTTGAGGTTCCGCGATCACACTCAAACTACATTCGGTAGGACTCCTTCGGACGAGTGATCGGCCCGTCACAGAGACCTCTAACTGACAACAAGCAACATTCACAAAAGACGGACGTCCATTCCCCCAGCGGAATTCAAACCCGCAATGCCAGCAAGCGAACGACTGCAGACCTACGCCTTAGACAGCGCGACCACTGGGTCCGGCCTTGTGGTAAAGACAGAGTGAAAAAATTCGCGCCTAATTACTTCAGATTGTGATTTCTTGTTAAAAAAATAAATTTAAAATACTACACAACCTGAGTTCTAAGGCGTTTAGTATTGCAGATACCCGTCACCGTCGATGGGGTAGCAGACTTATGAGCAGTATTCGTTGTCATTACAATAATACTGTTTTTTGGGTGTACGAAAGTAGACAGACTGCAGCTAGGCTCAACGGGAAGGGAATGGTCATGTAACAAACACGTGTTGAATGCTGTAACAAGTTTTAACCGGTATTATAGTTGAGCTGGTACCGATGCTTAGAAATGTACACTACCTTATCTTGGTTGACGTCATCCAGACGCTAAGGTGTTGGCAGCAGCAGTGAGATATGAAGTAACACACCTACGTTACCTACTTCGGAATGCAGGTCGCTCGTGGACTGAATGCACACCAGCCAACGAAGATTCTGCAATTGCTGCAGTGGGAAGAGAACCGTAAATATGCTCACGTGATATCGCATGGAAATTTGGATTATCCCATCCGAAGGTCTTCGACGTTACCCCTTCACGATCAATTGCATCCGCCTTACTACTCGCGAAAAGCTCAAATGTTTCCAGACGATCGTCCTCTAGAATTATTTTAGTATAAATATGATTTGACCATTGCTTGACCATTTGGTACGTTGCACAGTTTGACGGTGTCATGTACGTATTCCAAAACGAACATTTTAGGGCACAAATTTTGCAACAATTTCTACTTTTTAACAAGAAATCAAAGTACGGAGAGCGCGAGAGAGATTTTTTTGATCTTGTGTAAATCGGGCCTTACCAATTTTCGCATACATATACATACAAACCAAGTTTTCTAGTAGAAGAGTGTACACTTACATGATGCAAATAAGAGAAGCATTCACAAGCACGCAAACCATGATGGAGAACTCCGCTAATTCCTTTAGTAATGTCGCTTTAAACGCAGAAATGAACTGTATCTATCGTGGTGCTATATCAGGGCTATAAGCTGCCCATATACATGGAACAAGAGCTGTTATGGTGGTGTTCAAAGTTAATAGACTTTGGAAAGCTGTTGTGTTGTCTGGGGGGAGAGATCTGTGTGAACAACTGAGCCCTGGGAAGACACACATCAAGGGGCGGTCGTTAATTCAAACAGCAGATGGTAATGAGAACTGTTGCAACCATGCTGCAGTGCCACAGAGGGTGATGGTTCTGTGTTTTAACAAGACGTCTTTTAAATAATTTTATTTCACCGGTTTACTTTTATCAAGGAGTGTATGGTAACATTTTTAAATTGGTCGAAGTAATTTGTACCAGATATGAAAAAACGAAATCGAAGAGGATACCAATATTAATTGTTTCATTTCGGAAGACAAAATATAATATTTCGAATTGATAAAACCTCTAAGCAACAACTTAAACGCGTTTCTTCTTATAAATAACGACTTCTCAGATGATGATTTTAACCCTATTTATAACACAAGAAAATTCAATTGTAAAAAATTGTTTATTAAAACTAATAGGCCCTATCTTTCGGTAAGTTACATTAAGTTGTAGTAAACTCTTCCCCGACTTTCCACGTAGAGTCGGGAATGGCTGTGGAAAACTTCCTAAATTGTTACAGCAATCCTTCAATCAATTTGGAAATGCATAGTTATTCCATCAGAATATTATGAAAAACAGTATTTTTAAAAAACAAATACAGAAAACTGAAAGAAGCATCGAGGAATTAGTGTGCTAAATTCTGCACGCTAAATGTAACGCAAGGTACTCGTAGTTAAATAAGGGTTAAGAAAGGTAGCCAAATGTCTACTGAGACAAGAGCAAGTGGACATAGAAAGGGTCATGCATAATCATGTAATGATTTATTAGGCGCTTTCCCAAAATTCCGAAAAACGACTATTAGCTGCGTCATGTCTGTCCGTCTGTCAGCATGGAACAACTCGATTCCACAGGGAGAATTTTCATTAAAGTTGATATTTGAGGATTTTTCGAAACTCAATCGATAAATTAAATTTTAATTTCAATCTGACAAGAATGACAGGTACTTTATATGAAGACCTATGTAATTTATGATAATATCTCGCTGAATTCTTCTTAGAATGAAAAATGTTTCAGAAAAAAGGTGTAGAAAAAATAAAAACATATTTTATCTTAAATACTTTTTCCGAAAATCGTGTCGTTTATGAGATAATGTGGAAAAATATGGTACAGCCACACTGGCACAAATGATAATATAATAGGGCGCAGAAAAGATGTAAAAATCAGACACATTCAGAAAATTTTATGAGCTACTTTCTGCTTTTCCAAGGCAACAATAGTTACACGAGAGAGTCTCAATGTTATGTTATAGTACATTGCTGTCTTGTTATTAATTAATTTAAGTAAATCACAAATTTATATCGTAAATAAATGCATCTCGTTTTTATGAGTACATCTCAGGAAATAAAATGAGATAAGATGGGAGATTTTAATGAAATGGCCTTCATGATGGCACACCTGTCAGCGACAATTAGCAGCACATATACAAATCCAAAATTGGCCTCATAGCAAAGTAATGGACAAAAATAAGGATACGCTTTCATTAATTTGGGCTGTGTCGTCGTCAAATACATTGTAGCTTATATTACATGCAAATTCTACTTATAGCAACTGTGGCTTGATTATTTGTCTTTTGCATCCATTAACCTTGAAGTTACTGTACATCATTGTGCAAGTGTGCAGACTGTAAAATGATAATTAGTCGCAAGTATAAAGGAATACTAAAATAAGAAAAGTGTTTTACAGAATATCAAAATACAAAGCATTTTTTATCAGTCATGATAAGAAGGTAATATAAAGCTGCATTTGAAGTGTATTTATCCCTTCAAACCTTATTATAAACAAAGACATTCTGTAATCGCTCAAGCCATGTGCAAGTCCAGCGTGTTTTTGAATGGCGTAGATATTTACCACAGACTCGCCCAAGTTGAAAAAATAACAAGGTCGTTGTAGCTCAGGAACATTCGGAGGATTACTTTTAATGTGGATGCAAAGACTTTCTAAGACTTTTAACTACTTGTAAGCCGACATTACAGAAGAATAACTTTTAATACCTAGGAATTCGTTGGAATATTCTACTTTTAATGTAAGACTGACGTATTGAATTTACGGGACATGAAATGCATTACATGAAAAAACACGTAATCAAAATGTTAAAATAAAAATTATGGATTGCGTAGGTTTGTTTCACTCTCGAACACTATATACGACGTATTACCTCTTCTAGAAATACTTGTGTTAGTACCCCACTACCTACATATTAACATCAAAGTACTATATATATAACTCTTAGTTATTATTAAAATAGGATATGACTGACGACAAAGTGAAGTTGGAATATAAAATATCTATGACAACAAATGCTTTTTCTTTGCTTGGGTTTTTTTAGTGATTTATTAGCTTATATAAGGAGGAGAGTTTAATCCAATTTAGGTATTAACCTTGCAATTGGAAGTGTAAATTTTAAACACTTTGAATTGCACCCAGTTTCTGAATGCATAACAAGGCGGCCGTGCCTCTACTCTCCAATAACTCAAGTTCCTACCCACAACAGAGAGGAGAATGAAGCTTAGTGTAAACATGAAGCGAATTTTGAAGAATCTAACGACATGGCAATCCAAGTCCATAAACAGTATGAAACACAAAATCCGAAGAAGGAAGTTTTACCTCTTGTAAATTACAAGACCAAAAATTAGAAAAGCTGAAAATAAAAAGCTTAACACGTTTTCATTTAAATTTGATGCAACACATTTAAAAAAATTCAAAAAACAAAGTTGAAAGTTTCGGTGGATAGGGATATGTACAGGCTAATATTAATTCTAAATTTATAATTCCTTAGTTTCTTTGTTCACAACTGTTACATATTATCGAAAACCTGTAATTTTTTCCTTAATGAAAGTTGCATGAAGCTTAGAAATAAAAATTGGGGTTTATCATTCATAATCTTTTCGAATATCTTCTCATTTGCCGATATATTTCACATCACTTTCACTGCATTTTTTAAAACAAAACCAAATAAATACCAGGAGAAAATATTACTATAAGCGTATCTGATTATTTAGCAAAATGTGTAACAGTTTTCTTCCTATAAACTGTTAATCGCGGGTTTATGGAAACAATCCCTTTGTACACACTCGACCCATTCACATGTATTAATATAAGATTTAGAATGACCATTGTACTAGTACAAACCGATATAAATAAACTACAGCTATTAGATAATTATCGTTTAAATGCCTACACTATTATACTGGCGTAAATGACAACAATAACCAGAATTCAACAAATTAAGCAACAGCGACACTAATACTGCAGTTGGCATGCCTGCATAATAAGAAGGCCTATTGATTGGCCTAAGAAAGTGAGGCAGATATAAATGGCAAATTTTTCCACACATTTATTTATTTACCACCCATAAAGGAGGATTACAGGCATGGCTCCACCCATTCTTAACCGAGGCGCTAAATGAACGTCAGTGATCAACACGCGTATTACCACCAACTCGTACAAAAATATTTGCAGTACAATGTTACAAAGTTTATAAAATTCTCGACATGTTTCGGTGTAACATTCACACCATCCTCAGGGGAGACGCGCAGAACACTTAAAAATACATTTAAAAAATATACAAGCCTAGTTGGTTAGGAGTTCGTTATAAAACATTTTGTTAAAATACCACATGGCGCCTTACGTTAAAACTATACAAAAATTGCAGATGCGTTGTAAATTGATTCAGTGACGAATTTGCCAAGAAATGTGGTGTAACAGAGTACAAGCATCAGGTATTTTTATTTAGCTTGGTATTGGCCAGTCCGGAGTTCTTGAATCCTTTCCTTGTGTGCTGGTTTTATGGGTTTATAGAGTTTGTTACGTTGTGCTTTAGTATAGTGTAGAAGTTGGTGGTAATATGTATGTTATATATATACGTACACGGTATGGATAATTTTAAAATTTTCAGCGATTCAAATTTACGTCACAGTTAGTTTTCTACAGGGAACAGAGCCCCCGCTACCCAATGGACAGAGGGCTAATTTGTTCCTATGATCATTCTGGACGCTGTGGAATGGAGAGGTCTGACTCAGCCGGAAATTGAACTCCAATCCTTGTCCCTGAGCCTGTAGACTTAACACTATATCACTGAGCTACCCTGAGTGAGAAGAAGGTAAAATGCAAAGGGCTCTGATTGCTTTTGTAATATTCGTTGTACAAAATAACAACCGGAAAGTAGTTTTGGAATCACCGACTTATAAACGCTGAAGAAAACATTTAAATTCTGTAGTTAAATGTTAATCCCAGACTCTCTAGTATGAAAAAAACCTAAAAATGCATTCTTAGTACACTTTTGCTCGCGTGCGTGTGGAGACGAGTATTTTAATTGAAGTGTACTATATTCCCTTCATGATTGCAACATTGTTTCATCTAAAATAGTTTGAGGGAGAAGAGTAAAGCTTTTGGACGTTCCTCCGTCATCCCTTTCCAGTAATTAACCGCGGTTCCACCCTTTCCCTGCTTCCATTAAACACACAGACAAACACTGCACTACCCGGACGGCGCAACGTAGAGGCCCTACACATGTAAATGAGAGCATAGGAATGTCCTGCTTAGTGTGGCTCGAAATGAGGAGTGACGCCAGCACACAGCATGGCGCAGGGAGATATCTTACATAAACCCGCCTTCAAGTGATCCCCATTAAAAACAATGGGGATCAGGGGAAATACAGAGCGTGATTCAGGTGGTACAACCACACCAATATGAAACTGGCTACCACGTACTTTTGATACAAATCTCTATGCCAGGAATAAATGAAGTCTATTATTCCGGTTACCTTGCCATTAAAAATTATTTTTTCATTATGTATCATGTACTCCTGCAAGTTTAGGTTTGGTACTGAAGTAATTCTAAATTAAATAACCCATAGCAGGAAGCTGACACTGTGATGGCTGCTGACTTACAGTATTCGTCGAAGCTGTTTGCTTCTACAGCTGTCGATGTGTTTCGAGTATGGTCCGCTTGTTTTACTACCTGAGCTAATTGTTATAATGATCATAAAATTTTAAAAAGTGGTTGTAAATCAGATGACCTTTTATTGGAATGAAAAGATGAGAATTTAAGGTCACTCTTAAATAAATAAGGCTGTAGTGCTCACGTGCAAAGAACAAAAGAAATCTATGAAAATCCATAACTGAAACTGATCGCGCACATCCTGTGTGTGACAATAATTGTAAAGCGCTAAGTACTGACTTAACCTTTTAAAGCCTAATAGTTACTTGATGCATCAACAGTTTTAACATTCAAAAATTCTACATTCTGCCCACACTGTATTTATGTGTATTGTATTTATATTACAACAAACAGCGACTTTTGCCTTATATAACATAAATTGATTTGTTTTTTTAACCGAGATCAAAAGTGTTTACTGCGCGGTACGAACTGGGTCTTTAAATGAAACAGTTTACGCTTCGTCTTTAAAGGGTTAAATAACTTTAAATTTGGCAATTACGTTACGTTACTAAATGGTTTATAGAGTAATTTTATGAAAAGTATGTAGTACTTTATCGATAACAAAGGGAGACTTACTATACGTTTCGAAGTACTTTATTTTGGGTAAGGTCTTCCATTTGTGTTGATCAATCCCATAAGCAAGTATAGGGTCCGAATAACACAACACTTAGTAGAATGAAGCCATGTACTCACTATATTCATGCTACATAATATTTCGTCCCATCTGTGTAGCGATCATCAGGTAGTCATTCAAAACGTAAAAACGAATTTTTGTTTCAGGAAGAGGGCTTAGCGCTGTTTGTAAAGGGAAGGCCTCTACATAACAAAAAAAATTATTTTTTACGTTTTGAATGACTACCTGATCATCGCTACATAGCTTGGCCGTAAACTGTTGTAGCATGAATATAAAGAGTATATTGTATAACTTTATTCTACTAAGTGTATTATTCGGGCCCTAAACTTAATTATTGAAGTATTTTATTTGCCTTAAAGTATTTTTTATAATTGGAACCACAAAACACAAATTCATTATCACGTATATTCACAGTCCGACAAAATGTACAATTCAATCACATTAATTGTGCAGTTCCACTGTCCTACATGTTTCGAACCCTTAATTTGGGTTCATCTTCAGGAACTCATTACACACCATTCACATCAACTGGTAAAATTGTTTACATGAATTCTTTACAACTGTGTATGTACGTTGTTCAAAACTAATAAAAAGTGAAAATTGTTTACACAGTTGTAAAGAATTCATGTAGACAATTGTACCAGTTGATGTGAATGGTGTGTAATGAGTCCCTGAAGATGAACCCAAATTAAGGGTTCGAAACATGTAGGACAGTGGAATTGCACAATTAATGTGATTGAATTGTACATTTTTTCGGACTGTGAATATAAAGTTAAAATGTACGGTATGAATAACATTAGGTTCATTATCACGTGACAGTGCAAAAACTAATGATAGTGATTAACACCGCTGTTTCGCCATTTAAATTCGGCAAAATAGCCTATACCTTCTGAAGATGATTTTCTTATAAAATCTTTTAATTGTTACAAAAATGCATTTTATATACAGTAACAACCACAAACATCTCAGCACCTGTACCACGAGAATCCTTAATCTGTGTGAAAAATATAAAAGTGTAAAGCAAGTGATAACATTTAGCAAACCTGTACTATAGGCCTATATCAATTAGAACTTGTCCTGTAGCTACAGAGAGTATTTTTTCTCTTATTACTTTATTTTCCCATAGCCTATTTTTGTGCTACATTGATGCAAATTGGTATATACCACGTATACCGGGGTCTAAATGAGCTACAGTATTTTAATAAGGATTTTGACTTATTCTAGAAGGAAAGTAACTCCTGCTAGTCACTGAAGCATATCCTGAGTTAGTTCAGTCCAATTCAGCCCAATTCAGTCCAGTTCATTCCTCTAAGTCCAATTCACAGTAACACATTTTATTTCTACAAGATAAAGTATATTATTCACTTTCCATCTAGCCTAGATCTACTAGATAGCTCCATACCTTCGGCTATTCATACTAAACTTCTTTATGAATCTTGTTTTATCACTATGGTAGAAGTTTCAACCATCCAGTCTTCTCTGATTCAATTACCCTAATAATTACTATAAGAGCTCCGCTTTCAGAAAAATTCTTTATCCTGTCACTTCCTCTGGCCTAATTCCAAATATTTTCTTCAGTATTGTGCCCCCAAACACACTTAGACTGGGTGCCCTTTGTGTGATATTAGCCCCTTGTTCCGTATATTTTAAAAATTAACCTTTCCTTTTACATGTCCTTAGACTATTCTGTAACATTTTAATTCCATGCGATAAGAAATTGTTAACACTCGACAAGCAGGCTGTCTAAATCCGGCTGGCCATAAGAAGTATTTACTGAACAAATTCGCATTGCTTAATTACTCTCCATTTTTTTGGAGATCGTCTTCTCCTTCTACGAAAAGCGGCGTATTTTATTAAGTATACTTAAAATGTTATTTTCATTTATGTCCATAATCAAAGCAAGGATTGTGATGGACAAATATAAATCAATAGAACACTTCTGTTACTAATTTCAATATCAGGATATATCCTAGTTTTGAAGTAAATGTTAAAAAATTTGCGAACTTCTGAGAACTCTGGAATTAAATGTTCTGTCACTTAAAATCGTCCTGCCCTCAATGTTACATAAAATAAACAATTTCATTACGAATACTGACACGCCATGAGGTCCGTAATGGCCACAGATACATAAATTTTATTTAGGCCTATCATATGTCTGGGGATCGTTTTCTTTACTGAAATATTACCAGATAAACAATAAAAAGCTTGGAATTTACATACTAACGGTAAAGCTATCTGTTTGCACGCCATGAAGTCATAGGTGGAGTGGATTTATACTTCCATTCACTCTTAAACATGGGTCTAGAAGTAGCTGAGCGATCAGATTCGCGCCCTGGCCATTTTATTCCTAGGAAAAAAATTCCAGGGTCCTATAGCATAAAAAGCTGAGTAAACCCACAGCAAATTTGGAAGCTTTGGAGAAAATAAATTCTCTTCACCCTGTCTGGAATAAAAACTCTCTCCCCTGTCACATAGCCCGCAGCTTAATCTTATACTGACTGAGCTAACCTGGCTGCAGGTACGCGTTACGGTACGGGAAAATTTATTTTTTAAAAGACCTTTGCTTTCTGGAATGTCATTTACCGACATTTCGGGGCATGCGCTGCCTACGAGCCCCGAAGTGCGAATTCCTAAACTACAGAGCAGCGGAAGTCTGAAATCTCGCATGTGTTTTTTTATATTCTTCTTAACAAACAGACACTGATCATGCACACAAATTTTTAATCGCATTTCATAATTCCTTATAGCATGCACTACACAAAAGCCATGCTTGCTCCTAGAACAGAAAAACAGTGTTGAAGATAGAACTTGTTACAGTGAGACAAAGATGCTTAGATCATTGAGAGAGAGAGATGGCTGTTTTAAGTATCCGCAATGCAATGGAGCGAAAGGGTTTGCTGACCAATGAGAAGCTCTCAAGTATCCAAATCTGCTTTGCGCATGCGAATACAACAGTAAAGCAGGAAGAAAGGAAGAAAAAGAACAAAACCCCATACTGTTTTATTTCTACCTCGCTACTGCCTCCTCCTAAATGCAGGCAATCTACATTACACATCACGTACCAGCCCCCTGCTCCCATCCCTGTTCCAGCACCTTCAACCTACTGAAGAAACACGAGACCATGCCGTTTAGAAATTCTGAACATGAACTATATTCGTCTTTTTGTATAGCACTTTGTTTTATGCCATTTTAAATTGATGGAAGACGGTTGAAGAATGAGCGAACATAAATACAGAATATTTATTCTTCGCGCAAACATAACGCTGCTTTATTCGCTGCACAAATGCATCTAAACCTCAGAATATTAATAAGATATCTAAATCCGGAAACATACATAGTCATACGAAATATAGCTATTAAAGGTGTAATAAAACATGTCTATAAATGTAACTCAATATTCTACGAAAATACTTCAGTTCTAACACACGTTATTAAAATTGCTTCTAAATCACGTGATCTCCATATTCCAAATAGTCCTTTCCACCTACAAGAGCATTTTGATTAAACATAGCGTGAGAGTTACTCAACCAAGATTTTAAAACTGTAGTTATTTATATAACAAATTCAAATGTGTTTCGATTCCACCAAACGACCCCCAAATGCCATTCAGTTGAAATGTCAGTTACATTTCCTGAACTAAGTATTTTCAAAAATCCTTCTACTTGTGCATAGTGAGTTCATATTTTTAAATTTACCCTATAAATTGAAAAGTACACGCATTTCTGTGGATTTATGAAATGTCTATGTTGTGGGGGATTGTGCGAGATATTATATTAATAGCAGTAGTAGTAGTAGTAGCAGTAGCAGTAGTAGTATCAGTAGTAGTAGTAGTAGTAGTAGCGTAGTAGTCGTAGTGGTGATGGTGATGTGAGTGTTATCAGTAGCAGTGCATTACTTTTTGCATTTTTCAGTATTATTAGTGATGTGGAGAATTTTCTTCAACAGTCTCCCTCCGTGTTCAAGCGAGACTCTATCTACCTGACATCACAGCTTTCTCACATGTATTACCGATAGATTGTTAATATAGGCCTACATTCCATTATAACAACTTTCATCAAAACAAATTCAATGTAAAATAATGTAAACACTGATGTTATATGTATAATAGACTTTTGCAGAATAGACCTAATATGATATATAATTTCAAATTAAATGTAAAGTTGTGCTCGAACAATGGTTACGCTTGTCAGTGCATGCATTGCAGAAGACTGGCGACAGTGTCAGTACACGTTGAGCGTACTATTTTTATCGTCAGATTAATTTTTTAATGAAGGAGACCTGGGTAAACACATTTGTACCGAATTCTAAAGGGCACTGCTTGACACTGCAAAGTAGGTGAATGTGTTACATTTTTGAATATAGTTATTTGTAATTAGCAGCTTATTATCAGTTGATTAGGTAGCAGAGCTTGTTAAAGCTGTGGTGTTAGGTATCAAGTAAGGCTTACAGGAATGTGGGCATTACTGACATTAACACCGACCTAAGCAATTGCTATTTTATTTCAGAGGAATTAACTGTCTTAAGGATATTAATCCATGACAATTGCCAAGAAATAAAAAGCACGTAAAATCAAAATCTTTGATCCGTCAAAAATATTTGCAGTAACAGCGCTCTAGTGTTTATCCACACGTGTGTATAAGCCTAAAAAAATTAGTTTTATTGGATTAAATGATTAAATCTAATTTTTGTAACATTTGGGTTGGGCTATGAAATGATAATTCTGTAGAATAGAGAAAGTGTGGTATCGTTTAATAGAATAATTATTATTTGGAATTTATTCAGGAAGTAGCCTCCAATGAGCACTTGGGCTTACAGCTACATTACTACTTCTGTGAAAATATATCTTTCATTTTTCTAATTACTTCTGATTGTAAACCAATCGGACACACTGTGTTTCTTAGTCTGTATAGTGATAGGCTACAGGTTAAAAGGCAGAGGAAATGTATTTAGATTACTGACAGGAAGAGAGGAAAAAAGACTAGTCTCCACAGCTTCCGACCAGATCTAAGGATTATTCTGCCTCCTGTTTATTGCGTAAGAGGGTTCCACCGTGGGATAAAACGACTGAGGGTGAAGCTGGTCACTCACCTCCACCTAGCGTCGACGTCAAAAACTGCGTGCAGCTACAAATCCGCACTGCATATCCGTTTGCATCGTGAAGAGGGAAAACTTCACACTGTCAAGTTCCATAGGGCAACAGAATTAGTCTTAGTCGTAAGTTCTTCCCAGTCAGACGCAGCAGTTTCTGCAACGCGTGGCAGAATTTCAACACTAAATCATATCTAAATTGCTTCCGATAATCACACAACTGAGACAAATCTTTAAAAAAAACACAAGACTTAAAACCGCAGAGAGAACACACATTCAGTTTATCCGTATGCAGTGGTTTACAAGCCAAGTATCGAATCAGAACAAGCAGGACGCAGCAGCAACAGAATAATGCGACCTGCGTTAAGACTTTCTAAACAACTGGTTTGAGACTGGCACTGGTCCTGCACACAGAAGAAGTTTATGCAACATGTGAGGCTTGAGTCCGTACTTTAGGCAAGCCACATGTTTGTTACACACACTTAATTAGGATGTTATCTCACTGATCATATTAATAGGGCCACAGAATAATGTAACATGTATAGCAACGTTTAAATACCATGCTCTAAATTGTAAATTACTTCTGTGGTATGATACTTGTTACAAGGCGGTGGAATTTATTATTACTGATAGTGTTTTACTTTTACGCAAGCTGTACATGAACACGGAATTGAGTTTGTAATTAGGGGGCAATAACCATAAATGTAGTTTTTATAGAAATGCAGGAGGGAAAAAAAGGAAATATTAAGGATGTGACGAATAATTAAATATGTGATCATGTACATTCAGATTATGAGCTTTTGACATATAACACCATAGAGTTTTATCGGCGTACAAAAGCGTTTTGATGAAACATGCTGCCTCCACCTTGAAGATGTAGGAAACACTTCTTTCGAAACGTTGGTATCCACCGATAACAACAGACGGTTTCTCAAAATATAAACCCTTATTTTGAATTCACACGGCAGTAAAAGTCTTGTTTTTTACCACATTACACATGAAGATTTCTGTGTTTGTAATTTTTGTGGAATTGGCAACACCAGACTTACTCTACTAATCAGGAAGTCACAGAATATATTCTAAGGTGGTAATACATAATACAGCAATTCCTCCCCTTACAGAATTAATTCTTCCGAAGGTTTTAATCTAAGCTGAAAGTTGTGTCGATCAAACAGTCCTTAAATAAAAAGGCCTGCACTTTTTTTAAATAGGCCTCTATGTTCCTTTTAGTGGACTGTTAATTCTAAAAAATGATGCGAAATTATAAAAATTGTGTGAAAGGATATTTCAAGGTACACAAGATTCCTAACATACGTATGCGTACCATAAAATATATCGTAATATAACACACCGTATTTTAACATGTTATTTATAAAGGTGTACTCTGTATACTTATACATAGAAAACCACGTAACATCGAACAAGCATAATTCAGGGACTTGGCTGAATTGAAGCATTACCTTTTCAATTGCAGAATCTTGAAATTATTAGACACACTAACACTATTCAGATAAGGTAATAAATGGGCGGAACCCTTACAGAGCTTGCCAGAGAATGGCATTCAAGCACGAAATATTTGAGAATGCGGAAGTAACTAATATATTTATATTACGGATTGCCACGTCATAGCCGATTCAGTGACTATGAAAAGCAACATTTCAGCAGTAGACATTTTAAACTGGAGAACGTTGCTAGAAAATGTTCCATCGATTTTCACGGTATAAACCCAGATGTTATGGAAGGACAGAAGCTTGGCCACCATCCAGTTGAAGCCGTCTGTTAACCACATCAACAAGAGAAGTCGTCAGCGGACAAACTTAACTGAAGTATGGTAAAGTCAAAAAAGAATTTAAATATTTGTTTGGAGCGATATCAACACAGAGGTCCGTCCTGGGCTACACCCTTGATTATAGTATCCCTACAACGAACAAGGTAGCTAAAGCAGTAATGTTTTTAGTTTTATTCGGAAGATGTCCGGTTTAAATTCCGGCCGTGACAAAGACAATCTAAGTCAGGAAATTCGTGGTTTTCTCAGTCCCTACAGGAAAACACTAAGATAAAGGCGACGACTCCTTCCGTCTACGTTCTTTCCAATTCGTGATCAGTAAAATCTGATAATATTTAGAAAGTAAAGAATGCCTCGTTGAAGTCTGTGCATTACATCAGGCAGCACACAATTTGCAGTCCCGTTACACGTATTAAACCAAGAGAGGGCTAAACGTAAGTAAAGCTGTCGTGCTGCGAGACATAATAGCTTTGGTACGAGGATAAAATTTTGACTTGGCACTTCCTTCTACTAATTTCGGCGAAACGCTTTCAAGGTAGTAGAATCAAAATGGCTGCCGAAAACAGGATCTTCGTGTACTAGGGTCGGGTGTGAGGTAGATCAACATTTACCAGACCTAGGAGGGAAAGGGGGAGACGCCTCTGCAGGAAGAGAATGCCGACGCCGGCGCCGATCAATGATTCCAGAGGCGCCCGTGACGTCACAACAGTGGCGTCGGTTTTCTCCTAGAAAATCCATAACAGCTCAACTCAGACTACAGAGTTGGACATTTAAATACGTAAACACAGGCTACAAGAAAAAGAAAAATTTACGAATCTATTGCAATCTCTCAAATGTCCGCATACAGTCCAGTTACTTATTTTTCCTAGTGCATTTATAATTAATGGCTATTTATTTTCAATTTTGAAGAAAGACAGAACCACAAATGACGGCATGTTTTTTTCTTACTTAGTAGTAAGTTACGGATATTCGTGTTTTAATTTAAAACGATTGGACTTAGGCTTGTAGAATGCATTATGTCAAATGAATTAGTAGGAAACAGTCCAAATTACAATTCCATAAACAAAAACATTGTTAAATGCTGATTTTTCATTTCACTACCAAACGAACTTTGTAGTCATAAATACAAAATTCATGTAACTCAAATTGCACGGTGTTTTGGAATTCTAAACATGACGTCACATAGCAAATTAATTTTTAATGAAATGTAGACAGGCTGAAGGTCTTTGTGCGCCGTGGCAAGTTTGAAAATACGGCCTTCTTCCAATGAAATCATAACCACAAATTCACAAATAATTTGTAGAAAATAAACATACTCCAAAATAAGAGCATTTTCTGATATTACACCTCCAGGCCAGCTTTTATTAATAAATATTTTTACTTCTTTCTCCCATGTGCAAGCTGTGTCATGGAAACTGGCTCGCTAGACTGCCCCTAGTCCGCCGGGCCAATTTTGCCATTGCAGTTACTCCCGTTGAATTGTTTTAAAAAAGTATGTGTTTACTTAGCAACACGTTTTGTGAACGTCGACAAACATAGCACATACAACGAAACAGTAATTACAGAGAACACTGCTCATGTAGGAAGCAAAGTTTCCATCCGGAATCCAGACTAATGTAAAAATAATCAAAATACAGGGCATACACAAAAGAATGGTGCGGTTTTAATAGTGAACACTATTAAAACCGCACCATTATTTTGTGTATGCCCTGTATAATTCATGTGATAAGGAACACCTATCTGAATTTCCTTTAGATGCTATATGAAACGAAGCCTAAATGTAATATAGTTGTTACCCTCTGCGCGACATACGTGACAACCTGTACTCATTTAGTGCTTTCGAGTAGTTGACCAATTGTGTACTTCACAAAAGCAGTTATAGCCAATATCTCTCGACATATAAACTCCTGAATATTCTCAACGAAAGCACAGAAATAACTAACACGCTCACTGGTTTGGAGTGTATAAACAGATAAACTAAAAGTTGTTCGGGGAGTATTGTATTGACTTAGAGAGGAAATACAGTGTGTATAAATATATAGGCCTGTATATATTTCATTTCATGTAGTTGGTATTGGTCAGTAAGTTTTTGAGTCCATACGTAAATAAAAAACTGAAAATTGAATTGTTATTGAAGTGCATTTAAAAAAGTCGCCTAAAAGAAATAGCTTTGACTTGCATTTGCTACCAACCTCACAGAATAAAGGTGCAAGTGATTGTATAGAACGTCGCAGAATAATGTTAGGCTGACTATTTACGTTTTGTTTTCCATTTGCAGCAGGAAAGAAACAAAAAAAACTGCAAATTACTATAGGTACGTAAAATGCTGTAAGCCAACATAATTCCTGGACACCTTTAAGACCCTGCAATCCTGGTATACAAACTGGATAATTTATTTCGCACAGGTGGTCCTACGGAACGTAACAGCTCACAACAGAATGAAAACGGTGGCTTTGTGGTACACCCTATCCACTGCGATAAGCACCTCTTTGTGCTCGAGTGGGACATAATACTCTTATCGTTGGGTAGGAGTGTTGCTGCCAGGCAAACAATGAAATTGTTGATCTTTATGTAAGAAATAATGTGTTCAAAGTGCCACGGCCCCCAGCAAACCTAAAGGGTGATGCAATTTGCGAGATACCACTCCGTGTATCAGCTTTCTTACACAGCAGCTGATAGCAGTTTGATAATCTAGAAATTCCTCGTCTTTTTTTTAACTCAAGGCCTATTTGCCTCTTTCAAAGCAACCCGACACTAGATCCACCCTGAGCCAGCTAAATTCACTTCACACCAATAGGGCCAATGATTTTAAGATACTTTCAATAACATAGTGCTTTATATGCCTATTTCTCACCATCGGCGTCTTACCATTGAGTGTTATGACTGTAATATTGTACATATTTCTACTTGACCTGTATGTGTTAAGCGTCATGCCCATTCCGTGTTCATTTACTTGGGATTTCCAAATATACTTGGTGAAAAACAGAAATCGTAAGTTTATTTGTAACGTAATTTCGACAGTTAACATTACTTCCTGTCTCTTGGCTCCAGTTAGCTTCTTCTTTTAGGCGACTTTTCAATTTCGCTCGATACATATTCTTCTCTTGCAGCAGTGTTTACCAGCATCTATTATGAGGAAGCTGAGGGATAGGCAAAATATCTTCATGGGTTCAGCGAGAAATCTTGGAATAAAAACGTAAAATCTCTACAATACGAAGAAAATGTTCAAAAGTATGTCTAAATATAGCGGTTTTTTTGTCCGGCAACTGACATTACTGGGTTAAATTCCGTGCGCTGCCAACTACCAATTTGTTTTCTCGCAAAATTTTCAAATCTAGGGATCCCTCAGGACAAGAAAAATAATTTTAAGGGTTTTTTTCATGCAAGGAAATTTGGGCAACAATATCTTATAGTGAGAGTTCGAGATTACATCTCAGGTCCATTTTTCGGTAATGACACAAACCACATATCTGCAAGTCAATTTTCTCCTGATCGTTTACATAACCCCATAGAATGCAATTCCATACCGAGGACTTTATTGTAGTAAATAACATAATTGATTTTCCATGAAATTTAAAGTGTCGGCGTAGGTAGACTATTGTGCGGAATGCAGGAAGTTGCCTTTATCAACAAACCAAATTTCCATAACTGTAACTGCCTTTCATAGATGGGATAATATACATACATACATATATACATTCCATGGATCCATAATTTTGTCACAAGACAAGAGGATGTGGAATAAGTCTTAACATACAAAATCATACAAAATGTATAACCTTTCAAAGCTTGAAATATTTTTGCACATACCTGATACCAGAAGGCCTTCAGAAGTTGTCTTTAGTGGTCTGATTTGAAACACCTTGATGGAGGGACATGTATGCTGTAACTGGGCGTCTCCTGGAACATGAAATATTTTTACTGTTAGTTCCATACTGCCTTTCTGGCATTGATAAATTTTATATTATTCATACCGTGCATTGTCATCAATCAAACATAAAATGCGCAACCAGCAAATGCACTCTTATTATTTTAGATATTATATATTATAATCCCTGTAAACAATCAATTCTCTCTACACAGACCAGGGATCCACCCGAAGTTATCGCATACAATTTTAACCATCTCTTATACATTTTATAATTTTAACATTACTTATATTGTTGGTTGTAGTTTATGTAATTTATACTTTTACAAGTGCCCCTGATGATGATCCCAGGAAGGGATCGAAACATGTTGGACTGGTTTACAGAGATTATAAACATATAATATCATAATAATAATAGTAATAATAATAATAATAATAACAATAATAGTAATATTAATAATAATAAGAGTGCATTTGTTGGTTGAGTATTTTATGTTTGATCCATATTACCTTTTTGGGTTTGAGATAAATAACTTATTGTATAACAACAGTTGCAAGATGAACACATGGATATGTCGGGCGTATCGAAATGACAGCGAATGTTAACATGTACATTACTCAGGACCGAGTTTATCAGAAACCTGCAATGCAATGTGAATCCTTTTGTACAGGGAAGGGACAGGGATCAACCCTGATAACATTTACTTTGCTTGAAGTGAATGACTTATTTTAACTATAAAGGCTTAGCTCACAATTGTGCTACAGCCGTACCATTCAGAGTAGTCCCTTTGTTAGAGAATATGCACTGTGTTCGATGACATTGCACCTCATCGCAAGTCAGTTTTCTGTCATCATCATTATCACCAACAAAATTATAACGTGTGTGAAACAGCAACTAATTGCGTCGGATCATGATTATAGGCTAGAATGCACGGAAGTTTAATTCTCCTTCCCGCTTAGTTTAATTAAAGTTACTAATACAATAGCTTATCTTATCGTAATGCAAGAAATAACTAGTATCAACTTTGTTTTAATTTAAATCCTCACAACAATATTTACATTAAAATGGCACAGGTTTAACATTAGGCCTAGGTCAGAAATTATAGCACAATTCTTATTTAAGTTACTAGTGAATTAGCGAATTGTTGTAATGAGCTATCATATAACTATTTGGAGAGCGGCACTTTGTATTCACATTCATTACATGCAGTAAGATTTAACTTAGGTCTAAGTGTAATTTAAAATACACCCTTACGAATTTTCTGTCTTCATAAAATATTAGCTTCATCCAGAAATTTAAATTTTCTCATTTTTTAAAGGTTTTATTTATTCAGGCATTTATAAAAGACGCCAAAATTCTGGTCTACTTTATCGATTACAAAATGTGCACTCTTAAGAGTTTATATTTATTCTTCCATATGTCTTCATGGCATGCAGAAAAAATACTGCAGCTTTCAGTGCCTTAGGCAGACATGGAAATTTGTGTCCACTGTTGTCTAAGTGGCTCGAAAACCTAAGAACAGTGAACTTGCTGTTTCATTTAAAATATCCGAACATAAAAATGCCATGCCTCTTTAAAATTTGACTTAAAAATCTTGCAGATAAATGTCTTTTCTTGTGTTCGTGAGCCACATCAAAAACAAATTCATGAACTTCCCCGCCTTTGAAAAAACAGTTTTATTAGTTTTGTGTGTTTTAATTAGCTATTATGACAGATTTTCACCTTTTTTTATCCAATATTAATGGCAACAAATAGGCCTATTAGAAGACGCGAAAGATGTGATTTTGTAAAAGGAAGTGAACAAAATAAGGAAATTCGTGCCTTTTAAATAAAATGATAATATGCCCTTTCTGCTTTTGTGTTAAATTCTATCTTTTGTTGAGGAACACTAAAGTTCAAAAAATTTTCTAGCGTGAAAGCAGCCTAACGCCTTAAGCATCCTTTCTGTATTTAAGTTATGAATTAAATTATTAATTTATGACACCAACAAATGCACCTTGGATAAATAGGCTACAAATTACAATCTTATATCCCTCCCACATATTTCGGCGTCACTTACGCCATCCTCAGGGAACTCTACACCAAGATTTAAAAGTTGCTAAAATACAATAGATTACAAAAGTAATCATGTTATATTGCAGCATTCTTGCAGCTAATGTAAGCCATGTGTGTTTCAAATACTGTGATATAAGCCATGTTTGTTTGACAGTTTGTGAAAAGCACATGGTGTACTTTAGCTGCAAGAATACTGCAATATAATAGGAATTACTTTTATAATCTATTATATTTTAGAAACTTTTAAATCTTGGTGTAGAACTCCCTGAGAATGGCGTAAGTGACGCCGAAACATGTAGGAGGGATAAAAGATTTTATTTGTATATATCAAAGGTGTATTTTTGGTGCCATGAACGAACAATTCAATTTAATCAAAATAAGCGGAATTTAAATGTTCTCTGCTTTAACATTACGTCACATTCATTGTGTCTAAATCTTGGGCAGGTCTGGTACCGTGACCCGCTGGTAACCTGCTGACTCTGTAACCGAAATACAACGTAGATTTACAGAACACCAGGCGATGAATACAGATAAGATTATCATGGCTACTAGAAGAGAATCAGATCAAGGAAAGAAGGATAGACGGAAAATGTGAAAGACAGCAGCACTTCTGACCTGAACATTATATCCTGAAGTCTGACGACCGTAAATCGAAAGTTCTGTACAAAACTAAGTTAGAGGACGGTATATGAAATTCACAGTGCAGTTTGTCTCAAATAACGTTTCACGATTAGTAGTAGTTTCAGAAGTATCTACAGATGATTCTCACCACTGAAGTTATACCAATTTCACTGAATCACGCGTTAACTGAAACTACATTTTGTTTCACAGATTAAGGAAATCTGTGAAGTCTAAGTGGAAGCTCACAGTACCTGCACGCTCAGGCTGTATTTGACAAAACAAACTTTTGCTTATGCGAGATTTCAGTTTCTCACAGCAATACTGATGACGATTGAAGTATTATGGGATCTAGGACCCGTCGGCTGGTACCTCCATCTTCAGTAAGAATGTGTCCAAGATTTTTTCCCCTAAATATAGAGATATTATGCTTATTGCTTCAAGAATGCCCATAATAATTTATTACTTATTAACTTATTTAATTCATTTTTTATAATTAGGCTTAAATGCAATATTTGCAGATCAATGGCTTCCAGTATAGTAAAAGCCGAAATGTTATAGAAATACTGCAGCTAATGTACTTGTGTTGTATACTGCGACTTGCAGATAAAATGAGTAACTTCAGCTGCCTCGTACTATAGCAGAATTGTCTTTCCGTTCAGCTATCGTCACTGAAGCGAATCGTGTACAAAACTTCACTATTTCTTCAGACAATAACGTGTACTACACAAATCACGTAGTGCCAAGCCTCAGCTTATGGAGGCACTAAAATTACAGAATAAAAGGGAGAATCAGAGAGTGTTTATTGGGTGATAATCGTTAATTCAAAAGGCCGATTTAGCGGAAGTATATTTTGTGATTTTATGGGTTACAAAACATAATACTGGTGCATTTTACAAGCTATTATTTAAACTTTTAATTTTGCAGATCCTTTCATTTCTGTCTAAACCCATACACTAAATTTAGAGTAACATTCCTATATCAATTGAAATGTTAGGATCCCTAGAGTTGTTTATAATGCTAAATGACAGATACTTCTTGGATAAAACAACGTTTACCACATAAAGGTAAAGTAATCACTAACACATTATTATATTTTCCCAGAAAAAAGTTGAAATAAAAAGAAAATTACTACAACTTGCTGAAATTTTTACAGGGCCAAATTTTATCTAAATAATACTTAAAATATTTCTTAGGTTTTCTATATTTCTTGTTAAGATATAAGCCTATTATTAAAGTACTTTCTTCACAGAGGAATATACAAAACCCAGAAGGCACTATTAATTTATATTAAATAAGTAATTTAATATGTCAAATGAATATGAATCTTCTTTTCCACAATCAGATGAACTGCAACGCCATTAGACCTCAAGTCTGTTACATGTAGAAAATACGACTTTTATCCTCATTGTTGTATTTGCAGTTATCAAGTGACAAAAGCTGTAGATCAAATATCAAATAGGTTTACTCTTTCCATGTAACGGAATAAACCATCGTGCAAGACAAGCAGGCAACTAGGATAATAACAGTACTCTAACTTTGTAATGAGCAAATACTAAGAAGTATAATAAAACTGAATTAAAAGCAGGCAGACACCTTTACACTGGGGACTGTTGTACTATGGAAAAACTAAAGCAAATTAATTAAAAAATAAACTTAAAATCTCATATATTTTGTTCTTAAAATTTTAATTTATGTAGTTAACCGACTCATATCTTGCAACTTATGCGTCAAAAACCTAAACAGTTAAAAGAAATGTGTACCTTAGTCTGATACTTGTGTCGGGCTGCGTTTCTTCTGAAATGCCAATTTTTTTATCACGGCGGGTCTCTAGAAAAATGTAAGAAAAAGCTCTTTTCTAAAACAAAGAAAAGTGAGATGCTATAATTTATGATGTATGTGATAAAGACACACACCTTGCAATGCTGTTGCAACAGCTCCATGCACTGTTTTGATTGTCTCATTTTTAACGTTCTTGTCTACTTATGATGATTTGGTGGTTAGTATTGGCCAGGAAGGGATCGAAACATGTTGGACTGGCTTACAGGGATTATAATATAAAATACTTAAATAATAATAAGAGTGCATTTATTGGTTGAGTATTTTATGTTTGATTGATGACAATGCACGGTAGGAGTAATATAATATTTATTTCTTCTTCTTCTTCTTCTTCGGTGGCACTACAGTCCAATGCGGACCTTCGCCTCCTTAATGGCCCTTTCCCAGTCAGCTCTGTTTTTTGACTTTTCTTTCCAGTTGTTAATTTTACACTTCTTAATGTCTGTTTGTAATGTCCATACATTCCACGTCGCTATCCTCAATTCATTAATCCTTTTCCATTGCGTAGGTCGATTCCATTCTATCTGACTGTTCCGAGGCCACATTTTACGTTTCCTAACGATCCATTTTTTACAGTGACAGGTTGTCAGCCTGTCGCCCAACCCCCCAACCTGGAGGGCCAGTCCGCCGAATTTATAACCCCCGGGGCAGGGTGGCCCAGCTATACCTCCAGGCACTGGGTACCCATTTTGGTCGCCTTTTACGACCTGCATGGGCATCAGTGGGACTATTCTTTTCCCCGGTCACCACATGGGGAATAATATTTATTTACCTGCACTAATTTACATACTCTTTGAGACATTTTAAGAAATTACTGGTATAAGGTGTTTCCTGATATGCCTATTCCTATGCACCTAAAATAGTGTTTTCATCGTCACCTTTAGGAAATACTCTAAGTAATAGGTGCGTAACAAATATCACCACGAAGTGAAACATATTTCAGAAAATGTTGTCACGGCCGATTTTATCTTCAATTAACTGAATAAACGTCAGAACCTCAGGTTGCCAGATAAATTTATTTGAGACTGGAGCGAACCAGATTTCCCATCATTACCGAAAGTATTTTGTGGCAAGTAAGGTTTATCTATCTATCTACTAAACTACTATTATCCAATAATTCTTTAAGTACCTTAACCAGTATAACAACTCATGTCAGTGTAACTGATCAGTTAATCAGAAAGGATGTGGAATGAAGCAGTTGTGGCTTAATTCAGATAGTTCAGGTACTGAGAAAAACCACGAAAATCTCAACATAGACATGCCCAGACCAAAATTCGAATCGAGGACCTCCAACTTACAAATCAGAAGCATCGCCGCTTGAGCCAGCATATCCTGTAAGTGATGTCGTCCTTCAGAGACAATTAGCCTTAGCGGAATTACAAATAAACGTATGCAATATACAGACAAGGACAGCGACACGTAAGACGTTGATGCAAGCGAGGTCAGCGTGGGCATAAAGAATCTCTGAAGTGAGTTGCATGCATTCATATTCGTAGACTGTAGGATTAGCTTATGAATATTTTCTTTGTCGTGCAACTTCTTGTGACCACAAAACATGCGTTACCGGAAAACTGAAGCCCTGAAGCTTTTAGTATTCTGAATATGTTCTCTTGGAAAATAAAACGAAAAATTTGCAATGAGACGGATTAATTGCACGCCTAACAGTCATATGTAGTACAGCGTAATTGAGAATATAAAGAACATAAAATTAAGAACGACGCACTGATTGTGTTTTTACTGCAGTTGTAGGGAGACTTGAGCAATTTGTTGAAGGTCTGTGGCTGAAATATAAAGTACGTGTGTGACTTCGCTGCAGATGTGTGTTTGGCACATGTACCAACTGAGACATTCTAGAACACTCACTCGAACTCCTATCTTTATTTCGTCATGATTATTTTATCGTACATGGATTTTTTTTGGTACTTGCTTAATTTTGCCTCTCAGCCCCAAAACACCTCTCACTCTCCGCTCGTCAGCCCGCGTATATCAACTGAAAAACCTCTGGATGTGTTTATTAGAAATGTAACGGACACGCTGCATGACGAGCTACATGCGTTTCTGTGTGCCTTGCTACAGAATTATACTTGTCGGAAGACCGGAGATATATATTTGGAACAAAGTTGCAGTCTAGAAGAAATCGAAACACTCTTTTATGTTCAGCGGTATACATTTTTCCTTAACGTTTCGTAGGTAATGAAGCATAAGACCCGCCAAAATTGTTAAGGTATGCACACGTATTCTAAATTGTTATCTCTCTATAATTACTTATTTAGGTGCTGCTTTTATTACTTCTCATTATTTTTTACTACTAGTATTATTACCGCCACCAATACAACACAACAACAACAACAACAACTACTACTAATACTACTACTACTACTTCTACTACTACTACTACTACTACAACATAATAATAATAATAATAATAATAATATTATTATTATTATTATTATTATTATTATTCATTCTGATCTGACCAATTCTCAACATGTGCACGTCTACAATATCTTTGGCTTATCTACCTCCCCATTCTCAGCACTCCATAATCCACACTTGTACACGCAAAGAAAGAAAAAATTTTCTGATGACAGATTTATACACCATGCAAAATTAGGTCCACCCATTATGCACAGTCGTCGCAATTATCATTATTTTAAGGGTTAGCATTAGTGCCAAAAACCATATGAAATATTAAACACAAAGAAAACAGTACAAAATACCCTAGTATGTCTTGAGCCTCTTTGTACGTGAGCTGTATAAAATTACAATCTTAAGATTCAGTACATAACATAGTGTGTTAAGTACCTGTTTTGTTACGAGGAATGTATACTCATTTAGGGTTTATCAATAGAAGGCTTGATAAAAAGTAAACCTTGTTTATATGCTTTTGTATACTGAGAACGCACTGCATTATAATTACACGTTATTAATTCAATGAGTACATTAACATAATTGTATAATGCTAACATATTTATTTTTAAACAGTGTAATATTTAGGTACCGCAGCATCTATAGTTAGACTGCATAATTCGACATTTAGGCCAAATACAAAAGGCGTTAAAGAAAGAGGAGGGAAATTAAAGAAGGTGAAAAGACAAGTCTGTAAGGGATTACGTGCTGAATTTTCAATGTGTCTTTTCCGCTTTTAGGATCAATATTGAAGGTTAAGTTTAGCACCAAATAAACAGCTGTCTTTACAACTTCTAAGGTCTTAGTAGACATACACGTATATATTTGTGAAATGTGGTATAAGAAACACTTAGACGTAATTTTATACAAATATCTGATCTACAGTCAAATCACAATTACATCAGTCACCTTCTTAGAAGACGTATTCGGATATGGGTCCGTTACAGTGCTAAATTTTCCACAACAAATCCCACATGTGCTACCCAGTTTCATTCTCCAGGTAGTCCACTTGGTATTGTGGATGACTTGGTACCTCTCTGGGACACGCTATTCTGCAAGTAGTCAGGTATTTTCCTGCGAGTATCATTCCACCATTTTCCTATATTAATATTCATTCATCTACCAGAAATGAAATATACAATACATATATGTATATATTCTACATACTGAGAACTGTGCTAAATAAGCCAAATCTATACTGCACGCAGTATTGATATGTAGCTTCATGTCCAAAAAATAAATTACATATGCCTTCTACCTTGGTAGACAAGTTCCCCTTCACGGCCTACTTTCAGAATTATGATCATTTACCTAGTCCTAGAAACGTTTAAGCTATAATAATTTGGCATGTGTTCTCTAACCACCAGTTACACACTTGTTTCTCGTCTACACTTTCACAAATGAGCAACAGACCTACAGTTTTCTTACTGTAACATTTCTATAAAAGTCAACGTCTCTAATAAAGCCTGTCGTCAGGTAAAATCAATTCTATGCTGGTAAAATTTTCGACTTTAAGATGAGGATACTACTTCATGCCATTATCCGGCGTTGTTGGTTTTAACAGTGGTTATAAGAAAGCGGTGAATCGAATATGATACAATTTGGTAAACCGCAAAACTAGATACTTTCCTAAAGGAAGGAGAATTTATAAGGAAAGTTTACGAAACGGGTGTGTACTTTTACCTTCATTAAACTAATTGACACAAATAATTGTTAGGCCTAATAAATTAAACACATTTTTTTTATTAATTTTCAACTCTCTTTGATTTCTTTAACACATGATGTATTTTATGGCATCCGTTACATAAGAAACCCCGGCTTAATTTTATAAATACGTAAGTTTTTGAACGCACGACCAAGTCATTATTAAATGTTATGTGCTTCTTATACCGTATACAGTAATGAGGGCAGTTGATATGACTGAAAAATGAATTTTGAGTTTTACTGATTCCTTTTGACAAGGTTTTTAAAATAGAGTATTTGTCTCTATAATATTCAAATACGGAAATATGTGTGAAAATAAGGCAGTATATAAAAGCCACACAGGTGTTGAGGGAAATTTCAGATACATATAGAACATTCTTCCTAGAGAATCTCACAATTTTCATGGACCCCTTCTATCTCATCTTAGGTTGTATTAATATATTGTATTCAAGACGCACGTTTTCAATTCATTAGCAATAATTCCCGCACAAAAGACAATATGAACCCGGGCTTTAGAGATGAGATGTGTACAGAATGCCCGCTACCGCGCGTGCGTACACACAGGCCTATACGTCAAGCAAATCTGCGGGGAAAGCGCAAAACGTACTGCGACGGCCGCTCGCTCTGTACGCAACGTCTTGAACTTGTATGAGCATCGGTGCTTCGTCATCAAATTTCAGCTACGGTGGATGATTGGGTATTGAGTGTCCTGTTGAGCTATACAAACGAAGAGACTCCTACGTAACTCGAGTATAACGGAATCGATAATCGCCCCGTGAGATTTGTAGAGCGAGAAGACACGCAGGAAGGAGAAATAAGGACAGAGAAGGAGAAAGAGAAAGAAGGAGTATAAAGTGGAAAGAAGAAAAAGAAGGAAAACAGATACGGCAGCAAAATAAGCAATAAGCAAAGAAGATGACGGGAAACAGGAAAAAAAGTGAGGTATTTTTCTTCTAGCATATTGCTTGCGTAGGTTGCTAGTTAGTTACCGACGTTTCGGGACAGCATTCGGGACAAATTCGGACTTCTTGACCCTTGAATATGGGACCGATATGTTGTCCCGAAACGTCAGCAACAAATTACCAACCTACGTTGCTCAATATCCCAGAAGAACCAAGATCTCAACTACGCCGATGCGGAAGAGTAAAATGTCGCTTTCGAAAAAGTTATATGTATCTGTTTTTAATTTTACGACGTTAGTAACTTTGGATCGTAGGCCTACAGTATCTAATACTTGAGTGCTAGATAAGCCTGATTGTTAAATGGAAAAGATGTGTAAAGAAGTGCCCAATTTAATGCATCATTCCGGAATTTGCTACAGAGACTGAGAAAAGCCGCGAAAAACATTAAAATGCATCCCGAAAACTATTACAACCTGTTAGCTTCCGAATATGGTCAGAGAGCCTTACCCTTTGGAGCAAAATTAATTTGACACGAAATATGTTTCCAGAAGGGTCACTTGTCTTGATAAAAGAATGACAATGATCCAAATAAAATAATGATAATCCAAAGGTGACCTTAAAGTGGCACTTTACTACAGTACGGGAGTCATTGGTAGTTCACAATTTTCCACCATCTGTCCATATCTCAAAGTCTCATATAGCTAGTTGAATAAAAGAGGAATCACAACTCATATGGCTGCAAAAAAGTGATGGCCTATGAAATGTTATTACTCGTAGTTATAGGCCTACCTATCACAAGAATGATAAGCATGCAGAAAAGTCACTTTTTTTGAAGACAGCATGAATAATTTGTCATTTCCCTTCAACTAAACGAATTTTTGTCCAGTGGTGAGGAATTCAAAGAGTTTGGACCAGCGTTTCCCAACTTATTTGCATGAAGAAACCCCTAAAATGGTTTTTCCTATCCCGAGAATTCAGTACATATAAAAATGAAAACAAAATAAAGAGACAGTTCGTAGCGCACGGAGAGTACTCCAGGATTGCTTATTGCCGGAAAAAAAAAATTACCGCAATATTTTGAGTGAATTTTTCGTGGCATTTCAAAACGTTTATTTATTTATTTATTACAGGATTTCTTGCGGAGCTCCTAGCCATATCCTGCGGTACCCGTGGTGGGAAACCCTGGTTTTGTTATATGTTGAGATGTCACATTTATTGAGTGATTTGGGTGCAAATAATGTTGAGATTTACCAACGAAAAGCAATTCGTAAAGTGTTTAAGTTTCAACAGTGAGGGGTTTTTAGTCCCGTGATCATTACCCAACCCGAAGCACCACGCCTTGTCGGGTATCCGAGACTACTTATTCAATATATTCCCAGCTATCCTCCACATCTGGTGGCAGTTTCCTCAACGCAACATGAGGACACGCCATGCCGTGGTGAGAGGAATCCGCTTATCACGGGGCGTTTTAAACTCATCATCCTACACCTCTTTTAAATATCTAGAAATATTACTAATCACTGTGGTGTAACATTTTCTGAAAGCACGCAGTAATATTAGTTTTATTTAATAATATGCTGTAGATTTACAGTATTTACAAAATTTACCTTGCCGTGTCACAGAGTTCTTCTGTCTGCTGGATACTTAGGCCTATAATAAGAAAGGTAATGGAAAGTAAAATAGAAGAAAAAGTGAAAAGAAAAAATGAACAAGGCATTTAAAAACCACTTCTTACGTTTTATGTCCGCGCAATAAATTGAGTAACGACACTCAAAGCCAAGCCAGGAGGTTTGTGGCGCTATGTTTATTCACAACGGTAGATCCCCATAAAGCATCTCCCCACTCCCTCAACAGACGGGCTTATACGAGCCCATGACATTAATGTGGTCTGTAATTATGTAACAGTTTTAAAAGAGTGTCTGTGTCACTGGCAACCACACAACCGGCACCGTATGCTTCCTGCTCTCCGGTAGATTCTTTGAAGTCTGAATCACTCTTACACTAAAGGCTGTCCTTGACATTCAGTAGAAAAATAGTAAGCACATTTCCTTTACAAGTGACGGCATACTGAATTAGATTTCAATATTTCACGGCACAGCAAATTATAGGTCCATACCAGATTTCTTATAAAATTGTTAGTAAGCTATGTAGGCTAAGTGGCACAAAGGTATTTACGGATTCATTGGCGTAGTGGATAAGAAGAAATAATTAAGCAACTGCATGGGATAGAGTGCTTATTGAAAAGCTGATAGTGTGTCACTGAGTCGAGATATCTCTCTCATTTTATGGAACCCAAGGTTTAATTACAGTGTTTACAAGAGCCTGCTAGTTGCTCCTCTCTTGGGCCAAATTAAACCAGGGCACGAGACCTCATCCTATTTCGCTCAGCTCTACTTTGATATTATCTTCCTTTCTAGACCTAGGTATTCTAAGCTATTTCTTTTCTTCAAGTTTTCAAAAGAAATCATCTGTGTATTTTCCCTCTCTTCCATACGTGACCCATCCCCTGCACCATTTCATCCTGTTTCTTTTCAGTGTACGAATCATTTTTGGGAAGAGCATAAACCATGAAGCTCTTCGTTATTCAATTTCTCAATTCTTCCTTTACTTTCTCCCTCTTAGGCCCAAATATCTGCCTCAACATCTGTTCTCGAAATGCCTCAACCTACATTATTCCATCAATGTAAGAGATCAAGTTTCAGGCTCATATAAAATAACAGGCAATATTACATTATGGATATTTTAGTTTCTATATTTTTGGATAACAAAGGAAAGACCAAGATTCTGGACAGAATACTCGTAGGTATTTCCTGAATTTAATCTGCTCTTTAGTTTCATAATGTGTGAAATTTTTATTTGTCAGTTTCTTTCCTAAATATTTGAACTTTTTCATGTTTTCGAGTTTATATTGGCTACGTTGAGGTTGTACTTTGGTCCTGCATTATTTTCACTAAATTTTCTCTCTATTTACTTCCACACCAACCTTCGTACTGTAGACTAAAGCTGCTTAAAACTGCTGTCGTATTTTTACTTCTTGTATGTTTACGTCTACTAAACTGATACAATTAGCATATACTAGAAGCTGAATATTTTCCTTCCGTTTCTACCATTCCTATTTCGCTTGGAAATCCCTCATGACATATTATAAAGCAAAGATAGAAAGTAAAGACGACAAACCTCTCCTTTCTTCAGACCAATTGGAAATGCCCCAGACAAATATGTGTCTGTCCAGAATTCACAATAGGTTTCATTCAAACACGTTTTCATTAAACTTTGTTTTACCAAATTCAATGATAATATTATACAAACCGTCCCTCCTAACGAAATCATAAACTTTCCTCGAGTCTACAGATACCCGATTCACTGCCCCACTCTATTTCCAATTGTTTGTAAGTTTTTGACCAATTCAGAACAGAGTGTTAGTAGTTGATTTGTTGCTTCGAAATTCACATTGATGATCTCAAGTATACTCTCCTACATTTAAAGATATCGTGAAAGAAGAAGGTTGGATACATTTTATGCACTTGGTAACATTGGTGTGAATCCTAATAAAAAGGAGCTCTTTTATCACCCTTATTAGAAGTGGATAAAATGATTGACTCTTCCCAATGCTGGGGCAATTAAATGCGGTCCAACAGCAAAGGGGTGATTTTTAAAACATCTTAATTCCATAAAAACCTTAACAAACTTCTATTTCTTTTATATGCTGTTAGATATTAGGAAACAAATGAACACTTATGCCCACGAGCTTGCATTTAAAACACGCAGCATAAAAGACGTCTTGCTATTTGAACTTGACCTTAACATTTCGAAACTAAACTATTATTAGTGACATATTTATTTACATAGACCTATATTTCTTTAGTACTATATGGTTTACACACTTAGGTTCCTTAAGAAAATGTCTTATATTTCGAAACATATACCTACATGAAAAACATGTTCAAGTCCTTAAGATTGAAATATTTTTCCAATACTGAAAAGTTGTCTCACAGTCCTTTCCATACTCTTTCAAAGAAACATCGCCCTACATACATAGGTAGAACATTGTTAAAGTGAATCTAAAAGCAACTTTGTGGGAAAGATTAAAATTTTATTTTCCTGCCTCAGCATAAGATTGTGTGATTTTTGTGTACACTAATAAATCTCCAGGTTTC
Source organism: Reticulitermes speratus (assembly GCA_021186555.1). Lineage (NCBI taxonomy): Eukaryota > Metazoa > Arthropoda > Insecta > Blattodea > Rhinotermitidae > Reticulitermes > Reticulitermes speratus. Next base: position 32,520,221 of record JAJKFL010000003.1, on the reverse strand, counting down.
TTTTACATGCATAAGCTGTCTTCGATTTTGAAGAACTTGGCTGCTTGGAATTCGTTTGGTAGGCCTATACGTAAGAGTGATGAAGTAGCTACAAACCGAAGAAAATTAAATAATGAAGATTTTCATGATTTAGGTGCGTTGGGCATCAGGCGATATTCGTGCAGCGAGGAATGATACCGCCATTTTTCATTGGCAAGTAACTGCTGATGTAAATACTGCACCAGACGGCTTTCTTTATGTAAAATTTTCACGGTGACAGGATTATAATTAGTGACACCATGGACCAGTAAGAATTTAAAACTATTGAAATTTTTCAGCTCTGAATCCTAAAGGAAGAAAGTAGGCTTAATTCAAGATATTGCAATAATATGGCCGTTGGTGAAAAACTGTCAAAGTTAGCACCTCATCCAAAAATATGTGGGCAAAATCATTAAATATCGTACTAGATATAAGAATCATTTTAACCATCCATAGAGGAAATATGGTGTAAATGTAGTTCTCCACCTCCAAAAAAACATAGTAATCTACGTTACAAACAACGATGGTCTAAGCAGGCTTATGCCATGCAAAATATATTATGATTATATTCTCAGAACACTGACCCACAAACTGTTTTGGAAGCTCTTTTGTGATATTAAACGTTCAAGGGAACTGTGAGCACAATTACCACTGATCTATGGATTAATCCAGTGAATCCATTTGCGCTGCAAGTCTGAGAAGTGCGTGAGATAACTAGAATTTCAGGCAAGAAGTGACTTCAGAAAATGTATTTGTAGTGTTTACATTTTGTAACCCAACAGTCAACTTTGGTGGGAATGGGAACGGAATTCCCTCTAGAACATATAAGTATATTGTTCGACTTGAAGTACATTTCGACTTTCATACGCGTTTTGAGGAACGAATTACGTACGGAAGTCGGGGACTGTCTGTATTTAAAATCCGGCACCCAGAACTGAGCGCCACAAGTGACATATTCCTGAACTTCTTAGCCGTGACGTAATACAGGAGAGCGCGCGCAGGAATGGGCTCCACCCTGGTCGTTTACATCCAGTCCATCGTTCCACTCTAATCCCAGGGACTATGTACCCCACCAATACCGACAAAAGAGCGTCTCATTTGCTCGTATATTATTCCCCTCACTGTGGGAAGTCCCACACAAGAGTTTACTTCATTTCGCTTTCTCCGATTGGTCAGATGTCTCCCTTACGTCACAGGCAACCATCTTTATTGCAACCAAAATCTCTTGGCAGCCATCATGTATGATGACGTCACGCGACCTTCAAACAAAGATGGTTGTCTGGGGCATGCGCACTGTTACAAGTTTTACACCAATCTGGTGTTCGCAGAAGGGACGTACTGAAAGAAGATATGCAGAGCTCTCGAAAAATGGAAATCGCCATCAATAACATGTTTTTCGAATAACAAGTTCTTGGAACGTCAGAGAATTAGTCTGCAGGAGTCTAACAACCTACACAGTTGTGTAACTTAAGGTTGGAACCGCGTTTAATTCGGTGAAGTACAGACAAGAACGTTTGCCTTATTAGTCGCAAAGAAATAATTCCATTAATTAGGTGTAAAGAATTACTATCACAGTAATCGAAGTTGAAATAACTTGTAACTTCACTCTACCGGGCTATCAGTGTTTCACAGTCTTGTCTTCGGAACCCTTGTACTCGAGAGCAACACTATCTAATGGTGAATAAAATATCTGTCAGCGTGACACTTTGTTCATATTGTTGTAGTAAACCTTACATGAACCTCATAGCTTCCTGACCCATTCTGCTCGTACTTGTTTACGGACCCAATTACATTGGTCACAAAAAAGGCATCGGTTTGAGCCTTCTACGCCCAACAAAGCAGAATCCTATTGGTCTGTCACTGATAATCGGAAGCGTGTTTGTGTCTAGGAATTTGTATCTGGTGACGTGGATAGTTTGTAACGATAAAGTAATAGGTGGATGCGTGCTGCAAGGCAAGGCGCCAGTGGAATTAACTTTGTGGCAAAGTGACTGTAGCCTAGTATGTATTGCATTGCTTGGAAAGAAAAATTCACTCTGGCAGTGAAAATAACCTACTTGCGGTACCAAACCAAATTGCTTAAGCCAGTGGCAAAAAAAATTTCCAAAAATCTATGAGCCACCTCAAATTTCTAGGCGTCAGAAGCGTGACAAGAGAAACGTTTCATGCTAAGGGAACCATAATATTTCACTCCACCGTACAAAATTTATTCGCTTGGGCGACCTGGCTTGAAGTCTTTGTTCACCCCTGACTGGAAATATGACGTGTGAAACATGCAAATTAAACTGTGTGTAATAGCACATTATTTCGCAAATATGGTTTCTGGGAACGTATACCTATAAAGCGATACTGAAAAAGATATCGCAGAATTTTTTCCTACATTGAAAATATGTTGTAACTGAAATTAATTAGCCCAGTCATTCCGACACTTTCTAAGATATGGCGTCAACTGGTCTTTTATAAGACATACAAATTATATTACAATTGTAAACTGCTCTCCATCTGAAGATTTCCAGTACCTTCGTACTTACTACATAAATCTACTTTAAACTTGTCGCAAGTAACTTCAAATTGCAATGCCTAAATATGTTCCATCTCCTAAGAAATGTTACATGCCTGTCTCCAATATTTCATTCTTTACCGCCACCACATCAAAAGCTTCACAAATATTTTTCACAGCCGTTTTCTTAATAGTTTACACTCCATACAATTATTAACTGAAAAAAGTTGCAAATTTTCCCAAGCTTCATTATCATATGTCACTGTAGGAGCTAAACGTTAGTGGTGCCAGTAGCGCTCTTGGCCTGCAATTTCAAATGTGAGCCATATTTTAAGTTTATTACTGACTCAAAATGTTCAACAACTAAGACGGTTTTTGCGCCTAAGAGGGTATAATTTGTGCTATATTTCAAGGAAACCGGTCTGTGGTTCAAACTTGAAATGCAGACATGCAGACAAGTATATAGAAAGCAGAAGAATTTCAAAAGCTCCCCCCCCCCCCTCCCCGCTTTCCCTTTAAAGAAGGAAAGGAGGCTCAGCGCGACGCAAGGGTACAGACTTTCGTCGTTTTAAATTTCCATAATTTCAGAGCAAGAGTTAAGAGGATTCTGTGCATTAAGCAGAAAGAAGCAAAGTAAAATACAAGACGTTTGTTAGTTTATATGAGCTAAACCATTCAATCTGTATGCTTATGAATGCTAGACCTTTTTATGAACATAAATTGTATATAGTTGTTCTTGTAATTTAAAAGTAAAGGAATCGAGGGTTGACCGAGAAACATCTGCGGCTAATTTGTTGTCGAAACATTTCGAGAGGTAAACATTTTGACACTTGCTAGGTTAATAGGCTCTGTCATTATATTTCAGATCTTGAGATACTGGCCTATAGCATAAGCCAGCCTGTATGCCTATAATGAAATTAATGAGTCAAAATTATGTTAAGTCCCTATATGCCTACTGCAATATAGACCTATCAAAAGAATAATCTGTTGTCGCTGTTGGGCCTATCAATGTGCTCGTAGGGTGGGCCTCAGACAATGGAAAATGGTTAAAGTAATAGGACTATTCTTAGGCTATGATGAATCAATCACATATATACGTTCTGAGAATTATTAGGCCCTAAGCCTATAAGAAACTTTAAGTTTACTTTGGGCTGATTCATGACATACAGACTATGTCATAGGATATTCACAGGCTTATCTGAAATAAACAAGTTTAGAGCTAGGTATAAGCCTATTCTTTGCCTACAACCTTTGCATATTACTTCAACAAAGTAGAGCCAGAAGTTTTGTGGAGACACACAGGACCATTACCGAATTATTTCCGTCGTTTCTTTTCTGTTGAGGACTCAGAATTGCCAAGGATAGCTCTGCTTCAGTCATCAGGCAAATCTAAAAAACTCTATGACAGCTACACTGTTAGGACCAACGAATGGAGCTTACTCTATTCCTTGGAATGTGGATGTGACGTCTTGTACAGTAGGAAAAACGTAAACGTATCAGTGTATTCTGCTGCCTCCGTAATCAGGGTAAGGGGAATATGCTGATTATGAGGGTGGCAGTATTCCATGAAACAGTTATAAATTTCTACCAAACCACACGGCGTCACATCCACGCTGACAGCCATCTTCATAATCATCGCCATGCGAAGATCAAGTTTTACAATTATTTTCAAGTCTACGCCTAATTCCTAACACAGAATAAATGTATTTGAACAATGTGTAGCTTATAGCCTAATAGGGCAAATCATAAGGCAGTCCAAGTGCAAGTCTTCTGAATGTAATATAATTTAATTCAAATAAATTATTAACGTTCAGGAAACTATTAGTGTTCAAGAACCATGTTTCCTAACAAAATAAAGACTATGTTTTAGAATAAAATTTACATGCATCTCCTCTAAGTTTTTTCATATTTTCACTTTCAGCTATTAATTTATTAACTTAAATGGTTAGTTTAAACTATTAGCGAGACAATAAACTATACAGGCTTGGACTTGCTTTTGGAAATCATTCTTAAATATCAATAAGTGTGGTTCGGGGACAGCCCATATAATGATGTAGGCCTAGGCTTACGAAAGTGTTTATAGAGTTCCTCTTGACTTTATGGCTATCTATTTACGTTTCTGGTAGGAGACAGCAAGATTCTCAGAAGCGTATGTAAACTTGACTATTTTGACACGGTCCGTATCCAACAGTATAGAGATATATATGCGTAGTGTAAAAATCGGCGAGACTCGAAATATTTACAGAGTTGAAAATGGAACATACAAAGTCAAATAGGTCTATACTGCAAGTTGCCTAATGTATGTGTACACTTGCGTTCTGGCCTTCACGGAGTGAGCAATGTAATGAAGTGTAGACTTGTCTGGAGTGTTAAGAGGAATGGACGTCGCAGCAGATAGGAAAAAGTTGAACCGATGAGTTGTCTGTGTATCATATAGAGGACATACCGAAAACTTGAGTTAGTGATGTGGTACTGTGAACAGGTAACACCGCACTGTTGATCTAGCAGTACGGCAATACACACAGGACAACACCGCGCTGTTGGTGACTCGTATGCACAGGCAAGCGTAGTTTGACTAGCAGGACATACAGACAGAACACCGCACTGTTGGGTGACTCGATACTGAACAGGGCAACAGCGCAGTTTTGAGCTAGCAGGACAATACCAGACAGAACAACACTGCACTGCTGAACCAACCCTACGACACTACAGACAAGAACAACGAAATGTTGAGCTAGTGGTACGGTACAACAAACAGGACAACACTGTGTTGATATAGTGGTATGTTACTGCAGACAGGAAAACGCTGCACTATTGGGCTGGCGGTACGATACTAACTAAAACCACGGCAACACTCTTTTTGTGTAGCGGTACGACACTACAGACAGGAAAACATCGCACTCTACAGCTGGCAGTACGATACTACAGATTGGAAAATATTGCACTGTTGAGCAAGCAGTGCAGTACTACAGACACTGTGTTGTTGAGACAGCAGTAAGATTCTACAGAGAGGACCGCACTGCGCCGCTGAGCTAGAGGTATGACACTACAGAGAGGATAACATCGCTCTCTTTCCCTACTCGTGTCTATATTTGTCCTCTGCTTGGTCACATTTTGACGTCAGACAGAAAGGTTGGCCATGGTAGTGCAAGGTAGTTTAAACACATACTACCAGAGATGAGTTGGAAGATCATTGCGCCAAAAAGGCATATAAGAGGGTGCAAGTAGACCTATAACACAACACATTCTTAACCTCGGTGTTAGATGAGGATGAGTGGTAAAGCTTCACTTCCCGGCCACTTTAACCCCATGAAAGCTCTCCTCGTACCCAGTGAATAAATAGTAGGTTTGTTGGATCCCAGAGTCTGTCTGTTCATTTTTGCACTCAGTTATATACCACATTCTGTTGCAAAATATTATGTTCTTAGCCTAAATATACTCTCCTTTCTCTTCAGTTATATATCCTTCTCCTCTTAAGTAAAACCAATCGGAACTCCAACGTCTTGTAGCAGCACCATGTCAAGGAAAACGACAGGCTGCCATCTGTTGTCTTATGGTCAGGAATTGCAAACTAAGTCATTAAGATATAAAACGGATGGTATGCAAGTTAATATCACAAATGTGGTAGGCGTGCTAACTGCTACTACTACTTACTACTATTACTACTACCATCACTTTCTTTTTGTTTTTTCCCCTTCAAATGTTTACAAAATCTCAAGTCTGTGTCCACATTTCCCGTGGTGCATGTTTTGGATTAGGCGTAAGTAGCAAAATATATTTCCGTATAAAATCAATCTCTATAAAATTTCAGGAAAATCGTGAGTTCTTAAATACGTATACATTGAAGAAAATTTATAGAATCCAACGAAAGTATTTTTCAAGAAATTAAATCTACTTTTCTCTGAGTAGCATACTCCACCCATGCAAATTAATCAACTAGGGACTATACTTTCTAAAAACAAAATCCAAAAATATTAGGTAAGTAAACAGAACGTCTAAAATCCGAATACAAAGTAATATTGTAGGACTGTTGCTGTTTTCTGTTGCCTCTACGCCTACTGCTTTGGAAGGGAGACCCGAATTTTTCGTTAAAGCCTACGGTATCGTAAATATGACGGTGTTGTTTTTAAACGACCTGTAGTTTAGTCGAAAATTTACCCCACTTTGGTCACACTATACTTTTTCTTACTATTTGGATTCTTCAGGGAAAATAATGATTTAATATACTCAAAATTATACTAAGTGTACCTACAGTTTAACGTAAATTTAATTTTTATCCGAAAAATTTATTGCTATTTTATTCGTCGAATAGCCGGCAAAAGTGCAATTTCACTATCGCATTTAACTTTTTATTTAGGCCATATATTTAGGTGACGAAAGGAATATGTAGTCTAGTTTATGTCAACTTTGTATATACCTCCTTTCAAAGTGTACGTGAAATTGTAAGTCCAAAGAAAAGAAAAATAAATTTCAGAAGTCGAGTTATGTACAGAACTCTAACATGGGGATACTTCTTCACAGCGCGGAATGCTAGCTCACAAAGATTAACGTTTTCATAAATTAACAGCTATGCCATAAAGGAAGGAGTGTTTACACTTTACACAGTAAAATGACAGTTAAAATGGAAACTGAATGGAGTCTAAACTGCATGTGTCTATATACAGGTCTAAACGCATATTCTATTGATGTAAATAAACAAACAATCAACTGTGATCTCTACAGTTAAAAAACTACAGAAAGACAATATAAATAAAAGTAAGAACTCAGTAAATTATAGCCTAATCAACATTTAACTTCTTGTTTATACTAATTTTAAAGGGGGCACATTGTATTCTGCCTTGAAATCTCTGGACAATTTGAAACCTTGTGGACGTTTCAGATGAGTGAATGACAGTAGTCAAGGGATGTATGTTTTCAGGCTTTCACAGCGAGTGCTTCTCAAAGGGCGAAATTCTGAATATTTTCTCAGTGCAGGTTAATAAGTTTCATGCGAGATTTCTCCAAAAGGTCGCAATAAAGCATCGCCCTATAGATTACAAGAACTAAGACTATTTGAGCATTCAAAGGAGTTGATGTTGATGATTGAACTGAAGCAGAAGCCGGTATTTTGTAGCCCCTTACACTGAAGCTTTAAGGCGTATTGTATTCTCCTGACTTCATTCATCCCTGAGCAAATAGTTTTCTCCCCTTGGCTAGGTTTAGCAACCATTTTACCAGACTTTTCTTTGGAAGCTATTTCTTTGTGTCAGAATATCCCAAAGTAGTATACCTCCAACGGGCGAGTGTTTCACAGTCGAAAATGATGTGAGAGTCTGTTTCCGCCTTCTCATTACATAGTCTACAAACAGGGTAATTCAAGGGAGTTACGCTATACTAGCTATGTAAAACAAGGTATTAAAATTCTATTGAAATCCTTACGTCTGCCCATCTGTCTATCTTTAGCTTTAAGTACCGGTAACTTGAAAATCACCGAATCCACTTTCACTAAATTAGATATTGGCTAGCTGTAATGAAATCTTTCGATATATTCTGATTGTGGTTAAGATCAGACTATCATAACAGACACTTCACATGAAACAATGTTTTCCAGTCCGTATTTCCGAACATAATTCTTTAAACACTTACAAGGTCCAGAAATATTTCGAGTGTAAATGTAGAATGGTAATTAGCCTATAGTACACTGATTTCATATAGAACACTCCGTTCCCGTAGGCGGTAAAGTGTTTTGGAGATAACTGAACAGAATTGTTAAGCCACGTCTGCATTTTACAAATGTTACGTAGCCTATAGCGAACACAACTGAAAATTACTAAAGCTGTTGTTATCGGTAATAACTACACGAAGCGTCGTCTTATCTGAATTTACAGGTCACGTGAATTTCCACTGCGTTTAAGTCAGATCTGGTTTATTAGTGTAAGCCGAAGTGGGAATGCCTTTCACAACAAGACAACTAGTCAAACGTCAGTGGAAAAACTCGGCGAATAAAAAATGTGTCTTTGCAGGGCCTTATTAAAAGCCGGTTCGCTAAAAGCGCGTCGAGTGTTTCGTTGTTCGGAACAGCTTTAGATATTCGAAATGGTTTTTAAAAACCTTTTGTAAATATATACGAGCAGATAGACTTTTCCGTCTAAATCCGCAAATTCGTCCTTTTTATTTTAACCCAGTGTTCTATGCAATAAAATTTGGAAGCATAAAATAGAAAGTTATATACTAATTGTGTTTTAATTAGTGTATAGCAAGAGTAAAGAGTGAAGCTTTAATACAGGTTTTCATTTATTTATAAATAATGTATCTGACTTCTGTCCAAACTGAATAGGCCTAAGCTTCCACTAACAATGAATAGACATGATGCATTTACTATTCTGAGATGTTACGTAACGTTGACTTTTAGTTGGTTAGCTACATTTCGGAACAGCCTGTCGGTTCCTGGACCGCTTGTCCCTTGAAGAGGGGACCGATAAGCTGTTCCGAAATGTCAGTAACTAACTACAAAACGCTAATGAGTAACATCCCAGAAGAGAGAAAACTTCATTTGCACCGCGGCGGAGCCTGAAGAAAACGAATACTCATTTTTCATGTGACCTTAATTTGAGAATCTGCGCTCTTCTGAGATATTACGCAGCGTTGAGTAGTAGTTCTGTACCGACGTTTCGGGACAACCTATCGGTCCCTTCTTCAAGTCCAAGAAGTCTTCTTGGACTACGTCGCGGCGGAAGCCTGGATTCAAGTACCATAATTTTTTTTTATTATTGATGAAGTACTGCATGACTAATATGGCCTTACAAATTTAAGGATAGATTACGTCGACAGCAATAACTTTATATAACGAGCCTTGAAAAGGAGTTAGGCATCGTGTCTTGCTACATCTTTGGCTTTTTACTGGAGACAGAGAGAAAGAACTAACATTCAGAATATGCTAAATTTATAGCTTCAAGTTTCTAAATTGTAAAAGGCACTCAAGAGGCAATTCCCTAAATAATGCCTTTAAAAATTAACATTTATTAATCCCGTGTTATCAACAATAATAGCATAGAACCTATGTTACATTGAGGTTGACGCAAACGTAATATTTTAAAATAAAGCCCTAAAATGTTCAGACATTACGGAACTTCTTATGGCAATTTTTCTGTACAACGTAAAATAAAAAACGACGATGTTAATATTTGGGATGTTTGTAACAATTAAGTAGACATTATGTGATTTAATAAGGTAATACGTTATTGAAATTCCATAAATTTTATAAGAAATTAGAATATATGTGTGTGTTTAATGTTACTTAAGTTTTAACGGTGGAAACGTCTGAGGTTGGGATAGAAGTCTGATAATTTTTACATAGTAAAATAAGTATAAAAATAATTTACGTAGGCTACAGGTAATTTATAGGCCTACCTTTATTATACTTGCTAATTTATGACGGAAGAAATTAATAAAAGAAATACAGTGAATATTCTTCAAAAGTAAGGTGCTTCAAATATTTCTAACGAAAATGTTGGCTCCTAGGCTTCAGACCTAACGCAGACTTGTCTCCCTACAAAATATACAATATATCTTAAGTCACAGGTGCACATACGTTCCAAAAAATATAGGAGACACTTCAAACCTCCAGGCTAACATGAAGCAATTTCCATACTCAAGACCCAAAAATATTAGGCGCCACCTAAACATTTAGTCGCCATGGTGAACTTGCGCAAAGTATTTGCGCACCCTGTCTTAAAGTCATTATTTATTTTTATTATTATACCCACAATTATCACCACCATCTTCGTCATATCACAGGTCATCTTTGAAGTTCAGTTCATAATAAATATTTAAATCCGATTTCAGATGAGTAACTCTACGTTATATTCGGTAAAATCTTCACAAGATGACTCAGTTTGTGACAACAGATGTAATGACGAATCAGCGACAATACATGCCTTCCAAAGACAGGGGAAGGAATTAAATATTGTTACGTGCCCAGTCAAGAAAATAATAATTTTATATCTTCTGTTCTTCATCAAATTTCCTTTGGATAATCAGATCAAGGACGGCGAAATGAGAGGGGAATATGTTTACAGAATTTGGTAAATAAATCTAAAGAAAGAGACTAGACGGAAGTTTATTTATAGATATAAGACTAACAGTAAAATTGATACACAAAGATAGGTTTGGAAATTATTCACTGAAATTGCTCACTATAGGAACCAGTTACGGATTATTTGTTACTGGTACTAGCACTTGCAGTAGTAGCAGTAATAGCATTAAAGTCAGTAGGGACAATAATAATAGTAGTAGTGGTGGTGGTGGTGGTGGTGGTAGTAGTAGTAGTAGTACTAATATGAGCATAATTCGTGTTGTTGGTGACGGTAACAGTGGTAGTTGTCTTATTAGTAGCCTTAGTAGTACTAGTATTAGTAGCAGTAGTAATAATAATAATAGTAGTAGTAGTAGTAGTAGTAATAGACTAATTTTATCCGATATTAAGACTTAATTCATAACAGAAAATTACTTGTACCATTAAATAGTGGATTCGTCACGTGGTTGAAATGGCAACGAGCTGTGTAACGGTTTCAGCTGTTTAAAAATCGCGTGTCTACGAACGGAGAGGCCATTATGATTTGTACGTCATTATATGACGCCATGGAACACCGCCGTGAGGAGGTATATTTCTTTTTTTAACTTACAGACAACCGAACAATAAAATGTTTATAATGTTATAAAATTTTACTAATGGAGACAAGAAGGAAGTGCTATAATCTGGCAAGCAGGAGAAGGAAAGAAGAGAGCTGGAATCTGAAATGTTGTCAAGAGGATTTATTTCGCTATTTTACAGGTGTTTCTGTACCAGATGGGGTTTAAACTATTCATCGGCTATAACACATGCCACTTTTCGACAGAACCAGACCTAGGCTAACACATTAAACTGACATATACAGATATTACGACATTGGAACGTCTCTAAGCCCTCTTATGTCTTTTCGCAAATATTGTCTTTTCCTGTACAGTTCGTTTAAGACTGATTAAAAGTTAAGCTATTTGTATTAGGCTTGCAGGATATCGTTGCTCCTTTATCATTACATAGGGCTAATTAGTCTAAACAGGAAAATGTTTTAGGCTTTTCCATTAACCTTATGTTGCTGGGTCACTTTCATAAAAAATAAATGCAAGATTAATCATAGTTAAATAAAACAAGACAGGCAATACACGTATAAACGTAACATTGAGGCGCGTTCGCGTAACAATTTTTGCCGTGGAAAAGCAATAAGTATTTCACATTCTGAGAGTGTGTCTGTAGCCTTAGTTATCCAGCATGCAATACGCATGAACCGTATTATGTTGCCATCTGTCGCCCATCTGGCTCTAAAACATTTTTCCATAATTATCATAAACGACAAGATTTTCGGCAAAAGTTATTGAATATAAAATAGTTTTTATTTCCATGGCACCTTTTGAGCAGTATTTAACATCCACCGTTATTTGTCGGTCAATTTAGAATTACAGGCAAAAAAAGTTATGGTCTCGATTATGATTAAATGTAGGATATAATTTTGTGCTTTAAATTATACAAGTGGCCACATAAATTTCATTTCCATTTCACAGAGAAAACGCTTTGTGTTTATTGTGGGGACGGATTGGTTAATGCCGTTAAAAATTACATTAAACACTTGTATATTTTGTGGCAAAATTAAAGGTTTCTTACTCTGTGGCAAAATGCAAAGTTTCTTACTTTGCAACAGACGGTAGACCACTAGTCTGTGAAGTGTCAGGATCACATATGTTCATATACGTAAACTGCTGAGATAACCTAAGTGTCATAAAATTACCTACAAAACTATGTCATAGAGTCTACATTATAGCAGCTACTGCCCTGAACAAAACGTACCTAGTAATAAGTAAAAGGATAACAACAAACAAAATGGGTCAAGGTGGAACGGAATATTCTACTCTAACTTGATTCGTCACATCTTGCTAGGAATTGCCTTCAAAAACACGTTATTGAAAGAATGATAGAAGGAAGATAGACAAGACGGGAAGAGTAGGTAGAATATGTAAGCAGCTACTGATGTTCTTAAGAAAATAGACGGTACGAGAAATTGAAAGAGGAAGCACTAGATCGCACTCTGTAGAGAACTCGGTTTAGAAGAGGCTACGGACCTGTCGTAAGACAGACTACGAATTGAATGAACCGACAAATAACTTGTTCATTAGAGATCAGACATTTTCCGCTGATCGCCATTATCAGGTGTCGTACAGATACATAGGGAAGATCTACAGAACATACATCTTAAAATTAAGTACAAGAAAATAGGTCAAAGCCAAAATATGTAAGAATGATAATAAGGTATACACAAATGATGGGCGGGTTTACAATGGTGAATATAAAAACTACCATTTTATGTGCATCCTTATGTATCTCCTATATTATTATATGTCAGTACAGGGACAAAATGTTTGTAATAACCTGTTCCTATATTTGATACTGCTGTATAAGTGGTTCCCGTATGAATTACTTGTGCCTGCTTCATTTGCTTGTCATAAATCTTGCTGAAATGCGTCTTTGCGAAAAAAAAAAGTATTGAATTCAAATTATGGATGCTGCTAGAAATAAACAGAATAATTTAGCCCTCAATCACTTTGATTTACCTGATGCATGTATCTACTTCAGTAGCTACAGCATTAACAAGCTACAGGTATGAAGGTTATTCCTTACGACAAATCTAAACAAACAGTTTGGTTCCTTGTGTTTCGATATATAAAATAAGGCTGTCTACAAATACCAGGGTGACAATTTTTGGCTTTCATTTCCTTCTACCGAAACACGTCGCCTATCATCACAACGGCAAATTGCAGATAAAAACAACGGTTTGTGTGCTTTTATGAGTAGCATATACTATCGCTTTCGTGTGCTGTGTGTGTGTGAGCATGCATGCATTACATGACAATAAACTGCGCAATATCAGGTGGCTTCAGGACTATAAACCCGTACATAACCCGTCAACAACTGAATGTTTTGCTTTAAATTATTTTTATCGTGAACCGTTCACGCGTAAAGATTACGGTTAAATAATAATAAAACACAGGTGAGAAGTAACAGAAAACTGACAAATATACAGTACGTGTCCTAAGTATAAATTCAATCCTTTCACAGTAATCACTCTACAGACACAGTTCTGGATTGCTCTTTCAAATCCAGTTGTGGCATGGATATAATCCTACGTTTCTCTGTCTAATATTAGGGTTTATGCCTTGAGATAGGCCATACGCCTTCCAATGCTTCTGTAAATGAGTAAAAAATTTCTTAGTTCAGAAATGTTCCGAATTTTCTTAAGCCAAATGTCCCGAAGCGCAATACATGAATAACTGAAATATAAATTTTTATTCAAGTACAAATTATAATACTCGGATTTAAAGACAAAAAAAGTCCACAGCAAGTAGGCATTTATACAATATATTGCAGTATAAAGCAAAGGTCCGTGCTCAGATATTCGTGGTGCTGATCACTGTTATGTTAAGGATATTAATTAACAACTTTATTAAATATCGGAAAAACAGAATCACCAGATGAAAGAAAGCAGCAACTTTTCTTAAAACAGTTTTTTTTAGGAAAATTAGAAATTATTTATTAAAGGATTTATATCGACATGATTAATTACAGCGTATTTATAATGACATTAATTACATGCTTCACACATTCTGCTGCCTCGATCTTTCAGACCATGCTTAGTCACTTTACTGAAATACTTTGCATCAAATAAAAATTAAATATAATTTAATTTTGCTTTGTTCCTGTCACTACCAAATAAAATACCAGATTTGAATATTTTTATTTCTTTATGAAGAAAGCTTTATTCAGTCTTATTTGCTGATTTGTATCAACCATCGTCACCACTGATAAGTCGTATTGTTTAAATGTCTTCTTAGTATTAAATCCCTAGTAGCATGAGTCTATGTCCCCTGGAACTGCAGCTTCTATTGAGTCCATTTTTTATCTGCCGGGTGATAGGTAAATGAATATGAGGCAGTGGTCAAATGGAAAGTGATCAAAGAAAAATCTGTCACAGGGTCACGTTTCTCCATCTCAAGTACCACATGTACCCGCCTGATATTAACGCGGCCCACAGACGTGACTAACCTCCTGAATTATGACACGAACACTTAAACCCTTACTCCGCAGTTACATCTGTATGAATTCCGCGTTCGTATCTTTCGTCTCTTCTGTCTGCTTCTATACTTTGTGCAAGGCCACACAAACAAATTTGGTTTTAATCCTGGCATATTTTGCTCACTGAGGATGGTGCTCTTCACCGAAACATGTCGCAGCTACGTGTTTAACATTTATATGTAACTAATAAATTGCATTTAGTTGGTACAATAAATTGAAACACATTGATCTAAAAATGACCGGAATGGACAAGTTTAAAATAATAACTTTGTCCTTCGTGTCCTGCAAGTAGGCATTTCTGAAGCCTTCTACCTCTTCTAGCTAAAGAAGAGTTTTCATGGTTTATTTTAGGACGCTGTCAGTGCTTCAGACTATACAGCCCCGACCGGTGGAATGATTGTGGAAGGAGATTTCGTAGCTTAACTGAGGTACTGTCCACAGGTGAGGAGAAAATCCCTTCCAGGAAAACGATAGCTGTGCATTAGCAATATTTCTTGGTGAAAGACGAGTTGCTACTACCCATTCTGAAAGCATTCGCTCAGAACACTTCCTTACTGTACGCTACTCTAAATTCTTGGTGTTTTCAGTCTGTGTGAAGTATTGCACGGGTCTGTCACTCCAACCAATTGCAGTCCAGCCGTCCCTCGCCCCGCACAGGCAAGACCCCCCCCCCCCCAGAAGCCATTTGGCTTCTGTGGTCAGTGGTCTCTAAGTCTGTCATTCTGCCTTTTGCTTTGCTGGACTGGGGAAAACTACAGTCTACCTACGTCAAGTACGAGAGATGAACCGCGTAACACCCAATCAGTCCTAAAGCGTTGTTGCTACAGTTAACGTTGTCGTAAAAGACGGAGAAAGAGCCAATATTCGAAACGTGGCAATTATTTGAATTTTAAATCTTCAAAGCCCAGACAGTGGTTGGTGTTATGTATATTAAAGTGCCGTGGATTACCGCGTGAATATTATGTTACCACGTCATATAATGAGGCCGATTGCTAATAGGAGAGCCTCTGACCGCGCAGGCCGACGGGAGGTTACGTTATATCACCATAATCACTTCCGTGTTTCTACACTTTCATGCAGATTACTCCAAAAATTTGATGTACCGTTACGTTAACAGAATATCATACAATGCTTTTTAGGGGCTTAGAATAAGACTTTCATAATTTACGTTGTGGACAGAATATTATGTTCTAAATAAACTTACAGAATACAGAAAGCATGAAATCCCACGCATTAAGTTTGTCTCCCATATTATAAAAACTGAGAACTCACTAGCTCCTACTGCAGTTTCGGCTAGCACCGATCACTCTGTCTACACTTTTGGTCTATATAATCACCAACTGCGCTATAATTTTGGCCCTCAATGCGACATCATAGACATGAAATATGGAAAAAGCTTCTTGAAAAATCTTTAGCAGTAATTACGCTATTCCAGAAAACCCACCAACCGGTACTGGATGTGTGAAGAAGGCTGTTTAATGGTAACTTGGCAATGGGCAGCGAAATATTTGACTCTCCTGCTTTAGAAAAAGCAAATATTAAGCTCACGCACCTTTTCCTTATTCTTGTCTATTTTTAAAGTGCTTAAACTTTATAAGCCTCAATACTTATGAATTTACGTTCTTCTTGTGTCGACGAGACTGGCTGTGCAGTCGGCGAAGCGTAACGTCTTCGACCACTCTTAGTACTGTGATCGTGCCTTTGAATGCGTCACTCGGGCACGGACATCTATTCGCCTTTCCTATGGCTATGTGTTGCTCTTTTTTGGTTCAAATTACGCGGTGTGATAACCCCCGCCTGGCCGATGCCGGTGGCCGCACGGTCTAAGGCATAGGTCTGCGGTCGCTGGGATAGCGCATTCGAATCCCTCCGGGACAAAGATGTCTGTCTCATGTTGAGTGTTGTGTCTTGTCAGGTAGAGGTCCGTGCGACGGGCCGATCCCTCGTCCAGGGGAGTCCTACCGAGTGTGTGTTTAGTCACTGAGTACGATCAGGTATAAAATAACCTTCCAAGCCTACAATGAGTAGGTAGAAGTCAGACTAAGAAAGAAAGAAAGAAAATCAATCCCCTCACTAATTAGTTTCAGCACTTTTCTGTAAGATCCACTGCTTCAGAAAATATTCTTGAATTCGAGGACAAGAAATTGCTTATTTCATAAAGCCATATAAAGCAGAAGTATATTTGCAATTGATAAAGAAGCATATGACAATTTGACGAATATTATGGATTTACTTACTTCGTTTTAGCCAAAATTTTATGCGTTCTTTTTCTAAATACATTTTCTGGAATTAAATTTTAAATGACACCTACGTATGATTAGAATTTGTGATTTCATAAATCATGACACTAGCAAATAGAATTTTATCTTTGAAAATAAACGTATATATACAGGGTATACACAAAAGAATGGTGAGGTTTCAATAGTGAAAACTATTGAAACCGCACCATTCTTTTGTGTATACTCTGTGTGTATATATATATATATATATATTGTCTTGTAAACAACGAAGAACGGAAGGTCGTATGAATTAAAATTAAATTAGGCAAAACAACTCTCGTGTATAGTGTAAATGGCCAATCTACACTCGCTGTATTCCAGGATTCAATTAATTTTGATAATGTCGACAAAGAGTAAAAGAGGCTATCGGAATGTGGTCACATATTACGTTTTCTTTATTTTATTTGACGGCTGATATATTAATTTAGAGTGACAAGTCACCGAAGGCAGTATTTGTTACGGGGTTATGAGTGGAATGACCCTCCCAGCCCTCTTCAGAGTATGCGGGGAAACGTAAATATTTTTTACAATTTACATGCCTATAGCTAACTACGTTGGTCGATATTCCGAGTAGTCCCCAGTCGCGCAGAGCAATTTGATCATAAGGAAGGAATACTTAATTATGAGCCGAGCAGTTTGTGTAGTGTTGTAGTGGGTTCTACTTAGAATTGCGAAAAAGGACACTGTTCCTTCTGCAAGATATCAGAAAATGAATCCTTACAGTAACCATTTCGTTCTTGGAACATCAGTGTTTACCCTGTGCTCACATATCCAAGGTTTCAGTTTTAAGTTTCTATATACAATTTCGGTTTACACTAGCGACTCCATCTCATACGGGAACTGATGTAATTTCCAAGTGTGCGGTGAAGAATCATCCATTTCGAATATTAGAATAATTATTATTTTTGTTACCATTATTATTATTAGTATTATTATTATTATTGTTATTATTATTATTTGTTAGCACCTTTAAACAGGGTGTTTAAAATTACATACCTCAAACAAGCCATGTTTCCGGGCTGTATTGTTCCAGCTATTTTGCGGTTCTAATGTAACTGTAGTATATGTAACATTATTTCCCATGTTAAGCGTTTTGTACTTTTACGTTTGTACTTGCTGAAGGATGCGCCCAGTGCCCAGTATGGCCGTTCTTTATAGTACTTGATGTCTTGCTTTCCAAGAATGCTGTTCAGTTATTTTCTGAATGATTTTGAGATGGTTCTAATTGCCTCTTTTGTTACAGGAATCAATTTTATTTTTAAATTCCTCACACACCCTCATGTTAATGCAAGATCTTCTCGTTTCAAAATCTTTAGGGTTTCTCTCTTGCTCATATTTGTATCTCATGAGATAGCAATTTTTAATAAGCGAAATGTTTCTTTCCCATCATCATGGATTATGATGTAGGCTCACAGTTCATTGTTGGGGATGGTTCTGTCAGTTTTCACTTATTGATTCCATAACACGGCTATCTTATTTTCATGACTTCTTTCTACTGATTTAGGTATATGCTTATACCAGTGTTACTTGTCTTGATCCCTATTTCTTTGCATGTGTTAAAGTGTAGTTGGGGACACGCTCTATCCTGTCGCTTTATATGCTGCCATTTTGCCTATTTTGTAATTATTATTATTATTATTATTATTATTATTACACAGTTCTAACCTCTCTACCAAATCAGCACCTAGAGCCACATGTGGCCACCCCCACCTCCTATCCTAGACCAGGGCTCTATAGCCTATGGCAGGCGTGTTCAAAGGAGCAGGCTGGCAGATTTTCTTGGAATGCGGCAGTCATTGTGGTTACAATTTTTTACCCGACCAATTTTGTTACATTACGAAAAATGTGTACGTTTATTCAATAGCTGAAAGTCTATAGACTGTACATGATTGTCATTATCACGAAAAGAATTTGTGATTTAGTAATATTCTATAAAAAGCGGAGTTGTGCGAAATGTTGACATGTCGTTGGTCGGGCAGCGGCTGGGGTGTATGTTAATTTGGATTAAAGGTTTTACAAAACCTGCAAAAAACCACGGCCCAAAAAGCGACCAAACCAGGACCACATAAGCAATAATGTATTGAGTCCCAGGGCGGCGTGCGAAAGGTATGTTTATCTTTCGGCCTGATGGCGATAACCAATCATTGGAGTTAAGTACACGGATTTTGTATGGAGATAGCGCCTTGACAAGCCTCATAACATGAACGTGTATTGAACTCTCTCTTATGACAACTATTGAAAGGGTTGTAATTATTTGTAACGTCTATGTTATTATCTCACAAATGTAAAGTACACTGGATCTGTAGATGAGTCGCACGGTACGTCCTTCCTAGGAATGAAATAGAGCAGCAATAATTCTACTAGTTAAGTAAGTCGGAACAAAATATAGTGCAGTAAGAAGTAGAATTTAAGGATTCCGTTCGGAACAACTGCTTTCAAATAGACGTATTTCTGCTTTCTTTCTTTCTTTCATCTTTGGTAGCCCTTCTGGTATGTACGAGTATAAAAGTGGTTATTGTTTGAGGGCTTCAATTTTTTTTTGGACCGTGACAGAATTTCAAGTTTATAAAATGCTTAATTTGGAGAAACCACGACTGGCAGTAGATAAGGGAGAAAAAATTATACTTTACTCGATGGGCAAGCCATCGCTTTATTAGATATTAAACAGTGGCTTCGAAAAGGAGAAAAATTAAATTTGAAGCTATACTTTGATGGATTTATACTGAAATAATTGACATAGATCCATGAAAGGCTATGCTGGACTGCAGATTTTGGTAGTGTAATAGGGCAGGCAATCATGTTGACCTCTCGAAAGTGAAATGTTACATTGCCACGCACATTATTTGCTGTTAATTTCATTTTGTGTTACAAATTTTAACTTGTTTCATCTGTAGGCCTACATGGCATATTCTCATAAATGCGTGAGTTTGGGCGCAAAAACCTGTTTAAATGTCTGATAAGTATAAATATGGTATGTTGGCTACAAAAACTTTTAGATTACTCGATATCTGATGTACCACAGCAGTATTGCTGAGTATTTAATTCTTCTGCTATTGTGCATTCGACAAGGCCTAATATTCCTGAAGACCTAAATCTTTCATTAGAGTTGAATATTAACGCCTTCAAGAAGTCACTATCATACATGCAGTGTTCCAGTCATGGTAACAGCTACACAACATTGATTTTGGGCTTCCGCCGCGATGTTGATGAGATCTGCGCTCTTCTGGGATATTACGTTGCGTAATATCCCAGAAGAGCGCAGATCTCAGCTACACAACTCTTTTGTTTTTCTCAGTAGCCTTGAACAAACATCCTACTCCAAAAATAAAAGTGATTACATTTCTGCCAATACGGCTCCGATTAGTATTAAGTCTAGCTTCATAAATGCGTGTGTAGTATAAAGCAGCCTCTATGGAACTTCAAATTCAAAAATCTTATGTAAAAATCAACAACTGAAATTACAGGAGGGATGTCTCAAGTGGTGAAAACCGAAACAAGCTAACCAACAACCAACCAATCACCAATTTACCACACCTTAAATTCTCGTCAGCATCAACGGCTTTATGTGTCAACCTCTATAGCAAATCTATGTATGGGATTCGGAATATTTTCCCCTCTAATATTTCTGGGGTCAAATTACAATTATTTGCAACGATGATTTATAGGTCCAAATATCTTCTTCGACACCTTATTTTCGAAAACCCTTAGCTTATGTTCCTCCCTCAATGTGAGAGATCAATCTTCACACTCATAAAAAAAGTCAAAATTATAGTTCCGTATATATTAATTTTTATGTTTTTGGATAAAACTGGAAGACAAAAGATCCTGCACCGAATTATAGTGGGCATTCCTTGAGTTAAAATTGCTCTTAGTACTTCATGAATGGAATTTTGATTTGTTATTTGTTCCCAAATATTTGACCTCGTCCACGCTTTAAAAAGTTTATTACCTGCATTTACGTTGTGATTTTGTCCTACATTCTGTTCACAGAATATATACTTAGTTTCCCCTCTGCACTAAATAGCTATATAAAAATGCAACGTAAATAAAACGTTGGCTATGACTTAAAATATTAAACTGGGATGACTGTGTGGGATAGGGAATTCATCACGGTAATCTGAAAGAGTAACAGATAATAAAAAAGTACTTGCCTGTAGTGGGCCCAGTAATTTGATTTCCTTCTATATACGAATCCTCATAAATGTGCATTAAGTCCTCTAATCTATTAATAAAGGCATTGTAGTTTTGAGCTGTTTGCAGGTTTATGCTCCGTAAGTATCTTAATCACTGTGTTTAGGATATATTAGACTATCAGTTTATTGTAAAATTTTTGAGGTATGGTCCAGTAAATATGTAATTTATTATTCCTTAAATGAGACACACACACACACACAGATATACAACCGGTTTAGTTAACCCTTTAAAGTTCACTGATTACTTTATGTAGCAAAACGCGTAAGAATAAAAAAGTTTTGAATTTTCTCCGCATATTATGTTTAGGTCTTCCGTCATATGGTCACAATAAACAATAATATATTCCTATAGGCTATTAAGGTACTATTCTTCACAATGGAGACAGTCTCTACTCTGTCAGTTAGGAACTGGGTTGTTAAATAAAATTTAGATTAACTTGCGGCTTTAAATGGTGAGGCATTCAATGCTTACATTAATTCGTAGGGTGAATGAATGGTAAGTAAGGGATGTTATGTAGTAGGCTGAGACTGAGTCAAGTGGTTTCATGTGATGCTGAGTGAAAATAAAGCACGTATTTTGTTAGGTTTCTAACAGACTGTGGGATGAAATTACAGAGAACTGCCTCAAATAGAGTTTAAGTGGTGCACTGAAAGCCTATAAATCAGTTTTGTAAGTTAAAATTAGAGTCATAAACATATACGTATGTTGGCGCATATAAGTGTTTACATGAATGCTTCTTTGCAGGTGCGTCTGCCTGCAGTCGTGTTGTGAAGACAACCTGTCCCTCTCATTCAGGCTGTGGGTCTAGACTAGGACGGTAAGTGGTCACAGGTAGAATGGGGTAGGTTTCACAGCACGAGGTTAACTCTTTGCAGCATACAATAGACTGAGGTAAAAATAAAGTTGGAATTGGCACAAACAATAGTAACCTAAGTTTAACTTGCATAACATTTTAGGTTTAGGTGTAACTACAATTTATTACATAGACTACAAATTATCACATAACATTTATAATATTTCAAATATTTATTTTATCGCTTCCGTTATTCGCTGTCAAATCGCATATTTGTGTAATTTTGCACTCCGTAGGCTCTAAATAGTCGCAAACAGAAGAAGGCGAAGTTCTGACATTACGTGTCCCCTTTTTAAAGGCTTGTGCACACATCGTAAAAATTTCATAAGGCCAGTAACCCAATATTGCCAAAACTATACAAATTGTTTGGAAACAACAATGAGTATAATTGGTAAGTTTGCAAATTCCCAATTTTGCGAAATAAATCAATTCATTATGCGTATTCCAGAAATATGAACAATTCAAGTTCACACATGAAGTAGCTCTCTTTTAATAACTAATTAGGAGATACGTGCCTAAATTTGCTATTATATTAACATAGCTATTTTAAGGAGTTAATTTACTTTATTGCGTTAATAATTACTCACTTGCCAAGAATTATTTCGTTTCCCTATGAACTTTCCCATCTACTGATTATGCAAATTCGGTACGCTTTTAAAAGGTCAGCCTTCTCTCTCGCACCACATCAATATGCTTGTAAATTCTAAACACTTACCGACAATTACTATTCAAATTTTTGCCTAAATTGTTGAAGGAGAAGTAATTAGTATACGCGATATGTGAAATTCTCACAGTGATGGGTTTCGACGTTAAGGTAATCGGAGATATGTACAGGGCCCCACATCCCAGACTATTTTAATATTATTCAGTACACTACTTCCAACACTCGTGCACCAGCATTCTTATTGCAACACTACTACTTATGCATATTGAGAGGAAATATATTGCATTGCACTCACCTACATTTCTCCTGTGTCGTTTATCTCGGCATGTAGCAGGCACTCTCCTGACAAACTCCAAAGAGTTTCCTGCCTCTGTTAGTAATCTAATGACAAAACTGCGCTCTTTTACGAAGACAATTCCACACGTCAACCTTCGCAATCACGAACCTCAAAATGAGAGATGTCACTCGATATTACCGACTACAGATCGTCTTCTCTGAAGCTAGTTTGGCGTGTGTTGTGATCCTTGACGACACGCGTTAATAATTTCACCGTGCGGAGAGCAAGGCTCCGTTTGTATAGGCTTCAGCGGCTTGGAGTAAGCAATGTCGTTAAAGCGAGCAGCAAAAATCCTTGTACTGAGGAAGAGAGACAGAGAATGATGACGACTACGTGGACGGCTTCTGCGCTCTTGCGGTAGGCGACGATATCTCTGTCTGGCACGTTGAAACCCATATCATTCCATCTCTTCCCCTCCTTCTCCCTTTTCGTCACAAAAATACCAACCGAACACACGACTTGTTCCATGCACTATCTTTTTCTATCGCTCACTCTTCAGGCACTACTTTAGCGCTCTCTCTTTTCTAACGTTGTTTTTCTTTTTATTCTACATTTCCATCTCAGCTATCTCCTTTTTCCGTACCTTTTGCCTCATACCTCGCAGGCACGCCCCTTTCTGTCTTCCCTCCGCGTCCTCACTAAACTCTTCCACATGTCCCTTCACCCTTGCTCCCTCACCCCTTGCTTACCCTGAGGCCCACCTACTCATCTGGACCAACCACACAGCATCTCTGGCTGCATGCGTGTAAAGTAGACTAGAAATGAGTTGGTGAAAACAAGTGAATTTGGAATTAAGGGTACAGAAGTTCCAAATCGTGACTATTGATAGAATTTGGGGCATTCTGCATTCGGTTCTTTCCCCACTGTGATCCATACACATTATTCTGTTTGGTATTATAGTCCTCATGAAAGTTTGCATATTCTTCCTTTACATGTCTGTTTTTTCGTTAATTAAGCCATAGAGTCTCGCCGAAATTTCAAGTAATTCTGGGATAATAAATTTGTTAGACACGTGAAATGATTCTTTTTATGGGTGACCAACTCACTGAAAAGTCTCTAATACACAATACGTCAGTGGATAATGAACCATTCCCGCATCAAAATTCGAAGCGGTGGAATAATGCTGTGCGTAATCCGCCTAAATGCGGCTTTATTTTGAATTGTGTGAGATGTAGAGTAGACAGATTGAATGACGTCATATTATTTCACTACTAAACCTAATCATTCTCGTATTTCATAGCAAAATTACTTCCATATTCCATTTGTAGGCTGGAATAATTTCCTTGAGCCTAACACTTAGAAACATGCTTTGGAAATGTAATAGAAAAGTTTAAGTGACAGCTGTAAACATGCACAAAATATGAGTGTTGTACAGGCAGGTATTTTGTAATTATCCACATTGAAGACCGTGAAAATATCGGGCCACTTTTTCAAATCCAAATATTTCACTGAATCTTTATTAACACACACACGGTATTCTAATTCCTAACATATTTATTATTAGAAGATATTTATTCAAGAGTTTACTCTTACAGACCCATGAAATAACTTCTGTGTAGGAATCATACTGTCTGTACTTTACGTTTCCTATTCGCACTGGGTCACAGTTCATCCCTTGACACTGTCACGGTAGCACACGCTTCAGCACTTGAATTGATAATCTCACAAGGCTTTGACACTCCAACATGAGTACAAGTACTAACTGTAGGTAAATAAATACAGAAACAATTACGCTACTTCTTTGTCCGGCTATCAGTCCAGAAAAGATGCTTGTGTAGACACATTTGTCAGTCCCAACAGTGCACAAGCCACAATCCACAATCCACAAACTACAATAGCAGACACTTATCATGCTCTGTGTGGAAGAAAGAGTAGAGGCAGTCGTCAACATGCGGCTGACTTTCCAAAGAAGCCGCGGTGTTTCCTTGCTGTCTCCGCGTGTCTCCTCAGACATATGGTCCTGTCTGCAAGGTTTCCTCTACACAACTCATGCACACACACATAACCTAAAGTTATAAACACCCTTCCTTCCATTTAGTGCTAATTAATATAACGGCACATTATGTACCGCAAAGGGGAAGGGGGGGGAAGAGATATAAAAAAAGATGAAAGGAAGAAAGGAAATACATATAAATCCTACATAGACCTAAGTATAAAAGTAAACTTAAAGTAGTTGAGAATCGTTAATCTGTTTTATGTTGGTCCTAGAACGTCAAGTGTATATAGACACACAGTAACGGCAGTCATTCAGACGAGAGAAGAGGGACTTTGGTGGAATAAAAAATAGCCACAACTACTCTTTTCTAATAGACAGTTATACTACTTTAGGCAACAATTAGGCTGTACCTACTTGACCAAACTTTGTGCTGGAAATTAACCATAAGTTTTGTCAAAAGATTTCAAAAAGGTTCCCATAAATACAAGAAAATGAGAAGACCGTATATGGGTAAATGCTTATGTCCAAAACCAGAAAGGCCAATACGAACTTGTTTCATAGGATAACGCCTGTGAAGTTGGCCAAACTTGCAACTCGACCACTTGTCATATTTGGCCACACTTTTACGGAACCAGCGAATTCCTTTTATATTATACTAACTAACTAACTAACTGACAGGTCAATTCCATAGAGAAGAGTCCTTCCTGAGAAGCTGACAGGTTCTAAGATAGTCAAGAAATTCCCCGATTTTATGGAACCCGAAGGTTTATTACGCCATTCACAAGCGCTCGCTACCTGTCCCTAACCTAAGCCACATTAATCCAGTCATGCCCCATTCCCTTTCTTGAAGATCCATTTTAATGTTATCCTCCTATGTAAGCCTTGGTCTTCCAATTGGTCTCTTTCCGTCAGGTCTCCCAACTAAAATCCTGTACGCATCTCTCCTGTCTCTCATGCATGCCACATTCCCCGCCCATCTCATTATATTATTCATTATTTTCTTCATAGTGATTAATCCATAATTTGGACTCCTGCATGCCTTAATTCTTGGCGACAGTTTCACATTTAGCGGTATGCTTTATGTAAAACTTCTACCTTCATATTTTGACCAAAAGAAAGTGTTGTGTATTTTCTGTGTCATATCGTAGGCCTGTATGTGCCTAAGTCGTAATTCATTAGCAGAACTACTTTTTACATATTTCCCCTCCATTCTTTCTCCACAAGTATGGACAAGAGATTGGAATTTCCCGGTGGCAAATGTTCCATTAGAGTACTTCAAGTCCCTCTTGATTGGCAGGCTTATGTACCGTCTTTCCAACTCAGCCACTGTCTCTGCAGTCTGAAATGTACATTTGCACAAGTGATAGCTCTACGATTCAATTTTCGTAGCGTCAAGAATTTTCCATAGTTTGGCCACCTGTATAATTTGGGTGGCCTTGAATGGAAAAGAATGTGGCCAAAATGGACAGGTTTCGCTGTAACTGCCTCCTTACTCCGAAGTAAACATCGACTTGGTGGATGACACAGTAATAATGAGATGTTAGATGACAGTCACACTATTGTTGGTGCCTATTTTTAAACCATGTTCAAGACTCTACCAGGAGATTCTGATTAAACAACAAATATTAACTTATTTAACAGCACAAAGATTTGGTTGATAGGAATCTGGCATAAGAGCGTGGTTTGATACAAACTGGGCTACTTAAATCGTCGCATATAAGTAATGCTAAATTAAGGTATGTCGATGAATATAATTCTACTTTTCTCTTCCTTGATAAAAATGACCGTTAGTCGTTCACAATTGTGTGTAGTATAGAATTCTAATAACCGTGGTTATTAATTTGACAAATTTCCTAAATATTATTTTATTCATGGGGATGAATATGATATTATAAACTAATACGAAAAGGGTTCTTAAAGAAGCAGGATCTAACAACTGGAATAGCTCAAGTTGCGCTCCACAGTCGCACTTTGGAACGATAACTATTGCACTATAGACGTGCTCTGGCCATTGAAATGTAACATTATAAGCAGTATTGGAAAACTTGTTAGCAACTATGAATGTATACAGTATCAACTCTCGCCTTATTCCGTCAAGTGATTATAACAAATTATATAACTTCTAATGTCATAATTTTTATTGATATTAAACAGACGTAAGTACGCTTATTTACACGTTGAATTGATATAATGTTACAAAATAATGACCTTGCCATGGCTCAGGCGGTTAGACGCCGGCCTCTCACGGCGGAGGCCCGGTTTCGATCTCGGGTCAAGTCATGTGGAATTTGTGGTTGACAAAGTGGCACTGGGACAGGTTTTTCTCCGAGTACTTCGGTTTTCCCCTGTCAATTTAATTCAACCGGTGCTCCATTACACGGAAACACGAAAATACTAATCACCTTCATCATAGAGTTGCACAATAAGCCTCAAGGCTGAGGTGCTCCCGTAGCATCTGCTGCGGGGCCCATCACCAAAAAAAAAGTTAAAAAATACAGGCCTAAACATAAACCGTTTTTACACTACAAAATTTACCTCTCTAGGCACACATGCTTCGGTAAATATGTTATCATTATCAGCACCTACTTGACAGAATCACAAAAATTCTCATGATATGATCTTGCAAAGCAGAAAGGGCAGTTACCCTCAACATGCCATATTGATAAGCGTACACACTTGCATACCTACAGTGTCACAGTTACTATCATCTTGTCGCTATCATGATATGAGCCTGCAAAATGCTGTATACAACACTTAACTGAATATTACAAGAATTTCCCATTCTAGAATACAAAACATACAATTTATTCATGTTGGTTCCTGTCTGTTAATCAGAAAAAAATTAGTTTCCTTCCTCCTACATTATCCTAAGGCTAAAACTGGTCAGCAAGCCACGAGGCTATTCATATGTTAAACAAAAATATCACTTTCTCCCCACTGTCCTCACTTTTATTTATAAAAGAGCAATTGTCTTTATTGCGCTGCATTATTTACGCCTTTGGGCCAACGTATCTAACACGAGTGTAAGCACAGATGGGTGTTGGTACGAGATCTTCATAATTTACAAGCCACAACGTATGACAGGTCTAAAGACAGTATGTTGTAAGTTCTCTTTACGGCCCCGTGAAATACCGAGTGTCACATCACAGAAGAAACAACCTTCGGGCTTCGTCTAAGCTCCTACACTCACAGCAATACAGCCGGTTGTTGATAACAGCTAAAGGAGAGCAGTGTGATGTTCTTAAGTGGGTTCTTGTGCATCACTAGCAAAGATATGAATGAACAAAAAAAAAAAAAATCGTATTTGCTTTGTTGTGCGCCAGAAAGATAAGGGTCCTCTCTCTCTTCCGACGGCTTTTAACAATACATGTAGAAATATAGGTAATATACGCAAAGAAAAATGACATCCACATTTGGTAAAGAACTCACAGTCAACTGGCAATGTTTAAAATCAAATTTTCCATGTAAAGTTGGTTCAAGGACCGTGCCAGACAACGTGAATTTTTACTCTATGCATCCTGCTTATGGTAACCGCTTACATGAAAGAGTGTTAATGGATGAGGTGGAGTAATGATAGAATTACAGCTGGCAGGGATATACAGGACCTACTTCAGCGCAGCCTCGTCGTCAACCACAAGACTTTTTTGGGACTGAACTCGAGGCTATGCGAACGTGACCACTGGAGCCGAAAGCAGCTACCATAAATTATCTTCCGAGACATTTTTATAGAAATATAAGCCTATAGAGACTCTTACCCTGCGAATTGATATCAGTCATGTAGATAAGAAGAAGTTTCAATTTTGTTAAGTGACGTGCAAGCTGCTCTGTTACACGTAACCCACGTGCATGCTTTTATTACATAGAATGAGTAAAGCCTATTGGAACTTAATTTATTTTAGAGCTGTATTTCTGAATTCATTCGAGAATAATTAATAGGTAAATTGGGATCCATAGGAGTTTAATTTAACTATATGAAACACAATGCAACGTGGACACCTGATAGTTGTCCAGCTGGTAAATAATTTACTCGGCTTTAAAGAACCCAAAACTTCATAACTGGTTGACAAACCACCGTTCTGGTCTCTGAATTACAGCAGAAGAATTAAGTTCACATCACATCACCCTGTTGATCTAAGATCGGTTTAACGTTATCTTCCAATCACTGCCTTTGTCGGTGTTTTCCAATCATTTTTCCATGGAGGAAGGCGTAAAATAATTTTTATGTTCCTAGGAACCCCTGTGTATGAAAACGTTTAGAAAACAGAAAATATTGTTGGTGGGGAGAGCAATTCAATTACTTTTATATTAATGTCAAGAAAATTAATTTATGAAGAATTAAGTCAGCATATATTGCAAAAACGAAGCAGTTTTCTCTTTTTTTAAGTACGTAATTTTTTCCAGATGTTACAGTATTAAACCAAAATAAATTTTACTTAATCATAAAAAAATCACATCCAGAGTCAAGATAAGTAAGGTTTACTTCTAGTGTGACACTTGGGCTTGTTTCTTATTGCACAAATGACGATTTCTTGGCCACTATTTCTCGCGATACCCTTAAAGGTGTTCTGCGGAACCATACTTCTGCAACGCTGACCTGTATTCACCGTGAAGTCTCTTGCCTTAAACATATCTTGCTAAAATATTGTCACAAATGTTTCATGCATTCTAATGTTAAAGTTAAACAGTTGCTCCTTTTTCTGAACAAAGTTCTTGAATCTAGAAATATTGCTGAGGTACAGTCTTCTAAGATATGACGCCATATTGTTTGGTAATTTGTTTAATCTACTTTTCAGAGGAGCTTGCTGCAGCCATCATCATTGTAGTTAAAGAAGAATAATTCGTTCAAACATATCCTAAGATGAAGGCAGCAAGCTTCTGTAACAAAGTACCAAGTAACATGGCTTCATATCTCAGACTGTTGTCTTTATCAACACAGATGCGAAAATCTTAATTTGCACACAAATTTTTATTCCATACAAAGCTTTCAGACCGGTTTTGGGACTCAACGAACCTCCGACTCATAAGGAAATGAAAGTTCTTTTTTCAGAGGTAAAGCCGCTGGGGCGTGAAGCTGAAGTTTTATCTAGTGGCGATATTAATAACGAATTAATTTATACCACCATGCTACACTTACGCCATCACAGCCTACACATGGGCAACATAATAGACTTTGTGGCTCTTTTTCTTTACAATACTGTTTTTATGTTTCACCAGTAAATTAACATTAGACCAGCAGCAGATATGTCGCATTCAATTCCAGTCATTCCTGTTTATGGTGGACCCTGTTATGGCTTATTCCCGGCAAAGAACAAAATAAAGGAAATGAGTAACCTGTTCATGTATGGCTCTGTGTGTACCAGTGTGTTCTATTCTCGACAGATGATCTACCATGACTATCACTGGCCACTCACGTAACAAAAGCGATCATTAAAAACTAAGAATGGATATCCACTGATGGAAAAGCTGTAAAGTCGGCAGCGTACCAAATTGCTTCTACCGCAATAAAACCATTAACACAACTTGGCTATCAAGAAGGAAGAGCACCCTTTGTCTAACGGGATACAGCTAAAATCCTTGGCTTTACAAAAAATGCGGCAATTTCATTATAGTTGGTATTCGATACAATCCCTTCGCAGCGTTTATACAATAATATGTAGGCTAGATATTGGCTGATTTTATGTTACTTCACGAAGTTTTTTTAACTGTAAAATTATATAAACCAATCTTCGAATAAGAGGAGAAAGCGACTATACTGCTAAAAACACGTTAAGAATTAGGAGGGAGGTTTTTGTGGCCTTCTTGAAAACAATAGCCCGGCATTCACTTGAATAGACGTACGCAGTCTACAGTCAGACTGTGGGTAATCAAGGGGCAAGAAATTTAAGAGAAATAATGATCTTAATTCTATACAAATCTGCATATAAAATGTTATGTTTCGTTGACTACATTACGTATATGTGACATTCTCATGGCGGTTTGTGCCAATATTACGTCCTTCTGAGATGTGACGCCGTGCGATTTGGTGGAGAGATAGCAGCATTTCGCAAGGAAACTGCTGCCATTATTTAAAAACTGAAAAGGCGTTACGTCCCTGATGTCCATACTCTTTATTATATGTTTAGCTGTGATTTGACTTAACTAAGCCCTCTCCCATTGGAACTGCTTAAATTATTCTTTGGTGCGTCATGCGTTAAGTATAAGCTGTAGGCTAAATAGTGTGCTTATTAGACAGAACTACTGTCAGTCTCTGGGGACAGTATATGCAGGTTGCTCTTTAGAAGGGGGTGCAGCTCAGTGTTTGCTTCTCCCCCTGTTTACCGGAGAAATGAAACAGATCCAGTTTCCGAAGGCTGTGTTTACTTTTTGTGTTTTTACTTCTGGAACACTAGACAATGTACTAAGTTCGGAAGCCAAGTAGTCGTCAACAAAGTGTTTTAAGTTAGTAAAACAGTGGCATTGTAGGAAATAATAAAGTGGCTCTCAATGCGATCACGTACAATGTCATGAAATGTAACAATAATTTTCACACATTATGTCGACAGTTAATGCAATGTTATGAGACTGCCATACGATAAATAAATTTATTTTCGAGTTTCCATATTTGGAAAAAACAATGTTGCATTAAATGTAAAATTTACTGACACATTATGTATATTCAGTAAATCAACATCCTTTTTTGAAAATTTTTGAAAATATCAGCTAAATCATTTCACGTCTTGTTATACATTTATTTGTGTACTCAATTAGGGCAAATTTATAGAGACACACAAAATTCTACAGAAAGCTTTTTAACAACACTCTCCCCGGGGTTAAAGTGGTCTGTGCGTGAAGTTGACGACTCACCTGCAGCTGTATAATGTCCTCATTCCGTGAACAGGCAAAATTGCACTTAATTCCTTTCCTCCAAAATGACTTTCTTTTAACACTTGCTGACGAAAGTTAGAAACAATAAAGCAGAATGCTGCCTGCGCTAGTTTTTTTTTTTTAGTTTTTAAACCTCAGGCAGTGCGGAATAAAAAGCAAGAAGGTCCAATTCAGCTTAGAAAGCCGATTGAATTACGTGCAACATCAAAACTTTAATACATTAATTCAGTATACTTAGAATCGAGAAGTACAAATTACTTGGAATATTTTTTCTTGTAAAATTTCAAATCTAATTTTAAAATCCAACAAAATCCCGTTCAGTGCCTATGCCTTCAGTTCCGTTGAAATAAGTTTAAAAGATTTTTTTTTGTCAGAAATATGACTGAATATTAGCCTACTCTAACCTGAGGTCTTCTCAGATATTAGATTTAATCTGAAAGGCCTCTAAGCCTCTCTCTAAAAGGAGAAATGCATAGTGACAGAAATATAACAGCTTCTGGAAAATAAATGCTATGCAAAATAGGGGGAATATTTGTGCTTTAATGTAAATGGCTCTGGGACCCACGAAACGTCCTATCCAATGAGCAAAGCAGACATTTTCCCGGGACACGAAGCGGTCTTCGAGCGAGGCTGATAACTCACAGCCACATAGTGCTAAGTTAAGGATAAGTAGCTGTTTTTACACTCGCCCTCTTGTCTTCACAGCGTGCCTACGTGCAGTAATATCTATGCCTCGTATAATAAGACTATTCATATTTTTGCAATGGTATTTCCTGGTGCTGTTTGAAAAGAAGCATAAAATAATATAACACTCCTACACTTGGTGATTATTTGTGCAAACGTTGTTATAAGTCTGCATAATTGGGATGGTACATGTCACATAATTCGGGCTACTTACCTTACACGATATTTATTATTATATGTTATTGTAAGACTCATAGCAACAAATTCCCTTCAGAAGACATTTTCCTTAACACATAGAGACAAAGTTGTTTAGTCTTGAGAATTTAATTTATCAATTATTTCTGGTTTTATTCATTGGGCTTTCTATACAGCTAATGGCATTTTTCAATCAAATATATCACAATATGCACAGTTTATAATTGAAACCTTGGGCTTTGGGCAGTAGGTGTTGCAGCTTAAAAATTATTTTTATGTTTCAAAGTAAAGAATTTATTTAAGAAAACCGATGGTTATATTGAAAAATCCAACACGTTCTTTCAAATTTAATTCAACTTGCCCTTCGCCATTTTTCAAAACATCTTCCGCAAAATACGTATGCCTTTCGGAATAAAGAGGTAAAAAGCTGATTCGCATCATTAGAAGAAGTGGAAATCCTTGCTAAGGGATTTTCTTGCTTTCGTGGGGGTGAATTTATAGGATTTCCTTCAGAGTAAATGTTCCTTCCCACTTATTCCTGTCCTTAAATAGCCCATAATAGCGCACACTCTTCTCTGGATTTAGTCCCTTCGTCAAAGTGATCAGATGGGAAGGAGAAAGACAGACGAACATGCTCACCATAAAAAAATTCCAGACATCGAAGTACACAAAATAATCCTACTAACTACAACACTGAAGTTAGGATATTGGGTAAAAAGTTAAATTTCTCTACGCAAAAATCTGTTTAAAATAGGTAATGTACCTAGATATATAGAATGTGTTTATTTCTTTTCAGATTATTAAGTCCTTAAACATTGTGAAACTAATTTATAATCTGATAATACAGGTCTCAGCCGAACATTTCGTGAAGGAATTTCGTGATTTTTCATGGCAATATAGTGCAAGGTAAACTGTGGAATAAACGCTTAAAATTCAATTAAGGTTTCGGAAAGTTTAACCTTACAATAATATTTTTATCAATTTTATGTATAAAATAGTTTATTTAATAATTAATTTGATAAAATAATCATAAGAACAGAGACACACGAGGTTAAGTGTAATCTGTATTATGGCACTTCTGTGGTGACTTAATTTTCAGCAGAAATAGAGATAGTATGAAATGCTTTACCCAAATTAAGTTGGAAAAATTCACAATTTTTTCAGTTAATAACTTCTGAATCCAGTTCCATTTCTAACTCGTTTTAAATAAAATTAATTATATTTTATATTCTCATTGTCTCACGTGATACATTTTGTAGCGTTGTTCGTATAAGCAACTGGCAGTCGAGAATTGCCTCTTTCTTAAATGATGTTCAATACGAGTACGCATATAAGTAGTGTGTTTAAATACTTCCATTTGTTACTGTGTTTGAATCCCGAAATGGAAATCAAATATCACATATGAATATTTTGTTTAGAGTGTTATTCCAAACTTATTTATGTAGATCTGAACATCTTCGTATATGTTACATATATATATGCAGTTTCGGTCTCGCTACGTGATTCGTGGTTTCAGGTAAACAAGTACTAAGATGTATCTGTGATATCCAATTTCCATTTTATTTAACACAATTGCTTCTTTGACATTTAATCAGCATTAAATATAACCAGTAGGAAGCATCACCATTAAAATTAATCACTTAATTAATTCGAATAATCCGTTTCATGTATCTACTGATCCTCTTGGAATTAAAAAAACCGGCCAAATTTGGGATAGTCCTCCATTTTACGTGCATTTATATTATTATATTATATATAAAATATGACATATAATATATATTATATTATTTTATTATTCATTATTATCATTTCTTTTTTAATAACTTTATTACTTTTTATCGGTTATTGATTTTTCTGAGTTTCTGACATTATAAGTGAAAATTAGACCAATATACTTAGTAAACACAGGCACTAAAAGAAGACGAATACCTTCACAATTTAAAACTTTAATTCTCTGTTTTACTCCACATCTTGATTTGTCCTGCGAGTAGGTTTACATTCATCTGACGTTTAGGGAAAATGTTCGCATCTGTTCTTACCAACGGTTACTCACACCTCATTGAGACGTTCAAGTAAAGGCGGGCATTCTTCGAAAGAAAACTTGACCAAACATTAAAGGGATTTCAGCTAAATTCAAACTGGTTAATTTCCTGAAGACTTTTAAATAAAATTAACTGCCTTTGCGTGAGGCAAGAGCATTCAGTGTGAATATTCTAAATAAATCCTTGACTATGATCTTACTCTGAGCTCATCTTGAGTGTGACAATAAAGTTGAGAGACTCTAATGTGAGCAGGCTACTCCCTATATGAAAAGACATGACAGCGCAAACACGTGCCTTTGAAATTACGTCCACTTCACCCTAGATCTGTGCAGGTGGCAAAAATTCGTGGTCTCGTCTCTAACAAAGCTGTTATTTCAGCGCTATTACCCTAAGAATTATTACACATCACACGACATGTCGGTGTCTCTAAACCACCAGCATCGAACACTGGACAATGAAGAAACAATGCTTGTGAAATATGAAAATTAAAACAATAATATAAAGTGAGACTCAAAGTTCATGCTTTTGAGAGTGTTCTAAAAAAATACGAATTCAGGAATTTTCTTTAACACATGTCAACCAAAAAAAAACGGAAGAAATTACAGTTTTTCTGTACAAGCAATGAAGGAATATACGAATAGTAAATGTATAGCTCCAATCATTCGTAACCTCTGCACAAGGTAGAGGTGAGTGGTCAAATTTACCCCCCCCCCCCCCGGAAAATGCCACGTTACCTACTGAATATGAGGCTGGATGGTCTCCAGAGAAAGTCTGGACGGTTTGGAAAACAGACATTTCTTTACTCTTGCCAAGATTCGAACCCCGGAACTTTTACTCCGTAGCGAGTTACTATACTAACTACTCTACTCCGGCTCCATCAAATACGGGCAACGCAATATTAGAACCTTCTAACAAATTTAGCAACACCTCACTTGGCTTTAAGTGACGATATTAACAACCGTTTTGTGTGAGTGTGAAATCTGCCATTGTGACCTGAGCATTACGATGTAGAGGTAAGTGAGCAATTTTGGACATTACGTAATAGATAAACTTAGTAATGAATAGAGACTACCTTATATTAAGTAAACAGTAAATTTTAGGGCGTTTATTACGAACTGAGCATGTAGCTAAATTTTGGTGTGGAAGACTTTTGGAATACCTCATTTCAAATATTTGAAAAGTGGAAGGGAAAATATACTTAACACCTTCGAAGACTGAGTCCTAGTCCAAGCCCACATTCAAGTTGCTCCGCAAAAGGTTCAGTGTCTTTCGCTTGGCGTCCAGCCCACCTTCCTCCGGGTCTAGTGCTAGGAATTTATTATGTAGCGAGACTGACCACTGCTGGTACAGTTGCCTTGGGGCTTCTTCTTAATGAGAGGACGGGTCTGTCTTGTGTCCAATGTCTTCGTCTTTTTACATATCAATATTTAAATACGTACACGTTGAGAGAACTAGGCAAACGAAATACTATTTGCATTTGTGCATATGTACAATACAACCTACTCCCTTGCCAGTCCAACCTTTGCAAAGCAGATGCCACATCTTACTTAGCTTAAACAGCAGCTTACTCACTTGAACGGTCGTGACTTTCATTTAAGACTCCCCACAGAGTTAAAGGATCTTCGCCCACAAACCCTCTACACAGCGTTTCTATCTTAAAAAAATTGAAGATATCATACAGAAAATCCCATATTCTGAGACGTTTGTGTTTCGACATGCAGGTCACGGTCAGATGGCGCAAGTTATCAAATGATCAAACAATGCGCTCGTCATAACTGCAACAGGAAATATCACCTTATCCACTGCCAAATTTCCGATTTTGTGCTGGAGATCCATTGCATTGAAAGAACATCTGCTTCACAGACAGCGGCGCATGTATAAAAAGCCACACAAGAACAGTTTTCAGGAAACTACCGTACGGCTGAGCAGTCTACCAAGTGCCACATAGTGGCCAACGGCAATGGCCCTGACCATACCAGCACAAACTTTGAGGCTGAAGTGTACCTGATAACCAGGTTCGCGGGAAGCACGAAAATTAGTCTTGCGCAGAACTGGCTATTGTGGACGCTGAACATGTTTTCACGCGTAAAACACGTTTCGTATGCCCACAGACTTGTGCAAGCGGAGCTTATCCGCCGCGCTTCGATGCCGTAGCTATTCACAGACATCACGTGGAAGCAGACGTGCACTGTGCGCACAGTGCTGCTGATGCACTTCACCGTCACGAAGTACTTCAAATCCTCTTGCCTGTAATAAGTCCAATTATTGTGCGACATGCGTGAGTTTCTATACGGCTGTCATTCCACAGTTGCAATTGTGGCCACTTCATTGCCTTGTGTCCATAGAGCCCGTAGGTGATGTGCATTCACAAGTGCCGTAGGTGTTACACTTCATAGCTCATGGAGACTGTGAAATTGTTGGAGAGCATTAGCGTCTGGATGAGGTCGACAAATATAACATAGCATATATTTCCGTGCACCAATAGCAGCACGACTATTACAGGTAAATAGGGTAAGGGGCCTGTAGCAGCATTCGTTGTGTGTGTATTCCATGATCATTTAAATAGAAGTGAGCCCTGCTGTGCAGTACGCGTCTGGAGAACACTTAACATTATGCTTTAGCGTCTGAGAAATTTGTTAATTTGACGGTAACTATATCTAAAGAATGTAACGTCTTAGGACGCAAGTATTGTAACACTCTCTACTTACATTTAAGCAAATAATCAGACTATGGTACACTTGTGAGCTCATTTCCTTTCACCTGTCTATACGAGTACTGCCTTGTGTGTGTTTGTGTGTGCCTACAGACAACTTTCGCTCGTCATTGTGATACTCTTTCCATATTTATGACGCAGCTTGGTTTGCGTGAGGTCACAGAGTGCTTTATTTAGGTTTCATGAAATGCAGCTGACTGAGTTGGTGTACGTACACCTACAGATGGCAGTACGATCTTGGATACGATAGAAATTGTTTGGTGCGTGACGTCAATGAATGATTTGTTTGATTTGAAACAGCGCATACATATTATGGCGGTCAGTCTTAGAACGGGTACGTGGCTAACAGTATTTATAAAACTTCAGTTCCTACATCACAGAGAACACAATTCTTGTACATTATAAAGAACAAGCTATTCAAGCTGTTTACAGTCTTAATCGGTATTAATATGAAAATAATACGAAACTTAAAAACACAATGTGTGACAATATGCAGAATTGTTATTTTTATACAGAAGATGGAACATATAATTACCAGTGGACTTTACATTTTAACATGATGGTAGGATTTCGAAAAGCCTCAGACATTTGAACAATTGGGTTTAGTGCTATAGAAGTTGCTGAAGTGCTGTCAGACGTTATTTAGTTATAAGACTGTCGTAATGAAAACAACTAAACAGAACATAGTTGAATTGCAGCCATTTTGAAGTAAACGGTCTATCAGTTGGCGCTTGGGGTAAAGCGACTCTCTTAAAAAGCGAAGAAACCGACCATAAATAACATAACTTGTGGGAGGAAGACAATTGTTACAGCTCTAAAAGTTGATACCAAGGCTGGGCTCACATTATTTTATACATTATGAAATCCTTTCAGAAATAAAAACGTTGAAAGTGGAATAGTAGCTGGGAGCAAGGCAAAGAAGAAAGGGATTTGAAAACGAAACAATAAAGCGAACTAGATGATTTACGATTTTTAGAATCAACGCAAATAAAGAATGCATATAGAGTGGTTCTAAATAGAGAGAAAAGAAATCCATCAGCCATAGTAGCTATACGTGTAGGCTACATGTTACTGAAAACGCCCGGGGAAAAGAAGCTTAGGTTGGTAGCTACAGAGACAGAGCCGAATAGCATTTTTATGAGTTTCCAAACGACCCCATTTTGACCATCTGAGAGTATAATATAATGTGAAAACTTCTCTGTCGGAAAATAAAAATGAGCAACGAGAACTAAAAGGATAAAAAAGAGAACTGAGATGAAAAACCTAAGTTAGATCTTAATTAAGTCGTAGACAGAGTACTGCACTGTAAAGTCTGGAAAGAGGACAAAATGAGCACAAACCTTCGAAAACGAACCTCTTTCTAAAACTCACCAATCAACTTGTGAGGAAGATGAAAATTTGTGGTCCTGCTCTGTGGTAAACTTCGCACGTGATTGTGGGATGTAAGAATAACGTACGTAAATATTACTGCTTATTGGACAAGAAAGTTGGTCTGTTAGATGGTCTCTTATGTCTCTTATGTCTCTTATGTTACGTGAAAATTAACTTCCCTTCCACTCTTTATCATGTTGGCTACATGTTCAAGGCAATAGCAATGAAGTGAAATTGAATTCCAATGATCTAACACTTATACATTAATCTTCATATCAATTCTCTTGTGCTAAATAACTATCAGATTATAATCTGCAAACATTTAAAAGGACCTACATTTCTATGAACGTCTGATTTCATGGTCTTACATATGTCTGAAATGTTCGATTCGTATTTTCGGCACATGTAACGACGTAAGCAAAACTGCCAGAGCAACTGCAAAACAACGGTCGATATAAAGCTTTGAATTGTGTCATATATGACAGATTGTTATCTCTCCAGACATTAAGTAAAACAACTGTAGCTAGGGATTAGCTTAGTTTACTTTCTACTCTTGCGGTGTGTGTCTGTGAGGGGGGAGGGTAACGGATACTTATTTTTTCTTATGGCTCGTCAGCCCTATATGGGCCAGGGCCTCCTCGTTTCGTCGAGGTTTCATGATCACACACTTTAGACACACCACAGTAGGTAGGACTCCTCTGGACGAGGGACCAGCCCGTCGCAGAAACCTCTACCTGACAACACACAACACTCACAAGAGACAGATATCCATGCCCCCGGTGGGATTCGAACCCACGATCCTAGTAAGCGAGCGGCCGAAGACCCACGCCTTAGACCGCAAGGCCACTGGGATCGGCAACGGATACTTTTGCAATAATAAATTTTTATCATTCTCAAATGCATGTCGTAAACAGGTAGAGTTGCAGATAAAAAAGCTGTATGTAACTATCAACTATTGCGGCCTTCAGACATCTGGAATTTAAGAATAAATTAGGTAAAGTAGGCATTTCCTTAAGAATGTGACAAGTTCTCCCAGTTTTGTTTAATTAATAATCGCCGAAATTGTAAGAAAATAAAGAATTTAAGTTTTTGATCTTTACTTTTGTCATAAAAGCTAAAGAGGAAATTTATATATATATATATATATATATATATATATAAGTATTTATAAGCTCTAAGCTTCGAAGTACGGGATATTGTAATTCACGACAAAATTTAACCCTTTAAACGTAAGTGGTTGACTTATATATCTCCAGATTTACTACTAAAGATTTCTCCATTTCTTTCACACACTATTCACTCCTATTCTTTCGTTTGATTGTTACAAGAAGCATTGACTATTTTCATAGACAGCTTTAACAGATTGGTCTTTCTAATAAAAGAAGACTGTGTTTCCTGTGAGGTAAAAGTGAATCTTTATAAGTAACGTAGATTAATTTTTGCCTTCAAGATTTTAGTAAAATAATTTTGAATTATTTTAAGAAGTTTTTATATAAAATTGCATCCAAAATAAGACATGTCGTAATCTACGTTTGTGGTTGTGAAGTTGCTCCAGGGTGTTGAATATGTAAGGAAATGTACGCCTACTATAATAATATATGATTAATTGTGTCCAAATAATATCAATAATTGAGAGAAATATTTTACTTTTTCCTGAAGATTTTTTTTTAATTTCTCTGCAATGAATATTTCTGTACTGAAGCTGTACCGCCATATGCGTATAAGTGCGTATAAAGCGTATAAGTGCGTGTAGAGCTTAAATAGTTTGCTGCTATTTTAAAAAACATTTTTATTTAACGCATATTTATTAAACTTCCCACAATATCATACGTTTAACAGGTCTTCCTCAGGGTTGCAAATATGCCTGAAAAGGAAAGCCGTCTGAATAAATTTTCACAATTTGTCACTGTGCGGTTTAAACTTGGAACCCACTCAGGATAAATATCTTCACAACTGCTAGCCTAAAACTTGGGGGTTTCTTCTTCAAATAATTTTATTATATTAATATATATAAAGTATGGAAAGGCCTTAAGGAAACTCATTATTTCAAAACATACCCTAATGATAGCAAAAATATAAATTTTACTGTACAATTAAAAATTAATCTTTGTCGTATTTCCACTAGACCTAGAAGATTTTTACATTCTTCAAATTTTCAGGTAAAATATATCTACAAATTTTCGCAACAGAGCTGCGATTGTGATTGTTAAAGTTGTATAGACAAAGAATACAAAATATATTTTGTAAATATGCTTACGTTTATGACCTATCACCTTAAAAATATCGCGTACTTTTTTCCAATGCTATTTTGTTACTACAGCATCAAAGGGAAATACAAGAAAACTCGCACAATCGTCAGGTTATTTCTTTATATTTTCCAAAAAAAATTAATTAGAATGGTGTATATTTTGTAGAAGTCTAATATAATCACGAAATTACAGGACCCTACATTGCATTGGTCTTCAATCCTATAAACTCATATGGTTTGCGTACTTATATGACTGCAACAAATTACAAAATATTTTGGGCAGAACCAATAAAACTTTCTTCCCTAGAGCACTGACATTTTATCCTTCAGATATATTACTCTATTATTATTATTATTATTATTATTATTATTATTATTGCTGTTAATATTTAATATCATATTTCAGAAGAAGTTATTCAACTTTCCTGAAGAATACGTCTGTCTGAGATGTGACATTTGTGGAGTGGTAAAACTAGGTGATGTTTCGAAAAATAATGTGCTGTTTCCTGAATACAGAGGCAGCTAGGTTCTCCAAAGGGCGTAAATTTCTACCAGGTCATACGCAATCACGTCCCAGCAAAGTGTTCTTAAAGTAGTAAGTGCAGTTAATTGGGAGGAATTTTTACTCCTAAACGTGATAAGTTGGTAAACTTTACCAGGCTACACGGAGTCATTTTCCATAAGAGAGTATTTTTATAGTCATCACCGTGAGCAACTCTTATGTCAAAACTTGTTGCTTATGTAGCCTACAGATTTTACGTAAGTTAAGTTTATCGGTTACAACTTGACAGTTTTGCGTCATTATTCTACCACATTTGTAATTGCAGTCGTGGTTGCTTTCAGACTGCGTTGGAAATGCGGTCGGTTTTGATCTTACATTACAGTGCTTCTGTAAAATACGACTTTGAAACTTAAGCCACATGTTAAGTGAAGGGTTTAAATTTTAGATATCTAATTTTTCTAGTCTGAGTAATAAATCTGAAGAGTGAGGCTTTATTCCTTTACCCATTCAGTATGTAGATTAATTCTGACTTTTAGAAAATTTTAATAAGTATTCGCTATCAGCCAACAGTTGCGTATGAATTTAATATTTGTTTTTTATTAGAGGACAGTTCTTCGTAGACTTAACTATTTCCTTTTAGTTCAAATGGCTTCGTGGGCCGTGATAGCGTAGTCGGTATAGCGACTCGCTACGGGCTGGACGGTCCGGGGATCGAATTCTGGTGGGGGCGAGATTTTCCGCACCCGTCCAGACTGGCCCTGGGGCCCACCCAGCCTCCTATAAAACGGGTACCTGGTCTCTTTCCCTGGGGTAAAGCGGCCGGGGCGTGGAGCTGACCACCCACCCTCATCTATTGCCGGGGTTAAAGAAAGATTAGAGCTGTACCACTACTCACCCTCTGGGCCTTCATGGCCTGTTCTACGGTGAACTTTAACTTTACCTCACATGACTTCAGTCGTGATAAGTTTGTTATGTAGAAAGTGGACACACCTTTAAAATACTCGCATTTGTTGACATTCGTTTTTAATTATATTCTTAAAGATAATGATGCAACTTTTGATGGTGATGATGGTTAAGATGAAGAACATGTATGTAGTCTTATTCCGACAAATGTACAATTGTACAAATGTACAAACTGTACATTTGTCGGAATAAGACTACATACAATAAAAATGTAAGGTGAAATTAACATAAAGTACGAAGAGCATGATTATGATATTATGAAATTTGAAATGCTTCCCTCATTGCCATTGCATGTTCTGATTTCTTTTCTCTGGATTATAATGTACTTAATTTCATGTGGCTATTATGGGAATTGCTTGGAGGGCGTGTTAAACTGTGGTTGAATGTTGTATTAACATCTGGTACCTCTCAAGTCCTTTTATTTTATTATAAATGAAATAAGCGTGTGCAACTGTGAACATTTTTACGGTCGGAATTACGACAAATGTAATTAATTTTAAGACTTCTTTATGCGTTGTTTAGTGACACGTTTAGCTTAGAGCTATACAGGTATAATCACATTGAACACAAGCATAAGAGTAGAGGGGAATGCGTGACTAATACTTCACCCTCACTAACTAACTAACTCCATGGAACAGAGTCCTTCTTGAGAAGCTAACAGGTCCTCAGCTAATCAAGAAATTCCCCGCATTTCATGGAACCCGAAGGTTCATTACCACATTCACAAGAGCCCGCCACCTGTCCCTATCCTGAGCCATATCAATCCAGTCCACGCCCCCCACACCACTTCTTGAAGATCCATTTTAATATTATCATCCCATCTACGCCTGGGTCTTCCAAGTGGTCTCCTTCCCTCAGGTCTCCCACCAAAATCCTGTATGCACCTCTCCCCTCCCCCACACGTGACTACACCCTCACGCAAGAGTTAAATAAATTTTAAATAATATCGAATATTCAGATGTGAAAATAGTGAAGAAGGTGAAAAAGGGTATATCAAAAATATTCTTATAATCTCATACCTAACTTTTTAAATGGCTCAGACGTCTGTCTGCCATTAATTTTCCAGCACATTCTAAAATAACTGTAAGGTAAGAAATTGCTTTCGAATGGCTTTGTCTGCATATCCCTAAAATAAACAAAACATAATAATTTATTTGTTGACTAATATAATACTTTATGACACCTAGCTTGTTTCTTGCAAATATACAGGACTTCATTGTATAATTAAACACATTAGTAGTTTTAGCGAAGTCAAATATAAGATTATTTATTTCTCAAAGCAGCCTTAAGCAATTGCATTAGAAAATTACTGAACTAAATATTTGTTTTTCTTTAAATTATGTGACAGCGAAATATTTTCTCTAATTAAGGTATAGAAAAGCAAAAGAAATATTAATATATAAGTACTTAATTACGAGTAAGTTTGCATGTATGGAGGTTAAGTAAATATATTCTGATGTGTACATCACGATGAGAGAGACAGCAAACACTACACACCGGCTTTCACTTCTCCATGACAACTGCCTGTCTATTAGCAACGCAAATAAATCTCTTAGCTTGGGTTTGCGGGCGCTCGCTTACTGAGATTGCGGGTTCGAATCCCGCCGGTGGCATGGATGCCTGTCTCTTGTGAGTATTGTGTGTTGTCAGGTAGAGGTCTCTGCGACAAGCCGATCCTTTGTCTAGAGGAATCCTAAAGAGTGTGTATGTGTCACTGAGTGTGATCAGATGAGCCAATAAGCCTCTACACCTACAGTGAGTAGGTTGAATTTGCCAGACTAAGAAAGAAAGAAAGAAAGAAAGAAATCTCTCACGTCAATAATCATCTACATAAATTTCAGCATATATTAAGAGATATAATTAAAAGGATTTTTTTAATATTACTTTGTTCCAGCCACGGTTGTCTGAGCAGTCATTTTGTCAGGATATATTTAATCTCATATACAACTAGAGTGACAGGCGACATGTGTATATCTGGAATATTTATCACATAAATAATCTTCAATAAATTACAATCAAACCTACTTCTCTGTTAATTTTGCAATCAACAACTTAAATAATAAACGTACATGGTTTCTAACTCACGCTTCGTAATAAATTTCACTTTTATATTTCGTAATTTGAAAAGAGTTTAGTATTTGTCTTTTTTTTCTTACAGCAATTAAGGCTGCCAAATTGCGCGCAATCGGCACTTAACTGGAAGAAAGCTAAAATGTTTGGAGAGAAGAACAACTTCTAGGAATGATGATGGTATGAAGGACAGGTAGAGTGCATTTGCATAGTCGTGTGAGAATTTGTGCCGCGTGTCAGCACCTGCAAATTGAAGCGAAGACACAGTACGTGGCATGTAAAAAGGTAATTCATACAGCAGTTTTAAAGGTGGATTAGAACCATTTCTGTACTCATTAACACAATCGACGAGGTTTGAACTTCAGTTCCGAATAGCGAATAGAG
The DNA here is from genome assembly GCA_021186555.1 of Reticulitermes speratus. Lineage (NCBI taxonomy): Eukaryota > Metazoa > Arthropoda > Insecta > Blattodea > Rhinotermitidae > Reticulitermes > Reticulitermes speratus. The sequence continues at coordinate 32,475,262 of JAJKFL010000003.1, read as the reverse complement.
TAACTTACGGCAAACCCTTTTACTTAAACCTTTGAAAAATCTTATATTGCTCCAATCTTTTGGTGGGGAAAACTGAAGGAAAAAGAGCACTTGAAAGATGTAGGTGAGGATGGGATAATAATATTAAAACGGTTCTTACAGATTCAGGATAAGAAGGAGTAACTGGATTAAATTAGCTCAAGGTATGGGAAGGCTTATTTGACCACCGTGACGAACCTTCGTGTTTCTTAAAATGCCCGGAATTTCTTAACTAGCTGGAGAAATATTAACCTCTCATAAAAGACTCTGTTCGTGGAGTTAGTCAGATGAAAGTCATTTTGTTGTTTGTTACAAGACTCGAACTTTCAAAAGTGTAATGCCCATATTTTTGTTTTTTTAACATGTCAGTACACGTATGAGGCATGGTAAACTATTTTATTTGACTGTTTTCTTGTGTATGTAAGCAGTAAGACTATACAACTAAGAAGATTTTATGTAAAATAAAGGACAGATAAACCTGAAATATTGTAATTAGTAAATTTTTTCTTATCAGATATAAGTAAATTAGACAATAATTATGTAACCTCTAAAGCAAAACGGAAATATATTAAATAGAAATTTTTAAAATTATTATATTTAAATAAGGCCTAGAATACTTTATCCAAAATTACTCACAGAAATACTTTACCACCTAAAGCTGTTTGTCTGCAATTTTTACAGTATTTTGGTGTATCGCCAAACCTTGGCTGTGGTGAATGCTAAGCACGCAGCCCGGCATGGCCCAGGGCAATGAAGGCTTGGTGCAGGTGATAGCAGTAAGCAAGATATTACATCATCCTGCCAAGTAAGTCTGTTAGAATCTAGACAGCTTTAGTACACGAAACTCTCCTCCCTAACGATAAAAGTAAACTAACATAAGATACTATGCCCTTCAACGAACACACAGCACCACTTAATCTACAGTTTTTATTGATAATACTGTTGTAAGTGAAGTGTTGCCCCTCCACAGGTGAAGTTACACACTAAATCCGACAAAATATAGGCAACGTAAAAGAAACGCACCGTCAAAACAACATGTCCTGTCACCCTTTTCTTTAAAAAAGAGTAGATATAATTAAATTTGGACAGGCCAATGCACATATAATGCATACACAGGTCTACATAAAAAAGGGCGTATTTTGTGATATAAAATGAACAACGTAAATTTTTAAGTTTCATTGCCTTGTGCCCAGAAATTTACACGCTAGTGTGTAGGTTAAGTTACAGACGTTTATTAGAAATATGTGAGAGTCAAAGAAACTCAGTCTGGAAGGACAGGTGTAAATAAAAGCAGCCAGAATGCAAACAAATACATAAAATCTTGATTTTATCTCAACTATACAAATATGGATATTGCATATTAGATGTTTAAACCTCATTAAAGCCCTGTATTTCGAGACCACTCTCATTCATACACTGATTTGAAGAACTTAGAAGGGGAACCTCGAAATCTCAGTAACTATGAAGGTCATGTGAATTGTGCAAGCAAAAGTAAATGCATAAAGGAGAGACTTGAGTTTCTCACAGAGGTGATGCTGAAGATTCATATCTTTTGGAGTGTTAAGCTGTGTAACATTTTATAGCAGTTTTGAAGACTTCATCTTCAATACATTCCATCAACATTTTGGTAGTTATTTGTCACTAGAAAATAAGTGAAAACTAAGAAGACTCGAGTCTCCGAGTACATTAAACTCCAGAAATTAATGATAGCATCTGATTAAATGTAATATCCATATTCATTGTGCATATATGAGCCTCTACTCTTGGCCCTTGAAGATGGGACCGATACGTTATCCCGAAACGTCTCTAAAAAATTACCACACGACGCCGCCTAATATTCCAGAATAGCGCAGATCTAATGTTAGAAAATTTGGTGGCATAAGGCAATATATATTATGAAATGAGAATTAAGAGTATAGACAATATCAAATTAATTGGGCACGCGATGCTAGGAATTGATTGGTTGTAATTAGTGCCATTGTGTTGTTTCCCGATTGTAAATAAAACCTTTGAAACACAGCAACGCTGCTGGTTTGATCATAATTTATACAACATAATTTATGATTACCTACAAAATGCCTATATAGGCCTATATGTCAGAGATTATCTAAAAAGGATCAGTAACGAATAATAATTTTTTTGAATAGTTATATAGCAGTGGAGGGCAGGTAGAAGAGTTTGTACTTCGCAATTTAGGAGGCAAGTCAGGCAAAAAGTCACTCAAAAATAAAATATTTTGGCCTTATTTTGTGGCTTTCTTTCGGTATATCCGAATACAGTCTTTTCGTTTAAGTTAGTTATAAGCCGCCTTTATTTATAAGATCTTTTAAAGCATCTTTCAACATCAATATTATTTTATACATGAAAATAGCGTGATCCGCACCAGTTGCGTGTGCAATTCCATTATTGTGAATACCCCTCAAATGTAATATAACGTACGTGTACGTTACGTATAAGAAAACAAAAATTTTGCAGGCTTTCAAATAGTCCTGGTAAAGGAAAATTATTATTAACTGAGAAATTTTAAACAAAGTTAAAAAAACCCCAACAATTAGAAAGACAACACGTCTTATTTACACACATAAGTAGGAGTATTAATTCCAGGCATCAGACGAATTTCTAAGTGAAGGCATACACATGTATAAAGTTTAAAGAAGTTAAAAAATTTAAATACATGATTTAAAACAAATTTATCATCATCAAAGTAATTGCAACCGAAATATTACGGTGGTTTTAAGAAGGGTATTAAATTGTAAAATAATTATAATTTCTCACTTGTGTTTTATATTTGAATAGCTTATTGTTATACATATGAAAATTTTCCTGTCTTTCTTAAGTCATGGTACATAAAATAATCAAATTTTAGGTTAGGGTTTCCTGAGAAAAAGCCACTTAAGGGACTAATATACTTTCTTCAATACGCACAGTCTTATGAATGTCAACAACGTAGACCTTAAACACTGCAGTATGGATCAGGTGACGTAAAGAATTCTTGTGGGTCAACCAGCGACCTAAATCCTGAAATATGAACTGATGATAATAATAACATTAATCTACTTAGTAAAATTCGAGTTACACATTCTATTGTCTTTTCTGACAGGAGAAGTTTGTAAAAGAAATTTTTTTGGGGGGGTTCTAGGGTAGAGGCACATTTTCTGTTCAAAAATAAAGGTAAAAAGCGTAAAGTTCAACCTGCAACAGGCCATGAAGGCCCAGAGGAGGAGAAGAGGTATAGTCTACACTTTCTGTTCGAAAATAACTGAATAAAAAAAAGTGTGTTATTAATTTCCGATGATTTATTCGCTCAGTATGTTTATCAATAGGCCTAGGATTATATACATACTATACATACTAAAAGTTACTCTTATTTTTTTGGAAGAATTTCATAAATTAACTCGCTGATGGGAGCAAAAAAGAAGTCAAAGCTTTTTAAGAACAAGAACGTCGCAACGAAACACACAAAATAACTGAGTTTCTCTGTGAAGCCCAACACAACCACCGATTATCCGACCTTTCGATTCACTGAGTAATCGACGAAAATGTCTAATTTTTCGTAGAGAAGGTGTATGATGTTCTTACAAGTAGTTTCGTAGAGGCGTATAGACTTATAAATTTCCCATAACATTCGCAGATAATTGGAATTCCCATAATCATACACTGTTTATTATGAGTAGGACAATATTGCAAAATATTTTGATGCAATAAAGAGATAGATATTTACGGTATCATAATGATAAAGTTTGAGAATTCCAAACAAATTCAAATGTGTCATTTGTCGAAGTTTACGTTGAATTACAGGTTTGAATAAATCAAAATATTCAAAAAAGTTTCTGAATAGTCTGTGAGTTTTTAAAGTATAAGAGAAAACAAGAGAAACGGAAAATGAAGGAAGAAGAGGCTGATAAAGTGAAATTTCTTAAGCAGGAAAAAAGTAAACTATAAGTATTATAAGTTTAAAAGAACTTGTTACTACCTCAGTTCTGTTATAAGCCTAAATAGCTTCCTTCTTGAGCTTGAATAGCTTTCTTCCCGCTTTTCACGTGAAGACGGAAAGGGGCCCATTCTCCAAAAGATGATAGGTGTTTTTGAACTTGAACCCCTAGCCAATGTCCAAAATATCATTCACGTCTTTTAAATGTGATTGATTTCAAAGTGACTACAGATCTGCTTAACGTCAAAGGTTCTAAAATTCACGTAAATACTACAAATAATCTCGCCAAAACTCTACTTCTCATATAGCCTCCCTGTGTCCCATACAGCCTATAGCAAAGGAATACTTTTCCTTTGGGCTTATACATAGGACTATATGAACACTGAAAGCAAAAATTATCTTCAATTACGTTACATTGGCGGATCCTTAAATCTTTTGCTTTCATTAACAAAGCTAAAGATCAATTTTTCTTTATTGACAACACTTGCATTAATAATGCTAAGTGGTCCTGGACAGGTGAAATTGAAAGTTATACGAAATACGAGCCGGAATAACAGAATGTTACAAGGTTTCAAGTTAGCGCATCCACTGCGAGATATCCCCCGTCCCCTTTACTTTTATGTATTGACCCAAGCTATTAGCATCGCTGTATGAAATTCCTCGACTGCGGCAGCACTGAAGCTAACCTGAACATTGATTAGCACTGTACCCTGCAAGAGGGCGCAGTCAAAAATTCCGGACTGCAAACCAACAAATTGAAGCAGTTCAAAACGCAGTAATCGTGACGTTAGTCGCTACCAATACAACCGCAAGTGAAATGCAAAAGCATATTCTACAAACACAGTATTGTTAAAATAATTTTGATGAATCCGTACTTAAAATGTAATTCAGAACCACATAAACTAATTACATGAAATTTGATTTGCTCGTGGCATTGCCTACGAAGATTAGTGGCTTCTGGGATGTGATGCAATGTTGTCTGGTTTAGTAGATAAGCACAAATGCTTTGGAATACATTAATGTCTCCATAGTCAGGCTAGTGCTATGTAATATACTGTCTTCAATTTTGAGTTAGTCAGGGCACTCTCCTGAAACATGAAGATGGAGGCAGCAGACTCTTCTGGAACGTAGGTATCCGCCTGTTAATGTGCAAGAAATCAAGTCCCAGAAGACGGTAATCCTGATAAAATGTTAATATTTTTGAAACAACTAACACAATATTAGTAAGCGTTGCCAAAACAAAGACTTGTTCCTCATGCTTAGGTGGCAAATATCTCGTTCAAAGTAGACTTGTTTTTGTGGATATCTACATACATTCTGTTCTTCGTACATAGGAACGCACTATGCGGAATGCAGTGCCCTCTCCTCAATACTAGACACCATGTCAAACCTGTCTGTCTTTTCTGGAATTCCCTTCATCTGAATATAATGTCCACTTTTTTTATATTTATTGCCTATTTCCTTTTACACCTTGCTTGTTCCTCGGTCGTCTCCTTCTTAAACGCACATTCTTAGCAAAATGTATATGGCCATGTCAGCACTAAAATAGCAAACACAATATCCGTAGTCAAAACATTTTCTGCATAAACTCTGAGACTAAATTAGTTTCTATTTTTTGTTTACCTTCACTTTCAAACCCAATAACCCCAATCCCTTCCTTTGAATTTGCGCGTCCCGAAGAAGTAATAAAAGTCTAAACTTCTTGCTCCAGTTTAGGTTTACGCTCACTTCCCCAGTGTAGTCTACCCTTTCTTTTTTTTTTTTTTTGCATGCAACTGTTTATTTGTCAAGAGGGTCAGGGCTGTTTTTGTTGTTTCCGGTGCGGCATATTTCGTATCCTTCTCAGGCACCAGTCCCATTCATCCAACATTTCCTGGCAATAGAGCTCAATTTACAAAACACGCAATATATGTATAAATACAATATATACAAGTCTATTTCTTGTATACTTTTTGTTGACACATTTTTCTTTACAAATGGGCAATAAAGACGTGCACAGATATACACGTATTCAGACTGCGTGTCCATTTCCTACTGTTCGAAGCCAGTTAACTTAAGAATGGCATTTCTATTATGTTATGTTTCTATTTTGTTAAACAATTTTTTTTAAACAGTCAACAGAAATCTTCAGAAGAAGACTTGATAAGACAAGAAGCGAGAGCATTTATTTGTTTAGATTATCTGAGCTATATTTGAAACATATGTAATTATACATCACTAATTTCACCCAGAAAATATAATATCTTTTATGCTGTTTCCTTAATTTCACATTTAAAAATTTCTTCTTTCCTTTTTCAATTTACAATTTTCAAGTTCGTGATAAAGCCAAAGGCCGACGTCTGGACACACTAAGACACTTAGAAAGCGTATATTTATATTCCTATTTACTCTGGCTAATTAAAAATAAGGATTCAATAATAAAGTCAACAAAATAAAAAATCAGACGATAAAGCATTTATTATCCACACCTCAAAACCTTTCTATCTAAAGACACCATCAAGACGCTCAATTTAGCGCAATAGAACGTAAGTTGTCATTCGAAATTATCCTAAGTATGCTAAAATATAATTTGTATTAAATACATGATATAATTTTTAAGATGTCGGCCCGGTGGCCGTGCTGTCTAAGGCATGAGACTGCGGCCGCTTACTTGCTGGGATTACGGGTTCGAATCCCTTCGGGGACATGGATATCTGTCTCTTGTGATTGTTGTGTTTTGTCAGGTAAAGGACTCTGCGACGGGCCGAACTCTCGTCCAGAAGAGACCTATCCAGTGTGGTGTGTCTGTGGGTGATCTCGAAATCTTAACAATGAGATGGCTAGATTGTTGCGCCAGAAGAAAATAAATTAAAGTACTAATTATAAATGCGACAAAACAGCGTGTCATTTTATTTTACATTATTTGTAACACACTTAAATTAGTACGTTAATAAATGTATTGTAATTATAACGTAAATAATAAAAGACTTTTGTATATTTACAAAATTTAAGATCTGAAATCGCTTAACATTATGACACTTTATACAATACAAGCACTATAAAAACGAGTCTATATAGGAAGCTATTGAAGTGTGGGTGATTTTAGCATAGAAAAATTTATTAAATAATTTTGTAAAGGAAGAGTAAAGCACAATATTTGTTTTGGAAAAAGAATAAAAAAAGCAGTGCCTAGCGAGCCTCGTGTTTACAACGTCCTCCTTTAAGAAGGAACAAGTAGATTAAGATATTAGTTTCTATTTGAATGTAACGATTAAAGACCTTATTACCGCAAAAAATACAGTAATTAACCTGTGCATGTGTTTGATAATATATATATATATATACATTTAGCTGGGTCCAAAATCATAAGTTAAGCAAAATATGACAACAGATTTATTGACATCAAAGATTCTGCTGAATTTTTTAAACATTGCTTATATTTGGTTTGAGTTAAAAAACGTAAAGAGATTTTAAGAAAAAAGGTTTAAAAAATTATTATGTGTGTTTTGAACAGTAAAATAATTAAGCATACACACTGAGTTTAAAATGTCACTTCTATGCAGTCAACAACAAAGAGAAATGTTTAATTTCTTAAAATGCTTCCGTTTTGTATCGTATTATAATAATTGCTTGAAGTCATGTTTATTTTTTTACGTTTGAAATTCTGCAGTCTTAATCCATACAGAAGTAAACGTATAAAAAACACCGAAATATCTAGGGTTTCTGTATTCGTGAAATTCTTAGGCCAGGTTTTTTCTCTCCTGAAAATTTCGTGAATAAACAAGAAAATTTTTGATATTTTCTTGAATTTAGTTTTGTCTCTAACACACCTAATTTTATTTATTTTTTTTAAACAATTTTCCGCACACGTATTTTCCTTCTGGGGCAAAAATTTTAATCTCAGGACATTTGTCACTTTTATTTAGGCTATGATTAAGCCACTAATGTCTGATTGTTGAAACAACGTGTTATGGAAAACAATAGTTAAGTCCGAAATATTATTAGAGATATCAAGTTGATTGAGCTAATCATAATTTAAATAATGTTATATGCTTTAAATTTTCAAGAAAACGACTTAATATTAGCTAACTAACTAACTAGCAGAGTCCTTCTTGAGAAGCTAGCAGGTCATCAGCTAGTCAAGAAATTCTCCGCGTTTTATGGAACCCGAACGTTCATTACCGCATTCACAAGAGTCCGCCACCTGTCCATATAATTTATTATTATTATTATTATCAGCTACATGTGTTATTTGCCCTACATTATTTCGCATTATAATCACAGGGTGAATAAACTCACCAAAATTCTTTGTTGGTGTGTAAAATTCCAGGTCCTGATTTTTATGTTGTGACCTGAAAGAAAGATATTTAAAGATAAATTAATCTCAATTTAATTTTCCTACAAGTAAATTAATAGTATTTTTGTCCGTACGAATAGAAACATAACTTTAAAAATAATTTTACACTACGGAACGTCTCTACTTCTTTAATTCGTTTTCTGTAATAATGTCAATAGAATCTCCGGCTGACGGCTCGGGAAAATTTGAATGGATGGATTCTTTTTCTGAATCTGGGTTTATGTGAACATATTCACGTGGATATCAGCCTGAAATTGTATTGAATGGAATAAGAATTACTTACTCGCAATATCCGTATTTATTATATATGAGTCTGACGGAATTATTACTTATTGTGGAGAATATGGAAAACAAATAATCAATGAGAAATAAATTTAAAGTAGCTGTGTTTACTGCCCCTGTTTGTAATTCTGGTTAATTTTTAACATCTGTGTTCGTTACGTTTTTCATATTCCTCGTGTTTTGTAAAGGGCTAGCCGTCTCGTTCAGATTAAGCACCCACTCCTAGCCAATAAACTATAGATTGAAAAAACTACATGAATTTTGGAAAAAAATTTCAAGGTAAAATATCATGGAATTCTGAAACGTGAGTTGACCATGAAACTAATAACATTTCAGACATTTACACTGCAATATTAACACAAGACAATGTTTGTAGCCAGATAGTGCCACTCTTTGAATTTCCTTTGAGGTTACTGAAAACCTCTTTTAAAGAGGGCCTTAAAATATTGTTGAAGAAAACATTATACTTATTTTATGTATACCCATATACACAAATTAATAAAAATGTTAATTTCAAGATTTTATACTTATAGGAAGTATGAAAAACATCACCTTTTAGAGAGCAATTATTTTGTTACTTTTTGATGTTCATATTCATTATTTGATGCATAACATACTAAATGTAGAAGAGTAATACAAATAAATTCGTGTTTCGGTAAGACTAACTACAAGAGAATTTTATATATTGCAAGGTTTTATTGATATGAATGCTTACTTTTACCATTAATGGCCCTGGTCATCTAACTGTTAAAACCGCACTGTCCGGAGTTCAATGTCAGAAGAGAATAAAGTAAAAGTTTTCACTTTGTACCTATATAAATTTTGAAAGCACTAGAATGCAATACAAAAGAACTACAGACAACAAGAGAGCAGTAATACAAATTAAGAAGTAATTAGTCCTTATGTGGAGAACTGTCGTAATACTGATTAGTAATTGTATAAAATTGTATTTATATTTAGCGAAGAAGTTGATATTTCGTAACGTTTATAAATTTCACCTAAAAGGGAAGTTTGGCTAAAGAAACTTTTTATCGAAAGATAAAATCTTGTTTAACACCAACATAAGAGTGGTTCTGTATTTAAATATTGATAATAAGGATAATGTATCGACCCGCTTTACGTCATATTCACGTCGATAAGTATTAGAAACAATTAAAATAATAGAATATACACTTGTGAGAATATAAAATATATATATATATACCATATATAAAATAATGGATATTTATAGAGCTGAGAACTCCCTGGAAAGGTAATATGATCATATGGTCCTTAAACTTTTGTGTCTGTGATGGAAATACGTAGGTATGTCGCTACAGGTGGAAGAGTTCTCTGGCTTAGTAACGAGAAATTGTGCATATTCCTGCTATAGTTTAGTTCGTAAGTGGCTGAGCACATACTGACCTCGGAGTTCTTCCAAGACCTATAATCGTATGAGTAACTGTGACATGATTGTGGCATCACAGCTCCGCAAGATACAATTTTGAGATTACAGTTCTTTCAAAATTACATTTGCAAAGAGCGCGAAAACAAAAGGGAAATAACACGGTGATTGGGAGGATAATAACATTTAATGAGGTTTTAAATAAATTTAAAAAATCCTGGCACGTTTATTTACAAAATTTTTACACTTAACATCTGTTTCAAATCACAACTAGGACAAAAATATTTGAAAAGTATAAAGGAGAGTTGCGGTTGGTGTGTTGTTGTCATAACTAAACAGCAGGACTGCAGAGATGGTAAGAAATTTAAAAGGAAATCCGTGTAAAAGATCGTGCACTTGCTACGAAAAACGCGGTATCGAAGAACCAGTAATAATTTTTATGCGGATGTAGGCTCCAGTTATATTTGAGCCTGAAAGAAAATAAAAAGAGCACTTGAACTAAGACTGCTATTCACAGGCTGTATTATTACAAACGTTCTATTTTAATTGCTGTTCTTAATAAAGACATAAGATTGTGACGTCACAAGTGATACTTTCTCATGAAGCTGGAAAGGTAAGTAGTCCAAATAAAGGAACAATAAGTAATGACATAAATTCTCTCCATAAGCAGAGAAAGAAATAGATCAATATGCTGCAGGAAAAGCTACACATGATATGGACTTTATTACTTGACTCGTAAATAAAGATATTTTAATTGAAATCTTTGACTCATGGTGTGAACTGGGGTTTGGGAATTTTTTGATAAGTATTGCCTAATGTTCTGTCTTTGGTATACTTATCGATGCCATTACTGTTTATAGTGTATCGTACAGACATTACGTAATAATGGCGCGAAGCACTCAACAATGTTCAATATATATATATTATATATATACTCCTAACACTACATTCATTAATCACAGCACTAATAAAACGTTCAGATTTTTGAATAGAATGCGGAGTACATTTGACCACACTTCCATCTGTTTCCGAGATTAAGAAAGAGAGGAGACATACTTCTATTCCTCCTATATACCTCCATGGCCTGGACAGGGAAAATTTTATCTTTCTTAGTAACAAGCATCCTTATTTCGCATAGATTTTTTATTTGTTTATTTATTTATTCTTGGTTTGCTTGACGACTCTGGCATTCAGATTATATATAACGTTGAATGATGGGGTAAATATTGAATAAGGAATTGGAATGAATGTAGCAATTAGCGGTCGCGGCCAGACTCAGCAATTGGTGGAGTGGCTACGGTAAATTGTACAAGAGACAATGTATATATTACGTAATACTGAGACGTATTGGTGTAAACATTGTTGCCGTGGAAAAGCAATAAGTATTATCTATATATTCTGAGCGTCTGTAGCCTTAGATATGCAGTATGTAAAGGCATGCGCCGTATTTATTGTCATCTGTGGCCTGTCTGGCTGTACTGTATTTTCGAAAAAAAAAAGTTATTTAACATAAAATGTGGGTTTTGATTTTCTCTACAGCTTTTCTAAAAGATTTATCATTCTAAGAAGATTTCAGCGATACATCATCATAATTGTACACAGGTCTTTATGCAAAGTAGCCTTTTTGCATGTCAGATTATAGGCCTACTGGAACTTGAACTTTTTCGACAGATTTCCGAAAAATACTCAAATACCAAATTTTACGAAAGTCCGTCTATTGGAATCCAAACGGACAGACGGATAGACAGACAGACAGACAGACATGACGAAGTTAATGGTCGCTTTTGGCAATTTTGCCAACGCGACTAAAACAGGTCAGATTAGTCAGTTTCTGAACCACCCGCTTAAGGAGTCGATCGACTAGATTAAATTTCGGTCGAGTTACAGATGTAATTTACAAAATAGAATTCTATTAGATAGAAATAACCTGACTCTGACTTCTTAATTCCACTGTTCAAGGAATTATATGCTCACTGTATTAGCCTAATACTACGTTCTATATACACACAAAATAACATAACATTTGCAGAATTCTGTGACGAGGAATGCAAATGTTCTTATCACGCAAGACTTGATACACATACACAAATTTCCTTAAACCTCTTCCTCTTCCCAACGAATGCTTGTGTGTGTGTGTGTGTGTGTGTGTACAGAAGGTTTACAGATCACTTAACATGTTCAAATCCTACAGCTTTATGGCTTGTGACTATGTTGCGGAAACTCTACCCGAACTAAACGTAGCAATTATCGGTACCAAAACACCTTATCATCCGAATGCTATAAAATAACTACACATGAGACTTACTCCAACAACTGCAACACAGGAAATTATGGCACAGATCTGACTCTTCCACAGAAGCTAAATACCATCAGAGCTGGTGGTTGTTGCAATTACGACCAGAAATTTTGTCTCTTTTTCACCACTAAGAGAGTATCTTGCTGCCAACTCGGAAATTAAGCAGATAAAAGTATTAATGAACCACGAAGGCACAGAGTTAAGTATGATCAAATAATTCTTGATAGAGAGAATAAGAGAGAAGAAAAACGCTCTGATTTTTCATATTAGATGTGGGCAAGCTTAAAGATAGGAGCGAAATTTAATTTTTTAAATGTAAATTGTGATCATGTTTATTGAAGCGAGATACGCCTATTCCTTCAAGAAATTCTCCGCCTTTTAAGAAAATTCGTAAAAAAAAATACAAATTCTTTCGTTGTAATACGAACCTCAATTTCTCTAAACATCAACAAGGCCTATATATTTCCTTAACACATTCCTTTTTCCAAATTCCTTCAGCGCTCTTTCCTTTGAGGTAAGACATCAAGTGTCCGTCACCAAAAAGAAATAAACTGTTTATTAGCATCTCTTAATCTTTAGCTTTTAAGGCTAATCCGTGGAAGACACTAGATGCTTTCTGTTATCGCTATTAACACGGGTGACAAACGTGGACATAAAACTTCAAATCTGAAATGTAGGTAACCGTTCCTATGAAACGTCGGCTTCCATAAACTGAACTACACTCTGTCAAAGATTGGAGTCTACATTCTGAAAAAAAACAACGCTGTGGAAAATATTTAAGTACTTTTCATGTACATCAACAAATGTAGCCTAAATGTGGCAACGATGGGAATCTTTCAAGTTATATCCAACAAATTCAATAGGAACAGAAGTTACACATAGTCAATAATTTAAGAAATTAAAATAAATTAAAATAAAATTAGGCCTTATAACAGGAACAGGTTTATGGAATAAAAAGCTATTCAATGAGGATCACAAACTATGCTCGGAAGTGGATCAGTTTTTTGTCACTATGACGAAATCTATTTGGAAGTACTCACAATAAATATATATCAGCCTAAAGTTAAAGACCATATCCTCCCTTCAGTTCCAATATTTAGCAGAGACGGGATTTGGAAAACAAAGATATAACTCAGTCAGCATAGCTTGTCTGAATTACGGGACGGTCCGAGTACGAAGCAGGAATACTTCTCCCCCGGTTGCTAAAATCGATCATATTCCGTGACGGCGGAGTGCTTTGTTCGTACATCATAAAGTAGGCACGAAGCGTCACGTGCAAGAGCGTGGAGCGTGTAATCGATAATCGTAGAGTGAATTTGTGTTACCAAACGTGCAACGATGATATAAGATTGCAGCTCTATTATTAAGAATTTTTGATTATAAAAATGGTTAACGGAAAAAATTAATACACCAAGCTATAATTCGTTTGCGAACAACATTTTATAGTGAAAAAAATCACCGCTACAAAAATTACAGAAAAATATGAAACTTTCAATTATTTGCTACAAGCTCTTAAGTTATAAACAGCTCATTTCATAGTCACAGCATCTATTTAACTAAGGATTCTTAACAACACGCGAGATAAAGTAGGCGCACTGATGAACCTGAGAGAAAAATGCTACAGTAAAAGTCATAATTATATTTAAACCTTCAAGAATAAAATTAATCTACTTGATTTAATACAGACGGCCACTTGTCCCTATCAAGAGCCACATAAATGTAGTCCAAGCCTGAACTGAAATATTTTCCTCCAAGCAAAGACTTGACCGTCCACCAGGTTCTTTCTTTTAGATTTTCCAAACATAAACCTATTTGCACCTTTCTTCTGTCCAGTACATGCCACATATTTCACTCATATCATGAGCAATACTTTTTATAATACAGTACTTATTTATTTATTGTATTTATCACCACATAGATTAAGAGAAAATTTTGAAGAACTATGTGTTGACAAATTTTTTTAGCCGTAAGTCTTATTTGTAATATTGTCTTACAGACATTGTCTAGGATATACTTCTTCAATGATCTACTTATATTTAGGTCTTATGGAATATACGAGTATATGGTTTCTTTATGCGAGTTAAGGATTTCATATATTCTATATTATTATTTAATTAATATATAACTTTATAAAATTGTAAGGTACAAGAAATTTTCGGGTACGTATTTTATGTTCAGCCATTAGTAAAAGGCATGGAGTGTTAAACCTTAAATGCATAACTACAAATTACACATTTCCTTTTCGCGGATTATCTACATAGGTACAACTTGCCAGTAAGTAAGCCGAGAGCAAAGTAAACCCGTGAGTTAGCTCTGTGGCCTTCCTTTGCGTTTTCTAATCTGAAACTTTTCTTGTTTTTAGGTAAAAAAAAACTTTCTTACCAACAAAATTTTGTCGAAAGAGTAAAAGCACTTTTGGCTTCAGATTAAAACCGCCAGTGTTTATTTTTTATTTCAAGTTGACACTTAACTAACAAGGCTATCTTCTTTTACGGAAGAGCTTTGTCAAATAATTTACAAGGTTTTAAAAATTTAAATGTTAAGAGCTACGTTAAATAAATTAAGCATCTATTACGATAATTTTTAAAATATAATCTTTCCACATTACTTCAGGTCTTGCATGTATTGCATGTCAAAAAATGTGATTTTCGTGTTCTCCAGATATTTCAGTAATTCAAGGAGTCTTATTGGACTTATTGACCCTTGAAGGTGGGACCGATAGGTTGTCCCGAAACGTCTTTACGGAATTACCACTATACGCTGCGTAAAATCTCAGAAGAGCGCAAATCTCACTTGAAATCATGCATTTCAGAAATTGTATTCAATCCTGATCTAAGAGCTTGTTGGCAAAACACTAATAAAGAGAAATGTAAGCTTGCATTAACTTAACGAATGTATACTATTTTGTAATGATAATCTCTTGTGGCTCATTGTTTATTGTAAAGAAATTTAGGTGCAACTTTGTTTAAGAAAACACTGTAGAAATTCTTTAAATTTATAAAAACTATAAGAAAGTGACAGAATTCGGTTAGATATTATTATTATTATTATTGCCTTTACATACTACCAAAAATGTTAAAAGCAGAGTGGATATGGACGTAATATCTCGGTAAATAAAAGTTTTAATAAACCCTTAGGAAGTTAAGTGGAAGGGAAACGTGAGCACGGATGGAAACAAAATATTTTAAAATGCAATGTGAAATAGTGAAGACTTCATTACATAATGTTTTAAATATAGGTTACTACTAACACAAACGTATTTTTATATAAGGTCACAAAATTGCGAAAAGCGACTCTTGGCTTCATCATGTCTGTCTGTCCGTCCGCCCTTCCATCTCTCTGTGTCTGTCCATCCTCGCGAAACAACTCGGCCCCAATATACGGATTTTCACAAAATTTCATATTTGAAGATTTTTCGAAAATATTCCTAGAAAATTATATTAGATTAAAATCTGACAAGAATGATGGGTACTTTCAATGAAAACATGTGTCCATTTGTGATAATATCTCGCTGAATTCTTCTTAGAATGATAAATATTTCAGACAAAATTTTAGAGAAAATCCAAACACATGTATTGTGTTTAATAGATTCTTTCCGAAAAATCTTGCCTGTTGACATATTGTGGAAAAATTTGGTAGTCAGGGAGGCCATGACAAAATATAATTACGGCGCAGAAAATATATTTGCATGCCGCATAACTACGACAAGAATACAGACACACACTCAGAATATTCAATACTTATTATTGTCAACAGCAGTAAGAAATACTTTGCAGCTCGACAACAGTGCTAAGGGAACTCATTGTTGCATTTACATGGCAACACTAAACACTTTTATATTGTTGGCAGTGACATCCACCCCAATAACAATAGAAAGGGAAAGTGTGATTGCATTTCCACGGCAACAATTTTTAGGCGAAGACGCCAAAATATTAATTTTTACTTTCATTTTCTATCTTGTTGATAATCACTGCAGGAAATGACTCCAGAAACTGAGGCAAAGTTCAGAGATCGTCCTTTAATGATAAAAATTCACTAACGCTTATAACGGTTTGGTCTGTATTTCATCTGCTCTAAAATATATATTATGATTCTAATCTCCAAGTATTAAAGACATTTTGTACATTATATAAATTTGGAATTTATGATGAAATTACCTGTCTGATTGTTACGGCTCTATGTTTGAAATATTTTTACACCTCCATTTCTTAATATAAAGAATTGAGAATTTTAAACTTATTTCTGAAGATAAATAATTATAATTATTATTTGATTTACATTGTACAACCTAATCATAGGCTGTAATGTTACTGTGTGTAAAGTGTACACGTTACACTATGAAAATATTACTCGTAATAATGTGAAACATGTACTTGAAATTATATACCGGAAAATTGAAAACTCTGATATACTTAGTGTTAGTTGGACTGAGGTTTTCATGTACTGGTTTTAATATTTAGAGCCAAGGCAAATAATATAGTCTACAAATTGTGGACTAATGTAATTTTGGTTTAAAGTTTGAAAGTGACATCGTGCAATACGGAGTTAAGTACACTTACTTAACTTACCGATTATTTAGCTTTTCATTTAATGACGCCCTCAATTAAGATTGTAGTAGGTGTGTGAATAGGAGAATGGAATACTCGGACAGAAACCTGTCCCTGTACAACTTTATCTAACACACGTGCCAAGTGGAGCTAACACGTTGAAAAGCTGAAGACAAACCGCTAGAGCTTTTGTGCGGTCCTCTTGCCATTTGATATGACATTCTTTTAACTTACAGGCTATTGTGCTCGAATATTTCCAGTGCCGTCATAACACACTAAATATTACTACTTTCCATAATTAGAAAGAGGCATCATTATTTCAAATGCACTTACAACAATTTTAATTCCATGAACTTTTTCAAAATTTCGCGAATAATATGAAACTTTCTTAAGTACATCTTACACTGATAATGCAGCTACCTATAACTTCCACGAACTTGAAAATATACTGTAAATTATTAGGAGCAGAGGTACACAATTCTCAAGAGATATTACTCTCACTTATAAGAAACTATTATGAAAAGTGATTATGGCAGGAAACTTTAAAATTATTCTAAATCAAATTCCTTCGTGCAAGAGAGTAAGGAACTATATATATATATATATATATATATATATACAATTACCAATAGACTAGTATTTTCTACAAATATGTAATTAGACCTACTAATTTATATCAATAACACACAGCTTTCCTTAATTTAAGGAATGATACACAAGGCTATTCTAATGGCTGCAGAGATTATGTCCACGTAAATTTCGCAATAACACATTAAGAGAATAATATATATTAAAAAAACATAACCTCAAACACTGAATAGTAAACATTAAAAATGCTCAGAAATGCAACAGCTTGTATTAGTCTTAGGTTAATATGGAAACGTAATGCAACCAGGATTTGAAACAAGTGCATTTCTCGAAGCCAAGTCGGAAGGTCGCGGGTTCTTTTGCTGATGGTGTCATTGAATCTTTCATATACATAATCATTCCAACCGTATTATGTCCCTAGGGTCGACTCAGCCTCTGTCAGAAATGAGTACCAAAAGCGTTTCCTGGCGGGTGAAGGCGGCCGGTGCGTAGGGCTGACAACCTTACCACCTTCATGTGCCGAATATCTTGAAGTCTGGAAGAATCAACGTTCTGGTACTCTCAGTGCCTGTATAGGAATTGCCTTACCTTTTTACATTACCCGAACCTAATACCGAACTTACAAACTTCGGCCACTGTTTATGTTTGTAATAACGGAAAAACACGCAAAACCAATTCTTTTCGAAAATAAAAAACTTTACACAAAAAAAGATACGTGTATAGCAATGTTTAAATTTTGTTTCCAACACAACTACAATTACAGCATCTATCGTGGCACCTCTGAAATTGTCTCCTTAATATTTCATATATCATATTAACTTTGCCGCGACAATGTTTAATTCCTGACTGGACAAAAATCTATTTATAAAAGATTTTCAGTTTTCACAAAATATAATGCAGATGCACGGATTTTTAGTGACAAAACACGTCTTAAGCTTACACAGAATATTCACTCCTATTTAAAGAGTTAAAGTGCAATGGCTATTAGGTGTGTGCCAACTACAGGCTTGACGATTATAAAATCACCATTTTTTAATACAGAATTTTTCAAGTGTTTATGCGATTTACAGAACGAACAGGGATTATTACAATGGATGTCATTAACAAGTTGTTTTTCGTAACTCAGACAAAATTGATCTCTGTGTGCTTGGAGAGTATCTTTAAACGTTAGGAATATAGTCTTCATGTTTGAAAGGGTTGAAAAAGTTTTGTTCGTAGATGAAAAGCATAATATTTTTTTTTTTATTTTATTATTTGTGAAAAATAAATTTATGGGCATTTGAGACCCAACATCTGTGAAGAATTCGTCCTCAAGTTGGCGAGAGTAATGCAGGCTGAAACTGCGAAAACATCTTGAACACCCAACGCGGTTATACACCATAAAATATTTTAGATATTACACACAGGCTCCGACAAGCTGAGGGCAAAATTCCGAGGAGTGTACTAAGATGGATCAGCAAGTAAAATTAGAATGCAAGCTCTGATAGGTGTAATGAAGAGAATTCAGAACCACAAGATCAAAACAGTGCATTTTGTTGTTTTAATAGAGACAATAATGAAAATATTAGCGACAGCTACAGCATAAAAGCAGCGGGGTAATTTAAAACTTGGAAAAATAATTTGTACGCTAGACAGACAACACAGAGACAGCTGGAATGCTGACCCTCCGGCTGAAGGTTCCGTTTATGACAAGTGTGATTTTGTGTTTGCACATGTAATTACAGTCGAGCAAGTGAAGTTATTCATAGGGAGATCTTCAGACTACCGCCCGGCAGAGGGGATCTTCACAGCTATATTTTTAGCACTACTTTGCGTAAATATGCAATAAACACATATTCTTCTGTACTTTCTGCACAAATGTGTATGGGGTAGAATATAAAATTCTTCCCTTCCCCAGTTCCCTTTCTACCTATATGATTACCATCTAATCTGCATCATGTATTTTTGGGGTTTTGGAAGATAAAGTGGGTGGAGAATACTGTACGAATGGGAGTGAAAAGAAATGCACTCAGGAATTTGTTTCGAAAAACTGAAGGAAAGAGACAACTTGGAGAACCTAGACGCAGATGGGGGATAAGGTTTTGTGGATCTTAAATAGAACGAGGTTCTGTGGCCTGGATTCTTTTAAATTAGAATAGGTGCCAGCAGTTGGTTCATGTTAACGCATGAAGGGAACTTTTTTCCATGAAGTGCAGGAAAACTCTTGACTAGCTTCTGAAGAAGAACTCTGCTTCGTGGATTTTACTAGCCTGACATAAAAATCAAGTGGAATGCGAAGAATTCCTATGTGTAGGCCTGGCTTTCCGTAAAGGTAATACGTCTAATGACGTTTCAACCCTATTAGTTTGGTAATGAAGTGTCATTAGGACAGGATCTTACCAACTGTCGGTAGCGCAGGAATGTGTGTATAATGTACACATTCTAAGTTCCCAGAGCCGAATTGACGATGATCCAAATATTCTGGAATGTGACGCCGATACCTAATATATTTCACTATTAATCAACGTTCAGTTTCACAAATTATACGTAATTTATTCAAAAATTAGGCTGATTTATTTTCATTTTATGGTGATTTTTGTTTTTCTGCAGTGCGAATAAATTGCTGATTTAGCTTTAACTTTTCAGCGAATTGGTAGGCCTAAGCCTGCTAAAGAAATTGCTTGGCCTACTGCACCGATCTAAGTTATTTTACAGCGCCTGACAATTGCCGATCTAATAGAGACGTGTTACACTTATGGAGCTCGAAAACCTCGTTATCATTCTCAAATCGTCCTCGACCTGCCCTTTCTAGAACAGATTAACCCAGCCAACAACCTCACAAGTTGTTTCTTAAGGATCCAGTTTATTATTAGGCCTATAGTTACATCCAAGTGCAGGTGTCTAAAATAATCTATTGCGCTGGATTTTCCAAATACAAACGTTTATTTGTGCTAATTTCCTGTCATACAGAGGATCAAACGTATTCTCTTTTATTGTACTGCCGTAATTAGCTACAAGCCTACTGATCAAGAGTACAAATTAGGCGGTTTCACCATTATCGCTTTCACTATCCTCTTTCTTCCTCTCTCAAACCAACAAAGTGTCTTGAACACCTTGCTCTCAAATATCCTTGCATATATTCCCTTAAAGAGAAAAGCCAATTTCATAACATATCAATTATATTTTGGGTAAAGTTGCACATTTAGACCTATAATTTATTGCCATCTACTTTTGTTCCTTTACATATTAGATCTATCTTTCTCTGAGCCGAGATAGCCCGCGGTATAGTGACTAGGCTTCGGGCTGTAAGCCTGAGAACACGTAGTTTCCTTCCCGGCAGGATTCTTCTTCCAAGAGTCCAGAACGGCTCTGGGGCTTATCTAGCCTCCTATTCAGTGTACACCATTCACCTTCATCCAGTTTAGATATTAAGAATGAGTGGAAATATACCTCCACTTCCCCAATATGTCCTCATTTTCTGATCAGGGACGTCACATTTAGTACCAACCAAAACCAAATTAATATGAAGTGTACTTAATTTCTAATTAACTTCAGAATCATATAATTAGGTGGGGCAGTATTAATATAGTCTATATGAAAAAAAGTATAAAGGTAAATTATACTGAGTGAGCAACAAAACTGTGAGTTTTATCACCATTATGATTATTTACGTGTTAAGGTGTCACTTAACTGCATTTATTAGCCAATTAATATTCCTTGGCTATAAACGGAAACGCTTGGGTAGCAGTGTTTACAAACTGAGAATTACGATGGTAATTTGTTAGAAGTCTCTTGTGAAAGTCCTTGGACCTAGCATACATATTTAAAGAACAAACCTCAAGCCTAGAGTGTCACAGTGTATGCTTAGTGAAGCTACTCTGTAGAAAAGAACCGACTGACATAATCTTCTTACTGCCATGTTGGCATCAAATTTGTAAACATGACAGTTTGTTTGAAGGAAATGAATAATTAGGAACTTCATAATTTGCAACTTCAACAAATACGAGTGCTATTATTTTGATCAAGGAAGGCGAATTTGACTGAAATATGAAGCATGCAACAAGAAATGAGAAATATTACAAAAATACACTGGGATGACATAATTCAAAAATGAGAAATGATTAGGAAATGTTAATCTCAGAGTCTAAAGGATTAGTTAGGGAAATATTCTATAAAATTTTGGACTGGATTAATCTGGTTCAAAATAAGATGAAGTTTTGAACTCAAGTTAATACGAAAATAAAATTACAGGTTAAATGACAGCGGCGTAGCCTTCAGATTTTCTCCACGTTAAAACTTCACGCGTTTTGTTTACAACATTTCACCGTACCAGTTACAATATGCCTACTTTCAATAGTTTATTTTTTTCCTTAGCAAGGAAAACTGCTAGCCTATTCCTTTGATTTATCTTTCAATTCGTAGCCTGGTTTTTTGCACAAAATATTGGCATAATTCTCGAAGATAAGTTACTATCCACTGGCCTAGTTTCAGAATGTTGGATTAAATGATGCCTACTGCTCTCGAAGTTTACAAATTTGTCATTTGATATGTTGTTATCAACTGTAACGAAATGAAAAGCGCGACATTGGCTTTCCTTCTAATGACATAACATTTATAATATAAAAATGAAATTCGGTCAAATCTTTGACCAGTCGAGACAGAATCCAAGGTGGTCTCACAAACCAAATGTTTCCCTCAGAAATCCAAATGTAGTTTAAATAAGAACAGCAGAGGTAAATGTTGATGCTATGGTGTTTAATCTCAATTTTAGGTAATCACGGGCGTCAGTGCGTCAGTTATTTCTTGCGCATTGTGAAATTGTTTTTAGGACCTTACAAAAAATACCCTATCATCAAGACAACGAAATATAGGCCTACAGTTAAATTATACTAAGGCACTCTCAACCGTGACTCGGCCAGTAGCCTTCAGGGCAGGCTATGGGTGTTTGCCGGATGGCACCTAAGAAGTGGCCCGTAGAAAAAGCGGCGCGACCGTGCTGAATGTGTCTACACGGAAGGGATGGACAGAGCTTACAGAACTTCTGGGAATTACGTTGACACCTACCTTTATATACTGTGTTTTACAAGTGTCTATAGTAAGTGCCTGGGTCAGGATTTCTTATTACCGTGTTCATAATTACGCCTAATATGCTGGCTTTATGCAACCAAACGGGTCAGCACCGAATTCGCAAAAGCCCTCACTTTGACCTCATCTTCAGCTAAATATAATCATTCTATCCCTGTATAGGCAATGATGCTTCCTTATGATCTATTTTAAGACTAACATCTGTTCCATTTTGATAAGTTCTTGCGGCTTGCGGAATAAAGTTATGTAATCCTCAGTCTAACAGTGAGTGCTAAATATCCTTCATATATCATAAACCTTAATTTAATCAGCCTTAAATTAAGCCTACTGGAAAAGAGTACAGATTACTGAAGCCATCTCGTTATATGTAATTTCCTCAAGGCATCTCTTACATCCTATATCTACGGTCAGAATACGCCATTTTCGCAGTTTGTTTCCAAATTACATTGACCACTAGGGCCAGAGAGAATTTCTCAAATTAAAACAACGTTACGCCGCACCAACAAAACGGTATATGAACTATGACAAGAGACAAATATTAGCAAATTCCTACCAGAATGCTCTCTGTACTAAATTCTCATCAGGCCACTCTACACTGGCATATTTGATGGCAAGTTTGGTGGCTAATTAACATCGATCGAAGTCATAGCTCACACACTGAGCTAAGCCTAAGAACTGCGTATTTACAGTCCAGAAAATTAATATTTAAGCTTCTCATCATTTATTAACTAGAGAGGACCAACAGTAATGACAAATTTGATATATAGTAAAAAGTCTTTAAAGTATCATTTTAAATCCGACATGTTTCGGTGGCATTATATATCACCATCAACACGGAGACAATTCACACCGAAAGCTGGAAACTGTCTCCCTGATGATCGTGGTATATAAGCTACCGAAATATGTCCGAGTTAAACTGATATTTTAAAGACTTTTTGTTATATATCAAATTTGTGCCATACTGTTGGTATTCTCTAGTAAATAACTCAATTCAATGCACGGTGTGAACAACGAAGTGAAACTTATCATTTAGCCTAATAAAAAGGTTTATCGGATATTAGCATGTCGTATAAACTTTACTGTCGCTGACTTTACGCACTCTGAATTACTACGAGAACAATTAATTAATTAGTTAATTAAATGCTGAAGTACTTTGACCCAATGTGATTAGGCGTTACTTTCAACATCTGAAACAAAAATATTTGTGACAGATCTACTGCTACCACTAACAACTGAAAAATGAGAAACAAATTCCTAGCCTATTTTTTAGAATTTGGACAACGCAAAACCTGTGTTTTTAACATCTAACCCTATTTTAAATAAAAAATTTGTAAATATTTTCAATGAAAGTACACAAGAAAGGACAAAATTACACAGGTCTTATTAGGGTAGTTTTTCTTGTTACTGTAACTACAAGCATGATGTCAGATTCCTGTAAAGGCGTTATAGTTACTTAGCGGCATTCAGCAAATGCATCTATCCTTTTAAACAGATTCAGTTCAGTTTAGTCGTTAACCTTATTTACACTTTTGTATGAAGATATTACTGTACAGTTAAAATAGTATTAATATTCACTGTACTTACAATTCTTTTGGGACGAAAGAACTTCTTTCAATCGCAGACTGCAGTGTCAAATATATGTGTAAGAAATAATAAAAAATTTGACCAATAACAAGCAGCTGGCTTTCTTTATTTTTCGTCTCTGACCTCCCTTGTTTTATCTCATTCTTTTATGATTCAGGTGAAAGAGGCATTCGCGAAGTATGCAGGCAAGAAACGTTCTACTCTTCTCAAATGCAGAGAGTTAGAAGCTAGACGCTTTGTTCGGTTTTTTCTTCCGTCTTGGTCAGTAGAATCGAATGATGGCGGCCAAACCCGGCTACTTGCTCAGCTAAGGCTGCGCATTGCCAAACCACGGGAGCGACAAGGAAGCACGCCCTCTAGCTACGAAGCCACTGAAGGGGCAGCGGCCGTGCGCCAACCACAGCCCCTTACAGCTGCCATTACCATGGCAACGAGACGGGAACCGACTGCCGCGGATGCCGATGGGTCGATTACCGATGAAACATTTTTACAGAATGAGATTTGTTTTGACGCTGGATTTACAAGTAAGTTATCTTTCAAAAAAGCTGAATGTGGAGGATTGACTTCATTTGTTATATACAGATTTATTTTATTTGTGCACAAAGCGGTAAAAAACATTCGTCTGATAGCCTACATTCCACGGTAAACTCAATGGAGAATATTCCATCTTGAGAAACCGCCATTTCCTCAAGCAACTAATATCCTTTTTTGGAACCCAAAGTTTTATTACCATTTTCAAAAACACAAAAAATGCCTCTCTTGAACCAAATGAATTTACAGCCTCTTACCGTATTTCGATTAATTTTAATGTTATTCTCCAATCTGCAACTAGATCTCTTACTAAGAATGAAGAATTCCTTTCTGGAAGAAAAGCCATGCAGAAGGGCAGTCGCACGAACAGACAATAGGCAGACTCTATTAGCTCTTTCATTTCCACACAAACAAATAAGGCAAAAACACAGTTTTATGCTCTCCAACTTTATTTGTCTAGACGGGCGCATTCGCCAATGCTCAGTCTTTAAAATTAGTTAGAAGAAATTTTTAAGAAAATAAAATCTAGGTTTCAGGTTTTCTGGGATGTGATGTTGTGTCGCTGGGTAAATGTTTCCCGTGCCTACGAAATTTCGGGAACTACTAAAGTACAGCGTCATAGTCCAAGGACCTGATCCCTTCGGTAACATCAACAGGAACATTAAGCATCAAAAAAAAAATTACGCAAAACTAAACTGTTTATTTAAAAATTACGATTCTTCGATTAAATAATAACTGTCTGAACATATTTTACTCATAATTTCTTGTGTCTTAAAGTAGGATAAACGAAAAGTAATTTTCAATTTTTTAGTATTATTTGAACGTATATTACTTTAAAATTATACGAGCCTTTTTAAAATGTTTTAATTACTTAAAGGCTCCTTATGAAAGAAATAAAATTATGACTATAAATAACGAAATTTAAAGCTATCTAAGTTATGAGGGAAGGCATGTTAATGAATTAAAAGTTTTAATAGACCAACATGTGCACTATATTCTCATAAGCAAATCAATCACCCCTACATATGTTTCAGCCTATAACAGGTCATCCTCAGGGAGTCAAAATTTGTTTACATAGACTTTACATTTGTTAGTTCAATTTTAAAAACAGCTAGTACATCTACATAATGTTAATGGTCTTTTAGAAAGATAAGCTTGTTATCCTCTACTAGTCTAGCAGAAAATGCAGAGAAATAAAAGAACTGTGATTCGGCAGATAAGAGTCGAGCCAGATACCACCAATTAGCACATTTTTGTAACTGAATTCGATAAATAGCCCCTAAAGTTAGCTCTTTGTCCTTTTTTATTCGCTTCTTTGTGCAGTAACACTTATTAGTTTACTTGTTATTTGTGCATTGAGGAAATTAACTGTGTACTACTAGAACCGAAAAAAATTTTAGTAAGGTGTTGAATCTTAACCAAACTCACAATTTTTTATAACTGTTTGTACCTATGTATTTGGTATCTGTGTATTAATGCTTGTTCCATAACCTATCCAGCGCTGGAAAACCTACATTTTAATAAACTAATTGAATTGAATTGAATTGCGATTATTTTCATTTTAAATACCATTGTCGTTTTGATGAAATGAGGTGTGCGGGTTTAGTTTTTGTTTGTTGCATGACAGACAGAGAAGAAATTGAAGTATGAACTATGAATGAGGACAGAAAATGTCTAAAAAGATAAATAAAAGAAATGACGCGTTTAATGGCACAAAATAATGGTTCAACTAAACAGGTATTGCTAAATTTCAAGTAATGAACTATTATTTTGTGAATCATAGTATTTTCTGGTTAGCTCTAAAATGTTTTATCTTCCAGAATATCAAATTTGCACCGCTATGGAAATTACAGTTTTGGCACTGTACGGATAATTGTTTTATTAGCATTTTAAATTTTACAGACTACGCAAACCCGACAACTACGTGTCATAGCCTTTATAAGTTACATTGCATGCGTAACAATACTCTTAACGCTTTTCATACAATGCACACTCAGCTGAACTATAAATTCTGCATCAATATAATATCACTTTCTTTTCTGCCGTATTATTGACTTAAAACAGAATCACGTTTTATCATCTTGAAAATAAAATATAAACAAGTTCTCAAAAGATCGTTAAAAATGTTTTAAAGCTGCTGCAACTCTCGCATAGGCGAAGACAACGTGATAGTGTTGCACGGGATATTACGATGTTGCAGTTACGTTTTATGTAATAAATAAAGCTTTCATGAATTAAATGTTCAATAAACTTATTTATTACACCTTAAACACTACTTTTGTGAGACATTGATAAGGTACGCTCTACAAAATATCTAAACATTCCTCATCCACACTTATTGGTTATATGAGCAGCCTTGTGAACTCCAGTGAATGAGTCTCTTAATAGGTGTTATTGATATCCAGATGACAGCACGGACCTTCTCGAAAATTTAAGAATCATCAAGCAGTCAAGGAGTTATCCACATTTTCGGAACCTGAATATGCAATTTTATAGTGAAAAATTTATTGCCCTCCTTAACGCTTTAAAGATGAGAAGAACGTAATTGTATTTAAAGAATCACTTCGTACCGCGCAGTACATGCATTCCTTCTGAGTTATAAAACTAGATGGTTAATTCTGTAT
The DNA here is from genome assembly GCA_021186555.1 of Reticulitermes speratus. NCBI lineage: Eukaryota > Metazoa > Arthropoda > Insecta > Blattodea > Rhinotermitidae > Reticulitermes > Reticulitermes speratus. The sequence goes on along the minus strand of JAJKFL010000003.1, from coordinate 32,448,077 downwards.
AGGAAAATACTCTCTTCTTACTCTGAAATCCATTAAGATCACAGAAATACACTCTGCGAGGATAATGTAGAATTTTATGCGTGTTGCGCTAAGTTGCGGGGAAGTGGCTATCAGCTTCGTCATGTCTGTCCATCCATCTGTCCTTCTGCTCATTCGCATAGTATAAATCGGCTCCTTTTGGAAGCATTTTCGTGAAATGTTATACTAGGGGATAGGGGCGGGTATTAAAATTTGCCGATGAAATTTAAGGTTGTTTAAAATCAGGTGAAAACAAGTACGTTACCTGAAAATATACCTGCCTGATAATACTTTGGTTGCTAAATTTATCATTGTTGCCGTCCATAGCAATCTGTAAGGTTATTAATCGATATTAATCTGCCTTATTTCATTATGCAATGTACATTATGCTTAATTAAGAAAAATAAAACATACATTTATAATATTTAATATTTATTGATTATGTCTAGGAATATAAAATCTGTTATTAGATACATTATGAAAGTACATACAAATTTTGTAGAAAATATTGTTTCTAAGTCAGCAAGTACAAGTATTTCGACGGTGTGAAGTTTTGAATTATGTATTACCGATAAATGTAACATAGACAAAGTCATCGTAGACATGTAAGTAACATAAGTACTGTCGAATAATGTGTATTTGCTGAATTGTAAATACAGCTGTGTATTTGGTACTTTTCCTAAATTTGATGTAAGTAAGAAGTTTGTCAAAGGAAAATTGTAACTTCCTAAGAATAGTAATAACCTTATACAGAAATACGTGCGCAATTGTGAAAATAATTGTGACGACTTGAAATTAAATAATATGGACTGGACGTCTAGACAGAATCCAGGATGCAAAGATTCAAACACGCCTCAAAGTTACCCTACGAGTATATTTATTGTTTTGTTAAATACTAAATTTTCTGATACGTGAAATAAAGACTGGTCTTTGAACGTTTAAGGGAGTGCGGCCCTAGTACATAACTTCAGGTACGTGAATCCAGTCTATTGGTTTCTTCACCTTTTCTTACACGGGTATATTTTTCTACGAATTTCTCATCCCTCCTGTACTAGCTACACGCTCCATTCATCCCATCCTACTTTATTTGATTAGTATAAATACATTTGTTCAAAGTAAGCCTGCAATTTACGAATCTCCAAAATAAAAAAAAAGTTTGTTCTCTTGTAACCTCCTCCCATCTAGCTGCAAGTATTCTTCTCAGAGATCCGTTCTAAAACAAACCTCCGTCCATTTTCTATCATTGGAATGAGATTGGCGTAAAGAATCACAAGTAAATAGGCCTATACCGTGTGCACCTTTCACGTCTTTAGATAAGAGAAAATAAAAAAAATATTCTCAACCAACTAGCAACAATTATTTTACAACTTTAAAATATATTTCGCTTAAAGCCTTCTGTGATATTGTGCTGCTTCTTTTTTTGCTAGTTTATTACCAACATTTTGGCACAACGTGTCGGTCCAAGGTTGAAGGGCCAAGTATTCCGGAATTTGACTACTGGATCCTTGAAGAAGCTGATAGCTTGTCTCCCACCGTCAGTAACAAGCTCCTAATCAAATGTGCTAAATATCCCAGAAGAACTAAGACACCAAATTCACAGCGGAAGAAACATAAAACCTTTATTTCCATTTCGTGAAAGCACTTGTTTTTATTTTGTAGCCTTATTTCAGAACACTTACACTTATTGGAATGTTAAGGACGGTTAAAATGTCAGAGGCTCTAGCGCATGTCTAAACCAGGCTACTTCAAAACAAGTGCGTGTTTTGTGTTTGTATAGCACTACCTTTTATAGCCCATGCTCTAGGAATGCCTTTCTGTCATTTAATAGAGGTTAATATCTTGCAACCACTTTTCAACAAATCGTAGTGTTAAGTACCGTCTATCTCTTCTCTTAATTCTTGGCGCTTTTGCAATAAAAAGTTACTGAAATGCTTCCATTAGTTTGTCTATATCTTTCGGTCTGTCTAGTTCTCTGTCCTTCTATTGCTTAATCTTCTAGATACCGAGAATTACGAAAATTAAGATTCTTGAAACTGTGTAGTAGGAGATTCAAGACTTAAGAATTGTTACTCGTGTTGACTGGTAAATCGTTACCGACGTTTCGGAAGAGCTTGCTACTTCAGTCTTCAAGACATATATTAAAAGAGGTTTTTTCTTGGACTACTTAACCTCGAAGATCTTTGAAACGTCGGTAATTCCTTGCCAGTTGATATGCCTTAATATTCCAAAAGACTTCATACTTCAACTCAAGAATTATTAAAGGGATTTTCGTGAAATTTGATCCTATGAAATTTTCTTAAAATTTGTAACTTCAATGCATATAATTTAGGTAAAAGTAAGGCAAAAAGAGTAGACATTTTACATAGCGATATATAATCCTTTCTGTGCGCATCCCGAGCTTAGATCGCTTTCGCCTGTTTATTGGAGCTAACTATGTGCCTTGAGAGAGGAGATACCTCAGTAGGTAGCTCTAGTGGCCTGGATGATATAGGTTTCGATTCCGGCAGAGGCGAGAAGTTTTATTCTTCTTGTGTCCAGATGAGATTTCGGATCCAAAGAGCGCACTTTTTAATGCCTACGGAGGGTGCTACCTCCAGGGAAAAAGCGGCTGGATTAAACTAACCACTTACCTTCATCGAATGCCGAGGTTAAGAATCGTTGGAGCCATAAATCTACTCACCCCATATGACTTTATGGCGTGCACAGAGGCAATTCTTCAGTACCAATTTCAAATAAACACTGTAGAAAAAAGTTCAGGTCTTACAATCTTTTTAATCTTACGATTGACGATAAAATTAAAATAGAGTGTTAGAACATAGCAAAATATTTATGCTAGGCAAAGGCATTGAGCCTACTTGGGAGCATAGTTTCCATTCTTTAAAAACAAATTTTTCTCATAACATTACTTTACTCTCTATGAGGTATCTTACTTTCATCCTCAGAGCCTGCTCACCGAAAACTACAAAAGTGCCAATAAATCTAATGCCATTACTTGGTACAGGAACCTCTCACTCTTTGTATTCCTTACAGTGGGTACACCAGTAAGACGGACACCAGGACTAGAAAAATGGGCAGGAGAAAAACTGAGGTATGTTGCGTAGAGTCCTAAAATAAGATATGATAAAGGATATCCAAATAATATATTTCAATAAATCTGTAAATCCGTGTTCGATTCCCGATGGATTCATTGGGATTATTCAGTGACTATCCTTCCGGATTGCACTATGGCCCTGTGGTCGACTCAGCCTCTAAAAGAAAAGAGTAGCAGGGATATTTTCTTGGGGAGTAAAGGCGGCCGGTGCATAGAGCTAACAACTTTGCCATCTTCGTGTGATGATTTTCTCCAAATTCTGGCAGCCTCAAACTCCTGAAGCATTAACGGCCTCTCCAGCCTCGTATAGGCATAGTTCTACTTTTTAAATCTGCAAATCAAATGTTGTAGTATGGAAACATGGTAGCTTTACACAACACTCTGTTGCTCACTATAAAAAACAAACTAAAATGTCTAACTTCTCTTCTTCGTTGTATCAACTAAGTAACACCTGCTTACAGAAAAACTACAAACAATTCCCGAATCAGAAAGAAGTAGCGAATAATTCTGGTTACTCCTAAATGTTGCCAGTTGTTACAAGCCTACATCTGTTAATATTTCTAGAGGTCTGTGGAAGTTAATACATAAATATGAATCCTCTTTGTCTTCCTGTGATAACAACTAAATATATAAATTTCAATTATATAAAGAGTCAGAGATGGAATTAATTTTCAGGGCCAAATTTTAAAGCAAAACAACACTTCAACACACAAGTTTAAAACGTTACAAACACCACTGATTTAAGCTAAATCACTTTTCTAGAGATCATCGTATGCGATATTTAAATGTCTCTGATTAATTATTTTCCTGACTTTATACTTAATTATACAAAGTTTTCTACTTAATATAGACAAGCCTTTGTGAACAAAAAATATTCCTCAACTCTATTTTTCTTCTTAACAGTATTTATTACGTACACCATCTTATTTAAAAATGAATGCTCCATATTTTGCTTCAGAAGAAACAGTAATTTCACTAGAGCCTATTGCATTATTTGTTTGATCTTTGTAACGGAGATCTTGCATGAAATTAATGCTTTATGAATTAAGTGGGAAGAAATAAATTCGCCAAAGCAGGTAAGAAAATTTACGTAAGAAAGCCGATAGAGCGTGTTACATTCACTGAAACTTATAGTACGCTTACTTAGTAATAGAGCCTTCTTTGGTAACATACATAAATTCTACATTATATGTGGAGAACGATTATGATATTTATTCACTTCCTGTTAGGTATTTTCAGAACCTTTCCTTTCTAAATTTCGGTAAGAAATTAATTTATCTTCGTCTCTGCTACATGTATAATCAAATGTAGGTTAATCTGCTACCATCACCATAACAATAACCTCGCTGAATATGTCTCAATGTTTTTCGTTCTTGTCCTATTTTGTCTGTTACAGACACAAATATTTTCCTGGCGGTTTCTTTACTGTGACTCTTGAAAATGTTGCACCTGCATCGCTGTGGATATAACGAATAGTGGAACAATCTAACATTTCTATTTTCTGGAGTATCACGCCTTGCATTTTAGGCCAGTTTATATGAACCAGTTTTTAAAGATTGCATGGAGATTAAACCAAGTCTCTCAGACATATTTGTCATTCGCTATTAGACTACACGGCGTCATATCACAGACAAACTTAACATTCATGGTTACCGCCGTAAGATTTTCAACTCTAACAAATATGTAATTAATGGAACATTATACATATAAATACGTACTGGTATGTAAGCTAACTTAATTTAAATCTAATATCGCCTGCACTCAAAATATTGGCAGATTTGCTGTTTACATTTTATGGACCATTACATAAAAGGTGTAGGTAAATCGTTACTGAATTCCATGAAAGAAATCGACTAAGCAGGTTCCCCGTCTACAGTTTAGTGAGCCTGCTTTAACATATACTGTAGAAGTTTAACCTAAATACACAAGTCTTCACAATGATAAACATTGAGTAACCGAGTGGAGTTATAAAACTTGGAGTATAGCGAAGAAAGAGAATGAAAGAAGAATGTGTGTAGTAAGAACGAGAGAGAAGTTGGGAGGGCAGATGCTCTTTTATGAAACTTTGTATACAAAGTCTAATGTTTCAGCCAGACTCATAATCGCAACATTTACACAGCAAATAGAAGACCAACTTAACTGCGGATTGTGTGGCATTGTTTGGCTTTGTATTAGTATTTAGATTATGGGCATCTGGGTTTTGTTTGAGCATTTATTTGAATCAAATTCAGTCACCCTGAAGATGGAGACAGCATTTCTTCAGAAACGTCCGAATAAAGACATTACGCTATGTAGTGTAAGAAAAGATGGCTATAATTTTTTGTAACACCCACCGTAAATCTGGAAACTAATATTAATATTCTTTATTCGGCCTCAAGGAAACAATTTTCTGTAGGGCTTAGTGCTGCCTTGTAAGCGCGCGCGCGTGTTTGTATCTGCATAGTAGCCAAATTATTAGAAATACTACTGCGTATTTTGGAAGCTCCACCTTCATACCTTGACCCATAGACCGGCTATCCTGTCTTATATATTCCAAAACGTTCCTTAATCCAACTTCGAAAATGCCAAGAAAGCACCTGATTACACTACGATCGCTTCCTCCAGCTAAGTTCCCATAATTTATTCACTAACGTTTCTACCATACAAGCTCTCTAGAGTCTCCACAATTGAAACATTTTATAATAAACTAAGAAATAATGATAAAGACAAACATAATCAGATTAATTTTTGAAGACTTTCCCTTATTGCGATTTAGCTTTGTATCCAAGTTCTCCATAAAAACAACAATTTACCCGTCCTGGTTCCTATTCATACAAAGTGTTCACCATATCGCAACTCGTATTTAAATAACTAACAATTTAACGAGCAATCATTATTCAAACATTAAAATCGTGAAAGTAATCTAGTACAGTGAAGTCTTTAGCAGGTACTGCTGCGGCATCTTTGATTACCTTAAATTTAAGTGCTTAGATGGCAGTGTAAAGTTAAAGGTCTTTCTGCTCGTTTTCCTTTTCTCATACGTAGCATTAAAAGACACAATTTTCTCTTGCACAGAAGACTTTCTTGTGTAGATTACTAAAACTGGAATACATCTCCTTGTATAAGACATTCCCACGTAACAAGTTTAAAATTATCAAGGAACAGAGGGAGATTTGTATCCTGCTAACTGGAAACTTAAAGGCCTATTCTAAAAAAGGTGGACTGAATTGATAGGCGATGACTAAAAATTGTTTATGGAGATAGTTAATACCCTGTATTTCCAAGGAGTGATGATATTTTTTGGAGCACCCGATTTGTAGCGCGTCATTTACAGGGGTTTACCAGCTTTCACTGTTTTCAAAACCAACCAAATTTCAGATTCCGTATTAAACTTATCCAGTACACATAACAGCAGATTCTGATAATGTAGGAAGATCCGGGTAGAACGATAAGTCGGTGTAGTAACTGGCTACGGGATGGATGCAAGTTCTTGGGTTGCAAAATTTTCTTTTTGCCAAAGAATCCAGTTTGGGTCTTGAGCCCAAAGAGGGCACCGGGGTCTCTTTCATTTTGAACAGAAAGGCCGAGTAGTAAAGCTGACTACTTAATGCAGCTAGTAATGAAGTAAATAATGCACGGAATTTTACATCCATTGTCCATATGTACGTCTTTATGGCGTGGTGTTTAATGAAGCACAAATGCACCACTAACTTTACATTACGAATTTTATGGAACACTTTTGTCAAAATTATATTTGTTCGCTTGTAATCAGACGAAATTTTATTTGTAAACTCTTCTGGTTCTGACTCATATTACGTCTATTTGCGTAAATAACAACAGATCTACTTACCTCATATACCAAATTGCAGTTTCCTGTGTGTATGTCATTAATGACAAAACACAGACAACCTCATTTCTACGTAGACTATATTAATTAATTCACAACTGTAAGAAATAATCCACAAAAATAAATATCTGAAAGGAATTCAAATCATATTCTTCAAAACAAAGTAACACAATATTGTTCATTCCCCACCTCTAGGAGTTCCAAATTAACGATTATTTTCCCAGATCAATGCGCTTGGATAACAGTTAAAATTCCCTTGCAAACCGTGTGTTACTATTAAACCTAACCTGATTTGTTTACAATGAATCCAGATCAATCCAAATCCAACGCATATAAGTTACATTACACCTATTCAGTCTATGGCTTGTTGGTTGCTTCTTAAGTACCTAACGATGCTTAATCATTTACGACGGAAATATATGCAAATACAAGTAAAACGTTCTAGGAAAGAAACTGTTGAGGCCTTGTTCCATACTGTTCAAATTATTGTCCTATTACAAGGTACATCGGTCCAAAGTCGAGTTCTGTTACACAAATTAAACATACTATTAGAATAATGGAGCATAGCATATTCTGAAAGTCTTACAAGTTCCCAGCATTTTATAAAAGGCAGTGTTTATTGTCCATTCTACAGAACATATTCGGAGCCATTTGCAATCAATACATGACTATTTCTTTAAGGTGCCCTTTAATATTATCCTCTCATCTATATCTAGATCTCTCAAAAAAGTCTGCTTAAGATAATTCGATTAAACTTTTCCATTCTGCTACTTAATGTGCTTTTTCCAATCAATGTACGCGGATATAAACGAAGAAAAATAAATATTTATCCAAATAAATCGGAGTTTGGCGTTTAAATTTGTAATTGCAGATAAAAATTAAGGTATTTTATCCTATATCTTTGGCATCCCTGATGAAAGTAAATTAATAAGCAACAAAGGAAAGGCAACGACAGATAAAGGCAAAAGCAGATAGAAGGTGTGGCGAACTTGCGCCATTACACTACAAATCCACTCCCTACTTTGTGGGTATAATAATGAGTAATATTTATTTGACAGGGCCAGTCTTAAATTTCTACATTTAACGACAAGCACCACCGGCAGCACCACCTTGCCACAGCTTGACGTAAAATTATTATCCTCTGGTTTCTTCTCTTATAATGGTTACGTAATATTTATTGTAATATTTCATAGCATATGAGTATGAGATAAGTTTTACCCTTTGAATAACATGCGGTTTTGTTAAAACAATTTCATAGGAATGTTTAACAGTCTTCCTATAATTTTAATCCTTCACAAGTCATAGAAGTTTATATTTATTTCAATTTGCATCAAGCTCAGAGACCTAATTAATTGTGTTTGGCGGTTTATTAAAAGTAACTTTTTAAACTAATGATGATGTTTGAACTTTAGATTTATTCAGAAAATACTTCCGACGAGTACGTAGTTATTGGTACAGTCAACCAAATAAGTCTACCGTAAAGCAAAACAGGAAAATTGCTACATACTTAGCAATGCAAATACCTGAAATTCCCTTCTTCTTCCATATCAACGTGGCAGCAGCGCTGCCCTGAAAAAAAGTACTCTATTGTTGAAAGCCAAAGTGCGCCGTTGCCAACTCCAGAAAACTCCGAGTAATTTGGGTTTCTATACGTATTAACTACAAGTACTGAGACTACGAGTGTATTAGCAATATGATATATGTGGCTAGCTGTGTTTGTGACTCTTTAGAAAAGGCAAGCTTACTGCCCGATACTTGGATACCACATATTCTTCATAACTTTCAGCCACATTATCTCCTGTGAATATTCTATTAACTTTTTAAGATCTCTAATAAATTCTTACTTCCCTGCTACTTCAACTCTCTTAATTTCACATACTTAGAGCGCTGTAGGTTTGACTGGTGTTCTATTTATGTTTCGGGTAAATGTGCTTCCTCCATTTTCAGGTTGTGTTAAATATTTTAATGTTGATATTCACAGTTATAAGAACCTCAAATCTAACAAATGTTTGGCTGATTGTAGTTAATATATGCCACAGTCAACACTAGACATATTTCCATAGAATTCACAAACATACGACATTCCAGAAAAAGAAGCATTTGCGTCTAGAAATTGAGTGTTATTTAAAGAGAAGTTTTCTTACTGAAGACTTGTCTTTCTCTTGTAAATATTCTCACGTATATTCAGGTAGGACGCTAAGCATACGACACCCAAATATCAAGCACTCTATTAGAAAACATAAGGAATTCAATTGTCCCACAGATCATTTCATACCAAACACATTTCCATTTAGTTTAGTGGTTTCAGATATCATTCTTATCACACATCAAGGAAACTCCTAAAAAAGCAAGATGGCCTCCAGCCCTTCTAGGCCTCCCTGAGCGAAGGGGAGTTGCTGCAGAGAGAACTCCAGTTCTATTTCCTTGTGTCTTCTTCTTTTTCTTTCTCCCTGTCTCTGGTTGACTATAAAACTTGGCGGTTCATGTGCTCCCCACTCCAGTGGGCCGGCAATAAAACAGAACTCTATCCCTAACCAGCTCTCTGACACCAATCCCATGGATGGATCAGTTCTCATTTAAGATGTGAAGCCATAATCTAAAACTTATCTACGGCGATCTCGGTATCACATTTTAGGCCTAATAACGATATGAAATAAAGTAAACTAAAACTGGTCCATAATATTAATATAATAATATATTTAGAAAAGGGTAAAATAAACGTAACTATAGGCCTATATCTTTGTGACATCATGCAGTATGCTTTAAAGTGCACACAACTGTAGGCCTATATCTTTGTGACATCATGTAGTATGCTTTAAAGTGCACAAAACTATAGGCCTATATCTTTGTGACATCATGTAGTATGCTTTAAAGTGCACACAACTATAGGCCTATATCTTTGTGGCATCATGTAGTATGCTTTAAAGTGCACAAAACTATAGGCCTATATCTTTGTGACATCATGTAGTATGCTTTAAAGTGCACAAAACTATAGGCCTATATCTTTGTGACATCATGTAGTATGCTTTAAAGTGCACAAATCTATAGGCTTATATCTTTGTGATATCATGTAGTATGCTTTAAAGTGCACACAACTACAGGCCTATATCTTTGTGGCATCATGTAGTATGCTTTAAAGTGCACAAAACTATAGGCCTATATCTTTGTGACATCATGTAGTATGCTTTAAAGTGCACAAAACTATAGGCCTATATCTTTGTGACATCATGTAGTATGCTTTAAAGTGCACAAATCTATAGGCCTATATCTTTGTGACATCATGTAGTATGCTTTAAAGTGCACACAACTACAGGCCTATATCTTTGTGGCATCATGTAGTATGCTTTAAAGTGCACAAAACTATAGGCCTATATCTTTGTGGCATCATGTAGTATGCTTTAAAGTGCACAAAACTATAGGCCTATATCTTTGTGACATCATGTAGTATGCTTTAAATTGCACACAACTACAGGCCTATATCTTTGTGACATCATGTATTATGCTTGAAAGTACACACAAGTGATACCATGTAGTATGCTTTAATTTCATCGACATTTCGAAGGAATTTCCTGTCTGCATTTTCAGAGTAGGAGAAATACTTGTACCTTGAAAATGGTGGTAGGAAGTCCCTCCAAAAGGTAACAACATTTGTACCAGATTACACGGCGTCACAGCTCGGAAGACTGCAGTCTTCCTAATCGCTACCGTGAGAACATCAGCTCACACATATAAAAGGGTAAAACAATCCCATTAGAGGCCTGGACAGGCCCTTAGGGTTCCAGAAGGTTGAGGCTCCCAGATTTCTAGACAATCGGCACATGAAGGTGGTATGGTTGTCAGCCCTACGCACCTGCCGCCTTTACCCACCAGGAAATATGCCTGGTAATCATTTCTGTTAGAACTCACACATATACTTCTGTATTTTTCACAGTTGTGAAATATGATCTCCCGCAACCTGAGGAAATAGTATCGTGAATAAGTACGTAGAGGTCGAGGATAATAAGAAAGGCTAGAAATAAGAAAGGATAAAGAAAATTACACAGTGCGGATGTTTGGTGAATACTACTATTCACGAACGTATATTGAGTAGGATGGCTGCGTAAGGAGCACCGAAAGTGACGTTCGTGATATTCCAGATTTTTTGGAGGCTCAGGCATTACCTCCCAACAAATTTTGCTTCTTTAATAAATTTTTTTCGATATGCGCCAAAAGAACTTACAACTTTCTAAAATGAGCAAGTATTTTACATATATATAGATTTCCACCACTAAATATCAATTGTAGGCCAATGTTTAGTAATTTTGTTTACTATTTTGAAGCCATTCAACCTGTGTTCCTGTAATTTAGTCATCATTCGACCTATAACGGCTACCACTCACAAACAGAAGATAAATGTACACAAAGTGTTAGCCGGGAAATCGGAAAACATCAGACAAATGGAGTGAAAAGAGTGTACGTGCAAACATTGTATAGCACTGTGTGTGAAATGGGTAAAATGTGGACTGGATTTAACTGATTCTGGAGAGGGGCTAGTGGTCGGTTCCTGATAAAGGCGTTTCAGAAACAAGAAAAGTGTCCGATCAGCTATACATTATCCGCAGAATAATTCTGTTCGGTTGTTTTGTAAAAACTGTAAAGTTCTCATTACGTTATGCCATGAAGGCACGGAGCGGGGGTATTTGTAACCTCGGCGTTAGATAGGAGTGGCTGGCCAAAGGCACAGCCCGGCTGTTTTACCCCCAGGAAGAGCCGCGGTACCCACACGACGAGGCTGGTTGAGCTCCAGGGCCGGTCTGGACGGGTTCTGAAAAACAGAAAATCACTTTCCGCACGGGATTTAGAACCACGGATCATCCAGCCCATAGTTACTCGCTATACGTCCTACGCTATTCATGACCACATAGTATTTGAAAAAGTTTAGTGCCATGAAGGCACAAAGAAGTGCCTATAGCTCTACTCTTTCTTAAACCTCAGCGCTAGATTGAGTGGGTAGTTAAGGCCACGCTCCGGCCGCTTTACTTCCGTGAATAATTTGATATCCATTGTATAGGAGGCTGGATGGGTCTTCAGGGTCAGTCTGGACAGGTGCGGAAAATTTCGCCAAAAACGTGATTCGATCCCCGGCCTGCCCAACTCGTAGCGAGTCGCTATACCGACTACGCTATCCCGGCCCACCTTTGTATTTGTAGGCATATAAACAAAAAAATATTAGTCCGTAGTGTTTTACACAGGCAACTAGGTAACTGTCTCTACTTACACAAATATCAAAAGAACTGAAAGTATAGTGCTCTTTAGTCGTAAAATAAAGTAAATTTATTCTGTCAATGTTGACAACAAACATCATAAAGTGTTATCTTAATTACAACCGCAACTGTGTATGCCTTCTGCTGTAACATTTAAATCTCATTGTTTGGGCACAGACGGTACTTATTTATTTCCCAGATTCTTGCAATACACAATTATTTTTACCCCAAGCAGAATAAGCTGATTTTTTTATTACAGACAGAGTGTTTTCTCTGTGATACATAACCTGGCTTTTTAAGTATACGCGTAATGTAGATTAATTTAAGTCTATAAGTGATTATTTCTCTATAAAATAAGGGTGTGTAAATTTAAACTTTTTACTGAATAGGCATAGGAACGCCAAAAAAATTGTACTTGTTTTGAGCTTCTTGCAGCAGTGAGTATTAAGTCTACGATCTTCTGAAATATAACATCGTGTAGTTAGTCGGCAGGTAGGCTGTACCTTCGTCGCTAAAAAATTATACGGCGTCGGATCTCAGAAGGAAAGCGACTTTAATAGCTCAGAAGACAAAAGAATAAGGACTCCAGCGGTAGCCTATTCTTCCGCTGTTTTTTATGTGCACTACCCAGAGCGAAACTAGATCAATAGGTTGGTCGTTTATGTCGAATTTGTGTTTACATATTTAACATTAAATGCTTCCCTTGGGTATGTATTTATAGCCTCAAGTTTACGTGGACTTGCAGAACTTAGTTACAATAAAGCTGCATTTATTCTGAGGGAATAAGAAATAAAAGAGTCTTTTACTTTAATTTCAAGAGCCAATCAGAATAATTTACATAATAATAGGACACTGGCATGAGATCCAGTATTTAATACATGAGTCTCAACACGCGGCCCGTGGGCCACACACGGCCTACCAGGTTGTATTATGCGGCCCGCAGCCACATTCGTAAATTTTGCATATACTATAAAAATTACACAATAAGTAAGGCACTTAGGTATACCACTTACTGTTATTTTTCCACGTGTGGCCCACGAAACACCGCAAACTAACGGGTGCGATTCTTTGTCTTACAAAGTTTGGAGACCCATGGTTTAACACACTAAGTTTTATAACTGAAAAAATCTCAGGTTCTTTTCTGTTTGTTGTTAGCTCCACAAGAAAATGAGACAAGCCGAAAAAACCTTTTTATCAGGCACCTTGAAAATGTAAACGAAAGCTGGAAAGTCACTTAGACTTACCAATATACGTATCTCAGATGATAAAAATATTCAGTTTAACTTTTCTTGATTTAAATATTTATCAATATATTTTAATATACCTCGACACAACTTTCCTACATCTGTATGAGTGTCAGTCTGTTTATATTTTAACGAGCGATTATAGAGAGCGTACTTTTTGTAACACCAATTACTTGCCAGAAATGTTACCTACAAACAAACAATTCGTGTCAATAAAGTTTACTACTTATTTAAACCAGTTTAATAATAAACAGCGTACGACTGACCATAAAATCATATCCAGGGATGATATTAAAAAAATTTAACATTACCACTACTTCCACACATGCCTCTTAAGGGAGTGAGACGTAGACACAGAAATACACTTAAAAATTGTTTTTACTTTATCTGTACACTTCGGATTGAAACATAAGTTAGACACACGCCGCTATGTTTGCAATATTAGGGTTTATCGGGGTCTAAACAAAAATATTATATTATCAGTTCTGTCTGAATTTGGTATTAGGTTTTTTTTTTATTGGTGTACACACTCTTCTAGCTTTCAACTTTAAAACTGTTCTGAACTGAGAGCTACTTGTTAAATTTAGAGAGTCACAGCACCAAGTGCAAAAACAGCACAAGGAAACCTAAAATATCGCAGACAACTTAACATAGTAAGGAACTTCATGACGTTGTGACAAGGAAGAAAGCACTTGGATGGCTTCCAACCTCACAGTAATTCTGGCCACTTTAAAATTTATGTAACCTTTCAAATTTTAGTTGTTACCATGCGTACCACCAAATCTAACAGCAGGACACACTGCATTTTGCATTCTGAGTACACGTAGGTGGTTCGTGAAATGTCCGCAATAAAAAGAGGTTTTTCTACAATAACATTAACATATTTACGGTGTGGCACAGTTGCTTGAGGTAGGTCGCAGGTTCAATTCCCGATGGGGTTATTGGGATTTTTCATTTACCTAATCATTCCGGCCGCACTATGGTCCTGGTGTCAACTCAGCCTCTAACAGAAATGAGCACCAGGGATGTCTGCTGGGGGTAAAGGCGACCCGTGCCCAGGGCTGACAACCTTACCACCTTCATGTGCTGATTGTGTAGAAATTCTGGGAGCCTCAAACTCCTGGCGACCTAGGTCCTCTCCAGGCCTCTAATGGGATAGCTTTACATTTTTTAACATCAACATAATTATATTTAGAGTAAAGATAAAGAATATATTCGGTAAAAGTAGAAAAAATGCTTAAAGATAATTTAGAAAAATTTTATTCCTCAAAGGGTTAAAGTCGAAAGAATAATAATGTATAATGCAGAGCAATGCTAAAGCCAAAGAAGGTAGGCATTCTTTCACATTGTGTTCACCGTGCACCTTTTTAACTAATTAAACGTTTTAATAGACCAACATGTGCACTATATTTTTATAAGCAAGTCGATCGACTTGCTTATAAAAATATAGTGCACATGTTGCTCTATTAAAACGTTTAAGTAGGCATTCTTTGTTAGTCATTTATCCTTTAGATTTTTTTTTTGTGAAGTGTCCCAAAGCGGATGCTACGGACGCACCGCAGCCTTGAGGCTTACTGTGAAACCCTGTGATGAAGATGATTAGGTTTGTTGTTTTTCCTTCTAATGCAGCACCCGTGAAATGAAATTTACAGGGGAAAACCGAAGTACTCGGGGAAAAACCTGTCCCAGTGCCACTTTGTCCACCACAAATCCCATATGGACAGAGCCGGGATCGAAAACGGGCCTCGCGCGTGAGAGGCCGGCGACTAACCGCCTGAGCCATGAAACGGCTCTCCTGTAGACTTTAAAATTTTTATCTACTATCTGGTTCCTTTACCACTTTCCTTTCCTCTGCAGGTTTGCCAGGACAGTATAAAAGTTTCGACGAAAATTCTAGTGATACGCTTCAAGATATCTGTGAAGTTACTATATATACCATGTTATTTATATCAGTGAGAGTTGCAGGAACACAGCCTCCTCCTGCCACATATATCAGAGTGAGCAAGATCTCGTGGGTCTGAGAGGAGTTTTGTGTGGCACAAGAAGCTACGGAATATTTATCACGACAGGGAATGGTGGAAGCAATGTTTTAGAGCAGTGTTTTCCAAACGTTTTGCTCGCGGACCCCTTTTGGCTTCGAAAAGTAACCACGGATCCTCACATCCTTGCTCACTTAAATATAGAGTGTCGGGTTAATAGGTATTCAAAATTTAAAAGTTTGTATCTCAGAACTGACTTTAGGTAGCTAAGAATACATACCAGTTTCATACGTAACAAGACATTGCATGATTTTCGTTCATTCTGTTGTCTTACTAGAGGTCCATAGCCTCTTCCAAAGCGAATTCTGCACAAAGTGCGATATAGTTCTTCCTCTTTCATTTTCCAGTTTTCTATCTTCTCCTTAAGGTCATTCAGTAGCTGCTTAGGTCTTCTTCCTCGTCTTTCCGTCACTTCTAACCTTCCCTCTATCTTTCCTTCAATAACGTGTTTTAGAAGGCAGTTCTACGCAAGATGTGACAAATCCAGATAGCCTTTCTTCTGTTTATTGTTTGTAGGATATTCTTCTCCTCTTTGACTGCTTGCAATACTTCTTCATTTCTCACACGATCATCCATCATTCTCCAGCAACACATTTTAAAACTTTCCAGGCATTTCTGATCTACTTTTCGAAGTGTCCCAAGTTTCAGTACTACAAAAAGCTATGCTCCAAGTGTAGCACTTTACTAGTTTCTTCCTTAAATATAAGTCCTATTTGCTGGTGAAAATAATCTTCTTCTTACTGAGTGCTGCTTTTGCCATGGCAATCCTGGATTTAATCTCACGTGTATATCTTGCATCATTTGTTATCATGCTACCCAAATAGCTGAAATACTACACATTCTCCAGCTGTTTTTGATCTATTATAATCTGTACAGAAGGATGTTTGTCTTGAGATCATCGTCACTTTATTGCATGATCTGACCTTAATTAAAATGATTGTCCCGCGCTTCGTGGGTACAGGAAGTTTCTTAATCAGATATTCTACGGTCATATGAAAAAACGTATCACCTATTATAGAAGTTCCGCGATTATTTTTAATAAACCTTATTTTTGGATTAAAAAATGTAACACTTCAAAGTAGACATTACAGAAATATATCTACGGATCCCCTAGGAACTGGTCGCGGATCCCTTGGGATCCACGAAGCACACTTTGGGAAGCACTGTTTTATAGGGGAGTGCAGAAAACACCAAAATGGAAGAGAGGGAAAATGAAAATATGTGGGAAGAACGAGAGGAGTACGAAGGCGTTTTAAAGTGTGAAGTAGAGAGTACCTCCTATCGCCGCGACATTCCGTGACAGCTGCGATGCCCACGTCAGAGGGAAAAGGTACCTTCCGTAGACGCGAAATTATACCAAGTTACGAAAACGTAAATAGGTCAAAATTTATCATAATCTGCAGTGTAAACGTCTGCTGTAACAAAGTGGTTGGTATCTTCAGTAAATAATATCACGACGAATAAAGAAGGATGAAGAGATGAGCGGGATGTGTAGCAAGCATGGACGAGATGAGACATATAAAAAATTTAATCTGGAGAACTCAATAGAAGAGAGCACTTGGGAAATTTAGGTGTAGATGGGAATAAGCTATTAAAGTGGACATTTAATACGTAAGATGTACCAGAGGGATTGAATCTACCTGGCTCAGGACAGGGTCCAGACAGAATACTTTCAATTTTTTCTTTCTTATTCGGTAGAAATACACACAATCTCATGTTTAGTAGTAGATGCTTGGTTTAATTACAATAATGTAGAAGAAAATGAATGCAATGCTTACGTCTTTATGTATTTTATAAGACTAGGCTGGAATATTAAGACCCTATTGTTTCTTTAGGCTTGAAAGTGGACTGTATATCGAATCAGAGCACAGCTACGGTACACTTTCATATCTAGGAACAGGAAACAAATAAGTTATGGGGTAATGAAAATGAGATAAGCCCCACCGCTTCATTCACTATTGCTCTAGGGCTTTTAAGGATGATGAGTCACTAACGCTCACGTAACTGTTCGTCGTGAAGCATTCTGCTTACGTCAGCATTCCTTAAACATCGCCTACTGATTAGCAAATTCCTTTTCGCTGACCTAAACCAGCGAGAGAACTTTTTCAATTCAATTCACTTATAACTGGTTGAATAAGTTGCAAATCAGACTTACTGTCATCCAAGAAATCGCCATCCTCAGGGAGAGCTTAATACAAAGGAATATAAAATTATATCCCCCCCCCAGTGGCTTGAAAGCCCCTAGTGGGCCAGGGCTTGCCCATTGTCGAGGTTTCGCGATCACACTCAGAAACATCACACTCGGTAGGACTCTCCTAGACGAGAGATCGGCCCGTCAAGAGACCTCTACCTGACAACACACACCACTCACAACAAACATCCATGCCCCAGCGGGATTCGAATACAAAATCCCAGCAAGCGAGCGGCCGCAGACACACACTTTAGACCGCTCGGCCACTGGGATCGGCATAAAATTATATTGATTATTAATTTTATTTCCCTTTTATTGACGTCTCCCTGAGGATGCCGATTTATCGCTGAAACATGTAGAAGAGTTCATGTATATGAATGATTTGTGATAGTACACAAATTGTGTGCATTTATTGGTGTATGTGGGTGATATAGACACAATGCACGGAAGAAATATCAGACCCAGTGTGTCTAGGAACACGGACTTGATGTATACTTCTCTAGCGTTCGTAACGGTTTCTTTAACTTAAATGTTACACAGATTAAACTACATTTCAAAAGCTTCAAAATATGTTACATATATGTTATTATTCATCAGCCTCTACATTCAGCGTTTTGGTAAATTTTAACGCTCGGATGTGCCCCAATGTTAGTTTAATGACCGAAGTATTGTGTTTCGTAATATGCCCCAATTTTCCTACCACTAATAACACAACCCAGGCAAGGTGGCACTTACAGCGGGCAAAGTGGCGGTGGGACAGATTTTTCAGCAAATACTAGTGTTCCGTACCCGCTTTTCATTTATCTAGCGCCGACACTATTTAATCTCAGCAATTGGCAGCATCATAAAAAAAACACTTCTGTTTATCTCTTTCATTTAGGGCAAGGTTTATTCTATTATTTCCATCGCTGGCCTTGCTGTACCATAAAGGAATACGCACTTTTAAATATTATGCAGTTACAAAAAGGGTCCTACCCTGCTGTCGTCGAAATTAACACATATTTTTATTGTAACAATTTTACTGTAATCACTTCAATAAAACACTATGAAATTTTTGCCTTAGAATTCAAATAGGTTTGAAGTACTAGCTTATTCCTATGTCGGAGTGTGGCACTGTGACACTGTAAGAACATAGCAGCCCTTCGGTTGCAAGCAGAGCAGTCGGCGCAAACAACATGCATACGTAATTGCTACAACTGCTTTATAACAGTAGCCGCACAGAACGCAGCCTGAAGCCAGTGTTCAATTATTTAAAGTGCTGGGGACCGCCGCATACATTTAAAACAACACAAGACGGCAATATAAATGCGGCCCACGTCTATGTTGCATTATGTAAAGCAGCAGCACTGGTGTAGCTGCATGCTTGCCCACCACTGGACCATGTACAAAGGAGTGCACATGTATCAGATTAAGCTTCATAATTCAATTCATTAGAAGGGAGAGCAAGAGGAAACGTCAGTCTCTTAGTCACTGGACATGTGCTTTTTCACATCCAGTATATATATTATTATATATATATATATATAATAACCATGGCTCAACAGCCCTATATGGGCTCGGGCCTCCTCTTGCCTCCTGTTTCCGAGGTTACTAAGTCGTGCGCATTCGTGGCAGTTGGTGACTAGCCAACTGGCCGCGCTACTATTCTATCGATCCTGATGTGTCCGCCAGAGCCATTGGCAGGCAGTCAGGAGACTTGGGTGAGAAATGGAGGCTTTGAATTTAGCTTACGTAACATTTTTATTCATGCCCGTAAGGTTCTTTTACATGCCGTAAATCTACAACATGGGACCTCGGTCGGGATCGAACCCGCGAACCTTGGGTCCAGTGGCGAGCACGCTAACCACTAGTCCACCGAGGTCGACATATATATGTATATACAGGCCAATATTTGGCTTCAAATGCAGCATGCAGCTAGGGATGAGCTTTATGGAGCGGAACTGCAAAAAACACATCTTCAAAATACAGCATATCAGACCTTGCTGATAGGAAGAACTAATATTTGTAAAGCAATTTTAAGTATTAATATTCTTGCAAATGCTACTCTTTTAATTAGTACCAAATATTTGTTTTCTCTAGTATAAAGGCAACAGAACACCCGTTGCAGGTGACCATATAAAATACTACTTCTTGTATTTTGTGCTTAGTACAGGCTATATAAAAATACTTCTAATGTGTTGTAAAGAATACAGAGGTTAAATTTTATGGTCTGTATTTCACGCATTCATGACATCTATTGTAAGTTCTTGCAGTAATAATTTGTTAGAATTTGGCAGGTTTCTTTTCAGTAACGCAATATCAACTGATAGGCATACACGTGTTTACATACCTATTATAATTAGTAGAATAAGAATTTCTTCATTCTGAATACATTACTTATGTATGTATATACATATATATATATAAGTTATATTAAAATACTCTACTCCTTAATTTTTCAGACAGCCTATATCCTCAACGAATGTAAGATTTATCAGATACAGAGCACTGAGAAGTGGACTGGCTACTGACCAGCAGTCAGGTTTAAGCTCCGGCGATTCACCTCTAGGGAAAATCAACCGGTTCCCATTAAATTGGAAGCTGGGTGGGCCCCAGACCCAGTCTAGACACTCTGTTGTTTTTGCCAGAAATAGAAATACGAACTCTCTCCATGTTCCGTCCCTTAGTCTAGTCACTGTACTGACTACACGATCTGCTTGTAAACACGTCCGAAAAGTTCCGGGTAATAGGCAACATTGAGGGTTAATTCTTGATACTAAAGAATGTATATGTTCAGGATTGTATCGTTAAAGTATAGCTAACTAATCATATCATTACTGAGGCAGACTTATTTAGAGATAGATCTTAAGCAGAATGGAGAGCAAATTGGACAGTTCTAGTTGTTTCTTGTGATCCAGTACTTTCCGCACAATCTATAGATTAAAACAAACTTACAGACCCTAACCCTTTCATCAGCACACTTCTTAAAAATTTGATCAGAAGCTGCATTGAGTAATTTCATTATAGCAAGTACAAAACGAAACGTTGTACCTTTATTTGACAAGCAGACACAGAGGGTACGTAGAGATATAGCCCTACCCATACGCTGCCCCGGAGCATAAAACGTATAATATTTGACTTACCAAAATCCAAGAAAAAGTTGCACTAAATATGCATCTTCACATCAACTGCAGAAATATTCTCTTCTGATAGATTACCTTACGCTCTTTCTGAGCAGAACATAGACCTTACAAGACGGCCAACACTCTGTTAGTTAAAATGTGTTTAATAAGATAAAAACTCCGATGAAATATATTCGTATTTATGAAGTAGCGGGTGTTACTCGTTGAGCCTTTCGAGAGACCTCTTGCAGCCGAGAGCAGAGAGGCAGCAGTTGTAAGACCTTATTGATCGTTTGTTCGGTCGGGAGAGTCTAGGGATGTCTCGTAAATTACAGCACCTGACAGAGTTAATCTTGCCTTGTAAATGTCCATATGTGTAAGCTGTAGTTAGATAGGGCATATATGATATCCATAGCCGTGCATATGTACTGCACACGTTTCTTTCAGCTACGAGTAAAACGACACGAAGTGCGATGGGTTTTTGTAAACAAACTTTATTTCAATAAAACATCAGCCAAACTAAAGATATACAGTGACGTTGAGAAAAAGCAGTGGCGCTTAGCACAGTTACGTAACTGGCTACTAAACCACTGAAAAATTTCATGGTGTAATCCAGTGGGGAGCAAACTTGTTTAACTGCGGGACACTCAGACACGGGTAATTTGCCGAAGTGACACTAAGAGTCTTCAGGCGAGGTTCGCAAAGTCGCGAAAAGCGCCTATTACACTTTCCATGTCCGTCTGTCTGTCTGTCTATCTGCCTGTCCGTCCGTGCAAATGTGTCAGCGCGGCTCCCACTGGACGAATTTACGTGAAATTTAATATTGGGTACTTCTATAAAAATCTGTCGAGAAACCCCCAATTTGATTAAAATCGGGTAAAAATTTCGTGCACTTTACATGAAGCACCTATTTACTTTTTAATGTTGCTGGCGACATCAAATCGCCATAAAATCGCTCTCTCCGACTAAAATACTTTCAAGATGCTAAAGTAGCAGAGGAGATATAAACATTACGCGAAAGCGTGACAGTGACGTAGTTTATCTTGTTCAAAATAAAATTAATATATTGAAATATCTAATTTTATTCATTTCATTCTCTGTGTTATATAACTCTTAAGTTTTATGACTTCATTAAGAAGTAACACTGATCTATTTATGTCTACTCCGATTGAATTTATATAGGCCTAATAGTCATTAGAATCTCAAGAAAGCAAAGGCACCACGGGTCACTTGGAAAATGTCGAAGGCCACAGGATTCGCACCACCTGTCTAATGCATTTGTTATTCGGTTCATTTAAATGTCACGAACAAAACAATCGGAAGATAAACTCGACTTACTTCTCGAAAACTATTAGTATAATATCTTATATACAGAGTAAAAGACAGAATAAGCACATTGTACTACTTTCGCATATTTTTGGAAAAAAAATATAGGGAATGATGGAGCACGCTTTAAATATGTCACGAGTTTTGTGTTAGAAGTATTTAATAATTAAAGTACATCTTGTGAAGCATTCTATTCTCATAGCACTTATGGACATACAGCATGAACAGAAATGTTACAATATTATATTTATACCTTACATTTCCACGTCCTTACAATCGTATAAAACTTTATTATTAAATTCCATTACTGTTCTTAGCACATAGAAATTTTGAGAGTTTTTCATTCGATTAATAAGTGACATATTAGCTCGGAACTCACAGTTTGTTTTCACCTGCAGAGCTGCTTTTTATAATTACGAGGAGTTGGTGTTAAATGTTGTTACTAGAAGGTTAAAAAATGTAGTGGCTTTTTCTATGGAAAAATTACAGGACTATGCAATAACATTGGTGATAAGTACAACAATGATGACACGAGCTCTACTTTACAGAGATCAAGGAAAATAATGGCATATATCCACCTTCTTTCAATTATTTTAGTTAAAACCACAACTCAACTTCATGTTTTTGGCTTACAAGAATAAATGAAACACCGCAAGACACGCATTAAAAAGTTCTTTCGGAATGTTGAAATCAATTTTAATTTTAAGAGGGTAATTATATGAAGAACGTGCTACTAATAGTGAGAATTTTTTAAAATTCTTTGAATAGAAATTTTACAAGTGTTTGCTAAAGAGGTCTACACTGACAACGTTAAAGATTAAGACAAAGGTTTCATCGTTTCTTCTACTAGTTTCTAATTTATAGCACTCATTTAATTCTTGTTATGTCCAGGGCCTTCTTGTGTTTCAGTCTTAGAATAGGAGACATATTTCACAGTTTTATATTCTCATTCCGTGAATTGTCTTAAACAATTTGCAACATTCAACCAATAAAGTGCACAATATTGTGCTTCGGATATTTATATTATAATATCACACTGAATATTCTTACATGTTTCGATACACAAGGGGTCATCAGCAGGGAACCAAAGCAAAGCAATAGCGCATAAAACCAAATGAGTCATGAGACATGGTGTAAGGTAGTAAAAATAATTAAAATGCAGAAAATTATTTTATTATATTTGTATAAGTGTACTGGATCTTGACATAGAAAGTCTCGGAGGCAGCCTACGTACTTAACGAAAGTTAACACAGTACTGTTCTGTGTTAACTACACACAGCGTAGGCTTTGCTGATACATTAAATTTCATAGCATACATTTTTAAAGCGGTGTATAAAAAGAAGAATAAAGAGAGAAGTTAAATTGCACGCTGGACGATTTCTGGCAGTAAATAATTTCCTTACTCTTTGTGGAACAGAAAGCTTAATGTACAATGTACATGTAATGTCTGTAAGTTACTACGCATCGATCTCTTACATAAAAGAAGCAACAACTATAGGAACCATGACGTAAGTGAACACACATTGTTGAGACGGAAATAAACACCTTGAAGTCGAGATTAATCTATATTGCATATTAAGATTAGTCCATAATGCACAGAGAACAGAGTGTGTTTCCATTAAAAAAAGATTTAGTAAATATTGTATAGGAAAATTTGACTTTATTGAAAATTTTGCACGGAACATATAAATACCATGTGCGGATAAGGTGCAGAGCTTTTCTTGTTAGATATGGTGGGACATATATTTACCACTAGGCATTAAAACGTTAATAGTTCCCGAAGCCAAAAGAGCATATCACTGTGATATAATTTCTTTGAGCTGAAACAGAAAGGACTTCAGAATTTATCAATTGTAGTCCTCATCGGTGCAATATTCTATGCTTTGGAGCATCAGAAGCACTTACAAGTAATAAAGAGGTATTACATTTATCATTGGTGTGAAAATAAGCACAAAATATCTGAATTCCAATTCTAAACATGAAAGATTATTGTTCATATTTATACGCTTTACAATATGAGAATCCTGCTGGGGTGTTCAAATTTAAGGAGACTTTTAGTGTGAATTTAACTTTTTATATTTTAAGATATAAAATATATGAGAGAAATATTTGTAAATCTATAGTAAGCATTGAACTGTGCACAACCTTCGTCAGAAAGAAGAGCTAAACCGTTCCGTTCAAAATAGTGATCACCTTAGTGATCACAAAGTAACGCCTCAGTCAATGAGGTTTTGTCTAGCGCGGTTTTCACTACACGCGTTAGAAAATAATTAGACATGTGGAAAAATTTGCCGAAAGCTGAAAAGTTGATACACACGCTGTTAAATACGGGAGGTTACTCTTTCAAAAGCCGCTGCGGCTGGCAGCATCCGCTACCCAAGTACTACGTCAAGGTCTGATGCCCACATATACACGCACTCTATTCGATGGTGGGGGAGGTTGTCCAGAATTGTCCGCCTTTACGTAACCATATTTTTTCCGTAAGAATTTGGGCAACTCTGTTTTGCCCGAAACAACGTGATCACTGCCTCTAAAACCGGCTTTGGAAAAGGCATCGCTGTATTGCCTTCACCAGTAGAGTCATAGATCGACCAGGAAGGGAGTGGCTGCATGTGCCTGTAGTTAACATTTCGCAGAGCTTTTCAAGTACGCTCACATAACAAAGCTTTGCGGCTTTACGTACTTTAATTGCGGAGATATTTCAAGAAAATCTGCTGATAAGTTATAAGCCTGGATTCCAAATTTTTCACACGGAGGAATAATTCTGTGTCTGGCCAGTAACGAATAAGTAATCCTGAATCTCAGCTTAGGAAGGATGAAAGAAGAATAAGTGTTACTTCAGCGTATTTTTCTGTACGTAAAATTTAGTACTATAACAACCGAAGTCTGCTATGCAATATATTTTATTTTATAGCAATACAAGTATAATAAAATAGCTTGTCTTTTGAACTGTCGTAAAGAGAAAGTTATTGTACATAGGGAAATGTTAGTGCGGTTTTGAAAGGCTGCTGTGGTTAAAAGTTTATTTATTACCGATGTGTAGTACACGATATACAACTCTAAAATAGAGAGAAGCGACGGGCCGAATTTTTAACCTTCAATGTTCCTTCACACCCAAAAGCCAGATATCCTGCTTTGTAATAATACATACCAAATTAAGCTATTAAAATAATTAATTTTTAACATCATTAAGAACAAATTTATATCATGTGGCACCAATATTGCTTGTGATCCTTACAAAATCTGACAACACAGAATTTAAAAAGTTTTAATGTGTATTGAATTTTAAATATGCATTCTATATGTCTACCTACGGCGTCTAAGAAAGCCATAGTTAGCCTTGCAATATCACCATTGACGCAGATTTAGAAGTGACGACATCACTTTTAAAGTTGCTTCTTATTAATCGAAGTATTTAAACATTTCACATATTGATCACATGTATAAAAGAATCTGAAGAAAGAAACGCATAGTGATGTTTTAACAAGACCATCAGAATTGTACGGCATGTTATGTTTATTATTAAGAAATTTACGATTTGAAACCACAGACTTAATTTTATTCCATAGTAACTTTAGTTCCGAATATGTTATTGTGCTGCTTGTCACCAGCCCTACTCCAATTCCACAATATTAGTGAGTAGCAAGAGACATGATTTAATTACAGCTCTCTATGGCAGTGTGCTTCGAGAAAGAATTATACACACATCGTCCTTCACAACCCAATCTTTATAATGAATCGTCACTTAGTACAACAGGTTTCGGCCTTAATAACGGCCACCATCAGGCACTACCCCTTGAAACACATTGAGGAAAAAATATTATTTTATAAGCGTCAGATCGGGCTTAAAATTTATCTCATTTTTAGACACAAAATGTTCAAATTAAAATGAGGGTTTTCAAAACAATTAATGATGTCAAGTAGCCAAAACTGTATAAAATGAATGTATGTATATCTACATCCCTTTCTATTAACTTTTACAGCGTATTATACCGCAGCATTATTTTCTATAATTTTCTCTTTTGTTATAACAAACCGTCATCGTCTGGGGAAATTTGAGCTTTGATAAAAGTAGAGACTTCTAAATGGCCATAAAAGTCTCAGACCTTATCCTACTAGATAACGTAAACATTTCTTAGGATATTGTGCTTTGATCACCAAAAATGTAAGCCTTAAATTTAACTAACATTTTCTGATCTCATTCTCTGCATGATCCCTAAACAGCGTAAGTCACAGATATATCACAACTAAGCAAAATACACGGTACATTTACAAAATTAAATATTATTTTGTCCTGAAATTGTTGAGTGTAGATTCTATACCAACGCACTAACTGTAAAATATTGGATATGTCACGTGGCAGAGTGAGTTAAAAATTCTAAATATGTTCCGACGACGTTTTGCGTGACAAACTAAACACAGCAGAAGTTCGCCTAAAGAAACAAGGTTTTATTAACTAGGAAATTATTGTTAAGAGGAATTAAAAATATTTTTTGTATGGCGGAAATGTCACATTATTGTCCACCGTCCCCTCGCGTAATTTTTATGAATGTTGGAGGGAGACCGGATAAAACTGATTGAAGGGTACTCCGGTACGCAACAAAACTGTAAAAGGGGCATTTACGAGCTGGGTGATATAGATATGCCAACCAACGTAATACTTCCAGCTATGCATTAATTGCACTGAATTTAAAACAGACTACGGCAGAAAAGAGTGAAACAAAGAAAGACACAAGTGTTTCGGCCATTAAAATTTTCTACAAACTTTAGTGTCTTTATTCAAGGTAGAAATTACTTCTCCGCTCAGTCACAAAACAGGGACATTAGAACGGAAAATAACTGCTGTCACCATAGAAACCATATAGCTGAATGAAGTGAAGGCCAGTTCTATGTTAGCTTGAATAAATAACTCTTAGTCAGTTAAATGAATGTATTCCATGGAGCGTGGAAGACACTTTCAGATACGTTGTTGTATTGAAGTGTGTCGTTGGGTATGTTACGTATCTGTAGATACTGATTGCGCCTATTTCTCTTTCTGCACAGCTATGGTACAGGTACTTAATTTTGACTTATAAATAAATTGCAACCTATTTGACACCACTTTGCAACAGCAAGACTTGTTATTTTTAGTCTAAATGCAATAATATTAATATTTCAATTATAATCATAATTTCGTAAAAAGAAGCCACTGGATGTCCACAAAAATTAGGCTTATATTAGAACATTTAAAACTGAAATAAACTTTTTAATATTTTATGTATTTATATATATATTTAGCAGAAACTTGCACCTGAACTTCAAAATAAACATACTAGTTGTGATTGACTGTTACTGTTTTGTTCAAATATTTTTAAAGCGTATAAATAAATAAAAAAATATGGATTTTCTGCATTTAATATTCTATAAAAATCTATACTTTACATGCTAATATTCCGAAGCTATCTGAGCCTGTTCATTTTTCTTTACATTATCCGCAGAAAATTGTGCTTGTCACTATCAAATTTTCTACTCGAGCGAACCATCGCAAAAATAGTAACTTACACATTTATGTAGTTTCGAAATCTTTTTCATTTAACACAATTATTTCACGTCTTCAATGAATTCTTTTAAAAAGTGAATTTTAATTAACACAGAACTTGTGAGGAATAAAATTATCAGGCAGTAATAATAAGACAATATTTTTTGTTCCATTCGAAATGTTGTCACAATTCTTCATGTTACAGTAAGAGTAAAGGTGAAATGATTAGTAACTTTGAACTGCTTAGGTACGATGAAAACAATTTTACGGCTTTCTATTCTATACAATATTCATCTCACGTACTCACTTGCATAATCCGCGGTTGTAATAAAAGAAACATATAGGCTACAATGGAAGAAAAAGAAGATCAAAGAAAAAATAAAAAAATACGCATGTTGCAAACTTGGCCTTATGAATTCTCTGTACTTCCAATTATAATTACTTTGTAAATTATAATGTAATTAAAAGCGCAGACATATGTACCGTCTCTTATAACATTTATTTAATTAATATAAATAAATTAATTAATATAAATACCGGAAGACTAATAAACTGATCGTAATAATCCATAAACAGCTATTGAAAGACGTGCAGGGCAATAAGGTGCACATACTATTTTATCTGCGAGTTTAACGATTTCTGTGCTGCGGTATTATTGAATAAGCGGTCCACGTCTGTCCCAATGATATCTTTACTCTGGAATTCTTCGTGCTATCTTGGGCAACCCTAGTAGCATCAACAGATATCAGCTAGCACGAGTAAAACTTCTTGTACCATTAGTGGCGCTGCAGTTATCTCTCGCTCTCCAGGCCTGTCTGGAATGTTGGACAGAGAGTCGCAAGCTACTGAGGTAGAGAAACTGGAGTCTCTGTGCCAGTGCTTGCTGCCGAGGCGATGGTGTTTTTCTTGGATAATGCAGGCAATAAATAATAATAATAATAATAATAATAATATATTTATTCAGCAAGCTGTTTCTTGAAAATTTCTTAGTCGCTCAGCTGATCAATAAATTATTTTCCTCTACGAAATCCGTGGTTTAATAATATTAGGCCTGTTGTGCTGAATATACGAGTATACCGTCACTAGGTCCTATCCTGAACTGATATAATCCACCCCACGCCCTCACACAATATTTTCGTATTCCTATTAGTACTTTAAAGCTAAGATTAAGTGAATTATATTTATGGACATAGTTCGTACCGCGCAGTAAACACACCCCATCTCCGTTGTAAAAGCCAGGCCATTAAGGCTGTGTAGAAACATATTTTACCTTTTTTTCTGACAACCGTATGAAACACAGAGCCTCTCTCTGCGAGTAAATCTTAGAATTTTTAATATTAAACATGCTGATATATAAGTAACCACTACGCTTTAGGGGTTTCTGCTTTGATCTACGGCTAGTTTTCCGAAGTGGTCTTTTCCCTAGAGTTTTTCCACAATAAATTATTTTATGCATTCACCTTTCCCCAGCAAGTACTTCTAGTGCACGTTCCATCCTTCTCCTATTCCTTCAATTGACTACACAACAACAACAACAACAACAACAACAACAGCTACAACAACCTTATGCCTCATACAGTACATCAGTGACCATCACATCTCCACATCTCACAATTATTTCGAAATACTGATAACTTTACGGCTGATAAAAAAGACCTTATTTCTTAATATCACCTGATTCTTCATTACAGTGCTCACAAGAACTCAGATATTCTTCATTATTTCCCGCATATCTACTTTAAGCTTGTCGAGTGTTTTTACTTATTCAAGCTTCTAGTCCCAAATTATCAAGCACTTCTCAATGTTTTAAACCACAGTCTTTGACAAATATTTTTCTTTTTGAACTAATTATCCTAAAATCAATAGACGAAGAGTAAAATAAAAAAAACCCTCATTCTTTTTGAGATGCAGTAGACTTACTCTGGCCAGGAAAAATATCCATGAATGCAGCTGCCTTATCTAGCAATCGACAAGGAATTTTCGCGCAATTTTCTGTCCCTCAGTAGAACAGTTAAATTTGTACATAGTTATACAGCAAAACCAGGAAAAAATATAAGAGTTTTTTTACGGCAAAGTCAATTTAATACAGGACTGATCTTCATATATTTTTATACAAAGAGAACTGCTTTGTTCAAGTGTGATCCTTTAACTCTCGCCCTGAAGAAGAACACAAATAGAGGGTTTTGAAGAGATTATTTAACAATAAAGGAAAGAAAAGAAAGCTGAAGAAAACTGCGCTTTGAGAAGCTCCATTTTTTTTAGCTGCACCAAGCATTATAAACGAAACCTAACCAAAGTTTAAAAATAGATGGGGCTTGTAACATGCATGGAATATAATAGATATATAAAATACAATTAAAATTTCCCCGCGTACACCATGAAGACGTATAGCTGTAGCAGAGGCATTGCTCCTCTTGTTCTTAACATCTTCACTAAATAGAGGTGAGTGGTCAGTTTCCCGTCCCGGTCGCCTTACCTCAAAGACAGAGGCCCCGGTAAATATGGAATGGGAGGCTAGATGTGCTGTAGGGTTCGTCTGGTTTTTCATGTGAGGAGATAAATCCCGTAACCCTGCCGGAAATAGAACCAAGGTTCATCGGTTGTCTAACCCGTGCTCTAGTGACTATACCGACAGGCGTGTAAAAGTTTAGTCGCCCAAGCTGAAGGAATAAATCACACATATATACCATAAGCTTTTGAGGTAGCTTCACCAGTTGATATGGTTTGAATTTCATGCAAAAGAAAAACAGGAAGCCCTTAAAGCACTGAGAGTTACAAACTTATCCAGTTCTCTGTTGTCATTTCTACAATTCCTTGATTTCTGGAAGCAGCAGAGGAATACAAAAGGCCCTGAAGCAATTAGCAAATAGGTTTATTTGAAATTTGTGGTATTTTTGAATGATTTATTGGCTGTACTGTATAAAATTAATAACCGTAATTATCATTGGACGACGGGAGTCTTCAAGTTTTCTTTCGACGCTGCGATTTTAGCGTAACTAAAGCTAATTTTTAGCTTTCGCACGTGATGACGTGACGCCACTGAACTGTGTACAGAGCCGGTGGACCTTGCCAAGAAGGAAAGTAAATGATTAGAACAGCTCGGCTGCCACACTGAAGCGACATCATCTGCTGTTGAAGGAAAAGTGTTTTTTTCTCTCATTTTATGACAGGGTAATCTTTGGGCATCAGCAGGTTTCATTTTGAGGTTCTGTTTATTCGATGCCGCTATTTGAGCTTTCCTTCTACAAGCCCTCAGTTGAGAAGGGTGAGGGTGGCTATGAAGCATAAATGGTAGGTGGTAAGAATACAGTAATAAACGGTTTCTTCTTTTCATTCTCCCGTGCCTATCCCTTATTCTCTGCGGCAAAAGAAAGTGCCTGTACGGTAGTACAGACACTTGTATTTTAAAATAAGGTTATTTCGATACTGATGTACCTTCAGCCTATTATATTTAAGATGTCATGTTGTGGTAATAATTTATGCTTTAGTTCCTTTACATTACGTTCTTGTTACCAAACATTTTTAATGCGTGTTTTTCTTTTTCGGGGTCTAGCGGGAACAAATGCTAAGATTATGCAGACTTTTCGGAGTACACGGCAGTCGACATCCTCAGGGTGAATGAGGGAGAAGGATGCGATCCGATATATGCGCCTCAATCAGGTAACGTGCTATGTCACCCGTTTGATTAAAAGATTTTAGAATGTGTAATAGAATCACATACAAAATGTCCGCCGCAATTTTTACACATCGCAGTAGCTACGACATATAATACAAAGACTGCACGTTTCTGTATTAAGTTTGTGGCACGAAACAGCAGAAATAGAATGATCTTCCAGGCTAGTAAGGGTAACTTGCTCCTGAATAGCATCCATACAAGCAATTGGTGTACCTTCGGCCCCCATTTTCTCCTCTCAATAGAACAGTTACATTTTATAGAGTTGTATTATAAAAAAACTTAACTCTATATTAAGGGAATTACCGTTAATTAATTTATAGATAAAAGTAAATATAGGGCCGGGATAGAGTAGTCGGTATAGCGACTCTCTACGGGCTGGACGGTCCGGGGATCGAATCCCGGTGGGGGCGAAATTTTCCGCACCCGTTCAGACCGGCCCTGGGGCCCACCCAGCCTCCTATAAATTGGGTACCGGGTCTCTTTCCCGAGGGTAAAGCGGTCGGGGCGTGGAGTTGACCACCCACCCTCATCTAGTGCCAGGATTAAAGAAAGAGTAGATCTATACCTCTACTCCCCCTCTGGGCCTTCATGGCCCGTTCCAGGGAGAACTTTACTTTATAAGTAAATATAACCTTTCGTGTAAGTGTAAAACTTGGTCGCCCCCACCTAAAGTAAGGACAAAGAGGAAAATATTTAAACCTCCAACAAATGAGCGCAAAGCTGAAAATTTTTCATAATACAGAAAATCATAATTTGTTCATTATATAAGAACTTAATTACAGAAACCGTATCAAAGAGGATATGAAGCAGGGGGCTTGGAATAAGCATAGGAGGGATTAAACATAAAGTAAAGTTGAAGTTACCTTTGCCCAAGGCATGAAGTCGCATAGGCGGAGAAGATATGTAGCCTCACAAATTCTTAAAGTCTGCATTAACCTGCAAGCTTCCAGTATTGAGCAAGCCCATTGGATAGGAGGCTGGTTAGGACCTAGACTTGGTCTCGACCGATTTGAGAAGAGAAAAATCTCTTGACCCTGCCGGACATGGACGCAAGATGTCTCTAGAGATATTATGGTAGAGTAGCCCCTCTACTTACTTCACTATTCTGAATCCAAGTTTGGACATGAATATGAAATTTTAGACGGAACATTCCCCCCCCCCCCCCCCAATGGAATAGAACAAAACGTGTTCTGTACATATTTGGCGTGGTTTTGTCAGTTGAAACGCTTTGTTTTCCTTACAAAAGAAAAGAAATTAGTTGTTCGTTTATTTTTTCGTCCATACGCACTTGTCTTGCGCAGATTATTCGTCATTATCTGCGCTCTTGCATATGAAAATTTAGCTTTTAAATATGTTATATGCCAGTAGTAGTTGAATTTTGTATTGGACTAGGGACACTATTTACTTGCATTCATTTCGACGGTTCGGGAAAAATCTTGGAACTAATGTAATACACTGTTCCATGTTTCTTTCACCTGAGAAGTGTTAATAATACTACCTGGCACTAGGCAGATTGGAGGATTGTTATGAATATGATAAAGTTTAAGAAAAGCCGAAGTTTAAGATGAAACAAAATAATGATTAAAATTAAAATAGCTTTGCAAGTAATCATCATTACTGTTACTGACTGAGGAGTTTGCATTTGGCCATGGCAGGTTTTGTGCACTGGGGAAAGACGAGCCTTTTTCTTTGTAACCACTAACCGACGTATTTCAGTTAAAAACACATTGGGCTCAAGAGTATTCCTGTTTTTTACGTGCGGGATAATTTTCTATATTTTTTGTAGTGTTCTGCGTTGTTACAGGTTACTTTAAACGAAACACATAATAAGTGCAGACCAGTGGAAAGAATTTTGTGCAGCGATTAGAGGCTTATATATTTGACAGAATCTTTGTTTTCTCCCGACTGTCGTCGCACGTTTTTAGAGACTCTACCTACGCTGTGCAGGAAAACTACATTATCTTGAGTAAGACACAGTATATAAAATATGAAAGAAGCAGCAGAAGACCAGTCATACACATCGAAAGGCATATTAAATGTATAGTATTCCGAGTATACTCTATGAAATTAATGAACTCACTTATTAGAAAACGAAAACCATATTATTAATAAGAACATTTCTTTAAATTATTTTATTGTTTATTTTATTAAAATTATTAATCTTTCACACCAATTAAAACTTAATTCCGCCCTCTCCTCTTCACCCACGACCCGGAAATGGAATATTAACAAAATATTTCTCCACAAATATTTAAGTTCCTTGTTCATGGCTTATAAATTATGTTCATCAATTTAAAATCTCATTTAAGAGGACTGTGAAGTATATGTCACTACAATTTATGTTCCCTGGTT
This sequence comes from Reticulitermes speratus, assembly GCA_021186555.1. NCBI lineage: Eukaryota > Metazoa > Arthropoda > Insecta > Blattodea > Rhinotermitidae > Reticulitermes > Reticulitermes speratus. The sequence continues at coordinate 32,414,452 of JAJKFL010000003.1, read as the reverse complement.
TAATAAACTGTACTTTTTATTTTGTTTCAAATCTATTTCGAAAACTATTTCAGCTTTCGTTCTTTTATTTCTTCCCACAGAGGACATATAGGCCTGTACCTAATGCTTGGTATTGATTATATAAGACACACGATAAAAGGTAAACTTAAAAAAATGCAACTTATCTTGGACTTCTGTAAAGTTCGCTCATAATTGTTATTGTTTGAGAAAAGCAAGAGGTCCGTCAAATTTTCTACTCATAATTTCCTTCAGAAATACTTTTACTTTGACCTGTAAGTCACAATTTCTCAATTCGTTTAGAGTTTGTCACAATCTAATTGGGTTCTAGATTCGCGTCATAGGGAAGGGAAACACATTTCCTCTAGGTCTATCCATAATTCCTTGTCTCAGTAATTGTAATTTTAGACCTAAATTTCCTTGCTTCATAAGTCAATGTATGTAACACCATGATTCAAGCCGTTCAATTCCATTTCCTTCCCATTGTCTAGCTTTCCTACTGACACATTCTCAGGTAAAGCATCCTTCGTAATCATGTAAACGGATTATCTTTTCATAGTACTTTATTAGCGAGTAATCGGCACTTTGCTTTTGTGATTAGACAAACGTCTGTATATAACAAAGGATCTATTACGCTTCAAGGTTAACCATATCAACCCTCTGAAGACTAGCGCTCATCTGCTTTAGCTATATAAATTTTCAGACACCACCTCAATCCGTGTCCTTTAAAAAGACCAAACGTTTAATATTTTTTAAGGAAATAATCACCTAATAAATGTAATAAGTACCCTATGAGCAAATTACAGAGTTTCGTAATATTACATGAGGCGGTATATATAGTTAAATCTTTATATTTAAGCTAATACGTACATTAAAATATATAAATAAACTTTCTTTTAAACATAGTATTTGTGACACAACAGATATAAATACTGTCTTCGAAAATGGTTTGCCCATTCCCCGCAATTCCAGACGTCAAGGACAGCTATATAAGAACGCTCATTCATTATCGATACACTGCATGTCTCAGAAGAATAAAGTAATCATATTTACAAAGACACAAACTCCGCCCTCTATCGTTGGTATCCGAAAATATATAACCGAATATTTCAAAACTTCATTGATATAAAATGCGACAAAAACGGCAAAATGTGGCGTTTAAGAGAGAATTTGAATTTACATCGTCTTTGAACGTGAGTCTGAAGAATTTTGAATAACACAGACTACTGCAGTAAAGGAGTAGAATTTTAAGAACACCTATGCAAAAATCCTACTGAGTAAATAATCTTATTACCAGAACAAAGGGACTGTAGGCGCTCTGTAGTTTTATTTCCATCAGATACAAAGGAATGAGTGGAATGTTGCCGGGGCAAGTCGTGTGCAATTGTCGGGCAGGTCGAGCATCTTGCAGGGGCTCCGTCATGGTCCACCAGCGGCGGCAGTAAACGACAGAAGAATACATTGGAACCAGTAAATCTAAGCCAAAGAAGTGTAAATTACGGTGAATTTTGAAGCCACATCTCTAAAACAAGCTTTCATTTTCGGAAGAAAGCAACAAGATCAATATAGTCTTCAAAAATGTGTCTGAATCCAGATGTTCCGAAAGACAGAAAAAATTCAAAATTGCATTTACTAAGAATTTACGAACAGAGATACTTCGGTTCAGAAACTTCGATTTTTCCCATAACATTTACAAAACCTAAATTAATTGCGGTGATTAAATCAAGGAAAAACTCAATAATTGGGAAAGATATATATATCTGATGTGGAAGATGAAAAATGCATCGCCTTAAAAATTTTAGTAAGGAGGCCTGAAGAGAAGACAAAAATTATCATATATAGTAATAGATTGAAGATTATATTGGTATTGATTTTAAAGGATAAGACACAACTTCGTAGACTGAACGTGCGGTTCAGGATATGGCATAGGCATGGGCTATTGTAAAGAAGGTAAAACACCTTTGCCTTCTGTGAACGGTAGAAGATATTTGCTGAGCAGATTTGAATTTTTCAAGACGGATAGTTTTCTATAGATTTCGTTATATTTAAGTCGCCTCCTTGTTGGCATATTTATTTTCTGTTGAGTTCTGGACTAAGTCGGAAAAGGCTATATGTTATCACGCAATAGACAGGGCCCAGAAAATCTTTTTAAATATTTCTGATACTACAGGAATGCAGGAAAAAGAAATATAAAATTTTTGTAATGTTTAGGTACACTACTGGGCAGGTCGTGTGACAATAATGTGAAGATGACAATATTAACAGAAGAAATACAAACAGTAATGGTAGTTGTATTAAGCAAAAAAGTCACAAATTAACAGCTATTTATTTTCATTTATAGTAAATACACATGAAATTAACACTCCCTTATGTTTATAAAACGTGGTACGTGAGCACCCAAATCTAGAGTAACCTACACATTCGGTCAATTAAAACTTCTGAAAATATTCGACGTAAGACTATCGTACATTTTTTAGCAGTGATAAACTTCGTACAACCATTGAAAAAGAAGTTCGGAGTAGTAAAAATAAGGCAAAGAAAATAGAGATTGCTGGGTCGCATATTCAGGAAGGTACAGCTAGCCTTTGGAGAAATTTCACTCTAGGAAGAGCAGGCTGCAGGAAGAGGAAAGTTATCGGACATGGAATCGGACTGTGACCGAAAAGGCAGTGGAATAACGAAAGGGGTTGGAATATTGGCTACCAATAAGGCCTATAGTCAGCTGGAAAAATTTTGCAGATCCTGTACTTTTCTCAAGGAACGAGAAGATATAATTACCCTAATGAACTACATTCAGTCATGAATTTGAAGGGTGAAGCATTCTTTCAGTTTTCTGAATATTATAAATTACAAATAGTGTGAAAGAAAAGGAGTCTAGATATACAGACCTACACCTCTAAAAATAAACACAAAATTCAATTGAAAAGCAGAAATAATATTAACTCAAAAACATTTATCGAAATATAGACAGTGCTTTTCCTAATAGAGTATATAGTTCCATGCAGAATTTTATCATTTCTAGGCGCGTTCGAAATATTTAGAAAAGTGGCTATTAGCTTCGTCATGTCAGTCTGTATGTATTTATATCCGTCCGCATAGAAAAACTTGGATCCCTCTGGACGGATTTTCATTAAATTTTATATTTTGGAATTTTTCTAAAATCCGTCGAGAATATTCAAGTTTCATTAAAGTCTGACAAGAATAACGGGTACTTTACATGAAAACCTATGAACATTTATGTATCTCACTGAATTCTTCTTAGAATGAGAAATGTTTCAGACAAAATCTGTAGAGAAAATTAAGATACAGATTTTATGTCCAAAAACGTTTTCCCGACAATTGAGCCTTTTGTGAGATAATGACAATATGACAATATGGCTCACACGCTTTGCGTGCTGGATAACTAAAGCTACATAGACACATTCAGAATACGTAATACTTATAGTTTTTCCACGGCAAAAAGTGTTGCGCGAATGCTCCTCAATGTTACGTTATACACACTTTGTCTCTCTTGTTTATTTAACGTTACAGGCTCTCTAAATTTGTACAAATTAATTCCACACTAATGAATGCCACATCGAGATATTTACTTTAATAAAATGTAAATTAACCTACCTTATAAATTAAATTCTCTTAACCTAGTGTCTAAGGAAATGAGTTGGCCAAATCTAGAAATGTAAAAGATTTATCGAATTCATGCTGCTTTTCAACTTGTACCTGTATGTCTGTGGAAATGACAAGCAAGTATTAGAAAGAAGCTTTATCTTCTTCACATGCGAAAAGAAACATGTATCTTATTTCTTAATCCCATTGGAATACTTTCTTCTATTACGCTTTTTTAAAAGTTGATGTGAATTTCCCACAAAATGATATGTACGAGACATTTCAGAGGTATCTTCTTTCTTCTTCCTCGTTTCTGGAAACGCTTCTATTTTCTTACGTACTCTCTTTCATACTCCATTATCAGTAAATAAGAAATCATTATGAGTTTACATTTAACGAATTCTTCATTCACTTTGTCTCATTTTCGGAGATTCTCATAGGCAATATTTTGACCTCTTAGATATATATCTTACCGCATCTCTAGACTGTATTTGGACACAGTGACTTGTCCAAAAAAAAATCCATAAGCCTTTATAAAATGATCAAATTACTGCTTTCTTACACACATGACTTCAGACACAACTTCAGAAATCCACCCGCAATCTAACAACTTAATCCCTTTCTGGCCCTTACACTGAAAATCTAACCCCTACAAACAATCCTGTCCCTAAAGAGGGTGCTACACGCATAAACCAGAACAGTCAGTCGGCAGTATCTAATAAGCCACGATGAAGACGCCCGTCTGCTTTTGGATAGGGAGAACCGTTACGCTAACAATTCTTCAACCCTCACATTTCACGATCCTATATATATTGAGGCAAGAGGGATCTATAGCTCCATTTGTGCTACTGACGCTCTGTTGAAAGGTGAATGTGCTCCTATACCTATAGAGAGGGCACAGAAAGAAGACACACGTTCCCCGAGGGATGACGACCCTCGAGCCATCCAAATTTCTATCCATTGTAAACTTCAATTCCAGCCCCCTTTGGCTTAAGTTAATAAGACCAAAGAGCCTGCTACTAGGGGAGATATTTACGTGACTATTGTTAAAAACACCGTCTGGAAGAGGCTGTATACGCTGGAAGAGGAAGTGTATCAGTTCGAGGGATGAGAAGGGGCTCGAGCGACGATTTTTCTTTCCGTGGCCACAGTATTATTATTATTACCCTAATGAGCAGAGACGCTAAATGTGTCTGTTATGATGAACCAATTATCGACTGTTTATAGAACACAGGTTTGCATTATTTTCTTCACAAAAACCAGCAACGAAATCTTATTTTGAGCCACTTTAATCCATACATGTGATTACACGTACAGTATTTCCGTAAGATCAACTTTTAATAGCTTTACACGTATATCTAGATCTTCCAGGTAAATTCTTATCTTAACTCATACTACTGAAATTTTATACGCACTTCTCTGCTTGTTTATTTGTGATACACTTACACATCTTGCAGATCACAATTCTCCCGACTTTATCACGACAAGAATGAATGGTGAACAGTAAAAATTATGCAATTCCTCATTATTTTTCTTCATCAGCCAGTTTCTTCCCCACTCTTTGTCTAAATATTCCCGTCGTAAAATTTTTCTCAACTTAGGGTGATAAACCAAGTTTCATACCCACATAAAAAACAGGTAAAATTACAGGTCTGTTACTTATAACTTAATATATGACAAGGTGTAATGAATGAAAGATACCTCAGTTATGAAGGTCTCACCATATAGCTTTAAGTTATCAGACCATTAATGATTTCGAAATTATGTGGAAAAAGGCAGACGTGGCTAAATTTCAGGCAAAATCCTGGAAACCGCCTGGGTTTATTGAGTAAAGGCCCGATGTTCCTAAGCCAGAATACTTTCAGTTGACGTCAGGACAGAGATTTAAATTATGCATCTCCTTGCTTCAATCAAAATGGTGAGTTCCGATACTGCTTTCAGTGAGCTATTGTCACCATGAAATTTAAGAAATGCTCCCATATTTGGAAGCAATTTCACAGGGGCTTATACCTAATGCGTTACTGCAATAAGATTTGAGTGTTCTGATTACTTTACAATTCAGTCCAAGTTTACATTAAGGACACTGATCACAATAAAAATTACAGTATTTCCCCCCTCATAAGTAACATTGTCCTCAACATTTACTCTGAGTCTTAACACTGCAAGATCAAAACGTGGATAAATAGGCTATTAAATCCGAAAAAAAGCTTCATATTAGAGAGTGCGTCTTTGTAAAAGTAGCGTCTTATAAGGCGGGAAACAAGGTACATCAGAAAAAAACACCCTATATTTTGAATTTATGGCAAGAGATAGGGCTATAGACAGCGACAAGGTGTTTGTGATTTATAAAAAGCCAACGCAAATTTGGTCGCCATATCGGATTTATTCAGACACATAGGATAAAAGGAAGGCAGTCAAAGACTTGTTCTTTTAAGATATTTATTCAAAATAAGCTCTTTAATAGGAAATCAACTTCCAGATGTGGAATTATACAAAACGATATTTCTTCAACTACAAATTTTGCGTCGTAATTGACGACTGTGGAAGGTGAATTATCAATGAAAGCTCGCAAATTTCAAGTATTTGTTAAGGACACTAGCAAATAAAAATTTAATGTAAAAAGAAAAATACAGTATATTGAATTCGATTAATGTTCTGTAGAATTTAGTTCAGAATAGTTTGACTTCTAATTTGCTACCTATAATGTAATCGTTTTTCTATATTTGGTTTGAAAAACAGAACCCGTAAAAATTCAAGTTTTATATAGTTATTGTATTCTCTGTAAATTTCAAATTGTTTATGAAATGTAAAAAATATATAAAAGCATGAATCATAAACTTTAAACAAAATTCGAGAAGAAGAACTTGTGTATGTATATGTATGTCACTATGTCAATATTCTTTCTTGAATCCACTGAAAGGTAGTTATCATAGGGCTTTCGGTTTGCAAGTAACACTAGCGTCATAAAAGAAAATATCCTGAAGAGTTTTATTTAGTATGTCTCTTACACATACACAAATGTATATAAATATGACAAAGTACTGTCTTTATTAACAAAATATACTAACAAAAAACTAATCTATTTACTGAAGAAATAATAAACCAATTTTTTAACTTTTGAATATCGGGACATTACTAAAATATATCCAGGTACTATATAAAATAACTTTTGCAATAAAAACCTTCATGATTTAACAATTTAAGCTATAATTATGTGTTTTACAAGTATCTAAAACCGTTTTGAATTTCGGATTTCCGCCGAAAGTACTGAGAGTTGTTAATTTTCATTATACACAGTGAAGTCTTAAAGTGTCAAAAGAATATATCTTGGCACTTCTCACTTCCAGCAACAAACTCAAAAAACGTTTATAATAAATCTTTAGAGGTTACTATAGGTATGTTTTGTTTAAATGTGACTAAGAGTTACTTAAAATGTTCTCTCAGATTAATGTCAAATATTGCGCTTTAAATATAACGAAAAAGAAGTGGTGCTGCTTTTTAAGACACTTAAAAAAGGGAATTGTTTCGACTGTTATCGTCTCATTTAAGTCAAGCCTCGTGTATTCCTGCCAAAAATCTCTATTACACTCGCAAGAAAACCTTGAGAAATAAAATAAATATTTGTTATTTACCTGACTTAAAATACGAATATTTATTTCTCCAAGCATAACCCTGTTAGATTACACTTATTTTGATAAAATTTAATTGATATTTCAAAATTATCTTATACATTTCCAAGATCCAAATTCAGGGACGAATTCTTCGCTTTATAATAGTATTTTGAACACTGTTCATTGACAATTGGTAGTAGAATATCTTAGTTTCCAGTGAGTTAAAATATTGTTTAATTAAATCCAGCTTCATGATATGTAAGTTACGAAATAAAAAATTTCAGTGTGTAGTGAAGGCTTTTTGAAATTTTATAAAATTTATTTCAAGTTATGGCACCGTTAAAGAAACCTCTTTAAGAGACTGATTCCTTTGTATCACTTATACAATTGCAACTCCAATTTTATATTACAGCTAAGCCAACACTTTTCTTTCAGAGACCGCGAAGCTGAGCTTGTACGCTCTTAAATATCGGGGTTATTTCCATCCAATCCCCCTACAAATGTACACACACATGCACATGGGCAGACCGAAACTAATGACGCAAGCAAGGAAAGGATCCAGCCCGGAAAGGTATTAAAGATTGTTGGAGGATAACAGCAGAAGAGTTCAGAGAAATAACGTATCCATGGAAAAAAACAGGAAGGAGGAAATAAGAACCAAGTGGTGAAAAGGGGAGATGCATAAAATGGAAGTTAGTAGTAGTATAGGATTATGTGACAAAGAAGATGGAAGGCAGGAACATAACATTGGAAATGTTTCAACCAAAATCTCGAGTATTTTCTCGGAAACCTATATCTACAAGATTACTATCCGCTTGTCTGCCTGTCCGTCTGTCACAACACTGAAGCAAACAAAAGGCAATTCATGGATCCGGGAGGAAGTAGATCGACAGTTACAGAAACAGTTTTTAGTGAAATTCAAATGCTCTGGGATATACGGAAAGTAAATTGGTAAAGAGTTACAGAGTTTTCGGGAAAAGCTTGCTGCATGCATTTTCATGTAGTCAATTAAAGTCCGAGTCTTTGGCTCTCAGCTATTTGATATATTGAAAAAGTAATGTAATTTTTGTATACTGAAGTACCTGTTGTGTTCAGATATTTGCTACATAATCTACCTTTATGCGATTTAACGAATCAACGCACATACTCATTTTATAGATCAAAAGCCAATTAAAATATCTTATCTCTAAAGACTGTCAAATACTACGTAATGACAAGAAAGTAAGTTGCTATTTGAAATTTTTCAAATATTACTACTTTTTGCATTGTTCGTATTTTTACTGGATTAGAACTCTCGATGTACTCTTCAGTTAAAGAAATAAATTTAGGCGTATATTTTACAAGTTACAAAAGAAAATTTCTTTAAATGTGCCCTCCACCTTCAAGAGAATGTGTATGCTCGTGTCACTTGAATTCGGTTGTTTTCAATTTGTTTACTGAATAGAACGGGATAAGATATGCGATCACACGATCCCACTATTATAACCATAACTCGAGATATGATATCCTTAAAAACAACCTTTGCTGGACTGTCTTCCAGAATTGTGGGTCATTAATGAGCAGAACACCGTAAAGCAAACGACAGACCGGTGAAGACTATGGGCAATGGACTTAGCAATCTCCATTTTCTTTACGACGATAACTATAGATATGTCCAGGGCAAATATTTTACAATCTGCTTCAGTGGAGGTCAAAGGGGAAGATAGAAATATCGTACGGTACATGAAAAACAATCTATTATTTCACTTAATGCACAAACCGCTATAGTGAGGCAGTAGGGCCTTGTAAACACACAAGTTTATCTATTTTAAATTTGTTATGAATAACTATACATTTTGAGAAATAAGATTGAATTGGGAATTAATAGCTTGGAAGAAAAGGGTGCAACGTACGGTCCTCACTGTCACGTCGAACTGAGACGATCCGTTTTGCAGAAGGGTAAAGAATGTACGAAAAACCCTTAAATGTAAATCATGCCGCTTGATTAGTCTAGTTTATTGTTGTGCGATTTATAACAAACATGTAATTGTGTGAGTTCGGTTTACTGTATCCTCGCAAAAGTTGTTTTGAAATCATAGAGTGGGCAGATGCAAATATATGTGTGAATGGCGCAGTACAGTTTCAACATTTCAGAATTCTCTCCATTTTCAAGTTTGGCGCGGTCGTATTGGAGCCAGAACATTTATTTTGGTGTTTGATATTTTATAATCCTTGAAACCAAGCAGCCGTTGAGGACTTAGTTCGAATATTGGTCGGGAAACTGATGTCACAACTGATGTTCATCGTGGTGTTCCTTAGTCATTCCTGGCAAATTTCCTGACTAAGCTTCGATGAGGCCACAAACACTTCCTTAAAAATATTATATATTCCAGCAAGTTACCGATAACAGTTGCTGGTTGTTAAAATAAGCGATAACTAAAAGGAAGCTTCAAGATAAATTCAGCATTGCAGTCTCCCTCGCTAGAGGAATTCGAAATTCAAATGAATGGGTCTTTATTCTACGAATACACCTATATCCATATATCTATTACCTACAGCCGATCTAATAGTAACGATAGGTTCGGCATCATAGACAAAAACATTAAGATGAGTAGTAGTACAACAAAACAACAATGACAACAACAGCAGCAACAACAAAAACAACAACAAAATCACTAGGGTTTATTTCATCCTGTTTGGCTTTGGGGGTACTTAGCATTCAAACCCACTAATTGCTTTAAGGAAACCACATTTAGCGCAAAAAAAGGGGATGCACCACATACGGTGTATTATTTTCTACAATTCTAACCGAGGGATCGAAGGTTCCAATTCCACTCGAAGCATGGTTATATAGGTCTGCATTTCTTTTGCTTTTATAGTTTTCTGTAAAAAAAACTTTTGCGACAGGCAGGTCCCTCGTCTAAAGAGTCTTACAAATATCTACAAATAGATTTAGAAACCTGTATAACGGGATGTTTTGGACCGCATTAACCTGTAGGGTCACTGACAAAAAAGAAGATGAAAATATTTATCAGGTCTAGAGGCTGATTTCTCTTAGCTTCCTTCCCATAAAACTTTCGTTTTTAGTTTATTAAAACATTCTCTTAACTTCTCGAAAAATATAGCCCGAATGTTAGAACAGTTAGTGAAAAATTAATTGGATAATTTTGGAAGGAAGTAGTCGTGTCTTAACAGCGGTAACCTCTCGGAATTTGCCTGGTAGAGACTTAGGATGACCAGAAGATACCTTTGTCAGTACACTCAATTTTCCGACTGCAATTCGAAACATGTACCTCCCGAATAAAACATGTGAGACAAAATGTAGATACTTGTTCTATTTTTATGTTTACATTCAGAAAATTAAATTGATACTCTTTGGTGTATTGTTATCACTCTGAGTGGATGAATTGCTCTTTAGAATAATTAATTTTATTGTTAATCGCTTAAAATGCAACGACGCGAAATTATCTTAAAGGCGGTTTCTGCAACCCTGAAAAGGGCGATTCATCATTGGGGATCACAAAATTGTTTACTTCGTAAATAACAATAATTATGATTATTAGTAGCAGTAATAGTAGTAGTAGTAGTAGTAGTAGTAGTAGTAGGAGTAGTGTTATTGTGGCATCGATTTTCTCTACTACTTTTACTCTATATTTATGTGACTCTGGACAGGCTACTGATAACCTAAGACCTTTTGAAACTCACGTACAGGGTCATTTGGTGGCCCTTCCAATAAAGTGACATGTCACAAAGACCGATATTCTCACCTCCCAAGGTACTGATCTTACCTCCCGAATCACTCTCCACAAGAAGCATAATTACTCTAACAACTCAAGCTGATGCAATCTCGTTTTGAGAGCAATACATGCATGAGTCTGTCTTTGATTCAAATATTTCATAACTTGCACATTTGGCAACCAGATGTGGAATAAGAAATCGTTGATCTGAGCAAATAAATAATATAAAATTTAAATAGATTCCTAAGTAGCAATTTACGCACAGCCGTACATTTATTTTACTGAAAGTAATATAAAAATTCTGGAATACAACTACAACAAAGAACTTAAATGTTTAATATAACAATATATACCTCTATACCGAAAGGTTTTACAGCAGTGGTCACATATTTTTATTGAATTTAGATTGCTATAATTTCATATATGCCGATTTCAGTGACCGCGCGGTATAAGGCGTGCGTCTGCGGCCGGTCGATTGCTGGGATTGTGGTTTCGAATCCCCCCGAAGGTATGGACGTCTGTCTCTTGTGAGTGTCGTGTGTTGTCAGGTAGAGTTCTCTGGGTAGGACTGATCACTCGTCCAGAGGAATTCTACCGAGTAAGGTGCGTCTAAATCAGTGTGATTGTGAAGCCTCGATAATAAAGGAGCCCTGGCCCACTAGGGCTGTTGCGTAATTGTGTATATTTAAATTATCGGATTTTATTGAGTAGTTTTTAAAATAATTATTGAAATATTAATTGAGAACTTTAATATATTCTCTACGTTTTGGAAAGGCAATCTTATGGGGAAACCATAAATATTGAAATATTATATTTAAACCTTTATTTACTTACACATATACATGTAGCCATATTACTCGAGGACAGTGTAGTGTTTGCTTGAGATAAAACTTACGAATACATCTTCCTAGAAACTATACTTCCATCCCTTCCCTTCAGGTCGACCTATCAAATATTTTGATTGGCTCTTGTTACTTCATTCCTATTGATTCAGTACAAATTCTGGCCATGGACTCTTAAATCCTACAATAATGTACTACTGTTTATTTAGTTAACAAATCCTACAGTTTTATTACGATTTGCTGGCAACGTGAATACACAAACAGAACTCTACTAAATCCTTCATATCTTGTAATCTCTACACAGTAGTTTGTAACACCTATAAGCAATGTCATTATTATGCTACTGGAATCTTCAATATTTACGTATTTTGTTTTCACGATTGTCTCCTTCTTCATGCAACTTATGCTTGGCAAGTGTATAAATTTTGACAAATCAAACAAACACCATGAATTGTCGGAGATTTTGGAAAATATTTTTTCAACAAATTTACAAGATAGGTAAGCCAAATGTCATTCATCCCAAAATCCTACCAACTCGGGAAATTCTGTATGCACAACTGAGTTTTGTCAAGCAATATACAATGAGAACCACTGTGCAAATGAATAATAACCGGTCTCGTGTTTCATTGCTGTTTTCTCGGAATTCCTATTTCATTCCACTTCTTTCTCCCTATAACCCCTCTCTCCATCTTTGTAATATCAGACCCATTGTCTATCCTTTTTCTCATTTTCTTTCGAATAAATCATATTTTAAGGATGTATACAATAAACTAAATTTCCTGTTCCATTTGATGGTTTTGAGATTATCACCGTGGTGAATATACACATTGAAAATTGGCAAATCTCTATGCGACTATATAATGTCACGTCCTATAAGAAACAGTTACCGGTTTTTCTTTATTTTCTAACGTTTTTAACAATCAGCATCTATAAATAACCATAAAGCAATAACACCTGTTAGTTATTATTTTGTCTGCAGCATAATACTAAACGCTATATAAGGCTTAAATACAATCGCATGTAACCACACAGAGTTCACTAAAGTAAGATACAAAATTTAGTTTAAATTTAGGAGCTGACATCACTCAACGATTTAATTCAGGTAAATACCGATCACTGCTTAATTAACTCGTTATGTTTTATTATCATATTTTACATTCAAAAATCTAAATTTATCCCAGAGTGCAATTGTCCGTATTTTATTTCATACGACTCTCAGAATAAAATTGATAAGTTCCTTATATTAGTAAGTGGTTATTCTTAATAACAGAGAAAAGTCTGTGCTCTCTGTGCGGTAGGAACTAAAACGTTATACGTACTGAATCCATCAATGATAAAACTGTCACGTATTTGAAAAGTATATTGGTGGAAGGTAAAATGGGAAATAGATTATTAATTAGTAGAAAATACAGTTAAAAATATATAATTCCTGAAAGAACTCCAAGAGACTTTTTCAGATACCCTTCGTATTAAGTGAAAGGTAGAATTAAGAAAGCACCTATATTTAACTAAATTTGTGACCCTACTTGATCCTGAAACTGGAAGAACAATAAATTCTGCATCTTGGAAAACATAAGATAATGTTTTCCATTGCGGTACTTCACAAAGAAAAAATGGCACTCAAGAAATAGAAAAACTTGAAGCTTAATGTGAAGAGCATATCTATTCTATAACACCGCTTTTTTTAACCCCGATAAAAAACCGAAATTAAGTGGAAAGCTATTATAGCTAGAAAATTATTTTAATAAACTTGGGATTCCTATTGTCTCTCGTCATTTAATAACTAGATGATCAGTTTATTTTAAAAAATTAGTTTGTATATCTATTTCAATATACGGTTGAAGAAATTATCATGCAAGAAATAGGAATGTTTTTTTCGCATAAACTTTGCTAACAAGTAGCACAAATTTTAAAACCCGCAAATTTAGCATTTACCGTATCAAGCTAGACACATTTACTCCCTTTTAGCTTATCAATTCATAAAAGCTAACGTTTGATTCTGTGTCTTTTTGTGGTATGGTTCAATAGTCACAGAGTTCAGTTCTTATTGCACATTTCGTGGAAATGCTCGCCGTTTAACACCTGGTTGTCACGTGCGTAGTCATCTCTCTATACATATAGCTTTATTCTTACATTTCTCTCCCTTTATTCTCCCATTTACGCCTTACTTTTCCAAATATTTTTCTATAATTCTTATTTATACTTTATGTGTAAAATTTATTATTTTTATATGCTAATTTCGCATTCATGTCTTGTCACTTACACACAAATATACTATTGTCGACGTTCTTGTTTCTGGGCAGCTCATAGCATCATCATGGCTGAATGTAGAGGACAGCTTCTTTACCTATTCGAAGCCCCATTCCTTTTAATTTCCAAAATATAACTTTCAACCAAACTACCCCTTTCTTTCGTTTCCAGTGCCTCGTCTACTTTCTTCCTTGCCCGATTCATGTTTCATATTTTGGTAAAATGTTTTTCAGGTATCTTCTACAATATATTCTGCCATTCTATGTCATTTCATCTTTATTTTGTCCCCTTACGTAATTTGCAGGTGTTCATGCCCTGCTCTTTCTGCCAGACATATGCCAGTCCTATAAACTGCAACTTTAAAATCTCCTGAAATCAATTATCGGAAGTCAAGCTACAAAAAGTGGGACTATTTTAAATGTGGCTTCACACCGCAACTAGCAAGAGATACAGAGTCGAACAAGATCGAGTGTAGTACTATTGCTATAATATGGAGATAACTTTTAGGGCGTGAATTCAAAGTGAAGACTGAAGCTTCAAAGTCGTATTTTAATAGAGTGCTACACTAAAATAATCAAACAGGCGTGTTTTAAATGCAGTATGAAGGCACCACTTACTTTGTCATTCGCATGGAATAAAGTGCACGCTAAGGGACCCTGGAGGTCTGCGCAGGAAATCAAGTGGTTCTTCGTATAAATTATCCGTTATACTTTTATGAATTGACCGGGCTTGACATGGCTCGAACATTTCCTCTAAAATTTTCCAATATCATATTTAAAGAAAGCACCATAGGCGGATTTCGAGTTATTACAGGAATACCGATGGATGGACTGACATATATTTAATACAAGCAGCCCAGGAATGCGAACATGGTTATAAAATGCTACTGGTGAAATTACTGTTGCGTTTATTTTACTTTCAGATGCTATTTCAAAAAATCAGCTACTGTACTGGTTTTATTTTTCTATTGGCTCTTATAGGCCTATCAATAAAATGAGCAGGCTGTCTGTTAAGAAGCTAACAGTTGCTTAGCTGATCAATACGTTTCCCACATTTTATTGGCGCCGAAATTTATTAACGTACTCACATCTGTCTGTCAAATTCGATATTCTGCTAGAGCTAAATACAGGCGGCAACCTACATTCAAGTACTTTAAACCCCACTTTATTTTTACTTTTCTAATTACGTTTCGGTTTTCCAGCTTGTTTCTTTCTTACAAAATTTTGTACGCATCCTTTCCTGTGCGTGCTATATGCCCTGTTATCTCATTGTCAATGTGACTAACCTAATAATATTTGTCGAAGAGCAAAATTTATAGAGTTTTTTTTTTGCACTTTCTTCCAGCTCCGTGTTGTTACAGGCCTATCATATGTTTGAAACGAAGGTAGAAAGATAAATAAATTATTTAACCAAAGTTTGTGATGCTGCAAACTAAGGTCAAGAAAGGCACTTTTATAAGGAAATTATAAACAACTCACAACAATGTTACAAAAAATTAACAAAGTAAATACTGTCCTGGTAGCGACCGAGCTAAAAGACGGATGAACCAGGAAATGGGTTTCGACTCCCGGCAAATCAAAAATGTTTTTATCTTCTACAATACATGCAGATCTGCCATGGAGCCCATCAAACCTCCTACTCAAAGACTATCCGGGGCTGATTCCTGGGAGAGAAGTGACCTGGGCGTGAAGCTTACCACTCAGCTCCGCCTACTGCCAGGATTACGAAATCAGGTTTCTATACCTCCACTTCTCTGTCTTCATATCATGGTGCTTAATTAGAAAAAAGCGGAAACTTTATATTTTTTTATTTTTTACCTCAAAATTAATTATGTCTTCAGGGACGGAGCAGGAACAGCATATATATATTATATATATATATATATATATATATATATATACGCCTAGAAGTAAAGCAAAATCTGCAAACACTCATACAGAAATTATTAGGTTTAAGAAACATTTCGCAAATTTCCAAAACTTACCAATGAGGTCAACAAATCTGCCTTGAAACGGGTTACAATCCATATGTAGCAGAATAATTCAGGAAACTCATTCACATACAAACACGTCACTATCGCAATTTTTAAAACAAATGACAACAGAAAAGCGTATTCCAACATCTTACCTAAACCAACATCAAACCTGTACTACTGTTGCACCCCTATAGTTTGCTCATTTTCACCCCTCAAAAGATTTCACTTCTATATGGCGGGATAGGGAGAACAGTTATACCGTATAGAAGTAACTCCCGTAAACACTGGGGGTTGTTTGGTGCAGTCTGCTACCATCCTGATAACACCCTGCAACCATCCTCGTCGCCAAACATACCCTTATAAAAACGCCCTACACTTAATGGTTTGCTGCTTCCAATTCTCTTTTACTTCATTCAGGCTACTACGATGCAATATTGCCCCAGCCGAAAATAACAAAACGTGATATGAGACTAAGGTTCTTAGTTTCGACGGCCTTCAAGTTATTTGACAAAGGTGGAAGTCTGAGTTTTATGATTGTGCTAAACCCTTAGGTCTTGATGCTTATCACAGCTATCTTTCTTCAGAGATAATAACCACGTTTCAAATGTCTTGCTACACTCCGTATCAATTTGTCTATTACAGTTAAATAAAATCCAATTGATTAGTCCCGTATTATTTTATAAGCCCGTGGGAAATTATAATGTACACGGATAAACAGCGACAAGCATAAACAAGATGAACAAGCTGACGTTTCATGGACTTCGTACTGCATGTTCTTCTACTGTGCGGAAATACAGAAGCGTTAACACACGAATCCTCTTGTAACCATACTTTAATTATTTCAATTATTACAACAAAAATTGTACAGAGTAACATGTATTGATTTGAATGCAAATTGAGATCTTAATTATTAATATATTTTAATACACTTGTATATACAGTATTCTTTAAGAGTTTTATATTACTGGTCTGAAGATGGCCGTATTGGGTCGAATCTTGTTGCCAGAACAAAGTATATAATATGCACTAGTTGTGTTTGACGATAAATAATCCCTTCATCTTAGTCCTTATGGATTTTCAGCTTATTTATATTATATTTATTTCTTGTTATTTAATTAGTATACATTTAATTTTAACCTTAATGCTTTCCTTCCTTCTCCAGTACATATCGGTAATTCTTCACTTTTCCGCTTCCTGAGAACCTATTCCTTCTGCCTGGGTGTAAACTTTCATCTCTGCTGAACCTGCAGCTCTCTTAAAATAGTGCACGTACCAGTGTGTGTGTGTGTGTGCGTGCGTGTGTGCGCGCGCGTGTGTGTGCGTGTGTGCGTGTATGCTGTTGTCTTTTTAGCTTTAGGATAGAACGTGGACGATGGATATTAATATACGCTGTCCTTTCCTACTTTTTTTTTCCTACGACTCGACAGCCTTAGTGGCCTAGGCCTCGTCATTTTACGACGCTTCACGATCACACTGATAGACACACCACTTTCGGTAGGACTCCTCTGGACGAGGGACCAGCTCGTCGCAGAGACCTCTACCTGACAACACACAACAATCACAACAGACAGACATTCATGTCCCCTGTGGGATTCGAATCCACGATCCTAGTAAGCGAGCGGCCGCAGACCCACACCTTAGTCCGCACGGCCACTGGGATCGGCTGTCCTTTCCTACTTCTCATTTTAAAAGCAGGCCTACACTTCAGTTAGACTAAATCCCGAAATAAGTGCAATAAATATCACAGACTATTGTTAGTATAAAAGAAGACAAGTAAGCTGTGACTGTGTAATGAATTTTCCGTGTTCGCTGCATTCCTCACAGCAATCGGTGGGATTAATCCTAAACCATAATTCAATGACAAGAGACGGGATAAATCTGTTCATTGTGTCTGGACTATGGACTGGACGACCAGATGTTCATGGTTAGATCTGTGGCAGAGGTAAGAGACATTCTCATCTCCAAAAAGTCCAGACCGGATGTGTGACCCCCTAGCTTCCTACTGAAAATAAACTGGGGTCCCGCTCCTCTGGATAAGGCAGCTGGGACGTGAAACTGGTCACTTCTTCCTATCCGGTGCCAAGGTTAGAATGCGTGTCACTATACTTCCGCTTCCCTACACGCCTTCATTATAGTGCTAAGGGATGACTATTTTTTACCTTATGTAATGATATAATGTAAATAAAAATGTAACCGAAGTATTTTATGAAAAAGGATAATTAAATATTTACTTCTTTGTGAAATTTTAATATTCATTACCGTGCTGAAATAGCTGCCATTGGTTACTATTCTGAGCCAATTAGATACTGAAAGCTTTCTCATTTCCTGCTTCCTTGAGCTAAGCTTCCTTTTAATATTATATTCCAAAGAACGCCCAGGTGGCCCAAGACTCTTGAGTAATCGGACCAAACCCACTTACGTCTGCTACAATTTTCACTTACTCTTAATTTATTGATATTATTATAGGTTTACAGCTATTGTTTAGTGGAAGTACAGATTAAGTATAGTCTTATTTTAATTATTCCTGTTCCTTTTCCAACGCAAACTGAAATTTTGTGGTAATCCGGACGTCTTTCTTCCTTCCGTGAGAGATCACCTCAGGGAGCAGGAACATAGTATTCCGTCTCCTCATATCCTCGCATATATCTGGGAATGTTAATTTCATATTTGTGTAGGCTTTAGGTTTTCTTGCTTTGAGAAGTTTTTTAACGACTGAGTGCATATCAGCCTGCAAGCAGGGACGAGACTCTGCGCGAATAGTTTTAATGAACTGTGGTATTTAAAACACTTAGTATAATTTGCCGCCTATTCTGAATTTTGGTGAAAGATGGACAATATATAATAAAAATCCGGGCTTTTTGTATTTTAATAAATAGTGACAAAAAAGGATAGGAATTTTACAATACATCTATTGAAACAGAGAAGTACATTTTGTTTTATGTGAATCTGTATATGATCTGTGGTTTTATATAAGAACACAAAAATCCCAAATAATTTAAATTTTCTTCCATGGTGAAATCACCCCTAGTGGGACATGGCCTCCTCATTATCGAGGCTTCAAGACCACACTAATTTAGGCACATCATACTCAGTAGGACTCCACTGAACGAGTGATCAGCTCGACGCAGAGACCTCTAGCTGACAACACACGACACTAAAAATAACAGATATCCATACTCCCGGCAGGACTCGAACCCGCAATTCCAGCAAGCGAGCGGCAACAAACCCACATCTTAGATAGCGCGGCAAATGTTACTGGCTAAATAATTTACTTAGATAATGTGTTATGAGGTAATTAGCCCAACTATGCATTAAAACCTTCTGGGGCTATTTGCCGTGTCATAGCTGATACGAAATCCAAAACTTCGAGGCCTGTTCTGCCTCCTTCATCAGATTCATTGATCTTTGTCCTAGATATGATCCGGCTGATAGCTCAAAAACGTGGTAGTATACGTTATGCTAAGTTATGTCAGGTTAGACACATGCACCCTGAAAGACTTAGGTTTATGTAGTCCGAAAACGTATAAAACTACAGAAATTTGCAAACCGCTTGTGACTTTATTCAAAGTAAGCAAAAAACAAATTGATTTGCGACGCAAATATTTGACATTTCAGAGGTGTTTAAAGAATTTTCTGAGAAGAAAAACGCCCCTGCGTTACGCTAAGCGTATTTTGTCAGCATTTTAAGGGTGTCAAATTCCAGTAACACTAAATATTTAAAAAGAATTATGGCACGTAAAAAATAATGACATAATTCGAGGGTTCCCGCCGGGGACGGGGATGTCTGTCTCTTTTGAATGCTGTGTGTTGTCAAGTAGAGGCCTCTGCAACGAGACGATCACTCGTCCAGAGGAGTCCTATCGAGTGTGGTGTGTTTAAATGTGTGTGATATCGAAACCTCAACAATGGGGCGGCCTGGGCCCGAGTAGGCACAGGAAAAAATCATAGAAGGTTAAATCTAACGAGAATTCCAAAACTTATTTTCGGAAGTGGGTACACATTTTTCCTTGTCTCATATCGATTCACAATAACCTTCTCCTATTATGCATCTCAAAGAGTCAAGAGGTTTTCTTAAAGGATGTAGCACTCCATGCAAGATACACCGACAACGTAGTAGGTTCCGTCGGATTGGAATGGAATGGGGTGAATGAACGGTGTCCCGCCGTAAGAACAACCCTGCTTTCTACTGACACAAACACTCACGTGCACCAGAGGGGGCTTGAAAACTGATCCTGTTCAGAATCTTACTAACACGATAAGGATTTTGAATGTCAGAATAGAAGAAGCGAAAAGCCAAGAAAAGTCTAATGAAACTGGGTGTAAATAAGCAGATGTGTTGATTGAAAAAAACACAATTGGCGAGAAGTACTTCACTTTTAAATATTTGTTATATTTAACTTCTGTTTCAGAATACTAACAAAGTACTTCCATTGCTGCATTGTTTCTACGGTTCTTCAGACTATGTGTAATATACAGAAGGGTTTCGGCTTCAAACCCTGTCGTTTTTGTAGTTATTGCTGAAACTTTTAAGGAACGGAATGTCTAATCGATAATGCTCAACCCGGACAGCCGATATGACACACTTCATTAGCATTGTACCTCCATAGAACAGTGTTTTTGAGAATTTAAGAGTTTTTCAGCTCTGTCGAAAATCTCCACCAATTTACCAAACAGAAATTTTTATCGCCGTGTCTATAAGAGTCTTCCTCTTGTTCCTATCATAATTCATATGAATTCCTTTCACGCCCTCCCATACTATTTGTTTAAGATCCGTTTCATTATTGTCTTTCCACCTAAGCTTATGTCTTCCAAGTGGACCATTTTCGTCAGGTTTGTCCCTCATACGTGCCTTATTTCCAGCTCATATCATCCTTCTTGGTTAAGAAAAACTTAAATTTCACAAACTTCTTTTAATATATTATCGTTTTAAATAAAATTATTGCTTCCTGAGGAATGTCACAATGCTATAAATGCAGGATTTCTCCTTTCCTGGTGTCTGAAACATGTTTTTCTTTCTCCTTTTAGTGGCCGAAAAATTTAAATGTAACACACTGACACACTGAAGAATTATGACTCCAATAATTCATAATAACCAAGCCCTTTCTTGGATATTTCTCTGTCATATGAATGATGTTACTATTTGTATGATATTCTCCATTTTATGAGTATGTGTGGTGAGCATGGCTATATATTTATAAAAAGTTTTAAACGTTACACAATCAACATCTGGAATGATTTCTGCACAACCTCATCAAAAATAACTTAAATGAAAAACCAATAAAAATGAGGGAGAAATGTGATATATCCCACTCCACCTCTTTATCACTGCATAAAAACCTACAAATTATAAGGCACATATAATCGAAACTTCTGACAAGATAATAATTTTAGTACTTTTTTACAGCACGTAACACTACTGAATCATACGGCATGGAAGATAGGAGTATTCAGTCAGAGGCTTTCGTTTTAACACCGTCAGCATGACACGTCTTGCAATTTCTCAGTTCTTAAAGGTCCTATGAGGTTCTCTACAGCAATAACGCTGAAAGGTACGTAGTTAGGGCTAGTATATCTATATTATGGACTTCTGTCATGTATTGAGTTTCATCATTCTATGCAACTTCAAAATATATCACAAAACGTAAAACACAGACGACTATTCCCACCCACACATTTAATAATTTCCACTTAATTTATGACTTAGTTTAGCGAGTAATCTATTACAATGTCATTTATAATATGTTCTAATTAAAATAATTGATAAACACTTCATAAATTTGACAAAGCCATTGGACATGCTTCTGTTGGAGAGTGATCTTCGTCCCACTTACATGTGCGGCGTGCTGAACATATTTGTTTACTTCATATGGGTATAAATTTACAAGTAAGACTACTGCGCTTCTGGTAGGTGCATTACTATCATAATCCCACCCGAATTTTTTTCCACAGTCACAGCCAGATTGTCGACATTTTGTATAAGGTTTCTGAAGTAAGCGAAGCAAGCTTTAGAGATGGCACAGACGTAAAAATTATGTCAGCAGAACTTGAAAGAAAAATGTCGGACTCTTCTGCATAAATCCCTGTCGGAAAGAAAAATTCCATGTACAAAGAAGAAGTGTGCTATATGATAGATTTCATCCCGTTACGCTATAAAACATTCAACACCAAATTTTTAAATAATCCGCCCAACACAAATATATTTATTCAAAAAACTAGCTATATATTTCAGAAAAAATTGACAGTCATACAATATTTAAAAAAGGTAAATTATAATATATATAAATTACTTAAAAATTTATATATATTACATTTCCCCTTCTTGTAAATATTTTGTTATAGCCTGATCATTGTCAATTTTGAGTGAAATATACGTCTAATTTTTTTAATCAATATAGTTGGACGGAATATTTTAAGATTTGTTATTGAATATGCCTGTTATTTATGTAGTTATTACTTCAGTGATTCTCAAGTACAACCTCCTGATATAAGTGGAGAAATATATTTAATATTTTGTGATGTGAAGTTCTACATTCAAGCCTGATACTTCAAAAAATATTACAAAAATGAGTCAAAGTACATTTACAATATTTACATTTTATATTATTAGTGTTTAAGGCACATAAATTCTATAATAAGTTCACAAAACAGAAACAAGAATAAAACAACATTCTGCACAATTTCCTATTTTATTCCTGGAACAAACTTTCTCGACTTTTCTCTACCTACTAACTCCATTCTTCAAAATGCACAGTCGTATTACCACCGTACATGCTCACAGCGCTTTACTAGTAACAAAGAGAGAAGAAAAGGAAATTAACTATTTAGGTTGAAAACACAATCTGCATTCCGGCACATCAGTATTCCGATGGTTAAACACTATTAAGAACTTAATGTATCCACATACATCTGTAAAGGTGTTTGGTATATGTAACCGGCGTAAGCAATTTAAATATATTCCTTGCTTTTTGATTATATATCACACTTAATTCAGTAAAATCATTACGGAGACTGACCTACTTGAGCAGCAAGTTGTAAAAAGTTTTCCTCTTTAAGAAAAGCGACGAATAATTTACGTAGTTACGTATTTTCGCTACTGGTCTCAGCTCTGAGTCAGATTGTCTAGGTCGCACGTTTTGAATTAATTTGTTTTAGATTAATTTTGCTGTTATTCTTCCCTTGTGGTGCAAATAGTAAAGGTAAAGCTTGCCATAGCCCTTTACACGCCTGGAGAGGTTCTCAATACTCCAGGAGGTTGAGAATCCCAGAGTTTTTTTACACTCAGCACATGAAGGTGGCAAAGTTGTCAGCCATAAGCACCGGCCACCTCTACCCCCCTGGTACTCATTTCTGTGAGAGGCTGAGTCGAACCCAGGGCCACAGTGCGGCCAGAATGATTGTCAGAGACCCCTAAGGGAATCGAATCTGCGACCTTCCGGCCCCAACCAAATGCGCCACTGCATACACTTCCCTTGTGGTGTACTTATTAAATTTATCATATCTCCCAGCTAAAAATCTCGAAACTTCATTCCCCTATTTGATCATTCTCATGATAATTGGTGAAGAAAACAAATTGTGCTGCAGTGTTTCTCCATATTCTTATTATCTCCTACGTCCTACAAAGTATTCTCCTCAGTTCCTGTTCAAAAATATTTTAATATCCCTATGTTCTCCTGTTACTACTACAAGAAACAATATTTCACAAATAAAATAAGAGGTAGGCCTATTATTATACTTTTTATATTTTACATTTTGCCTTACTTGATACGAGACGAATTGTCTTAAGTATGTGAACTCAGATGAGTAGATATTTCCCAAATTCAGTTTGATCCGAATTTCTTAGTTATTTTAAAGGCTACTTCTATGGGTAAGGCCTCTGCGATCCTAGAATTTGCGGGCTACAACTCCTCCCAAAGAGCAGTAAAAATTTACCAGTCAGCACCTCTTAATATTCCAGAATATTTTAATCGTCAAACAGTAAGCGAGTTTGTGAACGCAGGTTAGTTACATGAAGAGAGATTATGCCAAAACATGTATCCACCAGCTTCAGTTGCAATGGCATGAGATTACTAGTTATTATACAGCAAATGACAATCACATTTCTGTGATCCTTCGAGACACGTGTGTACATGCAAAACTTTCTGTAAAGTGTTAAATGTATCCTACGGTTAAAAAAAACAGTCTTTTACAACTTCGTAACACTTCAAACAGTCTGCGCTTAACAAATTCAGAGAATAGAAGCGGCTGACAGGAGTAACAGAAGTCTCCACTGAAGTAACACAAGACAGGAAGACTTGCCTGCAAATGAAATGCATTACCTATGTTAACAGAGTCAAAGAGGCTATATTCAAAATGCTAGTAAGACGAGCTAAGGAACTGATAAATTGTAGGGCAAGAACGAAAGAAAGGAAAAAGAAAACGCACTTGAACACCGCATATCTCAAAAGGTTCTAGTCATTTACCATTTACACGCCAGAGTAAGGTTGATGATAACTATTTAGTGTACTAAAAAAAAAGTAAAGAAATTCAGAACAAAATGTAAGGAAAGCAGGAAAGAGGCAAAGGACTATAGAAAATAAATAAATAGAGAAAAATCTAACTTATAGTATATAGAGAATATTAAATAATTTTTAAAAGGAAAGCATAAAATGTACGTTTACGTAAATTTCACTATTTTACCTGCTGAAAATAAAAACAGAAATATAAGGATAAAAAAATACTTTAATTTTTACATGTTTAGACATATCGTCTTTAAAACCTGACGTACTATTTTGAATGTTTGATACTTGTCACACGCATATTTACTTTCAAATAGCAACCCCCCCCCCCCCCCCCAATCTAAATTATTAGCAGTAACATAAATATTATTATTATTGTTATTATTATTGGAAGTTATGCAGATACCCTACAGATTATAAAGGTAAAGGTAAAGCTATCCCATTACAGGCCCTTAGGGTTCCAGGAGGCTTAGGCTCCCAGATTTCTAGACAATCGTCACATGAAAGTGGTAAAGTTGTCAGCCCTACGCACCTGCCGCCTTTACCCCCCCCCCTCCCCCCCCAGGAAATATTCCTGGTACTCATTTCTGTTATAGGCTGAGTCGACCCCAGGCCCATAGTGCGACCGGAAGGATTCTGTCAATGAAAAATTCGAATGACACCATCTGGAATCGAACCCGCGACCTTCCGGCTTTTAGTGCAGTGCCTCAACCAACTACGCCACCACGTGCCCCACAGATTATTTATTTATTTAAAAGTCTCTTTAACGCAAGACGAGTTCAAATTTCTGCATAATTTCAGTAACACAAAGAAAAAATCTTGGCATTAAATTTCTGCGTACTCGCTATTTTCGAACTACATCCAATGTCATTTGCTTATGGCTCTGAATTTTCTTTAAGGGTGAGAAAGTATTTGACTCATCACTTTCATCCTAGTTTGGGATATCCTGCAGTAAACTATTTGCATGGTCTGCATAGTATTAGAAAAGTAACTCTTTGGAGCATATTTCTAGTTGAGACTCTAATATGGTTTTAGATGGACGAGGAATTCAACGACTTATATGGGAACTGAAGTTTGTTTAGTGTTTTCACGAGAGAAACCACTGGTTTCTTTGCTGAATCAGCTTAGTACAGACCACATCTCCATAACCTATTCATTACTTTAACTCAACATTCTCACTACGTCATGTCTCCCAACTAATCCTTTCCTTTCAGGTCTTCAGATTAAATTTGTGTCTCAAAATCTCAGCCGCTATATGCGTGTTGCGATTAAGCCCCAGTTCACTCCCTGCGTTCTGTCCCCCAGATCATACATATTTAGTAATGAAAACAGTCACAAAGCTCAGTACGAAATTATTTTGAGCAAAATTGTGAAAAGATATATAAAAATACGTTAACTTCTCCATATTCATGCATCTACAAGGGCAGGTTCCAAGACAAAAAATGCATTTCAGCTCATTCTAAAAGGCTGTCTCCAGTCAAAGGCATGGAGACTGATAGCTCTGCACCTACAAGTGTGTGAAAGTTCATTCCTTCATTCCAGATAAAGTAACTTCAGTGACTACAGACATAAGAAGCTTCTTGGTTACCACGGCATCTGGGAGGTGTGAATTACTTGAGGATACCAATATACCATTATCATTATTGTACCTGGTGTTCAGTACATCTCCGCCACAGACAGTCCGCAAAGGGCTGTAGGAATTTACACTACGTATAGTCTGTTCACATATGAAACCAGGTAATCACAAAGCAAACACTCCTCTACTAACCATTTCTAAGAGGTTGCATATTCAAGCGGCTTTCAGACAACTTGTTCTTCATTCTAAATAAAAAATCGCACTTCAAAAATTGTCTACAATCCAAACACGGTAGGTGAAATACAGGTGCAATGATGTTTACGCACGGCTTCTATTACTGGAGATAATAAAGATTATAAAGTCTTACTAAGCACAAAAGGGACATGGTTATATCAATATCACATTCGTTTTAGTATGAATTATTAATTATTATTGATCGCATAAATCTTAGGTGTTATTAAAGAACTACAGTTTCTCGTCAAGCTGTTATTAAATCCACAATCTAGAAGAATTATACCTTGATTGATCTACGAAATGTTTAATTTTGGAGGATGTTACTCGCGACCGTGTGCAAGACTTCACAATTGCAATAAAATTCATAAACGTTTTAAGGAATAAGTAGACGACTGCAAATAACTTCGATCCAGGAGGTTCATGCTTCAGTGAAAAATGATCGGAAAAGGATGCTGAAAGAGGAAAATGTTGGTCTATATTAAGATACACTCCAGACATTTTCTTGGACGAATAACAAGCCGCGAAAAAATTCGTTTAAAGTAATAGTGTCCAGCCCGACATTGGAGCTCGGTAACAGGCTGATCAGCACGCTCAGCTTTAGAATTTTTTGAAAATTAAGTAATTACTTAATTTTAATGGAAAATTAGCGTTTTAGGTAGGAGAATTTGAAAGGCTTGACTTTAAAAACGAATTGTTTAATGACAAACTCCTAGACCAATATAAAGCAGATGGCAAGGAAGATCGTAATGTAATAGACTGCGACAAAAGGGATTTTAATTGATTTATTATAGCTCAAATACGAGAAATTTATCTTTAACTTCTTGGGAATTAATTTTATTTCCAATAGAAGAAGCATAAGGTATTTTCGGTTGCAAAATTATTATTGCAAAAAGTGGGATGAAAGGATATTAATTAAATATGAGAATATACGGACTGGCATTATGTAGCTTTACAGTTACAAATAACCTGGCTATCTCAAAATATCTGTCACCCTTAATATAAAATGCCCAACGACAAAATCTAAAACCTCGGTTCAAATGAAAAGTTTAAACAAAACAGTAATAAGCCACAATCATAAAGAGCCAGATAGTAATTTTACGTACGTCAATAAATGTGGTGTACTTATAGCTTAAGAATATTCAAATTGGACTAAAATATATCCAAGATCTTTTCGAAATGTGGCCTTTGAAGAATCGAATTTTTTTATCTTCAAAATCCTGGAAACCACTATAGTGCTAATGAATATGTAGTTAAATAGTCTCTCACACTTACAGGATGCTGCACCCACGTTCTGACCCAAGATGATGTCACGCTTGCACGTAAGAATGCAACAATTCTGAAAGCAAGAAGGGACAATCTTGAAAAGGTAATATAGTTGAAAACAAAAACTGATTAAGAACGTGACAAGCATCTAGAGACGATAACTCGAGATCTGTGCTTTTTTCTTATGCATAAAAAATAAATCAACTTGTATTCAGTAGGCTGTTGCTTCCAGCATGACGTTATATTTTCTCAAGCTTAGGACATCACTTGGTGTAAGAAGCGTCCTTAATTTATTAACAGCCTTTAACAGCAAGAATAGTTTACTTTTATTACAAGAGGAATTGTCAATATTCAAAAATAGCTAAACTTCTTGTTATGTACAGGAAAGAAACTAAAAAGTGAAAAACATTTAAGTTAAATATCTTACCTATTCACTCTCTTCTACACTTGTGTATTCAATCCCACACTCTGGGTGCATAGGGCCTTGTGAGCCGATTTTCTTTAAACAGGGCAGATCCATGCTGTATAAGGATTCTTAATTCTAATTCCCCGCCATAACGGCACCGTTTTGAAGACACTTAAAATTGGCATATACGTAAGATGTTGGTGATTTGAAACATCGTGTGAAAATAAAAACGCCTTCACATGTTTGAATCAGGCGTGTCAAAGGGCTAAGTGGACAATACGGGAATGCGCAGCAATGCTAACTATACCCACCGCAAAGTGCCCGTCTCGAGTGCTGACTCTATGAAATGTTTTCAGCCGCAACAGTGAGCATAGGTGTAACAGAGCACGCTGACCGATCTCTAGTCATTTCTGTTACGTTACAATTAAAGCTACTAACTATTTTCAGCCTCAAATCCTCCTCATGTGCCATATATACAGTCACACGTAACAATATTTTTAAAAAGAACGTGCACAGAAATTCTTTCGGAAACTTCTTTGTCGCTCGGTTTGTGTTTATTGCCTCATGACAAATCTTATGGACATGAAGACTTCCCTTGGGATCAGTAATCGTTCGATATAATTCTTAGACACCATCAAATGTAAGACCCACCGCAATTTGAAAAATAAAATTTAATAAGAAGTACTGTTTATCTTAGAATGGGTAGGTACTCCTCCTGCGTGCTGAGTAGATCTGTAGACGTAATCCACCACCGTGCTGAGTACAGCTATAGATCTACTCCACTTCCTTGCCTCCTATGACATGTTATGCAATGACCTTTACCTTTAGGTAAAGAAAAACTTTGATTAAAATGTGCAAAATACGTAACAACTTTTTGAAATTTAAGCTTTCAAATATGTTTCAAGGTTTCATTAAATTTCAAATATTTACCGAAATTACCTGAAATATTGTTTAAATATTACCTTGTACTCAACCATGTAAATGTGCCCTGATAATGAGGTAAATAACTTCTAGTGAAGTACGAAATAACGTACTGATTTAATAACCATTTTGCCTTATGCGTTAATGAAATAACAATAGGGTGATGTAAGTTTTTTTAACTGGTTTAACACATAATTTTGCAGACTCTCTATGAAAATACTGTGAGAGTATCCGCAGATTTGGATCGCTTTATCGATGAAATTATACCATTGAAATTATCATCATATGAGTATTCCCTGCAATGAACAATTTAACTTCTATCAATTTCCAAAAAATTGCACTTTGTTACCCCATAAATTATAATTACTACCTCATGAATAATTTCTTAAAAATAAACAAAAATGAACAGTTTATGAGTATCCTACACCTTCGAATTACTCGGACGGACTGTGGAATATTAAACGCATAGTAATAACAGCACATATGTGGCCTATAATTTTAAAATCAAGGGACGTTGGAAAGGGGAAAATACCTAATATTACCATAACTTAATTCCTCAAGGACGTGGATTCGACAGAAGAGCTTACAAGGCTACAAACTTTTTACCTTGAAACAGACAACCTCAATTCTTTTAATTTCTTCTGCTATAGTATTCTACCCCAGGGATGGAAGAAAAAATCACACGATAATAAGAAATACAAGCTGTGAGTTTATTACGACCAGGAGGCAGATAGTAACTAATGTTTCTGTTATGATGTAAACAAACATTTCTCTAACGTTCTTTTCCCATAACAAGCTTCCTGTTGCCTTACATTTGAAATAACGAACTCCAGGCATGTTTTAAATGGTAGCTAGATTATATAACAATGAAAGGTGTAAAATTAGTTTGATATAATTTGAAAAAGCGAAATAAATATTAGTTTCAAGTTACATCAATCGCTGTGTACACTACAGTCAACAAACCTAGAGTTATATTACATCGAACACACATGTTTTCTGTCATTATAATAGCTGAGTTAGCTTAAAGACTATACACGAAAGAAAGGTGTATTCATCATACTGACATAACATGCGTAAAAGAGCGCTCAGAATTTTGCAAAGAAAATGGTTTGTCCCTACCCCTCTCTTACATTTCAACTGCGCACTGCAAAAATTTTGTCGTCTTGAGAATGGGTAAATATCTACGTTGATATATTTTAACTTCATGTAACAAATAATAAAAAGGACGGCTTTGCAATTTCCGACTTGTTAGCAAAGCTAGTTCCACTCTGCATGTAACTGACGTTTATATATTAATAGATGTTTGTTAAAAATTAAACTTTTTTTAAACTTTGTGATGCCTGTTAATGTTTATATGTAACGCCCTGCTTAAAAATAAAATACCTGAATATTTTCCTCATAATTTATTTATGCGTTCCGTACGATTCTATGGAAAAGAAAATATTGTTTCCCCGTTCTTTGAAATTATAAAATGACTTATTCCTTTTTTCCGCTTCAGTAGCCCCGGTGCTCACTCAGCCTCTAACAGAAAGGAGTGCTAAGAAATTTTCTTGCGGGTAAAGTGCGGCAGGAGCGTAGAGGTGACAACTCTGCCTTTCTGATTGTGCCGAATATTAGAGTAAGGATGGAATCCCAACATTCCATTTCCCCTCTGAGTCTTCATGAATTGTTACGGGAAACCTTTACCTTTACACAGCGATTACCTACTGATCCTTGTAACTGAATATACTGTGTTTTGTGAGATACGGATTGAATTGCTATATAAAATACAGTTTCATTTTAGTCTCCAAAGTTTTAAGGCACCTTTGAAACGTATTTAAATCAAAGGCTTTGCTACCAGAAAAAAAAATATTTTAATAGCTGAAATATAGACCCAGCCTGCTACAGTTCAACTTTTACGGTATTTACTAGTTCCTTGCTTGCTTGCACATACATGTTATTATGACACTGTCTATGTACACGCTGCCTTAAATCCAGTTCTCTCGTTTATTAATTAATTATAACCGAAATGAATACATTGATGTTAAGATTTAATACGATTTAGAGTGTCTGTTTACTGGTTTTTAAGTTTCTATCTCTTCAATAAAAGTAACAGAGGGTACAAAATTACAGTGATGTGTTGGAAGCGCTGTGTCTCCTAACATTTTTCTACATATCAATGCGTCTTTCATTAGCGTGAACTCTTACCTCATAGGCAAACGCTAGAAAAAGGGTAGTGTGCAAGAATATGATATGTTTCAATGACGTAAGATGCTATTAAAATTGCTTTGAAACTTCAGTAAATAATTGCCATTCGGCACGGTGTAACATCCCAGAAGTTTTGAATTTTCGGCAATACAGCAGCCAGAACCGAAAACCTCTTGTGTTCTGGTGTCTGGTATATGGCCACGAGTGTCACATAGACTTGTTGCAAACCAGATACACCTCTCTTTACTTCCATGGTGGAAGAGTATATAAGGGCACTAAGAAAATCTTTAGTCGGTGCTCAGTTTTACAGCCACGAATTCTCAGATTAAACCGAGTGGCAGGTGTTCAAAGAGATGAATTGCCAGTGAGTGGCAAGTGTGAGATAATGTGCTGATTATTTTAAAGGAACAGTCATGTTTCCTGTCGTCACTAACACCCCTTTCTTCAGACTGTATTTCCTACCATCACCAGGGAATACTTATCCTCAAAAACATCTCAATTATGCGAGTGGCTTTCTTCCGATACGGAGCGGCAGGCAATGCGGAACATGGCACTTGGCTGCCCGGTAACCGGTAAGCTATTGTCCCCTCGCTATTCGTTGTTTCCAAACGCCTACATGAACAACAGATTGCCTTGTTTAACTGAACGGGTTTCATTCTCTTAGATACAGACCTAATAAAGGGAAAGCTATATGGCATTATTTGACACACATTTAGCAGCAAAGAGTGACCGAGAAAATGTGATTTCATAGCCGTTGAGGTAACAAAGTATAATCCCCTAGATTCTTCTTTAGCTATTTGTCTTACATAACTGGCATAATACTTAAACAAATTAAACAACTTCAAGATTAATGCGGTACAAACGCAGTAAGAATACCAGGCTGAAATCCGCAATTTGTTCAATGGCTCTGAATAGTAGGGAGTACTTTGAAAATATTAAAAAATAAATAATAATAATTCTATTCATTTGTTATTAAAGTGCTGGTACAACTGCCGTAAAACCAATTACAGAAAAAGCACTGGAACACAAGAAAAATGCACAAATAACAAACAACAAAAGAAAAGAAAACCTACATAGGCCTATGTGATATCTTGTTTATTTCTTTTCGAATTATGTTCTTTGGATATGCGTTAACGCCGTTTTAAGTGGTTGCGTGCCCGATACAACTTCACTTTTTATTCAGTGTTCAGACTACTGTTTTCGCACACCAGATATAATGTGTATTAGGGTCTACAAAATATTATTTAAGATTGAAGGTTTTATGATTCACCACTGAATTGATTTATGCCTAAGAATAATTCTATGTGAACTTCCACAACAAGCTTATAGTTGCGACTGCCCCTGAAGATGATCTTGTGACATGGAAACATATCGGCAAAAAATTAAATATTTCAATACAACTTGTTTTGTAAGATATTTGCTCCTTCCTACAGAGTAATAGTACTTAGAAACTGTGCATTCTCTAAGCTCAGGCGCTGCAGTAATTGGAGGAGAAAACGGTAGCATTATTCTACTCGTATTTTAACACTTCGAAGACTGAAAATCATCTGACTTATGTACAGAGCGTTAGTTCGCACATTACAGTTTAATGAGCCCGTTTCCATCAAAAGAGTAATTATTTAATTGTTTTAAGAAAATAATGGTATTTGTTATTAGAATCATACGAAACACGTACATATATTGTGTGAGAAAAATTCATATATAATTTTTAAACGTTACGAGAAGTGGTACATGTAACTAAATTGAAATTTAAACAGTTAAATTAAAAAGAGTGTTTTGAGGATTGTAATTGTTGTTTTGTTGTGAAAAATTTTATTAAGGTTTAACTAAGATCAAACAACTAATTGTTTTCAAATTCGTTGCCTAAAACAACGCCTTGTTTGTGATTGTTTAGATTGCCCGGCCATACTGGCGTCTAATAATGCTAGGCCGGAAATTGTAGGGAACAAACCTTCCTCAGGCCGTAGGTAAGTATTTATATTGTTTCCCTCCTTTTGAGATTCCTTTCTTTAATTTGTTTTTGTAATTAGTAGTTAAATAAGGGTTATTTTATGTTGGCGATACTAAAAATACGATTACTCGAAAGCATGTCCAGTCAATAACGTATAAATTTACGGGAAAAGCTTTTTCGACTACATAGTTTCGATATAAGCCACTTTCCTAAGAGCATTCCCCATTAAAATCTAAGATATTTGGTCAACATCTCCTTACAAGTGTCTAAAATGCTGTCAGATCTATATGATTTCATTCTCATAGCTTTAAGTTTCAACTTTATTTAGATGAAATTGTCAACTACAGAAAATGTAATATATGCCAAAGTTTTATAACGATACCGTATCTGAGCATTGTTGCGTCCATAAACTCTACAGTACTCCTAAAGATCGGATAAATTTACGAGTTACGTAACATTGACATCTTTCAGGTAAATATTGTTAGACAAAAGACTATTAACATAAAAAATATATAGGCTACACTCCTCTCAAAGCACTTTGATTTAAAAAAAACTTGTACATTCGCCCCTTCGTAGAAAACATATCGGTAATTTAAGCAACAAAAACTAGTTTCTGTGGAGCATACAGTAAAATTATGCAAAGCCAGTTTATTCAAGAATCATTACAAATTATATGAAGTTACTAGCCGTTCTATTTACAAGCGTCACAAACATTTGGAATGTAAACAAGAGAGTAGAAAGAAGAGTTCAGGTTTCTCGTGTTTTGTAAAAATCTCACCTAAAATTTGAAGAGTATAAATAAAATGTAACACACCTGTAAGGCTAGGCTCTAATAATAAAAAGTTACTGCCGTTTAGCCTGAAATGGCAAACTTTTTTAGGCAAGTTTTTATTTGCAAAATTCTGATATATATCAAATTCTTCTGCTCCTCGCCCGATTTCTTCTAATGTAGAAACTTTTTAAATTTTTCTTTACTATGTTATAAATATAGCATGAATATTTTTCACGTGACTAAAACAAGTTAAACTGAGCACTTATTTTGGGCGGACATTTCTTTATGTAAAGTATATCGAATTAATGACAAAGCAGCAATATTTTAAATTGACCCTCTCCGACCATGCACTTCTCTAACACCATTTATACAGTCACCTTTGTGTAATTAATAGCTGACTCTGTGAACTACATCAGTATTTCCAACGTCGTCCTAAATTAAACTCTAAAATTACTTACACACTTTGTTGCACTGCATGAAAGAACCAACGAATTTTTCTTACTTTTTATTAAATCAAATTCCGACATGACTTTTTCTGTTATTTGCCACTACGGATCGCCATAACATTGCATAGTGACTGCCAAGTAACAACAATTGAGTAGACAAATATTTCTGTGCGTGTGAATGACAAACAGACACAAAATAATAGGACAGCGGGATTGAGGAACGAAGAAAGATGCTGCACAGTCGGAAATTTTTATGTGATAGGTTAATAAATGTCGAATTAATAGAGGCTGGAAGGCATTTCTACCTGTATAAGTCTGCCCTGCTCCCACATTTATCCAGCAGCGAGAATATTAAAATTTCGGTTCTTTTATTCTGAGCAAGATATAAAGAATTTCTAAAATTAATTAAAATTTTCAGATGATCATGCCTTATCAGGTAAGAAATAATGCCTTTATAAGACAAATTCCAAAGTTCTTTGAATTCCTATATGCACGTGTTATGCATTTTATGCATATCACTGCCCATTTATATTCCAAGCTACCTCTCATGCACGATAAGGAATTTTACTACTGACAGCAAAACGTGACGCGCAGTTTAATATAGGTCACAATGCCAGACTAACATTAGAGCGAAGGTAGATACTGACGTGTCTTCAGACTGACGTTTTAACATACTTGGCAAACAAATTACAGAAGTGTAGTGTCATGTGGTAAGTACTGGCAATGCGGTATTCAAGCTAAAGTTGATAGACGTTTAAAGGTTTCGAAGATTCATTTGATTACTTGAATAAACTGTACTTAATTTTCATCAAATCTGTGAATATTTTCCACCAAAACATAGACTGTGTTCAGTACACACGACCTAGGTAAGAACACGTTATATAGAATGTTAAAGTTTTACCTTTAAAATTGGCACTAGGCACAGTGGGGGGGGGGGGGGTCATAACATATGACAACAATACAAGTCATGTTAAGTTGTAGTTAAAGAGCACCTGATCAAAAAATTCTCATTTATTGCGGAAGCTGAAATTTCACTGTCGCTTTCCGAGAGCCTGCAAACGGATCTTACATTGAGGATGCCGAAACCAATCCATTTCTTGATGAATGTTAATATCAATAATAATGCCTTCCATATCTAAAATCTATGAGACATAATGATGACAAATTTGCGGGTTCCATAGAAGATTTTTTGTAAATTTCTTGGAAAAGGCACAAAAACGTAAGATTATTTGGATTCCTATCAGAAAAGTAAGTTTCGGTATTTCTGTCTCTTATTTTGTACGACTCATTTCATTAAATATTTATTTCAGTGAGTTATAAGATGCAGTTTTCTTCTAAGATACTTAAAACAAAAAACAACTGAAGCTCATTTGCGAACAATGCTATAAAACATTAATTCTGATAAACATTTATGTATATTCTTACGAATCCAAAATAGCTTCCAATCAGTTCTTTTCTTTTGTTAAATGTAAGTATGCGTTTCCATTGTAAAACATTGTAAATATACTTGATATTTTAAAACAGATTTTAAATTTTTACCTTATTAGTAAATTTATGGCTAAATTTATGGGACGGTTTCCATAGACTTATTTTATTCCTTAAAAAATCTTAAAAGTAAAGCAAACGCAGAAGAAACTGTTTTATTTATGAGCATTGGAATTAAAAGCGGATTTGTGTATTAGAGGAAAACAATGCTTACATTTTCTTTTCCTTAATAAGTCTATTCGTTTAAGATTTTCATAGCAAGTAGTTATCGAATATTGTCTTCTTTAACATAAATGTGTTTATTTAGACGCTTGCAGTTTTAGACAATACCTGAAATTCACACACTTTCCAACACTACCATATATATATATATATATTACTTTTTATACGTCTATGTTGTTGTGTTTGATGGAATATTAACAGTATTACTAAGCTGTGGTGGTCACGA
This sequence comes from Reticulitermes speratus, assembly GCA_021186555.1. Lineage (NCBI taxonomy): Eukaryota > Metazoa > Arthropoda > Insecta > Blattodea > Rhinotermitidae > Reticulitermes > Reticulitermes speratus. The sequence goes on along the minus strand of JAJKFL010000003.1, from coordinate 32,378,274 downwards.
CATCACATTTTAAAATATTTTTCATACTACTGCACTCTCATTTTATTCCTTTCGTCCTTTGTTATTTGTTATTAGTGAGCGGTAAAAATTCAAGGCTGAGTTACTGAAGATGCTGGAATAGCTAGTATACAAGGTAACAGAGTGGGAACAAAACTGCTGTAGGAGGGTGAAAGGTAGTAGTAAATGACAAGAAATGTACTTAACGTAAGCCCAAAGACAGGAAAGTTCAACGATTGGCTAGCTCTTAATCTATTTTAAATTAAAAAAGGTACAGGAATCCAAGCTGGCAGATGTAAGGAATGTGGGTGTTCAAAACCGTAATGATGCATCGCAAACAGAAGGTCCAGTGATTAAAGTTTTGCCTTGCTATCATCCACCGTAATAGAGATTCTTCGTGGTTTTCTTCAAGCCTCCAGACAATTACCAGGAGGTATAAAAATTAAGCTACGACCGCTGCCTTCCATGCCTTTTCAACTTCTGTCACTGATCTTCAGTATTTTTCGACGGTATTTTAGGTTAATCTGACTTAACGACAGTGTCTTAAACAAAACGTAATTAAATGAAAAGAATTAATTTTTTTCATTTTCGCACATGTGTGCTGAAGTACCAGCACCGTTTCCGAGGTTTCTTGATTTAAATTTAATTAAAATACATGTTACTGTAATTTGAAAATAACTATAGAATAAATACAAACATTCGTCTTAAACTTAAATATGTTTAAACAGATTATATAATTTTTTTCCTTTTTCTTCTTAATTTTACTCTCTCTTGGTCACATAGTCTTCTTCTACAACAACACAAATTTATGCAATATTCTATCTTATATTTTCAGATAGTACCTCGAAATACGAGATAATTTAAGTCACCTAGGCGTAGATGGGAAGATAACATTTATTTTTCAACGCCATGAGCCGGCAGCTTTACCCCAGTGAAAGAGATCCGATAACATTGTACAGGAGCTACGTGGGACTCGGTGCCGGTCTGGACGGTTACAGAATATAGAGTAATTGAAATGCAGTAAGAGAAGTTACAATATGATTTGTAATAAGCATGGTGAGACTGGAGACGTAGTAACAATAGTCACCGTAGCAGGCTAGTAGTAAAACTAAAATAATGGTAACAAAGGATTTTCAGAGATATGTGTAATGAAGTTATGTGCAAGAGGGTAGGAATTCAGAAAGATAAAGTGCAGAAAGCGCATATAAAATTTCTGTTTACTCCGTTGCCTACTGCACCTTCGTAAACTGCTTGTAGCCTGTTAGAGCTTTGTCCCGTATCCTGTTAACGAGACAGGAATATAGCAGAAAACAGCCTTTTACGTAATTAGTTACGTAAAACAGCTTCAAACAGGGCTATAAATCGCATTTATTATGCACCAGCATCACAACGTAATTATCAAAGTTTCGTTCGTATTCTTTGAAATGTTTTAATTTACTAGAGGACTAGTCCTCAAGAACGTAACTAAAATCATAAATAAAACAGGAAGATAAATGCGTCCATAATCTTACTTTAACGACAGCGACCTTGGTTAATACAGAAATGAACCGGCAGCTTTCGAGACGGGTGAGACAAGCTGTAGAATGAGAGATTACGTTTGAACTTTCTAACGATAAAAGGGTTGGTCCACTATAATTATCTGAGATTTAGCAATAATGTCCTGCGCTTGACTGACACAAAGCATGGCGACAGTTCTGCACAGAAAGCGATTTGTGTTTAAAGCGCAATGAGGACAGTAAGACATAAAATTAAAACTCACTTTTAAACAGCTTTGAATTAAACGATCGCTTAATTTACTTAGAGTCGTCATTCTGATCAAAACCGAGATAAACCCGACATATTACTGAAATGTTTAGCAAGAAAAGAGGAAGAGAAAACAGTCGTGTTGTGTGCAGACCAATATATCGTCCCTCCATAAAACCTAAAATTACAGCGTCAATATACATTATTGTGGGCACTGGCGTGCTGAAATTTAACGTTTCCACATTACGTATTTAAAAGTTCATTCTCGACGTGCCAAACCATTTCTTGGTTAGATGTAAAACGATGGACAATTGTCATTTCAGCCAGTAAAAGGCGTTTCATGAAGACATTGACTTAATAATGCAGGTGTTTATAACACCAGCACCGCATTTTACCCTTCGTTATGTTGTCTTATGTAACCGGATATATTTGTGCAACACTTTATTCTTCTACACCAGTGCTAATCGCAGATAGCCTGAAAAATAAATGATTCTACACTGTCTCTCACTTCCAGTTTCATATTACCAAATTAAAATTTGGATATTCTTTGCGATGCGCGAAAATGTTTCCTCTTCATCATTCTACTTTTCTTAGGGTTCACGGTTTGAATTCCAGAGCAGATTCTCCAGTTTCGCCATGTATTCCTGAATTTCTCTGCTTTTATAATAAAGACAGTTTATTGCAATTAGAGTGAACCCGCTTACGCACTTCTCAGGCCCAATCAACTGCAATATGTGTATCATTATCATATAAAAATTAGTGAAGTCGTAAGCATTCAGTAACCATACCGTTGTAGTAAACAATATGAAGGCCTGGTTTTGGAATTTGTTAAGCTTAGTAAAACGTGTATAACGAAACAATTAAAATATTAAATCTTGTTCAAAACCTTCATGTGGAAATTACAACGCCTGTACTACATCCAGAAAGTACTGATTAAAACTTGCCACGAATGGTCCTTTCTGAACTCTTTCCAATTTGTGCCCATGTGCACAATTCGATGTTACGTAGTCTCAGCCATTTCTACACATCCATCATGTACCACATGAAATTAAAACAACAGTAATATACAAAGGTGATGTATTCAATCACAATTCTGAATGCTAAATTTCCTTTTATTTTAACCTTCTGTATTCTATAATTACAACAGTTTGACTGAAAATGCAGCAGTCTGCCTTTCCATTGACGATTGTCTGTAAGCATAATTTTAAAGGCTATGTAATAATTGCTACAATACACTTGTCATTTTTCAAATTTCACAAAAAAAGTTCAAAATTGGACTACACAAGCTTAAATTAAGAAATGTTTTGTGTTAACACTTGTATTACACGAGAATATTTTAGGCACACTTCACCATGGATAAAACTGAGAATTAATTTGATCAGTAAGAAAATAAATAATTTCGTTCAGTGGAGTTTCAAAACAAAGCAACCGTTTAAGTATCATATATCATTTTGTAACTCCATTCTTACACAGTGTTGTAAACTGATTTGCTCCCATGAACACCACAAACAATCCTTGTGTTTGACACTTGCAGGACCTCTATCAGTAGCGAGTTTATCGTCTAAAAATACGGATAATTTTAACTGTTACTTTAAAGCTAAAAATTAAGAATACGGCTGGCTACAGTGATAAATAAAAAAGACGGATTAATAAATCTTTAAAGATGAAAAGTAGACTACATTTTACATAACGATTCATTTCTTAACTCACAAAGAACATGGGTAGCTTCAACTAGAAAGGTCACCTAGGTTATGACATAAGACAGAAAGAGTCTCTGTTCTTTTTTGTAAAAATTACATAAAACTGATAAACGCAATGAATGAACAAAATGCAGGAATGGTAACGTTGATACCTGGCCGTGTATATACTTACTTCTGGGCCTTAAGTTGTTAAACCAAGGAAAATGTAAAAAATTCCGATATGCCTATAGTAATATGCCCATAGAAACAAGAGACATCTCCAGTCTTGAGGTATTATGGGAAGTTACAAACACGCATCTACCGACGTAAAATTTTTATATGGTAGAACATGAAGAACGTTCCTTCCTTTTTTTCTAGTGTCTTGTTAATAAACCAAACGACCACACAAGCTACTATATTAATTTGAAAGTCATTCTAGAAGTTTATTTCGTAGAAGGGGACGTAAGGCATATAAATGGTTTATTTCATGTAAATGGATAGTTATCACTATAAGCCCTGAAATATAATAATCTAAGTACTTTGAATGATTGCATTTCAAAAATATTTGTTGTCTGTACTAACATTAAAACACTTCCATCCCTTGACTACCTCCCCTTGACACTGCTAAATTTCAGTACCAGAGAGCAGCAGGAGAATATTTCACTTTGTGCTTTTCTGGCTTATGAGAACTTTTAGTGTTGTAGGAGGACAGGCCTATCGAACTTGCGGGGGGAAATGTGCTTCCGTCTTCAGAGTCGAAGCAGGTGACGGGAGGGTAGCCAATGAAATTTACGGTAAGAGGGGAAGAAATAGTCCTGGATTTGAGCCAACAGAAACGGCAGACAGAAAATATGACCTGAATCCTCAATCTATTTTCTTCTGGCAGGAGTAAGGAAGCAGAATTTTCCTTCTAAACGTGGGTATCCACCTACAAGGCTGCACGGTGTCACAACCCTAAAGATCACATTCTAACCATCACAGCCTTTAAAACGTCCAAATGTTTAGAGACTTTAGGAAATTAATCTCTCTTTTATGTTTTTTACTAGTTTAGACTATAATGGTCACATTACGCACCTCCAGATTTAATGCAAAAAAACCCTGAATTTGCCCACAAAGTGTACTTATGTATTCCATATCATTCTTCCAAGAAGCGACCATTATTTCCCCATAGAGCATACACCGGTTATTCTTCAAGTGTAAACCCTCTTCTCTGTGAGGTACGAACCGGATCCTCTCATTTAATACAGATTAATTTTAGTATTCATAGAGCGTGCCATGTATCAAGTGGTTAGTAGTTAACTTTCCATCGAGGAGGCTCGGTTTCGACACCGGGCCAAAACGTCTGAGATTTGTATTGGACAAAGTGTCACTGGGACAAGTTTCTCTCTGCTAACTTGGGACTTCTTTGTCAGAATTATTTCCAGTATCATACTCCACGCTCATCTTCATCTTCCAACAACTCTGAACATACGGAAGAGCGGATAAGGCCAGGAAACCTTTACAACGTGCCTAGAAATTTCTCAATGTGTGAGAAAATTTGTTCTCTCTGATATCGTGTGGAGCATTATACACCGAAGTACTTTCAAATTCATTCTTTATATTTTAATTTTATTATAGCTAATTTTCCGCATGATAGTATCCAGCAAAAAAAAACCCTATTGTTGAAATTTTGGAGAAGCTGTTAATCACTTAACGCTAAAGATGGAGACCACAATTATTTCCGGAACATTGTTAATACAGTCTACCTCTACAGACACATCGCCACAAAATAATGTGCATATTAGCAATAAACAAGTGTAAAAGTTTCTACACTTCCTGATGATATAACGAAACACATTTTAGTATTTTCTCCTTTTAAGTTATATACGAAATCACTAGTCCTATCACCATGAAGCAGAAGAATCCACTGTAAAGAAATAGGCTTCCATGTACTCAGTTTCTCTCTTTACAAACTGCTTCACAAATGGGGCAACGTAGCTAGGTTATGCTCCTAAGTATATGCGTGTCCTGACGTAAAGGCAGTAAAATAATTACAGTAAACTACATTTATTTAAATATGACAAATTCATATTACCTAATAAATCTTCTGATTATAAAGAGCGTATAAAAGCTGTCGTATGTCTCAAATACAATGGATTCGGGTCTGTTTACCAGGGGTAAAACATCAGGAGCATGGCGCTGACCGCCTACGCCTTCTAGCGCCTGTAGTGAGTATGGGTAGAGCTATATCTCTACCTCACTTCTGTGACTTTTTGTCACGTAACGAGACAAGCTTTGCCTTATGTCTCAAACGATAGGCTTATTAGTTTAGAAATAAAGTCGTAGTGCTCCTTAGAACGAAATGAACTAAATTAAAACAAGATATATACCCTGGAAAAAAGTTCAGTAGTTTTGGCAGTGTTATTTACAGATGATGAACAGAGATTCGGAAAGAACTGTTTGCTTTAAAACTCGCCTACACAACTGACAATACGTAAGGAAGAAACGATTCATTGTGCGGAAAGAATACGGCTACACTTATTCAGAGCATGTTCCACATATACAAGTCGCAGATAATTTATTTTATTTTGTATATTTCATATGAAATGCTCTACGTTAAATCCCTCACATTAAAATTGTGTTCGAATGTGAATGAAATTAAATAATTTCCTCTTATTACCTAGATTGTTTAAAGTCTTATTAAGAGCCTATCTAGATTATTATCACCCAAGCAGCTCATAATGATATATGATGGAAAAACAGTCTATACTTTTCATACGCGAAGTTATTAAATTGACAAAGGGATCATCTGAGGGCCATAATAATATGAAGAAAACACAGACGTTTAAATCTGGTAAATGTACTCCTTATTACGTAGTCACGTCAGTACTGAACACAAGGAAGACCAGCAGTAGGCTGTAAATTTTATCTTTCAGTTGTAGTAGGATTTGCTCTTATGGAAAGTGCTGACGTAGGTGACGTCACATCTCTCGCGCTATTGACTTGGTTTAGTGTCATATGCATGACGCTGTGTATGAATAGCATAGGGATGTTCCTCATGTTCAGTAGAGTAAGTAGTTGCTTACAGATGGACGGGCCAGCAGCAATTTCTGCTTTAAATTAAGATTACGTTATACGTAAATGAGAAAAATGTGTTCTGTTGAAGTGCCCTTCATGTCACAATAGGTCTTTCTGTTGAAGAAAGGAAAGATGCACTATGGATGAGGGAAAGGATGGACCTCGAGACTTCCTCTGGTCTGCCTACAGTTCAGTTCCGCCTAGCCCCCTCTGGTGCTTGTCAAACAGCTGAAAACTTTTGTCTAAGACTCTTCACACTAACACATTCCTGTGAATAGGTTGGCTTGGCGAATAGAGGGGGTGGATGTGGCGATCCGAGAGACTTCTTTCGGTTGTCTCAGTACAGACTAGAGTCAAGTTTAGCAACACGCATGTCTCTGCGTCCAGTTGTTTTAGAATTTGTTTTGCAATAACAGAGCTTTTGTAAAACCATTTGGGTATTAAAAATTCCACGAAGATGTAATTAAATAGAAATCTTTAAAACGGATTAAGGGCCATCTAAAGGCATTGAATGTTGGACTTAAAAATATGTTTGGTCAGTCTCAGGTACAGAGGATATTCAAAGCTTAAACGAGTCTAATTGCGCTGTTTGAGTTTCAGAATGCTGGGCGTGCGGCAATAGAGTTAAGTGCTTATTAGCGGGCTGTTAGCAGTCCAGATGCATAGCTGTGTGCTGCCACTTAGCGTCATGATCATAAAAAAAGGAACTAAGCACCATTAAAGTCGTTTTTAAATTCTTCAGTTTCACTTTCATTTGAATTCCCCTCGCAACTTCGATCAATCTGTGCTTCCTATCTATTAATCCCTTATCATCACATATTTCTACTTCTCCCTTTACGCAGTTATCAGAAAGGAATTAATGCACACTTCCATGTGTAAGTATATCGCTACACAGAATGCTATACAGATACTTTAGCTTATGATTTCTCCTTATTTCAATGCGAAATATTTTACTCCTTGTAAAAAGAAACAAACCCAATATTTGGATTGCGAAGTATAATTTGTGGTTACAAAATTTCCTCGCGCAAGCGCATGAGATTACGCATCAAGCATCAAGGAAACCAATGTTAGCACCAGTGCTACCACCTAGTGTAAAGCGCCCAAACTTGTTTCTTGCAAGTAAGAATGCAGCTACGTTAGACATTTGAGAGATAAATTCACATCATTTAATTTCCTTTATATTTCCCATTTTAGATTACAAAATTTGGTGGTTCTAATTGTCAGTGTGCTGCTCTCGGATGTGATTTCTGTAACTGTGGTAATTTTACAAAGTAGCATGGAAATCCTGTAAATAAAAAAAAACAAGCTCTTGTCTTAGGTTACTCTTTGTAGAGAGAAGACAATTCAAACGACACCATTATCGAGAGTCAACTCAAGTAAAGTGAAATAAGACACAAATTGCGTCTTGTAACTACAATACATTATAAATCAAAAAAATAATACAAAATGCGTCTTGTAATGTTACGAACTAAAAGGTGGAAAATTTAGGAATCGAAGCTACAACTAGCCAATATAACACGATGACCACTATATCTTAGTGTCAGTAATTACACACAGGTGTCCGTATCCTACGTACACTTCCTTTCATTCTATACCTGACGATTCCATTTGTTCTTTGGTCTATTCGAAATAATGACTAGTTGATTGACTTTAAGTTGACACTTGGATTATGGTGCTTCATATTTCTGTTTATTTCGAGAAGCGAAATACGTCGATGTTAAATTCGTATGATACTTATAAATTAAATTTATTCGGTCACATTGTTCTCTCCTTAGGGTCTACAGAAGGAGTTACCTATGCGAATTGTACTTGCTAGACGAAATAAAATAAGAAACAGGTATTAATTTCATTACGAGTATCCTAACGTAATCCATGGGCTTTGAATTGAAAAATGTTGTCCAAGTGTCAGTTAATAAAATCAGATACTGATTCATCAACACTAAAACATGAGAACTATTTTCACGTATAAAAGTACGAGTAAAGACAACTATATTCAAAACTACGCAGAGAAATAGACCGCCTTTGAAATAATTTAGCTACTTGTATTCAGACAATTAAGTGCATTGGGCCGAGTTATTCGTTTTGTTTTCACCTTGCAGTATTGTACGTTGAAAAATTGTGTGCAGGTTTTCTAGATTTACCGTTCCTCAATTCTTATAGGCCTGTATCTAAATTATCTATTCTCACCCTTTCTATGATTCTGTTTCTTCAGGTTCTTTGTAACCCACTTACTTAATAAACACCCTCCTCCACTAATCACCTCATCGTAAACTTGAATATACTTTCTTTAACCCTGATAATGGAGGCAGACAATTCCTTCGAAATATCAGTATCAATCTATAGATCCAGGCGTAAGAAGCCAGAATTCTGTTGTCTGAACTTAGAAGATCATTTTGACAATAAATTTAATTGTTGTACAAAATACAGACTAAAACCACGAGTATAAACTCAATATTTCGCTGTGCCAAATTCTCACACTTAAGTATTTAGAATGATTTGTCAATGAGGTGGTGAAATTTAGCAGAAAATATGGATTTCGAACTAGCAGTGAGTTAGAAATATAGCCTATTAATAAATGTATTATCATAAATATCTTCCAATTTTTGGGCCTACAGCAAGAACGACAGTTTGCTCACATCTTAAATATGTGCTGTGTATGATATTAGTATTTTTGATGACAGGATGATAAGAAATACGAGGGAGATAGTCCCTGATGAAGTGGATGTTCCTATGGAATTGACATATTTGTTTTAATTTATAGAGGCAGACTTTCATAGATGCACATATGACACGAATATTATACACGTAACGCCACAAGTTTCATTTACCATGTGAAATGAAAGAACTAGTCTAAACAACACACAATATTATAATGCAGCCATCTACCCTGCAAGCGTAGTGACTGTACACAGTGTGTTTACCCGACAGAAGTTTAAAGAGCGATTCATATTTGAATTGCTGTGTGTCTATTCATGCAACAATATCGATATTTCTTAAAAGCTGCTTTGAAATTCACACGGGATAGATAACGTTGATGTGCGAGTAACTTCTTAAAATATAATCCACTGCAGGAACTTTCTAAGCAGGCACTGCAATAGGTAATAAATAAGGCCATGTACTATACACGTAACGAATACCGTGCATATATTATGTTTATTAATAAATTCTAAGTTTAATATTTTCTACCGCAAATTCAAGGTCTCTGCTGTTGTGCTCTACATCTCCTTTCACTTTATAGAGAGTGAATACTGCTAGATGTAAGTATAACATAACGTACTGGCGTATAGGTTAATGAGGGCTGTAGCTCTTGCAAGTTGCATTTATTATGTCGCCAGGAATGCTGTCCAGTTTTGTTAAAAGTATTTTAAGTGTCCTTATAATTTAGAAGGATTCTAGTTCACTATTAATCGAAATTTCAAGAAATTTTACTTAAACTATATAGGAATTTTTACATAACATTACAGGCACTAATATTTGAAAATAAGTTGCTGTATTATAAACAATATTACTATTGAAAACGTAGAAATAAATGACAAACAAAAGCAAATATTTACCCTATGTTACGTTCTTTTTTTTGTTATTACAAACTTCAAGTTGTTGGGGTTTAATTCTAGGCATATATCTTAACAAATGTATGTAAAATACAGGATCCTGATATACGGGTTTTTTGTACTAAGTAAAATCTATCAGAAGGACTCCTTCCATCAGAACGAAATTGAGAGCATTTAAGGTAATAATTTTAGGCCCTATATAAAGCACTGGGTTAGGTCTTGTTAATTTCATTTAAGTACTGATTATCAGCCCTTTTAGAATGGTTTTACACCAAATCTCTTTTTAAAAATATACCTCTTAATCCAAAAATAAAAAATTATTTAATATTTACCAAATTCTCACTCGGATGAAACACGTGGTAATTAAATGTGCTGCAATGAAAACTATTTTGGAATATTATAATCAATTATCACAATAGAGCTCAATAATTACAGTTTTACAAATGTGAATGAACTTTATACCTGTTTGTATGAATCAATTATCCAACACAGACACAGCGTCTATTCATCCATTGCAAGCACTGCACAACCAGATGTGATTTCTACCACTCACAGAGTTCAAATGAAGTGTTCAACAGTTCAGCTTACTCAGGTTTTTCATTTTTTAAATGTTTTACCCTCTTCCTCTTCTCAGCAGTCCTCTCTCCCGTTCTTTGCTGTTAATTGAGGCCATCCAACCCAAGGCGTTTGTGTGTGTGTAAGCTCGTCATCTTGCACTTTCGTCCGCTTGTGTTTAAACACGGATATAGACTCTATTCATTTGCACACCTCCTATATTCTACTCTCCAGTTTACCATTCGAGGTTTTTATATTTACAAAGACCAGAATGAATGAAGATGGTAGGGGAAATATTCCTATACATGCTGTAAAGGAGGGACAAATGAATGTGGTAAAAAGTGAAGAGTAGCTATTAATAAAATTACCTTAAAATATACCCGCCATATTTTATTCTAACATTAGAAGAGTGACATAATTTAGCAGCTGAAAAACAGTAAAAGAGAGAGAACATATCACTTAAATTTCCATTCAAAGCTTTGAAACTTTCATTTGTGGATATTACCGATATATATTTCTTCAGCTGTATCTCGGTATACAATTTACAGAATATATTTAGCCTATGCTTTTGTGAGTTGTTCCCTTCTAAAGGGATTTTTCACACCGCATTCCACCAACTCTAGGCTATGTAAAAAGTCCGGAAATTGAAATACAGATAGGTAAAGGTGATTGTTTATTCTTTTCTCTAGGTTCCACATCGTTTGTTACCCTTGCTGTGGTCGGTAAATTTCGACTTCCTGCTATTTAACACGTATTACAAATATTTTAAGGCGCATAGTTTACATTGCAAATTTGGGGAGAAATAAACTGCATTAGAGTGCGAGCGAATTCTAAATAAGGATGACCTGTTGAGTTTCAGGTTAGATTTGCTAAGAAGATATGCGAATGTGATCAGAATAGGATTGATACCAAAAGAGGCTACAGTATACCACCACGTCACATCCTCTTTATGCTTTGACATAGAACGTCATGTGTAAATAAAATGTCACACTAACATGGTACCATTGGGGTCCTGGATTTGATTCTCGGTTCGGAGGCCGGTTATTCTGGCAACAGATTTACAGTTGTTTTCTTCGTCTGCTCAAAATTCTCTGACAGATTGCTTTCCTCCGCTTTATTTCCACACATCCTCTTACACTGTAACGTATAAGCCCTAATATAAAATTTTCTTGGGACTCGTAAACAAGGACGATGGGCTTGCTTTGTACCTTGAGCTGACACCTGGTAAGAACAAAGACAACCAGGATTATGCAATCTCTGGAATTCGCTTTAGAAGGTTTTTTTTTTAATTTGCTTGTTCTTTGAAATGAAGAACCAAAACCTTCGGCGCCAGATTTTGCAAATACAAATCCCAAGGTTAATTTGAAGGCGTGTAATTATTTCAATTGAGAGACAGAGAATATACACGCTGTTCTCCCGTTGCAGGCCCGCAGCGCTGAACATCTGCTGATATTTTGACGACTCTCAAATTCGAAACGGAATTAATCATAATGTCGAAATCTTTTTAAATTTTGTGTCTCTCACCATGCCATAACCTCAGTCACTCGATGATACGTTCGAGAAACAGCACAAAAAATTGTTATGTCAAGTTTACCTCTAAACGCCGGAATTATTCAGCAGTAAACAGAATTCCCTACTTTTTAGAAAGTAGTCACTAAGAAAGTCAAGGAAGTAAGAATTAACCTAATTTAAACCATAGCACTAAACATCGCTCTGAATCACTTTTTGCAACTATCGTGTTACGGAGAGCTGCCCTTCGCCTCTCGCATCTTGTTCATTTGCGTAGGTATAATTCAAGAGATTTAAAATATTTCTCGGAAGTACATAAACAACTTTTGTAGAGCGATCCAATTTTTAATAAATTAGAAAAAAGAGTCCTTACTGTACACGACCAAACGAGAGAACGTTTGAAGTAACTAATGTAAATCAGAACACAGCCAAACCCATATATTTAATAGACCCGTTATCAAAGGTAAAGTTCTCCCTAGAACAGGCCATTAAGGCCCAGAGGGGGAGTAGAGGTATAGCTCTCCTCTTTCTTTAACCCTGGCACTAGATAAGGGTGGGTGGTCAACTCCACGCTCCGGCCGCTTTACCCCCGGGAAAGAGATCCGGTACCCATTATATAGGAGGCTGGGTGGGCCCCAGGGCCGGTCTGGACTGCCGCGAATAATCTCGCCCCCACCGGGATTCGAGCCCCGGACCGTCCAGCCCGTAGCGAGTCGCTATACCGACTACGCTATCCGGCCCACACACCCGTTATCAAACCAAGCGTGAAATGTTAAAGGAAATAGGCCTCGAATTAATTTTGGCCATGAGAACACATTCAGACTGTTCACTGAAGTGAATGTTGAAATGGGTTTATATGCCTGAGAAGACATATTCTTTTGTACAGGTGGCATTAATGCGTGCAAATCTGAAGTGAAATACCTTTATTTACAACACATCAAATTTGAAGAGAATTATTCAGGAGGAGCATTTAAGTGGGAAAGTTGAGAACGTTTATTGGTAGATTGAATGAAAAGGTTACGGATGTGCCTATGGAAACCAGACAAAATGTTTCAATAGTTATGTCAGGTAGCCCTGTTGCACCGAAAGGGGACGTTTACTCCACCGTTAACGGACACAGTCTAAAATTGCAAACACCGTTATAAACGCCATCTTTGAGGGGACGGAAGAACTTCTAGCATTAATGTCGCCATCCTCTCTATTTCTACTATGTCGTCGAGCTGAAAATCAATGTACCGGGCTCAGAGAATATCTTGAATGCACAGTACTAATAACTGGAAGGTCATTTGGAAATAGAGGTTAGAAATATCTGTCCTTAAATTTAGCTTCACATAATCAAATATTTAGATCTGTGACCTCAAATGCTACAATAAAAAGTTAACACCTTCATAAAATAAAAGATTCTCTTCTCTGTGTGGATTTTTCCTTCTTACTTTTAATTGTTACCAACCGGCTGAAACATTAGATAGAATATTCTAAAATATACATTTACATATATATTTATAATACTCGTATTTAACTGATTGTATGAGTACTTAAATTAAACCGATAAAGTATCTATGTGATTTCAGACGTAAAGTTTTAATACATAGACCTACATTTAATTAAATACATATAAATATATAAAAACTACTACTGAAGTAAATGAAAAAATAGTTTGATCAACGCATCCTTTATTGCAATCTATTCGACAGGTTGTACTGTCCACTAATAGAGAACAATCTGCCTAGTCAAATTACGTGCCACTAAATATTTACTATTCTTCTAAGATTATTGTTAGAAAATGGTAAACCTTTGCATAAATAGGCATATTTAAACATAAACTACCTAGAAATTCAAAGGGCTTACATAAAAATAAAAGATGCCCTAAAAGTAAGAGATTTCCATTTACAGTAACAGATATGTTAGGCCTGCTATCTTAAAGATGCACTTTAATAAAAAAAATGTAAGGTTTCTTAATCTAAAATTGAATTATAAATTTTGCCTTCCATTTATCAAGTATAAATATTAAAATATATTCAGTTCTTACGTAACGTATAATCCTTGATTAAACTGTGTATTTATATGATTAGATTAATACACACGCTGTATATAGAGAAATAACAGGCCTGTGCTCAAAGTACACAATGATTTCCCTACAGCCTTCAATATTACCTGTGCTTTCAATGGTGGAATATATTATACGCGATATAGGTATGCATATAATTACATTTTATAGAGTATAAAAAACAGGTCATAACCTAAATATACGTGAGACCTCCCACGTGTGTTTAATGTAGTTCTCTAATTCTGTCCTTTAAATGAGCTGGCGGTATTTACCAAGATGCAGTAATTGAGATTATTGAACCTTTCTAGTACATAGGCAGAGTGGTCGAAGATTTTTGTGTGTGGCTTTCTTAGTGACGGCTTTTCTCCAAAAGGTCAAGGAGAGTTCTGGAGCACAAGCTGCCTCCTATTTAATGAGCACCCGGGGCTTTATGCTCGGAGATAAGGTGGCTGAAAATAGAAGCTAATATCTCATTCCATTTAGACCCTAGTGCCAAGATTAAGGAAGCCTGGACCTAAACCTCCAATCCCTCATATGCCTTCATGACATAACTTGATATTTCTTCTACATTTACTAAATACATGTTGTTTACTTACAGTTCCAGTGAAATTATATCATAAAAGCATAGACTGTCACAACTTCCACTTAAGACTTTTCACATTTATGCTTTTTCTAAGACGTCTGTGAAAGTATGATTTTTCCATGAGGAGCATTTTCATAATTTCTACAAAACTGATTTGTGAATTATACTCATAAGGCCCTTATCAGTATAGATTATTAGTTTATGTACTAAGTGGCATAATACTGTCCGCATATTTGTTTGCTGTGTCGCTGCTTTGTCATAAGAAACTCAAATTTGAATAAGTGTGACGATGTTAATGGCTCACTTTGAGAAGCTATAGAAAATTCATGTAATTAAGGTGCTAAAAGTAGCTAGAGTGTCTTGGTTTTTTTACTGAGTGTCATTTTACTTCTGAATTCCAAAGTGAAGTCTGATGTTGAAACATAGACACAATAAAAAAGCGTATGAATCAAATGTGAAGTAAAGTCATTCATGGTCACGCCGTGAAGGAGAATGGGGGAGTGCAGGTAGCGCTCCACTCACTCTTAACTTTAGCTTTAGAGATGAGCGATCAGCTTCACTTCTCAGTCATTCAATCCTCGTGGAAACGCGAGATGTTCTATGAGAATGACGCTGTGTGGCCGGCCGCAAAAACATTCCGGTCTCTGTGGGCACGGAATAATTGTTGGACTGCTCACATCGAACCACAAGCCCTTAGCGTAGTAAATGTATCGACTGGGCTATCGGGTCTCCAAATATAGATATCAGCTAAAGTTAATCTGTCCATGTGCAATCTATGAAGACATATGCCGAAGTTGAAGTATAACTCCAGTACATCCTAACCTCCGCTGTAGAGAGAGCGATTAGTTAGTTTCACGTTCCGGCCTCTTTTCCCCGGCGAAAGTACGAAGTAACAATTCAACAGCAGGCTGGTGTGCCTCAGAGAGGGTTTGGACTCTTGAGAGAAAAGAGAAGCCTCTTGGGCCTGCCGGAATTCTAACAACGAATCCCCGTTTTCCCGTTCATAGGCTAGTCACAATAGCGCCTGCGCTATGTGTTTAATAAATCACATTACCACCAACCCGAACTGGTGCACACCATACACTTGCAGCTTCTTTTTTAATCTTTTTTACGGCAGTGATTCAAAATCTTCCTTGAATTACAAGACATAAAATCCCACAGTTTCAGAAATGCAGCGCGGTGATTTTAAACTGAATGGACAAAGAGCCTCTAGCTATATCTTTCTTACTACTGAACATATAAAAGTCTTACACGTTTGCAGCACCATCGACAATGGTCTTACACGAAAAGTTGAAATTCACAAGAGTTAAGCGCACTCTTTGAATTAAATTTTAATTAAATGATAGATGATGTACTGAGATTCTGTGGCCTTACAGCTCCTCTCCTCCCTCAGAAAACCACTTTAGTGTGTGTATTATTATTGACCTATAAAAGAAAACAACAAAAGTTGTAAGCATCTTACTAAAATCTCAGGAAATGGATGAAAAGTTGGTGGTGGGAGGAGAAAAGAGTAGCTTTGAAAAATTAATCCCTTCTATAAAAGGGTATAATTTTATTGAATAAAAGAATTCGTGCAGCAATATGTTCATTGTAGAATTGATGGAGATGGGTACAGTCCACTCACTGACATCTAGAATAATTTAATAAAGGCCCTACTTTCAAAGTAATCTGTCCCAGGGACTTTATTACGAATTTTGAAGAGATAATTACATAGCAGTTCAATATGTATTAAAAAACTTCCCAATTTTCAGTGAGTGTCTATAAAAGGTACACACTTTCTTTTCTCACTTCGTAAAATATTTCTGTATTGGCCTCAAGACTGGTACCCACCTTCACTACTTAAGTGAGAAGTACTTCATATATAGGCAGTATTATACTAACTAATATACAGGACCTGATGAATCGAAAGGGAAATTTGTTAGAAATAAGAGTATATACACGTAAAGATTGTCTGGACATTAACAGCTGCCAGACATCGAGTGTTACTTACAGGTGAGAGTATGTACATATTGAGAGGCTGGATGGAGTCGAAAACAGATCTGCAAATTTGGATAGGAAATCAATCTCTTAACCATCTCGTGAGCGAAACAGAAATTCGTCTGTTTTCAGCCCTCAATCTGGTCATTATACCGAATTATCTGTTCCTAATACACATAGAACTAGTATGCACTAGAAAACTTTTTTTAAAAAACAAAGACACATCAGAGTAAACACAAGGCCCAAACCAATATAAAGCTAGTTTACTCTAGTTCACATCAGCGTATTATTTATCTTTCAACACCTTTAAACCGGGCATGTATTTTTCTTTTGAAACTATTTCCACTTTTATTATTCTGCATAAGTTTCCAGAAATTAAGTTCAGATTTTATTTAATTTCTTGCTTCAAAATTCTTAGCATGTCTTCATACCTAATAAAGATCTCTGGAGGTATCGTGTCCCCTATATAGAGGAAACAAGTTTTTAAGGTGTGGAATCACACTATATTTAGTGAATACTATTCTTTAACTATGATTAGCACAAGCCTGGAGAAAATAGCTTCGGAATTTGCCTGTTTTCCAGGAAGGAATTTAAGCAGAAGTGATGTATAAAAGTGGCCTTTATATCCACAGTTACAAATTTATACAGAGTATAATAACAGTTGTGAGCTTGTGTCAAATTGAATACCTAACATTCCTGAACGACTCATAAAGAATTCTCATATTTGTGCAATACTGCAATAAATTAGGCAAATTATATTTTTATTAATATATACTAATTTTAATTTTTATTCTCAGTATAATTAAATACTCAAAAGTAATGCTTCTTCATAAATAGATACTTTAGATTTTTCGGGAAAATAAATTTATGATCTTATTTCATGGCTAATCTCCGAAGATATTTGACATACCCCACCAGTAAAGGCCAGAATAGGCCTAGTGATATTCATGTTCTGGAATCGATACATGTCTATTTGTTTTGCATTTTTATATAGGCCCTTTCTCTAGTGTAAGACAAATCGGGGGATGTTGCCAGCTGAGGGATGACCCCACAATGTCTGTAGTTTTTCTAAGCATCTGTTTACAAAGCAGAAAATGTGCTGCAATCAAAACGTCTATGCTAAGAAACGTATGCCTTATTCGCTTCCATCTTCTTTTATTTGCACAGATTTATCAGTAAATATATGTACTAGAAAACCTTGCGGGTGTCACCTGAGGTCCATACTCAGATATTTCACTGTAAGCCAGAAATCTCTACATTAGTAGTTCACATTTTGCCTATGTGAACACTAGCAACAAAGGCAACTCTTTGTGCATAAAGAGACCTGACAACTTCGCCATGGGTTTAGCAGAATGTATTATGTTAGAAATAATACTGTTTTAAATTGTTCCATCGAAATCATATAAATTTATATGAGAACAAGAGAGACAATGTACGTATAAACGTAACATTTAGGCGCTTTCGTGTAACCATTGTTGCCGTGGAGAAGACCTTAGTAATATATATTCTGAGTGCGTGCCTGTAGCCTTATTTATCCAGCATGCAAAGCTGACGCGCCATATTACGTTTTCATCTGTGCCCTGTCTGGCTTTACCATATTTTTCCACATTGTCTTATAAACGGCACGATTTTCGGAAAAAAACTATTGAACATGAAATGTGTGCTTTGATTTTCTCTGCAACTTTCGTCTCAAACATTTCTCATTCTAAGAAGAATTCCTCGAGATAATATCATAAATTTACACACGTCTTCGTGTAAAGTCCCCGTTATAGTTCTCAGGTTTGAATGAAACTTGAATTTTCTCAACAGACTTTTCGAAAAATCCGCAAATATCAAATTTCATGAAAATCCGTCCAGTGGGAGCCGAGTTATTCCATTCGGACGGATGGACAGACAGACATGACGAGGCTTATAGTCGCTTTTCGCAATTTTGCACACGCGCCTAAAAATGGTAAGCATCTTACGTTGGTTACTGAAGTAAATAATCAAGTATTGTCTGAAAACTTGAGTGTCTGAACCATATGAATAAACTGGAAGGGGTGAAACTGTGGTAGTAAGCGATACATTAAGACGTAACTATTAAGGACTTATAATTAGAGGCGGGACAATAAATTTCCTGCGCAGCAGTCTCTGTTATGCCTGGATATTGCTCGGGAGTCGGAGTGGTCCTGCTGGCTTACGTTTAATGCTGTTTAATGCGACTCATAAAGAGCGCCGTTCCATCCCAAAGTTCTGATCACGGGACATTAAGCTGCACAACCCTAACTTCTGCGCTGTTTGTTTGCTCTTCGTTTCTTCTTAATGTAAGTTTGCGAACATGTGTCTGCAGCACATTGGAAGAGCGAGTTAACAGAAAACGTTTCAAAATGTTGCAATCTAAATCCCGAAATAACTAACTAGTTGGCTAACTATCTAAAAACTAAGAAACCGATTAATCAAACGATCAATCAACTAGCGAAACAAGGAAGAGGCAAACCAAAAAATAACCAAAGAACCAATCAACAGTCAAACAACCAAATATTATCTAACCACTTGACTACGTCACCTTTTACCTACTTATTTAACTAAGTAAATATCTAAACATCCGATCCTGGTGGCCGTGCGGTCTAAAGCGTAGGTTTGCAGCCACTCGATTGCTAAGGTCGCGAGTTAGAATTCCTTTGAGGTCATGACTGTTCTTCTCTTGTGTTTGTTGTTTTTTTGTAGGTAGCGGCCTCTGCGACGAGGTGGTCACTCGTTCTGAGGAGTCCTACCGGGTGTGTTTGTCTAGTTGTGTGTGATCTATAAACCTCAACAAACAGGCGGCCTCTGTTCCATTTGGGAAGTAGTGCCAGAAATAAAAATTAACCAAGAAACAACCAAATAACCACTGGCTACACAGTGATCTAACTTGCTGTCTCCCAAATTAATTAAGTAACGGATTTATGCCACCTAGGTTAGCTACCTAGTACTTAATGCATAAATTTCTCCTTAACTTTCAAAATAATTAAAGAAGTAAGCATCTAACCAACATTATAACTACTAGCTAGATGCAAAAAGACTTATCTAGCCACCTATTTTACTTAACTAACAGAGTTATTGTCTAACGAACTATTTACCAGCTAGCTACCAACTTACCTAACTTTTTGCCTACGTAATAAACTAAAGGTTATAGCACCTAACCACCCTTTTTCTACTAAAGGAGGACACCAATATACGTGTAGAAAGATACAAGTCTATAGGCTATTTAATGCAAGTCAAGTGTGATATATTTGCTTGGTTCGTCTCAAAAATACAGGATATTTCATAATCATCCTGTCCTCATTTTCCTTACGGACTTCACCACTGGTTTCAAAAAATCTTTCCTTTTATATACCTTGAATCTAAACCATATCATAGATTTTCTTGTTTGGGTTCTTTCCATATTACTAACTGCTCTTCAAGAATGTCAGAAAAACTACATTTTCAAAATCTTATTCAATTTTCAACTAAATTCACAGTAATATTCAGCTAGGGAAACATTACTCCTTTACATCATACTAAATACTGAAATAATAAGACAACGCCAATCAGGACACACTATATCGTACGTCACCTACTCTGGAATAGTCTATCTTAAAGTAAGTGTCTGATTTCACCCACTTCCTATCCTACTACCGATACCTACGGAAATCCGTGCAGGTAAGTTAATTGCATAAAAAACTGTATAATCTCAATGTGTTGGAACGT
The DNA here is from genome assembly GCA_021186555.1 of Reticulitermes speratus. Classification (NCBI taxonomy): domain Eukaryota; kingdom Metazoa; phylum Arthropoda; class Insecta; order Blattodea; family Rhinotermitidae; genus Reticulitermes; species Reticulitermes speratus. The sequence goes on along the minus strand of JAJKFL010000003.1, from coordinate 32,357,868 downwards.
AGAGGCTATTATTCATGAAAGAAATATGAAATAGGAACGAAGATAAAGCGCATAAAGCGGAGGAAGAGAGAATAAGGAGGAAGGACGTCTACATCCAAGTAACAAACATCTCAGTTATTGCCCATAAAGTTTTATGAACCGAAAATATCAAACATCAAACAATGTATGCGTAATGCAAAAATCCCCCGGTAGGAGACTTGATACTTTACAGCTGTGTGGATTGCATATACACAAATATAACATGTATGTGCAGGGTTCGGTCATGTGATGTGTAAAGTTATCGCTTATATTTCATCCTTTGTTACAATTCATGGGTTCTGCTACATGGGAGCTACAAGAATTTACTTTTATGGTAGGCATTTATGCTTTTATAAGATATCGTTTCCGGTGGATTTGGACGTAGCAAGAGAGGCCTGCTTCTTACGAGAGACGCAATTGCTTTCGACAAAATTTTAGTTAGTCGGAGATGTGCAATAACAGAACAACCAACAAAAAACGACGTGCTGGCTGCTCTGTTGTTGCGTAACTTCGCCCAGACGTAACCATCCCATTAATACGTCCCTAGAAAATCTTTCGTGTGTTTCTTTCAGCAGTACAGCGTTATTAAAAATCCTTTCATTGCTGAGTTCCTTAATTTCTTCCGTTACATTCAGCCTCTTCTTTTATTGCTTGTGACGGATTGCTATATATGTACATATAGTTTCTTGCTCTGCAGACACCCTTATAAACATATGCCTTTCAGAAATATCGGTCATTTTCTATGTGCTATATATATATACCCTGCATATATTGGACAAAAATAAAGACTCAAATTTACTGTTAATTATATTCTTTCTCATAATCCAGTTTCAAATTGTATCCAGTACAGTGACTGATGTATCGTTTAATATTTTATTAGATTAAGTGTAACTAACAAGAGAGGTAGTCAAAAATAAATAATTCGTACTTTTTTATCTCCTTGAATTAAATTTTATGGTAATAAACACCACATCATTGAAGTTCTTGAAAATTATCGATTATTTTCTACTAGTCGCAGCTGTTGCACTCTACAAATAACAGCATTGTGTTTGAAAAGGTCATCCTCCAGAAAACACTTTGAAGCAAGAAGAAGAAAAGAAAAGAAAAGAACTTACGTTCATGAATAAAGACTTCGCAATTTAGGGATTTATAGGTCATTTAATATAATGCGAACATTGCGGTTTAGAAGACGGTAACTTGGATATGTTGTTGCAGAAAATTATGTGATCCGAATGGACATAACCCAGAAACATGTTCCACAAAAGCTGTTATGAATTTGCGGTTTAAACTGAAAATCTTACAAAAAATATTACGTGCTCAAATTAAAAGTGTGTTTTCTCCTTTAAATGTATGAATTGTCACTTAATTCAGAATATGATTTAGTAAGTGGTTGTCTGTTTATAAAGCAGCAACAGGTACGATATCTATTGTTATATAGTGAGAAAGTAACGTATAACTACTTACGAAAATAAGTTTCAAACATATTTATAAAATAACCAATCATTCTTCTTTTTGTTTCTTGTTTCGCACAGTTTAAAAACTGTTAAAACAGTGAACTTGTTTGGTGTAAGTTGTTTACTTTGTGTGTGCTTGTAACTGGGTCCAGATGCAAGATTTATAAAACAGACTATGCCCTTTTCAGTTAATTACGTCCATCAATTGGAAACAAACGACCATTCACAAAGAAGCATCCATTTAGCCGTGCTGTAACTTTTGATGTAGAATCGTCGATTGCACAAACAATAAAAGCAGCCAACAAGTGCTGACGAATCACACAATAAAACACATAAACAGCTGTTTTCATTTTGAGTGTTATGTTTCTTTCTTACGAACATCCATACTCAAGTACAAACACGCAATATTTTTTTGCAGGAAATTATACTTTATTGTCCAAGTAACACGCCGTGGTGTAAGGCCAAGGTCTGATAAACTTGAATTTTTAGTACTCATAGAAATGTAAATTTGCTCACCCTGGTGTATTACACAGAGTGTTTATTTGATATTCTAAACCAATATTCTTCGGAGTTTGTAACACCAAAAATTAAAACTAACGAAATAATAATTATCACTTTTTGCAATTTTACGTATAACACTTAGATGTTATTGATGTTTAACAAACCCATTTGTTAAAAGATTTTTTCTATACATTTCACCTGGTGTCAGACAATGGTTTTTATTTAAGCCGCAACATGTAGAACGCTCACGGTCGACAATGAAATATTTTCTAAACTAATATCGTCCTCTACATCTGCTTTGTTTTACGCGCCACAACGGGATGTCCAATTTAAAAACTAGTTTCCTAATTTTAATTTTTAAAACTTTTGTCCCCACTGACCGTACAATGATTTCAGTAGACCCACAAAAATATTTACAGTCAAGGGGTTTTCAATTTTATTTATATTGTATGATGTTACAAAATGACATGGCAAGCATGAAATGATTTCAATTACGTTAGATTATAATAAAATTAACCTGAAAAAAGTGCAATATCAAGGCAGTACAAATTTGAAGGAACTTTCTCTGACATAAATTATGGTCCTATTATATAGTGTCTTTCTTTTGGTAGGGAAATGTAACTTAAAGCTTTTAAAAAGAAATAACTATTTAAAAGTGAATAAGTTCCACAAAACAGTGAAAATCCTTTGCTAAGTTTAAAAAACACCGCCAAAAAATTTCGCTGATTGCCATTATACGAGTGGTTGTAGTTCCTATGGTAACAGAGGTGTACAAAATGGCGAGCTTCGAGAAATTCACACAATGCAACCAAAGTATCTGTTATTCTTTTAATGTAAATATAACTTCCTTACGAATGGAAAAGATCTTTCCTTTTCCTTCCCCACATTTATATTTCCCTCATTTCTGTATTATGCATTTCTACTATTCAAAGTTATCCTTTTACATTTTTATATTCTTCTCTCCATAACACTTCAATTCCTACTACTTCATGACTTATAAAGAGATACCGTTTGCTAACCAAGCCACTAAACGAAGACGGCACTAAAACAGCTGTGAACTTTATGGGCCTTACACGATATAATACACCATGTATCCTAATTTATGTAAGGTGACAACATTTAAAATGAAGGAAAATAATTTGCCCTGCAAAAAGTGTAACAAATACGTGTACGTGCGCATATGCTGTGACGCAAATCATTTGGTCCAGAAACACAGACACCTGCAGATATACACAGCCTATACATTCTCATTTCTACAATGTGACTTTACAAAGCTTTCAATCGAAGTATAACTATTGTGCATCTTACGTTGTGAGGAATCGAAAGTATGGGAGATGCTTCTTCCATAAAAATGATTCATATTTAGGGAATTATGCTGTACGGACTGTCAATTATTTGCTTAATATAACATGAGTAAAAAGGAAATTATAAGTGAGGGCTTTTTATTACTTTTTATTTATTTAACAACCCTTTCTCATATACAGGGCATACACAAAAGAATGGTGCGGTTAACACACAAATAACCACCACACCGCACCATTCTTTTGTGTATGCCCTGTATATAAGTTATATGTACCGAGTCGAATGAAAGGATGATTCCAGCTTCGGGCCTGAAAAGTCTAAAGAAAAGGATTAGGGCTCGTTTGAAGGTGGACTTGCTGTTCAAAGGTGTGTTTGGAAAAACTGAAGAAAGCAAAGAAAACCCTCAATCAAAATGGCCTAATTCCCGAATGACATTCGACAGGGGTGCTTCCTCGGTCCGTAACAGACACCGATTATAATATTATAAATATTTACTTCCAACCTTATATGGCAGGCATGTGAAATGATGTTCTTATGTATTTTCTGCGTTTGATGGAAATGATAAAAATTTTTTCAAAAAAATTAGTGATTTTGTACATAGAGGACAATATAATACATTATTTCAGATTTTCAGACCTATTTGGTGGTAATAATTTCACGTTTCCGGGAGATGTGAAGGTGCATACTAATCGCAGAAATTTAGGGTATTTTAATAGCTCAATTTTCAAAGTAGATCCACAGTCGAAAGGGAAGGATTGATTTTTCAAAATCATTGTTTTATATCTTATTTGTTCAATAATATCAATGAAATCTCGCAAATTCAAGTTTCTTCTTAATTCAAAAATTCTTACCAAGCCTTAAGAGAGGAATTACTCAGACCAAGTGAATTCTTGTGACACACTAAGGAAATGAACAATCGTTCCTCTGATGAATATAATTGCTTTAATGTGTATGGCCGAAAAGAATTGTTCTCATCTCAGAGCTAAAATTGAAAATTATTATTGTTTGCTTATAAAATAAGGGGTACTTTGAATATCAAGGATGAAGATCAACAAGAATATTGAAGTGTTATATGCAGATTCAGCCTTTCTATTTAGTGATAAATGTGCTATTCCTTTACAGGCTAATATCAAACTGCCTACGTAAAACTCTCTATTTTTATTCCCTACGAATTCACAGAGACGGAAGCAAATCAAAGCATAAGTTCCTTCTTCTTTTTATTCTTCTAACATAGAATATAGTGCAAATTTTATATACATATAAAGAGCCATTCCTCAAAAAGGCCTTTTCCTATAGCATCTGTATAAACTACTGTTTAAATAATTGCATTTTATATTTAAGGAACGGATTCATTCTTCTGACATGTTAACTTTTGGGAAGAGAGTAAAATGGATGACTAACCCATGACAAAATTTTATGGAGAAAGGCGAAATTTTTAACACTTTAACACCTTCTATTTTTTTCTTCTCTAACTTTCATGTCAGTTTAAGGGTTAAAATTTAAAATCACTACGTGTTTGAATTTTCACCCAATCCCTGTAACAGCATGGTGTAAAACTCTTGTATTCTCAGTTTGCCTACGTGTGCGTGTTGAGACAGCGAATTCAAATTTTGTTGGAAGAGCATGAATTTGGTCTACGTTTCTGAGTCTTAATTTTTTTAATGTACAGGCTCATTTAATGGGACACCTTGCCTCTGTCAATAAGGTTTATATGTACATCAAATGACATGAAGAATGCGTTTCTCTAAAGTGCCTGGACCGCATAATATAATAAGTAAAAATAACTAACTTCTTAACAAAACTAATAAGTAACTAATAGTTTGAATTAGAAATTATTGTTCAATAGCGCCAAAATGTTTCACTGTTGGGCTGCTTTCTTTGTAGTTGAACTTAACGTACTTCTCCAAGATCTTTCACAGAGTACTTCAGCTTTTTCATGTGACAAGTTTTCAAAATCATGATTGCCTTTAATAGTACATAATATAGAACAGTCTCAAAAGCCTTTACATATCTCCACTTAACTAATTTAGAAATCAATGAGTTATTTCTTCTAATACTTTTAAAGAAAATTTTAGTAACACTAGTCAGATTACCAAATACGTTTACCGTACAGCCTGTCTGATGGTGATCTGCCTTTCAAGAGGTGACATATTTAATGCTGAATTTTATTTCAAATATTAATCTGATAATGTTATGCTTTATCACTCTTTGCAACGTATGTAACAGGTTTGAGGTTTATACCTCAGCCTGGATACTGGCTACCCTGACTGAGATTACGTGCTTTTCCTTAGTAATTATTGCGATATGACATCGACTTAAGTTATGACAACCTCCTGGTAATTTATTTTTCACTGATTATCTTGTCTCTCGACGCTATACATATTTTTTCAAAATATGAAAGCGCAAATATAAATATATAAATTAAAGGTTACGTTGTCCCTGTGCAAGCAAGGAAGGAGTATGGGAGACTGGGGTTATAGCTCCATTCATTCTTTACCTCCACACCAGAGACAGAGGTGAGTTCCTGCTTTAATACTGGAAGAAACCCTCTGTATCCATAGTACCCATGGACGACGAGGCTAGTTGGCCTCCAGACCTGGTTTGGACATTTTGGCTCAAAGAAAAACCTTCGCCTCTGCCGGGAATCAAACCACAATTTCTCGGTTGTCCAATCCGTACACTAGTCATTATACCACTATGATATTCTGGCTTCAAGGTGTAAATACGTAATATAGATAAATTACTATACTACAAAAAATGTTACTGTTCTATAGAAATAGAACTTACATGACAATATAACATTACATAAAATATATTAAAAATATAAATAAATAAATACTTTAAAAAACCAGAAGCTTTACATTAATTTTCAATTTAGCCCAAACCTTTTTGTTCTCTAGCATATAAAATATTCTTCGTTAAACGAGGATAAGTTTGATACGGTAAATTTGTAGAAGTACTACACCTACAGGTGTGTTCAAAATTATCACTGCAATTTTATTTTCTGTTACACTTTCGTGTCATTACCCACCCATATTTATGTCTTTTATATTTGTGCTGTACGTTTTGGCACAGTTATTGGCTTCTAGAACACTTAGGCTCCTTATAACGCAAAAACATGCACGTAAACATAAAAGTGGAACACGAAATGTAAGCACGTGCTTTAAGTAAAACACAGATATTACTTCTGGGCAAACTCTTGTTTGTATCAACGCTATTTACAACGCGAAATGTTTTCCTTATATATTAAATACAACAGCGTTTTCTAAGTGTATTCCATGAAGAAAGAAATAATTCGAGAGAATGTATTTTATGACACAAATATAAACACCGACTTTGAGAAAGAACATGTAGGCCCAACCTTCTCGTCATGTTAACCCTGCCACTGCTGCTAGGTCACAAATACCTTCTGCTCCTTCTCATTATTATTGCCTCGAAGACGTTTGAATCTGGCATCGGTGTGAAAGGTTTCTTCTTCTTTCCTGAGAATTTTCTTGTCAGCTGTCGCTCCAAGATACGAATAATAAAGCAAATCTGTTCCGCTTACAGATTTTTATTATTTTTCAGGTTTCTTCTCCTACTCGCCTGTTGGACCACATTTGACAAGGAAGGCGCGTCCTTGGTTTTTATCAACCAAGCTCTCAGGATAACGACAGGTCTCCAAGGAATGCAGCCGCCTTGCTAAGAACCTGCAGACACTGCAGGCTTTGTCCCACGAAAGAATTATTTATTGCCCATGGGAAAGAAGCAGGTGTAAGAAAACGCGAGGAAAAGAGAAGTTGTCTATCCTTCCATCACGTTAAAAAAAAAGAATTTTATAAGAGATATTTGATTCAGCAGTTTAAATATTATTTTAACTTATATATAAAAAACGTTATATTTTTACAATATTTAGTCAATTTATACAATTGGAGTAGTGAATTATAAAATAGTCCCTCTGCCTGTCTCAGTGTGAGTAAGATATAACGTTAATGGAATTTTTATTTCTTCCAACATTGCCAAATGGCACAAATTAGAATAAGTTTCCCCATCTTTTAAAAAAGGAGCCTTGAAAACAGACGCATTTAATTTATAAATTATTTGAATTTGTACAGGGCAGCCAATATAATAATATTTTGATTTTGCTAGCAAGTAATATCAAGGTAAAATTACTTTTTCCACGTTTTTAAAAGAAATAGAATAGACACAAGAGTAAGCCCAATGTTTGGACCGCAAAAGCATTGAGTTCTTGTGGAGAAGAAACAACAATAAGAAGAGAGACAATGAATATTCATTTGCAAAATTGGTGTTAAGCGACTAACTGAAAAGGCTATATTGAAGTGAATTACTTCAGTCCTTCATACGTTAATACGTCTTTTTAATGAGAGGTTAAACAAGGCATGCAATGCGTTTGGAGCCTTATGTTACTGATGATTATGCCTATGTTTTCTCGAGAACAAAAGACATATGCTGTAGTGGTAATTCAAGAAATTATAATACTATATTATGTTGTTGACATAAAATGTCATATTTCTGATTAAATGCTTAAATCTACTATTTCGTATTCGGGAGATTCCGGGTCCAAATCTCGGTCCAGACACCAGCTGTTCCGATTGAGGTTCTTTGTGGTCTTTCTCAATTTCCTCAAGCAAATTTTCTAAAAGTAACTGAAGTTAGAATACAAATTACTTTTATTTGGCCTTCCTCGAAAGACCCCAGACAAGGTTTTGCGGCCCCCCCCCCCCCCAGCTTCCTACCAATGGGAACCTGAAAAACGTATCCCGGGGATAAAGCGACAGAAGCGTGAAGCTGACCAGTCACCCCAAATAATGCGTTTTCAAAGAAGGAGTGGAATGATAAATTCACTCCCCAATATTGTGCATATAGGCAAGTCCACCTCTTCCTTTCACACTCCTTTCCAATCGTAACTCAGTAATTAGCCTAACTTTCGACAGTGCACGTTCTGATTTACTGACGGTGTCGTTAAATAAGCCACACTTAAATAAAAAACAAATAAATAAGTGCGATATATAGACAACTTACTCTGCTCGTATATTACATTCTTCGTTTGGTGGCAGGTTCTCAAACTCCCCTCTAGTAACAAGTTATAAGGGTGTCATATGAGAGAAAACTTAAAATGTCTATAAGTCGGCATTTGTGCGACGTCTAAGCTGACAGTTCAAAAAATTTCCATCAGGCAAAATGACCCTTTTATAGCTTTCTGGGAATAGTTACCATTCTAACTTCATCTCCTGCGTCTTAAATTATCCCAGTGCAGAGATGCAGTCCTGAAGTTCTAAAAATGAGGGAGAGAGAAAAAAAGGGAGGGATGACTGCCTATAACCGTCATGCATTTAGGAGAACGTGAATATTGCCCAACCACATGGGATTCTTTCTGTTCTTCCATTTAAATGTTTAAGTTTTGAAAGCAAGAACTCACCCCACTGCTGTGAATTTTAACACACACACACACACACACTTCCTTTCTAGGGTCATATATATTTCAAGTGGTGGGCTGTGTTAAAGCCATTAAACATTTCTTACATCGAATGGAGTTAAGAGGGTTTCGTCTGCGGCTTCACGATTTCTACAAGGGAGGAGCGTGCAGAAGGGCAAGAAAAACCTGTAACTTAATTAAATCATATGGCGTCCTAACAGCGGTTGGATATGAGAGATGGTTTTGAAGAAAAAAAATTACACCCCACCTTCTGTCTTAGATTTCCTTCCATTTTGACTTTTTGAAGCAGTAATTGTAAGATGCATCCTTAATGAGAGGTGTTTGGCGGACAGTTCAGAAAGGACTTACAGATTTTTGGGGTTCCAAGAGGCTCTCTTTCCAGAACCTTGCTTCTTTCACGTAAGACCAACAAAATTAAGGATGTATGTCTAAGAAATTGCAAACAGACTTGGCAATAAAGATATTTCACTGAACCATAGTCACAGGAGAATTATTTCTATCCTCGTGAAAGAGAAAATTAGTTCTTTAACAGCACATAATTTTCAAGCATAAATATAGTGTATTTCATTAAGCAGGTTTTGTGTCCGAATCTCAGATAAGGGGCCGACCACAATAAAAGGAGCTTGTTAGACTTTCTACAGTATTTCAAAGAAAATTTTGAAAACAATTAAAATAAGTATATACTGCTCCCTTCCAGGGGCCGGGATAGCGTAGTCGGTATAGCGACTCGCTACAGGCTGGACGGTCCGGGGATCGAATCCCGGTGGGGGCGAGATTTTTCGCATACGTCCAGAACGGCCCTGGGGCCTACCCAGCCTCCTATACAATGGGTACCGGGTCTTTCCCGGGGGTAAAGCGGCCGGGACATGGTGCTGACCACCCACCCCCAACTAGCGCCGAGGTCAAGAATGAGTAGAGCTATACCTCTGCTCCCCTTTGGGCCTTCATGGCCTGTTATAGGGAAAACTTTACTTTACTTTACTGCTCCCTTCCTGTAAATTTCAACGAAGTAACCAAATTACTTTACTTATTCCAAGAAAAGTAAATATTGTTTAAAACACAAATCCAGGAGTTATATATCTCATTCCCACCAAACGCTCTAGCTGTATTAGTTAGGTCATTAGGGACATTTCGGTTTCATTACAGCAGACTTACACACTTTCTGTACAGTTCTTAGAAGAAAATTATTGAGTAATATTAAATAAAGCCACAGTCTCTTCCCTTAATACCCTCCCCGTTTCGTAACTTACAATTTCAATAACCTGAGAAAATACTGGCTATAAGCAATTCAGCTTATAAGGAATTGTTTAAGAAGGAAAAAAACAATTGAAAGTGACTACGAATATCTATTCATATATCTAGTAACGACACGTATCCTAAGCTGATCTAATCTAATCTAATCGAATAATGTAGTCTTATTTATGTACTATCTTCCAGTATTAAAGTACCAATCATTTGTGGAGTTTGTTTTCTTTGTCATTCCAAATATTAATATCGTGTTATTTTAATTAAATATAGCGCATTAATCATAATTTTTAATTAAGCTTTATTTCTTGTTTTAGCCCATTTTGCACTTCTAAACTAAGTAATTTAATATGATATTCTCTATTTCAAGGTACCATATCGGAAGGCAGCAGGAAAGATTCGAGGAGGAACTGAATAATTTTCTCCAGTCAGGACAAGAGCTTCGCATAAAGTGACCAGAGGAATAGGAATGTAAAGTGGTCGTCTCCTGGAATTCATGAAGTTCAAAAGTATGAAACAGGATGGTCATTTTTGGTCAATATTATGCACAGCAGTAGAAGTCAGATAAATACTCCTATGTAATCAAACAAAAGTAATATAATGTAGCATTACTTTTATTGAAATACATTCACACAAACTTAAGACAAAAGCGCGGGACGGAAGTCCATTCCATTTAAACAATTTATAACAGCCAAACCCCAACGTACAAAACAAGTTAGGAAATGTCCACTCATATTACTGCGGTGTTATTTTTAACACAGGTGTCTTGCATTTAAGGCTTCTGTTCATACTCAAAGCGTCTAAGACCTGAAATTCACTGTATTCTGTGACGTGGGATGGAGTTGTGCTTTAGATAAAAAAAAATTTTCAAATGAGTCTGATGCCTCCATCTTTAGCAAGCCACACTTCTTTTACCGTGAAGACGTATGCAACAAATTAATCCGAAGTGTTGGTCATATCAACCAGTTTAAAGGATGTCCAATCCAGAAGCCCGCAATCATAACATTCACTTACATGAAACCCATAAATCTCACGTAGATCGTGGTTTAAAATAATTGAAGAAACACTGCATTTCATTTCAGGGTTCTAAAATTTGTTTTAGAAAATTACGTTACATAACTTGAATACAATTATAATTTTCATACAAAAAATATAAATGGAAATAGTCATAATTTACACTACAAGCATTACCTTATAAATGGCACGATTTTCGGAAAAAATTTATTGAACATAGAATGTGCGTTTTGATTTTCTCTACAACTTTTCTGAAACATTTGTCATCGTAAGAATAATTTAGAGAGATATGTTGTTATCATAAATGTACATACACGTAGATCTTCATGCAAAGAACCAGTTATATTTGTCAAATTTTAATGAAAATTGAATTTAATTTTCTGGAAGTATTTTCGAAAAACCCTAACATACCAAATGCCATGAAAACCCTGTCGCGGGAGTCGAGTTGTTCCATGCAGACGAACAGACGGACAGAGAGTCAGACAGACATGATAAAGCTAATAGACGCTTTTCGCAATTTTGCCAACGCGCCTAAGAATAGGTTAGGTCAACCGAGGTAATTTTGTGATGAATATGATGAATTTTCTGATTCCACATTCTCAGAAAATCATTCCTATCGCCTGAAAATCAATACCGCAACGTGAATCCAGTCACTAAAGAGAAATTTAAATAAGTACGGCAATAGACTATAAACCATAACTACTTCGTATATTTAAAAATGATTGCAATGTCTAAAATATGCTACATGTTTCAGATTTATTTAAAGCCATCCTCACGCACAGGCATTAAAATATATAAGACAGCAAAATATTAATTCATTTTATGTATTATATTACTTTATTTTAAAGGCGGAGGCAGCAGGTCCTGCGAAACCGTAGTAACCACCCATCACACTTAAAAATATCATGATTCATACATTTACTCTATATTTTCACAGCCTTAAACTGTCTTTGAATCTATCAAAATTATATTTGACTGCAAGAAAGAAAATGATAGACATCCCTCTCACTGGCGTAGGATAAAAAAATCCTTACAGTGTCTCAAATATTATTCGTTCTTCTTTCAATGGAATAGTTATATTTGTCAATTTTTCCCATAAATAAGCCCGTGGACATGCAGCATCTGCCGGATATGGCAAACGAAGTCTATAATATTTCTGTCCATAAGAACTAATGTGTAAATTGTCATCATATGTTTTTAAATATTTCAGAATTATTTTGTCATTATCAGATCATGATTATTAATGCAGAATCGAGAACTGGAATTTTATCCGCGTATGTACATATGTTTGAAACTTGTATTTTGAATATTTAGGGGTAGATTCATTTACAAATATTAGCAGTGCATATAAATAAGAAATTTATTGAAAAACAAATCCGAATTTTAAAATATGTCTGTCATTTGATATTGTTACATTACTCTGAATTCTAAATTAATAGTCATGGTCTGATGACGGCAAATCAATGTGGAAACACGTAAAACCCCGTGTTGAAAAGTTGTTATTTTACTGAAATAATTATGTTTATTACCACAATGGACACATTGGCACCTATGCTTCATTTGAAACCTCTATCGGATAGGTAGGCAGTAGGAAATAAAATAAATTATGACTTATTTACCAAAGTACATAGAACAACAAGGAAATATTTATTTGAATATTACATATTATTCTGAGGGGAATGATATTGATATACGAGTATACTAAGTATTCTGAAATAGTGGAATATTAAGATTGAAGTAAAACTACTTAACACGTAGGAACTATTTCTTTCGACAAAATAGACTCTCACAAAAACCGTCACTTGTGCTTTTATCGTTAATCGCAATGACGATGAAGTGCAGTTCTCTCTACCAATTCACCCCACTGTTGCTTCATGACAATGAATTTATCTGTTGCAGGTAATGTATTTAGCATGGAAATACTTTTAAAACCCTCATCTTACCCGGAACATGACATCTGTATGCATCTTACCCATTCTGTAATCGGCACTGAAATGTGTAAGGGTTATTATTTTCGGACTTTTTGAAAGATCTTATCAATAAATCTCTAATGCTGCTTGGCGAACGTCTTGAGAGAGTGAGGGTTTAGAGCTTGCCACTATGTGGGCAAGCATCAGACTTCAAACCATGATCGCAAGTACTTAATGATGAATGCGTATTTTCAAATTCAATGTTTACGAAGAAAAATTTCATTTATCAGCCCTACGCTACCTCCATAGACCTTATTTTAATTTCCTGTATTAAAACATGCCTAAGGCTTCAAGCAAACAATGTCTTCATTATTATTCGTCTGTGTTGGATCAATAAATAGTTGAGTAATTAATAGGAAAATAAATTTAAAATATGTGTATAAGGTTTTATGTATATATTTCAAATAATGAAACCGAGGATCCCTTTGTTTTTCTTAAACATTTAAAGCCAAATGTTTACTTCAAGTACCACCAGGTTTAATACTAAAAAGAGGAACCTACATGCTGCTCACAAAGTGCAGTTATGTTCTTGGTGTAGATCTCAGAACAAAGAAATATTGTTTTTTGCCTCATTAATTGGTTGGTTTTTATAGTAAAAGTATGAATACCGTGCAATAAGAACTGAGTTTACAAACTCGTTTCAGATTAATTAGATTTTAACACGTCCTAAATAAGCTTTTAAATAAATAATTTCCCTAGCATTTTTCGCCCCTTTTGAGTAATCAGCCGGTTAGTTAAAGGAAAGCAAATTTGGCCTAGGGCAGTCCATGTAAGGTTTAGGGCGAAGAAATTAGAACTGGAACAGGTTTTTCTCAGAGTACTTATATTTTCCTCTGTCATTATCGACACACAAATGCACCGTACTCACTCATTCATCTAACCCCAGGGTTTATAAACTTAAAAACTGACAGCATCTTACAGTAAAATTGTAAAACGTCCTGGAATTCGACTGGTTCAACTTAGAACACGCTGCCACTGTGAAGGTTCGATGACGTAATTGGATGCGGGTCTGGATTTTTTCAATTCCTTATCTACATTCTAGTAACACACGCAAATTTCTCATTTGTCAAGCTCTGACAATCCACATGCAATGAGACTGTGAATGTAGAGACGCCCTATCACGATTTTATTAGGTTGTGTCATTCTTGCACTGTGGAAGCAATAAAACATGAAAACACGAAATGGAAAACTTTTGTTTTTCATTTAGTAAAGCTGCGGCTGTTTGTGCAGGCCTTTGACGACTGTGCGGTCTGTCGCTGTGGTTTACCAGATGTCAGACAAGTGAAAAATGTTCAATACAAGAGATTTAATGACTTTTCCTTCCCAAAACCATATCAAACCCATACCTCTGTCTAGAAATTATAGCATTGTAAAATCCATTACAAAAAAAAAATTCAGATTATTGCTATTATCCTAGGAAGAAATTTCGAATAATTTCCTGTGAAACAAATAAGGTAGTTCGGAAGCGCATTATAAAGGGAACCTCAGGGTTTTTTCTTCCAAACCTTACACTACTTCTCCTATAAAGTACATGTTGGCCGTGCCATGGCTCAGGTCGTTAGTCGCCGGTCTCTCACCGCGGAGTCCCGGGTTCGATCCCGGGTCGGTTCATGTGGGATTTATGGTGGACAAAGTGGCACTGGGACAGGGTTTTCTCCGAGTACTTCGGTTTTCCCCTGTCAATTTCATTCCACCGGTGCTCCATTAAAATGGAAAAGCAGAAAAAACTTCATTTCCTTCATCACAGGGTTGCACAATAAGCCTTCCAAGCTATGGGGCCCTTCAATAAATAAATATATAAATAAATAATCGTAAATTTCATTTTAGAACAGGCAATGAAGGCCCAGATTGGTAGTGGAGGTACAGCTCTACTCTTTCTTTAACCTTGGCGCTAGATGGTGGTGGGTGGTAAAAGCCACACCGTGGCCGCTTTACCCACGGGAGTGACCCGGTACCCATTGTACAGGAGGCTGGGTAGGCCCCAGGGCAGGTCTGGACGAGTGCGGAATATTTCGCCTCCACTGGGATTCAATACCCGGATCGTCCAGCCCGTAGGGCTACACCGAGTCGATATACCGTGTACGCTATCTCGGCCCAGAGTACACATTATCCTTCATAATGTTCACACAGAAAGATGTCACTAATACGTTTCCATGCTATCCTTTCACAAATATACATTCTTATACTTAAAGTTCCACAAAACAAAATATTAAATAAATGTGACCCATACAGTAATATGCTTCGATATAAATGTTTGAGAAAAATATTGGTTCTTATTTTTATGGCTAGGATTTTTCATTCTTTGATTTATGTTTCAAATAGCATAAATCAATTTAATTTTAATTTCAAAATATAATCTTGATCTCTAATATTTAACTCTTTAATTATGAGATTAGCAACAGCACGTAAAAGTTTTTCGACGTGCAGAAAAATATAATTTAAAATAGTGGTTACACACAACATTGTTTCACAGGATGGAATAATAAATGAAATAAAGAATGTGGTAAGTATTTTAGTAGCTGATTCAGACAGATTTAGACCCTTAAAATGAGAGCTTGAAGTTACTGTAATTTACGTAAAATATAAGGCTATAAAATAAGTTTAATCTTTAAAAAAACTCTGTTTTAACGTTCATATAAGTTTGAGAGTTTAAAAATATAGAGCATGGATACTTTAATATCGTTTCTTTTACATGAACAACACTGGTAATATTCAACAAAGCGCCATGTATTGTGATAGACTTCTTGTGAAGAATATTTACTCAAAATTGGTGATTTCACCGTAATTCATCATTCAGCAACCAACAAATGCAGAAACAATGTTTGTGCATTTGTTGGTTGCTGAATGATGGGTAAAAATGCACGGTGAGAGCAATATAAAATTCACCGTAATTGTTACTCCTATTTCTGCAATGTGCTCAGCACTCCTTCCCATGTATTTTTTATATCTTTAACCTTTGACACACTACATGGAAGTACATACAATAATATAATTTTAATTACGCCGATGGATTGGTTCTGATAATTTTATAATTTCATTTTATATTTCTAATGTATCTGACATTTGTACTTTACATCCTTGGAGATGGCCACATATTTGGCCGAAACATGTAAGAGTTCATTGAGTATATATACTAATTTCACTACACCTGTGTGCATTTGTGTATACCGTTATTTTATATATTCGAATAATGCAAGGAACATGAATCATATAAAAATTACTAAACTAGTATTTGGCACAAAAGAACGGAGAGTGAAAGACAAAGATTTGTAATATTTATGCATGTTTTTAAATTTTCTTTCCATTTTTTGAGGAATACAACTATTTACATTACATGTGGTCCTCTGACGATGAACTAGATACTGCCATTAAGGTGCCTTGTTGCCAAATGACGAAACAGGTAAGTCAGGTGATATTAACGAAAGTATTTCTTTAAAATTTTCTTTCAAATTTCATAGGCCTTTGTACTACTTAATTAAATTTGCCTGCTCTGAATTTCCAGCCTTCCGTCTTTAGGATCCTTTGCCACTTCTGTTCTTACTTTCTCACACGAACACGTTTCATGCTAACCGTAAAAGCACCACACACATTCTACGTCTTTCTAGTGACAGATACCATGCTCCTTCAACCTCGTCAGTCGGTCTTTACCTAAGTAAGCATAGTCGCTGTATGATTCTACGGGCTGAACAAACAAACAACAACACGTGGTAAGACTCCCGACAGGGCAGAGGCAAGATATTTCTCTCTTCTCCAAATCGTACCACCCTCCTATTCAACGGATACTGGGAGCCTCTTTGCTGTGTTTAATGTGGCCGATGTATGAATTTGACCTCTAACCTCTTTCTAATGCTGAGATTATGAATGGGTGGAAATATACCTTCATTTCTCAGTATGTCTTAATAGTGTACAAAGGCATAAGTTTTTTTTATTTACACAAAACGGTTGCACTGACAACGAAGGTAGGCCAAGAGAAAGAGGAAGCCAAGTTTGTTATTCGCCAGGGGCCAATCAGGGAAAAAATAGCTGTTTATTGCATCAAACAAAACACACCAACACAATATGTGCACAAGTGTAGAATTTTAAATCCTAATCCTGGCGATAGGATTTAAAGGGCTAAGCTTGTTGTTTTCTTCTATGTGACGTCATGTGATCTAGTAAACATTCAACGACGTTTCAGAAAAACTTGCTGCCTTCATCGTTAGGACATCTAAAATCTCTACTGATCAAGGCAGCGTGTTACTCTGAAATGTCCCTACATATCTGGAAAAGTCATGGCGTCAGTATAACTTATATATGTATGTATAATTCTAGACAAAATTTCTATTAATTTTGCTGAAGTAAAATTCCATTACAATTTTACTTCAGTCTGAAGCGGAATAAACGTATGTAGCAGATTCATTTTTAAAAAGCTTGTGAGAACTCTAGTAATGGATAAAATCTCACTCTTTAATCTCAAATTCTTTACTCTCAGTCACATAAGGGTCCGTCCCTGAATGTTCCAATTATCAGTCAGTTAGAGTTAAGCAAGAATTTGTCGCATAAAAGCAGCACAGATCTCAGTATCAGTTATTTGTAAAACGTGAGGGAATTCTCACATATCTTTTTTATTTCAGACAGTCTCCTTCTACCGCTCATTACGTAAAAGATATTAATTTAGTAAAAGCAATCCCATTACAGGTCTGGACAGGCCCTTAGGGTTTCAGGAGTGTGAGTCAGATTTCTAGACAATCGGCACATGAAGGTGGTAGGGTTGTCAGCCCTACGCACCGGCCGCCTTTACCCGCAGGAAATATTCCTGGCACTCATTTCTGTTAGAGGCTGAGTCGACCCCAGGGCCATAATGCTACCGAAAGGATTATGTCAATGAAAAATGCTAATGACACCATCGGGAATCGAACCCGCAACCTTCCGGTTTGTAGTGCAGTGCCTCAACCAACTGCGCCACCACGTACCCCCTATTAATTTAGTATACTCCATAAATTGAACACTTCGGAAAGTAGATCAGAAATACCTGTAAAGTTTTAATATGTGGTGCTGGAGAAGGATGGAGAAAATCAGTTGGACTGACTGTGTGAATAATCAAGAATTAAGGAATATCCTACACAAAATAAAGGAAGGAAGGCTGACTGACTTGGTCATACCTTGCGTAGGAACTGCCTTCTAAAACACGTGACTGAAGGAAAGATAGAAGGAATTATAGAAGTGACGGGAATAGGAGGAAGAAGACGTAAGCAGATACTGGATGATCTTAAGGAAACTGAAGGAGGAAGCACTAAATCGCACTCTCTGGAGAACTCGTTTTGGACCTGTCATAAGACAATTTCGCAATGAATGAATGAATAAATAAATAAATAAATATGTTCCGTAATTTACCAGACATTGTATTTGTTAATTTCACTACATGAAATTTCGGTTCTCCGCAATAAGAATTCTAATAAACTTTTGCCATTTTGTGCAATATATGGAACATCAAAAAGTTAGAAGCAGCCTACAAGGAGACTATTTACAGGCTCTGGTTTCTCACTGCTTGTCTGTCCATGTAAGCAGCAAATGTTTCGCAAAATTTAATAACTTTTTTTTTTTTGGCTCGACAGCCTTATATGGGCCTGGGCCTCCTCGTTTCGTCGAGGTTTCATGGTCACACACATATGAGACACATCACAGTCGGTAGGACTCTCTGGACGAGGGACCAGCTCGTCGCAGAGACCTCTACATGACAACACACAACACTCACAAGAGACAGACATCCATGCCCCCGGTGGGATTTTTTTTTTTTATCCTGTCCGGGGTTTTTCCCTTTGATCCATTTTTGTACTGTTTAAATCCTTTCGTCCTTCATGTTACTTTACGTTCCATGCTACCGTCCTTATACAACAAACACAACACAAACATCCATGCCCCGGTGGGTTTTTTTTTTTTTTTTTTTTTAAACTAATCCCTGGGTTTCCCCTTTGATCCATTTTTGATCTGTATTAATCCTTTTTCGTCCTTTGATGTCACTTACGGTCCACAACTGTCTTTTTACAACACAACACAAACATCCATGCCCCCGGTGGGATTCGAACCCACGATCCTAGTAAGCGAGCGGCCGAAGACCCACGCCTTAGACCGCACGGCCTCTGGGATCGGCAATAACTTTATGTTTACATGCTATAAACTTGAAGTGGAAAGTACGTGTTTAAGCCTTGTGTACTAAGGACTAATTAGAGAGGAAGCAGGAAACTCTGCAGGTAAAATCTGAATTAAAGGAATGGAAGGGTTGCGAAAGACAACACGGAAAATTTCTTGCGTTCACTTCTGTCCTGAAAGAACAGGTAGCAGTTTCCCCCTAAACATCCGTACCTACCTACCAAAATACACGGTATCACAGCCTAGAAGACCATAGGCTTAATACTCATATTTAGGCCTTTAACACAGCCCAGAATACCATAGGCTTAATATTCATACTTTGGCCTTTAACAAACACAAATTTCACATACCTTAAATTATTACGCATACATTTACCGGAAGTAAGGAACAGGCTTTACAAAATATACGGAATAAAGCACACCTCGAAATTCACACAATAGCTTAGCAGATATGCAGGAGAAGCAAGTGGTCTAAGAATGTATTTGACAGGTACGAAATGATCATAGGCATATGATTGCTATTACTGTTGTTTGTATTATGATAAAATTGTGACTGTTCATGAGAGTCCTTTAAAAATGTGTATGGTAAGCCTAGAATACTGTTAAAGTGCATCTAGAATACTGAAGATTTGTTTATAGCGTGCCGTACGGAGATAACATAATTCAACACAAGAAGAGATCTACCATTGAGAACATCCCTATTCCTTCTGAATAATAGGCTAATAATTTTACAATATATTTTTCAATTATTCCTTATTGGACCTGGTTTTTCTTAAAATAAATTACACTGAAACTTGTTTCTTCATACATTAAATGTTTTTAATAAAATGGTTGTAAATTAAGACTTACTAAATTGATTTGTACGTGTATCTTTAAGAAACTTCAGAAACAAAGAAGTTAGAAAAAGCGCCCGTAAATTTTAAATGGATCCTAAATAATCCATCCCAAGGAACCAAGACTGAAATATCCTTCTTATACGTATAACAAAACGGCAAGTATGTAACATCACACATATTTTATATTCTCTCTAGACGTTTTGCCGCATAGTTCTAAAGCATGTAAGTACAACCAAGTTGTCCTTGAAGGCACTCTGACCAGCCGATATCTCTTTACTGGTTTTACGTTATTCTGATACAAGTGAATACATACCTGTTTACACACTATTTCAGAAATTTATGCCTTAATTCCTATTGATAAAAACACAACTAAATTTATATATTTAGTAGATATGAACCAATTTAAATCAATATATTCTGGTCTTTTATATATTTTATGAATTAAAATCATATGAATAATAACTGGCCACTGTCAGCTTCACTGATATACCAATATGGACTTCATTTAAATTCGCTATTTTATCTTCCCCTTAATAATGTTGATAGGTATTATTACTGTTGTGCTTTTAATAGAAGAGTGACGTCACTACACACAACAATATACACCTTCTTTTCACTAACAATAATATGTAAAAAATAAAATACACTTTGAGTTCTCAGTCATGATTTCCCTAAATTATCTCGAATTTTGTATTGATGTGCAAACTCACTACATATAAATATGTATGTAAAATATTTATACTTCCATTTATTGTACTGAACTTCTTGGTAATGGCCCATATGGGCCGAAACATGTAGGAGACATAATGTGGAGATAGATGTATAGTCCCAACATTCTGTACAGAGTATATTTAATTTCAAAATTTATTTCAACTGTGCATGGTAGAAAGGGGACACTAAAAATAATTGTTTTATTATAAAAGAATTATGACAATGTTAGTAATTACAAGATCTTGTTTATTACTATAACCTCAAAGGGACAGCATTTTTTTATAAAATTTTTCAACAAGCAATTTTAATTTAGTAAATATATTTCCATTTAATTTATGCAGTGGCCTACTCTGATGTAGAAGATGTATTTTTGCATGTACAATAAAAATACGTCTCATATTCACATGATCCTGGAAACATAGAAGCAGAAGCACGTTTTATTTCAGATCTAATTTCGGTTGAAGATGTTCTTAATACAGAAACTCTTTAAAATTCCCAAGGAAAATTTTAAAGTTCCCACCTTTCGAGTTACGATTTCCACAGTCAATCTCTGCATTAATTTAATCATGCATTGTAGCCCTTCGGGGACAAAATAATAACGCACTTTCATTGAATATGCATGCCATGCATTTTAAAAAATTATTTTTTCATTTAGGTCGTAATATCCACTAGGTACAGCTAGTTTTGTCGGCAATTGTCGACTGTACATCATCAGACAAAACATGGTTACTCCTTGATTGTTCACTGCGAGACATTGCGACAGTCTCCGCCAAATCGAATTGCTGCGTGGTCCAGATTATCAACAGAATTTCATCACTAGTAATTAAATGTTTCTACTCTATATTTTTTCTGTTGCAAAAAGCCAAAATCGGGCCTAGGCCGCCTCATTGTTAAGGTTCCTAGATCACACACAAACGGTAGGACTTTCTGAACACCTACTGTAAGTGGAGTTGTATATTCTTAATCCATCAGCTCAAATAAAGCAAGCACACGGCCGTCGCGCATAATTACGTCAGTGAGCAGCACAAGGGCCAATATTATGGGAGGAATATTTGGACTTAATTTACAGGAAGTAACAACTGTACGTAAATAATTACGTAACCAGGAGCTTCATAATTTTGGTGTCCAACGTATATTAGAAGGCCAATAAAATCAAGCAGGACCGAATTGCTGGGAATGTTAAACGATAGAAGATGAGAAATATACAAAGACTACGGTAGAATATCTGAACGCAAGGAAATATTTGGGAGACGTAAGCGTAGACTGTATGATAATAGGAAAATAGCCTGTGTCTGAAAATTAAAGGACAAAACAGAGCGAGCTAAATAAATATTTTCCGATTTCAAATGAATCTATAATCTGGGCTGTATAAAGATTGACTTCTTCCTACACAAAGAACACAGCAATTGTCCATTAGAAAGACCAGTCGGTGAATGCTGTAGAAAACAAGTTGCAGATTATTTTATATTAATCAGTCAGTCAGGCACTCAGTTATTTGGCTGTTAGAAAGTCAGTGAAGCAGTAAGTTATTCCTCTCAGAGAGTCATCCGTCAGTTACTTAGTCAGTGAGTCATTCGGCTATCAGTCAGCCAGTTAGTCTGTCACTTTGTCTGTCAGTCAGTCAGTCAGTCAAAACCGTCAGAATACACCAATCGTTATGTGTGGCCCTTAGGAATAAATCAAGCTGACCTTATATATTTTCTGGAATACTTATTCAGCATGGTCTCAGTTTTGATCTGTGATATTATACCTGAATTTGTGTAAGATATCTGTGTTTGGAATAAAAGTGTATTTTTAATATTATAGATCTAATAAATAAATGCTGTGAAAATTTCTTGTAGTTCTTGAGATTTAACTAAAAGTCAATTAAAGAAAAAATTTAGCTCAAGGGGTAAAGGATTTGGGAAGTGCTTCTTTCGACTCGTAGTCGGACACCTAACCATATTTAAGGGAGGATTTCGTGGATTTCCTCAGTTCCTTCAAGAAAATATCGATATAGTAAGCGAAAGCAAAAACAATCCCCTCCTTTCAAAGATTTTCAATCAATTATCCGCTATGCATTGTAACATTGAACGCTATAGCTTCTGGGATTATATGAAAAGGCTATTCGAAGGAGAAAGCTGGTAACAGATTTCGAATAACTAGTGATAGCACTCAAGTTTTTTTTCTCAGAATCATTTAACAGAACTTAAAATTATGGTTTTGCAAAATAAAGAGTGTATTTCTGATTGTAGGGCAAGTTAGACAGCTAGAAATGGAAAATGTACTTATTAAAAGGAAAAAAGAAAGAAGTAGTTAGCCGCATGAGGTACAGACCGAGTGGAAACTTGTAGTTAGCTGCATGAGGTACAGACCGAGTAGACACTTGTAGTTAGCTGCATGAGGTACAGACCGAGTGGAAACTTGTAGTTAGCTGCGTGAGGTACAGACCGAGTAGACACTTGTAGTTAGCTGCATGAGGTACAGACCGAGTAGACACTTGTAGTTAGCTGCATGAGGTACAGACCGAGTGGAAACTTGTAGTTAGCTGCATGAGGTACAGACCGAGTAGACACTTGTAGTTAGCTGCATGAGGTACAGACCGAGTAGACACTTGTAGTTAGCTGCATGAGGTACAGACCGAGTGGACACTTGTAGTTAGCTGCATGAGGTACAGACCGAGTGGACACTTGTAGTTAGCTGCATGAGGTACAGACCGAGTGGAAACTTGTAGTTAGCTGCATGAGGTACAGACCGAGTAGACACTTGTAGTTAGCTGCATGAGGTACAGACCGAGTAGACACTTGTAGTTAGCTGCATGAGGTACAGACCGAGTGGACACTTGTGGTTAACTGCATGAGGTACAGACCGAGTAAACACTTGTAGTTAGCTGCATGAGGTACAGACCGAGTAGACACTTGTAGTTAGCTGCATGAGGTACAGAACGAGTGGACACTTGTGGTTAGCTGCATGAGGTACAGACCGAGTGGACACTTGTAGTTAGCTGCATGAGGTACAGACCGAGTGGAAACTTGTAGTTAGCTGCTTGAGGTACAGACCGAGTGGACACTTGTAGTTAGCTGCATGAGGTACAGACCGAGTGGACACTTGTAGTTAGCTGCATGAGGTACAGACCGAGTGGAAACTTATAGTTAGCTGCATGAGGTACAGACCGAGTGGACACTTGTAGTTAGCTGCATGAGGTACAGACCGAGTGGACACTTGTGGTTAGCTGCATGAGGTACAGACCGAGTGGACACTTGAAGTTAGCTGCATGAGGTACAGACCGAGTGGAAACTTGTAGTTAGCTGCATGAGGTACAGAACGAGTGGACACTTGAGGTTAGCTGCATGAGGTACAGACCGAGTGGACACTTGTGGTTAGCTGCATGAGGTACAGACCGAGTGGACACTTGTAGTTAGCTGCATGAGGTACAGACCGAGTGGACACTTGTAGTTAGCTACATGAGGTACAGACCGAGTGGACACTTGTAGTTAGCTGCATGAGGTACAGACCGAGTGGAAACTTGTAGTTAGCTGCTTGAGGTACAGACCGAGTGGACACTTGCAGTTAGCTGCATGAGGTACAGACCGAGTGGACACTTGTAGTTAGCTGCATGAGGTACAGACCGAGTGGACACTTGTAGTTAGCTGCATGAGGTACAGACCGAGTGGACACTTGTAGTTAGCTGCATGAGGTACAGACCGAGTGGACACTTGTAGTTAGCTGCATGAGGTACAGACCGAGCAGAAACTTGTTTCGTCCAACAACAAAGCTGCACTTATATTGTTACGTTTTGCAGCAGAGACGTAAAGTTCTTAAGCTCTAACATCTATAGGACCTTCAGTCCCGCCACTCGTTTTATTATTCCTTTTGTGTTTGCCGTTTCTGTTTTGGAGCATGTCTTTTATTTCTCTTTTCAAATAAGCTATTCAAAGAATATCTCTCCTGGATTTTTAAGTCTGTGGTAAGTAATAAACTTTTTCGTTTGTGACCTGCAACACGGGGATAAAGAGTGTTGTAGGCACCATGCAATAATATAAAAGTAACTTGGTTATGGAGGTCCAGAACGTGACATTGGTTATACTCTCAGTTTATTGGGTTCACAAAGATGGAAGCATTTTCATCTCTCCAAGGTGTTGTCTGATGCTAAGGTTTAGTTGTGGAGTGAACGATGAGTGTTCTAGTCGGTTGTGTGTTGAGTGCAAATTTTGAAATCACATGTGTGCTTCTAATATTTTTGCTCCGAATGTGATAAATTTCGTGAAATATATAAAATGAAGAAAGAAAGAACCACCGACTTACTGGAAGATAAAATCTATAATTTGAAAACTTTTTAAAGATTCCACAATCTTCACATTTGCTTATTTGGTAATGATAATTTTATGTGTTTTTAAGCTTAAGCCACTCAATATAGATGGCTTAAAATCCTTCTTACACTAACTTTTTTCTTAGCTGCTTATCTGTTACTGTAATTGACTTTTATTTATGCATGCATGATACGGCAACATGAATCACCATTTAAAGCCTGCTGCTTATAAACAGATCTGTAGGACGCAATACAATAATTAATTTAAAAGAGCAGATCGAAAAATAACTGAATGAAACACGAGATGAGGGAATACTGTGAAGATATAATGTATATATTAGTGACTGAATGTTTGTGTAAGGAGTGTCGCTGTGCTTGTATTAGAACAGTCACATAGCAACTTGACTTTTATGACACGACGTAACCGTCAGAATCTTCAACGATGTTTTCGATTTTTCCGACTATCCCCTAATATCTTTTGATCTTGAAACTACACTTAGAAGCATCTAAATACATTCTTTATGACTCAGTAGCGTATTCATGTTGCTCTAAAATGACTGTGATGTCTTTTAAATATACTCGCATGGTTCATGTAAATTTATACCTATGCTTCTAATTCACTGAATTACATTAAATGTGTTTAATACTTTTACTGATTAAAGGTTTCAATGTTATGACCATAGAACGTACAATAACGTAGACTAATAAGTACAAAGTTTGCATTACACTGATGGTGTAAGAGTTCTGGCACATTGGTTGCTTTATTGCCCCCATGTCTTTTATTCGATAATAATAATTTAAAGATGCTCTCAAGAATCGGGCAAAACAAGGAAAGTGGAAGAAATGAAAAGCACAAGGAGGATAAAGTTTTATAAAATTTTTATTTAGGCCTTTATATAAAGTATTACGTGTGTTGTACCCATATTTATTTAATTACAGATACCTAAAAATTTGTGTAATTTAAAATATCACAATCAGCTCACCAGTTTTCGAGTCATAAGATGATGAATCTTAAAGAATCAGTATTTTAATTACATCCAAACTTGCGCGAATCTCGGAAAAGGACACTGAAAGTAACATGTGCGTTTTAGTGTTTTCTGCAAGGTTCTTCAGATGTTTTTCACCCCCACATATATTTAGCAACTTACATTTTAGATTCACGCAGAATTACATAAAGCTATTTATATAAAGCATTATTTTCTCGATTTATACAAAATTAGTATGAGCAAATCAATGTTATTAAATTACTTCTAAAACCAAATATCATAAAAGACTGTACAGTCGTCCTGAAATTGTAAATGCGGACAGCCTGAGTTACGGTCAATCATGGCGAAGCATTAACATAATTTTTCCACTTTCTGAAAATTTAAATATTAGAATTGTAAGTATCATGCCCTTTCTTGCCAAATTCCCTTCTGTCTTTATATTATATGATGTAGTTATTTTAGACTATTATGTGCTGCTTGTAATAGCACCTCTTAATTCGAAACAACACTAGGAAAATACGAGTTGCTCCTCTGAATATGAACTGCAGTTGAAATCTGTACCGCTTTGCAAGCATCAAGTATGCGTAAAGACCTGCTCGATTATTAATACGATATTTCACTTTACACTGTTAAACGAGTGTTCTCCAATCTTGTCAAGCCTTGTGTGTGCCTACTTAGAAAGTGAATTTTGATTCTAATTAGATATATTCGAAATTTTTAAATTTAAATTTTTAAAATTTACCGAGATAAGTATAATGTGGATGTGAAAAGTTGTTAATTTTAGAGTACATTAAGGACAAAACCTTGTTAGAAAAATCCTTCAAGCCTCCGACAGCGATTTTATAAAATACTCTGTAAGAAGCGTCACGAAAAATGAGGTAAACTGTCTTCCAACAAAATTAAATTAGGCCTAAATCGAATTTCTGCCGACGGAGAGGAAAAGCTACTAAACAAAAAATAATTATTGTACTTTACATATCATCTCTTACACAGCTACATGTAATAAACTAAATGGAGGAAGTACGTCATTATCATCGAAATTGTCGCTTTAAAAGCTCAAAAGAATGTTGAGGTAAGGAAAAGGGAACAAGAAATTTAAAGCAGATTTTATGTCAGGGATATTGGATTTGAGATGACAAGTGCTTAACTGAGATAAGAACTTATTCACGATAACAATTCTTGACAGATCTAAACTTTGTAGAAGTCTACTTGACAATTGTATCAGTTGCAGTAAAAAGAAGGGTTTTTTTTCTCGGAAATTTAAAAAAAAACATGTAAAATAAATTTTCGAACTCAGCGGACAGATGGAGTGAGGGATATTATGTGCAATCAGAAGGACGTCAACTAATATTATGAGAAATAAAACCGGTGACCAGAAATGTATTTGTAATTTCACACTTACAAGATATTTGTATGTTTTCATTTTAATAAATATGCAATTACACGCAGTCAGTACATAAAACGAAGTCACTACGTTTCATTTCATTAGTTTGCATACATAAAATGAAATATTGTAATCAGGGCCTAAATATATATATCCTCACAAATAACGTCAAAAACTAATGAATGTCGTTTTCCAGTTCCGTTGCGTTGCAGAAAAAAGTATTGTTCAAATCTCGTCCTACCATCTAGAACAGAAACTACTTAATCCTTGCATCTTGTTAAGTAATCTCCACGGTCCTATTGAAAAATGCTTCAGAAAAATTTTGGTCTCTTAAAGGGAGTCGCAGGTAATAGTATGTAAAAAAATGCCTTGTGCAAAGAGACAATTTTCCTATGATACATAAATCATATTTGAGCTTCATATTATTATTCATTAGCTTATATTATTGGAGAGGTACGAACCAAACTTCAGTCCTGTCAACACGTTTTATTGTCGATCACATAAACCGTAATTAATCGAAATGTTTTTAACGTTTTTGGAGATGAAACCGTGAGGCGAAAACACAGAAAAAACCACAAGCAACCTCTGTAATAGGCATATGCTTTCATTTCATCAACTTCATCCAACGAATTCATTTAAAGATAATAGCTAATTTCTTATCACCTCCTCCATTTTTGTGGCTTATTTTGAAATTTCACCAATATATTATTCTCTAAACGGCGCCTTAACTGTAGGCTCCTTGCAGAAAAACGAGTTGTAGGCCTACAGGCTTTGAAAGGAAGTGGTCATGAGTTGTCGATTTGAGGCGCTACCTCGAAACAAAATATCTTTAAACCTTAATCAAGACAGACAATGTACCGATGGAGATAAGAACCTGGAAACCTTCGATTAAAAGTCTTACTTTTCCATGCCTCTTATCAAATTTTATTTTCAGTGTTGACATGAACGCTAACAAATCGATATTTGAAAGGAGGCCCAAAGACGAGCTTCGTAATTTAGACATACGAGTATTTCTGGCGTTATTCCAGAAAGCGTAATGTAACGGCAGCAATATAAATGTCATTCAACTGTATTTATATGATACATTAAATTTGGTTTCTCATACTGAAGGTTTTTTTAAAATTCCATTACCTTGACATGCTACTTTCAAACACTGAAAGCCGCCTAGAGACTATGCAATTAGGTATTAGTCCTCTTATTGAAGTCAGAAACACAGATCGAGTAGCATTATTAGAGAAAACAGAACAATATTTGAAACGTAACCCAATATTAGGCCATCTCTCACAGGGAACACAGTATAAGGCTCAAGGACGTTCTTACACTTAGGACTTCATAAAATAAAATAAAAAGTATTATAACACAGAAGTTAATAGCACGGTCGGTCTATAAATATCTATAAAATTAAAAGACAAGAATATTGTGGTCTAGAATTCTGATTTTCTCTCCCATAGTCTGTAAAACCTTACTGAAATATGAAGCCCTAAAATTAATGCGTACTCTTACAGGTCTAGTTAGTCACTTGTCTTCCAACAACAGTATAGTCCGTAAATCACTTAACCATAGGCTACAGTACCATAAAACATGTTGTTACATGCTAACGAAGAGACCTGGGTGTTCCATAAGTTTATGACTTTGGAATTTGAAAAATAAAGCTTGAGAAAGAGAAATGACATTTATTGTTTCCAGAGAAAAACTTCCATCTTCATAAATCTTGAAGGATCATGCTTCACATCATATTTTATGTTCATCAGGCATGACTGAAAATATTACAGTTAATAAATGAATTAATACGTGAAATGAGATATAGTGCAGTTATGATTTTGCTACATTATTTTGAAATACATATAACGACGTTGTTGATACAGCAGATTCCACACGCGTGACATAAGAGTAGTAAATATTCAGAAATTGGTCCCGTGCCGACTGGCTTTAAATATGTGCTTTCTCGGAGTATTAGGCTTGTATATCTACAATGCATGAGAAATAAACAGTTTTAATCAAACTAAAATTAGAATTAAAAAACTAGAAGAATTTCACATTCTGGTTCTGTATTTTAATCCGAGATTGAAAAAAAATACATACTGTATTAGTAGCAGCAAGGCCCGTTCAAATTAACCGGGGAATAATTGTTTCATACTTCATCCTTATGATCAAAAACTAAATATTTTTGGAAAGAAGTTGAAAGTGAAATGCTTGCACAAAAACGTGCTGAATTTAATACTGGTAAATTAAAATTTTTGAATATCGCGGCCATGCGAATCTTTGAGATTATGTCCCAATCCAAATTTCTCTTTTCTCTTCAAAATATGCAGCTTCGATATTTTTGTACATGCAAGAGTTCTTTATAATATTTTTGTGTGAAAGAAATGAGTCACCACTACCCTATTTGGCCGTTTTTTTTCACTCCACTTCTATGCAATTGCCAGTATTTGCTTTTCTGCCTTTAGCATGGACAAAGTATTTTCCTCTCTTACGTTGGAACACGTCTGTCAGACTACGACACGGCGTGGTAAGTCACAAGACCATAAATGACTTCTTGTAATTTATGTATTTAAACGTGTGTAAGCTTCTTTTGAATTTTTATATATCTCACGTGTTTTTTATCCTACCTTTCTGCATTTAACTGTCCCCGTTGCCCGCTTGCACTTTCCGCTCTCCTACTGTCCACTCGCGGCCTCGCCTCTTCTCATACTATCAATCTGCTATGGATTACCTTGACAGCTCAGCTACTTACCCCTCCGCGTCCGCTTTTCTTTTACTTCGACATTAAACAGGATAAAATACAAAGTGAAATAAATTTTACGACACTGCAGATAAATTTGTTCCTCTTTTCTCTTCTATATAAATAATACCGACGTTACATATTCCTAATGTCATATACTAGTTCTGAATCCATAGAATACTTTGTATAGGGACGTATGGCAGAAATAAAATAAATTGTTTGTGTGGTTAAATAAAGCACCGCACCATGGAAACACTTGGGAATGGAATGATATTAAATGGAGATAAGTGATCAGATTTATGCTTCTTTCGCTTTTTCCTCAGTAAATAATCCCGCCTTAACAAATGTATGTTTAAAGTTTTGTGCCCCAGGGACAGACTAGAGTTGATGATGAAGGAAAAACCTTTACAATTGCAAGAAATCGAATCCCGGATATATGTCCGTATCCAGTCACCCAACTGACTGGCATATCCAGGCTCACTAATGGTTTTAGCATTATCAGCATCAACTAATTGAAATCATGTGCGAGGAAACACTCGTAAACTCTTGAGGCATTCTCTCGCTCTTTGGATGACAGATGATTGTACTGACGAAGTATTTAAACTTATGTTAAATTTGAACCGCGTGCCTTAGGTCATACAGCTGAAGAGACAAGAAACAAGAGATCATAAGCTGGCACTAATTAGTGTTTATTTAAATATAGCTTTCAAGAGTGCTGTTACTGATGCATTTTTTCATATTTCTATCATTTGTCATATTTGTTTCTGGCTATTTGTTAATATTAAGTATTACTAGATAAACCGGCTTTATATTCAAACAATTATTCAGCTTACAATGTCATTGCATGTAAGAATTAAAAAATAACTTTTATTTAATTCATGACTGATGCGACAAACAAGTCTGTTTATTAGGCGACCGTGAGATGCTTTCTTTCCCAGAATCATACCACTTGAGTCCACTGCGTCGAATACCCCATTTAATTTAAAACCATTTTTCTTGTCTTGGGTTTTTCACAGCGTTGTTGATAAATAACTCTTTGAGGGGTGACATGCATCTAAATTTTTTATACGTATACAGTATATATGTATATAGCTACATATAAACTCAGTTTAAACATACAGAGAAAATGTTGCCTCCATTATAAAGACCACTCAGTTAACTATATTTACAGAATTACTCGGCTGTATGGAGTCCAATGTAACAGCATAAATGCTAGTTAAGCTAATGCAGATGTTTCCCAGAGTAGTCTGCGAATTATCACCGGTCAGGGAGCTTCAGTCACTCAGTTTATTAAAAAATATATTCATCACATTAATAAATCAATATTCATATTTAACTTTATTGGTTTTCTTTGTTTATTGAATTTTTTTAGCATTGAAATTTGAAAAGTGGTAATTTCTAATACATTATCAGCCAGAGTGTTCAGCATTTATAGCACAGCGTCACAATTGTTTTGAATACGTAGAAAATTCATTTAATATTTCCAGGGAAAAAGGGGTCTGGAAAACACTAGGCAGTGAAATCTAGGAGGCTATGAATGGCAAGTGGTGGATAGAAATATAAACACTGAAGACTGCATGAAAGATTTTCCTCGGGAGAGTCTTGAAAAGTGAAAACTTCGTACACCACGAAATAACAGTTGGACGGGTCTTAAGAGAGAGTCTGGGAAAATTAGAGGCTGATGAAACTGACTCAAGATTTTATCGTAATTTGTATTAGTGGTGCTGAACTGCCTATTGCTCTCAATTCAGTGCTGATTAAAAACACTTGAAATTTAAAAATAAAATTACAACTTCTGCTTCTCAAAATCTTTATATTTACACAACGTGGCCCAGAAAGAAAACACGTGATTTGCTACTGATGCTTCAGTCTGTTCCGTTTCACGATAATCCATCCACCAGTCATGTGAAAACACATGCTTTCTCTAATCTGTTCCGAAACATGAGCTCTTGATTATAAACACATAAACAGACCGAAACTGTTGGTCTCTCATTGTGATGTGTTAGGATACAAACCGAGGCCAGTGTTTATAGTCCTTGTGTGTGACGCTGAAGGGTGAAGGGAACTTGTGTATATCATTGACTTTCCTTTTAGTATTTATGGAAACCGAATTTTATGACCCCCGTGGCTTCGTTTATTATGCATACGCAAGGAGGGAAACGAAAAGCGTTTGTTTGTTTACAATTAGTTTCCGCATTGGCTGCGAGGCGGTGTAGTGGAGGATGTCTCAACCGTCTCTGCCGCGTCATTTGGAACACTGACAAAGTTTCTTTGAGACGGAGTAAGTCTTTTCCATTCATGGGACATTTTGCGTCTGTGGGTCAGTTCAAAAATTGTTACCAGCCATTTATTAAAGGTGGTGTAATATGCATGGGAGAGATGAGAAATGAATACAAAATTGTTAATGTCAACCTGAAGGGAATGGACTACTTGGAAGAATAAAATAAATGGGAGAAATTATTAAATTAGATCCTGAAAAAATACAATGTGGAATGGATGCTTGTGCCTCAGGATAGGAAACAGTCGTGAACTATTTTAAATTTTCTGGTGTATTGAAGTATGGGGAAGGTCTTAACCAGTAGAAAGGTTATCAGTTTTTCGACAAGAATTCTAAGGCATGATGAAGTAAGTTATTTAGGTGCTTGGTTGTTTGGTTGGTTGGTTGGCTGGTTCGGTGATTGGTTGGATGGTTGTTTGTTTGTTTAGTTAAAGAGATAGACAGTTTCTTATTTAATTACTTAGTTACTCAGTTAATTAACTACGATAGCTCAGACTTCTATATAAGCATTTGTTTGGAATGACTGTATATAATTTGGGACAGAAAATTTGAGTCATATTTATCCCAGCTCTCGACGAAAGGACATAACTGAAAACAAAAGGTCTGACCTCATGCATTCGTGCACAGTGGGAGTGACGTCATATTGTGTGTAAGCCTAATCTAGCTACGAATTAGGACAGTCCAGGTTCCCCACCTATAAAAGAATTGAGCATCTCACAGAAGCGTTTCTGAAGATTGGAATTTTGGGGGATATTAAGTTGTGTCGTTGGGTGTTTCCCGAAGTTCTGATGGTTCGTAATGCCTTCATGTTCATGGTCAAGCAGTCCAAGACATTACAATCCTTCGAAACATAGGCAGGTACCTATCGAAAGCGCAGTGTGTAATTAAAGCAGACACAAAACATTCACAACTTCGTGTAAGATTTGATCGTCTCTCAAAATTCAGAGACCATCAATTTGCTTAATATTTTAATTACAGTGATAATTAAATCGAACTAATTAGTAAAATAAGAGAACCAACTATGCACATCTATCCTCTACCAGAGAATTCGCACAGAATTCAGAAGAAAGGCGATATGGTTTAGACAGAATACAAATGTTCGAGTAAGTTAAAAACGCTGGAACCATTGTGTGGAATGAATACGAGATAATGAGAGAAGTTTATTTTTCACATTTTAAGTTTCTTGAAAATTACAATTAGGAAGCTCAAAAATTGATTGTTTTCGCTGAAGGCAAATTTTGAGTTCTTCGAGATTCTTCAGTTTATTTCCTTTGTCAATTTTTCAGCACTTTTTCGTTTTATATGTTACATCTATAGGCTGTAAATTCAAATCTCAGAATATCTGGAAAAAAATAAACTTTAAGGGGAGTAAAATTACCTTGGTCCTTTTTGCCTGGTGACGCCTAGATATACTTACGGTGAGTACGAAGATCCTTAGTGAGAGAGTTTATCCTCCCGGCCGAGATTCAGACCAACCAGGAAACATGAGTACTAACTATACCAGGACTGATTTAATACATTTATGAGCCCAGTATAAGAATCCCTTTTGGGCCCTACCTACGCGTAGTACCAAATTCACGAAAGAGGTAGAGCGATTTAAGAATTTATATAAAACATATATGACACGAGATTTAAAACACAACCAGCCTCTTCAGTGACCCCGAATACAGACGCCCCATGCAGCCTCGTATAATGTAATAGCCTTAAACCTACTACGACTATCACATCTAGTTCTAGAGTAATTCGATCACCTCTTGCATCTAATATTGGAGACAAATTAAATAATCCATAACAAAAATACATTTTCTTATTATGAGAATTTGTGTGGTCTCGCCTAGTTACTGCCAAGCCGCAAAGTCTTCTGGGATGTGGCAGTGTATAGCGTGGTAAAAGGCTCTGACCTTTGAAGGAACCTTGTGCCTCTTTCTTCAGTTTTCACTCAGTAAGCCTCTTTCTTTTTTCTTATACGGCATCTCCTAGTTTGTTCTAAGGAAAGCTCTTTAAATAATTTGGAAATAATATCTCCTTGCCATTCGTATGTGTTTACTGTAGGTACACTTTGTAGGCCTATGTGCGCATCAGGTCATGTTCGTTGACTTAATTAATGCTTCAATAGGCCTAATGACGTTTTGTCCCTCTCTGGTACTCAATGCTTCATTAACTACATTGGATTTCATATATTTCCTGCAGTATACAATTGATGCCGATCCCAGTGGCCGTGCGGTCTAAGGCGTGGGTCTGCGGCCGCTCGCTTGCTGGGATTGTGGGTTCGAATCCCGCCGGGTGCATGGATGTTTGTGTTGTGTTTGTTGTAAGGACGGTAATATTGAACGTAAAGTAACATGAAGGACGAAAGGATTTAAACAGTACAAAAATGGATCAAAGGGAAAAAACCCCGGACAGGCATAAAAAAATCCCACCTAGGGCATGGATGTCTGTCTGTGAGTGTTGTGTTTTGTCAGGTAGAGGTCTCTGCGACGAGCTGATCCCTCGTCCAGAGGAGTCCTACCGAGTGTGGTGTGTCTAAAAAGTGCGATGGTAAAACCTCGAAAAATGAGGCTGCCTAGGTCCCCAAGGGGCTGTCGAGCCATTGGAAAAAAAAATACAATTGATGCCAACAATGACATGTTCTTTTAAAAATACCATATAAACCATTATATATTAAAGCAACAAAATTATTCTAATCTTGATGTAGGACATCCCCAGTGGTGTACCAGATCACAAATGTATATTTAATTAACTATCAGTCATACACAACAAGCAATTTTTTACACGTTATCCTGTCGACTAGTTTCAGCTCAAAACACGAGCCATCATCAGGCCACTAACAAGAAGAGCAAAAATGGAAAACTCTGTTTATAATAGGATTGAGATCTCCCGTTTTACATCAAAAGATACATTTGTAAATGTATGTAAAACGAGTAAAGTTATTTCATGGGACCTAAGCAAAGTATTAAAATTATGTAACTATATAATAAGTGTTAAAAATACCGGAGTGGTTATAAAAAAATAAAAAGTGATTTAAAAGCAGAGTCAAATATAAGGGTGTTAAATATGTATAAAAGCAGTA
The DNA here is from genome assembly GCA_021186555.1 of Reticulitermes speratus. NCBI lineage: Eukaryota > Metazoa > Arthropoda > Insecta > Blattodea > Rhinotermitidae > Reticulitermes > Reticulitermes speratus. The sequence goes on along the minus strand of JAJKFL010000003.1, from coordinate 32,322,524 downwards.
CTGATATGTAAGCAAAAAGCTACCGGCATCATTCGATATGTTGACAGATGAGTCGACGTGCAATTTTTTGACAAGTTTATAATACAGAAAATATGTATATATTTTCCAGGCGCCTTCAGTAGCCTATATCATGATTGTTGAAAGTTCCGGCTAGCCTTTTTCGTTAGTGTGGGTTTTAGAAGTACCATGGTAGTCAACTGCGAACAGCAGTACACCAAACTTATACCGGCTCCATAAACACGAAGCAAGACCGTTCAACTAAAGCTTTTATGAACGCTGTACATTATTACTGAGTGGTTGGAATTCCAGAACTTGCTTCGCAGTCCAAGTTTGCAAGATTTTACTTTGTGTACTACCGTGAAGATAGAGGCATTAAGCTCTCCGAAACTTCGGTGACTACTTACCAATTAACACGGCTTCGCATCTCCTAAATTTTGAATTTTTATCCCACGTCTCTCCGAAATATACTTCAAAGAGTTATTTTATAAACCTATTTTTATAAAAGGTATGGTAATTTTCTAGATCTTGTTTCACGTTCTTTAATAAATGTTTAGGCCTATTTTAACCAATATACGATAGAGTAAAGAAGGCGAGTGAAGTGTCACAACCTCTGTTTAGGATTATGACCGCAAAGTGGCTTTCTCGTGTAAAAGTATTGCTAATTGAAGTTCGGCTTTTTTAGTAAGATTTTTAAGTAGTTTACTTTCAATGTTATATATGTAGTTTGTTTAAAAGTAGCTTAAACGTGGTATAAATATATGCATATTTTAAAGTAAAAATTTAAGCAGGCTATGTCACTTTTTATTGTCTCAACAGCTGAAAGAGGAATATAAATCTCATGAATAAACGTGTAGCTCTTCTCGAGATATTGAGTGCACACAGGAGAAAGGATGGATGGAGAGATATACAGACGGACCTGTGAACAGTTTAATGAACCTTTAGTTTCAGTAAAATGAGGAGAAGTTCTCGACTAGGTAAAGAAATAATATCTTCTCAAGGAAGACTGTCCTCCATGGGGTTTGATAGCAAGCAAATCCTGTTTAAGACCTGTGAAATATTACGAACATACAGACTTGAATAGCGCTTTCATTCTTACATGATCCTAAATTATTTTCCATTCACATAATGCGTATAATTTCTTTTATAATTAATAAACTAACCAACATATTCCAACTCAAATAATTGTCCATGGATTTGTCTAATTTCATCACCATATATACCAGCCCATATCGGTGCTGTATAAAGCCCAGAGACACATGTCTTCCTTCTCCTGTTCTCTTTTGTTGGACAGGGGTTTGATGGGTTCTCCAAATGTGTTTATCACAGCTGAGGTATTTATTTACCTTCGGTTCTTTAAAGCTTTTTTTAGGTATTTTTAAAAGTCATGAGGAATAAGAGTACTATTATTTGATCGGGAACAAAAATTACACTATCTGGTTCAATTATTTGATAAGAGGAGAAAGGAAGATATTATTTTAAGGTCTGGCTTTATTAAGAACCCAGGAGAGCCAATTAAATTTATATTCGATAAAACATAAGCCTAAATCTATCATTTCGCAGTTGTTCAGTTTTATCTATTAATGAATTAGCCCCGTGGGTACGAAAGTTGATCTGAACTACGTAATGTACAGAATTTCAGTTCGTATATCAAGTCCATTATAAAAACAGCACATTCAATGCAATTTAGGTCATAGTCTGTAATCAATGTGGGAATGATACGACATATAATTACACTGTGTGGACAAAATGCAAAATTTTGGAATGATACCGCAGGTGGTACATATATTTACTGCTGAGCTCTATAAGTATAACTGTAGGCGTTTCTTCAGCTTAAAGTGTGCCCCAAAAAACGGATTAGAATCTAAGAGTTTTGGGTTTAAAAATGGAACTTAACATTACATTTATTTTTACAGAAACTGGCTGTTTAATGGTTGGTAGGGTTCTTTCCACGGAGGTAAATTGGCCGGGGAATTAAGCTAACCATTCACCTCCAACTAATGTCAAAGTTAAAAATGAGTTGAGTAGTATATCTACTCTTCCTGTATGCCTTCATAAATTTCACAGAAAGAATTTTCGTTTTGTAGAAAGTGACAGCGAATTTAATATTCTATAAGGAGCAGGACTAAGATTGGATTTTAATTTGTGAAGCATCATAAATTATCTACATTATAATTATTTAAAAATACGCAATATTTGAATCACATAAAAAATTCCGTTTAATGCCGAGAGGGAAATAATAGATAAAAATTTATTCTTACTTCCCTCGGAACACATACGAGTATATACACTCTGGAAAAAATAGAATTTAGGCGCGTTAAAAGTGGGCGATACAGAGAAATACTGTGCTTTTAAGCTTTAACATTGTGACTTTCTAAGTCATTAACTCAAACTCAATTTGGGTTATGGTTAGTCCTTGAAATTACATTTAACTAAATTAAAGATTTTTCCAGGAATATGTATTTAGATTGTCTCTCACACTGAGGGAGGAACATAGGCTGAGGGTGTTCGAGAATAGGGTGCTGAGGAGGATATTTGGGCCTAAGAGGGACGAGGTAACAGAGGAGTGGAGAAGACTATATAACGAGGAACTTAATGATCTGTACTCATCACCAAATATTATTCGGGAGATCAAATCAAGAAGAATGAGGTGGGCGGAGCATGTAGCACGTATGGGTGAGAAAAAAGGTGCATACAGGATTTTGGTGAGGAGACCTGAGGGAAGGAGACCACTTGGAAGACCCAGGCGTAGATGGGAAGATAATATTAAAATGGATCTTAAAGAAGTGGGATGGGGAGGTATGGACTGGATTGATATGGCTCAGGATAGGGACAGGTAGCGGGCTGTTGTGAATGCGGTAATGAACCTTCGGATTCCGTAAAACGCAGGGAATTTCTTGACTAGCTGAGGACCTGTTAGCTTCTCAAGAAGGACTCTGCTCCATGGAGTTAGTTGGTTATGTATTTAGATTACGTATTTTTCTATAATAATTACAGGGTGATTCAGCAGGAGGAAAGTCAATATTCTGGGAAATTGTAATATCGTTTATTGTGAAAAACAATGTTCATATGAATACGTGTCTAATTCTGAATGGCTACCAAGATAGAGTTGTTTGAATCTCCAGACCTAACTCCGTTAGAGTTTTGTTGTGGGGCTGGATGAAGAGCGACGTTTACAAAAGAAACTTGAATATAAGAGACGAATTGCTCGCTCGTATTCTGGATGCTGTTGTTCTCATAAAGAAAGGTGACGATCAAATCAGACGAAAAACACGCGAGCTTCACACACGACTTGCAAAATGCATTGAGGTTGACGGTGGGATTTTCGAACATTTATTGTGACCTGTACCAAATCTTTCATTTATCTGTAACAAATTTGTCATTTAAACAATAAATTAAAATTAAACCTAAATTAATATTAAGTAATTTATTTTTCCTTATTACCTTTCACAATGATTTTTATTTGTAGATTCAAACGACCCTATCTCCTTAACTATTCAGAATTAGACCTACGTCCGTATGAACTTTTTTCTCACAAGGACCGATAATATCACCTCCCAAAATATTGACCTTTCCTCCTGAATCACCCGGTATGAATTTTATATTTGGATGAACAGACAGAATATAATTCATTAAATCTCTTGATGGAATTGTTGTACCCATATTGTATATGGTAAGATGGTACAATTTCGATCATTTCAGAGAAAACATGCTTTAATGTATAAAGTACATGAACAAGATAAAGTATCAGTGCTGAAACATGTTCTTTGTAGCCTGATGAATACGTCAGATTATTTCGTATGAAAATTTATATAACTGTATTTCACATTATATCCACCGTGCATTTTGATAACAATTCACAATTTTAAAAGAACAACAAATGCACTATATTATCAAGTATTGTTCAATATCCCCTACATATATTTCAGTTCCAATTGAACAACCTTCATGGGGTCAAGGTTACATTCATATTACATCCATTAATCAATCTGATGATATAATACATATACACCACAATATAACGTCAAGTTACTGTTATATTAACAGGCTACAGTGCGTAAAATTCGTTGTATACTCTTTTAAATTGTGACATGAATTGTGTCCATTTTTAGAGTAAAAATATAAAAAATATAAAAATATAAAATAAGCCTATAATATCCCATGAGGGCAAAGGCCTCCTGCTATGTGCAGGGTGAGCTCTGAGAGTGCTCGCTAGGTGAGCTAGTCCTAGCAAGCTGTTGGGTACTAACACGTGATCCTACCAGATCTGGATTACAAGTGGCCAAAACTCATGGCCACTGATTTTTAGAGTATTAAAGTATAAATATATAAAATGTAAGAAATACAAAAATAGACTCTTCATCAGGCAGATTGTCAGTAAAATTGAAGATTTTCATTAAAAATTGCTGACATTGTTTTTTTATATACAAAGTGGAGTTGACCAAGCCCTCTCAGTTGTCTTGTATTATCAAGTGTCAAGATGTCTTGTAGCGTGGTGATTACCAGTAATCTGCGAATGTAAGTTTTATTTAATATTGTCAATAAATATCGTGCACTTCACCCTCCCTAAAAGTACTAGAAACTTCACAATGCTGGGTTTGACTTGGACGAATCCTGTCAAATGATCTTCTCTTCTCCCCTATGGAACAACTAGGCTGTATTAAACTATGCATTTTGTAATTCGATTCCAGTTATTAGTGTCGAGATGAATTTTGTAAACGATTTTTCATCCGACCGAAATTGTACCTACTGTACCGATAGAAAATGTACCCGAGGTAGAACAGAAGAAACAAGCAAGTAATATCAAACTACCTCAAGACGTGGCAGTAACTGTCACACAGGCCAATCATGAGGTGATGTCTGAAAGCGCGGGCACAAAATGTTTCACTCTAACCCAAAACTAATAGCGTCAGTTACTAAATAAAAACTAGACAGTCTTTTAATAGGACAAATAGCTAAGTACCAATATTCACCTTCCCCCAAGAAAAAAAATTGCAGCTCTGAAACACGAAGGGCTGTGTGGATGAAATTAACAAAATTAATTCAACAAGTTGCCCGCATCACGCCATCACAGTCAGATAAGTGCTACCGAGAACATGAAGCAAGAAAAATTCGTTAACCTTAAACTCGTCAGAATTGTACCTATATCGAAAATGTACCACCTTACTATAAGTGTTTTTTATCTCCTTTCAAGTGAAAGAAAAGCTTCGAAGGTTAAAGAAGTCAGTGCACAGGAATACAGTGAATATATTTTTTAAACTATATGATGTTTTAAAATAAAATATAAGTTATAACAATAAAACCGCCGATTTAAGATATGAAAATATGTATAATCATGGGGTATGTTGCTGACTTTCAGTAACATTATTCTCCCACGTTGAGGATTTGTATAAGTATGTTAAGTAATTACATAGGCAAGTTGTCTCGCAGTCCTAATTGCGGGGGGCAGAGAATTACAAACTTCATTTTCTTCTGAAATGAATGTAACCCGGCCCAATTTCTCACGGTGCAAACACCCAGAAACTGGATCCACACTGACATTGAAAGCATAAGATAAATCTACCCAGCTTTACTGTTATCAGTGGGCGCCGTCGATTGTACGAACAGTTCTAAATAATACCGTGTGAATAAACACAAATCAGAAGAATTAGTTCTGAACGCGTTACGTAGAATCTATCACGAAACTGCATAAACCGCGTACTTCTCTGTTAATTGAAAATTTGGGGTCGTGCGAGGTTTATTTTTTTACGAAACAATGAGATTTGTAATGTACGTCTCATTCTTTATGTGTGTTACGTAGTATTATTCACCTGAAAATGAAGTTTTTTATTGTAAATATTTGCTGTGTATACATGAAACTAGTTAAGAGTTCATCAAACGAAAAGTGATAACATGCTTTCGCCGCACTTTATATGAACTAACAGACAAAAGCGAAATGAGGGATTAACACTGAGAGTTATGCCCCATCAACTATTGTTAAGGACAATTCTAGTAATGACAGACATCAAATCAAAGTATTCGTTTTCCTTAACACACCCAAACAAATGATCTGCCGGAGTTTAAGCATGTGACACGAATACACAAAAGAGTTAAGGCCTTTTAAATTTCCAGTGTTAATTATAGCTCATTCTACTGACAGTTAAGCGAGAGCTTTAAAAATTAACCCTTTCCATCCATATCACAAAAAAAGAGGGAATAATTATGAACACGCATTTCATTAAAATAATTTATTGCCGTGACGTCTATTTAAAATATTACATTTTATAATGTTAAATAATATATATTAGTTTAGATTACGGAATGATATTTTCCGGGTTCTGGCTACGGCCCATTCACGGAAAGAATTTGTTTCATTTAACTAACTCCAGTTCTAGGCCGTGCCATGGCTCAGGCGGTTAGTCGGCGGCCTCTCACCGCGAAGGCCCGGGTTCGAGCCGATCCCAGTGGCCGTGCGGTCTAAGGCGTGGGTCTTCGGCCGCTCGCCTACTGGGATTGTGGGTTCGAATCCCACCGGGGGCATGGATGTTTGTGTTGTGTTAGATGTATGGACGATAGCATGAAACATAAGGTGACATGCAGGACAAAAAGGACTTCAACAGTACAAATGGATCAAAGGGGAAAACCCCAGGAATTAAAAAAAAAAAAAAAAAAATCCCGGGTCGGTCCATGTGGGGTTTGTGGTGGATAAAGTGGCTCCGGGACAGGTTTTTCTCCGAGTACTTCGGTTTTCCCCTGTCAATTTCATTCCACTGGTGCTACATTAAAATGGAAAAGCAGAAAAAGAAATTCATCATCTGCTTCATCTTCCTCATAGGGTTGCACAATAAGCCTTCAAGGCTGTGATGCGTCCGTAGCATCTGCTGCGGGGCCCTTCAATAAAAAAAGACTCCAGTTCTATGAATGGGCCGCTTGCTAAATAAAGAATTCGAGCAATTATCGACGAGTAAATTTTCCGAATATTTTATAAAAAAGACCTTCAGCTATATATTTTCTTCTTACTTTGCGCAATAACGCATACCATTACTGTCCATAACACTCATCGTATTAGACGATGGAAACATCACCGTATCCAAGTAATGCTTCGTAGGTTTACTTAAACTGTTGCTAGTGTATACTGGTAATATTTTTTTAGAATCGAACAGCACTGTAACTGGATAAAATTTAAGGTCTGTATATATATGGTAGGCCTATTTGATGAAATAAGTGTCATAGCAAATCAGTATTATTAGCACCTCCACCACATATGAGAGAATATGCTACTTTGTACACAGTGTCTGTTTAATCCAGGAAGTTTATTTATTATTCGGTACTGACATGTGATTTTTAAATCGCATTTCTTAATTTAGTCAGCATTGAGTTAGGCACTTATTTGAAAATATACCCAAAGCGAAATTGAAATATTGACACTCATATGTCGCCAGGAGGGCCCTGACTGACTGTGTGTTCGAGAGCCTCAACTTCCTTTTCGGCATTTTGAAAAGGTCAAAGAATAAGCAGTTCAAATGTACCCTACGTAAGGGCAAGGAAGAAATGTTTACAATACATACAGGAACATTTCCCTAACTGACAGCTGACTTTGAATAATTGCATAAAAAAGATAAATATCACAAATTTGAGAATAAATGCTCGTCATTGCATAGTTTTGTATGTCGTGTAAGTTAAGGTACCCCTCTAGGGATTGTAGGTCTTCTACCTTATTCATTATTTCATAAAATCCGTATATGTGATACACTTTTACCCTCTAAGAAACAATAAACTGAGCTTAAAACCATAATAAATTGGTTAGTCTCTTTACACTTAATATTTTTTATAAAATAGTTTACAAAAACTGATTTTCAAATGAATTATGGGAACTTTGGTGAAGGGGTGGGGGCAATTTGCCATATGAGAACCGAACTTGAAGATCAGAAGCAAAACCCTGCCAAGCTTCACTTATAAGCAGAACTATGTAGCTCTTGCTAAGACTGGAAGTCTCTATTTGTCTCCTTATGTATTTTATTCTGTCATGAAAATTTTAAGTCTGTCCGAGCAAGAATAGAATAGAACTAAATACCATCTTACCAATTTCTAAAAAAAGAAAGGTTTAAAGACATATTGTAGTAATAAGATAACAAAGCAAACCTGCTGAAAATGCAAACAGTAGGCCCATATCTTTTTCGTTCCTACGATATTTACCTTGCTTAACGCATAAACAACACGAAGTCTTCCACTGGATACATAAACATGCTCTGATAAGTACCCACTACCTTCCCTGTTCCTCACATCTGAAGAATACTTAAAGCGTAGTTATGTCTGAAGATAGTATTTAGACATAGGAGACAGCAACTGACAGAAGTTTTGAAAATGTTGCCTAATGAACAGCTTCATAATTTGTATCCTGTCATTCACCAAATAACATTAAGATAAAAAAAATGAAGGAGAATGAAACACGCAATTAACAGCAACAGACATGCGTAAAAATGTATGATTTTAAAACATGAAAGGAAGAGACGTCCTGAAACCCCTACGCCATTATGGGCATATAATACTAAACCATGTCTTAAAGAAACTGGGTGGGAGGTTGTGAACTGGTTTTGACTGGTTCTGAAGAGATAGCAGAGACGAGTTTCAGGGAACACGATAATGAGTTTTCCGATTCGATAAAATGCCAGTTGTTTCTTAAATAGTACAATTCTTGACCTAGAGATTGTGAGCACCTCAAGAATGAGCTCCTTTAAATGAGTTTCTTCGACCTCTAAAGCTTCGGAGTGTTTGTGATTAGTTTGTCCATATTACATAGGATCAAAACAATAGCGACATTAAAATCAATATAGTCGCTTTATTATTTATGGAAACATCATCTCTTCAGGCAGAAAGAATAAGCAAAAAGGAAGCCTATCTTCTGTACAAGATATAGGATTATTCAAATGTGTAACGAAGTTCATTTCCTGGGCTTTCTTTTTTCACTCTTCAGAATCCCACGCGAGCATGCAATGGTTCTGATGAAATCGAAGTCTGGATATTATATAGCGTTACGATGTTCTTTAGAGTGTTATCCAAACCCCTATCCTGAAGGCAATTTAGGTGCAAAAGTGGGCCTAAATTAACAACAACCCACTCATCTCCATCTAATGCCGAAACTAAGAATGTGTGCAGTTACACGTACACTCACCCTGTATGTATTTTTTTACCTTTAAGTTAATAACGTCCTTATGTTGTTACAATGTACACCACATCCATACGATTAGAAGTTTCTGGGAAATTCTACATGGGCTTATGCGTAGGATTATATAAATATAATCTAAAATAGGTTTGTGTTAGACCTATAGGTCTCTTATACCAATAGTAACTAGGAGAGCAAGCAGTAGATCACATCTTATATGAATGTAAGAAACTGAACGACGAGAGAAAGAAATTAAGAGGAAACATAATTAGAAAAGGAGGAACATGGCCAGGAAATAAATTGCAATTAGTAGGAAAGTTTATCAAAGATTATTGTAAATTTATTAATTCTATTGATTTAGAGAATTTTTAAGGTAAACATATGACTGTACAATACTTAAGACACTGTAGTTTGTAACAAGATAGACAACAGAATAATTGTAATCAACGGCACAATTTAAAAGTAAACCAAAACATGTAGTATTACTTACTGTAATGGAACATGTTGATTGATAAATAAAAATAAAAAAAAAAAACCAATAGTAACTAAAGCTAAATTGTTTCAACAATTTTATTGTGACCCTGATGGTGGAGGTATTAAGGTCCCCAGAAAAGTTTGCAGGCATGCATAGGCTAATGATAGTCATACATGGCGCCGTATCACATACTACATTTAAAGTCAAGTTTAACTGTGAATTATTAGTCCGTATAATAAAAAAGGCCTAAGCGTATCGTTAATAGTAATTTTGAGACCAACGGCCTACACTCTCTGACGATGTTGGAGGAAAACAGCCTTAAAGCTTGCAAACACTCAACGTGCACTTTGTGTATAAAAATGTAAAGTAAAGCTTAGCTTCTGTCTATATAAATCTTCTGTTGTCAAAATTGAGACTCATCACGTTGTTCCATTTTACTACATTTTATAGCTTCAACTTGACCTTTAAGCACTGTACTGAGACGAATTTCGAGGTTTAACGACAGAACATCTCCTGGCTAGTGACTACACACAAAGTTACACAACAGAGTAACAACTCCTAAAGTTGTAACAATTTTATTGCAACCTTTCTTTGTAAAGGAATGTTTCGATTTTAAGGAAAATTTAAACCAAGTTTTAGTGGTTTATCCTACTATCTTTCTTTCCTACGTCTTTTATGTTCTGCTGTCTTTTTGTCGATGAAGAACTCTCCTCTATTTCGGTTCTCTTTCTGCAAAAAAAAAAAAAAAAACTCCAGTCTTTGCTTCCCATGAAGCCAGTTTCTCTATCTGTTGTCCGTATTGTAAGTACCTAGCCTCGAAGTTGTAATATATCATTCTATTTTTATGGTTATACCGCTCTTTGGTGTTGTGTGTGGTGCAGCCCCTCCCAGCCCTATAGTCCTACTCATCCTCCTCCTTCTCTCTGAGGGTCTCTAAAGCTAAGCTTTCGCATGTGTTTGTTGCCTCTTATATCATCTAAAATTACAGCAAATTTCGTTACATATATCTTTTCACTCTCCCTTCCGTATAGCTTACAATATTCTTCCTCTTAAGATAAGGCGCCATGTCTTTTTTTTTCTCATCTTTTCCTGTGTTAAGCAGCCCCTGCCCCTAGACAACAAACCCAATAGGAATCACGGCTCCTAAAACCCACCGTTTGCCAATAGTGCAGGGGAAGGCTGTTCGGCCATATTGGAAAAGGCCGAGCTACAGGCAACATTGAGCCGTTGCCGTGGAGACACATCTTGTTGCTATAGCAACGAAAATGAGCGACCAATCAAGTTTCAGGGCTTCGTTTTACAGAAGACTGAGACTTCAGAATTGGATTGGGTCTAGGATCTCTGACGTGTAGAGACGTGTTTGCCTGCCATTTTCTTCTTAAACCAATGAAAGTTTAGCCAGAAAATGAGGAAAGTAATGGAATCTGGGTAGAAGGAACGTAACATTACTCTCACACTTCCTGTCAATTTTGACGTAATTTATGATCAGATTTTATGCTTTTTGCAGTAAAATGAATGTCGGCTTGACGTTATATAAGTATCAGGAAAAGGTTCACAATAAACACTATGATAAAACTTGCGTGCAAGATTATACAATATTTTTATAGCCTTGTTCGCACATCCTTGTGTTTATTTACCTTTTTCTGACTTTAATTTGACAAAGATGTATTCTCCTTTTCACTTTATTAAATTTACTGTCTGCTTTGAGGAAATCCTATTTTGTAACTTTGGAACGGTTATTCAATGGTTGCAGTTTATTCACGAGTGTGTTTTATGTCGACTGTAAAGTATAATCTACTCTAAAGCCAAGATTTCATCATTGCTGATACGAATGAGGGGATAACATTTTATTGTTAAATCTCTTTAGAATGTAAAATAATCCATCCAGATTATCCTTTTGTGTTGGAATGTATGTATACTTCTACGTAATGGAATACGGTTCAAATACAATTTCCAGCGGTTTTTGTTTTTACTTTTCCTTATAGTACAAGACGCTGCCTGTCCTGTTTGATTTCCTATTTAGTATAGGTAACCACTATGTTGTGTGCAAACTAGTCTCTATCTCAACTCATATTCTTTAAAACTTTAATTAATGCTCTCCCTTCTTTCTTCCATTTGTAAAGTTCATAAATTTTCAGTTCCTTTGTTCTGAGATTTAGTTCCCCTTTACGTCTGCTAGTAAAACAGACTTTTGCATAGTGTAATGCACCTAATTTTGACGCAACTGCTTCCTTTTTTTCTCGATAGAGAGGTTTAAATTTTTATTACGTAAGGGTTTTCAGTTTGTGGCAGCACTTCAAACCATATTTAATTAAAATAAGACCCACACTTATATATAGGCCTATATCGTAACGAAATGTGGATCTATACGCTTAAATTCATGTGGAAAAATCTTTGTTTCCTTAGGCCTACCATCAACAAACAGAAACTTCGATAATCTTAAAAATTTTCGGATACTTTCTGTATATTCTGGGTATTAGAACGCCTAAAAGATCGGAAATATATGTTACAAATAGCGTTCTTTTGCTTCATAATCTCAAAAACTCTAAGACCTCCTCGAGATGCGAGCAAATAAAAGATAAGTTTCCGTATAATGTCTTAGTTAGAATTATGATATTAAAATGAAAAATCAAATAAGACGAAAATTTTAATATATCTGAAATTCTACATCTTATTTAATGACAATTATTTTAGTGTTTTTCGACTTGTTTCAAGTGATGACCTAAAGAAAGACAGAAGGATGAAGCAGTGACTTTAATAGGCTTTCCTCAGGGTTGCAACAGACATAACTGACCCTTTCTGTGACGAAGGTTAGACTATGGAATGAACAGTTTTAAAAATTAGGACTAATAGGCCTACGATATATGATTTTATGCATTCACGATTTTTCACTGCTAAGGTAAATTGTATGACTGGGCGATGAACTTTAGAAGTTTTGGAGATGTTTTCATCTATATAGTTTCGCTTCGAAGATGGGGAAAGTAAGGACCCAGACGTATTATAAAGCATCCTTCTCCAGAACCGGTTTATCCTAGAAGCATAAAACACATTTCTAAGCAAAGTACTTGGTTGCACTTCTGAGAAAAGGTGATTCGGTTCGCGACAGAAAAAAGTTTTTCTATTCCCCAAAACGCCCACTCAGGTTCTGGGGCCTCTAACCGTGGAGGACGAGGCCCAATTACAGTTGAGTCCATGTGGGATTTGATATCAAAAAATCGCTCTGGGACTGGTTTTTCTACGAATATCCATATCAATATCTTTCCACCAATATTCCATAACCATTTACTCATCTATCACCGACGGTATTTAGCTAGCCCTAATAACTGCCAACGTTGTTAAAGTACGAACTACCATATACTATAGGTATATATGTAAACTTAGGGCGTGGCAGCATTAAGACTTCTACCAGCAACAAGTAGGCAGACAGAAGGGTAGAAAAGGTGGCCTAGAATACTTTCCAATATATACGACTTAGCACTGTCCTCAGAAAAGTGGGTAGGTCTTCTTTAGGTACAAAGCCATATCACATGTGAAAATAGTGAAATTTCTGATCAAAAAATTTGTACAAAACCGAGCATAGAACAGCTGGGGCGATTTAAATGAACATTATCACTGTATCTCCTATTTACAGTCGGCAGCATATCCGTTTATGTGAATCGTATGACACGATCACGTAGCTACTGGTTTTATTGTAACTAAGACTACGGAATTAATGTACTAAAATGTTTTAGTACTTAACATACGCTACACTGTAACTGTCGCTACTGTTTTGAAACCTACGTTCAGACACTTAAGTGTCCATTGGACGAGAGATTGTAAAGGTAGTTTTTTATTTGTAACACCCTATAACGCGCCACATTTAAGCTGAGAACACAATAAATGGACGTAGCAGCTTCTGATTACAGGTAGAGCAAGTCATTAACATTTCATAGTCTTTCAAATGGCACTATCTCTCTTTTGAAATGGGACATAAAACGATTGTTCACCGAGTTATCACATCCCATTTTTTTACGCCCTCTAAAGACAGAAGCCCATTGTCACTGTTAACATTAAGTTACGCTACATTTACAGTTACACTTTCAAATAAATAACAAAGACGCATTAAACTTAAAGTCCTAAACGACTTTCATTTTAACTTAATAGGGTTTCTCATTTCAGAGGACTGTATCTCACAGTTTCTCTAAATCCAAATTTGTGTTAAAGTTTCTGAATTTTAATTGTAAGCTTATTTATCCCTGTAGACATACGTCGACAATGTGTGTCGTTCCTATTCTTTTATAGGATCTATAAACCAATTTTCGAAATTCCTTGCAAAAACATTAAATGAAATATGATCAAAGTGTTTTAGATCTGCAAAAGTAATTATCAATGTTTAATCAGGAATTTTCAAACTCCAAAGGTTCTTTAGTTGTATTTAAAGTAATATATGTGTAAAGCCTGTAAAGGAATGTTAACAATGTCAGGCCTAAATGCATAGAAATTATGCATTAGGACTAGTAAATTTGAAAGATGGAATACTTTCCTATAGGAATACATAAACGTCAACCGCGTTACCCTGCTAGGCGCAATCAAGCCAAACTTGTTATCGATCACGACGAGAGTGATGTTGCAGTTTCGTGTCGTATAGTAAGACTTGCTTAAAGCAATAATTACTTATCCCAAACGATAATCCTGGCATTTTAAACTTCATATCCATAACAAGGTACGTTTATGATGTAGGCTTCTATTGTAAAGATTATGCTTTTTTATTCAACTTCTAAACAATTGGAATGATTAGATAATAGGCCTATAATTTGTCCTTCTACTGTGACTTGCATAATTAGGCCTACTAGATTCTGTTCGTATGTAAATAAACCTAAATAGGATATATCCAAACAGGGTGGTTCAAATATAATTTAAATTCCACAGAAAGCATAACTATCAATTTGAATAAAACAATTGTGTGAAGTCAAACACGTAATACGTTATAACATTATAAAAGCCTAATTTAAAACTATCATGAGAAGCTCTCTGTTCGTCCGTGTGCCTTACAAAAATGTCAGAGAAGGTATTCAAAGTGTTGGTGTCTCGTCTTTATGCGTGTTGGGGGAGAGTTGTCGAAAGTTATCATTAGGGATTTTTATTTTTTTAACGACAAGTGTAACAAAGTTTCTGGTCATAAGAGTTAATCTTCACGTAGCCTAGGCTACATAAACAATGATATTTGGCTATAACAGGTATTCTTTATGTTCTCTCAAATTTAATTTTCCTTGGTACCCATATGTCAAGCCTATAATAAAGGGGTTTTTATTTCTATCTAAAAGCGACAGTTCCTTAACCAGGCCCGTAAGTATAACACGTACTTGCAGGTGCAAGATCGTAAGAGAGGATTAAAAATATGATATATAAGGAAGAAGGAACAATATTGAAGTGTGCATTCAAACATAAAATTGAATAAATATTGGATGAATTAATATATACATATTTTATGAATAATTGAGTGTAAAGAGGAAAGGTAAGAATAAATAAACATCTAAAAATTTAAAATAGTTTCTGAGCTTTGCTTCTATCCCTCTACGAGGAAAACTTCATGAGACCCGCTTCCTAGATGCTTCCACCGGATCATATTTTCAACACCATGTTCCTCGTACTTTATAAAACCCTTGCTTTTGCTGTACCTCGATGAAAATATGAGGCTGGGTTTTTTTTGAGATGGGCCCCGCAGCAGAAACTGCGGACGCACCGCAGCCTTAAGGCTTATTGTGCAACCTGTGATGAAGATGAAGAGAAAGATGATCAGTTTTGTTCACTTTTCCAAGTAATGGAGCACCGGTGGAATGAAATTGATAGGGGAAAACCGAAGTTCTCGTGGAAGAACCTGTCCCAGTGTCATTATGTGCACCACAAATCCCACATAGACTGACCCGGGATCGAACCCGGCCCTCCGCGGTGGGAGGCCGGCGACTAACCGCCTGAGCCATAGCAAGGCCATCAGGCTCTTTACTTCAGTTTCTCACATTTAGTGCTTGTGAGAAGTTTATTTGCCTGCTCTTCCATAATAGCAATCTCTTTCTGTAGCCCACTCTTCCTTGGGCAGTCTTAACTGCGCTTTGGGAACTTTGTTGTCTTTATCATTATTCACTTCGTTTTTATATGTGCTACTTGTTAGAGTAATAACACTTTATGCTGCTTTATTTTACCTTTTAATACTACTTGTTGTGCCGTTGGAAGTAGACATATTTTTCCAAAATGGGCAGTTAGCAGAAACATTTTATTAGCTTCGTTTACGAAGAGTAGCACATTAATTTCTTCAATTGTGGCAGCTTCAGGGTCATCTTTCGTGACATCTTCTTCTTCAAGATATTCAGGCACTTTCAGAGGTTTACTTCATGGAAAATGGCGGTCTGTGAAAATATATCGGTCTACCAACCAACGTCCATTTTCTCCGAATCCGACCAAGGCCTTTGCTATAGGTGTTGGCATTTTATTGGCTTCTGGAAGTTATTTTTTGTTACGACTTCTCCTGAGTGTGAGCGTAGCCATCTTTCAAATGATAACTTGCACTGGAACTACAGCAGCTCTCCATTGCGACAAATATTTACACATCCAATTGCTCTAGACTGTGGGTCACGTGACCCGGTAATTGTAAGAGAATTAGTAGTCATTATGGCTAGCAAAATACAGAGCTTCAAAGGTGTTGTACGTGCCATCCAGGAACAGGAGCACTTTCTTTTCTATACTGCAAAAAAATAATTCAGTCCGATGACGGACAGGCTACTTTTCATTTACGGAGCCTGTGATGCCTCTGCGACGCTTCCAGGAGGAGAAGCTTTCAACAAATTAGGCGCCAAATTGACCTCCTTAAACTTACTAACGGGAGAAGCCAAGTTTCCTGATTCAGTAACACGTGATACTACTTTTAACTGAGTTAACTTGTTTTTTTCTTTCACATTTATGGCTTTCTGGCGTTTCCTTTACACGTCAAAAATTTAGATTAATTTACATCGTGAATCATTGTCCCACAAAATTTATGCTTGCCATCAATTCTTTCGGAGATATGAATCTATGACGACAAGTTCTCTAAAAGCCCTCTGCCCGAGCTATGTAAATATTACTTTATGGTTATATGGACTGATTTGGACGACGCTTAATAAATTTATAATGAAACTTCTTGCACATTGTGTGGTAATTGTTTACCAACGTTTCGGGACAACATATCGGTCCCATTTTTACGGGTCAAGAGTCACGTCACAAATATATATTTTTTAAGGTCGGTTACACACAAGATAAATTTGTGTTGTGTGTGACTGAATTGGATAAAATTTGAAATTATTAGTATGGCTATATTTTTATTTCGATTACAGTGAAACCAGTCTGTCGCAGTCACATGGTTCTGAGTCATTAGAGACTAAAAGAATGTTCTGTAGAGTGGATTTAGGACATGCGTGTGTGAGGACGCATCCCCAAATTATCCCAGTAATAATATGAACCTTCTAAGGTCACAAAATATTAGCTAAATCCGACTTGTTCATTTGTGCTTTCGAAGTGCCGAGCCATGAAAAATGATGTCTTCATTACACAGCCAGCGTCCCTAACAATGATCTGTGAAACACTTAATTTATTTTAATTTTTTGTCAGAAAATTTGAAGATACGTTTTATGACAATATTCTACTTTGATAGCAATGCTTGATTACATTCAGCACCTCTACGAAAATTGTATAAATGAAAAAGTATCGTTTGTAAAGAGTGCATTTTGATACATTATTGGAAGACATATCACAGTTTATAACTTCCCCCGAAATGGTAGAAAATTGGAGCCCTATTTAACAGAAGGAATGATGTAGCTTGGACGAATCTGGCTGAATGACTGTTTATGCTCCCCATGTGCAACAGCTAAATTTATTATGCTAAGCCTTCTGTAACGTGATGTCGAATATTACTACAGAGACAAGCTTTCTAAACCCCCTTTTCTTATAACTAAAGCTGTAACATGGTATAGAAAATGCACCTACTCTGCTATTCGAAATTATGGGTTAGGTATTGCATATGAAGTAGCCAATTAATAGCAGACCATATCAATAACGGTCAATAACTGTCCCAAACACTAAGCATGTGTTACTGGAAGATGAAGATGCAAAACGTTGGACTCTACTTTGCACTCAAACTCGATCAGTAAAAACAGCATATCTTTTTCATAACAAAATAAATATTTAACAGTACTCACCTTCCCACAAGAACACAATCGTAACTCCGAAAACAATCACATTGTAGATGGAAAAAAGGAGGTAACTCGTGAAGCCTCCTGAGCCACAGCAGCACAGTCAAAAAAGTACTAACAACAATAAGGGAGAAAAAATTATTAAGCCTTGTAACAATCAGAATTTTAGTGTTACATATAATGAGACTTAAGCATAATGAAATTTTGTTCTGAAGCTAGTATTCTGTGTCCACCACAGATTGAATGGCATATTAGAGAAGACAAGTTAGTAACTTGATATTTAATTTCAGTCAAATATATAAATTTATGCCTATTTGAAATTTATAGGCTCCACTCTGCCCAAAGCTCTAAATTCCTAGATATTTCATGAATAAAATTAGAAAACTTTTAAAGCTGAAATGTAATTATAATTAAGTTTACTACTTAATGCAACATTTTTAAACTTTGCTTTAGCCCACACAGTGCCTTTGCCTACAAATCAAAAAGTCATCACACATTATTTCCATTAACAACACTCATGGTACTTTGCAGTGGAGACTGGTTGTGTCCTGTGACGTAGGAACTGAAATATAATTTATACATTTCGTAAAAATTCTGCCTAAAAGGTTAAAATCGTAAAATAAATAAACAATTTAAACAGGCGTGCGTAAGACTAACTGCATTAACTAACTAAGAAAATAAATATCCTTGAAAAATTTATGTCACTGCTCTAGTCACGAAATTTGCTGCCTGCTTGTAATCCGACATTTCATCACAAAACCGTAAGCATAACTCCTCCTATCTGAGTCAGTATGCCTAAGAAGATACGTCGCAACAATAGATCCATAGGAAATAGTATGCTTACATTTTTTTCACTTTACTACTTATGCTTCGGAATTAATTAGCCTTTTATCGCACAATGGTGAATAACTATGCGAAAACATGTTGTGTGTTTAACAGTAAGAGCTCTTATTTATTTGTTTCTCACAAATTACACAATAAACTGCGACTTTATTCTTTCCCTGAACAGCATTAACCAATTTATCTTCAAAAAGGAGGGGTCTGTGTTCTGTGATTTGGGAACTGAGGCTTTATATATTATTCAGGTGGATTTCAGGCTACACATGATTAATACGAGCCATCATGAACAACTATTTGCTGGGACCAAAACGTGTAAAGATATTTAAAAAGCATCATGTGAACTGGGCCTATATTGGTGTCACACAAAATTGGCAGAATTTCCCTTTACATATACATTGTATTGCAGACGCATTCCCAAAGCTTACATAAATTATTCTTTGTAATTGAAACATAACCCTTAAAGAACGTAAGGCTCAGATATTTCAAATAAGGTAATGGATATAAATTTTAATGCATATTCTTTTAGGCCTACACAGGTACAAAGAGGAGTAGGTAATATGAAGAGAGAAATATTGTGTTATTTCAGTTAGTTAATATTCAGATAGTAGTAGTCAACTTCATTCAGTAGGCAACAGATGTCATCCTGCAATATATAAGGATACCTGACAAAGTTATTTTTCTTGCCGAGGACAACTCAGGCCTTCCAAATCCTTATTATATTTTCTTCTAAATATATAAGAATTTCTATTATTTATATAGTAAAAACTGAATAAATCAGAAGCAGGACACTCCTGCAATGCTTCTAGTTATAGGATCATTTGTTGGATGTGACTGTGTAATTTGGTACTGTAATTGGAGCTTGGCCATATATTAGAAGCAGAAGTTTTTGTCAAAGCATAATTTTACGAAAGCTGGGTACTACAAAGTGGGTGACTGTAACGAATACCTCACTTTTTCTTCTGTTTTTTTGGTACAAAGCAGTGAAATATGCAAGTAACCTTTAAAGATGTTCCTAAAGTACCAGGATTTTGTAATCACATTTCTTCTCTTATTTAGCACGGTAGGAAACAATTTTGTTTTTGTGGGTAATATTCAATGTCATAAGGACCGTCTATTCCATAAGACACAAGCAAGTAAGGTACTAGGTTACACTCTGTAAATGTTATTAACTGATTGCAAACTATAGATATGGTTAAATGTAATAACTATGTAACACTTTTAAACTCTATCTTTTTAGAGCTTTAATAACTAATTAGTTTTTAGATGCCCTATTGCTCTCCTTATTTCATGTTAGCCTGCTAAATATCTCGTGAAAAAGAAATTAATTTCAGGATCATTAACTTCCCTTTTTGTAGCCTTATATTGTATTCAAAGAAACATAAAATTTTCTAATGAAGTATTAATAATTATCTTGGTTATGACTCGAATTTTTTAACAAATTTAGTTAAACGGATAAGTGTTATATACTAACTAACCCCTTTACCCCTAAACCATACAAGGCCTATCTACTAAAGCGCTTTCCGTTGAACATGCAAATATCTTCAAGTCGCTGATTTAGATTTAGTGTTCATGAGCAAAGACATATGTTGGTAAAAGGGAAAATTTAATGTCCATATTGAGAATAAGAGATTAAGTTATTTGAAGTTGGAATCAAGAAGGATGACAGGTGAAAGAACAAAGTGGAACTGAGCTATAGGACTGCGATGTTACGAGACACTTCTGCTCGAATTTGTTATTCATGATAGTGATAAGAATGTCGTCACATGGATTGCAATATTAATCATCAACAGAAGAACTCTTCACTTTATTACTCTGTTCAGTATCATCTCTTCATTAGAGTCAGAATACGTCTGTTTGTCATTGATATTTACTTAACACTAATTGTCTCAAAGTGTGACTTGGTAACTTTAAGCGCTATCAAAAGGAAATGTAAAATGCTGAGAGCAAAACTTGATAGCCACTGATTGGTAACTTATAGCCCTTATAACCCGACAACAGCTGCTACGCAGCAAATAGCTGTTACTCACAGATTTTCCTCATTTTTAGTACAGTAGTGTAATCTGAATCAAAACTGTTGTTGATAACAACCGTAAGTCCTTGACGTTAGAGAATATTTAGTGCAGCAATCGGCAGCATTTAATCTCCACTCAATATAATAAACCCTACTCGAATATATGCCGTCTTGATTACTTCCCTTTAATAAATTAGACTACCTAGCCCTATTGTCATAGAATTTTGAGAGGGTTTGTACTTTGGAATTTGCTAGAGGGTGGAGAGAAGTTCTCCCATTGGTTGAAACAGACAATGGAATCCTAATGGACGAGCTGAAATGAAGTTTCTGAATGGTCGTAACTCGAAGCAATAAAAGTGCCATGCTCAGAGCACCCAGCACGGTACATACTAGGGTACATACAAAATTGCACCGTGTCTACATATAAATGAAAAAAGATAAAACACATTTTGCATTCAGGGGATGGTCATATTCCTCTTAAATGTCCTTATAAAGTTTTAAAATTCCATACTAGGTGTGTACCAACGTGGATCATTTTGTCTTACTATGGGGAAGATTACCGTAATTTTCAATGTAGCTCAAGATTATACGTATATGTTATAAAATTTTCAATGTAATATTAAACACTTCGACATTAAAATTCCCATATTTTTTATTTGGAACATCTCCTTTTTTCCTGCTCCTTCACCGAATATAAATGTTCTCAGAAACCTGGAATAAGAAGAATTATAACTTACAAAAATATAACTCATAAAAATTGTATCAATTCTAACTGATCCTTTGTGCGCAAATATTCTAGTAACAAACACTGACACTAAAATTATTCAGTGATACAGTCTAGAATAACCACAGGTTTCAGATGTAAATTTCTCTGTTTTCGTTTTTCCTAAACATTTCTCAGCATCAAAACAAAGTTTTTTTTCACAATTGACTTATGCCCTTAAATACGATTTTTCCGTGTCTACAGACATTTCAACGTTTATTAGCACCACAAAATTTCGTGCATTCATAAAACAGGTGTCCTATCTTGAATTGAAATCGTGTATCAATAGCTTTAGCATCTATAATATCTGTGTCGAAAATTTCTGTTACGAATAAGGTCACATGTATATGCACATGCTGAAAGTGACAATAAGGAAGAAACGTAATGATTAAGGGAGACAATTACTTATTACGAGTACTTACCCACATAATTAAATTAGTTTAGCAACAGGATAAATACGTTTTTGTCAACTGAACCTTCCACAACATTGGGATTACTTTCAGAATAAGGCTATAGGATCTTGATAAAAGTTTATATGAATGAAACTCCTAGAGATGTTTGGCGACCTAATTTAATACATGTATATTAATGAGTCCAACAAAATACACTTAGACGTAATTATGCTATATTAACATTACACACAATTATAATCTCCTACATGTTTCGGCCCATTTGGGCCATCATCAAGGAGATAACAGATAAAAATAAACTCATAAAACATTTGTATATACCGTAAATAGGCAATGCAGCTTACACGTATACCAAACATAGTAGCAGGCTAAACATATGCAGTATTAGTAAAAACTTAGAGAATTAAAATTGAAAAAGTGGATTCAATATTTGCATATAAAATTTCAATGCAATGTAAAACTCTTGCATTCTAACATTACTCAAATTTCTACAATCCGACTCTATGAATTCAGTCCTATTGAGTTTGAATTATGACGTATGTTGTCTAAGTGAAAATATATACGTTTGCTCACATATTTCAAGTGGGAAGTTAGATGACCTTTCATTGAATTAGGAAAGTAAATTGTAGAATTTTTATTTTATAATAATTTTTCGTAATTGTTTGTAGATTCATTCAAGAGAACCCTTTTCTACGATTGGAACACTCTGTATCATTTAAGAGGTCACATAAATCGAGCAACTGAAGCCTATTTTGCAGTATAAACTAACATTTGTGTAGACCTAGTTATATTCTGAAAGGGGTTACAGTCCTGACGCCCAAATACACCTTTAGGCAAGAGTACTAACAACGTTGATCCCATTATGGTGTTTTTGCACCGCACCTCATAGCCTTTGGTGTTGTAGAGCGTTCAGAGGAATTTGCTACCTCCATCTTCAGGATCGAAGACGATAGGGAGGGAAAGGGCTATGATTGTATTTGTTGGCTGCCTTTCTGACTCCCGGGAAGGACAGAAAGGACTAGTGTCCCATTTGTTCCAGGAATCAGTATGCAGGCTGACGATATTAACAGAAGAAAATAGATCGTAGTTAATCTATAAAAGCATGATGGCACCACCTGCTGTAACACTAAGAAACCTTGCATTTCTAGACAGTGTGTTTTTGTGTTTCAAATGATTCTCAAGGTACCGACTACTTCTCGAAACATTATTTTACATATTAATCTCTATAAAGGACACAACCTCTCTTCTCTGTTAGGTAGAAACTGTATGTGTTCGTGTGTTTTATATAATTAAGTACATACTAATTTAGATGCATGCCAGTCATCGAAGAGTTAAAATAGAAAGGATATGGCGATGAAATTGAAGTGATGTAGCAAAAATAATAATTCCCAAGTACATAACTAGGCCTATGGATCATTATAATTAACCAGTGTTAGTTTCCTCCGGTACGTGAGATACGTTTCGCTAGGACAACCTCCACTGAAATTTGGAATCGGTGCCGTATGTGTTATACTGCGTCGTATCAACATAAATATAGCCAGGTTGTATTTATTGGTAAAAAGGGAAGTATACCAGCGGACCTAAAGCGGGCACAGAGCAAGGCCTCGCGCTACTTAAAAAGAATTACCCTGTATGATAATTTAACTTATGACAAACGCAGTGTTTTAAATTCTAAGCAGCAACGGATGAGCCTAAATGGCCTTTGGTTTAACATAGTAATTTTAACTCAGTAAATTTTATGCGTGAATGTCTCTCAATCTATAATAACGTAGGTTCAAGTATTCTTGCTTGTCTCTTGATGTGTTACGCCATGTCGAACAGTAAATAGTTACTGACATCACGGAGAAACTTGCTGTCTCCGTTTTCATGATCTACAAGCCCAAGATCGGAATGCTTCAACAACACCGCTGGGAGAATATAAAATCTCGTAATTATAAACTACCTTACAAATGTAAATACAGAGGTAGGCACCTAAGTCTAACTTTATATAGGCTACGTGCGAGAAAATTTGTAGGTAATTACAGATTTTTGCATTTGTTGGGGAAATGTTTCCTGATGATGACTACAGAGAGTCGAAGTATGTAAGGTATACATTTGAGAGAAATTTGTTATGATATGCGTTGGTTATCAAATTAATATTAGATCCTATATATAGTGTATTGCGATATAAGTGTATGGATTCAAATTTGAAAGTACAGAAAACCTCACTTCAGTATCACGATTTACTCCTGTTACACTTGTTTTAAGAAATTTGTTGGGGAGTGCACCAAATCAGAGGTCACTTGGCTGTATAAATGAGAGACAATGCACCTTATTAGGCTAAACGTTGGTCTTATTAATAAATGGAAATTCATATTCATTAGCAAATGTATGGAACAAAGCGTAAATGTCTAATTCAGTTTTATATCTGTTGCAGACCAGCTTCTTAGGGCTTAACTGCTTTATAATAATTCCTCAATATTGATAAGTTTAACTTCAGAACTGAAAGATGTAAGAATGTGGCCCTTGGCTCTTCCCCCTTAATAGATAATCGGAAGCGAGGAAGTTTTCCTCAAACAAAACAAGGGCTGATGAAGATATTTAGTGGTGTTTACCGCACTAATACCTGGGATAATATTCCGTTCTTAGGTCAGTGTTTCAAACTGATTGCAGTGCACATGTACTGGAGAAACCTTGTATTGCAGGCCAGTAAGAAAAACATCCATTGATGAAGTGACACTGAAGTCAACACAAGTGTAAGCAGTGCAGACGTATGACTGCTGTTGCTGCGTCAGGCGCGGCAGAACCTTATAGTCTAAGGCTGGAAGACACTTGTAAGAATGACTTCAATCATGTAGTTCTACTGAAGATGCAGGTACACTTACAGGACCATCCTTAAACGGTGTTCAGATATACAGAATTCTTTGCTCAACACAGCATTCTTGAAGAAATTAAGAGCAGATTAAATCAGGCGATTATTTGCTACCATTATTTTCTAGATCTGTTGTCTTCGTGTTTATTAACGGGCAACATAAAGATTAAAATGAAAAGAACTATAATTTTGTCTGTTGTTTTTATGGGGGTAAAACTTGGGATCTCACATTAAAGGAAGAACGAAGATTAAGGGTGGCTGACAACTTGGTGCATAGAATTTTTTATTGCTTTCACCGTGCATTTTCACTCACTATTCAGTAACCAACAAATGCACAAACATAAACTACTTTACAGTTTTATTAATATCGATGCATTCCCCTACACGTGTTTCGGTCCGTAGACCATCTTCAGGCGGTAACAAGCTACTACACTTCACATCGCATGTTTAATGTGCCGAAGAACACACTTGTCTCAGAAGTAAGTTATAAAACATTTGAATTTGTAAAATATGTAAAACTGTATAGTAACTTATAATTTGATCGTATAAGTTAAAGTCAAAATTTAAAATAGCAGCGTTGTCACTTGATGCACAGAATCATGGTAATGTATATGCTGGTGATTATAAGCGTGTTGTTTCGCGTGCTGTTGTGTGGAGTGGTACAAGCTTGTACCACTCCACACAACAGCACGCGTAACAACACACAAACTGAAAGTAGCTAGGAAACTGGCTTAAACACTGTGAAGCCAAATGCTGGGAACTGACCTTAAATGGTTTTTAAAAATAAAGAGGCTTCATAAGCAATTATCATGCGCATCAATAGGTCTATGAAATGTGGTATGCAAAGTTCATTCCATTCAGTATTCATGCTTAATGTAATTATTTTTTCCTTCCATCATTTTTATATATACTTAGTAAAATAAAATTATATTCCTTTACCATTTAACTTTTTACATAAGCTACTTTTATACCTAAGAAGTTGGTGCACGTACTAATATCTCTGACTTGTATGCGAGAAGGCTGGTTTCGAATTTTGGACGGGGCGTGGGCTCTGCTGAATGAGGATTATCATAGTTCATGCAGGCAAATTCAGGGTCACAATCGCTCCCTTCCAAAACCGTTGGAAATTATAATTCAGTAAACATCTTACCGTTGCACGCTATAGTATGGGATACATACCGTGCAATAAGCACCCATTAAATAGTGCAAACTACACACTTGTATGTATGCGTAATTATATTTGTAAAGTTATTTGTTTATTTTTTATTTATTTATTTATTTAATTTTGGACCGGGATAGCGTAGTCGGTATAGCAACTCCCTGCGGGCTGGACGATCCGGGGATCGAATCCCGGTGGGGACGAGATTTTCCGCACCCGTCCAGACCGACCCTGGGGCCCACCCAACCTCCTATAAAATGGGTACCGGGTCTTTTTCTCGGGGGTAAAGCGGCCGGGGCGTGGCGTTGACCACCCACTCCTATCTAGTGCCGGGGTTAAAGAAAGAGCAGAGCTATACCTCTACTACCCCTCTAGGCCTTCATGGCCCGTTCTAGGGAGAACTTTACCTTTACCTTTATTTACTTCATTTTACGGACATGTTAGGTTAAGCCTATCACAGAGATTAGTCTTGTATGTAGTTTCGTACGTTTCAGAGGAACCTACTGTCTCCATCTCACATAGAAAATTAATTTCTCAGCTCTGTGAGACTGGTACATGAGAAATGCGTTGGGAATCAACTGATAGCTAAACTTATATAATAGGCACAACCAGGTAAATATTTAAAGGTTCGTGTAAAGGTGTGCTGTTAACCTAACGCACATACTAGAATTTTCTGTTGACTTACTTTGGTTAAAAAGCACAGCACTTCAGAAACCGTGTTAAAATGGAAGCAGACAGGGAATCACTGAGGCCTAGTGCTGTGGTATTTGTCGCATTCACTTGCTCATTATCATTTACCATTAGTTTAGCCTACCACCCTCCTTATTGAATATTATAACCTTGAAAGCCGACACTATACAATATTATTTCTCAGCTTGGTTTCACCCATTCCTTGAACAGACTCAGTATGTGAATTTGATTTCAGGAAGGAAAAAAATACTTGTTTTATTGGGCAAGAGGTCTAAAATTTAATCCATACTGTAGATCGAAAAATACATTTCGGTTATGGGTAAGTACATAGTCTAGACAGGTAAACATGAGGCTTTACCAAGAGAAAACAGAAAACTTTTAATTTTCAATGAAATACTAAATGAAAGAAATTTCGCTATCAGATGTGGCATTTCTATTACAACAGCGTTGAGCGGCCATTTTCTTGTCATTCCATCTCTGAGCTTCCTTCTTCATTTCAAGCCCTCTTCCCTGTTCCCTTTACTATCTAATAACGGCATCCACTTTTACGAGACCATAGCAGTCATATTCCCCAGGATGCTTGCAATTTCCCCTCCACGTCCAACATATATTACAGCTCTGACGAAGCTACAAAAGTTAATTACATACGCCGAGGCCTTCTCTAATATTATCGACGTTACGTAGCGTTAGTGAAAATACAGTCGCTGTCACAGTAAAGTTGCAAGTAAACCTAAAGACAGACCAAAAAGTAATAAATAAATAAACAATAAAATTAAATCCAAATATTCTAGAAATCGTGACTAATTTTACGCAGAAATAACTCGTCTAAAAATAATAAATATTAAACCGTAGAAGTAAAGTTGTCATTGTACATGCCATGAAGGCCTACTGGGATGTACAGGCGGCCCCACTCACCCTTAACCTCAGCAGCACTGGATGGATGTGAGTGGTCACCTTCACACCCCGCCATTTATCATCGGCTAAAATGCCCTTTGTGCCAATTGAATAAAAGGCTGGTTTGGCCCCAGAGCCGGTATGGTCGCCTTGATGAAGGAAAAATCTACTTTTTTTCAGCCTGAATTCAAAATAGTACAAACCCTCGGTCTCCAGCCCTTAGAAAAAACAAACATGAATAGAAAATTTTATGTGGTGTTTACCGTGCATTTTACCATGAGTTTAAGTTAAAACTACATTCCACCAGACACGTAACATACCACACTACAGGACGAGATCGACGTAGCTCAACTATATGATTGTATACATGGCCTATAGCCAGTTAAACCGTTTTTAGAAAAGTATTGTATGTTCTAAAAGTCTAAGTTGAATCATGTAAAAACATATTGGTATATAAGTTTTACTCTGTGTTATGTGGCGTATTAGCTCATAATTACTGATTCAGACACATATATTATTGCTCTTAATGTTTGGTTTTACGGCTATATGCATCTATTCATTTAATATTGTGAGCGGCATGAGTGCTTCCAAAGTAGTGTCAAATGTGTGTGTATCTGGATGCCATAGTTGCTTGTGATTCCTTGATGAACGCCCCCTGAGGATGCCAACTTGATTGTCGAAACGTATGTAGGTGTTACAAATACATCTTACTCTGTTAATAATCTTGTGCATTATTTGGTTTTAACTTAAACAAATGAATAGAAGTTGAATTAGAATTAACGTCCGTAAATTCTTAACTTGGACACTATATAATGGGGCGATTACGCTGTCACTATATTGGTCTATGTGGCACATAGATTAGACAGGTACATCACAGTCAATTGACCCTTTAAAGCAGTCACTTTTGCACCACCGGTTTTAACATTAAACATTCTACTTTCTGCCCACAGAATGTATTTTTGTGTCTTGTATAGACCGCAGAACAAAGAGCGAATATATCTACATACAGTAAAAATTACCGTTTTTAAAACTGAGACAGAAGGATTTATTGAGCTGTACGAGCTGAAAGTTTAAAAACTATTCAGGTTAACACTGTTTTTTAACGGACGTCAGTATTAGGCCTGCTTACATATAAGTTGGTCAGCTAATCAATCACACGATACGTACTGACGTCAGTTGCTTGAAAGTGGGGACTGGAGATCCTAAATGCGATCGGGACATGAAGGTGCCTATAGACTATTTCCGCGTTCTTATTTGTTTTGTTGTAGACCTGCTCTCTACGTTTAGGCATTGCGATGGCCTAATCCCTAATCCAAGCATCCCCACCAAACGAGGCTTCACAGGTTCAATGTCCGAGCTGGAGCAGGAAATAGGGCGTAGTTCTGTAGAACAATAAGTATAAGACTTGCTGAAAGTAAACAGAGAAATGAAGCAATGGTAACACCAGTTTCAAAAGGAGGTACAAAGGAAAACGTAAATACAGCGGGCAGTATCTTATCTTGTAAAGACGATAATTGGCCTACAATAACTTTTGCAAAAATGATTTTTGTTTTGCGTTGAAACTTTTATCTTAGACTGAAAAACATAAGTCTATTTACATTTTCTTTGTCTCGATTAGGCTAAAAACAAAGTTCCGAAAGCTGGTTGCCTTTCCATCGTCAGGTAAAAACATGTAACCTAATCTGCTGGGTCCATATATTTACTGCTGAATAAAGTAGAGGCAGCTGCAGAAACATCGTGTTTCTTAAACAAAATGAGTAGACAGAATTTTTAGCATGTTACTTTAATAACACGCCTTCGTCACTTATTGGAGTGTGTACAGTGTAAGGCCTGTTACGCCAGATTATTACTTCAATCGTAATTTATGATGCATATTTCGCCCCTGTTTTGTAAAAAGGAGCTAACTGAGACTATGAGCTATATTCAGTTAGCTTCTTTTTACAAAACAGGGGCGATTTATTCTACATAAGTTTACCCTAACTCATATATCTGTTTTCTTTCTTTCTCTATTTCTTTCTTTCTTTGTTTCATAGTCTGACCTCTTATACCTACTCTTTGTAGGTGTAGATTGTTATTGTTGCATGTGATCACACTCAGACACACCACATTCTGTAGGACTCCTCTGGACGAGGGATCGGCCCGTCGCGTAGACCTCTACCTGACATCACACAACATTCACAAGAGGCAGACATCCATGCCCAGGCGGGATTTGAACCCACAATCCCAGGAAGCAAGCGGCCGCAGAATTACACGTTAGTTTGCACGGCCACTGGGCTCGGCTATCTCATTTATCACATACTTAAAATTCTGACAATTCCATTCTTCTCTGTGGTACAAAACGTCTTATGACTGCAATTACAGTAGCCCCATCTACTGAAGTAGCATACTAGTAGTATCTTACGGCACTCATCCACTTTTTTTTTATATTCGTCTATATGAAGTATGGTATTTTGTAACTTCTTAATCAATACATTGATTGCTGCTTTATTAGATGTGTGTATGCTGATATCTAAAGGCTAAAATGTTGTTCTATTTAAACAAGACATTTCTTTCTCCAGCATTTATAAACAAAGAAATAAATGCTACCCATTCTACTTCTGTTGTGTGGGGATGCATTATTGCCGGTTTTGGAGTCATAGCAGCATCAATTAAAATGCCTGCAATTTTTAAACTGTATAATCCATTGTTTCAGTCCTTATTTTACGCCTAGACCTACACTAATATAGGCTTATACATACACACACACACATATATATATATATATATGAGTCTACAAAAGTAGGTAAATGCTCACTAAAAATAATAAATAAATTTATATTCACATTTGTCATTATGTAGGCCTATTCTCAGGAACAAAAGAATTTGAAGCTTCAGTACGGCCAAATTTCCTATTTTGATTTTTTGACATTCTGCCTATCAGTAGTTTTCGGGTGATGAGCCCGAATATTTACTTCAGTAATTCAGTACTGGGTGTGATTTTCTATTCCTGGTAGAAGCAATTATCAGCATACAGTCCATACAGAGGATTTGGAAACTTATCAGACCACTATTTATACCAATTCTCTCTTATGTATTCACTGTACGGTCCTTAAACCAAGGAGTATCTTTGCCTATCTTACAAGCAGTATTGACTTTTTACGGGATGACTTAGCCTGATGTTATCCGCAGTTACAGAATTCCAGTCGCCTCAAAATTTCAGTGCCTACGTAAAGCTAAAAAGGAAATTTTACACAAAAACAAAACCCGTAAAACTTACACGAGGATGTGTAGGTGTTGCTAACCGTGATTTAATTTCTTGATACATGGATTGCTAACTATCATAAACAGGGGCTTAAAAATCCGTAAGAAAAAAATAAAAATTTGGACCTATCTCCTGGATCATTAAAATTATATATTAATTTACACTTTCTCTACATAAAATTGTATTATACTGTGAAATTACTGAGTG
Source organism: Reticulitermes speratus (assembly GCA_021186555.1). Lineage (NCBI taxonomy): Eukaryota > Metazoa > Arthropoda > Insecta > Blattodea > Rhinotermitidae > Reticulitermes > Reticulitermes speratus. Next base: position 32,291,646 of record JAJKFL010000003.1, on the reverse strand, counting down.
TTGCAAAATGATATCACATATACGAGGCGGCTACAGAGAGACTACGTACTAATATTGCGTGTTTAATGTTTATCCATCTGCACCGTGGATATGTAGCAAAGTACACATAGCCTTGGAGTTTCTGGTGTATAATTAACCAGACGTACTGCCTCACACGTACCCACCATAAAACACAGGCACTAAAAGTGGGAAAGCGTGCTCTCTTGCTGTTTCTGATGGCTTTCATTTCTCTTCCCTTTCTGGTTTTTGGTGGTAGGAGGCGTAGAACAGTTCCAAGAACCGCCTTAAAATTTTATGTCGCAGCTATTCGTAGCCAAATAGCACGTAAAATGTTACAAGTAGGCGTACAGAGGCTGAAGGTAGATACGATGTTGGGCGGGAAAAATTTACGGCAGCCATTTTCCTTCCTGTAATAGGTGGTTGGTCTGATGAGCCCCTTGTAGGTAAATGCTGATACTCAGTAGGACGGTAAGAGCCGGAAATACGTACGTGATGTTGGTCCATATCGACGTACAGTCATCTCAGACACTGTTATTAAACGGATAATAATCGGCAAATATCAGCGATAATGAGCTCAGAGAGTTATAAAAAATTGCAGCCATTTTGATTACAAAAGTCATTAAGTAAATCACAGAAGATGAAAGCACTACGTTCCTTCGAAACGTCGGGCAATATTTATCCAACGACAAAGAGTTAGGTTTCAGAAATGCAGAATCCTAGATATTAGAAGTTTCAGAGATTGGTGTTGTCAATTCAATTGCACAACAGCAAAATCTAATTTGCATTTATTTGTAAAACACCTTACTGAATAATTTACGTTCCTTTAATAAAGCTTTAAAATTTCTTCCATTATACGATCTCAATTTAGTGCATTTCGAAATTCTATTTATTTAAAAATATACGTGATAAGCCTATCCTATATTTTCACTTACATTTCCTGCAGCTATCAGGCCCGCTGTTAATAAACGTGACATAATTTAAGTGTTCCATTTTAGTTGTTCTTCTAGCTTATGAATTAAAGTTTAAATCGTTTTACTTTATTGATACCTTTCGGTCTCACCTCCAGTTCAAAAAAGCTCTCCATTTTGATAATGGTTTTTGGAGAGATTTCCGCAACAAAATTCTTAACACAGTTCTCTGTTCTTAATTCGAGCCATAAATCGCGCTCTTTATATCTCGTTGCATCAGCTACCTTATAGACATTATAACCTACAAGAAGGGCTGCAAAAGCCACAAAATTCGTCGCTACATATATTATATAAAATAGGTTCTGCTCTCAATTTAATTATTCTCTCTTAGTCTAACATAACATAAAGGCCGAAAATAAATTCTTCACTATGCTTCTTTGTAGCAGAACATTGAAAACATGTAGTTCTAGAGAGGATAATTGACAGGCCTATTGGTTTCATGGTTACTGTGTACCTACACATCGCAGACAACCTGTAAACAAGCCCAAATCATTATTCTGCGAAGTGTAAGTTCAAATGAATTACGGATGTGACAAAATACGGATAATTCATGATTCAGAAGTACATTTTCTCCTAAAATATCCAAATGTCACCAATTTATATTTCGGTCTCGGGGTTCAGACCTACACAAAGTCGGAGACTGCCTGCCAGGAAACAGAAGCCGTTACAGCGAGTACTGCCTCAGATTTCTGGAGTGATGTCGCCTAAGTGTCATCAGTCTATACAGTCTTATATTGTAAGTTAAAAATTCTTATTGGACAAAAGTTCAAATGTGAAAATTTAAGTTATCCATTCATAATGCATAGATCACTGGCGTAAAACGTAGAAAAAATTGCGACATATATTTGTTATATATATATATGTGTGTGCGCGTGTGTGTGTAGGTATAGGTCTACACTCCTATTCATAGGTAGCTACTAATATGGTTCTCATTATTATTATTACTTCTTTATCCAAGTTTCCGAAGCTTAGGCCTATGTATTACCCAACATTTCGCCGAAAATTTGGAGTAGGATGGTGCACTTGTGATTGTGGTTTATTCATGACGCTGTAAAAATCTCAGAGTTGTATAGCGCCGACGTTAGGATAGTTTGTTAATAGAGAATTGGAAAACATTTTGAAAGACATGAATTTAGCTGATCGTGGAATTTGCCTCTAAGAAGTGAGGAATATCAAGGAAACCTCATTCAAGATGGCGGAGATCAGGACGAATTAAGAAACGTTTCGCCGCTTGAATACAAGTCTAGAGCGTTACCGCTTCAATAATCAATCAAGATTTCCCCAGCCAATAAAATCTTGCTTTGAGCCCTATACATAATACTTTTAAAACATGTTTATAAATTCTTTCCATGCAAAATCTCGTTTACATATTTATTAATTATCTGAACGTTTTCTTAATTCACAAAATGTCATTTATTTACGCAGCATGTATCTTCATGAATTATTCCATCATTCGAAATGTTTTATTCATAGGATATCAATTGTTGTATTTAAATTACTTTATTTCAATTCCCACGACGCCTTCAGCTTGTCTTGAAGCTACCTACTTCACCACCTAGTATATGCAGCCTACACATAACATAATAAAAAACGTAATTTTGCTGTCAGTTTCCTGTGTCCTATGGTGGATCTAAAACAGAACACCGAAAGATGACTTTTACTATGAAGTTGTATATGATCTCTTCTCACTATGAACAATAAATTTGTCTGTCCAAGCGGCGTGAAATGTTTGTTGTAGGAATTCTGGATGCCATTTCAATCCTCATTTATCCAATTTTCATTTATCATATGGGTGAATTTTATTTTCATAAATTATAATGTCACTCGTTTCCCTAAAGTTCAAGCTACTCACCTTTTTATTGTGAAACTGACGAAGGAAAGGACCACAGCCCGGAGCAAGAATGGTTATTTCTGTAACTCATTAAAGCTGTCGTTTTGCTTAATCAAATTATTAATAAGAATCAAAAATCAAAAAAGCAAAGACATGATTTATATCGTAATTCAGTATTCAAATCGACCTAGTACGTATTAGTCTCTCTTCATTTCGTTTGCAGTCCAATGATCTATACTTTGATTCTAATTTGATTCATTCAGAAACTATCACATTACGTTACATTTATTAGAATCAGCAAATTTATGGTTCTTAGAGATTTTTATTGTTAATCCATGCGTGATTTCATTTCTTTGTATATTAAGATAACCCTCCATTTGATAACAAGGCATGTTAAAGTAGAAAATAAAAGTTAGAAAAAATTATTACTATGTGCACCATACATGCATCGAAGAACGTAACATAATTTTGAGTGTGTTGTGATGTAGAATATACCTCTATGTGAAATGAGGGTATTTGGATTGAGTTTGATAGTCATGCGTTGAATAGAAACGCGGCGTTCTACGGATATTCACCAATCCAATTTGAGCTCCGTCCCCTCTCTTTACGTACAGTCACAGACAAAAAAAAATGTAGACGAGATACTTATTTCTTGGGATCCAAGAAAACCACTGGATTTTCTGATTCTCACGGTGTCGACTACTTAAACTATTGTGTTCTGGGCAGTGACCCCACAGATGTTTCGGAGGAAACTGCTTGCTCCGTCGACAGCGTAGAAAGTCTACTCTCAAAAGTAGGTAGAAAATTTCTCCGAAGCATTGGTAAATCTGCAGCAGGCTACACAATGCCGCATCCCACAAGAGATCAACTTTTACAAGAAATGAAAATTTTCAAAATTTGCAGCAGTTCTCTCCTCATCGTAATCAAGAATATTCAATGTCTTTGATCCTGGTACTGGACCACTTGAGTACAGAATAGTGAGTTTGAATCCTATTTGCACACTTGTTTCTACTTGCTGGCCTGTGGAGGTACAGTGTTTCCATGAGCTTTCCCTTGAGAGAAGAGGCCCTACATAGGCTATCAAGTCCAAAAAATTAGCCAGTCATTCTATATTTTGTTCATACTGTAAGTTGATCTCAAAAAAGAAGAAGATTGGGCTGAAACTGAGAACAACTTCATAAGAAAAATTGTCGGACCTTTTACTGAAGTTCTTAAAGCTAGAACCGGTTACAAACAGTAAACTAGGACGTTACAAATGATAAGTCTCGAAATTTCATCAATATTTCTTTCATTATAGACTAAAAATAAACCTATTGTACCTAAGGTACCTTAAGTTATTTTATATAGGTCTACACCACGTGTCGGTATTTGGCTCCACTCCCGTCTTCTAGTGACTTCTTGATAGCGCACTGCCACAAGTGTTTTTATTTCTTTCTCTTTATTTTGGGCTCAAGCTTGGCTAGGGAAACTCGAACATGTTTGAATACATTTTCTATTTTTAGATATGTTTGTCTGCCTGCTGAGTGCCTATTAAAACTTCCCTATCTGTGTGCCCATTTTTTCTCACGTAATGATTCTAGAAGCAATGAAAGTGTATCATTAAATTTAAAATTCCAGAATGATACGAGTAATTGTCCAGCCACTTAGATTTTTATTAAAGGTGGCCAAAAATAAAGGAAAATTTATACAAAGAACTAGAAGAATTTTTGGGCGAAACTCTAAACTCGTAACCTATTGACCAGAGCGAAAAAATATTTCCAACAAAAGATACAGAGACGAATGAAACACAGATTTTATAAACAATGACATTTTTAGTTTCTTTTGTACTTTTCGACGTAATTAAATATAAGTGACATGTGTTTACATTTCCGAAAGTACTTATGGAAGAAAACAAAGTTGTTCCGAACATGAGCCTGCCCATCCTGCCACGCAAGAAAGAAAAAAATATTGATTGCGTTTAGACTGCATTAAGCCTGCAGGTTTATTTTGTTAATGTAGTGTTTCATTAATGTATAGGTGCGATTCTGAAACATGCCAGGGAATGGTGAAGTCTTAGTACTGCTCGCTTATTTATTTAGTAACTTATGTAATTTAGGTCAAAATAGGCCTACGCATGTACCCTAAATATAGTGATTCCAATTTTCCTGTCGTTGGAGAGAACATGTTTTCCAATTTTTAAAAAATACCATTCTTATTCTGATGTGATAGTTTCTCGGTAAATGTATTTTTTACACTGATACCATACCTGTGTAACCGGAATATGTTATCTTTGTTGCTCCTTTTCTCAAATTAAATGGCTTATAGTCTACTTTCCACTCTTCAAACCCAGAAAAATTGCTTTTCAATTTCAAAATCAAGGTCAGTCTTTCATAAAAAGGAGGCTAAATCTTTGGATACATTCTGAATTACAATCATGTTCAACGGATCATCACATGAAAAGTAGCAGTTATCTCTTAAACATGAGCGCACTTTTCGTTCATTTTGTTTCTAATTAAACAAGACTTACTACTCCTGGGTTTCAGAGTGCGTGACAACTGTAGTCCATAACTTGTAGAATTCCATTGCAATTTTTAAAGAAATGTAACACATTATTATATGAGTTATAGAACATTAAAATGATTGCAAAATAAGGCTAGTTTATTCATTATGCCTAATTAAAATCAATTTCTGACTCCTGGATGCAAAAGATTTGTTTTTAAGATTTTCTGTATATTTATAAGTTAGATTTGTGTGGATAAAAATAAAGAAAATTAGCCTTAATGCACACACATAGAATGAAAAGAAATTCGCCCATAAGGTAGCTCTAATGTAACTTCTCATTAAAAAATAAGTCCAAATATTGTACACCATAGGTTCTTATACTTAATACTGTCCATTGCGTTGTGTTTTAAGATCAGTTGTAATCTTATGATCGTGGAGTACACACACGACGAATACTGCAACATGTCTTCACCCTCGGTGCCTGTAGTATTCTTGCTGGTACTGATGCAAGGGAATTAAGGCTACGTTATCCTGGTCAACGTATCCAGAGGCTAAAGTGTTTCGACATTGTAGCAGCGTCTCCGTGGGACATGAAATGCAACATCTACGGAACTTGTGAATGCAGGTCTCCCACGTACTGTAGGGACACAGCCAATACAGATGCTACAATAGCAGCCGTGGAACGAAAGTCGTGAAGAAGCAAAGGCGATATCGCACGAGAATTGGGGTTCCCCCAAACGACAGTCCTCGAAGTACTTCTAGACCATTAGTTGGATCCATGCAGCTTCTCGTGAAACGCACAAGTGTTTCCAGACGATCGTCCTCTACACCTATTGTACGTGTAACTGTGATATTTCTATCTTCTAATTACATGACACCTTTCACCACTTGACTGTCACGTGTACGTCTAAAATTGAAAGCCTCAACACATAGGGTTATATTTTATAAGATTTTGTAACTTATTTAAACAAAGAATTACAATACGAGGAGCCTGTGCGCGAAGAATCCCTTTTCAGCATGTATATGGAACACTTACGTATCTAAACTGACAGCTTTTTAAATATAATGTTTGTTTACTATAAGAGGCAAGTTCATTGTAGACTTAATTATTAGTTTTTAGTTCACATGTTGTCACCTTTGACGTTTTTCTTGCACAAAAAGTGAAAAGGTGCATTCAAAATCCCTGCACTTTCAATGTTTTTTGAAAACTTCAGTTTTATTAAGTTTCAAGACAGCATTGAAAGCTATTTTTTACGAATTGAGTACATAGGCAAATGAAACAGCAAAAACAGCGGAACTGTTAAGCTAGGCCTATACATTTTTCTATTTTATTATTCATCTATTGGGTACGAAAATATTTTAAAATCTAAAGTTATAATAAAATATCTCGCAAATTGAATAATATAAAACACATGTAAATATAATTTTACAAGGATACTGAATATTAACGTATAACAATAAATACGAAGGAGTGTTTTCTGTGACCTTCTGCTCCAGGGCGGGTGATTTCTACTCACCAGGTATTGTACATGAATAAAGGTGAATGTTTTACCTTTTATTTCAAGTTCCAAGACAGAAAGGAAGCTCCACCAACATACTGAGGTCATGACAGTGTGTGGACTATAAAGTGTTGGAAGAATAATTCAGACGAGCTGAAATACTCAGAGAACGACCTGGCACATTTCCACATTTACGCACAAGATATCAAACTTCGCTTTTCGATGAAAATCTGCAAGATAATGTCTTCAACTGTGCCAAAGTTATGTGCTTCTATTTGCTTTCAGGTTTTATTTTGTATGTCATTGTAGCACCCGTGATCGGGCTCTGACAATATGCATTCAATGTGCAGACGTCTTGTAGTCACCCACCGTTATGGAAGCTGACTGGCAGATTGCAGACTGAGATATCACTTATGCATTTTTAGCTAAAAAAATACGAGGCGCCTCCAGTAGGTAAAAACAGACAGCGGGTAGCGGTCGCGCAGCTTATGCGCCCACTTCCTACGAAGGTCCGTCATCTTTTCTACGTCAAGGGGAACACGCGTATTGCGTAATACAGTGTCATGTTTCCCCCACCCATTCGCTGTAGTCGTTAGAGGCGAACATGAACGTCTGAAATTCTGCTACATGTGAAGTGCGGTAGGTGATACGAATTTGAAACGCTACAAGTTATTATCCGGCAGAAATTCAAAGGCATATTGTTGAAGTGTGGGGTGAAGGTGCAAGGAACAGAGGGAATGTGAGGAAATGGTGTCGGTTGTTCAAAGAAGGCACGGCAATGCGCGATCGCACGCCGCTGCCCTTATAGGCGCATTACACGAACAGGTCAAATTGGAAATTTTCGAGCATCCTCCATACAGTTCCCACCTTGTATCAAGTGATTAGCACTTGTTTCTCCATCTCAAGTAATTTTTTGGCCGACCAGTGTCTGAGGAGTGACCAAGAGACAAAAGACCTTGTGCACGACTGGCTGAAAGTTTTGGCGGCGAACTTTTTCGACGAAGGCATACACAAGTGCCACAATTTACATGGCGACTATATGGAGAAGTAGTTTAATGTAGGTATCAACATGCTGTAATAAAGACATTCTTTAAAAACTGTTTAAACGCTTTTTACACACAACCGTTTCTTACTTTGTGGAAACGCTACGTAAGTCTTACAAATAAATGCTTTTATGTTACGGATCGTTTTATTTCATACGGTTGGAAATAAACTGTCATTCACCCCGACCTACCTCCGTAAGTTCCCTCATAGACATTCACTTCTACCAATATATAAATTAGCTAATCGTATAAATGAATTTTTCCTCCTCCACAATTATGAGCTCACAATATTAACAAGAAGTTTGAATAATACTGGTTTAACTTTTACTTAATAAAAAAAGTCATGACCTTAAAAACATTACAATTGAAACATTTATTAGAACTTTGTGGGATAAAATATTACGAATATAGGCCTATATTGGCAAGACTGGGAACAATACGTAGGCTATGGGAAAAGAGTTATTTGGCACAGAAGACAAGTGGGTGGATTGTAGATATTGCGAGAAATGGAAAGGAACAGAAAATGTTTTACTGGCAATTGGACTTGCTGATACTCCTACTACAGAAGACGAAAATTATATATTTTATTTTGTAAAGAATTTTCTGCGAATAACTGCAAGAATTTCCATACTAATGTCCATTTTAGGAGCGTTTGCAAAGTTGCAAAAAGCAACTGTTAGCTCCGTCATGTCTGTCTGTCTGTCCGTCCGCATGGAACAACTCCGCTCCGACTGAAAGGATTTTCGTTAAATTTTACGTTGGAAACTTTCATTGATATCTGCCGAGAAAATTCGTTTTCGGTTAAAAGCGGACAATATAAGACACTTTACGTGACAATCTATGTACGTTTATAATAATTTCTCGCTGAACTATTTGTAGAATGATAAAAGTTTCAGATAAAGTTTGTGGAGACAATTAAACACTCATTTCACTACAAAGGCGTTGTTTCCGAAAATGGTGCCGTTTACGAGATGATTACGAACATTACGGCACAGCCTGATTGGCCATAGATGATGTGACATGATGACAAAAAAAAGATGCGATTTGCACGCCGGTAATTAAGGCAAACTTAACCCTTTAAAGACACAACGTATCTGTTTTACGTACGGACTCTGTGCGTACCGCGCAGTAAACACTCTCCACCTCGGTTATACAAAACCAATCTGTTAATATTGTGTAAGGCAAAAGACGCTGTTTGTTCTGAGATCCGCAAACAACACATAAACGCAATGTGAGCACCATGTAGAATATTTAAATGTTAAACCTGGTAGTATGTAAAGTAACCGCTAATACGGTTAATAGGCCTACTTACTGCTTTCGATTGAGCGAAGTTAAAGGGTTGAGATACATTTTGCACGACGGACCATTAAAGCAAAAGTACATGGTTATAATATTTATACTTATTGCTTTATACTTGATTATAATTATATAATAATCTCGTGGCCCTGTACAATACATTGTAATTGATTAGGCGTGACGTAATAATTGATGATGTAAAGTTTTCGTTGTGACGTCACGTTCCTAGGCAAAAACAATACGAAATTTGGTATGTAAATACATGATTAATATGCCTATACATTGCGCATGAAATATTGTTTGTAAGTCAGAAATTACAAAACACTTATGGGCTGAAACTTTGAGGTTATGTGTGACCACTAAATGAACAAAAACAAATCAACGTAAGCATATAAACAGTAAGCTCTTCAAATAAATAAAATAACAAATCCTAGTAACAGTAATAGTATTCTATTATTTTATTAACATACATTCATACACACACGTACATACGCACACGCCAGTTTTGAACAATAAAGAGTGACCTGCTGTGGATTGAATGTTATGAACATTTGAGAATGGTCTAGGATGCAAACATCCAGATGTGCCTCAATGTTATGTTACACTCATATGTACATTTTATATCTTCTTTGAATATACTTTTTTCTCTTAAATGATGGGTGGATGCTTAGGCCTGTCAACATGGGAGTCTTTATAACTGAAAGTTCTTTTAGCTTTTAACACATCCTTATACAATTACCTCTCTCTCTCTTCCCTGCCCCCCTTAATTAAGGGCTTCTATGTGCCTTTGTTACTGATGTGGGCAACTTGAAGTAGTCCTCTTCATGATCTTTTATTCATGCTAGTCTATTTTTGTCAGCTACTGTAAAGAAGCCTAACAGCATTATCATTTCTCACGTCAGATTTTTGCTGACAGCACGTACTGGAAGGTTCTCAGTGACAATATTTTATGTTGTCATCCTTGGTGCCAGGATGTCTTTTAAAAACATTAGAATATTAAAGAAAACCCCCTTGGACTAACCTGCAGCGTCATCAGCTTTTGTTGCTGTTATCCTCTTGATCTCTTTCAAAATATCTGTTTCATGTTTGTCCAAGATTTTACTAGATCTCTTTTACTAATAACACAAATTGTTCTAACATCAGTGAAGTTTGTTCTTACCAGCAGTTGCTTCAGGTGAAATGTCACTAATTCCAGTAATTAACCAATGTCAAGAGTGAGTGGATATGTTTATGTAAGATGGGAAAGGTGCCACTAGTTTGCACCACTACAGAATAAGCAATGTTGCACATATAAATGTTGCATACTTTCCAATAGATAGGTTAAATAGGTAACTAGTTTTGATTTAACACACACACTGGAATTGTATTTATTACAATCATTAACATCAAAGCACAGGACAAGTAACAGGAAATAAGTAACAGGAAATCTGCAAGGAAAGATAAGTATGAATATGAACTCTACTTAAGCGTTCATTCAGTCTTTGTTTTTAGTCATACGAATTTAATTGCAAGAAATGTGTCACTGATCACAGAATGAAAGAGGACATTAAATCTGGCAATCATATATATTTATTGACCGATCTTCAGCCACAGAAACAATCTTGCTCCCATCTGGACTGTATTTCACTCCCCAAACCTGAAATAAGCAGAGAATACAATTTATTACTATAATGCATAAAACAGACAACAATAAATACAACAGCAGTACAGGAGAAGAAACTGGTGACCAGCAGAAAAACGTTTATTCACACTATGTATTAAGTGAATTGTAATAGAACATACACATTCTGGAAGCTGTCCCCTGCTTCTGTTGTCAAGAAACCAATGTGAAAACACAATGGATAAGGTATTTCACATGAGGAATCCAGAGAAATGGAGTCTGACACAAAAGTGTGAGTCAATAGCAACTGGATAGTCAGAATTGGTCAGCATCCTGTTAGCTGCAGTACATCAACAGTTTATAATGTAGAACTGAGGTTATTACACTAACTGGACATACATCTTACGACACAGCTAAAAGATTTCAGATTACATAACTGGCAACAGATCAATCCTACATCCATATAAAATTTCAAGCCTTCACATTGACTATCTGCATTACATTCCTCTCAGATAAACAGCCATGTCAAAGTTGAGTTAAAAAATAACATTTTGGACACCTGCTCTGTCTCCATTATCGGAGTCAACAGCACTGGCTGATCACCAAACAGTATTTTAGTGCCTTCATCCATGTTGAAGGGGACAAATTTTAAACCATTCAACTCAGTGAAATCATTGTTCCACTCTTTGTTCAAACTATGTTACATTTACATTCTAAAGGATTTGGAAAAACACACAGTAAGTCACCTGGTCAGTGTGTTCATTAAATGTGTGGATGCACTGTCGGCTACTTAGTTCCCACACCCTCACTGTTTGGTCAGAACTGCTTGAAACAAAATGCTGGTTGTCTGGAGAAAAGGCGACACTGAGGACCCACGAAGCATGCCCAGACAGAGTACCTGCCACATTTGCATGTTGCCTGCAACACGTTACACACCACATGAGCACTAATAAAAAAGGCCTGTACTTATCGGTGTTTCTCTACTAATGTTTGAAAGTTTGAGCCATTCATGTAACATGAAAGCAAGCACACATCAATCGGCACAAAGCAAACCTCCAATACTCTTCAAAAAACAGGTCCCAGTCAGAAATACCAGAAAGATATGCTATGTCCATGAACACGATATCCTCCAATAACAAACTACTGCATCACTAATACAAAACATGAACTTGCCCCAAATTAAATTCGAGGACCTATGGTAGCTCACTGTGTATAATGACTACACTAGAGGCTGGATGACCATGGCTTTATTCCAAGCAGGATCACAGACTTTTCTCTTTTCCACTGCATCCAGATCTGCTCTGGGGCCTATCCAGCTTCCTACCCAATGTGCACAAGGGCTCTCTTCCTGGCGTAAAGTGGCCAAGTTGCAAGGGTGATCACCCACTTCTATACAGTACTGAGGTTAAGAATGCGTGGAGCTGTGCCACCAACACATCACACATCATGATACAGTGCTTCATTTAAGCAGAGAGTTAACTTTTATTAGAGTAAGGGAGGGGATTTCCGGATACCGTTTTGTTTTTCAAAGTTTCTGGCATGTCAAAACAATTTTTCTAAAGTTTTTTGTACCAGAATATCATCCAATGTTCTTTATTTAGCAGCCTGAAAAGGCCCAAGATATTAAAATAAATATAAACAAAGATATAATGATTTGAGTAAGAAAAGTGCAAAACAGGCTTCTGAGAAAAACGGCTGGTAATGTCGGACACTATCAGATATCAGTGTTGCATACTGCTCAACATTACAAACAGAGACTGAAACACATTTTGAATCTAAATAATAAGTAGGCAAGGTAACAATGTGGAAGTACTTCTAAAGTGACCCTCGGGGAACTGGTAACTGTTCAATGAACTGAGGATGCAAGACAGCGGCTTTATGACTGCCTCCAAGAGCAATGAAATTTAAAATACAGAACTAGTTTAGTGATTAAGTGTCATACTGAGAGTTCAATCAAAGAATTTATTGTGCCTGGATATCAATACTAACTCTAGATAAAGCCGCAATAAGGGAAATATTGAAGAAATAACACCGGAAAAGGAGTCTACAGAAGTTTTAATCAAAGCAACAATATGGCAGAACTTCTTTTCAAGTGTTATATCCACTTTGTTCTACAGACAGTACACACATATGAACTCGTCCTTCTCTGTCCCTGCACAGTCTTCCCTGCCGAATCCTCGCAATGGATATTCTTGTTGTTTGACACAACAACAGCTTATTACTGTGTCATTTCATAAAACGTTCGAACCAGTTTGTGCCTGCCGCTTCTTTGAGGACTGAAAATGGATTTGAGATTGTATTCTGGCCTACTAATTGGATTTCTTGAGAAAGGTCCGAGTTTGAGTGTACATAATCACACAATATAGAACGAGGAACATTATATTTCTTTGAAACTGCAAGATAGCCCATTTCCTTGTTGCGTACTGCCCTTATTCTTTCACCATGTCTTCGTTGTACCACGACTTCAAACCACATATCCTTTGTCTTGTACTTGAAGACATCTGGAAGAAGCAATGTATCGAGTTTATCAACCCTGACATCCTCTCTTTATGTTGAAAAGAGAGAACTATAGCGCAAATTCCAAACAATGTGTTATTTATCCAGACACTGCTGGATTCGCAGAGCATTTACGGTCGTAATACCCTCCAAACCAAGTGAGCCCTCCATGACTGAAACTATTTACGCCTTCCTATGTTGTTGAATGTCAAACAATGCATTTGACTTGCCAAAAGAAAGACCAACTGACATGTAGTAGGCAATGTCAGATACTATCCGACATTACCGCCCTCTGCTATCCACATTTATGGCCACCTCACGCCCACAATTGTTCTTACACAAAACCTATTGGCACTAACAATATCACTCATAGTACAACTAACAGTTAAAATCAAGCTCATTTGAATGCAGTATACTGAACTGCAACAAATTTAATAATAACTGCATACTTAAAGAAATTCTGCTTGCCTGTAAAAACTTTCATTTCTTGAAAATACGCAAAAGTGGCTGTACACTGGACACAACTGACTTTACCAGTATGGCGACAGGTCACAACAACTTTTCTGTGGCAGCAGAACTTAATTCATCTGTTCCTTGCAAAATTGCAGCACCAGTATCACCTACAGAGGGGTATCTGGAATTACCAGACCTATCCGACAATCCCCGCCCTTACTCTACGAATTTGGTGGGTATGGTAGCAAACACTGTTTACACACTATGGTGGTTCTTTACAAACCACAAAGTTGTTGGTTCTTCAATTTTTCAGTGATTCATTTTCAATACACTTCATGATCAGCACATCAATTTGGTAGATGAGCTGGAACAATCACTTATTTAACAGGTTACAACATAAACTGCAAGTTCTCAGTCAAGCACAAGATAGGAATGGAAAAGAAAACAGAAGGCAGTTCCTCTATCTTTTCTGTAAGTGTGTTATTTAATGATAATGTAAATTATTAGGATTATATACATGTAGTGTCAGTACAGCCTGCATCAAATGTAAATTATTTTCTTAACTTAATTCATAATACTAATTACTTTTACTTTTAAAAATCAAAGAATCTTATATATAAATACATTCTAAATAAGTGTCTTTGGTTATACTTTTCTATCTTACAGACAGTTCCCTTCTTTGGTTCAATGTTTCTATCTTCTACACTACATCCTTCAAGTATGAACAATAAAGGGAAGGAAACACAGAAACAATGAGCAAGAATGAAACATAATTTTTGAGCCAATAAACACAATTGTACTAATGAATTTGCACTGCAATTAGGCAATTATGGCCATTAAAACTTGTATGGTATGGCCAATTTCAGTACACACACACACTGAATATAAAATCACAAACCAAGTAATAATAAACTGAGTTAGCAAAATTAAGAATGTTTAATGATGAATACCATCCTCTAGGACAGGGACTCTGTGGAGACTGGTAGAAGTCCCTACCAGACTACAGTGTGCCCTGCTTTGTCTTGTCAAAGATCATCTGGGCATCAAATCACCAGACACATACAGCATTCCCTGCAAATGTGGAAAAGTGTACACTGGACAGACTGGTCACTCCATCAAGACCAGGGTTGATGAACACCACAATTATCACATGACACCACATAATATCCCAGTACAGTGCCGATCTCGCCACTGTAATATGATTGTACTGACCAGAGAAATCAACAGTGGCAGAACACAATGTTGCTCTTGACCATCACATCCTGCCTAGCACTACCATCCTGGCCAAAAAATCCAGGCACATGGACCACCTCATAAAGGAAGCAACAGAGATCAGGTTGCACCCCAACAACATGAACCAGGGGGATGGTTTCTGCCAAAGTAGCTCATGGAAGTCTCTCATCCAGTCTCTGAAGGAAAGGCAGCAGCAGGTGTTCTCTAGGACTGGGACAGTCCTGCCCTCCTTCAGCACTAAGCACCCATATGAGTAAGACTTACCGTATATTCTCGAATCTAATGCGCACCCTTTTTACAGTTTTAGAGGGCTAAAAAATCAGATGCGTATTAGATTCGCGTGCGGATTAGATTCGCGGTCTAGAGCTGGATTTTGGAAAAATCATTGAGCTGCTGTACGTGCCGTAAGAACAATACAATACAATAATCTATTATTTTATTATTTATTATTATAATTTATTATTCATCAGACTCGCCATCATCACTCATAACTGAATCGTTATCCGTGCTCTCCACCCAGTCACTATCATCTTTATCTTCAACATCGTCCTCCCATACAATGTCATCGCTGCCTTGTGTTTCCGCCATAGTCGAACGCTGCTTTCATCAACTCCAAAAATTGCAGCGGCTTTGCGGTTTCCATTCTCCTCTGCACACCGAATAACTTCACGTTTGAACTTTGCCGTATATGAGAGTCGTTTAGATTTCAGGTGTCCCTCTTCCATAACTACGGTACACGACAAATTGGAATAAGCACCTCCCACGTTTCAACAACTAAGGCTCAGCTGGCATCAGACGAGATTGCGCACGCTGTTGAGAAAGGCCCCGCCTCTATTGGTATGACTCATCGGCCACAGGCGTAGCGTCAGATTTTAACGCATTCGTAACATCCAATATTATTCAATCAGTCGCCCCGTGGGCAAGGGGTGGTTGAAGGAAAGGTGCGGATTAGAATCGCGAACTAACTTTTTTTCGTTTAAGAAGTCGCCAAAAACTGGGTGCGCATTAGATTCGATTGCGCATTAGATTCGAGAATATACGGTAAATCTGTTTACCCTCCACTTCCCAACCACTACAGCCCAGACAAAAACCTTATGTATGTATGTATGTATGTATGTATGTATGTCACTACCATATTTACATTTTTCACCATTTTGGGGCCTAAAATGTATGTTTTGTTAGCCTAGTTTCCCCATTTCAAACGCTCAATTCCTGCTAATGCAGCAAAAGATCTAGTCCCTCCTCTCTTTCCATGGCTCTGATTGGCCACAATCTTTGCAACCTGCCTATACAACTGACCCATTTCTATCCCCCTCCCCCAGCCCCAAGCATAAAACTGAAATGGAGTAAAATAAATATTATGTCACAATGAGCAGTCTACTGGAAGAATTAACTTATAACCCAACATCAAAGAAATAAACACATACTACACTGCTTACTTATAAAAAAACAGTAGGACTTAGTTTATGCTACACTAAGAAGACCATAATACATACACATCATACAGCTTCATATGCCCATCATCTGAAGCTGTCAAAAGGAGCTGTGAATCAGGAGAGAAGCACAATGACCTGATTGGCATGGCATGGCCTGTAAATAAAACATTTCTGTCTCATATGTTGCATGCCAAACAATGGACATTAAGTACTATCTTTCTTTAGCCATAGGCTAAATACAAAATGGAAATAATTATTTTGTGTGCATGTATCATACATTGCAGCTAATAAGGCTGAAGATAACAGCATAGGGCTCAATGTCACAGGCTTTAAGAAACAGACCATATAATACCTTCGAGGGTGTGAACCAGTTTTCCAGAAGCAACATCAAAAATGTTGATAATACCGTCAATTGCTCCACTGGCAATATACTTTCCATCTGGGCTCTGAAAAATCAAAATATAACATATTCTTGGGCTACATGAATAGGGTTCCATTTCACTATGGCATGGTGCATACTTAGGTTGTACATGAAGGAAATGTACTCCAGCTAAATAGCTGTGAGTATATTAGGTAAGCAACCATCGGCATCGGCAAGGAAAACAATGCTTTACCTTAAAACACTAGCATGTTATAAAACATTACACAAGGCTACAGACTTTGACAGATTTTTTGGAATGACGTAAGAAATGGAAAACTGGACAGAAGATTTGGAATTTAAAATGTCAAGAGTATCTGGATTCATTAAAAACAATTACAAGAGATTTAGATTTAACAGGAGTACAGGAGGTCAGATAGGACATGCATGGCACTGAACCAGCAAATGACACAATTTTCTATGAAAATGACTAGGCTAATAACCAATTATGGACAAAAGAGGGCAAGCTTTGTTAGTGACAGGATGTCACACACAAGTTGTGTGTCAAAATGTCACCAGTTAACACGTTCACTGCCGGGTATTTAAATGCCCGAGGGTGTTAAATTGCCAGCGATTTTTTGAATGTTAAACAACTAGTGCGTTGTCGTATAAAAAAATCAATTACGAGGAAACTATAAGAGATAAAAATTTGAAATTTTGAGCACACCTTTAGTAATGTTTCAGTGTATGATATCATGTGTAGCAGCCTTCTGGTGGAGAACAACACCGCTATGCACGCAAACAAATCTCGTTTCTTTCTTGATATTTCTCCGTATACACACTCGAAATCTTCGTGTAGGTGTCTTGTCTTTCTTTGTAGGAGGGATATGCACGAGTTTATGGTTTTTCAATTTTCCATCAAGCCTTCCAGGTGGGTCACTTTTCGGGGCTTGTTTCAGTGCAGTTGGTGTAGGCGTTCTGCTCGAGACTTGCGACTAGTCTGATGATGATGTTGATATATCTTCACTTGTGTGTATAAGATTTTCACTGACATCCACTAAGTAATCTAGGAATGATTTGTGGGAATTAGGGTTGGATTTTGTAAATACAACATAACTATTGAAAAGTGCACATTGGAGAAGGTAAAAAAAAGACTTTCTTAGGCCATGTTACAGTTTTATGGATGAAGGGATAATAGGGAAGGTATTGGTCAGCTGTATCAACACCATGCATGTGTGTATTGTAATCTGGTACGCATTTAGGTTTTTTCTTTGTGACGCCAGTACGTCTTCTCGAGTCATCTACCGCAGCTGCAGTGTGAAGTGCTGAAATCATGTTTACGAGTCTCTTATCTTGGTGCGTGACCAATAGTACATCCTGATTCCTATGAAAAGTGACCTCACCCTTCTTCAATGGTTTTTTTGCCTCTTCTATCATGTCCTTGGGAAATTTTAAATCTGTTCCTAGACATCGTTTGTGAAAAAATGGGTGTTAGTAAAATGCCTCTTGTTTACCAGTACCATACTAATTTTGGTTTTCGAATTACACCTGTAAGGAACATCATACCAAGACATTTCTTCATTTCATATGTTCTCACAAGTTTCCATTGTTCACTATGTGCATGTTTAGTAACGGGTTGTGGCATTATCGCGATCTGTTGTTGTGCGTACAAATTTGTCTGGTTGACAACAATTTGAATGAGTTCTGGAGTGTTGTAATTATCAACATATTCCATCATATCTGTTCCATTTTGAACAAACTGTACTGCTGGATTTCCTGTGAAGAGTGGAATACTTGGTTGATGATCTTTTTCACAAAACCAGTCTACACTAGGGCCCGGACCCAAGTCTGAAATGTCGTTCTCATCATCACTCTCCTCACTACTCGCTATTTCCGGGACACAATCTGCGTCTGAATCACTGGCATTCACAAGTTCCTCATCAATAGAAGCCACTATTCTCTTCAGTTCTAAGCAATGTTCTTTTCTAGTAGCCATATTGCACTTTAAGTATAAATAAACTCACAAACAACTTCACAGAAAGGAAACACACTACTGACTGCAGCCTCACAAATCACTTGCTTAGCTGCAGACTAAACATAAACGTTTTGACATATTTATGATATTTTTCTACCCTAATGTAGTGACCAAATGCATATATTTTTTCTAGTTACATCAGCTAGGGATTACTAAAGATGTAAAATATGTTTTCTGACAGAAATTATTGTGTGTGTGGCCTATTTAACGCAAAAGAGCAGAGTAAACTGTAGATCGACTAAAGTCGATGCTGGCAATTTAAAACGTAAATACTTAAATTGACCATGGTCGACTTTGACAGTGAATGTGTTAAGTGGGAATACACATAACAAAAGCAATTAAGGTTAATGTACAGCAATGTTTTGTGGGACATCATTGGCATCACAGACATCCAGATGCTTGTAACATTGTGTTGCAAGTGCAAGTGCATTATTCTGTATAAGTTCTCTACTCACATATGCAATGCTGAGAGTAAATTTTCCTCTCGTATCAAGGGTTTGCTCTTGTTTACCAGATTCAACTCCATACAGAGATATTTTTCCAGAATGACTTCCTGAGATGATAAACTTATCATCAGGTGAAAAAGCAACTGTCCAGATATCCACTGGTCCAACTTCAATGCTGCCCACTTTCTCCCCAGTTGCAAGATCCCATAACCTGAGGCTCGAGTCCAATGAACTTGAAGCACAAGCTGAAATTATTAAAATTACTGTGTTATGGGATGTAACAACACACAGACTGGTAGATAGTTACCAACATTTCAGAGAAAAATGCTGCAACCATTTTCTATTTACCCAGAAAATGGAGGCAACAAGGTGTTCTAAAACCTTTGTGACTACCTACAGACTATTTGCTGTCAACAGCAGAACAGTCATCTTCCTAGTCACCACAATAAGAACAAATAAATTCACACTAAAAGCATAAAGTTCACATCTATGGGTTCTATAATCCATCACACCATATAGAACTTAAGCTATAACCTACTAGACACATATGAATGGCTGCTACACTCTATTTAACTAAGGAACCAACAATCTGCAGATTTTTCATGCAAAAATGACACAATCAAGACAGCTACCTGCCAATATCACAGATGAGTATAGATTTTAACTGCTTGTATCTTACACTTTTACTCACTTGTACTGTCTGAATTAATGGCAACTGAGACAACTCCGAGTGAATGGCCCTCAAGTTTGTGTTTTAGATCTAGACGGCCATTCTTGAATATCCAGACCTTCACTAAATCATCTACACCTCCTGTCACAATATAATCCACTGATTCTGCTGCAGCAGTTGAATCTCTGGAAGCAAAAAATCAAATTATTATTATTATTATTATCTGCAATATAAAATGTCAAGACAATCTATTCTGCAGTTCTCAGATAGATAAGCAGAATTTTAGTATGAGGTCAATATATATAAGAACACAGCTTCAAATGTAGTGCTGAGAGTCAATAACCGGCAGTAGAATGTCTTGGGGAGGGGGATGTTGGACCAGAAGGATGAGGAAGGGTAGGAAAAAAAGAGAAACCTATTGATCTACCTTGATGATTGAGGCAGCAAGTTCCTCTGAAACTCCAGTAAATATCTATCAGCACACACTGCGTCAAATAACACAAGAAGGTTATCATAAACTGGTAAATGGGTTGACAGATCGAACTGAATATGGGCCCATTAAAACGTTGATCTTATCATTTCTTGACCTCTTTACATGTATTGCTTTAATACAACAAACTTCAAATACGAGAGGAGTGCTGTAACCTAGTGTTTTACTCACTTTTGCCAGCTTGTAAATCCAGACTGTGTTAAACTGAAATGGAACACATACCTTGATTCTTCACCATCGCCGTTTTCTTCATCTTTCTTCTTCAATCTTCCCCAAGCACAACTCCATATACTGTCCTCATGCGCATTGTCTTTCCTATACAGTACGGAATGCTGGAAAAAATGTTTTTAAATAGTGATATAACCTACAAAGTATAACCATAATTCACATTGTTATCTTCTGTGTTATCGCATAACTGTAACTTCTTGTCCTCCAACAAAAAACTACAGACAAGAAAATTATAACGCATATTCATTTTACGTAAATTTTTAATTACCATCTTACTATTACAGCGTAAAACCCCTTGCATTTTGCAAAACTAAAGACCCTAATTAAATCCAATGTTGGCACCAATGAATTCATGCTTTCATGCTCGCAGATGCCTCTTGATGACATGTGGCAAGATCGTTCTAATCACGGATAAGATCTCTTCGAATCCATAATTGCGATCCATAACTACTTATTTATACGTGTTTTCCATTTCACTGTTCATTAACCATCCTATTATTCAACGTTACATGTTCTGAGCCAATGGAAGCATAGTTCAATAAGTTATATATGAATAAAGTAATAATCTGCACAGTTCGATAACATCGACATGCCACACAGACTGAATCTTCTGGTGATGGACAGTACCAGTACAATCAGAATATTGGACTAGCCGGGGTTCGAATCCCTGCAGGGGCAAGTGACTTTTCTGTTCTCCAAAACGGTCAAACCAGCTTAAGGGCCCACCCAGCCTCCTGGTACCGTTGAGCAAACGTATATACAGCACGCATAAGTTTCCCGTGGACCAAGTGGTCTGGACATGACACCACTCACCTTCATCTAGTGTCGAAGTGAGTGAAGCTATACCTCTGCTCCCCCTATATGCCTTTATGCCTTATGCATAATTCGATGGCTGAACCGAAAATACTTATGGCACAACTCTGAAATCCGTGGTCACAATAGTCCAGGCAGTGGCTTGAAGTACTTGTGTTTACGAGACACTTTCATAATGGGATTTCTAAGAACTTGATGTTGGCTGTTGACCCTTATCTCCCAGTGTGGGCACTTACTATAACCGCACAGAAATAAGTCGGTCCAAATACAATGCCAGGGGGGGGGGGGGGTTCTATATTACCATTTATGACCCGTGGTTGCTGCAGTGAAAGAGATGGGAAATATGCGTACAACATAACATTAAGGAGCGTTAGGACCTTCGTGCTTTGGACCCTGCTCAGATGGTAACAATATTTAGTTGGCTTACACAAGCATCTTCGTAGCGTCATAATTTCAAACCCCGTATTAAACTACTTGTACCTAAAGGCACACTAATGGCAGTGGTATCAAATGATCATGGTTCTGTCATCATCATCATCATCATCTTTATTAAATTCCTTAAATCCATTATAAGGTCTCAGAGACCTGCCGGGTATAGAACTAGTCACTTACATAACAATATAATAAATTTAACATAAAACAACAATAGCATTAAAAAGTAATAAAACTTCCCTAATAATCTGTATAGATTATGATTGCTATAAAAGTATTCTATTGTAAAAATAAGATAACAATGAAATGAAGTTAACAAAAATTACATAGATAGAATTTCCTGATATTAGCAATCACAACAAACCAAGATCCTACTTGAAGTCGGTATTGAAATATTCCTCTAATGATTAAAAGATATGAGTCAGAAGAAAATTTTTTAAGTTACTGTTGATTTTTCTTTTTTCTTGAATCAAGCACTTTATATTTGAGGGAAGATTATTGTAAACCTTGATGCCAGTGTAGTAAACACCTATTTCAGCTATTGTAAGTCTCAAGTGTGGTAGATGAAGATTAGTTCTATTTCTAGTATTCATAGTGTGGATTCCACATTATGTTCAAACATGTTATTACTATTAACTACAAATAGTAATAAAGAAAGTATATACTGCGATTGAAATGACAAAATTTGTAACCTTTTTAATTGTTCCCTACAAGAATCCCTACTTCTGATATTTGTAATTATCCTAATTACTCTCTTTTGCAGCCTAAATATATTGTTGCTAATTGTAGCGTTCCCCCAGAATATTATATCATAAGACATTATGGAGTGAAAATAAGAAAAGTAAATCACTCTCAATGATTCCTGTGACATATAGGGCTTAACCGCCCTAATTGCATAACAGGCCATACTAAGTTTATTCATGAGGTGATTAAGATGGCTTTTCCAGGATAAGGTAGAATCAATAATTAAAGAAAGAAATTTGTTCTGTTTGCAAGTACTAATCTCGTTGTTATTATTATAACCAATCTTTATATCGATTTGATGGCTGTTTTTTGTTCTAAAGTGTAAATACTTAGTCTTATTAAAGTTTAATGATAACAAATTACTGCTTTATGTTTATGTTATATATTAAGTTCCAGTCGACAGGGTGTATTATTACGGACCACTTGAATGTGTGTCAAAACCTCTTTTACAACCCTACGCTTGGCACGGAATATGAATTATTTGCGATCAATCGCTCAGGGACACCAACATGTGAAATTTTCCTTACACTATATTGAACTATTTTATCGTGTGTCACGGTACATTGTGACGTACTATATCGAACAGACTAAGACTAGTCTCAAAGACTAGTTCCGGTAGGTATTATGTTTCAATCGAAGGGGTGTATTATTACGGACGACCTAGATGTGTGTCAAAACCTCTTTGACAACCCTACATTTGGCACGGAATAAGAAATATTTGCAATCCATCGCTCAGTGTCACCAACATCTTCCGTATACTGAATTGAAATATTTTATCATGTGTTATTATTTGTTAGATAATGTTAAGTACACGATAGTCTGAAAGTGTAAAAAGCAATCATTTGACATTCCTTTACAAACTTTCCTAATTGCTAAAATTGAATTCAGGGAAGTTGGTGTCCATACATAGATATTGGCAACCCTGCGAATGCACGATTTCCCGCCAATTGTGGAGTAAGCGCATGGTGCTTAATTTGGTTTTCAAGAAAGGGATCAGTTAATTGAACGTATATTTACTTGGTATTGATTGTTTAATGTATATTGGTAACGGTTGGTGCATTTTGTTGGAATTACTATGGATGTGGCAGAAGCACAAATCGGTCAACAGCGTGTGAGGGATGAAGTAGGGGTGAGATGTCAGAAACTGTTCCAAGATTTTTTAGAAGAGTAAGTAACTTCTTCATGTCTCTGTTGATGGAGTGATTGCCGTATACTGAATCCCCGCTGTGATAACTTAAAGTCATATCCAGATTGCAGAGTAGATGGCTGCCTTCACATTTATGCTTTTCAATGTGCCTTAATAATTTAAACTATCTTATGGACCATTGTTTTGTTCACAATTGATTTTTTAGTAATATACTCATTAGTTCATAATACTACTGAATTCGTTGGTTATACACTTACTGACTGCCGTGAATCATTCTCATCTGTAAATACACTACCGGTTGTGTAATTACAAATCAATTTGAATATTTCTTTTCAATTTTTAATGTAGACTAAAAGGGACGTTCATTTCTACGAAGTGTGCTAATTTTTGTGGACTGTCATGTGGTTCCAAATACATAGATTTCAAAGGCTTTGCAAGGAAGTTATTAATTTTTGCATACACATACATTTGTGAATGAAATTTGTCTTCAGTGAAGTTAAGCAAATAGTATTTAAAAGTACAGATAATGGATGGACATTTTGCTGGACTTCTGCATGTCGCAACTCAGTATTACACCAAAATGGGAATACTTGTCAGCTGTTGCTAACATTGTCGTCTGTCTCAATTTGGTTAGTACTGATATCATATGGTTTAGAAAGTTGCCTGTTGGTTTTGGAGATACTTAAAAATTCTTGTGCCCACATTGGCATAATTTGACCTCGTTTTAGCCCAGCAAAACATGTCATTTCTTTTTCTTTTACATTATATACTGATGTAATTTATTATTCATCTGTTCAGCAAAAAAGTCTGCCAACATGCACTGGAAGGATCATATGATGGTTCTTAATATGATTCATGCTTCATTTTTGCAAGCCAGTACATCTGATGGCATTTGACAGTGATAGTAACATGTTCCATGGGTATAAATTGAGATAATATTTAGGTGAAAGTAAAAGTATTTTAAATAATGAACTATTTGTGTTTTGTGTAGGTACAAGGAGGATGGCAAGATTAAGTATTTATATGGGGCTGAAGAGTTACGAAGTCCAGAGAAAAGTACACTTGAAGTTTGTTTTGAAGATGTTGAGAAGTATAATCAGAATCTTGCAGCCACAATAATAGAAGAATATTACAGGTAATGTTTATATTTATGTAGGTTTTCCTCATTTGGCACTGTGACAGGTTTGCATGCAGCTGTACAGAATTTAATCAAATAAATTACGATTTTGTTAGTGGAAAATAAGGGGAGTATTACATAGCTGGAATTAGCAGAAGTGTACATCAGGAAGTGAATTGCACCACTGTGGATGAGCTTCATTAGTTTGAACTCACTGAATTGGGTGTCATATACCTGTTCTTCTAACTAAAACGTAGTTATTTTCAAAGAAGATAAAACTCAATAACATGGAGGTTGAGAGAAATTGATGGACATTTATTTGTGTAGCACCTTCATTGAATGTATCTTTTTCTCCAGCATAAAAAATATAATCACCACTCTGTAATTCATCGACTTATTGGTTGGTACATAGACAGGTTTAAGACTGGTGCTGGGGTGTGTATGTGGGGCTCGAGAAGGGGGCATAGCTTCAATCTTGGGCTCCACACCACAGTATTCCAGGCTGAAATATATGCCATTAAGGCATGTGTAATGGGGAGTATAGAGTACAGGTAGGAATATCCGTATTTCTGGCAGTCAAGCAGCCATTAATGCCCTTGACAATATCCATATAAATTCTAAATTAATCTGGGATGCCATCAATCCCTGGTGAAACTGGCAGAACATAACAGGATTCAACTGGTATGGGTGCTAGGACACATGGGGATTTATGGAAATGGAATAGCTGATCAGGGCTTCTGACTTCCACTTATAGGACCTGAGCGTGCCCTTGGCATATCTGCAGAGTTGTCAGAAGAGTGATTAAGGGCTGGACGAGCATGAAACACAAGTATTGGCAGTCCATTTGTGGACAAAGGCAGGCTAAGGGCCTTCTTTAAAAGACCATCTACTAAAAGAGCTGGGGAATTGCTCAGCTAGAGTAGAAACCAGCTGAGAATAATAATAGAACTGCTAACAAGACACTGTCATTTAAAAGGACATCTATTTAAATGGACTGGTAGACAGTCCAGGGTGTGATAGATGCAAAGAGGCATTTGAAACAGCCTCACGTGTTCTTTCTGACTGTGAGGCACTGGCAGTATGGGCCATCATTTCATAAAACCAGGTGACATTACTGACATCTCCCTCAACAAGTTACTGCACTTTGTTTAAAGTGCGGGGCTGCTGAATGCCTAAAAAAGGGGTTGCACAAGAGATCAGAAATGGTCGAGGTACAAAGATCACTGCAGTGTCCGCCCTACTGTACTTTACTCCACTGGCAAGGGGAATGCATGATTAAGTCCTCTCCAGTTCATTCCAGACTTTGTGAGGATAATGAATTCCTGACACAAAGCAAAATGACCACAAGGTTAGACCTCACATTCAGAAATTGCAGACAAAATCAACAGAGAAATTATGTATCTTCCTTATCACTATTCACAGTTCATCTGCTGTATCAAATCTCCATGGCCTTGAGATTAGGGTGGTAGATTTTTAGCCAGAAGGTTGTGGGTTTGCATCTTATGTTCATGTATTGTGGT
Source organism: Reticulitermes speratus (assembly GCA_021186555.1). Lineage (NCBI taxonomy): Eukaryota > Metazoa > Arthropoda > Insecta > Blattodea > Rhinotermitidae > Reticulitermes > Reticulitermes speratus. Next base: position 32,265,310 of record JAJKFL010000003.1, on the reverse strand, counting down.
TGTTCCTGGTAGTATCCATGTTTGATAATGCTTACTAATGTTTCAGTTGTTTGTTCGTGAATGGCGACTAGGAATATTTTCCCTGTTCCCAATTCTACCCCCTGATATATCCATTAATCTTTTATGTGATGGCTTCAGTTATATTTGTGTTTGATAAATTTGCTTTTATCTGTCTCAACTCCCTTTCCGTCTCCTAATTTTTGAGATACTGTTTCTGTGTATTCTGTAATCATTTGTTGAAAAAATTGGTAACAGTTGCTTTGCTTCATGTTGTATATTTGGTATTCCATTCCTTTGGTGTTTGATGTAACTTTTCTGATTATAGCATATGTTAGTAGCATTACTTCCAGAAGTGTGAGACTATGTCTTATTGTTCATAATACTTGTACTTTTTATTGCTGTAAATTGTTTCTTGTTGGTAGTTTTCTGACACTTCCATTCATACTTGTCATTTAGTTTTTCAGGTTTGTACATTTCCATGTTGTCACATTTCAGGCATTTTATTTTGTTCCTTACCAGTCTGGTGAATTTTAAGGATTGCAGTGCCTTGTTATGGTCAGTAAATAGGTATACAAGAATAGTTTTGTTTGGAATTTCATCTTCCCTGATGAAAGTTCATCCACATTATCCTTCTGGGTTATGTGGCATTTCTTTCAGTTCTTCTCGCTATCTTTCCGTCACTTCGGTGACCTTGTTTGACATGTTTGCATCTACCATAGTTTTGATGTTCCCTTTGTTTTCATAGAATGTGCTGCAGTCATAGTTATTGTTACTGCTACAATTTCCTGTCTTTACAGATGATTAACTTTACTTATTTTATTTGGTTAATGTCATGGTTTATTACAAATGGTTAGGCTATAGGTCGATGCATTAGCATGTTCATTTATAATTTCTTCATTACTAGTAGCACTGACTTCTTGCACCAAGAATTTCTGTGATGGATGGCACTGGTTTTTTTTAGGGGGGGAACTGTGAATGTTGTTAGTAATTCTGCTTGTATGTCAACTAGATTACTGATATTATTTAATTTTAACACACTATGTTGTGGTTAAAAAATGTTATTTATTTTATGAATGATGCCAGTATAAGAACTAACTTAATCGTTTCGAGTTCACATTTAACATTCAAAAACTGAATTTTTTCTACACAGTGCATTTATGTTGTATCCCTCTGTAGCCATAACTGATTGGGCTTTATGATTGAGACAGTCTGTTCTCTGTGAAGTAGGAAGTGAATTTTTAAATGTAACTTAGATTATTAATCTTTAAAGCATTATATGGTACATTCACTCTTTTTCTGAGAACCAGTTGCTGTCTTATTGCTTTCAGGATATTTCCGTTCCTGTGTCAAGCAGTACGTAACTTTGCGAAAGATCGAGGGGAAGCAAAAGATGACAAGGAGTACTATGTGAGTTTTACAGATGTGCCAACTCGCCACAAAGTTCGCGAATTGACAACAGCAAAGATTGGAACCCTAATTCGCATCTCAGGGCAGGTGGTACGAACTCATCCAGTTCACCCAGAACTTGTGTCAGGAACATTCATCTGTTTGGACTGTCAGACAGTGATAAAGAATGTGGAACAGCAGTTCAAGGTACCTGTCATTTTTGTGTTCCCTGAAGATAATCATCCTTGCAATATTACTGTGAAGGCTCCCTGTATTTTTTTTATCCTTGTTGCTAGGTATACAGACCTTTAGAAACCTCAGGAAGGGACATGTTATAATGGTTTAAGTGTTTTGGTTTGATTAGAATGTGGCCATTCCCCACTACCACTTTTGGTTTTAATTTGCAGTTTTTGTATAGCATTTGAAATAAATAAATAAATAAATTAGTAATCTATTTTTTTTTCTGTATGAGTTGACCCAGTATCATTTGTGCACTAATCTTAGCAGTCAGTATATCATTCATTCATAAAAGAGTATTACAGTATGGTGTTGCTAAAATGCTCTAATGTATTGATGCAGGCTGTAACTGTTGCTGTGACACATTTTTATCAGAACATTGTTCATTATTGATGATAAAGCATTGCACCACAAATATCAATAATTTATAAATGTTAGCCCATCTCTTAAATTTGTTTGTTTTTTTTATATGTGTGGTGTTCTGTTTCCAAGCATCATGTTTTAATGCACTTCTGGATAGTGTGAGCATCTGTTTATGTATGTATTTATTTATTTGTTTATTTATTTATTTACAAGACTAAGGGGAAGAGTATAACTGATACATAAAATAAGAAATTGTGCATTCCTTTTATGATTTTGAGAAGATTATTTTTTGTTTTATACACAGTATTTCTGGCTGTAGGACTTTCAAGCAGATGAAATTGGCTGCATGACAATTTATCTTTTACCGTGCTTGGCTCAGAATTATCCTGTAATTAGCATGAATGAGATTAAAAGCTTCAGATTTACTAATTTAGCATATTTTATTAAATTCTTGGAATTGTTGCTGCCATTCAATTCATAATTTTGTGTTTGCTATTCAAAAAAGTAAAGATTACAATAATGTATACAGAGCTATAGTTCATCCTGTTCTTGTGTTGCTTGTAAAACCTGGTCTCTCATGTTAAGAGAAGAACACAGGCTTAGGGTGTTCAAGAACAGGGTGCTGAAAGGAACATTTGGACCTATGACAGACGAGGCTGGAGAAAACTCTGTGCCATTCCTTGCCAGATATTATTAGGGTGATCAAATATAGGAGGATGAGTTTGGTAGGAATGTAGCACATAACAGAGAGTGTAGGAATGGATACAGTGTCTTGGTAGGAAAATCTGAAGGAAAGAGACCATTTAGACTGCCTAGGCACATGCGGGAGGATAATATTAAAACGGACTTTAAAGGAATAGGATGAAAGTTTATGGACTGGATTCATCTGGCTTACATTAACATGGCTGTAGGGAATTTCTTGAATAGCTGAGCAACTGATATTTATAAAATAAATTGTTGTCCTCCAACATGTGGGATCTCTCTGCCTACATAGTTGTGCACTTCCAAGCTGAAGTCATGTAAGACAGACTAATTTGTTTTGGCTACATAATTTTCATGACCATAACAGCATTCCACATCCATCTATTCATTGTAACAACTCATGGCATGTAACCTTACTTCAGGGTTTCAAAATTGTTTTTCCATATTATGCATATTGTTGCCATTCTTATTACTGCTGTTGTTAATTCACTGTTGTCATACAGTTACATAAGTGTGCCAATAAGGAGGAACAGAAAGAGGTGCATAGGTTCTAAATGTAAAAGACAGGTAGTACGAAAGGAAATTGTTTATATGGAACTTCCCTACTCTCATTCTCTCATGTAAATTTTTGTTGCGTTTTCTAGTTCACAAACCCAACAATCTGCCGCAACCCTGTGTGCAGCAACAGACGACGCTTTATGCTAGAAGTGGACAAGTCAGTGTTTGTAGATTTTCAGAAAGTTCGCATTCAGGAAACACAGGCTGAGCTACCTCGGGGTTGCATACCTCGTAGGTGAGTTGTCGTATCAATGATTACAATGCCATAGTTACTCACATAATTTATACAACATTACTTTAGACAGTAAATTAAAAGAAAAATGAAGTACCATACTTGTACCCCAAACTTTTAGCCACAAATCTTCAGTTAAATAGATGTGAGTATGTGTAAGTAATCATGTAATTTCACTCAGATGTGTATATTACCAGTTCAAAAATATAGCAAGGTTTTTGAAGTAATCCAGATGTTTACACTTGCACAACTAACGAAGTATGGGAGCTTAGACTTGTCAATGTCTGTGGGGAGACAGCTAGCTATAGACTTACAGTGGAAGGGAAAGAAGAAGAGGCTAAGAGGTATACACTAAGGAAGATCTCTCAGTCAGTGGCAGCCATATAGTGTACTTCTTCTGCTGACATGATCAGTGTGAGGGACTGCCAGATTAGAGTCAAAATAAACACTGGTGGCTCGTAACATATTGGCTCATGTAGTTACTTGAAACCTGCATGGCAGGAATTGTTTCTGTTTATTAAATTTGACAGACTGGTTAGGTGTCTAGTTTGTGTGAAATATTTGATCATATGAAAAATAAGACCTGGAGTTGACACTACATTTCACACCATGTCGGTGTATCTCTTCATAAAATGCAGGAATGCGTTTGTACATAAATAATTTCTTTGAGAAATGGTTATGTGGTTACTCAGTTAATTTACAGCAATTAATGTCTTAATAAAATGTAGTACTTTGTATTATGCATAAAAAGTGAAAGAATTTTGGTTCTGTGGCATGTTAAGATGGGAACTGTGACATTAACCTAGAGCAGGAATGGCAAACCTGTTTGTGACTGAGTGCCATAAATACTGGAAATCTGTAGTGTACCAGCAAGTTTGTGGGGATGGAAGATGTCTGGAGCTGGAAGCATTTTGAGGTAAAACTTTTTGGCCATGGTTAATGCTGTTTTATAAATTTCACTGAAGTTAAGTACAGTAGAACCCTGTTAAGAAGTCTTTCAAGGGGCCAGAGGATTAGGGACTCCTTAAGTGGGAAGACTTATTAAGAGGGAAGCTTATTAAAAGCAATAGGATTTCGGGACTTTAAAAATCAGACTTCTTACAGGGGAAAACTTCTTATGCGGGGACTTCTTATCCGGGTTCTACTGTAATTTAGAAGAGAATAAAGTGTTTCCTGCATGAGAAGTTTGTCAGTGGATTAGTGAAAAAGAACTCCTTAAAGGGGAAACCTCCTTATAAGGAAATGTAAAAATTAGGTTTTTTGTATCATTTTTATATTTTGGTCTGAGGTGTTTATTTTGTTTCATTTGTGAAGGTCACAAATGTGCATTATCAGGGCAATTTGGATATGCAGTGGCAATACCATAGCACTGGTTAGCTTTAGTGCTCAAGATAAATTTGTGAAACACAAATTATAATGGACCACCTAAAAAAACAAGTCCACAGACATTTGTTATCAGCACAGGTACACACTTTTACGTCACGTTCTCCGCCTCAAGACTCATTACATTGTCTTCAATGCCCATTAAGTCCAGCACATTATCATCTACTGCAACAAAATCTTCAAAACTATGCTTGAAGTTCAGATCTTGCTGCAAGTCTCCATGATATGCTCCAGTTAGTGAAAAATGAATAACAAAGTTGTGGAACCAGAGACACACAACCGATAACTCGCATGCAAGTGATGTGGTCTTCAGTTGATTATCGACTGTGGTACAAGTCAACCATCAAGAAATGAATGACAGTTATAAAGCCTTCTAAACATATTAAGTGGGAAATTTTTGTATAAAAATCCACATAAAATAAACTGCTAAAGCAGGAAAACTTTTTGCATGTGGACTTTGTACATGGGAAAATTTTACATTATTGTTATGGGAGTTCAGAAATCTAACTCTTACTTGGGAAAACTTTGTATCTGCAAACTTGTTATCAAGGAAACAATGTGACATGCTTCATGTAGATGGTATGGTATACGCTGCAACAGAAATTACAAACTGGAACAATGCTGTAGTTTGTTTTATTTATAAATCTAGAATTAACAATTTAATCGGTTGAGCCTATACTGCACTGGCTAAGGATGAATACTGTATTTCTTTGCCACTCGTGACATTCAGTGAGTTTTGTTTTCAAGTGAAAATATGGCAGTTCATCAAATACATTTATGTGCCAAGCAAAGTTTTGCCATGTGCCACTTTGGGCACACATGCTATAGGTTTTCCATCCCTGACCCAGACCATCTGTTTAGTAGTCACATGGTTCAAAGCACGGAATTGCAAGTTGTTGATTTTTCCCAGTGTGGAAGTGGTGCTGAGGGCAGATGCTGTGGAAAGTGTCCAGGCTGGAGATCGTTATGACTTCACGGGAACACTGATTGTGGTGCCAGATGTTGGGGCATTAGCTCTTCCAGGGGCCAAAGCTGAAGTTGGATCACGTCACAAAGCTGGTGAGACAAACACAGAAGGAGTTCGAGGTCTGAAGGCACTTGGTGTCCGTGAACTGCACTATCGCATGGCTTTTCTGGCATGTTCAGTCCAGTCAACCAATCCTAGGGTAAGCTGTGACTTAAACATTTTAACTTGCAGTAAGACAATTTTGGTTGAACTTGTAAATACATAATTTCTTCCTTTCATTTTTTCTGATATAATATTGGTGGGAATGTAGGAAAGGAAGTGCAGATACCCAAGCAGAATTGGGTCCAGTACTGTATACATGCCTCAGAACTACCCAAGTCTTGAGCACAAAGTCAATTTTGTGACTGTATGTGTTGTGATGAGAAGTTTACAGGTTTAAGTCTAAGAACATTCTTTATAATGGGAGCAGTTCCTTTTATAAGGGGGATGGAGTACTGTTTTCATAATGTATTTTTTTAGTGATGCAAGACTTTGAAACTCCTTTTTCTACATAAACCTGCAGTTTCTTCTATTTTAGTATAAGTGTATTTTCCTTAGTTATATTTCTTCATAATGAATTTTCTTCTTCACACCTTGTTTGTGCTGTTCCATGTTGTACACTTGTTATCATTTCTAAAGATTATGTCTGTGTTTTTGTGATGTATTGTATTGGGAACTATGCCCAGAATTTATTTTGTTTTATAATAAGTAGTGAATAAACTTAATTTTAGGTATATAAAGCCACAGAAATCTTGTGTTGCATTTAGAACTGTCTCGGGCAAATCTTTGTCCTCCATAGTAGTGACAGATAGGGTGAAAGTTTGTTACACAGCAATAGATGAAATCAGAAAATATGTTGTTGTAATGAGTTTTCATTACAGGCAGACCCTACAGTTTTCTGTAACAGTGACAGCCATGGGCTCCAAGGAGGAGTAATACAGTACAGTATGTTTAATGTCTGCAGTTGACATTGTTGCTGAGGCGGACTTACAAACATGTACAATTCCAATATTCATGCTGGCACTGTGTCTGCAAGTGTCACTTGCATTTACTGTATTGTTGTTGGGGTAGAGTTTCTTTGCAGCTTGCCATTAGAGAGGAGCCAGAATAGCATGGTCAGTAGAGTGACTAGGGTATGGGTTGGAAAATTTTGGATTTGATTCACAGTAGAGGCAAGAGATTTTCTCTTATTCAAAGCGTCCTGGCTGGCTCTGGGGCACACTGAGCCTCACATCCTGTGGGTACAAGGGGCTGTGTCCCTGGAGGTAAAGTGGCTGAGCATGAAGCTGACCACTTACTGCCAACCAATTTCAAGGTTAAGAATAAGTGGAGCTGTACCTATAAAGGTAAAGGTAAAGTTCTCCCTAGAACAGACCACGAAGGCCCAGAGGGGGAGTAGGGGTATAGCTCTACTCTTTCTTTAACCCTGGCACTAGATGAGGGTGGGTGGTCAACTCCACGCCCTGGCCACTTTACCCCCGGGAAAGAGACCCGATACCCATTGTATAGGAGGCTGGGTGGGCCCCAGGGCCGGTCTGGACGGCTGCAAAAAATCTCGCCCTCACCAGGATTCGATCCCCGGACTGTCCAGCCCGTAGCGAGTTACTATACCAACTACGCTATCCCGGCCCACGGATCTGTACCTATACTCCTCCTATATGTGTTCATGGTAGGCACAGGGGGACTTTACTTTTTCTTTACTTGCCATTACAGATGCCACTTTTATCCCCTTTAAACATTATAAGTAATGGAATGGTATGTTATTTTGACCTCTCTCTGGGAAGATTTTATTCCTTTCACATGCACGCTGTGCTGTTAGTGATTTTAGGCTATGTAATGCAGAGTCATGACAGGACACCGAGTGGTCTAGCATGTTCCTAATGCTGTATTACATATATTCATTTAACCCTGTTGTATTGTGTGATGATGTAGTGAAATGAAATATGATGTCAGTCCTGTTATAGGAGCATGCAGGCATATGATATAAAAGGCTACATGGTTGTGTGTTCTGTTTTTCAGTTTGGGGGTGGAGAATTGCTGATGGAGGAAGTTACAGCTGAAATGATGAAGCAACAGATGACTGATGCAGAGTGGAACAAAGTGTATGAGATGAGTCGTGATAGGAGCCTGTACCAGAATCTGGTTGACAGTCTCTTTCCATCAATTCATGGCAACGATGAGGTTAAGCGAGGTCAGTCCACACAGTAAACGCTTTGTAATGAAAAACAAAAATAACAGCATTGATTCTGCCAGAGGATCTTCCTTTCAGTAAAGTCAAGTTCATTTAAAATATTTCATTACTACATAAAAATTACATGTATCACAATCTAAAGTACCTCTTCTTTGTCTGGGTTTTTCATAAGGTAATTAACCTTTTGTGCAGTGTTTTCAGTCTTTTGAACTTCTTTTTCCTTTAGTTCTCATAAGAGAGATGTTTTAAATTTACTGCTTGGAAGTATGATTGGTGGTACTTGAATTTTGAGGTAAGGTGGAACATGGGATTGGAATCTGGAATATGAAGAAGTGTAGACACTATTGTGATAAATTTTGGCATGATATTAGTGCTTTGATATGTGACTTACAGGCGTTGTCTTGATGCTGTTTGGTGGGGTTCCTAAGAAAACAATGGAGGGAACTACTCTGAGAGGTGATATCAACTGTTGTATTGTAGGAGACCCAAGCACTGCAAAGTCTCAGCTACTGAAACAGGTATACCAAAAATTAGTCTTTTCTGTGGTATTAGTACATTGCAAATATGTGAGAATTTATGAAATTTATAAAGATATTTATTCTGACAAGTGAAGGACGAAATATAAAGTTGTTGCTGTAGACACTACACACTGTGAAGGCGTAAGGGGATTTGGGGATACAGCTTCCCTTATTCTTAACCTCAGCTCTAGGCAAGTGAGTGGTCAGTTTCATGTCGTGGCTGTTTTACCCTTGGGGAAAGAGGCCCCAGTACCCATTGTATAGGAGGCTGGATGCTTTGGGAGTAGAGAAAACCCTCTTTTTCTGCTGTCAGGAATCAAACCACAATTCCTTGTTCTTCCAGTTCATAACCTGGTTACTACAGACTGAGCTATCCCAACTCACATTCTAGCAGACACTTGTCCAAACATAATTGAAACTCATAATCTGAAGTCTGTCCCCTAAGTTCTAAGTGGCAACAGCGATGGTTGGTGATGTGGCAGTGGCAGTGGTAATGGTGTTTGGGATGCAGTCTTAATTTTTTTTGTTGCCGAGGAATCAGTAAAAGGTAAAGTTGTCCCTGTCCACACCATGAAGACATATAGAGTGAGTAGATGTATAGCTCCACTAATTCTTAACTTCAGCATTAGATAGAGGTAAGTGGTCAACTCCACACGCTGGCTGCTTTACCCCAGGAAAGAACCCCAGTACCCATTGAATAGGAGGCTGGGTGGGCATTAGAGCCGGTCTGGACAGTTTTTGGAGGAGAAAGTATGGATCCTTCCAGGATTCGAACCCTGGACTGTCGAACCTGTAGCGAGTCACTGTACCAACTGTGCTATCCTGGCTCATCTGAGGAAGCAGTGCGTAGCCCGTATAAAGCTAATGTCCCAGCATTCACTTGGAGGCATCAAGCAAAACAGTGGAAGACCTGTTGAAAATATTCTGTGTCTTGCCTGGTTTTAAATCGGGTGCATTGTGCCATTCTACTTCTCTTACACTCTGTTTGTGCAGGTAGCAGACTTCAGCCCCCGAGCAGTATACACTTCTGGCAAAGCTTCTAGTGCAGCTGGTCTGACAGCGGCTGTTGTTAAAGACGAGGAGTCATTTGACTTTGTGATAGAGGCTGGTGCCCTTATGCTGGCAGACAATGGTATATGTTGCATTGATGAGTTTGACAAGATGGACCCTCGTGACCAGGTGGCAATCCATGAGGCTATGGAACAGCAGACAATATCGCTGGCCAAGGTGAGTTCTGTGATGTGATGTGGTGAAGGTTTACCCTTTAACTGCTTATCTGTTTACCTGCTAGGCTTCCCCATTTTAGGGTTCTCTTCTACAGACTTACTCTGTTTTGTGGGGTAGCTGGCATAGTCCATTTATGATACCGAAAGTTTCTTCAGTTCTCCCGTCGATGACATTGAGTATACTTCATCTGCTGTCACATACTGTGTTCTAAAATTGGTCAATAAGGAAGCCCATGTGTTAATGCTACAATACTAGCAATTAGCAGTGTTGACATCCTTGGCACGGTGCTGATTTAGTAGTGTGTAGCAGTTCTAAGCTTAATATTTCTGTGGCATGAACACGTTGAAATGTAAAATACAGAGTCTTTATGCCCGTAACTGGTATTGTTAATTTACCGTGTTTCTTCAAATGTCTCATACTTCTGAATAAGCCATGTAGCCTTATTTATCTGCATATGTAATTCCTTTAACTAATTGTGATGATTTTAATTATCAGTGACTCAGCACTTATTCATGTATGCAATTTTGTTGGGCACGTCAAAACAGCTCAACAGGTAGTATGCTGTCTGGATAGTCAGATTACAAGGTGCTGACATATGGAGTATTTGATTTTTGTAATGAAGAGGAAATTTTTGTACTGATGTTCTCGAGCAAAGTGCCTAACCATTTTGTTACATGCACCTGTTCATTCATACAATCATATTGATATCTTGTTGGTATCATACACGTTTTAGATTTGTGTAATACATGAAATTAAAGTGGATAGATTGTAGGTTATTTGATGACACTATATGAACTGCAGCAGTTATTTAATTGTTTATGTGCAGGCTGGTGTAAGAGCGACTCTGAATGCCAGAACATCCATTCTTGCTGCAGCAAATCCGATAGGTGGCCGCTATGATCGAGCAAAGTCGCTGCAACAGAATATTGCTCTTACTGCTCCAATCATGTCAAGATTTGACCTGTTCTTTATCTTGGTTGATGAATGTAATGAGGTAAGATGTGCTTTATACCTTTGTTTGTATATTCTGTAATTGATTAATGGTCTGATAATGTTGGACGTCCCTGATATTACTCCCTGCAATGTGTAAAGGTTTCTCAATAGGTAAGGTTCCCTAGGCCATAAAAATTACATGAGCAGACATTAAAGTGTTAAATGTAGCTCATTTATTCCATTGAAGTATCACTATTTTTCAATGTAATTCCCAACCACATTGACGCATTTTTCCCATTTTGGCATGAATTAAAAAATTCTGTTGCCCTAGAAACTGGACTCTTGCTTTGCAACCATTCATTAACGGCAATTCCACTTCCTCATTACTGTGGAGTGAGCGACCTCCCAAATGTAGCTTCAGTGGCTCAAACAAAAATATGTTACATGTTATCCCCATTACAAGTGCTGCCTCCTACACACAAAATAAGATCTCGATTCATACAAAGGTTACAGATTAGGGAACCCTACTTTTCAGCATCCTTCATATATTTCTTGCAGTCATTCAGATTAATGTGGAAAGCCGCAGATTCGTGTTCCATTCTTATACAATCCCAGCATCCTCTCCAGTTCTTTGTCCCAGTCTGTCTTATTTCAGCTACTGCTGAATGTTAATGGCATCAGTTTTGTTGTAAAATACCTTATATAAAATTATTACATGGATAAATTACCCCATATGTGTCACTTTGCTAAGAGTCACATTTATCAGATACATAACCTCAACATTTATAGAGGACTCTCCTATGTAATAAAATATAAACATTTGTTGTTTATTACACAATGTATGTATGTTTAGTAATGTAATGTTTGAGGTTTTCATGATGTTAGGCATGCAGATTATGGCCTTCAGGGTTGTGACATCATATAATAATACCAGTGGATAACTTTGTTACAGATATGATACTATCTCACCCTCTGTTATGCATCTTCCTTGCAGTCTGCCAATATAACATGCTACATTCATACCCTACTGACTTTAACCTTGAAGATGAAGACTGCGTGTTCCTTCAAAATGTTGGTATCCACTGATCAGGCTACACATAATCACAGCCCAGAAGACAATGATCTGAATATATTTTTACTTCATGTTGCATGTGCAAGTTTAGGTTAGACAGTAGGTTTTTGTTTTTGGTATTTGGCTAAGTGATGCTTAATACTGATGCTTACAATTTAATGCACTGAGAAAATAAGTGTGATGCAGGATAGATAACTGGAGAATTATACATTTAGAGCATAATTTGTATGACCACAGTTTTACTGAAGAATGGTGTAAAAATTTTATTGTAACTGGAATATACGAACTGTGATATTGCTTCCTAACTGAATAAATTCTGAAGAATGACAATTATTTAAAAGAATATTCAGCATATGTGGTTTATTTTATTAGTAAACTTAGTTGTCTGAAAGAGTACTCAGTTCCAGTTTAGTGGTTTTCAATCTATGTGCCTCAACCCAGATGATGCTTTATGTGAGTTGCAAAGTTAAACTAAGTATGTGCCCTATTTTGTAAATTATGTATCTGAAAAATTACTTTCGTTCAGAGCAAACCCAAGTAACTTTCATCAGTGCTATACAGCATGCACACACAGTTACATGCATGTGTAAGTCTGTCAGCCAACTTTTGTATTTTGTAAAACTTAGTTTTAGAGTCAGCAATGCAAAACATCTCTTCTGATCTCTCAGTGTTAGTTTTTTGTTTGTTTGAGTTTTATTTTATTTTAAGTGCCTTGGATCTCTAATTTATATACAATGTGAGAAGTAACTTCATACTCATACTTTACAAAACTGTGCTGATATAATGTTGTGTGTCAGGTGGTGGATTATGCAATTGCTCGCAAAATTGTGGACCTACATAGCAACATAGAAGAGAATGTGAAGAGGGTATATTCTCGGGAGGAGGTGTTACGTTATATCACTTTTGCTCGTCAATTTAAACCCTTGATGAGTGAGGTAATGTCTACTTATGCACTATACTTAGTTTTAAAATAAGATTATATAACTTCTTGCAGTAGAGCATTATTTCAGGAGTTACATAATATGAGAGAGAAAATGTTCTTTATATAGTAAGTCATCAGTGATTTCCTGATCTATTACATGACCTGTGTCAATGAAGAGGAGGTTTCTGTCAGGTCTGTGACTATAGGTACATTCCTCTCCAGTGAACCTCCACCCCACCCATAATCCCACACCTTTGACATTGCAAGTTTACTCATCTTTCAAACGGAGTAGTCAAATGGACACTTATTTTACTTTATTCAAGCCTCCTGCACCTACTGTTCATATTCCAATTCTGAAAGGTTGAGGAGCAGAGTCATGGCTTGATCGACACATCACCCCTGTGTCTTGTAAAGTTACTCCATTGTAGTTGCTGTTATTTTCAATATTGTAACTAAATGACTGAAGAAAAGAAAGCAAGCAGAAATGAACTTCATGTCAGATCATCTTTACCTTTGTCATTGTGTGCTATCCCCTGCTGTTCTTACCTCCTTAAAGGACACACTTGTTATGGCAATAACTCAGTAAACCTTGTTTGAGTAACTTTTTATTTCTTTATTAATGCTGCTTTACAGGAGGCAGCAAATCTTTTGGTGGAACAGTACACACACCTGAGGCAGAGAGACAGCATGGGTGGAGGGAAAGCTACCTGGAGGATCACTGTTAGGCAGCTGGAGAGTATGATACGTCTGTCAGAAGCTATGGCTAAGATGGAATGCTCTGATGAGGTTAGTGCAACTTGTTATGTAACACAATGTTCAAATGATGGACAAAAACTAGAGTATGATCAGGTGAGTCAGAAGCCCAGAAGTTGGAAATATCAGATTCAGATGGCTGCATACCATATTTACTGGAATATAAGCTGAGGCCCCCCTCCAATTTATTGTCTGAAAAATTGTGAGTTGTTTTGTAATTGCACGCAAGTGGAACATATTCCGTGTAGGTAGTTTCCTGAAAATTAAAACTTGTGAAGGGACCACTTATATGCAAGGCCACCTTATATTCAGGCAACTATGGAACAGTCAAATCCCGATATAGCACCACCCTCACCTAGCACACTTGTGAAAGTCTGTGAACAGAAAATCCCTTTTGTACAACAATTCTGTTTACCACCACCCTTGATATCCTGCCACAAATTGCAGTGAACAGTACTGCTATATTTGCATTTGTCTCTATATGGAGCCTGAAAGGATGAATGTAATGTTTTGTATTAAAATTTTGTTGTAATGTCATCAGCAATATTAAAATTGCATGGTTGGAGTTCAAAGTAGATGTGAATGAGGGGAATGTTCAAAGTAAGAATGAATGAAAGCACACTTGTGTTCAGTTTATGTGCCCTGTTTCTCGTATGATGTTACATGAAGTTACTGGCAGGCTTCACCATGTCCTTCTGTTGAAGTACCAGTACCAGGTCAAATTGAAATACGATAGAGCATCGCTTATCCGAACATCAGCCATCCGAACCACCGCCGGTTAAAAAAAGTTACCGTGTACTGTACTTTCCAATTATTGGTTACTATACTGAAATATTACTAAGCCAGTTAAAGCATTTGTTTTTGTTTATTCGTTTGTAAATGTAACACAATATAGCATATAAATAGTCTTACTTTGTAATTACAGGAGATCATAATTGAATGTCGGCTTTAGCTATTGTCTGGACTCACGACAGTCTCCCATGAATGCTTAAAAATTTAACCTTGTGTACACTAATTTAGTTGTGATTACACTTTGCTTGGTATAAATTGGGTATTCTCATGCATGTTTGATTGTCCGAACCATTTGATTAACCGAACTTCCTTAGTCCCAATTAGTTCAGATAATCGACACTGTACTGTAGTATTATCAGTATATTTTATTTTCTGCTTTTATTTGGTGGGGGTTCTGATGCTGCTGTGCATGGGGAAAGGATTCTTGTGTATCAGAAAAACATACTGGGTCCATCTTCGTGGTAGAAGTGTTGAGGACAAATGAGAGATGGTTCTGTAGGATATACAGTGAAACCTCTATCCATCGTTTTTCAGGGGACCGGAAAATTTGAACGATACATACGGGAAATGATAGAACCGGGAAACCATTAAAAATTATAGATAAGAACAATTTAATGATAATTATTAATTCTTGCTGAGAAAATCTTTCATTGACGTTTGTTTTGAGCAAACTTTACTCCTCCTCAATTCAAAGTACGATTTTTCAAGGCCTAGAACACTTTCACGATCACTGTCACTCGTGCTGTGCGCATAAAAGTAAGATCTTATTTTCATCAGCGCTTCATGCGTCTCAGCAAAGCTCGGCACAACTTCGGGTTTGCCAGCTTCTTCTTCTTCTTCTTCCCGCTCCACACTCCCGGACGCCACGAGGCTCACGCACAGCTCCTGCACTGTTTCTACACCACATGTTGCCACGTGACTGTCCACAGAGACGTAGTCCTCGAATTTATCTTTGTTCATGCCACTGAACTTTTCCCAGTCTTGGCGGAAATCGTCGTCATCGTTGGTCAATACGACGTCACTATCGCCTGAAGATTGTCCCTGCACGTAACCAGCTTTCCGAAAACAATTTTCGATTGTCTGCTGGGTTACTTCTTGCAAGGCTGCCACAGTGTAGTGCAAAGCTTCCAACACGTTTATCTTCTTTTTCGTATCTTTGCCTGCATCCATTAAGCAAACAGCTGTTTGCACGAGGCATTTTCTATAAAGCTGCTTATAACAGTTTATTACCCCTAAATCAAGGGGCTGGAGCACACTTGTACAATTTGCCGGGTACCGTATGACTTTTACATTTCTTAGAAACGATGTATCCTTTGGATGTGCGGCACAATTGTCCACAAAGAGGAGAATTTTCCTGTTTTGTGCACCCATACTTGCGTCTAATGAACGCAGAAATGAAGAAAAAATGTCTGTGGTCATCCACGCTTTATTGTTCGCGTGGTACTTGGTGGGTAATTTTTTTACATTCTTGAAACATCGTGGTTTCGGGATTTTCCGATAACAATCGGCACTTGTTTGTCAGTTCCATCACTGTTAACACAAAGTAAAACAGTAAGTCTGTCTTTACAGTTTTTCCCTCCATGACAAGTCTCTCCTTTGAGAGCCAAGGTTCTATCAGGAAGCACGTTGTAGAAGAGCCCCGTCTCATCCGCGTTGTAAATATCACGTTGTTCGTAGCCCTCCAACAAAGATGGCAGTCTTTCCAGCCACGCTTCCGTGCTTTCGCTGTCCACTGCCGCACTTTCTCCGACTAACTTCTTGTATACTAGGCCATGCCGGTCCTTAAACCTCGCTATCCAGCCGTTGGATGCAGTGAAATTTTCTATATTCAGCTGCGCTGCAATCATCTTCCACGAAGAATGGTTCCATCAATTGGGATATTCGACGCCCTTGCCTGCTGGTACCACGAGAAGAGTACTCTTTCCAACTTGGCGAATGTCGACTCCCTACCTATTTTCCTCTTCTTACTGGCGTTACCACATTTTTCTGCCTGCTCTCGGATTTCGTCCTTCTTTGCGAATATGGAGTTTAGTGTGCTTGGAGCCAACCCAAGGCGTTTGGCAATGTCGACACGTTTCTCTCCAGGATTCTTCTCCACCTCTTCTACTATTTTCAATCGCTCGTGCAGAGTTCTCACTTGCTTTTTAGGTTGGGACATGGTCCACGGATTTCAAAATAAATAGCAGGAATAAAATATAAAGAAGTAATAAAAACAAGCAAGAGCAAAGATTACAGAATGCACTCCATACTCTTTGATGGAGCCAATCCAGGTGGCACTAAGAAAGCAATGCACGCACAGCGCACTAAACCATCGCTTCAATTTAAAAAAAAAACTATCAGTGCGGGAAAATGTTGCGTCAGGACCGTGATTTTTCAACTATTGGTGCGGGAAAACGACAGTTCGAGGAACAATGGAGGCGAGAAAAAATAGTGTTATTTATATGGGGCTAATTTCGGGACCAAATAAGGTACGCGATACATGCGGGCGAACGACGGTAACGGGAACGATGGATAGATGTTTCACTGTAGTGTGCAGGAGGCAGGTCATGCAAAACAGGAACAGGCATTGTTAGGACAGTTGTTGTCTTTTTCACTTGAGAGTGCCTTCTGTTGTACCTTCTTTGCATGAATGATACAACTTCCTATGACGTTGACCAGGGCCCTGGTGAAGTTCTTTGTTGTACCTTGCTCACTGCTTCTCTGGCTCTTAAAATGGCTGTTCCTGTTCTGCACAATGCTGGTGAATTAACATGGAAAACATTTTGCTTTCTAAACTAGTTAACCATGCAGTTGAGCAACTACTACATAATTTCTAGGAGTTCAAAGCCACTATTGAGATGGTAGTTTGAAAGTGAAAGGAGGCTCTGTCTGTTGTTAGGTGCAAGTAAAACATGTGAAAGAAGCTTACCGTCTGCTGAACAAGTCTATCATTCGTGTTGAGCAGCCTGACATTCATCTGGATGAAGAGGATGAACAACTTGCAGATGAGCCAATGGATGTGGATGGAGACAACAGGGATGCACCAAATGCTGAATCTGGGGCAGTGAATGGTGTGTACTGTCCCATATCGTACATTCATCCCAACAGATGTGCCCCTGCTTAGGTTCTATTCAAGCTAGTTCAGGAAGGGTCTGTTAAACTTCACAGGTATACTGATCAAGTGACTTTGAATAAGAAAATGCCAAATGTAATGTCGTGCATTGGGGTGTGTTTGTATTTAAGAGGAAGTTTTCAACTGTTTCCATCTCCACACCTTTTTTATTAACATTGGATAGTAGTATTCTTACAAGGCTACATATTTCAACTGTTAATCAGTCATCTTTGGGCCACTCTGTTTTACAAAAATGTAAATTAGATCATAATTGTGACATAATTTACACTTTTGTAAAACAAAGTGGCCTGAAGATGACTTTATTATGATCTAATTTACATTTTTGTAAAACTGAGTGTCCTGAAAATGACCGTTTAATGGCTGAAACATGTAGCCTTGCAAAAATTAACATATTACTATCCAAGCTTTAGAAAAAGTTGTAGAGATGGAAACAGTTGAACTTACTTTTTGAAAAACAAATCTTATTTCATGGGCTCAATTTAGAAATTTTAAAGAGTCATGGTAGTTTGAATGATAAGACATCCCAGAAACAAAGGTTTTAATAAAAGATGTTACAACAACTTCAACATAAAACTAAAATAAGCATTATTTATTAATGAAATATGTTACAGAAACTGTACAGCATGTTCACTTGGGACTTAAATTCATTTGCAGCTGAGTTTCCAGCCACTTCAATGTTGAAATGTGCACTCAAATTGTGGGCAGACACTTAGGACAGGTTTTGTAACATATCTCATTAAATAACACTTATTTTAACTTTACAGTGAAGTTATTGTGAAACTTTTTGTTACTATTTCTTTGTCTCTACAGTCTTCTGAGAATCTTGTTCCCTTTTACAATGGCTGTCTATTCTTTATTTTGCCTCTTTCCTTCAGATCTTCACTTTTGTCTCTTATGCATCATTCTTTGCATCTGGTAGCCACCTGAAGTGGAATCTTTCCATGTTATTATACATTCTGATATGCTTCGAAAAATGTTTTGTTCTTAATTACCCTTGTTCAATCCTTTATAATCATATGCTCTAGCCAGTCTGAACTTTTCCTTGTAATGTCCAATACCATGGTAGGTTTTTCATGATTCATTTAGTTCTTCATCAGTTCCACTTTTTCCAAGCCCCGTGCTTGATTACTGGTCTGTACACATTCTTCAAAATGAAATATGTTATTAAAAACTCCTATTTCTTTGTTTGTTTTTTAAACTGCCATGATTTATTAACATTTCTTTACTGGACACATGTTAATAGGATGTTTATTACTCAAAATCACTTGATTAATGTGCCTACAAAGTTTGCCAGACTCCTGAATTGCTCTGTATTTTGTATGACATTTGAGATTAATCTAGACTGAATTTTGCTGTTGACTGTCCAAGAATTTCATAGTATTCTTCAGTTGATTTAGGTTGGTGGTCCTTGGAGGGTGTATTGTGAGTTTGGTGTAGGTGTGGCACAAGTATTATAATTTGGGATAAATTTGTTTTCTAAAAATCTCACACTATTTTTACAAATACCCTGCACACATAAACAAAAGGTAAACAATAATTGGGATGCAGGGCTTATTCATGATGAGTTTGGTACTGCTACTCACTTCATTCATACTGACATTGGTACTGGTGCATGGTTTACATATGATGAGTCTGGCAGTGGTGCATGGTGTGTTCATTGCATGGCTGCACCACTCATTCCAAGTGCCATCAGAACACTTGCAACTTCTCCCCCTTTTGCATACCCACATGCAGCCACAGTCTGTAATGGAGGCGTCAGTGTTAATTTGTGATGTAGTCCTCACATTTTGTGCTAAACATGAGTACTAAGGGTGTGTATTTACAACCTTTCAACTTGTCAGCTGAAAGCTTGGATATCGTTTTAGGACAGAAATTTGTAGCATATTGAATTATTTCTTATTGCCTTATTTCTTTACATGATGGTTAAAAATTAAATTAGGTTGTGTGCATGACATTTTTATGCATATGTATATGTGTTTCTGAAGTATATTACAAGACAGTTTTGTGTCATTTCAGCTGTAAAGTGCTTTTTGTATTATGCATAACACTATGTAGGAAGTAGCAAGAATGTGCATTGTATTTAACAATGCATTTCATTGGATATACGCATGTTTGGTTTACAAAGTTTTAACATATTTAGCTTTTGCTGATAAAGAACTTATTACACAGATTATGTTCAGCAGAATATTATTAAGTAATTTATAATGTTGACTCATTTGTTTATCATGTGATATAGATGGTGAAAGGGATATGCAGAGGAAGAAAAAACTCACTCTGACTTTTGAGGAATATAGGACATTGTCTACTATGCTGATTGTACACATGAGAAATGAAGAAATTCGAGCAGAAAGAGAAGGTAAATTTCCCAGTCATGGTTGTACATCCAGTCATATTTGGTTACTTTTGGTATTATGATGCTTCTATTACAGTTGAGTTGCTTAGCTATACACTTTACAAAATGGCATTGAACTACATTTGGATGTAAACATAGTGGAGCCTGCACCAGAAATGGCACAGATTATCCAGGAGCACGTAACATTATTTACCTGCCATTGATAACAGCAATGGACTCCTTTTAGCAAGGACTGGAATTGGTACTATTATCAATGCGAAATTTAAAAGATTAGGGAAAAGAATGCTCTGCAACATCATCAGAAATGTTTTTATTATCAGACAGTCTGAACTTTGTCTTCCATATATACCGTATATTCTCGAATCTAATCCGCACTTTTTTTACAGTTTTAGAGGGCTAAAAAATCAGATGCGGATTAGATTCGCGTGCGGATTAGATTCGCGGTCTAGAGCTGGATTTTGGAAAAATGATTGAGCTACTGTACAATATAACAACGTAATTAACATAATTAATAAACAACGTAAGAACAATACACTACAATAATCTATTATTTTATTATTTATTATTATAATTTATTATTCATCAGACTCGCCGTCATCACTCATAATTCGAGGAATGTTCAAAGATCTGGCCTTCTTTATCGCCTCCTCGCGAGTAGATCATAACTCACAAACAGTCCAGTCTTGCGTCTCTCTTGAAAAAACGTGAAGACTGCATCATCAATTTCAGGAAATCGTCCTTTCTTGGGTCCAGTGAATTTCCTTCGTGACGCCTCACACCCGCTGATCGCTGCCTTGTGTTTCCGCCATTGTCGAACGTTGCTTTCATCAACTCCAAAAATTGCAGCGGCTTTGTGGTTTCCATTCTCCTCTGCGCACCGAATAACTTCACGTTTGAACTTTGCCGTATATGAGAGTCGTTTAGATTTCAGGTGTCCCTCTTCCATAACTACGGTACACGACAAATTGGAACAAGCACCTCCCACGTTTCAACAACTAAACATCAGCTGGCTTCAGACAAGATTGCGCACGTCTGTTGAGAAAGACCCCGCCTCTATCGGTATGACTCATCGGCCACAGGCGTAGCGTCGGATTTTAACGCATTGGTAACATCCAATATTATTCAATCAGTCGCCCATGGGCAAGGGGTGGTTGAAGGAAAGGTGCGGATTAGAATCGCGAACTAACTTTTTTTCGTTTAAGAAGTCGCCAAAAACTGGGTGCGGATTAGATTCGGGTGCGGTTTAGATTCGAGAATATACGGTATAATGTGCTTGGTTTGTGATTGAGTGAGTGAGTCACACTTCATTTCCATTGTTATGAGAGAGCTTGGGTTGTGATTGAGTCACACCGAGGTTTTCATGGTTGTAATAGAGTTTCGTTTGTGTGTGCCATCAAAAGCACAGTTTCCATGGTGTCAAAAAAGGGGGCTACCACATGAATATTATGTCACCCAATCATCTAGACAGGGCCATGTCTTGTACTATTACAGTTCAGGAGTAGAAATCTCATTGCCACAGCACTGTGATGTGGCACCACTGTTAACTGATTTAATTTACTCTTCCTCTTACTGTGGTAGTTTTTCTCCTTTGTTCTAAGTCATATTAGTTTCTTCTCTATCAATTTGTTTCATACAGAAGAGTTCCCTACTATACTCAACTTCATATTAACGTTTAAACAACCTGCATTCGCATATACACACATGTTAAAAAACATCCCTAGAAATTCATTTTATATATTTAGGGAACAAATAAATTTGCTGCATTTTTAAGACATGCCATATAATCTGTTTTAATTTCCACTCCTTTTTTTCCCCCTCCCCCAAATAATAAATTTTTCATAAACCATGCCTATAATTTAAATACCAGTCTGGTCATTTGAAGGTTAATGTTAGGCAGTTCTTTCTCTGTACTGCATTGCTACTGCCTGAGTATGATCTTCATCTTGTCGGATATGGGAAGAACCTGATTCCAGTCCTCCTGGATTATTGTATGTTTGGGAAGATGTCTGATAAGCCAGATTGTACAGTTGTCTGTACTGACAGGTCTTTATTCAATGATTCACCTGGCTGTGTATTTGTGTATGATGGCAAGATCTCCAAATTTAAATTGCATAGCGTGTCTTTTTGTCTCTGCACTTGAGATGTACATGTATCAGCTGCTGCTTCAGATCACATGCCTGCCACAGAACAAAAGTGCTTACTGCTAAATTCTAACTGCACTCATCTGGCAGAAAGTTGACAATGTTTCTGTAAATATGACATTTACACACCTTATATGGGAACAGTTGATGGTAAAAAAGTTGTCTTTACTGTAGTCAAAAAATTATTCAAGTTTTTAACTTTACACAAGTCTTCTTAAATGTGACAGTCTTACAGTGATGAAGTGGATGAAATAAGGATAAATATGTAACATGAATGTGAGAAAACAATAATTAGTAACAAATATTATTCATTGCCTTCAGTAATATAATGCTAAACTTTCACCACTATTTATTTATTTAGAATCTAACCCTTGAGGTCACACAGTTATGTTGAAATATGTTGGGTGTTATATTTTTACATGATTTTATGAATTTGTATCAAATTGAAGTAGCTGCATTAGACACTTTTAACATTGCTTTCACTCACAGCTAGTTTACTAACCTATTTTGTTCAGTCTATGTCTGGGTAAGGCTCCAGTCATGTAGAAGTGTTTCTGTTTGCAGAGGAGGGAAGCAGTGAAGGTTTGAAGCGGAGTGATGTGGTAGCCTGGTACCTAGAACAGGTACAGGATTTGATTGAGTCTGAGGAAGAGTTGCTTGAGAAGAAGGCTTTAGTTGAGAAAGTGATTGACCGACTCATTTACCACGTGAGTTACTGCAGTTTCTTGTTGGTTACTTAAATTAAAACATACTTTCATAATTTAACCTGTCATAACAGCAGTTGTGTTCCAAAACTTTGCTGAGTTGTTTTACTGTGTATTCTGGGAGAAATTTACCATTTAAAATCATGTTCTTCCAAAATGTTGTCCAATTTTTACTGGACAGCATGTCACATCCCATAAGAGATTATCCTTCACAGTCACTGCCATGAGGACCTCACAAGTTTAATTAAGGCAAGTAAAAGCCATAAAACTACATTTTTCATCATTTTATAGGATCAAGTTATCATCCCATTAATGAAGACAGGACTGAAGGGAGGCGATGACTCAAGTGAAAGTGACCCACTGCTTGTGGTACACCCCAATTATGTTATAGAAATGTGAGGAGATATCACATACAGGTAAGTGAAGTATATGTTAACACTTAACTGTAATAGATCTGAATTCAGTTGTAGATTTTCATGCTTCATTTCTGAGTTATGGAATACTGGGATAATATCTTACCCTGGGACCACAGCATGTTTAGCTTATTCACGTCAGTAGTGTGGAGAAACTGATCTGTTGTCTTACACATGCACATAAATAGCAAATTGCCATTCATCCAGAACACTGCATTTAGATGGTCAATGCCCACTATATTCAGGTTTCTCCAAGATTTGTATGATAGGACAGAGAAACTGTTACAGATGGCATATTGAGTGCTTTTCTTGTGGAAAGGAGACAGAACAAAAATATGAAGAAAACTTATGTGGTAATAGATAGAAAAGAAGAGGTCTCTGAAGATTTCTTATTATATAATTCACATAACAAGAAACCAGTTTTATATGCCATGTGTGAATCTACTGTCCACCCTGGATTATATAGATTTTCTGTATTGCTTAATATATATGTATGAGGTTGGATTGTTATTTCTCATACCTGGTGTGTTCTAGTTCATTGACAATTTTTGTTACTTGAGTGGCATAGGTAAATATATTTGATTGTAACATTATCAAAATGCAGTATACATAATGCCATTTACATAAGCAATATGTAATTTACTGTGACATCCCTTTTTTGAAGATTTTCCAGACAAATGGCTGCCTACACTTTCAAGACTGATTTGAATTTGTGTTTACACATTTTCAACATTGTGGTGATGCTGTGAACCAGCCAGTCATCTGTATAGGCAACCAAACTGAGGCCAAGGGCATAGTGTGGCTGACTGGCCACAAATATTCTCCATCTCTACATTACCACTGATGTCAATATGTGTCCCATGGGGTGGCATGAAAGCAGCAGGAAAGTAGCTCAGATAGCTACTTTCCTGCTGCTGTCTGGTAAAGCTCCTCACTTTGATTTGCCTGCCATTTATATTCTCTGCTTCAAGTGGGATGAAGGAGGAGCATCCTTCCTTGATTCACAGTCATTCCGGTAATGTTCATGCAAGTGTTGGAGAATGAAATGATCTTTATTGCAGGAAGGGCAGTGGTAAAATTTGTTCTTGAAACTGAAACATAAACTCATCAGAAAGTCTTGGTTTGTAAAGATTAGTGCTTGCTTTTGCACAGGATATCATTAGCTAGAGCAGACTGATTTACTACACGTGGGAAAGGGAAAATAATTCCATAATGTAGTTCTAAGATGCAGTACAGGGGCCTTCAAAAGTTAGTGGCTTAGTGTCCTTGTTGAAGCCGTGATTATTTCCGTTAGTTTGAAGAATAGATAGTAGAAATATGTGCATATAATGACAATAATATTATTTTTTTGAGATGTGTTTGAATAATGCTGCTCATTAGCTGTGACTGTATAGTCATAGGTGAATATTAAGTTGAAAACACTGTGGATGGAAGCAGTTGTGGCCTAATTTGAGGTACTGTCCCAGCATTTGGCTGGATATTCTGAGGAAAACAACAGAAAGGCCGCATCAGGATAGCCAGCCTGTGGGCCAGTAATTGCAGTTGGGACATCCCAAACACAAAGCAGCAGTTCTACACATTTGAAACATGTATGTTTGTTGTAACATCACTACCAACACCCATATACATAAAATGTTTTCTTGTTGTGACATCACTTCTAGTACCAATATGTTACACACATTCTGACACCATTTTTGAACACCTGTTTCATTATGAGAGGAACCTATGCCTTTTTTCACTGAGACAGTGCTACAGCTTCTGCTGCAAATGGTTCTGTGTGTTGTTTAAATAGTGATTTTGGTGACAGAATAATAAGCAGGGGATTGTGGCCTTCTTGTTTACCAGATCTCAACCTGTGCAATTTTTACCTGTGGGGTATTTTAAAGGACAAAGTGTGTAGTCAATAATCCTTGCACTGAAGATGATCTGAAGGAGAGCATTCAGGATGACATGTCTTCAGTTCACCAGCAGAACTTTGATGTGCAGTGAACGTGTTTGTGAGGTGTGATGCATGTCTGCGAACCAAAGGAAATCCATTTTCAACACTTTCTTTAAGATGGTGAATAAAAATGTAACACCAACTGCAGTACATTGGACTAAAAACATGGACCCCAAGTCATAGCAAATTGAAATAGTAATGATCACTGCATTGCCGGCCAGTATGCAAATGGTCTGGGTAAAGAGTGATGTGAATTGTCAGATAAAATAATATCCCGGTTTTAATTTTAATACAAGACATCCCTGTTGGCTTGTAGATTACAAGGGTATATTTTTTCTTATTAATTCTACAGTCAGATACAACATTTTGTTTTAAAAACACGTTTTTTGGCTGCTAGTTTCGGCTTATAAGAGCCATCATTAGGCCATAAGAGAAACTATAAGCCGGAAAACTCTATATGTTTTGTAAGCAGGAGATCTCCCCCTTTTTACAATAGTAAGTACATTTCAAATGTATATAACAATGTTGTATATATATTGCCTAAGTAAAATATTAGAATAAAAATTAAAATCTTGTCAACAGTGCTGAGATTAAGAATGACTGGAGCTTTACCTCTAGTCCACCACATGCCTTCATGGCGTGGGCAGGGAAACTTTACCTGTTTTGAACACTCATTCTGCACTGAACGTGAGTGATTTTTCATTTGACTATGTCTCGTCTTCTGTGATAACCACAGAACGAGTTTTTTTTTTACTTTTCTCAAGAGACAATAGTATTTCACACATGGATCACTGTGTCTTTTGCTCCAAACAGGTGCCAGCCTTTCCACTGATTCCTGTGATCCATATACCTTTTGTACTGTATCATGTTGATAATGATTACTGGCAGAGGAAGTTGAGAGAGGGGATATTGGCAAGGTTATTGCCAGAATAGCTGCTGCAGTCTCCACAAAAATGACTGGGACTGTTTGCAGAAACAAATATGTGTGGACACAACTGCTGAATGGTTCAACTGCTGTGACCGATATAGATGGTGAGGTAAGTGGGGCACTTGTCAGCTGCGAAAGGCAAAACAGTTGGTTAGTAGCCAAGACATTCAATTTGGGTTCCTGGGACTACTGTGGCTATGAACTGGGGATAATGCATCACAGCACGTTTGTCACTAGTGTCCTTGCATGAAGCCTGTCAGGAGTGAGAGTTGTGTGTGTCTCCTAGGCAGGGCATTTCTGACAGAGGGGTAAAAATGTCATTGTCATACTTTACATTATACAGCAAAATTGGGTTAATCTGATTTGCACAGGACTGAACAGGCACTGAATTATCAAATATCCCTGATTACCAGACAGTACCTACACTGACCTAAGTTCTTACAGGTAATTTTTGGTTACTGTTCCTGTACTTAGGCTGTGCACATAATCAGAGGAGTATTCCTTTTGGATATCTCCTTCGTTTGTTGGTTCAGGGTCCTTTTCTTTATTGTCTGGAGCCTTTGTAAGTGATGAAGTTGAGGAGATAACCACAGCGGTTGATGTACAGATACTCTTGGAGGCCTTTTGGAACATGTCCCTGAGATTGCCTATTTTATTGATGAAGATTTTTTTCTGGTATAAAGCAAAACTTCTGCTCTTGGAACTATTCTCCTTAAGTGCCGGATTATCAGGATTTCCAAATTATCGGATGTTGGAGTAAAGGAATTTTGCTTTACTTATCCTTTAGGTATGAACAGATGACTCCTCATTGGAGTTCATGCTCATGTGGTATGAGCCACATGCCAACTACCATAGCATCTTCCATAGAAGCAATGGTGTGGAATTATGAGGGACTATAACAGTGAAAAAATCTGGCTGTTGGTTGCATGTCCAGTGTTTGTGTGAGGACTTCTGCTGTAGTGTAAAGTTGAATTGGAGATGTCCTATAAAAAGGCATCCAGAGAGGAAAATGGAGAAATCATGCAGAACTATTAGAGGAATCTGTGAAGGTTGCCAGAGTGTGTGTGTGTGGGTTGAGAAGTCTGGATTTCCTGGATTATTCATTCTGGATCACCTGTTTCATCAGTTGAGAGGTGGAAGCCTCCATCATGCAGAAGCACTTGTCAGTGGTCAGTTAGTTGGTAATCAATGTTTTGTACTAAGCTACCTACTGAACAGTGTGCTTCATTGGGTACATAGTTGACACCAGCCATATGTGGTACCATTATGTCATCAGTGGCTGTGGACAGGTTGGATTCCCCGTCTTCTTGTGTAATTTCCATATTGAAATTGTGCTGTCACCATTTCTGACCATGTGGGCAACAAGCAGAATTTATCCCCAAGCACTGTTGCAGCCATATGTGTACACATCATGTGTGTCTGCTGTGGCAGTGGGTTAGGGCTTGAGGCCGTGCATGGCGTGCTTTGCCAAGCTTTGCTAGTGTTTCTGTGGTGGTTTGTTGTGCTAGCCACTATACCAAAGCAGGTACAGTAGAACCCTGTTTAGAAGTCTTTCAAGGGACCTGAGGATTAGGGACTCCTTAAGCAGGAAGACTTATTAAGAAGGAAAGCACGCATTATGGATTTTATTTGCAAGGGGAAACTTTATGGACTATATCGCACGTACTTCATGTACCAATTCAATCACATATCATTCACTTATGTGCAATGCATGGCCATGGTGCATCATACAGTTGGGAACACATTTAAGGCTAGTACTGTAAATTTAAAACCCTTCCATCCCATGCAGTAGTTGGAATTCAAACCATAGTGTCATTGAAGGGTTAGTTTGGTTAACGAATTGTGATAATCTTTGTTAATAGGATTTTATAAAAATTTGCATACTCATCATTTGATCTGTGTTTTGTCTAGATTGATTGCGTAAATGACATAAGCCCACAACAGAGGTAGGTGTGTGGTCTGTTGTGGCTATTTTTGGAAGCTGCAATTTTGTATCAAATATGTAATTGCTACACAAGTATCTATAAACTATTAGAAGATACAATGCCACAGTTCCTTATCCCCTTAATTTCTTACAAACAGTAAGCACTTTGGGGCTTGGCACATTGGTGTATTATTATCCTTGTTACTGTAACAACTACCATGTAGCTGAGTCCTTGAGGTGCTGTTACTTGCTCATTATTGTGCAAGAAATTGTGTGACAGTTTATTATGGTGTTACAAGACCCCACCACTCTACCTCATCCTGAGTGACATGAGTCCCATCATATTTTAATATTCTTCCATTGATGCTTAGTTTTATTAAGTAGTCTTTTCCTTCAGGTTTTGTGACTAAAAGACTGTTTTTCTCACCTAATGATTGATCTGGTCACCCTAACAACATATGGTGAAGAGTAAAATTATGCATCTCCTCCTCATGCAGTTTTTTCCGGCTCTCTGTCATTCTGGTCTTCTAAGTGCAAACATGCTCCTCACCTCCCTGTCGCCATTGTAATCTGTGTTATTCCATCATGATAAGAGACTAAGTTTCATAACCATACAAAACAACGGGTAAGCCTATTATCTTTTATATTGTAAATACACTTTTAGGCATGAGATGGAAGAAAAAAATCCTGAAAATTGTTGCAAACATTCCCCAGATTTAACTTCTTTGTGAATGAAATTTTGAGTTACTTTAACAACATTCTTGTGGTTGTGACAGATGGAGAATGTCGTGTTTTTAGTTCAGTATCACTGGTGACCCATTTATAATCCAATTTCATTGTCTTATCTTTAAGAGTGGGCACATTATTCTCAGGTTGTCAGTACCACAGACATGAATTTTGTGATGGGTTTTGGTGCGTTTGTATTTGTGTTGTGGTACAAATATTGTACTTTCACAAATTATCCTAGTTGAACCCCCCCCTCACAGGTGCAGTAACACAATACAGTAGATTCCGGTTAATTGGGCCATAGGTTAATCGGGGCAGCCGTTTATATGGGACAAATCTTAAAGAACAAAACCTAATCGAGAAATTTGCCAGGGTTTTCTTCGTTATTTGGGACAGGAGAAACCGTGGCAGGCAGGAAGCCTAGTTTTGCATACTCTCCCTCTCTTCCTATTTCCCTCTGAATTTTCCCAACTTTTAGTGCAGTGGTATTCAACCTGGGGTACGCGAACACATCTTAGGGGGTACGTAAATTTAAAAAATTCGGTGTTTCAAGCTACGACTGAACCGTAAATTGTACGTAAAACGTCACGCCGACAAGTTGAATGTTGGCGATCTTTTTTTTGGCCTCTGTGAACCCTCCTCTGCCTCCTTCCGTTTTCGGTAGTTTTCTTGCTTTTGTGCGTTAGTTAGTCTCGGCATCGTGAACCTGTAAAAAAACAGCGCCGAGGTGACCCACCTATGTGTACCGAAATGTAAGACGTTAGATGGTGAGAGTGTGAAAATCGTAGGTGATTTTGACATGGCCGCCATTTTGGCAGATTTCAAGATTTTTCGATGATTCTTATTTTTTAGCGTGTAGGCATATTCCTTACATTTCAAATATGTGTCGTTCACTGCTGTAGTCGAAGTAGGCGCGGAGCACTGTGAAGAAAACGTATGTAACGCGAAAGTCTGACACGGCGAGCGCCGAGGTGACCCACCTATGTGTACCGAAATGTAAGACGTTTTACGTCAAAAAAAATCTATTATTTCATGATAAACACTGAATAATCAGGGCCAGATTCAGTGTTAGCCACAGGAGACCCGGACGTAAGGACATGCGATTTGGGAGAGCATTTTTTTCTCTCTCTCTCCTTTATGTGATTCTTATCTGAGCGGCTAGTTTCATTTTATTCCACACAGTGCGTTGGAACATGACTGAACACTATTGGGCGGGATTAAGTTTTCCCTAATACTGTTTTTCATTCATTTTAATCGTGCAATGAACCTACTTCAAAATATTGTTGGGGCAATAAACAAACAATGCACTCCTTCATATTACCTTGTTCTTTGACAGTTGGCGCTGCCGTCATTTAATAGCTTAATTCTTCCTTTTCTCATTTAAAACTTAGTATTTAATACACTATTTTGGATGTAATTTATTTAATTTAATTTTAGATGTTGATTATACGAGGGCTGTCCAAAAAGTATCCGACTATATTTTTTCCCGCGGTAAGTAATGGCGAAAGGGTGGGGAAACTGAGCGTAGTGGTAGAAGGAACTTTCATGCGCATGCGTGATTTTTTGCTGCCTCGCAAACACCGCCGATGCGTCTGTCGCTGCCAGATAGCGAAGTGTGTGTAACACGTGTTCGTCGCATTCTCGTTTCGCTCAAGATGACAGAATGTTTGGAGCAGCGATACTGCATCAAGTTTTGTCAGAAACTTGGGGATACCCAAGCGGGAAACAATCCGCAAAATTCAGCAGGCTTTCGGTGATTATGCAATGGGGGTCACTCAAATTAAAGAGTGGTTCAACCGCTTTAAAGATGGCCGCATGTCGGCGGACAGTGACCAGCGTTCCGGGAGACCGTCAACGAGCCGAAATGCTGATGTCATTGACAAGTGCGGACATTGATCATGGAGGACCGTCGTTTGACCGTCCGGGAAATTGCTGATGAGGTTGGGATCAGCAGAGGTTCCGCAAACACGATTTTAACTGAGGATGTGGGAATGCGAAGAGTGGCGGCAAAATTTGTGCCCAAGCTGCTTTCGCCGGAGCAGCAACAACTCCGCCTTGAGGTCGCGCAGGACATGCTGGAATGCGCCAACAGGGATCCTGAGTTCCTGAAGACTGTGATCACTGGTGACGAGTCGTGGGTGTACGGATATGACCCGGAAACCAAGGTCCAGTCGTCACAATGGAAGCATCCAACATCCCCGAGGCCCAAAAAAGCACGACACGTTCGGAGCAATGTGAAGTGATACTGACTGTTTTCTTCGATTACCGGGGTGTTGTGCATCATGAGTACGCACCACTAGGCCAAACTGTTAATAAGGAGTACTACCAAGAAGTCCTCCGTCATCTTCGTGATGCAGTTCGGCGCAAGAGACAGGAGCTGTGGGACGCACGCAACTGGCAGCTGCATCATGACAATGCCCCAGCTCATTCATCACACCTGATCCAGGGTTTCCTGGCTAAGCACGGCATTCCGCAGGTTCGCCAGGCTCCCTACTCTCCTGACATGGCTCCTTGTGATTTCTGGCTGTTCCCGAGATTGAAGACACCGCTAAAAGGCTCCCGTTTTGACAGCCGCGAGGACATCATACAGAACGCGACGGCGCAGCTGCACACCATTCCAAAACAAGCCTCCCAGAATTGCTTCCAGCGATGGAAGGACCGCTGGGCTAAGTGTGTGGAGTCACAAGGGGCCTACTTTGAAGGGGATTAGGTATTGTAACCACCCAGATACAGAACTTTTTTTTCCCGGCCCAAGGTCGGATACTTTTTGGACAGACCTCGTAGACTATGTATAACTTGAATTATGCACCAACAACTTTGGGGGTACAAAGTTGAAGAGAAATTATATCTGGGGGTACGCGAACAAAAAAGGTTGAATACAACTGTTCTAGTGGACGCTTGTAAATGACTCATCAGGAAGCTTGGTTTTGCGTATTCTGCCTCTTCTTTCTCCTATGACTTTGTTCCCCAAGCTCTTCTAAGGTGACGCATGTGAAAGACTCGTCACTCTTGTCATCGACTTCGGTCTTACAGCGCGTTGCCTTCTCAGAGCGAACATTATCTAACTACCGTCAGTTGCTTGCACTTGTGTTATCTTTCATGCTAAGCCAACGCCGAATCAGGAAGTGTACAGATTTTTCAGTGCTCTGATGTTTGATAATTTTGTTTTTAATTTTATACAATTTGGGACCCTTACCAAGATGCCACGTAAAGATTTGTCACTAACCGTTATTGTCTTGGGCACAGCAAGAATCAGTCCCTTTGAATACACTGGTTACTGTATGAACCAACTGCTTTAACAGTACGGCACAGTGCATTTTGTCGCCAAGTGTGTTCGTGGGTTTTGTGTGATTCTCACAGTAAACAGCAGTTATTTTCCTAAACATCATTAACCAGTTGGTTTTTGTAATGCAGATTCAATATGTTTCCTGCGAGGTAGAAATTGGATTTTTTAATTTCAGTTGGTGCATACCATGTGGCTTTGAATAATGTGAAACACATGCAGTTAACAGAACAATTCTGTTGATTGCTGCGTACTCTTAAAAACGGTAGTGTCAGTGGAAATAATTTATTTACACTTGTCATGTTTTAACTCTATTATTATCATCATTATCGTCATTCTTCAGACGAAGAAAACAATTATAAATTAACGAAGTACATCTGCCACTAATGAATGTGATAGAGCACGAATCTATAAACTCGCATTTTTTACCGTTATAAATCATATACACTCTATACAGAACATAACTTTTCTTGCTGACCTGAACACTGCAGTTGTCGCGGCGCATGCAGGCATTTTATGCGATAAGGCTGCCGTTCTTTCACGAGCGATAAAAGAAGCACTGTAGAGCCGGGGGCCGAACATTAAACGTCGTATTTGAAAAAAAAAAAACCCAAGCGGTATTTTAATATAGAGGAGGACTGAGGCCGTGCGACACATGTATACACATCAGTGCAGGAAATAGAAGACACAAAAAGTGGTATGCGTAGGCAGAGTAGGATTAGGAACATAAAAGACAGCTTTTGTGTTCACGCATACACCAAATTAGACCAGTTAGCACGAGAATAAATATGTGACGTATGGAACATGTTTGATCTGGCTATCGAATTCGTAGACTAAACAATTCGTAATGGAAACATGCCTACGCATGCGCCATAACTACGAAGCCTGGTAACTTACACATAAAATGTGTTTTAAACAGGTAACGCGGGAGAACACTGCCGTAAACTAAGGAAAATAAGACAGGTGTTAAACAGGTAAGAAGAAAATATAATATAAGGAAAGCTAAATATTACAATAGAGACAGAAAGTGAAATAACCTTTACCAGGAGTTGATCAAAGAATCCCCAAATGAAATATGTGACACGCGAAATACAGTACCACTGAACGTTCCAAGTTTGGCGTAGGACCGAATAAAAAACGCCTCTTGTACTGAACAGGGCACAGAGAGAAAATACACAAAACTGGGGGAAACAAATTATTAACCCTTTGTAACTTTAAAGTGTATGTATATTTTAAACCTTAACACTTACTAAAAAGTGAATATTGCATTGTAGAATTCTGAGTTGCTTTCACTCAGTTATAAACCCCTGAAGATTGTAAATCTTTGCTCCAACATACAGGGTGCTTGAAGGTTATAGATTCTCATAAGGTGATTTGTTAGTATTTACTGACTCTTCACCTTGTTTGTTGTATCCTTTGATTTTGTATCATGAAATTTAAAAGTAATGTATTCATTTTAAAACTACATAAACTCCTATAAAAACTAAAATTGCTTATAATTATGTAATAAAAGGAAGGGGATGTGTGGATTTCAGAAGCTCAGAACGGGACTACGGCCTTAGAATGACGATGCTTTTGTTACATAAATTTTGCTCGTGGATTGGAACGCCCCCTATTTTTATTTTGCTGTTAGCGCTTTATGCTGGCAGTGGCGACGTATTATACTATCCAGGTTCATGATAACGTGTATTCCGCTGTTCACCCTTTTTTGGACTGTCATTTAGGCCTATACGATCCTATTCGATATGAAGAGTATGGTAATAAATAATGAATATGAAGAGCTGTTGGGGTAAGAAATTTTGATATACAGTCAGTTCTGCTATAATGCGATAGTCGCTTTCGTATGAGACCTCGCGTAATAAAAAACCTTAGGGTAGACTTTATAAAGTCCTTCAAGTTGGTCGCTGAAATCGTGTAATAGCCAATATGCGTATGCGAAAGTTCGCGTTATACTGTATACAGAGCATTCCCCTATTCAATCGCGTTTTAGCCAATTCGCTTTAAACAAACACGCGTAATAGCAGAACTGACTGTATTTTAATTCATTATTTGAGCGGTCGCTTCGATGCATTAACGGAGACAATGTAATCCTCCGGTTAGCCGTGGTTCGAATCTAGTGCCACTGTGTTTACTCGCTCGGTTTCTGTGGCGAAGTAGGGCATTTGTATTGTATCAATATTACTCTGCTAGGGACATTTGTGTACAACGTCGTGTTACAGTACGTACGTCATTGCTCACAGTTTTTGCTATGTTAGTAGTCTCCTAAATTATTTCTAAATTAACGACATTGGACTAGTAACTGATACTGATTTTGTTACAAATTGTAAGGTGTTATTAAATATATGATCCCATTACTTAACATTCGTATCTAATAAAACTTGAACTGTTATGCCTACCTCATTTAACAGGCCAAGCGACAGGCCCACTCGCTGGCGTGTGCGCGTTTCGCAGTTCTGACAGACAGTGTACACGAAAGATAGCCTACGGGTCGGCAGAACCACAGCTGCCGCTTAATACGTGAAGCACAGGACTAGTCAGTAACAGACAAGAAACACGACACTTCCACTCAGTTAAATCGCTAGGCCAGATGTAGCATACCTCAAACTTGCTGAGTCAGGTTAAATTAGTTTACTGTAACTGACTCCATAGAGAAACTTGTACGTCTGATAAACTTTTTGCGTAAGTCTTCGGGCTTTTGAAGTAATTAATAAGAATCACTACGCTATGTATATATTTCCTAACTTGTATATCAGAGAATCAACAGTCGTCTTCCGAACGCACCCGAAGATTATCGAATCCTCCTATTCTCGACAATAATTAAACGAAGCTTGCTCCCACCTGAGAAACATAACACTGAGATTGTATTACGTCGGATTTGTTTCGTTTCTTTAATGCTGTTCTCTGTTAGCCTACAATACAAGTTTGTGGCATGTATTAAACAAGTTAAAATATTCCTTTAGTGTGTGTGTGTGTGTGTGTGTGTGTGTAATAACATTCAACAGTGAAGCTTGAATATTGAAGATTGCCCTCGTATTGGATCTGACTCCGTGTAATGTGGTAGATAGGCCCTATATACAGATGTTTCAGAGCAACTGCTGCCTTCAGCATTAGGACACTCAAATCTGAGAAGCCTTAATAGAAATTGTTTATGTATTGTTTATTTTGACTTCTCGCCAGTTTGAATGAATATCAAATAACCGTGAATAGTTTTGCGTAAATTCAGTATCTGTTTATTATTAGGGAGGGCCTTTATCGTGGTATTAATTATTCAGTTTAATTAAGAGTTTTTCGTTGTGTGGTTTATCTCAAAGGGAACAAATGTATATCTGTTTAGTTTTGTTTATTTATCTTCAATGAAAATCCATTATCAGGTCTTTAGGTGGTACATATATGCGACGCCAAACAACGCTTGCTTCTTCTTTAAAGAAGAGCTGTTGATTGGCATAATGTCGTTCCTGACATAAAACATACAGTCACATGTATCTTTCCATAGACAACCACAAATGAGTGAGTTCTACACGTGCATCTTTTTGTTAAATGTTACTTAATAAATCAGTGCGATTTCTTTACAGTGCGATGACATTACGTAATTCCCGGTAAGACTGCCGTTCCTGTGCTTAATGTAACGTAGGCCTATATTATTTTATGACACAGCCTATTTCTTTACAGTTTACGTCATACGTATTGTAATTTTATATTCCTGACCTGAGTGTAAGTCCACAACGTGCAGTTAATAGCGCGTATTTGTACAGTTGCACACACACACACACACATGCATGTGTGTGTGTGTATGCATATGCAGGAGGGTAGGTCAGAAAATATGTTTGCATATTGTGTAATTTCGTAACTAAAGAACCTTGGAACATCCCACATGCAACCCTGATTTCACGCCGTGCGATTATTATCTGTTTCCAGAGATGAAGCAAAATCTTGGCTTCTACAGATTTTGACAAGAACGCGAGCTGTGAACAGTTGTGTTACAATGGCTGAAAACACAGAACACGGACTTCTATAAACAGGGAAAGAAAAGCTCATCCCACGACACGATAAATTCCTCAGTTATCGCAAGGACCGTGTCCAGAAGTGGCGGGATAGCAGTAAAATGAAACCTGAACTGTTTTTATTACAGTGTAAAGTAAAGAACCAAAATACATGCATTGTTAGCCTATTTTCTGACCGATCCTCCTACATCTTCTTAATGCACTGAAGATTAAACTCCTCTTTAGTTGTAATTCTCTGCATATATTTTGAATATACGTCCATACCTTTTCTAAAATAAAGTACCACCGAAGCTACTAAAACTTCTCTTTCTCGCATTGGCTACATTTTTCTTAGCCAATAAGCAATATGAAAAGCATGGATCTTAGTCTGTCATTTATAATTCCTTCTGCGGGATGCTCCTTTAAGTCGTACACTGTGTACAATAGAGAATATTACTGTACATCCTGCCCTCGAGTTCTCTCCACGCGACCTTCATTGTTAGGATCTCAACAGACAACATTTTACACAACACCTTTGCATTTCGTAATGTAGGAAGTACTACACGGTCATGCTAACTGGTATGAAGATGACGTCATTTCGCACCTAAAGATGTCTGACGGCCGGTGAGAGAGCCGCGCAGTCTTTGATCACTAGAGCAACAGTGTTGAGGGTTTGAATGCAGCCTGGGGCCTTTATCTCTTTTGTTCTGTGGTGTTTTCCTGTTTAGATAGAGGTCTTACAACGGAGCGGTGCTCCATGTAAAGGATCGTGTCAGATGCGCAAAGGATTAATTTTTTCAGAATTACTTGTAAATCAAAACAAATTTCAGGGTGTAAGTCATAATATGTTACAAAGAAAATGATGGGTAATGTCGTGAAGTTCAACCGTAATGGTAGAAGGAGGTTGCTAATTGCACGGAGCATAGTCCTGCTTGAGAGCTTCATGCTCACTCAGCTTGTCAGAACATTTCGTTATGAAACTCGACCGCTCAGTAGCGTGTTCACAACAGCCCACCTTTCGTCTCCTTCCTAATCCACATGAATCTAGTCTACATTCTATTTCATCATTCATAATGCGGTATTATAGGCTATGACAGCCTGTAGTATGTGGTAGGTAGTTTCGGAGGAACCTACTGCCGCCATCTTCTACCCCAATAATTGTTTGCCTATATTTATACTGTGATGTACTTACAAATTTTTCTTTCATATCCTGCAGCATGCTTGGTTTTATCCATATTTTCGTCTAGACTGTTACTTTTTCTTGCCAGCCCTCCAGATATTTTTTTTCATTTCTTTCATATATGTTCTCATCCAAAACAAACGTAACGCTTTTTGTACCTGCAAGTGCAGGTTTTAGAATACTGTAGTCAGTTCCATGCTTTCCATATTTTGTTGGGCATCTGTGATAGTGGACCTATATTCTAGAGCAAGGATACTAAGCATTTTTAGATTAAGTGCCATGAATGCTAGGAATTTTAAGGAAGTACTTACTAGGTACCCGTAAGATTGTTGGATAATGAGAAGGGGGTCTAGACCTGGAGGCATTTTAGATAGCATTTTTAGGCAAATTAATATTGTTTCTAAGTTTTGTCGACGTAAACTGATATAGATTAAAATTCCGTGTTTTGTTTAAAATATAGCATTACACGTGGCAATAGATATTACAAAGTGAAACAATGGTAACATACATGTAAACATTAAAAAGCTGAGCCAATTGAGCCTGTAGGTATTTGCAACAATTAAAAAGAATATTTGATGCCATCTTTAATTTGGATTGAGGCGTCAAATCGAGGAGTAATGGTCCCGTACGTACAGATACCAAGACAAGATATACACTTGTAACAAAATTGTTCGAAATAGACCGCTATAAACACTTATGTCTTGCTTCAGAGCTTTAGTCTGTAGCTGTTGTTTGAACTTTTTACGTTTAAGTGGATGTACGCCAAGTCGGGGACTTAACGCCGACTCTCCACGTGCAGTAGTAAATGTTAAGAAGGGTAACTTCAGAGCAGATGTATACACAGCATTGTTCTGCTGCAAAGGTCTATGTCAGTGACCACTGTTCGCAGGCATTTGTTTTAGGAATCTCTTATTTCTAACAATACCACACGTTATAAATGCAGTGCATATTAAACATGATCATCTCCATAATCGTTGATTGAGCTCTTGGAATGTTCCGGCTTCAAAATTTTTTTTTCGTACATCCACGGAGCTTACTGTACTTTACTGTGTTCTGTTAGGTTAGAGAATTCTGGATACGGTTTTCAGGGTGTTATTTCCCAATTTTATAGTTATTTATTCAGACAGTTTTTGGCGCTTTCGCAACTAATGTACAAAATGTGCCTGTGGTTTTCGCCATGTTCATCTGTCCGTATTTAACAGCTCGAGAACCGCTGAAAGGATAGACCCTGAACTCCGAACATAACGATTCTCCAAAAGGTCGGTACCGAGCTACCAGACTATACGGCGTCACATGCAATAAGACAGTAATCTTTATAGTTACTGTCGCGATAACCTTAAAGCTTGCGTATAAGCGATCATCTGTCAGTCTGAATTTCTGGAGGGTCAACACTTGGCTATGAAAAGTCATTTGAAAAGTATCTTAAAGTCTATCGTTAATTGCACTGTGTAGTATTAAGTACAATATCCTGTTTTTGCATTCAGGAGTTTAACTTATTTAAGTGAGGAGTAGGCCGTGCCATGGCTCAGGCGGTTAATCGCCAGCCTCCCACCGCGGAGGTCCGGGTTCAATCCCGGGTCAATCCATGTGGGATTTGTGGTGGAAAAAGTGGCACTGGACAGGTTTTTTCCCGAGTACTTCGGGTTTCTCCTGTAAACTTCATTCCACCGGTGCTCCATTACTTGGAAAAATGAAGAAAACGATCATCTTTCTCTTCATCTTCGTCGCAAGGGTTGCACAATAAGCCTTAAGGCTGCTGTGCGTCCGTAGCTTCTGCTACGGGGCCCTTCACCACAAAAAAGTGAGGATTAAAAGTAGTTTCTAAACCTGCCTATAGATATTATTATTATTATTAATAATATTATTATTATTACCATCGTCGTCGTCGTCATCATCATAGCTGGCAGTAGACAAACAGGAGAATATTTCGTGACATTAAAATTAAACATTGGCATTTCTACGAATAGTTAACGGGTGTTATGTAATTAACTTATTATTCAGGGCTGTTCTGGTGTCGTTGTGGAGGAGGGGAAGCCTTTGTGCCAAGAAAAGAACCTGAATGTCCAGTAGTCCAGTGCCTTTGTCTGAGCAAGGTGAGCCGTCATGAGTGGCACTAACGTTTCCTGCACCATTTCGCGATCAAACAACCGGAGGTTCAGAGGCCAGGTTGGTACAAACGTTTGGTACGGTTCAGTGGCTGTATGAATTGTGCAAATAATTTATCGATATGTGTTTGTTTTGTACGCTTTCTTTTTGTGTGAGGTGAGCCAAGCATGCATTTTAAAATCTGTATGTCCACTGCCCATATTTTATTATTCAGGTGTGTTTATGTGACATTTCGAAATATAAATGGCTTCCATCCTTGGAGCCGCACTCTTAAAAATACAGTAAAGTAATTCTGTAAAGAAGAAGCTAATATTTCAAAACTAAACTACGTGTGGATTATGTATTTGGTTATTTCCCTACGCTGTCTGCGTCGAATGAGGTGTGAAGGTCTTCATAAGTGATGAATGTATAAGTAAGGAGAAGTGATCGACAGTGTCCTGTTTGGAAGTATTGTGATACAGTTTGTCCTTATAAGAACAATGCATATCTGGTTGTACACTGTGAGTGTTGAGCCCATTTCCCTTATTCCGTGTGGAATTTCACGTGTGCTTTTTAACAAACAGGGCAAATGGTTGTAATTTTTTCTCTAATCCAGTTGTTAATACCTCACCGTATGCGTATAGTGTTATTGTGTTAACTGTTGTCTTGCGTATCATTTACATTACACTCTTTATCACAGGTTTCCTTAATTTAATGCTGTGGGTGTCTGGGAACACGCTAATGAGCCTTCAGGTTGATAAATTGCGGGAAACTTTGTAGTAGCTCAACGACTCTTCCTTTCGCAGATGGTCCCAGTTTTTGGAATAAATGCCGAATTTTTAAAAATGAAAGCAGACTTGTGAGCCATCACAGCCCTTGCCTGGATGTACAGTCATCAAACACGTGAGTCACAATAGCCCGTCCTCTGATCAAGACTCGAAACCGGAACCTTCCAGATATTGGGTGCCAACCACTTGAATAATAATAATTATTATTATTATCATCGTCAACATCAAGTGCTTTGTAACAGCACTGAAACACGCAACAAACTATGGGTAGTTGTATTCTCTACGGTTTACGTTCTTCCTAAATGGTACTAACCGTGACGCTAACGGTGATAATGTGTGATAATGGCTTAACAACAGGTGTGCATCAGCCAAGAGCACAGACCTGGACTAATTAATGTCTTCCCTTCCGCACCAGTCAACAAGCGTGTAATATACACAGTCATAACACGTTCATAAGGAGACATACTGTGAATAGGCTTCCTGCAATTTTTATTTTATCAATAGTTTATATGTTTTGGTACGTGATTTTGAGCCATGGCAGCTGTTTATTAAATAAATTATCACAATGTTTTCACAAACTTTAAATTCGTCTTCCTTTTATACATTCTGTTTTCACTTTCTGTAATATTGCGGAATGTTTAATTTCATGAATACTTTCGATAAAGTCCTAATATTTCTGTACGTTAGAGTCTAATATTTGTGTATAAATAAATTTAGTTTCCAGAATGCTCTGTTCATCTAATCATAACAGAAACCATAGCCTTCTTTCGCGCCTGTCCCCCTAATAATTTTTAACCAACTGAACATTTTTGAGTTAGTGCGCACTTTCTGTCACGGAACGCAGGGCAGATGGGCACATCTCAAAGCTTCTATTTTGATTGGGAGGTACAATACAGAAGAATGCGGATATAATCCGTACTCCGATCAGGATTTCAATCCGCGATTATAGTGTTCGGGTTGCTGATAATCGTAAGTAGCTTAAACGACATACTTGCCAAGTGAAAATCTTCTGGAATGTTATTTTATGTCGAATGGAAAATAAGTACTTCGTTT
Organism: Reticulitermes speratus; assembly: GCA_021186555.1. Lineage (NCBI taxonomy): Eukaryota > Metazoa > Arthropoda > Insecta > Blattodea > Rhinotermitidae > Reticulitermes > Reticulitermes speratus. Next base: position 32,224,426 of record JAJKFL010000003.1, on the reverse strand, counting down.
TGACGGATCTTATGACCCTTATCTACAGAGTCAAGAGGTCCAGTCAGAGTGACTGCTTGATGCTGAGGGCGCTAGGATCGTTCGAAACGTCAGTAACTTTTTACCAACCGACACAGCATAACATGCCAGAAGACTTGAATCTTCAGCGACACGGCTGTGAGAATCTCAAATCTTTCAAACATAAATACTTTTATTTGAATTTAGTTCTAGTTTCTGTTGTTATTCTGTGTGCCTTCGGCTGTGACACACTTTCTATTAAAAAAAAAAACTCGTAGATTCCAAACTTTGTGAAACACCAGTGAGATCGTCACCAAGCAGCGTAGTTAGAGGTCCAGCTTCCAATAGGTATAAAAAAAGAAATGCGAAACGCTCGTATAATCGTGCCTGACATACCGTACACCAATACAGCAGCAACAACGCTTTTGGTACACCTGCATGAAGTGCTCAGTATGAAACTGGTTCAATCGATAAGTTGGATGGGATTTCGATATTACAAAGGCACTACACTGAAAACTGTAGTTCACAAGGTTTACTTATGTCGTCAAAATATAAATCGGAAACTCAATTGAAGAAAATCAGACAAAGCTTCCAGGAGGGGGAGGAGGAGGAGGAGGAAGAGAAATTAGTACAAATAGTGATGACAAGAACATACGTATGGAATGTATACTGTATGATAATTGATAACGATATAGGTACTGTGATTAATGTAGTGGATCTGTACTGAAGAAAACCTGGTGTTAGGAGACCCATCCCTGGAGATATGTACTGGAGACTCAACAAATAATAATAATAATAATAAATAACTTATGAAGCAGAGAAACTATATTGTGAAGAACAAAAATATTACATAGCTGGAGATTGAAGAAATAAAGAAGGAACTTAAAGAAAGTCAGAGAAGTAACCTAAACGAAAGTGAGGAAGAACAGCTAGAACAATAAACTATGTAATATTAGCAATGGTGAGCAGGAGCAGAATCCAGAACCAACAACAGGAGAAGAATGGAAAATCATTAACAAAGAAATGATATCAATCAATTAAAAGGAAAATTGAAAATACATATTGTCACACGGCACAAATAGAACTTGACAAAAGACCAAGAATACAGAAACTTCAAAATGTGTTTAAAAGGAAATAAATAATGAAGACTGCTAATGAAACAACGTCAGAAATGCTAGAAGATATAGATTTGAATCTTAGATAAACCACCTCATTTACGCCGCAGCAACAGAAGAAATAAGTGGAACAGGAAGCTATAAATCAGAAACACAAATTCAAAAACGTCCTCGTGGGTTAGACGAATACAGGGGAGTATATGTGATGTTAGGAAAGAATTATCAGCTTTGGGAGAAATAAAAAGAGATGGGATGAAGACATAGAATGTGAAAAGAAAGAGATTACTTAGGAAGTATAAAATAGAGAAGAAGCAAAACTTCGATCATGTGATTGAAGAGCTTAAACGAAAAGTATTGGCACAGACGCAGCAGTTGTTTAGATGCAGAAAAAGACAAAACCAATACTATTAAATTGCAAGAAATTCTACAGTCTCACGCAGAAAAATATTAATGTGAAAAATTCACCAAGAGTGATAATAGGTATCCAAAACTAAAAATTTATACCCCAGAACTGATTTTAGACAGATACTAATACATACCAGTAGCATACGTAACAATGCATTGCATGTTTTGGCCTTAATTAAAATGCTTATCGCTCGCTTCGTGGCTGCAGAAAGTTTCTTAATTAGATATTATAACGGTCATATGAAATAAACATATCGCCAATTAAAGAAGTTCCTCTATTATTTTTAACAAAACATTATTTTTTGATTAAAAATTAAGTAAACTTCAAAGTGGCCAGTACAGAAATGTATCCATGGATGCCCTGGGAACTGGTCGCGGATCCGTTGGGATCCGCGGAGCACACTTTGGAAACCACTGCTCTATTGCCTAGTGGATATTATAGGTTATCACCAGATTTAACACTAAAAAGACAGCAATGTACGTAGGCTATAAGGTAACATGGAGTCCTGTTCGCGTAACCATTGTTGCCGCCGAAAAACAGTAAGTATTAAATATTTTGAGTGTGTGTCTGTATTCTTGCTTTAGTTACCCGGCATATCCCGTATTATATTGTCATCTGTGGCCTGTCCGGCTGTACCATATTTGTCCACATTTTACCATATTTTATCTCATAAGCGGTACGATTTTCGGGAAACAAGTTATTGAACATAACATTTGGGTTTCAATTTTCTCTGCTACTTTTGTCTGAAACATTTCTCATTCTAAGAAGAATTCAGCGAGATATTATCATAAATGTACATAGGTCTTCATGTAAAGTACCCGTTATTCTTGTTAGATTTTGATACAACTTGAATTTTCTCGACATATTTTCGAAAAGTATTCAAATATAAAATGTAACAAAAATCTGTCCAGTGGAAGCTGAGTTCTTCCATGCGGACCTACAGACATGACGCAGCTAATAGTCGCTTTTCGCAGTTTTGCGAAATCGCCTAAAACTCAAGCGTTTTGTCCATAAATTGTGTATGTGTTCCTTATGATCCTTACCAGTAAACATCCATTTTTTTTTCTTATGCAGCCTTCACGTGCTGGTCTTTCTGATGGAAACATGCTCTGTTCTCTGTGAGGTACGAACATATTATTTGTGTATAAGGTAGAGTAATTTTAGTCTTCAAAGGGCAAATGACTTCTGATTTTGAAAATGATTAGATTCGACTTTCTTCCGCGTATTTAATTACGTTATAAAAATATTAACTTAAGATATTCTATACAATTTCAAAGGCATTATCAAGATATGTCGTTTTATTTTCATAACAAACGCCGAAAAATGAAAATAATAAATTCTAACGAAAAATCGTAAGCATGATTTCCTGAGTCTTAATGTATAAAGTACATGAATTTTCATTTTCAATATGATGAAAGCAGTGACTGGTAGTTGCACAGACAAATTGTTCACTGTTTTGGGCTCCTAAAGCACTGGCGTACCCTATGTATGAATATTTGTTTTCAGATTTCTGTACTAAGTTTTGTTCTGTCATGTAGGTGAAGCTCTTACGAAGACCTTACCGTCACTCCAAGGATGTATCCTAGGTGTCAGTGTCCAGTGTATTCTTTATCTTATCAGTAAGTGTATATAAGTAGGACAGAATAAATTCAATCAGCATTGTTTTTCTTATTGCTGTTTACATGAACAGGTACAGCAACAATGGCTCTCGTTTGCTGGGGACTGTACACCGGTGACGAAGTACCTCGCCTCTCGAAACTTCGGTTCTAGCTGGGCACCACTGAAATTTCTTGACGCTCTCTTCAGGGGCTATGGCCAGGTATAAAATAACACATTTACTAAACCCTTGGCACAGAATCTTGATCAAAAACTTAACAGTTACTCAGTTGGTCAAGATTTTTTTTACAAAAGGCCGACGTTTCATCATTGTTTGTGCAGATTCTTCTCACGGGACAATGTCGTGCTTAATCCGGACCAACTATTCACGATCTGTTTCCTCATAATTTATTTTAACGTCTTCGTTCAGTCCACACATATTTCGTTTCCTTAATATTTTTCATTCAAAATTTTGGACACATCACTCATTTCCTCCATGAGTGTTATGTGACATTCTAAATACCACCAACCCATGGCATAAAAATGTATCAGCATGTTTTAATAGTAGTTGTATACCTTTCCAAAAGCTGCATTCAAAGGAAAGTGAAATAATCTGGCACATGGATGCTTTATGCTGTTTGATGCAGCGTCTTTGTAATATCCTTGAGGTTTGCGTAATATGAACATGAGTCACGTTCACTGTTGACGGGTAAAGAATGCACATTTCACATAACAGAGTTAATACATTTCGTTCTAAATAGAATAGTGTCTGACAACAGGATACTGAGGAGAATGTTTGGTCCTGACAGACAGAGAGGGAAAAAGAGAGAAGGGGTAGGGAGGAAGTTTCAAGTGGATGGAAAATTGTCATTATAAGGAGCTGCACAATTTATGATCTTTACTAAATATTGCTAGGATAATAGAATCAAGGATGATGGTTGGACAGGACATGTAGGACACTGTGACAAATGAGGAATATTGGCCTTCCATTATGCAAGGTTTTAATCGGAAGAAACAGAAGGCAAGAGACCATGTGGGAATCTGAGGCGTAGATATGACGTAGTAAGACAATAGAAAAATGTTGTGTAATAGAAGGATGTGAACGTGTGGACTTGATTTGTGGGACTCAGGACACGAACCAGTGGCGACCTTTGATGAACACTGCAATAACCTTCAGCTTTCATAAAAACAGTCTCTGCTTGCCTTGCCTTTTAGCCTTAATTTTTTCATGCTCTACCCTTTGAAGTTTAGTGGTTACTATATGCACCACCGCAACTAACACTCAAAAACACTGCATTTTCCACGCCGAATGTCTGTCCTTCTTACGATTTTCATAGTAAACGTTGATTAATTTCCTACACAGCATTAAACGAATCAGCTTAATAAAGGAAGTGAATTTTATAAATATCATTATTTTAAAAAACTTTATTCTATTTTCACCGTGCATCTTTCGAGTATAGACAATGTTTTCACCAACTAAATGCACTTGTTATAAAAACACTAAAATATTCTAAAACTGTTTGATAAAAAGCCCCTTTTTATCAAACAGTTTTAGAATGTTTTAGTGTTTTTATAACAAGTGCATTTAGTTGGTGAAAAACATTGTCTATCATTATTTTAGTTTTAGTTCCTAACTGGTTAACTTTTATTGTATTTTTTTATGTCTGTCACACTGGCTTTGCCCAGCTGCGGGACTGTCAGCTTCGCAAGAAGGGCTTTGCTATGTAGAGTTGGCTCGTTGTCAGCACCTTTTTTTTAGCCACTTGTTTTGTATAAGTGCGTTTTAAAAAGTTATTCTTTTCTAAATGTAGAATAAAGTCTACTGACATTTCACGGATTAAATAAAATAGCTTAATATTTGTATGCGTGACTTAAGGCTTCCGCCGCGGTGTAAATGAGATCTTCGCACTTCTGGGATGTTACCAGCGTAGATTGGTAGTTAGTTACCGATGTTTCCGGACAACTATTCGGTCCCATCTTCAATGATTTGCTGGAACTGCTTGGCCCTTGAAGTTGGGACCGATGAGTTGTCCCGAAACGTCGGTAAGTAACTAACAATCTACTACGCATAACATCCAGAACAGCGAAGATCTCCTTCAATATTTACTATTTTAGAGAACGTTTCTGTACAAAACGCAACGGTATTCGACGTGTCTTTGTTAACACTGCACTTTAGGCAATATGCAAATATTCGTGGCTTGAATACGTAAGAGCAGGTAGAAGCATTAACACATTGTCTGCTTTTAAGTGAGCTGTATTTAAAGCTGAATACTAAAAGTGATACATCATTTTAAATTTTAGGTCGAATTATGTGGTCACCATTGCGTCATAAGTTAACACGGTGTTATTTAATATTCCTCCAGGTGGTGCTTGCCAACAACCCCATAAGCGGAGTTCTCATCTTCATAGCCCTGACAGTGGCGAATCCTCTAGTGTCAGGTGCTGGACTTCTTACAGCGTCTGTTGGTCTGCTAGTCTCCATCGTGGTAAGTGCAGACGCCACTGGATCCCGGAAATTGTGGTAGATGGGTCCTGGACCTTACATCTTGATTCACTTATGTATACTATATCAAAATATGGAGCAATATCGACTTTCTAAAGGCGTGTGCCACTGTTTGATTAATTGTATCTAACTTATGTTGGACAGTGGGACTGACACTGATCCGCGAAGTTTTGGTTAGAAGAACATCACTTCGTTTGTAACACTTTATGTTACTCATACCGTGCATATTCTTACATTAATACATCAAACAACAAAGGCACTTAATAAAATACAATTCGTGACAAGTATTAAACTCCTACAAGTTTCGGCACCGGGGTGCCATCCTCAAGGAGTTTTAATATATTCAACGCTGAAGATTGTTCCATAATTTACATTAATTATTCGTTGAAATCTGCTTATGCTAAATATAATATAATTGTGAGTGTTGATGGTTTCCGAAAAAATCAGTTTATCGGCTACACTAGTATATCAACACAGTGAAAAAGAAACAAAGTCGGATATAGGCCAAATTGTGATGTAAGGAAGTAAATACACTCTTCTGGAAGTAAATCAGAGTGACATGTGATCTACAGATGCTAAAAACGTAATATGACTGTGAGCAACATACAGAAACCTATCACAGAAAATTTCTCCTACAGTAGCAGGCTAGTTCAATGCATAAAATTTAAATCCAAAATTTATTCACTTATAACAAAATCTGCGTTTCAACCGCGAATAAATACTGGCAGCTGAGCAGTAATTTTAACATATGTACATTCATTCACTGAATCGAATGGGGTTCAAAAAATTTTACTGTCCAATCTCAATATAGCCCACATTTTATTTGCTACGTCGTTTACTCACACGGTCAGTCACTGTGTTTCTACTGAGAGAGTTAGGGATGTATGAATACTATACACAACACAATGTACTGGAATAGTTTGGGCTGGGTTTCATCTACTTGGTCTTTCTCTTAAACTTATATCAATTCGCTTGTCTTTCGGAATTCGCCTTGGAACAAAACGTATCTTTTGTGTCTTGTATTACTAGAAGAGAAGTCACGACTGTGTAGGCCTACTTTTAGAACTAGCGTGTCATCGCAGCCATATGTCTAAAATGCCTTGTCTTTATTCGTCTGTAAGTAATGAGGTAGCCTACTACTCGCATGTTCTGTAACAGGTTATCCCTCAGTCCTCTGAAGTACTTGGTCAAGGTCTCACCGTGTTCAACTCCTTACTTATTGGACTGATCACTGCAGGGGCACTCCCAACACGCTATGGCCTGGACCTCGAGACCTGGCACTGGTTTGCCATGGTCATTGCATCTGTCATAAGGTAACTAACGATACTGTACTAAATCTATGTAACACACACATGTACCTACGTGCCTAAGATATTAAGGGTGTCTGAAAATAAAATGTTGATGGAAATATTTGAACCTAAGAAAGAAGAAGTAACAGGAGCCTTGAGAAATTTGTGTAGTGAGGAGTACACCCTTAGTTAAATATTGGAGTTTGACTGATTATGTACTATGGTTGGGGGGAGAAAGACCTAGGCATAGATGTGAAGATAATATTAAGACAGATCGTAAAAACAGTGTACGTACTAGGTTAAACTGTTCAGGATAGAGTTCCCTGAAGGTCTCGTGTGTGCATTTACATGCACTTCTGAGAAAGGGATTGAGATTGAGAAGTCTGTGGCCTTGAATTCTCAGAAAGCGAGTGGTTTAGGCCAATTCAAGAAAAGGTAGGTTTGTTTTAGTAAGACATCTGTAATCCAAGCATCTTCCGTAGACGCTCAATCTACTCACAAGCTAAAACCGATGACAGAATGCACGCATATTTTGAGTGAACATTAAAATGGCTGGAATGGAATTGTTCAGACACTAAATTTTACCACATTTTCTAAAGGAAATATATATGTTTTTATAAATTAAAACAAATATTTTAAATGTAAAGGTGTGTACTTTTTAATTTATTTATTACTTAAAATTGTGCTAGTATCAAATATCGAGTTCCATGGGTGGCTGACTATAGTGATTAAATTTTTATTGTTGTCTTTATTTCTGCCGATATGTTTTAATGCCATATCGAAATAAAAATTATGAATACCTCCTTCCAAAGCTATGCAATTCTAATCTCATTTACTTCTCTTGGATTAAACCTGGACAGAGAGAGAGCTGAAATTCTATCGGACTTTGGGTGGCATTTTTCATGTACAACCAATTTTTTTTGCTGACATTGCCACCTCCTATATCACAAACCTTCATCACGTATCCAACAATGTCGGTGTGTTCATACGCCGTGCTGTATGACGTATTGCCCACTCACAGTTTTACATTCAAGGATACAGTATTAACCACTGAAATGATGATCATTAATACTTTTACAGAGTCAATCGATTATTTTGCGAACACGAGACAAGTGGGAATCTCGTCACAAGCCCAGAGATGATAATATACACTAGTTCAGTCAATGAAGCGACTGGCTATGATCTAGCACACAAGTGTTCAATTCCCAGCACAGATATATCCATTCGCGACCACGTCGAAATCGACTCTGTGCTTCCACTTAGCCTCCTATTGAATGGGAACGAGAGATCGTCCCAGAGGGAAGAGCAATACGCTAGGGTGAACTGTTCAGGATACAGTCCGCTGAGAGCCTCATCTAAGGGTCGAGTTGCATTATCATATTCATACTTGTCGCTTGTAACACAATGATAAATTTACACATATCTGTGAAAGGATTGTGACAGCCATGGTGTGTCTTAATGCTTGAGGGTCTCTCGGCAGTGTGTTTCCAGATTATGGTTTTTAGGTTCGTTCGCAAACCTAGCTTCATGTCTGTCCGCTGTTCCGCATGGAACAACTCGGCTCCCACTGGACGGATTTTAATGAAGTTTGATATTTGAGTATTTTTCATTAAAATCTGGTAAGAATAATGGGTACTGTACGTAAAGACCTATGTACGTTTATGATAATATCTCGCTCAATTTTCTTAGAATGAGAAAATTTTCAGACAAAAGGTGTAGAGAAAATCAAAACACACATTTTATGTTCAGTAATGTTTTCCCGACAATCGTATCGTTTACGATATAATGTGGAAAATTATGGTAGAGCCAGACAGGCCACAGATGACAATATGACGCACGCGCTTTGTGTTGGACAATTAAGGTTACAGACACACACTCAGAATATGTAATACTTAGTGCTTTTCCACGGCAACAATGGTTACGTGAACGCGCCTCAGTGTTACGTTACACGCACATTGCCTGTCTTCTTTGAATTTTTACACTGTGTTTTTAGCATTGCAGCATGTTCCTCCAATACATTGATATCCACCGATAAGGCTACGTGGTGCCGCAGAGAACACAATGTGCACGACGATATGCTTAATTTGGATTTAAATAAGCAACTTTAAGGCTGACGTTTTGAATACTGGTAATAATTCGAAAAATACGGCTAAGTTTTGTGACACATTTTCCATTCTCTTGCAGTGTGTACGTGGAGTCAGCCTTGGGCAACGTTCTGGGATCTCTATGTCGATTTCCGTTGCCGTACCTCACCGTTCCATTTAACATTGTTCAACCCTTATTATTCATCACTGTAATTATTATCAACACTCATAACAACAACGACACATTGTCAGTAACAACCCTTCACATGACTTCTCAGCCTCCATCTCTTATTCCGTCTTCACTTATCAGCATCGACAAGTTGAGTCCGCTTCCTGACTCTACGCCGCAGGCTCCACTTCTGTTGCAGCTGAATGCCGTGAAAGAGATGACTCCTGCCGGGGCTCCACTTTATGGGTTCACCACACATAGGAATGAAATGTCAGAAGATGAAACCAGGCATACTCACAAACTAAATCTCCAATACACCACAGCGAAGCCCAATGAAAATTTGGAGATTCAAAACACTTTCCAATACGGTGAAACTATGAGCAACAGTACGTTTAAAAAAAACACAGAATCTGATAGAGACTCCACATTTGAGACAAAATTACACACGCACTGTGCATGAATCTGAGAGCGGTCAAAGTCTCACAATGGCCGCGGATGTTTATCAACAAAACGAAACTTCAGTAACTGCGATGGCCCCTGAAAGCAAGCAGTCTGCACAGACAGAATCTGCATCAAAGGCTAGTAATTCTCACTTGCAGCCAAATTCTAAAGAGAGGAATGCTAGTTATTCTGCTGACTATGCCATGGGGTTACTGCGTGATATTCCTGATTACGAATCGGAAGGAGAAGCTTATGGTGCAGGAACTACCTTTAGTGTAGCGCCTAGTGATGTGGACTTAACAACACCTGAAATGTCTCATATAGATTCAACAAGCATAGCCAGTGACTTTAATAAGGAAAATACTTCTCCAGATGAGGGCCACGTGCCTGTTAGGGTAAAGAGAAGCAACTCCTTAGAGACAGCACAACAAAATGAATTGCCTTTGCACCAAAATGCCAGCTTTGATATCATGGAACCTCTCGTCGACTGGGGAGGGGTAAGTTGAAATTTATGTTTCACTTGAAACAACAGTAATATTATTTATACGAAACATGTTAGTTGAGGGGATTTTGAAAAGTGTCTGTTATTATGCTGGATTATGATCGGACTTCACGTTTTGGTATATTAAAGAACAGTTTACATTATTATAGATTCTGTATAAAAGGCCACTGGCACTGACAGAGGATGCTAACGTGAGTGAAACGTTCAAATAAAGTAGCATGTAACGTGTCTGATAGATTACTCTTCTTCTTCTTCTTCTTCTTCTCTGTAAGCTCATCGTGAAATATTTATTGTTGCTGTCTTACCATAAAGAAGAGGGCGGAAGGAAGAGGCGAGGAATAACGATAGGATGGATAAATAAAGAGGACGGGCAAAGAACATGGGTAGAGGAGGGAAGAGATACAGGCAAGAAAAGAATACAGGAAAGGATGTTAGAGAATATGGGATGAAAGTGACAAAGAAATTATTATTCTCAACGGACAAAGTCTGCATATGCACTAAGAACCACAACCAAATGACGGGATATCCAGTCCCTCCGGAAAAATGCCAAGGGACTACCATGAAATATTTCGTGACCACTTTATTTCACATCCGTCCCAAATTTACTATAGCCTAATAATATTGAAATTTTGTGGTTGTAGTTGAAGCATAGTACTAAAATTTCTTGCCAGACTTACATGCTCAGATACCAAGAGGGTACTGCTGTATCACCTTTTTGTTGGCTTTTAAAATTAATGTTACCATTACGTTGTGTTTAATCTGTAAATAATAACATCGTTTATATAAAAAGGAAACTATTTTGAATATGTATATGTATATATATATACACATATACACATGTATATATACATATGTATATATCGTTAACAACAACTGATTTATTAGGTATGTAGAGCATTTTCCAAATTAGAGCAAAATCGTGGAACAGAAACTCCAGAGGATATATCTTCCCGTTGATGTATTTTCTACTAATAGTCGTCGGTACCGCCCTCGGTTGACATTACTTTGTAGTCTAACGAATTTTGATACTGTGTAGTCATGATTTATACCTTGAAAATGGAGGCAGTGTATTCCTCCGAAACGTTGGTACCCATCTACTAGACTGTAGCAGTAGGTCATAATTTGAATTTCCATCTCCGTTGACAATGTCAAGTGTAAGACATGCTCCTCGTCTGTGCAGGTGTTCTCAGGAGTGGTGCTGTCCATGTCACAAGTGTTTGGTATCAGCCACGCACCAGCTGCCATTCTGATTTACCTGGCCGTGCTCATATATTCTCCCATCATGGCAGCGTTTGGTGTTCTCGGAGCCACACTTGGTACACTTACAGGTAGGTTGTCTGCCATGCCATCCTTAGTTCCATTCCAACTATCCTGCCTTCACAGAAAGCTTACAATGCGAACGTAACTGTCAACGTATATTACGTGTTTCTAATACAAAAAAGAAGGTGGAAATATATACAGAGTGTCGCAATTATACCGTGTTCGCTGTCTTTTGTTTATCGCTAAGTGCCTCGAAGAAAAATTTAAATAGCAATAAAGTAACTGTTGTAGCATTAGGTTAAATAACAGTAGAATTGAATATATGTTTATATAATATATGCAGGCCTATAAATTCAATTGGGAAAAAGCTTAGTTGAATTACTATCCAAAGAATTCGGAAATCGTCATGTGTTTCGGGAGGCTGTTGAATATAACCTACAAGTTTGGAAATGCAGGTTGTCACATAGCGTTCAATTTGTTATTTCTGAAAGAGAAAGATTTACTGAGAAAGTATATGGCCATACAATATGCGCTTTATTGTTCTTTACAACTGTTGTGTGACAAAAATTCTAGCCTCAGTAAATGTGAAGAGATGCCGCAGAAATGCCTTTAGGTTTTCGGAGTAAAGTGTTCATCAGAATTGCCCAATCGGAAAGAATATTGAAGTAGCTTCACACATTTTCTTAAAATCTTCAATAATTTTTCACAAAAATCTCTTTAGCGGTTTTCATGTTTTCATTTGCACGTACGGATGGACTGGGCAGTTTTAATACGCGCTCCTCCTTGCTGGGAACGCGCCTAAGACTCCATACAAAAGCTTTTTTCCTCACTATATAAGGACTAGGCTTAAGTGTGGTCATTGTGCACGTACTCGCGCCCATGTATGTACATACATATATCTGCAGACACTAAATATTTCTGGAGCCATTTTAATAAGTGCCCCAACTCGTTCCTCTCGCTTTCGTTGCTTTAAATTCGGCCTCAATTTTATAATAGGTGTTTGCCATGTGAATTTAGCATCAGGTGTAAAACAGACCTTTGTCACCAATGTATTCAATTTATTATACCAATCAAACGCACATTATTAGTTACGTATGAATGTTAAACACGTAGCTCCGACATGTTTCGGTACAAGCGTCCCATCCTTCCCATCCTCAGGAACGCAATGTGCCAGGTTTAACACCAATGGTCAGAGATAAGCTATTATTTACAAGTTTCCACAGTCTGTAGTAGGCTCAGTTGTTGTTGTCATTTATGTACAAAAGTGACAAGTTTGTAATATACGCAAAATTGAAGACTGAAGGACAGAAATCAATTGACTGCAAGGGGCGAGAGTAGACCTAGGGGCAGCAATAGTGCTTTGTCTCAATTCGATATCACGATAGCTGTAAGGAGCTAAGGGAAGGGGTTATGGTGCGCAGAACGTGTTGTGGAATATAGATGGAAACCACGGGAACATTTAGTCAGGTTGATCCCTGTCCCTGGCTTGTTTTAACAGTGTAGCTTCCGGACAAAAGATAAGATTACAGTTGTCCCTTTTCATGTCACGAAGGCACACGAGGGAGTGGAGGTATAACGCCACTCTTCCTTAACTTCAGCACTAAATTGGGCGAGTGGTCAGCTTCACACCACAGCCGCTTTACTCTGAAAAAGAGCACCCGGTACACTTTAAGTAAGAACCTGGTTGGGGCCCAGATCCGTTCGGGGTCCTTTAGAGAAGAGAGAGATCTTTGGTCCTGTTGGGAATCGACACAACGTTCCCCAGGACGTCCAGTCCGTATTCTACTTACTGACTCGACTGCGCTATCTGGACATAAGACATGATACACTGAAGCTGACCTGAAGAGTACTTTATGTCGGAATTGCACAAATTGTTGTACGTTTTGCGGTTACCCACTCTGCGTTATATTCAAATTAAACAGCGGAGTGCTGGGATATCGGCGTAAACAGAATATTATCACTGCACCCAACTATAGTGCAGTTCAATGTATCTTGGCCTTCAGTGAATGTGTACTGAATCTCAAATCATTGGACCTGAAGTGAATAAAAAAGATAATTATTTCTGTCTATATAAGGTATCTTAATGATCTGTTAGAAGTCAGAAATAAAGCAGGTACGGTAAATGCACCACTCAGTGCTTTTTGCTTTCCTGAAGTCCCGCGAATGAATATCGGAATATGGTGATTCGGTTCAGCAAAATCATCCTTTATTTGGTGGAAGAGGCATTTTCAGTATCACACAGGATTACTGTTCAGGAGCTGTCGGTGCCCTCTGGTTTTTGCCCAACAAAAGGGGGCTGTGAATAGAAAGCGTTTACCAGAAAACACTATTATAGTCAGCAAAACCGCCCATTGCTGTTTAATGCCAAAATAATGTTGTCACTTTTTGGTTCAATATATATACACCTGTAAGGTAAATTTCAAAGTTCATGTACATGAAACACAAACACAGAACTAGATTTTCACATAGGTATGGTGCCTAGACTAAGGATTATATGACCGAAAGATCGTGGATCGATTCCTGACCAGGGAAATCTCTTTCTCTTCTTTGAAGGCTCTAGACCGGCTCTGGGGCCCACCCAGCCTCTTGTTGAATGGATACCAGGCTTAAAACCGCCGCGCAGTGAAGCTGACCACTCACCTCCATCTAATGCCTAGGGTCGAACCCTGAGTAGCTGTACCTCCACTAACCTATATTCCTCCATGGCGTGGTGCTTGATTAAGCAGAGGGACACCCTCACTTTGTATCAAAAGGGACAGGTAAAAATAAACCTAAAATTCAAAAGGATGGACAGAATACAAGATGTAAGTTGTTGAAGTTACAGAGGGCTGGTCATGTAGAAATGAATACGGTGTTGCTGGTTCCATAAATATATGGTAAATTATGGCAGGTCGCCAACATATAGGGGTGGTCAACGTCACAGACTTCTCTGCATAATTGGTAAGTGAAATGGGCGGAATGCGCTATGTTATATTCAGGGGATTTTAGATCATGTTCTGCAACCACAGTCATTTGTGTTTCCTTACGTGTTTCTTTCACTCAGGATTGGTGCTAACGGATGCTGACACTTACGCGATCGCTGGCGGCGTTTATGACGGCACATGGGGATTTAACGGGCTCCTGAGTGCAATGTGCCTTGGTGGTCTCTTCTTCGTCGTGAACTGGCCGGCTACAGTGGCTGCGATGCTGAGTTCCTTTCTCTCCACAATCATTCTGAACGTTCTGATTCCACTGTTTGCGCAGGTGGGCTCTATTGCAATAATTCAATTGAACGTTGTTCACTTCATTATGTTAATTCGTAATAAACTAATTTATACTGCATATCTGCAACTGATATGACTAAAAAGCAGATTAAAATAATGCACAGTGTTTGTGGTAACAGTTTGGCAAAAACCTGGGTGGGAGGGATAATGATGTTTAATCTGATGCCTGTTTAACATCCGATTGGAAGCAGCGTTGTTAAATAAGCTAATAAATAAACAATGTTAAGAAAGGAAAAAATCTTAATGTAACTTAAATCTTCGTAGTTATTTTACTGAATAACTCTAATTATTATTATTATTATTTACATAAAAATAAGCAGTTTGGAAGATTTATCATGACGTAATTATGATAGAAAAATCGAATGTGCTGAACACACCAAATGTCTTGGAAATATGAGCAACAAATTTATGAGTTTTGAAATATTTTTTGATATTGTGTATGTCAAATGCAAATAAATGAAAGAAAAATAATTTATGAGTTATTAACAGCATCAACAGTTTTGCGTGTGCAGTATTAGATCTCATCAAAATATTGTGCAAAGCTTTTGTTTTACTCAAGCTTGTTTAATTCCTTGATGCAATTAGCACAACAATACTGCTACATCTTCATCACGTAACACAGTTTCCGAACACTTATAGTGCTCCTTCACTACTTGCCCCTCATAGCATTACGTCGGTCTCCTGCATTCAACAGATGTTTCACTGCCTCGTGAAGAGTTTCCGGGAATTTTTTTGACAAAGTTAGGGGTAATTTAAAGGTACCTACCAACATTCCCTCTAATTTTTTTTACAGCTGCGCGGACCTTCTACTGCCATGAGCAGAAAATTTTAACACGACCTGACGACTGCGCGGTACTTTTAAAAGTTTTTTTTTGTAATATGCATAATAAGAATATTTACAACGAAAATTGAAAAATACCAGCTGCGCGGCAACAATTCAGTGTGCGCGGGAGCATTTCAGTTACTGCGCACCCGCGTATGTTAGAGGGAACATTGTTACCTACCATTAAAAATACGACATGTATTTTGAATAGAATTTGGTACGTTTGTATCATGTTATGGTTTTACCTACACAGTTTCCTTCGACGTTTTCACAAATAAACTTGTGCAATGTATGTTGTAGCCACAAAATACCAAGTACATAATTTTTTTTAATTCGTGTGCTTATAACTGCTCCTATTATTTATAGGAAGCAGTCTTACAAAACCAGCAACTGTTAAATGAATGAAGGAGAACTATCCACCTTTTAAGGCATTTTAAACACAAAACCCAGACTGTAATAATTATCTGCAGTACTTTGAGACAGTGATGATGCAGAAGTAAACATATTTTCAAACTTTTTGGTAAAGAATCGTACAAAGTTATGGTATGGGTGAGATGTATTATATGGGAATGACCTTAATTAACAAAAGAACATTTACCTAGCAGTTTTACAACAGACTAAATTCGGAGAATGCTTACTAAATGCCAGTTACCTCTCTTATCTAACTACTAAAAATTAAAAAATAAGCGTATTACAGGACTGTATGAAACTTTACGTGGCGCATTTCATGCGGCCGTGAAACTGTTTTTCAAGCGGAAAACGTAGATAGATTTTGTTTGTATGTGAGAGGGAGTAACAGGAGACCGTAGAAAATCAGATAATGGGGAGGCTTTTTAATGTGCACTGTACCAAACATTAAAGGGCCATCAAGTGAAAGAAACGAAATAAGTGGAACATGTAGCACGCATGGCAATGTTCGTAAATTGAACAGAATTTTAGTTTAAAATGAGACCTTTTTTGGATAACTTAGCATAAATGAAATAGCAATATTAAAGTGGGTATTGAAGATACCTATAAGTTGTGAATGTGGACTTCACATGAATCAAGACAGGTTTTAGTAGAAGCCTATGTTAACTGGGTAGCCATCCTTCGATTTGCACAGTTGACGAGGAAATCCTTGGCCAGCTTAGCAGCTGTTAACCCCTCGAGAAGTGTTCGTGGGGTTCTTTAATATTTACACAAGTTAATATGCTGTCCTTAAAGGATAACAGAACTGTTACACTAGGTATCCAGCTTACTCCACACAATTAGCGTAATCTATAGAATTACAGTACAACTTTTCAGTCCTTAGCTGCGCGTATCTGTTGAAATCATAGCTAGAGAGCTTCGCCGTAGCTTAGCGCGTGAATCGTGTTATTCCCGTCACATGGAGGGCCGTTCCTAGTATATACCATAAATTATGAATTACTACCGTCGGTATAACGTATAGGCCTAAGTTGTGCGTTAGGACGCTGTCTCTCAAATTTACGACTTCACTTGTACAAATATCCAACCGTTTACGATGCCTCTAGTCTTATCTTTTACTTACACTTCCTTGCTGGTTGTTTTGAAGCTTTTCTTGTACGTGTATCGATGTTCTTTTCTTTCCTGAGTGTATAATTGTGGATGTACAACTACAGCATTAATGGAGTCTTTTCTTATTTCTGTGTGTATATTAGTTTTGTATATTATTGCTCAGAGTTGGGTACGCCAATTAATGATCCTGTTGCTGGGTTGTGGAGTAGCTACTGATAACTCTATGATTAAGTGATGTGTCCCACGACGGAAAGCTTCATCCCTTTCAATAATTTTACGAACACGTATGTAACCAACATGTTTTAATCATTCAGATATTATATTTTTACTCATTATATCTCACAAAATCCGTTTTGCAATACCGACATTTATATAGGCTACCTCTGAAGATGGCATCGTGAGCCGAAACATTTAGGGAGATTAGGCCTACAATCTAATGAGAATATACACAATAAAGGTTGCATTTGATGGAAAAACCTGATATTAATACTATTTGCATTGTAGTTTTACATAAAACGGTGGTTAGTGACTAAGTGCGACATGCATTATAAAGCGAAAAAATAACATGGCATAGAAATACTGTATAAGAATAAAGCAAGTGACAGAAGAAAGAAAAAATCATAAGAATACTTCTGCATTGAGAATATCAGTAACTGTACTGCAGCTGTGTATAAATAATTGTTTCAGGCTGAACTTTCTCCCATGACTTTGCCTTTCAACCTCAGCACGCTGTTGTTCTTGTGTGTGACATCTAGTGTTATTGTACGACCTAGAGCCATCAGCGTCCCAGAGAAACATCGTGAAGACTACAAGCATTTTCTTTTGCAACGAGCACAGGTACAGTGCATGCAAAATTGTGACATCTAGTGTTATTGTACGACCTAGAGCCATCAGCGTCCCAGAGAACATCGACAAGGCTTCAAGCATCTTCTTTTGCAACGATTACAGGTACAGTGCATGCAAAATTGTGACATCTAGTGTTATTGTACGACCTAGAGCCATCAGCGTCCCCGAGAAACATCGACAAGACTACAAGCATCTTCTTTTGCAACGATTACAGGTACAGTGCATGCAAAATTGTGACATCTAGTGTTATTGTACGACCTAGAGCCATCAGCGTCCCCGAGAAACATCGACAAGGCTTCAAGCATCTTCTTTTGCAACGATTACAGGTACAGTGCATGCAAAATTGTGACATCTAGTGTTATTGTACGACCTAGAGCCATCAGCGTCCCAGAGAAACATCGTAAAGACTACAAGCATCTTCTTTTGCAACGATTACAGGTACAGTGCATGCAAAATGTTGACATCTATTGTTATTGTACGACCTAGAGCCATCAGCGTCCCCGAGAAACATCGACAAGACTACAAGCATCTTCTTTAGCAACGATTACAGGTACAGTGCATGCAAAATTGTGACATCTAGTGTTATTGTACGACCTAGAGCCATCAGCGTCCCAGAGAAACATCGTAAAGACTACAAGCATCTTCTTTAGCAACGATTACAGGTACAGTGCATGCAAAATTGTGACATCTAGTGTTATTGTACGACCTAGAGCCATCAGCGTCCCAGAGAAACATCGTAAAGACTACAAGCATCTTCTTTAGCAACGATTACAGGTACAGTGCATGCAAAATTGTGACATCTAGTGTTATTGTACGACCTAGAGCCATCAGCGTCCAGAGAAACATCGTAAAGACTACAAGCATCTTCTTTAGCAACGATTACAGGTACAGTGCATGCAAAATTGTGACATCTAGTGTTATTGTACGACCTAGAGCCATCAGCGTCCCAGAGAAACATCGTAAAGACTACAAGCATCTTCTTTAGCAACGATTACAGGTACAGTGCATGCAAAATTGTGACATCTAGTGTTATTGTACGACCTAGAGCCATCAGCGTCCCAGAGAAACATCGTAAAGACTACAAGCATCTTCTTTAGCAACGATTACAGGTACAGTGCATGCAAAATTGTGACATCTAGTGTTATTGTACGACCTAGAGCCATCAGCGTCCCAGAGAAACATCGTAAAGACTACAAGCATCTTCTTTTGCAACGATTACAGGTACAGTGCATGCAAAATGTTGACATCTATTGTTATTGTACGACCTAGAGCCATCAGCGTCCCCGAGAAACATCGTAAAGACTACAAGCATCTTCTTTAGCAACGATTACAGGTACAGTGCATGCAAAATTGTGACATCTAGTGTTATTGTACGACCTAGAGCCATCAGCGTCCCCGAGAAACATCGACAAGACTACAAGCATCTTCTTTAGCAACAAGCACAGGTACAGTGCATGCAAAATTGTGACATTTCCTTAACCGTGCTGTAAGATAACACGAATTTGCTTAAAGTGATCAGTTCTTGAAACAGTAGCTGATGACAGTTGCTAATGGAAATGTGACGTACATTGTGGCTTAATTAAGGTGGACCAAACTTCCGGAATTTTAAAATAACTTCATTTTTGAAGTTCGGCTTGTGTGAATAAAATTTTGACATTTTAAGCTTAACCAGAGTGGACCGGATGTTCAAGGTAATTTATTTTCACGCGGCCTTCTTGCTTGCATAATGATATGACGTAGCCAGTTCAGTTTAATTAAAATGGACCTTACTTTCAAAATAACATATTTTCTACGGTTGTTGTTTACGTAAATAACAAGTGGACATGTTAAATTTAATTACGAAGGACTTAACTCTCAAAATTACTTTTAGAAACGGTTTTATTATGTAAACGATTTTCCACTTGGCTCGTCTTAGACTACTTCGATTCCGTCTCAAATATTAACATCGGTTGAGGGAAATGCAAATAAAATGCCAACATTAAACAAAAATATAATAATCATGACACTAGATGTAAGAAAGTAAAACTTGCTTATGTTATTACTTACTTTAATTTATGGTGTTATAAGGACAGTCAGTCCGTGTTTTGTGTATTTGTCTTATGTTGTAAGTATGACACTCTCTGTAGATGAGACTATACAGGATCGAAATGTGTCATAATTAGCGACGCATGAATCGGGAAGGATGTAGAAGGAAGCGACTAAACCGCCTGGGTCATGACTCGGGCGGTTAGTCTCCGTCCTTACCGTGAAGGCCCAAATCTAACCCCAGGCCTGTAATTGCGTGATTTGTTGTTGCAAAAGTGACACGGGGGCTGGGTTTTCTCCGAGTGCTTCGGTTTGCCACTAGCAGTATCATTCCACTAATGCTCCACACTCATTCTACACAGTTCTAGCGTGACGGATTCGAAACTTACAGACCTAAAAAAGAATGCTTGAATTACATCGACAGAGAAATATTCTCAATTGTAGATGTAATATTGAGGAATGTTGCTTTCACAGGAACTCTCAGCCTCGACTTCAGACATAAATGATAAGGACGAGGAAACGGAGAAGGTATTATCGGAAGTAAAGGTAGTATAAAGAAGAAAAGAAACTGCGAGAAAGGCAGCGTCTGGTCGCAATAGACATTCGGCAGCTCTGATACCAGCCGTAAACATTTCTTCAGTAATAATCGCACATATCTACGCACGTCAAAACAATTGCATGGTAAGGTATGTCCTCCATTTTATAATTATACCTGAATGTTAGATTGTGTCCTAACGCACACATGCCTACCGCTTGTCCAGGCAAATAAATGTGTACCTTGATATGCCGCAACAACAGTTACCACGAACAGAGCCAATGACTACGGGCTGGTCCTTCGAGGTTTGACTTTCTGTTTCATACATACCAAGCATAATGTGGGGCTCGCCCACCATTTGTAATGGGTGTCAAGAGCCCGAAACTTGGAGGAAGCATGTTCACCCGAAACTTCGTTATACACCAGTAAGCCTACACGGTGTCATAACCCAGGAGAACCATCACCGGGAGAACTTCATGTGTTCTTGTAAATTAACATGTAAAGTGTTAACAGTTAAATATAAGGCGATACATTTATTAACACAATGCCCATCAAAATACAACTCACAAAATCACATACTGTTCAAGCCCAGTTTGTTTATATTATTGTTTTGGTGGTCACTGCTTTAATAAATCAGTATATACGTACAAATGTATGATGAAAAATCTGAAATTGAAATGATAAATTTAAAATATGATATTTACACTAAACTGGAGACTTAGATAAGTCAATGTAGTCAAAGTGATCCTTAATATAATAAACTGCAACAGCCTTCATTCTGTGTTATGATGCTGTAAATATTACGAAAAATCTTAATTGGATCATATTTAAAGCAATAAAGTGGAAACATAATATCTTAATATTTTTGTAATTAAATAATAAACAGACTAACGACTGTATAGTTGACTGCGATATGATATTCCATCACAAATACTTAAATACGCCATAACCAACACTAAGTAACTGTTTAACTCAGAAGCGCCGGTAACAGAATTCGATGGTTTAGCCCAATTAACAAAAAAAAAACATTCTCTGCACCCAAACCAATCCAACTTGTGCTTATATCATGATAATTATGAATGTGAATAGAAAACTTGTGACAGCTGGAAACAATTAATTTGGACTGTGACGTGAAGAGAAGAACAGCATTGCTGAGCTGCAGGTTACGAAAATGCAGTTTGTTTCTAAAGTACATAGCAAAAGAGCGGAGAAACGAACGGCAATCTGGTCATGATCTGGAGATAATGAAACTTTAATAACTTTATTGTTTGTCTTAAATATAGGCATATGTTTTAATGTCACGTACTGGATATATTTTTTCGTGAAGAATATATCCAAAACTTTTTAAGCACATTAAAATATTTTGTAAACGGAAGTGCCCGCTGTTCTACCACAAATTCCCAAGCATCGTCGCACACTCTGAAATTAGAAGAACTTGGCCAAATATCATTAGTGAACTCTTTATTTAAGAAACTCAGAATGCTTTACATAGTTTCTGCTACTAAGGATTGGAATCGTACGGTCCGTTTGGAAGTACGAATCATGCCCTAGCTACGTACACTATGTCAACAGCTGAATGAAACTTCTGACAATACTTTGAGTTTGTGATTATATTTGCAGACAAGCGCATACAGACCGTGTCTGAGGCCCACCCAGCCTCCACTTAAATGGGTATCAGGTTTCTCTTCCTGGAGTAAAGCGGCCGGAGCGTTACGTTGACCACTAACCTCTATCTAGTACCGAAGCTGAGAGGGAGTAGAGCTATACCTGTACGTTTCCTCTATGCCTTCATATACTTCTAGTGCATTCCATTAATACTGTAGGCGAGAAATTATCTGTAGCATAACATGGTGGGTTAATGTGGATCCACACTGGAAGAATGATTGACATAGTACATTAATTTCATGTTTTAATGTCATCAGTGATGAACGTATAATTTGTGAAGTTATTAGAATAAAGTAATCCAACACTACGTCAGACGGATTGTGATGTCGTGTATGTGGTGTTAAGGAAACAGGAGCGTGTAAATCACATAATCCCTCTTCTTTCGTATCAAATTCTGAGCGTAATATGCGCCTATGTCAATCCCTTAGACTCACTACCGTTTAGATGAAATGCAGGTACACGTATTGGACCAGTTTGTGTGCAGGCGTCAGGAGGTAAGCAGTGTAAATCGTAAAGAGGGTGAAGTATCAAAGGAGTAGCCCCCTTGAAATTCACAAACATACACAGACAAGGGATAAAACCGCAGGGTATGTTTAATAGAAGCGTTGGAAGAGTAAGAAGATGGAATTGCACACTCAGAATCGAGTTATCTGCGGTTACATTTACTTCGACATATCGCAAATGTAGAGGCACACCCGCATTAAGAGACGCTACCTGACTATGAATGAGAAGTGTTGCAATCAATACGTTTTTTTTTTTGTGGTGAAGGACCCCGCAGCAGATGCTACGGACGCACCGCAGCCTTAAGTCTTACTGTGCAACCCTGTGATGAAGATGAATAGTTTTTTCGTTTTTCCGTGTAATGGAGCACCGGTGGAATGAAATTGACAGGGGAAACCGAAGTGCTGGGAGGGGGGAACCTGAATATGTGGTGTTTCCTCCAATTGTGTAGGGATATAGTAGTCCCAGTACGTAGTTTCCTAATGTTCTGTGCGGTTGCCCAAAATAAGAAAACATCTGCAGAATCCAGTGAAAGAAGTAAACGATTCCTTAAGAGAGCTAAGGGCACCCGTTCGATTGAGACAGTCCAGTTCGGTTTCAGTTTATAGTAAGACAGTGGTCCCTCCTCTGACTTTCTGGCCAAAATATTAGGTGTCTACACTCCACTGTTTCTTTGTAATGCAGAATTTTACTTTCCACATTCATCTGCTTTTTTGTCAGTGTCGTGGAGGAACATGTACGTCCGTCGTCCGCCGCAGCTCAATTGTACTACGTTCACGGAGCCGGCGGCCATGGTTAGATTCCCGTTGAAGTTATTATTTTTAACAGAATTTCTATAATTGTTTTGGGGGTCGTAAGAAATGCTGTTAATATCAGTCTCACACGCCTATCAGAACTAATTGTATCAGCATGGAATATAAGCCCAAATTATGTCTGTTGTGGGTGTTCTGTGGCGGATGCTGATTAAGTACATGCGAGACGAAACACTTTGATATTTCAGTTCGGTCTGCCAATCCTGCACTGCCACATCCCGTTCTTTGAATGCATTAGTGGACGAATTCTCATGATGAAGGCTGAGAATTCTTATCAGCGGTAGGAAACTGTGCAGGATGCATTCCAAATCCGATTACGATATTCCAAAATCATGATATGCTCAGATTCCTGAAGTTGACGAAGAACTTGCACATCATTTGGTGTTATGTTAAATGTATTTATCTAGCCGTTATCACAATTTCAGTGCCTACTGCTTGATACATGCACAAATTGAAATCAGTATCTATCATTGTTTGTACATGCTTCGCAGCGTCCAAAGGCGTTTACCCCATGGGCCCTCTGTCTCGAAAGAGGCAATGTTCCCGCTCAGATATTAGAGGAAGCTCGTGAAGCTGAAAACAAGGATATTGGACGACGCCGCGAAAAGAACATGCACAACTTGGTCTATTAATAAATAACCTGCTACTTCTAGATTACAATCTCTAAAGTTCTCAAATTGGAGAGCGTCGAAAGAAGAAGAACCCATACATTTACATCATCGTGCCCTCCACATCGTACGTGGGAAAACGAAAAACAAGACTAACGACTCGTCCGAATTTGCAAATGGGAATCCATTCAGACTGACAAAAGTGGTGTCAAGGAGTTTTTATAATTTCTCTGTACACATGATACAAACCAACATGCACTTTATGAATCTGATATATTTTATACATACATATATTTATATACATTACATACATACCTATCTACATTTCTACAATATATATTTCTCCGCATTTTGTTTTCCTTTATTTTCTAGATTGCAGAAACAGTAACTTCAAAATCTAAATTAGCAGTCTTGAGTACACATCACTGGACATCCTTGTATGCGTAAAATAAAATAGTAATATACGGGACACTTTTTTATTTCTGCATCACTCTGACGTCAAAAAATAAAAGTTTGCAGCCAGACTTAAGAAGTCTGCGAAATTTTGCAGCTGAAAGTTAGTATAGCAACAAATGTTTGGGTGTTAACACGTACGAATATTTCTGTCACGTCTTTAAAAGAAAGACAACAGTACGTCACGGAAGAATGAAAAGAATTTTGTTGAAATGAGGAATGCGCCTGCCCACTTGTGTTTTTTATGTAAGTTGCATTTCTTCGCGTTATTTTCACATCTGTGCGCGGACAGCAAAAGAATAAGAAGAAAAAAGTTGAGGGTGCTCCTTGGTCCTCAGCCTACTTCCAAATTACATATTAAGAACTTCTTCAGTGATATACTCGACATCGATTCTTCTTTGGCAGAAAACTGCATTATTAATAAAATATATTTTTGGTCACGCAGTATCTCCAGACATTTCCCTGTAACTATAAGATCCATGTTAATAGCATCATCATATGAACTTGAATCTTCCATAGGTCTAGTCCCTTCAGACTCTTCTGTGAAACTGCAGGCACATACGGCTTCTGCTCTACCCGCTAAATGCCACTCAGTACATATAACTTCATCCCGTCTGCTATCACTCCTATCTTGGGTCTCAAATTAAGTGTACCACATATCATTCTTGTATTGATGCTTCCAGTTTCATATTGATTTAAGCAGACAATTGTAATATGTATATACTTCACAACTTTTGTACGAGTATAGAGTATGCACCCTTGAAGCTCTTTAAGTCCAGACATTTTACTATAAAATGACGTTTTATTATAGGATAGACCCTTTTCACCAGAAAATCGGACTTAAATTTAAGGAAGAAACTAGCAAAGTGCTACATTTGGAGCATAGCTTTGTATGGTACTGAAACTTGGACATTTTGGAAAGTAGATCAGAAATAGGTACCTGGAAAGTTTTTAAATGTGGAGCTGTAGAAGGATGGAGAAGATCGGTTGGACTTATCACGAAGAAATATTACATAGAGTCAAGGAGGAGAGGAATATCCTACATACAATAAAAAGAAGGAAAGCTAACTGGATTGGTCACATCTTGCCTAGAAATTCCTTATAAAACACGTTATTGAAGCAAAGATAGAGGGCGGAGAGAAGTGATTGGAAGACGAGGAAGAAGACATAAGCAGCTACTGGATGACCTTAAGTAAAAGAGAGGATACTGGGAAGTGAAAAGGAAGCACTAGATCGCACTCTGTAGGAAACTCGCTTTGTAAGAGGCTATGGATCTGTCGTAAGACAGACTAAGGAACGAAAGAATATGTAATCTAATAAATTATTATTTTGTCCCTGGTTATTCTAAGAAATTCCCCCAGAATTCCACTGTATTAGTTATATGAAGCCGGAATACTGAGGTAGTTGTATGAGCCCTTCGCTATATTCGGCTCACTGACTTTGTGATAATACACTTAATGACACGGCTTTCATTGTTGGCAGTGACATATGAAAACCAAGACACTGTGTGAAGTGAAACTTTTGCAACATAACATTCAGACATCCTTGAATAAAAGAAGGAAATGCGTCGTCAAACGCGAGAAATTGTTTTTATTGGCTACACCTAAACATTCACAATTTTAGGGTGCATAATCCTTGTTTAACGAAGAACAAATTTCTTAAAATACGTATATTTTTTCATTTTATTTAGTGGTTTCGGGACGGCTGGCTACAAATTGTCGACAGTCTGCTCCACATTTAGTTTGTCACTGTGCAACACCTTGTTTTTTGTAAACCGCCGCTGGGATTACCGTGTTCCTACGTAAACTTGAATATGCGAGGCTGTGTACCGCTTACTCTACATGGGGGGTTATGGAACCAAATGAACGCATCCTGTTTGTTTTAGGGACAGGTATACAGACGCCCCTCTTTAAGAATAATAACCAACACACAACGTTTACTTTTTGCTCAGGGTTGTCCAACTTTGCACGCAGAGAAATCCCTCCGTGTTTTTAATTACTGGCTTTCTTGTGGCCCAGGATAGGAAGAAGCGACTGGCTGTTATTGACGCGGTAATGAACCTTCGGGTCCCTTAAAATTGGGGAATATCTGGACTAGATAAAAATTATTAGATTTTCAATAAGGTGTTTGCTCTATGGATTAGTTAGGTCTTTAGGCATCTAACGTCGCTTCTTTCAACTGAATGGCCATGAATATTAGGAAATCTAAGAATAATGAATGTGAAAGTGTTTTTCTGTCACAGTCTTTTCAGAAAAAGTACTTTTTTTTCACGAAGCCTGTAGGCCTACATTCCTCCTATTCGCTCTTATCCCTATCTCGCCTCTCAAGAGTCGTGGCAGGCATGACAAGATACAGCAACGCCAGCACTAGGAACGAAATTTGTAATTTAAATGGGGTGTACTTCTCTGTGGAATCAGTCATCACATCCACACAAGAGTATACTACCCTCAGGAAGTTCTTCTGATCCTGAAGGCAGTATACAGCGATGTCTAGAAACATAACAGAACATGATTATTGTATTGGTATCACTTCTCAGATTACCAGCAGAAATTGGGTTGCATCCATGTGTTCATTATTTTACCTCTGAATTGTCTAAGGTACTATTAAGACTGTGAAGAAATTTAATGAAGAGTCGGCGAAATAGCAATGAAATATGATTTAAAGACACTGTTCTATAACACTGTTGCAAGTTCCGTTTTTCTGTCCAGTGTTCGCTAATAATTTTCCTAAGAAACTGTATGAGCGATTTAATGTTTAAATGTTATTCATGGTGACAGGATGCCGATCCCAGTGGCCGTGCGGTCTAAGGCGTAGGTCTGCGGCCGCTCGCTTACTAGGATCGTGGGTTCGAATCCCGCCTAGGGCATGGATGTCTGTCTCTTGTGAGTGTTGTGTGATGTCAGGTAGAGGTCTCTGCGACGGGCTGGTCCCTCGTCCAGAGGAGTCCTACCGACTGTGGTGTGTCTCAAATGTGTGTGACCATGAAACCTCGACGAAACGAGGAGGCCCAGGCCCATATAGGGCTGTCGAGCCATAAAAAAAAATGGTGACAGGATATGACCTAAACTGCAAGATATACCTTTGAAGTGAACGAGTTCAAATACTGCAGAGAAATATTTCTTTACTGACACTACTTTTTATTTATTTACTTATTGAATATTATAGAATTTTGCTGATTTTCACGACGAATCTGCGCTAATATAAACTTGATGCTGGGTCGGCAATATAGTGCATCTGCACCACGGGACTTGAATGCAGCAGCATTACCCAGAAACATTCCTGACGATGTCATGTTGTAATCAAGGACGCCAAATATGAGATCTACGCTTTTCTGGAATATTACGCGGCTTCGTATGGTAATTGTTTACCGACGTTTCGAGACAATGTTTCGGTCCCATCTTCAAGGGTAAAGAGTCCCCAAGAAGATAGGACCGATACTTTGTCCCGAAACGTCGGTAAACAATTACCACACGACGCCGCGTAATATCCCAGAAGAGCGCATATTTCATCAACATCGCAGCGGAAGCCTGAAATCAAGGTTAGGACGCCAAATATATTTGTCATCTCACATATTTTATGGAATATAAGACAATGACAAAACTGAGTCCTCCGTCGCATGATTTTATTGCAATTAAAGTTAAATCACCGTAATTACAAATTTATACATTAGAAATATTGCCTAGACTTTTCCTTCAAACAAAAAATAAACAATAAATTTCCACAGTCGTAATGACATCATATCTTTTAAACGCATTATGTTTTAAAGATATGGGTTATATTTTATTATTAGTGATTTGTTTATGTAGTACAATTTACATGTTGGTCTCCACTATACGAAATTGCAATTTTATACACTACTATTTTATGGTAGAAAATAATTAGTGGAAAGCCTTGATAATAATGAGTTATGATAATTTATATTAAAAGCCTACGAAGGAAATTTATCCAATTATAATTTTTGTTTATTGTTCACCCTTTACGGCTGCCCTTTAGTCTATTCCCATTCAGAATTAATTCTGAAACTATGAATACTTTAGGCATTTGGTAGAATTCTCGACGATTGGGGGTTCCGTTGACAGGCCTAAACACAGAACAACACAAAGACGGAGAAGACAGGGACATGCTTCCTTACCTCGCCTGGAATTCTAACCCACGATTCCAGTGTTTAAGCGATAGAAGACAGAACATTCCTTAGACCACGCGGCCACTGTGATCGACCTAATTGCAATTTATTATAGATAAAACTTCAAACACATCCCCGCGCTGCACTCACACTCGTTAGATACTTCCAATCCCCACTCCTTTTCCACTAGAAAACTAACGTATACACACTGTAACTTCTGGCAGCAACGATACATAGCAGTAAGGAACACGCCCCTCTGAAACACAGGCGCGCAGCTTCAACAGGTAAGGAAATTACGATAAGATACCAATTATACACTGCCAGGTACAATGTAAACAATCCATATGTAATAATAATAAGACTGCAGTACTTAATCATACATATTCATAGTCATCCCTGCCACGTCACGGCAGAACTTATACCCTTTTACGAATTAATCCTGGGGACATTCTACAAGCTTTGGAGGTAAATGACTATTCGTAAAACTTAGTGACAGGAACTATCAAGAACAGAGCCGAGTAAATGCATACACAGACAGAAATGGAGCACAAAACACCGTCTGATTTCTTACATTAAAATTGTTACAGATAAGAAACATAAATCATAGGAGTGCAACAGTACACACCGACAAAATATTGCATTAATAATCAAAATAATGACACCCTTACACAAGAAACAGAAGAAACAATTTTTAGATTAATAACTATACATAAAATAGTACTGTCACATTTAGTCATTATTAATAGGTACCAGAATGAAAGCTGAATATGTCTGTTACGTAGGATTACTAATGATTTGTTTTAAACATTTGAGGATTAGTTATGTGTCCTTCCAGAAGTTGGCTTTCAAAAGGGAGAATTGTAATTAACTGTTTCAATACCAGCGAAATTATGTATGTTTCTTTGGATTGCTCGGATAATCGAAATTTACAGTAAGAACGTTGGGCACCACTTATTTCATGGCTACAAAACACAAGAATACGTAATGTGTGTAACCCATTAATTGGTTTTGTATTCAAAAAGCCGCTGTACTGAAATCGAGTATGTTTTCCTTGCCTCTGTGTTACTTACGGGTTGATTTGTGTGCACTTCTTCTTCCCTTTCAGAATTATGTTGACACGTTACTCCAGTAATTTCTTTGCGTTTTCAGTCACTTCTTATTACCTTTTCCGAAACTCAAAAAGCTCTTTCCATTTACCTTTACTGTGACCCCGTGAACTAATTACTAATGCAGTTTTCCCTAGGACTGGGATAATTTTTGCAAAACAGTTTTTTAATTTGATTAAGTCACGGATATAATCATTTTAACTTGGAAAGACACTGTAGTACGAGCAGAATTGACCCGCTCTTAAACACCATCGGCAGTCTGCCACAGAGTGCCGGTTACACAAGCATTACGAATAAATTATATTTAACTCCAATTGAACAAAATTATTTGGCTGTTTCAGCGACGGATACCCAGTAAACTGGATTTTGCTTTTCAAATATGTGGGTGTTGTAATGCAGAGCTAAGTTTATCATAATATTCGAAGTCATCAGTAATGTGACAAACATATCCAATATAAATCAGCGTGAAGATTAGGTCAATAACTGTATTAAAGTATGTTTATTGTCCGACGATTGTACACTTTTATTTACTATTAATTTGTGAAACACAGTCTGTACATTAAAATTGTTACAGATAATGTACGGAATGAATAATATTAAGTGTGTATTAAAGTAAGCCATCAATCACAACTAAAATTTTTATTGACAGTATTTATTATTCATTAAAACATGTTTCGGCCGGCTTGACCATCTTCAGGTAATACAAAAAAGAAATACAAAATTAATTGCAGCGTTAAGTTCTATAAAAAGAAAGTGAGATCTCATTTTACATCACACATCTTTGTAGTTTTACATATTCTGCCTATCCGAAAGGCGTGCAAGAATATTGCCTTAAAGTTCTAGCTTTTACACTATTGAAGGTTATATTATGCTGCGTATTTGATTATAGTATATAATTTTCCCTTGAGAAGATTTTGTAATTTGTGTAATATCAAAATGCTATGTACAGAATAAAGGTTATGTCAAAAGCCTTTAGACTGTTTGAGGAGGTATTTGTAAAGCATAGAAAACCACCCATTATTAATGTCGGCATGGTCCTCTGTCTGTCCGCAAGGAACAGTGTCCAAACCCTGGAGGCAATAAAGTTAAAACCCGTTAAGGCAGGACAAGTCTAAACTTTGCTAAGACATTTTTATGGTAAACAAACCTTGGTGTTTTCATATTCGTGTGAAGTAAGACCACGATCCCATTGCTGATATTAGTTTCATTAGTTTCAGAGGTCACTTTAGTTAATGGCACAGTTTAAATTTTACGTACGGCCTATATTATTTGAATCCTTTTGACATATTTTGATGAAACTTGAACTAATAATTTACCACTTGTAAGCCAAAGTTTCATTTATTTGTGAATGCTTTTAGACGACTTTAGTTATGTGTCTAAATAAACTTCTGTCGTATGATTATAATGTTTTCAATTCTGGTTGATTTAATAAGTTTCTACGAAATTTTTTATGCGGCAATTCTGTCATACGTGCAGTGCAAGTTCTTTCACTTTAATAAAGATTAAGGTCCACATTACTTACAGGCCGAAGTCGGTTTTTGGGCTTATCTCACCAGATATTCAGCCTAAAGAAAGCTTTATTGAATGAAATGCGTATGCATCCAAAAAATACATATCCTCTGTCCTATACAATGTTTGCAAAAGTATGCCTGACTTAGAGAAAATAACTAGTACAAAGCAACGCTTACTTTTAAAGATATACCGCGGTATAAGACTACAAAACACTAAGTCTCTGTTTACATATCCGAAAAACTCATAATATTTTCGTTTATGTTCGATAGAAAAGGATGGTACTATGTTTATACCTTGTTTCAAGATGTTTGGAATTAAACGTTACGGAATCAATAATTGTACGGTTTTGCGTTGGAGTTTCAAAAAATTGGCTGTTTCCTGAGAAACGTAGATGAGGCCCATACAACCGAAATTATAAGGCCAGAAAATAAGTATTTTAGTGGAATTGAAACCGACTATAACCGAAGGCGATGCAGTTTAGACGACAGCCTATTCTTAAAGAAGTTATTTAGTTAACGTCATTATTTTAATTATGTGTGAGTATTCTTTAAGTCGCACAAGTACTGTGATGCGTCCGTGAGGTCGAAAAGCATACGTGATGGCTTAAGGTTAAAACAAAAAATAAGACTTAAGTTTTCTCCTCCAACCTCCAGAACTACCAGGTAGGTCAGGCCTGCTCAACCCGTCATGTGGTGCCGGCACCTTCGGCAAAATTTGGGCTGCATGCGGGCAGAATTGAAATCAATGCACCGATGAAGAATGAACAAGTATATGTGAAATTAATCTATAATTTTGCCTGCGTATTTTTCTATTCATCATGTGCAATAAAATGTATAGGCTACTTTTAATAATATGGAAAATTGTAAAAAATACATTTCATTACATAGGATAAGTTGTCGCTATTTTTAGCACGTTGTTACAAAATAAATTAGTAGCGTAATGTAAGTCTCCATAAATAAGCAGCTCACAGTTCTTCAAAACTGCTTTGGCCTTCTATTTCGGCTTTGCCAGGGAAAGGGTTAAAATACATTTTCTTATTCCAATATCTCCGCGGCCAGCATAACACTGTGTTTGCCCGCGAGCTACAGGTTCAGCAGACCTGAGGTAGCTGTTATCCTTGTTTAACCGGTAAATTTGGTAGACGGTCATGTGACCTGGGCACAAATCATTGTCCCTACTCTGTGAATGGCAGATCACTGGCAATAGGTTCTAGCATGTAAGTGTAAGTGAATTGGCAATACATGAAACAGAAGATGCCAAAGTGCTGCGTGTTTTTAAACCCCTTCTGCTTTATATCTGAGCCCGATCTATATTTATTATCCTTTTCAGTTTTCATAGGTGTAATATATTGTAGATATTAATCGATTTATATTTAATATTTTTACGATCATGAAATAAATTTAAGACTCTCTCGCTTTTATCATTGCAAAACGTATTTTTTCTAGATCGATATTTTAGTTTCGACCTTCTGCAAATAAGTTTTCAAAAGTTCGGTCGGTGTTAACAATACCAGATTGTAGCAGTGGAATTCTGTAACAGGCTGTATACGTTCCACTCTCAACTCGTTTTCTGCCTGCATGTATACATACTCGTACATCTGTATCATGAACATATATACACATTTTAATTTTTCTTAAGTAAAAACATAAAGTTTTCGTGTTTTCTTTCCGTCCAGCTCCACACCTGTGGATCGAAATTTTTGCACTAGTGTGTATATTGTTCTTTTACACTACACTGCTAAGGTGGGTTATTTTATACAACACTTTCGGCGACTTTTTCCTCCCAGGACGCATATTTCGCGGAAATGTTGCTCATGAACCCTCTGTGCTCAATTGAATGCATTCTGACATGCACTGACGCCAGCTTTTCTGACTATAGAACTCTACCCAGTGCACGTCTTCCATTCCAGTGCTGATAAGCAAATAGCTGTCGGAAGCACAGGTGGTATTTTTCTAGGCGTGTTGGTGTAATTAATCTGCCACTCTGCATTTGTCACAGTGACTCTAGGAAAACCTCCGATTGCAAGAGTTTGGTGATGCTCTTAGCAAATGTAAGGAAGGGGCCGTGCCATAGCTCGGGCGATTAGTCGCCAGCCTCCCACCGCGAAGGCCCGGGCTCGATCCCGGGTCAGTCCATGTGGGATTTGTGGTGGACGAAGTGACACTGGGACAGCTTTTTTTTCGCCGAGTACATCGGTTTTCCCCTGTCATTTTCATTCCACGGAAAAATGAAAAAATCATCTTCTTCACAAGGGTTGTACAATAAGCCTTAAGGCTGCGGTGCGTCCGTAGCTTCTGCTGCGGGGCCCTTCACAAAAAAAATATATAAGGAAAGGGCGCAATTCCTACGTTCCCCATGGATTGTTAGGAATTCCCTCTCCCGTCAATAAACAAAGTCCCCTCCTGAATACAGCATAATAGTTGTTATTCTGGAGCGACGTGGACTGTCGTCAGCCGCTATGAAAAGAGCGGTCGGCAGAGTCCAAGT
This sequence comes from Reticulitermes speratus, assembly GCA_021186555.1. Classification (NCBI taxonomy): domain Eukaryota; kingdom Metazoa; phylum Arthropoda; class Insecta; order Blattodea; family Rhinotermitidae; genus Reticulitermes; species Reticulitermes speratus. Next base: position 32,190,790 of record JAJKFL010000003.1, on the reverse strand, counting down.
GGTGTCAAAACGGAAATTTTAAACAAAATCGATTTTCTGGGCTCAGCAAATTTTAAATTATTGAGACAAAAGGAAATTCAATAAATGTATTTTTTTTAATTTCTGAAGTTCATTATTTCTTTTATATTGTTTATTCCGTGCATTGTGACAGATTTAGAAACTCACGTAACACCAACAAATGCACTATTCTATATTTTATTCGTACTATCTTTATCACGGTTTCACCAACATTATTACAGTACATTTATGTGTACTGTTCTAGCCAAAACCAATAATATTCTGCGCTATTGATATCATAACGCATGTACGTCTATTGTAACCTATTTTATTGCTGTAAGTTTTATAGAAACTTTGGTGTCAGCTCCCTGAAGATGGCGTGATATAACGCCGAAACATGTAGGAGCTATGTCAAAGAAAGTAAGAATAAAATATAGAATAGTGCATTTGTTGGTGTTACATAAGTTTCTAACTTCATAATTTCTGTTAGGGATGGCCTTTGTGGTTACTCGTCCCGGGCGCCAAAAAACTTACCTACGCCACTGCCTCCCACCCTTTAAATATATTTCTCTAAGATCCACTATAGTATTAAAATTTCAGATATTTCTCGCGTTCCAAGTTGTCACTCTCCACTCTCTTTCACCACCGAAATTCTCACCCACCCACCTTGGAATTTTAACATAAAATTATTTATGAAATCAAGCAATAATAATTCTACACAAAACTAAATTGCATACAGTTCTTACAGTTTTAATCTAGGAATGACTTACACAGTCGCCATATTTAAATAAAAATTGCAGTCTTCTCGGCTTGTATGCAATTGATCAGTAGGCAAACTGGTCACTTTACACATGGGTAATGTACACCACCTTGCAAAAAATTCTGCCGTTGCTGAAGGTCCCTACCTGGCAATAATAAATACATAACTGACGACATCTGTTCTTAGGTAACATCCTATAGACGCTCTAAATAGCCGATCGTTTGTCTAGCTCTCGTCATCTACTGTTAAACCTCCCCGACACGCGGCGTACGACGCAACGCTGGCAGAGCGTCGGGCGGAGCGTTGGGGTGGCGCTTATCGGTCAAGCAGGAAAAACAAAAAACACTGTGTAGTTCCTAATGCAAACAGAAGGCTTAGTGCATAAAACGTGAATTTGTTGGCGGGTTGAATATGACATCTAGTGACCGATTCTTGAGTTACGTAACGACGATATTTCAACTGCGGCGGATATGTGGCTTACAATAAGAAGAGAAATTGAACAAGAACAGCGATTCGATAAGGATTTGGTAAGAGGCGGTGGGCCTTAAGTGGCAAGCAGTCATACTGTTCTACCATTAGTCTGAAGAAGCTGAGGAAAGCCATGTAACTTTTAGGTTCGAACCAATCCCCTCCCCCCTCCACAGTACAAGTCAAGATCATCACCACTACTGCAACGTCCTGCAAGAGGTGGAATGTCATCAAGGTCATTGGGTGCTGCACATCCGACACTAACTTTTAATTTGATGCTTGTATGTCTAGTTACTCTCTACAGGTATTACGCCGTAAGATATAGTTCCTTTCTCCATTACAGTTGCTGCAGGTGTAACATCATGCGACAGCAAGTGACAGTACATTACAAATTCCCATTGAGGTAGAGCAAAAAATGTTTCCTTCCGAATTGGAAAGTGCGAGTTATTTTGCAGAAAGGCTCACCACAGAGCAAAGAACATGCATTGAGAAGAGCAGCGACACGGCCTATGCTGTTGGTCATGTTATTGCTGGTATTCCTTATCCGTTAACCTAACAGGTGTTTGTACTACTCTAATCAAGAAAGGTTTAGTATATCATGCATATGAGCAACCATTTAAAGAATGGCAAATGTCAGAACTGTAAAAAGGATGTATTTGTGGACGTATATCAAGAATGTTTATTTCACAATTTAAATGCTGTTTGAAAGGTGACATGCTTATGTACACTAGGAAGGCTTGCAGAGGCACAGGTACTTGCTGGTTCGAGGAAGGTTAGTGGGGGATGCGGAGTGATACGCATTGCTGATAGACTAATTCTGCTGGGGGATTAATGTGTAAGGATTCCGTGGGGTTTGTTGTAGTCTCTAGCTAAACTGGTTACTCTTTCATGTAAAATAGTGCAGGCGTAAGGTTGAATAATACGTAATTGTGTTGTAGCGGTTGTCATAGCCAATTGCATTAAAGATTGACTAGAAAATACGTTGAATTCGTCGGTCATAGAGATGTCGAGTGTGCGTGCGTGTGTCGAATAGGCAAGATTTCGGTCACTGTGTTCGGGAAGTATTAAGAAGGAACGTAACAAATTCAAACCACATAGTGAAGTGAGTGATGTGTAATTTTTTAAACATGATAAGATCGTTGTCAAGTGAAATTGGTTCGGTGTTTTAAGATGTGATATTTGGTGTTCAAAGCAAATAGTCTGGAACAGCAGGAAATTTTATTCTTCGAAATGTCGCTAGAAAAGAGTGACAGATTCAACGACACAATTAGGAAGACACGCAGAACAGGTATGCTCTTCAAAACGTTACTAACTTATCTAACGGTTATTCGTAGTCAGTGGCAAGTGACAAGATATACTGAACAAGTAAATTGCCTAAGTAAAAGATTGTAATTTTGCCGATATTTGAAACATGTAGCCTGTGTGTCTTACTGGACAACACAGGTATTGTCATCAGCTTTAGAATCGAGTGCAGGCGGTCGGTGATTATATGGAATTTTTATACAAAAATGGGACGTAAGTTTGCTGAATTGGTTGTGTACACAGTACTAGACTTTATAAGATTTTATGTTTGTAATAGCTTATATGCTGTGGAAGTAAATTCAGAACTTATTGTTTCTCCAAATGTTTGTAACTCTGGTTGATTTATTACACCGTTCGTTGGTAATTATCCATTTTTTCGAGTATATTTAATATACACGTCGTCTCGGGAATAACTTCAGCCCCCGAAAATATACCTCAGACCAGCAGTGGTATAGCTAGACGGGGGTGGGGGGGAGGGGGTGTTGGTGAGTGGCGTGACTGCATCCGATGGCAGTGGTCAGTGGGCGGCAAAATGAATATTTAACAAGTTTTAAATTTTTTAGCCAGATACAAGCAAATTCAATAAATAATTTTGATTTTTTTTAAAGTTCACCATTTCTGTCAGGGGCGGTCATTGTTATTACTTGCCCAGGGCCCCAGAAACCTAACTGCGTCACTGGCTGAAGAAACAGGTATACCTTGTTTATAATATATATTTCTTATATTGTACACGTTCTGGCACTAGGAATTCGACTGGATGCTATTTATTATCCGCGTTAGTATGAAGTGCTGTGAAGCTGGATTCGTTTGAAACATGACTGAGTGAGTTAATACCAACCTATGGACGTGTGCACTGAGTATACATGGGCAGTAATAATTCTGCGATTAATGTCAAAATCTACGTAAGGTGACGTTTTGTGTGATGATTACATTTGTTGTACACAGGCAATTTCGGCCTATATTCTTTAGGAAAATAGGTTTTATGTAGTCACATATTTGTGCCTAACAACTTTATGAGGGCCTATGTTCACTTTAGTCACGTGTATTAGTCTGCCCGTGTGCCGACCTAACAACACTTTTTGCATTAAAACACTGTACCGTAGAATTCGATTTCGGAAGTAATTTCAAAATGTTGGCGGCACAAAGTCGAATTCGGGAATAGCAGTGAGGGACATAAATAAAGTAAAAATATATTACTTATACTATACTTGCCTATTCTTAGGGGTATATATTTGTTTATTAATGGAATTTGACCAAATGAGAAACAGTACCTATTTGTTTCGTTTTGTTTAGGTTTTGCTTCTTCTCAGCAGAATCGTATCATCCAGAATGTTTAGCATTTTTAAAAGACACAACTTACCAAATTAATTTTCCATATTTTGTGGATTTAAACAAAGCAGAAAACATTGGTATACAGATTTGAGTAAACTCCTGATGATTAATAGGCTACGTGTACGATTAAGGAGCGCCGTATTCAAGATAGCCAATTCAAGAGTAAAATCGAAGAAGATAGGGTGATGACTATGTAAATACCATTTTGTTAACAAGTACGGTGTATGAAACTATGAATCTCAGATGTATTCGATTTTAGAGAAACAGGGTAGAAAAATTCGTGGAATTACAATTTGGGCAGATGTTGTGATGTACTAGAAGTTGGCTGAATAAAAAAGTCGATACTACCACTGAAGGCAGGCCAGGTGAAGTGTTGCACAACAATTACGTGAGTATAGGGCTTGGAGATAGAGAATGATGAAGGAACTAAGACACCAGTAAAATTCATTACATAAAAAAATATGAATTTACTCGTATTTAGATTAGTGTGAATTGTGCGTTCAGAAAAAAGCAAGAGAAAATGGTATTTTAGTAAAACAAGTGTTAATTGATCCTTGTAGTCTAGTAAAATAAGTGTTATTCCATGGTTCGAATGGTAATATAATAAAACAAGCGTCATTCAGTGATTTTGTCTTCTTGTCTTCTAGTAACACAGGTGTTAGTCAGTGGTTTGAACTCGAGATTTTCGGTCAATTTAATTGTTTTCCGATGAAAAACAGGTGGGATATCCAAATTTATTATGTTTTATGAAGATACTTGAAAAGACTTAGTACTTTACATGAATACCTATGTACATGTGTGATATCTCGCTCAGCGCTTCTTAGAATGAGAAATGTCTCGGACAAAATTTTTAGAGAAAATTAAAACACATTTTATGTTCAATAACTTTTTTACGAAAACCGTGCCATTTGTGAGATGTGGAAAAATATGGTAGGGTCACAGAGACCACCGATGACAATATAATACGGCGCATGCATGCTGGGTACCTAAGGCAACAGACACTCAGAATATGTAATACTTATTGCTTTCCCACCGCAATTGTTACGTGAAGGCACCTCAGTGTCATGTTTATACGTACATTGCCTGTCTTGTTTGATTTTCTCTACAACATTTACCTTAAACTTTTTTATATCCAAAAAGAATTAAGCGAGATATCATAAATGTATTTCGGTCTTCGCATAAAGTGCCCGCCATTTTCATCCGATTTTAACTACACTTTTGATTTGTCAACAGTTCTATATAAAAGTTTCTAGTATAAAATTTCACGAAAATCCGACTAATGGGAGCCGAGTTCTATGCGGACAGATGGACAGACGAAGCTAATAGCCGCTTTTCGCAATTTTGCGAAAGCGCCAAAAACTGGAAAACACAGATCTGATTCATACAGAGATTCGAGCAGTAGGCCAAGAGGATGAAATATATGTCGAATCACTCTCAAGCACCCGTCCGTGATGTCAACAGTTCACGTGCCTCTGCTGTCTTGCTCATGGAAGCGTTGGTGCTAAGTCAGCATTGGCTTTTGCGTTAGAAGTAACCAGGGATAGGTTTTATAAGCTTGGTACTGGCAAAGGAATTTTGAAAGGACTGTGTGCGCGGTCACTGCTCGGATCATATTCTGAAAAGCGTTTTAAACACACACACAAATAAGCAAGTTCCCTTACGGTTGGTCTGTCGCTACGTAGAAGTCCGTCGTTGGTGGTCAGAGGTCTGTGAAATGTTGCTGTAAAAACTAGTGTCAGAGCAGACACTGTTTAGTAAACAAACATTGTAGTCTGCTTAAAGAACAGCATTACTCGTAACAGTGGTCTTAAGTCTTGCTTTTGTTGCTCGTAAGGAGCGCTTGCTTGCAATTACTGATGACTGCTGACTTTCTATAGGGCAGCGAGAAGTGTATTTACTACTCACCACTTTCACTGACATCAGCAGTGAATACTATCAATGTCTGTTTTCCTGCAGTCACTGCAACATACACACGCGCGAGCGCGAACGCACGCACACACATGAGCATTATATATTAAATTCCAATCAGTGATAACAATATGGCAAGCGTGCGAAATTGTAATGTGGGAGCAACAATAGCAGCAGCACCCACGCAGGGTCCCACAATTATGTGTGGTGGTAAATCTTTGGAAAATACGAAAATACTTTTATGGTAATATTTATGTAGAAGGAGAAAATATCAGCTATGGGGAAATTTTATTTACCTTCCATTTTGAAAGAGGTAACTAATGCATCATTAGAGCTGGGCATGGGAAATGTACGTAGATATGTTAGTAGGACAGTTGTACATTATATTCTATATTAAATAATTATTGTTTGTGAGTCAGTAATTAAAAATATGGCGACTTCAGGGTCGTATTAAAAAATTTAACTTTGAATACACAGCATCTGAAATTAGGTGACGATTTCTAATTAAACCATAATAATACTGCTAATAGAGTAGTAGAGCTATAAATCTGTGCACTAGCAAAGTAGGATGCATGAACTCTACTCTGAAATCCCTGTCCGTCTATCCCTCACCTTTTTGTACTGTTGTATTGTACACACGTATTTTTTTGTGTTCCGTTCCTCTGTACGCCTTGATTATACTTAAACTTCATTTAAATAGCATGGAAATCATTCGTGTCATTTACAGTACCTTCTGTCTAAGGTGCCCGTTATTATTATTATAATTTTTTTTTGTTTATTGAAGAGCTCCGCAGCAGATGCTACGGACGCACCGCAGCCTTGAAGGCTTATTGTGAAGTGTACACTAGACACATACAATATTTCGTGCGATGAATTAAGTTAGTTATTTTACTTATTAGAATCCAACCAAATACACTGATTAGTTGTCATATATCTTATTGTTTACAATAATATATCCCGAACATGTTTCAGCTTCTACTGAGCCATGAACAGGGAGGTTAAATGTACTTTCACCATCGTTTATTTAACACACACATTTTTCAGCTTATCCATCTGTACCTACACAGCGGTCATTGTATCTGCTTCCTCAGATGTCATCTGGCCCGCCGAGACTTGAAACTTATATGTAGGTGCTAACACTTACTTCAAGGATACTGTAGGAAAGCTGCGTGTAGGACTGCTGTTACTTCCAGTGTTCGGTCAAAATAAATATGTTGTGACGTCATCACAGAAGTTAACGGGTGCCAGGAACTTAAATGTGTTTTCATATTCCTCATAATGAAGGCTCAGTTCCTAATAAAGATTCAGCATGGAATTCATATGCAAATACGTAGCATATTATTTAGAAGTCAATTACTGCATAAAACCCACCAGGTGAAAAACTAGGGATGGGAGTTTAGTTATAATTTCAGAATTAAACATTGCTGTGAATGTGCAAGACGTTTGAAAGACTCAATGGAGAAGTCGAAGCCAAATATGGAGTCTTCTGAAAATTTATTAGCAGCAGATGAATTTTTATCTACTAGGGAAATGCCCTATTGAAAATTCTTACAGAAAGATTATATGTAAATAAATACGCGTCTTAAAATATCTTACAGAATTTGTTGATGCAGAGAACAGATTGTTGTTACACTACATCATCGGAAGGCGCTATGAACTTTAAATGAGATTGTTGAGAGTAACACTAATAGCTCGGACTCTAGTATTGAAAGCTTAGGAGTCCATAACAAAGATATAATGCTTATTATTAATTCAGAACATAATTCGCAGTTACATGTAGCAGATTTAGAAAATAAATTACAATATAATAGCGAAGTTACCATCAGTGAATGCGGTGTACCATTTGTAAATTAAACTAAGGGTTCACCTGTAAAGTTTGACAGTTTCCTAGAAAGACTGAAAGAAGATAAAATTGAAGAGTGCATGCCCCATGACAACTCACGTTCATTACCTGTTCTTAGTAACAGCGGTGACTTGGAGGCAGATTATTCTGTGTTACGACCAAAACAAGCAGATAACACCATGCTGTCGCAGAATGACGAGGAAATGTGTGTGGATATGTCAGGTGGGGCCACTGGGTCCAGACACAGCTCTCCGCTCTCCATGGATTGTACTCAGTACGACGACGTGAACGAAAGGAAACTGAAAAGAAAACAGAGGAACAACAAGCGCAAAAGAAGATCAACAGTACTGGATAAGGAAGGACTGAAAACAGGGTACGTACTTCATACTACTTGTTACATTATTCTAAATTCCTTAAAAAGTTTTGGCCACCTATTCAGACTAGGCCTAAGCTTCTCAGAGTAGACATTTTATAGAGTGTGTAACGTATATTAAGTTATACGTATTCTGAGTTGCAATTAGTCAATTTCAATTTGTCTGATGTGTGTCTTCGTTACTTTAAATTCGTTATTTACTTTAAATTGTTGAAAGTAATTTCAAATTCCGTAAAATAACATCTGACTCTTACTTGCTTTTTACAGTGTTCCGCTTCAGGTAAAGTAACTCGCAGCCTACATTTTATTTTTGCGAAATGTGAGCTTTGTTTGCCGACATCGGAATAATTGTACTCTAATTGTGGAGTCTTATTTACTGAGAAGTTCCACAGTGCTTATACGTATGAGTGCCCAATTACTTTCCAGTCAGTTGAATGGCCCTCCAGACAAAACCGTGTCCTAGCAGCAAGTAAGACTTTTTACTACATTCGTACAAATAAAGGAACGGTTTATTTGGACGAATAGATGAGTATCCCGTGCGTTTCACCCGTTAAGTGAATAGGCATGTCATAGTTCCTGAATGTTACCTTTTAACGCCCTGTTATAAGTAGTATAAAGCGGATGTTTGCAAAAAATTCACCAATATTTTCACTTTTTATACAAAACACACTCTACTTTTCTTTACGCAACGGGTTTTAAATCATTCACCCTCGATTTTAGTGATGTAGCTAGAACAGAGAGAAAGTTTACAGTGTAATAACAGCGAACAGTGAAGCTTCGAAGTCATGTGTTTTATACCATAGTACATTAAAGGAACAGAAGACACCCCCTTTTCATTGCGGTCTGAACGCAATTAAGATGTTACTTTTGTTTTTCGCGTAGGATGATGGGTAGACGTATGCAAGACGTTATCTTCTTTTTGCGTCAGATGATAGGCCTATGTACGCTGGAGATGCGCGCGGACATGTATAGCGATCTTCATGCAAAGAGTCGTTATTTTTGTTGGATCTTGACCATAATTCTATTGGCTTAAAACCTTTCCGTAGTGCTCCAATAACAAATTTCATGAAGATTGTTTCCGCTGTTTTGCAGTTGCTACAGCCTACGCGAACGGACGGACAAAACAATTTTAATAGGTGCCGGATGGATGTGAACGTGTCTAAAAGGAGCTTGTGGCAAATGTAGAATGAATGCCGATGTACGCAAGTCAGAAAATGTCGGCAGTCCGTAATATTTACGGCGCCTTCGCTCTTGTTATATTTCTTGCTTTCAAATTCGCGAATAATTTTCAGTAAGAAACACGGAAAATGCGAGTATTTTAAAAGATACTGGACGAGTTCTTCCCATCTTACCAAGAGATTTACGATCCAACATAGTCGATATCTGGTATATGTCAAGTTATTTTAAACGGCAGGATTTCAGTCGATCGTGTTTCATTCCTCTTCGGTGTCGACTGTTTTTTCGACCTCACATCGTACCTCAGTGAACACTGTCTCCATTATGAGAAGATATGAAAATTCCGCAGAGTGTAAAACACCTGGCGCTTTCGCTCTGTTATTGTCTCTAGATGTTAAATTCGTGACAATTTTCCAGGAAAAACAGAGTATTTTAACGGACACTATAATAGTTCTCCGAATCTAAACAACAGGCTTACACAGATGGCTATAATAACCGTCAGTCACAACTCTGTGTGTATGTTGGATAGTTTAATGCAACACGCGGCTTAACATGAAGCCATCATCAGGCAAATAAGACAGAAAGGAATGATTATGTAATTTGCATAATAGTATTTCACATCATTCTTGTATATGGTTCGGATCCCAATTTCACAAAAATAACATAAAAATATATACGATAACCGAACTCAGTAGTAAAAAATTGTGATAAGTTTTAAAAATGTGGCATGAAAATGATTAGGCTTAAAACAGTAGAATAGTACTTCCGGATGTAAGTGCAAATTTTTTTGTAGATATTCAGCCTTGTGGGACGCGTTTAATATTCACCTTCCTTAAAATGTGTTCTGCTGTTGATTGAAGGAATGTCTTAAGATGTCGTCAGCCTTTATTTTACTTATATTTTGACCTCTGTTCTATGTGAAATTGTGTAAGTAAATGTATGCAGGAGCTGCAAACCCCTTGTTTATAGTGTAGGCCTTTTCGCACTGGCATTGCTTAGGAACGGGTTCCTAAGCAGTGTCGAAAGTATTTTCTTGCAGTCATTCCTTTCCTTATGAGAGAATGTACACGAGAACATGTTCGAAACACAAAAGCAGGAAACGCTACGCCTTAACATTGTGGGCATGACTGGAATACCAACTTCTTCCAGTTCGCAAATTCCTGAAACCGACTTCTGTTGTTGGGATGTTAAATAGGAATGATATCCTAATTTCTTGCGTGATTCAAAAGTCTTTATGCGATGCGCAACGTTCTGCTTGGAATACCGAATTTGTTTTAGAGGCGCGATTCACTGACATTGCCCATCAGATCGCCGCTGTTGTTCCTTGCAATTGATCTTCCGGCCACACGCGATTACGTTTCCACACGTTATTAAACTAAAAGAAAAGAGAATGACCAAAAAATCTTTATACTTCCTCTGACGGAAGCAGTCGACCATGACTGTAGCACCGAAGTTTTTACATTGCCAGTATCTACGTGTTTCATGAACAGGTCTTATGTAAAAGAATATAAAACAGCATAAATCAATTCGTATATAGTTTTGAGGTTACCCTAGACATGCCACAGCAGCGTAAGTAAACCTTGCATATCCAAAACACATTCCAAAATAAAATTACAATTTATATATATATTCACTCTTAACAAGTTGTTACAGATAATGCGAATATATACTGTTATTTATTTCTCGATTTTAAAAGTAGCATTATTCTGAAAAAAATAATGCAGTATTCCAAACAAGTCCATGCATAGCCTTAATGAATGCACAGCACATTCCCTCGTATCTTCCGAAACCAAGCTGTTATATTTTACGTTTATCCAAAAATATTTACATGTAAGACATTTATATATAATGTGGTAATATTCAGGCTAAAATAATGTGTATTTCACATTGATAACTGCAGAATATTTAAGAAAACATACTAACCCGAAGTAACAATGCTCACAAGATGGCTGGTTCCGGGTACTGCTGATGGCAAAATCACTCTCATTCCACCATCCAGCATCATGTCGCTTACTTCATTAGGGATAATGTGCTTGGAGGAATATACTCGTATGGAATGAAGTTGTAGACAGTGGCTTTATTGGTATATCTATATGAGGCCTTATTTTCTTTCAGTACCCTATTAGCAACGGATTATAATGCAAATTTGCTAAATATATAGTTGAAAACTCTTAACTTTATACTGAATTGTGCTTAGAATTTAACTATACTTTGTTCCTTATTTTACAAGAGCTTTTTGAGCGATATTTGCCGGTTTCAAACAAATTGTCAGACAGTTAATCTGACATGCTGCAGACAACTTCCAACCTGAGGCTCTCTTCACAGCATCATCCCCCTCACACTGGAGGCTTATCGTTTCCATGACGACCCCAACCACAAGGGTTTTTGTAATTTTGCTTTCTGTAGTCACAGACACACACCGTGCTTGCCACATTTATCCCGAACCACATACTCTTCATCGTACTTTACTCTGATCAGTTTGGACGTATCAGTCTTCTGTTTTTTTAATCTCAGGTGACGCCCCAGACCAAACGATAAACGTGTTATATGCTAGTGAGCTTCCGCCTGATACTCAGAGTGATGTGAGTTTAATACTATAGCAATTACACACTTCGGTGAATTATCTTTTATATGTTATATATAGCCTACACAATAATATAAACTGTAATATTTATATTGTAATTATTATGAAACATTAGGTGAATAATTGTGGTTATATAATTGGATTATTTTTATAGTATACAGGATAATAAATTAAATTTTAATATTTATCAAATAATGGCGCTACCAACATTCGTACGTGAAAGTGGAACACAGTTTATGAGAAAGAACCATGAGGCAAAACTGCTGAAAGCAGATAGGAAATTTTGTCATGGAGTGACAGAATCAGCACACACATATCATCGTGGATGTACAAAGATAAGGGAAGAATTACGCATTTTCAGCCAAAATTGAATATCAAGTAAATAACTGACTGCAGTATGTGTAGGCATATGTGCAAAGAATTGGGACACGTCTCTCTGACCGGACTTCTTAATAGCATTTGCAAGGATGTCGAACACTTGAGGACAAATGAAGACATGATCTGTTCGGATTTCGAACCCAACAGTATTCAGACCTTGTGGATAGTGTTTGTAACTGTGAGGAGTAGCGAATGGAACAGTAGTTTTTTTTAAATTAATTGAGGCTACTTCTTCACCCACTACAATACGTTCAGTTCACATGGGTTAAAAAATCAGCCAGTAAGCCAATTTATTTGTTTCGTTTATTTGGATTCTTATATAGTTATTTCGTAATGATTTTGTTCTTTGCTAGTTACTGAAATTATTAACCTGCTTGATTAATTGGACTCTGTTACATTCTGGTAAGGAGTGGGGTGAGAGGCCTTCGTAGTCAACGTTGTAACACCACCACGAACATTAACTGCTTCTATCATTGTTACTAATTTCTGCTACCACGTCCCAGATATAAACTTATTGTAATGCTGTAACTAATTACTAATATATACTGACTGCAGTGACGCGACGTTAAAAATTACTGGCTCACTTGGCATGTGCCGCTGTTCACCGGTTGGAAACCAGTGGTGTAGAGAAGCATTGTCCGTTCTGTAAGGTACGGTTGATACCGTGTAGGTCGCTTTATGTCCGTACCGTCACACCTACCTGAGACAATGGAAAACGTCCAGTAAGATATATAGTGAATCAACTGTTGTCACACGTGTAACGACTGTTCTCCATACGTGGACTTGACACTGTTTTGAAGAATATTGTATCGTGTTCTGGGATGCGACGTAATGTAGTCTGGTAGCATCTTACTGACATTTCGGAGGAAGCTGATGCATAATCTTTTGCTCAAACGATGGCGGCAGGAGGTTCCTCCGATTACGTGATTACACGAAGTCACATTCAGAAAGCAAATTTTCTTCGTAATCACCTCCCCGAGAGCACCAAGTCTCAACATTCTGCTGTCAGTCAATGTAATGTCACCAGTGACAGGAAGTCAGAGGGCCCGACTGCCCGTCAGACACGCTTTGCAAAGTATTTATAGATGAAATTGAGAAAAAAACTCAGTTTATAAATTCCTATATTTAAGGAACCAGAAGATTCTTTACCGTGTTTAGTAAAGTCCGTCATTAAACATTTTCCTGAGATAGTTAAATTAGGTCCACGCCCTCACAGGCTGTTTCTGCATCATAAATTTACATATTATTATTATTATTATTATTATTATTATTGTTTTTGTTATCATATGGCTTTTTACCTCAAAGCTTTCTGACAAAAATACTGTATGCATTTTTATATGCACCCATGCACCTTGCGCTGTTCATTCATATTTCTTAATTCATTCACACATAACTACTAGGTGACGAATAATATTGTAAAGTTCTTAACTATAATTTTCGCTGTTCTGCATTTTCTTCCTTCCTCTTGGGCCTAAATTTTCTCCTCAGCAACTTGTTTTCAAATACCTTGAACCTGTATTCTCCCCGTAGAATGAGAGTCAAAGAGACCAAGATTTACAAGATATAATATTGTAATAACATAGGTAAGAACATAAAACACTTGTATGAGTGGCAGGAAGTATGCCTACAGCCTGATCTTGTCTTAATTTAATCATTATTTGTTACCGATGTTACCGATCGGGCCTTTCTTGAACTTGTTTGAATTTTCGAAATATTTGTCAAATATAATCAGAAAAAGACAGAACTTAACCAGATTCTAAAAGGAAGATTAGTTTAGAAATAAAAAAGAAATAATTAAACCTGTACCCATATTTATGGCAAAATCAATTTAAAACTGGCAGCAATTCATACATTGAGAGGTTCAGATGGTTTTACGAGAGTTTATTATTATTATTATTATTATTATTATTAACATTATCATTATCATCATCATCATCATCATCATCATCATTCAGTTCATCCTTCTTTGCTGGAGGCTACCTACCGATTAACCCCGGGTTTTCACGGTGGTAGCCCTTTTTACAAGAGTAAAATTCCAAATTACGTTCACGAAGAATTTAAGAGCACATTAAATTCAAGAATGCTAAATTTCAGTTCGTAACTTTTTGTCTGGCTGTCTTTAGTCTAAAACTTTAGAGAGTGGAATATGTGAACACACATCCTTCGCTTTACGGGAATTCCCTTTACGGATTTTCGCTTTAATGCACAACAATAATCTGTACCCGTTTTTTGCCTTAAAGACCACTTTTTCTGTTACAGACAAAAGATCAGGTGAACACATTGGTCAGTGTAGGTGCATTCACGCTGCCGCGGACTTCGCTTCACAAATTTTTGCGGGACAGATTACGTCCGTAAAGCGAGGGATTGGTGTACTCATAATGTTGCTGGTTAATTTGTATGGATGAAATTTGTCTCGCCCTAGGGGAAGGAAGTTAGATTGAGAATGTGACAGAAGAGTGCTGAGGAGAATGCTTCGTCCTAACATATATGGAGCAAAGGGAGGCTGGCGAATCTTTAATGGTGTTTAGTCGTCGACAAATATTAGTATGGTGACCGAATCAAGGAAGTTCAGAGCGTGTAGCACGAAAGACGGTGATGAGAAATACACAGAAAATAGAATAGGATCCGGTGCCACGTCCTTGGGAGCAAGCTAATGAACATTCGGCTTCTATAAAGGATTGCAATTTCTTGATTAGCTGAGCTACTATTAGATTAATTAGGATAAATCAGGATTGTTACTATATTAAGTTGCTTAAGTGGAGTGAATATGTTGTAAAATTTATTTAGATGTTTATAGTTCAGGGTATCAAACATTTCTTGAAACAGCACGTACCATTAATGAAATATTTCCAGGAAACTGCCTAGCTGTCATCTACAGATTGTGACGTAGAAAAGCTGAAAATGCCATATCCCGTAACGTAGTAAACAGAATTTGCCAAGGCGTGCTTTACTTTCAAAATGTCGTGCGGTTTAACGGTACACGCGTTAAGTGTTATTTCATTTGCGCCCATACGGCAGTATATCCTTCCCTGCGCCGATTTTAATGAAACTCACAAATGCACAAAAGCATTACTCGCAGGTGTCTTATATCGATTTTCACTCAAATCGGACAATAAACGTGGAAAGCACGAATAGAAATTAATTTACGCCTGCGGAAAATATGGTTTTTTTTACGCCGATTTTCACGAAACCCATTGTCACTGAATAATTTTTGTGACCATTTTCTTTACCGAATTGTATCCAAATCGAAAGAAAAATGTAGAAAATGCGGAAAAAGGTTTTATTTATGGCCGTAAATAAAGTATGTCCTTTACTGCACCAATTTTCACAAAATTCACAAATTCTGAGATATTCTGCATAGAATTTTACCAAAATCAGCCATTTTTTTTACAAAATTTAAGCTTGTTCAACACGTTTTTGTAAAAACTCCTACACCGAAATTCATGCAAATCCGAAAAAGCACTTTAGTCAGTGATACTAGGTCACAGACGGTCTGAGGAAAGGACGTGATCTTTGCACAAGGCACTGGTTTTGGGTGTGAAGAGATGCTCTTGTACATAATATTACTATATTTTCTACTGTTTTCACTGTATCTCGTAATCCTATTTTAACTTTGTCGGCATACTTCGTACCTGTATTTTCTGTTTACAACAGTATATGTGGAAATTATATTTCCTGTTCATATCATATATCGTAATTATGTTTTCTGTCCATGTCATGATGCCAAGTAATTATTTTTTCTGCTCATGAGATTATAAGCTGTGTCGCAATTATATTTTTCTTCCTGTCAGTAGGCCTATATATGGTAATTATATTTTTGGTTCATGTGATTATATCTCGAAATTATATTTTAGTTTATGTTAGTGTACCTTGTAATTATTTTTTTTGTTTGTGTCCGTATATATCTTAATTCTGTTTTTGTTATTATGTCTCAAATATATTATATTCTGATATCATTGCATACCTCAATTATATTTAACTACACATAAATCATTCAATATATCTATCTATTTGCCTCTCATTGTATAAACGTTCCTGATGAACCGACTTCAGAACAACTTCCCACAACAATTAGGCTTCGCAATATAAGAAAAATTGTACGAGTATGTTCTTTACTGTTATGTAGCCGTTTGGATTATTCAGGGCGCTGTTTTCTATGGTGTGACACCATGGTAATTTGATAGGTAGGTACGTCTGCTATCGTTTCAGAGGTAACTACTGCCTTCATCTTCCATCTAATTATAATTTATGAGGCTTTTTCTAAAATGAACGAACAATATTTTCATCTTCGTAAGTGACACACCAGTTGTGCACAGACTTATCACGTGTATCAGGTTTAGGCATTACACGGTGCCGTCTTTATAATCTGAAATGCCATTTTTGACAAGTGCTGACTGATTGTAGGCTTCCGCCGCGATGTTGATAAGATCTGCGCTCTTCTGGGATATTACGCGGCGTCGTGTAGCAAAATTACCACACGACGCCGCGTAATATCCCAGAAGAGCAAAGATCTGACGTTTGTTTCTCTGTACGTGGATCCAATCAGCTGTTGACATTCGCCTGTGCCTGATTTCAGGCACCGCGCTGCTGCCCGAGAGCGTCGCAAGATGGTGGCTGTCGTAAGCGTGTTCGCTGCCACCATCTTCCTCACTGCTGTGCTTCTTATTGTCATAACTTTGCACATGTCACAGAATTCAAACGCGAAAGGTAAGTGGAGCCCATTTTAGTAACATTGTTTCTTTATTACTGGTTCTGCTCAGACAAATGCATGTAAACAAAATACCAAGGCGAACACATTTTTCTGCGAGGACTTCTTGATCCTCGAAGATGGGACCGATATATTGTCCCGAAACGTCGGTACAGAATTACCACTGTATGCTGCGTAATATATCAGAAGAATGATGATCTCACTTTTTTTTGCGTTGCGAAATATGTTACTGGTTTTCTCGTCAGCGTTGAACTTACCTAGAATGCCAAACAACTTTTCCTGTCAGTGTTGAATTTGATATTGTTTTTGATACGGGTTTCTTGGTTTGTGGTTCATTCCTTACAAGCATCCGTGCCTGCTAACACTAGGTTCTAGCGGAGCAAAGATTCCTTACGTATACGCTTACTTGTTTACCTTTCAAATCTTTTGTCTTCTCTCCAGCCATTGTCTTGGGTTTTCACTCCGTCGATTAACCAGTCTGTATGCATATTAAATACTACTATGTAAGGAATTCATATTATGAATTATTTATATTCGCAAGACTGAAGAAACATACAACAACCTACATTTTCCCGTGAACGGTACACACATATTCACGTTCGTTGTTGCTTTATGTTTCAGTCCAAGTTGTACGTTGATTTGATAAACTTTATATTTTATCTTTTTATTCTTTGCATAATACGTGTCCGTACTTCTATGAATTGTCATGCAAAAGTGGTCTATGTAAATAGTTTATATAGTTTTAGTTCGCCGTAATTTTAAGAAAGTACGACGTTTCTTATGTATCGGAAAGTGCTGGACCTCTCTTTTGCTGTTCTTCGTTCCCTTTTCTGTTCTGTATTCAGTCTCTAGAAGGAGATAAGAACAGTTATATAGAAGAAAATTTATAGTCTTTCTGAGTTCACAAACGTTCCGGATATTAAATTTGTTATCGTTAGTATAGGAGCATACTTCATATTTCGGCTCGAAGAGATGATACGTATCCTTTACACGTAGGTTCCTCGTAGTAGTCATGTATTTTACTTTCCTGAAGAGTAATTGAAAATCCGTGAACATCGTTAGGAATGAGCTCTGAGGAACAGCGTTGAATTGGATGTATCATTTCGTTGTGTATTTTGCGTCGTACAAGAAACACGATGTAGCGTGAAATTACAAAAGAAGAAACAACTTTTTATTGTAATTTCTTGAAGAGTATGTACATGAGATCTTGGAAGTCTGTTGTAAAATTTAGTAAGTAAATATATATTATACAATATTAACTTAACACAGTAAGGTTATGAATTAGAAGAGATTTTTTAGTTTCATTTAGAACTTCAGAAATTTCTTCAAAATGATAAGCATCAAGACAAATTCCAATTTATGCCGTTTCCTAATCAATATGGTGAAGAGTGACACTATATGTTTATTTTCTAATGCATGCGAACTCTTGTTATGGAATTCACATAACGTAACCTAATTTTCACTTACTTAACAAGGCATGAAAACCGATGCTAAATGATCACATCTAAGATGGAATATTGTACGTAGCAAATGAATCGTTGAGAACTACTGCAGTCGAAGAGTGGTTACTCAGCTCCGAACGAAACATCCTTATCCCCGATTCGATCCATGACGAGGAAAACCCCTTGTGTTACAAAATCTTCATGGTTGTGCTGTGCGTTCTTCAGTGAATTTCTGTCTTCACTCCATTGCCAATTCTTCTCATTTTGTGCATAGAGAAGAAAATAAACAAAAATAAAACTGCCAAGAACATAATAATCGACGAAGGTAGGATTGGAATAAAGAAGACACATGTATCTGTAAAATAAATTTGTAAGAAGAAAGAAGTGGGTCATAATCATTTTACCATGTAATCCTTACACCACCTGAACCCCTATTAAATTTCTGACGTTGGTTTTAATGTATGTATGTCTATTCAGGTTTTTCATTTTAAAGTAAGATGCATCACTGCTTCTGTATATCCCTTAGCTTGACTATGTAAATATGCTTTTATATACTATATTTGCGATACCACCTGGTGCACAAAGGATCTAAAAAGAAATTCAACTCCGTCAGAGAAGTGACACGAATTTTTAATTGCCATTAGTCGCAACATAGTTCTTTAACCATTTTCGGATAACAGCACTAAATTAAAACTAGGTTGTGGTGGTTATTGTGGCGTTATGTTGGGTTTAACATAATTATTTGGAATATCTGGCCTAGATAATAGAGTATTTTTGAAGAGTTACAATATATTCTCTCTGTGATTGTATTGTGAATCTATTTCTGCTTGGAATCTATCGAAATTTATGAGGGTTGTAATATTTTATTAGTGAATCAGAGAGAGTATTAAGGTTATATTTAAGCTATTTTATGTCACAGAACCTTAAAATCCCATAATTATGGCACAGCAGGTTTCGATCCAGGAAAAGGTGTCTAGATACGCTTAATGAGATACGCCTCTCAGCTATACCCTAATTCCAGAAAGTGTTTTAACCATGGACCTATCTTAGAATTATCATGTTTTTATCGCTTTGTAATTTGACTTTCTTTATCTTCCTGTGTCGGGCTTAACCGAAATGAAATTGATAGCGATGCATTCTATGTAGCCTATTGTACTGCCAGACTCTATTTAACGATGTAATGTTTCAGAAGTTACAAAAAACTTAAGTAAAGATACCGACATACTAGGTGTGGCCATTTAATAATGTGACTAGTTTCAAACAATTACTTTATTAATGAAGTTATTATATCTAAATATTTTCCCTGTCAAAAGTAATTTCCATCGGAAACTGCAGACCGCTTTATACGAGCCTTCCAGAACGGAGCATCCCTTATGTTCTTCTGTGATAGTCGACGTAATTTAAGTAACTGCCCTTTCTTATGGGTGTCTTCATTTGACTGAAAATGGGTTCCTTTGAGCGAATTGTTCTATTTTGCGAAAAGAAAGAAGTCGCTTGGGGCAGTATCTAGTAAATATGGGACAAGTTTGTTCGAGCGTTAGTATTTGTTGTTCAGGTAAACGTGGCGGAGCTTAATAGCTTGGTGGAGCGGTGTATTATCTTGGTGCAAAAAACAACCGCGACTCCACAAATCTCGTCTATTTTTCCTGAAACTCTTCTTGTACGTACTTAGTCAGAGCTTGAATGTGGAACAGGTGGTTCAAGTCTGATTTGGTGGCACATATTCAACCAAGATTGGGCCGATCCCAGTGGCCGTGCAGTCTAAGGCGTGGGTCTTCGGCCGCTCGCTTACTAGGATCGTGGGTTCGAATCTCACCGGGGGCATGGATGTCTGTCTCTTGTGAGTGTTGTGTATTGTCAGGTAGACGTCTCTGCGACGAGCTGGTCCCTCGTCCAGAGGAGTCCTACCGACTGTGGTGTGTCTAATGTGTGTGATCATGAAACCTCGACGAAACGAGAAGGCCCAGGCCCATATAGGGCTGTAGAGCCATGGGGGGGGGGGGGGGGAACCAAGATTATTCATCTGACATAAAAGAAAACCATTATGCTTTTAATTTTTGATTTAGACATTCGAGCTGTTTTTGGTCTCGGAGATGCAGGAGTTTTCTGTTGCAAAAATTGACGCTTTGTTTCCGGGTCGTACTGAAAAAGCCAAGATATGTGTGGATTTGAGACATCCCGTTGTCGTGAGATATCAGCTGTTAGAAGACACCATCTATCGCGACAAATTTTGTTGGAAAAGAGTGTATGTTGTTTTGCACTAGAAGAAGCTAATGTTTTGCGCCTAATGGGTCATCGACAGGGTCTTATATAACCAATATGTAACGCTGAAAGAAAGTAGTAAATAACAGATGAAACTGTAAATGGGGATTTAAAAAAGGAATATTTTACATATAAATACCAGTACAATTAACCAACAATAATACTAACATTTTTACAAAAACATTAAATCCTCGGCATAATTTTTCACGGTCAACATATTTACTGTCGTTAGGCGAAGATAGGAATTAGATTAGAAAAGAAAAATGCCAAAAAAGATTAAATTAACAGAAAACAAATTTTAAATCTTAATTTGAATAGAGTAAGGACTTTTAAATAACAACGTAGAATACTTTCACAGAAATATTTTTAAATAATGGTCCATGACGATTCTGGTACATACCAAACACTCCACTCCGACCTAGCATAACATTTGTCAAAGTAAAATCAGATTTCCCACGACTAATCAGAAGCATCTCCTCAGACACAGCAACGACTCTGTCGTCCGGATAATGAGTGAAAGCATTGAACCTAGAAGACCCAAGAAAGAACGGACGCGTGCCCTGTTCCTACGGCTGGATGCCTTTTCCCTTCGTTTTAACACTGTTTCATAAATCTCAATAAGTTTATAATAAAATAATTTTAGTAACTTTAGTGAAAGATTTTATCCCTCAAAATGGAAATCGTAAAACCTGGGATAGCACAGCTTGGAATACCTCCTTTTATAGGCTATAATATGTTATAAATTACACAGTTAACATATTGTAAAACGTCCCTAAGCTTGAGGTCTCATGCCAAGAAAAATTAAATTATAACATTATTTAATACCTTCTTTACGTGTTTTTATAGCAGCCTGAAGACGGCCCGTTACGATCGGAACATGTGGCTGCATCTATCGCAAAACAATAAAAAATGGTTGTGTTAGACGGTGTATTGTAATTGCTGACGTGTAAGTTTCATCGCTGGTGGCAACAGTGTTAAAAATTGTATCTGATTCAACCTCCTGCAAAATTTTAGAACATACTTGCTGCCTTGCCAACTCCCGATCTTCACTCAGGTGTTTTGGAGCCATTTTGGCCCACAGGGTTTTGTGTACGAATTTGTTGTTAAAACTTGTCTCCCCGTTTATTTTTGCATTTACAGATCCTGCAGTATCATCCTCATACCTAAATGACATCTGGCCTCTCATGATTCGTCACCTTTTTCATATTTTCATCCGTTTCCATCGTTACTGGACGGCCAGATCTTTCGTAGCTTGTGCCATTCAAACACGTGAGCTTTTGCTGTGTCTCCGTAGGCCTCGCTTAAAAAGTTGAAAGTTTCTGTGACAGTTTTCTTCAATTTTCAATAAATTTGATTTTCCTCGTTTCTAATTTTTTTATATCAAGCTTTATCACGGCAATTTATATGACCGTTTATGAAATAATTATTACTCGACACTGCGTCAACGTAACGGAGCGCAGTTTGCCATGCGACTGGGGGAAGTTTTAGCGTAGTCGGTATAGCGACTCGCTGCGGGTTGGACGGTCCGGGGATCGAATCTCGGTGGTGGCTAGATTTTCCGCGCGTCCAGATCGACTCTGGGGCTCGACGAGCCTCCTATACGAGTACCGCGTCATTCCCCGGGGTAAAGCGACCGGGGCGTGCCGTTAACTACCCACTCTCATCTAGCGCCGAGGTTAAAGAGAAAAGGTACACCTCTACACCCCCTCTGCGCCTTCATGGCAGGTTACGGAGTGAATTTTACCTTTACCTTTAATATTATATATTTTCATCTGTGATCAGTGAACAAGCTCAGGAGCAGCCCACTCAGTCTCTTTATTTAACAGCCACAGATCACACACACACACACACACACACACACACACACAATATATATATATATGAGATCTGTATGAGATGTGTATATACATATATATAAAATAGTGTGCCACTGTTAAGAAACATTAAGACAGACTAAAATGCAAAGGAGTAGAGATGTTGTAGCAAAGATATTTGAAATTTTGAATACAAATTAACTTAAACTTTATAGTTACTGCATTTTCTTTCCGATACGTTAGTATCACAATTTCTCAGCTGCAGATCGGTCTCACAGGGATATTTATTCTATATGATAGCCTCATACCCGCATATGCTTCTTACGTTGTCGTGATCGATGTTTGAATATTGTATTGGCATCATCAGACATCGCATATTTATGAATGTCAGGCATAAATCGATGCACTTGCCACTCGTTTGCAGTGAATCCTGACCTGACGATTGTCATTTCAATTTTACTTTTACTTTTAGCGTACGACGCTAACACTGACCCTAACTGAAACAGCTCCAGACTTCCCACATAGTGTCATTTTTGTACAAAGAGAATTTTTGGAATTAAACGAAACAGCTTGAAAGCACGAAAATTTTTTGCACTTTTTGTCAGCTGCTACTTTTACTGCCATTTGCATTAATGTCCACCAACGTTAATTGAATTATGTAAAGTACATTAAATCAGTGTTTCAGTAAAGCACTCTGCAACCGCAGGTACTTCTTTACATCTCCGGTTGTATTGCCTGGTATCTAGAAGCCAAAATTTAACATCACATCGAAATAGTACAGGTCGTGTTTGCGTCATATCGCACTACTACGGTGGATTTCTTCCCTTCTATGTGTTCGTGCGCCACTTGCTCGTACGTGGCCTCGTGCTCACTGATATTTCCTAAATGGGAGTGTAATGAAGTGCAAGGAATTGCCCGCCGTGCATATAACTAATACAAGCGATTAACACTGAAATGTTGACACCGAAGTTAAATGTGATATCCTGCTCAACAGATATGACTTGTCGGTAACTACAGAACACGAAGTGTCAAGCGTTTTATAATAACAAAATGAAATATAACCACAGTTACAGCAAGATTCTTTCAGTATGACGAATATGAAGCCGGAGTAGAGTAGTCGGTATAGTGATTAGGCTACGGGCTGAATGTCGAGGTAATCGTGGTTATTTTCCGGGCAGGGGCAAGAGATGTGTTTCATCAAAACTTCCACATTGGCCCTGAGGTCCACTTGCCCTTCTGAACGGGTACAGGAGGTTTTTTCCCGTGGGGTAAAGCAGCCGTGGCGTAAAGCTGATCACTGTCCCCCTTTTCGCGCCAAAGTTAAGAATGAGTGGAGCTATACTTCTGTTCCTCTATATGCCTTCATGGCTTGCGCAAGGACAGCTTCACCTGTAGACACAATTACCAGAACAATGTTAAGTCTATTGCACAGAATGCCCAGCTGAACGCGGAACCCGCTCATGCTAACTGCTTTGAGACATAGCGACTGATGACGCCAACCTCTGTGCAGTACCCGGTCTCGCAAGTCAAGTGTTAACGCGGGAATGCGCGCCATAGAGCGGACGACATTAATAGCTGCACAGCGAACCACGACGTTCCCCGCTCTGCCGTACTCATTTCTGCAATAAAAGGACTGTAATTTCCTGTTTAAATCACAATAAAGTCATTCATTTACACTGAACCAACTTAAATCGGAAAGTATGCGCGCCCCACTGGACACTCAGCCGATTTCCATGAATTAAGTAGGCCTACTCGAAATTCGAGGAATTTCGGACTAATCTCCAAACACAAAAACGATGAGCATAAGCCTTACATATGAATGTGCGATAACATCTGCCGATCGTAATGTGCATAGTGAAAATGAGAAGCTCACTATACTCTAGGTTCCTCAAACACGAAGCTGTTACACAATAGCATGTTTGCGTTTGAAAGGAATGATGTTGCTATTCTGTCAACGAAGGCGAATGTTCCCTTCACACCGGTAGTGGAAATTTCTTCTTTAACGTAACTTTCGTAAGGTGTCCAGTGTCCACCTGGTATTATAATAGAGAAGTAGCGGGAACACTGGACCTAGAGTAGTTAGTAGTGGGAACACTGTGCCCAGCATAGTAATGACAACACCATCCCCAGCGTAGTAGTGACAACACTACCCCCAGAGTAATAGTGACAACATTATCCCCACAGTAGTAGCGGTAACACTGTTCCCAGGGTAATAGCTGGAACACTATTTCATAGTAGTAGTGGTGACATTACTATCCCCATAGCAGAAGGGGGGCACAATCCCTAGCATAGTAGTGGCAACACTATCCCCATAGTAGTAGTGCATTATCACCAAAGTAGCAGCGGGAACACTATCCCCAGGGCAGTAGTGGTGGCTTTGCTATCTCCAGAGTAGTAGCGGGAACACTATCCCCAGGGCAGTAGTGGTGGCTTTGCTATCTCCAGAGTAGTAGCGGGAACACTATCCCCAGGGCAGTAGTCGTGGCTTTGCTATCTCCAGAGTAGTAGCGGGAACACTATCCCGTCGCTAGAACTGCATGATTACGTCATTGCAATGATATGTCTCGTATTTGAACGTCGACGGACGTACATAGCTTAGCCACTGAATACATTTCACCTTGCTGCGTACCTTCACTCTGCTTCACACATGGTAATGATTCCGCGAGGGATTTGAATACATTGCAGGTGTAGTTGGTTCGACTTTTGCTCAGCCATGTTTCATCATGTAGGATGAGGGTTTAGAGAGGTGGGTGAATATTTGACGTTATGCTGCAGTTTGAAGCAGATGTAATGGTATGGATGCAGGTTGTATTGGTTCTGAGATACACGGGAAGAGTTGGGATGAACTGATATAAAAAACCCATGTTCGTCTGCCGAGAGAATGTCCAATATGTGAGAATACGAAGGCAGTATTGCTTTCTCCGGTGTCCCTCCCCCATTGTGGGATGTCCCGTTTAATGCGAATGGGACAATGCGTAGTTTGAATGACGTCGAACCAAAATTGCTCAATCTCTCATATTAACTTCGAAGTTACTGTGCATCCTGCTCTTTTATATTTATATTTTGCGATTACATCGATAAAGAGTTAGTGTCTCCATTGTTGCTTTTTTTTAAAGGCTCGGATATCGATTTTATTTCATGAGGTTGTAGAGGTTAGGGAGATTCGAATATCTGAAAGCAGGTGGATTCCGAATAAAAAATCAACAACGAAGTGAGAGATAAGAGTCCTATTTTAACTTTTCATGACGTTTTACTGGAGAAATTTAAAAATCTACTGAAAAACGTTTGTTAGAATAACGATTACTTTATTAGTGTCTCACGTATGTGAGACATTAATTTCTGAGCGTTGCCACTTGATTTCTTGAGGAGTAATGGGCAACTGGCGCCTTTAAATTTGCCGTAACTTTTTCTCTATCATTCACATTATGACACTACTATATTTCCTAATCCCACACACAACCTGTCTTGGCCTTCATGTTACCGCAGATACGCATCTGGCTTACTAATAAATAGCCTTTCAGTGAGAATAAAAACTATATAAAAATATTCGACGCACGCTGTCTTTTTTCTAAGTAGAATAGCCAAGTGGCGATGAACCAAGTTGGCAGACACGAATTCTCATTTTAAACATGCTGAAAAGCGCTTTAGAAAACAGATGCAGATTGTAATGGGAATGTGTTTATAGTACGATGTTTACTGTCTTGCTGGAAAAACGGCTTTCTTGAGACAAAACACATAAAATCCAGTGGAAAGGAAACAGTTGCATGTTTCATGTAAGATGTTGGAAGCTCTAAGTAATCTGAAGCAGTGTATTATAGAATTTCTTAGACTACTTTCTGTTAACCGTGTATGTTCCAGGAAGGAATCTGCAAGATACTGGCTACTGATAATTACACTGTCCTTTTATACTACCTGAATAATTTAATTTGTAATACATCGAATGGTAATTGAATTTGGATGACTACTTTTTTGTGACAAAGGAAAGTAATCGTGTATTTGCTGCACATTTTTATCAACAAACGTCCGTCTACAGTAAAATAGCTCAACTCATATTCATGCATAAATGGATGTAAGAACATGTACTCAGCCTAAAACAGGCAACACCGAAACGCAATTTCAGAATATATTTAGGGCTCACATGTAATAAAATTACACCACTTGACAAAGTATACGTACGAGTATATTGAAAGAATTCTTGCTCCGAGGAGCACAGTTCAGGGATCCGAAACATGGGGAACTGTAGATTTAAGTATATCACAAAGCTCTGAAATTGTGTCTAAAATAATACAATTTTTGGTCCGAAACTTTCTTTCGTAGGTCGCACCGTGCTTGAGATAACAAAATGTGGGAAGTCACAATTCCAGCTATATTTTTAAGATTTTATTATTTACCAGTGACTACTAAATAACAAACTAAGCGCAACATTTACGTCATACAACTGTAGATGTGTTTGTGGTGTACCAGTGTAGCCTACATATGCGCAGATGTTATTGGTATATAGGTCGTTTTATTTGTTGGTCGGTGAAATTTTCAAGCAAGTCGCTTGTACAGCGAGAACGACAGCGGGCTGACATACGAAGCACAACAAATGCCCAGCCCTTGCCACCTCATGTGCGTGGAATAGGCCTGTCCACCAGCTCCTCTACGCTAAATGGCGCAGGTTGCTGGGGTGACGTAGCGTCAAGCGCATTCCTGGTAATAATGGAGTGAAATTTGAGGTCCTTACAGAGGCGAAATGTGATGCCGTAGAGTTGGTAAATTTATACCAGACTGTACGGCGTCAGGTTCCTGAAGACACTAATCTTCCCGTAAGTATCGAGTTCTACAGAAATCCCCCACTTACAGTTAATGTTGTACCTCACCGATATCGTAGGTGAATCAATAAACAGAAAGACACGACTTGGTAACATTATGGTAATATTATGGCATAATTCGGTTGGTTTGACATGTAAAATCATAAAATGAGGAAACTTCATATAGTGGAATGTTACGTGCATTTTTGTATAGTGTTTTTGGGAACAAATGCATATTATACGAAAACAACTAAGTGAAAAACAGTTACCCGATACGGAACCAACCCACAGTACATCATCCATAATTCCAAGACCCTTAAAATTGAATCAGGTTAATTTACAGTTCTATTAATATCTGTCGACAGACGTGGCTTTGTTTGCTATTTTGAGGGTGTACAGTTGCAGCTTTTATGAGGCAGTTTGGACTGCCTAACTAGAAAATAGGTGTCATTACTGTCATCCAAAATTAACTTTACTTTACCTTATGGAATCTGTACTATAAATTCTACCCACATTTAATTACCTTGTTTAAAGCAGGTCATATTACTGCGGTTACACCCTATAGCCTAAAACGTATAAGCTGCCATTAGACCTATGTCTGACTAGATTATAGTCACATCCATATTTGGTCGCGATTCCTTGTCACCTTCAAAATTCATTCCATATTATGTAGCCTACGCATTTGAGGTGTCGTGTTTAAACAGCGTAAGAATCAATTATCTCTTCGTGAAAGTAGGTATTCTAAGGGCAAAAACTGATTTCTTCCTGTGCCTAGTACCACAATAGAAAGCTGTACAGGGGGCGTGAATATTAAGCCCCTAGTATTCTAGACCTGTTTGCTGGATAGATTGATTGGGCAACTTCAGGTTTGTGGCGTTTCTGTTCTGGGAAGACTATGTCAGTTACGAATGGGATAAGAAACTGCACGGGTTCCGAAACAAATCCGGACGTTATGCAGTGGGAGGGAGAGAGGCTTAACAGGCGCATCAGCTTCTAAGAGTACTTGTTTAAATCTGTCTAAAAGATCATGCTGAAAGTCAATAAGCAGCAGTAAAACCAACACGACGGACACACAGAAAAACGACGCCGAACACGCGGGCGAAAATATGCATTATAGTAGGAGGCGATCTATACATGTGTACCTTATTGACTGTGTGCGTGTTACGTCGTTCTAACGCCGCATTAGTTCTCACGTACTTATGTACAGGTGGCAGCTTTATGT
Source organism: Reticulitermes speratus (assembly GCA_021186555.1). Taxonomy (NCBI): domain Eukaryota; kingdom Metazoa; phylum Arthropoda; class Insecta; order Blattodea; family Rhinotermitidae; genus Reticulitermes; species Reticulitermes speratus. The sequence continues at coordinate 32,162,428 of JAJKFL010000003.1, read as the reverse complement.
TCGAAAATGAAGAACAAAGGTGTTACTGAATACACTGTTTTATTGGAGAAAGATATGAAAAGATTAAATGAGAAGAAGGAAGTGTGTGAAGGTTGAAGATATGAAGTAAATAATTCTCGTTTGAATTTCAACCGGAGTCTTACCCCTGCAGTCCTAAATATTAATGACAAGTAGCAAACGTGAGAAAGTTTTGAGAGTGCCTGACGAATTAGTGTGTAAAAATATAACTTATTTTGTTCCGTGCTTGACCAATAAGGGTCCGCCGGACGCTCCTCTAGCGTTACATCATACGCCGAGTCTCGGGATGTTTAGCAGTCGGTGAATGAAAAGAGAAAACGATTCGCTGTGATGATAACCTTTAGAAAGTCTCATAAAAACTCACCAGTGCTACAGCAGATACTGAAAATGTTGCCCTCCTGACCGAATGCAGTCCCGGCGGAGCATGTTATTTACTCTCTGGAGTTCTTGCCCGGAAATTGTTGAAATCTCACGGCGTGCAGTCATCGCACACCAGAAACCAAGTTTTTCGCCATGAAAAGGGAGTTCGTGAATAAGTCTTTGATTTTCTGGACTCCAATACCGGCTGTTCTGAGAATTTGCCTCTTCACGTAACGAAAATCAGGCCTCACTAGAGAAAAACACTAAGTGTGGATCAACTTCTCCATCGCGTACAGACTGAAGATAGCAATTAAAAAAATGTATTCTTGCAACCGGATCATGTTCCTTCAACGCATGAGCTACCGTTTCCTTACAGGTCGCAGTCGTAACAATTTTGTGGCCCTTCGTGCAGACGTTTTCGAAACACTCGTCTCCTGAGCTGAGAAATTGTTTGCGACATTTTCCAGCAGACTCGTATTTGAAATACAGCTGCACGAAAAACAAACACTGTTCAACAGTGTACCTGAGTCTATGCATGCCGTTACATCACTGAGGAACTGAGAAATGCATTTACCAGCAACAAACCCGATGATTCATAGCGCAAGTCTGTTACCACCGACAGCTGAAGTTGCATTCCCGTTTGAAAACAGTGCGAGAGACCTTACATGGGCGCGTAATTAGGCGCGATCTTTGGCCCTTACAGTCCCTGATTTATCACCTCGTGGCTGTTATTTGTTGGGAAGTTTAAAAGTTGAAGTGTATAAAACAAATCCTCACACACTGGAAGAACTAAGAAACAACATCCGCTGTGAGAGTTCAACAATTTCCGGGTAAGAACACCAGAGAGGAAACAACACCGTCTTCCGCAGTTGTACTGAGTGCATTCGGTCAGAAAGGCAACTTTTCCGCATCTGCTGTAGCACTGGTGATGTTTTATTGGACTTCTGACGGTTATTATCACAGCGAATCTTTTTCTCACTTCCTTCACCGACTGCTAAACCTCCCGAGACTCGGTGTATGATGTAACGCTAGCGGGACGTTGGGCGGGCGCTTGTCGGCTCAGTAGAGGGGGCAAAACCATGCAATACCAGTAGAAACTGTAACTCATTACATATTTGCGCTAGCCGCGGTGTAAATATGGTAGTACAGGGTGCATACCTGTACAAAAACCCCCTCATAGAATCTACAAACCCACTCATATGATATACATTAACAGTCTCTGTTCTATAATATAAATCACCGCATTTTAGAGCAGGTGTTGTGATGATATCCTCAAACTCTCGTACATGTTTGACACCTTGGAAACGAATTATTGACAACTATTTGACCTTCTTGTCTACCAGTATAAATTGCATATATATTGGGCTCCTGATGATTCCGTTAAGTTCGTCTTCTGTGTGTGGATATCTACCGACCGATAGGTATATCTACTATTTTGAGTGTTTATGTGGCCATTTAAGTAATCTCAGCAGTAAATTAAGTTCGCAAAGGATCGTCTTCACCAGTAGACGGTGTTCCACAGAACGAGTTACAAAAACATACTATCGTAACAAAAGTTTGAGTTTTCGCACAACTGTAAAGTTTTATGGATCCAAAGAAGCAATTTTGTGCTTGTTTGTGCAGATTACTTTGATACGCCGATTTTTCGGGATAAGCGTCTTAAAAAGTTCCGTGGACGAGATTTTAAAGGTACTCTAGCATCATCTAATATATTTTCTGAAAAAATACCACGTAGTGCTGGCTCTGTTCATCAGGAAATTAATTGTTGATTTATAAGGAGCTGATACCCCATGAAACCTAATTTATTCGTAAATGTACTTCGACACCGTTCATAGGATTTCTTCCTTACACAGGTTTCTACTGTAAAGCGAACAAAAACAATGATTTACATGACAATGAAAAGCCTCTGTATTGCACTCTACTTATATTTACCAACAAACAAAAATTATGTCTGTTACGCCCAGCGTATGAAACTGGACTACCAGTACGCATTCACTGACTCATATTAACCGAATAGGCGGCGACAAAACTGCAGGGAATGCGTCATACAGAAGCCGATAACAGAGCTGAGTGCGTGGGCGTAGCTTTGACAGGGAGTTGCTGTATAGCCAACGCCAGGCCTGCTGAAACTTTTACCAGGCGCGGGCAACTTCGGCAAAATGTGGTTTGCATGCAGGCAGCATTGAATTAAAATCGTAGAGTGAAGAACGAATAAGTAGTAATTAGTAATATAATGTACGTCTTCAGAAATAAACAGCTCATAAGTTTTCAAACTTGCTTCGGCCTTCTATCCCAGCTTTGCTAGGGAAAGGGTTTAAAAGACATTTTCTCATATCAACCGTCTCCGTGGGCAACATAACACCGTGTTACGGGCGACATGTTGTCCACGAGCTGCGGGATGAGCAGGCCTGGCCTACGCATATATCAGGGGTGGCCAACCTTGCTTAACGTAAGAGACACATACGATAAACTTCAGATGTTTCAGAGCCGCAAGACATGAACAAATATTACACACACGTTTTTACTGTTACATGGACATTTTGTTACAAAAATCACGAACATTAAACTTACGTTTTAATCCAGTGGACTCTCATAATTATGAAGCTTGAAAATTTTTTATTTACCTTTTATATGAATTGTAATGCAAAAAGGAGCTCAGCCAATATATTTCCGCGAGCCGCACATTATATGTCAAAGAGCCGCATGTGGCTCGCGAGCCGTGGTTTGGGCACCCCTGGCATATATGAATGCAGGTGTCAGAGGTTTTCAGTGAGCTTACTGTTTAATTACGCCCTTCGTCTTAGCCTGTTCGCAATATTACTGTAGGAGAATGTTGCGTACCTGCTGCGCATTAGAATGTGCATAGTTGAAAAAGGTAGATACGGAAGCGTATTGTTTGGAGTACTTACAATACTTTGAACACCCACATACAATTCGACAAGTGAACTGCATTAAAGTCTTTAAAATGTCGGAGGGCCTATTTTGGCACATCGAATGTAGTACATTAATAGCAGTCAAACTACAAATGTTAAGCTATTCCATCTTTATCATCATCTGCATCAACAGCACGGTATAAGCCACATCAGGCTTGTTGCATCTTCTTGGGTGTTGGTCTACCCGTCCTTTTCTTGGTCGATCAACATTGCTTTTGCCAGTCGGTATGTATTCACACACTAATTTTGGAGTGCGTGTAGCGTTCGTTCTTTGTTAATGCTGTGCCCGCATACATCTTTAATCCATAATATTTCCATTAAAATTGTATATATTCAATTATTCTCTTATTTCTTATTTTGTTTTATTTGTGTATCCTGCGTCTGGCTTCAAAACTTTTTTGTATGCTCAGTTCTTCTTTCATGCTCTTTCATTAAAGTCCAATTCTCACACCCGTATAGTGGTGTTGCTACCCCCATTATCGTACATAATTTCAACAATATTTCCTTCTTACTTGCTTTAAATATGTGTCGAATTGTTCCACAGGTTTCAAAAACGTTTCACCTTATACACAATTTCTATTTACACGATAGTTACATCCATTGTAATACATTTCTTTTAATTTTTCAGTTACTTTCTTTCAATCATTATTTTCGCTGCCATGTGCTTACTGCGTTTAAAAGACATGGATTTTTTAACAGTAAAAAGCTTAAATTTGCCTGTCATACAAATTATATTTAATGTACGTAATGCCCGCTGGAGGACACCTTCTATTGTAGCAATAAATGCCTAATCAACAGCAAACAAAACAACATTTAGAATATTATGATTTATCCGGAAGTGGTTCCTTAATTTACGTATTTTGTGACCGTCTTACAATATTTACATTAAAAGGCGTGAATTATAATGGGCACCCCTCTTTCACTCCCTGATTTATTTATATAGTTTTTTTTTCCTTTTTCAGACTTTTCCTTATCTACTGCAATATTCTTATATAGATATACGATTTTTAACACTGTAATTAACTGTTGTGGAAATCCTTTGTCAGTTATTATTTGGCAGTTTCTGTTACTTTTAATTTAATCGAATGCTTTTTCATAATCCTGGAAAACAATTAGATTCGGTAAGTTGAATGTCCTGTGTTTTGCAGTTAGTTGATTATTAATGATGATAAATCTATAGTCAAAATTACAAATTGGTTTTTGTTTCTGCTTCCACAAGTATTATTTTCTGTTTCTAATTTTTTAACGAAATTTTGTCAGTGTTTAAGGAAATGTATAAACTGAAAAAACATAAATATGAGAGTAGGTATATTTTTAAAGTTTTACGTAATTTCAACACTTTTCAGTCTATATAACAGAAAGTTGCGGGTTGCTAACACAAGCAAAAAAAGATTTGAATATGTCTGCTGTTTTCATAAATATTTTAACCGGAAATTAAAATGATTTAACTGAACACTCGTTACGTACTATCTAGACTTTTTATTATGCATTACTTTGCAATGGAATTAGTAATTTGCTAATTTCATGTTTCCTACTAAATTTAAATTGTATTTTTAAAATAACTGCACTGTATTTCAGTACGTTTTGCATATTTGCGAAATTGAAGGAAATCAGATAAACTTATTTAACAGAGACAACCTTGATAGAAGTTGATTTAGAATTTACTTGGCTCCAACAGACCCGTCAAATATAATGACATATATTGTGGTAGTTTCGTCTGGCGAAGTAATTATAAGCTTCAATGCAAATGTAATGAGGTAGAGCATAAAGGAAAGGTCAGGGGTTTGCTGAGATAATGAATGAAACTCTAGCGTCCTGAGCGAGGAGATATTAGACAGTGAAGATATTTTCAAAGCGAAGGGAATAGATTGGATTTGTATGTCTTTGTCTTCAACTCTTCTTCCCCTTGTCCGTGGCGTCTGTTATTGCGCATATATTATTATAAAAAGAGAAGGAATGGACTTGGTTAAAGGGACTAAATTTGTCATACTTTACTATGCCTTGAACAGGAATATCTTCGTGTTTGGCACTTAGCATCATAATTTACTGTCATCTGTCTGTGTTTATGCCGGTCTGTCCGTTTCTGTTCATCCATCCATCGTCCATCTATGCATCCTTCCATACATCCATCTATCATCTGTCAATCCACCCACCCACCCAATCCATTCTTCCATCCATCCGCCTGCCTACCACCCAAACGTCATGTCTCTAATCACATGTCTTCAGTGGAACAGCTTATATACTTTAAGTCATGTGACATGACGTGGGTAGTTTACAACGTCATTATCTGCAAACAGAGATGAATAACGTCGCACGTTTCTGTCTTTCGTGACAGTAGTCGTAGACTACCTGAAAGGAATCCGTGGATAACTCCGGCAGTAGACGGTCGAAGTTACGTCCGCTCTTCTCTGCGCAGTCTTGCGTTAACGACAGACTCGGGGGGACTAAGTACTGCAGACCGGGGCGGCAGTTGTCATCGGTCGCTATGAAGCATTGCAGCTATGAGCGGGTTCCGCATTCAGCTGGACACGCTGTTACCAGTAGTTTATGTGTTATTATGATATAAATATCTAAGAAACAATATCGTGCATTTTGTTTGTCTGAATGTTGCGAATTAGTTACCAATAGTGCAAGCGTGTTTCCTCCAGTGGGGCTAAGTGCACGTTAGAAGCGCAGGCAGATCGCGTCATGGACTTGGGTTACTCTTCTATTGCATTAATTATATGCTCAGTGTAGCTCGTTTGGCTTCATGTCATTTGAGCTGCCAGGTATTAGATTTAAAAATTGTGTTACGTAAAGAATTGGGCATTGTAGTTTCTGGTTCATTATTACCATTATCCCATTAGCTACTGACAAAGACAGCCGTCAGTCTCGGTTCGATGTTATAATGTTAAAATAAATTTAAAAAAATTGATTATGAACTTTGTTCCCTTATTTAACTATTTAGATGTGTACGTCCGTATATGCAGCTCGGTAAACTTAGACCTTTCCGTAAATTTATTGAGCCGCTCAGGTGGAAGCGTCAGACGCGACTGCCATCTACGTGGAGCGTGAAACTGCGGATTGCTAGCGGACTGGGCAAGCTTTTGGCCCAACAAAGCACAAACGAAACTTAACAAGGTTAGGATGGGGTGGCAGAAATGCTCTATGTTTATTGTTGTTGTTGTGGTGGCGGTGGTTTTCGACAAAAAAGAGAAGGAAGAGAAAGGCTGCATGCTTGTCAAAGACGATGGATGAAATCAGTACCAGTATTGTACATTATTCTTGAAATTCCCTCAGACTCTTTGCACAGGAGTCCAGGGCTTAAAAGCTTTGAATTCACGCTGTTAGGATTTCCGTTATAATTCCGCGCCTCGAGTAGACAGGAAGAACTTTAGACGCTTCCGCCTGATCGGCTCAGCGATTTTCTTAAAGTTCTAAGCTGATCATACTGTTCATTAACGAAGATTATGGAACGGGTACACGTGTAAAACACGTTTAGGCAGCTTTCCTAAAAGTGCTGTGTTTATCAAGTTGAGGAAGGACTATTCGTTAAACTTAAAGAAATTGACTCTTTTTTTTGTGTGTGAGCATGAATACCTTGTGTGGAAATTCAGTCCTTCGTCTGACGATTGGTAAATATGTAGATAACATAAATGCAAACATACTGCACATAACGTACATGCATGCGCGCCTTAACACATACACACACACACACTTACACACACACACACATATATATATATATGCCTTACGCAAATCTTAAGGTTGTGACTGCTCATCCAGTTATTGGCACAGTTCTGGTTGTGAATGAATGAAAGCAGACACTCAGCTGCTTGCAGCCGTTTACACATAACAGGTGAACACTCAGCTCATGAAGAGTAAACACTTCGGAGGCACGTAGCTACTAACTGTTCTTTGCACTTCTCTGTCTTCTTGAACAAATCGTGGTGGTTCGTAGAAACAGCGGTGTATTCTTCTTACCAGCATTCTCAATTACGTTTTAACGAATCTAAATACCCGCGCTTATTGTGCAACTCTTCTCTAAATTATGTTAACATTTGTCATCCTTCAGTTCTTCATCGTGCGTGATTTAGATAAGAATACACGATTATCTTATGTGTGTCACTTTTTATGTAATATGAGTAATAAGTGTTTTAAAGTAGCAGACGTACCCGTTCTTCGACCAGCATATGGTTACTTTCTTTGTGTCGTGTACCATATATAAGCAACGAAAAAAAATCTCTTTTTCTGACTACGAATTTGTTGAATATGCTGAAGCTACTTTAAACGCATACCGAAACAAGTCTTGTTTCAGATTACATATATTTCTGGGATACGACGCTGCGTGAATGTGTACTCGGATACCGACATTTCGAGAGAACGTCGAGATCCTATTACCCATAGAGTCAGCGTCGTATCCCAGAAAAATATAATTCTCAGCTACACCGCTTCAAAAACCGCAAAATTCCCAAGTGTTGTTTATTTCGAAAACCGTAAGGCTTCTCCGTGCTTACATATGCAGCTCAAACCACACATTTATTGCAGCTAGTAGACGTGGAGATTTACAAATGATAGAATAATCCCATTTGTCGCAAAGCTTTAGTGAATACATTTAGCAAAATGCTATGCGAAGGTGCGCGCGGGGTGGTAATCCGTAAACTTGGTGACAGCCAATAGAGTTGAGCCAGGGAAAGGGAGGGGTGGATAGAGAAAACGTTAGGAGTGTAGTCAGCTAAGGCTGATTGAAAAACGTGTATGTAATAAAGTAAGTGAAAGGGAGGAAATATAAAGATAAAGGTAAATAAATGAAATAAAAATAAAACAAAGAATATAAGGTTTAAAATAATAAATAAACAAATTAGGGAACTAAAAAACCGAAACAGCTTAGGGAGGGAGGGAGACGTGTAAAGTGGCTAGTGGGTTAGCTAGGCGAAAACCGGTCCCAGCGCTGCCGAATCACTGCCTAGTGAATGAAGGTGAGAATAATGGGAGAAAAATGTATGGAATGCAGCAATAACAAGGAAGGGAAATACACCAAATGAACGATAGTGTGAATGAAAAAAAGAAGTTATAAATAATTAAATAAAAATATTAACAATGAAGATAGAAAAATAGAGGAATAAAAGTAAAAATGTAAAAAATATAAAGAATTAAAAATTATACATAAAATAAATAAATAAACAAAACTAGAACTTAAACATAAATAAGAAATAAAAATAGAACATAGGTAATTAGAGATGATGTAAGCCTAGAAGTAAAAGTAAAAATAATAAGTAATAAGTAATGAAAGTATAACAAAACATTAAAGAAAATTAAAAATAAGGAATATTAAAAATAAAAATATGTAAAAATAAATCAATCGATATATTGACTAAGGAGTATACAAAAAGTAGGAATGAAAAAGGAAACGGAACCAGACAGCAGATGGAGGAATAAAAAAAAGGGGGAAAGAAGAGCAGCTAGAGCAGGGGAAAAAGAGAATGATAGAAACAGATGGAGCTGTAAAGAAAAGTAGCACTGGGAAATGGGAGAACGCGGAAGAGGAAGAGGGAGAATGTGGTCCTCAAATGGACCGTGGGCTAGTCACCACTAATGGGGTGGGGGCGCCGTTTACTTTCTTTAAGGAGGCGAAAGAGAGGTTTCCATGACCCGCTTGGAATCAGGCCAACCTCCCTCTTCATATCTGGGTGGAGTTCCAACTCGATCGCCTCCCTGATGATTCGGTCGATGTAGCCGAATTTGGTAGAGAGGATTTGGGTGTCCTGGAATTTAATGAGGTGATCGTGGTTGAGCCTATGTTCCGCCACCGCCGATTTGTGGATGTCCAAGCTTATGTGCCGGCGTTATTCTTTTATTCTGGTCTCAATAGATCCGACCAGTCTGTCCGACGTACACTTGACCGCACTCACAGGGGATGCTATACACGCCTGGAGTCCTCAGCCTCAGATCGTCCTTCACAGGACGGGGGAAGCTGGAGATATTCCTCGGCGGCAGGCCAACACTCTTAAATGTTGTGCCTGGCCAACATTCTGCTGAGGCGGCCGTATGTAGTCTGAATATATGGCAGGAGGGCGACTGAGGTGGGCTTATCTTTAGGCTTGGAGGTTCTCACCTTCGGGTTTAGGGCTCGTTGTATCTGCTTCCTACTGTACCCGTTGTCTTTGAAAGTGGTCTTCAGGAACTCCAACTCTCCATGGAGGCTATCCTTGTCAAACAAAGCCCTGGCCCTCTGCACCAAGGCTGCAAGAACGGTCTGTTAATTGGAAGGGTAAAAGGTAAAGGTAAAGTTCTCCCTAGAACAGGCCACGAAGGCCCAGAGGGGGAGTAGAGGTATAGCTAGGGTTCATATATTTTTGAAAAAAAAATACGGGACACTTTCGGTTTGAATAAACCAACAAAATTTTATTGCTTTTCTTACTTACGAACATCAGCAAAGGGAAAAGAATTTAATTAATTACAGCAATCTTAAAATTGAACTTTAAACAATACTAAATCATTGAGCTTTGCCTGTGATATACTTCTCAGATGACTGTATTTTCTCAAGTAATGAATGATTATGTTTTACAAAGTTATGAAATTCCACACAGTCCTTATTGAAAAACACTTTAACAATGAGCATAGCTTTCACAGTTTCTACAGATAACCTATTCTTTTCGTTTGTCCATAAGGAGTTCATCCGGGAAAACAGTCTTTCAATACTAGCATTTGTGCCAGGAATGCAGCAGAAGAACTCAACAATCTTCTTCAAATTTATTAATTCATTTACTCCAAGACTGTTGAATAATTCATACCAAATTTCTCCTGTAGATTTTGCTTTAATTTCTTCTTTCTCTGTAATTGCCTTTTTCAAGATCATCACCTCATCAAACAGTTCAGTTTCATTGATTTTTGTGTTTGGGCAGACCTCTTCAATAGTTGTTACACTTTTCTGCACACTTTTCCAACTGAGACTGGCTTCTGGATTCTTCAATAAAATCCAAGACAAACTTTCAAAAGTAAGAGTGTCAGAAGACCATTCTTGGATGTATTCTATACAGGTGTTATAAAATTCGTTTTTATAATTACCATAATTCTTCTCAGTGATGAGTCCATCTTCAATTAATGCCTTCAGTAAGGACTGTTCTTTCCTTGTTGCAAAATCATTATCTCGTCTCTGCTGAAGTTTCTCTAAGAGGCTTTCAGTAATGGATTTTGCTTCAGCAAGAGTGACTTTCTCACCTTCAATTGCACAAATTGTTGCATGAAACATTTCAGATTGGCATTCTAGAAATGTGGCTATTAGCTCTGAAACTGGATTACTAAAGAAATTTTTTAGAAGCAATGGTGGTTTATCAACTGAAAGAACATATGATTTGAGAACTTCGTACATCTCATTCATCCTTTTGAGAGCAGGGTACAGAGACAACCATCGCGTTTTTTAGTGCCCTAACACTGTCTTTTACTCAGTATTTAAAAAGTCACAAAAACCTTTGAGTGTATGCACTCTAACAGTATAGATATAAAAATGCTGATATAATTTTTCAATGACAGCTTGAACGTCCATGGGCAATGTGTCAGCTGCACATTGTATAGCATTATTTATGACATGGGATGAACAACCAACTCCTATCAATGTACGATTCAATTTTGATTTCAATTTATGAAAAACATTGTTCTTTCCTCTTCTGGAACTTTCACCAAAATTTGTATTAGTATTATCTGCTGACAAGGCAACAACTTTCTTTTCAATATTCCACTTTGTCACTAGTTGCCATACATATTCTGTAAGTTGGTCTGCAGTTTCACACGGTACATTTAAAAACTCTAGAACCATAGTTTTGATGCCCTCTTCTGGTATGAAGTATCGAACTAGAACTGGAACTATTTTCAAAGCACCATGGTTAGAACTGTCTATCATTATTGACACATAATTAGCTTTCTCAAGTTCGTTTCTGAAAACAGCCATTGCATAAGGTGCTAATACACTCACAATTATAGCTTGAGTCTTCTTTTGACCGCAAGTGAACTTTTTGTCATATAGTTTCCGGATTATTTTCGACGTGCAGTCCATCGAACGGAAACTCTGGTTGTGCATGCATACATTATACGCAAATGTAGCTTCATCAGCTGCAAGATTTCTTTCCATTTCACCCATTGCTTTTTTAGAAAAATAATCTGACACTTTACTACTTACACTTGCATTTTCTGCTAATTTGTGTCTCTTCGTAGCGATGTGCTGCGTGATGTCTGACCGACCGCCGTGTTGTATGATGAATATTGCATTACATTGTGTACATTTCACTTTCTCGTCGACTTTGCCATCACAATTACATGGTATAATAAAAGGGTATTCAGTCCTTAGCTTTTCTGTGAGAACACACTTTCTCTTCGGCATTTTAAAGGCATATAAAATAATAAAACTAATTACGTTTCATAACAGATCTGTGTCATATCAAGTAAGCCGTGCTTAGTTATTACAACGTCCGCTAGTTGCACTATTCTCGCAACATGTCAGTATTGTCAATTGATAAGACAATTTTATGATCAATAACTAATATCGATTTCTTGGCAATTACATGTTTTATGTTTAAGAATGGGAATGTTAAACACAAATCCACAAATTACGGGACAATTCTGCGTCCCGAAGAGTTCTATCGGGACGCCAGGACACAAACTCGTAATAAGGGACAATCCCGTAAAATACGGGACGTATACGATCCCTAGGTATAGCTATGCTCTTTCTTTAACCCTGGCACTAGATGGAGGTGGGTAGTCAACTCCACGCCCCGGCCGCTTTACCCCCGGGAAAGAGGCCCGGTACCCATTGTATAGGAGGCTGGGTGTTCCCCGGGCCGGTCTGGACAGTTGAGAAAAATCTCGCCCCACCGGGATTTTCTTTTGCCTGTCCGGTGTTTTCCCCCTTTTGATCCATTTTTGTACTGTTTTATATCCTTTCGTCCTTCATGTCACTTTTTACGTTCCATGCTACCGTCCTTTCAACAAACACAACACAAACATCCATGCCCCCGTTTTTTTTTTTTTTTTTTATTTCATTACTGAGTTTTATTGTCCGTATTCTCTATATACAGTTAACATGCTGAGTTACATTCCAACCACCTCCTTTCCCTCCTTCACAAACTTATTAGCTCATTTCATTTCATTGGCATGTTTCTGACCGTCGCTTCTTCGACTTCCTCCTGGGTCTCTCGCCTTTCATCCGCCCTTACCACCTTTTTCTCCCCATCTCTTGTCGGCTATCCTAATGACGTGTTTGTCATCTGTTGTGTTTCTTCCTGCTCCTGCTCCCTACTCACCGTGAGTCACTGGAAACAGGTCTGTCTTCTCCTCATTGTCACTGTTCCTCTCCACACTCCCACTGGCTATCAGTCTATGATGATATCTAAATAGTTACCATAAAGTAGTCTCCGTCTATGCCACTTCTGTATCTTCCATCTAGCTCGTCTGATGTATACGATATATCCTTGACGTTTCAACGGCGGACGTTCCGTGAGCGTGTAGTGTACCATGTGGCCTAACATCCAGATTATAGCATTGTGCCGTTGCGGCGGCCAAATATGCATCTCCGGAAAAAAGGGCCACGTGTTGGGTATGTGCCTATCATCCATCCGTAGTATGGCAGCTATCCGTGCTCGCGTCCAGCTCCTTATTTCATCAGATCCTACACATGCTGTGATTCTATGCTACGAATCCACGATCCCAGTAAGCGAACGGCCGAAGACCCACGCCTTAGACCGCACGGCCACTGGGATCGGCAGATACGATCCCCGGACCGCCCAGCCCGTAGCGAGTCGTTGTACCGACTGAGCTATTCCGGCCCACGTTTATTGGAAGGGTGGTGATGTGATCCAGGGTTCAGGTAAAGGTTTGTGCGGGTAGGTTCAGCTCTATTGGCTGTCACCACGCTTACTGATTACCACCCCGCTTGCACCTTCGCATGTAGAATCTACGTCACGGTGTCGTCTTTCTTTTCTCCTCGGACTCTTGACCCTTGAAGATGGGACCGATACGTTGTCCCGAAACTTCGATAAACAATTACCACACGACGCCGCGTAATATCCCAGAAGAGCGCAGATCTCAATATTCACCGAGTTCTGATTCCAGCATTCATGCTGAAAAATATACAGAATTTCCTTCAAGAGAAATGGAACCTGTTTTTTAGTTAGTGATATAAGTCCTTGAGAAAATCGTAGAGTATCTCAGTAAACCAAGAGTCTGTTCCCTCCCCCCTCCCTGCAAATAAATATTTTGAGAGCCGTAAGTTTTTCCAACGGGAAACACATTGTCATTGCCATGAGACAGTGAAATATAGTATGGAGAAGTTACTAAAGAATCAACTACATCAGATTTAGACTTTTTCACATTACAATCAAATAATGTACTGAGGCTTATAAAAATGAAAATGTACAAAATAAGAGAGATGAAGTGTGGGCCTGTGGTGTATGCTGTCTTATCTGTTGAGGGGACGCAAGCAAGAACGGCGCCGACTGGATACAGCCCTCTTACTGTCCAGCACCCTAGTAAGTTCGGTGCTAACCTTCTGTTGTTGAGGAAGCTGACCTGTTACGTCACCTTGAGAAGGGTAATTCCGTTGTATCTAATGAAACAACAGGGCAAATGACCGTTAATCGCAAACATTTTTATTACAAAATTATAGAAATATGTAATAACAACAGCTGTGATTGACGGTTATTTGCCCTATTTTCAGGGGCATACCTGCGGGGGTGGGGGAGGGGGGGCCAGGGGTGCGGCCGCCCCAGGCGGTAGAATCCAAGGGGCAGCAAAATGAATATTTTGAAAGAAAAAAGTAACTTTTTACACTTAAAAAAAATTTAAATTCTTGAGCCAATTCAACAAACGATTGTGATTTTGTAAAGTTGAGGGCGTCCATTGTGATTACTCGCCCTGGGCTCCAAAAAGCCTAGTTACGTCACTGCATGTTTGCTACGTCACCGAGGCGGAGTCTGATTAGCTACTCGGGGCTACGCAACAGCTGCCAACATTTTTAGCAGTTTGCGTATGTAATAAAATTTTCAGAGTATTAATTAATTAAGACTGGATTTTAGAGGCTATAAAAACATTTCGCGACGCACTTCAACGTCGCTACTGTTTGTTTTTACAAGCTAATATTTATGTATCACTAGTATTGGACAGTGTATCAGCGATATATTTCTTTTCCAAATTTGGTTATATTGTCTAACATCCCAGTCTTGGTCTTCCTGTGTTCATTATTAAACGTGGATTGTTTTGTTAAATTACTTCCATTAAATAATACCTAAACGTGTTACGGCGATCATATATGATAAATTAATATCTGGTGATCTCTAAAGAATCTCGTTACTTCTTTCAGTTTGATTTCTTAAAAGACGCTGTTTTTATTGACCTCGTAATATTCGCGTTTACCTTTTGCTGATCTTCTGGTAGTCCTTTTCTCTTATTCTGCAGAACTTCGTGCAGCTATGGAAATATCACTTAAGCTGACTGTAACTGGCAAGTGTTCGTTTCTCATAACAACAATGAAACTGGATTTAAAACTGTGTCCTTTGAAGTCTGCATGTTATTGTGTGCATTTTGGGTTTTATAGTTAGTCCGTTTGAAAATACAGGATCTGTTACTTTATTTTCCGTTGAAATTTTGGTTATTGAAAGGAGTTTTAGAGTTTTTACATAAATATATGTACAAAACGATGCGTCCCGTTCTTTCTGACAATTATTGTTGTCCCAGTAGTTTTTTTCAATTACTAGAATATTTACTTTGGGCCGGGATAGCGTAGTCGGTATAGCGACTCGCTACGGGCTGAACGGCCCGGGGATCTAATCCCGGTGGGGGCGAGATTTTCTGCACCCGTCCAGTCCAGCCCTGGGACTCACTCAGCCTCCTATACAATGGGTACCGGGTCTCTTTCCCGGGGGTAAAGCGGCCGGGACGTGGAGTTGACCACCCACCCTCATCTAGTGACAGGGTTAAAGAAAGAATAGATCTATACCTCTACTCCCTTCTGGACCTTCATGGCCCGTTCTAGGGAGAACTTTACCTTAATAGAATATTTACTTAAATGTGAAAATTGAAAATCTCGCCTGAATTTGATTTGCGACTCATCAGTGTTTTCATGAGGTTAGTTATGATTTCCAGGCTTTTCAAGAACCCACTTACTTATTTTATTGTGCGGCGTGCACAAATAAGCTGCAGTTATTTAGATGTTTCCGAATTAACAGATCGTCTAATACTCGTGACATCGCTCCGCAACACACTTTTGTTTGGTCATACAATAATAGTTTTCAGAGCCCAATTTCTGATTTAATTTTGTGAGAGTTTGTATTACTTGTTTGCTGTAAACAATGTACGTATATATAGTAATATCCCCATCACTCAGTCATTCTGCGAGTGCCTCTTTATTATACTTAACAATAGCTACTGTAATGCTTATGTAAGCATCTCGCTTCTCTCGCTTTAACAGTACTGCACTTTAACAGTCCGAGCTCCGACAGCGAGGTCATTGCAAGGCTTAGGAAAGAATATTCACCCGTCAAACTGCTGTGTTGCTTTTAATCTTCTACGCTTTACCACATCCCATTTTCAGCCGTCCTAAAATTGAAAACATTTTAGAATAGCAGAAGCTATGAAAACACAAAGACATCTGTGTTGTATAAATTGTATGCAGTTTTTTGTTATTTTAGTGTTAGCTTCTTAATTTAACTTACTCGTTTATGTCATCTTAGTCGGTCGGAGGCAGCCTTCAAGTACTGACCGTCAACATGACAGAATCGTGTGAAATCAGTTTCGCTGTAGAGCCTCGTGAGGTAAGAAACGAAGGAAATATATCGAAGCCGGGCGATGTTACTTCAAGGGAAGGTTTAGCGAAAGTGGCTTATAAATCCGGGAAATCAAAATCACTTTCACGTTCCTTGCATCTCGAGCAAACTTATACATCTACCTGTACACAAACTGAAAGACTTCGGAGCCGTATAAAAAGTTTAACGCCAACGGACCTTTTACACACACCAGTACGAGAAGCTAGGCCACGAAAACTTTCCGCACCAGAATTGGGTATGGCCGAGAAGCACAATGAAGGTCAGATACAAATGTACACTAATAACTTCCATATACTGGACTCGCAGCAGGGGACAAAACATTTGATCACTGGTCCACATCTTTACTTCGGAGACAGGTGTTGTTACTGTCAGTATCGTCACGAACGTGAAGAATCAGTGCTTGAACTTGATGAATTCTGGCTGCAACGAAGAGATTCACGCGAAGAACTTTCCAGGGCAAACTCTGCCATTTTTATCTTAAAAGGGACAAAATTTCAGTCTGCAAGACGCAGGAGTGTGATGTGTCTTGCAGAGGACGAACCTGTTTGTGGCAAGAGCAATACTAACACCAAAACTAAACGAAGACATTCGAAATCGAGTACAAGAAGCACCAGCAAGATGCCGGGATATCGGCGGAGCCGTCAGTCGCTGAGGCGGAAATCACAACTCCCGGACGGCCAGACAACTGCCGTCGCCATAAATCGTCAAATGTCAACGACAAGTGACACGTCGGGCGGTAGTAGTGCAGTTGCAGTTAGCAGCAAGAGGAAAGTTAGTGCCGACCCAGAATCGGGTAGAGCTTACGAAGATATGGCACATAATGTAGTTGATGTTTCTGATAAAAGACGACGTCTGATAGTATCCTTATTTACAGCTTTTGTAATCATGCTCTTTGCTGTCGCAATAATAATGATATCAGCTACTCTCAGTATTGGAGCTGGCGGCATTGGGTCTACTTAATTCGGCCACACGTGAGTAACACTGCATCCACACATATTCTAAATATAGCATTTCAATACTGATGTTAAATACGAGGATAACAGGGTTATTTTTTTATAAAATATTCGATTTTTA
The DNA here is from genome assembly GCA_021186555.1 of Reticulitermes speratus. NCBI lineage: Eukaryota > Metazoa > Arthropoda > Insecta > Blattodea > Rhinotermitidae > Reticulitermes > Reticulitermes speratus. The sequence goes on along the minus strand of JAJKFL010000003.1, from coordinate 32,145,252 downwards.
TAAAGCACAAACACCTTTAGCCTACAGTTACACGTAGTATTCGTGCATATTGAGACACAAGCGGAAGACAGAAATATGCAGAATGCAAAACAAATAGATATGAAACAAGAACACCAAAGTGGTATATAAGTTCAGAATCAATAAATCTTAAAAAAATATATGGACATACATCTTGCTTGACCCTTGAAAATCAGCTAAATTGCATATACAGCTTCAGTTTCTACCGTAAAAAAGAAACAACTTCATCTGCATTACAAAAACCAATCAGTTAAATATGTTTAGGGAAATAATCGCTGTTTATTGTCAGAATAGTAGGGAGAAAATAAATATACCCTCTGCGCAATATGCAGAGTTTCTTAATGCTACAGCGTGTGGTATATAATTACCACTGGGATTCAAATGGTGAAAGCAGCTGGCTGAAGGAATTATTGGACAGCGTGGTCCTCAGTGTTGGATGAGGCAGGTGGCGTGATCGAGTGTGGAAGTCTGAAATTACACTGCGGGTAAACAGCGTACTTGTGGCTAGAGTGACCAATACTTTTTTTATATTCGGAAGATTTAATATTTACCAAGAGAGTAAACTGAGGGCGTAACAGCCCGAAGATGTTCCCGAGTGGGTAAATCGTGCTGCTATTAAAGCAAGTCGCTTTTAATAACAGGTTTATAAATCCTGATTTAACGCCTCGCAGTTCCTTCATAATTCTTTGTGCTTGTACTTAAGCTGAAAAGCCCTTGTGAATACAGAAAATAGCCTTCGGTTTTCATGAAAGGGGAGGAATATCTTTAATATTTGAGTAGACTGTTATCGTCTTATGGAGGACACTGCTTTTTGACTTTAGTCGTTCTCGTCTGTATTTGTTTCAAGTGCAGAATAAGTTACAATATTTCAACTACAGAAAATGAATGATTTTTTTTTTAAACGTTGTTGACAAAACTCGCAAAATCTAGTCCAGTGTTGCATTATAAATAATGCTCCTAAGTTTGACAGATGTGTAGCTTGTCTGGGAAATGTCGGAAAGTATTTACGTAATCTTCTATAGTCATTTTCACAGTAAAATGACTTTAATGGGTAGTTTAAATTTAAGCAGTGTAAAGAAAAGCAACCAGATTCCGGCAATCAACTGTTGCTCAAAAGGCTAAGTATCAAGTGACATAACACATGTGTCGACCATTAGACTTGCGAAGTTGTGGTTGCTGTTTACATTTCAGTAAATAAATAAATAGTTTATTATATTTACACATCAGTTTGTTTGTCCTGGGTGATTGACATTCCTTTTAAGATGTTTACCTTGCTTTAAGTCAGTAATGTTCTGTCTCATACAAGTGTGAATAAATTTAGAAGCACGTATTTAATTGATAAGTAAGTTAATGTACTGAATCATCACATGTTGCAGTTGCACTTCCACGAATAACAATCTTACTTTCAAATCCTTTTAGTTTGGTTACAAATAATGTGTTTCTTACAATATCACTGTCAAGCAAAATGTTATACATCTAAATCTTCCTTTCACTGAAGTTATTCTTTGTTCTCATAAAAGTGATCTCTCTGTTATAGTTGCAGTCACCTTCTCACACACCTAATACAAATCTAATCAGTTACTCGTATATGCCAGCGTTATTTGAAGTTCCTCGGCGGGCTAACGTTGGTAGATTCATGGTCCAGTTTATCTTGTAAGGCTGGGTTTACACTATACTGTAAAACAGAAACAAAACAAACTCGATGTTTTGCGACAAATCTGCATAAATTATGCAACATTTATAAAACGTTTTTGCTTTTTTTTTTCAGTTCGGCCTTGGCAAATGTCCGTGTTTTCTGCAACTCTCCCGAGTCTCGTGGCCAGTCGGTAAAGATCAAAAGGTTTCTGTCTTGTTTGAAGTTTCACGAACTGGAGACCGGAGTCCGCGTTTATTTGTGCCTCACACACTTGTGGTATTATTAACGATATTGACTGCTTTGAAACTTTAAACAGGTACTTCTTGCTGTCATATAATTCTCCAGTTCCAAGGATTCTCTGTGTTATTGCCAAGCATTCCGTCACACTTATAGAATCTCTAAAGTTTGTATTTTTCTTGTTAACTGCTGTAAGAACAAGACATACCAGATTCTCGAAATCTTCGCTTGACATTCTAAAAAAATGCTTTGAACTCGATCACAGGTCTCCACTCAATCCGACGTCATTATTCCGCAAATCCGCCAGTAGTTCATCACCGTCATATATTTTTCGTTTATTCAAATGTTGTCCTCACCCAAAAGCGCCTCTTGGTGTTTCTCTTGATATTCGTGATGCCAGGAATATGAAGCCAGCCGCAGCCATGCATATGTCCTCCTCCTCCTCATCATCATCATCATCTCCTTCTTCTTCATTTTCCTTGAAGCGCTACATGATGTGTTCACTTAACTGCAGCTGTCCATTGAATGTGGATAGGACAAAACAAAACTGAAGCATCTAGAAAGTGTTTGTGTTTTGTTGGACGTCCGTGGACAGTACTTTCGCTTTGGTTTCCGTTCTGTTTTGTTTTGTTTCTGTTTTCTTTTGTCGGTTTAGTGTGGACCCCGCCTAAGAACAAATACAGTGAGTAAATCTGTCATGAGAACTTTATTCCACATGAAATATGCGAAATGACCGTTTTCCGCTACTGCTTAACGTGCCTTATTTCATATAATAGCTTCGAAGTACCGAACTCCAGCTTCGAAGCAGGCTTCGCGACTTTTGAAAGTATTTCTCGTCACGGAACTAAGTCTTTGTATGAAATATTAATAATTTCCCTTCGAAAAGTTTTTTTAAGTTCTTGAAAATAATGTGGATTTTCTACGTTTTCTCTTCTTCAGTTAACCACGAGTAATAGTGTCGGGATTAATTTAACGTAGAAGCCAAAATTTGTTTCTTAGAACGACACCCGAGGCCCTATGATTTTGCGTGCACTCACTGCCCTTTAAGGTCATATCAAGGGAACTTCATGAACCGCGTAAGGATTTTCGTGGCAGTAATATGTTATTGTGACTTTTCACTTTCTTACTTTGTGGAAACCGGGCCTCATGTGAGAAAAACGTGTTTTTGTGTTTTACTTTTGTCCAGATCTGAACCTGTCGTTATAATTCTTTCAGTGTTCTGCATATTGTTCTGTTATACAGCACTGATGACGTGGAATGTTTTTTACAAAATTTTTCGTGCCGTTTGTCCATGACAGAACACGTAGTTTGCAGTAATGTTGCAAATGAACACACTGTCTCGAGCAGAATGTATTCCTCATACATATTAAAAGCCTTTTCTCTAAGTCATAACACGACTGCATGACGTCATCACAGAACACCGCAGATAAGACCTTAACACTTGGCCGACTCGTCTGTTTTAGGGGAAGTTTTATTTCCATGAACTCGAGAATCGATTACAAATACGTTCTGTATAAAACCTTCCATAAAATAACCACCGATTAGTTGATAATTTAAATGGAAAAAACAAGATAAATATCGACATTGACAACTTTTACAAGAGGTTTCTTCATTCTTGCTCTAGTGGAGAGAGGATGTATTCTGACTTACAGGTGTATACTGGGGGATGGCTAGGAAGGAATATCAGGGTTTTCAAGAAAGTATTTCCAATCCATTATTAAAACAGATAATACCATACAGCACAACAGAGGTACATTAGTCTAATAAGCACAAGCTGTAAAGCCCCAACATGTTTGTTTCTACCAATATGTGGTAACCTTCAGGGGAACACTTAAACTGCTGTGTAATTACAAGAAATAAAATGTTCAGTGGGCATTACACATAAAATGAACACGTTACATATAAGAGTATGTGATACAGTTCCTGTTTTTAGAAGTTATGAGTGTCGTATGTCATAATTGCCGAAGAGATCTACTGTATGGAAAGTGAAATTAAGATATTTCCACTCAATTTTCATCTTACAAAATAAATGCGATATTTTTGCTAGAGTTTGTTTAATGTTTGTAGGAATCATATATTAGAAATGTTTCCCTGTATCGGTAAAAAAAAATATTTTTCTGAGCCCTATTTCACGTTAGATAGGACCGTTATAACATTTCATGTACAAGAATTGCATTTGTTTTCTTGTTAACACATTGAAGCATGGTACAAATTGTATTACTTCTCGCCGCATAGTGATACCAAGCATTTATGTCTTTATGTATCTTTTGTTCCTCACAGTATGATCGAGACGAATTTTATGAACGTATCTTTGAAGCACCCTGGAAGCGGCTATAAATAATCATTTCTTGTCTTACATTTTTATTTTAAGCTTATCATGAAAAAACTATGTATTTTATCAAGCAGCGTTAACTGACATTGTCACCACTTTTTCAGCCGTATCTCTACTTCATAAGCTCAGTATTTGATACAGCGTCCTCAAATAACAAAATAAAGGCCCAACCATCCTCAGATTCTCTGTTTTTAAATTGTTGCGTCTGCCATAATTAAGGATTCCAGTCCCGGTTTTGTGGGTTTTAAAGAGCTCCGTCCTGGTGTCCGAGAAATTCGGTTCTGGACGTCAAATGTCCCGGGTTTTTCCAAGTCGTATAAACTCAACGTTTTTGAAAATGCGATGAAAACTTCCCACAGTGAGAGAAACATCTACAGGAGTAACACAGGTATCAACCAGTCACAAAGAGGAATAGGAGTGGGAGAGGAGGATAGTAAATTAGTGATTATAGAGCCTGGACTGAGACTGAAAACGATTAGAAATATATATATATATATATATATAAAGAAAAATAAGTGCACTCACTTTCTAAGTTTATTTGTATATTCAGACTAACACAACTAACTAGTTTTATCACATCAAGGATGAGATTGGAGGGTCTTGGCAGCATATGAAACTGATCTTTTAAAACGTGAAAAATGTAGACTGGATTCGGTGGACTCAGAATAGTGTCCAGTGGGGCTGTTGTGGAAACGGAAATGAACGTTAGGGTGCCATAATAAAAGGCTGACCAGCCGAGTAATTATCGGCGTCTTAATGACTGTGTGTCATGAAGTTAGGTTTAAAAATTTATTAAAATGAGGGTAGCAGGTCACCTTGTTGCCTGCATATTTTTTCCTCCCGCTGTTTGTGACCATTACACGGGAAGTTCGACACAGGAATATCCACAATGAAACAAAATGTCCGACATCACACTGTTAATTGTATTTTGTCTTAGTACAGTGACTGTCTACAGGTTTGAGGATTTGGGGTTCGAATCCCTACAGGGGCAAAAGAGATTTTTCTCTTCTCAAAAACGTCCAGACTGGCTCTGGAGACCACCCAGCCTCCTGTTCAGTGGAAATGTGGGGCCCTTTCCAGGGGGTAAAGCGACCAGGGCATTGTGCTGACTACTCACCTCCATCTAGTGCCGAGGTCAGGAATGATTGGAGTTGTACCACTATTCCCCCTCTATGCCTTCGTGCCGCGTACAGGGAGAGCTTTAGTTTTAACCTTTTTTATTTTGTCCCAGTTGTTCTCCTATCGATAAAATTATGCATTTGTAGGAGCAGTTTTCCAAGTTACATAGCACACTGTTTCTGATTTAAGAGTTTGTCCGGTTTCGATCTTCGAGGAAGTGTTTTTATGCTTTTCTCAGCTTTCTCGTACTTACAAGGACATAGAATTTTTACTGCATTCGAAATTGGCTGTATATTTAAAGGTAGGCAATTAATTATATCTACTTTACTTGTGATTAATTAAATGTCTTAACTGAGAAATGGAATGAGCTAAATTCGGTGGCCGAGCTTTTTCATGTCTCCGCAGTATTAGGCCGTACGTACAGTGGCATTGGGTGTTTGATTTAAATACACACATAAATGTTTGTCTGTGGTTTACTGTATTGTCTTGCAACAGTTGGGGTACCTTGCAATGAACTGATTTCCCCAAGATACTGGATTAATTAGCTGACAATTAATCATTACTAGCCACAGACCAGAGGGTCTGGTTTGTGTAAAAAGTATAAGACTTTCGATTGTGAAATCTGTCATTTTCAGCCTCTGCCTTATAGTTATATAAGTATATAGATATAGGAATTCGTTAGAAGTAGCATTTTTTTTCCAATGACTCGACATTCCCTTGGGGGCCTAGGCCGCCTCATTTTTCGAGGCTTCACGATCACACACTTTTTAGACACACGACACTCGGTAGGACTCCCTTGGACGAGGTACCAGCTCGTCGCAGAGACCTCTACTGACAACACACAACACTCACAAGAGACAGACATCCATGCCCCAGGCGGGATTCGAACCCACAATCCCAGTAAGCGAGCGGCCGTAGACCCACGCCTTAGACCGCACGGCCACTGGGATAGGCAGAAGTAGCAATTACTTAGTGTTATTTAAAAATATCTTGAACATACCTACTTGAAAGTTGCTGATAAAATCAGGGGTGCTCAAATTTTCCAAAAATCTAGAAGAGACCTGAAAATTCTTAGCGCCAGATGGGTGACATGAAGCAAGTTCCGTACTGAGGACCTAGAAATTATTAGGCGCCATCTTACATATTTTAGTCGCTACGGCGACCTGCCGCCTGGGATTTTTGCACCCCCGGATTAAATTACTTAACTTGTAAGTGGAAAGAGCTAAATCTTGTAGCCGAACTTTTTCAGGTGTTCACATCCTCAGGCCGTCTGGACATTGGCATTGTGTGTTTTATTCCACTTCTAAGCTTGAATGTTTGTCTCTGGTCTGCTGCATTGTCTTGCTGTAAGTGGAAACCTTGCAATGGACTGACGTTTTCGAATTGAAGGACTAATTGGCTCGCTATTAATCATAATTAGTCACAAGTCATCGGTCCGTTTTGTGTGAAAAGAAGAGAGTTGAAATTGTGGAACTTGTCAATTTCAGTATGTGCCTTGAACTGGAGTTCACAAGTATTGTTAGGAACACAGTAGAAGTGATAAATATTTAGTGTCATTTGCCATTTGAAATATATGTAACACATTTTTAAAAAGTATAACTAAAGTCAGTTTCAAGATTAACGGATTGTGACGTTTGGACGATGGAATGGTTTTATTGCTTCTGACACAACTTCCTCCAGAACAGCACCTTAACAAACTTCAGGTGGGCTGAGCTGAAGCCCTTGAAGCCTGAACTCTACGAGCTATGGGAATTTAAAGTACGTAGTATACACCTTATTTGCGTGGAACAGATATTCAGGACAGCACTGTTTGCTTTCTTCCCCAACACGAATAATTACAATTGGTGTTAGATGAGAATGTCAGAACTCTCACTGAGGTGGTGCCGTCTTGCAGTTTTGTCTTCTGCTGCATGAATTTGTTTCAAAAGATCCCCTATAATATCAGCTGACCACAACATAAAAATAATTCAGAAATACCAACTTTACTGTTATCTCATTTACAAAGTCATGTGGCCATGATTTGTGTGCTGCTGGAAAGTAACGCTGTGGATATCAGTTACACAGAAACGGCCGGAGATAAACTTAATTTTGTGCTTTCAAGCAACACCATTTTATAGAGGGTTGTAGAAAAGAGTCAGATAAAATGCTGGAACAGCTCAACATTACCAGGTGGTAGCGGTGGTGGGTGACCTTTGACCTACTGTACGTGAGGGGAAAGAGAAGTAGAGAGAGAAGTAGAGGGAGTAGCGCCTCCACGGATCGAAGCGCCAACGCCTGGAACTAAATTTCCTAGTGGTCCAGTCGAAGCTCTCGAGCATCCCTTATGCTCACTGGATGCTGCTGGAAGCTCTGAGTACAGTGACGATTGTTGGGCCGAGTAGGGACGGGGTTGGGGCGACGACGGGACGTATCAACCCCAGGACTGTCCCCACCCACCCACTCACTCACCAGATAGCCGCGCGAAGGGGAATGTTACAGGTGGTTCTTTTGCTTAAGTTATGTCCTGTTAGTAATTTTTGTCGAAATTCTTTGGACCTCAGTACTGAGGAACGGGAACGTAATTAGATCATTATGAAATATGGTTACAGTTCCAGAGACAATTAGTGTGTTTATTAGTGTTCATATCGAATTTAAGTGGAGTCGCATGTTTACAGCATTGAACTGATTTTATGTGTGTTTTGTAAGTGACATATGCTTAACTATGAACATACAGGTACTTTTCTTAATTAAGAACAGTGAGTATTACTTCCAGATATTTCGTTAAGTGTAAATACATTTGTTTTCTGATATGTGGGGGGCCCACTCATATAGGCCTATTATACATAATTCAGTTACCCCCATTTCAAATAATAATATTAAAAAGTGCGAAAATCATATTCAGCAGCTTATGTTTGATGTGGTGTTTGTGTCAGAAACTGGAAGAATTTTCTTTATTCTGTTTTGTCGCACTTTTGCTAGGCATGATCAGTTTATCGAATGAACATAAATATATTAAATCCTTTTTCACTTGGGGATATTTTTCATAATTGAAATGTATAATGTAAGACGTAAATACTGTGCATTCCTTTAGTAAAACTAAAGCGCTCTTCACACTTCCCAGTACAGAAGTTAAGGTAGTTTATTAGGCGTTTCTGTAGAATGCAATCTACTGCTGACATTGATTTTATTTATTTCAATATATTTTCGCTCTTATAATCAAGGAAAAAAGCCCCACATTCACAATTACAGCATATTTCATAAAGAAATTCTTATAATAAAGGAAGCTTTTGCTGCTTTTTAGTTTGTAAGAGCCGTTTTGGTTTCTAGTGTCTAAAATTTGAATGCGCCACTGTCAGCAGCTAAAAATATAGCGCCAAATTATAAGATGTTTAGTGAATACTGAATTTCAAAGGATGAGATAGGAAGCAGTCGTTCTGTAAGTAGAGGTACCATCTTGGGATTTGCCACAGTCACTGTAGCCCATCTACGCTCCGAGATAAGTACCCGGACCCTACCGAGTAACATGAAGCGCTATTGCTCTGTTACTACGACGTTTCGCACTGAATAAATCCCAATATTTGCACAAAACTTTAATGACACAAATAATATAATGGCGTAAACCATACTCCCAATCTAAACACGGTCCACACTCAGACGCGCAGTTCTGAATATTAAAGACATAAATGAACTCCTGTAAGTAGCCTGTTGTAAGTTTTTGTATGTCGCGCACGAACTAATACGGAAGAGGTATTCGCTGGTCTGTAACGTTACGTGGCGTACAAGAGCGAAGACCTCAACTACACCGCTGTGGAAGCCTGAAATCTCACTAGTGCTGAAGAATTTCGGAAAATTACAATGATTAATTTTGAAACACATATTTGGATTATTACGCTAAAGCGGAAAATTAAAATTATGCAACAGAAGCATTTCCCAACAATGCAGTTTTTGACAGTTAACGTGCAAAATAATTTATTTAATAAAATGTAAAAAATGTATAACTTCCTTTAAAAATATTTGTGTACATAAGACATGCGGTTCTTTTTAAAAAGTAGCAGCAGTTTAATTGTACGACTAAAGTTCGATGAACACTTTGTACCAGTAGCACGTGAAAAGCACTGTGTAGGTAGATCTTCGCAATAGGAAGTGCAGCCTTAATTCATAATTTCTACTAATACGGTTTTTGTAGTTCTGTCAGAATAAGGCACGTGAGGTCTACAAATATCTACTATATAACCCAGCCACTGTACGGGTAATAACACTACTGACAAGCTAATTTCTGAGGCCCTTTAGCTTTCGGTTTGATGGCGAACTATCTGAGCTGAGAATGTGAAGTTTGGTAGACAGATACATCATTAACATAGCAATAAATCAACTATGCGCCTTTGTAAGTCAAGTTACAGACATCGCGATGTTACAAAATGATACGGGTTTTTCAGACAAGTCTACCTTATGTCTTATAAGTTGTCTGCTTAGGTATTAAGTTCTTTTAAAAAGATAAAATAAAACAATGTCAAAACAATGTCAACAGTACTAGTATACACGTATTTATAGAATTGTATAAGCTGTATCTATGGTAGAGGAACGAATTCCTTGCTATTGCTGGCCATACGTTTCGGCAAGTAATAGCCTGCATTATATCGAGCAAGGGAGGCTTCAACAGAAGTAACAACACAATTATTTTTTATTTTGCAGGAAATTTGTATTCATAAATTATTCAAAGTGGAATTTCTGTGTCCACAATCGCAGTCTGTGCAAGATGTTAGAGACACGACATGAAACATCACTTTTTCTTGTCCCGTCGTTTACAGTGTTAAAGTTAGAAATTATATTTTAATAATTTAGGATTGTTCAAATAAAACACGTTTGTGGATTTTTCTTGGCCTTTAAAAATGAAGCCACGTGCGTTAAGGAAGCGTCCCAGAGAAAAACCAGTCTTACAGAATTGTTTAGGCTATTGCTGGAACCACATCACCACCACGGTCCGCATCATTGCAATATGGGGTATATGAAATATTGCTTGTAAGTCAACAATTAAAATAGTGGCAAGGATGCAAGTATTTGGGGTTAAGTCCGACGAATCCGAAATATGCATAACATGCATTAAGTAATAATTAATTCACAAAGCTCATATGAAACAACAATATACCTCTTGGACTGGAAATATATGCTGTATGTATGAATAATGAGAATATGTTTTATTCATTTCTGCTTTCAGAGTTTTGTTATTGTCTCTGTTGATGCATCAACGAGTTTTGTTGCAGTTTGGGATATATTTTTCTCTGCGTGCCTAAATCCTGTATCCACTTATATTTATGGATTTCGTGAGCCTTTTAACTTGTTATTTAAAAGTGAAGGCGGCTACATCAGAGATTTGCTCGAAACAATTACCTTAGAGTGAATAACTGATGTTCTTAGAGGCAACCAATTTCGAACTTAGGGCATAATAACATTTCTTCTAGAATAAGCCCGCTGTAATACATAGGTCACAGAAACGCATATTTGTTCAGTTAGATGATGGCCTTCTTTTGGTTGCTGCACCATGTGGTGGTCAAATTTTGAGACCTTTCGGAAGAACGTACGTACTGTACTTTCGGGGTGACTGAATTTGTTTGGCTGAATGCTGGATGAACAGGTAACCACTACAAGGTGCAGAAACCCATAAGAAAGCCATAATCTTATCAACAACAGCCCCGAAAGCTTGAGAACTTACGTATGTGTTCGAAATTGTAAAACAGTGCCAATGCGACAGAGAAAATCATATTGGTATGAGGACATACACCATTAATCCTGACAGCTAATGGATCATTGTGATATATATGTGAACTGTTGTATAACAAAACATAAACTTATCTACAAATTTGTAAGAATATGCTCCTGTTTCTCTAGTCTTACAAATATGGAAACTGGCTAAGAGTTTTTGGTTATGTCTGAACACTTTTTAAGAGTTTAAAGTCAATGCCGTAGAAGATGTTCAGTTTAATCTATGAAATTGTGATGTATCTGATGGGTCTGGAGATATGAAGGCGTTTTTGAGAAAAGAGTAACACTAATTTTTTTCCGGAAATGTCTGTTTATGGTTTTAAATGTCTTAGAGGGTCTACTTGTAATTGATTCCAAAAACGTATTCCTTCTAGAGAAGTTAATCGATGTTTATCTACACGAAGAAATTCCCCCCTTCTCACGGTACCCGAAAATTAATCACTGTGTTAAAAAACCTGTCATTGGACCCTACTGTGAACCATAGAAATCCACCTTACATCCCCAACCCCTATTCATTTAGAATTTATTTTAATTATGTGATTATTGTAATTAACATTGGGACGATGAAATCGAGGAGGATGAGGTGGACTGGGAGTGCAACACGTATGGGGGAGATTTTAGTATGGAACAGATACTTAAAAGAGCTAGATGTAGGTGGGAGGACAGTATTAAATTGGTGTCACTGAAGTAGGGCGGGGCTTGGAGTGGATACAGCTGGTTAGGATAGTAACCAGTAACCGGCTCTAATGAATACGATAGGGAAATTTATTATTATTTATTTTTTTCATGTTCTGTATTTGCAATCATTTATATACCCCAACATGTGCACAAAATAAAATTATTATCAGTTATCCATAAACATGAACCCTCCTACATGTTCAGCGATAAATCGCCATCCTCAGGGAGACGTCAATACGAAGGAATATATGATATTAATACATCACTTTTACATGTACAGTATTAAACTATATAATAGCAGCTATAAATGTAATAATATGGATATTATGGCCAGTATGTTGTTTACATATTTTTGGTCAAAATTCATTAATAAGCCATTGTTTACAATGCGTGTAGATATATGTATACAAACATCTGTTATCGACGTTTTCGATCCAGAAGAATCGAGTCCTGTAAATGTGGTTAAAATTTAAAATTAGAACAATGAAAGTATATCACGTAGAATTATATTATGTATCTCCGTGGTATTTTGTCATATATGGCGATTTATCGCTGAAACATGTAGGAGGGTTCATGTTTATGAATAACTTATAATAATTTTATTGTGTATTTATGTTGATGTATATAAACGACAGGGAACATTCTGTTTCCATAAAAGGCTTGCAATTTCTTGACTGTCTGTAAAACCATCAGATTTCGAAGAAAGACTATGTTTCATGAAGCCATTATCCTGTCCCACTGTTATATGATATTAAACAATTGAACCATTAGTAGCTGTCACTTTTGTCATAAAATTCTAAGAAATATTTGGGCTGTTCACGGCTCGTACAAAACAAGATTGTCTGACAAAGATCTTTTTACCTCAAAACTTTGATGTCTTTATAATAGATACTGATAGTTTGGCGTTTACGTTAAAATTAGACTACTAATGTGCTTAACGTAGCGCAGTGGGGCGTAGAATCTTAGAGACTGGCAAATTGCAGAGCCACTGGAGACAACTTATGTATCATAGAGTACCCATAAAATAAAATCATTCCCATATTTAAGAAAGAATTACATTTATTGAAGTTTTTTCTGTGTTAGATCCAAATAAACGTAGCTGTATAGTTTTAGATTAATTGTAGTTACTCTTTTCCAATAACTGCTGTTTTAAATCTCTTACATTATTTTACAAATTGGATTGCTGTCTTACGTAAAATCGAAAGTCGAGTGTCTCTCATGTTGACAGAAATGTCTTTATTATTCCAGCATCCGGTATAATTACTCCTCTATCCCTCCCTGCTCATTCCCGCTTCCTCATTTTGTCGACCCACCAGTTGTTGAACCATTGATTAACTGAAACAAAATAAACACTCGCTTCAGTACTGAATTTGACATTATGAAGCCTTTATTAATGGCTCATTTCTTCTGAGAGCTTATAAGAGTGCCTAGTCTCAAACGTTATTATATTATTCCTGTTCACTACAACTTCAGCGTCTAATTCGGGCATACCAGACATTTTTCTAAAGTAAACCATGCAGGTAACTCTCAAAAGTCCAGCAGGTCTGCTATTTGTCTAAGTGTTTATCCGAGTAATGCATCGTATGTTTCTGTTGACCGATTTGAACAAGCTAGACGGCTGATATTGCTAAGCGATTTATTTGTTAGGCAGCGTGGAGATTTTTAAAATTAGTTTTGACACTGAAAGTGGTGCATTTTTATTTCGTTTCCATTTTGAAATATTCCGTAGTGCGTACCATCGCAGCACTGCACGGCCCAATGCCTAGCAACGAACCGTGTGCTCTGTTTTCTTCACAGCAACGAGCATGTGAAACTAAATCAATAAGCTGCAAACGTTTGGCACTATGATTTCCGTTATAAAAACATGTGCGTTGTAAAATGAACGATAATCGGTACCGTTCTCGTTACATATCTTATGATCTAAGCCTAACAAATAAGCCTTTTCAGGTTTTTAAAAATATGGTGGAGAGATTTAGAGGTTAATAGCCGACCATAATAAACTAGCGCTCATTTCCTACACCAGTGGCCTCAGTTTCGGTCCTGGGTAAACATGTAATCAAAATTGTTAAATTATCGAAATTAAGAAGGATGATAGGAGCGTGTAATTTAAGAAGCATGGTCAATGTAACAAGCATAAAAAGTCTCAAGGGAAGAGAAAACCCGTCTGGAGATCTGAGATGGATAGGAAGATAATATTTAAAAGAATCATAGAGAAGCAGTATGTGAGGACGTGGACTGGATTCTTTTGGTTGGACAGGGTCAGCGACAAGTAAATGCCAGCACGGCGTTGGATCTTCTTCTCGTGCAAAATGCTGGGAATTCCTTGAATAAGTGATCGAATATTGGCTTCTTAAGAAGGGGCACTGACCCTTTGTTGGTTACTGTTCCCAGCTTTATTTAAAGGGGCATTATAATGACTCAGTACGTGTAATTTTGGAAGCAAGCGGCTGCGATAGAGTAAAAGGAAATGGATCAGTGAAGTGGAACAAATAATAGAAAAGAATACAGTGGTTAAGCATCTGATTTGTAGCTGTATTAGGAAAACACACAGTTGGAATTCGGAATGAAAAAATGTTCTAACAGAAGGTTTTTTTTTATTTTCTTTGGCTAAAACATGTACCTAGACATACAGACAGACGGACAGGCAGATGGAAGGATGAGCTAAAGATTGAGAGATAGAAAGCCAGGCAGAGTCAGGCATGTATCAGGCAGTGATATAGAAAGATTGAGCGGCGAACAAATAGACGCATAGATAGAGATAGATGGAAGCGTGATGAATGGATGGGATTGGATGGGTGGGTTGTTATGTGGATGCTTGGTTCAGTGGTTAGACTGGTGAGAGAATAAGTGAGTAGTAGCTGTTACCCGTGGTAGGCAGGCAGATAAGATTCAGTTCTTGTCTTCGTGTTGTTTGTGTTTGCAGATGGTTGAGGGTTCATGATGGTGGTAGGTGACGGATACACAGTCGTATGTTTGTTATAAGCTATTATTGTAAGGATGGCTGATGAGGACAGATTGTGTGCCAACACTGCCACACCACAAAGAGTTCCTTCGAGGCTGTGCTTGTCTTGATGCGTTGCCATTTTCGTAGTGGAATATTCCCCTAGAAGCCTATAAACCACTTGTAGCACTAGAGCCTTATAAGTAAGTCAACACAAAAACAAACTTAGCGTAAACAGATGTTTAACTGAAACACTTATATTAACCCATAATAAAGCTTAATCTGAAACTTGCAACTAAACTTAAAAGTATACGGTCACCATCCATGCGAGCCACCAATTCTTGCCCTGTCGGTATCAATAAAAACGTGTAGACTGTGGCAGTGTTTATTTCTGTTATAACACTTACCCGACTTACTTGTTCAATACCCGCTCGAAATTTTATGTACGAGTATTTAAATAAAACGCAGCTTACAAGTGTATATGCAAATGCAATCATAAAACATGAATTCTTTTCTGATTTTCTTTCATCTTGCGTAATACAGAACTCTCGCCATTTTATATCGTGAAAGTAGATTAGGTGTGGGGTTGTGTGAGAACAAACGGAGGTTAGGCTTGGACTTTGTGTGAGTGAAAGAGAAACCCGAGTTTAGGCTTTGTTTTTCATTGTTTACAAACCAAGATTATTCTTTATTCTTTCGGTTTTGTGTGTATAGAAGGAGGTTGTAATTGTCCTAATGCGTATTATATGTCTGTGGTATTAGAAATTGACCAACTATCATTAAGCAATCAGTCAATACTTTTTTACGGTGAGAGTTTAAAGTGACAATTTTAATAGAATCAAATGTCACGAGAAATGATTAATGATGCTAATTCTGGTAAAACTTCTGTGCTACGAACTGTGAAGCACCAGTTAACTCTGTTGGTAGTGGAGAAATACAGATCCGAAATTATGTACGTATTTATGTAGGCATATTTGAATATATTTACGCGCGCGCGCGCGCGCGCACACGTATTTATTTTAAAGCTCAGCTACGTATTTCGGCGTTTTATATATAAGCCATCAACAAGCTGTATAGTAATTCAAAGATTCAATATTCAGCGTGTATAAAATACGTAAAATAAAGTATTGGCTCAACCTGTTAGAAATTTCATATTACATTGTCTGTTATTTATTTGATGCATCAACCAAACAATAGACAAAGTAAGTTGAATGCGTCATGACTGTGAAATTTATAACAAGTTAAGCTAAAACTTTATTTTATTTTATACACGTTGTATACTGAATTTTTGCATTATTATACATCCTGTTGATGACTTATGTATATAAAGCCGAAAGGTTTAGCTGAGATTTAATGTAAACATGCTAGTTGTGCTCGACTTTTACTCTTTTGTTCACATATATATGTGTGTGTGTGTGTGTGTGCGCGCGCGCGTGTGCGTGCGTGTGTATTCGTGTGCGTGTGTGTATTCCAAAAGACAGGAATGTTCAGAATCGTCACCTTGGGAAGCTCACATAAAAAATTAGAATTGGTGTTATCAGTCTGTAAGACATTTACAGCAGAAGCTGAAACTGGCTTTCTTGATGCACAGATCTCTTGTCATACAGCTCTATTAGTAATAGAATTACTGTGTTTTTTTTGTTGCAATCTGGAACAGTAACTCAAAGTACAGTGCAATGGCTGCGGTTCAAATTTGTATTCAGGACGTGTCCTATTCGAGCCTCGAACAAGCTACCGGTTTTCGTAACTACGGACTTTTATAACTCCTCTGTCCATCCAGGTGAATGCCATGACCATATTTTTCCAAATTCTTAGCTTTTCACCATTCATCTTTATGCTTACATTCTATTCACTTTATGTAATAAAATAAGTTGGAAGAGCTTCATTACATTTCCTAACTATAAACTTCAAAACACGCTAGTGCCCCTTAATTCCTATCACCCTAGTTCATTGTTGATATGATTGCAAAACCGGCCGTTTTCCTTTCGGTCCCAAACAATCCCTTCAGTTGATGCACTGCTTCTTAATATAGCTGAAATGGCACATGAAGATACCGATCCGGAGGACTGGATTCAATTCTGGTCTCTAAAATGCAAATTATAGACGATAAGTTCTAACGACCCACCAGGTTTCACAGAGGGCGGGACTTTTTTTACTAGCAGAGAAACTGTCAACTTCCGAAGAAGGACTTAGTTGGGTAGATTTGGCTGTTTTTTGTCTTTATTTTCCCCCCGCTTCTTTCATCACATAGCTGCACTGCTGAACATTTCGTGTTGCAATATATATTACTGATTTTGTGATGTCTGTACCTCAGATGACGTGACAAACAAGTACTCTCCTACTATCACAACTGTGGCAGTTTGTTAGAGAATGCTGGAATAGTTTGAATGTGTCTCTGAGGCAGCATTCATTGTAGATAGAATGTGCAGCGAAACTCTTCTCAGGTGCGGACAAGGAGTATATAGCACAGATAATGGTGTTTATCATAGCAGTTATGTTCTGTTTTAGAAGTTAGACAATTGGTTTCAAAATGAACGTACTGTATGTTGTAGTATTACGACGTCGTGTTTTAGAATCTATAGTTTATCTACTTGACACAACCATCTGGTGTTATGATTCTGTCACAAATCGCTGTGCCTAAGGGCACTTTGTAATTTCTACGTCTGCTCTCGATTTACATCAAAGCAAGACCACGCAGTGACTGTCGCTTTTGGGCGTATTCGCATAAAACTGAGAAAAGCGACTGTCAGCTTCGTTATATCTGTGTGTCTACATGAAACAACTCGGCCCCCAGTGGACGGATTTCCATGAACTTCGATATTGAGGATTTTTACTGAAATCTGTCGACCAAATTGAAGTTTGCTTAAAGTCGGACAAAAGTAACAGACACGTTGCATGAAGACCTAGTAATACATGGCATCACAGTGTCGTTTGTAGGATACAAGCACGTGATACAGTGAAAGATTTAAATATAATATGGCTCTGTTCATGGATGCTAACTGTATGCCAGGTAATGAGGGCAAAAATGTAAACACCCATAATATTTACCACTTTGTTGTTGATTATGATTACATAATATGGTGCCACATGGATGCTGTTCATTGTGATGTGACTAATAATTCAGTGGTCTGGTCTTCCTGTTGTTACGTCACGTTCCTTGCGGTTAGCGCTTTACTTCTTCACGCGATTTACGTGATGCATAATTTAAAAAAAGCAAAAGTGCCATTGTAATATTTAATATTTATTGATTATATGTGGAAATATGAAATTTGGTATGCAGATGTAAGAGTGTTATGGATATACCTGCAAACTGTATACGAAATATTGTCCGTAACTCACCAGTTACGAAATATTTCGACGTGATGAAATTGTGGTTATGAATGGGCTGCAGATTCTACATAGAGTTAACGTAGACATGTAAATAAGTTCTTCAGAGATATATACTAACATGCTAATAGTAATAACAACATTCTGTATAACTTATTTATAACTGGTAACAATAACAGATCTGCGATACCAGTGGATTAAATGGAATGACCAACTGAGGAGAGTCCAGGGTGCAAAAAATTTAACGTGCCTTATTGTTACGTTATACGAACACTTATTTCCTATCTTTTTCTCTGTATAGTTGAAGTCACTCTAAATTCCTCATATATAGCGTCGAATAATAGGTATATTATTCATTCATTCTGTAGTCTGTCTTACGACAGGTCCGTAGCCTCTTCCAAAGCGAGTTCTCCACAGGGTGCGATCTAGTGCTTCCTCTTTCAATTTCCAGTATCTCTTCTTTTCCTTAAGGTCATCCAGTAGCTGCTTACGTCTTCTCCCTCGTCGTCCCGTCATTTCTATCCTTCCTTCTAACTTTCCTTCAATCACGTGTTTCAGAAGGCAGTTTCTACGCAAGATGTGACCAATCCAGTTAGCCTTTCTTCTTTTTATTGTATGTAGGATATTCCTCTCCTCCTTGACTCTGTGTAATACTTCTTCATTTCTCACACGATCGGTCCAACTGATCTTCTCCATTCTTCTCCAGCACCACATTTCAAAACTTTCCAGATACTTCTGATCTGCTTTCCGAAGTGTCCACGTTTCAGCACCATACAAAGCTATGCTCCAAACGTAGCACTTTACTAGTTTCTTCCTTAAATTTAATTCCAGTTTGCTGGTGAAAAGATTTTTCTTCTTGTTGAATGCTGCTTTTGCCATGGCAATTCTCGATTTAATTTCACGTGTACACCTTGCATCACTTGTTATCATGCTACCCAAATAATTGAAATATTCCACATTCTCCAATTGTTTTTGATCTATCATAATTTTCATTGGGGATGGTTGCCTTGAGATTTTCATTACTTTAGTTTTTCCCACATTCATTTCCATTCCATAGCGTCTTCCAATTTCAATTAGTCTATCAATCATGCCCTGTAGCACCTTTTCTTCCCTAGCCAGTAGCACAAGGTCATCTGCATATTTCACAGTGCCAATTACTTGTCCTCCTATTTTGAAGTCTCCAAACCCTTCAAGAGCTTCCTTGGTAAGGTATTCGCTGTATAAGTTGAACAGAATCGGTGACAAGCAGCAACCTTGTCTAACTCCTCTTCCAATCTTCACACTTCTCGTCTCCCCTTGGTCCAGTCGTATTTTGACACTCTGTTCCATGTACAATTTGCTGATCAATCTTCTTTCGCGCCAGTCTATCCCAATTCCTTTTAGGATTTGCATTAATTTGTTCCAGTTGACACGGTCAAATGCCTTCTGCCAGTCTATGAAGCAAGCACACAATTCCTCATCTATGACCAACGTTCGTTCTGATATTATTCTCAGCATCCCAATTGCATCCCTAGTTCCTTTTCCTCTTCTAAATCCAAACTGATCTTCTCCAAGTGCATCTTCAATTTTCCTCTCAATCCTTCTTCTAAGTATCCTCGCTACTATCTTTGCTGCATGAGCGATGATGCTGATTGTGCGATGGTCGCTGCATTTTGTAGCTTTGGGCTTCTTCTTTAAGGCAATCATTGTAACTTCAATAAAATCTCTGGGCCATTCTCCAGTTACATACATGCTGTTGATCATCTGTGTCATTAGCCTTAGACCACCTTCTCCCAACAATTTCAGTACATCCCCAGGTACATCATCATCTCCTGTAGCCTTCTTATCCCTCATCTCCTTGATAGCTTTTTTCCACTTCACTTTGCAAAATATGAGGGCCTTTCTCATCTTCATCTACTTCATCTTCAGGTTCGACGTCTAGATGTTCTGGTCGATTAGCTCGATCGTAGAGCTCTGTGATATAATTCTCCCAAATTTGCAGTACTCTTCTCTGATTTATTATTATATTGCCTTGAGAGTCTTCGATGCCAATGTTTTGAATCCCATGGTTTTCTTTCCAACCTAGTTCCTTTGTCTTCATGTACATTAAATCATAACGTCCTATTCTTTGAAATTCTATGATCTCGTCACATATGCTCTCCAGATATTCCTTCTTGGCGTTGTCCGTGGCTCTTTTCAATTCATTCCTCAGTCTTCTGTAGTTCTTCCGTCCTTCTTCATTGTTGACATTCTTCCATTTCCTTCGTTCATCCATTTTACTGATCATCTCCTGTGTAATCCATGGCTTTCTTGCTCTCCTCTCGACTTTTCCAACCAAACCACTCATAGTATCTAACACACATTTCTTGATATTGTTCCACTGCACTTCCACATTCCCACTTTCACATTTGATTGCACCAAGCTTTTCTTCTAGTCTATCGTGTACTACCTGTCGTTGAGCATATAGCTTCTCCAAATCCCATCTTGGTTTTTTCTTGTGGAACCTCATGATCTTCTTCAATCTGGTGCAGATCTTTGCAACCAGTAAATTGTGGTCAGAGTCAATATCTGCTCCAGGCAGTGTCTGCACATCCTTCACACTGTTCCTGAATCGTTGTTTCACTAGTACATAGTCCAGCTGATATCGATTCCTATCTCCTGGTGATTTCCACGTGTACAATCTTCTTTTAGGTTTTTTGAACCATGTGTTTGTTATAACAAGTCCATTTCTTTCACAGAAGTCAATAAGCATTTGACCTCTCTGATTCCTCCTTCCCAGTCCATATGGTCCAACAGTGTTGTGATGTGCTTTATCTCCAACCACACTGTTCCAATCTCCCATTATAATCGTGTTTGTCGCACCCTTTCCATCCTCTTCAAGAATTTCTTCAATTATATCATACAACTCTTCCACTTCATCATCTTCATAGTCCGATGTTGGCATATACACTTGCACTATCAAAATACTTACCGGTTCTGCCTGCAATTTAATAGCAATGATTCTGTCACTATACACACTCTTCTTAACAACACTTTTCACTACGCTTTTATGCACTACTATTGCTACGCCTCTTTCAGCACTGTCACCCCCGGAATAATACACTGTATAATCACCACTTTTTATTTCACCTTGACCCTTCCACCGCACTTCACTAACACCTAGCACAGACACTGCGTTCTTCTGCATCTCTTTCTTCAAATTTTCGAGTTTTCCTCCTTGATTCAAGGTCCTTACGTTCCAAGTGCCTATCTTGAAGCTGTTCTGTTCATTCTGTGTCTTCTGCTTTTGTCTGTAGTCATTACCGCGTGGTGTCTCCCCTAGAAACACTCCCCCCCGGAGATCCGAATGGGGGAGTAGTTTACCTCCGGAATGTTTTGTCTCCAGAGGAAGCATCTCGCATTTGGCATTTGTCTCTGTTTCTGGAAGAGACTATCCAGGAAAAGTAATAATGTGGTAGTTTTTTCCATTTGCTTTCCACATCGCAGTACAGCAGCCGTTCAGACCAATCTGGTCACGCCTGTTGCTACACGATCATGAACCATCTCGAGCATCATTTGCTCTGTGCTTCATGTCGCTACTGATGTCGCTGCTTCCGGCATCAGGGGAGCTTTTATTCGGTTTCCCATCTCCTAGGCATCTCTCTTCGTCTGGTTCCTACCCTTTTGATCTGTCCGGCTTGGGAGACCCTACTGGTAGCAATGCTACCGCCGGCTTAGCTCTCAGGGTCACTGGAACTCTCAAGCCCCTCTACCACGGCAAGGTGAAGATACCAACAAAGGGGAGGTATATTATAGAATAATGTTTTGGAAATAATGTGGACATACATGATTTTGGCCTCATCATCTCTGGGCATTTGCCCAGAGATGCTGAGGAAAACCACAGTCAGAATAACAGGTCACCGAGACGAAACTTAATAGCGGGACCATAAAAATTTGGAGCATAAGTGTTAGCTCTAACCACTTAGCAGAGGGTTGTAAATCTGTCGCATTGCATTGGGTGAAAAAACAGTATGTGATCATGTACCACTGCTCGAAAGTAATAAATATGCAATAATAAAATGAACGTTATCACGGTCAATAAATGAACAGTGTCTGTTTACCAGTTGTAGGGACACTTACCAAATGCCGATTATCCCTCCTATAATATTTCGAGTAAAGCGCATGCAGTGTTTTTGTGAATTTGAAAAGTGGCAGTGAAATTCATAATCATTGCCCATTTCCAACGAAGTGCCTAGTTAAGTCTATAAACTCCATCATAAATGGCTACTTAACATGGGAAGGTGCGTAGGAATTGTCAGACTGACCAAGTAGTTCAGCAACAAATATATTCATGTGTGAATGGTCAGCATTCGCCATCTTAAAGTTCCGGGTTCGATTTTCCGGCCCAAAATCTGTATAAACTAATTGAGAGTCCCTGGTTCCTTTCGCACTGCCTCTCAGCTTTAGATGCATGAAATATTTCTCTCACAGTTCCGGAGCCAATACGCACTTCTCGTGTTACAGGTTTTAACATTTTAGTTAAGCACATTTTCATGCTGTTAATAAGCTTGTTTGTTACATTATAAGTATCTATTTGTACACTTCTGTGTTGTGCCAAATCCCATATTTTTTAAACAGATAAAGCTGGTTATTACCACAGAATAGGTCATGTTAGATTTCTTCCACAGTCTTCCAAATTCATTCTGCGGCTTTGTGATATTTAATATGTGAATCTAAGAAGACGTCGTTAAATAAATTAATAGGCAAAGCTAAGCGAGCAAATAGTAAAGGACTGTTCTGGTAGTTCTGATGATCTCGACACCTGTAGTACCGAGGCACTGAACCACTTTATTCCGACCCATCCTTAACGCGTAACTCCCCAACATTAATTTTATTACGTATTATCGTCCCATTTAGTAGTCCGCCCTCTAAGCGGCTGCATTTCAAGTGGTTTTCGTCTCTAAAGTCTGTTTGAATTTCTGTTTTACTTCATTCGAGGAAAATTACGTTTTGATTCCATAGACCTAGGTAAGGTATAAAGTACATTATACTGTATATCTTCTGTTCCTTCCCAGCGTCATTTATTTTGCCTCCATATGTGTTTTACCTGATGCTTTCATATACATGAAATGTAAGTTCTTCCTGCGAAGCAAAAGGGCATATTTTAGAATCATACAAAACAACTGGCAAAATCTGCACCACGGTGTGTTATAAAGTTTTATGGAGGTTATAAAATGTTTTCTTGAATGTAATTTTGTCTTGATATTTTTCCTACATATTTAAATTTTAAGCCCGTTCAAATGGTGTTAGTACTTTTTATAACTTTTTCCAAATTATTGGTCTTAAGACATGCTAATATACTCAAGTGTTGTCGGCCACAATTTTGAAAACATTTTACTAGCTGACTTGTAAAGAAATCTCTTTATTATTATTATTATTATTACTATTATTATTATTATTATTATTATTGCACTTAATGTGTTTTAACACATTGGCAAGTATCAGATCTAGTTACAGCCACTTTTGTTGGGCAATGTTCATTGCCGGATTTATATTTAATATCAGCAGTGTTTCCATAGTTGGTTTTTTCAGCTTCTAACTCTTTCTTTGTGTTTATATACATAAGACACAGACAGATGATTTTAGCCATTTTAATTTTGGGAGTAAAGGTATCGCTCGAGGTCGAACACAGGAACTTTTAATTATTCTATCTTTTATGGTAATTGCTAAGAGGTTCAAATTCGAAAGGCATATTTGACGTTGATAAAATTGTATGTTACTCAAGTACTAAATGTAAAGTGCCCTCTTTCTTCCTGTAAGTTCGTACATTTCTTAAGTTAATTATGAGTAAAGTTCGTTATTGAGGCGTTTGCTTGTCGACATCGTATTGATTCGTTTCATGCCAAACAACATCGTAGGTTTCCTATAACTCAATAAAAAAGCAGCGTTAGTTAAGTATGTCAGAGTGATCTCCATTTTGGTCTAGCAATGAAACGTTTATTTCCTTATTTCAGACCTCTCGTGCTCATTCACTTCGCTGTAACCTATTCAGAGCTAACCTAGCTTCGGACAGGTTTATCGTATTTAGCTAATTACATTTTTACGTAAAACCGTTACAAAAATGCGCATTTAACTCGGAAATACTTCAAGGATTTGCATATTTAAAATGAGGCGGAAGAGATATCTAAACTTCCCTCACGTAACATTCTGGGATAACTTTTGCGGGTACTGCAAGCGATGGCAAAATTTAAAAGAAGAAGCCTGCAGTAACTTCCGCCTCTATCCAGTATCCATAATCAAGTGAACTGAGTCATGCAATGCAGGTGGTATAGGAGATGAGCCGCAGTAGGTAGGTACTTACATCAAGTCCGTCACATGAAGCTCGTAGAAGCTGTGGGCCAGCTGTAACTGCTGACTGCACACGTAATCTATGTTGGTTTGGAAAATCAGGCAAACTCAGGATTCAATAAACTGTGACAGAAACGCGTCCTTTTATTATATAGTTGTGCGGTAATTACGCAATAACAGGTATATTGCATAATGTCAGGAAAATCCCCGGGGTTCGGTGATGTGGTACGATGATTGTAAATCACTGACAAGTGTATCGTGAGTGAAACGAAGAGACAGGTCATTTCTTAGATCCAGTCTCGGATGTTCTTTTCCTTTCGTGTTGAATTCTTGAAGAATGGTAATGACTGAAGTCGTCTTTTCTTACACATCCAGGCTGCCATGCTTTTCACGAATCTGTCAGTATGATCTTGGCATTGAAGTGACTTGAGTAGTTAATACAATTTCCTAACGTTAGATGTCGTATACTGCACTACAGCCAGAAGTTTACTACAATTCATTTTCAATTTTACATAAAAAATTATAAACCAGAATATATATATATATATATAAACGGGTATAGGAAAAGACGTGGTTGCTACTGTGGTTTTATACTGTCGCCCTCTTAATTACAAATTGGAAATTATTCGACATGTAATAAAAAGACAACAAATATGTGTGGTGAATTGGAATGGATGCTAAAGGAAGAGCACGAAAGCTTAGTAAGGAGACTGAATATATATAGCCCCGTTTTTATTACACCAACGTTCTTTGTAGGAACACAGTGTTAAGAAATCCTTTGATGATCGTCTACGTTTTACAGGTTGTCTGTAGTCAAGTGTCCGTATTTGGAACACATGGTGATTAAGTAAGTCGCTGACAAACCATAATGACTGTTAAGAGTATATAAGAGTTGTACTGTTCAATTCATTGTGTTTTTGACTTTGGTATATTACACTCGTGTTTAAAACCATTTAGCTTCATCATCTTGTGCCCCAGTAAGAACAAAAGTAACCCAGCGTTTCGGAATCTGGACCTGTTTCCTTCTTCAGCAAAGAACAAGTGTAGGGAGGGGAAACTACCTAGTTGCGTCTGCTAGAAGGAACTGTCCTTATTCTCTTTTCAACTTTAGGAAGTTAAACTATCCTTTTGTATGCGGTTAAGACCGGGTTTTGTCAAGGAGTGGTAATAGATATTTTATTTTAGTTTTAATTTTATGTTAGGCTATTTCCCGTTGACAAAACCTGATGTTTGACGTGTATGTAGAATTTGTTGATCCGACGTAGGTGTAGTTAGTGCAGAGATTGCGAACTGCTTTTTCTAAAGGCCCAACCCAATAGAAGGTCCCTATCTCTTCCTGTACGTGAGAACTTAAAAGATACAATTTTTTAAGCGTTGTGTTGCTTGTGCCTATTGGGCCACTATACGATCGACAAAGGACATTAGATTTCTTCTTGTGTGCATAAGAAGTCATACACTTTTCCCACTGTAGTGATATATATATTAAAGATAGCTAGAGATGAAGTAGAAGATAAGGTGTAGAACAGCTTAACTGATCACAGAATGTCAGATTTATATTCATATGATTTTCATCCTTTCATTTAATCTGCCTGAGATTAGCATCGTTTTCTAGGAAGAAACTAAAAATGGGCAATTTTTCTTCTTCCCCCCGTATATTTGTAATTACTTCTCGGGAGGGGGTTTCAGGACTTCCTTTGTGGCCAAACCTTTTGTGAGAATTACTTGAACTTGGGCGTTCCTTTGAATTTGTATTACACTCGCAGGAAAGAGAATTTTCCTAATTCTAGAAACGAGAAGGCATGGTAAAGTGCCACGTATTAAACTGTAGTAGCCGAACATCATTAAGAAACAAACAAACAATAGACAGAGACAGGATGCAGTCTGACAGTGACCTACAATAAAATATTAACACGTTTTTGCGCAGATACAAACCATTTAAGTTAGGAGGCAGGCTGAAAATTGCGCCTTGCATTGTGAACGACGCTAACAATAGTTACGTCATACACGTACATGAGGCTGGTGTAGGAAATTGTGGGGTTGTTTCAGAATGTTTGGAGATATTCCCTGGAGAAAGCCAAAGTGATATGGGCGAATAGAAAGGAATCGGATTTTTTTATACCAGGAAGAAGGGGGAATGGGTTTGTGCTGGGAATCTCTGGGAACTATAGCAAAAATAAGAGTGTGGGAAGCTCGGGCCATTTACAGCGAAAGGACGAGAGGTCTCTCTCTTGAACATTTTCCCCTACGCTCTCTTTTAACTGAACTTAATCCTTTGTTATGTTCCAGCTGTCCGATCTTTTCTCTAGAACAGCTTTGTAACTTCATCTGCAGTTTACTCGAATCGAAGAAGAAATACAGCTGAAGTTTGTGTAAGGTCTGCAGCTTTTGCATATGTACAGTTAACAGTGTCCGTAGTTTTGCTCTTATTATTCCAGCGACTGAGGGTTAGAACCATCCCCGCCTATTCCTCTTTCACTTCAGACGTACTTGGATGAATTATAAAAAATGGGTAATTTCATTTCTATCTTGCTTATCGCTTGTTGTTCTTCCAGTCCTTCATAATCGTTCTTCCCCTTGTACCTGTCTACAGCAGAAGTTCGTGTATTCGTCAGTTTGTTAAGCGGCAAGTTCGCACTAACAGCATTTTCCGCCTATAGTCCATTGGGGTTAAAATCTCTTCTCTGTTTTCCCTATATTTTTTATTTTCTAAGAAAGCACTTAACATATTTATTTTCTTGGGACAGTAAACACTGTGCTGTATATTTTATTGTTTGCAATGTTTTGTAAATACTTTTTATTTTTTAATCTTTTCATCTTTTTAGAGCCCGTGCTCTGTGGTAATGGAACTGTTAATGACAGGCTTCTTAGATCACAGAGGAGTAAGTCTCTTAATGATAAGCGTGATGTATGTGTCTGAGAAATGGCCATGGCGTAAGTGAGGACAAAACGCATGCTGTTATCAGCCTTTAGTCTATGTTCTTATTGAAGTTTAGACTGCAGTTGAGATGCTCTCAGGTATAAATGACCAGGTTTTATCAAATTACGATCGACTTGGCGAAAGCAGGACGTAAACCGTTACGCTCTGAGATCGAAAAATGTATTAATTCTATTTAAAATGAGGAAGAATTCCCACGGCAATCCATATTTTATAATGACAGTTCATAACAAGGCAAACGAAACTGACTGGCAGTTATGGAAGAAGTTTATTTTTATTACCAACAGAAAAAAATTTATCAAATATTTTTTCTAGGGTGTTTTATTATGACACGCACGTTCTTGAGGAAAACACTGCCTCTATCGTCATGCTAGAAATTTCTTCTGCCCTGAAAATGGAAAGAATATGCTTCTGCTGCTATACAGCTCCTAGACACAAAGTTTCATAGCCCAGAAGCCCACAGTATGAACATTCACCGTCGTAAATCCTCGGAACTTATATTACTCGGTCAAAATTAAATGCACAACAAAATTGTTGGGGCCCATCAGTATGAATTTCGGCGTAAGAGAGCCTTATTAGATATTCCGCTTTCGACAGATAGAGGTGAAAACACTGGCGTAAAGTAGACAGCACTGCAGATGCTTATAATAATTCAGGAAGATATACGAGTCAGTTATGAGACATGTATTATGTAAAATTCTCAGTGACTTTAGTATAGCCAGGAAGCTTGTTAGAGTGTTCAAAGTGTGTAAACAAAACCTACGGTAAAGTCCATTAAGAGTATAGCCTGGAAGTTTGCAATGCCTCAGTCTGTACCGGTATTAAAGTTAAGGAACATGGTGATTAAATTTAGAGATTTTTGACATTTGAAACAAAAATTAGCACTGCAATTTATTTTTTCACAGAATATAACTTCTAAAAATATGGAATTCTTTTCTGATGATCGTACAATTTCAGTTGTAAAAATTAGATAATTCAATTATCTGAAAATTTCTTGTATTCCGTTTCCGGCGTATGTCTTTTTTCACTCTTCTTTCATGATTTTTTGTGAAACGATGCTTAGTGGTCGTTACTCTTTGTTTAATTTTTGTAGCGATATAAATTTACTTTTCAAAATATAAACAAAGAGGAGGGGTTTTTAACGTTGCTTAGTTCATAGTTGTTCTGATTGCTGGTACACATTATTTACGAGTTGTGATTACAAAGGAAATGGAATTATTAAGGACGTCATCACTCTCATACCTTCTAGGAAAATCAGTTTTATGATTTCCTCTGAAACTCTGTATCCTGGGGTGTTTTAATGTTACACAAAAATGGTCGAACTAATACCGTTATTGGTTCTGTCGGACCATCACTTCGTATATTTAGAAAAAGATAGTTATGATCGCACTGGTAAACTTCCACGCAGTTGATAGTACTCGTGTTGGCCTTCTTCAAACTCGCAAGTCATCCGGTTCACGACTGATATTTGGGTTATGTATTGACGCTTTTTCAATTGCGTAGGTCTAAACGGCGTCGAGTGGTGTGTTAATTAAAAATCATTCATTGGAAAGGATCTGGAAGGAAGCGGTCTTGTCCATTGTTCCTGTAATCTCTCAGCATTCAGCTGGGGAGACTGGTAATGACTATGAAAATCCTCAGTCAAACTAGCCGGTCTCCAGGCAGGTATCTAACTCTGTGCCTTTCAGGTTCCAAGCAGGATTACCGATCACTCGTATGCCGTGCGAGGTGTAGGCTACTGTTTCTAAATTGCAACCAAGGTTAACTGCCATGTAGTTTCCATAGATCGATTTCTCGCAAGCATTAGCCAAAAATTTTGCGGTATCTCATACGAATGCCGCTACACTACCTTAAAACAGATGACGATAAATTACACTTTCGGCCATCTTACGTTTAGTAAAGATTTCTCATCTGCCAATTATTCCACATGTCACTTTCTGTAGATTTAGTTTTTTTGGTTAGTCTTCAGCTGTACAAAGAATGCGAAGTAAGAAACGAGATTTTCTGTGACGTTTTAGAAAATGTAAAATTATTGACATGCAGTAAATTCTACAATTGCACACCTGAGTTTTAGGTTTGTATCTTCATTGAATTAATAGGTTGAGACTTTCAAATCCTGAGAGTCCATGTGCTCGATATTTTATCTATGTCTATGTGCAGAGGAAGCCCTTCAACAGCTCTCTCACCTATACTTTGTGAGATATCGTGTGTAATCCACAGCATTTAGAATTAGTTTTACGCTCTGAAATGTTTGGACCGACTAGTTACGTGTGTAGGGCACGCGGTGGCGCAGTTGGTTGAGGCACTGCGCTACAAGCCGGAACGTCGCGGGTTCGATTCCCGATGGTGTCACTGGAATTTTTCATTGACATAATCGTTTCGGTCGCACTATGGTCCTGGGGTCGACTCAGCCTCTAACAGAAATGAGTACCAGGAATATTTCCTGGGGGGTAAAGGCGGCCGGTGCGTAGGGCTGACAACCTTACCACCTTCATGTGCCGATTGTCTAGAAATCTGGGAGCCTCAACCTCCTGGAACCCTAAGGGCCTGTCCAGGCCTGTAATGGGATTGCTTTACCTTCTAGTTACGTGTGCTGCCATCAGCCACGTGATTGTTACCGCATACTGCATCCCAGTGTTCCCACAGTTTAATAAACAAACCAAATCATCTCTCTATGCTATAATGGCTGCCTCGTTTATGTACCCAGTTTTTTGATCGTGGTATATAATTAGCAAAAGTTCGTGACGTAGAATTCTAGTTGGGAAAATACCCAAACGGCTGAATCCGCAAGTCGTGAAGTATCTGCTGCTGAATGCGTAGGCCTACGCAAGGCAGATGGCGGCAAAGAGTGGGATGACGGAGAATGGTACAGCCCACACCGCTGGTAGATAAAGTGGATGAATCTAGCACCCAATTATAGTACTCAGTAGGAATACAATGTACGCACAAATTTATAGCACCGTTCCATCATGCCTCTCTACTGCCATTTGTTTCTCTGCGATTGTCTGCTCACTCACTACCCAAAATCTGTAACAATTTCTCCCTCTGCTATTCTTTTCTCTTTCTAACACCGTGACAAAACTACTCCTTGTCTCACATTGCGTATAAATTTGGGTATTTGTACTTCCTTACGTGACTTTAATGTAATATCTAATTTTCTTGGCTCTTGTCAGCAGGCTGACATCATGCCAGTCTTAAAATGGCAACGGGATTCAGTGAAATATTGGCAGCTTCTTAATGTGAACAGTTACAATCTGCTAACTTATTTAATTATCTGCTAAACTTATTTAATAACAACTCTATATTACCACCCTTTACCATTTGCTCCCTTATGAACGGTTCCAGTTCCCGAGATCCGAAGACTTCCAAGCGGTTTACAGATCCGAATTCTCTCGAATCCTTCGCTTAGATAAAATCAATCTGGTGACCTAGTAGAATCTTTGTTCTTATTTGCTAAGGGGCACGTGTTTAGAAGACCTGAATTATAAGCCACTGAAACCTCACAGCGTAACGAGGGTTGTTGCGTGACGCGCACGCACATTAGCTGCTGATGCTGAGCGTAGTCTAGCCTTGAAGACAATTCTGTTACCATAAGGCCGAAAGATCAAGGCAAATAGCCTTGAATCTGAGTGACAGTGAAACAAAGTTCTCGGAATAGGGCACGGGCACTTCGGATTTCACCTCTGCGAGCAATTTAATTTACAGATTTTTTTCGTTCTATTTTCAGTAGAGTTTAGGTAAAGGGAATAAGTGAAAAATTAAGGGGTAATATCTCTTTTCAGCGTTTAGGTTTCTTGAGTTACAATCATCAGTGCATCGTTAAAACCACGAAATTTTCAATGGAATGTAAATTGTGTGTTGCTGGACTACTGAATGGAGCGGAATATTGTTAAAATAATGATACATGGTGCTCATGGTATAATTGGAATTTAGTTTCCAATTTGACTCTCTGTTAATTAATGGAAAGGGAAGTTTTCACCGGCGCTAATGATATGGCCAGGTTTGAGCTCGATTCTGAGCCAGTTCTACCAACGCCACCCTAACAAATTTTCCCACTAACACGCATTTATGACATCCGCACATCTCTTTCTCTATGTCGTCATTCATTTTTTGCGCGCGTCAGTTTTCCTCCGATCAACACAAGATATTGTCTTGTAAATATTCTAGGAGACTTGTGTAATTGCAAATTATTTTTTACGGTAACGAGGAACGTGCAGTACATGTCAAAATATACTGTTTAACATCTATGAAACGTTCAAGTTATAGTCTTATGGGTTATTATATAGTAGAGGATGAAACTTTTTCCCCGCCATTTTGGGGGAGCTTCCTGCCTCCATCTTCAGGATGACTGAATTAGACACATGGATGAAGTATTTCTCAAAGACGA
Organism: Reticulitermes speratus; assembly: GCA_021186555.1. Taxonomy (NCBI): domain Eukaryota; kingdom Metazoa; phylum Arthropoda; class Insecta; order Blattodea; family Rhinotermitidae; genus Reticulitermes; species Reticulitermes speratus. Next base: position 32,113,597 of record JAJKFL010000003.1, on the reverse strand, counting down.
AATCAAAGTTACGTTACAACTGACGGTCAGTCAGTCTTGGTGTCTAGCCCCTACTGGGGATCGTAAAAAGTTTTTATTCTCTGTATTGAATGCTGCAGTCATTCAGACTGTAGGAGTCACTATGAGGAGAGTGCTGGTCTCTCCGTTGTCATAGCCACAGTCTTTGTCGGTTGTATATATTTACGTACCATATTTAGAGATTTTGTGGTAGCCTGTATTCTACGTATACTTACAATTTTGTGCAGCATGCAGTACAGACATGGCCTCTGCCAATCCAGGTCTTGTGCAGTAGACCATATTTTATCTTACCTAGCCTTTAGCTATAACAGCAGCTGAACCTGACTGCCGCCAACTTTAAGCCTCATATTCATTGTGTCTGAAGTGACTGGCCAACAACCCAACCAACCAGACACCTTTGCGCGAAGGGCAAATCGGAGTCTTTTTGTCTGTTTAGCCATCCCTGGGCGCGAAACATATAGTTGAGCTGTGACACTGGAACCTTTAAAATAGAGTATAACGGGATTTTGCTTGCGCTGACGGATATCTCTTCTTGGCTGAGAGCCCTGACACATTTGTGTCATTTTGAGTACTTCTGCTACAAATGATAGTATATCCTTCTAGGGGGAAAGTTAGCTGGATGAATGTCTGGGGTTTCAACCCACAGTAACTCGGTCGCCTTGGCCGAAGTGACTAGGAGAAGTTGGTTGAGTGTGAAGGTTGCAAGGATTGTGGCCAATCAGCTTTACAAAAATGGAAGGAGAGAGTGGGCTTGTACTGAGACAGCGGGATCTGAGAGTTCGAAGTGAGAAAATCAGTGTAACTAACGGCCCTTTTCGGACCCATAAACTTTGCTCCGAAACGTCGAAACAGACTTATAATCCCACAGCTTATGATAATCCAGAAGGCTATCATTCGAATAACGCTCTCTGGGAAAGCCACGAAACGGATATCTCTGAACTATATTCAGAATTACTTTGTGCACTCTAGATTTCTTTGTATGTTGAAGGTATTTGATACCTGGATCAGGAGTACTGGGCCCTAAACACAAAACAACGTGTGAGATCTGTCGTACAGGCTATAATATCAAATTTGGCACATCATTTTAATGTATAATTACGTCTGCATTATGGTGGTCAGTCTGATATCCGGTCTGCGAATTAAAACAAGTTGTGCCATGTCCCCATCTCTGTGGATTGAAGCTCCGGCAAAATGGCTGCTTACTCTATAATTCATAAACCGCTGTCCGGTATTACGGTCCAGAGGTCGAGTGCCACTTGCATTGCATAATCGATGCGACCTCTTGCACCACAACATAGCAAATACTGTTTCTCGTATCCTGTCCTCTTCAGGACTCTTGTTAATTCATTTACAAAATGAGGAAGCCGTGTTTATGCCTTGCAAGCAGTTACGTCTCCTGTAAAAGAAGATTCTACTGAGACGAATGTTCAGAACTTATTAATGGATCGGTATTCTTTCTTCAGGATATTATAATAAGTGGGTGTTCGTTAAAGGAACTGCCATGGCATCTGTGATAATCAGGCTCCTAGCGCGAGGGAAGAAGGTTACTGTATTTTTTAAAAATTTCCGTATGTTGCACGGAATGTTTTGTCTGTGGAGATTAAAAAATGGGAGCCCGATTTTTGCCGCGACGGAATCCCTAAATCCGTGCCAAGTTCGGACAATTGCATCATTATTCTCGGAGATTATGTTTTAAAGTAGTGATACCTCAGTAGGATATATTAAATGAGCTGCACTCAACGTTTTAATTACTTCTCATTTAATTTTCATGACCTGTTGGAGGCTACTTATTAAAATTCCTCGTATTATAAGAGAGAATTCTTTGAGGTTACGTTACAGTCTTCTGGGATATGATGCCTTGCAGTTTGGTCAATAGAAGAGTTTCCTGGGGCCATGCTGCCTCCGCTATTGAAGTTGCTCTTAGTTAACAGGGAAGTGAGTTCCACATTCAGAACAAACACATGGTGAAACTTGCGTCAGAAGGGAATGTGTGACCGCAGTGAAACGGAAAGCACCTCTGCTACTAGCTCGGCGTCGTTCGTATATTGCACCTTGTTACGTGCTAGCCGCCTTTCTGCATGCAATTATACGTCATCGATTAACTGTCACGAGATAGAACGAAGACTTGTTGCGTATGTAACACATATGGGCCGCGCGGGAAATGTTTGAGTTGCAAACAGTCAAACCAGCCAAGGTGTAATCCAGGTACTAGTCCACAATTTGCCTGGAGGGACTGAGAAAAACACAGAATAAGATATAGGTCTTCTGGGATGAAGCCGTATCGATTGTTAAATAGACACCGACGTGCCGGGGGGGGGGCCTTGCTGACTCCATATGTAGAGTGTATATAGTCAAAGAATTATATCCTTTAAATTTATATACCCTGAAGATGGTAGTATTATGCTCCTCCGAAACCTCGGTAACTATTTACCACTCCACATGCCGTTCTGTCTCAGAATATTTTAATATTTTTGAATACTGCCTTGAGTGCCTCAAATCCCGAAACAAGGAGTAGGCCTAATGTCAGTTACGATAGCGTGTCCAGTTAAAGATGCGGGAACAAGTCAAGCGCGTGACTTCTACGACAACTTGCTGGGTACCGTACAGGACCAAGTTCGGTACATAACTTCGTGCTATTAAACAGACGAACAAAAATTAACATTGCGAGTGCAGTAAATGTTTCTATTATTATTGTCATCATCATCTTGAAATTCAAGTCACCAGAAGGGTGTTACGACGGAAGTTTCATAGTGAGTACACACAGTTTTTGAGTGACCTGTGAACGTCACTGTTATCTGGCGCTTTCTGTTCATTACATGTCAACAGTACACATTTTTATGTTTTGAAAAAACAGCAATAATTATGCTGAAAAATTAGGCGTTCCTGTATAAAGTTTAGTCGCCCTGGCAACCGGGTGCCCCGGGTTCTTGCATCTCCCCTTTAAAGAGTTAGGTCTGTAGCTTCTAAGGAATAACTGCTGTTGAACTGACTGCCTTGGGCCAAAGGCAATAGGATTTAAACAAAGACGAAAGAACGAACCACATAATGAGTTTAAAAACTGTATTCTTAAATTATGAAATTTCAAAGACTTGAAGGGAGACTCTCCCTTTGGACAAAAGAAAATTACATCCTGCAGTGCAGGCGAGTATCTGTCATTAATTCTCTGAGGGCTTTTTGTGATAATGTTCGAATCATAATACGGTTAATATAACGGGGACTTGTCCAATGGCTGAGGTATGCGTGGTTTAAATCATAAGACGTTTGGGCTGTTTGCTCTACTCCAGTCCTCCTGTGTTTAGTTGTAATTATACTGACGTATTTGTCCATGGTCTGTTTAGTCTAGTAATCGTGGTGTCGATTTCCAACCCAGTCCTCCCCAGTCTGTCAGGACGAAATATAAACTGCAAACGGCATTACAGCCGACACCCGAAAAGTCGTGTATATCTTATATACCGCAAACATTGGAAATTAAATCTGCGGACAAAACAGCGTGAGGTTGGGAGGGGGGGGGGGGGAAGAGAGACACGAAAATTGGCTAGTCGGATACCTGTGCGAGAACCGGTCTCAGTATGGCCAAGTGCAGCCCGTGAGGCAGCACTTGGCCATACTGATTCTTTACTCTTCTAATTTATTCATTTGCATTTTTATTGTTACTGTTGGTTTATTTGTATTTTATTTATCTAGCTTTATCCTTATGCTGTCAGTGAAGCATTTATTAAACTAGAAGAGGCTGCAAAGAGGATGGGACTCATAATTAACCAAGATAAAACTAAGTATTTGGAAGCTGTCAATACACCTTCACGCAGAGACTTTATTATCATTAACAGTTACAAATTTGAATGTGTTACAGACTTTAAGTATCTTGGAACCATAATCACAAAGGACAATAATATAACAACAGAAATAAACTCAAGAATACAGATGGCAAATGAAAGCTATTATGGCTTAAAGAAACAACTGCAGTCCCATTTTCTTAGTAGAAAAACAAAATGCAAACTATATAAAACGTTAATTAGACCGGTCCTTACATATGGATCGGAAAGTTGGACCTTGAACAAAGGAAATATAGAAAAACTTATGACTTTTGAAAAAAAAATATGGAGCCGTGAATGATAGAGGCATCTGGCGTATAAGATATAATACAGAAATTTATAACCTGTATAAAGAGCCAGATGTAATTAAAGTGGTAAAAGCCAACCGACTGAGACGGCTAGGACATCTATTTAGAACAGATAATAACAACCCCTGTAAAAAGGTCACTTATATGATCCATTTTATGTAAAAAGGAAAGTAGGAAGACCAGCTACACGGTGGCTTGATGATGTAGAAAACGACCTCAAGACTCTTAAAGTAAGCCAATGGAAAAGGAAAGCCCAGGAAAGGAATCAATGGAAGAAGATCATTGGGGCGGTCTTGGCCTAAAAAGGCTGTTGCACCAAAGAGGAAGAAGAAGCTTCATCCTTATATTTTCCTCCTTTACTGTTGTTACTCTATTCCATATATGTTTTCCAGCTGTCTTAGCTGTTTGCATTCTCGGTACCCCTAGCAACTTTACTTTGTTTGTATCCACACCACTCTCACCCTGGTTCAACCCTATTGGCTGTCATCACATCATACGTATTGCTACCGCGCCGTACTTTCCAGAATCTACGTTATAGGCTGGCTTTCTTTCCTACTCGGACTCTTCTTGACCCGTGAGGATGGGACCGATACGTTGTCCCGAAACGTCGGTAAACAATTACCACACGACACCGCGTAATACCCCAGAAGACCGCAGATTTCATCAACATCGCGGCGGAAGCCTGAAATCAACACTGGAAATATTCAACATAATATTCGTAATAAGTAAATCTGAATGTTAATTATTCAAAAAGCGTGGCGTGGCTTTAATAGCCACATTTCTTTCATGTATCTTATTTTAGTCCCTGGATCTACAGTTACATTGTCTGAAAATGAATAAATAAATAAATCCAGGATGTAAATAATCGTCATGCTCTTACAGTTGCTTGTATTTTTGGCTATGACACATGTATACTCACTGTGTATTAAAACAGGAAGTTGTAAAAGCGTTAATAACATAGCCGACTAGTCGACACAATTCCCAGTAAGTTCCATCCAAATATTTGCCTTGTGCCTGTAAACGGGGTGCAGTAGACACAATCGCTTGTGTAGCTATTGATTTGAATCAAAGATTTAAGTATGTTTGGATCTTTATCTCAGTATGACATTCTTATTTCAAACTCAGACACTTTAGGTGTTGTCCTTTTAGCTGGCTGTCATGTTAGTAAGTGAATTAAAACCAGGCTTACTGTGGAAAACAGTTACCTGGAAAACTTAATACGTTGCTAGGTAGAAAGCGTAATAAAAACAAAAGATTTTAAGCGTTACCGGGTGCGTCTGTTTTCAGTCTTTCAATCGTAAGACAAGTTTTAGACGTTCTTAGACTATGTACAACTAACTGAATAAGTAACTAACTTACTACATGGAGCAGAGTCCTTCTTGGGAAGCTAATAATTTCTCAGCTAGTCAAGAATTTCCTCGCGTTTTATGGAAACCGAAGTTTCGTCACCGTGATCTTAACATCCCCCCACTTCTCCAAACCCTGAACCAGATATATCCAGTCCACGCCATCCCCATCCGATTTATTGAATATTTATTTTAATATTATCATCCCATCTTCGCCTCGGTCTTCTGAGTTTTCTCTTTCCCTCAGGTTTCCGTAACCAAAACCCCGTATGCACCTCTTCTCTCCCACATACATGCCACCTGGCCCATCCGTCTCATTTTTCTTTATTTGATCAGCAGAATAATGTTTGATGATCACAGATCAAGAAGCTCATTATTTAATCTCTTCCATTTCCCTGTTATCTCGTCCCTATTATATGGAAATATATTCTTCAGCATCCTATTCTCTGGCACCGTCACTGTTCCTCTGTCAGTGTGAGAAACGAAGTAGAGAATAGTGTGCCGAAAGGTATCAGAATTTTACAGGGGCTAGTACATTTCTACTAGGCTATAGAGTTATATGTTTGGGACATTACAAAGAGGGTGCGAGCGTATGTGCATGTGTCTTTGCGTTTAGAGAGGGGAGAGTATGTTGAAGGCAGTCCGTAATTTTACTTGGAAGTCGTCGCAACAGCAGAACTCAAGACTTTTAACAGAGTGCGGAATTACATTTCCTACACCGCGTGACAAATGGATTTCCATAATTCACTGTGAAGATATGAGGTCTGTGTACATGTTTCTGAGCCCCGAAACTTAACAGTTCCCAGAGGCGAAAGTCAAAATGACAGAAACTTGAGTTACACTGTACGAACAACCAGTCGCGATTCTACCTTATTTTATGCGTAAATTATCTTTGTGATTTCTTGTTATAAAATTAAAAGAACTGCACTGTACACGAATGAATACGTCACTGAGTAGATAGTTCCCTATCCTGTCAGTTACATGCAAGCAATAAGCACCTGTTGCCCAGGATGTTTTCTGATTCTTATTTTATTGTGCTCTATGTCTTTTATTTCCGAAGTCCAAATATCAAAGCAAATGACGTATATTTAAAAACTGATTTCTAAATTTTATGGACTAAATCTTAAATAAAAGCAAAACGGAATTGTATTTTTATGAGCGGACACCATAACACAATGTGATGCTCTGAAATATATTACGTTACATGCAGTGTAAGATTGAGGAAATGGTTTTCTTAGAATTTTTAGGTTCTCTCATAATGTTGGTGGCTTTAAAATAAACTTATTTTCTCCAACAGTTCGTGTGTTATAATTTCCGTATTTTCGTGAACTTAACATTAGTTATGGTGCTGTTACAGGATACTTTAATGATATATAAGTACAGACATTTCTCACTTTAACATATCCGTTACGTATTTGATTTATGGATATAAGTTTTAATTTAACCTCTCTTCGACCTTCCCATCGATTAAGGAAACACAACTATTAACCGGGTCTTTGTTCTTTTGGGGTAAGGCGCCACGTCACTGCGTGATTGGTGCACGACGTTTCGGGAGAGCATAGTAGCCTCATCTTAAATGTAAGGATGTCCAATAAAGATGAGACCAATGCGCTGTCCCGAAATATCTGGTACCAATCACCCAGTGACACGGCGCTGTATCCCTGAAGGACGAACACCTGAACTGCCCGACTGCGAAAGGCTAAAATCTCATCACCACTGCTTCTTAACCTGAATTATATTTAAATATCCAATTCGTACCTCGCAGTAAACTTACTCCGACTTGATTATAAATCCCACAAGTTAATGCTGTATAGGGAAATAATCACTGTATGTTCTGAAAACTATACACAATACATAAATTCACTGTGTAAGCAAGACGTAGAATTTTTGAATGTTAAACTCTGTGTGGTTCATCACGAAACCACGACGCTTTAAATGTTATTTTATGGAGAAGGGCCCCGCAGCAGATGCTACGGACGCACCGCAGCCTTAAGGCTTATTGTGCAACCCTGTGATGAAGATAATTAGATTTTCCGTTTTTCCTGTAATGGAGCACCGGTGGAATGAAATTGAGAGGGGAAAACCGAACTACTCGGGGAAAAACCTGTCCCAGTGCCACTTTATCCATCACAAATCCCACATGGACTGACCCCCGGTATCGAACCCGGGCCTCCGGGGTGGGAGGCCGGCGACTAAACGCCTTAAAAATGGCACGGCCGACGGATTTAAAGGGTTAAATTTACCATTTATCTGTGTGTTTCTTTGTTTTTTGTTTTTGTGGACAAGTGTTTTGCCTTCCCGGTCTTAGGTCAGTTCTTTCTTTATATAATTTCAGGGTTTATTTATTTAATTAAACACAGTTTATTTGATTTCCTTTCTTTACCACTCTTTGTAGTCATTAACTTCGTCTTATGCAAGCACTACAATGCGATGTATGCCTCTTTATTTAATATACATACACTCTACTGTATATGAGTCGTGTCTCCCCCATCTCTAACCATTGTAGTCACTGTAAGTGGTCAGTGCACCAACATAGAGAGATATTCTCCGTTTTCTTATCATATAGGTGCCGTTAACATCGCCATTGACTCCTGCTCCTAGGTATTCATGGTGCGAATATCAACGCTACGTTATGAACATGCAAGGAATGTTTTAAAGGCCTCACTTTTCACGGATAGGGCAGTCTCGAACATTTCAGCTTCAATCTGGAAAAAAAGTAGCTACTCAAGTTACAATAGTACTAACATCTGAAATGACGCGAAGGAAAACGGTAATATATGATATTAATACAATTACTGGATTAAACAGCTTTAGTTTTCCTACACGGTAGCAGTTAAATTTCTGAAACCTAGTGGTAACGTTTACCAGTGCTGTAACATAACAAAACTGCTTTGTGCCACACAGTGTATTTTTGTGTATCTATGATTCTCACGATCAACAGCAGTTATGTCCTTAAACAACATTAACTGATTTGTCTTTCTAATGGGTACGGACCGTGTTCTGTGTGAGGTAGGATCTGTAGTTTTATGTATAATTAGCCCCGGGTTCGACCGGGACTACTACATGTGAGTTTTGTGGTGGACAAAGTAGCACTGACGGGTCTATCTCCGAGTACTTCGGCTCTTCCTTGTCGGTATTATTCCACCAATGCTCCATAATCATTTTCATCTTAATACTGCTCTTATCAGAAGGACAAGCGGGCGAAGCCCGAGAAAGTTTAACATAGGAATGTTTTTTCGGATATCGAGGAGTACTGGACAAAAAAGTGCAGTCGAACTCAGTTGTAACGTCATGAAATGAACTTAATCTTTTGTGTCGTTATAAACGAGTGTTGTTCTAACCGAGGAGTATAATGTTATGGTTAACAGTTAGGAATTAATTGGTACCACAGAATATCTTGACGCTATAGACGAGGTGTCGCATAAACCGATGTCGTTGTAACTGGGTTTGACTGCACTTTCACCTTCTTTTCAGGCTTCAAAGGATTAAGCACGAAAGTGCAAAATCGTGTTCATACACAAAGCGGGGTGATTGGAATTACAAGCTGTGTCTTTCTAAGTGGACAGCGTACACAGATGAACTGCTTTTGTTTTCGGGCTCCAACACTTTCCACTGTCCAAACTTCTCACATGTAATCAGTCGCCTGTGCTAGTTGATTGGCTCCATTTTTCTCCAAAAAGTACGTTTTAATTTTTATTTTCCTGCAGCTAGGTTAGAAAAGTTCCTTTTCTAAACTGACTTCACACTGTTTATAAGTGCTGCCAACTTTAAATCATATAATAGTAAACAATTTACTTATTTCTGCTCAGTGTGCATACATGCAATAGAAAATGTAAACCAGTACGGAATATATTTTACCTATGTCGAAGGCGTTTTACTATTTAGATTTATGTTATGTTGTGAGGCCAAAATAAGTGGGTGTGTTTCACTATTTGCAGGGAATTTATGCCAGGCAGTAATTATTTTGTGTGTGATGGAGTTTGGTAGTTGCTAAAACTTTTCTTTTGGAACGAAATAAAATTTTCCAACACAGCTGTTGCTATTTAAGTAAATAAGGTACACAGCGACTTGAAAGGCAAAGGTAAATAACCCGTTATATCTCAGCTTGACATTGTAGTCTTCTTCAGACAAACAGACAGTGTATCAAGGGTATCTTGTGGCTTATTTAATCTTGAATCGATCTTGTTGCGACGTAGTGTCCTAAATTATTATGCAAAGAAGAATAAATAAACTGAAAGAATAAAGGCCAAAAGTTCTAGTGAAGGTAAAATGTCCGTTTATAATAAAACTTCATTTTATTTTAGGAGCAGTATGCCGCCATCTGCTTGTGTGTTATTCGCAGAGGGTAAGGCGATCGACCTTGGTGATCACAATTAAGTTAGACAGGCGGCCTTCTTTTCGCAGAAATCTTAAATGTTTAGAGAAAGTCTAGAGAAAGAGACAACGCTGTCAGTTGTAAAAATTTTACTGCGTCGATAGTAAGTTTAGGAAAGGAACGTCTGTTTTTAGAGCTACTGATTAGTTTTTGGTCTATTATTAACACAAATAAGAAATTGATTTTACTCTTTTTGGGCTGCTTGGAACTTGGAAATGGAATCAGCAACGTCCTCCGATACATATGTACATTTTTGTTTACCAATCGATGGGGCGTAACGCCCCAAAAGACTAGAATCTTCACCAATCTTGCTGTGATAACTTAAAATCTCGCTGAACGATCACAGGTTCTTTGTAATGACAGTACAAACGCTGGAAATAGCTAAGGTGAGAACGATAGCCTCCAGTACCATTTCTTTCTGTAACAACGATAAATATTTATAACTCGTTTAAACGAGGCACATGTTTTCAAATGAAGGGTCGATTGCCTCGGTTGAATGTACACTATAACACTCATGCTTCCTATCTGGAAAAACCTCCTTTTATATTTCGAGGTGGAAGCTGCCGTTTCATACTGAGGATTTTCGTGGTTACACTGAATCATTCCAAGAAAATTCTAGAATACTACCTTAAAATGAGTCACAACCGCTTCCATTCACACCCATTCCAGTTCTTCGTCATTCTTAAGTCGTCCTACCATGTGACGCTACATGCCTGGATAATAGAAACGTTATTACCCAATCAGGAAATAATCAAGAAATGGAATGAGGACGCCTTAATATCATTGGCACGTCCTGAATAATTACATTATTTCGTGGTCTAACACAGATACCTAGAACTGGAGAAATATCAGACCTTCTTCTATTCATCCACAATAGCATAATTATTTTCGATATTCTTCCTTTTGCTACCTTCTTAATTTCCTTATTCCACAATTATTTATTTAATATTAGTCTAGTTCATATTTTTAAATGTACATATTTCAATGTAAGTACGTCTGAGCTACTTATTTTTATGTATTTTGCAATTTAGACGTAATTCTACCACCGTGGCAACGTGGGGTTATTCGGTAGGTAGTTCCAAACAAAGAACGATGAACTGAATTCAATAAATATTAGTATTAATAAAGTATTTTGTTATTATATTGTTACTATTCTTGTTATAGGGTTAGCCCTAGTGTACAAAAGTAGAGGTCCTCTGAACACATAGCCTGCATAGGAATAAGTATGTACTAATAATTTATCGGACAGGTCCCACAGAAAGATAAAATTTTTGAAAATCAGGCATTTTTATTTTAGGAGATCAAGAGTCCGCATAGGTGTCAGAACCTCTGATCTACTAATCTGATTTGAATCTTTTAGTTTTAAATATTTTTCCAAAGTTTTTGATTCCTCCAGGCAGAGTGAGATTTTTTTTGGTGTATGTGTTCGTGACGTGCCTGGGTCGTCAGCTGTCCTGTCTACGATGTCCTTTATTGCATTAATCTTTGCAGTAAGGTACCGTGATAATACTTCTAACTAGGCCATGACGGCTTCCATAAACACCTTTTGCAGTTCATTATGTACCAATAATCATTGTGTCCTGCGATGTATATTCGAACTAACTAAATAACTAATGACTGACCAACCAACCCCATTGTGAGGAGTCATTCTTGAGGAGATAATAGTTTCCCAGCTAGTCAAAAATTCCCAACACTTTATGGAACATGCATTTTCATTACCGTGTTTACAGGACTCCACCACTTTTCGCTATCTTGAGCCAGACGAATCCATTCCAAGCTATACGTTCTTATTCGCTGTAAAGCGTTGTTAAATAAACGACAAATAAAAGGTAGTATCTAAACATTCTCCTCTCTTCAGGGCCCCTCGAAGCAGAGAATTACATTAAAATGGCTCTGTGTAGGACATTTGTTTTAAATAAATTTTTTTCATTTGAATGCATTCTAAATACAGGAGCTGTGGTCGCGTATCATTCGTCACACTGTACGTATGCTGCGGTTGGCTGTTCCCATCTCCGTATGGAGTAGGTAATAAATCATATCCGGCACCGGAATGGACAAGGGGTAGCGGCTTGTAGCTCTCATGGAAATCGAATTTTCCCACCAAACGGGCAAGGATATTATCGCTACTACAGTCGCGTCGTAACTGATCGGGCGTTTCGCACATGTCGTGAACTGTCGCTGACAGTGAGAAGTTCACTGGTTTATCTGTTGTATGTGGTCGTGGTGAATTTCAGGTACGGGAATCATATTTTTATCTTCTGATTTCTGAATTATATAATTGAATGAAAATTTTGAACATATCATAGTGTAATCCAGTATATTAAACACTAACTACTGAATACAAAAATAGTTTCGTTTAGTTTCCTGTTTGCTCATGACGACACGACACTGGTGTCACTGCATTCGTATATATTTGAAAAATTCTAAAAATTGAAAATTGCATTTAGGAAAAAAATTAACTGCAGATTATATTCGGACTGTGCTTGCTACAGTTCATTTCAAAATATTTGTCTTCCAGTTTCATATATGAAAACATAAAGAGTAAGATGTGCAGAACTCTCATGTTACCTGTTATCCTGTGTGGACACAACACTTAATCTCTCACCTTAAGGGAAGTACATAGGCTGAGGGTTCTCTCGAATAAATTACTGAGGAGAATATACCTACTTGTGCCTGCGATGGAGGGAGAAACATAAGGCTGGAGAAAACTGTGGGGAGATGGGCATGGCATGTCGCACTATGGGATAGAAGAGAAATGCATAGAGGGTTCTGATAGCAAAACCTGAAGGAGAAATGCCACTTGGATAGGGACCAGTGACAGGCTGTTGTGAACATTCTGGTTGCATAAACTGCCGGGGATTTCTTGAGTAGCTGAGCAACTATTGGCTACTCAATGGAGATTCTGCCCATTGGAGTTAATGACAATATCAGTATGTCAGATTATGGTTCCCCGTAAAAGCTTCCCATGTTACGAACCATTTCACAAAGTCTGGGACTAGGACTCATCCTTTGGTACGACGTAAGCGATGGAAAAAAGACATGAGATTCGGCAGGTGGAATGTGAGGTATTTTGTCTTCCAGTTTGATATCCAAAAACATAAAGATTAAAATGCCAGAACTATAATTTTGTCTCTTGTTTTGTATGAGTGCGAAACTTGGTCTCTCACATTGAGGGAGGACATAGGCTGATGGCGTTTAAGAACAGGATGCCTAAGAGGGCCGAGGTAACATTGTAGTGGAGAAGACTGCATAACGATGTGCTTTTTAATCTGTACTCCTCACCATATATTATTCGAGTGATCAAATAAAAAAGAATGAGATAGGTGGGGCATGTAGCACGTATGAGGAGAGGAGAGCTGCATGCAGGGTTTTGGTGAGGAAACCTGAGGGAAAGAGCCCACGTGGAAGACCTAGTTGTAGATAGGAGGATAATATTAAAATGTATCTTCAAAAAGTGGGTTGGGGAGGCCTGGGCCGGACTGAGGATAGGGATAGGTGGCGGGCTGTTGTGAATGCGGTGATGAACTTCCGGTTTCCGTAAAGCACGGGGAATTTCTTGACTACCGAGGACATGTTAGCTCCCCAAGAAGGTCTCTGCTCCATGGAGTTAGTTAGTTAGTTAGTTATAGTATCTTCTAATTGTGGATTGATTACTGAATATGAATTGAAAACAGAATGGAGGGAAGTGACAAAATTTCAGATACTGTTCCAGCACTTGTCTGGACGGGCTGAGGAAAAGAAACATTACTGTTATAATTGTCAGTTTTACAACCGAGATCGGAACTCGGTCCTCCCGAATACGAAACAGGAATGCTATCAACACAACTACAATATTAAACCATAAGTGAATTGTAAAAAGTTAATTAATTACGAAGTTCTGAAGACAACTTGCCAAGTAGGCGATATTTTGTTTGAAGTGCCCTACGTATATTGTGAGGTCGGGAGAGAGAACGTGTTGAAGTTCATAGAATTCGCCGTCCATTCGTAGCATTTTTATTCGTATGCTCGTTCTCTAGATTGATACTACGCTAATTTTCTTATATATAGCATTAGAGGATTGCACAACGACTGTAGTCGTAATTGTGAACTTGAGAGGAACTTAGTGCAGAATTTATAAACATGTTTATTAGCTAGTTTCTAACTTCAGTGCTTGATAAGTTATTGTTAACTGCATAATTCATGCGACTTCGGTGTTCTAATTTCACATTCTAACAATCATTTTATAAAAGGTATATAACTGTTTCTCAGATATCTATTAACACACAAAATTTCAGGACCCTATATTTCACATATTTGGGGCTAGTGTCATTCCCATCACAGAAGTTTGCACGACAGCCATGTTAATATTACTTATAGTATTTTAATGTTGTTTGGACCTGGTTTAATAAAAGCCCGTCAATTATGTCAAACGTCGTGAGTTTTCAGGCCTTCGAAGTGGTGAAGCTGAGGTCTTCTTCTGGCATATTGCACTCCGTCACTGGCTTTTGGTTACCATACACTTCGAGATCACAGAGCGGCCTCGAAGCGTATGGCAACGAACATCAGTGACGGAGCACAACTTCAAATGTTATTAAGTACGGACTGACGGACGGAGTGACGGAGAACACACACGAAACCATGACATTATAAGCTTCTGTATCCTTAAAAAAGGAAGAGTACAATCTTAAAACGTATTGATCTTGTAGGTGTAAAATAAATTAATCATGAAAATATAAATACGTAAGCCTACACCGAACATCTTTTCATCACATCACGCATCCAGATATGCTACTGATTCTCAGAAAGAGTGAGAAAAGTCATAACTGAATCAAGACATTTTCATTTAAAGGAATTAACACGCGAAATAAACGTTCAACGGAAAACTTTAACGATTTATGCAGATAACCTTTCCATTAACCCACTTTTTGCATTGCAGCCGTTGAGGAGTTCACTGATATCGATACTTCATTAAATAAGCATGCTGATAAGTCAAAAAGTTCCGGGAAAACAGCGTAAGAAAATAAACATAATAACAATAGTTTAGAAATACATTTATGCTGAAAAGAAACACTGCTGTTCTCTTCATACGTAGCCAAACTGACTTCATCCTCCACATTTCCCTCTAAATGCACACTGCACCGTCAGAACTCTGAATAAAGACACGTTCAAGTCGTGTCAATGCTGTTTATTGATGCCAATTTGTGGCGCTGCCGTAACTAAGATTTTAATGTCGTTTCCTTGAACAAATATTTGACTATTATCTGGACGAACAAACATTGCCCCACTTATCTAATCGTATAACAGTATTCTCATAAGAAACTGTCCTCTGTGTAATGTGAGAATAGTTTCTCTTTAGTTGATCAAATCTGTTTTGGAATGAATATTTTTTTCGCACTATCAGCACTACGTAATTAAGTAAGAATTCATAGCCTGAATCTCAGGCAGTGAATATTAACTCCATCATATCCTTTAGCGACAGATTGTGTCTTTAAGTACCACATTTATGTTTTTCGTATAAACTCCGTTAAACCTTTAACACATGCCAGTGTTGTGCTGTTGCAGATTGATCATCACTCTGCAACAGCACAACACTGGCGTCATGCAGCTTACGTAGTACATACAGATGACCACCTTACTACAAGGCCACACTGCCAATAATTTTCAGGATAACTACAAACAATGTAATCATTTTAACAGTTTTTAATTCATTTTATAGTAATATTACATACTGTACGAAGTGAGCAATACCAGCCCACTCATATTCTACATATATGTATATAACCATATATGTAATAACTGTAAGTCTATGCATATTAATCTCTACGACCCCCTGAAGATGGTGGTTTAAACCACCGAAATACGTATAGGGGAATTTTAAGAATAAACTGTTGTGAAAAAGTTTATGTGCATTAGTTGGTGATTATTGAACATATCTCATTTGAAAATGCACGGTAAATACAACGTTAAGTTTAATATTTTATAGTTGTGCTGTTTCACTGTTTTGGGGTCTTGTGGCAATGTGTTTTTTGAAGCACTATTTTCTTCCAGATTTCGATGCACAACACTCGTTAATGGCTTCATTATTTTTTTGGTGCAGAAATACAGAATATTTTTGTTGATGTTTTTTGTACTGCGATGTTTCTGTATGGAGAGGTTGAATACCTGATCATTCAGTGTGTGAAGTAGGTGTACTAAGTTGTCTACAGCTATTGTCAGAATATATTTCAAGCGAATAATTGTCTTCCGCTATATATTTACCTAAGAATTATCAGTATTTATAGAATATTTAAACCTTTGGTATCTAATAATAAACGAGGTCCTAAATAAGGGGACAGTAACAATTTGAAGTGTGTTTAGCCACTAAGTACCAGGTCCTCTTACGTAGAATCAGTATAGTAAATATCTGCATTCTGTGAATAATTACCATACATTTAGATAAGAAACAATTATGGAACTTGGGTATAAATTAAGTTTATCTGTAGCAAAGTTACACGATCTGCATAATACATGTATCTTAGCAGTAAATAAATGTTTATGACTCGTTGCGAACATAAGTATTATGTCTATGCATATGCTTAAAAAGAAACAAGACCACCTGGAGACAGTAAGTATCGATGTCTAAATTACGTTCCACTTGTCTTTAAAGCGCCCAGCATGGGAGGAGCTCCGGAAAACCTCACAGCTGGCAATGGTGTGCAGGATGACCACAGCTTCCTTCATGATGTAGCGAGCCACCTTGGCTCGGACACAAGAAACAACAGGGACAATAAAACCTTCACTCAGCATAATAGTACTTCTTCAGCTACCGACAAGAAACATCATGTGCTCTGAGGGAACAACATTGTGCTGTGTCTGAGTTTCACCACGAAGCGTCCTGACGAATTTCACGCAAGATATGTTGTTGTTGTATTTACTTCGTCAAATATTTCGCACGTGAAGATGCTGGTAAAATACTTGATTTACTGAAGAGGAATATCCCTACTTTCAACAGGAAACTGGAGTAATGCACTCAATAGTATTACTATGACTCCAAAAATTAAAAGCCGTGCTGTTGAAAGAACTTAAAAATTTGCTTCATTGTTTTAAGGGAAATCTTTCGTCCAAATAATGTTGAAAAAATCGATTTGTAAGTCCAACCAAGGACTTCTTATCGCCGTTACCAACATCAGTATTGCAACGATATTTGGGAGATGTTTCACTGCTTGCTATGAGAACAAATAAATTCCATAAAATTACTGTGTAGACAAAATTCCCAGTTAAAAAACGACAGAAAATGTAGTGAAAATAGTTGCCACTGCCCTGCGAAGGGATACAGATCGAGTGGGATACCAAGAACTTAATTCTGCCGCATATGTGAAGATTCTGTCGCAGCCATGTTGGCTTACTTTCTGGAGAATTGGGTGATATTGTCAGAAAATCTGTAAGTGAATAGTCGGAAGAAATTTCTGTTGTTTTTCATTGCTGTTATTCATATGCCTTTTGGTAAGTGTACGTGCTCATTTATTTCAAAATATTTATTAACGACTCCGTAATATAATATCGTATTAATGTAAAAACATTTTGTGGTAATTTAGATTTAAAATTCAAGATTCAATTTTACGCACACTTCCTTCCTGCCACTTTATTCGCACAGTATGTACCCTGTGTCGAAACATATTCTTCTAAATCTGCAGAGGCGTGTCAGTATTACGATTACAAATTTTAACAATTGTTTACTTACAAGTCTCCGCCAATTCTCTGTTCAGATGTGACTCTTGGATCCATCAGTGAGAGTTACATCTTTGACTTCTTCTTCAGTGATCTTTGCCCAATTTTTCAAAGTTTCCAATCCCTCTATGCTTCACACAGAGCTCTCCTGCCGGTTTAATTCAGGAGCTTTTGTACTAAAGTTTGCTGGCAACAACTTATAAAAGTAAACGTTAGGTTTTCCCTTTTGAGGACAGTGATCATTTAGATTTCCTGTTCAATGTTGTATTTTTGAAAGAGTTGTTAGTATGCATTTGTCAGAGACCCTACTTTAATGCGAAGTTCATCATAAACGTAACAGAAATTTTCGCGAGGTGAAATGAAATTTGCGCATTAAATAACCCAATTCCTGTCTTCTGAACACGTGAAGTATTAATTAATAAAAATAGCACATGCAAAAATATTTCTTTTGTGTGAACTCAGTTGTTGAACATTTATTTCATAAAATATATTTAAGATAAACTTTATGCCATGCTTCTCATATAGCTACTTCTTCTGACAAGTGAACGGAAACGGTTTGTCACCAACGAGAACTTAGCCTTCTTTACAGCAACCGACAAACGAGTATCAGAACCGTTTTGTGACAATCTTTTGCTATTCTAATAACATGGCTCACTTAGATAATATTACGTTAGTCCTGGCCAGGGTTTTAAGGTACGTCTGTGCGAATTTGATGTTCGCCCACTTTGCTACACGATGCTCAAATATTGTCTCTTGCACATAAATATGGCCAATTTATCAAAGTAGACAAAAAACATTGTTGGAAAAGTTACAGTTTGTATAACTTTTATAGAGTTTAGAAAGTGGTATGCCATAGAGGACACGAACCTTTATACAAGTCAGGAGAACTCTTTTAATATAGTCCATACAAGAAACAAAGGGCGTCGTCACCTCATATAATTAATCGGACACGAAGCCGAAGGATGGATTATGAGCTCAATATAACTTTTAATTTTGTCTATAATATAGGTATTTAACAATCATCTGCAAGAAAGATATGTACTGTTATTTAACGCTTGGACAGATTTTCTTGAAAAGGTGTGGTGAATTTATTACAATATTTTAAAGCATCTTTGTGTTGATACAAAAACTAAAAAAATAGGGAACGTAATTTTGTCATTCACAACTTATTCATCAGTATTTACTTGTGTGTGTGGAAACAACAGTTGAATGTAGTTTTTTAAGCGGAATAATACATTTTGTCTCAAGACTGGATGTTTAAACTTTTACTTGAGAGTTTTATTAGGAAAACTGTAACGTAAGAGTGCTTTAAATTTATTATATAAGTAAACTGACGACTTAATGAACAATTTGCTAGTATGAAAACAGATTTTTATGCGTTTTAAAGCAACCAAATTAAGTTGAATTTAGTGTTCGTACTACAAGGCCTGTGAACTCATTGCATCTTTGACGAGGTAATGTGTTTGGGTTAAATTTGAGCATTCTCACTCGGGAAATGTTATTGCCCATTTAATTTATCAGTACCTGAAATCCAAAGGTACATATAACAGGAACCATGTTGGGGAAAGCAGCCCTTCACAGCCCGTACCAACATGGCACCTGGGATCTTCACAGTAGCATACCGATGCGCCTGCGCAGCCAGGCTAAGACGGCAGTACCAAGATGAAGCCAAGTTGCCAAGTCGCCGACAAGGCTGTGTCCACTGAGGACCTTGAAAGAAACCTCGTCAAACAAGGCAATGAAGAAGACGACGATGGAGAAGAAGAGAAGAAGAAGAAAAAGAAAGAAGCGCCTTCAGCTGGTGGAAATAGCACCGCCATAGAAGTGTTGCGTTTGGAGGCCGTTCTTGCGGCACTTGTTGAGAGCAAAGTAGTGGCAATAAAGGCTGCATCATCCAGCAAGAAGTCAGCTCTCAATAACATCTTACGTCCCAGGAGCCAGTCCACAACGCACTGTCTCCGCCAACAACGCCTCACCTCCACATCTACAACAGCTTCGTCATCACACAAGGAAAACAGTCACCAAACGCATCATTACCACCACCACCATCATAGGGAATACCACGACCGTAAGAGGCAATCTGACAGCGTTTTACTGGCTTCGGGATTATTCTCGAAGAAACGTCACCGGCATAACCACCAACACAATCGCCATCACCACCATCACCATCATCACCACCACCATCACATTCGTGATGAAAATGATGGCGATGGAGATGTTCGCGCTCATACGAAACAGGATGAAGAAGCGGGTTGCAGACTGCTACAACAAGAGACAGCCTTTGGCGGCAGTACAGTAACCTTGTCGCCTCCGACGGCCGGGCCATCGAGTAGCTGTCAAAACGGGTCCCCGCTGCACCAGGGCGGTAACTACAGCTACGACCGGCGGAGACGGAAGCATCAGATTCCGACGTCGTGCTGTCCCAGCCCTACGAACAGCATGCAATCGCAAGTACCTTGTCTCTTTACCCAGTGCAGACACCAAGCATGCCGTTAAATATGCATGTTTCATTGTTACGCCATGCCACCCACAATAGCACTGAGCACGTCAATATTGCACTAACCCAAAACTAGGTATAAGTTGTATGTGTCTAAATTCCCAGGAGCTTCCACTCATCAGGGATTCCGGCGTCTATCCCCTTAAAGTGCGCATAACAACGGTACAGATAAAAGAGACTCTATAACTAATTCGTGTATAAACCAAGTAACTTACTTCATAGAGTACGATACTACTAGGAAGTAGATACTTCTTCATTCTTCAAATAATTCCTAGAATTAACCGAAAGATTCGTCATTTTCGATAGATATGAAGGTTAAAGTGTTTCAATCTCTGTTTTTTTGTTTCCCCTCTTTCCTGTTTTAGTTAAAACTTCTCACGATACCGTTAAATTGAAATGTGTTATTTATTTTTGTCCGCACATGTTTCCTCAAATTAATGGACCTGCGTAACATACACGCAGTTCAGTTACATTAATAGCTAATTGAAATCACCTTTGACTTACGCTTCTTTAATGTTTAGCTACATTCACAAGTTAGTGTAGCTGAACTATTATCCATGTAAATATTTTCACTTCTGATGTGAGAGAATTCTCAGTGTTAACATAGTTCTCACGACTTATTTATTGTTTGGAACACTGTAATTTAGTATATAGTCTTATTCCGAAAAATATACACTTTATTATGTCCTATTTAATACATGCTTATATCAATAAATAGTCGACATGTTTCGAACTGTATCAGTTCATCATGAGGACTCTTTACACCATCTAAATGCTACTCATTACAATAGATAAAATGGATAAAATGTCTTCAACTATGTTGGGTATATAGCCACTGAAAATATTAACTTAAAATTGTTTTAATATTTTCAGTGGCTATATACCCAACATAGTTGAAGACAATTTATCCATTTTATCTATTTTAATGAGTACCATTTAGCTGGTGTAAAGAGTCCTCATGATGAACTGATACAGTTCGAAATATGTCGACTATTTATTGATATAAGCATGTATTAAATAGGACATAATAAAGTGTACATTTGTCGGAATAAGACTATATACATTAAAAATGTACGGTCAAAATAACATAAAGTTTACTGTAATTTAGTGTCAGTTCCGGCAAAATTGGATGTGACGGATAATGAATGATACGGGGAGTAATTTATCTGATCTTCATTACCTCTTTGTTCAGGTCGTAGATGGGAAACATATTTAAAGAGGATGTGATTGGATTCGTATGGCTCAGAATAGAGGACAGTGCGCATTCTTGTGAACTGTAACGAAACCTAGGTTCTTAAAAACGATAATTTTTTGATGAGTTGGGCGACTCTTTTTTTCTCAAGAAGGGCTGTGCCCCGTGGAATTGGTTTGTTAGTTTCTTACGTTTATAAACTCTGATTTAATATTGTATCTACGACTGGATATGAATGATATCAGTGTAAGTAATTACGTCGATGTGACGGAGAAATTTCGTTCTTCTGCATCTGACTGAACTTTCTGGAATGTGCGGGTACACAAGATGTAGGCTGCTTCAATCAGACGGTAATTTTGGGAAGTTGAAAGTCAAACAAGCTAATGACAGAAATTTTACGTAGTGTTATAACGTGCTACTTTAAAGTGAGTCTAGACACACTTCAAGTCCTTAACGCAAATGCCTATTAAAATAAAATATTCGTCCTCAGAGATTTTACTTAACTTTCTTTAAGAAACTTTGCATTGTCGTTATTGTCGTTGCTTATACAATGAGAAATATTCACTAAAACAAAATTTCACGAATTACATGTAGACAAACTGGATATAGTCAGACAAAATGTAGGTATGTAATCAACGCGGTGGAAATAAAGTGGAATTTTTTCCTCACCGAACAATTTTAAATTGCAATCTTCTTATCCAATCTATCATTTCAATTTGCATTTCTTAGTGGTCGGTGTTCTCAAATATTTCTGTTCCAAGGAAGGAGACACATGGTTTTAATCAAACCATATCTACTTCCCAATTAGAAGGTACTAGTTTTATATACCATAACATGTGAACAAATTATTTTTATGGTTTGAAGACAAAAACTAAATGGCACAGAATGAAACTTGCGCCACTGGGAGAACTTCAGAAAGTGGATTATTACGCTAGTGGGATTCAAATGTGCTCTCTGTTTGTGGATCTGCACGCTTCAAAGCGACACTGTTTCTAGCAAGACATTTTCTAACTTTTCACCATCAAGTTTCCCAACAGCGTATGATATTCTTTCTATAAATTTTTCAACGTTGCTGCCCGTGGTCATGCATAATTTAGCATTGATATTACCACAAAAAATAAATCTAAGGGAATTAGATCTGGAGACCAGAACTGCTAGGACATTGGCCTCCTCGACTTTTTACTGCCTAGCTGCATTCTTATTGGCTATCATGGGGTTTACGTCACTTCGTGCTCACAATGCAAAACATTTTTCCAAGTTTCCTTTCCAATTATGTAAGTTTCATTTTTGTCTTCCCTTTAGGTTTCTATCAAACACATTTTTGAAACAGCACAGATAAATTTTTTCATCCTGTACAAGACTCCTCTTTTTAAGAAGAAAATCGGCTACAGTATCCTCTAATTCAGGCAGAAGTTATGAAATAAGGCCCCAGATAGTTTACCGTCTATCGTGTCTTCAGCGTTTATTCTGTATCCACTTGCCACGTGCGTTGCTAGCATGAACTGTGGCAACGTTACTTGTACTCGCCCTTCACCTGCTTACTTGTCATTCGTAGCGGAGTTGGGCCTACGTGGAATATCATATTTCTGCTGTTGCTCAGTTGGTATAATGACTGGCTGTGAGTTGAACGACCATAATGAGTCTTTGCAGGGACACGTAATTATGTTCTTTTCACCAAGTAGAGACCGGCTTTAAAGGCCCACAACGTCTCCCTTCAAATGGGTACCGGGGAGGTGGCGGTATTTTCCTTGGGATGAAGCGTCCGGAGTGTGATTCCAGCCATTCGTCTCCACATAAAACCAAACTTAGAATACGTGAAAATGTACCTCCGCTCCCCGATATGCCTTTGTGGCGTGTGCTTAAATGCGATTTGTGTCTGGAGAAAGACATACTTGCCTTCGCCGTACAGTTCATGAAATCATATTCTAAACATCTCATATCGTATGCGAGATTTGAGGTTTTCACAGCGGTGTTGAAGATTTATATCTTCTGGGGTGTGGAGCTGTGTCCTTGTTCGAATAGTTCCCCACGGTTCGAAGGATCGTAGTGCTTTCATCTTCAGTGTCACGCAATGCAAGAAGAATTAAGCAGCGCAGGAAGATAGCTATGGCTAGCCTTCTTACACTGTTTGAGACTGAACACACGATCCTTCGAAACGTCGGGAACTACTCGCCTAGTGAAACTGTGTTATATCCCATAATAATTGAATCTTCATCATATATATTATCATATACCCTATTTGAGGTTTCTACTGTGGTCAGAGTCGAAAAGTCGGATCTTCTTGGACTGCTCGATCCTGAAGATGGAAGCAGTCCGCTTCTTCGAAAAGCCGGTAACTTTTTAGCTTTCGTCACGGCATAACATTCCAGAAGACACGAAAGTTAGTCATATACCCTGCATGAGTTAACGCTTTCTAAAGTTAAAGTAAATATATGTTGCATAGGCCTATAAAGATTCATTTTCTTCTTCTCAGAGGATACGACGTGTTTCCAATGTAAAGTCCAACGGGTTAATATTCTGTAGAGGAACAATCGCTCTTTATTGTTAAGAATCATAGGGAACGCATAAATACACGGTGGGCAAAATGCATTCTGCTTAACTTTAAATTTTGCCGTAAATAGCATAACCACTGAGCTGTACAGAGTTAAAATAATTTACATTCCGCGTATGGAAACACAGGATTCAAACATAAAATGTGTACGTATGCATTGCAACTTGAGAAATACTTTTGAGCCTCGAAATTCCGCATCTGTCTCCCTAACATGACCACTGGTCCTACGACTTCCAAGATGTTCTAACTACTGTCGGACTGAGTACTGCTTTTGGATGGTACATTCCCCGCACTTCACGTACCAGCCAGCCCATTCGACCTAACAGGAAGTGCCGTTCCGCCACTCTTCTTTATCATGACTTTTCAGTAATCGTTTGTACACAACTGTGTTCCTGTTGAATTATTATTTGGGAGGTCCCAATACGCGTGTATTTCCCTGATTGAAGTGGTCATACATTGAATTGTCATAACATTAATGCTGACTTAGTGCTTCATACTTATTGACATCAAGCTATTGTCGTCCGTCGTCCATCGGACAAGGTAAATTATAAAATACTACACATTACCTCCTGGTTCAGTGTGTATGAAACTTGGTCGGTTGCCTGAAGAAAGAACATTGTGTTCTGGAAACAAAGCGCTGTGGAAAATATTTGTCTGTAAGACAGAATGAGAAAATGGAAAACTGATAACATTACACAGTGAGTAATTTAACACTTTGTACACTTCTTATTATATAATTAGAGTAACAAAATCGACAATGATATGGACGGTACATATAGCAGACATACGTACGGCACAGACGTGAAAACTGAAGAAAAGAAAAAATTAGAAGGCCTAAGCTTAGACGATTTTGTGATTTTAAAACTGATTCATAATAGGGGTTGTGTGGCGGTCCCTTGCGAATATAAAATATTAACCAGTTTTCTTGTGCTCCATAAAATGCTTGGAATTACTTGGTGATCTGAAGAACTCTCAGATTCTGAAGAAGGCATCTGCTCAGTTGAGGTATTTAGTTTTTAAGTTACATAGCAACAGTGCACAATTGTTTTAGCAATCAGTAACGTAACACGTACGTGGTGGACGACCAGCATTCAATAGCTTCCTTCAGTATTACATCTTGAATGGATGTAGACTTGGCTAGAGTTCAAGCAGTGCGGATATCAGAAGCGTGTTCCCAAGCTAAAAGCAATCGAGGCATGAAAATAACCATTCACCCTTGACATCGAAATAAATATTTTTATCAATTCACCTTCAAAATGTCTGCTTACGTTCATACCATGGTGCTTAATTATAAGAAAGGTATTAGTTAGTAACTTGTAAATTAACACAAATGTGCAACTGATTGAGACTCAGAATTTTCTTGTTCTCCTCTGTTTTCTAGAACCGTAAAGATTTGAATATAAAACACTGTAACTTGCCTATTATTTTATATGGGATCTCGCGCAATAAGGAAAGAGCGTAGACTTATAGAGTGCTTGAGAACAAGGTGATTAGGAAGATATATGGACCTAGGAGGAAGGAAGTAACAGAGGCTCAATAAAACTGTGTATTGAGGGGCTTCGTGATTTGCACGTATGGTCAATATTATCAGGGTGATAATTTAAGGAGGAGGAATTGGAGGGGTATGTTGCACGCGTGGGAGGTAAGAGAAAGGCATTCGGGGTTGTGGTGGGAAACCCGAAAGAAAGAGATATTTTGGAAAATCTAGTCTTTGCTACATTGGAGAATAATATTAAAATGGATCTTAAAGAAATAGGATAGGTGAGCGTGGAATTAATTCATTCTAGCTTAGAATAGGGACCAGTGATAGTCTGTTTTAAACACGGCACTAAACTTTGGGATTTCATAAAATGTAGTGAATTTCTTGATTAGCTTACGACGTATTGGCGTGTGAAGAAGGATTCTGCTCCATGGAATTAGTGCAACTGAATGTAGTATCAAAATGTATTGATATAGCTTGCATGGACTTATTTTTTACGGACTTCCAGTAATTTTGCACGAAACTTTTTTTCTCTTCAGAACGAGAGAAATGTTTGAAACTTTAATTGAGCAATAAGCAGTGATTAATATTTACATAACAAACTTGCTCCATAACAAAAGTTACAGAGGTTTTTTGCCGCTCTGCAGAAATATAATAAATTAACTTCAGGTTTTAGCTTGTGTGCGTGATTTCATGAATATACAATGGTTTCCTTCCAAATATTCAAATAAAGTGTGAAATTCAAGGCAGATTTCAAGCTAAGGCTAATCTATAGGGTTCTGACAGTGGTGTACTGAATATCTGAACTCGTAGCCTTTTTGGACTTTTTCCCATCTTATGTATTGAAATATAATAGAGTACGTTTCGGGGACAGGTTCGATCCCCGTCTTCAGGATTTGTCATTAAATTATAATTATTTACGCTGAAATTAAACCCGGATTCCAGTCAAATTAGTAAATACCACATAATCCAAAAACAATTTAGAAAATTTGTTATGCAAAATTCACCAGATTCCACATACACTAAATGGATAACTAGTCACTGTAAATATTGTGAAACGCTTACATACATTTTTAGTCACATTATCGGCTGCAATGCAGAATAATCAGGAGCAGCAATTTTGTGTTTCTAGACTTAATGTCACAACCACAAAAACATGAAGACAAACACAATCCTTCATCATCTGAATGCCCTTCACGTCACATCCTCATACTTGTCAATTTCTTCGTCAGTCACTCTGGCCTATTACAGTTCAGAATTTAATTCTTGAACTATGATTTTTTTAGACATTTATTAGAATTCCTTAGATAGGGCATCATCTTATCACAATGCCTTTACTTGCACAGAACAACATCAACACATAAAAAAGGATTTAACACGTCTGATTCTCGTGGGATTCAAACCCATGAATTGTTCCAATGATCAAGACCGTACGCGCCTTAGACCCTTGGGCCACTGTGATCGGCTTCTGTTTAATTTTCTTACATGCACTTCTTTAATCAGTTTTTTATTATTTAATATACATTTTCTTCTTTGTGTATGATATAGCCTTGTTTAGAAATACTATAAGGCGATTTACAGTTAAACGCATAATTGCCTACTGCCAAATAAACCTTAAGACATTAAAATGTAGTTAAATACAGACAGCAGCCACAAGGTCTGAGTTTGGCTGTGCAGTTTATGTACTTTACCTGTTACTATAAACACGTGCAAAGAGCATGAAAGGATTTATTATGTCTTAATAATTCAGACTCTTGCGTTATGAAACAATGCATCCTTCCAGGCATAAATCTGTGATTATCAAGGATGTACTACTTTCCCCAAAATTGAAGGGTTGAAATTTGCTCTGATTCAACATTCAAAACGAAAAGTATTTCGTCTTGGTTTGTAAATTACCCAATAATTCCTCCTCGAGCAATTTACTGCACACTTTCTTTACTGTGTTACGTAATATTTAGTTAAAATTCCAAATAAGTGTTTTGAGTGTATGCATTGCCATTTTGTATGCTAAATACATGTGTTCCATTTCGTTAGCTGCGTGTTTGAAAATGCCTTGGAAAGTTTGTTGTTCTCTCCCACGGACTGCTACGCAGCTATGTTGTGGACTAGGTACTTTTGTAGTGGGGGATTTTGATTATATATTTCTAACAGTAGTAGTAGTAGTGGTGGTTGTATTAGTAGTAGTAGTAGTAGTAGTAGTAATAGTAATGTCACATACCTTATCACAAGATCATAAATCTGATTCGTTTTCCTCTTCTGCCAGCTCATGAACTGTGTTGCTACAAGCACAGTCCCGTTTAGAGAATTCTTAATACAGTTCTTGCCATCTAACTATGAATTTTGCCACGTCTCTGCCCTTCGGGATTACACAGATATACTAATTTCAGTAGTCCCTTATTTTGCATCCTTTTTACTTGTTTTCAGATTTAAGTGGTGTCCCTTCTGTTCTTCTTTTCACTATAAGCATAATAAATTTCAGTCGAAAATTCTGAAGTAAGAAAATCACTTGGGAGAGTTAGTAGCAGGTGAAATGATAATATTAAAATTAACTTTAAAAATGGAATTTGAGGTTACAAACTGGTTTTGCGTCTATTATAGACAGGGTCATCTACCGGCTGCTGTGAACATGTGGATTAACATTCGGGTTCTATAAAAAATGGGGAACGTCAGCTGATTTTGTTAAACTGTCAACAAGGTCATTTATTTTGTTAATTTTCTTGGTTATTTTTGTTTGTTTCTTATGTAAACAGTATGGAAGGATTTGCACTCTTGGTTCAATATAACTTATTTGCGTTATAATAAGTCTAAAGTAAAATACAATTTTGTGAATATGCTAATGGAGTATTTACTCGTATGTTTCTTCAGCGAGAACCATTGAAATGTGTGTGGTTAGTTTATATAGCCGAATTCTCTTAGTCATATCTGGAGTATAGCTACTTGCAATGTTTCTATGTTCTATCTTAAGCACTTGTAAAATCGGATAATTATTACGAAAATGAATACTATTTCTGAAACGTTTGGATTATACTTTTATTTGTAATTGGATTCTTGTTACTTAAAATTTTTTCTAATTATTATATGACCAACGTTTCTGGAACACAAAAATGTTAAGTCATCTAAATTTCACATTATATTCTCCGTGCATTCTGATGTCAAATCACAAATTAAAAAACCAACAAGTGCACTGTATTTCACATGTATAGTCCAATGCCCCTACATATGTTTCGGCTTTACCAAGCCACCATCAGGGGGTGCCAAGGTTTACATATACTTAACATCCATTATTTTCGTCGACAATCTAAATATTTTTCAAGTACGGGTGGTTACTAGATATTGATGAACGCACATGTCCATAGAACCTACTGTTCAATACAATACTTTCATGAAATCTTGCTTTTGGAAAGATTGTATTTAAAAAATGGTAATTGATATAAATACCGTAGTTAGTGTTTAGTTAAGAAATGTTTTTTATTACAAACCTTCTGTGGTACGCTTGGCTCGTTTGGTTTGAGTAATGGAAAGGCGAGGATATTTTGCACAGAGTAAGATAAATTTGATTCCTCTAAAACTGATATAAATTACGTTATTGTAACAACACATTCCTTTAGTAAAATTTTACCCCTACAAAAGCTATAAGCTTCTGATAGACGTATAAATTGAAACATTTCTGCCTGCTGACGTCGTGCAATTCTGCGTGGAGAACATCGTATTCGAAGCGTACGAAGATCATACAAAGTACTTTAAATTTTAAAACACTTTATACGATGATTTGTTACATTTTATGACTTATATTCACGTAAATAAATGCACTTGAATACCACTTTATTACAGATCTCCTTAAAGCGTTAAGACGTAAGCTTCTTTGACACCTTCCGAGCCCCTTAAAAGAGCTAGTTTCAATCGCTGGACACCTTATTAAGAAGGAAAATATTCATCATTGCACCTGGTGACAGTAATAGGCTCAGTTTTAGAAACGTTGTTTTTGAAAAGGCTCGAAGAAAATTGATATTTTACAAAAATATTATTCATATTTCCTTTATCAAGAATGTTGTATTATACCAAGGATTTTCAATAAGTAAGGTTCCTTAGGTCATAGAAATTAAATAGAAGTCATTAGAAAGCTACGAATACGTCATTTATTCCACTAAAACATCACTTATTCTTCGATACAATCCGCGAACACACTGATGAATTCGTCTCACCCTGTCACGTGTTTAAAAATTCTGTCGCAGTAGAAATCGGGCTCTTGTATTCGCAGTTATTCAAGAATAGCCATTGCCACTTACTCATTATTGTGGAATGTGCAGCCTCCCAAACGTCCCAAAATCAGTTTTCAGTTCTGTCTTCCGTGTGCTGGTCCGACCGATGCGGTTATCATCACGTATTTCCATTCTACCATATTCAAACTCTGCACCATTTTCTCACAAGCTACGCTCTGGTTATGTCATCACCTTACACTTCTATCAGTTCGCGTGGTTAATTTATATGGGAGAAGCATAGAAACTCAATCACACTACAAACTTCTTCACTCGACCAATTTTCCAGTGTCATTGCCTTTGCACATAAACTTGTCACCTGAATGGCGTCTGCTGGACAGACTCTTGCACGTTTTGCTGCATTTTACCCCTGTTGCCAGTGCTGCCTTCTACCGAAAAGTAAAATTCTTCATTAACACGAATGTTACAAGCTAGGGAACCTTGCTTTATTGAATAAGTCTCATATTTATCTCTCTGATAACACGGTAAATTGTCTTACGGGGTTCCTACGTAAGTATAATAATGAAGATTTACAATGGCAAATATGTAACAAAAGCAGCAGAAAAGTTTAAAATGTGGCAGGTTTCATATTCTTTCTCCATTACTAAAGAGTCTAATTTTTATATATTTTTGAAAATCTACAATACAGTAATATGTTTTTTACAGATTCGAAAAGCAATGGGCGTTTACTCAATATTTTCACGAATTTGTTAGTATGTTTATTGCAGGCGAATCTTATTAGTAAAGAAATTAACGGCTGTGGCCGTCAGTATTCTTAGAACGTGTGTTGTACGATTGCTTTCCAGGCGTTCTGAAAGCTTGTTTGAAATTATTGTAGCTGTTATGTTTGTCAAACACAATCATCTTCTGAGTTTTAAAAAATTATGTGGTTTCAAAAGTGCAAGAACCACATTAAGTTTTTAAACACCATTTAATTCAATAAAACTAATCACTGTTAAACTGAATTTTGACGTAATGTAACCTTTTGTCCTATTCCAATTAAGTTCAATAATACAAACCACAACACAAAAACTCCATTATTGTCTACTTCATAAATATGCAATTCGGGCACAACTTTTAGATTTTTAACAAATTCTCTAAATTTTTTGTTACAAAAATACTTTAATTGAATCACTTTTTATCTCGTCTTTATTATTTTCAGATCTTATTGAAGCGATACTCCATATATTTTAGGACGCATTTAAGTGCCTAGCGTCTAAGGGTAGGAAGATTCATGAATGGCGAAATGTGACGTATGTGCGAGTAAAAGGAATCGGCTGACGTCTTTATATGGACTGAGTATGATCACGCTTAACTTAGCTGATGAATATACATGAATTGCTTTCACATAAAATTATACGGAACTTCAATTACAGATTTCATTCAGTATTGAGATACGTAACGGAAAGAGATATGGCATGATATTATTTTAGAGCTACTGCAGAACATTTCGTGTAGGCAACTGAAAAACGCTGATATAGTACGCAACTGCAAAATAAATTAATCAAGTGTAACAGCATTTATAGAGACTTTGAAATATTAAGTGTGATTGACATGTACGTCATTTTAGCTACTGAACCACTCAGCCACCATCCATTAGCTACATTTACTGCTCAAAATTTCCGTCTCACTTACTCTTTGACAGGAGCTAAGGCGTTCCATGAGTGTAGACGTTCATTCTTACGACAGGCGCGAAGTAATTTACTGAAGTTTCAGTTTGTGACAACCACAATTTTGACAGAGAATAGTTAAAAATCTTGTCAGAGATCAGGAATACAGTAGTCGCGGAACGTGATTAGAATTCTTGCTGAATAAAGTAAGTAAAGTAACGTTCTCCTTAGAAGGGGCCATGAAGGCCCAGAGGGGGACTAGAGATATAGCTCTACTCTTTCTTTAACCCTGGCACTAGATTAGGGTGGGTGGTCAACGCCACGCCCCGGCGGCTTTACCCCCGGGAAAGAGACCCGGTACCCATTGTATGGGAGGCTGTGTGGGCCCCAGGGCCGTAAACGAAATTAGCCTTCTTTGAACCACTCGTTGTCAAAATTTACGTTACTCAGGGACTTGAAAAAATACTTCCGCTAATGTCGTGATAAAAGCTAATGTTTATAGTTCTTTTGATGTGCCACTCTAAACTGCGCAGAAAAGAAAAGAAACTTTACAGCCTGATATATTATGTTAAGGAAAAGAAGAAGGCTTATGGGAATATCTTTCTCTCTGTATTATGTGTGTTTTTGTGTGTCCTTTTTCCAGCTTTTAACGAAAACTCTTGTAAGCCTCATGTTATTGCAGCAAACACATTCTTTTATAACTCTCCTACAAAAAGTATTAACAACATGGTGTAGGCGCGACAGAAACTTCACTTTTTTGTAGAATTCTCAAATTGTGTGTGGTACGACACCATTAAAGAGTGTAACGTTTATTAACGTAATTTGCACAGACTGTAGAACAGCAACTTGGCTGATGTGCGAAAGTTTTCTGTAGCCGTGAATGTTTTCAAACTTCCGCCCGTTGTATTATAATACAAAACCAAAAGTCCTTACACACATCCAAAACGTTACAAACAGCACCATCGAGTGGTTAATATTCCGGCTTTTTTTTTCATGAGGCCGTAGTTTCAAATTTCAATCCGGAAATCAAATATACTGACAGAGGTGATCATGAAGGTTTTCAGTCCCTCCACTTAAATGTAATTCAGTGCCTAAAAATATGTTATGACCCCTTCCGCCTTGATCCTTTCATAGCCTTATTCTTGAATTATCCTCCTGTTCTAAGCTATAGGCCTATGGAAACAAGCATTAAAAATTGCGTCGCTAACTAAACCAACAACTTATCAGTCCAGCTTCTAAAAATAATGAAACACTTTAAAGCACTATCCTATCCCTTAGTTCTCTCTTTGGAAATTAGTCTATTTGCAAATAAAAATAAGAACATGTAAAAGAAGTTAGGCCTATAAAAGTGCTAACATTTTACATATTAATTTTCAAATTCTTTGTTTTCCAGTTTAATTTGGCCACAGAAACCTTTCGAACTTGAAAAGTTTTTGCGGAACCCCAAGAACATTCTTGTATATGAAGCCAAAGTAGACTACAAACAAGTAAGGAAGGTAATAAATACATTTTAAAAATGTATGAGATTAGCACATTAATTGCACATATTTGGGAATGAAAGTGACATTCCATGGAAGAGAAAAACGAATCTTAAAAACTAATATGCCTTCCATAAAAATAAAAACTATCCTAAAATGTCGTATTTATTCTAATACCAGCAATTCAGATATATTTGGACGAATGGATCATTGTCAGATAAAGTAAAAAGTATGTGAATGAAGAGTATAGTAATAACATTTAAATTACTTTTTTATGGATTTTTTTTCGGAACCGTTATGTTTACTTCGTCGAATCCCGGAATCTCGCTCTGGCAAACCGTGATCAAATGGCAAGAATTTAACTTGGTAATACTGCTTTGCATGTAAGCTATTGCAAGGCTGACATGACGTGTTCTTTGATTAAAATCGTTTCAGTTTGTCACTGTCTTGATTTCGTATTTATATGGGCGTGAAAATATTAAATATTACAAACAGATTTTTCTGTTGATTAATTTGTTCAAATCCACGTTAGGCTTTGTTATAATTAAAATTCATTTCACTTTCGAAGTAAAAATATTCACGGCTTTATGTAATTTGGCCCGTAATTTAAGCTTTATGTTAGGCACATGGATGGGCCGCTATTGTAAGTAAATATCGAGTTACACGTTCGATTTCTGTATTATTTCAAAAGTTGCAAATAATAATTTTATAAAATTTTAGAGTTGTTTCAGTCACTTAAAATTACATAATTCTAAAACCTGTCATTCGTGGCTTTTATTGATTTCGTTGGATCGACATTCAGTGTTAGGTAGTGTACAGGAATGGGCACTGCCAGAGGTTTCGGCAAACGGCGAACGTTTGCCGAACGTCGATCCAACGGATTTTAAAAATAAGGGTTTAAAATATAAATTTGATAGACGAAATTTAAACATAAATTCTTTTAAATGGTTTTAGATTTCTAAAAAGGCCAGTGTCACACACAAGAGAAGTCAGTTTTCGTAATAATATTCACAGTTAATATTTTCTACAGATAAATGAGTTTGAAACTTCAAATGTATGTGGTAACTATTAGTTTTCCTTTACTTCATTCTTTCTTTCTTACGCTCTACTTTTATAATTATTTAATGACACCGTCCATTGCAAGCTACACAAAAGATTGTATCATCAAGTGATACAATACGCGCTATTTTCATGTAGTTTGACATGTTTCAACCGACTTTAATGGCACGTGAATATTAAAATTTGCTCTCGACGGCTTTGAAAATGACTATAAAAATACTGAAGCTGTAGCTCGAACTGTATTTATGTCATAGAAACCGATCATGCGAGTTGTTATTGATGTTCCATAGTATAAGGAAAAAATATATATATATTTATGCAGCGGTGAACATAGACGGATATCCCTATAACACTGCCTCTCCCTGGTGAGCGTGCATATGTTTCTGTAAACGTTTAATAATTTAGAGGTTCTTCCACTTTTACCCTGTTTTGCACTGTGTGTGCTTCCTCTGCATGTGTGTGACTTCCCGCTGAGTTAGTTTGCTTTTGATTCTAAGTTTGTAGGTTTTTTGATATCCTGTGTAGGTCTTGGCTTCTGTTCGCAAGTCCAGTTCTGTCAATCCACCGCATGCACACAAAAAAGCACCAAACTGGGGACTCAGTTCTTCTAAGATGTGAGGCTGCCTCAGTGAGTAATCGATTCCCGAAATTTTAGAATGATCTGACTGCTGTTACCACGCAGAGACTAGTCTCGAGAAGAAGAAGAAGGCACTAAGTTCCTTCGAAACGTCGGGATTCTATTACCCGGTGACGCTGCGTCATATCCCAGAAGAACGGATTCTTCAACCACATCGCCGTGAAAACTTCAAAACTCGCAAAACCAGCTTGTAATCAGTGTTAAATACGTAGCCTTGAAGACTTACCTAAAATGGGTCTCAACATGTTAGGCCATATGTAAATACGTAACACGCATTTTGATCTGTCAATAATAAATTTTGTTGTATAGCTGCCGTAAACGGTGCTACTCATGATTATTGAGAAGGAGATATTTTTACCTGTTAACGCACATTTATCCATGTAATGTTGTTTTGAAGAACTGTGCATGACGTGCAACATCACGCACTGGCTGTTTGTCAGAAAGATCCTGGTAACTCGCTGCAACGATGCCGATTATATCTCCCTCAACATGGAAAGAGCCGAGGACGAGGATGAGGACGATGAGGAGGAAGACCTGGAACGCCATTTGAATGAACTGGCGGACGTTGAAGACGTTGGGGTCGGTAGAGATTCTCTGCAAGAGGCTCAGAGGAAGCGTAAACGTAAGAAGAGAAGAAAGAAGAAGACTGACATTGACGGGAGAGTGCGGCGAGGAGGGGGTGGGCTGGACCCCGAGGATCTGCCGAAACGAGCCCGCTGGACCATCATCGCCACGGCGTGCCTGCTGCTGCTTATGAGCGTGCTGCTTGTAGGTGTCACTCTCCGCATGGCGCCCGTAATTGACGAGATGGGTGAGTCACATCACGTTTATTTCCTTGTGCTTTTATTTATAACAGGTTTTCATTATTTGTAAAAGAAGGTCTGCATTTACTGATACAGACCGTCTGTTTCTATGGTCCTGCACGTATTCACGTCGTATTCTGCCGCGCTCCGCACCCAATTCACATTTCCAAACCTCTGTTTTGTTTCTGTTCTGGTGCTGTTTCACGTTCTCATGTCTTCAACATGTGCCGTGTTTTACACATGTCCTTCAAAAGATTCCGTGTGTGAGAAAGGCTTCGTTAGGTCTTTCATCAGAAAATGTTATGCTGAGACATGCCGATATTTTCGTTGCAGAATTGTTTTAATCGAAACAAAACAGCGACCTTCCTCTTGCAAGACTTAACAGTACATTACCGTGTGAAACTTTCACCACATCTTGCGGGTAGGCCTACAAAGAGTTCACATAAGAGATACAGGTTTAGGTTACGAACAAATTTTCGTGTTATCACCTACAGGACTTTCAATTGAAAACCGAACCCAGACACACAACACGCAACGGCCTTATATTTCCTTATATATAATACGTAATATTACTTACTGCATGTTAGGATATGTGTTGGAAATGACCAGCTTCAACTGTCACACATGCTGGTCACCCTCTGAGCAGATTATTAAATACTGTATGAAGTTCTTGTCTAGAAATTGCCTATAATGCGCGTCTGATAAAACGGCCGCTCCATGACTCGAGCTCACCGCCAGTACTATGGTCGCGTTTTTCGGTTGTATTGAATCGTATGAAGTCTTTAGTCACACAGTGCAATTTAATATGCTGTCTGTAACAGACGTTTGAAGAACACTGTTATACTTATTTGTTTTGTACGTATGTAGTGCAGTTTAATACAGAGGAAACTTATATAAGGAAGAAATAATACGAAAACAGTAGTTGGTAATTCAGAATAAGTTTTCCCGTTGTTTCAGTCCCTTCTAAATCAAGCATATTTGAGAGTTTAAGGAGGTCATTAAAAAAAATGCGGTAATTTATGTATACTATATGAGTAAATGTAAGGCCATTAAGCTTGACATGAGACTGGGTTCGGTTTTCAATTGATCTGCCTATAGATGATTACAAGGAACATATTGACACGTCCGAGCGAATTTAAGAAATACACAGCCTGAGGCACAGTTTAGATTGCCTCTGTACAGTTGTACAGTTGCCGTTTACAGTTAAATGTCAGTCTGAGAACATGCGAACGTTTATAAACCGTGGAAATAACCACAGCCACAGCAGTGCGGCAGGACATTGTTCTGGCTGGCTTTCGGTGTCACTGTCTATCTCTCATCCCACCCTGCACCAACTTCAACAATTTTATCCCCAGAGTAGGTTGTCAAGTAAATTAGATCCCGTTATCTCGTGTTCCAATTAAAGTCCCCTACCTCAGTCTCTGACCGGCAACCCGCATTGCTTCGGTGGCTATATGTACATGGTGAGTGTGCAACGGAGGGCGTTTGTTGATTAATGGGTACAGACTATTTCGTCACTGGGTGGCAAAACAGGATTCTGAAGTCCAACAACCATTTACGAGATTACTGTTCCTGCCTCACATTCAACTTTCTGAGTAGAGGAAGGCCGCTTGTATTGGACACCGTAAGAACAGAAACGTTTTTACACGAAAGTTGAAGGAGAGAATTTAAAAAAATAATTTTCTCTCAGAAACGCATTTATTAGAAATTGAACCACATACTTATTATTTGTCTAATTGCAGAAGAAAGTACATTTGAAAGAAGACTCCTAAATTCAGCATCTGCCCAACTGAAGAATACGTACTCCTAAATTGGGCCATGGCAAAAACAGTAGACCTACTTCACAGTGCACAATATGTACACATTGACTAAACGCATTTTTTACAATGGCACATTTTCTCCTTCGGTCCCACCTTTGCACAATACTGGGGGCTCTCTCCTAGCGGCCCGTGCACTGGAGCGTGTCATGCACTTCGTCCGTTTAGCAGAGTTTGTAGCACCAACTCAGCTTACGTTCTGCAACGCTGTCTGTTTTACTCTTATGAGTCAATAATTTCTCAGGTTTTTAGACAGTGGAGAGAGCAAATTCATCTGTATTAAATATCCGAGTATTATCCACATTACTTTCGTCTTTGCTTTCCCATTCTCTTTCTTTGCGCAAAATTCGACCTCTGGCCGTGGAGGTTCGTGTAGGCTGACGGGCGATATTTCACCGTGACAAGCCATAAATCCGTGACACAAATTCTCGCCAACCATTTCCTGCTTGTGGCTCAATCTGTGCGGCAAATGTTCGCCTCTCCTATTTTATGTGTACAACCCGTAGATATTTTCTCGTCAATCCAAAAAGTATTTCTTCTGTCTGTACCACATGAATTACTGAATCTTTTCAAACTCCTTTTGCGAGGTCTGCAATTCGTCCGAGCAGCTGCTTACAGCTTACAGCTTACAGCATTTATGTTGGTCCTGTCAATTTGCGTCTTTATGTTTGCTTTCGGGATATAAGTTCGTGTTGCACCGTTCAGTCCCCTACCCCAAGTCGATAGGCAGCCATTACTCTGTTATATTATCTTCCCTTCTTTCTTTTATGCCGCTGTTATAACATCTAAGTAGCACAGAAGTTAAATTTATCTTCTATATTCACGTACTGAATTCAGCTGACATATTTTCCTGCCAATTAATAACCCCGTAGCTTCGAAAACACATATCGAAATATTTTTTCGTATTTCCCCAAAACTGCCCGAAAGAAATAGGTGGTCCAATATAGGAAATTGCTACCGGCCCAGTTTAGAGTAACAACGCCATTTTTCCTTTCACCAAAGACGTTTAGAGACTGGAAGGCACAATATCAAAAGTATTAAGGTCCTAATTTTATCCCAAGGAAATCGTGTTTACACATTTGTAGATGGAACTTACTCAGCTAAACAGTACTTCATTCACAAAAACATATATACAAGTGAAAAATAAGTGAAGCACATTTAAAACTTAAAAAAAATCACGCCTCAGAGATCAGCACTTCCTGATCGATGCTAAACTTCTTCCATCACTCAGGAAAACTAAAAGCTTCGACTTGATGCCACTAGAGTGATGGTCATTGCTATCGGTCGACTTCTAGGGTAATGGTTCAATTTAAGAAGTGATCCAATTTACGCGGTCTTCCACGACCTGCATATTTTTCGACAATAACTTGCGTTTTGTGTTACTGTCATGGATTGGAGTAACTTTACATGTTTCAAGACTTAAGGTTCTCACAGTGGTGTTACTGAGGATTCAAGTCTTCTTGGATATTACGCCGTGTCGACTCCTAAGTGGTTACCGACGTCTTTAGGTTCCAGCTGACCGGACTGCTTGACTCTGAAGATAAGGAGCCGCGATCCTTTGCAGCGGCAGTTTCTATTTACCTTCTTTACGGCGTAACATCCCAGAAGATGTGTTATTGAGTAATATTCTACTTATTATGACGTAAATTTGAGAACAGAGGTTTTGCATCAAAACATTACAGGATTAATGAGTATAATATTTAGGTGATGAACGGAGTGCTTGAAAGAATATTAAAACTTAAGAGAAAGTAACAGGATACGGATATCCCCACAGTCACATAAATAGCGAGAAGCCTGTGGTGGGGGACTTTACACTCATCTTCCCATGTATATGAAATCGCATCCCTTTACTAGTTTCTGGAGAAACCGAATTTACACAGGCTTATTTATACACATCACGAGAGGGTTGCTCAAATACACCAAGTGTACAACATAACTAATGTCATACTTTTTGTCAAAGTCCCAGTGGATTAAAGTCCACTTTAACTAAAATTTTAATTGTAATTTTTATTTACATAGACCAGTATTTCTTAACCTCTCTGACACTGTTAAAACGTAAGGTTAAACAGGAAATTAAATTAGCCCTCCTTCTTTCTTAAATAATAATACAGGAATAGAAAGTTACGTTTAATTTTTTATGCTTAGTTATATCGTACAGTATTATTACGATGAACAAAATTGTTGAAGTTAAACTTAATTATATAATTAATAAACAATATGCCTTGCCGATTTTACTCCATTTGTCAGATGTTTGTAGTTGACCAGCTCACTACTCACTGCAGATTACTCCTCAAGAGATGATTGCCACCAGGTTGGGAATTACTGACAAAGAAAATAGCATCTGATTAGTAACCAGATTTATGCGTACATTTTGTTTCCGTACTTTAACGTATATACGAGGGCTGTCCAAAAAGTATTCGACTATATTTTTTCCCGCGGTAAGTAATGGCGAAAGGGTGGGGAAACTGAGCGTAGTGGTAGAAGGGACTTTCATGCGCATGCATGATTTTTGCTGCCTCGCAACACCGCCGGATGCGTCTGTCTCTGCCAGATAGCGAAGTGGTGTAACACGTGTTCGTCGCATTCTCGTTTCGCTCAAGATGACAGAATGTTTGGAGCAGCGATACTGCATCAAGTTTTGTCAGAAACTTGGGGATACCCAAGCGGAAACAATCCGCAAAATTCAGCAGGCTTTCGGTGATGATGCAATGGGGTCACTCAAATTAAAGAGTGGTTCAACCGCTTTAAAGATGGCCGCATGTCGGCGAACAGTGACCAGCGTTCCGGGAGACCGTCAAGAGCCGAAATGCTGATGTCATTGACAAAGTGCGGACATTGATCATGGAGGACCGTCGTTTGACCGTACGGAAATTGCTGATGAGGTTGGGATCAGCAGAGGTTCCGCAAACACGATTTTAACTGAGGATGTGGGCATGCGAAGAGTGGCGGCAAAATTTGTGCCCAAGCTGCTTTCGCCGGAGCAGCAACAACTCCGCCTTGAGGTCGCGTAGGACATGCTGGAGTGCGCCAACAGGGATCCTGAGTTCCTGAAGACTGTGATCACTGGTGACGAGTCGTGGGTGTACGGATATGACCCGGAAACCAAGGTCCAGTCGTCACAATGGAAGCATCCAACATCCCCGAGGCCCAAAAAAGCACGACACGTTCGGAGCAATGTGAAGGTGATACTGACTGTTTTCTTCGATTACTGGGGTGTTGTGCATCATGAGTACGCACCACTAGGCCAAACTGTTAATAAGGAGTACTACCAAGAAGTCCTCCGTCATCTTCGTGATGCAGTTCGGCGCAAGAGACGGAGCTGTGGGACGCACGCAACTGGCACCTGCATCATGAAAATGCCCCAGCTCATTCATCACACCTGATCCAGGGTTTCCTGGCTAAGCACGGCATTCCGCAGGTTCGCCAGGCTCCCTACTCTCCTGACATGGCTCCTTGTGATTTCTGGCTGTTCCCGAGATAGAAGACACCGCTAAAAGGCTCCCGTTTTGACAGCCGCGAGGACATCATACAGAACGCGACGGCGCAGCTGCACACCATTCCAAAACAAGCCTTCCAGAATTGCTTCCAGCGATGGAAGGACCGCTGGGCTAAGTGTGTGGAGTCACTTTGAAGGGGATTAGGTATTGTAACCACCCAGATACAGAACTTTTTTTTCCCGGCCCAAGGTCGGATACTTTTTGGACAGACCTCGTAAAATTGATGCAGATCATCGCATTCTTTACGACGTGTATCAACTTCTAACTTTAGACGTACGTGTCGTTGAAAAATATATGATGTGATGATCGTGAAAAGTGGCGAAAACTACGAAACCCCTCTGTGATGATAAAGGGTTCCAGATCGTTATGTGTAGCGGTTTATTACGGATTGTGAATAAAGGCCGCCGCATTACTGCTGTGTCAACCCGTTTATTCATTCTCCTGTAAATGATATTGCTGCTTGTTAGTTCAATATTTAGTGCTGCGCATCCAGTGAAATTGTGACACAAAGGTGTCTCTCAGTGGCTATCATATATAACAATAGAGCATTGGTAGATTTATGTGTGGAGACTAGCTAGAGATGAGAACCACCCGTTCAAATTCCAGCGGCCTTTGTATTAGTATTAGCAATATTATGCGGAATTTGACTGTCCCAGTGGCGCTGGTGGAGATTCCGATCTTTCACAAAAACAATCTTCAAAACATTACAATCAAATCCAATTTCATGCCAGTAATTAAAACCGACAATCCAAAAACAACAAATAACAATGTAACCCACCAATACACTTAGAGAAAGCTGCACCTTGACCTGAAATTAAACCAAATAAAGGAACGAGAAAATTACACAACCCTAAAAAGATATGTTCGAAGCATCGTATTGCCTTTATCTTCACGGTCAAGCAGTCCAAGTCTTGGAGTGACTTTGAAAATGAACACACTACGATATTTCGAAATATTGGGAACTGTTTACCCAGTAACACAGGGTAACGTCTCATAGGACTTGATATTTCATGTTAGTATGATGAATATGTCGTTGTTCCCAATATTTGGAGAATCACAAGTATATAATGAAAATATATGTCTGTTTGCACAGTTGTGCTTCAAAAATCAATAACATCCAGATAGGGATGATGACCTTCCCAATTCCCGGAGAATAATAGCCCCGGCTCGCTTGTGTATTGAATTTTTGCATGAATTACTCTGTTCATTTTCTACAATTACATCAAATATCTACCTATTATTAGGGTGCCAATTGTCTCTAGCAAAAAGCATTCCCATGATAAATAACTGCTTTGTCTAGTAAGACATTTAAATAACTCGTAACTTTAAGAAACTTACATTAATACTATGTACACGTGGGCGTGCTTGGGTATGTGTGCCCGTGCGCCCGAACGTTGTTACTTCACTTGTCATATTGGACGAATATATATCACATATCCCATAATCATATTCCAGCCCTTCTTCAGGAGGCTTGAACGATACAGGAATTGCATTTACTTCGAACTTTCGTAATAAAATTCGTTACTTCTGACCCTTAGTGATGTGATTAAAATGAAATGAAGTGGTACAAGCAACTGTACGACTAATAAAGTACTTATTCTCTTCCTATAAATTAAATAATATAACTAGGCCCTTCACTGTCATCGTGCGTAATTCAGAAAACATTATACTTCACAGCTATTTAGGCCTTCAAGTTATAAATCAGTATGAACGTAATTTAAACCTTTTGAGAAATAATTATAATTTGCTGTTTAATACTGAGATATTTGTTTTGACAACAATTGCCGACTAGTCGGCATTTCTGATGGCAGTTGCCAATTAAAGCGCAGTGCCATTTTCCTACCAGTCGGTAGTTCTAATGACAACTGCCATCCAGAAGGCAACTCTGGTAACAGTTGCGTAACAGACCGCAGTTTGGATGACAGAAATTGCCAATTGATTGGTACGAAAAACTTTACGCAACTTACAGCCACATTTCGATGTAACTTTATTCAAATTCACAGTCTGAAAAAAGGGGTTATAATCGTTTAATTAATGACATTAGAATGATATCGCATATCGTCGTAGAAATTATATAGGTACCCCGGGTGTGGCAGATACAGAGAAAATTATGTAAGACTAATCTATGGGCTGAAGTCGTGTTACAGTGCGTGTGTGAATCTTTGTTTGTTTAATGACGCTTTTCGCCTGCACATGTTTTGTAGCATAAAATGGTAAGTTAGTGGTGAATGATGAGTTGGAAAGGATGAGGAAAAAAGAGGTCAAGTGTTATCTAAGCCAATATTCCAACGTTTTCGTGGAGAAACTGCGGAAAATCAGCAGTCAGGATTGACGATCTTCGGGTTGAGATTCGAAATCCGGACCTCCAAAATAAAAGAAAACGGGAGGGGTAATAAAGGAACCGACAGGTTCGTTATGTATGTGTCGTTTTCTTTTGTGTTTTAGTTTATTTAACCCCTTATAGCCTGGTAGTTGCTATGTGTACCACCAGGTTCAGCATATTCTGCCCACACAGTGCGTTTATGTGGTTCATATGGATCTTGGTACGAACACGATTATTACTGTATGCAGCCTTAACTGGTTATAACCAAAGGTGTACTTTGCGCTACGAAGTAAATCTTTAAATGTAAGTCAGATTAATTTTCGTCTTTAAAGGGCTAACCGTGATTTGTGAGATTGAGTATCTTATGTAGATAAAATGTTACGAGGAATTCTGAACGACGGCTTTAAAATTGTGTAGGAGGAAGCAGTCAAGACTTACTTTAAGGTACTACCACAGAATTTTACATGAGGAACTGAGGAAAAGCACGAAACATCGAAGTCAGGCTATCCGATGTTCGAGCCGAGGTCCGAAACGTAACAATTCGGCAGCGACTGATTCTTTGGTTTATTCACCGACGCTCATCAAATGCAGGTTCGAATAGCAGGATGACCTTGAAAGACGAACGGCAAAACGTGCAAGCAAGCTGTCTGCATTTTTAACGTATCGTCACAGAA
The DNA here is from genome assembly GCA_021186555.1 of Reticulitermes speratus. NCBI lineage: Eukaryota > Metazoa > Arthropoda > Insecta > Blattodea > Rhinotermitidae > Reticulitermes > Reticulitermes speratus. The sequence goes on along the minus strand of JAJKFL010000003.1, from coordinate 32,070,178 downwards.
TTACTTGAGGAAGAGAAGTAAGGGCGTCTCCAGGCGAGATTCGAAAATGTAATCTCGTAACTATAATAGAGGGTACTAAAGACTTGAAAATCGGGTTTCCTTTGTATGTGTGAATGAGTTTTTGTATTTACTGACGAAGGAGGCGACGAAGAAACGGAGAAACGAATAGATGACACGAAACAAGCGCTGATGACATGTGGAGTGATGTAGATACCTGCAGTTACTGTGGTTCACTGGATCACGCCATGGTCAATATACCCACACCCCTCAGAGCATCGCTCTGTGGAACGGCCTCTGCTGCCAGCCACGAGAATGAAAAATGCAGCTCGATAATTTGAGATCAGTCCGTCTCATTTTCAGATTCATGTTGGAACGATTCTTTCCCTGCAGGCTGTTCCCTCATAACAACCTTCTTGACAATTTTTCACCTGCGTTCTGGCTAGGCAGTAAAAACTTGCGAAAAGCAAGCCAACAGGGACATTTGTTCCATTAGGATTCTGATGTTGCAGCACAGGATAAGGGACGTATGATATATTTAAAAGAAGTTTGTTTATTCCGTTAAACGTTAACGGAATTGAAGTAATAGATTTTACAAAGCTAAAGTGTCATTTGTGTAATTTTCTTATGATGAGGGAATTCTATTATTGCGTAGGAATGACTGCGAACGCTCTAGTGTGAATTGTTACACACTTCTGTTCTCGGAGTATTTTTTCTGTGTATTATATTTTAGATTGTCACAACTGTGACTAAATTAAGGCGAGTGTGATGGGTTAGACATGTAGCTGTCATGCGTAGTATTAGCAAGCCGTGCAGAATCGTAGAACATGAAGTGAATAGATGCTCTGGATGAGATCTGCGCTGGTTTTCGATATTACGCGGCGTCGTGTGGTAATTGCTTACCGACGTTTCGGTACAGCATGTCGGTCCCATCTTCACGGGTCAAGAGTCCGAATATCCCAAAAGAGCGCAGATCTCATCAACATCGCGGCGGAAGCCTGAAATCAAGGTTAGATGCTTCGGATGTTTATGAGTACGTACGTGGGTAATATTAAAGGAATTTTCACTAACAGGTTGTGAGGGTATTGGCTGGAGTTATCGGGCACACGAAAGGGGCCAATGGCGCTCGCCCTTGAATGCGGTAAGGAATTTTTTATTCCATAAAACTTGGAGAATTTCTTGAAGAGCTGAATGACTACGGTCTTCTCAAGAAGGAGTTTTCTCATTGAATTGGTAATTGATTCTTATCCATTATGTACCAAGACGAAAGAACTGGCACGTTAAGAATTTTGGACGATACAAGTTATGTAAAATTCCAGTAAAGGTAAAGGTAAAGCAATCCAATTACAGGCCTGGATAGGCCCTTCGGGTTCCAGGAGGTTGAGGATCCCAGATTTCTAGACAATCGGCACATGAAGGTGGTAAGTTGTCAGCCCTACGCACCGGCCGCCTTTACCCCCAGGAAATATTCCTGGTACTCATTTCTGTTAGAGACTGAGTCGACCCAGGGCCATAGTGCGACCGAAAGGATTATGTCAATGAAAAATTCCATATTGCATTTATCCGCTGTGTCACCAGGTTTCTGATCTTGACATTTCTGTAAATATTTTTCTCATGGTTATGTTATTTTTCGAAGATCATGCATGCAGTATGGAGGAACAATATTCATCTCCCCAGACTATTTACAGTACCTGTCACCCGTAAAATGCCTGTTCTGTAACTGTAATGTTCGACAGTTTTCTTCAGAGGTTACAGGAAAACGATTTCTTCTGACAGAAACTGACAAACTTTAGTTTGTTAAATCTTAGAACTAAACTTTTCATATGTCGCAGCAGTACAACGACAAAAAGCGTACTTTTCTACAGAATTGTCATTCGAAGCCGTTTTCATCAGTAATGAGCAACTTTTGGGCATGAGGGTCAAATAAAGGAAAAATGTTTGCGAGCCACATAAAATATGTGTGAAGTTGCTTCATAATTGTCGTTTTACATACGTCACTTTGTGTGTCGTTCGTCAAAACTCATTACTTGGCTTTGCTGGAAATACATCCAACACTGAAATATTGTTTCTGCGGTCGTTTTATTCGGTTGCTTTGCTTAAGTGAATTTGATAAAAGCGGGGCACGGTTAAGTCATATTTTGTTTCATCCGGAAATAATCCACCATGTTTATTTTGCAGCGTTCCTATTCCGAAGGTTGCTGTGTTTATAGCTTGCAGTTTATACTTCAACGTATTCACTTTCCCTCAAGTCGTCTTAACTAAGCACAGCCACTTCAATTGTACGTATGTGGGAAGATGAATTCTAGAACTGTCTAAATCGATTTCGATAAAAATCGACGTCGTAGACGCATGATAAACGTTGTCAAGCAGTATTCATTTGGGATTATTTTAGATCACTTTAAAGGTCGCTACTTAAGGCCATCAGTGAACGTCCGCGTTCGTCGTGGACGTGAGTATTTTGACGATGGCAAACAAACTTGTTATATGACACATACATAAGTCCGAAATTTCAGACCGGTCCGCTCGTTGAAGAGGAGTCAAAAATCGAAGCCGAAGACTTGAGTTATGTTTGAATTTACTTTTTTCATATTTTTGCCCGAATTTTCTTATTGTAGATCTTCATAGATATCTAACGTTAAATCTGAATATTAAATTACAATTCCTGTAGGAATATTTGTTATTATGTTATAAGAAACAGCGCTCTACATGTCTTGTATGTTATGTGATGGTAAACAGGCTGGCGCGGAGCAATTAAAGTCGGGAGGGAAGGTACGTTGTGTCTTGTGAATTTTTGTCTGTCAAAGTGAGCGAATATTTGTTAATCCCTCCAATATTAGGCCTATATGAGTGTCATGAATGTGTAAATCTCATTTTATAACTTTGACATTTTTGTGAGTTTAATTGAACTACGACATATAGGGCTTAGAGCTTATTTGAATCCTAAGAGCAATTCTGTACAGCTTCTTTTAAGACATGTCTATTGCAAGAGTGCATGGCGGGCACTTGTGAATACGGTAAAAGAAACTTCAGGTTTGTAAAGAAAGGAAATTGTTGACTCTCTGAGCGACTTTCAGGTTCTCCAGAAGGACTGTGTCGATCCCGGTGGCCGCGCGGTCTAAGGCATGGGTCTGCGGACGTTCGTTTGCTGAGATTGCGTGTTCAAATCCCACCGGGGGCATGGATGTCCGTCTCTTGTGAGTGTTGTGTGTTGTCAGGTAGAGATCTCTGTGAGGGGTCGATCCCTCGTCCAGAGACGCTGTACAGTGTGTCTGTGTGTGTGTGTGTGTCATTCAGTATGATAAGGTGCAACAATAACCCTCTGCGCCTACAATGAATAGGTAGAAATAGGTCAGAATAAGAAAGAAACAAAGAGAGAAGGAAGGACTGTGCACCAAAGAGTTAATTAGTCATCACAGCGTGTAACATTCCTTGTTTTTACTTTTTTTGAGGCGCTTTTACTAAAAAGAACTTGGCAATGCCATGCTTTGTCCTAAATGAAAGAATATTGTCACAAAATCGCATATACTTGTGACACATGATATCGCCACATTTCTGACATAATTGACAGCACTGATGATAATGAAATGATATGATAAATTCATTTCGGACGTATCTCGCTGAGTACTAATAAGTTTATTAGGTTTTGTACAGTACGATGCATATGGTATGTCTTCAACAAATGTGCATAGAATTCTGTGATCTTGATAAAAGATTTAGCATAACAATGCAAATAAACATGAAGTTCCCGCAGTCGGAAATGATGTGCAACTTGGTGCTGTCGTCTTGATGTTTGGCTCCTGGCTCGCATCCACTCAGTTTACAGCGTAATGCTGAGGAGAGTTAACCAGACGGCGAACAGATGTCCGTCAGTAAATTTAAATAATGTTGGAGATTCCAGTCTAATGGAATATAAGGCTATGTATAAGCGTGTGAGTATTAATCTTTCGGACGAGCTTTCTGCATCCATCTAGAGGGTAGCTCAATATCCGTATTATGGAAGCAGCAAGCTGCTCCGAAAAGTTGGCGACTACCTATAATTCTATACTCGTCATATCCCAGAGTACTGGCATCATTTATCAGCAGTACTAGTAGAACCTAAAATCTCGCGAAGTAAAATTATGTTTTTTAATGTCACCTTAAGGGTACATTTGCCCTATGTTCTTTTGTTGAAGCGTGGAACATATTCTTCACAGCTGCGCAGTACTATATTCAACAGCAGCAGAAGTATCCTTTGGACTTCGGCAAAGTTCGTCAGACGACTATTTTTCCGGCTGTATATGTTTATATGCTTTGTTAGTTTGCTCTTCCGTCATCAAAGGCTTTCGAGTTTTGCTTATACAAATAAACCAAGATGGATTCCCATTAAATTCGCAGGGCCTTGATTCTTCTCACAGACTGCCTCTGCTTTGCATACTGCCCTAAACACCCCCCCCCCCCCCCCGAGCTTTATCAAAAGCGAGCTCCTCAGTAAGCCTGCTCCGTTCACAGTATGTCAATATTACGTTCCTCCATTCGTTTTCTGTTTCTTACTTCAGTGATTGACGTCGCGTTATTTGTTTTCAGACAGACTGTAAAACAAGTTGGTGGTAAGATAAAAATGTTAGAATGTGGATAGAACTTACTAAAGTTAATGTATGGTTCACATTTTTAGTTGTGTCTTAAATGGAATAAAAGCGTATAAAACTCCGGGAATTCTTGGTTAGACGAACGACATTATAGTTAGAAAGGGCTGCTGTTTCATGGATTTAGATAGAGATGAATAAACCTGCACAATAAGGAATTGTCTCACTTTAAATTTCCAATTGTACTGTCGTCGAGGTGGTTAAGGTTACTTACGTCTTACGTCTTGAAGTAAAATAATATTTTTGTCCGATTTGAAACAGATTTCCATTCTGTCGACAGATTTTAAAAAAAGCCTCCAATATCAAATTTCAGGAAACTCTGTCCAGTGGGAACCGAGCTGATACATGCGTACGGACACAGGGGACTCGCGGACATGACGAAACTGGTAGACACTTTTCGCGAATATTCTAACGGGCCTAGAAAGCGGATTTTATTAACATTTCATTAACTGACAGCATATGATTTCAACGGGACAATTACTGTAGGCTTGTAACTGTAGTGAATGAGAGAATACGAAGAACACTGCAGCTTTGTTCTCGAATTCCAATCGACATGCTCCAGTCTGAAGACAGAGCAGTCTACTGGCAATGGTCCCAAGGCAGATACGCTTCGCTGCCAGCTTCATGTTTGATGTGTTAGGTGTCCTCTTTAGTCACTTCAGGAAAATTTTGCTGCAAAAGCGACCACCAACATTTCCAGGTACTGTTCCTCCAGTCTGATGATTGTATTTTAAAACATATGCGCCAGTCTTATAATTTTACGCTTCAGTAGGTGGTGGGTTCCTTGAAGTGGCAAGGATTTTTTAATTTCTAATTTAAAGTACAGCATCGTAGTTTTTGGTAGATTCATGGCGTGGAATTCACTGCAAAATGTTACCATTGTGTTATTAGATATATGAATATGGCGCGAAACCAAATTACCAGAAAGTCATAATATACTTATATGTAAATGGATATGTCAACCAACAACTGCACTAATTAAGTTTTATTTTACACTTTACAATTGCCCTTCATATGTTTCGGTCACAAAGTGACCATCATCAGGGGCGTCATACGCACGTATGTGCTCTTCACTTCACGTTGTCCATTGTTTATTAAGTTATGCGTGGGGGTTATTTTTTGTACACTGTTCCACGATAGTGGGTACCATTGAAGTTGTGTATTATGATCGTAAGTTGACGTAATTTGTGTTCATTTGTATGAATGTTTTGAAATACGAGTATGATGCTTTCCACTTATATGTGTTATAAAAGGGTTAAGAATATTCGAAAATTTAAGCATCTACGAACAACACTAAGGAACAGAGGGGAGGTTCGTAATGGACACAGTACATTACGGTGTGGAAACGATAATAATAATAATAACTATTATTATTATTATTATTATTATTATTTAGAACTTTTGTGCAGGTTATTTGCAATTTTGTACCCGAAGAAAATCATTTTTCTAGGGTATGTAATGTTGCAGCTATTCCGATGACAAACGTTTTGTACTTTTACATTAGTACTTTTCGGAGTATTTGCGCAGTGCCAAATATGGCTCTTTTTCTGTAGCTCCTTGATGTCATGCTTTCCAGGTATTTTGTTCACGTATTTTCTGAATGATTTTTTAGATTGTTCCAATTGACGATATTATTACACGTATCAATTTGGTTTTCTATTTCCATATACTTTTGTTTCTGTTGAAAGGTCTTTGTATTATAAAATCCTTTCGGCTTCTTTCTTGATCACATTTCTAACAGAAATTCCTGTGTCTGTTAACAGACATGTTCTTTTTCATTATCACGGATTATGATGTTTGGTTTATTGTTAGGGATGGTTCTGTCAGTTGTCACTCGGTGGTTCCATAATGTGGTTACCTTACTTTCATGGCTTTCTTTTACTGACTTTGGTACATGCTCAGGCCAGAGTTTCTTGTCAAATTCTACCCCTATTTCTTTTCATGTGTTAGTAGTTGGGCACATGGTTTATCATGTCACTTTATATATTGTTCGTATGCCAATATTGGATATGCTGATGTAATATTGTCTATTGTCTCGTCATATTGTTGAAATAGTCTGCATTTGCTATCTGTTTCAGTTTTAAATATTCTTGTTGCATGATCGGTTTGTAATGCGTGATTTGTGCTGCCATTATTTTACTTTCAGTTTCTGCTTCTTACTATTGTTATGCTGCATTTACAGAGTTTTGCTGGTTTTCAAGGAGTACGGGTCACTAACAAATTACTTCTTATTCATTATTCTGCTAAAAACTTCCTAACTGTGCGATGTGTGTTACGTATTACTGCTTTATGCATTAGAATATATAGACCAGGGCAAAACTTGAGCCGTTTCGAGCTGTCGTGTTGTTTTTTTTTTGGGGGGGGGGATGATACCTGTTGTGGATGGTCCTAATGGCACGATTAGACCGCGTACAGATGTCATGCCTCGTTAGCTTTTCTTTTAGGTCTATATATTCTGGAGCTTCTCGGTTATGGTATTATTATTATTTTAAACCTCTAAAATACGCCGGAATAGTACCTCAAATTAGGCCACGCCCTCCTTCTTTCACATCCTCTCTAATTTATTATTCATTAACACTTTAAAGCCCAACATGCATCTGTATCGTATATAAAGGTTCATTTCTTACCTCAAAGAAAAACACTGTGCTTCCATTAAAAAGACAAGTCTGCGAAGGTTGTATAGGGAAACATTTGTTGTTCATTGTGAGAATAATACGATAAACATAAATACAATATATGAACAAAATAGAGACTTCTAATGTCAAACCTGGCGGTACATTTACTAACTAGTAGTGTTTAAATGGCTAATCCTCCAAACAATCCTATGTATTGAAAGCTTCTTGCGACAAATTATAAATAGGCCTAAATGAATAATACATGAAAGTTTAAAAAATTGTGCTGTCTTAGGCCGGAAAATGATAGCACAATTTTAACTTCTGAAGTACGAATTTAATGTAAGAAGTTTTTTAAATAAAACGGAGTTTCTACCTCGTAGCAAAACCCTCGGCGTTTTTGTTACAAAGATAAAATAATACTGTTTAGGTAGGACTACCATACGTCCTTTCCCCCCACCCCGGACATGTCGTCTTTTTCGACTCAAAAATTTCCATCCGGGCGGTTTTTTTTAATTTCTAGAAAAGTCCGGGCTTTTGTATATTTCTTTTTTCGTAAAGCTTTTGCATATTTCATTGGTACTGAAAGTGCAAAAAACATTTCTACTACTGCTTAAAGAAGTACGTAATAATATTTTATTATATATCATTTTCCGAGCGAGAGAAACATGAGTTCCGCAGTTGACTTTCGCAGTGTCTCGAAAGTCTTGAGCGCGAAAATTCTGAACAATTTGAAAGCAGTGAAAAATACGGTTAAAGAATGTCTCTCAAATTATTTCAGATATAATATTCCAAAGTGTTCAAGGTGTTATCAGGTTAGCGAGTCTCCGACTAAACCGAACAAATACATATAATATATATATATATATATATATATATATATATAGATTGTTCTTTCTGCTATCAACAAGCAAGCTGGACAATAACACTGAAGTTTTCATCGCACCATCCAGAATTTGCCTGGTTGGAATGTGTAATAAAAATTAAAATATTATAATCTCTTTTCGGACCAAATTCAGAATTGTAAACATTTGGGCTGTGAAGCAGGAATGAAGATTTAAAACTTTCATGGAATAAACACACTAAGATATACCTGGGTGATCAATCGCGTTAAAGTTAAGTTACAACTTTTAAAATTACACTGCCGGATTTGGAAGGGTGAGAGGAGAGCTGGAAACAGTATGGCTGTGAGAGCTCTTGGAAGAGGCCACTTGAACAAAGGCGGGTGGTGGGGATCCTGGAAGGAATCGATTGTCACTCTAGTACCTTCAGTGGAGTGTTATTTGTTGGTATCATTGTAGAGCACCAGTTTGCAACTTGTGCAAAGGAGATGATTTCATTGATTCTAGTTCGTTTGTAAATAAGTTCTGAGAATGATAATAGCTTAGCCTTTATTTTCTTTTATTGATTTATTTGGCAGTCATTTGGTATCTACTACTACTACTAATACTACTACTACTAATAATACTTTCGTCTATACTTTTGTAAATTTTCGTTAATTTATGATTTTACGTAAACTACTTTAATGACATCTCTTATCTACTAGACGTTTTTGTTGTGTAGATCACATGCAGTCATTGTAATCTTAGTCACAGGAAGATGCAACAGCACTTACCTAAATGTTGCAGGAAGTCCCCTAGAAGGATCGTAAAATCATAAAGAATGAAGCCGATGCTTTGTAAGATGTCATAAAAGCATACCTGGTAGCTCATAGCGCTGTTTCTGTTTTCAATTTTAATTCAGTCCTTATATTGCAGCTTTGTACTCGCAAGGTTTGAGACGTGCTGTGTTTCGTATCACCGGCCTTTGATCTCTGCTTATGTAGATGCTGCCTTCTCTAGGAGGCTTAACCAAGTACCTTGCTCAGTTCGACAAAAATGGAGACTATTGAACAGAAGCGATCATGTCGTGTAAGGAACAGCTACAGCATTTAATTAAAGCAGTAAGTAGCAGACACTCTGTCTTCTGTAAGGACAGTTCGAAAGGTGATCCTGTATTTACCGAACCATTGAATTTAATCGTAAGATCGAAAATATTTGTGCTAACCTAATTATTTTACATGTAATGAGACTGTAGGCCTACATACAGCAACTAGTTCTTTTTTTTTTTTTCTATGGCTCGACAGCCCTATATGGGCCAGGGCCTCCTCGTTTCGTCGAGGTTTCATGGTCACACACATTAGACACACCACAGTCGGTAGGACTCCTCTGGACGAGGGACCAGCTCGTCGCAGAGACCTCTAACTGACAACACACAACACTCACAAGAGACAGACATCCATGCTCCCGGTGGGATTCGAACCCACGATCCTAGTAAGCGAGCGGCCGAAGACCCACGCCTTAGACCGCACGGCCACTGGGATCGGCAAATACAGTTCTACGTGGGGAATATATTTGATGTGTTCTCCTCCGTGTGAATTGTGTCTAAATTGAATGATGGAATTTCCTAGTACAGCTTCCGTAATTTGTGTGGGGATTGGAAAGCCCTCTTCCTGTAATGCTTTTTTAAATCCTCACGTATGTGAGGTTTAGTGCTGAAAACTTTATCGCTGACATAATGCTGTAGGAAGAGTCTCAAGTCTGGTGACAGAGTTTTTCTTTTAATATTTAATTCAAAGATGATATGGGCAGTATTTACAGTATACAAAGAAAAATCACAAACTTGTTCCTGTAACCAGTTTAGCTAAATATGAGAGCGTGAAACGAAAGTTAAAGAGAGGGAAATATAAATAACATTAATGAAAAAAGACTAAAGAGCACTATTGCCTGATGACGAGCTGGTTACAGCAGGATATGTTTCTGTCGTTTATATTTGTAAGTTTTGTATAAAGAGTTCAGGCCGTCTAGAGTGTAATTTCCGATTTGTTGGGCCAGGGGGTTAGGATGGGATGGACAGTTAGCAAAACATTTGGCCGTAAGTTGGTGGATGAAATCTCGGATAGGTTCAATATTAAGGGTGTAGTGCAAATGGGAGATGGGAGTACCCCTGGGATAGGCACCGATCACTCGTAAGCTCTTCTTTTGGACGACTTGGAATTGAGGTAGTTTGAATCACATTTGGTATTCCAGACAGGGGCGGCCTAAGTAAGAATGGATCGGATGAGTAATTTATATAGGGTTAATTTGGAGGTTTGTGAGAGCCTGGAGTCTCGAGTAAGTAGGGGGAAGATGTTACAAAGGGTACCTGTGGCTTTGCTGGTAACGGTACGTAGGTGCTTGGTGTAGAGCAGTTTTGGGTCTAGAAGAAGGCCTAAATATTTTACGTCCGAGGCCCAGGGCGCAGATGTATTACCAATTTGAACACGTTCCGGAAGACGGGGTCTGCTCTTTGAAAACAGAATAGTTTCTGTCTTATGTACATTTAAACGGGGTTTCCATTCGGTAAAGTATTTAAGTAAGGTGGCTACAGCTTGGCTAAATCTGCGGGAGATGGTGTCAAGACGCCAGGACTGAGATAAAAGGGCTGTGTCGTCTGACAGAGGTTACGAGTCAAAACCTCTACCATGAACATGTGGACGTCTGTTTGAGGACACTTTGTTTCCAAATGTTACCTATAAAAATCCTGATACTCACTGTGCTATAGCCCAGATCATTTTGTAATGAACGACGTTATACATTTCACTTACGACTGCTCACTCGGTAATGCAGTCCCCCCCCCCCCTTCACCCACGGCATCAGGCCTGTCTGGGGGCAGAAATCCAGGGTGACCTTTCCGTTCGTGCAGTTGGTAACACATTTCTCTTTTTGTTGGCCTTTGAAGTAAAGCGAACTCTGTACAGATATTCCTCTGTTCCCGAACTACAGAATTTATACTTCAGTACTTTTTCGCAACAAAAAATATGGCTGCACTCTATAGGCTTCCATGATGTTTGTGATTAAATTGCACGTTTTGAATGCTCTACCATTGCATACAAAAACGTAGAACCAGGAGTTTTCTAAATTTCCAATCTCGAGACTGCATTAATTAGAAGAATATAAAGAGCTGAAATTGTTCAACCAATACAAAACGAAAATAGCTGTCAGTATTGTGTTGAGGTTAGATTCCTGGTAGGAGCACGTACACGTCCATACTGTCCCTCGCACCCACAAGTTTATCGGTTGAGAAATAGTGGTAAAGTAGCATTAAAAGTCGATTCAGTTTTTAAGTCTTGTGATGGGGTGAGTCTATGTCACGTGTAAAGCTTCGGTCTCTGATAATCCCATTGTTAATTCCATGGATGACCAATGAATATACGTAAAACGTTGGTGAAATGAATTTGACAAGGAAAAACGACATTCTTGGAGAAGAACTTCCCACTGTCACGAATTCCACGCAGACCGCCTGGAAGCAAGCTGTGAGAAGCTGGTGACTAATCGCCTGAGGTGCGACACAGTCAGTGCCGAAGTTACAAGTTCGTGGAACTTTATGTTATTTTTACCGTACATTTTTAATGTATATAGTCTTATTCCGACAAATGTACACTTTATTATTCCTATTTAATACATGCTTATATCAATAAATAGTCGACATATTTCGAACTGTATCAGTTCATCATGAGGACTCTTTACACCAGCTAAATGCTACTCATTAAAATAGATAAAATGGATAAAATGTCTTCAATGTCTTCAATGATGTTGGGTATATAGCCACTGCATCTGCTGTTACGTGTTCACGTGTGGAAGGTGTACACCTTCCACAAGCCAGTAGTGAACACGTAACAGCAGATGCAGTGGCTATATACCCAACATCATTGAAGACATTTTATCCATTTTATCTATTTTAATGAGTAGCATTTAGCTGGTGTAAAGAGTCCTGATGATGAACTGATACAGTTCGAAACATGTCGACTATTTATTGACTTAAGCGTGTATTAAATAGGACATAATAAAGTGTAAATTTGTCGAAGTTCGTGGAGTTATACCGCCACTCTCCCATTCGTCCTCATGGCATGGAGTTTAGTTAAATGACAGGGACATTTTTTACCTTGTTCTGATTTTTAGCAAGGATCCCGGTCTTCTGGAATGTAACACTGCATCTTTGGTTGGTTTCCGGACGTTTCGAAGGAAAGTAGTTTATTTTCAAGGAAGGAGAATGGACCTTAGTTTCCCGATGTTTCAAAGGAACGTAGTTCCTTCCTCTTCAAGAATCAAGAATGGACCTCTTACCTTGAAGATGAAAGCAATGGGTTCATCAAAATTTTGAGAGCATTCCGCCCAACAATGCAGTGTCACGTCCCGAAAGACTGAAATCCTCAATCACACCGCTGTGAAAACCTCAAAACTCCTAAGATTTTTATCACTTTCCCCCTTTACCTGACGCATTCAACTTTTTCCACATTTACGTTTCGCCTAAAGCGATTCAGTGTTGTTGAAACTTCAGAACATATCCTTCTACTCAGCTGTGGAAACAGCTGTAACTTACCTGTTTCGTGCGGGATGAATTGTTACACACGGCGAGAGCAGAAGATTTACTCTAGGGACCTTCTTGTCTGCAGTTCCAAAACTTCCATCGTGATATATCTGGAGGATCGACATTGCTTGATATAAAGTAGCTGCCTCAGAACCAACACGCAGATTGAAAAGGGCCAGCGACTTTCAAACCTGCAAGTCAGAATGCATTTATAAAGAGACAGTCTGTGAATAGCCATGATCCTAAACAACCCTGCAGAGAAATTATCACACTCGATGTATCCGCTGTAACTTACGTATAAAAAGTCGTACGTTGCCAAATATACGCTTACGTGTATTCTAACCTTCATACAATAGACATTATGGTACTAAGACTTGATCTGTTTATTGATATGGACAGATAAGCCAACACTGCACTCCTTCCGTGTCTGTTTTGTACACTTTTTCTGCAAGTTTTGTATTTCTGCATAGCCATAATAAGTAAGAGTAGGCTTACACCTGGCTTTCCGTTACGTTACAAACCCTGTTTACGGTTGCTTCGCACTTGATGTTGACTGCAAAGCGGTAGAAACGGGAAGGAGTGAAAATATACACCAGTTCTTTTGAAATTAAAATTTTGTGAAAAGGTAGGTGCATCGTCGTTGCATTGAAATTTCATAACATCTTTTATGAAATTAGGTACACTGGATGTTGTTAAAATCAGTTTAAGAACACATACACGGTTGTCATTTTATCTGACAGCTGTCATTTATCACTTCCCGCGGCTACTTCGCCGCTCGTATAGGCGATTGGATGAGTGATCTGTGTTAATACGAAAACGAGACGACAGGAAGTGGCATCAAAGTTGTCACATGAAATGATAACCCAACATATGCGTCATTTTCTATTATCGTTAAAATGTATAGCATTAATGCGAACTTTCTTCGAAGTAGCATATAAAATTCAGTGTTATTCGAATAAATTTGAGGCGTATTTCAATGATCTACTGCTCTTATGGAAATAAATGTACGTATAATGATCGGAGGTGGAAAGTGCTGTGATGACACCGGAAGGTGTTCTAAACCCCGTCACTTCAGAAGTATTTATTGGAATATTTTAGGCAACGTTACTGTAATAATAGCTGTCTAGTGTCTTAGCAGCAGGTAGGAAAGTGTGCCGGAATCATGACTGCGGCTTTAAAGTAGTTGAAGTTGTAGATAGTTTGAATTCTTGTGTTTGTATCACATATGACAGTACTGTTATACCCGACCCTTTGTGATCAGGAATATTAATTAGCTCAAGTCATTCAAATTAATGACTTCATTATCTTCAGGCTTGCAAAGTAGGCAAAAGTAAGTTAATTCTTTAAATAGTTAAAAATAGTTTAGCTGTGTGTTTCAAAATCGCATTGATTTTTCCGTAACTTCTGTACATTCTACTTATGCTTTTCAATTCATTTTTAAATTAGTTTCCTTGAAATTCGCTCACGTAACTCCTTAATCGTTGGCCGGACCTCGGCAGGTACGATACGACCGCTGTCGTACTTAATCTTCTCCAGCCTGTCATACTGCATTATACCCAATGTCCATTTGTGACTAAAGAGAGACCGAGGTAAAGCCGGTCATTTTACAGTCCAGCAGGTAGTTCTGTTCCATCAGAATCCAAACATCTGTAACTTAAAATTTGTGAGTGACAGAATGTGTACAAAACTCAAACTTGTTAAATTTAATGTACCACAGTCCTCAGTCGGGCATAATTAATGTGAAATAAAAGAAAATAAAAGAAGGAAATCCTCGTTTAATAACTGTAGGAAGTCTAAAAATATCAAAGCCTAGACCAAGCACGAACAATTAGTCAGTGACAAAAGATACGCCTAAAACGTCATTCAGTACATATGCTTACGTTAGGTCGGAGAGGTGAGGGTAGACAAAAGCAGACACGACTTCTAAAACTGTTGTTATAAAAGGTTAAATCGTCCCTGTGCACGCAATGAAGGCACGTGGCGGAGTGGAGGTATAGCTACATACATTTTTAAAGGCGGCACTAGATGGGGAGTAAGTGGTCATTCTCACGCCTCCGCTTTACCCCTGGGGAAAGAGCCTCTGGAACCCACTGAACAATGGGCTAGGTGGGTTCCAGAGTTGGTCTGGATGCTGTGGACCAGAAAAAAAGTCTCTTACCTCTGCCGGGAATTGAACTACGATTCCACGGCCATCAGGCCCGCATTTTACGTGTAATCACTATACCTACTTCTTTGTCCTGGCTCCTAAAATTGGGTATAGAGAGTTCTTATATCAAAGGATTTATTTTATGTTTATCTGAGCTTTTTACTTTCTCGGGAGTATCAAATTAACAATTCTACTTCGATGGCCTAGGCTGCATCTTTATAAGCTGATAACTGATCATCGAGACAAGGATTTCCATGCGTTTTGTGGAAACCGAAGGATTCTTGTCGTACTCAAAACATCCCGGTACTGGACCCCGTTAAATGCAGTCCAAATCATTATGTTGCCCTTTCTTTAAGGTATATTTTTACATAAATTTCCTTTTTTAAGTTTCAGTCACCCAAGTGGTACCTTCCCTTTAGTTCTTCAGTCTGTAACTCTCTACAAATGTATCTACCGGAGTAGCATATGCGGGATGCCTATAGACCCATAAAAATACAAGCCTCTATTTTATAACACAGCTTTACAGTCCCGTGCCTCCAGTCTTAAAAAGCACCTTCAGAAAAAGCACGACAGTACTTACAAAAGATTTATAAGTCAGGGTCGCTATCCTAGTAGGCCTATTTTATTGCATAATTGTTAACTGCATCCGGCTATTCTAAATCAATCGTGAGAGGTGGTTTGGACCAAAGGACTGTTCGCAATATTCACTTCGCTGGTCTAAACAAGACAGCCGTAATCCTTACAGCATAGATTCAGTCTCGAGTGCAGTTCCTGGTTCTTTCGAATCATCGCGTCTCTTCGATCACCGATCTGTTACGTGCATTTGAGTGCATATGTATCACGGGATGAACACAAAATACACATAGTTTGATAGCTGGTAATTACTGAATGAGGACGGGGGTGGTGTTAAACCCTGGTTATCAACCGACACGAGATATTCGTGTGGTCCAGCAGGCCTGGAAGCTGCGCGGTGGAGAATCGATATAGAAGAGTGTTCCCCTGCACAGTGTACGGTGCTGTATGACGAAGCAGGCAGTAGACTATAGGCCTACTCGCAAACCACCCCTTCCACTTGTGTATAAATACTTAATTGTAGGTTAGGGGTGGCCAGAAAATCTGCAGTACATGCGAATATTCCAGACGTAAATTTCTTTAATACGCTGATAGTCCTACATAATCTGCTTCTCTATCCAGTTAGAAATACGCGGTCAGTTAGCTTTGTACCTATGTACACTCTCATTTTTAAGTTCCGTCCTCTTCTATCCTTTCGAAGCGGGAATCACCCACCCCCCTCGAACACTGGGAGCTGTTTGTTATTATAGATATAATTGCCCAAGTAATTAACATGCTTATTTATTATGGCAAGTATATGAATATATAGCCACGTGCTCGTCATATGACGTGCAGCCATCATAATCACGGCCACTTTTATCGGCGGTTTCTGCGTTCGTAGAGCAACACTGTCTTTAATTTCGTCTATGGTATGGCTGCCACAGTAACACATTCCCTTTATTCGATCTCAATGTAACCAAACAACGGTGACGTATGTTAATCAGCCTTTAGCAGATTACGTAAAATTACACAAAAATTGATTAGATACAGAGAAAGTTCCATTTGAGAAGATGATGTATTAAATACGAAGTGTAAGTTACGCTGTTTGTTCAGTTCTTTTTCTATTTTCAGTTTCTGGCTTCTTATCTGAGCCTATTTTAACGTGATTTGTGAGTGCGAGCCACTTCAAATAAAGTTCAAGCCACACAACAGCAGAATCTCGAACTTCGTGAACTTCGCTTTTCGGAATTTCGAACTTTCGTGACCACATTTTAATCAAATTTTCTACATTTCGTAACTGCTGCCGAGGAATCGGGATGAGACCATGTTCATGTTGCTGGCGAGTCGGCTTCCTCCACTCGCCTGGTCTTGTACAGATCACTCTCAGCTCAGTCAAGCTCTGTCTTTCATTAACTAACGTTGACTGTTCCCGTGTTCCATAACTTCGGTGTACAGGCAGAGTATTGTGTTATATATTATTATTATTATTATTATTATTATTAAAGCAAAATTCACGATTTTTATCTTTTATCGTTTTGTTTTGTATTTTTGTTACTGGTATTTCATAAGTTATTCGATCCAGATGGGTCTTTTACATTGAAAATAGATTCAGAGATTCGTGACCATGTATCGGTCCCACGCATATCGAGACAAAGCTGTAATTCTTTTGTGAATATGCAATCCTTTTAATTCGCGACAGTAAGCATTATGCTGTTTGGTTATCTTTTTTTGTACTTGCTAGAGCAAGACTTTCAGGTGAGGCACAACTTGCCTTATTTTGCTTAACTTAAAATTTTAACACATCATTTCATGGCAGAGAAACCCCGTTGGCCGACCCAGATTCCTTGGTCCGATTTAAATTATATTTGGCACCGCACCTTTCATAATCTTCCTAAAACGACTGCCAAAATTTCAAGATCCCATTTTTATTTTCTGATGATTTATGGTTTCCACAGTCAGACACAAAACCTCGTTTCTTATTCAGATGAACGTTACAGATGGATGTCGATCCGATTTATCTCAAGCGATAGACCGTAACGTTCATTCGAAGGGTACCTTGTTCGAATTCGTTAGAGACATAAGCTCTACTCAAATATATTTGATATGAGCATCGTTTGATCCCCCAGGAAAATATTAATTTGTGCGAAGAAATGGGTGAAAACCTGTCCCTTCTCCAGACTTCTTCATTTCACTTTACAACATTTCGCCTGCCAGTTCAGCAGGCTTCTAATGTTATATTGCACTTGTGATTTCTAGAACTCTGACTTGTCCATCGCCTCGTACTCAAGAAAGTACACGCTGGATCTGTTCCCGCTTTCAGATGAAAGTTTGGGATGGCATCGATGCAGTTGGGTCCGACAGAAGTGGTCATTCTAAATTACTGCACAGGCTACTGCATTGTACGAGGACTGACACAAAACAAACGAGACTAACCCTATAGCTCTGGAACCAAGAGTGGGGGGATGAAACAAATATACGGCTATGGAACATGATCTGTCCTGTCACAGTGTTACAAGTTTCAGCTCGATCGCTTCACTCAGTACAAGTTGACGCATCTTCAAATATAGGCGTGTTTTTACCCTCGGACGGAAAATGTCGGACTGCAAAAGTGAACAACGAGTTAACATCAAGTTTCTTGTTGTTAAACTGAAGAAATCCGCGACGGAAACTTTTCAATTATTGACTGAGGCTTATGGTGAAGATTGCATATCTCGTGCAAGCGTTTTTGAGTGGCACAAACGATTTTGGGAAGGCAGAGAAAGCGTGAAAGGTGATGATCGCCCAGGCCGGCCACGCACAGCTGTTAACGATGACAACATTGAAAAAGTGCGACATGTGATTCAAAAATACAGAAGGTTGGGTGTTCGAGCAGTAGCTGAGAAAGTTAATTTGGATAGGGAAAGTGTTCGACGGATTCTAACGGAAGAATTGAACATGACAAAGGTTTGTGCAAAAATGGTTCCAAAAATTCTGTCAGATGAACAAAAAGAACGCCGCCAGGAATTGTGTTCGGACCTTTTGCAAGCAGTTTTTAGCCAATAAAAACATCACTGTGATGGAGCACCCACCTCATTCGCCAGACCTCGCTCCCTGTGACTTCTACCTCTTCCCAAAGATCAAGTCGGTGCTCAAAGGGACCCATTTTTTATCGGTAGAAGATGTGAAAGTAAAAACGACGAGGATCCTCAACAGTCTGACAGAAAATGACATGCAGAATTGCTTTGAACGTTGGCAGCATCGTATGCAGCTGTGTGTTAACTCAGAAGGGAACTACTTTGAAGGCGATCGTAGTTAATTTGCTGAAATTGTCAAACAGAAATAGTTACAGACACAGTCTCGTTTTTTTTGTGTCAAGCCTCGTATGCATTTAGAATCAGGTTTCGTCAACGACAAATACTATAAAATACACAATAAAAATTGCTGTCATACAGTGTGACTGAAGAAAAAATAAAATAAAAATGAATACCACCAAACCAAGCCAATAACCCAATCCATAAACACTTATACGGAAGAAAATCAGAATTAACACAAGCGTACTAGACATTACCCGTTTACTGCTAGCTCCCACTGAGGAGGAAAAAACGTAACCTAGAAGAGAAATTAAGACAGACGTCACATGCCTTCCCTGTTGCATGCTAACTTCACCTCTCAAGGGCATCAACGTGGGCGAAATACCCCAACTGTTTTGACTGCTAGGATATGTGCAGCACGCTGTGGGTGTCAGCTCGTTGCATTACGTGTACCTGCTGTTAGCTTCAATTTACGAAATCCTGGCTTCGCTCCAACCAATCCGATGGCCTTCTTCATAAGCCCGTTGGACCAGTTTAGATTTTCCTAGAAGATCCTTTTTGAGAATGTGCCTATTTTCCTGGAGACTTATAGTGGTCTGCCTGTTGTACCAACATAACCTCTGCCATATTCGCATGGAATATTGTAGACCCAGTGTGCCTTTTGTTGTGGGTTTCTTTCCAGTCTGATTCTCATGAGCGAATTCCTAAGCGTGTTTTTAAAACCGTTTCAATTTAACTATTTCCAGTAGGTCTGCTCTTGTCAGAAAAGTCCCCCTTACAGGGTATACACACTGAAACAGGAGACTGCACCTCAACCTCGTTTTTGGACGACGTGTTCATGACGATTCGTTGAGAACTTAATAGATGAATAGTTGTGGATACCCACTGAGCTGAAGATTGCGTAGAAGGTTATCAGTTTATCGAACAGGTCTTGCCGTTCTTGGCATGTGGCAGTGGCTATTATAGGTAGTCTCTAAACAATTCCAGTGTTGTCTCACATGACATTATTTACTTAAATGTTGCTTATTTTGAAAAAACTCTTCACAGTCGAAGGTTCTGTCCAAACTCCTGATACCGTTTTGCCATCCAACTGTTATTTCCTTGATATACATTGAAGTCTACCTAGACAGCAGAACCATGTACGAAAGGAAACACACATTTTAATACCACTCCAAGAGTGAATGATTGTCAAATTATCTTGACTGAGAGTTCTAAAAGGAAGAAGATATTTCAGTTTTATCCGATTAACGATGTGATAAATATAAACTCTAAATTTATCAAGAAGGAAGCCACAGTATATTTTAAACGTTTGATCATTCAATAAAAGATGCAGTTATGCTGGTATGTAAACTGTAGAGCAGTGTATGGTTGTGAGTAAGCGAGCAAATATTAGAAACGTCCGCACTTAAGGTGTTATTTTGTGCAAAGTTCGTTTTCTCTCTGAAGACGCAAGGTATCCAATCTCCAGCAGAACAGATTAAGAGTTTTAAACTGGTTACGGCGTATAATTTTTATATTAACAATGGCAATTAGATAAATATAAAGAGATGGTAAGAACAAAGTGTTCGTATCGTGAATTTAGCCTTATACTTGACGGATATATTTCTTGCAGTTGTAATATTTTATAACGTGAGTCTCTACAAAAATAGCCTTTCCAATCCGTTTGATATTTAACTATGAAATCGAACTCCAGCATCCCATATTGCGTGATATTCCAACATTAGCACAGACGCCATGATTTTCTGTTGGTGCCTAGATGTCTTCAATAGTACAAACTTCGAACCAAGTTTTATGAAAGTCCAGTCATGATATTAAAACACGAAGGTAAGCGACACAGAACTGACAAAATTTCGTAGCTTCTTTCCTCAGATAATGAAAAGAGAAGTAAATTACAATACCGTACTAAGAAAAAGGTCCAGAAATATAGGGATTTTGTCTTAAAGGACTGCAAATTAATGTACGCGTTAGGTATATAGGATTAAGTTGCATACTTCTTTATATTAAGTTGTTTTCAAGTGGTTACTCTTCCACATGGTTTTCTTGTTTCTTCCAAACCTGCATCATATCACTCTTATTCACAAACAATAGCGACGCATCTCAATTGTACTTCCTGAAAAATGTAGCCTTAAGGATGTGGCATTGTGTAGTAATCTGAAAATGAGCGATTGTTTACTGCAGTTTTCATAACTGCCCTGAGGAGTGCAGCAAGAAGAGGAAGATGCCTTTTATGTAAAGAAGAATGAGGTGCATATAATTTAAAGTGAAAGGAAATGCGAAATTGGAGGGAAAAATTCCTGAATAATGAACTGTCAAATAATTAATTACACCAATATGTTATAAAGCTTAGGTAAATTTTATATAGGAAAAAAATGTAAATGGATAAATCAAGTGCCAAAAAATCAAAGATTCGAGAAGGAAGAAGAAGAATTATTACAAACAGAGATGAAAAGAACATACTTATGCTTAGAGAATAAATAATATGTGACAACGGTATGTATTGTAAGATCGATATAAGGAATGGGTACACATAAAACCCGGTATCAGCAGGCACATCCCCGGTAATATAAATTGGAGACTCCACAAGTAATAGTAGTAATAATTATTATTATTATTATTATTCACTGCCGTAACTGGTACCTTATTGAATTTTCTCAGGCAAATACTGCGACGTTTCCTGCCTAAAACATAGTCCCCAATCAACACACCATTCCTGTGTCGCACAGAAATAGACCAAACGTGAACCTTCATATTTTAGAAATAAAACAAAGGAAGTGTGTTTTGATGTAGAGAACACGGAGAAGCGTTGCTGTGATACGGTCGTTATATACGGCTTGCGTAAGATCTAAAGCAAGACAAGTAGGCCTACATGTTTGACGTGCAGCTACGAGTGCTCCGCACATTATCTTTTTTCAGTCACTCAGCACTCAATGTATGCGCTAAAAACTACCTGTCTTTGAAGAAACGTCTGCTCTAAATGTGTTATGAAACTCCTTCCATATGTCAGACAAATTTAAAAATACACACCCTCTTACGCAACCCTCCGAGTCAATGTCCTATGCTCGTCATAATACACGATGTTCTAGAGAACAGTATTGCAAATGGTATACTCCATGACGTAGCCTTTATTCTAGCGTTCCTTACTTTCAGTATATCATACCGTTTCTGGGCAACGCGTAAATTCAATTTGATTTACTGCCATACGGAAAGCACGGCCTTCTTTGCGCCTGTTTTGACGAAACCCACAAATACTCAACGGCATTATGTGCCGATCTCTTATATTGAGGTCATTTAGATAGAACAATAAATATGGAAATTACGGATGGAAATTTTATTTACTCCCCTAAGTAAAGTACAACTTTCAATGCGTCGGTTTTCACGATACTGTCAAAAACTCGATAATTCTTTTGGACACCTCATGCTGAATTTTATCCAAATCGGACAAATAATGTAAAGGAGTAACATCAAAATGTTATTTACGCTAAGTAAGTTTCACCACACAAATGCCAAAGACGCCCTTTTGCATACCTTTGTAATTTTTATTGCTGTAAGTAGACGAATTTAAATTTGCTATAAAGGAACTGACCGTTTTGTAGCAGAGACCCTACTATACCTATTACACACCCCAGATGTAACTTCTTTTGCTATACATAATTGTAAAAATCTGTCAGAATAAAAAGTGGGGCATCATTGTCCATTTTGCTCTAACTGGATATTTCCTGTGTTTTTCAGTTTTCACATGTTGGGCCTAATGATGGCTTCGATAGAAACCTGAAGTATGCTGTCATCTTATCTTTTAATAAATAAGTTGCTTTGGCTGAAATACAATCTTATTTGCCTGTAGTTCCTTTTTACAAAACAGCAGAAAATAAGTGTTATAAGTCTTATATTTTCGTAAGTGAAAAACCTACACTGGCTGTGATTATATCAGGGGAATTCGTCGCCCTACATTTATCATTGTTTCTAGAAATGAAACAAAATCTTGGCTATCACAAACTTAAAAGCGATCGCAAAGTAGAGGGATTTATGGCACGATGGCTAATGAAACAGTACACGGACTTCTGTCAACAGGGAACAACAAACTGGTCTCGCGATATGATGCTTCAGTTGTGACGGGGGCTTTGCGGAAAAGTAGTGGGATAGCAAGCAATACAGCTGAATATAAACTGTTTTTGTTAGGGCTGAAAAGTAAGAATTTTCTAACCGACCCGTCACGTATTAAAGTGTAGGGTTCGAGTGTGTGGACTGAATTTGACCGGCCCACCGCTTAGGATCCATTTGCTGATTCTTGTGAACAGGGGAATGAGCCGTTCAGGGAATTTCTTGATCGCCTGAATGACTACTGTCATATTCTAAAGAAAGTGTTTAGTGAGCGAAGTTAACGTCCTATGCACAGCTGAAGGGAGAATAATGCATAATTATCATCCGTAGCCGAACAAGGTTGGAGAACTCTGCTGTATATTTGGCACCGTGGAAACAGATCTGTGTTTATAGCGACCCACTCTCTAGCACGTGGAAGCCGATGACACACCCGGGCGAAACCAACAGGAGGGGAAAGCTGCTTCATGGCTGCGTCCAAGTCTATAGCACGTGCAGCCTGTGGTCCGAAACAAAATACCTGTATTGGTGTACGTTTTGTGTGGATTAAAACTGTGATGTTCCTATCAGTAGACGATACTTAATTTAATGCGATGTATCCGCACATTCCGTGTTCTTACACTAGACACAAAATGTATTTACGCGTAAGCCTACCACCACCACCACCACTTTTACATTTCTTTCCAATGCCTTACAAATTTCGGTCCTTTTATCGCCGTCCTGAACACAGCAGCTGCCACGGTATGTACGGGTGGATGCAGGTTTTCTATGCGAAAGCTCTGCCGTGCTCGGTGCTGCGATAAAGAACGACCATGTCGTTTTATATTCTCTTCCTCCCTTAACTTTACAGTGAATATCACACTTAATTTGAATTAGCATTGAAATTTATTCGATGTAACAAAATACAGTGGCTAGACGATTAAGAAAAACCGTGTCGCCCCTGCTCCTTTCCGTTCATGTGGCACTACATCATTCTGAACACGTGTCTCAGTTGTTAAATGTAAGTTACTTCTGTATATGTATGTGTAACTCGAAAATATATGTCTCAATTTTCCTTCCCATTTCGCCAAATGGAGACCTTTATAACAGCAAAATTGTGTCATTCGAAGTCGTTATTTGGCCCCCGGGGCGAGTAATTACAATGGCCGCCCCTAAGATAAATTATGAAATTTATAAAATTAAATCTTTTACTAAATGTTCTTTTACTTTAGCTCAATAATTTTAAAATTTTGAGCGCAAAAGTCACATATTTTTATTTAAAATATTCATTTAGCCGCCCCTTGCACTCTGCCGCCCGCGGCGACCGCACCACTCGCCCCTCCCCTGTCTACGTCCCTGGTCACTCGGAAATGACTTATGCTATAAATTTCTTCGTTTCGATTTCGATACAATTAGTTGTAATGCCCACACATCCCACGGGCTGTATATGATATACAGTGCATAGCCCATCAAAATCCTTGGTCTTACGACCATAAAAGCTAATTTCCAATTTAACAGGGAACATCCTCCGAGTTTCTTGTCCTGGAGCACGCCTTCTAGCCCGAAGAATGTGGTCAGTTTGATTCTAAAATTTCATTTCTTACTTTCCTTTTTGTGATCAGGGTAGATGGACGAAAGGCTGATGATCATGTACATTTATAGTTACCATCCCACTTTATGGCATATTGCATGATTCGTACATGTTCTGCAGAGCGTATTATACTGGCACTGATATCTATACAGGATTAGTTGTACTACACATTACCTGATGCAATAAAAGCTGTGTGTTTAAAACTTATCGCCTCTGTTGGTTACCTGCAAACTATCAGCGTTTAATTAACTGTAATCCCTCGATACAGTGATGTTTAAATCATAATTGTCTGATCTAGAATGTTGATTTTCTGCGTTAAACAGCCTTGTGTACTAATATCCGAAGCTCTTCACAACTTGATTCTCTATGTTAAAGTGTACCTCACAACCAGATAATAATTTTTGGATTTTGACAACGTGTGTGGTCGCAGGTTGATCCCGACGTTTCGGAGAAAAGTTCATATTCATGGTGACAATTACGTCCAGGTAGAAGCTTCTAAATTGACGCAGTTTAGGTGTTCTTAAGGTGGATATTTCAAGGTTGTCGGAAATGTCGGTGTTAACCTACAACTATATACGCTGTAAAAACCTACAGGATCCATACCCAACGTAAAAGCCTGAAAACCTATAGGCTGTACCTCGTAAGATATATAACACTGCTGGCTGTGCAGCATTTCGATATATGTCTTCATACAAACGATGTGATTACCAAAATATCTTCTCAGCAGACTCGCCGGCTTTGCGGCTTATATGCAACATAAGAGTAACTAATCCCATAGTACAGGCTGTTCCGTAAAAGAATTGTTAGGAACTATAAATTCCTGGCCTTTATGAAGCATTTGAACCGAAACTTATATAGAGCCAGTTAAATCCATACCACTCTTCCAGATGTCCTCAAGGACAATAATAATATTACCATTCCCTATATGTTCTCACACCCAGTCTGTCTTCCCTGAAGAGTTTAAGAAGAAATATTTGTCTTTATTTCGTATTTTCCCAAAACCTCTTTCATGTCCTGCACATCTATTCTGTGTCTCATCCTCTTTTGTTTGTCGCTTTCTCCTGGTCTTTGTCATTTCATCTGTCACAGATCTGACTCATTACTTTCTTTTATAAAGTCTAAAAATTATATATCTTTTTGTAGTAACTGGCCAAATGTTGTGCCCAGATAAAGCAGCAGAACTTGTTACTTATTTATTGTTGTGTTCCATTTTTACGGTGTATTGCATATTCTAAGACATACCGTTATAAGCTGCATTTGTGTGTCGTGCTGTAACGTACACTGAATCATATATTCTTCTATTTATCTTCCACTATATTTATTGCACCTCTTACAAATCACGTTCGGGCAATAGGCCTGTATGTCCTCAACTTCTTTTCAGAATATTTCAGCTAAAGCACAAATAACTGATGATCCATTTGGAGTAAATATTTCTTGTAGCCAACATCCTTTATCTTTTTCAAAACAATTTTGATTACTGGTTAATTTTTGTGACCAAAATTTCAGTAGATGTGCACATATTATCTGTTATTTTGTTATAATTATTTAATAATTTCTTAACAATATTTGCCACTTGTTTAGTGAGTGTGTTAGTATACAGATTGGCTGTATTAAAGTCGCCATTATTTATGTGCTTTCAAGTCAGTATTTATGTTATTTGTTCTACACATTACTGTGTTATTTATGTTGTGTGTATAACTACGCTTGATGTTCCCTTTGAGTCATTTGGCTAGTGATTTTGCTAGAAGAAAGCATAAGAATTCAGAAAATTGTGGAAGGACTTTTCCTACATTGATACTCCAGCGTTAAAATTATTCCTAACAAATTAGGTTATTAGAACATCCAAGTTCGATATCCCGACTTTAGTATAGGAAGGGGTGGCAGAAATTTGTGATCCGTTTCTTGCGGTTGTATTGATATAACTACTCTTCAGAGAGTGCACGTATTATTGGTAATGAAACAAATATTAAAGACGCTCTTTCCCTTTTAAATTCTAGAAAAATATTTTGCACACACGCTTGGCAATCCTTGTAGAATAGATGCAGATATATCTATGGATGTCTAAGTGGAATGTGACAGATGTTGACATCTTCCACATATAATCTGGCTTGTACGTCATAGCTAAACCTATGATTATACAGGTTACACAAACTTCAATGATCTATTACAGAACATTTTAATATGCTAAATACAAACTATAGATTGGATGTAAGTTCCTTTTAAAGTCAGAGTTTTAAGTCCCTTGGCGTTCAGTAAGACCTTAATTAGAGATGATTTTTGAGTTTTTCCATTTTCACAGCTTACAAAGCCACTGCTTTTAGGAAGTTTATTGTACGTCCGTCTCAGGTATATAGGTCTGAGGCTATTCCTACGAACTCAAATGATGACTTCTCACATTATTCCCCTGTAAAGCGTTATTTCCACACATCACAGACGATATGCCTGTTGATCCTGCCAAGGGACGTCGAGATGCAGTTAGAGGTGAAGTAAGATTTTTAGCGTCTCTTTTAAGTTTCTCCTGGCCTTTATGACTTCAAAGCTCCAATACATGTGTGGTCGTAATGAACCCACCGCTACGCAATTGTTTTAATACCAGATTTTATAATTTTATTGAAATTGATTTGCTAAACACAGCATATAATGCGTCTGGTAAAACCGTGCTTAAGCATCGCGTTACATCTTTTACGTCGTTGAAGCTTAATTTCTATAAATTGTTTTTCACTTTTTGATCTTCTGCATGTGTGTTATCCTCTAGTTCTCCTACTTCCATGTTTTCCTCTCTTTCCATCAGCTTGCAACTGGCTTATTTATAGAGTCCGTTTTGACGTCAGCAATTTTGTATGTGGGTGGGGCAGTGGCCTGTTTGCACCCGGACACGCGCCAAATATGAATCACGGCCCCCACCACAGCACGATCCCATTAAAGAAGAGGCTGTCAAGTTCTATTAATCGAAGACGTTTGTCATGTAAAACGTTGTATTGTGTATGGAATATTAAAGCGCAATAACACCCAGCAGGCCTGAAACAAGCCCCAAATAGAAACCAAGTTAAAATGTGGAGTTACAATCAACTCCGTGCAGCAAAGCCCCTTCGAGAAGATAAAGTTTCTCTCAAATGATCTAAAGAATTCCCAGTTTTTAATGGAACACGAATGTCCACGCAAGACGGTTACTGGCCCTGACTTGGTCCACATTACTCCAGTCCGCATGCTCATATTCTGTTTCTTTAGACTGTCTTCACACCTACGTCTGGGTCTCCCAAGGGATCCCTTCCATTCGAGAATTTTGACAAAACTCTTGGCTTTTCTTTTCTCATATCTCCCATGCTTGCTACACGCCCATCTTATCCTTATTTATTTGCGCACGCTAATGTGGACTTGGTGGAGAGTAAAAATTGTGAAGTCCCTGCTCCATTCCCTTGTTATTCCCTCTTCCTTTGATACAGATATTCTTCCCAGTACCTTCCTTCCAGTATCCACCGATCTTTGTGTTCTTTTGCGTGAGAATTCACATGTCACGCTAATAACCTACGTGACAGATGTTCAGTAAAAGTGTAAATTGCATGACTCTGTCGCACAGCAGAATTTGCATTCCTTATTGCAATGGTAATGGGTCAGATTAAATAGTTTTGGTAAAGATGAAAAATTAACCGTTTAAAGCCTAGTGGTTAATATTTTACGGCCAGATTTAACACTAAAAGCTCTACATTTTGCCCACACAGTTCGTGTATTCTGAATGAGTCTTGAAATAAGCAGCCGTTGTTCCCCCACACAGCATTAACAAATATGTCACTGTAGTGGAAGCGCACCTTGTTCTTTGTGAGGTATGACTGAATTGTTATATACTCGTATAATGCAGACTATTCGTTCTCATTGACTTAATGTTTCCGGCTGCCAATACGGCCCTGTGGGCGACTTAGCCTCCAACAGAAATGAGTACCAGGGCTATCTCCTTGGGGGTAAAAGCGGCCGGTGGGCACGGCTGACATCCTTACCACCTTCATGTGCCGATTGTCTAGAAATCCTGGGAGCCTCAACCTCCTGGAGCCCTAAGGGCCTGTCCAGGCCTGCAGTGGGATAGCTAATGCAGATAATTTGTAGTCTTAAAACGGTTGATGTTTATAATTTTTGGAAAGAGAAACTTAAGCATATTATAATTTATATATTTTTATTATCATACTGTCTTCCTCCCTGTCTGCCTCCCTCTCTTTCTTCCCTCTTGCTCTCCTCCACCCTTTCTTCATCCCCCTCCTTCTCGGTGTTAGTATGACCATTTTACATTGCTTGATGGTTAATCGAGACATAACTTAAAAGTGACAAACTAGTGAATTTTAATTTGGCTAAATTTCAAAGCATATTCTGTAGCCCTAGTACATGCAGAAGTACATATATACTGCAAGGTACAGAGTCATATACCTAAGGAATGCAGTTACTAATCGAATGAGATGGAACATGTCCTACGTCACGGCAGATTTACCTGTGGGCAGTATATCGACGTGATATAAGGTTACTTTATGTAAAGATATAATGCACGTAAAATAGGTGTTTGTGTGTTAAAGGATTAACTCCACAATCGTGGAGACTAAAATAGACTTCCGAGTCAGTGCAGTTCATACAATAAAATGTTAGAGTCGGTTTTAAAATAGTGATTCTCTCTTTACAATGACTAATGCAATTGCAAAACATTTATGACGTAAACGCGTTCTTGTGTAATTGATGGACGTTTCACACGCACTGCAGAGAGTATTTACACAATCAATCAGCCTTCAGACATTGGTCAGTTCTGTAGTTGAGCACTGACATGCAGCAGTCAAGTCCAGAACTATAGTGTTACGTGAAACAAATTTTCTTTCTCTCGTCCAAACACTTTGATACACAAAAACATTTCCTCCCGTTACGAAATTCGATAGTCTTCATAGAGTGGAACTAATGACAGTAACAAACAGTTTAACTTACATAAACAAGTTTCTCGGAAGAGGTTTATACATTCTAAACCCTTTATGCCAACTTTATTATATAAGTAGGAGATGTCAAAATAGATGGACTTCTGAGACTTTTCATTAAAAATGCTTATGCTGTATTTACACTTCTGTTGCTGTATTCTACCACCGTTCGTATATAGTAGGCTCAAATTAAGATCAAATTCTGTGCATCTTTTTCTAAGTCATATAATTCCATTTGCTGTATATGTTTCAGTCACTTGACAGTACTGTCTATCAATATGTATATACGCAGAAATACGCGTTTCGACATGGCCTTAGTATCGTCAGGTGTGAGAGCATAGTTACTTCTCACACTTTCTCGGTGTGGTGTTTAATTATTTTTAATATTAAAACCATATGTTTAAGTATAACATTATTAATTCTTTAGAGAATTTAAGAATTTAGAATAAAAAATAAATTTGAAACTTAAAAAGCACTTTGTTATATTTCAGGATATAACACAAAGACTGAAGCTTCGGGTCTGTGCTGTTTAAATCCTCTAAGCGCATCAGGTGTCGGTACACACACTAGTATATCAGTCCTGTTTCTAATTTTTGCTTTTGAAGGTCCAGGATCACATGTCGTGGTGATGTTGATAAACTCTGTAATGTCTTGATTGCGAATTTTCGTAGACATCATCTTTCAGAAGTGTGTATTTCTTATTTCATTTTGAGTTCTTTATTGGCCCCTGCTGCTGCATGTTAGCTAATGTAGGACTAACCTGAGCTTGCACGAGTGATGATGATGCGACCGTACCGAAACGCACAGCGTTACGTGTGTACTGACGTATAGGCTAATAGTGTAAATGACAGAAATGTATAATGGAAATTTTAATATCAAGACCTTCAGTTTCTTACGAAAGTGTTGAATGTACTTTTCATGAAACTTTAAATAAAGATTTAAACTTCTATTTGACTTCTTCGAATAATTTATTTCGTTAATATCACAGTCTTGCTTCCATATTGTAACTTATGTTTTCTCCAACTGAGAAAAATAAATTAACTTTCACCGGTCTTGACTTTGCGTTACTAATTTTTGTAGAACTATTAGCACAACTTACGTATTATTTTTTCTGAATTCAGTTTATAATCACGAAATAGAAAAAGAATTCAGAAACATGGCAATATTAATGAGACGTACACTTGATGGCCTGCAGGCCTATGCGTACTTTTTACAGTGATTCTGTAAAGTTTATGTACAGTGGGGATAAGAACCAAATTAAACTGTACCAACAAACATTGCTGTGCTTAATTCAGTCGGAATGCAAACAGTAGTTTCGGATGTTTGGATGTACAGATGCACTTACTTCATGCGCTTCACGCAAGTAACATGTAAAATTAAGTGAAAATCGGTCAGATGTAAAAGGAAATATGATGTACAATCACTTCTGCTGAAAGAAAAGCTGATGTCTGATAAGGAGCCCCATGGAGCAGATTCCTTCTTTAAAACCAGACAGTCGCTCACCTTGTCAATAAATTCTGTTTTTTATGGAACGCGGAGTTTTATTACACTGTATAAAACAAAAGGTAATATTATCCAGTCCACGCCTTTTAATGTATTTTAGAATCCATTTTAATATTATTTCATATACGCTTAGTTCTTCCAAGTGGTCCCTTCCCTTTGCCTGATTGCGGGGAAAGGGCTGAAGTTAAATGTGCACAAGTCGCATGGTCTCCAGACGAAGCAACCTCTCAAGTGGTTTTAGATAAAGACATTGGACGGTTCTAACTTCATGTTACTCGTACCTTCTGATTAGACTGTTTCTATGGTATGAAAACATCCTATGAAGTTCTATGGGGATATTGTGTCCCTGTGTGTCGTAGGCCCATATACGTGGAATAAACACCCATTTACTAAGAGATTACTGGGCATTAAATTGTTCATGAATTCAGCTTGACATGAATTTACTTAAATGTGTATATAAATGTTTATTACCACAGGTTTATTATGCAGCAACTGGTAACAAGTAATTATAGCATTCTTTAGTGTTTATGCGGAACTACGACAATGGCCTGCATAGACACGTACTGACAAAGGCGTTGAACGTAACGTGCAAATGGGCGAGGCAAAACAGATTCAAAGAGAACAAATTATTAGGATTTTTACGAAGGTCGGTAAGGAAATGAGATCGGCAGTGCATATATTTGGGTTCTTAATTCTCAACTCTATTAATAAGAGCTCGGTTTTATTGTACTGCTATCCCACTACTTTTCCACATGGTCCACGCCGCAATTCAGGCATTTGTCCTATCGTGGAACGAGCTTCTCTGTTCCCTGTGAATAGATGTCCATGTCCCGTGTTATTAGCCATTGTGTTACGCCTGGAGATCATCCCTTAAGTCTGTTGACTGCCACAATTTTTCTTCGGGGGGTGGAAGCTGATAATAGTCGCTCGACGTTAGATCAGAGCTAGATGTGGGATGCTCCAAGGCTCTTTAGTTACGAAATTATACGTCACGTAAACTCATTTTCTTAACGACTGTGATGTATGTGCGTGAGGGAGCCGGTATAGTGACTAGGCTGCAGGCTGAACAACCGAGTAATGGTGGTCCTGTTTCCAGAAGGGGTGAGAAATGTTTCTTCTCCAAAAAGTCCACTGTGGCTCTGGGGCCCACCCAGCCTTTTATTTAATTTGTATTCGGGATAAAGCGGCTGAGGCTTGAAACTGACCACGCAGCTTCACCTAGTGCCACGGTTAAGAATGAGTGGAACTCTACCCTCACTTTCCCTAAAATTTCGTAGCGTGCACGGGGACAGTTTTACCTTTAATCTTATATGTGTTTGTGAAGTTATATCAGTCAGTGTGTGAATTCTGAATTCCGAGATGCAAGGCGATTACTTAACTATTATTTGGTTAAAATGTTAAAAGAAGCTGTGTCTGGTTTCAGTTTCTGTCCTACTGCTTGTAACGTGATCAGCTTGATAGAAGATACAGTAACATTATATACATGCATATATGTATGTATATATGTGCGTATGTGTGTGTGTATGTATGTATGTACGAGTATGTATATGTGTGTGTATGTATGTGTATATATATATATTTATGTATGTATGTATATATGTATGTACATATTCATGTATGCTGTATTCTTCATTTATCACCTTTTCGATGTGTGAAGTTGCCAGTCCGAATTGCCTGTTTGATACATGCTTGAATACCTACAGGATTGAATAATCGGTTATAAAAAATCTTGAGTTGAGTTTTCTCTTCCTGACTTGGCTGTTGTTACTAGTAAGTGACTGTAAACACGCCTGGATCACTTCTTGATCAGTTATACTTCTTCTGTACACTACATCTCCAACACAGGACATGCAGAGTCATAAATAATAAATCATTTTCTTGAACTGATTTTGCATTCATGAAAAGCAATTTTTATTCTCTCTTTTTCGTATATGAAAATTAAAGTCTTTTTCAAGTATCTAGAGTCATATTGTTTGTCATATTGTCTAACACCGTTAATAAATTTGTAAACACACTGCACATATCGGAACTGAATTAACTGTACTTGTAATATTGTAATACTGAAAATACAATAGCCAAATAATAAAGAGACAGCCAGCGTCGTTGTAACGGAAACCTTCGTGCTCTAAATTTAGCCACTTTTTTCTGCGTTTGAAACATTTATTTCTTCCGTATGCACATATTGCATCTCTCTTAGTCCCGGATAGTGTTCGTAGCACTTCGTCTTCAAGTACTTTAATGTAGGGTCTTCACTTATCTTTACAATAAAAGGCCACGTTGCACAAATATACATAATGTTCCTCAGAACATATGCCGAACTTCAGGTGGTTATTCCTAGTTATGTTTTGAGTGAAAAGGAGTGTATAGTAACATAAACCATTAAGTAGCTACGTATTCTTCTTTAACATAACTTGTGACAAAACGTATATACTTAAGTGGTTTGCTATTCGCAATCATCTCCTGCGCTGACTATGCACAACGTGTTCTTTATAAAACAACACGTGTCACTTTCGTGGTTGTTCCGTATGACAGCAATACTGTCAATTACGCTCCATGACAGTTCATCTCATGTGTTCGGTTCGTCAGTTACTCGAAAACTTTTATGTGTATCCACAAATCCAAAGCAAGGAACATCAAGTCCGGCGACAGGTGTGGTCATACGTGCAGAATTCCACGGCAAACCCAACCATTTCGTAGCTCTGATTCAAGCGCTTCAATACTTGTAGATCAAAATAAGGCAGAGCGCCGTCGTGATGCAGCCACGTATTTAACCTGGCCTAGAAGGAAAAGTCTTCCGCAAGAAATAGTAAATCGTGCTGTATAAAACCTAGTTAAACTGTTAAACATCCGTCTTGAACGAATGGTCCCTTTAGTTAGTCGTCGATGAAGTCGCACCACAAGATCACAGAAACATGTTAGAAGTTGCTTGCAATAGAACGGGGAGTAATGTTGGGGGACAGTACAGGGATGGCGTGGCATCTTCTTATCCCACATTGCGTAAACTGGCGTTCATCATGAAACAAAATGTATTTCACAAGCCGAGGCTGTTCTACAGTCCAACGACGGAAATATACTCCAGCTGCGTAATCGTCTCAATGGAAATCATGCACACGTGAGCACTGATACGGTTACAGACTTTCCTGATGTAAGATTCGCCTTTCCTGCATTCGAGGTCTGTACTGAACGGGAAATTCGGCGGACACTTGCTCTCGGGCGGCGTGTGGCCTTTCACATTATATTTTCTTGGCCAAAAACACGTTGTAATACACCACACGGCGAATGGTCTTGTGTCTTGCAGCTGCTGTTACACGCTGCTGAATACCGCTCTGCTTGGTTTGAAACCAACGATGTACTCTCCAATCAGTGCCTCTGCGTCCCCATTACACACTCCGTAAGAAAATGAATGTCTGTATAACATTCATTTGTGAACCGTGTCTACATCGTCGCTCAAGACAGGGGCACTGCTTGTCGTGAACAACCAGACACAGAACGGTCATCTTACCATAATAACTGAACACAACATCTTTGCCAGCTGGTGTGTGTGTGTATGTGTGTGTGTGTGTGTGTGTACATGGTACGGGCGAGTCCATTATTTCAGCTATGGTAGGTGTTATCCGCTGAGACAAGCGACAACACTGGTAAGTGTTCCCAACTCTACCCATGTTTGTGTAACGTTTTCTATTCTAAACAAGCCACAACGCAACTGTCTGGAGTTTGGCGGACATTTTGTGGAATATTCTGCACGACAAGGTAAAGCTGTTGCACATTGTAGCTGTAACTTAATACTTTAAGAAGCGTAAGAGATCAGTGGTTCTGACCCACGGGATTATAAAAAATAGGAGTCATTTTCCGAGGTCTGGTTGTACAGTTTAAAGACCCAGACCCAGGTAGAGGGTGAAGGAGACCAGCAGGGCCATTTTCCCCAGGATCCTGGCCTAGCAGCGCACCAAATATATTATTACCTAATTTTAAAAATTGTATGAAAGGAAGAATATGTTGTTTTATTATTCTTCGCCTTTGATAGATTTTCTTTTGCATTATTCTGATATTCTTGTATATTTATGTGGTGTTCGCTGTGGGGTGGGACTCCCACTTTTGTGACTGACCCGGGCCTTAAACATATGTGTGTATAAGTGTGTATTTACACGACTAACCGTATCGATTTTGTAAAGCATCGACATAAAAGACAACATAATCACCTGCTTTTACCATTTACAGTTATGTTTTATGGACACAGGTGCGAGTGAAATTACTAAAGTTATTAGAAGGTCCTGGGTTTTCGAGTTGGAATAAGGAGAAATAAAAGTAACTGTAACTGAGTTAGTGGTCTGTTGAGTCCTAAAGCCTGATGGAAAAGAAGAGTGGAAGAACGAAATGAACCTTATATTATTTAAGATGTGCCAGTAGGTAAAGTGTGGGAAGCCATCGTCCTCCTTCAGTAGGGCTACTCAGTCAGGCAATACCTGATGACATCTCGGTTCTGGAGAAGATGTCTTTAAAACAAACTGGTTGCTAAAAGAACAATAAGAACAAAGGAATGTAAGTTATATAATAGTGAATTTCTATTTATGGTATAATGTGTTGGATGTGTCTTTGTGATTATGATTTCTTGCCGTCTTTGTCACTAGGTGTAGTTATTTGTTTCCTTGTCCATGTCATAGATAAACCTCTTAGTCGCAGAGTTCAGTCACAAGGGATTGAATCGGGATTTGTTGTTGACTAAGTGACACTGAACACACTTTGCTCCTAGTACTTTTTTCCCCTTCAACTATTATTCAATCAGAGCTCCGTATTCATTCGTCTGTCATCTGGCGGGTGGACAATGGAGCCCACCAGAATCCGCAGTTCCGCAGAGACAGAGTCTCACACCACCACAGCAATCAGTTTTCTTCAATGAACATCACTTTGTCAAACAGCGGGCGTGGTGGTCCTTGACATCATGTCACTTCTTCTTACAGGAATTTGTGAAAAATGTCGTCCGTATGGTGCTTATGCCACACAGCGTTGTAGCAAGGAAGATTCGAATAACACGACTCACATAGCGACTGGAAGAAGAAATGACTGGCTTCATCTGAACAGAACTGATTACGTTTCGTGATATCTGCCGTGTTTCGAAAGGATCGTACGTAGAGCACTTGTCAGGAAAGACTTGATGGCAGTTTTTCCTATCATTCTGCATCCATGCAAGTCTGCTTTCGGTACGAACAGGGCTGTAAATTTTTAAAATTGTGAAGTAAGTTTAAAATTACTCTGTATACATTTTGTATGTTGGAGTTGGCCTAGTAGGTTTAAAATTTCGAGTGCCAGAAACGACATCTCGCGGAAGGCGTCAGTCTTCACATTTCATATTGTCAGTGCAAAATTTTACATCTGCTCACGTTACCTCAAGAGGAACCAGCGGAACAATTTATCTTGTCTTTAACAGTAGTTTAACACTTTCTGTACATTTATGTTGCTATTTGTTTTACAACAA
Organism: Reticulitermes speratus; assembly: GCA_021186555.1. Taxonomy (NCBI): domain Eukaryota; kingdom Metazoa; phylum Arthropoda; class Insecta; order Blattodea; family Rhinotermitidae; genus Reticulitermes; species Reticulitermes speratus. The sequence goes on along the minus strand of JAJKFL010000003.1, from coordinate 32,033,990 downwards.
TATAGAGTTTGAGAAAGGACAGAAATTTCCCATTTGTTAGGTGCCAGTGGGCTAGATGTCACCAGTTCTTGAAGCTGAACATCACTACATCAATTACTAACATCACATGTGAACACAGCCGTATGAATATAAACAAGTTCAAGCAAGAGCCGCCGTTAATACGTCATAGAAGAGTTTACTTCAAGAATTGTTAACCTTCTCATCCTTATATGGCAAGTAAACGAAGGTTTGGCTTCATTAATCCGTACCATTTACACCATAGAAAAATGAATTCAGAGAAACATATGCACATTAGAACAGTGCGGACTGCTGACGGAAGTGCTTTGAATGCGCAATTTAACGTACTCACAGTGATGAACTAGATCTTTGAATGCCTATTTCTTCTTTTAGAGGCAAACGTATTATTATTATTATTATTATTATTATTATTATTACTGACCCACAATATTTGTGAAGATTTTAAATCTATTTAACATTTTTGTGGAGGTAGTGTCATGTAAGGTTTATGAAACAATGGGATATACTACGAAAATTAGGACCATGCAAGTTACATTTTCATACCTCCCACAAGCGACGGAATCAGTGAAACACCATGACGAGCTCTTACCACTGTTCAGTGTTTCTGTGAGCAATATTGTCTTTAGTAAGATTTCAAATCAGATATTTTTTGTGTATTTTCATTATTGCTTTCTCTAGGAATATATGTATTAAAAGATACAGGGCGATTCCACGTCAAATCACGCAGTAAAAGACTTTGTATTTTTATTTTTTAATCCTGTACACTCTTTGGACAGCTGGGGAAGCTAATTGTCCCCGTGAATTTTGAGCCCTCTAGGTCGGTTGGGTTTCGAAATATGTAATTTAAAATTTCTCGTGATGTGGTCAAATTTATCCCATGCGCCACTCTTTAGAACCCTCCTATCTACGGAACCGTTTAAGAGTTTAACGAGAGCTCACTCTAGAGCTAATATTGTGCGCTTTAAATCAGCATATAGCGTATTTTTATTGATTTGTACTTAAATAGAGGCATCTGCAGTTAAATATTTGACTTTTATTTTCACCCTCCATTCCAAATCCGACGCCAGAGTAAAACATACCACAAAATTCCTTGTTTTCTTCCCTACAATAAGGACTTTTTAGAATACAATGGAATTAATGGTGAAAACATGACAGAAAACATATAGTTCCACGCGGTGCGCTCTGCTAGGCACAATGTGGTCGGTTCCACGCCACAGTGGTTCGAGAAAATCTCATGTCAGGTTGTAGTACCGACATGTTAATTACGTTTGTGTAAGATGACTGAGTATGGAAGACTGCAAAATAGGAAAAAGGCAGGCAGAGAAAAAATTTGGGAGCGGTTAAGTAGAGCAAGCAAAAAGATCAGCAAATGTAATACAACATTAAATATATTTCTTAATACGAGTTACTTATTTCTTCCAAATTATTCATCAGGATTCTCCGAAGGAAAAGGAAACGCTTAGCTTGAAGTCTGGTTCTTGATGTAGGAATACAAGGAACTTATAAAACAGTGCCGGCCACTGTATGCGCGCGATTGAATATACCTTGTGATGCGTTTTGTTTCTTCGCATTATCATGTGCTATTGTATAGCAAAATGAAAGTTTATTGAACTTTCCTTTTTCCCACTGATAAAAATACTTGGTGTTCAGTACCTGGTCCTGCGTAGGATGCTGCAGGCTCTCTTTTGTCGTAAACCTCGTAATTCCCCCCCCCCCCAATGCCATCGCATGGTCCTTTAGCATGTGATTGTGCGAAAATGTTCCATTCTGCTTTAACGTTGAATTCCTCTTCGTGATGGCGATGATTCCTATAATGTTACCAGTTTTTAGGCGCGTTCGCAAACTGGCGAAAAGCAACTATTAGCTTCGTCATGTGCGCATAGAACAACTCGACTCCTACAGGACGGATTTTCATAAAATTTGATATTTGGGGATTTGCCGAAATAATGTCGAGAAAGTTCAGGTTTTATTAAAATCTGACAAGAATAACGGGACATTCACTTGAAGACCTACGTAAATTTATAACATCTCGCTGAATTATTCTTAGAATGAGAAATATTTCAGACGTAAGATGTAGAGAAAATCAAAACATATTTTGTGTTCAATAGATTTTTTCCAGAAATCATGCAGTTTATGAGATATTGTGGGAAAACAAGAATGCGTCGTTCCGTTTCCACTGCAAAAATGGTTAAACGAAAGCGCCACAATGTTACGTTATACGTACACTGCTTAACTTGCGATATCGTGTAGATGCTCGCTCCATCGTAGTGATAATGCCTCTTCTGTACTCTGTTATAGTCGACGATGATACGTAATTGTTAAGTTCCTTGAATAGGGGCACAACGACTGTGTCGTGTTTAAGTCAGTCTGATGTTAAGACAGACAGTTTGCAGTCTCCTTTATTATTTCGGTTGCATATGACGAAATGATGTGTTTTTAACTGACAGTATTACCTTTTGAAGCCGTAGACTGCATCATGGATTAGGAATGCGTTGTTGTCTGAAAAATTACAATAACAAGATACCCACTCGTTTGAATGTCTTTCATTTCAGCTGTACATGCATTCTCATTCGTAGCTTAGAGTGTATGTTTCTTGAATGCACAAAATGTTTCAGCAACAAATCTATAAACTCGGCAGTGCACTTTTCAGTTATTTCAATAGTATTTTCATCCATTGATCCCATTGCTTGCATGATACCACATCTGCCATCGTTCAGTGCACTCTCTAGCTTTTTTTCAATTCAGATATCCCAGGGCACACAAAACTTGTTCACGCGATAGATGCCTTTGCCGATTTCACACAACTCCAGGTAACAGCACAGTCGTAGTAAGCCCTTATGACTATCACCACTGCTTCTGTCGCTATTCTGTGAGGTATTATTTCTTCAGTCATTAGCCTCATCAAATGAAGAGGCCATGTGCACCAGCAGACCCTCCGTAAAAACAACGCGAAATTCGCAACTGTGCAAGTTTAGATAAATAGATTTCACTATCGGAATATTTTTATGTTTAAGACTTCAATATTTCCACCAGACAGTACAATACTAACTTATTTTAGAAGTGTTCCTTCTTTCCATTTTGTTAGTGTCACAAAACCTTGTCCTTCGGTCATAGTGCCTTCAACGTCCGTCTCATATCTGTCCGTAAACGTTCGTTTCTTGTAGAATTCTCGTCGTTCCCAGTTTGGCACAACTAACTTGAATTACCTTTTTTTGATAAATCTTTAGCAACGCGGGGTAGGTGTGTCGTGACATTAAAGTCTTCTTGATTTTTCTAACAGTTCAAGGAAAAAATTGAATTTATCTCTGCTCTCAGCATTATTGAACGCATTTGGTATTCGTCCGAGATGCTGTTTTAACGTTGTTATTGGTCTTCGCTAAAGTCTGTTGCCAATTAAAAAAGAAGCTCGATATTTTCCCTCTTCTGGAATGTTACTTAGCGTAGATTAACTTTCCAGAAAAGCGAAGATCTCATTTACACCGTGGCGTAAGCGTAAAATTACGCAAAAAAATCCATTTTTTATATTTCCCCTTTGCGTGCTGCAGTTCTGCCATTTTATTCTTCGCTGTCGGCTCAACCCTCCAGATATCAAACATTTTATTGCATTGCGATATGATCGTTTCCTTCACAGATTCTGAAACGATTTCCACGCCACCCCTATCACCTAAGCCACTGCAAGTAGGCTCATCTCCTTCTAAAGTACAAGAGGTGCTTGATATGCTTCATGCATTTGGCAGTGCCAGTTCCAGTAACTTCTTCTGCATAATATGTCACAAGTTTTAAAATAAGTAGCATTAAGAAAAAGTTTGTTATAATTGTTTATCTCTCTGCTTCTCCTGCTTCACAGTTTGCAAATTATTTCTTCACCTGCTTTTTTTTTTTTTTTTTTTTTTTTTTTTTTTTTTTCATCCTGAGTCATGTCACAAAAACACATTATGTAACAAGTACTACCAGCTGACATGGGATTCTCCCGGAGCACTGGCATGTGGTGTGGAACCGCATACGTCCGCCTAGGGGCGCGCAGCGGGCGGAAAATTTTTCTGACATATTCTGTTCCACTATATCCTAGAAGTCATATTGTAGGGCAGGCAACAAGGAATCTCGAGATATGTTTTTACTCTGATGTCGGATTTGGGATGGAGGGCAAAATAAAAGACAGCTGTTTAATAGCAGATGTCTCTACTGACGTATGAAGCAATTAAAAGCGGTGTATCGCTTAATGTTACATTTAAAATGAGCTCTCGTTGTGATTCCTATCTTACACCATTTCTGACTTAGGCTTATTGTGTTCTAAAAAGTCGCGCGCGGGACGAATGTAACCAAATTATGTTTTCAGATTAGATATCTATAAATCTACTGGACCTAGACGGCTCAAACTTCACGACAGTTAGTTTCTCCAGCTGTCCAACGAATGCACAAATACGAAGCCAGTTTATCCTTTTTTCGATTTCACTTGGAGTCGCCAATGCTTAGACTTAGTCTAATGATTCTCAAACACTCTGGTTTATTATGCCAGTATTATGTGGATAATAAACGCGATTTTTCAGCAGTTGGAACTACTGCCTCCTTCTTGTGATTATTTGCCGTTTTACTCCTTAATGTCTAATAATTTTAAATGGAAGTGAAGACGGTTGGGATCGAAGAGGGGATCTTACGAACACTCGTGTAGTAACTGTTGTCTAGTATGTAACTAGTTTTATATTTGATTCTCACCGTAGTCACTAATAACACGTAACAAATTTCGTTTGATTAACAACAATAAATTGCCAACCTCCCAAGCGGCACGTGTATCAGGTGCGCCTTTGTGACAATGTTAATATTAGTGCGGTAGCGCTACGATCTCTAACGTATGTACACTGCACTACAATAAGTGTATTTGTAAATCTAACAGAACTCTGTATATTTCATGAAATGATAGATAAGAAACTGGTTTATTCGTTGTGTAATTAAAGTAATAAAAACACATTTTCCCTCAATAAGAATTCGCTTGCGAGCAAATATGCGTAAGAATTTATTTCGTTGCCTCGACCCTCTGAACACGTCGAAAAATGTTGACGCAATCTCTTTGAAATATTCTGTATGTAGGCTATTTCCTCTTAGTAATACACACGCTCATCCCTCGCCTTTCGCAAGTTCGTACTTCGTGGTTTCGCAAATTCATGCGGTCGTCTCAAGAATAAAAACACATCACTCGGACCCTTCAATGAATTGGAGCATCAAAACTGTTCGACAGCTCGAAAAGGTCTTCGAGCCATACCGCATGATGTTCAAGGAGTTGAAGAAAAAAATAAGCAGCTCCCATCACAATATTTCTGCAAATAAAAGAAAAAGAGTAAAAGATATAGGGTGCGGTCAAGTATTCGCGATTTTCCCTTTTCGCGAGAGATCTTGGAATTTAATCCCGCGACAAGCGAGGTTTGGGTGTAATACGACTTTTAATTGAAACGTTTTACCGTATGGTTGGTATTTAATTAAATATGACGTAACAATAAACCTATGCGACAATGAATTACGATGTCTGCAATGCGGAAGCCATGCAAAAGCAGATTTTATCTACAGAACAGAACTCCCGAGTCTTGTATAAAATAGCGAATAACACGTTTGGAATCACACACACACACACACATAATATATATATATAATATATATAGTTGCATTACATATTTACATTTGTGTACTGCAGTAGAGCAAGTTACGCTCACCCTTCTATTCCAATAGATTTCTTCCAGTTAATGGAGGTTGTCAGGGTCAGCCTTTAATGGTTTGATTAATTCAAAGGATTCGTTTCTGTGAAGCCACAGACGACGGTATAAACGTTTATATCTGCATGTTTAATTACATCACTAACTCGATGGAACAGAATCCTACTTGATAAGCTGTTAAGTCCTTACGCTGGGAAAATAATTGTTCGCCTTTTACGAAACACAAATCCTCATCACCGTATCTACGTACATGAGTCATCCTCCGATCCCTGTTCTGAGCTACATGAATCCAGCTCAAACTCTAAATTCTGTCTGTTTAAGGCCCAATTTTAATATTATTCTATAGTCTAAACTTAGACGTACAAATTAATTCTCCTACAACAGGATTTTACACTAAAATATTTTATGTATTTCTTAACTCTCGCATGCCACAACCCGCCCTTCTCAACATTGAATATTTGATCAGGTTCTTAAAATTGTATGAACATTACGAATTATGAAACTTATTACACATGAGTATATATTTACACCAAAAACAAAAGTCGTTCTAGACGCAAGAATTTGAAAGTCCTCGTGTACGCAAAGTAAATTTATACACTTTTGAACGTAAAAAAGGAAATGTATAGTTTATGTTGTACTGTAAGTCCTTTTGTCATTCAAAGTACCCATCTAAACTTTCTTCTCGTTCCAACCTGCAGCTCACGTGCCGTTAGTTACCGATGTCGGAGTACTATTTTGTTTGAAGCGTCAAACTGTGGTAGGTACTATTCTCAACATGTTCCGTGTGGTGCCTTGAAATGAGATAAACTGCTGAATACAGACTGGCTTTGTTTATACTTTATCTGAGAGTTGGATGTGTTGCCAACAGCCCCCTCTCCCTCTCCCTGAACCGGGAGCGAAAACTTTTCTGAATGTTGCTTGTAGTGGAAAATTCTGCACACAGGGCTTGGCTGTGATGCAGTAACAGTATATTATAACAGGAATATACTCTGCAGTCCCTGAGCAAACAATTTTGTATTATCATCTATGCGTTCAGAACTGTATTTGTCTGTTTATTTGTGGTTTGCTCTACGGCACTGTCAGTAGCTCAGATTATGTGACGTCAAATGGTAGGCTAATTAATGAGTTACGGTGCGCAAGGAAGTGGCTGTGGCTTCATGTAGGGCACTATCCAATTATTTTTATGGAGGGACTAAGTGAAATTATTAAAACCTGTCAGGCTAGCTCGTCTGAGGGCCTAGTTTTGAACCCGAGATCTACAGAATATGAAGCATGTGTGCCACCAACTCGACCATGATATTCGGTGTTTAATTTGAGTGATTTAATGTAATTAATTTGTATAAAAACTTGAGAAAGGAAATAAAAGTAAAACAAACACTTGTCCGTCAAACGCAACTGTATATTTAAAAGTCTGGAAATCAGTTACTGTAGACGTTTCGGCATATGATCAAGCCGTTGTCAGGCTGCATGTATGAATTAAGATGCAAAATTTTAGAATAGAATGGAATTTATTTGCTGAGTCACATTACATAATCGGTGATGTTTCTGCTAATACTAAGTTTTCCTCAGAGCACACCCTTTGTGTTAATCCTAGGTTTAAAATATTCTTGGTATACTATGTTGTTTACCATGCTTTTCTTTTAGTTGTTAGCTCTTATTCTGTGCTTTGTTTCCTACTTCATAGCCTATTGATCCTATGTACAACCTCGTTCTTGCTCTCCCTTCAACTTCAGTTCTCTTCTCTTCAGCTGGTTTTCCCATTTACATTTAATCCTATATGTAAAGACACCTAAATTTCTCAGTTCTGTGACCTTGTTGCCCTGAATATTCAAGTAGAGAACTCTGTCTTGTTACACCAACTAGTACTGTCTGATATCAAGTTACAGTTAAATGCTGATACAAGACAGCATTATTTGCTGTAAAAAGATCGAGATCTCAACTTGAATATTCATTAATTACAATTGTAAAATTTCATATTTTATTTCCTACATATAGCCTTGTGATTGCTTGATCATAATCTGAAGCGTGTACCTGTAGCTGATTTCCAGGCTTCTAAACGTATAGTTGTGTTTGACGGAGAAGTATTGGTTTTATCGTTATTGTAACACAACGGGATGAATCAACTCAAAGTTAGCAGCAATTACAGCCAATGAAGGAAAAATTGAAAGAAAAATAAATACGAAATAAAAATAATAACTTGAAATATGACAAATCATTTTGGTAGACACTGTCATAATTCAAGGTGTATAGACATATATTATAAGAGTATATTTTATATATATTTTAATACAGACGGTCACATGCTTCGGCTCCACTGCAGCATCAGCTCCCACGCGCACGAATGTCGAGCCGTATTTACTTACGTTTATGCTTGTGGTACGTCAATAGTAATAATAAATAAAACAAAGAAAGTCAAAATAAACTAGAAATATCATGTGTGCATTTTCTGTGGTGAACATAAAATTATAGATGCGCCTATGTTTTGGCTTTGTTACCTTCGTAGTATAGGCTATGTTTGCGACCGCTACATAGTTAGGAGAGGTTGCATTGTATCTCCCTGTTTATTAGTTTTAATTGTGGTGTTAGATAGGAATTTCTAGAATTATTTGAATTTGCTTTATTAGTGTTTATATGAGTAAAATTAAGTTTGACGTTAGGCTCGAAATACAGCAGCTTGTTGGTCACTAAATACAGCAGTATTTACACTGTACTCGCTGTGCGTGCGCGACCTCTGCGCGCCTGCCTAGATCTTGGATTTCTTTATCTGCTGGCTAGGGAAAACTTATTGTAACTTAGTTTTATGTATTTTCTCTTTCGACTTACCATAAAAATAAACTGAGTTAAATAAGGTTTTACATTTCTATGTTTAGAGCGACTACAAGTGGACCCTGATGACGGGCAGCCGGAACATATAACTGTCTGTATGTATTAAAATATTTGGTAAAAGGTGATATTTGTACGGTGAATGCATAAATGTTTTGACATGTGTAAAAAATACAACTGTATGCTACAATACAGAGTAAAGTACAAAAACAGCTGCCAATATCGCAGGGAAAGGTTAATGTGTACACGTGGCTACTGAAGAGTTGTACACGTTATCTTAAGTGATGAGGCATTAAAGCAAAAAAAGACTTCAGGGAGACGAAATGCAATTTTTGTTGAAGACGTTAGTGTTCCAACAAATACCATACAAGCAGAAAAGTTCAAGCTTAGGAGCTAAGCTTGTCGCGTAGTTTTGGTGAACAAAAGGAGGGTTGTCGCTGATTACGCAGGTCAACGAAATCATGGCAACACAAAAGATATCCAACTTTTTAAATTAATTTTTTACACTAATACAAAATCCATAAGAAAAATTTACACCACTTAAATTTTGAAGAAACTGGTAACGACTATTTTATGCGTTCTTCACGAAGAAAAAAAATAACGCTACTATAAAGGACGCCTTGGTAACTTCTCTGTGCCACGTCACGGAGAACACCATATGCAGGCTTATTTCGTAGAGGCTATGCGTTTAAAAAAGAGCAAGCTTAGAGCATGTCGCCAGGTCGGGAGCACCTAGGCTGTGTGTCATGAGAATGTAATCAGATGTTTTATTGGCAAAATAAACTTTATTGTCCTTTAAATGGCGTTGTTATTTTAAATAGTATATCAAGTGTTCTGTAGATTCGTAGGCTATGTGTTTCATGCAAAACAGACAAGAGTATGACAAAGAAGAAAATGTGCACATTACAACATTGTACTGTTATTAACGCTTTGAATTCTTGTGTTTAACTCAATTTATATAAAACGTCAATTCTTACCTCGCAGAGAACACAGTTTATGTCTAGTATAAAGACCTGTTGTATAAGGCTGTTAAGGGAATAACTGGTGTTGATTCGAGAATCATACAATACACATAATAGGCTGTGATAAAGTTCAGAGCTTCTTGGTGTTACGTCACCTGGTACATATTTACCACTGTGTGTGGAAGGTTAGATTTAGTCAACACCAGCTCATATCATACATGTTATGAAGAAATATGAAAATCTATTTTTCTCTAGTATCCTTGTAATATTTAGTAAACTGACATAATCTAGAATGCACGAGCAAAGAATTTGCTTCTTAAAATATTCCTGAGAAGAAGGGCATAGAGATGGCTGTCGCCATGAACAAAAAGTAGTTAAAATTCAATGTAACTATACTGTCCACTCTCACATAAGCCATTAGAAATCCACGGTTAAGTCTACAAGTTTCTTTTGGATTGTTTCAAGTACGGAGGAATCCCTCTACGTAATTGAGTTCCATTCGGCAGATGCATAATGAGTTGAGACGTGCGACGGCGCTCTACGAAACCGTAGGGTATCAGTAGCCGAAGTGCTAAAGGAAGAGGTAGTGTGTGTAACAAAACACGCCGTTTTTAAAACTTCGGGGTTAATGTGATCACTGTGATGCAGAAAATAGAGCTTACAGACGTACACCGAGATCCATACTACATTGGTTTTCCAGAATGCTGTGGAATTTGTAACTAAAATTAGTACTTTTATTTTACGAGTAAAGGACGTAGCCGTATTTTTTTTACCTAAATTGAGCTACACAGCCTTATGAAAACATGAGTTTTTTAATAAATTAGCATTTGAGTGCAGAAGTTTACAGTGTCCATTACCTAGGCCCTACTAATACAATCCTATAGCTTCTGTGACTAAGGCTGCAGTCAGTAGCAGTTTCTAAGCGAAAGACAGAGTTAAAAACTGAAAATAACGAGTTTTTTACTCTGAAGCGGGTCTTTGTGCCATGTCTTAGTAATGCGTACAGTTTTGTGACAATGTAGGTAAACACTATGTAAATATTTCTGCATTTAAGAGTAGACCTATAAACGCCTAACATAATGAAATAAATATGAATATAATTAACACAACCTTTGCGTAATATATGGTGTAACGATCTGAATTGGTGGCACGCTGCTTATCTGACATTACGCACTACGTAGCAAATGGCACCGAGTTCAGTGTGGCTAACTAGTACCTAATAGCAAGGCTGCTCTGCTCAGAGTTCGAAGAAATGAAGCTGTTGGTTTGAGAGGGGAACTGGAGGAAAGCATCTGGTCAGGGATAAGTTTGCATTGGGCCCAGTAATAGACATATTTCGCCTTCTAGATCATATACTAGTATTATTTATAAGAGGAAATTCATAATCAATTGCCGAAGCATTGCAATTGACCTTCAAATGCTGTAAATTGAGGAGAATGTTTTTGACTAGAGGAGCGACACTTGAACTGATCAAGAGGGATTGTGCTCCATAGAGTTATCTGTTTAATTTCTGTATTTAGTGTTCATGTGTGTGGGTGTTCAGAATTTGATAGGTAAATTGACAGCACTGTATTATCAACACGCCTTTTTGGAAGTAATCCAAACATGTAATATATTCTGTCCTATATTTTCTTATTTTATGACAGTGGCTACGTCCATGACGTATAACTTCCGTGTGGATGGCGGAGTGAACATGTGTTACAATAAAATTTGTTGAAACGATGCAGGTGTACAAAACAATACGTACTGAATTTTCTTATTTATTAGGCCACTGTTCTCGTACCATCTGACAGAATTGGGTATTTTATTTGTTCTCGGTGTTTTTCATTTTAGTCGTCGCTTAGTAGACCTGCTTGAGAGAGTCGTTTTGTAGGCAGACTGTAATGTTAAGTTTATACTAGCTGAACACATAATGTAGCCTGTAACAAGCCGGAACTCGACATGTGCAACTTGGTTTATGTCACCCTCTTCATACTCATGTACCCGAGAATAATAAACAGCACAGCCAAAATTGTCTGCAGTGGATCTATGTTAGTGTCTGTTTATAGTGTTCAGAAAAGACAACTTTTATCTTTCAACACTAATAACTAAAGAGTCCCGCGCGCACGTATCCTTTCTAAATCTACATTTAATTGCGGACGTAAATGTTATAAAAATTGCTGGTGCTACAAAGAAACTACCTTATCTTCGAACATTTTATTAAAGAATGTATTAAGGTGGAACCGTGCGAATTTATTTGGATGGTAGTAGTATTAGCACAACTCAGTATAGGGGTTTGAAAGTCTCCAGTGATAGGTCTTTGGAAAAAGTGCAACGTTTATTACTTCTGTACATTAGAAAATATACGAGTAAAATAAAAACAAGGCTATTGAACAGTCATATCTTCTGGGATATGACGCCGTTTAGACTGGTATATATGTACCACAGTTTCGGAGGAACGTATTTTCTTCGCATTCAGGGCAATCCAACTGCGGTTTTTCGTTGTCAGCATAATTCACCTGTGCTAGGTGTTCCTTTATCTGTCGTCTGGACAGTGGACATTAGAGGCTTCAGTTCTACACAGCCATACTTTAGTTATTCCTTATTTATTTATTTATTTATTTATAATGTTCTGGTATATTTCATTCTAGGTTCAGACCTCGACCAAATGGCTGGACATGCCAACTGAGATTTTGTGTAGCTTTCCTGAGTACTTTCAGGGAAATTTTACGTTAATAACTTAAACATACGTCACGTCCGCTTCCTTCCAGTTCTTTATAATTCATCTCCTGCAACTCATTCTACCTTACATATCTAAGTAGATCGTGTAGTGTCATTGTTTAAATCAAGAACACATTTTTTATTCCGTCCGTATTTACTTCCTTGCTTTATTACTTCTGCTTTCTGTGCACACAAGGTGACGATTGATGTAGAAGCCAGAGCTGCAAAAATTTTTCAAGATAACTGAGTTAAGACACGACAAATAGCTAATCCGAAACTTTAGCCAGTATTCTGTGTATAATGTAGCCAATTGCAGCACTACCTGAAAGGACCTAATTCCACTCAGCAATATCTGAGGCCTCATATTAATTGAAACCAAGGGCCACCTATGGTGTCATGCTTAGCGCAAAGTAACATCACACACCCGTAAAGAATTCGGGTCTCAGCAGCTGCAAATCATTGCTCTTCCCCGTATAAATCTCTCTAAATTACGTAAGACAAGAATAGTAATGTGTGACTAAAATATTTTGTTCTTTCACTCAAAACCTACAAATAAATTCTGACTACATGGCTTCTGGTTTAAGTCTGATTTTGGTTCTTGCCATTTGTCTGCCGGCAAGTGTACGTGGCTTTGTGCCAGGCAATGAGAGGAGCATGAAGTAAAGTCCTAGACATAAAAGTTATTAAATCGGCAACCAGTTGAATGGCTCTGGCAAGCCAGAATTGTGCACCTGCAGCTCTTCTCGAACATGCCAACCACCCTTTCCGTGCCAAGAAGTACCCCACCCCATTCAGCCCTCCAGTAGACGACTGGGATTCATAATAAATCTTCAGAGAGTTCTCAGCTCCTTCCTGTTATTTAATTTTGTTACACATTTTGTTCATTTTGAAAGAATGTTTATGAAATCTGCACCACCAGCACTTTTTCTCAAGTGGTAACTTTTCTGACTTGTATTCAGCAATCACCACCAGAATGTCCATCATCCTGACTGAGGATTTTCGTGGTCTTTCGCAGTCTCTGATGGCAAACGTTTGAATAATAGGCCTATTTCTATGCGGCCACGATCGTTTTCTTTACAAATACTTTCTACTTCACCAGTCATCAGTCATCCTAACATTCAACGCATAGTCTTGAGATAATGACATCATCATAAAATAAATCACAAAGTCAACGGGGCCGGGATAGCGTAATCGGTATATCGACTGGCTACGAGGTGGACGGTCGGGGGTTCAAACCTCAGTAGGGACAAGAGAATTTTATCTTCTCCATATCCGGCCCTGGGGCTAGGTATTGGGGCTCTTTCCTGGGGTTAAATTGGCTGGGCCGTGGCGTTGACCACCCACCCCGATTTAGAGCCGAGGTTGAAAATGGGTAGGGCTGTGCCTCTACCTCTTTTCTGTTCCTCCATTGGCATGTTACGTGGTACCTTTACCTTTACAAAAATCAAGACCCTCGAATTTATTAACCCAGTTTTTCAAGTTCTGATCACAGCTTTATATCTTCGTTTTGTCTTTCGTCCAAGAAGTGTGTTAGTATTAGTTGGTTTCTTGATTTTGTCCATCATTTAGCAGCCCAGAAACAACTCAACCTTTGAAAGCTGGAGTTGTCTCCATCTTCCGATGAAATGTGGGGATACACGAACTCATTTTTTTTTCAGAAATTCAGAATTGTTTATTTACTTAAAAAATGTTAAGACTTAGGTGAAAAGTGTGTAATGATTTTTGCTTGAGTTTTCCTATGGCACTTAGAACGCATTTCTTTTTGCAATGTTCAAAATGAGCACAGAAACTTATGCACGTCTTAAGTAAAGTTTCCTGCATTCTTGTGCGATTTCAGCCCTGCAATATCAAATTTCATGCAAATCCACTCAGCATTTATCAGTTTGTTACATGCAAACAGATGGACTGACAGTCACGGAGAAGTTAATAGACATGTTTTTCAACTTTTCTTTGCGAACCCGCCGAATGTAATAATCACCAATCAACTTAAGACACAATTAGATTTTATGTATTTAAGTTGTATTCATTGATGCTTTACACAGTTAAAAATATATAGCGTCGAATTATGGGACAATTTAATGAAGACTGAATTGGAAAGATTCCTGAAGGAAGCGGTCGTAGCATTATTTCTGTATTATGCGGGCATTTTACTGGGGGGACTGCATGAATTTGAATATTTGAACCCAACATCTCTCGAATAGGACACAGTAGTGTTAATCACTCAACAGCGATGGGCAATTAGGGTTAACAGTCACATGCGTAAGCCGATCCCAGTGTCCGCGAGGCCTAAGGCGTGGGTCTGCGGCCGTTCGCTTGCTGGGATTGTGGGTTCGAATCCCGCCGGGGGCATGGATGCCTGTCTCTTGTGAGCATTGTGTGTTCTTAGGCACAGGTCTCTGCGTCGGGCTGATCACTCGTCGAGAGGAGTCCTACCGAGTGTGGTGTGTCTAACAGAGTGTGATCGTGAAGCCTCGATAATGAGAAGGCCCTGGCCCACTAGGGGCTGATGAGCCATTGGAAAGTCACATGTCTACGCGGAATAGGCCTCCATGTAAGCTTCAAATAATGAGGAGTGTCCAGTACAAAGAAGAAGGAAATGTACTGCTTTTGCCTGTGAATGAGACAGCTAATACTTCTGGCGTATGTTAAGTGCATGCCTTCCAACCATGTGCGGGATTTTCGGACTGTGACGCTGCGAACATACTTGTCAAAGCGAACCATTCTAGACTAGTTAGCGCGTATTCAGAGCATACGTAGCAACACATAATTAAAATCCTGTATCAAGAAGACAGTAACATTTACCCGTAAGAGGATTTCCAAAAAGTGATGAAGGATGTTTTCCATTGTGTGACAGAATTGCATATGCTTGTGGTGGGTTTCTTTGGTTGAACTCACAAATCTTCAGACTTAAACATGTCCATGTCCTGGCTCAGGTGGTATTCGCTGGCCACCTATCGCGGAGCACGGGTTTCGATACCAGGCTAGACGTTGTGGGATTTGTGCTGGACAAAATGGCATTGAAACCTGTTTTTCCCCGAATACTTTCATTTTCCCCTGTCACTATAATTCCACCAATACTCGATACTCAGTCAACCAGAGCAAGTGACGGCGCCCTAAAGTAAAACATCTGCAACGACAATATGACAACGACAACAGCTTACGGGCTTACAGAAATATATGCTGTTAGAAGTTTACACACTAAAACCTGAACACCTTAAAGACCTGTATGCATTTAGGTGCGTTGCGAGTGAAAAGTCAGTGTAGTGCAAACCTTGATTTCAGGCTTCCGCCGCGATGTTGATGAAATCTGTGGTCTTCTGGGTTATTACACGGCGTCGTGTGGTAATTGTTTACCGACGTTTCGGGACAGCGTATCGGTCCCATCCTCACGGGTCAAGATACCGAGTAGGAAAGAAAGCCTATAACATCACACGTTTCGCTACCCCGCCGTGCTTGCCAGTATCTATGTTATAGGCTTTCTTTCCTACTCGGAATCTTGACCCTTGAGGATGGGACCGATACGTTGTCCCGAAACGTCGGTAAACAATTACCACACGACGCCGTGTAATAACCCAGAAGACCACAGATTTCAGTGTAGTGCAGTTCACACAACCTACTTTTACGGCAAAGGTATTCTGTGACGGACCACTGATTCGATACTTATAAGTCTAGGCGATTTCGACGTACCGATTTCTGTTCCGAATATATTCATCATGCGCGTTAAGTCCCACATCTTAGCTCAACATGTCCTTGGACGGATTTTCTCATGTCAGAATATATAGGACGAATATGAAAACACGACGGACAAGTGACCGGAAATGTTATCCTCGGAGTATATTTATATAACGATGTCGAGACTGCGCACTAATCTTTTTTCGAGTAGAACTGGAGCTGCCACAAATGTGAAGTCATTCTTAGCCAGGAGTAGGTTTCATATATGTTTCCGGTGGATCCGCTGAAATGTTTGCATCGTATCTTGAAATACTGTACAAATCTTCGGCTTTGGTATTATAATTTCGCAACATGTTCTACTCTTTCGAGAGACTACAACGAGTATAAGCTCAATTATTGCACTTCTTGAAGTATTTACTAGGTTGCATATGAATATTGCAAATAGAAGGCAATATTGCTGTAGTTTTCCTTGATATGGGACGTTCCTTTCTGACGTAAATACAAGATTAGGAAAATTAAAACATCATTAATCACAACTTTGTTTTGCTGTTGTTCTGTTGTTATTTGATGATACATGTTTCGGTTCTCCTACAAAGCGATCATCAAACAGTCGAAATGCTCAAAGAAAGCTGATCCTGTACAATGCAAAGGTTATATCGTAATACACATTCAAGATCTTACCTTTACAAACAAGTGTATGAAATGGAATTCTAAATACACTTGTTTGTAAAGTTGAGCTCTCAGCTGTGTTTTACGATACAATCTTTGCATTGTGCATGACCAGCTTCCTTTGCGTATTTGACTGCCTGATGATGGCTTTGTAGAAGAAGCCGAAATACGTAGCATCAAGTAACGTGAGAATAACAGCATAACAAATTTGGATTCACGGTGTTTAATTTTCCTAATCCTGTCTTTGGTTTACGTTATTACAGGTGTCTTTTTAAACGTATTGTTTATTTCTGTTAGAGGGATTTTAAACCCTTGGATTGAATTGCTAAATTGTTTTGCTACAAGTTTTAGTTGCATTTATTGTTTAGTACCAAGCAGGTTGCTGTAGCAATAACGTTGTAGACTTTCATTCGGGTGGTGCCTGACTAGAATCTTGGCCAGTATGCCAGCTGTACTAACTTAAGCCTCTTGTAGTTTTTCTGAGTATCTCCTGGTGTATGCCGGGACAGTTTCTCAAATATGCCACAACTGTTCCCTTACATATCCTTTCCAATCCATCCGTCATCCTATTGTTCGGCCATAGCCTGAGTTACTCTCACCGTCTTACAAGAACCACAAGGTATTATTTCTGAGTAGTACCGCTACACAGCAAATTAGAAACACTGGAGTAACTCACGTAGACCGAATTTGTTTGTTGGAAATGTACATTTTTCTTCCAGTTCTAGAGCGGAGATTATTTGCTAGAAGTTGTCGAGCGATTTTCAGCTTACTGACCCATGTGCTAGTAAAGTGTACTTTACTTCAGGACATGAATTGAATTTTTCATGCACCGTTGTATAATAAACTAATCAAATTTTGTAAGTAAACCGCAAGCAAGCTTACTAGAGTGCAAAAACGCCGTTGGGAATTGTGCGTATACCTAATACGTTTTCAGTCTCCTTCATGCATGTTACGTAGGCACAACTGTAACCTTTGCAGATTTACATGTCATTATTTATTACTGTTGAGCCAGTACTTATCAGTTACAACAGTGATTGGCTAAGGGCTGAAATACGCTTGTTCTACTCCCGCCAGAAACGGGGACCTTACCACCATGTCACGACCCTTTTTGCCTCCCTCGTAGCTCCTCCGAGAGACTTATCCCCGAACGGAATGCGACAGTAACTTCAAGCTGACAGTAACTTCAAGCTGACCACTTACGCGCGATACAGAGGCGAAGTTAAATGTGTTAGTTTTTACGGTACCTCCATTTCCCCATACCTATTCATGGCGTGGCTTTGTTCTTAAAAGCAAGGACAACAATGATGTTGCAGTGACTTGGGCTCAGAATTTTTACAACAGGCGTAGCTCGTATAAGCTTAAGCTGCATTAACCGTAACGACCCCTGTATACAGGAATGTACCCGTGAGGCACTAACGGGCTTTAGAAACAAAATGAAAAGTTTACGTCAGTGGTTTGAGCACTGACATGCGAGGCTGTTGAACTGAGTGCTTTGAATCTCCAACTGTTTTATACAGCTGCAATTCAAGAGTAAAGTGTAAGTTACTGCATAATGAAATGTTGATGATAACCATACGCGATTATGAATAGTTTCACACGCGTATCAAGTAGGAAGAAATGAGGAAGTACTTAAAAACCTTCTTTTAAATACCGAATATTTGTATTACTGTAACAGACAAGGTCATCATACAATTTATTGTAACTGTTTTGGTGCCTTGATATGGTGGTGACGTCACCAGACTGCTACAAGGATGTTGGGGGGGCCTCTGCTGCCAATGGCACCCCGTTCGCTGCAGATATTCTCTTGGACCAGTTCTCAGTTTACGGACCAGCATACATCATCATCCTAGACTGCCAGAAGAAGATGAATGATAGAGGAAGTTGCAAACACAGAAGTAAAACTACAAAAAAATAAACAGAGAAGGAATAAAGGGAAAAACGATGAACAAGTGTGTGAACCCTCAATCTGGCACACTCGGGTAATTTTTGGCTGACTTCTCTGGACAGAAAGCAGCAGGAGGGAGAATGAAATAAAGAATTGAGAAGGAGAGGAGAAGAGAATAAGGAGAAATGGTGTAATGTTTTCCATCTTTCTATACTTGTCGCGACTCAGCGTCTGGAGGCTGTGTGGCTGAAGCAGACCAGTAGTGACTGGCAGACCGAAGCGCGGCGAGTGTCTGCTGACCTCATCGCCACACACGCCTCTTGATTTCAAAACGTGCTAATTACTTGCATTCAACAGAGCTGTCGTTTCTGCAATCACGTGACACTACTGATTACACCGAAGTAGCGTCAGTGAAGTGGTGGTTTGTATTTTTGTGAGAAGAAAACTGTATTAATTTTTCCTAAAACTTTGCCGGGGCTCCAATGTAATTATTCAATCACGCGTTCTCGTCGGTCACAGAATCCCCGACAACACATATAGGCTTGTGACTTTCGTTGGAGTGGCACCATGAGAGAGAGCATTAAAGTGTTTAGTTCAGTGACACAAACATAGAATGCGTTTAAAGAGGTACCTTATAAATAAATCTACACAATTATCATTCTTTTCTTGTGAAAGTTTTCGAAGACTGCAGAAGTGAAATACGCTTTAAATCACTTGTACCGAATGTCGAAACTTCTCACTGCGAGAGATATTTCTTAATTCTTATTCACACGTGACGTCATTAAGCGTTCAGAATTTATTTATATATGTATCCTATAAATGCATGTATTACATAAAGGATGGTAAACAAAAGCATTGGATTTGTGCCCGCAAACCTATCACATAGCCTCCTTCCGCAGTGGACAAACGGAAGCCGGCGCCAGAAGGAAGCAAAGTCACTGACGGCGAAACAAACAAAACTCGAGCTACATACATACTAGAAGTTCAGGAAAGTGTATACGTGTCCGTTAACTACCATCTATAAATTTAAATGTGAAGAAAGTTTAGTAAATCCACAGAACTGTTCTTAAAAGAAGACCAAGTCTAGAAGGGATGCAGAGTGATTGATGACTGTTTAAAAACGGTTGGTCAGTAAACAAAGTGCATATTTGTCAGCATTGTTTTAGACGAGAACGAAGAGTAGCTGACAAAGGAAGGCTTGTACTGATAAATGGGGCTTTTGAACTGTGTGCTGTACTCTAATGATTTTACAGATTCCATGTTATCTCTAAGATGCAGAAACCTAACACAAGAGCTTCATTCCAAATCCAAAATATTTACAATTTAAACAGAGTCTAATCATGTCACTCATAAAGTGAAATTTATATATAAACCTCTCTTGGTTGTAGAACGTAAATCTTTGTTTCTCATACCGAAGCGGAGTTTTGAAAATTTTCTGTAAGTGATAGATTATTTCGGCGCAACACACCATCCGAACATTATATTATTTTATCTTTATTATAATTAAGTGTAAATAACAGTAAAGTGACATTCACATGCATCATTATGTTTCGATGAAACATTGGCATCTATGTACATTAACTAATGGTATCATGCGAGCAAATTTGAAAAGCGTTTAACCAGCAATTGGTTTTGTTTAGTACAGTACAGATTTTGTTTCTGTAGATATGGCTGCGTCGTTGGAAAAAATTATCAAATGATTACGTAGGAGGAGAACTTTATGCATAATTTTACAATTTTTTCAGTCGCGCTCAGTTTTTACTAATTTAATTTACAGCCCATTTACAGAACAATTCGCGTAGAACTTGCTCCAGCTGACAATCAAGAGTCAAGTAGAGACATTTATATTTGTATGTTTAAATACTAAAAACATCCTCAAACATGTTTGCCAACAGATTCGTAACGGATCACTATAAATGCAGTAATCTAGAAAATAACATATATCTACAGACGAACGATTCAATTGCAAGACCAATAAGAGGTTCTAAACGCCAGAAAAATCCTGATTCCCCGAGGGATTTTCTCGCTAATAGAGTATCCTTCTACATGGACGACTTACTTCCTTCGTCAAATGATGAAGTAGACAGTTCAGCTTTGGATTTGCGTTATCAAAAATCCACAAAGAGGTTGCAACATCCAAGGATCTTAATTACAAGGGAGAGATCCTTCAGAGTAGGAGAGAGGAAGCCTGTGAGGCTGTCAAGACACGCTTCAGATGTATGTCCTTCGTCACATCCTCAAAGATTGCAACGGAACAGAAGTGTCAATGGCAGCAAACGATCACCACGGCGACGGGGCAGTTATAGCGGAAGTATCGAAAGATCGGACAGTAGAACTTTAGTAAAATCCCCAAGTTATCGCAGTACCGGAAGTGGTAGTGGGAACTTAAGACGTGAAGATAGCACTAGCTCGAGTGGTGGATTGAAACGTTCATCATCAAGAACAGAGTCCTGTCACTTTCAACCTACGTCCAGTTTCAAGATGCCACACAAAGAGTTACATCCAAAGGAACGTAGGAGACGCATTGTGGTGTTTATGGTTGTATCCACATTCCTGTTCCTGGTTGCTTGCAGTGTCCTGGCCGTAGTCGTCACCCTGACCCACAGCTCGTTCCACCGAAACTCGTACGATCTTCCTGACACGGCAGAGCATCTCTATCCTCATATAAACCATACAGAAACTGGTAAATAAGCCCTACAATCACGTCTGTTATTACAAACATTTATTCTTGTCGCCGCATACACAACTTTGTAATGTGTGTTTATAGTTTCATTACTCCAGCATATTTCGATAATATAATTGGGTTTACCCAATGTGTAATGTAATTGTAATGGCTCAGTAATAACGTGCATCATTATGCGTGTATATACATATTTGTTACTCTTAACTCATAATATGCTTTGTTCTTCATATTTTCCCCAAGGATCCAATATTTTTTACAATACCGCACAACAAACATATTAATTGAAGAAAAAGTACTAGAAATTCATAACCATACAAGAACACGTGAAACAACATTTTTGATATTAAAATTTGATAAAAATAAAAATTAGTAAATTAAAATACAATAACTTTAGCATGTGAACAACAAATAACGTTTAAACCTTGGCATTTAATCTTCGCCCTAGTGTTAATAAAGATTTGTTAATTTTAAAGAAGTAAATAAGTAAATAAATAAATAAACATAACAGTAATCACAGTTGAACCACATAAATGTATATATCGAATTACATTACACATATAGACGTATTAGACCGACTCTGAAGTCATCTTCAGGTTCATATACCTTGACAAGTTACATGCGATTAACCAGTTAAAACATATGTTTCCATGTACAAATGTATTCGTATATGGTAGCCAGTACTGATAACAAGCAAGTAAGATAGTATGGTTGTTTCTTATGAGATTAAATCAATGGAAGTATATCAAAACCACAGAATAAATGTGAGATTGTTGTAGTGCCCATTTCGAGTATGCCGATATGTGAGATTGTTACAGTATCCCTTTCAAATATGCCAGTATGTGAGATTGCTATAATGTCTCCTTCGAATATGCCGATATGTGAGATTTCTATAACGTCCCTTTCGAATATCCAGTCATGCCTGTCCAGTCTTAATTTGTCGCTGTGTAGATGTAGAATTTATTGATTGTTATTGTATACCACTCCGTGGTTTCAGCAGTGTGCAACAGCGGATACTGTCGGGACGAGATATATTCCTGTCTGAATGATACCACGTCTATTACATTTTATGATAGTGTAAAATCTGTCGTGTTTGAAAGTATTTTAATGAGTAAGAAAGATGGTGTTATGCTTTTGTAAAATTTCATCAATACGTCCGTTATAGTAGTTAAAGATAACGCAAAAAAATGTCCTTGAACCGTGACATGTATACAGTATACCTGATAACATGCCTAGTTGTAACATAATGCTGACCTCATGCTGTTTAAATGAGAAGTAAACACACTTACAGAGTAGTGCAGACGACAAATTACACACTACTTATTCTACAGTAGACCTCTTACATATGATACGCTGGAAATATTGTAGTAGCATGATGATAACAGGATTACAGCAGATAGGCCTTCTGTCCTTCTCTTTGATGTTAGGGTCTTCGTACTCTAGATCTGTCTTCTGAAATTTACATTGAAAAGTCAGTAACCAAAACGGCTGAAATGAAGGGATTTGATGTCAGGGTACAAATTAAACTGAACATTGATCAAAGAGATGGAAGAAGATTTCGAATATTTTACTCTTTATTCTAGGAAAATGTAAACAAATATATCACATTTATGTTTGCATGTTCAAATTAAACTCTTGTGTTCTAAAAGGTTTTGACGATGGTATATAACATTGTGAACCACTTATTTCTTGGACTTTGTCCATCGTCTTTAATGTGAATAAAATATAACATATAAATCACTGGTGATTGAGACTAGCTTAATCAACAGAACCCACCTGAGTAGGCCTGAAGACGGAAGAAGAGCCATCTTCCGAAACGTAGTGAATTTTAGATTTTTTATATATATTTTTATATTTTATATTTATATTTTATTCACATTAAAGACGATGGACAATGTCCAAGAAACAAGTGGTTCACAACGAAACTCTTGTGGTTTTGTGGTTACTCCAATTTAATTAATGGTATACTGTTCATATCCCTCATTACTTCGTGATAACATGTAATTATTTAAATAAAAATACATACTGTATAACGTTAAGTTACAAACCGTGAAACCTGAAATCAGTTAATTTTGTGGCGACTTTTTTCACTTAGCGTAATCGAAGCATTTTCAGGAATGTAAGTTTGAAGACGAATTTTAATTTCATATCGGGTATTATTATTAATAAGTAGTGTTTAATGTTTCATTATAAATGCAAATTTAGATCACATAAACACCATCAAAACACAGCTTTTGTATTCTCAGAACATGAAGTGTTTAACTATCAGCCCTCAGCACGTTTCAACAAACAAATAGCCATCTTCAGGACGGACATTACAATATCAACAGCGAGCGGAATAACGATGATAATTTAACACATTAAATTAAAATAGTAATTAAAGTAATCCACATAATAACATAGTAAATGTTGTATAAAAATAGTGTATCGGTTTAAATTAACCATTACCAATATTACTGATGTTTTTAACATTTGTACCTCTTAATTAAATCATTTATGTCAGTCAGATATTGCAGATATATCGCAAACTTAGGTGCGCGATTTTAAAAACATTGCTTTTCAATGAAATAGACCTGATTAATGGTAAGAAGTAATGATGAAGCTGTTTGACTTATCGAGCTGTCTGATCCAATTTTAAGCCGGTTGATCGGGTAGAGTATCGCCGATGTCAGTGTGTTTCGATATGATCCGCTTTCTCCAAGTTACCGTGCACATTACAACACTATGTGTGGCCACTCAGCTGTCAATTGCCTACAAATGTAAAGCTTGGTTTGCCTCTTATTGTGTTGGCATTGTGCATTACGTTGCAGAAGCATAATATGTATTGATGGTACGTACTGTATATTTTTATTGTTGAAGGTCTCATCTAGTCGAACAAGTAGCTACAAGGAGAAGGCGTGATGTCCCGATTTGATTTACGGCTATCTGGTACGGTAAATGAATTCATTTTCTTAGGCCCAATTCGCGCTTTCTTTTTCTTCTTACTGTGCAGTGTAAATTGTAATACGTAGATACATAATTGAAGTTACTGCTATGCCTGTTTATAGCCATTCTTCAATGTCATATTTTATCAGCTTCTCAGTGTGGATTAAATAGAATTTTCATGTTATCATATTCATAACATTTACAATGCATTTCGGGAGAAGGTTTTAACATGAACACGGTAATCGCATCAACTTAAATTTGCACTTAAAAATTTCTGTGAAAAGTGATTTTATCAAAGTAGTAATATGCGTAGACTGACCATTTCGCGAAATAAGAATTTGCTTATGTTCCTCGTGGAAGTTTATAACCGAATCGAAATGTCTTTGTTGAATGCTGTTGCCTGCTTGCATATTAAAGCATTTGAATTTGTAGTCTCTTGTTTCCGGGTGAACATTTGAGAGAACCACGGAGGATAAAATCGATATAGAATTTGACAAACCCAAATCAGTTCTAGTTTCGAAAATTATATTAAAATATTAAAAGGTAAGAGTAAATAAATAAAAATTAGGCAGTTGTGGACTATTGTAAGGTATTTTATGATTGTTGTGAGTTGCCTACGTCTAGTTATAAGCCTACTTAAGGGCGGTACAATGAAACAGCCTGATTTTAGACGGTTAAGGCAATGTGTGCATTAAAACGCAACCCATTACATAAATATTAACTATGGAGTTTAACACTGACAGTGTGACAACTTTGGGAGGGGGGGAGATTTGTTTAGTAGGCTGAACTTGCATACGTACACATGAACTTAGGTATGTACGTATGTATGAATTTGTACGTGTACATGTATCCCCGTATACGTGTATAGCAAATATTGGCACAGCGAGGTAGTTGCTGCAAACGAGGCCTTGTGCTTAATGCGGCTGAACCCCTCCCTTACAAACTATTAAAATGAGTGTAACACTAGCAAGATCCTATTAATGCGTGATTAACAGGATTAGTGTCATGGCGCAGCGACATGTAGTGTGGGAGGAACGCGTAGCAGGTACAGTTATGTCGAAATATATTTTGACACGGGTGTTCTTTGTTACCGTCCTTATTGTTTGCTGTATGTAGCTATTCTCTACATGCTTGTCAAAGTCACTTAGCCCTTTATTATCATGCACTATAACGGGATTTTGTAAAGGGCAAATGAGATGTTACATGTAAAGAGAACAACAATAAAGCTGCATGTTTTAATTAAGGCATTTCTTGCTAGTTTGATTCATAGCGTACGTTGCTTTGCGTTTAACGAGAACCCATATTTCCTGTAATCACCATTAATGTCTGATACTATTTCAGGTGGCTTACTTTAATATCTACCTGACTGTAAAAAAAGAAAGCTTAAAAGCAATTTTGCAGTAAGATTTACCTACAGTTTGTCAGTTTGTGTTTGTAAAATTAATTATTTCTTTATTTGTTTGATTTTGTAAGACGTATGATTTTTTCTTCTTGCAGTTAAAATAAATTTTGGTTAAATGTGACAGGCATTTTTACTTCAGCTCTTGTAGTCTGCTTCAGTCTATGGGTGTAATGAAGAATCCCGTGCGCCTTATTTGGAACTTGTCTTTATAAGCCCAACTTGTAGACCTCTTTTTTTTATTAATACTTAAATATTGAAAATTATTTCTTACTAAAAAATTAGCATGGCAACCTTTCACGAAATTACTTATTGGGAGTGTGCATGCTTCTAGTCCCATGCATTTGTTAATGTTGTTTGCCACGTGGTACGTCAACTGAGTATTGGATGCAGCGTGGGTGTAGTTTCTGAAATATATACACGTTTTCCTCATCCGTTTTATCAGGAATTAAATTGTAACGTTTTATACAGAAATATATCAAGCAACAGACAGTGGTCATTTAACATAGCTTCAGTTTATGATGTTAGTATGGTGTGGTAGGCTATTGACTGGTTTCATTAACAAGGTTCGCAGACAAACGTTGGTTGCGACCACTTTAAGATACGAGTAAACGTGTTAGTAAATGTCGGCTTTGCTTCCGTGTGACGAGGTTTCAATTTCTGCAGTGTACGTAAACACTGGAGTAAGCTATCCATGTTAACAAATATGTTGTGTGTTCTAGATGCTAATTAAATTAATAATGTATTGCCTTGGCAAGTTTCATCAATTTACAAAGGGTATTGGGGCAAGTTGACGAAAATGCAGCGTTCCATTAAATGTTTGTTTCCTGACAAAATGCACGTGCATGTTACTTAGTGGAATAATTGAATTTAGTTCGTGTCCCATCAAAACAATGCAGTACAAAATAAAAACCTATGTGCAGCTCATAAGTCCTTTGAAAAATGGCAGAATTCTAATATTTGCGAACGACAGTAAGAAATCAAAATTGCATTCATAAAGAAATTAAAAGCAGATTAAATTGATAACATGACTGCTATAGATCGGTCCAGACGTTTTTGTCCCCCCGTTTACCGTCTAAGTATATATAGATTGAAGTTTACGTAAGTATGTTTGTCTCATGGTGTGTATGGGTGTAAAACTTGGTCTGTTAAGCCTACATTAAGGAAATAACATAAGCTGAAGGTGCCTGTGAACAGGATGCTGAAGAAGATATTTGGGCCTGCGATGAAGGAAGTAACAGGAGACTGGAGGACTGCGTAATAAGAAGCATCTTGATTTAAACTCCTCACAAAATACTAGGGTCATAAAATCAGGAAAATAAGATGTGCGGGGCATATGACACATATGGGATACAAATTCGTACAGGGTGTGTGATGGGGAAACCTGAAGGAAAGCAACCACTCGGAAGACCAAGGAGTACATGGAAAGATAAAATTAAAATAGATCTTAAATAAGTAGGCTGGGAAAGCGTGGACTGGATTAATCTTGCTCAGGATATATATAGATGGCGGGCTTTTGTGAACGGGGTAAATAAGCCTTCGGGTTCCATAAAATGCGAGAAAATTCTTGACTAACTGGGGAAATGTTAGTTACTCAAGAAGGACTCGCCTCCCTGATGTTCTTTTATATCATCATGTCGTCGTTTTGATGTTTGTGCCGAAAATTTCGGGCATTTCTACCGAAAATTTGCCTTAGGGAATGACACCTTTTCTACTTACGACTGGTGTTACTGCAAATTTGCGTCGGGGAATGACGCCCTTTCTACTTACGACTGGTGTTACTGCAAATTTGTCTCGGGGAATGACACCCTTTCTACTTATGACTGGTGTTACTGCAAATTTGCCTCGGGGAATGACACCCTTTCTACTTACGATTGGTGTTACTGCAAATTTGCCTCGGGGAATGACGCCCTTTCTACTTACGACTGGTGTTACTGCAAATTTGCCTCGGGGAATGACGTCCTTTCTACTTACGACTGGTGTTACTGCAAATTTGCCTCGGGGAATGACGCCCTTTCTACTTACGACTGGTGTACACTCGTGCAAATTGGTCCTCGGGGAATGACGCCCTTTTACTTACGACTGGTGTGTATGCTGCTGTCGCCAGTCTCAAGATGTTATGGAACAGGCAATGCGCCATGGCTTCATTCAGACGTTTAAATTTTCCCCCTTTTTATTCTTTAAAGTATCCCCCCCCCCATGGCGCAACAGCCCCTATTGGGCCAAGGCCTCATTGTCGAGGCTTCACGATCACACTCAGACACGTCACACGCGGTAGGACTCCTCTGGACGAGTGATCAGCCCGACGCAGAGACTTCTACCTGACAAAACACACAACAGTCGCCAGAGACAGACATTCATGCCCCGATGGCATTCGAACCCACAATCCCAACAAGCGAGCAGCCGCAGACCCAGGCCTTAAACTGCGCGGCTACTGGGATCGGCCGTTCTTTATGGTATTACATCCGCAAAAAAATACTTTTATAGACTTTTATAAAGAAAAATTACTTTTAGAGAAAGTGTTATTTTTATTATACCCTCGTAAGAAGTGTCATTAAGCCTGACAGATTACGTTGGTTGAACTCAATTGATGATAATTTAAAGGCACAACTAAAGACATTTTTTAACCATTTGTCTTCATCTGGGAAACAAATATCTTAATCTCTTTGCAGCTTGAGGTTTATAGTACTCATTGAAGGTTATTTATTTATCATACCAACTCATGCACAATTTTTACCATGTTATTACTTCGCCCCTGTACGTATTTTGGCATTCAGAATGCCATCCTCAGGGGGTCATAGTGTTAAAATACGAAATACGTATAGGGGTGAAGTAATAACATTGTAAAAATTGTGCTTGAGTTGGTATGATAAATAAATAACCTCCAATTGCTATAGAATGCACGGCCAATATAACGTAAAGTTTAGTACTCATTGAGTTTAACCTCGTTAAGATGCGGATGCTGTTGCAGAACCCTTCTGTCCCTGCCTTGCTCTGTCTTCTTACTTGTTACCTTTAGCTCCTGTTTTGGATTCGGGTGCTTATGAAGTCCTTAAACGTCTACGGCCATCCAGATCTTTCGCACTTGATGACATCCTGGTTTTATTATAAAAGGTTTTTCTCCAACCTTTCTCCCTGTTGCTAAATATGTTTTCATTCTCAGCGTATGGCAGCAGTATTTTCCTACCTTATGGAAACAGGCGACAGTTATTGTTAGGAATTCCATTACGTGTGCTGATTTCAACAAGCTGGAACGTAATCACGGAAATTTGCTGTCCTTTAAATAATCGTTTCATTCCCCGCATTCATTATACAGCTGTGCTAGTGCATTAGAATACTTAGAATTACGTACCTTACGTGCGAGGATGCGCCGTTTTTTTTATCAATATTTACTTAATTTCCAATACTGTCCTTCCCTTTTGGACACCACTAGTTATCGAATTTGTACTCAGAATTTTCCGCTTTCGGCGTCGGTTCTGCGTGCAAAAATGGTCTTTCTGCTAGAGGCGCATCAGCTACTAATTTCGTATTTAGAGAACAGTTATTCCTCTTTCTTTATTATTTTACACTTGTTTTCATTTTGTACTTTCTTATTTATTCAAATTCCCTATCATCAGAAGAGCCGGGTTAGCGTAGTCGGTGTAAGGACTAGGCTACAGGTTGGATGACCAAGGAATCGGGGTTTAATTCTCGGCAGGGCAAGGGATTTAGCTTATCTACAAATTATCCAGACTGGCTCTGGAGCCCACCTAGTCTCCCAGCTCCTTCCCTAGGGATGTAAAGAATTCGGGGCACAAAGCTGACCACTCACGTCCATCTAGTGTCTTAGGACGTGCACACAAATAACTTTACCTTTGCCTTATCAGGGGCGTTACTGTATTCAGTATCTTTGCGTATATTGCTTCTTTTCTTTTTTTAAATCGTATTTGTCATTTAATTGAATTGTAAGGTTTTGCTATTGTTCGGTCTTGCGTTTTGTTCATATTCGATTTTTGTTTATATGTATAGACGTAATTTTTCGTATACTCGTGCCGATTTTGTACTTGGCCATTGAGCTCTTGAGTCAGCATATAAACAAATAAATACTTTATTATCATCACCATTATCATCAGAGTCGTGATTGTTATTGTCATTATTACTATTGTTATTAGTATTGTTTTTGTTGTTACCATCATCATCAATGTTCGTATACGGTATAAATTTATAATTGCAAACAATAAAATAGTAATTTTACTCATTCCTTTTGGGTCCAAACCTCTTACTACGTATGTACTCACAAATTCAACATGCCATTCCCTAAGGTAAATCACATATTGTTGATTTCAGAAGTTGCTTTGTGTAACATTAACAACGCAGAATTTGTAGGACTGCGATGTAAATAAAATTGAGAAAAAGATGACAATGTATGTAGTACGCAGCTAAACAATGCTGATGACGGTCTGTACGGTTCTATCCTGAACACCTTGTTTCAACTTACTTCCTAAGTCCAGTATAGGCTTTTTTCATATGCAGTCAGTACAGCCGTGTTATTTAAATTAGCAGCATACAATTTCGACAACATTACACAGTATGCTGTTCAGTCCTACTTGAAGACTGCAGTACTCTATCTTCTGCATTCTTGCGTTATTTGCTGCAAAAACTCTGTTACTACGAAAATAAGCTATTGTTTTGAAGATTCGAAACGTTAAAAGTGACTGAATGCAATGAAGCCAGGCAAGCACCCACAGTTTTTCATTGGGGGGCAGAGGTGGTGGGGGGGGGCCTTGCTGACCATGAGGCTGTATATAATTTACGTTTGATTTTAAAAACTGTGTTATAAAAGTCATATGAAATAAAACTGTAACATAACACTAGTTGCAACTGCATTTATATACGTAAAAATATAGCTACATGTTCCATGACTTACCTAATTTAAATAACAAGGTCTAATCTTCTGGTTTTTTAATGTCATCTAAGACATCCTACGTTCTTTATTTTATTTTTCAGAATTCCAACGTGCTATTCAGCCGATTTCAGTGGCTGATCTTGGCTGAAAGGTAAATCACACGAAACCACTGACATCATCCTGTTTACAAAATCTTGTTTTAATTTCCATTTGGTCGGGGCCTGCAGCCCGGCAGCCTCCCTTTGGGTGCATGCCTGAATGAAGCTGAGTCAGTACTAATGAGTACCCAACATTCTGGAGATTGTTTGAGCTACCATGATCAAGGATTCATGTGATGTGTTAATTTGAAGTGAGTTCGCAAGGTTTCATAGACTGCCACTGCCTTATTATCAAGGAATGATGAGATAAGTGACATATCACAACAATCCCTGATGAAGGCAGAGCCAAGTCACTGAAGTCTGGAGATTCATCTTGTATTGTCATTGCTGATCGCCTAAAAATACCTAATTTCTAAGTATCTTCATATAGCACAGTCTTTCCCGAGAAGCTACCCTCATTTTGTGATCTGCTTAATATGATTTAACAGTTCTACATAATTGTAGTTACATAATATCAGATATAACATGGTAGGATTTAGGACAAATGTAGCCTACAAGAAAGCAATCATGAACAACGTATTCCAGTTATCATTGATTCAGTATCTTCATACTGCAATACCTAGTTTCCTTTTTTTTTCCTCTTATTTCGAAAGAATAGCGGCGTCAAACTGTGCGCCAGTCCGAACTATTTAACTTTAAGCATAATAATAGTTGTTATTGGTGGCACAGTTAGTTGAGGCACTGCGCTACAAGCCGGAAGGTCGCGGGTTCGATTGCCGATGGTGTCATTGGAATTTTTCATTGTCTTAATCCTTTCGGCCGCCCTATGGTCCTGGGGTCGACTCAGCCTCTAACAGAAATGAGTACCAGCGATATCTCCGGGGGGGGGGGGGGGGGGGGGGGTTGTAAAGGCGGCCAGCGACAACCTTACCAACTTCATGTGCCGATTGTCTGGAAATCTGGGAGCCTTAATATCCTGGAACCCTCAGGGCCTGTACGGGGATTGCTTTACGTTTAATAGTTGTTATATAAAGCTATTTTCGCCCACAATGAATTCAACAGAACACGGACGTTTCCTATGCTGATTAACCATATGATTTACTTACAAACAATGTAGAAGTACTTTCTCATCCAGTGCTCCCCGATTTCCCGCAGCGCATTGCGTTTTGCAGGTTCCCAGGCTTCGTCCGTTTCTCCTTCCGCTAAGAGGAGTATGTCGATGAAAATGAATATGGAGCATTGGTGGAATAATACCGACAAGATACAACTGAATTTCTGAGAGAGAAACCTGTCCCAGTGCCTCTTTGTCCACCCCAAATTTTAAACAGATTGGCCCGAGACTGAACCCAGGCCTCCTCCGCGAGAGGCTGGTGGCTAACCACTGGAGCAATATCACGGACTTTTAAGAC
Source organism: Reticulitermes speratus (assembly GCA_021186555.1). Taxonomy (NCBI): domain Eukaryota; kingdom Metazoa; phylum Arthropoda; class Insecta; order Blattodea; family Rhinotermitidae; genus Reticulitermes; species Reticulitermes speratus. The sequence goes on along the minus strand of JAJKFL010000003.1, from coordinate 32,002,163 downwards.
TAAAATTAATTTCATTACGTACATTATGTATGAAGATTCAATTTGTACCTCACACAGAACACTTTTCTCCCATTAGAAAGACCAACTGGTAACGCCGTTTCGGGAAAAAGTTTCTGTTTATTATACGAACAATCACACATAATATAGAAATACACTGTGCAAGTACTATAGAGAGTTTTTAGTGTTAAATCTCGCGGTATTTATATTTACCGCTAGGCTTTTAAGGGTTTATATCTCACACTCATGCTACCAGGTCTAAGAAATGTGATAATTATAGATTGTGTAGCATAAGTAGGCGCCATTGTAGCATTAAGAGTACCAAGACTTAAAAAAATTGACTGTAAAAAATTTCACAACCAAACTGTAAAGAATACATTCTTAAAAATGTACACTGTATATGTAATGAACAATTTTTCCTATCCATTTCATATTTAACTGCAAATTGTCAACACTGTACTTTATACCTAATTAACGTTTTGAAATAACATGATCTTAAAAAGGACTACTGTTTCACCAACCAGTATTTATTACAGGAATATAAGACATAAGAAGAATGTTTTTAAATCAATGTAAAATATTCTGTGTTACAGGCTCGTCTGTTATATGTAAAAGCATACTCCACAAGATATTACACACATTTTTAACAACTGTAAACTTAATGGTTTTATATGAGTATGTGTGTGTATTGTTTGCCATCTGATTCTTTTATCTAGATAGAAGTTCTGACATTGTTTATGTTCCTTACAGTTCGGAAAGAGACTGAAGAAATGGTGAATGCAATTAACAGAGAGGAAGGGAATGAACACAACGATACAGCCACAGGGTTTGCTGCAGGCAGCAGCCCCATGCCACTGGGCCTCTGATTATCCATTCAGTTCTTTCTCAGCAAAATGTCTTGTGGGATCTAGTCATAACCGAATGGTGTACTGTGTGTACAGTCACACCTCTTGTCTACAGATGAAGATAGTCTGAGGATTCCTGAACTGCTGACACTTTCAAACGTTAATCCTGTGTGTGGATCATGCATCCTCCCAGTATGAAATTTGGATATACCCAGTATTATAAAAACTCATAAGCTTCAGACCTTTTTCCAAAAAATGTCTTAATGCCCAATAAAAAACCACAATAATTATTTTGGATTCCACACAAGTTCCTTGGAATCATCGACCATAAAACCATCAACACAGCTTTCAGGAAACATGAATTATTAAAAAAGCTGCTGCAGTGTAGGAACTTCGCACCTTTATTGATGATCTATTCTGCTTTATCCCATTTCTGTGCCTGAGATCATTGTGGCATGGAATGTGATACTGTATCATTTGGTAACCAGTTACAAATATTTTGGAGAAACATACTGTCTCCATGTTCAGTGCAGAACTCTGCTGAAAATAAAGACAGTAGGTTGCCCCAGAACTCTGGTGACTAGCCACTAGACTACATGGCATTACATCCCAGAAGATAGTAATCTTCATATTCACCACCGAGAACCTGGAATCTCGCATAATATTCACTGTTGCTCACATCCGAGTTTTTCTCAATGCAGTGCCTGATGTGAATTACAGTCAAGGTTATGGACATAAGTAATGTGTTTCAGGTGCCACTGAACAACCAGACATAGTTAGTTCAACTTGTATTGAAAATGTGTCTTGTTTTACTGAAATGAAGAGGTAAAACACACATACAAGGAAGTAATCCATCTTTGAATAGTCTTCCTTTTAAAGTAGCAATGTATGATTACAGAACTACCCAACATAAAAATAAAAAAAAGTGAAGATTGCGGATTTGGATCTAATATGTTATTTTTCCTATCATAACATTACTTGTTCTGAGTAAAATATCCATGACATCACTTCAAAACTGTGACCGAAATGAGTGAAGGAAGACTAACAGTAAAAGTACATATGAAAACATCTGTGAAGACATGGTCGTGATATTTATATCGTTTATTGCAGTCGTTTCTGGTGCTGACAAAATACATTTTACATACAACAAATATAAATTGTCTGCTTAACTTCTGAGAAAACAGAAAGGTCTCCATAATTCACAGCTTGAATATTATATTATTATTATTTTGATAGCTCAGATTTTAAAAAAACGAATAGTACTTAAATATCCGTAAGAAATTTCATTACTTGTGTTTGTCCACTCCTTCTATGTACATGCATGCACATATTGTTAGTGCTTTTTCTGTGTATTTTAGGCTCTGGGCATAGAATAGAATCAGATAGTTACAAATGGATTCAGTTATGAACAAAAAAGTGTTCGGTAAATATTTAGTAGTTGCACATTTTTACGCCTTTTATTATTACATATTTTTGGTGAAAAATCTTATCATTGAACCTTGGAATAATGAAACTACTGGATAGTTAGATGAGTGAAAGATGGCATAAGTTTCCTTCCTCTGCTCTACTGATGGTATGTACATTTAGTTTGTGTATGAATCTATTTAGAAACATGAGAGTGAATATAAATCTTTATTATTCACATTCCTACTGTCACCCTGACAGTTCAGTTTCTGTTTATCAGGATTAGCTAAGCTTAATAGTTTACAAGCAGAAATATAATACCCAAGGTATCAGTTATGTACACATTTCCAACATGGAACAGAAAGTTGTTTCTCACTGTGTTAAAAGTTTCAGACTTGTATGCTGTTCAGATCATGATGCTAGAATTTGTATGAGCCCATAATTAATTTTATTTTTTATATAAAGAATATGCTGAAGGTGACAAAATAAAAACTGTGTTGAAATATAATATTCTAGTTCCAGCCTCACCAATAGAAATTAAATATTTGCAATTGGCTGTTGTGTACTCACGTAGACATGCATTAGCACTTCATGATAACAGCCACATTTGATGTACAGGGGTTGTAATATATTTCCAGCTTTCCAACAATAATAAATTCCTGAATACTAGTACCTGGCATACGTAAATAATTGTACATGATTTGTCCTCTTCTGTAGTAGTACAATACTTCCTTTGTTCAAAACAAGACTAAATTTCGAAAATATTTGTTTTTTTTACCCTATTTATTGCTTCAGCAAGGAGAAACTTTTACTTCTTGATCTCCCTTTTCTTTGGGGGAGGGGGTTATACAAAACAGTTCTTCTTGAGGAATTAATGGTGTCTTTTTAAAACTCAGTGTCATGCAGTTCTTAGGCACTGTATACATACTTCACATTCTTAAACAAAGTGCTTTAAAAGTATATGGCTTTGTCCATTTGTGTGTTATATCTTTGAACATATGAATTAATTTTATTTTATTTTACTTTTATTAAGCTTTACTAATTCTCAGCATAAAGCATAAATTAGCCTATCAGAACCGACACTTTACTGAAGACCTGCTTACAGTCCCATGCTTCTTTTGCAGTACATTCATACCAAACCAAAATGTTGTCACACTTATCAAGATAAGCTGTTCACACCATATGGTGAACACATGTGGAGGAAGAAATAGATTTAATTAACTTACATTCACCTCACTAACATTCAAAATGAACCCATATATATCAGAAAAGTCACAAATATGAATGATAGAGTAATGTCATATAAATATTAGCAACACGGAAGTGTTAAAATGATCCATGGTTTACTGTGTATGTTCATCAAACAGAGGCAAAGTAAAACCATCATTTTATTCTGGAAGATGATATTACCGCATTCATTTATTTCTAACCTCCATTATATTTTGGCCACTACTCGACAATCATCATGAAACACAACACTGAATTTTACAGATGAAAGGTACTACAATGTTTTACACAGTTGTGTGTATATATACGTTAATTTACAGTAATTTTACTAAATACAAAGTGTTCAATAGTTTATGTTTGATGTCCTAATCTTAAAGTCAGGGATGTGATGGTGAAAACTTTAAAAATTTGTTCAAGTGTGTGTGTGTGTGTGTGTGTGTGTGTGTGTGAACACACAATCAATGTAAAACCTTCAGTAAATTCCATCCGCAAAATTCAGCATAGTATTCCCTGATGATGGCCGAGTAACAACCAAAATATGTTGGAGACTATAAACAAATAAATCTTTAAGTGTACATTGATGGTTTTATTTTTCTACAATGAAGTTTTTGTTTTTCAGCAAGGTGTTACAAAGGCAAACCTGCTGTTTTCAGTCTTGTAATAACTAACATCATAAGATGATACATGCTCCATGTAGTGAGTATTTGCCCTGAAATAATTAGTTTGTATAGAAGAACTTAGGCAATTAATTTAAACATAATCAAGTGATAAAAGACTATATATATTTCTATGTAACATGAAACGATTTAGGCATGCTCATGGAGAAGGTAACAACAGAAAATATAATTATTTTCAAGAAAGGTTGTAAGGTAAACTGTAGGATCTGTACTTTCATAGCCACTATATTACAAAGCAGTTCATTTACTATAATGCAAGTTAGAATAGTGATAGTTTGGTGGGCACATCTAGTACTGGTTTTCTTTTAGTTCTCTGGTATTTGATTTTGTAAGATTCCTTGTGAAAAGCCCATCCTAAAAGTTTTGCTTAATTGTGTCCACTGCAGCTAGATAATTTGCCACGTCCTTCACTCCTAAATCAGAATCTTGTAACCTATATACAAAATGTTCTGACCTATTTAATGGGTATGGGGTACCTTTCCCCAGTTGTAAAGCTGACCACTCACCTCCAGCTATTGTCAAGGTTAAGAGGCTTGTAGCTATACCTACACTTCCCCATATGCTTTTATGGTATGCAACTACTTTAGTTTTGGGGGATTGCATGATGCGTCAATGGGTAATTGCATCTCAGCACTTTGAGGCAGTGTAGTGTCCTCATCTTCAACTGTCAAAATATCCAAGAAGAGTTCTTGAAAAATTAATTCTTTTTGGACATAACCAACCTTTGCAGATTATACTATGTTGCCTTAAATGTTGGGATGTGATTAGCCATTCCTGCAGCAACATATTCCAGAAGAATAGAATTCTCAGCTAAGTAGTTGTGAAAACCTCAACACTCACAACTTTGTTGTTACTTTAGCGCTTGTAATTCTGGAGGCAATGTCATATCACATGTTAATGCCAAATCTCACTGGGCGTTAAAATGAAGTTAGTGCAGGTGACTTCAAATTATCCATAAGGTACAGCATGCTGGAATCAAAATACTCACTTCTGACACACAGAAATTAAGAATGGAAGGCAACAGTGTTACCTGATGCTTGAAACTCTTATATTCAAGGCACTCTTGCTTGTGGTGCCTCATAATTTCCTATATCACATTATCAATTTTATAAGTGTGAGAGATTTGTTATGGAACAGTGCTCAACTAAGTAACATTTATTCTATAGCATATGCCTATTTAATTGCCTGGGGGGGTCTCCTTGTGCATGAAATTCAATTGACTTTTACATCCCTTATCAGGAATAATTTCAACCAGCACACTATTATAATATTAGTTGTGCCTAATGTTAATTCTTCCACATCAAGAGCTAGAATGTTTTGTGCTTCTGAACATAAAAGATTTGGAGTTTTAAAATAATAACCACATGTTCAAAGAAGTATTGTTTCAGAACAGCATTCTACACCTATCAGAAAAATAATACTGGTCCAAAATCATTGAGACAAATAGGAAAAAGTTAACCAATCAATATAGTATATTTCCATAGATTTGAGTATATATTATATATATATATATATATATATATAATAAAAGCATAAGTATTGTATTCTTAATTTAACTTTCACATACAGTGCACTATTTAGTACAGAAGAAAAATGGAAACTTTAAACTTAAAGATTCAATTACAAGTATATCTGCTGACTACGTGTCTGGTCTAGAAACAAAGCAGTTTTAAACAGAATGAAAATGAAAACGTCCATGCTAGTAATAACTTCTAGTTAACATCAGTTCTACGCCCAGATGCTGCTGTGTTTGTGCACAATGACAAACTGTTTTCAGGTATGTACTTCTGTATAATTAAGATGAATGTGTTCTGTTGTTGTGGACATTTTGCATTATATTTAATTTAAGGTGTATGACTGTTAAGTTTATGTTTTAATGAATATCACATCAAACATTGTAGGATTCTATGCATAAATATTAGGAAGAAACTTGTATTTAATCCAGTGTGTATGTAATATCAGTTATATGATAAAATCACAGAATTGTGATTATTGAAATCTGCATAACATACCAATTATTTTGTAACAAATTCATTCATTTGAATTCCAGTAGTAGTGATTTATTTGAATTTTGTATTTTCAGTCATTAGAAGTTTGGTCTTGTGGAAGCTGAAATAAATTATTGGGAAGTTTGAAGTAAATAAATATATTATACAATCCTGTTAAAAAAAATTGTTTGTGAAGTGTACTACTTACTTTTATAAGTTGCAATAATTTTTACATATTAAAATGCATTTTTTACCACATAATCTTTAATATAGATAGAAGACATGGAAATCATATGTCAAGAACATAAATCTGTTTATCATGAGTGTTGCTTGGTAGGTTCAGAATGTCTAATTGCATTTCAGCCAAGCTATGTGCTACAGACTATGCACTTTTGAAAATAATAAATTATTAAACTCCATAATAATTACTGAGTCTGGTTCAGTTTTACTAATTGCTAGCAGCTGGAATCATTAAAATTATGATTCATAAATGTACGTAACTAAAATGAATTAGGACAGATTACCTACCACAGCTAGTAACGTAATGTGTAATCAGCTGGAGTTATGTTAGTATCACAGTGGAATTGAATATTGAAACTATTATTGGCAGCTTGTCATAAATGTTTGGGCTTCACACTAGAATGGAGCAGTGGTTCTCATTTTTGATGATAGTGCAGTATTCCTTGCTGCAAGGAACCGCGGCACACCACACGTTTAAGTTGGTAGCAATACGGGAGAGCCAGACACTTACACATGTGAGATGTGGAGAATAAGTATTTTAAAATTTATTTTAAACAAAATTGTTTATAAATTTTCTTTTATCTGCAATAATATAACATCCAAAATTTCGCGGCACTCCCTTTGAGAACCAATGGAATGAAGTATGGAAAATCTTTAGGATACATTTAAGACAATTATGATCACATTAATGACAATTATACATAAAATTTGTATCTTTTAGGTCTTATTTACGAAGTAAAAAAGAACACCTTATGTGAAGACCACATCCATCCATTCATCCATCCATCCATCCATCCGTGACCTAGTATCAGTGACTAAACCATTTGTCATATTTTCATTACATTCAACATAGGAGTTATTTACAAAGGGTTGCCTATCAAGCTTGAGTTTCATAAAAATCAATGCAGTGAAAGCCATAATTTACTTACGGGTGTAAATTAAATTCTGCCAGTACTTTATTGTCTAAATTTTTCATCCAATTTGGATGTATAAGAGATGTCCACAACAACTCATTGGGCAAATTTTGAGTTTCATGAAAATCAGCACAGTGGAAGTCATACGTCACTTAAGGGAATGAGTGAATGAATCTCCCACGATTATTGTCTGATTTTGGCAAAATTCAGTACAGCAGATCTGTACATAATGCTGTTGGGCATTTGTTAGTCATGAAAACTGGCACAGGGAAAGCCATAGTTTTTTTGTGGGCGTAAATGATATTTATGTGTGTACCATCCAACTGTATAACATTTGTAAAGGTACAGAAAGTTTGTGTACGATGTCACAGGGTACACCACGTGCAGTCTTGTTGAGGACTTGCCTGATTCAAAACAGTTTTCCACAATTAACTACCCACAGTGGGAGAGGAACAAATACAGACCTGTTTCTCATCATAATTGACTCCATGTTCATTTCAAATGAAGACCACATTTACAACAGTTAATTATTTGTTAGTGACATAATTTCAACAAATCAAACAGCGTGAATTTAATGTGGTAGGCCTTAATTATGTGAACTCCTATTTTTATGAGTGAGCAATTTTCAATTTATGTACACTAAGGAATGTGCTGCACTTAATACAGGTACATGGAATCACACATTCACTGAATACTGGTATACAAAAGGCACACAAAAGTTTTTGGAATTTGAAAGAAAATAAAACAGTTACATAAATTTAGCCATATGCAGGGTAAAAAGCACAGGTTCAGTATGTCAAGATATACTACAGACTGTCACACACTCAGTACATCTGTGTTGCACCTGTGTTCTAAACACATTATCTGTCACCATTTTAAAGGTTATTAATTTTGCAGGCCAGTTACAGTAAGTAAATATCTAAATTTGTACATGAGAGTTGCAGGTCTGATGAGGCATCGCTCATCTGTAGTAGACAGTTGTGCGTTTTTCTCTCTCTCTCTGTTTCTCCTTCACACACACATGCGCGCATGCACACACATGCAAGCACAACTCTGTACAACATATATCCTGATGTTGTTTGTTTTGTTTCTTTAATCAAAGCATGTCATATGCCTAGAAAAGTCTCTCCTCCTAATAAACTTTTAATGAATTGGCTAGTTCTGAATAAACTCAGTGTAAAACTCACTGCACAGTCCAGCACTACTTTATGATACTTTTGGTGCTGAGTCAATGTTATGTCACAAGCCATACATACGTGATGCTTCTGCAAAGCACCAGAGGAGCCAACACAAAAATTAAAATTATGTTATCTTCTTCATTCTTAATTTATCATCATCACCAACTTCTTCATCAGTGTTTTAATAATCTGCCATCCACTTATCAAAGACTGGGTCATTTGTTGACCCATTTTAGCCTCAACAAACTGATAACACTCCTCCAATACCAATTTTTTGTTTTGTAATTACAGTACATATAAACAAGGTCTTCAAACCTGTATGCATTCAGAAAAATACAAAAACAAAAATCTGTAATATTTTAAGTAACGTAGCTCTCCTTTATGGTTGTGAAAACAAGACACTAATGGCCAAGACAGATCCTGAATCACAGTTACTTTTATTCTTTATGTCTATTTAAAAATGCTGTCAGTAGCTGAGATGATTAGTGTCAAATAATAGAATAATTAATAAATAAATTAATAAATAAATAGAATTTGGATATGAAAGGAGGCAGTCATGGCCTAATTTGTGGAACTAGCTTGGAATTTGCCTGGAGGGATTGAGGAAGGACATTAAAAACTTCAGTCAGGATAGCCCATTTCTGGGTCTCAACCCAGGACCTCAAAAATACAAAATAGGAATGTTAACCACTTGACAGCAGTCTTGTGTCTTGAATCACAATTATCAACATGAATTCATGAGATGGACTGTAAAGTGTATATGGAAGAGCTACTAGAAGAAAAGACAGAATTTTTGATATCAGCACTGACTTACTACAGAAAGAAATGCATTTGCCATGTTGTCAACATGCACAGAGGGACTCCCCAAATTAATGATGAAGTACATATCAACTGTAACAGAAAAATAAGCATACCTTTTATTTAATTTTTCTGTGTTAGTCAGAATTAAAAAATTATGCAAACTTTGTGAGACTTGGTCTCAGCAAAGGTTAAAGTTTGTAGTATGGTATGTGGTAGTATGATTCCATAAATCAGATTTCAGTTGTACCTTGATGATACATGAACTGCTATGGCTGTGTATCCCATTCGTCATACAATGTGATATTCCTCTAGGTGTATCAACACTATTGTATTCTTCTGTGTGTAATAGGAACATGAAGTTACAAAATAAATGAGGCAAATTTTTCCTGTTTTACTATAGTCATGTATTAACTGTTGTGCCTGGGGATATGAAATATTGTTCCATTACAGATGATTAACCAAGCAGAAACATTTTAAACAGTTTTGTTGAAAATTATTGACATGAATGTGCAGCAGTCCTCTGAAATTGTGACTGTACCTGGTCTGTAGCTGTTTTAGTTGTTTTATTTCAGAACTCTAAATATTTTCACATGTAACTAGCTAGACATATACACAAAACTTAATAAATTAGCAGCTGCATAGTACAAAATTCTTTAAAAAGTACATGGGTTTGTACAACAGAGCAAATCTTCAGGCAACTGCACAGTTCTCAATCCTGGGAATACTCTGTCAATTCTGAAAATATATTGGGGTGCTACAAGGCAAATGGAATTCCTCCAAGTCCCTGAACATTAAATGCTACTACTACTTTTGCATTCTATAAATCAGAAACAAAAATGACAAGCAAAAAACATGTTCATTTTCACAAGCATATTTCAGAAAAATGAACAGTTACATACTGTCAGAATTTATGACCAAATTCTCTTATAAACCATTAAGAGAAAAGTAAACATGAAGACACTTACATTTAGGGGTAAATAGGAAATCAAAGGTACTGCATGTCAGGAAGCACTTTACAGTTATGTTGGTTTATTGCTTGCAGTGTTTAACATTTGCCAAAGTATGTTAAATACATGTTAACAATAAATGGTCTTGTAAAGCACAGATCAGCAAGGAAAAGGGAAAAGAACAAAACTTTTCATGTCTGCCCTCATCTTTCATAAAAGCAGACAGTAGAAAATTGCTGAATTTGTGCCATCAGCTACAGGTTCTACAAAAACATGTTTTGCAAGATACTTCTCTTATAAACTGTCACAGACAGAAAATCTAAGGAATAATTTGGTTTGTACGAAGATGGAATATATATAAAATTCCATATGGGGTGACTGAAAGTGTATGACTCTGGTTTTATGTTCACATTCTGTAATACTTAAACAGAATAAAAGTTAGACAAAGATAAATGAGTCATTTTTGCTAGTATACAGAAGGACAATTATCCAACACACCGAATCAAAAGATGCTGTGACAGCAGAAATGCACAAGAATCCCTTCCCTTAAATTAATATTGAGCAAAAATTTGTGAAGGTAAATCTAGTACTATATAAGCAAATATGAGAGTGGGAAACATTTTACGTTAATACTTTACAGTCATTGAAGCTATAAATATGACATTTATCATTATGATAGGTTATAAAAAAACATACTGACAGATTTTGTTTATATAAATGGTTACATGTCTAACTGAATCTGTCATTTTGAAAAAGCCTGATTCCACTTTTGGCAAAAAAGAAGTAAGAACACCTTCATATTCTATGCACATAAATACATCTTTCTGCAAAGAAAGGACACCATTCTACACACTGAAGCTGGACTACTGAATGCTCACCACTTTACTGAATTTTGAAATGGCCTTATTCCAGGAACTTTCAATTGTATCTCCTAACACATGCATAAGGACCTGAGAAGCCCAACGATAAATGAATCTGCCAATAAGGCTGCTGCTGCACAATTTAATATACACTTATTGTGTTGAATACATTTTTAATTAGGAAATCTGGGTTCTGAACTTATTAGATTCAATAATCCAGGAATTCAATCAACACCCTGGATCCCCCTACTTAGAACCAATTAATATTATTTCATTCATTGATGAGACCAATGTCACAACTTTTTGCAACAATTTTGATGAGTTTTTTACATAAAAATTAGGTTCTATGCAAATATGAATATGTGTGTGTGTGTGTGTGTGTGTGTGTGTGCAGGTAGGTAGGTAAGTAGGTATCAGAATTACAGTAACTGAAAATTTGTTCCATAAGAACATACCACACTTGATTCCTAATATACCCAACCAGTTTCCCTTCATGGTCTTTGTATGATGGTGTGCAGCCTAATGTGTACCACCTAACCAAATGAGGTTAATTTTGTATATTATTTCCCTTGAAATGACAGCCTGACAATCACTGCCCTGTTTACACTATGCAGCAGGGATGTTAATTAAGTACAATTCCCTAGGTCATAAAAATTAAACACATTTTGAGATACAAATTTTCCTTTTTCAATGTCTAATCATCCAGATACTCGGTATATACTACATGTATGGTTACAAATTCAGCTAAAATAAAAATGTAAATAAAGCAGCAAATAAAACTTATATGTATGACTTCCAGCTAACCAACTACACCAAATGGAGTCCTTCTTAAGAAGTTAAAAGTTGCTTAGCTAGTCAAAAAAGGCCCCACACATTTTATGGAACCTGAAGGTTCATCACCATTTTCACAACAGACTACCACTGACCAATATTTTGAGTCAAATTAATTCAGTACACAGCCACCTTTATATTTCAATATGATCCATTTTCATATTCTAGATTTCTTTTAAAACTGTTAGGAATTTAAATTAAGTTACAGACCAACTGATGCACACTAAAACCACTTTTTATGTAGCTTTATTATTAGAATTGTTAAAATTATACCCCAACACGTGTTTCGATCCTAGGATCATCATCAGGGGGTTTTTTGTTGAAAGCTACAGTCACTTCATACACATGATTTTAAATATTCTAACGGCACTTTAAACTTATATATTATAAGTTAAAATCTTGTAAAAAGATTCATTAAAAGTTGTAAAATTATAAAAGTACTGTAGATAGTAGATTGCGGAAGTGCTGGCGTGTGGGATCGTGGTATTAAAGGCTGTATATTACTTAACAAAATCATTTATTTTACAGCCTTTAATACCACGATCCCACACCCAGCACTTCCGCAATCTACTATCTACAGTCCTTTTATAATTTTACAACTTTTAACGAGTCTTTTTACAAGATTTTAACTTATAATATATAAGTTTTAAAGTGCCGTTAGAATATTTAAAATCATGTGTAAGAAGTGACTGTAGCTTTCAACAAAAAACCCCCTGACGATGATCCTAGGATTGAAACACGTGTTGGGGTATAATTTTAACAATTTTAATAATAAAGCTACATAAAAATTGTTTTTAGTGTGCATCAGTTGGTCTGTAACTTAATTTAATATGACGAAGATGCACGGTGTCAACGGTGTGAAATTTGTTAGGAATTTGTAATTTTATAAAATTTATAGCAAATAAACACACATATCTCATTTTCATTTTAATTCCATGCAGTTACAAGAAATAAATAGTTTTATAAAATACTGCTAGCAGAACAATGTATATAAAGTCTGAGTCTTACATTGATTGAGTTATTCATGTGTCAGTTGCTCGGTATGTAACTGGAACTTGTAACATTTTAGCATGTCAATATTGGTGCAACATATGGCTTCTGTTGCAATTGTTGCAATCAATTTCAAAAACTTGATACTGCTAATTGCATTCATCCAGCATTGTACTACAACATTTAAGAATTCCAATGAGGACATAAAAGTTGTCTGAATATATTGAAATCATTATATTTCATAAAACTTAAAGACTGATGCATTTATCTTAGTTGCATGGTTTTATCTTATGCACCTATTAGTATTTAATAAGCCATGTTTCATTGTGTTATTAGTGTCTACTTTTTGTATGGCTGAATGTTTATTTTTCCAAATTAGCCACATTATCTACAAAGCACTTCTACTACAAATAAAAAAATATATTTAAATGATATTAAAATAAATTACATTAAGACAGCACTATCATTGAACTTCTCGATGGACTGTTAAGTGTTTAATAAGTGATATCTTCTGAGTGAAAGCTTTCATGCATGTTGTGCACTGAAAGGGTTTTTCTCCTGTATGTAACCTCTGATGTACTTTCAGATTCCCTTTCAGTGAGAATTCTTTGTTACACACTTCACATTTATGAGGTTTCTCTCTTGTATGCACCTTGAGGTGTGCTTTCAATCCACCTTCTCTTCTGAAACCTTTCTTGCATATCGGGCATGGGTATGGGGTTTCTCCATCATGATTAGTAAGGTGTAGATCCATTTGGTATCTGCTAACAAACAGCAAGCTACACACAGGACAGCGATATCGTCCTGCTTCAGCAGTAGTTTCATATTGCGGTTTTTCACAGTTCTGGTTTAAAATATGCTCTGATGCTGGGAAGTGTTCTTCAGCTGAACTGTTTACTTGTGCACTGTCACTACTGTTTTGTTCCACACTACAACAGTCAATATTAAAAGACTTCTTTACCTCTAATTTAGGGATATTAGCATTGCTATCATTTACTTGTGCACTGTCACTACTGTTTTGTTCCACACTACAACAGTCAATATTAAAAGACTTCTTTACCTCTAATTTAGGGATATTAGCATTGCTATCATCTAAGTTCCCACACATGACTCCACTGTGATGCAAGTTTTGGGTAAGAACTGTTTTGCTGTGTCTAGGATAAAGAACAGTTTCATGTCCCATGGTTTGTGAATCTGCATTGCAGCTGTATGCATCACAAAAATTCTGGATTTCATGTCCAAGGTCCAAAGGCTGTAACAAAAACTTTGTGGTATATAATTTAATAAGTGAAAAACAGCACTCACCAGAAATGTACTGTCTACATAAATCAGAATATCATGCCATTTTTCTGTCATTCTAGATTGAAATTAGACACATACAGTGATCTAAGTAGCAAACTGCACACCTTAGCATCCAATATGGGGACCTTCACCCAATCCAGCTTTACTCACACATGTTTAACTGAATTACAGTTGTGATTCTTTACTTTCGCGATTGAAATGTAACTTGAAACCTACGGTATACATAACCACCATCTGTTTACCACACATTCTCCTAAGAGAACAATTTTATTTTCAACAAACTCATTATCAGTGTGTGCTATTAAAAAACTAGTATAAAGAACAATAAGCTTTGTTTTTCTCCCTCCAAGCACGTCATGTGATAAAAAGGTAAAGCAATCCCATTACAGGCCTGGACAGGCCCTTAGGGTCCAGGAGGTTGAGGCTCCAAGATTTCTAGACAATCGGCACATGAAGGTGGTAAGGTTGTCAGCCCTACGCACCGACCGCCTTTACCCCCAGGAAATATTCCTGGTACTCATTTCTTTTAGAGGCCGAGTCAACCCCAGGGCCATAGTGCGACCAAAAGGATAATGTCAATGAAAAATTCCAATGAAACATTCGGGAATCAAACCCACGACCTTCCAGCTTGTAGCGCAGTGCCTCAACCAACTGCGCCACTGCGTACCCCCCAAGTCATGTGATAACCACCATTATTCCTCCAGCAAATGCAGGAATCTCAGATGCTTCAAAGGTTATACTGACATACCTTTGGCCCATAAGATGCAGGTGACTTTTATATAGTACTTCCCAGGAAAAAAAAAGTGCATCTTATGCTCTGGAAAATATATATGTGCATATATTGTCAACAGAGGGTAGGCAAAACAACGACATAAAGATACCTAATAAATACTTTCAAAGTGCAGGAAAGTTCAAATACCTCATAATGTCACTAAAAAATCAAAATTACATGCACGAGGAAATTAAAATCAGATTAAATATGTGTAATGCCTACTATCATTTTGTTCAGAATCTGTTGTCTTCCATTTGTTATCTTAAACCAAAGATCAAAGATATGCAGAAATGTTGTTTTATATGGGTGTCAAACTTGAAGTGTCACATTATGGTACAAATATAGGCTGAGGGTGTTTGAGAACAGGGTGCCGAGGAAGACATTTGGACCTAAGAGGCTGGAAGTAAGAGGAGGCTGGAGAAAACTGCATAATGAGCCTCATGACTGTATTCCTTGCAATGTTATTAGGGTGATAAAATCATGGAGGATGAGATGGATGGGACATGTTGCACATATGGCAGAGAAGAGGGGAGAAATGCATACAGAGTTCTGGCTGGAAATTCTGAAGAAATGGAACTGTTTGGAAAACCTAAGCCTACCTAGTAGGACAGTACTGAAATGGATCTTAAAGAAACAGGATGGAAGGGAATGGACTGGATTCATCTGGCTCGGCATAGAGACAAGTGGCAGGCTCCTATGCACATGGTGATGAACCTTCAGGTTCATTAAAATGCATGGAATTTCTTGACTGGTTGAGGATATATTAGTTTCTCAAGGACTCTGCTGCATGGAATTACTCAGTAATAAAATTTTGGGCTCAATAAATGATGAGAAATTTCTTGTTTATCTGGGTGACTGCCAGCTTCTGAAGGCCAGTTGTATCACAGAGTTAAATAATATTCGCTACACAGAAATTATGCCTTACTGTACCTGTAATACTGTGAATGCAAATTCATATTATCAGATGCTCAGAAGGCATGGACCAAGATCTAATGATTGTGACTAATAAATATTGAAGCTGCCATATCCTACTTAATTAAATAAGTCTATGAATATTTGCATGGATGGACCAACAAAAACCATGGAATATCTCAGACAGAAGAGCAAAATTCAAGATTTCACTTCCTGAGCAACAATATTAACCAAGTATTATGTCACAATCTTTGATTATTTTTAGTGTTCCATTAAGATACATTAATATTTACCTAAGTGGGTTCTGTTTTCTGAGGATATGCTGTTCAGTTACATTCTGTTTCTTGAAGACTGTTCACATTCATATCTCTAAAAATTTGTAAATATTCATCATAATGGGAAATGTCATCAGCATAAATAACACGTGTTTGAACTACAGAAACAAAATTGAGCTTACGAATTATTTCTGTAATGCACTGAGTACAGAATTGGTACCTGCTGTTTCATTATTACCATACCATCTCACAATAATCCATGCTCATAACCTTAACATGATCTCCTAGATCAGAAGCTAAAAATATAAGAGAAAAATATGATTGAAAAACTTTGAAGATTAAAGTCTTCTGGGTTGATACACTGTCAAGTGATATGTATTCACCAATGTTTCTGAGGAGGGCAGTGCCTCCATAACAAACTACATGCCAGCTGATATGGCATAACATCCCATAAGACTTGAATCTTCATCAACACGGTTGTGAAAACCTCAAATCTCTCTCAGAGAAAGAACTTATTTTATTTTAAGAAGAACTTGTACACATATTCCACATTACTTCCAGTTTATATTGCAGACATTCATTAATGTAACATAATTTCTACTTCCTCTTCAGACATTCTGCCTCTACTCTTTTGATGTGAAATTTGTATGTGTACAAACACCATTCCTAATGGGGTGTTTTCTTGAAATGTGAATCTGAAAAAAGTCTTTAATTCTTCAGAGCCAAAGCAAAAAAAATTCACCTTAAATTCAGGCAAATATTGTAAGTAACCAGAAGTCAAGATCCATTCTACAATCTCACTGCTAAGCATTAACATAAATCTATAGACATATCTTCCTGTAGGAAAATATGTCTGATAACTGTATTAATGCTAATCATTCTTCAATGTGAGTGACATGTCAAAAAAACATATCTTGTCTAATTTCATACATTAACATCCAGCACCTTCATGTTTTGTGCTGAACTGTACTAGAAGCACAATTTTATTTCCTATTCTAACAACCCACAGTTTACATTAAAACACTGCAATACTCGTATATTAACGAATTTTAAAATGTTGATATGGGACATCTTGCTGTGGTGTGAACACAAGATCAGAAAGGTTAAAAGACCGTCAATCACAACTATGCTATGCTGTTTATCTCATGTTATTTAATGCCACATGTTTCACCTTCTTCTATAAAGCCATCATCAGGCAGTATAAATTACTTAAAGAGAGCTCATCCTGTACAATACGTAAATTATGTCATAAACGCAGTTGAGATCTCAACTTCACAGGAAAATATATAAACTGGAAGCTGAAATAGATAAAATATTAGAAGCAAATTATAAAAACATATTATATACGTCATAAATCATATAAATAAGTTATAAAAAGCGAAATAGTATACTTCCAAAATAAAAGGAGGAGAACCATGTGTATTTAGGTGAGCCTCAAGGGTATTGATTCTTCAGATATGCATATAATCGTGACATGGCTGTTGATACAAGCCTGTAGAGAGTGGTTATGGAAAATCTCATCTCTTCTGGATGGTGAAAAGTTACGTGTAGTGACAGATGAGTCAGGTATAATCATTGCTACCAATAAAGGCCATCTTACTCCTATGTTGTTAAGGAAGTACAAGTAATTCATACTGCCTCATGGGCTTTGTAGAAGAAGCCGGAACATACAGCATTAAATAACATGAGACAAACAGCATAACATAGTTGTGATTTATGGTCTTTTAATCTTCCCAATCTTAAACTTTAAAATCACAGAATGGGATGAAGAAGGTATTGTGTTTTCATTCTGCCATTACAAAATACCACAAAAACAACCAGACATAAGACTAACTGCCTATTCTGGAACATGAACAATATTCATATTATTGCAAAATATAAGTGTTTTCAATTACTTACATCTTGGTCTTCGAGGGTGACAGTTGAAGGAAGGACAACAAGTGGCTCACTAATATTGCCAGCATCATCATCGTCATCACTGTCAATCTTAATTTCTACTGGAACATTTGTATTCTGTGGTAACAAGAAAATTACATCTCCTTAGAAAAACAATATTTTGATGTGACACAAACAGATAGAGAGAGTGAGACAGTATACATGTGCATGTGCATGTATAAAAACTCAAACTGACTCTAACCAAAATTACTACTGCAATTTGAATAATACATGCACCAGGCCCAAAACAGTGGTACAGCTACATCACAACCAAAATCAGAGAACATCATAAAAACAACTAAACTAAAATTTTGTTTTGTTCAAGTAGTTTGGGGCCAACTTGTTTTACGTGGTTTCAGACAGCTTTAGACTGTTTTGTCCAAACAGTGGGACTTCACCATTTATCAAAATAAACACAAAAACACTAACTCATAGCAATTGCATAGGAATTGCACATCAGTGGGTTGCTTTTTACTTAAAAAACAGAAAACAGCTGGTAGAAATTAAAGCAACAACTCACGAAATCCAACGAAAGCGGTTGGAAGAAAAAATAATTCAATCTGGAGTGGCACAGGGTTCCATTTTAGGGCCATTGTTATTTTTAATATATATGAATGATATAGATACAAATATCAGCGATGACATAGGCATCAAACTAACACTCTTTGCTGATGATACTAGCATTTTAATAACTGGTAGACATATATGTTCTAACTTTAAATTTGGATAAAATTAATAAAAGTATCTTACCCTGGTTTGACAATAACAGATTAATTATAAATACAGATAAATCATTGGCATTAGGCTTTCATCACAAATTAAATAAACATATAGTATTTCCTGACATAATATTGAAAGACACAAATTACTTACGAATCTGAAACACAATTTTTGGGAGTCTGGCTATACCATAATCTAAATTGGGATTTTCACATGGGAAAATTAGTAATTAAACTCAGTAAACTTTGTTTTGCAATAAAAACAATCAAGTCATTTGTAAATAAAAATATTGTTAAAACCATGTATTTTGCATATATGCATTCATCTTTGAAGTACGGTATTTTATTCTGGGGAAACGTTAGAAATCTTAAGAAAGTTTTTAAACTACAAAATAGGGCAATAACATTAATAGCTAATATTTCAAGCACCACAAGTTGCAAACCACATTTCAAAAAATTAAAGATTATGATACTGCCTTATCTATAAAATTCCTCTATACATTAAAATATCCTTAAGTAAATTCAAAACTGATTCTAGTGTATGTTTCATTCGTATGATACAAGGACTAAGTCAGATTTATTCATTACAAGCCACAACACCAAACTATTCAAACAGAGCATTGCTTATAAAGGTGTGCTTGTTTATAACAAACTACCTAGTGAAATTAAAAGTGTTAAGTCCATAATGAAATTCAAGAAGATACTTAGAAACTTCCTGCTTGAAAGGAGTTTTTATGTGGTGGAAGAATTTATGACAGTTGACTCCTAATTTGTAGGAACTGGATTAAAGATGTATCTCTGTATTGTAATTGCCAGTGTTTTCTTCTGTGTACTATGTTAGTGTCTTGTGTGATCCTGTACATGTATGTAATTATATCAGATTTATGTGTTTGTTTACTTTTACTGTAATTCTTATACTGTTCACTGTAACTACTCTCTGGATGTGTCCAATATAATTCTGTAATGATTTCTAGGATGAAATACAATACAAAAAAAAAAAAGATATTTGCCAAACTGAGACCTTTAAAAAAAACACAAATTGAGGTTTTTTGTACTTTAAGCTTTGGTTTTATATTTCAATAAAGTTTAACATTTTTTAAAAGATTTGTTGCAAGAAGCCAATTCAAGAAAAGTTCAACTTGAACTAATCCCTTTATTCATCTTTTTGTACTTTTAGTATTTTACAGTAAACAGTATCCTGGTTTAGTGTGCTTTATTATATTCACTACTGAGACCTTTCAAATGACATGCAGCTTCACCTAATTTGCTTAACGTAAAGTTTAACTCATCACTTCATGAAACACCATGGACCAATTTTGATCATATTTGGCGTGGTATGTCTCGTAACCATAATGACATTACTGTCAAAATTTCAAGCTCCTACCTTTACTTTCTGATGAGTTATGGCTGTCACAGGAAGACAGACAGTCAGGCAGGCATGCCTGTACATATGCACACACACACACACACACACAAAAGCATGCAAGCACACACACACACACAACCTTCTTTTAATACATAGATATTTTTGTATTTGCTACATATAATTTTCATAGCAACCTACAACACTGCCAGTGTTTCTAGATGCTACATACACAGGATGAAGATGTGCTACTGGAACGTGTCCTTTGGAGGTGCTCACGAAGAATGATGTCAGTGAGTTCACATTTTCTCTTGAACTTATAAGCTGCTTGCAGTTGGTATATACAGCATCTGCATATGCCATTTGGCAACCCATCATCCAGTAACTGAGAAAACAATGGCAACACTGATGATAATATGATGAAACTAAAATGACTAGTCACATAAGCAGGTGTACACCTGATAGCATTTGTGAATGCTGCTGAATTGTCTGGTGACTTCCTACTACTTCACCACTTGCTGAATTCTATGGGTTTCATTAAATTTAATGATCTTAAGCATAAAAGAAGTTACACAATTACAATAAGACATAAACACTACTCATTTAGTATATTCTTATGTATGCACTGACACATCAAAATAAAATTTATTTAAGGAAAATTCTGAAGTACATAACTTTAAAACTAGGAATAACTCTAATCTTTTTCAACCATCATCTCATTTAACGATTTATCAGAAGGGACCTTGCTATTTTGGCATCAGGGTGTATAATAATCTTCCCTCCAAAATAAGGAAACTATCACATAATATTAAACATTTTAAAGCAGCTCTTAGGGATTTCCTACAAATCCATTCTTTTTATACATTAGCAGAATACTTTGATTACAAAATTAATTGTCTTTTATACTCTATTTATACACATTGTTTGTTTCACATATGTGTGCTCATTTGGTTATTTGGGTCCCAGGGATGAGCATTTTATACATGTTTGGTGTTCTCTAGGGTGATACACTCAATTGTTCTCTTGGGAATTGTGTCCTATGTGTGTGATTGTTGTGTATTGTATTTTTGTGACCTGTACTGCATGTATTGTATTTTGTGACTTGTATTGCTTGTATTGTGTTTTGCTGTTATGTTCTGACTTGTTCCATATCCAAAGGCTAGGTTGCCTGATTTGGATTTCTGAATGTGAAATAAATGAATGAATAATGAATACATAAAATAGTGCTAGCAAGAACAGACATACACTGCTAATATGTGTTTCAAGTGATAACTGCATACATGCATCAGAGTTTTAAGTGTACTACTAGTATGGTGGATGGCAAGAGGTTACAAGAATTTGTGACTGGTTTTGGTATCTAACGGAGTATCTGTCTTGGCATATGAAAGCTAAAATAAAAATGGGCTGCCCTAACATAACATTATCAACCACATGACAGGACCCAGAGCATATGTTTGCAAAAAAACAAAAACTTAAATTTTGTGCAATGCTGCCCTCAGTAAGCAGCAATGTAGTTAATCACCAGGCCAAAGTGGTGTGCAAGCCTCAAAGAATAATTTGCTGGTTCTTCTATATACTGTAAATGTGGCTGTCACATTCTTTATGACAGCCTTTGTGATTTTTCCGAAATGTTGGCATTATATGGACGAGAGTTCCTGTTTCTTAAACGCGCTCTCCTACATTATCCGAACTGTAAGAAGTTTGGTTAATTTTGCGGCAATTTTAGTGAGGAGAGGCGAGGGGGAAAATGTACCCCCGATATAGGAATTTCTCACATGATAAGTTAATATACATTGCTCACATTCAAATATTCAGATATTTCCATCTACTTATAAAAGTAACACGGAAATAATGTTACTCGCAGGTAAAACGCTAACGATCCACATTCACACCTGACCTAACCTTCAGGTTTGGCAACAGTGCGTGTGCTTTTGCCTTGATCACTGTATCTTTAGATATGTCCAACATAGGACCATCCTTGGCCATACAAAAACGACAAATAATGCTGAAATCCATACTCTCATGCTAGTATGCTGTGCGTCTAACATGTATGCTTCTGGCCGACAGCACCCACAACCAACTCCCCCTTTTACCCGCAAAACGACTAGAGCTGCATCGACGGATCATACGCGCCTCAGCACCAATTAGGTCACGGATATTTACCTAGCTCACAGAATATCTATCTAGCTTCCCCTTGCAATTAGGACCATGGATCACAGGTTCCCAAAATCAGTTTCTGTCAAGATCATTGAATTCCTCTTATTAAACAAAAATTCTGTATTGTTGACAGACATGATCCGTGTCACCCTGGTCGAGGTTCAATGGAAACAACGTCTTGTGGCGCCACAAGCAGCGCCTACGTGCGTTCCTGTAGTCGGCGCTCAGTGCCTGTGTTAGTACATGTAGATGGCAGAGACTTGTATAAAGCAAAGGTAAAGTTCTCCGTAGAACAGGCCACTAAGGTGCTAGATGGGGGTGGGTGGTCAAATCCACGCCCCGGCCGCTTTACCCCGGGAAAGAGACCTGGTACCCATTGTGTAGGAGGCTGGCTGGTCTGGACGGCTGCGAAAAATTTCACCTCCACCGGGATTCGATCACCGGACCGTCCAGCCCGTAGCGAGACACTATACCGACCACGCTATCCCGGCTCATAGAAAGTTGTATAGGGGCATCAATGACTTTAAGAAGGGTTACCAGCCTAGAAATAATGTAGTAAAGGATGAGAAAGGTGATCTGGTTGCAGACTCTTACAGTATTTTGGCTAGGTGGAGGGATAATTTCTTTCAGTTATTGAATGTACATGGGGTTAATGATGTTAGGCGGACTGAAATACGTACAGCAGAGCCACTGGTGCCTGAGCCCAGTGACTCTGAGGTTAACATGGCTATTGAAAAGTTAAAAAGGCACAAATCACCAGGTATTGATCAAATTCCAGCAGAACTGATTAAAGCAGGAGGTAGGACATTTCCTTCTGATATCCATAAACTTATTAATTCTATTTGGAATAAAGAGGAATTGCCTGAGCAGTGGAAGGAGTCAATCATTGTACCTATTTATAAGAAGGGTGATAAAACAGATTGCAGTAATCACCGAGGCCTATCACTTTTGTCAATGACATACAAAATTCTATCCAACATCCTTCTGTCAAGGTTAACTCCACATGCAGAGGAAATTATTGGGGAGCATCAGTGTGGATTTCGACATAATAGGTCGACTACTGATCATATATTCTGCATTCGTCAAATACTTGAGAAAAAATGGGAATACAATGATGCAGTGCATCAGCTATTTATAGACTATTTATAGCCTATGATTCAGTTAGGAGGGAGGTCATGTATAATATTCTCATTGAGTTTGGTATCCCCATGAAACTAGTAAGGCCAATAAAAATGTGTCTAAATGAAACCTATAGCGGAGTCCGGGTAGGCCAACATTTGTCTGACACATTTCCTATTAAGAATAGTTTGAAACAGGGAGATGCTTTATCGCCATAGCTTTTCAACTTTGCATTGGCATATGGCATTAGGAGGGTTCAGGCAAACCAGGAGGGCTTGAAATTAAATGGTACACATCAGCTTCTAGTTTATGCTGATGGTGTTAATATAATGGGCAGAAGCATACATGCTATAAAGAAAACACAGTAGCTTTTGCAGTCGCTAGTAAGGAGATTGGTCTAGAAGTAAATGCTGAGAAAACTAAGTACATGGTCATGTCTCGCAATCAGAATGCAGGAAAAAATCACAACATAAAGATAGATAATAAACCCTAACAAATTAAAATTCCATTCAGGAACAGATTAAGAACAGATTGAGGTCAGGGAATGCTTGTTATCATTCGGTGCAGGATCTTCTGTCTTCCAGTTTCTTCTTCTTCTTCTTCGGTGGCACTACAGTCCAATGCGGACCTTCGCCTCCTTAATGGCCCTTTCCCAGTCAGCTCTGTTTTTTGACCTTTCTTTCCAGTTGTTAATTTTACACTTCTTAATGTCTGTTTGTACACAATTCCACCATCTGTTTCTTGGTTGTCCTCTTGGTCTACTTCCTTGGGGATTATTATTCAATACTTGACTTACTGTTCTTTTATTCTCCATTCTGTTAACATGACCAATCCATTTGAGCCGACTTATTCTGACAAATGACAGTATATCTAAATCTCCAAACACCTGCTTTAGTTCCTTGTTATGTCGCTTTCTCCAGTTTTCATTTACTTTAATTGCCCCAAATATTCTTCTCAAAATTTTTCTTTCAAAAACTGCCAGCCCTTTAGCAATGTCCTTATTCAATGTCCACGCTTCTGCTCCGTATGTTACCACAGGTCTTGTTAATATCTTATAAATTTTAACTTTTTCTGCTCTACGTACTGATTGACTCTTTAGTAAAGGAAGAAGTGCATAGTATGCTCTATTTGCATTTGTAATTCTTTTTTCAATCTCTGGTCTTAATTCATTTCTATTTGTTAAGACTGTACCAAGATATGTATAGTCTTTCACTATTTCGAAATTATATGTACCAATTTTTACATTTTCATTCTCGTTGTAGGGCTTTCGTGATACTGTCATAAATTTTGTCTTCTTCTCATTTATTTCTAATCCCATCTTATTTGCTTGTTCTATCAGTGAAGTAAATACTTCTTTTACATCCTGTAATCTTCTTCCCATAATGACCACATCATCAGCATATGCCATAATTTGACTGCATTTGTCAAAAATAGTTCCCTTTGTTTCTACTTTAGATTTTCTTGTCGCAATTTCTAGCACTACATTAAATAACAAAGGAGCAATTGCGTCTCCTTGTCTCAAACCTTTCATAACTTCAAATTCCGGAGACAAATGTTAACCTATTTTAACCTTAGCATATATTTCATTATTTAGAATTCTACACAAATTAACTAATTTTTTGGGGAAACCTAGTTTATGCATTTCACTCCATATTTCATTTCTCCATACATTGTCATATGCTGCTTGAAAATCTATAAATAGGTAGTGCACGTCTATATTCTGTTCCCAGCATTTTTCCGATATTTGTCTCATAGTAAAAATCTGACCAACAGTTGATCTTCCTCTTCGAAAGCCCCCTTGTTATTCTCCTATTATTTCCTCAGCATAAGGTACTAATTTTGCGTATAAAATATTTGCCAAAATTTTATATGTTGTACATAACAGTGTGACTGCTCTGTAGTTGTCACATCTCATGGTGTCCCCTTTCTTATGAATTGGACATATTATGCCATACTTCCACTCATGTGGTATAGTCTCTTTCTCCCATATTTTTAAAATTAGACCATACATATCCCTCCTGAGTTCTTTTCCTCCTTCTTTAATCAATTCGGCCAGAATTTGATCATGTCCAGTTGCTTTTCCATTTTTTAGTTTACCTATTGCTATCTCTATGTCTACATCACTTGGTGGTTTAATCTCTGGTTCTGCAGTGTGTACGCACATTGTCCCCTCTTCTCCCCTGTGGTTTTCTGTTCCATCTTGCAGTTCGAAGTGTTTCTCATAATATTCAGACCATCTTTGTAGTGCTTTCTCTCTATTGCTTACTATGGTACCTTCCTTATCTCTGATTAATAGTGTTTGTGGTTTGAATCCTTTTCTTATACTGTTCACTTCTTGGTAGAATTTCTTTGCTTCCTTGTTATTATAAGCTATTTCAATTTGTTCCAGCTGTGATTTAAACACATCTCTCTTTTTTTGTCTAAATATTTTATGTGCTTCCTTCCTTTTATCCTTATATTCTTGTGCATTTTGTCTAGTATTTCTGTTTATCATTTTGATGTAAGCTCTCTTTTTATCTCTCAATATCATTTGACATTCTTCATCAAACCAACTATTTCTCTGTAGTCTTTCTTCTTTTCCTATTATTTTTCCTGCCGCTTCATTTATTCCTTTTTTTTATTTTGTTCCACGTTTCATTTATATCTTCCACTTCCTCTAATTGAGCATTTTGTATGTTTGCTGTTACCTCCTTGCTAAATTCTTCTTTTACCTCTTTCTTATTTAGTTTGTTAATATCCCATTTCTTTATTTCACTTTTCTTAGTCTTCTCTATTTTCTTAATTTTTAATCTAATTTTTGCCCTCACTAAAAAGTGATCTGATTCTATTTCAGCCCCTCTCATACTTCTTACATCACACACATTAGTGCAGTGTCTTCTGTCTACTAGTATATGGTCTATCTGATTACATATCTTGTTGTCGGGTGATCGCCAGGTAATCTTGTGAATGTCCTTATGCTGAAACCATGTTCCTGTCACAGCTAAATCCCTGCCCAGTGCAAAATGTATCATTCGTTTTCCATTATCATTTGTTTCATTGTGAAGGCTGTATCCTCCACATGCTGGACGTAAATAGGTCTCTTTTCCAACTTTAGCATTAAAGTCCCCTAGTATTATTTTCATGTCATAATTGGGAATTGCATCACATGTCTTTTCCAGACATTATAAAAATCTTCTTTAACTACTTCATCTTTGTCTTCAGTTGGGGCATGTGTTGATATCAGTGTCAAATTTTAGTATTTAAGTTTAATCCTAATTTTACAAATTCTTTCATTTATGGGTTTAAAATCTAATAAATTATCCATATTGTGTCTACTAATGTAAAATCCTGTTCCAAATTCATGTTTGTCACTTTTATTTCCACTATATAAAATCATATAATTCTTGTTTATCACCGTTCCTTTCCCTGGCCATCGAATTTCTTGCAGGGCACAAATATCTATTTTATATTAGAGATATACACCAACAAAATGCACAAATTAATAAAGGTGCAAATTAGCTCCATATCATGATTTAACCCTACACGCGTTTCAGCTCTTTATGAGCCATCATCAGGGGTTTTTCTTATAAAAAGTGCTTTTCAAATGCTGAATCTGTTGATGACACTTGTAAAGTTATGCACTATTTTAGAGCATAAAAACACACGTTCATAAGTTAAAAACATGAGTCATAAATTATAGTTAAAATGATGATTTGTTAAAAAATGATAACTTGTTAAAAAACACTGTTCACTGCGTCTATTATATAAAGATGTGTTCGCACTTCTAGAAGTTATAGGAGATCATATATTGCATTATGTTGGTTGTGATGGAATTTGATGCAGAACGGTAATAGGCAATGCGTGCTGTATGAGTTCTTGTCATTTTGTTTATTACGTCGTAGTGTAGTCTTCCTGATGATGTGGTATAAATTAAGAGGAAGAAGAAGTGGTTCTGGTGCTGTAAAATCCAAGGTTACGTATTAGGGTGCAATTTCAATTTAAGTATTAAAAGCGGAATAAAAAGGGGGGGTATAGAAAGATTTAATAATAGAATAAATAAGAAGTAATAAGAAGAAATAATAAGAATGACATACCTAGTATGGTGTGGGGTTGTGTCTTGAAGTATACCCGGTGAAAGTGAACTGTGTTATGAGGAAATATTTTCCGTCGGAGTTTGCGTGATGATGGGGGGAGGCGGGGTGGGGGTAATGAGTTTAAAGAGGGGGTTCTCCTCTGTCGGCATCTGTTCCTTAACGAGTATATTGTGTTTATGGTATAGGTAGATGTAGAAATTTTCTATTATATTTATGTGGCTACCTTTATTACATGGTTTTATTAATCTCATGCTATTTTGTATTGTGGAATATTCATGTTGATTGTTTAAAATATGGAGGGCATAGGCTGATTTGGGGTCGTTGGTTTTGATGTACCTGTTATGTTCGGAGAATCTAGCTGATAGGCTACGTCCGGTTTGTCCTATATAATGCTTATTGCATGTGTTACATTTTAAACTGTAAATACCACTCTTAGTATGTTCATCATAATTCTGTGTGTGCGTTCTTAGGATGCTTTTTACTGTATTGGTTGCACGGAATGCTATCTTTAGGTTTGTGTTCCTAAATATGTTTGTGACTTTTCTGATATTAGGACTATAGAATCCAAAAGTGACCCATATCTTATTGTTTTGTGTCTGCATGTCGGTAGAATGTATTTTCTTGTTTTTGATTTGGGTGTTCTGTTTATCTATTATAAGGGTAGGGTAACCGTTCTGTTCTGCAATATGGAAAATGGTATGCAATTCTTGATCTTTTTGCTCCTGTGATAATGGTAAGGCATATAGCCTATTTAACATGTGTCGGTAAGCTGCTGTTTTATGTTGTAACGGGTGGTTTGATTTGTAGTGTATCGTAGTGTCCGTTGCTGTAGGTTTTCGGAATATGTCGATAAAGAGATTTTCCTCATTTCGAGTTATCAATAGGTCCAAGAAGCTAATGGTATTGTTGTGTTCCTCTGTTGCTTTGAATTGTAAGCTTGGGTGTATATTGTTAAGGTAGTGGTGAATTTCATTGTTATTAGTATATAGTGTGTCGTAAATTATTAAGATATCGTCAACATATCTATTATAAAAAAGAATTTTGTTGTCATCTAGAATGTTCTTGACTAGCAGTTGCTCATAATATTGCAAAAATATTTCTGCTACCAAGCCAGAGATAGGTGAGCCCATAGCTACCCCTTTGTATGGTTGAAAGAATTTGTTTCCGAACTGTAGATAGTTTTGCCTTAGTATAGTTTCCAGTAATGTGCCTGCTTGTGTTGTGGTATCCTTGTCAATCTTGTTTTTTGTGAGTTTGGTTTTCATGATAGCGATGGTTTCATCTATAGGGATATTGACATATACTCATAGGTCTTTTATGTCAAAAGTGATCATTCTAGATGACTCAGTAATATTGAGATTTATGAGGTCATTAGCTAATTGTACTGAATTTTTGGTTACGTAAATGTTTTGTAGGGATAGCTGATCTGTGAGCCATTTATTGAAGAACTTTGCAATTTTGTAAGAGGGTGCTTGAATATTGTTGACTATCGGTCTTATGGGTTCGTTTTCTTTGTGAATTTTAAGTAGTACATTAAGTGTGGGAGGTTTCAGCTTTATTTCCATAAGATATTTTCTGTGTTTCTTGTCAATTATTTTGTTACACATTTGTAGTGTTTGTTGCAATTGCTTTTGGTACCTGTTTGTGGGGTCTTTAGGAATTTGTATAAAATTATTTTCGTTGAGGAAGCTTTCAGTTTTTTGTGTAAGTGTGTTATTGTTTATAATAACAATTGTTTTTCCTTTATCAGCCTTTGTGATGGTGAGGTTGTTGATTTCGAGTTTTTCTTTTATTTGCTTTACGACGTAATGTTGTCTCTTGTGTAGTATGTTAGTAGAGGTGCTGCGTTGTATCTGTTTAATCTTATTACAAGCAAGAAATCTGTATATGTGCTGATCTTTCACTGGAAGTTTCCTAATAGCATTTTCTGTATCCATTATTAGGTTTTGCAGGTAGTTTTTTGTAGGTTTTTCAAGGGCGTAATTGAGTCCTAGTTTTAGTAATTGTTCTTCCTCTTTGTTGAATTTTACGTCAGACATATTTTGGACACGTGTATGGAAAGTGATGTTAGTATTTGTGTTTTTGTTACCTTGTTGTTTTGTAAGTTGTGTTTTTTTGTGCCGTAGGTGATCCAGTTTTTTGTTAAGTTTGTTGTACAGTATGTCATTCATGATTTGGAATTTTTGATGCTCTGACCTTTCTATCAAGAACCACATCTCCTTCCAGTAATTAGCGCAGTCAAGGTGTGTGTTATATAATAGTTGGTTTAAAGTTGATTTCTTCTTATACAGAAATTTGAGTTCGGTATTAATTCTGTGTTTGGTTGCAGCGTTTTTGGTTTTATGACTCCTTTCGTTGTTTCCACTTATTTTGATGTCAACATAGGAAGGTATGAGTTGTTCAGACCTGCAGACCTTGTTGAACCAGATTGCCGCATTTGATTTTAGTAACTTGGTCTTGATGTTCTTGTATCGATGCACTAATTCTGCCTGTTTGGCATTCACAATCTTTAGTCTTAACTCACCGTGCATTTTTATTATTTTAGATATACACCAACAAAATGCACAAATTAATAAAGGTGCAAATTAGCTCCTTATCATGATTTAACCCTACACGCGTTTCAGCTCTTTATGAGCCATCATCAGGGGTTTTTCTTATAAAAAGTGCTTTTCAAATGCTGAATCTGTTGATGACACTTGTAAAGTTATGCACTATTTTAGAGCATAAAAACACACGTTCATAAGTTAAAAACATGAGTCATAAATTGTGGTTAAAATGATGATTTGTTGAAAAATGATAACTTGTTAAAAAACACTGTTCACTGCGTCTATTATATAAAGATGTGTTTGCACTTCTAGAAGTTATAGGAGATCATATATTGCACTATGTTGGTTGTGATGGAATTTGATGCAGAACGGCGATAGGCAATGCGTGCTGTATGAGTTCTTGTCATTTCGTTTATTACGTCGTAGTGTAGTCTTCCTGATGATGTGGTATAAATTAAGAGGAAGAAGAAGTGGTTCTGGTGCTGTAAAATCCAAGGTTACGTATTAGGGTGCAATTTCAATTTTAGTATTAAAAGCGGAATAAAAGGGGGGTATAGAAAGATTTAATAATAGAATAAATAAGAAGTAATAAGAAAAAATAATAAGAATTTATAACCCCCGGGGCAGGGTGACCCAACTATACCCCAGGCACTGGGTACCCATTTTGGTCGCCTTTTACGACCTGCATGGGCGGCAGTGGGACTATTCTTTTTCCCGGTCACCACACGGGGACTGTCTTCCAGTTTGCTATCCCAAAATAAAAAGATTAAGATATACAAACTATAATTTTGCATGTTGTTTTGTATGGGTGTGAAACTTGGTTGCTCACACTGAGGGAGGAACATAGGCTGAGGGTGTTCGAGAATAGGGTGCTGAGCAGGATATTTGGGCCTAAGAGGGACGAGGTAATAGGGGAGTGGAGAAGACTACATAACGAGGAACTTAATGATCTGTACTCATCACCAAATACTATTCGGGTTATGAAATCAAGAAGAATGAGGTGGGCGGGGCATGTAGCATGTATGGGTGAAGGGAGAGGTGCATACAGGATTTTGGTGGGGAGACCTGAGGGAAGGAGACCACTTGGAAGACGCAGGTGTAGATGGGACGATAATATTAAAATGACAAATGTATCAAGAACTACTAGCTGTAAACCTTTATTTCGGGCATTGAAGATCATGACATTGCCATGTATGTATATTTATGAAATTCTTCTGCAGTTTAGAATGTCTTTGAATAACTATAAAACAAACTCTATGATCCATTTACGTGATACAAGACAAAAATCAGATTTGTTTATAACAGGTCATAATACTAAATTGTTCGAAAAAATCACAACTTATAGTAGTATCCATATTTATAGCAGATTGGCAAAGGAAATTAAAAATACTGAAACTTTGACAAAATTTAAAAAGAATCTTTTTGACTTTCTGATTGAAGAGTGTTGTTATTCAGTAGAAGAATTTCTTAACTATTGAAAGTGTTTGTATGGGATGTTCAACACTTGTATTTCTATAAGAATTATGTTTACACTGTCATGAATGATATATCCCCTCATAACCACATACGATGACTTATGGATGGAGGTGATGAATGAATGATAAATACACGTATTTTATCGTTTTATTGGTAAGTTAGTATATCTAATAGTTTAAGGATTTTGAACTACAACGGATTTGTTGGAATGTAAGTGAAATATTATAAGACTTGTCCAGATGCTACATTTGTAACAATATGGATGTGAATAAATTGAATTGAATTGAATTGAAGTGTGCTGGTAAATGTAGCATTGACAGTGCATTGGGTGTCTGTTGGAGTGTGATGAATAGGGGTTTCGTTTTTTCAATGGCGCAACAGCCCTTAGTGGGCCAGGGCTTCCTCTTTGTCAAGCTTCATGATTACACAGACACAAGGAATAGGTCATAGGATCTGAATATTATTCTTATACTGTGCATTAAGTATGTTATTCATATAATTCCAACTAAATACAAGTGCACGTAGTTGGCATTATATGAATAAATGTCACAAGATATGGGAAGGGCATGATGTTGGCAGTACTGTTGGAGACAGTTTGTTGCCAGTTTCTGTGACTGTTCAGTATTTGTGTTCAGCGTTACAAAAACGTTAATTTATATCCCTTGGTATAGAGACCAAAAACTTAAGGAGCAGGGTCCCTCATGGGAAGCTAGGAGTTGCTCATCAAGTTATTGTACTTTATGGAAGCTGAAGATAAAAAAACAAATAAATAACATAATATAACTTAACCTAACCCAAAGACCAATATGACTAAATATAATAGTGAATTAATATACTGACATGCATGTCAGTGATTTATTTGCTTTTCATTGCAGGGTAAGTGTCAGTGACATGTGGTGGTTTTGAATCAGTCTCTTGGTAATGCCTATTTGCTTAAAACAATTGAGAATCAAGATTTTGAAATGGCACTTATAATTGCTGGCAGTAAGGAACTATTGCAGATGTGGTATCAACTGGATTGTCGAGCTCATCCATCTTGCTATGGATTGCAGCCTACTGCCAGCCACATTTCAGGATTTAAGATTTGGAATAAAATCTATATTTTCATCCAAAATACAGATAATAGATGGAGGCAGGGGTTAAATTCAAGCCATGGTTCTTCTACCCATAACAGTTTACTTTTTTTTTCCTCCCCACTTACAGTTATAAATGAGGACATTCTAGATGTAATGTTTGGTTGGAGAACATTACTTTCGGGCAATAAATAAATAAATAAGTAAATAAATAACCTAACTTAACCCAACCAAACCTAACCTAAACCTAACCTAAACCTAATGAACAAAATCACTAAATCGTAAAAAGGTTGAAAACCACTGTTCTAGTGAGTGTCTTTGTTGTACTTGGTGTTTGACAAGCATGACTGCATTCCAGTCTTACCACAGAATTTTTCTGTATGTCTTTCTAAGTATATTGTGTTCTGTATTAAATTTTTCTATAGGAAAAGTTGCCAAAGGTGCAGGAGAGATACACTGGTGTTAACAAAGAGAAGGAACTCTTTGCTGTCACGATGAACCCTTTCCCACAGGAACTAAGTGATACTTATGTCAGCACTGTCCTGGAACAAGTTAGTGTACAAGTATAATTTTTATAATATATAATAATAATAGACATTGTGTGAAGTATGTGCATTGTATTATTAGGTGGGGCGCCGACATTCAATTTTTAGTTGCGCAACGGTTTGATTGCATGAATAACAACCGAAGAGTTAAATAGGACTCCGCCGACTTGCAACCGTTTAGTCTGCCAACTGTTTAGTTTCTAATTTTCCACAAACCAACAGCAATCGTCTGATTGCGCAATCGTTCTGTAAACCACAGGATCCAATGGACGTCCGCTCACATGAAACCAAACAGTCTCTTCTTATACATGTCTTTGCTCTTAGTACAAGGTAAGTTAATTTCTTTTTTAATTTTATGTCTGTTAATAAACGTTTAGTACTAATTGGTAAATTAATTGATTTTATCCTCCAATGTCCCCTAAACCTGTGAATTTAACAAAAATATTTAAAACAATTTTCTTGGAATAGTTAGCCCTGTTTTCCCTTTTTTCACTAAATAATAATTAAACTAAGAAACAATATCTTTTCAATATGTTTTATGTTTCATTTCTTACGAAACATTTTGACCTTTTCATTTTAAATCATGTGCTGATGGTTATTTTTCAACTGAATAATTTAAAAGTAAATGTGCACAAGTTATATTCTATTTTGTTTATTTTAAAAGTAATTGTTCATGAGATTTTTTATCAAATGCTAATGTCTCTTAAATTGCTTATTTCTCAAGTAATATATTTCACGGAAACATGATTTACGTGTACATATTTGGAACTGAATTGGAATCTATCGCATGTGTGCGGCTACGTCAGTCGGCCGATCGTTTGATTGCATATGTGAGCAGGGCACGGCATCTCGGAACCAAACGATTGCAGAACTGAAAAATTGCATGTCGGCGCCCCACCTTAGGGTTAATGAGGCACTACACTGCGTAATAAAATGTTCACAAAATATTGTTGAGGTTACAAAATTAAGGCGGAAGGGACTGGCAGAGCATGTAGCTTGCATGGGAGGTTTCAGAAATTATATGCTCAGAGAAACTGAATGAAAGAGAAAACAGTTCACTGACTGTTGTTCATAGCTCAATGGAAGAGATTAGTTTGGGGCCCTAGACATGGATGAAAGTTATTAACATCATCTTACATAAGGTGTAATGTTCCTGATGTGATTGATCTGGCTCAGGACGTTTGTAAACCCAGAATGAATGTCCATGCTCTATATAATGTGGGAAGCTTCTGTACTTGTTGGGCAACTGCATTCTTTACAAGAAGGTAGTCTTGTGATCTGGATGACCAAGGAATCATCCATCAATTTCAGGCAGGGGAAAAGTTTTCTTCCCTCTTCAAAGCATCCAGACAACCTGTAAGGCCAACCCAGCCTCCTACTCAGTCTGTGCTGAGGGTAAAGTGGCTGGTCCAGGAAGCAAATCGCTTATCTCTGTCTAGTGCCATGGGAAGAATGTGTGGACCTGTATGTGCTGTACCTTCACACCTGTCTATACCCTCACTGTGTGGTGCTTAATGAAACATGGAAACAGCTTTACCTTATATGAGGTGTTTTCAAGTTAATCAGTTGTGTTGCTCACAGCACAAACTCTTGTGTGAACAATAGGAGGTGGATTACCATTTAAAATTATGTACTTGTTTACAGACAACAGAGACAAAATGCCGTTCCAAGTGATGAGGAATGACCATGTGATAGTTTTCTGTGTCCACTGTTGTCTGGTGCCTCAGTGACTTCAGATTGAACTTGTATTTTGTATTCCACTTTGTGTTGTTGTTGTTTTGTGTGTTGACTGTTGCATGACACTGGGCAATGCTGCAGCTTTAGTATATTAGTATTGTGTGTATCATGAAGAAAATATCACCATGATAAATTAAGTTTTTATTCATGTAATCATAGTTATGGCTGAGGTATTTAATTTATTTCATGTGGTGACAGTTGTATATAAAGGAGGCAGTTGCTTCTACTTCGAGAACATTCAACATTTTAAATAGTTTTGAGTGTGTGATTGTCCTTGTGATATCATTTTATTAGAACTTAAAAATTCATCATTTGTGGTCCTGACCATAAAATGTGTGTCTACACTGATAATGTTTGTAACCAGGAAGTGTTCCAAATCTCGTTTCATCAGTTTGTTCGAGAAGCAAAATATGAGAAAAGTCTACACTGTTGGTGGAAAAATGTGGTATTAAAAATTGTGTCTTTAAAAAACATACTGCACTTCCTGTAATTCAGTTTTTACAATGTAACATTTCCATCCACGCTTCACTTGTTCTTTATATTCTTTGGTACAGTAATTGAGGTGCTCACAGTGGTGGGGATTCATAATGTGGTCTGGGTTAGGACACCGTGTAGTCTGGTAAATGGTTATGAATGTTTTGTAGGAGCATTCTGGGTCTGTCTTCACAGGCAGTCAGAAGATGGAGGCAGTATGTCCTGACCGAAACCTCAGTACCCATCGGTCAGACTACACAGCCCCATAACTTGGAAAACTATAATTTTAAATCTTAATATTCAACATTTTCCGTGCATTGTATCACTATTATAAAACAACAGAATACATGTATTAGGCAATAAAAATATGTTATTATGTTACGTTATATTTTGATGTGAGCAGAAATATGTCAGAGAAAATATAATGTAAAATAATATTTTCTAGTAAGTGTATGTAGTTGGTTTGTAATAATTTCGAAGTTCGCTATTTTTCAGTGGCGTTATGAATGGAGTGTGCGTGAAGTAGAGTGTGTGGCAAAGTATGACGCTGCTTTGTAGATGTCATGTTACGTAGTACCGTACGTTACCACCAGGAGCATACTTGGCCCACAGGCAGTGAGTCATGCCGGCTACAGTAACGGATGAAGGTATCACAGATGGCGGTGTAGATTTACGTTTCCACGGAGTTTCAAATCTGCTAAGGTATTAATCTGTTAACTGTGTAGATGAAATGTGGGAGTATATGATCCATGTGTAATCCGCACAGTTGAGCAACGTTCGTGCTGTGTGGGTAATTGGTATTTGCATTACTTCTGGTCATGATCCGGCTTAGAGCTTTGAATGAAGAATCGTCCGAAGAGAGTGAAGGAGAAGAAGAAATTCCGTTAATTACAAAAGAAGCTCAGGTAACACTGAGTTTAATGTATGCAGTTCGGCTACATGTGTTGTGGTCCTGCTGATGTGAGGAACTGTTAAGTAAAGGTTAAGGTTGAGGTCTTCGCTGTTCTCAGCTGTTACGCGGCGTAGGTTGGTTGTTACCGACGTGGTGGGACAGCGTGTCATCCCATCTTCAGGGGTCAGGACGTCCGTCTTGGATATATTGACTCTTGAAGATGGGACCGACGGCTGTCCCGAAACGTCGTTTTAGAAACGAATTCTCGTTTAAATTTGAACGACCCTCGTAATTCAGCTGTTTGGAAGTTTTATCTATTAGCAAATTAAGGTTATTTTATGTAAAGTACTTGATTATGGTATTTAATTTTACTTTTGAAGATTTTGTGCAGTAGATTCACAGTTGAAAGTTCTCTTTTCTTGAGTGTAGACTGGCTGAAGGATTTGTGGTATAGAATATCTGTAAAGCAAGTTTGTAATTTGTAGGTTATGAGCTTCTTTTTATGGTGAATCTGGAAATTGAAATTAAAGAATAGAATGAATATGATTGTGATAAATTTTTTAAATATAATTAAGTGAAATGTGAAGATTCTTAGTGTTTTGAATAATCCATGGAATGTATATTAATGACATGACTGTGATCTAGTTTTGAAGATATAAAATCTGAAATAAAAGTAATAATTTCAATTACTAATTCAGAGGGGGAGGTATAGAATTCCTTTTGTTCATATGTTAAGGAATATGAGTATAAAGACACCTGATGCATTTTGTTGAAGAGGTGTATGTAGATGGAAGGTTTTCTTTGTATTACTTAGAAATGGATGGATTGCTGAGTACTGGCAGAAGGTGTGTGTTTGTTGTTTATTGGTCTTCTTCTTCTTCTTCTTATACAGGCACAACAACCTCATCCTTTGTAGGTTTTGGCCTTCTCAACTATATCCTTCCATTTCTTCCTATCCTGGATGCAGTTTCTCCAGATTTTGACGTTTTGAATCCTCAAGTCTGCCATAACATCATCTTCTTATCTATTCTTCGGTCTTCCATGCATTCTTATAGATATAGGCTTCCAGTTATAGATTCTTTTAACCAATCTGTCATTTTCCATTCGGTACACATGCCCAAACCACCCTAGTCTTTGTGCTTTGATATGATTTACTATGTTCTTATACTTTATTAGTTTATTAAGCTCTTCATTTGTTTTAATTCTCCATGAGCCATCCATGTTTTTACTTGGTCCAAAAATCCTTCTTAGTATCTTCCTTTCATATATGAGCAATTTTTGCTTCATTGCTTCTTTCAGGACCCATGTTTCAGAGCCTTAGGTAACTACCGGTCTTATAACCATTCTATAGAAATGTAATTTTACACTCTTTGCGATTAATTTACTTTTAAATAAGGTTTGGTTTGCATAATGTTCTTTATTACCTTGGATTATCCTTGTTTTGATCTCTTCTTCTATTGTATTATCTCCGTTTACGATTGATCCAAGGTATTTATATGATCTCTTTTGCTCTAGACATGTACCGTTACAGTTAAGTTCTGTTACTTTATGTGCTTTTTTTTTTGCACATTTTAAGTATTTAGTTTTTTGTATATTTATTACTAGCCCATACTTGTATGATTGTTATTTTAGTTTCTGGAAGGTGTCAATAGCAGCTTGCGTGGTCCTTGCTGTAATTAATATATCATCAGCATAGGCAATACTTTGTTTTAACTGTGTTGAGATATTCCCTCTAACATCTAATTGATTCATAATTGAGTCAATTATCATACTGAACAGAGTTGCAGACAGTGGATCTCCTTGTTTCACCCCTGTTTCAATTTTAATTTCTCCACTTAGGTCATTATTTACTTTAACTTTCGCTTTTGTGTTTTCTAGCGTTAAGGAAATTAGTTTTATCAACTTTGATGGTACCTCATATTGTTTTAGACATTCTAATATTTTCTTCCGGTGCACCGAATCAAATGCATGTGTGTAATCTATGAATATATTATTCAGTTCGATATTGTATTTATGGCACTTCTCAAAAATCTGTCTCACTATAAAAATATGATCTATTGTTGATCTGTTTGTCCTGAAACCCATTTGAAAATCGCCAAGTTTGTTCTCAACGATCTGTATGAGCCATTTATTCAACAGTATTTCCAGTATTTTATATGCTATGTTTAGCAGTGTTATTGGCCTGTAATTTTTGCAATCCAGCCTATCACTTTTTTTGGAGATTGGACAGATGATTCCTTCCCTCCATTGTTCTGGTAACTGTTCATTGTCCCAAATATTTAGTATTAGTCTATGCATTTTATATTTCAATGTTCTTCCACCATATTTAATTAATTCTGGGCATATATTATTGGACCCCGCTGCTTTGTTGTTTTTTAATTTGTTTATAATACTACAAATTTCCTTGAAGGTTGGTGGTATAATTTCTTGATTATCATCCACAATATTCTCTATCGTGACTGGAGCTGCTGTTGTTCCATCTTCTTCAAATAAGTTTCTAAAATATTCTTTCCATATTTCTAATATTTTTTCTTTTTGTATTATTATATTTCCATCTCCGTCCTTACATTGAATTGGCAGGTTTGTTTGCCATTTATCAAGTTCTTTGGCATCTTTATAGAATTTCCTTACTTCGTTCTTCTTAAAGTTTTCTTCTATTTGGCTTATTTTGTTGTTAAACCATTCTTTTTCTTAATTCTACAGATTTTATTTGCTTCCAGCCTCTTAGAATTGTAATATTCTTGATTTGCTCTTGTATTAATTTGCATGTATTTCTTCCTAGCAATATTATTTTCTTGTATGGCTCTCCGGCATTCTTCATCCCACCATTCGTTTCTATTTTGTTTATCTTGTTTTTTTTATTATATTATTTGCCGCTTCGATTATGGCATTCTTTACTTCTTCCCATTCCTTATTGTGACACCCTCTCAAATAAAGAAAATTTCTTTGGGCAGGCACACTTGTGTGAGTGAGTGAGTTAGTGTGCATGTGTGTGTGAAATTCCTTACTCTGCGTCTAGCAACAAATGATTGAGTGACACAGCCTAATCTTACTGGACATCTTGCTTACTTACCTTCACAACCATTGCGTATGTTACGTTTGTTAGCAATGTTGCCAACCATGATTGCATATGCTTACCATTACTTGTTACAGGAAATCTGTGCCATAAAACAAGGTATGTGTATTATGATTATAGTAAGATGCTCAGTGATAAATGTTGCTTTTGTTACAAAAATTACAGCCTTCTTAGAAACATTTTTGTATTACAAGAGATGTTAATGGGTCCCCTCTTAAAGGCTAGACACTTGGATCCAGGAGAAGCTTTGTAATGTCCACAGTGCAGTTAATTTAAGAATCATTTTGTTTTCGTAGAGCGTTTAACATTACAGCAGTATATTTGCATGGTAAATCCACTGCTACGTACACCACTGAGCGTAGTTCTACTTGAGAATTCAATATAGTCTTCTCGGGCGCTTATATTCTACTTGAGAAACTAATACTAACCTTGGTAGTCCAGAAATTACTTATCTCTTATGAAAACCAAAAGTTCGTTACAGTGTTACCAAGTGAGTCGTTTCCTCAGCTAGATGAGTGCAGTCAACATCCTCTCTGTTTTTGTTTAATCTGTCTTGGAATTACTGTACCAGCTGTGGTAGTTTTTTAAAATGGTCTTCTGATCAGAATTTTGTAGGTATTTTGCATATCTGCTACACATGACAAAGATCCTCATGTCTTCTTCATCCACCTGTTACTGCCTTTCTTTTATGTCCAAACATCCCAGACTGAATAGTTCTAAGCATTCATGATGTTTGATCTCTGTATTCCCAATCCTTTTTTAATTACACTGAAAAATTTTAATTTCTTGAGATTTGAGCATTATTTGTTCTTTGAAGTTGTAACAACTGTGTATTGTGATATTGTAAAACAAAGCAACTGTATCACAAACAAAGAATGTGTTATACTTTTTACAGTAATGTAAAAAAAAGAAAGGTAAAGTTTACCCTATAACAAGCCATGAAGGCCCAGAGGGGAGTAAAGTTATAGCTCTACTTTTTCTTTAACTGTGGTGCTAAATGGGGGTGGGTGGTCAATGCCACACCCTGGCCACTTTACCTCCTAGGAAATGGACCCGGTACCCATTGTACTGGAGGTTGGGTGAGCCCCAGAGCCGGTCTAGACAGGTGTGGAAAATCTCATCCTACCAGGATTCAATCCCCAGAACTTCAATTCAGTTTATTCACATCCATATTGTTACAAATGTAGCATCTGGACAAGTCTTATAATATTACACATACATTCCAACACATCCATTACAGTTCAAAATCCTTAAACTATATGATACACTAACTTACCAATAAAACGATAAAATACATGTATTTATCATTCATTCATCACCTCCATCCATAAGTCATCGTAAGTGGTTATGAGGGGATATATCATTCATGACAGTGTAAACATAATACTTATAGAAATACAAGTGTTGAACATCCCATACAAACACTCTTCAATCAGAAAGTCAAAAAGTTTCTTTTTAAATTTTGTCAAAGTTTCAGTATTTTTAATTTCCTTTGCCAATCTGTTATAAATATGGATACTACTATAAGTTGTGCGTTTTTCGAACAATTTAGTATTATGACCTGTTATAAACAAATCCGATTTTTGTCTTGTATCATGTAAATGGATCATAAAGTTTGTTTTATAGTTATTCAGAGACATTCTAAACTGCAGAAGAATTTCATAAATATACATACATGGCAATGTCATGATCTTCAATGCCCGAAATAAAGGTTTACAGCTAGTAGTTCTTGATACATTTGCTAGGATTCTTATTGCTCTCTTTTGTAAGATAAAAACCCTTTTATAATTCTTAGAGATACCCCAAAATAAAATCCCATATTTCAAAACTGGATGAAAGTATGCAAAATACATAATTCTAGCAACATTGTCATCTATCAAATTCCTAGATGTCCTAAGTGCAAAGCAAAGTTTACTCAATTTGCATACTAGTTTATCTATATGAAGATGCCATGTCAAATTTTTATCAAGCCATACTCCCAGGAACTTCGTTTCAGATACATATGTAATTTGTCTGTCTTTTATTATAATATCTTGAAGTATAATATTTTTATTGGTTTTATGATGGGAACTTATTGCCAAAAATTTTTTGTTGTTATTCAGCATCCTATTCTTATCAAACCAGGAAAAAATGTTCTTAAGAGATGTGTCTATATATATGTTATGCAGACAAATGTACACAGTATATGTTATTTAACACAATTTTTATTAAATGTTGCCCAACATGTTTCTAGCCTATATAAGGCTAATCTTCAGGGGCTCTTTTGTTGAAATTATAACAGCTATATTATTGGTATATAAAATTCTTAAAAAGCC
This sequence comes from Reticulitermes speratus, assembly GCA_021186555.1. NCBI lineage: Eukaryota > Metazoa > Arthropoda > Insecta > Blattodea > Rhinotermitidae > Reticulitermes > Reticulitermes speratus. Next base: position 31,960,503 of record JAJKFL010000003.1, on the reverse strand, counting down.
ATTAGTTGTATTTGGTTATTGGTATCTGTACTGGTCATGCTGCTTTCACCATAGATTAGTTATGTTAGTTAGTTATGTTAGTTATATTAATCTATGGTGAAAGCAGCATGACCGGTACAGATACCAATAACCAAATACATCTAACGGCTTTTTAAGAATTTTATATACCAATAATATAGCTGTTGTAATTTCAACAAAAGAGCCCCTGAAGATGAGCCTTATATAGGCTGGAAACATGTTGGGCAACATTTAATAAAAATTGTGTTAAATAACATACTGTGTACATTTGTCTGCATAACATATATATAATTAAAAATGTACGGTACAAGTAACATAAAGATGTGTCTATGTTAAGAGCTAGATCTTGCATGTCATTTCCATTAACTAAAATATTTGTATCGTCAGCAAAAAGAGTCAAATTTACACCTTTTACATCTGTCACACTCTCATCTAAATCATTAATAAATATTAAAAACAACAAAGGTCCCAATGTGGAACCCCATATGTAATTATTTTTTCATCAGATCGCTTATATTGAATTACATTAGCTACTGTATTTAAGTACTCAGTTTTCTACTAGCTGTTTGCTATTTGTTAAATATGAAACAAACCAGTGATATTCAACTCCTCTATTACCATAACATTGAAGTTTCTGTAATATATCATGATTTACCATGTCAAATGCTTTTGTTAAATCCAAAAACAAACCTACACAAGCTTCCCCCTTGTCTAGCATTTTGTATACACACTCCAAAAAACTGTTTAAGGCAGTATTGGTGGATCTACCTGTACGAAATCCATGTTGACATTCTATAAAAATATTATTCCTTTCCCAAAATTTTATCAATCTGATAACTATTTTTTCTAGAATTTTTGAAAAAGTTGAAATCATAGAAATAGGCCTATAATTCTCTACTTCATACTTGGATCCTTATTTTAACAATGGTCTTACTTTAGCAATTTTAAAAAGTTCTGGAAATACACCAGTATTAAGTGACAAATTAATTATGAAGGTTAACGGTTTAATCAAGTATATATAACACTTTTTAATGAGAGAGCTAGAAATCCCATCTAATCCACTGGATTTTTTGTTTTTGAGTTCCTTGATAACAGATATTATTTCTTCATCATTAGTAGGTGTTAAAAATATTGAGGTCGAAAGATTTAGTTTACTAACTTTATGTTGTATTGCTTCACTTTTAAAATTACTTTGTAATTTCCCCGCTGTCTCTGTGAAATATGTATTAAATAACTGTACCACATTTGTTGGATCAGAAATGAATTCCCCATTCTCTTTAATGTTAATGGTTGCATAACTTGCTTAAAATTTACTGTTTCCTCATTTATTAACTCCCATATACTTTTCGATTTATTAATTGATTCTGCTATTTTTTTATTATTATACATTTTTTAGCAGCAGTAAGTACTTTTAAATAAGTTTTTTATAATTATAATAATAGTTCTTTAAACCTATTGAAACATTTATGCCTTTGATTAATCTATTTAGAAATTTTAGTTTCTCGCTTGATTTGCGGATACCAGATGTAATCAAGGGTTTTTTCTGTTGTTTATTCATTTTTACTTTCTTAATCGGTATTGCAATATGTAAATAGTATGTAAATATATGTATGAACTCTTTATAGGCTATATTAACATCATGTTGTCGATATATATATTCATCCAATCCTCCTTAGAAAGTAAGAAATTTAGATATTGAATGTTTTCCTCATTATTTACTCTCATATATTTAACAATATATATATATATTTTTTAATTTAGAGCTTATTTCAGTGAGTTGATCTTCGTATAAGGTAAGCATCTGACCAAAGTGATCAGATAAATTTGTTTCCAGGATTTCCGTTTTAAAGCTCAAAATTTTTGTATTTAAAATAATTTGGTCAATTGCTGATTTGACTCCATTTTGTATCCTATTAGGCCTATCTATCACAGCTTTCAAGCCATACACATTTAATAAGAATTCCATATGTTTCTTTTCCCAATTATTTTTCAAAAAATTGATATTTAAATCACCAGTTATTATGATTTTATTATTTGCCTTTTCAGAGTGATCTAAAATAATCTCTAAATTATCTAGCAAGATCTTTATATTACTATTTGGATTTTTGTAAATACAGATAATAATAAGTTTAAATTTCTCAAGTTTAACTATACTAGCTTCAAAGTACTCATCAACATTCAAATAGTCAAACTTTGTGATAGGCTTAACCGCTATATTAGATTTCACGTAGATACAGGAACCACCATTTTTTTTAATTTTTCCTACACTATGAACTAATTAATGAATATCCAGGTAAATTGAAATAACCTATTTCATCAGCCATTAACCAGTGTTTGGTTAATCCCAATACATCTACGTTAGCCAATTCATCATGTAATAAAACTTCTAAAATAACCTTCTTATTCCTAAAGCTCTGAAGATTTTGATGAAAAATATTTAAAGAAATGTTGCTTAATGAAGCACTATTTTGATAATCACCCATAACATTAGTCTGACCTTGTACATTACATCTTGGTCTATAATTTTCACATTGATCTTCTTGTCCAGTTACATCAATATTATTTACAATAACAGAAGGTTTACTATTATCATTATCATTGTTAGACAAATTCATACTTAATTTTCCCATAAAAAATCATTATTTCTAGTCACAGGCAATTTTTTGGATCTAGCTGAGGATTGCTGGACATGTATATCCTTCTGTACAATTCATTGTGTTTCCTCTAATCCTCTGTTTCCCTTGTCTGGGTCTCTTATGTCCTTTCTTCCTTGTAGTTTCTCCAGTTCTCCATTTTCCTTATCTACCTCACTTGAGTCCTTTGTCTCCAAGGGTTTTTCTAGTTTTCTGTTTTGCTTATCTTGATCTTTTATGCCCTCTGACCCCACTGATTCCTCTAGTTCTTGAGTATGTTTTTTCCCTTTATCCTCTGTCGCCTTTACTTTGCACTTCATTATCCATGGATTTGTGATCTTAACACGAATCACATCATTAATCACATTTATAATTTTCCCTACTACACTTTCTTTGCCTTTGACATTCAAATGTAGTCCTTGTTTTGTGTACAATTCCCTATCTGAATCTATCTCTATCACTTGTGAGTTCTTATATACCCTCATATACTTTTTTAGTTTTCTGTTAAACACTTTAACTTCCTGATTAACACACGAGCTTCTTTCAAGGTCATATCTTTGGGGCACACCCATCACTATAACATTTGTCTGATTATGTTTGTTCATAACGTTCATATGTTTGTTCAATGAACAAAGGCCTTTATTTGTTTCATTTTTACTCACGTCGTGTGTCCCTCCCCATATTATACAAAAGTCATCTTGTGTCCACTTGCTCAGATTTACATTTGATTTCACTATAGATTCTGCTGAAGCACCAGGTTTCACTATTCCCTGAACTTCAAAATCATAACCTAGCTGGTACTGTAGTTCCTTAGCTATTCCTCTGGCATGACTGTCTCCCAGTATTATAATCCTGTGTTTCTTCTTTTTGCATTTTTTATTGTGTTTCTTCCCTCTTCTCTCTTGGTTACTGAATTCACCTTCTTTTCTTTTTTCTCATCACAACCTGCCTTTGAGGTTAATATCCCGTATAGATTATTTTTTACTGGCAGCTGGAATATATTTGCTTGTTTTTCTGTGGCGATTTTTTCCCTCTTGATACTACCTCTGTCCATTTTTCTTCTTCATCTTTATTTACTAGTAATAATTCTTTTAGGCTATTTATTTTAGCTAAAATAGTATCCATTTCCATTAATATAATCTCCTTTACTGACCTCCGCACGGCCGATTTTCCAAGCTGATCTAATTCAATCAAATCTCTTTGAAGATCATGAAGACTATTATTTACCTTATCATCATTTTGAGTGTGGATTGTTCTTAAAGCCTTTTGTATTCCAACTTCACCTTTACACTTTACACAAATAAGTTTATCCACTCTGCTCTGAACTATTGCCTTCTCACTAGCCGCCATTATGAAACACATAGCAGCATAGCAAGTCGCTATACCAACTATATTATCCCAGCCCACATTTTACAGTACATTCACCAATATCTCTCTTGATTGACAGGAACAGACTGCTTTTGCCCAGTATAATGAAGCCTTAGCAATGCTGAGAGAGAAGAATTTGGAAGGTGCAAGGACACTGTTCCAAGCACTGCTTGAAAATAGTTTTTTAGTTGAGGTAGGTATTTGTGTGATAGATTGTCATACCATGTACATCTCTTAAACTACAGGTTTGTAAAAGGGACTTCTGTGTTTGCAGATCACAAAACAAGATGGAACAAAAGGCTTGGGTCACCCAGCACTGGTTCTGAAATATTCTTGCTTTAAGAATATGGGTACGTTACTGGAAAAGCAAGGAGAATTACGAGGAGCTTTGCAGCATTATCTTCAAGTAATGTGCTTTTATAACATTATAGTATTAACATTTACTCATGTCATACTTACCTACAGACAGTGATTTTTATTCTTCCTACTGATGTGTAACTATTATTATACAAATTAAGTTAATGTATGTTAATTAAAATTTGCCCCATTAGTTGATAACAATAGCTCTTTGTTATATTTATTCTGAACAGAAATTGTACTTGTTTAGGCAACAGTACCTCATACATAAGCTGATCAGAATTCCAGAACTTTAGTGTTGGTTTTGTAGTTTAAAATGTTAGTGAATAATAACAGTGTTCAACCATCAGATTTCACATCGCTCATGGCTGCAGAATAAGTTATTTGGTACTGAAACTCAGTTTGAACACCTTAGTTGCAGCTATTTGTCGTGAGCCTTAAGAGATCTTGAAATCTCCATCTAGATAAGGAAAGAGTGGGGATTTGAAATGTTGAGCATATTGTGACTGGGACTGAGCAGAATGTTGGGTGTTACTGACTGCTGGTAATGTTGGAATTAAGGTTTGAGATTTTATTTAACAGTGCTGTTATTTGATAAGATCATATACTGCTGGTGCTAGGCGAATGACATGTGAATGTGAAGTATTGTTGGAATGGTACTGACAGGGCAAGATCAAAGTACTCTGAGAAAAACCTGTCCCAGTGCCACTTTGTTCACCACAAATCCCACATGGACTGGCCTGGGATCAAATCCAGGCCCGTGTGGTGAGAGGCTGGCAGCTAACTGCCTGATAAAATTTTGTCACATATTGTGCTCAAAGGATAAGGACATTGTTGGATATATAATTTAAGGCTTTCACAGGGACTGATGACAAGGGCAGAGATGGTCCTTGAGATGTTGGTTTACTCACTATTCAACCACATGACGCAGTTGCTGGCCCGAGAATATTTTGTTGGACATTGTTGGAATTTATCATAATTGAGTGGGGAGTAGGGCAAATAGTTTGGGTCTGAAGTGGTTTGCCATGCTTCAGTTGAATCAGAGGTAACTGAATATCAAGGAACATGTCATCATTTTGTTTTGACACAGTGTAATGTGTAATAAAAATCATACTCTTAAAGGGAAAAGGCTGATAATGCAATAATAAAAATGATATCGTAGAAGAACAAAATATCAATTATTGTCTTATGTCAGTGTGTTAATGAGCCTTAATTGTAGTGTTCTGAAATATTCCAGTTTTACAATTGCATAATTTGCTTACCATGTCAGCAGTAATTCTCACCTGCTTTGATTCAGGTGAGGGGGCTGATATCTGGTCCCTATTTAAAAAGCAGATGGTTTTAAGTAATAACTTTGAAGTAGATCCTCATGCGTATCCTTATGATTTCTTTGAAACTTTTCAAACTTTTGGTATTTTGGTGTTTCCAGGCTGCTGAACTGGATGGCAGCGATGTTACACTGTGGTACCGTGTTGGTACTGTTGCTGTTTCAGTCGTTGATTATGAACTAGCCTGTGATGCTTTTCTTGAGGTAGTGTTTCTCCTTCATGTAATGTAGTGCAAATTAAACCTAAACTCTTTATACCATATCTTCAATGGCAATCTTGCTGAAGATGCCAAAGAATTTTACCCAACATTAGTAAACATATTGCATCTCTTGTGTGACTAAGAGATGAAGATGGTTGTTACATTGACACTGTTTCAAACACTGAAGACCATAAATTAATAACATTAAGTATGAATGTTGAAGTGAAAACACGCAGTATCTAAAATGTTTGCATAATGTGATCACTTACTGACATTGCTTTTGGTTTGTTTTAATCAGGGATTGCGGTGCAGTCCACGACACTGGCCATGTTTGGACAACCTGGTGACCATCTTGTATGTACTAAATGACTATGTTCCTTGCCTTCTGTACATAGCTCGAGCTTTTGAGTTGGACCCTGATTTTGCTAAGGGACTAGCATTTAGGGACAAAATCCTGATGGAGCAACCTTCAATCATTCATGATTTCAATCTGTACTGCAAAGGATAGTAAGTAGTAACTGGAATTAATTACATTCAAGTGATAAATTGCTAAACTGTGGTGACAGTAGAATTTGATTGTATTGTAACATCATGTGTACTGGAAATATGCAGTCTTCTGCTAATAATATACCAGAAGCACAAATTTAATCTAGAAATAAAATACTTAAGATTTTAACTTACTGATATTGTGTCTGCATGTTATGTTATGTTATCTAATATTATGTTTTTCATATTATTAGTGATCTTGGCAGTTTGGATACCAAATGTGATGGTGAAACAGGCAAAGAGTTCATTGAAAAAGCTCTGGAAATGAGAGAAAAGAAACGGAAGCTTTGTAGTGATGTGTTTACTCCAAAACCTGTGCAGATGATTACATTAGTTCAGGCACTTGCAGCCAAAACATGGCTGTCATTGGGAGAAAGTCTTGTGCAACTCCATCAGCATATTGAATCTAATGGAAATATCAGAGTAAGTTGCTATTACTGTATATATAACATCTGATTTACTCAAAGTTGTGCTTTGTAATGATGTTTGGTGGGCATATGCAGCCCAAATCTTCGTTGTATTGAAATATACAACATGTGCTTTAGTATAAATGATAAGTGATGTTCCTCTGTAATTTTTTTTGCAATTTCTTTTACTTATTTACATTTGTGTCATTGCTTGCATGTGAATCTAAAATAACTAAGGCTGTTGCAGGCAACTTTCACAATTTTAATATAATGTGTTACTTGGCCTCATGGGGTATGGCCATGTTCTATGTTGAAGCATACATTGCAGTTGTCACCTTCAGGGTGAATGAGGCAGAGGGCGTAAGTGGACCGATATACATAGTTCTCATAATGGGAGTGATGGTTGGAGTATGGAGTCTAATGATATCCAGTGTTTGTGTGGTGAAGAAGTGTTGGAGCGGAACAGGTGCAGGCAGACTGCTCGGTTTGTATGCCTCCATATCCTTAACATTCACTTTTGCTAATGACTTATGTACTGGCTCACTTCCTCTTTATTCATCCTGAAAGTGGTGCCAGCAGTGTATGCTGAAATGCAGCAGCTTCAGCATATGCCATAGCTTAGCCCTGAAAGCTAGAGTTATGTATTTTACATAGGTCAAAAGGCCACAGGACAAGAACTTTCGTATAAGTGTCGGTGTACCTAAAATAGTGTTAATCCTTGGCAGCCACCATTGTTAATGGAAGACTGCATTAGCAGTAGTAGTTCCACAGACTGTTTCTTTTGTGGCATTTTTGATTGTTAGTTTCTCATCATCTTAAGATCCCTTGGCCTTGTAGTAAAAGAGGAGGATGTTACTTCAAACCAAGTTGTGAATTGTGAATGACATGTATGTTCTAGATTATTCCTCTTGGGAGAAGTGTTTTTGAGTTCATGCATATGTGGGGGGGGGGGGGGGGGTTAGAAGAGAGAGAGAAACATGCAAAGGAGGACTGCTTTATATATCATGATCACAATTTCTGTCTAGGGAAATAATTTGTGAAGTGACTAATTCTTTTAGCATTTCTGCTGTCCTGTTGATCTGGAAGCCTCAGCAGGAATGGTGACTCAGACAGAAAAAGACTTAACACCAACAGATGAGGCAGTGGATGTTGAGCAAGCAGCAAATGAAGATATGAAGGTGGGAGGGAATGAAGAAGCTGCCTCCCTTGCACCAGGGGAAGAAGAAGGAGCAGCCGATGCAAGAGGTATTAGGGGTGCTTAAATCATATCTTTGTCAATCTCTGAAGTGTGCTGAATGTCTTGCACTTTATCATGTGAGCTGATGTAGCATATCTGGCACTGTATGATGTTACAATCTTCTGTAAAGCTGCTTGCCTTTGCTCACAATAAAAGGGTTAACACTTTTAGAAAAATAGAATTTACCAATATTGGCATATGGTTGAAGTTTATATTGTGATACTTTCAGCAAAGCGATCTGATTTTATGAAAAGTATGTGTTTTTTTTGTTGATAACAATTTTACATGTGTTATCTTTTTTCTGTTGAATAATGTTATTAAATGATAGAAAATATTCTGTCAACATTATTTTCACAGGAACTCCCGAAGGTGAAGATGCTAAATCACGGAAGCGACGTCGAAGCTCTTTGTCCTTTCTTGAGCAGTGGATGTGGGGTGGAAAGCGCCGTTCAGCGAGAGTGCGTTCTACAATAAAGAGAGAGACAGAAAAAGAAGATAGTAACTTACAGGAAGCACTAAGGAGACTTGTGCCTCAGTCATTATTGTAAGTACTGAGCATCGAGTTTATGTGTGTGCTAAATGCTGTGGAGCCAGCAGATAGCTCTGTGGATAATGTAGACTATCATTCAAAATATTAGTGCATGCTTGTCCCTCAAAATTTAAGTTATTTTATTTTACAGAAGAATATCAAAGTACAGACATTATGTCTCTACAGGCATCAATCCTAGAGACTACATTTGATCTGTGTTATGGTATCTAACCCAGCCCAGTCTGTATGTGTGCCTACAAACTGGGCAAAGCAACAGGCTATGCAGCCTGCTTGATGAAGGAGGCAATAGAAATCCTGTTAAATCCCAGTAACTTCATTTGGGAGGTGACCTCCAGAATGGCACCCTGTAACTAGTTGACTCAGACTAGAAAGACGTCCAATGGGAATGAGAGCCAGGTACAGTGGATTTTTGGACTCCACCCTCTAACTCAGTTGGCTGGTGTCCTACCATGTGCCCTGGCCTGGTATCGATATATAATCCATATAGTCGGGTGTCAAACTCAGAAGGAGTCAGTCTCTGAATTGCTGGTTGATTTGAACTGCCGTGACATGGCTGTCAACAAGATTTATTGAATTCTGTCACAATGAAAGCTTTAAGACATGTACAGGATGCGCCAAAAACACCTGACGCTTTTTGAAATGAAGTAACATTTTAAGGCAAAGTGTAAAAAATTTTATTAAGACTATCAGGTACATTCCATGTCCATGAAAATTCATCTGAATCATTACTGTTTGAATATGACCCTTTGTAGGTGACCACCATGTCGTTCAATACACTCCTGCAGTCGCGACGGAAATGCTGTCATAACACGTTGTAGCATTTCCTTAGGGATCCCTTCTTCTTCTTCTTCTTCTTCTTCTTCTTCTTCTTCTGTCTATGGGCCCGTCGGCATTAGCTCCGGACGCACCGCAGCCTTAGGTCTAGGGATCCCTTGAGTACACTCACGAATTCGCTGCTCTAAGTCATCAGTATTGGCAGGACGTGTTTGGTATACCTTTTTATGTAACCCCAAAGGAAGTAGTCTGGTACTGCAAGATCAGGCAAGCAGGCGGGCCAGGTGATGTCCCCGAAATGAGACATGAGTCTGCCTGGAAACATTGTCCTGAGGATTGTCATGGAAGTCGGTGCCGTGTGAGCAGTTGCTCCATCCTGTTGGAACCATAGAAATCGAGCTGACGAGAACGTAACTCATTTTTGCAGAAATGTTTCCAGCATTATTTTGTACCGGTCTGCATTGACAGTCACTGTACTCCCCTCCGTATTCTCAAAGAAATAGGGACCAATTACTTCATGAGAAGAAATTGCACACCACATTGTTACTTTTGCACTATGCAGAGGACGTTGGTGAAGTTCGTGTGGGTTGTTTGGAGCCCAGTAGCGACAGTTCTGTTTATTCACATAACCAGACATATTGAAGTGAGCCTCATCAGACATCAGTAATGTGTTCACTATGTCGCAATTATTATTCATCAAATCCAAGAATTCAGTACAAAACTGAAGTCGGCTCATCTTGTCCCATCCACTAAGTTCCTAAGCAACTTGGATTATGTATGGGTGATAATGCAAGTCCTTGTGGAGAATTCGGCGAACGCTGCTGTACTTTAAGCGAAGTGCGAGAGCATGCCGCCGAGCCGACCTGCGCAGACTGCGCAATATGGTGTCTCTAACCCGCTCCACATTGTCAGGTGTATGAGCCGAACGTGGACGTCCCTGTGGTTTACTGTCCTTCACTGATCCTTCTAGACGCCATTTCGATGCCCACAATAGCAGAGTATTGCAGCTAGGAGCATCACGTCTCTGAAACTGCTGTCGGAAACCACGCTGTGTAGCTGTAACAGATTCTGTTTTGATAAACAGTTCCACTGCCGCAATACAGTGTTGTACCAACCAGCGCTCCATCTCAACTAAACTCCAAACATCGCTGTACATGGTGACGGTCAGTATGGAAGCGCCCCATAGCGGGCATGCTGGTTTTCAAATTTCAAAAACCATCAGGTGTTTTTGGTGCACCCTGTATTTCACTATAAATGCTCCATAGGGATATTTTAATGATTTGGTAACGTGACTGTTATTACCACAAGTTTAAATACAAACATAAAGTAGCCTGCACTGTTATGTTGACATCTTAGTTATTGTCTTTATCACCATAATCATTGTCAGTGTTCATAGATGTATGTTTTCAGTTTTTGGAACTGCAGTTATGTGAGTAGAAGGCGAGGTTCCCTCCCCACCACCCTCTTATTTTTAGAGATACAAAATGAAGAATTGCCTTGAGTTTGAGTGCAAAATATACATGAGTGTTTTAAAATGTTTTAAGCTTTAGCAGGTTTAATGTTTTTAGCATGCACTGTGGTATGGTTTGTACCACAGCATGCTGTCTGTGTAGGAGGCAGTAGGGACTGAAATAAGTTTCCAGGTCAGGGAGCCACAAGCTATCAGGAATGTGTCTGAAGCAGTGTGACGCTGTAGTGTTTACAGCTTTGCATTGCAAACATCTGAAGGTAGAAACAGAATCTTAAATAATTCCACCTTTGTGCAGAAATCACTCGGTGGTTCAAAATATGATTTCTGTTATTAAGTTACACTACCTTTCGTTCAGTTTGTGCATGCTCAGGGAGTGAAATGGTACTTTTATGTGATGTCATTAAACTCAAAGCATCAGAACTTCCATGGATGTTAAAAATACCAGTTGGCAGAAATGTAAAAGGAGCAGCACATTGAATGAAGATGAGGAAGAAGTAGGGAATTTTGGCAGTGACAGTGATGGCAGTAAATGTGATAAGGAAGATGACAACTGTGACAATAGTGAAGGAAAGAAAGATTATAGGAATGGTGAAAAGAATTATTGGTTAAACTGAATAAAGACTGTTGACTTTATGATCACAGGAAAGGAAACTGGTGCACAAATGTAGTGCATAACATATTTACAGATACACATTATCTTTCACATGCTTATTCAAAGTAACTATGAAATTAGTACATGAGATCACTTTCTCTTTATATACTGGTTTTTTAGTGAGTAATCATTTTTCAGTTTAGTAAATATGAGAATTTTGTTGTCTGGATTGGAAGATTGTCTTGTTACAGAAATAATCAAATGATCGGAAGTATGTTTTATATTATCTTCACTGTGCATTTCTTAACAACTCACAAATTACACACCAACGAAATGCACTATATTTTCACTTTTTTTATTCTTTAACCCTACATATGTTTCAGCCTTTACAAGGCCATCTTCAGGGGGCTCGTAATCTACATTTACTTTACATCCATTGTTTATGTCTGCTATTTTGGTATATATCACATGTAGTCAAGTAGTCAAATTTGACTACATGTGATATATAATATAATAGCAGACATAAACAATGGATGTAAAGTAAATGTAGATTACGAGCCCCCTGAAGATGGCCTTGTAAAGGCTGAAACATATGTAGGGGTTAAAGAATAAAAAAGTGAAAATATAGTGCATTTTGTTGGTGTGTAATTTGTGATTTGTGATCAGAAGTATGATTTAACTGTTTGATATTATGGTACAATGCAGGCCAAATGTTATGAAAGATGACAAGAGAAAGGAAATCGAAGCCATGAAATCCTCAGAAAACTCGCTGGATACAATGGATCTGTATAAGCTATATGAAAGACGTGAGAGCACAGAAGGTCGATCCGATGATAATCACCGTTCAGCTGCTGCTTCACCAAAAAGAGAGTAAGTTTATTTTATCAGTGCTTAATTTTTCTATCACACCTTTCATAAGAGGAAGTGGAGTTGCCCTGTACTCATCCAGATATCACAACAGTGTATCAAGTGTTGAGACATTGGTATCTCATGATGCATAATCCACATGTGAGGTTCCCAAACTGAAGTAAATGCAGAATTATGGAAAGTGACTAGAAGCTACATCTGGGCCAGTTTTTGGAGAAGCCTTCAGCTGAGAAGTGGTACTACTAGGACCATCATCAGGCAAGAATGTGTAGAAGTCAGTGGTGAACGTTTAAAATTCTTACCTTTATGCAAGAGATCTCTTCCCTGTAAGTTACATTTATTACAATTGTGTTGCTGTATTAAAACCCACGTAATAACAGCCTTGTTTATATATAATGTAAAAACATTTCTTCATGCTTGTGTAGTTGTGTTATTATGATTGAATGTATTTCACCATATTCAACAGTGTCAAATTTTGTTTAATTGTATTGTGATTATAAAGTGATTATAAAAACAATAATATTCTGTCTTCCTTATTTTATTGTACTAAAAATTGAATAGTTTTTCTTTTCTTTGTGTATTGCATTCGGTTGTATAATTTTTATTCAGTTTGTATATATAAAAATGAGTATGTTGACATCACGTAGTTGGTTGTAAATGTATTATTTACGTAATGATGAGTGACTTTCAATAACTCTTTTGGGTTTGAACTGTATACCAGTATAATATCGGATGTCATTTATTTAGCCCTTTCTTTTGATGTGTGTCTACGCTTTATTAGGCTTTTTGTAGTTCGAAGAGATTCCTTACGTTTCTGTTGTATTCTGATGTGTGTATAGTATGAGGGTCAATATGACCTTCCCATGATACACGTCGTCAAATGTAGTGAAGTACATTCAATCGTAATAACACAACTACACAAACATGAAGGAAAATTTTTACATTATATATAAATAAGGCTGTTGTTAGGTGGGTTTTAATACAATAACACAATTGTAATAAATGTAATTTGTAAGGAAGAGATCACTTATATCAAAATAAGAATTTTGAATGTTCACCACTGACCTTTACACATTCTTGCCTGATGATGACCCATAGGGGTTGAAATATGTAGCAATTTTGTACAAACACAAATAATGTTTTGTAGTAAAAAGTGGTTGTGTTGGCAGCATCACTCTTGGCACATAATTTACAAAACACAATGGAATTACTTTTGTTAAGATATGTCATTTTTGCATACTACTTGTCTGAAGGTTCATCTATAGCAGAACCTCACTACTAACAGCTTGCCATGTGATATTACACTGTTGCTTAAATTTTTTAGGTTGCTGTGTGAATACTGAAATTCGGTTTCCAGCATCAGTGACGTTTAGTCTGCTTATTCCTTAACTGTAGGGTCTTCCACAGGGATATTCTCTCAGGCATGACAAAACCATGTGAACAATTTATCCTCCAAAGGATCATGTGTAGATATGCAGGTTTTGAGTTTTGGTGCAATTTCTGCTCTCTCAAGAGCATGATTTTTATGGAATCCTGAATTTTCAGGTATACAGACAGTGTCCACCATGCAGTTACTTACACTTGTGCAGTTTCAGTACACTTCCCTGATTATTTCAAGTTTTATGTGTATCATGTTGCCATTGTATTTTCTCCTTGTATCACTGATCTTTGACCCCCACAAACCATACAGGAAAACTGTAAATACTTGCATTAAATAATGTAAGAGCTTATGCACATAACACAAACACTAGCTTGCACTAAGGTGTCAATGGCCTATTTTCTTCTCACCCTCATTACTCAAAGCAGGTAGATCAGCTACATGTTATCATTTGGAGAAAGGTGTAGGGATCTACAGAGTATTTACAAGAGCACATACTACATGTGTATGCAAATTGTGGTCTGTAGTGAATAGTAATAGTAATAATTCAATTCAATTCAATTCTGGTTTATTAATGTGCCGAGTCAACAGCCAGATGGCCAATTACAGAAACAGCACAACATATAAACACAAATAACAATGGACAAGGAACAGGACAAAATAAAACAAACACAACAAAACAAATAAATGAGCAAACAATGACTTACTGAAAGAATTAATAAGAACACCTTAAAATAATGTAATAAAATATTACATCTGACTAAGTGTAACAAATTCCCTTCTAAAAACTTCCATATTATTACAAATAGAGTTAGCCGCAATAACACACCGGCCGGAGGGACAGTTTTTATAATATGAGCTAACATAAAACAAAGAAAAGTCTCGGAGGTTTCGAGTGGGAACTCGTAGACTAATAATGTCTAAGGTAGATGGACAGGATTTAGAACGTAATAAAACATTAATGACAAAAATTGCATCAAGTTGATGTCTTCTGTCATGTAAAGTACGTAAATTAAGTACTTGAAGTGCATTAGCATAACTATAACCATTGCTGTCGCGGGAGAGGAATCGATTATAACATAAAGCTACAAACTTCCTTTGAATGCGCTCAAGCTTTTTTGCATCAGTAGAAGTAATTGAATTCCATACAAATGATGCGTACTCTAATTTGGGTCTAACAAGTGAAAAATATAAAGTCAATAAACAATCAAGAGTCGAAAATGAAAAAGTAATATTACGAATAAGACCCAAAAGCTTGATGGATTGAGAAAAAATGTAATCAACATGGGAATGAAAATATAATTTGGAATCAATATAGACTCCTAAATCCTTAATACAATTGGTACATGTAATATAAGAATCCCCAAGTTTATATTTCAAAAAAAGGGTATTTGTTTTCCTAGAAAAGGTAATGGCTCAAGTTTTGCCAGTATTAAGATTCATAAAATTAGCAGTGCACCAACGTTGTATGGAATCAATATCTAATTGCAACTGAGTAGAATCATCAAGTGATGTAATAGCACGAAAAATGTTTATATCATCTGCAAAAAGAAGAAATTTTGAATGTATTATTACTTTACATATATCATCGATAAATACATTAAATAGCAAAGGCCCTAAAACAGAGCCTTGAGGAACACCCGCAAGTATTCTAAAAGGCGCTGAAAAAATACCAGAAATTTTCACACACGAAAATCTATCAGATAAATAACTACAAAACCAGCTAACATAAGCACTTGAGAGTCCAAAGGAACTAAGTTTGTTTAAAAGTAGAGTATGTGACACAAGATCAAAAGCACTGCTAAAATCAAAATATATAGCATCAGCTTGACGCTGAGACCTGACTAACGGGGTTATATAATCAAGATAATTTACCAAATTAGAGGTGGTAGATCTGGATTTTATAAAACCGTGTTGACAGCAATGAGTTTAGACTGAAGGTAATATGAACCGTGATTATATATAACTATTTCGAAAATTTTAGAAAAATTATTTAAAATTGAAATAGGGCGATAATTAGCAATTTTAGTACTGTTGCCTTTTTTAAGAATAGGTACAATAGCAGCTTTTTTCCAGAAAGAAGGAAACAGCTGCTGAGACAAACTGAGATTAAAAATATACTTCAATAAGGGTACAAAAATATCAGTACAGCCCTTAATAATAAAGCCTGGAATACCATCAAGTCCAGCAGATTTAGATGGCTTTAGCCGCCTAATAGCTTTACGTATGTCAGCGTCAGTAACCGAAAATACAGATAAATTATCTGTAGAAATATCATCAAAAGAAGTTTTAATATTGGACGGAACTTTAAAAGCAGTGTTATCATACACCAATTTAAAATGATTAGCAAAGGCTGCAGCGACTTGGTGCGGCTTCACTAAGTGTGTGCCATCCACCTCGAGTTGAAGAGAATTTGATTTATTTTTCCTAAAATTAGACACGTAATTCCAAAATTTCCTAGGATTGTTTTTTAAACTTTCGTCAATAGATTTGAGCCATCTAGATCTATCGAACTTAATAGTATTCTTTACAAGTTTCCTATAGTAGGAAAATTTGCTATAGTGTACATAAGACTTATTCTTTTTTAAACGTTTGTGATAATAATTCTTTTTCAAAGTGTAATGCCGCAAAGTGCGAGAAAACCAAGAGGGAAATTTGGAACCTTTAATAGAGCATAGGGGAATTGATCTATCAATGGCTTCATGAACAGCAGAGTTGAGGCTGGCCACAGCAGCATCAACAGAAGATTTAGAATACACACTTGACCAATCGTAAAAGTAAAGAAAATTATACAACAGTAAATAATAGCCACTAGCGTATTTAAAGTACGATAGTTCATTAGTTTTATAACATATTTTGTCGATAAGAGGCAATTCAATTAACAGTGGCGGGTGATAAACGTCAGGTTTAACCAGGCTAGTATCGGGAGAAGTAATATAAAGGTCAGTAATATTAAAAAAAACAAGGTCAAGCATATTTCTACTGTGATCAGCATCAACACACTGTCCTAAACCAAGAAAACAAGTGGAGGTGTAAATAGCATCTCCCCTAAGTTTAGAATAAAACTGACAATTTTCACAAGGCAGGCCGCTTTCCCAATCAAAACCAGGGACATTGAAGTCACCTAAAAGAATAACACGATAATTTGTCGTGTCAAGTTTATTTTCTAAATGGGAAAAGTATTCACAAATAATATCTGGTTTAAGATCAGGCAAAAAGTAATGATTACGAATAAGTAAATTTGGACTGTTACGAGTGGGAAATTCGACCCAAACACACTCATCAAAAAACTGTAAATCATGCCTGCGCTTGCATGCATTTAATTCAGGGGAAACAGCTATTAACACACCACCTCCCCTTTTCTTAGTCGCATGAATCCTGTCTGAACGGAAAACAACAAAACCATCAGGAAATAAATTTTGATCATAACACTGGTCGTTAAGCCACGTCTCTGTCAAACAAAAAATATTATTACCAAATAAAATAACATTATCAAAAAGCTCAGTAAATTTTGTCCTAAGTCCACGTACATTTTGATAAAAAATATCAATACTTGTATTGGACATGGCGTAACCACCAGCATTAAAACAATTAGATCGAGCCATTAGCTAGACATAGGATCACCTTCCCCCACGGCTTTATTAACAACAGCAGACTGGACTGAGGGATCACTACTTATGGGCTTTGTAATTGTAAAAATTTGCTCTGGAGTTAGACGTCCGTAATAGGGAGCAATAAGACATCCAGACACCGACATTGTTAATAAGCGGAAAGTCTTCCTCTGCCACAGATATATGGAAAGAGGCATATGTGTTAAATTTAGTTTTCAGCCTTGTGCAAACCAAAGATTTAAGCAAGAGCTGCTCTTTCAAAGAATTTTCTATATCAATGGACTTGACATCAGGTGAAAAATAATAATAATAATAATAATGGAGTTTTACTATTCACAGGGATTTTACATTGAAAATTATAAGTTAACTGTATTTAAAATGAACCACATTAGAAGCAGAGAAATTTGTATTCTCAAGGCCATGGAATGACACTGTGAATTAGATGTTATTTTGAATTACCGTATATTCTCGAATCTAATCCGCACTTTTTTTACAGTTTTAGAGGGCTAAAAAATCAGATGCGGATTAGATTCGCGTGCGGATTAGATTCGCGGTCTAGAGCTGGATTTTGGAAAAATGATTGAGCTGCTGTACAATATAACAATAACGTAATTAACGTAATTAATAAACAACGTAAGAACAATACAATACAATAATCTATTATTTTATTATTTATTATTATAATTTATTATTCATCAGACTCGCCGTCATCACTCATAATTCGAGGAATGTTCAAAGATCTGGCCTTCTTTATCGCCTCCTCGCGAGTAGATCATAACTCACAAACAGTCCAGTCTTGCGTCTCTCTTGAAAAAACGCGAAGACTGCATCATCAATTTCAGGAAATCGTCCTTTCTTGGGTCCAGTGAATTTCCTTCGTGACGCCTCACACCCGCTGATCGCTGCCTTGTGTTTCCGCCATAGTCGAACGTTGCTTTCATCAACTCCAAAAATTGCAGCGGCTTTGCGGTTTCCATTCTCCTCTGCGCACCGAATAACTTCACGTTTGAACTTTGCCGTATATGAGAGTCGTTTAGATTTCAGGTGTCCCTCTTCCATAACTACGGTACACGACAAATTGGAACAAGCACCTCCCACGTTTCAACAACTAAAGATCAGCTGGCTTCAGACGAGATTGCGCACGTCTGTTGAGAAAGGCCCCGCCTCTATCGGTATGACTCATTGGCCACAGGCGTAGCGTCGGATTTTAACGCATTGGTAACATCCAATATTATTCAATCAGTCGCCCCGTGGGCAAGGGGTGGTTGAAGGAAAGGTGCGGATTAGAATCGCGAACTAACTTTTTTTCGTTTAAGAAGTCGCCAAAAACTGGGTGCGGATTAGATTCGGGTGCGGTTTAGATTCGACAATATACGGTAACAAGTGTTGAGTTAATGAGGTTCTACTGTGTTCTGTACACAGTATCAAGAGTAGCAGTTGGAGACCTAAACCTTACTAGTCAAGACCATCAGGTTCTTTTACATTCCAAATCTCTGAAAGTACCCCCGCTACTGAATCTTCAGAGTATAACTTTGGAATCACACCCTTGATAACATTACAGTAATCCTGAAACAAAGAGTAACGACATGATTTCAGTCAGGTGCATTCTGAAAGAGGATGATGTTTATTCTGAAAATGTGTGTATTGATGCAGTAAGTACAGCATCTCAAGTCTATAATTTTCCTGTTAAAGAGTAATTGCATTTGCCCACAGATTCTGTGCATTAGGATGTACAATGAAACACTGGAGATTACAGTCTTCTGAGATGTGATGCTGTATAGTTTCTTAGATATATACCGACATTTCAGGGGAACCTGCTGCCTGTATCTAAAACCTTGAAGATGGAGACTGTTCTTTTTTACTGTTTTTTTCTTATTTTCTTCTTTCTGTTGGTACCTTCATGAAGGAAAATGGAGATAGCAACTTTGAAATGCTGTCTGTCTACCAAAGAACATGGCAGCAAATACCAGAAGACCATAGTCTTCATATTCACTGCTGTGAGAACCTCAAATCTCACAGCAAAACATGTTTAATGCACAAATGTTTGAATATTAAACCAAGATTCTTATTCAGTACGATGGCTAAACATTTCCAATCCGCCAGTCTTAATGGTAAAAAATGTTAGGAAAAGGTTGTCATTAATCCCATAAGACAAGTAACTGCTGTCTCCAAGCCAGCAAACTCTGTAGTAAGTATAAACTGTGACTGGTTCTGACTTTCTCTGAGGTTTTGTAGAGACGTGCCTGTAATTGTTGAATGAAATATTTGCATGCATGAATTTAGTCTTATTTTCTATTATCTTTATGTAATTTTGTGGTGTATTAAAAATATTAATTTCCATAGGAAGGAAGAAATGACAAAATTATTATCTGAAGAAAGTTATTTTGGATCTGAAAAGGAAAATAATGATGTTCAGGAATTTATTCAGTCCAATACTCGATGTGACATCATCGACTTGCTAACCAGCTACGTGAAGTCACTTAGCAGTAAGTGGCAGCTCCTGTGGCCTACAGCCCTACCAGCTGTTTTTATACTGGCATATGACTGTATGAGGTACGTCTGTAATACACATAGTTATGGTATTAAGGAATGTGTGTTGGAGAAAGTAAACACAACATGCCCCAAGGCCATCATCACTGACCTAGATTCACAGTTCTACATGGAAGTACTAATTTTAACATTCCATAATTTTTAATTGGAACCTTTTTAAACATTTTTAACATGCTATTGTTCAACATACATATTTTGTAATTAATAATTTTGGCTCGTTGTTTATTTTCTATGATATGTAAGTTGAGATTGCAGTACCAAAATAAATATTGTAATATTGTAAAATGGATGACGTATTTTACAAGGCAACTTTTCTTTACTGTCTCTTTGCCCATTGATGGGTGTGTATATGAGCCAAAACATGTAGCACAATAAAATCAATATATGAAGGGAGTTGTGATTGGTGGTTATTTTTCCTGTACTTAGGTATCTTCATCTAAATGGGATGTCCCACTTAAAAGTACAAGAAGAGTGACATGAAATAATTTCCATGCTGAGGACTCACAGTTCTGGAGTGACCTGTGAACCTCACTGTTATTTGGTGCTTTCTGCACAGTGCATGTGTACTGATACATACTTTTGTATATAAGGGGAAAACTGCAATAAAAAACCATCCCTCTATAGGCTGGACAGGCCCTTAGGGCTCCAGGAGGTTGAGGCTCCCAGAATTTCTAGATAGTTGGTACATGAATGTGGCAAGGTTGTCAGCCCTACGCACCAGCCGCCTTTAACCCCCCAGGAGATACCCCTGGTACATATTCTTGTTAGAGGCTGAGTCAACCCCAGGGCCATAGTGTAGCCAGAAGGATTAAGCCAATGAAAAATCCCAGTGACCCCATCAGGAATCAAACCCACTACCTTCTGGCTTGTAGTGCAGTGCCTCAACCAATTGCACCACTGTGTTGCCCAAACTACAATCAATATGCTGCAAATATTAGGTGCTATGGTACAAAATGTAATTTCCTGGGTGACCAGACACCTGAGATTTGTGTATGTCTGCCTTACTATTCAGCACATGTTAGTTGCTTGTGTGAATTGCGTACTCAGACATAAACAGTTTTGCCTGCCAAGCATACTGAAGTACTGTATGATGACCCTGATGTTTTAAGCAGAGTGCTAGCCTTCAAGTGTTTTGTTAAGTGGGACCTGCTATGAGAATGATATATATATGTGGTGCAGGTATCCTTAGCATATGATGTACTTCGCCGTTGCTGCTGCTGCTCCTCCTAGTACTACTACTACTACTAGTACTACTACTACTATACTACTACTACTGTTATTGGTACTACTAACTGGTAATGGTACTGTTACTACATGGCCCCACATCCTGCAAGATGGTAATTATTAAGTGCTTTGTTTACATGTATATTGATATATTGCAGGCAACATGTGAGTCATCCATCTGCATTTTCTTCTGAAGAAGATGCTGACTGGCTGAGAGAAGATGCTTACGTAACCTTACTGTATGGAGAATTGTTTCTTGATAGGTTGCTACAAGATAAAGCAGGGTTAGTATGTAGTTGTAGTTCAAACAATGTGGGAAACTCAGTAGGAAATAATCCATCCAGACTAGTAATTTACGTCTCATTTTTAGCATGTTTTCTTTTGTTATTTTAAGAAAGTTGGCGCACAGCATCACCATGGTGTGTGTGTGTGTGTCTTATGTTTCAACTCTTTTGAGCTTTGAACAATTTGATTTTCACAAAACCTGTTATAAGACTTACACCATCTGAAGGCACTCCAAGATCATACTTCTTGATTACCTATAATTAGTAATAACACCATAGCAGATGAACAAACTTTTAAGGTGGGAGTGACAGTAGCATCACTTAATATTGAGCTGTAAAATCACATACAATAATAGAGATTTGAAAAATAGGTAAGTTTCTGAAGGTAATTTTTTAGAATGTAAATAAACATTGAGATGGCTGGTGGCTGTGCAAAAACTTTATTTAGCTTTCAGTTTGTTGGTGATAACTGCTGAACCATTGCAGTTAGGCATAGGCAAGTTGGGTATAATATACCTCATAAACATATGTGTGCATTATATATGAAAGATTGTTTTTAAGACAACACTTCAACTTACTGACATCACATTGGTGCTGAATTTTGGGGGTGTGTCTGAAGGATTTAGTGTAGACAAAATCTATGTTTAGGAAATATGTTTGTTAGAAAAATAAAATAACAATAGTACTGGATTTGTAGGATTAGATATCCTATACCGTAGGACAGTATTTATTGGACTAGAGTATGCTTTATAAGTTCTACTTGGAACATTGTTTTTGTCACTGCAAGTAGGTTCAGAGTTTCGTAAGTGTGCTGCTTTATTTGATTTTTGTTGCATATGTTCATTATAATTCAGTGACACCTGTAAATTGTCGTATGCAGGTGGCACAGAATGGAATGTATAAGTATTCAGTTTTTAAACACATTGTTTCACCAACATTATCAGAGAACTTTTAACAGTTTCTTATTGTAAAATTTAGTTTTCATAAATAGAAGTTGGGTCACATTGTACACTTTAATACAACAAAATGAAAGTTTTCAATGTGAAAAAAGTCAAGTTTTTATTTTCAGTAGTTCAATTACTGGGGAGCGACTAGTCTGTCAGAAAGTTCAGAAATTCAAGCTTAATTATTTAGTTGTGTAGAACATGTAGTTGGCATTCATAGATTTGTAAAATTGAATGAATGCCTTTGAAATATGTGAAATAAGAAATACTTTAAAAATTTATGTAAGCGTGAAAGAATTTTAGAGGGTGTAGTCATATAAGACAGGGCAAGTGAATGGTGGACCTCACTGCAAACTTTACTGTTGTTGAGCCCCACAGACCCTGTTAGACATAACATGAAATGATGTAGCCTTTGCTTATTATGTCAGCGAATGCTGTTAGGTAGAGAAATGCACATTTATGTGTTTTTTACTTACTACTTTATTCTTGGACCATTACTTTTTTTTATCCTCTTTGTGTATGACCAATAACCAGAGTTCGATGCCATAGTGTTTATTGAATATTGGTTTATTTGTTTTAGTAAATAAATATCTATTAGAGATAGAGAAATCTAGTTTTTCTTGATGGTTATGCTTGTAGTGGTTCATTTGCTTGAGTGAGTAATTGTCATGTAGGGATATGCAGATAATCCAGTTTTTCTTGATAATTATACTTGTACTGGTTTATTTGTTTTCATAAATAATTATCCAGTAGAGGCATGCAAATAATTCAGTTTTTCTTGATGATTGTACTTGTAACTAAAAATGAGTGGGTTTTTAGTCCTGTGCACCAACTGTCAATGTAGACAGAAAGTTTTAAGGTACACATTTTACTTGCATAGCTTACTGCACATATTTGAAATGACCTCCATGTTCATGTACTTGTATCTTGTTTCCACAGATTCACCAGCTGTATCCTAGGGATGATTTCAGTTAAATATGTGTTTTCTTCTTTAAGTTGAAGGGTACGGTGGAGGTTGTTTATGTATACTGCGTATGATTGCTACCCAAAATAAAAATTGGGTTGAGATATGTGACCTTGGTGACAATGTCCTTGGAAATATTCTTTCACTGAAAGTGTTACACAATAGTGACACATGGATTTGAATTGTATGTGGCTACCTTCATCATCATATAATTGTGTTATGTAAGGTACAATATGGAGTTGCCATGGTTACATGGTTACAGTAAATAACTAGCTCCGCACGAGAGAACCTGCTTTTGAAAAGCTAGTTGGTGCTTGAGAAATTTGTCATCTTTTGTGGAACAAAGGGTTCATTAAAGGGTTCACAAGAGTCCACCAGTTGTTACTGTCATGAGCTACATAAATCCAATTCACACTGTCATATCATACTTATTTAAGGTCCATTTAATTATTATCCTTTCATCTTAACCCCTAATTATCCTAAGTTGTCTTGTTCCTTCAGTTTGTCTGCCTAAACTTATGTCTGTGAATTTTTGTATCTCTCACTTACAATTGAAATGTTCCATAGACCTCATCCTCATTGATTTGATACCTGTAATACTTTATGATGAAGAGTAGAAATGAAACTCATCATTATTTCGTTTTCTCCAAATTCATGTTACTTCCTGGCCAAAGGATTAAGCACACTGTTTTTAGACATCATAAGTTTAGTGCACATACATTCTTTGACATGAAAGGCCAAATTCCAGATGCATTAAAACAGTAGGTAAAGTTGTATTTCTTAATATTGTGATATTTCTGTAGTTGTTAAGGTTCATGGTGTCTTTTTGTGTAATGTGTGTATGTGTTCTTTCTTCGACCTGTCTATCAGAATTTGATGGGTGTTGTTTCTGTTGAAGTTTGGGGTTTCACTTAGATGGAATAAAGGCAGCTGTATAATAATGAGCTCTTCAGATTCGATTGTATTGGTTTAATAAGGTTTTACTCTAATTTACAGTTTTCATAAAAAAGACTATGTTTATGCATAGTGTTATATGTGTTTTGTAGGTATGAAGGCCAAATCCCAGCAGAATCAATAGGACAGTTGGTGTTTCTGTCAGGTCGGGAAGGTTTGTTTCAAGGGGAACATCTGAAGTACATACTACGTCTCTACTGGCTGAAAGCTCATCTGTTCTTGAATCAAGGAAGTTCAGAGATAGCTATGCAGTCATTACACACAGTAAGGTTATTAATCTTGATGTGGGGCATCCTGTTTTGCTGGGTATATATGATAGCTTAAGAAAGAAGGTCAACTGTTTTTGTTTAACAAGTTAGTCACTTGCAACAAACATGGATGTGTGTAGAGGAAACTACATAACCATATACACCTTTTATACGACACTAACATATTGATAAGAGATAAAGATATAAATACTCTTCAAGAGAGGACAAATAGGGTGATTAATCAGTTAGAAACATGGTTTTAAAAAAATAACCTCATTATAAATTAGACAAGACCAAAGAAATGTTATTTCAATTAAATATAACTGGTATTTTAGCTGGGCCAAATATTACATTTAATAATGCAGGAATAAACTATACATTTGCAGTTCAGATTTTTAGGGATTAATATTACAAGTAATTTAAAAAGGAGCACACACATTCAAACATTGTGTTTAAATTTGAGTAAGGTATGCTACATTATTAAAGCACTGAGAAATGAGTTGAGCTTCAGCATATTAAGGAATATATACTTTGCCAAATTTCAGTCCTTAGCAAGATATGGCATAACCTTATGGGGTGGTGAGAAAGAAAGTAGCAAAGTTTTGAATATGCAAGAAAGGGCACTCCGTATAATGAAAGGTCTAAATAGCAGAAAATCCTGCATACCCATTTTTAAAGAATTGAGGATTTTTACTATGACCTCTCTTTATATTTTTGAGGTGTTGTGTTATTTTCGAAAATATAATATATATTCGACTAGAAATTCAAATTTATATGGTTATGATATGAGAAGGAAAGATGATTTCCATGTGCCACCATGTAATACATCGTTTTTCAAGAAAGTTGTGATTAACAGGTGTATTAAATTGTATAACAGACTGCCCTTGGCAATAAAAAAATCAGAAGGTTTTAAAGATTAAAAAAAAACAAATTGTTTTTATTGGAGCATCCATTTTATACATTGAATGAGTTTTTGCAGGTGATTGTTAAGTAAAAGTCCTAAAGATGATAAAAATAATGATATGACCCAGTCAGTCGCAGCACTTGAATGCGGCAATACCAAATCTCTATACAGTATTGATTAGTCATAACATGAAGCATTCTATACTAGGTTTACAGACCATTTCTAGGTGACTCCTATCTCCATTTGTTTAGAGGTAGGTGGAGTTATGGGTTAATTATCTCTCTTCATAAAATTTTATCACTCTTTTTAAGTCCATATATTTAATATTTTTTAAGGTTTTTTATGGTATCATATAATATAGTTTTATTGAGTGTTTTATATTGCATAATATGTGTAACTTGACTTGTCCAAGTGTTACTCCTGTAGCAATTATGGATGCTAAATAAAATTGAAATTGAAATTGTTGGTGGAAGTAAATATTGGCATTACTGTTAAGTTTTTTCCTCTTAATATTTTTGTCCTGATGGAGGGAAGCTTGACTAGCAAATATTACCATAATGTGGGACATTCTGTTATGTATGTGCAGTAGGTTAAGAAAGACCATCAACACAACTGTTTTTTGTTGAACAAGTTAGGTTCTTATAATAAAAATGGCCACAGGTTTTGGCTTGACATTATGCCATCTTCAGGCCACAGTTTCCTCTATGTATAACTGTTGCTGTGGCATGAAGATGGCTTAATGTCAAGCTGAAACCTGTAGCCATGTTTTTTATAAGAAACTGATTTGTTCAACAAAAACAGTTGTGTGGACAGTGTTTCTTAACCCATTGTGAGGTTATTGTATTAGTACACAGTTTGTAATTCTTTTGTCTTTAATCAATAAATGAAGAACTTGTCTGGATGTTTGTCATAGTCCAAGTTACAATGTCTGTTGATTATTTTATGAACCCAAAGTGATTATGGTTGTGTACAGTAGTGGTTTTAGTGTAAATTTCTCGTGTATGTTTTTGTAGATTTTGGGATACCTTGATGAGAGATGTGACACAAATGATATGGAAAAGGTTTTTTTACCAAACTGCAAGCACCACAATGATATTAACAAGGAAATAGCACAGAAGTTGCTTCTTGCTTTGATGAGGTAAGTATGAATGATTTGTTCTTATCATTCATACAGTGCAGAATGTGGGATACGTTTGTACTGTATATATTTTTAAATTGTTTATTGTGTGCCATGCATTATGTTTTTTTGATCTGTTTAAGAATCATTCTTATCATTCTTACAATGCAGAATGTGGGATACGTATGTACCGTATATATTTTCAAATTTTTCATTATGTGCCACACATTATGTTTTCTGATCTATTTAAGAACCATTCCATAACAGTGGTCACAGGCAGATTTACTGTATATGTTTCTGTATTGGTAAATGTTGGAAATTATGATATAAGTAAATAACATACAAAAGGTTCATTACTAAGTCCTTACTAGTAGTCGTATCACTTCTGCATGGAGGGCACATTAGACTGATGCTACAAAAAGGAAGGGGCATAATAACATGATTGGTGGAAGTCATGATGTAAATAGAGAAGATGTGCAGTTTGCGTGTGTGAATGTGATGATATGATTCTTAAATAGAACACCATGTACAGTATATCGTTTAGCTGGTATGTGGAGGCAAGGTCACATTTCTGTATTAAATGGATCACTTTTTGCTTGCATTTTCCCTTTTGGGTTTTGTGTAATAGTAAACTTGTATTTGGAAGCTCCACAGTTGAAACATTGGTTGGGGAACTTGCGTGATTGAGTGGTCACATGGTCTTCAATACTTCTGTGAAATACTGGGACACTGCTTCCATCCACATTACCCCTAAGTTACAAGTCACAGTAAAGATCATATAATGTATAACACTGTGTAACCCTTTTGGACTGGTGTTATATGTGTGAGTTTTAGGATAGGTGCTGTTTACGGCCAAATGCCATACTAGTCTGATTTCTGTTGCAGCCGTCTGGATGACTGTTGTCCATGTTAAAAAAAAAATGTATGCACTTTTATGCCAACATGGTTAATCAGCATTTATTTAAAGTTAGCATCATAACTTTGTCTGATCTCATTTGGAATTTTTACCAGACCTGTGAACAGACTATAAATGCTACAGACACTCTGTTTTCTCTTTCGGCTACACTCATAACAATTTGGCAACGCGCACCTTGGTTTGGCTCAGCACGTTTCAGTTTGGCACTTTGTGTGTGAATTCAAGATGAGTCCACATATTGAAACACTTTGTCTTGCATTTGTAAATGTGACAGCAACAGGCCACTTTGTGCTCTGTTTGAATCTATAATCAAGGAAATGTGTAGAACGTACAAGTGTATATTCCAGGAAAATATAACTTTCTTTGTAAAGAAGTTTTAGTGGAACTGATAACAATGTGCATAGAAGTGAGAAAAATCTAAATTCGAGGAACGCAGTGTCCAAGTATCACTATATTAATGGCTGGGATATTATGATTTTGGTTTTGATCTTGAGACAAACATGCTGTCAATTGTAAATGTGTTTGTATAAATGATTTTTCAGAAATCAGAATTTGTATGAGGTGCAGCATCTGTATGATGAACAGCATTATGATAAACTGGTAGAAATTCTTCAGGAGACATTCCCCTATTCACAGCAGTCACAACTTCCACCAGCTTTAAGCAATAATGACTCTTGTCCTGACCGAGCAACACAACTTGCTATGTTAATGGATTCTCTGTGGCAACTGAAGCGGTATCAGGTACTGTATTTTAGTTCTGTATGTGAAAGGCTAAAGCTTGTTATTCTGTTTTTTTGTAAAAACGTAGTTACATGCAGGACCAGAAGAGAAATACTTGATATTCTGTACTGATGTATGGTATTTATGAGTATGAATAGAAAATAGCAGAAATAAATGGTGCTGCAGGGTATGCATGAGGTGTGACTGTTGTTAACTCAGTAAGTTTAGTATTGTAGTGCACAAAATTTGTATGTTTTGCATTAAAATATATTATCTACTACTTATACGTACAGAAATTATTTTCTGTGTGGGTTTTATGCTTAACAATTTTCCTCTAACCTGTCAATGAGCTGCATCCTAGTAATGTTGTAAACACCAAGATATGCTCTTAAAATTATGTTTTTTATTTTCACTCATCATTGTTCATTTTACTGTGATTGCCTTTGTTGTTTTAATTTATAATTGACTGTAGTCTGGTACACTTTCGTGGGCTGCCAAGGAGCCAGGGCATGAAGCTTATCACTTACATATTCAGAGCCAAGGGTTTGGTTGTGCTTTGTCTCTACTCCCACCTCCATCTTCATGGTGTGTTTAATTAAGCATAATGACAACTTTACTGTGTGTCCTTTTGTATCTTGGTTGCTACATAGTGGCTATGGTGAGTAGGTATGTTATTGTGGCATCATTCTGATGCACCATCCATGCAAACGAGAGAAGGTTATTGGTAAGGCCTTCGTAAGCTATTGTGCTAGTACAGGAAGTCCCAAAGTTACGAACAGGCTGCATACCAAAAGTTTTTTTTAAGTCTTTTGTTCAAAACTAAGGTTTCTGTAGACATGGTGTAATGAATAATGGTTAGTGCTCAAGCCAGCCCATATCAGCCTACTGAGCACATAATTAACACCCTCACCTCCTCATACCCTCTAGCAGACCACATTTTTTACCAATACTGTAACCATTATTTCAGGTTTTACAACGGGTGTTCAATAAGTAAAGTTCCCTAGCCTGTAAGTTTGGTGTTAATCAAGCATTGTATTTTTCGGTAGGAGATAAGCGCCTATAGTAGGGATTACTTGCCAGGTGATATGGCAACAGCATTGGAAACTTGGTGCTGCAAAGAATTACGTAGTGTAATTTGGTTTTTATGAGCAAAACATGTTTCCCACATTGAAATTCACTTACAGTTGATAGAGATGTATGATGATCATGGTGTAATGAGAGTGCCGCATATCAGAAAATGGTGCATAGAGTTTGAAAATGGTCAATTGGACATACATGATGGTGACTGCAAGAACCCAATTTCTACAGCAACAGAATTTTCAAACTTGTGCCAGGATAGGACAAATGTGTCAATGTGCTGAGGTATTATGATGAAAAGTAATGATACTTCGTTGTAATAAGTAAGCTACGTTTAACATGGTAATGACTTTTCATGTAATTTTTATGACCTAGGAAACCTTACATTTCC
The DNA here is from genome assembly GCA_021186555.1 of Reticulitermes speratus. Taxonomy (NCBI): domain Eukaryota; kingdom Metazoa; phylum Arthropoda; class Insecta; order Blattodea; family Rhinotermitidae; genus Reticulitermes; species Reticulitermes speratus. The sequence goes on along the minus strand of JAJKFL010000003.1, from coordinate 31,930,874 downwards.
ACTGTTTTCATCGTTCCTGTCATGTTTGTCAGCTTCGCAGTCTTAACATTTGCCATCCTCTTTCTCACATTTACTGTCTACTTCTGAAAAATTAAGGTTCTTTATCTTAGAGAAAAGCTCTTTTCTTGGTATCTTCTATATATTTGAACCTATTCTTGTCTTAAATTCCTGTTGTGCAGTATTCAGCATCCATGCAGTTTTTCTTGCATCAAGTTCAGGGTGAGAAATATTCCATTGAATTATGCTCTCAGTTGCTGATATTATGTCGCACTGATGATAGATGAATGAAATATGAATATGGAACCCTGGAATGAGACTTACAGGTGAAAAAACAAGGTACTCAGAGAAAAACATCTTCCTTTGCCACTTTGTCCATTACGAATCCCACTTGAACTGGCCTGGTTTCAAACCTGGGCCTCCACAGTGAGAGGCTGGCAAATAAGTACCTGAGCCAAGGCAGAGCCTACTGTAAGTTTGTCACTTGACACTAATATTCCATTCTGTCTTTGAGTAAGCACTAATTAAATAAGTTCCTCAACTTCATGACAGTGATGGCATTTGGTCCAAAGTTTTTGTACAGAATTTACATTTTTAGGTTTTTTCTGTCATGTCCACCCAAAGACATTTTCTGCAGAGACATAGAATTGTTTGCTGCTTTACAGTGTTTTGTTTGTCCTGTCTGTTTAAGCATTATAATCTTAAAGTCTGTATAATTGTAAATGATACATTTTGCTACCTTATACCCTTTCTGGCTGTTAGTGCTTGCTTTGACATGATCCTGCCATTTTACCAAGGAGTGACTCTTAGTTTAAAGAAGCAAAGTTGTCAGAACTTAGATCTGTTTGTGGGGAAATAACACTTCAATTATATATTGGTGGTACTGCATGCAAGCTCATGGTAGCTCATATGTCCTGTCTCTTTCTGTAATGTAGTGCACTAACAGCTCAGTATTGTTCATACTGCGTATACTGCATTTCATATAAAATCATCAGCATTGTGAAAGCTTGAAACGTTTGTAAAAATATTATGCATTCAAAGGATGCCCCTTTGTTTTTCAACTCTGAAAATGTGGAAAAATCCTTATCTTCCATTTAGGTAAATATGGTATTACTTTATTTGTTGTTCCATAGGATTGTTTCTACTGGGGAGAGGCATGCTGTAATGAAGCCTTACACAAATACCTGAATTCTGAAGACAAGGAACAGAGCAAGTGGGCATCTGCTGTTGAAAAACTTCTCTCTGGCTTGGAGTCCTGTGTAAATAAGGCTGGACTTTCAGTCAGTAAGTATGGTAAAATGCTGTATAGGTGAAAGTAGAACCTAACACCTTGGCTGTTTGGGTTCAAATTGCAGATTTATGACTTACTGCTAGTAGGTTCCGTGTTTTATTATGTAACAATATCTGGCACTTTCTGATTATAAGGTTTCATAATTTATTGAACAAAGATTATGTGTGGAGCAGCTATGAAACTTGCATTATTTTTTAGCATTGTCTCCAATGAGTTTCACGTGTTTTTTGCATCTTTGTTTTCCTGTGTGTGATGGCTGCAGTGAAATGTTCTTTAGGGTGGTACTGAATTCGCTGATAGATAAAAATTTCAGTTGTAACACAAAATATATGATCACATAATAATATTATCTGCATTCAAACAACAACTTATTTGTGTATTTACACCATACGGTTTTATGGTTTAGCTTAACAGTTTGATTTAGTTTTACTAGACAGTCCTGACTTCAAGGCTGAACTCAAGAATTGGTTCTTCTGTATTTTGAATGGTCTACTCCTCCTTCTTCTCCTTGTATAATGGTAAAACTTTTTAGTAAATGTATTTTCATCTGTCATTTCCAGGTGATGGAAGCAGTTAATTTAATAATGAGTTGTTTTATCTAGGATGTTAAATATTGTATTGACCTTAGTTGTCATTCATGTTTATTGCTCAGTCATTCACACTCACTCGTTACTTACTAGATGTATTCCTTATTGAATTCTGCATGTGCTTGCAATTTGCTAGTCCTTAACTCTAACACATATCACTAACCCCAGACCCTCTGTAAGGAGACACAGTCTTTTACCTTAACTTTGACTGACCGTTGATGAGGTAATGATGTGATGTTGGACATTTCCTATTGGTCCCCCACCACATCATGACAATCCACAGAATTATAAAACTGACTGAATATAGATTTAAAGGGGGTTTTTATGATGATCTTTCTGTCAGACACTGTCACACATGGTCACAATGGTGAAGTCAACACATTCAGTAGGCTTCATCTTTCTCCTGTTATTGGGTTATGTGTTGCCATATTCTGCCTGTAGCTGTGATATGCACACTCCAAACAACCACTGGAAATTGGTATTATGGTAATATATGGTAATATTGTATGGTAATATATATATATATATATATGGTAATATACATTTTTAAATGTACTGACCTGTTCAATTGGCTTGTCATTCAACATAATTTGGCTGTTTTTGTTACTTATCTTGGAATGCCATTGTGGCAGCAGTTCTTGTTTTTCAAACAGTGGTTGACTCTCAGTGATTAGCTAATAATGACTTGTGATGTTGGCACTACCACTGTGTGTTGAACTGGTATGTTTTGCTCTCAGACTCTAAATTATTATCATCAGGAATAATTATACCTACCATGGAAGCAGACTTGAATTTTTATGGGAGCTGGATAGAATAAGATCACTGTTATCTGATAAATCTATGTTGACACTGTCACTTTCACAGATTCCATCTTACAAGAAAAACTGTTTATATCTGTGTGCAATGAATTATACTAGTCAACCTTCATTAAACAAAATCACTTAAATGTCTACTCCACTACACTTGCTCACAGCAGTGAATCAATGGGACTTTTAGGGATCATCAAATAATTCTACTGCAACACGCATGAGAGAAAGTGTGACAGGCAGGCAGGGGGCAGTATAGCCATGACACTACTAAACTTCGCATTGCATACAACTAGAAGTCACTGGAGGCTAGATCACAGTGCTTATAGAAAAGTTTATATTCAACAGGGGGCTTGGCTGATTGCAAATAACAGGGGATTCAGGCACCATGTTTGCCACATGGTCAGTCTGCCTCAAATTTGCACAGCAGTAACTTCATTTAAACATATTATATGCAGAATGCAGCATTGTCTGAGTTTGTTTTGAGTTGGTGACAGTGCATTGTAGCCAGGCCATGCACAGACTTGTTGTTCAATGCTACAATGCCATGTTGGCGTGATGTAAGGAAAAATACTTTCCAGATATGAATGCTACTAAATGACATTAATAGTATCATGGCTAAAAGCTAAATACCTGATGTAGCAACTGTGGCGATGGGTGATTGACGGACCGAGTAGCGGGGACCAACCAGCTAGCGTCCCTGCATGGTGGCAGAATTTTGTGACTCAAGAATAAGGGCACAAGATGACTGGACACAGGCCATTGATTTGAACCCAATGGTACCTGTAGAAAATGCAAAGAAACGGCTCACATGTTACGTTCCAGCAATCCTGTCATTCAGCCCAGTTTGGAGATATCTCCTATTATTTGGTTCCTTTTGAGAGGGAAGGAACTGAAATGTGATTTAGGTTAGGGCTTTGTTTTTCTCATGTTATGTGTTTTCATATGTTGGGTTTTACTTGCACCAACAGAAGGTGTTGGTTCTTTTTATATTTGACTATTTTGTTTTTATTGAATATTTTTTGTATTTTATGATTTGGTATCTTGACTTGCAGACCTGTTTTAGATTTTATATTTCATCATTGTTGTTTTAAAAATTTTTTGGGTTTGCATGTTTGGTATTTGTATTTTTAGACATATTGCTTTTGCTTCTCACATGTGAATTATGTTGAAGGGTTTGTTATATTTTTGGTCAATTGTGTTTTAGGATTAGTGGTTTCACCTGAAGAAAAAAGCAATTTGCTTCTGAAACATAGTGTGTTTTCAGTATTTTTGTGATGATGGAAAAAGTTCTTGTAAATGGTGCTGATGTTTCTTAACTAACTAACTAACTAACTAACTAACTGTCCAACTCCATGGAGCAAAGTCCTTCTTGAAAATCTTAGTTCCTTAGCTAGTCAAGTAATTCCCTACTTTTTATGGAACCCGAATTTCATTACTGCCTTAAAAAGAGCATACCACTTATCCTTATCCTAATCCTGAGCCAGATAAATCCAGTCCACAGCCTCTCAACCAATAAGTTCAACATCCATTTCACTGTTGTCCACCCATCTACACGTAGGTCTTCCAAGTGTTTTCTTTCATTTTCTTTCAAGTTTCTCCACCAAAAGTCTGTACCTGTCCTCTCCCCCATACGTCTCACATGACCCACCAGTCATTCCTCTTGATTCGATTACCTGGCTAATATTTGGTGAGGAGTACAAATTAAGAAGCTCCCCATTATGCTCCCATCCCTGGTTAGCTCATCCCTCATAGGCCCAAGTATCTCCTTCAGCGACCTATTCTCCAACACCTTCAGACTATGTTATTTCCTAAGTGTGAGAGGCCAAGTTTCACACCTATATGAAACAAGACAAATTATAGTTCTGTGTATTTTAATCTTTGTATTTTTGGAAAGCAAATGGAAAGACAAAAGATTGTGGACCAAATGTTAGTAGGCATTCTTGGAGTTCAGTCTGCTCTTAATTTTTTCATAAATTCAATTATGATTTGTTAGTTTTTGAGCAAATCTGTCTTCAGGCAGAAGAATGACCTTGGTGATGAAGGCAGGAGATTTCTTTGAGACATTGGTACCTATCTACTAAACTGCATGGTGATACAATCTGGAAGACCATAATCTCAATTTCTAAGCAGCCATTTGCCTAGATGTTACCCCACCACATTTCTGTACTAATTTCTTGTCTTTCCATGCTAGCTACATGGTCAGCCCATCATAGTCTCCTAGCCTTTAAGATACCAATGTGTCATTATGTAATGTCCTAAATTGCCAAATTGCTTCATCTTTCTTAAGTACAAATATTTTCCTGGGCACTTTGTTGTAAACCATTTTTTTTATTTCTCTCCCAGAGTAACAGACCAAGTCCTCACAATCTTTGATATGTCCAGTTGAGCTGCTGCAGAATGTTTAGAAAAATCAACCACATGAGCTGAACATGTGTTTTTCATATGTGTGTGTTGGAACAGTGTGTGTTATTGCAAGACATTAGGTTCCTTACAGTAAAGATGCACCTGCTGCTACATCCAGAGCGTTGGTTGGTTGGTCAGTTGGGCAGTTGGTTAGATTGACCATATGTATTAAGGGTGAAGGTTTTGACAAACATGTATGCAATGTTACAGTTGATAATATGCCAAACAACAGATTGGCCCATCTGGTCCAGAATTTGACCCATATTGTATGTCATCAGCTGGATGCTCCAGAAACAGCTGTAGAAATGCCGATAGAATCAATCTCTCCATGGATTCTGCTCCAGCAAATATTGCAGCTGTGAGTATTGACATAGTTTACTGTACAGAAGATCCTGAATCCTGATAAGGTACAGTGTCTTCATTTAGGCTATTATTTCTATATACAGTAGAACCCTGTTAAGAAGTCTTTCAAGGGACCAGAGGATTAGGGACTCCTTAAGCAGGAAGACTTATTAAGAGGGAAAGCATGCATTATGGATTTTATTTCGGGACTTTAAAAATCAGACTTCTTACAGGGGAAAACTTCTTATGCAGGGGACTTCTTATCCGGGTTCTACTGTATAGATTTCTGTGTAATGAAACTGAAAAATTTATTACCTCATAAAGGGTACATTACAGAAGCTTTTCTCTGCTTTGTTACATATTATAATTTCCTAGTACCAAATGTTCACAGAAAATTACACACACACACATGCATGTGTGCATGCACAGGGCAGTATTGTGGGTGGCAGGGATTCCCACAAAAAATCAGTCATTTTGAAGCAGTTGAGGGGTACTTATACACCAGCTGTTACTGCAGACTCGGCCTTTGCTGCTGTCTGTAGATAGTATCAGGCTGTCCTTCAAGAACTTTTCAAGTTATAGCATGCATATTCAGACAAGTCATGATGTTATAGTATCCCTCAGGCACTGTAATGTAGACAAGTAGATCAGTGGATGTGTTATGTGTGGCAATTATACTTGAGGAATGGGAGTTGTAAGTCGGTACTCATACATTCTCTTATGTTTTGCCCATCTCACCCTCCTTAGTGCCTAAGTCAGATTGTGATGTGAGTAAGTTTTGGAACTGATGCTACCACACAAGTGTGGTTATGTGCATAAACCAGTTGCATCTGAGTTCTGTTAATAGGAATGAATGTAACTGGCACAGGTTAGGGTCCAGAGGTATCTTTTTGCTAATAAGTTGTGTTCTTAAAAGCAGGGTATTTCCTCACCAGCTGACAAACAAATACTGTGTAAGGAAGACTGTATATTGTGGTGATCAGTGAGTGGTTTTCCAGTTCTTTGTTTCAATATCAGAGTAGTTGCTAAATAATGTGGGTTTCATATTCTTGTCTTGTCCCCTCACTGTTTAATGAGATAAAAGTGCAGAATCAAAGCCTAATGTATTTGATTAAACATTACGTATAAAGCAGGAAACAGACAATTCTGGAGGGACTGAGGTTAACCGTAAATGACCTCATTTAAGAGCACAGTATTAAAAATTCAACCCAACTTTCAGAATGAACTGAACTTGCTGCGTGAAGCAGTGGAAGTGCACATAGTAGTAAATATGTATGGCTTCTTGAGCTGTGGTTGCTGCTTGTACTTTTGTTATGACAAGCAACGAGAGCAGCACTCCACACTGTTTAGGAGTTCTTCCCTATATGCTCTATGTTGTTGTGATTGTGGAAGTTGCAGTCTCGCCACATGCTGCAGCTGGATGATAGATGTTTTGTTGTTACAGGAAAGTGGAGAAAGGGAAGTCAGCTTCTGGTTCAGATGAAGATGAAGAGCAAGTTATTGGTGGAAGTGGGGAGTTACCAGCTTACATCTCAATTTTATTTACTGCTCATGAATTTCTTGGGAGGTATGTGTAAATGTAAGATGTCAGTTTGAGACTACATGTAGTACATATGAAAACAGCCATAGTTGGGAAGGAAATTTCTATTATTATTATTATTATTATTATTATTATTATTTACTGCAATTGGGTTTTCACCCGGTGGCAGTAGAAGTGGCAAAGTTCCAAACGTGCTCCACCTCTTCCCCTCTCCCCATCTCCCCCCCCCCAAATATGAACTATTTCCTGCAGTCTGTGGTTCTTTTAATATAAATCTGATAACAGTTTAATCTGCCATTGCTGTAACACACTTTGTAAGTTACATACCTTACACATTAATCTGACTGAACATGCCTGTGGCATAATGCATTGAAATGGATGGTATAACTCTTTGCTGTTGTTGTGATCTTCATCATCATCATCATCATCATGAACTTCATAATGTTAGGGCATCAAATCAAAATACTGCTTTTTCTGAAAAATGTGATGCCCCAGAATAGCCATGCACCACCGTTTTTAAGTGGTAAAAGGTACAGAAAGCTGAAATATACATGTCTGATATAAGTATATATAATACACACTTTCTTGAAATTTTAATATGATGTTTATTGTAGCCTCGTATTTTCCAGACTAAGTTTTTCTGCCATTGGAAGACACTTGATTTTGTAAATACAAAAGTCACTCCTTGCAGTTTAAAAAAAAAAAAAAGAAGAAGAAGAAGAAAAGACAGAAATCCCCCATCTGTCTGGATTGTCTTATATGTTGTACCAGCAGCATTGTTTTCATATTTTGTCTGCATCTTAAGTTATTTTCTGTTCAACATCTGTGAATGACCATAAACTCACATCTTAAGAAATACGTGAGTACTACAGGGACATTTTTAAATGACCATATTTATCACCCTACACTCAGATTGTTCCATATGATGACAGAAAGTGCAGTGATTGCTGGTATTCCAGTGTGCCGTGAGTGGAGGTGCACATGTTTTAGTTTAATACATTGCTGTTAATATTAGGTTTTTACTCGCCACATTTGAAGAAGGTGCTGGGAATGATTTGTAGTGTGCCTTGTTTTATTGTCTTGCTGAAAATGGTATGTGTTCTCCCATAACCAGACAGGTATTAAAAATGGTGTTATAATGTGTTTTTCACATTGGTGTGAATTTTTGGTCTCAGAGAAATGGACCTTGTAATCTGGGATGCATTCACAACACACCACACGTGGATTATTGTGGAATTTTCTGCAAACCAATTCTGAGAGTTCATGTATCCACTTAGATGGAACCAAACTTCATGGCTAAACAGAATTATCATGGGGTCATTTTGTCCAGCGTACTCCCCCTGAAGGTACCAGTTTCACAAAATCTAGTTTTGCTCTGTGATCTCTTATAGAGTGTGAACCGCAGTCCTTATATGTGGCTACAAATCCAGCTGTTTTTGTGGTATTTCATGACCATGATGTTGGCACTCAGGTTTGCTGTGCAATTTGCACCAGTGATTTTCTTGGCAATGTTTCCAATCTAGCACCAATTTTGTCAAGCTTTTCCTCGGCATGTATCTCCTCCAGGTTCTTGTAATGTCTAAAATGGAACCTGTTGTTAGAACCTTTTCACATATTTGTAAGTTGTTTTCCTGTCTGGAACTGGCATATCAGAAATTTTTGTCTGAATTGACAACACCACTTCTTGCAGCAACTGTATTAAGTGTATGTACCATACAGAAATCTGCATAGTGACTGCAGATGAATAACAGAGACCTTGCAGCCTTTCTGATGAGCGCTGTGATATGGGCCAGTGTGTGGACGTGATGTTTAACAAGCAATATGACAGGAAGTGTCTAGTAATTGGGGTTGTTTAAAATAATGACACTGCGTATTGCAGATTAAGATTGACTCCTGCACTGTGGTCTGACAAGTTGTGAAAGGTTTGGTGGCACTGGGAATGAGTGGTTTATGTCATTGTAATGAATAGACTTGTCATTCTTATCATGAATAACCCCTGCATTATTACCACAGAAAATAATGCATGGGGATTTTTACAAAATGTAGTACATTAATTCTCACCTAAGCATTATGCAGAAATGGAATACCTTGTAATATACACTTTTGTTGCGTGGCTTTGCTTTTTACATTGACAACTTTGACACACATATATTGCTTTTTATTAAAAACTGTGGTAATCATACATATTTTTGTCACATCAGTTAACTTATAATTTCAGTCAGAATTTTTAAGAGCTTTAAAAGTAAATGAAATCACATTTTGTAGTGTTCGTTTAATTCTCATCTTTACTCCTAAACAGTGTTACATATAATACCACTTCCATTTGCTATGTGCTGTAGACAAGCATAAAAAGCTGGTAAATATTTTTGATATACGATGGGCAGTCAAAAAATTCCCGGAATTCCCCTGCAGACGGAGAATGAGAGATAAAATAGCTCAGCGTGTCTGCTCGCAGGTGCAACAGGTCTGGACAGGTTTCGGCGTGCAGTGTTGTTACTGTTCCGTTTGAGTTAGACGTGAGTGTTGGTCATTCGGCGCAATGTCGCAGTTCGAACAGCGTGCGAACATCAAGTTATGTGCAAATTGGGAAAATGCTTCAGAGATGCTATCGGCCCTGCAGCAAGTTTACGGTGATACTGCACTAAGGAAAACCACAGTTTACGACTGGTTTTCCCGTTTTAAGAATGGACAGGAGATGGAGGATGACCAGCGCAGCGGGAGGCCTTCGACATCCAGAACCGAAGAAATGATTGAAAAAGTGCGACAACTGATTCGATCTGATCGAAGAATGACCATCGCGGAGTTGGAGCAAGAAGTTGGTATCTCTCACGGATCCATTCATGCGATTTTGTCCGACGATCTGAAGATGAGACGTGTCAGTGTGAAGTTTGTTCCGAGGCAGCTGACCACGGATCAGATGGAATGTCGCATGATGGTCGCTGGAGATCTGTTTGAGAAAAGTACGCAGGACCCGACGTTTCTCAAAAAGATTGTCACTGGTGATGAGTCATTGGTGTTTGCCTACGACCCAGAGACGAAGATGCAGTCATCAGAGTGGCACACAGCATTGTCTCCCCGACCAAAGAAATCACGCCTCGTCAGATCCAAGGACAAAGTGATGCTCATTGCATTCTTTGACATCGACGGTGGTGCACCATGAGTTTGTACCGCCTGGACAGAGTGTTACTGGTCATTTCTACATTCAAGTTTTGCAGAGGTTGTGTGATGAAGTTCAGAGGAAGCGGCGCGACAAGTGGCATGGACAGTGGTTTCTGCATCACGATAATGCACTGAGCCACACATCGCTTGTTGTGCAGGAATTCCTTGCCAAGAAAAACATTTCTGTCATCACCCAACCACCGTACTCTCCGGATCTCACTCCGAGTGACTTTTGGCTGTTCTCTACTCTGAAAATGGGCCTCAAGGGGACACGTTTCGCAACCATGGAGGACATCAAATCGAATGCGACGGCTGAACTCCGGAAGATTCCAAAAGAAGCCTTCCGCCGGTGCTTCCAACAATGGCAGGATCGATGGAGCAAGTGTGCGTGTGCGCAAGGGTCCTACTTTGAAGGTGATTAGGTAAGCGTTGCCGTATGTCCTACCATTACAGTGCAATACCACCATTCCGGGAACTTTTTAACTGCCCCTCGTACATTCCTTGATATGAAATATATGTGTGATGATAATATCGTTGGGCCATACCATGACTCAGGCAGTTTGTCATCAGCCTCTCACAATGGAGGCCCAGGTGCGATCCCAGGCCAGTCTTTCTGGGATTTGTGGTGGACAAGTAGGCACTGGGACAGAATGTTCTTAACGTAGTCCAGTTGTCTGCTATCAGTATCATTCCACCAGTGTTCCATATTTATTCATTGTTCTTTCACCAGTGCTGTATAATCTTAAATAACACACTTAAAATGAAACATTTATAGTGTCCATTAAAAGACTGCCTTTGATGCTAGGTGGGTACTGATAAGACATACATTCGTTCCTTACTCATGGGGGGTTAGGTTCCAAGACTCCCTGCGAAAAGCAAGAGTCCGCGAATAATTGACTGCCCCACCAAAAACAATGTTGTAGTATTTTTTTAGTGCTTTTCTTTATAATAATATATTCTAATGTTTCTTTTCATGCTTAAATTTCTTTTGGTCATTTAACCACAAACTAATGAAAGTGAAAAATGAAAAGCATTTGCATGTACTGTTTACACATGTTTAATGTTGGGGGATAGGTGGGACAAGTCACATGGGTATCACATGACCAGCTGCATTACTTCTCCACAAAACTTTAAAATATTTGAAGTGTTAAAAGATTTGGAACAAAAACTCTTAAAAAGCACACCTTCCATAGATTAAGCTACTAAGAAAGCATTCAATTACCAATTGCAAATATATACAAAAGTGAGATCTCACAAGAAGTATGTATGTAATATTTACAGTTTTACCTTCGTTTTAAGTTTCTTGTATGTACCTCTGATGATGGTCCGGTAGGACTGAAACATGTACCTTATTGTTACACAAAATATAGTTGTGTTTGGTGGTGGTTTACTGATTAGTTAATTGTTTAAACACAATGGGATGTCTTCTGTCAAGTTGATCGATGATGATTATAAGTTCTTGTCATTTATAAAGTGTCCAGTTATATTTTTGAATGCAGGAAATATCTTTGCTTTCTCTGATGTCCTGATTTTTAAGCTCTTTTATCCCAAATTATAATGTCAGTTTAACACCTTTTCATATTGATAAGTGAAGTGCTGCCTGTATATATTGCATAAAATACTGTAATACCTTAAGTTTCAAGTCTTCTGGGATGTTACACTATGTGCTGGTAAATGGTTAATGACAGTGTCTTCATCTTCAGTTCATCAGCTTATGCAGCGTAACATCCCAGAACACCATCTTCAGCAGCACCAGTATGAAAACTGCAAATTTCGCATTGTCATGCCTGTTGATGGGCATGCAGCAGTATTACTCTGGCTGAATAGAGCTGAATTTCACATGTGAGAGACACATTTATTGTGGAGATTCAGTTTGTGGAAATCACTGGTTTTATTTTGTCAACCACATAGGTTGAAAAAAAACACTAAATGTTTTGTGTGTGTGTGTGTGTGTGTTTGAATTCTGCCCTTTTCTATGCTCTTGAAGAAATAAAGGGATCTAACATATTCTTTTTGTAGGACACATTTTAAAATAAACTTATTTTCTGTGTTGTATCTACTTGAACCATAGAAAGTGTAGGCATGAATTTGCTAAGAGGTGCAAACATTCAGATACCTTGCTAATTGAAGTGTTAAAGTTAGTGTAATGCTGGTGGTATATGTAAGTGGGCTGAGGTTAGAGAGAAAGAGCTAGACAAGTTTGCATGGTGAATGCCCTTCCACTGTACTTTCAAGGTTAGCAGCTGATACTTTATAACAAATTAATGATCATGCACTTTTTCTGGCTAAATTTATTTTACAGTTATATACACAATAAGATTTACAGTGCATATTTTGTAATACATATTTCATGCTTGAACCGTTAGGTAGACTGAATGAGAAGACACTGCAAATTTAAAAATGCTGCATTGTTAGAAATATGATATTTATTCCTGCTAAGGGTTTTAGTATACATGGGTCACCTTTCGATTCTTTCTTGACCAAGTCCACATTGGGTTAAGTGGGACCCATGAAATTATGATAAAACCATATGGCATTTGCTACACATTATCATTCATAGTCATAGGCAGATTGTCTCTGAAATTTACAATAGCTGAAACTGGCCACATCAAATGTTTCACTTCTACAGTGAAAGTTTTTGATGTCCATTTGTTTACTTTTGTGGTTAAACTGTTGCAGATCAGTGTGAGGTCTTCATGTAAACATTTTAGAATTACAGATTCCAGATTCTCTTCCACTTTACTAGTTGATTAATTGAGGCTGTCTCTCCCTCTATGTCTTGAATTTGTCTGATTTCTTTTTTGTTTCTGTTTTTATAGTTTTCTTGTACCATGGTTCAGAATCATTCTCAGTGCTTTACATCGTCTTGCCTAACCTGTTTAGTTGTTATTTATATATAAAGTAGCTGATTTGAAAACTGACATATGTAACATTGTAACAGTTGACTTATTGTATGACAGGAGGTCTTGGTGCTGCAGCAGTGAAGGAGCACTTCTGTTACACACAATGGACGTAGTGATTCCAAGACTGAAAGATGAGAAGTTTGCTCTTGTTAGGGACAAACTGAAGCAAGGCCTGGAACAAGCATTCTTCTGCTTATATGCACATCCTAATAAGAAAACAAAGGTAATGTTATTCAATAGCAGATCCCAATTCCATAGAAACTTCTGAAATTCCGAGCATTATCTGTTAGAATAACTCAAATTATGTCAGTTTTATATTTAACAGTGTCCATTTTCTGAGGTATATTTTGATGCAGGCCTTTGCCTTCCACAAATTATCTCTGCTCCCTCGTTCAGTTGATTGGCTGTCATACACATTTTTCTTTATATATTTTGTTAATGTTTATCTCTAAATGCTAAGGCTAGTGCTCTAACCACCAGACCACCAGGGTAGTCCAGAATAGTTTGTTAGAAATGTATATGTGTTATTTGCTAACCTTGATTTCAGGCTTCCGCTGCGATGTTGATGAGATCTGCATTCTTCTGGGATATTATGTGGTGTCATTTGGTAATTGTTTAGAGACATTTCGAGACAACGTATTGGTCCCATCTTCATGGGTCAAGAGTCCGACTCGGACTCTTGACCCGTAATATCCCAGAAGAGCGCAGATCTCGTGTTATTTGCTATCTCTGAGTGCAGGAAGACATATGAAACTCATATCTCTGCATGGCAGACCAATTGCCTGATCTGTTTTGATTACTGCTGTCTCCATCAGTTTCCTAGTGATGCTGTTTTCTTCTTTGTGGATGATTTCTGCTTTATCCCATTGTGTTTAATGGTCAAACATTTTCTGATATTCATGCTTCCTGTAAAGAAGCATAATATACAGAAGTAGGTTACAAACATAGACATACTATGTAGATCAGTTTTCAAATTTTATGATCAGGGAGAATTTCCCATTGCAAAGAAATTTGCTCTTCAATTTAGAGACAAAATAAATGATAGCTATTGTATGTCATCAGTGTACAAAATTCTGAAAAGCATTGCTTCAAATACTGGAAAACCAGGGATGAATGTGAATTTCCCATGCAAGGTGGTGGCCTTGTGGCAGCTTAGCTTAAGTTCCTTAGCACATATGTCACAGCCTTACAATTTCGGGAGATGATTATTCTATTTAGACAAAACATGGCTTAATTAAAGCCTCTCATAAACAATACATTTCTAAGACTTCTTAGGAAAGGGTGGCCATTAAGTCCCTCCAGGAAAAGGAAGGAGTTTTATTGTGTGGCATGTAGGATCAGACAAATAGGTTTCATTGCAGACAGCAAGTGAATCTTTTATTCATGTCCACAAATTTGAGACTCTGATTATCGTTCAGAGATGAACACTGATAGTTAAAGAGTGATTTGTAAGTACAGTAGAACCCCCGTATCCGCGGATTCGGTATCCACGGTTTCAGTTATCCGCGGTTTACCTTGGCCCGAAAATATTAAATGGAAAATTCCAGAAATAAACGATTCATAAGTTTCAAATTGCACTCCATTCTGAGTAACATGGTGAAACCTTCCCGCTCTGTCACGCTCGGTACAGGACTCATCTCTCTTTGTCCTCTGTACTCACGCTGGCCTGCTTTACTCGCATCCAGTTAGCCTCTAGCGTTCTCGCTGTCCGCATTCGTGGTGCCAGGATCACTAGCCTAATGGTGGGAATGTCTTATTGTGTGTAATTTATCAATTAAACTGTATCATAGGTATGTATGTAAAAGCAAATTGACTTATATATAGGGTTCACTACTATCCGCGGTTTCAGGCATCTGCGGTAGGTCTTTGAACGTATCACCCGCGGATACGGGGGACTACTGTATATTTTATTTATAGATTACCTATTAAAGGTAGCTATCATAATTATGGAGTCTTTACTACCACTGTACCTCTATGTCTTACATTTCTCATTCTTGTGGCCCAGATTGGGCTCTACCCCCTCTCCCCTTCTGATGATTCTGATAGGCCACATTTCTTTTAACCTGACCCTAATCATTTCAGCATCGATTTTGGCCCAGTTCCTTCAATCCTGATGAGGGAGTTAGCATGTTTCTCAGAAACATCATTATCAACTTGCAACACTAGTGTCAAACCCCGGAAGACTGCAGTCTGAGCAGGACTGTATAGAATTATGTTTGCATTAAATTGCTTACTTAATGTTACTTGCTCTCAGCATTGGTAGTCTGTATTTGTATGTATGAACATGCAAGATTCACCTGTCCTGTCATCACTCAGCAAAGGCAGCAACATTGCCACTCACTGTAAGTGACTTCTCTCCATGTGCCTTTAAAATCTGCGTCTTATGTTGTGTGACATCTTAGAGTTTTGTAGTTTAATGTAATTTAAATAGGTTTTATTGTTACCATGAAGTCTAGACTGTTGGAGATGCGTTTCAGATTTTCATGTCCATAGTATATATAGTTCTAGGCAGTGGTAAGTGCCGTCTTCATATGGTAATTAAATGGAGTGTAGTGCCTTTATATGTTCTTCATACACATGATTTCTTAAGCTTCTGTTATTTAATCGTCCTAGTGCCAGGTCATCAATCTGTCAGCCTCCAGTACTCTGGCTCTTTATGATGTTGGTTGATCTATCGGCCACTGTTGTAGTGCATTAAGCTTTCTTCTCATCCGTGAGATGTCAGCAGTAGTCACATAATTGAATAGCATGACTTTTACTATCTATGTATCACTGTCTGGCACTAAGAGGGTTAAATGAGGAAGTTACATCTTCTTTCAAGCTTAGTGTGCTGATACTGTCTGGCACTAAGAGGGTTAAATGAGGAAGTTGAATCTTCTCGACTTGAACCCATGTATCGTAGTGCAGCTCCAAAAATGATTGGAATAATCTGTCTCAGGTGTTGTGAATGACTACACAAATAATAATTCAGCATTAAGTATGCATTGAGCTAAAAATAATAATATAATAATAATAAAAAAAGTAAAATACGTTAAATTTGTTCTTCAATTTTGGTATATTAATATAGAGTAAAATTGTGAGATGTAGGTGACTTATCATTGTAACTGCATAACTTTCCTTCTTGCCATAATAAATGTGAGGTTTTAAGTTACTTTGTGTCTTATTAGTTTTGGTGTTTGTGTTTGTGTAAACAGGCTCGCTATCTTCTAGATCATGGAGTTCCACAGATCCCTTTGACATGGGAGCGAGGCATGCAGTTGTATCAATTCTACTTACCTGATGAACTGCCAGAATTTGATTCATATCGTGTCACTAGCATTTCAGCTGATGTAGAATGTTTGCTCAAAAGGATTGCTGCCTTGGTACCATCTCAGTATAAACCAGGTGATATATTCAGAATTTGTACTTTGTTGTTTTAAAAAGAAAACCATGTAAGAAACATATGCTGTTTGTTACTGTGACTCAATTTACTGTTTCAGCCACTTGGTTGGTGTTGGTGAAACACAGTAGGAATGTCATGCTGTTGGATCTTACTATAAAGCCATATTTTTGAGCCCTTATCTTTGTTACTAACATTGCTGTCATATAAATATTTCACATAGTAGCAGTATTAGTTCCATTCATTGTAGCACCTGAATTGTTGTATGGGTGGTCCTCGTTTTCTATGGTCATTTGGGACCAGAAAAATGCCACTTAAAGCAAATCCCCTTTAAGTGGAGAATTTTCACCTATAAGAAATAATTTAAATGCTAATTAGTGAGAACCAGGTTGTTGTGTTGTTGTGTGCAATACCTTTTACAGATGAACATCAATTAAATGTGTTAATGAAAAATGCATCATTGCTCATTTCTGCCAGCTCATTATGTTGAAAGCCAGCTTAATTGCACTACAGAGCTAAATTGAAACCTCTGTCCATGGTTTCTGAAGTGGACTGCGTATGTGTATGTGTGTTTTTGTGTGGGGGGTGGGGGGGTTGCAATAAACACAGGAGAATGACAGTTGTAGGAAAGTATTAAAGGTGTCACATTATTTGTGGGGAAACAATGTATTGGGGGAATGGTATATAGAAGTTTCACTGTATTTGGAAATGACTGAAAGCATTGTGCCCATTTGCATTTTCCCACCTTGCCAGCCATGAGTGGGCATAACACGTTCTTTCTAAAGATCAGTATGTTAGGCAGTGACACATAAGTGTAACATGAATGTTAATTACAGTGCATTATTAGTTTAAAAATGACTAATATTGAATTATTCATTAAAAATTTGCTGTTTATGGGTGATGTATTGACAATTGTGAATGTATTGGTGATTACTGACATGTTGGCTGCAATGAAGACTTATAAATAACTGATTATTTGAATAACAGCTTATCATTATTGTTGTTGTAAAGAATTCATGGTTATCCACCTCTTGGAGTCATGTCTGACTGGCTGTTCAGAAATTATCAGCAGGAGAGTGGGAAAGTGGTGGATGCGTGCAAGATTAAAATTGTTTTCTGTTGGAAAATCCATGCTTCATGGTTGTGGCCCCCCCCCCCCCCCCCAGGAGTGCGGGGAGTTTTTGCATGCAGTTTCTCAATGATTTGGCCTTATGTGTGTGGGGAAACAAATTGAAACCCTTTTATGTCATAAAATTGTGGTCCATGGATGTGATCCTCAGAAATGCAGGGAGTTTTTATGTATTTATCCCTAAAAAATTCAGCTCCATGTATGTTTGAAAGTGAATACTGGGTCTCAGATAGCTTGGATGCCCTCTGTAATGGCAGATGCGGAATTTTGTTGAGGTCATTTGTGTCAGTGATCAGAAATGAAAACTTAGCAACCAAATAAATTACATTTGTTTTTCAGATTCATAACAGCACATTAGCATATGTAATTAAGCTTATGGAGTTTTTGTATTCAGGGAGATGTAAACTTGTTTAGAAGCATAATATGAATTATGCTTTTGTATTACATGAAGTATTATTACATACATTAAGGACATGTTTAGAAATGAATAAAAGATATTCTTAGGTATAAACATTTATGTTGGCTTCCACCTGCACAATTACACACGTACAATATTTTCTAGTTGTTAAGGTGTTTACCATTGGTATATCTGCCATTATCAATTTTTCTTGATGTCCTGATTTTACCTAAGGAAAAAGATGTGGAAAGCAATGACATATATCGAGAACCAATTCATACACAATGATAAAGCACACACTCAATCACCTTTATACAAACCCCGACATGTTTTGATGCTGTAGTGCATCATCTTCAGGGTGAACCACATTTTAAAAACACTAAAAAACACACTTAAAAAACACAAGCACAGTTTTTAAATTGTTTATTAAAGCATTATTATCATAACCACCACACGCTGATGCAGTATGTTGGTTGACTGGTGATTATTGGTTGTTGATAAGTAACGTTGTGGAGATGGAGCATTGCAGAATACAAGCATCAAGTTTACTATATAGCCTAATATGGGTTTTTTCCTACAAAATATTACAAAGGTTATATGAATATGGAGATTATAAAGATTTATGATTATTTCAAGCCTGCAAAAGTTGAGTTGATTGAAATACGTACCAGTTGTTTGGGTGATGTTGTTTGCGTCATGGTGGCTGTAGTATGACTGCAAGCATATGAATGGAAAGGAGGCATGTAACAGGGGGCATACCTAGGTGGTGCATTTATCGATCGTGAGAGGGTCATTGACCGTTTGCTCACTTATCAACAATCCATGGTGTTGGTAGAATTGTATGAAATAATTTTCACAGCATGTCATATGCCAACCTTTTGTACAGACTTTGACCAGTTGTAATGTGTCTTTTATATTTCCATATTGATGACTGTTATTTAAAATATGCTGGGCATATGCTGACTTAGGATTATTGTATCTAATGTAATGTATATGTTCATTAAATCTGGTCCTTATTTGTCATCTGGACATTGTCATGTATAACTTTTTCCCTCTGTGCAAATACAGCGTTGTAATAATAATAATAATAATAATAATAATAATATGGTTTGTTTTACTTAAAGCACATCTAGTGGAGAAGGTGATGGCATACATTGATGGGACCAGTCCATCTTTCCCTGTTTTAGATGCTCGCAATCAGTTGCCTCGCTCAATGTCAGCAATTTACTACCTCTTGGCTGACTATTATTTCAAAGTCAATGAATGGGTGAGTAATTTAATATGAATTGATGTTTTTCGCTATTATCTTACACAGAGTTTTAAAAGAGTATCGTTGTACATTTTCACTTTGTTGTTAATTTAAAAAATCTGGGGATATCACTGTGAAAGCTATTCTTTGGTAGCAGAACACAAAAGTGCATGAGGTAAGAACTCAAAAGACCATCATTTGATCAAACACCTGTCATGAAAACCTGAGCACTTAAATCTTCACATATGTTCTGAAAGCTGTTGTTAATTGTTGAGTATAAAAGTTTAGAAATGTATGCATATTATCCCTTTTATTTAATTATCTGAAAAACCATACAATTTCTGGAAAGCATGCATTTGGTATGAAATGTTTCATTCTTCCGTACAATTTTTGTTCAAAACTTTTTTTTACACCAATAAATATCTAATGAGTTATGTTTGAAATATACACAATGTGAATCTTTGTGTAAAATGGTAATTTGAAGTTGTGTGAATGTGGCTAGGAATTGTTCACTGAAATGAAGCCACAGGATTCGAGAGCTGTGAAATGTCTGCATTAACCCTTTACGGCCGAATGGGAGAACACTGTCCAAGGAATTGAAATGCCCTCAACGGCCAAACAGGAAAACATTGTACTGCCACGCCATGTCGTTTTTAATGTTTTATGCTTCTATAAATACACGTCTCTTTTTCACAGTACTTGTCTAAAAGGCTTGTATAGCCATAAACATTTGTGTGAAATTTAATTGTAGTTAAAATTATTACTAATGAGGTTTAATTTTTCTTACTAACAGCCTTAGGATTTTTCCAGCAGTCAAATTATTTACCATTGTTTCCAGGCAGTAGTTCTTTTCGCCTCATATTGGCGAAGTGAAGCAAATAGACACACTTAAAGGACCTTCCAACAAGTCTCTGTTCCTTCATAAAGCCCTTCCTGTAAAATCCAAACCCCCTTCACCCCCATTATTTCATTAAGAAAATGCTACTGAAAAATATCAGTTCAGTAATTGCAATGGTAATATTTACATACATTTGTGTGTTCCGCTTTTCCACTTTGGTGTCAGTTGGTCCTCAGAAATGCAGTTTGGTGTGATATACCTCGAAACATGGGGTAGCACGCAACCCTATGTTGCACTCTCGACACTTGAATTTCGTTCTTGTTTCTTTGTTTTTGGCAGAACACACACGGCAGCAAATTCTTTCACACTGTATAATCAGTGTCTGACTCTCTGATCGTGATTCAAGCGTCTGCCCTGCCTGGCCTGTCACATGTTATTGCTGTGACAGCAAATGGGCTGAACTGTTGAGTTGAAGATAGACATAAGCATGAACCTAAAATTAAAAAAAGTCACCAAATCCTTACAGCAGAATGGGTGACATTTGCCTGTGGTCCCATATTGTACTAACCATAGTAATGAACGTCTGTATGCATTCCTTACCTCTCCCACTGATTCATATGAAATCATTGGCCTCAGCACCCAGATAAGCCAGCACTACCACAAAACCTAAAACATCGTTATAAGACTGAAACGTGAACGTATGAGGAAATATGATGACATATACAGTCAGCTCCAAATTTTATAGCACAGGGTCTCCACTTACAGCGGGAGCTATTTGAAAGGAATAAATGTAGAAAATAATGCATAAAGTGAAAAATAAACAAAATAAAACGTGACTTTCAACTAAGCTGCATAAAAATAGGTGGATTTTTTTAAACTTGCGTAATGGGTAGTTGGATTCATTCTTAAGCGTGTCCTTTTTATTTGAAGTTTTATCTTTAAAAAATGTATGAAAGACTATGGATAATATCAGATGGTGTGAAAATGGGCATTTAAAACGAAAAGATTTATATCTCCCATACTTTAAAGGTTAAGGATTCCATGTGGGGTGAAGATAATACCGGTGATAAAGTGTAGTTATTGTAAATAGCTAACCAACTTCTTGGAACAGAATCCTTCTTGAAAAGCTGATAATTCTTCATGTAGTGAAGATATTCCCACCATTTTATAGAACCTGAAGCTTCATTTCTGTGGCCACAAGAGCCTTCCACGTATCCGTGTCTTGAGCCAGATGACTGGAGTCCATGCCATTTCATACAAAGAATAAGTACCTTTAACTTGTATGTTATTGTTGGATATCTTTCTTGCCTTTCCGTATATTTAGGGACTTTATCTTTAACAGCCGTTTGGTGAGACTTTCAAATAGGATATTAGCCTTTAGTGTACGACCTTTAAAGTGCCAGGTTTCTGCTGCCGGCCAAAGAACTATCAATTAAAGTCCCCACTGTGGGACATTGTTTTCCGTTTCAGATGAAGAAGATGTACGTTTAATGGGACAACATTCGGTTTGTCCATTAAAGTTTAATAACAGCTGACGAAGAAAACATATGCACATACTCCAAACTTAGCGCACAAGTCCAAACAGTATCCAATGGTACCATTTGTAAATGTTGCAACAGAGAAGTTGTGTCTCTGTCTTTATCACTGCCCATCAACTTACATGGCAGTTACTTTAGTTGCTGTCAAGAATGTAGTATCTGCTTCTAAGTGTTCTTCTGCCTTTTTTGTTTCACTTTTATATCAAATAATGTGTGGTAGTAATTTGAATACAATTGCGAAGGTGATTCCACTTATTAGTATAAGTAGAAATACATTAAGGCCCATGTAAGAATTTCAAGTGATCTGCATGAAAGTGTTGAATAATTTTCACTCTTATCATCATTGTCTGATTATGAACCATCACGTAATTACATGCAAACACAATAGACAGAAGGTTAAAGCATGAATTATGTGTTGCAGGGCAAGGCAATTAGACACTACTTGCTAGATGTGTGCGTCAATCCTGTTCGCATCGACTCCTGGGCAGGAATGGCCCTTGCGCGTGGCAGTCAGTTGGAAACTAAACTTAATTCTGTAAGCAGATAGATGTAGATTACAGTTATATAAATTATATGTATTTAAATTTCACATCAGTTTTGGCCTAGTTTTCTTTCTAAGAAGGAAAAGAGTAGGCTTATGTATTAATATTACAGGGTAACCCCCACAAGTCAGTTTTGTAACCAGTTGATTGATTTTAACAAAACTTGCTATGAATATGTAGGCAATACTGTTTTTAATTTCCTACAGTCAGTAATAACAGCATGGCAGACTCATGAACTTGTTAGGTGGCACCAGTACTAGTGCCACTTACTTAAAGTCTTGTACTTCACGTTGGTGTGAGTTAATCAATTAAAGTCTTGTGTAGAAGTATGGTGATAGATCTTGGAAAAATATTAAAGTTTTATTAAATTATGTTTTTGTAGAGTGTAAAATGTTGAAGGTGGCTGCTGTGCAATTATTCTTTTAGCTTTTAGTTTGATAGTGATAACTAATAAACCACTGGAGCTAGACATGTGGAATTTGGTATGGCAATAGAACATAAGCTAGCCTGTACATTGTGTATAAGATGCTGTGTGTGAGTCGAGAGTAACAATCTGATAAAGGTGTGTTACATTAAAGTTGTACTTCTTGCAGAACTGTAAGTGTGATGTCTTTGAAAAATATGCAAATGCATAAAATCTCACAGATATTTTACTTGTAGTGTGGCAGTCATGCAGGTGTTGGTTGATATAACACCAAATGTCGCTCAGCCATTGGTAGAGAGATTGTCATGTTACAATCTGACTGGTCAAAAAACTACCATTTTTTGTATTGCAAGCTGTCTTTGTTGTGTGTATGTTTTAATCCCTTCCCTTGAAACTTGGTGGGTGATCCAAAGTTTTCAAGCTCAGATTGAAATTCAACACATTCAGATTTACTAGAATCCCCTGTTTTTTAAGGGCGAGAAAATTAATTTATTATCTTGTGCATTACTATTAGTATAAATTTTTTGAATCTGTAATTGAGTCTTGATCCTTCCTCTTGTGGTCCCTTTCATTACAGATGTAATGGGTTAGTTACTGAATTACTAGGTACCCATTTGAAGTTTCATGTTAGTATGTGGTGCTGTCAGATAGTGTCTGGGCTGAATCTGTGTCTTCATAGCAACAACACTTACCTTCTAATCAATGTTGTTCCATTCAAAGTAGTCTCCTTGGGATTTCTATACAGCAAGCCCAGGAATAATGTCACCATGCGAATCATTTCTTGAAGTATGGTGTTTGAAACTCAGCAATTGCATGTCTTGATACTGCTTGCATTATGTGATGGCATTAACATTTTCTCCCTTAAGGTCATCTTGAGTTTTGGGAAAAGAAAGTAATTTTGTTTTTAGCCATAAATATAGATAGAGACAAAGCAGAGCAAGCAGGTGTGTTGTCATGATGGAGAAACCATTCTCCTGAGTTTCACTTTTCGGGTCAGTATTGCTGCACATTTTGTGCAGATGCTGTAATTTATCAATACAGCAATGTTGGTTTACAGTTTGTCCTTGTGGAACAAATTCATAATGCACAACTCCTTGAATGTAAGAAAAAACAATGAGCATGCTCTTCACACTAAAAGGAACTTGTTCCCCCCCTACCCCTTTTTCCCTCTCCCCATGGAGATGGTGGGTTCTTCCAATGAGAAGACTTACTTGGTTTCTGGGTCATATCCATACACCTATGTCTCATACCATGTGATGACCTTTGACAGGAATTCTGGGTTTCTTTCATGCCTTTTGTGGAAGTCCTGGCACTCATTAACATGATTATTCTTCTGCTCCTGACTGAGCACGTTAGGCACAAATTTCGCAGCAATTAAACACATGTTCTGGTTTTCTTTCAAAATGCTCTGAACTGACCCACATGAAACATTCAGCATTTTAGCTACTTCATAGATAGTGATTTTTCTGTTTTTGATGATAAAGTCCTTCAGCTGATCTACATTTTCATCTGTTTTGTAAGTACATGGATGTCACGAGTGTTTGGCATCTTCTGCAGAGGTCCCACCACTTCAGAACTTGAGGAAACCACTTATAAACTTTTAGTCTTCGCATTGTTTGCTCTCCAAAGCTACTTGCAACATTTCGAAAGTCTCCATAGAATTTCTTCCCAGTTTAAAGCAAAATTTGATTCAGACACACTGTTTGAAGTCCTCCATTTTCTAGGTACACTGAATTTGCAAATGGAACAACAGCACACACTTGTGCTTAACAAGACATTATTTAACAGTCACTTATGCTGCAACCTTATTCCCAGCAGGAAGTGACTCGGCCAACTCTACTGTTTCTACAGCTAATGGTAGAAGTCCATGTTAGCAGCAGTAGTGTCATCTCACAGTCAGTCTGGGAAGCATCTGTGCACCGTGCATAACAGTTTGAAATTATTCTGAGTTTTTATTCCGCTTTGCTGTGTAAGTTATGAAAGAATGGACAGAATAGCAGATATGATCTTGCATTGCTAAATTTTGCGTCATGTATAGAAATCCTAAAAATTTTTAACATGGTGAATAATTTTTCATTGTGGAGGTTTTATATGTGATTTTTGTTTATTTAAAGAATTTAAATCAAATTTTAAGATTCTGTGTGTAACTTTTTCATCATGATTGTCTAGTCAACCACACTGCATGAACTGGAAAGCTTTAGTGTAAATTTGTTTTGTAGTGTGTACCGTTGAAGAGCGAGATGGAATTTCTGCGTCAAGCATATACAGCTCAGCGTTGCTTTCAGCGTGCTCTGGATATCGATGCTACTCATTCATTAATGTGGATTGAATATGGTTCCTTTGTCTATATGGTGCATTCCTTCTGTTCACGTTTACTTAAACAGGTAAGAAGCCAAGTTTGTATACTTGCAAACTTCACCTGAGAAGAAATGTTCTACAATAATTAAAAAAGTTGAACATGGATTTTGGTCTGATGGTTGTTACATTAATGTGTACAAGGTGGGTCTGAAGAGTTTTAGGACAAAAATTGCAAAAAATAAAAAAAACGCATATATTAAAAAACTGTTGTTATTTTTAACATACATTTCTTCTAGATTTATACACCTATTTACATTCATAGAATTTTTTATCCACTCTTGGAAGGACACTTTCAGAATGCTTTTCAGTTCTTCTGTAACCACATCTTGAATTTCTGTTATGGACTGGAAGTGCCAACCTTGCAGGGCAGATTTGAGTTTGGGGAATACAAAATAGTTGACTAGGGCAGGTTCAGGCAAGTAGGTTGGGTGATGAAGCACAGCAACCTTCCTGTTAGCCAATACTTGCTTCATAGTTGCAGCATTATGTGATGGTGCATTGCCGTGCAACACAAACTGACCTTTCGATTTTTTTTTTTTTTATCCTGTGCAATGGAAAGAAGATCCTGACACAAAACAATCTATCCTTTATGCATCGGCATTTAATTCAAAAGAGTTGGGTCTGCGGTATGACTTTTTCGAGCCGGCCCTTTAAATTTTTGCCCACAGTTAAAAAGAAACGTTTATATCTTACGAACCAATAAAGATGAAATAAGTGGCATTGTGTGGGATATAAAACAGAGATACTTCAACATGTCTTAAAAATGCAGTAAAACTGTTCAGTGCCTACATACACAAAGTAAATTTCCAAAAGTTTCAAAACTTTCAGTTTATTTTATTTACATTCCTGTTTGAGACCTCAAATTTGCATAGGAGGTTCCAGCTTCAAAAGCTGTAGAGCTGTGCCTTGGCGTGGTAGTCTCAGAAACAGCTTCTTACTACACACAGTCCCACATCATACTCTGCCACACTTCACTGAAAGCTTTTATCTTCACACACCCCTGGCAGTACACATGCAACAACTTAGTTGAATGATAGATCAAGGCAGTCCAACATTTGCTGAGTGCTATTCCAGCCTACCACCTTGGGCTGTCAGTGGCCATATATCTTTCACAAGGGTGAATTGAAAATCTCTCTACAAGGAAAGAAGAAATAAAACAGAGATATTTCAACACATCTTAAAAATGCAGTAAACATTTTTAGTGCCTGAATAAAAAATAAATTTCCAAAGGTTTCAAAATTTTCAGTTTCTTTTTCTTACATTTCCGGTTGGGGTCCCAAATGTGCATAGGGCAGTCCAGCTTGAACAGCCTAAAAAGTTCTAGAGATGTGCCTTAGTGTGATAGTTTTGGAAGCAACTTCTGTCTACACATAGTCCCACGTTGCCTGGGGCCCTGCTTCATCACTTTCACTGTCCCAGACCAGTTCAGAAATCTGGTTTGGGAACAGCAACCTTGGCCTCTTGGCTGGTGCACTAATCACACTACTGCTTACTGAGGAAGGAATATTCAGTCACGAAGTGAAATGCCATATATTTGAGCTATGCTTATGGCTCAGTTTTCAACATTGCAGATGAGTCTGTTTATGTCTGTCTGACTGACTTTAGTTCAAATTATAACCCCAAGCAGAATTTTACCCATGATGCATCTAAATTTTAGCAAATGTTTTACAACAGTCAGTAATTTTCCTTATTGTGTGATTATTTTTGTTTGCCAAAGTTATGTGGCAATGGCGTGAATTCCATATCATCTTTTTTCAAACCTTGCTTCTGTAACAGTACATAATCTGAACTGAGGTGCAAGACAGTCATAAAAATCAACCTGTGAACCAAAAATTATAATTCTATTCCCCTACATGACATTGTGGTGTAGAGAGCGAGATCTGTTAGCGTTTAAATACTGCTGGTCTAGCGTATGAACCATTCATACCGCAGGATAATTAAATGCCCATACAGGCATGTGGACCATTCGTAACCTAAGGGCTATTCCTGTTTTTGCTACATTGTTAATGTATGAGGAAGAAATCTTGCACAAACCTTTCTCTTTCCTAAATTTTTCTCCACTAACATGTGAATAGCATCCTTGTCATTGTTTAAATGTTCTGCAATCATTTGGAGCAATATACAATGTTCATCAATGAGTTGGTGACTAGCAGCTTCGATTTTTTCATTGATGCGCGCGGTGGAGTGTGGCCACTACTGAGGTCATCTTTTGTGTCCTCCCTACCACTACAGAAACAAGAATACCATCGGTAAATGCTGAAACGACTGAGTGCACTATGGCCATATGCAGTCTGTATCATTTGTGGTGTTTCCGGAGAACTTGTACTGGCTTGTATGCAAAACTTAATCTGTGATCTTTGTTCTTCCATAATTACAGGTGTGATGCACAAAAAATTAATTTGCACAACATGTCACAGACCAACAACAATGAATTGTAGACTGATGAAACTTGGCCACATGTTAGTCAAAGATTGATACTAATAGTTGTAACATTGCCCAGTAGATGACAGTCATATTTTTGTTACAATAAAAACTGTCCTACAACTTACTAGGCACACCTTGTACTTGAAAAACCACAGCCATGGTACCCAAATTATAGACCTGGCTAAATTGCATGCACGTATAGAGGTAACAATAATGAAATGCAACAATTATTGTTTATAACAGTGCTTCCTAAACCTGGGTTAAATTACCCAAAATTGGGTAAAAGTGGTTTTTCTTTGGGTAACGACACACCTCGGAATACACATAAAAGTGTGCAATTATTGCCGTTTCCAAGCACCTACATGTGTGAAGTAGGATGTTCCACTCTTGCCTTCATAAAGAGCACAAAACGAAACTGTTTGCTGAACCCTGAATACAATATGAGGTGTGCTGTATCTCCAATAGTACCAAATTTTCAGGAACTAGTAAATAAGATGGAGCAGTGGCATTATACTCATTAGCTGGGACGTGGGTGATGAAGTATTCATTGTGAATAATTACCAAATTTTTTGTGGCTGCTGAAATATTTAGAGATGTTTAAAATAGAGATATTGCATCAAACATATTGTTTGCTTCCTATTTTTTACCGATCTCTCTTCACTTGTCAAATATGTTTTCTGTGCAGTTAGTGTTTTACCTACATTGGGTAAACAGGACTTTCTGATAAGCAGTTTTGGGTAATGAAGGAAAAAGTTTGGGAAGCAGTGGTTTATAATATGGCAGTATCAGTTTATTACTGTATGGATATGAATATTTTGAAATGCACCAGCACTTTCAGATGTCTTTTATTTCAGAAATTAATCAAGTTTCCCTTTTTCATAGTTATGTAAATATAGTATGTGTACCTACATGGAGTTGAAATTGTTTGATTTTTCTGAAAATTTTATCTAGTTGTGCTTTATAGCATTTTTTGAATACATGTGGTGATTGTTGAAAGACATATTGCTATAAATGTGTCTTTTCTTACAGTCAAGTCATGTTCTCAGTTAAACAACATACTGAAACCTGCAAGTCCTTGCAAATTGCGTTCCTCTTACATCTCACTGTTGCGTCACATTTACTCCAGTCCATCAAATACTGTGTCTGCATCACATTTACTCCAGTCCATCAAATACTGTGTCTGCATCACATTTACTAGAGTACATCACATATTGATCCCAGTACATAAAATGCTGTGCCTGCATCACATTTACTCCAGCCTGTAAAATACTGTGTTTGCAGGAAACAGACAGCCTTAGCCTGGAGATGTTTGAGGTACTGGAGAATCGGAAGGAGATGATGTTGGACATAGCAGTGAAGTGTTTCACCACTGCCAGTAAGGTCAGCAGTCATGTGAACCTGTATGTATTCAGCTGAAATTAGTGTTAGAATTTTGTACTTGACATTACAGATATATTCTTTTGTTATCTTCTTTCATAACTCCATGGAGAAGTATCATTCTGGAGAAGTTAATCATCATGTGCTAGTCAAGAAATTCTTGCCTTTCATGGAATTGAAGGCTTGCTATTATGAAGGGTGTTTGGAAAGTAATGCCTCAATATTTGTCTCTTCACTGCCAGACAAGGTATCGAAATGAAACAGAACTTGAGTATAGCTTAGAATGTGCACTTTGTTCCTATACCTTATTTTTCCACATAGTCTCTTTCTCATTTGATACACAGCTGCCACTGCTGAATAGGTTTTTTGAACCCGTCACTGTAGAACTCTTCAGGCTGTTCTTGAAACCATTTTCCTGTAGCAGCTGGGACTTCTGCATCACGTGTGAAATGAATTCCTTTGAGATGTTTCTTGAGAGCTACAAACAACCAAAAATCATACGGTGCCAAATTCAAACTAGGAAGGGTGTGGAACAACTTCAAATCTGATGTTCTCATTCGCCATTGTAGTGGCAGCACTGGTGCACCAGTACTCATATCCACAGTATCTTCTCCATAAAAAGTCAATAATCATTGGTGAATTCCAGTGAGAGTTTCATTTTCATGTGTCAAAAACTGAATAACTGCACACTGTTTGATGTGCTTTGACACAGCTGAAAGCAAGTCTTCCATTTTGAGCTGAATACAATGCAAACCACTATGTGTACCAAGCCATACCCCACAGCAAACTGAAGGTCAAGGAACAACAAACAATTTGGGACAAGTTTCTCTTAAAGATCATACCACTTGTGTGAGATACCTTCACGGAGGCATTGCTTCCCGAACACCCTCCTCATACATTCATAATATCCTGTTCTGAACAATTGAGTTCAGCCCACATCCTAAAGCAGTGTCTCCATAAGATCCATCATTTCTCCTTCTAGGCCTAGGTTCACAAAATGACCTTCCCCCTTCAGGCTTTCTGACAGAAATTTTGTATGAATTTCCCATCTGTACCAAGTTGCTATATGCCATGCCTGTCTCGCCATCCTTTAGTTTGTAACCCTCACATTACTTTAGTGGAGAGTACAAATCAAGAAACTCTGCATTATGCATAATTTGTAATAATTCATCAACAAATGCACAACCTTGTATTCTGCATTATGCACTTTTCTCCAGCCTCATATTACTCCTCCCATTTATATCCAATATGCTCCTTAACAACAATTTCTCTATCCCTGTTCTTTGCTTAGGCTGAGAGGTAAGTTTTACACCCACACCAAGTCACAGGTTAACACATACTCAGAAAATAATCACATGTAATGCAGATATTCCATCATATAAATGCTACCACATATCCACATATGTGTTTGATTTTAAATGTGACACAGTAAACATCCAGATGATGAATGATTTGGATACTTCATCATAGAATGCTTTTTATACAGATATACATATATATATATATGCATACACACACACACACACACACACACATATATATATATATATATAGACATGTTTTGTAAAATAATTTTAAATGTGAAATGTTTGAACACAGTTCTCATTACAAGTTTGCATATGAAACCATATAATTACAAGCCATAAAAGACTGTCAAAACTCAAAACATTTAAGCACTTGCCATTGTAATGTTTATTGTCAGGTTTAGCTATGTTTCACCCTTTATTCTACAACTTTTACATATGTATATTGTACATTTAAAAATGCACAGATATTCTATTATACGTAACATTACATCTGTGTAACGTCTTTTGATCTTTTAATTTACCGTATATTCTCGAATCTAATCCGCACTCAGGTTTTGGTGATTTCTTAAACGAAAAAAAAAGTTAGTTCGCGATTCTAATCCGCACCTTTCCTTCAACCACCCCTTGCCCACGGGGCGACTGATTGAATAATATTGGATGTTACCAATGCGTTAAAATCCGACGCTACGCCTGTGGCCGATGAGTCATACCGATAGAGGCGGGGCATTTCTCAACAGACGTGCACAATCTCGCCTGAAGCCAGCTGAGCCTTAGTTGTTGAAACGTGGGAGGTGCTTGTTCCAATTTGTCGTGTACTGTAGTTATGGAAGAGGGACGCCTGAAATATAAACGACACTCATATACGGCAAAGTTCAAACGTGAAGTTATTCGGTGCGCAGAGGAGAATGGAAACCGCAAAGCCGCTGCAATTTTTGGAGTTGATGAAAGCAACGTTCGACTATGGCGGAAACACAAGGCAGTGATGACATTGTATGGGAGGACAATGTTGAAGATAAAGATGATAGTGACTGGGTGGAGAGCACGGATAACGATTCAGTTATGAGTGATGATGGCGAGTCTGATGAATAATAAATTATAATAATAAATAATAAAATAATAGATTATTGTATTGTATTGTTCTTACGGCACGTACAGCAGCTCAATCATTTTTCCAAAATCCAGCTCTAGACCGCGAATCTAATCCGCATCTGAATTTTTAGCCCTCTAAAACTGTAAAAAGAGTGCGGATTAGATTCGAGAATATATGGTATTGATACTCCATGACAGTGGCCCAGAAAGGGGCCAGAACATGTATGAGGTAGCTGGTAGGGGTTGCCTCCAGTAAAGTGTATTTGTTGGTTTGATTACTATAGAGTTACTTGTAATCACCATTTACAGATTACCCTCTTAAGAAACTTTCCTGCATAATGATCCACTTTTTTCCCCCTCTCCCAAAGACAAGGGTTTCGCTGTATGTATTGTGATTATTTACACTGTTAAACTTGGTCTGACTGTCTTTTTCTCTCTATTTGAGCAAGAATCAGAAATTTAAAAAAGGTGTGCTTCTGAAAATGTTTGTGCCTATAAAAGGTGAATTTACTGTGTGATAAAAGTAAGTACATAATACAAATTTTCCTGCTATGTATTCTTTAGATGAGGAATTGAATAAAGGTGGGCAAATGTGTATGAAAAGTTTTATAAGGAAACCCAGTGAAAAGTCATTGATGCAAGGGTAGTATTGAAATGGATTTCAGAGAATAATTTTTTGGGCTTACAGTTCACAGCTAAAATAACGTGACTTTTGACAGTTTGGTAATGTCAACAGATATGGTACACTGCAGGAGAGAATAGTGGCATTCAGGATGAACGGTGGCTGCATCACTACATGCTGGGCAAAGTGGCAGAGAAAAGAGACCATGATCCAAGTGTTTTCCTTGGCCATTTTGTAAAGGTAAAATCTCTGTGTGAAATTATCTCCTGTATGGAATTTAATTGTTCTGGGGCACAGAATATTACAGCAAAAGTCTGTTGGTACAAGGCTTATCCCAGAAGTGATGCTCCTGATATTTTGTGACAAATCTTTTATTGTGTTTGCATAATACAGTGTATGTTTTTTAACCAAAAAATTTTTTGGGAGTCATTATACATAAAATATGTAAATACTACTTTTATGCAGTGTAATTTTACACATTGGAGTGAAGCTGCATATTATGGGAAACAGTTTGCAAACAGAGAGGACATTTTAATAGCATTTGGGCACCAGGTGGTACAGATAAGCACGTCACAGTGATGCCAGTGGTGTCCACTGCCTTTGCCATAATTGATAATGAACCACAAACAAGCTCAGGGCTACTTTGAATGTTAACAGAATGCACAAGTAGTTTGTGTTATGCTGTTTGTTCTGTATTCACTCTGTATACCACAATGAAACAGTAACCATAATTCAAAATGTGTATGGTTTGCCTGCTGCCTGTCAGTGGCTTCTGTATGTATACCCCATCTGAGGGTAGAATTTACAAGTACATGGTATGTGCTTTCAAATGTATATGCACCATTTTCTATGTTGCCACATTTTTGTCCAAAAAAAAAAAATAATTGCCACGGACTTATTTAGCGACCATCGTGTGTGGACAGGTCTTGTATAAGACAATGCTTTTTTATGACATTGTCATCATAACAGGTCATTTGTAACCAGCTTTGATTTTCAGTAACTTTATGCACTGACCACTCACAATTTTTCTTCTCCCATTAACCCACCCCTGTTCCATTCCAGTCACTAGAATAAGAAAGTCCACACACCAGGATTGAACAGGTAAGTGTCATCCTTCAGGCAGAAGTACCTAATGAATGTTGAGAGTCAGTATTGCTAAATTACGTATGGTGTTGCAACTTACCGTAATTACGTCCTTGTCAAACTTGGACTAATCAATCCTGTCAGTATCAAACTTGGACCTAATTCTTCAACCCTGAAGGTCAAGGCAGCATTTTTTTCTCCAAAACATCAGTGTTCTGCATGAATACATGATATCACATTCTGTAAGACCATAATCTGAATGTTCATAATTAATGCTGGTTTTGAAGTAAAGGTGAGCACTGTGTGACATATGGGTTGTCTAAGAGATGTCACTGTCAGACTACAACATCTGTTAACAGATTATGAATTGAAATTCGTATATTATGTACAGTTCTAGTCCAAATTCTCCAGTATGGATCTTTAATTTAGTAAATATGTTTATGTAAAAGATACCAGTATCAGGCTTATTGAAAAACTTATTCACCTGAAATGAAGCCTTTCATGTTGACTGACAGACATAGGGATAAGGAGCTTTTTTCATAAAATTTGTGTAATTGAACATGAAATTTTCCAAACTCTCATAAAGTTTGTGAACAGTTGTAATTTCAAGTGGAATGTGGAATTACAGTTTTCTTGTTTATTTCAGTTACATTTCTTTAACTCAGATGTTGGATACATATTCTCCGTATAAGATACAGACTGACTCATTTAAGTTCTTAGACTCTTTCTGCTTTTCTTAACACTGAGGAGATTCTTGTAGACTGGATATAAGTTTTCAATATAAAGCTCAGATTTTAATCTGGACTTATTGTTGAAAGTAATGTGAAATGTTCTTGTGAGGATTATTTAACTTTCATTGGCGGAATGGCAGCCATGTCCCATTAATTGTAACTCTCCACAGACAAAAGGGAAAACACTGTCCCCAACATGTGCAGGCTTGGGAATTTTAAAATGAAAATAACTCCAGTTGTCAGCAGCTACATTGAGATTTAAAGGCTGGATGATAGAGGTTAATTACTGCTGTTCATGACATTTGTTGCAGGCTTCTGAACATCTTCATCAGAATCGAGCTAGCTATGTCCGTAAGATAAGTTACAGTAATCCACAGAACTTGGCAGTTGAGGCCTTAGAAGTTTACTATAGAATCCATGCCTGCATACTTAAATATTTGGAGCAGAATGAAGGCAAGAAGCTTGAAGATGCTGTGAAGACACTATTTGAAAAACTGCTGAAAGATGCGGCTGAGGGACCATTCATGGCTTCGAGTTCCAGAGAAACTGATGGGTAATTGAATTTCCATGCCATATGAATAAAGTAACTTTGTCTTAGTTGGTTTATCAGGTGTGGTATGTATGTGATAATTATGCGGTTAATAATATTCTGGCGTTGTACAGTATCTGAAGTGACAGTAAAGTCTCCGAAGAACTTTCCTTTTGAGTACTGAAATACTTTTCAATTACTTTTACAGTTTCCAATAGGTAGTAGAAGAAAGGACAGATGTGTTACACTGAAATTTCTTACAATAATGTGTGACTGAATTCCATGCTACTGTTTGCTGTGGTTATACTTAACTGTTCTTTACAGCTTGATAGTAACCTACCACTTACAACAAAACTGTCTGCTGTTTGTGTTCAAAATGTGGGATTTGAGGTTTCTGTAACTGTGTTCAGCACATTCTATACACAGTCACTTTGTCATTTGGAAAACTTTCCTGCATTTTGGAGGAACCTCCACTCCCCCACCTCCATCATCAAGATTCAGGGTTGATTGGCTGGGCTAATTTTGTATCCTGTCCAACAAAATTTGTGATATCTTGTGGGATCATCAGCTGGATACTTGAAGCATACAGGTTGTATCATAGAAGACATTTCTTATACTCAGATGATTTCTGTTGCACAATTGAGGCTGTACACATGCCTTTATTGTTATCCTTCTGTATTTTGTATAGCATTGTTCTTTTCTAAACAAAAGATTTTGCTATATCCCATAATTTCTAGATTCAGTTTGATCATTTTGAAAAGCTTCTCTTAGTACCATATTGTCTGTTGGTATGTCAACAAGTAACAGCACCCAAATTACATGACAGATTGTGTTAGACTTTGTATGGTAGACTTATAGTAAACTTTCTTAAACAATTTTTATTGTGGTTTAATTTGGTTCATCTTAAGAACAACTCTTCTTAAGGTTATGAATTAACTTTTATGTGTGTCTTTTGAGTGACGTTTACTTTAATTCCATTCAAGGCTGAAATAACATACCCTTTATTGGCATTTTTGCAGCAGTGTATGTTTGGTGTGGCTGGCTGAGCATTGCAGTGTCCCAACACAAAAATCCTGTATTTCAGCGAGCTTGTAGTAGCTATGGCATTGCAGTTGTGTCCAGTATTCTATACCAACTACCATTATAGTTGCCTGCTTTGAGTGTTTATTAACATCAACCCTGGGTGTTTGTGCTAGCAAAGGAAATAACACCATAAAATTTTACAATGTAGTTTCTCTCAAATGTTTTTTTATTAGAATGTTTTGACAGGAATACTTTGTAAGTACCTCCTTTTTTTATTTCATTGCTGCTTAAATAAAACCAGTAAGTTCAAATCCAGCTGCCAGTCCCTGGGATTTAAATCTCCTATTTCCATGTGAGCTTAAGGGGTTGATGAACTTTTGCTTCATTTGTTTTAACACATTTTGCTGAAATTTGATGAGGTCCATTTTATGTAAAGGCTTA
This sequence comes from Reticulitermes speratus, assembly GCA_021186555.1. Taxonomy (NCBI): domain Eukaryota; kingdom Metazoa; phylum Arthropoda; class Insecta; order Blattodea; family Rhinotermitidae; genus Reticulitermes; species Reticulitermes speratus. The sequence continues at coordinate 31,895,363 of JAJKFL010000003.1, read as the reverse complement.
AGCAACTTTCAGAGCATGCAATGAAGAATGTTAATCACAGCTGTAGATAACCATATAATATACCGTATATTCTCGAATCTAAACCGCACCCGAATCTAATCCGCACCCAGTTTTTGGCGACTTCTTAAACGAAAAAAACTTAATTCGCGATTCTAATCTGCACCTTTCCTTCAACCACCCCTTGCCCACAGGGCGACTGATTGAATAATATTGGATGTTACCAATGCGTTAAAATCCGACACTACGCCTGTGGCCGATGAGTCATACCGATAGAGGCGGGGTCTTTCTCAACAGACGTGCGCAATCTCGTCTGAAGCCAGCTGATCTTTAGTTGTTGAAACGTGGGAGGTGCTTGTTCCAATTTGTCGTGTACCGTAGTTATGGAAGAGGGACACCTGAAATCTAAACGACTCTCATATACGGCAAAGTTCAAACGTGAAGTTATTCGGTGCGCAGAGGAGAATGGAAACCGCAAAGCCGCTGCAATTTTTGGAGTTGATGAAAGCAACGTTCGACTATGGCGGAAACACAAGGCAGCGATCAGCGGGTGTGAGGCGTCACGAAGGAAATTCACTGGACCCAAGAAAGGACGATTTCCTGAAATTGATGATGCAGTCTTCACGTATTTTCAAGAGAGACGCAAGACTGGACTGTTTGTGAGTTATGATCTTCTCGCGAGGAGGCGATAAAGAAGGCCAGATCTTTAAACATTCCTCGAATTATGAGTGATGACGGCGAGTCTGATGAATAATAAATTATAATAATAAATAATAAAATAATAGATTATTGTATTGTATTGTTCTTACGTTGTTTATTAATTACGTTAATTACGTTATTGTTATATTGTACAGCAGCTCAATCATTTTTCCAAAATCCAGCTCTAGACCGCGAATCTAATCCGCACGCGAATCTAATCCGCATCTGATTTTTTAGCCCTCTAAAACTGTAAAAAAAGTGCGGATTAGATTCGAGAATATACGGTATATGTCTTCCATAATTTTGCTTGAAGTTCACTGATTTTCAGTAAATCTGTCTCAGGCTACCAGCTGTGTCAGATGGTTAAACGGCGAGCAAACAAACATTTCAAGTACCATCATTATCCTTGTCATTGCTTCAGTGAGGGCAAGGGTGGTGATGGTTCTCAAAACACTTGTTTATTCACCATTTAACCTCCTGACAAGGTCCAAGAGAGATCTATTGCTTTCAGTCACCACAAAAGCTTCAGATTATATATTTACTGATTTTGATGTTGATATCACTAATAAAATAGCAAGAGCCATTAAGTGTGTGCTATTGGAAGTCTTGTCCAAGCTCCTGTGTGTGCCCTGCCATCTAGCTGAAGTTCAGTTCATATACAACACATTGAATAGACCTAGACTGTAGACAGCCATCATGATTAAATGGAACATAGCCTTTGAATACCATCAGTAAGTGTTAGTTTGTTCATGTTGTATATGAAGTCAGTTTGTTGAGAATTTTCAAATATCTGTACAATGGGAAGTGGCTTCCATTTGTTAAATATATCTGTTTTTGATAGTATATTTTTAAATTTTTAGGACAGAGATGCATGCATATTTTGCAGATGTTGAGTGTATAAAAGTCTGTTTTCTAATGATCTTTTCCATGTACCAACTGTTTGTATACCTTTTAAGTCAAATGTATGATCAGAATAACCAAAATCAGAAGGTAAGCAGACAGCAAAAGATAAGATCCTGTGTAGTCTGGTACATAAGTAGGTATAGTTGTACATGGTGTTACATACATAAAGATCATAGTCTCAGTATTCACTGTCGTGGGAACTTCAAATCTCCTACATGTAACAAGGTAGTATTTCATAGCTACAATAAAAGCTGCGGTAATGGGCATTGTATGATCCGGCAAACTGTATTAACTGTAAATGGACCAAGAGGCTCGTTACATTTCACTAGTTCATCAAGCAGCACACACCCAGGACCAATTCTGAGAGTTTGGCCATTACTTGTGGGTATGTTGTTGGTTTTTTAGGTCATATATACACCATGCTACATAAGTAGTGATGCAAAGTGATAGAGAATATGGTAGGGAAGGCTGTAGAGGATATCAAGTGGCAAATTACTGGTTAGATCTGTCCATGATGTTTCTAGGTAGACTAAGGCACACATTAGGTATAGTGTTCTAATGTCTGAAAAATGATGATGTGTGGCAATCCCCTGGTCATAGGGGTGCCAGATATTGCAACTTCTACTGTATTGCTTCAGTTTACACACAACTTCTCAAAGTAAAGATCTCCAGTCATTAGTAATTGAAGATACTCCTCAACATAATGAAGCTTTCTGTACTATAAATGAATCTAATAACTTTAATATTGTATGTGTGACTTGTAATTCTGATCAAGTACAGTATTCCTCTCATGAACGTTCTGCAAGAAGGAAAATTCCTGCACATAGAAATGATGATTTTTTATGGTTTTAAAACAAAGTACTATCTTGAGTAGCAAATTTAACCTGTATAGTTCATTGACTATATTTCATCAAAATATAAGAGGTTTAAAGCAAAAAATTTAAGAATGATTGTGTATGTTAACAAGTATTAATCTAAATCCTCATATTATCTGTCTATCTGAACACTATTTAATTGAACAAAACCTTTTGATTGTTAATTTTGTAAATTATTATTTAGCCTCCAATTTCTCTCGTAAAAACCATTCTGGAGGTGGTGTACGAATTTATATAAGGTCTGATTTACAAATTAATGCAATAGACATTTCTCAATTTTGTATTCAGAAAATTTTTGAGGCCAGTGCAGTTCAAATTATCACTAGTAATTACTTTAGTATAATAATATGTATATACAGATCACCTTCCAGAAACTTCTGTAATTTTTTGAGTCAATTAGATCTGACTTTAACATATTTACATAAATCTAGAATTGAATTTGTAATTTGTGGGGATTTTAATGTAAATTTTTTAACAGACTCTAACTTAAAGCTGCAACTATCCTTACTTCTTCAATCCTACAATATGTTTCACACAATTGACTTTCCCACTAGAACTACTAATAGCTCTAGCTCAGCAATGGATATCATCTTTATTGATTACTTCAGAGTTAATTCTTTTGAAGTATTTCCATTGTTTAATGGCCTCTCCGATCATAATCCACAATGTTTAATTTTAAATAGTATTTTTTCAGCTTCTCATAAGGGTAGTAAACCATACGTAAGAAAAAAGAATGACAGTTGGTCATGCAATGGTAAACTTTATAGACATGCTAAAAAATTAATCTTGGGATAACACTCTTCTTCAAAATGATATTAACAAAAGTTTTAATTCACCCTTAAACACATTTTTAATTTTTTTAATCCTGTTTTCTGATCATGTTACTTCTAAAACAAACAAAAAAAATTGTTGGATAACAACAGGCATAAGAATATCTTGCAAGCGTAAGAAATATCTCTATATTCTTAGTAAAAACAGTAACAGCTGTAAGATCAAAGCCTATTATACTCAATATTGTATAGTATTAAGAAAGATAGTTAGAAAGGCTAAACAAATGTGTTATAGTCAATTACTAGTATCATCCAATAATAAATCTAAAACACCTAGGAACATAATCAAGAGTGAAACAGGTAAAGCAAATAGTAAAGTTCTTACTCTGTCTGAGTTCAAATTAGGCAATAAAAATATTCATATAAATCAAGTTGCTGAGTCATTTAATAATTTCTGTCTAAAGTTGTTGAAGAATTGAACATTGAACAGGCTAATATTGAGTCGGCCATTCTCTTACTCAATAAATCGTTTCCTGACGGTTTTCCTGAAGTGATCAATATTCCAATAATTGAAACAGAAACCATTTGTACGATTGCTTCCTTAAAGAATAAGGGTTCATATGGCTGTGATGGAATATCCAACAAAATGCTAAAAAATGCAGTGATTTTATCTGTAAACCTCTTGCTTATATTTTTAATACCTCTTTAACTTTAGGTACATTCCCAGACCATTTGAAGTACTCCATTGTCAAACCATTATTCAAAAAAATGATAGATCTTTGATGTATAATTATAGACCTTTTTCTTTATTGACTGGATTTAAAAAAATGTTTGAATTACTAATATCTCAAAGAATAAAGCACCTCATAATATACTTGTACCCGAACAATATATTTTAAAGAAGGTGTTTTTAACAGATACTGCTACACATAAGCTCATTGAAACTGTTTGTAATGCATGGAATAAGAAAGAATATGTTGCAGGTATAATTTGTGACTTAACTAAAGCATTCAATTGTGTTAACCATGAACTTTTACTTGGTAAATTACAATTGTATGGAGTAAGAGGTGTGATCATACATTGGCTTAAATCATATTTGACTAATAGGAAACAGAGAGTTGATCTGGAATTTATTAACACACACTACTATGCTTCTGGTTGGGACACTGTTAAGTGTGGTGTTCCGCAGGGCACTGTTTTGGGTCCCTCTCTATGTAATATATATATTAATGATTTTCCAATATTAATTAGGAACTACTCTGATATCATACTGCTTGCTAATGATACTATTATACTTGTTACATCTAATAATTATACTGAACTAAGTCAGAATTTAAATTTTATCCAGCATCATAATTCTAAATGGTTCAAAATAAAATCAGTTGGTATTAAATACTAGTAAAACATATACTTTTAAATTTTTGTCTTATAAAGCTCCAATCTATCCATTACATTTAATATATGCTGATCAAACTCTTTCTGTAACTGATACTATTAAATTTTTAGGTTTGCATTTGGACAGCCCCCTATCATGCAAGTCTCATACAAATATATTATTAAAAAAGTTAAGTTCAGTTTGTTATGTTATGAGAAAATTATCTTACATATTAAACATAGATACATTGAAAATAGTTTATTTTGCGCACTTTCAATCACTTATAAATTATGGTATAATTTTTTGGGGTTCATCATCAACCATGCAGAATGTTTTCTTGATTTAAAAAATAATTATTAGAATTATGCTAGGTCTAGGTCCTAGGAGCTCCTGCAGAGGTTGGTTTAAGAAATTAGACATACCAACAGTTCCAAGTAATGATGTTTGTTGTTAATAAACCAGACAGCTTCCAGTCGTAACTCCTCAATACCTTGTATAAGTACAAGACAAAAAAATCAATTACATTTACCATTAGTAAAATTCTCTTCCATATAAAAAGTTGTCATTTATTTGTCCATAAAAATATTTAACAACTTACCACCAAATATATTAAAACATCATCATGATATAATGGCTTTTAGGTCAGAATTAAGAAAATTTCTCATAAGGAGTGCCTTTTACTCAATAGATGAGTTTTTATCTATTAATCGTGATATTAATTAATATTTGGTTATTATTTTTAACTATGTTATCTTTTTTATTACTATTAAATTATATTTTTGAACTTGTATCTTGTTATGATCTGTATATTGTAATAATCTTGTTATAGTTGAATTTTATACTTTCAGTTGAACTTTGTGCTATATATCTCAATATTTATTTTTGGGTAATTGTCTGCATTTTGTATTTTAAAACTGTGTTTTAATTGCATGCTTTCCAACACTACGAGGTTGTAATCGCAACCTATATCATTTTCTTTTCCTTTCTTCCCCCCCCCCCCCCCCCCCCCTTTTCTTGCTTTTGTGACCAATTTCTTATTCATGCCATCTTGAATGGATGATGGATGTAAGAAATGTGTTTGTATGTATGAGAAGGTGCTGTTCCTAACATTGATTAATCTGAGGTAACACATTAGTCTCAAATTTCTTATTTTTAATGGAATTCTGGATGGATTCTTTTAAAACCTTTTGTAGAACTTGGGGTGTTTTTATATTAGACTGACAGTTTTCTTTAGTGCAGTATATGTGATTTGTTTATAATGCACTGATCTCTTGTTAATTGAATTCATTTCAAGCTCTTACAGCATCTTCTTAATTTTCTTGTATTTTGTATTTGTACATTTCAGGAAACTTGAGAGTGATGATGAACACAAGAAGAGACGACCACACGAGTCCTTGGGTGATGTGTGTGAAGATGTCCCGCTTACAAAGAAAGCACGCCTGGATTTGCCCTTGGTTAGATCATTATAAAATATGACCTAAGTATACTGTTAGGTTGACAGCTGTGAATGGCCATTTAAGAATGCCTCATGGTAACTGCATCAACCGCTTGCAGCACAGTATTGTCTGGGAATCAGGGTGACAAGACAAAGAGTTGTATCATCTTAGTTTTTATATAGAAATGTAAAAGTTGATTTAGATAATACTGATTGTCGAAATTGGTTTTTGGATTGCCTTTTTTATCTTGTCTCGCAGCAAGTGAACATTTCTAGAATTCTCTTCATGTGTACTATTGTGTTTTTTTCTGGGTGGACATCTATAAGTAGCACACTCATAACACTGTAATTAAATGTAAATCACATGAAAGTTAAAACTTACAATGCAAAATCTTCTAACAGGACTGATTATATTTCATGTCCTTACAGAGACTATATTTTGATTAGATTTCAGTTACACATTTAGGCCTACACTTTGTACCCACCCCCTTCTAGTGCTAAGGTAGAGCTATACCTCTGCTTCCCCTGAGTACCTGCTTGGCTTGCTATGGGACAGCTTTGCATTTCTGTTTACACCTTGTACTTGTAATTGACTGTTGGTTAATGTACACAGCTTGGTTACACTGCCACCATGAGTGTGATGGCATTTCAAAATTGAATTCTGTGAATCTTCTAAACCCCAGTGTTGCATACCACCTACTATAACATTCAGAAACACTGCATTTTGCCATGGTGCATTTACATGTTTTGTATAATTCACGCAATAAACAGCACATATTTCCCTGAACAGCATTAGGTAGATGATAATTATAATAGAGACACATTGTGTTCTCTGTGAGGTAGAAACTGAATTTGTAAATGGTAATTAAGTGAACTTCCATCTTCAAAGCATTAATAACAATAGTATAATTGTGTTTGTAATGGCTAATGAACCTTTGACTGCAATAGTTGTTAGAGGTCTGTTTCATGCATGACATTCCATAGATTAGTTTTTGCCAACATGAACATTTTTGTTTTTGGAAACAAGCTTCTCAAATGTCAGTGTATAGCAGTTTGGGTAAAATTGGTAACAACACCCGATCACATGTAGGAAATGATGAAACTTATAATTTTTTCTTGTTACATAGGATATATGTGTGATGGAGGATGTTATTGATGTTATGGAAGATCTCATAACTAAAGTCACTGAAATGGAAAGTAGGAGGAATCAGTCACCGTATACAGTTGCAACATCAGATAACCTAACAAATGTGAACCCACTCAAGAGCAAAAGTGGCAATATGGAAATAATTGTTCTAGATGAGTCACTGCCTAAAGCTTTAGAATATCAAAATGAAATGAATGTGCAGATTGATCCATTAAGTACAGACGTTGAGAATGTTGTCATTAAGAAAGAGCCAGTGACAGAAATGGTTGCCTGTAAAGAAGTAATACGCACTCTAGATGCTGAAGACAATTTGGATGACATTGATTTAGCAATGGAAGTTGTTGAAGAAATTGTTGTTGAAGAAGTAGTAGTTGATGATGAACTGGATCAGATAAGTAATGGTGAGCATAAAGCAAATGAATGTGAAGAACAAATTACCGAGTTCAAATCATTACAAGCTTCCACCTGTAGTATGGATGCTGAAAGAGTGAAGGTTCAACCAGATGCCAATAAGTGCCGACTGTTAATTGACACTAAAGCAGAAGCTAGTGGAGATAATGGAAATGGTGAGGATGGTGATGATGAATGTGAAGATGATGAATATGATGGTGATGATGATGATGATGATGATGATGATGAAGAGGGGAAAGATGTTAAAAAAGATGAGCTACTCGGAGGGAATGGTGTGACATCAGAGAACAAACCACCAACATTAACTGAACAGCAACCAGAAGCAAATGATCTGGAAAATATGATACCTGAAGTTTCTGTAAATCGACGCAGTTCTCAGGAGAGCACCACAACCACCACTACAACTACAGAAACATCGACAGCAAACTCTTCTTCCAGCAGCAGTGATTCTGAAGGTGATTCATCATCTAGCAATGAGGACTCAAGCAATTCTTCATCAAATAGTGATTCTGATAATGCGAGTGAGTCCAACTCAGAGGAGGCAGAACAGACAACTGCAGCACCAGCAATTGTTGCATCATCTGCAGTCACAGACAAGAAGACGAGCCAAGTACCAGTAACTGCCAAGGGTGAAGGTGTGAAGAAGAGAGGCAATGTTGGAGATAATGAGCAAGGTCCTGCCCATGGTATGTATGTTACATGATGGAACTGAATTTCACAAAAATTAACACTAGCAAAAGCAAGCAGTGCTGCAAAAAATAAGGCTTTTTATATGCTGACGTACTTGTTTATTGCATTTTTGTGTGTGTGTTTGCCTGTGCGCACGTATGTGTACATGCCTAGGTTTTGTGGTTTTGTACATTACATTTTGTCCTGTAAAGTTTACAGCTATTGTGATGACTATAAATGAATGATTAAATTCATGGAACCATTATACATGTACATGAAACTTATTTTTAAAGATCATAAACATCTTATATTGCTCATATGTGAGATGTGTAGAAGGTTAAAAGAAGAGCAACAAGCCACCATGAGATTGATTCTGACAATACACATGAACACGAAACAAGCCTGTGAAAATGTACCCCCCCCCCCCCCCCCCAAAGAAAGCCTGCAGCACAAAAATAATGGGGTTAAAATTTTTGTACATAACCTCAATGAAATTGTTGGAAAAAAGTGGTTATTGATGGCTTGGGTCTTCCAGGATGACCCACAAATCAAAGGTCAGTGTCTGCAATGGAAAAGTCTGATATTTTATGTACAAGTACATGTTTAATTTGTCCCCCCCCCCCTTGAAAAGGAAATTTGGTTGTCATTAGTGAAAATCATTCTGATTTGTTGTTCTGATGGCAAACAAATTATCCATTATGAATTTTTTTTTCCAAAACAGCTGACAAATATTCTGCCTTCAAGTTTTGGAACCTAGAGGTTGACAGACCATGTCTATCATCAAGCAAGTAGGTTTTGCATCTTGGCAGAGTGCTCACACAGCGCTCTGTCACTAAAGTAATGATGTGGCTAAAAAAAAATAGTCCTTTTGGAACATGTACCGCAGTCAACTGATTTGGCTGCATGTGTCGTATTCTTGTTAGCAAAACTGAACTCTTTTATGAAAGGGTGTCATTTTGAATCTCTTGAAGACATTTGTGGCACTGTGACATCGGTACTGAGTTTTCTGTCTGCAGGTAATTTTGATCAATCTTACCAAGCATGACAGAGATGTTGACTGCATATAGAAAGTCATAAGTTCAGTACTTTCATGTTGATCACACTTACTAGAGGCCATTGAGTCTCCCCCCTCCTGCAGAGGAGTCCCCTGGTTCAGTTGTCAGACCCTCAGCTTGCATATTTTGTGCTTATGTTGTCAATTTATTCAGGTCTCATATTTTACTTTATGGTTTACTGTTGCTGTAGATCATTATGGGCTGGTGCGATGCTGTCTGGTTGCTTTGGAGGAATGTGTCCTGCGGTTTCCTCAGCATTACAAATCCTTGTATCGTCTGACACATTTTTACTTCCACTCCAAGTTTCATCGCAACATATCTAAGTGCCAGGACCTCCTTCTGGGAACCTACAAATGCCTGCCTATGGTGGGAAGGTCTGCCAATGCAAGCTTTCAGGGTCTTTTTGCTGACAGAAAGAGCAGTAACTTTTTTAATGTGAGTCGATGTGAAACTAAAGCACATTTTACAGTGTTTTCCACAGTGTATTGTTTCCAGAGTCAGAACGTTCATCAGTATTTAATGAACCCACAACTCTCATAATAACCCTTATTCCTCTGTTTTTTCAGACTGAAGATGCTTTTTGTCATAGTGGCTAATGTTTTCAAATATTTGAACATATTGCAATAAACATTTGAGTATGGATGCTAGTATGTCCTTGTGCCAAACATGCCAGCTAATTGTACACTGCATACTTAACCCACATAATCTTGTTTGTTCTGATGTTGAGAATGTCAGTCTATTTTGTATCACTGGAAGTGGTTCAGTTTTGTCTCCACTATTTCAGACACTGACAGAAGGATTAACAAAGGCTAGTACAGTAGTCATTTGGACTACTGGGGGAGGGATGGTCCGGATAACCCAGGAATTTGCACCAGTGAGGGGCAGCTCCATGGTATAGGTCACATACAAAAAATCAGAGTTGAAGTATAACTGTGACAACTGTGACATTCACAAGCTCATATCTTTACCGTAGAGGAGGTAAACGAGGACTGGCTGCCTCTTCTGTCTTCACCCATGTCATCCATGGTGGTCCAGATCATTTAGGGGGAAGACCGGCTTCTGTTTCATCTGAAATTGACCATACCATACGGGGATATGAACCACCAAGATCCAGAGCACTGAGGGATTACTGTACTTTGATTTTTCTGAAAACACGTTAGGGTAGCTTATGAACATATGTGGACTGTAAATAGAACACTGTATTTTCAAAGAGCTTCAGGCCTAGAGGGAAAAATTGTAAGGTGACGTAAATTTCATGACTATTTTCTGGTTGTGTAGTCTGAGGTTGTATTAGCAAATTTAAGAATGCAAAAGCAGAACTGTGAAGATGAAAGAAATAGAGGGAAATTTCTAGAACACCTTCCACAGTATAGGTTAATCAGTACTTTTCTTTGGTGCAAGAAGCAATATTAAATGTAGGTTGATCAGATGGGGGATCACTGTTTATTATCTTCTGATCTGTGTCAGTTTTAAACATAAAGTGTTTTGTCCAAAAATATACTTGTACTTTTACTCTGTATTGACAGATCTTGGCTAACTTTTATACAAATTGTATGTGGTGGTCCTTGAATGTTATGGGAAGTCACCATCTTTCAAGGACTTCCTCCTCATTGCCAGTGATATGTTCAGCTGTTGGTTGTGCAACCTTGTAACTCATCCTTCTGTTTACCCATGTTGCTGATATAAGCTGTCTGTGTATGTGATGTGTGCTTGCTGTTACAGTATAGAAGATATTGTGCATTCACTTACAAGTATAACATGGCACATGCTTGTGGAAAACACAGTTTTCCAAATTGGTCTTTCCATCTTATACATTTCATTGTCCTCACTTCTATTTTTGTCCAAGCTGGTAGAAGTCAGTCAAATCTGTTTTTTCTAAATTCTCTCCAGTGATAGAGCCAATTACTTTGGTAGTCACCTTAGTTACTTAAAACATCAAATATATTTAATTCTCCTGTGATACTTCTAATGTAAGCAGTTCTGTAGGCCTCGATAGCCTGAAGTGACCTCATTTTAGCTCATCTCAGTCTTTTGTCTTGTTTAATTAGGCACTACTTAATAAAACCTTTATAAGATTTGTAATTTTTGCCTTTCATTCTCTTTGACATATTTTAAAAATGTTGCTTGTTTGACAATGTTTTCAGTAACACCTTTTGACACGTAAGTTACAGAAATGCATCTGTGAGATTCGCCATGCATGTTTCTGTCTCTCCAGTCCTTTATCCACCTCTCTACGTATAACAACTCAAGAACCACTGAACAGATTTTTATGGCATTTTTATGTTGCAGAGTTCTACTAAAATGTGTTGACACATTTTAATCCTGATCAGATTCAGGCAAGAAAAACATACACTTTGCATGAGACTTGCAAGTGCTTCTGTATGAATATTGTAACTTACTAGATATTTCTTGGAGTGAAAAATGTTTTCAGCAGAAGCTGTGGAGAGAAATGTAACACACTTAAACATTCCAGTATACTTTTCTCATAAGTCATAGTTTTTGAGATAGTTGCACAAAAGTGAGCAAATGTGTCAGGACTGTTATGCTCTTTGTATAGTTCCTTGCTTATTTGGCCCTCATTACAGAATTTTCTTGGATTGGTATCTTGCATAATTCAAATAAATGCTTTGTAAGCAGTTTTCTAATTTTGTAATTATTGTTTTGCCAACAGTAAATATTGCTTAATCGTATGAATAAGTTTTCCATAGATCTGTGTACATTATTTGGCTGTTTGTTTCACACGAATAGTATCGCATAAAGTGTTTTATATGTGGAATAGGGAGTGTGGCGTATACCAGTGTCTGAGATTGACCGTCCAGGAAGTTTTGCCTCCCATATGAGCCGCTGTGTTCTACTGCTGATGGAAGTGTTGCGGGAAGTACGAGATCACAGGCTGTTGCTGGAGCTCTGTCTGCAGCTGAGGCGAACTCCTGAAGCTGACAAGTTAGTTTATCAGAGTTCTAACAATTACATATGTTGACAATTTTTAGTTTATTTTACATCACTTCTCATGCAGAAGTATGGGTTTATGTGTTCTCACATATGCAAACTGCATGTGTGCCATTTTTAATCAATATATGAACTAGAATTTTCATTGAGCTTCCAGGATGAACACTTTAAATTGAATGGGAAGTAATTGTGGCCTTGTAGACAGTTCTATTATCAGTGGCAGCTTGTGCCCCATTTTTTGATGATGCACATCTGTGAAAAAATGTAAAATAAATGTGCAAATTATAATAAATTTTAATACAGTCAAATGCAAGTATCAGGAATTTCTGAATCAGTGAAACCACCACTACTGCTGCCATTTTAATGACCTGTAAATGTTAACATGCAGTTTTTTCTCGAAATTTCAGATTTGAAGTTATTATTTGGGGGGGGGGGGCGGTTTAGGTGGCAGATGAAGATCTCAATCTCTGTCTAGGTTGATATATAGGTACCAGTATCTTCTGGCAAACTTGCTGTCCTTATTTTCAGGGTAGTATCTAAGTACAAGAAAGGTACTCATTTTTCTTGTACTACCCTGAAGATGGAGGCAGCAAGCTTTTCTGAAATTTTGGTATCCGAATTCCAGTCTGCACAGTGTCATATCCCAGAAGATGGAAATCTCAAAATTTTATTACAGCACATGTATAAATACTAAGATCATAATGAGCAAGGAAGGGCAGCAAAACACCTCCTATAAGTGGACGAAAATATGTATGATTATTAAATAACAAGACTGCATGCCCAACTCATGACCTTCACTGTCAGTTATGTAAGTTATTATATACTAGTTACTGCTGAACCTCCCCCCAGTCATGTGCCAAACCACACTGTGTTATGTTAACATATGGTCCAATGATAGAGCTTTCTTTGTAAAAAGTTTTTTAAACCTTCCATGATTGTGCTTGATAAGCACTGCTGAACGAGTGAACATCATATTTCTAGTGAAACGGAAGAAAACTGCCACCAACACCTTCAATTTGTTACATGAGGCCAATGGGGAAGATTCCCTGTCAAGAGCTCGTGTGTTTGAGTGGCACAAGGGATTTTCAGAACAGAAAGCTTTCGGAAGATGACAGTTGGCCTAGCTTTAGAGAAACAATGAAAACTGGTGAAAACATGGAAAAGCAAAAACTATTGTGAGAATAGATCATTATTTATGCATCAGAATAATAGGAGGGGGGTTGAATGTGGACAAAGAAAGGGTGAGACACATTTTAACAACAAATTTCAACATGAAAAAAAGTGTGTGTGCAAAATATGGTCCCACAGAACCTGGGTGAAGATCATAAGCTGGCAAGAAGGCAAGTTTTTATGCAGTTTTGGAGAGAACTGGAGGAGATGCAGATTTTTTGAACACTGTGGCCAGTGGCTAAAAAGCTTGGCTTTGTCAGAGTTACTTAAAGCACTGTGACAAAATGACTTCAAGGGACATTGCAAGGTGTGGAACACTTTATGGAATGATATGTTGCTTCTGATGGAAATTACTTTGAAGGAATAACATATATATATATATATAATTAATAATGTACATTTTTTAAGCTGGCCTCATTATTTGATAGGCACACCTAATATGATGTTTTTTTTAGTTACTTGGCATACAGGTCTAAAAGACAAGCAGTATTTTCTCATATTCAGGACAGTAGGATTTTTTTGCCACTGAATTGTGTATGCTGTGCAAGCTAACCAAGTGTCATTGAAATGTGAAGAGTCTGGATAGCAGATTGCACTTTTGTTTGTTAATATGGTGTGGAGTGACCCAGCTCAGAATTACGTGAACCTTCTGTTGAACACATTGTGAGAATTACAGCTGTAGAAGCATCAAGCTCTGATAAATACATTCTGTCCCTTCCCACCCATTCCACTGTATTATTTTTACTACAACAAAGTTATTAATGCACAGTTGTAAGTGTTAGTTTTTTTATCAATCTTTGCAGAAAGTACCTTCGTGATTCTGAAAGAGAGCAGTTGTGTCGTCAAGCCTTGACACTAGCGCTGCAAGCACTACGAGCAAAACTTCGTGACGGACCCATAACAAGTGGACTGGTAGTGGAGATATACCGAGCATACCTACGTATCCAAAGACATATGCCACAGAAGGAATCCATTTTTGCATCTTTACTGTCTGAAGCATATAAAAAACATACAAAGGTTTGTTCTGTAAGAAACCATATACATTAAAACCTCATTAATTCAAAGTGATCATGGAGAGAAAGGGGGGCTTTGAATTATGTGATTTCAATTTTTTTTTTTTTTTCAGTGCACACTGAATGTGGTTGGTTGAAGTCCTGATGTTATGTTGTAAGCTGTGATTGATTAGAAGATATCCTACTGGCATTTAGTTTTTAGAAGTCTACTGTGCTATTTAATACAATTTAAATTAGAATGCAAGTGAGCAAACAATAGTTTTTATTAGAAATCCCAAAGGGAAAGGACTACTTGTAAGGCCTAGGCATAGATGGGAGGGTAATAGTAAAGTGCACCTTAAAGAAATGTGGTAGCAAGGTGCAGACTGTGTTAATTTGACTCAGAATAGAGACAATTGGTTTGGTGAACATGGCAATTTGTGGTTTCAAAAAGGTGGAGAATTTCTTGAGCAACTTTTAACTTCTCAAGATGGACTTCACTGCATTGAGTTACTCTGGAAAAGAACTATGGGACTAAAATAGAATTAAAACTAAATATTATGCCTTTAAATTAGTATTGTAATATAGGTGATAATACTGAATTTCCATTAAATTTGCAATATTTGCCAGTGTGAGAGTCAGAATGTAAGAAACTGAAAAGAGCCTGCTATTTTTCATTTTTAGCTCTTGTAACTGCAAAATTTCCCAGTCTATTTACTGAGTATTACTTTATTAACCACCACTTTGGGGTAGACATTTTAAATCTCATGCTACTATGATGTTGGCAGGGACACTTTAAATCATGGGGAACATGTTATCATGAGGGATATGGTTTTTTAAATCTCCAAGCTGTACAGGACTGCCAGCCATGTTTTAAATTGTGCTATCATTGAAAAATGTTACCTTTGGCCACTTGAACTGGACCATTCTAATACTGCAACACATTGCCAACAAAGGTGAACTGTTCTCAATTGGAGCCAAGAGAGGACACCGTGTCACGAAGAACATTATTGTAACTGCTTAATGAATGATTATGGGATAGGTGAACAAATTAATTATTTTTCTCTGTTATAAAGAGATTCTGAAACATGTTGCATTTATTTAATAAAATAGTTCACATGACAAACAATGTGTGGAAAGTGAAAAAGGTATCATTGTACACATATAATTTTGAACCGCTATAGAATTTCAAAAATCATATGACATTTTACATCATGTGTTTTATCCACACACACATACCAGCATTAATTCTATTAAGCAAGTTCTCATCAGTATTTTTATGATATTTGCCAGGTGGAGACAGCGGTGTTGGACCAGGCTATGCGTTTCTGCCAGAAAGAGTTAATAGCCATTCGAACTGGAGTCCGTCCTCCTGTTACAACTGCAGCAGCTACTACTGTGAGCCAGGTGGACAGTCATTTAAATAATTAATGCAAATATATATAGCATGCTATTCATGGTTTGTTTTATGTTGCTTTAAATTTTAAGCTAACATTTTGTGTAACTTCCTATTGTCTGGAATACAAGAAAATATTATGTTTTCTTAATGCATGCGATACAGCAACGGAGCTTTTGTTGAAGACTACTTTTATGTCACCACATTCTTGAATTTTAGTTTGCCTATTTTTTCCTGTATAGTAACTGTTTGTTCTTTCCTTCAGCCTGTTGTCACCATGCTACCAACCACTACAGGGGCCGGTGCCAATATGACTACACATCAGCAACGAAAGACAATAACACCTGTTGTTAAACCAGCAGTTGCCTCATATCATTCATCCACACAACCACCACCTCGGTCTCGTGGTCGACCTCCTAGTGTGTCCCATGTTAGTGGAACTGTTACTCCACTGAGTTCAAAATCTCATTCTTCAAGTTCTCGTTGCAATGTACAGAATATGTCCCCTCAGCAGCTGGGATCCATAATACCTCCAAATTTGTCAACACCACCACTGTCGTACTATCCGTTTCACACTCTTTTCTCAGATCCATCTCTCATTACTGCAGCTGTCCAGTCAAAACTACCTGCCATGCTAGATCAACAAGTTGCAGCACTTAATTTTTTGAATCTACACTCTCATATTGGTGGATATCAAGCAGAATTTCTCCGCCATTTTTCAACAAGTGTAAGTGATATATCTATGCCTATAATTCCAAACATTCCAACAAGTGAGCCACAGAAATCACCTGGAGCAGTCAGATCTGGTAAGAACAGTTTTGTAGGAAACAAAGGAATTTCAGGTCTTCCCAGTCAACAGTCTACACACAATACTTCCACTTCTCTTCCAACTAGTATATCTATAACTCCTCTGCCACTATCTCAGCCATCTGTTCCTTGCAGTACTGGTACTCCAACATCATCATCAACAAAATACAGCTACAGTGCGGGCAGTAAGTCAGCACCTTCACTACAGCAGAAACTCCAAGCATCACAGGCATTTGCCAAGTCTGCCAGCAACCGTTCCTCTATTTTAAATCCTTCGTCTTCAATGTCCAAGCCAAATTCTCAGATTTCTACATTGCCTTTGGCAGGGAGTACTTCATTATATACTCCTTCTCAAGATCAAGCTTTGTTCACTCCCCAACCACCAAAATCATCATCTAATCCTAATCCATATATTTCCCTGCTGAAAAGTGGTGAAGGAATGCGAACAGTGGGAGTGTCCATCAGTCAGGTCACTTCCACACCTGTAAACACTACAGCGTCAACAAAATCGGCCTCAAAGCTTGTGAACTTTCGTAAACATTCCATACCTTCATTACAAGGAAGTCAGATCCAAGATCATTCAGGTGACTCTAAAGATATCACAAATGTAGCACCTTCTTTCAAGGACAGCCATAGTGATATTTCCAAAATTCAAGGAAAATCTGATGGTAGTCCAGTTACCAAAAATCATGATATTCCCTCAAAGACAGCAACTGCATTGGGGTCCTTTAATCAAGGCAGTGGATGTAAATTGCCATCTACTTCAGCTAGCAGTACTTTCATTTTGAGTGGTCAGACTCAAGTGATTGCTGTGTCCAGAAGTCAGAGCAGCCTAGTTGGACAGGACAGTTCTGTTTATAAAGAAACTCAATCCACTCCAAAGAGTTTTGTTCAAAGGGGCCAAATTAGTGAATCACCTGTTATCAAAAATAAGAGTCCTGAAAGCAGTGTTTATAAAAGCCAGAGTGGAGCTAAAGGTTCCAGAAGTCCTGCATCAATGAGAAACATTGGACATGAGATTACTCTCACACCTTCCTTGCCACAGTCTGCCACAACAACAGCTAGCAGTCCTATGTTGAGTCATCTTCAGCAGCAAAGTACTGAATTGAAAATAATCACAAAACCAAAATCAGCAACATTAGACTTACCTGTCACCATTCCTTCTTCAATAACTATCACTCCCAAGCAGCAAGGCACTCCTGATGGTTGTAGTAAAAAGAAATTTAAGGACTCTGTTTCAATAACAGAAATAGGGAGAAAAGTCCCGGCTGGAAGTCAAGTAGGAGCAAAGAGGGTGGGAGGACCCAGTGCAATTAGACAAGAAAGAATAAAAGAAGAGAGAGAGGATGATAAACATGGAGTTGGAGATAATGTGGAAGTCATTACTCTGGAATAGACATTTCAAACAGAATATGTGTATTTGTGTATATATATATATATATCATATCATAAAATGTAATGGTACTTTTAACTGATTTGCCATGATAATTGTAAATTATTGCAGTCTGCACCAGTGATATCATCTCCCTTAACACATTCACTGTCAAAGTCAACCATGGTTAATTTAAGTATTTACGTTTTAATTTGCCAGTGTCGACTTTAGTCGATCTAAAGTTTACTCTGCTCTTTTGCCTTAAATAGGCCACGCACACAATAATTTCTGTCAGGAAACATATTTTACATCTTTATTAACCCCTAGCTGACGTAACTAGAAAAAATATATGCATTTGGTCACGTACATTAGGGTAGAAAAATGTCATAAATATGTCACAACGTTTATGTTTAGTCTCGAGCTGAGCAAGTGATTTGTGAGGCTGCAGTCAGCAGCGTGTTTCCTTTCTGTGAAGTTGCTTGTGAGTGTATTTGTACATAAAGTGCAATATGGCTACTAGAAAAGAACATTGCTTAGAACTGAAGCAGAATAGTGGCTTCTATTGATAAGGAACTTGTGAATGACAGTGATTCAGACGCAGATTGTGTCCCGGAAATATCGAATAGTGAGGCAGTGTGATGATGAGAATGACAATTCAGACTTGGGGTCCAGGCCCTAGTGTAGACAGGTTTTGTGAAAAAGATCATCAACCAAGTATTCCACTCTTCACCGGAAATCCAGCAGTACAGTTTGCTGTTCAAAATGGAACAGATATGATGGAATATGTTGATAATTACATCACTCCAGAACTCGTTCAAATTGTTGTTAACCAGAAAAATTTATATGCACAACAACAGATTGCGACAATGCCACAACCCGTTACTAAACATGCACATAGTGAACAATGGAAACCTCTGACAATATGTGAAATGAAGAAATGTCTTGGTCTGATGTTCCTTGCAGGTGTAATTCGAAAACCAAAATTAGAATGGTATGGTCAACAAGAGGCATTTTACAAACACTCATTTTTTCACAAATGATGTCTAGGAACAGATTTAAAATTTCCCAAGTCATGATAGAAGAGGCATAAAAGTTGAAGAAGGGTGAGGTTACTTTTAGTAGGAAATAGGATGTACTATTGGTCTCGCACCAAGATAAGAGACTCGTAAGCATAATTTCAGCACTTCACACTGCAGCTGTGGTAGATGACTCGAGCAGACATACTGGCGTCACAAAGAAAAAACCTAAATGCGTAGCAGATTACAATACACACATGCATGGTGTTAATACAGCTGACTAATACCTTGCCTATTACCCCTTCATCCGTAAAACTGTAAAATGGCCTAAGAAAGTCTTTTTCTACCTTCTGCAATGTGCACTTTTCAATAGTTATGTTGTATTTACAAAATCCAATTCTAATTCCCACAAATCATTCCTAGATTACTTAGTGGATGTCAGTGAAAATCTTATACACAAAAGCGAAGATGTATCAACATCATCATGAGACGAGTCGCAAGACTCGAGCAGAATGCCTACATCAACTCTACTGAAACAAGCACCGAAAAGTGGCCCACCTGGAAGGCTTGATGGAAAATTGAAAAACCATAAACTCGTGCATATCCCTCCTACAAAGAAAGACAAGACACCTACACGAAGATGTGGAGTGTGTACACGGAAAAATATCAAGAAAGAAACGAAATTTGTTTGCGCACATTGCAGTGTTCCTCTCCATCCAGAAGGCTGCTACACACGATATACACTGAAACATTACTAAAGGTGTGCTCAAAATTTCAAATTTTTATCTCTTATAGTTTCCTCGTAATTGATTTTTTTTATAAGACAACGCACTAGTTGTTTAACATTCAAAAAATCCCTGGCAATTTAGCACCCTCGTGGATTTAAATACCCGGCAGTGAACGTGTTAATGCATTGAAAAGCCTACAACCATTTCCTTACGTTATACAAGTTCAGACTGTAGCCTTCAGTGTTGTGATACCATACAGTCTTGTAGGAGACATTTTCCTCCAAAATGTCGGTATCCACCTACAAGACTGCCTGATATTGTGCTTGACCATGAAGATTCTGGATGGTCCTTCAGACTGTCAGTAACTGTATACCAGTCAACATGGCATAACGTGATAGACACAGATCTTGTTTAATTTTATCTTAAATGGGCTGTCATTAAGAAGAAAAAGAAATGGCAAGAAGTGGTATATACAGCAAAATTCCTGTATTCTGATGTCCAGTAATTCAGAAATCCTGATAATCCAGCACTTGAGGAGAGTAGTCCCAAAACCGGAAATTTTGCTTTTTACCACAAAAAAGCTTCATCATTGAAAGAGGCATGTCTCAAGGACATGCTCAAACAGGCCAGCAAGAGTGTCTGTTCATCAACCATTGTGGTAACTCCTACTCCAACTTCTTCAGTTATGTAGACGCCAGAAAACACAGTAAAGGACCGTGGTGACCCTGAACCAGCAGACGAAGGAGATGTCCAAATGGAATACTCCTGTGATTAGTTGTACAGCCTAAGTATAGGAGCAGTAACAAAAAATTACCTGTAAGGGCATAGGTCAGTGTAGGTACTGTATGGTAATCAGGACCTGTTGGGTCCCATGCGTGTCGGATTAATGGAATTTTGCTGCAATAGGTAACTTTTGTGGACTGAGTGTGTTAGCCTTCATTGGTTGTGTACTGCACTTTTGCAGTATCATGCTTGGTCCTACTAGCCAAACTTTGCAATATCTGAAAGCTAAAATAAGCTTTTATTTTGAGCTACCCTATGACAACTATGGTGCTGTGCTCACTATTCCGTACAAACTGGATTGTCTGCCAATCCAGTAGTGGGATTTTGCGAAAGTAGTAGTAAAATTTTGGGTTCCAGTAAAGCATAGATATTTTCATCATGTTATTTACAATCAACTAATTTTGGGAATTATTTCCTGTAGTAGACCGGAGCCTATTGATGTGGAACAGGGACGGACTATACTGAGGCCATGGACAGAGGTTCCAATGATCGATCCCCTACACGTCATGCTCGAGCTGTTTCGCTTTTCCCTCCGGCATACGCGCATACCTTCCTCTCTAGTCGCCAGTCAATTCTGCACACGCGAATGCTGGTAAGGATAATCATCGACAGCCATGAGCACGTTGGGCTGGCTTACACAGGGGGGGGGGGGGATACAGCAGAAATAGAAGCCTCGAACTTCGTTACCCCACCACCCATGGCATTTCTTGCCGCGACATCAGTCGAGTACTTCAACCATGAAGTAAATGGTATCACGTATTTCCTGTACACGCAAAAAACTTTAGTTGTTACCTACCTTCATAAGCCCTCTTTCTCAATTTTGAAATATATTAGGTTTGTTTTACGACGCTGTCGCTGTATCAGAGTACACTATATCTGTAGGGATGAACGGTATGATGAATGATAAATTGGGAGTGATTTAGGTTTAGTGTCTATACTGGCTTCTTCGGTATGTGATGTTCGGAATTCCGGCATTTACAACGGGAAACGGAGCAAGAGACGAAACCAGAAAACATCTGAGTCGGGATTGCCGGTGTCCCAGCCGATATTTACACCCCGAACGCCGTTCGTAGGGCGGTACCGCTACACAAATCGTGAGTGCTTCGTGTTGTGCACTGTGGTCATTTCTGTACTCCGTCTTGTAGCTCTCCATTGCTTCTACTGTCGTATATTACGATTTGTAATTTTAGGCAGCTAACATGATGCTGTCTGCCCTGAAAGTTTTTGCCGAGATATAGATACCAAGTTTTATCATTCTCTACCCTCCACTGTTGCATCCGGCTGGTTCACATGTTACGTGTTGGTTAAATCGCAGCGCCATGATAAGGTGCCAGTAACTTGGGGAATGTTTGTAGTGACAACCACGTGATAACCTACAGAGACAAGCCGTTTGTAATAGTTGTCAATACGCTACGGCCAAAAACAACAGTAGGTAGGCCTAAAAAGTAGCCTCGTAAAATACGATTTCATATTTATTAATATACAGTAATTCTTACTTTTGTTGAATGACTTGTTTATTAATTACTATTTCTCTCTGGATTTGGTTATCTCTAGTAGCTGTGATTCGTGTAAAGGAGTAAGCTTCCAGCTCTCTGTTTCCGGACAATTCATGCGAGTTGTTTCCGTAGCTGCAGTGCAATGTGTCCATTAACTCTTACATCTCCGAACGGACCAAGTTCAACCTAACTAGTATGTGTACTTTTCACCTTGCTAAGTGATTATTGTCTGTGCGTAGAGTTCTACATAACTAATACTCGCATTCCCACTGAACTGTTAGTGTCATTAAATTGAGTTCTATACAGCTAGTTTGTGCGCTTCTGTTGTTGCCCAACTGAGCTGTTACCGTGTTCGGATGAAGTTCTGTGTGGTTTGTATGTGAACTTCATTTTTTTTTTAAACGAGAATGCTTTATTAACTATTTTCATTACATATATCACATGTCAACGATCTGTAGTTAAGCTGTGAACTTCATGTCACGTAACTGAACTGTTAATGTTTATGGATACAGCACTACACGGGTAGTGTGTGCACCACGTGTTACTTCTGAAATATTTCTGTCCATGGATGCAGGCTCTGCACAGCTAATATGTACACTTCACTTTACCTACGAGTAATTTAGATAAAGTGCTATGCAGGTGGTATGTGTCCTTCGTGTTTGCAGCTGACTTGAACATTCGATTACGTCAAAATATATTGTACTAGCGTCTGGCACTGTTTATTCAGCTGTTTATTTCTGAAGTCAGTTTAAGTATAACTTCACATATATTTTATAATGTTTTTATCAATGTAGAACAATTAGTAATTCAGTACAGTCGCGTTAAATGCAATTTTTGTTTTATATGTGTGATTCTTTCATCCGGATATAAATGTTTAAAATAAAACCCTTTCCATGTGGGTATTTTTATTTGAGAAACTGCGTCCATTAGTATAACTCTGTGGTAACAGTCTCTTTTATAAAGTTTTAGGTTTCCACGGTGCTGCCTATTCAAGTTTTAGTCTTTCTGGATTCTAACGTCACAGTCTATCTTAAAGACAGCATGTTCCTTCGAAATGTTTGTATCCACGTACCTAACTACATGTTACCATAACCCAGAAAACCACAATGTGTAATACTCGTATTTCTGTTTTTGGTAACTGACACTCCTGTTTTTTTTTTTAGGGAGGGCGGAGATAGTTCTTCCGCTTTTCTCCAAAAAAAAAATGGTTGCTGGCCCGAAAGGCCAGTGTCTTACTGCAGACATTTCGTACGTAGCGCGAGAAAAAACTGAAATTTATTCACGTATTTATATGTACCTGAATAAAATTCTACCCGCATGGTGTACCTACTTTGTTTTGTTTCAGTCTTCGTTGTACTGTAGTTGTTTATCTATTACAGACTTTTCATAAGAATTTCTTCACTAGTTGGTTACAAACTGCACTTGTAGTTTTTTTTCTTTTGTTTCTGAGACAAGTTACTGAAGAAATTCTCATTTGTATTTATTGTTGTATTGTATTGTATTTATTACACATTCCAGCACATCCATACAAGGCAAAAGCCATTGGATACAGAACTTGTCACACAACATGAACTTGCTATAATCGGCAAGCGTCATCTAAACAATGCATATAAATACAATAGGAAATAAAATCATGCACATCAAATTTAGTTGTTATGCATTACTTATACCTACATAACATTTAAAATACATGTTTAAAACAGTACAATATATTAAAATATATATACATGACAATAAGGTAAAATATGAAAATATAGTCATGACTATCCAAGGAACTATCCCTGGCTAAAATATTCCTCTAGGGTGTAGAAGGATTTGGAATGTAAGAAAGCACTTAGAGCTGCTCTAAATTGTTTAATATTATGGGCTAACTCTTTTATATTTGAAGGAAGATGATTAAAGAGTTTTATACCAAAATAATAAGGTCCTCTCTGATAAGTTGTTAGATTTGACTGCGGGCGGTAAAGATCGAAATTACGCCTTGTGTTAACACCATGTATCTGTGATGTCGTATGATATAAACGCTTGTTATTCACAATGAATGTCAATAAGGAAAATATGTATTGAGACTGCAATGGCAAAATTCTCCAAACCCTAAATGCATCCCTACAAGAATCCCTGGGTCTCAAACCACTCATAATTCTAATTATTCTCTTTTGAATTCTAAAAATTTGTATGCTGTAGGAGGAGTTGCCCCAAAAAATAATTCCATAGGTCAAAAGGAAATGGAAATAGGAGTAATATACTATTTTTAATGTCTCAATGGGCATAATGGGTTTAATCACCCTCATTAGATAACAAGCCTTGCACAATTTAGGCAAAAGTTGGGATGTGTGAGCTTTCCAAGTACATGAGCTTTCAATTACTATTCCCAGGAATTTAACATTTGTGCTACTTGAAATAGTGTTGTTGAGATAACTAACAGAAGTTTCTTTATTAGAACTGGATTTAGCCGCAAATTGAACTTGTTGGGTTTTATTATAATTTAATGTTAATAGGTTTGAATTGAACCAATCATTCAGACGAGCAAATGCAATATTGACATCATTTTTATACTGTAATATTATTGTAACTACTAATGACTAGACTTGTGTCATCTGCAAATAAAACTGATTTGACTGAATTATTAAAATTTGTAGGTAAGTCATTTATATAAAAAAGAAAAAAGAAGAGGACCAAGAATAGACCCCTGAGGGACTCCATGCCTGACAATGTCCCAATTAGAGCAACCAATGTGACTCAAGTCGGTACTTGCTATTAAAACTCTCTGATATCTATTTGACAAATAGGATGTAATTAAATCATGAAATTTACCTCCTATTCCATAGAATCGAAGTTTGCTTAGTAAAATATTGTGATTAACACTGTCAAAGGCCTTTTTTAAGTCGCAAAAAATTCCACCTACAATTTTTTTCTTATTTAATGCTTCTAAGATTTCATTATATAACACATAGGAAGCATTGGTAGTTGAAGATTGAAGTCTGAAACCAAATTGCTCGTTTACTAGAATATTATTGTCATAGACGTGCTGGTTTAATCTGGACCAAATGATCTTCTCAAAAATTTTTGAAAAGGAAGTTAAAAGGGAAATTGGTCTATAGTTAGATGGATCATTTTTACAACCATCCTTAAACAAAGGCTTAATCTCAGCATATTTTAGCCTGTCCGGAAAAATACCAGAGGATAACATTTTATTACTAATATAGGTTAATGGAGAAATAATAAATGGAGAACTAAGTTTTAATATTTTTACAGAGATTTCATCATATCCATGTGAGCCTTTTGTTATTAGTGGTTTAATGATTTTAGTTATCTCAGATGACGTTACAGCATGATATTTTATACTTGGAAAGGGATGATGAAAAGCTTTCCGCAAATAATCCAATGGGCTGTTATTTATTTTAAAAGTATTATTTTCAACCACAGATAAGAAAAAGTTATGTAAAGAATCTGCTATATCTTGACTACTACTAATAACATTCCCATTAACTTTTAATTCCTGTATTGTATCAATTTTGGTTGACTTCCCTGTTACTGATTTTGTAATATCCCACATAGTTCTTATTTTGTTACTGGAGTTTAATACCTGTCTATTATAATGCTGTTTTTTTAGCTTCCCTTATAACATCTTTTAATATCTTACAATACAGTCTGTAGTGATTCTTCAAGGCCTCATCATTACTATTCCTGTATAATAAGTAAAGATCTCTTTTATGCTTACAAGAGATACTTATACCAGGTGTAATCCATGAATTGTTATTTGATTTAATTTTCAGTTCTTTTAAAGGAAAACTTGAATAAAATATTCTGAGAAATGAATTAAGGAAAGAATTATACATTATGTTTATGTCATTGGTGCCAAAAACTGAGTCCCAAGTTTCAAAACTCAACTTGTATTGGAAATCCTGCACAGCAGCCTGATCAATTCTCCTTATTTTTTTTTAAGCTCACATTCCTGGCGTTAACTTTGACATCTGTTAAAACAATTAACTGAGCATCGTGATCAGAAAGTCCATTACATAGAGGAAATATTGCATAATTTTCCTGTAAAGACACATTTGAGTTGATTATTATTGGATGTTTGGAAACTGACGTAAACTGTGAAGTTGACGGAACACAAGACGTTGGTCATCTTTCCAGTACCCAAATTTATCACACTGAAAAGGAAATTGCGTCTCCAATAAAATACCCGGCTTAATTCAAATCTTTTTCCTTTCCAAACGACAGGCTAAATGCTGTTGCCGCATTTATTCCGTCAGTATTTCTCATAAAGAATATAATATGCAAGGACAATTGTGAATAATCTTGTGCTAAAAAGTAAGTTCTCAATTTGTAGTTTGTTTCCTTTTTCTACCCATGAAACTCACTTGCGAGGTGAGAGAGAATAGGTTTCAGTTAGGAAGTCAAGTTTTCTAAGGACTGTGCTATTATTTTGCAATTTTACAGATTCTGCTGACGTAGAAAGTACAATTTAAACATTCTTACTGAAGAAATGCATAAGAAAATAATTACGTAAGTCGATAACACCCATTGAAGGAACTGTTGTGATTGCGGTGTCTGAAGAAGGTTTCATCATATTATCAGGTCTCTGTTTAATCACTTGGTGTGTTCTACCACGAAGTTGGTGCATTCAAAGACTGTCGCCTGACTGACGTTGTCTTTTCAGGGGCATTCAAGTCGTCATCTAGCTGTCGGTTGGAGTTTTAAGGATTTGTTTCAGGAAACTTTAGTCCTCCATTCGAAGGACGTGTTGAAGTTATTTCCATATTCATTGGAATTAATTTTTCAAAATTAATTTCTGAGTTCACTGTTGCAACAGAGGCTTCATGGTAAGATTAAGAAATTTTCTCACAATATATAACAAACCTTTCTTATATTATTTAAATTTTAATTTCTACGTGTGGGAGGAATGACGTTGTTGGCAGGTGCGAGGGCCGACACCCCTAGACCAGTGACAGCAAACACAGAACCTGCTAAGGGTTGTTGCTTCTTCTCCTCGTCGGAAAGTCCCAATCGAGACGTAGTTACATACAGAATGTCTAAGTTGGATCCTCCGAACATAACAGATGTAACTCGGCTGGCTGGTATAGGCACAGCGTCAATCAGGCCACCAGTGTCAGGATCCACGTTGATAACCTACAAAATAATAGTCGTATTGCATCTCACTCGCGTGATCTGTGTGTTTCCTCAGTCTATAAGACATAGATATATAGTTTTGCATTTACAGTCGCCATTTCTTTCTTCGTTTATTCTGATCTGTTATTCAACAGAAATATACCACACCGTCTGCGTAAGTTCTTAAGAAACTCCTTGCAGCAAGGGTTTCAGACCTTTTTCCTCAGCGATCCGAATCTGCATTCATTTTACTAGTCGAGGGCCAGACCATCCCAAGAAGTTAGTTAACTTACCCTTCATCTTTTATTACACATGCAATAATACTATCACACTACACATGCAATTTTAAATAACACATCATAAAAAGATAAATTAGGTACATAGCCTATAAGTCGAATAAAATATAGGAATTGTACATATCATGAATTCCGTATTTAATTTATCTCTACCTATTTTGATTTAATTTTAAAGATTCAGATGTTACTATCCTTTCAAATCTGGTTGTTAAAAATTCAGTTTTGTTTACTATTGAATTCTTCATGTTGTATTCCATACGTTAGTGTAACAGATCATAAGGAAGTTTTTCCTCGTTTTATATGTGACATGCGAAGCGTGTGGTATACGTAATTATTGAGAAGTTCTTATGACAGTTTATGAAGTCATAATATTCTTCTTGAATTATGATATTTGGTTGTGCTTCTAATTTTGTAAGTTCTGATGCGTGTGTAGTATAAGGATCTGTAAGTAAGAGATGTGTTTGTCTTTTATTATTTTTGTGCACTCAGTACGCACACATGTGCTACGTACTAGTATTTGCATAAATGTACAAATAAAATTGTCTGCAATAAGCAAATTTATTTATCCTTGTTATATTCTGTAATAGATCGAGATTTTAGTAGTGCAGTAGAGTTTTTGGATGCTAATCGAATCCCCATTGACAAACCTCTTTTAATTACATGAACAAACATTAATTTCTTACATGTCTGTTGCTGTATAGGGTTAATTGGTGATAAGCATTGGTTGGAGACCCCTCAGGATACAATTAGGAATTACAAAGTTACATTTTAGACTCATTTAAAAAACAACATTAATATTGTTAAAAGTATATGATAGGCAAATAACTTCTTATGTACGAGTATTTCTGGACATAATGCAACGGAATTCAATAACTTATCTCAGTTCTATTATTTATGTCTATAAATATATTACTTTCCAGAAATGTACAAACCTGACTGCCATCGAAACAAGCAATCCATAAATTTCCGTTGGAATCAATTGTCATTCCATCTGGGTGCCCTGCGATTCTATTTTCCATAAGATTGAAAACCTTCCGCCGGTTAGCTGTAAATATATACATTTAAAGTGATCATTACATATGTAAGTTTATTATTTCTAGCAAATGAATTCGCAAGCCAACTGATATAGATTCGTTGTTTACTACAACAGCATTAGTGCTTATAAAATTTAGTAGTCGATGCTGATACTTGTTTTAAAAATATCTGAGTCAGTCAACAGGTAACTCATACAAAATTAAATGCATTAATTTGATAACTACGTGGTTCCTTGGGGAGGTATCCTGCACAGACAACGGTTCTGTAATGTTCTTAGACTCTAGTGACCTATGCATGGCAGTGACTGTTACGCACCTTCAGACATGTCCAATCAGTTCCAGATCTGCAGGAATATAAACCGTGCAGCTGACGTAGCATCGCATACTGTGAAACACACCTGGCCAGTTCTGTGTGCAATATAATATATTTGTTGTTGCAGTAAATGTGACAATCCTTTTTACATTGCTTATCGTTTTGGTTTGTTCAAACACAGCTTTCGGATGCTGAATCTGTTTCCATCATCAGGTTACTCGGTTGGACCACCGGTCACTAAACGAAGCTTCGAGCAGTGTATGCAGTGTGTCCAACGAAAAGTCTGCTAAAGTTCAGGCAGTTATTTATTCGCTTATTTAGAGTGAAAATTAATTTATCAACCTGGGTCGAAAGCCCAACTTTAACGTGGGAGTCCCGATTTTGATCCCGGGCAGTTTACGCGGTATTTGTAGTAGAAAAAGTGGCGCTGGAACAAGTTTTTCTCTGTCAACTTTGGTTTCCCCAATCAATTATCATTACCCCAAATCTCCCTATTAGTACTTATTCGTTTACCATAGACGCTATGTAGTCTTGGTACTGATTTGATCGCTAAATAAAGCACTCGAAAAGATTAATGCAAGTTGTGACATATTGTATGTACTTAAGCTGCGTGCTGTTCCAAATATTTGTAATGCACAAATGAGTTCATTACAAAACAGCACGTGTTGCGTTCCATGTGCTCTCGTGATTGTTCTTTATGAGCAGCACCGTCCTTGAAGCGCTACCAGCTTTCGTGTCATATCTGCTTTTTCTACTAACAGAGCAATTTCTTCATGAATCCCCACAAATAGAATCACAGGTTGTCAAGTGTAGCGAATGGGCGATTTTCACACGACCGACTCAGATCTCCTGTAACTTGACCGAAATAAGGTGGAGCGCCGTCGTGTTACAGTCACATGTTTAATTTTGTCGTGACAGGCTTTGTAGCAAATGTCCGTTCTAAGCACGCAGTTCCCCGTTACGACGGATTCAGTGGCTGTAGCGGCCGTGCGCCAGGCGGACAGTGCGCGAAGCGGCCACGTCGTGGTTGAGGCGGACATATTTATTGATAAGGAAGAGGATACGATTACGTGGCTGTAGCGGCCGTGAGCCAGGCGGACATATATTTGAAAAGGAAGAGGATGTGAAAGAATACAAGAAATACCTGCACACCTGTGTACTTGTGTGGAGATGAGAATGCAGGACGAAGTGAAAACATAAGATAGATAATACCCTTTGAAAGGGTGGAAAAGTTGAAATATTTGGGAAGGACTGTTAAGGAATGGAAATATACTTGGCTGTAAAACGTTCTTGCAGGTCTCCGCTAAAAACCCCCTGAAGATGGCAACTCGTTTGCTGAAACGTGTGTAGGGGACTCAAATACATTTTATATATGTCAATAATCTTGTGCCTCTGTTGGTTGGTATTAGACTAATGTAGCCTTAGTTTAATGAAATTCTTAAATAAGTATAGTTACAACAAGGACTAAAATACAGGATGGGGCATAGTGAATACCTAACGTAACCTAATGTAACGTAACCTAACCTAACCGAACCTAACGTAACGTAACGTAA
The DNA here is from genome assembly GCA_021186555.1 of Reticulitermes speratus. Classification (NCBI taxonomy): domain Eukaryota; kingdom Metazoa; phylum Arthropoda; class Insecta; order Blattodea; family Rhinotermitidae; genus Reticulitermes; species Reticulitermes speratus. Next base: position 31,865,007 of record JAJKFL010000003.1, on the reverse strand, counting down.
CCTAACCGAACGTAACCTAACCGAACCTAACCTAAAGTAACGTAACCTAACCTAACATAACCTAACCCAACCTAACCTAACCGAACCTAACGTAACCTAACCGAACCTAACGTAACCTAACCTAACGTAAAGTAACCTATGTACGAGTATGTGAATAATTATAAATAATGAAGAGAAAAATGTGTTAATGCCAGATTGTGTGACGAAGACTTATAGTCTGCAGTTATTGTATATAAATATGAAATAATGAAAATACTGTATGAGTAAGTGACTAACAAAGCTTCTCGTCTGCATGTCATGAAGACATTGACTAGTCCGAAGTTGGGGGGAGAAAAAAATGTGTGAGGGAAAGTTTGGAGATAATGGACTTGTGTAACTTGCATAACCTTAGTATTCTTATCTTAATCATGTAGCAGATAAAAAGGGATCAGTTTCACTGTCCGCCTGAACCACGGTAATTAACAATCTGTCCGCCTCACGCACGATTTTAGCTTGTCCGCCTGAAGCACGACCGCCTCGCGCACGACACCTTACGACGACACTCGCGGGACCGAGTACTGGAAAGCGGGCGGCGTTATCTGTCGCTATACAACAAAGCAGCTACGAGCGGATTTGTTAGGTTCTATCGGCGAATTCTGCGTTCAGCTGGACATTCTGTCTATCGGATTAATGCTCTCATCTGTGCAGAATAGTTTCAGTTATATTTTGTGCTTTCTTAATGTGTATATCGACTTAGACTTAGCACGACCTGGTGCTTTACCTTTGCCTTATGTATTAAGCAATGCACTCTATATTACTCACCAATCGTGGCTTTGTCTACATTAAAATCGAAAACATCCACTTGGCCAGTAGCTGTATCGATGTAGTACATCAGAGTGTTGTCTTTGTTCCATGCCAAACCATTGGAAATGCTGACTGGAGAGACTTCAACCACAGGATTATTTTGTGCTTGTAGAAGATATAAGGAACCTTGATCTGGAGTTACGGAGCCAACTATGGGTTCGGGTCCCATTGTGCCTGAAGACAAATCATTAATCTTTTCAATATAGACCTACATACCTACAGGTTTTGAAGAAAATGGTTTTTGATCTTATCGTCGATTGAGAGTTGATCGAGACCTGATTCCGGATGATATGCTACTTTTCTTATGACGGAATTAGTTTTGAGATCTGCGGCCAATACTGTCATGACGCCACTGTGCAGACGAGGATACGACTGTGAAGTGCAGATGGGAACTGCGGATGTGAATTGGCAGTGCATACAAAAGCTCGCTGCTTAAAGATTTGATTGAAATTCGTTCAGCGCAGCGCTGAGAGGTAGCTAGAAGGGCCGACATTTCGAAACATACTGCGAGTCTTAGGCCTATAGCCTATGGGATGATTGTGTCCCAAAATGTTGTCAAATATGGAGGTTTCTGACGACACTATTTAATAATCTCTTCTGAATATAATTCTGGACATTTCTGTTCATAATCCCAATTTTGCCAAACATCAACGTTTTTGAAGTTGGTTCTGTTTCTTTCTTCGGGTAAAAGGATGAAGCAAGGAATTCTACTCCACAGGGTCACTTGGTATAACTGTCCTCAAACCCGGGACTTGGTCCAAAATAGTACTGAGATTAATCTTCCTTTCACTTAAAATCCAGTTGTTTGTAAAACTGCATCACGATTTTTTTTTTTTTTTGTTAGCGCTAAGAATATCTCGGTTATCTTCCACTTAAACTACAAAATGCACTGCTAGGTACGGGTAGAAACAATAATGGAAAACAATTTCTGAGCCCCCTTGAATGGTTCCTTTTTTTTTCTCTGTGGTGAAACTTCTGACTCCAAACAATAGACCCACAAAACCATTATGATCTATAGTTTTTCTGTGCCTCTAATCAATGGTAGACGTTCATGCACAGTGCAAGTTGAACCACCTGATTTGCCCTAGTGGCCACCTCCTTGATTTTAATACTTGGATATCTCTTAACCGCATTAGAACAGGGGTGGCACCAGTAAAAACAAATATGGTGAAATGGGGCAAAACAGACGCTGACGACCTATATTGTGGCTGTGGAGAGGTACAAGATATGGAGCATCTCCTGTCATGCAAGGACTGCCCCCACCAATGCACCCTCGAAGATTTATGGCTTGCAAATAAAAAAGGATTTGACGTAGCCCAATACTGGCAAAAAATTTTTAATTTAATGGACCGGACACGATAAAGTAAAGTAAAGTATGCACAAAACAATCGACGCATTTGTATTTAAAATACAGTTAAAAAGAACCTCATCCGCTCTAACATTCGTGTTCTGTTAGCATATAGGCCTATTTAACGCAACATACGAGGATTGTCGTACATTGTTCATAGGCGCTCCACTGTGTTCAAGACACTTTTCACAAAAGCCCTGTATTGAATTTTATGCTGAACCAGTTCAATCCATCCCTACCCTGCCATTCTATTTCTCTAAATCCATTTTTTTAAAGTTGCCTCCTACTTTCTCCTCCCCCCCGACTAAAATTTTGTCCGTGTGTCCCCGCCGTCATCCTCTTTGAACTTTGAATTTGTCTCAGTGAAACATTAAATGAAGAATACAAGTTATGAAGCTCTACATTGTGTAATCTTATACGTCCTCCTGTTAATTCTTCTTTTTAGGTCCGAATATTCATCTTAGCTTTTGAAAGTCTTTCGTCGGTTCGAAGTGACATTCTTTCTCCAACAGCTCACCCTACCTGCCCACAGACGTCCCTTGGCATCAGCTTTCCCATCGTTCCATCGGTTTCCAACTTTCTCTCGAGTAGACTCCACTGTAGCGATCACTGTGAAATTCTTGCTATTTAGTGAACAGTCAAACGTTGCGTTTTCATGATTCCAGTTGAAAAGTATTACGTCGTGACCACGAGTTGTCAGTAACTGCTGAGTTTTTGTTCCTTGAACTGGTATTACAAGACTTACACCACCTCCAGCTAAAACAAGAAGATATTTAAAAATAGAAGGCCCCACATACACATGTAGTATCAATATACCAGTTGCAACTGCTAGGTGAAGTGTGGGAAAGTTAGAGAGAGGGGCATAACTACTTATGATACTACATTACATTTCAAAAGGCATCATTGTTATACATTTTTCTTGCAAAAAAAAAATGGTCTCCTATTCTTACTCTTCGTACTTAAATTTACTCGGGTTCTAACGTTGCATTATTTGAAGTCATTGGTGTCAAAAGATTTATTTATATTTTTTTCGTTTTCCCTTACAGCGAATACACTCGTTCTACCATATGACGCCATTTGCACAAGGTATGGAATTCATCGGCTCATTCTTGTCAGTAGATGTAACAACGCTTCCAGTTATTTCATTATGAACGGGTAGCAAACAAGGGACTGAACATCACAGTTGAGCGGTTAGTACCCCTTCGTCATATTCTGGAGGTCCGGGTTAAAATCCCTATCTCAAAACAGCCTATCCTGAATGAGGTTTTTCGTTGTTTTCTTCAGCGCTTCCAAGTAAATGTCGGAACAGTTCCTTATTTTACGCCACGACCCGGTCCCTTGCTGTAGTTCCGTAGTTTCGAAACATTCTTTCAGAAGGCGACCAGATAAATACCGAGTTTTATAGTTATCGTGACAATCGCTTTACCGTAACTGTAACATGCCTTATTAAGAGAAGGGAATAGAGTGCCTGCACTGTATTCTGACGGATGGCACGTGTGGTAGATTTAAAATATGAAATTCCCATGTAATTTCGGGATTGGAAAGAACTGCCTCTTCAACACAGTGTAGAATTTCTATCGAATAATAACCTCAGGGTTTCCAAAACATAAAAAAAGCATTGTATATTTAATTGAAGTAGTGACAACCATGATGGTTTAAAATCATAATAATTCGGCAAGTTTACAATTATCGTCTGGTATGTAGCGCCGTCTAGTTTGGAAGATAGGTACCAAATTTCGGAAGAACACTCCATATTTAGGGTGCGAAGACATCATCTCCCTCCGAAATTCTCGTACGTATCTACCAAACTACATGACGTCACGCCACCAGAAGCCCGTACTCTTAATGTACACCGCCGTGAGAATCCCAAGTCTCAAGAGAATTAGGTGTTCACATTCTTGTCCTTGTTTCGAACATTTCAGTTCACAACTGAAACAGCGGTTCCTTACTTGATTAATTGTAGTCCTATGCACCTCGCACGTTTTAAGGAGTATTGCACATTCCGCCATTGAAGTAAATCAACACACAAGCCTGTATAGAATTAGTGGGTATTTGAAGTCGTTATATGCGACATACAACTGTACACTGAACTCAGGACATAAATGTCACCACAATTTTACGACCCGTATCCATAAATGTTTTTTTTCAGCACGATCAGATTTAATTGATGATCTCCAATATATGTTTAATCATAACTTTCTAAACGAAGAACTCAGCAATTGTCAAAAGTTTGTAATGCTGCTACGTTTTTACTGTAAGTAAAGCGTTCTTCGGTAGGAGGCCAAAAAAATTTATCGGCCTGTGGGCATATCTCGCAAATCCATCTAAGGTCGTAACCCTGTAAAAGACTGAGAACAAGCTGTAATAATTGTTTTTTTTTGGGGGGGGGGGGATGGCTCAATTCGAATCTTTTTTGGAAAACCGACTATCCTGACCCGGTTCTTTCATGGTATTCCTCAGTTCCTTCAGGAGAATGCCAGGGAAATGCCTTCCTCCTCAAACCTTTCCATTTCACCACTCACATCATACGACGATAAATAGCCGTTGCATTTGGTACAGTATGATTAAATAACCTGCGATCCCTCCACCTGAGCTGCAGAACATCACTATATTACTACAGTTGCAGTGTAAAGAATTCCCATATTCTTTACAATAAACTTACGAGAATTTAGATTCTGTTTGTGTACAGACTCACCGAACTGTGCGTGTGTTACTTTATTGGTGGCTGGATCGTATTTATTGACGAGTTCCTGACTGATGTCGACAAAGAAGAGAACACCAGTTTCTGCGTCCCAGTGTGGGCCTTCACCATGCTCTACGGGCCCAGTTACTGGCGTCACGGTGGGACCGGCACTTGCGTACAAACTGCAAAACAAGTAGACGGAACGAAGATTGGAGAAGTTAGAATGTTCACATTACACGCTTAAATATAAATTAAGTACACGAATTAGACAATGACTGGGAACCGAATAAGTAACTTCATGGAGCAAAGTCCTTCTTGAAAAGCTAACAATCACTCGGCTGGTCAAGCTACTATCCGCTTAATAGGAAACATGGATGTTTGTTACTGTCTCGAGAAGATATTGGCAATGGACTCCATACTGAAGTCAGAAGATTTCAGTCTGCACCCTCACACCCTATAACTTTATGATAGGTTTCACTAACATAGCCTACTCCATCCTCCCTTCAGGCTTTCCGAATAAAATTGTGTACACATTTCTTAGGGCTACCATGCGTGCTATGCCTCCTTATCCTGCTTCTTCTGATTATCTTAACAATATTTGGAGAAGGATAATATCTAATTGACGAAATTCTTAATTATTTAGGCCTGATTTTCGTGGTGAAAATATTCTCATCTCCTCTCCAAAGGTTCTCTATATAGGCTATTCATTTAGGTTAGATACGAAGTTTAATATCCATACAAACCAGCAGCTATGCATTTTTTGTCCTTACATTTTTACACAGTGAAGGGAAGACGAGATCCTTCACCGAATTTAATCGTTTTTAATTTCTTCATAAATGCCATCTTCACTTGTTGCTGTCCTTTCAAGTATTTCGAAGGATTTATTAGACATCTATAAACAAATTTTATGAAATGTACCAAAGCTCATCTCCCGGCAGGTGAAAGAGATTTTTTTCTCTTTTCCGGAACGTCCAAACCGGCTGTGAGTCCCACCCAATCTCCTCATTTCAGTGGGTACTGCTGGTTTTCTCCCAAGATAGAGCGGCAGGGACGTGAAGTTGATCACTCAACTCCATCTGTTGTTGAGGTTAAGAATAAATGGAGCTGTAATTCTGTTCCCCAAGTAAACCTTCATGGGGTGCACAGTAAATTTAATTGCATTACCTATCCTTGTAATTATTTACCCGTACATTATGGCTAAGGGATGTGAGCTTATAAGGCCTTTACTTGTAGATTATCCCTCTTTCTAGAATCTAACAGAGGTTTTATGTCTTCATTTATAGTATTTCTCTCTTCACCTACTAAATTAAGAACATCAGTGTCGCCAGAATCTGATGTGTTCCAGTCAGAATCCATCCCGATATCATGGATCTTCTTAATGGCATATTCTAAAGTGAGGTTGAAAGGCAACAGCGATAAAGAGCCTCCTTTATTCAGATCATGGTGGCTAAACACTAATACACGTTAACTGTTGTAGTGTCAGTAGTAAGCATCGTATAAAAGTCTGGTGATTTCTATGTAGGATCTTCTGAAGAAAATTACTAACGTGGCGACTGTGGGAATATTTTGGGCTAAGTTTGCTGAATACTAGTATAAGGAAACAAGGTTATTCTTTGAGTGAGTTCCGTGTAGTTTCCTGCGTGATCACTAGCGTTTCGGAGAAACATTCTCCCTCCATGTCCAAAGTAGAAGTCACACTTACGGCAGATTTCTATCATGGAGATCGAGGCATCACGTTCATCCGAAAGCGCGTTGATAACTTACTAAACTACACGGCGTCATAAACCGAAGGACCGCAATCTTAATTTTTACCTCTACAGAAACCTCAAATATCTGATTCTTCTTCGACGGACCAGTAAAGTTACTCATAAAATCTGAGACTAATTTTTTTTTCATAAATGATTAAGACAAAGTAAAGTAGTATATAGGCTACAAGCCAAATCATTATCAAGTTTTATTAAATGGTTTTGAATTGTAATGGGAAACCTCAAGAGATCGAAATTCAAAACTTGCTCATATTTTACTTACAACACCAAATGACTTACCTTCCAGCCAATTTGGAAGCACATAGCGAATACCTTTTGTTTCCTTAGCACATTGTACTAGAGTTTAACTTGGGTTTTTGCGTGGAAAGGGCCTTGCATTGTCATTCATAACGATATCTACAGAAATGCTTATGAAGAGCTATTAAATGTTCTTAGCATACAAAACCCATAAACAGCTTAAGGTCAGTATAAGGAAAATAATAACAATTATTGTTGTTATTATCATGATCATCATATTTTACACCACATTACAGGGTATCCTGCTCATGAGCCAGTGTCACACATTGTCTCTAAGGCTCATCACGGGACAACTTCAATATTTCTGGAGCGTTCGCTCTTTTATTGTTACTAGCTTTTAAATTCATGATTATTCTTGAGAAAAACGCTGCCAGTGCGAGTAACTGAAATGTGCCTTTCCGCGTTTTACACAACACAGACTATTTCATATATAAGTAACATATATAAAATCGATTATAATCGCTTACTGAGATGAGGCGATATATCAGTTACGCTCGATTTATATGTTTAGATTGACAAATTTCTCTTCGGCCTCAGCGCCTACCTCAGAGAGAACATAGTCTGAAGAGCAGTCACGGTGAGATATCATCAAGGGACGCAGGTTTTTAGGTAAAGTGTCTGTTTCTTTTGTCGGATTTTAACCAAAATTTTAATATGTCAACAAATTTGAGTAAAAACCACAAGTATGAAATTTCACAAAACTTCATCCGGTGGGAGTCGTGCCTTTCCATGCGGACGGCCAGACGGACAGACATAACGAGGCTTATAGTCACTTTTCGCAGCTGATTTACAACGGCGCCTAATGAAGCATTACCTCAGTATCTTATTCAAAATGCGCACTTTTGTTTGTTTTTTTTAACGTTGTAATTATTTTTATTGTATTACTAACTGTTGCCTCTTTATTACCTGCTGATGCGAATTTTGTTTTTGTCCAATTTTATTTCCAGCATTTTTAATAATTATAATCGTTTCTATCGCAGTACTGTCTATAATGCATATTGTGTAATTCAGATTGCTCTGTCTTACAGAGTTCTGTACACAGATCATCTGTGTGATATCATAAATTAATTTCCTGTATGGCAGAATTCGGATAGGTACACAGAACATAAAGCCATTTTTGTGTTCATAATAGGCAAGTCCTTCGCCCCCCCCCCCCCCCCCGAGTGCCTTTCACGCATGCTTCAGAAATAATTACACTTAGAATCAAGGCATAAAGTGCACAGCTGTGTGAAGGTTAATTCCGCATGCCAGGAAATGTATGTGGGTTAGTGAAGGGAGATCGAACGATTTCTAAACAAGGTATTGGTGTAAAACAGTTTACAATTTGCAAGCGCGAGTTTCTTGTGACAGTAAAACTTACAAATTGCATTCTTAGGTCACACTAGGAGTCTCTATTAAAAAGACCATTTGGTTAATGCTGCATATGGAAGTAATCCTTGTTTATTTATTGCATCTTATAAAACACGTAGCTGTACTTTATCAGCAGAATGCAGACTTTTGTATTCTTAAAACAGTTGCAAGTGAAAGTTAAAGACTACTACTCAGTATAAATAATGTAATTATATGCGCATCGTACGTCGCCAGTTTAAGACTTGTTACCTCCTGGAAGACAAATTTTGAGCTGCAAGGAGACACACTTCCTTGTTCTGCCTTTAGCACGAAGGCTTGCATGTTGTACGTAAACACTTCACAGTACGCTGCCTCAAAAGTTAAATTTTTTAGTCATTCTTGATAAACTGAGCACGTATGTTTTGCCGATGACGGTTTAAACGCTCTGTAATTTCATAGAAAGATGCCAAACTACACAATGTCACATCCAAGAGAGCCGCACTTTTAACGGTCACTGCTCTGAGAACCTCAAATCTCACAAAATATATTATTCAGTGTTTGTGATTTTATTTCACAGATAAGTTCCCCAAATCAGATACTCTTTTTAATTGGATGGATAAAAACACACAGAACAGACGAAAGAGTTTGTCATTGCCAAGTTATTAACATTGTCCTTTATTTTTCAAGAAGTCCCGTGTTCTAATGTCCACCCATAAACCAACTATCATAACTGTGTTTTGTCATCGTTTTGTGCAGTCCCTCCAGGTGATTTGCTTTACATTAATGCACAAAATTTATTTTTAAAACCTTTGCAATTTATCCTTATTTTACCAAGCGACGCTTTGTAGTCATTGCAGTTGAAAAAAACTAAATTAAAATTAAAAATAAATTTATAAGTAACTTAAGATACGACAGAAGGAAGTTACGCAATGGACGCAACACATTTTTCACCGCTTTTTCTATCGCTACACAATTACCTTGCAAAACTAACATTTCCAGTTCAAGATTGTGGAGCATTCAAAAAAATTTAGATATTTCTACGTAATGTACTATCAGTCAGCATACGTCATGTACTATCAGTCAGCACTATATTTCAGGTCTAAACTACAAAGATATTATACATTCAACAGTGACATCACCTACACTCTACGTGTTTTGATACAGGTGTGTGAGCAAATTATTGGTAATGCGATCAATCCCACAATCTTACCCATAAAATAGAGGTTATCCAGAATGTATATGATTTGCGTGCTTAAGAATTATTAGACTTTAGTACCTTATAGTTACGCTAGAAAGTCCCTAGAACTTGCTGTGCAGCAGTAGATTATGCGTTATCATAATGTTGTCTAGTGTTAATGTACGTGCAAACTTTCAGGTGACAGGTGGTGTGGTATACCACCACACCACCTGTCACGATACACGTCATACACTCTCTAGCAGAAGGAGATCTCTTCAGATTATAATAGACCGAGAAAAATGTTTGTATGCCTGCTCATAAAAAGTGTAAACGACTGAAAACGTCTGTGTGGAACATCTCTTTTAAAAAAATGTAAATTTACAACACTGTGATTTATGATTGTTAACCTTGTGCATTTGGAATTTTAATATTTTAATCATTTTAATGAAGGCGACACAATAGCAACATAAGCGTGCTGGCCTTGTATTCTTTTGTTAGATAACTCCCTGATGATGGCACCTCGGTGCCGAAATATGTATGAGTTTATATTTACTTTTGAATGTATTTTATTAAGTGCATAAGTTGGTTAATATATTAATTATAAGAATATGCACGTTATGAATGACCCCCAAAAAAGTGATAGCATTTTGTTCACGTACTTTATTCACCAGTTTTACTCGTAGACATAAACACTTCTTTAGGAAATTGAGCATATCATCTGACTTTTGACGAATGTGATGATTCATTTTCATAACAGTCAGCTAAAACACTACCACAGGTGAAATGCCTCCTTGAGTACCTAGGAACTGACCATATTATGACGTAGTATTTTTGTCCCTGCAGATACAGCAGCTTTTTACGTATCCTGTAATATGGACACATAGGTCTACGTTGAAGTTGACACTTTATTGTGCGTCTGTTTTTCGTAAATTGTGTACCTGAGTGTTAGGTTTCTTATTACGTCTGCTATTACTGCATAATAAAAGAAGGTATACATTCTTAATACGTACGTTTAAGGCATGATGTTAAATGCCGCATGAAACAATACATATTTTCATTCTCACTGGTAACACTCATTCCTCAATATTCAAGCGTATGACTCAGTGAGTTCTTGCTTGTATTATGTGACGTATTAGAAAAGAGAAACACAGAAGTTGACAAAGGTAATAGTAGATCATGAACGGTATGTAGATATGGGATGGATTGTAGATCTCATATAACTGTTAGGGGGACTCATCCCCCCGGAGTAAATCAGCCGGGGCGTGAAGTCAGACATTTATCTCTATTTAGTACCGAAGTTAAGAATTAGTGGAGCTATACCTTCATCATCCCATATGTCTTCATGACGTTCACAACGACAGCTTTACCTCATTTGTCTCGAGTAACGTATGTTGCGAATGACAAGGTTGGTGAGGCGAAAAAGAGTGCTAACAATGCACTGCCGATATGCTTCACATAAATATTCATTGTAGTCGATTTGAGGAAGTAGTAAAAGAACAAAAAAAAAATGAAGAAACAAAATGTATGAGACAAAATATGACTCTATCTTGAATGTAACCTTGCTCCCTAGGCAATTATTTCTGTAGCAGCCATTTTAACAGTCTCTGCTAACTTTCTAGGCCTACTCCTTTTCAGAAACATTATCACTGTAAAAAAAACTGAATATGTAGTCATATAGGACATTATTTTTATTCACCAAAGAAACTAAACCTTGACCAACTAACTCCATGGAGCAGAGTCCTTCTTGAGAAGCTAACAGGTCGTCAGCTAGTCAAGAAATTCCCCGCGTTTTTATGGAACCTGAAGGTTCATTACCGCATTCACAAGAGCCCGCCACCTGTCCCTATCCTCAGCCATATCAATCCAGTCCATACCCCACCATCCCACTTCTTTAAGATCCATTTTAATATTATCTTCCCATCTACGCCTGGGTCTTCCAAGTGGTCTCCTTCCCTCAGGTCTCCCCACCAAAACCCTGTATACACCTCTCCACTCACCCATACGTGTTACATGCCCCGCCCACCTCATTCTTCTTGATTTCATCACCCGAATAATATTTGGTGATGAGTACTGATCATTAAGTTCCTCGTTATGTAGTCTTCTCCACTCCTCTGTTACTCCGTCCCTCTTAGGCCCAAATATCCTCCTCAGCACCCTATTCTCGAACACCCTCAGCCTATGTTCCTCCCTCAGTGTGAGAGACCAAGTCTCACACCCATACAAAACAACAGGCAAAATTATAGTTGTGTATATCTTAATCTTTGTATTTTTAGATAGCAAACTGGAAGACAGAAGATCCTGCACCGAATGATAACAAGCACTCCCAGATTTCAATCTGCTCTTAATTTCTTCCTGAATGGAATTTTGATTTTTAGGGTTGTTCCCAAATATTTGAACTGTTCCACCCTTTCAAAGGATTTATTATCTAACTTTATGTTGTGATTTTGTCCTGCATTCTGATTGTGAGACATGACCATGTACTTAGTTTTCTCAGCATTTACTTCTAGACCAATCTCCTTACTAGCGACTACTAAAGCTTCTGTGTTTTTCTTTATAGCATGTACGCTTCCACCCAATATATTAATATCATCAGCATAAACTAGAAGCTGATGTGTACCATTCAATTTTAAGCCCTCCTGGTTCGCCTGAACCCTGATTTTCAGTAAATTTCACACAATTATGGAAGCCACAGTTTCACTCCCGTGTTCATATCAGCCCCCGCTAAACCCTATCCTTTTCCACTTGAATCCAGTCCACAAATTATTAATTTCAGATTCGTTTTTAGGTGCGTTCGCAAAATTGCGAAAAGCGACTATTAGCTTAGTCATGTCTGTCTGTTCGTCCGTTCGCCGCATGGAACAACTCGGCTCCCACTGGACGGATTTTCATTGAATTTCATATTTGAGTATTTTTCTGAAATCTGTCGACAAAATTCAAGTTTAATTGAATTCCGACAAGAATTACGAGTACTTGACATGAAGACTTATGTAGAGTTATGCTAATATCTCGCCGAATTTTTCTTAGGATGAGAAATGTGTGACACAAACGTTGTAGACAATATCAAAACACATTTTATGTTCAATGACTTATTTTCCGAAAATCTTGCCGTTTATGACAAAGTGTGGAAAAATATGGTAGAGCCAGACGGGCCACAGATGACAACATATGGCGTATGGGCATTGCATGCTGGATAACTACAGCACATCCGCAGAATATATAATACTTACTGCTTTTCCACGGCAAAAACGGTTGCGCGAACGCGCCTCAATGTTACCTTACGCGTGTATTGCCTCTCTTGTAATATTTGTCTTGCAGCTGCAACTATATTTCTCAAATGGCCTATCCCTTCACTTTTGCGGACTGAAAAATTTACGCATTTCTCATGGTCCTCATATGGACTGCTACGTGTCCTGTTAATGTCATGTTCCTTCATTTGGTCACACACATAATATTTGGTGAAAAGTATTAATTGTGAAGCTCCTCATTATGCAACATTCACCACCCTTTAATTCTACCTCTCCCTTAGGTCCAAATATTCTCCTCAAGGTACAGTGAGAGACCAAGTTCAACTCTCGTGGAGGCACATCCACAGTCAGTATTCCTACTTACCCGCCAGAGACCAGAAACACGAGAAATCCTACAGCAAGCCGGAAAGCTGCAGTGGCTCCCACCATGGTTGGACAGTTCGGTCAGTCAGTCACAGTCACACTAAGTAAGTGTACGCCGAGTTTCACCGCGTCATTTATACGACCTGAACGTGCTGAATGTTTGATGTTTATTCAAGTGTGAACTGCGAGAAAAACATGTAACTGCACAATCGTTATCAGGGATGACCATTATATGGCCCACGCCAAATGGGGCTAGAATTCTCATAATGTCTAATTCGTTAGCACAAAGACACAATAGTCGTATTCTTATCACACTACACACAAAATGTCACTCACCGTAGTGTATCTGTGTGAAATAATTTAGTCAGAACAGACGTATGAAATTTCAGTAGGCTACCGGTAACACTTGCAGTCCCAAGTCATTAGGAAGAAGTTAGTTTTGTGGAGTGATGGTTTTCTGATCAATACACGAATGGAGCGGACTTACAAATGCTTGTTGTTTTCTTTTATTTCACCTCTTATGTACCACCATCCTTCTCCTCCTTCTCTTCCTCCTCCTCCTCTTCTTCTTCCTCTTCCTATCCTTATCCTCTTCTTCCTCTTTCTCCTCACGGAAATCTGAGATGTGACACCATGCAGCTTGGTAGAGAAATACCGCCGTTTCGGGGGAATCTGTTACCCCCGTCACCAGGGTACCTCCGAAACATTGGTACCTATCTACGAAATAACATGGTCTCACATCCCATAAGACCGCAATACTGATCCCCACGTGAGAACCTAGGGTCGTTCTTACTTGTTATCTTTATATTTTCTTGATGCCTTCCGCTGTGTTTATTTGATAGAAAAGAATAAATCTAAAATCCGATTTTCACAGGTATTTTATTAATAAGATTAAGTTCTTGTCGTCTATTTCCGAGTTCGTCTCCATTAACTGCTACAGCTTTTTCATCTACTTTTCCATTTTTATTGTACTTTTCCTCCGTATATACTGGTTTCCATGTCTCCTGTTCCTCCTCATTTTCTTTTATCCCACTTCTTCATTATTCTGAATCGTGCAGTTATACATTCATAGTTCTAAAGGATTAAAAACAAGTAATCGAATCTCTGAGTTATACAGTCAAGTACGTACATTTGCATTCTGCACACTCATATACAGTGTGACTTCAGACTTCCGCCGCGGTGTAAAAATCTTCGCCCTTCTGGGATGTTATGCAGCGTAGATTAGAAAACCAATCTACGCTTCGCAACTTCCCAGAAGAGCGAAGATCTGATATACAGTATTTGTGAATTTCCTCTTCTTACTAATTCAGTGCAGTTTACTGGTGTCAGTGCTCAAATGCGGCTTTACTGCTGACTCCACTCTCTAATCAAATTTTTCGTTGCTTTTAGTTGATCTCTCTTCTCATTGCCTAATTTTCTTTGAAGAACCATTCGAGCGGCTTTACAGAAGCCTGTCTGAAATTTAATGGCAATGTTGTAGATGTTCTAGAAAAGATACCAGTTGAATGCAGAAGATTTCAAACTAGTGTTTTCAAGACATAATATAACCTTAGATCTGCTGCGTATTTTCTTCCATAAAACCAACGCAGAACTTCTTTATACCAAATCTCACTTCCCTACAAACAGTACCTTAGCTCAGAAGAAGTACCGGATCTCAGAGGGGTAAAATTTTACCTACATGAAATTTAAAACACACTCGTAAATTCAATAATTTCAACAGAATTAATCAAACTTTATATATCTATGTTGAACTTTTCAGGACTAAAAGGTCTAATTACGCTCTATGGTCGATTTGAATGCCCGAATTTCAATACAGAGTCTTCGAAAGCGAAAATATCTGCAAGCATCGGGCTCAGTAAGCGATTACTAAAGGGAAGGATGGCGAAATATAATAAAATACTAGTCAGCGAGCTTGTGCAGTCAGAACGTAGTGCAACGAGAATGTAGGCTTATATTTAAAACAGTGTCGTGACAGATAGGCATTTTTATGAAATCTGTGGTCTTCTGGGTCCGAGTAGGACTCTTGACCCGTGAGGATGGGACCGATACGTTGTCCCGAAACGTCGGTAAACAATTACCACACGACGCCGTGTAATAACCCAGAAGACCACAGATTTCATCAACATCGCGGCGGAAGCCTGAAATCAAGGTTAGGCATTTTTATGATTTCTGCGCACATTATTTTTAAGAAACTATTTGGCAAGGAACATACATTTTCGCTAGTGCCCTCTTTATGACATGTGTTCACTTAGTTGAGATAAAATATAGGTATGTTCACTGTAACATGATACCCTTATCAAGGAAATACCTAATTTCATTAGTTTTTGAAAAAATATGAATGCAGTTTTGTAGCTTTGGATAATTAACATTGCTCTGGAGGATATCTGAGGTGATTCTAGTCGAAGACAAATGTACTCGTATATACATAGGCTGTTCAAATTTAAAAGAGAATTTATTCCCCTTTTGAGCACAAATCAACTTGTATGAACGTGCTTGCGCTGACAAGTTATGACATGTTTAAACTTGCAACCCGCACTAGTCGGATTCCTCTCCGCCTCAACCATCAGTTGCAATCAAGATGGCAGAGCAAGAAATAACCAGCAGTGTTGCGCAGCGTATAATTATCAAATTTCTCACGAAGGAAGGTGTAATTCCTTCTGAAATCTTTACCTGGCTTCAAACATAGTTTGGGGATAAATGTTTGTTACAGCGAAGGATGTTCAGTTGGGCGAAA
The DNA here is from genome assembly GCA_021186555.1 of Reticulitermes speratus. Lineage (NCBI taxonomy): Eukaryota > Metazoa > Arthropoda > Insecta > Blattodea > Rhinotermitidae > Reticulitermes > Reticulitermes speratus. The sequence goes on along the minus strand of JAJKFL010000003.1, from coordinate 31,849,222 downwards.
TCATTTCAAGACCGTGTTGAAAATGAACCTCACGCTCGGCGACCAAGAACTTCTGTCAATCCAGACAACATTTTGAAAACTGGTGAACTTATTCGGGCTAATCGTTGATAACTCTTCTTGAACTGTCACAGGACGTAGGAATTAGTGTAGGGAGTGTTGAAGAAATTCGGCACAATGAGTTGAATGTGAGTCAAGTAAGCGCAAGGTGGGTCCCACGGCTCCTGAGCCGGAGCACAGGGAAAGACGTTTAGTGGCCGTTACTCAACTTTTGCAACGAAAGAGAGAGAAAGAGCCGAATTTTTGGACTCAATTGTGACCTATGATGAGACCTGGGTCCACTACTTCACTCCTGAATCAAAAAGAGCAAGTAAGCAGTGGAAACACACCCATTCTCCACCCCCAAAAAAAGCAAAAGCAATTTTTTCAGCGGGGAAGATCATGGCTACTGTGTTCTGGGATTCCAAGGGTATCATTCACCTTGACTTTCTCACTGGTCAAAAGACCATCAATGAGGCAGTACTATTCAACTCTCCTGAATGAAAAAGTGAAGCCGGCAATTCGCTCAAAGTGAAGAAAAAAGCAGGATTCAGTTTTCTTCCTCCAAGCCAACGCTCGTCCTCACACTGCGGCTTTAATGATGGCAACTCCACTTAAACTGAAGTGGGATGTCCTGCCTCATCCACCGTACAGTCCAGACTTAGCTCCATCTGATTATCATTTGTTTGGACCAATCAAGGGGGTTTGAGGAGGCAAGAAATTCCGGAATAATGATGAGGTCATTGCAGCTGTGCAAAGTTGGATACACGAGCAACCGAAAACCTTCTTTGAAACCGGAACTAAGAAGCTTCCAGAAAGTTTACACAAGTGTATGGCAGTCAACAGGGACTACATAGAAAAGCAGTGTGTAAGACTTTTCCATTTTGTTGTAAATAAATTTTTTAGAAACGAATTCTCGTTTAAATTTGAACGTCCCACGTATTTCAAACATGGTTGCATTATTATGGTGTCCATTTGCTTAATTTCGTCTAATAAGGATTAACAATTTATTTCTCTTTTACATCTTTGCTTTTTGTACCAAAATGTCTGTCCACCAGAGCCTTTTTCTGTTTGCCTTAGAAGGACAGATTGTATCAGTAGTCTTGGTCTTATATCTTTATTAATGTTGTTAATGTTGTTGTTGCTGTTTTTATTGTCGTCATGGGCTGTTTTGTTAGTGGTTTTGACGAAGAACCCTCGCCCCACAGAGGTATGTTTTAGTTTGACTTGTTTATGACAAGCCAAGTCATTCTTCAAATTCTGAAATGTTTATAAAAATCCATGTTTTTTCTTACATTGTCATGTGCTGGATATCCTTGAGTTACATATGGATTATGTTTCTGCAGTATAGGCCTCCTATTCGTATCTGTCACTAGTGATTGAGATGCCATATCTCTTAACTAGTATATTTCACTGCCAAGGCTGAATCAAAACTGGCCTTTCATTCAGTTTACCGGTGAACAGAAGAATCTGTGCCTGCAAGGCAGAACAATTTGTGCTACAGTGCTCACCATTACACCACAACTCATATTGCAGCGCCTTGGAAGGAACAATAATAAAATATGGTTGAATGAAATAAATCAATTTACTGATATTGACATGACTTTCTTTTAGTTAAATTCAATAATACAGTTAGTAAATATTTTTCTTGCTGCTTTTACTCTACTTCTCAGAAGTCTCTGTTTCTGATCAGCTAAAAAAACCCTGAAATGTGTGAAATTACTATTTAGAAATATTTACCTTGGGTTAATAACCGGTGGTCTAAATAAATTTTATTTTCAACAACAGAGTAGCATTGCTTCTTGCCTTCCTATTTTATTGTGAAGTATTTAATGTCTTAGTACAATAAAATTTACACATCCAGGACCAAATGGTTGCTGAGTAACATAATTTTCCAGATATTAGAATTTAATGTGTATCTTAGTGTGCCTAGCAACCCCCTGGACAGACCTACCCATTTAATTTTTCACATAATATCCTGCCCTATTTTCCCTTCTGCATTTTCTGTTCCCTTTCCATCACTACTTACATAACATGGTACATGATCTGAAAAATCCAGAAGACACCAATAATTAATGGCCATATTCTCAGAATCGGTGCTGGGTACTGCCGATTGATAAACAGTGAAAGTTAATGGGCGCCTTAGCTAATTTCCACTTAATAGAACTTTCCTGATCACCCAGTGCCTGATATCACTGCTTCTTACTGTAAATGACAACACAGTTAATAAACCAACTGTATTCGTTTAGTGGTGGCATTAGGCCTACACAAAATGCTGCGAATTTACACATCTTCCATAAATTTGTGTAACTCCCTACATAATGTTTAACACTAATTTATTAATGCTGACCATTAAATTCATGTTGTAACAAGATTTGGAAGGGTTTACTCCAATGTATAATACACACAATTACCAATGGCACTGTTTGTAGCTTTAAACTTAGTTTAAAAAATGGAAGTTTTAAATGTAAGTAATGAGTCCTCCCATGTCAAATTTCAACACAATTATGGAAAAGTTTATTTATTGTTTTATGCAAACTAAGCTTTTATTATGAATCATTATCTCTGAAACTCAGAACATCCTGAAAAGTTTTTTCGGATATCCCATACTGAAACTCAACAGAATCTGTGATGCAGTTTATGGGATACCTACATGGAAACATCAATTTATGGCCTAAGTCTACTTACTTAATAACTTATTTAAAAACTTTTGTGGAAGCATCTTATATTGAATTTAAACAAACGATACTTTATGGTAAAAAAGGTAAAGGTAAAGCAATCCCATTACAGGCCTTGACAGGCCCTTAGGGCTCCAGGAGGTCGAGGCTTCCAGGTTTTTAGACAATTGGCACATGAAGGTGGTAAGGTTGTCAGCCCTACGCACCGGCCGCCTTTACCCCTCCAGGAAAGATTCCTGCTACTCATTTCTGTTAGAGGCTTAGTCGACCCCAGGGCCATAGTGCGACCGAAACGATTATGTCAGTGAAAAATTCCAGTGACACCATCGGGAATCGAACCCGCGACGTTCCGGATACTTTATGGTTTGTGGGTTAATGGTAAAGTGCGTTTTTAGCCTTATGTAAACTAGGATTTATTGCAGAATAGTATGTTTGAAAGCTAAAACTGCATGACAATATTTGACAAAAGCCTTCCACATATAATTTTAACAGGCTCTGTGGATCAGTTTTGCCATACATGGAGAAGTTCATTTGTGGTCCTATGCGAACTATGGATCAAAATGGCTGAAAATCAGAGTTGTTTGACAATTTTAGTGAAAACCTCCAATGCTAGATTATGAAATCTCTTAAGGCACTGATACTAGGTTGCAGACTGACACCCATAATCTTCACATAAGGTGATTTTTCTGACTTTGTATAAACACCAGAAATGAAAGAATGTGACAGCACAAGCAGTAACAGCAGCAGCAACAAAACAACACGTCGTCATCACCATTATCATGATAATTGTTTTCACTACTACTCCTACTATTACTACTACTACTACTACTGCTACTACCACCACTACCACCACCACCGCCACTGAAATTCCTGCCTCAGTGTGCCCCTATAAAAATATAAAAAATAGAATGTTTATATATTTCTACCAACATTTTATTACAGAAGGAACTGTAAAGTGTCTTGGACAAGTTTTATAATGTTTCACATAAATTCCAACACATTTATTACAGTTTAAAATCCTTAAACTATATGATACGCTAACTTACCAATAAAACAATAAAATACCTTCACATACTAATTTTCATACCATGTTTGTAGGTTACAAAATATGGATTGGTGCCAGGATAGGGTAGTCGGTATAATGATTAGCATACAGGCTGGATGACTAAGGAATAGTCATTTGATTCCAACATGATGCAAGAGATTTTTCTTATCTCAAACATCCAGACTGACTCTGGAATTCAACCAGCTTCAGATTTAATGGGTAATGGGGAATCTTTCCTTAGTGGTAAAGTGACTGGAGGGTGATGACAACCACTCACCTCCATCTAGTGCCAAGGTTATTACATCCAACACTACAAACTGCAGCAGGCAATTACACTTTCCACCAATAGTGTCAATACCCTTCAACACTGCCATAGGCTAAAACATAATAAAAATTTCAATCAAGACCTCTGTCTCATTGTGGCCCACTCTTCCCTAGTGTAGTACTAGAGATAATTCTGATTGGTCAGCACTATTCAAGATTATTAGTTTTTACCTGGGGGTGTTCATATTATTAGCTTCACTGTGAACTTTAGGATTTTCTTGCAAAATTATGACATTCATCGCACACAAGAAAATGTGTTCCATGTTCGGATATTAAATTCATTAACTCCTTCACTGTGCCCTCTTATGGGCAGTTGCTTATCTCATCCCACCTCTAAGCCTGCATTAATATGATGACTCATTTTAAACATAAGCATCAGCTAATGCACCATCAGACTGAAGCTCACACACACCTGTCCTATATGAAATTTGAAATTTTTGTGGTGGCTAAGACTCGTATTGTGGCCTTCTTGGTTATGACACTGTCTAGTGTGTGGTTATCCTGAAGACCAAAGCAATGCAGTTCTCCAAAATGTTGGTAACTACACCTTGTCTTAACCCAGATGGTCACACAGTATAAATCTAACCTTTTCTCTGTTTAGAGATACTACTCAGAATGCACACAATCAATAGATCCAAATTTAACACTGCAGCAGTGTAGCTGAGGTCTGTTCTTTTGGGATGTGACACAGCTTCACAGACTAGAAGAAGAGAGACATCACTGAAAATAGAGAAAATGGCCAAATGAAAAAATGGTCTCAGAAAGGGTCAAATTCCTTAAAATTCATAAACTTTTTTCCAAATTTGAAATAAGCACGCATAAAGAGAGCATGGCTATCTCATACGCACAGTTTTTTCTGAAGAGTGGATGTCAGCTACAGAGGGGTGACAAAAACAAAGGCACACACAAAGGGGAGGCTGCTGGCACAAATCGAGATTAAAGAACAGATTTTGCAGACATGATGTTATCAAACATTTTACATTATTTTCAGCTGAAATCAGTCACTTAAATTGGCAGATGACTAGTATGTTGGACTTTTGAAAAATAAAATACACTTAGGAAGTCGCGGATGAACTTAAACAACAAGGAGATTGGACCTTGTGATTTATTTATTTATTTATTTATTTATTTTTATAGTCCACTCAGTCATACCTATGACATCATGTCAAATTCATTACACACAGCATACAATTCATCAGACATCAATTCACAAATATTTTTTTTTTTATGGCTTGACAGCCTTATATGGGCCTGGGCCTCCTTGTTTCGTCGAGGTTTCATGGTCACACATTTTGAGACACACCACAGTCGGTAGGACTCCTCTGGACGAGGGACCAGCTCGTCGCAGAGACCTCTACCTGACAACATACAACACTCACAAGAGACAGACATCCATGCCCCCGGTGGGATTCGAACCCACGATCCTAGTAAACGAGCGGCTGAAAACCCACGCCTTAGACCGCACGGCCACTGGGATCGGCAATTCACAAATCTTACATCACAGAAAAGATACAACCAACATTATAGTACACCTTCATGATTTTACACAGCATACAATTCATCAGAAATTAATTCACAAATCATACATCACAGAAAAGATACAACCAACATTACAGTACACCTTCATGATTTCAAGTATTAATATGTTCCCTAACAGGGCTTCTAAACAACAAAACATTCATAGTAATAAACAAGTGGTAGAAAATATTCAATAAGACATATATTCATCCACAGAGTAAAATATATGTTGGCATAAAAAATATTTCAACTTTCTTTTAAGTTTCTGTAACTTTTCTAATTTCTTTATTTGTTTGGCAATTTATTGTATAATTTAATACCCATAATTGCCACATTATTTTTAAAAAGAGTAGTTCTGCAGAATTGAACATGAAGATCTGATTTATGGCACGTACAATGGTCATGGATTTCATCATTTAACTTCATCTTTCCAATATTTGATTTTGTATAACATATAGCTTCACTTATATATAAACATGGTAATGGGAGTATATTAAGGTCTCTAAAACTATTCCTACAAGAAGCATTTCAGCCAGCATTACTAATTATTCTTATAATTTTCTTTTGTAATTTAAAAATCCTTTTGCTTTCAGGATCATTACCCAATAAGGTCCAACAATATTTCAGGGGAACATGAAAATGTGCAAAGTACATGTTTCTTTTAATATATTGACCTGTTATACCCCTTAGGGAATTTATCATATAATAGCTTGTACTTAGTTTTGAGCTTAAATATTTAATGTGACTATTCCAATTCATATTTTCATTTAAGCATCCACACAGAAATTTTGTTTCCATGTTGTATTGAATATCTCTACCTTCAACTTAAGTGAGTGATGCAACATGTAGTTATATTTACACATATATAAATGCAGTCGCAAACAGTGTTATGTTACAGTTATATTTTTAACATGATTTTTATAATATAGTTTTTAAAATCAAACATAAACTATATGTAGCTTGGACAGAGAGGATGTATAAAGGAAACTGGTTTAAAAAACCAGGTGGGAACATGTGTTTGTGATTCAAACTGTAGAACTGTTTTCTAATTACATGGTCATGTCTCGAGATCATAATGCAGGACAAAATCACAACATAAAGATAGATAATAAGTCCTCTGAAAGGGTGGAACAGTTTAAATATTTGGGAACAGCCCTAACGAATCGAAATTACATTCAGGAAGAAATTAAGAGCAGATTGAAGTCGGGGAATGTTTGTTATCATTCGGTGCAAGATCTTCTGTCTTCCAGTTTGCTATCCAAAAATACAAACATTAAGATATACAGAACAATAAATTTGCCTGTTGTTTTGTATGGGTGTGAAACTTGGTCTCTCACATTGAGGGAGGAACATAGGCTGAGGATGCTCGAGAATAGGGTGCTGAGGAGGATATTTGGGCCTAAGAGGGATGAGGTAACAGGGGAGTGGAGAAGACTACATAACGAGGAACTTAATGATCTGTACTCATCACCAAATATTATTCAGGTGATCAAATCAAGAAGAATGAGGTGGGCGGGGCATGTAGCACGTATGGGTGAGGGGAGAGGTTCATACAGGATTTTGGTGGGGAGACCTGAGGGAAGGAGACCATTTTGAAGACCCAGGCACAGATGGGAAGATAATATTAAAATGGATCTTAAAGAAGTGGGATGGGATGGCGTGGCCTGGATTAATATGGCTCAGGGTAGGGACAGGTGGCAGATTCTTGAGAATGCGGTAATGAACCTTCGGGTACCATAAAAAGTGCGGAATTTATTGACTAGCTGACGACCTTTTAGCTTCTCAAGAAGGCCTCTGCTCCGTTGAGTTTTCTAACCGACTGAGCTAGTGAAGCTATTATTAAGCTACCGATGCTGATCTACGAATTTGTACAGAATATGGATGAATTGAAATAGGAGGCAGCAGTATGTGTCACACACGCCATGCATACGTCTGTACTGTGTAGTAACCGTGGTATTACGGAATAGCTTGTGTAAATCAAAACAACTGTCGGTTTTGTCCAACATTACGTTGACTATACATTGCGTCCACAGATCATACAGAAGGCGTCATTCCCGTGATATTGTACTGTTACCATATATAATCCAAACCGACCAAGTGCGAAAGCAGATCGATAGTGAATCGTCTTTGATGTTTGAGATCGATGGCGGCAAGCAAGGTGGTGGTGATGCGTACTGTACAAGTTTTTTAAAAATCTAAACATAAAAACTGTTATAATTTACTTACCGGTGTGTAATCTTAACAAATGATTAATTTTAGTGTTGGCGTTATATTACCTTCAGCAGGCTTTAGTGAGAGATTTGGAGTACCTGTTCCTAAACAATATTATGAAGTACTGGTAAGAATATAACTTTTTTTTCTAGTTTTATGAAAATGTGATTTTGCATGTACCCCTATGTAGCAGGATTTATAAAATGTGTTGCTGTCATAGGGGAAGCCACTCTTTCTGTACGCATTAGAAGAATTTAATCGTATGCAATGGGTCAAGAAGATCATACTTGTTGTTGACAACCCAGAACATGTGCAAGGTTTGCTTGAAGAATCACATGCCAACAGGGAAAAAGTATCTGTTGTTCAGGGAGAAAATACACGTCATCGGTCAATCCGAGCTGGGGTGCAAGCACTTCAAAAAAATGGTAAGCTGGTGAACATACATGTGCATGTGAAGAAACCAAAGTATCTTTAATTATTATTACTATTATTATTTTATCCTGTTGATCAAAATGCATTGATATAGGACATGTCAATATATAATTACACATTATTAAAGTAAAATAGTATTTGTCTACTTGTATCAGTAGCCAATTTCCGAGAAATCTTCATTCAGATAATCTTCTATTGTATAGTAGCACCCCATAATAAGTAACTCCTTCAATTTCTTTTTAAACTGGTTGATATTTTCTATTTGTTTAATATTGTTTGGCAGTTTGTTGTAGTAGATACAGCCTGCTACTGATGGTTTACTGTTATAAATTTCTAAGTTATGCCCATATATATGATAGTCTTTATTATTTCGTGTGTTATGTGTATGTATTTGTTTATTTACAGTGCAGTTACACTTTTCTTGTACATATAGGATTGTTTCTTGAATGCATAACGAATATACTGTTAGTATAAACTTAATATCATTCATACCGTACATTTTAACTTTATATTCACAGGCCGACAAAATGTACAATTCAATCGCATTAATTGTGCAATTCCACTGTCCTACATGTTTCGAACCCTTAATTTGGGTTCATCTTCAGGGACTCATTACACACTATTCACATCAACTGGTACAATTGTTTACATGAATTCTTCACATCTGTGTATGTACATTGTCCAAAACTAATAAAAAGTGAAAATTGTTTTATATTGGTTAAAATGCTAAAAGTTATATAAAAGTTGAATAGTCTGTGCTGATTTGATATCCTGTTTTATCGGAGAAGGTTGTTGCTGGTTCTCAACACCCAGCAACAACCTTCTCCGATAAAACAGGATATCAAATCAGCACAGACTATTCAACTTTTATATAACTTTTAGCATTTTAACCAATATAAAACAATTTTCACTTTTTATTAGTTTTGGACAACGTACATGCACAGGTGTAAAGAATTCATGTAAACAATTGCATCAGTTGATGTGAATAGTGTGTAATGAGTCCCTGAAGACGAACCCAAATTAAAGGTTCGAAACATGTAGGACAGTGGAATTGCACAATTAATGTGATTGAATTGTACATTTTGTCGGACTGTGAATATACTGTTAGTATCTTTAGATGTCTAAAACTATCTTTGCAAGATTCCAAGTGTTTAACCCTGCAATCTTTTGTAACATCAAAGTGAAACCAAAGTATTGGTTGTTTTATGATCATATTATGTGCAGACTATTTTTTAAAAATGTGTATTTATTAACAAAACAAATAATTTTGTTAGTTGTTAATGAAGTTTTGTAAATTTGCTGTATGTGTAGTGTCTTTATTATTTATTTCATGGTATTGTTGGAGCTGAGAGTATATAGTTTCAAGCGATAGAATAAGTAAGTAATGAATTTGAAAGGATGTGGGGGGAATGATAAGTGCCATATTAGAGGTACGATCCTGGCATTTGCCTGGAATGACAGGAAAACCCGTGAGAATAGAATCCTGGTCAATATTTGAAACAGGCTGCTCCCAGATACAACTCAGAAGCATTACTGCTTGAGCCAACTTGCCCAACCTTTAGTGTCATAAACAAATAACAAGTAGTTAATAATGCAGTTATAAAGCAGTATTTTTAATTATATTTATACCAGGAGCACGCAAATCCCAGGCACTGTGTCACCATGGCAACTAAATTTTGTACAGTGGTGCCTAATATTTGTGGATCTTTAGTACAAACCTTGCTCCATGTCACCCTTCTGGTGCCTAGAATTTTGAGGTGGCTCCTAGTTTTTAGTAATTTTTTGCACTCGTGGTTTATAGATTTAAGTAGTTTGAAGCTAAAATATAAATATAAAACAAGTGAAGGGGTAAGAGTATTTTTTAATTACCTGTTGAGTTGTGTTGTGTATGCTAGTACTAGCATGAAGTTTTCACCATCAACACAATAAAATAAGGTTGTTTTATTGTTGGAAGCTGGTTGTATTAATGTAAAAAATATATTGAGAAAATGTCTCATTCTAATGGTCCTTAGAGATTTTGTCTATAATAAACTTAATTACACACTGAAGTAGATTGTGGTAAAATTTATGTCTGTTATAACACTTAACTATTAGCAATTCTGTATTATCTAACCATTTTGATTACTGTTGTTTTTTAAACAAAAAAAAACAGTGTTTAAAGGTAACCATGCAACTGTAATTGGGAGCTGGAATAGCATAGTTAGTATAGTGCCTAGACTATGGGCTGGATGATCCAGGCTTTGAATCCCAGCAGGGGCAAGACAGTTTACTTTTATCCAGAATATTCAGACCAGCTGTGGTGCCCACCTAGCATCCTATTCACTGGGTACCAGGGTTCTTTCCTCAGGGGCAAGGTGGTCAGGGCATGTAGTTGACCAATGACCTCAATCTAGTCCCAAGATTAAGAATGAGTGGAGCTGTACCTCCATTCCCTGTATGTGCCTTTGTGGCATGGACAGGGATAACTTTACGCTTTTTCAACTGTAATTATAAAACTCAACTCCCTTTCTTCCTTCCTTTTATCTTGTGTCATATAGACACTTAAATGTTTGTAATTCCTCATTCACCGATCATTTTAATTGTTATTATTTCTGTAACCACAACAGTATTTGAAAGTGACCATGCAAATATAATCATAAAACATGATTTCCTTTCTTCCTTCCTTTCATCCTGTCTCTTACAGAATTCTAGCCATATTATATTGTGGTCGCAGAAGCCGAAGTCACAGTTCCCAATATGCATAAACATAAGTTGCAAGACGAAAGTTTTGACTCCAGGTGTCACAAGCCAAATCCATTGGCTGCTTATCAGTCAAGCAGGAAATGGTCAATGCTGTACATAATATATGTGTTTTTGTAAATGAATTATATGTTAGCCTAGTGCTTTGTCTCTTCACAGCTTTTACACTTTGACATACATTGCTAATGTCACTTGTCTCTCTTTTGAGAATTTAGGGTGATGGGGGGGGGGGGGGGAGAAAGAATCTAAACTTAGCAAGCTGTTGCCAGCACAATGAGGCAGGGAGTGTGAAGTGAACTGTGATATAGTTACATGGATTAGGTACTGGGAAACTGCTCAAATCATATAAAGCTTCACAACAGGGAACTTCCACAAAAATTCATTGTAATTGTTAGGAGCTTGTCCATAAACAGAGAATTCACATACATGTTAATGTACTTTGCTGTGTAAGTGCAACAGGCTGGGGACTTTGCATTAATTATAAGTGACATAAGTGGCTGGTTTTTTTCTGAGGGGAGGGGGGTGTTGTTTTATAACAGACATAATAGTGTGTTGGATGTCTCTAAGTATGAATACAGACCTTACATTTTTATGCTTCTCTAGTGAGATGATACTGTTTTGCTGAATTGTTTTTACACTATGCATTACCACTTCCTGTACTTAGCATATACAGAGAACTTATGCACAGTATCCTCAGCATTTATTTGATATACCTTGTTCAAAGAATAATATTATGGGCGTACAGTACATCTTTGTACTTAGTTTAATGTTGCTGATCTTCCTGACAGCCCGGCCAGCACTGGCCAACCTTAAACTGAGCGCTACTTGTTAATCGGAATATGAGTCTAGAATGAGTCAGGCTGAGTGCTATCAGTAGACCTAAATGCCACCAGAATGATCGTGATCACATGCATATGTGTGAAGTTGTGGTGTTATCTCTGAATTAATTGGCTGAGTAGTGTCAAGGATTACGTTAGGTATTGGTTATCACTGATAATGGATATGATTTGATATGCTGTCAAACAGTGTGTTTCTTGTTTGTATGAAGTTTAGGTGGTTTGGTTATTCTAGAAAGTTTAAGACAAAAATTTCACCATAAATTTTCCAGGGTCACAATTGTAAGCACAACAGGCATCCATAAGATCAGATCTGCTTGGTTACGTCTGGACATGAAACCCATTCAAAATGCCTTGTGCTTATTGAAGAGAAAGTGGATGAAATAGGGTCTAGGCTAGAACAGGATGTTGGTCTGATCATATCCCATGTGACCTTCATTCACGGGATACTTTAAAGGATAAAGTGCACAAAATAAACTGCCAGATGGAAGAAGAATTGGAGGAGAACATCAGGAAAAACAGTCCATAAATTACAAAGAAGTTAATGTCAGTCTGAACATGTTTAAATGATATAAGGGAATGTACAGGGACAGCACTTTCCTGCACCTTTTATATTATAGGTAAGTTGTTTTTATTGTTCTTATGAAGCAATTCTAGACTCATGCCAGAATTAACTGATAGCACACAGCTAAAGGTAGGCTTTTTGTGGCCTGTAGTTGCAAAATAACAGAACTTTGTAAGATGACTTACTCTGTTTTATTGACAGTCAGTAAACTCTTAGCTTTCTGTTGTTTCCTTTTAAAAGGCCCAGAGTGTGAATTTACCGTGCCCTGGTAAATTAGATGCTGAAACTTTGATCTCCAGCATGTACAATAGTATTTTATTCAGTTGCTTTGTATTGCTTAAGAGATTATGCAATGCCCCCTAATCACAGAGCCTTGAATTATTTCACCATTCCAAAGTCGTCATCATCACCATCACCATTGTTGTCATCATCAGAGTCTTTGTTGTTGTTGTTGTAACTTTTTACTAACTTCTAGCTTCTTAACAGAGAAACATAAAGACTTCTTATATTGTTCTTGTGCCTTAAAATAATACAGTGTAATGCCAGAATTCAAATTATATTATTTCATACAGCACCATAGTCATATTGTTTGTCTTCATGATCAAATTTAATAGATTACTAGAGTAATGGAAATTATTTCCAACACCTGTGAACCATACAAATGTCATGTTACTATTAATGCTGTTGCATTTGATTTAGAGTAGACCTATACCTAGGTCCTGTAACATTAATACTGTGTAGGTCTGTACAGAAGTGAAACCAGATGCATTTTTATGTGAAAGTTTTTGTTTTCTTTTGACCATAGAATCCACCATATAGATTACTGCATCTGTGAACATGCCATGTGTAAATTAAACTCTGTTGTTTATTACATGATACTGAAAAAGAAACATGCTGTCCTGTTCTAGAGAACAACTTGAAAGTGGTGATTGTTCATGATGCTGCACGGCCCCTTGTGCCATCAGAATTGGTGGAGGAATTGGTTGTTGCAGCAGAAGAACATGGTGCAGCTGGTGCCATTAGGCCCCTTGTTTCCACAGTTCTACAAGCCAACTCAGATGGGTTCCTGGACCACAGTTTGGATAGGTCCAAACATGTATCCAGTGAAACACCCCAAGCTTTTCAGTTTGACATTCTGACATCTGCTTACAACAAGGTTTGTTTCTTGTTACTCATAGTCATGGTATATATGGGAGGATAATATTAAAAAGGATCTTAGAGCACAGGGTGTGAGGGTTTGGAGTGGATTTAAAATTCTAGGGTAGGATTTAATACAAGTATCAGTGCAAATGATAATGAACCTTTGGGTTCCATACAAGCAGGACATTTCTTGACCAACTGAGCAGCTGTCAGCATGAATTTTTTGTAGTCATGAAAGTGAGAATTTGTCCAAATACAGTTGAACTCGGTTATAACAACCTCAGTTTGTGTGATACCTCGTTTATGACATACACATTCTGTTGTACCAACTGATTGCCCATAAGGCACATGTTTTTCTGTCTTCTTTAGTACAACATACATAAGAGCATCTATCTCGGATATAACGACATTGCCAGTCACCAGTTCCAATATAGTTTTCCAAGAAGTAGGTTATTTTCAGAATTCAACCCTCTCCTCATCCTTGAGAAGACAAGCCCTCTACTCTATCAGGTAGCTATATAAATTCCAAGCCTGGAAAATGACAATAGTAACGGTAACTGTACCTGATGTTTTCCTGTACTTTTTAGGTGTGTTTGTAGAATTGCAAAAAGATAGCATAAATATTTAAGTAATATGCCTACAGGCCTGCATTTGTCTTGAAATATTCTTCTTTCACTTTTACCATACACTTCCCATAGAGTGACTGTCATTTACAACAACACAATTTATTTGGTCCCTTTGATGGCGTTATAATCAAGTTTGACTGTATTTGAGCACCCACCGAATAACCATAAATAGAAAGAGGTTTGAATTAGGCTTTATTTGGAATGTCAGCACAATGCCTGTAAACAAACCTGAGGCGGGTAGCAGACAAGTTAAAAGAGTATTTCACGGTGTGCTGACTATTCTTTCATTCGACCACCTATGGACCATTATTCACAAATCGCATTCCATTGTCAGTATGTACTACAATTAACTGCATACCTTTCCCAGAGGCAGTGGTTTGTCCCATTGGAAGTCCTTTTAAGAATGCACCCTTCGTATATCCATTCTTGAATCTTGCCAGACTGTCTGCTTGATGTGGTCTAAACTACCCAGGTTTCATAAAATAATGGATGGTTTAATTAATGTCTCAGAGATATCTGTGACACTGGAACATGATTGTTTCTTGTTTCGAAACAACAATTTTTTGCTTTGTCTTAGATTTTTTAGTATTTCATATGTAGGTGGCCTCTTCAAATGAGGAACTTTCAGTTTTTCATTCACAGTGGTCACAATTTGTCAGCATTTCTTTGCTGAAGTTAAACCTCTGGACTTTTATTGCAATAATACCTACAACAAATTTATCAGTGTTATTTATGAGTATTGTGGTTTTCCTGTTTGGTTTATGTTTCTGTAGTGACTGAATCTGGCTGGTGGATTTGTACATAATATCTTGAAAGCATTACTAATGCCATTCATATCAAAGAAGCTACCGTATTTTTCGGCATATAAGACGCACTTTTTTCACGTAAAAATTTGTCTGAAAAATGGAGTGTGTCCTATATGCCGGTGCATCTTATATGCCAAAAAATATGGGAAATTTTGACGTGTCAAAGTCTACTCTATTTGTTTACGTTCGTTGGTATGTTCGTGTAAACCGTCAGGCATGCGTGTTCAGCACATGCTCACATGTTGGTGATGTCAGTTTGAGTTCTTCTAGTTGCACAGTCTCGCAGTAGAGTAACCCATGAATCACCCGAAACACAGACATTGCTATACCACTGCATTCAAGCATGCCGTCATTGAGTACGCAAAGGAACATGGCAATAGGGCAGCATAGCGGCAATTTGGGCTGCCGCCAACTGAAAAAATGATACGAACTTGGAGACAACAAGAGCAGCAGTTAGAAGTGGCAAATCCTAATAATCGCAATCTCCATAGAGGAACTGCAAATGGGCCAGAACTTGAAGAAGAATTAAAAACATGGATTTTAGATCAAAGAAGATCTGATATTACAGTATCTACAAAAATGATTATTCACCGAGCAAGATTATTGGCAATGGACAGAAATATCATTGACTTTACAGGTTCACCATCATGGTGCTTTGGATTTATGAAGAGAAATAATTTATGTATGCTGGCTAAAACAAAAATATCATAAAAGATGCCAGCTGAATACGAAGATAAAATTATGGAGTTTCACAGATTCGTCATTAATGCTAGGAAACAGGAAAAATATGAGCTTTCACAGATATCAAATATGGATGAAGTCCCTCTGACCTTTGAACAAGACAGTGGATTCCAAAGGTGCAAAAAGTATTATTGTTAAAACCTGTGATCACGAGAAAACACATTATACTGTTGTTTTATCATGCTGTGCTGATGGGACAAAATTGCCACCTTTTTTGATTTTTAAAAGAAAGACATTACCCAAGGAAAAACTTCCTGCAGGAGTTTATGTTCATGCTCACCCAAAAGGATGGACGGATGAGGAAGGGATGAAATTATGAAAGGTGTGGTCCAGATGTCCTGGTGGACTGTTAAAGAAACCTGCTTTGCTAGTATGGGATCAGTTTTGATGTCACAGAACTGAAGCTATTAAGAATAAACTAAGTGAGTTGAAAACTAAGTTAGCTGTAATTCCAGGACTAACCAGCCAGCTTCAACCTTTAGATGTCTCAATTAATAAACCATTTAAAGAATTCATGAAGGAGAAGTGGAACAGGTGGATGCAGTCGTCAGATTTTAAAGAGACTCCAGCAGGAAGAAGTACTATTTCGAAAGTGTGTGAATGGGTTAAGAATTCGTGGGATGCAATGAAAACCGAGATAGTTTTTAAACCTTTTAAGAAGTGTGGCATTAGTAATTCCCGTGATGGTACAGAGGATAATTTATTGTTTGAAGACAGTGATGACTTGGTTCCTGATTCAGAAGGACTTTCAAGTGTATCTAGCTCTGAAGATGATGATTTTTGTGGATTTGAGGATGAAGATTAATATCTTTAACGTAACTTAAAATATTTTTGCTAATTAGATTATTTGTTATGTACGAATTCCCTGAAAAATCAATGTATTTTTTTTCAATAAATGCATGATAAAATATACTATGTAAAATTTTTTTTTTCTTCTTTTTTTTCCCCCAAAAAAATGTGCATAAAAATGGGATGCGTCCTATACGCCGGTGCGTCTAATACGCCGAAAAATACGGTACTTTTTCTGCTATATTTGATATTGCTGTATAAGAGCTGTCATTTCAAAACGTCTTATTCTCACTATAATTGTAATTTTTTTCACTCATATGGTGCACTTTGATAGTAGTTAAATTTGAAGTGCTGATAAAATCTTTTTTACCCAGCTAATTTTAGAGTTGGAAGTGGAGTATACAGGAATGCTAACCAATTGCGTCTTTAATTTGTTTAGAATGTTTTTGTAGTGAAGTCCAAGAGAATTCGGAGTGTTTAAAATAAATAGAAATGATATTAATTTGCTGGACCGAAGCATGAATACCATAAAATAAAACACAGCCTTTGGAGGTGTTAGTCTATAGGGAACCTAATTATCTATGCTCATACCTTACAATAAAAATGAAGGGCAAAATCAAAATATAAGCATTAACATTTTTGATCAGTCCTTTGAACGTGTGGTAAAAATTAAAGTCCAGTACTGGGAAATACAAGTGTCAGATTGTGTAGTATTAATGATGATATTAACTGCACAGTAACTCGGCAATTGCATGCTGTAAATCAGTACAATATTTTATTTCCTCATCTGCTTTCCAGAGATTGAACTGTAAGATTATAATTATGCATGTTCTATATGAGTATGAAACTTAATATCTCACTCAGTACAAAGTGCAGAGATTGAGGGTGTTGGAAAACAAAGTGAGAGGAACATTTTGACATAAGTGAGATGAGGGGAAAATTACCTGGATAATTTGCACTGTTCTGTTGATATGTTATGAAGATTTAAATGTGCAGTGTTTGTAGGTTATATAGTAGGAGCAAGAAGTGTTTACATTATTTTGGATGGATAACTCATAGAAGCAATCACTAGGAAAAAGAAGGTGTGTCAGTCGTAAGATACATGTAAATGGATCTTTGAGCAGTATGATATGAAGATGATTTTGGTACTCAAAACTTATTGGCTGAATGGAATGCTCATGTCCAGTTAAATGTAACTCTTCACTGCCAAATGAGTCAGCACCATCCCATGTAGGTGCTGGCATGGGCATTTAAAATGAAAATAACTCTGGCCATCAGTGGCTACTTTAAGATTTAAAGGCTGGACAATAAAGGTTAAAGTGATCTGGGTCTCAATCTGAGGTAATTGTTAAATTAAATTTAGGTATTAGCATTTATATATTAATATTGTTAACTTCAAATTATGTATCTATCATAGGACAGCTTTCTCTGTAATGTTGATAGCATGTTGTATTTAGTGCAGTGATGAGGAGCTGGATGCTGGAACAGAATGCTTGCAACTAGCTCTCAGTCACACTGGAGTTCGAGCAAGACTTATTGAGGGGCCTCCTGACCTCTGGAAGGTGACCCATAAGAAGGACATTTATGCTGCTGTTGGTTGTCTGAGAGGCAAGTACAGTGAATAAATTTAATTGCAGAGTTGAATGTAAAAATATGTAATTGTCGAAAACTAACTTAATCCATAATCATACATGATCCTATCACTAATTTCTTAAATTGTAATTTAATATTCATTTGTAAGACTCTGCCATAGCTTCCAATTTTAACTTACTATATTACTCCCAGATTTCTTTTATATGAATGCCAAGATGGTACTTTGGCGTGATCTACAATCAGATCCTTCATATCATTTACATTTCAGTATATTATCATATTTGGATATCATATATACTGCATAACATCTCCAGCTGATACAGCATTGGTAAAAAGACAGGAAATAAACTGTATGTAGCTACTAGTGTGTCACAACAGTTACATAAATAACACAGTTTAGTGGTATGAATGAATCTGGAACAGCCATATGTTATCAGACATGATTCCTCATACAAATATTTTATGACAGTTCCTATGTTGTGAAAGATCTTATTTCTTACTCATTCAGAGAGAACAAACCAAGTTTGTATCATGGCATCTGAAGAGAATGAGACTGTGAAACTCTTGACAGAAACCCTTGAATCTAAAGTGTCAATGGTGCAGTGTATAGTTACATCCATGGATATGCCCAGAATGAGATCAAGAGAGACTTTCAATACTGTAGTCTTCTTTCACCTGCATGAGATTGACCAAGACAATCAACTCTTGGACTTTGCAGCCATGTTGGATGTGGACCATCAGGTAAAAGCTTTTGATGTTTTGTTTAAGGTATTGAATTTCAGAATATGTTTATTTTTTAAGGATGAAAGTAGCGCGTAAGTTTTAAGGTTATTTTGAACTGAAGGTGTGTTTGAGATGGCAGTAACTCTGAAAATTCAGCATAGATGTTCTTTGTAATAAAAATTTTTTGTAATTTACATTGGTTTAATGAGTACAGTAAAACAGTAAAATATTTATCTTTGTCTGATTTTCCACGAATCAGCTCTGCCTAACACCTTCAATGCCCTCTTGCTTTGTAAAATATTTTTTATAAATTCCCATTGTGAATTTGTGTGCTTTTGTTGGTACTGTGACTAAATGTTCTGTAATACATTTTGTATATTTTTTTGTATTCTGTAATAAAAGGGTGTGCAATAAGTAAGGTTCCTGAAGTCATAAAAATTAAATGAGAAGTTATTACAAATATAACTCATTTATTCCACTGAAGTATCATTATTTTTCAATGTATTGCCCAATCACACTGCTGCATTTAACCCATCTTGGCACACATGTAAGAAATCCATCATGGTAGAAATTGGGCTCTTGCAGTGGATAAATCTGGAATTGTTACTTGTCAGTTTTCCAAATTCACTTCCACCACTCATGCTGCATTCATATCCTTGCTTTATGTGCTGGGCCAACTGGTGCGATCATCATCATGGATGTCTATTCAACCATTTTTGAGCTCCGCACCTTTTTCTAGCACACTGCACTCATTATGCCATCACCATGCAGTTACATAAATTGGCTGTGAATTTTGATGGGGGAAACATACATCACCCATTAAAACCAAATTGCACTATGAACTTATGTGTACAATGAAGTTTCCAGTGTCATTGCCATTACACATGAATTTTTCCCATAAATAGCATCTGACTGACGCCCCTACTATAAGTGCTACATTGTACTGAAAAACAAAATGTGTGATTAACACAAAATCGACAGGCTAGGGAGCATTACTATTGAACACACCTCATAGATATGGGTATAACCTAGAAAATTTCAACATTTTTATTATTCATCTTACAACATACTTATTCTTTTAGGCTATAATATTTATTTACTTATTTTAAAATGGTGTGGGTATGCAAAAGTGCCATCCCATATTGTGTCTAGAATGTAGAGACTGTCTGCAAGTTCAGGTACATAAAATGTTGTTCTTTCATTGCCCAGTCAAATTATCCAGGTACGTCTATTACAAGAGTATCAGTTTAAGAGATGTGTATAGGAAGTATCTTACAAAATACAGTAATTGATTGAGAAATGGGAAGTTAAGGTACCAACCAGGGTGTGAGGGATTGTTGATAGTAGACTGAAGGAAAATTTATAGCCAGATTTATTTTCGTTTGAAGAAATAATAAGCATCCAGTTAGAAACAAAAGTTTCATTCACTTTCTCCATAGGGTCTCATAGTCCATGTGATAGAACATACAAGTGCAGATGGCATGCAGAGCATGTCGGTGTACGACCTCCATCGAAGTGGACGAAATATGGCCAAACACTACGAGAAGTTGCAAAAGGGAGTTGTTGTTATTCATTGTCTGACTCCTGGAGAAGACAGACGATTGGCTGAACTGGTATCAAGCCTTATCCTGTCTGATGCAAGCACGTTTTCTGGCCAGACACTCTTCCTTTAAAACAATGTGCTGCAGTTGGTGAGTTGTAGAATATTACCATTAAATGTTTGTTAGAATGTATGCAGTCTCATGTAGCTTATGAACTAAAATTGCAAGTTCTGTTTCCAATTTTCCTCCTGAAATAAGCTTTAATCTTGAATATGGTGACAGCTGGATGTGTGTCATATTGGATATCATCTTGTGCATGGTGAGAGAAACACACATCTCTTGTTAAAATTTTGGACTGTGATGACTCATGATGGCATGGTGGATTTAATAATTACAGTATTGCGTTTTCATCTTCAGAAGATGTAAAGAGTGACACACAGATGACTTAATGATTATTGTGTATGCAGATAATTCAGAAAATTGGTGCTAAGGAACGGGTCCTTTGCACAAAATTCCAAGCACTTTCAGTACACAGACTGTACCTGAGAGTGAAAGTATTTATTCTCTAAATATTTGTAAATGGAGGTAATTCATCATACATCCCTTTAACCAACTAATGCACACTTATTATTCTTTATTAAACAATACAATTTACCATAAAACTAGTCTGGCATGTTTCAAATCCCTATTTTGCGATCATCATCAGGGACTTGGATTGTGAATTACACAAATCACAAATCAACAATAATGGTACATTTAAAAAAAATGTAGGATATCTCAGGTGTTTTCTGGGTCCACTGTGTATCAGAAGTTGCTTGTCTGCGTGTAGAAAGCTAGGACAGTAGTTGGTTAAAGAGATGTATGATAGACTAAAAATGCATCGTATGAATAATATGAAGGTAATTCAATTCCATTTGCAAAGGAAAACATTTAGAGTCACTATAAACATTCATCAGAAATACGCTTGGAAAATTATAAATATTATGTATAAATGTGTGATGACCAAAACATAACACTGCAACTTCCTGCTAGCTTGTATCACTGCTTACTAAGAATCATAGTGCCTTAAGTATCCATGCATGCATAAGTTGGCAGTAGATATCATATTCATAGGTCATTAACCCATGTGCTTGTGTGTGGGTGTTCTGTGCTGTCTCCTGCACAGAAGTGACGATTTGTAACACTCAGGACAATGTGTGAAAACTAACTCCGGAGCTCCTTCCTGAGAAGCTAACAGGTACTTAGGTAGTCGAGAAATTCCCTGCATTTTATGGAACCCAAAAGTTCCTTACCACATTCACAAGAGCCAGCCACCTGTCCCTATCCTGAACCACATCAATCCACTCCATGCCTCCCCATCCAACTTCTTGAAGATCCATTTTAATATAATCCTCCCATTTATGCGTAGGTCTTTCAAGTGGTCGCTTTCCCTCAGGTCTTTCCACCAAAACCTTTTATGCACCTCGCCTGTCTCCTATACATGCCACATGCCCTGCCCATCTCCTACTTCTTGATTTGATCACCTGAATAATATTTGGTGAGGAGTACAGACCCTAAAGCTCCTCGTTATGTAGTCTTCTTCACTTCCCTGTTACCCCATCCTTCTTGGGATATGTGAAAACATATACAGTAATTGTATGGTACTAAGACAGCAACTTGTTCAGTTTCAGGTCATCGAAACAGTACAGACGTTCAACTGTCACTCTACATAATACTTACATCTGTAATCAGGTATATGTCTGTGTTTTGATGTTCAACAATTATTGAATCCCACAGTTATATTAAAACTCGGTATAAAACAAGTACTATGCTCAAATGTTGAAATATATATATATATATATTTATTTAGGTGTTGTACAGCAGAAATAAGCTAGGTGTACTATCTAGTGCTATTTACTCTTGACATGTATCTATTTTTAGGCGCGTTCGCAAAATTGTGAAAAGCTACTATTAGCTTCATCATGTCTATCTTTCTGTCTGTCTGTCCATATGGAACAACTTGGCTCTCACTGGATGGATTTTCATGAAATTTTATATTTGAGCATTTTTCAAAAATCTGTCAAGAAAATTGAAATTTCATTAAATCTGACAAGAATAACACATACTTTGCATGAAGACCCAAGTACAAGGGTTATCCAGAAAGTAAAGATACAAAAGCAATAAATTTTTTTTTAAATATTTATTAACAAAATCGAGTGAAATAACTCTTAACACATACCCTTTAGCTATTTTGCAACATAATCACCACCTCTGTCAAGGCATTTGTTTAGCCTGGGTACGAGTTTTTGTATTCCGATGTCATAGAACTCTGCCGCCTGTGCACGCAACCACGTAGTGACTTCGTTTTTCACCTCTTCATCTTCGTGAAACTTTTGGCGGGCCAGATGTTTCTTTAAATGCAAAAACAAATGGAAATTGCTGGGAGTGAGGTCTGAGCTGTGAGCGGGATGATCTGAGGTGATTTCCCTTCCCCTCCCACCCGTGTTGTATCTTTACTTTCTGGATAACCCTTGTACATTTATGATAATATCTCACTCAATTTTTTTTATAATGAGAAATGTTTCAGACAAAAGTTGTGGAGAAAATCAGAACACACATTTTATGTTCAATAACTTTCTCCTGAAAACCATGCTGTTATGAGATAACGTGGAAAATATGGTAGAGCCAGACAGGCCACAGATGACAATGGCACATGTGCATTTCATGCTGGATAACTAAGGCTACAGACACACTCAGAATGTGTAATACTTATTGCTTTTCCACGGCAACAATGGTTATGCGAACGCACCTCAATGTTTTGTTTATACATACATTGCCCGTCTTGTTGAATGTTAATTTCTTTAGAACAGTATTCTTTCATAAATGCATTTGAAGTCATTTACAAGTATTGTAAGTTTGAATTATTATAAGATGCAATACTAACAAGGGAGATGTTTTATTCTTAAGTGTTTTCAGCAATTCGTATGTGATGTATTTGTTCAGTATATTGTGTCAGAATTTTATCTATTCAATTTGTATAGTTGTGAAAGGGTAACCAACTATATGACATTTTTAGGAAGTACTGTTTTGTTTATACTGATTGACTGCTTTATTCTCGTATTCCCAGATTCTCTTAACATCTGGAGTGTTCAAATCCTATTCTTATGAAGACCAGTATTACTGAAAACTGTGGATGTTATGACCAGTATATAGACAGATGGGCGAGATTTAAGAAAGCTGCCAAAGAAGCAGAACATTTTGGCATAAGTTTATGAGATGAATTACACAAACTCTAGTCAATTTATGAGACTGCACTTCTTTTAACTATGAGCGATGGTCACTTTGATTACACAAGAGAGACTGAGACATACTTATTTCAACAATCTTAATTACATGTATTTATGTATGTTTTTCTCAGAACTTACTCAATACATTTGCTTAATTTTTTAATATTTTGGTTGAGGTGTTGTTAACCTTTATAGTCTGACCTTTAAATCCCATTGTAGCCACTGATGGCCAGAGTTATTTTCTTTTTTAACCTCTAGGAGACGGATTTAAATGGCAGTTGTATCTTGTGATTGCATGAGCTTTTCTAGCTGACATGGACATTTAAATCACTACCAACACACAGAGCCCAGCATATGGTCTTGTAGGATGATAAAGGTTAAATGCTCATGTTCGCACCTGCATGGGACTGTTTTCCCTTTCATCCGTGAAGAGTTACATTTAATGGGACTTGGGCATCCCATTCGGCTGATACAGGTGAAAGAATGGTACCACTTTCATAACAGTGTACATTTAAATTGCTACCAAGTAAACACACAGAGACTAGCATATGGTCTCGTAGGATGATGAAGGTTAAATGCTCATGCCTGCATCTGCATGGAGCTGTTTTCCCTTTCATCCATGAAGAGTTACATTTAATGGGACTTGGGCATCGTGTTCAGCTGATACAGGTGAAAGAATGGTACCACTTTCATAACAGTATATTGTACCACAATCATGTAATAAGTTGTCCCCCATAATTCAGTTTTTTTTAACATTGAGAACATGGATAATTGTGTTATTATAAATGTTCTTGGGAAGCTTTGTATTGTTTGACTGAGTACTGAAGGTGGATGGTGGCGAAGAGTTTGGACACACTCACAGGTATAGTGAGGGAAGCTACCATTAACCATGAGTACTTGACCAGACTAGCTGAAACTAGTTCTGTACAAGGTACATCATGTGCACAAATTTATAACTTTGTAGCTTCAGCAAGTCTTCAGACAAATGCATCTCATACACTAGCAGTCTGATATGGAGGAAAATGCAGTGCATATTTAATCAACTGTTGTTGGATCCACCTTGCTTCCATACATTACAGCATCACAGTCAGAATAATCTTGGTCATCACCATCTTCCAGGCACTTCTTGAATATTCCTCCTCATCTGATGAGACACTTGTTAGCAACTGAAGATCATTTATCAGTTTTTACCGTCTTATAATTGAGTCTTTTCAGGATTCTGCTGCACTTGGTACTGGATTAATGTTTATCTGCCGAATAGCTTATGTAGAAGTTAGCTACATTTTTTAATAGAATCATTGCATCAAACACAACATTTGTAGGTGCTCTCACATTTGTGTGAAGTGTCTGTTAAAATGACTGTCAAGTACTTAATCTCACTGTGATCTTATTTCTTCCAACTGCAGTTCCATAATAGTTTTTTCTGTCTTTTGTCTTTCCAGTAACTTGTGGATTCAGGTTCCCATTTTCTTTTGTACATGCCCAACACAAGCTTGTAGATTACAAACTTGGCACCAAAATGTTTCTTTTCACAGAAAGCCTTTGATACCTTTTGATTCAATGTCACCAAAGTAATTCTTATATTGTGCTTCTGAAAATATTTCCAGGTGTCACAGACTTCCATCCCTCTGCTTGTCAGTTGGAACTGTGTTGGCAATACCTGCTTACTTTTTGCTTTTCCCTACTGGACTACTAATGCTTTTGCATACCTGGCAATTTTCTTCTGTAAGGGTGTCCACATTCAGAATTTTCAAATGTCCACACTCATCGCTGAAATGCCACTGTTTAGTGTACACATACGCAGTAATTGTATCGTAAACTGGTGGTCACAGCCAATGCACAAACACTAGCCATTTCGCACTTTGGGTGACATTGGAAGGAATATTTAATTATTACAGTTTTCTTCCCACTATTTCCAATGTGGCAGCTAGTTCTTTTTCATCTTAAAGTTTTTTTAATAATCATTAATGTTTCTTCATATTCACAATAGTTTAAAGTGGATATGTTGCACATCTCCACCCAGATTTTCAGAGTTGAATTCTGTGACTTCGAACTTGAAACTGTGCTTTGAACTTTGTGCATGGTTTAATGTCACTGGATAGAGATAGTCACTTTTACACTCTGGCCACTTTAAGAGAAGTTTAAGTCAAGCATGGAGACTTTATTTTGTGAATTCTCTAGAATTTTGTTATTGTGTAAATTCTGTAGAATTCTGATACTAATCACATGGAGGTGACAAATATTAGAATAATGATGAGGGGAAGGCAGTTATTAAAATATGTAGGCAAATAAAGGATCGTTCTGATTGTGCACTATAAATTCTAGTTCCATTTTTCTCTAGGTTGTTTCAGTGCTGTAATATGATGTAAGAATGGTCATATGGATGATCAAATCATTATCATTATTATAATTTCAAATTAAACTGTTGCTCAGTGCCAGATTTGTTGGATGCACACAACAGCTCTGTTCAGATTAGCAGCTGTACCACAAACCTGCCTCATTAGTTATTTCTGGCTATAAGAATACTTGAGTTGACTGTGCTGTTCCCTTGCAGGATACACACAAGAAAAACCAGTAGCAGTAATCGTAGCAAGGTAAAGCGTTTCTTTCTGCTAGCATTTCACAGCATTATTGCTAATGTGGAGTGCATGACTTGAAAACCTCACTATAGTAAGAAATCTATGTAATGTGTGTACACAACATATGGGACCAACATCTCTGTGCACAAAATGTAGGAAAATAAGAATTTTAATTAGTGTATGGAAGATTGAAAGTAGACTTAAAGATCAGTTTCAGTTATCATAAAAAGTTAAATTCATGATCATTAAATTACATTTCACAAGACTGAGGCTCTCACAACAGTGACTATGATGAATAGTATCTTATGTAATGTGACACTTCCATCTTCAGGGTACCCTCACAGGAACCTGCTGCCTCTATCTTTCAGGGCACCTTGAAGACAGACACATGTTCATTCACAACATTAAATTTCTAGCAGGCTACACAACATCATATTTCTATTGTACTTCAGTTTTGCCTGGAACAAGTATGTAGTTATTCCTTACCATACTTCAGTGCTATTACTTTACCATAAGTTACATGATTATAATACATAGCTATGATTCAGTATTTGTGTTCTAAGTTATGTGTTTAATACTGCAGGCCATACACTGCTATGTAAGTCTTAGTGAGGGCATTCTGCAGGGATAGCATGGTGTATTTTACAGCTGTATAAATATGGTAAATTTTATTTAGCTTCATTGTCCCATCCTCACTGCAGGCCCCTTCCCAAAATACTATGATAGAAGATTTATATTGTTTTGCAAACTATCTCTGGTATCATCACCACCACCGCCACCATCTATTATTATTATTATTATTATTATTATTATTATTATTATTGTGCTTTTAGATTCTTATCAGTCTGTGAAATTACCTATTTTTAAATTAATTTTTGTGATTTCCACACATATTTAAAACACAATCTTCTGATTTGTTTCATGTCTTAAAATTTTTCAGTGTTACAACACTAACAAAGAATTCGCATTGCAATAATTTAATACCTATGCTTTCAAATTGCACGGGTAAACTATGTTGACTATGTAGTAAATGTCAGATGTTAGAAACATGAAGTACTGTGTCTGATAATTGATGTGTCCATGTTGCATAAAGCCTTAATAAGTACTGATGTATGTAATGAATGGAATAATATCACAATCTATTTTTCTCTGTTGTTGAAACAATTTATTTTTGTGGCTCTAGAATTATAAGAAATTCAAAGTGTAAGTGAATTTTAACATTTTTGTGCTCAATAAAATCTGTTTTACAAACAATGTGGAATGAAGGTTCATGGCTCTCTAATGGTACACAAAAACAAATACAACACCATTTGCTATAATATGCAGTACTTATATACAAACTATTCCCAGCACCACATCAAATACAATACTGTACATTACATAACCAATGCTTATATTACAACCACCATTTACAAAGAGCACTATTTACTGTCCAGACATATACTTGTGTGTGTTATAAATATAAAACCAGTGACTCTGGCATGTATGAAGTTTATTTAAAATCATCTGGATTAAACATTCCCTGAAACAAAGAAACATAATTTAATTGCTAACAATCCGAAGAAAATTATACAAAATTTCTTTCTTCCTTTGTTCATTGCCAGTACAAATGTGAATGTAGCTTCTCTCTGTTCTTAAAACTTGGTTTTCAGAGCTGATTTTTCCTTCATAAATAAATGCTACATAATCTTACATATAATACATAAGTTTGTGTTTCCTTTGTTCATTGAAAAGTGGAGTTATATCTTGGTATAGAATGACATTGACCCACCATCACCGCAGTACGGCACGATGTCACTTTGCAGATGAGATGGCCTCCAGATATGGAGGGTAGCTGTAACTGTACTGAACAAGCAATTATGGACAGTCAACAAGGGGTGATCCTGCAACGTGGAGTTTATGGTGAGATACCGCCACCCCACACTAAAACTAGTATATTAAGAAATGTGTTGACAATGCCTTGGGTGGGCTCTTCTGATTATAAGTTCATTAAAGGTGGAGAATTTCTTGCTTCTCAAGGATGCTTCTCCATGCAGTTACAGTGTGAATATATTTCTTACCATTTTTGTGTACAAACAATTTACATACTGCCTTGTCCTTCCAGTGGTGACAGTAAACATTATGCCTTCTCCCTACTATGGAAAGCAGTGGTAAACTGTGAAGGTCAGTACTGCACATGCTTTTAAACCTCACTCATTTGGTTTCATAATTATTCAGGCTCTACTGTGTGATAATTGTGTTCTGTTTACACAAACAACATATAAAGTGATACCTGTTACATGACTGGCTTTAAATAATCAGTATACTATGACTGAAACCTTGAGAATATTCCTGAAGATTCTGAGAGACTGACATATGTCATATGTGATAATGGGTACAAAACATATTTAATATGTGATCAGTTTACGGTTGACATGAATAGGACAATCTGTATCACAGAATTAGTAATTTCACTGTGACACACTACAGGAGCAGCTCTCTTTCATTCTGATCCTGTGTTTTCAGTGTGAAGGTGTCAGCCTTGGTTAGCTCTTGTAGATTGGAGGTATGATCAATGAGAGACTGTGTGTCTTCCCATCTGGAGATCAAGCATATTTATTAATGCTCCAATGTGGAAACACTGGAATCTGGACAGACTTATGGATGTGGAAAAGTTTACTATAATGCCATTATCATTACCACTTTCATGTATCTTCTCATGCCCAACTGTTGGTTTGAAAATATTACTACCAATCTACGCTGCATAACATCGCAGAAGAGTGAAGATGTCATTTACACTGAGGCAGAAACCTGAAATCACACAAATATCTTCTCCCCCTAGTTTTGCAATGATATCTGCTAACAAAATTTGCACATAGTACTTGGGGAATTGATCCAATACCTGCTCTAATTCCTCACAGAAGCATTCTTTCTAGCAGTTTTATTCTCAGTTGGGACATGCACATTAACAATAGGATCAAGCCAGTGACATCAATATTATATATTACATCCTGACTAACTAACTGGATGGAGCAGAGTTCTTCCTGAGAAGCCCACAGTTCCTCAGCTAGTCACGAAATTCTTTGCATTTTACAGTACCCAAAGGTTCATTAGTGTGTTCACAAGAGTCCCTATCCTGAGCCAGATTAATCCAAGTCACGCCCTCCCACCCTGTTTAAGATCCATGTTAATATTATCTTCCCATCTATGCCTACATTCTCCAAGTGGTCTCTTTCCTCCAGCTTTTCACACCAAACCCCTGTATGCATTTCTCCCTCATACATATTGATTTGATCATCCTAATAATATTTGGTGAGGAATACAAATCATGAAACTCCTCACTGTGCATTCTTCTCCATTCTCCTGTTACTTCCTCATCTTAGGCCCAATTATGTTCCTCAGCACCATATTTTCAAACACCATAAGCCTATTTTATATTAGTCTCACCGTGCATATTTCACAATTCACTGTTTATAAAACACCGATGAAATGCACTTCACTTTACCACTTTTTTATTTCAATGGACCCCTACATATGTTTCAGTTTATGCAAAACCATCATCAGGGGGTTTCAAAACTACATCCACTGGTATTTCTGTCCTTAGTGTTATGCAATATCTTAGGCGAAGAAAACCCATTATTTCGGATTATCATCCCAACCTCACTTAATACGCATGCGCCAAACCCCCACACAGCTATACAAACACTAACTAAAGACAGCTCGACAGTACACACCACAACATGAAATAGACAACAGACAACAGTAGGTATGTCATTCGAATCAAAAGTGTCAACTTACAAAATTATATAAACTTTAATATAATACTGATACTTACTCACTATCTTACAGGACATACAAAACCAAGAACAAATAATAACCAGATGTAACACAGTGATCCATACTGCAGCATTTTACCCTCTTGAAACGAATTTTAACGAATTCTCAACAATTTTATACTTGGTGCGTCTATTTACATTTTTCAAAAAACTCTGATTTTAAACTGATTTTATAAGTGAATGGCAATTGAACACTAAGATATTGCATAACAATAAGGACAGAAATACCAGTGGATGTAAATATATGTAGTTTTGAAACCCCCTGATGATGGTTTTGCATAAACCGAAACATATGTAGGGGTCCATTGAAATAAAAAAGTGGTAAGTGAAGTGCATTTTGTCGGTGTTTTATAAACAATGAACCATAAGCCTATACTTGTCCCTTAAAGTGTAAGACCTAGTTCCATTCCCATACAAACAGGCAGAATTATAGTTCATATATTTTAATCTTTATGCTTTTAGATAGCAGGGAAGACAAAAATTCTGCCATGAATGGGAGCAGGTATTCCCCAAATTTAATCTGCTATTAATTTCTTCGTGCATGTGATTTTGATTTGTTAATGTTATTCCCAAATATACGAACTTTGCCACATTTTCAGAGAATTTATTAGCTATCTTTGTTTGACTTTGTCTTGCACTGTGTTGGTAAGACATGAACATATACTTAGTTTTCTCAGCATTTACTTCTAGACCATTCTCCTTACAGTGACTAATAAAGTGTTTGTGTTTTTCTTTATAGTATTTTGGTTTGTTCCCAATAATGTGACAGCAGTGTAGACCACAAGGTGATGGGTTCTACTCAATTTCAATCCCTCTGCATTTAGTACACTACATACTACATCCTATCATGAACAAATTCTGCTTTCTTAACAGCTGCTATGATTCCCTTACATATGAATGTTCCTGTCCATAACTGATTATTCTCATTACCATTTCCATAAAAAGTATATACCGTATATTCTCGAATCTAATGCGCATCCGAATCTAATGCGCACCCAGTTTTTGGCGACTTCTTAAACGAAAAAAAGTTAGTTCGCGATTCTAATCCGCACCTTTCCTTCAACCACCCCTTGCCCACGGGGCGACTGATTGAATAATATTGGATGTTACCAATGCGTTAAAATCCGACGCTACGCCTGTGGCCGATGAGTCATACCAATAGAGGCGGGGCCTTTCTCAACAGACGTGCGCAATCTCGTCTGAAGCCAGCTGAGCCTTAGTTGTTGAAACGTGGGAGGTGCTTGTTCCAATTTGTCGTGTACCGTAGTTATGGAAGAGGGACGCCCGAAATCTAAACGACTCTCATATACGGCAAAGTTCAAACGTGAAGTTATTCGGTGTGCAGAGGAGAATGGAAACCGCAAAGCCGCTGCAATTTTTGGAGTTGATGAAAGCAGCGTTCGACTATGGCGGAAACACAAGGCAGCGATGACATTGTATGGGAGGACGATGTTGAAGATAAACATGATAGTGACTGGGTGGAGAGCACGGATAATGATTCAGTTATGAGTGATGACGGCGAGTCTGATGAATAATAAATTATAATAATAAATAATAAAATAATAGATTATTGTATTGTATTGTTCTTACGGCACGTACAGCAGCGCAATCATTTTTCCAAAATCCAGCTCTAGACCGCGAATCTAATCCGCACGCGGATCTAATACGCATCTGATTTTTTAGCCCTCTAAAACTGTAAAAAGGGTGCGCATTAGATTCGAGAATATACGGTAATCGTCTACTGATGCATTGCCATCTTGTCCCACTTGACCCCTGATATTTCCACCAAATCACACTTATACTTTGCCATTTCTCTATATTATTTTCAATATGCCTGACCTGTAGAGACTCCTGAAATTTCAATTTCCAATCTTGTGTCCGCTTTCCATTGCGTAGGTTGTTAACCCTGTGACCAGTCCCCCCCAAGCTTGAGGATCACGCCCTGTCAGCTCTCCACACATGAATATACAATATACTTGCAACTACCCCCCATATCTGGATGCTGCCGCCTCCATCCACAACCTGAGGACACCATACTGTGGTTATAAGAGAACCACTTCAACTGGTGATGGCAGTGTGTGTGTCCTGTGAGCTCAACACCCCCAACCTTGATAGAAATATTTATTCACTCATATGGTTTTATTGTGTGAAACGTGTGTATACTAAACCTTAGCACGACGAAGAATAGAATCCTTTGTAGGGTCATAAGGATGATCTTTTGATGGAATCTCTAATATTGATGGAACAGGTTGCAGGTGACTGTCAATGCAGTGACGAATCATCTCTGCTACCTAGAATGATACAATAGAATATATCACTATTTCATAATGGAATTTCTCATTTTTATATTCGTGACCTATTGTTAAGTTCTCCTGTCATGTAAAATATTAATTTAAAAAAACTAATTGGCCTGCTTAGGAATCGTTTGTGTGATGTTAGCCTATACATGGACATTTGTAGCAGAATGTTCATATGATTCTGCAGTCACCACAACACCAAGGAGAAGTGTCAGGGAAGTGGGAGAAAGGAAAATAAAAGGAGCAAATCCACAAGTCTGTTTACAGTCTCCACGCTTGCATGCTCTAGAAGCCAGCCTGTGTCACAGAACTGGCAGCTCACAATATTTCAGCAGCTAATTCTATTATGATAGTACAAATGTTCATTTTCTTTGTCAGCTGTGGAACCAGAGAAAGTTTCCAATACAGCAGAACCTCCTCGTTCATGGTTGTGCTTGCATAAACGTGCAAGTAATATACAACAGACTGTATCTGCCCGCCTGTCTCACTCAGCAGCTGTCTAGATAATTGTGTGATGTGGAATGTACTTCATCTGTACTGTTCACATTTTTGTTGCCCTCGCGTTTTAATTATATCTGAAAAGTGTGATATACGTGCTGATGGAAAGGGGAATGGACATTGCTGCAGGTGGACACCATTATGTTATCAAATAAATGATGATGCATTTTATCAAGACAAATGAATACAAGAACAAAGGAAGCATTACAGCCAGTGCTGCACCAAGTGTGAAAATTTCGTGTGCATGTTGTCATGACCCTTCCTTGAAAAGATGGAAAGGGTCTTGTCTGTGAATAGCTGAAAGATGGAGATGGAGGCTGTCATGGCACCAGACAAGGAGGTGTATGACTTGCTGAAGAAGACAAAGCAATCGAACATCACCTCTTTCTTCGTCTTCCATCTCCCCCTCAGTCATGGACTCCACATCAACCACCATGTTTATTGATCATTAACTTACATATTATCATGTTTTGTGCATCTCTTGTTCCCCTGACCCCATTCTTCCCACAAGGTCTTAACTTTGGGCACTGCAGTTTTCACAGTCTGCGGGATTTTTCAAGAATGTAACCAGCATGAACAACAAGGGCTTGCTGTGTTTCAGCAGCTAAGATTTTTTCTGAAAGGCAGCTGTCCATTTCTTGTTAAAAGGTAAAGCAACCCCATTACAGGCCTAGACAGGCCCTGAGGGGTCCAGGAGGTTGAGGCTCCCAGATTTGTAGACAATCAGCACATGAAGGTGGTAAGGTTGTCAGCCCTACGCACCGGCCGCCTTTACCCCCCAGGAAATATTCCTGGTACTCATTTCTGTTAGAGGCTGAGTCGACCCCAGGGCCACAGTGCGACCGAAACGATTATGTCAAGGAATTAATTCCAATGACACCATCGGGAATCGAACCCGCGACGTTCCGGTTTGTAGCGTAGTGCCTCAACCA
Organism: Reticulitermes speratus; assembly: GCA_021186555.1. Lineage (NCBI taxonomy): Eukaryota > Metazoa > Arthropoda > Insecta > Blattodea > Rhinotermitidae > Reticulitermes > Reticulitermes speratus. The sequence goes on along the minus strand of JAJKFL010000003.1, from coordinate 31,815,492 downwards.
ACTACGCCACCGCGCGCCCCCCATTTCTTGTTACTTGAATATTTTAAGATATACTGTGTGGAAAAATGGTGCTATTATCTACCACTGTATGCAGAAAATTACACTGCCACTTGCAGGATTAATTTTTGTGCATATGTGTGAACTTGAGACACTGTGAGTTTCAAATCTCATGGAAGGATAAAACTGATATATAAAACTGATCTGATGGTAAAATCAGGAGTAAAATATACCTATACATCCACTAACAGGAGATTAAAGACGCTAACAATAACACACTGTATAGGGGTCTGTTACAGAGATGCTATACAAGCACATAAATAAAACTCGGGGGGAAAAAGAGTGGAGAACAAATAAAGTAGCTTGTTTGACATGTGAAAAAATGTTTATAAAGTTACTATGTTAATGAAGGGATACTTGCACTCACAGCAACAATTGGAAGCATAATATAATACAAATAATGGTGATAATTTAGAGCAAATAACTTTGTTTTAACATACAAGTAACATGGAAGGACAAAGTGTTACATATATTAAGTTCAGAAGTTTAATAAAAATGAATATTGAACTATTATCACTAAAATCTTGGAGATGAAAATTTACAGTACATTTTGATTGATGAGGATGATATCTATATCATCTCTTCTCACAAATCGCTTGAAGCATTCTTCAATTTCACTGACGCTGGTATCTGGAAATAAACATACCATTACAAGGTTATTCAAAAGAAAGAAAGACATCATGGTAACTGAGAACACTATCCTACAAACTGAAACAAATTAAACATTGAAATATATGAAACCCATGTGTGTACATTTGTGAACAACACTATAGCCTGATGAATGTGTCTCATGCACTGTGGTGACCTTATTGACCTAGTTTTATCTCCAGAAAAGGAAATGCCTATCCCATTCTTTTGACAAGATATTTCTGAAGCTTGGTCAGGATCTGTCAACTGCCATGTCACAGGAGTTGAGAAGATAGGGAAAGACTCGAAGTGTCACTATATTACATTGTGTTTAACAGTGAACTGCTCCCACCATTTCTCACTAGTCACAACTTTCTCCAAATGAACCAAGAAAATGTTTCTTCATGGGTTACATATCAAGTCATTCCAAACTTACCATCCAGTGGCATTATGGATAAGGCCATTGTGCCTTAATTATAGCAAGGTGTAGAGAAACCGGGGAAATATGCCAAAAAACCATATGTTACGGACTGGTTTAGACAAATGGTTGTTTAGCTGACATTTCCACCAGAACATTTGTTTAACTTTAAAAACTAAAACATCAGAAAAATTCTACATTATTTAACTCTTTAATGCCCATCCCTTATATGTGTGTGTGATCTTAGTCGCAATGAATTCTCACTGGTGAAATCTGAGAACTTAATTAGAACAAAAAAATGCTTTGGATGAGTACAAACTTTTAAGTTTTTAGGAAAATACCTGACAGTATGTGTGGGCCAGGATAGCGTAGTCGGTATAGGAACTCGCTATGGGCTGGAAGGTCCGGGGATCGAATCCCAGTGGGAGCGAGATTTTCTGCACCCATCAAGAACGGCCCTGAGGCCCATCCAGCCTCCTACACAATCGGTACCAGGTCATTCCAAGCGGTAAAGCAGCTGTGGCATGGCTTTAACCACCCACCCCCATCTAGTGCTGAGGTTTAAGAAAGAATTAAGCTATACCTCCACTCCCCCTCTGTGCCTTCATGGCAGGACACAGGGTGAACTTTACCTGACAGAATGTGTTTAACATTATATGCAACTATAAGGTGACACACCATTTTCAGATGATCAATTAGGAAATAATACTCTCCTTATATTCATTTAAATACAGGCTTCAATGACTTAAATAATTTGTTTTTGGTGATGTGTGCTGTCCACAACCTCAACTTCATATTTTATTTATTCTGTTACTGGCCCAATATGTGGGAAGTCCCATTTATGACAATTTAAATCTTAACGTTTTAATTTCTTGGATTTTTTGTTTCTTTATACAATTGTTTGTTTCGGTGGCTCTCGTGTACAAAGTCACGGAAGTTTTGTGGCTGTATTACTTACTCTTATCAACTACCATAAAATTTGGATGTCTGTTTTTATTTATCTCTCCAACTCCTCCCAGAAGAAAGCCCACACAAGTATCCTAGAAATAAACAAGATATATGCATATTAAAATATGACAATTCTAAATACTTTCCTTCAGGACATGACCTAATATTCTTAACCTTTAGCACAGAGCATTTTAATTCCAACTTTCTCACTCATGACCAGGAATGTTCAATTTAAATGTCCATTTCTGCACCTTTCCATATTATGCATTGTCTTTCATACATTTTCCTAGGCCAAAGAGTTCAAATAAAAAGCATATAATTAAGAATGATTCCTTCCACTTACACTTGAAGTTTGGAAACAATCACCCTCTTTTACACAGCTTCATTTATGATTCTTTTTAAATTTATTTTCACTCTATATTTCAGTTCCTAAAAATATTCAATACAGAAATATGTGAGGTGTGCTCTTCTACTAAGATTGCAGACTGTTCATTGTTGTTGATGCGATTTCATCAGGTACTTAGTCGTAATACTGTGTTGTGTAATGAATGGTCAGTCTCTGTGTTATCTGAGTGTCAAAGGTTGCCATATACTACAGGTGATGAATAGGTTCATTTCCATATCTTCTTATACTGGAATGTAGGAAGTGCTTATATTTCAAACAGGCCAGATATCTCAAAGTGACTGGTACAAAAAGGGACTAATGAAATTGCATTCTGATAAACCACAGTCCTTTCCCAACTACAAATTTCTGTGTAAATATTTATAATCAGGTAACAGTAGAAAATAGTGCAGTGAATACCTTCTTCAGTTATTTCTTAACTGTAAGGATTTGTATGTGATTCTTGTGTGTCACAATTTCATGTTTATGTCCATCTTCCACACAGCAATTCTGTTGCTCTCCCTCAGAGAAACAAAACGTGAGAACACAACTGCAGGATGCCCACATGAACAATTAGCAGTTGAAGCAACACTATATAAAAAATGGTTACTGATAAACGCCTACATGCTATGCGATTCTAAATGCAGCTGGTTCAATGGCAGGCTAAGGAGGTGTGGATTTTAGAAAAGGGTTCATGAAACAAACAGAGGTGTTTCCCATCTGTAGACTGAAAATCAACAAAATGAGAATGGGCTACATATAATTCACAACTGCTGCAAATTTCATAAGGGTGTTAGTAAACACACTTACTCATCTGAAGTGGACAATTCAATCTGAAGTAAACCACAGGCAATCTTTTAAACCTATGGGTGCATTTAAGGCAAATCTGGTGATAAAGAGTTCTGTTTTTATAAATACAGACAATTTTAATCTGTTCTCCAGAAATATGTTTGCCACTTCACATAAAAATAATGACAAGGAAAATAATTATGTGTATGCAGCTTTGTGTGAGACTTGGAAAATGAATTATGTCAAGATTCAAGTAACATACATATTGCGAATTGATATAATTTTTATGGCTGCATACCAGTGTGGCTTTAACTCTTGCACAATTAGTTAACTAAAAGTTACTTCTGTCTGTGTGTGTGTGTGGTGGGACAACAAATATGAGTCACCATATGGATATGACATCATGTCATATAATCAACTTTACAGAACAATCGCACAATATCTGCATTCTTAACAAGCATAACCAATTTTGCATTAATCCAGAATTCTCCTGCTATCTGCTACTTACAACTGATGTGTATCTGAAATAGGCTATTCCAAACCTTAATGTTAGACAAAACACTGGTTGTGTTACTGTGATTCATTCAGCATCATGCCATGAAGTCTGGTTAAAAGTGAACAGCAATATGATTAAAACAGAATATCATCATCTGAACTCCCATACTTTTGACCACTGTTCACACTGGATTAGCCGCAACAACTTGGTATCCATTTTTGTTTGCTAAATAGTATTATATGTGCACCTACTTCATCACCAATCACAGAGACGAGCTTCCCCTTTATTGCAGAATGAAGTGCCATATTTCACAAGCTCAAAATTTATGTTAACACACGTCGTTCTATTTAAATCCCACGAAGGTGTGATTTTACGATCAGCTGACTTAATCACACGTGATCACTCTCTTCGTGCAAATTATAGAAGGCCATGGAGATGTGCTCGCTGTGCGTCGCTAGTTGTTAGTCACAGACAATCTAGATGTTACTAGACTGTGCCGCTCATACTTGCCAGTAAAATCATGTTGGCCAGCCTGTATAATTGACTTTCGTGTGTGATCTGGGTCATATTTGCTGGTGATAAATTCGAAGGGTGGAAGGACTGCGTGATGGTCAAGTATACGTGAATGTCCGGTGAGGTAAAGAAAGCAATGTTCGAAGCGCGAAATATCTTTTTTTGAAATATGATATTTGTTTGTTTTACCGATCATAACTAACCACAGGGTATCCGTTGGCCATCGCAGAGGTTTCGGTACGTACGCATTACCAAAGTATCATATTTTTACCTGTTTGGAAAAACTGCTTCAAAATGAAATGGTACTTACAAACGCTTCTTTAATCAAAAGTACTTGAATGTGCGTATGCTACCAGTGTTGGCCAATTGCGCTAGTAAACCAGAGCCCAAATGCAGTGGTGGGAATTGGGGAGGTTAGAATAGTTTTCATTTTGATAAACAACCCTGAAATCTTCCCTGGGTGTACGTGGTTAGTCTTATGGTGTAGTACATTTTGTAGCTATACATTTTGTATAGACATTTGCAAGCCTTTCAGTCACATTTAAATTACGTTCTGTTATTGCAGGTTATAACTTAGGACCTCATTTCAGAAAATATTACAGAATGTATTATACTGAAAATGTAAGAGTATGGCACAAAATATGCATAACATAAAACTTTTCAGTTTTCAGGTGAACGATGCCAGCAGAACACAGAATGGCTGATTCTGCAAGTAGTCAAGTGCTTGAAGCACGGGAGGCATTTAATATCTTGCTGGAAATTTCAAAGCTTCTCAATACAGGCCTGGATCCAGAGACACTGACTATCTGCATTCAATTATGTGAAAATGGAGTGAATCCAGAGGCTTTGGCATGTGTTGTGAAAGAAATCAGGCGAGAAGTTACAGCAATTAGTCAAGGTGAAAAACAAAACTGAAATTCATATTTTCAAGAAGGAAAGGTCTTCATTGTTTTTATTAAAGGTGGTTTCTAACCACCATCTTTGTTTTATGTCATAATCAGTGCATAAAGCACAAGTAATTTAATACATTTAATAGCTTCACAAAATGACAAAAAATAAACAAGAGTAAATACAAATGATCTGTGTTTACAACTTCATGTAAAAACTCACTAACATAACAGGGATTATTTTATACCTGTATATTCCTCTTATAGGAATGTCAACTGTATTCACTGCTAATCATACAAACAAAAATTACTCATTGTTCATCAGCACAATGTTCTCTCCTTACAGCTCATCTGTTGTCTTCTTGTTCCTTTTATCGCCTTCTTGAACTTCCGCTTTGAACTGAAACATTATTTAGTTAGATTCAAGTGTGTAAAGAATGAATGTGCAATTCAGGTAGTGTTCAGCAGCATGAAGTAATATATTCTTACCTCTTCTGTATGTTTACCATAGTATGATTTATTTTCTATTACTACTTCTTTACATCTTTCTTGTTCAATTAGGAATTCTTTTGCATCCCATGCCTGAGATCCATCTTTGAACAAAAATATGGATCTATCATCTGCCACCAAGTACCTGAAATACAGAACAAAATAAAAGTTCATTACAGTCTTCGACATGAATTTCATTACAAAATTTACATCCAAGTCTGAGGTCTGAACATGTGCTATTTGAATTATGAAGAATGTTTACATATGATTAAAAATACAGATGTAAGAGGTCAAATGTGAAAAGTTCCTGTCATCTGTTTTCGCATGACCATTTCAGTATAGGTATATAGTAGAAAGAATGATGGTTTTCCGACCTATATAGTAGTAGTACTGGATCATACTGGGCACCTAAATGACTTGTGCCTAACCTTTCTGCTTGGATGTGATTGTTCCACAAGCTGCTTTGCCATAACTTGGTAATTTCTTCAGTTTCTTCTCTTGAGGGATTTCCATCAACACTTACAAATGTCATTAGTGTACGGCCCTTCTTGGTCAATTTTAACAGATTCTCTGGATTAGTCATGTCTATCTGAAACATGATTCACATACTCAGGAAATTATCATGACATTGTATTCTTACAGCTTAAGGATTATGTAAGGAAAATTCAGTCTGTTGATATGAACATATTGTTCCAAATTAAATACAAGGTCACCCCATGACATGCCTATGCGGGCACAGGCGGGTGGTGGTGGTACAGCTGCCACCCATTCGCTACCTGGCACTAGAAGGGGGTGGGTGGTCAGCATGCTTTACCCCCCAGGAAAGACCCAGTACCCATCCTTTCTGAATTAAATCAGTTCAACAGCAAGAAAATGGGGAAAGGAAGCAATATCACAACTAGTAGTTTCCAACATATATGCTATCCACAATGGTGCAACAGGCATTTTTATGGCTGTGTTCTCTAAAATCTGTCCTAGATGATCTGGGCACAGGCCCTTGTCATTAGTGATATACAGGGTTTTTGTTATATGATGCTATGTAAGACTGGTGTAAGGGCTGAACAAGTCTAAGCTGGCTTGCTTTTACAAGCATGTTCAAATCATAATTTGAAAACCCCTTATTATAGAAACATTCAGTTGACAATTTAAGCAAAATGTCACAGCAGTTGTGATAGTCATTCAAAAATCATGGTTAGAGTAGTATGGACAAATTTTGATTACTGCATGTGGTACTGGATGCATTTCACATGGTGAATATAATATTTTGAGTATATGACATAATCTTTCACTGTCTGTTTTGTGTGTTATTTAACGACACTATCAATTGCTGAAATTACATAGCTTCAGTGATGAACGAATGACCATGGGGCACTGGTGGTATGATACTGACAGACGAGAACTGAAGTACTTTGAGATAAACCTGTCCCAGTGCCTCTTTGTCAACCACCAATTCCACATGGACTGGCTTGGGAATGAACCTGGGCCTGCATGGAGAGGAAGGAAAGACACAAAGAAGGATGCATGGAGTAACTGGGTGTATGACTCACCATGGACTGACAGATGAGGATACTATTGACAAGGACATCTGGAGAAACTTAGTTTTTGGCGAAGGAAACCCCAGTACAGTGGAAAAATCTTACGATGAATTAATGTCCACATCAAATATTTGCTATTGGCCATTAACACGTTCACTGCCAGGCATTTAAATCCCTGACGGTGTTAAATTGCCAGCGATTTTTTGAATGTTAAACAACTAGTGCATCATCTTATAAATTATAAAATATAATTATATATGAAATGCATATATTTTTTCTAGTTGTCAGCTAGGTTTTAATAAAGATGTAAAATATGTTTCCTGAAAGAACTTATTGTGTGCGTGGCCTATATAAGGCAAAAGAGCAGAGTATACTTTAGATCTACTAAAGTCGACGCTGGCAATTTAAAACATAAATACTTAAATTGACCATGGTCGACTTTGGCAGTGAATGTGTTAAGAGAAACATTTCTGTCTTAATCATTTTTACATATTTGTGATTCAACATGGTCTGCCACTGTCCAACCATGGAAGCCTTCAGAAATTCACAACCTTTCTTGGTTCAGCCCCCTGACCACCAATTCTCTGACAAAAGTTCTTCTAAAAAGAATAAGGAGCTGTATCCTGCCAGGTGCAACACTTCTTAGTATGAACACATCAAGGCCTTCAGCCAAAATAACGAACCACATAGCATAAGCACACCTGTTAAAGTTTGTTAAGGCACCATTTATAGATGATTAGTAAGGAGGAATGGTTTTAACTTTCTCACTTCAATCCTTACAATGGATGCAGCATGTTACTCTGAAACGTTGGTATCCACCAATGAGACTATGGGGTCACCACACAGATGACCAACACCTGAATACATTACCACAGTGAAAACCAAATCTTACACAGTCTATGTGTGTGAAGATGACCCATACATTAAACTGCTGTTAACCTACCACTGACTAGGTCTGCATTTACAAATTACCTATAATCAAACTTAAAGTATCATAGAAAAATTATGAACATATATAATCCTTGGATGCCTGGCTTATATTATTTCAAGTTTCATCCAAATTTTTTATTCTCTTGCAAAAATGACAATATTTGAAAATTTTGGGAAAATAAAGTGCCAAACAGTATTATAACGAATATAAGGGTGTTCCATATTCTGTTCCTTACCATACAATTTTCCTCATGCCACAATAATTCACTATACAGCCCTTACAGCATGATAAGAAACCCATAGATCAAACTACCTAAAAAATGGCATGAAAATGAACTTACAAGGTATGTGTGACTTGGCAAATGAGGGATTAAGTATGTTTAACAGTATCCAGTACATATTAACTTACCTTACTGAAGTCGAATTTTGGTTGTGGACGCAGATGTTCTGGCAACTCGTCGTGTTCTAAGGGTTCATCATCTTCCTATACAACATGAAAAATAAACTTTACACATACTGCTGTATCACACTTTTGTATCAAGCTCTTCGATTTTAAATTAACTACTACAGATTTACCTCCCACTGTTCAAGTAACCGTTCTAGATCTGCATCATTGTAATCACGAATATCCTTTTTCGCCCACGCAGGCTTATCTGTGTCTTGAAACTTCTTACACTGTATAAGACAAGTAACTGTGGTCAATAACAGTAAGTAGTACACGTGCTTCATGATGCTGATTACTATAAAATTTCCTAACCAAGAACGCTCATTGGAATTATGATAGTAAATGTTTCAAATTGCTAGCCAAAGGCCAGTACCACATCACAACCTCGCATCCACCAACACCTAACCTACGTCCCAGCTCGTTGGCACACCATCAGTGCCTATTGCAAATGAATGGGCGTGCAAGGGTAATATGTGCACAACCACAGCCCATAAATGAACTGAATAAAAATATTCCCTCTAATACGCCGTCGTATAATTCAGTGATCCATGAATGCAAGGGTCTAACGTTTCAGAACGTAATCTACCCTCCAGTTCTACACAGCACCTTCTCTGTAACTACAAGACTCATTAGATTTGTGAGAGCGCTCAGGGAAATATATCTGTGACCACCCAGGTGAAAGTCAAATGAACGTATGGAAATAAGCTCTTGTGGCACCGCAAGCGGCGTCTACGTGCGTTACCGTAGCCGGCGCTTAGGACCTGTGTTCAGTACCTCATAGATGGCAGAGAAAGGCACTTTGGCGGGCAAAGGTGAATCACCAGGAAGGTAGCATTTCGCAATTGCTTTTCTGTCCGCTGTGATGTAGTACATGAGCAGTATTTGTGTCAAAGGTATGTAACATGTCAGAATCTTCACACCAATACCTTGGAGCTGTTCTGTTTGATGTGATAAGCTGCACCTCATATCTGAGCTTTAATTGGGTTGTGCAACAGTTTGAGGCATGAAGGGGCCTGCATGAGTGGGCTGGTGAATGTAATATTGGCAGTGTGTTAGGTGTCTGTTGGAGTGTAAGAAATAGGGGTTTTATTCGTGATATGTGTGCTTTTCTTTGCAGGGAAAATATAAGTGACATGTCTTGGTAATGCTACATTTACTTAAACCAACTGAGAATCAAGATTTGGATATGGCACTTGTAAGTGCTGACAACAAGGAAGTATTGCAGATGTGGTATCAATTGGATGGTAGTGCTCAACCACCTTGCTACGGATTGCAGCCTACTGCCAACCACATTTCAAAATTTAAGGTTTGAATTAAATTTATATCTTCATCGAAAATAGAGATAATTGATGGAGGTGAGTGGTTAAATTCAAGCCATGGCACTTCTACCCAAAACAGTTTCCAATTTTTTTTTCTCCATTCTTCAATTACAGTTACGAATGAGGGCATTCTGGATGTAATGTTTGGTTGGAGAACATTATTTTCTGCCAATAAATAAATAAATAAAGAAGTTAGTGAGTTAGTAAGTAAGGAACCTAAACCTAATGACCAACATGACTGTATTTCAGTCTTACCACAGAATTTTTCTCTATGTTTTTTAGTATATTATATTGTGTTCTGTATTATATTTTTCTGTAGGAAAAGTCACCAGAGGAGAAGGACAGAACACTGGTGTTAACAAAGAGAATGAACTCTTTGCTGTCATGGTGAACCTTTTCCCATAGGAACTACAGGATACTTACATCATCACTGCCCTGGAGCAAGTTAGTATGCAAGTATAATTTGTATAATTTAAAATAATAGATATTGTGTGAAATATGTACATTGTGTTATTAGGGTTGATAATCCTCTACACTGCATAATAAAATGTAGTGTTCACCAAATAATGTCAAGGTTACAAAATTAAGAAGGAAGGGACTGGCAGAGCATGGGAGGTTTCAGAAATTATATGCTTTGTAGGTCAGAGAAACTGAATGCAAGAGAAAACAGTTCACTGGCCATTGTTCACGACTCAATGGAAGAGATTAATCGGGGGGGGGGGGGGGGGGCCTAGATACAGATGACAGTTATTATCATCATCTTACATAAGGTATGATATTCCTGAAGGGACTGATCTGGCTCAGGGTGCTTGTAAACCCAGAATGAATGTCCATACTCTATGTAATGTGGGAAGCTTCTGAACTTGTTGGGCAACTGCTTGCTTTACAAGAAGGTAGTCTTGTGATCTGGATGACCAAGAAATGATCCATCAGTTTCAGGCAGAGGAAAAGTTTTCTCAAGTTAATCAGTTGTGTTGCTCACAGCACAAATTGTGCGAACAATAGGAGGTGGATTGCCATGTAAAATTGTGTAATTGTTCATGGGCAACAGTAACAAAATGCCTTTCCAAGTGATGAAGAATGGCCATGTGGTCGTCTGTGCACACTGTCCTCTGGAACCTCGGTGACTTCAGATTGAGCTTGTATTTTGTATTACACTTTGTGTTGTTGTTTTGTGTGTTGACCGTTGTGTAACACTGGACAATGCTGCAGCTTTAGTGTATTAGTGTTGTGTGTGCCTTGAAGAAAATATCACCATTAGAAATTCCCCCCCCCCCCCTTCTCTCTGTCTCTCTCTCTTTAGGATAGGCTTTCAGCCTGTTCCTAACCAGTTTCCAAGCATGGGCGCCTTCTTTTTTTCGGTCTTCCAATGTTTCTCTTGCTGTTTGGTGCTGTACCATATGTGCTATTTTTGCTACTCTTGTGCTTGCCATTCTGGATATATGGTCATTCAATTCCATCCGTCGTCCAAGGATCCATTCATTTATGGGTGGGCTGTTACACAGTCGTCTGATGTATTCATTCCACACTCTGTTGTTGGATCTACTTCTTGTGATTCTCCTTAACGTTGTCATTTCAGCAGTTTCCAAAGCTTTCTTTGAGTAGGCAGTATCAGGCCTTGCCTTTGTAGCATAAGCCAAAATTGGCCTGACTACAGTTTTGTAAATTCTAGATTTTGTTTCTCTTAGAGATGTATTTGTTGTTCCATGCTGTATCATTTAAACATCCTGAAATTGTATTGGCTTTGTTTATCTGATCTTTGACTTTGTCTTGCAGCAGTCCTTGACTTGTTATATCTATGCCTAGGTATTTTATTTTTAAGAGTTGGTCTATTATCCAATCATCATTCATGAACTTACATCTTAAGGGAAATTTAGCAATTGTCATTGATTTTGTATTTCCATTAGCAATTTTAATATTGAAATTTTTTGCAGCCTTGTTAAAATTAAATAACATTCTTTGGAGATCATCTTTGTTGTCTGAAAGCAGGACAGCATTGTCAGCATAGCATATGATTTTGATCTCGCTATCACCCATTTTAAAACCTTTATTATTAGGCACACTCTTTATTAATTCATCCATTATGATGTTGAAAAGAAGGGGGCTTAGCAAGTCACCCTGCCTGATTCCTCAGTTCACTGGGATGGGATGACTTCTTTCTCTGCGGACTTTTATCATGGCCAGATTACCGCTGTAGATATCTTCAATCAGTTTAGTTAAATGCACGGGTGTTTGTTTCTGGTATAAAATTTGTATAACGTCTGTAAGTTGGATTCTATCGAATGCTTTCTGTAGGTCCACAAAGCATAAAAAAGCTGGTTTATTAATTTCCAAAGATTTTTCAATTACTTGCCGTAACATGAAGATTGCATGAATACAGGATCTGTCATTCTGAATCCTTGTTGTTCATCTGCTACTTCAATGTGTTCATTAAGTTAAATGGTTAAGACTTTTGTTGAAAGTTTGAGAGTGGAATTGAGTAAATTGATGCCTCTGTAATTTTTGGGATTTCACTTATTGCCCTTTTTAAATTATCATCATCATCATTTATTCACATTCCATAAATCTGAGTTTACAACAAAGAAACAAAGGAATAGAATTGGTCACATGAAGTATTAAATAAAAGAAGTTATAAAAAGAACAACAAATATAATAAACATTGCATTGATCCGATACAAGACTAAATACAATAAAATGTAGAATTCACTTATAATTTTTTAGCTCAAAATATTCCTGTAATGAATAGAATGAATGGAAATAGAGAAAAATTTTAGGGCTATTTTATGTAGTTTGACATTATTGACAAGTGCCTTTATTTTGAATGGAAGGTTATTAAAACATCTAATTCTCATATAAAAGGTTCCCTTCTGAAATGTTGTCAACCTTGGAGATGGCAGATGAAGATCAAACTATGTCTAGTATTATTGACGTAGACTTCAGAGTTACTCTTGAATAGGTGGATGTTTTTTTTTCAATGGCTCGACAGCCCCTTGGGGGCCTAGGCCACCTCATTTTTCCAGGCCTCACGATCACACTTTTTAGACACACCACATTCGGTAGGACTCCTCTGGACGAGGGACCAGCTCATCGCAGAGACCCCTACCTGACAACACACAACACTCACAAGAGACAGACATCTGTGCCCCCGGTGGGATTCGAACCCACAATTCTAGTAAGCGAGCGGCTGCAGACCCACGCCTTAGACTGCATAACCACTGGGATCGGCTATAGGTGGATGTTATTGGCTACAAACAATAGTGTAGATAATAGTATTGTGGTTGAAGGTGTAGAATTTTGAGTTTTTTTAATTAATCTCTACATGAATCTCTATTACTAATGCCAGTGATAATTCTTATGGCCTTCTTTTGAAAGCAGAAAATATTAATAGAGTACGAAGAGTTTCCCCAAAAAATTAAGCCATAGCTCATTAATGAATGAAAATATGCGTGATGTATCATAATTAAAGCGTTGACTGACATAAAAGGTTTAATTGCATAACAAGCCCTACTTAATTTAGTAGTTAGGTGGTCGAGATGGATCCCAATTCTTATTCTCCATTCTTGAGATATTACCATCAGAAATTAAGTTTTTTATTCATGTAATCGTAGTTATGGCATATGTATTTAATTTCATGTGGTGACAGTTGTGTATAATGGAGGCAGTTGTTTCTACTTCGAGAACATTCAACATTTTAAACAGTTTTAGTGTGTGATTGTCCTTGTGATATCATTTTAGTACAACTTCACTACAAACAATAGTGAGTGTGTAAGTGACCCAATAATATAGTGCATAATCTATAGGGAGTGTTTTAAAATAAACATATCGGCTTGCGAAGTGATAAAGTAAGATTGGTGAAATAAGACGTTGACCATATACCTCTACAGAGGATTAACATATGTACATGTTTTGAGAACAGTCAGTTGTGACCCCCTGAGGATGGCTCATTGGTGAGCCGAAACATGTTGGGGCTTTTTATCAAACAGTTTTCGAATAAGATGTGTTCAAAAATCACCAACTAATGCACATAAACTTTTCAATAGTTTATTCTTAAAATTTTTTAACACATCTCATTTGAAAATGCACGGTAGATACAACGTTAAGTTTAGTTTTCGAATATTTAAGTGTTTTTATAACAAGTGCATTTAGTTGGTGAAAAACATTATCTATTAATTTAGTGTGTCTTTTGACTATGATATTAATGTTCTATTATTGCACTGCAAACAATTTTTTTAAAAAAGTATTATTATAAATTACTACTATTACTAAAAATGGTATGTGATATAACAAAAGTAATAACACTTCTGGAATCAGCACACAACACTTCATTTAAATCACGATTCAACATCAAAACAGCAAAATTCATGTAGACCAGTGTAATGTTTGTAACCAGAAAGTGTTCCAGATCTGGTTTCTTCAAGTTGTTCAGGAGGCAAAAGATGAGAAAAGTGTACACAATTGCTGGAAAAAGAATGTGGTATTAAAACAGTGTCTTTAAAAAGCATACTACACTTCCTGTAATTCAGTTTTCCCAATGTGACATTTCCATCCATGCTTTGCTTGTTTTTTATATTTGTGGGAACTCGCCGATTCCCACAAGAGAGCACGGTGCACTCTTCGCTTCATGCACCAGTTTCTCCACTGCCCGCAGCAGCACGGTCGCGGTGCACTTGTCTCTCGGCTTCCCGCGAAATCACAGGAGGACCACACACTAAATGGCCCTCGCTTCTACTGGGAAAATCCGCCCGCAACTGGGCGGGACCAACCTGCAGCGAGCAGCCAATCACAACGCAGGGCATTCCGAATACCCTGACTGAGGTTTTCCGTGATTTTCCTCAGTTGTAAGGTGAATGCCAGGGTATAACACAAAGCCGGGGCACGGCCCGCACCCCCCACCCCCCGGTAGGACTAAATTATTCTTTTGTAGGTTTTGAATTTTTTGTGAAATTATTTGTGAAAATGCCACTCTGGGTTCAAATCCCAGAGAGCCACCCAACCAAAGTATTCCCCCCACTTGGAAAAAGTATACGCTCTTAGAGCTTTAGCTTTTGGTATGCCTGGTCCCGACTTAATCGAGACCCTAAATTTGTTAGCGTAAGCAAAATCCCCAGTTCAGAATTAAGAGTCTGTTATTGAGTCCAGCAATGCGGTAAAACGCAGGTATGGCTAAACAGATCAAGGGACGTCGACTTGCGCTCCGCGCAAGTCTCCGCCCTTAGTTAGCACTTTGGTTGGTTGGTTGGTCCCAAACATCATCCAACGATCGGTCGCCACACAGGCCTCATCAAAGGAGTGAGCTAGTCGACAAAGGAGTAGACCGTCACCTGACAGCAAGGGAGTAGAGCGGTGGATACACCAAGCCTGCGGCCGACCGACGCTATAACTTCACCACACGGGCGGACCATCTCTGGCCGCTACGACCGCAGCCGACCAGCGCACCATCTGCGAGCTTCTCTCCGCTCCCGCTACGAGGCTCCACATACAAGCGCACTTGCACGTGCGGCAACTTAACGATCTCTCGAGATCTTGTATATATTACTGGAAAGTTAATAAATAAGCTGCGTGGAAATACTGCGTATTTCTTGTATAAGAATCCTGCACCATCCACCACATTGGTGACCCCGACGAAGACAACGTACGAAGAAAACCAGTAATATGCAGGAATCTCCCGACAGTTCCGGAGCACCATTATACAGAACAGCTGTACGGCTGCCACCATTCTGGCCTGACCGACCCGCACTCTGGTTCGCACAAGCAGAGGCACAATTTGAACTCGCAGCCGTCACAAGCGAGCGGACGAAGTTCAACTACATAATCTCCCTGCTCGACCACAGACATGCTGCGGAGGTGGAAGACGTCCTCACATCACCGCCGGCGGACCAGCCCTACCAGAAACTAAAGACAGAGTTGGTACAACGTCTGTCAACATCACGCGAACAACGCGTCCGCCAACTCCTCATGCACGAAGAGATGGGAGACCGCAAACCATCCCAGTTTCTACGGCACCTAAAGAGCCTCGCACCGGAGGTGCCAGATGATTTCTTACGAAGCATCTGGACCAACCGCCTTCCACCACACATCCAGGTGATACTCGCCGGCCAGTCCGAGGGCAGTTTGGATTCAGCTTCGCAACTCGCAGACCGCATATGCGAGGTTGCGCCACGTCCCACCACTGCCTCCGTCTCCTCGCCAACCGATGCCAGCTTACTCCAGCGACTGGAGGAGCTCTCACGCCAGGTAGCGGCCCTTACAATGGACCGCACTCGTCGCCGCTCACACTCCAGGCACCGGCGTGACACCGGCAACCTACCAACTAGGGGCCGGGATCCCACAGAGAATGGGCACTGCTGGTACCACCGGAAATTCGGAGATAAGGCGCAAAAATGTACACCGCCATGCTCTTTCCGCCCGCAGCAGGAAAACTGCACCAGCAGCCGTTGAGGGTGGCAAACGTCTGCAACAACAGTACCGGCCGCCTATTCGTCTTAGATCGCGCCACGAAGCAGTCATTCCTGGTCGACACCGGCTCGGACCTCTGCGTGTTCCCACGCAAGCTCCTTCCGGGGCGCAAAGAGAGAGTCAACTACGACCTCTTTGCGGCCAACGGAACCACCATCCCCACCTACGGATGGATCTCCCTCAGCCTCAATTTGGGGTTACGCCGAGACTTCACCTGGCGCTTCGTGGTGGCTGACGTCCAGATACCCATCATCGGTGCGGATCTCCTCGCCCATTTTGGTCTCCTAGTCGACTGCCGCAATAGCCGCCTCCTTGACGGAACCACGTCCCTATCCACACCCGGCCACGCCGCTCCTACATCCATCCCGAGCGTAAAAACGATAGGCAGCAGTGCACCACTGAACGACCTCCTCGCCCAATTCCCTGCGCTCACACGCCCCACTGGAATCCATCGCGAGGTACGACACAACACTGTCCACCACATCAGGACTACACCAGGCCCCCCGGTTACTAGTCGACCACGTCGCCTGGCGCCTGATAGGCTAACCGTCGCCAAAACAGAATTCGACGCCATGTTGCGGGACGGCACCGCACGCCGCTCTGAAGGGTCCTGGTCTTCAGCGCTCCACCTGGTTCCCAAGAAAGACAACGGTTGGCGACCTTGCGGGGATTACCGAGCCCTCAACGCCCGGACTATCCCTGACTGCTACCCCGTCAGGCACATTCACGACTACGCACACCACCTGGCGGGCTGTACAATCTTCTCGAAGATCGACCTGGTACGGGCATATCACCAAATTCCCGTGCACCCTGACGACATTGAGAAGACTGCAATCATCACGCCATTTGGCTTATTCGAGTTTCCGTTCATGTCGTTTGGCCTCCGCAACGCTGCCCAGACATTCCAGCGCTTCATGGACGACATCTTGCGGGACTTCAACTTCTGCTTTGCGTACCTTGACGATATTCTCGTGTACTCCAACACACCGGAGGAACACGACCACCACCTTCGGAAGCTCTTCCAACAGCTCACGGCTTACGGGATCCTAGTCAACCCCGCTAAATGCGTCTTCCGAGCTGCTGAAGTAACCTTCCTAGGTTACAAAGTCTCCGGCGAAGGTTCTCGCCCACTGGAAGAACGAGCCGCGGATCTGCAAGCTTGTCCGCCCCCCAAGACAGTCCGTGAACTCCGCAGATTCTTGGGGATGTTAAATTTCTACCGGCGCTTCCTACCGCACGCCGCAACTACCCAGGCACCGCTACACGACGTCCTCGCGGGCCCTCGGGTCAAGGGTTCGCATCCCATTAGTTGGACACCAGAGCTCAAGACAGCTTTCGACGAGTGCAAGGCGAGTCTGTCACGCGCCGCCATGTTGGCACACCCAGACTCCACAGCAACACTCGCGTTGGTTACAGACGCCTCTACCACCGCCATGGGTGCCGTGCTGCAACAACGCGTGCTGAATGCCTGGCAACCTCTCGCATTTTTCTCCAGAAAACTAAGTCCGGCGCAGCAAAAGTATAGCGCTTACGACAGGGAGCTGCTGGCGATATATGAGGCCGTGAAACACTTCCGCCACATGTTGGAAGCTCGGCACTTCATCATCTTCACAGATCACAAACCCCTCGTATACGCATTTAATCAAAAGAGGGATAAGTGCTCGCCAAGGCAGTTCAACCACTTAGACTACATCTCCCAGTTCACAACAGACATAAGGCACATATCCGGCAAGGACAACGTCGTCGCTGACGCCCTTTCCCGTGTAGAAGCCATCACCACGCCTGTAACTCCTGATGTACTGGCCACGTTGCAGGAGAAAGACGAAGAGCTGCGCACCCTCCTCGAAAGGGATACAGCTCTCCGGCTCGAGAGAACGCACGTCCCCGGCACCACCGTCACGCTGTACTGTGACACCTCCGCCGGCAAGCCGCGACCGTACGTTCCGGCACCACTTCGACGCCAGGTGTTCGACTCCCTGCACGGCCTTGGTCATCCCGGGATCAAAGCAACTGCCAAACTTGTGTCACAGCGTTTCGTGTGGCCTGCAATGCAGAAAGACTGCCGCACTTGGGCACGAGCCTGCCAGTCCTGTCAGCGCTCCAAGATCACGAGGCATACGGTCACACCCTTGGGCAACTTTACGCTTCCGGCAGCCCGGTTCCTGCATATCCACATCGATCTCGTGGGTCCCTTGCCAACATCAGCAGGCTTCAAGTACTGCCTGACAGCAGTGGATCGTTTCACGCGCTGGCCGGAAGCCATCCCTATACAGGACATCACGGCGGACACAGTGGCGCACGCATTGCTGTCCGGCTGGATAGCACGCTTCGGTTGCCCACAAACAATCACAACGGACCAGGGGCGCCAATTCGAGTCACACCTCTTCCGCTCCCTGGCGAAGCTGTGTGGCATCCAGTTGTCCCGGACAACGGCCCATCATCCTGCCGCCAATGGCCTAGTGGAACGGTTCCACAGAACACTGAAAGCAGCTATCATGTGCCGAGCAGACGAGCAGTGGACTGCTGCTCTACCACTGGTTCTACTCGGAGTGCGCACAGCATTCAAGGAGGACCTGCAAGCTTCCGTAGCTGAGCTCGTCTACGGCGAGCCACTGCGGATTCCCGGCGAGTTGCTAACTCCATCTACCGACAACATGGAGCCCACAGAGCTCATAAAGCAGCTCCGCCGATTCCTGGATCAGCTCCGCCCGGCTCCGGCAGCACGACACGCCTCCCCTACTACATTCGTCCACAAGGACCTTATGGACTCCACGCACGTATTTCTGCGGCAGGACGCCCTACGCCGCGCCTTGGAGCCCCCATACAGCGGCCCGTACAAGGTTCTTGGGCGTACGGACAAAACCTTCAAAATAGCGATGCACGGCAAATCCATAACCGTGTCGGCCGACAGACTCAAGCCGGCCTACATGATGGATGAGGCAAAACACGAACCCAGCACCGCCAGCCCTCCGCCAGCACGAGCGACCCAGCCAGCGGTCGAACCGAGCGCACCACCGCCGCCAGCAGAGAAGACCACACGCTCTGGTCGCCGCGTCCGTTTCCCGTCTCGCTACGAGCCGTGAGCAGCCATCTCCGCGGGGGGGTGATGTGGGAACTCGCCGATTCCCACAAGAGAGCACGGTGCACTCTTCGCTTCATGCACCAGTTTCTCCACTGCCCGCAGCAGCACGGTCGCGGTGCACTTGTCTCTCGGCTTCCCGCGAAATCACAGGAGGACCACACACTAAATGGCCCTCGCTTCTACTGGGAAAATCCGCCCGCAACTGGGCGGGACCAACCTGCAGCGAGCAGCCAATCACAACGCAGGCAGCTCAACTCTGACCGGTATAAATATAGGGCCAGAAACATCCCCCCACTTGGAAAAAGTATACGCTCTTAGAGCTGTAGCTTTTGGTATGCCTGGTCCCGACTTAATCGAGACCCTAAATTTGTTAGCGTAAGCAAAATCCCCAGTTCAGAATTAAGAGTCTGTTATTGAGTCCAGCAATGCGGTAAAACGCAGGTATGGCTAAACAGATCAAGGGACGTCGACTTGCGCTCCGCGCAAGTCTCCGCCCTTAGTTAGCACTTTGGTTGGTTGGTTTCCCAAACATCATCCAACGATCGGTCGCCACACAGGCCTCATCAAAGGAGTGAGCTAGTCGACAAAGGAGTAGACCGTCACCTGACAGCAAGGGAGTAGAGCGGTGGATACACCAAGCCTGCGGCCGACCGACGCTATAACTTCACCACACGGGCGGACCATCTCTGGCCGCTACGACCGCAGCCGACCAGCGCACCATCTGCGAGCTTCTCTCCGCTCCCGCTACGAGGCTCCACATACAAGCGCACTTGCACGTGCGGCAACTTAACGATCTCTCGAGATCTTGTATATATTACTGGAAAGTTAATAAATAAGCTGCGTGGAAATACTGCGTATTTCTTGTATAAGAATCCTGCACCATCCACCACATATTCTTTGGTACAGTATTTGAGGTGCTCATAGTGGTAAGGATTCGTAATGCGGTCTGGGTTAGGACACCGTGTTGTCTGGTGCATGGTTATGAATGTTTTGTAGGAGCATTCTGGGTCTGTCTTCACAGGCAGTCAGAAGATGGAGGCAGTATGTCCTGACCGAAACCTCAGTACCCACCAGTCAGACTACACAGTCCCATAACTTGGAACACTATAATTTTGAATTTTAATATTCAGCATTTTCCGTGTATTATATCACTATTACAAAACAACAGAATACATGTATTAGGCAATAAATATATGTGATTATGTTACGTTATATTTTGTTGTGTGTAGAAGAAATATGTCAGAGAAAATGTAATGTAAAATAATATTTTCTAATAAGTGTATGTGGTTTGTTTGTAATAATTTTGTAGTTCGGTATTTTTTAGTGCCATTATGAATGGAATAGGGGAGAAAGAGAGGGTATGGCAAAGAGAAGCGTATTTTGCAGGTATTTTACACAGTTCCATACGTTCCCATCGTGAGCATGCTTCTTTACCCACAGCCAGTGAGCGATGCCGGCTACAGTGACGGACGAAGGCGCCGCAGATGGCGGTGTAGGTGTACATTTCCACGGAGTTTTCAATGTGTTGAACGTATTAATCTGTGAGAGAGAGAGAGAGAGACCATATGTCACCAAAAAAAATCGACAAGCCAAAGAAACCGAATAACTTAAAGAAATAGGATAACACGTGTACAGTTGGCTCTAAATTTTGTAGGACAGTACGTCATTTATGCTAGCGGATATCTGAAATGAATAATTCCATAAACTTGATGAGTAAAGTGAAGATAAAAATGATCCTAAACCAAGAAGCACAAAAATAGGTGAATTGTTTGAAAACACTGAACAGGCGTAGATATGGATTCATTCTTAAGAGTACTTTCCATATGCATTTTAAGGTTGAAAGCGTATGAAATACAACGGAGAATAGCAGGTGCATAAATGGGCATTTAAAACGAAAAGAACCCATGCGTCAGATGCCAATCGCTCGAACTGATGCTGGTCACCAGCGGGAATTGTAACGGATAATCTTCGTGCAGTCGTTGTGCCTGCCAAGTCTCCGACTTTTTAAGTTGTACTGCCAGCTGAGGTGGCTGTATTGCATCATTAGCCTGGACTGCTTCTTCACTAAGAAAGAAAGCTGGTTAAAAATCCAAATGAATACTCGGTAGTAGATATGAAGTTCGGTAAACTGCAATATTTCGTGTACCAATTTGTGGTTCATCTGAGGTATTCGTGACCAATACAGTGGGTCACGCACAGGCGAGGAGTGTGTTTTGACTGATAATCAGCTGATTGTGTAAGTTGGTGGAAGCGTGGTATGTGAGTGGCTTTAACTTCAACGAAACAAAGTGACTAATGTTTTCGTTGAATTGGTGTTAGTTTTTAGTTATACCAACATGCATATGCGTACGCGGTGGAAACTGAAGTGATACGTGTGGTTCTTTATACGCACAGGACCGCAGTACATTGCTTTCGAAGGTGAAAGCCATGAAAGAAACTTACTCTGCAAATATGAAGCTTTTGTGGGGGAAGAACCACAAGTCACATAAGTGTGATGTGCTGTCCAATATTGTATGGTGTGAAATTGCGAAAGAAGTGATAATGTCGTTGAAAATTAGCATGACTCCAATATGTATTTTGGTTATCAACGTTACGAGTTTTAACTTCAGTCATAATTTTAGAACGAATTTGAACTGATAAAAATGTTTTTTGCATGGTATAAATTCAGATAATACAAGTTCGTCATGATAAGACATGGCGATGAACGGTATTTTAGGTCTGGCATCTTTGCTGCGTGAGAATGGAGATAAAGTGCTGAACGGTCAGAGTAAGCTTTGTTTGACCGTAGCTTTGTTACGAAGTCTAAATGAGGCATTCACCATCATTGTTGACAATGATGAAGGGTGCAGTAATTCATTTCATGTCATCAACACGAACAGTACTGATGCTGAAATTTTTAAAGATATTCAGTTTCTCCATGACTTTGTGCAAAAGGTAGTTGGGTTGAAAGTTAGTAACAGTGCAGCGACCAATGACTGTGATAAGGATACATTAGATATATGTAAATTTAGGAACCTTAAGTATCTTGAACTAAGAAAAGTTCCAGTGCATTTGTTGCATGGGATTCAGAGTGTGCGAGCGCAATTGCAATCTGTAGTTTGCATCCGATGTATCCAAAGATTAGAAGATCTGCTTTTAGACTGTGGAGCTGATCACAGTTCAGGATTTGTGTGGAGTGACCTAAGAGAAGCTGTGTTTAGCTACAATGGACTAGATTTGTTGGAACGTTCTCTAGAATTTGCTCCATGGTTACAAATCCTAGATCTTAGTCATAACAGGATTTCTCAGGCTGGAGCCATAGAGTGTCTGCCAAACCTGAAATATTTGAACATGAGCTATAATCTCCTTGAATCTGTTCCTGTTATTAATAAAGATGCCTGTCGAAAACTGCAAGTTTTAGTCATAAAGAACAATTACATCGAGGATTTGTCAGGTAACTTTCTCTGCATTGTGAAAATGCTATTAACATTACTATTGCTTATTTTTTCCTGTGAGCTAGAGAACATTGAGGGAGGATCATTGGCTGAGGGTGTTTGAGAATAGGGTGCTGAAGAGGATACTTGGGCCTAAGAGGGACTGGAGGATATTTTATAGTGAAGAGCTTGATGGTCCGTACTTCTCTCAAAATATTATTTGGGAGATCAAATGAAGATCAAATGGGCGGGGCATGTGGCATGTATGTGGGAGAGAAGAGGTGGTTAGCTGAGTAACTGTTAGCTTCTCAAGAAAGACTCTGCTCCATGGAGTTGGTTGAGCTAGAGAACTTCATTTTGAAAACTGTTGATCATCTGACTAGTAGAAAGGGGGTGTAGCTTAATATTTTGTTGATTATTTAGTCTAGATGAAAGTGTATGTTAAAGTAGATGGATTGAGATGATGTTTGCATACAATTTGGTTATTGTGTTGTTACTGTGTCTTTGGATGTTGACAGGCCTGGTTGCACTGGAGTCTTTGCTGGAACTAGATTTATCATGTAATTGCTTGTCAGAACATGGTGCACTCATTCCAATTCTCCAGTTGTCTTGCCTCAACTGGTTAAGTCTGGAGGGTAATCCACTGAGTTTTCATCCTCAGCACCGCACTCGTACAGCCTGCCATCTTCATGACAGCACAGCAACTAGCAAGGTATATTATTACAGATGTGCAGCTGAGATGTCACCATTTAGGTCCATTTGCCAACAGTTGGGCATAATAGGGTGCCCCTAGTGTTTGTGTATAGGTGTGTTTGTGTGTGTATACATGCACATGTGGGAATGTGTGGGAGGCATATACAACTGAAACCTATTTGAGGATATGGATGAAGGTATTGCAAAAGTTAGAAAAAATCACCACAGACATTTAGACATGAGTTCCATTTCCATTGAGGCACAGGTTGGCATATTCTGTCTGCAACAAATTCCTTTGGCTGCTCCTCCTAAACCATTGTACCACAGCCTTGTGCATATCATCATCCAACATGAATGTATGGCCTTTAAGGGCTTTCTTTAATGGTCCAAAAATATAAAAATTGCATGATTATGAGCCCAGGTTGTGTGCAGGATGTGTGAGTGCCTCCTATCGCATGGCATTTAGTTGGTCCTGAGCTCTGTGGGCGACATGGGGATGGGCACTCTCATGCAGCAGGATAATGATGTCTGAGTTAACCCTGAAGTTCTTCTTGATCTTCATAGCAGCTTTTTAATTGTTTGACAGTAGTGTTTTGCATTTATTTTGTCATTACATGGTTTTAAGTCCAGAAGCATGGGTCCTTTGATGTGCCTTTGGTCTTATTTGGACAGACTCACCACCTGATATGCAACATTTAAGCTGTGCTATAATGCCATCCATACTGGTTACGTGCCCCATCGATGGTACTGTTCTACAAAAATTATGCGAGTGTGTTCAAGTAAAACCTGCACTTGTTTCATTTACACTGCCACAGCAGCATTGTGAAAGGCTTTCAGTTTACCTGCCTCATATATCTGTATATTGTAATTCAGGAAGAAGGTAACACTTCCACTTGCTGTTACAGAGTTAATCTTGAAGGTTTAAGTCTTCTGGAGTGTAACATGGTGTCTGGAGAGTAGTTTCCAAAGTTTTGAAGGTTCATGGTATCTTCATATTCAGATGAAGAAGTCCAAGAGCTGCTTGGACTAGTTGACCCAGAATATGACGTATGACCTATGATACTTCAAAATGTTCGAAACTACTTGCCTCACGACATGGCACACATCCCAGAAGACTTGAATCTTAGCATCACAGCTGTAAGAACCTCATATCTTGTAGGGTTGGTCTTCACAAACTGCAAAATACAGCACTGTTTGTTTTGGAGTTTTGTTTTTTTGCAGCAGGATCTCCCCTGTTGGAAAAAATGCAAAACATTTTCTCATATTGATTACAAACACGCTTTGAGAGTTTTCCTAACAGTTGATGCGTACAATGTCATTGTAGGCTCACCAGTTACTTCGTTATAATCGTGTGCAAGTGTTGCCTTCTTATTGAACTACTCTGTTTATATGAGTCTTTGTGTGGGTTGAAGTTGTGAGCAAATGGAAGTATCTATAGAAACCTGGTACCTCTCATTTGAAATCCAACTTTACTCTGGTGTTGGTGAATAAGGTTTTGCAGTCAGATTTGCAAAACTGCAAACAGGGTAGCCAAAATGAATGAGGTCTTTTCAGATACAGACTTCATAATCTTGACAGATTTTTATAAGTGGCAAAATTTACTACTTCAACACCATTGTCATTTACAGTTTCATGTAAATTGATGTTTGAAAATATTGTTTCGTCCCAGTTTTTGTACTTCTCTAACAAAATTTTTATGGAGTGTAGGGATTTGATGGAATACAAATTTAAATTTTTCACTGAAGCTACCATTTATTTCATTAGTTTGAGCTCACACATTTGGACAAATACTCTGAAGATGCTTATGTCTTGTTGCTTAAATTGTGCCACTAAATCTGTATTGTGACATATTTTGTCAGCTTTAGTGCTGCATTCTTTGTAGACCTAAGTATTGTTGGTGTTTTAATTATACAGTATATTCTGTTTTATGTATGATGCTTCTAGTAATATTACCTGTGATAAAACTTGCGAGCCTTGATAAGTCTTTATTTTCAGTTTATGTTGGATCAAATGCCCTTGTCCAAGTCTGAGAGACTTTCTGTGGGTACGTTGGGTGGTGTTGCTTTTAGTAGGACATTGTGTAAAGAAGATACCTCATCTGCTGGAAGTTGTTCAGCATCTGAAAGAAGTTCTATTGCAGAAAGAGGTAAAGTGAAAGGTTGTAATTGTATGATGCCCTGTAAGCCTATCAGAACTTTCCCCAGCAAACCCTGCTTGTTAGCTGAGAAATTATGACCTGTTCTTCCTGCTAGTAACAGCAAGCTGTGAATATTTCTCATCACTGCTCTTTAGTGTGTTGATTGTTCTTACCTTTAACTCAGAAAAAAATGGTGCTGTAAGTGATGTCCTGTGCTCGCAGGCAGGCTTCACATCTTGTTAACATGGTGTGAAATTCTTTATCAAGCTCATCTGGGAAATGTTACTTGTATAAGCAGCTCATAAAATATTTTTTCCAGTTTTTCTGCCATGTTGTTTACACAAATGTTTGTCTTTTGCATGCTTCACTGGTGAATGGAGAGGTCACTGATGAATGACATGGTTACCAAACATGTCTGTTAATGTCAATGTCAACGTCAACTATTTAGCCTTTTGAGCTGCAGCTTGTCTTGCCTGAAGTAACCATAAGTCTGTTCCTTATCTCTCAGTTCTTGGAAAAAGGGTCTAAGAATTAGATTTACATGACATTTAGAATTTATGGTTTCATTACACAAGAGTGCCTTGATTATTCTATTGGACATCACTGTGCACTGGACTCTTAACCTTAATGTCACAAAGAGGATGTTCATTGTGTTGATGTAGACTTTCTATACTCGGTAGTGATTTCTGTGAATGTTGACATATCTGCTTAAATGCACCCATGCTTTGTGAATAAAAATAACACTTCTGGGCTAATAATTCCATCATACATGGATTGCAGCAACCAGTTGTACAAATGAAATCTAGTACCACCGTCAAGATTAGTGAGCCTCTGAACAACACTTATCTTATTTAGTTGCAATTTCAGAAGGCTCATTGCTGTGTTAGTAGATCCCAGTGGCATGTTAAATAGTACAGTTAAGGGATGTTAGAGATTTCCTTGGACTTCTTTATAAGAAAGCCCCAATTGCATCATTTTTCTTCTCTCAATACACTGCTTTTCCTATTTTTTTTCCCCCAACACTGATCATGTACTAATAAAATTTGTTACTAATCTCTGCCATCTAGTTGGTGGGAACATCAGTGCCAGGTAATTTTTGGTGATGAACATGTTCAGTAGGATGCATTTTCAGCATGTGTTTTGCCTGTGTTCTAGGATCTTTGACATACATACATGTTTTATTGAAGGTGCTTTTCACAGCCAGGTGTCATACTGGTACAATTTGTGTTGCATCCAGTCTGGCTGACTGTCATTCATGTTGTAATTATTTACATATTTATATGCCTAGTGATATACATGTACATTACTTTTCCACGTATTGACTGTCAAGTGTCATACCTGTGCATTGTGATTTTGTAATTGCAGGCTGAGCACTATACTGGTCTGTCATGCTGGTATGAAACATATTGTTACCCTTAGCTGTACTGTTATGGCACTATGCATTTCACATGTATATTGTTTATTTACATTTGTAATAATTAAGAAACAATGTGAATGTGAAAATATTTTTGAAGTATTTTAGTAATTTAAAAAGACAATATTAATGTGAAGTACTGCATTGTTCAGTATGGTGTATATTTAAAAATTACAAGGTAAAATAATGTATGACTGTGGTATTGTGTCTATTGTGATTAGTTTTACAGCAGTAGATTTCTGTCTGCCTTACATAATGCCATTGGTGTAAGCGAGTGAGTGAGTTAGTCATGCCCTGTTTGGCATGGAAACCATTGTTACTAGGTGGTGTGTTCTCCATGGGGTATATGTTGTTGGTGAAGAAACATTTTTCATAATTGAGACAGGCTGTGTTCACTCTATGAGGCTGAAGAAAGAGTTGAACCTGCACATATAATACAACATAGCACACACAGATAGCAGAAGTCTGACAAATGAATTAAATGCTTGGTTTGCTCTACGAGTGTGGCAGAGTCATCTTACTGCATGTGGCCAGTATATAATAAATGTGTATTTGCAGTAAATGAACATGAAGGCCACTGAGGTTTTGGAAAATATTGCCTTATATATAGCATTTGGAAAATATGTGTAACCAAAACTGAAGTACAGCATTCTGTTCTTGTTTCTTGTGGATGGAGATATGCAGACAATTAACTAATGCTAAAGGTAGTAAGTTCTATTTCTTCCTTTTGTGAATGCATGCAAAAAGTGTTTCCTTTCTTGCATGTCACCACAGGTGCCAGCTGGTAAGATGTACTGCATAATTATGTTCGTATTTCACCATACAGAGTTCATTTCATCATCTGCATTAGATGTAAGTTGTGCCTTTTTCATAACTACAACAAATGGAAGCTTAATTAAGGTGCAGTGTTACAATAGGCCTATTGTAAGAAAAATATTATTCCTCAAAGTAAAGTTTTTTGAAGCCATTTTTGTTATAAAATTATAAGATTGCTAAAATAATTGCTTTTCATAAAGGTGAACAGTCTGCCACAAAGCCACATCATGGCCGTGGTTTTAAGAGAAGTGGTCGGGTGCGTGAAGCAGTCATCTCAGAGCAGGATGATGGTTCTGCAGAGTCTGTCTTGAGCTCCAGCTTTATGACAAAGTCTTTAGGTGGGTAAAGACAGTGTGGATATTATTAGACATAATTTCATGTATCAGTGCCTCTATTCACTGATTTAAATGTGGATCCATAGTGGAACTTTATTTGAAGTATCTGTGTTGATGGTTGTCTTTGAGCAATTATTCTTTCACACATTCCATTTATTTTATGTAATTAATATGAAATTCTCCTTAAAGTGTGCGGCAATTACATTGTATGTATGTAAGTAACTTCTCATAATGCTATTGTGTTCATTGTTTTGTGCACATCATCTGTGATCATATCCTTTAAAGCCTTCACCATTAGTGTACAGAACCATCAGTCATTTGTGCTTAAGCCAACATTTATCATGCCTCCAGGAATCCATATGCTTTTTGAGAAGGTATGTTTTAGTGACTTAGGAAGGTGGAGGGATTCAGGTGCACTTTTCCTTCCTTGACAGCTGAAATGTCAATGTTTCAGACAAAAGGTCATTGTATGCTGTTAATGTTATTCCTGAATGTTTGACCCGATTTTGTGCAGTGTTCTTTCATTTCATATTCTGTAAATTCATAAGATTTCTTTACCACTCGACCACTGATTAGCATGACAAATGATACTGCTAGTATGAGTCACATAATAAGACCAGTATATAGCCTATATTTTCCTTGGCAAGATTTTTGAGTGTGGAGCATCTTGAAGTGTGTGGCTAGAGGCAGCTGCCCAGATTCACCACAAAGTTGGTCCTGACTCTCAGATTACATGCAGGTCTTGTTTTACGCAACTTCTTTTTGCAAAACGTTCACATGATAATTTTTGGTTTAACGCATAGACAATCCTTGGCCACACTTATCTTCTGTAGGAAGCTAGCAGAAAGTGACGTCACTGTCACGCCATCGGTCATGTGTATGGATTGATTATGTTGGTGATATGATCACATGACTCATGTAGTTTCCTCTTCAACAGCACTGGCTTTTCTTACCAACATGAGTGACAAAAGTTAATGTACATCACCTAGTGCAATTCAAGTAAAAAATCGGCGAGAGTCAGTCAGTATTGAAGATAAATTAGATGTAATATGCAGACTTGAAAAAGGTGAATGAACTTGACATATGCTGTTATGTTAGGCTCGCTCATAGTAGCGTAGGTACAATTCATGATAATTCTGATAGAATTAAAGAAAGTGCCAAGTCAGGAACTAAAGTGTTTGTGTAGCAAGACTACCACAGTCCTATTGGAATGAACCATACCAAAAACTATGGATGTGAGTCTCTTACATTTTTATTGTATTAGAAATAAATAAATGTATTGTGTAGAAATGTATGTATACTGTATAGAAATGTATATATACTGTATATACAGTACATATATACTCTACAGGTCCATATGTCCACTATTGGTATAGTCAAACACTAGGTTGAGGTTGTCAATCCCTAACCCCCAGGAAATACACTGTTTTAAGTGGGAATATTGTGTTCGATTTGCGCGATGTTTTTCGGGAACGTAACTCTGGCATAAAACAAGACCTTCCTGTATTAGTTAACTACTTGCCCATTCCATTTAAAATGCTAGGCTATAGCACTGTTAACCCAGTTTTATCCAGGTATGTAAGTTAGGTTTAAATACATCAGAAGGGACAGAACCAATCATGTTTAACTGTGTTCTATTTTAGGAGGAATGAAGTGTAAAGTGGTGGGGATATTTGTTATTGATTTGTGTATAAGGTGATGAGACATTGTTTCATTACTCATCATGATTGTAAAATTCAGCTGTTTTACTACATTACAGTCTGAAATTTTATTTCCGTACTAGGTACCATAATATAGTTACATGATTAACTCATGGAGCAGAGTCCTGCTTGAGAAGCCAACAGTTCCTTAATTAGCCAAGAAATTACTCACTTTTTATAGAACCTGAATGTTTATTACCATGTTCACTTTTCCTTACCTGAGCCAGATCAATCGATTCCATACCTCCCATCCAATTTCTTTAAAGCCATTTTAAGATTATCCACCAATTTATGTCTAGGCCTTTCAAGTGGTTTGTTTCATTCAGATTTTCCCTCGAAAACATTGTACGCATTTCTGTTTTTAATTTGTGCTGCATGCCCTGCCCATCCCATCCTCCTTGATTTGATCACCTGAATGGTTTTTGGTGAGGAATACAAATACCCTATTCTTGAACACATTTTCTAATCAAGTTGTGTTTGATGGTATTAAGTTTTTTTATTTTTATGTAGGAAGCACAGTGGGATGTCATATACCAATATTCTAAGTTCTTCCCTTAACCTTATGAGAGACCAAGTTTTACACCCATATAAAAGAAGTGAAATATGGTTCTGTATATTTTAATCTTTATATTCATAGATAGCATATGGTAAGACAAATCTGCCCTTAATTTCATCATGCTTGTAATTGTGATTTGTTAGTGCCATTTTGTTCTGCATTCTGTTTCTAGTGCTTAGTTTTCTCAGCATTTATTCCTAGACCAAGCTCCTTACTACTTACTAATAAAGTTCCTGTGTTTTTCTTTGCAGTATGTGTGTTTTTGTCTAATAAATTAACGTCAACAGCATAGGCTGGAGGCTGATGTGTGACTTTCAATTTTAATCCCTTGGACGTTCCTATGTCATATTCTAAAGCAAAGTTAAAAAGCTGTGATGGTAAAACGTCTCCTTATTTCAGACCATTGTGAATAGGAAGTGTAACGGATAAATGTTTGCCTATCGAGACTTCATCGTAGAAAGTTGCGTGATATGTAGCTTATTGTTGGCATATGCCATGGAGTATAGTGTAGAAACAGTACATGGTGTCAGAACTCTCTGCCTGGTGTGAGGTTTAGCATCATAAACATTTGCCCTACCTTCTTAAAGAATTGTTGGTGCAAATTATATGAATATGATTCATTGAACAATAGAAGTAAAATTAACTTTTTATGCAGCTGTGTCTCGGTTCCATTGATGTAATATGTTTGCATGCAGCTGCTGGATAACAAGCGATGTTGAACATGGCCATGTATCCATTCTCATATAAGTAAATGTTTATTATACACATTGTTAGCACATGTAATTCTGACACTATGTGTATTTTTATATTTAATGCTGAAGTATATTTTTTGCATAGACTTGTCTACGGAACATCTGGAGACAAAGAAGCAAATTGAAACACTGCGTGACAGATTTGGAGAGGAGAACTGGCTCCACAGCCATGCTGGATCCTGTGTGCAAGATCTTCTTGGTCTCCACAACCCTGTGACTGTATCGTCACCCACTGTCTTGACTGCGGCATCTAATGTGAAAACATCTCCATTGCCTCAAAATGTTGCCAGTGTGACTGAAGTTCATCAGGTATTCAGAATCATTTTGGTCTAGAGATTTAGAGAAGTTTTAAAAAATACCAATGTTGTATTGAAACTTAAACTCACCATTACTACTTACAATTTATTTTATGTTCGCATGGACCATTAAGAGAAAAAATAATTTATAATCTTCCCTAACAATTAACTAAAAACCTTTGAAATGCATCATTACATATAAAAATTATGCAGATACTTTATTTTTGTTTGCTGTGTTTAATTAAAGTTAGTAGACAACATTGTTTTGTGCCAAAATTGGTATATATATGTTAAAAATCTCTCCAAAGGCATCAAGGTGTGCGTTGTTTTATTAGCCTATTGATGCTTTGAAGAATACTGTCCTCTGAGATGTGACATGGTGTAATCTAGCAGAAATTTACCAATGTTATGGAAGAACCTGCTTCCTCCATCTCTAGAGTGAAACATGGAGGCAGTAGGTTCATCTGAAACGTTTGTATGTCTGCCCTGCTACACAGCATCACATCCCAGACACATGTATTCTTCATAGTCATGCCATGAGAATTGTATTTCTCACATGTTAATGCTTTCTTTGAAGAAACATTGCATTATGTGTGAAGTTCGCAAATCAACTCTTTGTATCATTTTTAATGCTGTTCTTGTCAAGTTACATCAGCATGTGGGAGTGACAGATGTCCTAAATATTCCGAATGTGGCCTTTTAGTACCAGTCTTATATACATAGACAGCAGATGCGGTTGGCTTTAGTGTTCTTGCCAGATAAATTCTTTGTTTTAAAAGGAAGGTACTTTTGTCTGAATGAAGAATGCTTCTTGGATTTTCCACATGATGGAGGCTTATTCATGATGAAATGAAATTAATTCTTGAGCTTGTCTGCAGTTGGTTTGCTTCTCATAGGAATTTATGTTGCATTTAAAGTGTGTATTGTTTACTGCTGTTTAATTTGTATTATAATGTATTTGAGGAGGCATGCATCACCAGTTGTTAAAATTCCAGCAGAACTGGTCCAATGAAGAGGAAAAATAATGCATTCTTAGATCCATAAATTTATACAGTAACTGGTATAAGGAAGAATTTCTACAGCTGTAGAAGGAGTCTGTTAGTGCATGTCTTTATGGGAAGGGAGATTGTACTACTTATCAAGGAGTTTTATTCATATTTTTACACACATTATTATTGAGCATTCAGCAAGCATTACTGATGCTTTCTGCACAGAATATATCTAGGAATACTTGTTCTGAATTTGAATGTGCTTGCAAATAGTTCTACCCTAAGTCAGATGTGTGTTTTTTAAACATATAAGAAAGAAATTTGTGTATACTGGTGTAGTTCTTCATGTGTTTATGGATGCCAAGAAAGGCACTTTCACCTTGGATTACCATATATCCATGACGAGGAAAAAGGAAATTTCCCACTTACTGACCATAAGAAAGAGGAGTCAGCAAAGTAGGAGGCTAAAAAAGAGAATGCAAAAATATTCACTGTTGTATTAAGTAAAAGTCCCTCTCTACATTTCTCTGCTAGTAGTTCTTTCAATTTCGTGGGTATGAAGTTCTGTGTGAGACATTCTTTAAGCATGTTTTTCACTGAGATCAAGTTATTCAGAATTTCCACTCAGTAGTTTTCCAAGACATTCCAAAGGCCAACTGCTGAACTCATGTTTTTATTTTTTGACTCAGACAATGATAATATAATGTTACAATTATGAATATCTTTAAAAAGCAGTAGAAATATTGTTTGCACTTTAGTACTATTAAAATATGCAAAAACTTTAAGAAAAAACGAATAGTCAAAAACATTTCTTCAAATTTAAAAAAACCCACCCAGATGGAGATTTTTGGATCGAAAAACAGGACATATCAGGGGGCAAAGAGGACATATGGTAGCCTTACTTACAACACCTTTAGAAGAGAAGTACTATACAGTATTTCAGTTCAATATGGAACAGTCAGAAAAGTAGTGAAGTTATTTGAAGTCTTTTGGAACAAATCAGTGGAACATTTTGTGTAGGTAAACATTTATTTGATGTGTTTCATATTCTTGGTGATCTAAAATGAAGGTATGCTGTATTACCATTTTTTTCTATTATTGCTTAAAAATATTATTAGGAAAGCCCAGGATTGTAACTGACAGGATCACATTAGCTGCCAGAGTATGCTGATGTTAATTTATTGGAAAAATGTTTGTCTAGAAGTAACAAAAGAATGGTTGGTGGCTTCAGACATTCAAGTTGAGTACCATTTGAGTACATTGCATAGTTTTATAGCTGAACTGCTGTGCTCAGTCAAAAGTTTTTCAAGTGATTAAGTGAATCCCTATGCTGCAGAAAGTTCGCTTTTTCCTTTCATGTGGTTCATTTCCTTTTTATCATTCTTTACAGAACAAGGAAATAAGTGATGGAGTTAATGTAGAAGTAGCAAAGAATACAGCAGTAAGAGAAAAACTAGTAGCTTCTGACACACAGTCAGCTGGTGCCAGAGTTGATGACTATGATTTCAAGGAATCATCACCAGAATCTGTGGAAGTTGAGGAGTCAGAAGATGAGGAGGGTGAGGAAGAAGATGAAGGTAGCTGGCCATGTCTTGCTCAGTTACTACAAGACATCATGTGTGACTGCATTTTATATGTGTGTGTGTGTGAAAATGGAATAAGACCCCAAACCTTGTTCTTACTGTGCATATATTAGGTGTGAAGCATGTTTCTTCTGCAGTAATTACAAGAGTGTTCATGATATTTTATGGTTCTCTGGTAATAAATGGGAATTTCTAGGTAAAAATAAGTACAAATTCTTTCTGACTTGTAGGTGATTAAAGGTCTGGCTAGGCAAACATTTGTCTGTCGTGTTTCCTATTAGGAATGGTTTCAAAGAAGGAGCTGCTTTATCACCTTTGCTTTTCAACTTTGCCTTATAAAATGCCTTTAGGAGGGTTCAGGCAAACCAGGAGGGCTTGAAATTAAGTGGTACACACCAGCTTCTGGTTTATGCTGATGTTGTTAATGTATTGGTTGGAAGCATACATACTATAAAGAAAAATGCAGAGGCTTTAGTAGTTGCTAGTAAGGAGATTGGTATAGAAGAAAGTGCTGAGAAAAATAAGTATATAGTCATATCTCAAGACCAGCTTGCAGGACAAAATCACAACATAAATATAGGTAATAAATCCTTTGAAAGGGTGGAAAAGTTCAAATATTTGGGAACAACCCTAACAAATCAAAATTCCATTCATGAAGAAATCAAGAGCAGATTAAAGTCAGGAAATGCTTACTATCATTCAGTGCAGTATCTTTTGTCTGCCTGTTTGCTGTACAAAAATATGAAGATAAGATATACAGAACTGTATTGTGCCTGTTGTTTTGTATGGGTGTGAAGCTTGGTCTCTCCAATTGAGGGAGGAACATAGGCTGAGGGTATTCGAGAATAGGGTGCTGAGGAAGATATTTGGGTGTAAGAGGGACGAGATGATAGGGGAGTGGAGAAGACTAACTAATGAAGAGCCTTACAATCTGTACTCCTCACCAAATATTATTCGGGTGATCATACAAAGGAGAATAAAATGGGCGGGGCATGTGGCACATGTGAATGGGCAGGAGAGGTGCATACAGTATTTTGGTGGGGAGACTCAAAGGAAAGAGACCACTTGGAAGACCCGGGCATAGATGGGAGGATAATATTAAAATGGATCTTCAAGAAGTGGTATGGGGAGACATGGACTGGATTGATGTGGCTTAGGGTAGGGACATGTGGCGGGCCCTTGTGAATGTGGTAGTGAACCTTTGGGCTCCATAAAATTCGGGGAATTTCTTGACTAGCTGAGGACCTGTTAGCTTCTCAGGAAGGACTCTTCTCCATGGAGAGGGAATGAAGAGTATGGGCATGAGACAGCATCAGTAAATGGCAGATTTTATGAGTAACAGTGCTATGGGTAGCAGTAAACTGAATTGATATGGAGAAGCCACACAAGATTTTTAGTGTTTATCTTAGTGTATTTTATGAACAGTGTTCATGAAAAGTAATTGAATCAAAAACATTAATCATATTGCTGTTAACAATTAAAAAAATTGAATTTCAGAAAATAACAGACACCCACCGTCAGAATTAAATTAAATAATTTATGGTAAAATAAACCAAAAAAACTAACAAATTGTTATGCAACTTAACAACAAAACAAATTCAGTGGATAGAATGTATAACAAATTAAAAAACAGATGCTATAAGGAATATTTACTTGTGGCAGTTGTATTTGGATGGAACTTAAGTATTTCTGTCATGTGTTATTTCTGTATTGGAGAACACTTTCTTTGAAATGTGTCAGGTCTCTTATTACAGCTCAAATGCAGAACCTATATGAGCACAGCATCTTGTTGTTATAACTAAGTTTGCACATACCAGGGGAGGTGGAATTATTAGCCATGAAAATTTTATTGTCAGCTTCTTCCACCCTGTGAACAGATCCAAGTATGTGGGTGTGACGTCTGAGGTAGCAAGTTCTATCTTTTGAAATATTTATAGCTAATAAACTCTTCCTGGCATTTCAGTAAAGCATTGTCAGAATATGGTTTTTTCTTTGAAATATATCATTTCATAAACTGCAAAGTATTTTGTTGAATTATGTGCATTTCCAAAATTTGGAGTGTAGTAGGGTAAACTGCACCAATCAGTACCAGTCTAATTTGAGGTTCTCACAGCGGTGTTGCTGAAGATTCTAGTATTTTGGGATGTTATGCTTTGTCAACTGGTAAGTAGAAGCAGTCCAGGAGGAGTGGATTTCTTGGACTGCTTGACCCTGAAGAAGTAGGCACTATGATCCTTTGAATTGTCAATAACTATTTACCAATTGACATGGCATAACATCCCACAAGACTTGAATCTTCAAGGAGCAGCCCATTACTTAAAATGTGGAACTGTGATATGGGCTGGTCTGTTACAGTAACATTTAAAAGTTAGAATGGGAGATTGAATCTTGGATATATACTTATACGTGGAAGGCACTTGACACAGGCAGGTAGTTTAGTAAGTTGTGTCATGGTGGATCTTAATATAATGCAGAATTTTTCGTGATGGTGTCACTGTCATTCTATCTTGTGGTCTGTCGGTTTTTTTTTTGTTTCTAGGTGAGGGTGAGGAACAACTGTATCTTGTCCAGAGGCAGCGATCAGGAGCACAAATGACTGATGAATTCTTTCTGGTGGTGACAGAAAAGTATGTGATCAGCTTTGTGATTTATTATGTATTCAGTTGTAAAAATTGGAATGTAAACCGTACGTTCCTCATGCTGGTGTCTGTGTGTGTAGTGGGATAGTTTCCAGCTGTCTTCTCTATACTGTAACAAAGTAACAGTGAGTAGCAGTTATATACTGCTGGGTTTTTATTTATTTATCCTAACATGTAAGTCTGATCATGATGATGGGACTGGTGATGACATCATCGTCATGATGGTGGTGGCAGCGGTGGCGATGATGATGTACTCATTTATATGGGATTGGTGGATCTACCTGAATTACCACACTTTATTTTTGGAGACATTTGTATATGTACCATTTTAAAACAGATGCCCACTAAGGAGGCTGAAAAATATTGTCAAAGTACCTACACCTCAGTGACAGAACACTGGTCTGATCTGACTGATAGTACAGGACTCTACAAGTCAAGACCAGTTACGAATATTTTAAAGGAATTTGGCTGGTATTTTTTCTGTCTTGTACGAAGCTTTAATGTAGAAGGGACTGGTGTCAAAGGAACATCTCCTCTGAAACAGTAAATTCCTGGAAAATGAGAAAAGTGTAGCATAAAGCCCTGGTATCATAGGTAACTCAGGTAGTTATCTGCTAAAATATAAAATCTGTTGAGGGAAAAGCAAAACTAAAGACAGAAATCTGTTGCTGGAGAGAACAAGTGGTGTTACATGTGATAAGAAAGCCGAGGAAAATATTACTAAACTTATTTAAGAAAGGACTTACCCAGCAGATATAAAAATTGCAATATGACAGTGAGACCACATTTTTATGAGAGGCAATGCTTTTTCTTTTTGGTCTGTGGTTTGATAAAATAGTGGAGGGGAAAGTGGAAAGGTAGGAGGATAAATGTGAAACACTGTATACTACAGCTGTGGTGAATTACATGTGCAGTACAGGAGGGGTGGATATGAGTGACCACCTGCAACAGTAGTGTTTTGTTGGTGGGTCTATAAAAAAGTGATGTAAGTTTCTTTTATGTGGTGCTGAATATGTGCATTGTGACCAGTTTTACTCTCCCACTGTGAGTAGTGGACCATCACTCTCAGCACATAGGAGCAAGCAACAAGAGTTACAGAATAAACTTACTGCACTAACTGATCAGAACCTCCATGTTGCTGAAGTGTAAAGACAAGAAGAAAAGTTTGCCAGTAGTTGCAGCCTCTCCAAAATTGTGTCCATGCAGTGGTTCTTGAGTTATATTGTATACACATATGGAGGGGGGGGGGGGGGGTGGACTTAGCATTCTTATTAGGTGCCGCACATGGATGTGAATGGACGTAAAAGCAGGTCACCATCATGAAGTAAATTCCGATAGCCTACATGTGTGAACAGTATATCCTCCCATTGTGCTATGTAGTTTTCTGTTTCCAGTACCACAGATTCAGTGTTACTGAGATTAAAAATTGAGGCATATCTGTGGAGGGAGTACTGAAACAATATCTTTAATATGTTTCATTTATGTCCTCAGGATTCTAATGTGATATGGTTCTTGAAATTTATACAGTGTTTGAAAGTTGTGTCAAATGTGATACATTCTCATAACATTTAAAGAATCCTTTAAAAAAAGCACGAGTTGAAGTTGTTTGGGCAATGTCGATGATAAATGGAATGACAATTAATTGTGTTTCCATTACAGGTGGTCTTATAGGACTTTTTTTTTAAGTTTTACATGTTGGCACTCTTTGTGTTCCAGTACCAATTGTAATCCTTTGATTTGTCATATTTGATTTATTCATCTGCTGGTTGGTCTTTAGCTAGAGTTTTTAGAGAAAAGCACTGCTATTCATTGATTTGGTTACAGTCCACCACCCAAGCTTAGACTTAGATGACCAATACAGTAGATGTTCCACATTTTATGTTTCTCAAGTGGGCTTCTGTACTGCTGAAAGTTCTTAGCACACACAAAATCTCCACTTTGCATGTGGTAGCTCAGTACTGTATTATTACCTCTCTTGCACAGTAATGACACAAGGTTGGGTTTTGAAAGGCATTTTAATTATATAATTTTGCTACTTGTTTTATTTGACCATGGATTCCTTGCCATTAGCAGATTTCAAGTATCCTTAGTTTTCCATTTGTGTCCATTTTTGCCATCCACATTGTCTGGTTTTATGTGTCTGTGTTTGTTTGTGTACACATGAACAAAATTGGTGACTTCCATACAAAGAGATCCACATTTGGTGGGGACAGTGCTGTAATTATGTCTGTAAATAGTTTCTGATTTTCAAGTTACCAAAGCTGTTCTGCATTTTGTGCTTCTCTTTGTATTATTTGTGGCTACATTGTATGTATTTTTATGTGTGATGAAGGATCAAGCATCTGAGATTTTGTTGAGTATTAGCAGTGGATGCAATTCTCCTAAGACTCAGCTCCCCCTAAGGCTGTGCTCCTGCCAGCTGTGATGTTTTTCAGGAGTGAAATTCCCATGGTCAGTGAGGGAGTGCTGTATTGCAGACTAGGAATAAATTGGTCTTAGAAACTACTCGTAAATCTCTTTAACACATGCAGTGCCAAACCGTCCCATGATATTTATCATTGGATGCCATACTTTACATTGTTTGCAGGCAGCTGAAAGAAAGAGAAGTACTCTGTGGAAAGACACTTGAGAGATGGACCTTGGCAAGCTTACTGAG
The DNA here is from genome assembly GCA_021186555.1 of Reticulitermes speratus. Taxonomy (NCBI): domain Eukaryota; kingdom Metazoa; phylum Arthropoda; class Insecta; order Blattodea; family Rhinotermitidae; genus Reticulitermes; species Reticulitermes speratus. Next base: position 31,776,140 of record JAJKFL010000003.1, on the reverse strand, counting down.
CTGCATCAGAATAGGTGGAGAGTCTCCTGCTGCCACAGTGCAGTTGACATTTGACACAGTACGCCGTGATCGCCAAGAAAGAGTGTATATCATGGATGACAAAGATGCACAGGTGATAAGTCCTTGCATCATTTACATGCCCTGTTTACTCTTGCCTTTTACCCTGTATTTTACACCAATTTTTATTAATCTGTGATTTGCATTTATGTCCTGACATTTATCCATTCATTCTTTTGTCTGTCTTACGATAGGTCTGTAGCCTCTTCCAAAGCGAGTTCTCCACAGAGTGTGATGTAGTGTCTCCTCTTAATTTCCAGTATCCTCTCTTATCCTTAAGGTTATCCAGTAGCTGCTTATGTCTTCTTCCTCGTCGTCCCGTCATTTCCATCCTTCCCTCTATCTTTCCTTCAATGACATGTTTTAGAAGGCAGTTCGTGTGTAAGATGTGACCAATCCGGTTAGCCTTCCTTCTTTTTATTCTTTGTAGGATATTCCTCTCCTCCTTGACTCTTTGTAATACTTCTTTATTTCTCACATGATTGGTCCAACTGATCTTCTCCATCATTCTCCAGCACCACATTTCAAAACTTTCCTGTAATTTCTGGTCTATTTTCTGAAGTGTCCAAGTTTCAGCACCATACAAAGCTATACTCCAAATGCAGCACTTTACTAGTTTCTTCCTTAAATTTAAGTGCAATTTGCTGGTGAAAAGTCTTCTTCTTGTTGAATGCTGCTTTTGCCATGGCAATCCTGGATTTAATTTTGAGTGTACATCTTGCATCATTTGTTATCATGCTACACAAATAATTGAAATATTCCACATTCTGCAGTTGTTTTTGATCTATCTTAATCTGTATTGGGGATGGTTGCCCTGAGATTCTCATCACCTTAGTTTTTTCCACGTTTATTTTTTTTTTTTTGTTCTTTAGCTAGTGTCTTTCAGTTTCACTTAGTCTTTTAGTCACGCTCTGTAGCACCACTTCTTTCTTAGCCAGTACCACAATGTCATCTGCATATTTCACCGTGCAAATTACTTGTCCTCATATTTTGAAGTCTCCAAACCCTTCAAGAGCTTCCTTGGTAAGGTATTCACTCTACAAGTTGAATAGAATTGGTGACAAACAGCAACCTTGTCTAACTCATTTTCCAATATTCACACTTCTTGTCTTCCCTTGTCCAGTTTTAGTTTAACACTCTGATTTATATACAGTTTGCTGATCGATCTTCTTTTGCGCCAGTCGATACCAGTTTCCTATAGGACCTGCATTAATTTGGTCCAATTTACACAGTCAAATGCCTTCTGCCAGTCTATGAAGCACATACACAATTTCATGTCTTTGTTAAAAGTTTGTTCTGATATTATTCTAAGCATTCCAGTTGCATCCCTAGTTCCTTTTCATCTTCTAAATCCAAACTGATCTTCTCCAAGTACATCCTCCATTTTCCTTTCAATTCTTCTTCTAAGTATCCTCGCTACTATTTTTGCTGTATGTGCAATGAGGCTTTATGTGCGATGGTCGCTGCATTTTGTAGCTTTTGGCTTTTTGTTTAAGGCAGTCATTGTAACTTCAGTGAAATCCTTGGGCCACTGTCCAGTTTCAAATATGTTTTGATCAGTTGTGTCATTATTCTGAGACTATCTTCTCCCAACAGTTTGAGTACATCCCCAGGTACATCATTATCTTCTGTAGCCTTCTTATCCCTCATCTCCTTGGTAGCTTTTTCCACTTCACTTTGCAATAGATAAGGGTAATTCTTGTCTGCATCTACTTTCTCTTCAGGTTTGACTTCTAGGTGTTCTGGTCGATTAGGTCGATCGTAGAGCTCTGTAATATAGTTCCCCAAATTGTCACTACTTGTTTCTTATCTACTATTATATTCACTTTAGAGTTTTCAATGTCAATGTTTTGAATCCTAGGGTTTTCTTTCCAACCAAGATTTTCGTCTTCATGTACACTAAATTATAATGTCCTGTTCTTTGACATTCCATGATGTCATCACATGTGCTGTCAAGACATTCCTTTTTGGCCTTGTCCATGCTTATTTTCAATTTGTTCCTCAGGCGTCTGTAATTCTGCCTTCCTTCTTCATTGTTTAATTTTTCCATTTCCTTTGTTCATCCATTTTATTGATCATTTCCTTTGTAATCCATGGCTTTCTTGCTTTCCTGTCTACTTACCCAACCAAATCACTCATAGTATCTAACACACATTTCTTGATATTGTTCCACTGCACTTCCACATTCTCACTTTCACATTCTGTTGCACCGAGTTCTTCTTCTAGAGTATCTTGCACTTTCTGTCATTGAGTATGTAAGTTCTCCAGATCCCATCTTGGTTTCCCTTTTTGGAACATTATGATTTTCTTCAGTCTCTGACATTAATACATTTAAAGCAGTGGGTGGGACATGAGCAACATATGGGAGAAGAGAAATGTTTGCTATGTTGTGGTGGTAAAACTTGAAGGTAGTAGCCTGCTTGGAGGACCTAGTTATAGATGGAAGGATAATATTACAATATTTCTTAAGTAGGGTGAGAGTGTAGGGTAGGTGTGGCTCATGATAGGGACTGGTTATGGGATGTGAACACAGTAATGAACCTTCAGGTCGTGTAAAGTGTGGGCAATTACTCTGCTAACTGAGGAGCTCTCCGTTGTCCATGGCAATAGATAAGAACTTAAGGAAATTGTTTTTATACAAATAAATATGATTGCATAATCACTAATATCAGATTCATTTGTAAAACAGTGACATTTGAGAAAAAAAAGATGACAAAAAGAATCTTAGTAACTAAACCAACAAATACACTGTATTGCGGAGCAGACCCTAACTGTCTGCAATTTACCTCTTACATGCTTCGGCCCCTCCTGGGCCGTTATCAAGGAGTATCAATTAATCGATCACAAGGAGAAGTTACAAAGATGCAGTGAAACATGTAGGAGGTAAATTGTAGATGGGGGTTACTCCCCAATAAAGTGTAGTTTTTGGTTTGATTACTAAGAATGCATTTAAAAGCAATGCATGGTGATAAGCAACACAATATGACAAAAACGGTTTCTTCACTAATAAAGATAATTACGTATCGAATAATATCTAATTTCAGAAATTATTAATGGCATATGGAATAAAGACTGAGATAAGATTATGTTGTGCAGTAATAATTTCCAGTAGTGAGAAAACATAAGTGTGGATTGTTGTTTTGATCACGGTCACACTAAACTGAGGTATGAATGCTGGAAGGTCAAACATTTGTTATACTAAATGTGAGTTATTTATTAAATCAGAATTTACTGAATGTGGTAAAACAATACCCTGTTTACTGTGGGTTTTGACAGTCAACAGAAAACATTTTTACCAAATATTAGGTTTCAGTAAATGTAGGAACACTAAATTGGGATGTCACTATATTTCTTTTCAGTGATGTATGGATAAAGTTTACATGGTTCTGACTCAGTGATTCTCCCTGACTGTGATTGGGTAGACTCAATTCTAAATCAGGGTGTCACTATACTTCTTTTCAGTGATGTAGGGATAAAGTTTACTTGGTTATGACTGAGTGGTTCTCTGTTGCTGTGATTGGGTAGACTCAATTCTAAATCAGGATGTTACTATACTTCTTTTCAGTGTTGCAGGGATAAAGTTTGCTTGGTTCTGACTGAATGGTTCTTCCTTTCACATTGTTGACACCGTGCATCTTCGTCATATTAAATTACGTTATAAACTAACAGATGCACACTAAAACCACTTTTAAGTAGCTTTATTATAAAATTGTTAAAATTGTACCCCTACACGTGTTTCGATCCTAGGATCATCGTCAGGGGGGTTTTTTTGTACATACATAATCTCCCACTGTCAAAAGAACATAAACAACAAGAACTGAATACTATCATTCAAATAGCACAACAAAATGGATACCCAACCGTACTAATAAATAGACTCAGTAACCAAATCAAAAACAAAATAAACAGACCTAAAGAATACACTGTAACACAAAACCAAAACCAAAATAACAATAAAAAATGGACCATATTTGAATACAGTAACCCATTGATAAGAAAAGTCACGAACATCTTCAAAAAAACAAACTTAAGAATTACATTTCGTGTTAACAACACCACTCGGAATCTACTAAAAATCCACACTCAAAACAAGGATAAATACAAAAACAGTGGAATCTACAGTTTAAGATGCAATACATGCAATTACCATTATGTTGGCCAGACTGGAAGAAATTTAACAGCTAGATATAATGAACGTACCAGATATATAAAGAATAATGAACCTAAATCTGCATATGCCCTACATATTTTGAACAACCGACATGAATACGGCCCAATACAGAATACAATGAATTTAATAAAAAACTGTAAGAAAGGCAGGCATATGAATATTACCGAAAATATGTACATCCAAATTTTTCATAGGGAACAGTTATTGATCCACGAGCAGTACGCAATGGAAATAAACCCGCTGTTCCAACTTATCAAACTCCCCCTTCCATACTGACTAACACACAACCTCCCGAACCAGACACTCCACCGTAGTACTCCTCACCGCACAACACGTAGTACACTCCGCTCCACACAAAAACATTTCATATGGTAAGTCATTCATATACATTAAATAGAAAATCAATAATGATTACTGTTAGCAACCAATATATTTACAAATTTTATATTACTTACAAAATCGTTTATTTTACAGCTTTTAATACCACGACACACGCCAGCAGTTCCACAATCTACCATCTACAATGCTTTTATAATTTTACAACTTTTAGTGAATCTTTTTACAAGATTTTAACCTATGTTCTAAAGTGCAGATAGAATATTTTAAATCATATGTTGAAGTGACCGTAGCTTTTAACAAAAAAACCCCCCTGACGATGATCCTAGGATCGAAACACGTGTAGGGGTACAATTTTAACAATTTTATAATAAAGCTACTTAAAAGTGGTTTTAGTGTGGTTCTTCCTTGTTACGTTTGGGTAGACTCAGTTCTCTCTTTTGGTCATGTTTTATGGACTGTATTTACTTACATGTTGATCTAATGATATACTGTCACAGACTACTGCACCCTGAAGGTGGATGTTCTATGATTATTCAAAACATTGGTAACTATTTACCAGTTGACGTGGTGTAACATCCCAGAAGACTTAAATTGTTTAGTGATATCTATTTTGCTGATTGCTGATTGGTTTTCTGAAAGTTTATGTCTTATACCACATGCTAACACCACATGCCGTAGTCCTTGAGAAGCTAATAATAATCCAGCTATTATTTCCCCTTGGGTCCAGATATTTTCCCCAGCATCCATTTTATTAGACACCTTCAGTCTCTATTTTTTCGGGGGTGAGAAACCAAGTTACACACTGACAAAAGTTAAAGCTGAAGTTATCTCGATCCTTAATTAAGTAATGCACCTTGGAGACATATGGGGGAGTGAAGGTGTATCTCCATTAATTCTTAACCTCACTGTAAGAAATAGGTGGGTGGCCAACCTCATGCCCTGGCTGCTTTATCTCCAAGAAAGACTCCCTGGTTTGAGAACTGGAGTTGATGTAGGCAATGTAGAATAGTGAAAAATTTCTTGTTCCATCTGGGAATTGAAGCCTGATTCCTCAATCATTGAGCCTGTGTATTAATTGCTGTACTGAGTGGTGTGACTGCCCCAGGTGGTACAGTTCAAGGGATGGTGAAGTGAATATTTTAAATGAAAAGGGGAACTGATTTTCTATGCTCAACAAATTTTCTGTTATTGAGCCAAATGAAGAAATTGCAATGAATCATTGTGTTTTTTTAATTTATAATTGCTAGTAGGGGTGGCCATTGTGATTACTTGCCCCAGGTGCCAAAACCCTTGCTGTGCCCCTGGTTCAGGTACACAGTACCGTTGACACACTGTAATTCTGGTGTGTTCATCCCTTTTGTTTAATTATGGGAAAAGTGTATGTGGCATAAATGTGTGTTTTATGTTTTCTACAGCTTTTGTTCCAAACTTTCTTGCTCCATTAAATGTATAGCAGGTTACGTGCAAAACTTGAGATGCATGCAGAAATATGTGTAAGTTTTCACTTGAAGTATCCATAAATGTTGCCATATTTTAACTGAAATTGGAATATGTTGACCATTTCATAAAAGGTTAAGAAGGTGAAGTTCACCCTATAACAGGCCATGAAGGCCCAGAGTGGGTGTAGAGGTATAGCTCTACTCTTTCTTTAACCTGGGCACTAGATGGGGTGTGTGGTCAACACCACACCCTGTCCACTTTGCCCCTGAGAAAGAGACCTGGTACCCATTGTACAGGAGACTGGGTGGCAAAAGAATAAAATTTTTGGTGAAATATTGTTTAAGATAATTCTGTAAAAATGTTTGAATTATGTTGCCACAAATATAAATGCAGGAGAATTTAATATTAAATCTTCCAATCTGTTTGCATGACTAATAGTATTAGTTCAATGTACCATCTGTACAGCAAATCTTATAGTAAGTTTCTTCATAGGGGAAAATGGGAATGAAAGGTGAAACTTTACTGTAGTAACAAATAATTCTGAAGCCTCTCTGTTGTATTATCATGAAGTTCATTCTTCCATGCATATAATTTTATATTTTGTGAAGGAATTGTACTGACTCATTATGTGATACTTGCAGAAGCTTGTGCAGACCTTGGGTGAAGTGCTGATTGCAAGACCACTGGCAGCTTTCAATCAGCTTCTGTTTCGATGCATGAAATGTTCTGCTCAGTTCTCTCCAAAACTGCCTCCTACAGGTATGCAGCAAGAAGGATGTCAAAATTGGTGGGAGGAGGGGATGTAGTGAGAGTAATGTTAATCCTCTAGCATATGTATAATAGAAAGTTGTAGGGAGCACCATTTGCCTTTGCCATTGTAGGAACCAGGTTTTAAACTGAATGCCATGGCTGAATGTTTAGGGCTGTGTTGTATTTATGAGGTTCCAGGTTCTAATCTCTACCTGGAGGCTGGCTATCCTGACAAACATTTTGTGGTTTTCCTCATTCCTTCACAGCAAATGTCAGGGTAGTACTCTAAAATAGTCCAAGGCTGTTTCCTGTTTCTTCATCATTCACAAGTTTTTGTTCCATTTTGCACTGCATATACTAAGCAGTTAATGTGTCATTAACCCATAAGCTGACTTTGACAAATGTTGCCGGTATAAACAGTGAAACCTCTATCCATCGTTTTTCAGGGGACCAGAAAATTTGAACGATACATACGGGAAATGATAGTACCGGGAAACCATTAAAAATTATAGATAAGAACAATTTAATGATAATTATTACTTCTTGCTGAGAAAATCTTTCATTGACGTTTGTTTTGAGCAAACTTTACTCCTCCTCAATTCAAAGTACGATTTTTCAAGGCCTAGAACACTTTCACGATCACTGTCACTCGTGCTGTGCGCATAAAAGAAAGATCTTACTTTCATCAGCGCTTCATGTGTCTCAGCAAAGCTCGCCAGCTTCTTCTTATTCTTCTTCCCGCTCCACACTCCCGGACGCCACGAGGCTCACGCACAGCTCCTGCACTGTTTCTGCACCACAGGTTGCCACGTGACTGTCCACAGAGACGTAGTCCTCGAATTTATCTTTGTTCATGCCACTGAACTTTTCCCAGTCTTGGCGGAAATCGTCGTCATCGTTGGTCAATACGACGTCACTATCGCCTGAAGATTGTCCCTGCACATAACCAGCTTTCCGAAAACAATTTTCGATTGTCTGCTGGGTTACTTCTTGCAAGGCTGCCACGGTGTAGTGCAAAGCTTCCAACACGTTTATCTTCTTTTTCGTATCTTTGCCTGCATCCATTAAGCAAACAGCTGTTTGCACGAGGCGTTTTCTATAAAGCAGCTTATAACACTTTATTACCCCTAAATCAAGGGGCTGGAGCACACTTGTACAATTTGCCGGGTACCGTATGACTTTTACATTTCTTAGAAACGATGTATCCTTTGGATGTGCGGCACAATTGTCCACAAAGAGGAGAATGTTCCTGTTTTGTGCACCCATACTTGCGTCTAATGAACGCAGAAATGAAGAAAAAATGTCTGTGGTCATCCACGCTTTATTGTTCGCGTGGTACTTGGTGGGTAATTTTTTTACATTCTTGAAACATCGCGGTTTCGGAGATTTTCCGATAACAATCTGCACTTGTTTGTCAGTTCCATCACTGTTAACACAAAGTAAAACAGTAAGTCTGTCTTTACAGTTTTTCCCTCCATGACAGGACTCTCCTTTGAGAGCCAAGGTTCTATCAGGAAGCACGTTGTAGAAGAGCCCCGTCTCATCCGCGTTGTAAATATCACGTTGTTCGTAGCCCTCCAACAAAGATGGCAGTCTTTCCAGCCACGCTTCTGTGCTTTCGCTGTCCACTGCCGCACTTTCTCCGACTAACTTCTTGTATACTAGGCCATGCCGGTCCTTAAACCTCGCTATCCAGCCGTTGGATGCAGTGAAATTTTCTATATTCAGCTGCGCTGCAATCATCTTCGCCTTTCCACGAAGAATGGTTCCATCAATTGGGATATTCGACGCCCTTGCCTGCTGGTACCACGAGAAGAGTACTCTTTCCAACTCGGCGAATGTCGACTCCCTACCTATTTTCCTCTTCTTACTGGCGTTACCACATTTTTCTGTCTGCTCTCGGATTTCGTCCTTCTTTGCGAATATGGAGTTTAGTGTGCTTGGAGCCAACCCAAGGCGTTTGGCAATGTCGACACGTTTCTCTCCAGGATTCTTCTCCACCTGTTCTACTATTTTCAATCGCTCGTGCAGAGTTCTCACTTGCTGTTTAGGTTGGGACATGGTCCACGGATTTCAAAATAAATAGCAGGAATAAAATATAATGAATGAAGTAATAAAAACAGGAATGAATTAATAACAGAAATAAAATATTATAGGAAAAGGATAATAAAGGATGGAAATGATTAAACCAGGGTAACGTATGAAACTATGAAGCACACCAGAACGCACAGAACCACTTGCAATGAAGTAAAGCTCCACAACAGAGTTGCCAAGTCTTCATCTAGTCCAAAGAAAAGGATGGAGAGCAAAGAGTACAGAATGCACTCCATACTTTTTGATGGAGCCAATCCAGGTGGCACTAAGAAAGCAATGCACGCACAGCGCACTAAACCATCGCTTCAAATTTAAAAAAAAGAAACTATCAGTGCGGGAAAATGTTGCGTCAGGACCGTGATTTTTCAACTATTGGTGCGGGAAAACGACAGTTCGAGGAACAATGGAGGCGGGAAAAAATAGTGTTATTTATATGGGGCTAATTTCGGGACCAAATAAGGCAGACGATACATGCGGGCGAACGACGGTAACGGGAACGATGGATAGAGGTTTCACTGTAGTCTCTTGGTCCTAAATGGCTTTGACTAGTAGTTCTTGCTACTTTACTTAAAATAGTACCAGGTGTCACCAAAGATGTCAAGCAACTATTGAGTAGTTTATTAAATAAAAAGCAGTTCTTGGTGTGTGTATGTATATGTACAATGAAACCTGGATCCATTGTTTCTGAAGGGACCATGAACCACAAACGATGAATGTGGGAAAAGCATTCAGTGTATCAGAGGCAGGAGAAAACAAAAAAACTAAAATTTTAAATTTTGCACTTAGGCCTGCAAATATAATAAACAATTAAGTTATGTTACTATTTGCATGCAAATAACTTTTCTATAAAAAGAAAGTCTCTGTAATTGACAACTGTGTAGTTCGCTACCATATGTTTCAGGTGGAACAGTGTCAATTCCAAGTTCAAAACATTCTATTTGCGGCACCCACCAATGCTATGCATGTAAAAGAATGATTTAACAGTTTGATGAGCAGCATGGACTTCAGAAAAACTCATCATTTGTTCAGGGTTACATTAGTCTCCTCTTCCTCCTCCCCATTGCTGCTGCCACTCTCGTGAACATCACATAACTCATGTATGCTGGAAGTGCCATGTGGGGCCAGCTCATTATCTACAGATGTGTAAGAACTGAAGTTGACAACCTTCACAGCGTCTACTTATATTCAATCCTCATGGTGGATAATACACAAATTTTACTTACTGCAGAAATGATGTGTTTTGCAGATGAGCAGCACAATGCAAACACAAAGTGTTGCTACCTTGCACACCAATGGAGGCATCCAGTATCCTAAAAAACACTGTGGTCATCCACACTTCTTTATTTGTGTAGTATTTCATGTTTTTAAAATAACATGGTTTCAGCGATTTTGCAAACATGATTGACACAAATAGCACATAACAGGAATAATGACACTAAATCACACAGCTCTTAATTGTCAAATTCCAGGGAAAGCAAGTACAATGATGCAATAAGTTTTAAAACTTTCACGGCGACATGATTCAATATAGTTTTCTCGGGCGCACAGCCACGTCAATTCGTTTGAATACAACGTTTCGGGGACTAGCTCCATCCCCATCCTCAGGCAAAACTGATTTAACATACAACTCGTCTGTCCCGTGTTTTTCTACCTGGCGTGGCAGGGAGAATCAGACCGGTTTGTAGTGCCCAAACAGTTGAGTTGGTGGGCGGGCTGTTAACTGATGTGCTCCCACGCCTCGCTGCGAGGTCCTTATCTGACGTATTGCGGGCTGCCAGGCTCAGCTCAGTATGAAACCGCCATCCCTGTTGATGTTGTCCGGATATAATTTTATTTCAATGGCTTCTTTTATTATGCGGTCCATGTATCCTTTTGTCCTGGCTAGTCTGCAGGTGTTATTGAAATCTATCTTGTGGCCTGTTTCCAGGGCATGTTGAGCATCTGCTGATTTATCTGGTTGCCCCAGTCTAAGGTGTCGTATGTGCTCTTTTCGCCTCGTCTCAATCGTTCTTTTTGTCTGGCCAATATACGTCTTTCCGCATTCACATGGGATGCCGTATACGCCGGGTATTTTCAATCCAGGGTCATCCTTCACTGGTCAGAGCATGTGGCAGGTTTTCTTTGCTGGGACGTGTATGGTTCTGATGTCGTATTTGGATAGAAGTCTGCTAATTTTATTGGAAGTGGATTGTTGGCGGAATCAGCACACCATCCGGCACAGAAAAATGGGGTTTTGCGAACTCTGGTACACCGGGCAAAGACGATCTGCGATACGGAAAGCATAGGAGAAGAGCTACAGCATTTAAAAAAGACCTTCAGAGTAAATGGTTACAGCGATCGGGATATCAGTCACGCCCTTAACTCAAAAAGGAAACAAAAAGAAAACAATGAAAAACCAACTGCTACAGCACTTCTGCCATACCAACAATGCGCGTGCGCGTGCGCGTGCGTGCTTGTGATATATAAATCACAAAATAATTTGGAATGTTTGAACATTTAAAAGTGACAGTTGCCCTGATTTTGCAAAAGAAGTTACAATTTAAACAGTGGCTATGCCATGTGCATAGTGAACTTTGGCAGTGAAGGACTAAAGATCTGGTACACTGAGGTAGATTGTTATGACAGCAGTTCCTAGGACAACGGATATGTTATTTTAATTTTGTACATTTTGTTTTCTTTTATTAAAATGCTCATGCTTTCAGGGGTGGCAGAAGATGTTCTAACCTGTCCATCATGTAACAGCACCATTGTGATTGAAATGGATGAAGTTACATTACCGTCACATTGCAGAAATGACCGAGGAGAGAAACAGTCTTTTACCATTGATGATGGACCACTGCCCTCGGGTGTTAACTCTTCACCATCTCAATCAAGCATAGGTATGCAACATGTGACTCTAAAGTTGAATATCCTATATACTTGGAAGATTACAGTCTTTTAGAATATGAATAAATATAGTTCGGTAGGTAGGTACCAGCATTTCAGAGCAGTCTGTTGCTTCCATCTTCAAGGCAGAGGTCAGTCACTAGCATGCAGTTTCTGTGGGTTCTAAATGTTAAAAGGGATTCTTATTTTAAAATTTTATAGGCACAGTTCATATTCCATTCACAGCACTGAATGCAGAAGTACAGTAATTGTAATGGAAATTCATATAACTTGCCATAGCTCGTGACTTATGTAGAGATGTGTGGCTTTTTTCAATATGGTCTCGTAGCATACTTAACTCACACATTTTGAAATATTTATGAATTCCAGTGCCATTGAAGTCATACAGTTAGTTCACTAGATACCTCAACACTTCTCATTAATGTACATTATTTATGTACTGAATTAAGGTGATTCTACTTCAGCTTTTGGCAATCCTGCAGATCCGTGTAAAACTTTTTTTGTCCATCTGTCTCTGCATATGACAAGACTCAAAAACTGTTGAACATATTTCTGTGACATTTGATGGTGGAAAGTTTTACTAAAATCTGACAAGCCATATAAATTTTCACTAGGTGAGACAATTTTAGTGACTACATCCATGAAGACTTAAATGCATTGCTGTGCACATCTGAAGTGAAATGCACTAAATATTTGTCAGAGAAAAAATGTTTTGCACAGAAGTTATAGAGAAGAGTGAAACACGTAGTTTATGACCAGCACACTTTTGTAATAATTCGTATGAATTTCAACATAATTAAACAAAAGAGATGCTAGGTGCACATGTCTTCAGTTTGCATATTCAGCAATAATCGATGGTCTTTCAAACATAAATGCAGATTACCTTTCTTATTGTTGAAAGTAATTAAACAGAACTTTCTTTCACTGGACCTTACAGGTCTGCATGTATATAAATAAATATTTAATTAAAATTTAAGTGAATATGCTTCATTAATATTTTACGAGGGCTAGTCAAAAAAGAGTGAGAATGAATTTATTACTCAGCAAATACGTTAGGCAGAGTCCAACTTGATATGGTCTTTTTCAAAGTAGTCCCCATCGAGCTGTATGCACTTGGTCCAACGTGTCTGCCAGTCCTGGAAGACGTGCTGGAACCCATTTTTTTACATCGTCTTCAGAACCGCCTCCGCCCTGTTCAGAACGGCCGTTGAGGAACGAAACGCTGGCCCCGCAGCTCCGATTTCAGGCGAGGAAACAGAAAAAAGTCACACGGAGCAAGGCCCGGGCTGTACGGAGGGTGCGGCACACATTCGATGTTTTTTCGGGCTAAATATTGGGCAACAACGTTCGAAACGTGAGGGCGTGCATTATCGTGGTGTAGGCGCCAACGAGATGGATGCAGCTCAGGGCGTTTTCGTCGGATGTGTTCGGCCAGGGTCTTCAAAACTGTCACTGCCCGAAAAAACATCGAATGTGTGCCGCACCCTCCGTACAGCCCGGACCTTGCTCCGTGTGACTTTTTTCTGTTTCCTCGCCTGAAATCGGAGCTGCGGGGCCAGCGTTTCGACTCCTCAACGGCTGTTCTGAAGAGGGTGGAGGCGGTTCTGAAGATGATGTCAAAAAATGGGTTCCAGCACGTCTTCCAGGACTGGCAGACACGTTGGACCAAGTGCATACAGCTCGATGGGGACTACTTTGAAAAAGACCATATCAAGTTGGACTCTGCCTAACGTATTTGCTGAGTAATAAATTCATTCTCACTCTTTTTTGACTAGCCCTCGTAACTTTTTTTTATATACGAGGGCTATCCAGAAAGTAAAGATACAAACGCAATAAAATTTTTTAAAAATAGTTATTAACAAAATTGAGTGAAAAATCTCTTAACACATACCTTTAGCTATTTTTCAACATAATCACCACCTTTGTCAAGGCATTTGTTTAGCCTGGGTACGAGGTTTTGTATTCCGATGTCATAGAGCTCCGCCGCCAGTGCACGCAACCATGCAGTGACTTCGTTTTTCACCTCTTTTTTTTTGTTTTTCACGAAAGGGGGTTCTTCTGGTTGATTTTATGCCTCACGGGACCACCATAAACTCTGCGGCATATTGTGAAACAATGAAAAGGCTTAGATGTGCAATTCAGAACAGAAGACTAGGGATGCTGACACGCGGCATCACCTTACTGCACGACAACGCAAGGCGCACACCGCTAGAGCAACGCAGCAGTTGTTGCAGAGTTTCAACTGGGAAGTTTTAGACCATCCCGCTCACAGCCCAGACCTCGCTCCCAGCGATTTCCATTTGTTTTTGCACTTAAAGAAACAACTGGCCAGCCAGAAGTTTCACGAAGACGAAGAGGTGAAAAACGAAGTCACTGCGTGGTTGCGTGCACAGGCGGCGGAGTTCTATGACATCGGGGAATACAAAACCTCGTACCCAGGCTAAACAAATGCCGTGACAAAGGTGATGATTATGTTGAAAAATAGCTAAAGGTATGTGTTAAGAGTTTTTTCACTCAATTTTGTTAATAACTATTTTTAAAAAATTTTATTGCGTTTGTATCTTTACTTTCTGGACGTCCTACGTAGTTACACAAAATAAAGTAAACATGCAAGATCTGTTACACATACATTTCCATCTTGTTTTGTTTGAATTCAGATATAAGTACATGTACCATTGTTTGTATATGTAGGCTTTCCAAACAATTCCAAATAAATGGGCCATGGCTAGGCTTTCTAAAGCCACTCTGCAACCTTTCTCTCCTTCACTTAACACTTTGAGACGAGCCAGCTGGTTACCAGTCCTTCCTGTTGCTTCCAGAGTCTTTTATCTTTTTACATGGTAGATGTATGTATGTATGTATGTATGTATGTATGCTTCCTTTGAACAGTTAGGTTATGTCAGGTTACAAATGTACATATTTGTCCTTTGACACTTAATTATCCTAAAGTAGTCAACATAATCTGCAATTAAAGTGTTAGGAAAAACAACTTTTCACAAAAAATTAAAACTCCTAACCTAATACTCATACTTAAATTATTTTATTTTAAGACTGGAGTATAGAGGAATATCCAGGGAATATTCAGTGCTGCATACATGTACACTATTTACACCACTGTAATTACTAGATCATAACCTATGTGTCTTCACAGCACATGGTTTTAAATCCTTGGTCATTTACTAATTGGCAAAACATTCTAACTGATACTGTCACTGATGACTCATGACTTACTTTCTGCATTGTCATAGTTAGATCTTTATGTTATTTATCCCATTGTGCACTTATACATGAACAGTAACAATAACTAGTTTTGCTCAACTGTTATTGTTATTGTTCATTGTCATATTTGTTTGCATCCACATCAGAATCCCTGTCGGATACTGCTTCATTTTTTCCTGTGGTGTGTACAATGCCAAAATGTCCATGGTCCACCATCTTGACATAAATAATCTTAATTTTGATATTTGTGCTCTTATGTGGCATCTAAATTGGAATACTGGAACTGTCAGGAATATGTGGTATTTTGAAAATGTCAGCCATTTAAACAAATCTCAGTGATTACTGATGATAGTTTTTGAAATGACCAAAAATGTATTTGTGCTGCAGTACAGTTTTGAGGTAGTGGTCACAAGGCAGCCGTTTATGTGTTTATGGCCTGTAAGGTGAGAAGAGATATTTGACTACGGTATCCATATAGTTTCATCTTTTCTGCTAGTTGCTAATTGAATAGTGAATAATTTTAAGAGCATTTGTCTTACACTATCCAATTTCACCATGGTGTTGCTGACATGTACCTTTCATCACAGTCATTACAAATGCTGTTATTTGAACCTTGGTTGAACCAGTTTAGTCTGTTTATCAACACACCTTAGTTGTCTAGGACCCTCACTGATGTTACTGTGCATTAACATCTTAGTTTTCCAAGAGATATACAGACAGGTGTATGACCTGAGGATTTTATTCTTCTAGGTTGTGATGTTGCATCAGCACTGGGTAATCAGTTCCCATTGTTTCAAAGGAACATAGTGTCTTAATCTTCAGGGGTGTAGAGTTCACAGAACTCTACACCCCTGAAGATGAGGGCACCCAGGAATGCAACATCATATCTCAGAAGAATGGAATCCTAAACACACCACTATTAAAACCTCACTACTGGCAGGTATATGACCTCTTTTTCCCCCCATGAGTGTTGTTACATGTCTAGTCTCCTTGACATAATTACGATAATTATACTAGTAAATTGTATAAATATTCCATTTCTTTGTAACAGGTGGACTTGTCTTTGTAACTGGTGGACTTGAAGGTCTTAGACTAAGATGTAGAACTTTCAGTCTGAGGTTGGCCCAGTCTAGAGCAGATGTTGTTCCTGAATGCTTTTCCTTTTATTTACTTTTGACAAAGGTAAAACTTGTGTATGTGATGAATACAGATCCCACCATGTGTCACTTGTTCTTCTGTATATTATCATCATCATAATCAACGTCCTGCCATCTTGGGTGCCTGTTGTTCCCTCCTCAGAAGGGGGATGGATTAGCCCTATAGCTGGTCTGGATGTGGTAGTGGAGAGAAAAATTTCAGCTCCTGTTTTAAATTTAATCCTAGTCATCCACTCCATAGGTAATAAATACAGTCTCAAAGGTTCTATCAGTGAACATGTAATTAGAGAAACACATGCTGGAGTCACGATTGGTAGTGCTGATAACTATGACTTGTAGTGTGAATATGCAGCTGCATGATATCCAACTAACACAAGCCAACCCCATGCTCTACATGTACCACTCAGGAAGGGCAGTGAGTGACACTGGAGCTTCAACGGTGATGTGTGGTGGGGACAGACTCCAGGTGACAGTGATGGTCCACCACAGTGAAGTCCAGCAGCAGCCCTCTCGTAAGATTCTTAACTTGCTCTCCTGTATTTTTTTGCTTCTGTTGCTGCATGCTGTGTAAAATGGACCATCAGCAGGACAAAGTTAAACCAGTGTAAGGTAGTCGTGCACATATGTTTAATGTTTGCGTGATTTCAGACCTTCGTCATGTTGTAAATGAGGTCGTCGCTCTTCTGGGTTGTTATGCATAACATCCCAAAAGAGCAAATACCTAATGTCATTTTGTTTACAGTACGGTATTTTTTAAACACATTTTCTGCTTTTCTCAGATGTTTCTGGGATTGCCACTTTGTCCCACTTCATTCTGGCCTGGAGGCTTTTGTTACTAATGATTATATTTTCATAACATTTCTGTTTGAACACTATGCATACTTTGAGGCATATGTAGCTGTATGGTCTTGCTGGAAGATTGCCTGAAATGTCTGAAATTCTCTAAAGTATGGAAACATTGTGGGTAAAGTGGCTGTTTGAAAAGAACTGAACTGCACATAACTACCTGGCAGGGAATGTGTGAAATGGCTTTGCTTATTTCACTACTTCATTTTACTGTTCCCTTTGAGTAGTTTACAACAGTCTTTTAACTAGTATAAAAATCAGCAGTTATTCTATGTGAGAAATAATGCTATAGATTAAAAATGAGATTGATATTTTACAAAAGAATCTTCTGGAATGTGGCCTACACTGTGAGAATGACCTTTTATTGTGAATTTCTTCCTGAAAGGTGAACATGAATGAAAAGTTGTGGGTGTAAGGTAAAATTCTATGCAGTAACAGCATTCTTGTGTGTTACTCCAATGTGTTTTACTAACATATGTAGCCATCTGCAGGGAGTACACACAGAGGTCATGTTTAGTTAAAAATATATAACATTGTTGAAGATTAAGGTAAAATGTACAGTTCAAAGTTAATTACGATGTGTTAGTACGAAATAGACGTTAGTGTGAAAGATAGCAGGATACAATTAGTAAATTTTTATAGTAAATTTTTTTTTTTGTTTTGTACTTAGTACAGAGTGTTCATCTGATATATACACATCATTGCAGCTGTATACAGAACTTTCAATTAATATTCAAAATAATGTGCTTGGACACAAAAAAAAATTTACTTAAAAATTTACTAATTGTATACTGTTATCTTTACATGATTGTCTGTTTCATACAAACACATTGTACTTAACTTTGAAATGTACATTTTACCTTAATCTTCAACACTGTTACATATTGTTAACTAAACGTGACCTTTGTATGTTCTCCCTGAAAGTGGCTACATATGTTAGCTGGAACATGTTGGAGTAACTTGTATATGGTATAAAGTTTGCAATAAGTTGGAATGAATCTTATCTCTATATTACTCATTGCACAGAAGATGTATAATATTAAGTATGTTGTGCCTATTTTTATCAATAGTGTCTGTAGACTGTATGTTGGTAAGTTGTTCTTCATGTCTGTAGTCTCCAGTATACTCTTTTGATTTTATAGAAAATCCAGAAATGTATTTGAATGTATTAACTGTATAGCCATATTTAATAATAGGCTGTATGGAAATTATGGCCTGTATTGTCTTTTGTGTTACTCAGGTACATGTGACCTTCTTAAATATTCCTGTTACAGCTTTGGAATTTACAGAAATGTGTGTCTTATTTGATATGTGAGGTTCTTGGGGTGGTGACCGTGAAGATACCTGTCCTTTAGGATGTGATGTCCTGCACTGTGGTAGACGTGAAGTGACGTTTTGGAGGAACCTTCTTCCACCATTGTCATGGTTGTTTAATAAGTGATGTGCAGAAAATATGATGCTGACATAAGGACAGGATGGACTAGGGTACAGCACTGGCTGAGCCAATGGGAAGGGGGAAAGTAAGAGTGCAGAGAAATAGTGTAGGAACCTTAGAAGTGCCAGTAGTAAGTGGAGTCAACAGAAGGGCAGTGAAGAAAACAGTTGACTTTAGGGAGGCCTTTAGGTAAAGTGAAGGGAGAAATACTAGTAACAGTTAACGAAGTAAGAACTGAAAATATGTGAAAATAAAACTAAAATTAAAATGGGGGATGAGATGTATGATAGGCGAAGTAAGGGGAGACAGGAGTCTGTTGGACCATTAAGAGGAGAGGGAAGTAAGGAAACTGGTGAGAAAAACATGAACCCAAAGGGGCCATTGTCTGGGATAGTAAAGGATATAAAAATCAGGAAACATAAATAAATAAAAATAGAAAATAGAATTAAGGAGTGTCTACGAAGGATGAAAAGCGAGAAGGCTGACAACAGCAGTTGGCTGTGTTCTGGAAAGGGGCATTGTGTGCTGGTCCTAGCAGGCCAGGTTGAGAACCAAATTCAGGGAGTCTGTGGAAGAGGCGTTAGGTGTTCTTTAGGGAGTAATACGGGGTTTCTGTGGCCTGCTTAGGCAGAGAGCATTCTACTGTTCATGATGCCGGCTGTGGGCTGTATCTTTGTTGTGTCCCTGATGGTGCAGTCTATGTTTCTAGATTTCATGGCTAGGATGCTGGTCTTCTGGAGTTGCATCCAGTTCCCCAGGTTACATGCTGTTTTCAGCCATGGCTCCAGTCTCCTCTTTACTTGCTCTTCTTTCTTTTCCTCCTTGCAATCTCCCATTCATTTTTTATTTTGTTTTATTTTTTATAAGTATTTAATTTTTACTTTCTCAACTTATACTGGTATTCCTCTCTTCACTTTCCGCTAAGGCCCTCTCCCCGCATGTAACCCCTACAAATGACCCTTTTGAATGTCCTGCACTGATTCTCTGCACTTTAATTTGTTTTCTGCTCCCTGGCCTGCCAGAGCTCTGCCTGTCCCTATATCTGTGTTCCATTTTCTGTGCACAGAATGCTTGTCTACCCAGATGATGGAGGCAGCAGGTTTTCTGAACTGTCAGTACATATCAGATTTCACTTCATCACACCACAGCAGATTACAGAAGATCTTAAATGTCATACATTTGATATTCATATACATAATTTTACAGTGAATGAGTAATATTTTTAATCAACATGAAGTATATTGCAAGCTGAAATAAATGCGTGTAGAGTATGTACTTGGGAACTTCATTGAAAAGTTGTAATATCAAGATTGTGGTTCAGTGTCAGAGTATTCAAAGAAGAAGGTATCAGTTTCATCTCATTTGCAGCTGGATGTGTGATGTAAGAAATACTTGTCTCTTGTAAGACCTATCTAAAACTGATCAACTTTATGTCATATCACAGTTGTAAAATATGGCTTTTATAATATCCATAATTATTCAGTCTCATTATGTGGAGGCCTCATGTCCCAAATTGCATCTAAATTAGTCAAGACTATGGTAATTAAGGGTGCAAAATTTACACCCTTAGTCTTTAGCCTGCTGGAGTGGGTATTTAAATTTTAGCACATGGTTTATGAGAAACATTAGTATCACTTGAATAGAAAAAGACAAAATTGTGAAATAAACAGTAATTTGAGGAGAATAAAACAGAGATTATGCAACTTGCCTTAAAAATGCTGTAAATTTCCTTGTTACCTAAATATATACAGTGAATTTCTAGGGGCGTATTCGTACATGTGTTTGCATATGTGATTGCAGGTCTTTAAAAGGTTAAATAAAGTATGGCTTGCACTGTGCCATTTTACAAAACTCATAATTCCTGAATGGAATTATGTGGAGAGTTATTATCCCAAATTTTACACAGATTAGTCTGTAAGTATGGAAAGTGTAGAAAATCGTTCATTTATGCCTCTAAGTAAAGTATTGCTGTCACTGAACTGGGTTTGACAAAATTGTAGCATTCTCAACAACATTTTGTAAAGAACCCCTGTACTGAGTTCCATGGAAGTCCATTAGGTGGTATGGTTGCTGATGTAGGTAATGTACAGATGGATATAGTCTCCACATAAGGAATACTTCTTTTTACTTGATAAAAAAAATGCCTAAAATGGATGTTGTTTGTGAAAATATTATGAAGGCATACATGGCTTCAAGAAACGGAAGTCATTTATTTCTTTATTTATATTTTTCTGGTACTGAATAGTACACATTCATAAGAGTTCATGTCAGGGAAAGCCTTAAAATCACCATCTCGCTAGGCCTCTTCTCTAATACATGAGAATATTATTAATGTTATGAAATTGTGTGCAGGCAGAATTTCCTTTATTGAGACTAAATTTCTTCACGTTAGAGGAAGAATGCGATCTGAAGTCTTCTTCATACAAAAAGTCCTTTCCTTTGTTATTAATTTGTTTCTAGCCTGGGTGCAGTTTTACCATAAATCTATCAAGTAATCATTATGCCATACTGCAACAGTACGTAACACAACATTTAGACCAGGCATTTCTCTGTGTGTTTGTTTATAAGACTTCCTTGATAAGTTATAAATTTCATTATTTCAGGACAATGTATAGGAACGTTTATATATTTGTAACTTAGGAATACATAAAAGTGTCATAAGTAATACAGGTGGCGGGCTCTTGTGAGTGCGGTAATGAACCTTCGGGTTCCATAAGACGCGGAGAATTTCTTTACTAGCTGACGACCTGCTAGCTTCTCAAGAAGGATTCTGCTCCATGGAGTTAGTTAGTCATAAGCAGTAAGAATTACTGTCAGACTATTAAAAGTGGGTGTTGCTTTCTCCGCTTTACCTGCCACATATCCCAACTAGTAGAAAGTTCTGTTTTCCCTCTGCTCCCCACTTTCCATCTTCAGCATGCAGTCAGACTGTTTTGATGTGTCTTCATCATTATCTACTCCTGAGCTAGCTTCATAAATGTGTAGGTGGGAGACAAGGGAATAGGATGTGTAGATTAAATTTTTGAGTGAATTTACCTCTTTTTTTTTTTTTTTTTTTTTTTTAATGTAGTTTATAAATTCACTGGAGCATTAATTAAAAGTTTGGAACATAAGATACTGTTTAAACATAATGTTATAAGTGGACTACAACAGTTTATTGGCAAGGGTGTGTTTCACAACTGTACTTTCCTGTGTTTGGTACAGGTTCAGCAGCCTCTCTGGATCCGTTTGCATGTTCTCCAAACAATATGAGGATACCTGTGAAGCGGTGGGATAGTGACATCGAGATTATTAGCAATCCCAGCCAGAGCAGCATTGAAGTGCTGGATGAACAAGCTAGGTGCGAATAAACTGCTGTGGAGTTTCGGTAGAACTTTTATGTATGAGGAAATGTAGGTGTGATGATTTTCAGCCTACTCTCCTGTTGTAAGGAAACAAGTTTTATGAGTGCACTATATTGTGTGTGTGTGTGTTCCCCCCTTTGCAAATTTTTAACCAGTTTGGAGCTAGGTATGTGGAATTTGGTACAGGTATGGATCATAAATATAAACCCAGAAGATCATCATTTGAGCAACACCCACAGTTGGAAACATAAAAGCTTATGACATATCTACACATTGTATATAAGCAATGAGCAAAATGCAGCCCTCCTACATTTGTGATGCAGCCCAAAACATAAGGGTATGAAATTCGATGAATAATTATTTAAACCCCATTTACACAAAAATATTATTCAGAAATACATTGTTTTATAGACAATACAACATACTTTACATACGAAGATATAAACATAAGTTCTGTCTCACATAAGAGTAGCTATCATGCTGCTTGACAAATGGAACACAAGTATTTATGTGTGCTCAGTTCATTTTACCCAGGATTTTTTTTATAAAAGAGACACAAGGAAGGACTTATTAGGCAAGATTAGTTTCAAATTTTGTTTGATTAATTCAAATTTTTTAAAGATTAATTTGAAGTAAGTTTTACTACCTCAATATTGGCACTATTGATGACTGGGTATTGTCACTAATGATATGTAAGTAAAAAGTACAGGTATTGCTTGTAATGTGGCCTGAAAATATTTTTGTTTCTTGATTTGGCCCTCATGCCCTGAAGGTTGCTATTCTTGTATGTTATTGTATATGAAACATTGGTAAGTCACAAATTACAAATTTGGGTGCGTTGTGAAACTAAAGGGTTATATCTGACAAATGTCACTTAAAAAAAGGGCATATAAAGGTAAGAAATTCTTCATAAAAGTAAAATAAAATAACAGTAACAGTAATAATGCATGGAATTACATTTTTAGATAACAACATATAGGGGGACGAACGATTACCGAAGTGTCACTGAATATTACATTTACCATCTTCAGAGTGGCTGAATCTGGGGGGTTTTCTGGGTTACTTACATAGATCTGGCAGTGGGCTGAGTGTGAGAAGTGATGTGTGATTGGGTGGAGAAGGACCATGGCGCTCACTGTTAGGGGGATGTTCCTATGTATGGTCATGAATAGAGGTGATGAGAAGACTCTTGTTTGGTGGAGTTGGTAGTGGTGGTGATGGCGTTAGAGGATCTGCAGCTTACTCTTAGGATGGGAGGCATTCAGAAGAGGTGGGTGAGTGGAGGTTATTGGGGTGGGGAGGAGAAGTGGAGACAGGCTTTTCAGAGCCTGTATCTGTTCTCCAGGTTGGAGTTGTGAGTGTGTTTTGATATCTCAGTGGCTTCTC
Organism: Reticulitermes speratus; assembly: GCA_021186555.1. Lineage (NCBI taxonomy): Eukaryota > Metazoa > Arthropoda > Insecta > Blattodea > Rhinotermitidae > Reticulitermes > Reticulitermes speratus. The sequence continues at coordinate 31,753,016 of JAJKFL010000003.1, read as the reverse complement.
AAATGATGCCTTGATGTACCTATGACCAGTGTTTCCCAACCTTTCTTCCATGGAGGAACTCCTAAAATAATTTTTTATGTCTGTAGGAACCCCTACCTATGAAATCGTGCACAGACCAGAAAAAGTTGATAGTGGAGAGCGTTTTGTTACCGCCAGTGAGGCAGCTTTGTAAAAGTGCATAACAAACACACATACAATACAAGCAAATACCACCTTAAATTACAAACTGACCAAAACAAAGAGGCAGTTGGTAGCACATAGAGATGACTCCAGTATTGCCAATTGTCAGACAAAAATTCCTGTGACATTTTGCTGGATATTTGGAATTTTTAATGGTATTTCAAAATTATTTATTCCACAATTTCTAGTGGAACCTCTAACGATGTTCTGCGGGACCCTGGTTGGGAAACAGTGACTGTGACTTCAGAACTTTTGAAGTCAGTGCTGTAGAGTGTGTTGCCACCATTGAATTGTGGCTGTCGAATATAGTGTTTTACATGACTGGAGCATGTTATATAAACCTGCCGTTTTAGTTGCACTAAAAGTGCAGGTGTACCCATATTGCAACCTACACGTCAGCCAGATTGGCTGCCATGTCTCCAGCAGAATCTCTGAGCACATAAAAGATACTAGACTGGACATACGAGTATAGCATATAGCAGTAGCCAAACATTCTGCAGAGATGAGACACGGCATCAGTGTTGACAGAATGTAAGTCATAGCTACACATCCAGGCCTACTGACCGTGTACCATCAGAGAAGCTACAGCCAGGAGGGTGGATAGAGACTTGGCAAAGCCTTGCTCCACTACTCCACCCCATGCCATCCATTTGCCCACCACCTCTGAACAACAGTTCAGTGCCTCCTGTGCAGGCCACCTGTGGTTCGAAGTGAAGGAAAAAAGCTTTTGCCTGTCTCTGTCACCCATCAAGTTTCCTAGAAAAATCTACTGGTTATCTTTTGTTATGACTGTGGAGATGCTCCCATATTGATGAGCAAGCACTATGGTCCTCCCCCAACCAATCAGGCTGTCGCTTCCCACCCCCTACTTATTGCTAGGTCTATGTTACGGTCCCAAGATGACCCCCACAGTTACTCACCCTGAAGATTGCAACTGTAATGTTTGCTGAAATGTTGGGAAACCATCATTCTTGTATGCAGACTAATCCTGAAAGCTGATTTCATGCATTGTCCCAGCCATTAAAGCCTAAGGAATGAAATAATAGAAATTCATTTGTAGAAAGAGAAGTCTATGCAGTAGAAGAGTAGGCTCTATGTGTTCTTGAACTCCTTGTTAGGCACATTCATGAAACAGTTTCAAAGGTTGACTGCTTCATCATGTCTGTCCATCTTTTCATCCTTCCATGTGGAACAACTTGGCTCCCACTGGATGGATTTTTGTGGAATTTGATACTGGGATATGTACTAAAATCTGTTGACAAAGTTCAAGTTTGCATGAAGACCCATGTACATTTATGTCATAGGTCTTCATAATGCAAACAGGCTCTGTTGCCTGTGGTGTACAGGCTGAAGCTGAAGAAACAGTTATGCTATAAACATAACATTCAAGCACATTTGAATCTAAACACATTGAACAGAGCACAGCACTGGTACAATAATGACAATAATAATAATAATAATAATAATAATAATAATAATAATAACCATGGCTCGACAACCCTATATGGGCTTGGGCCTCCTCTTTCCGAGGTTACGAGGTCTTTGTGAATTTGTGGCAGTGAGGGACCGGCCCACTGCCACGCTTTTCAACTCGATCCTGATGTGACTGCCAGAGCCATCTGGCAGTCAGTCAGGAGACTTGGGTGAGGAATGGCCGCTTGAATTTAGCTTACAGACACTACTGGTTCTTCTTCATGCCCGAAGGTTCTTTTACATGCCGTAAATCTACGACATGGGACTGACGGCTTTACTTCCCCTCCGAAGGATTTTTATCACCCTTAAAAATCCATCGACCTCTGTCGGGATTGAACCCGTGAACCTTGGGTCCAGTGGCGAGCACGCTAACCACTGGTCCACCGACGTCGACAATAATGACATAAACACACTGGAAATGTTCAGTCTGCACATTTCCTTGTTTGTCATATATCAGTTTCTCTGTAGTATTTAGTGCCTAATGTAGAAAAGCATAAGCCTAGAGCACGTGTTAATTATGCCATAAACTTACTCCAATCATGTCTAGACTTCATGGTGCTGTTACTCCTGCAAGGCTGCAATCCTCAGAAGAGAAGCAGATGGTGTCAGTTGCAGTCCCACCTCACCGGCCAGTTGTGCCTGAAGTGAGCACTCACTTGATTTCTGTTGCTGGTCTCACAGAGAGCAGTTCATCCAGTAAGTTCATATTAACAGTGCATTTCATATGCCAGTCCCCCTCCTAATTTTCTTTTTAGGTAAATTGAAAGCTCTATGGATTGCATAGTAACACCACTCTGTCCATCTGTCGGTATAATAAAATCATTCTGTCCATCTGTCTTTATATCTCAAGAACTGCTGAACTGATTTTCTTGATAAGGCTGGGAAGCTTTATTGAAATTTGTTTGCACATTCCAGTTTTGGTTAAAAGTGGACAGAACTATTGGGTACTTTACAAAAATACCTATATGCATTTCTGTGTGCCTCTTGAGCATAACTTGTTAAATATTTTTCAGAGTGAAAAATGTTTTTGAACAATGGTTGTACACAAAAATGAAGTGCACACACACATCTTATGATCAGTAAATGTTTGTGTAATTTTTATGGTTTATGGCGTAATTGAAGCAAACGCTCGTGCACAAAGGTTACCAGCAATCGGGAACGGTTTCTGAACCAATACAAAGATAAATAAAATCTCTTGTTCTTGATAAAAATTAAACAAAGTGTCCTTCCACCAAATTTGTAGGTCCATTTGTTTATAAATGTATGTTTAATGAAGATATAATTTTGCATAACAGCATGTGTATTGTTTGAACTTGTTTGAATAAATACTTTAAGTTAATGGAGCCTATCACCATAAATACTTGAGCATGGATGTTTGCATGGCTTCTATGATTCCTTCTGTCAGGTGTGGTTGTTAAGTGTACCACTGTATGCTTGTATAATCTTGTGCAACAAAGGAACATTTCTGACACACTCTGAAATCTGGTAATTTTATGTGCATTTTCAGATTATTTAGTGACTTATTGAAATTTCTGACTGTGATTAGGTTCCCTCACTGATAGTATATGCACAACATATGAAATTCACTCAGAACCACTGTCAATGAGACAGGGATCCATGACGGCAAAATTAGAAGAGACAGAAAATGTAACTTTTGGTGATGGAAGCAACCACACAGACACCAGGATGAGTCGAGGAATAGATGAAGGAGCTGAGAAATTATCAAGGGGTTCACTAGATGAATGTGATCATGAAGATGAGAGTCCCTCTGTGCTCTTCAGGATGCATGAAGAGAAATTAAGTCTTCAGATGAATTATGCTAGCATGCTTAAAGGTGAGAAAGCAGTTAACTGGTAATAAATTTTGTAAGGAGATCATGGTTCTTACAGTGTGGACTGTATGATCAGTTTCTTTTAAATGTGTAGCTTATTTTAAGGATATATTTGAGGTGAACTGTAATCTTGTGGATGAAGATGTCAGTCGTTCTCTCTCCTATGTGTGTGTATGTATGTATTTATGTAGTATGTATGTATGATGGTGATGAATGAAACTTTGAGGTTATAGCAAACTTCCCGGTAATTGTTATGTCTACATATGAAAATTATGTACAAAAATAGGCCTCGGAGTTGTGTAATTACAGTGAAACCTCTATCAGCCATTTCTGAAAGGACCATGGAGAGCTAACAGTAAATGCTGGAAATGACACTTATGGGAAAAGCATTAAAAGTGTTACAAAGCTGAGAAAATAAAAAAATTAAAATGTTACATTTTGCATTTAGGCCCACAAAAATAATAAACAATTAAAGACTTACACTAATACTTGCATGCAAATAACTTCTTTTCCAAAGAAATCTGTAACTGACAACTGTTTAGTTTGAAACATTATCATTTGGGATGAAACAGTGCCAGTTCCAGATTCAAACTGTTCTGTTTGTTATGTCTAGTAGTGCTGTGTGTGTAAAAGACTGATTTAACAGTTTCTTAAGCAGCATAGGCTTTGGCAAAATTGAGCCCTAGTTGAAGGTCACATTTGTCTCCCTCTCCTCATCCCCACTGCTGCTGCCATCCTCACGATCATCACACGGCTCATCCATGCTGGAAACACCATGTGTGGCAAGCTTATTATCTACAGATGCATAAGAACTTGTGTTGACATAATTCTTAGCATTTAGCTGTATCCAGTCCAAGTGTAAGACATCGTGCTTGTGCAGGTCGGTGTATAATACACAATTGTTATGTTCTGTAGAAGTGATTTACCTTGTGGATTGGCACAGTTATCTGTGAACGACAAAATGTTTCTACCTTGCACACCAATAGAGGCATCCAGTGCCCTTAGAAACTCTGTGAAAGTTATTGTGGTCATCCTTCCTTTTTTGTTGGTTGGTGTTTTACTTTCTTAAAGCATTGTTTTAACAATTTTCCAACCATGGTTGGACAATAAAAATAACAGGAATAGTAGCACTAAATCATACTGCTGTTAATTGTCAGACTCAAGGGGAGGCAAACAGAATGATGCAAAACCGTACCTTACTGACTGTAGAACATAGTTTGCAAGTTTTTCCACCTTGCATCGAAGGCTGTGCATCACCCCCACCACTGAACCATCATTCACACTTGGCCAGTGTGTGTGTGGCAAAATTTTGTAAATTAGCAGTAATTACTACTAAAGTTACCGCTACTGTATGTTAAAAAAAAGTCGTGTTACTTTCACTTCCTTTTTATCAGAAACAATCATTCCATGAATACTGTGTGTCAGGAGCAAGAGTTCTGAATGCCTGATGTGTGAAAGTGGCACTGAGGAACGATACATCCAGTGTAACTATATGTTTATATGGGTGATTTTTTGGGCCCAGAAGAAATGAATGCTACTTGCAGGGAAATGACACACATGGGAATGATGGATGGAGGTTTCACTATATTAATTATATTGCTTATGGCCTCTCTCGAGAATTTTTAAGTATTTATAAGAAAGTAGGCATTACTGTTTCATCCTTTATGTCCTAGTATGTTTTTAGTTCTGTCTTAATATTGCCTTGAATTGTGTAGACCTGTTGCAGAGCGTAGGGTCTAAGCTGCCTTCCAAGTCCTCGGAGAAGGTTCTTGAATCATCCAGCAGCAGTGAAGCTGCCATCAGGGATGACAGCGTGAAATATTCGTATACAGACTTTTCTGTTGTTGATCACCGAGTGAAACTCTATCTTTACTTACATGTGTTCCAGCAGGAAGAGGAGGAACTTTTGTTTTTGCTTAGGGTAAGTATATTTGCCGCTATTAGTACAAGAAAATTTACACACGGTGTTTATTGCATCAAATAAATATATGATCAAAATATTGGTACATCGTAAGAGATAGTCATAGATTTTACCTATAACTGGATTGATTCTGTAAAGAAATACCGTGAAACCCTTTTATGATGCTTTCGTAAAAGTTCAACAGATCAGGCCGATAAAGCAGGAAAACATCTTAGAGGGGTGAGCATGAAAACATGTTATTTTGTACTTCTGTATTGAAATAGGCATTTACTTTAGTAGAATATTATTCCATATAAATTTTGTATTACCAGTAAATTATTTATTTTCACCACCAAACCCCATTTTAAGTCTTGCCTTCTTTACTGATTTGGACACATTCTTGAACACCAGATAGCGTATTTTTTACAAGCACAACTGGTAGGTTAAGAGCCTGTTTTTGCCAGAACCATTCCTTAAGTACCAATTCTGCCTTCTGATATTTTGCTGTTTTTGTCTTTTTCCAGCACATCTCTTCAGTTACAGGCTGTTTGAATGTTGTGTCCTACTTGATATAACCATATTTAAAGCTGACACAGAAATACCATGTTCTGCAGTGATCTTTTTGTGACGCACATTTGAAGTAGCATCCACTCCATTTCTGATGCTCAGCTTTTCTTTAATTCACAGCAGTTTACATTTTATGCTGCCTGTTGATGTAGTAGCCATGCTGATCACTTGCTCAATAATTGATCAGTAAAGGATGAAAACTGTATACACGTATTCAGTGTGAAGTGTTTGGAACGCTTCATTTGAAGTTAACACTTTCACTGCCAGGCATTTAAATCCCCGACGGTGTGAAATTGCCAGTGATTTTTTTAATGTTAAACAACTAGTGCATCGTCTTATAAAAAAAGCAATTACGAGGAAACTATAAGAGATAAAAATTTGAAATTTTGAGCACACCTTTAGTAATGTTTCAGTGTTTGATATCGTGTGTAGCAGCCTTCTGGATGGAGAGGAACACCGCAATCCACGCAAACAAATCGTGTTTCTTTCTTGATATTGCTCCGCATACACACTCGACATTTTTATGTAGATGTCTTGTCTTTCTTTGTAGGAGGGATATGCACGAGTTTATGATCTTTCAAATTTCCATCAAGCCTGCCAGGTGGGTCACTTATTGGGGCTCGTTTCGGTGGAGTTGATGTAGGCGTTCTGCTCGAGTCTTGCGACTCATCGTCGTCTGATGATGATGATGATGATGATGATGATGTTGATACATCCTCTCTTGTGTGTATAAGATTTTCACTGACATCCACTAAGTAATCTAGGAATGATTTGTGGGAATTAGGGTTGGATTTTGTAAACACAACATAACTATTGAAAAGTGCACATTAGAGAAGGCAGAAAAAGACTTTCTTAGGCCATTTTACAGTTTTACAGATGAAGGGGTAATAGCCAAATTATTTGTCAGCTGTATCAACACCATGCATGTGTGTATTGTAATCTGCTATGCATTTAGGTTTTTTCTTCATGACGCCAGTACGTCTGCTTGAGTCATCTACAACAGCTGCAGTGTGAAGTGTTGAAATCATGCTTACGAGTCTCTTAAATTGGTGCGTGACCAATAGTACATACTGTTTCCTACGAAAAGTGACCTCACCCTTCTTCAGCTTTTTTGCCTCTTCTATCATGGATAATTTGAAATCTGTTCCTAGACATCATTTGTGAAAAAATGGGTGTTAGTAAAATGCCTCTTGTTGACCAGTACCATTCTAATTTTGGTTTTCGAATTACACCTGTGAGGAACATCAAACCAAGACATTTCTTCATTTCATATATTGTCACAGGTTTCCATTGTTCACTACGTGCATGTTTAGTAACAGGTAGTGGCATTGTCGCGATCTGTTGTTGTGCGTATAAATTTGTCTGGTTGACAACAATTGGAATGAGTTCTGGAGTGATGTAATTATCAACATATTCCATCATATATGTTCCATTTTGAACAGTAAATTGTACTGCTGCATTTCCTGTGAAGAGTGGAATACTTGGTTGACGATCTTTTTCACAAAACCCTTCTACACTAGGGCCCGGATCCGCGTCTGAAATGTCGTTCTCATCATCACTCTCCTCACTACTCGATATTTCCGGGACACAATCTTCGTCTGAATCACTGTCATTCACAAGTTCCTCATCAATAGAAGCCACTATTCTGCTTCTCAGTTCTAAGCACTGTTCTGTTCCTAGTAGCCATATTGCACCTTATGTATAAATAAACTCACAAACAACCTCACAGAAAGGAACACACTACTGACTGCAACCTCACAAATCACTTACTCAGCTCCAGACTAAACATAAACTTTGTGACATATTTATGATATTTTTCTACCCTAATGTACGTGACCAAATGCATATATTTTTTCTAGTTACATCAGGGATTAATAAAGATGTAAAATATGTTCCCTGGCAGAAATTATTGTGTGCGTGGCCTATTTAAGGCAAAAGAGCAGAGTAAACTTTAGATCGAATAAAGTCGGTGCAGGCAATTTAAAACGTAAATACTTAAACCGAATATATTCGGCATTGGCAGTGAAAGTGTTAAATTGAAACAATTGCACATACTCAACATGCTCCTTTAATCCTACGCTTCTTCACCTCGTAGACTGCCCATGTGCCATGAGGTTGCATCTTTCAGATTTTAGGTTTTGTTAAATTGCATTAAAAATGTTTTGGATCAGAATTTCCTTACTAGTTGATAGCACTAACAAAAAATGGTTGACAGAGCTTATATTATCACAGTCATCTGTTATAAGCATTATAATGATAACTGATCAGGGACACTAATAGGCTGCACAGACAGTCTACTCACTGACCATTATGACAGAACAGTACAAGTAAGCCATGTAAGTCACATCTTGTGAAAAGCACAAGTGTGGAAATAACCTTGGAGATCAACATTTAGGAACTGAGAACATCATTTCATCACCATTATGTTTGAAACAAATAGAACGAGTGGAAACTTTGGGAAATTGTTTAAGATTCTGATGTTTAAAATGTACTAAAAGTGTAAAAATTCCTTGTGTTGTGAGTTTTTGTTCTTAGGTGAGAAATCCTTTTACCTAGGCTATGGGCTGGATGATCTGGGTTCAAATCCAGGAGGGGCAAGGGATTTTTCTTTTCTCTAAACTGTCTGTACTGGCTGTGGGGCCCACCCAGCCTCCTATTCAGTGGGTACCAGGGTTCTGTCCTGGGGGTAAAGTGGCCAGGGTGTGAAATTGACTACTGACCTGCATCTAGTGCCAAGGTTTAGAATGAGTGGAGCTATATGTTTGCCCCCCCCTGTATGCCTTCATTGTGTGGGCAAGGACAACATTACCTTTCTACCTTTTCTTATGTGGGAAAACATGTAATTGGGGTTGTCTTGAAATGATAAGACTGTATACATAATTTCACTAACCTTTCATATGTGTTGTCACCTTACTATACACACATTTCAACTTCTCTGTTATGCCTGAAAATGCTGCTTGAAATTATTTTCCAAAATTCTGTCGTTGCTTTGTCATATTACTCTGAATGTTGTCAGATAATTCAAAGTGAGGACCTTTCAGGGAGATTTTTATATGTAATTTCAGGTTTCTGCCACTGTGTAAATGAAATCTTTATAGTTCTGGGGATGTAAAAAGTCACATGAGACCAAAACAGGTCATCATGGTTGTATTGTATTGTATTGTATTTCATCCTAGAAATCATTACAGAATGTTATTGGACATGTCCAAAGAGTAGTTACAGTAAACAGTATACGAATTACAGTAAAAGCAAACAAACACGTAAATCTGATATAATTACACACATGTACAGGGCCACACAAGACACTGATTAACATAGTACACAGAAGAAAGCTCTGGCAATTACAATACAGATATTAATGTTTTAATGCTGGAATTGGTTTACATCCCTGCCTAATTTAGGGATTAAACTTTGATCATCTGTCACATGGGCAGTCACTACTGACTGAGTTATCCCAGTTCACATAATACTGTATTTACCCAAATATAAGACAGGTATTTTTCCCTGTTTCATCATGCAAAAAATGGAAGGTCACCTTATAATGCACACAAATTGACAATAGTGAAGGGGGGAGGGGTTTGTTTGCAGGTCGTCTTATATTTAGCTAAGTATGATACATATCATGTAAATGACAAAAAATGTTTATGCTACTGTGTAGTATAATATCTCTACTATTGTTTAAGTTTATGAACAACAGAATTTATGACTGCACAGTGCAGTATCTCTGGTGTTTAATAGATCTGTCTTACTCATTTTGTATTCATAATCAGTGAACATCAGGACAAATGAGGGGATGCATCATTGCAGTGAACACATTTGGAAATTGTGTCCTCCAAACTAGAGTAATTTTTTCACTCTTCTATTGTAGCTGTCATATTAGGGTGAGTGTACAGCAGATGGGGCATGGAGAGCAACATGATAACCCACTGTTGTTGTGATGTGTTTGCAGCTGTCACATGTCATATTGTGATATTAAAAAATGTTCCATGAATAACTGAATTATACACAGAATTTTATCATTCCAAAATAATAAGTTACATTTTCTGTAAATACATAAGTGAGAGAAGTATAGAAATACCCATTTATTAAAACAACATCTCCCTGACAAAATTTAAAACCTGGAACCTCAGCAACTGTCATTTTAAGTTGTCACTACAGAGATTAATGGAAGTTCCATTTTGTGTGTGATAATGTTGGTTCCCCTGAACATTGCATATGTTTGCCTAGCCATCTAGATTTATCATAGATGTGGAACCATCACTTTCCTGTTACAGGCCCAAATCATACCACAGTCATCAAGTGTGTCATACCCTGGCTGTCTTGTCATGTCAAGTAGGAAAGTTTATGTACTGCAAATAACTGGTGAGGAAGGGTGAGTGTTAGTGCTGGAGCCAGTACCATGAGTTGATAGAGAATATTTTGCAATTTCTATGATGCTTTATGAGTATATGCTTTTCAAAGATATGTGCATAATAAAATTATTATGTTTCAATATAGTCTTCTCGGGCGCACAGCCGCGTCAATTCGTTTGAATACAACGTTTCGGGGACTAGCTCCGTCCCCATCCTCAGGGAAAACTGATTTAACATGCAACTCGTCTGTCCCGTGTTTTTCTACCTGCCGCGGCAGGGAGAATCAGACCGGTTTTGTAGTGCCCACAAACAGTTAAGTTGGTGGGCGGGCTGTTGACTGTTGTGCTCCCACGCCTCGCTGCGAGGTCTTTATCTGACGTATTGCAGGCTGCCAGGCTCTGCTGAGTATGAAACCGCCATCCTTGTTGATGTTGTCCGGATGTAATTTTATTTCAATGGCTTCTTTTATTATGCGGTCCATGTATCCTTTTGTCCTGGCTAGTCTGCAGGTGTTATTGGATTCTATCTTGTGGCCTGTTTCCAGGGCATGTTGAGCAACTGCTGATTTTTCTGGTTGCCCCAGTCTAAGGTGCTGTATGTGCTCTTTTCGCCTCGTCTCGATCGTTCTTTTTGTCTGGCCAATATACGTCTTTCAGCATTCACATGGGATGCCGTATACGCCAGGTATTTTTAAACCAGGGTCATCCTTCACTGGTCTGAGCATGTGGCAGGTTTTCTTTGCTGGGACGTGTATGGTTCTGATGTCGTACTTGGATAGAAGTCTGCTGATTTTATTGGAAGTGGATTGTTGGTATGGCAGAAGTACTGTAGAAGTTGGTTTTTCGTTGTTTTCTTTTTGTTTCCTTTTTGAATTAAGGGCGTGACTGATATCCCGATCGCTGTAACCATTTTTACTGAAGGTCTTTTTTAAATGCTGTAGCTCTTCTCCTATGCTTTCCGTATCGCAGATCGTCTTTGCCCGGTGTACCAGAGTTCGCAAAACCCATTTTTCTGTGCCGGATGGTGTGCTGATTCCGCATGTAGATAGAGATCTGTGTGTGTAGGTTTTCTGTATACTGAGTGTCCTAGTGAACCATCCGGTTTCTTCTTTACAAGGACATCAAGAAATGCCAGTCTGTTGTCTATCCCTGTCTCCATGGTGAACTTGATGTTTGAGTGTAAACTGTTCAGATGTTGAAAGAAGATCTGCAGTTCTTCCTCTCCATGGGGCCAGATTACAAAAGTGTCATCTATGTATCTGTACCATATGGAAGGTTTCTTTTTTGCCGTGTTCAGAGCCTGTTGTTCAAAGAACTCCATGTATATATTGGCCATTACAGGTGCTAGTGGCGAGCCCATTGCTAGTCCATCTGTCTGCTCGTAGGTAGTACCGTCATACACAAAATATGTGGTAGAGAGGGTGTATCTGATGAGATCGGCGAGTTTGTCATCCAGATGTTGTGAGAGAATTTGGATGGTTTCATCCAGCGGTACTTTAGTGAATAGCAATATGACATCGAAACTTACTAGAATGTCTGTTTCGCGTACTTGTATGTCTTTTAGCTTCTGAACAAACATCCCAGAGTTCGTGATATGATGTTCTGATTGTCCCACCAGAGGTTTCAATTGTTTTGCCAGATATTTTGCCAGGTCATATGTCGGTGATCCTATGCAGTTAACTATCGGTCTCAGCGGTGTTCCTTCTTTGTGGATTTTTGGTAAACCGTAAATCCGGGGTGGTGTTGCAGCATGAGGTATTAGTCTCTTCTTTATGTCATCTGGTATGCCTGACATCTTGACGAGCGAGGTGATTTTTCTTTCCACTTTGTTGCAATACGTCAGATAAGGACCTCGCAGCGAGGCGTGGGAGCACAACAGTCAACAGCCCGCCCACCAACTTAACTGTTTGTGGGCACTACAAAACCGGTCTGATTCTCCCTGCCGCGGCAGGTAGAAAAACACGGGACAGACGAGTTGTATGTTAAATCAGTTTTGCCTGAGGATGGGGACGGAGCTAGTCCCCGAAACGTTGTATTCAAACGAATTGACGCGGCTGTGCACCCGAGAAGACTATATTGAATCATGTCGCCGCGAAAGTTTTAAAACTTATATCTATTATGTTTCTTCATCTGTTAGAATTAAAATAGATCTTATTGAAACACAGTGTGAGGGTGTGGACTGACTGATAATGGCTGAGGGGTAGGGTTTGGTCGTGGGCTCCTGAGAACATGGTAATGAAATTGTGGGTTCCACAGAATTTGTAGACCAGTTACTTGACTATCACGTTTCCAAGAAGGAGACTGTCATGAAGTTATAATTACAGTATATCTGTTCATAATTTTGCTGTGGCATGTGATGAACTTGGTAAGACAAAATACTTTTTGATTTATAATTTAAAGCTTTCATGGTGACTAAGTAAAATATTCTTGGACTAGCAACCAAGAATTTATAGAATTTAGTTGACTATAAAAATGAGAGATTTTAGTAGTTATAGTGTTTTGTGGATTTGCTTAGATAGGGTAGATTACCCTATTAGAAATACATACTACGTAAACACTAAGCACTGGACCAGTGTTGTGTTACGTATGTCTTGGATATGTACAGGGATGATCCAGAACAGTGGCTTCGTACAGTAGAAAGTAGTCCTGTTGAAATGCTGATGTTGCTGTTTCCACTGTTGTGGCAACAGGGAGTTGGCATGGAGCTGTTGCAGGAAGGAGAACAGCTGGCCTGTTTTTTGTTCATCTTACAAGATCAGGATCACACCATCAACTTCTTCTCGTTTCTAACAGGTAATCCAGTCTGCAGCAGTCTGGTAAGCTGAAGTATTGGATTCAGTATCATATATCTGAAAGGCATTTCTTTAAATGTCGAGTTTAATAGAACCAACTATTTGAGTTACATAAATACAGTATTATACAGATTCTGTTATGCTAATAGTTTTTATAAAATGCGTAATTGAAAATAATGATTGTTAATTTTTCTCCAGTGATCTTGTCTGTGTAAAATTTACTGGATCATGGTCGAATTATGAAATTTCCCTGGAATATATGTCTCATTTTTTAAATTATTGATTCCTGCAAGTACAAAAAAGAGATCCTTTGGGAATTGGCAAGCAGCCCAGATTGACTGCTGTAACCCTTGTAAAATATACCATCTACATAGACTCTAGCAATAGAAAATAGTGGTGAAGTTATATTAACAGTGAAGATAATTATACTTTTATTTATTACATGTTTAAACATTACCATAACTTGTTTTGTGTCTTTTTATTTACTTTGAAATTTCATGACAAATTTTATTGGAAATATATAGTACAATGTAAAAAAAGCTTGTGAATTTTATGTTGCATTCACCGTGCATTTTTGCTTAATTGAACAATTTATACCAACAAATGCACACAGACATATAATGTCAATAGTTTCTTTTAATAATAGCTTACTACGTGAATACAACCCAAAACCAGACACATATGATAATAGTGGCATATATAGTTTAAAATGTAATACATGTAATTTGCAAATGTTGGTCATACTGGTAGAAATCTCAAAGCCCGTTATTTAGAACATTGCAGGTACATAAAATCTAACGACCCCAAATCGGCCTATGCTCTACATGTTCTAAATAATAAACATGAATATGGTCCAATCAACTCCACTATGACACTAATAAAGTCCTGTAGGAAGGGTTGGCATATGAATATCCTGGAAAACTTCTATATACAATATTACCACCAAAATGGTACACTAATCCAAGAACAGCAACAAAGCGAACAGAACATTCTATTTAAAATCATCAGTCCAACCACTCCATCTACGCATGCGTAAAAAACCCTGAACCAGCTGATACACGTAAGCACACCAAAAAATCAATACCACTCATCACACAGATTCCATGCGATAAGGACATTCCACTGCACAGCAGCACACACAGGTACGTTCATACCTAACTTGTAAACATATATGAATGCCCATAATTACTTCTTAATTGGCAGGACCCTAATTACCTGTAATATTTCAACAGATAACCAACGTACATCAACACACAAGCCATAAGGCAAGACCTCTCTGCCAATAATTTATCAGTTACATTATACTATGTAACCCATTAATTTTATACTGTTTTATTAATTTTATTATTATTTACGATTGTACAATTTTATATATAGTGACACTGATTAACATTGTAACATTATTATACATAACTATGGCTGTTACGATGTATTTTATAAATATTGGTCTATGTTAAAAACTTCAACGACCACCTGAAGATGGCGATGTAAACACGCCGAAATACGTATTGGGGAAAGCTATTAATAAAAGAAACTATTGACATTATATGTCTGTGTGCATTTGTTGGTATAAATTGTTCAAAACTTGTGAACTTTTTCAGTAGCCACTGAGAAATATTGTACTTGAATTTAAATGTGGCAGTATGTGTGAAGAGATGTGTTTGCGTATGGTGTCAAACAATAAGGTTTCCAAGACTGATCAGAGTGTGGTTTGATGCATAAACTAGTTGTAGCTGGTTTCTGTTTGTTCATGTCATGACTCCCAAGGATTTGTGACAAGAAAGTTTTAGCTGAATCTGTTTATCTGTAATAGCCCCACACATAAACTGTGTTTTTCTCTGTTGTCTTGGAGCAGTGAATGAACGTGCAGTGTTGCTTCAAACTCAGGAAAGTAGCTACTGAAGCACACAAAATCTGTGAATCTTGTGTCTTTTATTGCTTTACAAGATTTAGAGAGGGACTTGAGGACCTTGGGAATGTGCCAGGGATTCAGTGGCTGTCAACTGCTCAAAATCCAGAAACAGTTGCAAAAGTTTATGAACTGGTAGTCAAGAGACCATCAGATTACCCTAAAATTGTATCTATTATTTTAGGCTGAGTCTCAGAACTTTATTGTTTGACCTTGTAGACTTTTCAAGGACAGACAACTGTTGCCATGGAATGTTTTGTGTAGTACCAATGTTTCGAAGGATTGTAGTACGTTCATCTTCAGTGTCAGGCAGTGTAAGGAGACCCTGAGGATGAACCATTACTACTGTCATTTTCATGGTTTTCTCAGTGTCTAGTCAAATTCTGGGGCTTCAAGCACCTTCAAATGGAACACTGATAAAATAAATGGAAAGACAAAAGCTTGGAAAACCAGTATACTAGGTGAGTAGAATTAAGGAGGCAAAGTTGTCCCTGTGCATACCATGAAGGTATATGGGAGAGTGGAGGTGTAGCTGTACTCTTCTTAACCTTGGCATTAGGTGGGGGAGAGTGGCCAGCTCTATACCCTGGCTGTCCCCCCCCCCACCGGGAAGCGGCGCCTGGTATCCCACTGAATAGGACAAAGTTTTACATCATTCCCAACAAATATGAAATTCTGTTTGCTAGGGAACAACTACGGATATGACAACAATGCAAAGCTTTGAAGTTTATAAAAATATAATTTTTTGTGCTGCCCAGTATATGCAATACTGCTTAGCAGAACTGTAACACCTTACAATTCAGGAAGAACAAATGCAGTACATAAGAGCATAGGATATTTTGGTGCACTCATGATACTGTTAGGAGTTGCTACCAGAAATGGGTAGAAAATGAAGCAGCAAAGAGATTAAATATACAAATGACAGCTGAACATGTTGCATTGAGTGCATTTATGAACTTAGTATAGTCAGAATTTATAAAAAGTTCACTTCTACAGAATTTCTGTGTGTTTTACATTAGTAACTTGATATAAACTGAAAGATTCTTGTTTTAATTTATCATGATTGGTCCTGTTCATAGTACATTACTTTGACTTTATTAATCTCATAAATTGTAAGGTGAAGGTACTTTTTTTAATGAGCATCGTCTGTTAATCAGTATGCTTCTTTGAGATACTGAGTCACACATTTTGTTACAAAGTGGTTGAACTTGAAGACAATGAGCAAGATGCTAATTATTGATGACATTTACCCAAATATAAGACGAGAACTTTTTCATAATTAATTGCCTGAAAATTGAGGATCACTTTGTAATTGTACACAAAGTTAAACACGTTTTATTTAGGCATTTTCCTGAGAACTGAAGATTGTGAAGGGGGTTGTCTTACATGGTCTTCTTTCATCATAAGAACTTTTCTTGGCTTTATGTACAGGTGTGGCATTGCCAGAACATTGCAGAGTGGAACATGAGATGATACAGAAACAGGCCATGTCAGTGCAACAGCTGCTGCTGTCTGCAGCAGCCAGTGATGCTGCTGACCCAACTATATGTATGTGTGCTGTGTCATACAGTTGCAGAATCCAGAGAAATGACGGTATGATTGGTCCAATGCAATATACTGTAGAGGTCCTCGCTCTTCTTTTGCGTGGTGTAGGTTGATAGTTGGTTACCAACATTTTGGGACAACATATCAGTCCCATCTTCAAGGTCAAGCCTTGTGGACTGCGTGCCCTTTGAAGATGGGACCGATATGTTGTCTCAAAATCTTGATAATGAACTACCATCCTATGATGTGCAATATCCCAGAAGAGTGAGGACCTCAACTACACCACGGCAGAAGCCTGCAATCTCACATATAATAATGCTGTAATTTGTTAATTGTACCATATAAGAAAGCTGCTGGGGGTCCTGTTTGTCTAAGGGTATGAGTACGAGTATGGGTCGGGCCCTTGCGGTCCCGATGCACGTAGGCCTTTAACAGGCCCTTTGTGCCCCTTAACTAAAGTCCAAGTCATAATAGCCCTGTCCTTATAATAAAGGTCCAGATCGCCCCTAGACTGAGTTCTCTGACATCCTCAGGGTTCAAAGAGAAGGAACCCAGATAAATGTGTCTTGTGTGTCGCCAAAGCTTCACACTCACACAAAACATGAGCTGAGGTCTCCTCTGTTCCGCATTTCCTACACAAGGGACTGTCGCTCAGTCCCATAATGTGAAGGTGTCTTCTCAAGGTGTTATGTCCGGTAAGCAGGCCAATAACCACCCTGGATTGCGTCCTATTAAAGGACAGCAGTCTGATCCTGACGGCAATACTAGGGCCCGAGATCAACTCTCGAGCCTGTCTCTGAGTGCCAGCAAGTCCCTGCCACAATATCAAATGCTGTTTATGCAACCAGCACTGAATTTTCTTCTTTATACTCTGCCTCGAGACTCCCAGGGCCAGCTCCGGTCCTACAAAATGGTGACTGGAACCCCCCCTTGCGAGTTCATCGGCAATTTCATTTCCACGTATTCTAGAATGTCCAGGGACCCAAAAGAGTCCCACAAAATGATAGGTGGAGATATTATTCAACGCCCTTTGGCACTGCCATACTAATGGGGACGTTGTTTTAGCAGCCTGTAGAGCTTTCAAAGCTGCTTGACTATCTAATGTATTTCTCTGATCTAGCATTAGTTTGTATTTCATAAGCACAGGCCAGGATAGCATATATCTCAGCCTGGAAAACTGTTACATATTTTCCTAGAGAGATACTGAGCCTCCTCCCCGAGAACTGCCCATAGACTCCGGCCCCTGCCCCCCCCCCCCCCCCCCGGCGTTCTGGACCCATCTGTATACCAGACGAGCCCTTTTACCACAGGTGGGGGACCCAGGTCCCTTTTGTCTAAGGGTAAGGCACTGGCCTTCTGTGCAGAAAGTTTGAGGGTTGAGACCCGTCAGAATCTGATTTTTTCCATATGTTTTAAGTTTGTGTATGTGGGGAAATATCAGACCAGCTGCATGACTTGGATCCCATATAAACCTGTAAGTCCTGTTGTCTGGCCAAAATTATTACCTATCTTTTGTTTTTCTTACTTCCTTACGCCTGGGATTGATGTAATAACACACAGGACATAACTTCTGATGACCAGTATCTGAGAGCTGAGTTTGTAGTTTGTATTGTGGACAGCTAGTTAGATTAGGCATATTATTAAATTAGGAATGACCTCTTCATGTGGGAACTTAACTGCCTCGTATCTGAGGATCCATATAATAACACAGGGCAGCAAGATGAAAGAAGAATAACATGAAACAGTAATTTCTTTATAACCAAAGTAGATGGGCTTCAGTAGTTTATTGCCTTCATCATATTTATTCTGGGACTGTCAAATCTTTAAATAATTTTAACATGGAAAGCAATTATGAAGTACCCTATTTTTCCTTGAAGAGGAAGTCTCTGTTTTTTTGGCATATGGCACCATATCACTGGATGGTTGATGCCCAATGTTTTGAGACAGCATAGTGGTTCATTTTCCAGGGTCAAATGTCCGGGGAAGAATGACATACACTGGACATTAGACTCTCGAAGATGAGACCACCATTCTGTCTCGAAACGTCAAGCACCAATCTCCCAAGAGCATGGTGCCATATCCCAGAAGGACGGAGACCTCAACTGCACTGCTCCAGAAGCCTAAAAACTCACAAGAGAAGCATTGTTCCATTCCTTATTTCTGCACTGTTGAAATATATTAATTCTTACTAAAGTAGTTAATTTTTTAACTTGTTTGTTTGCTTACTCTCTCTTTCCCTAGTAGCATAAAAATATCATGTTTTTGTAAAATATATTTCTGTGCTATTTACAGACAAGAATGAGGTTGATATGGGAGCCATTGTAGTCACAGCAACAGACCTCCTTCTCATGATGGATAATTTACAGTGGTTACTTCCAAAAGTGGCTGCAGCTCCACAAAAATACTATGCTCAGAAGATCATTAATCTAATAGAAGTTGTGAGTATACAAAAGCACATGTCTTTACATTACAGTTTTCACCATGTCCTTCACACATTTCTTTTTACAAGATACCTTTTTCACTACAGATTTCAGCATTGAACGTCACACATGTCGATGAAACATTTTTAAATATTTCTGCCTAGCTGCGCAACTCTTTCTTGGTGTGGCAGAGTCTGAAAATGCCGATTTTGTGTGAGCTATAATATGCACAATTAAGTATGAGAATTGTCCAAGTATCTAATTTTGTAGAGAATTCTGGTAATTACACACACTATAATCAACCGTGGAAACCTTTCTGAAGTAATATTATTCATGTAGATTTTTGTGTAAGTAGCTATATAAGCATGGGTCCATTAGTGTGAAGTTTCTCTTAAAGTTGTAAATGTTACAAATGCCCACTGTTAATGTCAGCGTGTTTTTGACAGTAGATGAATGCACTTGTAAGCTGTTGAATCTTTTTACATTTACTTACAGTATTTTTAACCATTTGTGTGCACCATTCAGAAGGAAGTTAGTTATATAAATGTGAAATGGAAAAGTTTGGCTGGAACTGTGCATTCCAGGCAATTGCAGTCAAGTTTACAATTTATGATCTCAAATTTCTTACCCCCAGCTGGTGTGTTTATAAATAGATGTTTGTGGTTTTCTGAAACTAGAGAAACTGTGTGGTGAAAGAAAGTCTTCTCCTTGAAGCTATGAAGTGGGTAGTTGGTTGTTTAATTACAAGTGTACACATGTATTTGCAAACCTAAGAATTGGTATGGCTTGTAATTCCAAGACACAAGACACAACCCAAAGTCCATATTTTGGAGCTTGTATTTGACCCATTATCTGAGAAGAAGTTGAAGGGACCAAATATCAAGTTACATCCCATGTACATACAGGGCCAAACAACAGACCGGACAGGCACGGGTGTACAAGAATATGACATACAGGAACGTTCTGATATTGGTGAGGGACTACTCTGTTGTGGTAGGGAGATTAGTTCACTAGTGGAATCAAAAGTCTCACCAAATATGTATGTTACCAAAAAAGATTTGTTTGACTGTGTGTTCTACAGTGCCCTATAGACAAAACCTGTGGAAACCAGTATATGACCAGTTAGCACTACATTTCAGAGACCAGTTTGTGGTCTGTTAGGATAATAAAGGTTAATGGAGGTGCAAAAGAAACAAAATGGTTTGGCCATGTGAAAAATGGAGAGAAGAAGGATACCAAGAAAGGTATTACATTTAAAATTCGAAAGAAGGAGAATTGAGATGACTCAGAACAAGATGGGTCAGCCAGGTTGTGGAAGACATCAAGAAGAAAGGAATGAGCAGGCAGGAAACAAGAAGATATCAGTGATTTTACAAGATACACTAGGAAGTTTTTTCCATATTCTAGCAATAGAGTAACATTTTATCCAACTTTATTGTAGGCGTGTAGCTAGAATACAGAGGAAACTGCAGGACTGAAGCCTCAAAGTCATATTTTAATCATTACACTAAGGAATAAGACAGACTTGATTTCAGTGCACTGTAAATGAAATGATTCATTTTGTTTTATGTGTGGTACAGTGGGTAGACTTATGTACGCTGGATATTCACACAGACATGCATATAGGCTTTCGTGTGAAGTGGCCCTTATGTTTGACCAACCAAAGCTGAAATGGCTGAACAATTTCTTGCAAAATTCCCTATTACCAGATTTTATGAAGATTTGTTTAGTGGGTCTTCAGCTATTAAATACATGTAGATAGACATGGAGATTTTAATAGATGGTGTGCAGGAATGCATACATGTCTGAAAATACACAGAGAATTCAAAATTGAAAGAATATATATATATATGGGGAGACCTGAGAACATGTGAATGGTCCAAATCAATTGGAAGGGAGAGGGAAACGATGGGCTTGAAACTGTGAGCTAATCGACAAGTTGAAAACTTGATATTTGATCCTCAACACCAGGATATAAGACAAAAAGTACATTTCAACCCCCTCAACCCCATTAGAGGTCATAGAATGATGAGTAGGTGATGGTTGAATTATAATCTGAATGGTGAATGAGTGGTTTGTTTGTTTGTTTGTTTATTTATGTTTTATTTAACCCTTTGGCACCAGAATTAATTGCCCGGTGTACTCTGCAAAAGACCTGACATATAAGTGGCCACCTATTATGTTGCATGTTCTTGGCTGATGACCTTAGGTGACATTTGGTTTTCTCAGCACCACATGGCACGTCGACTAAAGTTGTCTTTTGATGCCAAAGTGTTAAGGATGCTGTCAGTAGCTCAACACACTATTAATCAGTGGGGAATTGGAAGGATGTGGAAGAAAATTCTTGTGACCTAGTTTGAGGGACTGAGAAAGATCATTAAAAAGCTCAGTCCGTATAGTCTGTCCCAATTGACATTCACACCAGGCCCTTCTGAATGCAACTAGAAGTGTTACTCCTTGAGCCTCTAGCTTGATATGGTGGTTGTGTTCCAACTGTAAGATTATATTTCCCTCTCATTGGTATATTACAAAATTGCTACACCTTGATTTTGGTGAAAATTTCCAACAGTGAAATGGACATGAAGTCAGTAAAACAGGACTTTTGTTAGGGATGTTCTTATCATAATAAGCTGACTTTGTATTAATTGCTAAGGTATTTTCTTAAAGCAGGTCTGCACAACCAGGTTTAGCTGTATATTGTATAAAACTTATGAAATTTAATTTAATTATTAACAGACAGCTATGTAGTGATGTTTCTGCCACATGCAAGTAAGTGTTGTGTATTTGTGGTTTTACAGGAAATGGAAGATCATTGCCGGTTGACTTTACATTTCCTTGATGAAGCTGCAGGCAGTGATGAGTCATGGTCTTTGAAACTTGG
Organism: Reticulitermes speratus; assembly: GCA_021186555.1. NCBI lineage: Eukaryota > Metazoa > Arthropoda > Insecta > Blattodea > Rhinotermitidae > Reticulitermes > Reticulitermes speratus. The sequence continues at coordinate 31,731,167 of JAJKFL010000003.1, read as the reverse complement.
TACTAATTCTACTGTGAAGGCTGTAGTGTCAGCCATTAGGATACCATGGGAACAGTTGTTCTCCGTTCCTCTTCAAGTTTTGAACAAGAATATATGAGTTCTTGCCAGTTGAGTTCTTACAATCACTAATCTTGTGCCTTTCTCACATGTTTGTAAAGGTGTTATTTGTCCATTCTCTGCAATGTACAGTTAGAAACTGGTGTGTCAAAAGATGTGTTTTTAGAATGTATATATAGAAAAAGTGAAATTCCCATTGAGTGTTTGTGTGGGGGACCCCAGATTTGAACACTAAACCAAAGAAAATATTATTGGTGGAAATGTGACAGTGGGATAAGGGTTTGGGACCATAGAAATTTTATAATAAATGAGGGAAACCCTTAAATCACGAAACATTAAATGGGGTCCACTATATATACATCATATATAATGTATTTTTAAAACCCATTTGAACAAATTGATTGGTTTGATTCTGTACATAGGGTAAGGTTTCTGAGTTGTAACAAACAAATAATTTCGAGATCTATATTACGCAGCGTTGAGTGGTAGTTCTACCACTCAATGCTGCGTAATATCCCAGAAGAGTGCAGATTGCATCTACGTCACGGTGGAAGCCTGAAATGACGCAAATAATTTCGAGACTTTCTGTTATTGTTGTTGTTTCCTCCATGTATGATGAGTCTGGATGAGTTACTGGATTAAAGTTATATTAGTTTTGTCATTTGTACAGTACTGGATTGTATATACAATGGATCTTCCTTAATAAAATTAAAAAAACTGGCTTATTTTATTTTTGCTATATGGGGGCTCTTAAATACATAGTGATATTTTGTAGAGATTTATCAATATTCTGTAGTAAAAAGAAAAGGGTAGATTTTTGCAGCTTTCATATTTTTGTTCACATTGAATAATTCACATATTAGTGGGACTTCCAGAATTACAGTTGTGTGTGGCATCATGTTTATTACAGTGAAACTATCCATCGTTCCCGTTACCGTCGTTCGCCCGCATGTATCGTCTGCCTTATTTGGTCCCGAAATTAGCCCCATATAAATAACACTATTTTTTCCCGCCTCCATTGTTCCTCGAACTGTCGTTTTCCCGCACCAATAGTTGAAAAATCACGGTCCTGACGCAACATTTTCCCGCACTGATAGTTTTTTTTTTAATTTGAAGCGAAGGTTTAGCGAGGTTTAAGGACCGGCATGGCCTAGTATACAAGAAGTTAGTCGGAGAAAGTGCGGCAGTGGACAGCGAAAGCACGGAAGCGTGGCTGGAAAGACTGCCATATTTGTTGGAGGGCTACGAACAACGTGATATTTACAACGCGGATGAGACGGGGCTCTTCTACAACGTGCTTCCTGATAGAACCTTGGCTCTCAAAGGAGAGTCTTGTCATGGAGGGAAAAACTGTAAAGACAGACTTACTGTTTTACTTTGTGTTAACAGTGATGGAACTGACTAACAAGTGCCGATTGTTATCGGAAAATCTCCGAAACCGCGATGTTTCAAGAATGTAAAAAAATTACCCCCCAAGTACCACGCGAACAATAAAGCGTGGATGACCACAGACATTTTTTCTTCATTTCTGCGTTCATTAGACGCAAGTATGGGTGCACAAAACAGGAACATTCTCCTCTTTGTGGACAATTGTGCCGCACATCCAAAGGATACATCGTTTCTAAGAAATGTAAAAGTCATACGGTACCCGGCAAATTGTACAAGTGTGCTCCAGCCCCTTGATTTAGGGGTAATAAACTGTTATAAGCAGCTTTATAGAAAACGCCTCGTGCAAACAGCTGTTTGCTTAATGGATGCAGGCAAAGATACGAAAAAGAAGATAAACGTGTTGGAAGCTTTGCACTACACTGTGGCAGCCTTGCAAGAAGTAACCCAGCAGACAATCGAAAATTGTTTTCGGAAAGCTGGTTACGTGCAGGGACAATCTTCAGGCGATAGTGACGTCGTATTGACCAACGATGACGACGATTTCCGCCAAGACTGGGAAAAGTTCAGTGGCATGAACAAAGATAAATTCGAGGACTACGTCTCTGTGGACAGTCACGTGACAACCTGTGGTGTAGAAGCAGTGCAGGAGCTGTGCGTGAGCCTCGTGACGTCCGGGAGTGTGGAGCGGGAAGAAGGAGAAGAAGCTGGCGTGCTTTGCTGAGACGCATGAAGCGGTGATGGAAGTAATATCTTTCTTTTATGCGCACAGCACGAGTGACAGTGATCGTGAAAGTGTTCTAGGCCTTGAAAAATCGTACTTTGAATTGAGGAGGAGTAAAGTTTGCTCAAAACAAACGTCAATGAAAGATTTTCTCAGCAAGAAGTAATAATTATCATTAAATTGTTTTTATCTATAATTTTTAGTGGTTTCCCGGTACTATCATTTCCCGTATGTATCGTTCAAATTTTCCGGTCCCCTGAAAAACGATGGATAGAGGTTTCACTGTATTTTGTCTGGTCTAATTTGATTAATAAATACAGTAATATTTCAACTCTGCTGTTGGAATATGCTCTGAATGAAACTCCAAAGAAGGAACCAATAAAAAATTTATTCTTTGAGTTAAATAAGCCAAATATCTCAACCATTAATAATTACCGTATATTCTCGAATCTAAACCGCACCCGAATCTAATCCGCACCCAGTTTTTGGCGACTTCTTAAACGAAAAAAGTTAGTTCGCGATTCTAATCCGCACCTTTCCTTCAACCACCCCTTGCCCACGGGGCGACTGATTGAATAATATTGGATGTTACCAATGCGTTAAAATCCGACGCTACGCCTGTGGCCGATGAGTCATACCGATAGAGGCGGAGCCTTTCTCAACAGACGTGCGCAATCTCGTCTGAAGCCAGCTGATCTTTAGTTGTTGAAACGTGGGAGGTGCTTGTTCCAATTTGTCGTGTACCGTAGTTATGGAAGAGGGACACCTGAAATCTAAACGACTCTCATATACGGCAAAGTTCAAACGTGAAGTTATTCGGTGCGCAGAGGAGAATGGAAACCGCAAAGCCGCTGCAATTTTTGGAGTTGATGGAAGCAACGTTCGACTATGGCGGAAACACAAGGCAGCGATCAGCGGGTGTGAGGCGTCACGAAGGAAATTCACTGGACCCAAGAAAGGACGATTTCCTGACATTGATGATGCAGTCTTCACGTTTTTTCAAGAGAGACGCAAGACTGGACTGTTTGTGAGTTATGATCTACTCGCGAGGAGGCGATAAAGAAGGCCAGATCTTTGAACATTCCTCGAATTATGAGTGATGACGGCGAGTCTGATGAATAATAAATTATAATAATAAATAATAAAATAATAGATTATTGTATTGTATTGTTCTTACGTTGTTTATTAATTACGTTAATTACGTTATTGTTATATTGTACAGCAGCTCAATCATTTTTCCAAAATCCAGCTCTAGACCGCGAATCTAATCCGCACGCGAATCTAATCTGCATCTGATTTTTTAGCCCTTAAAACTGTAAAAAAGGTGCGGATTAGATTCGAGAATATACGGTACATTCTCTCTGGTAATGAAGGTTTTGACTTAGACCACTAAATTTGCTCATACTGTACCCATTTTGAGATAAAATTACTAAATTGGATAACCTGAATGTGAGCTTGTGCCATGGGAAGATGAAACTTAAAGACTGAAGTTGAGTTTAAATACAGTATATTGGTACACCTAATTAAAATTTTTTTGGTGTTCGTCCTATGTTGTCAGTTCAAGCAGTGGTATACTAAACCTGTGACTGAGAAACTGTAAGCAGTGTCACAAAGAACAACTTGTAGAAACTGTGAACAGCCAACTAACTAAATTTGAATTTTAGTACTGTATGTGATTTGAGACTCACTTTTCATAGCCTTACAAAGTTTTGATTTGTTATAACATTGTATTAATTTATTTGCTTTTTTGTCTTGTTATTTACAGATACTCAGAATTTCAAAGCTCTTATCCAGTGTTTTAATTTGTGTAAGATTTTAATAAAAAGGTTTTGTTGGAATTCTGTGATTTTTGACTGAGGGTCCAGTGACAAAGTGCTATGTCACTCAATAACCATTCAGAGATAATTGTCTGACTTCTGCAAAGTTTAAGCCTTTTTGTGCAAATGCTGAATACAAATTGTGGGCTGATTTTTGCCTGTAAGAATTCCCAAATGCTAGGAGAACTCTGTTCTTCAGGCCGTGCAGTTTTAATAAATGAGCAGGCACACCCTATTACTGACCTGATCTGTGGTTTAATGTCAGTACTTAATTATTCACTTGTGAGTAGGGAATCATTCCTCATGTACATGCCCAAGTCCTTGATTGTGGTCTTGTCCATATGAACTTTCTGCGCCATCTTTCTGTCGACAGCAACACTCGGATACTTTACAGTATGTACAGAGGGAATGTTCTTTGCATGTAGTTGAAATTTATTCTCAGGCATTCTGTCTTCCACAGAAATAGACTGATCGAGTCTTCCTTTCATTTAACTTTATGTTCCAGTGCATTCCCCGTGACTCCGGAGCAGTGAGGCCACACTGTAACTTGTTGAAAACATGACATTCATGTTCCTTTGTTGCGTAGACATATGTCATTCACAGACGAGCCACATGAACTCCAGGGGTATGCGAGCATCATTTAACTAATGTCAAGGAGGGGTAAGGACAGAACCTTGGTGTACCCCTTTGTCTGTTTGTTTGGGTGTAAAGTATGGGTCTCCAACCCACTCCACCAGGTTGTAATATGCGGCCAGTGGCCACATTTGTAAACTTTGTATATACTGTAAAAACTACACAACAATTTAGGCAGTAAGGTATACCACTTACTGTTATTTCTTCATGTGCGACCCGCGAACCAGCCTACAATAACGGGTGTGTCCCTTTACCATATAAAGGTTGGAGGCCTATGGTGTAAACAATTCACCCTCAACCAAAATTTTAAATTTCCTGTTGGAGAGGAAAGAGGCAATTGGCTTAATTAGACCTACAGAAACATTCTGATTTTAATAATCGGTATAATAGGCCAGGATGCCAGACTTTGTCAAAGGTTTTCTTGGTATCCATGAGAACAGCAGTCACTGACATGTTGTTGAAGTTAGAAGTCATGTGATCCAGTAATCTCATATGTTGATACCTTGTGCTGTGATGTGCACAAAAGCCAAACTGCCTTATGCTTAGCAACTTAGCAAGTTTGTCAGACAGTTTGCTTATAGTTGATGAGAGGCTGATCTGATGAAAATGTCAAGGAAATTCTGTATCCTTGCCAGGTTTTGGCTGGGTAATATTCTTGCTCCCTTCCAAAATGCTGGAAAGTGAGAATGCTGAAAACAGTGGTTAGAATAGAATGCAATAGAATAAAATATCGAATGGGTTTGAGCCCTTAGAGGCCCGATGCATGTAGGCCTTTTTAACAGGCCCTTTGTGCCCCGTAAAATGCAGATGCTTTCTTAGAGTGTTGTGGCCCAACATAAGGCCACGAACCCTCTAAGTTATACATAACAGAAAAATATATCAAGTACAGGTTGCGGCCCACTAAACATATTGGCCGAGCCCTCCCTTGCTAAATACCTTTCAGTTCCCCTTATGGAGCCCCTGTAAAAAGAAATGCTCCTTTTCTAGAGCCTTCTATTACATGTGTCTTGGAGTCCTCAGTATGGGAGCCCTTCCTCCAGGTTCCCCTCACAGAGCCTCTGTAAAGAGAGAGATGCTCCCCTTCCAAAGCCTTCCCTGACATGTCTCTCAGAGTCCCCAGTAAATAAACCCCCCTCCATGTTCCCCTTACGAAGCCCCTACATAGAGAAAGATGTTCCATTTCCAGAGCCTTCTTTTACATATCTTTATAAGTCCCCAGCAAAGAAACCCCCCTTCCAGGTTCCCCTCGCAGAGCTCCCACAGAAAGAGATGCTCCGTTTCCAGAGCCTTCTTTTACATGTCTCTCAAAGTCCCTGGTGAAGAAGTCCCCCCCAATGGAGAGAGATGCCTGTCACCAGAGCCTTCTTTTACATATCTTTCAAAGTCCCTAGTAAAGGAGCCCCCCCTCCCTCGTTCCCCTCTCAGAGCCCCATGCAAAGATACGCTCCATTTCCAGAGCCTTCTTTTACCGGTCTCTCAAAATCCCCCCTCCAAGTCCCCCAACAGGGCCCTCATGGAGAGAGATGCCCATCACCAGAGCCTTCTTTTACATGTCTTTCAAAGTCCCCACTAAAGGAGCCACCCTCCAGGTCCCCCTCTCAGAGCCCCCATAGAGAGAGATGCTCCCCTTCCAGAGCTTTCTTCTACCTGTCTTTCGAAGGCCCCGGTGAAGGAGTCCCTCCAAGTTCCCCCAGCGGGGCCCCTATGGAGAGAGACACCCGTCCCAGAGCCTTCTTTTAAATATCTCTCAGAGACCTAAGGAAAAAGGTCTCCTAATAAAAATAAAAACTCACCTTTCTAAGTCCCTGGTAAAGGAGCATCCCTCCATGTTCCCTGACAGGGCCCCTATGGAGAGAGATGCCCCTTTCCAGAGCCTTCTTTTACATATCACTTTACCCAAAGAGCCTCAGTCCCCCATTCTGTCCCAGAGCCGTCTGTAAGCCAGACAAGCCCTTGGACATCTGTAGGAGCCTTTGGGAAGCTCTTATAAAAGGCAATGTTCCATTTCTAGAGCCATTGATTAATTCATTCATTCATATCTCTCGGGAGTTCCCACTTAAGGAGCTCTCCCACAACACACGGGGAAAAGAATATGGTCACCGTCCACGGAGCCCCACACAGACGGAAGGCCTACAAACAATGGGGTGCGGCCTGGTTCCCCAAGGGGATTGTTCACAACACTGCTATTGACAACCCCAGTGCCATGCAGCCTTCGGCACAATACCTTCCACCTTGGCTTGGGTAGACCAGAGCCCCGTTAGCCAGCGTGCGTCATAGTAACCCTCTACAGGGTATCCCCTCCACACCTGTTACCACCTCCCACGTGACCCAGGGTACAGATTGCCAGCATGTGTCAGAGTAGCCCCCCTCAGGGCACCCCCTACACACCTGTTACCATCCCACATAACCCTGAGGTGCGGACGAGGGGTTGGATTTATGGGAGGCGAAAACAGTGGTTAAGTAAATATATTAAATGGAAGAGAGATCCCACAAGATGCCTGGGATGTGAATTTGGGATGCAATGAAACTCACAGTCCTTCCCTAACCTCAAACTTATTTATTTTAGAATGTCACAAGGCTGAAATTTTCTAGTGGGGTTTTCATTGATGGCAGCTGGCATAGCTTGGACTCTTTACTTCCACTTACCACTTATGGCCATGGTCACATCGATCATGTTGTGTGAGCTGGCTTTCTAGGCAATCCACAATCATGCCAACTGTATCAATCAAACAGAATTTAAGGCCTGTGGCTCATCCCTCTTTTAAGTGACTTCATAATGGCCTATATTGCTTGTGGTGTAACTTCACAGTTTTATCTTTATTTCCTACTGTTCAAGTATCTTTATGGGGGGGGGGGGGGGTTATTCTTCTAATTGTTTTAGTTTACTGCCATTCTGTCTGCTCGATCCTAGGTTCAAGCCATAATTTTCTAAGTCGCTATGTTTCAGAAGGTGATGTGGAGCAGGCAGATGGAAGTTTTGATCTAAATGTGCAATTTTCTCAGTTGACAGCCTATATTTAAGAACTACAGAAACTGTAAAGTTGTGAGTTTCTTTACAGCTTCTTCAGAAAAATTAATTTGGATTCTAGCAGATATGAAGTCAGAGATTAGGCTTTGAATCACTGCCAATTTGTGAATTTTTCTATGGGGTTCAAGGCTTGCCTAGCTCTAACATGATCAAACATGCTGAGTGTAATTGGTAGGTGATCAAAATATCAGGAACAATGACTTCTGGCAATCAGACATTATGATGGACAACAATGTTAATAACTTCACCAATACATAGGACACCATGGAGCTGATATTTCAAAGGGTTTTTTACATTCAAATCACTGCCAGGACATAATTATTCATAAGAATTCTGCCATGTCTGCATTTCTCCAGGCTCCCAGAGGAAAACATACTAGCTGTAAGCAATAATTTTTTTCTGTAGAAGGCATCCTGTTCTGTGCTGTGCTATATGGAGTGATGTTATCATTTTCACAGCTGTTTTGTACTGTATCACTCATACAGGAATTGACAATATATTTCAGCCAAGGGCACTCTTGTAATTATTGTATCTGCCAATATGTATTATTTTCTATATGAATGATAACCTGTTGATGATCTGAGTGTTTTTGGCTGAAATATATTATCAGTTCTGGTATGAGTGGTACAGTAATAAACAATTGTGTGATAACATGTCTCAGTGTATAACTGCAAGCAATATTTGTCTGTTTTGCATTAATATGCAGACCCATGTTGCTTCCACTGAAATGACAGGGACAACTTTCTGAATTTTAATGACAGAGGAAGGATAGCTCCAGGGAAACCTGAAGGTAAGGCTGCAGCACATATTTATTGGAGAAAAAAAAAAGAGGACATCTGTGTGCTTGTTTATTTCTTTAAATATCCCCTGATAGTAAGAAACTTCATGACATACTGTTAAATATAATTTATGCCCAAGCATATTTTTCAGTTGAACTGATTACTTTCACTTGTGGAACGTCTGGAGGTAAAAGAACTGACCCCACTCATATTTTTTTGTACTAAGAACTTATAAAACAATGGCAGATAGAATGAAAGAAGTGGAGAAAGGAATATATTAAGAAAATATCCTGTTTTGACTTAAGGTGACAAAGGACTTGCTGGTCATTAATAGTGACTTCTTGAGAACAACTTATGTCCACCTTCCACTGAGTGTTGTAAGTTTCTTTACTGGGAGGCTAACAAGCAACAACAATGGATCAGCACTTGGTTATTAAGAGGTAATTTTATAATGACAAGATCTTGTTTATTAAACTGACATAGTAGGAGAGCAGTGCTAACATTTTCAGATTGAACTAAAAAATCCATCCTCTTAATATCATCATCTACTAATAAGAGTGTATTATTTCAGACCTTAACAATGCAATATTTTCCACAAAAGAAAATGAAACAATACCTGTAATAAGATGAAGTTTGCATTAGTACTGCCACGTTTAATTGTTGTTAGTCTTTGTGAATTTCTTCCTGCTCCCACAAATTTGTATTTTCTGCCTGTCCTCAACCATACAATTACACATTGTTCACTGTCCTTACAGTAATACCAATGATGAAGTGACTAGAGCAAATTCAAAAATGACAATGAATCACAGTATTATTATTATTATTACTGGAGAACAGTAAAAAATGTGGCCTAAAAGCAAATTTGCAAGAATTACATTTAACCTTGGAATGCACTTTTCATGCAAATTTGAATTTTCTACTCCACACATATATCAGCCATAATAAGTCTGAATTATTACTATTATTTTTATTTATTTATTTATTTATTTATTTTTATTTTTTTTATTTTATTTTATTTTTTTTTTGCAGCAAGGCTGATCACTAAAAACCATACAACTCCTTAGAAAAAAATCTGCTCAGACATAAATTTTATGTCTCAAAAAAGGACATGTCCGGAACAAGGAGATGTATGGTTACCCTCACTGAGCGCAGGTGGAGCACTGGTGGGAATGAAGGTGGGGAGAAAAAGTCATGGCAGAAGAGCAAAGTGAGGTAGGATTAGTGTTCTGCAAAGAGATGTCACAGTAATGGGCTACAGTAGAGTCTGATAAGGGCCATGGTAGAACCTGACCATCCAATGTCCCTGGAGGGAGGTTTTCTACATTCCTTTATGTATCACAGTCTTCATCACAAGTTGATCCTTAAAAGATAACATTATTTAGTTTTAATCCACACCGAACAATTTCTAAGTTTATTAATTGTTGTGAATGTTAAAACCATCTGCAGCCATCTTCATCTTAATGATACATGTGCTATTGGAAAAGTAAATTTCCAATGTAATATGGCTACAGTTAATGCCAAAATATAGGTTATTGCCAGAATTCACAAGCTAACTTAATTTATGTAGACATGAATATTCCTTTCTTTTACTGCCAATACACATGCAGATTACTTTATTTAGTTCACAACTGGTAACCTTTGGCGTCAAATATTAATAAATACATATGGTTTGCATTCCAATAACTATTTTCTCCTGACATGACTTATAACACATACTTTCTGAACATGGGGATCCATGTTCAGTACCGTAACAAGACCCTGGTATTAAAAAAAAAAAAAAAAAAAAAGAGATGTAGTGAATATGGGAATTAAATTATGTAACATAGTACCTAATCATATGAAATAATTGGATAGGTGCAAGCTTTTCGAAAGGGAGTTGAAATCATTTCTGTTACTGCATAAAGTTTATTCAGTGGAAGAACATGTCATGTTAAATGTGTTTCACATTAGCGTACAAGTTAAACAAGTTGACGAGTTGTATTGTACTATGGTGTAAAAGTGTTATGTACTTTTAATGACGTTATGCTTCGCTAGATATAAAACTGTGACTGAAATTTAAAGATCCTATGTTTGACTGTAATGGATGAATAATAAACTAAATTAAACTAGATATCTGTTAACATTTTTTCGATCTGCAGAGTACATGCAATTCTACGGACGTACTGAAATGTTATCGGTTATATAACTGTACTGCTATAGACGAAGGTTTTATTTTCTCTTTATCGAAAAATTACACGGAGATATAATACTTTTCGCACCAAAGAAGCCCGATTTCTACTTTGTGTTTCATATATTGGTAGCACGGTAGTAATCTGTGGTAGCACGGCAGCATTTCTTCACTATTTCTGTCAGTTGATCCGTGGTTGCTACCTTCACGTGGGTTCTTAGTTGTGTTCATGTCGTGTCATTCTGCAGAACAATAAAGAGGCCTGAGAATAGTGTTTGATTACACTGATAACCATTCATGGTACCTTCTACAACGATCCACCTGATCGTATTTTCAACGGAAGGTATTTGATTGTCGCTGCATAGTACACCCTTACGTCACCGTTCAGTTTAGAACGGTGAAGAGACATCACAAATCATTTCTCACAATAGCGATGGTGGGTGTGGTGTGAATATGGGGTTCCACTGACGTATTTGACATTTAGTTCGTATAAAGAAGAGCGCTTGACAGCATTAACATGGTTTTCGAATCAGTTGTAGCAGAGTTATTGAATCGGTTTCTTGGGGATTATGTGGAAAATCTGGATCACTCTCAGCTGAAAATCGGTATCTGGGGAGGTAAGAAGAACGTCAAGGTGGTTTTCTTCGGCGTTGATGTATTTAAGTGTAGCGTACAGCAGTGTGTCGAAAAAAAAAACTTTACAGTTTGCCAGTTTCTTGACGATGCATAAGTTTTCGTTCTTCAGTGTTTTTCCCTCCCCAATTGCAACTGGAAGAATGTATTACTATTTCTGTGTGTTCTGAACTTTGCAGGTGATGTTGTTCTGCAGGATTTGGTATTAAAGCAGAGTGCTTTGGACGAACTTGAGCTCCCAGTTAAAACAATTTTTGGGACCCTAGGTACTCAAAGTTTGTACGATTTGTGCATTAAATTAATGAACATTTATTTTATTTTGGAATATCCACTTTATTGTAAAACATGTCAACCATATTAGTTGTGAAGAAAGAAAGAAACTGGCTGGCATTCTGTCAGTGAAATCAGTGGGCTTTACCTAGAATAATTTGGGTTTGCCCATTTTTATGTGAGTGTAATAAGTGAATTTGACTCTAATATAATTTAAAGCATTCAGTGTTCTTGGATTTAAAATGCATGTGAGCTCGGAATTTCTCTGAGTAGCTTAACAGTTTCTGTAGTTGTGAATTATTTGAAACATTATTTCAGAATTATGTCACCAGTTTCAAATTGGAATACAATGTTGATCTTAGAGATAGCTGTTTTTAACTTTGTATTTATCTGACTCTGTTATGAATTGGTAGGAAAATTAGTACTGAAGATTCCTTGGAAGAAATTGTACAGTGCACCTGTAGAGGTATCAGTAGAAGGTCTTTTCTTGTTGGTGGTACCTAATCAAGAGGTGAAGTATGACCCTATTAAGGAGGAGAAACGGAGCAAGGAAGCCAAAAAAGCAGAGTTGCAGAGGGTTGAAGATAAAAAGAAACAGGAGAGAGAGAAAGGTGAGATGGGAATAATTTTCCTGCTCATCATCAGGGGTGGTGGTGGTGGTGGTGGTGGTGGTGGTGCTGGTGCTGGTGCTGGGGTGGTAGCAGCAGAAGCATAATGTTAGTAATACATTAATATGAGGGATCTTCAAAATGTTTCCACACTTTTTCCTTGTAGTTACTTGTATGAGGTAAACCTTTGACAGTTGGCAGCTTTGTAACTGGTTATGTGGTATGTCAGCACACTGGTGGTCTTGACCTTGCTGTTATTGTGTGAGTTGCTGTTGAGCAGTGAACATGGCTGCACCACTTGTGGTTTACACCAAGCAAGACCAGATCTTTTGTTACTTTTTTCATGGGCAGAAGGTGTGAAGCTGCTGAAATACACACATGTTTATGTGCTAAGTGTGGGAACAGTGCTCTTTCTGGGATAAGGCGTCGATAGAAATGTTCAAGAAAGGCTGGACAAGCATGACTGTTGCAGAGAACTCAGGATACTCCTCAACAGTAACCACAAGTGAGAAATTGGAAGAAGCCAGAGCCATGGCTGCCCAGAATAGAAGAGTCAGTACTGTAGAAATTGCTCAACAATTAAATGTTAGCCAAGGGTCTCCATATTCAGTAGTGCATGACAGGCTCTGGCTTCTCAAGGTTTGTGCAAGATTGGTGCTCAGGCAATTGACAAAAGAGCAAAAGCACTGTCATGTGGACATCTGCTACTGTCATTTGGAATGTTATTACTATGAAGGAGAAAACTTTTTAAATTGCATCATTATGGGGGATGAGACCAAGATTCATCATTATGAACTAAAGAACAAATGACACAGCATGCAGGGGAAACACACAAGTTCTCCTGTTTCCAAGAAATTCTTGTCGTGGCCTAGAGATGGGATCACAGTAACAAGTGCACAGCATTTCAATGTGCTGCAAAATGAGCTGCAACCAGCTGTTTGCACAAAACGGAGAGGAGGACTGACACAGGGTGTTCTTTGGTTACTTGAGAATGCATGCTGTCATGTTGGTGCCCATACAGTGACCACCCTTCATACTGAATTGGGAAGTTTTTGATCACCCAGCCAATAACTCAGTCCTGGCTTGTTTGGATTTTTATCTGTTGGGACCCCTAAAGGAGACGTTGTGAGGTTGACAATTTGCGGATGGTGATGATATGAAGGAGGTAGTGCATGACTGATTTTGCACACAACCAAAGAACTTCTATTCTGTTGCCTTTAAGAAGCTTGTAGACAAATGGGCACAGTGTATTGAGAAGCAGGGAGGTTGTATTGAGAAATAATACATTTGTAATATCTGAAAGATAAGCAAAAAATGTCTGGGGAAAAAGTGCACATTCTGAAGGTCCCTCATACAGTAATATTACATAAGAAATCTTGATGTGTTCTGGTTTATTCACAGCGAGTTGGTTGTTCTGTTTGAAATATTGACATTTATTGTGGACAACTTTGCGTTGTGATGATTTTTGAATACCTATTTCTGCACCAGTGTATAATAGTGTAAAGGTTTTGCACCAGTGTATAACGGTGTAATGGTTAACTTTGTTGTACCACTTAACAGCTTTCCATTTGACATTTACCAGCTGTTTTGAGATATTATTATTATTATTGTTATTATTATTTCTTTAATTTCTTTAATGGATATTCATAAGTGTGTATGCAAATTTAATCATATGCCTTAATTTCTACTTTGCCTTTATTGTTTTTCATATATGATTCTTTGCCATGGTAGAGTATTGTCATAGAAACAAAAGTCACAGTTGTCAGGGTACAGAAAAAGTAGTCCTCTAAGGTGTATGTGTATATAAACTGATGTTCAACTTTGTGTCTGTGTGTGTATGAAGCAAGGTTAGACTTGGGTTTGGGTGTTTAGAAACCAAGAGTAGGTGGTTGGTTTGTGTGTGTGTGTGTATGTTGGCAAAAATCATATCATTTACCCTTACTGCATATGTTTGCAATAAAGAAAAAGCAAACAACGTGGCACAAATTCTGATATATATTATGATTGTGTTGGCATGTTCACAGTTAAATATTGCTCCCATTACACATACACCTGTCTTTGAAAGTGTTCATGAGTAAACTGTTGCAAATAGTTCAGTATTATTAAGGAAATAACAAGTTAAATTATTATACATTAGATCTGCGCTCTTCTGGGATATTACACGGCGTAGAGTGGTAATTCTGTACAGACGTTTTGGGACAACCTATCAGTCCCATCTTCAAGGGTCAAGAAGTCAAGTCTTCTTGGACTTCTTGACCCTTGAAGATGGGACCGATAGGTCGTCCCAAAACATCGGTACAGAATTACTACTCTGTGCTACATAATATCCCAGATGAACACAGATCTCATCTACATTGCGGCAGAAGCCTGAAATTACTCGTATTCTACATTAGTTTTATTTTGAATTTTCCTATATAAAATGTAACATAATATTGTTATACAATTACAGGTAAACCAAAACCAAATGATACATTCGTGGAGAAGATTGCAACACAGATTATCAAGAATGTGCAAGTGAAAATCACTGACATTCATGTTCGCTATGAGGATAAAGTGACAAAGCCAGAACATCCTTTCTCTCTGGGCATCACACTCCATAATCTGTCTGTACACTCAACAGATGAGAACTGGAAAGCATGTGTTTTGCAAGATGCAGCTACCATCATTTATAAGGTGAGCAATAATAACATGTTTTATGTACAGTGGGATAATCAGAATGACAGTCACTGCAGTTTTGTCCTTGGAAGTGAAGTAATCAGGGCATGGACTTCCACTCCAATGTATGTTTTTGTGATGTGTTCTTTAAAACTTTGGTGCCTAACGTCAGGTGTACATGTCATGCAGTGTGATGCACAAAATGCCTTTCAGCAGGTTAAGGTGATGGCAGTTATTGGTCTTATGCAGATCTCATTTATATTTTGGTCCTCTGCAGCTCCTACC
The DNA here is from genome assembly GCA_021186555.1 of Reticulitermes speratus. Taxonomy (NCBI): domain Eukaryota; kingdom Metazoa; phylum Arthropoda; class Insecta; order Blattodea; family Rhinotermitidae; genus Reticulitermes; species Reticulitermes speratus. The sequence continues at coordinate 31,716,125 of JAJKFL010000003.1, read as the reverse complement.
AGGCATTTAATTTGAATGTCAAAGGGTTGCATCATGGAAAAACTTTACCTTATCATATACACTGAAACTGCCATTAATTAAAATGTGTCAAAATGAAGTACAAAGTAGCGATATTTTATCTAAATGAAGTTTTGTCTAGTGCATTTCCTATTCAGAATGTTAACAGCCAGGGAAGTTTTAACCCCAGTGAATTGTAATTTATATTGGTATTTGTAAGTTCCAGAAATCCAATAAATGGATATAGAACACGTCACAAACTCAAGTATAAAAGCATAAAATACTTACATTAATAATCACACCTAAAACAAACAGAATACTAAATACAAACAATATAAACTAATATTTTAATTGTAATAGTTATCCATTAAGGTACTCATCCACAGTGTAATAGTTATCCATTAAGGTACTCATCCACAGTATAAAACGAGTGAGTATTCAAAAAATGCCTTAATTCAACCTTAAACTTTTTAAATTTATTTGAGGTATTCTTAATCTCTATGGGTAATTTATTAAATATCTTTATACCCGCATAATAAGGTCCTCTCTGATAAATAGTTAAATTAGCTTGAGGTAAATACAAATTTTGTCTTTGTCTAGTATCAATAGTATGAGAGTCAAAGTTTATGTTAGTATGGAGTATGCCATTAGGAAAACCAAGCTAGTCAGGAGAGCTTTGAAGTGAATGGAATGTTTCAGCTATAAGTGAATACTGATGTTTGTAGACAAAGATTTGAATACCGTCACCGAAAAACTTGAAATTCTAAACAATTGATGATGACGATGTGACTGACCATGGCGTCTGGCTGTAATTATGGGGTTTCTCTGTGTGTTGAAAAATAAAAATCCCACACAAAACTAAGCTTGTATACATTCTGTCTTGTACTATTAACAGAATATATGTATTTTTAAATTTGTACATAGCTGATGAATGCTGTGTTTTTAACAGGTGATTAATTTTAGGTCTGTCATGTAGAATGCTTTGGAAGATAAAATGAAACAGAGGTTTTGAAATCTAATTGTAGTGCATTAAGTAATTTTCGTACAAACAGGAGTTCTTGAAATCTACCATCTGCAATAGAACATGGTATGTAGTATTTTCATTGTGTTTTCTTTCAGGTATTGACCCTAGAAGGGCTTTCCATGTATTGGAACCCTCAGTCCATGTTCTTCTCAGGTAAACCAACTGAAGAAGTGAAGAATTTGTTTTAAACAAGGAATTTGCACAAAGCTGGAGCAACCAGAAGGATATAATTACAGTAAGTAAATGCATATGTCTTTGTGTATGAATTTTCTCTAATTTAAAGAAGGGTAATATATACCATCAAGGCCAGTACTGATCCCACATTTCTTGAAGACTTCACAGTTGTCTCGTGCCTCTTCACAAGTCTCTATCACCAAGATTTTACCCCACACATCTTCTTGCTTTAGAAGTGATTTTTATAGATGCTGAAATTCTGTTGTTTTTGTGGTTTGGTATTCAGTTCTTTACCTCTTCTCCTAGGTCAGGTCATTTTGCAATGTTTACAGAAAGAGTGTTTATGATTGTGTAACTTCTTTAACTCTTTGTCTTGCTTTCTGCATTCAGATAACATTTAGTGAGTTGGAGGTGGACCACAGTGTGTTTTGGCTATCCTGTTACCATGCTTTTTCATCGACTTTATCAGGTTTAATTTGAAACATACTGTTTAGGAAATTCTCATCTGTTTCCTACACATTACTAGAATTTATTTTCACTGAACTCATTATCACTGCATTCTACTGAAGCAACAGTGCAACTTTGTCTCTCTCCCTCCAAGGATGAGTCACATGATAACCACCCTTACCCCTCAAGTGAATGCAGGAATGTCAGTTGCTGTGGAGGTCATATTAATGCTTCTTCATAGATTAGTTTGTTGTCAGTGAAGTTTAAATTATTTTAATATTTGTGTGACTGAATGTTGAATAACATGAGTTTTCTGTTCTGTCTGTAATGTGTTCAAGTGCTTGGTCCGATCAATTCATCAGCACAGCTGCAGTTAAATCCAAAACCTGAAAATGATGACCCAAACTACACAATTCCAAAAATTAGGCTGAGTTTAGAGATGGAGAAGTTATCAGTAGGTAAGTGTTATTTCCTAAGAGTGATCTGATACTTGTATTTTGAAGAACTGAAACATGAATTCACATTTTATTGCAATAACAGAAGCTAATATGAGGCATTTTGTTAATGTATTTGATATATTGTAAATTATTTCAGCTTGTAACAAGAACAAATTCAAGAATTGTATGTTCAAATGAATTTATTATTTTGCCTTATTTTCTTGAAATGATTGAGGAAGATGTTCTGTTGTTGAAATTTTGTGTAGGTAGTGTCAATTTTGTAATCCAGCAGTGAAAAGCACTTAGCTCATGGGCTGGTATGATTCAGTCATGTGCACATTGTTGTGTGATGGAGTCCTAGTACATCCAGAATTTTCCTACTGTAAATATGCTGCAGAAGCTGATCTGGATGTTTTGGAAAAGGTAGAAGTCCCTTGCCCCCAACTGGGAATTGAGACATTATTCCACAGTTGTCAGTTTGTATTACTGACTGTAGGAAAATAAAAATGTGCGAGGTCTCATAGGCATAATGTTCATACAAGATTTCCGCATGCATGTGCACACTCTCTCTCTTTCACCCCCCCCCCCCTTCTCTCACACACACACACACACACACACGAGTATAGTGGTCTCATAAGTGTACTTTTTTCCCCATAACCCTTCTGCTATGTAATTAAATGTCAGTCTGATTCCCAAGCCATTGTCACTTTTCTACTGAGAAATGAACATCAGATTTTTCAATATAGTCTTCTCGGGCGCACAGCCGCGTCAACTCGTTTAAATACAATGTTTCGGGGACTAGCTCCGTCCCCATCCTCAGGCAAAACTTTTCCTATTTATGTCCTCCCCGTAGAGGTGCTTGATATAAGTTTTAAAACTTTCGCGGCGACATGATTCAATATAGTCTTCTCGGGCGCACAGCCGTGTCAACTCGTTTAAATACAACGTGCGCCCAAGAAGACTATATTGAATCATGTCGCCGTGAAAGTTTTAAAATTTATATCAAGCACCTCTACGGGGAGGACATAAATAGGAGTTTTGCCTGAGGATGGGGACGGAGCTAGTCCCCGAAACGTTGTATTTAAACAAGTTGACGCGGCTGTGTGCCCGAGAAGACTATATTGAATCATGTCGCTGCGAAAGTTTTAAAACTAACATCAGATTTTTGCTTTTGTGAATGCTTTTCTGGTATTTTCAGTAACCATGTTTTCAATGTCCAACAGAAATATGTCCAGGTATTGTTGTGTAGAGAGAAAAATGGTTTAATACATAAAAATGCAGAAAAGGTATAAAAAGGATTTTGTAAATGATACATAATAGGTTCCAAATAAGCCTACAAAGAACTGCTTTGATTGTTTATTGCAAAAGCGCGTGCTAATATTAGAAAACGTAGTATTCGTTACCCTGAAATGTTCTTATACCTTCTCTCTCTTTCTGTCTGTCTGTCTCTCTCTCTCACTGTGTGTGCCTATCTGTCTTATATCTCTTGTATCAGTAGTTTTGCTGTTGCTCATGAATGGCAGCACGTACCAACTTTTTTAAGTCTTGGGGTTATTTCCAACTGTCACACTAAAGGGATAAGTTTTTCTGAAGCTGTGGGGAATTATCAGCATGTCACACTTAATGGTAATATAGTGTAGGGCTTATCACACCAACGGAGTTAAAGGAGGGATGTATGCTTAAGCCTTCTGAATCAAAAGTTTATGTGGCAGTGGCGAAAGAGTAGCAGTACTAGACTAGAGAAAGAACAAGAAGCATATGATAAAATTAGTAGCTGTTGGTGTATTACACACTGGGAAGTGATGGCAGATGAGTGTACCAGTTACATAATGCAGACTGTGTTATTCACTTCACAGGGTGTGACAGTACTGTGAGTGGCATAGTTCTTTTATCCATGTGATATGTGACTGATAGGAGGGCAAGCTAAGATAATGTGTTCACCAATCTTATTATGTAATTCAGTGCTAGTGTAGCTACACCAAGCATGTAGTAAGAACATGAGGAGAAATCGTTGAATCTCATGTGATAATGTGTACTGTTGGGAATTAAATTTTTTGATGTGGCAGAGTTTACTACTTAAATCCATTAACATTACTAATTTTGTGTAAGCTTTCATTCCAAATTGCTGACTTGCAAGTATCAATGTACAAGATTTGAGGTATGACACCATGTAAAGCAAAGGTAAACCAATCCCATTACAGGCCTTGGCAGGCCCTTAGGGTCCCAGGAAGTTGAGGCTCCCAGATTTTTAGACACTCGGCACATGAAGGTGGTAAGGTTGTCAGCCCTACGCACCAGACGCCTTTACCCCCCAGGAAAGATTCCTGGTACTCATTTCTGTTAGAGGCTGAGTCGACCCCAGGGCCATAGTGCGACCAAAACGATTATGTCAATGAAAAATTCCAGTGACACCATCAGGAATCGACCCGCGATGTTCCGGTTTGTAGCGCAGTGCCTCAACCAACTGCGCTACCGTGTGCTATGACACCATGTAGTCTGTTAGAAATTTACCAGCTCTTTTACAGCAGGTTGCTCTGAAGCATTGGTAAATTTCTGTTGGATTACATGGTGTCACATTCCAGAAGACAGTAATTTTTTAGGTATGCTTACATTAAAACTGTTATAATGGAATTTTCTTGTGGTAGTAAGAAGATTGTTACAGTAAATGCTTCTGTCACTCATGTACATTTTCCTTCATATTTATTTTCTTTGGTTATATGTTTTATAACAGCGTCACTCAATCAGCCCTATAATAGTGTAATGACAACTTACCATTAACATATAACCACCAGGATGGACAAAGTTTTTCCATATGTCAGATATGATTTACCGAAATTGTTAAAAGAACTTGCATGTCTTAACATATACAGAAAAATTCCATTAATCTGATGTGTTATAATTTGAAAATCTTGATAATCTGGCACTTGCGATGAGTTGTCCCAAGCCTGGAAGTTTTGCTTTTTACCAGAAAAAAAGCTTTATCATTGAAACAGGCAGATTTCGGGGACACGTTTACAGAGACCCCCAAGAGTGTCTGTACATCAACCATTGTGGTATCTCCTGATTCCTTGTTTCCTACTCTGTCACGTTCTTCATCTATGAAGACCCCAGAAACCACAGAAGAGGACCCTTATGATGCTGAAGCAGCAGATGAAATGGAATACTCCGGTGATTAGCTGTACTGCCCAAGTGTAGGATCGGTAACAAAAAATTACCTGTAAGAACGTAGGTCAGTATAGGTACCGTCTGATAATCCGGAATAATTAGTAATTTGGCACCTGTCTGGTTCCTTATGAGTTGGATTAATGGAATTTTCTGTATTTACTTGTTTCACATTTCTTTAACTGTGTGATACTGCTAATTTAAATCATATATTGGTCTCAAAAGCAAAACCCAGTCATGAGGTTAGTTGTATGAATAACAGCCATAAACAGAATTGTAACATTATGGTAAAGGTAAAAGGTTAAAGTTTATCCTGTCCATGACATGGAGGCATATAAGGGTAGTAGAGATATAGCTGTACTCATTCTTAACCTCAGCACTAGATGGAGGTGAGTAGTTAACTTTATGCTTTGGCTGCTTTACCTGTGTGGAAAGAACCCTGGTACACACTGAGTAGGAGGCTGGGTGGGTCTCAGAGCCAGTCTGGACATTTTGGAGAAAATTCTCTTGCCCGTACTGGGTTTCTAATCCTAGACCATCCAATCCAGCCATAACCTAGTGAATGACTATGCTACCCTGGTTCCATATTGAAACATTATGTAGTGTTTCATTGTTGTATAGAAGATCAATTCTGCTAAGTTCCTCATTCTAGGCAAGTTTCTCTTGAACTGTTAAATTTTTATGTTGCTGCATTGAAGTTAACATAAATTGTTACAGTGACTGTAAGTCTAGTAACATTCGTTAAAAAGAATGTCTTATAATTATGAATTTCAAATGTAAAATGAGGCACCGTTTCAAGAATCTGATTAAAGTTTTAAAACATTTGGACTCTAATTCACAGTGCTTGGAGAAAATTTGATGTTATATATTTTAAGAGAAGTTTACTTGAATGTAGTTCTGTAGTTTTATTGTATTGTGAGATAGACAAAGCACTTCTATATTGAATGAAGTTATATTTGTATCTTATGTAAGCCTATACATATATATTGTGGCACTTTTTTCATTATAGGATTCATTTACTTTATTTGCTGTGTAAATATATTGTGCCATCTGTAAGTGTTTAGATGTGTAAAGTATGAATGCAGTGTGTTGTGCTAAAAAAAATTGAGGGCCAGACATAAGAATTTAAATTCATGAAATTTGTTGTATCAATTTTATCATTTAACATTCATTTTTTCTAGCAATTACCAGGCATCAGTATCATGACCTGATTGATCTGTTGGAGCTATTCGAGAGATGGTCTTGTGGGGCCCCATATAGAAAGTTTCGGCCATTTGTGACAGGTTACAGAGGACACTACAAAAAATGGTAAGTGTTCTCATCACAAAATGAAATCAGTGATAACTGGTTGAGTATGGAAGTTCTGTCTCATTTAATTTTATTCTAAGTTCACCGTGCATTTTTCACTACTTAATGTTTCATCACCAACTAAATGCACTTTATTTAAAAAACCAATATTAGGTTTAAAAACCCCTACATATGTTTCGGCTTCTAGGAAGCCATCTTCAGGGGTGTCACACAACTGCACTTTTTATTTACAAATCATGTCCATACGTTCGTTCCAACAGTATATGCCATATAGTTCACCACTTTCACTTCTGTTTTTTACACTGTCACCTTTGTGCACCATATGTTAAAATGAGAATAAAATGGATATTAAAACCGTAAAATGCACTGTCAGTGAAATGTTCTTGTTGTGTTGTTATAGTTGAGACTTTTTTTATAGCTTTACTTGTTCATAGAGTTGTTGAAGGATCATGGTACTGTATCTACTGTAAGTTAAGTATTGTAGAAATTAAAAAAAAATTTCTAATTTTAATTTAAAATTTAAATTTAAAATTTTTCTACATTTGAGCCATTGCTGTGTAATGCCATGTGACTATCAGTATTAACTGGAGTTAAATATTATGTTGTTGACTACTGAAGTGTGTAGGTGGCAATGAATTATTATTAAATAATAATCCAGTGCAGCCTACAAATTTTGTAAGGGAGATGAGTTACATTTGTGGTGGATTTGGCAAGAAGCCTCAGTGTTCATATGTGTGTCTGTCAGGCTAAGGAGAGCTGATAGCTGCTTTACACAATTGCTTTGCAAATGTACCTGAAAATGAAGAATATTACATAGTGATTATCTTCATAATTTCAACTCTTCATCAAATGTTAAGGTTATAAAACTCAGGGGGTCGTTTACATGCAGAAGATGCATACATACATAGTTTTAATTGAAATACTCGAATGGAAGTGTCCACTTCAGAAATTGCATAGATAGGATAATATTGATGGTTTTCATTGTGGATTACAATGTAATAGGTCATCTTCTGTGTTGTATTAATGAGATTTTTTTTGCATTCAACATGTTATAAAAAGAAGTAAGTGTATAGTGAATCAGGTTTTAAGAAAGCCTGTGGTTCACTTAGAAACTAAACTTGGTATGCTGATAAAAGTTGCTGGTTAATTAAAATGTGCAGTCATGATTTGTCCAGTAGAGTCATATATGTATGTATTTATCTGCTGCATTTGCATTTGATAATGGTGGATTAAAACAAGGAAACTCATTCCCAAAATGCTTTTGCAGAAAGAGATGGGACGGCAATATTAAGATGAATTTCAGGAAATTACATTGTGAAGAAATAAGGTGGATGGAAACTGACTTAAGATTGTGTGCAGTAGCAGGCTGTGGTATTAGCAGTATTAATCCCTTGGCTTCTAATACCACAGTGGTAGTCAAACTGAATATTTCTTAATCTTAATTCCAGTATCTGGTAAAGTTATGCTGAGCTGTCAGAGGAAATAGTCTTCTCTGCAAGTTTTCTGTTGTAAAGTTTTAATTGCAAAATTCTTGCTCAGAAAACTTGTTTGTTGGTACAGGTGGCACTTTGCATATACCTGTGTTCTGGAAGCAGATGTGCGGCGTCGCCGTCGCAACTGGAATTGGGACCACATGGCCCAATTTCGCCAATCATGTCGTACATATTCCGAGGCATACCAGAACAAGTTAACCTCTCAAAAAGTGTTGCCTGAAGTGCAGGTTACCCTCGACAGTTGTGAGAAAATTATTGATGTGTTTAACATTGTTCTTATCAGGCAGAAGATTGAAATGGAGGTAATTCAGTGTTTTTCATTTTGTTTTAAAGATGTCTACATCCTTAGTGAAAGCAGCATTAGAATATTTATCCAAACCTGATTCTCAATTGTATTCATATGAAGCCTTATTTTTAGTTGGATCCTTAAAAGGAAAAATTGTGGTACTTTAGTAACTTAGCTATGGTAATCAGATTTGAAACCCAGTATGATCGGTCTCAACAGGTCACTGTGAAGATATACTGATTAAACCCCTGGTGTCTGTAGAATCAGTGTTGCTGAATAAGTTGTTAGGTGGATGTGGAAACAGTGTAATTAAGTTCACTCTGGTCTGGTAGGTGATGAGCATGCATAGAGCTCTAAAACATATTAAACTGTTTATAAAGTACATTTTGTCATATATAGTTAAGGGAAAGTATAGTGACTGCATTTTGGATCTTACTGTGAGTTATTAAATGTTGTGGCTGAATGGTTGGAAGTTACGGTTTTTTTAGGGGGGAGGGGGAGTCCTGCTTTCAAATCTCAACTGCAAGATCAGATATCCTGGCCAAATTTTTTGTGATTTTTTTCAGTTCTTCAGGTAAATTCTGGGGAAATACTCTAAATAGGCCATCATGGCTGTGTTCCACAGTAAAATTAAAGTGTGAAGGTGAAGACTCACTTGGGCATCCATAATCATGGGTAGACAAGAGGTGGGAGGCTAGTGTTGATGTGAAGGTCAAATATGCCAGTTTGAGTCTTGGTATGAGCATGTTTTGTTAGTATGTTGTATTCACAGAATACTCATGTAAACTGTGTATTTATGTTTCTGAAGTATATTTCAAAAAGGTATTTTTGCTACATTGGTGAGGCTATAGGGATAAGGCAACAGGTATTTCCACTATTTTGCGATGATTTTTTTGCCACAGCTATTCTGATACCAAGATTTCATGTTTCAGTGTGGTCGTAGACAACTTATTTTATTTGCAAAAGAAACAAATTTGTCAGTCACTTTTATTTCTTAAGTGTACCACTTATAGACAACATGAAGTAGTATGTTAGCCCTTGAAATGGCCCTTTTCAGGACGTCTCATTTAATATGATGTCCAGAGTCCTTGAGCTGCAACCACAGATCATATGTGTCTCAGCAGGGTGCTCAGATGTCAGGCATAATGTTAAAAAAAAACAGTGCAGCACAAATAACTTTTGAGACATATAGTAGAATAATACAGCTGCATAGTTTAAATACAACATATGCAAAAAAGGAAAGTACTGGTGGTACAACACACGCTGGTATATTTGACCTTCGCATCAGTGCTAGTCTTTTATCTCCATGTCCACTAGTGATTATAAATGTTTAAGTGAAGTGTAGTTTCCACTTTTCTTCTGCTGTGGAACATAGTCACTCATCTCAGACAGGTATTAATATTAATCCATGTTATTCTTCAAATTAGGCAATTTGGTGTTTGCTGGAATTATGATGCCACTGTGTACTTACATCACTTCTGGTTTCAGACTCTTAAAATTTTAAGCCCTTGATTTGTATTGCAGGAAGGGTACATTCAGAAGCTGACAGAAAGGATTTATACTGTTGTGATAATCTGCAAGTACATCACCCTTTTCACCCTTTACCAAGTTGGCTGTATATTGTTAATCCATTGTAAATTAATTTATGCCTTTATAAAAGTCTGTCATATTCTTGTTCTTACTGTTCATTTCCAGCTGACTCATTTTACCTTTCATATATCCTGTCTTTTTTTCATAAATGTACTGATTTCATATTACTTCAATTAATTTGGCTTGGATCCTGTAACCATTGAAGTTTAGTTTCCTTCCTTGGATCTAAAAGTTTGAATATTTAGACTTTTATAGAAACATAAATGAATTTAAGAATGGTTACCAAGCTGCATTTAACTTGGTAGATGATGAAAGGGACGATTCCTTAATTTATTTTAGTAATTGCTTTTTCTGTCCTTTGTTGTTTGTATCAGATGATTTTGTATGCCATTCTTTTCATGAAAAACAAAAGTTGATTTGTTCTAAATATTTCTTCTGAGTTTAAATAGCACATCATTTTGGGTGATCATATAGTCACTGGATGATGTATCTTTCAGTTGGAACGAATGGACCGTAAGGAACAAGAGATGAAGAAACAGAAATCTGGTGGGTGGTTAAGTGGCTGGTTTGGAAGAAGTTCGCAGGTCAAAGAGGAGGAGGAGTCCCTTACAGCTGCAGCAATAGGTTCGCTTTCTCAGACCATATGTATTTACAATATTCTGGTATACATGACACATTACTTCTTCCGAAGTTTTCAGCTTTTAGTCATTGAATTACTGTTAGAACCACACAAGTCAAATTGTGGAACCTTTCGGGGAAGTTTATGAAATCTCTAAAAACAATTATAAGTTCTTAAATCTGTTTTTTTTTTTTTTGTGGGATATGACAAAAATGAAAAGGGGCAATTGGAACACAAACAGTTAGTCACGTTATTAACTACAGAAAAATTTATAAAAATGGACTTAATGCTTCTTGCAGCCACCTTTGTAGTGGATCTTACCCTTTATTATTAGTACTGTCATTCTTGGTATGTACATTTTGTTCTCTTTAGAACAAGTTGGACATGTCTTGTACCAGTTAAGTTTCTAATTGATGATGTGGACATTTTTTTATATAAAGTTCCTTAATGTACTAATGTATGTGTGTCAACATGAATGTGTCATTTTGTAATGGCAGGCAAATAATATTATGAAGTGGATTGCTGTGTAAATAAGTTGCATTTAAACTTAATATTATTCATTCTGTACATTTTCTTTATATATTTATAGTCTGACACAGACTATAAATATATAAGTTGCATTTACTTTCACATTCCAATCCATACAGCTGTACTATGCAATGTCAAACAGTAAGTTCTGGAACTGATGTTATTACAAAAGTATGTTTTGGTGCATCATACAGTTTTAGATGATTTCTAGATCAAATATTGACCAGCAACTGCACCAGACAAATAACATGTATAAAATATATTTTATAATCCCTACACATGTTTCAGCAAACAGTTGCCATCGCCAGTGGGGTTTTAGCAGAGAATCACTAGAACTTTTTACATCCAATTGTGCAGTGAATGGTTACACATTAAAAATTCAGAGCATACATATGTCATAGTCATAATACAGAAGCATATAAATGTGCAATGTTTAAAGTTAAAAATGCACCAGAGATATAGTGTTGTACCGTTTTTAACTTTAAACATTGCACATTTATACACTTGTGTATTATGACTATGACATGTCTGCTTTGAATTGAATTTTTAATGTGTAACCATTCACTGTACAATTGGATGTAAAAAGTTCTTGTTGTTCTCTGCTAAAAACCCCTGAAGATGGCAACTTGTTTGCTGAAACATATGTAGGGGTTCTCAAATATATTTTGTACATGTTATTTGTCTGGAGCATTTGTTGGTTGATATTAGATCTATGATAAAATGCATGGTATATATAACATAAAATTAGCTGATTTCTGTTCATGTTATTACCACCAGGGAGTAGTGAAAAGAAAGTTCTAGCTCAGTCATTTCATCTGCAGCTGTCCAGCACGTAAGTCATGTTTTTCGTTTTTCTCATGAAACAGTGAACAGACATCAAGTTTCATTTCTAACTAAGGAAAACAGCTACAGAAACACACATAATGCTTGAAACTCTGGAAATGAAGCTGTATCTTATATGTATGCCTTTGGTTTGAAAGATTAAGAGGAATGTGAGGATGTTGAAGATGATCCAAGGTGTGGGCAGCTGTTGACTGCTTGAAATCTGGAAACAGTTGCAAAGTTCTTGAACTGGTGGCCAGAGATTGTTGACCCTAAAATTGATGGAGAATCAACTCAAGTTAACCAGGGAATAATTCATTAGATTGTTCATAAAGACTTATTTCAATTCCCAAAAAATGAAAACTGTCCTCAAAGGAAGAAGGAAGATTGAATACATTAATAAGTGTGTAATGACTGATTTAAATGCAGTTGCATTGGATGCCTTTGATGACTTTTTTGTGCAACTTTTATTAAGGTGTAAAAAGTGTGTTGCAGACAAGGGAGATTACTACTTCCTAAATATCTGTTCTTGTAGACTGAGTCCTGAAACTGTATTGTTTGACATCATATATATCATCCATGCAGTACCAAACATGACAGAACATTTTACACAATCAGCTATTTATTACCAAAACCTCAGCATGTTTGGCTGGAATCTGGCCATTGTCAGGGGGCATTCTTTCAAACACATGAAGCTACAAAAGCTTTGCATGTTATATTACAGTTTAAACATTTAAACAGTTATTGGCTAACACCTTTTTGACAGTTCAGACTTACTAGCTAGTTGAAACATAATCTTTAACTCTGAGTATGTCAAGAGTTTATTAAATGGTGAAATTAATCTAATCAACATTGTCAGGAATGTCAAAGGAAGGGTTACTTCTGTATGTTCATTGAGAATGTTTTGAGAATGCATCTTGTTTTCTGTATGTGTTTGTATACATTTATTGAAAGAAGTCCTAAATTACAGCCTTGCAGTAATATTTTAAGGATGTCTGTTGTGTTTTTTATACTGTTATATTTAGGGCTGGTGTTGAGTGTGTGTGATGAGCCAAGTTTACTCTTCCTGTGTTGAACCAGGTGTCATGTATGTCTTCTTCAAATCTGATTTTGAATTTTTGTCCTGTCCAGTGTTTATTGATTTGCATGTCTTACTTTCCAGCAGTACACATCTGATTTATTATATAGAGTGAAACTAAACATAGTGGGTATGTATTATTATTTTCAGCAAAAAAATTTGAAGATGCCATGACACCCGAAGAGAAAGCAAAATTGTACCGTGCAATTGACTATCAAGAGATTCAAAGCCAACACAATACCCTAAAACATTTGTTGAAATCAGCTTGAAGTTTGTGCTGAAATGTTTGGCAGTGGAAGTGTGGGATGATTCCATAGATATTCCCAAAATATTCCTCAGCAGGTACTGTGCGTTGAACTGAAAGGAGTTTCCAGTGGTATTCAACAACGACCATCGGCTGAAGCTATAAGGTAAATTCAGGTAGTTAACAGTATGCATGCTATATGCATTCATATCTGTAAATAAGGAAGAGTAACAGTATACCAGGTGTCAAGCATCTGTAATTGTCAGTCATTTGAACATAATTCTGTCTGGAAAATATCATACAAATATGGTTGCAGATAAGTTTATTTGTAAATAGTGTATCTTCTGTGTTTTTATATTGCCGTAAATAAATGGCAATTTTGCATTTAATGGTTGTTAAGGTATTTTTACTTTAATTACAATCGATCTGAAGTAATAATCATCCTTTAACCCTTTGGAGCCTAATGATGACTGTAGCCATCACACAGTGCAGTGTTCAGAAAACCAGAGGACGACTGAAGTCATCGCCCAGAATGTGTCAATTATAGCACTTTTTGCACAGCCCTCAGCTGTTATAAAGTGCTTTGATTTATGTAGCTGTCTTCACTCGAATTCCAAGGCAATTTTTTTTATCAGAATTTTCCCTTAAAAAACCACAAATTTAATTCTGGCACCAAAGGTTTAATAGTTCACAGCATTGTAGTGTTATTTTTAATGTTGGACATGTATGTACTGTATGTATCTTGTAGCGTGACGATGCAGATAGAAGGATTCACAGTATTTGGGCTGAAACAGGACAACAGTGTACCTCAGCTGGTCACATCCAAGGAGCAGGACATCAAAGCTCTGTTGGATGTTCTGTATGAAAAAAATCCTCTGGATGAGTCGTGTGATCAAAGGATCTGTGTGACTTCAAAATCTCTGAAAGTAGTTTATGATGCTCACACTATCAACAAGGTGGTGGATGTGTTCAGGGCACCAAGGGAAGTTCATCTGGCCAAGTAAGTTCTTGACTTCTTAACTCTTGTAGTACCAAGACCAGTAGACTGATATTAACAACAGTTCTTAAAGTTAGTTCAAGGTTCCATTTTTTTGGTTGCTGTTTCCATTCTGATAGGTACCTTCAAAGATATTATACGGAACACAACTTTTATGCACTGAGACTGACAGTATATATGAGTGAAGTTCAAGGGAAAAAAAAATTCAGCTTCCATCACCAGAATTAAGTATAAAATAATTTGTTTATTCTGGAAGGTTAAAGCCTTCTGTAATATGATGCTGTGTCGACTGGTAATTAGTTACTTATGTTTGAGAAGAGCTTGCTGCTTCCATATGAAGGGTAGTCCAGGAAGAGTTAAGTTGCATGGAAGAAATAGTTGTATTAAGCAGGGACAGAGCAATTGCAGTAGCGAACTGGTAGGAAAAGTGGTATTGTGATGTGGGTAGAACTGTGGATGGAACATGCTAGAGGGAAGGAGAGTGAAAATGGGGAAGTGGGAGGAAGGAGCAAATAGGAACTAAGGTTGAAAGAGCCAACTGAAGAAAGTGAGGAGGAAGGAGAGTGGTAGAGCCATGTATCCCAATAGGTTTTCTCCATTCATTCAGGGAGTGCATGAGAGGTTTCCATGACCCGCTCAGGACATGACTATTCTCCCTGTTCATGTTATTTGGATGGAGCTCAGTTTTGGCTGCCTCAGTGATAATCTGGATCATGTATTGGGATTTGGTGGAGAGGATCTTTGTGTCTTGGAGTATGGCATGATGCTCCTTGTTGGAGCTATGCTCTGCCATTTCTGACTTGTCCAGCTGTTCAAGGCACATGTGCTGCGGATGTACTTTTATCCTTGTCTTAGTAGACATCTGGTCTGCCTGATGTAAACCTGGCCATACTCGCAGGGACTGCTGTACGTACCTCTTCTGCAAAGCTGGGGTAGGCACACATGCAGCTTGCTAATAGGGTTCTGGAGAGGTACTCTGTTTCTTCAGAACTGTAAAAAGAAAGTGTACATGAGACTGACATCAGGACCATGATTGATAAAGGGAGCGTGAAGAACAGTGTTGTAGATGTATAGGTTCATACTACATGGCACAGTGGTAGAAGCTGGTAGGGTTACATGGTTTGTGGTGGCTTGCATTTTTTGACTTCTTGAAGGTTTATGGTACTATAAGTTCTTTCTAGGTGTAAACAATAAATAAGAATCAGAAGTTCAATGTGCCTTGTAGTTTTGAGAAATGCATTCTAATGCTGTGTCAGACTGATTGGTATTTATACATAATGGCATACTTTACATATGGTACACATTTTTATGTCTAGAAAATCCACTTATTTTAGTTACTAAACTGGCAAAGATGAATTCTTTGAGTGTACTTGTGCTTTCTTTTGATAGAATTTTAGAAGTGAGCACTTTATGTAGTAGTTTGCACATTGAAATATTTTTCTAGAAATTGTAGGAGACCAATCTTGACTTTCCAAATACTACTGATGTTAATTTTAATATTTCACTGTGCCATATTTGTGCCTGCTAAGAAACAAGGCTCTGTATTAATGTTGCCAGGCCTCTGGAATAATCTTATATTGAGTTACAGATCTCAGTGTTTGCAGTGTACCTTGAATTGCTGCTCTCTTCTGATTGAAAAGCTGATATTTTTCTGAGTCAAAATACAGTGAAACCTCTATCCATCGTTTTTCAGGGGACCGGAAAATAAGAACGATACATACGGGAAACGTTAGTACCGGGAAACCATTAAAAATTTTAGATAAGAACAATTTAATGATAATTATTACTTCTTGCTGAGAAAATCTCTCATTGACGTTTGTTTTGAGCAAATTTTACTCCTCCTCAATTCAAAGTACGATTTTTCAAGGCCTAGAACACTTTCACGATCACTGTCACTCGTGCTGTGCGCATAAAAGAAAGATCTTACTTTCATCAGCGCTTCATGCGTCTCAGCAAAGCTCGGCACAACTTCGGGTTCGCGAGCTTCTTCTTCTCCTTCTTCCCGCTCCACACTCCCGGACGCCACGAGGCTCACGCACAGCTCCTGCACTGTTTCTACACCACAGGTTGCCACGTGACTGTCCACAGAGACGTAGTCCTCGAATTTATCTTTGTTCATGCCACTTAACTTTTCCCAGTCTTGGCGGAAATCGTCGTCATCGTTGGTCAATACGACATCACTATCGCCTGAAGATTGTCCCTGCACGTAACCAGCTTTCCGAAAACAATTTTCGATTGTCTGCTGGGTTACTTCTTGCAAGGCTGCCACAGTGTAGTGCAAAGCTTCCAACACGTTTATCTTCTTTTTCGTATCTTTGCCTGCATCCATTAAGCAAACAGCTGTTTGCACGAGGCGTTTTCTATAAAGCTGCTTATAACACTTTATTACCCCTAAATCAAGGGGCTGGAGCACACTTGTACAATTTGCCGGGTACCATATGACTTTTACATTTCTTAGAAACGATGTATCCTTTGGATGTGCGGCACAATTGTCCACAAAGAGGAGAATGTTCCTGTTTTGTGCACCCATACTTGCGTCTAATGAACGCAGAAATGAAGAAAAAATGTCTGTGTTCATCCACGCTTTATTGTTTGCGTGGTACTTGGTGGGTAATTTTTTTACATTCTTGAAACATTGCGGTTCGGAGATTTTCCGATAACAATCGGCACTTGTTTGTCAGTTCCATCACTGTTAACACAAAGTAAAACAGTAAGTCTGTCTTTACAGATTTTCCCTCCATGACAAGACTCTCCTTTGAGAGCCAAGGTTCTATCAGGAAGTACGTTGTAGAAGAGCCCCGTCTCTTCCGCGTTATAAATATCACGTTCGTAGCCCTCCAACAAAGATGGCAGTCTTTCCAGCCACGCTTCCGTGCTTTCGCTGTCCACTGCTGCACTTTCTCCGACTAACTTCTTGTATACTAGGCCATGCCGGTCCTTAAACCTCGCTATCCAGCCGTTGGATGCAGTGAAATTTTCTATATTCAGCTGCGCTGCAATCATCTTCGGCCTTTCCACGAAGAATGGTTCCATCAATTGGGATATTCGACGCCCTTGCCTGCTGGTACCACGAGAAGAGTACTCTTTCCAACTCGGCGAATGTCGACTCCCTACCTATTTTCCTCTTCTTACTGGCGTTACCACATTTTTCTGCCTGCTCTCGGATTTCGTCCTTCTTTGCGAATATGGAGTTTAGTGTGCTTGGAGCCAACCCAAGGCGTTTGGCAATGTCGACACGTTTCTCTCCAGGATTCTTCTCCACCTCTTCTACTATTTTCAATCGCTCATGCAGAGTTCTCACTTGCTTTTTAGGTTGGGACATGGTCCACGGATTTCAAAATAAATAGCAGGAATAAAATATAATGAAGTAATAAAAACAGGAATGAATTAATAACAGAAATAAAATATTATAGGAAAAGGATAATAAAGGATGGAAATGATTAAACCAGGGTAACGTATGAAACTATGAAGCACACCAGAATGCACAGAACCACTTGCAATGAAGTAAAGCTCCACAACAGAGTTGCCAAGTCTTCATCTAGTCCAAAGAAAAGGATGGAGAGCAAAGAGTACAGAATGCACTCCATACTTTTTGATGGAGCCAATCCAGGTGGCACTAAGAAAGCAATGCACGCACAGCGCACTAAACCATCGCTTCAAATTTAAAAAAAAAACTATCAGTGCGGGAAAATGTTGTGTCAGGACCGTGATTTTTCAACTATTGGTGCGGGGAAAACGACAGTTCGAGGAACAATGGAGGTGGGAAAAAATAGTGTTATTTATATGGGGCTAATTTCGGGACCAAATAAGGCAGACGATACATGCGGGGCAACGACGGTAACGGGAACGATGGATAGAGGTTTCATTGTATATTAGTTTCTGAACTTCATTATTTAATTTCAGTTTTACTAACAGTGTTTATTGTACAGCAGAACTGTTCATGCAGTTGAATCTGGTTTACTTTGACACTTGCTCCTTTTTTTCATTAATGTTAGCATGCGAAGTTCATTGACTGATAAGTCATTTACCCACTAGAAAGACCATGCACTATTGATTGAGTTCAGTTTTAATGTTGAATTTCTAGCAGTAACTATAAAGGGGACTTACTGAACAGGTAGCATGTGTTTTACTCTGTATTTATTTTAAGACTTCAAGCCACTGCCGAGTCAAAGCTGGCTGACATTAAGGAGAAGTCTGCTACAGGTCTACAGTATGCCATCCAGCAGCAGAGCATCTTGGATCTGAATGTAGATCTGCAAGCCCCATACATTATTTTTCCTCATGGTGGCCTCTATTCTGGGTATGTGGTAATGCTTTACTTGATTTTATGTAGACGGTGGTAGGAACCACACCATTTGACAAAAGGAATGATCACATTTAAGTGCTGAAGAAACATATGTAACTTTACAGTTCTCAAATGAACAAAATATATTTCATTCCTTTTCTAAAGAATGATAATTAATTTCTATGTTTTTAAATTTAAATTGACTTAAGTGGAGACTTAAAACAAAAACTGAGTCCAATATGTGTTTAAGAGATCACATTTTCACATTGTTTAGTGAAATGTTAGTTTCCAACATCATTAACTCATGTAGTCACAGCCAACTTCTATATAATGAAATATTGTTCTGTACTCTTTCGTGTGCGGTTTCAGTGAAAAGTAACAAAATGCCCAAAAAATATTAAATTAATACATCTGGGCACATAGCAGAATTACTGGTTACAAATTTGTGTCTTGACTGGTGCTGGATAATATAAGGAGATAATTTATAAATAAGCAAATAAGGGAATTGTTTCGATGGTGTGCAGTGTATTCATGTTTATGTTATATGTGCCACGCACGCAGTATGGAACTATAATATGCACTTATAATTGCGAGGTGTCTGGACTTACCAGACCTATTACATAATCAGGGAACCACCATGCAGGCGTGCATTTTAATTTGCATTGTTTATGTAGATATCTATTTTAAATCTACTAATTATTTTATATTTGAGGCTGTTGTATAATCTTGAGATGTACTAGTGACAAAAGCATCGAGTTAACTGGCACAAGCAGTCTTTAAAAATACTATTTATACAAAGTAATGAAACACCTTGTTTCACTGTGTGTTGTAATACTGAAAACTGGATATGTAAGTAAACATCTGTCATAGTTCAGAGTATTATTTTTTGTTACTGCCTGCAGGAAGGAGAATGTTCTGGTTGTCAACTTGGGTAGTATTAAGGTCACATCTTTACCCCGGGATCGTAGCTCTCCCAGCATCCGAGCATTACACAGTCAAGGAACTTCAAATGAAGAGATAATGCAGGCTATGATATCTCAGAGTTATGACCGTTTTAGGTTAAACCTAGAACAAATGCAGGTTTGTGAAACAGATTGTATTCATTTTAAATGGCTTTTAATTTTCAGGTTCTTAATTGGTTTTCTTAATACTAGTTTGTCTCATAGACTTGACTTTATTTTGAGAATTCTTTAGTTTCACTGGACACATGTGAAAGCATTTGGGTTCTTAACATTTAATTTCCAGAAGGTATGTTATGTTCAGGTTCGGAATGGAATATATGTGACATAGTAGAAAATTTGTGTTTTCAGTAATTGCTGAATAATTGCAGTAACACATATCGTAAACTTTATTCAGTTTTCTTAAAAATCCTTTCATAAAGTTTTTGAGATACTTAAAATAAATTTTATGCCTTGTCAGCTCATGACTTGAGAAGTGTTAGGACATTTAGTGCTATTATAAAAGAGTCAAAAGTTAGCATTCACAAAAGGAAAATCGACAGCAAACTCATTTTATGGTCTTTGTCTTTTATACAAGTAATGAAATGTAATTTACACTGTGAGAAATATAGTACAGTGCCTTCACAATGGTCACTAGATGTGATGCTCTGGCTGACCTACCTGGGGACTGGCTTCATAATTGTGTTCAGCTTGAATGTACATAATGGAGGGAACGATGAAGAAAAGACACTTGCCTTCTAAATCTGTAGATCTTGTGCGATTTCAGTTTGTATGTCTCCATACAAAAATGTGTATTTTGCTGTAGGGATGTATGTATTAAGATCATGCCACCTTCTGACCTGTGGACTATATACAGTGTGTAATCTGTATGAGCCTTTAGCATTTCTGTATGTAAACTTGTATGTCTCTCTGAGAATGGTTAAATGATTAATTGAAACATGCAGGAGTGTGGAGTTTTCAATGTATTCAGATTCGTAGTCGGGTTGTATTAGTTCAGGACACGAATTACATTCCTCATTAATAATTTGGCGTGGTGGCTTTTGGTGTTACCAGGTACATTCAGGTTTGAGTAAATGACAGTCTTTGAAGCATTTTATTTTTGTCCCCAGGCAGATGTTACTGAAATAGCTTTAAATTTATTATTGCAACAGAGTTCCAATTTAAGGTTTCTCAATTCAAAATTGTCCTGTATTTTAGGTTTATTTTTTGTGGTTCCAGCCAAAACCCCATATAAATAATGTACATAATTTTTCTCAATTTGGAGTTCCTTGAGTTTAGGTCTTTCCTGCAGTTAGGACATGAATTCAGCTCCTACGCTGTTTTTGAGTCTCAGTTTTAGGTTTGTGTTTACAACTTCAGAGTTGGAGGTGTGTGAATAATGCTGTGATTATGCACAATGGAAGTGGAGCGGTAAAGTCGTTTGTCTACTATCACTGCAGTGTACTATTGAATGTCAGAGTTAATGTGCATATGAGTGGTCAAAAAGCCCACGCAGGAGCCATTTAATAGAAGCATGTTTCTGACTCAACATGTTATTGGTTGATCGTGAATCATGGATGTAAGCTACCTATGATAGGTTTGTACACCACATGACAGAGACTGGACGTGTAGAATGTTTTGCAGTGAAACCTAATTTTAATTTATTTTCCAGTTTTTCTTTCATGTCCACAAAATAATTAAGATATAAGTGTGAAATTCATTGAAGAAAAACATCACTGGTTAAATTTATCCTAAGTGAATCTTAAATGAGGTTTGTTATTGTCTGCCCTGATCTTGACCATTCATACGTGTAAAAACTGTCACATTCTTGAATTTAAGGTGACTGCCTTCTGATCCTCTTTATGTACAATATTACTGAATATGTATTAGAATTCTTCTGTGTAACCATTACTAACTGAATTGTACTTGAACCATTATTGGTGAAAATGAATGTCCTTTCCTGTGATGCATATTTAATGTTTTGTCATGATGTTTTACTACGTATATTCTCGAATCTAATCCGACCCAGTTTTTGGCGACTTCTTAAACGAAAAAAAGTTAGTTCGCGATTCTAATCCGCACCTTTCCTTCAACCACCTTGCCCACGGGGCGACTGATTGAATAATTTATGGATGTTACCAATGCGTTAAAATCCGACGCTACGCCTGTGGCCGATGAGTCATACCGATAGAGCGGGGCCTTTCTCAACAGACGTGCGCAATCTCGTCTGAAGTCAGCTGAGCCTTAGTTGTTGAAACGTGGAGTGCTTGTTCCAATTTGTCGTGTACCGTGTTATGGAAGGGACTGAAATCTTAAGCCTTCTTTTACGGCAAGTTTCAAACGTGAAGTTATTCGTGCCAGAGAAATGGAAACCCGCAAGCGCTGCAATTTTTGGAGTTGATGAAAGCAACGTTCGACTATGGCGGAAACACAAGGCAGCGATGACATTGTATGGGAGGACGATGTTGAAGATAAAGATGATAGTGACTGGGTGGAGAGCACGGATAACGATTCAGTTATGAGTGATGACGGCGAGTCTGATGAATAATAAATTATAATAATAAATAATAAAATAATAGATTATTGTATTGTATTGCTCTTACGTTGTTTATTAATTACATTAATTACGTTATTGTTATATTGTACAGCAGCTCAATCATTTTTCCAAAATCCAGCTCTAGACCGCGAATCTAATCCGCACCTGATTTTTTAGCCCTCTAAAACTGTAAAAAAGGTGTGGATTAGATTCGAGAATATACGGTATTTTGTATATTTGTAAGAATGGAATTCCTTGTGCTTCTGTCGATTTTAAAGGTTTAGGTGTACTTTGAATTGAATCATCTCTTTTAAGGGTAATTTTTTTTCAAAGGTTCATAGCGCCATCTTTGGGGTCATGAAGTCTAATGTTCCTTAAATAAGTCCTGGACGGCTTGACCCTGAAGATGAAGGTGCAACAATTCTTCAAAATGTCAGTAACTGTTTAGCAGTTGATATGGTATAACATCCCAGAAGCCTTGTTTGGATTTTTGTTGACAATTTTGTACGCTATAATTCCTCTTTGTTCCTGATTTTATTGTGTAGGTTTTAGTTGCTGTTGGTGAAGAAAAGTGGGAAGATGCTCTGACCAGAAACATAGTGACACCTATGCATTTGCTGCATCAACCAAATTGACAATTCAGTTGGACAAATGTCTCATCACAGATGATCCTCGACTACCAAAACTCAAGGTTACTGGCACACTTCCCAATGTGGCAGTAAATATTACAGGTAACTTTTCTGTTAAGCACACTTGTGTATAATGTTTTGCTGTACATCAGTGTTTGTAAAACTGTCAGACTTGTAAGGTGTGTGTGGTGGCACGTGTGTGCGTTGTCACCCTCGCCATCATCGTTGTCATTGTCATCTTTATTATCATTCATTGTCTGTTGTCGTCGTCGTCGTGAATAACATCTTAAATACAGATTCTGTATACAATAAAGTTGTCCGATATAACCTTGGAGTCTTGCACTATTGCCATGTTTGTAACTGTTTACATACAAACAATATTTTAAATGTAATGTTCAGGTGTGTTTTTGATTTCTCCTTACCAAATTTTACATTTCCCAACTCCAGTGGTTTATTAGTTACTGCTGTCAAACCAAAATCTAGAATAAATGTTCAACAGTGGTCATTTTTTACATTATACAAAAAATTCCATAACAAACATTGCATGTTTTTTGAAGATCTATTACAATATATCATATAGGGACGCTAAAGTAAGTGGTGTGTTGCTCCAACCTCAAAGTTTGCATGTCTGCCATGTTGTTATTAACGGGTTGTAGAAAATTAGGATGCATTGCATTTATATGTCCAGTGGTATAACTTTAATTTCAAATCAGCAAAGATTGGTCAGCTGTTCAAAAGTTGATATGGAAATGCATGTGCTGAGCGCATGCGCACATGGACGCGTGCTCGCGCATGCGCGCACACACACACACACACACAGCAGGTGCTGTCTTTAGCGTACTTTTTTCCTTTTAAGGAAGGAAGTTGGCTAGGAATGTTAAACCTCTCTCTCTCTCTCTCTCTCTCTTTGGGGCATCTTTCGTCTGTTCTTTGCCTGTACATTGCTTGGTAGTGGAGTATGCAGATACATGAACTACTGTAAATTTCTGGGAGTAATTTTTCTACGTACACTGGATTTCATCTACCATGCTATGTTCCTGTATGCTTTCTCATTTAGCCATGCCTTGTTTTGTCTCTCAGTGTAATTACTAACATTGATTTTAAAAAACTCACCTGATAACTTTATATTCTCTTGTTATTTTGAGTTATTAATACTTATATTATTTAGAGATCTGTGCTCTTCTGTGATGTTACACAGCATCAAGTGCTAAGCCTTTACCAAAGCTTTTCTTCTTGGACTTTTTGACGCTTGAAGATCGGACCGATATGTTGTCTCGAATTGTCGGTAAAGACTTGATGCTGCATAATATCCCAGAAGAGCGCAGATCTCATCAACATCGCGTCGGAAGCCTGTAATCACTTATATTATTTACTTTGAGAGAATGTAATCTTTCCACACTGTACTTCTGTTTTCATTTTATTCCCAAAATGTCTTCTGATATATCCATTTAATTCTGCTTACAGCTATTTTCTTTTAGATTCATGGTTGTATTGCGTCTGAAATATTACATCCCAAATACTGGTATGGATTAACCAGTTCTATCATATTTACGTTTTTAGAAATTTATAGTGTGTTGATGATTCTTCCTCTTTGGCAAGAATGGAAATTAAGGAAGAAACAAGTTTTCTTGAATTTACTTAATGATATGTATAGTAACAGACTTAATGTAGACAGAGATTTGTTTTTTTTTTCCAGATGACCGATTACTAGCTGTAATAACTCTGTTTGCCAGCATTCCCTTCCCATCGGACGATGAACCACAGCCCCTTCAGGTAACTGAAAATATAGCTACAGAACGTAAAAATATATGAAAAAGAGGAGATTTAATTGTACTTTGTCAGATTTTAGGTTCTCACACCAGTGTTGATGTAGGTTAAAGTTAGGTTATGGGTATTGTTGTGTTGATTGGTAAATGGTTACCAGTGTTTCGATGGAGCTTCCTGCCTCCATCTTCAGGGTCTGTGCAGTCCAAGAAGAGTGGACTACTCGGACCCTGAGGGCCCCAATGATGGAGGTAGCCAGCTCCTCCAAAGAAATATTAGTAACTATTTACCAAAATCAATACAGCATCATATCCACAAGACCTGAATGATTGTAATTGTTTGTAACTGTAGTTGTATGTTGCTGCTTGCAAATTATTGTTTTGATTTCGGTTTGAAAAATCATTGTGAAGAAATAAGTTTTAACATGTACTTGATGTTTTAAACAGGTACAGTGGACATGGTGGTGAAGTATAACTTTTGAAGAAAATACATTTCTTTCTTATTGATTTGTTCAGACTAGTCCCTTATGAAGAAAGGCTGTGTTTTCTCTTTCCCATTTCTTTTCTGTGACTCACTTGTTATTGTGTTGAGAAATAATGTGAAACCTTGATCCATTGTTTCTGAAGGGACTGAGGAGAGCAAGTGTTAGATGCAGGAAAACAGAAGTTGTGGAAAAATCATTAAATGTGTTAGAAACGTGAAAAACAAAAAATGAAAATTTTGTGTTTTGTACTTCAGCCTACAAAAATAATAAACCAGTAAGAAGTTACTTTTAATACCTTTTTGCAAATAACTTTTTCCTAAACAAGTCTGTAACTGACAGCTGTTTAGTTCAAAGCCTTAGGTTTCAGATGAAACACAGCCAATTTCAAGTTAAAAATGTTCTGTGTGTCATGCCCATCAATGCTGTGCACATAAAACAGGCCTGCTGAACCTGTGACATGGTGTTGGCAACTTTGACAAAATTTAGTCTGCATTTGGGCAACTTGAAATTGCATGCACAATAATGAAGAATGTTAAGTATATGTATCATTATATGTATAATTTTACCTGTGTATTTTTCTGCACATCATGTGAAATAAGAAATATCCTGATAATTGGAAAAATCTGAAAAAAATGCAGTGCACAACCTAGGTTAGGGTGACGGGTGTTTTTAGCACATTTTCAAACATTAATTAGTATTATAATGTGTCTCTCCATAAATAAGTAGCTTATCAGTTTTTCCAAATTGCTTTGGCATTCTGTCTTGGCTTTGCTAGGGAAAGGGTTAAAAGACTTTTTTCTCATTTTGAATGTCTCTGCAGGCAAAATAATGCTGTGTTGTGGGAAACATTGCCCATGAGCTATGGGTTGAATGGCCTTGGGACAAAAGGATGATTTAACAGTTTCATAAACAACATGGGTTTCTGCAAAACTTGTAGCTGGATCAGGGTCACATTTGTCTCCCGCTTTCTTTTCCCCAGTGCTGCCACCCCCTCACGATTATGACACAGTTTATCTATGCTGAAAACTGCCAAGTTCATTGTCTACAAATGTGTAAGAACTGAAGTTGACATTCTTCTCAGCATCTAGCCATATCCAGTCCTCATGGAACATCACACGTGTGAAGTTTGGTGGATAACACATAAATTTTACATTTCATAGAAGTGACATCTTGTGGATGATAATAGAATAGCACTAACTCTCACAGCTTTTACTTGTCAGACTCAAGGGGAAGCAACAGAATGATGTGAAAAAATACTGCACTAACATCTGTAGAACATAGTTGACAGGTTTGCCACTTGACAACTAAACCTTCCCATCATCCCCACTACTAAACCATCATTCACGCTTGGTCGGTGCGTGGCAACATTTTGTAAGTTAATAGTAATTACTGGTATAGGCAAGTTACGACTACTGTATGTTCCAAAAACGTGATGTTAATTTCAGTACGTTTGTCTCTGAAACATCATTCTGGGAATATTGTTGATCAGGACCAAGTATTCTGAATGACTGCTGTGGGAAAACAACACTTTGAGGAACAATACACCTGATATGCAATGTTTATGCGGGCAGTTTTTCGGGACCAGAGGAAATGATGCTTAAGGGAAAGTAACACATGTGGGAACAATGGATGGAGGTTTTTCTGCATATTCAGTGGTAATGCAGTATGTCATATGCCCTTAGGTGTCGAGCATGCTTTCTTGGAAACTCATTGATGAAATCTGTATAATACTGCTTCTATTGCATTTCTGAGTATTTGGTTATAACTCACACTGTTTTTGATGTCATGTGCATGAAGAATGGATGTTACTGTCTGTTTTATGCTGTAGTGCAAGTCGTTCCTCCAAACAACAATTGCAATCCTATGGAAACTTGAAAAGACATTCCATTTCTTAAAACCTTGTAATGTCAGATGAGGGAAAAACAGATTTTTGAAGCTTATGGACTCCGAAATTTATAAAAACTTGAAAACAACGTTTCAAAGACGTAAAATTTAGACATGGTTTTTTAAGAACTGTCCTCACATTCTCTTCAGGATCTTGGTATAGAAAGTGTGTGGGGTATAAATAATACAGTACATAAGTTTTCAGTTTTTAACTGCCATTAATAATGTAGATGTATTGGGTGCTGAGGTAGATATTTGGACCTAAGAGGGTGAAAGTAACAGGAGGCTGGAGAAAATTGCATAGTGGGATGCTTCATGATTTGTACACCTCGTCAAAGATTATTCAGGTGATCAAATCAAGGAGGATGAGATGGGCATAGCATGTCACATGTGTGGAAAATCCTGATTGAAAGAGACAACTCAGAAGACCTAGCATAAATGTGAAATGCTAAAGACGTGTGGCTTGATGGTGGAAATGAATCATTTAATGCACAATTTATATAGGATAATATTCTAGTGAGGGGAATGTCAGTTCAAGTACAGAATTACAAAGTAATATCATTTTAAGGTATCTAGTTATTTTTTATTTCTGGACGATGGACGAAGTCCAAAAACCCACTAGTTCTCAATGTTACATACCATCATCAAACCTTTTAGAATACCGTTTTAGTCTTACCTTTTTAAGATGTTTTCCTGCTTAATAAGCCAGATTTGTTGAATTTTTCCAGAAACATCTCAAGAGAGTTTCACTGCAATTAACATTCTCATTGTGAGCCTGTGTTGACAGGGAAAGTAAGACTATTTCAACTTTCAACTTTTTTTGTATTTAAGACTTGTCAGTTGGATTATGGTGTGTTTCTTTTAATAGGAATCTGCCTCCAGAAGCTCCAGTATGTCTATAGTGAACAAGTTCCTAGACCTTCCTGGTGATCTGAATAAAAGAATGCGCACTTCAACTGCCGTGCAACTGCTGCGGAAGATATTGATTTAGTACAGTTTACTGAAATGGAACTAAATTTTCAAATGGGAGGTATTTATCAGTTTACTTTTTAACGTAACTTTGTGAGTGATGTGAACAGAATATAGCATGATTCAGCACTTTAAATATAGAACATTTAGACAGCAGCATTATAACACAAATTTAAACCTCCAGTCTAAAGTGCTGTTGGATGGAGTTATTTTTGGATACTGACTTTTTTATGTTAGTTTTTACTGTAACCTGCATGTCCCAGAAATTATTGTGCCACCTTCATTGAAAGAAAAGAGCTCTTACTTGAGACGCAATGAAATGAATGGGTCTCAAACTGCACAATTATTATTTTATAGTAAAAATGTAAAATTAAAATATGATTTAGGATAAAAGGAAGATAAAAACACATTTCTTCCTACATTTCTTTAAAACTTAGCAAAAAATCCTATATATTATAAAATTGTCTTAGTGCTACTCCACTTCTCATGTCATTGTCTTTTCACATCACTGCATCTTGAGACAGTCATTGCGATTTTCAAAGCTGTTGTTGTTGTGTTGTTGTTGTTGTTGTTGGTTGTCTTGACTGTGGCCAACAGAAGTTTGGTATTTTCCCATACTGGAATGTGTTGTGATTGACACTGCCTGTAGGAACAGCAGGTGATTCAATATAATTCACTATGAACTGCAGTTTGTTTTCTAGTACATATGCTGTGAGAGAGTTGTGTTTATCTTACCCTACAAGTGACTTGCGGATATAGGCCGCATGTTCTCAAACAAATGAAGAGGCTGAAACATGTTGTTTACACATGTCCAGGATATAAACTTGCTTTATATTGAAGGAACTGGGATGTTAATGAATCCATTAGCATATGTTTGTTCATATAAAAATGGAAGTACTAGTGATAAATTATAACTTGCAATGTCATTTTCATCATACCACATACCAAGATTAATGAAAATTTGGCCTGCTGTTGCAGAAGTTAGAAGAGGAAAACACACTGTGTAAAGTGCATTCCCTTATGTTTTTTCCTTCTGGAGACATCCTGCAAGCTGTAATTCTCTTCTAAGCTGTGTTTTGTCATATAGACTGACTTCATTTCAGCTAAGCTCTGGGTCTCTTCAGACTGATTAATTTTGTTTTTACAGACTTGAAGGTTAGCATCTATCAGGCCAATGAAGCAGAAAAACTTCTGGATTTTCATCTTCTTCGTCTTGAAGTGGATGTGGTGCAGAAGACGTACAACATGACAGTTATGTTGCGTATTGGAGGGATCTCGCTTGTTCATTTTGACCCAGTTGCTTCTGTCTGTTTGCTGGACACACCGATGGCTGCTGGTGACTCGAAGTACCTGTTTACAGTTCTTTATGTGGATGTAAGTAATAATTTGTTTCTAGCATTAGACAGTAAGGAGATGTGAACAACCATGGCTGTAGAAGTATAATCTGTTACAAAACTGTAGTATTTTAATGCTGACATTGCATTAGAGCATCAATGAGAGGAGACGTGAAAGATCAAGTACCATGAAAATATGAAATGTAAGAGTTTGAAGAAATGTGGTTGCAAGGTATTTACCTAAGTAATATGAGGATGTGGTGGTGGTGGTGCGGTGGTGGCGGCGGCAGAGGCGGCGGTGACAATAACACATGTGTTTAAATTCCAGAATGATATAAATTATGCATGGTCTTGTTAATTACAAGTCATTTCTATCCATGGCAATCAACTTCTGTTGTCACCACCACCACTGCCGCGGCCACCACCTCCACAACCACCACCATCACATCCTCATATTTCTCCTTCCTATTATATCTCTCCTCGTATATTAGCTTTTTATTATCATTTTCTAAATGTGTACCTACTTACATGCTGTTTCAGGTATCTTCTGATATGACAACTTTCACTGAAAATTGTAAAAAAATATTCATGACAGTTGTGCTGTTACAAGATGTGTTATCATTATTGATGTCTTCTAATGTGTAGGTAAATAAACGTTCACCAGACTTCCACACAAAGCATGGCTCAGTCTTGAAGTTGGTAGAAGTGAATTTCACATCATTGACTGTCTTGCTGCACCAGGAGTCACTTTTGGCTCTTCTCGAAGTATCCAACTCCTTCCAGAGTCGGCTGGAGCAAGTACAGGAGAAACATTTGCAGGATCGTGTTGTCAGTCAGCCATCTGCTACTGCAGTACCTGTCAAGGTTCCTCTTAGTACTATTCCAGAGAATGAGGCTGCTGTGTGTGAACAGAGCAGAGCAAGTAAGTTATGAAATATGGCCATGAGTTGATCATTGTGAGTTTGCAGACTTTTGGTCTTCCTCAAGAAAGGGAAGAGTGTGACTGAAACATTACTGGATCAAAGTACTTTATATTTAACATGTGTTAATGCTTATTTTGTGCTGAATATCTTTCCATATTATACGAACTTAAGTTTAAAGGAGTAACATGGGTCTCAATCTAGGGAGTATGAAGAATGGGGGACAGCAGTCCAAGTTTTTTCTCTCAATAAATTCCTGTACAGTCAAAGCAGCTTTATTATGACAGAGACCGATCTCTGATGTGCCACTTCTTGGTACATTTTGACTACACATTTCCTGTAGATGCTGCAAAACTTCTCTGTAAAAGGTAAAGTTCACCCTAGAACAGGCCATGAAGGTCCAGAGGGGGAGTAGAGGTATAGCTCAACTCTTTCTGTAACTTCAGTGCTAGATGGGGGTGGGTGGCCAATGCCATGCCCGGTCTACTTTACCCTGGGGAAGAGACCCAGGTCCCCATTGTACAGGAGGCTGCTTAGGCCCCAGGGCTGGTCTGGATGTGTGCGAAAGATTTTGCCTCCACCGGTATTCGATTCCCAGACTGTCCAGCCTGTAGTGAGTTGCTGTACTGACTATGCTATCCCAGCCCACAGAACTTTTATGTGTACAAATGTAAATTCAGTTTGTCCTTGTGGGACAAATTTATGATGTACAATTTAATCATTTAAGCCCAAAATGTTCATTGTGTGCAACAGATTGAACTCTGCTGTCACCACCAGACTTAAGCAAGAAAGGATAATAAAATGCTGATGCAATCACAACCAGCCTGAGATGGGAGTAAAGGCAACTCTCAAAATGTGCCTCCCATGTGTCTGGGTATAATGAGTCAACTGTTGTCACAAATATCTAGGGGTTCATTTTTCTTCCTGCTGCTAAGCGCCTTAAGTGCAGCCTGGCTATCAGAAAAAATAAGGATCCGCTTATGTCTATAAGCCCTTATATTCTCACATGCACATTGTAAAATGGCATATATTTCAGTTTGAAGAACTGTGGCATATTTACCCAGAGAGAAACTGAAGCTTCTGTCTGGTCTTATGCCATAAATACCAGACCCTGTCCCTGAGTCAGCCCTTGATCCATCAGTAAACCAGATTAGGTCATCACCAGGAAACAATGGATGTTTGTTTTTGCAAAACTCCTGGTCAATTATGACCAGGAAGTTTTTAGTGTGATGGTAAGCTGGTATAATGTAGTCTGACTGCATGTCTAGTAAAGGGTCACCTACATTTCTCCAGATGTCCAGAAACCCTGACATTGTTTTAGCAACATTTGGTTGCTCAAGTATATGCAGTCTATAGTGCCATCCTCGCCTCCGCCATGATCAACAGGTCTAGCAGAGTCAGATTCAGAAGCACTTCCATTGCTGCAGTAGGGGTCGATTTCATAGCCCCAGTAATGGCAAGACGGGCCATTCTTTGAATCCTGCCTAATTGAGTTTGAGTGCTTTTTTTGCTTAACCTTGGGCCACCAAACGAAGGCAGAATGGAACATAGAAGGTCTGATTACGCTAGTATAGAGCCAATGTACCATATTAGGTCTAAGACCCCATCTCTTGCCATACATGCATCTGGCCACCGCAAAGGTGGTCACCGCTTTTCTGATTATTTTTTGCAAATGTTGGTTCCAGTTAAGTTTGGAGTCTAGAATAACTCCCAAATACTTAACCTCCCCCAGCATTTTAAGTTCCTTACCTTGAAGTGTGAGAGGTCTTATGTCCTCCACTTTCCTTCTATTGGTAAAGGGAACTATGGTTGTTTTGTGAGGGCTAATATTTAGACCCTCTTTAACAGCCCATGTAACCACTACATCCAGGGCTCTTTGCATGAGCTCCCTGACATTGTGTGCAAATTTGCCTTGGACTGTGATGACAGTATCATCAGCATAGCCAAAGGTACTAAAGCCTAGGTCATTGGTTTCAACCAAAAGCGTATCAACAACTGAATTCCACAAAAGGGGAGACAAAACACCTCCTTATGGACATACCCCTACAACTTGAGCAGTTAAATTACTGCCCATGAGGGAAGTATGTACCAGTCTGCTTTCAAGCATAGACTTGACCCACCTACATGGGACGTTCAAATTTAAACGAGAAATTGTTTCTAAAAAATTTATTCACAACAAAATGGAAAAGTCTTACACACTACTTTTCAATGTGGCCCTGCTGACTGCCATACACTTGTGTCAACGTTCTGGAAGCTTCTTAATTCCAGTTTCAAAGAAGGTTTTCGGTTGCTCATGTATCTAACTTTGCACAGCTGCAATGACTCATCATTATTCCAGAATCTCTTGCCTCCTCAAACCTCCTTCATTCGTCCAAACAAATGATAATCAGATGGAGCTAAGTCTGGACTGTACGGTGGATGAGGCAGGACATCCCACTTCAGTTTCAGTGGAGTTGCCAGCATTAAAGCCGCAGTGTGAGGATGAGCGTTGTTTTGGAGGAAGAAAACTAAATCCTGCCTTTTTCTTTGCTTTGAGCAAATTGCCGGCTTCACTTTTTCATTCAGGAGAGTTGAATAGTACTGCACATTGATGGTCTTTTGACCAGTGAGAAAGTCCAGGTGAATGATACCCTTGGAATCCCAGAACACAGTAGCCATGATCTTCCCCGCTGAAAAAATTGCTTTCGCTTTTTTTGGGGGGTGGAGAATGGGTGTGTGTTTGCACTGCTTACTTGCTCTTTTTGATTCAGGAGTGAAGTAGTGGACCCAGGTCTCATCACAGGTCACAATTGAGTCCAAAAATTTGGCTCCTTCTCTCTCATATCGTTGCAAAAGTTGAGTAACGGCCATGAAACGTCTTTCCCTGTGCTCTGGTGTCGGGAGCCGTGGGACCCACCTTGCGCTTACTTGACTCACATTCAACTCATTGTGCCGAATTTCTTCAACACTCCCTACACTAATTCCCACTTCCTGTGACAGTTCAAGAAGAGTTATCAACGATTAGCCCAAATAAGTTCTCCAATTTTCAAAGCATTGGCTGGATTGACAGAAGTTCTTGGTCGCCGAGCATGAGGTTCATTTTCAACATGGTCTCCTCCTCCTTGAAATGATTTCGCCTAACTGAACACCCTTGGCTGTGACAAACATTCATCCCCAAACTGTGGTTGAAGCCTGGTAAAGATTTCAGAAGGAATGACACCTTCCTTCTTGAGAAATTTGATAATTATACGCTGCGCAACACCTCTGGGTACTGCTTGCTCTACCATCTTGATTGCACCTGATGGTTGAGGTGGAGAGGGTTCCGACTAGTGCGGGTTGCAAGTTTAAACATGTCATAACTTGTCAGCGCAAGCACGTTCATACAAGTTTATTTGTGCTCAAAAGGGAACTAAATTCTCATTTAAATTTGAATGGCCTATGTACCACAGGTTTCAAGTCCACGCTCTTTGGCATCTGTAGTAATTACATTAAAGCAGGTGTTGTCACATGCCCCCTCAATATCCAGGAAGGCACCCAATGCAATCTGCTTATAATTCAAAGACTTTTCCAGTCTTCGTACAACCTGGAAGAGTGTGGTTTCTATAGCCGTACCTGCTCTGTAGGCATACTGGTATAGGTGAAGTGGTTTTTCAACCAAGACACCATATGTCTATCAAGTAATTTCTCAAGTGTTTTGAGTTCAAAAGGCATGAGACTGATGGGTCTCAGGGACTTTGCCTGGGACAAAGGTTTCCTGGGTTTAGTTATAAACACCACCCTGATGTGCCTCCAGCTCATCGGGATGTACCCTAAGGCCAAACTAGCTTTTAGTAATACTAAAAGTTTACCCACCAGCAGTCAAAACTCTGCTGTAGCATGATGGGCATAATTCCATCAATGCCTGGGGATTTATACAGTTGAAATGAGAGAACAGCCCATTTCAATTTGTCAAAACTTATAACATTTCTGGAAACTGCCCAGTCAACCCTGGATGCACTCCATTTTGGAGACTCCAGTTCAAGACCGTCCCAGCCACCAGAAGGTTCTAGAAGTATTTTTGAACTAGGGAAATGAACTCTGAGTAATCCAGAGTCTCCTTCTCTGTTTTAGTATATTCTCTGTTTTCAGCCGGAGAGAACTTCGAGAGGATTTTCTGGAGTCTGTCACATCAAGAGCTCTTTCAATCTCCTCACAGTGTCTCTTCCAGGACTCTCTCTTGGCCTGTCTAAGTGCCTTATTATATTCAGTTAAATGTCTGTTATAGTCAGTCCAATACCCTGACTTCTTTTCAGCATTGAATAATCTGCGAACTTTCCTCCTTCTCTCCGCAAAGTCTTGGTTCCACCAGGATATGTTCCCGCTGTACCGCCTCGCAACTGAAGGATTAATAGCATCCTGAAACTGCCTTGCAGCAGTCTCTAGATCTATAAAATTGGTGATCCTATCTTTCATTCCACGCAGATAACCCTCCAGGTCAGTTCTAAAAGACTCCCAGTCAGTCCTGCGTGGATTACGATAGAATTGAACTGAACGGTCAATTCCTGTAATATTGAATCAGATGTATCTGTGGTCCGAACAACTTACCTCCTCAGTTACGTGTCAGTCTTTAATAAAATGGCGAACATAAAAGGTGGCAATAGTGATATCAATAACTTCCTGCCTGTTACATGTAACAAAGGTAGGTCTGTTACCTTTATTCATTATGTCCAAATCATTTGCCATAATAAAATTAAACAGGGACTGACCTCTGTTATTGATGTTAAAACTCCCCCAGGTTTTGTGATGCTCATTTGCATCACAGCCGATGACAAGGTGAGATCCATCAGCTCTACATCCTGCCACCAGCCTCTGCAACTTCCTGGGGGGTGGGGGTTCAAGATCATCGTATGGAAGGTAAGCCGATTCGAGAATAATCTCCCTCGGCCCCTTGCCACACGACGTCCTAATTTTAACTGCCGTGAGATCTCTGGAACAGTAATGCGTCAACGGCAGTATCTGAAAGTGTTTCTTGACTAAAATACAGGTCCTAGGATTCTGGCTGGATCTACTATATATAGTTTTCCACCTACCTCTTTTAGACCTTTGACTTCCCCCATATAGGTACAGGGTTCCTATATGAAGGCAACATCACAGTTCCTCATAGCAACAAATAAGGCAGCTGAAGCCACCCTACTGTGATGAAAATTTACCTGCAACACACTCAGCATCTGGCTTTTTCTTTTCATCCTTCAGGGTCCAGAAGATAACTCTTCCCAATCCCCAGAAGGGCTTGAAATTTGATTTGGCCAATGCTTTAAAGGAGTCGGGGTCAATAGAGAAGGCCAAGGTCTGTTCCTTCTCAGTAACCTTATGACTCATAATTGACCAATCTGCCGTATTTAACTCAGGATTCTGAATCGTGAGACGGGTTACGACAGTGGTAACCTCCAAAGTATCTGGGATGTGAACAAGCACCCTGGGTCTCTTAGGGAGGTCTTTGGAGTCAACCACAGTCAGCTCTGCACCCTCCCACAGCTCCCCAAGTCCACTTATTGTCTGCATCCGCCAGACCTTAGAGGATTCATTTGCACAGTTAATCCAAAATACACCCTGTGCAAATTTAGAAGTTAGAAACTGCAGAGGCGTCTCCCCTGAGGGGTTTGCATCAACAGCAGCTAAAAGTTTTGACTGAATAAGGTCAGCTTGAGCTTGATCCAGTTTGACCTCAGGATGGTGTTTATGAATAACCGCCATCTTGATTCCAACAACAGCTTCTGTATAAGACCCAGTCTGCACTTGCATGCTGCTGGGTTTTTTAGGTTGCTGTGTTGTCGAAGGTGGGGTGCTTGAGTCAGAGTGGGGTCTTTTCACGCCCCCACTGCTTCCCGGCTCCACCTTCTCTTGAGGTGGAGTCTTACTTGGAAGTTTTTCAACCGTCCAAGTTCCTTCCTTCTTTTTCTTGGCTTTAATGAGCTTCTTCCGCTGTGCTCCTGAGAGTCTTTTGGTCTGCAGTTTAATCATAGGGATGCCTGCAGCTGATCTCTCATCAAAAGGAACAGCAGAAAGCTTAGAGCCTACAGTCTCCACTTTGGGAGTCTTGTTGTAACAAGTCTGCAGCCACAGCCGCTCCTTGTTCAGGTTCATTAATATTCGTGTCCATTTTAGTCCCACGAGTATGGGAGAAATAACAGTCAACACTGGTAGAGCTCCCTGTACCAGTGCAAGGCTAAATACTCTGGAATGTCACCTGGTCTCCCAGAGGCTCCGTTAGAGACACATCTCCCATGTGCCATGCACGCCTTCAGCATGGATTAAGGCAAGCCACACATAACACCTTGGGGTTGGGGAGTTGGTCCATGGTCCCATATTCTTTATATTTGGAGACACACCTGCCCCAGGGCTAGTCTAGAGGTCATCCAGACCAGTCCCAGAACAGGTCCCCGGCCATCCATCACCTGCCGACATGCTCGGTAGTCACTCAAGCCCCAAGCAGTCATCTACTTCATCTCGTATGATGAATATTGTAAAACAGGTAAAGCTGTTGTGTTGGTGGGTGAGAATTACAGGAAAGAAATATGTTTATCAATTAACTTGTGCTCTGTATCTTGTGTGTCGTTTGTTGGTGGGTGACCTATGCAAGATAAATGTTCAGTTGATCATGACTTCATGTTATTCTCATGCAAATATTACAGAATGATAACATGGCCAGTAATGTTGCCAGTTACATCTTTGGTACAACATACTCAGTAACTTTTCTAAACTCATTGAACTCATATCTCAGTCTACCACAACATAAGAGGTGGGTGGCTGGAAAGGAACATGGACATTTTGAGACACTCTCATTGCGTTTGTTTTTGTAGTACAAAGGAGGAAGCGAAGAAAATCTGTGCAAGAAATTGATTTAAAGGCGACTGCAAACCTTGAGTATTTCAAGGTGGAAATTGGACACAGAAAGTCAAAGATTGCGGTCCTGCTGGTAAAAGGTGCTGTTGCTGGTGTAGTAGTCAAGAAGACGAACACAGTCATTACTGCTAAGCTTAAGGACATTGTGGTCAGTGATCCCAACCCTGTGACAGTTCATCCAAATGTAAGTAGTATGTAATCTTTGATGCAAGATTGTTGGTCCATATTATGCTTGTTAAATAATGTTGAACCATGCCACTTCATTTTAACATTTTTATTTGTATAATTGTTAACTGTCTGGAAAATGTTAAAAATTAGGTGACTACAAGATTGTAGAATGGATAGATAAACACAAGAAGAACTTATGCTTCTCTGACTTTTTTATCTGGATAAGACCAGAAACCAAACAGACGTGAGTAATGCCCTCCCATAGTCTGTCTTCAAATAAAATCATGGATAGCAGCATAGCAGAATGTGAGAGATGTGGAGAAACTTAATGCCTCGCCATAAGTCTCTGTTTTGAGATGATTGTCTGCCCTGATTCAGCCCGTGAAAGCATGTGGTTTCCCACTATGGCCTCTCAGCTGTAAAGTTTGCCTGCTTCTTATGTAATTTATCTGCTTTACATCGACTAGCGTTAAGTGAAATGGGAGTCAGTTAACACATTCAGTTTGAAGGTTACCTTTCTTAGTTCAGAACTCGTCAGTTTTGCATAATTTATTTTTCATTCTAGAAGTTGCATGTTATTCCATATTTACAGATTTTGTCAATCATGGGAGAAGAAGCTATGTCTGCACAGGTGGTGCTGTACAATGTGGAAGAACAAGATGAAGCACTTGCAGAAAAAGTGGACAAGTCCATACAGGCCAGTATGGCCTGCCTGCGCATTGTCTTTCTCAACTCTTTTGTTAGCAATTTGCTTGTAAGTGATGTGTTTATTGTTAGAATTAATATATGTGTTAAAACTATATGTTGTCAAACTTTTAATGTGTGGGTTACTACAGTAAAGCTTATGGAGTTTTAATTATGTATATTTTCAGAAGTGCATAAGATAACGGTCTATACTAAACATTAAATTGAATCACAACATTTGACCTGTTTTTCATCATCTGGTTCTGTCTGTGACCTTTTAGATAGCCAGTAGGTTATGAAATCATGGGATTCAGTAGTCTTGTGATCTGATCCTTCTAGTATTTACACATGCTGTTCTTTAGTGAACATGAATGTTTTTGTGCTCACACATGAAAAAGACATAAGGGACAGAATCAAGTAATATCAGAATTCAAGAACTTGAGTATATTTGGCTGCTACTGTGATGTTCAGTGATTGGTTGATGGGGTGTTGATTTCAACATTGCACAGTGAGCCAAATCATATAAAAAATCTGACCAAAATTATTTTCCAAGAATTTTTATGTTTTTATTGAATGAAGTAATTGGTAATAGCTTCACAATGATAAAACAATGGGAAGAAGCTATATTATCCAATACCCTTCTTATCTTTGCTGCTTCTGGAAGCTGTTTTCTCGAGGTCAATCGATCCACATAGCTGTTGATATGGAAATGGTAGGAACTGGTGTGTGACGTTTGAAAGGTTTGATGCTTTCTTGTTGGAGTCCAGTGACATGAGAAGTGAGTGAAGTCTTTATATGTCTGTACTTTGGAACACAAGGCTTTACCTGGTTGAGTGGGCCATCTCATTTCTAATTTAATCCTGAATATGTTGCTTATGTAATTTTGTTTTCTGTTGCCATTTTCTAAATTTCAAGGCCAATTGAGACATGTGGACATTGCTCAAAGACACTTGATCCAGGCATGCAGTAGAGATAAATGAAAACTCAAAGCTGTTACATTTGCTGGTCTGTCCATGATATTCATGTTACTCATTTCCAAAGGAAATGCTCTGCATATGTAAGCTCATGTATGCCGATGAAGTGGAAGTGGTAGCCCTACACATCTTCCCATTAGATATTATCTGTATCATTTCATGAAAACTGAAGTGCTCTTAACCAACTATGACCATTTGACTGGCTCTGAAGCAAGATAAGTTTTTCAGTGTGTTTATTTTGCTTCCAGATGTAGTCAGTTGTTTCTTTTCTCAGCTCTGATCATATGGGTCTGTAGTGTAGAAAGTGTTCTTATTGCTGGACTGAGCACTGCAGAGCAGGACTCATCATCAGTTACTATGTGGCTGTGATGTCATCATCCACTGTAGAGTGAGGAGTTCTGTGATAAAATATATTCTCTCTGTATAGGTAGAAGAAGGGTGGAGGTTCTGCCACAGTAATATTTCTGTTCCTTTAATGGTGATGCAAACAGTTGGATTGGAACTAGTTGCTGTCACTGTTCTCTCCAGATTAAACTTTGTTTGTAGTCAGTATGTTCATTTCTCCTATAAAGTCCCCAATTACATAGAAAACAATCATGCAAATATTTTTTTATCAACATTGGCAAGAATGATTTTATATGTTAATTATGCACTAATTCTGTTTTGAAGAATATGTTGAAGCCTTGCTTCAGCTAGGGAATTAGTAACTGTGGAAGATTCCTGGGCAGGATAACACTGCTTTGTCACAGCTGTTGTACTGCTGTAACTGAGTTAGATGTGAGCATTGTTTTGCTTCACACTCAACCTGATCACTTGATATTGGTGCTGAGTTGTACATTTATGTAAAAGGGCAGTGCTTTTTCATTTGAAAAAGATGTGCCTGTATTTCCATGTCTGTTGTTCCATGCGTGTCTCATTTCTGAGGCCTGTGTTGGAATTGTAATCACTTTAAATAGTTGTTCCACTTTGTCCTGTTTGCTGGTCAATCATAAGGTCTTGTTGGCTGCCAGTGACAACTCTGGAGCAGGAAATGTCTCTGAAAGATTTTACATTTTCCTTCGCTTGTTTCTTTGCAACTGCATTGAAATGGCATCACAAACCAGATGAGATTCTGTGAGCCTGCTTTTTCTTTATATGAGAGGAAGATGGGATGAAAACCACGTTAGTAGACTGCCCGCCCTTATGCATATTTCGAGGAAATGGCACATTCACTGAATTGAAATACAGGGCATACACAAAACAATGGTGCGGTTTCAAAAGTGAATAAAAAATTTATGTCTCACATTACACGGGCACAACATACACCATCAGCGGCGGCAACTGTCCAAGTTTCCATGCGCTACCAGCAGTTCGCTTCTCGTGCTTACTGCGTGGCCGCGGGGCCAGTTTAAAAGATGGCGTTGCAGCAGGAGAAGGCTTTCTGTGTGCTCCGTTTTGAGATGTCCAGATCTGTGATTACAGTGCAGCGTGAGTTTCTTTCTTTGGGGGTTTGTTAAAGACAGCGTTTATGTACCACCATTGCCCACGTCCATCCATGAAATTCGTGATCGGATAACGCATGCACTGCAGGCCATTACAGCGGACATGCTACACCGGGTCTGGGATGAGTTTGATTACCGTGTGGATGTGTGTCGTGTGACCCAGGGTGCACATATTGAAGGATTGTAATTACCAAATGAGAAACTTGGACAGTTGCCGCCGCTGACGGTGTATGTTGTGCCCGTGTAAGGTGAGAAATACATTTTTTATTCACTTTTGATACCGCACCATTCATTTGTGTATGCCTGTATGTTGTACATACTAAATACAGCATGAAAGT
Organism: Reticulitermes speratus; assembly: GCA_021186555.1. Lineage (NCBI taxonomy): Eukaryota > Metazoa > Arthropoda > Insecta > Blattodea > Rhinotermitidae > Reticulitermes > Reticulitermes speratus. The sequence goes on along the minus strand of JAJKFL010000003.1, from coordinate 31,675,670 downwards.
TCACAGTTTTACATTAATTGTGTTTGTATTAATATTTTGGGGTATCAGGAAAATTTAAGTATTTCATATCAGGCACATATAAAGTACAGGCTGGATAATCTGGCCATGAATAATCAAACGTGGCATGTCTTTAAACATTTGGATGCTTGTTGACAGATAGTGGTGGTTTTTATATATGAGTAATACCTGCCATTTCAGGTTCATCTGTAGTTATCTTTATATTGTTTATCCATTGTGTATTATATTGAATATGAACAATAACAGTTTTCAGTTGAGCACAACTATTGTATGTAATAACACAGCTACATGTTTCAGCTAAACACAAGTCGTCTTCAGACTGTAGAGTAATTTAAAAGTAAAACCAAGAAATAATCTATCAACACAACATATACTGTAAATAATATCAATAGCTGTTGGTATTCTTTACAATATATGTTGTGTGGACAGATTGTTTGTTGGTTTTATTGACTGAAAATACAGTGGGGGTGAATTTCCGTAAGATAATTGAGAAAGGTAATACACACATGTTATATTGTGTTTAGCTGAAATATGTTTGTGTGTTAATAAAGAAAATAGCTGTTCTTGATTGAAAACTGTTCCTGTTCTTCTTTCTTATTTGTTGCCATAAATCTGTGCTGTAAAAAATATGAATAAAGCTCGGCCAAGTACAATGATTTTAACTTTTACCTGTTCTTTTGTAGACATTTCTAAACTCCTTCCAACAAGCACAGAAGGCTATCATGAATGCTGCAGCTGGTGCAGCTGAAGCAGCGAAGCAGAATATGCAGGAAGGATATGAAAAGGCAGTCAAGCTGTCTATAGACATTAAATTGCAGGTGCCTTATTTCATGTTTAAGATGCATGAGATGTAACTTTCTTAAGTAATTGTTTCTTTTTGGGTGTGAAGAATGTTTAATTAGTTTGTTAACTGGTTAATACCGTATCCCATGCTTCTGCTGTATAGTTGGATAATGAGTAAAAGTAATGAAGGTTATTAATAATTAAAGACTAATTTTAGAAAGATGTTTGCATATAAATAAAAGAATATTTGAGGTGTGGTATTTCGGAGTAAGAGACTTTTTGGCATGACTGTAATAAATCAGAATTTCATTCACACAGAAACTAAGAGCAGATTGTAATTCTGTTAATGGTTGGTACCATTCAGTGTAGAATCTTTTGTCATTCCATCTGTTATCTAAAAATAGATTAAAATGCTGTGTATGGGCAGAAAACTTGGTTTTTCACCTTAGGAGTAGGAGATAAATGCAGCTTTTAATTGTGTTCTTATGGGTTATGATACTTAAGTTGATTGTTATGAAAACCTCAAACCTATATTAAAGGTTAAGATATAGTCAAACCAACAAATACACTACAATTACTAACAAAGTATATCTTGCAGCCCCTACATATGTTTTGGCAACTAATTTGCCATCTTTACTACTCAATGAACAATTGTACAACATCCATTTAGAATGTGCAAATTACTGGCAAGACACATGGCTATGTGTACAAACATCACTAAACCAAAAAATCAATAGCATGAACGACGTCCTGTACTACAGACTTAACAAAAAACTTGACAACTTACGCAACACAAAATGTAAACAAACACAGGAACATCAAAACTCCAACGTACAGACCTCAAAACCCTTGTACACACGGGTAAAGAACCTCTCTAATACCTCCTTCAGAAAAAACTGGCCCCTGAAGATGGCAAATTAGTTGCCAAAACATATGTAGGGGCTGCAAGATACACTTTGTTAGTAATTGTAGTGCATTTGTTGGTTTGACTATATCTTATAACAGAATGCACGGTACATATAATATAACCTTGATTTCAGGCTTCCGCCATGATGTTGATGAAATCTGTGGTCTTCTGGGTTATTACATGGCGTCGTGTGATAATTACTGTGGTAAATAATTGCCACACGACGCCGTGTAATAACCCAGAAGACCACAGATTTCATATAATATAAAATTGTATATTAAAGGTGTTACAGAACAGGGTACTGAGAAGAACATTCAAACCTAAAACAGAGGAAGTAACAGGAGGTTGTAAAAAAAATGTATAGTGAGGAGGTTCACGCTATGCACTGCTCAGCAAATATTGTTGGGGTTATCAAATCAAGGAGGATGAAATGTGTAGTATGTGTCCCATCCATGGTGAGAAGTGAAGTGCATACAAAATTTTATTTGGAAAGCCTGAAGGGAGGTCATAGATGGGAGATGAGATCAACTGTGCCTAATACTGGGAAGAGTAGGACAGATATAGTTTCCTTTGAATGATGTGATTGCATTCATTATACCATATTCTTTTTGTTAGTACCAAATACTAAGAACTTACGGTACTCAGATTATCAGAAGTGTGACTTAAAGATTACGGATATATTTTTTTTTAAAGTGATGCTTTTGACCCATGGAAAGGGTTTTATTTTTTGTGCATATTGCATACATTAGGTATCAAACAGTGTTCCTGACACAATTTGTTTTCAAAAAACTGAGGCATTCCTTGTATTAAAAAAATGTTGCATTTTACTACAGGAACTGTAGACAGTAAAAATGCATGGAACAACTGTAAAATTTACATTTTATCATCCTGCATACAAGCAACATTTGGGATGTACAGGTTTTTAAAAAATTATGCCTTTTTTGAATGTTTACTTTTTATTTGTCCATTTCTGACATGGCAGCATACAGCAGTTCTGAACAAAATTACAGTTCATGGATCTCCTTACACAGTTTGTATTGCCATAGGACTGTGTTGTTATATAAGTTTGTTTCTGTTTCTTTCATTTTGACTTTGTCACCTTGTCCAGATGTGGTTTGGGGTCCACCTAGCCTCCAGTCGAGTGGGTACTGGAAGCTCTTTCCTTCGGGATAAGGCAGCTTGGATGTGACACTAACCATTCACATTCTTCTGACACAGAAGTTTAAAATATCCTGGATTTATACTTCTGCAGGAAAGTCGAGGTTTCCCTGGGGCTGTAGTGTCAATTGTTTACCTTACCTTTACCTGTCTCTTGCATCATATGCAGTGAAACCTGGATTTTACATTTCTGAAGTGAGCATTTAAAATGAATGTAAAACTGAGGAAACCAAGGAAATTAATATTTATGTAACTATTGAAATTAAATACACAAAATGAAAGTGTAATCTAATATATTGTATTGCAGTAAATATGTAATCCAGTTCACTTGATCCACATGTTTATTAATGTAAGTTTCATCTGTTTCACTTTCTCCTGAACCCCTTATATCTTTTTCTCAACACTGCTGAGGGCAGCCATTGTGTATTCATTCTGTGCCTGTAGTGGACATTTTTCTGTGTCATGCGTTTTGTACAGTAGAGCAACCCGGCGGAGCTGCTGGCACTGGTCTGGGCCTTGCTGTTGTATTGTAAGAACAGACCTGTGTTGCAAGCTCTGCTGTGTTACTCAACCTTACGCAATGTATGACATGAAGACAGTCGAGGTAGGAACCTATGCCTGGAATCCCCCACCTACCTTCCTCCCCCAGATTCCAATTGAAAGTTATTAAAATGACAGCACCAGGCCAATATGCCCAATTTGAATGTATAATTGAGGAATCAGATAAGAAGCATGGATGTATATTCAAGGGAAATTTAACATTCCTTTTGAAGTTTTGTTGGGACGGATAAAAATGCATAGAACAAGGAGACTGTAGATTCAAGGAATGTAGAATTCAAGTTTCACTGTATTTGAATAATGTGTCAGTGCATGGATGAGATGGTTCCTGTAAAGCAGTGAGTACAAGTCAGTGCTTGGTATTATGTAGTATTGTATCGTAGAGTATGGTGTGACTGTGAGTTATATTTTATTGCAGTTTATCTAAAATTCTTGATTCAAAGAAAAGTATTGTTGTGGAATTGTAACTTACAACTTTTATATTTTTATTTTCAGGCTCCAGTCATAATCATTCCAGTGAACTCAAAGAGTCGTGATGTACTGATTATGGACTTTGTCAATCTCACCATGTACAACAAGTTCAAAACTTTGAATGTTCACAGTTCTGCAGGTTATCCTGCTGTGGTGGATGAGTTGAACTTGGATCTACAAAATTTAAAGCTGTCCAGGTATCTAGAATTAAAATACATGGAATTGTTGTAGTATGTTGAAATATCAGGAGCTCCAAATTTGGCTAATATGCCAGAGATTCTTGTGATTCTTTGATGAATGCCCCCTGAGGATGGCAACTTGATTGCCAAAACGTATGTAGGGGTTACAGATACATCTTACTCTGTTAATAATCTTGTGCATTAGTTGGTTTGAACTTATAGTTTTGGCTAAATATGTTATTGATAGTGTGGACATGAGGGGATGAAGGGCTCAACCAAGATTCCCTATGTTTTGAATTCCTTCAAGTGTAATAGAAGAATACAGTGTTCTGGGATATGACACCGTGTTGATTGGTAAATAAATACAGACGTTTCAGAGGAGCTTGCTGCATCCACTCTCAGCATCAGTAATTACAAATCAGCACGGCGTCATACCCTCATGATCTTCACCAGGAACTTTGTGAAAACCTGAAATCACATAAAGGTAATTGTTGGTGAAGTATTACTCAATGAATGTATGATATTATGAATACCTTGCTGTGATGATAGTCTAATGCACTGTCCTTTTAGTAACATTAGATAAGGAAATTTTTCATTAAGAAGTTGGTTGTTAATAAAAATTTTTGTGTGATGGGTACTTGCATATGTATTGAGAAGTACTGATGATCACATTTCATAATCTGTGCTGAGAGTGTCCTTACATTTGTCTTTATGTCTATATATGGAGTGTCCCAGAGAATGTATACGATGTTGTGTACCTCGCTAGCGGATTTTTGTTTTCACTAGTTGGTGGTATTGTAGCTGTAAGCACGAAGCGGTGAGTAGGCGAAGAAAGGGAGCGTGTGTGTGAATTAGTGTGTGGGTGCTGTGGTTGACCCCAAATTTAAGTAAGATAACGTTATAGAGACGTGACTTAAGTGTAAATTGGCGTGTGTACGCAACATCTGGCGACCGTGACAGGACTCTTAAGTCGTAGGGGTAACGTTAAAACAATGGGGTTAGATCGAGCGTTGCGGTTAAGGAAGGCAACGCGTGCGGCATTCACGAGGGTGCTAAACCAGCTTGATCAGTTGAAGGCAGCAACAGAACCCGACCTGAAATCCATTCAAGTCATGTACCGACTTTTAGAGGAAAAGGCGGCCGCATTACGGGAGCAGGATGCGCAGGTATTGGATATGCTGTTAGATGACGCTGACACCGAGCTAGACACAGAGATGGCGGTAGCTGAGGAATATCAAGCCAAGTTCATAGATAGAAAGCTGGGGTTTGAAGCCAGCCAAACATCTAACGAGGGTAGCATCTCATGCGCCAGTAACCAAAACACAAGGAAGTTCAAGTTGCCGAAATTAGAATTTAGAAAATTTGGTGGTTGTATTAAAGATTGGTTGCCCTTTTGGAGCCAGTTCCAGAAAATCGACAAGGATGACGAAATATCACCGGACGACAAATTTCAGTATTTGCTGCAAGCTAAGTAGCTGGGTTCAGGGCGAGAGAAATTGTGGAAAGCTTCCCGCCCACCTGTGAAAATTATTCGAAGGCAGTGGCCAGCCTGAAGGCGAGGTTTGGCAGAGAGGAGCTTCTGGTGGAGGTGTATGTGAGGGAGGTTTTGAAAGTGATTATCGCCGCTCATCAGGCCAAAGAATCGATATCCTTGTCCTCACTCTATGATAAACTGGAATCCCACTTGAGAGCACTTGAAACTTTAGCCGTAACGACAAATACGTGTTCCGCAATGTTGTTTCCCCTGGTAGAGTCTTGTTTTCCGGAGGAGTTTCTAAGAGCATGGCACCGGAGAGTGAACGCAACACAGGGAGGGGAGGCAAGGGAGCGACTGGACAGCTTAATGGAATTTTTAAGATTGGAAGTGGAAGGAGAGGAAAGGATCAACCTCGCCATGACCAGTCTTGGGTTAACACTGGAAGCATCCACTTTGGTATGCAAGAAGAAACACTTTTTGAAACAGTGTCCAAAGGAAGAAGGACCCACAGCTGCTGGATTGCTGTCAGCCTCACAGGTGCAACAGGCTAAGCAAAGGTGTGTGTTTTGTGACAAAACACATTCTAGCTATGAGTGTTTTCTTGCACAGAAGATGGAGTTTTCGGACAAGCAGAAACTGTTGAGGAAAAGGGGTTGTTGTTTCTCATGTCTCCAGGAAGGGCATGTGGCGCGGCAATGCAAAGCGAAATCATGGTGTGTGGTTTGCAGGAAAGGGCATGTGACTGTGATGTGTAAAGAGTTGAAATCCAACGACAACACACCTGTGCTGTCTGATAAGAGACATGATGTTGCTATGACTAGCCTGATGGACAACCCCAAGGTTTTCTCCAGACCCTGAAGGTAAAACTAAAATCTGACAAAAAAGAAGTATGTGTACGCGCTCTGATAGATACTGGCTCACAAAAATCATACATTTTAAAGGACACTGCTGAGAGGATGGGCTATGTGGCACTAAGAGAGGAGGCAGTTGTCCACTCTCTGTTCGGTGGTGTAACTACAGAGCATCGGAAACATCGCTGTTACAAGGTCAGGTTAGGCAATCTTGATGGGAGCTTTTCGTGCAATTTTGATTCACTGGACCAGCCCGTGATATGTGGAGACATCCCGACCATTGGAAGTGGACCGTGGGTATCCGAGCTCAGGAAGAGAAACATAAAATTGACTGATATTGGTCAGACAGTGGAGCCTATTGAGGTCCTTCTAGGAGCGGATGTTGCTGGGAGACTGCTGACGGGTCGGCGAGAAGTGTTATCGGGTGATATTTCGTCATCCTTGTCGATTTTCTGGAACTGGCTCCAAAAGGGCAACCAATCTTTAATATCACCACCAAATTTTCTAAATTCTAATTTCGGCAACTTGAACTTCCTTGTGTTTTGGTTACTGGCGCATGAGATGCTACCCTCGTTAGATGTTTGGCTGGATTCAAACCCCAGCTTTCTATCTATGAACTTGGCTTGATATTCCTCAGCTACCGCCATCTCTGTGTCTAGCTCGGCATCAGCGTCATCTAACAGCATATCCAATACCTGCGCATCCTGCTCCCGTAATGCCGCCGCCTTTTCCTCTAAAAGTCGGTACGTGACTTGAATGGATTTCAGGTCGGGTTCTGTTGCTGCCTTCAACTGATCAAGCTGGTTTTGCACCCTTGTGAATGCCGCACGCGTTGCCTTCCTTAACCGCAACGCTCGATCTAACCCCATTGTTTGAGACAGGGTGATAGTACTTTGCTGTGATGTATTAGAATAATACTAGATGACACATGCGCATTGCACTTACGACTGGTATAATCTTCTAGATGGCAGTCTCCAGAGTAACAGAAACAGGCATCTTTGCGATTACCATTTTAGCAATGTGATGGATTTTTAATTGCTTCTGTAAAACAGAGAATGTGGTTGAAGTGCAGAAACACTGGAGAAATGAATTTGAAATTCACCACCAACACAGGTAACAGTCACATTATTAAGTGATAAGTGCAAGACAGACAGAACAGTGCAAAATGTGACAATGAAAAAGTGTTCCAGCAGTGTTTATGGGCCTTTGCATGATCATCAAAGAAGTGTGTAAGGCAATGTTCCTGTGAGATTGGTGTCCCTTAAACCAGTGTTTGTCACATTTTTTGGCATCAGGAGTGGAAACTCTACATACCAAGACGGTTTCATGCAGTAACAAGGATGATGCAGCTCATTGAATGAAATTTTGTGGGTGGTTTTTGCACATGCATGATGAAAGAGAATGTTTTCCTGATTTCACTATTTGGTCTTGTGAAGATTCCTTTAAACTGAAGGGTACTGTCAACTGACACAGCTGCATGTACTGAGCCACTGAAAATCAGGTGTAACAGAAGAATGAGTAGGTTATCTACCAGGTTTGCGATGTCAGTTTGTTGTGTTCTGTCTTCCAGAGGCCTCATAGGGCAATTTTTCTTTGAAGCAACTGTGACAGGTGTTGCCTGCTTATCAGTGCTGTAGGATGACATTTAACTGCCCATCAGTATTTTGTTTTTGGCAGAAGAGTGTTGATGTTCAGCAGGATGGTGTGCCACCACATTACTACAATGACGTGAAAAGTTTCTCAGTGTTCATTTTCCTGCTCGAGAGATAGGACATAGGGGAAGGGCAGAGTATCTACCCTGATCACCTCTTAGACTTTTACTTGTGGGGTACTCGAAAGAACAGTGTGTACCCTATAAACCAAGAACACTGCAGGACCAGAGACACAAAAGTGAAATTGCCTGTGCCACTGTTCCACTACAAACAATGCAATAAGTATGCCACTTTGTTGCATGTCATCATCAACAATTCTTTGATGCTGATGGTGGACATTCCAAACATTTGAGACAGTATGTAAGCATCACAGCAGTGGAATAATATCTGTCCACTGATTTGTTGATGAGTAATAGGTTAGTAAAGTGTGTATACATTTTTTGGGACACTTTGTAGTTTTATTACTTTTGATGGTTAATTATCTGATTACCTGTGTCAGTTTTAAAGCATTCTTGGCTGTGACACGTTTCCCTCATAAAGACTTCGTTTCAACACCTTGAAAATACATACTCAAGTTGCCTTATTAAACTTCACTAGTGACTTGATAGGCTGCCACCTTTTTGTCAGAATCTGCTGAGTCTGTCTTCAGCCAAGATGACGACAGTGGGTTTTTGTGAAATGTTTATACATGTTTACCCAACTACATGGCCTGCATCCCAGAAGACTATAATCATGATACTTACTGCAATGAGAGCCTCAACTTTAACACATAACTGATTACAAATTTATTATCATTTTCATCCTGAACATGTGCTTCTGTCTAAAGCAGCATCCAAGGAGGGAGCCATCTTGAATCTATTTTGAGGGTAATGTTTATTCTGCATAAAATGTTTTTCACTGAACTAGTTAAAGAAAATTCTTAAAAGAGGGAAATGTAAAAAATTACTTCATTTTCTGGGTCATTAATATGTCACAGCACAACAGGATGGAGTCCATTAAAATTTATTGTTAAGACCCAATGAAAAAAAAACTTGGGGAAACAGAAACCTACAGTAATAGCTATATGAAATAGTCCTGGTACACTTTGGAAGGAATTCTGGAGGAATTAAGTGCAACACATTGCCCTCAATCCCACTAAAACCTAGAGCTGGTGCTGTCCACACATAATGCAGCAGGTCCGTGCAAACATTGGCTGCAGTTAGTTTGTGGTCATGCATGTATGTCTGAAGCGGCCTGCTAACCAGTAACCATTGCTTGTATTTTTTTTTCAATGGCTCGACAGCCCCTTGGGGGCCTAGGCCACCTCATTTTTTGAGGCTTCAAGATCACACACTTTTTAGACACACCACACTCGGTAGGACTCCTCTGGATGAGGGGCCAGCTCGTCGCAGAGACCTCTACCTGAAAACACACAACACTCACAAGAGACAGACATCCATGCCCTAGGCAGGATTTGAACCCACAATTCCAGTAAGCAAGCGGCCGTAGACCCACGCCTTAGACCGCACGGCCACTGGGATCGGCATTGCTTGTATTAGGGAATAATAATACTAGAAAACAAGAAAGGAAGTAGAGGTTGCAGGTGAAGGAGTCAGATTTTAGCCATGACAACTCCCTAAGAGAACTGGAAATGTCTTTGCCACTAGACTACAGACTTTATTTACAGGTGTTTCCGTTTAGTTCTGGTGAATTATTGGAAGTGAGTATGCCTCTTATTCAAAAAAAAGACATGATCATGACAGACCTGTGCAACACCTCACTCCACAGTGTATGCTGTCAACAAGTTTGTTAACCTGCGTTATATAAATTGTTTGATTGTGTGTGGGCTGCTTCCTAAACAAGCAACCCTGAAAGACATTTATTCTTGCCGTAGGTGATGTCATCACTATTTGATAGCTTGATGACTGTAGTCCTTCCTTGTAGATTTCACTTGACTCATGTAGAGTGAAGCATGCTCTTAGAAAGTAACCTAAATTGAGGTGAGAGAAAAAATAACAAATAAGTTTCTCTGAACTGTGATATATACTGCCTGAAAGTGAACATCTTTAGCTTCAAGAATAAATTAGCTGAAATACATTTGCTTCACATGTATTTGAGAGAGAGTAGCACAAATGTGAGCATGCAGAATGTAATAAGAAGGTGGCACTCCAAGGACTTTTGACAAAAGATAGTGCTTAGAACTCCAGGGGTTAATTAATTCATAACTAGACTGATAAATTGTATTTCATTAAGATCGAAGAAAACTGTTAAGAGATAGGCTTTTTTTGTAAGAGTATGCATAAAAGAATTAAATGCCATAATTTAAATTCTGGTAACCTGCACATCACACTTGACATTTAATTCTGGTGCCAAAAGGTTAATAGGTGTCTGGAAGGTTGGATTTTCTAATGAAGCAAGATGTCTGACCATACCTTATCCTAGGTTTTGTGTTAACATGTGCCTATACCATTTGCATATTTTTTTCCTACAGGGCAAAGCTGGATAATGAAGCCAAGGAAGCAATTAATGAAAGCCTGATCCTACAACCTATTACTTTTGGCCTGTTAGTGCTACGCAACCTCTCAGCTGGCTGGTACAAAGAAATTCCTGATATAGATCTGTCTGGGAGACTGCAGAGTATTAATGTAAGTACAGTGAAACACTCTTAAGATATTTTTAAAAAAATTCAACAAGTTAGGCTTATTAAGTAGGAAAAGATCTTAAAAGGGTAATGTTATTTTGTAATTGTGTATATAAATTTTTATTCCCTTTACTAAAATATTATTCCTTATAGGCTCCACATTAATTATTAATTTTCACCATGAAACCGTATTTCAAATCTTCAATTGTGTTTGCTTCCTTAGTTATTTTGACACATTCTTCAACACAAGACAATTTTTTTTAGAGGCACAACTGGTAGATGAACTATTCCATAAGTACTGTTTCTGCTATACTATATTTTGTGTCACCTTTTTCTGGTTTAGATATTTACTTACAGACTGAATACTGTGTCTCATATTTTAACTTCATGTGGAAATGCAAAGTTCTTAAGCAATTTTTTGTGAGGAAAATTTTAAGTAGCATCCACCATGTTTATAATATCCACCTTTTCTTGAATTGAGAGCAGCATACATTTTATGTTCGGTTTTGATGTGGTAGCCATGCTGAACACATGTTCAGTACAGACATATCAGATGCAATGTGTGCCTCTGTCTTGTTTCTAAGAAGCTAAGTTTCATGTTAATAATTAAATTATTAACCTTTGTGCAGGTAATTCTTATTTCAGTACATTGAAGATTTATGTAATTTTGTGATACACTTGTGTGCTTCAGTCTGTTAAATAGTGTTTAATTTCTGTTATTTTTGTGCATATTTCCTCTTTTCTGTTTCAGATAACACTTAGTCAAGAGGATTTCTGTCAGGTGATGCAGGTGCTGAAAGGAAACTTTGCAGAAGGTGCAGTGGTAGAATCCAGAACTCCAGATACAAAAGGATCTGAACCAAAGTGGAATGAATCTAAAAAGTCACTGGCGAGACCTAGCACTCTTGAAGGTATGTTCACATGTTTCTTGTTGTAGAAAAGAATCATATTCAAGATGAACACTATAACAAAGAGACCTATTAACCATTCAGAGATGTTGGGGTTTCAAGTTCCAACTACTGCCCAGGAAGGAGGGGGTTTAAATTTATAAAGGTAAAGGTAAAGGTTACCCTCTAACATGTCATTGGAGGCACAGAGAGGGGAGTAGAGGTATAGCTGTACCAAGGGGGGTGGGTGGTCAGTGCCATGCCCCAGCCACTGTACCCCCAGGAAGGAGACCTGGCACCCATTGTGTAGGAGGCTGGGTGGGCCCCAGGGTCAGTGGAAGGGTGCATAAAATCTTGTCCCTATTGGGGTTTGAACCACAAGCTGTCCAGTTCATAGCAAGTTGCTATATCAAATATGCTATCCCAGTCCACATTTTAAATTTATAATACCCTTAAATGCTGTCACAACCATATGATACACCAAGGCTGACAGTATTTGAAAAATTGAAGGTCTGTGCAGTGCACTAAGGCTGGCATTTCAGGGTTAGAGATGATCTCTGTAACAGGAGGTCTGTTAAAGCCTGTTCACTGACACACAAGAGTTCAGTCAATTGATTCTTACACTTTCTCGTGAGCCAATTTTATGTAGTCCACATTATATAAAGATTGGTGTTAACATATTTACACTTGTGTCTAGGTTTTGCATGCCGCTACTGTCCAGCATATTTCTCTATCAAAATTCTGTAGTTCATATCTTCAGCTGAGCTATGTGTCTAATCCACTGTAATCGTCTTATTCTTCATAATAAAGGCTGGTTGCTGGACTTTAAACTGTTACTTTGTTTCCATTGTATTTTAAACATTTTTATATGTGCAGGTTTAAGTGATGGAGGGTGAATGGCACTACCTGTGTTACAGATAAGGGACTCTGGGGGGGGGGGACCATTGAGGAAGCCAGTAGTCTTGAACTCGACATATTCAGCTGAAAACAGTAGCACCTTATTCTTATATCACTAGATTCTTAACAAGTTATTTTATACCAGTGGGTTAATATAAGGAAATTAGTACAGTGAAATCTCTATCCATTGTTCCCATATGTGTTGTGTTCCCAAAAGTATCATTCATTTCTTTTGATCCAAAAAATAGCCCATATAAACAAGGAATAATTAATTTTTTTATATTATCTTCACTGTGCATTTTTTAATAACTCACAAATTACACACCAATGAAATGCACTATATTTTTACTTTTTATTATTTGACCCCTACATATGTTTCAGCCTTTACAAGGCCATCTACAGGGGGCTCGTAATCTACATTCACTTTACATCCATTGTTTATGTCTGCTATTATGTTATATATCACATGTAGTCATGTTTCATTATCATTTATAGATTACAGTTATTTACAATTTCTGTATTTAAATATATAAAACACAGAATATAAAATCCTTAAATGAGGTTCATCAATTTTTTGTAATAAAATGATAAAATGAAGCTATATGGTTTTTTAGGTTGTATCTTCTACCATTAGCTTGTTTGTAAATTCTGGCTGTTGGTTCTGTATATATAGGTATTCAGTTAAGTAAATCACGTCCTGTTTGTGTTGTAAGTGTCCAGTGGTGCGGTTTGTACAAACATGGATCGAGGTTTCACTGTATCTTGTAATCTGTTCCTTCGACAGTTGGCTTATGATGATAATGACCAGAACTAAAAAATAAAAGAAAAAATAGTTATCTGGTAGTTTGTTATAAAAGAGACAAATGATTCCGGTGGCAGTCCTAGTCCAGAAATGAGATCATGCAGATGTGACCTGGCAGTACTAACAACTGTGTTGTTGCAGACCCTCTTCTTCATGCTAAAAACATGCACAGAAGCACAGTTTTGGGACCTCTAATTTTGGTGAATTTAGCCACTTCCCTTCTCTAGTTCATACCAAGCTAAGAAATAATGGGGCACATAAGCTACATAAGCTACACAGTACATACAGCCAGCTGCAAGCAGGACATTGGAGATTTTATTGAATGGAGATGAGACAGCATCCTTTTTGCATTTGTCCAGTATAGTGGTCTGGCAGTGCATTACTAACCAGATCAGAGTATTCACCACTGAATGATTCATATTTGTGTGTGTGTGTGTGTGTGTGTGTGTATGTGCATGTGTGCATAAGTTGTGGTAGAACATTTAGCCATGTCTGTTGTCTGGTGTGGCACACTACTTAACCTTTAATGGATGAACGGGCTGCCTTCTCATTAAATTTACATCCTTTTCATCTGAAAAGAATAACATTATCCCACAGCGGACATTTAAATTGAACAGTGCTCTGGCCATAGCAGAAAGGCTGTAGACTGGAGGCTAATTGTCATCCTACCCTCATTCTAATGTTCAGTAAATGTTAGAACTTTGTTATAAATCATATAACTTTATCCTCTGCATTGCAAAATTCAGTTATATGACTGTGGTTTGTTTATCAGCAATTTTTGAAATGGAAAATTGGGTACACATACCAAGAATGAAGTTTTTTAAACATGTGTGATAGGATGAGTGTGAAATTCCGAGAAACATGTGTTGCTTACAGCAATGTTGGCATGAAATAAGTTGGTGTATATGGTGATTAGATTGGAAGATAACAATTTTATATACTGTCTTCATGAAACTGGATTGTGGATTGCTGTAGTTCTTATTTAGTTACTTATTTACCTACCTACCTACCCACCCACCTACCTACCTACCTACATACTTACCAACCTACCCACCCACCTACCTACCTACCTTTGTATAGAGCAGAAATGTGAGGAATTATGTTTAATTGTGTGTGTGTATTTTTAGTAGCATAGTTGGTATAGCGACTTATTACGAGCTGGACTGTCCGGGGATTGAATCCCAGTGGGGGCGAGATTTTCCATACCCGTCCACATTGGCCCTGGGGCCCACCCAGTCTCCTATACAGTGGGTACTAGGTCTCTTCCTGGGGGTAAAGTGGCCAGGGTGTGGCATTCACTACCCACCTCGTTTAGCACTGAGGTTAAAGAAAGAGTAGAGCTATACCTCTACTACCCTCTGGGCCTTCATGGCCTGTTCTAGGGTAAACTTTACTGTTACATGTATATTTCATTTCCTCCTGGGGTGTAAAGGTGGCCGGTGCATAGGGCTGACAACCTTACCCCCTTCGTGTACCAAGTGTTTAGAAATTCTGGGTCCCTCAACCTCCTGGAGCCCTACGAGCCTGTCCAGGCCTGTAATGCGATAGCTTTTCCTTTACATTTCATTCCTTAAAAACTCTTGCTAGTGAGCTGCATGTATATGTGGCCAGCCACCCTCAAATTACCTTTGTACTTCTAACGAGTGCTGATCTTGCTGATTTTGTTACCATTTATGATGTACCAAAATTTAATTTGTTTGACAGTAATAAAGGGGTATGCAATGGTGCAGTTGGTTGAGGCACTGTTTCTACAAGCGGGAAGGTTGCGGGTTTGATTCCTGATGGGGTCATTGGGATTTTTCATTACTTAATCCTTCTGGCTGCACTGTGGCACTGAGATCAACTCAGCCTCTAATAGAAATGAGTACCAGGGATATCTCCTTGGGGGGGGGGGGGGGGGGGTGTTAAGGTGGCCAGTGCGTAGGGCAGACAACCTTACCACCTTCATGTGCCGATTGTCTAGAAATTCTGGGAGCCTGAACCCTGTGGAGCCCTAAGGGCCTGTACAGGCATAGCTTTACGAGCTTTACAGTAATAAAATGTGATACAAAGAACAAACAAATTAATTTAACTGTAGTAGTTGTTGGTTCATTACCCAAGTGAAATTATTAACCTTTTAAAGCCTAGCGATTACTTTACATAATACCAGGTTTAACATTCAAAAATTCTACATTGTGTTTGTGTTACATATGGATCTCAGAAAAAACATCTACTTTTGCCTTATACAACATTAACACATTGGTTTCATATAACTGAGGTGGAGAGTGTTTACTGTGTGGTATGCACGGAGTCCGTATAGAAAACTGACACGTTTCATCTTTAAAGGTTTAATGTGGGACGTATGTTGTCTTTTTAGGTTTCAGGTCTGTAAGTGTGGATGCTGAAGTTGAGGACAAAAGTAACGAAGTAGAAGCTGCAGTTCCTGTGAATACATCAGTCAGATTTACATTTACAATGCAAAGTCTTATTGTTGATCTTTTCATTGGAGGTTCAAAGGAGGTATGTTTACTCAAGTTCATTTTTCTTCATTTTCAATTCATCCCTTTTTCTTGTCTTTTGCTTTAATTTTCTCTTTACTTTACTATATTTTGCATTACACAAACATTTTACCTAACTAACTAACTCCATGGAGTAGAGTCCTTCTTGAGAAGCTAACAGGTCGTCAGCTAGTCAAGAAATTCTCCGCGTTTTACGGAACCCGAAGGTTCATTACCGCACTCACAAGAGCCCGCCACCTGTCCCTATCCTGAGCCATATCAATCCAGTCCATGCCCCCCATCCCACTTCTTGAAGATCCATTTTAATATTATCCTCCCATCTACGCCTACATTTTTTAAATTTATTTCACATACCTTTACTCTATCTGCTTTACCTGTATAACTTCATTAATTTTTTGCTAATATCTGTTATGTTATTCTGCAGTATGAAGATTTAACATCAACAGTGTTTGAGTTTCTTGCTTTGGAGTAGTCTGCTGACCTGTTAAGCACATAAACATTTGAGCTTCTCTTATTCTTCTCTAATGGTAACAGACTTGTGTTATGTAATCATAAAATATTGCAGCTACTCAACACAGTGCAGATTGTCATCTGAGCATCATAAAGATTATTACGTTTTATAGTCATACTTGGAAACATGACACTTGGCTGGAATGTGCAGTACTAACAATTTTGTGAATTTTGACACGCTTTAGATATATGTTGAAAAAATTGTGACTTCATAATTTTTTGTGGTACTGTCAGCAGCACTGACCCTTCCTTATTACCAACTTTAAACACTTATTTTATCTTGGACTTCATGGTCAGAGTATTTGTTTTGATTGGCTTTAAAGGATTAGTATATTTATGTTGATAAGTGTGTATTTTAGTCATGATTTTTTCATGAAGTGTTTTGAATGTTATATTGTTTATTATAGTCTTTTTTGTCTAAAAATTTGGATGGTACGCTAATGAAAAATATGAAGAAACTGGAAGTAAAGGAGATGAAAACTCTTTAAGGGAAGGAGATTGCATGTCTGATGTTACTGAGGTGTGCATTGCTCCAAACTTCATGTGGTTCTGGCTGAAGATCAAAACATAAAAGGTCATCAGCAAATAACTGTCTTTGACAACTTTCTTGTATGCAGTTGTTTTCCATTATGCGTTCCCAGCTGGTGTCTGCAGAAAGAAAGCACTGCATTTGTCTGTTCATTTGAAATTGTTTCTGAAATAAATGACTTCAATTAAACAGAGGTGGATCAGAATCCTTTGTACCGTTTCCTGAAGTTACAAATATAGTGGGATTGTCATCAAATATGAGTATAGAATTTGTTGAAGCAAGCACAGCCTCCACAGTGTACTTGTAGTTTGTTTGAAGTTTGTAGTGTATTAAAAGCACAGAAATTTATTTAGAAATTTGAAAAAAGGCACCTTAAAAGAATTAACATCTTCTTGCATGTGGTAATAATTCCATTACAGTGTCCTATATTTTCGTTATAACTTATTTTCAGCAGTTCTTAGTTTTCTTGTTCACTTGGTTGTGTAACTATTCAGTTCTTTCAATTCTCTGTATCAGCAATTTTTATATTAACCTTTTTAACAGATGAATGGGACTGCATTTTCCCAGTAAATTAAAACCTCTTTTTCCAAACAGAAAAACACTGTCCCGCAGTGGGCTTTTAAGTTGAATAGTGCCCCGGCCACAGTAGAAAACGCATTTAAAAGGCCTTGTGCTAAAGGTTAGTTTTATATGTAGATAGGGTTTCTGCCTGCTATGCATCACCTGTATAAATGGATGGATGACCCCATTTAACGTTAAATAATATATATCTACATGGGAAATATGCTTCCACTTCCCCGTTATGTATTTCCAGTTATGGTCTGATGGTGGCATTTAAGTTGAAACATGTTAGCATATGATGTAAATATACATGTTAGTTGTCATTTGACATACGATAGTACAAATTATTGTTGTCTGTAATTATTTGTTGCAGCTGCTTGATGTTTCTTCACCAGTGCACTTACCAGAGAATGGACTGGGTCGCTTTACCTTGGATATCCTCTCATTGAAAGGAAGTATTCTGTCTGATGGTTCTATAATTACTTCCATCTTGCTTGTTGATTGTCGCTTGGATGATACACGCTTCAAGAGCGATTCAAAGATCAAACGTTTGATGCAAAGAAATCCTGAGAACACTGGTACTTCAAGCACTGCAGTTGAAGCTCCAGCCAGAAGTATGATTGATATGACCTATCAGCAGAAAGGTTCTGAAATGTTTGGTAGGTGTTGTTGTGTGCTGTAACCAAACTATAATTTGTGAATTAAATTAAGTACTAGAAAATAACGTAACAAAGTTTTGGGTAATACTTCCAGTACTTGCACAGTATTTTGTAATTTTGTATAATGTGTACTTTGATCAAAGTGCACAAATGATTGTATAATGAGAGGCTGTGTCACTCCATTTTTGTATTTAATCTCTGAAACAGTTCACTGGATTTAAATGAATGTTACTGTTAGAGGTCTGCACTAAAAACTGTCAGATAAATTTGCTTTGGTTAAGGTTGACCCGTTATAGTCTATACTTCACATGAAATTGAAATCAAACTTTTTCTGAATTCAGTTTTCTCAAAAATGTCTTATCATAAAGGAATTGTTTCAGCACACTGTATATAGTTAAAGCCTTTAACATTTATTTGGAACATTTAGCACTATGGCTGATATTTAATGATGTACAAGGAGAATAACGTTTTACCCTTATCTGGTGTGTATGCATGTGTGTGTGTGTATGTTTGTGCATACCTGTGCTGATATGTGTATGTAATCTGCAGTAACACTGTTCAGGTATGCAAAATCACAGTAAACTGTTTTGGAGACTGTGTAATCCAGACAGGACATTGCATTGCATCTTTTGACACTTGTTATTAACCTTTACCCTCCTAGGTGACCAAATGCTGGTCTCTGAAATGTACTGGCAAATTGCCTAGCTGACCATATGCTGGTCTCTGTGCATTTACTTGGTAACAGGGTGCTAGAAACTTAGGAAAGTAAATCTTTTTTTGTTACATACCTGTTTATTGAGATGTTTTGTGGGGTCTGAAAACCTGCCATCACTAGTTGTTGCACCACAATCTCAATTTAAATTAATTTCTGCAACAGGAAATGTTGCAAGTTGGGAAATCTGTGTCATTTTGGTCCCACATGCAGTCCAGAAGAGGATACTGTTCAGAACTTTCATGTCTAAGAGGTGAAAACATTTTTTTTATTGCCAGTGAAGTGAAAAATCCTGGTGTTTGTTGCTCTCGTCTGTTTCCTCCACAGTCAGAAACATCACGTCAGAATCTGGGCCTAATATCAGTTCAACAGTATCTCTCTGTTCAGCCTCTGTTTTGAATTCTATATTCTGAAACATGTGTGGACACTTGTAACTTTTATAACACAAATAGGCACCTCTAAAGTAACTGCAGACAGAGAAATGGATTACTTTTCACTATGAAGCTGGCCTTCAAGAGAATTTGTGAAGGGGAAGATTGTTTGCCAGATGCACAAAGCAACAGGAAGAAGGTTGTAAAGTCTGACCCACAGGGCTAAAATTGTATGAAGAGGAAGGTACAGACCTTGTCAAAATTGTCTGGCACATTTTGAAGAAAATAAAGTAACTTCTTATGCAGACTGAAGGCAGGAGTAGAAAACAACAGAAGAATGTATGTATGTAAAGATGCAGTGTAATAAAGACCGATACCAACTGAATGATCACACATTCTTATGCATATAAATAGGTTTATTCTTTAAAAATCAGTTTTTGTTTGGACCTTCTAATGTTAGAACTCTAATTTATACAATTTATTTCCAAATCACTGCATTTCAGAAAAATGTCCATGCTAAGCGAGAGATACACTGGGCATTTAAACCAGTCTGCTGAAGGTTAAGAAACCTCTTTTAGTAATAATAACACACAGCTGTTTTAACTTGATGGTTTGCTTACTTCATACAGATTGGGTAAAAGGTGATGACATTGTAGTGTGAAGAGGTTGACACATTTCTGTATTTGGGAAGTACTATAAACTCAGAAGGGAATATTCATGGAGAGATCAGTACAAGAAAATCAAATGATCCTGAATGCTGTGAAATTATAAAATGAATATTATGAAATAGGGAGATGTCAAAATGCAAGACAGCGTGTGGAGTGAAAGATTAGGCAGTTGAATTACTGCATTAAAAAGAGACAAAACTGTAGTTGTTGCCAAAAAAATGATACATTGATGGCAAAAATTGATGAAATGGACTGATTTATGAAATTTGTTTGTATTAACCTTATCTTGTTGCACGTTTTGAAGTTGAAGAATTGTTTTCGAGGAACTGGTCTAAAACAGGGTGCTCTAAATTGTATGTTTTACCTATTCATGTAATTTGTAAGGTTTTTTTTTTTGTTTTGTTTGCTGCAGTTGACCTTCGTATATTTGGTTTTACCCTGACTGTGTGCCTGAGTTACTTAATGAAAGTAGCAGACTTCTTTACCAGTGGTATTGCACCTGCTGACACATCGACTGGGAATGCATCTGCAGAAATTGTTACCTTACATACAAGTCATCAAACTGAGATATCATCTAAAGCAAAGAAAGCCACAGTAGTCAAGTCAAAGTCTTCAGCAACCACTGCAATTGCATCTCCACCACCTTCATCCTCTATGATGACAGTCAATATTCGTGTTGAAAACCTGATATCATACTCGTGGAAAACATGGATGATATGGACACCAATGCTATCATATTTAATGTATGTACAATGAAAATTAAATTTAATTCTTTTAGATAGAGGTTCATTCCTTCATGCATGACTGTAGTACTGCCTGTTTATACAACGAGATGTTGGTCAGTGGGTGGATTCTGTCATACCAGAAAATTACGTACTATTGTACTAACTAATTGAAAATTCTGTTCATGCTGAAAAAATACTTTAACTAAACTACTTAATTCTTTGTAATATGGTTTCTAGAATAACTTTCTGGGCTTTAATCTGTAGGGTCTCGAAAGTGCAAGAATTAGATCTCTTTTGACTCTTTGTTCAAGTGTCCCCATAGATGAAAGTCAACAAATTCATGTTTGTGATGGTCAGTGCTCATATTCTTCTACTAATTACAGTGAAATTCCTATTTAATGTTTGTCTGGGGGACAAGAATTTCGTACATTTAACAGGGGCTTTGGAAAGCAGAAACTTGTAAGGCATTAAATCTTACTTCTTTGGCATAATAAAGGTAACTTGTGAGTACAATAAACACATTGCATAAACATGTACACAAGAAACACCAGAGTTTGCATATTACAAAACTAATTTCACAAACTACAATTGGAAAACAGAAATAAACTTCCAGCCATACATACTACAGTGTTTTGAATTTATTGCAGTTGCATACAAATTTCTATAATGCACCATACATTATAAAATATTAGTTACAAAATAGAATCAGAATTACAAAGTACAAATCACACAGCAGGGTCTGCATTGAAACCTGGGAAGAAAATATGCAGTCACATCAGGAAAGAGAAAAGTTCTTTGAAAAGGAGGGAGGACTATGATCATATTAATGTTTAAGATTATATTAAATTCCAGCTATGCAGTACATTGGCAAAATAGCACTTTAACAACGTCTTGTGAGAATAAAATGTAAAAAATAATAAAGCATCCAAACCCAGATGGGTTACTTCTTGAACTAATCTAGAAGGTAGTCTTTTGTGTTGACATGTCTGGTGGATGAAGAGCAAGTCCCTTGCAGTTGAGTTGATCATTGCATGTTAGTGCCATCAACTGGGAGTGAAGTCTGGTATCATGATCACTCCATCTCAAAACCAGTAACTACCCTCCCAGATAATGAAAGAGTTGCTCCTCTTCCACCCTGTCTCTGCATATACCAGTTTCTTAAGTGGCTGTTTTTTTTTTGGGGGGGGGGGGGGGGGGGGAATGCAACCACATACAAGAGCGAACTTTTTGATACACTGACAATAGTAAGGATGAGATGTGCATAAGTTAGCGTGTGCATTTTGAGATGCTCTGTCATTTGTCCATTTACTTCATCAGTTTTCATTATGATTTTCCATTTGTTGTGTGGTTTTCTTTGGTGTGAATGATATTTGAAATGTTGCATCAGCTTTCTGTTCCTTACTACTTCAGAAGTGAATACAGATCCAGACTTGTTCTTGCTCTTTCTTCTTTGTTTTCACAAGAATCATATCTGAACATTGTTGCCAGCATTTGTAACACTTAATATGTTATGATGTAATTGTGCTTGGTTTCTTAATTTAGTTAATTAAAGACTGCTTGTTTATTTTATTCTTTTGTGATTAACCCATTGTGTGGGAATGTCATATGGGGCTAGTGGCATAAAGTGTGTTGTATAATTTTTCAATTATGACTGGCATTTTGTTTTCACGTGTCATTCTAAGGTGGCAAGTAGGTAGCATTTCCATATAATTTAATTAGCTTGAAGCAGCTGTTTTCTCTTGACATATTACTTATTTATTTCCATATTTCATGCATTTTGAAGCATTTTACTTAAAAAGTATCAAGTGACTTTCCATCATATGACATTCTCATTTCACTTTTAATGGAGGAGTCGGTGATGAGAATTTAGAAGTTACTACCAGACTGCATATGTAGTACAATAATTTGAAAACCTTGTTTAGTTTTAACTTTTGTGTTATTTTAGACCTTAAACAATACGTACTTTGAGTAAATTTAAGCAACTTTCATGATTATTGTCTTTCAACAATGTGTGTTTATTTCAGAATGAAATCACTTTCAAACTTCGCATAGCTGATAATCATCAAGTGATGAATGGCTCTATCAAGGATTTACAGCTGTATTCATGTTGTTTTAATCCCGAGAGGAGAAAAGAAACTATGGCTCAGGTATGTTTTCAGGGCTGATGTTTTTATTTGTGTGTGTGTGTTTTTTTTCTTCAAATAATTAACTCTGACAAGGCACTCACTACAGAAGAATGGTGTACAATAATGCCTCTTCTGTAGATTTTTTGGTACACTGGCACTGGACTGATATTCTGCTCAAAACTTAACAGTTTGTACATGCTGTATTTGTGCAGGGAGTATAGCTTGTATGTCGAGTATGTATATGCATACAGTAAACTACATCACGAGGAGCAGAAATAAAGAGCAACTAAAGTATTAAAAACAGTAGCAGATACTGCTTTAGTAGTAAATGAACGTGGGATGTTTCATAATTATTTCTTCCTTCTGTCTGTTTTACAGTTTTCATAACTCGTGTTTCATCTGAAATCAGAGAACTGAGTATAGTAGTGTTTGGATTCAGAAGCATATCTACCCTAAACTACTAACTGCATATAGTCTTCTGAAGGTCATATACAGATACAGATGGTGATACAGGATTGTCTGTGCAACCTTGATCATCTGGGTATAGGGACTTCCAGTCCCCTGGTGTTGTGGGGTTGGTGGTTGGATTTTAGCACTGAAAAATGCAACACCAGCCAATTGAACCACACGCATGTGCCATTATTGTAGGGCAACACATTCTCACTTAAGGTTAATGATAAGTTTGTATTAGATGAAATAGTTTAAAATGAAGTCACTAGTGGATATAAGTGTTATTTTTCACTTTGTTCTATAAGTAGCTTTTTATTTGTGTTGGTTTTAATTATTTAAGCACCAAGTCTGTGGTTCTGCTTCAGAAATTAATCGTTGTGCCTGATTTGTTTCTTGCACTGCCCAAAATTTTATCTGGAGTTTCAGTCTTGCAATACAATTTTGTCATTTGTTCCCGCAGTTTGTATAAATATGCAAACTTGCTGTTGTGAAACATCCACTATTGTTAATCTAAGCTTGCAAACCTGCCTTTAGTTTACTGGAACATCCCTGTTTGAATTATTTATTTGTACAGAACTTGGATAGCTCAGTTGATACAGGGACTAGGATACAGGCTGGAAAACACAGGGGAAAAATTCTTCTCTTCCACAGTGTCCAGACCAGCTCTGAGGCCCACCCAGCCTCCTCTCCATTGGGCAGTGGGGGCTTGTAAAACCACTGGGATATGATGCTGGCCACTCACCTCCATCTAATGTCAAGTTTAAGAATGCTTGGAGCTATTGGAGCTATACCAGCACTTCCCCGTACATTTTCATTGTGTGCAGCTTCATTAAGGGCAAAGGAGAACTTTACCTTAAGAATACATTGTTGTTGCAGATTCTGGATCCATGCAGCATTAACTTAGCAGGTTCTACACCGGATGGACAAGGCCTTCACCTGGATGTGTGCATGACTGACATTAGACTGAGAGTTTCACCTGGTATGTACAAGGGATGTAACTTGTTTGATTTCAGGTTTTCACATCATTGTTGATAGCAATTAAAGTACTCTGCCGACCCCAGTGGTCGCACGTTCTAAGGCATGGGTCTGTGGCCACTCACTTGCTGTTATCGTTGGTTCGAATCCCACTGGGGGATGGATGTCTGTCTCTTGTGAGTGTTGTGTGTTGTCAGGTAGAGGTCTCTGCGTCGGGCTGGTCACTCGTCCAGAGGAGTCCTACCGAATGTGTTGTGTCTAAAATGAGTGTGATTGCGAAGTCTCATAAGAGGAGGCCATGACCCGAATAAGAAAAAAAAATTAAAGTACTCCAGGATATGATGACATGACGTTTCATAATTAGTTACTGACGTTTTGATGGGGCTTCCTGCCTCCATGTTAATGGCAGTCCAAGAATACTACCCCAAAGATGGAGACAGTAGGCTCCTCTGAAACAGTAGTAACTATCTACAAATTCACATGGTATCATATCCTAGAAGACAATCTTCCTGTAAATGATAGTACCGGGAAACCATTAAAAATTATAGATAAGAACAATTTAATGATAATTATTACTTCTTGCTGAGAAAATCTTTCATTGACGTTTGTTTTGAGCAAACTTTACTCCTCCTCAATTCAAAGTACAATTTTTCAAGGCCTAGAACACTTTCACGACCACTGTCACTCGTGCTGTGCGCATAAAAGAAAGATCTTACTTCCATCAGCGCATCATGCGTCTCAGCAAAGCTCGCCAGCTTCTTCTCTTCCTTCTTCCCGCTCCACACTCCCGGACATCACGAGGCTCATGCACAGCTCCTGCACTGCTTCTACACCACAGGTTGCCACGTGACTGTCCACAGAGACGTAGTCCTCGAATTTATCTTTGTTCATGCCACTGAACTTTTCCCAGTCTTGGCGGAAATCGTCGTCATCGTTGGTCAATACGACGTCACTATCGCCTGAAGATTGTCCCTGCACTTAACCAGCTTTCCGAAAACAATTTTCGATTGTCTGCTGGGTTACTTCTTGCAAGGCTGCCACAGTGTAGTGCAAAGCTTCCAACACGTTTATCTTCTTTTTCGTATCTTTGCCTGCATCCATTAAGCAAACAGCTGTTTGCACGAGGCGTTTTCTATAAAGCTGCTTATAACACTTTATTACCCCTAAATCAAGGGGCTGGAGCACACTTGTACAATTTGCCGGGTACCGTATGACTTTTACATTTCTTAGAAACGATGTATCCTTTGGATGTGCGGCACAATTGTCCACAAAGAGGAGAATGTTCCTGTTTTATGCACCCATACTTGCGTCTAATGAACGCAGAAATGAAGAAAAAATGTCTGTGGTCATCCACGCTTTATTGTTCGCGAGGTACTTGGTGGGTAATTTTTTTACATTCTTGAAACATCGCGGTTTCGGAGATTTTCCGATAACAATCGGCACTTGTTAGTCAGTTCCATCACTGTTAACACAAAGTAAAACAGTAAGTCTGTCTTTACAGTTTTTCCCTCCATGACAAGACTCTCCTTTGAGAGCCAAGGTTCTATCAGGAAGCACGTTGTAGAAGAGCCCCGTCTCATCCGCGTTGTAAATATCACGTTGTTCGTAGCCCTCCAACAAAGATGGCAGTCTTTCCAGCCACGCTTCCGTGCTTTCGCTGTCCACTGCCGCACTTTCTCCGACTAACTTCTTGTATACTAGGCCATGCCGATCCTTAAACCTCGCTAAACCATCGCTTCAAATTAAAAAAAAAACTATCAGTGCGGGAAAATGTTGCGTCAGGACCTTGATTTTTCAACTATTGGTGCGGGAAAACGACAGTTCGAGGAACAATGGAGGCGGGAAAAAATAGTGTTATTTATATGGGGCTAATTTCGGGACCAAATAAGGCAGACGATACATGCGGGCGAACGACGGTAACGGGAACGATGGATAGAGGTTTCACTGTAATTTGTATTTTTGTAACTCTGATTGGCTTATTTTTATCTTGATCCATGTATTTTAAAATATTTGGGGCATTAGAATTGTGTAGAGAGACTATATTAGAGGTCAGTTACTTGAATTGCTGGAGTGACTGGCCTGATTCTCGAAACAAAATTGCATTGTATTGTTCAGCTCTATATATGTTGCTGCTTCACATGAGCAAATAGCAGTAACCATACTGGGCACAGCACATCTGCTTTAGATTACACCAGGGGCTGAAACAAGTCGCTGGTTAATTTGGATTTGTTGTTTACATTGACACTGAATTGTATGTTTTCACTAATTACAAGTGATTATAACAGACAGTGAAGTGAATTATGTTAGTTTACTGAGAGCTGCTAAAACACGTTTCTCACAGTCAGTGGCCATGCCTAAAGTGAAACTAGATTGCCATATGTTTTCATGCTGTAAAGCTAGGCAATTTGCATCACCTGAGCTGTGTTCTGGTTTAGCAGCAGCCGAGCTTTCAGATTTGATCAGTGTAGAGACCTCCTATGCAAATAGGTAAGGCTGCAGCCAGTTGCCTGTGCAGTGGTAAACAAGATTCCCATAGGAAATGAGTCATCCAGTGACTCAGCAGTATATTATTTGTTTATTTATTGCATATTGAGTGGTATCTTTCACACAGTCACTGACTGCTATCTGACACTGTTATCTGTGTATTTATAGCAGATTAAAGGAATAATGAACCAATACAAGAAATTATTATTTGTGAGGTTTGAGATTTTTTACATTAGAGACTGAAAATTGCCTTTTTCTGGGATATGATGCCGTGTAGACCAGTAAATAGGTACCAACATTTTGGAAAAGTGTGCCTTTTCCATCCTCAGGGTAGATCTAACAGTATGTATGTGTGTGGTCCAATAGTAAAGTTCTGCTATTGATGCTGTAAGAACAGACACATTTGGGACAAGAAAAAAAAAATGTTTTATTTTCATTCCAAGTAATCCGCCTTGACTGCAGCACACTTTTGACATTTATGTAAAAGTTGTACAGAACAGTCATTGAATGTGTCCTAAAGGGACTGCACTGAATTTGGCAGTTATGTTCTTCTTGCTGTCCTTGACATCCTAAAATTTACATTTGAGGGTGGTTTTCACTTTGGGGAATAGGAAAAAAAATTGGCTAGCATGAGGATGGGTGAGTAAGGGTTAGTGTCTGATTTCCACCACACTGTGATTCATGAGGGAGTGCTTTACTGTTGTGGTAGGATGAGCTCATCCATGAGACTATAAGGATCAAACTTCATGCAGATCATCCTGTTTCCCAAATCTGCTTGAAGATGCTGGTGAATTGTCTTGATCCTCCATCAGTTTATGATTACTCAATGGTCTGTGGTCACCAGTTCATGAACTTTTCCAACTGTTTCTGGATTTTGAGCTGTTGATGGCCACCAACTCCTTGGATCATCTCTGCAGTCCTTATGTCCAACTTTGAATCTTTTAAACCATTCCAGGATACATGTATGAGAAGGAGCCTCATTGCCATAAACAATTGTGGGCATTTCTTATGTTTCTGTAGCTGTTTTCCCGAGTTTCAAACAAATCTTGATGTTGCTTATGCTGCTCAGTGACTATAAAAAAAAAATACATTTTATTTGCAGATCTGCTACAGATGAAATGAGTAAGGTAGAATTTTCTTTTCACTAATCCCTGGCAGTCATAACGTGAACTAACAGGAACTAGGAACAATTGATTTATATACCAAACCATACTCAGAACATTCTTTTTTGACCAGTGTCTCAATCCAGAAGATAGGGCAATGTGATCATCTGAAACTTTGTTGTCTATGGAGTCACATCCCAGAGGAGAGTAATCTTAATGCTCACAGCCTTGAGAACCTCAAATATAATGTAATTAGGCTGCTTAGCCTTTTTAAATTTAGGTCTTTATCATGTATGATTTGATTGCCTTATTAGAGGGTCTTCATTTGTCTTTCATTATTAACAGCTACCATTGGGCTTCTGAGCAGTGTGCAGCAACAGCTGGCAGTTACATCTCCTGATGCTGAAGGTGGAGAAAAGGAAGTGGATTACTCAAACATCTGGACTCCCAAGAAGTTCCAGGATGCTGAGTACTGGTTCCTGAAAACAGGTAAGTTTGATATTCTTTGCAGCATTTGTTTAGTGCCCATCAGAATAACTAATCTCCACACTGAAATTTTAAAGCAGGACCTCCTCAGTACAAATCAAGAGTTCTAATTACTGGATTTGAATATTTGGTCAAATGGCAGTGTTAGCCACAACAACAACAACAACAACAACAACAGCATGACATATTTCCAGAATTTGTGCCCTATTTTTGATCAGTGTTCATTGTCACTATCATATTGCAGTGTTTCTAGATTCAGTTCTGAAGATGCTTTTTCTGTATGAACTGGGGGTCCTCTCATCACTTTTCCTATCCCTATTAGACGGTGAAATGATCTAAGAGTAGAATAATTGAAATTCGCCATTGTTAAAATATAATAAAGAAGCATGTGCAAGAATTATCAACTTGAAATGTTAGAGCTATGCAGTGCTGACATATTTTCTGTTTGTGATAAAAATGGCTGTAATATTAGTTTGTATTTTCTGCAACTGTACTGTTATATGAAGTTTTAAAAGTTACATGTTGAATAGTGCGTGGTCTGTTAACCTTAAAAGCTTCCTTGAATGTCATGATGGTGTTACTGACAGTGGGGATTCAGTTGTCTAGCACTGGTATGGGCTCCTATGACACAAGGGTCACACTTATTTTAATGGAAAGCATCCATACCCTTATGCAGACTGATGACAAACTAAAATGCAAGTCAATTCTTTCATCATGGTTTTGTGTTGTTTCCTTCTACAGAGTGTAATTTCTGTCCTGTCCCATAATAAAGTTTTCAATTACTGATTATTTATAGATGACATACACATAACTATGTTAACGTAATACAATAATCTGCTTGCTGATGTGATTCTAATAGCGTGTAATGTGTAATGATATCCATATTTCATATGTAAGTATAAGTTTTCTTGCCATTATCTTCAAACATTTCATGATCCTAATGTTGGACCTACTTGATTGATACCAGTATAGAAATACCCTATTAACTGCAGTTTTACCATATGCAGAGTTCAGATATCCACAGTTTTGTATTTGTATCCATGGTTCCCATCTGTGATATTTCATTCTCTCAATCTGCAGTTTAATTTGTGTGTGCATGGAAAATGTCAGTGGCAGCCATACCAAAACAGCTACATTTGCTCTCACCATCTGATTTGAGTTACGTATCTTCCAGATTGCTGTTCTGGTGCACCTGTCTGTGTTAGTTCTTTATGTCTGTTATTTCTCGATAAATAGTTCAACAGCTTACGTGATATACTTAGTTATGAATATAGCCGTAATTAATGTGTATGTATAGATGTAATGAGGTTCAGTATATCAGAATTTTATAAAACGTAAGAAGCCCGTAGATGACCATATCACTTTATTACAATTACTTAAAATGTTATTTGTAGTAATTAATTGCAACATGTTACCAGCTGTGTGTGACTGAAGAAGAATAAACTTACAGTATATTTTGAAAACTTCTCAATTAAAATGGGATGAGTTGTAAGGTCAGAATGATGTATGTATAAGAAATGTTACAGGGTGCACATCACTGGTACTTGTGACAATAAAGTCAGTAATTTTTTCAGCATAATTTTCCTATTCCACTTTGTGTGTGTTAAGTGCATTGAAGAAAAATATATATATTTGTGGGAAAAAGGGACATAACTGTACCATTTCATTACATACCAGAGAAACAAATCATGTGGTGTCTTTTCACAATGTTTATTTCTTGCAATTCTCCCTCTACATCTTATCACAACAGTTTTAAACTTTGTCTGCAGATGTATTCTGGCTAAGATTGGCCATTCTCAGTGCTTCATTAATCAATGTTTGCAGATCAGTGTCACCTGTGTAGCTTATAATGCATCATATACCTCTCATCGAATGATACCAGTGATGAGTGTCTCTTTTCAGTACAGACGGTCCATGACTTACACAATTTCAAGTTATGCACTTTCAGACTTACACGTTTTTGAAAAGGTAAAAAATTGAAGTAATAACATTTTTGAAGTTTGTGCCAAATTTTTCCTTATGGCAATGAAAGTGGAATGAGATGAAGGTGATGGGAGAATACTGCTGGACGATAACACAGGCAGCATGGCGGTCGTGCTGGAGCTTGTCAGGTTCCAGTGTGTTCGAATTTGGATTTCAGCTGGACTGTCATGTTTTACTTGTCTAGTTGACCATATGTGTACTCAGTTCTGACTTGCATGAAATTTGACTGGTACCCAACCTTCTGGAATGTAACTGTTGCATTCGTTGGGGAGTGTCTGTGGTGGATGATTCACTATAAATCAAGTTTTTTAGTTACCTGGGAAGAAGGAAAGGGTAACTTTTAAAGTGACTTGGTGTCTTGTTCATACTGTTCTTGAGAATACGTTTTCTTCTTCTACATTTGATGTTTTCACTTTTATTTGAGTTGTTTAGAAACAGTGATCATGGTTATTTATTGTAATCATATTTATTGTTCTATTTATCGGTAATTTAATGTTCCTAAGGTCATCTTTGCTGCATCACCTGAATTCTCCAGAGCTTAGATTCTTGAAGGCAGGTTCAAAATGTAATATAGTCCTGTTGCTTCTCTTGTATTTTTACCATAGCCCCCTTAGCCATTTATTTTCACTGTTCTTCTGAGGCCTTCTCAGCTACCTTGCAGGTGCTAAGGTGTAGGTCCATGCTATTCTTGCCCCTACATGAAGGTTGTTCCATTCCTGTGACATGGACATGGGGTTGGGCTTTAAGCTTCAATTTTTTTTGCTGCAGAACTGCATAATTTAAAGTTAATTTTAGTGTATAGACATCATTGTCTGATTGATCTGACTGAAAATGAGTGATTCCTTATAGTTGTCCACCAATCATGTATTTGAATTCCTATAAATGTCTTACCTAATTTATTCACAGAAGTGGGAGAAGATGCTGTAATGGGTACAGATGTAACAGGAGGGCCAGTTTCAACTGGTGAGATGTGTATATTAAGAGCACCCTCAATTGTGATAACTGTGGAGGCAGGTGTGGGGAGTCAGACATTACCCATGATCCTGGTGGATATTGGTTTCCAAGGATCAGTCGCAGACTGGAGCACACAGGTTGGTTTTCTTGTGTTTCTTTGTACTTGTGAATAAGTTAACTGAAATTCTGAGGCACTAAATTTATTACTTTCATTGCCAGTTATGTGTTTATGGAAGACCATTGTTCATGAATTGTACCATATTTACTCAAATGGAAGAGGAGGTTTTTTCTTAAATTTGGCACTTAAATATGTGAAGTCATCTGAAATTCATGGATGAATGTCAAAGCCGGATTGCTCTGAACTGGACCATGTGGAGCCAAACCAAGGCCAGCATCGCCAAATCGTAATGTGTAAACAAAAGAGAGAACAGAGCATGACTAAAGTAAACTCCAAATTTTTTAAGAAGCAGGACCTTTTAGAAGCCGGCTCTGTTTCTGTTGTCAGGCAAGGAACACCTAACATGGTGGATCCTTTAGAGCAAGCTATGCTCAGTCTCTGAGCGGTTAGAAATAGTAACTGGTTAAGATATGCACCTGAGAACAGATCTAATCCAAGGGTAGTAACAGGAAAATGGCAATTGAAAAATTAAAAATCAACTGCCAGACTCAAAAATAAAACCTGGAGCAGTCCACAAATTAAAAACCATAAAAAGAGCCATGCACTCAGGCTGATCAGACCTCAGACACAACACAAAAATTCAGAACACACATATTTCAAGTTTGTAACATCATTAATGCCATCTAATGGAGAAAATTGTGAATCTTGTTCATGGGTTCAAGCAAGTTTATAAACCAAGAAATGTAAATGTATTGTTTAGTCTCACCAAAAGTGACTGTGAAGGGTTTTAAGAAGTGCTGTATATCCAATGCAGTGGATGGGATTGATGATGATATGTTGAGGAATGGCAGTGAAAAGTATGGGGATGTTAGGAGTGAGTGTAAGGAAGATGAAAACACTGACTGTGAAGATGGAGACAGTGACACTGATTTGTAAAGGTAGATAGAATCTGACATGTTTGTGTATTAAGTGTATGAAATTAATAGTAAAATACTTTTACTCTTAGCAGGCATTTTATTTTTGGGGGTCATCTTAGATTTGGATAAATGCATTTTTCCTCGGCAGATGTGTTTTATTTGGGAGGTCGTCTTAGAATAGAGTTGTCTTGCATTTAGGTAAATATGGTATCTTAAGGTTGTGTGGCTCACTAGTCATATTTAGTCAGTCACGTTCCAAAATCTGCTCATCCATGTGGTTGCACAAAGTTCCAAATTAACTCATTGTCATGGATTTTTTTTATAACTTCTTTTGCAAATCTGTTCCTGGTTTTTTGATTGATTGTAAATTTATTTTTGTCTCTTGACAGCATTGAAATTTTCTGCACCTTTGCATTACATTTGTTGACAGAAGTGGATTATAACTGCATTACCACTTTAAACTTCTGAAGTGAAGATTGCTTGTAATTCTATTAAGTATTAGTCATATTTTTAAAGCCTTCTCCAAATGTAGAAATCGTGGATTAATTTGTGATCTTATAAAGCCAATTAACAAAGCGAGGATTTTTTATGGATAGACCTCAACAAGAAATAAGATTAGTGGCTAGTGAGGTAGGCAGGAGACAGGATTTAAAATCAAATGATTTATCTATATTACACCACAATGTTCAGAGTTTGAGAAATAAGTTACTGGAACTAACCGTTTTATTGAACACAGAGTTTGTAGATTTAGATGTCCTATGTTTTTCAGAACATTGGCTAAATGATGAACAAATGAGAACTTTAAACATTGAGTATTATAAATTAGTAAAAAATTTTAGTAGAATTAGTAGTAATGGTGGAGGATCATGTATTTGGGTACGAAAGGATTTACAAGTAAGAGAAGTAAGTTATTTAAGAAGGATGGGTAGTGAGAATGATTTTGAGATGACAGAAGTGGAACTAGTGGATTTTAAGTTTATTATAGTCTGTATTTATCGATCACCACATAGTGACTTCTATACATTTTTGAATAAGTTGGAAATAGTGATTTGTAAAGTGCAAGTGAAAGGAATGAAATTAATTCTGTGTGGTGACTGGAACATAAATTTTATGCAAGACAGTGCACAGCTTCGTGCATTACAGAACCTATTACTAACATATAACTTGATGAATACGGTAACATCTCCAACAAGGGTCACAAAAAATTCAGTATCATTAATAGATGTTATGATAACTAGTAAGCTACACTGCAAAAATTCAACGGAAGTGTTAGATTTGGGGTATTCCGATCATTTTGCACAAATATTGCATATAAAAGTAAACAGGCCAAAAACAGGACTGGAAAAAATCACAAGAAGACAGTTTTCAGGAAGGAATATTGAAGAGTTTAACCATTTACTTGACACTGAATCTTGGGAAGATATTCTTTCGAGTGATGAAGTAAATACTTCTTATAATACTTTTTTGAGCAGATTTTTGTACTATTTTGAAAGAGCTTTTCCTCTAAAGACAGTTTATAAGAAAACCTGTAATAAAATTAAATGGATTACCCAGGGGATAAAGGTTTCAAGTCAAAAAATGAGACTCTTAAACACTCTTAAGAAAAACACAAATCTTTCAAATGAATCACTGGAATATATTATCAGATACCAGAAAATCTATAAAAGAGTCATAATAGAAGCCAAAAGAAGAGAAAACGATAGGTTCATTTTAAGTTCACATAACAAAACAAAAGCAATTTGGCAAATAATAAATAAAGAAACTGGAAGTTCTTCGCAGTGTGATCACATAATTAGTTTAAAGAATGGAAAAGAAGAAATATCCAACCCACATAAAATGGCAGACATGTTAAATTCCTTTTTTACTGAAAGCGTAGTAGATCTTTTAGCGAGAAACATAAATCATTCTCCGGCACAAACCCCACGCAGAGGATTCAATATCAATGGAACACAATGTTTTGGCTCCCTATTACCGAAACTGAAATAGAGAGGGTAATAAGAAGTTTAAGAGGTAAATCATCAGCAGGCTTTGATGAAATTCCAGAATATTTAGCCAAAAAATGCTTTCATTACAAAAAAAACCTCTAATTCATATTTTTAATGCCTCTCTAAAATCAGGGGTTTTTCCTGACAAGATGAAAATAGCAAAAGTAAGACCGCTGTACAAAAAAGGGGATAGACATGAAATTGGCAATTACAGGCCAATATCAATTTTATCGGTTTTTTCAAAAATATTAGAAAAATTGGTGTATAGTAGGTTAATATCCTTCGTAACTAAACATTCTATATTAACAGATGTGCAAAATGGGTTCAGGAAAAACAAATCAACAGAAACAGCTTCCCAGACTTTTATTGAAAGTATACAGGAGGCGATGGATAGACGGTTACATGTCATAGGAATATTCTTTGACTTAACAAAGGCATATGATGTGATAGACCATAACATATTACTAGATAAATTAAATTACTATGGGATTAGAGGGGTTACAAATTCATGGTTCAAATCTTACTTATCTCACCGAGTACAATTTGTCGAAATAAACCAACTGAACGATAAAAATAACAACCAAAATACATATACATCCTCATTGAGAGAAATAATACATGGTGTGCCACAGGGGTCAATCTTGGGACCACTTTTGTTTCTATTGTATATAAATGATCTCCCATTAAATGTGCAAGGGGCGGAAATGGTATTGTTTGCAGATGACACCAACATACTTGTTATGGATAAAGACAAAGATGCTTTTCATCAGAAAATAAATAAGGTCACGAAACAGCTAGAAACATGGTTTCAAGAAAACAATCTTCTAATAAATACCAAAAAAACAGTGGCAATGTCATTTCACTTTAATAAAATCAGGTTTGCAGACAGACCACATATATTCTTTAATAACTCAGAAATTGCTTACTCATCAGAACTGAGATTTTTAGGTATAGACATTACAGAAAACCTTAAATGGAACATCCACATTCAGTCATTATGTTCAAAATTAAGTAAAACATCCTACATAATTAAATCACTAAGAGGAGTTTTGAGTCCAAATATGTTAAGAAGTATTTACTTTGGAAAGTTTCAATCGCTATTGAGATATGGAATAATATTTTGGGGGGGGGAAAGTAATAGTATAAAGGTGTTTAAAATGCAGAAGAGGGTGCTGAGAATAATTAGTGGACTTGGCAAACTAGAATCATGTAGGCAAATATTTAAGGATTATAGAATCCTCACGGTCACTTCCTTGTATATCTTTGAGGTGTTATGTTACATTAAAAAGTATAAAGCAGATTTGATGCAAAATATAAATATTCATAGTTATAACACAAGAATAAACCAGGATTTTCATGTCCAATTTTGCAGAACAGCATTACTTAAGAAAAGTGTGGTAAATATGGGGATTGATTTGTATAGTAAGGTGCCTAACAGAATAAAAAACTCGGAGAGTTTTTTGGTTTTCAAAAAAGACTTAAAATCCTTTTTACTGGACCATTCCTTTTATACAATAAATGAGTTTGTTAGTTTTGATAAAAATTGGATGGTGTAGGTAGAGTTTAAAAAAATTGTAATGTTTGTACTTATTCATTACTTTCATGATTGTAACAAATGTAGGTAACTTGTAACTTGTAACTTTGTAGATTTAATTGTTAACTAAATTGCTGACTGACTTGTCCAAGTGTTACCGTGTAACAAACGGATGAAAATAAATACAATACAATACAATACAATACAACACTTTGTACCTGTACGTATGTCCTTTCACAGAAATGAATAGTTAGCATCACTAACAGTGCAAAGCTTATGACAAATTTACCATAGAAAAACTACTCCGCATGAACTTCTCACTGATTGAGGGTTCATTATTTGTTTTATTCCAGTATGCAGCTCCTCATTACAGTGCTGCAGTGTACTGCCATCTCAGGCAGAACATTACTATTTTCTGTCTGTTGAGCTGCATTTATTTCCCCCCCCCCAATAAATGTCTTATTTGTTGCAGTCTTGTGGTGAAATAAAAGTTGATGCCTAAGGAGTGACTAGTTTACTGTTCTAAATTGAGATTGTTTTGTATTTTATGATAACTGCAGTCTGTTTCATATTGTGTATGTGAGATGGTGAATCCAAGACCTGCTGCAAGCAGAGAGTATTGTTTTTCATTATTACATTATTACTGGCTATACTGTAACTGAAAGTGTGAAGGATTCAAATTGTGATGAATGTGACAGTTCTCAGAACTAGGGGCACTCTCAACTTCTGGGGGTGGAGCACATAGAAAGGTACAAACAATATGCCATGAGCACAAGAGCATTCAAATGCAGTGTTTCCCACATGTGGAGTTTTCCTGTGTAAGGAAATGGCTTTTTAAAATACTGCCAAAACTCCCATAAGAGTGATGTTAAATTTTCCTGCATATAAAGTTCTTGGACAAAATTTTTCACGCTTTAGAACAGTTTTTTCAACCTTTTTCCAGGGAGGGACCTCTAAAATAATTTTCCAAATTCCAAGGAACTCCTAGCTACGAAAATGTTTACAGGCCAGAAAAGGTTGATTGCAAGGAGCACAGTATAACTAGTGTTAAATTATTGTCAAAAAGATTATTTTAAAGAGCTGCTGATATGTACAGACACTCCCCAACTTAGGCAATAGGAAGGTCTGGCATAAGTCAAATTTTGTGCAAGTCAGATTTGAGTATACATATGGTCATTGCTGTGGTGGTATCAGGCAGTGGATTCCATCAGAAACAACGTGACCTGACTGACACAATAATCAACTACTGACCACCTAATAACCTAGCATATGGAGGAAATAAACCTTGTTAGCTCCAACTAGACAGGGGTTCCCTTGGGTTCATGACTAAATACTAGGTAGTGTAGCCTAGTATCGTGCCGTGGTAAGACTATGGGTAGTTATTTGAGGAAGGGAACAGTAGGTGCATTCTCTTTCAAAAAAATAAGTCTTGATTTCTTAGTACAAACTATATTATCATAATATTTCCTGGAATAACCCTACACATGTTCCTTTTTGACATGATTTCACACAGTAAATTTTCCACAAGGGGGATCAGAGTCTTAAGGCCGGTTAGCACCAATTCACACAGTCAACAGGTTACAACAATGAGGTGGGTCCTGCTTGACATACTGCAGACTACGGGTGATGAGAATGGCAGCAGCCATTATATGGTGTTGTGGCCTAGGGTCGAAGAGTACAGTAAATGATGACCACAACTTCTTAACCTCTGGCCAGCATAGCCTCCTCCAGCAAGTGCTTTCTGACCTCCTCCATTGCCATTTAAGTTATAATTCTGCTGCACTCACAGTTCTGTTTCCTGGTTGTAGTAACACTTGTTCTGATTGCTGTTTGGAAGCCTGCT
This sequence comes from Reticulitermes speratus, assembly GCA_021186555.1. NCBI lineage: Eukaryota > Metazoa > Arthropoda > Insecta > Blattodea > Rhinotermitidae > Reticulitermes > Reticulitermes speratus. The sequence continues at coordinate 31,638,219 of JAJKFL010000003.1, read as the reverse complement.
GACATCTGTCTTTCATAACTTGGTCTGATCTACTTACAACCAGGAACTTCATATTCTGCAGAATATTGGAATGGAGTAAACACTGCTTCAGTAATTAGGGCAGATGAGCAAATTGTGGTCAGTGGTCCAGTCTCGTAATGTATGGCATTACAGTCAACTATAATGTATATACATGAGAGCCAGTCCAGTTAAAATCCTAACTCCAACATACTGGAACCTGATCGGCCACAGCATGACTGCACCGCTGCCTGTGTTATCACACAGCAGTATTCTTCTTCCATCTTCATCTCATTGCACTCAGTATGCATTTCAAAAATATTGTTTGATATTTTTAATGTTTTAAAACTGTGTAACTTGGAAGTGTGTATGTCAGGGAGTGTCTATGTATAAAAATCAGCTTACATTGCAAGAAAAAAATTGGAAACATTTTTACTGTCGTCTTTTGTATTATTTTACTCTCTCTTTCTCTTCTTCTCTCTTTCTTCTCTCTTTTTTTTAACAAACTACACATTGAAAGAAAGATTACATAAACATAAGAATAAAGTTCCCATCAAAGTCAGTATAAGGTTTACTTTCAGTGCGACACTTCGGTTTGTTTCTTTTTGCATAAATGTTGAATTCTTGACCGAATTTTCGAACAAACACACTCACAGTTTTTCCTCAATAGACAGCAGATGATTTCTTTCTTTGCTCTTAATATTTGTCAGACGTGAGAAAGCTTGTTGACAGGGATAAGAACTTGAAAACTGGAGTAAGATGTGCACTGCTTTTGCTGAGATCACAGGACACTTTTTTCTTAATTGAAATCCACGATACATGAGGTAACCATTAAATTTTATTTTCAAAGTTCAGTTGCACTGTAGTTCAGTCACTTGTTTGTCTTGCAGACTGATTAAATTTTGTGAATTTGGTGAGAACTCAGTGAACCCAGTCACAGTGTCAGATGATAAAGAAGTATTATTCCAGTATTGCCAATTGCCAGACAAAAGTTCCACAATATTTTGAGGGATGTTTGGAATTTTTCGTGGCACTTCAAAATTTTTAAATATGTATTCCATGATTTCTCATGGAATGCCTAGTGGTGTTTTGTGGAAGCTGAGTTGGGAAACACTGCTTTGGGAGATCATTTTTATAAAAATTATCTGTTTAATAGGTTTAAAGGCTTTTAAAAATGTTATTCACTTCTTCATGTCAAACTGTACTCTAGTTGATAATTGATTGTGGGCCACTTCATCGCTTGCACGCGACCTATAGACTTGTTTCTGGTTCCACAGTTTTTGTTATTTATTTTTAGGCATTATTTATGAAGTGAAAGAAGAACTTCTTGTGTAGATACCACAATGTCCTTGTGCCCATCTGTGACTTAGTATCAGTGACTAAACTGTTTGTCGGATTTTTTGTAAATTCGGTATAGGAGTTTTTATAAGAACTTGTCAGGCAAGCGTGAGTTTTATGAAAATTGGCAGAGTTACAGTCATGCTTTACTTATGGGCTTAAATGAATTTCTTCCTGTACTTCAATATTTTTTTACCTGTTTGGGTGAAATTTGGTTTAGAGGTCTGCACATAATGTTGAGCATTTTGAGTTTCATGATAATTGGCATGGGAAGGCTGTACTTTTCTTACAGTCACAAATTAAATTGTGACATGTTTACTGTGAAACCGTATGAGATTTTGAAAGTAAAAAATGCCATGGTGAAGTCTGTATACCACTTTTCAAAAGTACACCATTTGCAGTCATGTTTGCTAACTGAAGCATATCGTAGAGATATTGCAGATGATAGTTTTGAAGATGTTGCAGTAGATGATAATGTGCTATTACTTAACCCTTCAGTGACGGAGTTTAAAGTCCAACTGCTGCCCAGGATGGAGCAGTTTTAAATTCATAGTTCCCTTAAATGCATTCACAACTGTATGGTGTACTGAGGTTGGTGATATGTAAAGAATTAGAGGTCCTAGAGTGCACTGAGTCTGACATTGATGGGTTAATGAGCACTGAAGGCTTGTGTAATGAGAGCTCTAAGGTGGAACACACGAGTGAGGTGAATGAAGAAAGTGTTCCTATGCCAACAACAAATGATTTTGTACATGTATTTTAGGTGATTTATTATGTCTTGTTATATGAGCTTTTCTTTAGCATGTGCCTGTATCCAAGTTGCCGAGATAATATACAGTTATGATCTTTATAATTTAAATATTATGAAGTAATTCCCTGGGATCAAAATACAAAAGTGGATCCAACAAATGAACCTAATTTTTACATTTCACTTATAAGAAGTTTCCCCTTTAAGAAATCCTTCTACACTGGTTTGTTGGAAAACTTTGTATGCAGGAAACACTGTATCTGTATCAACGAACACTAAACTGAACATACAGTAAAAAAGAGCATTGAATTGCTTTATTAATGTGAAACTTTGCTTGGCAAGAGAAATAACTTACAGTTCCATTTTTGAAGTATCAATTTACATCATGTCATGTAAGTGCATCTTCATGATTCATGAACAGAACTTCAATTTCTGTGTAGATGCATGTTACAAGCAGCTTGACCCTACAGATGGCTTACTATAACAGTCGGCTGGCTCTGTGGGAGCCCCTCATTGAACCAGTGGAGCAGTTAAAGGATGGCAGGCTTGTACATTGCCCATGGGAGCTGCAAGCTGATGTAAGTTTGTTAAATGTACTGCATATTGAGTGAATTAAAAACTTTTTCTGTGTAACAAATTTTGCTTTCCAGTAATGATCGTACAATGTACTCATGATGTTGATATTAACCACTGTTGTGTTGTGCCATGAACACCCATATTGCTACACACTGAAGTTGCATTGATGCATGGGCCCCCTTGTTACCCAATTTTAGCTCCTTACTAGCTTATTTCAGAGTTATGTGAGTACTAGCAGATAAAAGCCACAATGCCATATTGGCTGTGGCAGAACTGAGAAAGCTTTTGGATTTATAAATGTAGTGTACTAGAAACTGTGATAAGTTTAGAAAGAGTTAGCAACTGAAAACTGGCATGGCACTTAAAACACACAAAGTTGGAAGGGTTTCCATTTTTAATACTGTTTGCTTCATTTAGTAACATATTGTATGTTCATATATATGTGAGTGTCTGTCTGTCCATCGTTCATTTTGAACACGCTTGGTTTCTTTTAAAATGTGGTATGAACATCATAACATTGAAGTCACACACATCCAGTATGCAGGGAGTGCTGTTTGGTATGGAGAATTAGAAACAGACAAACCCCTGGGCCAAATCTAGCCAATGTAAAGCTCTTTATGAGCCAGCAGACTGTTGTGTTCACTCAGTATTGAGAGTGCTGAATTGGATTGCCCATTTTGTTTTGCTTTGAAACAAATGATGCCAAGATTCTCCTCGTTCTCATGATGTGAGTTAAAAGTATCTGTGTTATGCTGTAGGAAATGCCAATTTATGTGCTCTTCTTACAAGGTAGTCTTCTGTTACAAATCATACTGTGAAGTTGAGGGACTGAATTCTCAGTGCAGTGTTAATGGACAACTGGAGTTTGCATCATTGTTTTCTACAAAAATGTGACTGCCTTTAAAGGGAGCAAATCACTCAGATATATTGAATGTCTGAGAATTTCTTATCTCATTGCAGTTTTTAGCAGTTTGTAGTTCACTTCGATTGCCTGTAGAAGTTTCACCCAGAATTTTAAAAACACACAGTTGCTTCACCTCAGCCATTTCACAACACAAAGGAATGCCATCTGCTTAGAATTGGTTTTCTCATATTCTAGTGACAAGAGTGGCAACTTTGTTCCAGTGGGGTGAATTTAGTGCTAGTTGCTAGCTACATTGTCTTTGGAATATCTAACTTAGTAAACTCTAATGTAGGAAATTTAATGTCTTTTCTTACGTTTAGCACAGTGAAACAGAGCGTGTAAAGGGCATTTAAATCAGTGATTTAATAATGTCAGCTTACAGTAAATTTAAATGGCAACAGGTTAATATTTCTGTTGTGTCATGCTTTATTTCTCTGTAATAAAATTGTTTCTGGAACATTTCCATCAAACCTTGTGTACACTGAAAGGGAAGACTACCTGCTTGCCAAACCATGTGTTCAATAAGGCAGTGTCAGAGAAAGCAAAAGAGTATTTAACCATATAAAAAATATGCTAGGTTTTGCAGACATAGTCATACCTTTCTGAGCATAACAAAAAAAACTGGGGTTATGAAACACTTTCATTTTGTAATCCAATTTAAGAGCATTTGGGTTGAATCACAGAATCGTGTGGTATGTTTCCAGGTTCACATGAATTCTCAGGAACCCATCTCCAGCCCACTCTCACCGACAACCTCTGACATAGAAGAAATACCATTTGTTCCTCCAGCCATGAGTATTGCAGTGTCTTCCAAGGTCAGTAGAATGGATAATTGCTGAAGAAAAGTTAGGTTCTGTCAGATGTATAACTTATCCTGTTAAGTATTATGTAATATGTTTTAAAAACCATAGTAAATATTGGAAGGACCGAGAAGTTAATGGAGACTTGAATTAGCACAAGCCAATTACAGGTCAGAGTTCATGAAAACAGAACATCACAACCAGTTGGTCAATATGTTCTGTATTTCTGCTTTATCATCACAGGCCTTCAAAAATAAAAATTGTTAACAGGGATAGTTTGCCTGTGTAATATGTACATATATGCTGTTGTGTATAGGAAAACCTGGAGCTGACAATGACAAAGACGTGCCTAGAAGTACTGACCAACCTTGGGAAGGCATTCCAGAATGCAGTCAGAGAAGGGCCAAAGCAACCCAAAATGGTGTCTCCTTACATGGTTCATAACGATACAGGGCTTGTCATTACTCTTCTTTTGAACAAAGGCTCATTCAAGGTAAGGATTAATGATGTGATTCCGTTAATCTTGTTCTGTGTGTACGTTGTGCATGGCCATTGACCTTTTGATGCACACATGCTGGTGGAGAATATGAAGAAGACAGATGAAAGTTCCATTTGAAAATTATGTAATTGTAAATGCCTGAGATTTTAAGGTCTCATGGCAGTAATTATGAAGAGTGCTGTCTCCTGGGATCTGATGCCTTGTAGTCTGATAGAAGTGTACCAGTTTCCCAGAAGATTGTGTTTCCTCTGTCATGATTACCAGACTGCATTACATCAAATATCAGAAGGCACTAGTCTGCATTTTACTATTTACTTCATAGAGCAATTGAAGGCATTGCTTTTTCTTAGCACTTCAAGTGTGTTAGCATTTCTGGTCCCCATACATTATGTTTTTAGAATTTGTTACAGAACGGTGAAAGTTTTGACATAGACAATCTTATTTAAGTACCCGTTTAGCCCTTAGAGTGGTTTTTATCTAAGGCAGTAGCATGTTAGAGTAAATAAAATTACTTGCATATTCCATCCTTGTCATGCAGGATGACTTGCATATTTCAGGTATTGTTACCACTTAACTAACCCAAGTTGTGTACACAACATTCCTAGAGAGTTGTGTTACAGAAGCTTATCCATGGCATAAACAGTATTACCTGAAGGGTTTTATTTGGGATCTTGTACCCAAGAATTGGCATTTTCAGAAGGAGGAACATAAACAGCAACATGTAGAAGGCCTGTCACATAAATGCTGTATGCTGTATTTACATGTGTAACTTTCCCAGAATGTTTTACTGTGTAAAATTCTCCCACTGACTTCATCATCATGAGGCCTTTGCTGTTCTGGGACGTTATGCAGTGTAGGTTAGTAGTTGGTTGCCGACGTTTTGGGACAATTGTTGACCGATCACAACAAAATTCAGAACATTCGTAGGGAATGTGGACAACGCAACCAGCTGGTGAAGCGCACAAGGTACAACACGTAACAACATAACACAGAAAGCTGCAACAACTCTGTGATACCGCATACAAGACCGGACTGCCACTAATTTTTAAATACAACTACTATGTAATTTTAACCTTCAATGTAACAAATTCCCTAGGAGTTTATAGTTTAATCCATTGGGAACCAAAGTTTTATTTTGTTTTACTCTTAAGTGGATGTACCAACTTTTTAAAACAGATGTATAGTCTATGTTAAAGTACTTTGACCCCCTAAGGATGGCCTTTAACAGGCCGAAATATATGTAGGGGTGAATGACATGATGTAAAGAATATTGTGCATATGTTGGTGTAATAAAACTTATAACTAGTAACAAGATGCACGGTGAATGCAACGTGAAAGTTTACTGAGTTTAATTACTAATTTTCCCACGTGAAAATCCGAATTTAGATTATGGTCTAGCCAGACTCCCAAAAATTTTGTTTTGGATACGTAAGTAATTTGTCTATCTTTCACTATTATGTCAGGAAATACTATATGTTTATTTAATTTGTGATGAAAGCCTAATGCCAATGATTTATCTTTATTTATAATCAATCTGTTATTGTCAAACCAGGGTAGGATACTTTTATTAATTTTATCCAAATTTAAAGTTCGATCCTTTATGTTTTTACCAGTTATTAAGATGCTAGTATCATCAACAAAGATGCCTATGTCATTGCTGATATTTGTATCTATGTCATTCATATACCGTATATTGTCAAATCTAATCCTCACCCTTTTTACAGTTTTAGAGGGCTAAAAAATCAGATGAAGATTAGATTCGCGGTCGAGAGCTGGATTTTGGAAAAATGATTGTGCTGCTGTACGTGCCGTAAGAACAATACAATACAATAATCTATTATTTTATTATTTATTATTATAATTTATTATTCATCAGACTCGCCGTCGTCACTCATAACTGAATCGTTATCCATGCTCTCCACCCATTTTCTGCCACAGTCGAACGTTGCTTTCATCAACTCCAAAAACTGCAGCGGCTTTGCGGTTTCCATTCTCCTCTGCGCACCGAATAACTTGACGTTTGAACTTTGCCGTATATGAGAGTCGTTTAGATTTCAGGCGTCCCTCTTCCATAACTACGGTACACGACAAATTGGAACAAGCACCTCCCATGTTTTAACAACTAAGGCGTGAGCTGGCTTCAGACGAAATTGCGCACGTCTGTTGAGAAAGGCCCCGCCTCTATCGGTATGACTCATCGGCCCCAGGCGTAGCGTCGGATTTTAACGCATTGGTAACATCGAATATTATTCAATCAGTCGCCCCGTGGGCAAGGGGTGGTTGAAGGAAAGGTGCGGATTAGAACCGCGAAATAACTTTTTTCGTTTAAGAAATCGCCAAAAACTTGAGTGCGGATTAGATTCGGATGCGGATTAGATTTGAGAATATACGGTATATTGAAAATAACAACGGCCCTAAAATGGAACCCTTTGGGACTCCAGATTGAATTATTTTTTTCTTCCAACCGCTTTTGTTGGATTTCGTGAGTTGTTGCATCAAGATGGTCAATTTCTACCAGTTGTTTTCTGTTTTTTAAGTAAGAAGCAACCCACTGATGTGCAGTTCCTCTAATGCCATATGTATCTAATTTTTGTAATAAGATATTATGATTTACCATGTCAAATGCTTTAGATAAATCTAAAAATAGACCTACACATACTTCTTTATTATCTAGTGTTTTATACACATCTTCCAGAAGGTTAACTAATGCTGTACTAGTGGATGTACCTTTACGGAAACCGTGTTGACTTTCTATAAACATGTTGTGCTTTTCTAGAAAGTTTATTAATCAGATACTTACTACTTTCTCCAAAATTTTTGAGAAAGTCGATACCAATGGGACTGGCCTATAATTCTCAATTTCATTTGGAGCTCCTTTTTTAAATAAGGGTTTTATTTTTGAGATTTTAAGATTTTCCGGAAATTTTCCAGTACTGAGTGATAGATTAGTTATAAAGGTTAGTGGTTTAATTAAATATACATAACATTTTTTGATAAGGAGGCTTGAAAACTCATCTAGTCTACTTGATTGTTTGTTTTTTAAATCTTTAATAATAGTACAATATACCGTATATTCTCGAATCTAATCCGCACTTTTTTACAGTTTTAGAGGGCTAAAAAATCAGATGCGGATTAGATTCGCGTGCGGATTAGATTCGCGTGCGGATTAGATTCGCGGTCTAGAGCTGGATTTTGGAAAAATGATTGAGCTGCTGTACAATATAACAATAACGTAATTAACGTAATTAATAAACAACGTAAGAACAATACAATACAATAATCTATTATTTTATTATTTATTATTATAATTTATTATTCATCAGACTCGCCGTCATCACTCATAATTCGAGGAATGTTCAAAGATCTGGCCTTCTTTATCGCCTCCTCGCGAGTAGATCATAACTCACAAACAGTCCAGTCTTGCGTCTCTCTTGAAAAAACGTGAAGACTGCATCATCAATTTCAGGAAATCGTCCTTTCTTGGGTCCAGTGAATTTCCTTCGTGACGCCTCACACCCGCTGTTCGCTGCCTTGTGTTTCCGCCATAGTCGAACGTTGCTTTCATCAACTCCAAAATTGCAGCGGCTTTGCGGTTTCCATTCTCCTCTGCCCACCGAATAACTTCACGTTTGAACTTTGCCGTATATGAGAGTCGTTTAGATTTCAGGTGTCCCTCTTCCATAACTACGGTACACGACAAATTGGAACAAGCACCTCCCACGTTTCAACAACTAAAGATCAGCTGACTTCAGACGAGATTGCGCACGTCTGTTGAGAAAGGCCCCGCCTCTATCGGTATGACTCATCGGCCACAGGCGTAGCGTCGGATTTTAACGCATTGGTAACATCCAATATTATTCAATCAGTCGCCCCGTGGGCAAGGGGTGGTTGAAGGAAAGGTGCGGATTAGAATCGCGAACTAACTTTTTTTCGTTTAAGAAGTCGCCAAAAACTGGGTGCGGATTAGATTCGGGTGCGGTTTAGATTCGAGAATATACGGTAGACTTCTCGGGGCGCACAGCCATGTCAATTCGTTTAAATGCAACGTTTCGGGGACTAGCCCCGTCCCCATCCTCAGGCAAAACTGATTTAATAGTAGTTATTTCATCATCATTTGTGGGTGTAAAAAATATTGAGGCTGAAAGTTTTTGATTACCGTTGGAATATTTAAGTACCCCAGGGGTACAATTACCCTGTAGCCTTTCTGCTATCTCAGTAAAGTAAGCATTAAATAGCTTTGCTACATGTTTTGGTTCAGAAATTAAGTTTCCATTCTTATTTATAGCAATCGGTGCATATTTTTTCTTTTCTGACTCGCCCGATTCATCTTTTATTAAGTCCCATTATTTTTGTTTATTGATTGATTCTGATATTTGTTTGTCATGATGCATTTTTTTAGCCAAATTAATTACTTTGTGATAAATTTGTTTATAGTTATTGTAGGAATTTATAAATTCTGTTGACATATTTCTTTCTTTAATGCTTCTGCTTAAAAATTTTAATCTTTCACTAGATTTACAAATGCCAGGTGTGATCCATTGATTTTTAATTTTTTTGTTTATAGTCACTTTTCTGAGAGGTATTACAGTGTCAAAATAATAAGTTAGGGTTTTAAAAATTCTTTATATGCAGTATCAGTGTCATGCTGTTGATAAACATTTTCCCAGTTCTCCCCGAGAGTAAGTAATTTAAATATTTATTACTCTCGTCATTAGTTACCCTAATGTATTTGTATATAGCTTAGTTTTGTTTGGAATTCTTTCCTGGAAGTGAATCATGATCTATTTGAAGTATTTGTCCAAAATGGTCTGACAGAGTTGTTTCAAGCCCTGTAACTCTGGGTTTAAAATTATTTGCTCGATAGCAGAGTTTGTCTTTTTGTATATCCTAGTAGGTCCATTTATCACTGCTTGTAAACCGAACATATTAAGTAAAACTTCTAGTTTTTCGTTATTTCTATTATTTTTTAGGAAACTGATGTTTAGGTCTCCTATTATTATAACTTGGTCTTTCATTTTATGTATATAGTCTAAAATTATCTCTAAACTATCAAGCATAATTTGGATATTGCTGTTAGGGTTCCTATATATGCAAACAGTAATTATTTTGAAGTGTACAAGCTTGACAATACTAACTTCGAAATGTTCATCGAGATTTAAGTTCTCAAAATTTGTTATAGGTTTAACTAAAATATTGGATCTTACATATATGCATGAACCTCCATTTCTCTTGTTTTACCTGCAATATTTGCTGACTAGTGAGAAATTTGGTAAATTATAGCAACTTATTTCAACATCAATTAGCCAATGTTCTGTAAAACCAAGTACATCTATATTGAGCAAATTTGTATTTAGAAGAATTTTATTCCTTAAACTTTGAACATTTTGGTGAAAAATTTTTAAGGAATTTTTATTTGAACCTATATCATCTCTAAGGTATTGTCATTTTGTATGACTATTCAGATGGTCCATTACTGTTTCTATCTTGAGACACTGTACTTCACCTCAAAGATGTTGCAATTTTGTAACACTACACTGACGTCCCATGTCATTTTCTATTTTGGAACACTGCGCTTCACCAGTCTGCATAATATTTTTGCCTTGATGTGTGATGTCTATTTCTATTTTGGGACTCTATAATTCACTTGTTTGCATAGTATTTTTACACAAACCTGGACAAATGTTTTTCTCAACCACTTCCACCGCTTTGACTATACGTTTTCAGGAACACAGGAATGAATGACTTTACAGAGACGATTCCCAAATTTTTGAGCTCCCCTCCTATTCAGGTGTATCCCATCTCTGGCTATGTCAAATTTCCCAATCCAGCAGTTGCCATCAACCATGAGGCAATCACGTACAGAACATAACCATTCCAGCTTTGTGTTAATTCTTCTTATAAAACGTTCACTTACATTTCTCCAGTGCAGGATTCCACTGATTACAATTTTCGTTTTAGGAACCTGTTTCCTTATACAGTCTACTAGGTCCATGGTATCCCCCATAATTTCAGTAGCTGATATTCCACGTCTAATGTTGTTGGTGCCTGCATGTATCACAATTACATCTGGACATACCGTTTTCCAATCAGTCTTCCCTACTTGGTGTCGTAGCTCTTCTATTCTAATTCCCGGGAAACAGCGAACATCATAGCCCTTCCTTTTACATTCCTCCCCAGCAAATTTTAATAGAGTCACCCAGTACAACCACTTTCAAAGTTGCTCTGCGGCACTCCTCTCATTCACTTTTGTTTGCTATTTCCTTTGACTTGGTTGAGTTTATGTTTTGTAGACAATTGTATTTATTTGCAGAGAAAAAGGGTTTGTTTTGAACTTGTCAAGAATGATGTAGAGGCTGTCATGGTAAAACTGTTCCACCTCGGCGGTACTGTTTACGGTTTATAACCTGAATGAATTCATTTTCGCTGCTTGCCAGGTGATTACTGTCCTTTTTTGATTTCTCATTTAGTTTACTTTTGAGTTCCTCATTTTCACTTGTTAATTTTTTTATATCACCTAAGGCATTCTTTAGATCTTTGTTCAGCAGATCTATGATCATCTGCAGCGACGCTATCATTTCAGTCTCACATTTTGGAACTGTTTTCTGAGGTCGTGAATCAGCACTTTTGTATGTTCCATTTTGCAAGACTATATCATCACCAATGCAGCTGTCTTCACTCACACTATTTCTACCATCACTACTAGTTGACGCAACACCATTCATAACTCCATCCGCACCTGATTTCTCTAAGATATCATTAACTAACTGGTTCTTATTACATTTCGCGTCCCTAGCCAGTGCCATCTGTAGTTTGCCAGATGTGAATTTCCAGGAAAACCTCTATAACTGCTTATGCACATGTCAGTGCCTTCTTCCTAAACCATCATGTCCATACAGGATTGCCTTGATTTTGTGCTTATGTTTGTAGAAGTTGTTGTGACAAACAAATATAAGAATGTTAACAGCTAGTCTTGTTGGTGGTTGTGTCTTGAATTTGCAGGTGCAAGATGCTAAAGAGGCAGCTGAAGTGAGGCAAGTAGTGCTGCAGAGTGGAGCCAAAGTGGGACTGTGCCTTGTAAAGCCTGAATCTCTTAAGCTCAATGTCCTAGCTTCTGGCACCGCGTCTGCAAAGAGCAAGGTTACTGAGAAGTTTCTTACAATACGGGTGAGTAACCACCAGTAGAAGTACTGTTGTAGTGTGTAACAGAGTGCTTTTTCAACCTGGATGTGTTATGTGCTGAAAAAAATCCAGTTGGAAGTTGAGTTCTTATTGCTAATCCAGTTTCTAGAAAATATTGTATGTCTTATGGACTTTACTTTTAACAAAATTGGATTTCATCTGAAGTTCTCCCAACGGTGAATGTTAGGACTGTGGTCTTTTGGGATATTATAGTATGTGGTTTGGTATAAAATGGTGTTCGAGGAATGAAAGAAGTGAAATAGCATGGCTGCTAGCAGGGGTGTAGCAATTGAAAGGAATAAGAAGAAACACAAGTAAAGGAAGGTGCCCTTTATGTTCAGGCGAAGAGGATGTCAAACACATATTACTGGATTGCTTGGAAACTAGAAACTAGAGAGTGACATTTTTAAATGAAAAGTGGTTAAATACGAATAAAGAGATAGCTTACAGGAAAATATTAAGATGCACTAATAAAGATCAGAAATTTAGACAAAGTGAAATGTAAGTGGTTTAATAAAATTACAAAAGTATAAAAAAAATCATAAGCATCAAATAATGATGGGCTACTGAAGGTAACCTCAACAATTATAAGAACTGAACTCAAATATATTATTATTATTATTATTATTATTATTATTAATTATTATTATGTAGTTTGGTAAGTAGGTACCACTATTGAAACGTTGGTATCCATGGTCCAAGTTACATGACACTACATCCCAGAACATGGTAACCTCAAATTTTCACATTTCTGTTCTCGGATACAGTTATAGTGAAAACAGTTTATAGTTTAGTATTTATTTGTTTTAATAATGACCACACATAATGAGAAAGTTATTAATGTAATTATATGTAAACTTCAATAGTCAGAAGAGTGTTATGATTGCCCCTGATGATGATCCCAAGGTATCAAAACACCAAAAAAGGGCTAAGACAAAACCAAGTATTTGAAGACAGCTGTGTTATATTTGATGGTTTCCTGTGGATTAATTTTAATTATAATGTATGTGTTTGACGAAATTTCTTGAATTTTGCTTCAAAGATAAGGTATTCTTATAATGTGCTTCATTTTAAAGTCTAATTGCCCTGTCCTCTGAACATAGTGATATCCATTTGATGCAGTAAGTTGGACTGCAAGTGAAACTGCTGAAGCTGCAGGCACTTCCAGAGCCCCGATACACAAATTTGAACGTCAGCTGTCCTGTTGGTCAAGGACCATTACTAAATGTCATATACATTTGTAAATGCAGCACAACTTTTTTAGTCCATATTTATGTATTTACATCAAGTAGGCAAAACTGTTCAGTGTGGACCAGAAATAGACTTATTCAAATGTCTTCAGCCAGGGTGGAAGTTTGTTATGTGTTGTGTGTATGAAAAGTAATGACCTGTAGCTTATTCCATTAAATGTTGTTTTCTAGGGTAGATTAGAGTACACTAGGGTAGGCACCGCAGTGACCCTTGCACCTCGACCGTTTCCGATCTCTTGTGCAACCCTTTGCTTAAGCATTCAGCAGCCCCACACTTTGAACAAAGTGCAGTACTTTGCTTATGGAGATGTAAGCAAAGTCACCTAGTTTCAAGAAATGATGGCCTAATTCTTAATACTGCCAGTGCCTCACAGTCACAAAGAACATGTTAGACTGTTTCAAATGCTTGTGTACATCTATCACACCTGGGCTGTCTACCAGCCACAGTTTAAGTAGATGTCCTTTTAAATTACAGTGCCCTTTTAGCAACCCTGTCATTGTTCTTAGCTGGCTTCTGCTCAAGTTGAGTAATTTCCCAGCTCTTTTAGCAGAGGATCTTATAAGATAGCTCTTAACTTGCCTTTGTCCATGAATGGACTGCCAATACTCCTTGTGTTTCCTGCTTGTCCATCCCCTGATATGCCAAGGGCAGGCTCAGGTCCTGTAAGTGGATGTGAAGAGCCTTGCCTGGCTAATTAATTAGCTATTTCATTTCTGTCAATCCCCCCATGTGTCCTGGCACCCATAGCACCTTGACCCCCTTATGTTCTGCCAGTTTCACCAGGGATTGATGGCAGTCAACATTATTCCTAATTACAGTAAAACAGTTACTTAAGCCACAAATGACTAACCATTTTTCACTCATCTGGGATATTTTGCAGCATCAGTTGGTAGTTTGTTACTGGTGTTTTCGGACAGCATGTCAGTCCCATCTTCAAGGATGAAGATTGGACTGACATGCTGTTGTGAAACAAACTACCATCACTGTGCAACATCCTAGGAGAGTGGTTAAGTACAGCAGAGCGAAAGCCTAAGATCTCACAACTAACCAACCAACAAACCATGTGACAAAATGGCTGACTGACTGACTAACCAACTGACCAACCGCCTGATTGACTGTCTGTCGGACTGGAATGAAGTCTTTATTGAGAAGTTAGTAATAATTCACCTACTCAAGAAATTTCGTACCTAGTATGGAACCCAAAGGTTTATTACCTTGTTCACTATCCTGAACCGGATTTGTGTAGCATACACTCACAAACATTACTTATTTAATGCCCACTTTGATCACATGGACCCATGTATGCCTCGGTGTTCAGTGAGGTTTCTTTCCTCGTGTTTTCTGACCAAAATTTTGTATGAATTTCTGATCTGTGTCATGTGTGCTCTCTGCCCATCTCCTGTCCCATCATCATAATCATCCAAATAACAATGTGAACTTTGTCAAGCACTTCATTGAGCAATGATGGCATAAAGAACTGAAAATTATGGACTTTGAGAGAAGTTTAAACTATCCTATTTTTTTGTTTCAGATAGTAAACATCAAAGTACATCATGACTCGTAATGAACTTTGTATTAATAATGTATTAATAAAGCAGCTGTCATTTATACTCATGAGTCATGAGTATAAATGACAACCACTTTATTAATACTCTGCCATATTTAGGTCAGTTAGACCATCATCAGGGAGATAATTAGATTGTGTTCTGATGCAAGTAATAAAGGCTTACATCAATTTGTGTTGATTTTAGTTGTTTTTTCATCCATCTGTCCATATTATTTATCTATTGTCTGTGGCAGATGATAAATGATTTGGATGGACAAATCAAAAGAAGAGTAATGTCAACCTCCTCCAATTCCGAATCAATTACTACAAAAAAAAATATGCGTATCCTTCACTTACAATGGAATGTATGCATGGAAGATTGTGGAGTTTTGAAAGATGCAAGTCTCAGAATATCTTTCAAAGCTAATAGCACAATTAATAATAAACTACTAAACTGTGAACAAAGCAATCCATATGAAAACAGTGGCAATTACCAATTACTTTGCCATGACTGTGGCAACATGTAGGCATTGGACAGAATGGTTGCAACTTGCAAATGCATTCTGCAGAACACATATTAGATTCAACAGTCTAACATGCCTACTCACGTGGGACATGCATATGAGAAAACTGACAATGCCATACATCTAATACAACAAGTCCAGAGAGGTTGGAGAAGGAATGTTTTGAAAAATATGCATGTTCACTTGAATCAAAGAGTGACAAAACACTGGTGAACCCAGCCCCCTGTTCAAAATTATGGGTCAACTCAGGGTATGCAGCAGCTGTAGGCAGGATGTTCCTCCACAGTGTTTGGTAGATAGGTACCAACATTTTGGAAGAACATGCTGCCTACAGCTGCTGTTTACCCTGAAAATTGTTGCAACATATTCCTACTAAAGTTGGTGCCCATCTACTAGACTACATTCAAGAACACATCAGTTTTCTTAGTCATTGCCATGAGAACCTCTAATCTCACATTGAACATCATTGAACATTTGTTCGTTGCTACAGGTAAATGAAATGAAGGACTGTGAACTAGAGCTTCCAGTTGTGCGTGCAGACAAGCGTTACTTTTCACTTAATCACCGAGGAGACAGCAAGGACACATGGGGCCTTGTGTCAGACGTCACAGTGCAAGATGGAGGAACAATTATTACACTTAGGAGCATTATTCAGGTAAGCTGTTCAGATCATCAGCTGTTTCTTTGGCCTTACTGACTTTGCCATATTTCTTGTGCTTGTCTTGTAAATGGCAAGATATTAACACAAATAAACATAGGTCTTTTGGGTAGAATGTCTGGTATTTTTGTCTGATTTTAACCAAAATTGAATCTGGTTGACAGAGTATAGTAGAAGTCCCTGGTATAAAATTTTATGTAAGTCTGCCTGTGGAAACTGAGTTGTTCCTTATAGACAGACAGACAGACAGGTATGTGGACAGACATGCTCTTTGCATTGTACCAAAAAACTAGAATTGACTGTGGTAGGAAACATTATTAGTTGAAACAAGTACTTGTTGACAGACTGTACTACGGGAAAAAATTATTGAAATGATGCAGCAATTGCTATTTAACAGTTAGACTTGGAAAATAAATTTTAACTTTGCCTTAAAACTGCTGCATTTATTTTTTGCTCCACATTTAGAAGCATGATCTTAGAAATCCTCTGAAGATCTTTCTACAAGGGACTTGATAAATCATGCAAATAGGTCTCGTCCTTTTCCTACAAATTCTCATTGGTCCTAATTACATTGCCATTGCCCCTTTTCCCCCTTCACATCCTCATTATAGCAATTAACTAGACACACCTACTCCAGTTCAATATATCAGAAACTTTCTTGAAAGGGTAGCTTAGCTGGTCAAGAAATTCCCAGCCTCTTACAGAGCCTGGAGTGGTCTATGTTCTGAGTTAAATGTATCCTGATACCCTATTATTTTAACACATTCACTGCCAAAGTTGACCATGGTTGATTTAATTATTTACGTTTTAATTTGCCAGCGTCGACTTTAGTCGATCTAAAATTTATTCTGCTCTTTTGCCTTAAATAGGCCACGCACACAATAATTTCTTTCAGGAAACATATTTTACATCTTTATTAATCCCTAGCTGACAACTAGAAAAAATATATGCCTTTTCTATATAATTTTATATATTATTATAACATGGCTCAACAGCCCTATATGGCTTGGGCCTTCTCTTTCGAGGTTACTTGGTGTTGTGCATTTGTGGCAGTGAGTGACCAGCTCACTGGCCGTGCTGTTCGACTCAATCCTGATGTGATTGCCAAGCCATTGGCAGTCAGTCAGAGACTTGGGTGAGAAATGCTGCGAATTTTGTTTACGAGCATTACTAGTTCTATTCATGCCCGTAAGATTCTTTTACATGCGTAAATCTACGACATGGGACGACGGCTTTACTTCCCTCGAAGGAAGTGGTGCTCCGGATTTTTATCACCTTAAAAATCCTTCGACCTCGGTCGGGATCGACCCACGACCTTGGTCCAGTGGCGAGTATGCTAACCACAAGTCACGAGGTCGACTTTATGTATTATTATATTTTATAATTTATAAGATGAGCACTAGTTGTTTAACAATCATTAAATCCCTGGCAATTTAACACCTACTGGGATTTAAATACCCGGCAGTGAAAGTGTTAAGATCCGTTCTGATAGCAGCCATCTGTACATAGACCTTCCAAGGTATCTCTTTCCTTCAGGTTTACCAATTACACTTTCTTAAGAATTTGTCATTTTCTGATGCATGCTATCCTACTTATGTCATGTCCATTGATTCAATTGCATTACAATATTTTGTGACAGGGACATACAAAGAAGCATCTCATTATGCAGTTTTACCCACCCTCCTGTTTCTCCCTCTTAGGTTCAGATAATCTCCTTCGTACTTTTTCTAAAACACCCCCCAGTGTAGGTTCTTTTTCTTAGGTGAAAAGCTAAGTTTCACACCCATAATATCAAGTTAATTGAAAAATTCAGTATTTTCATTATTTACGTCCAGTTATTAAGGAAGAGAAATATTCTGATTTGAACATACTTTAATTCCACCAAGTTATTTGTGATTGATTTGTTTAAATAACTGCGCAGTCAGAAAAGAATGTTCGGTTAGCATAGGATGTGAGGTGTAGTTAGTGATTACATTGTCAGTGCAGCAGAGCTCTCAAGAAAAGGTCAAATCTCTGTTGCAGGGTAAGTAAAAAGGATCTTTACACTTTTAAACATGTGTTTTAAGAAGTAAGATTCACACAGTAATGAAAGTTGCAGGGCATGAAGAATATCTTTTAAAGTTTTAAATGTTTGCTTTGTTAGTTGTATCAGCAGCTGATACATGTGCTGCAATCACAACAGGGAATATAGCAACACACGTGCAGTAAGCTAAGTGAGCATTGGGGTGTTGTGAAAAAAAATCAGTGATGAAACTGCAAAAATGGTTTTGTAGAAATTTTGGGCTGAACCCGTGTACCCATGCGAGGAGTTGAACCACATTTCTTCAGTTGTCCAGCCCATATTCTAGTCACTATACTGACTACTCTGGCAGGCTGTCTTTCCTACCAGATCATATGTTTAATCTGAGTGAGTCTATGCAGTTAACAGACAGTGGTTGTCTCTGCAGAGGCAGAAGTTCAGGATGCCTGCCTGTTGATGAAGCAGCTGTAGTCTGAATGTAACAGGCATTTATGCCCAGTGCATGAAAATCAGACATGCTAACTGGGAACTGTACATTCTTCAGCCAACAGTTTGGAGAATTTCTGGGAAGCAAGTGCAGTGGGTGTGAAAATTTGGAATAGATGAATAATTCCATTCCCTTAAAATTAATAATGGTAATAATATGGTAGTGTATTAATTACCCATAAATGAAATCATCCACATTTTTGTATCTTAGGTTATTTTTATCTTACCTCTTCGCCCATGTGTGTTTATTCTGTTTGCATTAGTTCATTTGTACTATAGCATTGATTATGTGCTGTGAGCAAGTGGACGCCCTTCAACTTGTGAAACTGTGACGGTGGTTAATAGATCTATATTCACTAATTTCTACGGGAATATTCTGTATTATGGAGGTAGTTGCCATTGAGTAATTGTTATTTTATTCCATGATGCAGGTTCTGAATCATTTCACTGAATCTGTGAATGTGTACTATATGACAAGACGTGGAAATGAGGTGGAGTGTATTGGCACAGTGGAGTCTGGGTACCATATAAACCTACCCCTCTCTGCTGTCTACACACCTACCAATGAGCTTTTCTTCAGTGTAAAAGGGTTTGTACTCGATAAATCTTATTAAACATTATCCCCCAAAATATTCTAGTCCTGCCTTAATGCAACAATTCAAATGACATTTATGTTTTTACCAGCATGCCAAAGAAATGAAGGTTAGTTGATCTACTGCCTTCCCCCCCCCACCCCCCCCCCCCCCCCCCCCCCACATTTCTGCTGGACAGAGATACAGAGATCATAGCTGTGGGGTGGCTGTAGAACCACTGGACATGACATTTTTTGTTCACAGTGTGGTGAAAAAACCAGCTGGGCCCCTTGCTGCCAACTGAACTTGTTAGTGGTTATATAATGCTATGGCTGGGAGGTTATGGCCCACCCTACATTGCTGATCTCACACTCAGTGATTTCTGTCTCTGTGGTCGTTGTAAGAAGCACCTGGCTAAGAAGTGATTTGCAGCAGACACTGACATGAAGCAAGCTGTTTCCTCCTGACTACAGACATTTGACACTAATTCCTTCTACACTGGGATATAAGCCTTGATGTCGTGGCAGCAAAAATGCTTAAATATCAGTTGTGACTACATGGAGGTCTGATGTGTATGATCTCTATGCCAAGTATTCAGTGAAGTCAGAATAAAGTGCTTGGCATCACCATGTTTGTTAACATTTTTGTTTACTCTTATGTATGTGAATGTATGCCCCCTCTCCCCACACACACACACACACACACACACACACACACACATGTGCTTGCATGCGCTTACATGTCAGCTGGTCATAAATGTGCCTCTTGCTAGGTGGCATACTGGCCCAAGAGGGCAGAGGCAAATGGAGTGGTCATCACTCCCAGTTTAGATCTGATCCTTTGTAGCAGAATACTGGTAAATGCATCTCAAATCAAGAGAACAAGTTTGATTGCTGCTGTGATACTTGAAAGAATCAACAAAAGAGGAACTGGATCCAGCCATGAGGTCCATACTTCGTAAAGATCAAATCTTACCCCACACACCTAATCCAGAGTGAACTGTAACAGGGGTCACCAGTGATGTAGAAAGTGTGATGTAACATCTGTCACCTGAAGTACTGAAGGAGGTGTCACATGCAACTTGCCACATATAAGGCAATCCAGACCTCAGAGGACAAGTGCCTCTGTGGTTGAATATGATTCACTAAGGGCCCTACAGGATAAGGACATGCTGATTCTACCAGGAGATAAGGGTGATGTTGCACTTGTAATGACAACGAAGATTATGTAGGAAAAATTAAAGACCTCTTAGATGAGCAGAACTGCAGTCTTCTAATAACATATCTAACTAGAGTAATAGAAGGGAATGTGACCATACTGATCACAGAATCAGGAATTACAGAACACTAATTCAAAGCTTTGCAGTGCTATCAAAGCTCTGTGGACAACCAAACACACTCACACACACACACACACACAAAAGTGACACTTTGACTAATTGTACACATGATTAGTATACCAGCATACATTGTGGCAAAGCATCTAGCGTAACGTTTCAACCATTAGCAGGATAACACTAGGCCACTGGATCAAGTTCAAGCATGCTGAGATGCTAGACAAAACATTGGGTTACATGGACTTACTTGTTAAGTAAGTGATAGAAATATGGCTACACTGAGTAATATCCATAAGGAAAGAGATTTCAAATTTAGGGAAGCATAGAACCATCAGACTTCCACAGGTCTTGGACAAACCCTGGGATGGTTATTTGAACAATGGCCAACAGTGACTAATTGATATGTGGAGGATAATTCTCCAGCTTAAGTAACAAAGGATTGTATCCATAGTGGGAGTGATGACCATGAACATGGTTTTTAATCCAAATTTGATGTGGCTTATCACCCAAGTGCATTTTAGTAAACTGTCCTTTTGTTGTAGGTACACGGTTTCAGTAAAACCATTTGTCTGGAAAGACTTGCAGAACCAGCTTACAACAACAAAGCTTCTACAATGTGATCCGAAGAACAAGGATAACGTGGAACCTTTTTTTATGAAGGTCAGTGTAATTTCTGTTTAATACCTGTTGGATTTTGGGCTTGATGAATTTTGCTCTTAAATTTAAGTAGAGTACATGATGTATGTATTTAACTGAATAACACACACACACACACACACACACAGAGTGTATCTAAAATGCTTGGACAAATTTCAGAGGTGTGTTCTTCACACCAAAACAGGGAAAAAAGTTCATATCAATATATGCCTGCAAACACTTAGTTTTCCAGGTGGAGCTCCCATGTTTGCCTAACCTCAGTCCTTTAGATTTTTATCTGTGGGGAGATTTAAAAACCCTAGTGTATTCAGCTTCAGTTTAAAATAAAGAGACGCTTCACCAAGACATGTTTGATGCCTGTCAAACCATTCACAACCACCTTGGGACCTTTGAGATGTTGCAGCAGTCCATAATCAGACATGTTCATGCATGCATGCATGGTGGAGGACATTTTGAGCATGTGTTGTGAATTGTGACTTGATAAACAATAAGAACTCAACAGTTATTAAATTGGGCATGTATATTGTAAATGTATTATTTCAGTTGTAAGTAAAATATTACATAGTTAAGGTATTTATTGTTGAATGTAATCTTTCAGTTAAACTCAAAAGCCACTCATTTCCAGACATGATTATACAAAATTTGTTTCTCTGTTTTGATGTGAAGAACTCACTCTTGAAGTTTGCCTAAGCATTTTAGATACACCCTGTTTATATTATTTCCTTCTCTTGTACATTTGAAATCAGTGATTGTTGTATGTGCCATGTAGTTTAGCACTATAAAATTTTATGTTTTGGCCTGTAGAGAGTATTTATGTGTTCCATGCCATTCTTAATAAACAACAATTATTTCCATAAATAGCATTAACCAGTTTGTCTTGTAGTGGAGTTGCCATATGTTTTCTCTGAGGTAGAAACTGAATTTTTAATATTATTGGATTGCTTGTAGGCTTTGAAGGGTTATCAATATGATCTATAAATTGTCATGAATTGTTAGTGGTAAACAAATAATTTTGAACATTTGCCTATGTAATCCATGATTGTGAATTTGAGGAGGAGTAAAGGTAATAATTTTCTATATAGTCTTCTCGGGCGCACAGCCGCGTCAATTTGTTTGAATACAACGTTTCGGGGACTAGCTCCGTCCCCATCCTCAGGCAAAACTGATTTAACATACAACTCGTCTGTCCCGTGTTTTTCTACCTTCCGCGGCAGGGAGAATCAGACCGGTTTTGTAGTACCCACAAACAGTTAAGTTGGTGGGCGGGCTGTTGACTGTTGTGCTCCCACGCCTCGCTGCGAGGTCCTTATCTGACGTATTGCAGGCTGCCAGGCTCTGCTGAGTATGAACCCGCCATCCTTGTTGATGTTTTCCGGATGTAATTTTATTTCAATGGCTTCTTTTATTATGCGGTCCATGTATCCTTTTGTCCTGGCTAGTCTGCAGGTGTTGTTGAATTCTATCTTGTGGCCTGTTTCCAGGGCATGTTGAGCAACTGCTGATTTTTCTGGTTGCCCCAGTCTAAGGTGCCGTATGTGCTCTTTACGCCTCGTCTCGATCGTTCTTTTTGTCTGGCCAATATACGTCTTTCCGCATTCACATGGGATGCCGTATACGCCGGGTATCTTTAAACCAGGGTCATCCTTCACTGGTCTGAGCATGTGGCAGGTTTTCTTTGCTGGGACGTGTATGGTTCTGATGTCGTACTTGGATAGAAGTCTGCTGATTTTATTGGAAGTGGATTGTTGGTATGGCAGAAGTGTTGTAGAAGTTGGTTTTTCGTTGTTTTCTAGGTACACCGGGCAAAGACGATCTGCAATACAGAAAGCATAGGAGAAGAGCTACAGCATTTAAAAAAGACCTTCAGTAAAAATGGTTACAGCGATCGGGATATCAGTCACGCCCTTAACTCAAAAAGGAAACAAAAAGAAAACAATGAAAAACCAACTTCTACAGCGCTTCTGCCATACCAACAATCCACTTCCAATAAAATCAGCAGACTTCTATCCAAGTACGACATCAGAACCATACACGTCCCAGCAAAGAAAACCTGCCACATGCTCAGACCAGTGAAGGATGACCCTGGTTTAAAGATACCCGTCGTATACGGCATCCCGTGTGAATGCGGAAAGACGTATATTGGCCAGACAAAAAGAACGATCGAGACGAGGCGTAAAGAGCACATACGGCACCTTAGACTGGGGCAACCAAAAAAATCAGCAGTTGCTCAACATGCCCTGGAAACAGGCCACAAGATAGAATTCAACAACACCTGCAGACTAGCCAGGACAAAAGGATACATGGACCGCATAATAAAAGAAGCCATTGAAATAAAATTACATCCGGAAAACATCAACAAGGCTGGCGGGTTCATACTCAGCAGAGCCTGGCAGCCTGCAATACATCAGATAAGGACCTCGCAGTGAGGCATGGGAGCACAACAATCAACAGCCCGCCCACCAACTTGACTGTTTGTGGGTACTACAAAACCGGTCTGATTCTCCCTGCCGCGGCAGGTAGAAAAACACGGGACAGACGAGTTGTATGTTAAATCAGTTTTGCCTGAGGATGGGGATGGAGCTAGTCCCCGAAACGTTGTATTCAAACGAATTGACGCGGCTGTGCGCCCGAGAAGACTATATTGAATCATGTCGCCGCGAAAGTTTTAAAACTTATAATAATTTTCTAAATACTTACTTGTATTATTCAAAATTCACACAATATCCTGAGATTGTTAAGTTACAGATACAAAGTCACATCGATTCATCTGTCTTCTTTTGGAATTACCATGCTTCTTTGTTGTCATTTTATGTTCAAATGTCTTTTGTATTATCCTCGTCTTAAATTCTGATTCATCCCTTGCTATCTGTCATTTTATGCATGAATTTGATGGTTTTTGGTTCTTCAGAGTAATGTGTTGTTATTTGTATAATTTCTCAGGTTGTTGGAGAGATGGAACAGGTGTATTATGAGAAAACAAGTCGACACACTATGTCGAGCACATGTTACAACATCCACTTGAGGCCTGCAGTTATCCTCAAGAATTTCCTTCCTGTAGATCTGATATGTTGTATACAGGGCATCCCCACAGAAAAGAAAATTAAAGCTGGAGAAAGTATACAGATGCCTACAGCAGAACCAGGCAGTACTGTTATTGTGCTTAGAGTGAGTAGCTTTCTTGCTTGGGTCTTTAATGTCTTCAATAGGATGCATTATTTTGTCTGATAGAAAGCAAGTTGTTACATTTTTACACAACTGGTGTTTAGATTTTAGTCTTTTGGGATATGGCACCTTGTCAGTTGGTAAATAGTTACCAACAGATTGGAAGAACTTGTTGCCTCCAACTTCAGGGTCAGGAGTCCAAAAAGGATGTAAGCTCTTGGACCCTGAAGGTGGAGGCACTGAGCTCATCCGAAACGTCTGTAAGTGTGTATGTGAATAATTAAATTTTTGGTAAATACCAGCAGTTAATACACAGCATATTTGACAGACAGCATGTGCATAATTATTTTGAGAATAAATAAATGTAAATGATTCTTCAGTTTTTGAAGTACTGTGTTCATTGTTTTGTAATGTAAATGTTGAATGTTGAAGACCACCACATCATCATCAATATTTGGTGCTTTGTTCCTGTTTTTTTTTAAACAAATGTGCTTTATTTTTATCTCATGTGCAGATTGTGGATTACCTGGAAAAAGAATGGTCCTGCAAACATGAAATACAGCTAAATGCACCAGACTTTGCTGTATGGACCTTTGATTCCTATGATAGTGTTCAGAAGGTTTCTCTGGACCTTGGAATGAATACCTTGAGTAAAAAGGGCTCCATAGTTATGTCACTGTATTGTCCTTTCTGGATGCTGAACAAGACTGGGGTCATGCTGACATATCGGGTGAGTTGGCATATGTATGTGCTTTTAAACTTTTCTCGTGACTGTTTTTCAGATTTTTGGCTGATAACCATTTGCTGATTACAGCAGCTAACATGTATTTTCTTGATCTTAAAGGATTTTCTGTTTGTTATCCAACAGTTTAATTATGAGGAGCATGATCTAATTCTGTTTGTTTTCAGTTTCAGTTATTAGATATTCTTTACATGCATTAATAATTTTGGTTTTAACAGACGACAGCTTGAACTGTTTATGTGAGAGTAATAGGTTTGTTAGATTGTATTTTAACTTGAACACCAGAGAGTTAATTCCTTTCTACATGTTTAGTTTAAAGATTTTAAAATGTTAATGAAGTGCAATTGTGAATGGAGAAGAGTGTCCCCAGATATGAAGGGTAGTTGTAAGTATGTTGAGTGTGTAAGGACTTTTAGTTTAGAATGCTGGGATAAAAATAATCTCCTGTCTTGAAGCTGTAACAGGGACTGAGAATTGATGATTTATTTGGAACGGTTTGGCCAACATTGTAAGTGCATGTGAACTGGTACATCGACTGTTAGAAGTTTTTGTATAATAGGTGGTTAGGAGTCGATGGTTGTGGATGTAATGAAGTGGAGTTTGTGTATGTTGGGTCTGAATTAAATAATTGACAGAACCTTTGAGGAATAAATATACCTTCAATGATGTTTCTAAGAGTGGTCACCTTCAAAGAGCTTGCTGTCTGATTTTATACCTGCAGTCTTTGTCTGTATCATGTCTGCAAATATTGCTGGAAATAAATTTCTAGAAGTCCCCCTGCCCACCCATTTTTTCCCCCTTGTCACATTTCTCTGAATATCTTCAGGCAGTTCAAAATAAGACCATTTTAAGGAGACTGAATTTTGAAAAGGGAACATGAAAACTTTACTTGGGACCAAATATTTTCAACACTAGTGTTTGTTTTTTGGCCAAACATCACTGTACCAAAAGTACTGTTTGGAAAGGTGAATTGTCATAATGCAAAATCCACTTGTACAGGTATAACAAATTGAATGCAGTGCTATAAATATTACAGAATTTGGAGCTAGGGAAAGCATAGTCAAAGTGGCTTAGGAAGATAATTTTTCGCATTTGGATCATTTCTGAGATTTTTTAACATCTGGAACTTGTACCGTGTGTAACATCTTCTCCTCCTCCTTCATATCGCTTGACCCACGCAGAAGCCTGCATTTTAGCTATTCTTGCCCCTCCATAAACTTACTGTAACATTTTGTAAATGTTCTTGGCATTTTTTCTCCAGTTGGTTTTGTTTTTTGTTGTTGACCTTAGTAATAAGGATTGTTTTAACAGCCGAACAAAAGATTATACCAGTGAAACACGTAGTCACTTCATTGTACTTGCACCAACTCATCCGTGTTGTTTGCTGCTGCACAAAATAATTAGTCTGTTCAAAATGGTAACTTCAAAAATTGCCATACATTAGACACAACATGAGTTTCTGATCAGTTGAGAATTTGCTTGCAAAATGTGAAGGCAGCATAGTGTATCCCATTATTTTTATATCCAGATTGAACAGTGGAAAACTTAATGAGTAAAATTCCTGTGGAATTACTAGTCTGTGTATAAATCTTCAAAACTCGTAGCTCATTGCATTATTTCTTAGAGATATGTGCTAAATTATCATAAACTTTTTTTAATACCATTTTCACCGTGCATCTTCATTTAATGTTTCACAAACCAACTAAATGCACATTCATTGATACTATATTATATAGTTACTAACTACCCCTGCATATGTATCAGTCCTTCACAGACCATCATGAGGGTTTTTTTTAAAAAAACTACACTTATTATACATCCATAAATTCAGGCTTTATCGTCTGTAGTCAGATCACTTTTAGTTTTGTTAAGTTATAATAACCCTTTAAAAATGGATATGTTTAAAATTGTAGAGTATAAAACACTGTATGAAATCATAAAAAGTTAAAAAGTTTGTAGTGGTTGCATATACGATGTTATATAGCATCACAAATGCACTATTTACGCACTTCACTCACTGGGTGATGCGTAGAATCATGGTGTTTGGGTTAGAAGATCATATTTGGGTTCAGCTGCTTGGTTTTGTGTTTTGTCGTGATATGTGTTCCTGTCTATTGAACGTCTTGTAGACTGTGCTGTGGGATCGTGACAGCACAGTCTACAAGACGTTCAATAGACAGGAACACATATCACGACAACACACAAAACCAAGCAGCTGAACCCAAATATGATCTTCTAACCCAAACACCATGATTCTACGCATCACCCAGTGAGTGAAGTGCGTAAATAGTGCATTTGTGATGCTATATAACATCGTATATACAACCACTACAATCTTTTTAACTTTTTATGATTTTATACAGTGTTTTATACTCTACAATTTTAAACATATCCATTTTTAAAGGGTTATTATAACTTAACAAAACTAAAAGTGATCTGACTACAGACGATAAAGCCTGAATTTATGGATGTATAATAAGTAATTTTTTTAAAAGAAAACCCTGATGATGGTCTGTGAAGGACTGAAACATATGTAGGGGTAGTTAGTAACTATATAATATAGTATCAACGAATGTGCATTTAGTTGGTTTGTGAAACATGTTGTAAACTTGTTTAAGAAGCCATGACATGCTTTCAGTCCTGATGATTTTCTTACTTTTGAATTTCAATTAATGAAGTAGTTTCTTGATACTCTTTCAATAACAGTGAATATACATCTGTGATTTGCTGTGCAGTTTCTGAACATTATCCGTGTAGGACACCAGGACGGCTAATTGAGAATCTGATTTGGTTTAATTGTCCCGGTGTAGCATCAGACATCATTTAAGTTATAATAATTCCTCAAGTTGTAACAGAAACCAAATGTGTTCCCTCTATCAAAATCAAAATATGCTTTCATAACTATACATATAAACTTAATTTGTGTTAAAATGTTATGATATTTGATGTTACTGTATAGTAATTTTTCCATAATAAACAAAATCATGTTTTTCTGTAATGGCAGACGTTCTGCAGTGTATATCTGTGGTTCGACATGAAGGGGAAAGATCTGTGTTTTAGTGCATTTGTAGTTTATTTAACAAAGATGTCAGTAACTCATACTGTGAAATGTTGTATGATGCAATGTTAATGATGATAATTTGTTAGTATGTGGAAATGAGTGTTCATGGCCTAATTTAAGATTCTGTCCTGGCATTTACCTGGAGGGACTGAATAAAACCAACCATAAAATGCCTCACTCAGGTTAGTCATTGTCCTGGCTGAAGTTTTTAAGTGGACACCTTATGAACGCAAGCCATCAGAATTACCAATTGAGTCAAATTTTTCATTATTTTAGTGCAGTGTGTCATAAAGATTTAAGAAACTCAGATATTTGTATTGATTGCTCCCGGAAATATAACCATCTATTTCAGTAACTGCTGACACGTGAATGTGAAGGAAGTATGCTTGTTTTTGTGGTTCGGGATATGAAGCAAAGTTTTCATGTCGTGTTCCTGTGGGGTGTGTTATGGTACTGTTGTAAGTGGATTAAGTAATAGCTGGTGTGGTGGAAATCACTGACATTATCATATATTCATTCTTGTGATATGGTTGTATGTAGTGTACTAGACTGAATTAAAATTTTTTGATACTTTAAAATTAACTGCAGGGAAACTTTTTGTCAGTCTCTGCATATGCATACTCACTTCATTAGTTTGACAGTAAGTAAACGATTTTATGTGAGTTTTTACAGTTCTTCTGTCTGATAAGTTTATCAAAAAATTTCGTACATCTACCAGTGAGTTACTGATGCAGGTAAAAATTTTGTACATGTACCAGTGAGTTACTAATGCAGATATAAAGTAATTGAACATTTTCAAATTTTCAGTCCCATTTTAGTACAGTTCAATTATGCACTATATTTTTGTTATGTTAATTGTGGCAGGGGACATTTAATTTGCTAAACGCAGATGTGGTAGGTATATGAAAGTTTAACAGATGCATTGAAATCTGTTTTATTTTGTACTAATTGTGGATTATTTTAAGTTCAGCTAAATAGCTGTGGGTCTAATGTTGAAGTACTGAGAAAAAGATTTGGAATATTTTGTCAGTAATATTAAAAAAGCTTTGTTGAGTAGAGGAAGTCTGTAGATCTGATACTTTTATTGGTACTGAGAATAGTTGTGATAGTTCTCCCTTACATTGGTAATACCATATTCCTTTTTTAACATATTATTTATTTACAGAGGCAGAAATTGCTAATGTTGAGTGATTTCATTTTATGTGCTTTGTGTTTTTGTGGTATTGCTGCGTGCCTGCATATTTGTTACCCATTTCCATTTGCTGCTTACAGAAATCCCGTAAAATCGAGCGATCTGAGACTTCTGGAAGTCCCATTAAGGTACTGAATGACTCATCCTTCCTTTCTAGCCATTGGTATATACCTGCTTTACCTTGACCAAATTGCTGTAACTGTTCTGTTTATTAGCTGTCATATATTGGTGGAAATTCTCATAGTTGGGACTGCCTGCTTTAACTGTGTATGTATTGTACAGTGGTAGTACAAAGAGCAGTAACAAGAGTTGCAGTGACATAAAACTTGCACTCATCCTCATGCATATCTCTTAGTTGTATTGGGCTGGTTATCATGTCTGTTAATTTGATAGCAGTGTGGTTGATTCTGTTCTGGGATATGACACTGTCTCACTGGGCAATTAGTTCCTGACATTTGAAGGATCATAGTGCCTTCATCTCCACTGTCTAGAGGTCTAAGAAGAATGCCAGACAGGACAGGTAGAGAGAGATGTATAGGTAGACTGTGACTGGTTTGTGGCTGAATGGAAAGGTTAATAGGCCAACCAGGGGGATGTGGGAGGGGCAGTGCTGACAAGATGGGGGGGGGGGGGGGGGGAGTCTGTACAAATTACTGAGGCCTGGCAGTCCGGAAGGGGGCCCGGGGCCCAACTATGTTGCATATGGTTTTATCTTTCTCGGTGGTATTATTGTTTGTCCATTGTACAAATTAACCCTTTCTGACCAAGCCCAAGTCACTCTGCAACTGAGAGTCAGTCTTTCCGATTTACTGTTAGTGTGAAGACTTTTAGCAGGTCCGTCCTTGCTGGGGGGTCCCAAAAAAACTTTTTCACTGGGGCCTGAATCGCTCTTGGCGAGCCTGGGGAGGGGTCAGATATGAAACCTTGGCCTTGAAAAGGGCTGTAAGTAGAAATGACCACCACAGTCGGGGCTGATGGGTGCAACAACAGGTGGTATAGGGAAAGGATAAGAGGAAAAGAGTTGGTGAAAGGAGGTGACAAGAACACACAGGGTAATTTCCCTCACTGGACCAAGCACATACCATGGCCGGCTGCATTCGTCACTATGCAGTGCTAATGTTGTTTACCCCATGTCATGCGTCCAACAATAAAAACTACCCCTCTCTGTGGGAATGGAGTCAGGTGAGGTGGGGTACTGGAGATGTGGGTTGTCATGCCCAAAGGTTTGCAAGGAAGGACTATGGGAGTTGATCCTGAAAAGGACTGTGAGCACGTTAATCATCCCTTGGGGGGGTGGGGGGGAGGTGTCCTTTGCTTTCTGAAGGCATGAATGAGAGGTTTGCTTGACCTGCTCAAGAGTATGCCATCCTTCATGTTGGAGCGATGAAGCTCCATCTTAGTTGCCTCCATAATGAGTCAGTCCATGTAGCCAGGTTTGGTGGAGAGAATTTTGGTGTCCTGGAGTTGGATGTGATGGTCATGGTTTAGTCTGTCCTCAGCCACTGCTAACTTGTCACATTGTCTAAGCCAGATATGCCATGGTCTGAATGAACTGGCTGGTCCGTCAAATGTATACCTGGCCACACTCGCATCAGATGCTGTGTACACCTGGGATCTTCAGTCCCAGGTTGTACTTCACACGATGGCAGAAGCTGGAGATCTTCTAGGGTGGCAGATCATGTTCTTTACTTTTGCCAGTTTTCTTATCATTCCCAGTGGCCTGGATACCATAGTTGGTATAGCAACTCGCTACAGGCTAGACGCACCGAGGATTGAATCCCGGTGAGGTGGGATTTTCCATGCCCCTCCAGACTGGCCCAGAGGCCCCACCAGCCTCCTATACAATGGGTACCGGGTCTTTCCCATGAGTAAAGTGGCTGGGGCTTCGTGCTGACCACCCACCCCCTTCTAGTGCCGAGGTTGCGGATGGATTGGAGCTATACCTCTGCCTCCCTTCTGTGCCTGCATAGGCATGTCATGGGGTGACCTTGACCTTATTATTATGCCCATCACATAATGTCTTTTTGGTCCTTATCATGCACATCTCTTACTTCTAGCAGATTCATTATTACACCAATCTCTTTATTCTGGTGGACTTATTATCTTGCACATCTCATACTTCTGCTGTTCCCATTTTACCTACTTCTTACCCCTACTGGAGTCACTTTATGCCTAGATCATCTCTGTTTTGTGTTTCATTGCCTACTGTGGTAGTTACATGATTGTCAAAGTACCTGAAGTTGGTACGTATTTTAAATGTTAGATTTCTTTAGTGAGCATATTCAGTGCCTTTAATATTCCTCTTCAAATTTTATACAACTTGTGTAAAAATTATGGTAGGACTCTGGTGCTCACATGCTGTATCTGCATTTTAACATTCATTAATACTTCACATATATAGTATGATCTTGACTTATTAAGAGCAGGTAATTAGATAATTTAGCAGCTTTCTGTTTTATTTGATTTCTTAAAGAAAAAAATGTGATCAAAATTAAATATAAACATGTAATAATGATATACTGATTTAAAAATATTACAAACACAGCCTAAACTTGGGATTTGTTGCAGTAAAACATTAATGTTTGTGACGTCTCATAAAAATAATGACATTAAGCATTTTGTGGTACCATTAATAAGAAACTGTTCTGTGTGGGAACAATGCACATGTAGAAGTGGTACTCAGAAAAAAATTCAGGGCTAACAGTAACCTCTCTGTGGCAGTACTCTTCACATCTTAGAAGTGAACTTTGTAAGTAACATCTCAGAAGATTTGAATCTTCAGCACCACTGCTGAGGGAGCCTCAGCTCTCACAAATTTGTACATGATTTTCCTGTTGAAAGAGTGAAACAATTTTATTGTCACGTTTGTAACTCTCCTCCTACATCACGCAAAATTTAAATTCTGTGCCAGCCCTAACATTTCCCCAGAAACCATCTAGTGTAACGACAGTTTGGTGGTGATATTTAAACTCATGTAGGAAGCACACTTTGAACAACTCTCTTATCTTCTTATTAAGCTCTACAACCTTGGATGGGTTTTGGCTTGCTCAAGTATTCCTTGCCAGTATTTTCTATCAGAAACACTCTTCTTCCAATCCAGTACACCCACAATTTTCAGATCTCCACGTACACTGTCCCACCATCTCTCTTTGGGTCTTCCTTTTGGCCTGTTTAATAATGTTGGCATCCATTTGGTTATCTTCCTAGTTATTTGATGTTCTTCCATTTTTTGTACATGCCCGAACCATCCAAGTCTCTTCGCTTTTATTTGTCGTACAATATTTTGCTTTCTAATTATCCTATCCAATTCCTCATTATTTTGTAATCTCCATGCTGCATCCGGGCTTTTAACTTGACCGTACATTGTCATTAAAATCTTTCTTTCAAATCTTAGTAATTTTTGTGTAATGTTGTCCTTTAGTACCCAGGTTTCAGAAGCATATGTAACAACAGGTCTTATCACGGCTTTATAAAATTTTAATTTTGCAGCCTTTGAAATTAACTTACTTTGGAAAAAGGATTTATTCACATAATAAGCTTTGTTTCCTGCAGCTATTCTTTCTTTTATTTTGTCCTCTATTGAATTATTATTATTAACTATAGAACTATAGAATATTAATTTTAACCTGTGCTGTTGTATCTTGCAGAGTTATTTTTATTACCTTTATTAACTTTGGTGGAGTTTGATAGTATTCAAGATATTCAAATAATTTATCTCTGTTCACTGCATCAAATGCTTGTGAAAAGTCAATAAACAGATTGTGTAAATTAATATTATTATCATAACGCTTTTCAAATATCTGTCATACAATATGAATATTGTCAATTGTCGATTACAGTATTTAATATCCTTGTAAAATTTACTTGCATCATTTCTTCTATATGCTTTTTCAACTTCCAATAATTTGTTATTAATCCATTCTTTCTTATTTTGTTTACATAATTTATTTGTCAGTAATCTTTGTATTCTATACATCTCTTGAGAATTACGAGTTCTTCTCTGTAAAAATATTTGTGGAGAGAGCTACATACCCGTACAAATCCTTTTATTTGGAAATTGAGTACTTGCAACTATTAAATTATTCTCTATTGCAAAATTACAGAGGAATTCGTCATTATTATTAGTGTTATCATATAACATGTGTTGACCAGCAACTTTATTATATGCTGTCTCCTAATATTACTGGAAGGTCATTTCTAGGCGTCTTATCTGTTGTTTTTTGCAACTGTGTATAGAATAATTCTTTTTCTTCCTCTTCCTTATCTTCTGTCAGAGCATAGCCATTTATGATTGTTATGTTATGAAATTTTCCTTGTATTCAGAGCTTGCACAGTCTATCTGTAACCGGTTCAAAGCTCATAATGTTCTTTGCTAAATCCTTCTGTATTATGAATCCAGTTCCATTTTGACCTGCTTTATCTGGATCGCAGCTGTAATACATAATGTATTCTTTCTTTCTTATTTGCCTGTATCCGTTCCACCTTCTTTCTTGTAGTGCTAGAATTTTAATTTGTGAGTTTTTAATCTGGTCTGCTATCTCCTGCATTCTACCTGGTTTTAATAATGTTTGTACATTCCATGTGCAAATGCCGATGATATCATCCTTTGTCCTTTTTGCATGCCTAGGTCATCTATTATAATCCATCCTATCTTTCCCTACTTGAGCTTTTTTAGCACTTGCGTTTTCTGGAGACAGGTCGCTGGCCTGAAGTCCAACCCCTGTTAACCTCAGAGGACCAGGTCTTTTCTGTCGGGGTTATGCTCTCCTAGCTCTCATGTCTGAGTTAACGCATCTGGAACCCACGTTTTGCCCCTGCATGTCTTAGCCGCCAACTGGCGTTGCCCGGGATTATGACGTGGACATGCACACATGGGACGCGGTGGCGCAGTTGGTCGAGGCACTATGCTACAAACCGGAACGTCGCGGGTTCGATTCCCGATGGTGTAATTGGAATTAATTCCTTGACATAATCGTTTCGGTCGCACTATGGCCCTGGGGTCGACTCAGCCTCTAACAGAAATGAGTACCAGGAATATTTCCTGGGGGGTAAAGGCGGCCGGTGCGTAGGGCTGACAACCTTACCACCTTCATGTGCCGATTGTCTACAAATCTGGGAGCCTCAACCTCCTGGACCCCTCAGGGCCTGTCTAGGCCTGTAATGGGGTTGCTTTACCTTTACATGCACACATGGGACTTGGCAGGAATAAGTGGCATTTCTTGTGTTTTACTTGTACCCTCTGAGAGCAAGAGGCGCACACACAAAACCACATACTGCCCGTTCAGCCCCCTTTGAGCAACTCTCATGTGCATAATTCGTCATCAAGGCAGCAGGGACATGGATAAAGGGGAAAGCTTACTAATAGTTGACCTACAAGACAGAGGAAACAAAATCAAATGGGGTTGATAAGATATAAAGCCAAGTAAACATTAGTTCAATATTATATTACTAAAAGAAGTAATGTATGGTATTAAAGCATGAATTTGGCACCTGGTCACATGCCCAAGAACACAAGCTGCAGCCATGAGGGACAATTAAATCTGGCATGAGAAGCACGGTTCTCCAACTCAGAACAGATAAATGCCTAAACCAGAAACTCTAAGTGGGCAGAGTTACAGGAAAAATACCTGCCAGTACTCATAAGGGGTGCAAGCATAGTACCCAGCTAAATTATCTGGTAAAAGGTAAAGCAATCCCTGTTACAGGCCTTCAGGTTTCCAGGCGGTTGAGGCTCCCAGATTTCAAGACAGTCGGCACATGAATGTAGTAAGGTTGTCAGCCCTACACACTGGCCACCTTTACTCCCCAGGAAATATTCCTGGTGCTCATTTCTGTTAGAGGCTGAGTCGACCCCAGGGCCATAGTGGGGCTGGAAGGATTATGTTAATAAAAAATTCCAATGACACAATCGAGAAATTGAACCAGCGACCTTTCGGCTTGTAGCACAGTGCCTCAACCAACTGCGCCACCATGTGCCCCAAATTATCTGGTCTTTATCGAAATGTCAGCATCAGAAAATGTTGCAGAATTCCCTTTGTAGCTGATAAGGGACCCACCACTTGAAGTACACAAAAGGTAATGACCACAGATGTTAAGTACGCAACCCCGAGCTTAAAAAACCCAAGGAGGGAGGGTGAAGGGGTGAGGTGTGGTAGGAGGAGTAACATGCACGCCATATTTAACACAACAGACAAGGTGGAGGAGGGAAATACAAGCAAAGGGAAGAGGCAGTGCGATATTATAGAATATGGCCTTATTGAGATTTGTATCTACGTAGAAAGGTGTTTCTGAAAGTATTTGAAGTTCCTCCATAGTTGGCCAGGTCTTGGAACACTGATCTGCACTCTTGTAGACATCTCTTCACACAAACTGATGGGCTGTCCTTTACTTCACCTCCCTGTGCTGTGTTCACATGTTTCACGTGCTGGAGTTGGTACTCCTGTTGTGGCGTGTTGTCTCACTATTATATTTCAGCATGGTTCTTTAAATTAGGCATAACAATTGACACTGCCATGCAGATCTTTTGGATTGCGAATGTATTGTTTGTTTACATAGATGTTGTATTGATGGAGCAAAACACCATTGTAGCATAGGGTTGACTTGACTGTCCTTATCCAGGTTCAGCTTATTCCTCCTAAATTCATGTGTGCAAGATACCAGATGCACATTTCTGGATGTCAGGTTTTTGTGGCAGTGAATATTAAAAGTTGCTGTCTTCTGGAGTATGACACTATGTAGTCTGATGGTTTCGAATGTTTTGGAGGAACATGCTGCATTCTTCTTCAGGATATAAGAAAGATAAAGTTGGAGGCAGTGGGTTCCTCTGATTTGTTGCAAATTATCTTCCTGACTGCATGGTGTCATGCTTCAAATGACTGCTGGCTTGACAAATAAGGTTGTTATTTTTGGAAGTAAAATTTATGTGTCTGAAAAGGTTTTGGACCAGAATAACAAGCACTATCAGAACAAGAAAAATATGAAATTACACTTTTTACATTTGTCTTCATTCGTGGTTGGTGCTGATTGATTTTTTAGACACCAGTTTTATTACATTATCATATTATAAGTTCATCTATGCTTTTCAGCCATTAAGTGAATATTGAGAGTAATGACTGCATGAATACATTGCATCATGTTAATGCCAGTAATATGGCTTGATGGACTTATGACTATTTCAGTGACAACAGTTAGTGTCATTGTGAAACCTTACATCCCTTCTGCACTACAGTAACATAAGTAATAAGTAAGATCTCTGAAGCACATTCACACAACTTGGATGGCTATTAACTTGGAGTCCATCCAAGGCATGTATGCTCTGTGTTTTTTGTTTCTTTCTCACCATGTTTGCATATGACCATCCAGTTATACCTAAAATATCACAATAGAATGCTGTATAAGAAATCACAGTGTGAATTTTATACGTATTTCCTAGCCAGTGAGTACTGTTCATGTTACATATGTTGTATTATGGAATGTATTTCTTCAGTCATTGCACTGATGCTGAATAAGTATCAGATGTGAGTGTATGCTGACACTACCCTGCCAGAGTACACAGTCAAATATATATTCATTAGTTACATACTTTGTCTACACAAATATGTTACAAATTCCACTGTGGCTGGATAGGCTTAGTTATGCATGTACTGCAGAAATGGGATATTAGACTGCATGCATATAGATTTTGAAGACCTGTAGTGCTATAAAATGAGAAATCTGTGCTTTTTTCACATTAAAATTTTCAAGGGCAATTAGCCATATAATGCTGAACAGAAAACCAATGGGCTGATTACATGGGACAATTTTAGTGTGTTTATTCACCACAAAACATAAAATTTTATGTATGCAGAGTGAACATAAATTGTCTTTATACTTTTAAAAATTTATTCTAAAGTAAGCTGTACACAGAAAAGATATCAGTGCGAACTGAGTGGTGATTTGGAGGGGAGGGGGGTGTAGACAGCTCCTTAACGTCCCCCCCCCCCCAAGAAAATGTAACAGAATTAGAGTGGGGGGGTAGTGTTTGGAATAAAGTTGGTTATTGTTTTGACACATGTAGAATCATGAATTGGGTTCACACTAAGGTACAACACATGACAATCAAAATTTTGAGATGTCTTTATGCTCTACAAATTTTATTATTGTATATAGCTGACTTTTTGCAGAATAGATTTTTGAAAGTGTGAAGTTAATTTATAGGTATTTTATATATATTTTTTTTTATTTTTTTATTTTCTGCTTTTGTTAGAGTAGAAAAGAGTGAAATATTAGCTTCAGTGAGAATTGCAACATAACGTGTGGTTGGGTTGTCTGAGCTAACTTGAATTCAGAAATTGTCAGTAAAGTCTGGATTTTTAAAGTTATGATTTGTTATATATAGCTGTTTGCTTATAACAATATTAGTTTTCTGAAGACTGCTTGTAATAACGTTTGTGAGAAAAGTTGCAATTTGACCAAAATTTCTGACTTTAACTGTATTTACTTTATTTATAGTTTCTTTTATGATACTCAGTATCTCAGATTATGTAGCCATCAAATCATAGGATGACATGTGAATGATGAATTGGAAAGGACTAGGAAGCAAATGGTTATTACATATGTGATATATTATTCTGGCATTTGCCTGGAAGGACTAAGGAAAACCGTGAAAACTCTGTTAGGATAGCTGTTATCCAGGTCAAGATTCAAACCAAGCACCTCCCAAATACAAATCTAGAGCATCAGTGAACACCAACCTGCTGGCTGACTACTGTAATACATGAATTAAAGTACCAGAATGTTAACATAGTAGATTCTCGATGTTTGTGATTAATTGGGACCTATAAAAATCATCACTGGCATTGGAATTACGGACATTGGACTCCACTTTCAATGCAAAACACCTATATTATGAAATACCAGTAATAAAAGTATAAAATAATCTCAAAAAGCATAAAAAACATGAAGATTTGTTTTAGTAATAATACAGAACAGTACTTGCACACTGGAGTTGAGCTTGAAGGCATTCAACCTCACTTAATGAAAGACAGAATTTGACTGAGCTGAGTATGTTCTGCACCATAGCAGGAGTGTGGGGGAAGCTGACTTGCCAGCCATGTGGTCTTATCCCAGTTTGTCAGAACCAATAAAAAAAGGTTGGAACATTGATATTAAAATGACTGATCATGAAAAATCTAAATCCAGACATTGATGTTCACGAGCTTAAAGCCTGTATTTTAGTGTTATTAATTCAGAATTTGTATGATATGTTAAAGTCACAAAAGGACGTAATTGCTGCATATTTTCTTCTAAAGCATGACCTCGTAGTTAAGGGCTAAGAAGGGCAACTGTAACAGTCAAAATATGCAAAGAAAAATCTAAAACAATTTGGCTGATTCCCAGGAATAATAATTACACACCACCCAAAGGAAAGACAACCCAAGACTGGGGCTGTCTGCAGCACTGAGCTCACCTCATTATACATCATTAAAATTTATACAAAATTGTATTAACCAATTTTGATAAAATTGCAATTTTCTGTGTCAGCATTATAAATACTGTTTTATTAGTGTTATTACCTGAAAGCATCTATTGGGCCAGTTAGTTCTCTAGAGTTGGCCAGAGTTGTTATATCTTCTTTTACTGTTTACTTTTGGCTTGGACCTTCTAAGTGTATCCATGACATAAAGAATAAAGAAGTAATTTTGCAGTAGTGACTTAGTTTCATTATTACTTCCACATACAATGAAAGTTAACGTAATGCTGGACAGTTTTCAAGAAATAATAATCAGTTTAAGTCGTTGACTTCAGAAAAGACATCCACACAGTCATGAGTTCAGTGAAAGGAATCTTTTTTGTCTTCCATACCATTGGATAGGATTACAGGATTAGGCAGCAATTTCCTGGTGTTTTAATAGATGTTACAGTTGCCATCTTCAGCCAGTATGACTCGCACCATGGTCTGACACCCAACCAATCAGACCATCACCTCTCACACGTATCCCACTGCCAGATCTATTGAAGTGCCTCCTGATAACCATTGTTCACCCTGAAAGTTGCAACTGTAATATTTGCTAAAAACCTCTACATCACATTGAATGCCAATCATCAGAGCTAAGCATTAGAAGAATGATTTTAATTTGCCAGTCTTCTTAATGGAAACCATGTCTTGTGTTTTAATGGAGAAAATATTCCATTTCCTTGCATCTCCTACTGCTGTTAACATGAAGCTTAGCCTTGCTAAATGGCATACTGGAATGCTAGGATGTTACAATTAGCCTTATAAGGAACTAACCACAGTTACTGTAACTGGAAAGTGCTTTGATCCATATTTCTGCTGTACTTCTGTGGTACTTTAATGTATATTTTCAGCGCTGGGCATCAAATCTTAGTCTGTCTAATGGCAAGTCTTCATCAACATTGAATTCGAACAGAGAGTTTATGGTGTCAGCAGGAACAGCAGTGACAGGAGTGGCCACGGTGGTGGGTTTTCTGGAGTGCCTTGTACAGTACCCCATCCTATGCATGCTGCTAATTAAATAATACTATTCCAGGACTGTGTGTGGTTGAAGTTACGTGCTTTCTGAAGTGCCTTACAAAACTGATGCTGATTTGATGTGCCTAAAAGCACATGTGGACAAACTTTAGCCAGCAAGTAATTTTGGAATTTGGCGCAAGTCTCATTATGGAGTTAGCATTTGGGCCCTCAGACAGCTTCAGATTCCCATTCTGGATGTAGAGCTCACTGTATTTGGCATGTAAGTCAGCAGGATGTTTGCTTGTCTCAGCCATGCATTCAGTTTGGTATCACATCTTCAGACCTTTTTCTCCACTGCTGACATGACCAATGAAATAAAATTTCTTAAAATATGTGCTCATTTCTTTGACCATTGACAAAAAATGTTGAATACTCCTAACATTTCATGTACCCCTTTTTAGTTGGTACAAATATTGTTTGCTTAAAGATTTTGGGATACGTAGAGTGTGAGAGTTTGACCACATAGTTCAGTAGAAATGACAAATATGGCCCATGTACATTTACAGGCTAGTGTGTTAAATGAAGATGGAAATGGGGTGCAGGATATTGCATTGAAAACAAAGAGTGGATAGTAGGTACATATATGCCTGCTATTTAATGCTTCAGTTTCTTGATAAAAAATTAATTATGCAATAAAACTAGATTCAAATAATAACTTCTCATATAATTCAAAATCATATTTTGGCAGCTACATGCTTCCTGCAGCTGTAGAGCTTATCTAATTATTTGAACACTGTATTGTCAATTCTAGAATCCTTCGATGTCTTTACACTGCATCGTAAATTATGTTTGTGTAATGTGAACTACTCGTTCATTCTCGTAATTGCAGTATAAATCTGAAGCAACTCTTTTATGAAAGATGTACTAATACAGTGATACATTGATTATCATAAAAATAAACTTTTTGAGAGTTAAATATGTATGTGACCATTGTAGTAACAACAATACATAATTGTGTAAAAAGTTCCGTTGTTGTCCAGCTCTCTTTTTCTGTGGGTAGGAACAGTGTGGAACGTATCATGTATGTAATGAATGACAGGTCATAGAATTTGCCTCAACAAAGTTTGTTCACATCTGCTGCCTAATAGTGTGAGTTTACTCTGATATGAGCTCTTTCCAGGTGTTCAGATTTAAGTGCCTTACATCACTCTCACCATTATGCCAGTGCAATGATAATTGTGCTGGGGTGCATGCTACTGAATTTCTGATGGTCTTTCATACTGGATTACAGACATTGAGCTTAATACTGATTGTGATGATTAGGTGAACAGCTGTATGATGACAGATTCATTAACGTGCCCTTCATATCACCTTATTTTGTTGTTAGATGCAGTGACAAGACTGAGCCATCCATTCATATCCATTTAAAGATTTTATAAAGTGCTGGGAAATAGTGTACGCATGATTATTTTCTGTCTGTTACAACAGATGTGTGGGCAGTGAGAAGAGAGTTTGGTTGCTGTTAGTGTGAATTACAATGTGAATACCAGAAATTATTTTACAATTCTTATGTAATGGTGTAATAGAATTATCTTCCACTTTATATTGTGAATATTATTTCCTCCTTTATATATTTAAGTGCTTCCCTACTTTATTCTTCTCTTACATGATTGATTCATGTAACAGTGTTAATATTTTGATACGCATTTATCTCCCTTAACGTTTTGCCACATTTAATGTGGGTGTGTGCGTGTGCTGGTGTGGGCGCTGGTGTGGGGATGTGTGCATCTGTACTACAAGTACGTACTGTAACACTTTATTATAGTAACTAAACTGAAGATGCTTTAGAACACAGTAAACAGTGCAGCATTAATTTAACTATTAACCTTGATTACTTACATTTTTTTGGTCCCTGTGTGTGTAAATTGAATTACAGAAGTAACAATATTGTCATCAGTGGTATGGATTTTTAATTATCAATATGTCAGTAGTTTAATAATTAGATTTTCATAGACAGTCTTTCACAGTGGCTTTCTGTGAGTCAGTGTTGTGCTTGAGGTATGTTGGCATTTTGTATGTACAAAGGAGTTTCAGAAAATAAGATAACATACACTCTGATGCTGAGAACGTTATTTTGACAGTGATGTATACATGGCAGATGGGTAGCAAATGGTACGCATCAGACCTCCATGTACTCACCATTGACGTTTAAGTGTTTGTCCCACTGTGGCACCAAGGTTTGTGCCCTTGCATTTAGTACAATAACCCAGGTCTTTTGTGATGAATGGCCTGCCATAATGTCTTAGCTACCAGCAGTTACAGTGTCACCAAGGTCCAGGAAGTACACAAGTGGCACAGTGTCACCAAGGTTCAGGAAGTTCACAAGTGGTGTTTATGGTCCCAAAAGACAGTTACCATGATGTTCATGGCTTATGGCATTGCTTTGAATTTCTTTGGTGGAGGAGAGGAAGGGTGTTTCCATGTTGTGGATCCTTTTTTGGTTTCAGGTCTTGTGATTAACCTGCGTTTTATTACCTGTAACAGTACATTGCAGTAACGTGTCAAATGCTTAAAAGATTCCCATTTAATGAGCTTTGTGATTGTCTGTGAGGTTGTGTAGCACCCAGCATGCACACGCTTGTCTGTAATCCAGGTGCTTGTGGACAGTGCTGTGTGCATTACCCAGCAAAATGTCTAGCTCTCAGGTGATGTTACTCATCTTAATGCATCTAAA
Organism: Reticulitermes speratus; assembly: GCA_021186555.1. Lineage (NCBI taxonomy): Eukaryota > Metazoa > Arthropoda > Insecta > Blattodea > Rhinotermitidae > Reticulitermes > Reticulitermes speratus. Next base: position 31,595,784 of record JAJKFL010000003.1, on the reverse strand, counting down.
CCCTCTGATAAGAGCATCTGCATTACACACATTGTCATCCATAGTGGATGTACTTGGGCATCTGGGCCACTGCTTGTCATGAGCGTCTCTCCAGCCATTACTGAAGCATTGCATCATATCCACACCCATTTCTGTGACATTAACATTCTCCTTACATCTCCACCAACTGGTGATGAATATCCACTATTGTGACACCCTTCCTATAGAAAGATTGAATCACACAGCATATTTCAACATTTGACCATGTTGTGTGTAGACATGTTATTCTTAAACTGATTGTATGGTGATGTGGCATGCTTATGGTGCCATCTCGTGGCTGTATGATGACACAGATGAGCTACACATCCCTATTACATGATGAAATTCATGGTCAGATGATGGTATTTTATGTGAGACTTACTGTTACCATATTTTGTGAAACTCCCTTACATGTTTCTGTTGTGAAAGGCACATTTATTTGCCATGTTTGTCATTTTGTAGCTTAAGACTCCCCCTCAAGAAATCAGCTGTAGAAATCTAAAGATACTTATTATAAGTAGTTAATCTTCTTAGTAAGTGATTTGATCATTGGTAATTTATCATGTACTCAAAAAATTCACATTTTCTTACAAAATCTTAATTGTTGTGGTTTCCCTTATTTCTTATAAAATGTGAGTTGGTGTTTCTTCTTCATAGGCATTAATAATGTTTTATGTATGGCAGTATTTTTTGAAGCCTGTTATAAATTGCAGCAGTTTGAGGAGACTGCCAATGTAGTTTACCACCCTGAAGACTTCAAGGGCCCTGTGCTCTTCTCATTTAGAGCTAAGTCATTTTTTGGGAAGAAGAAAGCTTCAATTAAAGTTGAAGATGGAGAATGGTCAGACAAGTTCTCTCTGGATGTTGCGGGCAGTTCAGGTGTGATCAACTGTACCTGTGGAGACACCACTTACCAGGTATTGCTAAGACATTCTTTGTGTAAATGCACCTTCGTATTTGGTTTGGACCAGCCACCATAGCCAGTTTTGTTATGGATGTTTTTAATCTGTCAAAGCAAAGGCTGAATATTACTTTAAAATAGGCAACTCTTTAATTTCTACTGCAAAGCTCCCTACATATGTTTCATAGTTGTCTTGCATCTTGTTCAGCACTAATAAATAAACTTCTGTGATTGATGCAACAGCATTTATTATAGCGTCATTAAATACCTTGTTGTAGTATATTGGAATCCTGTACTTGTTGCCAGTTTACAACAGGTTATTCTTTTTCATCTCAATCATGTCACTTGAATCAAGATTTTAGTTTGTGTCATAAGAATTGTGTAGGTAAAATTTAAAGAATACTTGTGTTTTAGGATTTTACCTCAAGAATCCAGCTCTTGTCTAAGTAAACAGATCTGAGTAATTCTCACATTGAATTTTAAATTATAAAAGGTAAAGGCATCCCTGTGCGTACCATGAAGGCATATAGGGCAGTGGAGGTGTAGGTGCAGTTATTCTGAACTTTGGCTGTGAATGGGGGTGGGTGAGTTTAAAATATAAAAACCAAACTTTTACCTAGTTTGTGTGACTGAAAGATTGTCTGGTAATCTGCTGTAAGAACAGAAATTGTGAACTGTAAACTTTGGTACTCAAGTTGCTGCAGCATTAGAAAAGAACTTAACCTGGTCAGTGCACAGACTTTATTATTGTATCTAGCATAGGTATTATGTCTTATTTATATATTAATGTTGTAGTACAGTTAGATGGTAACTGAAAGAATAACTTTGTTTTTTTCTCTCATATTTAAAACCATATGTGAAGCAATATTTTATTCTCAGCACAGTTTACTGGGTGAACTCAGTACATAATTTAGTTCACAGATATGTACTACCAAATTCTGTTGTGTGATATTGAGCGACAGACAAAGCCATCATTGTAATGCTAATTTCAAATAAAGAGAATTTTGCTACAAATTATTCTTTCAAGTAGTTTGGTATGTAACTGTAATAGTGACGGAACTTGAGCATAGTATTGTACATACAGTTATGGATGCTAAAATAAATTGAAATTGAAATATGTTTGCAGATTGGTGTACATATTCAGCTGACTCATTCAACTTTGACAAAGCAGGTGGTCTTCATGCCTTACTATGTGATTGTGAATAATGCCAGCTACATCATAGAATGTCAAGAGGCAGATCGACCTGCTGATCCATGGGTTAAGGTAAACGGTGCTACAGATTGGCAGATGTTCTTCAGCACTAGTATGCTTGCCATTGCTAAAGGTTGTGATTTATGGCAGTGTTCACTTAAGGAAAATGTTGAGAGTGCAGTAAAACAAAATTTGGCAGCTGTTTGAAAGTTTGTGATGGGAAACTTACGAATTTTAAGTACAGGTGGTCCATATCTGTGGTCCATTTGGGCTGGAAAAGCGCCGCTTAAAGCTGGTCCCATATAATCTTAATATAGTAATTTTTCACCTTCCAAAATGTTTTGCCCTGTTATAGGTGAAGCCTGGAGAATGCAGTCCATTATGGCCTCGCAGCAAGGATCAGAAAAAAGAGATGAGAGTAAGAATACAGGATACCTTGGAGATGTCAGCTCCATTCTCCTACTCAGCAGTTCACACCACAATGCTAAAACTTTACAATAAGGTACATTTCATATTGTGTAATAACCTTACCAACCAATAGTATTTGTTGAAGATAACTGTCTTGTGGTATGTGATTCCATATAGTCTCGTAGAAATTTGCTTGTTCATTTAAACATCAATAATTGGACATGACAGTGTCACCTCCTAAAAGATAGTATTCTTCATATTTATATTTGTTGCTGTGAGAACCTCATATTCGAGAATAATATATCTTGTTTCTTCAGAAGTATTCAGTGTTTTAAGTGAAAGAAAAAACTCAAAATAGTTTTGTGTAGATCAGCTTTGATGAGAGAGGGAAGAGCTGTTACTGAAGAGCAAAGAAAGGTGCTTGCTGAAGAGGCAGCTTTGCATTAGATGTGGATTCTTTGGTGTGTTTGTATGTGTTGGCATGCATACATTATCATGTTTGCTATTTTATTTCTCATGTGATTGAATGTATCTAAACTATGTTGAAATGTAATCAGTGTTGTTGGGTGTACAAATAATTACCCTCTTATTTGTGTGTTTATATTTTACACTAACTGACTTTTAAGTCATTTTTTTACTTTATTTTATTTTTAGTGTTCATTAATTAGGTGTGTAATCCACATAAAATCCATGACCAGGAAAACTACATAAATAGCAAATAAGGGAACTATGGTGTACAGTAAATGACCCATGGTACATGTGTAGTTTCTTTGTTTGGTTATACAGGGCAGTTGTAGGCAGGCGTGCACCGGCCGTGGGGGGGGGGGGGGGAGTTGTTGGGTTTCAGTCCCCCCCCCCTCCCAAATTGAAATTTAAAAAAACAAAGATTTTTGTAGACATGATATCAAACGTTTTATGTGATTTACTCTTCAGCTGAAATCTGCCACAGAAATCAGCTGGTGACTAGTACATTGGAGTTTTGAAAAATGAAATAAAAAACTGGGATATTTTATATGAAATTTAAAAAGCCAAGAAGATTAGACCTTGTGATTTAAATTAGGTGAGTGAGTTATGGAACATTTATTTATATTTTTATGTATATAAATGCAGTTGCAAACAGTATTGTGTTACAGTTATACTTATGAATTCATTTTGTAACATAGTTTTTAAAATCAAACGTAAATTATATATAGCCTCAGGGTCAGCCCTCCTCCCTTCCCCCTCCAATGAAAAGTGCTGGGTGCACACCTGGTTGTAGGAATAAGGAATATACATAATGATTTTTTTTATATTATTTTCACCGTGCATTTTCATTTAATGTTTCGCAAACCAACCAAATGCACAATCAATGTCACTATTTATTATAGTTAACAACTACCCCTACATATGTTTCAGTCCTTCACGGACCATCATCAGGGGGCCTTTCTTACAAACTACACTTTTATACATCCATAAGTTCAGGCATAATCGTCTGTAGTCAGGTCACTTTTAGTTTTTGTTATGTTATAATAACCTTTTAAATAGGAACCTTTTAAACAGGAAATTAATACTATCACACAAATAGCAATACAAAATGGATATCCAACCACATTAATAGAAATACTAAACATCCATATCAAAAACAAAATAAACAGCACAACAAATAACACACAAATGCAACATAACAACAACAAAAAATGGATCATTTTTTAATATCACAGCCCAATAATAAGAAAGGTCACAGACATCTTCAAAAACACGAATCTAAAGATCACATTCCGTGTTAATAACACAATACACAACATACTCAACACCCATACTCAAAACAGTGACAAATACACAAACAATGGAATCTACAGTATAAAATGTAACACATGTAATAAATATTATGTTGGTCAAACCGGACAGAGCTTAAAGACAAGATTTTCAGAACACATTAGATATATCAAGACAAACGAACCAAAGCCAGCATATGCATTACATATCTTGAACAAGAGGCATGGATACTGCCCAATAGAAAATAGTATGGAACTGCTAAAGATATGCAAGAAACATTGGCATATGAATATAACAGAAAATCTTTATATACAGTCATACCATAAACAACATTTATTGAGTGATGAACAGAACCCGGCTGAAGAAAACCCGTTATTCAAGTTTATTACCCCCACCATTCAACCCTTTAAAAATAAACATACGTAAACATCAGTTACGTCCCCTCTATATAGATCACAAGACCGCCCAATAGATCGCAACAGTGTGCTTACCCCCTACCCTACCCCCCTATCAATACACAGATACATTACACTTCAGTCACGATCCCACAGCACAGTCTACAAGACGTTCAATAGACATGAACACGTAGCATGACAACACGCAGAACAAGGCAGGTATGTCATTCAATAATCCTATCTCCCAACTATATAATATACAAGAGAAAATCATTTTTAATATATTTTTAATATACTCATATCCATTTTTACAGCTCAACCCAAATGTGACCTTCTAACCCAAGTACCACGATTCTATACATCATCCAGTCATTAAAGTGTGTAGTTAGTACAATAGTGATGCTATATATGAATGTTATACAACCACTACAAACGTTTTAACTTTTTAACTCTTTAAGATTTTATACAGTGTATCATATTGTACAATTTTAAACATATCCTATTTAAAAGGTTATTATAACATAACAAAAACTACAAGTGACCTGACTACAGACGATTATGCCTGAACTTATGGATGTATAAAAGTGTAGTTTGTAAGAAAGGCCCCCTGATGATGGTCCGTGAAGGACTGAAACATATGTAGGGGTAGTTGTTAACTATAATAAATAGTGACATTGAATGTGCATTTGGTTGGTTTGCGAAACATACATAATGATGTTCGTACATAGACCTTGCCAACTGAAATTCAAGAATTTTCTACTCTGTGTGCCTTGTATACTGCCGTAAGCATTCAGTCAGCCTTCCATGTAAACTGAAGCAAGTCCTCTTTTTTATGTCAGTGTTGTGAAAATGTATTAATGTGACCCTTTTGCATAACATGGTTTCCATTTTGTGATATTTCGTATGCCATGTTTCTCATGCACTCTGTGGCCATGTCTTTCAATATCATTCTTAAGTTTGCTGATCTGTGTTCATGAAGATTTTCTCTTTCCAGTATGGAGGTGTAAATGTTGATGTGCAGATGACAGAAGGAGCTGTGTATGTGACATTCTCACGATACAGGCCTGGCATGGCTCCAGCACTTATCCTCAACCATACCAATGATGCTCTCAGCTTTTCGGAAAAGGGTTCAAATACAATCATGTATGTTCATATATCAGTTATCAGTCTTGTACCTTACATAGGACCATGGACATTGAAATTGTCAATGTAACAGGCAGATATTGAATATTCAAACCTTTGAATAAATAAGTGTATATGCACATGAGCTATCTGTTGTGGCTGCCTATGAATCACATATAAGTGAAGGAAGGGTGTGGAAAACTTACCTCTCGTTTGTTTGTGTAAAATATGTGCGTTGTGTAATATTTCTTGTTCAAAAACAGTATACCCTGTCAGGTCAGTGTCAGTTATTAAAAATACAGTGACACAGACATGCAGACAAGGAAAGAGACATCTCTTCAGAACTTGTCATATAGTTGTGGGTGGTATTTTAAGTTTTCTACTGGTTTGGCAAACAGATAGGGTGTGAATACCTCTCTTATTCATTCCACATTTGCATGCTGTCACTTGGCCACCGTAGCCACTCTTGATACATGGACAGGCAGACTTGGTTAGCTTACAGTACTGCCCCTGATGTTGTTTATAGGTCACTGGTTCTTTCCCAGTGTTGTTTGAGTTTGTCTTTGCACGTATGTCACATGCTTTGTAGTGTCATGCCAGAAACAATGTTCTACTTGTTGTAACCAAGAAGACTGTCATTTGAGCAACACTTGCCATGAAAGCCTGTATGGTATAAAAATTGTTTTTGTAATTAATAGCTCACTTTAAACATTTTTGTATGTTTTTTACATGTATTTAACCCACAAAATATTGTGCTTTTAAATATTGAAATAGTATGGGTTTGTTGCTGTTTTATGGAATGCAACAAAATAGTCAGAAGAAAGAAGACACTTTGACATAATAACTTGAAACTGTATGGTTGTGTGTTACAGAACATTACAACCTCGTGAACAACTTCTGTATGCTTGGGAGAATCCTGCTGGGTCTCACTGTTTAGTCTGGAATGCTGGTAAGAAGAAGGAGATTACAGATGAATTACGCAAGGTGAATTACTTTCCTTACCTTTTAAGTCTTTCTTTCAAACAGAGATGTGAAGTCATGGATGTTGTGTACATACTGAACACTTTTCATTCTATGAATGAGATATTTTGTGTGATAAACTGAGCCTTGTCTGGCAGGAATGTCTTTAAAGTTTGTTACTGTCAGTGAAAAAGGACTTCACTTGCCATTTGTTGTTCATTGTATTTGTGGAGGGGGGAGGAGTAAGAAAAGAAAGGAAGTAAAAATAAATAATAATTGAAGAAGGGTACAAATTGTGAAGTACTCTCATTGTGAAGTGCCTCATTATGTATGCTTCTCCATCCTGTCATTACATCCCCTTGGTCCAAATATTCTTCAGAGCGCTTTATTCTCAAATGCCCAGAGTGTGCATTTTCATGTTAAGATGTCTTTGCACACACTTTGATTTGTAAATCTCAAGTGTTTCTGATTTTTTTTAACTTTAGATATACTCCTGTTGTTCATGGTAATAAATGATTCTCTGTGCAAACTGCATAATGGAGCAGACTATGAGTAAATTAGTCAACAGAACGATGTACCTCTGCTTCTTATTCAAGGAATAGAGTTGTATTGATATAACTGATTTCATTGTATCCTCAGTTGTTTTCATGTAAGGATTTCTTCCTTCTTCTTGCACATAGAGTAACATCCTGACTTCTTGATTTAATATTTCTCTGCATTTTAGGTTTATTTTTTGATGTCCTGGCCAAACTGCCATATAAGTAATATATAATTTTTTGCAATACAGTGAAACCTCTATCCATCGTTTTTCAGGGGACCGGAAAATTTGAACGATACATACGGGAAATGATAGTACCGGGAAACCATTAAAAATTATAGATAAGAACAATTTAATGATAATTATTACTTCTTGCTGAGAAAATCTTTCATTGACGTTTGTTTTGAGCAAACTTTACTCCTCCTCAATTCAAAGTACGATTTTTCAAGGCCTAGAACACTTTCACGATCACTGTCACTCGTGCTGTGCACATAAAAGAAAGATCTTACTTTCATCAGCACTTCATGCATCTCAGCAAAGCTCGCCAGCTTCTTCTTCTCCTTCTTCCTGCTCCACACTCCTGGACGCCACGAGGCTCTCGCACAGCTACTGCACTGTTTCTACACCACAGGTTGCCACGTGACTCCACAGAGACGTAGTCCTCGAAATTATCTTTGTTCATGCCACTGAACTTTTCCCAGTCTTGGCGGAAATCGTCGTCATCGTTGGTCAATACGACGTAACTATCGCCTGAAGATTGTCCCTGCACGTAACCAGCTTTCCGAAAACAATTTTCGATTGTCTGCTGGGTTACTTGTTGCAAGGCTGCCACAGTGTAGTGCAAAGCTTCCAACACGTTTATCTTCTTTTTCGTATCTTTGCCTGCATCCATTAAGCAAACAGCTGTTTGCACGAGCTGTTTTCTATAAAGCTGCTTATAACACTTTATTACCCCTAAATCAAGGGGCTGGAGCACACTTGTACAATTTGCCGGGTACCGTATGACTTTTACATTTCTTAGAAACGATGTATCCTTTGGATGTGCGGCACAATTGTCCACAAAGAGGAGAATGTTCCTGTTTTGTGCACCCATACTTGCGTCTAATGAACGCAGAAATGAAGAAAAAATGTCTGTGGTCATCCACGCTTTATTGTTTGCGTGGTACTTGGTGGGTAATTTTTTTACATTCTTGAAACATCGCGGTTTCGGAGATTTTCCGATAACAATCGGCACTTGTTAGTCAGTTCCATCACTGTTAACACAAAGTAAAACAGTAAGTCTGTCTTTACAGTTTTTCCCTCCATGACAAGACTCTTCTTTGAGAGCCAAGGTTCTATCAGGAAGCACGTTGTAGAAGAGCCCCGTCTCATCCGCGTTGTAAATATCACGTTGTTCGTAGCCCTCCAACAAAGATGGCAGTCTTTCCAGCCACGCTTCCGTGCTTTCGCTGTCCACTGCCGCACTTTCTCCGACTAACTTCTTGTATACTAGGCCATGCCGGTCCTTAAACCTCGCTATCCAGCCGTTGGATGCAGTGAAATTTTCTATATTCAGCTGCGCTGCAATCTTCTTCGCCTTTCCACGAAGAATGGTTCCATCAATTGGGATATTCGACGCCCTTGCCTGCTGGTACCACGAGAAGAGTACTCTTTCCAACTCGGCGAATGTCGACTCCCTACTTATTTTCCTCTTCTTACTGGCGTTACCACAATTTTATGCCCGCTCTCAGATTTCGTCCTTCTTTGCGAATATGGAGTTTAGTGTGCTTGGAGCCAACCCAAGGCGTTTGGCAATGTCGACACGTTTCTCTCCAGGATTCTTCTCCACCTCTTCTACTATTTTCAATCGCTCGTGCAGAGTTCTCACTTGCTTTTTAGGTTGGGACATGGTCCACGGATTTCAAAATAAATAGCCGGAATAAAATATAATGAAGTAATAAAAACAGGAATGAATTAATAACAGAAATAAAATATTATAGGAAAAGGATAATAAAGGATGGAAATGATTAAACCAGGGTAACGTATGAAACTATGAAGCACACCAGAACGCACAGAACCACTTGCAATGAAGTAAAGCTCCACAACAGAGTTGCCAAGTCTTCATCTGGTCCAAAGAAAAGGATGGAGAGCAAAGAGTACAGAATGCACTCCATACTTTTTGATGGAGCCAATCCAGGTGGCACTAAGAAAGCAATGCACGCACAGCGCACTAAACTATTGCTTAAAATTTAAAAAAAAAACTATCAGTGCGGGAAAATGTTGCGTCAGGACCTTGATTTTCAATTATTGGTGCGGGAAAACGACAGTTCGAGGAACAATGGAGGCGGGAAAAAATAGTGTTATTTATATGGTGCTAATTTCGGGACCAAATAAGGCAGACGATACATGCGGGCCAACGACGGTAACGGGAACGATGGATAGAGGTTTCACTGTATAAGGTTCCTCAATTGTAGGTTTTTGCACAGCTTTGGAGTTTGAGTTGTATTAATGATGCCATGATTATGTGCAATGGAAATGTATGGATGTTAGAAGCAGTCAATCCATTCTTGAAAGTTATCATGTGTGAGTGATCAAAAAGCCTTTTGGAGGAAACTATTTACATAGAAGCACATTTCTTATGCAACACTGTTATTGGTTGATCATGAATCATGGATATGAGCTACCTTATGACTGGTCATCGTACATCACATTGAAAGAAGAATGAGCTCTCAGAATGTCTAATGTAGTGAACCCTCCATGTCCCATAAAAGAAATATAAAAATATAAATATGAAAGTAGTTGATTAGAAATTTAATTAGGTTTAATTTAGAGTGAGTAAAATGTTTATGTAACCACAGGAGTAATATTCTGCTTGATTTTGACACAACCGCTTTAAAGACTTTTCTCAGTTAAATGTATAAAGAGCTTGTATCCCAGATGAATCTTAAATGGGAGTTTTACCATATTTACTTTCTGTGTTTTCAGTCTATGACTGAAGCAATTGCCTGTTGATCTGTTTAGGACGGTATAGGGGAGTTCAGACCATGCGAAGGGCAACAAATGTGGTGGGTGTCCTTCTTGGATGGGATGCAGAGAGTGCTGCTCTTCACCCTGGACATGAACATAGCTCGTGATGCTCAGTCTGCGGGTGAGCTAGAGCTCCTTGACAAGGAAATTACAGTCTCAGTACATGGTTTGGGTCTGTCACTCGTCAATAATCTGACCTGTGTTGAGGTTATGTACATAGGCATTGCCAGGTAAGAACCAGAATGGAAGTAAGTGTGTAAATGGAATTTCATAAATATTGTAACTTTTTAAAATCTGTAAGGATTTTCTTTGATTAACAGACATAAAAATACTGTAAAATCACCACAATGGCAAACTTCAAATTTTCTGCTTTTGTTAAAGCTGTATGAAAGTTATGAGCCCTGCTAATCCGTATTAATTTTGTGGCTCACAGAGTTTTAATGTTTTGTTGTAGGGAGATTTTATTGCAGTATATTTTATAATGTGAAATTAAAAGTTATATTCACTTCTTATATATAACAGACTAACAGGTAGTGTATTTAAATCTGTTAACCAAAAATGCATGTTGGAGGAATTCTCTGTGATTTGGTAAAGGCTTTTGACATGTAATTTTGTCAGCTAAATTACATTTGTATGGCATTTAAGGAGTACTTGCAGATTTCTTTAGGTCCTGTTTAACTAACAGAAGGCAGCAAGTTGAAATGAAAATCACCTACTTCATCTCAAAATTTTTTCTCTGGCTGGGATACATTGAAGCATGGAATTCCCCAAGGGTCAGTTCTGGGGCCTTTATTATTTGTAATATAGGCCTATATAAATGACCTTTCCCTGATAATAAATTCTATATCAGAACCAGCATTATTTGCTGATGACACTAGTGTCATAATTTCAAGCAGAAATGTTGAAGATTTCTGTTCAGTGTCAAACTTAGTTCTCTCTCATATGATTAAATGTTTTGCTGCTAATAAGTTAGTCCTAAATCTAGATAAAACAAAAGGTGTACAATGAATAATTCACCACATTTTGCATTATGTATTGGTTAAAAAGAAAACTATATAGTAGAGACAGTAAATACAAAATTGGTTTACAAATCGATAACCACCTACATTGGAAGAACCATATTGAACAAATGACATTCTAAGTTAAGTAGAGCATGTTATGCAGTTAGGTCGATGGTCCAAATCGGTAACATTAACACTCTCAAATCAGTTTATTTCACGTACTTTCATTTTGTTATAAAATATGGAATAATTTTTGGATGTTAACTCGTCTGACATTGGGAAGATATTCACTTTACAAAATAAAATCATCAGGATTATGGCTGATGCACAATGCAGAACTTCATGTAGAAATCTATTTAAAAAAATAGAGATTTTATCTGTTCAATGCCAACATATACTTTCATTAATGAACTTCATTGTCAATAATCAAGAAAATTTTCAAACAAATTCATCTATACACAATATTAATACAAGGAGTAAGTACCATTTTCATAGACCAAATTCCAACCTATCTTGTTTCCAAAAAAGTGCATTTTATGCTGGCCTCAGAATTTTCAACAGTTTACTATGTAGTCTGACAATACTTAAGCATGGAAAGCCGAAATTTAAAGTAGCATTAAGAAACTGCTTAAATACACACTCCTTTTACTCTGTAGGTGAATTTTTTATGTTTAACCTTTAGCGGCCGGACTTATTTCTCAGCTTTGCCCTTTAAATCGAGATAAGTGGCCTACTTTACGGCACAAGCCCTGTGTGATCGGGTCTGCGGTCCCCGCGTAGGCCGTTTAAACTTTTGCGCTATCGTTAGAAAAACTTTAATATTATTTTATCTGGAAGAGATAAAATTTTGGAATTACTTCCATTTTGTAGAAATTGATACAGGCTTTTAGCAGAGCACTTTAGAAATTCCGCATGTATCCTTACTGCCTAAATAAACATAATAAAATTTCATATTCTTGCGAATTTGTATTTTATTTCGTCATTTTTGTGGCTGGTCGAGACATTCCTTTTACCGGATTCCCTTTTCTCGTTTTCATGAGTCACATTCGTGCCTATCGTTCAGCAGTAATCAGTTCTTATTAGTAACACTAAGTGATTGCTGTTAGTCTAAACAGTGTAAGGTTTGTTCAGCGTCATTACAAGATTGACCGAGAAGGAAAAAATCAGCCCAACTTACTACGCAAAATACTCAACACCAAGAAACGATGTTGTGACGACTCACTTCACTGTTACAGTGTTGCCTTTACTAACCAACACAACTCCTAATGAATGCACACCCAACTGAAAGAAAACACTGTTTCAATAACACTTAGCTAGACTAAACACTACACATATTGGCTTCTATCGGTACCAACAACGCTTAGAGAAAAACAGAACTACGCGCCGAAAGAGTTTCCAACCCCACAGACATACTTATACGCGTTTTTGAACCTAAAATGAAGGTTCAGAAAACAAAGAGAAGTTCTCGTCTTCAATAAATTATTGAAGAGTGTTTTAAATTTAAGAAAAATATAAAAGATTTGTTAGATGTTTTATTTGGAATAATAGAGCAGAGATATATTACATTTTTGCATACGAAAGTAAACGTCGCCTGATATCATTTTCTTAGAACGAAATTGAATGAAATGCCTACCATAATAAAATAATAAACACAGATTAATTTATGGCTTGCACACCAGCTTACAGTACGTAACTTTTTAATTTTAGACCAGCCTTATCTACAGAAATTGCTCCTTTCATTGGCTACGAGAAACAGAAAGTTGACAGGCGCTTGTATACAAACGTGGAGTGAAAGGGCCATTGTGTGGTGTCCCTTTGAAATATAAAGCCCGATTATATGAATCACTGTAGGTCAATTTATGGCCAACACGATACTGCATGCAGACGGCAGAAAAACAACTTCCAAGGCATTTCGCTTTGCTTATGAAGCTCAAAGCTGATAAAGCCTCTTCAATGTTACAGCCTGAGTTCCTGCCTGGGGTAAAGTGGTCGGAGCGTGAAGCAAACCAAACATTTCATCTAACGCGGAATTGGGAGCTATACAAGTTCCCTACATGTTTTTAAAGCTGTGAAAGCTCTCCTGAGCGGTCCTAGGCAGCAAAGGACGACTGACGATTTAAAGGGCCCTGTCATTTATATAGGACGCTCGGACTCTAAAGGTTAACCTTACGCTTCCGTGCGTATCATATATGACCCAGAAGGTATTTAAATCCCCCACTCTACTTTGCTGCCTAAGCCCTGATTGATGTAGGCAAAGTGTATATCTTCACTCTCCTCCGCTTTAGAAGACATTTTTGGTCTGCTTCACGTTCCGACCACTTTACCCCAGGAAGAATCTCTGTTAGCAAGCATTGAGTAGCCTTCTTTATTCATCTGGTTGAAAGCTAAGCGTACTTCTTTACGCAAGTTATTCTTCCCACGGACCGCGTGGTCACTGGAATTTCGTATGTGCCCACAATCACAGCTCTCTTGACAGCTCATGAAATGAGCGCTGTGTTTACTGTATCACTATCAAAGGCAGCATTCAATTCGTTTCAAAGAAAATTACGTCAGAAGTCAGACCACGCTTGCAGAGCAGGAAGACTCCTGTGCAAAAATGTACTAAATCTCTGTTGTCTTTGTCGTAACAGAAAATTAAAAAAATCCTTTTATATTATTTGTAGGTGCTATTTGTCTTAAATTTATAACACTCTTCAATTATTTCTTGAATGTGAGTACTCTCTTTGTCTTTTGAATCTTAATTTTAGGTAAAAAAGCACGTTTTCTCTGACTGAGGTTGGAAATTCTTTCGGGATATAGCTCTGTTTTGCTTTAAGCGTTGTGGGTAGCTGATAGAACCAAAGTTTATAATGTATATACAAAGATTAGCGAAGGTACTGTTACTGAACAGCGTTTTATTTCATATACGGTTGTACATTCTTTAGATAAAGTAAGTACGTCTTTGAGAATGAGACACGAAATTGCGTTGCCAAGTTTCAAATAAAGTATCTCTGAATCTTCTAAAATTGTATCATATATTTAGATAGTAACGAAACTTGCGGACATTTACAAGACACGCTGAAAAATCCTCTTTCATTTCCTACGAAATGGAAGTGATTACATTTATTAATTTTTTTCTTTCAGAATAATAATTACCAGCCTTCACTCTACAAGCAATAGCAACACTGTAAAGAGTAAAGTGAGTCGTCAGGACATTTCGTATCTCGGTGTGCTGGGTTTAGTGAGGACTGAATTTTCCTTTCTCAGTATGGCAAAGTTATTAGTGCGCTTAATACGATATAAATATCTCGAACAGCCACAAATATGACGACATAAACTGCAAATTCGCAAGAATATGGAACTTTATTGTGTATATAGGGAGCAAGGATACAAGCTGAATTTATAAAGCGCTCTGCTAAAAGCCTGTTTCATTTTCTACAAAATGGAAGCAATTCCATTATTTTATCTCTTCTAGATCAAATAATATTAATTTTTTTAACGAAATGCGCAAAAATTTAGAGGGCCAACTCGGGGACCGCAGACCTGCTACGCAGGGCTTGTGCCGTAAAGTAGGCACCTTATCTCGATTTAAAGGGCAACTCGAGAAAATAACTCCGTACGCTAAAGGTTAAAGATGATCCATAATACTGTTTTATAAAATTCTAATAGTATTTTACAATCTAAGAACTCCGTGTGTTTTGTGTACTAAGGTCGTTCAAATTTAAACTAGAATTCGTTTCTAAAAAACTTATTCACAATAAAATGGAAAAGTATTACACACTAGTTTTCAATGTAGTCCCTGTTGACTGCCATACACTTGTGCCAACGTTCTGGAAGCTTCTTAATTCCAGTTTCAAAGAAGGTTTTTTGGTTGCTTGTGTATCCAACTTTGCACAGCTGCAATTGCCTCATCATTATTCCGGAATCTCTTGCCACCTAAAACCCTCTTCATTGGTCCAAACAAAGATAATCAGATGAAGTTAAGTCTAGACTGTACGGTGGATGAGGCAGGACATCCCACTTCAGTTTCAGTACAGTTGCCATCATTAAAGCCGCAGTGTGAGGACGGGCGTTGTCCTGGAGGAAGCAAACTGAATCTTGCCTTTTTCTTCGCTTTAAGCGGATTGCTGACTTCACTTTTTCATTCAGGAGAGTTGAATAGTACTGCGCATTGATGGTTTTTTGACCAGTGAGAAAGTCCAGGTGATTGATACCCTTTGAATCCCAGAACACAGCGGTCATGTTCTTCCCCGCTGAAAAAAATTGCTTTTGCTTTTTTTGGGGGGGTGGAGAATGGGTGTGTTTGCACTGCTTGCTTGCTGTTTTTGATTCAGGAGTGAAGTAGTGGACCCAGCTCTCATCACAGGTCACAATTGAGTCCAAAACTTCGGCTCCTTCTCTCTCGTATCGTTGCAAAATTTGAGTAACAGCCACTAAACGTCTTTCCCTGTGCTTCGGTGACAGGAGCCGTGGGACCCACCTTGCGCTCACTTTACTGACTTTCAACTCGTTGTGGAGAATTTCTTAAACACTCCCTACACTAATTCCTACTTCCTGTGACAGTTCAAGAACAGTTATGCGATGATTAGCCCAAATAAGTTCACCACTTTTCAAAACGTTGTGTGGATTGACAGAAGGTCTTGGTCGCCAAGCGTGAGGTTCAATTTCACCACGGTCTTGTCCTTTTTGAAATGATTTCGTCCAACTGAACACCCTTGGCTGTGACGAACATTCATCCCCAAACTGTGTTTGAAGCCTGGTAAAGATTTCAGAAGGAATGACATCTTCCTTCATGAGAAGTTTGATAATTATACGCTGCGCAAGACTGTTGGGTACTGCTTGCACTGCCATCTTGATTGCACCTGATGGTTGAAGTGGAGAGGGACCTGACTAGTGTGGGTTGCAAGTTTAAACATGTCATAACTTGTGAGCGCAAGCACATTCACACAAGTTGATTTGTGCTCGAAAGGGAACTAAATTTTCGTTTAAATTTGAATGACCCACGTATTTATGTCTTGTGTATTTATGACATGTTCTACATCCCGTTGTCTTTGTGACACACTTATGGATCCATGGATTGTATCTATGTATAAATACAGTAGAACCTCGGTTATCCAAACTTCGCTTAACCGAAACTCGGGTTAACTGAAACGCCTTTTTTTTTTGTACGCGAGATGGTGTTATCTAAATTAAATTGTTGAGAACTGTATGTATTATTATTGAAATACAAATAGCAATTTACAGCAGTAAGTTAGTTCTGAGAATATCCTGGTGCCTGTCAGGCGCTGCGATTCCCAGAACTGCCTGCCGCGAGACACCTCTGAGCCTCTCCCCATCAGTTTGTTGTGAAAAGTTGACGGGTGTGGACGAGTGGCAAATTGACATGTGTGTGTGCTTCTTACAGTGCAGTTTTAAAATTTCATTTAACAGTGATTCCAAATAATGTCAGGTAAACGAAATTTGTAGTGTTGTATTGTATCTGTAAAGTATCATACACTTTCTTGTGCCATAAATTTCATTAACATAAGACGTGTTTCTGAATAAATGTTATTTTTATTGCACCTTATCACATCAAGCCGAATTTCCAAATTATCCGAAATTTTGCTTATCTGAAATCGGTTCCACCCCCTTTATTTCGGATAATTGAGGTTCTACTGTATTACTTTTACTTCTACTGTGTTACAGTTCAGGTGTGATCTGGGAGACTTGCAAGTCAAACAAGCAGCGCTTCAAACCACTGAGTGTGAAGGACTGTCTTGCTGTAGAGGAAGCATTTGTTCGTTATAACTTGGAACTTGCTGTTGGAAAACCTGTTAATTCTAGGATAACTGTTGATTCCAAGATTGAGGTGAATATTTATATATGCTTATAGACTGAAAATTGTGCATTTACTTTCTCTTGTTACAATACTTCTCAGTCCTTATGTATGAAAGATTACCAAACTTGTTACTAACAAATAGGAGTTCACTCCTGTTTCACTAAGTGACCATCTGGTAGACCTAAAATCATTATTTGACTACACTGAAACTTTTTTAATATGAATTTCATTAGTACAAGAATCACAATTATTGCTTTAGTTTGAGAAATTGAGGGTAGGGTGACAGCAATTTAAAGTTACGTGAAAATGTTTTAATGAAACATGGGCTTCAGTAGCTGAGTATGGGCACAAATTTTATGACAACCTACAGGTGTCTTACATTGTTCGTTTTACTTGTTACTTGTGTATAAGCACTTCAATTATAGACTATTCAGACTATTCAGTGTGGAATCAGTAGTGTTTGATTTATTTCAATTTGGTTTAACTTTTGGGAGTTTGAATAGAAATGTAATAAAGTCCTTTCAAGTGATGAGTTGCATTGTGGTTGAGCTAAAAGTCAATGTTTTAGACACTGCTCTGTCTCCATCATAAAAATTTCTATGAAAACTTCAAATCCTGAATAAATCTGCCCTATAACCTAGACAATTCTAGTAATTCTCAACTTTGTTACCAAGGTGTGTTGTGATACTGACTGTTTAACCTTCTAAAGCATAGTGGTTACTTTGTGTACCAACAAGTTTAACATTAAAAAATTCTACATGGTGCTCATATTGTGTTTATGTGTTGTATATGGATCTCAGAACAAACAGCAACTTTTGCCTTAAACAGCATTAACAGATTGGTTTTGAATAACCGAGGTGGAGAATGTTTACTACACAGTACACACAGAATCCTTATGTAAAACAAACACATTTCGCCTTTAAAGGGTTAATTGCATTCATTGTTTATGGTTGCAATGCTGATGTTATTATTGTTATTTATTTGGGTGATGTAATTACACCAGATATTCTGTTTCATAGTCATTTTACCAATACATTACTGTGATTATGACTTCAGAATAAGTTGAATATACCAATAGTTGTGTGCTTACACTTGTCTGTCATCATCCTATGTACATACATCCTACAGCAAGTGAGACATAGTAGTTCAGGTGTTTTTCATTCTATTGCATATATATAAAATATTACAGAAACTTGAGATGTTCTTCTTGCCAGGTGGACTTTCAGGCAGAGGAGATGCTACGGCCATCCAAGCGTCAACTTCGTCGCACATTTCAGACTGGCTTGTGGTTGCAAATGAGGACATCGCTGCATCAGTTGCAGCTTCATGCTAAAGTGAACAGGCTGCAGATTGATGATCAGATGTACGACTGTGTATTCCCAGTTGTGCTTGCTCCAGTGCCTCCACCCAAGAGTGTTGCTGCAGACAGTGGTAGGTTTAATGTCTGTATTACTCTTTATAAACTCAATATTAAGAAGGGCACGAAGGCTGTGGTGTAAACACTGTACAACCTGCACATAGTAGAATTCAGGAGAACCAAATTTTATTTTGTTACATGAGAGAGGCTTTTATAAAACCTTATTTTTAAAGTAATTGTATATTAACACTTTGTGACTTTTCAGACATACAGTATACTTGCCTTAGGCATGTTATCATTAACCTGCTATCCTCATATGGGGCTGTACTTGAAGTCCTGTTCAACCATTCAGGCTCACAGAGAAACTGTAAAGCATTTGTACAGTGTTAACAAATATGCATCTAGGAACACAGCACTTTTATGCACCAGAAACAAATTTTAAAACTTCCAGTACACAAGTTATGCATCTTCCATAAAAATTCAGTAGTGTCTGTTTGCCTGACGATATTGCGTTTGTTCACCGAGCTGTCTAGCATATTCCTTGCTGTTTGAGAAGTAAACTCACAGCCACAGGGAACAGCCATTTAAGAATGATGATTTATACTAGTCCCTACAAAGCTCAAATGGTTCAATAGCTTATGAAAAATGATAAATTGATGGAATTTTGTAAAACTGTGTAGATGTTTGAATAAGATTGTAAATTTATGAAGAGACTGATCATGTCATATGAAACATATTTCAGGCTTACAGTCAGCAAGCAGAAGAAAATTCTGAACATTTCTACCAGTGAGCTTTTACACAGTGAACATTTTAGTGTCATGTGGTACTTCTTGTGCTGAAGTGTGCCATGCTTTTCTCCTGTCAGTGGCACAACTTAAAAGGCATTGTTTTATCAGTACTTAGCCCTTACAGATATTTTCTTGAAACTGCTATATTGTATTATATATATATATATATATATATATTGATACTTTCTTCTACATTATTATTCAGCCTTGATGACTGATAGAATAACTCCACAGTACAGTGTCTGCCGTGAGCAGTAAAGATGTTAATATGATCAGTCAATTCCATTTAATACCGGTGTTATGGAACCACGAGATTTGTCACCATTATCACAAAGTTCACCATTACCTATTGCACGCCACTTAAATCCACTTGTCACCTTCACATATTTCTGTAAGGTCCTATAAGTTCAAAAACATTGGTTTCTTTTTTAAAAGCTGTCATTCCATTGTGTTATTTGTAACAGAATCAAGATAAAATCCGCCTAAACACAACTACGTTTCGTTTGCAGAACAACATGTTTTGACCGATTAGGTCATCTTTAGGTGTGCGAGTTGGTCTTGGACCAACTCGCGTGGTCTTTGACCAACTCGCACGGTGTGTAGATATAGCATAGCAGCCTGGATAAATGCAGTAAGCAAGCTACCCACCCATACATCATTTAACATCTCATAGTTTGAACTTGGAACAAATTTCCAATGACTTGCCAAATTGCTGAACATGCTGTGAGAACCTGTAGCAACAAAAGAGATTGATACTGGTACAAGATATTGTAACAGTGTGGTAGAATTTTCTCCACACGTATTATTTTCTGATATGACCATGATATTTTTAACATTTTTATCACATTTTACAAATTTTTATCCATTCCTCAGTATGTTTTGAAAAATTAGAATTGTGAACATGAAGGTGACCTAATCGGTTGAAATGTTTTTCTGTAAATAAATGGAACATAGTTGCGTTTAGACGGATTTTATTTTATTTTGACATGTGTTCCTGTTGGCAGCACTGAAGCCTTTTGCAGAACTGAGTGTTGTGCAGCGTATAATGCCACACAGTAATGTGCAGCAGTTCAAGTATTTCAAGGTCCTGGTCCAGGAATTCCACGTCAAGGTGGATATGGGCTTTATAAATGCTTTGCTCGAGATGTTTCAATCTGAGGAAGTGTCTGAAACAGAAGAGGTGAGTATGCTTAGCATACAGGTGTTACTCTTCATTATGGAATTTGTGAATTTGACGGTTTCAACACTGCTGGAAATCTTGGGTCCATATCCAGGCTGTTTGGAGGGTAGTTGTGATGTGGAACATTGAAAATACAATTTGGTTAGAAGAAATATTGAGTCAGTCTTAGAAAGTTATGACCAAAAATTGTTGGTGGTTGAACATATGAACGTTACCGACAAAAAAAGAAAGATGTTTTTAAATTGGAGCTCTTGGCATTCTCATTAGTGTCTTTGGTCAATACAAGTTTACATAGAATCAGGTATGACATCTGTGCTTTTCCAGTCGAAGAGGGATTTTGCTATGTGGTATGTATATATCCTGTCCCAAGAAATATAAGTATAATCAAATTATGTTTTCTTTTTATCTGTAAAAGTGAATCTGTTAAGCAGTGGTCAGATGTTGCTGGAAGAAGGAAAACATTTTCATATACAAGGCAAATCAAATCTCATCCAATACCAGTTATAAATAATCGCTTTGAACTAATTAATACCAGAAATGAATGTGGATTCAAAATTATGAGTTCAATGAGAGTTCAACAAATGACAGGAAAATGTAAATTCAACAAGGATAAATTAGCAAAGAAAAGACATAAAATTATAATCACAGGGGATAGCCACCCCAGAGGCTGCGCTTCTGAAGTGCAACATAACCTTGAAGATGGTTCTGAAGTTCAAGGTCTAGTGAAACCAGGATCAGATATGGCATCAGTAATAAATAATAATAATAATTCTTGGCTCAACAGCCCTGTATGGGCCTGGGCCTCCTCTTGTCGAGGTTACTAAGTCATGCGCATTCATGGCAGCTGGTGACCGGCCAGCTAGCCGCGCTTAGTGTTCTATCGATCCTGATGTGCACGCCAGAGCCATCTGGCAGGCAGTCAGGAGACTTGGATGAGAAATGGAGGCAATTTGGCTTATGCAACATTTTTATTCATGCCCGTAAGGTTCTTTTACATGCCGTAAATCTACGACATGGGACCGACGGCTTTACTTCCCCTCCGAAGGAAGTGGTGCTCCGGATTTTTATCATCCTTAAAAATCCATCGACCTCGGTCGGGATCGAACCCGCGAACCTTGGGTCCAGTGGCGAGCACGCTAACCACTAGTCCACCGAGGTCGACATCAGTAATAAATACAGCTACAAAAGATATTGAAGAATTGACAAGTAAGGATGTTGTTGTAGTGTGGGGAGGCACAAAGGAGTAGGAAAAAAGGAAACTCAGAAAGGCCTTCTTCAAATAAATAGTTTTGTTGAGAAGCATAGTGAGGCCAATATCATTGTAATGAGTTTACCACATAGGTATGATCTTGAGGTGAAGTCATTTGTAAATAATGAGGTAAAAGTATTAATAGAAAATTACGAAAACATTTGAACGTTTTTGATAATGCATTTTTTATAGAGGTGAATTCTGATAAAGACCTCTTTACAAGACATGGCCTGCATTTGAATTCAAAGGGGAAAGAACAGCGAAGAAAATTGTGAACAATTAAAGATATTTTTAATGTAAAACAGATTGACCCAATCAGTATGATTTGGAGTTAAGAGCAGGTGATGAATAGGGATAAGAATCATACTCCACAGGTACATAAAAACCAAAGATCTGAAAGGAAATTAATTGATTCAAGAAGGGATTTGAGACCAGATGACAGGAAAGAAGACAGCGAATTTCATATGAGTATAGATCGGGGACAGAGCGAAGTTGAGTCAATCTCGATACCATGTAAACATTCCAGGAGATTACCTACAAACAGGAGTGATGATTTTTTATGGATAGGTTTCAACAAGAAATGATAAATGCGAATGATAAAATAGGAAATAGAGAGGATTTTACTTCCTATGCTTTAAAAAATTTACACCATGATGTTCAGAGTTTCAGTAAGAAATTATGGGAATTATCTATTTTGTTGAATTTAGATTACATAAACGTTGACATTTTATGCTTTACAGAACATTGGTTAATGGAGGAACAAGTAAAAGTTTTAAATATTGATCAATTTAAATTAGTGAGGAATTTTAGTAGATTTAGGAGTAATTATGGAGGGTCATGTATTTTTGTACGAAAGGATTTGCATTCTAAAGAAGTAAATTATTTAAAAGGAATAGGAAGTGATAAAGTTTTTGAACTGTCTGTAGTGGAATTATTGGAATTTAATTTTACTCTTGCTTGTATATATAGATCACCTATTGGAGATTTTTATGAATTTTTTAATAAACTGGAATTAGTAATTTGTAAAGTGCATTCAAAAGGAAAACGATTAATTATATGTGGAGACTGGAATGTAAATTTTTTGCAAGACAGTGTTAAACTTCAAGAACTACAGAAGTTATTTTTGATGTATGACTTGATAAATACAGTGAACTCCCCAACAAGGGTCACTAATAATGTGAGCTCATTAAACTTTACGTTGTATTGACGGTGCATCTTATTACAGTGGAAAATTTATTTTATTTTATTTTACCAACTTATGCACAATATCTTTCAATAGTATCAATTTACCCCTATACGTATTTCGGCTTGTTAAAAGCCATCCCCAGGGGGTCACAGTATTAAATCACAGACTATACATCTATTGTATAAGTTGTTACATCCATATGAGTAAAATATTAAAATATCAAACTATTGTTTTCGAGCTCCACTTTGAGTTCTCAAACCGTATGTGTATTAAAAGATTAAAATGTTGTTAAAATTGTTACACATTTTGAGGTTTTTTAAATTAATGGCAGATTGGTCTTGTATCACTTCGTTTACGCTGGGATGTAGTGGTTTTCTGTAGAGATATTAGTTATAATTAGAATCATAGTACCAAAATCATATTCGAGTAGTATTTATAGGGGATTATTGATTATATGCAATGACATACCTGTATTATGTTGTTAACGTGTTACGCCTTGTCAGCTCCGCCGGGTGGTTGTGTAGTGGCTTGTATTGATTTATTCGCTGTGCTTAGGTCGTGTCTATAAGTATAGAGTTATGTGCATGCATGTGTTGTGTTATGGGTTTCATGATCTTGAATAAGAGGTTCTCCTCACCTGGTTGTTGTTCCTTGATCATTGTTCCATTTTGGAAATATTGTTGTATGTAGAAATTTTCTAAGATATTCATATGCCATCCTTTACTACAGGTTTTTATTAGTGTCATTGTAGATTGTATTGGGCCGTATTCATGTTTATTATTGAGGATATGCATGGCATAAGCTGATTTTGGGTCATTAGTTTTTATGTATCTACAGTGTTCTATATAGCGTGTTTTGAGATTTCGTCCAGTCTGGCCGACATATTGCATATTACAACAATTGCAACGTAAACTGTGTATACCACTGTTTTCATATATATCAGGTTTTTTATCATGTGCCTATCATGTTTTGTGTTGTAATTCTAACTTGGTATGTGATTTGTAGATTAGTCTTTTTGGATATATTAGTAAGTTCCCGTATTATAGGGTTGTGGTATTCAAATATTGCCCATTTTTTATTTGTTTGGTCTGCGAGTTGTTTTGTGTTTTGTTTGAAATCCGGTTTTTGATCTGTTTGTTTAATTTTTCAATGGGATATCCATTTTTCTTTGCAATTTGATGTATAGTTTTCATTTCATGTTGTTGATGTTCTTGTGATAACGGTAGTTGGTGTAATCTGTTTAGGAATAGAGTAGGAATAGTTTAATATTTTAATGTTTTACTCATATGGATGTAACAACTTATACAATAGATGTATAGTCTGTGATTTAATACTGTGACCCCCTGAGGATGGCTATTAACAAGCCGAAATATGTATAGGGGTAAATTGATACTATTGAAAGATATTGTGCATAAGTTGGTAAAATAAAATAAAATAAATTTTCCACTGTAATAAGATGCACGGTCAATACACTTTAAAATAATTTAAAATTTGAAAACTTAACAGAAGTTCTAGATTTAGGTTATTCAGATCACTTGGCACAAATTCTATAAATAAAGGTAAATACCGTATATTCTCGAATCTAAACCGCACCCGAATCTAATCCGCACCCAGTTTTTTGGCGACTTCTTAAACGAAAAAAAGTTAGTTCGCGATTCTAATCCGCACCTTTCCTTCACCCACCCCTTGCCCACGGGGCGACTGATTGAATAATATTGGATGTTACCAATGCGTTAAAATCCGACGCTACGCCTGTGGCCAATGAGTCATACCGATAGAGGCGGGGCCTTTCTCAACAGACGTGCGCAATCTCAACTGAAGCCAGCTGATCTTCAGTTGTTGAAACGTGGGAGGTGCTTGTTCCAATTTGTCGTGTACCGTAGTTATGGAAGAGGGACACCTGAAATCTAAACGACTCTCATATACGGCAAAGTTCAAACGTGAAGTTATTCGGTGCGCAGAGGAGAATGGAAACCGCAAAGCTGCTGCAATTTTTGGAGTTGATGAAAGCAACGTTCGACTGTGGCGGAAACACAAGGCAGCGATCAGCGGGTGTGAGGCGTCACGAAGGAAATTCACTGGACCCAAGAAAGGACGATTTCCTGAAATTGATGATGCAGTCTTCACGTTTTTTCAAGAGAGACGCAAGACTGGACTGTTTGTGAGTTATGATCTACTCGCGAGGAGGCAATAAAGAAGGCCAGATCTTTGAACATTCCTTGAATTATGAGTGATGACGGCGAGTCTGATGAATAATAAATTATAATAATAAATAATAAAATAATAGATTATTGTATTGTATTGTTCTTACGTTGTTTATTAATTACGTTAATTACGTTATTGTTATATTGTACAGCAACTCAATCATTTTTCCAAAATCCAGCTCTAGACCGCGAATCTAATCCGCATCTGATTTTTTAGCCCTCTAAAACTGTAAAAAAAGTGCGGATTAGATTCGAGAATATACGGTAATCTAAAAACAGGTCTGGTAATTAAGAAGAAAAGACATTTTACAAATAAAAGTATAGAAGAATTTGAGTACTTGTTACATAAACAACCATGGGAAGATATCCTTTCATCTGATGATGTTAATACTTCTTTTAATGCTTTTATGATTACATTTATGTATTAGTTTAACAGAGCATTTCCTCTAATAACACTCTAATAACAGCGTATGTGAAGGACAAATTTGCAAATAAATGGATCACTAAAGGGTTAATAATTTCAAGTAATAGAATGTGATTTTTAAATAGTCTAAAGAGAACCACAAATCATTCAATAGAGTCACTTGATTATATTAAGAGATATCAGATAATTATAGTAGAGTTTTGACAGAAGCTAAAAAGAGAGAGAATGATAGGTTTGTTATTCATTCATTCTGTAATCTGTCTTACGACAGGTCCGTAGCCTCTTCCAAAACAAGTTCTCCACAGGGTGCGATCTAGTGCTTCCTCTTTCAATTTCCAGTATCTTCTCTTTTCCTTAAGGTCATCCAATAGCTGCTTATGTCTTCTCCCACGTCTTCCCGTCATTTCTATCCTTCCTTCTACCTTTCTTTCAATCACATGTTTCAGAAGGCAGTTTCTGCACAAGATGTGACCAATCCAATTAGCCTTTCTTCTTTTTATTGTATGTAGGATATTCCTCTCCTCCTTAACTCTGTGTAATACTTCTTCATTTCTCATATGATCGGTCCAACTGATCTTCTCCATTCTTCTCCAGCACCACATGTCAGCAAAAAATAAAACAAAAGCAATGTGGCAGTTAATAAATAAAGAGGTTGAAAATTCCCTGCATGATGAGTATAAAACTGACTTAAGAAATGGTACAGAAATTATATCAAACCCGCAAAATGTTTCAGATAGGCTAAGTTCTTTCTTTGTTGAAATTGTTGATGATCTGTTAAGCCAAAATGGCAGTCATGTCAAAATGCAAACCCCGCAGCAAAGAACAAATTATTGTCCTAATACTTCGTAAAATGTTTGTTTATCCTGTTACTGAAAATGAAGTATAGAGTGTAACAAATAGCTTAAAAGGTAATTCCTCTGCAGGTTTTGATGAAATTCCTGAATTCTTAGTAAAACAGTGTAAATGCTATCTAAAAAAAAACCTTAGTCCATATTTATAATGTGTCCTTTCAATCTGGAATTTTTCCAGATAGGATGAAGATAGCAAAAGTAAGACCTCTCTTTAAAAAGGGGGATAGACAAGATGTCCAGAATTATAGACCAATATCCGTTTTAACAGTTTTCTCCAAAATATTAGAAAGGTTGATGTACAATAAGTTAATATCCTTTGTAATAAAAACGTATTTTAACAGAAGCTCAGAATGGATTTAGGGATAATAAATCAACAGAAACAGCTAGTCAGACTTTTATAGAAAGTATTCAAGAGGCCGTGGATAAACGTCTTCACGTTGTAGGAATATTTCTTGATCTTACTAGAGCATATGGTGTTATAAACCATAATATATTACTCAACAAATTAAACTCTTATGGTGTTAGAGGTACTTTGAATTTATGGTTTAAATCCTATTTGTCTGACTGTACACAGTTTATTGAAATAACCCAAATTGAACGCAGCAATATTACACAAAATAGATATTTATTCTCACTCAGGGAACTGTTACTTGGTGTGTCACAAGGCTTAATTTTAGGGCCCCTTCTATTTTTGTTATATATTAATGACCTCCCATTAATCATCCAAGGAGTAAAATTAGTCTTATTTGCTAATGACATTAATATACTTGTTGCTGACAAAGATGAGGATGCTCTTCAGCATAAAATTTTATCTGTTATGAAACAATTAGAGATATGGTTGCAAATGAATGATCATATTATGAATGCTGATAAGTTGTTTGCAATGTCATTTTATTCTAATCAATCTAGACTTCCTTTCAAACCACAAACTATGTTTAAAAACATTGAAATTGCTTATAGTTTAGAATTGAGGTTCTAGATATTTATATTACAGAAAACTTAAATTGGCATGTCCATATTCGTTCATTATGTTTAAGTTTGAGTAAAGCATCTTATATCATTAAATCTTTAAAGGAAGTTACGAGCCCATATGTGTTACAGAGTATATATTTTGCATATTTTCAATCGCGACTGAGATATGGAATTATATTTTGGGGGGGAGTGAAAGTAAGAAGGTAATTCAAACACAAAAAATTGTTATTCGAATAATTAGTGGCGTAAATAAGCATGAGTCCTGTAGACAAATCGTCAAAGATTATAGAATCCTTACAGTGACTTCATTATATAT
Organism: Reticulitermes speratus; assembly: GCA_021186555.1. Taxonomy (NCBI): domain Eukaryota; kingdom Metazoa; phylum Arthropoda; class Insecta; order Blattodea; family Rhinotermitidae; genus Reticulitermes; species Reticulitermes speratus. Next base: position 31,568,164 of record JAJKFL010000003.1, on the reverse strand, counting down.
TTTAGAGGTGTTATGTTACATAAAGAAGTACAAAGGGGATTTGAAACAGATTCTAATAATCCATGGTCATAACACAAAAAGGAAATTGGACTTCTTCTTCTTCTTTCTATGGGCCCGTCGGCATTAGCTCCGGACGCACCGCAGCCTTAGGCTTATTGTGCTAACCCTTAGCCTTTCAATTATCAAGTCTGCAGCCACAGCCGCTCCTTGATCAGGTTCATCGAAGGTGAAATACTCAAGTAAGAGTGGGGTCTTTTTACACCCCCGCTACTTCTCACCACCGCCTTCTCTTACTTTAATGAGCTGCTTCAGCTGCACTCCCGAGAGTCGCCTGGTCTGCAGTCTAGTCATAAAGACACCTGCAGCCAGTCTGTCCTCATCAGAAGAGACAGCAAAAGGCTCAGAGCCTACAGCCCCATATCAAGTTTGCAGCCACAGCCACTCCTTGATCAGGTTCATCGAAAGTGGAATACTCGAGTAAGAGTGGGGTCTATTACACCCCTACTACTTCTCACCACCGCCTTCTCTTACTTTAATGAGCTGCTTCCGCTGCGATCCCGAGAGTCGCCTGGTCTGCAGTCTAGTCATAAAGACACCTGCAGCCAGTCTGTCCTCATCAGAAGAGATAGCGAAAGGCTCACAGGTTCATCGAAGGTGGAATATTCGAGTAAGAGTGGGGTCTTTTCACACCCCCACTACTTCTCGCCACCACCTTCTCTTACTTTAATGAGCTTTTTCCGCTGCGCTCGTGAGAGTCGCCTGGACTGCAGTCTGGTCATATAGACACCTGCAGCCAGTCTGTCCTGATCAGAAGAAACAGCAAAAGGCTCAAAGCCTACAGCCTCCATATCAAGTTTGCAGCCACAGCCGCTCCTTGATCAGGTACATCGAAGGTGGAATACTCGAGTAAGAGTGGGGTCTTTTTACACCCCCACTACTTCTCGCCACCGCCTTCTCTTACTTTAATGAGCTGCTTCCGCTGTGCTTCCGAGAGTCGCCTGGTCTGCAGTCTGGTCATAAAGACACCTGCAGCCAATCTGTCCTCATCAGAAGAGATAGCGAAAGGCTCACAGGTTCATCAAAGGTGGAATACTCGAGTAAGAGTGGGGTCTTCTCACACCCCACTACTTCTCGCCACCACCTTCTCTTACTTTAATGAGCTGCTTTCGCTGCCCTCCCGAGAGTCGCCTGGACTGCAGTCTAGTCGTATAGACACCTGCAGCCAGTCTGTCCTCATCAGAAGAAACAGCGAAAGGCTCAAAGCCTACAGCCTCAGTATCAAGTTTGCAGCCACAGCTGCTCCTTGATCAGGTTCATCAGAACTCAGCTCAGAACTTACAACTTATATCAAGTCTACAGCCACAGCCACTCCTTGATCAAGTCCATTAATTACTGTGTCCATTTTATTCCCACAAGTAATGGGGAAATAACAGTCACCACCCACAGAGCCCCTTACGGGTGGAAGGTATAAATACAACGGGGTGCTGCCCGGTTCTCCGAGGGGATCGTAAATGCACTGCTGTTTTTCCACTCCAGTGCCATGCAGTCCTCGGCACAATACCTCACACCTTGACTTGGGTGAATAGGAAGGATGTTATGGAAAGGTTATTGGTTCAGACAGGTCATTGCGGAACACACTTCGTCTGGCCCCTCAGCTCAGGCCTGCCCGGCTTGGGAGACCCTACCAGTAACTAAGCTACCGCCGGTTTAGCCCCCAGCTTCTTTGGGGCACACAAACCCTCACCGCCCGCACGGACAGTGCTTCGTTAAGGCGGTGTCCCCTGGGAGGGTAATTGGACTTGCATACACACTTTTGTAATACAGTCATATTTCAGAAAGGTCTAGTAAATATGGGGATCAAACTTTTTAACAATTTGCCAGAAAGAATAAAAAATTGGATAACTTCAAACTTTTTAAAAAAGAATTAAAATCCTTACTTTTGAGTAATTCTTTTTATACAATTGATGAGTTCTTGAAGTTTGAGTAAAGTATTTTTGTAAAATATGAGATTTATTTATCATTTGCATTAGAGTTAATAAAGTTTATATTTTTGTTGTATTATTGTTTAATATTGGATTGTTTTTATTTGTATTACTGTTTTATTATTGAATATTGATAATTACATAATAATTGTACAGTATTTAGACCTTTGGTATGTATTGTAATAATGTGTCAGACAAGTCCAATGTTACTAATGTACAATACAGATGTATAATAAATACAAATACACATACACATGAATGCACTCATACACACTTTCTCCCCTTCAGAAAGGAATATAAATATGATATAACCATTGTGAACAAGAATCTTTGAAACAATGGGAACACTGTCCAAAAATATTTTGATACAAATTTAGTCAGAGAAATATTCATACATAAATGATATTGCAGATGCACCTGTTTGAGGAAGATCGACAGTTGGTGGATAAGCCACTTCTGTCACATGTAACCCTTGTATCTACCCAGGAGCAGAAGAATTTCTATGATCTTCTTCACTTTTCTCCACTGAAGGTTTGTTATTTAATACTTGTACCTACCAGCAGTAGAAATTCAGATAGATTTTATACTTCTTGCCTCCATTATAGAAGTCTTTTATTTTCAGAACAAGTGAAATATAGATTCACCTTTCTCCAGTACAGTAAAACCTTATGAATTTGATATTGGTTGATTCAAAATACTGTTTAATTTTAAGTGTCATTCTCCATCATTGAGAGTAAAAGTTTTGATGTGGTTAATTTTAAATGTGGTCAATTTATAATTCAAAGCAATATTCAAGTATTGTGAGTAGTAAACTTCAAATAATTTTGAAGTTATTATCTACATTTACTATAAACTGTGATTTGCAAAATCTTTGTGTACCCCTGTTGACCTTGAGGAACTATGACCAAAGAGGCAGCTATCTGCTGAAAGAGCATTGAGGGTGGGGAGAAAATAGACCATCTGCCAGAAGACGACCATTCACAACTTGCTGTGTGCACAAGGTCTTGCAATATTTAAAAGATCTTTCTGGTGAGGGTTATAGTATAGATGAATTAGCTATTGTGCTATAATGCAGATGAAAGTCGAAAACTTAGTTTAAGAACATTTAAAAATCCACAGTGCATGAAGTATGTGACCATTTTCATTGTGGCATAAAGGAAATATAATGTATGGGTAACTGCTGAAGTATTTAGGGAGTGCCTCTCTGTTAGACAGGAGAATGGTATGTAAGAACACAAACATTCGGTTGCTGCTTGATTGGAGTTGTGCACACAGTCACAAAGGGCTTCAGCTTAAGCACATTAAGAGTTCTATGTTGACAGCTGATACTACCAATTATCTGCCATCACTAGATCAAGGAATTATCTGTTGTGTGAAGTGTTCATGCTAAAAGAATCTCATACACTTCATGTTGGGGAAAACAGCAAGGACTGTTCTTGTGACAGAGCTAAGTACAGTAAAACTCCCGATTTAATGTTCCAGCATTTAGTGAAATCCTGGATTTATTGATGATTTTTTCATGTCCCGACAATAGCTCCATATAAACAAATAAACCTCCATTTAATGAAAACCTCGATTTAGTGAAATATATTCTAATCCGCCAGCAATTCATTAAATAGGGGTTTTACTGTAAATGGAAGGAGGAGGATGCCATGAGAGGTTTTGCTGTGGCATGGGAGTTTGTTCATGTATGATTTTACAGAACTGTTTATCTAAATGCAACTTTAACAAAGTGGGTGCAGTTGGTATAGAGGGAGAAGAGTACCTGGATGACAGAAAATGGATGGGACTGTTAGGTCAAGTGGACTGGCCAAGGAGCAACTTTGAACATTTTATAAATATGTTCAACTTGACTGCAATGTTTGGTTATTGGGTGGAAGAAAGTATGTCTGTCTCTGACTGCAGAAACGTAGAGAATAAGTGTGAAGAGGAACTGGCTAGGTTGGAGATACAGTCATTGCCACTACATCCTACATGTAAAGAAGCAAGCAGAATCACTGTTGGACTTTATAGTATTAGTTTAGCTGATGCAGATGACAAGACTGTGGAAACAGTTGATCTTACACAATAATTTGTGCTTGTGGAGTGCAAGAACTCTTTGAAACAAAGACCAGTTCGTTAATATTTTTGGAAATAGTGTCTTAAAACAAAGAAGTTTTGATTAGTGTAAATTGTTGTACGTTTGTAGTATTTGTGATTTAATTTAAATCTAAGTATGTCAAATGATGAAACTGCATTTACTCATAAATCAGAGTTTATATAGTATGTCAAATAGTTAATTTGGCTAAATATCTAACACATAATTCGATAGTATAGAATTGGACAGTTTGAAATTATGTAATTAGAGCCTTATAATTTAAGCCCCACATGATTTGAATTAATGAAGTTTCACTGTACTAATGTAGAAAGCATGCCCACACTGATCTTTTGTTACTGTCAAGATCAAAGTTTCACAAATCGTGCATGCCAAGTCACCATGGCAACTACATTTTGTACAGTGGAATCTAATATGTGTGGGTCCTCAGTGTATAACTTGCTTCATGTCATCCATCTGGCACCTAGAATTTTTAGGTGGCTCCTAGATTTTTGGAAAACTTATGCACCCCTCTTCAAAATGGTGTACAGGTAGTTCTCATTTTATGCCAGGGTTACGTTCCTGAAAAAGTCACACAAATCGAACACAAAATTCCCATTTAAAACAATGTATTTCCTGGAGGTTAGGGGACTGACAACCTCACCCTATATAGTGTATGACTATACCACTAGTGGACATACGGACCTGTAGAGTATATATGTACTGTACATACAGTATGTATACATTTCTATACAGTATACATACATTTCTGTGGGCCGGGATAGCATAGTCGGTATAGCGACTCGCTACGGGCTGGTTGGTCCGGGGATCGAATCCCGGTGGGGGCGAGTTTTTTCGCAGCCATCCAGACCGGCTCTGGGGCCCACCCAGCCTCCCATAATATGGGTACCGGGTCTCTTTCCTGGGGGTAAAGCGGCCGGGGCGTGGAGTTGACCACCCACCCTCATCTAGTGCCAGGGTTAAAGAAAGAGTAGAGCTATACCTCTACTCCCCCTCTGGGCCTTCATGGCCTGTTCTAGGGAGAACTTTACCTTTTACATACATTTCTATGCAATATATTTACAGTAAAACCCCTATTTAATGAATTGCTGGGAGTTTAGAATATATTTCACTAAATCGAGGTTTTCATTAAATGGAGGTTTTCAATTAAAATGAGTTAAATTCATCTTTTTTGCTTGTTTATTAGTTCCATTATGGTCTCTATAATAAAAATCCATTTTTTCAACTTTGTATGCACAATACTTATATCAATATTTTTAAAATAAACATTTAGAAACAAATTCCAGTGACAAGCAAGCCTTATTGCTATTGAAAGTGAAATTTTCTGTAATGAATCATGATTACAAAAAATAATTTCAAAATTTTAAAAGTATTTTCAAAATTGACATAAATCTTTAAACAATTTTTCATCCCTCTTTTAAGGTTTTCTATTCTAAGCCTAGATGCTACCCTAATTGCTTTCTCCTTCAACAGTACACTATTGATTGGGAGGATGGCAGAGCACATTCCCTCAAACCACTGTATCAGTATCTTCTCCATTTCATCATATGGTGATGATTTGATATTTTTTCTTTTGATGGCTTCACCCCCACATTTCACTTCTTCGTCTAGTATTAATTGTTTATTCTTCATTACACAAAACAATGAAGACGGTGCAAGATTAAATTTTCGTGCAATTTCTATTGCGGGCGTGCTTGGGTTCTTTTCCACTTCTTGAATTATTTTCACTTTTTCCGCAATTGTCAGCTTTGTCCTTTTACTAGTAGCCATTATTAAGGAATAAAAAAATATAATAAAAATAGTAGAACGAATTTTTCACAAATGCTCCTGGTTTACACAGTGATCGCAAAACAGGCGTGCAGCAGCAGCGTAACTTCTAGATAAGTTAGACGGAGAGGGGACAGGCATTACGTCATCAGGATCGGAGAAATGGACTGGCTAAATGATTACGTCACAGTTTCCCCTACCATTACGCTTCCGCATATTTCACACTACTTTGTCTCACTTAGACATAGGCAACAGTACCGGGCACTCCTGGACGATCACCAATCAAGGCGCTATCCCGGCCCAACGACGTTCGGTCATCTAACGAGAACCGGTGTTTCCATCGTGGCAGGCCATTGCCTCAATGTTTTGAGCATATATCGTAATTTTTACGTACAATATGTATCTTTTGTAATTTGTTTTGCTCATGAAAAAATGTACTAAATGCGGGAAACATCAAATAACAATTGAAGTATGAGTACATAATATTTTTCCACTAAATGCGGGTTTTTCTCTAAATCGGGATTCACTAAATGCAGGCAAATAATACTTTGTTTATATGGAGCTATTGTTGGGACATGAAAAAATCATCACTAAATCCGGGATTTCACTAAATTTCACGATTTTTCACTTGGATTGCGCTAGGTGATGCAGATTTACGTTTCTCATTCGAAAGGTGGTGTAAATTTTCAAGTTGCATTAAATCAAAAGCATGCAAATTGGAATCGCGTAAAACGAGAACTACCTGTACAGAGTTTGTCTTTGGCATTGCCTTGAGCACTGCAGCTGTCACAGGATGTCCTGGTGGACGCAGGCCTCCTATGTGATAAAGCTGCCATGCTCAGGGAGACAGTAAAAGAGAAACCCTGTATAATATGCATTGTGTTGCCTAGATACATCTAAGCTTTTCTCTGAGTGGAGGGTCAGGACCAAAGGCCCCAGGGCAGGAAACACCCCACTTCATGAATGTACTGCTGCAGAGTCTTGGAGTTACACTGACCGATGTACAGGATGTTCTGTTCAAGTAAGTGGTACTGATATATTACATATACATATGTAACATGGAGACTGATATTTTAATTATGATGTTTCACAGTAAAGTTTATTTCATTTCATTTATGTCTCCAGTAAGGCAGTTAGTGGACATAAATTGTCACTAAACTTTCAACGTGCTTTTGTACCAAAGACTTCATTTTGTTTGCCAGGTCTAACTCTGTGTGTGGTTGTGTGTGTGTGTGTGTGTTTGTGAGTGTGTGTGTGTGAGAGAGAGAGAGAGAAAAACAGTACTTTCTTAGGTTCTAGTAAAAAGTTTGATGGTTTCTGTTTAGTGTCATAGTTCTTTCTCATATGAGTAAATGATCTACAGCCAGTAAGTTGGCCCCAAATATAGATGGAACAAATGTAATAAAATTTATATTGAATAATTATCCGCAGTATGCAACTGTGGGGTATAATGAAAAAGATACAGACTGTAAATGCAATCTGCCTTAGTTTGCAAATTTATAACCACTGAATTGGAAGAATTGTGTTGATCAAATGTTTCCTAAGCTATGTGGAGCATGTTGTGTTGTAAGGTTGATGTTTCATGTCAGGTACATTGACACTGTCAAAACAATTGATTTTGTCTGTTTTCACTGTATAGTGGGATACAGAATAATTTCATGGGGGTAATTCATCTAACAGTAAAAAGATATTTTATGTGAATTCCCAATGGCATTTTTATATTGTACAAGGTCTGTATATGTTTGTATTCATTGTGATTTATTCTACACCTTATTTTTACTTTGACTAAATTTTGCTTCCATGGAATATATAATAGTGTGTGTGTATGTTTGTATGTGTAGCAGATGTCACTTTGGAAGTAGATGTCTGGGTAGGGTGAAGTCTACTGAATTCATGCACACATACATGTCCTTATTGTTGTAATGGTCTGTAGTTTTAAGTAGTTGTTTTACCTTTCATTCATTCACCATTGCAGGATCAGTACTTCTGCTCAGTCTTCACACTGATTATTTATAAACAGTACATTTCCTTTCATCATTGCCCCACTGACAGGAGTATTACTGACTTTGACTTGTTTGAACATTCTCTTGAATACTTGCATTGGTAGTTGCTTCAAGCTGTGTCATATTGTAGAAAACTTACTGTATGCAGCCATATAATTCTTGGTTTCATACCTACCTTTTGCTGTTGATTTAATGTACGGTGTCAAGCCTATTTGCATCCCAGTTGTAGATTGTACTTTGGCTGAAATACACACCTCCTATTTTATAGAAAAGGCTTTCATTTCCTCATCACTCATCATGGTTTAAATGATGATTCAAGTGGAGAAATTACACTGGTTTGTGAGTGTGGTAGGATTGTTGACAGGAAACTGTCACTTCTTCAGATATTACCTGTCCAGATTGGGACTAATAGATAATCCCAATTGTAGTAGGTGCCTGAATAAGGAGAAAATGGCTTCACAGTTACTATGCAATTGCAAGGCCCTGGTGGGACACAGACTTCATCATTTAGGAGCTCACTTTATCAATACCAGTGTATGCCACAAGAGCCTGATCAGTAAAGTACTGCATGTTATTCAGGGTGCAGAATTGTATGAGAGTCAGTTGATATACAAGTGCACTAGATCATAACTGGCTCCAATATAAATGTCAATTAAGCCACAGTTTTTATTCTGTTCTATATATGCATATATGTGGCCTTCTCTGTTTTAACATGCACTCCCTTGAAACTACACAGCAGTACATAATGGCACATATTTGAAACTGGGTTGGAATCAAAGTACAAGGTTGGGGTACAGGAAATAACCACAGACTTAAGTTTAAGGAAAATTAAACACTGGTCTTGTGGAATTTTCATTGGCGCTAATGAATGTACCTACCAAAACTGTGAAAAACTGAAAACTGTTGATTATAAAATCATAGTTTTGCAGTATATTGCATGTGTGCAGTTGATGATTAAAAGGCCTGGCTCTGTCTTTAGGTTGGCATATTTTGAGCGGCAGTACACATTCCTGACACAGCAGCAGCTCATCTCTGAAGTTACAATGCACTATGTGGGGCAGTCTGTCAAACAGCTGTATGTCCTGGTGCTAGGTCTGGATGTTATAGGCAACCCATATGGACTGGTGCTGGGATTCACACAGGGTGTAGAAGATCTCTTCTATGAACCCTTCCAGGTATCAAGTATAAGTTTCTGTCTGACATTGTAACTGAAGAGGTGCACTCCTTCCACACCACAGCAAATGATGTTCGTGCTTTTTCAGGGAACACTGAAAATTGAGTGCATATGACTGGATCTTGGTAGACGAAGAGAAGTATGCTGTGGGTATATTCAATTACTGCAAACATATTGATTAAAATATTACATCAGTAACCAGTTCTAAGTTATGGTATGTGACATTGGTGCTAGTGGTGTACATTTGTACATCTTCACTGTTATTCATTTGGAGTGGTTTTTATTTTAAAGTGTTCATGATAATTGTACCTATTAAATGAAGGTTCAGTTATCACATTAAGTACTAATTAAAAACCACATAGAAGAAAAGGAACTTGCACTACAGATTCACTTAGTCATTCATTCTTGCAGAATGCATATTATGACAGTTTGATATTAATGGTTAGTAAACATGCCAAGGAAAATAATAATTGCAGGTCATTGTGGAAGGACATAATTTCTGAGGCAGATATGAAGCCACGTGTTAGAAGAACAAAGGACAATTTTCACGTGCAAGTTCAGCACTGAACTATTCTGCGGACCGAAAATAGTGTATATAACAAGATAGGCATTAAAGTTGAGTTTGTGAAGGAGAATTACACCTAAAAAATTTTTATGAGTCTTTAATGCAGTAAGTTTTCCCAATACTTTACCACTGTGAAAGGAGATTTTCTTATGTCTTAGGTCACCTTATAGTCTGGCAAATGCAGTAGTTACAAAATTGTATAGTATACTGAAAGTCAGTCATAACTGTGTATCTTATTGTGACAAATAGTGTTTGTTTTCAGGGAGCCATCCAGGGACCAGGTGAATTCGCAGAGGGTTTGGTGTTAGGTGTACGGAGTTTGTTTGGACACACGGTTGGGGGTGCTGCTGGTGCTGTTTCTCGCATAACTGGAGCTATGGGTGAGCACTTGTTTAACCTTGCCCTTATATTTGTAGTTACATAAATAGCATTATAAGTAAAATTTATGTAAGCTGTAAAGTTGTGCTGTCCAGTAATGTTTACATGGCTGATAATGATTTATGATAGAACTACACTATCCTGTTGTAATAATTTGAACAGTTTTTGGCTTATTTGAATATTTATTGGGTGTAACACACCTTCTGAGGCACTTTGCCCTTTGTGTTTTAATGTAAGATATGATAATACTTCAATTTTAAGCATTCTTGAGAATAATGTAAGATATGGGTCTCAAACCTTTTTCTGGCATAGGGCCACACCCGTTATTGAGGGCCGCATGTGGAAAAATAACAATAAGTGGTATACCTAACTGCCTAAATTATTGTCGAATGTATATAGTATATACACAGCTGACAAATGTGGCCAAGGGCCGCAAAATGTGGCCCGCAGGCCATAGGTTGGTGACCTGTGTTCTAAGGCTTTAGAGTAATCAGTGACTTCCAGATCAATCATTACACTCTATGCAGTACTAACATAGTCAAATAAGAAAAATATTCAGAAGCTGTTCTTGTAAAATCTGCACAATAGCAGCATGAAGCTTAATGCTGTAGTACATGAGTTTACATTATAGTCTCCCCAGTTTGAACACACTTGGTGCAGCTTTTGTATACTGCAGAATAAAAGTAGACTGTCTTGTGGTGTTCAAATGAGACATGTTAATGGTTATATGCTGGATTGTTGAGGACCTTGGAGTGTTTCAGTAGTATGAACAGCAGTTTAGGGCAGTAACAGAATACTTTTCAGTAGCTTTGCATCACATTTTTTCAGAACTTATGGCTTTAGCCAAGCACACAGCATGTTACATTAACTAGCACTGTTCATTGTTATGCTTCATTCTTGACAGTGTTAAAGGTTTGGTCCTTGCAAGTACCAGACAGGTATGAGCATCATTTTTTTCTACTTTTGGCAGAGATTTAAACTTGTTCTATGGTAGCAAATGTGCATTTTCTTTCCATATTTTGATGTTTGCTCTCAGGCTTACAGTAAAGATAACACGCTTTGTTACCAGTGACAGTATGACCACAATTGTGGTAATTTCCTCATGATACCAGTCCAAAGGGCAGTTACACGTATTCCGTTAAGTTCAGTTTATTTCTGTTCACTTTTACACAAAGTTTAAGCAAGTGAAGCCTACCGTGAATGAACCTAGGTTAATCTGCAGCTGGTTTGCCACTTCATTGGTACTTGTCCCCTAGTGACAAAAAATTGTACAAATTTCTTCATTTTATTTTGCACTTCAATTGTCAATGTGCCATGACTTTTTTGCATCATTAATACTTGTTTGGCCCTTCTGGAACATTCATTTCTCTTGTAGAAGGTTTGTTTCAACAAAACACTGTGACCCTAGTGTATAGATGATCACTGATGAATTGTCAGGACCTTTTACACTTCCAGATCTCAAAAATCAGATGGCTGTATGCTGCTCTTTTTTATGCAGATTGTGACTGAAGTGGCCTGGTGAAGCACGGTAGCTGAACGGTCAGGGTGAAAGAAATGAATTCAGTGGTTGTATTGCATGTGAATGTGGCAGTAGTGCCACCCTTTAAAGTACAAGCACCTTGCAGATAATTTTCCGTTTGTTCTTCTGTATTATCATGAGGAGAAGATGAGATGTGCCATGAACTGTGACTGAAGCTGTCTTACATTTTGTTAATGTTTTAGATTAACATTATTTTACTGTGTTCACTAGAGTATTGGTATTTACTTACATAATTTGATGGACACTTCTGGTTTCTCTTAAAGGGAAAGGCATTGCTGCACTAACATTTGACAAAGATTATCAGCGCAAGAGACGTGAAGCAATGAACCAGCGTCCATCTAATGTACAGACAGGACTTGCACAAAGTGGCAAGGGTCTTGTTATGGTTAGTAAGATTCCTCTGCATATTCTATATTCAGTTATTCAGTAACATGATGAAAAGTTAATATTTACATTACTGTAAGAATTTCTCATAGCTAGATTGTATTTTGGGCAGTACCTTATGCATTGTAATGTACGTTTGGGATGAGCTTTCTTCATTCACAACTTTAAATAATTTGTGTCAGAGTCAGCAGTGTCATAGCACTCAGGTTTATAGCAGTGTCCTTGCTGTGGAGTCTACCATTATTTTAGGTATAAAAGAGATGATAGGAGGTTGACGTGAAGGCCATTGTTTTAACACATTCACTGCCAAAGTCGACATTGGTCGATTTAAGTATTTACGTTTTAAATTGCCAGCGTCGACTTTAGTCGATCTAAAGTTTAATCTGCTCTTTTGCCTTAAATAGGCCACGCACACAATAAGTTCTGTCAGGAAACATATTTTACATCTTTATTAATCCCTAGCTGATGTAACTAGAAAAAATATATGCATTTGGTCATGTACATTAGGGTGGAAAAATATCATAAATATGTCACAACGTTTATGTTTAAGTCTCGAGCTGAGCAAGTGATTTCTGAGGCTGCAGTCAGTAGAGTGTTTCCTTTCTGTGAAGTTGGTTGTGAGTTTATTTATACATAGTGCAATATGGCTTCTAGGAAAGAAAAGTGCTTAGAACTGAAGCAGATATAGTGGCTTCTATTGATGAGGAACTTGCGAATGACAGTGATTGAAACGCAGATTGTGTCCCGGAAATATCGAGTAGTGAGGAGAGTGATGATGAGAACGACATTTCAGACTAGGGTCCAGGCCCTAGTGTAGACGGGTTTTGTAAAAAAGATCGTCAAACAAGTATTCCACTCTTCACAGGAAATCCAGCAGTACAATTTGCAGATAACAATGGAACAGATATGATGGAATATGTTGATAATTACATCACTCCAGAACTCATTCAAATTGTTGTCAACCAGACAAATTTATACGCACAACAACAGATTGTGACAATATATGAAATGAAGAAATTTCTTGTTCTGATGTTCCTTACAGGTGTAATTTGAAAACCAAAATTAGAATGGTACTGGTCAACAAGCGGCATTTTACTAACACCCATTTTTTCACAAACGATGTCTAGGAACAGATTTCAAATTATTGACTGATACCTACACTTCAACTACAATACTGCAATAGGCACAAATGAAGAGTGACTGCACAAAATTTGACCAATATTAGATAGACACTGTAGTCAATAATTTCAAATCTAATTATATTCCCAAGAGAGAGATTTCACTTCATGAAGGCATGCTTGGTTGGCGGGGTCGTTTGCATTTTCGCATATACAACCCTAGTAAAATAAAGTATGGAATTCTGGTACGGTTGGTATGTGAAAGTGTGTGAGGCTATATTTGCACCATGCCAATATATGATGTCAAATGCGGGCCTTTGACTGAAACAGTAAGTCTTCTACTAGAGCCTTATGAAGGGAAGGGTTACCATCTGTATCAAGATAATTATTATAATAGTGTTCATCTGGCTGAGGAACTGCTTCAAAAATCAATTCGAGTGTATGGCACAATTAGAGTAAATTGTGGTTTGTCCAAGGACATGATAGAAGAGGCAAAAAAGTTGAAGAAGGGTGAGGTCACTTTTCATAGGAAACAGGATGTACTATTGGTCTGGCACCAAGATAAGAGACTTGTAAACATGATTTCAACACTTCACACTGCAGCTATGGTAGATGACATGAGCAGACGTACTGGCATCACAAAGAAAAACCTAAATGCATAGTAGATTACAATACACACATGCATGGTGTTGATACAGCTGACCAATACCTTGCCTATTACCCCTACATCCGTAAAACTGTAAAGTGGCCTAAGAAAGTCTTTTTCTACCTTCTTCAATGTGCACTTTTCAATAGTTATGTTGTATTTACAAAATCCAACCCTAATTCCCACAAATCATTCCTAGATTACTTAGTGGATGTCAGTGAAAATCTTATACACACAAGAGAAGATGTATCAACACCATCATCATCATCAAATGAGTCGCAAGACTCGAGCAGAACGCCTACACCAATTCCACCGAAACGAGCCCCGAAAAGTGACCCACCTGTCAGGCTTGATGGTAAATTGAAAAACCATAAACTCTTGCATATCCCTCCTACAAAGAAAGACAAGACACCTACACGAAGATGTTGAGAGTGTATACGGAGAAATAACGAAAGAAACGAGATTTGTTTGCGTGCATTGCGGTGTTGCTCTCCATCCAGAAGGCTGCTACACACGATATACACTGAAGCATTACTAAAAGTATGATCAAAATTTCAAATTTTTACCTCTTATAGTTTCCTCGTAATTAATTTTTTATAGGACGATGCACTAGTTGTTTAACATTCAATAAATCCTGGCAATTTAACACCCTCGGGGATTTAAATGCCCGGCAGTGAATGTGTTAACTTTATTGTGTAGATGTGTGTGTGTGTATACTCTTTTGTATATCTTCAGATGACTGCACTTCTGCACATACCCCAGATGTGTGGGCCATTTTTGGTGCGTGCATTATATGATCAAATACACAAATGTCATGATAATTTGTGCTGAAGAATTAGTATGGGTTGTGTTCACGAAGGCATGTTTTGACATATTCATGCCTAAATTTTAGGCTTCCTGTTTGGTGTAAGTTTCCAGGGGTTGCCATTTTATACATACAGTTTAAATACCTTTTAAAATTAAATTAACAAATTGAAGTTCATTCAGTTATTTTCATGCCTGAGGCAGTTTTGAATTAATTCCCCTTTCTGTTATGTTAGCAGTCTGTGAAATACTTCTGAAAACAAAAAATAAGTGTAGTGGTGAGTTCCAAAGAAGGATGGCCAGTTTTCACACATCAGATTCAAATGTGAAAGAGGTTGAAACCAGTTCTGGGTCTACCCAGTCTCCTATTCAGTTGGTATCTGGGGCTCTTTCCCTGGGAATGAAGTGATGAGGGCTTGAAGCTGAACACTCACCACCATGTAGTACTGAGATTAAGAATCCATGGAGCTGTGTCTCCACTCCATATGCCTTCATGATGGGTGCTGATGTAATAATAGGGACAAGTGCACCTTTGTGTAGGTCACAGTTATGTTTACTCTGTATTATTCCACAGTTTAAACTAATTATTATAAGGGTTCTGATGGGGCTTAGAAGGGTCCTGGTCAAAACACGTTATCAGCTATCATGATTTATTCCTTAATGTTTTTCAGTTCTTGGAAGTGTTAAAAAATTACTGCACTTTTATACTCGGGTACTTTTGCCACCATAAGATGCATTAGGGTATTAATAATAATTTTTTTTTTACCTTTTATCAAATAGGGTGTTGTGGATGGTGTATCAGGAGTGATCCTGAAACCAATATCTGGAGCAAAACAAGAGGGTGTAGAAGGATTTTTCAAGGGTGTGGGTAAGGGTGTTATGGGACTGGTAACTCGACCAACAGCTGGGGTCATCGATTTTGCAAGTGGCTCATTTGATGCAGTGAAGAGGTATGCTTTAGTCCGCATTTTATGTTATGTTACTACATTTGTTACCATCTGAAAATGTAGTATCAGGGTTCTGAGATGGTAATGCTCTCTCTCACTCTCTGTCTCTGTGTGTGTGTGCGCGTGCATGCGCATGCCTCTGTCTATCCCCTTTGGGATTTTAAACCTATATTTTTCAGTTAGTTTGCTACAGTGGATTAACATCATGGAGGATGAATAAATTTGTCAAATGGGAAGGACACTATTGTGTAGCATTGAGCAAACATAAATGCTAATTTGCATTTCTTATTAATACTTTGCATCTGTCTGTATGAAATGATATGCTAAATTAGGATACAGGTAGTACATAATGGAACAAATCAAATGATTGATTACTCATATTCATGTGTTTGATCCATAATTTGTAAATGAAAGTTGGAGGTGAGAATATGATATTTATTTATTATTAAAGTTTTTTTTCATTTTATTATTTTTATTTTTTATTATTTTTATTTTATGTATCCACTCAAACAGAAATGGGCTCTATCCGAAACCATATCATGTTCAGTACGGATTTTTTTAAGAACTTCAAGCTTAAGTCTCTGTTCTCCACGGATGTGGGGCCATGTTGCTGGATAGTTAGTGCCCAACATTTTGACACAACCCTAGTGGTTTCATCTTCAAGGATCGAAATGTCCAAGAAGACATAGGGCATTTTGACCCTTGAAGATGGGACTGCTAAGTGGTCTCAAAATAAATATTTCATTCATGATACCAACAAATGCATCCTTGATACATACCGATACAGTTCTGTATCATCGTACATGTTTTGGCATGATTTACACCATCTTCAGGGAGCTCCACACCAAGATTGAGAACTTACTAAAATATAATAGATTACAAAAGTAATTCATATTGTATTACAGTATTTTGCAGCTAATGTTAACCTTATAGGTTTCACAAACTTGATTAAAATAGCATTGTTAAAAATGTAATCTATTAAAACAATAAAACAGTAATTATATATATTTAATATATTATAATTTTAAAAATACTGTTTTAATCACAGTTTGTGAAACCTACAAGGTTAACATAGCTGCAAGAATACTGTAATATAATATGAATTACTGTTGCAATCTATTATATTTTAGTAAGTTTTAAATCTTGGTGTGTAGCTCCCTGAGGATGGTGTAAATGATGCCAAAACATGTAGGAATGATATAGAACTGTATTTATATGTATCAAGGATGCATTTGTTGATGTCATGGGTGAAATATTTAATTCAATCAAAATACACAGAATAAATAATGTCAAAATAATTATCTCGAAATATCGGGCACCAATTACCCAGTGATGCGGTGCCACATCACAGAAGAATGCAGACCTTAACTACACTACTGCAAAAGCTTAAAACCATATAGCTCCAAGTTTATTTGCAGAATTGTAATATCTGTTCATCTGTCTTACAACAGTGGCTGGTTTAGCTGAGTCTTGTATTGAGCTACAGAATATCTTTACAGCAGATGTCCACTACAGCTCTTTTTGAGATTCCAATCTGTTTTTACAAGTTTTGAATGCTCATTCATGGCTTTCAGAGCAGCTGAGATGAGTGATGAGGTAACAAGGCTACGACCACCACGATTCTTTCAGCAGGATGGTCTTGTGCGCCCTTATGTACGCGTAGAGGCAGAAGGCAACAAATTGCTCCAGGTATGTTGTTTTCAGAATTGCGGTAGATAATTAAATATGTTTTTGTGTTTTTTAAAGCATAATGACAAATCTCCTGATATTGACTTCCTAAAATTTATGCTGCAGAATTTATTATAAGCTGCATTAGACTCTTCTGCTTTTTACAACATCTTCCAGTACAGTTTGTGACAGTTTGTGAATTCAGCCAGTATCCTAATACAGTAATCACATGAATCTGAGGATGAAAGCACAGTTGGACTCAAAAAATGTAACCATTGTAGTTCAGTTCTTATTATTAACAGTTTTATTATGAACCTATGGTTTTAGTTCATTTTTGCTTACTTTGTCCCTAAAAAGAAAATCATGCTGCATTTCAACTTTTGAACCAGTTGACGTATTTTCATGAAACTTGGCGTGAACAGTATGCCGTGGTAGAGTACCCAACATTGTACTTTTTAAGTTCTTACTGTTGGTAATAACCAAATGGCAGACACGCAAACTTGTAAGGTGGAAGTGACACTGACACCAGTTACTTTTAGGTTCTAAAATGATTTATGTTTATACCCATTGAAAAAATTTTCAACTTTTGTTAAGGTAATGTTTTTTGGAAGGTAAAAATAATAGTATGACAGCTATGTGAACATTTTCTTTAGTTTTTGTTTTGATGTGACAACAAATGAACCATTGGAGCTAGGCATGTAAAATTTGGTACATAGGTACAATGTAAATATACCTATGCATTTTATATAAATACTGTTTTTTTATTCAATAGTAACAAGCATGACAATGATGTGAAATGGTGGGGTTTTTTCTGACATTTAATGTATACAGAATATGAACTGAAATAAAATATTCTTAATAGAATAGAATAGAATAGAAATAGTGACAGCATTAGTACTAACTAGAGATGTGAAACTGTAAATCTATGGAGGAAGAAAGCAGGCTTTATGTTCTGCTTAGAACTCCTTGTTGAACGTTTTAGTGACATAAACCCAAATGAAGATAGCTTGAAGATTTTTTGTTAAGTGCAAATTTAATTGCTACCAATACATATAGATTGTGGTCAAATTGTCAGAATAAAGAAAGGACTGATATTACAATACAAATGATTCAGAATATAAAGTAATTTTTTTTGTTTGTATGCCATTCATGTAATTTGGTAAGACATATTAATTTGAATATTTTTTTCCTTCAGGAACTGGAAAAGGGCCGTTATAGCACTACTGATGTGTATGTTCATCATATGGCCATTGCACCAGGCACTAGGGATATTCTGATGTTGACAGATAAACGTGTTATGTACATTGTGCACAGTGACATCTTTGGTGGATGGCAGGTACTTGCAGATATTTCCCCTGTTGCATGCAACCCACCCAACATTGCTAGTGAGGGTATGGGGATTAAACCTTGGGGCACAGAAGTCAATGCTTATATTTCTAGTTTCGCTAGAGGACTACTGTTTTTTTTCTATTGAGGTTATGGCCTTCTCAGTTGTGACATCTTGTAGTCTTACACAACATCTTGGTGGGATGTGCTGCCTCCCTTCACAGGGATGAATGAAGAGGGTGATGATGTGGGTTAGGTTATACAGACAGCTGCGTGGTAGGTGGTCACTTAGACCCACATGTCTGTACCACTTAAGATGAGTTCTATGAATCCAGCTATAAAGGCCATGGCAGTGTGGATAGGGAAGTCATACTGATGTGCTGATGACATCATTGTTATTACTAGGTAGTGTTGTTTTGGGGGGCCAGGATAGTGTAGTCAATGTATTGACTTGCTACAGGCTGGACAGTTCGGGGTTTATACGCCAGTGGGGACAAGAGATTGTCTTCTCCAAAACCAATGCAGACCAGTGCTGAGGCCCACCCTGCCTCCTGTACAATGGGTACCAGGGCTAGTTCCTGGAGGTAAAGTGGCTAGGGTGTGGCATTGACCACCTACTCCCATCTAGCACCAAGGTATGAATGAGTAGAGCTGTACCTCTACTCCCCCTCTGTGCCTGCATGGCATGTTATGGGGTGACCTTTACCTTTTACTAGTGTTTTTATTGTTGGTAGTGGCAGCAGTGGTGGTGGCAGTGCTGCTGTTACTGCCACTCCATCTGCTGTTCTTATCATGCAGTCTAGAGCCATTCAAATATAATAGCTGGGCTGACTGTCCTTTCATCCAACATACAGAATAGGTGGTTGGTTTAATGAGAAACGATAAGAGGATGTACCAGCCGATCATGCAGACAGGCATGAAATTGGTCATTTTTTATGGTAATAAAACTAACATTCTACCAGCCCGGAAATTTTGTATGTTTTTTTTTCTTTCCTTTTGTTTTACTTTTTAATTTTGTCCTAGGTGGACTGGGACTATACCTGGGCATCACTAAATGCACCACCTCGAATTGTGGAGAAAGGTATCTTCCTGTCGACAGGAGAACAGAAGAAGAAAGTGCTGGGTTTTTTTGGACATGGAGAGTCTGGCAAGGTGATTCTAATTCAGGCAAAAGACATGAGAGAGGTGAGTAGTGGCCTTTTTTTTTTGCTGTCTTGTCCCATTTATTATTTTGTCACAAAGGATTTTAAATTGTTAATTGCATGTCTCTCAGATTGTTTAGATTTAGATACCCTTTTTCAGTCAATAGTTTGTGGAACTTTTGGGTATGGAGAATGGGTTGACTGAGTGAATTAAAAAAAAGCCAAGAAATTTGAAATTGAATAAAAAGAATTTACTTCAAAATGAAGGTGTCACCCGTATATCATAACAAGATAACTGTGTTATATTTCTTCTTTCCACAACTTGAACATTCTAATTGATGAGACATTACCCAATAAAGTGGTAGAGAGAGCCAGAAAGTCATTATATTGTGCCTATCAATTATAAACTATACAAAATATGTGGATGCTGTTGATATCAGTGATCAGAAATGTGTCTTATGACATTGGACATTCAGAAGAATGTTGAAGTGTGCTTTAAACTTTCTTCTGAATGTGTGCATTATGTATAATTTTATTTTGTTTGACATAAAAACCACCATGACTAGTAGCACATCGCAACATACAGCTAAGGCAAATTTTGTACAGCAGTTTTTATGAACAATTAAATTAAATTTGATAGTGTGGGGTTGTACTGAAATTTGTCTGCACACTCCTCTTTTGATTAAAATCAGACTCATTAACAAACACTTCGTATAAGGTACAGCTACCTACATTTCTGGCTGCATTTTGAGTGTCAGTCGCTTAGACATTTATCAGAGTGAAATGTCTTTTGAACGTCACTTGTAAACAGAAATGATGAATATGCATTTACTGTTTTCTTACTTTTTTAGAAAATTAAACAAAAGATTTTTGCAGTCTAGAGGCAGTGAACATGTCAGAATTTTTGCACTGTGTATACACTTCCTACAGTTGTTTATACAGGCAATTTCTGTGTTCAGTATAACACTGTGTGTTTATGTGTGTGCAGTTATACTTGACTGTGCATGCATGCCTACATACATACATACATACATACATGCATAATATGTGTGTATGCATGTTACATGTTGATATCCATCTGTTCAAGGAAACCTTTGTACTATATATTTTTCCCATCACTTGTATGCTGATCTGAATTTATGTGAGAGTTGTGGTTTCCACAGCAGCTAAAACTTTGCTGGTGGTCTCTGTGTTGTGACACCAGGCAGTTGCATAGGTGGTAACATGTTGTTTAACCCACTGCCTATGTTGAGACTAAATGTGCATACTTATGATGGTTACTTCATGAACATTGATACTCCAGCAGGTCACTGTGAGGGTATTGAAGACAGCCAAACAGTTTGTGTTCAGATATTGTTTTGTCTTCCTTTCTCCAACTTTTGTTAGGTACCGGTAGTGTGTTTTATTTTGGAAAAGTCTGGATGATGATTTTCTTTTGTACATGTATGTTTTTACTGCTTAAATTACAGTGTAATTTCTTTTGTAGTGGTTGGTGAATAAAATGGTCGAGCTAATGAAGGTGTAGTACCATGTCACCATTGTAACTGTGTGCTCCAGATTGTAGACACAGTTTCTATGTGTCTGCTCAGTACATAATTGGTAAGGAAGTTATGGGCTTGAAAAATTATATGTGGAATCTTCCGCACAATTTTGTTTCACTTATATGCCATTTGTGACACACAAAGCAGCTTATAGCAGCAACTGTTCCAGCACTTTGCATCACCAAGCTGTGTTTTCTACATCTTGATTCTTCCTCGCAATTTAAACACCAGAATATTTGGAAATGGTCTGTTTAAGTGGATGATAAGTTTGCGTTATATGGGCCACTGCTCTCAGAGCAATTATTTATACCAGTGAAGTGTGTGTTCGTCATGTTATATTAATGCTGTGGAAATATGATTGTTTGGGCCATTTAACAGACAGGAACAAATTGTTCATTACAAGCCAAGATGTTTGTTTTTGTGATCAGGGATGTTTTCATTTCCTCACTAACCAAATCTGTTTGTCTGGAGTGTGACATTCATATAGTAGTTTATTCTAAAAACTTGATTTGTAAAAGACAACAGCTTTCCATATTGTTGAAAAAATACTGATTGTTTTATCTGGTTTGTTAGTGTTATTAAGACAATGAAGGGTATCATCAACATGTATGCTCTGTGTATTTGTCATTATTCATTGTATATGAGTATATGTTCCTTGAGACAATATTATGCTAGCAATGACAGTTCTGAATCACGTAGCTGTAATAGTCATTTACTGTGTGTAGTTGGCTTCCATGTCTCTACATGCCCAATAAACAAGAAAATTTACTTAAACGAGGTCAAAGTAGATACCTGCTGTGACCTCAGTGATTATTATGACATCAGAAAATAAAAAAATTACAAGCTATAGAAAACAAATAAAGGCGTAATATGTTAAATGTGTGATCAGTACAGCTACTTAACAAATAATTGATGGTACTGCTGTGAATGAGGAATTGAAGTAGTGGGATTTGGAAACTTACATTGAATGTTACGGCTATAGAGGGTGAACAAAAAATGCACGGTCAAACCTACAGAAGGTGAGTCTACACAATCTAAAATAAATTGTTTATGTACATAGGCCTCCTGAAGCATAGTTTCAAGTTATGGCTTCCTGAAGTTAAAAGAAAATGTTCAAAGTGTCCACCTTGAGTGTCAACGCAGCATGTTGCACGTCTAAACAGTGATTGCCTGACTCGCTGGAAAGTTCCAGGTGTTGTATGAATCATCTCAAATCCATTCTCTAATGTTGTTGCAGCTCCTGGATGTCACTGCCTTGTGTAGCACAAACAGTAGACTTAAATGTCCCCAGAGATAAATCAGGGGAATGATCAGGCCATGCTGTCGGTCCACCTCATCCTATCAATTGTTCTAGACACACATTGTTCAAGAATTCCCAAGTGCAAGAAGAAAATATGTTGGAGCATTATCATGCATGAAACATAACTGATCCACATCTTGCAACAGCTGTGGAAGGACATTTTGTAGGAAATCATGGTAAACAGCCCTAGTCAGACATGTTGAAAGAAAGTAGGGTCCCAGAAGTCTGTCTTTTGCAGTGCCTGCATGGAAACTCAAGGTGGACACTTCTAATCGTCAGGAGGCCATGACTCGGATACCAGCTTCAGAAGGCCTGTGTTCATAAAATATTTATATCTTGTGTTGTGGTGTAGATTGTCTGTTGGTTTGGCAATGCAGTTTTCTTCACTCTGTATATTCATTCTTGTGATAAAAATTATGTTTGTTTATTACCTTCATTTTACATATACTGCATGTGTAGTTTATAATTAATGCTTATTATGCCACTACCCTTATTAGGCTGTCTCCAGCTATTTTACTTTGTGTTTAAGGCTTGTCCAGAATCATTCCTTTGAATTCTGGATGTTACCTTAATTAACCTAGAATGTTTGGTATGAGTCCAGGCCATATAAGGAATTACATGAAGCTATACTCGTATTTGCTTGTTTTAAAATATGATCCAAAATTATGTTACTATTAAAATCACATTTAATTGAGGAAAAATTTAAAACTTAAAATCTTAGACAGTTAAAATTGAAGTCTTCTTGCATGGCCAGTTAGGTGTGTAGTGGTTGCAGCTTAAGTAATTACAAAGGGACTGAGTTATGTAATATGTGGATAGAGCTGTGATTGTGTTGTGCATAGTTTTATCCACCCACAAAGAAGTACACTATATGTGTGTTACTTTAATTTTTGTACCTGGTGTTAGATTTGTTTCCGTTGTGTTTGTGTGAATATTGTTCTCATAATGTAGAATAGCAGAAGCAGAAACAATTGTGGTTTTTATCTTGCTTCAAGACCTCTTTATTAGCATACTTTCCCCCACCCCCTTCTATTTTTTGGTGGGGTGAGGGGGATATAGTTTGTTGTTTACTTCAGGTAGTGCACTTGAGTTTGTAATAGAATGTGTGTGCTTTATGCTTTAAAATGTGAATCTCACAATTTGTTTTCTTTGTGACTTGTTCTTTCACCTCATAGGGATTAAAAATTTAGGCCCTTTATAAACAGAGAAATCACAAACTCTGGGCTGTTCATTTGCAGTATACCCTGCAACAGAAGAAATGGTGACATACTGCTTTCTGATCTTTTTCCTTCTCTTTTATGCATAATCCTACCTCTCCTTCCAAATCTTCCATATGCATAACATGGAACTTGTAACTACACAAATTGTGAAATCTTCCTTCATTTCTGATTGCAGCGTGCCACTTTGTGGTACACAGTGATACATGACTATACAGAAATGGTAGGATAGTTTTGTAGAAAAAAGATGAATGCTTTTACACTGACTGGACCCTCTTTTTTCATAATAATGAGTTCATAGGGATGTGTGTCTTAAGCTGAAAAATCTCTTTAAATGAAAAGTATAGTAAGAAATGTGGCTATGTATTTAATTTGTTACATTTTGACGTTTGAAACTTGAAGTACAGGAGAAATAATTTAAAAATCGTTGGGAATTTTGGGGAGATTGATTTTGGTATGCTATTTCAGTTTGTACCAGCTTCATGTCAACAGAATCAACTATTGGCTTACCACAGTTATGTACAGTAAGGCTCCATTTCTTGTCTTCTTATAGCAACTTGGTGCTCCCAAAGCTTCTCTAAGTAATGACGAGAGAGCCCTTGAAAACTTTTTCTCACATCACACTTCCATGAGTTAGCTGTACTGATATTAGGATTTATAATTTGGTGATATTACTTGCATTCAGAATTGGTTTATGGTTAACAATTTATCACTCTCTTTGTATTGAAGTGTTATTTCATTTCATAATACAATAGAATTCCTTTAATCTGGTGCTGATACTCTGGAAATCCTGATACTTGGCACTTGGACTTGGTGTTGTATAAGTGGTTTACAGCAATGCGTTGCAAAGGAAAACACATGACTGGGCATATAATAATTGAAAAAGTGAAGCTTTTTTATGATGAAATGAAAAATAACTGTCAAGTGCACACTCTCTGTTGGCTGGCTGCAAAAGTAACAAAAAATAACCTGTAAGAAATTAGGTCAGTACAGGTACTGTTTAATAATCTGGGATATTTGATAATCCAGCACTTGTCCAGTAACGGTGGTGCCAGATAAAAGGAGTTCTGTACCTGGTACCTGCACTGTCCAGTATGGGAAACTACTGCTGCTTGATGTTTTGTCTTGAATTGTTTAGAATATCTTTTTAGTTGTAAGAGAATTTTTTCTTCTTTTAGTTACATGGTAATTGTGTTCTAACTTAACCCATGGAAGATTTGTCAGACTCTCATTTCTTATCCACTGAGAGTCCTTTACTGATACCTGTGTAGTGGAAGTTGGTTTCCTGTGCTATTGGTTCATGCTGGAGAAATGCACATTTGACTTACAGAAAGGAACTGCAGTTTAGTACAATTTTGGACATAGTCACTCACATATGAATGTTTAGTTCACACGTTTTGCCTCTTCTGTATCTGTATGAGTGGATTTCAGGTAATTCATTTTTCTTCCACTATTAGAATTTTAAAAACTGAAATAATTCATATTACATTAGTGTCATATGTAAAATGGGTGATATTTAAGCACAGAGAGCTAACCAAGGTGTAAGTTATTCTGGTGGTAGAAGACAGCACTGAAACTATTCTGTCAGATGTTTGTGATCATTATTTTATCAATTTCTTCAAGTTGTGAAATGCTTTTAGAAGTCTGATAATCCATGAAGTCTTCCACCATCAGTGTGTCAATAGAGCCTTATTCAGGTACGAGCCCCTTTGTTTCTGTACCATCTGTTTTAAATACTGTGTCTCTATCAGTTGGAAGGAATGAAGATGTGCAAGTATGTAATTAACAGCATCATTATTTATACTGCCTGTCACAACAAAGTCAAGTGTTACTGAAACACAACTAAAATATTTGAGAAATTGTTCTAGTCTTTGCTATTTATAATGAATTACTAGACCCTTCTGGACTTGTTGAAGAGAAAACAGGATCCAAGAAAAATACTAGTTTTTAATAATGTTGTCATTGTTATTTTTCAGATTGTAGCTTTCTCCATCAATCTTTAACTCACAGTTTAATATAAAAAATTCACGAGACTTACAGCTCGTGTAATTATTATGGACGGAGTTATATAGTTTAAAGTTGTAGTGACAGGGCAACTAAATATGACATGAAATGTTCAATTTGTTCTTGTCTCTTGTACCTTCAGTATGTGTCCCCACTTGGCAAAGTTCTCATGCAAAAGTTGCCATGTTATCATACACACTTCAGGTGTACATGCCTGAAAAATATAAGGCTCTTATTCTTCTTTCATCAGCATCCATTATGTCAATAATGATCGCAGCACATGTGATTGTTGTCTGTGTTTTGTATACATCCATGATTAGTCATAATTTTTAAATCTTGTGGTACATATTGTGTTAGGCTGCATGTTATTCTCCTTGAAATACTTAAATTGACAGGTCTGTAGTTGCTTAAAGTTTTTGGATTGTAGCCTGGCGTCAATTTTTGGTGTGTAACCAACGTTGGTTACACACCAAAAATTGATGCGGGCTACAACCCTAAGCAACATTACGACCACGGCGGAAGCCTTCAATTACAGGTCTGCAGTTGGCATTTGATTTTATTCTGGCTTATTCAGAACTGTTTCTGAATCACAAGATCATTCATACTAGTATGTTAATTAATGACCAGGGTGTTTGGTAGAATAAATTTACCCATTCATTTGTCACACATCATGGCTGATCTGTGTACTGCAAAGGGAAATAAAGGGGATGATTTCTTGAAGCTCACATAGTGGCCTAAAATCCATATAACATGTTATTTTTCTTTGCAAGACATGTTTGCAAAATTACATCCACAGATTGTGGGGCCCTATGTTTATCAGGTGACAAATAAGATTTAACATAAGTTGCACTTATAAGTGTTCTGTATACATAATTGTATATTTATTGATTATTTATGAATGAATGAAAGGAAATTAAAACCTCTGCAAAAATTGCATATATTATTTTGCTATTAAAACTGAACTGTGCACAAATGATCTGTTTATTTTATACACCAGTGTTAAACTTAATACTGCATATCATTCTGATCAAACTCCATATTTGTGTCCTTTCCTTCTGTTCCGTGTACAATATGGGATCTTTTATCTGATATTCTGGTATCTGGAATGCTCTGAAAATCACCTGTGTCCTACAACAAATTTAAAACCAATGCCAAGTAATTCCACGGCTGGTGCTTCTTTTCATAACACTATCTACACAATGTAACAAGTTGAAACAGTTTTTGGTGAAAGTCTGGGGGTACTCTGTGTGGTTCCCACAAGCAATTCTGTTGCATATCTAGCCCTTTCTTTTATATAACCCTAGACAAGAGGTGCACAATTTTTCCAAAAATCTAGGAGTCGCCTCAAAATTGTAGGCGCCAGAGCGGTGACATGAAGCAAGTTCCATACTGAAAACCCAAACATATTAGGTGCCACCATACCAGATTTTGTCTAGGTGACATGGTGCCTGGGATTTATGTACCCCCTGCCCTCAACAGTGTCAAAAAGGCAGTGGCAGCTCGTGGGACTTCCTTATGGTAGGCCTGGGGCTAGGACTATTATGTGATTAATGAGAAGGCCTAACAAAGTGTTTGTTTCAGCACAGCCACTCAACCACTTATGTTTACCATATGTAGCAGGGTTAAATTGTCTCACATAAGTTTGTATTCTGCTTGATGACTGAGAAATAACTAAATCAGATGTTGCATGACATAAATTCTTAATCTCAGTCTACTCGGCAAGAGTTAATTGCGAAAAACCAGTGCCCTGTAAATTCTTCACACTGTTCTTGTTCATGTTTATCTTAATATTGCAACTACTAAAATTAAAACATTCACAGATATGGGTTTGGGAACAGCTAGGTAAAAATGGTTATCAAAATTCCAGCGTTTGAAATGTTAGAAAAGGTAAACAGATCTACGAAGTCCTCCGTTAAACCCTCATTTGGCTGCAGTGCTGGCAGCCGCCCAGCTCATGAGCTAGCTGCTACAGTCTACCCACCACTTGGCCTAGTTGCACTGACCCAACGCACAATATCTGGGCAGGGCACAGCCCGCTTGCTTTCCACAATGCGTATAGTCCATCACAAGTATTTGAATTTAAAATGATTTCGTTCACATTGTTTTAAAGAATGTACATATCTCCTAACAAAAGCTTTTATTCAGATATGTAGTTTAATTTTCCAAAAAATTTCTGGGAGGGCTGCAGCCCTGCAGCCTTTATGGACAAGCCACCCCTGCAAAAGGCCTTCAGGAAGACTATCAGATGTGTGCCAAGAGGAAGTGTGTGTGATGCAGTATACAGGACACAGCAGAATTATTAAAGCATCTAGATAAGCCTCAGTGAAGTCCTGTGACAAATTTGGTGTTAGTTTATCTGCCATCTATTATATAAAGAAACAAAGGTAAATTGCTTAAAATTACCATGACCAGCATTATCATGTAAAATTCAGTTACTTCTTTTTTCTCATGCCTTACACAAGAACAGCTCGCAATATAAAGTCTGGTTTTGTAATTATTACACTTAGGAATGGATTTGAAATATAATGAACATCATAATTCTTTAAAACCAGTACTTTTTTCAAAGACATATACACTGCACCAATTCCAACACCTAATACATGTCCAATATATTTAATCTCAGTCCTTCCAGATATGGCATGTCTGTTATACACAGGGCACATTTACAGATCCGAGCTTTAGCTGGACAATGACTACCATTATTACAGCCTGCCAAGTTTTTCAGGTTTTGAAAGAACATGTCTTATGATAAAAAAAATGCATGTAAGCCATCGACGGAGGTATATGATACCAAATGCTAAACAGTTTAGATCTATGTGTGTATGAAAACATCTAGCATGAAATTGTTTGCAAAAGTAGCTATTTTTTACCAAAGTATGTGGTTTCAAATACCAGTATCAATTTTTTTTCTATAATTTTGATGTGAACTGTGCCCATTATGGTGTTGTGCATCTTAACTCTACTTTCTTTAGTGCCAGGACATAAACGTAAGCAGTGTAGATTCACTGTAACACCAGGTGTGTTACTGCAAACCTCCACCACCTTGATATATTGATGTTTCAGAAAGCTGGATGTTGTGTGCCAGTGATCACTCAAAGGATCCTGGAAGTCATCAGCCCCAGAACCTTGGGAGCAACAATGAGCCCATTTATTGCTCTCTCCAACCTTGACTCTGCAGTTTAATTTATTAATTTGATTCAGGGTCCAGGGCCAGTAGGAGCCAAGGGACTGCACCACAGGATGCATTCTTGTGTTACAGTAATTGGAATGGATAATTTCCTCAATAATGGGATCAACTACCCTCACCAACACAATGCTGGCCTTCTAGTATGCAAGGGATAAGAGATTAGCTAAGCAAGGTAGTCCCAAGCCACCATCTCTCTTCCTCACATACATAAACCCAGTGGAGGTCTGCTGGGCATATGGAGCATCTTCTTAAAAGATCCGCCATAGTTCAGCATCAACAGAGTGGTGGAGCACCAATGAGGAAGGATCTACTACTAGAACGTACAAAAATTTTGGAGCAAAGTTAAGTTGATAAGGTGGATCTTTTGATACAGTTTCAACTTCAGCTTTACAATTCTGTTTACCACCAGAGTTAGTTTCCTGTTGGCACTAAATTTTGATTTCCCATTCCAGGGGTTAATATTAACCCTCAGATATGGCAATGTATCATCAGGTCCAGTGAACAGAATAGCTACATTCTTACATTGAAGTTGATGATCTTTTACTGCCCAGCCTTATGTTTGTTAATAACTGGGAAAGATGCACATCTGGTCATCAATACCTGAAGGTCCATTTCATACAAACTGCATTCAAGAATCCTTATAATGTGTCACATTTGATCTACTGTATTAGATATCAAAGCAACATCACTGGCAAAAGCTAGTGCCTTCAGGTAGTTACTGCCAATTTTAAACTCTCCTTCAAATAATACCAGGCACTAGAGTACCAGGTTTATGGCTGCACTGAATAATGAGGGGGACATGGGATCACCTTGTGTGACACCAATTGATTTTGATGCGTGTACCATCTCTTAGCATGGTGGTGGTATCTACATACATCATGGAAATGATGCTGGTAATATAAGGATGGATGCCTTGTTCCTTAAGGGAGTTTATGATCATGGTGTGTGGTACAGTGTCAAACACTTGCACACTATCAACCATCACCACAACTCTGCCACCTGGTGTGTTGGTCTGATTTATTCCATCCTTAAGGACTGTCAAGTTTACATGACAGCCTTGGACACTGGTGAAGCCATGATGTAATCACGATACAGTAATAACACTCTTTATCCTACATTCAAGCAAACGTAATGTAATGTAACATAACTTAACCTACCCAATAAACCTAATCTATCCGAACCAAAGGAATAAGCTGTTTTCATGGTCATACAAATTGGCCCTTTTGAAGGCCAACAGTTGGTACTAGGAGGAGGTAAAAAATACACAGTACACTGGTAAGGAACATGTTGTAGTTGCCATGTAAAAAGTACTGTTGAGAGTGAAGCAGCAACGTAGTACAGGCAGTTTACAGGTGGTGGGTAAGAATAGTGGAGACTCGACGCAGACAAATCCAGAATTTCTCATTGGCAGGGGGCTGACCCTGAGGCTATATATAATTTATGTTTGATTTTAAAAATTATGTTATAAAAATCTTGTAATTATAACATAACACTGTCTGCAACTGCCATTTACATACATACATACGAATACAACTACATGTTCCATGACTCAACCACCACGTCCGATCTTCTTGGTTTTTTTAATTTTATTAATTTATTTTTCAAAATTCTATTTATTAGTCATCAGCTGATTTCAGTGGCTGGTTTCGGCTGGAGTGTAAATCACGTAAAACTTTTGATACCATAAGTCTACAAAATCTGGTTTTTTTTTATTTGGTTTTGCGGGGTTTGGGGGGTGGGCTGCAGTCCGGAAGCCCCCCCCCCCTTGCGTGCGCCACTGTCATGAAGTGGAATGGTTTTTAGGCGCGTTCGCAAAATTGCGAAAAGCGACTACTAGCTTCATGTCCATCCGTCCGTCTGCATGGAACAACTCTGCTCCCACTGGACGGATTTTCATAAAATTTGATATTTGAGCATTTTTCATAAATATGTCGAGAAAATTTGAGTTTCATTAAAATCTTACAAGAATAACGGGAACTTAACATGAAGACATGTATGACAATACCTTGCCGAGTTCTTCGTCGGTGTTGATGACAAGAGGGGCGGAGGTGGACCATACTGTTTTGACAAAGTACCTCCGTACTTCAGGTGGACTTACTGCATATCAATCCTTAGCAGTTTAAATGGGATAGAAGTAACAAGACGCTGCCATACTTGGCACATTGTTTGCGACCGTTGTATAGGTCGTATCACCAATATTTTCTTGTTTGCGTTATTACACCGTCCAGAAAACCATTTTGAGCAATCTGTAATACAGGAGTCTTTTCGTGCTGTTTGCGTTGCTTAAAGGCAATTGATAACTGTTTCCAAAAAATCTATAGGCAGCAAATTTGTGTTCTATACCACTTATCGAATTGAAGCGAATACGTTTTACTTGTACGTTTTCTTACGTCAATTACGGCGCACATCACAGGTGACGGTATTCTTCGTTGTCACCACCGCAGATGAGCGAAGTCACCGCCTGGGAAACCACGAATCCCACTCTATGTATAGCTGTCTGTGATAGCCGTGGTCACAGATCAAACATACATGTGGCTGTAACGGAATTCATATCGGATGTAAGTAACATTTCTTGGAAACTGCTGAGACGCTTCTTCACATTAAATTTTGTGGCTTCACGTGGATTCCAGTAATCTTCAACCGCGGATTAGGAAACTGATATGTGGTAGGCAATGAACGAGAAGTCTGTGCGTAGTAGGTCCAGAGATGTGACTATAGTTGCTTTGAAAAAGGAGTACAGTATTTTGAAACTGAAGTTAGAAGATGTATATACTTGGCAGCATAAGTTGGTTTCGAGTGTTAAATTCCATGACCTTGTGATTACTTGAATTACTGTTGGCACAGTTATCAGACAAGTAGATATTTTGCTGCTGCTTTATGCCAGTTAAGGTCTAGGTTATATTAACAGCATGCTGACGTCCCAGAAGTGGAAGTAAAGTCGTGAGGTGTTTTTGCACCATGTATACAGAAGCCAAAGAAAGAAGTCCACGACGTGGTGGGGTTGATGGCACACCATTCCTCTGATTTGCTGCATGCTGTTGTATCCCGTCCAGCCACCACAGAACAGAGTAAACAAGCCCAAAGCAAAGGTTCTCATGTGACTCACTACAAGCATTTGTGTGAACAGAATGGCAAGGAAAACTGAGGGAAATACAGAGAATTAGCATGTCAATTCAGATGAGTTGTAGAGGTTATTGGCATATGGTGCTTTTTCCTGTGTCATAGTTGTTTTCCGTCTGGTGCAGGCTCGGAAGTCTCAAACTGCTCTGAGAACATGAATTCAGTTGAGGGCAAAGTTATGGCTTAACAGTCACACATTTTATTTCAGGGTTTGTCTTTCTTGGAGAGGGGGGGGGGGGGGGCAGGGTGACAGGGTATAATCTTGTGCCCATTGGAAAGTTTCTGAAGCATGAGATATTGCACTGTGTGCCCTACAAAACATCAAGGCAAAAGAAAAGTTGCTGTCATGATTCATTTCTGCATTATGTTTTGTTTTCATTTTACACAAAGCATAATTCCATCTCAGAAACCAGTCATAGTGTGTTCCTTTTGTCTCCCCACATTTATCAATACTCGTAGTTAACTTTATACTGTTTATAGTCTTCCAGTCTTAAAAATCTTGAGAATTTGTGTCTTGTTTAGACACTGCATATTTGTCAGCAATGAAATTTAGTGTAGCTCCTGGGCATGGACTTATTAACAAGTGGCTATAACTGGGGGCTGCACAAATCCCTGGCACGAGGTCGCCCAGGAAACTAAATTTTGTATGGTGCCACATAATATTTGTGGGTCCTCATTATGGAACTTGCTTCATGTCACCCTTCTGAGGCCTAGAATTTCATGGTGGCTGCTAGGTTTTTGGAAAATTTGTGCACCCCCTGGTTAAAACTTAATGTATTTTGATCAAATACCAACAGCCTCTATCTCGGCTGTGTGTTCAAGAATTTTTATGACATAAGTGTTTCAACACTCACACCGGCATCATCAGTGTCGTCAGTTCCAAAGTCAGTTTATGTAGTTTGTCAAATAGCATAATTAATCTGATGGATCTGTTGTAGTATCTATCATTGTGCAAGGTCTGGCAGAGAAACCTGATTATTTTTAAGGAACACATTCATCAGCAGCCTTTACACAGTGTGAAGATCACTGTTTGGCATCCAGCAGCATCTTTTGGGGTGGTTGATCCCCATTTCTTCAACAATGATGAAGGTACAGCAGTAACTGTAACATTGGATCACTACATGCAGATCTTGTGCAACTTTCACATACCAGCTTGACACCACACTTTTGTTTCCAGCAGGATGGGCAATGGCTCACACCACAAGAAACTCGGTGAATGTTCTCAAAACAGTGTTCACATCACGTCATCTCACTAAATGGAGATTTTCAGTTGCGTGCAAGATTGCCAGATGTGAACACTTGTGACTTCTTCTGGGGATACCTTAAGAGCAAGGTTTATGCCAACCCACCAAGGAGTATAACTGAATTGGAGCAGAATATGAGGGATGAAGTGGTAGAAATTCCTGTAAAAATATTATGAGAAATGGGGAATTTTTGATCGTGATTGCAGCAGTGTGTAAATAACAGTGCAGGTCGTGTTACTGATCTGATTTTTAAGAAGTGGATTTTGTAAATAGAATGCTTTGAGATGTGCTGCAATTTGGTAAAAGATCACATAAAATTGTGTTCTTTTTTATCTGTGTTTCAAAACTGTCAGGTTTATCTGCCAGACCCTTCATTACATGTACTTTTAATTTTTGATATATGAGTTTGGCTTCTTTGGTAATTAATTATTTTCACAGACAGAATTTCAACTCATATAATATAAGAAATGAAAATTGCATGTGATACAGTGGTAGGAACCACAGCAGGTCTTATAGATTAATAATGCTGTTTTCCAAACATGTGTAAACTGACTTTGGCATAGATGACACTGGTGATGATGTTAGTGTGACCATTGAAATGTGTATGTCATAAGAGTTCTTGTGACACACATTTGTGATGAAAGGTTCTTGGTATTTACTCAAAATATATTAAGTTATTTGGGTATTGGGATCTATAAAAGTGGCATTCTATATTATACCAAGACCTAATTAATATAAAACAACTTTGCAATGTACTGAAAACAATAAACAGAATCAAATTGTCACAAAACAAGAATAGAAGTGAAGCTTGTCCTACTCTATTACACACTTTCTACTAATTGTTCCGATTCCAATATATACACGCTGCTTCTAAGAAATTTATATTTAAATGCCTACAACATACTATTGTGTTTACTACCTGTTATCATTTTTAATGTTCTATACTTCAAGTTTATGTTTTTCAATCATTCTACATCTTACACTGTACATGTATTTTTAGCTTGAGAAGGCTGAGATCTCAGACTTGAAATGCAGTTGTAAAATGTACCTTTGTTAGGTGCGTTTGCAAAATTATGAAAAGCAACTACTAGCTTCATCATGTCTGCCCATCCATCCGTCTGTCCACATGGAACATCTCAGTTCCCACTGGAACAGTTTTCATTAAATTTGGTGTTTGAATACTGTTTGAAAGTCTGCTGAGAAAATTAAAGTTTGATTAAAATCTGACAAGAATAATGGGTACTTTACATCAAGACCTATGAACATTTATGATTCTCCCTGAATTCTTCTTAGAATGAGAAATGTTTCACTTAGAAGTTGTAGAAAAAATTGAAACACACATTTTATGTTCAATAACTTTTTCCAAAAAATCATGCCATTTATGAGTAATGTGGTAAAATATGGTAGAGCCAGACAGGCAACAGGTGACAATATTATACGGCATGCTGGATAACTAAGGGAAGAATACATACACTTAGAATATGTAATACTTATTGCTTTTTCACGGCAGTGGTGGTTACACGAACACCCCTCAATGTTATATTTATACATACATTGCCTGTCTTGTTATATTCTTGTAATTAGGCCTGATGATGGCTAATTGGTTTTATCCAAAACATGTAGCCTTTAATTTTTTTTTTTTTTTATAAATGTTGTGTTCTCTGATTGCAACAATTCATTTGTATTTAATAACAATGGGGATGAATCATCTTAAAGTACCATTTTGTTGTTGGTACAGTGTACAAAGAAACTACCATAACAAAAGTTACACATTTGTCCAAGATCTGGTAGATGCTGATTTTAAGTCCCTATATGGGGAGGATGTACAGACTCAGCACAGTGATGTTGTAAACCTGAATTATGTACAATAGTTCATTTAATTTCTGTCTCACACAGAAAATGGCCCATGTCCATATATAGACTGACTGGTTAATGCTGTTAGGGAAATAATAGCTGATGATTGCAACAATCATATGAAAGATTTTCTTAGTGTTACAGCAGGTAGCACATATAGTGATCACTGGGCTTTAAATGGTTGAAGTAAAGTATGCTAAGAATTCTCGATACTCATATCCTGTGTATGACTAGTAACTTGTTCCATTTCATTCTTGTTAGAAACTGATGACTGTTTTGCAGAGAAATATTGCAGGCAGGCTGAAGTTGAAACATACATGCACAAGTTTAATACAGTAAAATTCTGTTAATCTGACTTGCGCAGGACCAGACAGGTGCTGAATTATCGATTGTTCCGGATTATCAGCTGGTACCTGTACTGACCTAAGTTCTTAAAGGTTACTGCTCCTGTACTTGGGCTGAACAACTTATCTGAGGAGTATTCCATTTGGATATCTCCTTCATATGCTGGTTCAGGGTCTACTTCAGTGTTTTCTGGAGTCTTCATAGCCAAAGAAGTTAATGGAGTAGGTGACAAGGTGTTAGGAGATACCACAACAGTTGATCTACAATCTAGGAGGCCTTCTTGAACATGTCTGTGAACTATGCCTACTTCATTGATGAAGATATTTCTGGTAAAAAACAAAAGTCTGGTCTTGGGACTACTGTCCTCAAGTGCCGGAGCATCAGGATTTCCAGATTATCGGATGTCGTATTAAAAAATTTTGTTGTATTTTGCAAGTTTCATGTTTGTCTTTGTACAGAATTCCTAAGCAACATACAAAGTACTGAAAAGTGTTTTATACTTTTGTGATACATGATGTTATTATATAGGTTAACTGATTGGCACTTTGCATGAGGGGGGGGGGGGGGGAGAGAGGGAGAAAGAGCACGCACATGTGTGTGTGTGCGTGCATGTGTTCGGTAGCTGGTAAATGGTTACAAAAGTGTGGTGAAGGACTGTAGTGCCCTCATCTTCAAGGGCAAGACTTGACCCTGAAAATGAAGGTGAAACATGGGTAATTATTTACGAGTGGACACAGTGTAACATCCCAGAATACTTTGAATCTTCATCTTAAATTTAGCCACAATATTGTTCCCTTCCACACTTTTTCTGTCAGCCCTTCACTAGGTTATCATCTGATCATTCAGCTCTTTAGTTTGAGTTACCATCATTGTCATAAAATAACCCACAGATATAAATACAAATGAAAAAACTTTTTCAACTGAGGGGATGTAGACATACAGAAGTAAGATTTGCCACATGTGATTCTTGATCCTTTCTGAGGAAGTCAAAATTGCATGAATATCTTGTATGAACTATTGTTTGGGTTTCATGTTAAAGTGTACATACTATATGGTGTTATTCTTGCTACAGTTCTATTACTGGAGCAGCTGAATTTGCATAAGTTACTTCCACATTGCCAGGCAAAAGAGTATGGGTTGATAACATCACATCTGTTTGCCACAAACCACCTTTCATGCTTGATTGTGTGAAAAGTGGATTATGTCATTGTTTCTTCAGATGTTTTCATTGTGTATTATTAGAGTGCTCTGTTGTATGATTGCAGTTCAAATGGAAATTAGTAAGTAAAGAAAATAAGGAAGTCTGAATGTAATGACCCTGGATTGTAGGGTCTCGTGTGTGTGTGTGGAGAGAGAGAGAGGGAGAGAGAGAGAGAGAGAATGGCCATCAACTGATGTTTATACTTAAGTGTGTGGCCACGGGATCTGAAATTCCAGAAAGTGTGATACATGAGTTGAGATTCATCTTCTGTCCATTGCTTTTTAGAAGAATCACTTCTCACTGTGCTACAACCCACCCCCCCCCCCCCCCCCTCTTTCTCTTTCTGTCTTCATCAATCCATTACTTGCAGTTTATACTGTTGTTGAAAGACATAGTGGACATAATTTTGCACTGCATAGCAGAACCCTTCAATGTGAGCACTGTCTCAGAACACAGATTACCGTAGAAATACCATCACTTTCTAGAAATTGGAAGGAGAGATTCTCCGAAGGTGCAAAAATGAATGCATCACCCTGATACTTACTGTAGGTGTTAGATTCTTGGGTCATACTTTACATCTTGCAGTTTTCTTGCTTTGTAAAACAACTAAATGTGTATTTCTTTTTTTATTTCAGTGCTGAAAAACTGCAGTTGCCATACAAATATGAAAGAAGATAATTTTGACCCACAACCAAAACAGAAGACTGTTCTCAAAGATGCTATATACAAATTTCTCCGACAGTTTTACAATGAAAGTGATTCAGAAAAGATAACTGATGAATTTATGAAAGATTTTTATCGTTCAATTTCTAGTTTGAGTCTTGATGACTTGGAAAGACTTGCAACTTCATATCTTCAAGATGAAAAGACAAATTAAATTAAGGTGAAGTGGATCATGTTTGTGACTTAATGAATGTTTAATGTAATTATACTCTGGTACTGTATTTTTGGTTTTGTCTTACTGTTTTATAAGCATGTCTAGTGGCATGGTGTTGTATGCAGTATGGTATGGCAGTTTTTATGCTAAATTCCAACTTGAATGAATGAATTTCATTTTTATAGATGAAAAGGGTTATAAGACATACTGAACCTCAATAATGTGTTGTCCCCCCGCAACAATCCGTAACATTTATGCCAGGAATGAGCAGACTACTTTGTAAATTACCTGAAACTTGGGGGGGAGGGATGCAGTAACTACTGAATGGTGGTTCACAAGGTATCAGTGTAATGCATTCTTGCAAGAGCCATAGTTTAATTAACTGTACTACAACCGAGAAATACTGTAACAAATCTATGATATCTATGCTGCTTCAAGTTAGTTTTAATCACACTGACACTGCATCATTTTAAAATGCGGCTGTATTAATTTGTAGTCCTTGTTTCTGTCAGAAGCAACATATTTGTTCTTAACTGTAGGTTTGCCGCATATTGAGTGTAGCTCACAAAATATTTATTGGAGAAAAAAGTGTTTCAAGCCACAGTAGAGAAAAGTGAAACATACATTTTTGTTAAATACACATTTCCTGTGTCTTACAGTTTTTGAGATAATTAAATTATGCAAAGGTCCAGAACGAGTTACTCTGTGCATACAGTTCTGAACTTCTGTCTTGTATAATGAACACTGGTCTGCCGAACATACCTGAAGATTATGAAATATGCTGTGTTCTGATAACTAAACAGACCTAATTCTTACCTGTATTTGTAGGTTTGTGTGTTCAATAAATATATATTTCATTATAAAATATAATTGAAAATGCTGCTACATATTTATTAATATTTAAATTTTCTCATCTCTTTATACTTTTTGGCATGTTTCCAAAAAAGTCACAGAAATGTGCCTATTACCTTGGTCAGGTCTGTCTGCCTACACATATCAATTAACTGCAGAACTGAGGTTTTAGAAATTTCATATCTTTGGATTTTCACTAATATTTGTGATCACATTACTACAGGTTTGGTTTAAATGTGATGATACATTTACATGAAAACCTGCATGTGCTTCTCCATTCATTTCAGCTGTAACTTGTTTTGTCAGAATGAAAGATGTTTCAAATGAAGATTATACAGAATGTACATTTTATACCCAGTACACATTTTCTGCAAGTCTTGCAGTTTTTTATATAGTTGAACAAAAGGTTATGAATATGCCAGAGTTGCTCTGTGTTTATTTCTATACTTGTCGACTTCGAGTGGAATTGTTGATATGCTATGAAATGTCCGTTAAGCTAATTTTGAGTCAAGATAATTTGAACTGGGTTAACCCAGATTTCTGTGTGTTTACATAACTAACTAACTCCATGGAGCAGAGTCCTTCTTGAGAAGCTAACAGGTCGTCAGCTAGTCAAGAAATTCTCCACGGTTTGTGGAACCTGGAGGTTCATTACCGCACTCACAAGAGGCCACCACCTCTCCCTATCCTGAGCCATATCAATCCAGTCCATGCCCCCCCATCCCACTTCTTGAATATCTATTTTAATATTATCCTCCCATCTATGCCTGGGTCTTCCAAGTGGTCTCCTTCTCTCAGGTCTCCCCACCAAAATCCTGTAAGCACCTCTCCCTTCACCCATACATGCTACATGCCCCACCCACCTCATTCTTCTCGATTTGATCACCCGAATAATATTTGGTGATGAGTACAGATCATTAAGTTCCTCGTTATGTAGTCTTCTCCACTCCCCTATCACCTTGTCCCTCTTAGGCCCAAATATCCTCCTCAGCACCCTATTCTCGAACACCCTCAGCCTATGTTCCTCCCTCAGTGTGAGAGACCAAGTCTCACACCCATACAAAACAAGAGGCAAAATTATAGTTCTGTATATCTTAATCTTTGTATTTTTGGATAGCAAACTGGAAGACAGAAGATCTTGCACCGAATGATAACAAGCATTCCCCGACTTCAATCTGCTCTTAATTTCTTCCTGAATGGAATTTCGATTTGTTAGGGTTGTTCCCAAATATTTGAACTGTTCCACCCTTTCAAAGGATTTATTATCTAACTTTATGTTGTGATTTTGTCCTGCATTCTGATTGTGAGACATGACCATGTACTTAGTTTTCTCAGCATT
This sequence comes from Reticulitermes speratus, assembly GCA_021186555.1. NCBI lineage: Eukaryota > Metazoa > Arthropoda > Insecta > Blattodea > Rhinotermitidae > Reticulitermes > Reticulitermes speratus. The sequence continues at coordinate 31,528,544 of JAJKFL010000003.1, read as the reverse complement.
TACTTCTAGACCAATCTCCTTACTAGCGACTACTAAAGCTTATGTGTTTTTCGTTATAGCATGTACGCTTCCGCCCAATATATTAATATCATCAGCATAAACTAGAAGCTGATGTATACCATCCTGGTTTGACTGAACCCTCCTAATGGCATATTCCAAAGCAAAGTTGAAAAGTAATGGCGATAAAGCATCTCCTTGTTTCAAACCATTCTTAATAGGAAATGTGTCAGACAAATGTTTGCCTACCCGGACTCTGCTATAGGTTTCATTTAGACACATTTTTACTAGCCTTACTAGTTTCGTAGGGATACCAAACTCAATGAGAATATTATACAAGACCTCCCTCCTAACTGAATCAAAGCCTTTCTTGAAGTCTATAAATAGCTGATGCACTGCTTCATTGTATTCCCATTTTTTCTCAAGTATTTGACAAATGCAGAATATATGATCAGTAGTCGACCTGTTACGTCGAAATCCACACTGATGCTCCCCAATAATTTCCTCTGCTTATGGAGTTAACCTTGATAGAAGGATGTTGGATAGAATTTTGTATGCGGTTGACAAAAGTGATAGGCCTCGGTGATTACTGCAATCTGTTTCATCACGCTTCTTATAAATAGGTACAATTATTGACTCCTTCCACTGCTCAGGCAATTCCTCTTTATTCCAAATAGAATTAATAAGTTTATGGATCTCAGAACAAATTGTCCTACCTCCTGCTTTAATCAGTTCTGCTGGAATTTGATCAACACCTGGTGATTTGTGCCTTTTTAACTTTTCAATAGCCATCTCAACCTCAGAGTCACTGGGCTCAGGCACCAGTGGCTCTGCTGTATGTATTTCAGTCTGCCTAACATCATTAACCCCATGTACATTCAATAGCTGAAAGAAATGATTCCTCCACCTAGCCAAGATACTGTGGGGGTCTGCAACCAGATTACCCTTCTCATCCTTTACTACATACCGGATCCAATATTTCATGAACAGTAACAGCAATTAATGTGGTTAAGTACCGAATCTAAACAAGAAATGACAGTGAAACAGGAATATTAAAACTAAAATATACCAACGTCTACAAAGTTACACGAAATATCTTTCTTCACAAACTATCTAAAAGAACCTAAACCCCATCGTTAATCAACGGTATACCCGGTACTCCACACTCACAATAATAATACAAATCCTCATGGAAATATGCTGATTTCAAGTACTTATTCAATTTTATAATTTAACATTTGAATTACACAAATATCACAATTTTAACAATGACCATAACGGTGATAATGACCAAGCAACATGCATGTTATAAAATGTAAAATTGATATCTCAATTATTAACACTAAATAATGTAATTGTATACCATACTATTTATTTATTTATACAATATATATTATTATATAGTGCATATTTATATAATATATATTATAATATTACGTATTTATATAATGTGGGCCTTGATATCGTAGTTGGTATAGCGACTCGCTACGGGCTGAACGGTCCAGTGATCGCATTCCGGTGGGGGCGAGATTTTCCGCAGCCTTCCAGCCCGGCCCTGGGGCCCACCCAGCCTCCTATACAATCGGTACCGGGCTTCTTTCCCGGGGGGTAAAGCGGCCGGGGCGTGGAGTTGACCAACCACCCTCATCTAGTGTCAGGGTTAAAGAAAGAGTAGAGCTATACCTCTACTCCACCTTTGGGACTTAATGGCCCGTTCTAGGGAGATCTTTCTTCTTCCTATGGCTCGACAGCCCCAAGGGGGTCTAGGCCTCGTTTTTCGAGGTTTCGTAATCACACGCTTTAGACACACCATACTCGGTAGGACTCCTCTGGACGAGTGACCAGCCCGTCGCAGAGACCTCTACCTGACCTCACAAGAGACAGACATCCATGCCCCCGGCGGGATTCGAACCCACAATCCCAGCAAGCGAGCGGCCGTAGACCTACGCCTTAGACCGCGCGGCCACTGGGATCAGCAGGGAGAACTTTCTCTCTCTGTCTGTCTCCAATGGCTCGACAGCCCCTTGGGGGCCTAGGCCGCCTCATTTTTCGAGGCTTCACGATCACACTTTTTAGACACGCCACATTCGGTAGGACTCCTCTGGACGAGGGACCAGCTCGTTGCAGAGACCTCTACCTGACAACACACAACACTCACAAGAGACAGACATCCATGCCCCCGGTGGGATTCGAACCCACATCCCAGCAAGCGAGCGGCCGTAGACCTACGCCTTAGACCGCGCGGGCACTGGGATCGGCAGGGAGAACTTTACCTTTTATATTTATAAAATACCTTTTATGATTTTAATGGTCTGAAGATGACTAAGGTTGGTCGAAACATGTTGCCATAAATTAAATTAATAATAATATGAATTAATTGTGTGGGTGGTGTAACCCTTTACAATTCTATATAACACCACGGGATGTTTAACATTAACAAAATCTGCAGTTGTAATAAATGCATTTCATGACCTGGTTGCTGGCTTTCAAAATTTCCAGATCTGAAGTGACACAGATATGCACGTACCAAAAATTATATGACTTCAAATGGTGTACTCCATGACGTAGTACATATACAGTTCATCCAAGGCATGCTTTACATCATATCACATGGTTTGAGTGTGCAAGTGTAAATATAACTTCAGTTACGTCCGTCAGAAACGTATGACCTTCCCCGTGCCGACTTCTACGAAACTCTGAGCTCAACAGCATTATGTAAGGAATTTCACACCAGTCGGTCAATAAATGTTGAAAATATGGAAATTCATTTACGTCCCTAATTAAAGTGTGGCGTTCGCTCCGCCGATTTCCACGAAATAATCTTTTAATAATGTTTTGTGGATATCTCCTTACTTTATTTAATATAAATCGGATGAAAAATTTAGAACATGCGGGAAAGTTGTTATTTATGTCGCTACGTAAATTATGCCTTTTATTTCAGCTGTTTTTACGAAAGACACAAGTGCCCAGTAGCATTGCATGACGAGCTTCTGAAGTGAATTTCATCGAAAGCAAACGAAAAATGTTATTGTATTGTACTGTATTTCATTTTCATTCTACAAATCCAAAGGGTACAAAACCACTGGGTATAGAACATGTCAGAAAAGTACAATATAAAGTATAAATATACGAGAAAATAATATAAAACACAAATATACAAGAGACCATTGCGGGCCCTAGACAAGCACAACATGATATATTAGTGCGGATGCAATACACATGTGCAAGAGACCTCAAAGTCCGCAGATGAGCAATAGTGTGATAAGACCAAAGGAGTCGGATGTCCAAATAAACAGATAAATTTATCTAAGTCCGAGTCGTACATCACAGTTTAATAAATATTTAGTAGAAGCCTTAAATACTAAAGTAAATAAGAATCTGCTCATGTTAAGTAATCATGAAATAAAAATTAAAAGAAACTTGCAAAATTCAAAGAATACATTAATTAATTAAACTATAGAATTATTATGACGCTGAGTAAATTATAAAGCATTGAATAAATATAGTAACCTAATAGATCATTGAGGGAAGTCTTAAAAAAGATTATAAATCTGAGCGGTCTGATACCTAATTATTACTGATATTATTATAATACTCATCCAATGAATAAAAGGAATTTGTATATAGAAATTTTTAAGGCCATTTTAAATGTCTTAGGATTATCAAAAAATACTTTTATGCTAGAAGGAAGACTGTTAAAAACTTTAATACCCGAGTAATGAACTCCCTTCTGATAAATATCCAAATTGGCTAGAGGCAAATGAAGGTTAGAACTTTGTCTAGTGTTTATACAATGAATTGCTGAGTTTATCAAAAACTGATCTCTGTTATTAACTACGAGTAAGGAAAATATATATTGTGATACAAATGGTAAAATTTTTAGAAGATAAGGGCAGAATTTAATTTACCCCCTTAGTTAAATAAAGCTTTTACTGCACCAATTTACACGAAACTATAACTGCTGAATGGCGTCACATTGAAATACCTTATACCGAATTTTACCCAAATGTGGAAACTATGGTAGATTTTCATTTAGAAGGCAAGGACGGATCAATTTTAGGAAACTTTCTACTTCGGTTGGCCCATTATTTCAATTTTATTTATTTATTTTGTTTACTTTCACTCAATAACGAAGTATGGCATTATATTTTGGGGCAATGCAACAGACAGTAAAAGAGTTTTTCAATTACAGAAAAAATAATCAGAATTATGGCTGGATCTGAATCTAGAACTTCTTGCAAACTACTATTTCAATCATTGGAAATATTGACATTACCTTTGCAATACATACTATCCTCAATGATTTTTTTGTCATATAATTTCGAAATTTATACATTTAACTTTTCAGTTTACGGTATTAATACGAGAAGTAAACTGCAGTTGCACAAACCTACAGCTAATCTTACACTATATCAGAAGGGAGTGTACTATGCGAGTATAAAGATCTTTAATGAGTTACCTGAATACACTACAAAATTGGTACGGGATAGAAAAGGTTTTATATCAACTTTCAAAAAGTACTTAGTCAGTATCCTATTATTCACTTGAATAATTCTTTAACAATCAAATACTTATATGCACAGATTATCTAGTACTTATATGAGATTAAGTCTGATGGTGTTTACACAAGAACGCCTTTTTTGGATGCTGATTTTAGAAATGCATAACTCGATTGTTTAGTGCACAGAATTGTATCTTTTATTCTTGTATTATGTTTTAACCATAGTTTTATGTATTCTATCAAGAATGACCATTGATTGGTATATTCATATCATATGTTTCATGACATGTTCGATATCCAAATGTCCCTTATGGGAGCTTTTATGGATCGACGAACCGTATCTCTATTATCCGTACCTGCACACTGCGTAGATCAGACAATCTGTGGATCTAATACACCCACTGAACGTGCGGCAGAGATGCAAAAGCTGATATTCAGTCATTGTCACAGAGAACAATTACTTTTGTACTCTGTGGATATGGAGGAAGATACATCTCTGAAGCTGTCTGTGATATAACGTGTAAAGTACGCCATAAATTAGGCAGCACAATTTTCTGGGTTGTTGCAATGTTTATGGCGCCATTTTTGGCCAACCTGAGTACTATTGGATTTTGGAAATAGTATGGCGGATTTGCAGAATGGTAAATTGTAGCTACTTTTTTTTCCATTGAGTATCATTATTTTTAGTTGGACGTAAGAATTTCAAGTACACACGTTTGACACTTACGTGACTTTATTTTTCATGTGGTTAGGATTATTTTTGTTATAAATGCCTTAAGTTTTGACATGATTGGTTGCAGCTCAGTGTAATTGTTTTTTTACGTACCTTGTATTTGGTTGGTGGTAGCTCCCGTTAACAAAAATAACGACTTTCTGAAAATCGTGTTTCATCTTGCCTTTTATTCTAGACACCGCATCTCCGATGGAAGAAGATTCACGGAAATCCAATAACATGCAGGTGTAGTATTATTTATGTGATTAATAACTTTTTGAGGTTAGTAACGGTGTTCTTAGTGATCGTATATTAAGGTTATTATATTCGTATTTGCTGTGTTTACGCACATACAGCTAGATAGTTTAGTGGTTGTGTATTATTTTCTTGTTACGTGTTTATTATGATATTCTAAATTACATGTCTGTAAGCTGTGATGAATGTTTGGATAAGGCCATGATTTTGTGTTTTTTTTTACATGCAAGAAATCAGTGGCACACACAAAAATGGGAAAAAATTTAATCACAACAATCATGATATGAATCTAAGGTAGTAAAAGTTTGTGTAGTATGGTTTTGATAAGCTGAACTACATGAATGTATAATGAAGGCATAATTTATTTTCACTTATGGTTTTTAAGCCATGATTGCCAACATAAACACCAAATTTTAGGGCAAGGTTGGGATAGTTTTCATTTATGTATTAAGCCACTGATAAATAATTTTAATTTCAACTTAGCTCTGTCTACATTTCATTCCTCATAGGTAAATATTGTACACCATAAAGGCAGATTATCTTCAGTTAGTGGAGTCTTAGTAAAGTTGCTGAAAAGTTGTATTGCATCACAGTTTCATGAAGAGTATAAACCTTGATATTCTGAGTGATAGGTTCCTTAGTGTAATTGAATGTGTGGTGTTAGAGTAAGGCAGAGGTGATTATACAGGGTGGGTGAATAATTTCACAACATACATATGTAGATACATATATACATACATACATACACATGTCTTAGATCCATCATCTGTTCAAGGCGGCATGGATATGAAATGGGCCACAAAAGAAAGGAAAAGAAGATAATATAGGTTGTGATTACAACCTCATTGTGATAGAAAGCATACAATTAAAACAAAGTTTTACAATACAAAATGCAGACAGTTACCCAAAAATACACTTTAAGATATATAGCATAAAGTACAATGGGAAGTATAAAATTCAGCTATCACAAGGTTATTACAATATACAGATCATAACAAATTACAAGATCAAAAATACAATTTAAAAGTAATAAAATAGGTAACAGAGTTAAAATAATATCCAAATATTAATGAATATCATGATTAATAGATAAAAACTCATCTGTTGAGTAAAAGGCATTCCTTACCAGGAATTTTCTTAATTCAGACTTAAAATATCATGATATCATGATGATGTTGCAATATATTTGGTGGTAAGTTGTTAAATATTTTTATGGACAAATAAATGACACCTTTTTGTATGGAAGAGAATTTTACTAATGGTAAATGTAATTGATTTGTTTGTCTCATACTTATACAATGTATTGAGGAGGTAGACTGGAAGCTGTCTGGATTATTATTAACAACAAACATCATTAATGCAAAAATATACAGACTTGGAACTGTTAGTATGTCTAATTTCTTAAACCCACCTCTGCAAGAGCTCCTGGGACCTAGACCTTTGATGACGAACCCCAAAAAATTATACCATAATTTATAAGTGATTGAAAGTGCACAAAATAAACTGTTCTCAGTGTATCTGTGTTTAATATGTAAGATAATTTTCTCATAACATAACAAACCGAACTCAACTTCTTTACTAATACATTTGGATGAGACTTCCATGATAGGTGGCTTCCAAATGCAAACCTAAAAATTTAATAGTATCAGTTATAAAAAGAGTTTGATCAGCATATATTAAATGTAATGGATAGATTGGAGCTTTATAAGATAAAAATTTAACAGTATATGTTTTATTAGTATTTAATACCAACTGATTTATTTTGAACCATTTAGAAATATGATGCAGGATAAAGTTTAAATTCTGATTTAGTTCAGTATAGTTATTAGATGTAACAAATATAATAGTATCATCAGCAAACAGTATGATATGTGAGTGGTTCCTAATTAATTGTGGAAAATCATTAATGTATATATTAAATAGCAAGGGACCCAAAACAGAGGCCTGCAGAACCCCACACTTAACAGTGTCCGAACCGGAAGCATAGTAGTGTGTGTTAATAGATTCCAGATGAACTCTCTGTTTCCTATTAATCAAATATGATTTAAGCCAATGTAGGATCACACCTCTTACTCCATACAATTGTAATTTACCAAGTAAAAGTTCATGGTTAACACACTTGAATGCTTTAGTTAAGTCACAAAATATACCTGCAACATATTCTTTCTTATTCCATGCATTAAAAACAGTTTCAATGAGCTTATGTGTAGCAGTATCTGTTGAAACACCTTCTTTAAAAACTATATTGTTTGGGTACAAGTCTATTATGACTTGCCAAATGGTGCTTTATTTTTTGAGATAGTAGTAATTCAAACATTTTTTTAAAATCCAGTCAATAAAAAAATAGGTCTATAATTATACATTAAAGATCTATCATTTTTTTGAATAATGGTTTGACAATGGACTACTTTAAACGGTCCAGGAATGTACCTAAAGTTAAAGAGGTATTAAAAATATAAGCAAGAGGTTTACAGATATAATCACTGCATTTTTTTGGTATTTTGCTGGATATTTCATCACAGCCATATGAACCCTTATTCTTCAAGGAAGCAATGCAAATGATTTCTGTTTCAGTTATTGGAATATTGATCATTTCAGGAAACAGTTTATTTAATAAGAGAATGGCCGACTCAGTATTAGCCTGTTCAGTGTTCAATTCTTCAACATCATTTAGAAAGAAATTATTAAATGCCTCAGCAGCTTGATTTACATGAATATTTTTATTGACTAATTTGAACTCATGTGAACTTTATTTACTATTTGCTTTGCCTGTCTCACTCTTGATTATGTTCCAAGATGTTTTAGATTTATTATTGGATGATACTAGCAATTTACTATAATACATTTGTTTAGCCTTTCTAATTATTTTTCTTAATACTACACAATATTGAATATACTAGGCTTTGATCTTAGAGATGTTGCTGTTTTTGCCAAGAATATAGAGGTATTTCTTATGCTTGCAGGATATTCTTATGCCTGTTGTTATCCAACAATTTTTTGTTTTTGTTCTAGAAGTAACATGAATGATTGGAAAACAGGATTAAAAAAAATTAAAAATGTGTTTAAGAATGAATTAAAACTTTTGTTAATATCATTTTGAAGAAGAGTGTTATCCCAATATTCATTTTTTAGCATGTCTATAAAGTTTACCATTGCCTGATCACTTATTATTCTTTTTCTAACTAAGGTGTACTAAATATTGTTTTCACCGTGCATCTTGTATATATTAAAAACAAGACCAACTAGATGCACAATCACTATTAAAAGACTTTAATAGTAGTATTACATTAAACCCGACATGTTTCGGTCAGGTACCTGACCATCTTCAGGGGTATACTACATTAAAATGTGTAATAATGGTGTACTACCCTTAAGAGAAGCAAAAAAATATATCATTTAAAATTAAACATTGTGTATTATGATCGGAGAGGCCATTAAATAATGGAAGTACTTCAAAGGAGTTAACTTTGAAGTAATCAATAAAGATGTTATCTGTTGCTGAGCTAGAGCTATTAGTAGGTCTAGTGGGAAAGTCAATTGTATGAAACATATTGTAGGATTGAAGAAGTAAGGATAGTTGTAGCTTTAAGTTAGAGTCTGTTAAAAATTTACATTAAAATCCCCACAAATTCAATTCTAGATTTATGTAAATATGTTAAAGTCAGACCTAATTGACTCAAAAAGGTACAGAAGTTTCTGGAAGGTGATCCGTATATACATATTATTATAATAAAGTAATTACTAGTGATAATTTGAACTGCACTGGCCTCAAAAATTTTCTGAATACAAAATTGAGAAATGTCTATTGCATTAATTTGTAAATCAGACCTTATATAAATTCGTACACCACCTCCAGAATGGTTTTTACGAGAGAAATTGGAGGCTAATATAATAATTTACAAAATTAACAATCAAAAGGTTTTGTTCAATTAAATAGTGTTCAGATAGACAGATAATATGAGGATTTAGATTAATACTTGTTAACATACACAATAATTCTTAAATTTTCTGCTTTAAACCTCTTATATTTTGATGAAAGGTAGTCATTGAACTTTATAGGTTAAATTTGGTACTCAAAATAGTACTTTGTTTTAAAACCATAAAAAATCATATTTTCTATGTGCAGGTATTTTCCTTCTTGCAGAACGTTCATGAGAGGAATACTATACTTGAGCAGCATTATAAGTCACACCTACAATATTAAGGTTACGATATTCATTTTAAAGTACAGAAATGATCATTATGTTGACGAGTATCCTCAGTTACTAATGACTGGAGGTCTTTACTTTGAGAAGTTGAGTAGTCACTTAAAACTTTCCAATACAAAGGAATGGGTGAATTGACTTGCTCCAAAGAAAACAAATGTTGTCCTTTCTTTGCAGTTTCTTCGGTGATCAAGTTTTTCCAGGAGAATTCATATGCATACCATGTCTGATAAAATGTTTTACTATTCACACTCATATTTTGAGTTTGTATGTGTTGATGGGGTTTAATTACTCTTTGGAGCATCCTATTAAACACAGTAACTTCTTTATTAACACATGAAGTAACATCGAAGTTGAAATGATGGGGAACATCCAAGATAATAATATTAGTGTTATTAGTTGTCTTTACAAAGTGGGTAAGATGCCATAAACCTATTTTGCTTCCAACATCCATATTTCCACCACACATAACTATAACATCACTCACTGAATATTTCTCAGTCTGAAAATTGGAAGGCAAAGTTATGACCTTCAAGTTTGCATGAGGTTTGGTAATTCCTGTCACACTATATAAGTCGCCAAGAAGATTTGAAATTTTCTCCGAACAACCTCTTATATGACTATCACCTATCAAAACCACCTTTTGTTTTTTCATAACAGAATTTCTAGGATTCTTATAAAATGAAGTTTTATGAAATGAAGGTTTGTGAAGAGAATCACTAGTCGTCAGTACTGATGAGTCGTGTAAATTGGTTAATGGCGTGAAGCTGTTTGATATAACAATATTTTGTTGTTTATGACAAGATACAGATCTCACTGGCCTTTTAGTCTTTCTGTTATAGTTGTAGAATACTGGTAACTAATTTCCTTCAGGTGGATCACAAACACTGAATTCACTGTTCTGAATTGGCTTCGCTGTGTTGGTAGCCCCTGAAGCATTAAACTTATCGATGTCTTCTTGAAGAATTTTGATAATTCTTCGAGCTGATTTCAATTCCATCAAAGCATTACACAGTTGCTCTTTCATTGAAACACAATTTATGCAACTAATGTTACTATCACCACTTAAACATTGAGTTAGATTACTAGCGTTATCTTCACAACCACTCACTAGGTCAAAAAAAGTGCATTAATATCATAAAACAAATGTAGTATTATATTAAGTGTTGGAAATATCCACTACATGCAGGAATGCATTTGTTCATTCATCTCCTCATATTTGATGCAATATGGTGAAGAGTTTCTTCAGTGATGCTTGTAGTGGACAGTTGAATATTTTGTTTCACTTCTTCTGATGTGTGTGTGGGTGTTATTGTACACATTCTCTTTCAAAAACCCCCAAAGATGGAAATCCTATGCTGTTAGATCTGGAGATCAAGAGGTGACAAGTTCTGAGAAATATGATTACAAAAGAATGTGTGCATCATTAGCAGTGTTGAATTTGCTGTATGTGCTGTAGCCACATTTTATTGAAACCAGAAGTCTTGTTTGTCAACTTCCAACAAGGATATGAAATTCATCATTAGTTCTCGGTAATGTTTTGCTGTTACCATTTCAATGAAAAAAGTGGGACCAATTATTCTTTGGCAAGAGTGAACACAGCATACTTTGACTTCTAAGGAGTGTAACAGTCTTCCATGGAAAGTATGGCAACGTTTGGTTTTCAGTATTCTACTGTTTTGGCTGTTAATGTATCCACTATATTTGGAACAGTACATTTATAAAGGGATTTATATAGGTATAGCTTCAAATGAGGAGTGATGAGATGTAAATGGATGTTCAAAAAGATATGAAAGAAGCAGTTGTGGTACTACCAAGCTTTTGGTTGGAGGGGTTTATTAATTTATTTATTGATGCTATTTCATTACTAAGTGCCATTTCACCATTTACACCTTTTTCAATGGGCTGTTGTGTTACCTGAAAATTATCATTTGTCACTTCTGACACTCTGATGTGGTGGCAGGCAGAGCAACAAGTGCTGCTATTTGGATTTGCCATCAGTCACTGTTCATGCATTTCAGTTCACTGTATAGCACCTTGTTTAAAGAAGGTGCTGGAAACATTTGGTTAAATATATTGCAGTCAGTAGTATTCTTTTGCTTCACACATTTAAGGAAGGTAATGGAGATGGATTCCTTTCACTTGAAGACACTATATCCTGAATGCTTTTGTTTGTCTCTTTGTTTGTTTTTCAGATTGTCATAAGTGTGGCTGTTATTCCTACATATGTTATGCTTTAACATGCCCAGAAATAAAAATGGCATGGGTTAAAGTCTGGTGAACAGGGAGGCCACAATCACTTGCTTATTATTCTGTCACCAGAAACATTCTAAGCAACACATAGAGTTGTTTGCTCTCTCTTACTGAAAAAAGGTATAGGCTCTCTCATAATCAAACAGGTGTTCAAAAAATTGTTTCGGAATGTGTCTCACATAATAGGGTGATTTTATGATTTCAGAAAAGAATGAGTCCAATAACTCTAATGGCTGTCATAGTACACCACATAGCACTGGTAATATCATGTAATGGGACTTTTAAAGTACTAGAGATTTAAATCCCAACGTAGTTGCTGACGGCTGGGGTTCTTTTCGCTTTAAATAGCCATTTTTACACCTGCTGGTATTATCTGTTGTATTTCATACATTTTTAAAGACAAAACTTCAAATTAAAAGTACACGCATAAGAATGAATCTGTCTACCAATTATGCAAGTTTCAAGAATATCCACCTACTTTTATGCAGCTTAGTTGAAAATCATTTTTTATTTTGTTTATTTTTCACTTTAAGCTTAATTTTATAGATTTATTCTTTTCAGATAGGTCCTGCTGTAAGTGGAGATCCTGTGCTGTAAAATTTGGGTTTGACTGTACATGTCAGTGCATTTCCTCAGACATTGTTGAGGTTTCAATGTTATAATAATGTTTAGGTTTCGTGGTAGTGCTGGCTTATCTGGGTGCTGAGGCAAATGAGTTCATATGCAATCGGTGGGAGAAGAAAGGAATGCATACAGGCGTTCATTGCTCTGGTTAGTGCAGTGTGGGCCAGAGGCAAATGTCTTTCATTCTGCTGTAAGGATTTCTTGGGGACTTTTTTAAATTTTAGGTTCATGCTTATGTCTATCTTCAACTCAACAGTTCAGTCCGTTCCCTATGAGAGCAATAACATGCGACAGGCCAGGCAGTGCAGACGCTTGAATCATGGTCAGAGTGTCAGGCACTGGCTTATGCAGTGTAAGAGAATTCAGTGGCATGTGTGTTCCGCCAAAAACAAAGAAAAGAAAATGACATTCAAGTGTCAAGAATGCAACATAGGGTTGTGTGCTACCCTATTTTTTGAGGTATATCACCAAACTGCATTTCTGAGGAACAACTGACACTAAAATGGAAAGGCGGATCACACAAATGTAAGTAAATATTACTATTGTGATTACTGAAGATATTTTTCAGTAGCGTTTTCTGGATGAAATATTGGGGGTGAAGGTGGTGTGCATTTTACAGAAGGGGCTGCATAAGGAACAGAGACTTATCGGAAGGTCCTTTATGTGTGTGTATTTGCTTCACTTCACCAATATGAGGAAAAAATAAGAACTACTGCCTGAAGATGGGGGCACATAGTGGTGCAATTAGTTGAAGCACTGCGCTACAAGCCGGAAGGTTGCAGGTTCGATTCCTGATGGTGTCATTGGAATTTTTCATATACCATAATCCTTTCAGTTGCACTATGGCCCTGGGGTTGACTCAGCCTCTAACAGAAATGAGAATCAGGAATATTTCCTGGGGGTTAAAGGTGGCCGGTGCGTAGGGCTGACAACCTTACCACCTTCATGTGCCGATTGTCTAGAAATCTGGGAGTTTCAACCTCCTGGAACCCTAAGGGCCTTTCCAGGCCTGTAATGGGATTGCTTTACTGCCTGAATTAATTCTGTAGTCTGTCTTACGACAGGTCCGTAGCCTCTTCCAAAGCGAGTTCTACATTGAGTGCGATCTAGTGCTTCCTCTTTCAATTTCCAGTACCTTCTCTTTTCCTTAAGGTCATCCAGTAGCAGCTTACTTCTTCTCCCGCGTCTTCCCGTCATTTCTATCCTTCCTTCTAACTTTCCTTCAATCACGTGTTTCAGAAGGCAGTTACTACGCAAGATGTGACCAATCCAGTTAGCCTTTCTTCTTTTTATTGTATGTAGGATATTCCTGTCCTCTTTCACTCTGTGTAATACTTCTTCATTTCTCACGCGATCGGTCCAACTGATCTTCTCCATTCTTCTCCAGCACCACATTTCAAAACTTTCCAGATACTTCTGATCCATTTTCCGAAGTGTCCACATTTCAGCACCATACAAAGCTATGCTCCAAATGTAGCACTTTACTAGCTTCTTCGTTAAATTTAAGTCCAGTTTGCTGATGAAAAGATTCTTCTTCTTGTTGAGTGCTGCTTTTGCCATGGCAATTCTGGATTTAATTTCACGTGTACACCTTGCATCATTTGTTATCATGCTGCCTAAATAATTTAAATATTCCACATTCTCCAATTGTTTTTGATCTATCATAATTTTCATTGAGGATGGTTGCCTTGAGATTCTCATTACCTTAGTTTTATCCACATTCATTTCCATTCCATAGCATCTTCCAATTTCAATTAGTCTATCAACCATGTCCTGTAGCACGTTTTCTTCCCTAGCCAGTAGCACAAGGTCATCTGCATATTTCACAGTGCAAATTACTTGTCCTCCTATTTTGAAGTCTCCAAACCCTTCAAGAGCTTCCTTGATAAGGTACTCACTGTATAAGTTGAACAGAATCGGTGACAAGCAGCAACCTTGTTTAACCCCTCATCCAATCTTCACACTTCTCGTCTCCCCTTGGTCCAGTTGTATTTTGACACACTGTTCCATGTACAATTTGCTGATGAATCTTCTTTCGTGCCAGTCTTTCCCAATTCCCTTTAGGATCTGCATTAATTTGGTCCAGTTGACATGGTCAAATGCCTTCTTCCAGTCTATGAAGCAAGCACACAATTCCTCATCTATGACCAAGGTTCGTTCTGATATTATTCTCAGCATCCCAATTGCTTCCCTAGTTCCTTTTCCTCTCCTTAATCCAAACTGATCTTCTCCAAGTGCATCCTCTGTCTTCCTTTCAATCCTTCTTCTAAGTATCCTCGCTACTATCTTTGCTGCGTGCGTGATGATGCTGATTGTGCGATGGTCGCTGCGTTTTGTAGCTTTGGGCTTCTTCTTTAAGGCAATCATTGTAACTTCAATGAAGTCTCTGGGCCACTCTCCAGTTACATACATGCTGTAGATCAGCTGTGTCATTAGTCTGAGACCATCTTCTCCCAACAATTTGAGTACATCCCCAGGTACATGATCACCTCCTGTAGCCTTTTTATCCCTCATCTCCTTGATAGATTTTTCCACCTCACTTTGCAAAATATAAGGGGGCCTTTCTCATCTTCATCTACTTCAGCTTCAGGTTCGACTTCCAGGTGTTCTGGTCGATTAGTTCGATCGTAGAGCTCTGTGATATACTTCTCCCAAATTTGCAATACTCGTCTCTGATCTATTATTATATTCCCTTGAGAATCTTCGATGCCAATGTTTTGAATCCCATGGTTTTCTTTCCAACCTAGTTCCTTTGTCTTCATGTACATTAGATCATAACGTCCTGTTCTTTGAAATTCTATGATCTCGTCACATATGCTCTCCAGATATTCCTTCTTGGCGTTGTCCGTGGCTCTTTTCAATTCGTTCCTCAGTCTTCTGTAGTTCTTCCTTCCTTCTTCGTTGTTGACATTCTTCCATTTCCTTCATTCATCCATTTTACTGATTATCTCATGTGTAATCCATGGCTTTCTTGCTATCCTCTCGACTTTTCCCACTAAATCACTCCTAGTATCTAACACACATTTCTTGATATTGTTCCACTGCACTTCCACATTCCCACTTTCACATTTGATTGCACCAAGTTTTTCTTCTAGACTATTGTGTACTTCCTGTCGTTGAGCATATAGATTCTCCAAATCCCATCTTGGTTTTCACTTCTTCAGTCTGG
This sequence comes from Reticulitermes speratus, assembly GCA_021186555.1. NCBI lineage: Eukaryota > Metazoa > Arthropoda > Insecta > Blattodea > Rhinotermitidae > Reticulitermes > Reticulitermes speratus. Next base: position 31,512,828 of record JAJKFL010000003.1, on the reverse strand, counting down.
TGCAGTTTGTTGCAACCAGTAAATTGTGGTCAGAGTTAATATCTGCTCCAGGCAGTGTCTGCACATCCTTCACACTGTTCCTGAATCGCTGTTTCACTAGTACATAGTCCAATTGATATCGACTCCTATCCCCTGGTGATTTCCAGGTGTACAATCTTCTTTTAGGTTTTTTGAACCATGTGTTTGTTATAACAAGTCCGTTTCTTTCACAGACGTCAGTAAGCATTTGACCTCTCTGATTCTTCTTTCCCAGTCCATATGGTCTAACAGTGTTGTGATGTGCTTTATCTCCAACCACACTGTTCCAATCTCCCATTATAATCATATTTGTTGCGCCCTTTCCACCCTCTTCAAGAACTTCTTCAATTATATCATACAACCCTTCCACTTCGTCATCTTCATAGTCTGATGTTGGCATGTACACTTGCACTATCAAAATACTTACTGGTTCTGCCTTCAACTTAACAGCCATGAGTCTGTCACTATACACACTGTACTTAACAACACTTTTCACTGCGCTTTTATGCACTACTATTGCTACTCTTTCAGCACTGTCACCCCCGGAATAATACACTGTATAATCACCACTTCTTATTTCACCTTGACCCTTCCACCGCACTTCACTAACACCTAGCACAGACACTGCGTTCTTCTGCATCTCTTTCTTCAAATTTTCGAGTTTTCCGCCTTGATTCAAAGTCCTTACGTTCCAAGTGACTATCTTGTAGCTGTGCTGTTCCTTCTGCGTCTTCTGCTTTTGTCTGTAGTCCTTATAACCGCGTGGTGTCTCCCCTACAAACATCCCCCCCGGAGATCCGAATGGTGGAGTAGTTTACCTCCAGAATGTTTTGTCTCCAGAGGAAGCATCTTGCATATGTCTCTGTTTCTGGAAGAGACTATCCAGGAAAAGTAATAATGTGGTAGTTTCCACATCGCAGTACAGCAGCTGTTCAGACCACTCTGGTCACGCCTGTTGCTATACGATCATGAACCATCTCGAGCGTCATTTGCTCTGTGCTTCAAGTCGCTACTGATGTCGCTGCTTCCGGCATCAGGGGAGTTTTTGTTGGATTTCCCATCTAGGCATCTCTCTTCGTCTGGTTCCTACCCTCTTGATTTGTCCGGCTTGGGAGACCCTACTGGTAGCAATGCTACCGCTGGCTTAGCTCTCAGAGTCACTGGAACTCACAAGCCCCTCTACCACAGCAAGGTGGAGATACCAACAAAGAAGACGTCTGTAAATATTTCATGACTGCTGGAAAAAATGTAAGGCTGTCAGTAAGAAAAATTAAACCTCATTAGTGATAATTTTAACTAGAATTAAATTTCACACAATCTTTTATGCCTATACAAGCATTTTAGACAATATTGTGAAAAAGAGATGTGTAATTATAGATGCAGAAAATTGTGAAAACGTCAAGACGTTGCGGGACAGCATTTTCCTATTCGGCCGTTGAGGGCATTGAAATTACTGGGACAGTTTTCCAGTTTGGCCGTAAAGGGTTAACATGGGAAGTCTGTTATTCTGAGAATTCACATATCCACTGAGATGAAACCAAGCTTCAGCTCTAATCAGAATGTGTGTGGTGTCCATTTCTCCATCATACACCCAGTGAAGGTATCTGTTCAGAAAATCCAGTCTTGCTTCATGATTGTCATCACAGAGTTTGTTGTGTATTATATGAAGTGCCCATAATTGCCACCACATGATTTGGTACATTCACAGATGAGAAATTGGTCACCCTACCTATGAGTGGACGTGTGTGTAGCATAACTGAACTGACAGGAAGTGACAAACAATGTTTGTCTGCTAAAATAAGTATCCTCTATATTCCAAATAGATTTTGTTTTGTTGTCTCAATCCATTATTCTTTATATTAGTGATCTTCCTTAGCATCTTTAAGAACATTGGAAGGGATATTTTCAAATACTGGACTGTTGAGCTATGAGATAATGTGTTTGTCTGTCTGTCTGTCTGTCTGTGAGAGAGAGATTCTTTCAGGACTGTGTCAGTGGTGTTGATGATAGATAATTTTGATCATAGACCAGGCTTCCTTTATGGGGAAAAGGGTGGAGGGACAGTGAATGGGAATTGCCCGTTGTTATGTAATGTCTTGTGGAGAACACTCTTGGCAGACATCAATGGGTTAAGGTAGTGTTTTGTTGTCTTTCGTGACTTGACTTCTCTCTCACCATAGATGGGCATTGTTGTATGTTTCTTATTTAATTCTATTTTGTGTTTTTGGAGCTTTTCTCCTTTATCATTAATTGTGTTTAGATCAAGAAATTGCGAAATGCCTTGGAGTAAGAAAGGATGAATGATCTTGTAGCTGTGTAAGAGTAAGAGAGAGCATCTAGATGTTCTTTTACTGTTCCTTTCTGCCAGGTCCTTAGTTTGTCTCACCTCTGTCATTAGTCACTTCCTGTCTGCTACCTTACTGCATAGAATGTGGCCAACTGAGTGAGCCTGCTACCTACCGTGCTATCAGTAGTCAGACATCAGTCTCATGATGGAAAAGTAGACCCCACATTTGTTCTGAAGGTTGATGTATCCTGGCAGATAATTCAGCTCACAGAATAACAGATATTGATCTGCAGAAAATTACATGTTAATCCATGAGGTGCCAATACCTGATATTAAAATTGGTGTGTGGTGTGCTATGAGTGCAACTAGGAGTATTGGGGCCCACTTTTTATTGGACCATGAAGTCATATCAGTGTTACATTCTGACACCATTTTTGAACACTGAAAACAATTTGTGCATTGTTTTGAGAGTGTTTTTGGTGACAGAATACAAAGCAGGGGATTGTGATATCCTCATTCACTAGATCTGAACCCATGTGGCTTTTATTTTTGGGTCATGTTAAAGAATGGTGTGTATAGTAATAATCCTTGCAATGAAGACTACGTGGAAAGAAAAATAATTAGGAAGTAGTGTCTTTCAGTTGCACCAGCATAAGTTTGATATGCAATGAGCAATGTGTTTGTCAGGTCTGATTGCACATCCAAGAGCTGAAGGAAGCAGTTTCCAGCATCTTCTTGAAATATGGTGAATAGAAACTTAATATTAGCTGTAGTACATTGAACTAAAACTTTTCAGGGCCTTTAAATGTAATGAGCGAGAACCTAATATTAACTGTAACACATTGAAATAATACGTGTGGGCTGTAACTCACAGCAAATGTGAATAGCAACAGCTGCTTTGACATCTGCTTCCATGCAAAATGATTTGTGAAGTGACCAACAGGATGGGCCAGATATACTAAGAATCCTGTATGTAGTGCCTGTTTAGCACGGTAAAATTGAGGACATCAGATTTATTTTGTGCGGCGTGTATTCAAATAATATTTGTCAAGCATCTGCAAAGAATAAGAAATTTGTTGTTGATTTATATGGAGTATTTTTGAACACTTATACTGATAATTGCATGCTTACTCAGTTGAAGGTACATTGCTTATTGTTAGTGTGTCACTTCCAGTGGCTGGTTGCTGCTTGCTGATGGAACTCGGCAAGTAACTAAATGATGATAGAAAGGACCTCTTGTAGGGATTGTTTAATATGTAAAAAGCCATTGAAATAGCAGCTGTGACAGTCTGTGGATTTTTTAAGACAGCCTGTTAAAGTAAATTCACAAATAATGTCATTCTCCCATGGATTTGCTAGTTTTGAGGTTTGACTTGACTTAGTTTTGGGATAATGGTGAAGACTAAATGTTAAGGAGAATGTGTAATGTTTGACAGTTCCTTTGTGGATATTTTCAGCCCCCCAGTTACAGTACAGCCAACAGACTTTGTCATAGGGGAGGTCTGTAACTTGAACCATATGCTATTGTGAGCCAGTGCAATGCAGTTCAAATGCCAGGTCTGACCCATAGTCAGTAGGTTATACATGTTTTTTTACTACATGAAGCTTTCCTTTAATTGAACACCATTGAGGTGTATACCAAATAATGCGGCCCTGTGGTTAGCACTTCTGAATGAAGATTTTTACTTTTTGTCAGCCCAAGTCAAATACTGGGATAGTACAACAAAACAGACTACAGTAAATCCTTTCCATGTCCATCATTCCTGGCATCCTCCTATTTAACACTGTGTAACATACACAGTTGATAAATCTTTGTTAAATAAACCAAGAAACAAGGAGCATCCTCAACACTATATGGATATGAGTTTCTAGCTTTATGCTTTGAGTTCCTGTACTCCAGAAGGAAAGTGCTGACTGCTCATTAGATAGAAAGCTCGAGAAACTACAGAGCTATTTTGTATGTGACAGTGAATAAGGAGAATATGCATTGCTCTGACTGAGGAGTAAACCCATGACTCTTCATAGATCATGGCATGATCTATGTTTAAAAGATCCATTCATTTCAAACTGGGTAAAATAAAGGGCTTGCAAACACAAGAGTTAACTCATTTGATGTATGATTTGAGGTTCTCATGGCATTGTTGTTGAAGTTTCAACAAATCGACATGGTGTAACATCCCAGAGGACTTTAATTTTAAAACTTGTTTTGATTTCTTGTTTATGAGTACACATGACGATTATGCATGAAACAATATTGCAAGTGATGTGTACTCTGTGATGTAGTACAGAGACTTTACCAACATATTTCTTACATTCAGAACGTTACACAGTTTGCTGTACGTGCATAAATATATCATTTGTGCCAGTTAGAAAGTACAGCCTTGCCTGTGCTGATTTTTGCAGAATTCATGAATTTTTAACACCATTGTATGCAGATATCTTGTACCTAATTTCACCAAAATCAGACAATAAATGTGTAACATACAGGTAGAAATTCGTTTATGCCTTTAAGTAAAGTATGGCTTTCACTACAGTGATTTTTATGAAACTCACAGTCACTTTAAATTTTTGTAGACATCCCTGGTACTGAATTTCATCCAAATTTGACAGTAAATGTACAAAATATGGGGGAAGTGTTATTTACACCCTTACGTAAAGTATGGCTTTCACTGCACTAATTTCCACGAAATTGACATCTGCCCAGTGGCATTATGTGGAGCTCATCTGTATTGAGTGTCACCCAAATTGTGCAAGAAATATGGAAAGTATTGATACAAGTTCAAGTATGACTGTCACTGAGCTGATCTCCACGAAATTGACGGCTTTTATGGCAGTTTTTTGTAAAGAACTACACTGAATTTCATGGAAATTTTAGTAAATGGTTTAGTCACTGATACTGGCTCATGGATGGATGTTGTCTGCACGTAAGGTGGTCTTTTATTTTGTAAGGAATGCCTTATAACTGATATTAGTAATTGTTTTACCTGGCTCCAGCACAAGCAGTTGTTTAAAATCAAAACATGTATATTTAGCATGAAATTAGCAGTATACCAAAAAGGAATCTACTGTGCTGGTATCAAGGTTTTCAACAGTCTCCCTTCCCATATCAAAAACTTGTCTGATAATACCAAACAATTTAAATCAGCCTTAAAAAGTTTCCTATATACTAATTCCTTCTACTCAGTTGATGAATACTTTAATCTAAATGAATGAAAGTACATGATTTATTATCCTAACTGTTCCTTTTGAGCTAATCTATTGTTATGTTAACATTCTGTTTATCATTGACTGTTTGAATCAAATGATACACAAACTTCATTATATACTTCCTCTGTTTGAAGTGTTTGTATTATGTGGCTTTATTTATACCTATTTGCATTTATCTTTATATGATAATTTGTAAATTCAGTGTAATCATTGATGAACTTAGAACCATGTTTGTTCATTAAAGTCTATTTTTAATCTGTTTTCTTGTTGATTACTGTATGTATATTTGATTTATTTGTGTAGTGACTTTTTCTGTATCCAGTATGTTTCTCAACCTCTTATGGGTATATAGACTGTGAAAAATAAATAAATAAATACTGTCTTCTTGCATGTGATACTGTGTAGTCTGGTAGCAGTTTACACTGTAAAAGTAGAGGGGTTAGACTTCCTATTTTGTTCATATACATGTTTTTATATGTTGACAGGAAAGGTCATTGCCACAAAAATCTGCCATAATGATGGTGGATGTGCCTGAGGAAGAAACATCCAGTTGTAAGAATGCAGGGAATGGACCCCAATGCTCTCCAGTCACCCACAGTTTCTCTTCCAGCAAACCCATATTTGGAAGCAGTAGTAAACTAGGTATATGAAAAAGTTTAACCATTGCACAAATCTTGTAACATTGAACGCACTACATTACATACATGCAGTAAAACTTGCACACAATGAACATCTACAGAAGAGAGAACTGTCAGCATCACGAAGCCTGTTATCACTGTATAAAAGAGAAGTATCACATAATGAGGTCAAAAAATTTGTTGTCTCTGAATCTTTCTGTGTGATTGTATTCCTGCAGAATTGTAGCAGTAGTAGTTATGTTTAAGTTGTTAATAATTTTGAAACTGATGACTTGGGTATGAACATGTAGCAAATCAACTGCATTAAGTATTGATTAAAAAGTGAACATTTATTAAGTTGTGTGTATCCTGAGATGAAAATGTTCTTTTATTTATAAGAGGAAAATTTACAGAAACTATGGTTCTTGTTATCTCGGACTTGATCGCCATGTTAACTTACGAAATTCTGAGTGATGAATTTGGCTTGCAGATCTCAACACCAAAGGTGCCATTTTGAGGCACATTTGCATCCATGTGGAATGCTTATTAAAATCATTCTCTCTATCCATCTTTCTGGCTGTATGTGTGAAAGGCTTGTTTTACAATGAACTTAGATATTGGAGAGTTATTATAAAATTTGTCCACACTGTACAGTTTTTTATTGGACTGAAATTATGGACACTGCATAAAGATTTTTCCCCCCTACACCAGAAGTGTAACATGCTAATTATTTATTCAGGCTAAAAATGTTTCAAACAAGTGTTGTATGGAAGAATGAAGCACATATTTTATGTGGATACATTTCTTTCCGTGTGTCTTATGGTTGACAAGGTAATTAAACAAAGGGAATGGATCCCCCAGAAATGTTGTTGCTATGCATACATTTTCAAACTCTTATATTCAGTAATCATCATTGGTCTTCCAAACACACATATTATGAAATGTTTCTTGTTCTTAATAATAACACAGGTCTACAAAACAAAACTCTTTAAAAGCTGTTTTAGTTTCAATCACTGGTTTTGTATAATTAACACATGCTGATTTCAGAAACACCTTCCATTTTCCTGTATCACATCACATTATTTCACAATTCTGAAAGAAAGATATAAAATAAAGTATTTGAAATTGCAATGTCACAATGCAGGTATGACATGAGCAACTTAGAATTCCAATAACTTGGAGAAAATATGAGCAATTTTACATTTTTAATAGGATTTAAATATTATGAATACAAAAAATCATCAGTTACTGTATTACATTTAAATTTTTCACAAAAAACAGCAAAAAATAACACTAAAATTTACTAAGAACATGAATAACTTAAACTGCTATCATACTGTCATTAAAACATATGTGATTTTGCACTAAAATGTGAGTCTGTGTTTCATGTTATGCATTTCAATCAATAGAACCTTTGTCGCTTGCTTTGAAAATTTCTTCTGCCAGATTTTCTTTTGTGTGTTGTGTCACATTCATCACGTTTCAACATCCAGCAGTAGTCCGCCATCATTGATACACTCCATCGCCCTTAGTACCGCCTTTCTATCTCCTTGATAACTTGGTGAAACCGTTCACCTTGTTCCTCACTGATTGCCCCTAGGTTTTCTGGGAACTGGTCCAAATGTGAGAAGAGGAAATGTAATTTCAGGCTTATTTTACATCCTAAAACTTTATATTTCTCTAGCATATTGTTTACAACTTGCTCATAATTTGTGTCTTTATTATTTCCCAAGAACTTATCAATCACTTCTTTAAAAGAAATCCAAGCTTCTCTTTCAGCAGGAGTCATAGACTCTTCAAACATTTTGTCTTTAGTTAGTGCTCTGATCTGTGATCCTACAAAGATACCTTCCTTGACTTTTGCCCGTGAAAGTGCTGGAAACTTGTTGCTTTGGTAATGAACACAATTTCCATTTCCATCCAGGGCTTTAACAAATTGCTTCATTAAACCCAACTTTATGTGTAAAGGTGGTAAGATAATTTTTCCAGGGTCCACTAAGCTCTTCCTCAGTATGTTCTTAGAGCCCGGTATCAGTCTAGTTCTTTGAGTCCACTGTCTTTGTGTCCAGTGCTTATCTTGAGCTTGACTGTCCCATTCACAGATGTAACATGGGAATTTTGTGTACCCCTGTTGTCATCCTAGCAGCATGCACAGAACCTTCAAGTCACCACAAACCATCCATTCATGTTGCTTATAATTTATTTTCTCTAGTAGCTGCTCAAGATTTTCGTAAGTTTCCTTGAGATGAACTGAATGGGCAAGTGGGACTGAAACAAGACGGTTACCATTATGTAGTAACACACCTTTTAAACTTCTCTTGCTTGAATCAATGAAGAGTCTCCATTCATCTGTTTTACACTCTACACCTAACATATTTATTAGATTTGGAATGTCATTGCAATACACTAGAGATTCTTCTTGGGTGAAATACTGCAGTAGATCTTTCTCTCGATTTCTGTAAAATGTTAGATATGTTCCTGGAGTTAGCAGGTTTTTTCCCCTCAGTCTGGAGCCTAGAAGTTCTGCAGCATCCTTAGGGAGATTTAAGCCTCTTACCAAATCATTCAGTTCAGTTTGCGTGAAAGGTTAAGGTGTGCCATGTGTGTCGGTACCATATTCAGAATACATTTGGATTGTTCGGACACTGTCTTCTTTGCATTGTTTTTGGCACAACAAATATATAAAAGCACCAGATTTAGCTAGGGAAATCACAGTTGTTAACATGTATTGAAATTTCTTGCTCAGCACTAGTTGTAGTAATTGCTATGTAGTCACAGCCATTACCACAGGGAAAAGTGCTGCCATCTGTATGAAATAAGCTGTCTTCTACAATAAAACAAAATAATGAATTATCTAAGAATGATAATCCTTTAGCTTACTTATTAAAGCATTTAATCAATCATTTCCCAATATGAAGCTTAAATTTACTTTATCTAAAGAAATAGAAGATATAACAAATTCTCTCAAAGTGAAATATTCACATGGTTATGATGGGATATCAACAAAAGTTTTGAAATTGAGTATTCCATATATTTCATCCCCCCTAACTTATATATGTAGTAGGATGTTATCTACTGGTATTTTCCCAAGATTAAAATTCTCTGAAATCAAACCCATATTTAAAAAAGGTGACAAAAGAAATATACCTAACGATAGACCCTTTCTATGCTTACATCTTTATCTAAAATTTTTGAAAAGGTTATTTTTAATAGATTATATCACCATGTTAATCATAATAATATTCTAGTTCATGAACAGTGTGGATTTAGGAAAGGGTCATCTATGGATTTAGCCTCCTACAAGTTAATAAATAATATACTATCAGCACTAAATAATAAATTATTAGTTGGTGGAGTCTTTTGTGATTTACAAAAGGCATTTGATTGTGTCAATCGCGATACTCTTTTGTCCAAAATGGAATTTTATGGTATTTCTGGTAAAGCTAATAATTTAATCAAATCTTATTTACAAGGTAGATTCCAGAGGGTGTTGATAGATCATAATTCAAGAAAATATGCTTCTGAATGGAAAGCAGTCAAACATGGAGTTCCCCAAGGCTCCATACTTGGTGCCCTATTTTTCCTTCTATATGTTAATGATCTACCTAAAATTGTATCCAATATATCCAGTCCAATTCTATTTGCAGATGTTACAAGCATGATAATTACTAATTCTGATATCCAGGAGATTAAAAAAGATATACACAGTATTATTATACAATTAAATACCTGGTTTAAAAGCAATTTGTTATCATTAAATTTGGATAAAACTCATTTTCTACAGTTCCTATCTAAAAATAGTCATGAATCTGATCTTCAAATATCGTATGAAAATAAACAGATTTCTAAAATCTATAATACTAAATTTTTAGGATTAGTAGTAATTTGTCTTGGGGATTTCATATTGATGAAATAATACCTAAACTCAATAAAGCATGCTATGTAATTAGATCTGTCAAACCTTTTATATCTCTTGAAGTTCTAAGGATGATTTATTTTTCCTTGATCCATTCAATTATAACGTATGGTTTAATTTCTTGGGGTACCTCGGCCTTTAGTAAGGTCATATTCAAGATTCAAAAAAGAATAGTTAGAGTTATTATGAATTCCAATAGCAAAGATTCATGTTGTGAATTATTCAAAAAATTATGTATCCTTGCTCTCCATTCCCAGTACGTATTCTCTATACTACTGTTTGTTGTTAAGAATAGAGGATTATTCAAATCTAATTCTAATGTTCACAAATTTAGTACAAGAACTAATTATGATTTACATCTCCCCACAGCAAAATTAACAATATTTCAAAAAGGAGTTTATTATTCGGGTATCAAAATCTATAACCACCTTCCGTTACATCTTAAGCAATTATCATGTGACATTAATAAATTTAAATCAGCTTTAAAAAGGTTTCTTCTTACAAATTCCTTCTACACCTTGGATGAATATTGTACTTGGAAATAACTAAGGATCTTGGTTCCAGTAATTAAGGATTTTATGCTGTTGTCTAATTACCATATTATTTATTCTGCTACAAGTTGTAAATAAAGTATTCATTATTTATAATATCATTTTTAATATCATGTTTTAATATCATGTAATATCTAATCTCATGACTGGCTCTGTTGTAGCCTTTACACTTAGTTTTAAATTTTTATACCTAGATAAATCCATGACATGTTCTGTATCCGATCCTTGGATTTATGGAATGTCAAATGAATGAATATAACAATGTTGCCAAATCCATAACTACTTAATTTAGAGTGTCTTTTGACTTTGATATTAATGTTCAATTATTGCACTGCAAACAATTTTTTAAAAGTATTATTATAGAATTACTAAAACACTAAAAAATGGTATGTGATAGAACAAAAGTAATAGCATTTCTGGAATCAGCACACAACACTTCATATAAATCAAGCTTCAAAATCAAAACAGCAAAATCCATGTAAACCAGTGTAATTAATTAAAACTTTGTCTCATCTGACTTTATGGGTCCACATGTACATAAATGCATTTGTGCTGCTACAACCATCACCTTATTAAACTTTCAAGTGTGTTTTTTTAAAACAAAATGAAAGGGAGTGAGTGCACCAAATTGTTATTGTGTGCATACATGTACATATTTGTTTAAGTAAATTTTTGCCGTATGGTGACAATTTGTGAGTGGTTCTAGCTAGATCTGAAATTTGACTTCTTGGTATATTAGAAATTTGCTTGCAAATTTTATATAATATTATACTACATGCCAGATCATTGTGTCATAACTAGTTCATCCTTGTTTTCTGTGCCTTCCAAATTTTGTGTGCTAAAGTGAAGTTGAAAAGCTGTGATGATAATATATATTCTTGTGTCCAACAGTTCTGAATAGGAAATGCATGAGATATATATTTGGTTAGGTTTCATTTAAAGGTAAAAGTAAAGTTTTCCCTGTGCACACAATGGAGGCATATGGGAGAGCAGAGATATAGCTTCAGTCATTCTTGACTCTGGAACTTAGTCAGTGGTTAGTGGTCAGTTACGCGTTCTGGCAGCTTTACTCCCAGTGCCCATTGAGTGGAGGTCAGGCAGGACCTGGAGCGAGTTTGGACACTTGAAAAGAGAGAAATCTTGCCACTGCCAGGAATCAAACCACAATTTATTGGACATCCAATCCATAGGGTAGCCACTATACCAACTATGTTAAACCCGGTTAAATTTAATTGAATCACATTTAATTAGCATACCTGGTTTAGTGGGTATGCAGAGTTTAATGAGATTGCTGAACATTATTTCTTTCATAAGCAAATGATAAAATTTATTTTCCTTTTCTTATTTCTCTATTGTCTGACAAGTGCAGAATATCTCCTTAACTTTTGTTGTTCAGGAATAGTGTCCTGGTACTATGGACTGACAGCAGGATTTTAACTCAGGGGCAAAATTGTCAGACTGAAAAATGCGGTACTCAACCAGCTGGACTTCCCACAGACACCACTGACATAATGCAGTGCATGACCGATTAAGGTCAATGGTCAGTCTGCTGCATCAGAATCTGCACTGTTGATGCTCAATAATTTCGTCTTCATATGGATAAAATTCTGTGTCAAATTGGTAGCAGTGACAATTACTGTAGTCAGATTTATGAAGTAGAATATTGCACAGTATCTGTGTTAACATCTCCTTGAGCATGGCAGTTTAATTGTGTAGAAAGCCTGCATCTGCCAAGATATCCTGTGACAGTTGCCATGCTCACGGAACTGATCAAAGAGGCACAATGTATATTTCTTTTACTTCTGTGGCACATATTCGTTTATCTCCTGCCTGGATTAGGCTTTGATTTTGAGGCACTGCTTTAACTTCCACACCTTCACTGTTTGTGATAAGTCATTCCATGCCAGAGTTTTGATTTACTTGTGTATTTCCGTAAAAAGTCTTTCCCAAAATTTTGCAGACACCAGATAGCTCTTGGTATCGTAAAAGTTTCCTCTAAAAATTAGACAACATGGAAGTGCTTTAGTATTGACAAACAGAATTGTTTTGACATGGCAGAGTTCACTGTTGTAATTCCATTATCATTATTAGTTGTATCTAAACGCTCGTTCAGACTTGTTAGTTTGAAAGTGTGTTCTCTCATGTGTTTGAGTTATAGTCTCATACCAAATTTTTTTGTGATGTGTAGGGAGTTGAGCGAGTACATTCTTTTGTTCCTCAATAAAAGCCATACTTTTTATTAGGGCATGCACCTTCAAAACATTGAGAGCCTGTTGGATCCTGTCAGTAACAGAGAAGTGTATCATGCTGATTTGCTTCTGTTAGGTATAAAAAGCCAATCCATAAGTGACTACCAGCATTCTTTTTCCCATTTTCATCATAACACACTCGAGAATGTGATTGGAAGTAAGGAATTCTGAACAGAAACCGTAAAGGTTACATTTCTATTACACAGACTTTCAGCACTACAGATAGTGTGTTATTGTAAATTTGTCAGAATTCTAACACTGACATGCAGTTTAGACAGGTTAGTGTGCTGAACTTTTGTGAAGGTGGTCATGATCAAATTCTCTGTGTTCCTGATGTAAGCAGGTCAAATCAACTATTTATGTTATGAAGTTACCATTTATTTTCAGAAAGTTGCTTTCTTTGTTACTATCTGCTTTGGAACTTGTGATCTGAAATCTCAAAACCCATTGCTTGTAATTCTGTAATAGCAAAGTCTTATGATGGGAGAGGCACAGATTACTGTGATTATGATGAAACAGCTGATTTGTTGTTATTTAACAGTGTTCATAATTATTCACTAACATTGTTGACAGTATTCAAAATCATTTATTTCAGCCTCACCTCATCTCACTAACGTCACCTTTGGCAGCAACCCATTTGCGATGAAACCAGCAATTGGAGGACTGTCAAACTTGAGTTGTGCCACCTCATCACCAATTCCATTGGGTTTGTCTTCATCACCCAAACCAGTGTACCTGCGACCATCACAGCTGACGCTTGGAAGCATTGAGTCCCCACAGCAAGGAACATCTCACAGCCCATCACCCTTGAAACCACCATCTCTTGGAAATCCCTTTGCTAGAGGTAGGTTTGTGCAGTCATTCCTGATCATTAATATGAAGACAGTACAGAATACATATTCACTGCTATTCCATGGCCTGTCATATCCATGAGATTCGTCCAAATTTTTCTCCCATTAGCATCTACATATTCTGAGGATCACATCTGGGATGACATATGCATACAAATATTTGATTATTAACCAGGAATTCAGCAGATCAGCAAAGCAGTATCTTGTCAGAAGTGAACATGATTATTTACCTTTTTAGCAGTGTAATTCCTAAAATTATGTCCTGCTGCTGTTCACATTCTGTAATTTGCTGCCCTCATAATACATATTGTGGAATAAATGGATTTGTGTGATGTAATTGTTACTGAAAGCTTAGTATGCTTCTTTATGTGCATTGCTGATAGTGTCTGGGCAGTCCTGGTGAACTACAAAACAAGGCAGATTTAATAGTACTGAAGGCCACCTCCTACCCCATCTAAACAAAGTGTCTGTTAATCAAATAAGAGGGTATTTTCAGTCAATACAGCTTATTTAATGGAAATAATAAAAATATGGTTATGTGTTTTGGCTTTATACTAAAGCCTTCTTCAGGCCTAATGTTATAACATTATACAAAAGATATTCACTTATGGTAGTGTCTTACTTGTAATGAAAAACTGCGATATGATCCTGTCTTACACAAGGATGTATCCCAAAGTTTGCAGGCTGAATTGGTAATGAAATACATGCTTGCCTTTGCTATTGGTTGGTGGTGTCCCTTTCAAAGTAGTCCCCTTTTGAGTTCCTGGTATTTCTGCTACTGCCAGAAGTGCCACTGGAACTGACTTCTTGGAATTAAATGTGGGAAGGTCAATATGGTAACGTAAGTGGTATGGCATGTTACATTTTTATCTGATGATGAGATAAATTGCTTTGCGACACACAGTCTGTGGTGTTTTAGGTTACTCTAAAAGCAAAGTCTAGTGTTACTGTCGTATCTGTTCTGTTCAGGAACCAGTGCAGGAATGGATTGGTGTTACAGTGTACTAAACAGAATTTTCTTTACTCTGATACAGTTCAAGAAAATTCTTTTACAATATTTTTAAATGTTATTTGCCTTAAATACCTTAATCAGGAATATGTTCTTCAAGTATTTCTTAATTGTGAAAATTTCTGTCTGTTTCCTGACCCTTTATGCTCAAAAATATGTTACCTTTGTGATACATCGGTTGGGTTTATGACTGTCTTGCACTGAGTTCATGTTCTCTACACAGTCCAGCTGTTTGTGGGTTGAACAAGGATGGTTAGCTGCTGCAGGGGGCACCATGTTCCCTTCTGCCACTGGCAACTTAAGAATACAAAGTTTCCTAACAAAAATTTTCAACCAACAACGAATGCAATAAAATAATTCTGATGTATTGAATTTTCTGGAATGTTATTGTATATATTTAGGCAATAA
Source organism: Reticulitermes speratus (assembly GCA_021186555.1). Lineage (NCBI taxonomy): Eukaryota > Metazoa > Arthropoda > Insecta > Blattodea > Rhinotermitidae > Reticulitermes > Reticulitermes speratus. The sequence continues at coordinate 31,497,715 of JAJKFL010000003.1, read as the reverse complement.
GGGTACCTACCGACTTTGTAAGATGCACTGGAAAATCTCTACTGCTGGCTACTGTGTATTACTATCTGCATACATCTACTACTGAATCCTACACCCCAGAAAATTGTTGCAATTACAGTAAGTTATGTGCATTATGTTGTCTGTTTAGATGCTGTTGGTGGTGTTTACGTTGTTTAATAACTGCAGTCATTAGCGTGAACGAGTCTTCTTTTGTATTTTAATTGGTTACTTTTCATTATATTTATCGTTATTGCAGTATCATGACCCAGAAAGGAATCAAACGCAAAGCCTTATCACTGAAAGAGAAGTTGAGGGTGATTAGAGAAGTGGAATCAAATCCTACCTTGACCTGAGTGGAAGTGGCAAAGCGGCTGAACATGCCCGTAACTACAGTCAAACGAATTATGGGGAAAAGGGCTTTTAATAAGCTTTCCCTTTTAATAAGTCTTCCTGCTTAAGAAGTCCCTAATCCTCTGGTCCCTTGAAAGACTTCTTATCCGGGTTCTACTGTACTGTGCTCATTTGACCACTTTGCTGTGGACAGCCTTGGCTGGCCTGTTGAACATTGGTCACTTTGTTTAAAATCATTTATGCTGTCAGCAGCCCTGGCCAAGCAGAGATGCCTTTCACATTGTCAAACTAAGTGAATTGCTGCATCAGCTATCTTGGGTTGAAACACTCAGTTATTTTTCTGATGATGTTGAAAAAAAATGGATCTTGCAAATCCTTATGAATTTGCCTGTCACTAACAAAACAGAGTGCATTAGTTGCAATGCAAAGATACTTGGATTGTAGCAGTTGCGGCTTACAGACAGGAGTGCGGGTGATGACCACCAGATAGGGCTTGCATAGTCCACCATCACAAGATGGATCAGCTGCTTATGAAGCAGTGTTTCACTTCTGGCTGACAGACTGATTCCCCTGTTAAGCCAGTGGTTAGTAGCCCATCTCTGAGTTGCCTTTTTTTCCAAACTGGCTGGTGTGTGCTGATCAGGTCAGCTGCATACCAAGGGTCACCCCAAAGTGCAGTGCTGTATGAGCCAACTATATTGACTGTTCAAAAGGTTGTACTGGCTGGGCCTTTGAATGCTTCTTGTAGTCGTAGCAAAAATCATCATCAGTGCTCTTCAAGACATTGATGGCAGTTCTCTAGTTTCATACCCAGTGCTTACATCTGATGAGATACGTCTCCAACGGGAAAACCAGTTTGCAGTCGTTTCCACGTCTCTGGCTGTGACCCTCAATAGTGTTTGAAACATGTTGGACTGTATGTAAAGAACTTGTATTTAAGTCATTTGGCAGTACTTCTTGTTGCTGGTTACATTGTCTGGTGTTAATGATGGTTATAAAAATGGAGTGCAGTTGAGAAAGGTTGAGTTTAAAAAATCACTGCTTGTGAAAGAGTTTATAGATACCCAGCACAAAACTAAATGTTAAATGTAAGTTCAAATGTTGAGCACAATGCTTCTGGAAATTTTTTCTTCCCATGGGCTGGAACCATAAATCAGGGGCATGTATTTTTAAAATGACTGACCTCTGCAGAAAAGGTTTCATGAGATTAAAAATACCAACACCGTTCTCACTGTACTTCAATGGAATAGTTTTATTTGTGAAAAGAGAAGGGTAACTGTGAGCAGTGATATGGTTCACTCCAATAACATGAACTAGTTCTGATTACTGTCAATCTGTACATAAGCCTGGACTCTGCTGCAAAGCAGTTACCTCAGGTGGACCATTTTTAATAAACTTCCTAGAGTCATAGAACAGATTAAAGACAAATGTGTCTGTAAAAGGAAACATAAGGGATTCTTGTTAAGGGCTGTTATTACTCAATGGAAGACTTTCTGGGTATTTGTTGTACTCATTGTGGTAACTAATGTCTGGTATAAATTATGTGTGTGTATCAAATATCTGCTATTTCTTACTCTTCAGGCTAACACTTCCTATATAATGTAAATCAGTACATAACATGCAGCACCATATTATGTTATGTAGAGAGTGTTAGCCTAGTGATGGCTGTTGAAGCTGAAACGCATAGCTATTTACAGTACCAGTGTCAAATCTACATAAGTTGTGTCAATTATCAGATTATTGTTTGTGGGTATATATATATATATAGTCATTCTAAATAAAGCTCACCAGGATGTATCAGTTAAAAAGAAATTTGAGGGCAGATGAGGGTTCTGATACCGTGCATCAGTGGTAAACTTCTGCATATGGTTTACTTGTTCTACAGTGTTTCTGAAACTTTGTTTTCAGATTTGGTGTGTTTGTTCTTTAGCTATTATGCTGTATGTGGTAAGTCATTGATTGTTACATGTTCTTAAAATATGTATGAGTCTTTGATAACAAAGTGATGGTGGTGATAAACATCTTTACTTCTTTGTGATACAGTACCCCAAGACAGCATAACGATGTCCAGTATGGAAGGGGTTAAAGCTGAAGACAGCTCAGCACCCATATCAGAGGAAGTTGCAATCAGCAGCAGTAGTAGTAGTACATCAGAAACACATAGCACAAGCAGTGAAGCAGAAACAGTAAGGCATGAAGGTGACAGAAGAGGTGCAGTAGAATCAAGTTCGGTAGAGGTGGACGGAGACAGTAGTAGTAACAGCGGCATTAGTAGTTGTGTATCTCAGAGAAGTTTGAGAGGAATTATGGCTCCTCCAAAGTTTGTGCCACTTGGAACACCATCTCGCCATACAGAAGAAAGGTAAGGTTCCTGTTAACTGCACATTTTGAATCCTTTAGGTACAGTAAAAGACGTTTTTAGCAAGAATTTATAACAATTTGTTACATTTGCTAATAATGTTCCCACAAGAAAAGAGATGGGAGGCATGATATGGAGTGTTGCTGCTTTGTGTGTAGGAGTAACTAGTTTGGTAGAGGGGGGATGGAATGGCAAGGAGTGGTGACTGGTATGTCTGCAGTGAGCACCTCACTTCCATGAAGAATAGATGAATACATTTTAAATGTTTTCCTGGTAGTGCTCTGAAGAAAGGCCTCTGGAGGGGGATTACATAGTAATTTCGTTGAGTTGGACCATTTCCAGAGATGTGCCTGAAGTATAATTACAAGATGTAGGCTGTCATGGCACATACAGAGAGGATGTGTGGGAAGATTAACTCCTTCACTGAGTCTTCTGTTTCTGCCTCTGCCAAACATCTGTGCCATTTGATCACCCTGACAGCTTTCAACCAGCAACAGTGACACAGTCCCAGTCAACACCAACACTTTTATTTTCATCTTTATTAATCATTAATTATATGTGTTAAATATTGAGATTGGTGTATCATTGGTTTTTCTGGCTCCATTTTCCCCATAAGGTCTTAATATTGCACATTATGCTTTTACTCTTTGTTGGGATTTTCAAGGACATAACCCCTACGAATGGTGAGGATGTGCTGTATGCACCGACTTCTGATTTTTAGAAAATAATTAAGCATACCTACTATTTACCATTGTGTTATCCAAAATTCTCATGTCTCCATGGCATGTACCTTTAGCCCACACAATTTATAGTGCATTGTATGTACCTACATAGACATGTTATATATAAAACAAAAATGCCTTTTTATTGCAGCTGCAAAGGTTTTTTGTCCCCCCCCCCCCCCAGTAATAACTCAGTTATTATAACTAAAAGCTATGCAGTTGTTAGTGTTTTGTTACATTATATGACAGTTTCATTTGTGACAAACATTGTTTTCAGTTTCATTCTGTACATGAATGATGGTCCTGTACTGAAATTTTGTTTGAATATATCTCCATCTTCTTAACCGTATTTGTGTCAATCAGAATGACCATAGCATCAATCATTGTTCTCAACAGTGTTGATATTAAATTAAACATTTTCTTCTCACAAAGTTGAATCCTTCAGTCACTGCCTGACTTCTGGCCAGCAGTAGCATGTCTCTGTCTGAGCAGTACCATTTATCTCTGCATGAACCAAGAATTACTCAGTGTGAGCATTGTCAGTAAATAGCATTCAAGTGATTCATGCTTACATGAGTGTGAATTTAGTTTTATATTCTTATGAGTGAGGCCAGAATAATGTCGCACAGCATGTTGAATACCTGTTATCATTGTGAGTGGACATGGCTTGCTGTAATGTCATATGTGTATACATGACTTTATGTGGACTGTGAATCTGCTGAAATGTGTATGTGTAACATTCTGCTGTAAGTGTCCCAGAGTCACAGTTTCAGGCACAACAGGCATTCATGTAGTGGGTGACGTATGGGCCAGTAAATTGTTAAAAAATGTTATATGCCTACTGAAGAGAAAGTATATGAAATAGGGCTTAGTCACTGGTACTCTTCTGCAGGAGACTGGCATGCCAAAATGATGAGCAGAAATAGCAGTGAAAATGCTTGAACTGTAGCCATGCAAGATGTCTGTTCTTGTGCTTTGCAAGTGTTTGACCCAACACACTTGATGAATTTTTGCAGTTGGTTCTTGCAATAATTTCAGAATGGTGCAATTGTCCATCGTTTAATATGCATTGAGTGTGTGATATTCCTCTTTATACTTCAGTGATTTGTGTGTGGCATGCAACAAACATTAAATTAATTACTGGGCCAGTATTTATGTAAGTCTGGTAGATATGTGAGGCTCATGTTGCCGAATTTTTCATGCAAGTTACAGAGGAGGAGTGGTTATGTGGGTGATTTCTGTTGGATTCAGCTGTTGCCTATACTGCAGGCACTAATGTGACAGCTTCAGAAGGAGTGCTTAGTGACAGAATAATAAGCTTGGGTGTGTACCTGACATGTTTGCCTGTTCTTACCCCATGAGATTTTTATTTATGGATGGTTTGAATGTTTACATGTGTAAAATGGACATCCATGTGGAAGAAAGAGTTGAGAGAGAATATTTGGAAACATATTTCAAAGACTACGTACACTAAACTTGTTTGTGTGAACCTCAGCCTGTTCAAATGATATTGAGAGTGTGAGCATTTATGGGGACAGCATTTGCAGAACCTATTTTAATGAACCTGAGGTGCTCTTCTTCCTGTTAGGTAGTGATTCTAGACTCTTATCAGAATTACTTTGTAATGGTCAGTTAAAGACCAGAGACAGAAAGTTAGAAAAACATTTAACATTGTTAGAATATACACTGTAGAAATAAATGCTTGCTTACTCTGTAATTCGGGAGTAAAATAGTAGGTTTCTTCTTTGATCCTAGCAGCTTAATTTTCATTTCAGTCCAAGTGCATATGGAAATAAGACTTCTGCAAGTACTACCTCTACTACCACAGTGACACCTTCCTCCAGTACATCCACATCAGTGACAGGATTTGTGTTTGGTCAGAATCTGCATGAAAGAGTTGCTGTAAGTATGTATAGCAGTGGCTGTTGTGCTGCAGGCCCATATTTACACTTCCTTAAACCCATGACCTCATGTATAAAAAATGCCAGTTCTTTAAACAGTTGAAATTTTGTTGGAGAACAAAAACTTTCAAACGTTTCCAAAAGTCACAAAAGTAATATCATTTAAACAGATGTTAATATCCATATTCACCATATTCATGACTATAAATGCAGCAGTGTAGGAAATGGAAAACTTGCCTGGGAGGCCTTGCTGAATGGGAAGGTGGGACAGGTTTTGTTTCTACCAGTTTCTTGATCATCAGAGTAGCTGAAGTGAAAGAACACTGATGGTTGTTCCATTTCGAATCTGCTTCTGTGTTTAGTTTTAATTTGATGCATACTTGGAAAACCTAATTCACTTTCACAAGTAGTTGGGAAGGGCAGGAGAATTTTCAAAACAATATTTGCGAGTGCTTGGTATTGCATGAGCCAGCAAGCCAAAAAATTGAAGTTAATGAATGGAAGAAAACTCCTATTTGGTGGCTGTCACTTTGATAAGTTTCTGTTATGGAGTTTCTGATACTTGAATGGCATATGTGCTGGGTGATTTGACCAAAGGAAAAAATTTGCTTCACTTGTCTAGGAAATATCCTGGAAGCTCTTCCATAAAACTGAGTAAATTCAGTTTTATTTATAATTAACAACAACAGTAGCACGTAATAGGTTCCTCATAAGACTTCGGAATGAAGAAATAAGAGCTGTCAGTTGGTAACCTCAACACCAATTAAACTAGAAAACAGTACATGGAAGATGGAAGAACACTGAAAACCAAAAAGATTAAATAGGGCATCTGTAACTCAGAGAACACATACAGCCTTAGAAAATCAATAAGAGGGTATTTCAGTTGACACAACTTATTTATTAAAAGGCTAGGCACATGCCCATCATTTAATGGGCTACCATAATATTAGCACACTACTCCACCAAATCGCGTTAACCTAAGATATAAACTAAACCCATCTGTGGTGTTGCACACAAACCAAAATCTGTTGTAATCAAAGGTTCTGTTTCTATCTGCTGGTGCTATATTAACATACTTACCATTGCACTCTGGGTCTCATGTCACTGGCAAGCATGAAGTGTTTTATTTTCTTCTTGTTATTTTTGCCAGCATCTCCTTTATTTGGCATTTTGGGAATGTGTCAGTGACTCTTGATCCTGAGATTCACACATTTGAACCAGAGATGTACCATCACTTCTCATTTGATGTTTGATTCTTTATTTCTTGTATATATTGTGACCTAAACGTTAAGAACAATCAACTTGACTTTTTGTTCACAAAAGAACAAAGAGAACAAGAATTGAACACGATCCACCAAATAGCCAAAAACAATGGATTCAACAAAAAAAAATAGATAACCTACACTCACAAATCGCCAACAAAAACCAAGATAACAACACCTCAAAAACACATAAAAAATGGATAAGTTTCGAATACCATAGCCCCCTAATCAGAAAAGTCACCAATATATTCAAAAACACTGACTTGTGTGTTGCATACCGAGTTAGCAACACAACTCACAAACTTCTACAAACACATCACCACAGTAAGCAAGACATCTACACAAATAGCGCTATATACAGCTTACAATGCAACACATGTAACAAACAATATGTGGTAAAGACAGGAAGGAGCATGTCACTACATTATTCCGAACATAAAAGGTACATAAAATCCAACGAACCAAAATCTGCCTACGCTCTACACATCCTCAACAATAAACACGAATATGGCACAATACAGTCAACTATGAAAGTCCTAAAAAGATGCAAAAAAGGCTGGAAAATGAATATATTGGAAAACTTCTACATGCAAAAATACCAACAAGAAGGCATACTCATACAAGAACAAATTCCACCCGACGAAAACTCACTATTTAAAATTATCATTTCCACGCCCAGCAACGCGCAGGCGCGACAGGACACTGACCCCTAAACCAGACCATACCCCAGATGACCACCCACAGTCATATCCCAACACAGCACAAGGCAACATGCCGAACTGAGTACAAAATATAAGGATGCCATAGCAAGGCACCAAAAACTTTATGCAGTTACTAAATAACCTTTACATTTCATAATACCTGTACAACTCATGGCTAAAAACCAACAACCAATACTAAGTGCTCGATGATCAATGATAGTGTAACACGAGTCAACAAAAAATAGTGAGAACTCCACAAGGAAACACCCGGCATACGACGCTCCAAAGGAACATCCAGTGCTATACCCTACAAAGTGCAGTGTACACAAGACCCCCAGTGCCGAACTCCATGGATAAAACACACACATCACATAACAACAGTGGAAACCACCTAGCCCACCGACGCACTATTGGAATAGAGACCGTGTCATCTACCGTAGCAGTACCATAGCAGTACAGTGAAAAACTCAACAGTTCCTACCACACCAGTGCAGTGTAATAAAACCCGATACATCGTTAAAGCAGTGGACTGTGCCCAATGTCCCTACATACAAATGTTCGGATAATGGACATGTGAGTACTTGCATAACCAAGTGGAAGCAGCATACTTCAAAACATTCAAAATATACAAATGAACACAAATGACATCTACCTACAATCACATTACACAACTTCAATATTACCACTATAGTGGAACAGCGTACAAAAAATAACCCCCATGCATAACCCAATAAACAATGGACAAGTGAAGTGAAGTGCACTTACGTGCGTACTGAGCCCCTGATGATGGTCACTTTGTGACCGAAACATATGTAGGGCAATTGTAAAGTGTAAATAAAACTTAATTAGTGCAGTTTTTGGTTGACATATCCACTTATATAGTTAAGATCAATGTTCAGCAGTTTTTCAAGGAAAATTTAACGTGTCTTCAATTGTACACAAACACATGCTATAACACTTCCCTGTCTGTTGCAACAGGATTTATTATTACTACTGTTTATCTTAAACAGTTTTCAGTTACTAATAATAATGCACATACTTGTAACATGCCTTTAAATATTTCCAGAAACATGAGATGTAAGATCATTCCATATCTTAGCAAGAGGATTAATTATTTAAAAAAAAATTCAAGCAACAACAACAGCCAGTTTGTAATGTCTTTAAATTGTTTTTAGGCTTCAGCTCGATTATGATGAATTGTTTTTGATTGATGTGAGTGTTGCCTATGATTGAACAGGGTGTGACTTGCTCACACACTCATGCCAGTAATATTCACACACTACTCCACAGCCTCTTTCATCAGTCATTTCTTCATTCGTAGAAGAAGTGAAGCATTTTTCTCATTTATCAGAGTACTACCATCAGATTGTGCTAAGTTGTATTGTATGCTTGATGTTCATTTGTTTCTTCAACCTCAGTTCACACCTCACAGAGAACACACGCTGTCTTCTGTGTCATGTGATCGATGCTTAACTTTTTTAGCCTCAGTGCATATGTTATAGAGAACACATTCCATCATAATAATGGAAATGAGAGTCTGATATCACTGATTGCCATGGCAGTCATGGTGTGCCTCGTTCGATCACACAAGGGTATTATACAGGGAATCCATTTGGAAGCTGAACCCACACCCTTGGCAACCTATCAGGCACAATGTGACTGCATGCTGCCAGTCTTGTAGCCACATGTTCGGTTGTATTGAGTTATTGCTTTTTGGCTACACTGGTCAGAATTATGAGACTGGATGACACAGAATGTGTGAAAAGGGCATGCTGGCAAGTTTCTGTGTAGCTGTGACCTCTGGTTTTTGGCTGTTGTGTGTGTGTGCATGCATGCGTGCAAGTGACATAATGCCAATCTTAAATTCTTTCTTTTGTGTTGTGCAGGACAGGGGTGTCGTATCTTTTCCTTAGTTTTTGTGTCTTGCAGGTTGAGGTTCAAATCTCTATTAATCTTTCTCAAGTCAGAAATTTGTCTTAGGCCTTCAGCATGAACTGTAATGTGATAAAAGCATCTGCAGTGCCTTATAGTGCCACATGAGTAAGAAGTTTGATTTTCAGTACTGTGATGTTATAGTGAAAGTGTGTTATGTTATTGTTTTGCTTTTTGTTACAGGAGGCTGTAAGTCATGAAACCTCTGATATGAAAAGTAGAATATCTGAGGCAACAGGAACTTCAAATGTAAGTTTTTTCTATGATAGTTTCTGTGATACCCTGTTATATTGTTTCTCAGCAGACCGGGTACTTGCAGAAAGTCATTCTGGAAATTTGTTGTGATAAATTATGTGGTTTTTTTTTTTTTTTTTTTTGTATTTTTTATGTGGTGGGGGGGGGGGGGGAGTGTTCAGTTTGTTGCGAGTACCTCTAAAGTCCACATCTGCCAACTTTCAACATTCTTATTTATAATCCTTTTTTTTTTACCAGTTTAAATCCCTCTTGAAGCAGATATTTTTCTTATAGGGCCTCTTAATGGTTCCACTAGTACCCCTTACATAATTTAGTGTAGGGTTCTTTTTACTGATCTTCCACGCTAATATATTGGTGCTAGAATCTGTGCTCGTGCTTTACTTTATCCTGTCAGGAAGCCTCATTCTTTGTACATTAGCTCCTCTCTCAGGATGTGGATGATAGGTTGAATTTGGGGTGTTAACGTAACAATCAATAATTGTGGTGTGGTGTTTGTTGCAGAATGTGTCCACAGTATGTACTTCTGCAACAACAAATGGCACTTCAGAAATGTTGTTTACATCTGTCATTAAACAGGACCATAACAACGTAAGTTTTTGTGTTTATTAGCCTCTTGAGTTGGAGGTAGTATTCAAGTTGCACAGGAGTAATAGTGAAGGAATTCTATAGAGCAGGGCCATCAAACGTGTGGCCTACGGTGATTTATGATGTGGTCCACCCATGTTTTGATATTTACAAGGTATTACGTTCCTCATTATTTTTGATTGCCTAATACACCCAAGAAATCCTGCAAAATTAAATGCAAGGAGTGTTTTATATCCTTATGTTTTTCTACATCAAAGAATTTACAAATTATGAATGACAAGGGGATGTGATGTCATATGTTCTGGCCCCAGGTGTCAAGTTGGGTATAGGATTTTGCCCACAATGTGCTTTAGTTTGACAGGCCTCATGCAGAGACAGTATAAGTTTAGCTCCACTCATTCTTAATACTAATAGTAACTGTGGTCAATTTTGTTTTGTAGGAAAGTGGCCATAATAATAGCAGTAACATCAGTGACCATGGTGAGAAACGAAGCAAGAGTTTAAGTGAGGCAGCACGTGAATATGAAGAGGCAAGAGCAATAAAGAGGAAATATGAAGAAGTTACCATAGTAACTGGTGAAGAAGATGAAATTAATATACTGCAGGTAAGTTTATTTATACCAACTACTGCACACCAATTTTATGTTGATGTATTTAGGTGTTACTTGGTAGTTTCTGCATAATTTATTGAACCATATTGCTGTGTTTGTCTTTAATGGTTTCTTTTTGGTGTCTGTGAAACTATGTATAGTTTTTGCCTGTTGGGCATTTATATACCGTATATTCTCGAATCTAATCCGCACCTTTTTTACAGTTTTAGAGGGCTAAAAAATCAGGTGCGGATTAGATTCGCGTGCGGATTAGATTCGCGTGCGGATTAGATTCGCAGTCTAGAGCTGGATTTTGGAAAAATGATTGAGCTGCTGTACAATATAACAATAACGTAATTAACGTAATTAATAAACAACGTAAGAACAATACAATACAATAATCTATTATTTTATTATTTATTATTATAATTTATTATTCATCAGACTCGCCGTCATCACTCATAACTGAATCGTTATCCGTGCTCTCCACCCAGTCACTATCATCTTTATCTTCAACATCGTCCTCCCATACAATGTCATCTTCGGTTCCGTTCAAAGCATTGCTTATGAAAAAACGTGAAGACTGCATCATCAATTTCAGGAAATCGTCCTTTCTTGGGTCCAGTGAATTTCCTTCGTGACGCCTCACACCCGCTGATCGCTGCCTTGTGTTTCCGCCATAGTCGAACGTTGCTTTCATCAACTCCAAAAATTGCAGCGGCTTTGCGGTTTCCATTCTCCTCTGCGCACCGAATAACTTCATGTTTGAACTTTGCCGTATATGAGAGTCGTTTAGATTTCAGGTGTCCCTCTTCCATAACTACGGTACACGACAAATTGGAACAAGCACCTCCCACGTTTCAACAACTAAAGATCAGCTGGCTTCAGACGAGATTGCGCACGTCTGTTGAGAAAGGTCCCGCCTCTATCGGTATGACTCATCGGCCACATGCGTAGCGTCGGATTTTAACGCATTGGTAACATCCAATATTATTCAATCAGTCGCCCCGTGGGCAAGGGGTGGTTGAAGGAAAGGTGCGGATTAGATTCGGGTGCGGATTAGATTCGAGAATATACGGTACTTTATAGTATATATATTCCGTGCAGTTGTTTTACGTATATAAGTTTATTTATAGCAACTACAACTTGGTGTGCAGTAGTTGGTATAAATTAAACTTATATATGTAAAACAACTACACAGAATATGTATAATATTAAGTATACTGCAGGTAGGTATGATGAATTCTTAGACTTGTGTTTATAGCTATTGGGTCATACATTTTGTGACTTGAGACACAAGCAATTAAGTTACCATTTCTGAGCTAGAAATTGTGTATCCTCAAACTTTCTTGTTGGTGGTGGTACTCAGAAGTATGTAGCTTTGATGTTGTCAGTGTGTCCTTAGTGAGCAGAAATTTGGGAAGATCTGTGATTGTATAAGGAAACAAGTTTGTTCTTTTAAGTACTGACAAAATACAGTGAAACCTCTGTTCACGTGTTTTCCTGCATGTGTTGTTCATTTCATTCGTTCTGAAAAATCACCCATTTTAACCATGTATAGTTATATTTGATACATTGTTCCTGTAAGTATTGTTTTGCTGTGTCAGTCTTGCAGAATGCTTGGTTCTGATCTACAATATTTCCACAGTGATCTTTTCTGAGTTAAAAATAGTGAAAGTAACATGTTTTATAATGTACAGTGGTGGTAACCGGACATTACTAGTAATTACAGCTACAGCCATTACAGTACTTATTGAAAGGTACCACACCTCACCCAGGTAAGAGGAATGTGGGTGGAGTGGTGGGGGTGAGGGGGAACTGAGAAGGATGTCTGTACATGGCAAATTAATTTCACTTACACCCATAAGAAAAGTAGGGCTTTCCTATCTCCAATTTTTCCAAAATTCACAAATACTCTACAGGATTATGTTTAGATCCCTTGTACCAAATTTCACCCAAATTTGACAATAAGTATGGAGAGCATGTATGAAAATTCATTTATGCGCATGAGTAAACTGTGGCTCTCATTGCACCCATTTTTATGAAACTCACAGTCGTGCAGTGCATTTGTATGGACCTCTTATACCAAATTTTATCCACATTGGAAAAAGAATGTGAAAAATATGAGGAAAATTTCATTTATGTCCCTGTAAAGTGTGCCTTTCACTGCACCAATTTTTATGAAACTGACACCTGTCTGACAACTTTTTGTAAAGCATTCCTGTACCCAATTTCATGAAAATGCACGCAACTGTTTAGTCGTTGATACTAGGTGATGGACACGTAGACGGACATGGTATCTGCATAAGACATTCTTTTTTTTACTTCATAAAGAATGCAGAAAAAAGTGATTTGCGCACAGTAACTTTTTATTTGTTTCTTATTTTGTAGGCCTAAGTGGAAAATGCACAGTTTTCATTTTTGTTTTTGTTTTCTAGCATTTCTGACACATTTAATTCTTTCCCACAACTGCTGTTTTCCAATGTGTATCATTTTTTTCTGCGTTCCCTTTGTAAACAACAGATAAGGGTTTTACTGTAAATCCAACCCAGCAAAATGTAATACCTATATTCACATAAGAGAAGAAATATTATATTTGATAAAAAGCAATTTTTATTGTAATTTTATTTTAGAGCACTTTTTTTGTTCAAATATATTTTCAGTTATTTGAATTGAATCATGAATTTTTGTGTGCTTCTGTGCGGCATATTTATGATGATGAGACTGGCTGTGTTTCAGCAGTACTGCTTTTTGGGGTAGTGCTTTGTTTTTCAGGAAATAATCAAACTTCAAGAACATACTTTCAGAAACTTTTTTATCCATCCTTGGCTATAATAATCAAGTAAAATGTTGTTTACTCTGGTGTCTTTAAAGAATTGTGTTTTTTGGCTTTACCAGTCATTCACAAATTTCAGTTTGTTTATTCAAGATGCATTTGCTTAAGATGTTTTTAGATATGATGGCTCGGGAACACATTTTTATTTTTTTAATAAGCAAGAGTTCTTGTATAAAGGCCTTTTAAATACAATTCATACTCATTAGGATTATAAATTTGGTAATGTTTTCTTCTAGTATGAATTTCTGAATCTCTGTACAAAAACAAACAACTGCAGCAAGCATTGGCACTAAGGATTTCCCCTGCACAGCAGTTCCATGAATGTTATAACACCACTTAAATCTGGTCAGCCATGAAAATGAGGCCTTGAACTTTCTTTTCAGACTCATTGCATTACGGAAGAACTCAGCATCCTCTGAGCACATGGCACCAGAGATGGGCATTCTTTCTAGTCATGTTATATTGAACCCCCATAGAGTGCATCATCAGACTTTTTGTGTGATGATTGTTCCATATTTCTAGATTTAGGTCGTGTCATGTTACTTATGTCACATACATTTTTTAACTCTGTGCAATAACGTTTGGCTAGTTTTGTCACCAAATCTGTCTTTCTTTGGTTTTAGCAATTAATTAAAGCTTCTAATTTTCAGCGTAACATTCTTCCATTTGTCAGCTGTTGTGCAATGTGTACAAATTTATGATGACTTCTGCAGTACCTGGATTACAGTTTAGTTGCAGAAGTGATGAACAAGGGCTGTTTGCAGTAGGAAGATACATACAGACTTTTAGAAATGGCTATTTATAGTGGTGTCCAGAAATCTGTGCTTCATTGCAGAGACCATTTTTCATCTTCCAACAAACAGCTTTACCAATTTACCATCTCTGTGGCTTGGTTTACACATTTCCAGTTGGTGATACAATTCTGCTGTTTGACAAGATGTCAGTAGCCTAACTACTAACAGTGTAAGAGGGGTGGTAGGCCTTCTGCTGTCTGTCTGGCAAACTAACAAGAATGAACTGTGTGCAGGGTGAATTCCAGATTATGGCATTATTTCACAAAGTAGGATATGCAACTGTTTTCAAATAATGTGCATGTTTAAAAGATCTACTCGTACCAGTAGCTGGACCTGAAGTGACTCCTAGCATTAACAGAATAGGTGATGGTAACAGCCTGCCTGCCACCTTCACTCGTAATGCTTGATGCTCGCACTTCTGACATGTCACAAAGACATTTCAAGACAGTTATTACATGCTGCTTCCCTAACCCTATCACTGGTTATTTGAGTTGAAGGAAGAATGAAAGCATAGTTTATTTTTGTCTGCATTTGTAATATTGCATGCTATTGTAGAACAAATGGGGAAAAATGAGCCCACTAACACATGAATTACATACAAAGTGTGTAGTCTGTGGCTAACTAACTTGGAGGTTGGAAGCTTTCCAGAACTTTATAAGAAGCATTTATACACACAAACAATATCATTTCTGTTATAAAAGTAAAGTTTGTGCAGTGCTGCTTGTATTTGAAATCTTGCTGGTAGCTGTAAATTATGTGAAAATTAGTTCTTGTAATGTAATGTTTAATGTGTCATATGATTCATGCAGATGAACTGCAAGCTGTTTGCATTTGACAAAGCTGGTGGCACGTGGGTGGAGCGTGGCCGAGGCACCCTTCGGCTCAATGACAAAGACTGTGGACCAGAAGGTGGTGGAGTTCAATCACGAGTTGTCATTAGAACAACAGGAAGTCTCAGGGTTGTACTGAACACTAAGGTACGCTCCTGACATATGCATTACGAAATTGTGCCTCATATGACATTAAATTGAAAGACACAGTCTTCTTGGAGAATAAATTCTTGCTACAAAGTTTATAAACATACCAATTAAAGATGCATACATTTTTTCATTAGAAAACATGTACAGTGAGGAAAATACGGGTGTATGTACTCTGCATTTCCAAAAATTGTTGAGTACACAGAGTGGCCAAACTTTTTCTTTATGGTTACAAAGCCCATACGCGTAGGGCTGCATATGACATGGTAATTTATTAAAAATAATGGTGTATTGCTTTTTTGTTTACTTCTTTCCACAACCACTTTTCTGAGTGTTAATCTGTAAAGTTGATGTTATTTTAATTCTAGGACATCGTGTATTGAAATTACTTCACTGTATATGGAATTTTATTATTTGCCTAATTATGGTTACAGCTTATGTCACTGGCCACAGACTGGAGTTTGAACACAGCAGGGCAGAGGTTTTTTTCTTAGTCACTGCATCCAGACAACCTGTGAGATTTATCCAACCCCCTAAGCAGTGGGTAACACTCTTTACCTGGGGATACAGCAAAGTGTGAAGCTGACCACTTAGCTTCATGTAATGCAGCAGTTCTCAGTATTTTTTCTGCCATGACACACTTTAAGAATGACGTCCACATATGTGGCACACTTTCATGGGAATACCACCATTTTTTTTAACTAAAAATAAATGTGCATACATAAACCCTTTTTATTATTAAAAACTGCTCATTGATTGTAGTGTGTTTGCTAGGATATTTACAGGAGCAAACATACTGTAATAATTACTCAGTACATGCATTTTCTAACTTCTTTGATAATGAGGCATGACCAGTGTTCGGTAAGATGTAACTCCGGTCAGAAAGCCAAGATGCAGTAGTTTCAAAGAAAGTGTTTGCCGTAAATATCTAGAAGCTTGAGTGAAATGGCGTGGGACACTTAGGGTATCTTTGGTTAACTGTAAGTAGCAATTTGTCCTCTTATTCCATGTTATTAGGCAAGGACTGTCTGTAACATGTAGCAGATATGCACTAGTCGAAATGTGTGTGTGTTTATATGTACAGTTATAATTTCAAGGAAATTTGCTTTCAGATCTGGGCTGGGATGTCTGTGCATAGGCCAAGTGCAAAGAGTGTCCGACTAACTGCCATGGACAGTAGTGGTCAAATTAAAGTGTTCCTTGTGATGGTAAGTTTGTTACATGGCAGTCCAATTATACTTCCATGTCAGTATAGTTTGATGATGAACGTATATAAATTAGTGTATAATGTGTTAAATTTTGAGGGTATTATTTACTTTAATTGGTGATAACAGCTGGTTTGGTTGTTTATTGTTTCTTGTTACAGCAGATTCATTTTTGTGTCACTTTCAAATGCATTTGTTTAAATTTGTCATTTAATTTTACTATGGCACTCATAGCATTCTAGGTACACCGCTCCCTGGATATAACGCCGTTGTTTATACCGCGGATTCGGATATACCGCGGGTCTTTCCCGTTCCCCGTGCCTTTGAATGAGATTCTGAGAAAAATATAAGTCGATCCATAGTGTGAGAACATATCTGTTAATTTATTTAATGGGCAATGGCAAACATTAATAAAAGATGGAAAGATTGGGGCTATGTATTTACCAAAAAATACCACAGTGTTAATACAGCCCCTTGATCAAGGAATAATTTATAGTTTTAAGGTAAACTACATCGGTTTCCTTTTGATTTAAAAAATACCAAATGCGCAGCTACGTTGATCATGCTCAATAGTGTAAAAGTAGAAGAGTTTTTAGACCATTAGAGAATAATTGTAGCCGTTGGTTATAGCGCAGTTGTCTTATAACGCGGTCAGATCCCTACCCCACAAACCTGCTTTATAACCGGGGAGCAGTGTACTGAATTTCACCACATTTTTATGCTGGTACTGATGGTCTGCAGTATTTATGTCTCTTATATGAATATTTTTATGGTAGTGTTTGTCACAAGAGTGTGTTTTGAAGTTTTGTGCTGTAAGGTCTCCTGTTGTTGCACAAACCTTGTGTATTTAAATTCCAGACCTTAATCTCCTTTTAAACTTATACCCATTTTGCAGCATTGGCTTGCCTGTTTGTATGCATAGTAACCCTCCTCTTTCATACACATTTAGACGTGTTAGGTTTGCAGCAGCATGCTTATGAAAATCGCTTTCCAACTGTCTGTCTGTCCATCGTCCTGCACACCGCCCACCCATCCGTCTGCCTATATGTATAACGACTTGAGAACCATTGAAACCTTTTCATGAAATCTGATATTGGAGAAATGTATGAGAGAGTTGTTATTTCATTTTGTTTAGATTGGACAATTTTATAGGTGTTACATGAAAGCCTATGCATTTCTTCACACATGTGCAATTCATATCACACTGGATTATAGTGCTGTTGCTAGAATATGGGGAAACCACAAACTATCTGGAACACCAAATTTCTGGAGGTGTGAGGATTCCATTACTGTTTCTCTTAGTGTTAGTTTCCTGAGTTGTTTCTAGCAGTGCAAAAACCTTTTCAAGCAGGAGTGCACAAATCCTGGATGCCAGATCACCTGGAAAACTAAATTTTGTATGGTGGAACCTAATATTTGTGGGGCCTTAGTATGGAACTTGTTTCATGTCACTGTCCTAGCACCTAGAATTTTGAGGTGGCTCATAGGTTTTTGGAAAATTTGTGAACCCCTATCTTCAAGAAATGCTGGATGTGTTGCTGGACCTCTTTGTCATGAACATACTGCTGGCCTGCTGTTGGCCCAAATGCATGAAAATCATTGGAAGTAGTGGGGTGTATTTAACCACTTCATAGCCAAGTTTAGCTGTCACTTCACTTCATTTGAGAGTAAACATGCTTTCTTATGAATGAAGTGTTGCCATTTTCTGTTACTTTATTATGCCTCGCTCTTGGGTACAGTGAAATTCCAAAGAGGTAGTTCAGAAGTCTGACTCACCCTTTTCCATGTTGTTCTATGGTTGTGGGCCTTTGAGTGGGATTTCAAGGCCATAACGTGCATTACTTAAAGAGGAGCTTATGGAATTAACATAGAGGAGTAGTAGGTTTGTACTGTTGCTCTAGTTGCAAGGAAGTTGTTGGGAATGACACGTTCCCTGACTTTATGTGTTGGATTCCTTTGTGTAGACAAACTCTTGTGTTTGAATTGTGATTCTGTCCCATAAAACAATGTTTCTTTTAATAAATAAAAGTTCATTTGTTTTATTTGCCTTTATGTCACCTCATCTCACCTCATTTCATTTCCAATTCATGTCACTTTATTTTGCTTTACTTTACTGTCCCCAGAAATACTGGGTGGTAAGAAATTATTGTATTGCTGGAGTATGTCCGTATTAAATGTATTTTTTAGTGTATTCCATCATTAACCTTTTTACCAGTTTACTAGTGATACCCATGTTTAAGGTTTCTTTGGGGGAACAGTGGATTTGAACAGAACTGAAGAACATGTTAACTGAATGCAATTGTAACACTGAGATTACTGACCTGGGATTATTGAAATTAAATATTAAATGAAGGTAAACCTTTAATTGAGGAACATTTAAATGGAGTTCCATTCTGTCATATGTATTGTAAATGAGTGTGGTTGTCTTTTAGTCTAGCCCAAAGGACATGGAGCAACTTCATAAGTCACTGGAGTACCGTGTACGTCTGGCACAGCAGGCATCTTCAGCACAAACAACACAGAGAGACTGTCTTCTCATTCCCTACCACCTGAACCTTGTTCTAAAAAGAGACTGCCGCAGAATGTGGAAGATACAGGTCCTTCACCAGGTAGGAAAGGTACAGCATACAGAAGAAATGAACAATAATTATCTCATTTGCGTATTGTTATGTAAAGTTATTTAATTCTTTTAAAATCTGTGTACACATCAACTCCAGTTTCCATACACCTTTAGCCCACATGAAACTTTGTGACAGAGTTCCTCATGATCCTCCATGTCCATTCTACACAGTTTAGGGACAAAAAAGTAATATTCATCCACGATTGTAATAAAATTAAGCAAGGTTGGTAGGTTTGATAAACAAGTCATGAATATGAAATTTTACCATTCGATAGCACTTATTTCCAAAGTGCTGCATTTTGAGTTCTAAAAAATTTTCCTTGTTTAGAATCACTAAAATGTTTTAAAGTTTGGTCATAATTAAGGAAGGATAATCATTCTTGTGCCGATCCCAGTGGCCGTGCAGTATAAGGCGTGGGTCTTCGGCCGCTCGCTTACTAGGATCGTGGGTTCGAATCCCGCCGGGGGCATGGATGTCTGTCTCTTGTGAGTGTTGTGTGATGTCAGGTAGAGGTCTCTGCGACGAGCTGGTCCCTCGTCCAGAGGAGTCCTACAGACTGTGGTGTGTCTCAGATGTGTGACCATGAAACCTCGAAATGAGGAGGCCCAGGCGCATATAGGGCTGTAGAGCCATACAAAAAAAAAAAAATAATTCTTGTGCCAATTTAAAGCCCTTATATGGGACTTCTATTTGGCGTGCCATTCATGCCTTGGGACAATTTGAATTTTGCCCTTGACCTTATGAAAAATTGTATTGTCCAGTTTAAGTTCTCACAAAGCATTTTGTGTTTATTAATTATCTTTCTAAGTGCACATTACAACTAATAGTTTGTCACTCTGATTATATTTACTGTAAGTAGCATAGATGGTTAGGCAATAAAGTTCTGGGACTTGATATGTAAATACAGATATACGTGAAATAAGAGGAAAGTTTTTTTTTTTATTTGTTTCAGAGTAAACCCCTTGACTACAGCACACTTTTTACCTCCTTCTAGAAGTTGCACAAAATAGCCATTGAAGGCATCCAAAGGAACTGTGCTTAATTGAGTGGTTATGTTCTTCCTGATGCCCTCGATGTCCTGAAGTCTTCTTTGTTTTAGGTTGGTTTTCACTCTAGGTAGTGAAAAGAAGTTTGGTATGTGCAAGGTTAGGTGAATGAGTTGGGAGACTGATTTCAGCTGTGACATGATTTGTCAGGAAGTAATAGATGACCTTATTTCACCATGGTACTGCTACCGTTGTAGAACAAACTTCATGCAAAGTAGTACTTAATTACCATCAATTTATTGATATTGCTGTCACATCTTCATATAACATGGCAACATGTTTCGACCAAAATTAAGGTTATCTTCAGGCCAGTTCATCCTGTAATTATTACATGATTCATGTTGCTTATCAGAATAAAATCTTAAAATCGTTGAAATATGTAACAGCTTAATGTAATATTAAAGTAATTTCACTGTTGAGGATTTCTGATTTGTTGTCTTCCCTGGAGATTTCTCCTTGTTTTATTTCATGAGATGCGATAGTATATTAGACGTGTCCATTGATAACTATGTTTAATGTTGGTGTATAGTAAATTATTTGTGTATTTTCTTATTTCTTTTATCCGGTAGATACCCAAGTGAATTTGCTTATATCAGAAGAAAAAGCTTTACGAAGAATCTGATGAATGATCTCCCAGTTACTGTACATTTGACTTTCCTCAGTTTTAGGATCGTATAGTGGTCTGGGTACCAGTGCACAAACTTATGCAACTGTTTCCAGTTTTTGACCAGTTGACAGGTACCCACTCCTTGGTTGACCTTTGAGGTCCTCACATCCCTCTTAATCTTTTGTACCCTTTGAAGACATGTGGTCTTCATTTCCATAAACACTTTCAAGCATTTTGTACATTTCTGTAGCTGTGTTCCCAAGTTTGGTACAGAACTTACACACGGGGCTGCTATGGATGAACTGATTGAGCTCTAACCTTCGTTTCACTAATCCCTGATGGTTGTAACATGAGCTAACAGAATCAGCTACAATTGGTTTATGTGCCAAACCCCACCTGTATGATAGTATCAATTCTGGAACATTATTGTTTGACCACATAGGTAACAGAAAATAAACATACAAACCAAAAAGAAACATGGCAGCTGTATTATTTAAAAGATTATAATTACTTTTTGGTGGTTCAGTGCTAGCGCAAATGAAAATGAAGAAGACCTGACTGTTGAACAAAATACAATAAGATTTTAGCAAAAATAAACTCATTACCACCCATACCCTGCATTGCCTTTCAAAGAACATTGTATCTCTGTTATGTGTTAAATGAAATGTTACTGCTAAACTATTCACTTTCATTTTACAACATGTCTTATAAAAATCTGATTTAAATAAATATATATTGTCACACTGAATTCATGTAACGAATATTTAAAAATTCAGGCTACTTCACAGTAAACAGAGCTGATATCTGTTATAAAGACCAACCACTTAATGTACAGAAATAATTGTAATTTATTGTGAGAACCATGTGAAACACAAAAATACACTGTGTGGGCAAAATGCAGACTTTGTTACTGGTGCAGATGGTGGTACATGTAGTTACCACTGGATGGTTAAAGGAGAAAATGAAAGCAAGATAGTTGCTATGCAGCTTCAAGTACTGAATACCTAATATGCAATGAGGATGCTGGGCTGTACAGAATATACCAGTAGTCTGCTGTGACAGTGGAACACACAGTAGCACAAAGTTCAGCTCTAAGTAAGGAAGAGTATATAAAATGTCTTAACAGCCTGAACACTACTACATTTTAATGTCTTCAAGAAGCTAGAGTGACTGTGGAAAGGGACAAGTGATACAAACATATTCCAAAACCAGATGAAACAAGTTCAGAGAATCAAGTTGTTATAATCTGGAAGTAAAAAATTATATCAGCCAGAACCATACTGTTCAACAGACTTGATGAGATAGAAGAGGAATATAGTCGCTGATTGACATTTCTGTATCATGTGATGAAAATGTACTGAAGAAATAGGCTGAAAAAATAAACAAATACAAAGGTCTACTGATGAAAGTAGAGCACATATAGAATGTGAAAATGAAGGTGATGACCAATATTCACAGGTGTGACTGGAAGCCTCTGAAGATTGTTTCATAAGTAATCAGAAGACATGCCTGGAAAACTCTGAGAACTATTCTGAGAGTAACACACATCTTGAGGAAGAGATGTACACGTATTTCCTGTAACGCTCAGTAACAAGTTAGAATTGGGTGGATAGTTGCCTGAAGAGAGTTCCAGTTTGTTTCATCATATAAGGCATGGGCGTCCAACCCATGGCCCGCAGCCACTACATAAAGTTACACAATAATGTAAGTGGTTAGGTGTACCACTTATTGTGATTTATACATGTGTGGCCCATGAGCTAGCTCACAGTAACAGTTGTGGCTCTTTGCCAAAAATTGTTGAATGCCGCTGATGTAAGGGAAAGGTGTGGTTTAAAAAATAATCGCAGATAACAGCAGTTCCTCCTGGTACTGAGTGAGACCAAAGTTGCACAACTCATTCAAAAGATAGTTTTCTTGTAGCAGAACACAAAATGTGCAGGATCTTCAATCAGTAAGGTTCCCTAGGGCATAAAAGTTAAGAATTCCTTGAAGTGGTAAGTGTAGTATATTGATTCCATTGAAGTATCATTATTTTTGAGTATAATCCCCAAGCATATTAGTGCTTATGTCCTATCTTGGCATGAGTTTAAACATTTGTCACAGTAAAGATTGGGCTGTTGCATTCACAGCCACTCACAAACAGTCATTTGTGCTTCATCATTATTTTGGAATCATCAACCTTCCAACTGTTGCTTCAGCAGCCCAATTGAAATGGTTGGTCCCAAAGTTCCTATTGAAATGACTGCAGCAACTCCTGTGTCCGATGTGGGCTGTGTGGGGTTGCATTGTTGGGCTTAAGGCCCACAGCTTGTGACAATATTTGTTTGAGTCACTGAAGCAACACTTGGTAGGTCACCAGTTCCACAATAATGTGGGAGTGGCAGTTGGCTTTTTGTGAATGATTGCTAATGCAACAGCTCAGTTTCTACTGCAGCGGAATTTTTAAGCTTTTACCAAGATGGGACAAATGTAACAGTGTGCTTGGGAATTATGTGGAAAAATTATTGGGATAAATGTGCTGCATTTAAAGTTTTAATGTCTCGTAATTTTTATAACCTGTGGAACCTTACTTATTGAATATCTCTTGTATATATACATGTCTGAGTGTGGTGACATGGGTATATTGACTAGTAAACTGTGTTATGTTGGTGACCTTGAAATGTCATCTTGATGTGCCACTCAAGGCAGGATATTTGAAGCACAAACATGAGTTTTTCATGAGAAGAACAGGTGTTCATCATGTCAGTCGCAGCAGAATGCCAGAGGTTATTTAGACATGCACTTCCCGAGTTATGCATTCTGAAAAAATCAACAATGTGCCATGTTATTAATCATACTTACAAAACAGGCAACATGGACAACAAGAAGAGATCTGGTCAGCCATCCCCTCTCCCTAATGAAACATAGACTGATGTTCATCTGAGTTAATGCAGACACCCAGAAAATTAATCAGAAGACTGTGAGCAGAATGGATTGAGTTGCAGAAATTTGCTAAGGTCCACTAAGCAGTCTGAGACTTGTGTCATAACCAGATTCACATGGTGCATGAATGCAAAGAACTGTACAAAGAGCAATATGTGTGCTATAGTGAGTGATTCCAACAACTCATCTGGAATGGTGTTGTTCTGGACTAAGTTTTCTTTACACATGAAGTATGGCTTCACTGGAGTGGATACATAAACAGTTAGAATAACAGGATGTGAAGGAGCGTAAATACACATGCTTTCCCTGAGGTGCCATGGAGCAGTGAAAAAGTCGGCTTGTGTGCAGTGTCATGTTGCCAGTTGCATGATATTGTTTTCTTCAGAGAAGCTGTCACGGCTGAACACTACAAGTAATTGAGTATGCAGTTTATTTACTTATAATTACTGGATGAAACAAAATGGGTTGCTGGTTGCAGTACGATAGTACAGCTGTACGCACAGGCAGGTTCATTGGTGACCATGTGATTTCAAAGGATTTGTGTCCACCACATTCACCACATCTGATATCCCCAGATTTTATTTCAGAGCTGTTTGAACAGAGTGTGTACCTAAAGACCCTGACCCTGGTAGAACTTCAACAAGACACTGAAAGATGCTTAGCAACCATATCCCAGACATTGCCTGGTTGTATATGTTTGTGTATGTGTACATGTCGGCACTTGTGTGTGTGTGTATTTTGTGTGTTGTGTTGACTGCACAGGCTATGATGTGTACTGGTTACAGTCCTTAGGCTACAGGTTAAGAAACTCTAACCCATAAAATGCAATAATCAGTTCACATTTGTGATTTTGTTTCATGAAGGTGGTTCTGTTTTCCTTGGACCTTTGGTTCTGCATTCAGGAAAGTCTTTTGATTGCCTGAAATTTCAGTTACATACAGCATTCATATGTATTAGAAAGATAGTATGAAGTTTTACGTGTCAAAAGTTAAAGGGAAGATGAGGCCAAACGGTACTTTGTTTAACAAAATTGACACTGTAGAAGTGTACGTGTATAACACCATGACTAGAGAAGTTTTAGCAAATGGCTAGAAAGGCAACCTTACAGCTTGTTAGTAAATATGAAGTCTTAAGGCTCCTGAAAAATCACAGCCTTAGTTTTTTATACAAGTATTGGGTTCTTGATGTTGTTGAATATATGGTACAAGTGCAAAATAAGTCATTACAGAAGTTACAAGTGGAAGATTTGTGCACACAATTGAAAGCCTGGCATATTAAAATATGAACATTATTTTTATACTGAACTTCACTGACGTACCATATTTAAAAAGGATACTTATACAGTTAAGAAAAAATTAGAAGTGCTGCAGTTGTAACACAGCAAAAGTAAATTTGGGATAAAAGAACTAAAAATATGTACACATAAAAAGTCACACACACATTCAGATTGTGGAAATTTGATGGCTGTAATCCTGTACTGATTATTCATTAATCGAAAATAGCACATAGCATGCACATTGAATTTTCTGCGGTGTGTGCTAGGGCATTCTGTTGGAAATGCACATATCCCTTCTTTGATTAATTCTTCAAAGTGGGTCTTAAGAATTGTGTTGACCTACCATTCTAAATGAACCATCACACAAAGGAACATGCAGTCTGTCATTTTGCATGTACAGCACACCACACACCAACTTTTCAATAAAGATAGCTCGATTTTCATTATTCGTGGATCCACTTCGATGAAACCAGTTTCAGTTCCAGTTTCTTCAAAACTGGAACTGCAGGTTGAGAATGGTACATCACCATTATTTTGAATGTATGAAACTTTTGAGTTTTTGTGGCTTGGGCTCAGTTCAAGTATTGTTTCGTGTCTTGGGGAGTTCTTGCCGTCAGCAAATGTATTGAGTGATGTCCATATCAGCACAGTTTCATGCCCCTTTGTATACATTTTAACACACGTTGCATGGGGTAACAGTGAATGTGGAGACTGCTGCTGAAATATATGAACACATCTGTCATAAGATTCTTTCTTCTAACATAATTCTCAACAAGAAACATGCATCATTCAGTTCTGTACCTCACCGTGCTTCAACATGGATGCATTGAATGCTCACATCTGACTGTCACAAGAACAAGTAGAGAGTAATTGACAGAAATACACGCCTGTTGTCAGGACGTCTGTGTAGTGACAGGGTCTGTGTATGTCAACAGATGAGTCGGTGCGTGCTGACAACTAATGTCTAAATGATACTTCAAACAAAATACTGTAACTGCTGGCTGATCATCTCTATTTACATTAATGAGTGATTTGTGTGCATGAAAGTTGTATAATACTGCAACTAAGTTTTTAAGACTGTTTGTCAGTTTTCTAGAACAGTAGCATAAATCTTATAATATTATGACTTGGAAGGTATAATTAGGGGTAGAAGTTAATGTGAATATTCTTATTGCAGATGTAGCTCCTGTTTAACAACAGACGGAAGTGTAATACAATTCTCTAAACAAAACAAGGAGCAAACCAGTATGAGTTCTGTGCTCTGAATGAGGTACCAGTAAAGACATTGGAGACCACATATGGGGTTTCAAGATTTGATGAAAGAGGCCACTTTCTAAATTCAACATTATTAATTTCCACAGTAGGTGCATTGTTGTACGTTGAAATGCATTATTTTTGCTTATAATATAGAGTTATTTATCTTTTCATTTTATAGGCAGAGTTGATGTTCCTGTCACATTGTAGTGTGAAATGTTAATGACATGCAGTTTGTACTAGAATTTTGAAAGATCAGTCATCTGATTTTAAGGGGCTAGATGGCCTAAGTGACCACTTTATTAAACCTCTTTATGACTTATTAATTGCATTGCTATTAACTGTACACTACTATGTCAGTTTATTACTGTAATATTTAAGTAACTGAGACTGGGCTTACTGGCCACTGTTATACAGATCATTTTCACAGATATTACAGAATTTTGTAGAGTCAGTCTGTACAAAAAGCACTGTGATTTTATAATTTTGTGTAGTGAGTAATTTTTCAGTGATGTTTAATTTTATAGCATGGCAGTTGCAAATTTCTCATACAGTCACATTTGAACTCTTTCATATGGAATATATAAGGAGGTAGAAGTACATGTATTGCTTGAACAAGGAGAAACTTTACATTTATAAGTCCAAGAATATGCACTTGGAATCAATTTTGCTTATTTTGTTATTACATACTGTTGTCTCCTACATTTTTCACCTCATCTGAACCATCATCGGGGAGAACCAAGTACAAGAGAAAATGTGCATGTAGACACTAATGTATATATCCTGACGAGAGTGCATAGCCAATGCAAGTGTGAGACATAGCAGCAAGTTTTGTGTATACAACATAAATGCTGATTAAAACTTGAAGGATTAAACAAGTGTGTATTCAGTTATCTTAATTCATGTATATATCGAGATATAGTACAATATATATATTTGCATCCAAACAGCTACTGTTTCTTGAATTCTTTTATGGTTCCAATCTCGTTAAGTTAGAATTGTGATGTGTACTGTTTAAGAGAACACACTGTACTCTTTTCTTGATTAAAACTTGAAGGATTAAAATATGAAAAAGGTAAAATTCTCCCTGTAACAGGCTGTGAAGGCCCAGAGGGGGAGTAGCTCTACTCTTCCTTTAACCTCGGTGCTAGATGGGGCTGGGTGGTCAGTGCCACTTCTTGGCTGCTTTATCCCCAGGAAAGAGACCTGGTACCCATTTTACAGGAGGTTGGCTGGGCCTCAGGCCTGGTCTGGACAGGTACAGAAAATCTTGGGCCCCACTCACCGGGGTTTGAACCCCTGACCATCCAGCCCATAGCGAGTTGCTATACCGACTACGCTATCCCGGCCGCCCAGGATTAAAATATATGTACATCTATATATATATGAATTAAGATAATTAACACACATTTGTCAATATTTTGATCCTTCAAGTTTTAATCAACATTTAAATATAACTAACTAAGTAACTAACTCCATGGAGCAGAGTCCATCCTGAGAGGCTAACAAGTCCTCAGCTAGTCAAGAAATTCCCTGCATTTTAAGGAACCCGAAGGTTCATTACCGCATTCACAAGTGCCTGCCACCTGTCCCTATCCTAGAGCCATATCAATCCAGTCCATGCCTCTCCATCCTACTTCTTGAAGATCCACTTTAATATTATCCTCCCATCTACATTTAGGTATTCCAAGTGAATCTTGCCCTCCCGTCACCCTACCAAAACACTGTATGCACCTCTCCTGTCTCCCGTGCGTGCCACATACCTTGCCCATCTCATTCCTCTCAATTTGATCACCCAAATAATATTTGGTGAGGAGTACAGATCATAAAGCTCTTCGTTATGTAGTCTTCTCCACACCCCTGTTAGCTCATACCTCTTAGGCCCAAATATCTTCCTCAGCACCCTATTCTTGAACACCCTCAGCCCATGTTCCTCCTTCAATGTGAGAGACCAAGCTTCACACCCATACAAAACAACTGGCAAAATTACAGTTGTATATCTTAATCTTTATATTTTTGGACAGCAATTGGAAAAGAAAAGATTCTGCACCTGATGATAGCGAGCATTCTCTAACTTCATTCTGCTCTTAATTTCTTCATGAATGGAATTTTGATTTGTTAGGGTTGTTCCCAAATATTTGAACTGTTTCGCCCTTTCAGAGGATTTATAATCAACATTTATGTTGTGTGCATAAAACTACTACTTTGTCTTATACATGCATTAGCTATGAACTCTAGTGAGGATATACACTAGATTTTTCATGCATGTTTTCTTGTGTACATGGTTCTCCCTGATGATGGAGGTGACCCAGAAGAAGTAGGAGAAAATAGTGTGTGTAAAAATATGCAAATTTGACTCCAAATGCATGTCATTGGATTACGTATGTAATTGTGTAATGAACAGAAAGTGGAAAATATTAAGGACAACTGTTGTTAATCAAAAGGCTTACAATCAAATCAACCATATAAAATCATTATGTAAATCATAACTTTGTATAATGTTAAACATACATTAAGACCCTTAAATGTTTACAAAGTGTATGAAACACATCAGTTTTGTTGTACCAGACAGTAAAGTTTAGCACTAAACTGTGTAGGACGTCCTCTTCTTTAATGTGAAACATAGTCAGTATTTTATTCACAGCTAGAGGACCAGTCTTGATTTTGAAACAGCATTTTGACTACATTCAGTTGTTTAAATAGCATAATGAAGTTAGTCATGCTCCTATGTGACAGTGGCTGTAATGAAATTAGTTTTTCTTAACTGAAATGAATCGAATAATGTGTGTGTGGTCAAGATTGCATGAAGCTGAATAGACGAAGCCGAGAATGGCTAATGTTAAAATTAGTCACACTGTGATATGCTGACTGAATGAGTTTTGTCAGCAGTGTATTAAGTTGGACTTTTCTGTGTAGTTATTGTAGATAGTTACCTGTGGCTTTGTATCTGTGAGAGAAGCTTAGGAGCGTGGCATTGGGCATCATTATCATCATCATCATCAATTGTATTCGTATTATTACTGTTAATTTGGGTGGTTGTTTATGAAAACATGGTAGAAAGACAGTAGCTGACTTTTTGGAAAATACATTATACCAAATTAGAGGTATCATTCAAATATCACATGTGTGCATTTAAGATACATGATGATCCACCTTGGGAACTAATTATGAAACTCAACTGGTAATAACTGAATTCTGAATAATTTGAAGTGCTGTGCAGTGCTTTTCTGGTAGGTTGTATAGTTATGTGGATGAAGCAGAAAAATTTTCTGTAAAATATGTAGGCTTTGGTTTGTAAAGAATACAGTAATTGCATTCAGTAGAAGAGTGTAGAATATACGATGTGTACAGTAGATTGTTTTGTGTCTGAATACAATGCCATGATTGAAGTTCCTTTGTCAGTATGTGTGGATATGGGTTCTTTTGATATCTTATTTATATTTCAGAAATTTAAAGATACTTATGTGCAAAATTATATGGCTGTGGATGCACAAAATTTTCAGGCTGCATCATGGTAAATGTCTTTGAATGCAGTTTTTTCTCACACCACTTCCTGATGCAACCTGCATTTGTTTCAGATACATAATAATCAACTATTTACAGTTGTCACATTTATGTAAGAATGTCCTCTGTGTGAAATCTTACTGAGAAAGTTCACATTATATACACGACACAGTGGGTCCTGAAATAAGAATTTGGCTTATTCAAGGATCAGTTTTTGTAGTCCCAGTTCAATATTCCAATTCTTACTTTACCCCATTCAATGTTTTCTAGTTCGTATTCTGAACATAAATGTGGGTTTCATTGTGTCGTACTTTGTATCTGTGTGATCAGGTAAATACTCCCTTTTTCACCCTTCTGTGTATTTATGGAAAGAGAAAGTGCAGTATTAGTGTATACTTTCAAAGATACAGGCTGCCTCATATTATTTTAAAGTTGAAGTAAACTAATAGTTTCGCTCAGTAATCATGATGTGAACAGTATGTGATAACAGAAAGGAAATTATTTTTAACTACTAAAGTAACGTTCATGCACCCGCTGCCAAAATATTGGTTCACACTTTGGGTAAGGCTCTTCTGAGTAAAAGTGTACTTATATAACCCACTATTTACAAGTTCTTTAAGCCAGTGGGTTAACAGTGTATGTGATTCAGTTTTTGTGGTGACTACTCACTGTTTACTTACTTATTCTTTATTTTATTTAAGAGAATATCTGCTGAGAAATATATATAAAACTTGCAAATAAGGAAATCTTGGAAAACTGTGGTTCATTTGAGATGATGAAACAGTTGTGTAAGAATTATGTTCATTAAACTTCATAAGTGCACACACAGGTATTTAAATCTTCATTCTTGACACAGATTTTTAAAGGTATCCTATTAATTATGAACATTATGTATGTGAGGCACTGATCTCTGACTGGAAGATTTGAAGTGTAGTAAATGTTGGAATCTTGTACTGTAGACCATGGAGGCCACTATTATGGACTTCTGTTTTATGACACCATATGTAGGTGGCTACCTGTATGCTTCAGCAGAACACACTGCTTTCATCTTCTGCTTGAATGTGGAGGCAGCATGTTCCTCTGAAACATTGGTAATCACGTACATGGTCTCAGCCCAGAAGGCCAAAGGATGAATCTTCACCACTGTGGAAATATCGAATCTCACATGACATCATACATTAATAATTCTTTAAACTTAACTTTGTATGTGTATTGGACGTTCATTCATAAACAAAAAGAGTAATGTAATCACCTTTAATTGTGTTTATCATTGTGTTTGAAATTTAAAATTTAAAAACTGGACCCATGTGATGCTAAAATATTTGAGTTTCCTGTGAGAGTGTGCTACACAAGCTGCATTCTTGTACATCAAGGCCACCAAGGGGTGGTCCATCACTACTTGCTGATGCCCATGAGTATGTTGTAGTCGTATATTTCACTGCAGATGTATGGTCTTGCAGTTCTCTGTATGCCTAGAGAGTGGCCCAGCCAATTACCTGGCCTCCTCTGCTGCTCTGTGGTGACCATCTTCCACCCAACCAGGTTTGTCTTTTATAGACAAAAGTCAGAACAATAACTAGACACTCTCAGCTGTATGACAGAGTACCATCTAAGGTAGTATGGCAGTGATGTGTTTCACCATACTGGGTAATTCGTAGCTATAGTACACCAGCAAAGCAATTACATATGGTATGTATGCAACAGTCAGTTTTTCCATCACATGTCAGCTGATGACAAAAGAAAGGCTGACAGGGTTCCTGACATATGCATTCAAGGTGGGCATGCACTGGTAGTCTGTTCTTTGTGCTATGTAAGGCTGTCTGGTGCTCTACTTTGTCCAGGTTGCTTCTTCATGCAACACTTCTTATGGAAACGGAAATCATCAGGGCTTTTTTTTGTCATCATGTACTGTAACCTTGTTCATTTGTGTTTATGTCTGTTATCAGATTGCTAAAATTCACCATGTGTGTTGTGATAAATTTTTTTAGCAGTGTTCTAAAAATATATCCACCCATATGTGCAGTAGATCAAAGGTGGTCATGGTGTGAGGGTCATTTAATGCCCTCTCATTTAATTTAGATCCACAAGATGAACATTGATTTTATAACGTGTACATAAACAAATCAAGTAATAGTATATACTGGCACAGGTACATAACAAATTGAACAAGAGACCTGGTGATGAAAGTTTTGTTTGAAACATGTTGAAGGTATGAGTCAATCTTAAAACTTAATTTTAGTAATGTGTATGGTATTTGTAACATTTTGTGTGACTGTAGATGACCATTACCATGGCACATAATTAATAAAAGATCAATAAGTTTGTGAAGATTTTGTTGATTTAAGTTCCAGGTGGTTAGTTTCCATATTCTGATACCCAAACATAAATGAATCCTTTACTATTGCCAACCTAAGATTTGCATGCCTGTTGTAAAAGAAAATTACAGAATTCCAAATTTGGAATATGCTGCATAAACATGCCATAAATGGAAAAGTTCATTTTGAAGACTGTAGGCATAATTAGGACATGTTAAAAGGGCCATGAAAGAAGTGTGAAGGTATATGTACTAGTTTCATTTGGCTCAGGTTAGGATCTAGTGACAAGCTCTTGTAAACATGGGAATGAACCTGTGAGTCCCATAGAATGGGGAGTTTGTTGATCAGCTGAGTGTCTGTAGGCTTCTCATAGACTGTGCTCCATTGAAATAATTACCTTTGTACTCAGATATGTGTGAAGACTTCCTGTGTCACATAAATTGTAATGTTCTCTATCAATGTACAGGTAGTTTTAATTTACTGCACTTCATGTACATGAAGTTAATGTTGACATTATATTATGTATTTAATGAATATATGAATATTTCTCATTGTGGGACTGTATAACAAAGGTCACAGACGTACTTGGTAAATACTAAAACTGGAATTGAAGAGTTCTTTATTAAGCAGGCCATAACACCATGGAATAAAGTAGAATTGCAGAGCAGCTACAGATGGGTGACTGTAATGGCCTGGCTGTAGTTCACTTGCTCATGCAACAACTATGTTGACTACCTTATATTGTGAATAAGGAAATTGGAGCATGGGTATCATAGCAGTCCTGCCTTTTTGGTTTTGGTCTCTAAACATGTGTAGGTTATAGTTTTAAGAATATAATTTAGGTTACAAAGATTATAACTTATCTTGTAAGGGCTGAATCATGAGAAGGGAAGGCTGTTCATGGAAAAGTTTTACAAGAAGAAATTATTATTTATAGTGTTTGATGTGTACTATGCCAGATAGCTTCCTTTCACCAATTGTACCTCTTTGGCATTTCACTTTTATTTTGTGCTTTGCAATTTCATTTCATTTTGGGGGTGAAAAATGGTTTAATTTGGAACTAGATTTTTCTTAGAGAAATATTATATAATCTAGACCTTAATGTAGGTGGACTGCAGCATTGCTAATGGTACAGGTTTAACTGGAATGTAAAATCTTAACTTCCAGTATAGATACTCTGGAAGTGTAAATTTCAGGGCAAAAGGTATTTGTGTGTGATATTTGAATGATTGTTGTTCTTGGTTAATGCTGCTAAGTACTATGGTAGTGTTAGCTTAAGAGAAACCTTTCTGTAAACTTCTCCTTTCAAAGAACAGCAGTCTGTAATAATGCACAGAGTGTTTCATAGTTTCATTTTGGTGAGAATGCTATGTTGAAGGACTAGCTTGAAATCTGATTGTAATGAAATTGCAGAAGGTAATCTGATTTAATGTTTGCAGAACCAATGTATGTTGCATAATGTGTTACAGTACTAGAATTTTACATGTGAAGTGAGAATCAGAAACACTTTAAAATATTGTAATCGCAGCATTTTTTATTGAGCAAAAGTGAAATTAAACCTATTGCTGTCTTGTCCTTTTGTTTTGTCACCACAGCATGGCATATCTTCATGTTGGGAACAAAGAAGACAGCTTCCAGATGTGGAGGGTAGCTGTAAGTATACTGAATAAGTAGTTTCAGACATCCTACAATCCTCCAGCTTGTAGGTTTGTGAAGGGTTAAACTACTACTCACCATATCAAAATCACATCTTACAAAATGTTACACAGCACCTTGGACTTGGGAGGCGTATTTGGAACCTACACAATGGGAAAAAAATTGTCCTTATTAACAGCTGCCTTGGTTCAAGCATAGCTTCCTACATGCACCTACTACCTGTAAAATAAACATTAAATTGATTTTTAAGTGTACCCCACTTTCTTGCAAAAAGATTAAATTATTATTAACCATGAAAGTAATTCCAAATACATTGACATCTATTAGGCTACTGTAAGTTAATACAACTGATCAGGTACTTTGCATACCCACTGAGTAAAAGCAAAACTGGTTAAAGAAGTAAATGCAGTGAGAACAAAGTATGTGTTAATGTCTGATCACCAGAATGTGGGCCAAAATCATAATATAAAGATACAGAAGCTATTATATTCTCTGAAGTTGTTCTAAAGTTACAATATGAATACATCAAATTCAGGGAATGCTTGGCATCATCAGTCCACAATATTTTGCCTAAAAGCACAAAAGTTTGATTATATTAATTTTGCTTTTTGTTTCGTATGGGTATGAAATTTATTCAATTCTTGGACCCTTGCTATTTCTGATATATATTAATGACCTTCCTAAAACTGTAAATGCTATTTCTACTCCAGTACTTTTTGCGGACGATACGAGTGTAATTATAACAGGTACAAATAGTGAGGATTTTTTTGACTGTTAAGTCAACACTAGAAAAATTAAATAATTGGTTTACTATGGATTTGTTGCATTTGAATATGGATAAAATTAATTTTGTGCACTTTAAAACTAAAGATTCTCGTAATACTGATCTCTTAATTAATTATGGAAATGTAAACGCCACTTCAAGATCTGAAATTAAATTTTTGGGCTTAACTTTAGATAATTATTAAATTGGAAGGTACATATCGATAATATATTTTCGAAATTGAGTAAATCAAGTTATAGGATCTTAAAACAAATTTTATCACAAGACATACTGTTAATGACTTATTTTGCGTATTTTCATTCTATTATGAGTTACGGAATTATATTTTGGGGCAACTTAAGTTATGCTAATAAGATTTTTAAATTGCAAAAAAAAAAGTAATAATAATAATAGGTGCAACAGAGATTCGTGTCGAGGATTATTTAAACACCTGAAGATTCTTACTTTAAGATCACAATATATTTTCTCTGCTGTAAGTTTTATTATAGATAACCGTGATTATTACATTTGTAATTATGATGTTCATAAAAGAAATACTAAATGGGGGAGTGATTTACATCATCTACCTCATCACTATATCAAAAAAGTATAATCAATATGGTTATAAAAATTTATAATAACTTACCACTTTTTATAAAGGAATCAATTGCTGCATCAAAAGAATTTAAATTTCTTCTCAAAAAATTTTCTTTATTCGAATATTTTTTATACTTTGGAGGAATATTTTAATCACAATTTATCTTAGATTTGGTAACTATTACATATATATTTACATATATATATTTAATTGAATACTACTTGTTTGTAAAATTTTGACATATTGTAACTGAAATTATGTAAGTATTATTATGTATACCATTGACAATATCTATATCCCTGATGCTTGTAACCCTTGAGGATGAATTGAGATAAATAAAAATTCACAATTCAAAATGACACGGTGATTGAGAATAAAGTACCCAGCAGTGATATGCATGCAAAGTTATAACTAGGGAAACGTGAATGGCAAAACCACTTGGGAGAGTTTGTATGTGACCATTACGATCGGCTTCTTTTGTCATATCACGGATTATCTAGAACATGGAGAGTGATTATGTATTTTAGTGTTTTGGGTTGACAGTGCTCTGGCCCGCGCTTCTGTGACAATATGGCCGCTTGCAAGCATTTGCGGGAATTACGGAAGACGTGAAACATTCACTCTACTTGCCGTACTATTGTGTTAGAATTTTAGACTGTGGGGGTATAATATAACACCATTCGGTTGTTACTGAATAACGGTTTATCTTATGTTACATGTAGGAAATAGATGTGGGGATGTGGGACGTAATGACATTGTTCAACACATGGACAGTGAAACATTAAACGAGCGCTACACACTGGCAAGCCAACCACAGTGATACCAAGTGATCTTCATCCTACTAGATGATCTGTGATTATCATACATAAGCATGTTTAAATAGTGATAGTGCAGTCCTACCAAATCCGGCATCAGCATGAGCGAACGAGATGGCAAAGACAAAGACAAAATTTGTATTTACCCCAAGCTAATTTAACTATTTATCAGAAAGGAGCTCATTATGCGGGTATAAAGATATTTAATAAATTACCCATAGAGATTAAGAATACCTCTAATAATTTAAAAAAGTTTAAGGTTGCATTAAGGCATTTTTTGAATACTCGTTTTATACAGTGGATGAGTACCTAATTGGATAACTGCTACAATAAAAAATACTAGATTATATTGTTGTTTTTTAGTACTCTGTTTTGTTTTAGATGTGATTACTTAATGTATGTATTTTATGCTTTTATACTTGAGTTTGTGACGTGTTCTATATACACTTATTGATTTCTGGAACTTATAAATAAATATAAATACTTAAACTGTAAAACATTCACAGTGTTTCAGTTAATGTGAGTTCTTGTAACGTATGATTAGAATGTTTTTTGTGGCAGGAATGATAAAAATGTAATATTAGGAAAACCTAAGGAAAACATTTTGTGTTATATTGAACTATTTTATTTTAATAATGTGTATTTTTATATTGACATGTCCTATATCAATGTATTTTGATCAACAGGATAAACAAAAATTACAATTACAATTACAACACCAATCGGCTGAGCTTCCGAACCAGGCCGCAGGGTTGCCAACATCATGGAACGTGGTGATGTCGCTATTCTGCGCTAGCGGCACGTCGTGGCGGAAAATGTGAGTAACAGAAAACACACATTAAATGGCAGCCTTATAAATTCAGCTACGAAATTTGTTTCTCCTTCAAACGACTTTCAATACAAAAGTTGAACAACGTGAAACTATAAAAGAGTCAGGGTTTTGAGTTAAGCTGTTGACAGTGGGGGAATCTTACTTCCGAATTAAAGAAATATAACATGTAGCATGTCTGGATGATAGGCATTCAAAAAGAAGAAATTACCTATATCTCGAAATCTGTTCACAATTCTGATGTCCGGTTCGCACCATTACAAAGGAAAACTCAGATTTTCTTCTGATTCCTACCTACCTAGTAGATTTCAATGTGGGCACCGTGGGTGGCACGACAAATATCCCGACGATATACGACCTCTGTCCCCGTACTTTGAAGCATGTTGTGGGTTATCGTAGCCACAGCGTCCCTGCTTTCACTGCTGAAGATCGTTGTGTTTGACCTGGTAGACGAGGTGAGGAATCACCTTAATCGCACGATGCCTGGCGGAGGGATCGGCAGAAGAGGGCCAATTGCCACGCTTCTTAGGCCACCAGACGTAACCCCAATGGATTTTTTCTTGTGGGGTTATGTGAAGAACCTCTTCTCCCAGGTCAAAAACAACGATCTTCAGCAGATGATAGCCGGCATAAGGAACGCTATGACCTCAGTAATCTACAGCATGCTTCAAAACACGTGGACAGGTCGTATATCGCCTGGGCAATTGCCGTGCCAGCAGCGGTACCAACATTGAAATCTAGTAAGGTAGGTAGCTATTAGAAGAAACTTTTGAGTCTTTTCCTTTGTAATGGTGCAAACCGGACGTCAGCATATTGAACATATTTCGAGATATAAATGTTTCTTTCTTTGATAACATTATCCATACGTGCAGTATACGTAATGGCGCAAGGGGGTTGTAGCTCCGGAGGTTATCCCTGTTTTCACTAAACCCCTATTATCTCATGGTGGGAGAAGCAGGGGTAGGTCGGGGCAGACTTCATCTTTCCCACAAACAGATTAGATCAAAACGACAAACCGTTTTTTGTTTGTTTGAACTCTATTATGCACTCTTTCCTATGAAATTCGCTTTTAAAATTGTAATATGATTAACAAAAATGTCTATTTTATGCTACACCAGAAATTCTTCTCCAGTGACTCTGATTCTAAAGTCCCCCCCCCCCCCCCCCCCCCCAAAAAAAAATTCTTTCGCATGTTGTTACAAACAGGAAAATTACCAAAAGTGGAACTGTACCATTTTTACTATAAGGTCTTCATTTGTCATGTCCCTTGTAAAAATCTGTAACTGAATAGAACAAATCCTTGAAAACTTATAATCATTCAGTCAGAAAATTCTTGATTTTTGTGGAACCTGAATGATGTATTGCTGCATTCACAACAGTCTGCCACTAAACCTGATGAATTTAGGCTGTACATTAACAATCTGTTTCAGGATGTACTTTAATATTATTCACTCATAAAAATTTATGTGTTTCAAGAAGCCTCAATTTATGTTCAGGCATTCTCACAAATATTCTGCATGAGTTTGTCAGACATGCTACATTCCAACACCTGTCCTATGCTCTTTGACCTGGTCATCATAATGCATGCATACAATGAAGGGTAAGAATTATGAAGCTCCTCATTATGCAGTTTTCTCAAGCCATCCATTTCTTCCTCCCTCTTAGGTCCAAAATTAAATTCTCCTTTGTACCCTGTTTTCAGGTACACTCAGTCAGTGTTTTTCCTTGAGAGACCAAGTTTCACACTCACATAAAAGATGAACAAGCAAAATTAATCATAGTTCTGTGTATTGTAAACTTTGCATTTGGAAAGGATAATGGAAGACAGTAGGTTCTGAATTAAGTACTAGCAAATATTCCTCAGATTATTATGCTGTTAAGTTCACTGTACATGCAGTTTTGAATTGTTATTATTGCTTCCAAAGTTTTTCACATTTGATAAGGAATTCTTACTTATCTTTACATCAATTTTTTTTTTATTTTGGACTTGGCATACGCTGTGTGAAGTTTTTTTTTATTTTATAATATTTTCTTATCATGGGTATCTACATCATGGTAAAGAAGTTAAATTTTGCAGATGAGAATGTGTTATGAAGGAATGTATGTTACCTTTATTGCCTTTAACTTTAACATTGGCAGTTGAAGATAATGCATGATGCCGTGGATTAAGTGTCTTTAGCAACAAACAAACCTACATTTGGTTAGCTTATTGTTTTATACAAAGTAAATGCAGCTATTCCATGGTATTAATTTTTCTAATTGGAGGACAAAGACAAACTTAATTCTTGAGTTCCAGTCTGATGATCCTTCTAAAGTAGGAAAAGCTAATTATGGAAATGCTAATTGGAACAATAAATATAATTTGCCTGACTTTGTTGTTCTCATTAAATTTCTTTTTTTGTTCTTTGAGGTGGTAATTGTTAAAAATAAAATGAAAATATGCTGATAAATCTAAGGCGAATGTGGTGCTTTAAACCTGACTTGATGATCTAGGTACCAGCTAAAGAAATTAATCTATGTATTCTTAAAAATGTGATACTCTCATATAACACTGTGAGGTGTGATGTGTTTATGATATTTGGGTTTGCTATGAGACGAATGACAATGGTAAAGAGTGCTAGGGTAATGTATTGCCCTTTTAGAATGATGAAGGTCATGA
Source organism: Reticulitermes speratus (assembly GCA_021186555.1). Taxonomy (NCBI): domain Eukaryota; kingdom Metazoa; phylum Arthropoda; class Insecta; order Blattodea; family Rhinotermitidae; genus Reticulitermes; species Reticulitermes speratus. The sequence continues at coordinate 31,458,380 of JAJKFL010000003.1, read as the reverse complement.
GGTCGTGGCCTGTTTGAATATACTGTAACATAAGTGACTTAGAGGACGTGGGGACAGCCATGGAAACCTTGGTGCTGACAGCTCTGGCAATAGATCTGCTGCCCTTCAGAACGTGAAGTTTTGGTCTACAATTTTGCCAGTTGTGTACAGAGTAAACAGTCTCCGAGACAGAGCACCTGCACTTGACGTAATATGCCATTTGTGCATTCATTTGTGTTAGGCAGATATAACTGGTAACTTTGCTGCTATTATAATAGCAGCGAAGTACAGGGAGTATAATCGATAATTATCGATTATACTCCCTGTACAGTGGTCATGTAGATGTTTTATGTGGGATTTAAAAGAGGTTTTCCTCTAAAATTATCTCTATATATTCTACACAATCATTATTAGAACGTTGTAGTTACAAGGGTACCACTGAGTAGCTAACATCACTGAGCAGTCTCTGTCTTGAGAAGCTGACAGTGGTTCAGGTACTCAAGAAATGTTTCACCGTTTATAAGATCCAAATTTTTATTACCACATTCACAAGAGAGTCCGCCACTGATCACCTTCGTGAGCCACGTGAAACCATTTGACACCCTTCAACCCTGTTTCGTTAAGATTCGCTTTAATATCATCTTAACATATATGCTTAGGTTTTCCAAGTGTTTTTTTCTGTCAGATTTTCTGGATACAATTTTGTCTTAATCACTTAATTCTCTATTTGTTTCTTTCTGATAATATTTCGTGAGCAGTACAACTTTGAAAGCTCTCCATTACACAGTATTTTTCGCCGCCTTATTCTCAAACTCCGTCAATCTATATTTCTCCCCCTAATACGAGAGTCCACTTTTTATACTCATCAAAACAACGGGTAAAGTTACAGTTTTGTATATGCGATTTTCCTATCATTACATTTTGCATAGAAGACGGGAAGACACACCACCCTGAACATGGGTACCACTGCTCTGCAAAATCTTGGAGTTACCAGTTACGCAACGTGTAATACGCATCGGTTTCACATTCGCCACTACAAGTGACATCGCCTGTAACGGTATAAACTAGACACTTGTATGAGGTTTGAATGGACAACCGCTGTATAATAACAGCTCTAAAAGAAAGCAATATAATTACATTCTCTTCCTATCCATAGAACACAGTGGGCCTGTAAGCTGAGGTTTAAATTAAACGTATAAACGGAATGGAAGTGTTGTAATGCCTGGCTAACACACAAAAGGGTGCATATACACACAGAAACTGATTAACTGTACTGAAGTTTTAATGAACCCACATTAAGTTTCAATATTAGCTTTTTAATCGACCGCAAGAGCTTTTATACTTGATAAATGGTTACTAAATAAGCATACTTATATAGTAACTTTATAGATATTTTAAATATCCAAAAGGGTTGCGTATACAAACAATTAACTTCATGCAGTGATTATTGTGTATATGGTAGATTTCCCTGATAATGGTCGGACGCCATCGAAACGTGTAGGAGATACATGATATACAAGATTGATGTGTGTTGCGGTAATTTTATATTATAGAGCTCTTAAGATTTCAGTTATTTTAATCATTCACCCAAATGATTCGCATTCTTTCCTACAGGTAAGTCATTAAATTTTACCACGGATTGCGTTTGCAATGTACTTGGCTCGAAAGCGTAGATTTGTTCCCCTACCACCCACTATTTGCATCGACGACGTCATCACTTCCGGTCATGTGATTTTATTCTGTAACAGTTGAACCAATCAGGTTTATCACTGCACGCCTCCTTTCTTTTTTTAAATCTATTTTCTCGTTGCCAAATTTGTCTTCTGGGTGTTTAAATGTTGCAAAGAAGAATGAAAAAGGAAGAGTACGGAGAAAGGAAACAACCCAATTGAAGAGAACTAGTTACTATCTTCTCATTTTCCTCCGTTCGAGTGCGCTGATGTATCGTCAATTTTTTCCGATACTCAATTGTTCTGATATTTTTTCACTGCATCTCTTTCAGTGCTGTTTGATAGATGCATGTCACCTGAATCTGGGATTGCCAAGTGTGTGTTCGAAAGTGTATTTTTATCTTTCGTGTGAAGTGAGAAATATAACAAAACTATGCGCGACTTTTTCTGTAGCAGGTTATGAGAAATATGTGAACGTACGGCACTGTCATGAGAATATTAACTATCAACATTCCAGCACCGACTGCTTGACACTAGAGTGCTTTATCTCGTGTGATGTAGTGTATGTTCATAAAGAATCAGCTAAAGGATTCACAGGGTTAAGGGAAGGAAAGGTGGAATTTCCATTCTTAATTTATTTGTTTCATGTGAGATCGGTGAAAGTGCGGTAATGCAATGAGAATATTAGCGAACAAGATGATGTTTACTGGTGGTGCCCACAGTAAGAAAAGAAGTACTAGTACTACCGCTCACCAGAAACGCTATGGGATTAATCAAGACAAATATTATGAAAAAGGACGAATGAGCTACCAGGAGGTAACTCCCCCTTTCACATTCCAGTGGCATCTGAATTTTCTTGTTATTTTTAGTTTTGATCGTGTGCATGCGTTTGGTTTCTTATAACTTGTAAAGTTTGTGAGATGCAGTAGCAGCAGCACGTGTGGTCGTGCTTTCATCTCCAGTTTTACCTCATTTCCCCTCTCTCTGACGTGTGTGTGTCAGCGTGTTCTAAAAATAAAAATTCGTGTAGAAACTTATCGTTTAAATTAAAATGGCTCATAGATTAGTATTGCAGTTAACCTCTGGAAACTATTAGGACTGTTAGGGAATAGAATGATTGTATAATTTGGACTTTGTGTTTTGGTTTTTGGCACCTCATTCGGTAGACAGGTATATATGTTGTATTATTTTGTTCCACGTTACAGTGTTGATCTTGTCATTGTACCGTGTATGCTTAATTGGGGTATACGAAGACATTATAAACGCTATGCTTTAAATTTCACAGATTCCATGCATGTTAGTCGTTGTGTAATTATACAGATAACGGTTAGAACTTTTTCATTAAGTTACTTATCAGAGTCCACAATGTAGCCTATTTATTTCGTGATATAAGATACAAACATTTGTAAGTTATAGAATTGTGAATTCTAAGCAAGTGGCGGTTGTGTAACGTCGTTAAATGGACTAACCTGACACCCCTATACAATAATGATTAGTGCATCTGAATGTTTGGAGAGTGTTCTTATCGAATTGTTGCCAGACAAAGCGACGCACAGGCCAAGAATGTCAACAGTTGTTTATCTCTAAAACACTTTCTCCGTATCAACCTGCAATTAAACAAGCCACTAAAAGAAGTTTAACCTGTATAGACAAGTTATAATCAGAATCGTCTCTAAGGCAGGGCAGGTGGGGCTGCTGGCCTCGGTCCTTCTATTTGAGGGCACATATACGTAACGAAATGCACAATACAACGTCCTAGCTTTGAGGGTAGCAAAATCGTATAGATGTTAGTTCTTTCAGTTTCAATTCCTCAGCCAAATCAGTCCGACTACCTGTGTCATTTTTTATTATTAATATGCCTTAATTACCTTAAGCTTTCAAAACCTACTTTCCCCACTTACCACCTCAGTACGAAGGCATAATTTTGGTGCTAAAAGTAATGAAATTATTGCAGTAGTGGAATAGTCACGGGTAGTTGTAAAACCGGGACTTTTCTCATAAACGAAATAAACTGGTCAATAGAAGTGTCCTTACTGATCCTCTAAGAGTGTTATCATTCAAATAAATACAATTATAGTCGATCTTCTAAATTAGGCATAATTACAAGTTATTTTATTTTTCGATCACGTTGCATACTTCGGCGTTAATTTGATTCTTGATTTGTGGCACACTATCCCTCAAACGAAAGTGTGCTTCTGAAATCACCGTATTGTCTTGTGTGTATGTACGTGACGTGGAGATCCCTGTTCGCAACTTTTGAAACAGTTGACTGAGGCTTTGTTAAGTTCTTGCGTGACGGAGGGTCAAGCACAAAATGATATGGCGCCAATAAGAAAATTTTGGTATGGCTCTCGGTTTCGTGGCGACGACGAATGAATCATCGGAGCTAGGCATGTGAAATTTGGTACTGAAACATCACAAATATCACTGTAGGATATCATGTATGAGATATTGTTTGTAAGCCAGCAGTTACAAACATGGTGTCAATGCGAAATTTTGACTTTATGTTCGACTTACTTAACGTACTGCAGTCCTGTAGAATCTGTACTTAAGCAGTAAGTAACAGGCATAATTTTGCCACGCGTTTTAGATCAATGTGTTGCAGTCAATATCAGTTTCTTACCATATTTAAGGTAGGTGGTGAAAATGGTTTGCCGTGTGAGCTGTGCAATGTTTTTGTCGAGAAAGACACAAGGTCTCTTCTAATCAGACAGGTATCCAGAAAAGGATGGTAGAATGTGTTAGATATCGGTGTGAGATTATGGTGTCGAAGAAAGTGGACCATGAATTCTGGTTACACTCATAACACGCCACACATGAACCTTAATATTGTGTTATGGTACTTCATAGAGTAACATGGGATTTTATACAGACCAGTGGGTCTAGCCTACATGTTTGGTGATAGCTTACTTATCTACTGAGATGAAACCAAGCGTTGTCGCTATCCAGAGCGTTTGTGGGTTCGATTTGTCTAGCATACACACCCTGAAGGTACCAGTTCACAAAATTGAATTTTGCTTCTCGATGTGAGCCATAAGTTTTTGAATAACATTTGTAGTATACGGGTGCAATTGCAGTAGTCTTGTTGCATTTTGTGACGATGACGCCAACACAATAGTTTGCTCTGCAAATAGCGCCAAAGGTTTGCTTGGAGATATCCCCAATCTAGCAACAATTTCTTCCAGTTTTTTCTCAGTATGTGTTTTCTACATGTTCTTGTAATGTCTAAAATGAAACCCATCATCGGAACCTTCTCACACGTTGGTAAATTGTTTTCCTATGTGGAAATGGCACATCTGGAAATTTTGTCTAAATTTACTACACCACTTATTGTAGATACTGTATTTAGTGTACATTATATAATTAGAGATGCCAGTTGATACCGATTCTATGTGACGTCGGAGAAAATACTGATGCCAATATAAATTTTGCCTATTGACACATCGCTTAATTCCTTGGTAGTATAGATGTTAGTATTTATTCTATAAAGCCGGACCTCAGTTCATTGCAGAAAAATCTGTAAATGGAGATTTTTAAAGTATCGTAAGAATAAAATCTGCACAGTATTTTTTCGTAAATGTCTCAATTATGCAAATATACCGGTCCCATCTTTGCACACAATCACCAAATAAGTTTAGGAGCCCTGGTTTACTGTGAGCCATCGATTCCTTGCATTTAATGAAGGAAACTACAGACCGGATTTGGGGCTGGACGCTGGTTGGACTTCCGGCTGCCTTTTTTGTCATTCTTCATCTAGTGATTTCTCGAAGTGTGTGTAATTAACTTTTTGTTTGATCGCCGGATCAGAATCGTTGATATTCTGCTATTAAGGGCGAAGGAAATATATTACCTAAATACCTTCTTCCCCCATATTTTCGGAGTAGTTCGGAATAACTGTGTCGGAAGGTGTAAGAGTTTTCCAAAAGTAGGCATGAGTGAAGATGGGTGAGAGAGTGACAGGTGTTTTGTTTGTACTCGCCTTGGAAACTTGTGAGTAGCTAAATCATGACTGTGGAGCCAATTTAGTATCCGTTGTCATAGCTGTCTGATTATTTGCTTAAGCAGATGAAAGTAAGCATGTTGAGAGAAAATTATTCACACAGAATTCATTGCACAGTAAAGTGTGGACGAGCTTTTGTTTTAACATAATGAAAACAATGAAATAACTGTACGTTTTAAGGTCCTTGACACAGGTGTGCCATGTGTTGGAAATAACAAAGAACGTAAATGTAAGGCAGTGACTGATAACCTCAGTTTTATTTTTGGCTGTTGATGCAGTGTGGTCACATGATAGGCCTATGGGACATGTTTTGACCATAGAGGGTCGTCTTTACTTCTGACTTGCAGTCGGATATTACATTTTCTCCGTTATAACTATAAAATACTCGTCAACCTGTAGAAGGTTTGATCCAACAAGGCTTTTGCGCTAATACCTCGTCGTATAGAATATATGTTAGAAATTCCTGTTTAACAAGTTTATTTATGTTAATACTTACGTTATTCATGTCTCCAGGAATTATTTTATTCTATGTTGTCTAACCAAATGCTGAAAGACAATGAAGAAGACAATACCGCTATAATCTGTGATGTTGAAAATAAAAATACAGAAATAAGATTTGTAAATCTCTGCAACATGTCTATTGAAACACTTGTTAAGTGGAAAGCCAGCAGAGAAGCATTCTGGGCAGTACTTGCAAGATCTTTTGATGGCGTTTGTATGTATGTGTGTATTGTGTGTGTGTGCTTGTGTGTACGCCGGCCTATTCAGTACTACACAATGAGTTGTGGCATTACAAAAGAACACGTACTCGATATTCTCTTTCTTCCGAAGAGATATAAATTGAAGCTAGATTCACACTACGGGTACGCTCACGGTCAGCTAACGGTCAGGGAATATATTCTTTGCCTGTCTGTAACTGCATCCATTCATTCCAACGGTCACGCTTACGTCACGGGGTCCTCAAGCGAGCGCGGGTGTTTTTCGAAAGAATATTCGACCCAAATTTTTATTGTTAAGTTTTTAAAAGCAAAGTGAACTGCACTAGAGTGTCGCAAAAGCGTTCAGTGTGAATTATTGTACCCAAATTCCTGGCCGTGAACTCACCTTGAGCTGAGCGTGAGCGTGCCCATATTGTGGATCACGTTGGAAAGATCAACAAGTAATGTTAGAGCAGTCATTCATTCAGTTTCGCTGCATGTTTTATTCCGCTATTTTTTGTTTTGTTTTCTGTTCATTCTTACCCAGTGTGGGAGAACATTTTATTCATAGGGCCTTTGAAGATAATATACGATATTCCTATAAATAATTTTGATATTGGATACGTCATGAATATATTACTGCTACTACTACTAGTGCTACTGCTACTCGTACTATTGCTACTACTACCTCTGCTGCTGCTGCTGCTACTGCTACCAAACCGTTTTATAATAATTTATTTCTTATTCATTTGTGTGCTGACTCAACAGCCTAATGGCCAATTGTAAAGTCAGCATTAATACACAAATACAACATACGTACGTAAAAAAGCAGACAGAAACAAAGGGAACAAGACACAAGACAAACTAATGCAATGAACTTAAATTGGTTCATTCTGGTATGCATATTGATGATGTTTTTTCATATGTAATGCTACACGTGTCAGTTAACTAAGAACTCAGAAATGAAGGAGTAAAATCATACGTTATTATGTAGAAAGCAATAATAATAATTCAATTCAATTCAATTGAATTCTGGTTTATAATAATAATAATAATAATAATAATTAATAATAATATATTCAGTTTCGTAACAAATGATTTGAAGTGGCTGGCATGTTTCTTCTTTACAACAATGGTAAAAGAACAGGATGTAGGAATTCACCCCCCACGTTGGCGCAGGCCTTATGCCGTTACGGAGCAGAAACTGCAGATGGTAAAGTTGCAGATCATTCCAGTGAAATTAAATAAAAACTAGTAAGAGAAAGAGTACACGAGTTTCGTTTACATAAACTAGGTCAAGCATCATTTGATAAAGATGCCTCTAAAGTGGTTAAAACAGGAGAAGAACTGAACGGGCATATACCGGTATTTATACTGGCCATCCAATGTTGAGTGGTCCACACCAGCAGTAAATAGCATTATAAATGTATATATGCCTACAATCAAAATGCACAGCCACGTAGCCAAAGCGGTACACTAGCAGTTGGCCAAAGACATGAAAACGTCTTATATCTAATTTTCCATTTTACAAACATCAACCAACTGAAATATTAGAGAACATCGAGTTAGACTGGGATTAAGATATACAAATACAGACTAAATACCTAGACGTACGCCTTTATTATAGGCAAAGCAAGAAGGTCGGTGTTATTAACACTGCACTGCCATTAAATCATATCTTCCAATTGTGTGATGCCAGCAAGAGTCATAAATACGCGTACGTAGATTCTGCTGAATAAATCCAGCAGATGTGGCAACTGAACAATGTTGGTCCATATTCGGCACCCAACTGTCTCAGCTACAGACACAAACCATCAAATTCTTCCTGAAAAACCACACAGCTTAAAGTACTTGTCACCCTCAATACACAAAAGAGTGGTTCTGAATACATACCGTATAGCAAGGCGCGTCATGCATATCTTTTAAGTGGCTAACTGTGGTAGTTATAGATAAGTGTAATTAGCTAAGTTCATGGTGTTATAATATTTGTCATTTTTGTGTGAAGTGAGAGGAACTAATGAGCCATAGCAATCACAGTAACAATATAGACTGCCTTTTTTTAAATTTTTGGATTGAGAGGAGGGAAAACATTAGCTTTTGGAGAGGAAAATCAGCAGTAGGCCTAATCTGATCTCACCACTGATGCCTAAAAATACATTTCGGTTCGAAGTAATTAGTATTTATATCTAAGTAATAAGAATAGAGTTATATTTAATGTTTAAGTCTGAATTTATTTAGGATGTTAAGAAGCCAGATCAGATACACCAATTCGATAGTCCTATCCATGTACGCGCAAATGTCTGTGACATAAAAATGGAAATCCATACTGATTAACAACCCTGAACTAATGGTATAAATTATGCATGGATAAGGTAGGAAAAGAAATGAAAGAAACGCTAACTTGAAACAGGTCCCTTTGCACCCCGAAGCCGCTCAGGACGTGGACCAACCTTCCCTGACAGGAATCTTATAGGCCAGTCTTTTTCAGCAGTTATTTTCTTACTTTCACCTTAGGAAAATTTAGGCATTCTTCATGGGCGACGCAAAATCTATGTTCAAAAATATTACTTACTTTTTTTTTCTGTGATGCAACAGCCCAACTCGGGCCTCGGCCGCCTCATTTTTGAGGTTTTTGGGTCACACACAATTAGACACACACAGCCGGTAGGACTCCTCTCAGCGAGTGATCAGCTCGTCGCAGGGGTCGCAACCTACACAACACACAACAAACACAAGAGACAAACTTCCATGCCCTCACCGGGATTCGAACCGTCAATCCCAGCAATTGAGCAGCCCCAGACCTACGTTGTAGACCGCATGGCTACCGGGATCGGTATTACCTAATTATTCTTCATAAAATAGCATCCTTCTTACCGATTTGCCTTAAAATCCCATGCCGTCATTTATACGTTTTAATTTCATAGGGATACTATATTACACTGCGACCCAACGTACAGACATTTTTAGAACTGTCCTGAATTTACTTTAACTTACTGTGTTAGTTTTAAGCAGGTGGCATTTCTTTTTAATTTCTATCTACAATTAATGTGAAATAAGAGCTTGCAATACCTTCATAAGTCCCAAAATTTAAGCAGCTGGGGCCATGAAAATAAATATGTGAGCGAAATACCCATGGTATACACTTCATTTACTTATGCTTACTTTAACTACTATGGTAGACATTCCAGGCTTTATTTTGCTCTTCTTGACACATATGAATCTTCTTGTATTTTTCGTTTAGCTGCGTACATTATACTGTGTTCTGCACTCTGTGGCTGTATTTCTTTAAAACATACGCTTTTACTCCCTCTTCCTTACTTTCTCGTCCCTTATAGTGTATAAGTATATTACCGAATCTAAAAATCTGTGTAGCGTCGACTAAATGAAAGGTGCTTGTTTAGGGGTACTTCAGTTGTTTCCCTAGGCAGCCTAGATTCTCAGTTCTCTTATTTGATTACTGAAAAATGTTACTTTTGCTTTTTCACCAAATAGTGTTTGCTGCGATTTTTCGCCCAAGTCTCTTAGGTAGAGCCAAACTGAAACTATTTTCGTACGTGAATGACCGAGATTCGCGTACTTTCATGTGAGCTTTTAAATCGATGCAGCCAAAGTACAATCGACTATTTTCAGTGGTATCTGTCACCCGTGTTGTTTCAATCGACTGTCTTCAGTTTTATCCCTTACCTGTATTGTTTCAAAACCTGCGCACATTGTTTGCTTTGGATCTTGCCCGATCCACCTGACAGCAGATTTGGTCACTCATGCATTGGTCGAATGTTGGTAGCCATGGTGTAATAGATTATCTAGAAGAGTTCTTTTCATCATGTTTACAACTGTCAATGCAAAATTGAATTTCACTTCGAATTCCCCCTGTTATTCCCCCCCCCCCCCCATCGCGCGACAGCCCTTAGTGGGCCAGGGCTTCCTCATTTTCGAGGCTTCATGATTACACTCAGACACACCACACTCGGTAGTACTCCTCTGGACGAGTGATCAGTCCGACGCAGAGACTTCTACCTGACAACACACAACACTCTCAAGAGGCAGACACCCATGCCCCCGACGGGATTCGACCCCTAAATCCTAGCAAGCGAACGACCGAAGACCCACGCCTTACACTAATCAGGTACGTTTGCAAAGTCGCGAAAGCGCCTATTACCTTTGTCATGTCCATCCGTCTGTCAGCAAGTGTCAGCGCATCTTCCATTCGACGGAATTACGTGACATTTGATATTGGAGCTTTTTATGTAAATCTGTCGAGGGATTCGAAACTTGATTAAAATCGGGGGGGAAATATCGGGCACTTTACATGAAGACGTAAGTAAGTGTCATTGTCACCGGAGACATTAGATTGCAATAAAAGCTGTCTCTTCGAGTGATATGATCTCAGGACGTTAGGATAGCCGAGGAGGTATAAACATTACGCGAAAGCGCCATAGTGTTACGTTATACCTACACTGCCTATCTTGTTTTACTTCTCTCAGAGTTGCAAGACATTTAATATAATGACAGATGATGAACGTAAGCGCTGTGTTTCAAGTGATCGAAAGCATGTGCATAATTACGTTGTAAATGATCTAAAACTCGACGATGACGAGAAAAGAAATTCCGCTAGATACGTCAATCTTATTGGCATCAGTAAAGTATTTGAATTCCACATATTGTAACTTAGATCTAAGTAAGGTAAAATACAGCACCAGGAGGCTGTCCAGGGAGGAAAAGAAAAAAGTTATAGCCCTAATTAATTTAGTAAAATTAATTTAATCTTTATAATTTTTTATTTTTGGGGAAATCGATTGACGAAAGTGTTTTATCGCTGTGCCTATGAACAAGCTATGTCGTAAATGTGTACTAACAAGATGGTAAATGATGCAGCCAGTGATTTAGCACGCTGACTTTGCCAAGGCGATCTTTGCTCTCAAAATGTCGTACGGTTTCACGGTACACGCGCAAATGTAATTTCATTTACACCCATAAGAAAGGTACGGATAGAAGTTTATTTACGCTCGTAAGTAAAGTATGGCTTTTACTGGGCCGATTTTCATGAAACTCACAAAAATCAATACGGTTTTGTGGACGGCTTCTTTACCGCATTTTATCCAAATCGAAAGAAAGTGTAACAAATAGGGTAACATTTCATTTCGCCCTTAACTAAGTTTGGATTCTACTACATAGATTCTCTAGAAAGTCCCAATTACTTAGCAGCATTACATAGAGATCTTTACCGAATTTCGTTCAAACCGGTCCATAAATGTGGAAAGTACGGGTACAAATTCCATTGTACCCTGAAGTAAATTATGACTGAGACTGTGCCGATCTTTACGAAACTTACGCTTCGTCAATAATTTTCTGTAAAGGGCACCTACACTGCATTTCATAAGAATTTGACAAAAGCTGAGTATATGATTCTAGGTAAAATAGACAGACGGACAAAAGGACTTGGTCTCCACATAAGGCTTTTTATTTGACTTTGTAAGAAACGCCTAAAAATCCAGATTTAATTTTCTATGTGTCTGTGGGAAGATATTTGGGTCTAAAAGGAGGAAGTAACAGGAGAGTGAAGAGAATTTCATAGGAGGAACTTCATGATTTGTATTTCTGATCACATATTATTCAGGTGATCAAATGAGCGGGATAAGTGGCCCTTTTGGGGTAGAAGAGAAATGCATATGAGGCTTTGATGGTGAAACACGAAGGAAAGAAACTACTTGGAAGATCCAGGCAAAGATGGGAGGATAATATTAAAGTAGATTTTAAAGAGCTAGGATGTCAGGTGATGAACTGGATTGATCTGACGCAGGATAGGGACAAGTGGCGGGCTGTTGTTAACACGTTGATGAAACTATGGATGCCATAAAATGCGGGCATCATCTCGTCTAGCCAAAAACTATTAGAGTGTTAGAGTAGTACCTGAGGACAAAACGTGGGCTCTCCACATATGGTGAATTTCATATTTCCTTAAGGACATTTTTGTGGTGAGAGCAGAGCGGTCATATTAACGATGAAGTATTACTTCTGTTCGACAAATGTAATCAGTTTTCCTTTGAAGGTCAAATACTCGGTACAGTGCCTAACCCTATCATTGGATATGCTGCTAGTACTTCATGATGAGAATAGTATCTCATTAGTCTTACTTCACCGTGCATTTTTAAACTACAAAGAGTCACCAACAAATGCACAAACCATAAATAAGGTATAAATCAACCTTTTATCATAATTAAAACCCTACACGAGCCGAAACATGTGTACGGTTTTAATTATGATAAAAGGTTAATTTATACCTTATTTATGGTTTGTGCATTTGTTGGTGACTGTTTGTAGTATCTCATTACTTAGGGTAAAATAAAATAGAATTTAGACGAGGACTATACTGACAGTGACTCTCACGATTCGCATTCATAACTAACAATTCCAATGTGTAGCGAAGTGTATCGAAACCAAAACCTCGCAGTTCGAAAAGTTACTTCGAATCTTATTCAAAATAGTTTGAAATGTGAAGATCTAATAACGGAGATTTGTGGTGTACTGACATTGCAACAAATAACTAATTTGAACATTTAGGCCTGTCTTATATTTAACAATAATTTTACGATAAATATTTATGCTATTTACACTTGTCACAATTTACACTTGAATATGCATAAATTGAGAACTGCCTCTTACCTCTCGAGATAACCTACATGCAAATAAGTTAAAACGTTCGCGTGTTAGAACATTTTTAAAGCTGTAGATCCTGTTTTATTTTAAAGATCCATACTTGCGTTGCCTTATACCTGCATATTTCAAGTTTGCCGCCTAGCATGTTTCATTGGCGACATCTATAGCCACATTCTACATATAAGTCCTGGTCCTCCCTACATTAAACATTAGGGAATTTGCGCGAAAATTGATGTAATGTACAATGTACAATTATAAAGGGATTTTTGTAAATGCAGTTTGTACACTCCCCTTTATTCTTCTATTGACTTATATTGTAGTCTGGAAAAATTATTTTTCATGAAACCCATAGAGTTGCGACGTGAGGAGAAGTCGTGACTTCTTATGGCCCAGTTCAACTAGTTCTAGGAAAAGTACTGAGTCACTGCAAATCCATCTGTCAGGTTACACCTGATTCAGGTACTTCCAAACAGAAATTGCATCTTGATGGAAGTACACGTCTTGAATCTTCAGACGCTCCAGTTGCAACACAAACTGTTCTCGTAACTTTGCCAAAAATTTCGGTTTTTCAACACTTCTTGTACCGTAAAATGACATTTTAAATTATCGTGCATGTTATTTTGATATTACTTGTGCATGTGCCTTTTTACACGCAGAAGTGTACAATCTCTATTTCCTGGTATAAACATCCTTCTTTCATGATTCTTTTCACGCGGTGCTCAGTTGTTTCTCACGTAATTGCAGCCATTTTATTGACTTGTATGTAGCTTTTATTCCCAGTATGCATTTTATTTTACTGACACTGGCCTATGCACTATTCATGATGTTTATAGCCATATCCCATTTTTCGAGCGGAAGCTCCTGTAATTTCCAGATATTTATTTCTACAGGTGAAGACCTGTCATAAATTCGTGACGCATTTTCTATTGTCTGTATCTCCGTCCTGACTGCGAAGAAGACTGTAACATCTGTATGTGCTTACTTTTCGTTGGTTTGTCGGAATACCTGTCATCTCTCTTTCTATCAGCAATAAGCTTGGGCTGTTTGCTTTTGTGTACAGATCAGCCACTAGGTAACTGAGGCGAAGTGGTCTGCTTGATTTGAGACAAAAAAAATAAATCGTTAGACAAAATCTTCGATCGGGCTTTTGAGTATTTCAGTCACATTCACGGCTTTCATATTACATCCATAGCGCTCCAAGATGAAATATATAAGTCTATTCGAGATATATCTTCTTCCCTTTCTTCTTTTTCACAGTCGTCTCGCACTTCCTCATGATTTGGCAAAAATGCCTTTTGAAATTCCGGTTGATAGGATATCTGTTCAAAATCGATTTGAAGTCGAAAGTTACCACTGGGCCGCAACTTTCGGCGATTGTTAAGGAGAAATCACCTTAAAATCCATCTGCGTGGTCACATCTATCCTTCTCATGTGGTCCCTGCGATCTGTGGTTTTCTCTAATTTCTGCCTGATCTTTATAACCCGTTACATGGAAGGGCACTTTATGGTGTTTGGTAGCTTATATAAAATATTTATACTAGGAAGACGTAAGTTGCGAATATATTGCAGTAAGACAAAGAATGCCAGGAAGGGCTTTTTGCCAGAAACAATACGAAACCGTTTATATACAAGACTGCTTGCGCGGATACAAAAGCACCCCTTGAAGTGCTCATAATGGTGGCTCCCATAGTAAACGTTCGATATTCTTACCGGGTCTGAACATGATATATATTTCCTGTTGAGAATTTGTACTACGTCATTTAGGATCTTCTTGTAGCCTTCAAATCAAGCCGGCGGCCATTGCATTCCTTTTAATTTCAGAAGGATTTAAGACATTGTCAATGCAACTGTTTTAGACTATCTACTATCTAATTCTTAATGACTGTATAGAATGTGTTGTGCTGTACGTGTTTCGACTATATTAATGGCCATCTCCCTGAGCTCAACTGATACACAAAGAGAGGCAGCATAACTTTGTTGTTCTCAGTCCTTTCTGTACGTGTTAGTCGAAATCCTGATGATGATCACGTGGATGTAGCGTTTTTAGGCGCGTTCGCAGAATTGCGAAAAGCGACTGTTAGCTTCTTCCTGTCTGGCTGTCCGCATGGAAAAACTCGGCTCCCACTGGACGGATTTTCATGACATTTTATATTTGAGGGTTTTTCGAAAATCTGTAAAGAAAATTCAAGTTATATTGTAATCTGACAAGAATAACGGGTACTTGACATGAAGAAATATGTAAATGTATGACAATATCTCGCTGAATTCTTCTTAGAATAATAAATGTTTCAGACAAAGCTTGTAGAGAAAATCAAAACACATTTTATGTTCAATATTTTTTTCCGAATATCGTGCCGTTTATAATAAAAAATATGGTAGAATCAGACATGCCACAGATGACAATATTATGCTGCGCAGAAAAGATGCGATTTGCACTCCAGATAACTAAGGCAAGACTACAGACACGCACTCATGTAATATGTCATATGTATTGCTTTTCCACGGCAACAGGCTTTACACAAATTCGCCTAAATGTTACGTTTTATGTACATTGTCTATCTTGTTATCTATGTAAGAACGTCACAGTACACTTGCTTGAAACAGATTCATTTGAAGTGTTTATAAAGCCATCCTCGTCTCAGCGATCTGCAGCAAATGTGTCCACTTAGCTTCTTTATTTTCATTCCATCACGTCTTTCGCGCGGCATATTACTCATTTTCACAGCGTAGCCTACAGAATTAAGACATAAATGGGATATTGCTTATGTCCGAGTAATTCTTTTCCGAAACTAAGAAATGGATTTTGTTGTAGATTAGTTGTTGCTTATATCTCTCAAGTAGACCTAGAAATCCGCTTTACAACAACCTTCAATTTAAATTTATAGATTTTTCGCACAAAGAATTTTTAACATAAAACACTTATAATCCCCACTCTATATAAGATATAGAACTTATATGATCTACAGATTTTATTTGAAATATGTTTCTATGTGGTGAATATTTAACGAAACCCAAGGAAATAATTTCTGGCTAGATGATATTTCAAAAATAATTCCAATCTGCAACACAACGGGACTGATTAGTATCTTAATTTACTTTTATTTTTTCTACTAAAGAAAATTAATGAGTACGTATTTAAGTACTGTTGTAATTCCTGTACGTGATGTGAAAAAGTTTGAGCTCAAAGATAATTAAATTTAATGTGAATCAGTGAAATATACACAGGTCCGTAAGGGTATGGTTTGTTTGCTCTTCTGTGCAGTTAGTGTTAGGAGTATGAATGAAATGCGACTTGAATGTAAAAGTGTGCTGCCTGTGGTGGTGAAGCCAAATATTACCTCGATTCTCTCATTTCGTTTGTTCGCTCGGTATTTCACTTTTTGCTGCAGCCCCGCATGAGATCATCCTTTGTGATAGACTTAACAACAGATCTGATTCTGTTCGATATGATAACAAAATCAACAATTGCACTTAAGTGTATGAAAGTATATTATACACACCCATACACTTCCTACATGTTTCGGCCACTCATGTGGCCATCTTCAGGGAGGTGCATTACAAAGGGTAGATACCTATCTTTTATAATGCACGCGATGGCGCAGTTGGTTGAGGCACTGCGCTGCAAGCCGGAACGTCGCGGGTTCTATTCCCGATGGTGTCATTGACTTAATCCTTAAGGCAGCATGTGGCCCTGGGGTCGACTCGGCCTCTAACAGAAATGAGTACCAGGAATATTTCCTGGAGGGTAAAGGCGGCCGGTGCGTAAGGCTGACAACCCTACCACCTTCATGTGCCGATTGTCTGGAAATCTGGGAGCCTCGACCTCCTGGAACCCTAAGGGTCTGTCCAGGACTGTAAAGGGATTACTTTATCTTCCTTGATTTATGTAGTGGTGTAGTAGTAGTAGTAGTAGTAGTAGTAGTAGTAGTAGTAGTAGTAGTAGTAGTAGTAGTAGTAGTAGTAGTAGAGACTGAGGTATCCAAGTTTCTAATATACTCTCCAATCCAGCAGCCTGGAAAATTCTGTTTTAGACCTTCAAGAACAATTTCTAAACATGTTGGAATTTCACTGTTGAAAAAAATTGAAGAAAGTAAAGCACTCTCATCTTCACGGATTCTCGATGTTCTAAAAGGCAATTTTCTGAGCTGACGTATTGAAAGAGGTATTTCTAAAAATTATCGGTCCAGCTCTCCAGACTTCACTCCGCTAGACTTTGAAAACTGAGGACATGGACGGTTCTACATGAAGATTCTGCGACACTATTAAGTATATATCTCCGGGTATGGCACAAATTGAAGTACTGTGCACAGCGAAAAACTAGATTAAAAAATACATAAATTTCAGAGTTACCTTACGTATTGTGATTTATTCCTGTGTGTAGAATTTATTTTTATAAAATACCTTGGAAACCGGTATCTAACTCTAAAAACGCTATAAACCAGTAGCATTTACTCAAAACTAAAATACTAGGATTAGTTCGTGTGAATTGTGATAAGATATAAGAAGCAAATAGAGAATATTGGATGGAATAAGTGGTTTCACCAAACTTCGAGGAGATTACCGATTCTACAAGGGTTGTATTGTTGCTTTCTGGGTTACGGCAATTTGGAGGCTGTTAGTGGATATCAACGTGTCGGTGGAACCTACCGGATCTCCCTTTATGCCTACAAGTGCTATAATAGATTCTACAATGTTTATATTGTTGTGCTCTGGGTTACGGCACTGTCTAGTCTGTTAGTAGTTAGCAATGTGTCGGTGGAACCTACCGGATCTCCCTTTATGCCTACAAGTGCTGTAACCGACGCCACAGTGTTTGTTTTTTTCTTTGTGTGTGTACAGGGCTATGGCATTGTCTAGTCTGTTAGTGGTTAGCAACGTGTCGGTGGAACCTACCAGATCTGCTTTATGTTACAACGCATTAGAACATAATATTAGTTTTCACTGCTATGAAAACCTCAGACAATGATAAGTGGGTCCCAGTCACCACAGCGTGGCTCGTCCTTAGGTTGCGGATGGAGGAGACAGCCTCCAGGTATGGAGGGTAGTTGCGAATATATTGAACAAGCAGTCGCAGACAGCCGACAAAAGGTGATCCTGCAGCTTGGGGGTTGTGTGAGGGGCTAACAACCCTTCACTGTAAAAACTTAACACGTTACGAAATTGAATACAGAGCCTCGGTTTTAAACCATAATTTTCCTCTTGTTTTATATGGTTGCGAAATTTTGTCTTTTACATTGATGTGAAGCCTTAATTTCTTTAATACAACATAAGTTGTGTTTGACGGATATATTTATTGGTTATTATAAAGCTAACATAACTTGATGAGTCACATAAACATAATGCTCATATTTGTAACGTGCCTTCCTTGGTTGGTTGCTTGGTTGTTCATGTATTTCCCGCAAGAGTGTGAGAGATGGTAGAGCGCCTGTTATTGACCCACCGGCGTCGAGGGCTCCGTCGTCACTACAGTGGTTGGTAGTACATGTATTTCCCGCAAGGGAGCTTTATGTATTTCCTTGATGTACCATGTGTGGATGTTTTGTTTATTCTGCGCTGGATTAACTGGCTGTACAAAAAACGATTATGTATTTATTCTCAAAATACCAATAATTCCCAGTGATGTACCATTTCAATTTAGGCGATTGCAGTTTCCACTCCGCCTTTTATTTGCTATGTCCATCAACAAATACAAGGGAAGTTCCTTAAAGTTTTAGATGTTGATCTTGAGACTAACAGTTTTCCTCATGGACAGTTATATGCAGCGGGTTTCCGAGTTGGAAGTGCAGAACTTTCGTACTTACAGGCCCCTGCGAGACATACCAAAAATATAATGTATCAAGAGGCATTACATGAAGTGCAACCTCACCCTAGATGGTAACCAACAATATACATTTTACAGAATGTTGTGCCGTAGAAGTGCGTAATTTAATATTGTATTTTAATGTTATGATTATTTGGGTCTTAAGTAACAACGTCTCTTTGGGAGAACGGGTATGTGAACTAGCTATTTTAATAAATTCAATCAACAAGAACAATCTAGTGTATGTGTAACGTAATTTGAATTGTTTCTTAGGCCTAAGCTCCTACTTTACAGAGCATACATTATCTTAAAACAACTTTGTCTTCAGCCTCAGTCCTTACCTTATGGACAGAGCAATCTCTCGTAGTTATGGCATTATAATGGATCAGGTGTTTGGATGAAGTTTTACGTTTCTTCTGTAAGCCAGATTCTTATCGACACTGTCGATAATTATCGTGTATTATTAAATAATTTGGATTGTTAATTGGTATAGAGTATTGTTGTAATCGATTGTTAAGGATGACTGTCGACTATTATCATTCATTTTTAATGCGGTGTGTCTCACTAACTCGCTTCCTCACTCACTGACACCAATAATATTCACGCGCTACTCCGCAGGCTCCTGCATTGGACGTTTCTTTATTCTTAAACCAAACGAAGCGTTAATCCCGCCTATCGGAGTGCTGCTGTCTGGTTGTGCTCTATGACCTGCTCATGCTCAACTGTTTAGTTAGGCTCAGCTCGTACGTACCTCGCAAAGACCTATGTGATCTGTTATAACATGTGCTCGACGCTCAACTCTTTCTTCAGCATCAGCGCGGCCTGACATCACTGGTTGGCATGGCAGTCGGGATGTGTCTCAGGCAGTAACTCACTCAATCGCACAAGGGTATTATATAAGGTAGATTTTAAAATTCTGTCACTCAAACCCTTCCCGAAGGCACCAAGGTGCCCGCGAGCCTGTTGTAGGCGACATCTGTTCTGGTCTCTTACAGGCCGCTTTCTCTGGTCTGTCGTGTCTGCAATTTTGCGCGTACATGCATCTGTCCGTTCGAAATGCTTAAAAAATTTGGCCAATCATAAAAGCTGAATATAATTGTAAATCAAAATCATATAGACGAAGAAATTAAGCACAGATTAAATTCTGCGAATTCTGAGAACTGTAATTTTCCTGTTGTTTTATATGGGTGTGAAGCTTTGTCTCTCACAGGAAGGGAAGATAATAGGCTGAGGGTGTAAGAATATGGTGCTGAGGAAGATATTTGGGTTTAAGACAGGAAGTACCTGGACACTGGGAAACATTTCGTAATGAGGTGCTTCTTATTTATATACCTTACCAAATATTATTCGGGTGAATAAATCAAGGAGGATGACTGGGGTATATGGTACGCATGGGGAAGAAGGGAAGTGCATACAGGATTCTGATGAGGAAATCTGAATGAAAGTATTACTTGGAAGACCTAAACTTAAAGGAGTGGGTAAGATTAAAATGGACCTTGAGGAAATAGGATGGGAGGGCGTGGACTGGATTAATCTGGCTGAGGGTACGGACAAGTGGGAGGCAGTTTGTGAACACGGTAATAAACTTTGGTTTCCATAAAATGCACGGAATGCTGATGAGCTGTTGACTTCTAAAGAAGGACTGTGCTCCATGGAGTTAGTTATATGTTGGAACTAATCATCCAATTTGAATTATAATGTAACTTTTTAAGTTTACATACAAATCATTTCTCGTATCTTATAAGACCGAATTATTACCTACAGTCCGTTAATGCCCAGTGCTCACTAACATGAACAAACAATTTTATTCGTATTAAGATATCAACACATATCAATGTTAGTGCTTGTTCTAGTATTATCTTCAGTCGACACGACAAGACATATTTAGAAGATTCGTACTTACACCATGAAAGGCGTAACATTTTGAAGTTCCCGCCACTTATTGTCCTTAGTGCCTGTATTGTTCCAGATGTAACGCGTGTATTTGGGAATAGTCCTTAGTAGTCCATTATCCCTTACACACCTATAGAACACCTACTAATTTTCGTACTGTAAATTACGATTCACTTAATACTTTTCGCGTATTTAACTGTGATTCACTGTAGTATACAGTATATTGTATTGTCCATATTCCGATATAATTTTCAAATAAAAAGCTAGCATAAGAATTAAAACAAATGTTATGTTTCTTATCGTCGTACCTCAAATTACTGACTGAAGAACTGAATTGATTTTTTCAAGACTAAATTTAGAAGCTTTATTAGACTCTAATGGGATTCTTCTAGAAGTAAATGCTCTTGAACAGAATGCAGGACAAAATCTGAACATATAATTAGGTAATGAATTCTTTGAAAATCTGACAAAGTTAAGATGTTTGGGAACAAGTCTAACAAATCAAAATTGCATTGATGAAGAAACTAAGGGCTGATTAAACTCAGGGAACGCCTGCTACCATTCGGGATTCATGAAATGCAGGGAACTTCTTGACTAGCTGGGACGATCAACTGTTCAAGAAGGACTTTGCTGAATGAAGTTAGTTAGTTAGTTAGTTAATGTTAGCATTGCTCAGTGCTTGCAAGAAGGAGCGTACTTAGAAGTAAAAGCAATCCCATTACAGGCCTGGACAGACCCTTAGGGTTCCAGGAGGTTGAGGCTCCCAGATTTCTAGACAATCGGCACATGAAGGTGGTAAGGATGTCAGCCTTACGCACCGGCCGCCTTTACCCCCCAGGAAATATTCCTGGTACTCATTTCTGTTAGAGGCTGAGTCGACCCCAGGGCCATAGTACGACCGAAACGATTATGTCAATGAAGAATTCCAATGACACCATCGGGAATCGAACCCGCGACGTTCCGGTTGTACTTAGAAGTGCTGTTAGTAATTCCAAAATAAAATAGCTCCAGGTATGTGTTATGGGCGATGCTGTGGCTTTTACCAGGTATACAGTATAGTAAAGTTTCCACAAAATGGATCTAACGCTGTGTAGCTATAAGAGCTGCTAACTTGGGTGGGGGTTGGGTAAAGGAAAAAACCATGGTATTATTTGTCAGTTTTCCGTGCGTAAAATTGTATTTAACTAATAAATAGTAATATTACGCAATATTCCAGTCCCCCTTCAGTTAAGTCTTGTTAATATTACGTGGTACTGAATCATTGTTAGTGAAGTAGTTCCGTTTCCTGAATATAATTATTCCAGTAAGTCCACCCGGGTTAGGTCTACTGCTAACCAGATGATCATTATTTTATACTGACTCTACAGTAATTAACAGCACAGGAAAATTGCCATGAAATGAAAAAATAACATAAATTAAATTTCGTGATGATAATTTTTATTTGGTGAATAATCTACTGAAAATCATATATGTGTCTGAGAATATTCCTCCTTATCACTATTTACATACACCAACTGGATGCAACTTTATTTAAAAAACTGTATAGTTTTTTAAAACATATTTAAAAACTTTTTAAAACCCGGCATATGTTTCGGCTCCTATAGAGCCATCTTCAGGGGTGTATTGTCGTTAAAACTGCATATATTAAAACGTCGTTTTCATTGGTTCACTTTTAGGCAAGGTTTTTCACTTTCCCACTGCTTGGTATGCACAGACACTATTTGTTATTCGTACTAAAATAATATGTTAATGTTGATGCATGGTACTGGTTTATCTTGTTCATTAGGTCGTATTTTTCATGGTGTAGGCTGTACTGTTTGTGTGTGCGTCTGATGCTGTAGTATGTTTACTCCTTATATTCCACAACCGAAAATATACCCAGAATGCATTAGGTTTACAGGATATTTAGATCTAAAGGATTAATTTGCCCCTTCTTGCAAGGAGTCATTATTTTCATTGTGCCCTTTGTGGGAGTTAAGTGGTCGACAAATGCAATTAATGTGACAGAAAATGCTTTAATCGTGAGACATGTATTCCGTTCATGTAGAAAAAGCAGAAGTAATGGCCCACATTACCAGACCAATCCTAGACACGCTGTGAACATTTCCAGACGAACAGAATTCTACACTTCAACCTCTTCACGTCACTACGTCAGATGCCTATTTTCGGATACTTTTAAAAGAAAGCATTTTTCATGGCTCCACGCGGAGGAAATGTACAGGACCTGCGTGGAAAAGAACATCACACGTGTAGTGCCCTGCACATCGAACGTCGCGGTCGAGTGAATAACACTCCTGCTTTGTATTTGGAGCCTACCCGCTTCGAAAATTGATACAAAGTAGGCTGTCACAATGGAGGTTCTACAGTCTTCTTCAGCCTCTCATACAAAATTTTGGAGTACTGCTTCTTCTATATCATAATTGATCTGCTCACATAGTAACAGCCTTCTTGTGGTTGTCCTAATCACTAATATGTTCCAATATATTGCAGACATTTTAGTTTCTAATGTGTGCCAAATACATTTTAAACACTACAATGTCCTTTGTGTCGCGGTAACACGAAGTTACCTCGTACTTGTGCTACAAATGTCCATTACTAGCTTTTTAAAGTTTACATGTGGACAAGTTTTTAGAAACAAAGAAAGACAAATTATCTAGGATTTATTGAGCTTTAATAGAAATAAAATTGCTTGGAAAAATACATTTGGTTGCAAGATAAGCTTTAGTGTGTATGGAAAGGTCAATCGCTTGTAAAAGTACTTCACATATTTCTGTGTCTTCCCTAAGAAAGGGTTGTTTCACAATTTTACTGCATATTGCCACTGCCTACGTGCATAATATTTGCTTATTTATTTATGGTTTATTAACGACCCTGTCAATAGCCTAGATCATATAACGTCGAAGTTAGGATGATAAGTGAACTGTAATTTGCAAAAGATGTGAAAGAATGCGGTCGTGGCCTAATATGAAGTGTTACCCCGGAATTTGTCTGGAGAGACTGAGGGCAGCCACAGGAAGTCTTAGTCAAGACACTCAGTGTCCCGGACACGATTAGATCCAGGTACTTTATTCTGATTTCACCGTGCATTTTTGAACATAAATATTGTTTTACACCAACCAAATGCACTTATTTATTTAAGAAACACTGAATGTTCTATAAAATATTAGATAAAATCCCCTACATATGTTTCGGCTTATCGATAAGCCATCCTCAGGGGGTGTCACAACTGCTTGTTTTTAAAAAAACACGTACACATATTGATCCTCTGTAAAGGAGTATAGTCATCGCCATATCTCACTAGACTTTCTTTTACCACTTGTTACGTGGTAATGTACATTTGTAAAGTGTACAATTAATAGGAAGTGCTTTTAAGAACGCATTTGTGCACGTAACAAGTGGTAAAAGAAAGTCTAGTGAGATATGGCGATGACTATACTCCTTTACAGAGGACCAATATGTGTACGTGTTTTTTAAAAACAAGCAGTTGTGACACCCCCTGAGGATGGCTTATCGATAAGCCGAAACATATGTAGGGGTTTTTATCTAATATTTTATAGAACATTTAGTGTTTTTTAAATAAATGAGTGCATTTGGTTGGTGTAAAACAATATCAATATTTAGATCCAGGTAGTTCACGAGGACGAATTTCAGTCCTTGCTACCTGAGGCGTTATCGCGCTGTATTTTGTGACGCTGCTGCCGTAAGTTACACATCTTCTTGTTGAGGTTTCCCTGCTTCTGGTATATGACGACACATCACGGGATAGTCGTTTTCCAAAGGTCCGAGAAAACATAATGCTCTCATCTTCAAGGGCCAAAATATCATTCTTCTTGCAAATTTCGAGCTTTGAAAATGAGACCACTACGTTGTCTCTAAACGTGGTGAACTGATTACCCATATCTCACTAGAACGGAAACTTCAGCTATACGATTGCGAAAACCCAAATACTCGCAAAGCTACAGTGTTTTTGCCACTAAACACAACACATTTGTGATGTTAAAGTGGATTAAAGCAGATATTTATGACGAAATGTATATATCCTTTAACGGATTACGTCCCCTGCTGTGCTGTATCGGACAGTTAAAATCATGGAGGAACACAGAAAAACACACGCACACGGAGAGAACGTATCGTCCTTCAGAACCGCGTTCCTTTAGAAACTCGGCCTAAAATAACTCTACAGCGTCTAATGATATTCAAGTCTTTGATAACAGAAGAGTTTGGTTTTGGGCAGGTGGAGACAGAGAGGTGTTACATGGTGGGATACATTCTACATAGATCTTATGACTCCGAAAATAAGCATTCGGCATCCAGTTAACTTTAAGTGCCTCTACTGGCTACTCCCACACATTACACACCCTTATGAATGCTGAGCGGGTTGTGCGCCTGTGTGTAGGCTGTCCTATGTATAGTACTGGGATTTGACGCGGCAGTTGTAAATATTCGCTTATTTTACGACTGTGTGTAAATTACAGGGATTATGTAGAAACGAATGAGAAATAGTAAAATGAATGTAAACGATAAATTAGGAGGGATTTAAGAGAGAAATTTCTAATGTTATTTTTGCAGTCCTTTAGACGAACTGGCGAAAACCATGATACAAGACAGTCTAGTTGGGAACGCAATTGGGATTCCAGTCCATTATATCTCATGTAAGAGTTACGTTACGCTTTACTGCTGCGTCAACCTTCTCGGTTTTATGGTAGAATTCCAAAGTATGTTGTACTTTTGTAGGGTCATAATTCTATTTTAAGCTTAGAGTGTTCTTAGGAATTCTCGTGGATAAATATGAGTCTATTTTTGCTACTGTTTCACTTCCAGAAACACTTTCCTTCACATGTTTCAGTTTATATTCTGACATATGTACGTGTTCTAAGAATACTTGTATTATGAGTGATCCAGAATTGTATAAAAAGCGTGCATTCTTTTAAAAAAACTCTAATCAGGAAATACAACCCACAAGGCCCAATTTAAACAAATGCATACATTATATATTTAAATACTCCATCATATTTTGGCTTTCGCTTTGTATTCACCGTGCATCTTGATAACTAATTAAAAGTTTTAGAAACCAACATATGCACTATATTCTCATACGTAAGTCAATTACCCCTACATATGTTTCGGGTTTCAACAAGCCATCATCAGGGGGTCAAAGCTTTACGTATGCTTTACATCTATTAGTTCAATTTTTAAACAACTTGTACATCCACATAGAATACAATAAATCTTAATTCCCAATGGATTATGGTATTATTACTTCCAGCTATCGAATTATGTAAAATCCAGGGGAATGTGTTATAGTAGTTTTCCGTAAAAGGTTAAAAGTTTATTTAAAAAGTTACATACCTGTTTTTTTATAAAATTAATGGCAGTCTTGTTTTGTAAACAGGTTTTCTCGAGTAGGTTGAAGTTACCCTGTATTATGTTGTTACGTGTCCTGTGTTGTGATCTGCACCGACTCGAGAAAACCTGTATACAAAACAAGACTGCCATTAATTTTATAAACAACAATAGATATGTAATTTTTTAAAGAAACTTTTAACCTTTTATGGAAAACTACTATAACACATTCCCCTGGATTTTACACAATTCGGCAGCTGGAAGTAATAATACCATAATCCATTTGGAATTAAGATTTATTTTATTCTATGTGGACGTACAAGTTGTTTAAAAATTGAAATAATAGATGCAAAGCATACGTAAAACTTTGACCCCCTGAGGATGGTTTGTTGAAAGCCGAAACATATGTAGGGGCAATTGACTTATGAGAATATAGTGCGTATGTTGGTTTCTAAAACTTTTAAATATTTTGGCTTATTGGTCATCTTCAGGATTACCTTATATACAGTAAGATGATACACAAGAACATTATATACCCTGCCAACAATAAGAAAAATAAGTAAAGGAGGTACTACAAAATGTAGTGTTTGTAATCACATCAGGAAATTTTTTTATTTTATACTTATTCCCTTTACTTAGTTTTTTATTGTTGGCTGGGTATATAATGGTTTTGAATATCGTATTATTGTATTAAATTGTATCCCTGAAGACGGCCGACAGGCCGAAATATGTTGGGGTTTTTAAATAAATAATTTATATATCTACATAAAGAGTACCATGTTTGTTATTGCCTGGTTGAATTGGAGTAAACGATAATAATGTATTACAAAAATACATTGTTTTGGTAGTGCATCAATTAAATACATGGTACCATTTCCTGGGCATCCACAGCAGGAGGATAAACATGGAGGATAAATAAGTAATTTTTTTTTCAGACTAGACATGTAGTTTATAACTAATCGTAGTGTGCTATAAGGTAATTGTTATGACTGCCTAGAAGATGTTTTGTTCTGTCACTTTCTGCTTCTAACTTTCTGTGCTCATGAACAAACATTTAAAAATCTTGAAATCTGCGTCTCAGTTTTATATAGTTTTTATCGAATGACACAAAAAAAGTATCAGCGCATGATACTACACCTAAACCAGGAGCTTAGTTGCCAAAGAGTGCGGCCGACTTCTGTTCAGGTTCCTAATATTATCCATCGACTAAATATCTTATCACCTTTACGATTTCGGCACTAATAAATGCTGTTATATTTGTCAACATAATATAGTCGGTGCTTTAGTTATCCTACCTCTTAAGCCCTACATAAATTGGCATAGAGTAGAGAGTTCTTCGAAATATGGACCTAACACCATGAAGCACATCTCTTCTTGATAATCTAAACTCCATTTAAATTCTCAAGAAATTTTGCGTCTTTTATACAACCCGCAGGTTGACTGTCTTGTTCCCAATAACCTGCAATTCCGAGGCTTTTAGCTCCCAACCGATCACTCACCATAGAAGACTTACAGACTGTCGACCTCTTGTTCAATAGGCTTATGTCCGCTACCTGAAGACACGCCATGCAGGGACCCACTTATCTAATTATAACGCAGCACCCCTCGGAACCCTATATCCTTGAAGACGAAGGTGCTACTTTCCTTTGAAACGCCGGGAACCGATTACACAGTGACGTACATCATATCCCAGAAGAAAGGAATCCTTAGCACTAAATACTGTAGGCATATTACGTCAACCGACCTGAGTTTGTGGTGTATAGTGAGTCTCACTATTAAATCAGACGTAGGCCTACATTAAATTCCGTATAAGTAAATGTTTATACATGATGCATTTTCTATTCTAAGCAGTCTGAAGCAAGAAGATATCTAAGCACCAGTTCTTTTCTACTGTGCCTTAGACTATACCAATAAGAGTGCCAAGGAAACC
This sequence comes from Reticulitermes speratus, assembly GCA_021186555.1. NCBI lineage: Eukaryota > Metazoa > Arthropoda > Insecta > Blattodea > Rhinotermitidae > Reticulitermes > Reticulitermes speratus. Next base: position 31,430,410 of record JAJKFL010000003.1, on the reverse strand, counting down.
AGGAAAGTTGAATTAGAAACGTCAGCTTCTAGTGTGTTGGGTGAAATTCTTACCATATAGAAAAGCACAGAATATGTTGTAACAAGGAAAACAAAGAAATGTGGTACATTCAGAAACGAAAATGTTATTAGGAAAGTACAGGATCTCAGTTAAAAAAAAAATTCGCGCACGTATTAATCCTTTTATAATCCAGCGGCCTAATTACAAATCCATTTTGAACGCGTCATGGATTTAACCCAGGTTTCTCTGCAATGACCAACTAAGTGTTTGACTCCAGTGAATAAGAACCTAACATTACTGGATCCTGATGAGAACTGAACCACAGGAAAGTCGAAGTTACTGTCAGTCAGTCACTTGTTAGTAGGAATGGTCAGCAGAGCGGAATTTATACTGTTTTGCAAATTCTTGCGTCTAATTACTTCGGAAATTTCGATACTCTTTTTTTTTCATCACCTATAATAATTTTTTGTTTGTGTGTGGTGAAGGGCCCCGCAGCAGATGTTATGGACGCACTGCAGCCTTGTGGCTTATTGTGCAAACCTGTAATGAAGATGATTAGTTTTTCTTTTCCGTGTAATGGAGCACCGGTGGAATGAAATTGACAGGGGAAAACTGAAGTACTCGGGGAAAAACCTGTCCCAGTGCCACTTTGTCCACCACAAATCCCACTTGGACTGACCCGAGACCTGTAATGATACAGTTAAGTTCTTGACCTTGTTCTTCAAAGGAGCAATGTCTTGTTTTTTATTCGGAGATGTTATTAGAACTGATAATGATGCTTTGGGTTCTGGGTCTCAGGTTTTGGTTTTAATACAGGGTACGTGAAGAATATGGAAAACTGGAATAGAATTTTTTTCGCCTCATAATTCTTAGATGAGTCATCGCTTGGCACTGCAACTGAGGCATGTAAAGTTGACGGTCCTTCAGAACTAGAGGTAGAAGACTCCACGGCGTGTTGTTTTAGTCCTTTGTGGGGGTGGGACTATGCCATCCAGTACTGCAGCCTACAATGGGCTCAACGTAAAAACACCGAATAATTTACGCATACCAAAAAATACCGAGAATCGATTGTTTGATATTAACAGAGGGAAATGGAAGAACTCCGAAAGAAACCTGTTTCGGCGCCACTTTGTCCACCGCAAATCCGACACGCACTGACCTAGGATTGATTTCGGGCTTCCACGCTGAGAAGTAGGCGACTGACCGCCTCAGCTACGACATGTCCCCACTTTAAGGGGTAGGTGTGGTAATTGAGGCGGAAGCGCAGGTGCATTTGGGTTGGAATGTTGTTCTTGTCTGTTTACGTCCTATGTAGGCCTGCTAAATCCAAAATTTGTTGCGTCCTTTTCGGCTGCAATAAATTCAGCACCACGAGAAATATTTTTATTTGCGGGTTAACCTCCTTGCACTGTTATGATGATTCCATTTTCTTATCTTTACACTGTAGCAGGCGTATGTTTTCAGAGGACCCATGATGGAGCTACAGAGGGGCTGCAGCCTCTGGGTGGCGTGTGGGAAAACATGCGTCGTAAGAACTTGATTTTTTGTCCATATTGATTATGTTTACGTTTATGTTATGGCTACACTGCTAATCACAGATCAGTTCAGCAGGGCACTGCAAATGCGGAAAAAACTGTTGGACCCCCTGGGAAAATTAATAAGTTTTAATTCACCTCCAAGAATGAGCAATTCTTTTGAAAACTAGTAGAGCCCTTCTCACTATTTACGTGTTCACATTCCTTCTATGATGCACAGTTTAATAATAGGCGACAGGAAATATTTAATCACAATTAAGTAAAAAATTGCTACTGAACATCTTTCTGCCGAAGAAAGTGTAGCAATTTGTCTTTTTCCTCTGAGACCTGCATCTGCAAATATTGTGTATCCAAGTTTATCTACTTTGTTTATTCCGTGCAAGGGATAGTTGGGTTTCTGGAACTCTTCTTCCAGAATGCAGAAACAATAATCAAAATATAGTATTAATATCCAGCGAATGTGGAAAACATGTCTCCTTGCTTTACGGACAGATATTTTTTCATTACCTTTGAGAAGTCCAACCAAACATGTACAAGGGCACCATATTCACATTTCCTAAATGGATGCTGGAAAGTAGTTGCGTTTTGCTAGTTAATATGCCATGCGCCTTAAATCCAGTCGAGTTAGCCCGTGGAAGGTTGCCTCTATTTTCAAAGTAGTTCAATAACTGTTCCCTAAAACAGTTTTTTTTTCCTAATACGATATAAGCAGGGTTTCGGGGCACAAGGTCACCGTTGTTAGCTGAACTTAACATTTGAGGAGGCACATTTTACCTGTTTAAAAGATAAGGTGTTATTTTATCCTGAATGGCCATTAGGCTTTTATCACTTTTTTCTGATTTCATTACTTTCTCTTGCCCGTACAAGGCCTTGTATCATTTTTATTGTACCACCCAGATAGGCCTACATCATGTTTAATTAAATAGTGGATATCGATTTGCGAGGGTGTTCTATTTGTTATTACCCTTATTATCACTTGAAAGGTTTTAAAACCTACAGCAACTGTATTTATTTGGCTCAGGATAGGAACTAGCAATGGAGATTTGTAACTACGATAATAAATATTTCTGCAGTATCTGGGCGACTAGTTTCTGTTTAAGTACTCCGCTGCATGGGGATAAGTTACCTGATATAGTTTGTTAGTTAATCTCATCAAACCGAAATTAAATTAAAAAATCAATAAGCTGCGTTTTAAATTCTACTGTGTCAAAAGTTAAACATTTGTACGTTTCATTACTACGAGTACATACAGTTTCTGCTTCCCATATTATGTGGCACTAGTGTCATTCTCAACTCACACGTTTGAGCTGCTATCAAGCTGTTGAGGTAAGAGATTAAAAACAGGAAGGTTAAAAACACGAATTTGGATGAACTTCAGTAGCTTGCTCTTCATGCCATGGTCCATGGAAACCCGTCCACTGAATCAGAAGTTATCTGAGGCACAAACAAGCGAACTTGATAAAACAGTCAAATGTGGTTATGCTAAATGTGTAGAATAGGAACAAGCTAAATCTGAGCTTTTCTGTCTTCTGGGATATGACGCTGCCTCGCTGGTTACGTGGTTCCCGACATTTCGAAGGACCGTTTCGCCTTCGTCTTCAGCGGTTCAAGGTCCGTGCAGAATGCCATCAGGGCCAGCCTGAGACAAGTGGGCACCCCGGGCAGGTTATAATTTGGCGCCTCGGGAAGGCTAATAACTTGATGCCCCTAAAAACCGACATCCTTTAAACTTTTTCGGTCTAGGACAGGGCTGACAAACGTTTTGAGGGCGCCTGCCCAAATTGCGGATAATTGGTAAATTCCTGCGCTTATGGAAACCTCATATTACTAGTAAGATATTTCCGATTATTCCAGTGACGTCTTAGCGCCCCGGGCAGCTGTCCGGCTGGCTCGCCCCTTAGTCCGGCTCCGAATGCCATAGAGTGTTCGGTGGCGAGAATGGACAAGGTGTGACCAGTGTTTGCTTCGTGGGACGGTCAGACCTTGTCTGTATATTTCCGCCACTGAACACTATGGCATTCTTCTTGGGCCTTAAAACCTTGTACATCAAGGGTTCTTAACCTTTTTTGTGCCATGGAACCTTTAAAAGTCTGGTGAAACCTACGGACCCCTCTCAGAAAAATGTATTTAAAAGCATAACATAGAGATGGTGAGATTTATTGAAATTAAAAAATATTTTTGGAGTCTAGATGCCTTAAGTTACTTTGTTGCCTACATTCTTTATTGAACGAAAAGCTAAATTTCAGTTACAGGTTAGTGAAAATAAAATTGTAATTTTTTCCCATCCATGTTGACGGCCCCGCTGACATATATCCATCGACCTCAGGTTAAGAACGACTGTTGTAGATGAAGGCGACATGTTCGTCTGAAACGTTGGGAACCACTTACCCAGCAACGCAGCATCACATCCAGGGCCGCCAACAGCTGGTTCGGGCCCCGGTGACAAAGTTCCCCCCCCCCCCCAGCAAGGGCAAACCGGCTAAAAATCTTTACACTATATCGGAAAGACTGACTGTCATTTAAATGGGCAAATAATGATACTGCCGAGAAAGACAAACGCGTGCAACATAGGCTGGCCACGGGTCCCCTTCCGGACCGCCGAGCCCCGGTAATTTGTACCGGCTTCCTCCGCCTCTCGTCGGCACTGATCACATTCCAGAAGACCGAAATTCTCCACTACACCGCTTTGAAAACCTTAAAACACGCATAAATTTGAGAATTTTGTGCCTGTTGAAATTCTACAGGCGTATCGCTTAACCATAAGAAATAGCCTCCTCTTTTGTATCTAGAAGGTAACGGAAGCCTATATGAGTTTTGTCGCAAGTTCTTAAGTGTAGGCTTAACATCTCGAAGTAGACGTCTTCCTAAGAGAGAGTATTTCCACGCCATTTATGGAACTCAAAAATTCATTACCGTGTTAACAATTCCTGTCACTGTTTCTGCTCACTAGCCAGGTAAACCCAGTCCACATCCTCTTACCATTCTTTACGATCCATTATAGTATTATGCCCCTATTTACGACCAACCCATCACAGAGGCTTTGTGGTCTAAGTGCACTCTGTTATACCTTTCGGACTCTGGGATTGGGGCAAATTTGGCCTTGCCCACAGTGGAAAGTACAGATACTCACTGGTATTTAGTATTTACTAAGGTCTTTTGGACTTTTCTTAGAAACGCGCATGTTTTCTGTTTGCAGGTGAAAGTACGATCACCAGTACGGCCCATCCTAGTACACAAACAATATCGGGATGGCGAAGGTAAGTTTTGCGTCGTAACGTTTCAGAGGCAACGCTCTAACTCTAGTATCGTCTGCGGACGAGTAAATTGCACATAACCGACAAAATGCAATGTGAAACCTATTGTTCTAGTATTAAAACAGTTTTATCTATCTATGTTATTGGTTAGAAATATATTTAAATCAAGCTGAGGGATACTATATGCACTTCAAGAGTAAATGAGCATAGGAAAATGAGAAGGCTGTTGTCTGTATTAGCGATCCGGCTGTTGATGACTTAAACGGGAGGTCAAGCGTTCCCACTAAATTCTTATGCTCTTGGAATTATGACTTTTCTTTGCACTTACAATTCCTTTTTCTAGATCAAAGTCAAAAGGTTTGGCTCCACACTAAGAAGACTTAGAACATATTTCAAAGTGTCATAAAGGATTGCGCCGTATTTTAATACTGTATGTCCATAAGCATGCATGTTGCTGGTAGGATCGAACTAGACAAAAATTAGAAGAGTTCTCTTCTGTCCGAAACACATAAAGGAAATATTTTGTGGTTTTCTATATCTAAAATAGTAGTGATTATTTTTCTAAACTATTCATCAGCAAGAATTTTTTTGCGATGTGATTTTCAATAAATGGTTATTACAATCGTGTGTGCTTAAATCTTTCCCACTCAGTTTTCCTTCTAAGTTGCAGTCGATGCTGCGTCGTATAACAGATAAACATAGATTTCATAGACATGTTAAAATTCAACCTGCCTTGTTAGAAAAAGTCAGTTCGCCCTACATACTTCTCCTCGGTATTACAGACAACAATAATCAAATCTCTGTTGTTTAAAACACGTTCATTCACTCATAAGAAGGGGATAGAATTTATCTATCTGTAATTACAATTGATTGACTGTTAACAACACAGTACTTTCTTGTTAAATGAATATAATACACTGTCAGAGCTCGTAACATTTCCTAGGAAAGATAATTAATGCTGACACTAATAATACAGTATTAGACATTTAATATCGCGACTATTCACTTCCTTGCTTTTCCCTTAAATTAGACAGTTCCACCACCTCTGCATCATTAACGACGCATTATTGTTTCAAATACCTGAGCACATGAATGTAGACATAGAGAAGCAAAGAACGAAGCCGTCTGTTTAGGAAGGAATTACACTTTATTTATCCATTATGATCGACTGTCCCTGTACATTATATGTAGGTTCTGTGTCGCGGGTTCGATTCTTGATGGTGTCATTGGAATTTTTCATTGACATAATCCTTTCGGTCGCACTGTGGCCCTGGGGTCGATTCAGCCTCTAACAGAAATGAGTACCAGGAATATCTCCTGGGTAGTAAAGGTGGCCGGTGCGTAGGGCTGACAACCTTACCACCTTCATGTGCCGATTGTCTAGAAATCTGGGAGCCTCAACCTCCTGGAACCCTAAGGGCCTGTACAGGCCTGTAATGGGATTGCTTTACCTTTATCTGTGTTAAAAGAGGGATCGTGGGACTACTCATTAAACAGCAGAGTGCTTGAGGTTTAATTTCTGCTAAATACAAAGTTTGCTACATGTCAGAATGCTACATTCGTTTTGTGTTTGGCCTAGTAATTCTACGCAGAACTCATAAACCTACTTTCCTCTTGCACGAACTTCCAATCCTACACATTTATGCTGATAGCTTTAATTCAGGTAACGCAGGGTGTGTTTGTAATCCCACAAGATCCTAACATACAATTGTAGCCATTGTGGTACCACTTGTGTCAGTGCTACAGCTTTTCATATTAGTATTATTATAGTCTTATTGGCATTAGTAGCAATAACTGCAGTTTTAATGTTATTATTATTATTATTATTATTATTATTATTATTGTTATTATTAACTTCTTGGGAAAATCCCCTTGTCTACTACACATTCTTTCTACGCATAAATTGGCGGATGTGACTCCACAGATTCGCGTCGTCGCCATATTTGTGATTGTTAACTTATCATAAGCTTACACGATTTGTAAGTTATGTATGTTAGGATTTATCTCGACACAAAATTTCAAATGCCTTACGCTGACGGTTAATCCATTAATTATTGTCAAAGGGGACGAATTTCGCATGTTCAGTATTATGCTGTTAAACGGTATATGCTGCAAATAATGGTTTAGCTACTACCGGCAGGCTGGTTACCCTTTCCACCCCCTTTCTGTTGAAAGATACAGTAATTCTATCCAGACAGTAGATAACTCCCATTATAAGTAAAATGACACATGCTTGCTACTAAATCCTGTTGTGCTGTAAAATATCCAATTGTTTTATCGACAAAGCTGCAAATGTTTCATTATTTCAGTAGCTCAATTTTGCGATACTGCTTATTATTTCACAAGTACCCACACATGTCTTGCTGAAAAGTAAAGTTTGGCTACTCTATATTCCTAGGATATCCCTCGGATATACTAGGATTATAGGTTTCTGGAGCGTCTGTGGAGTGATAAGTGACATGAAAACCACCGAAATGCTGGGAGAGAAAACTGTGAGTGCCACTTGTGAGATTTGTGGTAGGTACCTTAAATCTCGTATGATAGAACTCGGGCTTCCCCGATGAGAAGCTGGTGAATAACCGCCTGAACTATGGCGCAACCCGTCAAACACTATTACAAAGTGGTAAATATTTATACTTTTACTCAATAAAAAAAACCACCATCAAATACAACTGTGCTTATTGTGTAACAATGAGATGATACCAATGAGCTACGTATTTTGACCTGGAAAGGCCATAATCAGGCTCTGTAAAAAAACGTAAGAAGGAAGTCTTATATATATATATATATTACGAATTCTTTGCAGTGTTAATTGTATTTAAAAGTTTCTTTCGTGGTAGCTTGTTTGTTCGTTGTTTTTTGGATATAAATCTGTTTCCTCGTCCAGATATTTTATAAAGTTTCTTTTGCAATGTAAACTGAAGGTTTAAAATAATAAGGTTAAAATAGTAAACTTATTCTAATTTTTCTGATTTCGGGATTATTTAAGACGAATGTGGGATTTTAATCTTTTTGTTCATTACGTAATACCGCTTCTCTAGCGACGGTTTCTCTTGACGTATTAATTCAAAACAAAATACACAGATGACAGGCACTCTGTATGACGTAACCCTACTGCACTACACTAAATCAGTTCTAAGTTGACGCGTCTGCAAATAACGTGTAAACACGAAAAACAGGGCCAAACGTAAGTAACCTATTCGATACATAAAAATAACAATAATTTAGGTGATATAAAATGTAATAATAATGTTTCATATTAATTGAATAATGGTTTTAGTTTACAGAAAATTCAAATTATTCGAAAACGCGACTAAACGTAACGAAGTTCAAGAGTTGACACGAAATAAAAATGTAAGTGAAAGTAATTCAAATATTTATTTTTATCTAAACAAATATTAGTAACAGAATATTTTTAAAATAGTTTATACCCAAAATTTTCATGATACTGTTGTTACGGATATATAGTGTTTACGTGATAAAAAAAAACCTAAAAACGCAGTCGATTTAAAAGTGGAAATGCACAATGAAAGAAAAGAAGATTAACAATCCACATTTGCCTGATTTCCTTATTATTTGAAACTTTCAGTTGAAATTCTAAAAGAAACTTTATAAAGTGTTTGGAAGAGGAGTAGATTTATGTCCCAAAAACACAACCAACGAACTTAAGCTACTACGAAAGAAAGTTTTAAATACAATTACTAATGCAAGGGCTTTGTAAGGTCTCATATTAAAAAATATATATGTAACGCTTTTATACAAAGCCTGATGATAATCTTCCCAGGCCGAAATACGTAGCTGTTTGGTAACAGCACAGTTACACAATAAATATAGTTGTGTTTGGTGATGGTCTGTGTTAACTAGTTGTTTTGAAACATAACGGGATGTCTTTGTCAAAATAAAGTTATGCTTTCTTTAGGAAATCTTCCGGTAAACGTAGTAGCTTCGTTCTTTGTAGCAACAGACTGATGCACACACACACGCACACGCACATTCTCTCTCTCTCTCTCTCTCTGTATTCTTGGTTTAGGTCTACCTAGGGTATTTAATGACGTTTTCATTAATTCAGATTAAATAGTGTCCAGTGATGGATTAAGTAATGACTAACTCCATGCAGCAGAGTCCTTCTTGAGAAGCTAACAGGTCGTCAGCTAGTCAAGAAATTCCCCGCATTTTATGAGACCCGAAGGTTCATTACCATATTCACAAGAGCCCACCTGTCCCTATCCTGAGCCATATCAATACATTTCATTCCCCCATCCCACTTCTTGAAGATCCAATTTCATATTATCCTCCCATCTACGCCTGCGTCTTCCAAGTGGTCTCCTTCCCTCAGGTTTCCCCACCAAAATCCTATATTCATCTCTTCCCTCCCCCATACGTGTTACATGCCCCGCCCACCTCATTCTTCTTGAAGTAATGAATAACGGATTGGAAATATTGTGTGGACAGAAGCGGCGGCTGTTGCCTAATTGCAAGTCAAATATCCCGACATTTGCCTAGAGGGAGAGAAAATCACGAAAACCTCATCAGTTTAGCTGTTCTCCAGTACTGGATCTGATTCTTGTACCTCCTGAATGTGAATCTAACCATTTCACCACGATGTTTGATTCTTGTAAGTCAGAAGCAGTCGGAGAGTGAGGCTGACACGTAATGTCGGAGTGCATGAAATGGTTACTTCATGATTAATTATTTTAACGAAAATTAAAAGATACGCAGGCCTACTTCTAACGGTGTCTAGCGGGTAATATCCTTACCAACTTCCACGAAAATTTTGATAAACATAGACAACTCTTGGGAGTGGTGGCTGACACAAGCAAATACCACCATGATCTTATCTGTCCGGATGAAATAAGGCAGTGTGTTCTTCGTACAGGTTCACCACAGTAAAGAACTGTTTGAGTACGTTCATGTAAGCCACATGTTATTAAGTGCTTTAATGGAGCAGATATAAAATATTTAGCTGTAGGAGACGTCGATTGCTCGAAATGCCAGGTATGATTGTGCATTGGAAAAATATCTTTATCACAACTTTATTTTAAGTTGTTTTAATTGGTGCGAGAGGGAACTGTGTCAGCCACATGGTTTCCGGCCATTCCAGTATAGTTGCTTGGATGGTAGTTTAGTAGGTATGTCAAGGTTACAATAATTTTTTCAAAAACCTAGGAGCCACCTCAAAATTCCAGGCGACAGAAGAGTGACATGAAGCAAGTTTTATACTGAGGGTCCACAAATAATTAGGCGTTATCAAACAAAATTTAGTCGCCCGGGCAACCTGGCGCCTGGGACTTGTGCACGCCTGGTGTAGGTTATAGAATAACTGATCCCCACTCGTTGACGAAAATTGTAGCAAAGCTCTGAAAATGTAAAGTCAGGTTATACAAATTACTGGTCAGTCCTGCTGCCGAGTTCCTTAACACATTAGTCATAATTTGAGCTTCCTTGTTGGAAGACTCCTTCGGTACATGGTGCAGCCAGAAGTTATCATTACAAAGCCATGAGTCACTCCTGTCTTCTTGAAATTCTAGTGCCAGCTTCTTCCTCTTCCCCGTCTGTCACACATACGTAATCTTCAAACATTACATCACTTTCACATTCCACGGCGAAATAAAATCAACATCCACGATGCATTTATTTATTTATTTATTCATTCTTTCTTTCTTTCAGTCATCGTTCAGCGATGATATCGGTAGCCGAGGCTACATAGTGTCAGATGATAGAATGATTAGTGAATAACAGGCTGGAAAGGATGTGGAGAGAAATGGTGGTGGTGGCCTGGTTTGATTTATTGTACTGCAATTGCCTGGAGAGACTGAGAAAAGCCACGAAACACGTCACGGTTGCTGGTGACCCGGCCCAGATTCGAACTGGCGTTACCGGTTTAGCCAACTTGCTCGGTTGAAGAGCTCTAAATTCATATATCGCCTAACTGATCCATGTGCTGCACTTCTAGAAATGGTCATAGATGAGCACGGGGAAGTACGTGACTGGATTTTAAACGTCTGTTGTGTGCGAGTTACGCGAGAAGCGTTGAATACATTGTGCTTTTGCTGTGACGTTGTGGTGATGTTATTCCATTCTCGAGAGTTTAAAAATATTTCCGTCGCTGTGACAGCCATTTTGTTGTCTGTCTTTGTCTAGGCGTTTGCTCGTATCCGTGGTGTAAACAGTACTGTTGACATTCTTAGAGTTCGCGAATTTACTCACTAGATGGCCTCAGCAAGCTCAAAGGAGGTGCTCACTCGCCCGTTCGCTAGAGTTACTACAAGTAACGCCAGATTACACTGGCATGTAGTTTCAGATTCCGGTTAGCCTGCTCCCACGAGTACGGATCGTGGCTCAATCTCTCGCGATGTCCTCAGATGTCCTCAAGATTCACCCTCAGTCGGAAATGCATCTGTGTTGCAGATACACATTCAGATATACGTGCCAGTTCACGGAATACATTATTTTCTCTCAAACATGTGCATTCTTGCTGTCCGGAAATACTAATCGTCTGAGCTTCTGACTGATTCCCGCTGCTAGATCCAGTCTAATGTAGTCTAGTATAATTTAATTTACAACTGTCGATCAATTGAAATTTTAATTTAGGTGTAATGTGCAGAATAATGACTGTACAGCATTTAACGTTTCTTCTATTTGCGTTTTTTATGATTAGACATACAAGAAAGCTGGTCAATGATAATTGTAAGCATTAACGTCCTAACCTGTTAGAATACAGTGGACATATACCGTCTGTATTAAATTTCGGTACAAAACTATTAGACATCGATACAAAATGTCATATCGATTTTGATGGCTAGTATATGGCCATCATTCTATGTGCACGTGGACATCAGAAGTTACTACAGTCAGAACTTCCACCTGAACATCTCTTTCTGCACAGTTACTTCTGTCACTTCAGATACATTATTGTTGTCCTCACATGTCAGTGCATTGAAAGACGTTGCCGGGTATCAGCAGACAACAGTTCTGTCTTTCTCTCCTCGAAAAAAATAAAATTATCCCCCGCGAGATGACTGCATTCGAGCTCAGCAGCAACATGTGAATAGATCCTACACTGTATTCTTTCACGAGTATTTTGCAATTTTTGTGGATATTTTGTGCTTCTTGATACAGCTAACCGATAGGATGTATAGCTGCCTTAGTGACCTCTCTTAGTTTGCCAGTGTATCGTGAGTACTTAACGGCATGTAATAACAGCCAATACAGATTCGGAATTTTCATTTGGTACCCATACATTTTGAAACTTCCGTTTTAAAACCGTTGACTCCTTTGAGCTTCTAGAAATTCTGCCACAGTTAGTACACAAGTGTCAAGCCCTGGAAACCTAGCAAATCACAATACAGCGTATCTTCGGCATTCACGGAAGTTACATTTAAAAAAATCCTGCGAATATTGAATCGCGATAAGCGAAGTTAAGACCTAATGGGGAAAATGGGGTTAGGAGAACAAAGACACACGAGGCATTATAATGTGTAATTTACTTATTGGAATGACATCACTCCTCTTGGCTAAAGCCTGTCAAGGTATTTGAAAGACGTAATGTGCATGATGGAGTAAAGACAGAATACTTGGTGAAGAAAGAAGTGATCTTCGATTGCTTTGTCTGCTTGGGCACCTCCTTGTATGGTGTAATTACACCTACCGTCTCCATCTTCCAGCTACTCACACGCAAGGCCTTCTCCGTATTTTGGAGAAACGGGTTAACGACGACTTACACAAGAAATTTTCGCACTCGGTGGAGTAATGGTCTCAACGCTTCCCGTCATCTTGTCTTTATTTTTCGTGGTGAAACGAATCGTCGATTCGTTTACACTATATAATGGCTTTCGACCACGGCAGTGATCATTCCCCTGTCCAGCACCACGTACATTACACATCTCACGCGGTGGCGCAGTTGGTTGAGGCATTGCGCTACAAGCTGGAAGGTCGCGGGTTCGATTCTCGATATTGTCATTGGAATTTTTCGTTGACTTAATCCTTCCGGCCGCACTATGCGTAGGGGTGACAAATTTACTACATTCATGTGCAGATTGCCTGGAAATCTGGGAACGGAACCCTCAGGGCCTGTCCAGGTCTGTGCAGGGATTGCTTTACCTGCTGTATCACTCTTAAGAAAGTTGTTCATGACTTCATCAACATTTCTCGTTGCGAGGCCGAGTGCGGATTTCGACGTAAGCTGCAACAGCTCAATGACTGCAAAAATGTAATGCATTCAGGTACTGGAAGGGAGGGAATTAAAGTGGGGCAGTTTATCAGCGGTTTATCTCGTGTGTGAGATTTGAGCTTCTCGCGGTGGTATCATGTAGACCTATACCATATTCTGGGATACGGCTTTGGTAAATAAGTAGACCTACCAAAGGTTCATAGAAACCTGCTGCCTCAGGAGCATTGGTACGTATCCACCAAACTACACGGCATAATTTCTTAGAATATCGTAATATTTGATTGTCTCCTCGTTTCTACATATAATTGCTTTTATTGTGGTGGTACAGGCACAGTTATGAGCCAGTGGTGCAGATAGTTCTTACAGGAAGTTGATACCGAGGAGGTTGGTTTAGCGGCAACGCTCTGGACTTCTGTCTGCGAGGTAATCTCTTCACAGTTTCTTCCTGCTACTGATAACTGACGTATTTCTTCAGTCGCTCGAGACAAATTCTGGTACAGATCCTTAAAATGAGCCAAGGCAGTCTCCTTCAAAATCCTCATTTACCCGACAGTCATGGTCATCGTCCCACCTCAACTCCAGCTCAGAGAAATCATAACTAAATAAGCTAAGATAATGATCTCTCCCTTTAAATATAGCAGCTTGCCATCGCCAATGAGTGCTTCGTATTTGGAAGTTCGTAGTTTGAGTCTCGATCCGAAAACCAGCTATCCTTGCTGGGGTACTTTGTGTTTTCCTCAGTCCATTCAAGAAAGTAACTGGGTAATATGTCTAATAGGCCATGACCGCATTCATTGAATTTCTATTTTTCAACGTCACCTATAAAGTTGAGAGATCGTCACGGAAGAAGCTAAGGTCAACAATTCTGTTCTTTCCTCAGCAGAACGGCCTGGACTGCCGATTGATGACGACTGTGGCACATCAAGACGGGGTGGAGCAATTACCAGAAGGAGAGGGGCCATCAAACACCACAGGGTTCATGAGGTTAAAGGTCACCGCTTTGTTGCCAAGTTCTTCCGGCAGCCCACCTTCTGTGCTTTCTGTAAGGACTTCCTATGGTAAGTTTCTCAGTATATTAATTTATGAATAAGGTGTACTTAAATATACTGAACCTTAGCTCAAGTGTATAAACCTTACACTTTGATGCGTCATTGTCGTTTTTATCTTCATGTTTTTGATCATCCTCGCCTTTTCCCGACTAGGTCGTCCATAAGGCAGTATTTCCTTCTTAAATTTTTGGGATTCGACACGTACATTGATAGTTGCATAAGCATACTCATATCGATGTGTATCGCAAGGAACAATTACGTTAAATATTGTTATTTGTCTAAGGTACCAGTACACTGGATATACGTGACGCTTTGGGGGGTTTGGCCATACTTCCGTCTTGAGGTGACTGTCGTTGTGTTGGCTGCTTTTTATTGTGGGTATCAGGGCTGGATTAAGGGGCAGGACAGCCGGGCAGCTGCCTGGGGTACCAACCTGTAAGGGGCGCTAAGACGTCGCTCGAATCATCGGAAATATGTTGCTAATAAACTCACGTTTCCACATGCGAAATAATTTCTCCGAAAGTTTTCCGCAATTTGGGCATGCGCCCTCATAAATTTCGCCAGCCCTGTCGTAGGCCGAAAATGTTTAAAAATATCGGTCTGAAGGTGTACCAAATTATTAGCCTGCCCGGGGCGTCTACATGCCACGGACCGGCCCTGGTGGGTGTTGATGGTAACGTTTGAGATCATGTCCAAAATCCTTTGTATTTTACAACCGCACGCTAATTGTTAAACTGTCGCATTGGCCACCTTAACTCTTAGATGAATGTTAACTATTTAGACCACGGTTCTACATGCACGGACTACCACAGTAACAGTAAAACATTCTGCGATTTGCCACACCGTGTATTTATGTGCTTGGTTGGCCTTTGTAATGGACAAGGACTCTGTTTTGTTTGAGGTAGTGACCGAATTCATATATATACAGATTGTAAGAATATCAGTCTTCAAAAGGTTTAACACCGGTAGGTCAAGGCCGATATTTGCATTGAATTAATAATCGAAATTTTCATGTGAGCAAAGAGCACTCCACACTTGAGTCCCAGCATAAACTGGTCGACGTCTGAAGTGCGTGACGGTTATCATCTAGACGCCACTTTCAGCCTTAAATTTGATTGGTCTATGTTTTGTCTAACGACACTGTTGGTAACGCAGATTCTAAAACGCCGAAGACTTTGATTATATAAATGAATTGGGAATTATTTGAGTGGAAGCAATTGTGGCTTATCGTGAGGTATACTCCCAAATTTACCTGGAGAGACTGAGAAAGGCCACGAAAAGAGCTAGGATTATCTATGACAAAATCTTCCTTTTTTTTCCCTTTGTTCATCGTCTAATTTTTGATGAATCACTTCGTTTCGGAAGCCGGCTCTGCTTCCGTCTTCAGGCAAGTAAAGCGCCTATTCTCAGTCACTGAGCCCAGTAACTGAGAATAGCTCTACCTAAGGGTTTACCAGATTACGTTTTTTTTTTGCCTGAAAAGGGAAGCAGATCCGCCTTTCGAAATGTCGTGCTTCATTAAGAAAACAGACGATGAAAAAAGTCCAAAACATGTTATGTCAGTGAGTCATATACCATCATCAGAGCCCTATAGAGTTGAATTAGGACGATCGGTGTTCCGGCCGATATTTGAATCAGGCATTTTCCGAGTACAAATCTGACGAGATACCGCCAGACCAACTTGATTAGAGTCAAACAAGTAAGGGAGTCAGTAGATCACAGTTTTATAATTTCATTCACATACAAATATAATGCAACATTTAAAGTTCAGACCCACCCCTACTTATACAGTTTAAAATTACTCAATTTTAGGCTTACCAAATTTTCCAAAAATTGATAAAGAGTATTAAAACAGTAACGTTTTTGAAAGGTACGCCAAATTTTTCCTTACGGGAATGAAAGCGCAGTGAGGCGGACGTGGTGGAAGAATATAGGCACTCCCCCCCCCCCTTTTTTTTTGGCAGAATGGCCCCGCAGCAGAAGCCACGGACGCACCGCAGCCTTAAGGCTTATTGTGCAACCCTATGAGGAATATGAAGAGAAAGATGATTAGTTTTTTCACTTTTCCAAGTAATGGAGCACGGGTGGAATGAAATTGACAGGGAAAAACCGAAGTACTCGGGGAAAAACCTGTCCTAGTGCCACTTTGTCCACACCAATCCCACATGGACTGACCCGGGATGGGGCCCGGGCCTCCGTCGTGAGAGGCCGGCGACTAACCGTCTGAGCCATGGCACAGCCCTCCACCGGGGTCACGTAAGCCCTGAATTATGTAAACTCGAACTTACTTATAATTTTCCATAAAATTATTTACATTATATCCATTAACTTATTTACTCTACCCACATTTATTTTTAAGCAATTACACTTTGCTTAGTATTTCAGCAGACAGTTACAGGATTAACAGTACACACACACACACACACACACATATAAATGGAGTTCTTATGTATATATATATGTTTGGTGTAAAGCGGGTCGAATTCCAACGCGTAAAATTCCAGTTACGCGTAAAGGTTTGAGGAATGGAACCCTACTAAGTCGGGGAGTGTCCGTACAGGGATGAATTAATAAGAATGTAGGATACTCCTCTCTGACTATCTTACAGTTCTATACACTTCTGTAGACGTGGTAGGCGCAAATAATTGTGTTTAATAAAATCTCAGTATGTCCATTCATTACCCTGATTTCTGGAGAATGAAGTAAGCCTGATGGAACACGTTTAAATAAAGTGGGATACACAGCGCAGAGTCCGTTAAATGCAAATAACGGGAGACTGAAAGAAGTTGCATAATGGGGAGCTTCATAACCTGCATTCTTTTCTAAATGTTACTAAGATTATCAAATTAAGGGCGGTGGGTTGGGGAGCAATAAGGGAGCAACGTGTAGCAGGCGTGGGAGATATAAGAAACGCGTACAAAGTATTGGTCGTATAACCAGAAAGAAAGCGACTACTTTAAAGGCCTAGCTATAGATGAGAGGATATTATTAAAATTGATCTTAACCGAATAAGTTGTGAGGGTGTGGACTGGATTCATTCGGACCACGTTAGCGGTAATGAATATCCAGCACAAAGTTGCAGTGTTTTATAGTGCGGTCATATCATTTTCGATGTCACGGTGCGTTATGTTGCCGTCATATCACAGTGTCAGTGTCACGGTGTGTTATGTCGTGCTTATATAACGGAGTCGGTGGCACGATGTGTTGTGTTGCGCTCGTATCACGGTGCAATGTCACGACGTGTTATGTTGCGTTCATATCACTGTTTCAGAGTCACGATGTGTTATGTTGCGCTTATATAAGGGAGTCAGTGTCACGGTGTGTTATGTTGCGCTTATATAAAGGAGTCAGTGTCACGGTGTGTTATGTTGCGCTTATATAACGGAGTCAGTGTCGCGGTGTGTTATGTTGCTCTTTATAACAGAGTCAGTGTCACGGTGTGTTATGTTGCACGTATATAACGGAGTCAGTGTCACGATGTGTTATGTTGCGCTAATATAACGGAGTCAGTGTCACGGTGTATTATGTTGCGCTCATATAACGGAGTCAGTGTCACGATGTGTTATGTTGCGCTTATATAACGGAGTCAGTGTCGCGGTATGTTATGTTGCGCTTATATAAAGGAGTCAGTGTTACGGTGTGTTATTTTGCGCTTATATAACGGAGTCAGTGTCATGATGTGTTATGTTGCGCTTATATAACGGAGTCAGTGTCACGGTGTGTTATGTTGCACGTATATAACGGAGTCAGTGTCACGGTGTGTTATGTTGCGCTCATATCACGGCGTAAGTGTCACGATGTATTATGTTGACCTCATATCACGATGTCAGTGGCATGGAGTGTGATTTTGCGCCCACATCAATAAGTAGTGGTCGCAGTGTGTTGTGTTCCAATGCAGCAAATCTGTCTTTTAACGCTGAGTGTATATTTCGTGAATTATAAAAATTCAAGTCGGTCCGAGTTCCAGATAATATCGTAACGTCTTTTGGAAAACCTTCCTAGTAAGGCTGCTGTGATATAATTTCGTCCCAACCATATGGTATAGAAGTCACCTGCTGCCTGTTGGTTTGGTACTGCAGTCTGTCTTACGACATGTCCGTAGTCTCTTCCAAAGCGAGTTCTCCACAGGGTACGATCTATTGCTTCCTCTTTCAATTTCCAGTATCTTATCTTTTCCTTAAGGTTATCCAGTAGTTGCTTACGCCTTCTTCCTCGTCTTTCCGTCATTTCTGTTATTCCTTCTAACTTTCCTTCAATCCCGTGTTTTAGAAGGCAGATTCTACGCAAGATGTGACTAATCCAGTTAGCCTTTCTTCTTTTTATTTTATGTAGGATATTCCTCTCCTTGACTCTGTGTAATACTTCTTCATTTCTCACAAGATCGGTCCAACTGATCTTCTCCATTCTTCTCCAGTACCACATTTCAAAACTTTCCACATGTACGTTTTTGTGTATTAGTCATAATTATTATAATTGTTTCGTGAAAAAGTTTTCCATTATTATTTCGCATTAAAATTGTAAATGTTATCTTTTTATGAAATAGTCTATTATTTTTCATTTCAGGGTTTTGGGAAGCAAGGCTACCAGTGCCAATGTGAGTAATGCTGCTTGAAATGAATTATTTTACCATAACATTAGAGCATACTGTAATACTATTAAATAGTTTGTAATTATGATATCTTTATTTTCAGCGTGCCAGACAGCGGTACATAAGAAATGTCATGAGAAGTTCCTTGGGAAGTGCCCCGGCTCAGGACGAGAGTCGGAAAGTACGATAGTAAGTTACATTTATTTATTACTGAAATAATGCTCTCGCGTTAGTACTTCTACTACATCTTGAACAGGTGATAACAGGGTCTACAATAAGCACATCCGACATGTTTCATGTCTATATTTTGCCTGTTTGAGATGTTATTATTTTCGGCCACAGATGCATGCTCACCAATTACATAAACATGGTTCGCCATTATGCTGGAGCATTCGCCGATCATGTGGGCGATCGACTTACCCATAAAATAGACAGGATAGTACTGGACGTTACATCAGAGTCCGAAAAAGTGATTTCATTGTACCAGTTCTGCTGTAATCGTATTAAACTACGTGTAGCTGCTAAAAGTGGTGCATTACAACATCGAGGCACATTTCTCGATGACGTAGTAAATGTTGTAATACAAGTTGAATTTCAAGTGGCCGCGCGGTCAGGGGTTTGGCTAGAGGTTCTAAGCAGAAGCTGGATAAATTGTGCAGATATCTAGTGACTCACAGTTCCGGAATTTATTCTGAATTAGTACAGGATAGAGAACTAATCTGTGAAAGCTGAAGATGACATTGAATTTCACCTTCCTTCCTTCCTTCCTAGAATTGCATTCCGGATTTTGATTTTAAACGTATCTTCCACACACATACACACAAACACATTTATATGAATTATTTATTTCAGTTTTCTTCTTGTTGTTGTCCAGAGATAAAAGCACATACACATGCACATACCTACCGGTGACACCAGCAAACGTTCTCTGTAACTTAACACATTCGTCAGATGGATCCCGCTTCTTTGTATCGCAACCCATAGGCTAAAACTACTGCATTACTAACATTCTAGCAAGATGACCTTGGAATGAGTTTGTCTGTGCTAGAGAAGCCAACTCAACCTCCTGCGGCGTATTCTGATGCACTCGCTGCCTGCTGAAAATACGCGCAGTGTTTTTCTTTTTCACTTCTTCAAAGGACGGTTCCACAAAGCGCTCTAACTGTATCAAAAAACTTAGATACAATTATTATAGTGGAGAGAGAAGTGTTTTATTTAACGACGCTGTCAAATGCTAAGATTATACAATTTCGGTGGTAGATGAATAATATATGAGTATCGAGAACTGATGGAATTATACCGACAAGAGAAACAACGCACCCAGAGAAAAACCCAGTCCCAGTGCAACTTTTTTTAGCACAAATCCCACGTGGACTGGTGTGGAATTGAACCGGCCCTCCGGGACGAGATGTCGACAATTGGCTGCCTGAGGCATGGCATGGCACGGCCACTGTTCTTATAATTATTAAAGCGTGTTACGTAACTACTCTAAGCTTATGTAACGTCGGTGACAGATAAATGAATGAGTATGTAGCACTGGTGGAAAGTTACGACAAAATAAAACCGAGGTACTTAGAGAAAAACCTGTCGCAGTGCCATGTTTTCCAGCACGAATTTGACAGAGACTAGTTTGGATCGAAACCGGCCTCTGCGATGGTTGTTGGGCGGCTAAACGGCTAAGCCATGGCACGGCCCACTATTTTTGTAGTGCTTATGTTAAACTACTGACTTCTTATGTAACGTGGTCTTCAGGTTGAAAAACACTTGTGCTGTGTGAATGTGTGTAACCACAGACGCGATATCAGGCTTCACCTAAGTGAAGGCAAGTTAAATTTCACTAATTTCACTCAGTTGATAAATTTCAATTTTGAAACTGATATCCGTAGGTTGGACATTGGTTCATTACTAATATTCTATACGGACTATACAAGTGTATAACGATTGTCTTGGGTCTAAGAGAAAGGGGCTTCAGAAACAACGGTTTCTTGCTAGAAAAGGCGAAGTTATTATCTGAAACTGAGCTTCGAGCCTTGATGTGCTGCTGTCTAATCTCTTTCAGGGCCCGGAACCTTTGGCTTACTGTTCCGGTACTTCCCGGTTATTTGATACACGCAAACACACACCTACACGGATATGCTCATGGGTGGGGCGAAAACTGAAAAATATTTGCTCACGCACGCAGTCAACTCTCTAAGATTCTGCTGTATTTTTTTTAACCATAGTTACATAGTATATGCAGACTGGTGAATGATGCTATAGACATACTTGCAAAACTTAGCTGTACAGATAATTAAATAAAATATGTAACTCTCAGATTTAATGCTTGTCATTTTTCTCACTTCACTTGCAGTTTTAGTATAGTGTAATTAAATTAAATCAATTTCCTTGCATCCAGTTATTTAAAAAGATAGTAACTTGTCATTCTGATTGACATGCTGACGGGAACTACGTAGCGTGGTAAGGTCTGGGTTAAGCTGAATTATAGCTAAAGCTGTCCTGAAGCTAAACAAATATGTTTACGACACGTCAGCCTGTCATTATGTCTATTCTTGCCACTGGCTGACATGTTTGGCACGTAGCAGAACTTTCATCCCCTAGTGCAAGCTTTCGTAACTATTAACATTGCCGTTATGATTACAACGTAATCGAGAGGTGAGGGTTTTATTGTAATCAAGTGTAATAGATCGTCCGGGTTTACATCGGGAAGGTCATCTGTGAAATTTGATTCTTCACATTAGGGGAGGAATGTACATTTAGGGTGTCGAAAAGAGAGTGCTGAGGAGAAAATTTGCCTCTAAGAGCGAGGTATTAGGAGAAGGGAGAAAATTACAAAATGAGGAATTATTTTATTCGTACATTTCACCTTATATTATTAGTGCTTTAAACGAACATAACAAAACTTGCTTAATAAACTTGGAATGCTTGAGCCTTGAAGATGGGATCGATAGGTTGTCCCGAAGCTTCGGTAACTGACTCCCAATCGACGCTGCGTAACATCGTAGAAGAGCGAAGATCTCAAGAATATTTTTGTTTCTCGCGTAGGATGATGGGTAGGGCTACGTGCTCTGGAGATGAGCCCTGTATGCTTGTACCTACTTATCTCGTAAACTACGAGATGTCGTCATAAGCACAGCAGGTCCTCGTGTAAGCTGCCTGTTAGTTTTCTGGAGATGAGCCCTGTATTTCTTGTACCTATTTATCTCGTAAACGGCGAAATGTCGTCACAAGCACAGCAGGTCCTCGTGTAAGCTGCCTGTTTTCTGGAGATGAGCCCTGTATTTCTTGCACCTATTTATCTCGTAAACGGCGAGATGTCGTCACAAACACAGCAGGTCCTCGTGTAAGCTGCCTGTTTTCTGGAGATGAGCCCTGTATTTCTTGCACCTATTAATCTCGTAAACGGCGAGATGTCGTCACAAGCACAGCAGGTCCTCGTGTAAGCTGCCTGTTAGTTTTCTGGAGATGAGCCCTGTATTTCTATTTCTTGTACCTGTTTATCTCGTCAACGGCGAGATGTCACAAGCACAGCAGGTCCTCGTGTAAGCTGCCTGTTTTCTGGAGATGAGCCCTGTATTTCTTGCACCTATTTATCTCGTAAACGGCGAGATGTCGTCACAAACACAGCAGGTCCTCGTGTAAGCTGCCTGTTTTCTGGAGATGAGCCCTGTATTTCTTGCACCTATTTATCTCGTAAACGGCGAGATGTCGTCACAAGCACAGCAGGTCCTCGTGTAAGCTGCCTGTTAGTTTTCTGGAGATGAGCCCTGTATTTCTTGTACCTGTTTATCTCGTCAACGGCGAGATGTCACAAGCACAGCAGGTCCTCGTGTAAGCTGCCTGTTAGTTTTCTGGAGATGAGCCCTGTATTTCTTGTACCTGTTGATCTCGTAAACGGCGAGATATCGTCACAAGCACGGCAGGTCCTCGTGTAAGCTGCCTGTTAGTTTTCTCCGACTTTAACCACACTTGTTTCGATGGACAAAGCTAAAAATATCCCAAGTATAAAAAACTTTACGAAAGTTCGTCCAATGGCAACCGAGGTCTTCCATGCGGACAGTCGAAGTTAATATTCTTACCTCACAGAAAACAATGAGTCTATTGCAAAGACCTTATATTTCGTTACATAATCGCGGCTTGTTCTCAGAATGATACGAAACCCATAATAGTGTATGTATGCGAGGTACATATTTTTCAGTGTTATAGCAACATACAGCAACCACTCGGTTTAAGGACTTGGGGCTTGTAGGGAACAGTAACTTTCGAGTGCCGGATGACGGCCGGATCTTATTATTAGTGATGGTGATCTGGCAAATGCTATGATAGTTTTAAAAGCACAGGTGCAAGAAAGGACCAGCGGAGTTTAAAAATAGAGAATCCAACATCACACGTCTTATGTGTCTGGTGACTTGCTGAAGTCGTGACTTAAGAATAATAATAGTAAATATAGCAATAATAAGAAGAAGAAAAAGAAAAAAAAGAAGACCTGTCTTAAATGCGGTGTCATCAGAGAGCTTACGTGACTTAACCTTCGTCTTTTATGGAAGATTTTCGGAAAATTTTCGGCATAAACACGGAATATTTTAGAAGAACTTGTCCGTTAAGATTCAGTCCATAAGGTTAGGTAAGCAGGAATTATACAGAGAATATATGTACGAATACCGTTAGTAGCCAAATATCCGTTTTCCTGCCTGTTCCACCTAAATGGCATGTCTTTAAAAAAAGTAAATACCAGAAATATTCCTCTTGGATAGCCAGACAAGAGAAAATTATTAATTTTTTATCTTTCGAAAATTTGGCACATTGTCCTCAAGGTATTAATCTCGAGTCCTTATGGGCAATTCCAATTGCGTTCAGGGAAAATTTTATCTCCGGTAAAGAACCCACCCGAAAATTGATTTCTTCTGTTTCAAAAATTAGGCAACATATACCAAAAATTAATATCAAAACTGCTTAACCCTTGAAGGTGGGACCGATAGGCCCTCCCCAACTGTCATAACTAACCACCAACCTAAGCTACGTAATACACCAGAAGAACGAAAGCCTCAACTCTTGTTGCTGTTGGAAGGGCACAAAGAAAATTTCGAAAACCTAAATACTCCGGACTGCTGTACTCACAGGGCTATAATAAACTGTTTTCACTCCCCGTTTAATTTATTTCAGTTCAAACTATAATAAATATTGAGAGTTAATATTTTATTTTGCTTGCACAATTTTTTATTTACCCTATTCTTTTAACAGTGTACCCCTTCTAAAAATTCAGAATGAATAATTTTATCATTTTGAGGTAAAACTTTTTTCCGGAGGGGGGGGGGGGGAAGGGAAGGTGACAGAAGACGAAGTACATAACTGAGTCGATCGGTTTGTTGTAAAAAGAAAACTAAAGTCTAAAACACTGTAAGATAGCGACAAATTTACCGTAATATATTGTTTTTAAAATACTTTACCTTTTCTTAAATAAAAAAGTTTATTGTGTCGAAGTCATTCCCACCACACAAGTTTGCCAAAATGTCATATAGTTTATGCACGTGGCTTCTATTACTTCCTTTGGCACGTGCTATGAAGTGGATTCTGGCTAAAAAGCGACAATTTGGTGTGACGGCGCTTGATGTCATACAAACACTTCTTTCCCGTGATATTAATTCTAATTCTAATTAATTGTGCTACCTATTGTAATTCTCTGCCCTTTTGCAAACATCAGTCATACTCTTTCAATCCTAAATGAGGCTCATGCATTTTTAAAATTACCTTCAATAATTCCTCCGTATTTCCTCTTAGTATATCATAAGATATTTACTGTTCTCTAAATTAGAAGAAATTTATCGTAAATCTTGCAGGCATGGTATAGGCAACTGACAGCTTTACAAATTAAAAAAGACCGTACATTTTAGGCTTTCTTTACAGAATGAAAACTAGACCACGCCCTCTCGCCCACCCATCTACCCATTCGTCTATCTGTGATTTAGTATCAACGACTAAACTGTCGAATTTTCGTGACATTTTGTAACGAGTTCTTTACATTAATTTATTCACCACGCTTTACGATTGTGAAACTCGGTTAGTGACAGTCGTACTTTACCTGAGATTGTAAAAGAATATATACCCGCTCTTTTCGCATTTCTTGACCAGTTTGGGTGAACTTTGGCATTGAAGATCTCCAGGTAAAGTTGTTGACTAGAAGTTTCATTAAAATCGACACAATGAAAAGCCATACTTTACTTAGCAGCGGAAAAGAATTTTTTCCCCCATTTTCGACATTTTTCTTCCGATTTGGGTAAAATCCGGTCAGAGAACAGTTCACAAAACTGTATTAGGTGACTATTAGTTTTATTGAAATCGGTGCAGTGAAAGCCATAATTTACGTGTTGCGCAAATGAATTTTCATCCGTGCTTTCCACATTTATTACCCAATTTGGATGA
The DNA here is from genome assembly GCA_021186555.1 of Reticulitermes speratus. Lineage (NCBI taxonomy): Eukaryota > Metazoa > Arthropoda > Insecta > Blattodea > Rhinotermitidae > Reticulitermes > Reticulitermes speratus. Next base: position 31,405,397 of record JAJKFL010000003.1, on the reverse strand, counting down.
AATTCTTTATTAAATTGTGAACATAACACTCTTAGACATTTGTGAGTTTCGTGAAAATTGACACAGATAAGACCTACGTTTCTTATGATAGCAAATGAAATTACCTTTACGCCTGTCCATTGACACTGTATGACATTCTGGACGTAAAAGAAGCGTTGCTAATATCTACGTGCTACGTCACGGACAGCACGATTTGCAGTCTTGTTAAAAATCTTATTCCCGCTACGAAGCTGCTTATAACCTCTGAAAGAGTCTTCGTTAAATCATGCGTATGTAATTTTATAAGTAATTTACGAAAAGTCAGATTAAAATTTGAAAATGTACATATTAAATGCAGGAGTTTTAACCGTCTTTTAAAATTGTTAGGCAATTTTTAGGCAAATCATCCGAATTGTATTTTTAAAGTAATCTAATATACATATGAAATTTAGTCAAAAAAATGTATTTAATTCAAATCGGTGTATATTTATTTCACGTCAGCTACATATTTAAAACATGTACGGTCATCATCAGGCTGGCATACAATAAACAAAATTAGTGCACAGCTGCGTTTATGATTGAGATCTCAATGCCATACATACATATTTGTATAAAATATATACATATGAAGCTGGATAGCCTTAGGAAAGAAGTAGGTAAAAGTTTCAGTGTATAAGTTTTTTAAGTTGTAAAAGGATTAGGTAAAAAATACAATACAATTTTATTTTGGGTGTTAAAATTTTTAAAATAGAAAGATCCATGCAATTATTAAACCAAAAATAGCAAACAAAAACAGCACGTAACACTTTAGTTATTGACGGTAAAGACTTAGCGTAAAGCAGCATTAATCAGCTATGTTTGCAATACAGGGTGCATACAATAGTGGCACATTTATGCGTGTATCCTAAGTGGAACTAGTTCTCTCTCGTCTTACAAGTTCAAACGACCGCCATGTTGATATTATTGTTGGTAGGGAGATGAGGTGGTTTGTAATAGCGTGATGTAATATGAGAAATTAAAGGGGGCAACACAACCACAAGGGCATAAACTTGTCTGCTCTTATAAAATAAAGAAGTGAAGTTCATGAGGTGAAAGATAAAGTAAAGGTAACGTTCATCCTAGAACAGGCAATGAAGGCCCAGATGGGGAATAGAGGTATAGCTGTACTCTTTCTTTAACCTCGGCGCTAGATGGGGGGGGGGAGTTGGGTGGTCAAGGCCACGCCCCGGCCGCTTTACCCCAGGAATAACCCGGACCCATTGTGTAGAAGGCTGGGTGGGCCCTAGGGCCGGTCCGGACAGGTGCGGAAAATCTCGTCCTACCATGATTCGATCCCTGGAACGTCCAGCGTATAGCGAGTCTCTGTACCGACTGAGCTATCCCGGCCCACGAAGTTCACGAGGTCTGACAGGAAATTAGTGTTGCTTGTACTTATCAAATCAGCGAGTGATGCAGATTCAATCGCACTGCTAGGCTCGCATTGTACGTTGTGCAGGTGTAGTGACGCTCAAAAAACAAAGTAATTTTAGTGGCAGGCAATGCGAAGTGGGCCTAGTGATTCGAACTTTGATGGACGGAAAACTATCCTTGCTCAGGTGTAGCAATCCCTTATTAACTCTCCGAAACAGGTCGTGCAGGAAATGTAACAGCGTATTGAAAGTTTTGATGAGCGTGTTATTCGACGAAGAGTGAATGGGTTTTATCTGCATGAAAGGCAGCCGACATGTTTGAAGAGAATCATGGTTGTATTGAAAGATAAAAATTAAATTTTCCGTATATATTTTGTCTCTTCGAAGTTTATGTGTCAAGTTTTAAATGGAAAAATTCCTGTAACGACTACAGCTGAGAAATGAAGGTCATCATATTTACGGACTATGCAATTTGACAGAGAAGAATGTAGGCCAGAAATTTACTCGTACATGGCTGAAACGTAACTTCCGTAAACATCTGTTACCCATCTGGACTGACAATGAAGAAACATGATTGAAGACACCAGTCAGTACAGGTGAGTGGTTACTGTTGTTCGTGTAGGAAGTGAGGAGTGGTTCGTTCCTGATGCCGTACAGATATTCAAATTTGGCATGAAACGTGGAAAAACTGAATACAGCACCAACATTATCTGTAAATATGATTTATTTGACTGGTCAATTAAAGCTGTTATTCTCTTAACAGAAGGATTGTGAAGGCAGAAATGTAGTCACTGTTAAAATTAAATAATTGGTGTTTAAAACAGATTACGTAATTTCAGAACATGGCCATTCTGTTCTTCACTTTGTCCTTGTCACCATGGTTTAAACTCTCTCCAACTGATGTGGTCCCTAGCGAAGAGACTGCTGCTCGGATCGCTACTGTAAACATATCCTGACCGCCCACATCTCTGCCAATCTGTCCCTCTCCACTGAATTGAGTCACGGGCCAAAGCAATTTACATTTTGCTCTGGCACCTCTCGCAAGTAGTTCGCTGTGCTGTCACCTCATTCCCCACGGGGAGGTGGAGGTCATTTACCCTCAGATAAAGATCCTTGTACGTGGATGGCAGTCACGGCGTCAACAGTAATTAACAGCTGCAGGTGTATGCAGCCGACGCCATACATAAGTCTGGAACTGCCAAGAAGTGGAAAAGAAAAAGATTTCTGCAGAGAAACCTTTGGTGGCGAAGAATTGGTCATTTGTTATGTGCAATTATTTGTACTATTTTCGAAAAATTTTCGTTCAGAAGCTATTGATTTAGTTTCCACAACACCGCAAGATTTGCTTTACTGACCAAAATGAAGTAGTTGTCTTATTAATTTAAAGTAATTTGACAACCATAACTGTACATTTGTAAGCCACGGACTATTCGTCCACTAGGGTAGCGTTTCCCAGCCTATAGATCGCGACCCAAGCTATCCTTAGTGGGTCACGAAACAATGATTTGCATGATGATTTTGCACCATATATGTTTATCTTTATTTCATTAAATCATTTAAACGTCACACTCATTATAAGGATCTATGTTTTTTATTTTACACCTATCTTTATTTTTTATTCCTGGGGTCGCCTGAAAAAGCCACTGACCTGTTCTGGGTTGCAGCTTAAAAAGGTTGAGGGATTACTGCAGTAGGGAGTCGCTGTGTTAGGCGGTTTCTTTTAATCAAGGCATATTGCGTCCTCAGGGTGCGGATGGTGACTACCTCTAGATAACAAGGGGCGCTCTGAGTGCATTGAATAAGCAGCTGCAAACAACCGACAATGGAAGGCCCTGTTTTTCCCCCCGGGGCTAAACTCCCCTTACTATAACATCAGGGGATGTTACAAAACATTTGCAGTGTCTCGGACTTAGCAGGCTTTTGTGAATACGGTAATGATCCTTTGGGTTCCATAAATGGCGGAGAATTTGTTGAGTACCTGTGCGAATGTTACCTTCGCAAAAACTCTGTTGCAATGAGTTATCTTTGTTAGAGAGCCTAATCAGTTCCCAAATATTGCCTTTAACACTGAATGCTAAAATACGGGTGGAAGGTACCGAAAGCTAACATTATATTCTGCTTTTATAACTAAGCGCTATTCCGTCTAACACAACACTGTATGTCTTTTTAATGCTACATGTTGCGATCGACATCGATCATCATCAGGCGTTTTTATGTATTTGTTGATGGTATGAATTGGACTCTGAAAACAGTTTAATGGTATCCATCCCTTTATGTTCAATCAGTTATGTAAATACACACTATTCCATCTAACACAACACTGTATATGTCTTTTTAATGCTACATGCTTCGATCTATGACGATTAACATCAGCCATCAATTGAAATATGTGACTTTAAAAAGAAATTACAAAGTGTTGTGTTACATGGACCAGTGTGTACTTACCACGTAGGCCCTACTCGTACATAACTGCTTGAACACAACGGTACACCATTAAACTGATTCTAGTCTACGTCTGCAGCAACATTGTCTCCGTTCAACCACTGGAGCCCTTCGATATATCCACAGAGCTTCAGCTATACCAAAGACTTTACATTAATAATTATGCGTGGACGATTCTGCTTAATGTGTTCCAACACATTAAATTGTTGCTGTCAACGTAGTTACGGCTGTGACTCTTTTAGGCACGACTATTGTGTAGGGTTGTATTTTTTCTGGCCAAATGTCTGTATGCTTCTTTTGCTGTATGTATAATTGTCTAATGCCATTTATGTTTCAGTAATCAGTGTATTCAAATTGATAGGTTTTTCTAAACTGTGATTAGACATATTTTTAACATTGCATCTTCTTCAAACGTGAATTCTGTCAGGCAAGTTGCAGACTCTAAGGATTTATTTATATTTATATCCTTTTATGGTTCCCTAATTGTTTTGTTTACTTATTAGTTTACTAAATTTTGCTTTTACTTTAAGTTACATGATCCTCGCATGATTATTTTAATTTGTTTCCCTACCTCATATTAAATTTGAAAAACATGAAATTGTAGCTGATAAAAGTCTCGAGTTACGAAGTCAAGACCGTTATGTAACAGCTGCAGTTACGTATCACATAATTAAACCGATGTCGCATTTTACCTTCGACCATTTCTTGGTCTACAGAAGCGATTAACGGGTGATTAAAAGATCGCTTAAATTAACACATCAAATGATCCGATGATAAAAACAAATTTTCTCTACGAATTTACAGGGTGAGAGCGATAATGGGACCGCTTTATATAGGCTCGTAACATTTTGTATGAAAATAAGTATTATTTTTTAATACATATGTATGTATGTATTCTTATTGAATACTTATTTTACAACTTCTGGTAATATAGTGTTTGTGGAATGAAAAACAACAACATGGCGACCGCGAGGAATCTGTTCTTAAGTTTTGGTTTGATGGCCATAACTAATGAGTCATTGCGAGTATTTGTATCCCGGGAGATGTTCAGTCCGTAAGTGGTTGATTCCAGAACGAATAGAAAGGTACAGACGACCTTCATTCTACTACTTGTAGCTATGTCAGGGCCATAACTTGAATATGGTCGTAGAAATGTAGATTTGTTGTAATAGTTCAATTTATTACATTACGATACAAGTAGCTGTGCATTCTTACCCAATAAACGATAAATGTAGTATGAGATATGTTTTCACGACGGTGAACATGCACCTTATGGGCTTCTAGGTTGTGACATGTGGCCTGGTAAATTTTATATTATCTTCACCGTGCATTTTTTAACAAATCACAAATTACACACCAACGAAATGCACTATATTTTCACTTTTTATTCTTTAATCTTAAAAAACCCATATACCTTCATTTTGAATTTTTACTACGAAAATAGTGACGAACCTTATTTAAGGATTTTATAAAGTGTGTTTTATATATTTAAATACAGAAGTTGTAAACAACTGTAATTTATAAATGATAATGAAACTTGACTATATGTGTTATATAACATAATAGCAGACATAAACAATGGATGTAAAGTAAATGTAGATTACGACCCCCCTGAAGATGGCCTTGTAAAGGCTGAAACATATGTAGGGGTTAAAGAATACAAAGTGAAATTATAGTGCATTTCATTGGTGTGTAATTTGTGATGTGTTCTGGTAGTTTGTTACCAGCCTTTCAGAAGAACAGAACTACACTCTTCATACGGAAGCAATATCAATCATCATTGCAAATGTACCAAAGCAGCCTATTCATGTCTTTATACTCTTGTAATAGCTTCAAAACCCTTCGTTCTTATGTGAGTTCAAGTTTCCACGATGGCAGCAATATCTTTTTACTAGATCTTTTTTATGTAAGTATGCCGAGATGAATATTGTAATGCGTCTGGCTTTGGCAACTCCAACACATGCAAGATATCCCAGTTGAAGCTTTTAGTGATTTCCTTCATTCAGTTTTTTTTTTTTTGTAAACTATGACAGTATCAATAACGACGTGTAAAAGACAACTGTTTTTAACCATTTATAATTCCTTACCGAACGTCGCCTTGGAGTGTTCGACACTCTTGCTTTTTATTCGAGAGGTTTCGGGCTTGACTCATTCTCTTCTTCTCATTTCTGGGATAATATTTTAAAGTAGACACAAGCCACTGGATTCACAGTTCATAAGCATACTGCCCATTAATTTAAACGAGTTATAGAAAAATGTACTTCTTTCTCGTTGAGTGTAACTTCAGTATCTCTAGAAGCTGTTGTTCAATTTGTTGCAGTATTTAAGGGAGAGGTTCAAGATAGATGTGCCACATCGCTTCAAGATGCACAACTTCATGTCGCCCACGTTCTGCGACCACTGTGGGTCTCTCCTTTACGGTTTGTTCCGGCAAGGACTGAAGTGCGAAGGTGAGCTTTCTTGTTATATGCTTATTAAAACAGGGAAATGCTCGAACTCTTCACACTCGCTCTCGGTCGAACTTCCTTTATTAGATATTTTATTAGTTTCAATATTAAGTAAATCATGTTTGTTGGGCAGGAGTGTGTTAAGTTCTTTTCTTTTAAATATACCTCTTAACATTTGTTTATAATCATTTTACTTCTCCGAATTTACAGGTTAACACTTCACGTGGTACGTACGTGTTGTTCACACATTTGAATAATGACATCTGTCTGCACTTTGGTAGGCTGTTAGTGTCATTTCATTAAGGTATATGCCTTTCGGTTCAAAGAGCCATCATTAATAACACCATAGCAATATTGTTAAATAACAGAGATATTGACATTTAACTGTCGATTGGCCCTCAGATACAAAATGAAATTTGGCAGCTCCATAAATCTCAGTAATAGCTATTATTTCTACGTTACCGCCCCACATTCTACCTTTTCGCATATGAACTTTTTAATCTTACTCTGTAAATTACTATGGCCGAAACATACTGTTGAGTTATATATCTTAAAACAATGTATATAGCATTCATCCTTCAGCATTATGCCAAGGCTTCGAAAGAGATACAGAATTCCATTTCACTGATCAAGAATTATACTTTCCGTAATGATTTAATTGAATACCAATACGTGCATCACCGACAGATTGCTTTTGGGAAGTGACAGTGATTGGTGAGACTTACTTGGTACATGGGAAGAGGATGACTACAAAAAGTCTTAAACCTATATATATGTATACGTGAGGTGCGACATTTTTAGGTATCATTTAGATGAACTTGAAGATTCAAAGGGTTAATTCTTGGAATGTAAGATGTGTGGCCTTCCACTTGTGTATTATACAGCCGTATGAACCGAAAATATTCTATATTAATGAAATACAATAAACAGAGTTTTAAAGTGCAAACGAAATTTTTCTTTATGAAAATACAAATTTCTTTGCAACTTTCCACCTTTTGAAGCCACAACAACTTCGTTTCCGTGCTGTTTTAGATCACTATTTCTTTCAAAATTAGTTTTGTTCAGTCAATGAATAATTTTTTTTTAAAAGTACATCGCGACTCATACAGCCTTAGCAACCAGCAACTCTGGCACAGAACACTTTTGAGTCGTAGTGATTTGTGCTTTGCTTCTCTGTGAAGAATAAAGTGGGGCATGGGCTTTCAGAGAGCAGCATTATAATGGCGACCGTATTTCGACAGCTATGACCAGAGTGCTGAAATTTACTGACAAAATGGTTTTCCTCAGTCATACAAGATCATTTTGTACGAGGAATGTATATGCTCGGAATGTAAAGAAGTGTTTCTAGGGGCATCAAGTTTGGCATTTCAAAATAGAACCATTAAAACCAGTGACCGTAGCCTATGTCATGTATTTATTTCTCATCTCAGGTCTGCGCAAACTTCAAGGAAATCCTATTGTTTCAAATGTAGTACGTTACTCCACCATTATAATAGCTTTATTTTAGGAGCGTTTTTTAGCTTACGAATTACAGTTCTCTTATTTTTATATGAACGATTGACCTGATGATGGTGTCATTGTTGTCGGTCGAAAAGTGTCATCAGTATCTGTGGGACTAATGCAGCAATAAATAGCTGTGTAAAAGATGACTGTGTTAACTTTGTTTATATACATAAACAACAAGCTGCTTCTCACACGGGATTTTACTATCAAATTCTATGTTAGGTGATATCAAGGAATCACGTTCTTATCAGGAATACTGACTTTATTTTTACGGTAAATTTAAAGGTAAAATACGTTGCTTAATTACGCACCATAATGTGAAGAATTATGAGGGTGTGTAGGTATTGCTCTAGACGGCGCTAGACAGAAGTGAGTGTTCAGCTTCACGCTCTTGTCGGATTACCTCCAAGGACAGAGATTTCTTACGTACGGAATGAGAGACTGAATGGGTCCCAGCGCCGGTCTGGACGCTTTGAAGAAGATAAAAATTTCTTCCTCCTGCCGGGAATCAAACCACGATTCTTCGGTCGTGCAGCCCGTAGTCTAGTCACTATACCTACTTCGCTATACTGGATGTATTTAACTTTAAGCTTCATCCTATGCATTATGTATTATGTGGTGCGAAGGATGAAATTGTTTGTTTCTTGAGAATAATTCTGTAATGATGTTGGTTGATGTTACAAAATTTTTAATGTGCACCAGGGAAACATCTTCCTCCTTATAAAACACATTGGTGTTATTTTTATGCCGATTAACCGATAATTATTGCGGTATGTTGAATTAAATGCCGAATACTCTTTTGATTCTCTTTACATTGTGTTTATTACAATAGCATATCCACATACGAGAAATAACTAGTAGTGGTGGATGATGTTAAATGTGTTAGTCACTCTTCATAACCGGCGTGTCTTGTAATGTTAAATGTGTAGTCACTCTTCATAACCGGCGTGTCTTGTAATGTTAAATGTGTAGTCACTCTTCATAACCGGCGTTTCTTGTAATGTTAAATGTGTAGTCACTCTTCATAACCGGCGTGTCTTGTAATGTTAAATGTGTAGTCACTCTTCATAACCGGCGTGTCTTGTAATGTTAAATGTGTAGTCACTCTATATAACCGGCGTGTCTTGTAATGTTAAATGTGTAGTCACTCTTCATAACCGGCGTGTCTTGTAATGTTAAATGTGTGGTCACTCTTCATAACCGGCGTGTCTTGTAATGTTAAATGTGTAGTCACTCTTCATAACCGGCGTGTCTTGTAATGTTAAATGTGTAGTCACTCTTCATAACCGGCGTGTCTTGTAATGTTAAATGTGTAGTCACTCTTCATAACCGGCGTGTCTTGTAATGTTAAATGTGTAGTCACTCTATATAACCGGCGTGTCTTGTAATGTTAAATGTGTAGTCACTATTCATAACCGGCGTGTCTTGTAATGTTAAATGTGTAGTCACTCTTCATAACCGGCGTGTCTTGTAATGTTAAATGTGTAGTCACTCTTCATAACCGGCGTGTCTTGTAATGTTAAATGTGTAGTCACTCTATATAACCGGCGTGTCTTGTAATGTTAAATGTGTAGTCACTATTCATAACCGGCGTGTCTTGTAATGTTAAATGTGTAGTCACTCTTCATAACCGGCGTGTCTTGTAATGTTAAATGTGTAGTCACTCTATATAACCGGCGTGTCTTGTAATGTTAAATGTGTAGTCACTCTTCATAACCGGCGTGTCTTGTAATGTTAAATGTGTGGTCACTATTCATAACCGGCGTGTCTTGTAATGTTAAATGTGTAGTCACTCTTCATAACCGGCGTGTCTTGTAATGTTAAATGTGTAGTCACTCTTCATAACCGGCGTGTCTTGTAATGTTAAATGTGTAGTCACTCTTCATAACCGGCGTGTCTTGTAATGTTAAATGTGTGGTCACTCTTCATAACCGGCGTGTCTTGTAATGTTAAATGTGTAGTCACTCTTCATAACCGGCGTGTCTTGTAATGTTAAATGTGTAGTCACTCTTCATAACCGGCGTGTCTTGTAATGTTAAATGTGTAGTCACTCTTCATAACCGGCGTGTCTTGTAATGTTAAATGTGTAGTCACTCTATATAACCGGCGTGTCTTGTAATGTTAAATGTGTAGTCACTATTCATAACCGGCGTGTCTTGTAATGTTAAATGTGTAGTCACTCTTCATAACCGGCGTGTCTTGTAATGTTAAATGTGTAGTCACTCTTCATAACCGGCGTGTCTTTAATTCGAAAGACGTTGTGACTTCGTAACCAGAGTGTCTTGTGATTTTTGGCAGTGGTTCATATCTTATTATTTCCATTATTGCCACTATTGAATCCGTCACTACTTCAGTGATTGAACTTAAATTATATCTGAAGTGTGGAGGTCTTGAATGCTTGTACTTTTTATGTTGCGCTGGTGACGAGGAAGATAGAGTTTTCTCGGAAGTGTTTTTACATGTAATTACAGGCAGTCAGCAGCACCCCTGACGCACATGTATGCGTTTTCAGCTAAATAATGTAACGTTATAATCTTGCCTTCCCCTTTCAAATATTCGCCGGTTCATGGTGAACTGCATTTCCTGCTTCTCACATATTGTAGCGTTAAGAAATAAAGCAACATCTGTAAATGAGATTAAGATTATAAAGAGCAACCTTGCAAGGAAGAGAAAATTTCGGAGTCCGAAGTGAAATTTACTTGTCTACAATCAAAACACTCTCTGTCGCTTGTGACTTAATACGTAGGCTTATTAACTCTCAGAATTTCGTTTTTATTGTACAAATAAATACTGTAATTCCACTTCCTTCGTAAGGCTATTTACAAATATTGATTTATTTCTTCCGACATATGTGCGATGTGAGATTTGGGACGAGTCGTCCTGAAGCTCAGCAGATACTTCCACACGCTCACAGTTTAAATGTGCGCAAATCTCCGCACCGGTTTTTATATAGGTTAGAGATGGCAGTGTTTGGCCTTGAGGCACTTGGCATGAATTTACGGAGAGTGTCTACGTGGACATCTTAAAGAAACTGTTTAGAAGAACATCTTCCAAATCACCGAAGGCTATCTGGGTGATTAAATTTCAGAAACAAATAGGCACGTATTTTCAATGTGAGATTTGAGGTTCTCACAACGAAATTACTGAAGATCAAGTCCTCTAGCATGTTACACTGTGTTTACTGGTAAATAGTTACGACGTTTAGAGGATTGCAATGTCGCATTTAGGTCAGTCTGCACTCCAAGGTGACTTTAATCTATAAACATTATAAGACTTGCTGAATAACAACAGTACAAATAGGAGGACTGTTCCCTCACTTTTAAAACACTGTGCAGAAATGCGACGTATCGAAACTTTTTGTTTCTTGTTATAGCTCTAAAGTGCTTTGCTATTATGGAGTCATATTAAGTTTATGTAGGCACTAAATAATCTCCGTAGTCGACACGTCTGGTAATCAAATACGTTTCGACATCTTCATTACTTCTCTTCTTTTTCTCTTCGCCGCGACATAGCGACCACTTCTTCGACACTATTGCTTGCTGGTAGGTATTCGTATGATCTGCAGGCGTAAGAAGCTTAGCGTGTGGAGGACAGCCTGTATGGTGTGTTTCGGGATCTGAAAGAATTTTGACTTTTTTTTTGTGTCGGATCCTTCCCAAAATGTTTGACGGTCAGTAGGATTACAGAAGGATGAATGGATGCTGTGGCAAATTCATTATTGTTCAGCACTGTCTGCTGCATTTCGACGTCAGATTCAAGTTAGTTAAGTAAATTATTCTTGTAAGTAGAATGTGATTTAATACAAATATGTACAGTCTTATAATCAATACATCAACCAACTTATGAACTTAATAAAATACATTCAAAAGCAATTATAAAACTCCTACATGTTTCAGCACAGGGCTGCCATCATCAGGCAGTTATTCAGAACAAAGGAGTAACAAGGCTGTAGCTGTTGGCCTTGTTACTCCTTTGTCGAACACTTTCAGGCGTATGCACCACGTGGGTACGCGTACTGCCTACTGTTTTTTTTTGTGGTGAAGGGCCCCGCAGCAGATGATACGGACGCACCGCTGCCTTAAGGCTTATTGTGCAACCCTTGTGATGAAGATGATTGGTTTTTTCGATTTTCCGTGTAACGGAGCCCCGATGGACTGAAATTGACAGGGGAAAACCGAAGTACTCGGGGAAAACCCTGTCCCAGTGCCACTTTGTCCACCACAAATCCCAAATGGACTGACCCGGGATTGAACCCGGGCCTCCGCGGTAAGAGGCCGGCTACTAACCGCCTGAGCCATGGCACGGCCACTGCCTCCTATTAGTGTGAGGGGATAAACGTCTTAATTCATGCCTTTTTTTTGGAATGCTCAGATTAATGATGGAGACAAATGCGGACCTATTTAGAGACTTTTAGAGAGTGGAACTCTTTCGTTCCTGACGAATTACTTCCCATTTTAGAAGTATCGTGATATTTGTCCCCGCAAAGTGGAAGTTGTCTTTGTGACACGAATTATATAGCCGCATAAACTGAGTAATGTGTATTTCCTAATAGTGTATGTTTGGACATCCGTCCCACTATAGTTTTTAGATTTAGTTGGAATCGAACGTCTGGTCTTTGTGCAAGCTCCCGAGGAACTGTGAAACACGTCCATATATTTGTTAAGGCATAAGTTACGTTATTGTATTTAGAGAAATTTAGCGACCGATTAGACTTACATGGATAGGTACATTCAGTTTGTTAGTCCCACACATGGTAATTGATCTTGTTAACCTATACCTACACCTAGACCTACACCTAGACCTAGATGTCTGTTGTGTGTTGTGCGACGGAACAATCCCTTGTCCAGAGGAGTCCTCCTACCTTGAGACAGAAAGAGAGAGAGAGAGAGACTCTGTGTGTGTGTGTGTGTGTGTGTGTGTGTGTGTGTGTGTGTTGTGTGTCATTGAGTGCGATCAGGTGCAGCAATAACCCTCTACACCTGCAGTGAGTAGGTAGACAGAGGTCAGACTAAGAAAGAAAGTAAGAAAGATATGAAAGGCAAATTCATGATATGCGAACGTGCTGCTAGAAAAATCCGAACGTGTATGACATATCGTTAGCAGTGGCGAAAGGTTTTGATCTATGAAACCAACAATACAACAGCAAGACAGACATACTATGAAAATGCTCATCCCGGAATTGCTTCTGCAGAATCTAAATATAATTGCTTTGACATTTTGTTTACTGCTGTGTCAAGCAAAAAGTATGTAAGGATAGTTATAGATGGGGAAGCGTAACTATTTATGCGAATGTTTACAGTTCTTCGAAATGATATGCGGAAAGTTTTCAGCCTGCACATTAGCTTTTATTGCAAATTGTAGGTCATTGACCTACTGGCATGTTTATATATCAGTATTACGTATAATTCATTTATTAAGACAGGCAGCCTATTCGGCAGTCTAAACCGAGCGGACTCGGTACATGTGTAGGCCCATATAAGTTACTGTTTATTCTTGCTGACCACGCTGTTTTTCCTTCTCCTGGCAAAGAGAACTCAAATACATTAGAGTCCGGGTTCGAGTTCTGTGAAGGATTTGGGGTTGATATAGCTGTACCAAGAATTATATTTTTCAAGATGTTGTACTGTTGCACTTGCCAGGTCTTTCTTTAATATATTCATATTTTTCTATCAATAACCGAGAAATGCGTTAAATGTTTGGTATACTCTACCAAAAGAAAGCCTTATCCCTCATGTTTGTATCCTCCGATGTTGAAGTTATATGAGCAGAAATTCAGCTTGACCTTATATCAGTCCCAGTGGTTTCGTTTTATCGTGAGCCTGTTAACAGAGTGTGCCCTTTTTTGCGTTCAGAAAGTAGTGTGTATCCCAGCAAATTACAGCTCACATTTCTAAACTGTTTTACGATTGTTGTCGTTTTTCATTGTTGTAGCTACTACTGTTGTTACTAGTAGCATTAATATTTGTATTATCATTGTCGCCATCCTCATCTTTATCTGTTATTTTGGATATATATATATAATATATTTATGTAATATATATAACTCATAAATAGTTTTTGGCCCACATATTGGCCGAAGTTGTTATTGTCATGTGCTGTGTTTTCTTCTTTCTCACTTAACACATTATTGCGGAATAAATGCTCGTTGTTTAAAGCAGAATATGGGCTATGTATAGGCCAGTGTCACTTTTGATTCACGAATACTCTCTGAAGTCGAAGACACAGATAGCCGCATGTGTAATGCCACAGTACACAAATACTACATTGACTCCGTTGTGTGATCACATAAAGAGAGTCAATGTAAGCTAAACAATGTGATACCGTGCGTAAGGGAATGTGCGGTTGTTGCAAGAACTGAAGTTGCCTGAATTCTATCCAAATAGTATTTATACCTGTGAAACAGATTGGCTCGGCTCTTCGTACCTAAAGGAACACAACATATTTTTGTACTTACTATAAATTCATGGCTGCATTGCCGAATAAAACCTTATCCGGTGCGCCGTGCAGGCGATATACTGAACTGGACATACAGATCTGCTCATGAGGGGACTGATAGGATGTACGTGAAGAAAAGCATTATCGGAGCTCAGTCTGGAGAAAGTTAGTCGTGTTGGGTTCTGATTACCCCTTTATTTATTTATTTATTTATTGTAGGTATAAATTAAAGAGAAACTGAGATTTGAGAATCTCATGGTGGTGACTATTAAAAAGGCTGTCTGCTGGGTTCTGATGCCGTTTATTCTGGTATAAATGTACTGAAACTTCAGAAGATAACCCCTGATGGGGTTACAACCCCGAATACAGCATATTTCAAAAGGGCAATTATTGTTCAAAATTTTGAAAAGCGGTTACTTAGAAGACCTAGAAAGAGATGGGAAGATATAATTAAGTTTCATACGAGTAAGATAAGTTATTAAGATGGATGTAACTGGGCAAGAGTTGTGGTTCGTTACGCATATCAGTATTAGCAGTATGTAACCTGGGCATCAGCTAGCCGGGAGCTATTTAGTCTCTTTAGCAGCGCAGGATTACCGACAGCACAAACTTGTCTCTGTTCCGTGAGAATCGTATGCGAGACGCGTTGTGTTTGGAAACAGCACAAATATTTGTTATGTTCACTTTTACTCGTGTCTGAAAATACTTTTACCTACTAATTTTTACAGGAGCTCTTAAATTTGTAACTGGTCAGGAAAGTGCTTTCTGATGAACATCAGCTGGACATCATTAGCGTATTAAAGGTGTAAATTTTGTAAATCGAATAGTTTTCAGTACACGGCAAGGTCATTTTCGTAATTGTGAAATATAATACGGACCTATAAAATGCAATATTTTATGTTATAGTTACATTTTAAACAATGCTAATAAGATAGAACAACACATAAAACATTGCAGACATAAATTGTACGTAGACAGCGATGACGAAACCTGAACTAAAGATCAAAGACATAAAAAGTGTGTAGTTTTTTGTTTAACCATTTAAAGCCCACTGTAACATTAAGAACTCCTGCATTTTATCCACGTAGTATATTGACATGTGTGTCGTATTATTTTTAAGATAAAGAGCGTTCGTTTCCCTACGAAAAATTCATCAGTTTTTATTTCTAAGGCAAGCAGACTGTGTGCTCTGTGAAGTAGGACACGAGTCCTTGCGCATAATGGCGATCAAATTAGTCTTCAAAGGATTAATGTATTTTTTAAATTTTTAAATCTCTTAAAACGGAAGAGATATGTGGCAAAACTAATACAGGCAATCTCGAAATTATGCAAAATTTTGGCTTAAATTTTTCATATACTTTATTGACATTAAATTTTAAATAAATTATATTATATTCAAATTCGTAGACATTGAAAATGAAGAGGCTTAACTTGTGGGGAGAGGGAAAGTTTCGGTCTATACCAGTGCACTGAGCACATTGAATCAAACGGCTTTAACTTCGTATCTGTGTTTAACCTCGCCCTGTAATGCATTCTATGGGTGCTGAAACCAGGTTAATGGGGCACTCCACGCTTTAACCTGGTAACTGCTTGACATGTCTCCAGACTGAGGCAGGTATGTAGGCTAAATGCACTGAGAGAGAAAACATTTTTGTGTAACATGAAACCGAATAAACACAGCTATTTTTCGTTTATAGATCTGAGGTAGCGTGTGACACTAGCTGACTTCTGTAACAGGCTGTTTTAATGGTACCGCTCCGGGCATCAGGTTCGATTTGGCCACATTGTCGGCTACCCTGCCTGAGAATTCCCTTTTTCTTTTTAGTGCCTTCAGGAGAGTATTCGGCGCTATGTAACCTGTGCTGAAACAATGTCGTTAATAAACGCAAGAAACAGACAGCCATTAATCTCCACTTTCTGTGGCATTAATTACAAATACGGTGGTGCCTTGGGCTCGTGGTTTGTGACACCGTGTAATGTAGTGGCTTTCAATGGTTCGGTAGAACATCATGAAGGCCTTCGAATATGGATGCAGTAGGCCTACTTGTCACCGAAACATTGATACCTGTGCAAAATATCTTGGTGTTTCTAAATCCAAAACACCACACATTTTATCTTCATCACCGTGAAAATCTCAGATATGAAAGTTTTCGTATGTGCAACGATTACCTTCGGTACGCTTGCAACTGTAAGTGCTGTTGTTAATGTCAGCATCTTCAGGATTAATGAAACGTGCTGTTAAACATGTCACTTAAACAGCGAGTTTGCATTGCTTCAGTAAAATAATTCAACTTGCATCTAGGCCTCCTTCCTCGATTTTACTTCCCCACCATCCATTCATGTCCACTCATCTCGTAAGTTCTAATTCGACGTAACAGAACTGCTGTAGTTGATAAGGCATCAATGAACAAAGGAGATGAAGGACAAGAAAACTTCGTAAAGATAATTCCATATGCCTTATGCTTCAGGTACTGAATTTACTTTCTTAAGTACGAGTATTAACGTGGAATCTGTACAGTGCTCACCCACTTTCATTGTGTTAACCGTTTTTTTTCTGCAACTTGTCGAGTTCTGAGCAATACCGCGCAAGAATCACAAATAGTAGCCTATCTATTCTTAAGTTACTGACGGAAATTTTTATCTAACACGGAAGTTATTTGCTACCGCTTACTGGTGCAGTGAAGTAGAAATTGATGTTCGGAATGCTTCGGGAAAAAGGGGTTTGATTTTTGATATATCAAGTTTTCTTATCCCAGTATTAATAGCCTTGTGATTTGATGTAACAAACTGGTATGGTCCTAACTTGAATATATGTATTTGTCTGGAATTGTACTATATTTACGGATTCATCTACGAGTAAACCTGACAAAAAATTGAAATCTAGCCTTTTGCTGTATTGACACGCGTCGAAATAAATGTGAAGGCATCTTTCTTGGATTGAGTACATTACTTCATCTCAGGCTGCGATATCTCAATGTTCCGACACTTAATCAATATTCTTAAGAACAAAGTTGGGGTTTAACTCATTCTGGGTGCTATATGTGTAAGGACGTCCACCGATGCCTTTCTCTATTTCATGCTTCCTTCCTTAATGTAGGTCTATTTTATTTTGTCAAGTCTAATTTTTTAAGGTCTAAAGCTATTCTCGTGTTATCTGTAGTATTCGTCGTAGGTCTGTTTTACTGTGTTGTCTATATTGGCTTGCTGCTGTCAAGTGTGCAAGTAATTGAATAATTATAATAATAATTATAATCATTATTAGAGATATTATTCTTCATCACCATTATGCAGGGTATTTACAATTACGCACCTGAAACAAACCATGTTTGTAGGGTAGATAATGTTGCAGCTATTCTGTGTTTACAATTTACGGCACATGTAATGTTATTTCCCATGATAAACGGTTTGTACTTTGACATCAGTACTTTCCGAAGTATGTGCGCCCTGCCCAATATGGCTATTTTTTTTTTGTATTTTCTTGATTTCATACTTTCCCGTTATGTTGATCGGGTATTTTCTGAATGATGTTGAGATAGTTCCAGTTGCCGCTGTTATTACTGGTATAACTTTTGCTTTTACTTTCCACATGCGCTGTATTTCTATTGTAAGGTCTTTATATTTTAGAGCCTTCTTGGCTTCCTTCTTGATAACATTTCTGTCTCCTGAAATTGCAACATCTAGTAATATACTTGTTTCTTTTTCATGATTACAGATTATGATGTCCGGTTTATTGTTAGGGATGGTTCTGTCGGTTTACACTTGTTGATTCCATAATATGGTTACCTTACCTTCATGCCTTGTTTCTGTTGATTTTGTTACATCCTCATACCAGTGTTCCTTGTCTAATTTTACCCCTATTTCCTTGCACATTATTATTATTATTATTATTATTATTATTATTGGGATTATTATCATTATTACTGCTATTACCCCGGTATCATGATAAAACTTACGTACCTTAAATAATACATGAAATTGATACAACATTCGAAATTAGTATTAAAGTAATTCAGTGCATGTTAGACCAAACACTTATACTGTCATAGATTCGATACTATTTATTTTTAACCTGATATAATTACACATTACATAACAGGATTGTATTTTCCATCATGAAATGTAGTTTAAGCTAAATATATGTTTGGATATAAGTGACCGAAGCGATGCATATGGAAAACAAAACTAATCTTTTCTCGAGGATCTTTCTCTTTTGTGCACTTCAAAAATAACAAATTTTCAATGGCTGGGACAAATTTGAAAATGTTAAAGTGAAAAGTGTCTGAGAGATTGTTGGGAGCTTTAAAGATTTCGGGAAGCAGGGTAACAGACGCAGAGGAAGACGGAGCGAGAGGAGAGAAGTTACTAGGTGGTTTAAATTTGTCCATTAGTAAGTTGTGAGGTGGCCAGCGACGTGTGGACCACTGGTTTCAGTTGGAATCGCGCATCGTGTCGGACCGGGACTCTCTATCGTGCGTCGTCTCAAACAGGTCGTGTGCTTTCGTGCGTGTAGTGATGTTTTCCTGAAGTGATAATCCATATTCTTTATATTTATTTTATGCTGTTTCTAATTGAATTCTTACAGTTCTTTGTCATTAAAATATTTTCATTATAGCGGCTCAGACATAATGACAGTCAATAAATGTGTTTCAATTCTCGCGTTTATATACGCGAAAATTCCATTTTCTAAGCAGAAAAATTACACGTGATATAGTTTAAAAGACAGTAGTTACGGATTTATGTTCAGTAGCTCGTTTGCGTTACTCCAAAAATCATCTCAGGTGCTGTCAACGGGCTGTGTAATTGTGTATTCTTTTGTGAGTTACGTACGAAACTACAGCAATGCCGATATTCTCCGATCTCAGCCTCTACTATTGCGGCTCATCAACGTCTTTCTCCCCTTCGTTTTATACTAATCAAATTTCGTCCCTGAGCTCGCCGTCAACAAGCTATGTCCCAAGAGGCGGCATTTTTTCTGGATTTTCTAGTGGTTTATCGACGCTTAATTCCCCCACGCGCCTACTTCCAATGCCACCGCGAGTTAATAAATACTCACCCCTTCTACCTACAATCTCTGAAACGACGCCCTTTTCTGCTTATCCTCGTCGACCTTTGCCCCGCATCTCATCACCTAGGGTTGTTCCCGCATACAGACCTCCCAGACCCGTAAACATCGATACTGCTGATATCGATGTAACGACTCCTCGCAAAAGAACGGACCGAGTCTTAAGAGATCGTGACGATCCTCAACAGGGTACAATAAAAAGGGGAAGGACTGTTGTACGTATCCATACCAAGCGTTTAAAAGAAAATCCGGAACTTGTAAAAAATAGAAGAAAGACACCCCGGTGAGAAGTTGGTGGAAAAGTTTTTGATTAAAGACAAAGCGGCAGAAGAAGCAAAACGAAGGAAGCTTGAAGAAGAAGCGAGCAGTTCGAAACATGTGCACAGAGACATTGCTTTAGTTAAAGTGGAAGCAGGAAACTCAACTCCGCCCAGAAGACAAGATGCTCAAGTTAGTGAAGTTTTGATTGACTTCGATAAGCCTGAGGAGAGGCTGGCTAAAAATCATGTGCCTGAGGAGGAAGAGCAAGAAGTATTGAAAGTGACGCAGTCGGAGGCTCTCGATATTCTGCTGTCAGAGACTGAAAGCGAGACCGTGACACCTGCACCAAGCAAGAAACGCGCATCTGTAAAAGACAAAGGGAAGAAATCAAATACAATAAAGAAAAGACCGAAGAAAAGAGATAAGGGTTCTACAATCAAATCTGTTGATCGTACGTTCGCTGAAGTTACCCAGAAACCAGTAGAAAAATCTCTGCTGCAAAGGAGAAATACCGTGAAAAATCTTAGAAGAAATTCGCGTGACGTTGAACCACTTGCACTAGTCATAAATGAGAATGAAACTTCAATTCCCTCTACCTCTGCTGAGCCATTACTGACCCCAGCCAGTTCAACAACTTCGTTATCAACTGAATCGACAACA
The DNA here is from genome assembly GCA_021186555.1 of Reticulitermes speratus. Taxonomy (NCBI): domain Eukaryota; kingdom Metazoa; phylum Arthropoda; class Insecta; order Blattodea; family Rhinotermitidae; genus Reticulitermes; species Reticulitermes speratus. Next base: position 31,385,199 of record JAJKFL010000003.1, on the reverse strand, counting down.
TCGACGCCAGTTGATTCAACATCTTCAACACCAGTTAGCTCAACACCAATAACGCCACCGTTGGGGTTGGTGTCAAGTATTGAATCAGTGCCTTTAGAAGTAATAAATTCAGTAGTTCCTGAATCAGACTCTTTGCAGAGAGACACGAGCCCATTGAAAGCGGAAAGTGACTACAACTCCAAGCCAAATATTTATAACATGCTGTCAGTTGAAGCTTCTGTTGAAAATGCCGGGGATATGCTTAAAAAATTGCCACTTAAGTTTGTAGTAGATGAAATTAAAGTTGAAGAAACTCCCAAGCCCCCCAAATCACCAAAATTGTTCCGATATGAAGTTACTGTAGAAGAAATTGCTGATAAAAAATTGCCATTCCAGAAACAGGGATCTGATAATCAGTCAAAGTTCCAAAACGAAAATGGAATTTACGTGGATAGGGATGCAACGTATTTAATTGTGAAAAATGACTTGAAGCAAGCAGAAAACGTTATGAAATGTGATTCCTCTCTTATACATACTCAGAAAGAAGAAACAGAAAGTAACTCTAGCGGAATACCTGTAGGGAAGACGGTAGGAATAATTCCTAAGGGACCCACATATTTTGAAACAGTTTCGCAGTTTGAAGTGTCACTTAGTAACGTTGGTGAAGACAGGATGAGACAAGTTGATGCTGTTTCTTTTTCATCAGGAAACAGCAGCAATGAGAAAGGAGAAAACAGAGAAATTGTAACAGCAACTTCTGAAATTAGTAACATTCCAAGTGTCTCACCAACTTCTTCGAAACAAGACACTGAAGGGGGTTCCAAATTACCAGAAGCCGAATTGAAGAGTGAAGAATTTTTCTCCATACTTCCAAAAGAAGAGTCAAAGACACTTCCAATAGAGAAGAAATTGAAAAAGTGTGAGAATTTGAAGGACAAAACATTAACGAATAAGTTCACTGTTAAAGGAGAAGAAACAGAAGCACTCGAAGTAACAGACACCCATAGAACTGAAAAAGACATATGCAGCAAAAAAACTGGTGGAATCTTCAAAAATAGCTGAAAAGAACAATTCACGTCAGATATTTGAAAATATGTTAGCTATTGACCGAAAGATTGATAGACCTGATATTCCAGCATGGAAGAAAGCCTTAATTGCCAAAACTCAAGCTAGCAATACCAGCAAACTCCAGGACTCACTTGGGTTGCAGCATAAATCTAATAATCTCAAACTAAATCCTATACCACTGTCTCCGAATAAAGATGATTCGATTGTATCTAGCAGTAATACATCGACAGAAACCAATCTTAAAACTTGTGTTGAACTTTCGGTTAAAGAAGCTGAGCCTCTCAGTCAAGAAGTAAAAACGTCGGCTATTTCGCTGTCTACAATAAGCTGTTCCGAAAGATCAAACCCCAAAATAACTGAACAACAGGAAATTGTAAAAATCAAGGCTGCGGATGCGGGAAGTGTATGCTGGAATTCTACACCAGATAAAACAGATCTGCAGTCGGGCAAATCAGAGCTAAGGGAAAAGCTAAATATTCAAGTAACTGAGAAACACGAAACCAATGAAGCAGTTTCAGTGGGACAGAAAATAAAACCTTCTGAAGAAGCTGATATGGAAAATGAAATGAAGGTTCCAGCCGACTTAAATGTAAACAAAGGACAGGAAAGTAAAGTAAAAGAAAAAGTAGTGGAAAATAAGCTAAAATATGGAGAAGTTTTATCCGCGGGGGAGGCCAAGTCTGCAGAAACACAGCTAGAAAACGTTAAAGTGAAGTATACTGAAATGACGCCTATTGGTGCAACAAAGGCAACTGAAGCAAAATTGAAGGAAAGTAAACCAAAGCCTGCTAATGAAATACATTCAGATATAATGAAGCCTGCAAAAGTGAAAGTAACAGACAGCAAATTAAAACCTCAAACATCATCTGAACAGAATTCTCCTGCAATAAATGTGACAGAATGTAAAATAAAACCTTCCGCTCTTGTGAAGTTAGGAACTCCTGAAATGAAACCATTAGACACCAAGGTAAAATCTGTTCAAACCTCGCCTATAGAGGGAAAGGTTCACGTAATACAATCAACTGCAAAGGAAGTGAACTTTAAGAGAAAATCACAGTGGCAACTGAGATAAAATCAGTTGACAAAAAATAATTCCTGTAGCAGAATCTCCTGTGGAGAAGATGAAGTCTACTGAAACTGAAATATCATCTGTGGAAGAACCAGAAGTGCCAGAAATCAGGGAAATATTAAACGATGCGCTTGAAACCCCAACATCATCATCATCATCATCATCATCATCATTAGCGTTTGTCGAAACTCCAGCAGTGAATAAGTCGGAATCTGTTGAGACAGCACCGAAACCATTTTCTGTAGGAAATGAAACGGAACTAGAGGAAACAAAGCCTCCAGAAAAGAAAGCCACTCCTGTTCAAACCAAAGTCTTTGGACATTCCGAGTTCTGCGAGGTGTTAGCAGTTGAAAAAGAGAAGCCTGGTGTAACTTCAGTAATGGAGAAGGAAGAATCTGCAAGTGATGCCGCAGTGACGGGACCGACGATTGCTGGGTCTGATGGAAAGGCTGAAACAAATCCAGTGGTTTCTCTGGAGAAGGAAACCTCGTCAGAAGAAGAGACCGACTCCGAAGAGGAGACAGAGTCTGAGACGGACTCTGATGATGGTGAGGAAGTGACACGACCATCACAACGAGCAAGTACCTCTTCATCGGAAGACTCCGGATTTGACAGCCTTCCCACTTCCGTCCCTGGTAGCACAGCTTATAATAAAGGCCCCAACAGCAAGGGTATTTCCGATCTTTTAACACAAAATTTGATTCTCTAACAGAGACTTTTCTTTCGATTAGGATGAATATTGTATTGATACTTATGATCGTGCAAAGAATTTGTTTCTTGTAAATATATTTAACGTCGAAATTTCATCCACTAATTTCGATATAATGGTTCAGGTGGGTAAGTACAAAATCAAATTATGATGACAAATAGACTAATTTTTCTCTTCTCCAAAGCGTACAGATCGGTTGTGGGCCTCCTATTCAGTGCATTCTGGAGGTTGTTTCTAAGGGGATAAAGGGGCCAGGGTGTGAAGCTGACCATTCACCTCCATCTAGTGCGGAGGGAAAGAATAATTGGAGCTACGCCTCCACTCCCCATATGCCTTCATATCTTGCAAAGGGACGACTTTACCTTTCACTAGGCTAGTAAACATGCTTACATTTTGACTCATTCAAGGTGGCTAATGTTACGTAACATAATTCATTCTGTTGCCGAGATAAACTATTTCTTGTCTAAATTAAGCTTAATTGAGAAGCTTTTTGAGATAATCATTGTTGGAGAATATGCTGTATTTCTGGCGGCTACAAATGGCTATATTTATAAATTTATGCGATAGATATTCGCTTATAATATTTATAAATATTCAACCCTAGACGGACTGCGTGTTAACTAATTTATTTTTGAATTACGTTTATTACTTGTAGCAGGTGTGTGTAAGAGCAATATGTGTGTAAGTGTATTAGGATTACTGCTGATAGGCAATGACGTTGACTCTCACTAATATCTGAATAAAATCATGGTATAGTTCGCCTCAGACAGTTCCGATTATATTTCGCAATGAACACATTCTGCCACTTATGACACAATATTGATTTCAACGAAGAGCACGTGAAGATGTAATTACAGTTAAACACATTATGCTGGAACTGATTTTAAACAACATAGGTGTAGGAAGTGTAGGCCTACTTATAACTCAACAATGAGGTGCTTTCAAATCTAATTAACCTTCGTGCAAAATTCATCTTAACCTCAGAGTTTCATCCGGCCGAAAACAATAAATATTAAACATTATTACTCTATGTATTTTTGTCTTAATTATTCGGCATAAAAAAAGGAATCGTCTTTGTACCATATTGTGTTAGCTGATGTATTGTCTTTTAATTATCTCGCAAAGGGCACGGGTTTTGAAAAAAAGTCTGGCATGGAAGGTGTATTTTGTTTTTCTGTCAGCATTTATCTGACTTTCTTTCGTTTCGGGAAAATCAGAGCGAAATATTATCATAAACGCAATTAGATCTTCATGTAAAGTGCTTAATACTTTTGTCCGATTTTAAACAAACTTGAATTTTCTCTACATATTTTAATAGAAGTTCCCAACAGTTCATCAGGTTTTTGACTGATATCGTGCAGGCAGGTTTTATCTCCTTCGTGCATGCTAAGTGCTCCGACCATCTGAAACTGCTTAAATTAATCACAGTAACAATATTTCGTAGGGAATAGAAATTACGAAACTCCTCATTATCAACTTTTCCTTCCTCCTCTCTTCGTCCTCCTTAGGTCCAGATATTTTTCTGAGCTTTCCGTTCCTAAGCATCTTCGAACAGTGTTCTTCTAGGGTGTGAGAGGCCATGTTTAATATCCGTGCAAAGGAAGACAAAAGTACACTTTTTAAAGATTTTATCTTTATTTAAACTCAGTGACATAGTAGTTTAATTTTTTCGTGTAAAATATCTACATAAATTAAATTATATATTTCAAGACACTTCCTAAATTTCAAGTAAGACTGCTCTCAATAATTGAATATTTAATACTTATTCGGCCTCATTTCAAAGCAGAAAAATCTTTCCAATAAAGTGACTGCCTCGTCTAGGATACGAGAAGAATATGCGAATGTGTAAACCATGGAGTTGTTTAGTAAACCGTGGTAGCGGTTGGAAAGAAGCGAGCCTCTTCCAAGTACGGTTCCTGATATTTTTCTTACCTCGTTTTCTCTTAGCCACTGTATAGTTTATCGCTCATGAAACAGCAATTGTCCTAACCCACACAATTCATCAGACTAAGATTCCCGCATTACTAGACATTTGGGTTACAAACGCACCTTCTGTCAAAATGTTGTGTCCACAAAAAATTCCTTGTCGTTACATTTTCGTAAAAAAATAACATGCTCAAGTGTTTGTCTGTTGAGGATCGGTCAGGTTTGTTTTCTGTCTCCTGTAAAATTGTGCATCGGTGGGTTAAGACAAATTGCTTTTTGGTGAGCCATATGTTGACCGTCGTCACTACACTTTACACACACAAACAGACACGCACACGCACGCACACAGTCAGTATTCAAGTTGACTACGTTTATATTCTCGTCTGTTATGTACGGTATCTTGCGGAAATTTGTGAGAGATTAAATTATTTTTATGTCTTCGCCCTTAACCTAACTGAAAATATTCAGGATGAGTTGTTATAATGACTCTTCGATTCAAATGTCACAAGCGGGAGTTAATTACTGAATTGTAAATAGACTTGTTTAGTCATATTAGTAATAAATAAATACATGATGAGACACAAAGTATCAGTTCTCGGAAACTCAGAGCTGTTTGACCCATCCCTGTCGTAGTCTGAGATATCCGAAAGTGCATTGCTTTGTTTGAAGTTTTCCAGGCTTCGCCCTTTTCACCTTCTAACACGAGCAGATAATACTGAGATGAAAATGATTATAGAGCATTGGTAGAATAATACTCACATGGAAAACCGAAGTACTCGAGAAAAAATCTGTCCAAGTGGCACTTTGTCCACCACAAATCTCACATGAACAGGCCCAGGTGTCCACGGTGACAGGCCGACGATTTGAGACTGGCATTCATTCAAATTACACGTAAAACTTCAGTTCGTACCTCACATCGAACACAGTTTGTCTGTCTCAGAAAGACCAATTGTTAATGATATTTAGGGAAGTAATCGGCTATTGTTGTGAGAATGATACAAAGCGTAAATATCCGTCCGCTGTTTGGGAAAAATTTCGGTTTCTTAATGTTACAGCAGGTGGTACCTGTGTTAACTGCTGATCTTTAAAAGACTCTCTTATCCATAATCTTATGTGTATAAAACTGAATTAATTTGTTATGTAGGTCCTACTTCATACAGTATTTATCTCCAACAGAAAATCATAATTTTTTAACATTTAGCATTGCTATTATAAAATACACATTTTTTTGCATGTGCGGGCTACTGAGTTCGACTGTTTGTTGGTTCGTTGTTAAGAGTTGTGATCATATCCACCGAATAAACACCAGTTGTGGTTTATTACTGTATGTTTCAATCATACACAATGATTATGCTGAACCTCCTCTCACTTATTCGTACTCACTACATGATTTTGTACGATCGTTTCATCCTCAAGTGAAATATCTATCGTCTTTTCGCAATCTGTTCTCAATGCAACATATTGTAGTTACGATTGAAATTGCGATTACAGTCATTTTAAATCATTTAGTAAAGAAGGAAGTGTACGAGTTTGCTCCGTATATTAACAAACGAAAAACAATTTATTAATGTATTTGTAATTTAATATTGCTTGCATTACTGTTTGTGGTGTTAGTCATCTCCAGCTGCAAGTTGTAGAGAATAATCTGCCATTCATCAGCACGTCATAGCAAGTTGCAGGCAGAAGTTCAGAACACAGATGTTTGTATTCTGTCTCACATATAATATTCTATGTATCGTTGTAGCAGTTCATCCATTGAAGGCATTGAAATGTGCCGATTTATCTAGCTGCAACATTTTTGTGATTATATGTATGCCTATAACAGTATTCCAGAAAATGTTAGGCATTTCTGTTGTAAGAGTTTAACGTTTTAAGGTTGTGAAATCCGACAGAGTATATTTGTGGTATCGCTATCTGTGCCTAGTAACTATAGTATGTTTAAATGCATCTATGTATTGACACGATTTTGTTAGGAACTCCGAAACATGTAGGAGTTTTATAGGGAGTTTTATACTTCTGAATGCATTTTATTAAGTGCATAAGTTGGTTAATGTGTTAATTATCTTTAAAATATTTAACCATATTCCTGTCGTGCATTCACGTGATAAAATTTCGTGGTTTAATGTGATGTCTTGAAAGCTTGCTTATTATGAAATGGCAAGACATTGTACCCCTCCTTATGACCCACCGAAATAAACGCTACTAATTTTTACGGCGCCCAATCACATAATTCATTTATGCACAGTCTCGTGGAATTGAAGCAGCTTTTTTCAACAGTTCGGCATTTTCCGCTTTGCTGCACTATTAACAGAAGGTAAACTATGGTCTTTTATATTGCCTGTCCACTTCGTGATGTCCGACATTCCTTCTTTTTTATTCTTCAGATTGTTTCCGAATTTTAATCAAAGAAACTGTCCGTTACTAATCTACTCTACTAACCACAACACCAGAGCGAAAAGTGTTTAAAGTAGCTGTAACGTAATTAAGCAACAGTATATTCCTAACTTGTAGAGAATCCTCATTTATAAGCTTGTGTGATGCAGGTCTGTTTATTTATTTTTTTTTTTTTTTGCCTCAGGAACTCACTGATAGTTGTGAGTTTAATGCTAACTTGATCGTCGATATGCATCTATGAAGCCGAAGCAGATACGTTAGTTTCTTAATTTAAGAGACGTCAGAAACATTTGTCCAAGTGACTGAGGAAAACCATGAACTCTGGCTGCAGTGTCCCCCAAGCCTACAAAGTATTTTGTGTGTTCAAAGTGCGTCTAATTGTACTAAGTAAATCCACTATAGTAAGACTGTATTCGTTGTGCGACTGGAATCGAACGAAAGAATACCTAATTGCATTATAAGTGTTTTAATAATTTAGTGTCACTACACTTTAGGATGGCCATTTTCTCCTAACAGTACTTTGAAGAGTCATTTTTCTGTGTCTGAAGGGTCCCTTGATTTTGCAACATTTTTTTTAAGTGTGATGTTTTTGCAGACTGTGATGTGAATTGTCACAAGAAATGCGAGAAGCTGATGCCCCATCTGTGTGGTGTCAACCAGAAACTCATTGTTGAAGCTCTAACCTCACTAAGGAAAGGTAGGATATGCGCGTTCTTATAGTATCGTGACTTGGCTACAGCAAACAGCACCTATGTTTAACACATTTTCGCGTTTGTTTATAATATTAAGTGATTTTCTTAAAACATATTTTATAAAATCCAGTATTTTATTTGTGGATTATATTACGGTCTTCTGAGATGTGACTCTACTGTGTGTGTTAGACGTACCAAACTGCACGGGGTTTTATTCCGGAACACAACATTCTCAGTATTGTATAATCTTTCGTCCGCTTACATGTTTTTATTTCATTATTTTATAATGTATTGCATTTAAAAAAAAACAAAATTTCGTCTCGCTTCTAAACATTTTTCTATCCATTGAATGTAAGAAAAACAAGTATTGCTAATTTATTACATAATTTTGTGAACAGCGTGGAGCACTGATACATATCATGTGAATCCCACCCCATAGCTTCATGCAAGTATTTCTTGCATGCAAAACAGTTATCAGTTAACATGGATACAACTAATTTATCATGTTACATAGATGTGCGGTTACATGTTTCAAACACTATGTGGTCATCCTGATGTCGTTGAAATACATAAAAACCAAAAATACAATTGCAGTATTAGTTATGGGAGGTCAGCTTGAGATCTCCCATAACAGGTTGCAATTATTATTTTGGGTTTTATGTATTCTAACGGCCTGAGGATGACCACGTAGTGGTGGAAACATGTAGCCTCACATCTATGTAACATGATAAATTAGTTGTTTTGATGGAAGTTGATAACTATGTTGTAATACGAGTATATACAGCACAACGGGATGTCCAAGATAAAAATTTCTAGCGTGGCTAATGTTATTACCGAATTATTCACATACACAAATGGATCCAGTTTTCACATAGAAGCCGTACTTTTTATAACTCAGCGCAATTAGAGCTTGTGAAGCAAAGCCGACTCTGCTTTAACAAAGGCTAGAAGGAACCATTAGTGCCTCAAGGGTCGTCCGGCCAATTCTCGAATGCAAGAGGCAGATGTTAGGTAGTACGTGAGGTAAACAAAAGAACCTCGCCCCCGCTTCAGCATCGGAACTACGTAGTGACACTATTTATACACTTCGCACCATCACTAATTTGGGATGTCTGCCATGTTGTTACGCCTCTTGTCTTACGGTGATCGATCTAATAATAACAACTGTGTTGCTCGAAAGTGACATTCTAAGCTAAACACTTTATATCTGTCAGCCAGAACGACCTTCCTGGTTGTGTTAAAGGGCCTGCGTGAAGGTGGTTTTTCTTAAAAGAAATTACTGCACTGAAATTTTGGTTTCAAAATTGATACCACGTTACCAAAACGCCAAATAATTCAACGGAATGTGGAATAGTTCTTATTGGGCACTTGGCACCTGCTTAGTTGCTCTGGAACTTCCTTGTTGTTATGAAAGCAATGTTCAGAACAAAAGTTTGTCGTTGTTCCGTACCATCATGCAACTTATATCATCACTAGTGCAAGGTCGTTGAAAATTGAACCATAGTCTTTTTATTTATATATAAATTTCAGTAGTTTAATATTTCCTTTTCTTCCTCCCGTATTTCTTTTCCTGGTCGATATTCTGTAGAATGATGCCTCGAGGTCGACCATTAACATAATTCGTCGGTCACTCAAAGAAGCTACTGCATTTGCTTTCCATGGAAACTACGTAACACACATAATCAATCATAAAAACTCTCCTATTAAATTAAGACAATTTTACTATATAATTTACATGAAATCTACTTGCGTTTCTGCGCACATGTTCAGTACAACTCGTTAAATATTTATGGCCGCGAAAAATTGTCCAAAGAACCTCGTAGGAAGGAATGAAACACACGTGATATATGGTAAACCTTTTCTGTAATCCTTACGATGTTTCAGATAATTTACTAAAATGGATGCCTGAGTACATTTCCTGGCTTCTCTAAATAACAGCAATCAGTTGTGAAGAGCTGTAAGTGTGATATTATTACATTTAGGATTATTGGGTTTCTGGCCTCGCCTGGTATTCATAAAACATATCCCCTTCCGGAAATTGGGTGTGTTCCCATCCTCAGGTGAAAGGGTGGAGAGGAACCTGCTCGCTTGGCTTCAACAGAAAAAGCTGCTCTCAATCAGTGTGTACACTGTGTCACTAACCAGCCTCTCTTTTAGCGTTTAGTGACAGGTTTTTTTCAACGGAGGTAAGAGGACACCTAAAATAAAAGTGTGTGGTTACGTATCATGTCCTAGAACTGAGACAGAAAGAGAAGTCTAAATTAACACAAACAAAGCATAAGTTGAACTAAACATTATGTACATATGTAGGGTAAACGGCTACAATAACGCCAGGTATTTTCTCTCGCCAATAATTCGTTGTATTTACGGCAGAGGCATTTAACGCAAGGGTCTCAAAACATTTACACTGCATAGGTCTCAGCAGCATAAGAACTTACGAGCAGTCGGTTTTGTTGTTCCTGCTAACAGCCTTGGAAATTAACACAGTTCGCCCAACTTCCCAAACATCAAGATTTTAACAACAGCTGTTAAATTTTGGCTTTCTTACTGTTATTTCAATTTCAAATTACAAAATTTGTCGGTGGTAGATTATCTCCTATAGTGTACGTTTTCAGCCCGCAACAATGGAACTTTTGCACTTGCCTATTTTTTACAATGTGGTAAATCTTGTGTAATCGCAGAGTTGGATCCAATTACGCCATATGTTTTGGACATAATAAAAACTCATGGTTTATCAAATAAAATATATTTACTGTCTACTGCTTTTTGTGGCGCCATTTATTTAAAATTAAGAAAGATTTAAACGAATTTTAAAATATTTCGAGGCTCATGGTTCGATACAAAACACATACGATAAGAGGGAAATGGACAGAAGAGCAGCTCACACTGAAATGTGTGACATTTGAACTGATTGTAATAGTGAATAAGGGTGTTTTATAATATAATATAATATAATTAAATTTTCTACTTAAGTTTGTGCAGCTTTTCTCTTATAACACATTTTACCACGGTGGCATTATGATATCCCGTACGGATAAAATAACGCCATTGTCACGTAGCTACATTATATTTTACTAGTATTTGGAAGGGAATAAATGTTTGTAATTATATATGTAGAACGTAATAAATATAAGGAATTAAAATATATATTAAGATTTATAAAATTGTACAGAGTAATTTTAAAGTTATACATCCCTATGTATTTTCATATAATTAAATGAGTATAAACCATTAACACAACTTTATTTTTAGTATTTATTGCAACGTGTTTCGACCCTAAAGAATTATCATCAGGCTAAATACTTATTAAAACACATAAAAATGACCCTTTACGGTCGAAAAATGTTGCAATAAATACTAAAAATAAAGTTATATTAACGGTTTATACTCATTTAATTATACAGTATAACTTTTAAAATGACTTTGTAAAAACGTAGTGGCGTTTTGCAGTGGTTTACCCTATATGTGTATATACATAGAGCTATCTATGGAAGAAAAACAGAACCTACAAGCGAAATTCAGAGAGCTAACCATGAAGTTTCTACCAGATGCTACTGAATTTCCCCTATCGCTTGCTAACCTCTCTGCTGATCAGAGAAATATACGTGTATACGGTCGTAATTTTCAAATAATATATGTCGACTGATTGAATTTGCCGACATGTCATGTGAAGCAATTCTTTGTGCTTCCCATACTAGCCCTAGTCATTTCAATTTGTAAAACTCTCGCTTTATTCCAACCTAGCACATTACCTCATATTGCTAGGCATATTGGGCCAGTTCGCTTTCTTCTAACAGTCCCGAAGCAGATTGTGCCCCTGTTCCCGGAAGCACACAGCTAGCGGTCTGCTTGTTTCAACCATGTGTTTTCTGTCACATGCACCTCGAATTCTGTACATACAATGTGCCGTTTGTTGTGCTTTCATTTCAAGTCTGTTCCGCATGAGCGAATTCTTAAGAATGTGTTTCGTTTTTAGGCGCGTTAGCTTCGTCATGTCTATCTGTTTGTCCTTCCGTCCGTCCGCATGGAAAACCTCCAATCCCACTGGACGGATGTTCATGAATACTGATATTTGAGGATTTTTCGAAAAGCTGTCGGTAAAATTCAACGTTTATTAAAATCTGAGAAGAATAACGGGTACTTTATGTGAAGACATCTGTACTTTTATGATAATATCTCGCTGAATTCTTCTTAGAATGTGAAATGTTTAAGACAAAAGTTGTAGAGAAAATCAAAACACATTTCATGTTGAACAAATTTCATTTTTTCGAAAATCGTGCCTTTTATGAGATGATGTGAAAAATATTGTAGAGCCGGACAGGCCACAAATGACAATATAATACGTCGCATGCGCGTTGCGTGCTGGATAACTAAGGCTACAGACACACACTCAGAATATGTAATACTTATTGCTTTTCTCCGGCAACCATGTTTACGCGAACGCGCCTCAATATTACGTTTATAAATACAATAACAGTCTTGTTAAAACTATCCTAATGTGTTTTATTCCCAATGCATTTGGACTTCCTAGAAGTGTCCATAGCATTGGATATAAGTAATGAACCAAGAGGCTTCACTTCATTGTTCGGACTTCATCCCGTAGAATCGTTAAGAACTGGATCGATGAAGACCTGCGGACAGCAACTGACCTAAAGATTACATAAGAGAAAACGATTTTATTGCTCAGCTCTTGCCGTTCTTGGCATATGGTAGTGGTTCTGCTGTGTAGGCTCTGAACAGCTCCTCTTTTAACGTGGGCTGAATGATTAGATTCGAAGTTTAGGTAGCAGCGCATGTTTTCTGTAAACGTAAGTGTTCAGTGCCGGTCCTTTTCTGGTCACGAGAATATCCAGTGAAGCAGTAGCACTATGTGATTATTGAAACGTAATTGAACGAATGTCTTCCCATAGTTGTTACTTTACTAAAACTTTAATTTTTTCATTTTGATACAATTAAACCAAAGGCAGGGGAGCGAAAAGTATTTTAAGCTATGCATATATTTTATCATGTATGTATGTATATATTATATATATATATATATATATAAGACGTGAACATATACATATATTCATTTATTTGTTCCCTTCATTCATTGATTCGTTAATTTATTCATTGATTTATTTATTTATTTATTTATTTGTGGTTTATCTTACACGCTTTCTTTACCTCGGATTATACAGCGTCGAATTAGTAACTTTCACACATTTGCTTATGTTTCTACTATTTTTCCGCATGGGACCCTTCAATTTTATCTTGGTCGCTACTGAGCGGAACTCTATACATGTCCACCCTTTTAAATACGCATATGATGTTATGACTCCTCCATCCCACCCCAATAACCTTTGAACTGATAGCATACATGGATTTTCATAAAAATCGGTATGAACACCATTTTGCCTCTTAACGCTACTCTGGGAACTGGTGGATTAGGAGTGACACTTTCACAAAGCAGTGTTAGATTCTGAAATTTTGTTTTGTAGCACATAGTCGAAAAATATGGAACATTTTTGTTCTGTGGTTTGTATAATATGAAACAACATAGTTCCAGCACTAAATCTATATTACCTTTCGGCTTGATGGCTGTAATTGATTAATTATAATTAATCACGTTTATTATGTATCTCCCTAATTCCAGTAATTATTGGAACTAGGGAGATACATAATAAACGTGATTCAAGTCTGTCAACAAGTACAGCTATGGCGATCTGATGTCCACGAAATTTTGATATAATGTAGGTACATATGCCGGACCTATGTGATGAAATGGCCATAAGTACAACTGAAAATTAAGCCGGGAAATGGTTAAATAAATTTTGGTATACTTGTCAACGAGTAGTTCTCACTGGCTTCAGCATTTGCAGGAACAACATTTCTAGTCACGTAATTTCATGCTTTCCATTGACTGGTGTGGTGGGTGTTTCTGCATCGCAGTGTACTGGACATTTGGTGTTTGTAGCCGGTCTGCTTTTCTCTTACTCTCACTATTTCCGTTTTCTGTCAGCTTACGTAACGAGCTTCAAGGTTAGCGTCAATTCTTACGCAGGAGGTCCCTCGGTGATTTTTGCCTCAGATTTCGTTTCGTTTCAGTCTGTCAAGAAAAATTCTATAATCTACCATGAAATTAGCGGCTACCACTTCCTTCATATGCTTCTGAACTCGTCGTTTCTAAACATTTTCCGCCCGGTACTGAATAACCTATGCATCTAAGAACATGTCGTTCAAAACTGAAACTAGGAAATATTGGGCCTACCGTTGCTTTTCCCAGAAGAGTATTGAAAACAGGCCGTTTTATGCTCTCTTTAGGTGTATTTAAAGTGTTTAAATTTGTATTAAACCGTAGGGTGCCTAATGGAAACAGTGGTTTTTTTATAATCCTAACATTTTCAGACTCTTTTTTCAGGAATGTGTAACACTTGGACAATTTTTTCTCGAAAAATCAACTATGATTATCACGTAAAGAATCATAACGTATTTATTAATTTTTGCCTTTTCTGTCTCCGATTTATTAACATTTTTGTGGCAAAAGTAGCACTAAACTTGATAATCGCCAGTGCAAGAAGTTTATTGACTGGACAAAGAAATAACTGCAAATCTGAGTACCCTCGATGTGAAACAACTGAACTGTCATGAGCACATTAATACACATTTTCTTACGTTTTTATTATAAGTTATTTAAACTTTGTGTTTTTTATCCTAAAGCAGGCATATTTTATGTCAACGGGCTATGTTTCTTGAAACCGACATATTGAATTACGACTAGTACATTGCATAGTAATCTATTTTTAGTAGGGTAACCCCACGTGGAAATATTGTACTGTTTGTGTTTTGTTGTGTATCTGGCGTTTTAGAAATTTATTCGTGCTTTTCAAATAGGCAGGTATTACGAGTACAGGAATTAAAATTTTGGGATGCACTTTAAAGGCAGGAGAGTGTCACAAGATTATCCGAAAATGGATATATATCTTTCCTTACTGCGATAAAGATTACGAAACAGAGTGGGCGGCGTTTTACGAAGAGTCTGCCAAACCCGAAAGGAAGATTGCCCAGAGGTTGGCGTCAGACCCAGAGTTTAAATTCGTTCTACCAGACTGACATTATTATTAGCATCAGCTTTCGTCATGACGTCTCAATTGCGTATATGTCACGTGCTGCGAATTGTAACGCCTATTGATAAAGGCCGCAAATTTCTACTATTTCTGCCGCAAGTAACAAAAGATGCAAGCCAGTAGTACGAAATAACTATTACTTGTCCATTAGAAAAATTCTTAGGCCTAAACTTCATATGTTTGATTCAGATGACTGGAGTGTCTCGCAGTTCATATTGCTTGGCTCGATCCGAAGTAACGACACCGTCTTTTCATCGTTTGTTGTATTTTAAAGCTACTGTAAATTATTTTTTAAGTCCACGTGACGGCTGAGCTTATATTTCTTTAAACATTTGTACTAAGTTTTTATGAATGTACCATATATTAATTTTGAAGAAAACAGGGGAGCTATGGGCTGGACGGTCCAGGGTTCAGATCCTGGCGGGGCAAAATATATTTCTCTTCTTCAAAAGTTTCAGGCCGGCTTTCGGGCCCACCCAGCCTCCAAGTCAGTGGGTACTGGGGCTCTTTCTCTGGGACTATAGCTGCCGGGACGTGAGGCTGACCACTCATCTCCATCTAGTGCCCAGGCAAAGAATGAGTGGAGCTACAACTCTGCTCCCCTGTATGCCTTCGTGGCATAGACAGAGACTATTTTAGCTTACGCTTTCTCAGCTCCATATAATATGTAGATATGTAATATTAAATTGGAGCCTGATTATGAATGAGGAAGTGATAATGGTATGTTTTAAGGCAGTATCCAGAAAATGTCCTTAATGATAGAACAGTAAGCCTACCGGCTGAGACTCGAATTCGGGACTTCGAGAATACAAAACATGGTTATCAATCTTTCAGTCACGCGTGTCTTTCGCGTTTTACTAAAGATGTCCGTGGATGGAAACAAGTTACGAGTCTTCAAAATAATGTTCTGTTGTTGTTGTCGGCAGGTTTTCGAGATTGTCGTTCATCATAATTTCAGAAAACGCTGTTAATAATTATTGTGGTTGCAGATATTCTATTACAATTGCCTTTTTATGAAAAGTAATTTTCGTTTTTCTTTTTCCATGTGCCTAAAGACATGATGCCACCTCTTAGTGGTTTCATATTTTCAATTTGGGCAGCCCTATTACAGCTTATAAATATTTTCATGATATTTCAAATGGATAAAGTGAAAGCTGACATTTTGACTATCAAAACTGAGATGGAATTAAATGAAAACTCCTCGTTGATAGCCGATGAATTGAATTGTATTAATATTACATTATATTATGTGCAGAAGGGCGCTGTTCAAAAGCAAAGCGTGATTCCTAGAACATCGGAAATATCGTCAGTAAATATTTACTTCAACATGAAATTAAACTGGACCACAGCAGGAAAACCTCAATGCTATATTCCTAACTACGGAAGAGCCAGGTTAGCAGTTTGATGAAAATTCGGTGTCTGGAAGCTGAAATGATTCATAATGGCAGATAAATTTGTGCCTCTGTGTGATGTGCAAGAGGACACTGCGCTATTGTAGGCAGTTTGAGGGTTCGGGTTAAAATATTGTTTAAAATAAATTATTTATTTATAGCGAATAAATAATTACAAATTTATTAGTAGGGTCTAATTATGACAACAGATTGTATGTTACACACATTCCGTGCCGCTGTCTTCATCACACTAGTTTTATTTCCAACTACTGCACAGAGCATAGTTTTTGCGCTACTAGGCCTATATAGCCTATTATAGCCATCGTGTATCAAAACCTTGGATCTTCGCTTCACCAAAACAAGAGATATATAATACTGCAAGATGTTTGGAGACAGCTTTATATATTCTTACATTTTACGTTTTAATATTTCATTTGTATTTTAATCTGAAATTTTTTATTGATACTGTGCGTCAGTTGTTGTATAATGCTGACGTATGTATGTTTACTTACCATTTACTGATATATGATACGCTGCTTGTCTTTATAATATTATAGGTCTGTGATAATGGCTACAATAGGCGACCGAAATATCTGTGAATGCAAAAACTAAGCTTTATGCAGTAGTTGCAAATCAAACTAGTGTGTATGACCACAGAATTTCTTCAGTTGTTTAAATAGGAGGTATAAGTGGGGGATGAGCTTAAGGTAGAAATGTCCTTCAAAAGGGTAATAAATTGCAAGAGAGTAAGCTGATAATATCATAACAGTTCTGTACAATTGATGTTATTGGTCTAGCAGTGGCCTGTTACATATACGGTTACAGTTACAAGGCCAGCGTTTGCGCGCACAGTTAAAGTTCGCCTGAATGCGCCATAAATGCCCGTATTAATCAACTCCTTTTATTATTACACGCGAAAATGTTTAAGTCGTGGATGAGGTTTTTCGCTAAAACCGCTTAACTTCCACGAACGATTAAACTGAACTACTTTCTCGTCCGAAGTCATGTTAATGGGAAATGTTTTTCAAGAGAAAGCTGATGGGATGCAACATTTCTGAACATTATCACAACGTGACATGAGTAAGATGTGGTGTGAAATCGGAGAGAATCTGAACACTTGAAATTAGGGAATAATAAAGGTAAATTTGTCCCTTTGCACGCCATGAAGTCATATGTGGGGAGTACAAGTATAGTTCCACTTATTCTTAACCTCGGCACTAGATGGAGGTGGGTGGTCTGTGCCACACCCCGGCCGCTTTACCTCCGAAGATAAAGCGTCCTGCATCCACTGAACAGGAGACTGGTGGACCCTAATGCCGGTGTCGACACTTTGGCCCAGAGAAAAGATGAATCTCTTACCTCTACCTGGAAATGAACCGCAATTCTTCTGACATCCAACCCGTAACCTAGTCACTACATCAACTGAGCTATCCCGGCTCCTTAATAGGTAAATAATATTATTTGATTTCTGATTTATTTAGATAACCATAATGTAAAATTATTAATTACAGGATTGAAATAGATTATTATTAAATATGGAAGTGCATGAGAAAGAGATTTCTTCAGGAGCCATCAAAATTACAGTACGATAGAACCACTGCTGTTGTTTTTCAGTAGCGCTGTGACCTTCTAGTAACACCATTGTCATATTCGGGCGTTCACAAGCGTTTGCACCCGAATGTAAATCCTGGCGAAAATTACCCTCGAGTTCTCTACACCGATGTCTTGAGAGCTGTGTAGTACTATGACGTAAAGACGATTCATAAGTCTACGATTTGTTAATTTTACCTAAATTTGATCATTTTAGGCGCGTTCGAAGACTTGTGATAAGCGACTATTGGCTTCGTCATATCTGTCTGTCTGTCCTTCCGTCCGCCCGCATGGAACAACTCGGCTCCCACTGTACTGATTTTCATGAAATTGATATTTGAGTATTTTTCGAAAATCTGTCGATAAAATGCAAGTTTCTTTAAAATCTGACAAGAAGAATGGGTACTTTACATGAAAACCTCTGTACATTTATGATAATATCTCGCTGAATTCTTCTTAGGATGAAAAATTTTTCGGGCAAACGATGTAGAGAAAATCAAAACACACACTTAATGTTGAACAACTTTTTACGAAAATCGTCCTTTTATGAGGTGATGTGGAAAAATATGGTAGAGCTGGACAGGCCACAGTTGTCAATATAATACGGCGCATGCGCATTGCATGCTGAATAACTAAGGCTACAAACACACGTTTAAATACGTAATGCCTACTGCTTTATCACGGCAACAATATTTACGCGAACGTGCCTCAATGTTACGTTATATATACCTTGCCTTTCTTGTTTATGTTGTTCTTTCCAGATGTTCGCGGGTTCGAGGCTATACATTTCCGAAGTGTGGATTTTATTCCACGATGTTTTGATAGTAGTTATTTTGACATGTGTGACGGTGTTACAAGAGTTGTACGGCCTTGGCACTGGATTGTCGAACAAGAGGAGAGAGTTTCTTATTTAGGCTACGATAATGGCTTTCTGGCAAAAATTACCGTAATAAAATTTCGCATATTTTTCGAAGATACGTCACCATACATCACATAAGAATCGTAAATTAAGTGCCATATATGCTGTTTCTAGTTGTACCTCCGTCATGGTGTTACTGCCGACTGTATGTAGTTATAAATTACTTACTTCTGATGGCGCAGTTCAAAAGAAGTTTCGTGATAATCGGTTAATTGGTTAAAAGAAATGGGATACAGGCACACATAGATAGCATAATGATCTCATTTGCATGCTTTCTTTTCTTTAAAAAACGAAAAGAGCCTAGCACGTACGCAGCATGTAAATGAAGATAAGGGGGCACCCCCTCTTACAAAAGAGTGACAAAAGGATTTCTTTTATGGTTATAAATACAACATTATTTCTTTAAGTACGAATGTGTTGGTATTTCGAAGTCCCTGTATTAATTTTGGTAGGCATGATTCCAACGTCGTTTAAATTTACTTACGCAAGATAAACTTGTATGCAGTAACAAAGGAATGAGCTTGTAAAAAAACTTGGCACAAAAGTATGGAGTTAATAATAGGCAAGAAGTACATAAAATACATATTCTTACGACAATGTTACCTTCTGAAACATAAACAGAAGGGAAGATGAATCAAGATGTTTACTGCTACCTGCCATTTTAAAGGATTTAGTAAATTGCTGAATCCTTAATGGGCCGCAGGACGATTGAAATGAAAATAGAAGGGAAAGTGGAAACGAATTAAGAAGTTTATTGTTATATGCTGTTTGATTTAAAAGATTTAGCAAATGTATGAGTCCTTAATACCCACCACAGGATGATTAAATGTATTTGAAGGGAAAAAATATATGTTCTGAAATATACAAACCTGAGAGATCAAGAGTAAAGAATCCCCCCCCCCCCCATATTACAGTCACTATGATATCCTATTGCGTTTAAACCAGAAACTCACAAACTCGAAAGAAGTCAGAGGAGGCGAGAACTGTGATAACTCACGATCGTAACTCTGCTATTCGGGATACATATTTCATGTCTCCAGTTTATTTTGCTTCAGGAACTGTAATAGACGTTGAAATTTGTGGAAGCTTCTGTTTGAATACAATGCACAGGATATTTTCTTACTGCCAGTGGGGTATGTGCAACTAAGAGCAGTATGCTACGCCTCAGGGTTTTGATGTATTTCCATCCATCTTGCTGTCCGCAAAGAGTTCTCTGTCTTTACTCTGCCAACTTGGCACCAAAATATGTGGCTAATCTGTCAGTCACACAACCCACATACAGCTTCTAAGATCATAAATTTTATGGGTGATGAATATCATGTTAAAAGACTTCTCTGATACTTCCTTGAAATAAATATATACAGTCGGAAGTTTTGAAAATAATACCAACTGTGGATAAATATATTGAAGCTCATATATATTATGCAAGCCATCTGGGAAACAACAAATTCTTGCTTCAAAAAATAGTTTAGTACATCATTAACGAAGTTGTGTGTTATAATCTTCTGTTTTATGGAGTTATGTAGTCTGATAAGTGGGTACCAAAACAGCTCAGGAAGAGACTGCCTTCCTCTTCGGGTTGGAAGTGACCCGAGATATGAAGGAAAGAACTGACAATCTTCAGTGGAATTTACGGATGTAATTCATGATTATGAGATATGCACCATTAGGCTTTGTCACCAGTCCTTTTGGTGTGGATGTAATTCACGAATTATATTATATTGCGCAAATCTTTTGTTTAATATTTTATTAACCTGGAAAACAGAAGGCACTTTCATACAGTAAATATTTTATCCATGTTAGAGGCAATTTTTCAATTCGGGAATTGTATAGAATTCGTGACAGTTTCAGAAAAATTTTGAATTTTACAGGTTATAATTACATCCAGCCCTTGTTTTAAGTCTGCTTGTTTTACGCCTTATTGCTTTAACGTACCTTGATAATTTACACCACTTCTTAAATTGCGCTGTAATTTTCGATATAACGCCACTTGGCTGGCTGCGTTCTTTTACCCTAATCCCTTATTTCTGATGGAAATATCATTTTTTATTTACACGTTTTTCTATTTACGCCCAATTTTTCAGGAAAGCAACTAGGGCGTAAAACAAGGACTGGATGTATTCTTTTTACGCTTGAGTACCCGATACGTATTCTGTGCAATTTATAAGTTTTTCACACGAATGAAATGAGAGTTTTAAACTTTATGTTATGGACTAGTTTTATTGAAAATTGTATTGTGTAATAAAGAATAATAAGTGTGCATTAGTTGGTTATAGTGATGTATGATAGAAATGAGAGTTCTAATTTGATGCGTTAACAACAAGAGCAGAGAAAAAAATAAAGACCATGTTAAATTCAACTTTCTTAAAAAAAATAGATTATAACAAAATTTGTGGAACAAGAGAAAAACAAAGTATTTAATGTTTGTATGATCAGAAAACTAGAAACGCCGTTATTCCATTAGTGGAAATTACAGTGAATGAAAGGTAAAGTACATCCCACACACATATGACACGTTTCCAGATAACTTAGAACAACTTCCTCATTTTAATTACTTTAACTTCAGTATTTTAAACCTTCATAGTTATTTTCAGAAGAGACCCAAGTAAAACAAATTTAAATAATGTGTTGTTTTAAAATATTTGCAAAAAGAAACAGACAGACAGACGAGTTGTATGTTAAATCAGTTTTGCCTGAGGATGGGGACTGAGCTAGTCCCCGAAACGTTGTATTCAAACGAATTGACGCGGCTGTGCGCCCGAGAAGACTATATTGAATCATGTCGCCGCGAAAGTTTTAAAACTTATATCTAACACCAATTGTAATACCAGCTATAGTATCTTTCTTTGGTTTAGCATTTAGCGTTAGTAGGTCGTTTCACATTGCTCCTGCCAAGTATACTACTACTACTACTACTACTACTACTACTACTACTGCGTCTACTTTTACTACACATATGCTGCCACAACCTGTTGATTTCCCGCAGACATTTAGGCGCTGTGCACGGTCACGCTTAATTAGCTAACTAGCCGCAGCTCTGAATCGATGTTATATAACCCCTGCAGTTGAGAAGACATCGTTAAATAAACAGAGAAAGCGCGTGATATAACGTAGATACATTCTAGTGGAAGGTAGGCTTCTTTATCATTTTCCTAGTTTAGGTTGCCCAAACCGGTCATTCGTATCGTCAGCAAGTGTTAGTGGCTCCCTATACAGTGGTACCGGTAGACCTGATGTGCGCTGTGAGGTAGGATAAGGCCTGCTGTTGTCGGCGAATCCGTTGGGCAAGCGGGGGCGTGGACTATTCTTAAAATACTGGAGACGGGACAAGTCCCTCCTCTCTCCTAGAAACTTGGATAATTATGCGCGTAAGTAAAATTATACGTGGAATACACAATAAGTTTTGTTTTAGTACCAAAATACAAGTAAGAGATATAAGTAAAAGTTGATGTGCGGACATGAGGGCCGCTGTCGTCTTTTGGCGTTAAGACAGGTCTGCCAAGTTGGTGTTTCGGTGTTTATACTGCAAGAATGGTAGCGGTTTTTGCGGAAGTTCAAATGTTTGCCGCCTTCCGTGATTTATCCAACGGACCCCCTAGCATCCAGCGCCCCTTCCGCCTTGTGCTGTTAACGTTCTGCTCAGGTAGTAAAAATTTATGATGTTGCAATGTTACGTAACTTACCCCATGGCTTAGCATGCTCGGTTCGTAAGTATAAGGTCATAGTAATGAATTATGCTAGTCAGAATTGTAAGTCTGTTACAGATTATTGTTGTTACTGCGGCCTGTATTATTCCCGCGTTTTATTAATTTATTACTACTACTACTACTACTGCTACTACTACTACTACTACTACTACTACTATTACTATTACTACTGAGATCATAATTTTTAGGGACAAATTGTTTAAGTACAGCGTCTGTCTACATTAAACATGTCGGATATAACCTGAAGTTCGCACCGTCTTCTTGTTTGTAATCTAAAGCTTTCACGGCAACTGAATTCTATAAAGCTTTCTGGGACTAGCTGCCGCGTCAGGTGGTTGTGCGGCGAGTAAACCAATGTTCTCATCATCAGGCTATCTTTTCTTCGTCATTTCCCTGATGATGAGAAAGTTTTATTTTTTGTAATTGTTACTTTCAAACTTTTACACAAACTCCCGTGCTCCTAGTTGCAGTGATTATGTATTGCTATCAGTTTAAAAGGTAGATAAAAATTTCGCACAACCACAATGTTATTGTTTTGCATTCTACAGAAGAGACTCTTTGAACAGAAGTCAATATCTTTAAATATCAGTTGCTATACATAATTTCAAGACTGTGCATTAAGTGGTACCAGTGTCATTCTTATCTCAAATTTCGTGCGCCTATGTTCTTGTTGCTGATACTAAGTATATAAAAAAATCGAGTGTGGGATGGTTTACAATGGCAAAGGTGCCTAAAAAATTTTGTTGAAATCGCTCACTTTATACATAATTTGAAAACACACACACACACACACAGGATTGTGACTTCATAAGCCTAGGATTCCGTTATTCTAAAATATGACGATGCGGCAATCGGTAAGATCGTACGACCCATCAGAAGTTCAAGCTGAGGAAGGATGCTACTTTCTCTCGAAACGTCACGATCCGTTTACCCAGTGACGCAGCATAATATCCCAGAAGAGCGCTACAGCGCTGCGAAAACCTTAAAACGTCATAAGCTTTCTTTTTTCGGCAGAAAACAAAATTTACTCCTAAATTTCTTGAACAAAGAACTTAGGGATTGTTAGGCTTAATAAAGTTAGATCGCCATCAGTTAGTGAGAACTTAATAGTTCTTGTTATCCTGTTCCTAGAATAATAAGAACCTGTACAATTAAATGGATAATACCGCTGCTTGTGTTTGGAGGGTCCATGGTTCAAATCTCAGCACAGAAGCTGAATACCCTGCTTAATACTTTATGTTGCTCTCCTCGTACTTTTAAGAACATTCTGGGATAGTACCTTAAAGTTGGTCACAATCGTTTTCTTCCACATTATTTCCAGTTCACCATTTATGGTCATTCTGTCATTCAATGCGATAAACCTTCTGAAGTGAGGAAACTTTGCTAAATAAACTAAGAAACGATTTTGTACAAATAGTAAGAAAACAGAACTGGTATTTCTGCCCAAATTTATAGCACCTATATCATTCTTTGATTCTCAGTAAGAAGGGCTCAAGTAAAATTTTGTCACTTTTGACATGCGAACGATAACCATAAAGAGCTTTCTTTCTCTTCCTTAATTTATTACGAGGTTTGAGTCTACTTGGTTGTAGAATGAAACTTACAAGCATTATAGCCAGTGCAGAAAGTGCAGACATCTTATTAGTATAAAGGTGACCTTATGTCCTGATCCGGGGTTCGAAAACCTGTGTGGGCGAGATTTTCCGGACCCGTCCAGACCGGTCCCGAGGCCCACATAATTTCCTGTACGATAGGTACCGGGTCTCTTTCCCGCGTGGCCGGGGCGTGTGACCGATCACCCACACTTTCTAGCGTCGGGGTCGAGTGTGGGTAGAGTTATACCTCTGTGCCTGCTTGGCATGTAACGGCACATCCATTGCCTTTTTTTTACCTGTGTCCTTCATGATCACTTTGTCTTAAATCCTTCTCCCAAATAATAAGAGATATAAAAATAGGTCCTGAGTGTTTTTTAACATTAATGCTGAGAGCTGAGTGGAATGCAACTTGTGGATGGTGAATGTGTCGTATAGTGGTGGCATTTAGAGAGTACTGCCTCAAGAGGGCTATCCGGGACGACAGTACTTTGCTGAATGAATACTGCCAAAAGAAGTGAAGAAATTCTTGAATGAGGTTCCTTACAAATAAACACACATATTTTAGGAGAACTGAGAAAATTTCAGTACAAGTTGAAGTGATTAAATTGAAATTAAACATCAGAGTAAGAAATATTACTTACTTCCTTAACTGAAGAACAGAAGCTTATTTCAGAACATTTTTCAGAACGTACATAACACAGTATACCAGCATATTATACTGGTGCCTTGTAAAAAGTAAAATACAGAGAATAAAAAATCTGTTACCAATCTATGATGTCGTGACAGACTTAGAAATTGAGAAAGTGTGCAGCTAGTTTTTAGTTCTTCTTGATACCTTTTTCTCAGGATTGCAAGGTATGGATATTAGCACCTTCTATAATATCCATTCAGAAAAAGTGAGTTCAGATGAAAGGTAAAGGAATACAGAAGATGCTGAAAAGTCTTTAGTACAAGAAACCATCTTAGCAGATTTGGCAGTAGCCAAGATTTTGTATATGTACGTATTTGAGGGTAAAAGATAGAGCAGCATAGCCCATGTTGTAATATACTCTACTGGCGAACAGCCCTTCACTTTTGACATGTCTTGAGCTTCTCTAAAAAAAACTTGGCAAGGAACCGCCTTATGCTGCACTACACATATTAATTGTGGTTTTATCCCTGTGACAGCTCCCTCGTGTAGCAGTGGAAGCAGCACTGACTCTGTAGCTTCCACCCCAGCATTGAGCAGCAATTCTGCATTACGTCTTGATCCGTATGACGATCACAGTCCAACCAGCACACTTACCAGGAGTGGCCGTGTCACACCACCTGCAACCACAATACCACGATTCAGGAAGTATACAGTAGAGGACTTCCAGTTTCTCAAACTTCTTGGCAAAGGCAGCTTTGGAAAGGTAGGCAGTAAACATGACACCCACAGTTTTGTGATACGTAGGCCTATTATGGGACAAAGTTGTTGTCTTGGAAGACTAAATTTCGATACATTAAGACATAATTAATTCAGAACCACGGCTTTAGGATTACATTATACGAGTTGTGTATCTTAGTACAGAACTGTTCTTGAAATATGTATATATATATATATATATATATATATATATTAAAAGCATGTAACTGAATTAATATTTCTCAAGTGTTTTTTCTCTGAGACTATTTAGACCTCAAAGAGATCCCGAACGAAATGCAAAAGTCAGAGATGGGTATAGGGTTTGGTTGGAAAACCTGAAGGAAGGAGACCACGTGAAAGGCCTAAGGAGACTAAAATGGCTTGCTTGTTTTTTATGTATAATGATTGAATACTCTTATTTTGTTTATAAAATTTTTACCCGTATTTGGAATAGAACTACAAGAAAGTAAATTCTGACATTCTGTTTTTCTGGCAATGTGTTGCAGGAATCCAGTTGCATATATGTATGAAGTGACTTTCACATTTTGTAAACCAAATACAATAATTTTGAGTAGCCTTCCATTTTGGTCTTTTCGAGACTTAAAAACGTACGAAGCTGAGGAACATCATTGTTGTAAGGATGCTGTGCATGCAATGTGAATCATTTAGATGTTAAAAATCACTGTCTTATGCGATGTGACGCCGCTTAGTGTGGCGGGAATTTATCGACTCTTCTGAGTAACATATTGCCTACACATTTAGAGATTCTTGAAGACGGTACTCTTCATAGTCACTGCCATGTGAACCTCAAATCTCAATAAGACAGGCAATGTACGTTTAACGTAACATTGAGGTGCCGTGGAAAAGCTGTAAGTGTTAAATGTTACAAATGTATATCTGTATTATTATCATCTTTTCTGTGCTGTATTATATTGTCATCTGTGGACTGTCTGGCACTACCACATTTTTCCATACTATCTCATAAACGGCACGATTTTTGGAAAAATGTTTTAGAACATAAAATGTGTGTTTTGATTTTCTCTACAACCTCTGTCTGGAAAATTATCCATTCCTAGGAGAATTCAGTGAGATATTGACATAAATGTACGCAGGTGTTTATGTAAAGTAACATTGTTCTTGACACACTTTAATGAAAGTTGAATTTTCTCGACAAATTTTCTAAAAATACTAAATACCAAATTTCGTGAAAATCTATCCACTGGAAGCCAAATTTTTCCATGCGGACGGAGAGACAGACGGACGGACAGACATGACAAAGCTAATAGTCCTTTTCGCAATTTTGCGAACTCGCCTAAAAACTGCTTCTCAGGCTCACTAACTATTATCTGTTAGAGTGAAAACTCTGCTTTCCTTGCTGTGGGAACTGGAAGCAATTTAGTTTTGTAATTTCAGCATAAGAGTGGACCTGTTTTCTAGGTTGGTGTTGATATTGTAAATTGCCGTCAAAGAAGATTCATGTCTTCTGGGATGTTGGCCATGTTGACTGGTAAATTGTTACACTGCTCTAGATGGTCATAAGTAATTCGTACATGGTTACTCAGATTATGATAAGCTAATACAAAACTTTTTTGATGTTGTTGTTTACAATGTTTGACTTCTTCTGGGTCTGTAGATAAAGCTAACTTCACAAGCTGCTTTTACTCAGTTTTACATTTATACTGTTTAAACATACAAAGTAAAAAGCCAGAAATTTAAAAATATAAAATCGCGCGCGCGTAGTTTTAAATTTGCGAGGAAGTTAGGCCTAATATGTTTTAAAAATGTCCATGTTCTACATATGTATCACAGTGCAGATTTTTACTGTATGTTGTATACTTGACAAAACGAAAATGAAACATAATTTTTCTTTAAACTTCGAGAATTTTACCATATTATTGCCTTTATTAAACAATTAAGATATGGGCTTACAAAATATTTTGTTTTGTGAATATTATATCTCTTGTTATAATTCTCACATGGGCCGGGATAGTGTAGTCGGTATAGCGACTCGCTACGAAACTGGACGGTCCGGGGATCGAATCCCGGTGGAGGGCGAGATTTTCCGTATCCGTCCAGACCGGCCCTGGGGCCCACCCAGCCTCCTATGCAATGGGTACCGGGCCTCTTTCCCGGGGGTAAAGCGGCCGAGGCGTGGAGTTGACCACCCACCCTAAACTACTGCCAGGGTTAAAGAAAGAGTAGAGCTATACCTCTACTCCCCTCTGGGCCTTCATGGCCCGTTCTAGGGTGAACTTTTACCTTACCTTTTATAATTCTCACACTGCAGGTTCTGCTGGCAGAACTGAAAGGCACTGAGTGCTATTATGCAGTGAAATGCCTCAAGAAAGATGTGGTGTTGGAAGATGATGATGTAGAATGCACTCTGATAGAAAGGAAAGTTCTGGCACTGGGAACAAAACATCCATACCTCTGTCATTTGTTCTGTACCTTCCAGACTGAGGTAAGAATTTTGCATATTGCAGAAGAGTAAAGTTCTCTTTCAGCCCTTATGCAGGTCAGCGTACTGAAGAAGAAGACAATGAAAACACTGTATTTTGTGTCATCTCTAACTTTACCATTTAGAAAACCACCACTTCATTTTAACAACGTCACTTCTTTCTGAAGGCTTGGGTTCCAAATGCTTATGTTTACATCCTGTTGTGTTACACTGCCTCTTGCCTGTGAGGACTGAAATAACTTTGCTAGACTGGTTAATTATAAAATGTGTATCTGCCATAATCATGCCATAGAATGAACTGTAATCAGTTTATGAATGTAACTTGAGTTCAGGAAAATCAGGCGCAGAAATATTGTACATTTCTTGGGAGTTTACGAGAACTCTGGTGCAGTAAGTAACAGATAATCGAGTTTCCTCTTTGTGTACATGGGTCTGTCCTGATTCTTTGGTTTGGATCAGTTTTAAACTTATTAAAATTTTGGAAGAAAAACATTAGTATAAAATAAGACATTATGCACATAAAATACTGATATTAATTTATCCATCTTATTGAGACTTGAAAATTGACACTAATGATGAATGAGGTTTACTGCGCATAAAACACATTCCAGTTTGATTTGATACTAATCTGCAGCATCATTTGGGTCATGATTGGATGGAAACCATGATCATGTATAGTTAGGAATCATAACACACCACCAATATGAACATTTGATATGCTTGATTTTTCTCTGTGTTATTATAAATACATTTCAATCTAAAAGTGTGATGCCTACAAAATTCTTGCTAAATGAAGAATGTATCAACAGTATAAAAACTTGTTTGCATGATCCTGGTATGGATCTTCATGGAGTGTAAAAAAATTCTATCTTTCTTCTTATGTGCTAAGAGATTACAGAGTTGTATAGTACAGCGTGCTGATGTTATGTTTTGTATTCGCAGTCTCATTTATTCTTTGTGATGGAATACCTGAATGGTGGTGACCTCATGTTCCACATACAGCAAACTGGGCGGTTCCCAGAAGCGAGAGCCAGGTTCTATGCTGCAGAGATAATATCTGGGCTCAAGTTCCTGCATAAAAAAGGTGTTGTGTACAGGTGAGAAATGTAATATGCAAGAAAACAAATGTTGCTAGGTATTATTATTTGTTAAATTAGGTGCCATTTTTTATGTTCGTACAGTTTTCAGTAATGGTACTTCTGGAAAGCTGTTAGAATATTTCGCAGTTTAGGTGAACATTCTTTGTCAGTTTCATACAGTGGAAAATTAGTTGCACATTAGGGCTCAAAAGTCACAAACCCATTTACATGTTTAGCAGTTTGAAGAGAGTGAGAAAACAAAGCTACTGTGTATAGTTCATTAATTCTAAAGTAAGTAAATTTCTGGCACAGAAATAAGTATGTAGCTCATGAATTATGTCAGGGAAATAGTGTTAAAGCTGTATTACTGTGAATGTATGCACATTTATGTTTCAGAGATCTGAAACTGGACAACATTTTGCTTGATTTTGATGGCCATGTTCGCATAGCTGACTTTGGGATGTGTAAACTTCAGATCTACCTGGACAGGACAGCAGACACCTTCTGTGGAACACCTGATTACATGGCCCCAGAGGTTAGCTGGAACCAGTGTTGACTTCTACAAAAATTCTTGAAAATTCTGTACTAAATACGAGTAACATGCAAACTGTTGGGGACTTGATTTATAGACTTTGTTGTATGGGAGTCCTTTATATAGAAATTTAACCTATAAATTTCCTTTAAGAAACACATAACATAGCCTTTAAATTATATTTAAATGGCCATAAAAGTCAGGATAAGTGGACAGTGTCAGCAATCAGACTTGTGGATTTTCTGTTTGACTGTTTCTGTACCAAGTTTGTCCCATCAATATATAATGGGTTAAAGCATGTCTTGCTGGGACATGGGAATTACTATGCTATTTGTGTGTTGAAGCTTTTACTTATATATTCAGCATAGAAATGAAAATTACCGATTAGGTACAGGAATTTTTTGTACATAAGAGAATCATATCAGCAGTTACGACAGTAGAATTTGTTAGTTATGGGATGTCATACATAGTGCCAAGGGGTTGCTGGTGTGATGTTATTGTTATGAATGTACATGCCCTACCGGAGGATAAAATCAGTGATTAAAAGGGCTATTTCTGTGAGGAATTAGACGATGTATTTGATCTGTTCCCTAAGTACCATACAAAAATTCTATTAGGAGATTTTAATGCAAAAATGGAGAGCGAAGATATTTTTCAGACCAATAATTGGGAGTGAGCATTTACATGAAAATAGTAAAAATAATGGTGTTAGAGCAATCAGCTTTGCCACATAGAAAAATCTGATTATCAAGAGTACAATGGTTTCTCATCAAAACATTTATAAAAACACTTGGACCTCTTCTGATGGGAAAACTCAAAGTCACATTGATCACATCTTGATATATAGGAGATGGCTTTCAAGTATACAGGCCGTTTGATCTTCCAGGGCAGCTGACTGTGATGCTGATCACTGTCTGGTGGTTACAGAAGTTAGGGAGAGACTGTCAGTAAGCAAATGAACAGCACAGAAGTTTGATGTAGAGAGATATAATCTCAAGATGCTAAATGAGGTGGAAGTCATGGAGCAGTACAATCTTCAAATTTCAAACATGTTTTCAGCTTTGGAGAACATAGCTATAGCTGGAACATAAATAGGGTTTGGGAAGATATTACAGACAATATAAAGAAACTCAGCTGAAGAGAGTCTAGGTCAGTATGAAAGGAAGCAGCATAAACCCAGGTTTGATGAAGAGTGTTCAAAATTTGTGGAGCAAAGGAAGCAGGCTAAATTGCAGTGGTTGCAGGATCCAAGTAAAATTAATGTCGATAATCTGGACAACGTGAGGCATGCAACTAGTAGACGTTTCAGGAAGAAAAAAAAAAAAGGGGAATATTTGAAAGGTAAATTTAATGAACTTAAAACAGACAGTAATAACAGGACTATAGGAAGCTTGTATAGAGGCATAAATGAATTTAAGAAGGGTTAGCAGCCTAGAGCTAAGTTACTAAAGGATGAGAAGGGTGATCTGCTTGCAGATTCCCACAGTGTTTTGAATGGATGGAAGAATCACTTTTGACAGTTGCTGAATGTGTGTTAAGTTGACGATGTTAGGCAGACTGAAACACATACAGCTGAGCCACTAGTGCCTGAGCCTAGTGCTCGTGAGATTGAGATGGCTACTGAAAATCTGAAAAGATACAAACCACCAGAAGTTAATAAAATTCCAACAGAATTGATTCAAGCAGGCGGTAGGACAGCATGTTCTGAGATCCACTAAGTTATTAATTTTATTTAGAAGAAGTAAGAATTGCCTCTGCTTTGGAAGGAGTAGGTCAATGTACCTATTTACAAGAAGGGTGATAAAACAAACTGTAGTGTTTGATAAGGCATATCACTATTACCAAAAACATACCAATTTTATCAAATATTCTTCTGTAAAGGTTACCTCTATATGTATACAAAATTATTGGGGATTGTCAGTGTGGATTTCAACATAACAGATCAACTGGTGTGTACGAGTATAGTGTATATTCTTCACTAGTCAAATACTGGAGAAATAATGGGAATAAAATGGGTCAGTGTATCAACTATTTATAAACTTAAAGAAAGCCTATGATTCAGTTAGGAGTGAGGTTTTGTATAATATTCTCATTTAGTTTGGAATATCCCTGATACTAGCTAGGTTAATAACAGTGTGTTCAAATGAAACCTGCAGTAAAGCCTGACTAGACAAACTTTTGTCCAATATATTTCCTCTTAAGAATTGTCTAAAAGGAGGAGCTGCCTTATCACCATTGCTCTTAACTTTGCTTTAGAATATGCCATTAGGAAGGTTCAAGCAAACCAGGAGGGGTTGGAATTGAATGATGCTTCTGTCTGTTCTGATGATGTTAATTTATTGGGTGAACGCATACATATGGTAAAGAAAAACAGAAAAGCTTTATTAGTCATTAGGAAGGAGATCAGTCTAATAGCAAGTGCTGAGAAAACTAAGCATATGTTCACGCATCATGAGCAGACTGCAGGACAAAATCAGAACATAAAGATAGGTGATAAATCCGTTGAAAGTGTGGTAATTTTAAATATCTGGGAGCAACCATAACAATCCAAAATTGCATTTATTAAGAAATTAAGAGCAGATTGAAATCAGGAAATGCCTGATACCATTCAGTCCAGAATATTTTATCTTCCAGTTTGTTATCCAAAAATATAAAGATTAAAATATTCAAAAGTATAATTGTACCTGTTGTTTTATATGGGGATGAAGCTTGGTCACTTGCACTGAGGGACGAACATGGGCTGAGGGTGATTGGAAATAGGGTGCTGAGTAAGATGTTTGGGCCTAAGAGGGATGAGATAACATGGGACTGGACAACATTGCATAATGTGGAGCTTCACCATTTGTACTCCTCACTAAATATTATTTGGGCGATCAAATCAAGAAGAATGAGATGTGTGGGGCATGTGATATGTATGGGAGAGAGGATAGGTACATACAGAGTTTTGATGGAGAAACCTGAGGGAAAGTAACAATGTGGAAGACCTGTGCTTAGATGGGAGGATAGTATTAAAAGGGCTCTTCATTACATGGTTTTTGAATGCATGGACTGGATTAATCTTGTGCAAGATGGGGACAAGTGGCAGGCTCTTGTGATTACGGTAATGAACCTTCAGTTTCTATAAAATGCAAGGAGTTTCTTGGCTAGCTGAGGAACGAAGCTTTTCAAGGAGGACCCTTCTCTGTGGGGTTGGTTAGTTAGTTACATTTAGTATATGCTACATAATATAATGTTGGTTTTCTGATACAGATTATAAAAGGCCTGAAGTATAATCAGTGTGTGGACTGGTGGTCTTTTGGTGTTCTCCTATATGAAATGTTGATTGGTCAGTCTCCATTCAGTGGCTGTGATGAAGATGACCTTTTCTGGTGTATCTGCAATGAGCAGCCACGCTTTCCAAGGTTCCTGTCACGAGAAGCCAACAGCATACTCTCTCTGGTAAGGTGTTTTGGTTAACATGCTTGTTCACAGTTTAATGAGGTCTCACTGAGTAAAACTCAAAGGTCAGTCTAAACACAACTGTAATTTATATTACAAATTATTCAGCTACATATTTACATATTTTGATCCCAGTAAAGATAATCATCAGGCTTTTGCATTAAAAATTTTATACTAAGTGTACAACGTGCATACTGAACTATGCTATACTATACACTTGATGAGATCTCATGATTTACAATATTTTTGTTCTGGAGTTCTAATTCTTACTTGAAACCATTATAGTATCTATTGTTGCTGTGTTTCTTTCTTTACTCTCTAATAAACTTGTCAAAATCCAATTTTAGTATGGTATAGACCTAGTTATGTAGTGATCATCTGCTTCATAATTTATGCATGTGAGGTGTCCCTATTCTTGTAGTAGTTATTTATCATATCTGATATTAAAGTTCTGATTTTTGTTTTGAAGGACCTTTTGTATGTCTTACTTAATATATTGTTCCTTAATTTTGGGGTTTAAATCTTCTTTACTAGCTGGATATATTGTTTATATATTCTTCTGTCTTCACACATGAAAACAGAAGAATATACATACATATGTTGTTATGATGTCTCCTTCTCAGAGACATGGAGACATCACAACAACATGCATGACATAAATATTTTCACTAAGCTTAATTACAATACAGCACCATATCCCATCAAACTAACAAAGAACTATGTCTGTACACTTTTACTAAGATGGGCTGTGAACACGATCAGTAAGGTTTGTATGAATGTATGGATAGACATGAAAGTGTAACTGTTAGTAGTGTTTTTATTTATATACTTAATTATATTAGTTTGGTATTTGTGAATTAATTGTATAGTTTCTGTGCATATTTTGGGGGCCATTAGGCTCACTTATTTTAAAATTTTATGTTTTTGCAGTACGTACAAGCAATCAAGTATTTTCAGGCAAACACACACATTGACACAGAATATAACTCCAGAATTTCAAGGAATCTCTGTATCTCGATCATCAGAAACGTTTCATCAGGCACTCAAATCCCTGACAATGGTGATAGAGACAGGAATGTAGGTCCCTGATGGTAGAAACAACCCCAAAAGTTATAGAGTAATTTTATTCCATACCAGTGTGGCTGACTTCCAGAGAACAGTTAAGTGGTTATGTAGTTGTTAAACAGAAATTATGCTGATTGAGACTGTGCTGCAGCTGCAGTGTGTACCCGCAAGTACTGAAGAATTGAAATTATTTCATGGGGACAAGTTTTCTACCCTGATGGAGAGGGCACTAGTGTTCCTCCGAAATGGGTACCTATCTAACCAAGTGTGTGTTGTCTTATCTTGAAATACATAATCTAAACCTGACAGGTCTACTGTTATACTGTACGGTTCTTAAATATCAGAAAAATTGTCAAAGCAAATACATGTAAAATATAATGCTTTATCAAGTACATGCCAAGTAAGTGTAAGATTGAAGATTCAAGTCTTCTGGGATGTAATGCCATGTTGACTGGTGAGTAGTACCTACTGTTTCCTAAGATCATAACATCATCTTAGGGGCAAGCAGTCAAAGAAGAGATTATCACAATGTGTAAGCACCACACCATGAAGGTGCACTATGGAGGCAGTGGTCATCTTCATGCTTCAGGTATTTTATCCCTGAATAAAGAGAGCCTAGTGTCCATAGCAATGAGGCTGCATGGTATCAATCTGGACACAATGGCAAAGACACAGTTCCTGCTCCTGCCAAGAATTGAACTCCCATTACCCAGTTAATACATGTCAACCCGACAAGTTAATTGATTAACGTGTTGGGCTTATATTCCTTTGTTCTAAAACTTCCTGAGGATGGCACCCCAGTGCTGAAACTAGGAGTTTAATACTTGTTATGAATTTTATTTTATTAAGTGCATTTGTTGGTTTATGTATTAATGTAAGAATATGCACGGTATGAGTAACATAAAATTTTCATTATCCAACTCATAAGTCTTTCTACTAATGTTACCGTGCTAATCTGATTTACATGTACCTCTGTCAATATTATGAATTCAGCGTAATTCTTTGCTACTCACTGTAGTTGCTGGAAAAAGATGCATCAAAACGCCTAGGAACAAGTGCATGTATGGCAGGAGACGTGATGGACCAGCCATTCTTCCGGAATGTGGACTGGAATGCTCTTGAGCATCGTGAGCTTGAACCACCATTCAAACCTAGAGTGGTAAGTAAATTACTGGCTTCATTTACCAATAAATAAGGTTATCCTCTCATAACTTCTGCCCTCATAATATACACACACCACATGCACACAAACACAAGAACTAAGCTTCTTTCACAACATTTAGCAGCCACATTATCTACTTCAGAATTACTCAGACAGAAACCTACATGACCCAAGATATGTGAACTTATTTTCATTCCCTGCTGTAACCTTCAAAGGATGTATGATTGCAATTTTAATGTCACGAAATTTGAACTTTTTCTACAGATTAACCATATGTTAGCCATATAATTATTAACTGAATATGTCACAAAAAATTAAATGTTTCCTGATTAGGGAAGTGTGTAAAAAGACAAATATCATAAATGAATCAGCAATGACAAGAGGCACATAAACAGGACAACACTAGTTTCTGTATGCATGAATCTGAGACAAGATTAAAAAATGTTCATGTTTTTAATTTTTTTATGGTTCAGATTCCATACTCAGCTGAACACATTGAAGTGGATTTAGATAAGTGATTGCTAAAGGATACATTTAAGAATAATTTTATACTTACTGGCCAGATGTTTAGTGTGCAGATAGAAGTTTGGCTAGTTGAAGCCTGTAACTGGCATTTCATTGTTGTGCTGATTAGAAGAGTCGCTGTCAACTCTTTTTTTTTAATTCAAAAAGTGTAAAGCAGCAGCAATTTTCCTTAGCACCAGTACTGTATCTGTCTCATATTAGACAGTAAAAATAACAGCTTACAATCAAACATAAAATACTCAAGCAACAAATGCACTCTTATTATTATTATTTTTTAGATATTATATATTATAATCCCTGCAAACCAGTCCAACATGTTTCGATCCCTTTCTGCAATCATCATCAGTCACAGGCGATCACTTCGGAGTGGATCCACCCTGAAGTGATTGCCTACAATTTTAACTTTTAAATTTTAAATTTTAAATTTTAATTTTATTAACATGTTATGCAGATATTTTTTTTTATTTTCTTGCAGCAACATCCTCTGGACGTTCAGTACTTTGACAAGGCATTCACAGCAGAGAGAGCCAAACTGACACCAGTTGACAGAGGAATTTTACAGTCAATGGACCAAACTCAATTCCAAGGTTTCAGTTATACTAATCCAAATGCAACAGACTGAAGTGGACTTCATTAATTTTCTCCCATTGGACTTACCCAATCTTGTTGATCAGTGCTAACTGATCTGTGTTGTTAAGACTGTCTTCATCAGAAGTAGACTCAAGGCAGAAAACATGCATGTCTTACTTCTTTCACAATTCTTGCTTGACTGCTGCTGTGTCAGAAGATAGACTTGTGCACAGCATGAGCACTACGAAATATATGAGTTTTACTTCGTAAAGATCGCTGTGGTAAAGGCTAAGTTAAATTTGTCTTTGTGCTTAGTTAAGCACCATGCCATGAAGGCATGTGGAATACTGGGAATATAGCCCCATGCATTCTTCTCAGCATTAGACTGTAATTTATTTCATTTATTATAAGAAAATCTGTAGTATTTATGTTGCAACATTCATTATAATCTCCAAACTACTTAGAAAATTCAACAACCATGTATATAAAGTCAACTTAGATTTGTAGTGATGTTCCATTTTTAGGCGCATTTACAAAATTGTGACAAGCAGCTATTAGCTTCATCATGTCTGTCTGTCTGTCCGTCCATCCGTCCGCATGGAATAACTTGGCTCCCACTGAACCAATTTTCATGAAATTTGATATTTGAGTATTTTTTGAAAATCTGTTGAGAAAATTCAAGTTTAATTAAAATATGACAAGAATAACGAGTACTTTACGTGAAGACGTGTGTACATTTATGATAGTATCTCGCTGAATTCTTCTTCTTCTTCTTCGGTGGCACTACAGTCCAATGCGGACCTTCGCCTCCTTAATGGCCCTCTCCCAGTCCACTACTCTATCTGACTTTTCCGAGGCCACATTTTAGGTTTCCTAATGGTCAGCTTTTTACAGTGACAGGTTGTCAGCCTGTCGCCCAACCCCCAACCTGGAGGGCCAGTCCACCGAATTTATAACCCCCGGGGCAGTGTGGCCCAGCTATACCCCCAGGCACTGGGTACCCATTTTGGTCGCCTTTTACGACCTGCATGGGCTGCAGTGGGACTATTCTTTTCCCCGGTCACCACGCGGGGATGAATTATTCTTAGAATGAGAAATATTTCAGACAAAAGTTGCAAAGAAAATCAAAACACATATCTTATGTTCGATAACTTTTTTCCGAAAATCGTGCCGTTTATGAGATAATGTGGAAAAATATTGTAGAGCCTGACAGGACACAAATGACAATGTAATACAGTGCATGTGAATTGCATGCTGGATAACTAAGGCTACAAACACATGCTCAGAATATGTAATACTTATAGCTTTTCCACAGTAACAATGGTTACATGAACGTGCCTCAATTTTACATTTATATGTAGATTGCCTGTCTCCTGTCTTGTTGAGCATCAGTTTGTGTTCCAGTATTCAGAAGAATATAAAATTATCTCAGGCAAGTGGCTGTTTTTGGTCTAGTTAATATACAGCAATTGTGTCTAAGTGTATACTGCTAACAGAGATGATGATGATTTTAACTGTGATACTTTAGGGGGGAGGGAAGGCAGTAATAACCTGCTTTATGGTGTAATTGGAATTTTGGCTTTCACCTATAACAC
Organism: Reticulitermes speratus; assembly: GCA_021186555.1. NCBI lineage: Eukaryota > Metazoa > Arthropoda > Insecta > Blattodea > Rhinotermitidae > Reticulitermes > Reticulitermes speratus. Next base: position 31,347,243 of record JAJKFL010000003.1, on the reverse strand, counting down.
TGGTTCCCAAACTATGTTATGTGGAGATCTCATGTTCCACAAGCCAGAACAAAATAATCTGCCACTGAAATCAGGCAATGGCGATCTTACAATTCGCAGGAAAAGAATCGTAATGGATAAAACTTCTCACAATATCATGTGATGCCATATGTTCCACTTAGGAGGCTAGGGCCCGAAATTGGGCTGTCAGTAGCAGTAGTAGTAGTATATGTCCCATTAGTAGATTTTTCATAGCTTGAATGATGACACAAAAAGAGACTTTTTCATGTGTTCTGTAGACAGCACTGTGATGCCCAGGTGTTCCATGAAATGGAAAATTTTGCAAACCACTGACCTACAGGATCTGAGAAATTGTTCCAGTCTGGTAACTAGATTTAAATTGTTATTCTCTGAATGTAATGTCTGATAAACATTACTGTACATCCCCATGTAGTGTAAAAGTAAATATTAAAAATTTACAAATACACAGTTCTTTCCTGACTACAATTTAAGAATACGTGCATGTCCATAGCTTTCATGAATCTATAGCTTCATAAGGATTACTATGTAACTGTAATGGCCTAAGAATTCATTTGACAAGACCATAATTACCTCAAGTAAGATTTTTATGGTATATACTCTGTTATCTACACATAATTAAGCACAAGTGATGCAATTGGAGCACCAGTATATCAATATAGCATCAAATGAGTAACGTTTTCTCAAAGTTAATTGTTCTCATGCGTTAAATCTTTCATGATCATGATTATTGTGGCAATACAGATTTACTAACAAAGGAACAAGAATACAAGAAGATGTTAGTGTCTGAAGAATCTTATCCCAATGCTCCATACCTGATGCTACAGCATCACACATATTTATACTGACTCAAAGGTTGTTTTATATCAGTAATTTACATTGTCTTGAGACTTTTCTACAGAACATGTTAATATATTGAACTTAGTTTAAATCCCTTATTTTTCCCTGCAGTCTTCCCTGTGTTGCTCCTTTTTGTCCCTAACTAAACATCTGTTCACTTAATACATTCTTGTATCATCGAGCATAATTGAAAAGACACTTTAAACTTTTTCTTTTTATCGCAGCCGAAGTTCTGCTTATGTGAATATGTAATACCTGCCTTTACCTTGTCAGACCAAGATCAGTGCTCGAGAATTTGTTATTTTTTTTTTTTTACGTTTTAATGACAGAAAGGGAATTGGCCTTCCACATACCAACAACGTAATATAATCAAGAGCACAAACATTAGCCTGTGGAGTATGTATATAAAATGAATGATTTTTCAATCAAAGAAGCATATCAGACACAGGCCAAAAAATGTAGCACCTATACTTTCCATGAATGCTGGTGAGCAATGAATAAGAGACAGTATCACATGGAAATATTGTCTGAGAATGAAGTTGCATATCAATTTACAGTCTATGCAGACATTTATGATCTGGAGGACTGGGGTTGTATCATATCGTACATATGAACAATCACTTACACGTGTCACACTAATTGTATATAATAAAGTTGCATATTATGTTTTTAATACTTTGAATATTGCAGTAACCATAGGCCTTTCTTTAACAATTTAATTGTAAATGTGCAATATGACTAGGTGTGTACTAATAATGTTTCGTATGGAGCAGAAATGCATCTGCATTTAGTGAAAACAATGCAAAGTAAAATGCTCACGGAAAATTGTTGCTTTTTCAAATAAGATATCATTTGCAGACACCACTATTGCATGTCTCTACTTTTAGTAATGATATCATCCCTTACTGCTTTCAGTGAAGTGTAAAAATTATGAGTTGCTTTCGCATCTAAAATCTTCCTAAATTTGTATATATCATATATAATATTATTTTATGCTTCCTGCAACATTTATGAGTGTGAGTACTGATATTATTTCATGTATGTGTTTCTTGTATTTTTCTGTTATTTGCCACACCAAAGATCTTTCTTGGTGGAATACACATTATTTTTGTTTGAATATTTTATCAGAGAGCTAAAACCCTTGTCGATATTTTATGCACAATTGGCAGGATTTTTTTATTTACATTTTAAGTCTACATTATGGCCTAAAGGAGCCAAAGAGGCTTTTCTAAATCACTGTGGTTCATGTGTATCTTCCCATTTGAAACAGAGACCAATTTTCTTCAAACTTTATATGAACATTTCAGTATTGTAGGCTGTCATGTTTTTTGGCATGTTTACAAAACAATTGTGTAAAGCAACTATTAGCTTGAATCATACCTATCTGTCTGTACACATGGAACAACTGGACTCTCACTGGATGGATTTTTGTGAAATTTTACAATGAAAAAATTCAGTTGTAGTTAAAATCTGACAGTAATAACAGACACTTTCATGATGACATACACAAATTTATGACTTTAACAGAATTCCTCTTTGGTTGAAAAAAGTCTTCAGATGAAAGTTTTAGAGGAAATCAAAACACATTCTCTCAAATACATTCTTCTGAAAACTGGACAATTTATGATTACAAGAAATATGGCAGAGCCAGAGAGGCCTAGGAAATACTTGACATTCTGCACAATATGGGGCCACATAGGCATATTTTGCAGGCCAGGTAATTAAGAAAAAAATACATAACATCTGATCTACTAGAGTCTGAATTGTCACTGCTGTCTATTTAGCTTCATTGTAGGTACATAATAGGCTATGAAAGAATGAACAGTCTTTTATTTCTGTATGATATTGGTGCAATATGTAGGCCTCTGAAAAAGTATATTTGCAAAGTGACTGTGAATTCATATTAACATTTTTTTTGAGACAGGTACATAGAATTATTAGAATCAAGGCATTACAAACTAAGAGGACAAATCAGGGTGCAAAAATCTGAAAGAATGCATTTGAATGTTATGTTATATGTGTATCTCCCGTCTTGTTTCCTATAATCATTACAAGGGTGGCAGATGCACAGATATTTTAAGATTAGAGCAAAACTAACACCACTGAATTTTAAGTGGTACTGCTGTCTAAAATATATGCAACTTTTGTGTGATATGAGATTTTTCACAACGTTATTGATAAAGATTGCAGTCTTCAGTGATATGAAGCCATGTTACATGGTAATTTGTTACCGACATTTCAGGGTAGCTTGCTGCCTCCATCTTCAAAGTAGATGAAGAAGACTACCCTGACAATGGAGGAAGCAATCTGTTCCAAAATGTCGGTTACAAATTGCTGTCTAACATGGTGTCATATTCCAGAAGATTGTACTCTTGATATGCAACTCTTTTTCAGATAATATTTTTGTAGAATGGAAATACTAACATGGCAGCCATGTGAAAATTTTCTTTCACTTTCAGTTTCATAGTGATGACAAATGAACTACTGCAGTTAAGCATGTGAAATTTTGATGTTATGCATCCTGTTCTGCTTGTATTCACGGAAAAAGTTGTTGATATTTCCGTTTAGACAACTCTTATTGGCTAGATGGTAATTATTTATTCATAACAGGCTGCATGTTTCTATCATTACATGGTCATCTTCTGGCCATTCAAATATGAACGGCCTGAAGATGACAGTGTAACGGTCGAAACATGTAGTGTGATATGAATAAATAATTACCATCTAGTAATTAACAGTCGTGTAGACAGAAATATCAAGAATTTTCTCCATGTGAAATTTTGTTTGGAGATAGATCATAAACATACTTGCACATTGTGTATAAAATATTTTTTTTTGTAAGTCAGTAATTACAAACATGACAGTGTAAAATTTTAGGTTAAATCTGATAAATTTTAAATTCACAGACTAGGGAATTTGTGTAATAGGTACTTCACAAAAATGATATAAAATAAAATAATAGTAATGGATCTACAGGACTAGAAACATATGAAATAGGTAAGTAGGCTTTATCTGCTCTTCTCAGTACTCGTTAATTAAGGTTGCTGTTATTAACTTACCAAAATAAGATGCAACTTGCAGTTCTAGTTAAAATTTGTGTTATAGAGAGTCTAGGGTGGCTTCTTGTAAACATGGTAATGAACATCGTGGTTTGGTAAATGGCGAGGAATTTATGAACTAGTTGAGTGACTATTAGCTTCCCATAAAGTATGTTACTCCATGGAGTTAGTTAGTCATAATTTATATGAAAGAAAAATATGCTAATGACTTTTATTAAGTATATAATAACACACAATGCATTTTTACTTACTTTAACACTATGGAGAGTATGAGGATTTAAAGTCTTAAATATTACAGGAAATTATGAGTAAATTCCTGGAAGTTACAAATATTAAGAACATTGGTGATGACAGAAGGAATAAAAGGGAATGCAGCAAAAAGATTTAAACATGAGGTTTTAATTCATTGAACATATTTGTTTTTACATGTTGAAGAAACGGAACAGATCTCTCTATAATAATAATCTACTTCATGTTACCAATTTTAGATGACTATCGCACATGTATATTTTTTTAATTTTCTGTGTTTGATCTCTTGCATTATCATGTTTTTACATAACCCATTGCTTGAAATAAAGTTCAGTATGTGATACAGTTTTTCAGGCATGAAATTGTTTATATAATGAGTGGGTCATATTGCAGTAGTGGTATGGATTTGAGTTTTTGCATATGGGAATACAGTTCTATGTAGCTTGTATTCAGTCACTGGGTTAAACACAGAGAAAGTATTATTTGAATACTGCATGGTGGTATAAGTATATTACACATTATTTCTAGTCATAACATTATTAATAATATGCTTAAGATAACAATTATTCTACTCCTTATGTTTTATTATATGCAACCAATGTATGTCTTTATAAGATCAGTTTGTATTTAAAATATATGTACACTGCATAATCTTGACTATGTCATTTAACATTAAGCTTTGGGGAACATGTGATGCTTGTAATTTCTCATTTGAATCAGTTATCTACTTCCTGTGTTCAAAAGCTGAATCTTGCACTGGAAAAAATATTGCAAGGCCAAGTGTAGCATAAATGGTGCTTGGGTCAGCTTGGATTTCTGATGCCCCTGTCTGTCATCATATACTGGTATGTTTCAACTTCCTTTACAGTGCAAAATATATTAATTGTACTTCCTTTTATTCAAGGTAATGAGTACCACTTTACTGAGAACTCTTCTAAAAGTGTCATAGCAATGAACAGACAGGTATCAGTAAGAAATTAACTGAAAAAGATATGATTCTTACACAATAGTGGCAGTACATCAGACTGTGAATCATGCAGAGCTGATATTAACTTATTTACAATAACATGGTTAGGTTGGAATCTTCTCCAACCCCTTAAATAGCTTCATAGATGTCAGTACTCAATGACACACACTAAGAATGTCAATAAGATCCTAACAGGAAGAGTTTTCTACGATAAAAAGTTCTCACCATAGGCATAACTTGGGTGGGGGGGGTCATCTGCCTCCCCCCCAATAGTTTTTTTTACGTAAGAATAATTTTCTTTTGGCTACTGAGTTGAAGAGGGGCAAATAAAAAACAATTGTGGTGAGAGTGGGGGAAAAGTGTGTGTGTGTATACTAAGGACTCGTTCAAACCAATCTTCCTCTTCTTTCTAACTTGATTCATTCATAAATTAAAGTTCCTAATACCCATGGTCGATTTTGTCCCCCCCCCCCCCCCCCAATGTAATTAGCCAAGTTATGCCTATGGTTCTTATGATTTATATGGTGCATTTTAATATTATGAATGATTAACCATTGAACCTTTTCACTGGTGAGGTCACATTTTGATGCCAACTGACCACCAGTCACTGACAAGTGTTGTATAGCTGTACACCAGTAATGAGTGCCTTGAACTTAACCATCTGTCTTGGTTAGCCTTACCCACTGCAATCATATATGGTTACTGTCTATCAGCATGCAATATAAAGATTCTTTTCTTCTGGGATGTGTTGCTGCATAATGGACCTATTGGCCTTGCCTTGAACATTCAGCATCCGATTGCTCATTGATGCAACATTGTATCACAGAAAAACGGAATCTACAGTTACACTGCAGTGTAAAGCTCAAAATTCAACAAGCAATATTGTTTTCATGTAAACTAATGTTTTGCAACATCATTAATTTAATAATGAAGATGGTTAAAACAGTGATCAAGTTAGGGGAAAACAAGGTGATACTGAACTCTCTGTGGCATAATTCCTAAAGCAGTATGGATCAGTGTTAAATGTGCACCTACCATCTGACTGTTTAATGACAACATGTGCTTACAAACTGATTTTCCAGATAATGATACTGCAGTCTCATGGATGATACTGTATGTTACTGAGAAACTTACCAACCACCTAATTGTAGACATAAAGAGGTATTCCAGACAGTAGAGTCACATGAACTTCATCTTCTTCTTTCCACGAAAAACATCAAGACTTAGCGTATTCACAACTGGGAATATATCTTGGTCGCACATTTATGACAGGTATACACAGACGATCATGTTGTGAAACCTAATGGTCAAGAAAAAGGCTTACGTACACCGTAGTGAAGCAAACAAGCATCTGTGAAGATTCCAGGAGATTTCAAAATTATTACACTCTGCTAACCATGAACCTCACCAAAATACTTATGTCAGTCTACTTTATGTAAGGTCAGTCATGCATTAAATTTTTTGAATAACAACTTATATTCTCTGTATAATACAGAGAAGGAATTTTCAACTGGTGAAGGGAGGTTTACCTGGAATGGCAGACCCATGTTCTGTGTGTACATGCCTAATAAACCAAATAAGTACAGTACTGTATAAAGATGTACATGGTTTATGAACTTAAACATTGCATAATGTAATGCTAGTGTACACAGTGGAAAGGCAGAAGCAGTAACCTTATACAGGTCCTTGGGGACAAGTTTGTAAGTAGCATAAGATAGCTATATGATTTCCCTAATCATATAGATATCTTACGGAACCTTAAAATTGCTACTGAGTACCTATATGTATACTGAATACCATACTACAGAATTTCAAAAATTATGGCTTAAGCTTTCTGAAATTGTTTCAAGGTAAAGACCTGTCATTTGTTCACAATAGCAACACATATGAATGAGTACTGTGTGAAATGTGACTGAGTGGTTTCTGAAAAAGTATTGATAATTGTAATACACCTATAACAATGAGGAGGAATTAAACCATCAGAAGTAAGTTACAGAAATGAGGCACACGCTATTTATGATTCCTTATATATGGTTCTTGTTTACATTAATATAGTTGCAGCACACACTAATGAAATTCATGAAATGTGACAAAATTGTTAGAAGGATAGCCTCTCTCTCTTTTTACCATGAAATAATTCTCTGGGATTTTAAAGTGATACATAACATTGCAATATTGCTGTATTTTACATGGTCTTAGATTTGGAAATGAGAGTAGAGTAAACTTATATTATGTTTTGTATATTAAATACACCTTGGACAAAGGTCATGATCCATGTGATTTAGGTACCTTAAAATTATGGGTATGTATTGCTCTTGCAATTCCAAACAGTAGCTCAAATCTTTAATTCTTTTGACTTGCACTAAAGAGACTCTGTTATTGTATATAACTTTACAGATGCTTCATATCTGATTGTGAGGGAAAGAATTATGGTAAAAATTCAAAACCTCTGTATACTGGTCTAACAACATTTTGACCAGGTCCTTTGTTAACTCTGTGGCTCAGTGTTGATTCTGGTTGAAATATTGCAGTAGCTGCAGGAAAAGTTTTGTGTCCTGGTTTAACCCTTATGATAGCTGCAGAAATATTTTTGTTTGCAGAATGAATCTGCTTTCTCATGAAAGTGGGTGTTAGTCGTAAATCAAGTTGCGGTTTTGCAGCTTTCTCATATTCTTCCTGAAGTTTCTGTAGCTCTTCCTTTTCATGGTACACCATGCAGATTGCTCGCATCGTGAAGTAATAAATAATTTCCACTCCACTTAAAAGACTGAAACCTAAGAAGAGTCCCGCAATGCCACCGAACGCTACTGGATGGAAAGAAAAATATAAAATAAAATTAATTCTTCTTCAGGCCTAAAAGTTTTTGTTTCTGAGAAATGAAATTCAGGCTCACATCTACTATTAACAGATTTTTTCTTATCACATACAGTAACCCCAAGCTAAATTATGTTTTATGAATAAAACAGTTTTCCTTATTTTATAAGAAAATACAGGCTTTTGATATCATCAGGTCCATGTGTCTGGCATCCACTTGGAGTAACTTTGGAATCATTTGACAGATTTTCACGAAAATTGTGCTGCTAAAAAGACCCCACCTTTACTGTTTTTCATTTCCTTTTATCAATAATACCAACATGGTGGCTGTGTGAAACTTTGGAAGGAAGCAATGTTGACACGTATGATCTAAAGCTTTCACACTGAGCAAATTCAGTAAAACTTTGTTGGGCTAGCAGCCACATAAGGTTCTCAAAACATTGGTTTTTTTCATCGTTCTACCGTCTGACGTGGCTACTAGCCGGAGAAAGTTTTCTTCAATACTGACACATCAACACGCTACAGCAAATCATGATTAATATTGATCTTTCCAATTTTTAACAGAAAAAATTCTACAGATATGAATCCCATGTTTAACTACACACTTCTTCTATTGTGAATTTCAGAACATCCAGTGTCATAGGATTTGCACATGTTTCTAAAGGATTTTTGTTTGATGACAAGAGTTGTTTACAGCTAAGGTAAAGTAAAGTTGTCCTTGTACATGCGACTCGTTCTTAACCTTGGCAGTGGATGGAGATAAAACAGAATTGTTCTACGAAGGTATTAGTTTCAGTCTGTCTAGTGCAACTGTGGGCACTATCAGTTTATATCCATGTTACAAACCCAATATGTTTAGTAGACTTCACATGAAATCGCCTGCAAGTGTTACGCCTTTCGCATTGATACGCAGACATCATCAAAGTAACAGCTGGAAGATAATTTCAAACACAAACTACAGCAACACTTTTTACAACAAAATAGTAGGGGATGAATTCAAAACAAATGCAAGAGAGCTTTCTATTAAACATTTTTGATATCTTGAAATATTTTCTTCAATGACAAATTTTGTTTTTACTTGATCATAACCACCTCTTATTCAAGAGAATAAATAAATAGCTTATGTAATCAGCTAAGGAATGGAATCTGTTCTGCAGAAGGATTAATTTATGTGAAGGTGTATCATGTTGGGGTTGACAAGTGAATATTAACCTGATAATGTTACTCACAGTTCCACTAGATGGATTGAAACAAATACTTTGATAGGAAAGAGTGCAATGGAATAATTAATTGCAAATAAAGCAGCAGATTATTTGCACAGTTTCATTCAAATGCTAATTATAAAATTTCAATATTATTTTGTAAGAACCAGCTCTTCTGTGACTGCAGCGCTTTATAAATAATTTCTTATATTCGCGTCTTGTGAATGAAGTCCAGGATAAAATGCTAACTGGTAAGAGATTGTAGAAGAAAATATGTGAAGTTGAGTGATGATAACAAAAGAGATGATATCCAGAGTGTAGCTAAGACCAGTATAAACTCAGGAAATTAATGTCGTCGTGTTCATCAAGATGGACCAGAAACAAAGGTTCTGATCAAAAAGGAATCTCATCTTCTCTTTGGGCATCCAACATCCTTTTATCCAAGGGATTTACAGGTCATATGTAGCTTGTCTAGCTGTTCTACTTGGATCTATTCATAAGGAGTGATTGTGCTACTTCTTTTTTCTGTTCTTCAATCCCACTTTGTTAAATACTTGTAATATAGACATAGATGCATATAGATTGTAGTCAGCAAGTGGCCTAAAGAACTCCAGCTTGGCCATTTAAATTTTTGTGTTAGCAGATCTCATGGCCGTACAGAAGCACTGGAGTAGACATTACCTTATGAAATGTAAGTTATGTATCTTTCATAATCTTGTTGGTAAGCACTCATTTTCTAGCACAGCACACACATTGAAATCTGCATAATTTATTTTTCGAATCATTGCCATGCACTGATGAAGTTGGACCCCTCAACTCTCGAAGGCAAATGCACCAAGTCCTTCGCAACAGGGCCGGCCCGAGACACGTGGGCGCTCCGGGCAGGCTCATAATGTGGAGTCCAGGGCAGCTGCCCGGCTGGCCCGCTCCTTAGGAACGTCGGAAAACACTAATCCAGCGACACAACGTCACATTCAGAACACCGGAATCCTCAACAACCCCGCTGTGGAAACCTCAAATCTCGCAAGTTGAGTGCAGTTGCAATTTCCCGCCTCCCCGTAGTAGTGACCTATTTCAGTACCAAGCACAACAGTAGTTGCAGCTGAAATTATTCACAAGTCACTGCACTTGTGTTTAACACAGTGATCAGTACTCGTTGTGTTTGGATAAGGTCAAACTGTCAAACAGCGCCCCTTTTTTACCGTATGAATCGTATGTGAAATTTGGTTTTGCAGGGAAGTGCTGGATAAAATTTCGTCTTAAATTTCCCATGATCACAGTTTTATATAAACTTCAGTAAAATTAGGGGTGCCGAGTTACTTCTGAACAAGAAGCCTGCTAAACAGAGGCCATGTGCTTACGGAAGAGAAACTAGACGAAGGAGGGGTAAGGTTGCAACACACATCACAGAAATGACTGGAAAGTACTGGGAATACATTCTAGACTGAATATGCGAGTACATTGTTTGAGCTGCATTCAGTAACTGACCACAGAGTGGACGATTCCCTGGTGCGCAGGGAAGGGGTGTATGATGACAGAAACGTCCTGGTTTTGGGGCAGGATGTTTGCCTCATTTACCCAGTATGACTTTTACTTGCGTGGTACTTTGAAGGCCAAAGTCTACGAAAAGAACATTCTAGAAGAAATATTGTAAAAACTTCTTCGGGCGAATTTCGGTTATTTAAACAGAATGACGCGTGTGCAGGGACAGTACCCTACTTGCAGCCGTTCTAATAATATAGGTTAGCTAATTTTGTTATTATTAAGGAGCTAAAACATGACTGTTACAGGGAAAATCTTGCAACGCTTAGCGTGTGAGTCATGCAGTTTCTGCGAGGAGAGCCGGGAAGGGACAATGGACCGACTTTTGTTATTGCTGTCCTGAGCAGGGCGGTTTGTATTGTGGTTTGTATGGCTTGTCGCGGCGAAGTCAGGCTCTGTGTAAGATAAAGCTGCCGTGCTCGGCAAGGCGATAAAAGAAAGGCTGTGCATAGGTACCCCACAGTGTTTGATGTCGCCATCTAACCTCTGTTGCAGTTTATATGTTGTTGATGAATCATTACGTTTGCAAGAGCTTTGTAGGTTAAGTTTTTTTCATCCAGTAGGGCTACTGGGCTTGTTTCGTTATGTGTGTGCATGTACAGATTGTCTAAAATATTCATTATTGGTTCTTCTTGGGTTATCTGTTATATTTCCACTGCATTACCTGTGTTACCATATCCTTTATTATTATTTAGTAATACATAATAGGCTGAATCTGATTATGTAATGAGAGTGATGAAACTTTTTTTGTAACAACGATGAATTTATGGAGCAGGTGAGTACCTGTTGACTTCTCAGGGGATACTATATATTATAGAAGCACAGTATGTGCAGAATGGAACAGTGCACGTGATCATATATGAAGAAATGTAGACCTCTACATGCAATTATTCTTAAGTTCTGGTTGTATAAACAGGAGGATGTGACATGTCTGACCTGATGTTTTCTGTCATTTACTGCTGTTGCACTTCCTAGTGATAGCAGTTAAAATTCCCAATTATTTATCTGGATATTTCTTAAAGTAAGTGTAGTGAAATAATGAAATTATGTACGTATTTATTGTGACACGAATATGATTTTTATTATAACCATTTTATAAATTTTGTAATCTTTCTTTTGTTTAAACAATGACAGGTCAATCTTAAATTTATTGTTTTACCTTGTACCACATATGCTGTACTGTCCCTAAAGCTAGGGGTGCACACATTTTCCAAAAGTCTAGAAGCCACCTCAAAATTCTAGGCAGCAGAAGGGTAACATGAAGCAAGTTTTATAGTGAGGACCCACAAATATTAGGTGCCACCATACAAAATTTAGTTGCCCAGGCAACCTTGCACATGGGATTCATTCACCCCTGTTTAAGCTCTGAATAAAGCCGGTAATAAAAGCTTTGTTTTTATATTAGCTTATGGGTAGCATATTTCAGAATGAATCATGGCAGTACTAATGTGTAATATGCAGTTTGTTTTAAATTACATCTCTAAACATACTTACCAAGAAGATCCACCCAACCAAAGAGGACTTCTCTCTTGTAACGAACCATGGGCCAAGATACAAATGCCACTGCAAGACGTTTAGTCCTGATTGTGAAGAATGTCATATTATTAAGACTTATATAGACAGAACAGAGAAAATATGTACTGCATAAAACTGGCAAAAACAAAACTCACATTTAACTTAAATGTTGAATGAATATAAGAAAGTATTAGAAGCACTGCCATGGTACATTGCAGAATCTTCAAGGAGTAGCAGGTTTGACCTATGTAGGTTTTAATGCCATTCATTGTATTGTAATATAATATAATCACATTATCAGCTGTATATAATGAATTTTGTGTAACATTTTAATACTGCATGCAAAATATGTATAATAATTTTTATTGTATGTTTTATTTTTTTTTTTATACTTGTATGACTTTCTCCACATCCTATTGTCACTTTGACAAACTTTGGATCTCTTGAATGCATAATGTACGTATGTATGTATGTACATGTGTGTGTGTGTGTGTGTGTGTGTGTGTGTGTGTGTGTGTGTGTGTGTGTGTGTATGTATGATGTATGAAAATGATTATAAATTAATTTTAAAAAATTAGGTTTAAATTTGTATCAGTTGGCAACTTACATATTTTCATTTTCATCCACATCCAGTTTTTCCACTTCATATACAGCATTGCTGCAGCCCAGCTCACAAGGACACTTCACTGACTGCAGTTTGTCTGAAATATTGTACAGTAACTTCTTAAAACACCTACATTGAGAGGAATATTGTATGATATTCCAGTCACTTACAGTTCCCTTGGACCTTTTTCTTTCTTTCTTTCCTCTCTCTCTCTCTCTCTCTCTCTCTCTCTCTCTCTCTCTCTCTCTGTCTCTCTCTTTTTTCCCCCTGTAGAAAGTGTACAGTACACAAATCTGTTCATATATTTATCAGCAGAATTGCAAGTGTGTTGCAGGGACTAGATATACAGAGGTACTAAAGGCTCATACCTGTTTTGTACATTTATTTTGTTTTGCAGTAGAGTGTGATAATGAACTACCAGATTAAATTAGAAAGTTTTTGGAGTTTTATTTAACAACACTATTAATTGCTAAGATTTTATAGAATCAGCAGTAGATGAAAGAAATGTGAGTATGGAGCACTGGTACAAACAAACTGGGAAGAATGCTGGGTATAATTTTTAATTCCAAGGGTTTGTCATAGAAGTCCCTGCATCATGACTTTCATTCCATCTGGGTGATTGTGAGAATAGTAACAATCATCCATTCTTATTGCATCGCTACATTGCCTTTGATGAGACATGTCAGCATGTATGACACCATTCTATAAAGCTAACTGTTCTTTGATTCATAAAAAACTAAGAATTCAAATGTGTTATGGTAGAAAAATAATTATGTCGTAATCTATCCTCAGGTGTTCAGTACAAGCAGAAGTACCTGTGCATTACCTAGGATATGGTTGCTTTTTTTTTTTGTTACTGTTGCAGTATACAGTAGCTAATACCTTAAAGAAAGTATTCATTTGTAAGTAGAGCTTGGAGTGATTTTTGTTTAAACATGTGGCATCTATAAACTGATTCATATATTAAAAAGACAGTGTTGCTCAAAAATTACTGGTGGATCTGAAGACACATAAAATTGCTCTTTTTTGTGATGGATTTTGCTTTTATTCACAGAGGCTTCTAAGTTTCTAGATATTATTTTGTTTTTGATATTTTTTTTTCACTCTCAGTAGGAGATATTGTGATTGGTCTGTGTATTGTTTCAAAGTGGATTGCATGATAGTTTTTGTCAGCCTACTGTGATCTTATGTTCTTTTAAAGATTCCATCTTATGTCTAAGCATTACACCATTAAGGAGTACAGGATGCATGGAAGGACATTTTCACAAATTCTCAGACCTTGCCAGTATGTGCAGCTTTGAATACATCTGTGTGTACATGTATGTCTGTGAACACTGCAGGTTGTCAGTGCCGGAAAATGAAAAACAAAACATAAGATTTAGGGTTAAGAAAGATGATTCTAGAACATCTATCTGGTAACCATCATGTCAGCAATAAATCCTGCTTTTACCTGCATGTTTTGCTAGACATTGTAGCCCCTGGAGGTCACAGGTTACGAAGCCATCTAAAATTATATAAAGCAATCAATTATGAGAATAAAGGAGATTCCTTTGCAGAAAAAGTTACAATTGTGACAAATTCATATTTAATTCAACACTTTATTCAACACATTGACCCCTACTAGTAAATATATGTGCCACTTGCTTTAACATTAAGAAGGTCTGCTTTTTACCATATTTCATATCATTCTTACAAAGACAGCATTTATTTCCATATGTAACATTAAGAAATTTGTCTTTGTAACGGAGATGTGGTGTTTTCTGCGAGATAGGAACCCAGGTTTTTGATTCTTTGTTACATAATATTTGTGCGATGAAGGCACAACGTGCAGCTGACGACTGTTGAAATCTTGCATAGAGAATTTCCAGTTCAAATGCATGAGTCAGCCACAGTTTGGGAGAGTAGAAACAGGCTACAGCAGGAGTGACACTCTCAAAAGTCTCGTGTAGGGAATTTTCAGTGCAAATGTGCGAGTCACTTATGATGTGGGACAGTAGAACCACAGAAAATTGTTAAGGAACCACAATTTACACTCTCAAAATCTCACGTGGCTGATTTCCACTGTGCATGTGTGAGTTGGGCCTCTACTGTATATCATGAGGGTTGCCACTGTTTGAGGTCTTGTGGACTGGCTACGTGAAGATGAGAGGGGTGTCTATAAACAGTCTCCACTCCTCAGTTTTGTTATTAATATTCAGGACTGTCACCAGACCATGAACATCGTTACAGTTGACGAGGTTACCTTCCACCTGCTCTCTTCACACCATGGGTACAGCAAAAGGCATTGATCCCCTCTTGTGACTCAAAGAACTTTGAAGATTTGCTGCACAAGTATTGCAGCATATGTGTGGGTCCTTGTCCTTGTCCCGAGTCTGGCAAGCAAAGTAAAAGTGGTAGGCTTTCCTGGTGATTGGGGTTATGGCATGCCTCAGTGATGAAGAAAATCACCCCTCCACCAACATGACAGAAATTATCTGCACTGTTCATGCAATTTTGCTGCATCCTTATTGAGGTCCGGCCAAGAAATGACAGTGTGAAATACTTAGAGCATTTATAAAGTCTTTACGGTACGAAATAAGACTTTCTGAAATTTGCAACACAAGTGTGTAAATGCAAATTCCTGGCAAGAACTGAAATGCAACAAGTTGATTGTTTCAATATTTTGGAGCTCATTGAATCATCCACTTTGCCCTCTGCACTGCTTCACTCTTCTGATGAACAGCAAGTAGGCTGATGCAATACCTGGGTGATGATTATGTCATCCACTTCATGCTAAGGGTTGCCAGATTTTTGCTGAAAGCTGCCCAACACCAAAAGGAGTGCAGAGTGTGCAAATTAGGACCCACCCCAGATCTTTGAAAGCAGAGCCAATTAACAATTTTAATTGTCATATTTGTGCTCAGCCCCCCAAAATTAGTAAAGATTTGCTACTTAACCTCTGAAACATTTTGACTGTGTTCCAGCATTATGGGAGACCAAGGCTTGACGACGGGCTATGGTGCCATAGAATGATGATGGAATTTAATGTGTTTTATTGTTACTGTGTATGTGGTATGGAGAGGGTTGTAAGGAATAAATTATAGATATATGGAGTGTCAGGCAGACCTACTTTGTGCTAATTCGTAAGAATTTTCTACAGATAGCATGCAAGTTACACACAGAAAGTATGGACTTTATTATATCTAGGAATGTCCATGTACTTTGATAGGAGTTTGAAATAAAGCAAATACCTATTTTGCGATAGAAGAATGGAACACATTTACAGAGGCTCCTTGCAAGTTTCATGCGACATTGAATCATGCAGGATTGGTATGTGTAGGTATCGCTGGTCAGCAGCTTTATTTCGTCCCCAAAAACACATTTTCTTTGTTGAATGGAGAGTTGCCAGGCACCTTCTGTTGTGTAAGTTTGTTTGGGACTGAAGTATATACTCTGAATCTTGCGATCCCAAACATGTTGGGGATTGACATCAAAAACAGGAAGGTCTTCTGTGCTATGAAGATACACCTGTGTTGCAGAAATAATCATAATTACAAAACATGTCACATCAAACCTATGTGCAGTGTGATAGAACATATTAACAAGGCTAAAAATATTGCATGCCTTTTCTGATGGTCCCAACTTCTTCTGATTTTGTACTCTAGTACACATTCCTGTGCTTCCCTCATTGATTATGAAGGAATCTAGAAGCTTTTCACTGCAGACTGTCATGGAACAAGTGGTCAAGGATAGACATAGGCCTATTTTAAGGGAAAATTATTACAGGACATAATAGTTAAGGAACATGTTGTAGAGGATAGACATGCATTAAGGAACAAGCAGTAGAGGACACATGCATTACGGAACAAGTGGTAGAGGACAGACATGCACTGTGGAAGAAGTGATAGAGGACAGACATGCTCTGTGGAAAAAGTGGTATAGGATAGACATGCATTAAGGAACAAGTGGTAGAGGATAGACATGTATTAAGGAACCAGTGGTAGAGGAGAGATGTGCATTAAGGAACAAGTGGTAGAGGACAGACATGCATTAAGGAACAAGTGGTAGAGGATAGACATGCACTGTGGAAGAAGGGTAGAGGACAGACATGCTCTGTGGAAAAAGTGGTATAGGATAGACATGCATTACAGAACAAGTGGTAGAGGATAGACACACACTGTGGAAGAAGTGGTATAGGATAGACATACATTAAGGAACAAGTGGTAGAGGATAGACATGTATTAAGGAACCAGTGGTAGAGGGGAGATATGCATTGAGGAACAAGTGGTAGAGGACAGACATGCATTAAGGAACAAGTGGTAGAGGACAGACATGCTTGTTTTTGGTTTCCCTTGCAGTAGGGAGTTGCTGCAACAATTTCTTGCTGCCTTTGGTCCAAATATTGGGGAGCTCGGAGCATGCCACAGCAAATTGATGGAGACTTAAAGAGTCACATCTAGGCTTGGTTGGGTAATGGCCTGTTTTGTTATTATGATGAATAGTGACTGCTTCAGTGTACCAGTGATAGTATTCCATTCTTAGTGGCTGAGTTCCACTGTAACCCTCTGCATTGACTGATCCTCTTTCCATGAGGGTTTTGCCATTTGGGCTTGTGTTTTGCCATTCTTGTGTTGCTTATGTTCCTCTCTCTCATCTACATCTGCATGTGGTTGGAATGTTTATATTTTATGCAGTTATTCAGTTCTGTATCTGATTTTTTGGTCTCATGTTTGTATGCATGCCAGATTTTGTTGTGTATCATCTGATGGCTGTTCATATTCCAGATTTGTTTCCAATACTTGAAAATATTTTCTGATATCCTGGATGCATGTTACTTTCATGGTTTTCTAGTTAGTGGGTGTAGTATGTAACCACATAGAAAATTACAGTTTGGTTAAAACTACTGGAAAATGTGAAAAAATATGTGACTTTGTGTTTAAATTCCCCTCCTTTGTTGTTCTTATTCTCTTTCTTTTAAATGTGGTGTTACAGAACAGAGTTTTGAAACACATTTTGTTTCTGTCAGAGCAGAACATCAGGCATATTTAATTTTTTGTTGTTTTTGCAACGTTCTGCTACTTATCATTAGTGACTTACCCTTACAGGTTTAAGCATGTTATCATTGGCATCTCCATTTTCTATTGACATACTTAGGCTCCACTCGCTGTCTGTCTCATGGACATATTGTAATTTGAATTCTGCCTCTGATGAATCTGCACCCCTGTAATAACAAAAGTGAAAGTTTCACATTGTATTCACCGTGCAACTTGATAACTGATTAAAAGTTTTAGAAACTAACATATGCACTATATTCTCATAAGTAAGTCAATTGCCCCTACATATGTTTCGGCTTTTAACAAGCCTTCCTCAGGGGGTCATAGTTTTACATATGCTTTACATCTATTAGTCAACAAGTCACAACGCAACCAGCCGGTGCAGATCACAATGCAGGACACGTAACAACATAATACAGGGTAACTTCAACCTACTCGAGAAAACCTGTTTACAAAACAAGACTGCCATTAATTTTATAAACAACAATAGATATGTAATTTTTTAAAGAAACTTTTAACCTTTTATGGAAAACTAGTATAACACATTCCCCTGGATTTTCCATAATTCGACACCTGGAAGTAATAATACCATAATCCATTGGGAATTAAGATTTATTTTATTCTATGTGGATGTAAAAGTTGTTTAAAAATTGAACTAATAGATGTAAAGCATATGTAAAACTTTGACCCCCTGAGGATGGCTTATTAAAAGCCGAAACATATGTAGGGGCAATTGACTTACTTATGAGAATATAGTGCATATGTTGGTTTCTAAAACTTTTAAAAAGTGAAAGTGTTTAAAAACACTGTACAGTTTACATATTGCAGCATCCACACCTTTATTATTAACAAAAAATCTGGTGTATTTGAGAAACGTATCACAATAATGACAGAAAATTTTAAGTCTTCCACAAGTATGTTATGAATCATTACTCAGATAAATGTCCCTTTCTTTCAGTTTAACCTTTCCTGTGCCTAACACAATGGAATGCAATAAAATTGAATGACTTATTCTTTGCTCAGAGTGCTAAAACAGTGATTTGTGACCCAGAATTTCAAAATTCTTCTGCTTGACAATCTATAGGTTGTCAGGAGCAAATTAGAAACACATTTTGTTTTTCAAATATGCTAGTATTACATCTTGTGAAGAGTTATACCCCTATGCAGGTGAGTTAGCATGGTTGGCAAACTTTTGCATCAACTTCAATCAATTTTTATATTTTTTTGTTTGCAACATGACCCATAAACGTGGTTTGCAACCCAATGCAATCCAAGGTTTTGGACCTCCTGTGCTAAAACATTATGTATAAAGGACACTTAATTGTTTTTATAGTACATTTAAACTGTGCAATAAAAGACTGAAAGGCTCTGTAGGGATATGAGTGTGTACAGAATTGGGAGCTCTTGAGTCAGGCATTTGTTATACCTGTGTGATGACTGTGAGCATTTTAGTGTTTGCAGGAGCATCTGGTATCATTTACAGCAGCATCAGACTATGTGAAATAGCTTTAAATAAGGGTTCCGTGTAAAATATTCAGAAGTTTTAGCCCCATTTAAGGACAGAGGTTTTAGTGCAGTGTGCAGGAAAAATACTGGATGAAAATGTTAATTTTAACATGAATAATTAATTACTCTTTGTGAAGCCATTAGTGAAGTTAAAAATTCTAAATAATATTAAGAAAATATAAGATTTGAAGTTTCCTGGCAAATATATTCACTGAATAGCTCTTGAGCTGTCAGTTGCATCAGTGATGGGCTAAAAACCAAAAGTGCAAATAGCTGCTCAGTCCCAATCATCGCAGATGACCTTAATGATGAGGACAGAATTGGTATGTGGGACTGTATCTGTCAGTCCATCATTGATGTGGCTGGTAGCACAACAGCAGTTCAGTGAATATTAAAAAAACATTAATTTCCCCCATATTCTGACATGTAGTGTTGTAGATTTTCAGCAAAAGAATAGTGGTCCAAATAAGGTGAATGTTCCAAGACATTATATAGATTCCTGTAGGCTTACTTTATTTCTCCAGCATGCATTGAGTTGAATGCCAGACAGAACCCGACCTCAGTCAGCAATGGTTTCAGTACTTTGCAGCAATTAACAGCCTCTCCCTTGAAGAAGCAATCATGGACGAAATACTCACATTTAATTACCACCTGCAATCACAATTATGCCCTGTACCCTACAACAGGAAAGAACTAATTTTTTCATTTACATAACAAATTAACCCAGTCATTTCATTTCCTCTCATTTGAAAGGTCCATCCTAGTGGATATCGACATACCTGTAAGAAATTTATTTACAATACTTTAAGTGATAATTTTTTGTTTTAGAAAATAAGTCAGATTTCAATCAAGTCCTATTATATCAAGGGTCAACTGAATTGATGCAATTGAAATTATTAAATGTTTATGCTCCTTTGTGTTCTGTGGAATGTCATTTGATACCTAGGCTTTAATGAAAATTAAACACATTTAGAAACTTTAGGTAAATGACAAATTAATATACTGAAATTCCTCTCGCAGGCTTTGTGCAGTGTCATGAGTTCAACATGCTGTTCTCAGAAACAACTCTTATTTTTCTGAATTAGAGGTTATAGGTCATAATGTTGTGTAGGAAGTAACTTTATTGTCTACTTTAGTTTAATATGTGTACTTCAAAGTGTTGGGTTCTGCAGTGCATTTGGATTTTGTTAATTTCTCTAATAAAAACTGTCCCACTGTACTGTCATTTTTTCTGTTACATTCTGACAGATCCACAATATCTGATCAATAGTTGATCTGTTATGTCAGAACCCCCACTATTGTTCCCCAACATTTTGGTCTGCATAGCTGTCTAAACTTGCCATTAGACTTTGACTAAAGTTTTGAATGAAATTAACATACTGTGCTCAAATAAATAAACTTAACAATTTTCAGTATATCTAGGCATCTCCCTAGTTATACAGTGACATGAAATTTAGTGCAATTAAGGCTACAGATGACTGATGAGCTGGTGTGCTGATCTATTATTAATTCTGTGATAAAGTTTTGTATGTGTAATATCTACAGTATGTAAATACTCTGTGTGAGGATATGAGAGGCAGCTGCCAAGGCTTTTGAATATGTAATTCATAAAAACTGTCTAGCTGAATTATATTTCTGTGGCATTCAAGAAAAGCTGCAAATAGGTTTAGAGCGTATGTAACTTACAGAAAGGAAGAAGATGAGGTAAAATCATGTAATGACACTAAAACATTTTTTCTCAAATTGGGAACAATAGAACATGGAGTTTCTCCAAGGGTCAATATTAGAGCCCTTACTTTTCATAATATGTATAAGTGACCTTCCTCCAAAAACAAACACCTTATCAGAACACATAATGACACAGGTATCTTAATTTGTAGTAAAAAATGTTGTTGATTTCTGTTCAGTGTCATACCATTATTTCATATGAATAAATGATTTACTGCAAATAAGTTGACCCTAATTCTGTATAAAAATAATATAAGAATATTTGTAACAAATAATTCTCCGCAATATGCAAGTGTTGGTTGTAATGAAAAATATGCAGAAGAATCTGCAAATACAAAATTATTTTTTAAAAGTTTTATTAGACCAACATGTGCACTATATTCTTATAACCAAGTCAATCACCCCTCACCTGGGTGATTGACTTGGTTATAAGAATATAGTGCACATGCTGGTCTAATAAAACTTTTAATTAGTTAACAAGATACATGGTGAATACAACGTGAAATTTTGAGACAAGATTATTTTGTTTACAAATTGGTAATAACCTGAACTGGAAGAATTGTATTGAACAAATGATTCCTAAATTATGTGGAGAATGTTATGTAGTTAGTTTGATGTTTCACCTTAGCAATATTAACACTCAAAACAATTTATTTTGGTTATTTTCACTTATAATGAAATGTGGAATACTTTTTGGGGATAATTTGCCTTACAGTAAAAAGATGTTTACAAAAGAAAATTTCTAGAATTGTGGTTGATGCAGAACCTAAAATTACTTGTAGAGGTCTCTTTAAGAGATTAGAGATTTTAACCCACCATGTGAATACATATTTTAATTAATGACCTTAACTGTAAATAACCAGAAACATTTCGAACAAATTCAGCTGTAAACAGTATTAATAAAATGAATAAATACCATCGTCATAGACCAGTTGCCAGTCTTTCATACTTTCCGAAAAGCATGTACTCATATTTTGCTGGCATCATAATTTTCTAAAGTTTTCCATGTAGACCCACAAGCCTGATGAAAGAAAAATCTCAACTTAAGGTATCAGTAACAAGATACTTAATTGCACACTCCTTTTACTCTGCTGATGAATTGTAAATGTTTACAAGTGACTCATAATCCTAATATCATTTGTATATAATGGACTTGGTGTAACATTTGAATACTAGTGTGAAATATTTATAATATTTTTAAATTGTACAATTTTGTATTTTTGTGAGTTATTCAACATCCTTCTGTCACTCTGACTAAATTTTGGATCCATAGCATGATACCTATGAATGTATGTACAGTGAAACCTCTATACATCGTTCCCATTACCGTCGTTCGCCCGCATGTATCGTCTGCCTTATTTGGTCCCGAAATTAGCCCCATATAAATAACACTATTTTTTCCCGCCTCCATTGTTCCTCGAACTGTCGTTTTCCCGCACTAATAGTTGAAAAATCACGGTCCTGACGCAACATTTTCCCGCACTGATAGTTTTTTTTTAATTTGAAGCGATGGTTTAGCGAGGTTTAAGGACCGGCATGGCCTAGTATACAAGAAGTTAGTCGGAGAAAGTGCGGCAGTGGACAGCGAAAGCACGGAAGCGTGGCTGGAAAGACTGCCATCTTTGTTGGAGGGCTACGAACAACGTGATATTTACAACGCGGATGAGACGGGGCTCTTCTACAACGTGCTTCCTGATAGAACCTTGGCTCTCAAAGGAGAGTCTTGTCATGGAGGAAAAAACTGTAAAGACAGACTTACTGTTTTACTTTATGTTAACAGTGATGGAACTGACAAACAAGTGCCGATTGTTATCGGATAATCTCCGAAACCGCGATGTTTCAAGAATGTAAAAAAATTACCCACCAAGTACCACGCGAACAATAAAGCGTGGATGACCACAGACATTTTTTCTTCATTTCTGCGTTCATTAGACGCAAGTATGGGTGCACAAAACAGGAACATTCTCCTCTTTGTGGACAATTGTGCCGCACATCCAAAGGATACATCGTTTCTAAGAAATGTAAAAGTCATACGGTACCCGGCAAATTGTACAAGTGTGCTCCAGCCCCTTGATTTAGGGGTAATAAAGTGTTATAAGCAGCTTTATAGAAAACGCCTCGTGCAAACAGCTGTTTGCTTAATGGATGCAGGCAAAGATACGAAAAAGAAGATAAACGTGTTGGAAGCTTTGCACTACACTGTGGCAGCCTTGCAAGAAGTAACCCAGCAGACAATCGAAAATTGTTTTCGGAAAGCTGGTTACGTGCAGGGACAATCTTCAGGCGATAGGGACGTCGTATTGACCAACGATGACGACGATTTCCGCCAAGACTGGGAAAAGTTCAGTGGCATGAACAAAGATAAATTCGAGGACTACGTCTCTGTGGACAGTCACGTGGCAACCTGTGGTGTAGAAACAGTGCAGGAGCTGTGCGTGAGCCTCGTGGCGTCCGGGAGTGTGGAGGGGGAAGAAGGAGGAGAAGAAGAAGATGGCGAACCCAAAGTTGTGCCGAGCTTTGCTGAGACGCATGAAGCGCTGATGAAAGTAAGATCTTTCTTTTATGCGCACAGTACGACTGACAGTGATCGTGAAAGTGTTCTAGGCCTTGAAAAATCGTACTTTGAATTGAGGAGGAGTAAAGTTTGCTCAAAACAAACGTCAATGAAAGATTTTGTCAGCAAGAAGTAATAATTATCATTAAATTGTTCTTATCTATAATTTTTAATGGTTTCCCGGTACTATCATTTCCCGTATGTATCGTTCAAATTTTCCGGTCCCCTGAAAAACGATGGATAGAGGTTTCACTGTATATACGCATGATGTGGAAAGCGTATTATGCATACCCTTGCCTTCCATAAACCTCACATTTACTGAATCAGAATTGGAGGTATAAACATACTTAACTTTTACATGCTCAGAGAAGTTTATTCAAAATTAATTGATATATAAAATTCTTCTTATTAACTAAACTTTTATTTATTATTCTTTTATAATCATTTCATTTATTTCATTTACCCTTTCAAGGATGCTTTGATAATCTGCAGTTGGTAAATTGGTAGCCTTGTTACCGTCAAATGTCAAGAACTGGTTGAGGTTATTACAAGAGATGTTTGCCACTTTTGTAACAAATTCCATATAAACAGCCTTCATTTCATCAGATGCATTTGGCCAAGTCCTGTAGACCAAATACATGTACAATAAGATTGGTATATAAATAATGTGTTATAAGTACAAAAGTGTACCTGTATTTAAAGCCCACAGTGTTCTGCGTGTGTGTTGGTGGTGGTGTATGCACACAGTGCATGCATGCACACGTGCACACACACACAAACACACAATATTTGATCTCCCACATTATTGTTATTGCATTTATCCATGTATAACTTCATCATATTTCCCTTTTTTTTACTGCTATCAGTGTTACTAATAGAGATAAATTTCCAGCTAGTCTCGTGAGCCTTTATGTATACAGACTGCCTTGTGTATACATGAATTTTTTGGTCTTGCAGTTCCATTTTTTTTTTCTTTTGACACAGCATAGTAACCCCATTATCATGTCTGATTTTAAGTAAACTGTTTTCCTTATTGTTGGTTTAAAAATATCTTCTCTCCCTACATTTGCATTGAATTCTCCAAACAAAGTGTTTATGTCCTGTGTAGGGAACTGATCAAATATATACTCCATTTGCTCATAAATTCCAGGCTTCCTGTCATCACTTTTATTGTCAGTTGGGGGCATACACACTGGAACAATGACATTACGTTACTGGATTCTTAGTACTATTAGGCCTACATGTGACATCAGACTACTAACAAACTCTTCACTCTTTAACTACTTACTCTATTTCCTTATGTATAAAAGGCCCATTGTAATCATTCCCGTTTTCATAGTAGAGTTCATAAATTCTGGTAGTTCAAAACCATCCTTTTCCAATCTGACATCCTCCTTTCACTCATTCTACATTAAATTATACTTTGCTAATTATCTTGCTTTTTTTAATGTGCTTGGCCTTTAGAGGCTGCATACACTGCAAGTTCCAAGTCTGAGGACGTGTGTAACATTTTGTATCATGCTGGTTCTTTATAGTGAGGAAATTTTAGTCCACTGTCCAGTCTTCGAAGTTTGAAGACCACCTTTATCACATACCTGTAGCTGCTTATGTAATGTATGAACTTCTGTCCACTGTGTGTGTGGAGGCTGTGTCCTTCATTCACAATCTGAGGACATTTCATGCAGTAGTGACATGGGACCCACTTAACTTGGTACATATTTTCACAAGCTTTATTAAAATTAAGGCTGGAAGACAACGTTTCTGTGACCAACGTGTTATTATTTTCAGTTTTTTTACAAAAATTCAACACAAAAGTATTATGTGTTTCAAATATTGTAGCATTATAAACCAGAGATAGTGATCCAATGGCACTAGTGCCACGTTTAGCACTGAGATGCTGGCTGGTATTGATGATTACATGTATAGTCAATATTAACATCTGGAGTAAACTAAGCCATAAGTGTTTCTTTTAAAAGTACATTTTTGCTGTTACTTTAATCACACATCCTGAGTACTGAGAAGTCAGATAATTTTCCAGAGGAAGATGGCTACAAAAAAACACAACATTTTATTTTCTTTTCCATTATTTTGAACCATGAAGTATGTAATGTCAGATTTAAGAAACCTTCTCACAAACGAAATAAGCACAGTTTTTATCAGTGTCAAAACCGCCTACAAGATAAAAACTGAAGAAATCTCTAACAAATGTACAACAGTAGGTATCTCATTAACCTTGCCAAGTATTACTGGAACAACAAGATGGCTGGAACTTTTCTTATTGGTAAATAACTTTTAATGTAAATCTCACACCAGGCAGCATAAAGGTTTCCTGTCCCGGCCATAAAACATTTAAGGACTGAACACTAAATAGTACTTATATTCCTTTCACCTAAGAGGTTTTCATGGGCAAATTATTTATGTTACAAGTTGTGGAAAATTAACGCCTCCAGTGATCGTATAAATTAAAATGGCATGACTTCCCAAGCTTCATTGTAAACTGGTCAGAATATGTGCATGTATATATTTACTGTTCTACGTATCCTGTAGCTGCTGTGGTGTTGACTGGATCAGTAGGACACAATGAAACTGTAGGAAATGCCACGTCCCAGTTGTGATAGTCTGTGTCAAGACCCGTGATCGTTGGATTTGTTTGGAATTTCTCCCAGAGTGAAACTATGATGATCAGAGTCACCATTCCTCCAAATGATATGAAACAGAACCACATGAATCTGAAACAGTACAGTGCAGTACTATAATATTGACACAAAAGAACAGTCAGCCTCATGCATGGGAAAGAGAAAGCGAAGTTGTGCTTAATTAAGTAATATAACTTGAAGTCATACGGGGTAGTGGATTTACAACCCCTCACATTCTTAACCTTGGTGCTGAATGGAGTGTTGTAGTTATCTTCATGCCCAAGCTACTTTACTCCAAGTAAAGAACCCCAGGTATAAATTGGAGAGGAGGCAAGTAGGCTGTAGACCTGGTCTGAACATTGTGACACTGGGAAAAATTTCTGCCTTGCCAGGAAGTGAACCACAGTCATTAGCTCCATAGCCTTGTGACCCTACTAACTGAGCTGCACATACTGCTTAGTTTTATGACCAGTCAAACTTCACCAAGCAAAAATTTGGATATATATATATAGTTTCATGAAGGACAAAATTGTAGCATTTATGCGCATGTATGTACGTATGCATGTATGTGTGTGTAGGTATGTATATAGGTATATGTGTGTATGTATGTATGTATGTATGCATGTTAGTGTGTGTGTGTGTGAGAGTGTAAGCATGCTCATCAAAGGATTAGTGTAATCCTGCCTACATTTTGTTTTTAGAATAGATGCCATTACACCAACCATTTTGAAAACCAGTAACCAACTGCTAATTAAAAGTCAGTATTAAGATACAACCCTGATTACAAACCCTGTCCTCCAGGGTGGGGGTTGAGCATAGGGCCAACAACCCTATCTCGGAAAAAAACGTGTTACAAAACCTCATGATGAGCCTCAGATGGAAAGTGGAGGCGAATTGTCGAGGAAGCTAATGCCTACCCGGGCTGTGATGCTAAGGAAGAAGAAGATTAAGACACAAACTTTTTGCTGTGTTGTCTTCCACTAGGTTTAGGCCATGATATGTTAACACTTCTGTTCTTCTAAACTTTGATGTGGTAACTCACTTTTCACAGAATGGCCTGCCATCCTCATTGATGTACCGCACTCCATGCAGTGTGCTCTTCTCAAAATATTCCTTTGTCTGGTAAGTCCAGCTGGTCTTCAGCAACTCACATTTATTTCTTGTTTTTGTGGTTTTCATTGTGCTGTAGATTAGAAGTACAGGAATATTGTTAGGTATGATTGAACTGATCATGTCAATGCAGTTATGCCGCTCTGCTCTCCTGCTCATTAATAATAGTCTAGTGCTGTTATGGTAATGGCACTACAATTCACAGGGGAATAATCATGAATTTCTGCTCTTTTTAAATACTTCTCTACTTTACTTGACTGATTCGCAAAAGCAGCATTTGCCGTTTCGTATCAATCTAGTGCCCTAGCAGTGGCATTTCCACCTCACCACTTTGTGTTGCCACTGTGTTTGTATTATTGATAGTAGCAATGAGAAGCTTCGTGATTTTTCTCCTCAGCAGATGTTATTTGAATGATCAGATCGAGAACAATAAGATGAGTGAAGCATGTAGCACACATGGAGGAGAAGTGAAATACAAATAGAGTTTTGGTGGGGAAACCTGAGGGAAGGGGACTGCTTGGAAGATCTTGGTGTAGGTGGGAGGGTAATATCAAGATGGATTTTAAAAATTAGGATTGGAGGGTGTGGACTGAATTTATCTGGTATAGGATAGGGACAGTGGCGAGCTGTATTGAAGATGGTAATGAATATTCAGGTTCCATACAATGCAGGGAGTTTTGTAAGTAACTGAGGAAACGTTATATTGTGAAGAATAACTGAATGAAATAGTTCTGGTTTTTAGTTTAGCAATTTTGAAGTACATATAACTGATCTGATTTCATACACATTGTTCTAATGGAGTGCAAGAGAATGACTGAGGGAAATTATAAAGAATGTTGCAATAAAGTTTGGATAGACAATACTAAGAAATAAGTATATTAATATTGTTACTTAACAAGCACAATATCATGACATATTACAATTACAATATTGGCTGAGATAATCGTGATGGTACCACATACGTAATATTCTGAAAAAATGGCCAGAAAGGAAACTGCACTAAAGGACAATTACGGTTAAGTGAGAATCTGCTTTTCAGTGTTAACACAAAACTGCATATAGTAGGGATATCAATGAGAAAATAAAAGACTGAGGCAAGTATGCCATAATAGGAAAATAGCAACACATAACACACAACAATAATGTGGCAAGGACAAGCAAGAAGTTAATTTGTGTACTGGTAAATAAATGATTTGTGGTTATATTAATTCATTCCATGTTTTATATAAATTTTCAGAAAAATTGTCATCCATGTAGATACATTTTATGAATACAGCCTGTGAAGGCCTCAAGAACGACCCAAATTTAAATATTACGTAAGTCAACTATAATGCAGGTTTTGACAGTTTATGACTCAAGTGCACAGTAAATGATGCATCAGTTCACAAAGGGGCTTGGTTGGACTGAATATGTGATGCATGTAGTCAGAAAGAAATACAATTTAATTGAAATGTACCTCCAGTAAAGACTACTTAAGCTCATGGATGGAGCAATTAATATTGAAATTAATGTTGGAGTAATACTCATAGTTGTGAGGATGTGAACTGGAAATGAAGTGGCCCAGGGTCATGAGAAGGACCAGTGTGGTAGCACAAATAACTGCATGGGGCATCTCTTTTTACAGACTCTTCTTTTATGTGTGTGTGCATGTTGTGTTAAATTCATGTAATAGGAACATAGATACAAATATAAATACTACCCAAATAGCAACAAGTTTGAAGCCTAGAAATGGTCACAATTTATAGCAGGAAACATAATGTTCACCTTCCACATAGCCCAATAAGTACTGAAAAGTGGCTACAGATCAAACTTAAACGATGTTTAAAAGATGGCATCTGCTGCACAGTCTAGCTGACTCTTTAAAGAAGTGACATAATAATTGTCACCCTCGCTGGTAATGTACTCCTTTGATTAATTATTTATATGATGTGTGTTACTTATTTATAAAGTGTAACTGACTTTGCACATATCTTGGTAGTTCTTAAGTGTTATGAATTTTTTGTATTATGAACTGTTTCTGTACTGTGCTTGTAACAAAGCTCATAGAATGGGTTTGTTGTTGTTGTTCTTCTTCTTCTTCTTCTTCTTCTTCTTCTTGTTATAGTTATTAATATCATTCTTGGTTTTGCTGTCATAGTTTTTGGATGGGATGTCGTGGCTTGCACGGGTGTTTGTGTTAATGCTCACTTTTGCTGTGTCAGTGGTGTGTTACTCTATTCATGTGTTGACGGGAGTTTACAAACTCCTGCTGCTAAGATGGCTGCGTCTAAAGATATCTGTAGCTTGGGTTCAAAATGTTTCTGTGGAAAACAATAACCTAATAAATATTATGAACCTTGTGCCTCGCGTTTCCACTCAAGTTGTTTACATCTGCACATTTGACGTTACTAAATCTTCGGTGGTTGCAGTTGATAAACTTTGTGAAGATATAATTCGCCTTAAAAGCGACAATGCGCTGCGAAAAATTAGAATTAGAATCTACAAGCTTCCGTTAATTTTCGTACAAGGTATTTTGGACAACAGCCTCGGGGATCATCTCCTCTTAGAGCTGGTCCCCAGTTAAGCGAGGACGGTACTGAATCTGGCGAAGCGATGTCTCAGTCGAAACCTGCTAGGAGTTAATGCTGCTGCGCGCACTTAATTCTGAAACTTCCCCTGATTTCTACACTAACCAAGCAGCTGGTAAGGAAGGATTTAAGGCGTCTGAGTTTGTTAACTGTGACATCTAACAGTCTGTCAAGGACGGCTTCATTACCATTTCCTGGAAAAAGCGGGATAACACTGGAACGGTTATGCCCAGCTTCATCTCAAACTAAGAAGCCTAAGACCTGGATGACGAGTGAGAAATTCTTCCTCCCCTTCTGTGGTTTCTATAAGAGTGAAAACTAAAACACTCTGTTTCACGGTTGTCTCCAAACGTAACTTCTTGTGGCACTGAAAAGACTTTGAAAGAGAAATTTAACCTTATTTCGCTTGCTTGCACTAGCTTAAAAACTAAATGTAACCCGCTTCTCATTTCAGTTGTTGAGGATTATTTTTCCTTATTAAATAACACCAGTGCTTAGCCTAATGACCAATTGAACCTTGATCATCTCCTGGTACAGGCTGTAACCTCACGGTCTTCCTTCCTAACCGTTCCTCTGTTACTAGTAGGCCCCGGGTGTGGGGGGCGCTTTTTCATGAAGCATATGTCTAGGTACCCGAACTGGACAGTGTGTGTGATATTTTTGTTTAGAATGTTAGAGGTCTTAGGACGAAACAAGTTGTTTTTAAGATGAGGTTTGCTCCGCCGACTGTAGTGTAATTTGTTTAAGAGACATGGCTTAATGAATGACTTGTGTTACGACCACTGTCTGCAAGGTGCTTCCCGACTGCTGCGTTGTTTCGGTTCTGACGGGCTGTGTACAAATAAGACACTTGGTGCTGTTTTAATAGCCGTAACCTCCACAGTTAGCGCCTTTAAATGCAGATATTATCTAGAATTTTGTGACGAATGGGTATGGGTTGAGGTATCTACCTCTGACGGCCTTACCTTACTTACTGAAAACCAGTACTTTCTTCCCGATTCTAAAGCCGAAATTATTTCAATACATTTTTATTTCTAGAAAACATGTTGTATACTCACAAAAACCGAGTTATGGGGATTGGGGATTTTAACACTCCTAGTTTTGACAGGGAGCGGAGTCTGTCCCTGGCTAACTGCCACTTTTATTCTAAAGCTAAGAGAAATGCGAGTTACACCTCCACGTGTCTTCTCGGCCTTGATGCTCTCCATGGCAGTAGCTTACATGTTAAAGCTTTCCCTGTACAGGCCTGGGCAGGCCCTTAGGGCTGCAGGAGGTCGTGGCTCCCAGAATTTCTAGACAATCGGCACACGAAAGTGGCAAGGTTGTTAGCCCTGCGCAGCGGCCGCCTTTACCCCCAGGAGACACCCCTGATACTCATTTCTGATAGAGGCTGAGTCGACCCCAGGACCATAGGGCGGCCGAAAGGATTAAGACAATGAAAAATTCCAATGATACCATCGGAAATCGAACCCCTGACCTTCCGACTTTACCTCAACCAACTGCGCCACCGCGTACAGCTTACGTATTACATACCCTGAATCTGACATTCTACCCTGATGCACATCTTCCTCTGGTCTTTGTCTTTGTTGGTCAATTGAAGATTGCGGGAATTCGTGCCGAAAATTTGCCTGAGGTGATTACAACCGTATTATACGTATAATATTCTTTCTACTTATGACTGGTGTGAACAAAGTGGTACTGGGACAGGTTGCTCTGCGAGTACTTCGGTTTTCCCCTGTCAGTATACTTCCACCTGTGCTCCATATTCATTTCATTTATCTATCACCGACGCTATATAATATTAGCAATTAACGGCATAGTTCAATAAAACAGCTCTCACTTCTGTCGTGGTTGGCTTAGTGTATATAAACACATCTGTGTTGACGCTGCTGTCTCCAGCCTCGGTGCTGCTGTTCAGATGGTACAGAACAGGCAATTCTCCGTGGCTTCGAGAAAATCTGAATTTTCCTTTTTGGTTTTCTAGCTCTTTATTACTTGGGGGGAGAAACCCCACTTCTACAGGCACTTTAACAGGATAAACCGACTATTTTATAGTAAATTTTCTATTCATTGTGCATGCGTAAAAGCTGGCACTAATCCTGACAGTTGAAGTATATTAATGATTATTTAAATTCGGGGCCCATGAAATTTTGGAAATACTTATCTTCACTCAGGAAAAAGTAACATGTCTTGAATTTGGGATGTACGACAATTATTTGCGGAGGCTTCGTAAAACATTTTCAGTCACTACGTAATAATTTTATCTAAGGGGCCTTCCCCTGCCTTTCTCTGCCCTCTAACATTGTAATTTTAGCTCCTGTTTCTGATTCGGATATTTGTAAACCCAGAACACTCTAACACCATCCAAATATTTCGGATGTGATGACATCCACGATTTTATTATGAGGGGTTCTGAGGCATTTGTTCCTCTTATTAAATATATTTTAAATCTTAGCTTGTTGCAGCAGCACCTACCAACTTTATGAAAAAACGGCAATTATTCCTGTTTTAAAAAAGGTAACTGCTTCTGTTATCAAGTACATAACAAGTTTTGTTATTAATTAAGGTGATTATACTTTTAAACACTATTTCAAATTTAGGCATCATCCTCGCCAACATGATTTAACTAAATGCAGATTTACCTTTACCAACTTCATGTCTTATCTTGACGGTATTATTCCGGTAGTTAGCTGTCACGGTTAATGCCAAGTTTATGTTATGTTTTGCGATCTTTCAACGTCATGCCTCATAAACTTAGTGCTTTGGGGCTCTCTGAAGCTTATGTAAATCGGTTTTCTAGCTACTTAACCAACAGACTATCTCTTGTTCGAATTTCTGGAATTCTTTCATCGCCTTTTGAAATACCTTTCGGTGTTCTGTTCTGGGTGCTAAAATTTTTAACATATTTATAAGTGATTTCTGCAGCATATGTAGGCTAAGTAAGTGAGTAATCCGCTTTTTGATGGTTATATTAACATTTTACTGCCTTAAGTCTACTATTGATTGCATTCATCTGCACCCTGGTGCGCTGATAATTTACGAAACTCGATTTTAGTAGAACGAGAAAGTTCTTTCTGTAGAAGAACTATCGTTTTGCTTAAAAGATTTTGGGTTGTAGCCCGGCGTCAATTTTTGGTGTATAACCAACATTTCGGGAACACTTGTTTGTTCCATCTTCAGGGTGAAGCCTGAAGATGGGACAAAAAATGTTCCCGAAAAGTCGGTTATACACCAAAAATTGACGCCGGGCTACAACCCAAAAAACTTTTAAGCAACATTACGACCACGGCGGAAGCCTTCAATTACATAACTATCGTTTTGTTTATGACTAAAACAATTTTTTAAGCTCGTAAACACGCAATGTCTGTATTGAGCACCTGGGAGTAATTTCTGATTAGTCTACTGAAATTTTACCTCCATGGCCATATTGATTACACATTTATTCTATCGAGTAAGTTGGTAGGTCTTATTCCTAACGTAACCCGTCTTCCTTCCTCCCGTGACATTTTATTCATGTTACATTTTACCGTAGTTAGATCAAAATTAAAGCAGGCCTCTGTTATTTGGAATTCTGTTACGTCTCCTGATGTCAACAAGCTGAAAAGCATCCAACGGAATTTCGTAGATTTCTGTTATAAGCGTGTCTTTCCCCCTCGTCAAATATAGCTGTAACAATGTATTATTATACTTATGAGTTTGACAAAAATTAGCGCAGGAAAGGCCGCACTTTTTTATGGGCGTAAATTAAATCACATTTATGCGTTTGTCGTGAAACCGTATGCCATTCTGAAACTAATGAAAGCCTCAGTAAACTTTGTGCACTACGTCGCGGAGTACATAATTTGCAGACATTATTTATTATAAAGCCTCATTGGGGGTGTAATTTTGTTCATTATATTCCTTTATATTTTATATTTTTATTTTTATTTATTAATTGAATTGTATTGCCCTTTCAAACATAAGATCTCCTACTATTGTCACTTCTTGGCCTTTCTAGAGGTTTTCTTAAAAACTGGAATTCTTCTTTCGCCAACTGTAAAATAATTAATTTTCTTGTTATGGACGAGTAATAACCTCCGTTTCCTCACTGTAAACTTAGATCCGAAAATGCACATAAACACTTTATTTTTAGGTATAAGGATTTCTTGTTGCTGGATGTGGTCAAAACTTTACAAGCATTCCGATGATCCTGACAGTTATTGAAACTTGTGTTAATATGTTGTAAGGCCCAGGATGTCTGTAGCTTGAAGTGTCGAATTTTGCTTATATTCCATGGTTAAGCTGGGAGTAGACTTAAACAGTATTACCTGCAGCATAAATGTGTGTTCCTCTATAAGGCTCCTCAGATAGCCTATAGGCTCTCATTCCAGGCTAACATATTCGCTGCTGAGCACGCTTTGTCCACTGCCACGTCACCCTGACCTAATGATACTGAAGTTTTATATTGCTGTGTAACAACGCCTGTTTGCTATCACACATATGGGGGTAAGAATGGCTCAAATCGGATAATCAAGCCACCAGCCCTTACTACAAGACTCGCATTGAATATGTTTATGAGAAACTCGCGTGTGTTTCGTACAAAGCCATTAATGTTAATCAGTATCAAAATCTTCTGACAAAGCACTTTGCACTTGGTACTGGTTTTCTGAATTGTGTGTGGGCTGGAGTAGCATAGTCGTTATAGCGACTCGCTACGGGCTGGACGGTCCGGGGATCGAATTCCGGTGGGGGCGAGATTTTCCGCACCCGTCCAGAACGGCCTTGGGGCCCACCCAGCCCCCTGTACAAGGGGTACCGGTTCTTTTTCCCGGGGGTAAAGCGGCCGTGGCGTGGCCTTGACCACCCATCCCCATCTAGTGTCGAGGTTAAAGAAAGAGTAGAGCTATATCTCTACTCCCCCTCTGGGCCTTCATGGCCTGTTCTACGGTGAACTTTACCTTTTTTTCTGGACTATGTAGCGTACACTGTCTGGTATTCCACGAAGACCACACGTTTGGGCACCTGAATCTGTTTTCGTCCTGAGCCAGTAGTAAGTGACGGCACGTAGCCGGTTGAGTCGGACAGAAAGAGCTATTTTAAGTCACTGGACCTGTTGCCCATGAGGTTGTAATTTCAGAAAAGTAACATCCTCTGTTGACGAGGCTTTACTCTGTTGATATGAATGAAAAGATTTAAAAAAGCGGCTTGAAGGTTTGTGAGAAACCTAAAACTGACAGTACGAAGAACCAAAGAAACTTTACCGTTTCACGACTGGAGGGTCATCTTGGCGCGTACGTCAATGTATGGGCCTATCACGAGTATGTCCAGTAACACGGGTCTCCACATGCAATTTAAAGGAAATTAATCTATGTAGAAACATGCGAGTAGTTCGGAGACGAGGAGGGTGTGGAACTTATGCTGTACGCCCGCGCTCTGCTACCGAGCAACCAAACAGGAGGTCTAACGCTTCGAACATATTCGGGAGACGTCCTGTTTGAATCTTGTCCGTGACGTTGACTATCCGGAACTTTTCGTGAATTTTCTGAGTCCCTTCAGGTATATGTCGAGATGTTACTTCATATTAGGCCACGGCCGCTACCCTCCACATCGCCTTATATTTCATTTTTCAGTAACCGTTGTACCATTCGATGATATAGGCCTAGTCTCAGATTCTGACCGTGCCTTTAAATAATTCATAAATAAATTAGCAAGGAGTTCTGAGCAGAACTCAAACCCTAGTTTCGTATTACTTTCGTATGTCTAGTCCTACATGCCTATTATGAATGTTATTTTTGTTTTTTGTTTGTGGAGAACTTAGGCCTAGTACTTAAGTATAGATACGTTAATTTACCCGACATAACCTCAAAATTTCGGAGCTTCAACAAGTTTGTAATTTTTAATTTACGATCAGTATTTATATACCATGTTCGATTCCCGATGGTGTCACTGGAATTTTTCATTGCCATAATCGTTTCGGTCGCACTATGTCCCTGGGGTCGACTCAGCCTCTAACAGAAATGAGTACCAGGAATCTTTCCTGGGGGGTAAAGGCGGCCGGTGCGTAGGGCTGACAACCTTACCACCTTCATGTGCCGATTGTCTAAAAAAATCTGGGAGCCTCCACCTCCTGGATCCCTAAGGGTCTGTCCAGGCCTGTAATGGGATTGCTTTTATTTATATACCATGTATGTACATATGTATATCTATATATGGTGTGATGTGTAGATGTAGTCATGATCCATCTCCTTACCAAATTTCGTACGCCTAACTCCAGCTTTTCAGTAGCTATCCTCATCAATCCGAAAGTCAAGGGTAGTGTTTGCATTGTCACCATGTTGTTATTTTATGTACGTTCTACAGATACCTTAACAGAAGTTACATCTTAGGGTGAGATATCCCGTTGTGTTGCGTACGTAAACAAATGAACAGCTGGACCGTCAATCACAACTGTATCTTTTAGACAATATATATACGTTTTTTTATTACCAACTACTGCAAAATAACTTTATACACTCCTACATGTTTCGGCTGACTATCTCAGCCATCATCAGGGAGTCATCCTCCATAGTCATAATAAGCGATAGATGGATATCTATAAGCCACGTATGTTGTTTTTGTTCCCAGTGTCTGTTCTATTTATCATATAATAATGGAAACAGACGACATCGACCAGCCTCGCATGTATGACTAACAACCTCCGTCACCCAATGCGTTATCCGTTACGTTTCATATTTATCGTCACGTAGGCCTGCGCTTTTTACACTTTTCATGCACTACCGAGAAGGTAATGTGTGTAAATTGTCGCCCAGTAATGCAGTATCTTGTTTTCATCCAACAACTAGGAGCTGGGTACAGAAATTTGAATATTGATACTCATTAAAGCCCGTAGTTGGTGTAATTCGAAACGTTTAGGCGTAGAAGAAATATATCCGTTCAAGAAAGAACAATAAATTTGTAACAAGGTAGAAACCATTTTTAGTTTTCTTCCGCACATGATGTCAGTTTATTTTTGCACAAATATCTGTCCTGTTTCCTTCAACATTTGTCCGCTAATGTACCTGTTTTAGTCACTCTTTACGAATTAAAAAACGAACGTCGTATGTGGATGACGTCCATCTGACCGTCTGTCCTTACGTGACTTAATGCCAGCGACTAAACCATTTGTCGGATTTTCATGAAATTCAGCAAGGAGTTCTTAACAAAAAGTTGTCAAGCAACTTGAGTTTCATGAAAATCGGCGTTGTGACGGTCATACTTCCGTTGAGGGAGTAAATGAATTTATACTTGTAATTTCCATCTTTCTTGAAGGATTTGGGTGAGTTTCGGTATAGATCTCCACAGGGTGCCGTTGAGTAACTAAGAGTTTAGTGAAAATCGGTGAAGGAGCCGAGGTAATGTAGGCAGTATATTGTCTAGGCTACGCGTTGGATGATACAGGGTTCGAATCTCGGCAGGAGCTGGAGATTCCTCTTTTTCCAAAACGTCCAGACCTGTTCCGGAGTCCACTCAGCCTCCTGTTAAATGATTGCTGAGGGCAAAATAGCCGCGGCCTGAGGCCAATCACTCGCCTCCATCTAGTGCCAAGGGTAAGAATGGGCGAAGCTCTTCCTTCCCTCCCCCTATATGCCTTAATGGCGTGTATAGGGACAACCTTATCTTTACCCTTCCGGTGCAGTGAAAAGTACACTTTACTTAAGGGCATAAATGAGGTTTTGCCCGTGTCTTCATCATTTTTCAACCCAGTCTGATGAAACTCAGTACAGAAGATTTGCACTTAGTGTCACTGAGTAATTGTGAGTTTAGTGAAAATCGGTGCAATGAAAGACATTCTTTAGCGAAGGGCGTAAATGAAATTTGACCCCTATTTTCTACCTTGTTCTTCCGATTTGGATACAGTTCGGTACAGTAGATGCCTACAAACATTTCTTGAGTAATAATGAGTTCCGTGAAATTCGGCGCAATGAAAGACATGCCATGATCCTGAGCATAAATGAAAATCTATCCGTACTTTCGACATTTATTGCCCGATATGGGAGAAATTTAGTACAAGAAATCTGCACATAATGCTGTTACGTACTTACGAGTTTCAATAAAATCGGCAAGAGGGGCTGTATTTTTTTTATAAGTCAAGGAAGACGCAGTTGCATGTATTTGTGCCGTGATGGCTCAGGCGTTTAGGCGCTCGCCTGTCCTCGTGAAGGCCCGGTTTCTTTAGCGGGCCAGTCCGTGTGAGAATTATGGAGAACAAAGTGGCAATGGGACATATTTTTTTTTTCTGAGTACCTCGGTTTTCCCCTGTCAGTATCATTTCACCAGTGGTCTACACTCATCCCCAACTTAATGCTACTCTTATTAAAAGGAAGGCGGTGCTTGGGAAACTGTAGAAAAACAATGCTTTGTCGAAAATTGGGAAGCATTAAACAGAAAAATGATTGAACGTAGTTTTTAGATGAACTTCATGCTTTAAATGGTTAAAGTCGTAATTCATGTATTTGTGACTGTCATTGGCGAGTAAGACATCACAAATTATGTAATACTGAAAAAAAGAGTATAGAAAAGATGCAAATATGGCTAACAAGTTAATGCTGTGAGGTGGATAACCCATGTTTATGAGAATAATTCTTTAAGCGTTTTGATTCGTTGCCTTATTAAGGGTGTTGAGCATGTAATAGAAAGGTTTTCGTGCTGTGTATCAGCTACAGTCAGGCTTAAACGTAGCTGCATAGGCTTGTATTAAGGATGGCATTTATGTTCGACCCGCCACCAAACACGTACTGCTATGTTCTCTTGGCTTTCTTCTTGCGGTACACACAGACGAAGAAAATGAATCTTCGAAAGAAAATGGCTTAAATCTTCAGAGTGATACAGTGCTGATCTGTAACTTCGATATTTCACGATTTGGCTGTTTATTTCGGAGCCAGATGTTTATTAAATTTCGTTCCATGCTTCAAAAATAAGGATAAGCATTCCTGTCATCCTCTTTTCAGGTAGTCACGCGCTTGAGTTGAATGATCTACATAAACAAATAATCCAGGAAAAGAATTCGA
Source organism: Reticulitermes speratus (assembly GCA_021186555.1). NCBI lineage: Eukaryota > Metazoa > Arthropoda > Insecta > Blattodea > Rhinotermitidae > Reticulitermes > Reticulitermes speratus. Next base: position 31,308,273 of record JAJKFL010000003.1, on the reverse strand, counting down.
TATAATGAAGCCTTTTTCTCTTATTTTTAGTCCTCGTCCCCTCAGGCTACGATCCGTGTACGTTAACTATCCAGAAGTATGTGGGACCTTGTTTACTTCTTTGCTATACTGCCACATCTTGTCGGAAATTCCGCCCTTTGAGACATACAGACTTCGTTTTGGGTTAAAGTTTCTACATTCCACTTACGATGCTGTATGTAACATAAATTAACATTTAGCAAAAAGTTACATCGATGCTGTGTTAGATATTCCATAGCAGTCTATATGGGATATATGGTGGACGAAGTGGCACAGGGACGGGTTTTTCTGTAAGTACTTCGGTTTTCCCCTGTCAGTTATCATTCAACCAATAATAATCAATTTTCATTCATCTACCATGGATGATATACATTCCGCATACCGACATCATTGCTAAATAAACTAAAAAAAAACAAGTAAATTTATACAGTGCGATCCTTATAGAACTTTCCGAAAATCTTTCTACCACACTGGTGGGAGGGACAGACACCACGACTCGCGTGAGCTCGGGCCGCACAATTTCGGAAGGTGTAGCTGCCTCGACAAACCAAGAACCTGTAAGCACACACACTGCAATTTGTCTTTGCTATTTGCTCTGATATGTACGTTGTTCAACGGGTTCCGTGAAGCCATTTGTTTTTTTCTAAAAGCCCCTGTAAATGCAACTAGTTCACAAAAGCCTTCAATGATCTTATTTTAAATCTTGACTGATTTTCTCAGATACGATTTCAAGTAACAAACAAGAGACACGAAAAAATAATTCTGTTTATTCCATGTTGGCCTTATATTGTGTGAAATACATTTTGGATGCAAGTACTATTTATCGACAAATTTATAACATCAGTACCTCCAATAACCAAGTCCACCATGCGGCACCGTCCTGAGCACCCTTCAATTCACTTCATTATTTTCTTCAAATCTCTTCCTGCTTTCGAGGATTTCCTACACAAAAAATTTAACGTCGATAACCAGCATTACTAAGTTTTATGTTTAACTCTATTCAGAAATCTTGATATAAAATATAATGATAATCTGTTCAAGAACATTGCGACTACTAGGTCTAGAGCAGTGGTTCTCAAACGGTGAGTCGCGGAACAGTAGGTCCTGCGAGCTTTCCTCAAGTGTACTGCGAGTATTTGAATTGACGAATGGCACATACAATATATATAAACTTTTGAAACACTGCATAAACTTAAGCTTTTTAAATTGATATTTGTAACAGAACTTTGCCTTTTTGCTTTACAATACTCTTATGCTTATGACGACTCGCTACGGGCTGGGCGGTCTGGGGATTGAATCCTGGTGGTAGCGAGATTTTCCGCACCCGTCCAGACCGGCCCTGGGGCCCACACAGCCTCCTGTACAATGGGTACCGGGTCTGTTTCCCGGGTGTAAAGCGACCGGGGCGTGGCGTTGACCACCCCACCCCCCAATCTAGCGCCGAGGTTAAAGAAAATGTGGAGCTATACCTCTACTCCCTTTCTGGGCTTTCATCGCTTATTCTAGGGTGAACTTTTGCTTTTACTTTTATGTTTTTATACAAAAATCGACATTGTAGGAATAACCATATTATCATTATCCTACTTCTAGTCTAATGTACGTCGCATGCCCTTGCCCCCACAATTATGTAGGTCCTGCTTTCATCTTGTGCACCAGGTTGTATATGTGAACAGTGATGCGTGGTGTGACTTTTCTTTAGATGCATTGTATTATGCTGTGGAGCCGGGATAGCATAGTCGGTGTAGTGAATAGGCTAAGGGCTCGAAGGTTTTGGGCTGGATTCCTCACAGAGGCGAAAGATTTTTCTCTTCTCAAAAATGTCGAGACGGCTTCTAGGGGCGACTCAGCTTCCTGTTCAGTGGGCAGCATGGGTTTAAGAATGAGACGATCTGCACCTCTGTGGCTTCACGACGTGGACAGACACAAGTTTACTTTTTTTTTCTAATTCTAGTGTGCCGCGAAAAAAGTAACAAATTTTCCAATTGTCCCTCGGGCGCCGGAAGTTTGAGAATCGCGGGTCTAGAGAGGTGGATAGGCCTAACAGCTTTTCGATGCGCTAAGAAAGCTACCGAAGAGCAAAAGTGACGGTAAAGCTGTTTTGGTGAAGTGTTGAAGAATTATGTCCACAGTGCAAAGAAGAAACAAGTTGGGCCGGGTAGTTTAGCTCGTAAAGCGATTGGCTATGGGCTGAACTGCCGGGATAGGGATCATGCCCAGACCGGCTCTGGGGCCGACTCAGCCTCTTGTCCTATAGGTACGTTCATCGACATCCCTTCCTGAGAGAGTAAAACTGTCGACCCCTTATTCAGATTTAACTGCTTCCGACGTTAATAATGCTTGGCGATTTGCCTCTACGACTCCTGTATGCCCACGCCTTTACGATGTGGTACTTCAGTAGAAAGAAAAATGTACCGTTTACCTTTGTAAAGAAGGCAGTATGATTTAATGAAGGGGGAAGTAGAATAAAAATAAAATAAAAATTCTAGTGGCCCACGAAAAGGACGACACTTGGCAGACCCCTACCCTAGCTCGGCTGACACAGTGGGAAAGCCCCCTCGTGTTGAATTGCAGCATGTGAAGGCTGCATTTGTTAGCTATTTTTAAAACGTTTCGTTTCTTCAACACCTTTAAGTAATAAAACAGTCTGTTTGCATCGTAACGTTTGTCTCAGCAGCCCCTCCACATTGCTTTAAATTGTCATCACGAATCCCTGTATATAACGAAACCTGTTTCCTCAAATATCCACTCCTGGCCGACTGCGAATCGTGTTCTATGTACATGAAAGTAATCTGGAGTCGCACGATCCTCATCATGCAAATCTCGCATTCCAGTGGACCTGTTTCGCCTGTCAAAGGGATAAAAAGGTAAAAGGTAAATGTCACCCTATAACAGGCCATGAAGCCCCATAGGGGGAGTAGAAGTATAGCTGTACCCTTTCTTTAACATCAACGCTAGCAGGGGTTAGGTGGTCAACCCCAAGCCCCGGCCGCTTTACCCCCGGGAAAGAGACCCGGTACCCATTGTACAGGAACCCTCTAGAGTCGAATTTGACAAACTCCATGAGGCAGAGGCTTTTTCGAGGAAATATTGTTGCCCAGCTACCGATCTATTTCAACCTGCAACACTCACTATTTTTGTAAGACCCATTTTATTATTATTCCTCAATCCGTGTCCAGGTCTCCAAAGTGACCCATTCTCGTCGCTTTGCGAACTCAACTTTGGAAATAATTTTACATATTTCCCATGCATGTTCTGTGATCAGCCAGCTCATATTCCGCACTTAATATCACGTAAAGAGTGCAAGCTATCAAGCTGTCTACTATGTAATTTTCAACATCGTATTTTCAATTCTCCTTAAGCATATCCAAGTGTTTTCCTAAGCACTTTGTTCATAAACAAATCTAGTTTAGGACTGTGTTCTGCATGGACATCGCGCTGCCCCACTGGGGTTATCGGATCCCGTATCTTCTAGGCAACGTAATGTTATCATCTTAAAGGATCGGAAGGTTCAGGTTGATATTTTTGCGTCTTTCCAGACTCCTCAAAGAATCTACCTTGTCTTTGTAATTACTGCAAGTGTATTACAAGAAATCGCATTTGGCGCAGTCTATTCCAGTCTTCTGAAGAACTGTAATACTACAGTAGTAGGCCTACACTGGTGCTGTTTACCATGTCACACCCCACGGTACTGTTACTCGCGGTTGCTATTAGATGTCAGAATTTCTCTTTAAAATTATGGGGGAACTGCATTTGATTATCAGCACATCGGATGGTCATAATGGCTTTCCTGCATTTTCCTCAATCCCTTCAGAGAGGTTTCGGAAATTTATCGTAAGATAATCTGCAACCACTTTTTCAGCATTCTTCTCAATTAATTCTCTGACTCATCCGAGGGCATTTGACGTATTAAACTTAGAAAGCGTCGTTAAATAAGTTGAAGACAAAGACTCATTACGCACAGGAGAATGACGTGATGTATCTTACAACATTACGACCTCTCCCTCCTAGATCGCCGGTTGTGATTGCAGACCATAGCTTATACGCCCTCGTAATGGCGGTAGTCATCAGTGCAGTCATTCTTTACCACTTGCAGTTGACCCTCTGCTGGTATATTACACCAGGAACACACCCGAATGAAAAGCTAAAACTTAAAGGTCCCCGAGGCTGCTTGTGCTGTGCATATACGGGGTAGTGGCTGTTCCTAATATTTGTATTCGTGTCGTTCTGTTTAGTCACGAATTAAAACATGAACGATAGGAGTCATTCCACACAGCTTGAATACCTTACCATAGAGACGTGGATGCACTTCACCAGGGACGGTTAATTCTCGCACCGGTAAACCGCGTGAGTAATCGGCTGGCATCAGCCGTTCCAGGTTTTGTGTGTGATAACATCTGGAGGCACTTTTTATTCTGTACTTCAGCAAGCCATATAGGTTTTCCATAAAATACTTTTTTATGTTACTTTGTGCCTCCATCTCAAATACGGAGGAGAATGGTTACCCGTAGAAAGAGGGCTAGAGGAAAGAACTTAGGCTGAAATATCTTGTGTATTATTTTGAACCACGAATTAAATGAAGTCAAATCCAAAAACAACCATCTCTCAAACGAAACGACACAAGGGCTAAGACCTGAAGAAACATCTCCTTGCTGAACAATGGGGAGAACTGGCACCGTTTCATATTTATAAGTAATTGTCGATGTACCAGTATTTAAATTCTGTAGACATTACTGCATTACGTTTCGTTGTGAAACCACAATAAAACCATCCAACACAGCTCTTTGTGTCCATATGTAACCTCATTATGTGTACAACGGATTCAAGTGTGTGTGTGTGTGTGTGTGAACTCGTTATGTGGGGCTATCCATGTGGAATCCCTGCTGCGCAGTGTACACCGGGCATAAGGGTGACAGTCGATGTATCAAATTATTATGTAGGGCTTAAATTGGCTCACTGCCGCACCGTGTACGTGGGTCATAAGTGTGTCTGTCAGTAACTCAGTATGTGGAGCTAACAGGGGCCCACTTCCGCACCGTGTACATGGGTCATAAGTGTGTCTGTCGATGTATGAACTTATTTTGTGGGGCTAATGTGGTCTCACACTGCCGCACTGTGTTCAAGGAGCACAAATGTTTTTGTCGATGTATGAGCTCATTATGTACGGCTAATATGGGCTCAGTGTCCCTCGGCTCCCATGTCTCCCGGATGTGTATTTCTCCACACCATATGGTGCTACTATTCAGATGAAATACAGCTTACGACAGAATCTCGATGTTCCCTGTGTTTATTTTGGCACCTCAGAAGTTCGTTGTGCTAATGTTAGTTTTCAGCCAACTTCCTTAGCTTTATAATAAAATACGTACAGGCTTATGGCGATGTAGCATCCCCTTGTCTGTTTTCTAGAGCCCTTTAAAAGCACTGAAAACGAAGAATTTTCATGTCAATAAAGGACACCTCCCACCTGTACACTTCTTAATTTTATACAACGCATGATCTCATAACGTCGCCCAGGCGCGCAGGCAGCGAGGTGCAAGGCGGTTGCACCATCTTGTTATTCTGACATAATTTACTTTCTTATATTAAATAATTTTTTAAATCAAAAAATAAAAATTCTTGAAAGGCATCATCATTTTAAATAAATTACAAGTATGTTCCTGTCTTGTTCGGCACTGATCATTAAAATATCCTGCCACTTTTCATACAGGTAATGTGCACCACCTTGCACAAAATGTCACTTTTCGTATGCACCATCTTGCACAAAATCTGATTACTTTTCATACAGGTAATGTGCACCACCTTGCACAAAATGTTGTCACTTTTCGTATGCACCATCTTGCACAAAATCTGATTACTTTTCATACAGGTAATGTGCACCACCATGCACAAAATCCTTTCGGTGCTGTTTTATTGTGGTGAAGGGCCCCGCAGCAGATGCTACGGACGCACCGCAGCCTAGAGGCTTATTGTGCAACCCTGTGATGAAGATGATTAGTTTTTTCGTTTTTCCAAGTAATGGAGCACCGGTGGAATGAAACTGACAAAGGAAAAGCGAAGTATTCGGGGAAAAACCTGTCCCAGTGCCATTTTGTCCACCACAAATCCCACATGAACTAAACCCCGGGATCGAACCTGGGCCTCCGCGGCGGGAGGCCGGCGACTAACCGCCTGAGCCATGGCACGGCCCGTTGTAATATTGAAAGCGAGCCGTTCCAGGTATAAGTTACTCTGATATATACACTCTCCATTATACAACAATAATTCAAATTAATCTTCCATATAATGTTAATATATAATCAGCTATCTATAATTCATAATGAAAATATATTTACAGGAGAATATCTCTTCGGATTATATAAGATCGAGACAGATGTTTGTATGCAGAATACAAACAACTGCGAACTTACACCTGGAACGGTTGACTTTCTATATTACAACACTGTAGTTTTATGCTTGTTAACTTTGTGTACTTCAGAATTTTAATATTTTAATCATTCCAATAAGGGCGACATAATACCTAGATTGGCGTGTTGGGCTTGTACTCCTTTGTTCTGGATAACTCCCTGATGATGGCCCCCCGGTGCCGAAACATGTAGGAGTTTTATACTTGATCTTGAATGTATTTTATTAAGTGCATAAGTTGGTTGATGCATTAATCCTACATGTTTCGACCACCTTCAGGATGTCCCCCGAATATCACTCTTTCTAGGTCTCTACATATATTATTATTTGAAAATAATTTTTATTTAACTTATTATCCATATTAAAATAAAATTGTCGGTTGTATAAAATTGTGCATATGTATTTCTGTATCTTTTTCCACTCTTATTATTTTATTAATTTCCAACTATAATTTTTTATTGTCTCCGTAAAATTCTTATATTAGTTATAGTGTCTTTTCATACCCTTTTGTTATCTTCGTTTTTATTATGCATATTACTGGTTCCTTTATTTTGATCAATGGTTTGTAGCTCCTTATGATAATTATTTTGCATGATCAGTGCTACTTGTTTGTGTTGATGGCCTGAGTTCATTCCCAAAAATGTTTAAATCGGCTGCGTCCTGTCTGCCTAACACAAGGGTACAGGCGGAGGTGGAAGGGAAATTTCCTGAAAAAATGTGAAGTGTGCACCTTCCATCCCTCTTCATTCATTGCGGCTGTCTGAATTCGTACGGAGTGTTTATGTGCACCCAAATACACTTCAGTGACAAATGTTGGGATTGTGAGATAGATCTAGAAGTGCCCTTCAAATAGGCCAGTGTTTTTATGATAATGTACTTAAAGGGAAGTGCATATTATGCACACAATATCACTGACCCTTCCGCTTTGAACTTTGGTCATTGAAATCAGGGGAAGAAACATCTGTGAAGAGGACTCCGTCTTTCGTGATAACGCAGCGTCACTCAGTAAGCGGTCGCGAAGTTTCGATAGAACATAATGTCTTTGTCCTCAAGGCCTTAGAGGTCGGAAATCTAGAAACGTGAAGATGAAGGCACTATGTTGCTTTGTATGGTTGGATACCAAATTAGCCAGTGAGACGACGTCATATGCCAGACGAACGGATTTCTCAACAACACCGCCGTGAAGACCACAAGACTCACATCTCCAACCAGCTTTAATTATTTAAATTAAAGTGCCCATGAGTTTTCTGCAACAGAAGTTCACATAAAAATAAGCAGGTGAAGAAGGTTTAGTTGACTGGCTGAGTGAAAATTGCCCGCTCAACAAATTAGAAAGTTACATCAACAGTCAGTAGGAAATGCACACATTAATAACAGTTCTGGGGCTTTCGGTCCCTTCATTTAATCGTCTTGAAAACTGTGTCGGGCATGGAAGGTATATTTTATTTTGTTCTACAAGGTTTGTCCAAACACGTTTCGCTCTGTAATATCTACCGAGTTGGAGTTCAGATGGACGCTGAAACGCGTACATGTTTACATATAAATTGCCCGTCATAGTTATCATACTTTAACCAAAATCGGAACGGATCTGCACATTGTATTTACTCTTTTTATTATTAAATGTCATGAAAAGTCCGTTTAATATTTGAGTTATTTCATGCTTACAGGCAAAGAGACGAGCGATTTTAGTGGGCCCTCCGCAGGAATTGAAACGCGCCTAAAAGAAGCCTGCTCCATTTGCTTGGTACTTAGGTAGTCAGTAAGTCAGTTAATAAGTTAGTTTGTTACTTAGATAGTTAGTCAGTCAGTTAATCAGAAGGTATTTCGGCTGCTTTACACAAAACACAAATGAACGGATGCCTGTATTCCTTATGCTAACTGATTTCTGATTAAATTTCTTATTGGGGGCCTGCGCTGGAAATCGTAGAGCCAATTTAACTTGTCAAATATAAAGGCTGTTTTACGTGAAGCTCAAATGAAAATTTGCCCATTTTATCAGAAGCGGCTTATCGTACAATAGAAAATGTGTTTGTCGTAGAATGTTTACCTCATTGATGACCACAAATTGTATTTCATTTTTTTCTGATCCATATACTATATATATATATATATATATATATTATATATCTACATATACAAGGGGAAATATTTTAACATGTACCGGTTATATGGTGTGAACATGTGCAACACTGGACTTACGTCAGGAAGAAAAGTAAAAGCGCGCCCACTTGTGTAAATACACAGCTGCAATTTGGAAGCTTCTATAACTATAGGATAAGTGCGATTTTGGAAAAACGTAAATAGTAACGCAGGGAGCTGCTGATAGCCTACGTGTTGGTTGAAAGACAGGTAACGTAAATGCCTACATATACATTTAATCAGGATTTAAAATTGTCTATGAAAGATGGTAGGTTATAAGAACCAAAAGGTAAATAAACAAGGTCTTTGAACCAATGGATAAGAAGTTTATTTCAGAGCGATAGTGTATGTGTGATTTTAAGGCACTGTGGTTATGTGTACCGCAAGTTTAAACATGTAGAAACGTAGCATCTTATTCACATTATCCCCTTATATTATCTCAGTACACAGCGATTACTTTCCTGAACAGAATTAACCCATTGCTCTTTCTAATGGAGATGCACTGTGTGTTCTGTGAGGTAAAAACGGAACTTTGTTTTGTACTTGCAAGAGCTTTATGCTTCAAAGGGTTAAACCACTTAATACTGTGACGAAAAGCAATAATCAATCACTATTTAAAGTAGCAAAGGACGAGTTTGTTTGAAAGGGACAGCAGAAGGAAGACGATAGGAATGTGCTTGTGACAGGAGAGAGGCTTCTGTGTGTCTTATAACAGAATCGACTGTTATAATGCTATACTTTAATATTCCAGCTTATTGTTTAAAGAGTATAATTTATTGAATTTTATTTTTGGTTAATTTGTATGGTCATATTCAGTCCTCTTGAAATCCATGAATTTTGTCAACCACAAACTTCCCTCTCTTCGCAAGTTTTATTGATTGCAATTAACTGTAAGTTTAGGATTGAATTACAAATATTTAATCGTCGGTAGACGTGTGTATCAGATGGTCAGTAGTGTCAACAAACTGAAATTCGCCAACTTATATTGCTGTTAGTATATAACACTAAAACTAGAATACTAAGTGTAAAAATCCTTCTGCATAACTTGTTTCTGCACTAATAATGATGTGATATGAGACAGTCTTCTCTCCAGAATGCCGCTGATCTCGCAGACGGAACGTTTTTGTCCCTAATGTGCACAAACGAGCATCTACTGGCGATAACACATGTGGAGGGTGCCTCTCGGAAAGGAAGGAAGGGCTGCGTTACGGAAATACTCTTTAACAAACAGCTATTCTTCCTTGATCCGTGACGTTTTGAGGCCCAACTCACACTGTAAGAAAGGACATTTACAATAAAACAAAGATTGTACAGAGCAGCCACTTCAAAGAATGACGACTTGCAGTAAATTTACAACATGAGTAGACCCTTACTGATCGTATTTTAACAGCAGTTGAGGTACAATATTGGGAGGCCAAGGCTCCATTACGGGCTGCAGTGCCATAGGATGGATGGATGGGATGAGGTACAATATCATCATATCGCCCACCGCTATAAGAATCCGAAGTTAACACATGGGTAAAATGAAACGGAAATGTCCTATATTATCCTTATGATGAAAAACATTAACTCTACAAAAATGAACAAGATACGCTTCCTTAGGAATGAACCTAAAGTCAGCCTTCTATCAGACGAAGTGCAATCACCTACAACCTCAGTTTTCAGCACTGCCCTCTCTGTTCTTCTATAACAGCAAGGTGTTCCAAAAGACCCGACAGCATGCCAGAGCCAGCAAAATAATAATTTTTTTCCAGTGCCTCGAGAGCCCCTTGGGGGCCTAGGCCGCCTCATTTTTCGAGGCTTCATGATGACGTTTTTAGACACACCACACTCGGTAGGACTTCTCTGGACGAGGGACCAACCCGTCGCAGAGACCTCTACCTGACAACACACAACACTCACAAGAGACGGACATCCATGCCCCCGGCGGGATTCGAACCCACAATCCCAGTGGGATCGGCAAAATAATAATACTTCAGATACTATTTCAAAAGTGGCTAAGGCACCTTCTGTCCACATTCTTTCCCAAGTCATTATTTACATTCATCACACCATTCGACGCTGAATTACCAGTAGAGATAAAAAAAGTTTTTAAACTAACCCATAAAGAAGTTAAACAGCTGCTTCTTCCGATTAACCCAAGTTGCAATTCTGTCGTATACGACAAAGAAATTGCTTTTCAATATCTGAAGCAAAATGAGTCCCACCCTCAACCGGAGCCCTTCAGCGAGAATGTCTGTTTTCTCCTGAATCCTTCCATGAGGTGGCTAGGTCAGGCAGGAGGAGGGAGACAGAAGCAGATTCGGCTGCAGTGGAAACGCCAGTCTCTCTGTGCCTGTTGCAGTGTTTGTTAATGCAATAGAGCGCCGGACCGCCCGCACGGAACTGGCTTGTGCTCCAACAAACTGATATCACCGTGTACGAAATTTTGAGTTATATTATTTGCAGTTGTAGTTTGAGTGTGTAGAATTACCTTGGTCAATGACTGAATGCTTTCGTGTCAGTGTGCTTTTGCACTATGGATGTAGGAGGACCTGTAGAATGCTGCCTGTAAAAAGTGAACAGAAGATTAATTTGACAAAGGTTTTGAATAAAACTTACGAATTTGCGTCGATCAAAGATTGAAGTTCTATCATCATCGACTTTTGATAAGATATTTTAGACTTATTAACATCAGTAAACATTAGAATTATTTTCTTCTTTTAAAAATGAAGGAGATTACTTGCAGTGCATAAACATTTTACCAAGTGAGAAACAGTTCAGCAAAAACGTTGATTGCATCTCCGAACGTTTATCAAACATTTTGCAATATTGCTGTCAACTCATTTAAATAAAAAAAATTTAGGCGGCGAGGCAGTGAGGTTCCCCATTAATCGGTGACGTGTTTCTTGTTGTGATGGGATGCGCACGAGGTCCGCTTCGCCTTTGTCTTCTCCTTCAGAAGAGGAAGAGACAAAGTGTACTGCCAGTAACATTGCACCGTCATCAAGCAAACGTCTTCCGTGGTGGTTACAGGCGGTAATGAAACTGTGGCGTGTCCTGAGGCCCCAACACCATAGTAGGGGCAGCGACCCACCAGAGCAAGGTAAATGACCTGTCAAAAGGGGTTCGTTGAATTTCGCTGAACCAAACTCAGCAGATAAATTGATAAAATTAATTATTATTTATGCTGTGATTTTCATACATGACACGGAGGAAGAGCCTCATTGTTTCTCTAGTTGTATGGAAGTGTTTACAATTGTGGATGCACCAGCAACCCAAAAGATTGCTGTAAGTTTAAAAGAAGATATTTTATGGTTGAAATTTTTAATATAACTAATTCCATGTTATGTACCATGATTATGTCATGGAATTTCTTGTTTGATGTAGTGTCAGCCACATAGCATGAGGGTTGCCGACTTGACAGTGACTATCACGTAGGTGAAGACTGCGAAGTCAAGGAAACAAGATGTCTAGGAAGCTTAGGCATTGCTTACTCATTTCCAAGTGGAAAGTGAGATTGCAGTAGTGTGGCTCGAGATTCTGTCGATAAAATAAGATTTAAAAGCTTAATCTGTATAAAAAATGAAACCTCAGAGCCTAACCTTGGTGGTTTAAATGTTATTTTTTTTTGTAGCTGCCACTAAGGTAAAACTTTAAATTCTAGGCATTGTGGAATACGTGTTCTTATTTAACGTGACTTTATCGTCAAAGGAAAGCTCGTAACCTAACGACGAGGGAGTGACTGTCTGTTGGCTTTATTTAAGTTTGTCACATAATTAAAGCCTAAACTTCTAACCTTGATAGGGTAAATTGTTCCTTCATATACTTTCGATAGCTGTCAGTAACGTGAAACTTCAATGCCGTACTTTGGGACATAGTATACAGGGAGAGTCTTGCTGGAATATGGTTTATGTCTTAAATGTATACTGGCAAGCTCAAATTGCTTTCTGTCAATAACTTTCGGCGCACAAAGACGAGTAAAATGTGCGGGTATTAAAAGTTACTGATGACGGTACAGTGAACGTGTGCCCACTTACAACTGATAGTTCGAAGCAAAAAAAAAAAAAAAAGCACGTTGGGTACATGTAATATTTAGCCATAATTTTAAATGGGTAGTTTTATAAATTATGAGAATATATCTATGAAATATATATTTTATTAATTCGTCAGTCACACTCAACAAGCTGTATTATACATGTTTAAAAACGTGTATAATACAGCTTGTTGAGTGTGACTGACGAACAAGTAAAGTGTATCCTTGATAAACACACCAACGGGGTGTTCTACATTAATATATACTAAAGTTTGTAATTTCCGATAGGCGTATCGAAGAAAGTAACGGTTGCCCGATGCACAACACGGAGGCACACTGGAGAGTGGAGATGTAGCTGTACTCACGATTAACCTCGGCACTGCATATTGTCAGCTTCACGGCCTGGTCGCTTTATTCCTGAGGAAACGGCCGCAGAGCTGGTCCCAGTACCTCGTCTCTTTACCATCGTTTGCCTTAATAGGCTTTCTTTTGCTATTGTCGAGTATTTAGCAAATTAATTGAATTTTTGCTATCATCTTCGTTCATCATCATCATCATATTGTTTAAAGAACTTATTCACCTACTCGCATATGTCGAGTAGATGGTAGAGCGTGGCGAGTAAACAGACGTTGTTTCACCTAATTTGTTCCAGGATGTCGATGTTGTCTTAACATTTAGTGTCTCTTTGGGCATTAATTACACATTTCTTACCATTTTATTTATCCGCCAAACACAGCACTGATGGGCGAGTTGTGTCAGTGACTTGGAAGTGCCTTAAATAACTTACCCCTTTCCAGTAAAAAAATTAAAGGAACATTGGGTTTTATGCGAGTAAAGCATGAAATCAATTGGAAGGCTGATTTCAGCTAGTTTCCTGTTTATGCAACACATACCGAAGCTTTCAGTGTTTTGTTGTTTCAGTGCGAAGAATGTTTATTTATTTGGGTAATTAAAGCTCCGTAATAGCAGATGCAGCATAGTTAAATTCCCATCAATCACTCCAATAAATAACGTGTCTTAAGCACATACATTTTGTAAGAAAGGTAGATTATTCTATTCGCTGGAATCGGACCACAAAGTAAGGAAGATGTTCAGCGAAGAGAAAAGAATAGCTGAGCATCAAAAAAAGCTTTGTTCACATACACCGTGTGTTGTGTGCGTCAGTGAACTTTGTAATATTTTGAATGTTCTGTGATCGCTTGTTATTAGCAGGAGGAAAGAAGGAACTGATTGTGGAGCTACTGTCTACGAGTAATTCCTCTATAGTACAGCATTGTGACAGTGTACCGCGTTGAATATTCGAACTGAAGGAAGGAGAACTGAAATGCGTAATCAATGGGAATGTCCATTTTATATTGTATCTCCAAATGAATCTATATAATGAGAAGGAACTGTGACAGATTTGGATCAGTTTACCAAAACAGCCGGCAGCAGGATTATCCACAGTTTTTGCAATCTCGAAAAAATTTTTCTTAGTTCGCGGAAAACGTAATTTTAAAGTCTAGGAGAACTTTTGATGGAAAGACCAGTAGACAGTTTGGCGAAGTTTTTTAAAGAACTCGGGGTTTATTTGGAAAAAGACCGAAAATAACACAACGTTGCTCTTTGGGAAGAAAATATACTATAAATCATGATACAGTGTGGTCATTGGAAAGCTGCCGTGCCTCTTTTGCGGGCTAGGAAGAGGCTACTCGCGTCTACTCGGGCGATTTTGAAGAGAAATTGTAACGTGTATAAGGTGTTGGTTTGTTCAGGCCGCTACCCTACCTAATTTTCACTGTCCGAATAGCATCATGTTTCCCTCCTGAGCGGACGAAAGATTTTCGGGTAGCTCTTAGAAGATTGCACTCTGCATTCAAAATCTGTCCTCAGCATCAGCGAAAGTATGGACTATAGAATAAAATCCACGCCAAAATAAAGGAAGTTTAGGACTGATAAAGGACTTAATATTTCTGTCAGTACAGTCAGAAAAGTATCCTAAAGCACGTAGAACAAGCTAGATTTGTAACCCGTGCTTTGTTTTAGAAGAACGTAAACACGGACATAGGGAACTTTCGTCAAAACAAAATTACGTTCTCGTTGCGAAACCTGTTGTAGGCTTAGACTGCACGCTGTGAGCCGGTACCAGTCCTCGCCTAACCCATTTCCATTTTGCCGGCCCTACAATCAGAGTATTTTCAAAATCACTGGATTTAAAATATGATGGTTTGCTGTATTTCCAGTTTTATCAAAGTAAACATTAGTGCATTAAATCTCACGGGCTGTAAATATGGCCGATTGCAGTGGCCTCTCGGTCTGTGGACTCTATACGATCTGTATTGTAGATATAATAGTCATTATTGCCGTCAATATATTGACGTCCGTATCGACTTTACACTTTCGGTATAATACATTGTATTATCAACAATCTGCAGGTCAGTTCCTGACGCCTTTCAAACATCCCTTTAATGATAATCTTTTGTTGTTCTTATTTTGGCTTTTGCAGTGGGTAAAGTACACAGAGAAAGAAGTGGATGAAAGAGTGTTTCATTGCAAGCCATTCCTCTTTACTTTTAATTCCTTTCCAGAGACTTTGGCTGAAGGGCACATATCGTAATTTCTTTCATTGCTATAAACAATTCCTCGTACACGCCTATTTTTATTCCCATGTTTGAATGGTAATCATTTGTTCGAATTTCCCACATCACTGTATCTCCATAAGCATGTATAAAACTCAACAAAACATCAACTCCAGTTTTTCAATAGGCCTATCTGGGCAGAATTGGTAATACTCGTGGTGACTCAGCCGTAACTGAAAAAGATTAAAACTCTACTGCCTTTTTACGGTCAGTATTTATTGACCGGATCAGAAATCTGTTTCTAAAAACATCCAAACATGTTCCATCAGTATTTCTTCTCATCATTATTAATATTACCTTTATGAGGTCAGTTCTTATTATCATAATATTCACAAAACATATTGACTGGATAAGGCAGTGATGAGGAACTTTCTTTGGCATGGGGGCCAAATTAAAAACCTCATACTCTGCGGGGGCTGCAAGCCAAACAACAATCCTGAAAGTCGTATTTTAGAAAAAAATACATTACTCCCTGAAACGACAAGAATTATTACTACTAATGCAATTGGAAATATTTGTATAATTTTTTAGGTTTACAGTTCTATTTTGAAGGATGGACGAAGGTGAATCAGAAGCTTGCCACGGTTTCTTTGCCACCAAGTTCTCAATATTTTGACGTACTCAACAATTAGCAACTAGGATGCAGCTTTCCAGTCTTTCACATCGTCAACTCGAATTATGTATTTTTTTCTCTAGAAAATTGTTCATAATTATGTCTGCTTTCGGAAATACTTATCATTTGCCGTGCATGACAACTGAAGCACTGGATGCTTATCAGCAGGTAATTACAACAGGTTTAGTAAAATTCAAGCTGTCGAAGATTTTGAATTGTATTTTTGAAGTCTCTTGTCACGCTGTAAATCTCAGCTGCATCTGAAATTCTGTTGGAACAGTTTCAACATTTACACCAGGTTTTGTTGAGGTACTTAATTCTTGTTGAAGAAGCTGAGGTTTATCGGCGCATTTCTTAGCATCGGCGGGCTTTCCTTGTAAATTTTCATTGTTGGATCGCAGTTGCAGTTTCTATGATCGAATATTTGTTTCGTATTTTGTTGTTTGTGAAACATTTAATTGACAATATGATTCGCTCCTTGCAGTTTGATGTTACTCATAATTTATTTCATTTCTTCAATGATACCAATACAAAACGCAATTTTCCGTAATCAGTCACGATAATAAAGCTAAGGAAATGCTTTCGTCTATATTTCCATCAATAGTTAGGTTTCTGACTTCGTTCAAGTTGCACACGCGTGAAGGATCCGATCAAGGTTCAGCCACAGACCTTGCTTATGGTACACACCATCTCTGTACCCATACTTACTGACGTTTCGAAGGGTCGTGGTGCCTTCGAAACGTCGGTAATGTCGACACGGCTTAACATCGCAGAAGACATGATACTTCAGCAACACGGCTGTGAGAATCTCATCTCCCATACAAATTACCTGTGGGAACCTCTTCGCAGCAGTAGCAACGGACCTTAATCCGAATATTTCAAGTCCAGTACTACCAAACCCACTGGCCTAAACACAAGGCCAGTTACAGTTTCTACGGCACTGTTTCTAAATTTCAACTATGCTCTTCATACGTAAGTATTATTTAACAGGGCACGTCTTCTTGAGCTCAGCGAAAATGTTTTCCCTTTCCGTGGTGTTTCGTTCAGTTGTTTGGTTTGCCCCATTTCCTTCAACCCTTAAGATGGAGTCAGCACCTTCTTCCGAAAAGTTTGTATCTACCAATAATACTATAGGGAGTCACAACACAGAAGACCAGTTCCTGCACATTTATTTTTTCAAATACGTCCACCATGATAAATACGAGTACACGTCTACGAGTATTCTATTAAACAAACAGAACGAGATTGGTGTCTATGTCTCCAGCATACGCACCATGGAGGCATCAGCAAAATTCGGTCTTGTTTCGCGATGTGTATTGTAGAATTTTTGAAGCACAGTTTTTCTTGTGTGGGTGCAAGTGACAAGAGTTTTTTTTATCCTGTATCACATAACCAAAATGTGGGCGGACCGGTGACCTGCGAAGTTGTATACGACAAGGGAGCCGACAGGAACTGACCAGCGTTATGGGTCAGATAAAAAATGTCCCTGTATGGACGGCCTGAGACTCTCCTTTCTTTTTAATTCTTCCTACACGGTAGTTACTTCCATTTCTTGGATTGCTAATGCAGTTTTACCGAAACCTCCTAACGGCTGGTGGCGCTCGGTATCGTTAGACATTGACGGAACCCAAAATAACAACAGAGGCACTGGACGTATAACGTAACATTGAGGCGCATTCGCTTAACCATTGCTGCCTGGAAAAGCAATAAGTATTACATATTCTGAATGCTTCTGTAGCCTTAGTTATCCTGCATGTAAAGTGCATGTGCCTGTTATATTGTCATCTGTGGCCTCTCCGGCTGTACAGTATTTTTCCACATTATCTCATAAACGACACGATTTTCGGAAAAAGTTACTGAACATAAAGTGTTTATTTTGATTTTGTCTGCAAGTTTTGTCTGAAACATTTCTAATTCTAAGAAGAACTGAGCGAGATATTATAAATGTACATAGGTCTTCACATAACATACCCGTTATTCTTGTCAGATTTTAATGAAAGTTGAATTATCTCAACAGATTTTTAAAAAAATCCATAAATATAAAATTTAATGAAAATCCTTCCAGTGGGAGCCGAGTTGTTCCATGCGAACAGAAGGAGAGACATTAAGAAGCTAATAGTAATTTTTCGCAATTTTGCGAAAGCGCCTAAAAATTAATTGCTGGAGATGTATAGAATGCAAAATAAGACATGTAGGTGGAAAACGTGAATTACTGTGTGTTACTCCAGTTATACACTTGAAAAGAAAGCAAGAGACATTACAGAAGCACAACAATTCAAATGTCTCGAAAATTTACAAGCACTTAGCTTTAAAACAAAAGGTACACATTTGTAAGTGGAATAATTTACAGACAGGGTCGACCTTAATCAAATATCTTTCAGTGGTACACATTGAAGTTATACAAAATATGAGTTGAGCCGAAACTCGCAAAATATGTATTGGAGCAGCCTCGCTCTTTAGAGGGTTAATTCCACTATTTGACTTAAAAAGACTTGTTAGAGACGCCATTCAATGATCGTTTAGCATGCTACAGTAAAATTATTTGTGATCAGTGCACCAACCTTCCCGTGCCCTGCGTCACAACCGGTTCGTACCACCCTGAATTCACGCCCTTCAAGTCATTTTTGTGCTCACTGAGCATAACCAATTATAAGTTGCTCTGCAGCAAAAGACTTCATAATGTGCACCGTGAACATAGCTGTGTTCGTCAATGAATACACGGTATTTGTCTCCTACACGTAAAAATGTTTGCGTAAAACTGGTCATGAGTCAAGGTGCCTTACATTAGGTGAGGCGACAGACTGCCTGTTACAGAACAGCACCGACATGTCCTTATGATCCTGACAAGGGAAAATTAATTTTTAGGCGCTGTGTAAGGTAAAGGTAAAGTTCATCCTATAACCTGCCATGAAGACACAGACAGGGAGTAGAGGTATAACTCTACTCTTTCTTTAACCTCGGCACTAGATGGGTGTGGGTGCTTAACGCCACGCTCTGGCCGCTTTACCCCCGGGAATGACACGGCACCCATTGTGCCGGAGGCTGGGTAGGTCCCATGGCCGGTCTGTACGGGTGCGGAAACTCTCGCCTCCACCGGGGTTCGATCCCCGGCCCGTCCAGCCTGTTGCGAGTCGCTATACCGACTGAGCTACTCCGGCTCCTTTTAGGCGCTCTATACAACGTAAAATAAAGAGTCATTTTGTGGAAATTTTGTTAGTTTGTCTGTCTGTGACCTAGTATCAACACGTAAACCGATGGACATTGTCCTTTCGTGGTGGTTTATTTTACGGCGTTTCCCTGACGCAAGTTAGGGAAGCGTTTGTTTCATGGTTTGTTTATTTTGATACTGACAAGGAAAGTAATTAAATCGAGGCGCAGAATGAATACTTCTGCTAGTAAGAAGTTTGGTTATTAATTTACACTTCTTTCGAGACTCTCAGTGTAACAAAGTGAAGCGTATTTAACATTGTCCGTACTGTGTACGTGCTTATATACAATGGTACATATTGATATCCAACTGTACACAAATGATAAAATCCAACACTCAAACAGCTTTATGCAAACGCCAACATGTTTCGATGCCTTAATGCACATCTTCAGGGGGGGAACTACATTTAAAAAACGCTTGAAACACGCAGCACGGTTTTTAAATTGTTCACTAAAACATTATCGTCACTTTCACAAGTTAACGCAGCATGTTGGTTTGTTGTTCTGTGTTCTTGTGTTCATATGTTGTTCGTGCCTGTTTGGCAATTTTCGGAAAAATTTAAATAGACTATGTTTATGTTAAAATACATTTTCGCAATAAGTATGTGGTGAAAATATATCATTTTCAAAATGAGTTCTTGCCACCATAGTTTTTCCACACATGCTTGGACGACCCTAACCTTGTAATGTTTTGATGTCCGTTGCCAGTAGCGACGCCCTCCTGAAAGACAATCGTTACTCCATTATGCTGTAGTACAATGGCTGTGTCATGATTGTGTGTGCTTTCAGAAATATGCGTTCATATTGGTGAGGGAGTAGTCTGTGTTAAGACATATATTGCTCTCACCAGAAGTAGTCGCTCCATTTATCATTATTATCATCATCATCTTATATAGAGATGAGGAAATTTTGCAATTCCGATTGCGGGTTGTCCATACTGAGGAACCATTCTGCCTCCCACACACTCTACATAATACACGAGCTCAGATGTTTGTCAGAGTTTGATGTATTACGTCAGTTACAGTGTGAACACTGACTTTTAGTGGAGCGAGGGATGAAAGCTATGAACGACAGAAATGAAATGTTCAAAATTGATTTTGACGCTGCCTTTATGAGTTCGTACGATGTAATACTATAACCAGTGAACTACAAACTTTGAAATTAGAACAAAGAATTTAAAAACAAAAGGATAAATTAGTCCCAAACAGGAAAACTAAAATAATTTTAACATGGAACTGGTTAGTTACAAAGATACAGGACGTCCTGAAAGAAGTCTGAGGATTCCTGCTCAGTCTGAAAGAAAGGGGAGCCTGCTTTGTAGGTATTGTTTTTGTTTATGATCTTTTTTCATCGTCTTCGCTCTTCTTATCGTTTACATTTTAGTTTCATGTCTTCTTCCTTCTCCTTATTTTCCGTATTTTATAATTCGTAATTTTCTTTCGATATTAATATTTTTAAAATTTATAATTATTAACCATTTATTTTGCGTTTTGTATTATGCGAGTCAAACAATATTTGACATTTAGCTCATTTGAATAAATTGCGATTGCCAGAACTTTACGTGAGTGGAGCAAGTGTGTGAATTTAAAAGATTAGAAGGAGGTGGGGCACAGGACGAAAAAGGTCAAGAGACACGTGTCTACTCGTCTTCACACGGTTTGGTGTAGAACACTGAGCTGAGCCAAGTACTCGTATTAATGCCGATCACAACGAAGGATTAGCAACCGGCTTCAGTCCTTCGCGCACCGGAGGTGCTATGTTGCCCTGCAAGTGGCAGAAAAGTGTAATCGTTGGTGGCCATCTTAACTTGGTGGTAATCAAGTTAATAGAACATATGCTGTAGAAAAGTTGTCATTGATTTAAAAAAAACTACAAGTATTATCATGTAATCTACTACCCAAAACGTATCCAGAACTGTACTTCCACAATGTCGACATTACTAACAAGTATTGCATATTACCTGAATTGTAATACCTGAAGAAAGATCGAGGAGCATGCACATGTCTTCCTCGACATGCTCTTAGTTTTCATAACAGGTGCCAACTTTGTGTTGCAGTCATCGCAAAGTGCCTGGATTATATACAGTTTTATTTACAATCTTCGTATGTATTGGTGGATGTTATTTTAAAATATTTTCTCTTTATGGACGCATATAAATCGCTACCTGCCGTTATTCATCCACCAGCTTAATAAATTCTAGACCAAAGCCCAGGATTCTAGAACGAAATTTGACTTTGACATTACTAGAAACATCTTGCTATTGAATGGGTACCGGGCTTCCTTTCACCTGGATTAAAGCAGCCGGGGCGTGAGCTAACCACTCACTTCCATCTAGTAATATGGTCAAGAATGAGTGTAGCTATATCCCCGCTGCCCTTATACGCCTTCATATCCTGAACAGGAATTACTTTACCTTTTACCATTGCTAGAAGCTTTTGTAATCTTATTTCTGTAAAGGTAAGTTTTGTTTTCACAAGATTTTCTTCCTGTCATTCATGACATGTTTTCATTTTTTCAATTCTGGATTACTTGTTCGTGAGCCACTTCAGATTAATAGAACTGATGTTGCTAATGGAAGGTCTGATGTAACTGTCTGGAGCGCTGGGCTTTGTTATGTCTGCCTATAATACAGTCATGCACAGTCATCGGGTATTTATTCCCGTCAGCTCTCATTTGACTGATTGTCTGCAAGCTGAAATAGAAGTATTTTAAGACTACGAAGTGTAGCTGAAAAAATAAAATAGAATGCTTTTTGTTTGCATTTGGTTGGCGTTTTCAGTGTGTGTAACTGGCGATTTTCCAGTAACGGAAGGGCTAAAAACTTTTTACACCATCCTTTTCTCTCTTCTTAAAACAACATATATAGACGACCGAAGGACGAGTTCAATATTCTTCTACGAAGTAGTTCCCGCCGTCGCTAGAAATACATCCGGCCTGTCCTCCCAAATGTTTCTATTTTTAATGACACTTCCATTTCTGTTGACAGTTTTATGGTCATAACTTCAAAGATCGTTTTCAGTGTTCGAGGCCTTGGCCCTGATTCAGTAAACACATATAGGAGCGATAATAATGCAGCGACCTCGAGATCTAACTTGTGGCTATTGTTGGCCCAGTAATTCTTGGCCGGTGGGATATCAGTAAGGTGAGGCACGAAGCGAGCATTGGCGCCCTCCCTTCAGGTCACGCAGTGGCCGAGGTGAGCGGGCAGCTGTGTAGAATGCATAGACCTAAAGTGGAACGCGGGTATCGATGTAAAAGTTAGATATTTTCCCCTTGCCTCACTTCTCAGTTTCATATTTCACAAAATCACAATTTTCGTACCCATTAAACAAATCTGTAATCATTGAAGGTATAGTGTACAACCCTGATAATCAAAATTTGCACTATTATCATCAGTTTCGTCACTTCTGCTGCTGTCTTCACCTCTATCTTGAATTACCGTCCTTTGATTCACTACTCATCTTCCAGTTCATAATACTTATTTTCTGCATTTTATATTATATAGCGACAAGCATTCGCTCCCTCACCTGTTCCGATCTCTGAAAGTCGTTGCTAACATAGCTGTTCGACATTCGTAACTTCAAAAGTCGTACTTCTGCCAGCAAACCCGTGTTTTCACGTCAACCCAAATAGGCTCAAGTCAGCTTGATGGTAAAAGTGAAGCCTCATTTTATGAGCACTTTCAGTAAGTAGCGTATCTGATCAATGACCTGATGTGTTATTTACACTAATTTGCTTTAACAAGCTCATATAGTTGTGCAACGACAACACATTCAGTCGAGCGCAACTAACATTTGTTTTGTTATTTATGAAAACACAGAGCTACATGTTTCGGCTATGTTCAAACCATCAACAGGCTGTACAGCAAAGTAAGAGATAGTATACGTGTATAAAATTAGCACATGGTAAAATCAAATGACAGCTGAACCTGTTACAATTTCTTATTCATGATACGTTGAAACGTGTATATTTATGTTTGTTAAGAAAATGGCTTAATGTAGCTCTGTGTCTGTTCTTTGGCAGTGGAATACAGATAGACGCAAACTGATACAGATCCGTGAAGCTATTTCAACGAAAAGGATTTAGCTACATATAGAAAGTTATATCAGTGTTATGAAGATTCTATTACGTTTTAAAATATAAAATGAAATACACGTTTTACAAATGTAAGTAAACACGGATAACATAACCAGCATTTCGACATGCGTCTACGTCAATCGGCGACTACGCCAAGAGATTGAGAATCTGCAATGCCAAAACGGTATTTAATTTTAATCTTCAACCAATTGACAATGTTTTAATCGCAATTAATTTGCCAGTATATGTAATGAGCAGAAAGAGAGCTACGTTAAAACATCGTCTTGACATATAGACATACGTACTACGTGTGCGTTATTTCAACGAATTTTTCCGAGGCCTGCTTTCTCGGAGCAAGCAAACGTAGACCTACACACACACACACACACACACACACACACACACACACACACACATACACACTTTTGGTTATAATGGGCCATATTATAATTGAATGTAAATGAATATACGTGAGTTAAGGAATGATGCTTCGACGCCGTTTGAAGATTAACGCCATTTGACGCCAAGATTAGGTCCTGTTTGAGCACAAAGTTTGCAATAGGCATGGATCAGAGCAATAGGAAAGTAAATTTTACAAAGCCTACCCGGAACTCCTGCTCACACACGTGTATCAGAGAAAACTAACTGAAGCCCTCCCCTCCTTCTTTTCAGATGCCGGCAAAAGTGCACCTTCAAGCCCAACCCCGTCAGTTGACTCTGGACGGCAAAGTGGACTTGGGAGTCGATCTCATAGCGGTAAGTTCTTATCTTGCCTGTTGCTGTAAGTACATTGTTTGTTACATTTCGGTATTAGTGTCGCTTTGACTGTAAGCAGTTTGTATGAAGTTTGTAATGGTGATTATTATTATTATTATTATTATTATTATTATTATTATTATTATTATGCCTACATGTACAGTAATGCTGAGTAAGTCTATGACTTGGAAAGCAGTTGGGGGAATAGGCAAGGCATATATTGAAGATTCAACTTTGCTGCTAGGGTATGCCTTGACGGCTGGTAAAAATATGTCGACACGGAGTAACATCAGAAAATATCGTATTTATTGGTAAGGAATAACATAGGAAAATATCTTCTCTGTTGTTACGGAGTAACATAGGAAAATACCTGTCGGCACGCAGTAACATCGGAAATTATCTGTTGACAAGGAGTAACATCACAAAATGTCTTCAACTGTCGACAAGGAGTAACATAGGAAAATGTCTGTCAGCACAGAGAACATGGGAAAATATCTGTTGGCACGGAGTAACATCGGAAAATATCTTATCTGTTAGCACAGAATAACATCGGAAAATATCCCTTGGCACGGAATAATATCGGAAACTATCTTACCTGTCGGTACAGAATAACATTGGAAGAGAACGGAGCCTTTGTCAGCAACGCTGTGAGAACTGCAAATCTCGCTAGGCACATTGTTGCTCTACATTATTCCAGTAATTGTGCCAAAATCCGAAGCCAATCGCAGGCACTAAATGTAATTGACTTTTACGAAGCTCTGGTTTTATTTGATCCCGTCCTGATAAATACATGACTAACCTCACTCTAGCATTACTTCATAAATCAATCTTGAATTTATTTTCCCCTTCATTTTCAGCAGAAGAGTTGCTTGGAGTCACAGTCGTAGAGCTGGTCAAGAGGGAAGGCTCCACCCTCGGAATAGTCATATCGGGTAAGTACGGGATTTTGCAGTACAGGGTTTGTTAATAATTAAGTTATTTATTGTGAGATTTGAGATTAGCACTCGGTATCTATGGATATCACCATCTTATGGTACGTGATGTACGGGTGGCGCATTTGGTTGAGGCACTGCACTACAAGCCGGAAGGTCGCGGGTTCGATTCCCAATGGAGTCCTTGGGATTTTTCATTGATTTAATCCTTCCGGCAGCACTATGGCGCTGGGGTCGATTCAGTCCGTAACAGGAATGAATACCAGGAGTATCTCCTGTGGCCGGTGCGTAGGGCTGACAACCTTGGCACCTTAATGTGCTGATTGTCTAGAAATTCTGAGAGCTTCAACCTTCTAGCGATTGCTTTACCTTTCTCGTTTCCTGCGACCCCTCAAGTGAAACACGGTATGAAACATTGAATTGCAGAACCTATTTGACGAACTTCAGGTGGCATGAAAGTACAAGTATTTGGGGCATTTCAAGCACAGACATGAATCGTTGTCTGCCTGAGAGTTTAGAGTAAAGGCGTTTAAGAAAACTAGGCGGCGTAATTTCTTTCAGAACGTTTCCTTACATGGCCTATTTCCCAGTCAGCTTCAAAATAAGCATAAATTCTTGTATGGAAAACTAAAAAGAGGTGCGGACTCGCTGGAGCACACTAATGATTAGACTGTGTGGTCCGAAGTTCTTATTTTGAGTAGATTAAAGGGGTTGGCATTAAACGACCCTTGAATGTGATTGTCTTCGATCGGGCCTTCTTAGTCTCTGCTCGTACTTTACTCCCGTCTCACTTTTCTTTAAATAACGTGAAGATATTACACTTAGAATTTAGTTCGGATGAAACTAATACGGTTAATTAAGGAAAGACAACGTGAGCAGCGTGAAAAATGGAATTTGTTCTCAGGTTTAACGAACACATCCTTAATCTGAGGGTATTGTTACACCTAATGGGAAAGTCAGTTCCTAGTTGAAGTGTATGATCTGAACGTGTAAGGTATTCGGAAGGCCGTGCCATGGCTCAGGCGGTTAGTCGCCGGTCTCTCACCGCGGAGGCCCGGGTTCGATCCTAAGCCGATCGCAGTGGCCGCGCGGTCTAAGGCGTGGGTCTACGGCCGTTCGCTTACTGGGATCGTGGGTTCGAATCCCACCGGGGGCATGGATGTTTGTGTTGTAAAAAGACGGTTGTGGACCGTAAGAGACAAAAAAGGAACAGAACAAAAATGGATGAAAGGGGAAAACCCAGGAATTAGTAAAAAAAAAAAAAAAAAAAAAAAAAAAAAAAAAAAAAAAAAAAAAAAAAATCCCGGGTCAGTCCGTGTGGGATTTGTGGTGGACAAAGTGGCACTGGGACAGGTTTCTCCCCTAGTACTTCGGTTTTCCCCCGTTCAGTTTCATTTCTTCGGTGCTCCATTACTTGGAAAAACGAAAAGAAAACTAGTCTTCATTAAAGGTTTGTACAATAAGCCCCAGGCTGCAGTGCGTCCATAGCATCTGCTGCGGGGCCTTTCACAAAAAAAAAGTATTAGGAAAATGTAGGCCTGTATGCAGATCAACCTGACAACTGTTACGTCTTTTTCTGATTTTCTTCACTCCCTTATATTGGCATAGACACAGGTCAAAGTACTTTTTGCTTCCTGTGCCCGCAGACTAGAGATGGTCTTTGTTAAAGTTAATGGTTTTTTGTTTCGGAAAAGGTGTTACAAATTTTTGTTTTCCGTAGGTCTGCCACGTGTACAATTACTTTTGTTCTCCCTCAGCTTCCTGTCCAGTGAATCTGGCCGACCACACATCTCATATCTGTCGGGCTCCCAGCATTAATAATCGGGATTTTTCTTTACATTTATACCCGTAACAAGTCTTATTTTCCGTTTACCTTCCCACACTGTGGCGCAGCGTAATTACTAGACATCGGATGTCTAGGCACTAAAATCAATTCTTAGGTGCTTATAAAATTCTGATAAAACCTCATAATAGTTATTTATTTTTGGAAAATAAGCATTAAAATATCATTGAAAATGCCGACATTCCACCAACTATAAATTTTGAATTATTATTATTGTTATTATTATTATTATTATTATTATTATTATTGTTGTTGGCCTTATGGCTGTTGTGCCAGCACATTGATAATAAAGAATTATACTCAATTATTCTGCTGAAACGATATGTAAAGAAGGAATGATTAAATACCCAAACAAATAGTCGTTTTCAGGCTCACATCACCATTCATCAGTCATTTTTTTAACTTTATATATCGTTCCAATAATTTGCTGCCCAGCAAGTTAACACAATATTGTCCAGACTTTTTATTTCAAATTTACCTTTTCTCAGAAAACGACATCTTTTGTGTGAATCAACAACTGCAATGATGGGTGCAGACTTTCATGGAAAGACTGCTGACGCGAATTTCTTGAGGAATTTCGACGTCAAATGTACACAGGCCTACGTTGGTAGTATCGGATATTGAGTTCAGTTTAAACCCGAATTTCTTGTCAGAATTGCTTCCAGTTTTACAACCATTTGTTTCCCGATCCTTCGTGTAGCAATATTCACTTCATTCTTCGTGTGAAAATAATGACTACTGCTCCACGCAGCTCATTCCGTGAAACATTCAGCTTTTTAATATGAGCTGCTAAGAATAAGTAGTTGAGGCATATGTGCTTCAAGTTTTGAGTTCCGTTTCACCAAGGACTGCTTGTGCTCCTCTAATGGACTGGGCACCTGCTGGACAACCATTCAGTATTTCCTCAATAGTTTCAAAATGCACACTGCAGTATTCTGCACGAACTGTGTCGTGTTGGGTCAGCACGGGCTCGAAGGAAATTGGTTGTGTAGGCGTATTTTCTCTGAACGTTGCCACTCTCGAATGTGCGTTTACAAATACGCAGTTAATGAGAAAATTAGTTTTTACCGCTTTATAACTCTTTTAGAACTTCCTCTGCGACATGACGGAACCCATGCTCGTCATGTTAACGTGGTTTAAAATGTGGTAGGAAGTCTTAGGAGATCGCCTGCTGCAAGCAATTATGCTGCTGTATCTATCAGCAGCGATAAGACCCGTGTGCTGCTGCATTTAGGTGCAAAACCTTTAGTCCTGTGTCAACAAAATAAGCGACATTTTGGGCATTGTTTGTTGAAAGTGTCTGCAACATAAAAGGTGATGTTTTCCAGGCTTTTCTGTGTAGTACTCACCCGTCACTCCAGCTTTATCAAGACACTAGCGAACAGAATTAAAGTCGGTAGAATGGTAATGGCAAACAAGAGTACGGTCCAAAGCCTTAATCTGTTGATCCAAGTGTTTAGCGGGTTCGAAGGATTAGGCGTGAGGGGTTAGCGAAAGTATGTACATTGTACCTGAGAGGACACTCATTGACGGCCGGTGAAGAAAGTTATATTATAGTATGTATAAAAAACATAAATGTAAGGGAGGTCATTCAGAAGGTATTTGGAATCGACGAACTTGTGGGCCTTATTGTATCCATAATTATTTTGTTTGAATACACGAAACGTCAAAGTCACTCTTCCACGCTACAACAGTCTCACACCTCAACCTGATGCTGCTTGTCACTCGGTGCACCAGAATTCGTTTCAACTGCCCTTTGTTCGTTACAACTCTTCAGAGACACGGTACGAATCCCAGGGACCAGGCAGGGGGAATACGACCGTGTGATGGGGATCGGCGATGGTAGTGCTCTCGCATGTAGTCGAGCAAGTGACACTTGCATACAAACACAATTCACTTCGAAGAAACAAAACCCACAGGTATGTTAGCACATTTAAGCTACATTCCAGTTATACATTGTATCCTCCGTTTTTTATATCGGTAATTAACACAGCAAAGATGGTGCCTTATTAAGCTTCACCGAATGCCGTATAGACTCCCAAATTTTCAGGTTGCCGATTAAATGTCTCCACTGCAAAAGAACCAAACGAAGACAACGTACAAGCCTGCACCCCCTTTCTATGAGCAAAAGTTACCAGACACCCGCATTCCTTCTTACGTATGCGGGATCTAATCCCTTCTGTGTATTAAACTGGCACCGACCTCGGCGAATGAAGGCGCCAGCTTGTCGCCTTGCCTCACAGGCCAAGCTTTCAGAATTTTCTCTTCCGATGTCTAATACTTTACACCCAGAGCTGTGTTACGTTAATGTGGAAGGCATTTGTTAATTAAAAGGCCAAGCTACACTCCTCCCCACCCCATTGCTGTAACCAGACCAGCAGCCAAACATCCGCTTTTTCCCATTGAACCATGGATAGCCGGTTACAACACTAGTTGTTCATGTTTAATACATTGTTGTAAGGTAAGGTAAAGCAATCCCATTACAGGCCTAGACTGGCCCTGAGGGTTCCAGGAGGTCGAGGCTCCCAGATTTCAAGAAAATCGGCTCGTGAAGGTTGTAAGTTTTTGAACCCTACGCACCGGCCGCCTTTACCCCCCAGGAAATATTCTTGGTACTTATTTCTGTTAGAGGCTGAATCGACCCCAGGGCCATAGTGCGGCCGGAAGGATTATGACAATGAAAAATTCCAATGACACCATCGGGAATTGATCCTGCGACCTTCCGGCTTGCAGCGCAATGCCTCAACCAACTGCGCCACCGCGTGCCCTTAATACGTTGTTATAATGCGTAAAAATTCTAGCACGTTGTTGTTTCCTTGAAATGTTTACATGTCCGGTTTTTCTAGCTTTTATTGTCTTTATTAAATGAGTTGTTACGTTCTTAATTTTACGACTTGTTACAATAAGTAAAAATACGTACTTATTACGTCATAGCAGTTCACGTAAAGCACTGCCGCTGTATTTTGAATTATGCGTCACTCTTTACATATTCCTTCGAGTTGGGCTTTTAGATTTCGTTGTTCTCATTTTTCGCAAACAAATTTAAATAGTTCCGTGAAATATAAACAAAAGATTTAAAAATACTTGCAGGTATGGAATGGCTGAAATAAGCACTAATATCAAAATAGGCATTTTAGGCAAAAAAATCCACCAACGTTATTTTTCAAAGATAAATGCAGATTTTTGGCGTGTTTATAAAAGAACAAAATAGGTATTTGCATGAACACCCTATGTTTAGCTTGCTACTTACGTTTCTTTTTTAAGGTGGTAAACTAGCAAAAGCAGTGTACTACTTTCATGGGGAATTCTGAATTTGCTTGAATGCGCATCAGGGTAGCCCTGCTCGCTGACCCAACACACGTTGTTCGTCCAGTAAGGTCCAGAAGCTTTTAAGTGGTGTTAATGTTTTTGTGCTGATGGTGCTGAGAAGTATGCTTTGATAGAGAATGGCCATTGCTGTGTTCATGAAGCGTGTATGTGGACAAGTGCTCGAAACCAGTGTTCCTCTACTCTATTGTCATTAGAATAATGATATTCTGTTCTTAACGTTGGACCGATATCTAAGCAGTCTAGAGTTTGCCTTTGTGGCACACGAGCTACATAGTCCATTAGTTTCAAATTGTGCGACTCCTTAGACCACTCTTGCTCTCAGACGCGACGCGACAGTACTGAGTCCAACTTTAGGGAACCGAAAAAGCTGGCACACGACAACGAAATGATACGGCCGTAGCAGACACGTGACGAAAACGCATCTTCCTTCCTCTCCACAAAACCCACCCCACACACTCCAAATTTCCCCTCGAGGGGAAAAAAACCACTCAGAACTGTCCCACCCACGAATGTGAAGCTAATTTATTGTTTCTATTCCTGTCCGAAAGAAATTATACCGCAAAGCAAAGTGTTTCTAATACGAGACTTACAGGGATGGACACCACGATCTGTTTTAAGAAAGCGAGAGTCCATACAAGGTCTATAGCATTATCTCTTTTCGGACGTCATCAAGATCAGATACCATGGATCTTGGAGAAAGAGTATGAATATTTGGCCCGGATTCAGCTGGCTCATGATAGGGCTTAATTTCCGGGTTTTGTGAAAATGTTAATAAACCTTTTTGTTTAATAAACGTGACGAATCTCTTGCACAGTCGAACACTTTACAAAAGGCAAAATCGTCTACGTAAAACTTTTAGTTTAATTAACAGCATGGTTCTACGTAATTTTAGTAAACAGGCAAACTTTATAATTCACGCCCGATCGGGATCTAACGTTTGTTCGTGAAAATTTATGGACTTGAAAATATTCACTTTCGGTCTGTTATTGAGGTAGCGCAATGTATAATGGTACGACACAAACCAAAATTAAGTGTTCACTTCTTCGCCAGATGTAACAGGAGTGAAAATTCAGGTTTTCTGGGATGATAGGCCATGTCGAGCGAGCAGTTCTCGGTGTTTCGAAGGATTGTAGTACTTTCACTTTCAGGGTCAAGTAGTCCGACGTTTCGAAGACACTACGATCCTTCAAAACATCGGGAACTACTTACCCAAGGACACTGCTTCAAATCCCAGAATATCAGAACTTTCAGCTGTGAGATTCTCCAATTTCGCATAATAGCAATACTTGCGTGTTGTGGTAAACGTAACATGCAGACTGACAAACACACTTGTTCTGGCAATTAGATATTAATTTTGTCGTGCAGAAAACTTAAAGGAAAGCTCCGATGCATAATCGATGTCTGTTCGTTTTCCGTGTAGCCTACGTATAACATCTAAAACAAAGAAACAAGGATATCGCATTTGTGTTAACTGTAATCTCATTGCCAATTCGTTCATTGCTACATTGCCTTCATCTTTGCCATCCCCACCAAATCATAGATAAGGATGCCCCTTCAATCTATTCGGCAGCGGAAATGAACTACTAGCGGAATCAACAGAACTTAGCCTAACACGTTACAAATAAAACTTGCCCAGATGTTGGGAATGCTGTTTTTTTATTATGCACGGATTTTTCCTACCTCGCTGTAAAGTTTGATTGGCCCTTTGAAGTTGAAATTGAAATTAATTGTTAATTGAAATTAAAAAAGAATTCATGTCATTTATGCAAGGCGCCTGAGGGATTTTCTGCGATAAAGTTCAAGCCTAGTAATAATTTCATCGTTTCTGAAACAAAACAAAATAGGCAATGTACATATAGTGTAAAAGTGAGGCGCGTTCGCGTAACGATTTTTGCCGTGGAAAAGTAATAATTGTTACATATTGTGAGTGAGTGTGTGTTTGTGTGTGTGTGTAGCCTTGGTTACCCAGCATGCAAAGCGCATGCGCCGTATTATATTGACATCTGTGGCCTGTCTGGCTCTACCATATTTTTCCACATAATCTCATAAACGTCACAATTTTCGGAAGAAAGTTACTGAACATAAAATATGTGTTTTGATTGTCTATACGACTTTTGTCAGAAACATTTCTTATTCTAAGAAGAATTCAGCGAGGTATTATAAATGTGCAGAAGTCTTCATATACAATACCCGCTATTCTTGTCAGATTTTAATGACAATTGAATTTTCTCGACAGATTTTCGAGAAATACTGAAATATAAAATTTCAAGAAAATATGTCCAGTGGGAGCCGAGTTGTTTGATGCGGAAGCACAGACGGACGGACGGACAGACGACGAAGCTAATTGTCGCTTTTCGCAATTTTACGAACGCGCCTAAAAGTGGATTCTGACGTTTACAGTTTTTCGAGACATGGCGCTTTGTTAATTGGTAATTTGTTGCCAGCGTATCGGAGGAGCTTGCTGCCTCCATATTCGGAATAGATTCCAAATCACTCTTTCTAAATTACCTTGAAGATGGAGACAGCAAGCTGCTCCGAAACATCTGTAAATAATCGTCAATAGACACCACATCATATCACAGACGACAGTGACATCGCAACGCAGTGAGAAGCTCAGATCACACATAATATATTGTTTCATAGTGCAAAATATCACTTCGGAATGACACAGCCTTCAGATCACCTTACAGCACGCTGAGAATCCGATGTCCCGAGAATGTAATTGGAGGTTACGTTAGAAGTTGCATGTCATTCTTGCACCGAAATGTAGAAATCGAATGCGCATAAGGCATGCTTTTTTTTTTCTGCTTCTCTTTATGATGTCTGCTGCAAACGATAACTGCATTTGCAGGCTTTGTTAAAGTTTCGTGGGTTTCTGGACTGAAACTCTGTAGAATCTTAATGGATAGTGCAATCCTCCCAATATATTTCCTGGAAGCCAAGACCGTGACAAGTTTTTAGGCGTTTGACTAGCTCGTACTCTATACCTGTCTTTGAATATCTTAAGTGCAGCAGTTATAATCAGTAATCAGAATTTCAGGCATTGTTTCTCACAAACTTATGACGGCCATTTTTGCGAAGAATTATGCACGAAGGTTCTTGAAAGGAACTAAGATTAGCAGGGGCGCTCAGACTACAGTTCGAGAGCGTATGATTTGGAAAAAGTTTGTTCCAAAATTAAACCTAGGTTGGAGTTTCCTCTGCCCGTCCAAGTGTGTTTCCCGCGCTAGTTCCAAGCACAGCCGCCGGCGTCTCTCTTAGTTTACTCGTGTATGAAACTTCGACAGACAGTTTGCAGACAAAAACGCCCGGAAAGTTTACGTTTTGCGTGTTCCGTCTATAGTCTCTTTTTAATGAACAGTGCTCTGATCTACCATGTTAACAATGCCTAATATAACGTTAAAGGAGATGAAGTGAAATGTGTGTATGTTTACTTGCGGGGACGTTCATCGTTTGTTAACATATACTGTTTATAATGGTGTCAAAATCATCAGTAAACTTATCCGGTCTTAGAATATCCACACATGTCGACAGTGTAACACGTGACAAAAGACGATAAAGTTAACGTGCTTTCTTTTTTAATTTTTCTTACCTATGTGATTCTATTTCGGTTAAGTGTTTACTAGTGAGGCGTGTAACCCTTGAGAGAAGTTTTTGTTTAATAGTTTATGTTGAAAAGGCTGGATGAAGAGATATGTGTTTTGGGTGCAAACTGAGTTATACAGAAGACGTAAAGCCAACCGGCCAATTAGCAGGCAGTATATTTATTTGTTCTAGTGCTTTTATTTTGTAAGTTTATTGTTAAAATTTTTCATTTAGCAAGGCCCTTTTTGCGGTCATATATGTCCGTGTGGAAGAAACGGTGAAGCATGATAAACTCATTATATTTGTGGCAGTTGTTTTGATCTTTTTCATTCATTATAATTTAAACGACGAACGTGTTAGCATATTTCTGAGTCACAAACTTAGTGTTTTATTCTAAAAAATGGAATTAAAAGCAGTAAGGCAAAGTGCGCTACATAAATTTTATTGGTTTTATTTACGATCGTGAAGGCGAATCACCTAATGATAGAGTGTTTAAAATGTGTACGAAGGAAATCCTCCGCGTAACCTAGATGATAATTGGTGAAAATTTTCCAAGTTTTAATTTTGTTCGCATAGCATTTCGATATGGGATGTTAAACCATAAATGTAATTCGTAGCAAAGTCTTTCACTGAATATGACTATTTGAGCCATATTATTTCTACGAAGTGTAGTATTCATCACATGATCAATGAAGGTACAGTATAAACTACAATTGAATTTAAGGTATAATGCTCAGTTTGACTTGTGCTTGAAGAAGAAATTAAAAAGATTATATCACACTTTCCTAAAATATAAAATTCAAATTCCCCACAAGTAATGTGATTATATTAAAATAATAAATGGGATTTCTTAATTCATAACGTAATATTAGATTAACATATTCCAAACGCATGTTGTTGCCTAATTTTCGCAGGCGGTACGAACTGAACATTTTATTTTAGATTCCTATCTAAAATACGAGTATGTGATACTAAGAGACTATTAATTTATCACTCTCTTATTTAAAATATCAAGTATGCTGTTTGTTACATCCGTATACAGATGTACTAGTAATCCCCCATTACAGTAGTTGATGATAAAAATAATAGGCCTACTCGATAGTATAAGAGTCCTTATTTTGGGCTAATTGGAACAAAAATACAGTGTCTCACTAATCTTTGCCTTCGGCATACCGACAGTCGCAGGAGCTTAATCGCATTCGAGTCTTGCATTCGCCCGGAGTTTTTTTTAACTTAAGAATCCGCATTCGACTTAATCGTAAGCTCACTTCCTTACCATAAGAGTGCCGATTGCGCATGGGGATGCCTGGGAAGTCCAACTATCCTTTTCTTAACTCCTACGTTCATGCTTTGATATCTCGCGATCTAATTTGCTTAGAAGAACGATTTAAGTGACATTACATTTCCTGGTTATGGAGACGACGAGGGGGTCGCACGATCTCTCCAAAAGTAGAGTTCGGTGTCAAGTGTTAAACCACCTGCCTCGGGATTGATTCCAGAACCTTCGAAAGGCAGAAATATGTTAGTCTGCTTATCATTTCAAGAACTCATAAGGTCGGAATTGTCTTGTAGACGTGATAGCTTGAAACCCGTTTAAGGAAACGTATGTCACGTTTTATTTTGTGATGAAGCCATTTTGCATGTAACTCAAAGTTCTGTTCGTCGCCATACTGTGAAGCATTTCACGATGCCTGTTGAGGGACGATCCTCTAACTAGAGAGTCTGTGCCGAAAAATCAGCACTGCAGACTGAGGAAAAATTTTTATTTTTAAGCAGTGCGATTCCGTACTTTGTGATAGTGCTGCCGTACTTCATGTTGGATTGACAGCCTGTACTGAATTAGAATGCAGGTGTAAATGTTTGCTGGGTGTGTGTGACAGTACTAATTGTATAGGTAGCAGAGCTTTTCTTATTGGGAAAGAAGTTTACTTTTTTTGTAACAGGAAAAGTACGAGTAATACATAATTTTCCGAGTTTTCTGTTCCGAAGTGAGCAACTTTTGTATTCACACTAATCCATTATCATTATTACTCTTCGAGGTACAGAGCGTGATGAACAGGCGGATGGCTCCTGTGAATTTTATATAATATGCGAATAATAAAGTGCCTGAAGTAGTGAATATCAACCTAGCTGCAGGGGGCAAGCAGTAACAAAGGACACTCTTCAGTTGTCAAGATTGACATGGATCCATTACGACTGCAGAAGGTTTATATTTTTGTTTTATAGTAACGTTTCGGAAGTGATGTATTAGGAGTCTAAAAATGAAATGTTTGGACCTTTGACGGTAGAAGGAGTGGCTGGTGATGGAAACTGCCTTTTCCAAAGCTTGTCACTATTACTGGAAGACGATGAAAGTCAACACACGCTACTGAGTAAGGGAGCCATGGGGTAATGTGTCTGTGAATTACGATCAGTTTTATGAATTTGTGAACGAGGATTATGGCTCTATATATAGAATTCTGCTGACACGTCAGCGGGGATTACATTGTACATCTTCATAAAACTAAATATTCATACCCATTCGAAAATAGTGCTTGTTTGCTCATAAAGCTATCTTTTACTCATTTTTTGTCACGGTTACGAAAGGAAATGCCGCTCAGGTGGCCGGATTGCACGTGATATCTCAGAACTTGTCTTCGTGTTTTCAGTTTATAAATTTCTTTATACCGTTTGAAATTCGACATACATTTTCCCAGTTATACCCTTCTATTCGTAATGTCTAGAAATTTTTTCTTGTCGTTCTGAAATTTGAGAACGGTGCTATATTATTATTGTACTTCATTAGACGTAAACCATTGCCTGATTAAAAGCATAAAGTTTGCGTTTCTCAGAATTATCCTATATTTCGGAAACTGGCAGATTTAATTAGCTTTGAGTTTCTAATCAATGTGTAAAGTATAATGTTTGTAACTCTTTTGTTGTCTCATTGGTCTTTGCTATTATTTTCGTTTTGTTTATTGATGAATGCTTCATTACTTTTATATTTGTATGGCTATCGTACTTGTTACATATCTTGCCATGTAAGAATAAGGAAGTTAACCCATAAACTTAGTTTGTGTTAGTTATCCATGCCCCTTATTATTTTTAAATATGTTAATGTGTTATGTTGTTACGCATTGAATTACACTTGGTGTGCCCAGACATATCTAACTGTTTTTACTTACCATTACGTGGAAGCACTGCACAAAACTGTGAGAAGTCTAGCTCAACAGTTCCGAGTTCATTGATCCAAATTATTTCTTACTTAGGTACCTGTGCTCTAATTATGTTGTATACAGTTGAAAATGTGTCACGTTCTAAACCTGAATAACTCAATTTTTTTGACATTCTGCCAGACATTTTGTGCTTCGTTTTACCAAAAGAGAACTCGTGTGTTGCTTTCTGCTGTTGTGAGTGATACGGCACAGAGAGGGACACACTGTCATGTCATGACGTTCGTAGCTGTGAATATACGTAACTAATTGAGTCCAAATAACGACCACTTTCTCTGTTCGATTCATTGAAAACAAAATGAAACGTCGCAGAAACAGTGTTGAAAATAGCTGGAATGATAAACGACATGGAACAGCTGTTTCGTTGTTGCTTTTAAAATAAGACAGACGGAAACTCTGCACCAGACATGTTTTCGTCGTTAAAATTATCAAACCTGAGGGCCAGACCCAAGAACAATGCCAACAGCGGCTGTTCATCTTCTCAACAAGACGTTGCGGCAAGCACAGTGCTAACTTCCAAGCCTCCCAGAACCCCCTTGCCGCCCAACAGGAGGTCAAGTAAATGTAAGTACCACAGTTTACCATCACGTTGCTCTGACCTGTAATGCCAGTCCCTCTGTATCTAGTACAACTGACAATGCCGGTTGTTTTACGTGGGTGTCAGAGGTCTCTTGCAAGAGATCTGATGTTTTCACAGCCGTGTCGATATAATAGTGTGCAGCCAATCTACACGGTGTCATGTCCCAGAAGTCGGAAATCTTAAGACGTCGCTTCGAGGAAAGAACATGAATAAGTGCTTTAAAACAAGGTGTTCAAGAAAGTGTGACACCAAGAAGAGCAATTTAGGATGTAACAGATTATGTGGTTTTGTATAGGTTAGTGCTCAGGATAGGGACAGGTGGCGGGCTCTTGTGAGTGCGGTAATGAACCTTCGGGTTCCACAAAACGCGGGGAATTTCTTGACTAGCTGACGACCTGCTAGCTTCTCAAGAAGTACTCTGCTCCATGGAGTTAGTTAGTTAGTTTTATAGGTCAGTTGCTAGTCTGATAATTTATTGAATATTGGAGGCACAGTGCTCTGGGCACTTAACTAGCTTGGGAAACAAATATAGCAGAATTACGATGAGGAAACCTCCCAGAAATTGAGTACAAAGAAGACCGCAGAGGGGATAATATTATGTTTGATTTTTGTTATGTAGACTGTGAGGACAAAATGCAGATGGAACTGGCTCAAGATCGTGTCCTGTAGAGACTGGTTTTAGCAGTGTCTAACCATAGGGTTTGTGTATTCCATAGAGTTAGGCTTTAACTGAAGAAAGTGATACAAATTGATTGTGGAGATGGGCGCTAATGTAGTAACAATTACATATATGCTTTGCTGGAACATTTATAAATAAAGAACCGTGCTACCCCAGGCGGTTAGGTTGCTAGCTTCTTATCGCGGAGGCTCGAGATTAATCCCTGGTAAGTTCATATGATTCCTGTTACACGACGTGGCCCTGTACAGGCCTCTAGCCTCCACTACTAATCACTATTCTACCCTTGTTCCGCACTCATCTGTCACCTCTCCCTGGGGTGTTACAGCCCTGACCAGACAGCATATTGCCACATCCTTGGTGTTTCAATCGGGGGCCTCATATCTCTGACCCTGTTCTTGCGTAATCACAGAATAAGGGAATAAGAGTCTATAAACCAAGATTATGCAGGGGTGAAAGGTCTCTGTTCCACGCATAACTGTGCACCAGGGTTACATTTTTTCCATTGTTTACCCAACATATACACTTTACTTCATCATGACCTAACCCTTTCAAGCCCAGTGGTCACTTTCAGGGTTTACTAGTTGCGTCCCGCGGTCACGTTTCAGTTAAGGGATGCGTTATAATTATTTTACAGCTAATTTTGGGCCTGAAGAAATTTCCCCGAGCGCATTAAGGGAAATAGAATATATCTCGTGTTGTAGTGGATGTTTGAAAAGAGGATTGATGCAAGAAGAAAGCAACAGTATTGTGTATCAAAGAGCGCAGAATGGTTGGAGCAGGATGTTAATTTACACATTAAAGTTATGGCCAAAACATATGAAACAGATTACGAAATGCCATGCACTTCAGGTACACGTGGTCGTCGAAAACTTAGACGTTGGGTGGTGTGTGTGCGTGCGTGCGTGTTCGGTGTCCCTCGCTGCTCTGCGGGTTCGCTTCCCGGTCTGTTCGGGAGGTTTGGTCGTGTCCCTGTATGATACACATGAAGCAGACACCTTGAGACGCAACTGGTATGCTTTCTTGACCGCGGGATGCAACTCGTACGTCTCTGGTCACTTTATATACCACCAGGTTTAGCATTCATAAATTCTGCCTTCTGCCAACACAGTTCATTTATGTTTTTTATATGGGTATCAGAAAAAACAGCCATTATTTCAGCATTAACTGATTAGCTCTTATAAGAGAGAAGGAGTGTGTTTACTGCGTGGTACGAAGTGAATCTTTAATTATAATTTAGGTAAATTTTCGTCTTTAAAGGGTTAGGGAAATTGATTAAATGCTTTATGGTCGTTAGGACAATATTGACAAATTTATCATACGTTACTCTTCAGGAATGACTCTTAGCTCTCGCCCGTACAAAGATGTCTCTCGTCTTTGCTGTGACCTACTCTGTGTTCGTAATTATCCACCGATTACAGACGGTGAGCCAGTAAGACAGCTGCCACTGCTGAGAGAATGCAACTAACAGCGGTATTTGAACTTTGATGCAGTCGTCCATTGAATGCCACTCAGGCTGTTTACACTGTGTTGCTGGACATCTCAGTATAGTGACTAGGCTACGGGCTGGCTCGGTTTCCGGCAGGGGCACGATTCTCTGTGAAATGTCCAGATTGGCGTTGTGTCTCAGCCGGCATCCTATTCGGTTGGCATCGTGGGAGTAAAGCGACCGGGGCGTGAAACTGACCACTGAATTCATCTAGTGCCAAGGTTGTGAATGACTGCGGCTGTGCTCTGACTCCAGTATGCTTTTATGGTGTGTATAGGAACAACTTGATATTTGTTTTTTACGCCGTTACTGGAAACGAGGCTCTGGTACGAGGTGTGTCGTTATAACGATGGCGCTTCCGAAGTAGTAGTTACGTCACTGCCAAAATTGAGGTTGAGTTTTAGGTTTAGCTCTAATGAGATTTGGTTACATTATGTGTTTAGTGTGTTGTTGCAAATAAATTCAGTTCAGTGAACTTTGTGCCCGATAAACAGTCTTTATCGTGGAGTTAAATCTGCCGACACTAAACAATTCTTTCAGATACCTGGATATAAAAATTAAAAAAATCTTCGTTCCAAATTAACTTAGTATCTCCGACTTTTCATTTTCGTTTTATGATGATCTGGATTAAGCCTCATATATATGAGAAAAAGCTTGTTTTGTATAAATAAGGTAAGATTCTCTACCCGTCATGTAATATGATTAGGATGATGAAATCGAAGCGAATGAGATTTCGGGGATATATCACGCATTAGGAAAATGAGTAATTCACAAAGAATCTCATCCTGAAAGTCTGAAGTGAAGGTGCCGCTTGAAGAACATTAAGTTCAGGTGGGAGGATAATATTAAAGTGGAGCTTAAAGTAGTAGTTTGTAAGAATGTGAGCGAGGCAGTCTTGATGTCTGCAGTTTTTTGTGTCGCTTTGCTTTGCGTACATACGTCATTCGTGTTAACTGACATGTTTTGGTCAGCTATAAATTTCGACCAGAATTAACACCAATTATATGAAAGTGTGTCTGTGGATAAAGGAATAGTCTTAGGCGTGTCACATTTTTATGATTTGCGGTTTCCACTGGAATTTTTTTCCTGTGTTGCAGGAACATTTTTGCAGAATTTATTTTGTTTCTCATAATGTTTATGACAGAGACTCTTCTCTAATTCTGACTACATTAAAATAAAGCCTGGCCTGAAAATATACATGCGAAACGTAAATGTTTCGTCTCACAACACATGCAGTAAAGTGACTAACACTTAACCTTCCGGAATATCTCTAAAGACCAAGCTCGTGTGTACATCGCGGGCAGATCTCTTTATTTTGGAGGACTTCTGTGTGACCTCCGCTCCTCATAAACCTGTCATGAGCCAAAATTTCTTGTTTTTCTCAGTCATTAACATGTATAAGTTTTGAGTCTCAATGACCTTCTATTTTTAACTTTTAGTCAAACGTCGTGACAAACGACTATGTAAAAAAGAGTCACAAAACGTAACA
Source organism: Reticulitermes speratus (assembly GCA_021186555.1). NCBI lineage: Eukaryota > Metazoa > Arthropoda > Insecta > Blattodea > Rhinotermitidae > Reticulitermes > Reticulitermes speratus. The sequence continues at coordinate 31,267,295 of JAJKFL010000003.1, read as the reverse complement.
AGCCTTAACTATAGCTACTGCTGTTCTTCGGGTTATATCCAATTAGACGCCGTGTAATTACATTGAGCGGTTTAAATTTACCCCGACTCTGACTGTAATTATTCTCATCACAAATGAACGTTGTAATGAAAGTGAAGGGCATGAAGTAAGAGTGGAACTCATCCTATGCACATAGCAGCTGTCACCTTCGGTATCCCAAAAGTGGCACGTTGAAACAACAGCGTTGTCTGCGAGATTTGAAGTCCTCACACAGCCGGTCAGTCAACGACATGGCAGCTAGGAAAGTCTGTAGTAGCCAGATTTCTGTCCTCAGATATGTTGACTTTTTGAATTTTTTCGGAGCGAAAATGATCAAGGAGGTTGTTTCAGCATGCGTCGAAGAAGACATTCATCATCGTTATGTCATACACCTTCGTAACGAAAAGTTACAAAAAACACCCCTGTTGGCTTCGTCATGTCTGCCCTTTAGCTTGTTCTTCTATACGAACTCGAGAGCGTGTGGAATCATTTACTATTCTGACTTTGCCCTCGTAAGTGATTAAAATAAAAATTAAATTGTCACGTTTCGGGGCCAGGATCGGATCGCATCCTCAGGCAAAAGTTACAGTACGATCTACTCATCAGGACCTGTGAGGCGAAGTTATTCTCAACATCTGAGCAACCCGCATCACCCTATTACTAAATAAAATGTGTGATGAAATTACAGAAGAATTGAAAAATGTTATCGTAAAAGTATCGTATTATTTCCTACTTATTTTACCACATATTAGGCGTGTATTTGTTGATAGGTTAGGATACGTAGGATGGTCAGGGTTTGAGAATTGCTTTGCCGATCAGTCCGGCTACGTAGGTGTTTCTTTTAATCTTTTGCCTGAGGATTGGAAACGATTTTGTCCCCGGAACATGATGGTCTAATTTTTATTTTAAGTCCCGACGAGAGACAAAGTCCAAATAGTGGGTACACATGACTAAAACCGTACACTGGTGACGGAGACTACGTTAAAGCATACGTGCTGTTCTACAGGAATCTCGCGTGTTACTCGCTAAATTTTATCGGAGCGAAGGAAGTTTTAGAATGAAAGTTACAGCGAAAAAGACACATTTTATGCTCAACACACTTTTTTCATAAACCCTACAAACAAATTGCTTTTTTAATCGCACAATGTATGATCTTATGGAAAGGCAGTAAATTTCTCCCTTTCCTTATAAACATAATAAATTTAGTTATTAAACCTTGTTTTTGAAGTGAAGGAGAAGACTTTATGGCCGTGTATTCTGGTGCCTCTCTGCTTGTCCATCTTGCATCTTTTATGTTGTTTATAACGTACCAATTGTAGGCATTCATGAACATTTAAACTCAAGAGGCGGTAATAGTAAACTCGTCAGAACTGCTTCCATTTCCAAAATTGTTTCTCCCAGTACAATGGCCGATGAAAATTGTGATCAGGTTCTATAGTAGGTCTACTAACACACGTCTTCTTACGCTGGAGTCCGTGAGGAAATTTGGAGGGTCTAAGAAACTTGAAATGTATAATTGAAAGTATTTCCCGAAAAGCACCGTCTATAATCACACACATTCTTCACACAAATAAAATGGGAAATGCTGTGCAGATAATTCCAATTCTTTCGGGCCAAGTTAAAGCCTGCCTTTCTGGCTCCCAGTCAGATGGCAGCGCAAACTGCCTGTCAGTGTTTGTCGCTTGCGTGCGAACCAGAGGACATTTTATCTGGCTTGCTCCATATATGGTACCCTGATTAGTCACGCTTCTTAATAGACAACACATATCATGTAGGCTTCAGTTTGTAAAGTTAAAGCCCATGAATTTACTGAGAATATTGCAGACGTATTACGATCGAGCACGCACTTTCTTCAAAACAGAACCTGCAATAACTTCACTGACACTAGCTAAACCAATGTTTAACTTTTCCGCTATGGCTGTCTAAGAAACTCATCGATTTTCTTCAATAATTTCGTCGATTCTTTTGCCTGTTCAACTTGTGAAGTGCACTGACTGGCCTTCCAGACAGCGGCTAGTCGTTCAGGTCCAAATTTCCGCCACAATCCCTTGATTTTCTAACCCATCGACGCACAGTACTTCATGTCCACTGTATCTTCACCATAGAAAGCTAATAATCGCCGGTGAATTTCGATGGGAGTGTCATTTTTGTGCGTCAAGCACTCAGTAGCAGTTCGCTGTTTGATGCGCTTCGACACAAATGAGAACGAGTCATCCATTTTTACAGAATACAACGCAAACCACTATGCTTACCGCATGGCAAACTGAAGCTCAAAAAAGAGTGAACAAGTTGGGACAAGTACCGCTTCCAGGTCACACGGCTTGCGCGAGATACTTGCGCGGAGTTATTACTTTCCGAACGCCGTATATACGAGTTACCTCAGTTGTTTCCAGACTGTTCTTCCGTTGAACGCTGGTGTTCCGCGATCTCGGCCAAGATGTTTCTCTATAGATTCCTGAGTAATGGCTGTCTTTTTCCAATTCATACAAACAATAAAATTAATGGATATTTTTTTCTCAGTTTTGTAGGTTTCTTGCAATCTCCGTCTGGGCCAATTATATGCGTGAATGTGGTGTCTTTTTTCTCTATTAATATTACATTTTTGCATCATATTACGGAGTTTTTGAATGCACTGTATGTTTTTAGAACGTCGAAAATCAACAAGTCGCGTACATATAATGAATATTTTAACAGCTTGCGAGACAAAGAACAACGTAACTACTGTAATTTTACTGCAAGCGAACAAAGATACCGTCATTATTTATACACACATTACCTGTAATATTTTGTGTAATATTTTCGCCTAAAAACCGTGTGTCTATAATTATGTAGAAAGATAATGTAAGTTAAAAGTAATATGTGAAATCAGGACGTAAGCTTGTATTATATGCAGATGAGATGTACTTATATACACCACTGGTAGTGTGTATAGCCGACAGTGTAAAAGGTAAGAAGGTGAAGTGCACCCTATAACATGCCATGAAGGCACAGTGGGAGAGTACAGGTATAGCTCTACTCTTTCTTTAACCTCGGCACTAGATGGGGGTGGGTGGTTAACATTCTCAATCTCCGAGCTGCATGGGGGGTCTGCAATCCCCCCCTCCACGTCTGCTTATTTATCATATTACCCCACGTGATGAAAACTAATGTATACATTGCACAGAACATGTAGCGTATACTGATGGTAATGATCTTCATTTCGAAACTAGGCACAGAACCCCTGTTTGTTACGATTTTCCGCACATAGCGTTATGACGTCCAAGTGATTCGCGAACAAAACGACTGAATTATCTCATCTATACGAACTGCAGAACTCAACACCGTTGCATCTCAGCAACAAAGAAATGCAGAGTGAGAATTAATTACACCCTCAATTTAATTAATTGTTCAGTACGTCTAGCAAGAAAAGATAAGTGTGCTGAAAAATTATACTGAATTTAATTTTACCTTTACCGCTGAGCGTAAGGGAACTCAAAAACCAAGAAACGCTGTGCTGCCTGCGTGAAAATGCCTGTTTGAAGCCTGCGCAGTTACGTAAATAACTGGAATGAAATTCATCCTGAAAATACTGAAGTTGGTTTGTATGTTTTCGAGTAGAGGAATATTCGGTTTGTATGGTTCTTTACCGAAAATAAGGTTATTCTAAACTAAAGAATCTGACCTGGGATCATCGTAGGTGGTGGCCTATTCTATTGCCAAGCACAAGATTTAACACACGGCTGGATAAACCTTGATCAGTCCTGGTTCTGTGGAAATGATAAAACAGGTGTGTGGCAAACAACATGGACAGGATATTGCAGAAATGCAACTTTCATATGTGATTCACGAATTTAAGATATTTTCAGATATTATTAAAAAGTTGACGGGGAAATTTGAAGCCCGTCCTTATCCAACATGGTATTTGGATAAAACCACTGAAGCGACGCAGTGCAGTCAGCTGCTGATTTGTGTGCGTTATGTGAACAGCGACTCATTCAAAGAAGAAATCCTTTCTGCAAACCTCTTGCACCAATGACAGAGACGGTGGATATGTTCAAGTTGTTTGGGATTTTCTTTTTGTAAATTTTCACTGTGTTGGTTGGAGGAAGAATCTGGTGACATTTCATAATTAGTAGCACGATCAGTGCGTAGGAACAAACCACTTAGCGAGCCTGGTGAAAGCAAAATCTCCTCACATTGCTGTCACTCACAACATCGTGCTTGGACACGAATTTACCTACAAAAAGCTGTCTCGAAGCTTAGAGGTGATAATGTCTACAGTTGTGCAAGTGCTAGTTCCTTTTACATGTTATTGCCTCTTTAGAAGTGTCTACCAGTAACCTGGCTGACGGTACAATTTTCTATCACGTGAAAGTTTACCTGCTACTACGAGGCCAAGTTTTATCATGGCTCGTGGAACTTCGGACGGAGATTGCCATCTTTGTGTAAGAGGAGAGCAACCTCTCTGGAGAGTCTGAAAATCCAGATTTTGTCCTTGACCCAGGATGGGTTTGAGGTTTTCGCAGTCTATGCAGCTGCATGGCTGGTTGTTTGTCGGATTTTATGTTATAATTTTGTATGTAAATTCTTACATTGCTGTACTTCCACTGTTATTTCAGGACTGCAAGGAGGTAGGGCTCCAAATTTAGTTTTCCATTGGTCCCAGAAAATTACGTTGCTTTTATCTCACTAATGTGGTAGTTGCAAACGACAAAAATAAGAGATCTGAAGAGGGATTGCAGTCGAGTTGGTGGAGTTGGGGGTTGCTGACGAGAGATCTTTAATCAGATCAACCACTCGGAGCTGATTTCGATGAACTGATCTCTTGTTTGCAGAGAACTCTGTGCTTTTAAATTATAGCTCTACCATAAAAATGCGAATTACGTGGAAACAGTGAGAAAGAAGAAACTTACTTTCGCAGAGAAATCAAGTCTTCCATGAAACATACATTACAGGAAATTAAGACATGTATTTACTCTATACCTTCTGTTCGTTTTAAGATCTTTTCCCTCACTGCACGCCCTCGTAGGCCTGATGAACACTTTAAGAGGGATCTTTCTCGACAGGAAGAAAAACTGTAACTGGTTTGAAATCTGTGAACGCCAAGTCCTGCATTTCCGAAACAATCTTCCACCCCACTCCAGGACGGCCATTCCTGTGCCTGGCGATGAAGGGAATGTTAAAATCTGAATGGGACTAGCCCTAAGATCAGTGTCACTGCAGGAAAGAATGCCGCCTCTGAAGAGGCAGTTACTACCAAAGTGTAAGCAGAAAAAAGTGCAATATTCAGGTATCAGCCTTTCGATGCAGTTTGAGTACTGAGTGTTTCCTATCTGAACTAAAAATATTGGGAGGAATTGTGTATGATAAGTTGTTAAAGACTGTTATGGAGGGAATTATCTGCCACAAGAGAGCCTAGAAACTTCAGTGGAAGATATAATTTGAAATGGGCTTAAATTAAGTATCGGAATTTTTGTTGGGGGTGCTTAATTACCAAATTGTTGTTATATTTAGAACATTCAGAGGTTTGAGACTTCTTGCGTTCTCATATACTGTTTTGCGGGCTTTCCTATTTTGTTTATATTTCTAGCGAATCAAAATTTCCAGTTTCGAAATTACTATACCTTATAGTGTCTGAAGTTTGGAGAGATGGTGACTGATTGAGACAAATACCTATCCGTATTTATTAATTATTAACAGTTTACTTAGGTAAAGTTGTTTGTGCCGATCCCAGTGGCCGTGCGGTCTAAGGCGTGGGTCTGCGGCTGCTCGCTTACCAGGATTGTGGGTTCGAATCCCGCCGGGGGCATGGATGTCTGTCTCTTGTGAGTGTTGTGTGTTGTCAGGTAGAGGTCTCTGCGACGGGCTGGTCCCTCGTCCAGAGAAGTCCTACCGAGTGTGTCTAAAGTGTGATCGTGAAGCCTCGAAAAATGAGGCGGTCTAGGCTCCCAAGGGGCTGTCGAGCCATTAAAAAAAAAAAGTTGTTTGTCTGTGCGCTACAGGCTTGCACGCATAGGGAGGACTGCCGGGCTGCAGCGCCCCAAATAGAAATTAAAAGAAACAGGCTTTTTAGACACGATGATATGAAAAGTTTTACGTGATTTATTGTTCAGCCTAAAAAAAACCACTGAAATCGGGTGATGACTAGTACATTGGAATTTTTAAAAATAAACTTCGGAAATCGCTTGAAAACCAAGAAATTTAAACCTTATGATTTAAATTAGGTGAGTCAGGGACATGCGTTTATATTTACGTGCATAAAAATGCAGTTGCAAACAGTATGTTACATTTATATTTATGCCACAATTTTCATAACATAGTTTTTAAAATCAAACATAAATTATATATAACTTCAAGGCCAGCAACCCCCCCCCCCCAATGAAAAGTTCTGGGTGCGTGCCTGGTACCCGTAATGGCATATAGGAGGAGTACATGCATAGATACACTCTTTCTTAACCTTGTAACTGGATGGATGTGAGTGGTCAACTTCACGCTTAGGCTGCTTTACCCCCGGGGAAGGAACTCCGTTATCTATTGAATAGGACGATGTGTCAAAATAAGTATCAAATATAAATACGCAGTTCTAATTATCGTCATTTGCTTTAATTAGATTTAATTTTTAGGCTGTTTTGAAAAAAGTTTTTTTCACTACACTGATGGAAGCTAAACATAGGAAAGATAAAACCCTCCCCAGATGTCCAGAACCTAGAATAACACGTGAAAAGCAGGTCTACTATTTAGCGAACAGCCCACACGTTCTTGAAAATTGTCTTATATCATAGAACATCGGTAATACTTTTGGAAGAATTTAATGTAATGTAAATGTAATGCCTCCGAACTTTTAAGCATAAAGTGTTGTGAACATAACAGTAGACTGCTGCGTTCAAAAATCTTACAAGTGCATCATTCCTTTTTTAATCATATGCTAATACAATATTATTTTCTTTCAGTTTCTTCAAGTAAAAAAGTAGGTGGATTTATTAGTAATAAATGGTTTAATGCTTTTTCTTTCTTCAATCGACAAAGTAGCTGATGGTTTTTACGGTTTGGATAATTTTTAATGAAGCTCAGGAACAGTGGGAAACAACTTATTTAGGGACTTTTTATCTGATCCATCAAAAGATTAATTTTCTGTAAACAGATGTTCAAAGGAAGTAAAGTATGTAGTAACGGCGATGATTGTTGACTGTTATGAAGGAAAGAGAAAGGAGAGCTGCAAACCGCTGTTTGCATTTGAGTGAGTAAGAGACTATTGTACTGGCATACGAAGGTCTTGTTGTTTCTCTTCGGTTTCTTTATATGTCTGATTCGAAAAAGCCGTGGACATTGAAGACATTTAATTGACAAGGAAACTGTGCAAAATGTACTTAAGATCTATTAATGTGATTCAGAGAGAGAAGCAGAAAAAGTTTTTATTTAATTACGCTGTCGGCTGCGAAGTTTAGATTATCTGACGTCAATTATAGATGAATGAATGTGAGTGTGGAGCATTGGTGGAATGATACTGACAGGGTGAAACTGATGTACTCGAAGAAAAACTTTTGCCAGTTCCACAGTGCAAGAATATTCTCTATCAGCAGAACATGTATAGACCTACCTATCAATCAGTATCTTTCTAATCTACAAATAAATAGGAATTACGTCTTAACCTTATTATGGGCAGTAGTATTCACATGTCCCGCCTGATTTAATATTAATGAATTTATTATTTCGCTCATAGAATTTAAATTACTTCTCACTACGATAATTTTCATAAACTTATATTAACCCATTTATCTTAATTTTTTTTCTGTAAGACGGGAACCAGATTGTATATTTTATTCAAACGGACTTCGCCTTGTAAAGAGTTAGAACTGATTATGTTAGAGATAAAGGCTAACGATAAAGAATTACATAATTCCTAGAAGGTTTGGTAGGATTCTCAGGAAAAGCAAATTATGATGTTCTTTTTGAATGCAATTTGCAAGTTGGGTTTGCCAATTTCGAAATATAAATGACTGTGTGGGACTTACACATACAGAAGATGTTGAAGAACATTGTCGGAAATACACAAATCATATCTTGAGGAAATAACGCCAGCAGCGCAGGCGGTAAAAGATAATGTTCAAGACAATATTCCCTGCAATGCAGAGCATGCAGAAATAATTGATCAAGGGAATAAAATCGATATCGCAGACAGTACAAAATTAACTTATAGAAGCGATAATAAAACCAGAACATATGACAGCCAGCAGAAATGAGTGTCACGGGCAAGAGGCCTCTAGCAGTGGCTGATGATTTAAAATTTTTGATTAGAAAAGTCGTTTCGCCAAGGTCCTGAAAATTATGCTCCACAGAATTGGAATGAGAGAGAAAGGGTGATGCATTTGGATTGTATTGTAATTTATGAAGAAAGGCTATCTGCAAGCTAGATTAAAAGAAGTGTCCATTCATATAATGAAGATTGAAGTCATCTTGGATATACGAGTATTGCCATGTAGTCTGGTACATGAAGACCGTAATGTGAATACCCACCACAGTGTGAACGTCAAATTATGACCTTTTGGATAAAAGCTTCAACTGCAGTTAATTCCGCGTTACCTTGCTTCTTTACCAGGACTTTCATGAATCATGGAAAATTTGATTGGAAACTCGCCTTGGCACTGAGACCCGTCAGTGATGTGCCGTATTCAGGAATCAAATCAAGAAGGGACTCTGCCGTCCTGCATGCAGAGCTCCTTTCCGTGGGGGGGGGGGGGGGGGGGGGGGGGGGGGGGAGAAATAACCTTGCTGAATCCCATGTCTGCATATTGTGCTCACAAGTACTCTTCTCAGAAGTACGAATCGCATAAGCCTGTACGTCTACCATAAGCGGGTAGAATTTATATTTCAGTAAGAGTTGTGTTATTGAGGTAAGATTTGTAGGATTTGTTTATCACACGTAGGTTTAATATTTTCGTAATAAAACAGAAAGCTGACAAACTGAGTTGCATTTATTAGCCCTTTCCCACTGGATCGTTTAACGATCCCACAAAATAAGCCACAATAAAATTAGGCTAGTCTTCTAGGATATGACGCCGTATAATTTGGGAGGGGCCTGCAAAATAAGCCATAATATAATTAGGCTACAGTCTTCTGGGATATGACGCCGTGTAGTTTGGGAGATAAGTAGGAACTTTTGGGAAACCTACTCCCTTCGTCCCTCTTTAGGTGGGAAGTTTAATGCTTTATGAAACTATAAATGAATAAAAACATCTTCAGGTACGGGTTTTGCTTTGAAAGACATCTTCATAGTAGTGGAAGCTATATTGATAAACACGACAGCTTGTGTGCACACGCATGTAACACAATATCTGGCAAATTCCAAGATACTTTACTAAATCTTTTAAGCTACGAAAATTAAATTTGCCTCAATATAGAGGGTTAGTCATAACAGGTTTTTGCTTTCTTCCCCAATTAATTGCACTGCCCACATCGCTTCGAATTTAAGGAAGACTAATTTAATAGGAAAGGCCATTAGCACAGTTAGTACTGATGTTACTGCAAACCATTCATTAACAGGCAACACTTAACAGTGTTTTGTTCTGAGGATAAAAGAAAGAAGATGGCGTGATGTGAAGGGCGAAGTCGTTTCTTTCCAGAAAATAATTTAAAATGTTGAAACTATGATCGTCGTGACTTGGGTTTAGCCTTCCCTCAAACTTCTCAGAGTGTGAGTTCGCTTATAGCTTTGTTCGAGAGAAGTCGTGTGTGTGACAGAGAACCAGAAAATTTTCATCGCCAAAACCGAAGCCTCAGTTGGACACAAAGGGGACATAAAAATACAGGTTGGCATATTCTGTCGAAATTAACCCTTTAAAGCCCAGTAGTTACTTCATGTACCACCACATTTAGTATTCACAAATTCTACATTCTGCCCACAGAATTTTGTTCTATATGGATCTCAGAACGAACAACCATACCATGTATTTCCCTATACAGTGTTAAGTGATTGGGTTTTACTTGCATAACCTTGACAGTGAGTTTACTGTGCGGTACCAACTGAATCCTTAAATGTAATTTACGTTAATCAATGCTGTTTCGGAAATCGGGGAGCATTTGTTAAAAAAAAATTCTTTCACTTAGTCTTCAAAGGGTTAAAGAAACGCGACAAACTTGCCCGTAATCAAACAAACGAGTCGAAGAAGAAACTTATACGGAAATCATGGAAAGACATCCTTTGAGTGGACGCCTTCAGCATCTCCCTCGTGTGTGACGCTTCGTCCGCCATCATACTCGCCTCTTTCCCCTCCAGCAATTTTGTTCGCAGTAGTATTGGTAATCATGACCTCGTGATAATCTTCACTAGTAGCAAGCGCTTTGGACTGTTTGTCATAGGGCAATGGGATCTGAGAGTACTCGGTACATACGGCAGTAAGCAGAAAGGGGGGATTTTTTTAAGTCTGGCATCTCCTTGCTTTTCTTATAATAATAAACTGTAGGCTACTTTACCACAGTCAGTACAACTTTATTATTGGGAAAATAACTTGCCAGTCACTCTAACAACATGTTTCGACGTTAAATCATCATCATTAAGGTAATCTGTGGGTATAAAAATGTAAACCTAGAACTTTATATAAATATAAATATAGATGGTATGTGTCTATTTTTATGGATTAAGGCAATCTGCAATACAAGACCTTGTAAGGAATGAGAGCTCACTCCATACAAATACACACGTAACATGTATTATTCATCTTTATAAAGTCAACGATTTTACACTTTTATAACCTCAAATTAGCCCGATGATGGCGATTCAACGTCGATACATATTGCTAAAGTGATTGACAAGTTATTTTATCAATAAATAAAGGTGTATTGACGGTGGTAAAGTACTGTTTTTTTTTTTTACTAGAAAGGGAGAATCTTCGAGAGCTATCATCCATGGACCATGTTCCGTGGTCTGTGTTGTTAACTCATTCAGTAAATGAAATCTCTGTGGAAAGCCGAATGATTTGATGCATTGAAACACCTGAACAATACAGTCAAACCTTAATAATAAACAGCAAGATTGTGACGTATTGTTTTTCAGGTGGTGTGGACAAGGGTCTATGTCCTAGCATCAGCAGCCTGCGTCCTGGCAGTGTTGCACAGCGCTGTGATGCGCTGTGTGCAGGCGATCGTGTCATAGCCGTGAATGGCATCAGCACAAGTCGGCTCAAGCACGACGAGATCGTGAGCCTGCTCAGAGAGGTAGAGGACAGAGCTCTTCTGGAGCTGGAGTACCCTCTACCCGCTTTCCGTAAGTCTTGTTCACCACAGTGAGGACAAGGATATGTAGCTTAAGACATGGTGTATTCAGAAACGTGACGTGTAATGTGGGTTTTGGTGTATTACATACGGTGCCCCTCATCTGAAATTTCCAATGTTCAGCAGGTTAATCTGTTAACATTGCTCTCAGTAGAAGGCAGTAAAGAAACTGATGAACGTGGGTGTCAGCACAGAGACAAGCCAAGCTTCTCCCATTCCCCCTGGATTTCTGGGGGGAATATATATAAAGCACCATAAAACAATGCAATGAAGTATGTGTTACAATGTAGAGACCCACAATTGTTGAGTAGTTTATAAAAATATTCATTAATGGCTTCAACATAAGTTTGTAACCAGATTTTGTGACTGCCTTCTAAAGTAAAATCCTCGCAGTGCCAATGCTGCCAGAATTATTGGTACTAGAGTGATACATGCCTCTGCAATGTTGGTACCTAATAGTGGTGTTTCAAATCACAGATTATTTTCATCTTACTCACAATTGCTATGAACTCCCTCCACCTCATACCATTTATGAAACAAACATCAGTTTAGCTATTTACATTTTAATCTAATAGATGCTAATAGGAAAGACAGAAGGAAGAATAGACAGGATGGGAAGACAAGGAAGAAGACGTAGGCAGATACTGGATTACCTTATGGAAATGAGAGGTTATTGGAAATTCAAAGAGGAAGCAATAGATCATACTTTGTGGAGAACTCTCTTTGGAAGAGACATAAGACAGACTACGAGATGAATGAGATGGTACTATAGCATCACTAGAGGGGAAGTGGCAGAATACGACATGGTTGAAACAGTGGCTGGTGTTTGATTTCTTGGTTGCTGAAGGTGAAGAACCAATTTTTATACCCGGACAATTACAGAAGGTGTGTGGTGGTACAACTGCAGATACTAGTATCATTTTATGCTGTGATGCCAGACAGACAGGGTTGACAAGCAGATTTACAGTGACTGACTCATAAATAAACCATAGGTGAGCTATGCTGTAGGTTGTCTACTGGGAGGGGCTGTGTTATAATGGTTACTGAGATCCTTTCCCAAGGTCTGATGTGTAGGGTGCCAAGAATGTTGACACACAAAGGCAAGAGAAAGTATCAGAATCAATTTCTTGCACCAATACAGGATGGAAGGGGAGGCTGTCTTGTCATGTATGGTCATAGGGGATACGATGTGGGTTTATCTTTTTGAACCAGAGTCCAAGAATTAGTGAATGGAGTGGCCACTACACAAGGTCTTCAAGGAAGTAGGACGTAAGAGAAAGTCACTCATCAAAATATATCATGGTATCAGTTCTTTGGGATGAGAGAGATGATTTTTGTGGATTTCTTGCTAGCATCACTGCAATAGAGAGACAAACACTCCATTTTGTCTTGCAGATGTACTTCTCCCATTTTCACCTGGTTCATACCTTTCACCCATTGCTGAATGATCCCAGCCACAACTGCATTGCTGTTCACCTTTTACAATCATTTGTATATTTGAGATGGTTCTTTGCCTTTAGCAACCAAGAATTCAGTCACCACTCATTGTTTCAATCACAGATGAAATTCCGCTATTTACTAATTTAGTGCTCCTGTGCTTACTTTATATCAGATCAATCTGTAACTAAGCTAAACTAGTGTTAAATGTTGGGGTTTTAATAGATATGACAGCCACTTTCATATCAAAACTATGTAAGTCAAGACAAGGAGGCATTACTTTCTGACTGTTCTTTATACATTTGTATTATAATTTTGTAACTGATCATTTCTGCGGATGAATATACCTGTGGGTATGTTTGTTAGTTTGATGGGAGGATTACTGTGCATTATGAATTGGGGATGATCTGGAAGGAAGTGGCCATGGCCTGTTTAAAATACTGTTCCAGTATTTACCTAGTGCCTTCACAATGAGAATATCCTGTGATCCCAGATATGAATCTGGAATACTGATCACTGAAATGTGACATTTAGTGCTTTGAGTATGGTTGCTATTTGTTACCTGTTCAAAAGAAATGTATTGATTGTAATTTCTGTTTATCTCAGCATCACAAAGCTCATTATGTGTGTGCCCAAAAGTAACACACGTGACACTAGAACGAGAAGCAGGTAGTTTGGGCTTCACCTTGCGAGGAGGAGCTCATTCAGACCCTCTCCTGTCACGGCCTCTTGTGATAACTTACGTTCGTCCTGGGGGACCTGCAGACAGGTGAGTCTGTGAAATAGTTCTGGTATTTGCTTTCACGAGTAGCTGTATTCACCAGGTTCCTGTTGTAAGTACAGCAGTCTATTGAATATAGTTTTGTATTTAAAATTCTGAGCATTACATTTTCATTTATGGTCATTCTTCTGGATTTTCTGTCTTACTCAAAAATGGATGGCTAAATAAATTAGTTAATAACTTACATTTTTTGTGACTGAGTATAGTTCATTATTTGCTTGTATTAAAATCTGGTAAGGCCAGAATATTTACAAATTTGTCTGTAGTCATGAATGGTACACATGGGAGCCAATATATCACATTGTGATCTTCTTTAGATCTATACCATCATCAGTCCTTTTAGGGTTGGCCATGCCATCACTGAGGCAGGTACTTGCCATTTACTCATTGTGGATGCTCAGGTTCAATCTCAAGGCAGCCTGTGTGAAGTTATGGACAAGTGGCACTGGGTCTTTTTTTTTTCTTTGAGCACTTTGTTTTCCCTGCCAGTCATCATTCCAGCAATGCTCTGTACTTACATCTATCATTCTCCTCATCCTCTGAGGCTGGGAGGATAAGCCTATATGCCATAGCATCTAAGGGCTTAGCCTCATGCCGTTCTAATATGTGACATTATTTTATTATTTTCTTAGATCATTTTTCAGAATCCATTAGCAAATTGCATGTTGCCTGTCCAGCTGTCCATCCCCTGATTTAGCTGTAGGCATTAATTGATCAGTTTTAGTGAAATTCATTGTTAAAATTGTGAGTGTTGGAGACTGCCTCATCTCAGTATTTTCTAAACCTCTAGCATTAAGAATACCCACTTGACAGTTGTGCAAACCCGTGAGATGTAAATACCATTGGTACAATTTAGTGTACACTGTCATACACATTGTCTATAGGGTTCAGAAGTTTTATCTGGTAATGTGTACTAAAAAATGTAATGCTTTCAGTCATATAATTTCTTTCTCAAGGAATAGACAAAAATGTAGGTATCCGTTTCATTGTGTCCCTACATGACAGCTGTCATGGGAGCTTTATCAAATCAGAAGCCTGTGTCCACCAGGAATTCAGGGTTCATGTTTACACTGCAATTCAGCTTAACTTATTTCATAGAAGATTCTTGAAGTGCTCTAAATTTCTGTCAGATGCTGGCTTCCTGTGCAGTAAAGCTGCCATGCTCATGGATTTGATGAAATGAATGTCCTGTAAAAGATTCCAGTCTTCTGGGATATGATTCCTTGTAGATTGGTGTGTAGGTAACTGTTTCAGAGGACTATTTTGCCTGCACCTTCAGGGTAGTCCAAGAAGAGACAATTTGCATGGCATCATATCCCAGAACACTGGAATCTTCATCAGCACCACTGTGAGAATCTCAAATCTTGCAACTTGTAAATGCTGTATTATATTAGTTTCTTTTAAAATAACTGATAAATCATTATAAAATAACATGTGAAATTTATATGGTGACTTCTTATATTGTATATCTGCTAGGAATATTATATGTAGCTGATATTAAAACTAGTATGGTGTAATCTGTTGCGGACAATGAGAATATGTTTGGCAAATTATGAGCACGTTTAATTCTCTCTCTCTTTTAAGGTTTCTATATCTTGGTTTCCATACTGTCCCTTCTTTGACATTAGAAATATCTGCAACACTGCAAAGTATTTTTATTTTTCTTAAGCACCAATGCTGGATTTTCTTTGTTGATGTGTGACTGATAATATATGGTTACATTCTTGTAGGGAAGGTTCTTTGAAGAGTGGTGACCGTCTAGTAGCAGTAGATGGTCAGTCTCTACATTGTGCTACATTAACAGATGCTCAAACTGTTCTCAACCAGTCAGACTCCAAGTTCACAGTGCTAACAATTGAATATGATGTGAGTGTGCTGGAGTCTGTTCGTCAGGCAACAGGTCCACTGTTGGTGGAAATTGAACGGCCACCCATTAAGGAATTGGGCATCTCTCTGGCCAATGCCACCTCACGTCAAGAAGGCGAGGCTATATCTATCATTGTTATAGAGAGCATCAAGCCTGCTAGCATAGCAGAAAGGTGAGGGTCACCTGTGTGAGAATGTGTACAGTACCTGTAATTTGAAAAGTTAATTTAGAATGATAAATTAAATTTTATTTCATGACTTTCATATGAACTGCCTTAACCATTTGAAGCCTCATATTTATTTAGGTATTTTAATTTAGTTTCCACCTCAGAAAACACACTGAATCTCCATTATGAACACATTAATGCTAATTAGGGAAGTTACTAGTGTTTATTCTGAGAATCGTACAAAACCCATAAATACACCATGTGGGCAAAATTCACACCCTCACACCCTGTTTCTCTAAGGTAAAATGTGAAGTTAAATTTGTCCTTGTGCAAACCATGGAGGTATATGGGGGTGTGGATATATAGCTCCACTTCTTCATACTCTTGGCACTAGGTTGAGGTGAGTGGTCAACTTCATGTCTCAGCTGCTCTACCTCCTGGAGAGAACCGTCAGTACCCATTGCATGGGTGGCTTGGTGGGCTCCAGAGCTTTTCTGGATGCTTTGGAGAAGAAACGTGTCCATTGCTTCATCCAGGAATTAAACAATCATTATCCATTGTCTAGCCCATAGCCTTGTCTCTGTACTGACTACTTCTGTAAGAACCATTGTAATATCATCTTTTCATCTGTGCATAGGTCTCCAAAGTAATATTTTTATATGAGACATTCTGACAAAAATTTTATGTGCATGTAAATGTCTTGCCTATGTTCCACTCATTCCATCCTCTTTGATTTAACATTATAATGCTACACAAACAGTATAAATTGAAATTTTCCTCTTTATGCAGTGTATGAAACAAACACTTAATACAGTGTACTGGAACACTTATTCATTGCAGGTGTGGTGCTCTGCATGTGGGTGATCAGATTTTGGCGGTGAATGAGACACGTGTAGATGGAGTGACCACAACTGCTGTGGAAGTAATGCAACTGCTCAGGAACAGCAATGGTGCTAACATCACACTGGAGATTCTACCACTGTCGCAGTTAAACTGTGGCTGGAGGCTGTCTGAGAACCGTGTTCATGGCAGAGGTAGGGCAGTATGGTCAGTGAACCAGAGTTACAAGCTTGTGTTTTAATGGCAGATTAATGACCAGTGTTAGCCACAGTCTCAAAGTGTAACCATATTTACATAAATTAGCAGCATATTACCAAAATGCTGACATGGCTTTACTAAACCTGGCCATCATCAGGAGGCTCTCTTTCAAACACATTTAGCTACAAAAGTTTACATTTATATTACAGTTTTAAAAAATTAATGCACTCACACACAGCCATCTGATTATTCAGGCTTGTTAGCAATTTTATGATCATGAGCTTGGAGTAAATCAGTAATGTGTCCAAATCAGTTTTCATGGTTACAGTTTATATGCAGTCATAATTAAACTAGACCTGTGTGATGATACCACATTTTTTTATTACCCCATATTTATTGTATAGTGCATTTCTTTTATCATTGTCCTGAGCACTGCTGATGCCACATGATGTCCAGGTGAATGCAGACTTGCTATGTGATATAGTTGCCATTCTGAGTGTGGCAGTAAACAAAATACACTGTATTATTGAGGAAAACACCAGCAGCACTCTTGCTTTGTATTCAGAATATCCCAGGTTTAAACCCAGACTAGGACTTTTCCATGATTTTCCTCAGTCTCTTCAGGAAAAGTTCAGAATAGAACTGGAAATTAGGCCACAGCTGCTCACTTCCACATTCTTTCCTGTTCATTATTTATCAATCATCGTGCCATTTGGCACCGTATAGGCTTAGATACTGATAGAACCATTAAATAAATCACAAATAAATGGAAATAAACAAATATTTGCAGGTATCGGTTAATGAGTGCATTGAGTTCTACTTATTTCCCACCAAAATACAGTACTCTAATATGAAATGTAATGAAAAATAAATTGTAATGTTCACTGAAATTTCATATTGTTTACTGAGGACAATGAGCCTATATCCTGAGTAGTGATGAAGTAATTTATAGTGAAAGAATTAAAATTGTTACCTATATGAAAGTAATTGTAAAGAGAAATTGCAAGAAAATATTGTGACTTGAAACCAGAACTATTTTCCCTCATGTGATGTCACTGCAGCAAATTGTGCTTTGCAATCATGCATTGCTATTTATAATTCATTTATTCTGTAGTCTGTCTTACGACAGGTCTGTAGCCTCTTCCAAAGCGAGTTCTCCATAGTGTGCGATCTAGTGCTTCCTTTTTCAATTTCCAGTATCTTTTCTTTTCCTTAAGGTCATCCAGTAGCTGCTTACGTCTTCTCCCTCGTCTTCCCATCATTTCTGTCCTTCCCTCTAACTTTCCTTTAATCACGCATTTTAGAAGGCAGTTTCTATGCAAGATGTGACCAATCCAGTTAGCCGTTCTTCTTTGTATTGTATGTAGGATATTCCTCTCCTCATTGACTCTGTGTAATACGTCTTCATTTCTCACACAATCGGTCCAACTGATCTTCTCCATTCTTCTCCAGCACCACATTTCAAAACTTTCCAGCTACTTCTGATCTACTTTCCAAAGTGTCCACATTTTAGCACCATATAAAGCAATGCTCCAAATGTAACACTTTACTAGTTTCTTTCTTAAATTTAAGTCCAGTTTGCTGGTGAAAAGAGTCTAATTCTTTTTGAATCCTGCTTTTGCCATGGCAATTCTGGATTTAATTTCACGTGTACACCTTGCATCATTTGTTATCATGCTACCCAAATAATTGAAATATTCAACATTCTCCAATTGCTTTTGATCTATCATAATTTTTATTGGGGATGGTTGCCTTGAGATTCTCATTACCTTAGTTTTTTCCACATTCATTTCCATTCCATACCGTCTTCCAATTTCAATTAGTCTATCAACCATGCCCTGTGGCACCATTTCTTCCCTAGCCAGTAGCACAACGTCATCTGCATATTTCCCAGTGCGAATTACTTGTCCTCCTATTTTGAAGTCTCCAAACCCTTGAAGAGCTTCCTTGGTAAGGTACTCGCTGTATAAGTTGAACAGAATCGGCGACAAACAGCAACCTTGTCTAACTCCTCTTCCAATCTTCACACTCCTCATCTCCCCTTGGTCCAGTCCTATTATGACACTCTGTTCCACGTACAATTTACTGATCAATCTTCTTTCGCGCCAGTGTATCCCATTTCCCTTTAGGATCTGCATTAATTTGGTCCAGTTGACATGGTCAAGTGCCTTCTTCCAGTCTATGAAGCAAGCACACAATTCCTCGTCTATGACCAAGGTTTGTTCTGATATTATTCTCAGCATCCCAATTGCATCCCTAGTTCCTTTTCCTCTTCTAAATCCAAACTGATCTTCTCCAAGCACATCCTCAGTCTTCCTTTCAATCCTTCATCTAAGTATCCTCGCTACTATCTTTGCTGCATGTGCGATGATGCTGATTGTGCGATGGTCACTGTATTTTGTAGCTTTGGGCTTCTTCTTTAAGGCAATCATTGTAACTTCAATGAAATCTCTAGGCCACTCCCCAGTTACATACCGTATATGCTGTTGATCATCTGTGTCATTAGTCTGAGACCATCTTCTCCCAACAATTTAAGTACATCCCCAGGTACATCATCATCTCCTGTAGCCTTCTTATCCCTCATCTCCTTGATAGCTTTTTCTGCTTCACTTTGCAAAATATAAGGGCGTTTCTCGTCTTCATCTACTTCAGGTTCGACTTCTAGGTGTTCTGGTTGATTAGCTCGATCGTAGAGCTCTGTGATATACTTCTCCCAAATTCGCAATACTCGTCTCTGATCTATTATCATATTCCCTTGAGAGTCTTTGATGCCAATGTTTTGAATCCCATGGTTTTCTTTCCAACCTAGCTCCTTTGTCTTCATGTACATTAGATCATTATGTCCTGTTCTTTGATATTCCATGATCTCGTCACATAAGCTGTCCAGATATTCCTTCTTATCGTTTTCCGTGGCTCCTTTCAATTTGTTCCCCAGTCTTCTGTAGTTCTTCGTTCCTTCTTCATTGTTGACATTCTTCCATTTCCTTCGTTTATCCATTTTACTGATCATCTCCTGTGTAATCCATGGCCTTCTTGCTGTCCTCTCAACTTTTCCAACCACATCACTCATAGTATCTAACACGCATTTCTTGATGTTGTTCCACTGCACTTCAACATTCCCACTTTCACATTTGATTGCACCAAGTTTTTCTTCTAGACTATCATGTACTTCCTGTCGTTGAGCATATAGCTTCTCCAAATCCCATCTTGGTTTTCGCTTGTGGAACCTTATGATTTTCTTCAATCTCTTGCAGATCGTTGCAACCAGTTAATTGTGGCCAGAGTCAATATCTGCTCCAAGCAGTGTCTGCACATCCTTCACACTGTTCCTGAATCGCTGTTTCACTAGTACATAGTCCAATTGAAATCGACTCCTATCCCCTGGTGATTTCCAGGTGTACAATCTTGTTTTAGGATTTTGATCCACATGTTTGTTATAACAAATCCATTTCTTTCACAGAAATCAATAAGCATTTGACCTCTCTGATTCCTTCTTCCAGTCCACATGGTCCAACAGTGTTGTGATGTGCTTTATCTCCAATCACACTGTTCTACTCTCCCATTATAATTGTATTTGTCTCGCCCTTTCCATCCTCTTCAAGAATTTCTTCAATTATATCATACAGCTCTTCCACATCTTCATAGTCCGATGTTGGCATGTACACTTGCACTATCAAAATACTTACCGGTTCTGCCTTCAACTTAACAGCAATGATTCTGTCACTATACACAGTCTTCTTAACAACACTTTTCACTATGCTTTTATGCACTACTATTGCTACACCTCTTTCAGCACTGTCACCCCCGGAATAATACACTGTATAATCACCACTTCTTATTTCACCTTGACCCTTCCACCGCACTTCACTAACACCTAGCACAGACACTGCGTTCTTCTGCATCTCCTTCTTCAAGTTTTCGAGTTTTCCTCCTTGATTTAATGTCCTTATGTTCCAAGTGCCTATCTTGAAGCTGTGATGTTCCTTCTGCGTCTTCTGCTGTTGTCTGTAGACCTTGCTGTAACTCCTACAGTGTGGTGTCCCCTCTAGAAATACTCCCCCCTGGAGATCCGAATGGTGGAGTAGTTTACCTCCGGATTGTTTTGTCTCTAGAGGAAGCATCTCGCATTTGTCTCTGTTTCTGGAAGAGACTATCCAGGAAACGTAATAATGTGGTAGTTTTTCCATTTGCTTTCCACATTGCAGTACTGCAGCCATACAAATCACTCTGGTCACTCCTGTTGCTACACGATCATGAACCATCTCGAGCATCCGTTGCTCTGTGCTTCAAATCGCTACTGATGTCGCTGCTTCCGGCATCAGGGGAGTTTTTATTGGATTTCCCATCTTCTAGGCATCTCTCTTCGTCTGGTTTCTACCCTTTTGATCTGTCCGGCTTGGGAGACCCTACTGGTAGCAGTGCTACCGCCGGCTTAGCTCTCAGGGTCACTGGAACTCACAAGCCTCTCTACCACGGCAAGGTGGAGATACCAATAAAGGGGGCTATTTATAATGCTGTTATAAATTAATGTGTTATAATCTATAACAAATTGTGATATGTAGAATACTATTCAGATTTTACCATATAAAAACTGTCTAATTTTTCTTTGTGTTCAGTCATCCTTTTAGTCACAAAATGTGACATTCGACATGTCAATTCAAATTACAATATAAATTACAAAACAAATTTATAATATACCTACACATATGACAACAAACATGCATAGTAATGAGCATGTGATAAAAAATATTTAATAAGACATATTTATCCACAGAGTAAAAGATGTGTTGCAGTAAAAAATATTTCAACTTTCTTTTAAATTTCTGTAACTTTCCTAATTTCTTTACTTTGTTTGGCAATTTATTGTATAATTTAATACCCATATTTGCAACATTATTTTTAAACAGGGTAGTTCTGTAGAATTGAACATGAAGATCTGATTTATGGCGTTTACAATGGTTATGCATCTCATCATTTAACTTCATCTTTTCAATATTTGATTTTGTATAACATATAACTTCATTTATACATAAACATGGTAGTGGGAATATATTAAGGTCTCTAAAAAGATTCCTACAAGAAGCATTTCGGCCTACATTGCTAATTATTCTTATTATTTTCTTTTGTAATTTAAAAACCCTCTTACTTTCAGGACCATTACCCCACAAGGTCAAACCATATTTCAGGTGAACATGAAAATGTTCAAAGTACGTTTCTTAAAATATAATGACTCGTTATACCCCTTAGGGAGTTTATCATATAATAGCTTTTACTTAGTTTTGAGCTTAAATATTTATTGTGACTATTCCATTTCATATTTTCAATTATGTATACACCCAGAAATTTTGTTTCCTTGTTGTATTGACTATCTCTACCTTCAAATATAATATGTGGTGACACTGATCTTTTATTTTGAAATGTGTGGAAGGACATTGCCATCGTCTTTTCAACATTAACTACAAGATTGTTAAGCTTAAACCATGTCTGTAATTCAGTCATAACATTATTTATTTTATACTGAAGATTGGTCACATTTTTCCCTGATACTAAAATATTTGTGTCGTCCGCAAATAACACTATCTTCAAACCCGTAATGTTCAGAAGCAAGTCATTTATGTACAAAAAAAATAGTATCAGACCAAGAACTGATCCTTGTGGGACGCCATGCTTAAGTTCCCTTATAGTTGAAACACACGTAATTATTTTCATATTATTTATTTCCACACATTGTTTCCGATGTGATAGATAGGATTCAAACCATCAGTTCACAACACCCCTAATTCTATAAGAATTTAATTTAGACAATAAAATTGTATGATTTAGTACATCATAGGCTTTTGTGAGATGAAGGAAAATTCCAATTGGGTTCATCTTATCCTCAACGGCCTCCTTTATGCTTTTAACAAAACACTGTAATGCTGTTTCAGTTGATACTTCCATACTTTAGGGTTTCAAGATTAAGCACATCCACATATGAAGCAGCTGATATCTGTCTAGTGTAAATGACCTTTCTCAAAATTTTCCCCACTGCAGATGTAATATGCTGTTGTGAGATCTGTGGTTCACAACATGAATAACAAGATATGATCTTTGTGATGTGACACTCTGTAGTTTGGTAGATGGGTGCCCGTGTTTCAGGTGAACCTGCTGTCACCATCACACTGAAAGTTGAGGCAGCAAATTATTCTGAAAGGTTGGTGCCTCTGTACCAAACTACATGGCGTCACAAGCCAGAAGACAGCAAGTTTAACATGCTCTTGTCTGTTGAAGTGTATGTTGTGACATAAAAAGAGCTGCTTTCAGGACATGGAAGAAAATGGCTGTAAGTTGAAGTACAGTGTTTGGTTATCATATCTTCCATGGCACTGTCTTGCTTGATAAAATTATAACCCTTGCCTTTAAGGTTTTCTTGGGATGAAGTGCAAAACATTAGGCCTCCATTCTCCCAGCCCAAGTCCATCAGGTTTCAGCACGCTGAATTCACGTCATCATCGTAGCAGACAACATAATCACCATCATCATCCACGGCTTAATAGATTGGGCAAGGCAGATAGTAACAGCACCAGCTGTCATGATACAGGTATTGGATGAAACAAATGGTCGGGTGAAGCACTTAATGACAAATGAAGATTAGTTAGTAAATGTGTGATAATATTATTATTGAGAAGTGACTGCTTTGAATTCATATATGAGTACCCTGACAGGTTTTCATTTGTTCTCTTCATCTCCTCTGAACAGTTGCTGGGATACAGCCCATGTAACTCTTTTAAAACTTCTCAGTTTTTGGACTTTACCCATCGTACAGTGTTTAAGTAATACAGATAGAAATTGAGTACAGTATTTCAGAAACTGGATCTTTTGACATTATCAAGTAAAATGTGTGGAGGCACATACTCATTTGGGCTTATTACATAGCTATATTCTCAGTTAACTCTTTATTTTCTATTCTGTTAGTATATTTTTGCACTGTAAATCTGATCAAGAATGATATTAATGATCAGTATACTGCTGCTGGCTCGTAGGATTAATAACGCTTCTGTTATGTCAAATTAAAAGAAATGTACATTGAAACTGCCATTCAAGATTTATTTGGGGAGCAGTGAATTTGAACTCTAAACTAAGGAAAGTCTTAAATGGAGGCAGTTTGATTCTGATATTATTGAAATTGAACATTAAGTGATAGAACACATAAAAGTAATAAAGAACATTAAGTGGAGATCTCACAGTATTTACCGCACTTCTGGGACCATTAATTAAACAACAACAACAACTACTACTACTACTACTACTACTACTACTACTACTACTACTGCCAAAAATGTTCCTGTATCTTGCAGGTCAGAATGTATGACTATTGCCTTGACTGGTTTACTGTATTACAAAAACAGCTTAAGGTGTGTCTGATTGTCATTTGTTTTGTCTTCCCCACAGTATCTCTTCCTGGGAGCTACACAGGTGGGGTGTTATGCCATACCGAGACCCTTCACATCACTCTACAGCCTGATCATCATGGTTATGGACTGTCTGTAGTGAGTCCAGACCCCAGTCTTCCTGCTGTCATTATCAGTGGTATTGATCCTGGGGGACCAGCTGATAGGTATGATCAGGAGACTCTGTACTGGCCTAAGGTTGTGTTTAACAGTAAAATTACTTTGTGTGTACAATTATCCTGGACTGAAATGAATGTTGATGGGCTATACCCTCTCCAATATAGAGAACTGATGGATTAAAATTCAGGAATTTTCTGCTAAATCATTTACTTCTTAGGAACTACAGTTGGCAGTGCATGTTAGGCAGCATATTAATTTGTGGATGACCAACTGATTGCAGATTAGCTTTAGATTTTCTTAATTACTCTTTATTAGATGTGGTTGTCTTCAAGTTGGTGATCGGATTGTGGCAGTAAACCACAAGTTAGTAGCATTAGATGGTTTGAGTGCAGATGAAGTGGCACAACTCTTACTGTGTGCTGAGAGCTGTGATAGTGGAGCATTGCTGACACTCCATGTCGAGTTTGACGTTGCTGATGCAGTTGTTCCATCTAGTGGTATATTTTCTGTGAAACTGGCAAGAAGAGGCCATGGGCTTGGTATCACGATAACAGGTATGCAATAATAACCATAAAACATTGGAAAAAACACTTTTGTTCTTACTTTCGTTTTAATTTTTGTGTGATCTGAAGCACGTGTGTTAATTTTGTCACTGTATTATAGATCTCTGGTTCTTCATGCACATATAAAATATGTATCTTCCTAGAAAAGGTTAATGCTCCTTTTGTAAAGTGTTCAATGGTCAAGTGTTTATAAGCACAACACAACAGATTATTTGTAATATGTTTAACTATATTAAATCTAAAAACATGAAGAGAAGTATAAGTTGTGAATAAAGCTGTCATACCTATTGATGTTCTGAGAGGCTTAGTTATTAAGTGAATGAGTAGTATGGGTAAGTTGTATAATTCCATTTTTTCATGCACGTATAAATCTTAATTTGATGGTAAGAGCAGAGGCAGGTCTTGTTTTATGCAATTCCTTATTGCACGATTTTGCTTTAATGTGATTTGAAAATTTACACCACTTCTCAAATTTATACGATAATTTTTGGTGGAACGTGATTTGGTATAGACGATCCATGGCCGCACTTATCTTCTGTAGGAGGCTAACAGAAAGTGATGTCACTGTCATGCCATCAGTCACATGTGTGGATTGATTAGGTTGGTGGTATAATCACGCAGCTCATTTAGTGTCATTCAACAGCATTGTCTTTTCTTACTAACATGAGTGAAAAACGTTAATCTACATCACCTAGTGCAATCCAAGTGAAAAATCAGTGAAAGACAATCGGTATTGAAGAGAAATTAGACGTAATAAGCCAACTGGTAGAAAGGTGAATGAATTGTTGACATATGCCATAATGTTAGACTTGCTCAAAGTAGCGTACGTACAATTTGTGATAATGCTGGTAGAATTAATGAGAGTACTAATCAGGAACTAAAGTGTCTGTGTAGCAAGAGTACCACAGTCCTATCAGAATGAACTGTACCAAAAACTATGGATGTGCGTCTGTTACTTTTTTGTTTTAGAAACAAATTAATATATTGTATAGAAATATATATATATATATATATATATATACATACTGTATATACAGTACATATATACTCTACTAGTCCATATGTCCACTAGTGGTATAGTATAGGATGAGGTTGTCAGTCCCCTAACCCCCAGGAAATACACTGTTTTAAATGAGAATTTTGTTTTCAATTTGTGCGATTTTGATTTGCTCAATGTTTTGCAGGAATGTAACCCTGGCGTAAAATGAGACTGCATGTATAGAGGCCTGTTTTGTAGTGTTGCTAATTATTGGCTAGGCTCTTAATTTGTGGTCTGTAATTGAATGGGGCAGGCTGCATTATTGTCCTGTTACACACTGCAACATTGTTGTCATAAGAGTAACAGTATTTTCAAAGTGCTGCTGCTGCTGTGGTTTCTGTTTTGTTGTTATTTGTTTAGTGTCTCCAGATGTGATCTGTTTGTTTCATAAATTTGGGTCTGGGTACATGTGGCCTGATACTTTCGTTGGTTTGCAATTGATATGTCAATAATATTCAGGTTCTTTTTGTGTTACAATCACAATTTAATCATTTCATATTTTGGCAGCTTCAAAGTCGCGCCTGCCAGGAGAACCTCTTGTGATCTCTGACATCCGACGGGGTTCTGTAGCTCATCGAACAGGGATCTTCAGCCTGGGGACAAGTTACTGGCCATTGATAGCCTCAGATTGGATCAGTGCTCCCTGGAGGATACTCAACAAATTTTGCAGGGATCTTCAGATATTGTTACGCTCAGGATACAGAAGAATGATACGTTCCCAGGTGAAAATTGCCTTACATCTATAATTGACATAGAAGGAGGGTCAGGCAGGGTGGGAGAGAAGGAAGCACTAGTTCCATAAATCAGCATCTGATCCACAAAATATTGCAGTTAAGTCAAAACTAAGGTTGTGGCCATGGCCAAGTCAAATCAAGTCAGTCTCACTAAAGTGGTGCAAAGGGAGACCCTCAGCTGCAGTCACCTTGTTTGGGCTCTTTCAGTGTAACAGAGGTGTATAAAGTGGGTCTGTGTTTGTAGCAACTTCATGAGATATACTCAGTTCAGCTTGGCTGCACTTGATTCATCTAGTGTGAGAAGGATAATTATAATCAATCTTATTTCATATACATTTCCTGCTCTAATATCTGGCAACCTAATACTGTAAATTAGAGTACATATATGGTTAATTTGATGTAAAAATTTGTAATAAGATATAAATTGATGTAATTGTAGATGTTCCAGACAGCCACAGTGTAGTATACACTGTAGAACTTGCACGACATGGTGGTCCTCTTGGGATAACAATTGCTGGTTCAGAAGAGCCTTATGAACCAATAACAATATCAGGTCTTACACAAGGTACATTTTCTTGTTTTATATTGTAACTGATTCTTGTCGAACATGAGGATTATTTTCTGTGTTCTGTATAACTTTATTTGGCAGACAGAACCTATGGGCCATGTAATGTATGGGGAGCTTGGAAACCATTTGCTGACATACTTCCATTATGCTGCTTTTAGTCATTTAACTGGAGTAATAAACATATAAATAGGTTAGTAACAAAAACATGCAAGGAAAGTGTAATTAAATGCCCTTCCAATTAAAGTCAAGTTGCTGGAAAGCATGGAAAAATTGAAGAATTAGAAATGGGCCTAAAGAAAGATACTTGTTGCTGAAGACCTGTTTCTTCTTTGAAATGCACTGAGGCACATAAAAATTTCTTTAAAAATTCCTGTGTTGTAAAAGAGAATCAAAGCTGGCAATAGGTAATGTGTTGAGGCCCGTTGGTTAAGAGAAATTTGAATGTGTACTTACATTTACATTTACTTACTAATTTCAGGGGGCCTGGCAGAACAGACAGGGGCATTGCATGTGGGAGACCGACTTTTGGCGATCAATGGAGAATCTCTAAGGGGGAAACCTCTTTCAGAAGCAATAGCTATGTTGCAGAGTTCTGGAGACATTGTCACCCTCAAGATAGCCAGAACTATAGCAAGTAAGAATATGTGCATAATGTGAAATAATTCAGAACACAGTTACCCAGGATGGGTCTCAGTATGCTACTAAATATCTTTTCATAATTGAAGAATGTGTGTCTAAATTGTACTCTCTTCATTTTTAGTCATTATAATTTAAACAAACTATTGAGTCAGTGCATGGACAGTGTCTTCTAAAAATATTTAAGGCTTCACATACGAAATTTTTAAGGGTATTTTTCTAGTCTGTTGTTTACAAGTTTTGAATATATTTTGTAGCATATGTTAAGTATATTCAATATAATTTTTCTCTTTTGACTTTTGGATATTTTTTCTATCCTCTTTTTAAAATTACAGTCATTTCTTTTATTTTTTCATTTGACCTTGACTTCTCCAGTGACATATAACTTATTTAGACATTGCAAAATATCAATTGAAAGTCTTTTGTTGGATATTTGTATTATTCTGAGTTATTTTCTCCCAAACTTTGCTACTTTATGTAGTGCTAAGGTTAAGGCTACTTTCACAGGGGTCACTGGGAGGAAAAGCCACTACTGTTCCAGCCACATACACGCAAGTGGCTTGGCTGGACACACACAGCTCTTGTGCCTTGTTCCCTCATGCATAGATTTTAAATTATGTATCTTCCATTTTTACATCTATTCAATTCTGTTCTCACACAAATTAATTAGTTTTTATGAACATATTTAAAGGTAGACTAATATTTGTATTGTGGAATGTGAGGCGGTGTACCTTTCCATAGAAAACCTATTGATCCATGAATCAGGAAAGGTTGAGTACAACTAAAATAGAAAAATAGCACAGCAGTGCCTGCTTCAACTCTGGTCCTGGAATAAACTCTCTTCACTGAAGTTTCCACAGTTTACACATTTGGAAATGGTTGAAACTGAATTAATGTTGTGGCCACTGTGTGTTTGCAAAACAAGTGTTGTATCTACCATCTGTTTTTATCAGTCTGTTGCCTGAATCATGATGTTATTAATTTCATGTGGAGATATTTTAGAATTTCTTAAGGAATCAGATTTTGACATCAGTTTATGAACAGTGATAGTGAATGTGAAGTGGTTTCTCAGGAAGTGAGTGTGAAAGAATTACTTAAAAAAATTCAACACTATGGGAGCCACCACATCACCTAGTAATAGAGCAGTAACAGATTTAACCAGGTTTCATACACATTCTTCATGTCATGTTACCAACACACACTTTATGAATTTAATAATACAGATTTTTGGCATGCTTTAAATTAAAGCACTTAGAACATAGCACAATATTTGTTTTTCCTGTATTAACAGAACCTCTCTCAGAAAGCTGTGACAATACAGTATTGTCTGCTGGTCAGTTTGGTCCAGCACTACCATCTGTTGACAGTGCAGTAGAGTCCTGGGATAGTTCGGTACTGGAACAGTCTCCTCCTATTAATAACACCTCTCCAGACTCACATCAAGCACCTGAACCACAGCTTACTGTGGCAGAAGTGTATAAGTCAGGTGAGTACTGTGTCACAGAAAGCATGAAAGAATGATTGGTGATGTTCCATAAGTTATAAGAACCCTCAATATAACTTGTGTGCCAGTTTCTGCCTAGTGGTGTTAAAAAGGATGGTGTTTATTCATTTCAAGCTAGCACTTCAGTGAATAATCTTTCTCACTTACCGTGTGTAGGGAGGTAGGTTTTTTTATGAGATCAAATAGTCAAGAAAATTAGACGGAAATTCCCACTGTATGGTTTCTTTGGGGAGCATTAGATTTCAACACTGAACTGAGAGATATCTTACGTGGAGGAAATTTAGTACTGATATTATTGATTTGCAGTCAGGGAAATTGGCTCTTAAACCTGAAAAAACCTTAAGTCAAGGAACATGTTCCAGTGTACTTTATTCTAAAATCACCGTGCATTTTTCACAAATCAATATCTTATCACCAACTAAATGCACTTTATTTAAAAAAAACCAATATAAAGTTTCTTTAAAACATTTAAAAACCCCTACATGTGTTTCAGCTCTTTAGAAAGCCATCTTCAGTGGGTGTCACTCAATTGCATTTGTTTAAAAACACGTCTCTGTGTTCGTTCAATATTGCGTATACTATTGAACGAACGCACTGACATGTTTTTAAACAAATGCAGTTGAGTGACACCCCCTGAAGATGGCTTTCTAAAGAGCCAAAACATATGTAGGGGTTTTTAAATGTTTTAAAGAAACCTTATATTGGTTTTTTTAAATAAAGTGCATTTAGTTGGTGATAAGATATTGATGTTCCAGTGTATTTGTATTTGAAGAATTGTCATGATATTAGTATGCAGTCAGTAGTTATTTTAATCTTAAATTGCACATTGCTGAACATTATAGATGCTAGGGGAATGGCCGATTGCAGTCAGGAGGACAAAAAATACTAATAGTGGACCTGTGACTGTCCTGCTGTTACCAGTCATCTGTCATTATTGGTGGGGGTCTTGACAGATCATGTCTTTCATTTCTGTAGACAAGCACTCACTGCTTATGGTTATTGTTTGGTCACCAGACTGCTTTGAGTCAGACAGTCATGAGTTGTTTTTCTGGGTGCATTAACAGGTGATAACAGTATCTTCCAGAGTGTGAACCAAAAGCAAAGGTTTTATATGTCAATGTTCCGTGCATTAATCAGATGTATGAAGTTTTGAAAAAGACCAACAAATGCACGTGAGTGTGTTCCTACTGTCTTTGTATTATGTAGTAACCACCGAAATGTTTTGGCCACTCATGTGGCTATCTTTAGGGTGGTAAGAACAAGAACACAATTACAGTTATAATGTGTTGGAATCAATCCACAATTAAAAATCACATAATTCTGGTTTAAATTCACAGTTAAAAGAATATCATATGGATAGGTATAAAATATGAGAAGATAAAAAGTTGTTGTACATGCAGTATAGTGCTGTGGATGATGTACGTAGAAGATACATGTAGTGATTTAGATCCAGTTCGGTGCATGATGGTGTAAATGGCACAGTGAACCACCCAGGTCGGTGAACCACCCACTTGGTTCATTGTGCCATGCCCTATCAGATACATCCGCCTCCAGGTAGATGTGCCTGACAGGGCAAACACACAGAATATTGGTCCGTGAATGTTATATAACATTGACCTTCTACAGGCACGGAAACACCAAACAAACAAGTTTTCATAGCTATAAAAGCAAACTCCAGAGGCCCAAAAGAAACCAGTAGGACGAAGGTGATTAATATTTTAGAAAAATTCATGGAATATTATACGTATTAAATTAAAATCGTAATGAGCATCGGGTTAACTCCCCTTTGCACGAGTATAAACTGATGGTTCCAGTACCGAAGAAAATACAAGACTGAAGTGTGCCTTATGTATCAATTATAAACTGCCTACCATCTTTATTTAAAACTATTGTTTTTTATATTCATCTTATAATTTTGCATGACCTTTTATGTATTTTAACAAAGTGTTTATGCATACACTATAAGGGTATGAGATCTCAACCCCACATGAAGGTATGAGTTTTTATATGGTTCTTTATATTTAATAGGTCTGATGATCACTTAATTCATAAGCCAGAACTAGTAACCTGCAGAAATTTGTACATTTTGTTGTACATGATGCTGGTTTAGAATATATATATTTGACTGAAGCACAACGGGGATGTTTTACCTGAAGATTGCCACAGTGTCTGTTATATGAACGTTGTATTTCTCCACTTTGTGGCCTGTTTCAAATGGATTCTCAAATTTTATTGGCTGTTCATATTTCTCTAACAGTCCACTGGCTCTGAACTTGCACACTTCCCCTTCCCCATTGCTTCTACATTGACCATGATACTTTAGGTTTCCCATAAACCTAGGCACTCACAACATGCTCTTTTGTCTGGTATGGTTTAAATTAACAGCATAACCCACACAGTTGACAGTGAACTGCTTTATAAAATATAACATTTACATTGTTAACACAAGGGAAATACTGCAGTAGATGCGTTTTATGCATGGCTTACATGACACCTCCTTAAGACCTACATGCTTCCAGAGAGTGCAACAGTTAAGAGAAGGCATAAAGTGGGCCCAGGTGGTGATGCTGAACGGTCGTCAAGTGGCCAGATATGGGACAGCATTTCCCACAGCTCCCATAGCCTGGAAAGTGAACAGTCTGGTATGTAATGTGAATATGTATTTTTCATTTCTGTGGTGCTACAGCCCAAATTGGTCCTAAGCCATCTCGTTTTGGGGTTTCTATATCACGCACAATTAGACAAACACATACCCAATAGGACTGCTTTGAACAAGCAATCAGCCCATCGCAGAAGCCGCTATCAACTGAACATGCAACAAACGCATGAGACAAACATTCATGCCCCCAGCAGGATTCGGACCCACAATCCCAGCAATGCAGTGGCTACGCACCTGTGCCTTGCATATGTAGTTACAAAAGCATTTATTTTTTAAATATAAATTAATAAATAAATAATGTACCTTGTACATATATTTGAAGGGAATATTGTGATTTTAGGTAATTATAGTTCAGTAAATTAATTCAATTGCTTTTGTAGTAGCCTTTAAAACTATATGAAAATAATATACAGTAGCTTTGGCATTAATCATTTTTACTAGTGGAGGAAATGTGATGAGTGCAGATGTCTTGTTTTATTGCATAACTGCCTGTTCAAACTTCTTACCTTCCCATGCAGTACCAGATCTGATACAAGTTTAAAATTACCAGTAACTTAAACTTATATTAGTCATGGCAGTCAGTGCTTTTGTGCAAAGGTGATATAATACAGTGTTACAAGTGCTGGACAAAGGATTTTCTTAAATGTAAAGATAGTCATCAAGTTAATGTGGGGGTTGAGTTCCCTAAGCCCATAGTTGAATTTTACACAAATTGGTATTTACCACAGTTTGAACACTTCTCATATTTTGATAGTTCTCTACACGTAGCTAAAATAGTTGAAGAGTGACATGTATGTAATATACATACTTTAATTAATAGTGGTATCATTTTAAAGTACAGTGAAACCTCTATCCATCGTTTTTCAGGGGACCTGAAAATTTGAACGATACATACGGGAAATGATAGTACCGGGAAACCATTAAAAATTATAGATAAGAACAATTTAATGATAATTATTACTTCTTGCTGAGAAAATCTTTCATTGACGTTTGTTTTGAGCAAACTTTACTCCTCCTCAATTCAAAGTACGATTTTTTCAAGGCCTAGAACACTTTCACGATCACTGTCACTCGTGCTGTGCGCATAAAAAAAAGATCTTACTTTCATCAGCGCTTCATGCGTCTCAGCAAAGCTCGCCAGCTTCTTCTTCTCCTTCTTCCCGCTCTACACTCCCGGACGCCACGAGGCTCACGCACAGCTCCTGCACTGTTTCTACACCACAGGTTGCCACGTGACGGTCCACAGAGACGTAGTCCTCGAAATTATCTTTGTTCATGCCACTGAACTTTTCCCAGTCTTGGCGGAAATCGTCGTCATCGTTGGTCAATACGACGTCACTATCGCCTGAAGATTGTCCCTGCACGTAACCAGCTTTCCGAAAACAATTTTCGATTGTCTGCTGGGTTACTTCTTGCAAGGCTGCCACAGTGTAGTGCAAAGCTTCCAACACGTTTATCTTCTTTTTCGTATCTTTGCCTGCATCCATTAAGCAAACAGCTGTTTGCACGAGGCGTTTTCTATAAAGCTGCTTATAACAGTTTATTACCCCTAAATGAAGGGGCTGGAGCACACTTGTACAATTTGCCGGGTACCGTATGACTTTTACATTTCTTAGAAACGATGTATCCTTTGGATGTGCGGCACAATTGTCCACAAAGAGGAGAATGTTCCTGTTTTGTGCACCCATACTTGCGTCTAATGAACGCAGAAATGAAGAAAAAATGTCTGTGGTCATCCACGCTTTATTGTTCGCGTGGTACTTGGTGGGTAATTTTTTTACATTCTTGAAACATCGTGGTTTCGGAGATTTTCCGATAACAATCGGCACTTGTTTGTCAGTTCCATCACTGTTAACACAAAGTAAAACAGTAAGTCTGTCTTTACAGTTTTTCCCTCCATGACAAGACTCTCCTTTGAGAGCCAAGGTTCTATCAGGAAGCACGTTGTAGAAGAGCCCCGTCTCATCCGCGTTGTAAATATCACGTTGTTCGTAGCCCTCCAACAAAGATGGCAGTCTTTCCAGCCACGCTTCCGTGCTTTTGCTGTCCACTGCCGCACTTTCTCAGACTAACTTCTTGTATACTAGGCCATGCCGGTCCTTAAACCTCGCTAAACCATCGCTTCAAATTAAAAAAAAAAAACTATCAGTGCGGGAAAATGTTGCGTCAGGACCGTGATTTTTCAACTATTGGTGCGGGAAAACGACAGTTCGAGGAACAATGGAGGCAGGAAAAAATAGTGTTATTTATATGGGGCTAATTTCGGGACCAAATAAGGCAGACGATACATGCGGGCGAACGACGGTAACGGGAACGATGGATAGAGGTTTCACTGTATATGATATGTGTAGTAAAACAGTTGCAGTGACAGGTAGTGGAATATAAAGAAAACATGATTTGGATTTGCGTGTGTTGAGTCTTGCATATCCAAGTAAGATCTGTACTTCTGTAAATAATTTATCATGGAGAACATCTTTCTGCTAAGTTTGACCAAAAGTACTGAGGTTTTACAGTGCCAGCTGAATCATAAATATGCAGAACAACTGAAAAATATTATACGACAGGTTTAGTGCTGGGCACAAAGTAAAACATAAAAGTGGCATATTTTGACCAAATTCTACCACTACTTCTAGCACCTTTTTCAAAGAACCAACCAAAAACTGAGTACTTTATGCATAACTATGTCTTAGTTCACAGTGATCATGATTTGATTATTGGAGATATTCAATGAAAAGAAAAAGAGTCCAAGAATTTGGCCTTCATGTTTACCAGACATAAATTTTGTGATTTTTACTCATGAAAGTTGTGAACAGTTGTTACTTTGCCAGAACTAAAATATAAGATCCAGAGACATTTCTGATATTTCAAAGTAAAGCTTAATCAGGTGTTTCAAACTAAAGCTTAATCAGGTGTTCCAAACATTCACTTAAATGCATAGAAGCAAAAGTTGTAACTTTGAACCTGTTCTGCAAAATAAGGTAACTTAAATTACAGAATAACAGGCATTGTTTTGTTGGAGTTGTCTTTCTTTCCATTGGTGCCAAAATTCATGGTATCACTAGAGGCCTTGTATGTTCGTCTGTATCTGTTGTTATGAGTAGAAGGGAAGGTAGCATCTAGAGGTGCATACAAACACAGTCTGAAAAAACATGTGTGTATGCACACATATGTGTGCACCTTATGCAATTCTTCACACTATTAAATTATTTTGATCTTATTTTGAAGCATACTTTATGTGATGGAAATACAATGTGAGTAGTACTTTTAATTCCTTGTTTCTTCTGATTGCTTTATTTGGTGTGATGTCAGTGCATACAAGCCCTCCATGAAAGTGACACTGTTTCATTGAATTTGGGACACATTTTCATTACTGATATGGTAAATTTAAGGTTATTACTATCATATTTTATGGGTGTGCAGTAAAATTTGAATGACACCCTTTTCCTCATGCAGAAATCCTCACATTGCAACTGAACTCAAAATGCACATCATGGCAGTTATTTCAACCAAATGGGCCTTATCTCTTTAAGGTCACCTCAGAGATGTATTTCTCTGCTCTAGTAACTTACGTGGATTTTTAAGTTGCTAATTATTTGTCATTCATGTCTTAATATCGTTATTGTTGTTGCTTTTCTTGGTGTTTAATTATTACTGTTACTGTTCCATGCCACATTCATTCTTTGAGGGCTTCTGTAGAATATTAAAAAATATCTTCAAATATTGATGAAATTTTAACACGGTTTTCATATGTATTTAATCTAAAATGGTTACAGTTGCCTAAGCAGATAGTAAATTTTCAATGCAACCCTAGTAGATTTTAATCATGTGGTGTTCTTGGGAACATGGAATAGCAAAGAGGTGTAGTGCTCTGTGTGTGTGTGTGTGTGTGCGCACATTCATGTGCATGTATGAACATGCATTTTGTACTTTCTCGGAGAAATTAAGTGCTGTATTTTATTAAGTGCATAAGTTGGTTGATGTATTAATTATAAGTGCTGTCTGTTGTTGAAAGCTTCAAACTAGTATTCTCAATCTGTCTGGTATGTGCCGTAGGAGACGGATATGAAATATTTAAATTCAGACAAGCAGTTATCTGCATCATAAGAAGAGGCACCTGTATTGCCAGTGATGATCACTGTCAAAGTCCTGGTCAACTTATGGGGAACATACTACAATCATTAGGTGTGCACTGTTATTGATAACAGTGCATATATGTGATTCCCCCCCCCCTCCCCCCCACAAACACACACACACACACATTTTAGACTTAAAATTATAGCAGAGGAATAAGTTTCATTTAGTCTGGATTTGGTCACAAGAACCAAAAGTGTGGTCACCAGGTTTCTTTTTGTATTGTGTGTTTTAACATCCCGACTCTGTCCAATACAGGAGTCATGTCTGAAGAGAAAGTTCAGCAATGGGATGAGTCACCTGCTCTAGACCATGAAGCACCCAATACAAAACAGTTCCTTAATTCTGTCACCATTAGTAATGTTAGATCAGGTATGTATGACAATATCACTCAATTTGTCTTAGATAAATGTCTTCTACCTGGAACTAGAATTATTAGCAGTCTTAATTGTTGATGTTAATCCTTTGGTGGCTGTAAAGTATTGCCAGTTCTATCTGCAGTTATTCAGTGAAATTGTACTGAAACTGTATACATCAGATTTCCAGTTAAATCACTAAATGAAACAAAGTTAGCCATCATACTTGCATGACCATGGCATCATGAAGGAAATCTAAACATTTTATTTGTACTGAACCACACCAAGTTGTTACGTGGACAGATGGCAGAACTAATATAGATAATGTGGCACTTAGTCTATACATATGCAATACCGTCATCTCTCCATCTCAGAGAATGCTTCTCACTGAATGCTGTACGTCTAGTGGATGCTGCAAGTACTGAGGTTATGCATGAACAACCTACGTGTTCTGTATACAAAGTGATTAAGTTCTGTGACAAGGGGAGGAGAGAAGCATAAACTGTCGTCAACAAAAGTGCGTAAATTGTCTTTGATGACATGAGTGTGTAACCAGAAGAAAGTTTCGGGAACACTATGAACCATGTAAAGAGCATGAGCTGTGCCAACAAGAAACTGATCTTACTGGCACTAGATAAACACTGACAAATGTAGTAATTTTGTAGGGTTTGCCTTTTAGCAATGTAGAACCATCATCACATTGAGTGTCCTGAGATAGTGGCACAAACAGGAACTTTTATTCAGACCCTGTGAAAGAATATGACAGGAGGTAAAAAAAGTCCAGTGATTTATGTGATTAGTCAGGAGATAAGGCCAATGGTTTACATGATTATAAGAAGGAAATCATAATGCCAGTGGTTTACATCCTGAAACAAGAGATAAAAGGTCAGTGGAATTGTGACAGTGAGTGTCTCATATTAGTTCATGCTAGAGCACAAATGGTAATCATTCTGTGCTTCTTTATGTTTGACTCAAAAGCCACATCACTGTACCACTATAACAATAAACAGTATCACTGTCACACAACAGCTGAAAAGAAGAGCTGGTGCCAGAGCTGCCAGCTGGCATTATTGTTTTTAACGGTCCATCATGCCACAACAAATCAGCTAATGCAGTTTCTTCATTGAATTCTCTGAAGGTACATATTCATTCATATCTTAAAAATAACATGATAAATTATGGCATGAACGTGGAATCTGAAATTCTCATTCTGGCCAATCACCATCAGGTAAGATTTGTGTATTTAAAACATCAATCAGAATGTTGTAATTTGTGGCTGACATTCAAACTGGGTACCTCCCAGATACAAGTTAGAAGTGTTATTCATCATGCTTGGTGGTGGTGACTGGAAGAATGCATTTGACCATGGCAGGAATGTAGCTGATGACTAGTGAAGGCAAGATCCTCTCATTAGTGGATAAATTGAAAAAAAATTCATGTTTGAATTGATAACAGTGATGAGACTACAGAAAAGGAAGGCACAGTCGCAGCAAGTGAAGTAGGGACTAACATGCAAGAGTAATGCCATGAAGATTAGCAGTACCATCAGGTAAAGTTTAAGAAGTCCATGAGTGGTGTGTACTTTTGAGCAAAGAAATTAGGCCCCTTTGCCTACCTTTTTTCATGCTACACAAGCACAAATGTTATTAATGCTGTTTATAAATAAAAATGTGTGTGTGTGTGTGTGTGTGTGTACCTACCTACATCCTACATACATGCATGCATACATACATACATACATACATATATATATACACGCGCACACACTCCCCCCCCCCCCCCCCACCCCTCATCTCTCATGTTTCTGCACGTTTTATGGAAGATCCTTGAATATTGCAGTTTAGGTTTCCACATTTTGTACCAAACACTGAATCACATTTATACTTGAAGATCTCCAACATACAATATATGAGATATTCCAGTTGGTAAAGTACAGAGTTGTCAGATGCACTCATGCTTATTTGATAAGGTCTTAGTAATTTCGGTTCTTCTGATGAAAATAGTGATTATAAGTAAATATGATTATCTGACATTGTTATGCCGTTTTGTATTAAATCAATTCAAATTTGTACTTACACATTCAACACAGCATCAGTTTATTAACAGTATTTAAAACTATTACATGTTTTTGTGTAACCACACACCATTTTCAGCCTGAGTGTATTAGGTGTATAATTTTATTATGCTTATTGTACTTCTGAAACAATGAAAATCCTCATTCCATAAGGTTTAGCAGTTGGCAAGATGCATTACAAATCGGAATTTTTGCAACTTAAACGTTGTAGTTCTCTCGCCGTTTTAGGTTCCTCCTTTTTACAGCTGCAGGTAAGACACTGACTCCCACATATTCTTATCTGTTCCTCATATTTATTAAATTGTTTATGACAACATTCATCCTGTCTGGCTTCAGAAAATAATTATATAACAGAAGCTTGTATAGGCAGGCATTCATTATTGCTAATGTTTACAAATAACTACCACAGAAATTGTATGCATGTATGTGTAAATAGCTGTGTTGACAGAACTTTACATTTTCCTTTGATGACTTACAGGAGATTCACCACTGCCTCGTGCTGACTTCTTCTCAGGCACTTCTATCTCATCAGTGGGTCATAAGCCTCCCAGTGGTCACTCTCCTGCCCACAAAGATGTATGTTTTCCTGCTGACTCTCCACCCTGCTCACCACTTCCACTTCCACACTACCTTCACAACAACACACTTCCTCACAGACGACGGTGTGTTGCTTCAGAAGACCCCTCATCACACTACTGTGATGACACTGGAAGTAATGTCTACTTAAACATCGATAATACTGGTAACAGTGTTATGTATAATTGTGGTTCCTACACCCATCTGGCTTCTGGGTCACAGCAGTTCGAACTCTATCAGGTAGGTGGAAAATAAGAGTGTGATATTAACCAAATTATACTGGAGGAAAAAAATGCCCTAATTACTGTAATTCCTACTGTTAGCATACTGCTAATGTATTGCAAATAGCAAGGTGCACCATTGTAAATTATGCTGAACCAGTTGTATTTAGCTGGCTGAGGGTGTATCAACTCAGTAACACACCTTTAGACATCCCTTACATCTGATGTTTAATCTTCAAGCAGAAGTGCTTCATTTCAGAACATAAAAGTAGTGATTTGGGGGGCCAAGTTCATCAGTAGAAAAGTTCAATTCCTGCCCCACATGCAACATTGCTTCTTTATTACAAAGGGAAATTGGTTAGTGGTGTTTAGGGAAGTAATTGGTTATTCTCAGAATGATATGAAATACATAAATGCATTCTATGAGAAAAATGCTGAATTTTCTGATTGTTAAAGTAGGTGGTATATTTATTTACCATTGTTTTAAATATTTCAAGTGGAAATGTAAAATGTATTACAAACTTCAGTATGGGTACCCACTCTTGTTGATTAGTATGTTAACTGTTTTTACTTTTATGTCACAAAGGTGCAGTATGTCACAGACATGAAAGTGATCAGAGCATACAGATGTCCTGCTGCTTTCAGTATCTTCAAGGGTCAAGAAGTCCAAGAAGAAAGCGTTCTTCTTGGACTTCTTGACCACTGAACATGGGATCGGTAGGTTGCCCTGAAATGTCGGTACACAATTACCACTCTATGCTATGTAATATCCCAGAAGGGACTAGATTTCAAAATTTTAAATTTATTATCACTTTGAACAACCTCAGAACTGTCAAAAATATAATACGGTTAGAAAAACAGGTTGGAAAGGATAAACGGCTAACTTTTACACATAACTACAAAAGAAAGATACCCAAATTATTCATATAATGTAAATTAATGACCAAAAACATGGCAGACCATCTAACCCGTGGACAGGTAACACAGGGTAGAAGGCACGACAGCTCTCAAGAGAGTCAATGGACAGTCTGGTTTCGTCTTGATTAGCTATCTGAATGAATGCCTTTTAGTGAATTTTGGTGTCAGAGAACTGGCTGAGGTTTTCATGTTTACATCAGTCCTGTAGATGAAACTTGAAGTGGATTGTGACTTCATCATTGCCAGTCAGCTTTGTCTGATCCTGTCACCTAATTTGATACACCGTAACCTTCTGCAGTTGATACAGAACTTTTAAAGAACTCACATACAACAAATCAGTATTATAATGAAAAATGTTCACTTGCAGTGAGTTAATTTGTTGGCAACAAAACATTCATTTGTATTATAAGACTTTGTGTCACAATTTTGCAGTTCTAAAACTGATGTTAACATGTTGGCAATATTCTACATGACCACCGTTTTACTTATTGCCTACAAGAGAGTGATTAGATGAAGTGAAGTAAGAATGTTTTACCTGTCTACATATAAATCCAAGAAGCAGTTACAGTGCTTACAGTGTGTGAGATCCAAATTTTGTCTGTTATCAGTTGATCTTATGTCTCAAAGGTAGTGTATAAAATTGTCATTTTTCTCAAGAGGGTGGTGGTGGTGGTGTCACTTCTTTTTAAAGGCTTGGAGTGGTGAATGAATGTTTAGTAGGAGTGTAAGACATGGTATATAATTCTTCAGGTTCTGGGAATGAGCACATTGGACTTACTGGACAGTTCTTCCCCACAGGTGACACTGTTCAAAGATCCCGTGTATGAAGATTTTGGATTTAGTGTATCCGATGGTCTTTATGAACGAGGAGTGTACATAAACAGAATTCGAAAGGGTGGACCAGCAGACCTGAGCACAGTTTTGCAGCCATATGACCGTATCCTGCAGGTTTGTTTGTCTCATTTTGTACAGGCATCCCCAGCAGCATTTAAATTATGTATAATTGGCTTCCATGAGATAGACTGTCAGTTTTTTATTTGGCCAGCAGCCACCATTCAAGCTTGTTGACTATATAAAACAAATGTTATTGGTATGGGAAATATAGTATGATGACTTTGAAAATGTGCATGTCTGACACAAAATCAAAATACAGGAAAATTCTAAAGTTACCTCAACTAGTGGACAACTCTTAAAATGAGGCTGAGTAAGCAGTGAAGCATGTGGCTAAGTAAGTTTTGCCTTTCTCTTCAGGAGATAGTAAATTTGTAATTGAAATGTGTATTTAGTTACGTAAGTAAAGAAATTGTTACTGCTATTGTTACTCCTACTGCTACAGCTGTTTTTACTTTTACCACCACCATTTCTGTCATAAGTCTTGTATTATAATTATTTGTAGCAGCAATATGTGAAAAATTTCTGCTGCCCTTTTAGGTTAATGAGACACGAACCCATGATTTTGACTGTTGTCTCACGGTGCCCCTTATAGCCTCAGCAGGTGAGAAGTTGGAACTTACTGTTGCAAGGAACAGTGTCTGTTCATCAGATAATAGGGTGAGTTGCTTGGGTACGGTTGTTTATTATATATTGTGCACTAAGTTTTTTAATTTATCCAGAATAATACCCTCACAGTATGCACATGCAATTGTATATCCCTGTTAATTTACATGACAATTTCCAACATGTTTCAATCCTCAGGCCATCTTCAAGGAAACCATTATGAAACACAATATTTGAACCTTCTGTTATTCCACTGTTGTGCTTCCTAATGGTTTCTCTGAAATGATTTGAGGTTAAAAACGTGTTGGAAAATTATGGTGTAAATTAAGAGCATTATACACCTGCATATGTGTACTCTGAATGTATTATTTTGAATAATTGTGAGTTGTGTTATACCTTTCATTGAAGCTGAGTGACATGGTTCAGAATAGCTTCACTGATATTTCTCAGTGGATATTCAGATATTCTTTATATCCTTGATTGTGATTAACTTTACTGTGATGTATTTTCTCCTTTTCCAATAAGTTAATAGCAGAAATCTTATCACAAATGTAATCTGAGCACTATTTATCAATTATGATTTAACTTGCAAGAAAAGAATATGCACTTATTTGGTCATCATGTTTGTATGTTAGTCCATTAGTCTGTCTCCCATAATAACTATTGAACCTGATGATAGATTTCAATGAAGCTTGGTACAAATAAATCTGAAAGAAATACAAAAATCAGTTATTATATATAAGGGGTGGTACGAAGGTAATGCCTCCTATTTTTTTTTCTCAGAAACTGTAATATAA
The DNA here is from genome assembly GCA_021186555.1 of Reticulitermes speratus. Lineage (NCBI taxonomy): Eukaryota > Metazoa > Arthropoda > Insecta > Blattodea > Rhinotermitidae > Reticulitermes > Reticulitermes speratus. The sequence continues at coordinate 31,224,918 of JAJKFL010000003.1, read as the reverse complement.
CTTACATATATCATGGGTATATACTTTACAAAGTTGAAATTAATTTTTCCACAAAGTCTCCTTCATTAGCAACACACATTTTCCATGTTTGCGTGAATGCTGTATACCGGTCACATAAAACCCTTTGCTGAAGCATCTGAGCTCTTCATGCACGCCATGTTTCAGCTTTTCATCCTCCACGGAATGGCGTCCTTCAGGGGGCAAAAAGTTGGAAGTTGGAGGGTGCTAAATCAGGTTTGTAGGGAGGAGGAGGACTTGATTCATCTTCCTGTTTGGACAAACCCTTCAAATTCTTTGTTTGAATTTCTTTAATGTCTGCATGTATCACTGTGAATTTATTGTGGCATTTCTGTTAAAGAATTCCACTAACAAGAGTCCTTCACTGTCCCAGAAGACGCTAGCCATGACTTTACCTGCAGAAGTCTGCACCTTGAATTTTATCTCATTCATCCTCCCTACAGTCCCAATTTAGCACCCTTCAACTTCCATCTTTTTGGCACCCTGAAGGATGCACTCCAAGGACTCCGTTTTGCAGACGACAATGAGTTGAAACACAGTGTGCGTGAATAGCTTTGACACTTCAGCAGAGATTGTGAACAGGACCAGCATACAGTGTCTCACACAAAGGTGGAAAAAAGTGTGTTGATAATGAAGGAGACTTTGTGGAAAAATTAACCTCAACTTTGTAAAGGATGTACCCATGATGTATGTAAATTCCATTACAATTGTAATTGTAGTTTCTGAGAAAAAAATAGGAGGCATCACTTTTGTACTAATCTTTGTACTAATGATAAACTGCATGGCAGCCACACCCAGCTTCCTCTTCAGTGGGTACCAGGGAATCTTTCCCAGGGGTAAAGCAGCTGAGGTGTAAATCTTACCTCTTTAGAATGCATAGAGCTCTGCCTGCCCTACCCCATGTACCTTCATGTGTGCAAAGGGAAAACTTTACCTTCACCTTTCACTACAGTCCTGCAGAACCTATATTTAGCTTTCAGTGTGATAGTGATAAATAATGACCAGTGCATACTAACATCATATGGAACATCTTATACATGTTAACACAAATATTGGACATTGCAAGTCTTTGAGGTTATGTCTGACAGCTGTGACTGGTGTTAATTATGCACAGAAATGTGTCACTGAATTTTACAGTTACTCTCTTAATTTACAGTTCTTTCTAGCTTCACCCAACAGACTGAAGCATCTTAAGGACACCTGTTTTGGGTTACCATATTTTATGCAGTAAACACCAGGATTTCAGCAGAGTAACACACACTGCATATATGTGGAACTGTCTGTATATGCTCAGTACAACAACTTTATTATCAGTGGGAACAATACTAACTGCTGTTAGTAGACAGCATTGAACTACATGTGCAGCACAACTCATACCCTTGGCCTGCCTGTGAAACTCCTACTTATTTGTCTGTACTTCTTCTTCTTCTTCTCTTTTTTTTTCTTTCTTTCTTTCTTTCTTTCACCAAAGTTTGTGTTCAAGTTACCAGAATTTAATCCTGTAACTTTGGGCTCAAGTTTATGTTTCTTTATCACCAGTATAAAGTAACTGCTTGGCACTTTTGACATTTATGCTTGAACTGATTTAAGGTCTACAGATTTACTTTCACCTTTTGCACAGGCAACAAATACCTATCTATTACATTCTTGTTAGGGGCATTTGTAAACACTGTTACAAGACTCAGTTTGTTTTAAATCCCCCTTAAGTTTATCAATTGACAGTGGTACCAAAACATGTACAATTACTGCTCCACGCTCTCCAGGCAAGTCTGGACTTCACATTGAATGACTACCAAATCAGTTTCCTACTGCCATTCAACATTTTAAAACTTTAATAATGCATGGCTGTGTGATATGAAGAAGTTGCTTATTTAGTTGAAATAATACGTTCCTTGCCCAGAATGGGACTGTTGAAAAATGAGTATTATTTGATACTTGCTGCTCCTGATAACCCTGGCTTTACATTTGGCACTGCCTATGTGATCTCAGCAGTTAGACCATGCTCCGTGAGCTTGTGAAAAACACTGCCACAGTGTGAACCCCAGACTGTTACTTCAGTGCAGTTTCTTTAGAAAGAAGTGCCTCTGTAGTTTGTCCAAAATGTTTGCATGGCATTTTGAACAAGAAAAAGAAAGCATTATGCGGGGGGGGGGGTGGCATGACAGCTACTGCAAACAATGCAGATGTTGCAGGCTCTAGTTCATCCTGTCTCCTTCTGCTGATAACCATAGTAACTACAGCAAGAGTAAACATTACATCCAGTGGCAGTGAGAAAGCACTGCTGCAAATTACAATATCGGATGCACTCAGTCACAGTCTCAATAACAGGAGCTGTGATTTGAGAACACTTGTGCAGGTATATAAAATAATTTACTGAAACAGAGTAACATGGGAAAAACTAGGACAAAACTATGAACTGACTTGGAGACATTGACAGAGTCTCCAAACAGGGATGGTATGGTAACCCTAATCCTGTCCTACTTTCTTCCCTGAATGCCTTCTTATGGTGTAAACTGGTTAAAAGCAGCATTGATTTTTAACTAGCTTGAAGAATTGTCGTCAGTATAAAGTGGAAAGCTGCACATGTTGACCAGACAGGCAAATTTGTTGTACACATCACTGTGCAAAGCATATAAACTCAGTGCAGAAGGTAATTTATACATGTTGCAGGACTGCAATGGTCTACTAACCTGGACTGAAGAAGAGATTTGTTCAGCTCAGTGCCCACTGACCGAAAGTCAGAATTCAGGAACCATCACCAAGACTCTGTAAGGTGAGACGTCATACTGTTGGTGTATTTAAGAACTGTGGTTCATGTAGCACAAATTGTACATCTGACAGAAGATATCTTTTAAAGGAGTTTGGTGGAAGAAATCATGACGTGTTAACCAACCTTGTGACAATGCTGTCATGTGGTTTAAAAGAACAAACAACTAATGAGCTCCATATGACTGATGTTTATTCCCCTTAAAAATTAGTTAGAAGAACACAAAAAGTACATGTGCAATAACATAATGATACCATGTATTTGAGAAGCATGTATCAATCCAGAGTTCTTGTTAGAAACTTGCTGGTAAGTAAGGGTGGTTGGAACATATATGTATGGGATTTGTGATGGACAGCAAGACAGTGAGGTAACTTTAAAAAAATTGACATAATTTGTATGTATTAAAATAGCCATCTACATGCAAAAATCTTTTTATTGTACATTATTTTAATTGAGAGCTGGGATAGTCTTCACAAGCAATACAGTTCTGGAACTTGACCTGTAAGAACAGATGCACATGAAATGAGAAGAAAATGTTTTTATTTTTCTTAAAAGTACTCTCCCTTGATTGCAGCACACTTCACATCTTAATAAAAGTTGCACACAACAGCCATCAAAGGCATCCAAAGCAACTGCTTTTACATTGGAAATTATGGTCTTCTTGTTGTCCTAAGCGTCCTGAAATCTTCTTCCTTTTAGAGTGGTTTTCACTTTATCAAATATAAAAGAGTTTGCTCATGCAAGATTAGATGAGTAAGTTGGGTGGCTGTCTCCACCATGCTGCAGTTCTCCGTGAAGTACTTCATTACAATGGCAGAATGGGCACAGGCATTGTCATGCAAAAGAAGTAAACTGCCTTTTTCTTGAAATTTTGACCTCAACCTGTGTGTTAGCTGTTCACCATTTTTGCTTCAGACACAAATTCTCTGTTGATTGTGCCCTGTTTATCAAGAAAAGTTATCAACATCATTTTGATCCTTGACTTTTGCAAGCGTAACTTTTTGAACCTCAGAGATGATTTTGTTCTCCACGCCATGCTCTGACATTATGTTTCACGATCATGCAGAAACACCCAAGACTCATGTCGAATAATGATATGAGTGAGAAAGCGTGGATGACTCTGACAGGTCTGGATGAAGTCTTTGCAAGTTGTGACTTGTGCTCTTTTGCTGATCCATGAGACTGTGTGGAGCAGACTTCTTACAGATCTTCCTCTTTTCCAAATCCTTATGAAGAACCTGAAAAATCATCTCCCCATTACTGTGCAGTTGACCCTTCATCAATTTTAGGATCATTCAAAGGTCAGTTCATGAAGATGTGCAACTGTCTCCATATTTCAAGCATTTGGTAGCCATCCATTCCTTAGATCATCTTCAAGGTTCTCCTGTCACTCTCTGAATCTTTTAAACCATTCATACATGCATACAAGATAAGGCCTCATTTCCATAAACAGTTTCAAGCATATCATTTATTTCTATAGCTGGTTTCCCAAGTTTGAAACAAAACTTGATGTTTACTCACTGCTCTATGACAACAAAGAAAAACAACTTACATGCAGGGCTGCTATGGATGAACTGATTGAGCTAGAACTTTCTTTTCAGTAATCCCTGACCGTCATAATATGAACCAATGGAAATCAGTTATACTAGGTTTATGTGCCAAACCATATATGCTCAGTAGCATCAGTCTCAGACATATGCCTTCATGGCACACATAGGAACAACTTGACCTTAACTTTCACTCCTTAAATTGGTTTTACATTTAAAGTGACATGTTTTGGCTGAATGGGCCATCTTCATAGCCAGTGACATTCAATTCAGATCTATACGTTCATACATTTCTGTTATAAGTTCTTACTTCATTAGTGAGTACATAAATTTTCATAAAGTTGTGACTGAATATGTACTTTGCAATTTATGTAAGATTTTTTTACGGTGGTACACAAATTTACAACATCAGCATCCTTCATTGCTGTAATTTAGATTAGAAGTCTACAGAAAGACACAACATAAGGAAAAGAAAGAAAAAGTAACAATTTTAATTGTAATAAACTGAACATATATATACAATAATGGTACCAACAAATGCACACAAGTATATTGAAATTAGTTTATATTCACAGTGAGCTCCTACATGGTTCGACCAACCATGTGGCCATCTTCAGGGATGTAAAATACAAAGATTTGATTCATTAAAAGTAGAAAAGTATAAAATGAAATGATAAGTATCAGAACCAATCCATAGATTACAATCATAAGAACCAATGGTTTAAAAGTACATAAATATATACGAGTATTATTACAATAACTTCTGATACTTTTATAATTTCATTTTACACTTTTAATGTACCTAACCTTTGTATTTTACATTCCTGAAGATGGGTACGTGGTTGGCCAAAACATGCCAGAGTTCATTGTATATATATATATATAAACTAATTTCAATCTACTTTTGTGCATTTGTTGGTACCATTATTGTATATATTTGAATAATGCATGAATCAGGGATCATATACAACTTACCCTAATTTAGTGACAAAAGCTTTATGCACAATACAGGGTGGCTAGGTTTCATCATAAATATAAAGCCAATTGAAGGGGTGTATCCTCTTTGCAACAACAATCAAGAGCTTAAAATATTTTAAGTCTCAAACTGTAAGTGGTGTCAGCATACAGCTGCTGACATAATTCCAAACAGTCATGATTTCCCTGTATTTGGGCCAGATATCTGTTCAGCAAATACATCAGTGTGTGTGCCTAAGTCAAAGAAAAATTTTGAATTAATGTTAGTGACTTTATGAGACATATGACTAGATTGAAGCAAAAGAAGGTGGAAACTGCTTGGTGTGGACATCCATATTCGTTGGTAGACAAATGGGTAGTAGACTAGCTAGCATTGATGCAAAGGTCAAATATGCCAGTTCAGTCACAGTATCAGTGTAATTATTTTTAGTGTGTTGTATTCATACAAATATTCATTCAACCTGTGCAGTTACATCATTTAACTATGTGTTTAAAAAGTTACATGTGCTCCATTTGCGATCCTAGAAGTTCAAGGGAAGCCAGTATATTTATTCACTTTCCATGATTTATTGTGCATTGACATTCTGATCTAAAGGCTCTGTGTTCAAATACAATTTTAGACCATGTTACTTGCAAAAATCACATACTGTATAAGCATTATGTTTGTTTGTTTCTTTCTTTCTCTTTCTTTCTTTGTATATTATAAGAGTAGAGGGATTAACAGTAATTTTATATTGGTCAGCCTGATCCTGATATTGGTTGCCCTGTTCTGTCTGCTGGTTGGACTACAACGAAATTCCATCAGATTTATTTGATGCTAGGCATGATGTTGTGTGTGAAATACTGATAATATGTATCGATTGTCACATGAACTATGATAGAACTACCTCAATAAAAGATGAACATATATGCTGATGTACATAGTTGAAATTAGCACAGCATAAAATTGTATTTATAAGTTGAGTTTATTTATTTATGATAATTCAGTTTGTTTTATGAAACTCTGATTTGATTAATAATAAAACTCTAAACCAGAAACTAATATATCCTTTTCTGGACTTCAGACTATGGAAAAATATTGAAGTCAGAAGTTTCATTTGGGAGTTTTCTTGGTCATGCCCTTAAAATAAAAAAATAGACTTCTTACACATGTGCAGGCTGCAGAGTGACCACCGCCATCAGGGTCATAGAGATGAGGTGATGGGTTGATAACACATGCACCTGATACATACTAGTAAACCAGTGCATGGAACAAATCATTGTACAGTGTATCACATTCAGAAAATACAATTACAGAACACATCTTCAAAACAATTTTATTACATTAAATTGAATCACAAGCATCATTACATTATTAAAAGTACAATTAGAAATAGCTGATATTATGCTACATTCAAAATGTCTATTCAGTGCCAGCTGGGTAATTAGGCCACCTGGGACAGTACTGTACCAAGCTATAAATGTTAAACACACATGCATACACATGTATAATCAAGATACAAAAGTGGTAATATGTGTGTGCTACTTAACAGCATATATCTTGATTTGAGAGAAGTGTGGCTTTCCCCCCCCCCCCCCCCCCCCCAATCCCATTCCCCATCCCCAAGCAAAAAATACTTCATTTCTACTTGGAATCTTCAGTAACCCACCACTTAAGAACAAGTGACCCAACTGAAGGCAATCTGTAGGTGATGAAAGGCAGTGGAAAATTGCAGCAAAAGGCATGCATGTGACTCACTTGTGGTTTGGAATCAATTAGGTGGCAAGACCAGAGTATACTTTTTGCTGACTGAAAAAGAGGTTACTTTGATACTGACATGCGAGAAGCAGTAAGAAGTCTTGAATTTGATTACCAAAAATGCTGTAATAGCAAATAGGCTACTACACAAAATACAAGGTCATTACCTTATCTAACATCATTTGTCACATCCCACTGCCATTCCAATTTGCCATGAGTCGGGGTACACACATTTTAGTTCAGTGTTTTGCAATTAATAGTAGATTCTTACGTACCATTCTGCTAAAACTGAAGACATTATATCCTAAATGCTTTCTTTTCAGATTATCTTCACTGGGAAAATTATTATGCTACACTTCATCCTTTAACATGCCCCCCCAAACTGAAAATTGAACACACAGATTCAGGTTTATTGAATAAGGAGGCCACAACCTCAAACAGATTATTCTGTTATGAAAAACACTCTGTAAACAATGTGAAGAATTGTTTATGGCTTCAGCTTTTGTACTGTCTTGCTGAAAAAGAGCACAGGTTCTCATGTGATTGGACAGATGCCAAAAAAATAGTGTTACAATGTGTGTAACATATCAGTGCTAATTTATGGCCTCAGAAAAAAATTGGGCCCCATAATCGTAGTTGCACTCGGCATACTACACACCATTTTCAACATCATGTAATGGCACCTTGTGAATTAACATTGGATTTTCTGCAGACCAGTACCAGTTATTCTGAGAGTTGACATATCCACCGAGATGAAACCAAGCTTCATCACTAACAGAAAGATATTGGGATCCATTTCTGCAGCACACACCTCAGGATGGTAACAGTTTACAAATCCAGTCTTTTTTCACAACCTATGTTCTAGAATTTGTGAATCACATTTGACTTACAGATGAAAATGTATCAGTTTTGTTGCATTTCATGCCGATGATGCAGACATGCCTCTTGCTGCATGGCCTGAGTGATGACACATGCAAACGTGACAGAATTGACTCTCATGTAATGCGTGTGTTGGTGAGCTGCTTAGTGGGCTATGCTTTATACAATATATACCATGTATATACCATTTTATCATTTTCATAGCACAAAACCCCTTATTGCACTGGTGCTGCCTCTGGCTAGTGCCACTTCCACTGTGTCAGTGACCTGTGATATCAGATCAGTGAAAGAAATGTCGTGACCAAATGAGATAAGGTGTACAAGTTTATTGTTGAAACTGCGAATAAGTTAATAATTTTTGGTGTAACATGTGGATCATGTAATGATGATTTGTCATAACAAAATTACAGCTGAGTCTTTAAGAGTTTGGGATTATTTGATTTAGTTTATGTGCTGGTATTTGAGAAAGATGAGGGAAGGAATTTGACATTTATTTTTAGTTAGTGGAAGTGCATTCATCAAAACAAATGTATGAAACAAATTACACACTTCAATTCTAACATGTCCTAAAACAAGTTATCTCACATGACAGCTGCAGGTTAACATAGTATGCACTGCCATAGTTTTAGATTATTTGAGCCTAAAACACTATTGTGAAGTTTATGGAGACATTTTGAACAAATTCAGATATACACAGTATATATAAAAGACATAAACATGACTGTCATATACCAAGTACTAATCTTAGTAATTGTGAAAACGGAATTTGCTATACAGGGCTAAAGTTATTAAATAATCTTCCACCTCAATATAGTCTTCTCGGGCGCACAGCCGCGTCAATTCGTTTGAATACAACGTTTCGGGGACTAGCTCCGTCCCCATCCTCAGGCAAAACTGATTTAACATACAACTCGTCTGTCCCGTGTTTTTCTACCTGCCGCGGCAGGGAGAATCAGACCGGTTTTGTAGTACCCACAAACAGTTAAGTTGGTGGGTGGGCTGTTGACAGTCAACAGCCCACCCACCAACTTAACTGTTTGTGGGTACTACAAAACCGGTCTGATTCTCCCTGCCGCGGCAGGTAGAAAAACACGGGACAGACGAGTTGTATGTTAAATCAGTTTTGCCTGAGGATGGGGACGGAGCTAGTCCCCGAAACGTTGTATTCAAACGAATTGACGCGGCTGTGCGCCCGAGAAGACTATATTGAATCATGTCGCCGCGAAAGTTTTAAAACTTATATCAATCTTCCACCTTCCATCAAAAGTTGAAGTCATGATGTAAAAGTATTTAAGACAGCATTAAAAGAGTATCTACACTCTCACTCCTACACCATACATGAATTTGCCTCAGTAAAAATTCTCAGTTATAACACATGCATGTAAAATGGTGATGGTTTCATTTAATTAATTTTTTGCTTTGACAGTAAGTGGATGTATTTATTTATATTTGTATTTGAAACAAATATATTAGGTCATTACATTGTACGTTTTTGGTTTAGTCCTAAGAAGGATCTGTGAAATGTAATTGTATTCAGTTCTGTGATATTCTATTCTGTGAATCCTTTGGCTTTCTTTAAGTTACGCATTTCAATTTTGTTTTGTCCTAAAATAAGCCCCTTCTGTTATATTTATATCTGCTGATACTGTAAATGAAATTTCTTGTGGAGGTATCAGCCATGTGACTAACAACAGTAATTAACATTTTCAGTAATAAAATTTGTTTATGGAATATTTCTCCTGCATATTCTCAATTGTGGGAACAACTTTCAGATATTCTTAAGCCATGTTTTTATTGCAAGAAAGGCTAAACCATGGCAGTGCCCAAAATTATGTGTCAAAAATTCAAACCCTGATAGAGCACCTCCCAATATAGCACCACCCTCACTTAGTGCCCATGAAAGTCTGTAAACAGAAATTCCCTATTATATAACATTTCTGTTTATCACTACCCTTGATATACCGCCACAAATTGCTGTTAACAAATGGTGGCACTATATCGGGGTTTCACTGTACACTAATTTCATTTATCCAATACTTTGAAAAGTACAGGTTTTACAGTACTGTCAGTACCTTTCTGTCTGATAGGAAATTGACATTGATGTGCTACACACTTTCTAACACCATTTTTCAACACCTGCTTGATCATAATTCTATGCATTGTTCAAAGAGTGTTTTTGGTGACAGAATAATAACCATGGGCTTGTGGCCTCCTCATTCACCAGATCTGAGCCCGTGCAGTTTTTACTTGTGGGGCATGTTAAAGGATGAAGTATATAGGAATAGCCTCACATTGAAGACTATCTGAAAGCAAGCATTCAGGATGTAGTGTCCTCAATTCCAGCAGCAGAACTGTGATGTGCAACAAGCAACATACTTGTTAGATGTGATGCGTGTCTGCAAGTTGAAGGAAGCGATTTTCAGCACCTTACTCAATTATGGTGGGTAAAAACATAACATTAAATGCAATACGTTGAACTAAAACAAGTGGATCACAACTCTCAACAAATTGGAATAGCAATGAACAGTGTGCTGCCTGTCATTGTGCAAAACCGTCTTGATAGACAAGTGATGTAAGTTGTGAGATAAAATAATATTCCTGCGGATCAAAATATGAACAGTAAATAATTCCAGTGACAAATGACACTTAAACATAATGATACCAAAGATCAAATTTATTTAAATAATAGACAGTTATTACTGATAAGCCATCGTCATATACACAGGCTGGACATCAGATTACATTTTGAGACGAGAGGTTATGTCTTAAATAATTATTATTACAAGTAACAACTACTGTGATATGCATTTTTAATATTCGATACATAATTTACACAGTGCAAATAATAGGCGATTATCGTGACTTGCCTAAAACCATTGGTATCGCACGTTTTTCAGGAATTATAGGCTACTCGCTTTAATCGAATATTTCCTCGTAATAGAGTGAAACCCGCTTAAGAGGACCCTGTTTAAGAAGTTTTCCTTTATAAGATGTTAGGATAATTCTGTACCAACATTTTCCGATAAGATTAACACTGCATTGCATTGGCCTTTTCAGACATTTCTCCTTAAAAGTATTTTCCGCCCAAAAAAGCATGAAAGCTCATGAAGGAACGAATTTTTAACATTCTTCTCCTTTTTCCCATCAAAATTTAAACAGTTTCCCCAATTTGCCATTCGATCAATTTGAACCCAACATACAGTGATGAACAACACTATGGGAACTCACTCTCACATTGGACACTACTTGAGGTACGATTCTAATAAGATTTCGATACGATAATCTTACGATAGATTCTACCTGTTGTTTCAAATGGGACTTCGCACACTGAAGACGATGACGATATGATCACGACAGGCCGGTGCGATACAATGACGACCACAGATCATCTAGTATATGACGACTCGGCCTGCTGTGTCTTGTATCGGTCAGTCATAAACATATCACCACATATGCATGATCCATGCCCCAGAAGGCAGAAGTATCACGGGCTTTACAGTACCGTGTTAGGTTATGTAAACGTGAGTGCGGAAGGAAATATTAAACTTGTGGAGCTTGTTTGAGAACACTCCATTTTGTATAACTGAAAGAGAGGACAAAATTTATCTTGTGTGGAAAACATGGGAAAAGAATTGAATGTATCAGGTAAGAGAATTTATGCTGAATATAATGTAATTAATTTAAAAACGTAATATAAGCTTACTGTCGTGGGTACTCATTGTTTCTGATACAATTTGTGATGTTCATACTGAAGCAGTTTATACCGTCTGAGTTTTCGAGGCCTGTAACGTGCCGTATTATCTATTATCATCGCATTGCAATCTTATCGCAAGTAACGGTTTATCCGTGGAACTTAGCGGTGACATCACGTTCCGGCTCCGCTGTCACTTATTTTTATATACGCACTTCCCGGCACGTGCTACTGAACAACGTGGGCGTGGCGAAGCGTGAGTTTAATGGAGCGCATTGTGACGGTAAGTGTTTTAACTGTAATTTGATGAACTTGTAGTATCCTGTGTGTAAAGTTTTGTCTTCATTTAAAATTGCATCCGTGTGTACAGTGTTTATACTGTAGGGCCATTAATGATTCAACACGTGATCAGCAAGAATACTACAAAAACTGTCATAAAAAGTAAGCTGTTGTCAATTCAACTGCACATCATAAAAAAAGGTGGTTGCTACTTAAAATGTACCTCCTCAAAAAATCGCTATGTACTTAGCATTTCTGTGTCAACTTTAAATATGAGACACAGCAAAATATAACGAGGTAGAATCGGTATTCCTGAACTAGTTCTGGCACAAAGGGGCTGTTGTTCATCTAGCAGTTGTGCTTCTAAAAATATGTGTTGTCTTGTGTTCAAAAATGTGTCAAAATCATTAAACAAGGTGAAAATTGAAGTGTGGTTTGGTGGTGAAGATGTATCATTTAATACAGAATTTATATGAAATAATAATATAGTAAAGTGGCAGATTCATTACAGAACTATGAAATAATATTTTAAGCATATTCCTTTAACAAATCTTCCCATGTAGTAAGCCTAATTTTTTAAATTTTCCGAAACTGTCTTAAGAGGGTTTCACTATGTAATGTAATATCTTCACATTTGGCCTGATGATAGTTTTGTGAGAAAGCCAAAACATGCAGCAGTTTTATCTTCTAACCCTTCAGTGACACTGGGGATTAAGTTCCAACTACTGCCCAATACATAGTGGTTTTAAATGTATAGTACTATAGTCAAACATTATTTGGTATATTTCTTGTTTGCAAGAGATGTATAGAGACCATTAGACTGCTAGCCCTCAGTTATGGGTGATGGTTCAAAGCCATGCACAGAAAATGTAACAAAACTCAAGTGTAGGACATGTTCTTCATGTACATACTATAATAAAACTTACAAAGCAGGTTTAATTCAAGAAAATGTCACAGCAGGACATACGTCCAGTGCTTCAGGAACCTTCATGGTTCAGATCCTTGCTGTGAGCAACTGCCAAAGGAACTAACTGACTAATTCCAAGAATTAATGGTGATAACTTGAAGTACAATTTACCAGAGAATGCGAAGACCATTGCCTGACATTACAGTGCCTCACACCCAAGGCGCCACAGCATTTCTTATACGGACCAATGGGAGTTTGACACTCTTATCCAAGTGGATTCTTGAACAATGATGGGACATTCCAACAGTATGAAGGAACCGGTCACAATCCATTAGATTCACTTGAATATCACGAGTTCTTCTCATGCGAACTGAAACGGAGGACACTCGATTTTTGAAGTGTGCCAGCAGGTGGATCCAATAGGCAAAATTCCTATTTGATTCCTTGTGATCTTATTTGCACACAACTGGATGTCCCAAGTACAGTTTTAACGACAGAAGTTACAGGATAGGTGGTGCATGACCACAATTACTGTCTGGTGAGCAGTTTAATCCCAGGAGTAAGGATGTGTCATCACAAGCATGGACGATGGATGCCTCAGTTATGTTAGCACAGTTCTCTTGGAAAGGAACGATAAAAGTGCTATTAAAGGAGTTAATCACACCTAACAAACAATCACTTCTGTGGTTTTCCAATCACAGTGATTATTCGCCATCAGTGCTTCAGTGCAATCTTTATCTGGGTCTCCCTGTTAATTAAGTAATTCTAATAAAAGCATATCATAGTGAAATCATCTTATTTATTTTATAGTGCAGTGGCTATGTGTTTCAGCTGACTGTAAAGCCATAATGAGGGCAACCCTAGAACTACAAGGCCCTGTGATTTTCCCACTTTTTAGTCATTCTTATAGGTCAAATGGACTTATATGAAATATACATGTATGTATCAACACCCTACACCTATTATGTCTTATTAAACAACAAACACGTTTATGCTCCTACATCATTGTCAGTCTCTCTTAACCTAGGATATTGTTTCTACCAGTAGTCTCTTCTGTGTATGGTAAGGCTCCATCTTTGTTTATTGCACTGCATGTATTCAAATTATGTCTTCTTTTTCCCCCTTTTTCACCAACTGCACATACAGTTTTATCATACTGCTGCACTTGTGTAAGTGTATGTCAGTGTCTTGCGCTGTGGTTCTGCTGCAATGTTTACCCTTGGCATTCCTCATTTCAGCAACAAATCAAAAGCCTGCTGGACACTGCAATGTTTTACTCATTTAGGATGTTGCCTTGTGATGTGCCTGTTTTAGAATTACTGTCAACACATATTGCATCATACAGAAGAAATGCACAAGATGAAAATTCTAAATCCATGAATGGTTATTAGATATGCTAGATGGACTAATAATTGAGTGACACTATGGAGACAAGTCAAAGAACAATTATGAGGTACAAATTTTATCAGAAAAGCGTCCTGTACATTCAAGATAGGACATCATGATGCCATAAGCAAGAAGCAGTAATATTTTTCTGTAACATTTCCACCCAAAAAGGAAGCTGTCTTATATTTGTTAGAAATATGGAATTTAGGAACATTATACAGGGTGATTCAGGTGGATAGGTGAATATTTTGGGAGGTGATAGGATTGGTCATTGTGAAAAAAAAAGTTCATATGAATATGTGTCTAATTCTGAATGGTTACTGATATAGAGCTGTTTGAGTATACAAATACAAAAGCATTGTGAATGGTAATAGAGAAAGAGAAATTACTTATTGTTAATTTAATTTTAATGTAATGTTTAAATGACAAATTTGATACACTGAAATGACAAATTTGTTACAGTTCACAATAAATGTCCAAGAATCCCGTCAAGGTCAATGCACTTTGCAACTCGTGCCAAGATTACGTATTGTTCGTCTGAGTTGATCTTCACGTTTATTTATGCAGGCAGCAGCATCCAAAATGTAAACAAGCAATTTGTCTTATGTATCTACCGTTCTTTTGTGAACTTCACTCTTCACTCAACCCCACAAACAAAACTCTAATAGAGTTAGGCTTGGAGATTCAAACAGCTCTGTCTCAGTAACCATTCAGAATTATACATGTTCATACGAACATTCTTTTCTCACAATGACCGATACTATCACCTCCCAAAATATTGACCTTTCCTCCTGAATCACCCTGTGTATGAATACACATGGGTCACTCCAGAAGTCATGACTTCTTCTTCGTTTCCTCCTCCTCCTTGCCTTCTCCTTCTCCTCCTCATCCTCCTCCCACCCTCTCCCCTCAAAAAGATGTGGCAACACAGGAAATGGAGTAAATATGTGAAACAATGTGACATGTACATGTAAATGTTACCATCAGATGGGGTATATGTATAGGAATGTGCACACATTTCACACGCAAATACCATGTTAGTAACCTCATTCATAAATGGAAATCCATAAAATTGAACAATGTTCATATATGAAAACAGCAGTGCGCAATGTCAGATTTGCACAGAAGTGCCACGCAAAGTTGCAGGATGCACTGAGTGATTGTGCCCTGCTGTGTAGAAAAGCTGCAATGTGGGTACAGGTACTCAAAAGTAAAATAGTGTAAACTGCTGACAGGCATCAGACTTTATATTCTATGTTTCTTCACACAGACGTGTCAGTAACCATAACTGAACAGTGCATGCATGAAGACAGGCATTGGACTGTGAAGGAATTAGCTGAGCATACAGGGATTTGTGGGTCTACAGTGCTCCAAATTTTAAGATGGGACTTAAAAATGCAAAAGACAGCTGCCAGCTGGGTGCCACATTGTTTACCTGTGGTGCAACAGTTGACAGATTAGAAGACATGTTGTATCAGTCTGGAATGATTGTGTTGCCAAGGGGACAGCATGTTACACTGGATAACTGCAATCAGTGAAATGTGGGCAAGGGCCTATGACCTTGAACTGGAACTGAAGAGACAGTCCTTTGACTAGCGTCATCCAAAATCACCATTAAAACACAAGGTTTGACAAAATCTGCAAACCATGAAGCTGATGATCACTATGGCATATAATGTCCAAGGTGTTCTTGTGTGTCATCCCACTCCACAGGATCAAACTCTGGATGCACGGTATTGTAAGTCATTTCTGCAGTAACACCTACATCATGCACTTTGAAACCAGCAAGCAGAACTGGTTTAAAACACCATCATCCTACACGATAATGCTACAGCCCGCTAGGCAGACAATGTTATCATCATCCTCTGGCACAGGGAATGGCAAGTTGTAAGACACCCTCCATGTACTCCTCACTTCTGTCCATGTGACTACAGTCTGATTCCCAAACTAAAAGAGCCATTGTGTGGGAAACACTTAGGAAACAGAGAGGAAATTTTAACAGCCATTCAGCACAAGATGGCACAGATTAGTATGTCAGATGATGCCGATGGTATTTGCAACCTTCCTCATTAGAAAACGGAAGGGCGGGCACCAAAGTGACCCATGCACTTCGGCTGTTATTGATCTTTAGTGCAACCCTTTAGCTCATTCATTCAGCAGTCCCACACCTTAAACAAAGTGCAGTATCTTAATGACAGAAATGTCTTCAGAGTCACCTGGTTTCATAAAATGACAACCCAGGTGCATGAATCTTAGTGTGGCCAAAGCCTCACAGTCACAAAGAACGTGTGAGGCTGTTTCAGATTCCTGTTTGCATCCATCACACTCGGGACTGTTTACCAGCCCCAGATTAAATAGGTGTCCTTTTAAATGACAGTGTCCAGTTAGCAACCCTGTCATTGTTCTTAACTGGTTTCTGCTCAGATTGAGGAATTCACCAGTTTTCTTTTGCAGAGGGTTTTTTAAGAAAGCCCTTAGCCTGCCTTTGTCCACGTATGGACTGCCAATGCTCCTCTTGGTTCCTACTTGTCCAGTCCCTGATCACCTCCCTGGCAACCTTTGCAGATATACCAAGTGCAGGCTCAGGTCCTATGAGTGAATGTGAAGAGCCTTGTCTGACTAACTGATCAGCTATTTCATTTCCATCAATTCCCATGTGTTCCAGCACCCATACCAGTTGGATCCTGTTATGTTCTGCCAGTTTCACCAGGGATTGGTGGCAGTCCCAGACTAATTTGGAATTTATCTGGAAGCTGTGAAGAGCCTTGATGGCTGCCTGACTATCAAAGAATGGAGATGTTCCTACCTGTGTAGCGCTTTTCTATATTCTCCATTATACAAGCCTTAATGGCATATATTTCAGCGTGGAATACCGTGGTGTGGAGCCCAAGATTGAAGCTGTGCCCCCTACTCAAGCCCCATCTATACACCCCAGCACCAGTGTCTTCATTGGTCTTTGACCCGTCTGTGTACCAGACCAGGCCCCCTTTGCTGTCTAGGTTGAATCTGTTCTGCCATTCACACTTGTCAGGGAACTTGACTGTGAATGGCTTGTGGTATGCATATCTCAGAAGCATCCTGTCAGACCGCATCTGTAGGATGGGTTCATGCTCCATATCCTGAGATTTTTTGGTGTGGCCAAAGTTAGTGGATTTAGGTTTCCACTGTTGGTTACACATTAGCCTGTAGATCTCTGCCTGGGCCTCCGCCTCAATCATAACAAGAGGAGGAAGTCCCAGGAGGACCTCCATTGCAGCCGTTGGGGTCGTCTTCATCGTCCCTGTAATAGCCAGACAGACCAGTTTCTGTAGCTTACTGAGATCCTACTGACATTGTATCTGACCCTCGGCCACCAAACCATGGAGCCGTAGTTCAATACTGGTCTGATCACCATGGTGTACATCCAATGCATCACCCGGGTTTCGGACTCCAGGTTTTACCAAATGTGCCCTTAAAGGTCCAAAAAGCCCTGTAGGCCTTATTCATCACAATTTTCAGCTGTGTCTTCCATGTCAATCCCTTGTCCAGAATAAGTCCAAGGCATTTGACCTCTGTAGTCAGCTGCACAGTGTGTCCACAAAGGGTTGGTTCCTTTAGGTCCCTTAAATCTCTCTTCTGGGTAAATGGTGCTATCACCATCTTTTGTGGATTGAGAGACAGCTGTGTCCTACCACACCACTGTTGTACCATACTCAAAGCCTCCTGTAGAAACTCTGAGACAGTGTTTGAGAATTTTCCACAGATAAGTATAGCAATGTCATCTGCATACCCCAGTGTACAGTAGCCATTCCCACTGAGTACTCCTATGAGTTCGTCCACAACCAGGCTCCAAAGCAGAGGCGATAGAATGCCCCCTGTGGACAGCCCCTGGCCACAGACCCCTCCAGAGTTTCTCCTGCAAGTGTGGCTGTGATTTTCCTGCTACCCAGCATGGAGCCAATCCAGCGACAGATCGTGTTTTCAAGCCCATGCCGATTGGCAGCCTTTGTTAGGATGTCAAAGGAGGTGCTATCAAAAGCTCCCTCAATATCTAGGAAAGCTCTAAGTGTAACTTCCCTGTTTTCCACTGCTTCCTCTATATGTGTGGTCACATGATGCAGTGCAGTTTCAGTGGACTTAGCTGGTTGGTAGGCAAATTGGTATCGATGTAGGGGGTGTAGCTCCAAAATCTCGTCCCTAATATGCCTGTCCACCAATTTTTCCATCTTTTCAGCATGAAGGACGATAGACTAATAGGACAATATGCCTTAGCCTCGGTATTGTTGGCCTTCCCGGGTTTAGGGATAAACATCACCTTGACCTGCCTCCAAGCTTTGGGTATATACCCTCTTGCTAGGCAGACTCTAAAGATATGACACAGATAAGTCGTTAAGTGTTTGACTCCTTGTTGAAAGAGAGCAGGTACAATTCCATCAGTCCCTGCCAATTTAAATGATTTGAATGTGCTAATCACCCATCTTATTTTAGACTGATCAATGACCTTTTTAAACAGTTCCCAGTCCTCCCTGTGGGCAGCAAATGCTCTCAGGTTTGGCTGTCCCAGTCCTTCCAAGGTTACTTCTTCTCCAGCAGACCCTGGAAAACAAACTCTTATATAGTTCCCTCAGGGTCTCTTTTCCAGATTGTGTGTAACGGCCATCAGGTAGTTTAATAGATTCCACCCTGTTGGCCGACTGACTGGCCATGATCCTCATGAGTCTGGCCCTGTCAGGTACATCCGCGATCCCCCGACAGTAGTCCCTCCAAGAGGATCGTTTGGCTTTTCTAATCTCTTTGTTGTAACAGGTGAGGGCTGTCTTATATGATTCCCAGTCACCTGTCCTTTTAGCATGAATAAAAAGCCATCTTGTTGAAGTTTTAAGGTGGCTCAACTCTTTGTTCCACTGAGGAACCGTCCTTGGCGAGAGAGCCACCCTGGCTGGACAGTTTTGGTGATAGGACGAGAGGATGGCCTGTTGCAACATGTCAACAGCCAGTTTTACATCCCGCACCAAGTGTAAAACTCTTGGTACACCCCTAGATTTACCTTTAGGTCTTCCCGACAGGATTCCCGATTGGTTCTCTTGGGGTTGCGATATGTGAGCCTGGTAACTTCCAGGTCACCCACTTGAAACACTATGTACCTGTGGTCTGACAAAGGGATTTCATCAGATACATGCCAATTAGTCACTACGTCCCCTATCTCGTCAGTCCCTAGTGTCAAATCTATAACCTCCTTCCTATTACTAATTACAAAAGTAGGCTCGTTACCTTTATTAAAAATATTAAGATTTCTGCTAACCAAATATTCCATTAAGCATTCTCTTTGTGGATTGATGTCCGTGTTCCCCATATAATGTGGTGTGCACTGGCATCACATCTAATGAGCTGCAATTTATTCCTACTGCAGTAGTCGACTACTCTTAACCCCTTTGACGGCGGTGGTTCGTCTGAATCATAGGGGAGGTATGCAGAAGTAACAGTACGTTCCCTCTTGCTTCCTCCTCTAGTGTAAGTCATCCTCACCGTCTTCACATCCCTAGAACAGAGCTCTGACAGTGGAAAGGCATGAACTGTGTTTTTGACAAAAATGCAGGATCTAGGAGCAATACCGGGTCCAGCAGAAAACAATGTCCCCCTTACATCGCACAACCCCCTTATTCGGTCCCCATAAACCCAGGGTTCCTGAATAAGTGCTATATCTGTCTCCCCTGTAGCAAGTTTTTGGCTAAGGAGTGCTGTCGCCGCCTTGCTATGGTGCATATTAATTTGAATAAATTTACATTTTTGGGACATCTTGTGCCCATTTATTCCTGACTTTTGTTTGTCAGATACTCAATGTCCCTAGGTTTGCTGGGAATACCAGCTCCCTGGGGTGGTTCACCAAACTGGCTGGCCCCCTGTTGAGCACAACTAGGCAGGTTCTTCTGCACCACAGCGTCCCTGCTTTTGACAGGTTTTTTATTTCGTGTTTTCTCCATAAATGTCCCACTAGTAATGGGGAATAACAGTCGCCACCCACAGAGCCCCTTACGAGTGGAAGGCATAAATACAATGGGGTGTTGCCTGGTGCCATAAGGGGATCATTATGGGCACTGCTATCACCACCCCAGTGCCATGTAGCCCTCAGCACCTTGGCTTGGGTGGTCCCTGTTAGCCGCCTACAGACGTTGCCCTCCTCCGCGACGGGGACCCCAGAGGTTGGTTTCTGCAGGAGAATCTTCCTCATTGTTGACAATGAGCCATAGATAATCTCAGTGACTACTTCGAAGCTTGTTAACAGTTTGCACAAGTAGTTTGTGTTGTACTGTTTGTTCCCCATTCACACTGCATGCCACAATAAAATAATAAAACCATGACAGCCGCGCTCTTTTGGGATATTACGCAGCATCAAGTGGTAATCCTTTACTGACGTTTCAGGACAACATATCGTTCCCATCTTCAAGGGTCAAGAAGTCCAAGTCACCTCAAAATTCTAGGCAACAAGAGAGTGACAGGAAGCAAGTTTTGAATTGAGGACCCACAATTATTAAGTGCCAATGTATAAAATTTAGTCACCCAGGTGACCTGACACTTGGGATTTGTGTACCCTTGTGCTACACACTTTCAAACATACATAGCTCACTACATTTATAGTGTTGCAGCCTTTTAAAAAAAGTAGTTTCCATAACTTATGGAGTGATCCTCATATATTAGAGGAATTACCATGTTTTAAGTTTATCAGTTGTATTTACAATTATAAATGTCTCCTCATATAACTGCTTGTTTAAATTAACTGTTCTTGTCCAGAATACCAAAGTGACTTATGATTCTTCTCAGATGTACATTTTTACAAGCTTTTATTCATTAACACAGTGAAATATCCAATCCAAAGCATGTAACAAATCAGACCACAATTTAACTATATCAACAACAATCACATTTCAAGGTGGCAAAGGCTAGAAATAAGTGTCAACATATATGGTTAAATTATTATATATAGTTTTAGCTATTCAAAACTCCCATTTAATGGATGTACCATATATCCTTTTGAGGAAAAAATGTTTCCATGCGGTATTATCAGTAATTTTATATATATATATATACTACAGTACAAGACGTTACTTATGAATTTGACACAAAATACAATTCTGTACTCATACAGTGGACACTCAAGCAAGAGACATCATGTAAACACCTCAACTCATGAAAAAAGCAAGGGAAATGCAAATCAAATGACAAATAAGACAATGTTACAAAACATGTTTCTAAAATCATTCTTAAAATAGGAAGATATGTACAACAACACAAACGTCATGGAGCAAAGTCCCTCTATACATATCATTGCCCAGTCAGTCAAGAAATTCCCCATGTTTTATGGAACCAAAAGGTTAAATACCATGTTCACAAGAGCTTGCTGCTGGGTGTACCTGTCCTGATGAATCCAGTTCACAACAATTCCATTTCTTGGATATTAATTTTAATATTATCCTCCCATCTGTGTCCACATCTTCCAAGTGGTCTCTTTCCATTAGGTTTTCCCACCAAAACTTTGCAAGCATTTACCTTCTCTCCCATGCATGCCACATGCCCTGCCATCTCCTCCACCTTGATTTGAACATCCTAATGATCACTGTTTATAAAACACTGACAAAATGCACTTCACTTTTACTTTTTATTATATATTAATAGACCCCTACATGTGTTTCGGTTTATGCAAAAACCATCATCAGGGGTTCAAAATTACGTACATTCTACATCCAGTGTCATTTCTGCCCTTATAGTTGTGCAATATCTTAGTATCTACATTGGATGTAGAATGTACGTAGTTTTGAACCCCCTGATGATGGTTTTTGCATAAACCGAAACATATGTAGGGGTCTATTAATGTATAATAAAAAGTAAAGTGCATTTTGTCGGTGTTTCACAAACAGTGAACTGTGAAATATGCACGGTGAAACTAATATAAAATCCTAATGATATTTGGCAAGAGTACAACCATTGACACTCCTCATGCAATTCTCCCCAGCCATTACTTCCTCCCACTCAGGTTCACAGTGCAGGAAAAACAAGCACGTTATGAATTGTCATAGTACCCATGCTATAGTATAATATAATTTTGATTATACAGTTCATGTACAATTCATGCAAGCTTATTAGCAAAAACACATCATAAGTACATTTTGTATCAACAAGGTCTGTAGTTAAGCTCTTATTACCAGAACACAAAGTAAAATTCAGTTATAATGCAGTTTGGAAGCAAGAATACAAGTATAAAACATATCATAAATAAAAGTTCTAAAACCAACATAATCTTTGGAAACAATAGCAAAACGTTTACCATAAATTCTACCCTGTTAAATACAGTGCAATCATCTGAAAGCTTCCCATGAATAATTGAACCTTCTGCCCAGGCAGATAAATGATAAAGGCAGATGAACAATTTTCAGGAAGTTGTTAGATAGTCACATTATATTATACACACTCTTTCACATAATGACGATTAAAAACAGCCCAACAACTCCAAATGCTTTTCTGTTTTTCTGGCAGCATGTGTAGGTTATTTTTAATCAGAGGTCACAAAGTCAATAGGTCTTAACTGTAGTGAATTTAAAATCTGCTATATTAGTGTCAGAAGCAAAGCAATTTACTTTCCTACATACTTTATGGCAAGTAACTTTAAAAGGAAGAAAATGTCTCCTGGACAAAATCCAACCTCAGAGCTCCTAGTCTCATACCCATGCATGTTGTAGGAAATATTAAAAGTACTGGCAAATACATTCAGAATGTCACAGAATCAAACTGTGTGTGTGTGTGTGTGTGTATTGTTGCCATGTAGCAGGCCATTCATTAGTTGACAGTGTTACAGGTATCTCCTCACTCACACAATGTTGCATTCCTAGGAGTAGTTGCATAAAGCAAACATTTTATTCCAATAGCAATAATGTTATAAGTGCAGGCACCCTACCAGAAAATTTACCTAAATACGCTTTTCTGTATGAAGAAGGCCAATGAAATTACATTAAAGCCAAATTACATTAGAATGCAAAGGTGACAACAAAATTTATGTATTAATTAAATAGAAGATTCTCTGATGTGAATGTTACAGGTTAAATTTCTGAGCTTAATAATTATAAATAGACAAACTCTGATGATCACATTAAAATACAGAAGTTTCTTATTGCTCAGTACATTCCTCACATTCCTTGCAACAACTCTGTCTAAATTGACTTATGTTAGGTGAACACGAAGCACATGTACACACTAGAACAAGAACCAAGAACCCACAGAAACGAATGAGATCATGTGACTAACATTAATCTGAAAAATTACTTAACTTCTAATTGTCAATGAAACTGATCAAAAGAATGAAGCTTTGCAACATTACATTTAATCATTACATAACTCTCTAGCACTCACATGTTTCTTTATAGCATAAAATTAAGTTATGCTTGTTACTTATGACATCCAGCACATTACCATTGCAAGAAGTTGCAGTAGGGTGAGTTCAGTCAAACAAGACCCCTGAGTAACAATGCATTAGCCTTATATTCGCAAGGCATTATGTTCATATTTGTACTATGCAACCAACTACACTGAGGTTTTTCATATTTTTCCTTAGTGCTTCCAAGTGTGACAAAAAGAACACTTTGAGATATGCCATAATCACAGAAAACAGTCCAAATATGCTTTTAAAATTATGTGTAGTTACATGTGAACTGTTTCCGCTTGCTGAAGGCAGAGATGTCAACAGACAAAACAATAATGGGTTTACAACAGGGTGGATGCAGAGGCAGGGCTGAAGGGAATGTTTGTTGCATAGTTCTCAGCACAGCAGTTGTACATATGTGGAAGTTGAGTATGTGTCTTGCATTGGTGGTGACAGTTTTTAGTTCAACAACAGCAGAAAAGAGCATACTTAATTCCTTGAAATAGTGTTGTGATTTCCATTATGAAACATAACATGTGATTTGTTTGTATATAGTGTTACAACAGGGTAGTGTAAACAGTGAGTTTCACAAATATGAATCAGGTACAACAAAATGTAAAATAAAACAATAAAAAGAAGCAATGAAGAAGCAGAAAGGAACCGTAGACAAGTTCATCATGCATAAGCCTTTTGTGATGGGGTGGGTGTGTGTCAACATCTTACAGGACATAAACCTGTTGGTGAAACAGGCAACGGTTTTCAGAAGACCAATGCCAAGTTATTTAGTCCAGCTGAAACTGATAAACCATTAAATATTCCTGACCCCAGCACTTTGTGTTAATGATAATACAAGATGTGCATTAGTAAGATACAAGCCCATTTAAATCAGGTTTGATACTTCACCATCCCTGACCATAACAACACCTGACAAAATTTAAGAATGGTGATAAAGAAGAACACAGCTGGAAAATTTACTCCATAAAATCCAGTGTTTTATCTTCTTACTCCTGTAAGGTTCTAGATCCATTGCAGCACGAGAGATCTAAGGATGGGTTTCATTCATGCCAATACATTCACAAAACACTGGAATCCTAAAAAGGTAGCTACCATCCATTTTGGTTACATGGCAAAGTGAAGGGAGTTAGAAATTAATTTATAAAGACCAAGTCTACAATATATGGTTTATCTCAGACATTATGTGAAACAGAATGGTCCCACATAACAAGTGTTTCTGAAGACTTATGGCAACAGCAAATCACTAGTTGAGAGGAATATCATATTCCTTGGGAACATGGACAAGTTGTGTTATAAAAGTAATGGTGACTTTCTTGGACACACTGAATTACTGATGAAGACTGATCCAGTAATGAATACACTTGATTAACAATGAAAAAAATACCATTACTTTAGCCTCACAGTGCAAAATGATCTGATTGGTAGTTGTCTGCAGAAGTTCCCAGATCAAACGTGCATTCACTGCAGATATCTTGTGCTGAAGAGGAAAAGGTGCATACACGTTTAGAACATACATTCCAGAAAACATCAGTTCTTCCATTACCTCCACACTTCTAGTTATGCATGGTACCAAGACCCAGTGTTTTTGAAACTGATGCTTTATTACCAGCTTACTCCAAATCTTAACCTGGCCACAGGAAATCCAATGTGGCATGGAGACTAGGAAGCAAGATGTATGACAAATGCAGTACTTTTCTAGGCATTAGCCATGGAGCACTGATATCTGTAATTGTTTGGACTGGTAATGTTGGAAGCAACATACAATGTATCATCTGCATGGTGTTCTGCCAATCCAGTCATTCTGGTTTAATCAAGCAGGAAATGTCTCCCACAGTAGAAGATAATCTGTGAGGTTTCCCTAATGAAGAAATCATTAAGTCTGAAGTTATTGATATCATGTATGTTGTGATAAGTTTTGAAAACGTCAATCAAGATAACGTTGAAGAATGGCAGCAAAGTGATGCATGTGAACCAGGCTTCCAGTACATGAGAGACTGGGACAATGCCAGTGCTGCTGCAAAACAAGAAGGAGAGAGGGTTGGGAGAATGACAGTGAAGAAGAAAGAGAAAGTAGTGAGTATGTTAGTCACAGCAGTGCTAATGTGTTAATGCTCTGCTTGATTACATGTTTCAGAGAGGGCTTGAATACAGACATTACAACTGCCAGGGCAGTTTACTGCTCAAGCATATAATAAGCTGCTGTGTCGGAGCCTGCATGCCCTCAATACCCAAGTGCAATCTGCATAATACAAAGATCATGCTACAAAATGCAACACATACTGGCAGTGCCATAAATTTGGTTTAGGAACAAAAAGGTTAACATAATTGTACTTCTATGGTAGTGACTTGTAATTATCCCAAAACATGAAACTAATATGTTCACTGCATATAAGTGTTCATTAACTGAAGCACTTACGGAATGATATCAGACCTTTCAGAGTGCATGCCAGCACTTACAATGACTGTCATACCGTAATGTGGTAATACAAAATGTTACTACCCTCAATAAATTTTGGACTAACTACTGGGATCTGGCATTTTTCCATCAGCATGTCTTCTTCATTCTGGCTTACCCTGTACATTATGTGCAACACTTGCAAAATGATTAATATTTGTACAGCTGAGTCAGTGATTTTCCCTCACTCATCTGCCTCCCCTCAGCCTGCCTTCCTCACTCCCACCAGTTGCCACTGCTACACACACACACTCTCTCTCTCTCTCTCTGTATTCTTGGTTCATCTTTTGGTCAGCTTCAACAGGCGATGCAGGGGACATGTACAGTGTAGGTATGGTGGGGGAGTAGGCAGCTGACTGTAACTCCCATTACCCATGTTCTTTCATTGACTCAGCCATAGTTGTGAAATATCAGAATACAAGCATGCTTAAATAATTTCTTTCCACTACTATCTGCAACTTAAAATTACTCAAAATATCATAATTACAAAGGTAATTCAGAAATGACTGGGACTACTGGCAACACTGTATGACACCTGCTAACTAGGTGTCCCCCATCCCATGCACCTATCGACTGAGATTGGTACAGCACAGTATTTATGCAGGGGGTGGCAGCAGTGGCTATCAGCAGTGTCCTGCAGCATATGCATTTCTAAGTTAAGTCGCAAGCATCAGTGTACATGTCAAGAATGGTGATTATCACAGGCAACATATGACTGCACTGCTGCCGTGGAAGGAAGACACATCAGCTTCTGACATCACTATCAGTTCAGAGCAGTCAGTGGCAAAGCAGCATCTGCCCACCATACTGTCTTCTGATGGATGGTGGCATTCAACAGCAGAAATGAAACTGAACATATGTGGGTCAGCCCAGCCCAACCTGCAGCAGCCTACATGTTGGCAATGCTACAGTGTGTCCCTAGGATCATGGGAGACAGGACGTTTGATGAACTGCAACATGAAACATGCCCGTGTCATGCAACAGTTCCTGTAATAGTTCATCAGGATGTGAAGACAGAGTGTGCACACCAGGTGTCATGGGACTTAATGCCAGAAAAAAGATGTGGGTGCAAACATGTCAGCTGCCATAATTCATGATGAACATTGTGACAGTTTCTTTGCCAAGCTGTAAACATATTCTTCTAAAGAAACGACTATGTAGTGGAAGTATGATGAAAGTCCTCAGCCTAAGAAATTTCAAGCAACTCTCTCTGCTGGAAAGTAGATGACCATTGTCTTCTGGGATGTGCAGGGCATCCCGATGGTGGAGTAGCTTTCCCTGGGGACAACAGTAAAGTCATTTACCATGGCATCTTCATATGTTATCAGAAAATCACCCAATGACACAGAGACAAATGGGCAGAGAAGTGTCAGTGCTGCATGACAGTGTCAGACAGGCCACACAACAGATGTCAAAAACACACACTGGAGTCCCTAGGATTCACTGTCCTACCATATCCACCATTCTCACCTGCCATTTGACATGACAAAGGACCTGCTACACAGCCACCACTTCACAAGCAACTTGCAGTGTTGTCTCCAAGTCAGCACATACCATCCTACCATCCTGAAAGACTGGTTTGCTGTACCCATGAGGAAGTTACCAGAAAAATGACAATGGTGTACTGGCCTCAGGACTCTGTGGAATGTGCCACAGTGTGACTGTGTGGCTGTCATCAGCTCTTAGCCTGTATTCCAGATAAATCCCAATCATTTCTGAAGGAGCCTCATACATGAACAGACAAGGTTTAGAGTTCAGAAACTGGAGAGCAAGTTTCACACAGCTTCCCCATTCTAAGATAAAACAATACACAAGTACAATTATTATATAAACATGATGCAACCAAAGCGTGCACAAAAGTGATATACATACAAATTAAAGAAACATTGTTAAAAAACTTCCAAAAACACAGTAAATATACTGGCATGTGCCATGTCATCCAAAAAAATGATTAGATAATACACACACAGCTCTCAGTTCCATTTCTAACAGCAGCTTAAAAATTACACTTTTCCATTCTAAGATAAACACATATTACATCACATTTGCTGTCAACAGTTTTCTACATCCAATAACCCCTCACCCAATGTGGTTTTGCCAAATGCGGTTTTGACTATATGCAGTTGGGGTAAAAAAATTTGCTGTATACCAAAAAATTTAAATACACATGGACCACACTGGGTAAGGCACATGTACTGAAATTGACATGGTTAAGTAAAAAATAATATCTGTAAAACACTTGTGACTGTACATACTGACATCTGTAATATTATTTTACACCTACACTCCTTCTGGGCAATGGAACTGAAATGTTAGCTAAAAGTACACAAGTTGAAAAGTGTTGTGGGTGTGTTTACAAATACTATGGACTGAAGAGAGTGTGAACAGACACTAAGATTAATTTACAAATGGCAATACTGAAAACAGGCATACTGGACTTACATTAAACAGCCAAAACTGTGAAAATATGATCACACAGATCAGCTGCCCTGGAGACAAACTGCACATCTTTGATCAGTGCTATAAAAATTTAAAACTCACATTCCATGTCATCATGCACAGAACATTCCATGCATAAAACTATACAGTCTGTAGTGTGCACCCAAAATGTGGAACTGTTGAAGTACAGGAGCACAATTACTGTCATTTACCGTAATCTGATAAGAAACAACCTGTACTGTTACCTGAATACTGTCCATCATCTTGCAATAAACAAAGTAGGATTCAAGTTGAGGCTTACACAAAGAGTTACTCAGTCCATGAACAAACCCTGTCTATATATGCACCTGGGATAAGGTTTTGTCAGAGGGAGATAAAAGAAAGTATACAATAACATTTTGGCAGTATCCATGAAGGTCTAAAGTTAAGACACAGAAGTTCTGCCATAAAGGGAGATTCAATTCCTGTCACATCTCATAAACTTGCCATGAAACCAATTAACCAAATTTTTGAATCACTCAACTATTTTTCCCTTTGAATCAAATGTTACGGTAACTCACAATGTCTCAAAAGCAGAGGCACCTGATATTCTTATTTATTCAGTACAAAGGCAGAAGGAGTGGATTTAATTTCACAGGCAGAACACACTTTTCTTTCCCAAAATCACATTTCTTCAAAAGCTGAGCAATATAATGTTTCTTCCGAACTAACAATGAAGGTTATTCTTCTTTGGCTGATAAAAACAGTTTCTGTACACAGCATGTCACATTACCTGGAACAAAAAATAGTTTCTGTGTACTGCATGTTACATTACCTCTAAAAACAAATATAAAGACTGAAAATAATATGTAAAAACCACCTGCTGCTAAGTTAGAAGGTGAAATGTGCCACCTCTTCAACATCACTATATCAGGAATGCTCCGATGTGCCACCAATTCACTTGGTGATTAATGCAGTTATGTGTTCATTATGATGAAATAATACTGATGGCTGAATGCTATGTGGTGAGTGGTGTAATGTCTGTTAATTTCATAACAATTATATTGACATAAGTGTCAGGTTCCTTCATAATTAAAGTGTTTTCATACTAAGCACCCACTTGCATCACACAATCTGTGCTCCTAATTGCAACTTTGACCACCCCCCATACACAGGTTCCACTGTAATGACGTTTATTTGATAAAATTCAGCAAAGGGCCAAAGAATCTGTATGTCAAATGTGTGAAAATATCCATAAACCCCTTTGCAGTTTTCTGGGATTATGTGAAAAACACTGACAGCTGTTACTTGAACATGAGCTATAGGAATAACCTGTATTTAAATATCAGTTTTCTGGGATTATGTGAAAAACACTGACAGCTGTTACTTGAACATGAGCTATAGGAATAACCTGTATTTAAATATCAGCATCCTTCCATCTATGTTTGTGTACTCTTACTGCCAG
This sequence comes from Reticulitermes speratus, assembly GCA_021186555.1. Classification (NCBI taxonomy): domain Eukaryota; kingdom Metazoa; phylum Arthropoda; class Insecta; order Blattodea; family Rhinotermitidae; genus Reticulitermes; species Reticulitermes speratus. Next base: position 31,194,990 of record JAJKFL010000003.1, on the reverse strand, counting down.
GCAGACAATAATGGAAGTATAGCTGGAAACAAACTATGCTACTTGTAGGAAACCCTGTCACCAATGAATAATAATTACAACAAAGATACTTACAGAGCATATTCTGAAACCAAAGTGGTTTATTCCTCCATACAACACCAAGCCAAAAAGCAGGCACGCCTGACAATGTGATAATCACCCCCATACTGACTTCAAATGGCCGTGCATAGCACAAAATTATCACAAGGAACAAGCACGTGATTAAGAAAGCCACAGGTATCCACAGCGATACCTGCAACATATTAAAACAAACTCTGTGTATGCTAGTAAATTTATAAAATCCACCAAATTCTACAATCACCAAAGATACTCTGTCTTCTTATACATTTGAAAATTAATTCTTCTTGCAGGTGCAAGAAGTTATATATAAGTATCAGATGATCTTTAATTTATCAGTTCAGAAAATGTTGCAGAAATTGAGAATGTTCACATTTTCTTTGTTATTTTCATATCACCATTAACAACCACTTAAAAAAAGAATGAATACTGTAGCACCCACACTAATTTTTAAACCTTACTGCATCGGTCTCCAACCCGAGGCCTGCATGTGGCCCTCCAGGTATTATTATGTGGCCCGCGGCTACATTTGTAAATATGTATATACTATAAAACATAAAATAATTTAGGGAGTTAGGTATACCACTTATTGTTATTTTTCCACAGTGGCCTGTGAACCAGCCCACAATAACAGGTGTGGCCCTTCACCATAGAAAGATGTCATACTGTGATACACATAATTAGAAGTTTACAAAGAGAATGCCTTTCTTATATATGCAATGTATTCAGAAGCCTTCTGTTCAGCCTGTACACACCACAATTTTACAAGCTGTATTAGCTTTCCTATGTATATGCATGAAATGTATTCAGATACCTCCTGTTCAGCCTGTACACACCATAATGTTACAAGCTGTCTTATCTTTCTTATCTATATGTATGCAATGTACATAGGTTGCCCAGAAAGTAATGCCCCATATTCTTTTTCCCTGGCCAGTAACAAAGCTCAGAATGTCAGATTTTAGATGAAACAAATTTAAAGTTTCCAGAATTTATGTACGAATTTGTGAAGATTTCTGACAGGTAGCAACACTGCAGCAGTGCCTCACAATGGAGTTGGTCATGATGTGCGGTACAAAAAATGTGCTGTGATAGAATTCCTTGTTGCTGAGAAAGATTGAGTGAGAAACATTCACAAATATCTTTGCATGTTTATGGAAGTGCTGCGGTCAACAGAAGCACTGTTGGTTGCTGGGTGAAAAGAGTGATGGCTTCTGAAACAGGAAAAGCAGAGCTCCATGATTTACCGCACTCAGGTTGTCCTGTCAGAGCTGTTAGTCCTGAAATCCTGCAGTGTGCTGATGCCATCATTCACAAGGATTGACACTTCACAACCTGACAACTGGCACCCAGTCAGTCTTTCAATCAGCAAAGGCAGTGTTAGTCACATCAATCGAGATCTTGGATTTTTGAAGGTGTGCACAAGATGAGTTCCTCGCAATCTCACAGTTGAACACAAAACTGAGAGAAAGGCCATTTCTTCCGAGTTGTTGGCACGTTTTGAAGCTATGGAAGAGACCTTCTTAACCCAGAGTGTTACAGCAGATGAAATCTGGGCTCATCATTTTGAACCAGAGACAAAAAGGCACTTCATGGAATGGTACAATTCTCAATCTCCCCGGAAGGAAAAATTAAAAAACTCTCTGTCAGTAGGCAAGGTCATGATCACTGTCTTCTGGGACTGTGAAGGAGTGATTCTTGTGGATGTAGTGCTGAAAGAGGAGACAATCAACTCCAACACCTATATCAGAACATTGACAGAATTCAGGAAGCATTTAAAATGAGTTCGGCCTCACGGAATTCCAACAGAAATCTTGCTTCAGCATGACATTGCAAGGCTGCACACAAGTTTGAAGACTCGGGAAACCATCATAAAATTTGGTTGGACAGTGTCATGCCAATTTATTGCCGTCAGATTTCCACCTATTTGGAGCCCTGAAGGATTCGATCTGCAGTAAAAAAATTTGAGACTGATTACGATGTGATTCGCGCAGTGATAACTTGGCTACGTGCGCAAGACAAGGCATAGTACACTTGTTCCTTGTTGGCACAAGGCCGTAGAAGTCAACGGAGACTTTGTGGGAAAATAGGGTATGGAGTCAAACCATCACTCTTCATCATGTGTAATTTTCATGATCTATGAATAAATATTTACTGAGAAAAAAAATAAGGGGAATTACCTTCTGGGCAACCCTCCTACTCAAGTGCCTTCTGTTCAGCCTGTTCATGCCATAATGTTACAAGCTGTCTTATCTTTCTTGTATGTGAAATGTATTCAGATGCCTTCTGTTCAGCCTGTACACACCATAATGTTACAAGCTGTTTTAACTTTCTTATATATGCAATGTGTTCAGATGTGTTCTGCTTATTTTCTTTTTTATAGATACTTTAAATGCTTGATTACTTTAATGTTCATTTATATACCAGATATTTCTGGGTCATGCACTTTTAATCAGTACTGTGTGTTTCACTATACAGTGCAACTTAAATGTTATTACAGTCATACAATGTATACATGACATCATCCTCAGGCATATGAGCAAAATTACTATCAATGCAATGTGCTAGTGGTGTACATGAAGGGCAGTATTGAAAATGTTAAATACTACAATGTTTTTTATGTGACTTACACTTAAACTTAATAATTTTAATTTTCCTAAAATCCACATCAAGGAACATGTGAAGAGCAATTTTATGTTAAAACATAAAATTAATGTAGTAACCCTCTCTAGGGATTTATGCATAGCAGTGGGTTAACTGTTACATAGTCTTAGAAAGACTTCTCTACATGTATATATGTATACATACACATTATGTGGTGTAGATGTCTCATAAATGACCATGATGTGCACAAAAGTCTAGATCACTTACTATAAAGCATGTTGCTTCTTATGATGTGGTCACAAATCCCATGTTGCTGGCACAAGTGATCCACTACTACTACATTCCTAAGTGTTCTTGATGTCCTAATCTAAAATTATTTATTTATTTATTTATTGTGTGTTATTCTGTGGATCCATGTTGGTATAGGGGTATGGTAGTGTTGTTTGTCTATATAGTTATTTTACTTATGTTCCGTAGTGCTCATGTTCCCAACTACCTCTGTCGTCAGTGTAGACAATTTATCCCGATTGTTGATATGTTTCATTCAACTGTATGCCTTCTTTACTAATAACATATATATTTACACGCAAAAATTATTCATGTACATCTCTTCTTTGTTGTATCTAAGATTTGTATGTGTTACTGATTTGTGTCCCAAAGGTGATATTGACCAAAGCTTACACCATGACTGGAAAATGAAGAAATGTCTTGTAAAAATATTTGTGGTAGCTCAGATACAATGAATATACTCGTATCTATTACCATTAATGATTTAAGTAACACAAATGCAACACATTACATACCTTAATTGGTCGAATCATGTCTGGCCGTTTCCACCTTAACCATAGAATACCACTGATTGAGAGCATAATGAACACTGACTCGACAATACTGGAGTATGTGATGAGCAAATACACATCACTGGTACTCAACATTACCAGTGACAATACATTCTGCAAAGAGAATATCACAAAGCAAATGTAGCCAATGACCTGTTGAACAAATTAGCCACAATCGATAAAAATAAAAGAAAAAGAAACTACTGGATATGGTCCAACAATACATTATTCAAATGCTGCCCCTTTCACATTTCTTGCATTTTCCCTTTGAAGATCAGATCCTGGGTTATTTCAAGGCTACATTTTGCAGAACCTTCAGTCTCTGAAAAAATCATCAGAATTTGACCCTGCATCACTGTAACCTATATTGTAAACAATTCAAACAGCCAATGTAGTCAAAATTTTAAAACAGTTTAATTAATGAAATACAGCTGTAAACATCTTGCAACATTCCTACAAGGTGTCAACAAGCAGCAGTTCATTTTGGTTCAATGGGTAGCACTCTCACATCATATATGCAACCCAATTAGTACCAGCATTCACTCAGTACCCCAGCAAGTCACCACAGATTAAATCATTATATTAAAAACACGAGTATTTTGGGAGTTCATGACCGTTCAGAAGGCCCTTATGGCCACTGTTTGGGTCATAACCCTGGGTTTTAGAATCCCTGGTATTCTTGTTCTTACTGCTTATTTCAAGATCATTACTTTCATGTTGCAGCTATTGCCTTTCTACACTTTTAAATGTCTACTAGCTTCACTACTTCTAGTCACTTGGTTGGGATACTGCAACCACTGGAATTTATCCTGCTTCGTTTCATCTAAGCATCCTGCGCATTCTCTGTCAAACTATGATTTACACTACTTTAACTAGTACTAGCCTAAGACTCCTTTGGCTGCAGTTTTGATATATTATCTGATAGCTTCCCGAGCCCTATTGATATCCACATAATAATACAAGTGTCCCAAAGTTGAAACCTAGTTTCATATTTCAACATTATAAAGTGAAAAACAAAGTTCCAGAATTCGGTATGTCAACACATAACACATGAAAGAAGAACAGGATTGTTTTATTTTCCCTTCAGTGTAATCTGCCTGACTGAAATACACTTTTTAATCAAAGGCATCCAAAGGAACTGCATTTAATTTGGCAGTTATGTTCTCCGTGATGTCCTCAACGTCCTGAAATTTTCTTCCTCTCAGGGAATAGAAAACAGTCAGCTGGCAGGAGATCACGTGAATAAGGTGGATGGCTCATCTCCACCATGCCATGATTCTCCAGGAAGTATTTCACTGTTATGGCAGAATGACCAAGAGCATCATCATGCAGAACATACTGCCTTTCTCTCAAAGCCATGGCATCACTCTTGAAATCTGCTTCAATAACCTCATCAGCATCTGTACACAGAATTCACTGTTCACACTCTTTTACACAGCAGGTACTAAGGGTAGTTATCTTTCTTTCATCCCTGAGGGCAGACTCAAAACAACCATCTCACATACATCAACTCCGAGCTGCATACTGCAAGAAAGTTAGTCTGACAATAACATATTAAGCTACTAAGACTGTGTTCTAGTAACTTATTTGATTCTAATAATAACCGCATATAGCTCCACAGTGTCATCCTTTCTACAACTACTACTTTCTGGTTTGCTGGAACTCATACCTGTGAAGACCCTGGCAAAGGAATCCATGGCTCCACATTTTGAGCTAAGCCATGCACCTGACATCTCATCCTTTCCACCTGCCATAACTAGTTAACTTGGCGCCCTGTAAGGTGAAGGATGGGTAAAAGTTGCATTGACTGCAGTGAGGCACGAATGTGGGCTCAATGAGGATAGTGGCAAGATATTACTGAGATATTCAAAAACTCATCTGTGCTTCCATGACCAGCCATAATCTGGTGGACTTCCATTACCTTCAAATTGAATAAACCACAGCAGATTTACAAACTAGTCAAATTTCAATACTTTTAATAGAATGGAGTACAACACAACTTGTTCGTTGACCAGTAACGCTTTTGGGCTGCCCAACTATCAAGCCCCAACTGAATTATCAGAGCTATTGGATGTTATATTTCATCAAAAGATATATCTAGTTATTGGGTTTTCTTCTCTTCTCCTTGAATGTGTTACTGGTAGTAGCAGTCTGATTCTACCAAATCAGTGCTGAATAGATCAACTATGAACACCAATCAAAAACAGTCACAATCTGGGATCTACACTCATATGATAAGCAACATGATTAAAACCAGGATCACAAGTAGTGACCTGATATAAGCTTTCTTGTCTTTGCTTCTTCCATTGTGCCATGCTTAGTTTATTGAAACACTACCATACATAGATTCAATATCAGTGTCAAAAAAAAAAAACTTTATTTCCTCATGCATACAGTGCTACCCACAATAACCACTCATCCCCTTAAACACCAAGATCACCACAGTTAGTACAATGATCATGAGTTCTGAATACTGTAGACTCAGTTAACAGTATGCTAGATGCCCATCCGGCCAGGATTAAAGCATACTGCACGAATTTTCTAGAACTTGAAATGATGATGATAAGTAAACCCCCATAAAGATAAGGGGCTCCAAGCTGGATTTAAAACTGGAAACTTGAGTCCTCAGTCACCCCACTGACATCTGGGAATCATAAGACAAGTTACTTGTGTATTTTGGATGGGGTACAGCCACACAATGCATAAAAATATCTTCTGCAGTATCAAATTTTGAAATGTTCGAGAGAGGGAATTCTGTTTCTATATCCGAATGAGATCCTAGAAATTAAAATTTAGGAGTGAATTTAAAAAAGAAACACAAATTACTTAAATGCTGGTAAAAGTTACATAGTCACAATACTAAGAATAAAGTATTTTGTAATGCAGCGTTTCCACGGCACTGTTGACAAAGATTACAGTCTTCTGAGATATAATGCCGCCTTGATTGGTAATTTGTTGCCAACATTTCAAAGACGCTTGCTGCCTCCATCCTTAGGGTAGTCAAAAAAGAACACATTGCTGGGAGAATTGTTTGCATTATATAGGTAAAGAATGGGTTAGGGGATACTTGCAGCAAATCAGTATAGGTGTAGGTGATGGAAAAGCCAGTCTGTCCAATATGAACCTAGCCACACTCACAGAAAATGTACACAAACTGTGGGCAGGCACAAAGTTGGAAGTGACACAGCAGAGCTTTAACAGGGAGGCAATTAACACTCAGCTCCAGCCCAACAACATAAACAGTGAGAATGGCCTGGTCTTTAAGCAGGTCATGGAAATTTCTCATTTACTTCCTGAAGGAATGGAGAAAACCTCCCCATAAGGATACACAATAATAGCATTACGGCTCCTTTCAGGGCCAACATATCCACGCTGTCCTTCCACATTACCTCCTTCAGTTCATTCTCCTTCCTCAGTCTCTCCAATTTGTTGTAAGTTACATCTTCTTCCTCCTGAACTTCATTTGTTCCTCCTCGCACTGCTTTATACCATTTTCCTTAACTCTAGAGGGCTCTACACATGACTACCCAACCCCACAGCACCTCCCCTCCCAATACCTTGCTATGGCTCACCCAACCCCCTCTTTCCCTACATAATGTAAGCAATTGTCCCATGAAGATGGAGGCAGCAAGCACCTCCCAAACACGTGTAACAAATTACCAATCAACACGGCGTCATACCCATGAGAACTGTATTCTATTGTGTACATTGTTTATTTGACAGAAATTGTATCAAAAAGAAAGTTATACTTTGATTTTTTGAGGTATGCTACATACCAGAAATACTAATGCTGGAGTAGGTGTATACCTCTTGATGTTGATGTGGGAAAGCATGACAGGAAAATGACCATACCTTGCTCCAACAAAGCACATTCTGCAAACAGAAATTTGAGGGCATATAGCACACAGTCCTTTGTGATTACTGTGCAATTCAGACAACATGGATATTTTCAGATAATTTGCCACTCCAATCTGAGTGATTTCAACAGTCATTGAGTCAGGTTTTAAACAGTCTTAATTTTTTAATCATTTAAATCCCAGTGGTAAAAATATGTACCACCCACAACATGAAGAAACTCTGAATGTTGCCACACAGTGTATTTATGCATGCCTTTTTAGACTGCTTATACCCTGAAGATGGGGGCAGCAAGTTCCTCCATCAGTTGACATGGCATCACATCCCAGAAGACTTGAACCTTCAACACACACATTCCTTTTACTTGGTTCATGAATTATTAATGCTTAAAAATGACTCATTCCTTTTAAAGGTTTCTGCATTAACAAATGCTAAACTGTACTCTTGCATATCATTAATTTTGTTCTGAAATGTATTCATATTTTTAGAGAAGGAATGACTTTACCTGGAATTGAATACAACAAACAGCATTCCAGTATTAATACTTTCAATTTTTCATACATGTGCACACATTCCTACCCACCCACCCACCTACACAGATGCACACACTAAATAATATTCATATTGCATGTTGCACTGTAGAATCCATGTTTCTTCTACATGCACTAAAGAAACAAAAAATGCACCTTTTGTACATGTACCTCACATGTCTGGAAAAGAAATACTTAACTTCAATAAAAGAAGCCATCCATTTTCATGTATACAGAATGTTTTGGGCTTTAACTTTCTGCACTGTGGTGCCATGTCATATGAACATTTAACACTGTGGTTGTAAAACTCAAACAGGCACTGTTTATATCAAAGGCCTCCAATGGCCATCAAATTTATACAACTTATTTGCACCAATGTACATTGAAATTTTTGCCACAAACAAACATCATCAATGGACTGTTTGCATGAGGTCATAAGGTCTAACAGCAGTTTATTGATTACCTGGAAGATGTCATGATGTGGACACTCAGACCTCCAAATATGGACACAGCCACCATAACAGGCATGATCCACGACATGACACCTAGCACACTATCTGCAAATGTCTGTGGGAAAAGCAGAAAGAGAGTAGCAACATGTCCCATAGTTTATAAGACACACTGTACACATGTGTGTGTGGTTTAGACTGCCCTCTTTCATTGGACCACAACCAAATAATAGTCCAATTGTTAAGTTTACTTGGGCAGGGAGGAAGTAGAGAAAGGGGTGTACGTAATATTTGAGAAAATACAGTTATGATTGGACTGTGTCATACTAAACAAGGAATACTGGCCTAGACCTGCTGCAAATATAATTTGCATCTGTGCCACCAAACAAACAAAAAAACAACACCTACCACAGCAATGGCACCAGAAGCAATCATGGCTGTAGGTGTCAGGACAGCCAGATAAGCCACATTAGCGAAAACATAAATCAGTGTAACAAGTGGCAAGGAGATGTAGATAGCTCGAGGAAGGTTCCTGCAATACACAAAGAATAGTGACTCAGTACTAAGTCTTGAACATAGAATTAAAATAACATTAAACTTACTGTTCATGCAGACATATTGCACAAGGGAAAACAGTTTATGAAAAGTAAACATAATCTTGCACAGTCCCTCTGATATTGCCTCTAGATTTCGTGATCGATGACATAACAGCCCAAAAATTCACCATTATCTCAAAATCCAAAGATTTATGAAGAATTTACAATGGACATAAAATGTGTGCCACATTTTCTCTGCAACTTTCAGACACATTTTGCCCCAATATGTGGTTTAAAAAGTTACATGCAAGTTACAATTGAGATGCCCACAGAAAAGTATGTGTTCACGATATAAGGCATCCATTATTTTTGTCGAACTGTGATTAAAATTTCAGTGTATCAACAAATGCTAGTAACACTCCCAACACAAACTGTCACGGCAATTCTTTCATCAGTCAAGTTGCTACACATGGACAGACAGACATAGTAAAGCCGATCAGCATAATATAATTGTGGCCTAGTACATTTAGTATGAATTCGACAATCCCAAGGTGGGTATCGCATAATATAGACAAACGCTTGTGTTGGCACAGTAGGCATTTCATATTCATATACAGTATTTGTTGATATGATGAGGGCATTTCAGATGCCAAACCGCGCCATTTTAGGCATGTTCGCATACAGAAAAGCGCCTATTAGCTTCGTCATGTCTGTCTGTCCATCTGTCCGCATGTATCAGCTCGGCTCCCACTGGACGGATTTTCGTGGAATTTTACATAGGAAACTTTTCTTAAAATCTGCCGAGAAAACCCAAATATCGAGCACTTACATGAAGACCTAAGTACGTTTTGTTGTTGTCAACAACATGAAGTCCCCATGAAATCGCTCTCTTCGAGTGAAATGGTATCAAGTTGTTACGATAACCAAGGAGGTATAAACATTACAAAAGTTTTGGCTTAACAACAGAACTAAAGAGAACGCATTGTTGCGTTTCCATGACAACGCGCTCAGTATTTATATTGTTGACAGCGACATATGTAGGTCTGCAATATAAAGGAAATATACTGTTGTGTTTCCAGGGCAACAAGATTAGCTCAACAATACTAAGAACTCATTGTTGCCAGCGACATAAATTCGAATGAAATGGTATTAAGCTGTTAGGATACCCGAAGAGGTATACACTTAACGCGAACGCGCCACAATATTATGTTACATGCACACTGCCTATTTTGTAACTTATATAATCTAATTTGTAAATACACTGAAGCCCGCTTAAGATGATTCCACTTACGAAGTGTGCCCGCTTAGAAAGCACGCGATTTTAGGTCCATTTAATACGTTTTTGCGTCTAAGTCTTAATATCCCGTTCATTCAATTTGTTACCAATATGCATTGACGAAATAACACTCGCAGTTCGTAAAGATTAATCTTCAAGATCGTTTCCACCACGAATCGGAAGTACAGATAAGCAACTCAATGTTAATACGTGGAAATGTGTGGCGGAAAACGTCACTTTCCGACTGCCGGCATAAATTTACACATGTGAATTTCACAGTGTGACGAAACGTCAACATAATAATGGGTTTAATAGAGTGTGTTTGACTTATAACGGTTTTCGTTTAATTTCAATAATTTGAAGTAGTCCGTGTGCAAGATTTATATCAATTTCGTGTTCAATTCAAATATCTTCTGTGTGTACAGTTTTCGTCCTGTACAGCCATTACTGAACACGTGTTCTGCACGACTGCAACACTAAAAACCGGCATAAAAGGTAAACTACTGTCAATTCATAAAAATATTGATATTTTAAACATGGTTGGTGCTACTTAAATTTTTCCTCATTAAAACGCTTCGGAACTTTGCATTTTGTGCCAACTTAAAATATGAGACATGGTCCTCAATCCGTAAGTGTACAGCTGAGACGGGAAAAGGTAAAAACAGCAAAATATAGTAACTCATAATCGGCATTTATGGAATAGTTCCTGCAAGAACGGGCCAGTTGTGCTTGTAAAAGAAATCTTGTCTTGTATTCAAGAATGTGTCAATATCACTAAAAAATACCTTAAATGTGGTTTCATGGTGACAATGAATAATTTAATGCAGAATTTATGTGGCTTAATATTCTAGTAAGCCGATCCCAGTGGCCGTGCGGTCTAAGGCGTGGGTCTTCGGCCGCTCGCTTACTAGGATCGTGGGTTCGAATCCCACCGAGGGCATGGATGTCTGTCTCTTGTGAGTGTTGTGTGTTGTCAGGTAGAGGTCTCTGCGACGAGCTGGTCCCTCGTCCAGAGGAGTCCTACCGACTGTGGTGTGTCTCAAATGTGTGTGACCATGAAACCTCGACGAAACGAGGAGGCCCATCCTTTTATGACATTTTTCCATTTAATAAGCCTAATTTAATTTTTCAAAAATGTCTTAAAGGGGGTTTCACGCTATTAAAGTTTATGTGGAGGTGGACAGCGTAGTGATTTTGTATTTATTTCTTTAATTTGTTTTTCATTCAATTCAGTTATTTGGGTTTAATTATTTCTATACATTTGATTGCTATCGCTACTTTTGGATCTAGTCACATTTTGCACACGGCTCTTGGAATTGCAACCTGTGGCTTATCAGCTTTCCAAGATGGCCGACCTGTAGGGAATGACTAACAATCCTTGGAGACACGAGTTCACTTGAAGCTCTGGCTCCGAAGTGTTTGGATCGACTGGGCTGTATAAAGTGCGGCAGGATGATGTTTCTACCTGGATATCATGGTGGATAATACTGACAACGCAAGGTAGGACTGTAACCAAATTTGTTTTGAAATGTGCGGGATGGTTTGATAATTAAATTGGTAAAGGTGACTGGAAGTTTGTACTCAAGTTTACTGGCGTATGGATAGAGAAATCACGAGTCAGAGATTGAAAATTCATGTAAAACTTAACTGAATAAGAGGTTGGAATCAGGTCGAAATTATGGATAAAATAAACAACCAAATCTGGTTGGGGGGGCATGTCCGCTAACAGTGATGTTATAATTTATTTGGAATCTTTGGAGAGGACATGCCATTGTGTTATATAACTATATAGTAACAAAGTCAAACTCAGCGCCACTGTAAGTAAAATTATATTACCTACATGTTTCAGCCCATAATAAGACCATCAGGCGAGGCTAATACAAAATATGCAAAGAAGGTAATATTAAAATGAAAGAGGCCTCTCCCCTACATAAACAGAATCATTTTTAATGAAAGTGGTCTATTACAATGCCTCCTCGAGTAATAGTATTACTAATAAATATTAAAATCTTGATATGTTAAAGTATAAACATGTAAAATCTTAAAAGTTAATCAAAACTGGACTATCCAATAGTCTCTTGATATTCAGTGATGATGTGGGTGGTAAGTAGACACATTTTTTTTGTCAGTTCTGTTCCAAGATGCCAATTCATATGAAGTTGGAGCTTCAATATAGTATCCTTCTACATATGAATTCTTCATTATAAGGATTGTTGTAAAATTTAGAATTATATGAGGAATCTGAAGTTACGGAGGTTGTGTTGTTACCAAGTGAAAGTCAATGTGCACGTGTAGTGACTTCACATACGTATTTTAATTCCTTGTTCTGTTTGTAGTAGTTTGTAGAGTGATTATGATAAACATCTTTTTATAGCGCACTACTGTTTGGACTGCTCTTTATTTTTTGCAGCACTCGTTTAATTCTGGAGTAATATTGGATAGAGCAGCTAAATTAAGACTGGTTAAGAACATAATGATGGCTTTGACCCTCTGTCTTTCCTGTGCCCGTACTTGGTGGTTAAAATTACACTTAGGAAAAGATAACATTGGTAGCACTCATCCCTGTCACATTATCCAGAGGTGTTCCTTAGGCACTCCTGGGTCACTACAGACAGAAAGGACTAATATTATTTACTACTTTTAGAAGGAAAAAGAGCAGTACACTCCAGTCGAGGTTTCATGCTTAGTCTATGTTCTTCCTTTATGTGAAGACCAAGTTTCACATGCATACAAAACAAGACTAAATTATAGGTCTATTTTAACCTCTACATTTTTTGACAGCAGATATGAACACAAGATATTCCAAACTGAATGGTAGGAAACATTCAATTCAGTCTGATATTAATTTCTTCATGAACACAATTTTGATTTGTTAGCAACATTTCCAAATATTTTAATTTCGCCACATTTTTGGAGGATTTATTAGTTATCTTTATGTAAGGATTTTATTATTCATGCTAATGAACATGCACACACTTTGTTTCCACATGCAACCTCATCACTGATTGTCTAACCCAGCTTTGTTTTTCCTCTACAGTATTTATAATTTTGCCTGATATATTAGTAGCAGCATGCACCAGAAGCTGATGTGTTCCATTATTTCATTCAGGTTTCTTGGGCCTTCCCAGTGATCCCAATGCAAAGATAGGAAGTAATGGTGATAAAGCATATCCTTCTTTCATGTCATTCTAAATCAAAAACATATCAAATAAATGTTTACTTATACAGACTGTACTAGAAGTTTAATTTAAACATATTTTCGTGTTCTTCCAAACAAAAAATCTGGGCCATTAGAAATCATTCCAAAGCTAAAATTGATGGATGGATAAGCCTTGTTCATGGGTGTCCCAAGTCCCTGTTACTAATAAATTTACAGAAAGGAGCCAGATAAGGAAAGCTACATGATGGTGTTCTTAATGCAAGTACTGATTGCTCCCACTAACTCATCAGTTATATTCCCTTCTCCCAAATGTACACCAATATCTTCACTCCTAATTCTATCTCTAAATATCACTTTATGTGTATTTTTAATCAGTACTGTCCTCTTCAAAGTTGTCTCAGTGGAACTTTATATTCAGTCCAAAAATCTCAACCACCATTCAAAGCACTTTGTGAAGTGCACTTTTGGGAACTCCACAAGTACATCCCACAGTTTTTCTTGAGTCGTGGTGATATCATTAATCTCCTTGGTTTCTGGGTCATAACTATAAACTCACTCTCATCACCTGTGATTATCTGTGACAGGTCTTTCATGCCTTTCTTGAAAGTCCTGGCACATACTGACATGATTTTCCTTCTTCTCTTCTCTCAGCACGTGGGGCACAAATTTGGCAGAAATCTGACACATGTTCAGATTGTATTTCAAAATGCTCTGAATTTATATAAATGAGATTTCCAATATGTTAGCAATTTCAAGGACAGAGATTCTTCTGTTTTCAAGGATAAATTCCTTAACTTGATCCACATTTTCATCTGTACCATAAAATCTTTTGACAATGGTTTAACATGAAACATCACTAACATGTACCATGACTTTTTCCATTATCATTGAACACCAACATTTCAAAAGCAGGCTGCTTTTCAAATGTTGAGTGTTTGGTGTTCAGTGATGATGGAAGAAGGCCTGGTACATATTAGTGATGTTTCACATTTCCATCTGTTTGGCTCATCGACTGACTTCCTGAACATTCACCATCTTCAACAGAGCTTACACCACTTTTTTGGAATATCAACCAAAAAACTGTATTCTTCCCACTGTCTGCCCTCCAAAACTTACTTTCAAGGTTTCAAAAGTTCCCACAGAATTTGAAGCAGACATGCTGTTCTCTCAAGTCTGCCAACTTCTAGGTATGCCAAAATCACAAATGGAACAACACGTACCTTACTAAAAAAATCACACGTGCTTCAGCTTCATTCCAAAAAGGAAATTACTCTGCAAATGCTCTCTACACTTAGGAGTAGAAGTTTGTGCTAGCAGCAGTAGTGGCATCTCTGTCAGTTTATAAATTGTTTGATTGCACCATGTATGTAATCATCAGCAAACAATGTATTTTGAAAGATGCAATTTTTATTTAATTTGATATATTTTGGTTTTAGAACTTTCCATATTTCTAGCACTTCATTTTATATAGATAAATGTAATGGTCATAAATGAATGTTTATCTGTAAAAATATCTTATGTGTTCTGTCAAAGTGTGTTAATGCTGTTATTCATGTTCTATTATGTATTTTATTGCACTGCTACTTGTTACATTATAGTTCTGAAGTATCTCCTACCATGTTCGCAGTTTACTCAGTTTTGTTTTGTATTTAGTTCACAACACAGACATCTTGACAATCACTGCAGACCCTTCATATACAGATGCAGCACCAGACTTTTTCCACTGCTGAGGCAGTTCTTCCTCATTCCAGATAGAACTAATAAGCTTGTGGATCTCATAATACGTTTGCACCACCTGCATGGAATTTGATGAATACCTGTCAATCTACACTTTCTAAACTTCTCAGCAGTGCTCACAACCTCAAATGGACTTGGCTCAGGTACTAATGGTCACTCAAAGATAACATGCTTAATGTGGTAAATGAGCTGAAATATGGTCTAAGAATACAGAATTAGCACACTGAATTGACACACATGAAGAATAACTTACACATAAGGGTCTTTGAGTTCTTCCGTCATAAAATTCAAATAATTCCACCCAGAATATGAGAATATCCCAGAGCAAAAGGAGACAGCTATTTTCCCAGCATCTCCTGTTGTGCCATAAAAAGGATCTTTCCAGTTTTCTGCATTGCCTGTTACATATAGGAAAAAAGAACACTGAAAGATAATTTTACACTACCACAGGAATAACACAGAAAAATATTCAACACCAGTATCTTAACCAAACAAGGAATTCTGGATCTCTTCATGTAATTAAACAACTCCATGGTGCAGAGTCCTTCTTATGAAGCTGATAATTCATCAGCTAGTCAAATATTCTCATTGTGTTATGGAACCCACAAGTTCATTACTTTTTTTTACAGTGTTTATTTCAACAGTTTCGCGCATCTTGTTATACAATATAGCCACATCGGCTTTATGTAATTTTTCCTTTGTGCATTTGTAGTTCTAAACAGTTTTTGCTGTTGGGCATCTGCAAATTTAATATCATCCATATTCTGTGCGGCAAGATAATTTTACAATCTTTATTCCAACAACTGTTGTGCAGTTGGAATAAACACTGTACAATCATCTTACTGTATAGAACATGGATAACATTAAATTTTCATTACCTTGTTCACAAGAGCCCAGCATTTGTCCATATCCTGAGCTATACAAATTCAGGGGGTGCCCTTCAATACTACACCTTTGGAGGTCCAATTTAAGACTATCCTTGATATCATCCTATACCACATGCTGATCTCTAAAATGTACTGGCAAATGGTGTAGCATGCCATATTCTAGTCTCTGTGTGTGTACTTGGTAGCAATTTAAATGTCCGCACTAAGCCAGAAAAACTCAGGCCATCACAAGATACAATTGGCTTTCAAATTTGTCTCCTAAAGGTTATCCCCTCATCTATACTTACGGCTTCCAAGTAGTCCCTTTCCTTTACACTTTCCAACAAAAACTCAAGTCCACAAGTATACTGATTAAATATACTTTCATTTCATGCCTAATGAGAATTTAAAGACACAGAAAGTAACACTGCACAACAGATAAATGTGTGCATAATACTCATAAAGAATGTGAATAAACTGCAGATACATGGTATGACACTTGGAACTGATGTCATTTGGTGTGTAACAAAATTATGTATGTAGTAACAGCATAAAATATATAGCTGATATCACTTCATTTCCCATGGTTTTCTTATTACATGATACCTACATTGTGCTAAGGTTTAGCCGTATGTTCAGGTAAATAAAGACCAACAGACCAGTTGAACAATAATTTTATTCATTTAAACATACAACTCTTTGCAGTTTAAATCACTCTCTATCTGCATATCAGGAAATTAAAATTCTGGATGTTCAAGGCTGGGAATCCCTGAAGGTATCACTCACCTTCTTGCAAGAGGAATCTACAGAAGAAAACATCCTAGCCTTCTTCCTTTCATTGAGGACTTCCTCGCAGCAATGAACATCAGCTTCCACATCCGTAATAACTTTGGAGGATCTCTAAATTCATGTCATCGTCTAAAATCTCCAACATTGCCTCCCAATGCCTGAGGATATCCATTGGTGTGAAAGCTCTTACACTCATATTTTAAGATCTTAGCTGCTGCCTCTTCTACACTTCTTCATCAGGTGGTTCCTTTCAGATTTTTAATTAATTCCATTGGACCAAGTCTTGAATTCTGAGCTTTTCAATATCAGAGGACTAATCCCAAACCCAACTGATTACCCAGCTCAACAGCCACTTCCTGTATTCTATCAAGCGTCTCTTCTTGCTACTCGAAGGACATGTATGACACATTTAGGCATAACATTCTCCATGCAACAACCATAAAGTTGGGGCTAACTTTACCCCATGTGACTGTAATGCTGTTGAGTGCATTCTTGACATTGTCCTTTCCAAAATTCCCTTGGAAGTGGGTTTGTTTATACTAACAGTAACCTCCAAATATAATGCAAATGTGATCATATGCTAGTAGTGCTTTAAATTAACAATCACATTCCGGTTCATATCATGTTTTTACTAGGCAGTCAACAAGATGGTCTTCATCCCACCAGAAAAATAATCATTGATGGATCAGTCTTCTCTGCCAAGTTATTCTTGCTGAGGTAAATCTTGACTGCAAGGCAGAAAGAATGGCATAACCACTCTCAGAATATGTCTACTATTCCAAGCTTTGTTATTTGAATTCCAAACTACAAGTAGCTTAGTTATCAGGCTGGTAAATTAGTGCTGGTTTAAACTTCAAATACCCAGTGGCATGGCCTCCCAAGAGAAAAGTCAGTTGATCGTTAGATAGCTTATGACCCCAGCAAGCTCTTCCTTTTCCACTGTGCTGTGTTATGTCATATTATATACAACACTCTCTCCCATCTTTCCCTACTTTCCCCATGTCCAATACCTGACCTAGTAACTTGTTTCTGAATTTTGTTTTGGATTTGCAATTCTTAGTTACAGTTTGATTGGGTAGGGCTGTGTACTAGGGTCCTTGCGGGTGTTGTGCAGTGTTTAGTTTAATCTGTATTATTGTCTTTGGTTGCCAAGTTTCTGGCAACACCACGTACATATTTTATTTTGTGTTGGTAAAGAACGCAGAGCCTTGTGGTTATTATGTTCATGTAAAATGGGGCATTTTCACCCTGGTGTTTGTGTTAAGTGTGTGTTCCAAGAGACAAACTGCGAGTATTTTGTTATTGTTATTTCTAAATTTCTTTCAAAATAACTTTCCTATTATTCATTCAATTCTTGGGTCTCACCTGATGTTCCTTGTTCAACATTTTCCCCACCAATGTTTCCATGTGTTCCCTGTTTACATTAGGTGAATTCTGTGTTGTAAATTGCATACTACTGGCATATAGAGAGACGGAGGATATAACCGTGATGGAGTTCTGCTGGACACCTCTTCAGAACAGCCCACTTTATCAACATTGAAGCCTTATTTAAGGACTGTATCCAAGCTCCTCAGTAATTTGCACAAACTCAGTTATGTAACTCTCTGGTACTTGGATATCAGCATCTGCCAACTAACCATGCCTCATAAAAAAAAAGGAATGCATCATTAATTGAAACTTAATGAACCAGTCCTTACTTGTGGAAAATTTGACATAGACACATTCTTCATGTACCTTGAGATTGTTAAAAACCTCTTAGCCTCATGCATTATCAAAGTGGAATTCATAGTATCTCCCTTGGCTTGTTGATGATAAATCGGTATCAGTAACAATCCATTTTCAGCAAAACATTTTCTTCAGTTCCCAGTCTTTAATTGTGCCAGGCTGTGTTAATATTGCAACACCTTTATATATGTGTTATATATGTTATATGTCATTCTTACTGTTGTAAACAATGCTTCATGTTCATGTCTGATACGAAGTGCTCACTCGTAAGTTTCAAAATTGGCAATAATTTTAAATTTTGTTTCCAAAGTGTAGACTACTCTTGACCTTATAGCTTTCTCATTTTACCTTGCTGACAGTTGCAGAAACAAAGTAAATAAAATAAAAGCAGCAGAGAATTGGTCTCATAAACTCTCACTACAAGTGCTCCTAATAGAAGGATGCTGCTGATTGTTGGGAGGTGGCAACATGACACATACAAGCACCAACAACAGCTATGGGAATAATGGTGATAAGTAATAAATGACAGGTATGAGAAATGACAGACTGGAATGTTGAAGGACACTGAAGGCTCAGTGTATTCAGAGCTACCCTCCATGTCCAGAAACAATATTACCCATCTGCAACCTGAGGATGTGTCATGTTGTGGTAACAACCAATTCAAGACAACAATATTAATACTTACCCATAAGCAAGTATGCAAACCCAGCAATGATGATCACAATAAGGGCAGCAATTTTAGTAAACATGAATACATTCTGTAATCGTGTTGTAAGTTTCACATCATAAGAATTCATAAAAGTCAGGAAACCTGCAACAAACACACATCACTCACTTCTGAAATGTTTGTTACGTGAAACACCCATTACCATTAAAACAATTGTCTCTCCTAATAATAAAATCCAAAATTTCTGATCACTTAAACCTCATTATATGAACACTTTTCCATCAATTCATAGGATGCCAACATTTCAGAGGAACATACTGCTTCATTATTCTAACCTGAACATGGAAGCAGCAGGTTCTGTAGAAATATTTGCATCCGGCTACCACACAACAATGTCACATCCCAGAATACTGTAATCTTGCTGTTCACTACTGACAGAATTCCAAATTTCACAAATTCATAGGTCAGTCTAGTGGCAATGTGGCACCTGAGCAACTTCCTCAACATAAAATAACACACTGAGATAATCAAGAATGTTGAATAGCAAAGAAATTAGTCATGCCTGCCTCAGTATATCATTTGGAAGTCACTGTTAATGCCCTGCATATTGTACTTCTATCACTTCCTCTCTACTGCTTCCCTGATTAAAATGTAGCAACTCCCCTCCTTTCCCTTCCCACTGGTAAATCTGCCTCAGTACAAACACTAAGACACTGCATTATTATGACCTGGGGCTTCAGACCAAACAGTATTCAGTCTCTGACAAACTCATTATGACAGAAGTTGCTATATCAGAGAGGTGGAGTGACTATGTAAATTATGTTTTGCTTGAATTCTAGATCTCATTTTGGCTTAATCCTCATACACTGTCAGGGACTGTTTTATACTCCACCTATTAATTCACAAGTCAGTCTGTCACAACATTCTCATTATCCCCATCAAGACTAGGCCTGGGGCCCACACAGCCTTCTGTACAATGGTACCGAGGCTCCTCCCTGAGGGTAAAGTGGCCGAGGCGTGGCGTTGACCAGCCACCCCCTTCTATTGCCAAGGTTAAGAATGGGTACAGCTATACGTCTACTCTCCCCCTGTGCCTGCATGGAATATTACAGGGAGACCTTTACCTTACATTTTAACTGGCCTGATGATGGGTGCTAATTTAAGCTGAGCTATGTGGCCCTGTTATTCTTCATCTTACATAAATAAAAGGAGGTGTATTAGACTGGTATGCCATTTCATTTATATCTTAAACTTTTCCGATATCACTCTCAGTTTACAAGAGCATGATGGACATATACTGTAAACTGTTTTATAACTTACAGGATGAAAAGGAGCAACACAGACTTACAGATAGTTGCAGCTGCAAGCAGTCTCACGGAACTATCTGGAACTTGGCAACTTGGGAAGAAAGGCTTAATCACATAACCAGCAAATGTAAGTGCCATGATTGCGTTGGTTGTCGGCCTGAAAGAATTAAATCAAACTTATAAGTAACTATTACTTCATTAAAACAAACATTAAACAATCAGTCACATTTACCAACAAATGCACATAATAAGATTACAAACTGTACATAAGTCTTAAAAATTCCTACAGGTTTCAGCACCAAGGTGCCATCTTCAGGGAGTCTCAAATACAAAGGAGTACAAGCACCAATATATCAATCTGGGAAGTACAGCACCTCCTGGTACGATACACACCAACACGTGCCACTGGAACTAGATCCTCTTGGATCGCATGTATACATGCACTGCACACAATGTAAACAGACACTGGACCTTGGCCTGGAGCTTGTCAGATTTATGATAACCACAATATCAGTAATGCCGTAATTTCTTACTTACCATTTTACATATTTTAGAATTTTAACATTTTAAATATCTTAATACTTGGCACTGTACTTCCCACATTGATGTATTGGTGCTTGTACTCCTTTGTATTTGAGACTCCCTGAGGATGGCACCTTGGCGCCGAAACATGTACAAGTTTTTAAAACTTATGTACGTCTGTAATCCTATTATGTTCATTTGTTGGTAAATGTGACTGATTGTAAGAATAATGCATGGAATGAATAATACTAACATTAAACAAATTTAGGGTGGTTTATAATTGAATAAATGGCAATAAGCACAAAACATGAACATGTTATTCAAATAAATTCAAAATCATTCTCTCAGGTTTCCTAAACGGCATTTCAATTACGCTGTTTTGGCAAAACTAACTTCAACTGAATGCCAAAATCAAACTTCCTGCACATGATAGGCTAACACATTTTGTTTAAGATGTTCATGCAAATCATTATGGCCACACAACTCTTTGTAAGGACCTCCAATATGAAGTTTCTTTAAAATTCATCCAGTTTTTCAAGCTGAAACATGCAGATGAATGGACATAGACATACACATTTCTGTTCAGTCACATCATGCAAGTGCATGGAACTTAAAATGAAAATTGTGTTTACACAGGCAATTCAAATGACCTGGAACTTTCCCTAAACAAAATTAACTACCTAGTCTTTATAATGGACACAGTGTTCTCTGTGAGGTAAGAACTGAATTTTCATACATAATTTAGATGCATGTCAGTTTTCAACTCTCTGTACCACTCTTACCAGGACAATCAGACAAAGCCGGGAAGCTTCAAGCACTGTGGATAGAAAAGAACTTTCACAATGTTTTTATTTGTTAGTCTTCAAGGGGTTAAAAGGGACTGGAGGTGCACACCTATAGGTCACAAAATTATACATTAATTCTTACTATTTTTAAAATGTATTTACAATTAAAATATAATAACTGTATTTTAAAAAATCATACTGTATATATGATGTCATATTTTGATAGTTTCTGCATGAACTGGTGATTGTAAATGTTCTTCTTTTTTCATTTTTGATAAAATTGATGTCTCAGAATAATTAGCCTCCTTCTACAAGGAGTAAATATCATACACAGGACTTCAATCCCAGTGGCATCATAATATTGTGAACAAAGAACAAAGTCTTAATGCAACTTACAACTCCATAAGGTGCTTCTGCCTTCAATTAATGGTTTGCATGACACAAATTAGTATTAAGGGAAGAAACAAGTACACACATACATATACTCTATAATGATTGTGATATCTACTTATGGTGACTGTATTTTAATAATAAATTAATTTTATAAGTATTTATGGTTAATGCCTAGTAATATTAAACACACTTCATTATAACCACCAATAAACAAGCTTCTAAGGTCACCAGGCCCTCTCTGTTAATCTGCTACATTTACTAAAATATAAGCCCAAAATTCAAATATTTTATTGGGCAAAGGGGGAAGCAGATTTATGATCACAACACCCCTGACAATGATGTAAACCTGAAATATGTAGGGTGATTAATTTAAGTAACATGTTTTTATAAGTTTAAATCAGATGGTTATTATGTTACATATGTAAATGATATAATAACAATGCCATTACTTAGAATTTACTGTTAACTTACACAAAAATTAGCATGGCATCCCAAAGATAGAGGAAGGCTGGCAAAGGTCCAAAGGCTTCAAAGATGTAAGCATAGTCCCCACCAGACTTGGGAATTGAAGTTCCAAGTTCAGCATAACAGAGTGCTCCTACCATGGACAGGAGCCCACACAGCATCCACACTACGACTGAAAGTCCTGGTGATCCTACTTCTTGAATAACCCCAGCAGGTGAGATAAAAATGCCTGCAGACCACCATACAGGTATCACTGAACACAGGATTTTTCTTTGATACGGTTGCCTACTCAAGGTATGTGTTGCACCTCTTAAGGGTTTAGGAAAAAAAAAAAATAAATAGCCTTTGGGTTGGTATTGGCTGATACAAATATTCAGTAAGTCATACAGTAAAAGTTGCAATATCCAGCACCTCTGGGTCTACAGGGTTGCTGGATATCACAGCTTTTTGTATATTATGTTACATCTAATGTGTATCTTAGTGTACCTAGCAACCTCACAGACAGACCTAACCATTTACTCTGTCACTTGATATCCTGTCCTGTTTTGCCTGCTGGACATTTTGCTCCCTTTTCATCACTTTTGTAACATGGTGCACATACCATCTAAAAACACCAAAACAACACCAATAATTCACTCTTTTAATCATCATATTCAAAACAATGCTAACAGTTGATGGAACAGTGAAATGTAATGGGCCTCTTATCAGTTCCAAGTTAATAAAACTTTCCAGATCATCCAGTGCTGGACATCACAGCTTTTACATTACATCCTCTCTTTTCATTATGTAATCAAGAACTGCTCACACATCTGAATGCTTACTTTATCAATTTAATACTGTGTGAAATCTGATGTTGCCACAGCAGCACAGTGGAGCTAGGACAGTGTAGCCAGTATACTGACTAGGCTATAGGTTGGATGACCCAGGGTTAGAATCCTGGCAGGGGCGAGAGATTTTTCTCTTCTCCAAAACATCCAGACTGGCTCTGGGGCCCACCCAGCCTCCTGTTCAAAGCATATCAGGGCCTCTTTCCCCAGTGGTAAAACAACAAGGGCATGAAATTGACCACTCACCTCTATGAAAGGAGTTATACCTCTCCTCCCCCTATATTCCCTCATGATGTGCACAGGTATACTTTAGCTTTATCCTTAACTTTACCTTAAATTCAGACCATACCAGAAGGCACATGCCACATACATGCATCTCAGATCCGTGTAAATATTGCAGTCCTTCAAATAAAAACATTAATTCATAGGTCAAATACCTGATCCAAAAATTATTCCAATAATAATGGCCACTCCTTCCAATAATCCTAGCTGCTGCTTCATACAAACTCTCTTGTCTGAGTCTTCCATCTCACTCACAGTAAAAGTTTTGTCCACTGTAGTCTCTGAACTAGGTGAAATCAACATTGGTGTTGCAGACATAATGGCTAATGCTGAATTTTTTAAATGCAGGTAAATGAATCCTAGAAATACACCAACTGTATTTATAATTCAGTGTTTATTAATACCTAAAATAATATATGATAAAGAGAAAGCACCATAAAACTACACATATAATATTTTAAAATTCTACAAATCAACACAAAAATTTCAGTCTCCAATTGTGTGTATCCATACTGAAAACCCTGACCATGATAAAAATGGAGGCTAATAAACAGTCAGAATATACAAATAACAAGGAAGTAAATACCACACAAAAGGCCACGGTTTCACACAAAAATAATGAAATAAATTCACTTCTGTCAACTGTAAAGTGACATATCAATTTTCTTGTGGCAAACCATAGTGGAATGTAATAGTGTATTTTGTTATAGCATCTTCAACTATACTGAAAATCCCCAAGACCTTGGAATCCAAAAACACATGGTTTTCTGTTTGCACCATGAACTAATGAAAGAAACTATCAATCTATATATTCCATATACAATAAGCATTATCTGAAATAAGCACTTATGATTTAATTTATATGACTATTTTAGTAATACTTTTGTTAATAAAAATATCTGAATTTTGGAGGAGACATTTTATTTCCTTATACCATATTATGAGCATTCATTTTGCCATCACAAGAACTGCAAGCCAATTTAAAAAACACTACTACTCATATAATCTACATGTGAAATGTTGAAAATGTGCTACGAAACTTACATAGATCATACATACATATACATTCCATGGATCCATAAGTCTGTCAAAGTGACAAATGTATATGGAATAAGTCATAATATACAAATATACAGCTATACAGACTATAGAATTTTACATCTGAACACTATAAACTAAAACACTATAAATGTGTTACATACCTCACTATGAACCATCTTTATACATAAAAAATTCATCTACTGAGTAAAAGGAGTGTATATTTAAGTATTTTCTAATGCTACTTTAAATTTTGTCTTTTCATTCTTAAAGACTTATGAGACTCAGTGGGAGTCTGTTGAAAATTCTGATACCGGCATAGAATGTAATTTTTTGAAAACAATATAGGTTGCCATTAGGTCTATGCAGGTGGTGTTTATTCCTGGTGTCTATACTGTGTATAGATGAGTTTGTTTGAAAATTTTCTTGATTGTTTAAAATAAAGTTCATTAATGAAAATATATATTGACATGGAATAGGTAAAATCTCTAATTTTTTAAACAGACTTCTGCATGGAGTTCTTGGTTGTGCATCGGCCATAATTCTGATGATTTTCTTTTGTAAGGTGAATATCTTCTTACTGTTGGAGGAATTACCCCAAAAAATTATTCCATACTTTATAATAGAATGAAAGTATGTGAAATAAATTGATTTAAGAGTGTTGATGCTGCTGATATGATACACTGATCTAACTGCATAACATGCTCCACTTAACTTAGGAACCATTTGATCAATATGATTCTTCCAAGTTAAGTGGTTACCAATTTGTAAACCAAGAAACTTTGTAGCTTGCACATTCACCTCTTCATGCCTGTTCATCTGCATGTTTATATTTTTATCTTACAACAAAATATGCTGATATGACTATCAGAAAAAAAGTACACTAAATGCCCTGTCACTTATATGTTAGAATGGTAATTTTGACTTATTTATGGTTTATTTACTGATGTCAGTAGCTTAGACTATAAAAGGTAGGAAGATTAGTTCAGACTACATAGCACTGAATAGTGAACAGCATATTTTAAAGGGTTTTGAAAGGCATGGTCATGGCCTAATTTGTGGTACCACTGGCTCAAGGGACTGAAGAAAACCAAGAAAAATATCAAGTCAGGACAGCTGATTCCCCAGCAAAGATTCAATCCAAGCACATCCCAAGTACATGTAAAAACCACTACCACTTCAAATAACTCGCTCAATAGAACGGCAATCACAGTAAACATCTAGACACAATAGCCATGTTCAATGTTGGTCCCTGCCACATATTAAAGTATCCTTTCTCTCTGAGTGAAGCATTCTCTGGTAAAACATCAGATACCCTTTTGCAGGTAAAAATGATGGCTCTACAAATCTGCATGAAACTTACCAAAGGTGTGTGGAATATAACTAAGCATGTGTGTACAACATTACAAAGTAAAATTGTTAACCCAGCCTTCATTCACAGGCACTATTTCATGACCATCTCAATGAAAATGTCTTATTTTCATAATGCCAAATGTTAACTTGTAAAACAAATAAGTCTGCAAAAATAAAAAAAAGCCTACAATTTTCTTTGTAAGTGAATGATACAGTGCATTAACATACGGTAAAATGATCTGACGTAAGAAGCATAACAGCGCTTATGAAACTATATTGAGTTCAGTTGTGTTTTATTGTTAAACTGCAAATATATCCCTGCATACCTTTAAGAAAGTTCTGCAGCTGTTTAAAAGCAGATTACTTTATCACAATTTGGAGCCACAGTTTACTGTTATTTTATTTCACGACTTTTACACTTCTAACAGATCCCCCCCACATAAAAGTGGCATACACAAAGCTATGACATTTTAGTTTTCCTTACATGTCCTTTGGTTGCTTGTCAATAATCTTTTCATTTCTGTGACACATGTCCATGGAACTTCCCTGCACAAGCTTTATGTAATCTTGAAATGATTCATAATGCCTTATACTTGGTAAGCATTACTTAAATGACCACCATTACAGCACACAATAACATGTATAATAATACCTGTTTATTCACCATTCTGCAATCAAAAGAAACACGTCAGAGTGGTGAATACACAAGTAGTGTTATACACTTTACGGTGTGCTTCAATGGTGTTCACTTAAATATTCTATATAATGAATACAACTGGTAAAGATCAATTATTTAACAGGTAGGTGAGATTGTTATACATATAGGAGTGTGGGCTGAGAAAATATGAACCCCATTACACTGACTTAGAATATAGCCAATAGCAGACTTCGGGTTTGGGATTTTGAACCTTCAGAGTTTATTAACATCAAGCTACTTTCAATTATTATTCACACATGGTCTTTCTGCTATTCTTCACTTGCATTATTTTTGGCCAGCAAGCATTAGGTGAATGTACTGGTGCATACAAAAATCTGGACATTCATTTGGGAAGGAAAAGAGCAGATGCTTTTCTAAGCATCCATTAGTGTAAGTCATAAAACTCTGAAAAGCAACTATGAAGTTTACGATCAGTCTTATGAGATGTGACGCTATATAACCTGGCTGATGGGTACAAATGTGTCGAAGGAACCTGTTCCCTCGATCTTCAGGATAGTAGTATTCTACCGTGAGATGGGAAGCAACATGTTCCTCCGAAACCTTGGTATCTATCAGGCTACATCGCGTCATATGAAAAAGATCATCATATGAATATCCACAGCCGTAAGAACATCAAATATCGTACTATGACTCTGGTCCAAATAACTGAAATTCAATTGAATCTTCAAAACCGTATTCTGATATTTCTGCCGCTTTTTCTGTACCGAACGAATTTTCAGCCACTGATGCAAAGTGCACTATGTTATTACAAGAATCGCCAGTAAGGTACACGTAATGGTACAGCATGTATGTCCGACAACACAGCATATGGAAATCCACGTGGCTTTTCAAAATAAACAGCGTGATGCAATCCATTCTGCAAGTACAGGACATGCACACGACATATCGTACACCTTACCTTGTAAAATATCACATGAAATTTCAGTTCTGCTGATACGTATAAATTTTTTCTGTTACATAGAAGTCTTCATAACGTTCATAGCCAACTAACTCACATCCATACCGCCACAGATCGAACAACGGAAAGGTGTCGGTTCGCGAAAGAACTGGTTTAGTTTCACGGGTTCTCGGATCGCTTGCCGTCTGTGACCTAAAGGTATTAATCTGTACTCTATGACAAACTGGATCGTAATTGTAATTGTAATTTTATTTATCCTGTTGATCAAAATACATTGATATAGAAAATGTCAATATAAAATTACACATTATTAAAATAAAATAGTATATTATCCACTAAATCAGTAGCCAATTTCTAAGAAATATCAGTATAAAATTACACATTATTAAAATAAAATAGTATATTATCAGCTAAATCAGTATAAAACTAGACATTATTAAAATAAAATAGTATATTATCAACTAAATCAGTAGCCAATTTCCAAGAAACATTCATTCAGATAATCATCTATTGAATAATAGCACCCCTTAATAAGTAACTCCTTCAATTTCTTTTTAAACTGGTTAATATTTTCTATTTGTTTGATATTATTAGGCAATTTGTTGTAATAGATACAGCCTGCTACTGATGGTTTACTTTTGTAGATTTCTAAGTTATGCCCATATATATGATAATCTTTATTTATATATGATAGTCTCCTATCCAGGCGGGGAATCACGTCATTTTACATTTTCAGCAAAAATCTAGTTGTGGTACACCTCGAAATCTGCGACCTTTGACATTCTCACTCACGTGCTGATAAAAATTCAAGTCTTGCGCCGTATGTAGGAGCACAGATTAACTAGCAAGGAAGGCGAGTGCGTCTAGAAGACTGTGTGTGGAAGGGGAGATGGAAAGAGAAGGAGCAATGACATTTGGGTGTTAGGTGCGGGGAGGAGTGCGGTGATGCGTGCGCAGGCCGGAGCGACCAGTCCACATGTGAGATGACGGGTGACCGGATAAATGCGCACACGAAAATTCCGCACAGAAAAAACCCCACTGTCATAAATGCTCACATGAAAAGTACCCACACGGACGAATTCTCATACAGAAAAGTACGCACATAGAAAAATTCTCACATTCACAATACTATCAAGTAATACACTCGTAATAAAGCGTTATGCGCATGCTATGAAGTGAAGTTCAAACATGCAGTATTCTTATTGACATGAACGAAGAATATGTTTATGTCAATAAGAATACTGCATGTTTGAACTTCACTTCATAGCAATCACATAACGCTTTATTAAGAGTGTATTACTTGATAGTATTGTGAATGTGAGAATTTTTCTATGTGCGTACTTTTCTGTGTGAGAATTCGTCCGTGTGAGCATTTTTCCTTGTGAGCAATTATCCATGTGAGCAATTTTTCGTGTGGGTATTTTTAATGTGAGCATTTATGACAATGGGTTTTTTTCTGTGCGGAATTTTCGTGTGGGCTTTCTTCGTGTGAGCTTTTGTCATGGAACCGGGATGACGTGAAGGAACAGTGTGAAGGAGTCAATGGCACGTGCGCGGCAAACAGATGCGAACATGCATTCGGAAAGATAATAGATGTAAATTAAAATTGAAATTAAAACCAACTTGATGCAAGTTGGTTTTAATTTCAATTTTAATTTATACAAGATGCACGGTGAATACAATATTAAATAATAGATGTAGTTTGTCTGGCGGTTGTATGCATTGAGGAAAACGTTAACATGTTTCCAGGTTGCCTCTATAGTGTTGGTATGGGCGCCAGTCCGTCCAGGACGAGGTTCGAATATCGCGCTGACTGTAACAGAGACATAGCCTACACCGTAACCTAAGTTTGTCTCGCATGGCCATGTAGTTAATATACAGAACAGAGACATAGCCTACACCCTAACCTATGTTTGTCTCGAGTGGCCATGTAGTTCATATACAGAAGAAAGACTTAACCTACACCCTAACCTAAGTTTGTCTCCAGTCGTTGTGTGGTTAATACGCACACCGATGTAACAGAGGTATAACGTACACCCTAACCAAAGTCTGTCTCGAGTGGCCATGGAGTTAATACACAGACCGAGAACCGTTAGTGGAGTAAGGAGGACGGAGTTGAAATATCGCACCGACTGTAACAGAGACATAGTCTACACCCTAACCTAAGTTTATCTCGAGTGGCCATTTGTTAATATCCGTCCAGGACAAGGTTGAAATATCGCACTGACTGTAACAAAGAGCTAGCCTATACTCTAACCCAGTGGTTCCCAAAGTGGGCGGTACCTCCCCTTGGGGGGCGGTGGGATTACCGAGGTGGGCGCTAATAGGCACGAGAGGTGGAAGGGAGCGCTGTTATTATCACAGGGGGGCGCTAGTAGAGAAGGAGTGCATTTATTTTTGTAATAACATTCAAATGAAGTAATTTTTGTGTTAAAAATAAAAATGAACCAAATTTCTTAGTATTTGAATTTATGAATCTTATTCAAGCACATATTATGTTTTTAATAAACTATTGCTAGATGAATTATTGTTAATCATAAAAAATATAATACATTTTAATTTATTAATTAACACAAAACATGAAGTTTAACTCTTATAATTTTATTTAAACGATTTTTTAAAAGATAAAATAAAAGTGGAAACAAAAGCGCATTTATGTTTTTTAAAAAAAGGTAGGGGGGGGGGGCGCTGTGGGTGTGTATATGGAACCAAGGGGGCGGTGGACCGAAAAAGTTTGGGAGCCACTGCTCTAAACTAAGTTTGTCTCGAGTGGCCATGTAGTTAACAGAGACCGAGAACGATTAGTGGAGTGAGGAG
Organism: Reticulitermes speratus; assembly: GCA_021186555.1. NCBI lineage: Eukaryota > Metazoa > Arthropoda > Insecta > Blattodea > Rhinotermitidae > Reticulitermes > Reticulitermes speratus. The sequence goes on along the minus strand of JAJKFL010000003.1, from coordinate 31,164,459 downwards.
GACGGGGTTGAAATATCGCGTCGACTGTAACAGAGACATATTCTACACCCTGACCTAAGTTTGTCTCCAGTTGCCGTATAGTTAATACACAGACTGAGAACCGTTACTGGAGTGAGGAGGACGAGGTTCAAATATCGCCCTAACCAAATTTTGTCTCGAGTGGCCGTGTAATTAATACACAGAGCAGAGACACAGCCTACACCCTAACCTAAGTTGTCTAGAGGGGCCATCTACTTAATACACAGACCGAGAACCGTTAGTGGAGTAAGGAGGACGGGGTTGAAATATCGTGCTGATTGTAACAGAGGCATAGCCTGCAACCTAACCACAGTTTGTCTCGAGTCGCCGTGTAGTTAATACACAGAACAGAGACATAGTCTACATCTTAAGGAACGTGTGTCTCGGGTGGCCATGTAACAGAAAAGGAAAGTTTGAAATGAGCGTTCCAAGTTGAAGGTGGGAGATGGGAGCGCGGCAACAACGCTCCACGTCCCTGAGCGTACGTGAACTTCGTCACAGCACACTGGATACACGGTGGCGGGACTAAACTTCATCAGTGCCGGTTTGAAAATGTATTTGAAGTAAAACCTAAGGAAAGAAACATACCATACTGAACCCAACACCAGACTTTTCGTAATGGATTGGAAGGTATAGCGCTCGTTTAGTCCCATTGTTGAGAGTGAATAGTGTGAGAAGACATGAATACCAAAGTTGGAATCATAAGGAGGCGTGCTCATTCTTAATAATCAGGGTTCGATTTTGGTTGTGTATAGCTGCTGGAGAGTGAATTGTCTAGTCCCCTCCACCTATATAGTGCCGTGTCTATGACTAGCAGTTTTACCTCCAGGTTAATTAGTCACACGGTAAAACTCCATGAGTAAGAATTTCAAATTATTATTATTATTATTTACTGCAATTGGGTTTTCACCCGGTGGCTCTATTGCACGGAGTCTTCGATACACATGTGATATTACCAAGACACTGAGGTTCTCACAGTGTTGTTGCTGTGTATGTGTATATTAGTCAAAATGTTTTGATTCATCTCAATTTCAAGTGTGGCTATATTGAATTGAACTTATTCGCTCTCTTTCTCTGCACACTCTCACCAAAAAACGCATGTGATCCCACACACAAAAGTGTTCCATTCTATGTTTCATTGTATGGTATGTATGGTGTAAATGTATGGTGCTTTTGGTACATGTGCAATGTATCAGTAATGTGAAGTATCTCTTCTGCTTGTGATGGCTATGAAAAGGAAGGTGGCACTACCAAAATTGAAACAGTTTTTTGTACACACTGATTCTGATGGATACAGCAGCAGCTGATTGATGTTGAAGTAGAGACACCTGAAGAAGGAGCGAATGAAGAAGAAGTTAAGTAATGTGAGGCCAGTGCTGGTGGAAACTCAAACTGGGGATTTCTGCAAGGAAGGCACAGGACTGTCCACCCATTCAGTGGAGCTTTCAGGGGTGTCAACAAAAATCAACCCCCTCTATCAGCAAAGACAGTACTCTTCTCGGTGTCAGAATGTTGTATTTCACAGGAGTCATTGCTACTTTCTGACATGACAGTGTGTTATATGCTACTGTTCTTGGCTACAAGTTTACAAACTGGAATGATACAGGATACAGTCTGCAGTACTGGACTACACTTGAACAATTCCACACACATAGTTTTCCAGTAACACCATGAAACATGATTGATACTTTCATATACTGTCCTTTTTACATTTTGCTGAAAACACCACGAATCATCATGTGACTGATAGAACTGTGACAATTGTGGAGGCTGAGAACAGTTTTTGACATATTAAGTGATTTGTTTGCTAAAATTTAACCTCTTGGAACATGTGGTCATGGATGAACTTATTCTGAAATTCAAAGGTCAGGTAATTTTCAAACAGTCTGTACCTAAGAAGAATAAGCATTTTGGCATCAAAATTTTCAACAGCTTTGTGATATGACATGTGACATGAATATTTATCTTGGTAAAGATTCCCAGACTGCAACTACAAAGTGACAGAAATCAAAGTTCAACTGCAGGTTTTATATTTAGGATGTTAATTCTGACAATGATTACCACTGTGGAATGTTCTTCATAAAACTGCGGTTATGTGTTCTTTGTTTGAATGTATTTCGTCCAATACATCTTGAGATATTACAGTTTTTATAAAACCTCATAATTTTTTTAAAAGCCCCAAATTAAAATTCAGCAGTCACTCCTATTCAAATGGGATTTAAATCCATCACAAAAGGCGTAAAGTCTTGTATGAGCATTTGCTGTATCCCTAAAGAAGTGCATCGTTTGGGTTTGTAATGGAGAATTTGGAAGTGGATTCCAAAGTGGGGTGGGATGTTCACAGAACCTCTTTCTTCTGGCTAGGCATGTAATTTTCTATGAATTGCTTGAGTGGTTGTGTGTTTAATTCCTTCATTATGTTTACATTCTTTTTACAATTCAGATGGATGTAGTCTGCTGCTCTCCGCATGAACATAGGCCTACTTTCTGTGTCTTGTACTGTAAGTAATTAAACTAGTCAACTAGCTCTGTTAATTGATTCTGTGTCAATCTTTTAAACAGTGATGCCAATAATGTACGTATTTCACATTACAATGGGACTGGGTGAACTCCTGTCTATTGTATCCTCCTTAATTGCAACACTGATTCTGTAAGCTGTCTTCTTCTTTTATTGGTGCACCTGTCCGTCATGATCCATGGCCTCTTATACTATTGCCCTCATATGGTCCCCATCATGCGACTTTTGCCTCAAATTTCTAATTTCCATTATCTTCAGATCTTCTTCCTCTTAGTCCAGTCACCTTAAAGTAGGTCTTCGGACTTGTTTAGTGCCCTGTGGATTATGGAATGTCAGCTGCCTGCATGGGTCTTGCTTGTGCATTCTGCATCACCTCGAACTTTCTGCTTTGATCACCTTTACTATTTCTGGCACTGTAGTCTGTGACTTGTTAATTTTGTGGTATTTGCGTAACAGAACACTAACATTATATTTTCAGGCTAATAGTGTATGTGAACTTCAAAAAGAACTGTCTGAGCAAGAGATGAGCTTGGCCCAGGAAATGGACCATATCCACCAAGAACAGATGAAGGAAGCTAAGTTAAGGTGTCTGTAACATATTTATATTCAGAATAAGTAAATTTCTGAGTGGAGTAATTTTTGCAAATTTTTTAAACTGTACCTCTCATTAAAATGCTGTGTTTTGTTCTACCCACAAGGAGATTCTTCTGTGGCTGACATATATATATATATATATATATATATTTATATATGTGTAAGTAAAGGATAAATTGAAATTTACATTATAATGAGTACTCATCTTGCAGGCAGCAGCTCCGTGAATCAAGTATAGAGCTGAGGAATCTAGAAGCACAACTTCGGGCAGCCTATATATCTAAGGAGCTTGCTGCTCAATTGGCAGAGAAGGAAGCAGCGAGGATGAAGGAGAAGGTAAGAAAATTGGATACAAGTTGCAGTTAAATGCACATTTAATGTTCTTAGATATAAGGTTTTATCTTGTATAATGTTCAGTCTAAATGGTCCCAGGTGAAGAATCTCAGTGTTAAATTACCATGAAGCATTCCTTAGTCAGTCACATACATAATAGTGGTAACGTTTGTTTGCGACATCATGATCTACTGAACTACAAAATGGGCCTTGTTAAGATATACATTTTCAGAAAGCTTTTGATTTGGCATTGATGGCAGTGTCCTTTGTTTGTATTAATTCATTCACAAAAAAAAATTGTTTTTTAATAAGAGAGGACAGCATTAAAAATAGACAGTGCTGCCTCCACCGCAGGCCAAGGGAAGTATATGAAATATGTTAGCTTCCCTTGGCCTTTGGTGGTAGCAGCACATGATCATAAAAGGTTTGCACGAGCAATGTATACAGGCAGTAATCTGTGACTGCATAACAGCTTAATAGCTACAACTCTTTACTAAACAGCTGGAGTCAGTGACAATATTTGATTACTTAGAATATGATTAAAACTAATCGATCTTTTCAAGAGATATGAAAGTTTTCATGTCAATGAAGGTTCAGATTGTGGTATTTAGGCTATAACACTATGTTGTGTACCAGATTACAGCACGGTGTTATAACCTAGAAGACCACAATATGAACTTAACTTATACAGAAGAACCTCGATTATCTGAAATAAAGGGGGCGGACCCGATTTCAGATAAGCAATATTTCGGATAATTTGGAAATTTGGCTCGACGTGATCAGGTGCAATAAAAATAACATTTATTCAGAAACATGTCTTAACGTTAATAAAATTTATGGAAGAAGAAGTGTATATTTACAGATACAATACAACAGTACAAATTTCTACGAAGAAATTGATATTTTAGTTTGAACTTTTTTCCACGACGTTTTTTGGCTGCAATGTCCCTCCATTCGGCATTTTATACGAATGCTCTTCGAGTTTTGATTTAGATTTTACCCAATCTGAAACCATTGATATGCCAACACCGAAATCTGCTGCGACATTTCGCAAGATCTTGCCATTTTTAATTCGTCTCACAGCCTCCAATTTCTGTTCAGTTGTTATTACAACACGTTTTCGTTTAGCCGACATTGTTTGGAATCACTGTTAAATGAAATTGTAAAACTGCACTGTAAGAAGCGCACACACACACACACACACACACACACACACGTCAATTTGCCACTCGTCCGCACCCGTCAACTTTTCACAACAAACTGACGGAGTGAGGCTCAGAGGTGTCTCGCGGCAGGCAGTTCTGGGAATTGCAGTGCCTGACAGGCGTTTCGGTTAACCCAAGTTTCAGTTAAGCGAAGTTCAGATAACTGAGGTTCTACTGTAGTTTAAACTATTGTGCTGACTGCTGAACAGTGTCACTTCCTTTCTTTTTCTTGTGTATAGTGATACAAAATAAATTATTCAGTCTGTAACACATCACTGTCGGTGGTGAAATCTCTGGTAGAGCTAGTTTAGTGCCTCTGTACCACTGTAATGGAGGAAATTACTTCCTTTCTGTACTAAAAATAGGAAACTTGTAAATATTCTTTCAAAAAATGATTACAGACAGTTCTTGTTTTATGCCATGGTTACGTTCCTGAAAAACGTCATGCAAATCGAAATCACACAAACTGAACACAAAATTCCCATTTAAAACAGTGTATTTCCTGGGGTTAGGGGACTGACAACCTCATCCTATATAGTGTATGATAATACCTCTAGTGGACATGTGGACCTGTAGAGTATATATGTACTGTGTATGCAGTACATATACATTTGTATACAGTATACATAATTTCTGTACAATATGTTTATTTATTTCTAATTCAATAAAAATGTAAGAGACTGACATCCATAGTTTTTGGTACGGTTCTTTCCGATAGGACTGTGGCAGTCTTGCTACACAATCAAACGCTTTAGTTCCTGACTTAGCACTTTCTTTAATTCTATCAGTATTATCACGAATAGTATGAACGCTACTTTGGGCAAGTCAAACATTATGGCATGAGTCAACAATTCATTTACTTTTTTCAAGTCGGCTTATTACGTTTAATTTCTCTTCAGTACTGATTGTCTTTCGCCGATTTTTCACTTGGATTGCACTAGGTGATGCAGATTTACATTTGTCATTCATATTGGTAAGAAAAACCAATGCTGTTGAATAGGAAACTAAATGAGCCGCGTGGTTATATAACCAAAATAATCAATCCCTACACATGACTGATGGCGTGGTTGTGACGTCATTTCCTGCTAGCCTCCTACAGAAGATAAGTGCGGCCATGGATCATCTATGCCAAATTGCGTTAAACCGAAAATTACTGCATAAATTCGAAAGGTGATGTAAATTTTCAAGTCACGTTAATGCGAAATCGTGCGAAATGCAAACACACAAAATGAGAGCTGCCTGTACCTTGTGTAATATACAGTTTGTATAGCTCATTTGCTAATAGGCTACAGCAGCAAAGTAGTCACCACTAACCTTGCCGCTTGAACACGTGCGCAAATGTGTGTGAGAGAGAGAGAGAGACAGACAGACAGAGAAGGTGGCGTGGAATGCTGTCCACAGTGTCCATTTAAATGTAAGTGAAGCGATGACAACAACAGCTAACCTTCTTGCCGCTTGTGTGACAAACAAGAGAGAGAGAGAAGAATACTGCAGTGAAAGATACAGCTAGTTTTAGCAGCAAGGTTGCCACTTTACCCACTGGGAAATGACACAGTGCTGAAAGATTATATCCAATGCAAACCTGTTGTCATATTGAGGGAATGACCCCCTACATCTTCTGGGTTATTAGTTTGTAAATTTACTCATAACCCTGGAGATGAAGGTGCTATGTTTTTTCAACATGACAGGAAGCAATTGCTCAACCACATGATGCAAAAAGCCAAAGACCTTCTTCCTCAACAATAATGTGGTGTAAAACTCACATCACTGTCATATTGTTAAGAATATAGTTCTTTCTGATTACATTATCTTCCTCATTCATTGTGTTTTATTGATGCATGATTGATTTTGTATGAAGGAATGAAATGATAAAAGTTTTCATTATATGTATGCACCAGTCTCCGTGAATACACAACAACAGTGCTTTTAAAAAAGGTAAAGGGGAATTGGAATATTGTTCAGTACTAAATGTTGGTACTCAGAGTTCTAAGAATATGGCTGCATGCATCATTATCACATCTGATTTTTACAGCATCAGGAATATAGTACTTATGTTGTCACTCAGTAAATTACTGTCATTATTGTGAGATTTGAGGTTTTCACAGTGGTGTTGATGTGGATTCATGTCTTCTGGGATGTGACACTATGTCATTGGGTGAGTGGTTCCCAACATTTGAAAGGCACTGCATTCCTTTGAAATGTCAGGAACTATTCGCCGGACACAGCATCACTTCCCCACATATATGAATTCTCAGTTGGCATATTCTAAAGCGAAGTTATAAAGCATAGCTGATAAGGTTTCACACAATTCTGATTACTACGAGGGTGTGCTGCAAAGTAATGCATAGTAATTTTTATATGAAAGTGGGTATACTGTACATATTTGAATAAAACCAAAGCAGGTAACTTTCTTTAACTTTATTGTTTACCTCTGTACAGTTATTTCTCCACATAAGCACCTTTGTGGCCTACACACTTTCACCCCCGGTTAAAGTAGTTTCATGAGTCCATCACAATTGAAGTGTGCATCTTGACTTCATTGTCCAATGCATAATTATGCCCTCTAAGACGTTCATTCAGTTTGGGAAAGGGATGAAAATCCAATATCACAAAGTCTGGGCTATGTGGTGGGTAATCCATGACAGTGGCTTCAAATCTATACATTTGTTCTTACACTTATATGCAGTCAAACATTTTCATTTGAAGGAGAGGCTGCTGCATGTGAGGAGGAACTCTTCAGAGTCATGCTTTCACCTTTTCCATTGTTGCACAATACTGCTTAGAGTCAACGGTTTGCATGGGGCCACACAGGTGCCAGATTATTGGGTATTCTGGATTATCAGACAGTATCTACACTGACTTAAAGTTCTTACAGGTAATTTTCTGTTACTGCTCCAATACTAGGGCTGCACAACTAATCAGAGGAGTATTCCACTTGGATATCTCCTTCATCTTCTGGTTCAGAGTCTTCTGTGTTTTCTGGAGTCTTCATAGCTGAAAAGGTTCATTAAGTATGAGACAAGGGGTCAGGAGACACCACAATGGCTGATGTACAGACGTGAAACATCACACCTCACACTCATTGCGTATGCTTTACATAAAGTGCAAGTATGGTTGAAATTGGTACTTGAAATTGAACTTGGAGATCAAAATAGTTTTTTGTCTGTATCTCATCTTCCTGTGCAGTGATGTACGTGAAAAATCACACCTTGCACTCACTGTGCTTGCATTATATATAGTGTAAATATGGTTGAAATTGTTCAATAAGGAAGGGCACTTTCCTTAAAGACCAAAATAGTTTTTCGTTCTGTATCTCGCCTTCCTGTGCAGTGATGTATCTGATACATCACACATCATACTCTCTGCACATGCTTTACATACAGTGCAAATATGGTTGAAATTGGTCAATAAGGAAGGGCAGTTTACTTAAAGAACAAAATAGTTTTTCGGCTGTATCTCACCTTCCTGTGCAGTGATGTATCTGATACATCACACCTCTCACTTAATGCACATGCATTAGATACAGTGCATATATGATAGAAATTGTTCAATAAGGAAGGGCTCTTACTTAAAGACCAAAATAATATTTCATCTGTATCTCGCCTTCCTGTGCAGTGATGTAGGTGAAACATCACACCCCATACTCACTGTGCTTGCGATACATATAGTGCAAGAATGGTCAAAATTGGTTAATAAGGAAGGGCACTTTACTTGTAGATCAAATTGGTTTTTTGTCTGTATCTCGCCTTCCTGTGCAGTGATGTATCTGAAAACTCACACTCACTGCACATACGTTACATACAGTGCAAGTATGGTTGAAATTGGTCAATAAGGAAGGGCACTTTACTTAAAGACCAAAATAGTATTTCGTCTGTATCTCGCCTTCCTGTGCAGTGATGTACGTGAAACATCACACCTTGCAGTCACTGTGCATGCATTACATACAGTGCAAGTATGACTGAAGTGATGAAATGATTGAACACGTCCCTGAGATCTGACAGTTTCATTGATGAAGCTTTTTTCTGGTAGACAGAAAAAACTTCTAAGCTTGCGACTACTCTCCTGAAGTGCCGGATTATCAGGATTTCCAGATTGTTGGATGTTGGGTTAAAGGAAATTTGCTTTTTTTTTTTTTTAATCTTAATTCACCGTGCATTTTTATTATTTAAATAAACACCAACAAAATGCACAACTTTCAGGGCGCAAACAGCTCCCTATATCATGTTACTATCCAACGCGTTTCGGCTCTTTGCGAGCCATCATCGGGGATCCTTTACTAATATAAAAGTGCTTCACAAATGCAGCATCTGTTTGATGATTGTAAAATATGCACTATCTGGAGCTTGAGTTAAAAAACACATAAGTCATAAACAAGGTTAAAAATGATTTGTTAAAATAACTTATTAAAACACTGTTCACTATGTTTATTGTGTAAAGGATGTTCGCGCTTTCTCGGGGTTTTTCATAAGATTGTGCACTACACTGTACTGTTTGCGATGGATTTTTGTAGACACTCGCGTTGTACGTAGTGTTGTTGTTGTTTTCTTCTCGTTGCGGTGCGGTTCTCTTGAAGGTGTAGTATATGTAATTATAAAATTTGATGTGAAGAAGACGTGGTTCAGGTGCAAGTATATTGTGGGGGTTGCGTCTAGAAGTGTGTCCGGTGAGGGTGAACTCAACGAAAAAAGACAACACAGTTCACCCTCACCGGACACACTTCTAGACGCAACCCCCACAATATACTTGCACCTGAACCACGTCTTCTTCACATCAAATTTTATAATTACATATACTACACCTTCAAGAGAACCGCACCGCAACGAGAAGAAAACAACAACAACACTACGTACAATGCGAGTGTCTACAAAAATCCATCGCAAACAGTACAGTGTAGTGCACAATCTTATGAAAAACCCCGAGAAAGCGCGAACATCCTTTACACAATAAACATAGTGAACAGTGTTTTAATAAGTTATTTTAACAAATCATTTTTAACCTTGTTTATGACTTATGTGTTTTTTAACTCAAGCTCCAGATAGTGCATATTTTACAATCATCAAACAGATGCTGCATTTGTGAAGCACTTTTATATTAGTAAAGGATCCCCGATGATGGCTCGCAAAGAGCCGAAACGCGTTGGATAGTAACATGATATAGGGAGCTGTTTGCGCCCTGAAAGTTGTGCATTTTGTTGGTGTTTATTTAAATAAAAAAAAAGAAATTTGCTTTATTTACTTATATGTAATTTACTATATGATTGAAACACATTTTAATTGTCCTGACTAATTTAATGGGAAAATAAATCCAGTGAGACTGTAGCAAAGTACTTTTGTAACTGAGTTTTTACAGTTTTATATTTATGACATTTGTGGCCTAAAATGGAGTTGAAGGTGAGTTTAAAATATGTTGTGGCCAGTATTTCTGTGAATGTATATCAGGGCATAGAAACAGTTCTGTAAACATTACTGTGTAGTTTCATTTGTCAGATGAGGGTAATTGGGAATTGGTTTGTCAGTTGCAGGAGGAAGAATCTGTTGAGGTTCTAAGGTCAGTGTGGGAGAGACAGGTAGCTGCAGAGACTATGAAAGACGCTGAGGAATATCGTCGCAAACGTGAATACGGAGCAGCCCTTCGAGACCAAATGGTCTGTGCAGAGAGATTGAAACAGGTGGCATATGAGGATTTCTTGCAAGAAAAAAAAATCCTTGATGATGTGGTACGCAGAATACATGATGAAGATCAGAGGTACTCAAAAAGTCATTCTTGAAATTCTCTTTTGTGAATGATTGACAGTTCACATGCGTGGTACATGGCAGATTTTACACTGGCTTTACCAAACATGTCACTACATGCCGAGGAATACTTAATGCAAGAAATTCAGTGCCTTTAGGTAACTTATTATTACTATGAGTTGTTACTCAATACAGTATTCCCTGGCATTTTATAGGCTCATATGTGTTTCAGGTCTGATGACATTTGTTTGTTTGTATCTTATTATTAATTTAGTACAGGGTGACCCTTGTGCATGGAAAAGTGAATGCCTTCTGCCATTCAGAACTGACCTGGCTAGGTAGTTATCATCAGCTGAGAGAGCTGATACATCACAGAAAATTAGCTCACTGATCTGAATTTTATAATTAACATGAATTTTAATGTAGTTGTTTGAATAATTTCAGTTTACAGAAAGTTTGAATGCATGCTGTCACCTCATATGCAGGCCCCAGGTCTCTTGAAGTGGGTTCTGGATGTGTACCATAATGTGTGTAGTGTAACTGATGCTGTCATCTGATCACTATTGTCATTCAATGTAATATGTAGGTTTTACTTGTTCTTCCACATTTTGAGATTTTTGTTTCGCATAAATGTTACATATTGTATAAACCAGTGGAAGTATGAGGATGTACTTGCAAGTTGTGAGTTGTGGAGTAAATTCATAATGATGTTGTATCAGCTGAAGACAGTAGAGCACTGAGAGAACACTGCATGTAGTGCTTGCATGTGGTACCTTATTCTGGGAGTAAGTGTATATATCAACAGCAGCCTGTGTGTTATCAGGTATCATTTTCATTTAATAATTCTCTTTAAAAGACCTTCTGAATGCATTTTTTATTTTTTGATTTGGATGTTATGGTAGCACTCTTAACCCTGATTCGATTTTGAGTATGCTTCCTGTACACAGACTGTGTATACTTTTTATATTGAATCAAAGAATAATATATCTCTATGTAAGCCAATCATTCTATGTGAAATTGTAATCCACTCATAGTTATTACGCATGTTTGTGTTCAGGTTATTAGTAAACTTAGGTTAAGGAGAAGAACTGAGTAGTTTTTAATTGTGAATAGCGTAGAAGAAATCAATAGAAACAGCACAAATATTGGCAGTGGTACTGGGAACAAAATTGTAAGACTTAGTTGGAATTATGCTGTGTAGCAAATATGAATAAAACACAGAATATAGGCGAGATACTTGATGACAGGTACAAATTATTCAACATGCTGTAGATGCAATTTTATTCATGCATGTTCTATGTGAAGTTTGTCAGTAGTGTGGTTTACTAACATTTAAAGCTTACAAAATATAAATTGTTCGTAATGTCATAAAGGCAATATAGAATTGAGGTCTTTGCTCTTCTGGTATATTATGCAAGGGTCTTGGCATCTGGCTTCTCTGTTGCACCCTGTCTTTTCCTCATTCACACTAAGTGCTTTATATGCCGAACATGTTTTGTCCCAGATAATTTTTTCACTAAGCTCTTCTTGGCCAGCTGGTGTATCATCTTAATTTGTACTTGGCAGGCAGTCCATTCATCTTTCTAGAGGCTGGTGTTAGTGCCTATGTACCAAGCTAAATGGTGTTGTGTTCGAAAAGAAAGCAGTCTTTATCATTCTTGTCTGTTCTCAATGGTTCAAAAACATGATATTTGCATCTGAATAACATTTATTAATATAAGCAGATTCACATATTGTTGGATGTATTTAAATGGGGAGAGGGGAGTGAATGTGTCAGTGAAGTGGATTACCTTTATATGATATGTCCTTCTGATGTCTGTATGTTTGTTACTCAGAGAATTTGAATCCAAGATGCTGAAGATGCAGAAGACAAAGGAGGAGATTGAAGCATTTCACAAGGCAAGAGATGCTTGGAAGCAGAAGGAAAGGGAAGAAATAGAAAATGAGAACAGGTGACTATATTGAATGTTTAGATTATAGTTGTATAAATTTTGGTTTGTTGTCAGCTTTAGTACTCCTACGTCAATTTAGTATTTCAAAAAATAGACATCACTGAACTCAGAAATTCATGTCTCTGTTGGGTATTCTGTAAGAAATGTTGCCAGTATGTGAAACGGGAGGGGGGCTTGATGTCAGACTTCTTATTTATAAAAGGGAAGTCACTTCACCTCTATGGCAGGAAGGCAACATTTATTTCTGTTAAGAGAGAGTGGCCAGACTATCACTGTGTTTGCATTATGATACATAATTTGTAAGTATGGGGGAATGGAAAATGAAGGGTGATTATATTTTTGGGGTATAACCATTACTGTTTTCCATATAGAGTATATAGGGAGCCGTGGTAGTGTAGTTGTTATAGTGACTAGGCTACAGGCTGGACGGTCTGGGGTTCAAATCCCAGAATGCGCAAGCAGTTTATCTCTTATCCAAAACATCCAGACCAGTTCTGGGGCCCAGCCAGTCTCCTATTCAATGGGTACTGGTGTTATTTTCTGAGAGTAAAGTGGCCAGGCATGAAGTTAACCACTTGCCTCTGTCTAGAGTAAGTGGAGCGATACCTCTACTCCCCCTGTATGTCTTCATGGTGTGTAGAGGGAAAACTTTACCTATCTTTTATGTACAGTGTATGACTGCAGGCATAGGGAGCATGCAGTTAGCAGTTACAGCTAACAAGTTGCAAATTTCTTGTCTCATTTTCATTTATTCTTTCCTTCTGTTAACCTCTCCCCCACGACAGAAAAGGGACTAGTTATCCAGCCTATTTCTATGTATATTTTGTGTGCATATGAGATACTTCCTTATGGGATTTCACCCTATGAGAAAGTGATACATATTAGTCCAAGTCCAGCCATTATAGATGCCATTATATTCATATTATGGGAGATCCTTGTGTAAACTGAATGAATAAAGTCGGATAAAGTTGTACATCTGCACCATACCATGAAAATTTATGTGAGGGTATAGGTATAGCTTCTTGCATTCTTAAGCTTAGTGCTAGATCCAGAGAGGTGTTTAGTTTCTTGCCTCTTTACCCCAGGGTAAGTACCCTAGTATTCATTAGATGAAGTAGCTTATAAACAGGTCATCACTTGCGCACTGGAGATTTGCTTGAAACACAAAAACTTTAATGCCCATACAGTTTGAATATCTGAGTAAGAGCATGGTAAGATTGTGTAAGACTGCCAAGGCAGCAAGATATGGATTATAACATTCAGAATTAAGTCAAAGTGGGGGTTTGTGTTTGAAATCTTTAAAAGAATATTTTGCAAACAAATTGCCTGTGATGTCAGTTACAGTTGACTGCTGTGCAAAAATCTGTTTACTGTAATGAGGAGAGAAAGGCGATGAAGAGTTTTGTTTGCCATCAGTACTATTACCTCTGGTATGTGAACTGAATTGCATTGGCCGCAGAAGTTCATGCAGTGTTACAGTGGAAAACAGTGTGTGGAATTATAGGTACAAACCACTGGTTTACTAACAGGGTGACTATGGGTGATCACATGCCCTACTGATCGTATATGTAAAGGTTTGAGTAAGTGGGAGAGCTTTGTAATGTTGTGCCATTAAGAAATATAATTGCTTGTCCTGAGCTACTTGTAGGAGGGTAGTTTACATATGATCAAGCAGCTTGACCAGGGGCAAGTAGAGATTAGTTTGCTCAAGAAGAAGCTTAGTAACAAATTCTTGGCAACCTGCATAACTGGGCCATTGTAGTTGCAGTACATGGTGGAACTGGGGCAAAGTAACACCACAGAATTCATGCTCCTGCTAACACAGGTTGGAAGCAGATCAGTGCAGGCAGTGTCAGGAGGATCTATTAGACCACAGCTAACCGGATCCATGTCCTTCAACATAAAACAGCACTAAACCCTGAAAGCTGAGGTTACAATGGGTCAGCAAATCAAGACAACACAATGTATGGGGCCAATGTCTGCAGTAACAGAAGCTACATTACATGTGGAAAATGCCTAATGATTTTAGCTTGAGCTGTGAGAGTGAAAACATCCCACTGTTCATAGCAGACTAGCTGACTTAAAGAATTCTCGCCAAGAACAGCATTCCACTATTTCCCGACTCACCGCCACCACAGTTGCCAGATTTGCCATCAAGTGACATTTCATGGTCCCAAAACTGAAAAGAAACTTAAAACAAAGGTATTTCCAGAAGTTCCAGAGATCATACAAAGTAAGTTGCAGAAATCAACTACCACCCTGGGAGACAAGTGCCAGAAGTATTTAAACAGTAGAGAAATCATACAACTGGAATGACGTATTAAAGTTTTTTTGGTTGTGGGGGAGAGGGGGCTAGATTTTTTCCGGAAGTGCATTTTTCAAGGTACTGAGGTGACTGCTTTAATTCTTTGGTTCCATTAATATGCATTGCCTCATGCAATCAAAATAAAGTTCTTAAGTATTCTAAACATGCTGTGCAGCTTAAAGATTGTTTGTTTTTTATCAGGCGGATAGAGCAATATTTGTCAAAACAGAGGATGCAAGAGCAGAAACGTATGAGGGAGCTGCAAGAGAAAGAAGAGCAGAAGGCACTTTTTACAGAGAAGATTGCTCGTCAGATGTATGAAGCTGAGGTATGTGTTTCTTACTGCTACATTATTATACATTTTTGTGTACAGTTAAAAAGCTTGTTGGGCTTTTTGAAGGTGAGAAAAAAGTTATTGAATTTGAGTGCACTGGAGTAAAATTAACATAGCTATTTTAGGAACTGTAGCCCATCAAGTATAACTCTTCTGTACTGAATTTCTTTGACTTTTGTCCACCAGGACTGGGAGAATGGAGAGTAAAATTACAGTGCCACTGTATTTTGTTTGTGACCTTGGGTGTTGAAGAACAAGGAATGTGAACCCCTTATTCCAGAATCAGTTATACTGAATGTCGTTTAAATAAAAGCAAGCAAACCTGATCCAAATGCTTGGATTCTACACAGATGCCACTCTCAAAAATGCTGTACAGGTTATGCCTTGATTATGAACAGACTACCTTTCAAATTCCATGTTCATCCACGTTTCTCAGTCTTCACAGCAGAACTCTTCTCTTCTTGTGGCACTTCTCACTACTGGTAATAGACTAGTTAGAAAATACCTTATCCTGACAGATTTACTGATAACTCCAAATGATGTTGCCCTGTGGTGCCCACAGTCCAGAATCCACCTCACACTTTATAAGTACTGTAAGGGACGTACTGTAACTGTCTTTTAGATCGCTAGGCACATAAGAGCTGTGGGGAATGAGGTGGCTGATACTACCACCTATGATGTCAGAGGCAGTGGATTTTCTATGCAAGTGGCATGCAGACTGGATTGCAATGAAAAACAATAAATTTCAACATGTAAAGACTACCATAGCACATTACCAGTGTTCCATCTGAGCTATCTGTAGGGAAGAAGCATTAATCACACTGGTCAACAGTGAAAATGTTACGGAGTTGAAACTAGTTAATCTTAACTAATTTGAGGTCGCTGAGAACGAATATGATGCTTAAAATTGTTTGTTAGCTCTTGTTTTGAAGTAACAGGCCTTTATTAATGTGACCGATTTTTATTATTTTCCTTACATTTTGTTTATACATGAAAGACTGAAATGGGTCTACATTTCCATTCCTAACCGTAATTTATGCTATAGGCTTATACTTACACTAAGATTGTGTACTTGCATATTCACAAAATTATATAGGCCTATATGTTGAGCCGGTTCTGGCGTAGCGCAACTGCAGTTACTTGGTGTCGGTCATCATCGGATCGCGTTAGCTAATCGTCGGGGATTCCCGTGCCTTTTCCACGGTGTGCCACGTGGTATTTAGAGTTTCAGTGTGCTTTCTCGCTGCATCCGTGCTCGGTTACAATATCTTGTTTTTTAACGCGAAGAAAACTAAGATGCCTCGTAAATGTGTGAACCGTTTAGATAGTTTTTGTTATGTTTGTGGGAAAGTGACATTTGCTTCACAAAAGCGTGCTCTAACTCCAATTGTGACAAAGGCGTACCATCTATACTTCGGTTGTAAAGTTGGGGATCAGGACAAGAGCTGGGCTCCACACATATGCTGCAACTCTTGTTCGGCAAATCTTTGCGGCTGGTTAAATCACAAGAAGCGTTCTATGTCTTTTGCTGTACCCATGGTGTGGCGTGAGCCAACAAACCACATTACTGACTGCTATTTCTGCATGGTTCCTCCACTGGAACATGGAACGTCGAAGAAGAAAAAGTGTAAACTGAGCTACCCAAATATACCATCTGCTATACTACCGGTGCTCCATGGAGACGATCTACCTATTCCAGAACCGCCTGACTCATTTGAAATCGAAGATGATGATGAAGATGAGGAATGCAGTAATACAAATGTCTCAAGTTCTAGCGATCCAGATTTTATATCTGATGAAGCATGTACTGAGCCACACAGAATAACACAAAACGAATTGAACGACCTTGTGCGAGATCTAGATTTGTCGAAAGGTAAAGCTGAACTCTTGGGCTCAAGATTGCAGCAGTGGAATCTACTTGGTGAGGGCGTCTGCGTGTCTACATTTCATTCACGTCATAAAGACTTTGTTTCATTCTTTTCAATGAAAAGTAATCTCGTCACCTGCCATGACACTGATGGTCTGATGTCAGCTCTCAACATCAATCATAACCCTGATGAATGGAGACTTTTCATAGACTCCTCACAGTTGAGTTTGAAAGCAGTATTATTGCATAATGGCAACATTTTGCCATCGATTCCAATCGGTCATGCAGTTCACATGAAAGAAACATACAGCAACATGAAGCAACTGTTGGAGTGCATAAACTATGATAAATATAAATGGCAGCTTTGTTGTGACTTAAAGGTTGTTGCCAACTTACTCGGACTGCAGCAAGGATACACAAAATTCTGTTGTTTCATCTGTGAATGGGACAGCCGAGCAAGGGCCTCGCACTATGTGGTCAGGGACTGGCCTTTAAGACAACGTCTGGAGCCAGGTTCAAAGAATGTACTACATCCGTCTTTAGTGGAACCAAGCAAGATTCTGTTGCCACCGCTGCACGTTAAGCTTGGCCTAATGAAGAATTTCGTCAAGGCAATGGATCGAGACGGCCAAGCATTCAAGTACCTTCGTGATAAATTTCAGAGGATGAGTGATGCAAAAGTCAAAGAAGGTGTTTTCGTCGGTCCACAAATCCGAGACATCTTCAGAGATGAACAAATTGACCGGCTTATCACTGGTGACGAGCAGTGTGCTTGGAATGCTTTCCGGTTGGTTGCTGATAACTTCCTCGGAATACCAAGGCTGACAATTACAAGTAAATAGTGGAGGACCTGTTGGTTGCGTATCAGAAATTGGGCTGCAATATGTCGTTAAAGATTCACTTTCTGCATTCTCACCTGGATTTCTTCCCTGAAAACTGCGGTGCGGTCAGCGACGAACACGGTGAACGCTTTCACCAGACCATTGCGGAAATCGAAAATCGTTATCAGGGGAAATGGAGTCCAGTTATGTTAGCAGATTATTGCTGGACAGTAGTTAGAGACTCTCCAGAACTTGTATACAAAAGACAGGCTAAGAAAAGACGCCTTTAGCCGAAGTGATGACGGACAGCAGTGAATAGTAAGTATTATTGTGTTAAATATGCTACATGTTATTATAAAATTTCACAAATCTTGGAAACTGTAGCTAACTCATCATTTTAAGGCCTATTTTCATGTTCAGCATACCCAATTACATAAAGGAAAGTGGATTTGATGGTCGTAACCGAAAAAAAGTTAAAATTTGTTGCCCAGTGTCATATGCCTCTGCATCAGATATACACACCTGACACTGCCTCCCTACTACCAAGCTCTCAGCACCGTGACATCTAACTCACTCCAACACATTCTAGTTAATTCTCTAGTTCATATACGCCACAGTGCTATTTTTTGCCATCACACATAAATGTTTGCCATTTGAGGTGATGATAGTAGCATTTTATTGAGAGTCCTAAACTTCCTGCGTGCCATTGAAATAGCAGTTTCATTGTACAAAAGCTTTGTGTGCCATACCACCACCATCACTACTTAACACAAGGTTTTATGTGCCACTCCACCGCTGCCGCTGCCACCACCACTTAACACGAGGTTTTATGTGGCATACCACCACCATCACCATTCAACACAAAAGTTTTGTGTTTCTTCTTAGTTGGTTTTTTCCCCTGTTAATGGAAATTTACTGATAATGTTGATAATATTACAGACCAAAAAAGAGAGGAGGAGGAAATAATGCAGCAGTTGGCTGAGGAGGAGCAAAAGGAAGAAATGGAGAGACAACAACAGATAGAATTAGAAAGGAAACTCCGAAGGCGCATTGAAGCCCGACAGGCTCATCGTGACCAGATGGCTGACAGGATGAAAAGGTTGCAGCAGGAAGCTCAAGATGAAGCCAGATATAAACAACAGGTAAATATATGTGAGGACATAGGAAGTACCCTGTATGATCTAGTTAAGATTTGTGATTGTTTTTTGCTTCCTCTTGGTTATGTTGAAATGGTTTAAAAAGTCATGGAGGTCATGTGTGATTTGAAATTCTTGTGGCTTGGATCTTAAAAATTATTGTTTTTGGGATGACATCATGGAGTCAGGTACAAATATACTGATGTTTCAGAGGAACATGCTACCTCCATCATGAAGATAGCTGGTGGACACTGCAGGTTCTTCTGAAACATCTGCAAATTTGTCCCAGACTTTATGTCCCAGAAAATGCTAATTCCCACAAGACCTGTCATGTATTAAAGATAATTTACAGATATTTAAGTAATTGCATTTCAAAAGAATAACATAGACGTTGTGAGATTAGAAGTTCTAAGGGTGGTGACTATGAATATGTTCTTGTGGGATGTGACACCATATATTCTGCTATAAATTTACTGATGTTTCACAGGAATGTACAGGGTCAGGTGGAGGTAGTATGTTTCTCTGAAGCGTTTGTAAATTTCTGCAAGACTACATGCAGCGCATATCAGAAGACAGTAGTGTTTAACATGGACAACATTTACTATTGATAATCCAAAGAAGAAAGCTTAACATTGTGTGTTTATGTACATGCTTGTTTATTTATTTTTCACAGTTTAATTATCAATATTTATTTTTCAAGTTATTGAAGGAATATGCAGAAAGTGAGCGTTTGGAGCAGCTGACAGCAGAGAAACGCCGCCTTAAAATTCTGGAGTACCGTCAGACAGTGAATGATATGTTAGAGGAACGCCGGCAACAGCGAGCAGAGGAATTACAGTACTTGATGTGTCTGCATGACCTAGAAGTGGAAGAAGAGAAAGCCAGGTACCAAACTGTACTGTATTTATATGAATCCAAGATGACCTCATGTTTTTGTAAATCAGAAGCTTAAGTGCAAAGCAGGCTTTTTTCGCTAAACAGTGGATTTTAATCTTCTGCATTTGCTGCATGTTTATACAGTAATTGTGCATAGCTCCACAGCTACTTGATTTATGCTACGTAGTACACCACTGTCACTTCTAAATTTTCACTACAGTGTAATTATGATAGAGTGAATATAGCATGTAACATAATTATAATGAAACAAATCATTGTGATGATGGTGGGTAACTTCAAAATAATAATGCATCAGAGGTTAAAATGATGTTTGCAAGGTGACAGCTTACTCAACACAATATCCGACAGTTGAGAAGGAAAATTGCTGGTCACAAAAATGTTTGTGCAAAATGTGGGAAATTCAAGTGAAATGGCATATTTTGTGGGAATTCAATCCAATGGCAGGAAAATGAATGGGAGTGAAAAAGATGATACAAAGTACAGGTAAACATATGAGGCTTTTCTGGATTTTGTTACTGATTACACTTGAAATGACTAGAAAACTTATGTGGATAGAGTTTAAGTTTACTAAATGAAAGTTACAAATGTGTACTTATTTTAATTAATGACTTTGTAGTCTTCACTGAGACATAATTTTAAGCAGTCACATACAAGTATTTTGCCATTGCATGTAATATATTAGGTTAACTTCTTGCTTTGAGTTTAAAGCTTTCTGACATAATTGTTCTGAACTGGTCTGTGTGGACATCTTCTGGGTGACTCTTATGAAACGAAAATATTTTCCATCTCATTATAAACTAATTCACATTCCATGATAAATACTAACTGCACTAAACATATCCATATCCTGATACTATCAGCACTCACAGAATAAAAACAATACATTAAAAGAAAACATTGCTCTCCAGTTTGTGATCTACTTTAGACTTTCAATTTATACAGTCCAATGAAACAGGTGTACATATAAACATTCAAAAGTTCATTGCTGTGATAAGTGTGCAGTGGTGTGATTTTGCAGCTTTTGGTAATGAAACTTGTATTTTTTCCAACATCAAAACTATGTTAACTTTAAAATGTTACACATTCCCACAAGTGTTTCCATTCACTCAAAGTTTCAATTGTAAAACATGGAATTTTATATCAAGATATTACCTTAAAAACTAAACTTTTACATACTATTGATTTCTATGAAATTTTCCAGAACAGTCAAACAGTAAGTGTTGTAGCAGTGCATATATAGTAGAACAGTTGCACCCGTACAACACATGATTTGTCCACCATTTGTAGAGATAGGGTGAAAAGCAGAAAGCCTGTATTAAGTATGACATTTGTTAGACAAAAAAATTTCTTTCTTTTTGCAGGAAACATATGATTGAGGAAGAACGCTTACGCATTTTGAAGGAACATGCAGGCAATCTTATTGACTATTTACCACGTGGTGTTCTTCGTGAAGATGATCTCCCTCATCTGGGCTCTGAATTTGTTAAACCATATGGTCAGACAGATGAAAAACAGTGATTTCCCTCACCTGGACTCTGAGTTTCTTAAAATACATGGTCCAAGAGATGAAAAGCAGTGATCTCCCTCTCCTGGGCTGCAAGTTTTATAAAAGACATGATTAGGCAGCTGAGAAACAGTCATGTCCTTCATTTGGGCTCATGAGTTTCTTAAAAGACATGGTCAGAAAAACAGTGATGCCCCTCACCTGGGCCCTGACTTTCTTAACAGACATAATCATACATGACAAACAGTGATCTCTCTCACCGGGACTCTGAGTTTCGTAAAAAACTTGGTCAGACAGATGAAAGACACCGATTTCCTTCATCTTTTTTCCCAGTTTCTTAAACGACATGGCTAGACATGAAAAATAGCAATTTCCTTCACCTGGGTTGTGAGTTTATTTAAAAGACATGGTTAGACAGATGAAAAACAGCCATCTCCTTATGTGGGATGTGACTCATCATAGATGTGGTCAGAGGGATGAAAAACAGTGATCTCCTTCACCCAGGCTGTGAATTCCTTAAAAATATGTGGTTAGAAAGATGAAAAACAGTGATCTCCCTCACTTGGGCTGTGAATTTCTTAAAAGACATGGTCAGACAGGTGAAAAACAGTGTACACCTATTGACTGAAGGGTACAAATGTGTGTGTCTTTTACCTTAATGATATTATATGCATGAATTGGCAGTATTCCATCTATACACATTAAACATCTGAAGTATTTGATACTCCTTCACCACCACCATAATCATAATCACAACAGCTGCCTCAGCTGCTTGTGCCACCACAACCACAATAATGTTGATGATGACAACAACAGTAATGAGAATAATTTTTCTAAATATTTGCAGTCTTGCAATAAAAATCTTTTACTTGTGCATTTCCGAGCACTATGGCCCATGAATTACCGTGGCATCTGATATGGTTCTGGCCCATTCTGTTGTGCCTTTTGTTCTTGTACACTATCTTTTCACACCCAGAGCCTTTAAATCTTCAACTTTTTTCGCCCACCTTTTCCATGGTATGCCTGCTGTGTGTGTGTTCCTCCTTCAGAAAATTTGGTCACAAGTTTGGCGTCCATCCTTGCTACTGTCCTAAGCAGCCTAGTCTTCTGGATCTGATCTCTGCAGTAAAATCCACTTGACAATATAATCCCTTCATGTCACTGTCCATCTGTAGTTTCCATTTGTTTGCTTGTCTGTGTTTTGTCCAAAATTTCTTCACAGTATTTCCCTTTCCCATGTAGCTATCACCGTTTCCTCCTTCCCTCTCAGACGCCATGTTTATGCAGCATATGGAGGGTGTTTGGAAAGTAATGCCTCCCTATTTGTATCTTTACATCCAGGCAAGGTAGTGAAATGAAACAAAACATAAACTATAACTCAAAATGTGTACTTTGTTTCCATACCTCATTTTTCCTCATAGTGTACCTCTAGTTTGATACAACGCTGCCAGCACTGAACAAGTTTTTCAAACCCATCAGTGTAGACTTCTTTAGGCTGTTCTGCAAACCATTTTCCCGTAGTAGCTTGAACTCGTTGAGCACATGTGAAATTAATTCCTTTGATATGTTTCTTGAGAGCTGCAAACAACCAGGTCAGACAGTGCCAAATCTGGGTTCTAGGGAGGTTGTGGAACAATTTCAAATCCGATGCGCTCTATCACCACTGAAGTGGCAGCACTAGTATGGGGTCTGGCATTTTCATGTTGAAGAAGCATTCATTTTTTCCCTGACAAACGTGATTGATTCTTTCTTTCAACCTCTAGTGTCTTCAAATAAGCCTCAGAGTTGATTTTTTACATTTGACCATTTACTCCTGGTGAATGATGCCTCTGTAGTCCCAGAAAATGTGAGCATGCATTTTCAAGCAGAAGGTTGAGTCTTGAATTTTTTTCTTTCAGGGAGAATTGGGGTGACAATGTTCAAGTTACTGGCTTTTCAATTCCGGGTTGTAGTGATGCACCCGACTCTTGTCCCTGTGACAGTGCTGTAGAGAATATCATTACCCTTGCTTTTGTAGTGAGCAAGTAATCACTGACATGCTTGCAGTCTTGCTTAAGCCCGAAATGAAGATTGCGGGCTTAAGCAAGACGTGGCACACACTTTTTTATAACCCAAACCTGCAATAATCTCATTGACACTAGCTAAACCAATGTTTAACATTTCCACTGTGGCTGTCTGAGAAGTTTGTCAATTTTCTTGAGTGAGTTTGTTGACTTCTTGCTTGTTCAAATCATGAGTTGCACTGACTGGCTTTTTAGATTGTGGCTGGTCATTCAGCTTCAAATTTCCGCCACAATCCCTTGATTTTCTCACCCAATGACACATCGTACTTATGTCCACAGTAGCTTCACCATAGAAAGCCAATAATCACCGGTGAATTTCAATGGGAGTTTCATTTTCATGTGTCAAAAACTTGATACCAGCGCGCTGTTTGATGCACTTCACCACGCTTGAGAATGATTCTTCCATTTTGAGCTGAATACAATGCAAACCACTATGGTTACCAAGCCTTACCACATGGCAAACTGAAGCTCAAGGAACAGTCAACAAGTACCACTTCAAGGCCACACAGCTTGTGCGAGATACTTGCATGGAAGCATTACTTTCTGAATGCCCTACATAGATTTTACGTTAATATCTCTAGATACTATTTGCAGTTTCATTGGGTGAAATAGCATCTACTTCCTGCCATAAATTTTTCTTTGATGTCTACCTCCAAACTGTCTTCTTCTATCTCTGTAACTCCTAGGTACAGTAGAACTCAGATAAGAAGTCCCCGCATAAGAAGTTTTCCCCTGTAAGAAGTCTGATTTTTAAAGTCCCGAAATCCTGTTGCTTTTAATAAGCTTCCCTCTTAATAAGTCTTCCTGCTTAAGGAGTCCCTAATCCTCTGGTCCCTTGAAAGACTTCTTAACAGGGTTCTACTGTACTTATAATGTCTACCTGCATTCTATTGAGTGATTTCCTTGTATATCTGTTTCTTTCATGTCCTCCTATTTGTTTTTATGATGAAATGCTAGGCTCAGCTGTGCAGTTATTTCTGTACTCTGTGTGCTTGTTTAAGGGCGTGCTTAGTTCTGCCTACTACAGCTGTGTCACCAGCATAAGTAGCGCACTGTGGAAGTATTAGCTGTGCTAACTCTATGTTTGTAGCACGCCCGCCCACTCTTGGCTTCACGGTCGGCGGTGCTGTTGTTGATCCCAGGTGGGTGCCAGCTAAATGTTTGTGCTTACACTGATGAATAAAGTTTCAGCTCAGGTTTGCATGAGGCCTGGTCCTGGGGAAGGCATGGTAGTCAATACTGCTGCTTAGCTTCCCAGACAGTGTTATTCTGTCAATAATAACACTATAATTTCCTTGACACAAACAGTTTAATTTCTTCTCAAGCATAACTTTTACATAAGTATACACGAGTGTTGTTTCCTCGAGAGGTTTTGGTAGATCATGTGTTACAAGATTGGTGAACAAGAAGAAGAATGAAAATAATCTGCACCTGGCCCAACTTTGCTTTATATAGTGACCTTTTGCAGCTGTGAGAATTCGCTCAACTAGATTAAGAGAACTAGAGTTCACACAGCTAGCTTGTCCCAACGTCGTGGGAAGCTGGCAGCAAATGTGTTCCCAAGCTGACGTCTGTTACTAGATGTGAACTGGTAATTCCTCAGCCTTTGTACTGTACAACGTAAGTGAATCAGTTGCCATACCTCCAACTCATCTCTCCATCTTGGGATGACACGCACCGGGGTTCAAACCCAAGACGGGCCAGACACAGTAGCCTACTTATAGTTCTCATATCCCCCACTCATGAAAATTAATTTGAAACGTACATTTGACAATGCATGCCACGTTTAACATGTCTCATGATTGGAAAGGCTACTAATGGTACTCCAGTAAGAGTAAGTGTAATTAGGCGTAAGACATCCTTAGGGATGCCAATCTCAGAAGGCTTGTACTGTATATGTACCTCAAAAAGATGCTTAGAGATGAACTGTCAAATATAACTAACACTTAGGTATCACAGATAATTTATATCAATACTGTGTATGGAATATTTAACCCTTTGGAGACTAAAATCAATGTACAGGGCATACACAAAAGAATGGTGCGGTATCAAAAGTGAATACAAAATAAAAGCACCATTCTTTTGTGTATGCCCTGTACATTGTAGACATGAGCATGACAGGAATCGAAACAACTGAATCTTTTTCTAAATTCAGTACATAAAGCTTTCAGTTCATCCGGTAATTGATGAGACTGTGCGCGCTGTGTTTCATACAGGGATCTACAACAGTCCAGCTAAATAATTTCCGCTCCTCAGCTGCTTTTCTCAGAGACGGAAATTCTTAGATATCAAAACGTGAGCGGGCCGCGTTTGTCAGGCCTGCTTTATCTGATAAATATCGTTTGTCACTTCACAGTCCGTTTCGCGTGATGGCATGCAACGCTAGCGTTTGTACGAATTTGCTGTGAGTCGGGGTTCACACATTTTAGTTCAATATATTGCAGTTCATGTTGGGTTTACTAACGATATTAACAGAAGGTTTTTGAAATGGTTTCTTTGGGTTCGCAAACACGCGTCACATCTAACAAACATATTGAACATTGCAGGTCGAAGTTCTGGTGACACTGAAGACACCTTGAATGCTTTTTAGAAGCGTTCTCAAAATTGCGAAAAGCAACTGTTAGATTCCTTGTGTCTGTCTGTCCGCATGGGGCCACTCAGCTCCCACTGAAGGGATGCTCATGAAATTCGATATTTGAAGATACTTCGAAAATCTGTCGAGATAATTCAAGTTTGATTAAAATCTGACGAGAATAACGGATAGGCCTACTTACGTGAAGACCTATGTACATTTATGTTAATATGTCGCTGAATTCTTCTTAGGATGAGAAATGTCTCAGACAAAAGTGGTAGAGAAAATCAAAGCACAAATTTGATGTTTAATAACTTTTCTCAGATTATCGTACCGTTTATGAGATAATGTGGAAAAATACGGTAGAGCCGAACAGGCCACGGATGACAATATAATACGGCGCATATGCATTGCATGCTTGATAACCAAGACTACAGACACGCACTCAGAATATCTAATACTTATTGCTTTTCAATGGCAACAATGGTTAAGCGAACACGCCTGAATGTTACGTTATACGTACATTGCCTGTCTTGTTCAGATTGTCTGCAGTGCGAGGATTATTACTATAGAGCCCCACAAGTAGGCCTACATAAGGATTGCAGGGGTTCAGATTTGGCGAACGAAGAGGCCACAATCCCCCCTGCTTACTGTTCTGTCACCAAAAACACTCTCAAACAATCCATAGACTTGTAATCAAATGTGTCAATGTGCACAACAAATTGGTGTGAATTTATTCTCTCAGAGAACAGTGGGCCCAATAATCCAAGTTGCACTAATAACACACCACACACTGTCCTTAACTTCATGCGATGTACCTTCGTGTGGAATAAGAGGGGGGTTGCTGCAGACCAGTACGTGTTATTCTGTGTGTTGACGCATCCAGTGAGATGAAACCAGGCTTGATTGTTAAACAGAACGGCCGTTGTGTCTGTTTCTTTATCATACGATTGATGACTGCGACGACTACAGATATATCTCTGCGATAGCTCGGACGTAGCCAGCTCGCCGTCAGCCAAGTTCTCTGCGATCAGCTGACCGACAGGAAGTGATAAACAATATCTGACAGATAAACTAAGGACATTGTAGTAACCAGACATGCCGCCCGAACCGTGCAGCCGCGTGTTGAGCAGAACGGGAAATAAGTGCCTCAAACATAACTCACGCAGGCTGACACAGGTCTGTCCTGCGTCGCACTGTGCGATCTGCCACTTGTAAGAACCGTAAACAGAGACATCTGCTACGTCCTCTCCGTTATCTGCATTACAATGCGCACTTACCCTCTTTGTTCGTGGTGGCCCACCTAAAACTAGTACTTAATGAGTCTTGTGACAGGAATTCAGCACCAGTGCCGATTTGGTCATTGAAGAGTGTCCAGGTAAATGTAAAGGTAAAGCAATCCCTGGACAGGCCCTGGGTGTTCCAGGAGGTTGAGGCTCACGGGTTTCCAGACAATGGGCATATGAACGTGGTAAGGTTGTCAGCCCTACGCATCGGCCGCCTTTATCCCCCAGGAAATATTCCTGGTATTCATTTCTGTTAGAGACTGTGTCGACCCCAGGGCCATAGTGTGGCCGGAAGAATTAAGTCAAAGAAAAATTCCAATGACACCATCGGGAAACGAACCCACTACTTTCCGGCGTGTAGCGCAGAAGAGAGCCCAGAAAATGACGCTTATAAACCCTTAAGCGCACACGAATTATCTTACTGGTCCTCATAAAAAGGAAGTTGATGGGTCTGGTCCACCTGCACTGGTAGTTCAGGTGCCCAGGAACACGACTTGTCCATTATGTGTGTGTATGCCGCTATTATAAAGGTAAAGCTGCCGCTATACACGCCGTGAAGGCATATAGCGGGAGTAGAGGTATAGCTCCACCCATTCTTAACCTCGGCAGTAGATGGAGGTCAGCCTCACGCCGGGGCCGCTTCACCTCCGGGGAAAGGGGGCTGTCTTTGTATTATTATTATTATTATATCTAAATATATGCGCAGTTGGTATAGTATGAGCATACTTACTGTCATTATGGTCTGAATGCTTTTCTTACGGTGGAAAGGATGAGGAAAGGAAGTGACTCGGACCCGAAATCATGCATTTAGGCTAACAGAAAAAATAACTTGCCCGGCATTTCTTTCTTAAAACGAACAAGTGTTTTAGTTACACTTATCCCCTATAATTACAGAAATAGTTCTCGAAATACAGAACGTGACGGGCAGAGTGACGGATATATACTTATACATATATATGCCTAACATATGGAACATATACACAGAAATAGCCAAATCAAGGATTCTGGTCTTCTTGGCTGTGTAGCGGGGATTAGAGATTCCCACGTATCGAAGGAAAGTATGGTGTTAATTTTCAGGGGTTGAGTAGTCGTGGAACTTCTGAACCATTGAAGGTGAAGAAGGCAAAACCTTCCTCCAAAACGTCGGGATCTATTAATCCCGCTTCACAGCGTAACACCCTAAAAGTTCTGAATACTCAACGTCAACCCTGTGCAAACCTCATATCTCGCATTGCTAAATGAAGTTTCTAACAGTTATTTTCTTGCCTGTACTATAACCAGCCATAGTCCTATTTTAAGAAGATTTCCATTCTTCAGACAGAGAGAGAAACGGCTACGTTTAAGGGAAGGTGGTGGAAACCCATAGGGCAGTCCCTCAAAAAAGTGCACAAATCTTGCTCGTAGTTTAGGCCGAAGTTAGTGACAAGATCCATTGAATACAACGTACTAGTATGTTACAGAACATCTGCATACTCATAGAAAAGTGTTGGTACAATGCTTAACAAACAGACTTGCACTACGTTCCAACTCTTAGACAGAAAGTGTGACTTCATAGAGAATGAAACAGCTGCTTCTATAAACCTTACCAATGCACCAACAAATCCATTTTCTTTATACTTCACAAAGTGTTTTTAGTGCCCTGAAAAATAAATATACAATCTGAGATTTTGTTGATCGTAAACGCTTTAGAGTTTTGCCTTACTTCAATCGATAACAACGAATTTTATGGCTTAAATTCTTCATCAAACAAGTTGGTCAAGAGTGAGAAACATGTTACATCTACCAAGACGAAATTAAATTTTCTGTAAACAGATACACAAAACAAGTAAACTAAATAGTGATTCAGACTATTTTTGTGAGGGTTCAATACAGTGAATTCATTTCGTTCATAACGTCTAGTCGTGGAATCTTACGTGTCCCTACAGAATCGGGAAATTTCTTGACTACCTGAGTGGCGATTAGTTTCTGACGAACGAATCTGCTGCATGAAATTCGTTCAGTACTGACCTTACATTTATGTCTTTCCCGGTAGGATCATACATATACCGTTTCTTTGAGAGAAAATATGAACATAACCCTGTGTTCCGCTGACAAAACGGGCGAGACAGAGATGTCGCCTTATAGCTGCTGCCCTCAGGCGGAAGTTCTGGGTATTTTAAGGTTATTCTGTCCCCCTTGTTTTCCTCCCTTCAGTCTCCACATTTCCCCCACGTCTTTCTTTTCTCGCGCACACTTCGTCGTGTCCAACGGTCCCTTCCTTCTTTTGTACACATCTCCCCGTTCGGGCTTTCTTATCCCTCATATCTTTAAGCTCAATAGTATTGCCAATCCATTTTCCTTTACATAACACCATAATCACGGTTCGTGACGTTAACTTTGTACCTGTTTCTAACTTACTCATCGTTTTAGTCAGTTACGATTTTCACAATTTAATTTACTTGTGTGTTTCATTGTACTTCCGCAGTGTGTATGTGTGTCACTTCAGCAGCAAGCACTTCTAATGAAGGCGGACGAAGGAGTGAACTGAACCCGTAGGTGAAACACAGGCGGCCAATAAGCAAGCTTGAGGGGCCGGACCAATGGGTGAGAGAGAGATAGGCGGGCAGGCGGACAGGCGAGCTCATCAAGCGGGCGGTGAGTTGAGGTAACAAACACGAAATGTCTGGCTGGTGGTAGTGTGGAAGAAGGTTATGTGTTCGGTTTACCGTCGTAATGGTAGTGTAAGTAGCTACTTCGCTTTTCTTTGGAAACACGGATGTGAAGTTTGGAACAAGAGGTTATTTTTTTGTGTCGTGGCCTTTTAGTAACACTACGACTTTTGTAACACGCCCGTTGTTCACTGCATAAGTCAGGTAATTTATTTTCTTGCTGCACATTGTCATAAAGTGATGGTTTCTGTGTTATGGTGCTTTAGCAGATACGCTACATAAAGGAATTATACAACAAAACTGTCACTGCTACTTTGTGTTACTTTCATATTGAGAAGAGGAAGTGCATGCAAACTGTACAGAATAACAGTGATTTATATAAGTATACAAGTTATTTTTACTTACTGTAATTTTGGGACAAGTTTCTGATTTTATACTCACCGTTCGCAAAGGGGTTCTGTCAAGGAAGAAAGTGAGGAGAAATTTCCAGTTTATAAACTACTGGTGTGTCAGTGAGGATCTACAAAATAACCGTCGATGATTTATGGCAATTGATGTGTGGTGATACTTGATGGGTTATTGTGACGAAGAGGAACCAAAAGGAACATCAGCATTATCATCCCTGTCATCATGGCATCATCCACAGCTGCTGATATTCCAACAACGAGGGGCAGAAGAAAACAGGCGAAACCCCAACGAAAAAACGGTAGGACGAAAGCAACCAAAATTTTAGTCTTATTCTGTTCTTTGATTTATGTGTGTCTCGAACAACGACTGTGTTATGACGTGTGTCAAAAGTATTTTTCTCGTGAAAATATTGGTTTATTTAATCTTATATCCGTTACAGTACGTGTACTGCGTTATAATGCCGTAACGTTACGCATTTTCAACACTGGCTTACAAATATAATTCATTTATTTCGTTAGGTGAGTCAGTCTTAATGACACTCTAAATTCATGAAACGCATTTGTTTTCAGATTTGGATGGCATGTGTATTTTGCTATGGAGGCGGCCATCTTTGTTTGAAGAGGGGGTAAGGGGGTGTGTCGTATAATTATATATATATATATATATGTATATACATAGCGTGTCTCGATCTTATAGGCCTATATTGATTAGGGATTATTTATGTGTATCGTAATATGTTTGTAACCTGTACAGATTTTAGGCTTTTAAATTTAATTCCTTTGATGAAAACTCCCGTTCTGTTTTCTGTTTCGTGAGGTAGTGCTCGGGTGATGAAACTTTACTTCCCGGGGCCTGACGCCGACAGTTTTCCCAGCGATTCCCCGTCCATTGCCCGTCAACGTTTTAGAACGTTTCGCGGTGAATATTGACAATTTTGAAAAGTTACTTGTCAATTATTTTACCACGTAAAACTCTAGAATTTACACCGCTTTGTGTCGTATTGTTTGTAGTGCAGTGTACGATCACTGCAGCCATCCGTTTGTTTAGATCCAGTAATTAAACTCCGCAATTAATCATTTTGACGGTTGAACCTAACATATTGTCTTGAACTGGCTCACACAAAATCTCTAATTTTTCACGTACTAAAAACGAACAGTTCCAGCAGGAAAGAATTCGGGTGCCGGTACCGACTGTATTATGAAATGCAAAAAACCCAATCCCCGTTGTCTGTGAATTAACTGCAAATTTAAGGCCATTAGGGCTGTAAATATTTGCGCGTCAGTCAGTGAGGTTTTCTGTAGTGGAATCTGGCATTTGACTGAACGATGAATGTTGTTACAAATTTTTATATTCTAGTTTCGAAACATGAATTCAGTAATAGATACATTCATTTTTTATTCATTAATTGGCAGGATAAAATTTTGTCGACGCTTCTAGGCCTAAGAGTTTGAGTTACTGGAAACTTTCGTTAAATAAACTACTAGCGGTTAGGTGCACACCCATAATTTTTCATTGGGCGGGGGGAGGGGGGCGCTGACCCTGAGGCTATATGTAATTTATGTTTGATTTTAAAGATTATGTTATGAAAATCATATCATACGTATTATTGTAACATAACACTGTTTGCAACTGCATTTATATACATACAAATATAACTACAAGTTCCATGACTCAATCACAGTGTCCTATCTTCTTGTTTTTTTTAAATTTATTATTCAAAATTCTAATGTGCTAGTCATTAGCTGATTCCAGTGGCTGATTTCGGCTGAAGGTTAAATCACGTAAATGTTTGATACATCGTATATACAAAATCTGTGTTTTTTAAATTTCCGTTGTGGTGGGGTGCTGCCCCACCCCTTGGGTGCGCACCTGCTGACAGTATAAAACTGCGCTTTTTTATGATGACTGATAAAAGGAATATGTCTCTGAAATCTGTATAGAACTATTATGTTCATAGATCCAAAAAGTGTTAGTAAAATTTGTCATTAACATAGGGTTACATAATTTCCATAAAAGACCGAGTACATTTTCAGCCACATTGATCACTCATTGAATTCTTCATGTTGTATGTGGTTGCAACACTTCCAGGTTGTTAGTACATAACTAACAGTCCTTATTTGGTATCTGTTTGTTTATGGATTGAATGCTCACTATTTCCCTATTTTTGCAAAGGAAGGCAATATGTTGAAAGTGTCCTGAAACACTGCGGATTTACCCCCCCCCCCCCCCTCCAAAAAAAAGTGGGCTTAAGAAGATGTAAAATAGTAGCAAAATATAAATTCTGTTGTTTATAAATAACCAACACAATACACCATATCAGGTGTAATATGTCTATTACTCTATAGTATAATACTCCAACATATTTCGGTTTTTTAAAGAACCATCTTCAGGGAGTTTTACGAAAAGAAAAGTTGTCCAATCCTGCTAAAATGTGAGGAAGAAGTAAGTATACAGTCATAGCTAACACACTGTACTCTACAGTACAGTACAGAGTTAGGGCTAACACACTGTACTCTACAGTTCAGTACAGTCTGTTGGCTATGACTGTATACTTACTTCTTCCTCACATTTTAGCAGGATTGGACAACTTCCCTTTTTCTTCTGCGGCTACAGAGCTAACAGTTAATAATACAAGCAATAGATGTTTGCACACAAAGCCTTTTAAAGTGTACATTTATGTATATGTTTTTAATTGTAATAATTTTAACATTTTGTTACCACTCCAACTGGTCAGTCTGTGTAAACAAATGTTATAACAACACAATTTAACCAAGACTAAATAGAGCCTATATAATTTCTTAAATATAGAACCTGGCTAATATGGATGGGACATTGTAACATCATGCATTTTATGTGCTATACAACTTGCACAGTATCAGCATCTGTGTGTGCAAGTGTATATTCTATGTATGCCGCTTCCCATTATTTTGTGAACTCCCTGAACATGGTTCTTTAAGAACTGAAACATGTTGGAGTAAGTATAGTATAGACTAATAGGTATATTTTACCTGATATGGTATATTGTGTTGGTTATTTGCAAATATTTGAAATATAAATCACGGATTATGCAACATTACAAGATAAATTGTCTTATTACACTTACCAGTATGCTATTCCTCAGTTACTGACAGTCAAAGTGTTAATATTTATTTAACCAAAGCAGTATTTAAAAGTGAACATAACGGTTTGATCATAAAACAAGGCTCCTTTCATACCTTCCTTTTATCGTGTGTCTTGTACGTTTTTTTTTAAATAAAAGCTTTATTAACATTATCAGTATACATCAAGGAACAAAAATGTTAGCAAGTTGTACCATTTACCAACTTCCGTACTTTCTCTAGATTCGGGACATCCGCCCTGGCCGCACTGTAGAGTGAGCAAAGAAAACAGTAGTTGTAGTGAAAAATTGAGAACAACAAAAAACACTACCTTTCAGCCTTCTCTAATTAGAGCAAGATATGTTTTGGCCGTTTGTGTTTATATTGCCTATACATAGTGTTCAAATCGTGGATAGTATATTGCCCTATGGACCCGATGAGGGGATTGGGGTGGGATTGGCATTTGTAATAAAACCTGGACGCTAGTTGTCGGACATGTGATTGTATATAGTCTTGTACATAGAATTCTAGCCATGTTATATCACAAGCACAGAAGCAGAAGTCATAGTTGCCAGCATACATTAACAACACAGTAAATGTAATCTCGTAAGGTTAGGCTTTCAAGTTTCATATTAGTGACTCACGTGACCGTTGTCAGTATACATATAAACACAAACTGCACGTTACGCTTTGTGCTAGTATGTGTGTGTGTGTGTGTGTATGTGTAGGCCAAGATTAGGCTTTACCTCTGCGTCTGTCTAAACGAAAGTTATACTTTGGGTTTGTGTGTGTATGGATTGAGATGTAATTTGATTGTTTGAATATAAGCAAAGGTTAGGCCTTGGGGTTGTACGATTCTAAACTAAAGTTAGACGTTGGTTTTGTGCGCGCATGTTGGCAGCCATGAATTGTTGCTGCTTGACGTCACTTTAATTTATCGCGTGCAATATATGTTGGCAACGCTCATGTAACGCAGTTGATGTTGCGTGTGACTAGTATAGTAGGTCACAAATGAAGGTGTAGGTACGTTCAACAAGGTTTCATTGTATGACGCTGCGTTAAGTCGGGAGTAAGGGCTGAACTAATCTAGGCCTGCTTGCTTGTACAAGCTTGCTTTCTGCTTCATAATTTGGAAACCGCGTATTAGCATACTGGAGCATAAATGTTGCTTCTGTTACTGTTTCAAGAGACGATGAACCAAGAACTGTAGACGTTTCGGTAGGGAAGGGAAATAGCTTTTGCCAGATTACCTACATTAGTTCCATGCATGCCGCCTGTTACTAGGATAATGAAATATGTGGGGCAACGATGTACGTAGCGGGGAGCTAGGGTAGCAGAATCAAGGATGCCGTGGTCACTTGGGAGACTAAAAGTGGGTGAAGATGCATCTAGGAGAGAGGTAGGTAGTAAGAAGAGGAAGTGAATGAAACTGGGGTTGAATCTCATGTAATGGCGGGGTTTGGTATTTTAATAGTGTTGAACATACAAGTTCTGCATGTATAATGTTAGTTACTTTGATTTTGTGATTTGCCGGTATCTGTATTGCCTTGAGCACGATTTCCAGGCCTATTGGAGTCCTGTAGAACTCCATTGCCATACAGTTTGTCTGTAAATGAAAATGCCATCGATCATTTTGTTGTAGTGATGATCATAACGCTTTGGAACATGTAGAAAACACGTGCTGATGACAACTAGACAGAACTGGTGCTGGGTTGGAGACATCTCTGAGAACATCCTTTACGACGGCGTACACAGCATACGTCACGAACTGCAACATATACAGCCATGTAAGACAACCGTGGTTCACGAGTTATGTGACACAGATCGCGAAGCAAGAGTGAATTTTGCGAACTAGTCACTTCTTGCAGTGAATTATGAAGAAACAAACCCCACACTCCAGTGGCGTAGCTAGGATTTTTGGGCTGCTGGACAAAGCTTCTCGATGGGTCCTTTCGTATCCATGACGAACATGGTCGAATTTGATGAATTTGTTACAAATAGGCTTGGTTTTCAAATATAACTGTATTTAAATCGTTTAAATTTTACTTTTAATTAGTTCGTTGACCTTTCAACACTGGCCACCGTTACCGGAAGCATAATAATAACATTTAAACAGTATAAATCTCCGAAAATTCACTTTCCAAACAACTGTACTTTATAAGTAGTAATTCTGAAAATTGCTTAATCGACATTTTTTCAGTTAAGTCCTTCACGGAAACTGCAGGAACAAACTCACTAGAAAATGAGATACCAATCTCGGATTTTTATGGGGGGGGATTTGCACATAGGTTTAAAGTGTACGCTTTTGCCTTTTTGGGGGGAGCGAGGGGGTTCAGGAAATCCAAAGTAATTGTTAACTCTTTGCATCCCTAAAAATCGATGATTAATGTGAGAATTTATCTTGTCAAACTCATAATAAAAATCTTAACTTTCAATAATTGTTTTCTGCTGCCCATCTGCGTTGGCTTGCCTACGAACGCCCAGTTGTGCTACCAAAGGCAGAATTGTACTAATTTTGCAAAATGGTGCCACTCGTAAGTTTTGGGCGTTTATTAATAAATTGACGACAGACGAAGAAATAACCAAATAGTGTAAATGTTTATAAACCGTCTAACAAAACACGCTGTCATGAAGTAAGACATTAATTTTGCGCACTGTAGACAAACGTGGTATGAGCTGTTATGCTACGGTTGGCAAAGCTGAAGCGTATTCGCGCGCAGTTGAGTTCTCGCCCGCTGTTTGTGAGCCCCATGCTATGCAGTCTTGCTACATGGTAGCTACGCCACTGACACAATCGTTCTGCTTACCGATGAAGCTTGGTTTCATCTTAGTGGATATGTGAACTCTCAAAATAACGGGCATTGGCCTGCCGAATATCCCATGTTAATCCACGAAGTGCCATTACATGACTTCGAGGTTGGTGTGTGGTGTGCTATGTGTGCAGTTAGGATTATTGGGGACCGTGCGATTTTTACTTGTGTGTCATGTTAAAGGATAATGTGCGTAGTAATAATCCTCGCACTGAAGACTATCTCAAAAAGAAAACTTTCAGGATATAGCGTCTTCAATTTCGTTAACAGAACTTCGGCTTGCAGCGTGTTTTTAGGTATGATGCGTGTCTGCGAGCTGAAGGAAATCATTTACAGCACGTTTTTGAAATATATTGGATAAGAGCCTAATATTAACTGCAATAAACTGAACTAAAACTTTCCAGCGCATTCTTTAAATATGGTGCGTAAAAGGCTATTATTTACTACATGCAGTACATTGAAATGAAACTCAAGCACCCCAACTTACGGCAAATTGGAATAGCGGCGAACGCTGCGGTGCCTACCGCCAGACGATATTAATCACGTAAATAGAGGATTCGGTACGATTATCCTCTGTTAACTTATCCTCTTACTCAGGGTTTCAAATTATGCGCTGCGAACATCTTGCAAAGTCGAATGAACCTACACGTGTTCAGCCACTTGCGCTGAGCTTGCGTAACGTTATGGAATGAAACTCCTGTATAAACATGAATGTAGAAATTTTGAACTCTCACGTAAATGTATTTGTTAGAAGACTTCCTCACAATTAGTTTCCTTACAGAAATTAGTAATCAGTTTATCCCCTTAATGTCTGATGATCTGAACCTCTTTTCATTGGAAAGAATACTTCTAGCACATGGTAGAAATGGGGACTTGGATGACAAGGTACTCCTCAGTTTCTACGCTTCGCAACTAAGTAAGGAGAAAGAATGGAAATAAGAGCAAATTATCGTAAATTAATTCCAGTGTTCTTGGGTAGCTGATAGTCACTGAGTTAGTCAAAAAAGTGCCTACAGTGGATGGAACCTGAAGGCCTATTGCCTTGTCACAGGAGGCCACTATTAAATCCTACCAGAACCAAATGAATGTGGTCCACGTACTCGTAGGTACATCCACGTATTCCTGTGCGACCCATTTTATCTGTATGTAGGACGCCTTTCCGTCAGGTTTTCCGACCGAAATTTTGTAGGCATTTCTCATCGCTCCCCTCTTGTTACATTTCCAGCTAATTTCATCTTCCTCTATGTCAGCGCCCTAATGATAATGCCTTCTGTTATTAAGTAGCCCCTGCACCTTTCGCAATATTTTTCCACCTGCTTCGTTAGAATGGGAGAATAGCTTTGTATTAGCAACAGTAAACGTCATGGGCAGTGAGGTTTACAAAATTCTAAAGAACGCATTTGAAATGTGTGTATTCTAGTCTGAGTTCCATATAACAATGACTTTTGACCAGCTAAACTATCATTTGTTCACGGAAGACACAGGTTTTGCGTTATACAGACCCTACATTCAGTTAGTACATGATCGTCTTGTATAGCCGGTATAGTGTCTGTGCTATAGGCGTGACGTCCAAGGGATCGATTCCCAGCGGGGACAAGATTTGTCTTTTTCCCAAAGTATCAAGACCGGCTATGGGTCCAAGCCAGTGCCCTGTTCAGTGGGTACCGGGGCTCTTACCCTTGGGGTAAAGCGGTCAGACGTGAAGGTGACCACAAACCCCAGTCTAGTGCCGAGGTTAAGAATGAGTGGGGCTAGGCCTCCACTCCTCCATATGGCACAGTAGCGTGCACAGTTACAACTTATGTGTTTAGATAGGACAGGTGAAAGTGAAAGGTTATGAACTGAATGGTAGCAAGCATTCCTCAAATCTGATCTTTCTGTAATTGCTTCATAATTATAATTTTGATCCATGAAACTAGTTAGGCTGTTTAAAATGTTTGTAGGCCTAAATGATACCTGTGATGAAACCTGTAACATATCTGTGATATGTTTCATATTCAGACTAGCCTCAAACAAGAAGATTCATTATTGTCACTGCTTTTAAAATTTGCTTTGGAATATGGCATTAGGAGGGTACAAGAAAACGAAGGATTGAAACTGAAAGGGACACAACAGATTGTGGTCTACGCTGATAATGTTAATCTACTGGGAGAAAACATGCTATAAAGAAACTGAGAAGTTCTATTAGTCGCTAGTAAAAACGATAATCTGGACGTAAGTGCTGAGAACACCGAGTAAATGTTTGTGCCTGGGCAACAGAATGCAGGACAATATCACAACATAAAGATAGCTTTGAAAATGTTGGGAAAGTTAGATGTCTGGGAACGACACTAACCCATGAAAATTGTATTCTGGAAGAAGATAAGGGGAGATTAGATTCTGAAAATGAGTACTACTATTCAGTTCAGAATCTTTTGCCTTCCTGTCTGCTGTCTGTAAAAGTAAAGATTAAAATAAACAAAACGATAATCGCGCCTGTTCCTTTGTATGGGTGTGAAACGCTGTCTGTCACATTAATGGAAGAACATAGGCTGAGCGTGTTTGAGAATAGCGTGCTGAGGAAAATATTTGGACATAAGAGGGAGGAAGTAACAGGAGACTGGAGAAACTTTCCTAATGAGGAGCTTGTACGTCTAGCAAAATATTATTAGCGTGGTAAAATAAAGGAGGATGAGATGGGCGGGGCATGTGGCACGCACAGGAAAGAAGCGAAATGAAAACGGGATTTAGGTGGGAAAACCTGACGGGAAGAGGTCACTTAGAAAACCTTGGCGCAGATGGAAAAATAATATTAGCATGGTTCGTAAGAAGGTGTTGGAGGGTGTCGACTGGATACATCTGACTGAGGATATGGATCAGTGCTGTGGTGTTGTGAAGGTGGCAATGACCTACGGGAGTCCATAAAAATGCGGGAATGTCGTGACTTACTGAATGAGTAGGCCTATTATGTTATGGAGAAGGATTCTGCGCTACAGATTTAATTTGGAGTTACGAGTATGGTTTTGAGTTTTTACAATTCCCTAAATATGCCTGTTTGAACTTCGCCACAATCCCGAAGGTTTTTAAACTATTTATTGATTATTTTTTCCTGCAGTCGGGTAACGAGACCTGAGTATATCTAATTCCTAACATTATTTGCAGAGGCTTATACCAGAAGTTCCTTTCACTAATTTCAGTACCTAGGGATTTGGTGGACCTTCATGCTGGCGTATATTACAGCAAGGTTTAAAAGCCATGGCGATAAAACATATCCCTTTTCAGAATATCCTGAATAAGAAATGTGCGAGTCGCTTCTTTATCATCTTATGTTTAGTTACTAAGCATATGATTGTAAGCAAAATGTAGAATCGTTAAGCCTATGTTTAAGTAGTGAATAGTGCGTCTCAGAGTGGTGCACTTTGATTTTTTGTGTCCACCTGTCTCACACTAGTTAAGTAGGCCTGATATAAGAGTTAAGGCCAGCTGTAGGGTAATTATTTTATCTGACCAGTATCTTTTGACACTTTACGCCTGTAATGTATGGTGCACGTGGGTGGACCACTCAGCGGTTTCGGTTTATACGATAAGCAAGCCGATAGGAATTACAATAAGTCTATTTTTTTTGGCGGTTTTCAAAATTTACCCAACCGGTCGTGTCGCTGCTGCTTAAATTTCCAAGGTGAGACACGTTCGTCTTAAAAATATTCCCCGTTTCCATGACATTGTTACGATACATTTCAACCGCACGTCTGTGTATAAGGCACTGTTGTATTGTGGCCAGAACAGAAAATATGATGTTCCGCAGACAGTCAACATACCTGCCACTGTTATATTATGAACACTGGCGTTGGGATTGATGAGGCAGTTGCTACCTACGCGGAACTCCATGTTGCCAAACGCCATTTTCTTGTCAGAACTACAGAGGAAGCAACATGCATTTATCAGGACGGAAACTGTCTACCGTTGGCAAGCTATCGACAAATTCTGCGTGGGATTGCTTGGAAGGGCTTTACAACGATACTTTGATCAAGAGGAAATATCTTTCATTTTTTGATGTGACATATTTTTATATATTATTATGTTGCAGGAAGACTTGTGTTATATTATCCGTGCAATGCAGGTAGGCCTAATATGGGCAATAACATACCTTTCAGAAAACATTGTTTTCTTGCGATCATGACAGGAAGTTGACATTTTTAAAATGAGGCTAAATGAGTCGTATGACAAATGTACGTGTCCAGTTTGTTTTGAAGCCATTTTAAAACGTTAACACTTTATCTCACGTAAATATGCCAAAAGAATAGTAAATCATTTTCTTAGGTAAGGTCACCATTATTTCAAGCCAAACTCCTCAGCGTGACTCCGGACCATTGTACACACTGGGAAATCCACGTCAAGACATTTGATTCATAGAAAGGGCGTCACTGTTCCTTTGCGAATCATCAGTGAACAATTAGAAAATCATGAATATATATTTTAACATTTCGTACGCACTGATAAATCTTGGTGCTCTGGGTACATAGTTGAATTTCTCTGTTTTGGGGTGTTTGGTTTGTGATTTGTAAAAGTGCGTCTTTGTTGCTAAACCTTTTATCGATACTGTCGCGAGGCGTGTTTCTGTTGTTATCAGAAATGTTTCGCGATTGCGTTGTGACTGCAGAGCTACTGCTTCAGAGACAGGGTCTAAAATGTTTCGGATTTTTCATTCTGGATGAGAAACATGATAGGTCTGTATTGCTGACGTGTTTTGGAACATGAAATCAATGAGCAGTCATCAGATAC
Source organism: Reticulitermes speratus (assembly GCA_021186555.1). Taxonomy (NCBI): domain Eukaryota; kingdom Metazoa; phylum Arthropoda; class Insecta; order Blattodea; family Rhinotermitidae; genus Reticulitermes; species Reticulitermes speratus. The sequence goes on along the minus strand of JAJKFL010000003.1, from coordinate 31,123,597 downwards.
CTTGTAACGAGTGCACTGTCGTACATTTGTCGTCTTTTTGGCTTTTGGGGATTGAAAAGTTCTAGGACTGCGCCTACGGTTTCGCCATGCCATTTGTTGCCTGTCTGTCCGCATGTAACAACTCGAGAATCGCTGAAAGGCTTTTCATGAAATTTTATATTACTGAGCAATAAAAAAATTTGGCCACAAATTCCAGTTTAGGTTAAAAATTAAAAAGCAGTAATAGACACTTTACATAACACGTACGTACGTTACTTTTCACATCACGTGCATAAGGCATTAAATACGATAAGCTTGAGCGAAAAATGTGCTTCGAAGAAGAGTTATATGCTTCTTCCTTACTTCTTAGCTGATTAAACAAAAGGAATTTTTGTGCTGTCATCTCGTAACTCCATACATCTGTGGGCAAAGAAGGAGTGTGAAAACACCAGAATTATTACGCTGTGTACGTTTCCTAACTTGTGTGTATCATTGTAGTTCATTTTTAGGAGCCAGGCATGAAAGCATTACAAAATTGTTGAGACTTACTAGTCAATGTTCGTTGCCATTTTTTTCAACCGCTTTGGATTTTTTACGTACTGAAATTTCATATGTATGAGCCCTCTTACAATATTATTGTTATTTTATAGTTCATATCCTTCTTATTCTTATCATACAAGTGCCGGCAACGTTTGTTTTTTTTATTTGGTTTAACTGTTAGTTGATGTAGTTGTTATATTGATTAGGGTAAAGGGTAAAAATGAAGGTTTCCTGTTTTTAGTTATCACGCCAGGAAGTATGGAGGAGAAGAGTTATAGCTCCAGTCTTTCTTGACCTTCGACACTAGATGTAAGTAAATGATTTGCTCCATGCCCCACCTGCTTTACCCCTGAGGAAGGCACCCCAGTACCCACCCGTTGCTGAGTGCGTTCTGGAGCCAGTCTGGGTGTGGTGGCGAAGAGAATGAGGCTTTAAATGCAACTTTATTCTCTATTTTAGACCGACTGTCACTTCCGGCATTACTTTTACCTTCTTCCTAAAATTTCCTCAACCACCGTCTAGGTCGTCGCCTCATTTTCCGTTTCGTTCTCCGTCCCAAAACAATTACAACACCCATTGCGAGGTTACTGTTTTCATTTAGTAAATTGTGGCACCACTTTCAGATTATGAGCGAAATTAAGTCAGTATAAAACAGGCTTAATCTAAAATGCAACCAGTCATTAAATGTGGGCTTTTATAGAGTTATTGAAATACTTTGAAATTGCATGAAAGAATGGAAAACGACGGAATGCCGTAACAAATTTTAGTATGCACTCGTAGGGAAAACGATTTTTAGGAAGACGATAGAAGAGACGGCATGAAGCCGTTACAGACTACATAATCCACCTGGCAGGATAGTGGTGGTGATGGTGGTGGTGATGACGACAACGACGATGATTCATACCAAAAGGCGACATACAAGGACACAGCGGCAGAGGACAGTCGGTGGAAAGCAATGTTGGAGCTTTCATAACGTCATCTTCTATTTAAGAGTAATTATCACAAATTCGAACTGAATTGTTGTCAGACAAAAAGGAAATAATGGAGTTTGAAGATCCAGATGTTCGGGGGTTGTGATGCCGTGACGATCAGTAGTTACCGACGTTTCACAGGCGGTTTGATGCCTCCATTTGTAGGTAGTCCAAGATCGAATCAGCAAACTCTTCCGAAACGTCTGTAACTTTACCAGTCGCCACGGCGTCCTATGACAACGCAAGCCTTATTCAACACCGCTGTGAGAATCCTAGAACTCGCAAGAATGGAATTTGCTTTCGTCTTCCAGAAACTGCCTTGTTGATAATTTGATTAATGTCCTTCACGCCTCTTCTGAAAAATAGTGTAAATTCTCATTTTCTTAACCCTATCCTTATCGTGGAGGAGGAAGATTATCTCCTGAAGATTATTGGCTGTTGGTATGTGACGACAGCTTTCTTCATTATTACCCCCATGAGAACTGAAGTTTCAATACGAAACATTCCCTTGTTATGGCCGTGAGAACCATGTATTCTGCTATCTGTTCGTGATGTCCCAATTGTCTTGAAACGACCGCGACATGGCCGGTGTGATCATGGTATCCTGGGCTTTGTGGGGGGGGGGGGGGTCAGGCTGTTGTATGTTCATGCCTCTAGCTTGTTGCGCATATTTGAATTCTTGTTTACCTCAGAGGTTTTTAAACTTACCTCCACAAACCCCTTCCTTGAGGAATAAGAATCAGCCCCTATGCAAAGTGACACTTAATCGTAGGGCAATGGAACTTGCACATGGCAATATCACAAAGCATTTTCCTTCTGAAAGGAAAGGAAGCTGGTGTGGACGTAAATGTAGTCCGTTACGCACCGGGTAAATAATTATTGTGCGTTTTTCGCAGTAAATACATAAAATCAACGCATTGTGGGGAGTCCCTCCGATTGCGTGTCTGTTCATACGTTGTATTTTCGCAACTACCGAACGGACATCAGTGAACCTCAGTGAAGTTTTGTACTGAGATCTGCACGAAAATTTGTCTGGCAACCATAGAGTTGGCTTGTGTCACTAATGCAGGCTATCTATGTTGACGATGAAACAAGCTCAGCTTTTGCTGCGCGGCTGCGGCTGCGGGAAGCTTGTTGTAACAGCTTACGGAAGCCTCTGTACTCTAATTAGGCACTGCTGCTGTACATGTATGACACACAACCCGAAAATTTTTAATTTTATGGCTAGCATAACATATAGGCCTAGAAGTAATATAAACGTTGGCATAGAAGGCGTTATTAAACTTCGTTTATAGCACTCGGTAGGATTGTATGCTCAGATATAGCCCTGCGCAATAAGGTTTAGCCGATTAGGCCACTCTATGTACCTTTACCGTCATACTGCCTGGTCGTCACACAGCAGTACGGGAAATCTCTGCGCCAGCTGTTTCCGATACTGCGACCGTCGCTGCATTGCCGTGAGCGTACACGTGGTTGTGTTAGTACGGTAGTTGTCGCTGTTATCCAAATAAGGTGTCGCACGAGTGATAGAGACCACGCTAATTTCATTGGGTTGATCACTAGTAAAGTGTTACCCTATGCCACAATGAAACGCGAAAGTAATAGACAACATTTTTTTTTCTGTGGCACAACAGCTCAACTCGGGCTTAGGCCGCCTCATTGTTGAGGTTCATTGATCACATACACCTGTTAGGACGCCTCTGAACGAGTGATCAGCTTGTCGCAGAGGCCGCTTCTTACACAACGCACAACAAACCCAAGAGACTAACATCCTGCCCTCAGCGGGATTCGAACCCGCAATCCCAGCAATTGAGCGGCCGCAGACCTTCGCCTTAGACCGCACGGCCACCGGGATCGGCAGTCAACCTATGAAAGCTAGTGTTTCGTCGCAACTGCTTGAATTAACACTTTTCATATGCCGAAAGCCGACGCTCGTTGAGCTCGTAAGATGGGAAGTACAATACATTGTGGTCGCCTAAGAGGCAGTAGCTATTTAAACACAACAGGTCATTGCTGTATGTCGGCAATTGTTGAAAATTATCGTATAATAGACACAAATAATTCGCCTTCTGTGAGCCTTCTGCTTGATGACTCTATTAAAATATCAGGGGAAGAGCCAAACAGTCTGTCTTATCTGAAAGGCATCAGAATCTTTTTTGTCTGCTTTACCATTGCAAAATTCTTATGAAGACGGCTATTTTAATACTGTCTAAAACCAGAAATGCTGGGGTTTTCAGAACTGTTGTCAGGAGACTGACTGATAGGTACGGGAATTGATGGTGCAACTTTAGTGACAAGGGAGCAAAATTGATTGCTCAAAACTGTCGCAGTTTAATGTTTTCTAATCCGTTTGCTTGGAATTCGTTGTATTACCCACAGATTAAATCTCACTGTACTAGTAACTTGAGGTTGGAAATGTGGTAGTAACACTGTGAAAAGTTTAGAGAAAATATCCAAACAGTATGAGACACGAGATGTTAGAGGCCGTGGAATGTCACATCTTGAAACCACAGTATCTCCATACTGGTTATTGAGTTTTTAGCAAAGTATGTGCCGTAATAGAGTGGTGAGGGATTGGGCACGTATTATTCTACAGGAGAGAAACCAACTGAAGCAAGAGGTTTTCTCAAGAAATTAAAATGTTTTAGATATGCACTTACAGTTTACTGCCCGAAAGATTTCTGGAAATCTTAATAAGACTGCCCCTTATATTGTAGGGAAAGAATCTGTTTCTCACTCTGGTGGATTGCCACATTAAGAGGTCAGTTCAGTGTGTGGGAATGTTGTATCAAAATTCAAGAAAAATGGAAGTTGTAGTCCTGTCAAACACTTCCCTAATTGGCGTCATCCAAGGTGTGCAACTTGATATTAAAAGGAAGTGCTTCCCAGGGACATCGGTCGAAATTCTGAAGCGAATATAACACTGGGAAGACCTAGGCATAGATGAGAGAATAATATTGAATCGGATTTTAAAGAAGTAGGGTGGCAGATTGTGGGCTGGATTCGTTTGTTTCAGGACTTGTGCTAGTGATCGGCCTGTATATACACAGGAGTCATAAGAATGTAAATTCACAAAGAATATTTAGAGAATAATCGTAGCCAACTGGAGTACGCCTTTTGTTCTTGTTGACACATCTGAGGCATCGGCAGAAACGAACATCTTTACCGAAGATTGCACCAGTTTTGTGTGTCCTGGAGCATACCTGGTAGGAGAAGGGACGGACTGAGTCTCGTCTAACTTACCTTCTCCGCCCCCGCATCACCCGGAGTAACAGAAGCAAAAACAGGGACGAAACCTGCAGTAAACCCAACCCAAGCCACCAATAACTAAACAAGCATGGCCGCCAGGATGGCGCGTCCATCCTCCGTATATTACGAGAGTATCAGACAACCTGGACCAAATGCTTCTTATACTCAACGTTGCTTCGTGCGGAGATGCCCCTCTGGCCCCCACTACACACTCACATTGTCTCCTTTCTGGCAAGGCTTTGCTCCGTCTCTCTGATTAATTTGATGTGTAATGTAAACGTACTGTGTTTTGTGAGGTTCACAAAAAACAAGCTGATTCAGATAGGCACCGACTGTAAGTTTCATTTGCCTTCCTACTGCCTAGTTTCCGAAAGACAGACTGCCGCATAAGGCAGCGTAACAAATTTTTTGAGCGGTTTGATTATTCAGTGACGCTTTTACAACTGCATTGGTAATACACCGTCAAGTATATAATAGGATGAATGTGATTGAAGAATTAGAGAGCATATAGAAGAAAGCGATCGCGAGGGCCGTGCCATGGCTTAGGCGGTTAGTCGCCGGTCTCTCACCGCGGAGGCCCGGGTTAGATCCCGGGTCAGTCCATGTGAGATTTGTGGTGGACAAAGTGGCACTGGGACAGGTTTTTCTCCGAGTTGTTAGTTTTCCCCTGATGCTCATCTGCATCACAGGGGTTGCACAAGAAGCCTTAAGGCTGCGGTGCGTCCGTAGCATCTGCTGCGGGGCCCTTCACGCAAAAAAAAAAACGATCGCGGCATTTGCCTGAAGGGGTTAAACAAGTCTACCGGACACCTGTCAATACAGTCGGGTGTCCGGAGAAAAATAAGAAACTGATCCTTCGTCCGAATGTGAAAGAGGAGTGCTGACAACTTAACCGTGAGGTTCATTGCATGTCTCACTGCCGGAAAGCACCACTTAGGCTTTGAAAGATTTGGTTGGTTCGTGGGTGTGTGCAGAGACTCTAGCCCTTATAGGTGGAATAATCATGTAGCGTGAACTGAAGTAATGCAGAACGTTGTGCGTCATCTCATCCCATCCGGTGCTTAAACAGAAGTTTGAACCGGTGTATTCGAGAATGCCAGTCGCAGTTTTGCTGTGTTGCTTATAAACAAAAGTCTTGGAGGTAGCGAAGGAGCTACTGCGGAGTGTAAACGAGGATGCCCGTCAGACACGTAGGTGTAGTAGGGATGGTCATTGGGACGCTGTGGGAGGGTTTTCTTATAAGCTTTTCAAAACTGGGGGTGGGGCATATTTAGTCTTATTATGCCACGGAAAAGAACAGTCTGGGTCTCTTCTGGCAGTACCTTTTGCCGCCATGTGGTATTTAATGTATAAATGTACATCTTTAACTTCAGAGTTTACCGCTTCTAAATATGATATTAACAGAACTAGATTTGCGAGTCAGGAGGCCTGTGTAGTGGGAAAGTAGAGTTTTATGGGTTGTGCCCAGAACTGCTTATTTCAGGTATACCTGTCAGATTTAAGTTCCAGGAAATTGGTACATCCTCTGAACTTAGATGCAGTCGTAAATGGGTATATTTAAGTGATAATTATAGATAAACGCCATTATTTATACACAAAGAAGTACGAGTAACAGTTCGAAGTTATAGACAGTGTGTCGAAATTATTCCGTATTCTTTCTGGTAGGAAACCTAGATTATGATGTAAACAAATATAACTTTGCTTGTGGAAATTTTAGGCATGAAATTAGGTCTTTGACGGATTGGGGATATATAAACCAAAATACCAAGGACAGAAAAAGAAAAGTGTTTTATTTAACCACTCTGTCAACTGCTAAGATTAAGTAGTACATCGATAATAGATGAGTGACATGAGTATGGACCATTGGTGGAATTATACTGACAGGAGAAGACCGAAAAGCGCGAAAAAAACTATTCTGTGCCATTTTTTCACAACACATCTCACACACCGACGAGAGGAAGTTATTTTGAACCGAAGAGACATAAAGTAACGCAGGCATGGAAGACTTTAGCGTACATATTTAGGAATTTATTTTACTAGGGTCATTAAGTCATGAAGGTTGAGTTGGCCGGAACGTGAAGCTTGCCTGCACGAGGAAACAGGAAAATCACACAACACTTGGAAAATCACACAGGTGACCTGTGCCTAGGTCGGATGATCATATGAAAACTGTTCTTGGATAAATAGTCTGTGAAGTTATCGTCATACTGAAGTGATTCAGGAAAGAGACCAGCCGCGTGATTTCGTAAATAAGAATATGAACCTTTGGGACTGCAGGAGCAGGTAATTTTGTGAGCAGCTGAATAAACTATCGACGGCTTAAGGAGTTAATTCTAAACACTAAGGACATTATGGGGCAAATGGACCGCTTGTCTAACGAAGAGCATGCGAATGATCTAGTAAGTTATTATATGATAACCTATATTGAAGTTACAGCCACACAAACTCAACAGTCTGTATCTACCCACCCCAACTCCCACATACATAACCATTATCTACTAATGATGAGCTACTCTCTTAACACACCTTTCCAACTATCCTTGACTTTGAATACATGGTCGCCCAGACCCACAACGCAGTTCCCATTACCACAGTTTACAGTTTTATTCGTGAAATCATTTCTCACAAATAACCGCCAATTCTTTGTCACGTCATATAATAGTAAGCGTGTCACCTTCCGCTTCACAACATGAACAGACACAGATCTCTCCTGCTTCCATTCTTACATCCGTTCAGTCTCCACACCTCAAATTTCCACCATGCCATCCCTGCACTATTGCAGCGTCCACAGATCTATTCTCCTGTTCTCTTTAATAGTATAGCAGTAGGCAAGTGAAGGCATTTCCACCCGTTCAGGAAACACTCCTTGTCTCTCGGTATCATTACGTCTGTTGTATACAAATTAGAAATTCATGAAAATGTACGGTCACATGGAACACCGGCCCTTTAAATCAAAATGCCAGTACACAACAAAGTACGGAAACGAAACATAAATTCCTGCTTTTCTCGCCTTTGTAAGCCTCTCTAATGTGAAAGAAATAGCTTTTGTAGCCTATGCATTATATAGATTAGTACGTATGTTCTGTAGAGTACTTGCGTACGTAGTAACTTACAAGGCATAGCTGCTTTCAGTTGCTATGTTAGTGATCTGGTAAATTAATAAATTAAAGTTTTGTTTCTTAGAAAGGAGGAACGGTTCATCCGTAAATAATTAATCTGCGGGCAACGTGATTGAGCCAGTCGAATCTAAATTATTGACAAGTATCTCAATTTGATCTGTAATTAACGAAAACAGGTATTCTCACATAGGTACATTGAGTGTTACAGGTCAAACGTTTCATTAGCGAAAACAGTTGTTAGAGATCAAATGATGGTCTTCTGGATTTGTGTGTTTGTTCCGGCGTTTCGGGGTTACATGCTGAGTCCATCTTAACGTTCACTGAATTTGGGTCAGGTGGATGCTGAAATGATAGGGAGGAAATGAAAGTGTGGCGATTGTACAGTGTAGGAAGGTTGCAAATCAGATGTACGAATTGGGAAGAAGGGTTAGATCTTGCATTGAGCCAATGGGAATTCTCTTTGGCAATTGGAAGTTGGAACCAGCACGTTTCTCCGAAACGGCAGAACAAGTTTATTACCCTACACGATGTAAGAACTCCGAAGACCGCCATTTGAGTAACACCCGTCGTGAAAACCTGAAAGCTTATATAGTTCCTAGAGATACAGAAACCTTCTACTTTTTAATCGTTCAAATCAGTGTCCTTATGTTCCGCTTATGTTGCAGAGAAAGCAGTTCACAAGAAACTGTGACATGTATGGGGGAGACTAGAAATACGACAGGATTTTGGTGGGGAAACCTGAAGGAACGGGACCACTTTGAAGGACTGTGCCTGGTTGGCAGGATTGTATTAAAATATGTCTTAAATGAGTATGCTGGGAGGGCGTGGATTGGATTTATCTGGACAAACTGAGAAATTGTTAGCTTATCAAGAAGGGGTCTGCTCCTTGGAGTTAGTTAGTTCACACGCAACTGTTACGCTTCTACCACGCTTTTGTTTAAAACCCGAGTTTCACTCACCTTAAGTCTTAATGTCATAGGAAAATGGGGATATTAGTACACATGATTTGTGTCTCCTATCTTCATTTACTCAAATCAGCGTCTAAGTCTTTCCTAGTTTTCGTACTATAATTACGTGAGTAAATGAATCCGGTGTTGCTTTTCTGTTGGTCCACGTCGGATCGCCGACCCGGTATATTTGTGTACTTGGGTTTGAAGGAGTTCGGTAAAAAAAACGTGCGTTCACAATTTAGCCTTATAACAAAGTCAAATAACAGTTTTGGGGTAACACGTCGTGGTACTTCAGGTTGGATGACCCAGCCCTGCATTATTGTCCACTTTTCATCGCCTTCGATCGACTCTAGCCGTGACTGTACCGCCCTCTATATGCTGCCAGCAAGTGGGGTTGGTCATCATAGATATTCTTGTGTAGTGTAGGGAAGAGGGACAAAAGTCAGTCGCGTATATAACGGAATTAGCCGAAGAAAACCGAATATAGGGTTTCTTGTGAGATGAAGGAGAAGATGATGTGAGTAAGCCGATCAATCATCATACTAGGTCCAGTGGACGGGATGCTGGAAGAAAGATTTCTCTGACTCTCTCTCCGTCTCTCTCTCTCTCGCTCTGCAATAAATGTATGGTCACTGGACCATGCAGCACGTTAGTTTGCCTGGTTTACTGCAGTCGTTCCTTCATTTGTCTGTAACTGTACCTACTCGCTGAGGTGGGCAAACATTTTCGTTGAAGGGCGAAATGAAAAGTTACTTAATTGGTTGGGTTGAAAATAGGTAATATTAAACAGATGTTGAAATAAGTGTTTTGAATAGGCCTGTCTTATAAATCGGCAAAAAAGGATCACTGTCGAAGTATGTACTTCATTATCGTTTTCCCAGATTAATGCGACGGGTTGAACTGCTGATATTTCCTGACAGATGTTCCAGTATTTGGTGTAAATATTGATGTTCTAGTGCGTAAAATTGAAGTCAAATGTTGATGTTTTAGTGCGTATAATTGCAGTTAAATGTTGATGTTTTAGTGCGTATAATTGCAGTTAAATGTTGATGTTTTAGTGCGTATAATTGCAGTTAAATATTGATGTTCTAGTGCGTAATATTGCAGTAAGATGTTGTTGTTTTAGTGCGTATAATTGCAGTTAAATATTGATGTTCTAGTGCGTAATATTGCAGTCAAATGTTGGTGTTTTAGTGTGTAAAATTGCAGTTAAATGTTGATGTTCTAGTGCGTAATATTGCAGTCAAATGTTGGTGTGTCGTCCGTAGTCTTTAATTTGATTTGTTCAGTTACGTTAAAGAAAGCAGTTGTTAACCCATGGCCTAATGATTATGACCGACAAGAAGTGCGCCGAAACTCCTGCGCATGTTTGTGTTGATCTGCTTATGTGTACGTGACTCAAGAGACCTGTGTCCTAACCTTGCTTATCATTGAGCGTAGACTTCCTAGATACGCGGTATATTTACGACCCCTACTCCTCACAAGGGGCTACACGTGGAGTACATCATGTGTAGACCTGGGTTATCTTTGCGCGACTCATGCGACCTGTTCCAAACCCTGCCTGTCATTGCACGTACTTCTGTAGGTAGAGTATATTTATTTATGGCATCGTATGAAATACAGGCGGCTATATGTCGCACATAAGCCTATGTATAGATCTACAGTTGCGGCTGGACGTATTTGATGATGTTGCATTGACATTTTAAAATAAAATAATTAGCCCACATGTTTCTAACTCAAATCATCAGTCGCAATCTGTGGCTAGTCTAACAGGCGTCATTAGACTGTTGACTCAATTAGCCAGTTTGACCTTTATTTCAGGCTTCCGCCGCGATGTTGATGAGAACTGTACTCTTCAGGGATATTACGCGGCGTCGTGTGGTAATTATTTACCACACGACGCCGCGTAATATCCCTGAAGAGTACAGTTCTCACCAATTAGCCTGTTTATTCTAATAAACAAGCGAGACCCACAAATGTTCTTTGGGCAAATAGTTAAGATAGGTGTACACATTTCGTTTCGACTTCCTGGTCTTCAGTTCTGGAACTGAGTAAATATGTGTTCTAGGTAATTCTCCTTTTCTGTTCTTAAATTTTCGTTGTTGTGCCCAGAAACACTTCTGACATGCTGGTAGAATGATGTTCCTGACAATGGGCCTCAACGAGTGAGAGCTTTGACCTTTAAAGACTGACTTTGATGTATTCTGCACGTACAGTTTTAGTTCCAGTCTCACAGAGAAGACAGTACGTGTCCATTATAAATAAGGACCAACCGATTTATTCTGTATATAGAAATAATTGTCGCTTATTGTGGCAATTGTATGAAACATGTAAATGCATTTTATGGCAGAATTCAGAGTATCTTAGTGTTACGGCAGTTGGTATATATAGTTACCACTGGGTTTTGAACGGTTAACCTTGTAAGGTACGTGTATTCAAGCAGCAAGGCACCTTATTCACCCCTAATAAGAAGCGTAGTAGTTTTGTAAACCTACTTTCCGTCGCAGGATACTACAAACACGCCCATTCTCACAACCAGATAATGAATTTTACTACATACAAAATCCTTCAATCTCCTAACCTGTCCATGAGCACGGATTTATTCACGAGAACTGCCTATCTCATTGTGTTTTCCTGCGTTGCTCACCAGCACATATTTCATCAAGATCTGAAGTAATTTATCAGGCCCAGTCCTATCGCAAAGAGGCAAATTTACCGCTGTTCTGTATAATATGAGATATGCCGTTTCTCCTTTACTTAAATATTTGTTCTGAAATAATATATTTTTCCCTCTATGTTCTGTTATTGGCCTTGCATGTTATGTCATATGTATGATGAATAAGTAGCATGTTCACTGCATTATTAATGTGTACAGGAACAATAAGTAGTGCTACTGAAACCTCATCATGTATTATTCAAACTAGCGGCTTGTATGAAACATGAGTAGCAACAGTTAAATCCTGGCTTACTTTCACTCAAGAGTGAAGATAAAAATTAGACGATTCTTCCTGTAGAGAAAAGTTGCAATGGCCACGAAGATGAACATGAAGTTCTAGCTGTTGGAAGGAATGTTCAGACAGACTGACGTGATGACTTCCAGATGCTGCGTGTGCTGGACCCTACTGAAGCCGCGTGTTAGACAAGGACAGGAGCGATTTTGTGGATGATGTGGGGATGCGTTCAGTACAGCAGCGTTCATCAACTGGTGGTCCGCCGACTGCTATCGGTGCGCAAATTATATTTAGCCTTGCATTACAGGCCTGCATATATGTGTGCGTGCGTGCGCGCGCGCGTATGTGTGTAGGCTTACTATAACCAGCTTTTCTGAAACAAGACCGAAAAATGTCGCTAGTCGTTTGTGGCTGATAGTTTCTGTTCAGCATTACAGCTTATTTTATTCCCTCTCCTTTAGGGTATCAATGACAGACAGAGATCTGAGAAAGGAGAGATAGAGGTTTTGCATCAGGCGCTGCCCACGTTGTAAATGGAAAGACGGTGCCGTCTCACAAACGGAAGATGTGACAACTTCAGAGATGTGTGTAAATTGCAATATCGAATGTTCAGTACGAATGACTGTGTTCCTTGATTTTAATATCAGAACATTATTGCACTGTACTCATAATCATTTAAACATAGTTAGATCTGTAGACTATTATTTGCATTGCACACTGTGAGACAAATGGGGTGTCGGTTCCTCTGTGATGATTATGAAGACAGAAACACGCGATTATGAGATTATCTTACTGTCTGCAGGTGTGTTTACCATAGGACATTCAACGTTGAAACAATTTGTAGATTCTGCAAAATTTGGCGTGAACGTTGCTGTTGGAGACTACATCTTACAATTTGCTCCTCATTTCCAACACTTGGTTATGACAAAATGACGGAAGCAGGAACTTGAGGTCGCGGCAAGACTGTGATACCAGTGATTCTGAAGTGTGTAGTACGTCTGGTAAAGTCTGCTTTTTGGGAGGGGGGGGGGGGGGATTAGCGTTGAATGTAAAATAAAAAAAAAGTGTTCCGGTGAGGTAGCTAATTTTCATTTAGCTATAAGTTTTACAGCAATACAAAACGAACAACTGATGCTAGCGGTGTGACGTTTTGTACCAATGTATACTATAAACATTTCTGCACTTTTTGTATTGATTAGTGCTTATAAGTCAAAAACCACAAGCAAAACGACAGTGCGAAGCTACTAAGTTATATTCAGCAGTAATTCAACGTATAAAGAATTGGTATTTGGGTAAGAGTACCCCGCCCCCCCCCCTCCAAAAACAAAATAATAGTCATGCTGTCGTGATAATATTTGTAATTAATATTAACAACAACAGCAACAATCTGTAACATATTGACATCTACAGGCAAGAATGCCTTCCGATTCATTTTGGATTAGATTGTAAAATCACTAGCCCAGAAAGATAAGCTATAAGCCAAATTTAATTTGACTGTTGAATGATAAACTTAGTTACTGGAGTACGTGTAACATTAGGAATACAGGATTTGTAGGATTGCAATAGGACAATACGATTTGTAAGTTCTGCTTGGAACTTCTTATTAGCCTACTTAAGCCTGTGAGATTAGCATACCGTCTCCGTATGTCTGCCTGCGACACTCCCTTAAACGTTTCAGTCAGTTGCCCGAATTTTACAAACTTTTTATGAACATAACGTTCATAGGCCACTCCAGCCTCATACTTTTCAACATAGAGTCTAATAATAGCATGAGGGGCACACAAACTCGAGGGGTGGGAACGTCACTTATTAAGGGGCACTGAAGTCAGGTATAAGTTAGTAATAGTTCGGCGAGTATGAAATTTCTGGTGCGGTAATTTTTTTGTAATGTACAACAACATGACTGTGCATGTTATGCACAGCGTACATATTTATTGGCTGATGGCAGTAACTACTAATCCATCCGAAGTGGGACATGAGGATAGATTATAAACATACCTAAACATTCTGTATGAAAAGTCGACGATTGTGTATTATCTACGAATTTTTTTAAATTTTCTGGTTCTGTGTGGTTCGTGCCCCCTTCCCCCAATGATGATGGTGTTTTCTTGTCTTAGGACTGTGTCCCATGTATTTAACATAGACGACTGCTGTACTGCATTAATAGAAACAACGTTTTTCCAAAAAACGAAGAAAATAATTTTGAATAATGTTCATGCTGCCGATGCAACGTAGATTGGTAGAGCTGAAAATAATAAAATAATCATGAATCGAGTAGGATTAATTCGATCAGTGGGCGCCTCTTCACAGGTCCAGCACGCAAACCACTGGGCTATATTTTATTTTAGAAATATATATTAAACATCTGTTTGTAGAAGTGGGAGTCTGTGCAGGAAGTAAGCAGACTGCATGAATGCTGTCCGAACGCCTTGTTTTCTTTTTGGTTTGTAGTTCCGGAACTTCGTTAAGCATCTTGTCGCGCCTTGCGCCCTATTCTTCTGCTGCAGCAGAACAAAAGCATTTAATTTTTCTCGTAGCTACTTAACTGAATTCATACGGAATAAAAACCTGCAGTAACGCTTACACATATACCTTCAGAGTAAGTGTTTCGGGAATACTTGTCCTTATTTTATCATTTTATGTTCGTGTGCTTTCTCGTCTTTAATGACTTTTTGACATATTGATGGCTTTTAATGATGCTTTGTATGAAGATCACGCCACTAGATAGCGCTCCACATTTGTGCCTAATTATTAATTACCTGATACCATTGATATCAACATGGCGGCAGTGCAAACTTCTGATGTGAGAACGAAAATAACGCTACATGTCAGCTCCTCTATTCTGTTTGTAGCACAACACGGCGCCTGCGTGGAGTCTGTATGAGCTTTCACGTTCATGGTTGTGATTTATGAACCAGTGGAACTAAGCAAGGATGATATGACAATAGATGCTCACACACTGCTAAAACATTATTGAGGTTACGGTTACGGTTACAAACATGGAATCAGTGTGAAACTTTTAGATTATGTCATCTATATATCTTAATGTTATATATATATTTTTTTCTATGGCTCAACAGCCCCTTTTCGGGTGCCTAGGCCTCTTCATTTCGAGGTTTCATGATCACACACATTAGACACACCACACTCGGTAGGACTCCTCTGGACGAGTGACCAGCCCGTCGCAGAGACCTCTACCTGACAACACACAACACTCACAAGAGACAGACATCCATGCCCCCGGTGGGATTCGAACCCACGATCCTAGTAAGCGAGCGGCCGCAGACCCACGCCTTAGACCGCACGGCCACTGGGATCGGCTTAATGTTATATATACCTTACACTAAATCATCTACAGAAATTTTTTTTTTTTTTTTTTTTTTTTTTTCCCATTATTTGGGTCAGTAAGTAATGGCTCAGTGTATTCCAGTCTGCGAAACTTAATTAATCCCGCTTGAAACTAAAACAAGCAGTTGTTTCAGTTGGTCTGAATAATCCTTGAATCTTTATGTCATCTACTTATTTTGTACCAAATCCCAACCGCAGAACCTAAATTTGTAGTAGTAGTAGTAGTAGTAGTAGTAGTAGTAGTTGTTGTTGTTGTTGTTGTTGTTGTTGTTGTTGTTGTACGCGAGAGAATGCCCAGTCTCACTTCGCAGAGAAAGCACAACAGTGGCCTCACCACGAACTCGTGGTTATTGTTTGCTGTATGTATAATTACGTTCTGACCACCTTAATCTAGTAATAATGGCCACTGTTTTCCTTTGCCATCCACCTTATGGCAGGAAGTATGGATAAGTGAAATTTCGTAGATGAGGTGGGAGCGACAGATTATTCTTGCAGATCACATAAAAAAACTTGTACGAAGGATTTCACGTTACACTCATTCTTTTGATTCCAATCCACCATTTTTTTTTTTTTATTTTTGAAAGGAACCGCTTTGTGTTTTGGCTTCTGTGTGCTGCTTGCTGTGCAAACCGGCTCCACAAGCCGTCCAATACAGGAAATGCGATGCCTATCGTACCTGCAAGGCATTCACATCAGCATTTCATATCGTGTAGGCCAAAGGTTCTTTGACTTCCATGTTTTCGTGATTTTTGGTAAGAATTTTTAGCATTGGCTTGACATAAAAAAGAGTTTCGTCCAAACTACGATATTCCAATTTCCATTACACATATTGTACCGGACAGTGCTTTGCATATTTAAGACACAGCCTATCATAGAGCAGTACATGCGTTTTGGTTTACTTTCTTCATTTTACAGGGACTCTTGTCGTCGTGGGCTTTCGTCCGTGTACCCTAATATCTTCTGTACCAAGTGAAGGATTTGCTAGTTGTCACAGCTTTATGCAACAAGACACTATCAGTTTTATTTCTGCCGTTATTACGTAATACTTCTTATGCTACTCTTGGGTGGTAGTGGCACAAATATTGCATTAACGTTGGTTACCATGATTTTATGAGATAAGAGACAACTATGAAACGATGATTTTTAGAACCTAAAACAACTACTCCGTGGTCACACGAATCTGTATGTAGCTTTTCGGTTGTGGTCCATTTATTTTGTTTTAAACATTTTTATATTCCAACAGTTTTGTGGTTGCAGAACGAAACCTTCGGCAGTCTGTCGAAAAATTTAAATAGGCCTACATGCTACTGAAAATTGTTCAGAGATAGACGCCATTAAATTAATAATTGTTATTAAGCTGACATATCATAAGCATTTTTTGACACATCTTGGGCATTTTTTATCGTTTTAGTTTTATTGTATAATTGTTACTTTAGCTTACAGATCTTGCCAACTTCGCCATGAAGATTAAAAATTTGGAGAAAAGTAGACCTCAGACGTTAATCTGCATGTCGTAAACTGTATGGCAGAATATAGCCATTTCAAGCTTATTGGAAACTGTATGTGCCACCTGTTGTAACACCAAGAAGCTCTTAATTTTCCCACACAGTGCATTTACGTGTCTCAGTTTCAAATGATTCTCACAATAAATATCGATTATTTTTGTATGCCGAATTAGCCGGTTGGTCTTTCTGGTGGACACGGACTGCGTTTCTTTTGACGTAGGGGTTGGATTTTTATATCTAATTTTGAGGTACGTCGGGCTTCAAATGTTTAAAATGAATTATTAATTCGACAACGTTATGCAAATACTGGAAATTAGTTAATTAATTAATTAAGGGGAAGGACACGTAACGGAATAGGCGAATGTTGGGAGACGTAATGGTAATAGCAGCAGCTGTAATAGTAGCGGTGGTGGTGGTGGTAGTAGTAGTAGTAGTAGTAGTAGTAGTAGTAGCAACATTTGGTGGCGGAGCTGCGGAAATGTATGTTAATGGGCATTTTGGCAAGCTTTCTCCAGTAGCAAAATTCTGCAGCGCGAATGAACGAGGCTGAGGAGTAGCCTCTATAATATTAACTTCAAGTCCCGAACAGCGGTAGGAATGTGATGACGTTAATCAAATAAATTGCGTCATTGACATGAGATGCTGGTGAAATGTTATGTGGAATAACACTTATGTTGCTTACCTTCTTTCAGATGCCTCAACCTAGATGGCGAAACTAGCAGGTGCTGTAGTAAAAAATTACTAATTATACAAGGTGTCGGGCCATTTCGTGTATGAATACCGGAATTACTTTGAAAGTAAAGAGTGATCGAAAAAGTTTTTTCCGCAGTGCTGAGCAACTTTTCGATCACTCTGTATAATCCAATAGCTTTATAATCATGACGTAATGATCTAGCACAAATTCCGACTAAGTCATATTACACCGTTATAACATAGCCGTTTCGCATATTCGCCATGTTTATAATATTTGCCTTTGAAAACTGTTTCTTCGTGGAGAATGTGTAGGTGTTATTTCACATGCGTAGCTTCATTGTTTGATGAATTACTGCTATAAAACTAGTTCCATGGAACACAGGCCTTGAGAAGGTACTCAAGAAATGCTCTGCATTCTATGGAACCCGAAGGTTCATTACCGTATTTGCTTGGCTCACCACTTGTCCCTGTCCAGATGCAGATGAACCCAGTACACGCACTCCCATCTAGTTTTTAAGACCCTTGTAAGTCGATATGTTATCTTTCCATTTACGCCTAGGTCTTCCAAGCAGTCTGTATTGTCTGAGCTGCACACAACATCGTTAAATAAACGACATCTAAACAGAATGTCAATGACGGCGGTTGATAGATGCTTCTGGAGCCATTGCTGCCATGAAATGAATCGTTCGGAATGTGGAATGATGGAAAGTAAGTAATAGTGTATTTTGTTCCTTTACTCTTAGGGCTATTTCGACAGAATTTATGAAACCCTTCAGGGAAATACAATATGGAAGTGACGACGCATGGTTATGTAGAGGGAGAGGAAATAAAGTTTGATTTGTCACAGTTTTGTTTGCGCGTGTAGGACACATACTTCCTCTGCCCCAGGGTGTTGCATAAGAAATTGTGAACTGAAACGTGTACATAACTATCGCACTATGAATGCGAAGCATACAGTCAGATATGCCAGTTTTACATTTAGGAAAACACTAAAGTGAGATTTTTGTGACAGTTTGGAATTTAGTGGCTTTAATTCTGTTACTTGCTAATCATGAGAGAATATGCGCTAAGATAATGAGTTAAAATAATATTTGTTTACGTTTCTGCCGAGTATGTATTAAAATTTAACACATTACTACGTTTCGGGGACAAGATCGGTCCCCTTCTTCAGGCTTTCTATCCTCAAAACGTAACTGGGTGTGAGATTTTAATACATACGATGGAAAAAGTCCACAAAGTCAATGAATTCAGACGTTTATAGGCTTTCGGTAGCTACTGCTGCTTTGGAGTATTCCTAACGAAAGCTGCAAAAATGCGCCTATTGGTTTTTCATCACCTCTGTCTGTCTGTCCGCATCTAAAACTCGAGAATCACTAAACAGATTTTTGTTAACTTCGTTTCTGGGCAATTTCTGTTAAAATTTTTACTCTCATTCCATTTTTTAATCAGACAACGATAACAGACACTTTACATAAACACTGCATGCATCTCTGCGCTTATCTCGTGGATAACCCGCTAAATGTTTATCGGAGCAAGAAATATTTCGAACAGATGTTATAGAGTAGTGATTCCTAAACTCACAGATCACCTTGAGGCCATGGTGCAGTCTGCGGAACACCATGAAAATCTGTTCTTTTGTGCCATAGTTCGAACTTATGTCATATAATATTATGGGCCCGGTCAGATTAACGGCTTTTATGCAGTATAATTTAGTGTGCGAAGATGCAAAATGGCGACAGTTCCAATCAAGACTATTGTTTTCTGCGGACTGGGGAAAACCACCATTACTCGATTTCAGTGCGGAACACATGGCTGTACCTCTCGGGACACCACCGTTGAGTGGAATCGTAATAGAAAAATATGAAATTTTATAGAATTTTATACCCAATACTCTTTTCCATAAGTCTTGGGTTTCGAGATAGCTTGGCAAAGTTCAGCGAACGCTTCAGAATTGTTAGGCTGTGCATACGTTTCTTAAAATGTTTATATTACAGGGCGTGAGGAAAGAAAAACACACATCAGAATTCCTATAACAAACCTGAGATCTTCATTATTTAAAAGGCCTAAGATACTAAAGACAAGTAAAATTGTAAACATAGCATTTCCTTCCGGTTAAGAAATTAAAAGAATGACACATTATCAAGAAAATAAGATGAGAAGAAAATGTAAGATATGACTTTAAAAAAATGGGGTGGAAATGATGACACTTCTTTTAAAGAGACGCCAGATACCGAAGCCGTCCACTGAGGCAATGGAATAATAATTTCACTTACGACTACCACACCGAACACCAGCTTCAAAATATTATAGCCTATCTCTACAAATGTCATACCATTACAAAGGTTCTGAATGATTCTGCAAAAAGTTTTGTTTATTGTGTAAAAACGTGAGCCCTGCTTGAGTTATAAAAGTGATTGTACACCCAACACTTTCCAACTGTACCTGTTTGCGCAGAGGAAGGACGCAAGTAAATTGGTTATTGAAATGCTGGCTTAAACTATCTGATTTTGGAATCGAAAATAGTTCCTTAAATTCTTTTGCGTGTGTGTGTGTGTGTGTGTGCAAATGGAAAGAGAACATGACATCATGTGTTACAGGATCGTCTCCTGCTTCGTTGACCACTAGGAGAGAAATAGTGAAATAGCTTCAATATAGTACTGTTCCACCACTGTTGGCCTTCACATAAACTTTCTCTGTAACCACCGTGTTCCTCTCGGTCTCCTTTTATGGGCTTGTTTTGTATGTGAATCCCTTAGAATCCAGCATGGCTACGGACATCAGAAAGATAAAAGATGAAGGCACAAGCCAAAGAGAATAGTAAAAATAGCGTAAAGTAAATAGAATGGAACCAAGTTCTCCCATATTCTCCTCTCATGTGGGAGAAATATTTTGTGAGAGTGATAAAACCTGTGTTAAGATATTTCGGCCCAGAAGGGGAGCTTCAAAAGTAGAGAAACAAAGTTTTAGATGTTTCTCCGATTTGTGGGATGTCTGCGTTTTATTCCTTTATACCATGTGGAAGGTGTTTCCCATAGGGCATTGTAGGATCCCTTCTTTTTATGTCTTCAACAACCTTTACTATCTGTTCACTGGACTACATTTTCACCCGTGTGTGCAGATATATGTATAGGCTTGCATGTACAGTGGTACCGTGTTTCACCTCTGGGCCGCAGTCAGTGACTATTAATTAGATAGCAATTGTCATTATAAAGCTGTAAAATATTCGTTGAAATTCTACTTCATGTTCGGCCATGTACGACAGATATTATTTTGTAGCTTCGAACGTGTTTATTACTTACCGTGTACAGATTTAAAATAATGATCAATATTGACTATTCGTGTATAGTGGTAGCTTCTGTCCGATAGTCTGGCATGTAGTTTCTGCCCGTTTGGAGCTAGACAGTAGAGAAAAGGTGTGTGTAAAAGTAAGAATTTCGGGTACTTTTGAAGCTCATTTGTGTGTCGCACTGAATAGTACGTTCTGCCATTGTTTTTCACTCTGTAAACCGCTGGTGTGTGGAACGTGGCGCATACTTTTTTTTTTGTAGCCGATGTGCAACGATATGTGGAGATAGGATAGGACTAAATATGACGTTTTGTAATTACATCGCTTCTTGAGGGAAGATGCTGTTAGGACTAGACAACTGCCGATGATGTCAAGTGCAACAGGTCTGGAGGGATGGTGCCTCAAGACTAGACTGCTGTTGTCGAAATCCGAGACAGCTATGACCTTTGCAGTCTAGGCGTAGATGGAAGTCAGACCGTTAGATGTGTATGACCTGTAACCGATGTACTCCAATTAAACATATACTGGCCTGAAATGCAGCTGTGTCTTGTGCGTGTGAGTTAATTTTGTTACTCCTTTGTCTTCTGTCAGGCTAGACATATTCATGCATTTGACTTTAGGCAGTCTTTAAGAAGAATATATCACAGCACTGGGCTCAGATGGCGAAAATACCAAAGCAAATAGCCATTTTTATAGAGTGACCACGTGTCGTTGGGTGACGTAGTTACTTGCTTAAATTAAATGAATTAAACGTCCAACGAAATGAAGACAGAAATCACTTCGTGGCTTCAGAGACTGGAGAGGGGGGGGGGGGGTTACCTGTGCTTTTGCTGTGATGGAACATCAAGTGTATAAACCGAGTTGAAAATGTCAGAAGAAAAGGCCTACAGGATTGATCACATTCAGAACACATATGATGATATGGCCCTCAACTTCCCCTTACGGTTGCAGTCTCAGTCCAATTGAATTTGCCGGGGCTAAAATGAAACGTTTTATAAATCCTATAGTGTGGGTGTCGAATTCTCTTTAAACCGTTTGCGCGAATTTACCGATGCTCGATTACCTTCAACAAGTAAAGGTGATTGGCAAGGCTACCGTCACTCTGTGAGGACAGTTGAAGAAGCTTGTTGTAAACAGGGTAGGATCACAATATGAAACCCAAATGAAATGTCTTTGTCTGGAGAGGAGAGTATGCGGTGGTGTCATACGGAGATACAAACCCAGATTCCTCAGGTTCTGAGCTAGCATATCTCCTGGATTAGCCTCTAAGTAAGGAGGAAACGTAAAATTTAATAACATTTCAGACTGAAGAAACGGCTGAATTGCGAAATCCATCAGCGTCCATAAGCAGGTGTTGATAATTCTTATGCGCAATTTTATCAGTTGAATCGTATTTGTTTAAAAAATACATAATTAAGTGACAGAGACATGTTTTTGACAGGACCTGTAAGTTTTCTCGTCAAGGTTGGCCAGCTATAAGGACTCTTGACTAATGGTCAAAGATGTCAGTCGACGACTGTACTACCGATGATAAGTGCAACACCATAAGGGAGCCGGCATATTTGACTCAGACGTCACCCACCTCTCAGAATATTCAAACGGTAACGCCACAACCTGGTTTTAGTTTACTGCTCCTGTTCGTAGCCCTGTCGCCCCAAATAATCTTCTAAATAGGACCACTGGCTTGCATTCCCTGGAAGGCCATTCATAAGCTCCGGTACAGTAATGCGTAATCTTTATCATTTCGATGTGTATTTGTGTTACTGTTTTGCAAAGGTGCCAAAGTAGAGATTTTGCTGTGGGAAGAGAGATCTAGATGAGCGAGATGTGTGTACGTCAACTCCGGTTGTTCCGACGTCGTGGCATTTCACCTCACGTATCCTTGTGCGAAATTTTAAAATCGCGTTTACACGCTTCAGTAACATTGACTGCTGTAAAGAACGCCCGTTCGTATTCACTTCTATGGGAAAATGAAGTTATGGTCCTGTGTGTTGTGTGTGTATCTGCTGTTCTCAAGTTAAACCTGACAAAGAAGCAGGCGGTAGGACTCATAACTCCTGCTTCCCTACTGAAGATTTACAGCCTTTAAACCCTCGCGTTTTTATGCCTTATTTAGATAAGCCCAGTGCAGGTTTATAATCCAGCAGTAACATTCAATTTAGCTGATGAGCTAGACTGCTGTTTTCATTGAGGTGGTTCAAGAACCGAATTCTGGCAGAGTCAAATTTTTATTGTTCGTAAATATTTTACGCAAATTAAGTTATTATTATTATTATTATTATTAGGCTGAATCATAAATAATAATAATATTAATAATATGTTAATCTGTAACATATTTGTAGATAATAAATATTTCCATCTTTTTGATACGAGCTCAAAATAAGGTATCAGATATGAGATCGTAAATTTTATTTGATTTATTGCCTTCAATGACTTCAAATCGGAATCTGAAATAGCAAGTTTATACTCGTGTGTCTTTCTTTGACATAGCTCAGGGAAGTACCCCGAAGATAGAGGTAGCAGGTTTCAATGAAATGTTCGTATCTCTGTACCAAACAAATGTTATCACATTCCTGAAAACCACAGTTGTAATGCTCACCATGTTGAGAACCTCAGGTCTCATGTATTTTGTTGGTTGCTTGTCTCTTCATTGTAGTATTGGATCAGAGTTAAGTGTCTTGTAACGTGGAAGTTAGTCCTTGTGCCCTCTGTTGTCTGGCACCCCCACAAAAATGTAATGTGTAGATGGTGCAAGAGCCAAAAAGCGCTCCATCATCTTGGATTCAAGAAATGGAGAAGTACTCAAGTGGAAAGATTTGGCTAGCGCCTTTCTTCCTGATCTCTGTCTATGCTTCCCATCCTCTTTCCTCACGCCTACTGCTTCCCATAACCGCCTTAACGTCGGTCTGTCTCTTTCGAAACAAAACACTTTTCCACTCAATTCTTTTTGGCCTTTTCACCATTCTTTTTTTCGATAAGTTTTTTATTTAGGTTCGGGAAAAAACTGTATTGGCAAATGGAGGGTAAAGCAGAGGAAAGCTGTGAGAAGATAAACTAGAAAATAAACTTCAAAATGTTAACGGAGAGGAGCGCAAGGTAATGAAAAGTATGGTTGTGGTAGTACTCTTTGCCATAAGATATTCAACTACATTGTAAAGATGCACAACTAAATGTTGCGGATGTCCATTTATACTAGTTTCCAGAATTTGTTCCGTGCTCACCTAAATAGCCCAACATGTCATTTTTGTCTTAAATGTTACGACTTTCCACTCTGAACTCTTGCTCTGCATTCTGATGATGTAACATTAGCCTACACATAATATGTCTCTGCCTCTATTTTTGGGCCTTGCGCCCAGTAAATTAATACCATCGGCATGGACCAGAAGCAGTGTAACTTCCGAGTAGAAATTTCGTTGTACGTGCTTTATATTATTCCAGTCTTTCAGACAAGCTGGTAGCCCTATAAGTGTCAGTAATAATATAATAATAATAATACCGACGTTCTAGTGGAGTATTGCCAATATTTTCATGAAAATGAATGAAATTCAATTCTGGAAACTGTGTGACGATAACGTTTTAGGGTCTGGAACAGCAAAATCAGTATTCGGCAGTTGCAGCACTGAGTTCTTTCTGTGCAGTTCTTGCACGAAGAGAGACTGGAAGTTGTAATGATTACACGAGGTGAGGGGTTAGTTGTACTCCAGTGAAACAAAGTATGTAATTTCTTGTATATATTTTGACTTCGTAACTCTTTGAAATGGGCGTAGGCAGTGGAATCGGTAAAGCTGTAGAAATATAGTAACTGTGGTCGAGAAGATAAGTAGGAACTTAACAGGATGCGTTGATAAGAGGATGTGTACTGCAGCAGCATATGATGCAGAAATGTTGAGAGGGTGACTACTGCTGTTGAGATTTGAGGTTCTCACGGCGGTGAATGTAAATATTGCGATCTTCTGGGATGTCAGGCCCCACGCAGTTCTGTAGATAGGGTTCGGGGCAACCTGATGCCTCCATCATTAGAACAGAAGAGCGAACCAAGCCATTTCCCCCACTCGGTAACTCTTCTTCTATAAAGATGAAGGTACCAGTTTAATCCGAAACGTTGATACCTATCAACCAAATTACACGGTGTCACATTCCAAACTGTCGCAATCTTAATTCTGTTACATTGATTTACGTAATTAACCGTATTTTTTTTTGTGGCTCGACAGCCCTATATGGGCCTGGGCCTCCTCGTTTCGTCGAGATTTCATGATCACACACATTTGAGACACACCACAGTCGGTAGGACTCCTCTGGACGAGTGACCAGCCCGTCGCAGAGACATCTACCTGACAACACACAACATTCACAAGAGACAGACATCTATGCCCCCGGTGGGATTCGAACCCACGATCCTAGTAAGCGAGCGGCCGAAGACCCACGCCTTAGACCTCACGGCCACTAGGATCGGCAAATTAACCGTCTGAAGACTGAAATTTGCATTATATGTAAAGGTCCAAATCGTACCTCACAGAGAACACTGTGCTTCCATTAGAACGAGAAGCCGGTTAATGCTCTGTAAGGAGGTAATCGCTGTTATTGTAAGAATCACGCGTAACACGTAAATACACTGTGTGCAGAGATTTATCGTTAAACCTGGCTGTCCATATACCAATGGTTTTAATGGGTTAAACTGACGTATGTTAATGGCACAGATCACATCTTGCCTTTGCGGTAAATATATATTCACGTAACTTGACTGCAGATAATTTTTGCCATTCTTGGTTTATAAACATATCGCAAGTGTCCGTCCTTCCCTTAGACTGTATTCTGAACAGTACGTTGGAGGAAGTTCTGACACGCACCTGTTTTGGCAAATGTACGATTTTATTTGGGGTACGCGGTTAGGCAGTTGGTTGAGGCACTGCGCTACAAGCCGGAAGGTCGCGGGTTCGATTCGCGATGGGGTCATTGGGATTTTTCATTGACTTAATCCTTCCGGCCGTACTATGATTCTGGGGTCGACCAGCCTCTAACAGAAATGAGTACCAGGGATATCTCCTTGAGGAGTAAAGGCGGCCGGTGCGTAGATCTGACAACCTTGCCATCTTCATGTGCCGAATGGAAATCTGGGAGCCCTAAGGGCCTGTCCAGGCCTATAAAGGGATATCTTTACCTTTACGATTTTATTTTAAATTCTGTATCGTTCCGACAACTCTGAGTGTTCTTTAAAAGATAACAGTGACCAAATTTTGTCTGAAAAGTTTATTTTAATGTCTTTGTTTTATTTCTTTAAAATCCGATATTCGTAATAAGTTATTGGACACATATTCCTTTATTGAGCATAGTCCCGAAAAAGATGGTATTTGGAATATTATTCAATCATTCAGGATTTGTGGCGTTATCAGAAATACCTGGAATGGGTCATAGTTGTCATGGATCCTCTTCAGTGAATCCTTACAGCTAATAGTGAATTAAAACTAAATTACGTTGGAGAAGTTACATAAATGTGTGTGTAGTATTACTAAGAATTGCATAACCCAATCGAACCATGAAGAATCTGCCACTGATAATACGGTGTAGATGTCCCAGAGGAACAGTGAACTAGCGGGTGGTTAGAACTGAGATCTCGAAATGCGTTATAGACTTTTATTTTACCGGGCGTGTTATTGTTTTTTTTACCGTTGTGTGATAAATTCATAAACCTACCACGTCAGCGGCGATGGAAAATTTGTCACGTGAAGTATTATGATTATCAGATAAGGAGTTCGTTCCTATTACTGATTTTATTTTGAGCTTACTGGCTTATTTTGTCGTCTGTGTTCATTGCTGCTTTTGTTTAGTGTTCGACCAATTTGACCCACGTTACATTTTGTTTAGAGACGTCCCGTTTGACCTAGTTACATTTTTGAGTGCTTTTATCCTGCGTGACCCACCTAACACTTAATTCAGTACAGATATATTCATTAAAATGTACGTGATGTACTGTTATACGAGTCCTTTTTGTTGACGTTAAGTACGTATGTTACGTTGTTCTTTGTTTTAAAAACGATTTTATACCTTTGTATTCTTCAATGAATTGGTAATTGATCGCACCTAGTCTTTTCTACTGGTGGTTGATATTTTTATTTTTGGTCATATCCAGTGTTTTCAGCTACGCGTGTAATGATATCCCATTCATTTTTCTTCAGTAGTGTCATTGAGTTTTATCGTATTCGTTGTTTGTGTTTAACTAAAAAATGGTGCATGTTTGTGTTCATTTGGGTGATTAAATGTTTTGTGAATTGTTACACTGTGTGTAATAGGTTTCCCGTGTGTAACTGTTAACGGGGATTCTTTTGATCTTTATATGTTAAGGTCCAAGTAGGGTAATCACTTATTCTGTTCGTACTGAATATTAAGGTTTCAGTGTTGTTTATTGAGCGTCTGTGCTGTGAGTTATGGTAGGAAATTCTGTTATAAAGTCATTTAATTTTTGTTCATCTGCATGGCTCTTTATCCGTATGCATTTTGTCGTGATAATTTATTTATATGTCGAAATATTTACATGTAGATATTTTATATGGAGTGATATCAGTATGTATTCCCGTTTAACTAGAATTTTTCTTAATTTTCCAGCTATTATAGTTGAATTTTTAAAATTGAATTTATGTTTTGGATAAACGTGTTCCGTAAGTTGTTTTGTTGGTAATTTAGCTAATTTTTAGTTGTAATCATCAACAGCTTATAAGCCATCCACGCTTGTTCCGTCTTCAGGGGCGTTGGTCTCTTTATCTGTTCCTTCGTCAACTTGCGTTTCTTCTGGCGGACGGAAAGTATGCATCCACAAGTTGGAAATGCGCCGATCCCGGTGGCCGCCCTGTCTGAGACCTGGGTCTGCGGCCGCTTGCTTGCTGGAATTTCGGGTTCAAATCCCACCGGGGGCATGGATGTTTGTCTCTTGTGAATGTTGTGTGTTGTCAGGTAGAGGCCCCCGCGACGGACCGATCCCTCGTCCAGGGGAGTTCTACCGAGTGTGTATGTGTCATTTATGTGATCAGGTGCAGCAGTAACCCTCTACACCTACAGCGAGTAGGTAAAAGAGGTCAGAGTACAAAAAATTTGGAAATGTTCTTGATTTTTACACTTACATCTGTAATCCACTATAATTGCATTTAAATTGTATGTCATATATTTTGTATTTAGTTGTCTTATTTCTTCACTAATTGGTTAGGAAGGTAATGTTTGTGTTGCAACTAACTTTATAAATCTTATCTCCGTTGTCTCAGTTTTTTAATTCTGTGACCAATTTTTACATGCGTACACAAGCGTTCTTACTGTCATTATTTGACATGAGTTTAACGTGTTGTTTATTGTTTTATATGCGCAAAGAATTGTTCTAAATATATCTGTAACTTTTGTAGCTCAATGTGTAAGTAGATACACTACATCCAAAGTAGTTAAATGTTTTTATTTGTTCACCTAGTCCCACTTTGTTGTCAACAGTTATTTTTGCTATGATAGGCTGAATTATTTTGCCAGTGTACAATATTAAAAGGTGTGAGTGACAAAGGGCATAACTGTCTCATTCCCATATTTGTGTCTACAATACGTTCCTCATTGAAATCTTCGAATCTAGAAGTGTGCTGTAAAGGAAAATATTTGTCAGTCATTACTTGCCAGAGTTGATGTCTGGTAATTTGATCGAAACTTTCTCGTAATCCGGGAAAGCAATTAGAGTCGGTCAATTAAATTTACGGTGTTTCACAGTTAGTTGATTAAGAATGAAGGTACAGTTCGTACAGGAACACTTTTTACTAAATGCATTTTGAGCCTCATATACCGTAGATTCAAATATAATTTTTATTCTTCATGTGATTATCTGTCAATGTATTTTGTATCCAGACGTTTCACGGCTTTTCTTTTCCCTTATTGTGGATTGGAGCAGTTAACGCAATGTTCCTTTCTTGTGGTACATGTTCATACCTCCAGCAGATACTGATGAGACGTAAGAAGCGCATCAGCATCTTTTATGAGGCACACTTAAAAAGCTCTGTACTCTGACCATCAGTTCCCATCGTCTTCTTGTTTTTAAAGCTTTTGAGTGCTTATAGCGGTTCTTCCCCATCTACGAGTTCTACGTGTTCGTTGATGCGTACCGGCATTTTATTTTCTATAGTTGCTTATAGCAATGTAACCATATATCTTTAATGGGTTTATATCGGAGTCAGTCTCTACTCTTCTTTATGTAGCTTTATAGAACCTCAAAGCATTTTCGTATCTTCCATATAAGACATGTAATTGACTGACGTATCGTTCCACTTCCTCTTAAAATATTCTAACCTCCCGTCTTGCAGTAGCCCATGTAGCTTATTACGGGTCTCATTGGTTTGTCTCTTTTGTGATATTTTATTTGCTATATTATTTGTAGTTGTAGTAGTCTTAGACTTAATTACTTTTGTTTTTTATTGATTATGTTATTGAGCTCTTTCAGCGTGTTTTGTACTTCATTATTTTTTAATCTTCATGAACTGGTTAATTCTATACTTCTCTGAGAAAACTTCTGTTTTATTCTTTAATCTATATTTATTTATTAGAACGACTGAGTTTTCCTTGCTTGTGTATCTTATTATTATATAGTATGTTATGAACGTTGTTCTCGAGATTTCAGATTTTTGCCGGGATGCAGGTGAGATCTTCGCTTGTATGTGTTGCTGCGCAGCGTAGATTGGTTTGTTACAGACCGATCTTGGCCTGTTATGCGAGTAGTTACTTCGCATTTATGTAAGACATGAGGTTGTGCATGAGCTTTGATTGGTTTCTTAACTCTGTTGTTTGCTTGATATTAATTGATTATTGAAGGTGATTTTTCATTTGTCTGCTTTTTCTGTTGCTGTAATTATGTTTGTATTGGCTATTTTTTACATTATAATTTTTCCCCTACTGAATTTTCTTCTTCTGCTGTATGTTTAGTGGTTCTTAAGTTGTGAATTATAGGATAGGATTGGAATGCGCATTTCTTAATGTTTCCACTATTTCTTTCTTGTGGTGCTTATTTTCTAGAGCAATTGTTTGTGTAGTACATATCTTGCATATTTCAATACATAAAATTCTTGACCTTCTGTCGATTTTGACATGATGTTCTATATCTTGTTCCAGTTGTTGCCATTCCGTATATCTGTGTAAGTAAATATATCAGTTATTTGTTTAAGTTTTGTTTCTTGATTGATAACATTTAATTTCTTATTGTTTTTTAACTTATTTTATTGTGCTGTACTGCGTTATTCTTTACTGATTATTCTTATCTTAACACATTTGCAGTCAGTTGTTTGTGCTTGCATACTCCTGTGTTATTAAATTATATGACCGAATTTATTTTTCATGCCTATATTCTGGTGTATGGTTATTGCTTGACTAATCTGAGCAATTTTAAAATCTATTATTCCGTTACACTTCAGATTAGTGGAATTATTTCTGTTTCGTCTATTGCAACTATGCATGGTAGTTTATTCTCTAAGCTGTTTACATAATTAACGTAGAATTAACCCAACATGCTGTAACTACTCTTAGAGCTATTTTCACCATCGGTAACAAATTTATGTATTAATCGGCATTATGCGTATGTCTGTAAGGCTGTCACAATAAATAAGCAATTTAATTATCTCAGTAGAAGTTACTTAATATATTAAGCAGTTTTAATGCTCAGGAAACTGTCGTGACAGAAGTAGGAAATGATTAGACCATTGTCATTTCTTCATGTGTCATTGGTGCTCTATCCTTTCCAGATCTTTATGTAGGCTACAGGTGAAGAAATTTTCTTGCCCACTCGTCGTTTTCCTGTACCACGTACGGAGTGTGACAAATTAAGTATCAGGTACGCATGTTGTCCACAAATTTATAACAAGTATCCGAGCTTTGCAAGATTTTGGTCTACAGAGTTCTTATAATAAGAAGAAACTTAAAAAATTATTTCAGTAATTTACATTTGTCGTTTTCTCCATCTGTTACATATACCTGACAAAAAAAAAAGTGTTTCCCGTTACGAATAATTGCAGCTTGGTTGTGGCTGTGAATCTGTCAGCCCTCGCATTAAGCGTTTGATATCCTTGCATAACTGGACCTTTAAAGTACTCATTGTTATAGCTATTATAGCTTGTGCCCTCCACCCCCTCCCCCAGACATGGTTTTCTGCAGTAGACGAAGAACGGGGGATTTCGACTGCGACTAGATATTCTTCCACCCTCCCAAAGCGTCACTTGGATGCTGTCCAGCCTCTATATATCTATCTTGTTTGATACACCCCTCGTTCCCCCCGTTACCACGTGGACCCGATGCTGGGCACTCCTCACCCTGCCCACTTCGTCCATCGACTCAAGAAACTTCCTACATTAAGACACACGAAAGGAAATTCAACACAGTAACACTGTAATAAAACTCTCGTCTTGGTTGACGGTCCATGCTTTCACCGTGAGGTGATTATAGTATTAGGAATTAAGTTTGCTGGAATTGGCTACGAAAATGATCTCTAAATAAACGTTCAAAGGAAAGATTCCGATCATTAGACAATAATGTATCCCGTAAATGTGAAGAATAGGTACTAGCTCCTTTCCAGTTTATTTTTAACATGTTATTTTTAGGCGAAAGTAGTGTGTCATGAAATAGTTGGCTTATTTTACAACGAGGAGATTCATACTGTGTAATCTGTAGTTTCCACCTAATAATATTAGGATTATTAAACAAAAAATATGACATGGGCGAGGCATGAGTCATTCATTTTAGGTCTAAAGCTTTAGCAAAGGATTTCGTGCTTGGTCTGGGTGAAGGTGGAAATTTACTGTGTAAGTAGGTATAACTTTCTCTATGCACGATACAAAGGGGGGGGGGGCGGAGGTATGGCTCCATTCTTAATCTCGGCACTAGCTGGAGGTGAGTGGTCAGCTTCTCACGCCTCGGGAGCTTTACCTGTGAGAATCAGCCCCCTGTACTCATTGAATAGGAGTCTGGGTGGGCCCCAGAATCAGTTTGGGCGCGTCGAAGAAGAGGTAAATCTTTTTCCCATGCCCAGAATCGAACCGCGATTCGTGCCCGTAGCGTACTCACTATACTGATTACACTCTTCCGGCTCCCACGCTTAAAGTGGGCCTTTTAATTATTCTTTAAGTGGGTTGAGAGTGTGTCTTTTTAACTGCGGCATCTAATGGGCCCTTGTCCATCTTCCAGATGATAAAGTGAGTCAATATGAGTACTGGCAAGTGAAAATATGGAAAAACTGAAGTATTAGGAGCATGTCTGTCCTGGTATCACTGTGACAACTGCGAAGTCCACATGGCCTGCCCTGTGATTGAATCCAGACCTGCGCGGTGAGAAGCTGATGGCTGCCTGAGCTATTGCACTTTCGAAGTCAGCCATAGGGAAACAGGAAGTGAGGGATCGGAGTGATTCAGCTGGCTGAGAATAGGCCCAGTGACAAGACTTTAAAGATGGTAATGCACCATCGAATTCAGGAGCTAAGTGTCTAATGGTATGTCATTTTATGGAGCAGAGTCTTCCTTAGAAGACCAGTGGCATCTTAACTACTCCAACCTGCCTGTAATTTGTGGAATCCAGCGGTTTATTACCACATTCACAAAATTCTATTCTCAGTTGTGACTCAGGTAAATCTAGTTTACCTCTTTGCATGGGAGCTACAACACAGGGTAGAAGAGTGATGCATATTAATTTGTAACGAGCTTGGAATTTTTGAGCGTGTGCGATAGTCGTTAATTAGACGCACCGCGAGGTGTGTGGAAGCACAAGAACAGCACTGCGAACACTTCTTGTAGTTTATTGTTGTCACAACAGTAGTCTGCAGCGTCTGAGTAGGCGATTTGTGAATAAACCTTTTCCCTTCGACTGGTTTATACTTACATTTATTTTTCTCCTTCTGAAGTGGAATGAGCCATAACTCAAAGATGAATCGTCCAGGTGCCTATGTTTTACGTAGACTTTCCGTTGTTTTTGTGCGGATAGGAAGTAATCCGCTTCTAGAGTGATGCCATGCTGTGTTTCATGAACACCTTGTAGATTGATGTGCTTGACTGGCACAGGTTGTCAAAAGTCCGAGAATCTATCGGGGTAGGCGCCTCTTCACCTTTTCACCTGAGGACGAAAACAGTTCCAGTTTCCGAAGTGTTGTTGCCTTTTCAGAGTACTAGACGATGGACACGGACCAGAAACCAGCTGCTTCTAGCTGTAATAACTTATAGTGCCTTCAGAATCGTTTAGAAGTGACGTTCCAGATAAGTGTTTATGTACATTGAATATCTCACGAAAGTCATATAAATAGGAAGCCCTAAATGCTGGTACATTGGCTGTGATTACGTTACAATATTCAGAATGGAAGAAGACGCAGATTCTGCGAACTCTTGGAAACTAGTTTTAGAAGTATACGAATATCTTATACGTACCGCAGCTAAGAAAGATGGATCTTTTCTGCAAAATGTACTATGAAGATATGTAGTTGCTGAGGGCTTGTTTTGATATATAAGCGTTAGACCGTAGATTTACGTACTCTAGAGTCAGCATTTAGGCGTCTCCTGTAAATACGCGTACTAGGTGTACCACGTGTGGGCGGTTTTCATGTGTTCTTGTCGGTTCTTGGAGTTCTGAGAGGAAGCAGTCAAGATACGTACGTTGAGTTGCTCACAAGGGTGTCAGTTGATTATTACAACAGAAGCAGCAACACTAATTTGAAAATATTTCAGAATTTAAATATGTACTATCTACAAACAATAAACAAAAAGCAGCTTCGTGATGAAATTAAGAGCAGGCATTACGAACTGCCGCAGTGTCTAGACTCTGGGTATAATTCTGTAACTTGCTACTGGATTTGCGCCAGTAGCAGTTTCCTTAAACTCCTGAAATCTAATTTTCCAGATTAAGAAAATTAAAAGATCTGCTCGTGAACAAACGTGCTTTTTGTTGCGATACGCAAAGTCCCTATAAGTTTCTGCTTCGCTAATATTGCCGTTTGAGTTGCGCGAATCATAACTGTCCTAAAGTGGACGTCACGTGTAAGTCTTCCAGGCTATTGCCTCGCGGCACGGAGACTAGGCCTTATATGCTTATATGCGTTGTGCATGTGCATGTGTTCGGTAGCCCATAAGTGCTTGTACGCTTTTATGGTTAGATCTACATATGTTCGTGTGTTTCATGTTTGTAAGTTTGACTTTTATATAGTTGTTTCATACGTCCATTTAGTATTTAGGCCTATAAATGTTTAGGCACATCAAATGTGGTTTGTAAGGAGTTTAATCGTATTCGCAGGAACAAATGTTTTATGGATATTATCTTGTCATCTGAAGAAATATTAGTACATCCTCCGTGTTTGGCATTTGTATATTCACGGTGTTTTGTTATAAACGTTTGACATCATACAATACTGGCTGTAAAGTTAATAGAATAAGTGATTCCGGGGGGACGGTGTCTGTGAAATTACGGCTGTCCCTGATGTATCATACTCATATATGAACTTGGCCCATGACTGCAGGCTTTACCAGAAACGGATCCATATTTCCTACATCAGAGTCTTCAGCGAATATATAAAGTAATTCAGTTCTAATTTTCAACATTATCTCGCGCAGTCTTCCTGAATTTAACTGCCGTATACAGTCCTAGAATTGTCCTTTATCCTTCCTCTTTAGGCCCGCGTTCGAGGATGTCCAGTGCCAAATGCAACTACTGAAATACCAGAGGAGAGAGATTATCAAATATTAGCATTATTTACATTCCTTACGGGCTACGTTTTGCCATGTATAGGCCAAGGGAGCATAGAATGGAAAGATGTTGCACTGTTGAATATTTTAAGTATCCAGATTTCGACGGGGAACTTGGAGAGAAGACAAAATTGTTTTTACTTTTGTATCCATGAATCTGGTTCTTTATATAGGTACGTGGTTACTCGGAAAATCCACTAATTATTTAGAGCTATCCGATAATTAATTAGGGAGGCCATGACCCGAATACAGGCCGAAGCGCCATAGAGAGATTTAGAGCTATCCACCGTTACTTGGAGTTGAAAAAAATATTTTCTTTTTTTGTATCTCAGGAAAAGAGTTTTTAAGATACCAATAGTATCTAGTCGGAAGGAGCACGGGAAGTTGCAAAGTGTCATTTCTTAACTATGCCCAACTTACTCATTTGTGTATCTTTCTTCGTGATGCTTGTTTTGCTTTAAGCTTTATATCTATGGCAGTGTGTAACTCACACGTGCACATTTTGCTCCTTCTGTCTTCATTTGTGGGAAAGGACTGCGGCAGTTTACCTGCTGTTTACTGGCAAAGTGAGACAACGTTTTATGGAGTAGAAAAATGCCCATACCGGTTAATGTGCATGTTATGCTTTATAATAAGTAGCTGTGAAAAGTAAGTCTGTGCGATTGATGTCTGAATTACTCATGCAACGAATCTCACGCAAATAATATAAACCTGCTTATCACTGAAGAATACTTCGTTGACTTGTGTTGCTTTTACACGAAAGAAGAAGACATTCCGCCCATCTAGTTGGAACAGAGACATTGCTTGTCTCGCATCCGGACGTACTCGTTGCGACTTCGAGCTGACATCCTTACGCAGCGTCAAGACCTCCCTGGTGTTCTTCAGATTTGTAAGATAAAATTTTGGGCAGTACCTTACAGCAGATTTACAAGATTTTCCTCTGAATACTGAAGTTATTATTTGCAGACATCTTACCGTATTCCATTGTGCGCCATATAGCCACATCAGTAAACTGACTTATTAATAAATCAAAATGTCCGTTGAAACTGAAATTTCCACTTGATAACGTATGCTGCAACATGAAATGGAAAGGGTGATGTACATACATTTAATTGTTTGTCTGCCTGTCTGTCTTCTTGTTATATCAGGGTTCACGTTGTATTCTCAGGGCCACTGTAAGTTTATTCTT
This sequence comes from Reticulitermes speratus, assembly GCA_021186555.1. NCBI lineage: Eukaryota > Metazoa > Arthropoda > Insecta > Blattodea > Rhinotermitidae > Reticulitermes > Reticulitermes speratus. Next base: position 31,088,102 of record JAJKFL010000003.1, on the reverse strand, counting down.
GAGAATTGGGCGTGAGGGTGTAAACTGGAATCATGTCGCTCAAGATGGGGCCTAGTGGCGAGTTCTTGTGGACATGGCGATGAAACCTTGCTACCCCAAATTTGGAGTGAGGAGGCAGTTTCACCACCAGCCAATATCAGCCACTTGCACACATTAAGAAACTAGGAGTAGATGAAATTCTGAGAATGCCTGCTACCTTTAGGTCCAGAATCCTTTGTCTTATCGTCTGCTATCTAAAATAATAAAGATTAAAATATGCAGGTCTATAGTTTTCCTGTTTTTTTTTTGTGTGGGTGTGAAACTTGATTTCTAACATTAAAGGAAGAACATATGCTGAGGATGTTTGAGATAGGGTGCTGAAGAAGATATTTGGGCATGAGACTGAGGAGGTAACAGGAGGAGCTTCATGATTTGTACTCCTCACCAAACGACTTGTTATAAGGGTGATCAAGTCGAGGAGGATGAGATGAACGAGAGTGCGGAACGTGTGGAGGAGACGAGAAATGCATGCAGGGGTTTGTTGGGGGAACTTGAAGGAAAGCCAACTTGGATGATCCTGGCGTAGATGGGAGGAAAGTATTAAAATAGATGTTAAAGGAGTAGAATGGGCGTGTCTGGACTGGATTAATCTGGCTGAGTATAAGAACACTTGCCGGTGTCTTGTCAACACGGTTATGAACCTTGGAGTTTCACAAAATGGCGGGAATTTATTAACTTGTAAGAACTGTTAGCTTGTCAAACAGGGCTGTGCGTCGTGTAGTTGATTAGTTGGCTAACATTTGATCCCTGCTGCATGAAATTAGTTATTTAACTACTATGTATTGTAGGGATTGCAGTATGTATGACTGCACTTAGTGTTACTTAGGCCTACGTGACTAAAGTAAAAGTAATGGGTCCACAAAGTAACTGCTGGTAGGCTGTCAGGCCCTCGTTTTGTCAGACGGCGCATGCCCAACGTAGTCAGGCCCCGGAAATCAGGGAAACCGTAATTAATGTGTTCCACTAGTATGAAATACTGAATTACTGAATCTGCATGTTTTACCATTTAAAGCCCAGGGTAGCTACGTACGGCCAGGCCTAACACTAAGAAACTGCGCGTCTCTCCACACAGTATATTTATATGTTCCGTACGAATCGTACAATAATTATGGATTATAACCCATCCATCTTTCTAATGGAAACACTGTGTTCTGTGTACCTAAATCTTTATATGTAATATAGATTAATTTTAGTCTTCGAAGGGTAGAATATATGTTTTGCTATACTGTCGCATATGCCGTAATGTATACACGAGATCCCATATTAGACTGCATTACTGGGCATTAACTATTGTTGAGTGAAATGCTGGGCTATTATAGATGGTTTAATTTTAAGATTTTATCACAAAACCACATATGATTGTTGCAGCAAATTGTTCTAATGGCTAGCTACTATCCTTTTGTAATAACGAGTTCGGCCTAGTGTCCATGTCTCTGACTTTTATGCTTTATCCTATATACAGCAGCAAAATGGGGCTGGCGCAAGCAAAGAAAAATATACACAACACTGCATTTCCCCCCTCCCCTGCCCTTGCTGTATTGCGCACCCCATTCCTTTTATAACCCCACTTTCTCCCATCCTCCCCTTTTTTGCATCTTCTTTTCGGATTCCATTTCTCTTTCTCTATGCTTTTTTTTTTGTCTCTTTTGCCTCCTCTGAATATAACTCTTTTTTCCGTATACAGACTCAAAGCGAAGCAACCCCCGGCTCCGTTCAGTCCGCCGTGCCGACCCATAGGCTGTTGTAGGGGCTACTTGTGCCACCGGAGAAAATTATGCTCCCATATAGCGCATTATTTGTTTTGTGAATTAAGCATATCGGTGTGGGCTGCGCATGTCTAAATAGAGCGTACATCTTGCGAGACGTTATTGTTGGCCTTGTTCTTTCTCGTCTTTTCGCTTTCGTTTCCTATCGTTTCCCCCTCCTGTGTGGCGCATATAATTGTTCCGAGGCCGTCAGGGTACTGTTGATGATTGTAAGACAGTGACGTGGGTTAATGATGATTCAAATTATTAAAGTTTATATTGTTCATTCCGTGCACTGTCGATAACCAATTCACAACAATCACACCAACAAAATGCACAGTACTGTTCCTTAGATATTTACATTACAGTATCATATTGAACATTCCTACATGTTTCGATCCGCAAGGGGTCATATTCAGGGAATCAAATCAAAGCAACACCACACAAAAACAAACTAGCAACCTCTGCATACAGTAGAAAGGTGTATGAAGGTTAAACAGTTAAAATGTAGGCAATTGTTTGTAGTATAGTTGTATAAGTGTAGTGGATCCTGGTATACAGTATCTCGGAGGCAGCCTATGTACTTAACGAAGTATTACCGTATTCCCCGCGGGTAAAGCGGTCGGGCCGTCAAGCTGACCGCTAACGATCACCTAGTACGGAGTTTGTCGTTCAGCTCCTTACGTCGTCGTGGATTGCACGGGAGCAACTTTACTTTTCAACATCATAAATTCTATTCACATGAGTATCAATTTGAAAGAAGTAATGTCTTAAATTTCATGTACACTAGATTCCCCCCCCCCAAAAAAAAACAAAAACAAAAGATAAATCGCAGCAGTTATCACAGAAATGCCATATTTTAATATAATCATGCTTGATCATTGGCCAAATTTCGTTCGGTAAACTCAATTGTCGAAGGTGATAATGGTGATTATGCTGATGGCGCTGAGGATAGTAATGTTGATGATGATGCTGACGTCAGAATTGAAGACAGTTTATTAATACTACAGTGCGCCGAGGGATTCTGTTCTGGACCTGAGCCAATAGTGGAAGGGGTCCGTATCGGCCGGAACGGAGAGGGTGGGGGGGGGGGGGGGGGGGGGCTTTGTGAGATTATTGACTCGCTTATTATCGGTCAGTATTTCGTGAATATTTTGCAACTTTAAGAATTTTTGGCGGAGGCAGACATTTGGACACTGTTTTGTGTATTTATTTTGTGTAATGTTACGGTCATTGAAGTGACTCGAATGTGTCAAAGACTATCATCCTAAGAGATTCGAGCCCGTAACTTCGAGAACGGCATTTCCACGCAGTAGTATAGATAACCTTGGGGTCACCGATTTTCGAGCGCGTGATGGGACTCGCGGTGGCTTTCTTCACGTCCCGTAGTAATGAGGATTTTTTCGTACCGTTCTTCTTCAGGTACTTCCCTCAACAATCCAATTCATTCAACTGTAAGAGGATTTCCTTGTATTTATGGCAGCTTCATCACAAGGGATAGTCAGTGAAATATATCAGTCACTTTAGTCGAGTTCATATTCTAATGGTCAGTGTCGGTAAGGCAAATTCGATTGTTGTAGCATTGCTATAAACTTCTATCGTAATATTGTGTCATACATATATATCTTATGCAGACAAATGTACACTGTTTTATGTTATTTAACACAATTTTTATTAAATGCTGCCCAACATGTTTCTAGTCTATATAAGGCTCATCTTCAGGGGCTCTTTCGTTGAAATTACAACAGCTATATTATTGGTATATAAAATTCTTAAAATGCCGTTAGATGTATCTGGTTATTGATATCTGTAACAGTCATTCTGCTTTTACTATAGATTTGTTGGAGGCCTACTATAGTGAAAGCAGAATGACTGTTACAGATATCAATAGCCAGGTACATCTAACGGCATTTTAAGAATTTTATATACCAATAATATAGCTGTTGTAATTTCAACGAAAGAGCCCCTGAAGATGAGCCTTATATAGGCTAGAAACATGTTGGGCAGCAATTAATAAAAATTGTGTTAAATGACATAAAACAGTGTACATTTGTCTGCATAAGATATATATAATTAAAAATATTGTGTCATACCTTCTGGGTGGCTGCTCTTTTTTCTCGCACTTTTACCGAGAACCGCGGAAATAAATTTGAATTGCCTCCAGTCACTCCGTGGTTAAATGCAACTGTTAGAAAGATGTTACTCGCCTGACTGTTGGCCATTATTTCCTGTTACTGTGACAGTCTCTACGGCGCCTATATGAAGCAAAATTAAGGGACTAGAATATATTTATCGCGAAGAATAAAAGAATTGGCACTGCATGATCGAAATTCGTTAGTACGTTAGTCAAGATACCATGCTGGGCAGCTGTCGTGTAACTGAGTCCTAGATTTGCTGGAAGCAGTTGTTGGGGCAAGGGGGGGTGGTGTGTATGGGTACAGAAAATAAATCAGTAACGTGGATGTGGCATGGTTAGGGACAATTCAGCAGCATCTCTTCGTTAGAATTGCGTAATTTTAGAACGTCAGACGTGGTGAACACGGCTACCGGAATCATGGTGCCGCCACCTTCTTCTTCCCTCCCTAAGGTCGACCCGTTGCGGCGGGGTTATCAGTGCCCAAGTACTCTGCACTGACGTCAGTAACCTTCGTCTCTTCGGTTCATCTCTTTCTTGTGTCCTGCTGAGTCTTTTCTACACTGCTCTATATTTTTATGTACCAAGTTGAACATTAATACTTTTAAGAGCACGTGTTCTCTGAACGTTATCATCAGCGGACTGGTTCGTTATATAACGCCGCATCAACTGTCGAGGTTGCGTATTGTCGATATCCGACCATCGCGATGCAGTAGTCATCTGAAACCCGGCCTCTGGTTCGTTATATAACGCCGCATCAACTGTCGAAATTAGGCGGTGTCGATAACAGCAGATCGCGATGAGGCAGAGATGTGCTTCTAAATCCGGTACCTACTGTGAATCTCGCTCAGAAATTTGTTATCCTCACTGCCTTTCTTCCGTGATTTACCTCGGTTGCCACTAGTGAATGCGACATATTGTGGTCTTCCTATAACTTCTGTGAGAAAGTGAACGAACTGGTCGAGTAGTTGGCATCACTGTTTCGTATGCGGAGGACCCGGCTTTGGACTCCCGGAGACTACATATCCCGAGGTTTCTCGTGGTTTTCCGAATTCTTTCCAGGTTTATGCTGGTGTAGTACCTTAAATAGGTCACGGCCGCTTCTGCCCACATGTTTTTCAATTTATTATTCAAAACCACTCTATCATTCGACGTTATGTAATCCATGCAACTGAAAGTATCGTTAAAGGACCCAAGTATCAACCATGTCTTGATAACCATCCTCCGAGCTTTCATTGGGCGATACATGGACGCTGCGGTTGATTAACCTTGTGGAATAGCACCCTGAACTCAAGATTACAGTAGTGTTAAACGTGATCACTTCATAAGTCATTTCGAAGCAACTCCCGTAAGTACCAGTGGGCCGGGACAGCGTAGTCGGTATAGCGACTCGCTACGGGCTGGACGGTCAGAGGATCGAATGCCGTTGGGGGCGAGATTTTCCGCACACAGCCAGGCCGGCCCTGGGGCCCACCCAGCTTCCTGTCCAATGGGAACCTTGTCTATTTCCCGGGGGGTAAAGCGGCCGGGGCGTGGCGTTGATCACCCACCCCCATCTGGCGCCGAGGTTAAAGAAAGAGTAGAGCTATACCTCTACTCCCCCTTTGGGCCTTCATGGCCTGTTCTAGGGTGAATTTTACCTTTACCTTAACGCGTAAGTGCCATGTTAACTGTTCTTGATGGCAGGAAGTCAGGTACTAAGGAAGCAGCAAGAAAAGGGACTTCCAGTGGCATGTAGTTCACACCGAGGTTCGTGTGAATGGGCCATTGTTTGAAGAGTATTGATAGTGCATGCGCGCAAACACACATACATTATTGTGCTGCAAACCTATCCTAAATGGAATAAAATACGACGGTTTTACTTAAGTTTACTATATTTTAAATCCGTTGAAGAATGAAATGACTCTTCATTGTACGGCGGTTTCAAATTATGGCACTCCGAACATGATTATAAAAACTAGCTTCTCTTACCGGCGCTTACCGTCAAGTAAGGCATACAAATATACAGTTCGTACATCACACTGAATAGAGTGCTTTTTCTGCAAGAACAGTCGCTGAGTGCTATATGGGGAACCAATCGCTGTGCGTTGTCTTAAATATGGGAAACACATAAATGCACTGTGTGGACAAAATTAAAAGTCTTTATTGTTAGTTAAAGAAACACTGTACCAAGATCATCGAGTAAAATAGAGTAATCATTAACCCTGTCTGAGTTCATTGTGTGGAGCTAAAATACAAAAATCATGGAATCTAATCGGATGTATTCATACAAGAATTATGAATCCTATCTGTTGAGTTCATTGTATGGACCTTATCTCTATCCACTGACAACAGCAGAAGTTCAATCACGGGTATATATACCACTATAAACTGTAAATATCGAATAGCATGGGCAGGATATATGAATAGGAACCCTCTGTTAAAATACTGTTAATATAATTGTATAACTAGAAAGAAAACCGTATAAAGTGAAACCGTACAGAGAAGGGGCACCACACCAGACTGCAGTATTCTGGAAGAAACTGAGATAAAATTGCAAGACAAAAAAAAGCATGACTGTAAGAAACGAACAGTTTCATTGTTACGATTTGGTATAATAGCAAATAATTCAAATCATGTGGTTGAAGAGACCCTGTAAAATGATCACATCCAACATCTCAAAACACTGTGCAGTCTCTAGCGTCGGGAACGGGTCTAAGTGAAGGTCACGAGATGAATAATTGAAATTGAAGAAATTTGAAGGAATTGCGCACGATAGTCCAACTATCGTGTAACTTGTCAACGTGCATTCTGTTGATGGGAATCCAAACTGAAGGGATATCCAGAATGGGTTGATTAATGGAATTGGGCACACATGCCATATGATCTGACTCTATATATTGTTTGCTTATGTTATTTGGTTCAGTTTGTAAGATCTTAGCTTCCTTCCTTCCTTCCTTCTTTGCTTGAATGTCTCTCCTACTTGTATTCCTGTCATTAGAAAGGAAGATGACAAGAAGATAATTCGGCTTAGCATTCGTCGACTAGCATACGCTGTTCGTTGAAATTCCTTCAGTTGTAGTTTTTCATCCGCTTGTCTTCAGTTACACTTCTTTCAGAAACAAGAAGTTAAATAACATTACAAGATTTAGGTTGTGATCATTTGTGTGACATTTTTCGAGCTCAAGGTTTGAAGTTTTTGCTCATTCGCCACGATATCATCACGGAGTGGTTGGGTTTTTACGTTCAGGATTTATGTTTCTTGCAGCTTTATCACATAATCGCTTCTAAAAGTTTTAATTTTGGTTGTCCCATCGGTTTCGTTTCCTGGATTTTGATTTTGACTAGAAGAATGTCGTTGGTTTGAAGGATTCGGTTTCTCTTATCTCCTGCAGATAAAAGTCTCATTAGCAGTTTATATACCTTGACTACAATTAATGTGGTCAGGAGATAGAGATTGGCTCCACGCGTTTGACCAGATAGAGTACCTTTTATAATATTTTTGTGTTTTACCTGAAGAGTCGTATTCGGACATGTTTTTTTTTCCTTTAACAAGAGCAAAACGATGGAAAAGGCCGAAAATACGCGTCATCTTAAGAATTTCCTAATTCGTAGCCTGCTGTTTATGTAATATTGTCTGGATTAAATAGGAGTAGGAGATTACAAATTTTTACAAAATTCTGGTCTGAAAACCTCATCCGAAGAGATTACTTGGGAGACCTCAGAATTAAGGCTAATTTTAAAACAATTATTAAAACTGCACGGTTTGCACTGGATTCAACTGCCTCGTTTTAGTGTCCAATTTTGAGCTTTGATGAATGCCAAGACGAACTTACGGGTTCCAGAATAGTAGGTAATTTCTTGGAACAGTTGCGTAAATAGGATCGTTTGAAGATTGAATTGGTTTATTACGATTTTAATGAATATTGGTTGAACTTTCACAATGCATAGTTTATAATTGTAGGTTGTGAATGTGCGATATATTGAATTACACCGTACAAGCATGAAGCTTGTAATATGAAACATTTCTTTCGTGTGACTAAGGTTGTAAACCGTTACACAAAATTTGTCGAAAGCAGGGAATTATTACTGCAGATTTTATAGTAATAAGAGGGTCCTTAATTTTTTAATTGTCTGTATTTATGCTGTATTGTGTTTTGTTGATATAATTGACGAGCAGTTGTAACTAGGCAAGACAAGTTGTATGCTTTATCTAATTTGTAAATAGTGTATTATTTTTAATTAAGTGCCTCCTGTTGGCCGTTGCTGATGATATATTGCACTCCTAACCCTCTCTCACCTCGTGAATAATTACGAGTTCTTTTTGTAGTATTCTTATTATAACTTTGCCTCTCCTCGCTCTTTGATAAACGTCATAGTGGGCATTAGTTAATATTTGGCCGTCTGCAGGGTACAGTCACTAAGGTAAGCAGAATATCGTCAACCACAACAATCCTGGTATAGTAAGTTGAAATTTTATTGCGCTACATATTTCGGCTCATCTATAAAAGAGCCATAATCAGGCAGTAAGACACAAAGGGAAAAAATTATCCATGTGTAACACCTTATCTAGTTTCATTATTAGTACTGAAACTAGTTAAGGTTTTTCACATCTAGTTTTAGTTTTAGTTTTGATGCTAGTTTTAGTATTAATAATAAAACTAGATAAGGTGTTTCCCTTTGTGTCTTACTGCCTGATGATGGCTGTTTTATAGGTGAGCCGAAACATGTAGCATAAAAATGTCAACTTACTCTACGAGGGTTGTTGTGGTTGACGATACTCTGCTTACCTTTGTATTTGTATCACAACGTGATGTCACACTTAAAAATACATTCACTACCTTTTATTCTCATACTGGGTGGCTGAGACTGTCTCTGGGAATTGCAGGCTGTAGTGGGCCTGTCCGTTTTACAGATGATAGATGAATGAATTAGAATAAGAAGCGGGTTTTGTATCACGTTGTTTTTGTATATAAATATAACATAGCAAGCACCAAAGATATAAATGATGCTATATATATTATATTATATTATAAACCTAAATTTTCGTATCCTGCATTTAGTGTAGGAATCGGGTATTATTTGTGCTCCTTGTTCTATTTTGTGTGAAAGATTTCTAGGCAGTTATGAGAATTTAATGGACATTTTAATTACTCATTAGTCGATTGTGACAAGAAGGGATTATACGATTCAGCCCTCGCGGTGAAGTGGTTGGCGCTCTTGCTTCGTATCCGGGAGGACCCAGGTACAGGTCTTGATCCGGAGACCAAGTTGCTGAATCTAGTCTTGTTTTGTAGGCGTTTGGTAGGGCTCCTTTTGGACGAGGGACTAGAAGTATTGTGCCTAGTGTTTTTGAGTAAGAACCAGTTGAGGATAGTGGTATAGATGTGAATTATCATGTTATGCTTATCATATGTAGGTGTATCGCTTGTCATATTTATGCAAGTACGTATATTGTCGCGCTCACACTGTGCATTTAGATTAAGTATACTTATTAAAGCAAACGGATCGAGGCACTTCACTGAACCTTTGATTCTCCATACAGACCAAGTGCCATACAACTGCACAATACTTCTTGTACTGGCATCCAATTTCAGCCTCAAAGTACCGAAAAGAACTTTGTATTCTGCAAATTTCTTCTTAAGAAAGAACATAATAATTATACTACGCCAGGTCACGAAAATATTACTTTTAGAATTTCATTTTCTGACCCGCTGTCCTGTTTTGTCGATAATCGGAAAGCATTGAAAATTATCCCTTTGGAACCACATACCAAGAAAGGGCCGCTTTAGACCAGCCGCAGAACACGGCATACTTCCTGTACTTGGCAACGTAAGCATTTTACACCTTGTTATTTATTTCACCGCGTTTTTATCTGGTTTTATTTTTCATCGTGGCAATCGTGTTGCTTACTTCGAATACCCCTGATATAATGACAGGCACACGCCAAGATGGATGTTTTCCTAAGAAACAAATCTCAGCACGCTCACTGTTAATTTATTGAAAGTCTCCCTAATTAAATAAGAATAAGTCACACGTGTATAAAAAGCCACATAAATATAACAACCCACAGGCGCCTGACAAGTTGATTTCTTGCCCTCTTCTAAGTCACTATACCTGACCGTGCTGGAGGTAGGTGACATCTTCAGATTACAGTCGTCTCTCGTTTTGGCATAGCATAAATAGGCGCCGTACTCTTGCCTGTTAAGTCTCGAATACCAGTGAAGAAACTCATAAATTTGATACTGCCTTAGAGTGAACTTCTACGTGAACATAATTGCAAAAAAAGTTCCACAACCTTTTTTTTTTTTTTTTAGTTTACATTTGGACATGAAACAGTAAAATATCCCATCGTTATTTGTTTGTGAATTTGACAGTATGGTTAAGTTACTGTGTTGAACCACCATTATCTCATGAGAATTTACAGACGTCATATAAGGAAAAAACGACGACATATAAGACACTGAGGACACATACGAGCTTAATAAACTTAGATTTTACGTCTTTTTATCCAAACTACTCTCATAATTGTTGTACCCTTTACAATTGGATAGCATCACGCTCCACATACACTCACTCCTAATCCCAAAGCGAGACTTATACAGAGTGGTTCTTAATTAGGCTGCATACAGTAGACATGAGAATCGTGTTCTGCTTCTGAGATGAAGCAAAATGTTTGTATAAACATATGGTCACAACCGCTTTATTAGCAGGAACGGAAGAACGAGAGGTATAGGAGGGTGTAGCCTACAGCCGGCAATGCGACAAGCTCAGAGTCATTCTTTCGTCGTCTCCCTGAGCACGGCAGCTTTATGGCATATGAAGTCTGCGTCGACCGGGACATGCCATGACAGCTGTCGTAATCAGGGTGACGATAAAGAGACGCACTATATATATAGTTTTTGCATGACGGAGCACAACCTAATTTTACCCACAGGACGTGAAGCAGTTTTTAGCTTCTCATTACCAATATTTTTGTGATGGGACGGAGCGGACCGGTGTTGTGGCCTCCGCGATCACCTGATCTCACTCCTGACCGACTTCTACCTGTGGAGCCATTAAAGGTCAGAGTTTGCTGGAAAGGAATCGACACGCGGGACGAACTGCGACAACGATACGACACGTCTGGAATTTTTAGCGTACTAGGAATTCTCGCGGTCAGAGGGATTTGTCGCCCATCCAAATTAATGGAGAGCGTTATTAGCAACTTCTGTATACATTTTGTCGAAAGTGTGACACTTCTATATTGAAATCTAACAAATCTGATTAATAACTGTTCCCCTAAAATAGAATTTGTCTTGTCTCATTTGATTCTCTAGTGCTTTCCGCTAACAAAGTTGTTGCGATTGTATGTTTATAGGAACTTTGGACTCCATTTAGGAGCAGAACACGGTCTTTGCATTTACTGCATGTAATTATGTATGACTGTATATATTGGGTCATGCCCTCACTCAAACTGTGGGCCTAATAGGGACAGTACTTTATAACAGGCGGCGACCGCTGTATACCACATTCCAAATTCACGAGTGACAATTATACTGACATTCCACATGCATTTGCGTTCAAAGAGCATCGTTTAATAAACCAGAATCACTCAAAATAAGAAACGTGGGTGCCTCAATAAACCTGCAATTGAATGCTGTTAATCCACGCCTCTTTTAGGAACTATTTATTTGCTTAATATTATAGAAGATTGTAAAACCTTGAATTATTTTTTATGTGAACAAAGACGACTGACTCCAGGGGGAACAAAAACACAAACGTCTGTGTGAAACTGAATGTTATATTCCCCATAATTGAACACAGAATCTGAAGCTTATTGTTAGAGTTACTCTTACGGTTTCAACACGTTTCTCTTAGAATGGCGAAGGTCCTCGGGATGGGTGGTGGTTGTAAGAGAAATGAACGGTTGGACTTTAATTATGGATTGGTCCTGCTGCTGCTTCTATTGTAAATGAAGCTTGGTGTTTATGTATGTTTAAACTTAGACAGACGATGACTCAAATTGTAAACAAGAAAGGTAGATATGGTCTTGATGTGTATCCTCTGGCATCATTGCTGTATGAAATTCTTCACGGAACTAATGGAATAAATTTATGATATAGTAGCCTTACTTTGGTGATAACATACGAGCGCGTCAGACTCCCGCATACAGTGACTGACCGACTGACACATACTGACATGACGATGAATAACGAGGAAACAGCTATTGCAGAGGCCGGAGTCTCGATATGGTGACACTGTGTTCAATAACAGCAGTGAGAAGCTTTGAATGTGTAGTTCCTTTAATAACACTGTCGTTCATGTTGAGGCGCGTTCTTGGTGTTGGGCGTAGATCATCATCATTGTTGTATACTTAGTGTAAGCTGGGCGTTGTTTGTTTGTTTGTTTGTTTGTGTGTCGGTTTACCTTACGTTTTGAAGGAAATCAATGAAGATCGTAGTAAATGAGATGCACCATGAGATGGCAGCAATGAAAGGCAGTGGGGATACATTCTGCAGTTGATAGTATAAAGTCGACATGTTTCGAAAAAGAAATGCTTGTAGATCACATAGCAGTGCCGCTTATTCTGTCAAGCAGTGTTTTTGCGATTGAAGGAGGCCGCGTTCAGTAACAGGCTTACGGACGTTTAATGTGCGTTGCTAATTTGATAAAAAGTTTTTAATTTTGTCTGAATTTGTACCCAACTACTTAAATCAATTCAGTAACTAATATATGTACCGCCTACAACGGCGAAAATTACTTGGTATGAGAAGTATATACCGTGTGCTTAATCAGTAGCAGTTCTCTTTAACAATGAAGATCTTAAAGAGAGCTACACAATACACCATTGTTTCCCAGCCTTTTCGATTACGAAGACCATTCCTAATTTCAGAACATTCCGTTGACTGCCACATGCTAATACTTGTCTTGCAGGCTTCGTTGCTTGAGAAATTGCTTGCTTACAAGAAAGTGTTACGGAGTCAGTAGCTGCTGTAAATAAACTCACATCCTATTTGTCGCAGCAGCAAATACGTTCATCGTATAAGCAGCAGTAGCTGTGCGAGGCATTGTTTAGGCAGTGTGCAGACGGTGTAGTTGAAGGCCTCCTGAAATAAGCCCGCTGCGTCCTGGGTGTTCACGGTCCACAGGTTTGGAAACACTGCAACACTCCATGAATATATGGGACTGCTTTACATAATTTATGGAAGACGATATGGTCCCACAGCATAGTGATGGAGCGTGACAAATAAGATTTCAAAAGACGCACCAAACCTAAGATTATACTATAATATTATTATAATTACTGGAAGTGCTTTTTAGTGACGCGACGAATAAAATAATAATGCTATGCAACTGGCATGTTCATCGTAATAATTGGGTGTACGGCTCTTGAATTATGTTAGTAATGTTTAAAGAAATTTTACTAGGCGTTAGAAGTAGTAGGTTAAGTGGGAATTCACTTTTCTTACCTTTATTCCTTCACACACACACACACACACACACACACACACACACACACACACATGTAGGTATTACATATTACATAGGTATTTATTGTGAGACTGATCAGCTTAACTGACACAGTAGTGGAAGGTGATAGATAAATCGGCTAACCAGTACCGCTTATATTATGAAGCTTTTTTTTTACTGTAAATGTAAATTGCCGTACCCAAGTTTCCCGTCGAATTTTCAGCGGCCACACCAGTAGTTCATACAGTTAGCTACATCGATAGACCTCAGATCGGAGAGAGAGATTTCTTACATGTTTATTGTTTACTGAGCTGTTGTTCGTTCTTTACATAAATCCGTGCCAGTGTCACACCAGATTGTAGATATTTCTTACGTAATTCTTCGTATTTTGCTAAATTTCAGGTTTGCGCCGCAGTGTAGTTGAGGTTTCCGCTCTTCTGGGATGTTACGCAGCGCAGGTTGGTAATTGGTAACTGATTACCAACCTACGCTGCCATGCCCTCCCACACGAGCGAATACCTAAAATAGTTTTCCATTAATTTCATCTGAGTGGGTGTGTAATTGAAGTTGATGCAAGTCTACAAAGTACAGACGTTTAACACGTAGTCTTTGAAGCTGCGTCGAGATGAGTGCCCCAAAGTGTTCCAACGGACGCAGTTTTTGTAAGAAAAATATTTCGCATTTCAGGTTCTGTGCCGTGAAGAGCTCTGTGTATACACAGTGCACTCAGGAATTACGTTTGGTGTTGCTTCCGTGTATTTAAACTTTCCGGATTGCTTCTGTGTAGTGCACTACACTGGTTCGACTACGGCCGAATTTAAAGACAGCGTGTCATGAAAGGCAGAACCAAAGATACGATAACAGAAGTACAGTAACCCCTCGCCCACTGCGTTTTTTTCAGCCAAGTTTTAACTATATGCGTTTGAAAATAATTAAATATATGAGGGAAAAATTTGACGAACGCCGAAAAATTGAAATACACGCGTATAATCGCCGCCGGGTACTCATTCAGCCACACGCGGAATCTATCCGAGGACTGTGTAAATACTTAATGTTAAAAAATGTGCATATCTTATGCGATTGGAGAGGGGGGGGGGGGTACATATGCGTCCGCGTTCACGTAACCCTATTTTCCTTATGAGAAGTGTGCGCAACGCGGTTTTGCCCAACGCGCCATGATAACTGCCCCTACCCCTGCATTGGACGATGGATCACTGTTCTCTCTAAGTACTGAAGGCGGGGGATCGTAACTTCATGCTACTTTGAATAGGCTGGCCGGTAAAGTGGGGCGCTGCCATCCGCCTTCATTTCTCAATCAGACAGTAGGCCCTAACGCTTCCATAGCGGGAGCAAACAGGGTTCCTCTCTGTGAATTAGAATGCATGTTCAGCTAGGATGATTACGAAGTCAACATAGTTCGATTTCACACTGAACATTCCTTTGTTAGTGGGATTAGCAAACTGCACCAGTGTCTTGTTGTAACACTCATAATCATTCCAAGAAACACAACTTTTGACCCAGTTAGACCTAAAAGGATGCAGGGAGAGTTGTTTAAAGCGCGCGTTTGCTTATATTGTCATAACGATTCCGATGCTGGTGAGCTTCAAACACACAAGTGACTTGCAAATTGTTTCCGATTAAGTATCAATAGTTGAAGTTATCGGAGTATGGAATGTCTTGCCAGCATATGAAGTTAAAAGTGAAATGAAAAGAGGTAACACCACGCTGTTGAGTAACACTAGGATTGAAAGTTCTTGCAGTAATAAATCTGAATAATAATTGTACTACACACAGCCAAAGTACACAATTTGTACTCGCTTTTGTTCATCTATCCCTTTTTGAAGGTGCGCAATTCGACTTCTGGGTGGGACACCGACTGTCCTGATCGTTGTTTTCCTCATACCCTCAGTGAATGTTGATTTATGTCCCATTCCTGTGACATTAACCGAGCGTGATCATTCTCTCGTAATTATACGCTAAAACAGTCTTTGTAGTTAATGCATCGTCATTAGATTATCCACGATTTGTCAATCCAACAACCGTCACAGTCACCAAAACGAGACGCGAAAACCGCAGCGTCCAGAATCACTATTGATGTTTTAATAAGACAAATGTTACCCTTTGAAGATCAAGTTTAATCTGCATTAATATAAAGGATCAGTTCCTACCGAATAGTAAACGTACCCGATCTCGGTTGTAAAAAACAATCAATTATTGTTGTACAGAAATAGTCGATGTTTGTTCTGAAGATGCATTCAAAACACATTAGTACGCTGTGGGCAGAACGTAGAACTTTTTAATGTTAAAACTGGTGGAGCATAAAGTATCCACTGGATTTTAAAGGGTTCGACTGCGACACGATTCGCTTTCATATGTGTTTTAGAAAGCAATTAACCAGCAAGCAATGGAGACTGTACACACACATACACACACACACCATAAGAAGGCCAACATGCTATGACCGTCTGATTTCTTGTGGTATTTCACAGTCGCACCAGTTTGGGTACTTTAAAATAGACCACGACCATTTACATTTACGTAAAGCTTCCTATAATCATTATACTGTTTCTCACTGGCCATTATACGACGTCTGTAGCCGATTAACCACGTCCGTTTCTCCTTTATGTGTGTTCAGACTGTAGACCGATACCATAAAAATGTGATCCAGTGTAAATTTGACTCATTTCTGTGTTGTAGTTACAGTATTGTACGAACAGTTTATGGGGTATACGGTGGCGCAGTTGGTTTAGGCACTGCGCTACAAGCCGGAAGGTCGCGGGTTCAATTTCTGATGGGGTCATTGGGGTGTTTTTCATTGATTTCATCTTTCCGGCCGCACTATGGCCCTGGGGCGACTCAGCCTCTAATAGAAATGAGTACCACGGATATCTCCTAGGAGCAAAGGTGGCCAGTGCGTAGGGCTGACAACCCTACCACCTTCATGTGCCGATTGTCTAGAAATTCTGGGAGCCTCGACCTCCTGGAGCCCTAAGGGCCTGTGCGAGCCTGTAATGGGATAGCTTTACCTGTTGCAAACAGTTTATTACGACTAGATACAACACGAGTTATTTAGCCAGGAGTTGCTTAAATAAACTGTCCTGAAGTAACAAAATCGCGTATTTATGACAATGGCCTAATCTGCCACAGCTGAAGTAGTTCGCTTATACAGAAAGATAGGGTGTGATTCGAAATGTATCCAAGAACTTTGCCTTAAACATGCGTGATTTCAGGCTTCCGCCGCGATGTAAATGAGATCTGCCCTCTTCTGGGATTTTACGCAGCGTAGAATCCCAGAAGTGCACAGATCTTACCTTAAACATTTTATATTTCTGTCTTTTGCGATAGTGAAAGAGTTGTGTGTAATCACACTCATATTTTAATTTATTATTATTATTATTATTATTATTATTACCTTTTCATTTTCGACTCTTGATAGTTTATTGAGTTTATATTTTTCACGTGTTAGACCTAAATTAGAGTACGCATCCGTAGTGTGGAATTCAATTACCTCTACTGATGCTAAAAAAAACTCGAGCGCATTCAGAGGAAGTTTGTAGCTCTATGCTATAATCGATTCCTTTCCCCAGACAATAATGGCTATAGTTATGCTAATGCTCTTCAAGTACTCAATTTACGTACTTTACATGAGAGAAGACATCATCTTTATGCAATTTTTGTCATTGTTTTTCTGGGCTCTAAATCTTGTCCATCTACCATGGACATTATTAGTCTCGATTTCCCACTCGGAAACTCCGAGACTTTCCTTTGTTTCATGTTAGTTCATCCTATAAAAATTGTCCCTCGGCCGGTGTGCCACTGCGGCAGATTCAGTTTGTAATCAACTGGATGTCTTCAGAAGGTAAATTTTCACACTTAGTCAGATGTGATATTATTTTACTACATTATTACAAGGTGTCCTAATTAATTATTTAAGTGTTCTTTTATTTGTTTGTTTTGGTTGTGTCTGTTTCATTTGTGTCCTGTTCATTGTCCGTTGTTATTTGTGTTTGTATGTTGTGCTGTTTCTGTAATTGGCCATCTGGCTGTTGACTCGGCACATTAATAAACTAGAATTGAATTATATTATTATTATTTATTATTATTATTATTATTATTGGACAATGCTGGATGGCTGACTAATCCTTTGGAGGGGGACGGAGGGGGGGTAAAAGAAGGCATTCTGCACTCTTTCCGCTTGACCTGACCTCTGGATCAGTATTCGCCACTGTTTACCTTGATGTACAGATGGACAGTTTATTGGGTTGTGGCAAGGAAGACGGCTAACTTTTGTGTGTGTTCAAAATCGCCTAATCCAAAATTTCTGGAATGTAAGTAAGAATTGGCCATTTTGCTCTAAAATATTAAGTTGATATATATGTTTGAACGAATGTCAGTAGATTCTAGACCTCAGACATGTGTATGATGAGCTTTGGTTTTGGGGATAAGCATGGCTACCATGCAAGGAGGAAACTTGATCTGCTGTTGTGGATCCCACACACTTGCTCGATCAGTTTACGCGTCCAGTTTTTTTCCTTTAAGGCAAAATATTTTAAATACACAATCAGGTTCGTAATTCTTTCGCATAATGTCTAAATCATTACTTGTTTGTTTGTTTGTTTGTTTGTTTGTTTGTTTATGCATTCGTTCCTGATTTATTCATCGGCATTCTCATTTACTCAGTTTACAGAAGATCGAATGAATGGATTGTTGATGAATAATTAATTGTGAAGACATGGAAAGAAGGGTTAGTAGCCTAACTTGAGGCAGTGTCTCAGCTTTTACCTGGAGGAACTGGAAGTAACTAAAACGTCAGTCAAAACAGACGGTTTCCGGGCCGAGATTGGAACCCAGAACCCGTAAAATACGAAGCAGGAATGCTGAGTACTTCACAGTGACCTTAGGCGTAGTCAGACGTTTTACACTGCTGTAAACTTTGCTAACCATACGAGTTACGTCGGTGGATCTTACTTGTAAAATCATTCTCATGTTAGCCTTGTAGTTTTGTCCATTAGTTTTTTAAATGGTCCTTCCATAGTTCGTGGCTGTTTTGCCTGCTTTATGTGTGTTACTTGCTGCTTTGCTACCGTCTGTTTTGTTTGCCTCATGTAAAGATTTTGACACATTATGGTTTACGCACGATGTAAGGCAATAAGGACTTACAGTTTAATTAGAAGATCCACATCATGTATGGTCCAGCTGAGGATTGCTTGAATTTAAGCTCAAACATGTAATGAAAAACAAAATTTTAAGCTAAGAAATAGGTCCAGTGACGTTCAACCGCTAGTAGCTAATACAGTATAAACTGTACGCAATCCAGCATACAGACAAGAGCGTGGAATGCAATTCGTCAGGTTCACTTAGCGGTACGCACTTCAACGCCGAAACCCGTTCTGAAAGAGACCACGCTAATTTCCATTTTACAGTTTTTGCCTGCCATAAGAGCATTACTGCTTTATTTACGTCGGTCTTAAAAAGCTTTCGAATCTTTCATATTACATTAGAAGCAGGGTTTACTGTGCTGCACTTAACATCTCTGCGTTCAAAGTGTGTAACTTGTACCAGTATATCCTTACTTGTGACTTAGGCCCGGTTTACTGTCTCACTCGCTATCCGCATCGGAACATTCACGTCTCTTGTTGCTATGGCGATGCTGGCTCTTGTTGAAGTTGTAAAATGTGAAACGAAATAGAGATGATGGGCGAAGGGACGGAAGGCCTTGTGCAAGGAGGCGTGTGCTAGCAGTTATAGGAGTTAATGGAATTTATTTGAGCAACAAATGCAGTTCACATAGGAAGTGTTGAATTGAATTTAATTGAATTGAATGTCGTGGTATAACAGAATGGACAGTGAATGTTAAGGCTTTGTGCCCCAAGATATAAAATTCACAAATATACTTTTTAGTGGGATGAGCCGTGATAGCGTAGTTGGTATAGCGCCTAGACTACGGACTGGCCTATCCGGGTTTCGAACCGCGACAGGGGCAAGCAATTTTTTTTCTCCAGAAACGTCCAGACCTGCTCTGGGGCCCTCTCGGCCTTGTGTTAAATGAGTACCGGAGTTCTTTTTCAGGGGTAGAGCGGCCGGGGCATGAAGTTGAGCCATACGTATAAGCCCCCTGTATGCCACCGTGGCATGGACAGGGACACTTTTACTTTTTTATAACGAATGGTAAGCCTGCAGGTGAGGGACTTTCGAGAGCTTTGCATTGGGTAATTCAGTGTAACTATCGTCAGAAACTTTATATCTAACATTAAATAACGTTATTTCATAAACGAAAGTTTTTCGTCACGACTAGCTACAAGTTACAGAGGGAGTTCGCAATATTTAGCGACACTAAATATTTCGCTTCTCGGTCACCTATTAACTCCGTAATACTGTCTGGCTTCAATAAAACCAGAAATTCTTGTAACGTGTAATTATAATTCTTCCTGGCGCGGATGAATTTTGTTTCTAATCGTCACGTAGGCGAGCTCGGTAGCAGATCATTCCGAAGGTATTTGTTTCCGATTTTAGTTAGTGCAAGCCGTCATGAAGCCTTATTAATTGCACTAAGTCTGTCAGAGGAATGCAAAGTTACTGAGTGCCTTATCAGAAATTAACACATATCTTTCCTTTTCTTATTTCTTTAAAGACTGAAAGAAAATTTCAGACTTCCTCCACGGTGTAGTTGAGGCCTTCGCTCTTCTGGGATGTGACGCGGCGTAGCTTGGTTGTTGGTTACCAACATTTCGGGATAACTTGTCAGTCCCATCTTCAGAGGTCAAGCATTCTTGGACTACTCGAACCTGGTTCCATTTTATGGTGATGTGAAATAATATTAAAATACTGAACTTAAGTAACTTTTACTTGCTCGTTTCCTTTCTAATAGTTTACAGTTTATTTTAATACACAACTTTATATTTGTTACGTACTGCATCTCTTTCATAACACGGTTCTTAATTGTAATATTATATTTTCTCCACTCTTCATAGTCCATGACTCGTGAGAAACTGTCGCTAATCTGCTTAGTTTTTCTGTTAACTGCAATGTGATGCATGCTGAAAAAATCTGTACGAACTGAAAACATAAAAATATGCAAAGAATAAGAACGTCTTTTATGGTTTATGCTTGTATACGTGCATTAAAACTTTATTGTCCGGTGGGCTGTGAAATATTTAAATATATACCGTATCATTGTGCTGCCAAGTGGAGAAAAGTTGGGAAACGATATTTATGATAACAGGACACACCACGTTTGAATTTCCTACAGTGCAACAGGGTAACTGTGCCATATGAAGAAGCTTAGAAATGATGGCAGATGTTAGAAGGTAACAGGCAGCAAGTACTTAGCGAATTGTTAAGAATCGGTTGGTTAAATTTTGGTTTATTTGTCAACGCTTTTTCGACTGCATTGGTGAAACATCGTAGACAAGCAAAGATATTTTGTAAATGCGTTGTGAGAGACTGGGAAGTAAGCTGTCGTCTTAGTATTAAAAGTAGTAGAATTAAAAGCATACTTAATAATTCTGTAATTGTTCCTACCTGGATCCAAGTTTGCTGTCTTTCTTATCTTGCTGTATCTTTACTTCGTAAATGTTCCTCTAAACGCTTTTATATTTGTGTCTCTAAAATTAGTTAACATTTATCTATTGTTTAAGCATTAATATTTTGAAGACAAGTAATTTTTAACAAGTTTTAAAGAAACATTATAAAGACAGTGAAAAGTAATATAAAATAAGTGTAGATAGAACGGCATGAGAAAGATAAACATGGATCTAGGTTGGCGTAATTACATAATTATTACTCAATTATGCTTTTCTTGTTATTGCTTTTAATATTAATACTCTTAATACTAGCATGCCGATCCCAGTGGCCGCGCGGACTAAGGCGTGGGTCTACGGGCGCTCGCTTGCTGGGATTGTGGGTTCGAATCCCCCCGGGAGCATGTCTGTCTCTTGTGAGTGTTGTTTGTTGTCAGATAGAGGTCTCTGCGACGGGCTGGTCACTCGTCCAGAGGAGTCCTACCGAGTGTGGTGTGTCTTAAAGTGTGATCGTGAAACCTCGAAAAAATGAGGAGGTCTAGGCCTCCTAGGGGCTGCCGAACCATAGGAAAAAAAATACTGGCATGGGATTCATTGTAAAAATTATATGACATTACTGATTAAGGTTCTGTAGAACCAAAACTTGCCTGATGAAAATACACGATACTTGTGAAAAACGGATTGAATTGGTGAGTCTGTATCGGGTTAATCGATATCAAAGCCACACGGTATGTTAAAGTATATGGTTGAGAAATGTAATCATATGTTGTTGTTAATTAAGAAATCGGCAGATTGCGTTGAGCGTGGAAGGCTGGGTCTAGAGTCCAAACTCTGCCACTTGTCGACTATGCACACTGCGTGCGAGTTGAGGTCTCACAGCGTTGTTGACGAAGGTTAAGGTTATCTGGGATATGATGCCATGTTGGCTGGTAATTTATTACAGACGTTTCGGAGGAACTAACTGCCTCCCTTTTCATGGTAGTCGGAAAAGAATAAGATGCCGTGAGAGTCTGTTGCATTATATAGGAAAGGAGCTAGCTGCGACTATCGCCCAACCCGCTTCTTCACTATTTAATGCGACCATTTTTCGTAGCAAGTTATTTTTCGGTTACTGTGAAGATGGAGGCAGCAAGCTCCTCCGAAACCTCGGTAAAAATTACCAGTCGGCATGGTGTCATATCCCAGGAGACTGTTATCTTTGTTAATACTACATCGGACCGTTTCTTCCAGACGGATACCACATAGGCCTACATTTCTTTCAAGGAAACTTTGCGTCGAAGGCTGGCCACATCTTTGCGAATTTCCAGTGGGCTAATTTCTTGTATTGTAACGCGGTTGACTAGTATAAGATCAGAAAGGAAATCCGGCCAAGATGTTATGTTATGAATTATTGTCCAAGTACTGAGATTTTTTAAACTGAAAAATGACTCTGGTGATGAAATTTGGTCGTCGCGGTTTCGGATTCCATATATTTAACTATTGAAGTACGTAGCGTGATTTCAGGCTTCCGCCGCGATGTAGATGAGATCTGCTCTCTTCTGGGATATTACGCAGCGTCAAGTGGCAATTCTGTACCGACGTTTCGGGACAATCTATCGGCCCTATCTTCAAAGGTCAAGAAGTCCAAGAAGACTTTTTGACCTTTGAAGATGGAACGTATAGGTTGTCTCGAAACGTCGGGCAGAATTACCACTCGACGCTGCGTAATATCCCAGAAGAGCGCAGATCTCATCTATTAAAGTACGAATGTTTGCCAGTAAACATTGCAAGACCAGGACAGGGTCTGAACTAAGTAACACCACTGTGGTTGTCGACGTTTGCCCAAGGCGGCTAACACATCTTTATTCAGCATTAAACACCCCGTTTTTGTTATCCTTAGTTTTATGTTACCAGTTAGTGTGTTTATTGTTGTTGCAACGCGCACATATTATATCATGCGACTTTCCAGAATTCTGAAGCTGGTTTATTGTAATAGATGTGATTGATGTTTTGGTCACTGTCCATCGTCTCAGGCTAAAAAAGGCTTTTAGGAGAATGTGTATGTGTCCGTCGTAGGTGGAAAGGGGAGAGGTAATGAAAGAGACGGCTTTTTCTAGAGGGTCCACGAGTGTAGGTTCTCCTATTTCGTTTCCATCTGAGACGGAGACAGATCCATTCTGCGAAACATTGTGGCTTTTGTAGCCTTAAGCGATGGACAATGTCCAGAATATCAGTTACGTCTATGCTGTATCAGACATTTTTCATCAGCAGGCCAATAAAATTATACTCGGCAGTTCTCCGTAATGTCATCACACCACATTCAGTTTCGCTAAATCCTTAGGTGGGCTAAACGATTAGTTTGCATCTGATACTGATAATATAATATTTTGAACGAGCCAGATTTTGGGCAAAATATGAGAATACAGTGGAAAAGTATGGGAGATTTGAGGTTTTCGCGGTGTTGCTGAAGATTAAAGTACTTTTTGACGTTACGCTCTGTCGTGTGGTAGGTGGTTTCCGACGTTCACGAGGATCTTAGTGCCTTCGAAACGTCGAGAACTATTTACCCAACGACACAGCGTAACACCCAGAATATTTGAATTTTTAAGTGCAAAAGTAGGCATACATGAGCTAGTTAGTTATAGATGCCAAGAAGAACTGTACAAGCACGAATAGGTTGTTGAATTCCGTATGTGCTCATGAATACACTTAGGCTACCTGAGACGTCCAAATGATACTCTTCTGGATTATTACACTGTGTAGGATCGTGTGTTCCATCGTTTTGTAGAAATGTATTGTTTACATCCTCAGGGTGATTGGCTTTTTTTGTGGAGAAGGGCCCCGTAGCAGAAGCTACGGACGCACCGCAGCCTTAAGGCTTATTGTGCAACCCTTGTAATGAAGATGAAAAGAAAGACGATCAGTTTTTTTAATTTTTTTCAAGTAATGGAGCACCGGTGGAATGAAATTGAAAGGCGAAAACCGAATTACTGTCCCAGTGTCACTTTGTCCACCACAAATCGCACATGGACTGACCCGGTGTCGAACGGGTGACTGAATTAGTTTCAGGTGGATTATAAAGTGACTGGGTGGAGGAAATGGGTCGATTGTAAAAGGAGGTTGCAGGGATTGTGGTCAAACAGAGGTGCGGACAGGGAAGAAGGCTAGTTTTTGTACGGAGTCAATAAAAATCCCGTCTTCCCACTCTGTAGCTGTGACTTGCCTCAGTGTTTTTATTCTTCCTATATAATCGAACAATTCCCTCCTCGCAATCACTTCAGTATCAACCGGAACGTAATTCGGTCACCCTGCAGGTGGAAGCAATATGTTCTTCCGAAACGTTGGAAAGAACCCAGGAGACTATTACTTGAGCAGCAACCGCCGTGAAAGCCTGATAACCTATATTTAAAATGTGTTTAAAAACAAGATGATAAAATCCAAACATTTCCCAGACTAACTACGATGATACAATGATAGTTTCAGCAGTTATTGATAATGTACATGCAGTAATGTTTATTTTGTAAAATTATATTCTTTTCTGAAATAACTGCTCTCTAGGTTGAATGCAAAAATAAAATCCTGGCGGTGTCCCACGTTTTAACTCTTCACATGCTCTTCCCGTTTTGTACATCAACATAGGAGGTGCATAGCAGCCAGCAGCGCTAACAGATCATACAGCTCTTGTATTGGTTCCTCACTTCGCACTTCAAATTGAGCAAATCTCCGATGTTCCATTTCTCCGTATCTCTTTTCCGGTTTTCTTCTAAAATGTTGTTAAGGCAGTTTCATCTACGTTATACACATAGATTCTAGCAGCATTCAGTTTCGTATGTTCAACAATCGGTTCAAGCAAGTTTAATAAGAGTTAACTTACTCTGTCCTTACTGAAACCTACAGCCCGGGACTTCATTTAGCATGTGGCTGCCTCAGACTTAGTTGTGGGTGTCGTCTAATGAACCCATAGTACTATTTCCTTCCAGCGATTTTTGTCTTTATTTAGTGTGTGAGAAAAATGATTTAATTCAGCAACCTTAAATGCCAGGCTGCGTAATTCAGCGATGGTTATAAATACATGTATTGCTCCAACCGTAAAAAATGATAACCAATTCCCCTTCGGCAGTAACTTGAATGTTTTCGACTGCAAAATAATTTCTCCCATGTAAAAGTGCCTCTTCAGGTAGTTTTCGGAGAGGATATGCACGTGATGCTGCATTTAAACCAACATCGCCATTTCGAACGGCTTCAAGAGCTCTCTACATATTTTTAGGCTCCCACCTTCCGTATTTAAAAACTTTTGGCATCGTACAATAGAAAATGGAAATTAATTCCTCAGTAGGCTTGCATGACTGCAAGAATTTCACTTCCAAACCCGTGCTAGTTCCACATACTTATAGAATAAGACGTAAACACAGGCGTAGAATTATTAACATTTAAATAATAGCCGTAAGAGTTTGTACAATGCTGGCAATCTGTAACAGAATGCATGGTTCTATGAATGGTCCACCGCTCCTCTCGCGGAGCCCTGTAGTGGTTCATCGATAGCAGCTCCGGTTTTTTTTAAAGCTCTGACGTTCCATGAAAATTAAAAACTAAGAAAACCGGTATAGTAAATGTAGAGGCATAAGGCAAAAATAAGACCAGAAAGGTCGAAAAGTTTTGTAGCCGATTTTCTAAGTAGCCGTTTCACGTACCAAACTCAAAATACTGAACAAGATGACACGTCACTAGTTGCTACTCCCGCAACCCTGAACGCGCCTGTGCTGTCAACAGTATTTGAAATAATCGCGGTGGTCTATCGATTGCGCCGGTTCAAGGATGGCAACCTTACTATATGTACTTTCTTGCATAGTTTTTTTTCGTATTTTATTGTTTTGTGCTGACAGTTCCATGTAAACAGTTCAGTTGGGTCCTGTGTAGACCCAGTATACATTAAATGAATGTCACTCGGGATGGGGCTTCAAAGGCGTTTTCGGAGGAGCAGGTGGAGGACTAGGAGAAGGAGAATGAGAATGAGGTGCCTCTGCAGCTGGTCTTGTATAGTTTCACTGATGAAGCATAGCCCTTAATAATGAGAAGGTTGTGAATTTTAATTTATAACAACATTTCCATTTCACCGTCTCGCTGATTTGGAGACGTATGAACATATTTCTGATTCTCAGACATTCGTCCACTTTAGCAGATGCTGTGTTTCATTCAAAAAAAAAAATGTGCAGTCAGTGTACCGAAAATGGTGCTTACGTCTGTATCACCCCTTCTTCAGTCACGTTTATCCCGCTTTGTCGAGATTAAAATGTGCTAGTGACAGGTTTGGGCTTACAGTTTGCTTCTACTAAAGGCAGACGCAGGCCCCCTCTCCCAAATGTCTTACACTGTTCAACAGCTGCGTACCCACCACCCTGTTCAATATGCTTTATATTGCTATGCCAGCACCCTGTGATCCCGCGCGCGTGTACGCCTCATGAAGTAAACAGGGTGCCTGCCAAACTAGGCTCGTTTAATTCTCTACCTTTCAGCATATTTTTTTCCCATGAAACTTTATAGTCTAAATCATGCCACTAGAGGCCACCCCACTCTTATGCCTCTTAATTTGTTACCGTCGATAATACCTTACAACGTGTAAGATTGGGACGGCACTACACCACTGAGCATTTTGCCCCGAAGTCTTGTGGGATGAAAGATTTTCGAAAATTATGTTGTTTCTGTCATGCTGTTCTCCATTCGTCTGTAAAAAAAAAAAAAGGGTGGGAAATTTACATTTAGCTCTCGGTTTGACGGCGATTACTTATGAACAATCGCAGCTAGGCGTGTTAAACTACTGTATATCATCGGAAAATACTGGAGACAGATCACGTCCTGATAGGTGTGTACATATTCCGAAGAAACGGCGCAACAGGCTGAAGTTATATCCTGCAGATTTAACGTATAGTCATATCTCTGCCGCCTGTATACGCAGTATACTTTGATTACCAAACTGCATATATGACTTTATTTAACATTCTTGCTAGCCTCACCATACTGAAAGACGAAAATATTCGAACAAAATGTATCTCATAAATTCTTCCCAGAATGCCTTATTTGATTACAAGTGCGTTGTTATTGTTTCCAGCACTGTTTATAGAACAGCAAGGACCGCAGAGGTTGATGTGGTGAGGCTCTAGACTTAGAGAGGTGTCCGGTTGGAATCTTGACCGGGAATCTGGGTATCCTGAATGAAGATTTTCGTGCTTTACTTCAGTACTTCCAATCACATGTTCGGAGAGTAGCCCACCACCACGAATAGGTCACGACTGCATCCTTCTAAATCCCTTCCCTTTTATAATGCACCCAGTAGCGTAGATGACCGGTCGCCCCCCCCCCCTCGCGAATCGATAATCGGGGTTCTCCTGTAATTATTATCGAACTTACTACCGGATCTCATAACAGTAATCCAGATTACTGTCTTCTGTCCGAAGAACGGAATCCAGCAATCCAGTCCGAAGGAACCCACAAAGAAGTTCAGTATTCTGTGCGTTTGGGACCTCCCACCCCGACTCACGGGCCCCTCCATGCCGGGGGGTCTGCGGGGGTGGGGCCTTATCTACGCCACTGAATTCACCCGTCTTTCTACCATCGCCGCTGTATATGCATGTACATAGTCCGAGACTGCGTCATAAATATGAATAAAAGACGTAGCAGATAATGGAAGGCTCATTTCGAAATATTCTTGTTAGACTAGGCATTCACGTCGTTCCCAGTACCAATTATTCGGTATCATTTACTCTGATGTGACACAAAATGGTCACTGTTGTATTTACATAAACTGTATCGCGTTTCGCAGTTGAACTCATAACTGGGGTTCACATACTGAGGTCTAACTTCGAAATACGTCAATTTGAATGAAGAACCGTTCATTTATTACGTTACAGTCAACCGAATACCGGCAGGACCCCGGATGATTCGATAGTACCAGTTGGGAGAGAAAGGAGCGCTACTATCCTACCACGGAGTATGTACTACATACAATCACTGAGCCACTGCCACCTTGCCGCAGGACTGCGTCAAAGTCCCTTAGTAGGAACTTACTTGAGTCAAATTGCTGCTAGCTGATACTGATGTCAAAGAGTTAACTCACGATATCCAGCAACCCGTGGAAGCTGGCAATGTGCATCACAATAGTCATGTTTGCATGCGTGAACCGATGCAGCGGTCTGCGTCGCACTGAAAGAAAAAAGTGGCTGCTACTTTTGATTAGTGTTTTCGATAGTAACGGTTTCTTCTTCAGAGATATGAAAAAATTTTTGGTTTTCTGGCAGTCCTTTAAAAATTTAGGAAATGAATAAATAAATGGGTGATGATCGCATATATTCAGCGGCTGGAGAACATCTTCATCCTGCTTGTACGAAATATGACAGCCACTATATAGCAAGAGGTGGATGCCTTCACGTCCGTACCGGCTGAAAGAATCTTTTATTAAATGCACGGCAGGAATACCTTACAGAACTGCTGATTTTATCTCAGAGAAGGCTTACACTTCACAGGGATACCATTAGGCGTCCGGTGTATTTCACTGTCTGCCTTGATTTGGACACAGTAATCGCGCGAAGCCCACCAATAACCAGATCTACTATCTGCCCTCTGCTGTAATGCTGAGAATCTGCATATTGGCACACAGTGCATTTGTCGACTAAAGAGCGATTGTTTCCTTATACATCATTAACCTGTTGGTCTTGATATTGGGCATGGACTGGGTTCTCTGTGAGGTAAAAGTGAATTTTTATAGGCATACACCTAATTTCGATGACGCCAGTCTTCATGTGATTAATGTACTGATTTTAAGTGTTGACGAGTGGTATTTTTAACCAAAATACAGATTGTCCTTTTAAGAATGACTGTTTATAACCGAGACTGTTTTCTGATATAATTAAGAGAAGTCCACTAAATGAGTTTTAAGCTACAGAACCTTATGAATAAACTAGCTTCTATTTGTGTAGTACTCACAAGAGTAACTGTCGGTCTTTAGATGGGACGTTCTCACAATGGTGACTGAAGAGTTTTACAAGCAGCAGGATCCTCCGAAACGCCGCAACATTTTTATCAGGCTGCTCGGCGTCACATCCCGGGAGATAGTCATCAGATCAAAAAGAGTGCGAAACTGCCGTCTCCTGACCATACCTAATCAAGCCCAGCACTACTTTTGAGCTCTAATAAAAATGGCGAGAGTTTGTTTCCGTGCAGGCACACGACACGTGTAGGAACAGAGAAGTCACACCTTTGCATGGTTTTACGAGAAACCTTATACGTATCGAAGTTTATTCCTTGCATTCTACCTGGACTGAATTTTGTGTTCCCGCCGAACATTTACAACTTCAGCTTCTTATGAATGCCAACTGTTTAGCAGATCGCAATAGGTGACCAGATATCTACGGTCTAATTTTCCTTTATCATTGTAGCCACATGTTTGAGAAGGGCGGAGGCGACCAGATATTCCCGTGTGCCTAGAAGCTCCTCACGACGGTCACTTGTTTCGGATGTTTCCTACTGATCATGTTAGATCGCACGACTGTAGAATTCCTTACGAATTTGATTTTGTAAATACACAGGCTCTTGAAGCGGAAGTTAAACACGCGGCAAATTACACGTGTTAAATTGTATTTATTCCAAGACAATTTGTATACAATTTTACATTTTTCAGTGGAATGTTGTAATTGTCACCACTCATTGTTTCATATTCGGTAGGTGTTTAGTTTCGCCAACAGAATCTGTTTTCGTCTTGACACTGCAGTAGGTTTCACACAATTCTGTTGCGACGCAGAAGCAGTTTTCGTCTTCTCCCACCAAACTACAACATTCCTCTGGAATGGTTCACACCTTGCCAAATGGTCATACTGCTCTTGGAATTTCTGCCGGTAACTGCCTTACAACAGTATATTAATCGTGATAGCTCTACTCCCTGGCAAGCTGACAGCAGCAAACTCCTGGAAGGAGATGCAGATATGAGCGTTGCCACGTCACGGAATGAGGTACAGATATCAGTGTTGCCGAGTGACGAAGGGAGGTACAGATATCAGTGTTGCCGCGTCACGGAGGGAGGAAGCATAGACCTTGGACCGCTGATGTTTTCAGAAATCGAAATGGCCAATGTCGCAACAGAGCAGTTACTGAGCCAAAAATCAGCTTCTTTGCTTAGTGAAGAAACCCACCTACCCCTCCTCCACACACACACACCCTTTCAAGCTACGGCACTTAACACAGGTTGCGGCACACGTGTTTGGCACTTACCCAACGCGAAGATTTGATTAGGCTTTGTTAAGTAAGGAAAGGAACAATACGTACTGTTTACCAGATTTCTGTGCCGCACCAAACATGTGCTTATCCTGCAGGCTATCGAATAGGATCTTGTTATCCTACGGGATAACAGAGATGGTCATGTTGTCCCACAGTATATTAACCACAGCAGAAGTGATACACGCGTCACATGTGTTATTATTTGCATGTTTTTAAAGTTGTCAGCTAAACCTTATGTCACATATTTTTCGTTGCCATATTTTGAAACTCACTGTAGAGGCTGACAGGAGAGGCGATCATTATTGTTTAGCTTGAGCTCTGCTTTTCAGAGCAAGTGATGGGAAAACGTTCCGGTAACAATAGGATTTTAGAGTTTAAATTGCGAACACTCGCCTTCCCACCACGGGGTCTGCAATCTGTTCCTGCAGCTTGTAGATTGAACTTACCTTTAATGGACTTGTGATGGTAGCCGCATTATGCAGGACAGCTGAGGTTGTTCCTTTCTGCTGGGGATGAAATACGCTATGAAAAGGTATAGAATAAACTTGGTACTTGCATGATTGGAGTGATCCGATACGTTAAACGTTGGGGTGCCTGTGGCTGAAGTGATTTTCCTAGTTGTATTGTAGGGCGGTGTGATGAATAGAAACTGCGGCTTAGGTTCTGTGTGGAGGTGACGTGTGTATCACATGTTGCAACACTGTTACAAATGCAATTGTTTTGCTTGAAAGGCGTCTATTTGTTGAGGCCCAGAACGGAATAATGTTTAATACTAACCGAAGTAAAGCTCGTCACAATTTTTGTATCGGCTTCCGTATTTGCGATAAACTTTCCAGAATGTCACTCTTAATGCTGCTGCGCCCTGGTGTTTTGTAATACGTATTTTGCTATTGCAGAATCAGTGCTGTGGTGCTGATTGGGAGCGCCAGAAAGCAGTAAAAGTGCGAGAGGATATGACATGGCGTATCCGTTAAATTAATTATATCCGTGACTCATATATCCGTATGCATTAAACGATAAGCAACAGATCAGTGTTGAGCTTCCTTAATGTGAGAGACCAAGTTTCACATCCATATGAAACAACATGCAAATTATAGGTCTTTATATATCATAATCTGTTTTTAGAAAGCACACGGGAAGACAAAATATTCTGAACTGAATTGTGGCAGGCATTTTCTGAATTTAATCCGCTCTTAATTTGTTCGTGAATGCAATTTTGAACTTTGCCACATTTTCAAAAGATTTAGCTGTTACCTGTCTGCATGTTGTGATTTTGTTCTGCATTCTGCTCACTATACATGACCATGTACTTAGTTTTTTCAACATTTACTTCTAGACAAACCTTCTTCTTGGAGACTACTAAAGTGCGGTTTTCTTTATACTACTGTATTTTCTTCCAGTAAATTAAAATATTCTGCATACACCAGAAGGTGATGTGTTCCATGCAGTTTCAGTCCCTTTTGGTTTTGTTGGACTTTCCTTCTCAAGTAAAGTTGAAAATCAATGGTGATAAAGCATCGTCTTTTTTAGGGCCGTGCCTTGGCTCAGGCGGTTAGTCGCCGGCCGCTCACCGCGGACGCCGGGGTTCGATCCCGGGTCAGTCCATGTGAGATTTGTGGTGGACAAAGTGGCACTGGGACACGTTTTTCCCCGGGTACTTCGGTTTTCCCCTGTCAATTTCATTCCACCAGTGCTCCATTACACGGAAAAACGAAAAAAAAAAAAACTAATCGTCTTCATCACAGGGTTGCCCAATAAGCCTCAAGTCTGCGGTGCGTCCGTAGGATCTGCTGCGGGGCCCTTAAAAACCGTCTTTTTTCAGATCGTTCTGAATAGGAAATGAATCAGACAAATGTTTGCCTGTCTGGAGTTTACAGCAGGTTTTAATTAACCGACCTGGTTTCATGGGTGTACCAAACTCGATGATAATATTACACAAACCGTCCGTCGTAAGTGAATCATAGCTTTTTTGAAGTCTATGTAATAGCTGATGTACTTCCCCACTGTGTTACCACTTTTTCTTAAGTATTTGACAAATGACTGGATAACAAATGGCGCACGATGTACACGTGAAATTAAATCCAGGATTGCAATGGCAAAAGCAGCATTCAACAAGAAGGAGACTTTTCGCAAGCAAATTGGACTTACATTTAAGGAAGAAACTAGTGAAATGATACATTTTGAGCATAGCTTTGTACTCGTATAGTGCTGAAGCATGGACACTTCGAAAGTAGATCAGAAATACCTGGAAAGTTTTGTTGGAGAAGGATGGAGAAGATCAGTTTGACCGATCGTGTGAGAAATGATGAAGTATGATAAAGAGTCAAGGAGAAACGGAACATCCTTCATACAATAAAAGGAAGGAAGGCCAACTGGATTGGTCACATCTTGCGTAGGAACTGCCTTCTAATACACGTTATTGAAGGAAGGATATAAGGGACGGGAAAGAAGACATACTGGATGACCTTAAGAAAACGAGAGGATGCTGGAAATTGAAAGCGGAAGCACTAGATCGCACTCTGTGGGGAACTCGTTTTGGAAGAGGCTATGGACCTGTCGTAAGACAGACTACAGAATGAATGAATTTGACGAATTCAGAATATCTTATCAGTAGCTAATTCAGTGCACCTTTGTTGCAGAAGTGCCGCAAACGAATCCTTAATAGTAAAAGCCTTACTTTTCAAGGAAAGTTTTGTTAGGCAATTAAGGGACTAAAATTACTTTTAATTTGTTATTACTGTTATTGAAGTAAAAGTTAATACAGTGATTAATTGTAACTTCATTGTTCGGGGTTAACAGTATTTTTGAGTAATGGAAGTACGTGAGAAGGTTGCTAACGTTTCTCTGTCACTAATGTTTTTTTTAAAGTACACGGACTTTCGCTTACTTATGACTGAAGTAAATACGGTTTACCAGCTGTTATTAGAACGTACTTCAAACTGAAAGTGTAAGGGAGCTTACCACACCGTGTGTTTCTCACTGTTCCCACTGTCAAATATTTGAAAGTTTCCTACATAGGATCTTCTCATGCAATTTGCACGAAGGGCGTTACAATTTAATTATTCTTTACTGACTGTAACTGTGCGTGCGAAGCTCACAAAATCACGCAGAAATTGTCCATTCTGTTGGGGAAGCATTAAGTCAAGTTTCGAAAACGCTCCCTGGTGCAGACGGAAGTCCGGCTGGCTGCGGGTTGCTTGTCACCCAGTTTGTCTTGTGTGTCTAAACCGTCAATAATTTCGTCTACAATAACTTAACCGTGACAGAAGAATTTTGGAAACAGTTTTGTAGACCTGTGTAGTTGGTAACAGTGATGTGCCGTGATAATTACTACAGTCAAGAGTTATCGCCATTCTTATGAATAGGTACGTACAATGACCGGCTGTTTCCACTGTTCAGACAGTCCTTCCCTGTACGTGTATATAGTTCATATGGTATCGCTAAATGATGAACTGGTAACTGCAGTCTTTATCGCCATTGTGTTTCAACTGCGCTGAGAATGCGCCATTTGTGACAGTGTTTGTCAGCTCTCGTTTTAAGCGAATAAAAACAGCGGACGATACCCTCGTGTAACATTCACTTGTGACGTGTCTGGGATGAGCAGAAGTTGTGTGGAACTCCTACCTCAGCCAAAGCTCTTAAAACAGTGGGCAGTCTACTCGTGTAAATATACATA
Source organism: Reticulitermes speratus (assembly GCA_021186555.1). Classification (NCBI taxonomy): domain Eukaryota; kingdom Metazoa; phylum Arthropoda; class Insecta; order Blattodea; family Rhinotermitidae; genus Reticulitermes; species Reticulitermes speratus. The sequence continues at coordinate 31,054,313 of JAJKFL010000003.1, read as the reverse complement.
CCAGCTTTAACACTTACTGCCCGCCTACATCCGCCGACAATATTCTAATGCTGCAACGTTTGTGCTATCGTGGCACAGACCGCCCAGCATACAGACTTGCAGATAGCGCAACATTGGCACAAGTCATATCGAAGCTGTTTTCGTTTATCCGTAGTGTGTCCAGAGTTCACTAATGTGACACATTACACGTGGTGAAATGAGAGGCTTATTGAGCCTTGCTTTTCATTGGATTAATCCTATACACGTTTATCCTGATTGGGTACTTGTAATTGGCTTCTTTAAAACCATTCAGAGACGAATATAAAATTTCATTTTTTCTTGAAGGAAACTCAAATTTAATATTTAGTATTATAGCTTTTAACAAGTTAGGAAATGTACGTATAATGTAACATTGTGGGGCGTTCGCGTAATATTTATACCTCCTCGGCTATTCTAAGAGCCTAACATCATTTAACTCGAACGCTGTTACGACCATGTTATTCGCCGGCAACAAAAATCGATATTTAGATCTTCATGTAGAGTACCCGATACTTTTGTCCGATTTTAACCACATTGCGGACAGACATGGCACAGCTAATAGGCGCTTTTCGTGACATATGAACGCGCCTACAACGCCCAAGATCAGAGTCACTTTTAATACCTTGGACATTTATAGCGTATATGTTTTGTACTAAAATGATGGGTAATGTCCAAGATATTAAAGCTGTGCTGTACGTCATGAAAAGCATTAAGAGATGGGCTAAAAATCAAAACAGGTAAAAGAGTGTTTTGTAACGTAGTCTCTTTCTCTAGTGTAACAAACTTGCCTAACTGCAAGCAAAGATTCAAGTCATGTTGAAGTATGACGCCGTGTATATTTGTATAGCTAACAACATTTCGAAGGAGCTTGCTGCCTCCTTCATGAAGATAGTCGAAATGACATGCAGGTACGAACGTTTCGGAAGGACCTTGCTGCTGCCAATTTCAGGATAGCGCGAGTGACTACTTTGAATATAGAAACAGCAAGCTGATCCTCTGAAACGCTTTTAGGCTACCTATGTACCAGTCTACATGGTGTCATATCCCAGAAGACTGGAGTCAGCATCAGCGGTGTTGTCGGAGCCTCAGATCTTGCATAAATTGAAAGTGTTTGAAAACAAAGTTCTCAGGACAGTGTTAGCAGTTTAGGATATTATGCCTATGAAATGAGAACTCAGTGGTTTATACGGGTCACGTAGAATGGTGAAATGAGGGACAGTTATAGGTTGGGCATGTATCTGGGCTTCTTACGGATTTATTACGGAATTTACTTATTTGTTTGATGAAGTTTCTTTAACGTCATCTCTCTTTGAACATACCAGAACGTGAGATCTGCGATTTTCTGGGTTATTACGCAGCGTCGAATGGTAATCCTTTACCGACGTTTCGGGAAATTCTTGACCCTTGAAGATGGGACCGATACGTTGTCCCGAAACGTCGGTAAAGGATTACCATTAGACGCTTTGTAATAGCCCAGAAGAACGCAGATCTTATAAACATCGCGGCGGAAGCCTGAAATCGCGGATACCGAAACGTGTCAGTCTTGAACGAGCTATGAAGAGCTCATAAGGGCGTGGTTTTTCTTCACAAGCACTGCTTCGGCATTAGAAAGGCGACGGACGAGGAACACGATCAGGTCAACAGCAACTCTGCACCAGCGCTGTCATCGCTGAACGGGATTTCGTCACGCGTTTATCTCATCGCAGCCTGTACTTCCCCGTCACACATAGAATTCCGTAGTGTCTGTCAGGCAATGTAAACCATTATTAGTACATGTAGGTGAATATTAAAAACATGAGAACATTCCCATGGCAGTTGAGTACGGTAACAGATATGGTGGCAGTGCCATGGTTCACGCGGTTAGTCGCCGGCCTCTCATTGCGGATGCCCTAGTTCAATCCCACGGCAGCCCATATGGGATTTGTGGCGGACACAGTGATGATGATAATAATAATAATTTTACATCCTTTAGAAATCAACTAAAAATTATATTTCACCATCACTTTTGTTTTATTTATGTGAGATGGACGTATAATTAAGAGGTGTTACAGTATCTCTAAAATTTTAATGAAAAATTCGTTGATGTTTCCAGTATTCAAATTTTGAGGGTATTGGGGTATTTCTTAATTATACGTCTGCAGCACGTAAAACAAATGTGTTCGTCACGAAAATTAAACAAAGCATATGTAATGCACAAACTGATGTGTAGGACTTCAAATATACGAGTATGTAGTAGCAGAGTAGGCTTTGTGAGTTCTGCTTGGAACTGCTTGTTATTCCGTGCATCTATTACCCTGTTTCGCTTCTGATAGTATCATCATGCCCGTATGGTCTTTCCCTTTCGCCCTAATAACTTGTATTTTCATGAAGCTGGGATTAAGCGTCATGTAGTAGCTGCAGCTTTTACCTACGCACTTTTTAAATGCCGTCAATAATGGCACCATGATGCTGTAGAACCTTCTGAATGGCGAGCCACCGCAGTGGAAAAATGACAAGAAGAAAAGAAGAGGAAGAAGAAGAAGAGGACAAGAAAAGGGAATTGGAGATAAAGAAGAGACGTGGAACGAGGAGTGAGGAAGAGGAGAGGAGACAAAGACGGAAAGGAACAGCAAAAGCAGTTGTGTTAGGAGAAGAGAAAGAAGGGGGAGAATAAAATAGGAAATGATGAAGACGAACATTTGATGTTGTCTCATCTGTGTTCTCAGAGAAGCGCTATTTCAGCACTACGTTTCCCCTAAAGTTGAAGGTAAAATTTGTCCGTGTGCACGCCATGAAGGCATGGGGGAATGGAGGTATAGCTCCGCTCATTTTTAACCTCGGCACTAGATAGATGTGAGTGGTCAGTTTCATGCCCCGGCTGCTTTATCCAGGTTACGTCGCCCTCGGCACTCATTGAATGGGAGCTGGGTGGGCCCCAGAGCCAGTCCAGACTTCTTGGAGGAGAGAAAAATATTTCGCCCCTGTCATGAATGGAACAGTTCACGGTCGTCGATCCAGCAGCCCAATCACTGTACCGACCGAGTTATTTCGGCTCCTCCGGTATTTACACTACTGTCGAGTAAATGATAAGTGTTGTTATATCAAGAAAATTTGCAATTATCGAACTGGATCTGAAACGGTTAACTTGAAACGTACGCAGCTGCATTCCCAAAATCTTATGTTAGCCAGTCGTGATGGGAGCCAGTATCAGCCAGCAGATCCAAGGTATCGTCATGTGAGAAACGCGCTTTTATCCTTTATCTCTATTCCTGATTCAGGTGTTCGATTACCTGCCCGCATTACGCAGTCAGTATTGTGCCGGTACCTGCCTGGCGGCTGGCTACCGTCCATTACAGCGTCCGGGTGTTGTTTTGTCTCTGAGGTATTTGTTACGTCTAAGTAGAGATTGTTCTCACATGCAGGTGGTTACGTTAGGCGACACCTAATCTGCAAAGAATTCTAACCTAGGCCTGCAACCACAGTGATTTGGTGACGTTGCCCTCATATTAGTCATTCATCGCTTGAAATACATAAATGCACTATGTGGGGCGGAAAAATTCAGGTTGTGTTAAACCTTGCGGTGCATTTACTAACCACTGGGCGCTAAGGAATTAAGCTACGGGTTCCGGCCCATGGCCCGCGGCCACACTTGTAAATATATATATTTAATTGTTATAACTATAATACGTAATTGTATAAATATATTTAATTATTGTGTAATTTTTGCTGATGTATAGACCCTTTAAAAGTTACACAACAATTTAGAAGATTTGGTATACCACTTACTGTGATTTTTACACTTGCGGCTCGCGAACCAGCCCACAATAACTGGTGTGGTCCTTTGCCCAGAAAGGCTGGACGCCCCTGGGTTAAGCGAATATTTCTTTGTTACGTAACGACGTTTTTAACTGCATAGGATAAAATAATGTCTAATGGTAGGATAACTGAATAATGAACTGGAAAGCTATGCAAGGGCGTGGTTGTGAAATGTGCACTATCTTTGCATTTTGAGATGGAAGGACGGAGGAGAAGCACAAATTACCTTTGTCAGGAGAGGCGGTGTCCGCGATGATATTGGAACCCAGGACCTCTCGTATACAAATCAGGATTGCTGACGACCCGATACTTTCGATTTTCGTGGTTCGTTATTTAATTACTCTTGAGTGTAAAAATGACAGAATTATTATGAACTGAGCAGAAAGTGGTCGTGGCCTGCTTCAAATTATTACCACTCTGTGTAGGTGAACTAGCTGAGGAATACCTTGCAAACATCAGGATAGCAGGTTTCTACTAATGCATCTGTTATTAATATTCTCCAGTGAAATTATCTTGGGGTACAGTAAAGAAAGGAGGAAGGAAAGAAAGAAAGAAAGAAAAAGAAAATGAAAGAGGAGAGGAATGGAGTGTCGTGACGGAACGTAACCTATATCACCAGTTACAGGAGCTCACGGTCAAGTTCCAGCCTGTAGAATCGGTGGGATATATACAAGTTAAAGACTCGAGAGACAAATGTGCATAGCTTGCGCTCGTAAGGCGTTCTTTGCATCACCCGTGTGCGTAAACGGGTATAAAAACTCGGACCTTAGTCCTAGTCTAATAGACTTGCGGGCAGTCACGATTTGAACCTGATTCCAAGGTGCTGAGGTATTCCGTTACCTGCACACCTCAGCACAGCAGACTGCTTGCTATAGGCTATCACGTCTTGGAATTCTTGACCAGGCGTGATCCTGTTACGTCACCAGGCGCCAGTTCGCGCTTCATCCTGCTCTGCTTTCTTCGGCGTCAGCTTTTATTGCACGTGTCCACAGGTGCAAAACTAAACAATGCTTGAATATGTGTATGTGCAATAATGAAAATAATAGAGATATCACGTCAAGTAATGGCGCGATAAAATGAAACTGCTTGTTGTAGTCAGCGGTAATGTAAGACGCTGCTGGCACGCTGTTTGGCAGATGAAACTACAAATTGCTTTATATGTGCGTGAAGTTGGTCCTTCGTGTAGGGAATCAAGTGACAGAAGTGCAGAAAATTACTTACAGCAAGAAGCTTCATGGTTTGTATTTATCACCTGATGTTGTTAGGATATTTAATACACGTGCAGTGATCTTCAGAACTTTTGTGGTTTGTAGGAGTACGGAATATTATTTTTTTATTATTTTGAAGCCGTATAACCTCTGCAGTTAAAAAGCTGCGATACATAACCAAACACTGAATCAGTTAGGAATGTTTCCCAGTACAAAGAAAACACCTTGCGATACAAGAAAACAAATGGATTGGTATGACAGTAACGCGAAACTTCGTTACAAATTTATGGCAGTTAATGGTTCACTTGTTGCGTACGGAAGTGGCAGACACATTAAATGCTTCAGCTCGTCACACATATCTGTCCTCCGGCTTTAGTTTGTATTGTCTGTTATTATTATTATTGTATTGTTATTGTTGTAACGCTCTACACTGGTATGCGGAAGGTGACGAGTTCGAATGCCGGCTGAGACATTAGGTGTCGGACAGGGTTTTCGAGGCTTTGCTCCGTCTCTTCTAAGAAATTCAAAGATGTAGTTACCTCGATTAGGCCAAGGTTGCTTCCTTCCAGACTCATTCGGACTACATAGTCTGAGATACTGAAAGCGTCATAACATAAACCATAAACAAATAAATTAAGGATTCTCTAAGGCGATCAGAAACCGTTCACCAGAATCCTGTAATGACGTGGGTGTCTTTTCCTTGAAGTGGGTTAAAGCTGAAAATCACGGATGCAAAACTCATGTAGAACAGCGGGATTTTTTAAGGTATGCAGTCTTAAATATAGGTTAGGAAATTATCGGCGGTTCTTGTGTCGTGTTGGATATTGTTAAGAGTTTAAACCCCAGTGGTAAATATTTGTGCTGTGGTAAATATTTATGCTACTTGCTCTAACATTAAAAGACTCGGCATTTTGGTAGACAGTGTATTTATTTGTATCGTTTGATTCTCACAATAAATACGACCATTTCCGAAAACAGCATTTACCGAGTGGTCTTTATAATGGAGGACTGACTGTGCTCTCTCGTAAAGGTAAAAGGTAAAGTTGTCCCTGTCCACGTCATGAAGGCATATGGGGGCAGAGTTATGGCCCCACTTATTCTTAAACCCGGTACTGAATGGAGGTGAGTGGTCTTGCACTGCACTTAACGCCGTGATGTTTTCAGTTTCGTGTGTATTGTGTTATTTCTTCTTACTGTGGTGCCAACATGTCTCAATCGTCAGCCATGTTGTTTTAAATCCGTGGGGTTGTCCCTGATTTTTCGTGTTGTACTTGGTTTCGTCTTTATTTCTCTTGTCCAGCCATGAGGTCAAACAGTGAGTTAGTAATCTGGGTGCTGTGGTCTTTCAGGGCGGTTTTGTCTCTTGCTTATGTATATTTAGTACTTCTGGTATGTGTCTGACAGTGGGCCTTCTCCTACGACTTTATTTCCATGGTGTCTTTTTGGGTTCATAGTCGTGTCCTATTTCGAGTGTTTGTCTGGCGTAGGCCTAGTTAGAATTGTCCGTGTTGTGTCTTATGTGTTGATTGTATCTATCTTGGAAAGTGCATGCAGTCTGTTTTATGTATACTTTGTCACAGGTCTTGCATTTGAGTTTGTAAAGGCTCTTTTACGGTACGTATACTGCGGTTCACTTTCGTGTCTCATTTCTTTCGTTAGTGTGATGTGTATCCTTATGTCGGTGTTTTTGAATATGTTTGTGACTTTTTTCCGTTTTGTTTCCTTGCCGCTTTTGTTCGTTTCAGTCTTGCGTGTGCCTTCTTTTTTTTTCTGATTTTTGTGGATATTCGTTTTTACGAGCTGTTTGTACGATCGTTCGGTGTTCTTCCTCGTATGCCTGATATGGGTATCTGATTCACTCCGTTCAGCACATACCTGTATGCTGCTCTCTTCTATTCTTCTGGGTGGTTCGATGTGTTGTGGAGAGTTTTGTCTGTGTTGGTCGAATTGTGATACATACCTAGGGCTATATCGTTGTTTCCTCTATTGGTTTCAGGTCTCGAAAACGTCTTGTGTGTTTGCTTTCCTGTTACAGTTTGTACTTGATTGTACTGTGCATGTTGTCGTGGAGGATGTCTTCGGCGGTTGTGGTTCTCCCTTCATAAATGATAAGGATGTTGTCAACGTATGTATGTTATGTTTCTTCTCTTTATCGTTTTGGGGGAAGTATTATTCTTCTTCCAGGTTCTGCAGGAAGAATTTTGCCATTACTCTGGGTACAGGGGAGCCCATCAGTGTTCCGTTGTTTTACGTCAAATAATCGTTGTTTGCTTTGAAGTAGTTCTGTTGTGTGTTTAGTTTTAGGAGTGTTATGAGTTCTTCTGATGTGGTGGTTTATAGAGTTATTCCTTCTTCTAGTTGTGTCTGACAATGTCTGTTGTCTTGTTTACTATACACAACAGAAATTTACAAGATGCCACACGGAATACACTACTACATAAAGTTATGTAATTTATTATAACGCTGGACATGTAAGCAAAAAACATAATCTTAAGCTTAGAGTATTTCGTTTATTTAAAGAAAAGTCATCCACGATCATTCATTTTGGTTTTGCAAGAATTTGTACCAGAATTTCTGTTCAAAGAATTTTAGAAGGGACGATAACCGCTTTCGGATCTATAAACATTTTTTCTGTGGCTGTAGAGCCCAAAGCGGGCCTAGGCCGCCTCTTTTGAGGTTTCCAGATCACACACATTAGACACACACACACATCCGGTAGGACTTCGCTGAACAAGTGATGACCTCGTCGCAGAGGCCACTACCGACACAACACACAAAAACAAGAGACGAACATATATGGCTTCAGCGGAATTCGAACCCGCAATCCCAGTAGTCGAGCGGCCGCAAATCTACGCCTTAGACCGCACAGCTGCCGGGATCGGCTTATCTGTAACCTTACATAAGCTATATACTGTGTCTAACCCACCCTTCAATGCAAATCCAAGGGACAGACTAATAGGAAGACCATTCAGAAGGTGCGACTATAATGCCGGAGGTAAAAGTAAATTTATCCCTGTACACGCCATGAAGTCCTATGGAGGAGCACATGTATACATCCATGCATTCTTAACCTTGGCACTAGATTAAAGTAAATGGTTAGTTTCACGCTCCCGGCCACTTTAGTCCCGGGTTAAAAGCCACTGATGCACATTCACTAGGAGCCTGGGTGGGCCCCAGAACCGATCTGGATGTTTTAGTGAAGAGATAAATCTTTTTTTTCCCCTGCTATGAATCGAACCACGATTACTTGAACATCCTGCCTGTATCCGTAGCCTAAATGTATCCTTTGACGCACGGCGTTTTTTGTGAATCTGTGTTGTAACTCGTTCCGGATGGAACATTTATCACAAGTGCGGCGTTGTTAATAGCAACTAGGACTGATTACCAAGTTAGCTGTGTCCCTTGGGTTGCCTGCCTCTCGGGAGGGCTGCTTCCGCCACCTTTCCCTTATCACGAAGCACACCTGGAAGATGGGCTTCGCTGGAAATGCTAGCTCACATAATGGCAGTCGTAAAAAATCTGGAAGTAGCCCTTCATGTCTTCCCCTTCACTGCCTTCTTCTTGGTTACTGCTGTAACTCAGTAGTAATCTTTATGAAATTGAATGCGATGTGAAATATCAATCTGAACCTAGCCGCAGTGAAACTATGCTCCCCCACATGATCTGAGATTTCCTTCCCTAGGTATTTTGCTATCGGTTTCTTCCTCTTTCTTCTTTTTTATCGTTCTTTCTTCTTTCAGTTGACTTTTATCATTATGTGTCATTGCGAAAGTTGGTCCAGTAGTATGAAGGAATATGTTCTGATACGAGGTGTAAAGCAGAATGTTTTGACCCTGGGGGAATAGACCATATTGTGTGATTATGGTCATTAAATCGAAAAGGTTCAAGTGAGTTCGAAACGAACAAGGTATAAATGCGTACAAAATTTTGATTAACAGTCACCGCAGACTTGTAACATAAACATTCTTGTTCTCCTTTATATTTCTGTATTGTGTACGGTTTAGAAAATGTATCCGAGCACACTGTGATTTTGTGTTACAAATTTAACACTTTTCTGTCATGAAGAGTTCAATCTTTTATTTCATGGCTAAGGTCGGGTTTCAATAAACAAATTTGTTCTTTAATTACTGGAAGTGTAATAATTTGCTTACATTACCACAAGGCAGGCTATTTTGTCTCCAGATTACATTCTGGGAGAGGAGTGTGTGATCTGGGACTCGAATGCTTGTTGCTTTCGAACTTTTCTTGACACTGATTCGTGGAGTTTATGTGCACTACGTTTGAGGCCTTATTTATATTTGCAAGGTTTATTTAGACGGACGCTCAGGCGAATGGATGCTTGCGAAAAACCTTAAAGTTAATAAAACTGTGATTTGTTAGTGGGTGTATTTCGAATTCTAATGCGTCACATTATATTAACTCTATTAAGTTAATACATGTTGAATTAGTACAGACGTCAGGCATCCTAGTAAACCCGTTAAGTTTCGAAGGTTATTTTCGAGACCGTATAGCCATTTAACTACGAGTGTATGTGGTTTGTCTATAAGGAAATATTTAAGACTTAGAACACTTCCGAATCCTACGACAGTTGTAAAGTGTATCACATCTTTGGCATTTGCTGTTTAACGGGTATTGTGTTATACTTTGGTTTCCGCTTTCTTGAGAGGAGTACAAAAACATTTAAATACACTTACATCATTACGGATAAGAATCCTAATCGTTGCTGTGTAAAAATGGTATACAATTTGTTTGAATTCATGATGACAGAATTTATGGGCTTCAAACAAGCAGTGGAAACAAGAATATTAGAGAAGTCAATAGAGACGTAAATAAATGTGAGGTGTGTCACCAACCTAGAACTACCCGTGGCGATGATGATCTGCCTGCAATTTCCCACAACACTTGGAATAGGTGGAAAAATTGCTTCTGTTAACTGTTACGTGTGCATGACGTTAACGACGTCAGGAAGACTGAAAACACACACAACTGAGTCTTTGGTGCCTGGCTTTACTGCCTTTGAGGTTGAGGTGGTCATTGAAGAGTTGAAGTGGTATAAATTGCTCAGAAGTGACCAGATTCCGACAGAATTAACACAAGCAGGAAGCGAAACATTATGTTCTGAGAACTACAGAATTATTAATTATGTCTGGACTAAGGGGAAATTGTCACAGCAGAGGAAAAATCTGTACTCGTAATTTTACGTTTTCACGAAACGGCCATAAATATCGCTGCAGTAATTATTGATCATGTCACTGTTATCAATTGCTTGCTCAATTTTATTCCAAAGGGCCATAAATATCGCTGCAGTAACTATTGATCATGTCACTGTTATCAACTGCTTGCTCAATTTTACTCCAAAGGGCCATAAATATCGCTGCAGTAACTATTGATCATGTCACTGTTATCAACTGTTTGCTCAATTTTATTCCAAAGGGCCATAAATAGCACTGTAGTAACTATTGATCATATCACTGTTATCAACTGCTTGCTCAATTTTACTCCAAAGGGCCATAAATATCGCTGCAGTAACTGTTGATCATGTCACTGTTATCAACTGCTTGCTCAATTTTATTCCAAAGGGCCATAAATAGCACAGTAGTAACTATTGATCATGTCACTGTTATCAACTGCTTGCTCAGTTTTATTCAAAAGGGCCATAAATGTCACTGTAGTAACTATTGATCATGTCACTGTTATCAACTGCTTGCTCAATTTTATTGCAAAGGGCCATAAATATCACTGTTGTAACTATTGATCATGTCACTGTTATCAACTGCTTTCTCCATTTTTATTCAAAAGGGCCATCAATGTCACTGTAGTAACTATTGATCATGTCACTGTTATCAACTGCTTTCTGAATTTTATTGAAAAGGGCCATAAATATCATATTAGTAACTATTGATCATGTCACTGTTATCAACTGGTTGCTCAATTTTTATTCAAAAGGGCCATAAATATCATAGTAGTAACTATTGATCATGTCACTGTTATCAACTGGTTGCCCAATTTTATTCAAAAGGGCCATAAATATCATAGTAGTAACTATTGATCATGTCACTGTTATCAACTGCTTGCGCAATTTTATCCCATGAGTCTCTGAAGTGATTGCTGGGGCTGATCCATGTGGACTTCGTTGCAATATATCAAATACTCATCATGTTCAGTTCACGAGCTGTTTACGGGTTTTTAAGAAAGCCTATCGTTCAGTTCTTAGGGATGAATTGTGTGACGATCTTATTGAATTCGACATAGCCACGAAACTGGCTAGACTACTTAAAATGCATTTAAATGAAACCTACAGCAAAGTCACGATATTTGTTTCATTCGTATCCATTCAGAATGATCTGAAACAAGACGATGCTTTATCTCGAGAGATATTCAGCTTCTTGTTAGGATACGCCATTAGAAAGGTCCAAGAAGACGGGGGAGGGATGCTAGAATAGACTGTACGTCCATAAATGGCATAAACATAAACACACAATTTGTATTAGATGGCAACAGGAAGGGTGGTCTATAAACAGGCGCAGACAAAACTCAGTAATTATTGTGTTCATTGCCTCATCTCAAGTGTACAGGTCAAAATTGTGATACAAAGTTAAGTGAAAAAGTTCAAATAATCGAGATTCGAGGTTATGAAAGCGGTGATTATGAACATTTTGCACGGGGTCATGTCCAAGAAGTTCAGAGTTCAAATACGTGGGAAGGAGAATAACAGATTAAAATTACATTCACAATTAATTTAAGAGCAGATTCAATTAAGGGCATGCTTGTTACAATTCAGTTCAGTGTCATTTGTTTTTACGTCTGGTATCTATAAACTGAAGATTAAAATACGCAAGATTATTTGTATCTGTTATTTATGTATTTATTTTAAAATTTATGTACAGATTATTTAACGGCTTTCTCAACAGTTCAGTTTATATGATTCAAAGGGTTGGGTGTTTAGTGAATAAATAATTTAAAAGTACGTGGAAGGAAGCGGTCGTTGCCTTATTCTAGTTACTATCCCGGAATTTGTCTCGAGGGAGTGAGTAACACCACGAATAACCTCAGGATATCTGTTATTCAGTCAAACCTAGAACCCGGCACTTATTGAATTCGTAGTACATTTGCTACCCGCTCAACCGCGATGTTCGTTAGGCCTGTTTTGCCTGTTGTTTTGTATGGTCGTGACACGTGGTCTCTCACATTAAGGGAAAAACACAGATTGGGGATCTTTGACCAAGGGTTTTGAGGAGGAGACTGTCCGTAATTAAGAGACAGGCAGTGAAAATACTGGGGAAAATTGCGTAATGGGAAGATTCATAATTTATGTTCCTCACCACTCGGATTGGCCTATTTGCTCATATTAGCGTGATGAAATCAAGAAGGATGAGATGTGCAGAGTACGCTTGTGAGAGGAGTGAAATGAACACGGAACTTGAGTAGGAAAAACCTGAAGGTAAGGGCCAACTTTAAAGACCTGTGCGTAGATAGAGGATAATATTAAAATCACTATTAAAACAGTAGGGTAGAGTTGTCTATTTCATTTATTTTGCTTAGAATAGGGACTAGTGGCACTCTCTTTTGAACAAGGTGCTAATGAACTTTCGGATTCCAAGGCGTACAGTTTCTTTAGTTAGGTTATATTATTAGGGTATATTTGGCAACACATCTTCATCTGTCGCCGAGGTTAAGGATGAGTGGAGCTATCCCTTTTCTCTCTCTATATGCCTTCGTGGTGTGGACAGGGACAGCTTTATGTGAGGTAAGAAGAGAAATGCATGTGTGTAGGTCTCGTGTGTTTTTCATAATACCAGCCTGTGGTCGACTGTGTTACGTGAGCAATCAAAGAATTTCGTCTACATCGGCACAAGCTGTTAAGTCCTCGTATTTCTCAATTGATCTTTTCGTGATTGTATCGGTATTCATATTTTATTCGATATTTACAGTTGGATACAGGGTCGATAAATAAGTGATACGAATGATAAATAAATAAATCAAGAGTTCTGGGCCATCATAATGAAAGTAGCGCAGACTTTTCGAATGCAGATGTATTGTAATCTGCGCAGTTGGAAGTAAAAGTTTTGTGTGTGTGTGGAAGACAAGTGCACGGACTATGTATAACATTAAGTATATAAATGCCCAACAGGCAAAGACTGTACGTAGTTTCAAGAACATGAAAGAGAAACTATTGAAGACAAATTCAGCTATCTGGTTCAATAAAATATGCAGAAACCATCAGTTAACACCTAAATATATAAAAATTAAAGTGAATGGTAATAATAAAGAAAGCCAAAATACAAATTTCTTTGTGCAGTAGTGCGTGGAAGACAACTGCACGGAATATGTATAACATTACGTATATCAATGACGGAGTTTGAAAAATGAACAGTCTTCTGACCATATAATGCCATTATGGATTTATTGCTGGAATTTGTGGCAATAATTGCATTAGTAAAATCATCTTGTGTTTCCGCGTGCTGTGCTTCATGTACAGCTTCGGCTTTTGCGGTATAGCCGCATCGTGTGTGGAAGATCTTCCACTGTTTCGACGTACGTTGCAGGGCGAATGCCGACTGCATTGTATGCCGATACGTTGGAAACGCTTGAGCATACCATGCTGCTGGAATCCGAAAACCAAAGTTACGGAGTGGACTACAGGTGCGATAATTCCTTTTGTGTCCCTGTTTTACTAAAGTGCTTGTGACTTACAGCAAAAGCCACGTATAGGCCTATACTACATTTCTCTGTGAACTTGCATTATTTGCCAATTTCTATTTTTTCCTCCTTCGCTTTTCATTTCCTTTTGATTTTTTCTTGTGAAGACGTGAGCCCCCGCTTGTCCAATATGGATACCTTACAGCTCCCTTTTCGTACCGTATACTTCAGAACCAAAGCGGTGTATGGAACAATGAATTACTGTATAGTACGTCATAATTCAGGCGGCAGTGAGGTAGGTTTACTGTCTTTGCTTACTAGAATTGAAGCTCCGAAGAGACTCGTTAAAAAAAAGCGAAGTGGCACACTGTGGTGAGTTCAGAACTCTTATTTGTAATACAGATTTTCATATTTGTAATTCACGGAACTACTAGTTTTGTCATTTACACATATGCACATAAGGAGAAGGAAGACGAGGGACGAAGGGAATAATAATAATAATAATAATAATAATAATAATAATAATAAGGTGACGCGTGTCCTGTTTTGTTTCATTGTAGTGAAGTCAAATTACACTTTTCACTTGCAGTTAGGTATTACGTTATAGTTTTGATTCGCTAATAAAGTGTAAATTAGGCCTGTTGCTGCGGAATTTCTCGCTTTGAAATCGAAATACGATGCCATTATAGTTACTTGCATTAAGTGTAGCGTATAACGCTTTGCAGTATGGGAGTTGGCAGCTACCGCAGTTCTGTGATGACAAATTTTGTATATTATTTCGGAGGAAGATATTGATCCTTAATTTTGGTTTGATATGATTGGAAGAAGCACCCGCCCGTTGGGTTGTCCGTTTTTATTTAGGCTGCGGCAGATATAAGTTTATTATAATAACGAAAGTTCATAGAATACGGATATTGTATCTGGAGTTACTAATGTGGAATCTTTCGTCTTCATCCATTAGTTTCCTCTCCGCAAAGTTTATGATAATAACTGGTAAACCACGACTGTTGAGTCTGTAAAGTATTTGGCCAGGGGGTAAACGACCGGGTTCGATACCGTCAGGAATTTTCTTTAGGTTCAAGTGATAAAGTGGCAGGAAAATGAAACCAGTTATTTCTGTATAGTGCCGAGGTGAAGACTGTGGTGTGATGTTTTGATGGTGGTGGTGGTGGTGGTTGGTGATGGTACCGCTGCTGCTGCTGATAATGTTGACGTTTTGAGGTTGAAAGCATTATCATCAGCCTTGACGTCAGAAGCAATTCGTTTGTAGTTACGGAACACGAATGCTGTGTTCAGGAATGGAAGTATAACGGAAGAATCTGAACGAGAGACATGAGGCATTGTCTATTGCAAACATCGGTAGTTATATCCTAATCTATAAACAGGGTGTTGTTGGTCAGAGAACTTGGAATTATTATGCCCAATTTAGTAACATGAATAGGCCTAAATCACAAGTATGTTATATATTACTAGTGAGTTCATTAATGAATTTGCGGATATTTCAAGCAGGCGGAGGGCCAAACGTTGTTGTGCTGTTCCAACTGCACATCCTCACTGCTTGAAGTGCCACATCTTTGTGTCAAGTGTTTAGATTAGATGTGACAGAGGGCCTTGCTGCTCCTGAAATATGTTCACGAGGTCTTGAGAAAGCCCGGTCGTGCGCTCTACTGAGGCGAGTGTGATAATGATACTGGTTGTGGCCTGCAGATGTGGATGGTAGTTGACAATATACGAGTATGTAATAATCAGTAGCGGCCCGCCGCAAGGGATGTCCCTGTAGGTTGGGGGTTGGGTGGGAGCTCACAGCACATCCCAGCATTTTACAGGATGTTACATAGGTCTTCGGAGTTGAACGAATTCTTTGAAACCACCAAACTAAGGGAACTGGACATGGAATTCGGAACTGGAAATATTATGAGTCTGTGTGGATTATTGAAAATGTTAGCAAGAGAATGTTAAAATACGATTTAGTGGGAATACAGGAGGTCAGATCCAACGGGAGTGGGGGTACTGAACCAGTGATATAGAACGGTTCTGTGGAAATAGGAAAACAAATATTGTTTGCGGACAGGCTTTTTAGTACAAAAGGGAGACATGTCACCAATTAAGAGAGGATGGTTTGTTAGTAATATGTCTTATGTAATTTCTTACTAAGAGGTCATTCGTGTGATTTTTTCTAAATGCGTTGCCCGAACTGAAGGTAAAAGTAATTATGAAAAAGGACAGGATTTATGAAGAACTGCAGCGCGTATTTGGCAAGTCCTTGGAATTAGCACATGAAAGTATTGTTGAGGGATGTAAATACAACTATAGGGAGATAAGATAGTTTCAACCCGACAATTTGGAACTAGAATTTATATGAAACTAGTTATGATAATGAGGATGGAACAGTAAACTTTGCTACTTTAAAAATATAATTGCCCTAAGTCCGTCTACAACGTTCCCACATCGCGACATTTATAAATACAATGTTGCTGATAGAAAGACAGACATCACATCTTCGTAGAATTTTGCGTTCATGTGTGCTTGGTGTCCTATCTTCCGTACGAGCTGTCTGTACTTATCAGTATCTGAATGTAAAAATGAGAGAGGAAGTGTGTCGGTAGGCGAACGAGTAACTCGGATATTTGATACGTAGAGATTTAATCTCAAGAAACTAAACCACATGGAAGCGAAGATAGGTTATTTGACTCTCAGATAGGTATTCTCAGTGTTGGAACCTTGAATGATAATGGGGACGCCAATGGAGGAAGTGACAAGAGACTGGAGGAAATTAGATAATGAAGAGTACTATAAATTATGCTCTTCACCCAGTATTGTTGGGATAATCAAGAATAATGAGATGGGCAGGTCCTATAATACACACGTGACATGGACAGAAGTGATGTGTCAGAAAATCTCAAAGGAAGGATCACTTGGAAGATCCAGGTGTAGATAGGATGATGATATTGAAATCAGTGTTCTTCGCTTGGCTGAGGGTAGGGCCTGATGTAAAACGGCAATGATATTTCATGCTCTATAAAAGGCGGGGAATTTGTCAGTAACTGAGCGACTGTTGGGTTCTCAAGAGGGGCTCTGCTGCATCGATTTAGTTAGTATACTTAGCGATAATGTAATAATTGCTCTATTTATTTCCATTTACGTGCTTGTAACGTAGATCAGCGTCTGCCATTTGTTCAGTTCTGTGTTGCGTTCTTTAGGAATCGGGAACTTGCTAATTTACTACCGTTAATGCATTGGAGTCCACTCTTGCACCGATTTGAGCCAGTGTCTCAGGTAAGGTATATACGACGCAGTCTTCCATCCCTTATACCGGACCACTTCATGCATAATGCATTAAAAATTTCACCCCCACCTTCCTCCCGCTTGTTTTTTAGCTCCCGGGACGTAATTTTTCATCAATTTTTCTCTTGCCCAGCAACAGGGAATGACTTATCCTTATGCATTAGTGTTATGGCAGAGGGTGACAATGACACGGTAGGTAATATCCGACATGGCAGCATGGGTGTACGGCACGTTAAGGTGTAGCAGGATTCGTAAGCTTCTAACACGTTTTGCTAATGTCGGATAGAATGTGAAGTGTGGCTGAGGAAACACAGGGGATATAAGAGGCTTATGTGTGTGAGTGCGTAGGTGTGCTCACACGAAAGTCAAGCTTCCAAAAATGCACGTATTCTTAAAAGACAGAACACAGCTCTCTGCCGAATGATTACAACGTTAATAATCTCGAACAGCAACTCTGTTGTGATCTGGCTGGCTGACCACTCAGTTCTTTCCGTTCCTTAGACCGGAATATGCTCGAACTGTTTTAATTTTTGCACGATTTATGAGCACCGATAAATAATCCTGCTATTTCGAACTTCTTTATCCTTAATATTTTCATTATTAATTTGATTTGTTTTTTCTGTATTTTTGTTTATTTATTTAATTCATTATTTATTTATTTTCTTCTTTGTCTCTCGCTTTCACGTCTTGTTTCATGACCTGCCACTAATGAAGATGGAAATTATTTTAATAAAGTAAAAGTTGTAGATATTTATGGAATTATTCTACGAATAAATTAATGTTTTTGGTCGGTTGTTATCTGAGCATTTGTTAACTGAGTGTTCAGACTGCACCACGGGATATATTAATTTAAACTTTAAAGAAAATAAATTTACTCATCAAGCCAGTAGATTGTAAAGGAAGTGAACCACTGTCTACAGTAAACAATGTTCTGACAAAAGTGTCAGCCGATGTGTGGAGACTATCCACAGTTCGTTGTAGGTATCTGCTGCACTTCGTTCTGCTTTCCGTCTTGCTCGGAGCCTCCGGCTCAGGAGCATCATGAGTCGAGTGAGTTCAGAATTTCATTTAGTCCATCTGCTTCCCTGCCCTCCCCGTAATCTTACTCAATACTTGAGTTTACTCACAATCTACGCTGGCCATTGCATGGCTGTTGTGTTTGTGTATGATGGCGTAATTTTATTTCCGAGCTTGCTCACAGCACGTTGCACCATAGCGATTTTTTTTATGAATAAGGGGCTTTTTCATATCACTCACTGCGTGACGTCTCCATACAGCGTAAGGGCACCAGTGTCGATGGCGCACACCAACAGAACAGTTAAAAATTGTAATTAAATTAAACAGTTAAAAATTGTAATTAGATTATAATTATATTATTAAAAATTGTAATGAAATTAAATATTTACAAATTATAATTCCATTTAATTTCCCATCTAACGTGCACAGTTGTATTTATTACAACTGTTCTCTGCACTACACGTTTCGATTCGCGAAAATTATCTTCATGGGACAAATATGTTGAAGGAAATCCTAAACACACATAATTCTTAATGTCTTCCATGTTTTCCGTGCAATAGACAATTACTGATGTAAGTCCAACAAAATGCACTTGTAGTAAATTTACATATATAATTACATATTTCTCCCTCCTACATGTTTCAGCCTTTCTGGACTATCATCAGGCAGAACCACATACAAGGGGAAAAATGTATAAAACATTAGTATGTATCATCATTAGAAATTCATGCATAAGACATAGCGGATAATATGTGTATACAATATGAATATTAGTTAAAACTTGAAGATTCAAATGAAAATTATTGTTACAGATTCACATGTGTTCTGTTGTCGTAATTTGTACACACCGCAGCATGAGACAAACACGACAGAAAACAGCAAGACATAATTACTAAATGTCCGTCAAGTATACAAAACCTAGAACAAAACAGCCAGAGGTGTATAGGGAACATGGTGATCAAAACTGCTGCATTTTACTATTTCGACATGAAAATTGACGAATTTTTAAGGGTTTTAGGCTCTGTGTTTTTATACATGTTTTAAATACTGATTTTACAAGTGATTGTAACGTGCACACAACGTCTTGCACAGTATAATGCCAGAATTAACATTATGTGGTTAATATCAATATACCATCCACACTTTAATGCTTGGATTAGATACAATCACGAACAATAAGGGTCAGCGTGATAATAAGCGAGGCCTCCTACGCACAAACAATACTCCATAACCTGAACAATCTTATGGATAGTAAGTTTCCATACACAACTTATCGACTACACCACATCAAAAAAATATTAATTTTGATTTTAATTTCAACATATTTTAAACATGAAATTAACAAAGAGACACATGGCTGCATTAAACCATCCTACTTAGAACATTACGCTCCTTATGTAACAAGTTGAGCTCAATCTTGATTTTATCTGACAATGTAATTTTATTATACATGTTGTATATTACCGTTTATTATATATAGTCTCAAGGTGGCGTAGTTAGCCGAAACATGTAGTTTTATGAATTATGATAATAAATAACATAGTAGTGCTAGACTACTATTGCCATGAATGAAGTATTATGCTTACTGCAGTTTGTATCTGACAGGTAAATCATGGCGCACCGCATAAGTAGCATACAGTGCATTCCACACAGAAAAAATAAATTGTTTAAACTTTCTTATAGAATATATGTGCAGTGGGGTTCAAGCCTGTTGGCCCTAATTCTAGCATAACATACACACATACTCTCCTCTCTCTCTCTCTCTCTCTCCAGACGAGAATATCCAGTTCTTTCTTCCGCATCCGCATCGCTAATTGTGGAACGGTTCGTGTGATAGCAGCTTCACCATTTTAATTCGGTTGTGCCAATGTGCTGTATGCGGATTTGCCTTACTGCCAACATAGGGCCTAACTAAACTCTTTCTTACACTTTACGAAATATTCGTATTTAACCCCTTCATTCAGTTTCATCTAAAACTAGTAAAAATGTACTTATTTAACAACGTCAGATCAGAAACTGAACAGATTTATACGGAGGACATTCCATGTAAAAGTTAAAGCGCACAGCAAGTGTGAAGGAGACAGCACAGCAACGAAGAGGTCGAATGTAATTAGCCGCGGTGCAGCCGGTTCCTATAGAGATTCAAGCCTGGTACCTCTTAAACAGAAATTAAAATGTTCAACCGTGGATCTACATCCGCTCCGTACCTACCGGATATTCGTATTCTCAATCTTTCGGTTAGCTCAGCTTTCTCAATCTATGGGTCGCGACTCAGATTTGGGTCGCGTAGCTAATCGGAGTGTGTTGCAAAACAATATCATCAATGCACTTATTACTGACTCACACTACTTTGATAAGCGTATCAAAAACAGTATTTTTGGTAAATGCTGTCACTTGTAATGACATTTAGTATTGTCGGCTTTGCCGTCATGGTTTAAAAAATGACACAGCCTTCACTACCAGCGTTGCCACCCTCTTAACGAAAAGTTATTGTACCAGCCAAACAAAATTACCATTTTTTCGCCGAAGTTGTCGTACGGTTGGCGGAATTTCTCATTGTGAGGAATACCTCGCAAAACGCGGAAAATTCAAATTTGCAAAATCAAGAAGATTAGCTGTAGATATAAGAGCTTTGAGAGGGGTCACAGTACTAACCTCAGGCTCATACAGAAGTATGTAGGCCTAAATGCATACATGTTTGTCTTCATTTCATTAAATCATTAAAATGTCACATTCGTCATACCGATTCGTTTTTTTTTTATTTTCACCTATCTTTATTCCTGAATCCTGGGGTCGCGAAACAAAGCTATTCATAGTAGGCGTCTTTGTTTAGCCTGGCACCTCTTAAATAGAAGCCAAAATGTTCAACCGTGATCTGCGTTCGCTTTGCACCTACCGCATGTTCTCAATTTTCCCTTTAACCGTAATGCGCATGTAGTAGGTGTCGTTGTTTAGCGCTAATGTATAGATAATCCCGTCTGACAAGAGGAGTGTGCTTTTCCTGAGGGAGCTTTCATGGATACTTCAGTCCTTGAGGGAGACCGTAAGACATGGGGGGAGCTGTTACGTTCGGCCTGACCAGGCCAAATTGTTTACGTTACCTGTCAACAAATCAAGTTCGTGAAGCCGCCGCACTCGAGTGGTGCATAGCGTCTGGCATCTCTTGTTTAGGAACATGTGCAGCTTGGTTGGCGGTTCGAGCTTCGACCCGAAAACACGCCAGACATAGGGATGTGTGCTTGGCCTGTAGGTGCGAACGTAATGCTGGCGACTGTTCATACCCCGAAGGCCTAGCTGGCTGACTATAGCTTCAGCCTCTTTAATTAAGTCTCCCATCGGCCGGTCATAAAGAGACTGCTATGGTCGGGGTCTCTACGTGTCTCTTGGTATGTATGGTCCAGCTCATCCCCTCACCTGATGGAGCCTTTAAAGCAAAGTGTATTCCTGGGGGGATGGATCTTAAATGACAGTAGGGTTGCCTGCTTTTGGAACTCTGGAAGGACTGACTTTAGGAAATGAAGATTCCTGCCTTTTGTATGTTTACCTGAAGTCTTTCTAACCAAGTAGGTTCCTATCCCTAAATTACACGCAGTGAATGTGTATGTAGGGGAGGGGGAAAGGGTTTATATCTCGGAATTAGATTGATATGAGTGATGAGCTTCACGCTCCAGCTGCTATAATCTGCAGAAAGGAACTCACGGTGGTTTGGGCTTGGTGGCAAGATATCTTTGGGCCTATAAAGGGGTGAATTTATATATTCTTAATGTAGCATTCTGAACTGTATTATTTTCTTGTGAAGCTGTTACTGGTGCAGAAAACATTATTATGGACAGTCAGTAGAAAGGAAACTATCGTGTGCTGTTTCAACCCCACCCCTTCCTTTTTGTGTAGGTTGAGGAGAAGCACTGACGTCGTGACGATTTACTGTTCTTGCGGCTAAGCATCTACCTGCGGGCTTCTAACCGATAATATCGCGACGTTCAATAACTTTAACGACATAAATCACATAAAGTCAAGTACATAATTCCTGTATCTGATATGTACAACTATGGGCGTCATAAAATTTTCCACTATGTTTCCTGTACACAAAAAAGAACCCTGTGGTGGTATGACAAGCAATTTTGATAGTCCGGTTTTAGAAACTGCCTGTCAGTTCCATTCACGGGGCCCGACACACATTCGTTTGCCTTGTGGCGGAATAAACTTTCACTCTGAACCATAATCCTTTTTTCTCCTTCTGAACTTTAAGACGTGTTCGCCAGTAGGGTATGAAATCCATCCTACGTAACACAAACAAGACGAGGTGGCAGGTACTTGTGCGGTCATCTCACGTAACACGGCAGTATATCGGGGATGGAACAACGGGAATGTGTTATCGTCTTTCTGGTTCATCTTCACTTTGCTTTTACTGTCTGTCTGCTCCCGAGTACCATCTCCAAGGAATAGTAAAGTGCTGAAGACACTGCGATTTTCAGTTCTCCTCACAGTAGCCATGAAATGAGTAAATTTGAGGCAATTTTTTGTGTACGTATTCATTACGAATCTTCAGGCTTTTGCGTTTGGTGTTCAGTGCTTTGAATTGGCATTTTGGATTATATCGCGCAGAGGAACTGGTACTTCGTATTTGCCGAAACGTTGGGGATTTTTATTCCTGTACGTAGCCTAATCGCATAAGTGAATTTGACGTATTTATTTATTTTTGTGACTGTCATACAATGTCTGTTGACTCGTTCATGACTAAACATCGGGGTTGTTGGGGAACAGAAACTTCCAGATGACATGCTATTAAAAATTTTCTATTGAGAGTCGGATAGCTCAGTCGGTATAGTGGCTAGGCTGCGGACTGGACAACTGAAGAGTCGAATTTGAATCCTGGCAGCATTAAAATATCTTTTTTTCTTCTCCACAGCATCCAGACCGGCTCTCGAGACCGCCCTGCCTCTTATGCATTGAGTACTGGGTGCACTTCTCTCGGAAGTAAATCGGCCTGAGCGTAATGCTGGCCAGTCCCATCATCTAGAGCCTACGTTAAGACTGCGCAGAGTTATTCCACCGGTGCGTGGTGCTTAATTAAAGACACGGGCAGTTTTACTTTACCTTTTTTTGTATTATCCTCTTCCTTGTTCACCATCTTCTTCCTCTCCCTTCATCCTGTAGGCTATTATTTTCTTCTTCTTCTTCTTCTGAAGCCTGTAATGTATTCTCGAAATAGAACTGAAAATTACTAATTGCTAAAAGCAGGGAGAGACCAAAGGCTGTTAACGCAATAGGTCTACGGCATCCAAATTCGTGGGTATTATATTGCGACAAGAAATGATGTGCTGACTAGCATAATTGTGAGCTCAGGATGTGGAAAAAATCGTGTGCTGATAATCATAATTTGCGCTCGGGATGCCAAAAGAATTGAATGGTGACCAGCATAATTGTGCGCCCAGGACGTCGAAAGGAATGAATGATGTACCGACCGGCAAGTTGTGTGCTTGAAGTCTCAAAGAAGTCGCTGATATTGGGGACAACTCCCCCCCCCCCCCCCCATAGTAAATAGCATATTTGTTGGCTCCGCGGACATTAAACTGACCTGCTTTGCGGAACCGGGTCAGCAACGACGCGACGACGACGACGACGACGCTGACGATGACGACGATAATGATCGGACATGGTACATTGAGCTTAAAGAAAAATAAGTATAAAGGATTATCTTAAAAAGGAAGGTTTCTGTTTCATACATACTGAGAAATAACATTATCGGTTTGTGTTTTACTAAGAATCACTTTGCGAGATATTTGAGGTTGACACAGCAGAATTTATTCATGTGAAGACTGAAAGTAACGACGTTTTAGAGGCGGTGGCTGCCTTCGTATTTAGGACCAGACGGTCTAAGAAGTGTCTTGGACTGCTTGCCCATGAAGCTGGGGCGCTACTGTCTCCCCAAACGTCGGTAACTATTTACCAGCAGATATGGCATAACATTTCACAAGACTAAATTAAGTTACAGACCAAGTGATGCACACTAAAACCACTTTTTATGTAGCTTTATTATTAAAATTGTTAAAATTATACCCCAACACGTGTTTCGATCCTAGGATCATCGTCAGGGTTTTTTTTTTTTTTTTGGTTGAAAGCTACAGTCACTTCATATACATGATTTTAAATATTCTAACGGCACTTTAAAACTTAAAACTTAAACGCAATCTACTATCTACAGTACTTTTACAATTTTACAACTTTTAACGAGTCTTTTTACAAGATTTTAACTTATAAGAAGCCACGCTGACACGAAGGGAGAAGGTGCTTCCACACAGCAACACTACAGATATCCGACAAGGAACAGCATACCGGACCACACTGCCAATAATTACGAATTTTACCGCAAATGTAATTTAATACTATCTTACTATCAATTTTAACAAGCTATTTTAGTACTATTTTAATACTATAATACAACTTTACACAATTTTTATACAATTTTATAGATGGTATAATAACCAATATTGACACATGTACATTGGTCTATGCACAAACCAAAATGACCCCCTGAAGATGGCAATATAGATTGCCGAAATACGTATAGGGGAAATCCTTTAATAAAGTAATTTGTGAAAAAATTATCTTTGTGCATTTGTTGGTGAATGATAATCAGTTATAATATATAAGTTTTAAAGTGCCGTTAGAATATTTAAAATCATGTATATGAAGTGACTGTAGCTTTCAACAACAAAAAAACCCCTGACGATGATCTTAGGATCGAAACACGTGCTGGGGTATAATTTTAACAATTTTAATAATAAAGCTACATAAAAAGTGGTTTTAGTGTGCATCAGTTGGTCTGTAACTTAATTTAATATGACGAAGATGCACGGTGTCAACAGTGTGAAATTTCACAAGACATATCTTCTTAACCTCATGACCCTTCGGATTCTGTAAGAATGGTTTATTTTTTGGTCTCCTTTTGGAAATAGGTCTGTCACCATTGAATCAGTTGCGGTTACTCATTTTCTCCAGGGTATGAAGGCTCTTTCAGATCTGCGTAAATTTATCTGTCTTCTTTGTTATACCATTGAATATCGTCTGCCTGCGTTTTGCTACTTTTATACAAATATAATTTACATCTTTCATGGACCTGAGAAAGTTAATTTCCAGTTTAGTTTTCGTACTTCTGTCCTTCCTAACTAGTGTTCACGTTTCTGTGTGCGGTTGAACTTAACACGCAAATTCCGGTGAGTCTTGCAAAACCTTATTGCAAACCTTAAGCCCTATTTGCCACAGACTATAATATTATGATTATGATATTAAAGATGATGGATATTGAAAGACTAATATTAAACTGAGGCCGATCCCAGTGGCCGTGCGGTCTAAGGCGTGGGTCTTCGGCCGCTCGCTTACTAGGATCCTGGGTTCGAATCCCACCGGGTGCATGGATGTTTGTGTTGTGTTTGTTGTATAAGGACGGTAGCATGGAACATAAAGTGACATGAAGGACGAAAAGGATTTAAAAAATGTACAAAAATGGATCAAAGGGAAAAAACCCCGGACAGACAAAAAAAAATTCCCACCGGGGGGGCATGGATGTCTGTCTCTTGTGAGTGTTGTGTGTTGTCAGGTAGAGGTCTCTGCGACGGGCTGGTCACTCGTCCAGAGGAGTCCTACCGACTGTGGTGTGTCTCGAATGTGTGATCATGAAACCTCGAAATGAGGAGGCCTAGGAACCCGAAAAGGGGCTGTTGAGCCATAGGAAAAAAAAAAAAAAAAAAAATTAAACTGATGATAATGATGACGATGATAAAATACCATGAGATGGAGTGGAGTTTCGTATATTTTACACATAGAGCTAAAAATAATAAGATTTTAAAAGTTGTTTTATGGTATTACTTGGGAATCAAAGTGTTTCTTACGTGGTGTAGTAAGGCTATATCTTTTTGCTAGATACCAGTTACGTCTTTAGTTAGGGTGCCGATACTTAATTATATACACAGTCGTAAGACTTTGAGTTGACGCCCTATAAATTTTTTATGTTTTGATTGTTCGCCCTCTTATTGTGGGTTGCAATTTTTTTTATAATTTTTCATCTGTTTACAGACATCGTTATCTAATGACGACAACCACCCATCCTACAAACGACTGTCATTTTACGAAAACTTTGCGCTACATTCCTCTCGCTGGCATATATTCAAAGTTCTAACACCCACATTGAGGTAACTGTTAAACACTTTAATTATCGCTGTGTAACAAATTTTTATTTATTTTTTGTTCCTCAGTAGTAACTGTTATTTCCTAATTCCTTATGCCTCAAAAGTATAGAAAATGGCTATTATTCCCCACAAGCGTTGCTTTTGTGACCAGGACAGTGATATTTTGAAATTGAAAGACCTCAACGACTTGATCAGAGATGTTGATCTCACCAAGTCCAATGCCGAGCTTTTGACGTCTAGGCTCAAGCAGTGGAACTTGTTGGATGAAAGTGTGCAAGTCACAGATCAGAGGAAGTGTCACCAAGCTTTTTCCAGCTTCTTCACCCGTCAAGATGGGCTCTGCTTCTGCCACAATGTGACCGATCTGTTCGAGGCAATTAGAATCGCCTGTAACCCGAACGAGTGGTGCCCCTTCATTGACAGCTCATCCAGGAGCCACAAAGCCGTGCTACTCCATAACGGGAACAAGTAGGCTACCCGTCTCTTCCTCTGGCTAACTCGGTGCACTTCAAAAGGGGCTCCAGCAAATAATTATTTGCTGGAGCTCCAATCGGACTGCGGCTATACACTGGTATGTACCTGCCAAGGTGTGTATTAGCGAGGTAACTCGGTGAGTCTAGCACACGTTCGCTGTTTCCTCGGTCGTACTAAACGAATGCTGAATCTTATAATAGGCCATGAATTTTTTACAGAACCAGTACTTACGTACTTGCTGTGTATTATTATCGTGTCATCTCGTTCGATATTGTGTAGCGTTTACACTTTAAGGATTAGTAAACGAGTATATTCAGTTATGGTGCGGATCACACGGAGCTGTTTGTTTTCGACGTTGAGTGTAGTGCCGTGTTCTTTTCGCTCTCGAATGCCTTTTTATACGATTTTAGTATTTTGAAACAAAACCCGTCGTTTCGTTTTGTTATTATTTTCAGGTAGCTGACAGGATGGGTGTTTGTGGGGTGGAGTAAAGGAAACAAGGTGGAAAATTCGTTAACTGGCCTGTGCCAGTCTACTGGCAAGTGAGCTGAAATAAAACGGGTGAGACGTGGCTAGCTTCGTTAAGTCAGTTTGGAATGAAATGAAATAAAAGTGTATGTTACACGCTGTGTGTCATGTTACGTGTTGCAGCAAATAGTTATTTCATACATTTCTGACAAAGCTTGATTTTATGTTCGAAAAAATCATAGGTGAATGCAGACACGGAAGTCGCAACGTAACTGCCTTATGTCCTTCCACCGTGCAGACAAAGAAGTGTCGTCACCAAAGTACCTGCACTCTAGCCAGCAGGGAAGGGCCGACTTACGGGTGTAACTGTATATGATCTGCAACAAAGATACATGAGGGCTCTGACAATCGAATGACCTGTCAGTCTGTTAAAACACGTAATGTCATACGGAACTTAATATGGTTACATCCAAAAGCAGATATACTCGGCTTGTGACTTTTTACACGAATCCCAGCGTTTCTGCTATGCTTGAAAACATTACTGGCAGGCTCAGTTATTTCAGTTCTCCCTCTCAGTGCTCCTGATATCTTCAAGTAACTCAAAAATTAAAAATTATTTGGTTCCCCTTTGCCCTGATATGTCCAGGTTCTATTTTTTAGTGTGAATCCATATTAACTTTACCCATAGTTTTTTTAGCACGAAAAAACACATTGTCCCTTAATTTATCACACAACATATGTATTGATGCACCTTGTAATGTTTCTATTGCATCTGTAACACGTAACCGCTGTCTGCCTCGCAATGTCCGTTACAGGTTAACTCTGTTAATATTAAACATGACTCCTGATTAATGCTGTCTCTATTACACGCCTTATCTGCCATTTTATATAGAAATTATTCAATACTGACTTCACTAAATAACTGCACTACTATGTATGTATGTATGTATGTATGTATGTATGTATGTATGTATGTATGTACGTACGTATGTGTGTGTGTATGTATATGTGAGAGAGAACATTATCGATAGTTTCTGATGTTAATATTAAACGTGATTACTGTATAATGTCCTCCCAGTGTATAGAACAAGTTTCTATCGCTGAGTACAAGCGAGAATATTCAATCACCACAACATGTTTGATTACGTCGTAGAAAGGGGAGGATGAATGTTGGGGGAGTGGGTACAGTTGTTACTCGCTATCATTGTTAACATATACATACAGTGACACATGCACATATAAAGGATAACCCTATACTATTCTGTTTAGTGAGGTACTTAGCTGCGTAAATGGAGCTTCCGTGTTTCCAAACGACGCCCATTGCTAACCTCTACCATCCTCACCCTTCAGCTTCCCTTCGACGCCCCCCCTTTCACTCTGCTGCTCTCTTTCTCTTTTCATAGTTGCAACGGAATCCTTGCTGCTCAGGCTGGGATGCTGTGGGGGTGTCCTCTCAATTAACAAGGACAAAGATTTTACTATGCAAATTGGTCTCTTGTTCCCATGGCAACTGTTGCTGAGTCGTGCAGGTGTGAGAGGGGTTCTCTCTTTCCTGGCTTCAAACCGATCTACCCGCTTTCCCTCTCTGAGGCGCGTTACAGCGAATATTAACGTAGGAGCTAGGTACGTAACAGCAGTTTCAGCGTTCTTTACACAGGTCTTTATATTACACCTCTACGATTTAATACTCTAAAAGTGTAAGCTTCTAAGTGTTTTTTGGTGAATGCCATCTCTCCTCTTTGTCTGGATTCTCGGTTTCGTGTTTTGAGGATCAAATTGTCAGAAATGTGTAAAGAAGCAGGAAACTGGACACATTAAGCTAATGAATGCAGACTGCAGGTCGCACACAGCTGGAGTGTTTTTGTCTTGGTTGCAACCCCACAAGTTTTTCTCCAAGAGAACTAGTTTCTGTTAAATTACGGGACTGGAACCTCTGTCATTTATAATTTAATATTACACGCTTTACCTGAAAACCTAAATTAAACGGCTGTCAGTGTACATGAATTTAACGGCCTTAACAAAATAATTACATAAAATTAACTGTAGTATTAAGGAGATATTTAGAATACAGTACTTTAAATTTAAAAAAACCGTCTAGTCTTTGTGTTAGCTTTTCTAAATTGTCCGGGTTTGGTTTGAAATATTTTACCTCAAGTTGCGACGTAATTTTTCGGAAATATTATGTTGTGATTCCAAATAAATCGAGTAGAGGCTATGGACCTAATTTTATTTTGCTACAAAACAGAAGGCTTGCCAAGCAGACCTCACAAAATATGATGGGCCCCATACACGCTCAGTTTTGCACAGTTCTCACTGCGAGGTTAGAACTTTGAAAAAAAAAAAAAAAAAAGCTACGCAGTCCACACACGTATGTACAAATCCAAAGAATTTTACTTTGTTCGCTAGTAATTTTGACCAGTTCACTATCGTTGAAATGTATTTCATGACGTCCACTGAGGAAACTATATGTAGCGACACCATCGCTACTGTTATGACAAGAAGGGGAAAGCCAGTCGGGAGAAGTCATTGGTCGAAAGCGTGGCTGCTGAAACAATGTGACTATTAACACATTAACCTGTTAGAGGAATTACGAATTCACCGCCGAGACTGGCACAATTATCTTAGAATGAACGAAGAAAACTAGTTGAATTTTCTGTCTGTGGTTTCTCCATTTGTTGAAAAACAAGATTCCTGCATGAGGCATTCAATATCCTCTCGTCTAACGCTCAGTGCAACTTTACGATTTTTGAAAACAGGAAGGAGTTATGAGGATCCGAAATTCTCAACTAGAATATCTCCGTAAGCACTGGGCAAAATAATTACCAAGACGTGCCGTGCTAATTGCAAAGTACCGAAGAATTGTTTTATGAAGAATATGACATGAGGTACATTTCTTGAACTGCATGTGGAGTTCTATATCATGTTAATCGAGAACATGTGGGGGTACGAGTTTGAAAATATTTCGGAGAGCACGCTGTATATCACCACGATGTAACACTGAAACAGATAATGACAATGATACGAGAACCTGCCCTACAATACAAAGGAGAGCGGGCAGGACTGCAGCTGATAGCGTGTCTGCTTTATACCCACATGAGTTAGTCTAGCTGTCCGTATAATTCTGTGTTTATTCTAACGATGGCGTATGACATTTGGGACTACTCGGATGTGGACGTTCCGAAAGAGCACAGAGAAGAAGCAAAATGTTTCGGAAACTGGATTGGTTTCCGTCCTTCGCTGTTTCTACCGGGCCCACTTGACCGGCCACTTCCCCACCTTTTTGCCTGAGGGCGGAAAGAGATCCAGTTTTCAGAACGCTATTCTGCTTTCGTACTTTCGGAACACGGGCCGACGGACAAGCCGAGAAATCCGGTAGTCCGAAACATCCTTACTTTACTGCAGCGCATTGTCTCTTATTCTTTAACTTGTTCTCCAAGTACGCCCTTCAGATAGACCTTACGTACTACAAAACTTGGAAAGGTAATATATTAAATCTCCATTCTTTTACGACACCCACCCTCGTCATGGAACGCGTGTATATGTCCTACAAGTTTATAACTTCCTTGGCATTTGCTCGAGGTAAGGAACATTTGGCCACTTGAAATCATCCTTCTGTCGTCTTCAATTAAACATAGAATACTTGTGTGTCCGTGAGACTCGGGTGTTGTGTCTTTGTTACGACGTTAACTGCGTAGTTAATAATGTGCTGCTACAATAAAATTCTGTAAATTGTAAATGCATGCACGGGAGCTAAGACAGAATTGCTTGGAGGGTTTGGTGGGAGATCCTGAAGGAGAGAGACCACTTGCAGACATAGGTATAGAACGGAATCTGGCTTAGCATAGGAACCAGTGGCGGGCTGTTATGAAAGCGGGCTCCTTAAATAGGGGTTTGTAAATAGCTAAGCAACTGTTATCTTTTCAGTAGGGACTGTGTTCTGTGGAATTATTCATCAACTTATATGTCTTGCTAGTCTTATATAGTTTTGAAACATTTGAAGAAAAGAAGGCGTTTAGTTTAATTTCATAACTTGCGGTAATCTATGCAAGCTTTGGAGTTTGTGTTCTGGGATGTGGCACCGTGTAATGTGATAGCTAGTCACCAACGTTTCGGTGGAACCTACTGGCTCCAGCCTCTATATATGAGGGTGAAAATGGAGGCAGGAAGGTTGTTGGAATAGTTGGTAACTGGACGATATCAGAATATACGACAACACGTCCCAAAAGACGGTACTCAGATTTCGCATGTGTAAGCCTTTGTATAGACGTAAAGATACAAGCATTTAAGGGCAAAGAGGCGTCCTTTGGGGGCTTCATAATATGGTTGTGATATGTCACTGATTTTCTATTAATTACCACTATATTAAAAAAATCGTACTTTGAAAAAAATGTCAGTTTACCAAAAATTTAGACTTGAAACTTACATTGCATCTTTTTTTTTTTTTGCCGGAAATTAAGAAATAAGACTTACTTTGTTATGGATTATGCCTTCTGATTGTTCGTACTGAAGGGAAGTAACTTATTGATACACCATGATGTTGGAAGCTAGCTTCTCAGCCAGTTCCTGAGAATTTAAACTCCCTCCTCATCACTTTGACCTTCCCCTTGATTTGTACTTGTTACCCACAGTTAATGGGTGGAGGTGGGTGAGATCTGTTTGGTTATGTGTGAGTGTGTCACGGTGGTGGTGCCGGTGACTGGTTTGCATCTAAAATGGATGAGACCATGAATAATGGAGTTCTTGTGTGTATGTGTGTAGGCTGGGTGGTGAGCTTCATTAGTGAGATGGATGGCTCCCGAACCCTGATACGGCACGCATCTGACCTAAGTCTTGACTTCTCCTTCCTTTCACCGCTAATATGTACATGTTCTTTATTCCTTTCTATTTTCCTTAGGAGCTTATCGCTCTCTGACTTGGACTTCCTTTAGTAAAAAGTAACAAGAAGTCGTTTATGAACGTTGAACCTTCTAAAGCATATAGGCGGTTGATCTTTCCCAACTCATCTTTACGGATTAATCCACTTCTGGTAGAAACAATTTTAAGAAAGGATGTCGTTTATTTGCCCTGAGGATTGTACAGTCGTACATTCTTGCACGTATAGTATGTTTGTCTGTTCCTCTCAGTTTGTTCTGAACAACTTTTTGTGAATTTTAAAGTTGTTCATTCCATGCATATTTTAGATCAATGTATTCAATGTATTGTACCAACTAAATGCACATGATTAGTTACGTATAAGTGTTAAACACGTAGCTCCGACATGTTTCGGTACAAGCTTACCATCTTCAGGGAGCACATTGTGCCAGGTATAAAACTAATTGCCAGCGATAAGCTATTATTTACAAGATTCCACAGTCTGTAGTAGGGTCCGTTGTTAATATCGTTTATGTATAAAAGGTATAACTTGTGCTCTTTTTAAAAACTTATGGTTAAAATATGATTAAAATATTGTTACTAATAAATATGATTTACGCAGAATAAATTAATTTTAAAATTAATTTCAGATGCTAAAGTAAAGGTAACGGTAAAGTTGTCTCTGTGCAAATTGAGGGCATGTGAGTGGATTGGGGGTATATCTCCACTTATTCTTAACCTCGGCACTAGGTGGAGATGAGTGGTCACTTCACGCTCCAGCCGCTTTGCCTCGGGAAAGAGCTGCCGGTACTCTGTGAGTACGAGGCTGGTTGGGCTCCAGAGCCGGTGTGGTCGCTTTGTAGAAGAGGAAAATATCTTGCCCCTGCAGGAATCGAATTCATTCAGCCTTTGGGCTAGACAGTCAAGTAATCGTGGTTCGATTTCCAGCAAGAGGAGACTTGGCATATTTTAATTTCCAATCGTCAGAGGTACTAACATTGCTGTAGTGTGAATTTCTGCGTTGGAAGCAGCACGGATATTTTTTGGCGTTCTCTGTGAGGTACGTTATGTGGCTGAAGAAACAGTTGAGCATCAAGCATCGACATGATTGATTGTAAGAGTAACGGAAAATCGTAGTGCGCATGTTAAAATATTCAGTGCTTTTTGGAAAGTAATTAAGATATTGACATATATAAGAACAATGGTAGAGCGATTTGCACTAAAAGTGTTACGCTGTGTGGACATTCGCTCGATCGAAACATGTAGGCGTATCTGTGAATAAGCATGATCTTGTTAGCCCTCATTTGTTTAAAATTAATGGCGTTGACTTTAAGTTTGGTAACAGTGTATTCAAGTGAATAGCGAATACTTTTAACAATAAGCCATGGCCTTCCTTGGATGCAACAGAATAACTTGTTATTCAGAGCAGTTATGGAACAGCTTAAAGCTACTTGAATATATTTTAGTCTGCATAAAACTGAATATGTTGGGATTCGTAAGCTCTTTTAACCCTGTCTGCCTGAACAGAAAGTCATGTCGTGGAGATACAAGTTACTTCAAAAGAAGCGCGTAGCCAATGATTTTCATAAAAAGCCGTCGCAGTTTTCAAATAGGAGTAAACACGCGGCTCGTACCGCAAAGATCGCTGTTTATTTCCCTGGTAGACGTTTTGGAGATGGCAGTTTGAAAGGGAACAGTCACATTGTACAAAATTTATCTGGAATTGTAAAACAAAAAGTTCGGGAAGATAGTGAAACTACGATTTCCTGAATTTGAGTTTCATGAAAGTGCTTAGCATAATTTATTATTTATTTAGTGAAACCCATTTATTGTGGCTTATTTAACAGCGTTGTCAGTCTGTCAGTGTGTTTATCGTTGAATAGGTAGGTGCTTGATTTATAATGAACTAGAAAGAACGTGGGAGGAGACAGCCATGACTTACCTGACGTACTATCCCTAAATTTTGCGGAGGGACTCCAATCCCACGAGAAACACCAATCCTCATAGTCTGTGTTCTAGCCGAGGTTATAACCGGGCATCTCCAGCATACAACTCAGAAACATTGCCGCTGGAGCCAACTTGCTGGATAATAATTTTGTACTCGTGTTCTAAAAATCATGGGATTTGTATTTAATGAGCATGCGAATCTGTACTGCAACGGAGAGTTTCTTCAGAGTTTATTATTTCCTGTTTTAAATAGTTCAAGAGCCTTTATGTTTATTTTTGTTCCTGCAAAGATAATCTCGCTGCATAGAGGTCAGGATCACTCCTCCTCATATTTTGTTGGATACTATTCGTAATGCTTCAAACGGAATTTGTATATCGTCATGAGATCTTTATTTAACATGATACACCTACCCCACTCACCCACCCCCCACCCCACCCCGCTCCCTCTTTCCTCCGAACAGCATCGTTTTCAAACTTATGTATTTCAGTTTTAACTTTGTTTAAGGTAGGGGTTATAGAGGGTTGATACTAAGGAGTAATAAACGTTCATGGTCTGATTTAACGTAGGCTATACCCCAGTATCAACTAGGTAGCTATATTCATCCTATGTATGTTGTTGTTCGTACATAACTTGTTTATAAACTTGTTCAGTGCCAGTCAAAACCAACAAATGCACAAGCTAATTAACAAGTATAAAATGTATTTACAACCCCTACATATGTTTCGGCAAATAAATTGACATACTCGGGGGGTATCTATCAAAGAATTACAAGCACGTACCGGGTCTCTTTCCCGGGGGTAAAGCGGCCGGGGTGTGGCGTTGACCACCCACCCCCATCTAGCGCCGAGGTTAAAGAAAGAGTAGAGCTATTCCTCTACTCCCCCTATGGGCCTTCATGGCCTGATCTAGGGAGAACTTTTATTGCATCCGCATCCTTGGATGCAGTACGTGCTTGTAATTGGTTTTGACTTAAACTCAAGATAAAATGCGCGGTACATACAACATAAAATTTGTTCAGTGCCAGTCGCATGTCTCCTGAATGTCTGAATGTGTGGGTTGCATAAAATACAACTTTTCAGCCATCTAAGCTTAATAGAGGAAGGGCGCTTAATTTGGGGTAGGGGGTACGTAGCTTCCTAAAGGGAGAAAGATAGCGTTCCAGTGAAATAATGAAATGCTGTTTTTATTGCGTACTGCATTTTATATTCGGCAGTGCAATTACAATGTACCTGTTTTTAACTACCAGTTAACACGTAGCCTCCTAAATGCGGAAGACTGAATTACAAACTCCGGCATTGCGCCACTGTTTCTTCATCGCAGTTTGTGGCGGTGTATTGAGGGTGGCGGTAAATCGATATACTGTGTGATAGGAATTACTGTTCACAGACTTTTAGTTGCGCTAAGTGAGGGTAACAGTGTATCGGGGTCTGTATTTGCAAGGAATTATTATTGGTTTATTGTGATTGTAATTGTTCATATTTTATTAGAACCACACAAATTGATCCGTTTCAGAGTCACAACATCCTGGATTTGCCCACTTCTTGCACATGACGCATCGAATCCAGGCTTGACCGTCGTGGTAATTCAAAAATAGCCCCATGCAGTAAGAGCATTTTTCATCGGCGTTGCCATCGGCTAGTTCTCCCCATTCGATATCCTCGTTAGTGTAACCGAGATAAACTTGTTCTCCCTGAGATCCTACTCATTAGGCTTAGGATTATATACATACTTCATATGTAAAATAAAACTACATGTAAACTTTCACTTAGGACATATGCTATAAATAATGTAACATATTTCATTATTTGTAGGATTGGCCGTAAGTGAAAGCTTAATATGCAATATGCAAAATGTGTATAATCCTAAGCCTACTGATGATGTTTCCTCAGACTTTTGAGCCTTTTATTGAGACGGTGCATTGGTTTAATTATTCAATTAACACTAAAAAAAATTCGGAAACACTCGAATGAGATGTTCCGTTATATCAATACCCTAGTTTTAACATGGCTGTGACATCATTCAGCAAACTTGCTGTCTTGTAACCATGGAAATCGGTCTGTGACTTACAAAGCAATGCTATTACAGATAGTCCTGCAGTTTTCAATACTCGGAAGTATTGGACTGTTCTGACATCTTACTTACCTACTTCCATTCAGAGGAGCGTCTCGATTAGCCTCTCCTACTTCTAATTTCCGAGATCCCAAATTTGTTTCCCAGGCCGAAAATTCGATGTCATTAATGAGATTTTTGGTGCATTTCCTCAATTCCCTATGAAATTCGGGGATTGTGTCTTAAAATTTACCACAGTTGCATCTTTCTCTGTCCTTTTAAATCATCGTTCACAACAGTCCTACTCGAACTTTATGACCTATACAATTGATAAATCATCATTAAATTAGTTTAAGAAGAGGATACACTTTCTGTCATTCGGTTTACTGTCACGTGACATAAACGTACACTTCTGCTTCACAAATGAGTTTCCGCGCCGTTGCGGTATCATCGCCTCATCACCGTGCCAATACTAAACTGCTGTTTTAAGACTGTTGCCTCACTACCGCAAGAGATCGGCACAACAGGGGAAATAACTAATTTTGGCTTCACTGCCATTGAATAAAATGCAGTATCACTCTGCGTGTGTTTGTGTTTGCTTGTTTGTTTTTCCATTGTCCGTTTTATATCTGTTTTTGTAAGGGCAGAAATTCAAATTAAAATAGCGTGATGGCGGGAAAACTGGGAAATGTGCTTGAAAGTGATGCGTTTTTAAGTGTCTCCATTGCTGTGATTCCTATGAAGCTATTAGCAGATGTCGTGATCTTTCACGAGACAGTTCAGCGGTGTCTTGTTAGAGAAACCTTTGTTCTGTGATGCATGGCTATGTCTCCGCCGTATTGGCACCATTTAATGAGCGTTATTTACACCATCGGCAAGACAGCTGTGTGATTATGTCTGTAAACGGTTTTACTTGTACTTTATACTTTATGTTGACCAAGAAATGAAAAAAAAGTTTAGTTCGTGTATACTTACAAAATGTGGAAATTAGTAACTAAAAATTCGAGTTCATGCAGATATCGTAAAGCCCACCTCAGTGTTCTTGATGCTGTGTTTATGTAATGCAAGTGTATATTAAAACAGTAAACCGTATTTTGATTCTGGGATTGACGTGCTGATCTTGTGCGCATGTGGTCTTAGAATCGCATCCTGTACCAGCCAGTATATTTTGCTTGCATAGAGTGTTACTACTATTATCATTACTAAAAGGGCCTCATAATAATAATAATAATTATTATCATCATCATGATCTCTTTGGAGCGTCCAGGCCAGCTCTGAGGTCCACGCAGCCTCCTATTCAATGAGGATGAAGGGCTATTTCCTAGGGGGTAAAGCGGACTGGACGTGAAGTTGATCGCTTACTTCCATCTAGTGCCAAGGTTAAGAATGAGGGGAGCTCTGTTTTCATTCCTGCATGTGCACAGGGGCAAACTTTGATTTTACTTTACCTGTTCGCACTAATTGCATTCATATCACTAAGTGTTTCGTGTATAACTTCAAAAAGGTTCACACCCCTGCCACGTACTCGTTGTTTTAGTTACGTACCTTTCGGGGAAGGAGGTGGAATTCCGTAAAGTGGTAGGTTATGTCATTAAACTAAACATAAATTATTTATTTATACGAACTTTATCATGGGTTTTGTGAAAACGCATTGTAGTTGGTTTGAGTAGTTTCACGAGTGCTCTGAATTCAGTGATAATGTCACTCTGGACTGAATCGTGCACTATTCTTTACGTAACTGTTAAACTCTCCTTTTTTCTTCCGTCCCTGACGAATGCAGAATATCTGACCAAATCATTGATCTGTGAAGTCGAAATCAACACTGATGGTCTCTGTAACTTCGTCTGCACGGCAGCTAACATTTTGAGAAGAATCTGGATAGCATTTTGTACGTAATTGGTAACAGTGGCGTGTATGGATAATTACTACAGCCTGATTTGTCGCCTTTTATAAACACATAAATTTAAAGACTTCGTCTGCTTTTGTGACAGTTTTTCTTATTCGTTTCTTATTCTGAGTGGAATTAATGAATTTGTGAATCTCAGCTTACATCCTCCTTGGATTAATTCTGCTGAAAATGTATCAGTAAATAGCGGTTTATACCTCCTAAGCATTTCTATACCGGTCTATACCTCAAATTAACTTGTATCTGACACTACAATGCTCAGATCTACGTTTTCAGGTATGTCTAACGTCGGTAACCCCTAACTAATCATAAAAGTCGAAGGCGGATTTGTTAGAAATGTCACTTGTAGAATGTGAAAGGCTGATGATATGACGGAACGCTTGAGTTCTTTTACATTTGTAGGCAGTCGGTTGCTATACGTGTAGCACTTGGGACAGTCATAGGACTGTTACTGAGGGCAGACGTAAAGCAAACGTCCAAATACATCGACAAGTGAAAACGTAAACACTCTGCAAATTAGGCAGGGAAATGCCGCCTACTACGAGAAATCGCTTCCGGTATTGCAAAGAACTTTTACTGTGTGAATATTAAGACTGTGCACTTCTGTAACTTACATTAATTCACGTAACAATTTCGTATAGATTTATCAGTTGTCATCCTTCCCTTTTCGCCGGAGCACATAAGTGTTAACCTGAAGAAGGAATCCGTGCCTGCATTGTTTCAGCTAAGCTCTGTAGACCTCTCATTGTCTCCACCTACCGTAATGAATTAACTTGTCTCCCATCCCTATCGTTAGAAGTGTAAGGTGAGGACAGGTGAAATTTGCGTCGACCAACGGTGAGACCCGAACGTGGGCGCATCGTGGACAGTGGCAGTACTTAAGGAGTCGATTGACTACGCATTCTAGCTTCGCGTGAAACCTGTCTTTTGTATGTTCACTTGTATCCTCTCTTGAGCATGAACCTTCATACACAGCAAAACCACACCAGCGACCTCTTAGAAATTATATACGATACCCTAGCACTAACACACACTATTCTCCTAAACGCTATATGAGTCCTCTGTATAGGCCTACGAATAGTCTGTCCCTAAATAGCGAGACTTGAGACATTCCAAGTTGTAAAACTCATATCCGTTTTCCATTGCTACGGTCGTCTGATAGTCCGTCGATGTCTGGGCCCTTGTAACTTCAATAAACTGCCATATTTTAGTGTCAGGAGTGGTCGAACCGCCTCAAACTCCTGTCTGTTGTTCCCGCGGGTATTTCCATGTACTCGGATCTGCGGTACCCTTAATTTCTGGAGGCCGTTTCCTCTATCTGCAGCGTGCAGACGCGGTATTATATGGTGATACTTAATATGGAATACAAATAAACATACATACATACATACATACATACATACATACATACAAGGCCGTACTGCCAAACTTTGAGGCCTCTTGCAATAAATTGATTTAGGCTTTCTTTATTTCATCTGTTAGATAAATTGTGATTGTGCGTCCTCCTTCATTCCCTTCTCTCTCTCTCTCTCTCTCTCTCTCTCTCTCCTCTGCATTACCAAAGTGCGCAAGACTTTGGAAAAGAGATGTACCGTTGAGGCCCACAATTACGTACAATATTACGAGAGTAAAGAGTCTCAGCCGAAGTATTTCTGATGCAGAAAAAATTAGATACGGTATCCACGAATATAAGAACGATTGACATTCATGGGATTCAAAAGTATTATATTGTTTATTTTTAACAGCCTTACATCCCATTTTATTGCCCCCTCGTAAGTACTTCATTGTCATAGCTCTGTCACCCACAGTTTTTGAAAGATGCGGTATAGGATTGTAAGAGATGCGTCACTCTTTCAGACAACGTATTTTCTGTGCTACTGTCTTCAGAAATAAATCGCAGAAAATGTTCCTGTAACTACTTCCGCTTCACGAATGCTGGGTGTCCGGACAATTGCAGACATCTATTCTTGGCAACTGAAGTCTGGCATGCAATTCGATGTTACGGAAAATACCCGAAACAGATGCTGCAGCGTGAACCAACAGAAAGCTGAGACCGGGGGAGAATTTGGAAAAAAGACGGAAGAGGCGTGATTCGTAAACCATGAAGGGACGAAGGAGAAGAAGGTTTTATTTTCTGTACTGCACAGTTTTCATATTAACTTCTCCAGACAACCGAATGGAATAATTTTGCACTGTGGGAGCTCAAACAGGCAATGGTCCATTATTCCTGAATTAGATTTTATCATTATTAAATTTGTCCTAGAAAGTGCTTTTGCGTTTCGTTAAAAGATTTTAGTGTTTCGTCGAATGCCATATTGCTGTTAGCTGCGTGCATTGCTTATAATCAAGTCTTTCCCAAACATGTTGGGACCGTTCGACTTTACTCATTGTCTGAGAATATATGGACGAATATTTACTTCTCTGCGTTTTGCTGTGCAATTCATGTGGACGGAGTCACCCCGATGAG
Source organism: Reticulitermes speratus (assembly GCA_021186555.1). Taxonomy (NCBI): domain Eukaryota; kingdom Metazoa; phylum Arthropoda; class Insecta; order Blattodea; family Rhinotermitidae; genus Reticulitermes; species Reticulitermes speratus. The sequence continues at coordinate 31,013,998 of JAJKFL010000003.1, read as the reverse complement.
ATTTGAGTGTTCTAAGGCAACCCATTTTTCGATAGCTAGTGTTGTCACGAGCTGAAAAGTTTACAGCCTTAAGAAAACCATTCTTTGAAGTAACCGGAAAAGTTGTACTGTATCACCATTCTTCACGTCTATTCGTTGTATTCTTGTATTAAACGTCTTCTCGTAACTTTATTCCTTTTAGGGGCAGTAAATTATCATACCTGATTCGAACAAGCACGTGTCTTACCCTTACACATCTTGTAGCTTCATTGATAGGCTCAGACCATGTGGTTGGGTCAGAAATTTTAAGCGGTTTGTCGGTAAGTAACTCATTTCCGGCCTATTGACAGCTTACGGCTGTAACACTTTACCCTAAAGCATGCCCCTCTTCTTACTCCACGGGAGGCCAAAGTGTCAGAAACTTATCTGCAGATCTTTTCCGCCCCGTGGGTTTTCGGTTTCTTGTTTTAAATTTGTGTTTTTGTCTCCTGTTTTAGGCCATGTTTTGTGATACGTAACTTTCTCACTGTCACAATTGAACCGCTATATCCTGCAATTCACGTTTTGCTTCATACCGGAAATCACAATATTATTTTTCGATGTCAGTCGTAAAAAATACTGTCGCTACTAACCACAGATTTTCATTTATTTTCCACATACGCACAACCAGTAATACCTATGAAGAAAGAATTCTGCCCACCCCTTGCCCAAGATCCACAGTCATTAACTCATTGTCAACTCGTCATTGTGTGTGTATTGCCTTTAAGGAAGTTGTGCGGGACTGCTGAGTAGTGTTCACTTGCTGAACATCACGATCGACCGATCTTTGTATCTTGAAACAACTGCTCTGGCGCAAACAGTGCCACACATAAACAGGTACGTATAATTTGAGCAGCATAATTTGAAGTGTGTTGAAGTGGTTTGGACGCAGGGACTCCGAGGGTGCGGCCTCACACTACGCAGAGTGGTGTGTGTGTGTGTCGGGATGATCCTTCATACACACACACATTTATACACATATATACATACATACGTGCATACGTACATACATACACACATACATACCTACATACACACGTAGTACGTACGTACATACTACATCCATTCATTCATTCATTCACACATGTGTACGCTATACATACATACATAGTCGTACATACATTCATTCATTCATCATACATATGTACGTACCTACATACATACGTACATACATACACACATACATACTTACATACACACGTAGTACGTACATACATTCATTCATTCATTCATACATGTGTACGTACGTACATACATGCATGCATACTTACATACATAGTCGTACATACATTCATTCATTCATCATACATATGTACGTATCTACTACATACGTACATACATACACACATACATACTTACATACACACGTAGTACGTACGTACATTCATTCATTTATTCATACGTACGTACATACATGCATGCATACTTACATACATAGTCGTACATACATTCATTCATTCATTCATCATACATATGTACGTACCTACATACATACGTACATACACACATTCGTACATAGTCTTCACATCTTTAACGACAGTACGTTAATTGTCGTGCCTTATGTTTATTTGATCATTAGTAGTTTGTTCAGCAACGTTATAAGTAGCGCATTCTAGGCCTGTGTATGTTCGGATGATTGGAAAATGGTGAATTGGCAATAATGTGGAAAGAGCGGTGGTGCCACAGTTTGAAATATTGTTACTGGCATTTGCTTTGGGGTCTGAGGGCTGCGCTCGTTCTGTGTCGTACGTTACTGGTTGTTTTATTTTACTGTATTTTCGCGTGTAACGCTGGTTAAGCATTGCTGTGTGCGAGTGTAGTTATGAGTGTAACTTCCGTCCCTCTTGTACCGTGCTCATTGACACACACATTTGGCCACTGCACGCTGCCTGCGAGTGTTGATCCTAATATTTCTGAACACGAAGGTCTAAGTTAAGGACAAGTTTTATTCAGCTCAAATGCACGAACTAGGGCATTCCTGAAACAGTGCTAGGTGAACAGCCTGGAGGAAGGCGTTGAATATGATTTGAAAACAAAGAAGTTCTGCACAGATCGTTTATCGTACGGAATATATTAATGACTTCAAATTTTGTACAGTTTCGGGTACACGTCCAGGTTCATTGTATTTGTAAATCAGTTCCTGTCTGTAGTTGTGTGATTTCTAGCAGGAGATTACAACTAATTGCCGGCATGCAGGGGTTGCAGTTTTTGTTATTGCTGAAACTCAGTTTTATAAGGCGACGACAGTTTGTACGGTATTGTGAGCAAATGAAACTGGAGGTAGTTGGAGACAGAAAAACAGGATTCTACATACATACATACATACATACATACACACACACACACACACACACACACACACACACACACACACACATATACATTCACCGATCCAACATCCACGTAAGTGGGATTGGATATGGAATTCGATACTAAGTACTAAGATACTAAGTATGGAAATTCGCAGGCAGAAGTACATAAAACGAAGGAAATAGGCGTTAAGGAAGGATTAAGTATGGCTGACCAAATTTTGGAATACTAGTTTACAGAAACAAACGGTGACAAATAAATGAGGGGTGCACTTAAAAGAAAGTACTACTGAAGGGTTGCGAAGCCGATAAGATAATGAACTGTAGGAAGATTACTCAAGAACAATTGATTTAAAGTGGGAACAAGTAAGGAAATGTCCGCAGAACGTAACACTTCTGGCGCCTTCATTTTTTTCTTGCCTATTCAGTAGATTTTGTATTTGCGAGTGAATGCGAGTATTTTAAATGTGCCTTTCCACGTTTTACACAACACACACTGTCAGATTTCTCCGTATTTTAGCAACAGATTTACAAAGGGTCATAATCAATCTCTCGTTAACGTTGAAATACGATAAACGGGGTCATTTACAGTGGATTGTTCTCGTTTGTTATGTTTAGATTGTGAACTTCTTGTTCGGTCTCAGCTCGTGCCGTACAGAGAACACAGTCAACCACTCACGGAGACGTATTACAAATATATGTAGGTCTTCAAGTAAAGTGCCTGAGTAAAACCCAAATATGAAATTTCACGAAAATCGTTTCATTGGGGAGTCGCTCTGTTCCATGCGGTTCAACATAATGATGCCAATGGTCATTTCGCGAACACGCCTAGAAGGAAAGAACCAAGAAGAATATGATTCATGGCGAGGAGGAGGAGAAGAAGAAGAATAATAAGAAGAAGAGGAAGATGATGATGGCGGCAGCGGCGCTGCTGCTGCTGGTGGTGGTGGTGTTGAAAGTCGAGGGTTGTCACTTGTTTATTGCCCAGACTTTCAGCAGAGATCTCAAAACTTCACGTCATTGCTTAGAAGCTGGCTGGCAGGGTCACGTTGTATCTAGACGGTTCTTTGTCCCGAGGATGTCATTTTTAGTGTACAACAAAACACGCCTTTCTTTCATGTCCATCTTTTAAACCTTTCATGGAGCCTTATTCCTTTTCTACAATTTTACTGTTGACAGTTGAGTTTAACAGTAATGGGGAGGGTTGTTTTTAATGATCTCATATCCTGGGTAGGGCCAGAGCCGAACAAGATGGCCGAGGCGATTTCATAAAAGTACAGACGAATCCCTTGTTTATCTGAAGGCATAACCTCAGCCGTACATTAAACTTTTCTACCTAAATGCTGTTCTGCATAGAACAAAGAGTCTCTAAGATGTTGCCTCCTGTTTTTGTACGCTTGAAGCTTGTGTAGCATCACATTAATTTCTGTCAAGTGTCTGTCTAAGCCAGGTCTGTCATTGGTCGGTTACCAACGAGTTAAAGCCTCTGCATCGAATAGTATTTATTTTGTTTCTTCCTATGACAGTCCAATTAAACTCTAAAGTGCATCGTTTGGAATTACTCAGTTTATATGTTTTACTAGGAAACACTGATGGTAGTGCGTTGTTAAACAAAATTAACTGGCATCTTGAAATAGAACAGAAAGTTATGGGCCTAGTTTCTTCTCAGTTGCACGTTTGTATTCCTGTAGTCAAGAACGTATTGAGGCATTACATTGGAATCTCTATATTTCAGATGGTCTTTCTGTTGTTGCGTCATCTAGTACACGTTTGATGTCGCAAGTGAATTTAGGCGTAATAACAAATACATTGGTGTGTTTTTTTTCAAGCTTTATATCTTTGTAGGCACGAAGGAAAGTGGGAGAAATTTTGTTCGATTTCCGGAAGTCCTTAATGCTGCACCTTTTAACTAGTAACCACCGTGTAGTGCTTGCGTCTGTTTCGTTACGATCACAGACACTTCCGTTTTGGGTATTTCATTCTGACGTTTGTCGTTTTCAGGACATATCCGGTTCGAATCTCGTCCGGGTCGCCGACTATCCTGATTGAAGTTGTCGTTATTTAACTCTGTCTCTCCAGGCAAAACCCGTGATATGTCCTTACATTAGGCGACGGCCGCTTCCTTCCACATCTCTCCAATTCACTGCAAGCTGTCATTCTGTCATTTGACGCTGTCTGTCCGATAGCCACATTGAGTTAAGTACGAATAATCAACAAGCCGCCAAGATTCACGCCTTGCCAATGCGCGAATGACATGTTACAAAGGGCACTTGTGCAACAGCCCAAACTGAAGATAATTCGTTTCACCTTCTGATGTCTCAGTCTGTCTTTTACCAACGTTTTCCCCTTTGCCTTGGTTACAATTTAACTTCATCTCTCTGCATTGATTCACTTCTAAATGAAAATGGCTAACGTCATCTTTCCCCCTGTCCACCTCTCTCTTCATTCCTTCTCCCTCTACTGGCGGCAGCACCTTTATCCCACCCTTAACTCCGCCACAAGTAATAGCCAGATATGAAGTTGTTAAAGTGAAATGACTTCAAATGGGTCTCAATTACCTGCCCTGAAAGGGGAGTGTGGGGGTTTAGAGGGTGGAAAAGGTAATGGCATCGTTCCTACTTAGATACGTGAGGGAGGGAAGGGGTGTGTAAGTGTGGAATGGTTACGGGGAAGGAGGGAGGGGGCCTTAATTGAAATCCTCTCCTCCCCGCTTTCTCGTCCCACCTGAACTTGGGGAATGAAGTTGTGTGTTTGTGTGTGTGTGTGTGTGCATGCGTGCTATAGACCCGAATACAAGTGTTGAGCTTTGAGCTAACCTCAGCATTTCGTCATATGCTACACCTATGGTGGTCCCTGCGTAGGTCTCTTGTTACCAGTCGAAATGTGTTTCAAATATTGGTACTGTGGATTAATTCGCAATGTAATTTTTACCCCAAATTATGTATTTTATAAGAAAAGACAGGATTATAACATTATTTGCGCATGTCCATGCATATATCACCCCTGCAGACGATTAATCCAGTTTAAGTGTGAACATCATGCCAGCTGAGGCCTTCACACCGGTCTTTAATCAACTGCAGTTTTATATTTGCATCCAGTTTTGCCAACTGCAGTTTTCAATACGTAGGCCTATCCAGTTCCCCCGTCTCGGTATTTGGTTTTATGTATTTGTATGTTTTAATTTGTGTAGGCCTACTACACACAGGCAAAAAATCGACGGCTTCCGCACATTTGCTGGGATGAGGGCAGAAGCAGTGGCCGGAGCCAGTTTTCTACCTCTCAGCTTATCAACGCAGTGCGTGATTTGTGAGTCTGACATTTTACAGCCAGTAGTAGCATAAGGCCCGGTGCACACATCCGTTTTTCTAACATGCGGTGACGCTGCGTTGCCGCTGCGGGGCCGTAGCAACTCAGTTCAAACCAACGCAATAGATGGACGTACGGTGACACAACGTCGACGGAGGTATGTGTGCACTACCCAACTGACTTCAGTGTATCCCACACCGTAATTACGGCAACGCAGCGTCACCGCACGTTAGAAAAACGGATGTGTGCACCGGGCCTAAGGTTGCCGATCCCAGTGGCCGTGCGGTCTAAGGCGTGGGTCTACGGCCGCTCGCTTACTAGGATCGTGGGTTCGAATCCCACCGGGGCATGGATGTCTGTCTCTTGTGAGTGTTGTGTGATGTCAGGTAGAGGTCTCTGCGACGAGTTGGTCACTCGTCCAGAGGAGTCCTACCGACTGTGGTGTGTCTCAAATGTGTGACCATGAAACCTCGACGAAACGAGGAGGCCCAGGCCTATATAGGGCTGTCGAGCCATAGAAAAAGAAAAAAAAAGTAGCATAAGGTTCGGTTGATTTGAGACATCGTCTTTGATGGGCTCACCAGTGTTAATAGCGACAACAGCCATCTAAACCCCACTTTTCCTTATGCCTCGGCCTTCCCAACAGCGGTGTTTTTCATGAACGTTACCGCCGCGGTTAGCAAGGGGTTGCTGTAGGCCTACTTTATAATGCCCCGCTATCCGTCATACCGACAACACTATCCCGGTTCTTAAAAACCCGTATTCCTGGAAAAGTACGCACACAAATTGATCAATAAATTGTGTTGATCATTTACAGATGTTTCAGAACTTGAAGGAAATCCTGCTCTAAATTTCTGACTAGACTGCATAATTATAAATTTATAGTTCTTGTGAGCACTGTAAGGGAATTCTGCACATACATTGATCACTAAATCGTGACTTTTGATTAATAATTCTCATCGCAATTTTAAGTTGTCATACGTAAGGTGCTCGTAATTTTAGGTTGTAGCCCCGGTGGTTTTCACATTGTGGTATTCTCTGTCATGATGTCGTGTAGTTGGATAGGTGGATACTAAAGGTGCGGAGGAATATTCTGTGTATCATGAAAATGGAAGCAATATAAACAGTCATTGCCTCTTCCGATAGTCCTTTTTTCTACTTATTTCATCACAGATGATCCAGTTATTTCCAAAACTTCTTGTTTCTCACGGTTTTTGTCAGAGCAGAATTAGACTGTTATGTACTGCGCAGCTCAGCATACAGATCCAGTTTGCTGCTACGATAAACGGTCGAGTATGTCGGGGTCAAGGAACTCTTTTCAGCCTTTACCTACATCATTGATTATTTTCTTACAGTTGTCATTAAACATTATGTAGTAACAGACGTGCCTGAACTGAATCCTGGCACAGGGGCCGTGAGTGCAAATGTTAACCCATAATTTTATCGAAACGAACAAAACTTACATTTGTATTATTACATTAGTAATTTCATTCCATCTTTATGGAACCAAACAGCCCGAATTTTGTTTTTAAATGGGCGGGGGATGGGATGTAAAAGGGATTTCCATCCCTGCGGTCTCTTTTATCCCTGGACCTTGATGGAGTGTAATATGATTACCGGGAATAAGCCGTTTCGCTGTTTAATGACTCGTAATTCGGAAAGCGGATTCACTTGAGTTATTCCCCTTATCCTTCCTTCATTGTGTGCTCTACCCGTGTTACTGGCTGACACCGGTAACATGTAACTCGATCGACTGTTTCTGAAGACAGTTTAAGGGCAGAATATCTTCAGTGTACGTTACGTGATAGAGAAAAACAAAGGATAATGAGCATGTTATGTTATGACTTATTCCACATCCTCTTGTCTTGTGACAAAATTATGGATCCATGGAATGTATATATGTATGTATGTATGTATGTATATTATTAAATACCAAATTCTGGAGGTTGCTAGAGTAAAAAATAGTGCATATATGTATATATATGTGTGTGTGTGTACCTTCTGTTATAAACTGGAAAGCATACGAAGGAGATGAACCCTTCTGTTTTAACAAGAATGCTTTATATGTTTTACTTCAACTTATAAATCCTTTTTGCATTTTATTCAGTTTTGTCTTCCTCATTTCCCTCAAATATTGTTTGATTGATTCTGTAAAGCCAGTCTGAAATATGTTACGATGAATATTTGAGACTGCAGCTTTAGTGCTGCCTGTGTGACTGATAAGTACACTCAGGTGGTGTTGAGAGACTTAACAGTGAGCAGGCCCAGCTGATTCTGCGTCTCTCTGGTGTCTCATGTACGCATTAAAGGACTACGTACTGTTGATGCTTCGTGGTTGTTGAAATGTGTTTTCGGAAGTACAACATAAAGACGATCACAGTAGTCACAGCAGGTGGTTGCACGTTCCGAATGCTGGCATCGGTGTATGCGCTCTGTTGCGACGGTCCTGCCTGACGTTCAGGAAGTAATACCGAATGCCTGAGGATTCACAGTTTCAGCAGAAGGCTGAACGGGGAAAGGCCTGCTGACAGCAGATAAGGTACCGTAAAATCGCAGTACCTGGTCTACATTCAGTTATGGCAGTTACTTTTTGTACACTATAGTGTTAAACGGTTTCTTATCGATTTTAAAATTATTTGTTCCGTGCATTTTGAATCAGTATTTTCGTTTAATGTGCCGATCCCAGTGGCCGCGCGGTCTAAGGCGTGGGTCTACGGCTGCTTGTTTGCTGGGATTGTGGGTTCGAATCCCGCCGAGGGCATGGATGTCTGTTTGTTGTGAGTGTTGTGTGTTGTTAGGTAGAGGTCTCTGCGACGGGCTGGTCACTCGTCCAGAGTAGTCCTACCGAATGTGGTGTGTCTAAAGTGTGTGATCGCGAAACCTCGAAAAACGAGGAGGCCAAGGCCCCATAGGGGCTGTCGAGCCATAGTGGGGGGGGGGGGGGGGGGGGGAAATTAATTTAATGTACCAACTAAATGCACTTGCTGTACATGATATTACAGTCACTTCACTCCGACATGTTTCGGCATGACAATGCCGTCTTCAGGGAGTACATACCAAGGTTAAAACCATTTATAGTAAACTGGATGACGTCTGTGAATTTCATACCCTTCAATAAAATCTGCTGCTAATAACAGTTCTTATGTTAATAAAATAGCCTATGTGAATTTTCTAATGTAATGTAGGCACTCTGTATAAGTCATATTATAACACATTTAAATATAAAATATTTAGAATATATAAAATAAAATTAGATACAAGACTGAGGTGTGGCAGTATGTATTCAAACGTCTGCTGTATCCTCGTTCCAATGCGAACCATGTCCCTGTATGACAAGTTGTACAAGAGTACTCAGTTGCCTTCTGTACACACCATACAACGTGTCATACAGGGACACAGTCTGCATTGGATCGAGGACTACAGTACACGTTTGAATATATAATGCCACAACTCAGTCTTGTCTCTAATTTTGTTTTATATATTCTAAATATTTTATATTTAAATGTCTTATAATATGACGTATATAATATCTACAATACATTGTAAAATTCACATTGGCTATTTTATCCACATAAGAACTGGTATTAGCAGCAGATTGTACTGAAGGTTATGAAATTCATAGACGTAATCCAGTTTACTATAAATGGTTTTAACCTTAGTATGTACTCCCTAAAGATGGCATTATCATGCCGAAACATGTCGGAGTGAAGTGACTGTAATATCCCGTCTTGTAAGTGCATTTAGTTGGTATATTAAATGAAAACATTCTTACCGCTCTTTCGCTGTAGATTAATTCCTTGTAATTTCAAGCGAATGAAGACCCTTTCATGAGGTTTGGTAATTGTGCTGCAGAAAATACTGAGGGGAACCACGCAGAGATGGTAGTTAATATATTTTGTCACCACTGATGCATTATTTCATAAATTATCTTCTGAACATCCTTAAAATCACCCTTGTTGGTGTTTCATTTTGCCGACGCTGCAGTTACTGAGTTTCTGTAGCGTCGATGGTAGATGAATGTATGTGATCGTGGAACACTGGTGGATAATACTAACAGGAAAAATCAAGGCACTCCGAGTAAAAAACATGCCAGTGTCACTTTGTCCACCTCAGTTACCACGTTTACACCATATTCTTCTGATTCCTGATTTCCTAGGTCTGTCGCGTATAACTGGTGTAACTCAAACGAATCATTATTTTCCTGCCAAACAACTTTAAAGATTTTAACTTTTATAACAAAGATTTGCTGTTAAAAAAGTGTTTTGAAATGTAGCCTGTAAGATTTTGTTATCGAACTGGCCTACTTCTGGCTGTTGGTCACGGCGTAGTTGAACATTCTTCTGTTCTGTTTCAGGTGCCGTCTCTTTGTCTGTCTACTTGCGTTCCCTCCGTATAAACATAGTGGGTTAATTCACTTTAATCTTTACCTTCTGCAATTCGCTTCCGCTAAATAAAACAGAATTGAAAAAGACAAGGGAGACAGGACTTTCTTATGTGTGCAGAGAAGATAAAAACGAAAAGAAAGCAGCTAAGAAGTGTAAGAAAGGGCGACTAGAGAAGCGTACAGCAATGAAGATGAAGGGACCGGATAATCCTGTCTTAAGGTTATAATGAGAAGCAAGGTGCTGCTTCTTCTTGCGTAGTGGAAGGGAGACGTAAATTAGGCCTCTAATTTTAATAAGATAGGCGGTTAATGCGTTCCTTCTAACTTAGGTTGTCAGATATAGTACGATGCTTACCAACACGTGAACAGCGTTTAGGGAAACAGTATAGTCATACTCACAATCGAATATTTCTTAATTATTTCCCCACCGTGTACCTGGGCAAAGTCTTTGTAGTTCTACGTAGGTGGGAAACATGAAACGACTTACGTGCTTGAGGAAATGTAACACATGCTGTGGCGTAGCCTGTTATTTGTTTTTTTATGATGCAGGCAAAAGGACAACAATACGAAGTTGTGTTAATGTTAGTGCTAAGAAGCAAAGTGGAGGAGTAGTTTGAATTCGGGAGGTGCCTGGTTTGAATCTCGATCGGGACACGGACTATCTTGGCTGGGGTTCTTTCCTTAGTCCCTCCAGACCGGTGCTGGGATATTACCTCAAATTGTGCCGCGATGGCATCCTTCTAAATCGTTTTAAAATTTGTTTCACAGTATCGTGAAATCATTCTATACCATGCATGCTGTAGGCGTCTTGAAAATGGTGTTTAAGTGCTCGTCCATCTTACCCCCGAAGTCAGACCATTGAGCTGTATTGCCTCCAAACTTCCGAATCTGCCGTTTTGTGCACCATATTGACCATTCTCTTTTTACGAGACCACGTTTCAAATTAACGACTCCCTTTGTATATCAGTTAACTTACTGAGGAAAGTCACCTTTATTGTGTTTAACCGAAGGATCAAGTTTTGGACAACTCTGAGACATAAAACGCTTCCTTCGTATTTGAGAAGTCCTGGTTCGAATGTCGACCTGGTGACCGCTTATGTTGGCACCTAGTTTATCATACACAGTCATCCTATGATTCGGAACTATGTAACTGATACAGGTGAAATTCGTTGTTAAATAATTCATAAATGAACTGGACCCTCATCATGTTTCCAGTGAACCGAACACATCAAAGATGGTGTTACACTTCAGGTGTGTTTTTTCCCTTCCTCTGTCATAATGAAAGTATCGCTGTCTTTAGCTTATTGCCAACATTTAATAGTAATGGCAAGTTAAAATACTTCTCCCTGTTTCTGTCTAAAATTAAGACACGTGTGTTAATGATTTTACCCAATGTTTTATGTGTTTTTTTAAACCGTTGTTTGTAACAGTTAAGTGTGGTAGTCTGGAACGTATTAATGATGCGAGTTACCTTGTCGTAGCAGAGAATTGTGATTTCTAATTAGAATAACTGATTTCTGGAATTGTCATCACAAACTTAAGAAATCGTGATGGACGTTGGAAATCAGAATTCGGAAAAATTGTTATTACAGGAAACTTGTAGTTCAGCTCCACCGTATATAACTGACATACTTGATTATCAGTAATTTGCGACTATGTCCAGATCACACAGGAGAGGGTCAACACATTTGCTATGTCACAGTCAACTAGAGAAAGTGATGAACAAGACAGGCAATGTACGTATAAATGTAACATTGAGGTGCATTCGCGTAACCATTGTTGCCGTGGAAAAGCAATAAGTATTACATATTCTGAGTGTGTGTCTGTAGTCTTAGTTATCCAACATGCAAAGCGCATGCGCCGTATTATATTGTCATTTGTGGCCTCTACGGCTCTACAGCATTTTTCCACATTATGTCATAGGCGGCATGATTTTCGGAGAACAGTTATTGAACATACAATGCGTGTTTTGATTTACTCTACAACGTTTGTCTGAAACATTTCTCATTATAAGAACAATTGAGCGAGATATTATCATAGATATACATAGGTCGTCATGTAAAGTACCCGACATTCTTGTAAAATTTTAATGAAAGTTGAACTTTCTTGACAGATTTTTGAAGAATTCTCAAATATAAAATTTCATGAAAACCCGTCCAGTGGGAGCCGAGTTGTTCCATGCGAAGGGACAGACGGACAGACAGACAGACAGACAAACAAACAAACAGACATGACGAAGCTAATAGTCGCTTTTCGCAATTTTGCGAACGCGCGTAGAAATGAAGTTCCAGAAATGAGCCTATGAGACGTGGTACGTCGTGGTTGTTAGGCAGACGACCCGCTGATGGACTGAATAAGAGGACAGTTGACGTTCGGCTGCTCGAGCGATAACAGTTGAAGGGTGTGAAAGAACAAACCGAAAAGGAACGTCTTTAAAGAGATAGTTGTAAAAAGTTGGGGTCAGAACAAGTTAAGAGACGATGAGCAAGAAGAAATACAGGCCTGTGTAAGTTTATGTAGAATGGTATGTGTCATTCACTGCAGCTATAAACATCCTACTTTGTTATGCGAAGAGATGATGTAAAACACACGTGCGGACACAATAAACGGAACAGAGAGGAGGCTATAAACTGTATCACTATCATCGACGATGCTGCCAATGCTAGGCGTAATAATACTAATGTGAAGTTGTCCGTGTGCATGCGTTGCTGGCGTATGGGGGAATGGAGGTATAGCGCCACTCATTATTAACCTCGGCAATAGATTGGGTGGAGTAGTAAGCTTCACGGCCTGGCCGCTTTAGCCCGGGGGAAGTAGCCTCGTGTACCCACTGAATATGAGGCTGTGTGGGGCCCAGAGCTGGTCTGGACGTTTTGGAGAAGAGAGAAATCTCTTGCCTCTGAGGGGAATCGAACCACTTTTCCTCTGTTATATGGTCCATGACGTAGTTGCTATACCGGCTGCGCTATCCCGGATATTGATGTTAAGGCGATTACGACTATTACAAAGTTACTAATCATGCTTAATAATCATTCAGCAGATACTGTATTAGAACCCCGAGACCGACTGCAATGTTATGTGTTCCTCAAACTTTCTCATTATACGAGGTAATACGGGAGCGGTACTTTCATATGTTGGCTGGCCACCACGTTTCTGAACCTCATCTGTTTGGTTCATTATTACCTAAGATGGTCACTTTCTTCGTGTGCTTAGCATCAGAAACACTGGATTAAATTTGTATCATTTACCCAGTTCTTTGCGAAGCAAGACTGGCATTGAGACTCCCATTACTGTGTTAAATAAAATTATTGCATAACACTACCAGCGCAATGTAACATCATTGCACTGGAAACAAATTCTAGTTAGTTTGTGGCTTCAGTGCTCTGAGGTCACTCTTATTAGCAGAGGTAATTTAGAAATGACAGCGAAATTCAAAATGTGGAACTGGGGGATTTCTACAGGACGTACGATAGGGTACTTGGCTACCATAGGTCTGAGAACAGACGGTAGTGGCTGCTGGTTGCACAGTAGCTAAGCTGTTGGAGATAACGAGATTTTGTTGATGTATTGCCCCTTTTTTTCGTTTAGTTTTCGTTGGATTCGGGTCGACGTCTTTTGCACTGAATACTTTGTATTGTCGTGTAAGGCCAGACATCAATATTATGCAGACATAATTTAAGGCGTATAATTGTACTTACGAATATAGAAGCGAAAAACAGTTGGCTTTTGCACAGTATTACAAACTCGAAGACACGCACTGCTGAAGGTATGTTGCCGGCAGAAGGCTAGCAGCAACGTAGATGTCACTTGACTGCCGGCATGTTGGTCTTTATTAAAATCAAGATCTATTGTCTCTTTTATCTTTTCCAGATCGCTTGGAGTTACGTTTAGGATAACATGTGGAGAGTACAGCTTCCGTGCAACTCCTTCCCCACTCTGTGTGCTAACAACCCACCTATTCATACAGACAAGCACTTCCAATCTCCAACTCTTATTTTACATCCTACATGGCCCTCTGTTGATTGATAATGATAGGCTACTGCGTTCTGTGCGGGTGATCATGACGCAACGACACTAATCACACTCAATTTTCGTGTTATCATCTTGTAGCTATTGTTAGTGATTGGTCAGCCATTTACTTCTCTCTAGAAGCCTGTGCAGAATGTGGTTCTTGCCTCGTATTCCTTAATTTTCCTTCCACCTGCCCAGTTTTTACGTGAGATCGGATATTGTTGGCAGTTATGTTGCTGTATTTAGCTGTTTGTGCACCATACAGATAGTTAGTTGGTTAGTTAGTTTAAGAGTGGGAATAAAGCGTTATCATGTAGTCTGCATATAAGCCGAACACACAATTTGGGGGGCGCTATCAAATATGCCTCTGATATTTCGGAATGAAAGTGACAAATGCTAAATATCAACGGGGATGTTTATTTATATCAATGTCGAACGTCTACAATCACAGTGCTGGTGTGCAGCTTTGAACCCTACCTGAATACTGTACGTGAGTCGCAGAGTTGAAACGTGCTATAGCCTATGCCGTAAACTTCGTCGCAAACCAGAAGTAAGCATCAACTTCAGTTACATTTTGTGTCACAAAATTCAGCACAACATGATGATTTTTAAGTAGCTGAGAGCGGTATTCAGCTCAGTAGTCGATGGCGTGTAGCGGATCACGAACTGTTGTCTTTTAGAGAAGTTGGTCGTACAGTAAAAACGGGTGAAATCCAAGATTTAAATGGCCGCACAGTTGTATAATTTAACAAGGTTGTGGTAACGAAAGAGAAGTTTGTTTTTAAATTAATCCTAGTATGGTAATTCTAAATCTGGACGCAGATATTATCCACCACATCAAAGTTTTGAAAAAAGCTCTTAATTTTTACTTTCGCCATCCCGTTGTGTTAGGTATAATAACAAGAGAAATAAATTGCCATAGACTCAGCTAATGATTGTTATGTCTTTAATTTGGCAACATTCTTCAACCTCAGAGGGTCACCTTCAGGCCAACAGTATAATATACATAAACGGAATTGTGTACAATTGTATTAAATTTGAATTAAGATCTCAGTCTTACAATTTACAATGTATTCTATAAAATTGTAAAATTGGGATATCTCAGTTCAAAACTTAATATATTTGTACACGATTTCTTTTATGTACTTTGCACTACTGGCCCGAAGATGATCCTGTGAGGTCGAAACATGTTGCCAAATTAAAGATCAATTTGTGTCGACGGCAATTTATTTCTCTTCTTAAAACACTTAATGACAATTTGTATACGTACGACCTACGTTTATAGAATATGCATAGCGTATTGAATGTTGGCAGAACTGAAGAGTTAAAGCCATGTGTGATGTTAGACTGTGAGGATATGATATTTTATTAGGTAATACGTGTACATTCATGCGTTAACATATATTGCATACAATAAAATCAGATGTTAAGTTTTGATAAGATGTGTGCGTGTTACAGTTTTGGAAATGTAATTTTAGGCGTTCTTTACGAAGTAAAAAAAAGAACGCCTTATGTAGAGACCACGTCCGTCGGTCCCGTTTGTCGGACGGTCGTGAAATTCAGTATTGGCGTCGTTTACAAGAAGTTGTCGAGGAAGCGTGCGTTTGGTTGAAATTGGCAGTCATACTTTGCTTAACGGCGTAAATAAATGTATTTTACGTGTACTTTCAATATATCTTGATCGATTTCGATACATGTCGGTACAGAAAATCAACGTCTATTGTCGTTAATCATTTTCGAGTTTCGGGAAAATCGATGTAGTGAACGCAATGCTTTACGTAAGGGCGTAAATGAGTTTCTGTCCGTACTTTCCATATTTGTTATCCAATTTTGGCCAAGTTCGCTATAAAGAGATCTGCGCGTAATGCTGTTGAGCAAATGCGAGCTCGGTGAAATTCGGCCCAGGGAACGCCGTACTATTCTTACGGGCGTAAATGAAACTACATTTACGCGTGTGCCATAAAACTGTATATGACATTTTGAAAGTTAGGAACCCGTCGGTAAATTGTGTATCACGTTACGAGTATACCATTTGAAATCTTGATGTGATCAGTGCCGAGTCAGTCAAAACCAACTTATTTTGCATGTGTTATAGAATAAATGAGGCGGCCAGGATAGCGTAGTCAGTATAGCGACTCGCTACGGGTTGGACAGTTCGGGGATCGAACTCCAGGGGGGGGGGGGGGGGCGCGAAATTTTTCAGATCCATACAGACTGGCTTCGAGGCCCATCTAGCCTCCTGCACAATGTGTACCGGATCCCTTTCCCGGGGGGTAAAGTGGCCGCGGCGTGGCGCTGACCACCCACCCTCTTTAGCGCCGGGTATGGGTAGAGCTATGTCTCTACCTCCTTCCTGCCTGCTTTGCATGTAACGGCACAGCTTTATCGAATAAATGTGAAAATATGTTTTGCGGTGTAATGGTTTATAAGGTTTACCATTTTCCGGTACCTTCATCAAAGAAATGACGATTGCAGACCTTAGTGAAGTGGAGTGGCAGAAGTCTCTGTAAAGATCATGTCGGAAGCCGTACTGTTAATTGCTCTAATGTGATGAATGGTGAGACAGGGAATGATTGCCATCATTTGGTGCAGAATCTTTTGTCTTCCAGTTTGCTATCCAAAAATATAAAGATTAAGATATACAGACCTGCAATTTTGCTTGTTGTTTTGTATGGGTGTGAAACTTGGCCTCTCACGTTGAGGGAGGAACATACCCTGAGGGTATTCGAGAGTAGGTTGCTAAGGAAGATATTTGGGCCTAAGAGGGACGAGGTAACAGGGGAGTGGAGAAGACTACATAACGAGGAGCTTTATGATTTGTACTCTTACCGGATATTATTCGGGTGATCTAATGAAGTAGGAGATTGGCAGTGCATGTGTCACGTATAGGAGACAGGGGAGGTTCATACAGGATTCTGGTGGGAAGACCTGAAGGAAGGAGACCATTTGGAAGACGTAGGCATAGATGGGAGGATAATATTAAAATGGATATTCAAGAAGTTGTTTTGGGGGCATGGACTGGATTGATCTGAATCAGGATGGGGACAGGTGGCGGGCTCTTGTGAATTCGGTAATGAACTTTCGGGTTCCCTAAAATGGGGGGGGGGGGGGATTTTCTTGGCTAGCTGAGGACCTGTTAGCTTATCAGGAAGGACTGTTACATGGAGTCAGTTAGTTGGTTAGTTAGTTAGCGAATGATGGTGTGTATTAGACGATGTAGGTAACCACATTGTGACGATAATAATGGTACTGTTATATTAGTAATCATGTGGTAGTTTAATGAAGGGCTTGGCAACAGCAGGAAGCCTGTTAAAGGTAACGCAGATTATGGAAAAAATGCAGATAACCGAACAATAAAGGAAGTAATGAAAATAATAATTAGAACGGTTTCCGAATAAATAGGCACATAATGAATTGCGAAAATAAACCTGCGACCGAAACAGGCTGAAGTTTCCAGGGCACCTGCTGCTGCACATGACATTAGCAACATAAGCAAGCCTGCTACCGGCTGACGCTGTACACGTAGTAGTGCTGTACGTAAGACGTGTAGACTTATTTTTGTTATTTTCGTTACAGATTGCGAATATACCCATTACACAAGCTGGTATGACTTCGCTCTAATAAAAATTTTCAAAATGCATCGCGCCATTGAATTTTCGTTTACCTCACAAAGAGCTTATTACAAATTAGTGGAAATTTACAAGATTTGTATTTCAGAGGCATCTCATCGTAAGAGTATCTATACATTATTTTGTCACTGTTGCTAGTTATTCACAGTACTAGCCTGTGTGATGTTTTGTCCTCAAAACTCTTGTGTCCTAAGTGCTTGAAAACTACAAAAAGTGGTTACTTAAAACCGACTGTTCAAGAGCAGAATAGAAAGTTGTTTCTTAAAGATTCCAGTTTTCCGAGATGTTACGCTGTGTCGACTGGTAAATAATTTCCGACGTTTCGGAAGGGCATACTGCCCACATCTTAAGGGTGTATCGCTTCAAGAATAAAACTTATGTCCATTGGTAGGACCAACCGGTTAATGCTATTCGTATTTAGGGAAGTAATGGATATTTATTGTGAGACCCATACCAAAGACATAAATTCACTGTGCGAACAAAGTGTAGGATTTCTTAATGTTACAGCAAGTCGTGCATGTACGTAGTTACTACTGGGCTATAAATGGCACGTGTTTCAGAATGGCGTACGAGTGGAGAGCGCGAGCCTGATGTAATAAACAGCTTTTAAGTGCGTTCCCATAGTCGCGAAAAGCGTCTGTTAGCTTTGTCATTCCCGTCCGTCCGTCTGTCTCCATGTATCAGCTTGGCGCCCACTGGACGGATTTTCATGAAATTTAATATTGGAGACTTTTATGAAAGTCTGTCCAGAAAATCCAAATTTGTTGAAAATCGGACAACATTTTCGGGCACTTTACGTGAAGACCTGAGTGCGTTTTATTGTCGCTGCAGATATTAAATCCCCATAAAAGCGCTCTCTTCGAGTGAAATGATATCAGGCTGTTAGGATAGCCGAGGAGGTATAAACATTACGCGAACGCACCGCAGTGTTATCTTATACTACATTGCCTATCTTGTTTTCTCGCTATTTTGCATATCGTAAGTAACTGGACTTACTGTTCACGTGCTGCAAGTAAAATCTGTTGTTAAAGCCTGTAATCTTGTTTGTGCGATGAGATATTTTTGAGACATTCGGTGTGATGTAAATGTTGATTATGGACTACATAATATGTAAAGACCAAAATTAACTCCTTTGACAACTTTTAGCGTTCACCTCAATATTGAAAGAAATCCGTTCATTTGTGTCTTAAAAATACCAACACGCATGACGTGCCCTTAATGGTTTCATATTATGTATTTTGTGCAAGGAACGCTTAACGAAATGCACCTCAAAGAGACAGTGATACTGATTCAAATAAATTATCTCATTCCATACTCACATCCTTATGGTTTTTTGTTTGTGACATAAACATATGTTTGCTGTTCGAGATCTTATTACTTATTCAAGGAACGCGTCTTATCTGTCTGCCTGTCTGTCTTACTGTGTGTGGCGTAATATGTGCTAATACGCATTTTGTTTTGTTTCAGGTAAGGCGATGGGAAATATATGCACTGTGATATCCATCTAGTAAGTAAGAACCTGCATATCTTTCAAGTCGTTTCTCGTGCAGGTGAAGTTCAGTGTTACTTATCAACGGCTTTTTTTATTTTTTAACTTCATAGACTTACACCCCCTACGTATACTTACTCGTGAGCGCTAGAAACGTTATAATTTGATGACAGCGTAATACGATATTGACTGAAATCAGTTATCTTGTAGTTTTATTTTGTTACATTTGTATCGAAATGTTTGTGTATATTTCAGTATGTTACCGTGACGAGGTTGAAACAGGTAACACAAAGAAACGCATCAACACAATACGCAGTGGGTTATTGTAAAGGTTTATCTGTTTAAGCTTATTTCATTTTCTTTATACATCCAACGTGGAAAGACAAATATACAAAAAAAACACCTAGAAGTTGCATGAAGTTTTTTTCCAATCATTTTATGCCTGCTATTACTGAGAGAATAATGTTATTTTGTATTTAGTCTTAATAGCCCATGTGTTTGTTTTTTCTAATAACGTCTGAACTAGCATATGAATTTCCTCGAAGCTTGGCATGCAAACAGTGCCACTAGAGGCCACTAGTTTCAAAACACAAGGTAACAAGTGCTCTGATACCGAGAACTGAGAATATTATGGCTTCAGTGTACACATGACACATGGGTAACAGATGGTACACATCAGACCTATACTTAGTTGCAATTGAAACTCAACCGTTTGTACCACCGTGGTATCAGGGCTTGTATCCCGGCGTAGAAGTCGGTATCAAGTGTCTAGCCAGGAGGTGACATCTCGCTTCACGTCGGCGCACGTTGCAAATCGTTGCCAGCAAGGTGCTTCGTATGGGGTCCAGAGAGACGGAAACCCCGAGGCCTCTTACTGCCAATATGGTCTTGTGACTGGTGACGGTGCTAAGGCTAGGAGGTCATGGACCACACTCCTCATACTGCCGATCTCGCGTCTAGTGATGTGTACCATCTGCTGCTCATGGCCCATGTAGACATCGAAGTCAGAATAAAGTTCTCGGCATCAGATTGTTCGTTACGTTATTTTTTGAAAGTACGTGCTGTTTAATTTCGTACCATCGATAACACCAACACGACGGCTGTGCTAGGGCAGTAGTGCTGCTGTTAGAGAGTATCATATGTCACCGTTTTGCAGGTGTAAAGGAGTAACACAGCGACAGCACGAAATCTATATTTAGTTTGCGCTATAAATGTGCCTACAAATTCCGTATGAAGCTAGTTTATATGTTAACATTTAGCACTGTCGTGATTCCTCAAACGTTTCTGAGGTCCAGTCGGGCAAATGGAACGCAGCGGGGAATGTGCATTGGTGGAAATATGGCCATTGATTAGTCAGCAATTTGTATAATCATTAGTTTGTAGTTTTTTGTAGCCACGAAGTAAAGATGGAATTTTCTGATGGATAATAGGTGTGAAAAGTTCTTGCCAGAACCATCGTTTATTTTTCCTTTAATTTCCGTGATTTCGTTAAACATGAATATTAACTATACAAGTATTGTTGACTCATGTGAACTGAAGTTTCACAACACTCCTCATTATAAAAATTACCTCATGTAAGCGATCGTTGACCTTTGGGCGCGATGAGTGCCAACTTTTGATACCCTCTATGAGCGTAAGGGTCATCGGTGATGAAAAACAGATAACACCAACGTTATGCCACGTTGTGTTGAACTCTTTCCTGCTTTCAATAAAGCAGTGTCATCTTGTTTGTCCCCGTGTCAGTCTCAGTAGTTGTGTACTCTGAGTCGAATTCGCGTTTTTGTTTTGAATACTACATCACATTCTCAATTCTCTCTGTATAGCCAAACCATTATTTAACTATTTATTTATTTATTGTACTTTACCAGCTTTTTATTGTTCTTTCTGCCACCGTAATGCACCATGAGCGAGTAGTAGTAGTAGTAGCAGTAGTAGTAGTAGTAGTATAACGCTCTGTATTATGAATGGGATACTTTTATTTCAATCTCAACCGTCGTGTTGCACTTAATCCTAAAATGATACAGCAAAACTTGAGCGGCTGGTGGTTGAATCCGCACAGACACTGGGAATATTTTTCATTATTATTGAAGGGTCCCGCAGCAGATGCTATGGACGCACCGCAGCCTGAAGGCTTATTGTGCGACCCTGTGAGGAAGATGATGAAGATGAGGTTTTTCTGTTTTTTCCATTTTAATGGAGCACCGGTGGGATGAAATTGACAAGGAAAACCGAAGTACTCGTACATGTAGAAAAACCTGCCCCAGTGCCAATTTGTCCACCACAAATCCCACATGGACCGACCCGGGCCTCCGCGGTGAGAGGCCGGCGACTAACCGCCTGAGCCATGGCACAGCTTCCTTCACTGGGCACCTTTCTGTAACCGTATGTCCAATACGACTCTTTGGCCAACCCGATCGTCCATTCAGAAGTACAAGTTGCGTTACGTCTGACCTGCCACTCGTGACACCGTCTGCTGCCGAGTTCGAAAGCACATTTCCACGCTTCTATATATTAGGCACAGGACGTAATCGGAAATAGAGATTACAGAGAACATTCTTACATACCTTGAAGTTCAGGTATCTACTGAATGTCGATTGCTTCAGTTTAGAATATTAGTATCGTATTTCAGTCATACTAAAACTTATATTTGTAGATATTCACAACAGAATATACACGCTATAAGCTGTATGTTTCATGGAATAATTTTTTACCGCTTTGTCTTCGAATAAGTCGTCAGTAGTCTGCGAAATACAACTCTTGAGGATGGGACTCTGGTGCTGAAACATGCACGACGTATATCGAGTATGATGT
Source organism: Reticulitermes speratus (assembly GCA_021186555.1). Lineage (NCBI taxonomy): Eukaryota > Metazoa > Arthropoda > Insecta > Blattodea > Rhinotermitidae > Reticulitermes > Reticulitermes speratus. The sequence goes on along the minus strand of JAJKFL010000003.1, from coordinate 30,992,041 downwards.
AGTTTGAATATACAGAAATTTAGGTCGTATTCGGACTGACATGTGTTACTAATAAAATAATAATGAAACATGATGCAAAATTACATTGCCTATTTAAGTTCAGAAATTTCACTTTAGTGTCAAACAAAGGATTTCACTTTGATGTAACGTAATGAGTATTTAGGGACAGGGTTGCAATCTTGTTCTTGTAGGTCAGGATTGTACTGTCGGATTTATGCTTTGTGCAATTTAGAGTTTAGGTTAGCGATATTCAAACCTGGTTGGGTACGTGAGAGTCCTCTAGTGGGTCCTGAACTCGAAGAGCAATCAAACGAACTTCACTTCTTAAATTGGATAATGGGTAGGTACTGGTACTGTCTGGGTCGCAAGGACAATGTGCCTTCACATTTTGTGGCAAGAAACGGATTGGGAACTACTTGCTTGGGTTCTCGCATTGCGAGAGACCTTAAAATAATCAAAACGTATATTTTTAAGTTTGTTGTATTGTTTTAAGGGCCTAAGTTGTTCTTGCAGCACTATTCAATTAAATTATAAAGAAATTGAAATTACGTTATGTTAACAAATTTGGTTTAGGCCTACTGTTGGATAGATTATAATGTCTTTGTTATTTATGGTCATTAACCATAGGCAATTTAGAGAATTAGAACCCTTTTATTGACATTGTCATTTCTATTAAAATATTAGTTTTTGTTTATTATGTGGACCCTTAAACCGGAGGTAGCTCAGAGCCCCTGCCTTTATAGACAGTCTCACAGGGACGGTTAATCTAAGCCAGTGGTATTCAACCTTTTTTTGTTCGCGTACCCCCACATATAATTTCTCTTCAACTTTGTACCCCCAGAGTTGTTGGTGCATATTTCAAGTTATACATAGTCTATAATCTACATCTAAAATAAGTTAAATAAATTACATCCAAAATAATGTATTAAATAATAAGTTTTAAATGAAAAAAGGAGAATCAAGCTATTAAATAACAAATATGTTAAATTAAGTTATAAACCAACCGATGCACACTAAAACCACTTTTTAAGTAACTTTATTATAAAATTGTTAAAATTGTACCCCTACACGTGTTTCGATCCTAGGATCATCGTCAGGGGGGTTTATTGCTAAAAGCTACAGTCACTTCAACTATAGCTTTTAGCAATAAACCCCCCTGACGATGATCCTAGGATCGAAACACGTGTAGGGGTACAATTTTAACAATTTTATAATAAAGTTACTTAAAAAGTGGTTTTAGTGTGCATCGGTTGGTTTATAACTTAATTTAATATGACGAAGATGCACGGTGTCAACAGTGTGAAAAACAAATATGTTATTGCTTATCATATAAAATTAATATAAAGAAACAAATGTATTTTAGCAAAGCAAAATTATGTGCACTATGTGGAATAAAATGAAACTAGCCGCCCAGATAAGAATCGCATAAAGGAGACAGAGAGAGAGAAATGGCGCTCTCAAATCGCATATTCTTACGTTCGGGTCTCTTGTGGCTAACCGTAAATCTGGCCCTGATTATTCAGTGTTTATCATGAAATAATATATATATTTTTTTTAATTTTATGTCCCCCCAAAGAAGTCTTCGCTTACCCCGGGGGTACGCGTACCCCAGGTTGAATACCACTGCTCTAAGCAGCAGACATTAAATCTGCCTGCCCGGACAGACATTTTATCTACTATGAAGTCGTGTTCTCATTTGTTATCGGAAAACTATCCATTTTTTCGTAGGGAAATAGCGGGTCTTCTAAAATTTGGAACCTTATATGAACGAAAAAGTACGAGCATTCACACAGCCTTACCTTTACGACATTACGACAACGATACTTTCTCTGAAGTAACGGAGAATTTTACACGTGAGTTTTTTTTATAAAATTTGTAGGTTGTTTGATGACTGAGGGTGAATTGTGAATTATACGTTGGCCTGCAGACATGCACGTTTTACTGCGGCTGTTGAGATGCACTGAAGCTTAGTTCAGTGACTTGCTCAATAACACGACACATAGACACGAAAGGAGAGCTAATGCAGGCGGTGTAGGATTCATTCTGATAAGTCAGTGGACTTTTAACTGGCGTTTTAGATTTGAATTATTGTTGATATAGCGTCAGTTAATTTTAATAAACAGAAGGTCTGCCACATTAAGTTTACGTTGACACTCCGAATTCTTTTAGAACATAACGATTTTCGAGTTGAAGCAGATTATATTGGCGTGCATGTCATTACCTCTTTTCAGCCTAGTGATTAGTGTTTAACACTAAAAGCTGTGTGCATTTTGTCCGCACAAATGTGTTTCTTATGATTCCTACAATAAACAACGACCGTTTCCCTGTACAGCATTCACTGAATTTTTTTTTCTAATGGAAATGCATTCTCTTCTTTGTGAGGGAAGAACTGAATATATATATATATATATATATATATATGTGTGTGTGTGTGTGTGTGTGTGTGTGTATGTGTGTGGATATGAGTGTACGTGCAGGAAATTGTCATGAGTAAATTAAGGAACACTGTGAAAATCGCAGTAAGTTATAAAGTTGCGAATGCCATTGTAGGATTGGTAGTTAGGATAGCGATTCTCCAGTGCGGTAACCAGCTGTCCTTAGTCCCACTAATAAGTTAGGTTTTGTTGAATTTTTTCTCCCAAGTCTTGAGAAGAATATCTTCGCATCTTCAGTAAATTCATTAACGTTTTTACACCGGTGCTGTGGGGCTGTGCTACACGACTCCAGCCCTTCACCTTCGAATGTGCGTCTGTGCGTGTGTTGCTGCGTATGTAGTTTAGGTTTTGCGGCTCTTCGGTTAGTTGTGGAAGGACCTCCAGTGTGCACGATCCCATTTAGGCAGCCGTTGTAATTAAGGTAATCACATTTTGCTCGCGCTTTGTTTTAAATCGTTAATTAATAATAATCTTACTTACAGGATTTGTTTTACATGTAAATGGTGCGTGTTTAAATTATGTGACCACAGAAAAAGTTTGTAACCTTTAAATGCGGACACGGGAAATGCTAAGCAACTGGGAATTCATATTGAATGTGTTATGATTTTTTGATGCTACATGGACGTGCTTACTTGTGCATTCTTTTGCAGTGATTCAGAGTGTGTGACATTGGATGGTACGGAGATTTGGACGCAAAGGAGAGGAAAGAATAGAAGGGTGGAAAATATCTAAAAATGAGGGTTTCATAATTTACAGAATCTGGTTTTCACCAAATATTATTATAAGGATGACTAAATCAAGGAAGGTAAGATGGGTTGGCATGTAGCGCGCAGGGGAGATGAGAAATGCAAAAGAAATTTTAATCGGAAGAATCGAAGGAAAGGAACCACTTGACAAGTCTGGGCGCAGGCGGAAGAATAAGTTGTCGGTAAGAAGTCTCAAAATGTACGTGTAGCGTCTGTTTCGGCGCGTTCGTTTCTCTGCCGTTTCTAACAACGACACCATAATCGATGTGAATTTCGATGCTCGATTTTGGTGCTGTTCCTGAAAGAAATACAGTAAGAACACCTGCAAAAATATTTAAAATATCTGCAGACCAGATTTCAGTTTTTTCACACGGAATCTTAATGGTACAAAGACTGTTATTTTCGTGATTTGTGTGTTGTGTTGGTTAAAACCGTCATATGGACTCTTCAGAATTCAATCCTTCTGCATGTGTGAGGAACGGGAATGTGAATGCTCTTGCGCGCCGAAAGGCAGGTAGTTTTTCAATGCAAAGTGGTTCCTAAAACTGCCAGATCGCACATAGGATAACAGTAAATAGTAGGCCTAATTTATGTGTATAAAACAGCATGTATCGTAAGCCTGTTTTTAACGAACTCTAATTGTGGCATTCAAGTGCATTTATGTTTGAAATAAAGTAATGCTTGCACAATCGTCTTTCGCCTAGCATTTCTTCAACTTTATACCTACTACACAGACTGTTTCAGGAGGAATCTGCCATACTTCGGGAGAACGTTCCTTAGGTTCGTTTACATCGATATGACCAAACATGCCTATATCCGAATTTGAACGGTTGCGGAGATAATGACGCGTGAAAAATGGGGTATTCTTGCGGTTCTACATACTGTACCTATTTAACGTGATGCGCAGGGTTGTCCTTGAGCCGATAACCTAGCCAATCCATGCGTAGGCGAGTGTGCTGTGTAAAGTACTTGGAACTGCAAGGATGATTTATATGAAACTACTGCGACGTTTGCTTACTTAATGTATTTATGATGTCACTGAGATGTTAATTGGATGTTAAGTACAAGTGTTAACATTGCAGGAACTACAAATTTTTTCTCGTTTTAATATGTATTTGATATTCAATAAATGTATAGCAGTTCTCATTCTTTAGAACTTCTCTTGCGTTTTCTCCGTAACCGTTCAAAATCCGATGTAGGTCTTTGGTTATGTCGCTGCAGTTTAATCTAAGGAACATTTTCCCGAATTAGGGCAGATTTCTGCCCTTAGGAACAAGACCAAAAGGAAGACCCAAGACAAGATGGAAGGACCAAGTGCATACTGACATGAAGGAGCTGAAGATCCAGTATACCCCAGATAGGGCAGAATGGAAGAAGCAGCTATATCGGGCCAAGGACCAGTGGAGTCTGTAGAGCCATCGAAGAAGAAGAAGGACAGATTTCTCCTGAAACATTCTGTATGGTATATTCTCTAGTAATGTGAATAGAATATATTTTTGTGACTGCTGTTTTTCATAATTGATCCGAGTATAAATTATAAAATTAATCTCTTAAACAGTAAGGTTGTATGACGTAACATAGAAATTTAACCATTTGTTTGTGTATGCCGATTTATGAATATGGTAGATTTCAATTTTTATTTTGGTTGTTGATTATGATCTTTTAAAAAAACACTACCTATGTTTGCTGGTTTCTTTGAAACAGCAAGTTGAAAACTGTGCATGTAAATGCGAGTCGGGTTGTGCGTGTATGTTTGATGTCCTTAAGCTTAGTGAAGGTTGCCTCAAAGAGCAATGTTTCTTCAGACAATGCCGTTTGTTTTAGCAATAGAACGCAGTGAATGGTTTACTGATTGCATTGGCGTTTTATGGTAAACACTGTAGTTAATGGTCCCTTTCTCACCCCTCGCAACTGTACCCAGATTATTGACATTTGTTAGACAGGATTTCTGCTTGAAAATGTCTTATTCCGGAAGTGAAACGAAGTTTTACTAAAGTGGATTATAGAGTTAAATTTCAGTATTACTTACTAACGGTATACCGGCTACATACATAGTTGGCAAAAGCATAACTCAGGCCAGTGTAGTGTTATCTATTCCGTAAACCTGCTAGGCAGAACTGAAACTAAATATGTATTGGCAGGTGCCTAGAGGAATTCATTCCGTACCAAAACCCAAAATGCGCATCCAATGCCAGTGAAAATTCACGGATACCAAAGAGGGTTACCAAAATTACCTTGAAGTAAAAAATGAAGGCTTGTCAGCTGAATAGCTGAAAAGCTACTAACCCGGTCTGTCTCAGCCACCAGTGTTGGGCAACTCCTCGTGGGGAAAATCGCTAAAAATCCAACAAAGTCTCAATTTTCTAAAAAAAATTGCTGAACTTAAATTTGTGTTTTTTACAAGCTACCTTTTTGCGTCATATCACACATAGGTTAGGGGTTCTTGATAGGGTCATAATTACACACATCACGCTCCTCTTTCCTCGTGTTTAGCACCACTACACTGACTAACGTAGTTTTTTTCACAAACATGATTTAATTGTTTGTTTATAACAAGCCCAAAGTCAAATTTATACCCATCTCTAACCAAGTAGAAGACAGCATAAAATAATTGTATTACCTCAGACGCACAAGACACTTAGCATTCAGATATATAAGTTTGTCTCTAGTGTGATTCTGAAAACCCCAAAAATGTCGCTAATTTGAAATATGTCCTTTTTGTCGCTAAGCGAATATTGAAAGTTGCTAGATTTAGTGACTTATTCAAACTGGCATCACTGTCTACCACAGAGCTACCAGGTCACAGAGAATAGGGGCTGGATAAGGGTGAAAGGGTAAGGCAAGTTGGGGTTAAAAGGAAGGTTGCTTTCAGGGGAAGAAACTCAAGTAGGTTTTGAGACAAAAATAAAACCAAAGGGGCTGTTGTATCGGCCGGTGCAGTTTGCAATATAAGTGTGGGCCTTAATGGGCTGTGTTCTTTACGTTTAGTACAAATGTTTATACGATAAGCCGTTTCTGAGAAAATCGATAATTTCTGAGTTCCATACGAAATTGGGCATTATAAACTGTGTAACACGTTGCGCGTGATTGCAGGCACGGAGTTTGTTGTTATCAGCAGCGTCTTATGCTGGAGTGGAAAGATCTAGACTAATCTCAGCTGGGTGACCTTCTGCTGTCCGTACTAATTCCTAGTCCTCAAGTAGTTGAACTGAAGACACTGGCCTTCAGGTCAGGTGGTCGTCTGGCCAATAGCGTATGTGTCATGGCGTCGTTTCCGCTATAAAGAATTCGGTCTTCGGTTGATGGGCGTTGCGTAGTTGGTCTGTTGAAAATATGGGAGCAGTGCAGTCTCTGCTCGTTAACTCAGCAACCCCTGCCCACCATACCACCCACGACAGTAGATTTTCTTGATTAATGATAACGTATGAAAATACATTTGAGACTGACTATACTATACTTTTGGGATATAACGTCGTTTGGACTGGTATATAGGTACCACCGTTTTGGAGGGACTGACTGTGTCCATCTTCAGGGTAGTCGAAGAGTAGCTGCGCGGGAAGACTGTGTTACACACGTGAGGGTTAAGCCAATAGTAGTGGCTTTGTTCACTGCGCTGCGGACGTTTGTGGTACACACAGGGAACTGAACAGACGTAAAGGTAAAGGTAGAGTTCTCCCTAGAACAGGCCTTGAAGGTCCAGAGGGGGAGTAGAGGTATAGCTCTACTCTTTCTTTAACCTCGGCGCTAGATGGGGGTGGGCGACAGTAGATTTTCAGGGTGTACCAAGAGGTGAAAGGATGTGAGAGAAATCTGGGGCGAATGACCTATCGTCATGTTATCCTCAAGAAAATTGACTGGCGCCATTATCGAGTTGAAACAGGTCTGTGCGCTTAGCTGTTGTCGACATTTTGCCGAACCGCATTCTGCCTCTCCAGATTACAGTGCTGTGCGTACTGACTGGTCATCTGTTCAGGGTTCGACTGGCTGTTCCTTCGTCAGTGATCATGTTTCCTCTTACCGCCAAATAGTTTCAGCTTCGAAATCAGTGCCATCTGCACAGATCTTCTTCTCATTCAACGTGTCACAAAATGGTCATGTTCTTTGTACTGACTTCGTAAGTGTCTTGCAGAATGGTCTTGGATACACGTCTGACCATCTGGTTCTGCCTGGATTCTGTAGGAAGTGTCCTATCTCCACAACGTAGGCAACTCCGTTGTTAGCTGATAACTTGGCCGTGTGGGCCGTCTGCCATCGAGGCTGCCGTTTCAACTCAACGGCCCGTTGCGCGACACCCTAGTGGGATGATTGCTGTAACGTTTCTAAAATTATGACATTCGTTAGCGGCATCGACCTTTCGAACCCGACCCAAGTTTTTTTATTTCATGCGGTATTAACTAATTAGCTTACACGCCACAGGAGCATGTGTGTTACGGTCGTTATTTTATCTGTCCCGCATTATCAGGACTGTGATGACAGGCCACTATTCAGCCTATCATCCAGTTGTCGCCCTTTGTACACGAGTGATGTCTAATGTGTACCCAAATTATCAGCTTTGTCTTTTGTTTTAACCGTGACAATTTTAATGCACTTGACCTCTTGTCGGGTTGTGGACTTGTACGAGTGTACGAATTTTAGAAAGACTCTTGTAGCCTTAGGTGCTGACGCGATCTGTACCCACATACAGGTCCACACACTCGAGCCAGCCAGCTGTTATCAATATCACTGTGTTTATATATATGTATATATGATACTTAATCAGTTAGTGTAACCAGGGAATTCTTTGTCATTTTGGCTTTTTATCGTTGTGTAGTTTCCGCGCAGATCAAATACAAACTAATCTGACTTACAAACGGCTAGGGAAGATGACAGCAATAAATGACTGTGTTTCAGTCGGCATTACAATATTGGTGTTAGGAGAAGAAGGGTACCCCTAACGTACTATTATTATTAAGTTATTATTATTGTTATTTTATTATCACGTTATCACTTCTATACAGGCTGTTTGAAATTATATACCTGAAACAAATCATGTTTCTAGGGTATGTAATGTTGCAGCAATTCTGTGGTTACAGTTTAAGGCACATGTAATGCTATTTCCCATGATAAACGTTTTGTAATTTTATATTAGGACTTATTATTTATTATTATTATTATTTGTGGTGGTAGTAATAACAGTGATTGTAATTATTCATCAGGTTGTTGAGTCAGCATGTAAATAATCTGGAATTGGTTTGAATTATTATTATGCTTATTCCGGTGTTTCTGTTAAGATGCCTTTTCACAATTTTTTAAGTTTATAGCATGTATAGTCCACGAAGTTGTGATTTAAAACTGTCGCTAAGGGCTGTAATATGTAAGATTGCTGAACGGAAGGGTTATCTGCGGAAACCGTGTAAAGATGGGATATGTTGAATTTTCCCTTTAAAAATCACTATTTAAAACACCAACTGGATGCACCTTTATTCTAAAAATGTATAGACCTTTAAAACATTTCAATAAAACCCGACATATGTTTCGGCTCCGTACAGAGCCATCCTCAGGGGTTTTTTTGCCACTAAAACTGCATATAATTTATAGTAAAAGCGTCATTTCTTTGGTTCAAGTTGTAAGCACAGTTTTTAACTTTCACTGTTATTGGTGTGCACAGTCACTTATGTTTCTTATATTACTAATAATTTAGTGTTATCGTAGTATGTGCAGATGCATGGTACTGTTTCTTATTCCGTGAGGTGTGTTCTTATGGTGTGTGCTGTACCTGGTTGTGTAAGACACATACTACGATAACACTAAATTATTAGTAATATAAGAAACATAAGTGACTGTGCACACCAATAACAGTGAAAGTGAAAAACTGTGCTTACAACTTGAACCAATGAAATGACGCTTTTACTATAAATTATACGCAGTTTTAGTGACAAAAAAAACCCCTGAGGATGGCTCTTTACGGAGCCGAAACATATGTCGGGTTTTATTGAAATGTTTTAAAGATCTGTACATGTTTAGAATAAAGGTGCATCCAGTTGGTGTTTTAAATAGTGATTGTCAAAAGATGCACGGTGATTTTAGATTAAAGTTTCCCTTTACAATTTCAGTGGGCATTCCACACTTATTTATAATTATTCTAGCAAGCATTAACCCAACAGCGTGTTAGACTCTTTTATGGTAAACTTATCGTATGTGTTAAAGCAGGTTGTTTATATTTCTTGCTCTGTGTGCTCCATAATTTAATTGCTTATTTTGAAAAGGGAATGAGTAATTCGAACATATTTGCATTTTTACGGATTCGCATTCATTAAGAAACGTCTGCAACATTACAATGTATTTTAAAATGGTATAATTCGTTACTGACATGGTAATTTTCGACCGACTAAACGTAACTGTCTAACCTTCACGTACCCTTCCCTAGAGGAAGTAACACGAAGTACAGTTTTTTCTTCATCACAGATACTCATTGGCTGCAGTCCGTCCTGGCCACTAATGAAAAGAGAAGTCAAGGTTAAACTAATTGAAACCATCTCAGGCTTGGGACAGACTCCTGTTTGTCTGTGAGGCAGTCCGTGGTAATGCCTGACGACATAACCTATTTTTACCCATCTACAAGCTTCATGCAGGGGTGTATGAGCCGTGGCTAAAGAAAGTTTATTAACCTTTTAAAGATCAGAATCAACCTCAATTAAATTCGAAGATTCAGTTCATACCGCGCAGTAAACATACTCCTTCTCGGTTATAAAAACGAATCACTTAATTCTGTACTGTGAAGTAATCGCTGTTTGTTCTGAGATCCGTACAAAACGCATAAATACGCAATGTGGGCAGGATGTAGAACTTCTGAATATTAAAGCTGGTGGTACGTATAGTAACCACTGGGCTTTAAATAGTTACTGAGAGAGTCGTAGTTTCTGCATAAGGTCTTGACACGATGCTATCTGTCTTTCGGTTTCTGGTGCTATACAAAACCCCATTCGCTTATCTTTTATTCTTGTTACAGTTGAACTTGTAAGGTTTCTTTTTCGGGAATTTTATAAAATTATGACTGGTTTTAGAAAATTAGTCACTGTGTTCAGAATACACAGTGTTGTCGAATGACGAAGTGATTTATTAATTACGTGAGTGTTATAATAATATTAATTCGGTTAGGCGAACGGTATTGCATTCGTACAAAGCAATTGCTCTCGGAAGCAACTTGCGAAGGCCTCTATTTCCTCTTCTTATTCTTTTCATTCTGTGTTTTCATGTGGGCCGTCTGGCAACCCAGCATGTCTCTCCTGCCTTATCCTCCTATAATTAAACACGTTTTTTCCTAAAGAAACGTTAAGCCTTTCAAGCCCAGAAGAATAAGGAGAAAAAGAAATGGAAATTTAAGGAAGACACATGTTTTTGCTTTTATTGATATCGAAAAGGCTTATGATAATATAAACAGACAGGAATTCCGGAAAGTGTTTAGAGAGGGAATATTTGTAAAGAATTAATGGACAGAACAAGGACATTTTATGAAAAATGTGATTGCAGCATGGTCATAAATGGCAAAAGGTCTGATTGCTTGCATATTTTCAGGAAAGTGTTTGTCCCTTACCTTGTTCAGCGTGGTAAGGCGTAGATGAGATAATAAGAAATAACAGAAGTACAAGGTAGTGTAATACAAAAACTGTCATATATTGAGACATATCAGAGTGATGGTTTAGCAATGAAATTTAATAAGTTTTATGGCGTGTAATGATTTTGGATTAAATGACAACTTTAATAAATGAATGGTTATGAAAAGCCGAGAGAGAAGAGAAGAAAAAAATTAACACGAAATAAAAGATTGGAGGATTTTAAATATGGAAATAAAAAGTGACAAATGAAGAACTAGAAGAAGAAGTTACAGAAAGAATTACAGGTGCAAGAATGTTGCCACCGTCCATCTCGTCGTCAAACGTCCCGGATGCCCCTTCGTCTTACCTAGGTTCGGTGTTTTTAGATGTTCTGTTGAAGGGCGCTTACCTATCGTTATGGATTGCGCGAATGATGGAACAGCTTCTCCACACCTCACCTTCTGATTTGTTGAATTGCTGGGATCGTGGATTGATTGAGAATGGGCGCCAGCAAGCGACAGTACTTGCAAATAGGATGTAAACACTGATAGAAGTGTTTACTGCAGGTGGCGGAATTCACAGAATTGGGTAAGTTAACTAGTCAGGCTCGGTAGGCGTAAGGTCTCATCGTCAGGGAATGTTAGCGTGTGGTACGTTAACGGGCTGCAGTTCTACACTTCACGCTGCACTCAAGAATCAAACGATAATTTAACTTCTTTCTTAATTTATTATCATGAATGATAATTTTTAGTCATTTAACACAGTTCACTGACGAAATTTGTCTTGAACCTAGCAATTTGAAACAATCACATCTGGTTATCACATCGCTCAATCAATTATATATATGGTAAACTTTCAGTTTACTCGTGCATTCGGTTGTGTCGAAATACACTATTATTCACACAGTCACTCTCCAGTATCACATTGCCACGCTATTTCACATAACAATACTTTCTAGTTATAATTTGTTTCGAAGATGTCCGAAAATCACGGAACACAAAGAATTTGCGTCGGAACTGCTCCAGATGCCGAAACGGAGAACGTTCTGTTTTTACGTACTTCTCGTTAACTCTCAGCATAATTACTCCCGTGTCCTAAACTTAAAAGTAATCCTATTGGCCGAAATGCAAATTTGGCCGAATTCAAAAAATTTTAAATTCCCGTAACCTTATTGGTCAAATAACCCCGCGCTGGACGTCTCTGAATTAACTTCAGACATCCCATCTTCGCAATTAACGTTCTATTGAGGGCTATTTAGGGCGCAACGACTGGTGGCTTCCCTACTGAGAATTTATGGGTTCTCAACTGTCAAGCATAATGTTTTTCAATGAAGCTTCTACTTCGTAAACATTTATAAAACTTGACAATTGACAAAAGCCAGCAAGTCTTTTTTTTTTTTTTTTTTTTTTTTTTTTTTTTTTTTTTGCCTTTGACTGCGCCCCCCACGTGGTCCATAGCTGCAGGTCTGACCCTTTTCTGGTAGCTGTGCCTTCCTACACTAGATGTTCTAATTATCTTGCCGAAATAAAGTAGGACGTCCACTAAGGCATTGCTTAGGACTCGAACTCAAACTGTCCGATAACAATATTTTTACCAGTTAGTTACTTTGGTGATGGAATGTACCTAAGAAGGGGAAAAATATCGAAACGTCCGGTGGTTGGTGGAGGCTGTGGTGCCCGCGGCTGCCCTGTTCTTGCCTTCTGCTGTACCGCTCTCCAGCCCCCGTGTCGTCACTGAAATATCCAAAAGTGCTGGTGGTCATTCATGTCAACAGAATGACTAGACGACGAGACAGTTATAGGGAAGTACTGCGGAGCGGTTATCGTAGCACTCCGAGGGAGATGTGGTGGTGTCGAACCGTGGGTTTGTTTGCATGGCCTCTGTATACATGACCATTTGAACGGATGGTGCGAAATTGTGGCAGGTACCAGGGCAGATATTACCAGACTGATGGTAGCAGACGTGTTATTTGTAAGAAATAGGTCTAGGTAATGAAAAACCACAAGAAAGTGAATGACAAGTGGGAAAGGAGAGAGAATTTAAACAAATATTTGGAAGATATATTAATAAATAACGGGTTAGGATGATATGGATACGTTGTGAGACTTGACGAAAATATAATAGCAAAGAAAGTTTTGGAAACGAAACTTTAGTTTAGTTTAGAAAACGCCCAAGAGGAAGACCGAGATCAGGTCAAGAAAAATGTCATACAGAAGAAGAAAGAACAGTGGAAGAAATTGATTAATAGGAGGAGGAGGAGGTGTGGGAAGACAGGTATGAATGGGCATTTTTGCTAGGCGATCCACATAAAGTGGAAACGTATAAGGAAGGGAAAAATAGATTCATAAATCATGGTTCGGAAACGCAAGGAAATATGTGCAGCCTATCGAAGAATGCCGCGAAATTCATTCTCCTGTTAATTGGCGAAGTAATCCTACTTTATTTTATTGGAGGAGGGATTTTCTTAGTAAATTCAGTTTTTATATTCCGCCTAACCTGTTTCAGCAAGTGCCTGGTAACTTCCCTACTGACATCCTTGGCAGGGTATTGCTTAATATATTCGTACGCTGTCTGCATTGTTTGTAGCTGGCTATCAAGAGCTGAAACTCTTCAGTATTGTCTTTTTTTATTTTATAATGACTTGAGTGTACCACTCCAAGACACGTGGATGAGACTGTTCTTTATAAACCACTTTAACTACCCTCACTGTCTTGCAAAGAGAAGTTATCAAGAAGGTCAGCTTCTTATCATCATGTTGGAGTTGATAGGCGTAAAAAGAATAATGATGGAATATACGTAAGTTTGATTGGTCTGTTATATTTGTGGTGCTTCTTTCTGTTCTCTGGTCTGGATAATCGGATTATCATCATCGTCATCCGTAACGCAGCAAGTTACAGTGGACGTGTCGATACAACCTCACCACTGTTCCCAAGAATCTTCTTGAGATTTCGCAATTTTCCTTTAAGGCATCAGCGTTATATTTGCTAACTTAATTTTTTCTTCCTGGTGTTTATCGTGTTCCTTCTCTTATCGATTCCTGTATATTGCTAACCTTTTGTTTTGCAATTTAATTTGTTAAGTATTTATGGTTGCAGAGTTTACGCTGTGCCTTGTAGAATGTTATTTTGTGTGTGTAAGCAGTGCTCTGCACACTGTGCAGTTAGCCATCTGAATTCAGCTGTTGCTGATGTTTAAATCGAGATGCTTCGTACGAATGAGAAGCCAGAGTAGCATAGGCGATATAGTGACTAGGCTACATGCTTGACGTCCGAGAAATCGTGTTTCTATTCCCGGCAGGGACATGAGATTTATCTTTTGTTCAAATCGTCCAGGCCGCCCCTGGCCACCACCTAGCCTCCTATGCAGTGGGTAACGGGGAATCCTTTTACCGAGGGTGACGCGGCCGGGGCGTGTGTTTTATAGTCAGTTTCTTTCGACGTCTGTGCCATATTAGATAAGATTTTACTGATCGCTAAAAACCTCCGACTAGAACACAGTGGAAATATTGAAGGTACTTCCGTTAAGCCGTATGGTTGTATAGCAGCATGTTTGGCAGTGCTGTTGTGTCATACATTTGGTCACTGTTAAACCTAACTTACTCCATTCTCTTTATTCTTTGGAAAGGACTTAATCGTATTTGATGTCGAAATGCTAAATGAGTTACCTATCCATTCAGTTTTTATTACTATCCAAACATTCGTTTGTTATTTTCACAGACTGCAACTATTATCACTTCTTCTAAGTCGCCTGGAGTTCAGTACAACATCGAAATTACAGCGGATGCTGCGAAGTCAGTTCAGTGCTTGTGGTTTGTTGCAAGATTGAAGTACAAAGTGGATGTTTCGCTGTAATTTTTGCCATATTGTGCTCTGCTTGTTATAATGAGAAGACTTGGAGTTTATTAACTCAAAGTAATTGAGGAGGGCCACTCATGTAGCATGCATAAACCGTATCCATTTGCAAGGTGTTATAAAGTCACCAATGTTAAGCAGGTATGCCATTAATAAGAGGACATAACAATTAAACTGGCACTTGTGGAAGTACATCGTGGACACATGAACTGCATTTTGTTCTGGCGACATTAGATATTGGTCTGTACCTTGAACATGTACAAAACAGTGAAGTTTTGAGGGTACAGCGCTTTCAGCACTGACTGATTGACTGACTGACTGACTAACTAACTAAGTAACTAACATCATGGCAGAGAGTCCTTCTTGAGGATGTGGTCAAGAAATTACCCGCGTTTTGTGGAACCCAGTGTTTCATTACAGTGTTCACAAGGCCTGACCACTTGTCATTATCTTGAGCCAAAGTAATTCATTCCGCCCTTCCAGCCTATTTCCTTGAGACCCATTTTAATATTATCCTCCCATTTACCCCTTGCTATTCCAAGCTGAAGAGCTTTCCACACCAGCACCGTGTATGCGTTGTTGTTGTCTTTCTTGTTCTTATTCTTCTTGCTGCTGCTGCTGCTGTTGTTGACGTAGCTGGGGTTACACTGTAACTGTGATTGTGATTTGGCGAGAAATTGTCGATAGAACACGAGCGTATTGAGAGCTATGTAGACTTTCAGGTTAGTACAGAATGTGAACATTTACCTGCTTGTTTCCACATAAAGAATGTCAAAATATATACCGGAATGGTATTGCTTGTCTAATGAATGTACAAGTCAGTGGGAGAGAAATCCACGGTTGTTTTTCCATGAGTGAGAAAATTTGCTGGCTTTGCTCCTCTTGCTGTCTATACTTCGTTGCAGCCTCTTTGCTGGGGGAAATTGACATGATTACTGACTGGTTTGTTCTATGTCGTGTATGTCTACGGGTGTAAAATCCTCCTGATCCCATGTATTGTATGTTTTGTGGGAAAATCTGTGCAAATTAATGGAAGTTTGTAACATTACGATCTTGTGGGATGTGATGCCGTGTGGTGCAGTAGATGAGTTCAAACATTTCTGAGGAATCAGCTGTTTCCATCTTCAGGATGTAAGGGGTCTTTTGCAATTACAGGCAATAAAGTTTGAGTTTTCTTCGACTGAAACTCGATCTTAGGATTGTGTATGCACAAGTCCAACACTGTAGCCCATGACGTAAATTAAATTTTGGCTGTATTATAAATTTGCATTATCTAATAAAATATTAACCGATCCCGGTGGCTGTGCGATCTAAGACGTAGGTCTGAGGCCGCTTGATTGCTGGGATCGCGGGTTCGAGTCCCGTTGGGGATATGGATGTTCGTCCTTTGTGTTTGTTGTGTGTTGTGTAGATAGTGATCTCTGTGTCGAGCTGATCACTCGTTCAGAGGAGTACTACCGTGTGTGTCTGTCTTAATTGTGTGTGATCTAGAAACCTCAACAATGAGACGGTTTAGGTCCGAGTTGGGCTGTTGCGCCACAGAAAGAAAATAAAATTAAATGTTGACACTGTAAGATTTTAAAGGCTGGAATTGTGCAATGAGAAAGCATGAGTTGCAGCCGGATTTCCTTGTTCGATACAGCAAATGCCTTTTAATGAAATGTCTAAGGGGAAGAATAATTTGTTCTCTTATGCAGTGTCAGCAACTTTGAAACAGTGAAATGAATCTGCAATAACGACTGTGTATGAAGATGAATCACACTGAAAGATGCGAAATTGCTAATAATGGATTTTTAAAACATTTATGATCCAATGTTCGGTTTCGAGTAGCTGAATCGTTGTTTCGTCCATAGCTAGAAATTTGGCCCCCTAGTCACTTAACACTGTTTCGTTTTGTCAGATTTCGAACAAGAGCCTTTCCCTTCACAACAAACTGAACCATTTCAACAACGGTAATTGTACTAACCCTTTAAGTACTTCATTAAACTGATCCGTATTTAAAGACTGAGCTCGTACCGCACAGGAAACTCCCCCCCCCCCCCCGCCTCCGTTATAAAAAAAACCAGTCAGTTAATGTTGTACAGGGAAATAATCGCTGTTTGTTCTGAGAGCCATACAAAACACATCAATGTATTCTGTATGTAGAACGTGGAATTTTTTCCATGTTAAACGTGGTGGTACACAAAGTAACCACTAGGTTGTGAAAGAATGACCAACCAATAACCACAATCAGTGTGCTATTTTCATGGATTGATTGTTGTAAGCACGGTGTTTTGACATTGCAGGCAGAGTTGGGGATTTTCATCTGCTGACCAAAAGATTAATGTTCACCGTCTCAGTATTAAAATTGACATCATTTCTGCATTTACGTAATCAGCCTTAAAGTATAAGAAATCGCGGTTCATGACTTCTTACCGCAAGAAAATCCTGACCTTTCAAATTACAGATGCACTTCATACACATCTGTTAACTGGGAACTGAGATCGCATAGTCGTATAAAAAAGTGAAATCATGAAATGTGAACACGAAACGTGCATATGTCCTAACTTGTGTTTCTGGTTTCGTCATGAATATTTCTGTCGCTCGCACGCTTCCAACACCCGATCTGGCAGATTGTTGAAGACTTGTTTTGTTTTGCTTCAATATACCTTTCTAGGTAATAGGTGTCAGCACAGTGCAACGTACTAGAATACTGACACTCCTATTTCATTGCTACGTGCGTTATTTAATTTGTTTTCGCTGTATCTTTCTGTGGATGCTGTTTGCTTGGCTGTGTGCACTGAAGTCTGTGAAGGATTAGAAAAATAGTGATCAAGTGGGGGATTTGTTGCACGAATGTAGCGAACTGATTGAAAGTGAAGTGAGTTTTGTTGAGAAGCACAGTCCTTTCTGTAAGGGTGACTGAGGGGCTACATTTAAGACGCATTCCCACATGATTTACTTTGTCTCCAAAAGTAAATTACCGAAGTTTTGTGATTTGTCAAAGGTACTTTTTTCTTATTATCATATCCATATTTATAAACAAAGTTTTGTAGAAATAAACTTTCTATTTCTATTAATTTCGTGTTGTATTTGTCAAGTAAGTGGTTTTGTATATTCGCCAACGATATGAAACCTGGTTTTGCTGCTTAATGTGGCACTGTAATTCAAGAACAAATTTTTTGTTTTCAGGATGTGCTGCAAAAGACTTCAAGTACTGTTACATGAAAGTTTCCTTCGCTTAATATGCCGCAATGTCGTTACACGTTGTGATGCTGGATCTGACTTGGTTTTTCTGCTTGTTTTCTTCGTCATGTCTTAGTACCTAGACACTCCCTCCATGCTACTCCCTACCCTACTAATTACAGGCAGCCGTTTATATGAAAATTTAAAGAGCCGAGCGTTTTATCTGAGAAAGACTTGCGTGTGTAAATACAAGACTAGACGGTTTAGTGGTTGACAAGTTGAAATGTTTCCTGAGAAATTAGCAGTACTGTGCTGCAGCATAAAGCGGATGTTGCTTCTCGTGCACGCAGAGAGGTCCTTCTGCCACCTTGTTACAAACAGTCGGGTGTACAAAGAACACACATTTCTCTAACTTCTTCTTGAGTCTGTAGATTATTGAGACACGACATTGCACATTGCACTTATTAAGTTAGTATGCTGTTGAACAGTTCAATTATTACACGTAGTATTATCGTCATTGTCGTCATCATCATCACCTCCACCACCAATTCGTACTACGAATGTATTGACCCTATTATTATATTAACAGTATTGGGCCTATATATGTTAGTATAACCTTTAATTTTTCTTGGTGCATATTATATTTCGGCAACTTAATAAACTTGACTGTACTGTAAAGTGTACATGTGGATTTTAAAACAAAAACTTTCTGTGGTGTAAAGACAAGCTTCCATTTATTTGGACAAATTTGTTAATCAGAGCTGCTTCTTTATATGAAAGGCCATATGCAATTTTTAACTAACTCATATTTTGACAGTTCCTTGCTATGTAAGGAGCTTTGGCCTTGTAATAAGCAGCTTCTTACGTACAAAGAATTGTGCCAGGTGTCTTAAAGTTTCAGGTTACCTCTGAAGGCTGAGGACAAAGACAAGGAAAGTACAGACTGTGTGTGTTTTTCATTTGTAGTGTTACTGTTATAATGTTACTGAGAGTTTCTCGTTTCTCAAACTTCAGTTATGCATTCGTGTGTATTACAAGGCTGAAGGGCTGCGAATGTATGCAACACAATGCACTTACGCTATAAATCATCGAAGTTACGTCGACAGAGAAACAAGACGCGGCGACTGCAAGCAAAAACTCAGAGACTTGGAACGAAGATATTCTTTAGTACAGCAACCAAGTCAAATTGATGGAGTATGTGGCAGCAGTGAATCCTTCCCGACAGTTTCATTAAATATTTCCATATTATTGCTAACGTGGAATGATATTTTCCATATGCTTGGAGAGTATACTGCTCTCTTTTGTTGAAGACCGTCAGATTGACAAGATACAGGTTTTCAAATGCAGTCCATTTACAGAAAGATAAAAGTGATTGATCTTCCTTGGCTTGTACGGTAAGTACATCATAAAATGGCAGAGATTAAAGAGTGACTATTGTTAGTCATTCAATTGATTGTGCAAAGCAGCAAGCGAAGGCTTTCTCATGGGGCAACAGGTTCCAGTCTACCAAGTGCATGACGTCCCATCCCGGACGACCGTAATCTTAACACATTTGTTTCATTCACCCGATAGTAAATACTGTATATGATTTCTCTTTGATATGAAATTTTGAGTCAGAGAACAAGGTTTAGTGAAATCGAATACGTTAACATTACGTTTATTTCAAATACGTCTAGAAGTGGGACACATCAACAGCAGCCCCTTGAGGACGGAACGTGGCGGGCCCTTTTAAAGGCACGTTGAAAATGACTGAGTGTCAGTGTTCTCATGTGTGGCCGACATCTTCGGGCGTTTGAACGAACTGTATCTAAGCATGCGGGGTTCAACAAACTCAGTTTTCACAGTGGTTAACAAGATTGATGGCTCTCAGGAGTTAGCTAAGTAGATTGAAACGGCCGTCGTAGGATGTTCCGAAAGGCATAATACTTGCTATGAAGAATGAAGAATGTGATTGTCTTGATAGAGACAAACCCGTTAGGTTGGTGTGGAGACATATGCATTTACAACGGTCTTTCCTCTAGTCAGAATTCCAAAGAAGGGTGCAGAACCCCTGTACTTTTCACACGAAGGAAAAAACGGATTGACAGTGGAAGGAGAAGAACAGCGGCTGAAGGAGTCTGGAATAGGAAGCTAAAGCTTCTGGTAGAAACTTACAGTCATTCGTCTTACAAACAAGGTTTGGGACATTATGACCTGTTCCGAGGTTAAAATTGGTCCTTCCACCTTGTTTTTTTGGCGTCGCAAGTCTCTCTCAGTACCACCCCATGCAGGCCTATTATTGGTCTTAACCCCATGTGTGTTACCTCTATGTTTTCTGTCTTGGGGTCGGAATATGCGTGTCTCACTGTCATATTTAATGGCCAGTTTAGAATTATGTTTTATATGGGAAGTTGCCTAATTTCGCGCTCGTCTTGAAACTGTCAAATTCCGAAGAGGCAGTGCCATTAACACACAAACTAACGCTATCGGTACGTTCCTGGGTAGCTATACTTCCGTATTCATTATGGTATTTTTGAAACTGTTTCCCATTTTGTACCCTTTTTCTTTTACTTTTTTATGCTTTCTCATATTATTATCATGACTTCTCCTAACGTAACAGTTTAATTTATTGTACTTTTTCGCTTCTACGCCTTCATCCACTCTTGCCTTCTGGATGGATATCAGAAGACAGTTCAAAAACGTCACCGACAAGTCCTTACGTGTGTGGCCTTTATTTTGAACCCATACTGCTTTGTGAACATGGGTTTCCCATAATACCGACTTTAAGACGCTACAAAGAACGACTGAATTCTGAAGATGCGTTGCCCCTTGCATTTTCCTTGTATGGCACATCTGAGAAGCGTGCAGGCACACGTACCACATGAATGATCAGTCAGTTTGAATCTTTTTTTTATGGCTCGACAGCCCTAGTGGGCCAATGCCTCCTGATCGTTGAAGTTCCGGGACCACACTCAGACACACCACACTTGGTAGGATCCTCTGGATGAGGGATCGGCCCATCGCAGAGACCTCTACCTGACATCACACAACACTCACAAGAGACAGACATCCATGCCCCCGGCGGGATTCTTACCCGCAATCCCAGCAAGCGAGACGCCGCAGACTCACTCCTTAAGACCGCGTGGCCACTGGCATCTGCTTCAAATTCTTTACTTGATAAAATTTAATGCAGCAAGCAGATGCAGACGTTTGAATAACCTTCGTATTTTTTTATGTTTCAGCGCGACTGACGTCATAGTACGAGAACATATCAGTGCTGTACAAGTGCCCTTCGACGGGTTTTTAAACCAGACTTTTTTTTTTAAATTAGGGGAATACATATGAAGGCTCTTTCAGCGTACTTTCCATCATTACGGAAAATAAGCAGGCCTGTGAGATTACCGTGCTGTCGGTGTACAAGGTATGATCAATAAGTTCCGAGACTGGTTCTTTAACTCCGCTAGGGGGAGGAGTTGGGACGCGCGTCTTTGGTGGAATGTGGCGTCGAGTGTCCTCTCCACGGCACAAAGGACGGCCCGAAACAGTTAGGCAGTGCCTCTCTAGTTTTGGTCGAATGAGCATGTGTACCTGTGTCTCGTCGCATTTCAGGCCGCGCTCAAAATGTCGGAAGAACAGGAACAGCGTGTGTGCATCAAGTCTTGCGTTAAACTTGGGGAACACGGCGCGGAGACTTTTGAAATGTTAAAAAAGTGCTGTTGATGATGAGTGCTTGAGTTGTTCTCGCACGTTTGAATGGTTTAAGAGGTTTATAGAATGCAGAAATTCAGTCGATGACGATCCGCGATCCGGGTGACAATCAACAAGCAGAAATGATGATTCTGTGACAGTGGGCGAGAATTAATTAGTGCACATAGGCGATTAACAGTGCGTGAAATTTCTGCAGAGGTTGGCATATCTTACGATACGTTGCAGGCCATTTTGACGGAGGATTTGAACATGCGATGCATTTCTGCGAAATTCGTTCCTCGTGTCGTGGAAGGCATCATCGTAGGTGACTACACATAGGTTTACGGATATGATACGGAAACGAAAGGTCAGTCTTCGCAGTGGAAGTCACCCGAGTCACCAAGACCAAAGACAGCGCGTCAGGTGCGTTCCAAAGTGAAAGTCATGCTGATTTTTTTTATATGGAAGGGATTGTTCACCATGAATTGGTTCCCGAAGATCAAACAGTGAATCGACACTGCTGTGTAGATGTTCCGAAACGACTGAGACTCGCCGTTTGTCGCAAGAGGCCAAAGAAACGGGAATCTCGCGCGTGGGCTCTGTATCGCGACAATGCACCGGCACACAGGGCTCACTCGGTTCAGATTTTTTTTAACACAACACGGCATTCCTGTGGATCAGCAACCACCCTACTCTCCGACATGGCTCCCTGTGACTTTTTGCTGTTTCCTAAACTTAAAATGGCACTAAAAGGAAAGAGATTCGACATTGACACCATCAAAGGGAATACGACGAAGCACCTGAGTAGTATTCCGAAAGACTCATTTAAAAAATGTTCCCAACAATGGCATAACCGCTGACATAAGTGCGTAGCTTCAGAATGAGCCTGTTTTGAATATCAAGTGTTTGTGTCAGTATTCAATAAAGATTATTTTTTAGTGAACCAGTCTTGGAACTTATTGATCCCACCTTTGTCACCCTTTAAACTTGCGGACCAGTTGACCGATTCAACGAACCTTTATATCAGCATTATGCAACTGGAGACCAGGCATAGTAACAACATGGTGGAGGTGCGAACTTGTGAGGTGGGAGCGACACTAGCAAAAATTAATACACAGTCCTGAAATGGAGTTGTTGTAATGGATCTTGTAAATATATGCAACTCTCGTCGAAGTACACGCTATGTATTGTTGGGTGTGACAGCTGTAAGTAACGAACTGCTGAAACAAGGCAGGTGAAATTTAGTTATGAAGATGATGATGAACATTGCAAGAAATCGTGTTTATAACATTGTTTGCTATGTAACAATTACAAACATGGCAGCGGTACGAAAGTTCGTGGTTATATCTGCAAATTTAATGTTGACATATTTTGTTCTTAGGTAAATTATTTCACAACTATTTTTATAATAATAAATAATAATAATAATAATAATAATAATAGCGGTGGGTAACGTATTTGTAATTTTGAAGTAGGCCTAATTAAACAATCAGCCTCACTAATTTTGTGCTGATGTTTTTATGATAGAAAATTAATCCTCTGAAGTTGAGTGGTACTGTATGTACCATCTACTTTAACATTAAATTTCTGTATACTTCGCCTACACGGTGTATTTATATTTCGTATGATTCTCGCAACAAATACCGATTATTTCCCTAACCGGCATTAACCAGTTAGTCCTTCGAACGGAGGCGGACCGTGTTCTTTGTGAAGTAGAAAATGAATCTTTTTATGCTGTCTAGATGAATGTCACACTTTAAAGAGTTGAAAAGTGTATCTGTAGGGGAGAAGGGGGCACATTTGAACAAAATTTAGAATACATTTTCTCAAGCCTGTGCAAGACATTTTGTTAAAAATAAATGGTATGATGCTGAAAGGGTATAGTATCTTCCATGCATGAAATATGTTTAAACCACAAAATTAAGACACAGTTGTATGTAATTAATATTCATCTCTGACGATGCATCATGTACAGATCTGCCTCATGTTTGGGGTACATTTTAACAGCCATTTGCACTTCAGAACGGAAACGAAATTATTGAAAATAAATGAATGTAAATGAACTTAATGTCCATAAAAGTACACTGTTACTCTATCTACATAATTTATTCCTCAAACAAACTGAAATTAACACCAAAGTATTTCAGTGTTGTTGTGCTTGCAGTCCCACCTGAAGAAACTGGTCGTGGAAGTTTCGCCACGTCTTCCCTTTCTATTTCACTCATGTCATCTTTATCAGGAAAAGAAAACTTCCATGTCCCGCCTTGTCTCCTCATAAACTCCACCTTGTATGTGAAAGCTTCCTTTTCTTCAACTTTCCCGACATACAGCGCCTTGGTTTTCTTAGTAGCAAATCGAACCAACACAAAATCGCCTGCTGTTATTTCTTGAGTTTCATTTGTCTTGGGTGCCTGCAATAAATTCTCAGTAACTTCATAGTCTGACCCGTCACGAATTGAACATTTTAATGACATTCACGTGAAGAAGATATTGTTGATTTTTTGTAGCATTCTTTTGCCATTTTTTATTTCTGTAATTTTTAGCCCCCTTGCTATGTTTCTCCTTTGCATCTGCCCTTGCAAGTGTTTCTTGTTTAATGCGATCCTTTATCGGAGAATCGGTTAAAATGCGAGACTTTACTTTCTTCCTTTGTCTTCTCTCACATCTTGGTCAATGTTTTGGGAAGGTACGCACATCTACTGGTGAAATGCTATTTTTGCTAGTCCCAGAAATTTCTCGTGCTGCAGGGGTGCTAGCGGAAGGAACAGAGATCTCTTGGTTAGGAAGCCCTTTGTCCGTAGGCGTAAAAAATGATGGCTCAAAATCCTCATCACGAAAGCCAAGGCTTGAGAGTGGCCATATACCAAGCTTAGCAAAAGCTGCTGTTATATTCTTCGCAGTAGAAGAAGCTTGATATGCAGCATTTGTCAGTGATGCCATGTCATGGATTGTTATCACTTTACCGGGATTAGTAGTCATTTAATCATGTTGCGCCACGTGTAATTTTCCTTTAAACAGTCCCATCACTCCTACATCCAGTGGCTGTAATCGATGGGAGCAGTGGGGAGGAAAAGTTACAAGAGTGATATTGTGGATATGGTATGGTGCACATTTGAACACTGTTCATATGTACCCGTAAATGTAATGTTCAAATCTACCCCACGTGCAAACACGAAACATAACCTTTTGTTATAATAAACAAGGAATAATTACAAAAGTTATACACATACTACAAGATAAAATACCTATTGGGATATAATATAACATAATCAAACTTACCTCTACAAATACAATGCAGACACAAAACGCTTATAAGTCAGAATTCGGAAAATGACTTTGTGAACAACCGAGTTCTTGTCACTTCTACGCCACAGTAAACACTTAAATGGAGGGATAGTGGATGTCAGCTGCTGAACCGTGGTGCCACTCTCGAATATGGAGATAGCGACGTATACTTTCAAATGTGTGGCAGGATATTTAATTTGTTCAAAAGTGCCCCTTGTTCAAATGTGCCCCCATCTCCCCTACATATTGTCGACAGTAATTGGCACAGTGTGTATTAGAGTGGAAAGCCACACTAACATGATGTGACAGGTGTATATTTCCATATAAAATAAGGAAGGTAGGCCAAAAGGTGAATTTTGTGGACAAACACCGAATCCAGAGTATGAATTAATAGCGTAATTACTTTTGTGAAATAAATGAGACCTTCATTTGTGTTGTTTCTATACTTACACCGTTATATCACTTAGCAGCTCACTAATTTTGGTTTCTGTTTACTTTGTAATGAGACTGCGCATGCTCTTGCAACTTGGGAAAGTTAGTCGTTACTTCTTCTAAGTGTTGATGAAGATAGATGAAACGTGCTCAATGCTGGAAAATCAACCATGTTATTTTTCCCTCTCTCTATCCCTTCTCTCTTCAAAACTCCCATTGCTGCTCTGTACATTTGCATCGCAGCATTATCCCTCCTCTCTTACTTACCCCTTTCCCTTTTGAAAGGGTTCTCAAACCTTATACGTGTTCTTATGGATAACATGTAGCTTAATTATGTATTAATTAGTACCGCTAGTATCCCCTCCTCGCTCTTTCCATCACATTAAGGGTTGTTGAATTGTCAAAACAGCATTTGCTTCCAAGGCTAGAAATCCGCAGGGTTTTGATAGGTATATGTAACTTGGTAAATAACCGTTAATGGTTTTCACTTGTAATAATAACAATACATTTTGAGTCTTCCTGCTTTTTTAATTTCATGTTTGTGAGCAGTAACAATGTTTTCCTGAACTTTATTCCAAAACTTGAAGAACTGTCACAGCAATGGGAGGAATCTTTTACTGTAGTGTGACCTGTTTATATAAGAAACAAAAAATGACTGTAATTATTGTCTGTGAATTTTATACTCTGCCATCTTCTTACGAAACTTTATTCAATGTTCTTTTCCCAAAATGAAATCAAAACGTAGACAGAACTATCGACGATCATCATTTTGCGTTTTTATGTATTCGATCAGAATCAAGCACGGGCGAGTAGTGGAACTCTGCATCAGCCATTTGCGGACTTCACGAACCTGTTTCAATAAGGTGAAACATGCTGTATGCACGACTGTATCCTCACAGGGTAAACGGCTACAATAACTCCATGGCTACAGTAACTCCATGGCTACCATAACTCCATGGCTACAGTAACGCCAGGTATTTTTCTGTCGCCAATAATTCGTTATATTTACGGCAGATGCAGTTAGCGCAAGGGTCTTCAAGAACTTTGGGGCAATCGGTTTTGTTGTTCCTGCTAACGGCCTTAACACTGTCCAAAACAGCGAGTACGGATTTTTACAACAGTTGTGAAATCTTGGCTATTGTATTGTTATTTAAATTTTCAATTGCAAATGTGTGGGTGGTACATTATCTTCTATGGTGCACCTTTTCAGCCCGCAAGAATAGGACTTTAGCACTGGCCTATTTTCTGTAATGTGGTAAATCTTGTGTAACCACAGCGTTGAATGCAATAACGCCGTATTTGATGGACACAATCAAATTATCCATGTTTTATAAGAGGAAATATATACAGGGTATACACAAAAGAATGGTGCAGTTTTAATAGTGAACACTATTAAAACCGCACCATTCTTTTGTGTATGCCCTGTATACTGTCTACCAGTTCTTACGGCGCCAGTTACGTGAAATTGAGATCGATATCAACGAATTTTAAAACATTTCGGGGCTCATGGGTCGATACCAAACACATACGATAAGTGGGAGATAGACAGAAATGTGTGACATGTGCACTGATTTTGATAGTGGATAAGGGCTCAGGACAATATAGTTGTTTACATTATTTATAATTTAATAAAAATAAAAAAATTCCACATATCTGTTATGCAGCTTTTTTGATTATAACACATTTTCCAAAGGTGGCGTTATGATAGCCCAGTCGGATACAATAACGCCATTGTCGCTTTGCAACATTATGTTTTTACTAGTATTTGGAAGGAAATAAATCTTTTAATTATATACATAGAACTTAATAAATGTAAGGAATTAGAATATATATTAAGATTTGTGAAATTGTATATTGGAACTTTGATAATGGCTTTGTAAAAAAGTAGCGACCTTATTGTAGATTTTACCTATTGTTATGGTGATTAAATCTAGGATAACGAGATTGGCGGGACGTGTAGTAGGTATGGGAAAGATGAGAAAATCACAACGTATTTTTGTCTGAAAACGACATATTGCGAGACCCACCTGTAGATAGGAAACTGATTCCTGAGCCTTTTTTTTCAAGAAAAAGCATTTGGCGGAACCCCAGAAACTGCAGAGGACGGAACAGTTCTACTCGATCGAGTGAAGAAAGTGAACGTTAACAAAATTGGAGTCGTGTTTGATATAACTGGCAGCACCGTTAATACTTTTCTCATTGAAAATTCGCGTTAGATCTGTATTGAAAACAATGTTAGACCGCTGGATAGTTTTGGTACGTTTAACATATCCCTGCGGCTTGTTTTGTTGGTTGCAAAGATTCGATTTCGTATAATCCAATTGTGTGCTTACTAGGCCAACACATGTCATAGAAGCTTGTTTTGTGCGTGGTTGGCCTCCACAGTCAATACACGCCCGTTATGTGTGTAGTAGGTCTACAAGGCTGTTGTGTACGTACTAGACCACATTTCCTGAAAGCCTATTTTGCGCCTACTATATGTACACTTTTCACTTTTGGTATTCTTAAAAAACAGCTTGAAAGAATTCATTGGGCTACCCCTTCAATGTAGGATTAGAAGTAGTGCTAATGAAACTGGTGGTAACGTTGCCCAAGATGCCGTTATTATCCCAATGAAAATGGGAGGGGGGGATTTCAACCGAGCGCTTGTGTGTGTTTTTACGAAGAATATTTATGTAGTCCAGAAGGGTAGATCCTGAATGACTAAAATGTCAGATACAGTAAATGAAACCTTCGTTTCAAACGATCACTCTGGTGTTCCTGTGCGAAAGTTGCTTTACACACACTCGGACTGGAACTGTAGCATCTACATAGAGAGAGGAACTGCTTCCGTGTAAGTCCTCTTAGTACAGTATGTCGCCTAGTTTTCATCCTGAATGCGTTTAATAACGAACCGTGCGAGGGAATTGAAATATAATGTCTATATCAGAATATCATGCTGTTATTTTGTAGTGTTGCAGCAACAAAATATCATGGACGTATAGGAATGGGATGAAGCCACTTCCGTCTTGAAAAGTCCCCCAGTAGAGAGTGTCAGTACTGAGAACGTTTCATATTGAAATTTGTTTTTAAAATATTTTACCTTCTGAACTCCCGAAATCTGTAGTTCGCAGTTTAGTAATCACTCAGTTTGTTGATTTGCATTTTAAGATACGGTAATTCTTTTCGCATAAAACTCAGTACGGTGGAAGTCTGATGAACCCTTGGTTACGAACCCGTAATTGCTGCGTTGCCTCGAAGGGCAGGGTCACGAACAAAGTGACCGGTTTTTGTTTCGACATATTCTTTCAGTTCTACGACTATTTGGATATTAATTTATTTATTAAATTGTGTCTAACACAGTACAGTAATACAGTAAGCTCCTTCTCTGTTTCAGTTCTAAATTAATTAATACCACTTTAAATATATTAATTTTATTTATCGACTCCTTTCGTGCCAATATTTGTTGCTACTAAACCAACCTCCATTTCATGTCTGTGCCATTTTGTTATCCTCTTACTTTAAGGACATTTTCCACAGTTAATAATTTTCGCGCAATACATATCACATTCGTCATACAAACTGCATTTTTAATAGGACTCAAAATAACAAGGAGATTTGACTCTCATCGTATACAGACTGAAAGGAAATCTGAGCACAAGCTCTCCATAGCGCGATGTCTCGTAAAAATAAAGTCGAAAATGTAGTGCAGCGCATGTCATGAAACGTTTAGTTTTCGAGGTACATGTCGCCGTAAAATAGCGCAAGGTGTCATGTGATCAAATCATGGGCGCCTGCTGCTTACAGTATATATTTGAAGCGGCCTCCGCCTATTTAAAGGAAGACGGCATTCTCTCGAATACGCCTTAGTACTCAGGCATCGGCCGTTGTCACAGCTGTCTTAAATTTTGCCACGAGGTCTTCGATAGTCCTGGGAGGGACTGCGTAAACGTCCACCTTCAGGTGTCACCACATGAAAAAATTAATCGGAGGTAGATCCGGCGACCGAGGAGGCCACGAAGTCAGCCCTCCACGGCTACGATCGCTTCCTTCCGCTCCATGTCGCAGTTCATCGTCGGCACTATAAGGGCCAAACGTATGCAATTGATAAGTGTCGTTAAATGCCTGACGAATGAGCCACAGTTTGTTCAGGTTTACGAGACTGTATTGAACCGCAGCTGCTTTTCACTCATCCCCTAATGGCGAAGGTACTCAAGAATAGGAGCTGCCTCCAAGCTTGGACATTGTTGTGATGTGACTAGAGACCGATGATCACGACGACCCAAAAAGAGTGGAAGATGGAAGGTGGATGAGGGGAGAAGTAGCATCAAGACTGGACTGTGTGTGTTGTAAATTGGATTTGAGCAGCGCTAGAGTCATGTTCAGAGTGCTCCAGCTGACGATAAGGAGGCAGACCCGAAAGCACGAGGATGAAGGAAGAATGTCAGTGGCGAACTCGTTTGTTATTCGAATATTATCACTATATGGACACTGCTTATGAATAATGTCGTTTCTTGTTTTATATGACGTTCTTTTATAAGTTACACGTAAGACGTCGAAAGAGAGGATAGTTAATGACAAAAGTGGAAGGACGCAGTGGATGCAGTCACGAGTTACTGTCTCAGTGTTTACTTGTAGGAACTGAAATCAGATTCCAAATGGGGTCTTCCCGAATATAATCAGTGGCGAATTCTGATCCGGAGATCAGGTCTAGCGAAGGGTACAATGTCGCATTGCGTACCGTTCCACTAGACCAGACCTCCGGATCAGGATTCGCCGCTGAATGGAAGCGGTAAGTCCCAAACCACCACATCCGAGGCCGATGGTTATTGTTGTTATTATTATGTTTATTATTATTGTGATTGTGGCAATATTGTTTTATTTAGATCGGGATAGTAATACGATAGCGTTGTATGTGCTTTAGAAACATCCAGTTGCTAGTGAAATATTCGCTGACCATATGCCGAGAGCGTGAACATTTTGTGGTTCAGGTTCCGCTGATATGTGTTACCTGTTTTGCCAAAGTAAAACTTGACAAACGACGTTACAAACGCGTAAACCTCACTGCGAATAGTCTGCAGGTGTACGGATACCTAACTCGAGAAAACAGCGAGAAGAGAAAGATCATTACAACTGTTTGAAAAGTAGCGGGAAAATAATGAATGCCGGAGCAAATTTTATGTTTTAGTCGTAGAATGCCGGGGCAGTTCAAAGTCTTTTCGTTTCATGTCGGATGTGACCATTTGTAGCTGGTAACAAAGTCGTACCCGTGCTTAGGCACCGCTTTGTGATGAGCTCGACAGAATTTTTAAGATGAGTAGTTTTCTTCACACTTCGGACGCTGTAACTCCTGGTATCCTATTCAGTAGGAGGCTAGTAGGGCCCAACGCCTCTGCCAACCAATTTACCGACTCAGTTGTCCCGGCTTCTGAAGTCTGTTGAACCCAATCATGTGTGGCGTGCGGCACAGTGGCTTGGATTTCACGTTCTGAAGCACACAGGATTCTATCCATTGCCTAGATCAGGGAGGATGCACCTATGACACGCGTATCGTAAGTGGCACGTAAGCGTATTTGATGCACCGCCATATGTTCACATGAAAATGAGTCATCACAAGTCAAGAGCAGCAGAGAAATATTCGTCCTTCGTCGGCGCGGTGTTATAGGCTCAGTCGACTTAGCATGATTTATTTTTACGCTTGTAGATAACATTGGTTGTACGAAATGTTATTTGAAGGGTAGGGTCTTCTGGGATATGACGCCGTTTTGATTAGTCATTTGTTGTCGACGTTTCGCAGAATTTTCCTGCTTCCATCTTCAGATGGATTTGGAGGTAATATATTACCAGTCAGCACGGCTTCAGGTCCCAGAAGACCTCAGTCCTTATCAACAGCGCTCTTAAAACCTCCGATCCTACACAAATGTTATTTTTTTCTAAATTAGTATACTGCATTTAAATTTAAAAACTAAATTATATATGGTCTGGAATTGCTCCAGCTCCTGACCCCCTTCTCGTTGCCCAGTACATTCTCATGCCATTGTTTTCCTACAAATCCCTAGCACTTATGCACACAGTCTCATAAAGTTTCGCCGTCTCTGGCTTACGTAGTGGGCCCCGGGTTAAAGCGGCCAGTAGCATGACCCTAGTCTCATCCTCCTCAGCGTCCGAATACTCTGCCATAACATAACCTCGACTTTCGGTACAGATGTAGCTTCATTAGGTCTACAAACAGCAGTGGTCGTTCTCTCTGTAACTAAGGTACAAGGGCTGTGGGTTTTCTGACAATAGGTAATCTGTCCTGTCTATTATTCGTTGTTTGTATGTACGCTGTTAAACACGTTTATTTACAATATAAAATTAATACATTTATGTTGTATTAAAACCGAAGAGAAGGCCGTGCCATGGCTCAGGCGGTGGCAATGAAGGTTCAAGTCTTCTGGGATCTGACACAACGTAGACTGGAGAGTAGTTACCGAAATTTCGGAGGAGATCGTCTGAAACGTCGGCAACTATTTGGTGATCGACAAGGCGTCGCATCCCAGATGACTTTAGTATACATTAACTGAGTTACGTACGGGATTTGTGCAGAAATGCAAGTCTCGGTCTTTATGTAAAGTGTCCGTTATTGTTGTCTTATTTTAACTGAAATTGGAATGTCAGTAACACTTTGCAGCATGAAGTTTTATGAAAATCCGTTTAGCGATTCTTGGGCAGATGGTTAGACAGAAACTGCAAAGGTAATAGGAGATTCTTTGCTACTTTTCACGGCGAACGCGTTATATAAAATAAGCACAAGGGTACATAATGTGGTGTTAAGATTTTTCGGACCGTCAGCGGTCCGTTGACCACTGTGTGATGAACACCTGTGTGGGATAACACAGAACTGCAGGTCGAATTTAAATCCACCATAGCAGATCATTTGCAGGAACTTCTCTGTACTCTCAATATTCGAGAATATGTCGCTGTAACTTCGCTCTGTGCCACAATCACTTTTTTGTTAAATTTTTTCAATTTGCGGTTGAAGTTGGCTTTATGTTCAGAAGACCCGCTTCGAATCTTACTGCATTTCTTACGATAATTCTAGAATGGTACCTTTGAAAGATGCTACACTCCGCTTTGCCATTTTTCGTTATTCGGCGCTGCAGGAAATCATAAAGCCCCATTAATTCCTTGGTGCAGGGCCTATTGTTAAAATGTTATGTTTTCTCGTCTGTTAAGAAATTATGGGCTTTTATGGAACCCGAAGTTTCATTCCCCTGTTCACAGAAGTTCGTCATTAAACCCTATTCTGAATCATGTCAATCTGGTCCTTTTCAAGTAGGGTGTGTTTTTGTTAAAACCGCGAGACTCCTCGAAAGATGCGTATGTCGAAGACTAACGCTGGTTGGTTTGACTGTCAAAGCGCGAGTCCTTCATTTGTGAGGCGTTCGTGATGAAGTGATGCTCTTTGTGGAGGAATGTCGTCCACAGGGCAAGATCTCAGTCTCAGTGATGTTTCCTCAGTTTTTTTTCTCTGTGGTTTGGTACTTATTTGTCTATACGTTATTTAACAATGCTCTCAGTGGCTTAAGCGAAAAAATCTAATGATTGGATGATAGTGAACGGTGAATGGGAAAGGATATTAAGTGAAGCATTCGCGGCCTAATTCTGGTTCTGTTGCGGCATTTGCCTGCAGGCACTGAGGATTACCACGAAGAACCTCATGATAGTCTGTGTTCCGGAGAAGAATCGAACCGGGCTCCACACGGATAAAGGCCAGAAGCGTTACTTCTTCGGCAAAGTTACTGAGTCGCTCGCTCTTCTGATATCACCCCCCCCCCCCATATACTTATTACAATTCATGCAACCTCTAAGACGCAGACTCAACATTTCTTCTTAAGAAGGCAAGAAGAACAGCGGCAGAAGTGTCTCTCTCGAATTTGTTTTTCCATTTTATCAAGTGCTCTTGGTTTTTATCGGTAGAGTACCTGTTCGGCCCATCCCAACAAAAAGAAATCACACGGAGTTAGATCGGAACTTGGAGGAATTCAGTCTGCTGGTCCTCGACGCCCAATTCACGGAAGGTGTGGCATGAATTGCAGCCCTTCTTAATAGTCCAGCTGAGAAACAATGGGAACACATTATGTATTTATTTTACAGTCATTCTGTTCAATGTCTGAGAACTGGAAGCGGGTGTTACTGTTCCCCAGTTTACCTAGCAGTGTATCCGAACTAGTGTCATGTTCCTTTCCACCACTCTTCGCCATCATCCGCCTTCAGGACTCAGAACTTTTCTGCGTGCTATTCTGAAAACGGGATTCCTAGTAAGGCTGGTCACTCATTTGTGCTATAGGATAATTAGACCTATTTGCTGACTGCCGAGTGTTGTTATGTCAATTTATGCAGTTTTGAGTGAACCGGGAAATTGGTCGAGTCCTTTAACACAAACTTGTAACTCAGAATTAGATGGCTGGCAGCTGCTTGCGAGACAGATCGGGTGCGAACGTGTGGCGTGGTGGTACTAGCGGGAGTGAAAACGTGGACTAGTACATATTACCCATACATTGGATACTACGCAAACTGCGAGAGAGTTAAGCTAGTGAAACAAGAAATTTAGTGCTAAAAATTTTGCGTAAAACTGTACAGCAATAAATGTGATGGTCATTAATGGTTTCACTCTACAAAGCTACAGCTATGCTGCCATTGCCTCTTCTTGCTGTCCCTCGCTACTATTATCTTGTCCCCCTATCACGCAGGCAAGAGATCGCCGCGAAATAACGCATAGGACAGCGCGTGTGAAATGGGCCTATATGCTACTAGCTATGCGTTGCGAACAGAAGAATGCTGTTCAAATGCTGTTATAAACTGATGCGTTTTAACCCTTTAAAGACGAAGCGTAAACTGTTTCACTTAAAGACCCAGTTCGTACCGCGCAGTAAACACTTTTCATCTCGGTTGAAAAAAATAAATCAATTTACGTTATATAAGGCAAAAGTCGGTGTTTGTTGTAATATAAATACAATAGACATAAATACAGTGTGGGCAGAATGTAGAATTTTTGAAAGTTAAAACTGTTGATGCATCAAGTAGCCATTAGGCTTCAAAGGTTAATCAACACTAAAGCACCTTACTGTCACAAGATGAGAAGTTCGTTGCTGTGTTTAGGCCGCGAGAAGGAGTCTTATGGATTGAACCCCTCCACATCTCCCTGGAGTTGTTACATTCCTCCTCCAGGGTAATTCGTTATATTTCTGTTCAGTCGATTAGCCATTCTCATCGCGTTAATATCGGTAGCGCTAACCTTTACTAGCGACAAGCGATTTGGTCTGGTTGCGCATGCTAAAGGAGGTTAGAAGGGAATGCGGCAGGCGACACAGCGTCGTATAGGGGAATTCCTCACTGGCTCCCGTGTTTCTGATCGACTGCGTTCCTTGCCATTAACCTATGCGTTTAATCGAGCCACATCCACTCCCTAATCACTTCAGTATCAACTTGGATCCAATTCCTTTAACCCTGAAGATGGAGACGGCATGTTCCTCCGAAACATCGGTTTGAAAACTCAAAGCACACCACTGTTTTGGAATGCTGTAAGTGGTAGGCATACGCAGTCTGCTTGTTTGATTGTTATCACAAAGCAGTGCCTGCCATAACATGAACACCGAATAACGTTAGGGCATGGCATTAGAATGAAGGAGGCATTTGAGTTAAGATACTGTGTCTCAGCAGGAACGTTTAAGTCCTGCATCAGTTTATTCTGTTGTAATATTTTTGTAATAGGTCAAAACATCGACAGAAATTGTATCAGTTCGTGTAACAAGTTTTCTCTTTTCACGGCGTAACAGTCCCTAATGGTCCAGGACCTCCTCATTATCGAGGCTTCACGATCACACTCAGACACACCACACTCGGTAGGACTCCTCTGGACGAGTGATCAGCCCGACGTAAAGACCTCTACCTGACAACACACAACACTCACAAGAGGCATCCATGCCCTCGGCGGGATTCGAACCCACAATCCCAGCAAGCGAGCGGCCGCAGATCCACGCCTGTGTAACAGTTTAGGTTATGATTTTTGGATTGTGGCACCCTGTGGTCATATAGCTGGCTGGACAACGTTTGGAGGGACCTGCTGCCTGCAATGACATAGCTAGTTTTTTGGGGGGATTCCGGGGGCGAGTAGTAACAGTGACTGACCATAACAGAAATTAATGAACTTTAAAACGTCGCAGTAATTTATTGAACTCTTTGTTATTTGGCTCAATAATTTAAAATATGTTGAGAACAGAAAATCGAATTTTTTAAATTAACATATTTAATTTGTTGCCCATTTTGCCGCCCTTTGTACTCCGCCGCTCAGGGCAGCCGCACCACTCACCCTTCTCCCCTTAGGTACGCCCTTAGCTGCCTCCATCTTCAGGATAGAGAGGTAGCAGGTTCCTCCGAAATGTTACTAACCACCTACAGGACTGCACAGGGTGTTGAAACCGGGAAGATTACTATTCAAGTTTTCACCGCCGTGAGAAACTCAAACTTCGCGTAATTGTATTTGATTTGTTAAGAGTATGTGCAGCATACTATATGCCTTATAAAATTCTAATGAATAGTGTTCGTTTGAAGATAAGGAATTAATGGTTTTAATAGTTAGAGCTACGGAACACATTTTATGAACGGCTTTCACCTGAAGAGGAGGTTCGACTTTCTAACATCGAAACGCACTGTGAAAAGTTGTCACAAAATTGAATCGTTGATGTTAATGGGCAGCATGGACCATACAGTAATTGCAAATTACGTACCGTGTTGGCCTTCTTGCTGTTGAAGGGCAGTGTTGTCAGTGCAACAGCCTCTATAGGCCACCATTTCTGAGCTGAAGGAATATTATGATATCTACAGCGCAGAATCCACCAGAAGAGGCGAGGCAGAAACTAGAGGTGGGGAGTGGGAAAGAATGAATTGCGAAATGTTGAGAATTAGTACGCCTATGCGTTCTGCTTCAGCGGTTCCTTAATAGATTACGCACGGAGGTGGAAATTCTAATCGCATTTTGTACTGCCCTAGCTCGTCATTCGAGGATTATATGGAATGCTGACTGTCTGGCTGCAAGGTGTTGATTGCTTCCTCTCACCACAAGCCTCACCTGCTAATTCGAACTGTTCCGCAGGATCAATACTGACGAGACACTCCGATTGCACCGTTGGCCTTACGGGCGTACAAGACGTGGCGGTAGAGACCTTACGCCGAGAATGATCATTGCCGTTTTCAGAATATTGTTAATACAAAAGTTATGATCGGGGAACCAGGGTTCGATTCCACAGGCACTTTTCTCTTCTTCACCAAGTTAGACCGGATCTGGGGACCATTTAGCCTGCTAGTCCACAGGCACCTGAAACTGTTTTGTTGGGGGCAATGCGACTGGAGCTTGACGCTTACCATTCATTGCATCTAGTGCTAATGTTTGTAACTCACAAATCTTTTCCTCAAGTCCCCTATACACCTTCCTAGCGTGAAGGAACGACTTGATCTTTCAGTTATTCAAAATACGAGTTAAAAACAGATTTAGAAACCAGGTCCTACCATTTGCAGCGCACCAGATTTTTTGTTGGTCTGGGATCTGACAATTATAATAGTTTTTTTTTGTGGAGCACAGTATTTTTAGTACATGAACATAAGTAGTCTACCTTCAAGCC
This sequence comes from Reticulitermes speratus, assembly GCA_021186555.1. Classification (NCBI taxonomy): domain Eukaryota; kingdom Metazoa; phylum Arthropoda; class Insecta; order Blattodea; family Rhinotermitidae; genus Reticulitermes; species Reticulitermes speratus. The sequence goes on along the minus strand of JAJKFL010000003.1, from coordinate 30,955,245 downwards.
TAAGCAAAGATAAAGCTGTCAGAACCGTAAAAAAGTTTACGTTCCTCGACATGATGTTGTAGTTGGGTTTCTTTTGGATTTGAAGATTTAAAAAAAAAAAAAAAGTGTTTCTGTTTGTGTTCACTGTGTCGAAGGCAGTGCAAGCTGCACTCGGAAGTGTGTTAACAAGAAATCCAGAATTTTTTAATATTGAGTATTGTGTCACCAGCTAACCGGATTTAAAAATGCAGTAAGCCCGTAGAATATTAGTCATCAGTCCTGACGAATCTGGACTTCTGCTATGGTCGTTCGAGCGGGATCTGTGGACGAGAATTCTGCCTTTCGCACATAGAGGCAGGGATGGTAACAACACACAAAGACTGCGACATAATATACCTCTAGCGGGATTTGAACACGTCACTACATTGTTAAAGTGGTTTAAGACCACGCGGCCACATTGATCCACTCTTCTGCAGCGTTTACGATTATGTTCTTAACGATTTAATGCCTAGAGGTAACTACAGACACAGCCAGGTTTCGTACTAAAAACTATTCGTGTTGACCACACAGTTTATTTATGTTCCATATGATTGTCACTTTAAACAATCATTATTTTTTTATACAGCGTTCAGTGACTGGTCTGTCTATTGGACGCACACTGTGTTCTTTGTGAGGTACGAACTGAATCTTTATATACAATGTCGATTCGTTGTAGACTTCAGAGGTTTAATAGTGTTCCTACAGATCTGCATATTGTGTATTTTGCTTGTATTATATTGACCGAATATGCTTTTATAGAAGCAAGTTTGTTAATAAGGTGTCAGCCACTGCAGCAGTTGCTTGTACCGACTGTTTGTCAGTAACATACCTTCCCTTGGTGGAACTTGGCTGTATCTTGGATGCTTCTCGAAGGAGTTGCCGGCTGACGGCCCCAAAACTTTGGATATTGGAGGATTTTGCGTCAGCAACATCCAGTCTATAGGTCCCGACAATGTTACAGCAGGGGCCTCATATATAGAATTCTGGGATGTGACGTCGTGTTGCCTCGTAAATGTGTACCTAGTTTTTAGTGGAACTTTCTGCCTTTACGATGGCAGTAGTAGGTTTCTCTGAAACGCCGGTACGTTTCTGCGTCACTTAACGGTGTCACATCCCACGCGACAGTAATATTCGTAGTCACCACTAGGAGAACCTCAAATCCCACATATACCGTTGTGTTCGTTAATACTGTTATTTATAAATAATCAGATTCGTAAATGATCTGATCTAATGTCAACGGGGTTCATGAACAGTCGTAGCGATTTGCGTGTTTTCCATCTACGCTCTCAAAATTTTGTATTGCTCCGGAGCTAGCTGTTTTCTGAAACAGATCCAAGGATTTCCACCCCCAATCCCGCTCCCCATTTCCCACTACACCAGTATAGCACTTCGTGATACAGTGACTGCTTTCCCTTCATCTTCCACTTCACCAGTATAGCGCTTCGTGATACAGTGACTGCTTTCCCTTCATCTTCCACTTCACCAGTATAGCACTTCGTGATACAGTGACTGCTTTCCCTTCATCTTCCACTTCACCAGTATAGCGCTTCGTGATACAGTGACTGCTTTCCCTTCATCTTCCACTTCACCAGTATAGCACTTCGTGATACAGTGACTGCTTTCCCTTCATCTTCCACTTCACCAGTATAGCGCTTCGTGATACAGTGACTGCTTTCCCTTCATCTTCCACTTCACCAGTATAGCACTTCGTGATACAGTGACTGCTTTCCCTTCATCTTCCACTTCACCAGTATAGCACTTCGTGATACAGTGACTGCTTTCCCTTCATCTTCCACTTCACAAGTATAGCACTTCGTGATACAGTGACTGCTTTCCCTTCATCTTCCACTTCACCAGTATAGCACTTCGTGATACAGTGACTGCTTTCCCTTCATCTTCCACTTCACAAGTATAGCACTTCGTGATACAGTGACTGCTTTCCCTTCATCTTCCACTTTACCAGTATAGCACTTCGTGATACAGTGACTGCTTTCCCTTCATCACTACATGTTGATTGTTGTCAGAGCTGATTGACTATTCTGACAGTTTAATTTCTTATGTTGTTTTCAGAATCAGTCTTATTATGTTTTTTCATGGCGCAACAGCCCCTAGTGGGCCAGGGCCATCCATTATCGAGGCTTCACGATCACACTCAGACACATCATACTCGGTAGGACTCCTCTGGGCTAGTGATCAGCCCGACGCAGAGGCCTCTACCTGACAACACACAACATTCACAAGAGACAGGCATCCATGCCCCCGGCAGGATTCGAATCCGTAATCCCAGCAAGCGAGCGGCCGCAAACCCACTCCTTAGACTGCGCGATAACCGAGATCGGCCGTACTGCTGTTGCTACTACTACGGTTAATATCAGTCTCACCAGTCTGGTATTTGATGGCTACGACATGAGTTCAGTGTCGCACGGTCCTCTCGTCTCGCTGACCTGTTTTTGTTGGAAGAATAAATTGATTTTCATCCGGTTTTTCGTATCTCATTATCGCCCTTCAAAATCGTAGAAATAAGCGCCACTTTAAATGTCACAAAAAGACAATAAAATTGGTTCCCGCCGCCAACTCGCGTCATATCGGGAAGTGAATAGGCCTATTGATAACGAAACTCGTGTATATGACCTCTATCTGTGTGTCTGACCCTATAGCAGGGGAGGTCAAACTGAATGAGCCTGAACCAACAAGCTGGGAGTGTGGGGGAGGAACGGAGGTTGGGTCAGAGGGATGTACAATCAATCAACGTCACAATAAATCAATCACATGAACACCGGCGCCATAACTCAGTAGCAGCCAGCTAGCTGGCCCATAGACCTGCCTACCTTCGGCCAACCGAAACAAGGGTTACGTGAACATTATCTGCTGCTATTACCGGAACCATGTTAACAGCTTTTGCAGATTGAGATTTTAACATTACAGTGGGGCGGTGTAGGTATCAGTTATCCATTTGAGACCAACTTGTTCTTCAGTGTTCTTATCAGCATAATTGTGCCATGAGAGCTATTTCATAGTCTGAAATGCTGTACAGACTATTGCGAAACACTCTTGAGTTACTTGCCAAAATCTCTTATATCGTACAAGACGTGAAACTGCTGATGGCGGATGTGAAGCAGTCTGAGGTGTATGTGAACTTGAAACAACACATCACTAACATCCCGTATTCAGATCTTACTCGTGACTAGACCGAATGTACACCTTTGTCTGAGGGCCGATCTCCTGTCCTAATAAATGTTCAGCAGTATAGATCGAACACAATCGTCTGAACTGTCAACTAAAAGAACAGGAGGAAAATATGTAAGAAGAAATTTTATTCTGGATTCACCGTGCATTTTCACTAACTAATATCTCACTACCAACTAAATGCACATTTTATTAAAAAAAACCAATATAAGGTTTTTCTAAAAGGGGCCTTTTAGACGATTTTAGAAAAAACCTTATATTGGTTTTTTTAAATAAAATGTGCATTTAGTTGGTAGTGAGATGTTAGTTAATGTAAGAAGAACTTCAGCCGAAAATTACATATTGTTGTGAACCAAGTTTCGAAGACTTCTTCTATCTACAAACAAACTAACTAACTCCATGGAGCAGAGTCCTTGTTGAGAAGCTAACAGGTCGTCAGCTAGTCAAGAAATTCCCCGCGTTTTATGGAACCCGAAGGTTCATTACCGCATTCACAAGAGCCCGCCACCTGTCCCTATCCAGAGCAATATTAGTCCAGTCCATGCTCCCCCATCCCACTTCTTGAAGATCCATTTTAGTATTATCCTCCCATCTACGCCTGGGTCTTCCAAGCGGTCTCCTTCCCTCAGGCCTCCCCACCAAAATCCTGTATGCACCTCTCCCCTCTCCCATACGTGCTACATGCCCCGCCCACCTCATTCTTCTTGATTTGATCACCCGAATAACATTCAATCATTAATTATTAAGTTCCTCGTTATGTAGTCTTCTCCACTCCCCTGTTACCTCGTCCCTCTTAGGACCAAATATCCTCCTCAGCACCCTATTGTCTAACACCCTCAGCCTATGTTCCTCCCTCAGTGTGATAGGCCAAGTTTCACACCCATACAAAACAATATTACTATAATACGAAATTTCTTTGGAATCGAAAGGGTTTGTACCCTGCTTGTAGGGGGAAGCGTCCGACTCAGCGCCTGAATGCGGATTCTCTTCCCAATCCTTTTCCCCCCAGCAGAAGATATTGTACATCTGCAGTTGACATGCATTTTCGAATAAGGTTTTTTTTTAATTGTTGATTTGTTAGTGCTCACCAACAAGAATGGTCGGCTGCTCCTAGTGTGGCAGTACACAGCAACAGTGCACAACGCAGACAAAGACAACTCGCTCGCCCTCGGCATTACGAAGAACAGATATAGATGGGCACCGTGGAACAACAAGCCATATTCTTTATGCCGTCAGTAAACTTGCGATTGCGTATAGAAACATATCAATCGGTACACTTGTACGAGTGTATAAGTAGGTGAGACCTTTTATTTCGGCTACACGTCATACGGTTTTTCTGTTAGTTCTTTGGTACTGCGGGCTGATAACACCATGTCGTTCTGTGGTCGAAGATTGCTCTGAAATAAGTAACAGGAGTCTTCACGTGCACCAGTTCTTAGGTTTGTTAACGCATTTCTTCAGTTAGGCTTACAAAGTTTATTATTGACTTTAGGAAAAAGAATAATGATCTCGAAATACTACCAAAGAGTCGCGGCCAATTAAATATAGTATCACCCTTTGTCTAGAGCAGGCCTGCTCAACCCGTAGCTTGCGGGTACCATGTTGCCCGTGACACAGTGTTATGTTGCCCGCGGATACACTTGAAATGAGGAAACGTCTTTTAACCCTTTCCCTGGCAAGGCCGAGATACAATGCCGAAACAGTTTTGAAAACTTATGATCTGTTTATTTGTGGAGACATACATTACATTACTAAATTATTCTTTAAAAATATGCTAAAATAGCGACGCACTAACCTATTTGTGAATTGCATTTTTTATAAACTGTTTCTGTTATTTCAGTACCTGCTTTATTGCACATTGTGTACAGAAAGTACACTGGTAAAATTAAGCATTTAATTATACGTATAGGCTACTTATTTATTCTTTATTCTGCGTATTTAATTTCATGTTGCTGGCATGCAGACCAAATTTTGCCAACGTTGCCCGCACCACACAAAAGGTTGAGCAGGCCTGGTCTTAGAGGAACTGAAAAACAGCGCGAAAGATTTGTCTTGATAGCCTTTCGTAGGACTCATAATGAAAACCGGTAGGCCTGTGTCCCGAATACGAAACAGGAATGACCTTAGGTGGAAGATCAGACTGTTCGAATTGCAGCTGTCACAGAAGTTAGGAAAATGCCAGCATACATTTGTCAACTGTAATTTGAAACGTGGGGCCACAGTGTCACAGCAGTGTGCAGACACACCGACGGGTTGTCTAACAAAGGTTGTTGTAGCGGATTCTACGTCTTTAATAACACAGCCTACCATTCGACTGTATACTGAGCCGGTTCCATCCACCTAATATCTTTGGTACGTTCTATTTCCCTGTGATCCATAATATTGTTATTTTCACATTTTGTGGGTGTTCCACGTAGGCGTTTCCAAGATGTTTGTCCCATCACACCCATACAAAATGAAACAAAAAGCACAGTATGGTAACAGTTTTGGGCTGAATAAAGAAACGCACTTTCAAGTCTGTACTTCTTTCATCGTAAACATAATTTTTGTTTGGTAGTATTGCTCCCAGACGATATATTTTTTGCAACATTCTGAAAGGATTCATGACGTCCCCACCATGGCCAGTACCTTATCTAGCCTATGAGAGCACTAACAGAATGGCGCGGTTGCATAGCAACACTTAGAGTTAAGTTAATAGTACAGTACCTCGCCATTTGTCTTGGTCGCGATGTACGTACAGCTATGGTTTCGTCCTGAAATGTCGCTGATAGTATCTGACCGTGCCTTTCCACCAGTTCACCTTCCGACAAATCCGAGTCAATCTCGTGTTATATAAACAAGCCTCACTACGTGATCGACACCGACGTCTCAGTGATTAGCTGCCGAAGGCCTGACGGCTTGCGGTGTCGGTTTTATATATCAGAAATTAGGAATCATCTAGGCGTCACTTCTAGACGCGACGTCACTAGTAGGTTAGTCTGTCTAGAATGAAATATGCGACTGTCGGTCCTTGTCCCGGCGGTGAGACGAAACTGCGATTTCACTGCCGTTCCTGTCTTCGACGTTCGGCGGAACGTTTTTACAGCTTTCAGTCATTAAACTGTAAACAAAGTACACGAACAGAAGGGAGACATTTTCCAAATGCTTTTGTCATTGCTTCCGACTTTGATTTTTGCAGAAATGTTACTTATGCCCAATGGAAAAAACATTGTATATAGACCCAAATTGCCGAACCGGGATACCTCAGTCTGTTAGTGACTAGGTGACGGGGTGCATGACCGAAGAATCGAGATAGGCACAATAGCCGGGATACCTCAGTCGGTGTAGTGACGAGGTTACAGGGTACGTGACCGAGGAATCATTCGATTCCCGACAGGGTTAAGCTATTTTATCTTCTGCAAAGCGCCCAGACCAGCTGTGGGGTCCACCCAGCCTCTTATTCAATGGGTACCGGGAGCCTTCCCGCGGAGTTAAAGCGGCCGGGACATGAAAATAACCACCTCCATTTTGTACCTAGTTTAAGAATGCACGGAGTTTAACTCTACTCCCGTCTGTCTTTATAGCGTGGTACTTATTAGAGCGACAGACATAAACTATTTGCAATTTATTTTTCACATGTAGGCTCACACTGTATCGGATAATGATTTAAATCGGTGTTTTACAAATGCACATGTCTTTTTTTCTTTGAACTGGATTGTTGGTTCTATGTGTGTCAGTTATACTTGGGACATTGCTAAAAACGTGAGATCGTCGCGAATTGGAATTATTTGCGAACATGGATGTTGTGTTACCCTGTGTAGGTAGGTGTCTCTTTTTTTCGGGCATCGTATTTTTTATTTCGGATTAATGGGAAATTAATTTAGTTTTACGAACGAGTTTGAAAAGAGCTTCCCATTCTGAGATCGAGATATTCCTGTATTTTTACGCAATGAATTCAACATCAGCTGTCAATTTGTACTGTTTTGCTTCGTCTTGAAATTATTTTGGCCAATATAAAGCCAAGTATTTAGGCTACATTAATGCACAATTAAAACATGAAGTTGAAGTGAAGTGGCCAAGTTAAATTTTGGACTAAGGGAAACGAAGTCCATGGGAATGTTACCATCTTCCTATTAAAGCCTAAGAGTTAATATTCGGTTGTTACTCTGACCGTACGTAACAATTCATTTTTATGGGACGGCGTAGGAGTGCCAGGTGTCAGTGATTGCCAAGAACAGTCTGTCTTTATGAAGCAGTAATTTGTAGACAGTATGGATATGGTCACCAGGTTGCAGGGCTTTCAAACACCAATAATGCCGAAAACTAACTTATGTACATTTTGTTACATGCACACGAAGGATTAGTGGTCCAAATACCCCCTTTCCTCGGGTACCCGATGCATATTTAGTCCATGCTGCATATCCGCTTCATTACCTTGCCCGCATATTCCACTAATGCTTGTCGTTCTTGGAAGAGGCCTGGTCTGTTCCTGAACTTTTTCTGCTCAACCGGGCCTCTTCACCAGGCGTCCTGGCGAGACCCGGCGTCGTCCTCCGCCCGGGCGTTCCCTTCGTAGGTGAGCCGCACTGTTCCGTGTTCTGTCTGTCGGGAGTAGCCCGAGGACAGATGGGCGAACAGACGAACAGAGTGGCAGACACACGAAAATTCGCCGAAGCACACGCACACGTACACTAACACGTGAGCGAATTCACGTCTAAATGCACCATAAAACAGGAAAACTGACCTTGTTTTTTTTTATTTTTTTTACTTGTTTTTGCGTCTGGATAAACTATTAGTCGTGAACATTCAGCTTGTAGGTTCTTTAGTTTTCGAGAGATCGAATTTTACATTATCTTAAAAGAGCGTGGTTCGTCCCGCGCGCGACTGCCTACACACCTGACGTACGCAATTTCAGACTTGCACTATTTTTAAAAAGTAGAAAGTTGAACATTTTTTAAACGCGTCCCAAATATTTCCTTGCGGGAGTGAAAGCGCAGTGAGACGAAGGTGGACTGCAGCCGATCAGGTTGCAGTGTGTTGGAGTTCGTGTTTAAGCTGGAATCTCTTGTGCAATTATACGTCATTATACGTATATGGTTGACCATGCGTATACTCAGTTCCGACTTGCGCAAAATTTGACTTGCGCCGGATATTCTGGAACGTAACTATTGCGTAAGTTCGGGAGTGTCTGTATTTCGAACACAGTATCTCCGGAGCAGTTCGAAGTAGAGCTCAACGAGGTATCGGTCTGAGTCTGATGTTACGTGAGGCAACATTGATAACATCTCAGGAAAGAAAGTTCTGTCTTCTGCGCTCCGCGAGACGGATATGTGGGCAGTCTATGCGTCATATATCAGTGGGTTGCATAGTAATGTTATTATGACGAAAAAATTAGGAAAACACAGAGAAACAATTTTAAAGATGCGAGGTAAAATAAGAGAGAACAATGTAACAGCGTGTAATTAGTTTCTCTAGTTTACTTAGGCCCACTTTGTATAAATTTCATGACCTGTGCAGAAGAAAATTCTGACATCGTCACTGGAATTGCCGTCAGTATCAGACAGTCAAGCCTCTGTTTGTTTCAGAAGTAGGCTGCCCTAGGTAAATGGGTTGTTAGAATCTGTAGTTGTGAAGGAAATGGCATTGCCCCAGTTAAACGAAATGTTGATATTTCTCTGAGACAGTCCAGTAGCGGAGAGAATGCCACGACGACAGTGTACAAAGGTGAAAGTGGAAAAAGATATGGGAGTGACGGAAATGTATTGATTTGCAGCCAGACTTCACCAAAGACCAGGAAGGACGCTGTTTAATAATATCCTAGACAAACTAAAGCGTAGGGCCTGCAGTGATGCTAATTACAGGGATAGATATTAGGTAAATTTAAATTCCTGTAACTTGATCTTTGGTAGAAGTCCGGGATGAGTTTAATGTCGCAGCACTCATGGTCCGCGTTGTTCAAAACTAGAAAAGCCGAGTTCGATATTAGGCCTGCGAAAGTTATACTGGAAGCAACGGTTCACGGACGTCTGTGAATCGAACGATGTCAGTCGTTCTGCGCCCGAAAGAAGAGAGGGAAAGATTTTGTAGCACTGAGTAAAATGGAAAGCAACTCATGCACAGTAAATTAGTATTGTGCATGTCATAGAGCTATATCGAAGCTTAACAGATAACAATTTCGATAGTACAGCAGGCTTCTCTGAATTTTTACAGTTGATAAAGTCACGTTACAATGACGGTCAGCCAATCAATCCTTCTTGGTATCAAGCCTTTCCTGGGCGTCATGACCAAATTTTAGTCTGTACATTGAATACCACTGTCTGCCAGTCTTGGGAGCCCTCTTAACGAGATTTCTGGTCTGTGCGTTGTTCAAAGTCTGAGATTAACCTGAATTGTATTTAAAGATTCAGTTTGTACCGTGCAGTAAACACACTTAATCTAAATTATATAAATAAAATCAGCCACCAGTGTCCTACATAGTACCAGATTACTGACCTCCGAGGTTTTGTGCGCTTTTCAGTGGGTGGGAAGAGACCTGCTGAAATTTCATTCTGCTATACAACGACAAATTATCGTGCAGTGGAACAAAAGACGTTATAACACATTCATCTGCGCGCACATTGGCCACAGCTATCTCGGCACGTGCTTTTATTCCTGCATCCAGAAGGAAACTTTGTTCAGAAATATTTTCTTTTGCTTCGTAGATTTTGATGCACAGCCGTCCGGAATAAATAATTAATTAGTGTCAAGAATAAGTTAAATATTATGCCGTATTATTCTTTCTCCATCTGCTACTTAGCACCCTAATGGTAGCTGACGCAAGTTGAACGAAAGATTGAGATTTATGTGACGGATGTGTTCGTTGTGAATGACATTTTTCAGGTTTGCTTAGGAAAAATAGCATACATTTTGTGTGACAATATAAGTATTTTTTCTACTGATTAAAAGGAAGTCTGCAGCGCATTGTACAATGTAATGATCAAAGCATTATTTGTCTACCTATTTTAAAGCGTAATGTAACAGACATGGCCGAAGAAAATTACTATTGCAGAGATAACCACAGAAAGTTTTAAGGATTTTTCCCCGTGAATCACATAAGATTCAACCTCTGGACTGCGGATATTTTTGGGCCCATGAAATTGGCTGTCAAGAGTGAGACTTTGTGTGTGTGTGTGTGTGTGTGTGTGTGTGTGTGAATCGTGTAAGCCAGCCGGTAAGGCAAATAAATGTTGCTGGTTTCTTTGAGAGAGTTTATGTGCGAGTGGCAACACTTGACAAATTGGATAACAGCTTCAGAGCCTGCGGAATTTATCCCTGTAACCCTCTTTATTCTCGTCTGATGATTTCGGCCCTACCAAATTTTTCCGGCCCTACAAAAGTTTTCCGGCCCTACCAAAGTTTTATTTCGCGACGACACAGCAAGAAAGAAAACAATTGTTGTCGTTGCATGAAGTCATGAGACGTCGCCAAGACGTCAGCTTCAACAAATTCTGCTGCGCCTTCAAATATTCCTGCCTCTAATGCATCAAAGGAACAGGCAGCACCACTATCTTCGACTTCCCCTTCGAAATTTCACGTTTTTTCAACAGTGACAAGCCCTATACCGCAAGCAACCATGAGTGAACACAAAAACCTGGAAAAAGTAAACTTTTGCCAGGTTACCCATATGGGGACTCCTTACAAGAGAAAAATTGAGATAAGTCTGCTGAAGGAGTCGAGAATAAAGCAAAATGAAACAGGGAAATTGTAGAACGAACCCTGTTTGACAAACTGTTTTCTTCACACGTGACGTGGCTTGTCAGTATGTGGAGAAGAATATTAAGATGAGCCAGAGGAAGACTGGGTATAGTGTTGTAGATGGACGTAACGGTGGCCTGATGGCCTGAAGCTTTTACGGCTTATGAATCAGGCCAGTTATTACATATGACTACTGTTAAACTTAAAAAGCCTTGCAAATTAATACCACTTTTCTGATGCGCACTCTTGCCCGACATTCAGGCACTATTTGCCGACATATAGCCTAAGACTACTTATTTTCCTTGTCTGGAAAAATATTTGCACCTGAAAATGCTCTCACAAAATACCAACTTATGTTATAATAATGTAAATTAATGTTCCAGGCATCTGCGTGCGGATTAAATGCTAGAGGCCCCTCATGATGGCAAATCGTAATGTAATACACAGACTTAATTATATGACGTACCCATATTGTTCCACTTTTAAGAAATTTCTTACAGTTCTGCGCCACCACCAGCCGCGACCGCTACACCCAGCTGTCCTCTGACATCTGCAAAAGCTGGATGTATTATTTGCAGTTCTGTCCATCTTTCGTAGCTGCTGAGACCAGATGACAGTATTTTACCTGTTGCGGTAGAGGGAACGTATTGTGTCGAGACAGACGTAATGGTCTGCTGGTTGTGCTAACTAGCCTATTGCTCTTCGTTCTTCTTGTCAGGCCGTAAGCCTACTTTCTCGACAGTGTGGCTATCGCCATCTTCCGCTCGGCCTACTTCTTTGGGCCTTTGAACTCGGTAGATAGCCTACCTGACTTAGCTCTCCGAAGTTTTTCCTCAAATATTTAATAGACAAAAGGAACATGCATTTTGTGTCAGATGCTTGTTTTTCATAATCCCAACATGCACTTTGTGTCAGATGCTTGTTTTTCATAATCCCAACATTCACTTTTTGTCAGATGCTTGTTTTTCGTAATCCCAACATGAATTTTGTGCCAGTTACATGTTGTCCGTAATCCTTTTTCGAGATAAGTAAACAAAATGAGTGGATGCACCAGATTTCTCACGCTATGAGTACATTTCCTGACTTGTTAATTTCTCCCATTACAGATTTGTGCTGTTATAATAAATAGATTCATTTGTGACCAACACTTGCGCCTAACTTGCATGTTTATGTAAAGGTTACCTGTCCCGGTGTTATTACCAACACATGCTTCAGTTCCTGTCCCACACCCCCTTGGTGCTTTCACCCCACGGACTGACTCCCTTGTCCACCACGTCACTGACAGCTCTGGCCTGACATAACCCGATTACTGGGGGTAGCGCTTGGACACTGTACTAGAACCATACACAACAGTAATTATCTTTCAAATTTGCCTTGGGGCTTGGGGACATCCAACGAACGGCAGAATGCTTTACTACTGTAGGTACTGTGAGAACAGTGATGTAGAGTGGACAGCTCATTTCAGGGTGAATGCTGTCCGCCTGCCTGCCTGCCTGCCTGCCTTGCAAGCGGCGGTAAACAAGCAATATATCTCGCAGTCAGCGTTCATCTCAATTTTGTGAAAACATGTGAGGTACAAGTCAGCAAAAATGATGTTCCTGTAAAGTGAGAGATATGAACGCTTTTAATGGAGGGGAGGAGTTAGAACTGTTACAACCCGTGCCGTTCTGTAAGTCTCAAGGATAGAAGTCGTACAGGATTTTCGTATTTTCTTGTTGAAATACATCTTCCGTAAGTAATTGGGACTACCTTAAATATCACGCATCTGACATGCATTCGGTAGGATAAACGGTTCGAATCACGGCTGGAACAGACTATCGTAATAGGGTTTTTGTGGTTTTACTTTATCTTTTCACAGAACATTGAAGTAGATCACGGTTGCATTATCTACGATTTGCGAATTAATATTTTTCTGTTACTCTTAAGTCCACTGTTTGGTGCATACTTTAAACATAGGCATATTTATTGCAAGGTACCTACGTAGGTTTCTATAGGAGACTGGATAGCTCAGTCGGTGCAGCGACTAAGGTACAGACTGGAACACCGAGGAATCGGGATTTGATTCCAGGCAGGGGCAGAAGATTATTTTTCATCTCCACATTGTCCAAACCGGCTCTGGGATCCAGCCAGCATTCTGTTTAATGATATCGGGGGTATAGAGACTGCGTCATGAAATCAACCACTGATTTCCACGTAGTGCCGAGTTTAAAAATGTGTGAAGCTGTACCTCCGCTCCCCCATACATGTTCATGGCGTGGTGATTAATGAAGCACTACCTGTGTTTAGCGACTTTGTCCTCAGCAGCAACACAGAAGTGCAGTGCAGTAGCTGACTCCATGTAACGGAGACCTTGAAAAGCTAATAGTCCCTCAGCTAGTCAACAAATTCCCTGCATTTTATGCAACCGAGATATTCAGTACCATGTTCACAGAGCCCGCCACTGGTCCTTATCCAGAATTGGTTGAATCCAATTTACACCCTCTAATCCACCTTCTTTAAGATCCATTTCAGTATTATTCTCCCACTTATGAATGCTTATTTCAAGTGGTCGCTTCCCTTCACCTTTCCCCACCAAAATCCTGTACGCACTTCACTTCTCACATGCGTGCCATATGCCTCGCCCAGATTATCCTTAGTTTATCATCCTAATGATATTTGGCGAAAATGCAATTTATGAAGCTCCTGATTATGCAGTTTTCTCAGGCTTCTTGTTACTTCCTTCCACTTTAATTCAAATATTATAAGCACACTGTTCTTTAACGCCGTCGAGCTGTATTCTTCCCCCAGTGCGAGCGACCAAGTTCAACACTGATACAGAACAACAGTCAAAATTGTAGTTCTGTATATTTTAAGCTTTACGTTTCTAAATAGCTGACGGTAAAACACAAAGATTCTGAACTCAAATTTGGTAAGCGTTTCCAATGTTTAATCATCTCTTAATTTCTTCGTGAGTGCAATTTTGGTTTATTAATGTAGTTCCCAAATATTTTACATTTACCACATTTTCAGTAACATACACATTAAATGTACTTTGTATTGTTCGTTCGAGTTCTTTATATTATGCCTTACTCACTCATTAAAAATACGTTAGGCCTGCTTGAATTGTAGAAATATAATTATCTCCAAAATGAACCTTGTTGCGGAAAATCATTCATAACCTCGAATTTGACTGGATGTGAGTTAATTAGGCGGACTGAAGTTTGCTATGCAAGGAGTTGAATCCAGCGACGTGGTCGCATTTTCTGTCTTGCTTGTAGTTGTGAGATGCTTAGATATCGTGAAAGTAAAGAACAAATTCGTCTTTGCAAAAGTTTGCCTCTTGGTATGGAAACAGGAGATACTTTCAGGCTAAGGAACTCGTATGTTATTGTAAAGGGATTTACTTGGAAACAGTGTGTTGAAATTTGCACAGGTGGAGGCACCACTGATGGTGGGAGAATCACGCTGTTTATTGGAGCGCGTGTTACAGCCATTGGACCAGAAGGCATTGGTAACACTGCTCGTCACGCACATGTTGTGACGCTCCCTCGTCAGAGGGAGAGCCCAAAAACGACAATAATACAACAGCCATACAACATCTCGAATCTTGTCTTGAGCCCCGGGAGGGGCTCGACGCCAGGCCGAACTGACTGATAGACCGTCAGTCGTAAAGTGACTTCGACTTCGACATGTTGTGTATAAAATTCAGACGCTTTGGAAAGGGTATTGTATGAAGCGGGCAAGATTTTAAGCTTTGTAAACTCATTATCGTTGAGTTCGACATTTTCTGTGCTCCCTTGATGCAGTAGTTAGGAGCTGCACACCGTTGCAGCTGCAAATACATGTTCGATTGTTATCGAAAGGCAGTTTTGGTTTTTGTGTGTACACTGCGTTCATAAATGTAATTATTTGCTCTTAATCAGTGCTTTTGATTTTCATCACTTCTATGATAGTACGGCCAGGATATCGTGGTCGGTGTTGTGACTACGCTAAGGACTGGGCGACTGAGGAATCCTGGTTTGATTTCTCAAAGGGGCAAGATTTCTTTTTTTCCTTTTTTCAGGGGAGACCAGACCGACTCTGGTGTCCACGGGTCCGTGTTTACTGGATACCGGGGCTCTCTCCCCGGGGATAAAGCGGAAGGGTCGTGTTCTGCTGACCACTCGGCTCCGTCAAATGACGAGGTTAAGAAATCGTGGAGCTCTACCTCCATACCCTCATATGCCTTCATGACGCGCACAGTTAACTATAAGTTTTACCTCTATGACTCCAGAGCTTATGACACATAGCGGACGTTTTGTGCAGACAGACAACTCACTTCATCTTTTCAAGGTACACGAACACAGTTGTCCCCGCACGTTAAAATATAGTTCTTATATCCGGGTAAAATAGTGTTTTTATAGGACGTTTCGAGAACACGTCATAGAATGTTCACGTCGTGCACAGAGACAACTTGACCTTTTACTTGTTACAGTGACTGATTATTTTCTACTAGAGGTAGAAAATATCCAGTGATTACGCAAACCATTTGCGCTCTTGTTGGCAGAAGAAGGATTGACAACAGCAGCAGCAGCATCAACATCAACAACAACAACAACAACAACAACGAAGATGACAAGAACAACAAAGATGGCGACAACAACAACAACAATAACAACACAAACCTCTGGTTAACTTTGGTTTGATCTGAAGAAGAGTTTCCACACATTTCAAAGGTGGCGCTGGAAATGATGCTGCACGTGTATAGCGTTCTCAGAATACGTATACAGCAGTAAATACAAAATACTGCAAGACACTCATACAGAATAAGACGCGAGCACATACAGCTGCCTGACTTCAAGGTCCTGTGGACAGTAATTAAGCAGATCCGCCCATCGCATTAGTTAACTGTAATATAAACCGTATTCATGGCTCGGATGAGGGAGGAGAGAAATGCGTACAGGGTTTTGGTGGGGAAACTTGAAGGAAAGAGTTTCGCAAGACATAGGTGCAGGTAGGTGGGTCACATAAAAATGGGTCTCATTAAAATAGGATTGGTGGGCCCGGTCCGGATTCATCTGGCTCAGGAGCGGCACGGTAGTGAACCTTAAGGTTCCATAAATTGATGGGAATTTCTTGACTCTTTGACGGACTCTTAGTTTTTTTAAAAGGGATCAAGAAGCATGCGCGGGCTTGATATGAATTTTGCGTATAGAGTTGTAACTGATAAACGAGTTTAAGTGTGCAAGAGGTCCGCGTGTACAGAGGGTTTGAGGTATGTTGGCATGATATATCTGGAGCACGTTTTTGTACTTCATAGACCAGATTATGTTTAAAGTCATGATTCATTACTTTTAAACTAGACGAAAGGTACAGCACCTGGCTTTTTTGCAGGTTTTTCCATTAACCACAGATATTTAATTTTAATGTAAAGACTTTCATGCGTCTTATTCATTTCTGTCTTTTATCGAGGTGGTGGTGGTGGTGGTGGTGGTGGTGGTGATGGTGATGATGGTGATGATTCGTAGTAATATAAATTCCTCTCAAACATGGACGGGAAATTTTGACATATCCCATCTGTAGCTGTGGTTCTCACAGATGTACATATCTACTATTGCTCCACTCTTTGCTATGAAATAATATTGTCGCTGAATATGCATGCCATGAACTTGAAACGTTCTTGAGAGGCAGCTTGACAGAATAAGCTGTGAAGGTACTTACAGATAACATTCCACGGGCAGCGGTCAAAATTGCAGTGCAGACCGAAACACAGATTTTTCTCGACCGGTACGTAACGACAGTTTAATTCGGCAGCGACTGCCATTTGGCGTAAGGGTATATACAGTAAAACCTGTCTTAGACGGAACCTGCATATAACGGAAACGAGTCTTTAACAGAAAACTTCTACAGTCGCAAGGGTCTGGTGTAGAAAGATAAAAGTTCACCCTAGAACAGGACATGAAGGCCCATAGGGGAGTAGAGGTATAGTTCTACACTATCTTTAACCTCGGCGCTAGATGGGGTGCGTGATCAACGCCACGCCTCGGCCGCTTTACCCCCGGGAATGACCCGGTTGCATTGTCTAGGAGGCGTAGTCTGGAGGGCTGCGGAAAATCTCGCCCCCACCGGGATTCGATCTCCGGACCGTCCTGCCCCTAGCGAGTCGCTACACCTACTATGCTATCCCATCTTTTAGATCTGGTGTAAGAAACTTTATGAAACCACCTTTAATGAAGGGAAACTCTCTAAAGCGGGAACGGAAAACAAACACAAGACTCTAACGGAAAATATTCATGTTGTTATTTTGTTCCGTACTGTGCTTTCAGCTTGACTATTCTTTATTAACAGTTACAGATACTGTTAAGAAGTTTAGCTAGGCCAGAAGAAGAGTGGGGGTGGGTTTGGACGGAAGGCTGCGGAACTTTGGCGTTCAAGATTCATTAAATGGAATGTGTATAACACCAGTACAGAATACACCGGTGTCATGAAAGAATTGAATGTCACTTTAATAGTAGAGTAGGTAATGTTCGTTAGTCAAGAGAATGAAGTTGATCTGCGCAGCATGGGTAGAGTCCCTTAACACTCGCGACGACTGTCTGGTAAAAACATAGATCCTGTCGAAAACGTAAGTTTCTGTCACTGCATGGCTTTCTTTCCACTGTTCGCCATATGTTAGGTGTTTCGTTTATAACCAGCTTAAAGTCAAATTTGTTCACAGCTCTAACGACATGTATAGAACACTACGGAAGATAACTATTACCTTACAGACACAAAACGTAACAGCCCTTCAGCCCAGTGTCTTTTTAACTGAAGTACATCGGTTACTGGTCACAGCAAAGGACGACCTGCGTTCCCCAGCGCAAACTACTGCCACGGTCAACTGCAAACTCCACGGTCAGTGTCTGTAGCAATTGTTTGTGTGTAATAAGACACAAGCACAAACACGCTTGGGGAATTCAAACGACACCCCGCGTTCCAAACAGCGACATTCCTTAAGTGTTTCCAAATCGCAACCCAAACAACACAATTAGGCTCAATGGCGAAATTTGTACCCCAAGTAGGAAAAGACGATCATGCCATTTGTGGTACAATATCTAAAGATCTGCACTTTTCATTTAGTTGTAGCCGTGGCCTCCATAGCTAAGATTAGTACTTGATCTCAGCACAAAAGTAAAACTTATTGAAACAAGTGCAGAAGACAAGTTGACAGTAAAAAAAGCGTGGCAAAGTTTCATGTTGGTAAAACTCTTTAAGTCCTTGACGTATTAAAAGCCAAATTGGAAATACAAAACTAGTGGCTAAATAGCGCTAATGGTTCAATGAAATGGAAACTAAGGAAAACTGCAAGTGAATACCTTACGTAATATAAGTTTTAAAAGTTTCGCGGCGACATGATTCAATATAGTCTTCTCGGGCGCACAGCCGCGTCAACTCGTTTGAATACAACGTTTCGGAGACTAGCTCCGTCCCCATCAGTTTTGCCTGAGGATAGGGACGGAGCTAGTCCCCGAAACGTTGTATTCAAACGAGTTGACGCGGCTGTGCGCCCGAGAAGACTATATTGAATACTTTACGATTTGTGTTCATTGTTAATCTAGTCCCCAGCTGTATAATTCCCCAGTAATTACTGATTACATAACTAACCATACTGGTATGTATCGAGTCTTTCTTTCTGTGGCGCTACAGCCCAAATCAGTCCTAGGCCGCCTGTTTTGAAGTTTCTAAATCACACACAATTAGACACACACACGCGCGCGCGCGGTACGACTCCCCTAAACGAGTGATCAGCCCGTCGAAGAGGCCGCTGCCTACACAACACTCAACAAATACAAGAGACGAAACAATAATGAACTCAGCAGGATTAGAACACACGATTCCAAGACTCAAGCGGCCGCGCCTTAGACCGAACGGCCACCAGGATCGGCTGTATTTCTCGATTGGTTAACAGTTTCTTACACAGGTAAACTCGAAGTTTCATCGCTTTTTCACAAAATTTCACCTGAGCCACTTTAACCCAATCCATATATTCATATCACGGATATTATTGACATCTTCTGTATCATTTGGTCTTCCAAGTAGCACATCGCCATGAGATCGTCCAACCGAAACAGTAACAGATGAAGAGTACTTACACGTTGTGAAGTATCTCATCACGCAGCGATCGCCTTTCGATCTGCCGTATTTCCAAACATTCCTTTCAGCAGTTTGTTCTGCAACACCTCCGGCTTCGCTTTCCCGTACAGAGTCAGCCCAAGTTCCACATGTACATGGAGAATTATCCATATTGGAACAGAAAATGGCTTACGAATTTCGTGATTAGAGCAAGACGTTCTGCTGTAGGAGTCTGACACACAGATGTGTTGATCAGCGTAACGCCTTGGGCTTGAAGGTGACTGGAACACAGTCACAAAAATATAAAACTGTTGAAGCAGTGCGTATAGGTATGTAAACAGTTGGATGGTTGCGTTATTAAGTGCTTCATTCATCCATGAAACAGGAAATAATTTGGATTTTTGCTAGTTTTATAAAGAGTTCAATGTGCGTTAGTCTTGACCCTAACGACTGATCTGGAATTTATTGTGCAAATATTTCGGTGTTCACCAATCCACCAAAACTATTAGATGTCCTCGGCATTTTTAAACATGCTCCTTTGTGGACGGAGCCGTAATAGCGTAGTCTGTAGATTGACTAGGCTACGGGCTTGACGATCCGGGGTTCGAATCCGCCGATCCCAGTGGCCGCTCGGTCTAAGGCGTGGGTCTAGGGCCGCTCGCTTACTGAGATTGTGGGTTCGAATCCCACCGGGCGCATGGATGTTTCTGTTGTGTTTGTTGTAAGGATGGTAATATAGAACGTAAAGTGACATGAAGGACGAAAGGATTTAAACAGTACAAAAATGGATGAAAGGGAAAAAACCCCGGACAGGCAAAAAAAAAAAAAAGAATCCCGGCGGGGATAAATATTTTCCCTTCTCCAAACCGTCCAGATCCTATACTATAAGCATCGAGGTTCTTCCCGGCAGTAAAGCAGCCGGGGCATGACGTTGAGCACTCACCTTCTTTTGCCGAGGTTAAAAATGAATGGAGCTATACCTATACTCCCCCCTCTATGCCTTCATGGCGTGGACAGGGACTTCACATGTTTTTACCTTTGTGGATGGTTTACATTGGCATAGCTCTCGATGTGCAAGTTACGTGTAGTCAAAATGGTGGGGCAGTATGGGGCTCTTGCTGTAATGATTAGTATTGTCTTCTTTGTTGCCTATAGATGTCCTAAAAGACGCTTTTGTAAACTGCGTAGTCGGTCCCTGTCACCATAACAAGTCGGTCCCTGTCACCATAACAAGTCGGTCCCTGTCACCACGGCATGGCGCGTCCTCGGGTTGCGGATGGAGGAACGGCCTCCGGATATGGAGGGTAGCTGCGAATACATAGAATAAGCAGTCGCGGACAGCCGACAAGGGGTGGCCCTCCAGCTTGGGGGTTGGGCGAGGTGCTAAAAACTCCTCACCTTAAAAAATTACCATGTTATGAACCATTATACAAAGCCTCGGACCTGCACTGATTCTTTGGTACAACTTAAGCGGGCTCTTGTGAGTGCGGTAATGAACCTTCGTGTTCCAAAAAAACGCGGGGTATTTCTTGACTAGCTGACGACCTGCTAGCTTCTCAAGAAGGACTCTGCTCCATGGAGTTAGTTAGGTAGTTTGTTTGTTTGTAAACTGCGTAGGACGCATGGCAAAAACCAGCGGTCGTGTTGGTTTTAAGGTGCTTATAATTATCGCGGAGGACTCGCAGAAGGACATTGGAAACCTCAGTCACAGTAGCCGGTCACGAGGCCGAGGTGCGAATGTGAAATGTCTTGAATACGAAACCTGTTCACCGTGACAATGAGTGCAGTTTTGCCTAATTTTCGAGAAGTCAATTTACCCGTTTTTCCCCGTGTTATGGGTTATTGAAAGTTCAATCTGCAGCTTTGATACGGGTCGATACTTATCAGACCCATGGTAATTGCAGGAGTAAGGTGACAGAAGATTTTGTATGATGGTAACACACGACGTGTCCGTGTTCCTGCCTACCTTCTCATCCTGGCCGTAGCGTAGGCTACTACTACCTTGGCGCCAATTAGCGTGAAGATCAATGGCGAGCCGTCAGGGAGAGGGCTCCAGGGATCAAGATTAATTTGATGAAGCACGGTGAAGCTACAGGCCTACAGTTGGCCTGAGGGCAAGCGAGCAGTCGTAGCCACAAAGCTACTCATCGTGCTACGTGATGATACTGTGTATAAAGCCGGGTTGCTGTTAACATGATAGCATTGATTGCTAATCAGGCAAGTGACAGGCGAAATCGTACTATGCAACGGTTATACCCTCAAGCAGTATAGTGTTTTCTGGAATGTACAACAAACAACCCGCTCCCTTGCTGAAGGATAATAGAGGCGGTGCTGTAAAATTAAATACGTACAAGACAGGCACTATACGTATAACGTAACACTGAGGCGCGTTCGCGTAACCATTGTTGCGGTGGAAAAGCAAGAGGTACAGTATTACCTATTATATATTCTGAGTGTGTGTTATTAGCCTTAGTTATCCAGCATGCAAAACGCATGCGCCGTATTATATTGTCATCTGTGGCCAGTCTGGCTCTACCATATTTTTCCATATTATCTTATAAACGGCACGATTTTCGGAAAAGAAGTTATTGAACATAAAATGTGTATTTCATTTTCTCTACAACTTTTGTCTGAAACACTTCTCATTCTAAGAATTGAGAGAGATTTTATCATATATGTACATACGTGTTCATGTAAAGTAGGCCTACTCGTTATTCTTGCCAGATTTTAATGAAACTTGACTTTTCTCGACATATTTGCGAAAAATAGTCAAATTTAAAATTCATGGAAATCCGTCCAGTGGGTGCCGACTTGCTCCATGCAGGCGGATGGACAGGAAGACAGACATGGCGAAGCTAAGAGTCGCTTTTAGCAATTTTGCGAACGCGCCAAATACGTACCGAAAGATACCACTTTCAAATACTGGCGATCTGAGAGTGGTGTCAGAGACCGCGATCTCAGAAACTGACATACTGAATTTGTGTGAATTAATACATATGATTTTAAATGTGTGGAATTTCTTAAGGATTCGCATTTCTGATTTCAAGTTCCGTCCAAGGGCTTTGAATCGTCAAAATTGTATACTTTATAGTATTAGGCCTGCATTTGGTACGATGTGTTTCGCTGTAACATGATAATGTGGGAGATGCTCCTACAGTTCGTAAGTGCCGAATTTGTGCTACATACTGGTACATTCCTTGCTTTATCAAGAAATTGTGAAAAGTTTTTGTTTCTCGGAGAGATATTTTCTAAAAATAAACTGTTGAATTAACGAACCGGTTATTTGATTGACAATTTCGTGAAGATACATTCTCGTTGACCCTCTTCCCTTCTAAATCGAAAGAGCGATGTCACATCGCGCTGCGTTTCTATTTGTTGTTGTGGCTAGTAGAGCAGTTGCTTCGTGAATTAGGACTAAAGGGTTACCATGGAACGGTCATGAGAATAGATTGCTCTATGCATTATGGAACCCAGTTACGGCCGCCTAGCAGCCAGACTGCTTTCAGTGAAACGGTGAAAACTTGTCTACGGAACAAGTTTGTATGTACAGTATTTGTGTTTGTATTTGTGTTGAGGCTTATGACACCTCCAAGTCTTTGTGTGTATTCGTACTGTTAATTAGTTTTAAGTCGGTTGGTAGATGTCGATTAACTGTGTTACGAACTTCATAACGCTGAAAACTATTTCACCTTGTGCTTTCTGATGTTTTTCTTTTTTTGTGGTGAAGGGCCCCGCATCAGATGCTACGGACGCTCCGCAGCCTTGAGGCTTATTGTGCAACTCTGTGATGAAGATGATTAGTTTTTTTTCCGTTTTAATGCTACCAGTTATATCAACATGGCAGCGCGAACCTCTGTGGTGGCCATGTTACGTAATGTAAGGTTGTGACATTTTGATAATAAGTCTTCGAAAATTATTCATCCTTGGTTGAGGCATTTTGTGTGTGTGTGTGTGTGACGTGACGTGAAACAATGTGGCAGCTACGCGAAATGTTTTACTTTCGGTTTGACAGTGGAATGAAAAGCAGCAGAAACTAAGAAGTTGGGAATTGTGGGGTCACTTTTGTTTAATTATCTCTTAAACCGTGTAGAAAGTATGTTACAAAATAAAATGCCTTTCATTTACCACACGACACCACTAGGACACATATTGAGCGAGTTGCGCTACGTTGTTCGTGTCCGGTTTTGACTAAAACTGGAATGCATCCGCAGGTTTCCAAGTTCAGTCGGCCTACTGCAGTATTCCTTAACCGGTGTATCGGGACGTATCTGCGCTTTCGACAAGTTCCAAAGCCCACCGCTCCCGACGACATGCCTGTGCTGCCGTCGGGTTACAGGCGTGCCACGACATATCAAGTGTGCTGCCATGAGGACCCAGATGTGCCGCGACGTATAACGTGCTGCCGTGAGGTCTCAGGTGTGCGCAACATATGTGTGTTGCTTTGAGGATCAAAGTGTGATGTGACATTAGTGTGTTGCCTTGAAGGTCCTGGTAATGCGGTGACATGTCGGTGTTCTGTCTTGCTGGACGAGAATTTGCGTAATGAAGAGTGGAAAAAGTATCTTCCAGTTGTAGAAATATTATCGCAGTGCTCTATGCACATATTGTATTCATTGTATGCATCTTTGAAGACAGATTTTCTGCGGAATTTTTGTAGTCTACCTTCCTTCTTTAGCGCGTAGGCTTAACTTCTTCCCGCATTTATGATGATGCTCGGCGTGCCTCTAAACTACTGCTAAATCCAGTATATTGCGTGCCTGAAAACCTTGAGAAAATTGGGTCAAGGTACTGGTTTTATAAGGTCACTTCAGTTGTTGGAGAATAATTCTTGGTGAGACCGTAGAATCTGCTTCTTTTGTACAGGAGATTTTAATATGAAATGCTTAAAGATATAAGAACGTCACGATTCTACTCTATAAGTAGAAGCGTAACGTCTTTGGTGTGGTGGCCTCTCCGTTGAGACAGACATGGATTACGGATCGGGTACTTCGCGTATGTAGCCATAATGTCCAAAAGAGAAATCTTTTGTTTTTCCACAGGAAAATTGTTTGCCCTGTAAATGCATGCTGATAGCGACATCAGGAAACAATGTTTCGTGGAGTAGGCCTATACACTGAATTGCAGATTCAAAGAACGTGTTTCCTTTAGTCAGAGTACTGGGAACTCCTGGTGAACCCAACTCCAGCAGAAGTGATTTTCAGCTTGACTGACTTACTCACCCAATGCTTTGTGTCTGGTAGACGGGTATTCAGGTTGTCCATAAAGTAGATGAATAAACCTGGTGTCGGCATAATTCCTGCGGGCGTGCTGTAATATAGTGCACAATTATTGCATGGTCACTGACGTTTGTATCCTACATACATACATACGTACATACACACATACACACATACATGTATATCTGCTCGTCAGACCGGCCTCATTATTTAACCTGCAGAAGCAACACTTGGAACCTTGTTAAAAACTCTTCACTTACTGACGTAATTTGAGTACTTCTACCTATCGCAGTTTATGTGCCACATAACTCACATGAAATAAACCGAAATCGAAATTCAGATTGCGGTTTTCTTTCCAGAAAAGATGAAGACTACGTGTGGGTGAGTGTTTCACGTAATGGGACGTTTTTTTCTTCAGGTTTCCTACATTTACCGTATTTAAATGCCTTGTGTTCCGCCCAAGGTCTCCATTACTTACCTTCTTACCCTAGACTCCATGCATGATTCCGTTGTTTCGAACACGTTTCTTTCGGTCCTCAGAAGTTTCGTACTTAAATTTCGATTTATAGCTTCAACTGCATGTATTTTATTTCGCATTTGTTGCATAGCTGTGTTGTCATTTAATAATGAATTGCACCGATTTGTGGCCTTGGGGTTCGCTGTCGGCACAAAGATCCGTCATTCGTCAATATCGTGATTTTGTGCCAATGTAAAGTTGAAAAGAGTAAAGCAATTTTTGTTTCCTGAATTTGTGCCGTGAAATTGTTTTCTTACCTTTATAACCATACTAACAAAGGATGTTTAATATATAAAGTCATAAAAATTAAATTAGGAGTTATTACAGCGTTAGCTATAACTCATTTAGTACACTGAAGTATCGGTATTTTTCAACATAAACCCCGAAAACATTGACGCATTTATCGCATTCTGGCACGAGTTTAAATATTGCATCGCAGCAGAAATTGTACTCTTGCTGTGGCCGCCATTTACGAATAGATGTTTCCACTTCTTCATTATTATGAAATCGGCTACCTCCCTTGTGTCACTTAAGCGGCCCAAAGTCAGTTACTCCACTCGTACTGCTTTCACTTTCGTTCTTGATGTGATGGAACGTCATGCATATCTGTTCGACTGTTTTCGAAGTCTGTGCACCACCATTTTCTGACATGCTGGACTCTCACTACTCCATTGCCATATACGTAGCCTATAGCAACTGGCGGTGTATTTCCATGGGGGAAACGTTTGTTTCTCTCATAAAAACCGAATCACAATATGAACTTCGCGGGACCAAGTTTCAATGTCGTTGCCATTGCATATCTTGACCCTTGATTACCATCTGATTTAGTGACCCTTGCGCCGTCTGTTGCATGCTACCCCTAATACAAGTGCTACCTCCTACCTAAAATGAAATGCGTAACACAAAAGTTACTGGCTAAGTAACCGTATTTACTGAACAAGCGTTGTTGGACCAATGTAGTGTCGAGGCTAAGAATCGTTTGAGCTTTACCTTCACTCCCCCTTACAACTTTATGTAGGTCTACCTTTTTACTTTTCTTGTACACAGAGACCGTGTGATTACACGTAGGATTCTGGACCACTGAGGTACTGGGTTGTGGGTTCAAGTTCCGCTCAGGATATACATGTATGTTTGCATTTGTGTGTGTTGTGTTTTTCTGTGCAGGCCGAGGCCTTGCGACAGGCCAATCTACCGTCCCTCAAAATGTCTTTAAGAGCTTTCGTACTTCGAGAATAAGTGATAGCTGAAGAAGGGAAGAAGAATGTGTAACATATAATAGAACACTGATACCAGCACAGCGTATAGTCTGTTAATTGCTACGGCTTTTAGTTGCCATGTCTAGGACCTTAGGCTTAATAGGTAGCCAGTTTTGATTATTCTTGCGCGTTGTTTATTGGTCATTTTTAATTGTGCATTAAATTGTGTTTCTGTTAGAAGCAACTCATCATATAAATTGTGTTTTTGTTAGAAGCAACTCATCATATGAAAATGTCTTATGTGATTATGCAATTAGGCGAAATGTTATGATATTAGCTTAAAGCAAATTGCAACGTAACATACAAATTATGTCGTTTAATACGATCCTATACACGGATCATCGTTAGGCTGATGACGATTCGTGTATAGGATCGAAACATGTAACTTAAAAATTTGAAATAAATAACAGTTGTTAATAATATCTCACTACCAACTAAATGCACATTTATTAAAAAAACCAATATAAGGTTTTTCTAAAATCGTCTAAAAGGCCCCTACATATGTTTCGGTTTCTATGAAACCATCATCAGGGGGTCACTGGATTGTACTTATCAAATGCCGTCCATGTGTTCCTCTATCAGAAAAACCTTATGTTGTTTTTTTTAATAAATGTGCATTTAGTTGGTAATGAGATATTAGTTACTGAAAATGCACGGTGAACCTAGAATAAAAAATAACAGTTGTGTTTAGACTGATCTTGCTTTCATATTGAAAGACAGTAAAAGCAAAGGGGATGACAAACGTCAAAGTAATAAAATTACTTTCCGCTCGTATCTTACGCTGTTACATTTAATGTCAGCCTGATTTGTCACAGGGAACGAGTGGCGCATCCTGATCCGGAGGTCAGATGTAACGGAAGGCTACAAAATGCAATTTTTACCCTTCATGTCCCCTCAAAGAAATTAAAATTTGATCATCCAGCATTTTCGAAGGTGACAACAACAGTAACAACAATATATTATTAATAATAATAATAGTCTAATACAGAAAGCAGCAATACTTAATAGATGCCGTATAGTCAGAAAGTTGTTGGCAAAACAGTGAATAAGAAGTGCTTGGTAATAATGATAATAATAGTAATAGCAGTAGTAATAACAGGAAATATGAAAGTAATCACACACAACCATTATGTGCAGAAGAGGGAATCAAATCTACAATTCTTACCTAATATATTTCGGTCATTTGAAATGAAATCCCGCTCTTTAATTTAGTAATCTAATTTTTCAATAACCACATAATGTGTGAAAACAGTCATATCCTTACAATTCTGAGTACCAACATTTCATACTGAACAATATTCCCATTCCCTTTTACTTTTTTAAAGTAATATTGTTGTGTATTCATAGAGGTTAACGTCCAAATATTATGAAAACTTTATATCATTTTATTCTTCATAGAATCAGAAAAACACAGAGAATAAGTAAGATACAATGTTCAGAAAGAAATACGGTCTTAATAATATGAAACAGTGATTTGAGGTATCGACCGCGTTATTGTTGAGGAAGCACTCCTTCTTGGTTGTTGCGTCGTGTGAAGGGGTAATTTGTTCCCAACGTTTCGAAGAAACGTACCGCCTGTATCCCCTGGGTTGTGAGTGAATTCAGGGACTCGTAACCCTGAAGATAAAGGCGGTACGTTTCTTCGAAACATCAGGTAGCAAATACCCCACTGCACAGTGCAACAAACCAGAAGACATGCTTCCTCAATACGAAAACAGGTTTGGAACTAATAAAATCTTCCAGCGCCGTGTCATTTCCCGTGAGTAAAGCGGAAACCTTGTCGCTACACTAGCCGTATCTTTCGCTGCAGTATTCTTCTCTCTCTCTCTGTCGCTTATTACACAAGTGACAGGAAGGTTAGTTGTTGTCATCGTCGCTTTACTGACATTTAAATGGACACGTGGACAACATTCCACACTGCCTTCTGTCTCACAAAACACACACACACACACTCACACACTCCTCAAACGGAAATATTAACGACTAATCCGGTGCTGTAGCCTTTTAGCAAATGAGCTATATAAATTGTATATTACACAGAGTAATATTTTGGGAAGAGGATTTACACGTTTTCTCTTATTTCTTAGTACAGAAAGAAGTCATTTTCTCCATTTCAGTGGTATAGCGGCGCTGAAATGTGTGTACCGGAAAATTCGCCACTGGAACAGATACTTATTTTCTGAAAAGGCTTTCGAATGTAGATTCATGCTACCCCGCTCCGTTTTGCAATTCTTTCTCGCATGACTCGTCTTAGCTCGAAGGAATGCCCCCAGCGCATCGTGCTTTAAATTTTGTCTCTGCTATTCGACAGCAACAGAAGTTGGGTTTGAGGGGATTCGTTTAATACATATAAAAAATATGCAGCGTGTAGAGAAAGAGTAATTGCCGTTTTAAACGGACAGAGATGTGGTGACCGCCCGAAGTATTTCCTTTTCAGGGCTACGATTAAAGTACGGGTTTTCAAATTGTGATTTTGCGAACATGCTTGTGACAGCGAGCCGACCTACACTAGTTCAGCCCCTGCGCGACGTCACATAATGAAAAAATCTGTAACTGTCTTACGCTGTACCAAACAATCCGTCAGTGAGGAGCTAGTGAGGAGTTACCTCGTCACCCAACTCCAGAGCTGGAACACCACCTCTTTAACAGATTCATTCACCTTGTAACATATTCACAACTACCATACGAATATCTACCTGATCTGTAAGTTGAGCACATGCCATTCCGTGGTGACGTGGGACCGATTTGATAATCTCTCTGCCCGTTTCGTATTCAAAGCATTTTGTTTACTGAAAATTACCAAGTTGTCTGTACTACGGATTTCAGGATTCTGCTTTCATGTATTGCAGATGTAATGTAACAGGATATACTCTTGAGTGAAGCAGGCTGTTTAATTTAAATTTGTCATAAATCTAAGGTCAGATGAAAGCTGTCTTCATTGTTAAATACAGTTGTAGAGTGTATCCAGCATACGTAGAAGGCGTTGGTGCAATGGAGTATGGCCTATTTTGCTAGAGTTACCAACATTAAAGAAAGTGAAAGTACTATTGTAGACACCAGCCTCCAGAATGGAATTGCTTTAAAGTTGTCGTCACCTGGACATGCTGTAGTGAGTGAGTGAGTGAGTGAGTGAGTTAGGGTGGAAGTTTAGAGAAGACTAGGAGGAGAGTGTTGTGTTAGAGGTTATAGTGCACACCTGAGACCTGGTTGGTAGGGGTTGGTCGGTCGGCTACACCCTGCGATATGTCATCCTCCTGTTTTCCTTCCTAGCATCTTCCTTCTCCCTCGTGCTACAATACACACGAGAACAACGCAATTTTCTCGTACTAATGGGATAGTTTCCCAAGGCAGAATTGTGTGGTAGTAGCTGGAGAGCAAAGTTTCAATAGTACTGACTTTTATGTAAGATCGAAAATGCATGTGTTTTGTGTTCTAGCAACCGGGCTTTGACCCCGAAACACTGCGGTATTGGTTAAGAGTTACCTCAGTTTGCCTTATCGTATTCAGACGATGTCTGTTGTTATTTCATCCATTATGTTATGATGCTGTATTAGCTAATGAGTTGTGTCTTAGAAGTGGATATAATGGGATGTCGTAAATCGCGCGTCGCGAGGAAGCTTATCGTAGAATCCTGTGGTGGTATTTGCTTGGAGAGACGGAGGGAGAGCAACCGAAACATAGCAATTTCTTCAGTTGAACAGGATAGCGCCCGAACGTGTGATGCGTTACCGCTTTTCTAATCCGTTGAATGCCGCCAATCAGTCCACAGATATTTACGAACTCAGATAGTAAGGTTTCATGTCGTATAATTTGGTGAGTAAAGAGCGTTGGAACATTCCGCACACAGCTGTGATCTGGCGCCGAGTGACTGTCATATGTTTCTAGCACAAACAGTATCTTTGCCGTCACAAATCTAAGAAGATCGCGAGCTGTGAACAGTTGTGACGCGATGGCTGATAACACAGGACACGGACTGATATGAAAAGGGAACAGAATCATGAATTATGAATGCCTCGGTAGTGGCGGGGACCACGTCGAAGAGTAATTGGTTAGAAGCACTATTAAATTTCAGCTGTTCGTATCAGAATTTAAATTAAAAGAAAGCGAAAAGATGCGCATTGCAAACTTATTTCCTGGCCGTGTTTAGCGGAACTTTCATTGGTTGAGAATGATACACAGCTTTAGGCTGTTGCGGTAATAGTATGGTCACCATTCGTGGTCTAAGCAGCAACTTCCCATTCCACGAGTGAATTAATTGCT
This sequence comes from Reticulitermes speratus, assembly GCA_021186555.1. Classification (NCBI taxonomy): domain Eukaryota; kingdom Metazoa; phylum Arthropoda; class Insecta; order Blattodea; family Rhinotermitidae; genus Reticulitermes; species Reticulitermes speratus. Next base: position 30,925,009 of record JAJKFL010000003.1, on the reverse strand, counting down.
GACTGTAAATTGTGAAGTTGTAGTTGTTGGTTCTGAGCCAGGCGATCCACCATTGGGGGTGTAAAGTCGTGCTGTGTGGCGGGATGATTGAACCTGACGGAGACTGAGCGTGGAAGTGCTTGGAGGGGGCCTTGGATTCCGCGTGGAAAGTGTGACTCTCAGTTCGAATCAAGACTGACAGATGTAGGTGCTAGAGTGCATGTCTGGTGACGTCCGTCTGGGTAAATAGCAGGTGCTGCGAACCCCGCGGAGGCGAGAGACAGAGAAACAGTTTGTTGAAGGAGACGTATCAGACAATGCAGCAAATACATAATAAGCTTGTTGTACGGACGAATTTCACTGGTATTGAACAAGAATGCTAATCGTGTATGTATTCCATGACGAAGTACAGAGATTTTTACCTCGCCATTCTTTACTTTCATAATGTTATGCGTTGTTACGTTGCACGCGTGTGTATTTTTATTTATACCCATAGGAAAATTACAGCCTTTCCTGCGCCGATTTTCACGTAACATACAAGTGCTCAACAGCAGATCTCTAATACCGAATTTTACCAAAATCGGACAATAAATGTAGAAATTACGGGTAGGAATTCCTTTAGGCCCTCAAGTAAAGCACGGCTTCCACTACGCCAATTTTTGTGAAACTCACAGTCATGCACTACATTCTTCTAGATAATTGTCTTACTGAATTTTATCGAAATAGGATGTTTCGTCAATATAACGACTGTTTGAATTTATACTCGCCAGTTATCACAATCGGCTCATGTCAAGTGAACGGGTAGCTGTTTTTTTTACAAGTCCATCTATTAAGTAATCTTTTGGTCGCCATTAGCAACGTATAGACACGCGTTTCTTAATCAGGCCACGGGTCGAAGAACAGCGAAGCGTGTATTATCTTCGTGATTGCGTCACGTATTGACTACATTCGTTCAGTGTATGCACGGACAGAATGGCTACGACTGTATTCTTAACACATTTCATTGTCGTCGGTACATCTTCAACTCAGGGGTGCACAAATCCCCAGCGCCCGGCCGCTCGTGCGATTGAATTTTGTATGGCGGCGCCTAATATTTTAAGTATAATTACTGCAGTCGTTTCCTTATATAAAAAGCATTTATCAGTTTCACATGCACCGAGCAGAAAGCGCCAGTTAACATGATGTTTACAGGTCATTCCACATTTTGGGTCGACTCCTTCGAGTCACCCTTCTGACGACTAGAATTTGGAGATGGCTTCTAGATCCTTGGAAAATTTGTGGAACCCTGATGACGTGATGTCTCACGTGCAGCGGTCCAGTCTACCTGTAGTAGTCACCACAGGCCTGATATTTCACCACCAAACACCTATATGTTACAAGCGCCATTCCTCCCTAGTCTCCTCTGATTTTAAATTTTTGTTTATCATATTAAGTTGGATGATACCTAACTTCTACAGGTGGTGTAGCATCATTAAGAGCCTATGAATCATCATTTATATTGAAAGACGCTCTTGCTCGCTGATACGACGTCGGTCATAGACTACGTTAGATCACAGTGTCTTCGTATCTTCTGGGTTCCACACAAGGTCTGTATCCTGGATCGCAAAATGAGGTTCAACGTTATGGACCACATGGATGCAAGATCTAAGTTTGCGAGTACACTGATAATCTTGTCTTTTAGGACTATATACCTGACACGTAATCGGACTCTGCTGTATGCGTGAGGCTGACGTGTCACCAGATACCTCAACACGTACTGAACGTGAGCCCATTAGCCAAGAGCTACATTTCTTCGATACTGCTGTCCATACCAAAAGTTAAATCATGCTTCCAGTTCGAGCTGAACCATGGAGTTTTAAACCCTTCATTACCACACGATTATGATTTACGGCTGATTTTTTACAGCTTGTCGCGTGCGTCATATTTGTACGTCATGACCAGTGTTCACTGGGACGGATACAGACTTAGTTTCTTAAAACAATATTAGCGTATAATCAGCTGGATCGTCAGTGTAGGAGTGACGATGCATGTTGCAATGTAGAGATGACATATTTACGGATGTAAATCTTAAGTTTCGTACGCTAACACACTGTGCAAGCACTGCCTGGATCAGTCAGATGGAGATGTCATTGTACCTGAAGTTTTGCTTCACGTTTCCGACGTGTTCACAATTACATATAAACGAATGGGCAGCAGATGCAGACTCAGCATACTTATTTTAAAATTTTAGGTCACCAAAGCAGTGTGAACCGTGTTGCGTGCCGTGCTAGTAGTGGATAAAATGGTGGGAAATGATATAACAAAAGACACAGTAATAATTACTACGTTCTGGTTTATAACGGCTTTATTGTGCTAAAACAACTGTGACATCTTATATGTAATACCCCTGGTGCGAGTCACATTCCAATTGCCATGGTTATGGACTTGCAGTATGGTTGTGAGGTACGCGTTGAGGTCGAAGAAAAAGTTAAGCGTCGACTGTTTTCTGTGAGGTCCATGCTGAGGCTGATGAAACACCTGAGCATCTTGCATGTAATACAACATAGTACAACCAGGTGGCAGCACTCCCATGGATGAAATGGACCAGATCACAGCCTTAATATGCCACGAAATACTTGTCTAGATATCAAAATGTATTTTCGTTTTCGTATATCCGCGTTGATAGGCCTCTATAAACAAACGAACGATCAAAGAGGCCATTGATTAGTGCTTGAATATTATGGCAGCCCGTTATGTGAGGGGTACATGGCTAGTATGTTCTTAATGACTGAGCTACCTGGGTAAGTAAATAATTTAGTGCTTCATTGAGATCAATTTTATATATTTCACAGGAAGGAGGACTTCACTCTTCGGTATATATTTCAAAAATAAATACGGAATGTACTACAAGTAACTACATTCATTTAAGTACAGTACTGTGATTAGAGCAAACTTGAATCATTTCACGGGACTGCAAAATGTTATGACATTTTCGTACGTTTCGTACGAATCCCAGCTGTTTATAAATACCGTCTGTAAAATAAATTCTATTGAAGTGCTTGCTGGAAAGCGCCTGTCTTTGGGCGTACGTAAAACAGTCAGTCATGTTGTCAGTTTAGGTCGTGTGCGGCGCAATCGGTCTCCTGAGGTGGCCTCTGTATTAAAATTGGGCAGTGCCAAAAACACATTCCAACTGACCTCATAGAGGCACTTTCGTTTGAATGTTCATTGTGTTTATTTCTGCTTTCATTTCTGCTAGTAAATATGCGCTCGAATGTAGTACATACAGTGTAATGATCGTTTCTTCTTCTTTTTGTTCGTGCTCGCTACACCGCAACGTCACATACACGCAACTCTGAGAGATGAGTTGAGAAGTAGAGAAGAGGAAATGGGGAGCTTTGGAGGTGGGGTTCGAAGTGCTCAATTACATTCTGCAGAGTGGCGCTGCCTTGAAAAGAAATGGCAGAGCTGAGTGCGATACGTCTGGGGAACGAAGTCTGGCCATAGGAACCCGCACGGTCCTCAGTTCAGTAGACGACATCAGAATGTAACTCAGAGAAGCTGGCCGTGCCATGGCTCAGGCGGTTAGTCGCTGGCCTCTCACCGCGGAGGCCCGGGTTCAATCCCGGGCCAGTCCATGTGGGATTTGTGGTAGACAAAATGGCACGGGGACAGGTTTTTCTCCGAGTACTTCGGTTTTCCCCTGTCGATTTTATTCCACCGGTGCTCCATTAGACGGGAAACAAAAAAACTAGTCATCTTCATCACAGGGTTGCACAATAAGCCTTAAGGCTGCGGGTGCGTCCGTAGCATCTGCTGCGGGGCCCTTTAAGAAAAAACTCTGAGAAGTTATCAGAATCGTGTGGAGATGTACATGGTCTGCAGCCAGGTTTAGAACCAGTTTTATCATTCTTTGGATGAAATGTTATTGAACGGGCTTGTATACAAGTTTCATAAAAGTTTCAAAGAAACAAACTTTGAGGAACAATTGGAGACAGCTGTTTCTTGCAACAGCTTTGTGTTGGATTCTAACGATGTTTCACAGCCATGATGAGTGCATGTGCAATACTTCCAGTTTTCTGCCACGTTCTTACTGTGGTCGAACTAGTTCTTCATTATGCCATTTAAGTGGAAGAAAATGACGAAAGTTCAGGGTAAGTTTAAGGTCTACTTCCTTGTTGCCCCGACTTCCAACCCCGCAGATCCCTTATTGCCGTATTTAGATATTATAAATGTGTAATCCAACAATGAAATTTAATTTATTTCAAATATTTCAAGTTGGACTCGTGCGTGGACGGCCATAACATCGAATTTGGTGGAGTCAAATTTCTGCTCCTTGTATCATCTGTTACCGCAGTTTCAGTGCCGTAGACTCGTGGCGCAAATGGCGCTGTCATCCCTAAAATTGGTTCATTTGCCATGTAGTTGGTCTTGATGCAGTCTGAAGAAGTACGACGTTTTGAGCCGGCAGTGATGACGTTCATGATACCATATGCAGTTTCGTGAAAACATTAAATGTTTAAAATTTAAAATAGGGTCATACGGATAGACACACAAATATCATGGCGTTTACATAAACTACTTTTTTTCGTAAGGAGGGAAAGTAGCTTAAAATACACCTGCAGTTTTCTTCAGGCACTGTTTATGAGGAACTGTTGACGTTCATGGCAATCCAGTGCGATAAGCCCACAGAACGTTCAGTGTCAAACATTATCAGGGTCAATAAACACGAATAATACATACACACGTTTGTTTAAAACTGTTGGGATGTGGTGAAAAGGCTTTAGTTTCTTTCCTTTTAATTACATGTTTTGACTTCTTTAGCCACTGTCTCAAACGTCACGAACTCCTATTCGAACACAAAGAATGCGTAGGACCTACATACAGCATAAGTGTTATTGACAGCTCTTCATACAACATCGGAGGTGATGTGAGGAGGTGCTTTCTAATTTTCTGCAGCTATTCATGCTGTAACATGAAACCTGACACTTCCACGTCCCGTCACTTTCCCTCCGCTACTACGAAGCTAACCTATTCTTTGACTTGTTTAAAATGGCTGCTGATATTGATATTGCAGACATGTTTCCTGCGTGACGCAGCGTGCGAGTAAATGAGTGTACAAAAATAAATAAATAAATGAGTTACAGTTAGAATGAGGTGGCATTATTTCTCTTTCTATTTATTATATCACAGTCATACATACATAACACATTTATTCATGGTGCATATTTACTGCTGTTACGGAATAGTTTAGTCGGTGTCACGTCTGATCTACGGGCTTCACGACTATCCTTTTTCGATTTACAGCAGGGACAAGAATATTTTTCTTCTTTCCAGAGCTTTCAGACTGGGTCTGGTCCCATCCAACCTCCTGTTTAGTGGGCATCGCGGCCCTTTCCACGGGTTAAAGCGGCCGGACTGTGAAATATAGCATTTACCTCCGTCTTATGCGGAGCTTAAGAATTCGTGGAGCTATACCTCCACTTTCCCATATGCCTTCATAGTGTGCACAGGGACAGCTTTACCTTTTGCTATCGCTGCTATTTTAACTTTGGATCTATATTGAAGGATATATTGAGATGATAGACAATACAGACTAAGGATGGTGGGATATCCTATATAGGTCTATGTGAAGTAAGAGAGCTAATTTGGAAAATGTATAATGAGGAGTACCATAATTATTCTTTGCATATTAAAGTGAGACAACACAAAGGATGAGATGGGCGGGATATGTAGCATGCTTGGTTAAATAAAACATACAATATTTTAAACGCAAAAGAGGAGTATACTCTACAGTACTTAGATTTCCGACGATCATCTTGTAGGACAGTATTAAAATGGATCTCAGAGAAGCAGTGTAAAGTAATGGGCTGAATTAAGCAGCTGCGTGGTGGCTTACTGACTAGTCTAGAGCTTTTGTAAACACAGAACCTGTGAGTTTTATGAAAGGCGAAGAGTGTATTGACCGCATGATTGATTAACAGCTTCTCAAGATGGACTCCACCTCATTGAGTTTGTTGTTTTTGTTGTTATTGTTGTTGTTTTTGTTTTAGTAATATATGCTCGATCCCCCCCCCCCCCCCCAGCTTTTAACATCTATTTCCAACTAAAATAATGCTCAAAGTTCATAACGGACTGGTTGGCTCTATAGCTAAGTGAAATTGTTGTTCTGTGTGTTAGAGACGTATTGTATCATGCTGTTTTGAGCAGAGTGGAAACCGAGTGCAGACTACATTTATCACTTGCTCCTGTTCTCTCTGCAACCCGCGTCTCACAGTAATGAAGACAAGAGCTGCGGTAATTGATTCGGGATTAGATTACAACACCGTTATATACTGCCGGTGATGCTACAAGCTAGGTAGTCTGCGTCCTCTGCCGCTTAAAAATAAAATGGAATAAAGTAATGAGGATGAGTTCGAACGCACCATTTGGCGTACACAAATACCCAAAACGTTCTCTGCTTTTTTGCCAATGCTGATACAAATTTTGTACAGTGTCAGTTAAGGCTTGCTTTCTCCTCACATCAGCAAATGTGTAGATGTCACTGTCTCTGTATCTCGCTGAAATATGTAAAGCCATTTACTTCAGCAGTTTCTGATATTTATCGTATCACTTACAAAACGTAAACCTAATATTGTAATTAGAATTTATATTACTTGTGCATTGAATCACGTGAAATTTAATTGTGTGGTGTTTGAAGTTCTCAAGGCGGGACTGTGGAGGTTGTCTTCTGGAATGTGACGCCATATAGTTTGGTAAGTCAGTAGCCAACCTATCTAACATACACGGTGTCGCATCCCAGCAGGCGGTAATACACATATCCATTGCCTTTCGAATGAAAATTATTTAAACGTGATAATGATAAGTCACATTTAACCCTTCGAAGATTGACGTTTATCTAAGTATATTTAAATTCAGTTCCTATCTCACAGAGAAATCAATTCTTGCCCATTATAAAGGCCAACATTGTAGTGCTGTATAAGAAAATAATCAGTAGTGTTTTTATTCTGACATTCTTACGAAACGTATAAAGACACGTCTTGGCAAGAAATGCCGATTTTCTTAATTTTACGGCAGTTGGTGCATGTAGTTATTACTGGGCCCAGAAGAGTTAAGCTTATAGGGCTTAGTGATATATTTTCTTAAACTACATTTAAATGTATTTTTTCCAGGCTGTTCTCGTTACTAAGAATATGAAATTCGGGCTCATTTTTCTTTATATTTTATTAAGGGTTCATACAAAGAAATATTTCAAATAATAACTGTAGATTTTAATTATTAGCGGTAGGTTTATATTCGTGCTAGGAAAATGTATATTGGACACTGAACCGTTTCTGAGAAACTATTGTGTGTTAAATTTGAGCTTCATATAAAATCTGTAAACTTTTGTTGTTGTTTCCACATTTAATGAAAACCTTATTTAGTATTCAAAGTTCAGTCAGTTGTACAGAAAGAACTTTTCCATCACATGTACCTTTGCAAGGAACACACATTAAGGAATGACAAGGATTAACCTTTTAAAGCAGAGTGCTGTCTTCATGTACACCACGTGCTTTAACACTGTAATTTCGCATTGGCCAATCCCGGTAGCCATGTGGTGTACGGCGTGGGTCTGCGGCCGCTTGCTTGCTGGGATTGCGGGTTCGAATACGGCTGGGGCCATGGATGTCTGTCTCTTGTGAGTGTTGTGTGTTGTCAGGTAGAGGTCTCTGCGACGGGCGATCACTCGTCCGGAGGAGTCCTATCGAGTGTGGTGTGTCTGATTGTGATCTCGAAACCTCAACAGTTAGGAGGCCTAGGCCCACTAGGGCTGTCGATCCTTTGAAAAAAAAATCGCATTTTGCTTATCTATTCTATCGGGAATTTTGGATGATATTTATGACTAACAGATACCATTGACTTAAAGGAATAAAATATTGATACCCGTAATGGAGACTCTCTGTTTTGTGAGAGGAAGGAACTGAATTTTGAAATATTGTTCATAAGGAATTTATGTTTCGAAGATTTAAACGCGTTTTGTGTTTTCTCTTTAAGAATTGGTCTTTTCGGCCTACTTGTAACAAAGCCGTCCTACAATATAACATATGACGTTTAATAACCAATTCATTGCAAAAAGAAGTATTTATTATTGTTTGTGTGTTGCCATTTACATTTTTTTCGAAATAGTCTCCTAAAAAAAGTGGCATGGTATATAGGTTTAGATCTTTATGCAGGTAATAAGTAAGGGTAAAATAATTTATTGAATTTTTGAGTGATGCAGATGAACAGTTAAATGAATTGAACGAGTACGAAATTTTATTGAGGAGATTAAGAGAAGTGTATACTAGCCAACAAAGAAAATAGCCAAACCTTACAGAGAAATGCTGAAGAAAGTGATTATGTTGTAACATTTGAAACGATATTTGGTTTATGAGGCTTGGAGGATGATTTTATTATTTGTAACTATCGGGGGTTGGAGGTGTAGAGTGAGGTATTGGATGTCTAAAAATAGAGTCTCTAGAACCAGACATAAAGGTTGCGAATTGCAAAAAAAGAAAAACTGTTTTAGGGAAGCAGCCGTCTGTACAATTTGACTTATCTAATGTATTTTATAAACTAAATAAACAACGTTAGATCGCTTCATCCAGCGCTAATGATGTTTCTTTACGCGTTCTCATGGCTGCCATGTCGCGTTGTATCATACGGCATGTTCTACGTACACTGGCGTTTTGTCACGTAAATCGGTCAGTTTGTGTCTTCAGTGTGGGATTTTAAGTTCTTATGACAGTAGTTATGAGGGTGTGACGCTGTAGTGTGGTGGGATGATTGAGGCAGCAGCATTGTCTGCAACAGATTTACTTATACCAGACTACACGGCGACACACACTAGAAGATAGCAGTCTCAGTGTCTGCAACTTTATTGTACGTAGTTGGATCATGGGACGAACAGTGTCACGCAGTTCGTTAATATATTAGGCTGTACTCTGCTTATTTCCTACTGGTGTACGGAGTTCGAGCCCGGTAAGATAAGAATTGTTTCCCTGCCGCACCATCTGGCGCACATCAATGTTCCTATCCAGTGGGTTCCTGGAACTTCTGTGGGAATACGCGGCCAGAGCGTGGACCTGACCTCTCATCTCCGTCTAATGTCTGATTAGGAATGTGTGACGCTTTGCCGATATCCCTTGTCTTATACCTTGATCGTAGAATCCTCGAGACACGTACAACTTTGATTTATGGTATTACTGTGTTGTCGTTTGTGTTCAGTCACTTTTCAGTCCACATAAGTTTGCTTAGGTCAGCTGCTGGTGTTACAGCACTTCATTTCCCATCTACACATAAGTTTGCTTTATAGTGTTATTACGTTGCTGTCTCGGTCTACAAATTTTGGTGTTTGGTACTACAGTATTTTCTTTGGTGTTTAAATTACTTTATTTCTCATCTACCTGTAGACGTTTTCTTTATGGCAGTAATACTGAACCATTGGCGTTAAGTCACCAAATACCCCATTCTATACGATTTTCTTATTGTCGTGTTCTTGCATCGCTAGTGGTGTCCACTTGACATTCATTCTATACAAATTTCCTTTATGGTGGTACTACTGTGTTAACACTGGTGTTCAATCAATTGACGACTCATTCAATATTCGTACAAGTTTGCTTTATGGAAGTAATAAAATGTTACTGATACCTCATTCTATACAAATTTGCCTGATGGTGGTATTACTACTTTTCCATTGCCGCTGGTGCTCAATCAGTTGACGTCTCTGTCTGTACAAGCTTGTGCTTAATCACTTGTTGTCTCGGTCTCTACATGCTTTTGAATGCACAAAGGCCAGCTGAGAAACTCCGAACGCTCAGCGGGCCGCAAATAAATTCTTGACAGTAAAAGTCTTATTTTATCGTGGAAAATTTATTTTATACTAAGCGATTGAAAGAATAAAATAACCGTGGATTAATTATTAGTAAAATTTAATATCGCACTTAATTATAATTTAATTTTTAGGAATTACATCACTTTTTACGAATGGCATAACGCCAGTGAGAAGGCTGTCCTCTATCTTTGTCGCTGATATTTTTAAGAAGTGCATGCAGTTCAATTCTACACTTGCACTAATAATTATTATTAGAACGTATTTGAAACTGAAGGAGCAAGGTGGGTGTTGGATCTTACCACTCCGTATTTTTTTCACTCCTTCCACTGTAAAATGTTTGCCGTTACACTATGCACGAATCACGGTACTACTTAATTATCGTTTGCCAAATTTTACTGTGCTTGCGAAGTTCACGAAATCACTAAAAAGTGATCTTTAATTCCGATGGGGGGGAAACACAAGTTGAATGTGTTCGAAAACTCTTTCGGGCCGCAGACGTAATTTCGGAGGCGACATGAGGTCCCGGGCCGCGTGTTGTGCATTACTGCTTTATACAGTAGCGTGGGGGATATGCTCTTCTACACTTGAGCGAAAGTGCTTTATTATAAGTAAGCCATTTGAAATTTGATAGTCATGTTTCATAATACTTTACTTAGGACCTTACTTTACTAATAATGAATTGTGAAATTCGAGTAGTTTGATGTGAATATTCAGATGTTTTCCGACGTGCAGTTTTGTTGGCGATGCCGAGACATTCGTGTACGAGTAATAGCCTGCCTCACCTCGCTATGAAAATGACTTATGTAAATTATTTGGCTTCTATGTTTATGAGAAAACGTTGAGGTGAATTTAATTCTCGTCTCTTGTTAAATTCGGCTTTCAGCTTCCCGACCAAAGTCCTTCGCTCGATGTTTAATTTAACATTTTATAGCTGTACTGTGGAGTTGATCCACAGATGTTGCGTTACCTCGTGATGGATGCAGACGTATTAATAATACATGAATGCCTTCGTACGAAATCTCATTCTACAAATGAAATATAAAACCATGAATCTATTAAACAGTTAAGTAATTTCCATATAATGTGTGATTCATTACTTACTTTATGACTATAAAACGTGTAGCGCGTTGTTATTCTGGCTAGGAAACTGTAAAGTAACGTAAAAGAGTTGCGAACAGGTGCCTGGAAAAGACTAAAATTCAACACAGGACGTCGTGAATGTTTCTTTATACAGCCGCCAGGTGCGCTGCGTTCCCCTTTGCCTGAACTCGACGTTTTAACTGGATGGATGTCAGAGGAGTGGCATTAGTTTATTTCAGAACGAGGAATAATAAAATCTTCCCCTCCCTACGAATTGTAGCCCTCTCCTTCACAACAATCTTTTAGAGCTACGAGTTTTAAAACTTTGTTTTATTGTTTTGAACACTTAAGAATTCCTCTTGGGTTATTGCTCCTTTTACGCAAGAAGGCAGTAAAGGTGAGAAAGGAGGTTGAGAGAGGGGATTCTGTCTCTGAATTTCTGCGGTAAATTTGACTATCATAATAAATTGAACATTTTTGCAACATGGCGTTTTGGTGTTAATGCTGTGACTTATGTGTGTCACGTGTTGGTCTTTTAATGTTCCATAGAGAATCTCTGTTGGTTGCTAACGTCTGTAGCTATATTTGTAGTGCCAGGTTACCGTTCCCTTTCGTATTCATGATTGCTTTCGTGAATCACAAACTGATCATGGCTCAAATAATTCATGTCGGTGTTACTGCCTTGTAAACATTAATTTTGTTTAAAAAAAGTTAATGCGATTTCTTACATTGTGTGGAGGTTTTTCTGACGATCGTGTGTTAGAGTAAACATGAGTTTTATTTTAGACTTTGTCAACGATGGATAGTGTCCAAAATAATAGTCATATTTATTGTCTGAACTGTATTTGTGCTCATTTATCAGGAGAGATGGTTAGCATAATTAAGCAGTGTTACCACTGTAAATTCTTATTTTTAAACCGAAATCAAATTCAAGAATATTTAGACTGCATGTACCCTGAAGAAGGAGGTATCTGGCTCGTCCGCAACGTCGTTAACCTTTACCAGTCGACAAGGGGTCATATCCCAAAGACTTGAAACATCAAGAGTGCACCTGTGTTTAAATAGTGTCGTTTATTGTGTAGAAATATAAAGTTATTGTAAAGCAGAAATCGTGAAGTTGTAATATAAACATGTTTCAACAGCTGGAGTAAACGGAGTGGTTTCAGAACTGTATATGATGGTGCTCCCTTAGCAAGTACATTACCGAACCCTTACCCCCTTTCCTTACTTTCTATGTATATAAGGAACACCTTTTTCAGTCTACTGGTAAGGTTGCCACCTCACTGTCTCTAGACCTGCGGGATGTCCCTTCGTCTGACGCCTGTCCTTTAACCTGTCCAGCAACGGAACGCCCTGTCAGTAGCCACGCTACCGCTGGTATAGCTCTCAGGACACGCAAACCTCCTCAACACGAGAAGGTGGAGAGGTCTTCGAATAATAATAATAATAATAATAGTAATAATAATAATACCTGTGTAATATTCACAACCACAAGTAAAAAATAGAGGAAAACTGTCTCTACTGCGACTTCTGTGCCCGGGACTGCTTGTTTCATCATGTAGAGCATGGGCCTCCAAACTTTTTATGGCAAGGCTCCACACCCGTTATTGTGGGGTGGTTCGCGGGGCGCACGTGAAAAAGTAATAATAAGTGTTATACCTAGCCGCCTAAAGTATCGTGTGATTTTTTAGTACATACACAGTTTACAAATGTGGCCGCGGCCGCTTAATACAGCCTGGCGGGCCGCGGGTTGCATTGACGCAGCTTACGGTGTTGCGGTACACTGGAAAGAGAGACCTAAAATTTGTAATCGGAATGCACCTATTTTTAAATAGGGCAATTTATTTATAAGACAGGGCTGCCCAACATGCAGACCTTGAGGAAAGTATTTGCGGCCCTCGGCCATCTGAATAGTTTCAGTAACACAATTTAACAAACATAACATAATAGGTCTGCAGAACATAATATGGCAAATTTATTAGCAGGGAAAATGTTTAGAAATTATACAACTTATCATTTTCAAGGCAGTACACAGTAAACCAATCATTCTTTGTGTTTTACCTAGTTTAGTACGGCCTACTACTTTGTCATTCAACCGTACTTTTAGCGTAACTTATTGTTTGTAAATAACGGCCTTTTAGGAAATTCAATCCCCCGCCACCCGCTTTTCGATATATGTATACACACGTACGACCCTCGGGCGACTCGGTAACGAATTACGTGGTTCTCCTGTGGGTTGAAGTTGGCCAGTCCTGATATAAGACATTACAGAACCGTAAAACAGAAATATTATGAAATATTGACACACATATTAATTTCAGAAACTTAGGTAAAGACAGTGGTTTACAAATTTTATATAATGATGCCCCCTCAGCTTAGAAAAGACCTCATCGAAACCAACCCGCTTTGTTATCTGTGTGAGTGTGTGTAAGGAGGCCTTATATTTGTTCTTAATTTTTGAAATTGTCGCTTGCATGTTCAGTTTTATATGTTCTTTCTTATACTCAAAGCCTCGGGGCACACTTGGCAACAGTTCGCGGCACATCGGTTGAGAACCACTGATGTAGCCAGTTAGACACATTGGAACAGATGTCTATCGTAACCATATACCGAAATGAGTAACTGAAATAAAACCGTACTGTGAAAATCCAGATCTGGCCACCACGTCTCCTGTTATACTCTCCTAACTTGCCTGCTAATTTGATTAGTGAAGTTATTGGAGCCCGGAAGAGGATTTGCACTAACATATGATAAAAATGGAGGACAATATAATCCTGGAACATTTGTTGTCCTACAGTTCACCTCGACTTCAATATGCACGGAAATGAGCAACCGCGCTACATAATGCATTTCACTCCTTTACACTGTTCTCGTTTCCTTGTTTCAGGTAAGGGACACCTAACATGGCTTTTATCTTCACATCACGTAACACCACATTGGCACGGTGAGTGTACAGACCTATGGTATGAGTGTACGCATGTTACAGTTCGGTGAGCGAGTGTCGTTTTTCGGTTACAATGGTATTTTACTTATTTATTGGTTTGTGGTTCGTTCTTTACATGAATCGTGCTCTTGTAACATCAGGTTCTTGCAGACATAGAGTTCTTAAACAAGTGCCTGTTTACATCGGACTGCTGTATAATTTACTACTTATACTATCACACTACTGACATTACTCTACTATCACAATCTTTCCTCTTCATTCCAACAATTTTCTCAAGTTTCCTCTTCTATTCCCCGATAGCCTCCAATAAACGCTGTGTGTTATGAACTCCATTTTCCCATTTGCATCTAATTTGAAGTAAGTATTTTCCGGTATTTCTTTTATGTCCGTTATGTTTGTACAGTTCAGTACTCTCTTATAGGCTGCATTCTCATGCTCAACCATTAGTACATAACAAATTTTTTCTCCACCTTATCCATTTCGATGCAGAACTTACACAAGTGGCTATCGTATTGGGCGTGTCACACTAACCGCCACACATTCGCTACTTATAAACTACGATTTATTTACACATAGCGATAAGGCAGTTAATTTTCATAATCTATGCCAGTTTCAGTTGGGCGCAACAAAATAAATGGTTGTTCGGGAAGATGAAATACATTGTAACACAGAGGTTCTTAATTTTTTTTTTTTTTTTGCCGAAACATAAATGCGTATAAGAAAGAAATCCTGTAAAATTCGTCGTAGCAAATGTAGGAATTCGGTTTCCCGTTGTTCCAGTTCTTTCTAAGACAACAAATTAAAATCGACTGGGGAATAAATTTCAACAGACGTTTTGTTCGAGAAGACACGAGGGGAAACGAGTTTTCTTTAAATGAAACATTAGATAATATTGGAGAGCGTTAAGAATGTCCGCCAAAATCTTTGTTGCGAGAGTACAGGTTTCTAACTAGATCTGTAAAACAAAAGTGGTGTGTAATGGTGAATTCGATTCATTGGTAACTTATTTCGCAAATGATATTACATATACGGTTGTAGAAATACTCAAAATAACAGATAATCACCGAGAAATACACGAAGTGCCATTGCATGGCATAAAAGTTACAGTATAGTATGCTGTCAGAGCAAAAAGGATAATGGGACCCATATTCTTCTCGGATACAATAAATTCAGAACGATACAGGGAATGAATTCTCACATCATGTTTTGAAAATTTAAGTGATGAGAGTGAACGTATTCTTCCAACAAGATGGTGGAACCGCCCATGCAGCCAGTAATTCAGTGACCGCCTTACGTAACACTTATGGGGACTGAATTATTAGTCGTCCATTGTGGTCTGCTAGTTAACCTGATTCAACGCTATGTATCTGTGGCGGGATGTTTCAAGGACAGCATTAGGAAAACAAATGCTCGTACAGAACATGGCGTTAAATATATTATATGGCGCTATTATCGGCAGTTGCTAGACACGAACTTCAAGCAGTTTTTATCAGTTTGTTCACCAGGTGTCGCGCGTGTCTCAGAGTTGCAGGTCATTTCCAATACCTGCTTTAACACGCAGCAAGTTATATTATGTTCGTATAATAAGGCTTGTTAAGGTAGAGTCTGTGAGGGGGATCCGCGTTAAGTTAGGCGCTTTGTGCAAGATACTTTACGACAAGTTTAAGGTAAACAGGTAGGCCATGCCACGGCTCAGGCGGTTAGTCGCTGGCCTCTCACCGCGGAGGCCCGGGTTCGATCCCGGGTCAGTCCATGTGGGATTAGTGGTGGACAAAGTGGCACTGGGACAGGTTTTGCTCCGAGTACTTCGGTTTTCCCCTGTCAGTTCCATTCCACCGGTGCTCCATTGCAAGGAAAAACGGAAAAAAAACTATTCATCTTCATCACAGTGTTGCACAAGAAGCCTGAAGGCTGCGATGCGTCCGTAGCATCTGCTGCGGGGCCCTTAAAAAAAACGATTATGACATCGTTTTGTAGTAAATTTTCAGGCTTTTTCAAACGTCCACTTAGTTGTTCCAGGTATTCCGCTAGCCGGCCTCTTAGGAGCATTATTGTTTATTAATTTAAATTTAAGTCCCGATCTTAGGTCACGCGTCGGTTTCCCGAACATAAACAGTAATTTTTATGTTGGCATTGATGTTACTTACTAAGTACGTAAATATAAGCCCCAGATTTTGTACGAATGATAGGGAGAAACTTGAATATACATCCTTGTAGCAAGCTTAGTCCGTAGTTAACCAACATCAACTCACAAGACGTATGCAGAATCGGGAAGCATTCCGCGTTTCATCCATTCATCCTTCTTCTTCGGACGATAAGCCTTCTGTGAGAAGTAGTATTGCATTCGATATGAGCTTAGACAAGTAGACTCCGCCATACAGTAACTTGCTCTCTGCTTGTTCATAATACGCTGCAAAAGAGGCAGGCCTAACTTACAGCTGTGCCTCTCAGAAATCACCATGATAATCCTGGCTATTCTAAACCTGATTAATTCCAACACTCGGTTCGAATCGTTGAATCCACTACCACTGCCACTTCTTCCTTTTACCACGACAGTGTGCAACTTGTTGAGATGTTCTTCGTAGGCCAGGGATAGACAAAGTTTCTAACAAAAGGATCGGAATGTAAGTAGCATTTCGGCGAGCCAGAATGAGGGGAATGCTTCAATTTGACTATTTTTAACAACCAGAAGATAGTATTATCCCCAATGTACATAAGGGGACCAGTGCAAATTAAATTAGTGCGACAAATGGTGTTAGTTGTGGTTGCTGACTAGCGGTCCCTGTGTATGGAGTAAGGATGGAATTTGCGATGCGCAGAACTTCACTCAGATGTTTGTCTGCTAGCCATACCCTAATTTCGGGTTTGTTACTCTTCGTTAGACGGAGGAAGTTTTTTCATAAATGTGCGAGTACGTGGATGCAAATATTGGAAGATCTTCATTCCAAAGCCCTTTAAATTATGAACACCCACTTAGTTCTGTGTTACTGCAAGTCGATTAGCGCCTTATGTGGAGTATCCGGTGCCTTTTGGACAGTAAGATGAAAGAAGAGGTCAGCTGGTCAATGACACGTTGTACTTTTCGGAACTCCTGCAATCTGTGATAGAATTCCGCGTGAAGCTTACGAAGGGTATCGCTGTATCTGTTGGTCGCACTGGGACACGAGTTGTAGAAAAGTTATTTTCCAGTACAGTGATTGAGATATTATGTTTAAGAAGCTGAAACAAATTGTTTATGTTCAGGAAAAAATCCCAAATAGCCGCGTGGGTCAGAGGGAAGTTCTCGGTCTCTAATTTACCCATCCCTGACGTGGAGTGACCTGATTATTTGGCTCATTTATTAATCAGCAGGCTTCTTAACAAGTAATTCTGCCCGTCAGCCATGGATGCCCAAAGTGTAGGTTATTTTGCAGCTTTCAGCGGAAAGCATGGTTTTACGTATGGAAGCTCCTGCGCCCCTTACATATTTTCAGATCTTCAAAGAAGTTTAACATGCGTGATTTTTCGTTTATGACAGGTAAATGTTACTACATTAGCGACAGAGCGGACCAATGCTTTTCTTTCTTTATTTCTTTCTCAGTCTGAATTCTTTGGCTGTTCATTGATAACACTCAGTGACACACACGCACAATCACACACAGACTATGTAGGACTCCTCTGGACGAAGGATTGGTTCGTCGCGGAGACCCCTACCTGAGAACATACAACATTCACAAGAGACAGACATCCATGCTCACGGTAGGATTCGAACCTGCAATCCCGGCAAGCGAGCGGCCACAGACCTACGCCTTAAACTGCACGGCCACTGGAATCGGCGGACCAATACAAAAGAGTGAAAATTTCATGCGGAATTTGGGGAATCTCTTCGGTTTTGCATATTTACTGGACACGCGTTTAAAGCAGACTTTCATCAGTTTCCATACGGGATATTTCTTTTAAACCAGAATCACTCACTGGCTTTTGTGTAAAAGAGTGGAAGGGGAAAGAAGAAAAATTGTAAGTACAGAAATAAGGAAGAGCGGAAGAAGGCGATTCAGATAAGACTTACGTAGTGTGGAAGCGAATAAAGCAACAACTGGAGTGCTTTATACAAAAATAATTGAAATAATGTGATAGTCGTACATTTTACAGTAGAAAACAAACGTGACGACTGATGAACTAGAAATGGCCCAGTGCCCAAAGGGACGCTAAACTACTTCTGTAGATAAAATTTGAATTGGCAGTTTTCTTTGAAAGTGGACTGAGAATGAAGGGAGCGCGTTTATTTTGTGCGATGTGTGCGTAGTCTTATGATAGGTTGCGGTGGGATGTTCTTACTAATCTGCAGAATGCATATCAGGGACTGCCCTTCATATCGGAATACAGCTTGCTGAGATTGTGATGATTTTGTAAGTTACTTAACGGTGTTGTCAATATCTACGGCTCTATAGCGTTGATGGTAGGGTGACTGATGAATGATGAACAACAAGGGATTTGGAAGGAAGCGGTCGTGACGAGGTCAGTACTATCACATTTAAATGCTGCTCTTCGGGCAATGTAAGGAAGTCGAACATTAAGAACGCAAGTTGCTATGAAAGCAGCGTTTTTGCTTATCATGTTATTCATATTTTATTATTTCAGTCATAATAGACAAGGAGTCAAGGAGGAGAGGAATATCCTACATACAATAAAAAGAAGAAAGGCTAACTGGATTGGTCACATCTTGTGTAGAAACTGCCTTCTGAAACACGTGATTGAAGGAAAGTTAGAAGGAAGGATAGAAATGATGGGACGACGAGGGAGAAGACGTAAGCAGCTACTGGATGACCTTAAGGAAAAGAAAATATACTGGAAATTGAAAGAGGAAGCACTGGATCGCACCCTGTGGAGAACTCGCTTTGGAAGAGGCTACGGACCTGTCGTAAGACAGACTACAGAATGAATGAAATAGGCAATAAAAAACTGCACAAAATTGATTTGAAATATGACTAAATTTTGCTCGATATAAACGGTATTAATATAGGATTGTGGAAGCCAACACACAGATTTAATAAGGGCATTCGACAGTTTTTAAAATTTATGTGGTTCTCTTTTGGTTATAACGGACAGTACATGTCTGATACAGTGCTGCTCATGAAAGCGCTAAATTTGACTGCACATTTCGTTTCTAAAAAAATGTGTTTCCGTACATTCGTGTTACCCCTTTAATCTCCGTAGCACCTCTTATATATCATAATATGCAAATACGCATGTAGCGTAATCATAATAATCATAGCGTTCATAACTGGTTACGGTTTTTGCTTTCAAGAACTGCAGCTGTTCTTCCCACTTTAGTCGCATATCCTTGGCTTGTTTGTCCTTCAGTTTCTGACGGAGGGGTTTCTGAATTTGATTTTCATGCATGCTTTGCAAACGATATAGATATGTTTCCTGTAATACTGTCATTACATTTATGATCCGTCATTCTGTATCCTACGATCGGTGTGAGAAAACAGATTTCTTCCTTCGTTAGCATCCAGTATTCAGAGCAGTTTGAAAACACTGGTGTGGCTCTTACACAGTAGAGTTTTTATTTGGGCTTGTTTTGATTTTGCGTTGGTTGTGTGCGTTTCGTAGCATTAAACCCACCTCTCTTGTAACCTCTAATGGGGCCAGAACAACTAACAGGTTTTGTTTGTTCAATTACCATATCTGAAATATCTCAAATAACACCAATATTTGCGTACGGACGGACGGGCGTTATTTTCGTTGCATGTAGAAGAAATGTGCGCAGTTAAACTCAGATAACTGTTATATACCCAGCTGCACACATGCTGACATATGAACCGGTGTTCGAACTTCATAGAAGTAAGTCACTGTTTTGGGTGGGCCGGGATAGCGTAGTCGGACGTAGCTGGATGGTCCGGGGATCGAATCCTGTGGGGGCGAAATTTTCTGCACCTGTCCAGACCGGCCCTGGTGCCCGCCCAGCCTCCTGTACAATGGGTACCGGTTCTCTTTCCCGGGAATAAAAGCGGCCGGTGCGTAGCGTTAACCACACACCCAAATCTAGCACCGAGGTTAAAGAAAGAGTAGCGCTATGCGCTTGCTCCCCTTTGGGCCTTCATGGCCTGTTCTAGGGTGAAATTCAGCTATTTATGTTCCTATTTTGGTAGGCCAGTGTGGCAAAGGCCAAATACGGTGCCACTTTGTACACTCTTTCTGGCAGAGCAGTGGAGTCGAGACCAACGCGAGGGTAAACAGTAACAAACCTAAACAAGGAAGAAATGCGAGTGAGTGCTTATATGCTGACGTCATCAGGTCCATTGCAGCATGTTAAACCAACATTTACGTAAACTATCTTTTTTTTTCGGCGAATTCTTTTGTCCGTTCTTTCAAACTATTCAGCTCGTTTACGAAGTGTGTGTTTGGATTATCTGGCGCCTGCCATTGAACAGGAGCAGCAGACAGACTGTTCATTGATAGGCTGTTTTACGATCCGGTATCAACTGTTGTGGTACGTAGTGTCTCGTGAAATAGGTAGAATGACTATTAATGGTGATAGAAAGGGATGTGTAAGTAGGTGTGTACTGTAGGCCCTACCTGAATTTGCTGTGTGGTTAAATCGGCGTGTGTTCAGGGTAATGTGTAGTGTTCGGCATCTGGTATGCATGGTAGAGACAAATTGTGCATAAAACTTTGGTATGAAAGCTTCGTGTGAAGAGATCACTTGAGAAAGCGATGAAATGGGTGGGGTGGCTATAGAGTTTTGAGGACAGAGGCGATGATGTGAATTTGATGGGGCCAATTGTAAGATTTATTTGTATTTTGAAACGGGTGGGTTCCATGTCAGCAGAACACATTGCATGTTTATAATCGGGACGACTGCTCTGGCGATTTTTCTTCTTCTTCTTCTTATTATTATTATTAGTTATCACCTTTATACGGCGTATGTCTGCGACGAGCTGGTCCCTCGCCCAGAGAAGTCCTACCGAACGTGGTGTTTCTAAAAAGTGTGATAGTGAAGCTTCGAAAAATGAGGCGGCCTAGGCCCCCAAGGGGCTGTCGAGCCATTGGGGAAAAATACAGCGTATGTACATTATGTACCTGAAAGAAAGTATGTCTCTAGGGCTGTGGTTCCCAAAGTGTGCTCCGCGGACCCCAAGGGATCCGCGACGATCTCTCAGGGGATCCCTGGACACATTTCTATAATGACTACTTTAAAGTTTGATGTTTTGTTAAAAATAATCGCGGAACTTCCTTAATTGGTTATGTGTTTATTTCGTATGACCGTCAGAATATCTAATTAAGAAACCTCCTGTACCCACGAAGCGAGTGACAATCAGTTTAGGTACGGCCAAATCATGCAATGCATTGTTACGTATGCCACTGGTATGTATTCGTAGCTATCTAAAATTAGTTCCCAGATATAAATTTGTAGTTTTGGATACCTATCATCCGGACACTCTATATGTACCTGAACAAGGATGTGAGGATCCGTTGCTATTTTTCGAAGCCAAAAGGGCTCCGCGAGCAAAAAAGTTAGGGAAACACTGCGCTAGTATATATAATTTTACAGCTATTCTGTGGTTACAATACATGGTACATATAAAGTACTTAATGTTACTTCCCTTGATAAAAGTTTTGTACTTTTACATTAGTACGTTTCGAAGTGTTTATTATTATTATTATTATTATTATTATTATTATTTATAATCTCGGGCTCTTTTTCCTGGTAATTATCTTCGTGAACCTGTGGTACATCCTACTACTCAGGTTTCAAGTTTCAGATTGTAGCACTTCCTTGTTATATGTGGTGTTGCCAATATACTTGTTTTTTTGCAAAGTCTATTGTGTGCTTGCCAGTATTATTTTCATTTAATTTTTTAGCTCTTTAGTGGAAATTCCTGTGGCCCCAGTGATTACTGGTATAACACGGCATTTCGTGTTCCACATTCGTTTAATTTCTGTACTCAAACATTAATTTTTGAGTTTCTTTGCAACCTTCTTTGGTATTATAGTCGTATCCGATGGTATTGCTATATTTGTCAGTAAGTTATTATTATTATTATTATTATTATGTATCATCATCATCATCATCATTTTCGAGGTAAGCAGGGTGCTTAGTATCTAGTTGTGGCGGTGGTTCGGATTGTTGTGCTGAAATTTGGCATAATATGAACGACATGTGTGTATCATTTCGTCTCTCATCTTAGAACATGGCAAAGAACAGCGACGGCATCGCTGTTAGGTGTGTGTTAGTAGCCTATACTTATCTGCCTGCACTCAGGTTTGTATTTTCACAGACACGCTAAGTACCGCGCATGTTTGAATACCTCAAAAGTAGGGCGAAATTACGTAAGGAAGCTGTGGTTAAAATGTTATTCAGAGATTTTTTTCTTTTGTTTCCTTTTTTTTCTTTCTTTAATCTTTAGCCTACTTTCCTTCTTGAAAAGGAAAATAAGGAGGCTTTTCAGGTCACCATGCTGTTCGTGCATGTGTATCTCGGTGTCCCACCTATCAGAATTTTTTAATCACCTGACCGATATTTACGAAAATTGGTGCGACCAGTACGTATTGGAGGTCACCTCAACGCCGTCTTTTTAATTTTGTAAATCATCTATTACAACATGGCGGTCGCGCGAACTTTTGAGTCGGGAGCAACATCAGCGTCACTTTAGGATCTCGAAATGTATGCTGGTAGGTCTTGGGAAAATAAGGAACTTCTGTCAGGGTAATATTTTGCAGAATATAGCATTATTATGACGGCTTCCATTGGACGGATGTTTGTGAAATTTGTATTGGGGATTTTATTAAAATCTGCCGAGAAAATTCAAGTTTCGATCAAATCAAACAGAATTGTCAGGCTCTTCACATGAAGCCATAAACACGTCTATGTCGTCTCGCTGAATTCTTCCTAGATATAGAGAAGTTTTAGATAAGAGCTGTAGAGAAAATCAAATCACACGTTTTATGTCAAATATATTTTCTCCCGATTAATCGTGCTATTTGCGAGATAATTACGAAAAATACGGCAGAGCCTGACAGACCATAGGTGATCGAACATAATATGGAGCAAAGAAGATCCAGTTCACTCGCCGAATAATTAAGACAAGAAATACTTGGACTTCTTGACCCTTGAAGATGGGACCGATAGGTTGTCCCGAAACGTCGGTACAGAACTACCACTCAAGACTTTGTAATGTTCCAGAAGAGCGTAGATCTTATGCCTGCACATTGTGTTTGAAACGTTGTTTGTGAACCAACTTTAACAAATATGGCACTAAAGCGTGACGTTGAGATATATATATTTAAATACTGATTGTTGCTCAGGGGTAAAGCTTTGGCCTTCAGAGCATGGATGAGGGGGAAAAACTTGAATAGGAAACATGGAGATCCTGCCAGAAACATAAGTCTCTATCACTTGCCACTAGTCTCCAGTTGTTAGATGTCCAGTTTATTAGAAGCCTAGAGTCGAAATTATGCAACTGTAGCCAGTTAGAACACAACATAAAACTATGTCTCGTGTAATAGAATTAACTCACCATCTGAAGACACGACCGCACTTCAGTCCTGTGTTTTGATCTGCGGTACATCGATTACTGGTCGTAAACATCTAGCTGTCTGACTTCCCTCTCCGAAACTACTACCAAGGTCAGAGTCGTACTTCTGAGTAACATTAATTACTTTTCACAAAAATAAAATAGTAATAGAGATAGGGACGATAACATGAGGAAGAAGACGTAAACAGCTACTGGATGACCTGAAGGAAAAGAGAAGTTACTGGAATTTGAAGGAGGAAGCACTAGATCGCACTCTGTGGAGAACTCGCTATGGACCTGTCGTAATGCAGACTACGAATGATGGGAGTTACCTACTCATACAATAGGAAAGTAGGCTTCGTGAATTCTGCTCGGAACTCGTGGTTCATTTCTTTATTCGTTCTTTCCTTCCGCGTTGTGTCTTACTCTCTCTTTCTTCACTCCTCTCGCCTACTTTATGTTTTACTGCCTCTTTCCTTCCGTACATTATTTGTTGTTTCATTCCCCCAAGCTCTCAGAAACTAATGGAAACTATACAATAAGTTACAATGGTTCAGCAACTGCAGGTTGCTCACCACCGACATAACAACAACAATGCTCTTAATAATTCCCTCCCTTCCTCTGATGTCGCCCGGTTATCAAACGGCCGGTTAACAAGTTTTAAGTGGCTAAATGGCGGATGAACTAGCCGGAGGTAGGACTCGCCCCGTCGGACACAGAGGCGCCAACACCACATGTCTGTGTTCCCGCCTCTGCGTTCACAAGTGGCATATGACACAGGTAGCTGATGTAATCACAACTGTCATTTTCTCCTCCAGCCTTTTGTGTGGAACTACTCGTATTGTACGACCCATTTCCTGGTGTCTCATGGAATGGAATAAGTTGATCGCGCTGGGTTGCGTCGTGAGTGGTTGTTATTAAGCCGAAGGTAGCCAGTCTGTAACACGAATAATGCTGCCTTACTGATAAACTGGTTACATTACGTGTTGATAAAATTAATTAATAACAAGACAGGCAATGCACTATAACGTAATAGTGAGGCGCGTTCGCGTAACCATTGTTGCCGTGGAAAAGCGTGAATATGTGTCTGTGGCCTTAGTTATCCAGCATGCAAAGCGCATGCGCCGTATTATATCGTCATCTGTGGCTTGTCTGGCTGTACCATATGTTTTCATATTATCGCATAAACGGTAACGTTTTCGGGAAAAATTTATTGAACATAAAATGTGTTTTGATTTTCTCTACAACATTTGTCTGAAGCATTTCTCATTCTAAGAAGAATTCGGCGAGATATCATAAATGTACATACGTCTTCATGTAAAGTACCCGTTATTCTCGTCAGATTTTAATGAAAGTTGAAATCTTCACATATCAGCACACGCAAATAGAATAGTTAAACATGTGGCCGTACATGCGGTTGTGTAGAAAACTGATAAACGTTTTGTGTTTGTATGTATGTATGTATGTGTGTGTGTGTGTGTGTTGTCTGTCTGTTTTGTGTTCGTGTATTCGTCATACTTCGTACGCCACTGATCCCCCGATTTACCCTAAGACGCTTGGTTGAATGATATAATCATAAATGACGAATCGGGTCAGATCATGTATTGTATTTTTATTATATTTTTAAATCAAATGTCAGAATACAAACTTGGAAAGTTGCAAGTATCATGTGTGGTTTTGTTCCACTCCATTTCTTGTTAGTACGTCTTCCGTAAATACATGTTTTCTTTTACTGCGCACCAACACATCACTCATGTTACGATTGCTCCGCTCTCCCTTGGCACTGCATCCAATCACCAAGTTTTTCTGAAATAGGTCCGCAGTATTTAACGCAGCAGAATCCACAGAACGTGTAACTATCTTCGTTCTCGTATTCATAGCACTCTGACTCCTCTCTCTGAGTCTAAAAAATGGTTATGGTATTTCTTTCAAATTTTTTCTTTTTACACCTGCTTCCGTCAGTGGAATCGTTACACGTTGCAATTCTGCATTCTTATCTTGCTCCATCCTGTTTACATTGGCTGTATTCTCCGCAGAGGTGAGCGTAATTGCTGTTTGTTTTCTCCCTGGGTAGATTGTTTTCCTCCGTTTCTGAGGACAGGGCAATAAGTCTTCAAATGACATTGACCTTGATTACAATTGTGACGTTTATTCTGTTGGGTTTGGTGAGTTACCCACAGACGGCTTTATTACTGGTGTTTTCATGTCGGTAGTGTTGCAGGATGTTAAGAGATCACGGAACTGCGTGACGTGGATGAGTATGATACGTGGAAAGATAGCAAATTCAGTTCTGGAAATGCAGGTGGTTGAGAGTGTTGGAGAGAAGCAGGAGTTTGAATTATTATGAAAAACCATAGCAGAAATTCATGTTCTGATATACGAGTAGCCTCGTCGTTGAAGGGACAGTAAAGAAAACCCACTTTCTATAAATTTTATATAATTCTTTAATTCTATAATTGCAGGTTTTACAGGTTTCAGCCATGCCGACTTGAAATTCTTCGAAATGTGTAATTATGTCCTTAAGTTTTCCACAAGAACGTCGGTTATTAAGTATGTGTATTGCGATAGCTGAATTGTCCTTATCGTGCTTGATTGGTCGTGTTTCTTTTTTAATTTTTCTTTCACTGTATAAAGAAAAATAAATTAAATGGACGGTCAGTGAGTTTATAGATAATTAACGCAAATACGAGAAATAATACGTGGGATATCGCATCAAACTTAATGCGCTTGAAGTTGACAGTAGTTAATTCGCGATTTACGGGACAGCTGATGATCCCCAAGTCTGAACATGGAACTGCCTGAGCAGTGGCTTAGAGTAACCACTTGTAACTGCCGTGACGACGACGTCCAATTTCCCCTGCACTGTCTTGATTTGGTTTTGTAACCGCTGAGCATGAGATTTACGATGTAGGCTATGTAGCAGTCAATGGGCGATGAGAAGTGTATGCCTAATTTTAGTCGGAAATCCGGAAATGGAGAGGCGACTAGAAGGGCCCTAGGGAAGATGGAAGGAGGATTTTAAAATTCATCTTACTGAAAGAGTGTGTGTGAGTATGGAATTTGTTCAGTTGGCTCAAGGTTGATACAGTGGTTGGCTGGTGTAAACACAGTAATTAATCTTCGGGCTTCATGGAACGTGGGGACTTCCGTAACGAGCTGGGCGACTGAGAGTTTTTCAAGAAGAACTTTGTTGTATGGAGTTAGTCGGATGTGAATGTTAATATGAGCGGAAATACTGGTGTCTTCGCCCTCTTACCCGCTAGGAAACTATGTTAGAAGTTCCGAAATCATGTGGCGTTTTCGTTGTGGGCATTGGCGTATGTGCTTCAGAAATTATTGCTTGTAATTAATGTATCTTCTTCTTTATCGGTCACTGATCGTGCAGTCTCGCATGTTTCTATTCAAAATTACTGGTGAAACAGTGGATCCTTTAATATACGGTAGACTCTTTGGATGGAGGATCCGGCCGTGACAGGTCTCTCTACCTGCAGAAGAGGTGGGTTGTGTGCCCACGCAGGATTGGAAAACATGAATCCATTGCTCTACTTGTCCGGAGAGGCTATAATTTTTTTAAATACAAGGGTCGGCTAGAAAATAAGTTTCCATTGCGGAGACATATTTTGCATTCTTTATGTACTCTAATAAGAACTGTTTAGATTTGATTGTACTGCTATCCCACTACTTTTCCACGCAGTCCCCGCCACAATTGAGACATTTATTACATGTGGGACGAGCGTTTCTATTCCCTGTCGATAGTAGCCCGTCTGCAGTGTTCTGTGCCATCTTGTCACAGCTGTTTACGTCTTGTGATCGTGTTTACATACGTGGCCGCTAAGATTTTGCTTTAGCGACGGATACTTGATAATCGCTCGGCGCCGAAGGTAGGTTCTTTACTTACGATGTCATAGGCCAGGGGTGGCCAAACTTGCTTAACGTAAGAGCCACATACGATAAACATCAGATGTTTGAGAGCCGCAAGACATTAACAAATATTACACAGCACGTTTTTATTGTTACATGCACATTTTGTTACAAAAATTCTTAAATATATGTACTCCCATGAACATTAAACTTACGTTTTAGTCCAGTGGACTCACAGTTTATACCCGGTAAATAATTATAAAGCTTGAAATTTTTTTATTTGACTTTTATATGAGTTGTAATGCACAAAGGAGCTCAGCCAACATATTTCCGCGAGCCGCACATTATATGTCAAAGAGCCGCATGTGGCTCGCGAGCCGCGGTTTGGCCACCCCTGTCATAGGCCATATGGACTTATTTTCTGACCGACTCTCGTATATCAGCGAAAACCGAGCCAACTCGACCACGTAAAGTCGTCAAGTGGCATTGGCTCTATGCGACCAAATGCGGACTGAAGTACGTTTCAGGACGTGCATTTTCTAAATATTCAGTGGAACACTGTCTGAGGAATTGTTTCTGCGGAGTGGTCAGCTTAGTTACATTATTTCAGGGAACTTTCTCAGTCATCTGTCCCTACTGAATAAGCAAAATATTTATAGCTGCATGATAAGTCAGAGGAAATGACTTGTTGGCTGTACTCGTGGTCAGAGGTACAATTTTGTCATTTTATTGAGTGGAATAACATGCATAATTAATATATGATGTATCTTTTTTTTTTATGGCTCGACAGCCCTTAGGGAGCCTAGGCCTCGTCATTGTACGACGCTTCACGATCACACTGATAGACACACCACGTTCGGTAGGACTCCTCTGGACGAGGGACCAGCTCGTCGCAGAGACCTCTACCTGACAACACACAACACTCACAAGAGACAGACATCCATGCCCCCGGTGGGATTCGAACCCACGATTCCTAGTAAGCGAGCGGCCGCAGACCCACGCCTTAGACCGCACGGCCACTAGGATCGGCATATGATGTATCTTAGTATCTCGAATACAAAAGAAGACACCTATGCATTAAGTAAATTGGTGGTGCGTTAACGCCGTACACTTTTATCTGTGAGTTACCAGGTTCGAATTCCGGCCGGGCTCCAAAATTTCCTGCTGAGATTTTTCACAGTTTTCCCTATTCTTGCTGTACGACTGTCCTCAAATTGGTCACAATGGCATTGTTTCAGGCTCTTATGTGCTTATAATTTATGGTCGTCTTGTGTTACTCTTGTTCAATCTATGCAGTTGGAAGATTGTCGTTGAAGAACCTATAAGTCAAGTAAACCGCTGTGCACACTCGTCGATGTAGGGCCTGCTTGATTGTCTGACAGTAAACAGTGAACGAGTTCTAAAATTTTGCGTACTGTAGATAGACTGTACACTTTCTGCAGTTTTTTGTTGCCTTCATTGCTACAGCTTGTCCCTAGTCATCACTGCTAGTGGTTCTCTCATGTCATTTGTGAAAATGATGACGTAGCAACCATTTAACCTGGGCACAGCGTCCATGGATGAGAAGGAAGTAATAACAATAAAGCAACATAATAAATTAAGACAAGTAGAATGAAGCAGCAGCAGAGTGGTGAATGCACGTGCAGCGCGCCACAGCATTCTTTGCTCTCTTCCTCTTGTTTGTTTTCTTGGAAATAACTACTAAAGTCTCATTATTATAGCTGGCGACAATAATTTGCTGTTCAGTGCTGAGCCATGACACTTGCTGTGTATTTGAATTCCTGCGTATTCTGGTATTCTGTTTAGCACAAAATTACTCTGTCACTGATCGACGGTCGTGTAATTTTGCTAGTCTCTGTTACGTAAATGTTTCGGACACTTGATGATCTCGGAGAGTAGTGCAGGCGGTGGCAATATTATTGGATTTTAATGCGCAGAAGTCCCGAAAACAAAATGCAGTTTCCATCGGCCAGTGATCCGCGGATCTCTTCATTACATTGGCCTGCACTTTATCCAAGTGGAAAAATTGCCATTTTACAGCCGACTAATTTTTTCCGTTCACCAACAAAATAATTTCAATTGGTTTGTACCGTTTATCCTTTCTCCTTGTGGTATTAATGATGTGAGGTATCAGTTGGCGAGGCAAGCCCGCTGTACGCCTCAGACGTATTCAGTGGTTATCCGAGGTTCTTTCTTGGTGATGAAGAGGCCTGGGCATGAAGCTGACCGCTTGCCTCTATCAAGTGCCGAGGTTAAGAATGAGTGGAGCTAAATCTCCGCTTCCATTATTCACCTTTACTGCATGCACAGGGACAACTTTACCTTTATCGTGCCTGCACCAGGAAGTTCGTCGCATAATTACGACTACTGAAGTTTAAAATTGGGGGTCGCTATGGGATGTTAATCTGCCTTACACATTGAGTGCAGAATGCAGGGAGCAGCATCACATTGCCTTCCTTTTGCTGCTGCTGGAAGCCATATAATCCTACTGCTAGTAACATGGCTAGAAAGCGGCTTCTACTTCTTTTGTTCCTGTGCAAAGTCGAATATGAAACTGTTGTGGCACATTTTTGAGTTACGAGTCTCGAGACCAGCTGTTCTGGTCGATTTTCGTACAGTACGTTTGGTCACATATTGGGTTAGTTCGGTGAACCTGAAATGACAGGCGACGACAGTGTTGCCATCTATCTCAAAGTATGTACTGTCTCGTCATTTGCTTGGAGTGACTGGTGAAAACCATGTAAAGTCAGAAGCGGTATCGCTTTAATCAACTTCCTCAGTTTCTGATTCAATTTATTTAAATATTTATGGTTTATTTAACGATGTTCTTAGTAACTCAGAACTATTCTATAGCGTCGAATGATGGAAAGATTAGTGAGTGATTAGAAAGGACTCGAAAGGAAGTGGTCATAACCTAATTGAGGTATTGAGCAAGCTGGCTGAAGCAGTAACGCTCCTGACTTGTGTTCGGGTAATTCCAGGTTCGAATCACAGTTGGGTCACCGGCTATGTTCTGAGACTTCTCGTGGTGGTACTCATCCCCTATAAACAAATGCCACAATGATCCTTCATTAGGCTACGATCGCGTGCTTCCAAATTCCGCTGCCATTTTAGGCCATATGCCTATAGTCTTTGAGATGCTACCATCGATAAAAGAATTCAAACACGTAGTATATGCATGCGGTATAATTCAGTTTTCGTAGCGCTGCTTCGCGTACTATATGAAGTGTCAATTGTTAGTCGAAGCACAACTCACTTCATATTACTTATAATATAGACCATAACTCTCTGTGTCCATTACACGATGCAGGGGCAAGATGTGAACCCAGTCCCGAACGATAAGATATGTACAACAAATCGCATGTAGTTCACTTACGTGCATGCCGGAGTGACAGGACATTATGTTTATCCTGCCTGGAGCTGTAGTCCTATTTATAGTGATTATAGTCATTTATAGTCATAGCCTATTTATAGTTTTAAATTGATATGAAGACGAATAATATATATACAGTAGAACCCGGTTATAACGACATCGGTTTATACGACACCTCGCTTATAGAGTCAGATATTCTGTGGAACCAATTAATTCGTCACTGTTAACCATAACATTATACTCCCCGGTTATAACGACACAAAATATTCAGTCTCATGACGTTATAACCGAGTTCGACTGTATAAATACACACACATATGTATGTGGTAAGTATGAATAATATACGCGTCTTATCTGTGAGATAGGTGTGCAACAGAACGATCTTTCTTTCTTTCTTTCTTAGTTTGACCTCTTCTGCCTACTCATTGTAGGTATAGAGGGTTATTGCTGCACCTGATCACACTCAGACACACCACACTCGGTAGGACTCCCCTGGACGAAGGATCGGCCCTTCGCAGAGACCTCTACGTGACAACACACAACATCCACAACAGACAGACAGTCATGCCCCCGGCAGGATTCGAACCCGCAATCCCAGCAAGAGAACGGCGGTAGGCCTACGCCTGAAACCGCACGGCCAGCGGGATCGGCAGAATGAGCTTTGTGAGACGAATAATTGTTGCTAATTACAGGACTGAATAGTAATTAATATCGCAAGGAAAGTATACATACGAGGCTCAGTCGGTATCTCATCACATCTTCGTTTACAGTTTAATACTTCACGTAATGTGGCTTCATATTGTAACTTGGTAACGGGATGAGTTAAGTGCTTCAAATGATTAAATGAATAAACGCACACAGTAGTTGAGCTGTTCAGCGACGGTGGAACTAGGCCTGTGTACACTTTCTTTTTATCACAGATTGACTAAGGGCCAAAACAGCGTCGTTAAATGGCATACAAATCATATACTTGAAATAAGTTCAGAATTTTTCCAGCACCTAAGCACCGCGCTGTGAAGGCGTACAGGGACGTGGATGTAACGTATCGCACATTGTTACACTAACGTTGTAGGTGACCAGTCAGCTACGGCCGCATTGCCCACAGCACTCAGTTGGGTCTCGGAGCCGTGGCAAGGAGGATAAATCGTGATTGTACCGAGAATCGAATACCAGCCATAGAGCCAGTGTTTGAAAAACCAGCCATAGGGCCAGTGTTTGAAAAGCAGGTAATATTTGGCCGAAAGGACTCCCCCCACACTTATCAACAAGCAAGTAACCGCATTCACAGATATCCGTCTGTCCTCTCGCTGAATTTAAGTTTTCATCATAGCTGACTTCCCTGTCGATGATGTGGTACTGTTTTCTTCTCCAGAACTTTGAGTCCTCTCAGTCGCTCTCGCAACCCTCTCTACTGATGGCTTAGCTAAATATTTATTCGACTGGAAGGCGCCGGTGAGTACAAAAGTGTTGGATGAAACCGCGATGGTTCATTTATACCATTACTTGACTGTACGTCAGTCGTCCTATTCAAGGTTGTGTATTTCTGTCTCTTTCGCTGTATTACTTACCGTCAATGGGTTTAGAATTGGCGAACCTTGATTCAGACTTCCTCTGCACCATTATCTTCCCGTGCTAATGCATACAACGAGACTTCAGCAGTTTATGACGTCATTTGGAAGTGATGGATGGGTGGGTTGAGGAATGGCGGATACTAGGTTCAGGTCCTGGTTACCGCAGAGTGTCTGCTATTGGTTTAATGGGCCAACAGACTGCAGACACTCAGGGGTTGCAGGGGTACATCGTGGCGTCATCATGCGTGGTTGCTGTATTATTGCTGAAAATAGTACGGGTGACGATTACTGTGTTCTGTGGTGTGGCGCCGCTTACTGTGATTGCAATTTACTGCCTCCATCTTCACGGTAGAAAAGTCAGACACGCACAGCAGAGCGGTGAGGAATTTCTTCCGAAAAGTTGGTAAATTGCCACCAAACCAAACAGCGTCACGTCCACTAAAGACAGTAATAGTCATATTCACCGCCGTAAGAATGTCAAATATTGCTTCTGTGATTTTAGGAAGTTCTCATAAGAATTTATGATGCCTTTTTTTTCAGTGCCTAGTTGGCGTGGGTTTTTGGGAATGAGAAGTGATGGGACTTCCTCAGTATTATATGAACTATAGGACTTAAAGCTTGGATTTGTACTGCCTAATAATAATAATAATAATAATAATAATAATAATAATAATACCTCTGTCCCCCTATGCCATCATGGCGTGCACACGGACAGGATTTAGGACGTGATCGTGGCGTGATTTAAAGAACTAGCCGCTAATTTTTTGAATGAACTGAGGAAAACCACGATAGAACCTCAATCAGGATAGCTGGTCTTCGCGCAGAGATTTCAAGTGAGACATCCGAAAAAGGAAGCAGAAGTCCTAACCACTCGACCTCGACATTCAATGTGTAACAGTTACATTTTGTTAATAAGTTCACTCGGTGTGTGTGTTGCTGCCGTGGGCAACAGTTATAACAGTACGTCGAATGTATATAATATCTGTTCATTTGTACGTTTAAGAATGTTATTGTGTGACTGCAAGCGTTTAGATGCACAACTGCGTCATACACTCTACGTACGAACCGCAACGACTGTGACTAAGTCGACAGGAATAAACGCCATCCGCCATTCATGTTTCTGCCACAAGACGTGTTTCCAGTTTCACTGCCCACTTGAAGATTTCGCAGTTCGACTGTTATAAACCACTACTAATAACAGGAAGAACCATTCGCGTGACGTATACTGCAATGAACACCACTAATAACGATAAGGACCATTCGCTTGACATGTAGGATTACAGCAGCAAACAACACTAATAACAATATGAACCATCCGAATAACGTATACAGCAATAAACACCATTAATGGCTGTATGAACTACTTCGTACGCAGCTACTGTATGACCTTAAGGAAAAGAGGAGACACTGACATTTGAAAGAGGAAGTGTTAGATTGCATTCTCTGGAGAACTCGCTTTGGAAGGAGCTGCGAACCTGTCGCAAGACAGGCAACAGAATGAATGAATGAATGAATGAACTGCTTCTTTGTCGTGTAGGGTTTATGATATTGCTATACATATTGGCATGGTTCGAAAATGTTTTGAAAATCTTGTACCGAAACACTCCTGTCGCCAGAAAAGGTGTGTCAGTATTTTTGGACGCCTTGCTGTAGCTTCCTCCTCTGATCGGCGGGCAAGATTAATTTATTCTTGTTGTGGTGTTGTATGGTCTTTAAGCAGATATTGGTCAGGCATAAGACAGTGTAGGAAAATAGAATGTAAAACAAAAACATGTAGGAAATCTTTTAGTCAGAAGAGAGAGTAACAAAAATGTATAGTTTTGTGTTGGTGTTTTGCACAGTTTGTAGATTATTATAGAAAATGAATCTGAAGGTTCAAGACTTCTGGAGTGTGGCGCTGTGCCGTTGGGTATTTCCCGACGTTATGAAGGCAGTACGATACTTTGAAACGTCGGTAACTATTTACCCAACGAAACAGCATCACATCCCAGGAGATCTGAAGCTTCAGCAACACCACTCACGAAATGAAGCTGCTCATAATGCCAAGCTAAAGTATCATAATAAAACAAGTGCGAAAGGGCTACATTCTTATCAACTTTACTTTTTGAAACTTCAGTTTGTGTTATATGCCTCCACGTTTTGCGTTACGTTCAATAAAGTTATAATTTTTCCATCTGCGTTGACCGTATCATCGCCGAAACGTGAAATGTTTCATCTGCACCTTCTTCGGTGTAAACATAATGCAGAGGGCCTTCAGACTGACCAGAATCAATTTCCTCTAAGGATCGTTGGTTTCGTATCGAATATTAGTCACTGCATCTGCTTCGTATTCAGTCACTATGCTAGAGACAATGACTATGACTAGAGACTTGAGACAATGCTAGAATCTGTTCACCTTACCAAATTCTTGAGAATAGGAATTGATGCAATTGCGCTTCACACCTAGCCATGCCAGTACGCACGTAGTTGGTATCACATAAACATACACACATTAACACATAGACTAATTATGACCTCGGGTGTTTTCACTGAAGACTGCAAGTTTAGAATATACGTAGTAATTACTTGGTTGCCATAGTGCCAGCTACTGCCGGAACTTGTACATCCTGGATGACATCCACCTACTAGTACTGTGTGTTCTTTACGGTGCTCAATGATTTCAACACCACTACGCACCCAGTGTTTACCAAGCCCCTGATGACGGTGGTGGCCGCCACGGAAACATGTCGGAATATGTAGTGATTTTATGACTTTTTAAAACCATTAAATGTATGGTGCATATTTTTGGAAACTTTTAGACAGTAACTCAGTAATTGAAATGGTTATCCAGCATGTCTCGGAGGTAGGCCTGAAGCTGAAGAATGTTGACCACTCTTTTATATCTGGTGCCAAAGGTAAGAGTGCATGGAACTTTATCGTTTTATATATCTCAGGGTCTCTTTTAATCCACATACTGTCTATCCTCTTAAGTGCTGCTGCACCAATAGGCAACAATTCTAGACTGCACGAGACAGCAGCTCTTAGAAAGTGTGAACATCTTTCGTTGGTGGCTTGTGTGATTTCTTGCGTAGGATTAACTGATAGCTAAAGCTGCTTGGGTTTGGCAAGGCGCGCGTGTGCATGTGTTAATGTCTTGTATTTCTCACAAATAGCAGCAGGTTCTGGCCTGATGGAAGATCTCACGTATTAACAAATTAATGCTGTTCAGCAAAGATTGTATGTGAAGGAGACTGCACTGTATTTCAGATATCCACGCTTATTTTTTTTTAAAGCAATTCCATACGCAAGCAGACGTTGCAAAAATCTGTTAGAATTTAACCCACAGATTTTAATATTATCACGTGAGCATACACCTACCAGTTTCAGAGTTAGTAATATTCTCAAATAATATAGACCTACTATAATTGAATTAGTGACGTTATTCCTCTTTACTTGTTTGTCGTTTAAGTCACGCCTTGTTTTGAGTGTGTGACACCTGTTAGTACCGTCAGCATTAGCTGTAGCTCCGGAAGTTGATCTGCAAGGAAGCTGACGCTTTGCTAAACAACAGTTTCTGTAGGCAAACTGCAATCTCTACGCTGTATCTCAGTTCTGATTCCGGTTTTGCGTAAATAAGAGCTACTTATGTTGAAAGCTAATATACGTCTTAATACACGTAATCGTACAGTATTCTGCATATTCATTCATTCATTCTGTAGTCTGTCTTACGACAGGTCTGTAGCCTCTTCCAAAGCGAGTTCTCCACATCTGCATATTATATATGCATATTTGAAACAGATTGTGAAAATTTGGGAACATGAATAACGTGCTTCTCAGTGAGAATCCAAAGTGAATAATTTGTTCTCTCGTAAGAAAGCGAATCCGATAGGTACTCCTGAGTGAGGTTTTTGAAGGTGCTAGAAGTAAGTTGCTTTTTTTGTGGGAATTCATAGTAAACGAGTAGTGACGCGTTTGTTGGTGAGAATCCCCTTGAAAGTTATACCTAAAAGAAAAATATAACTAGCAGTATAATGATCTCGATGAAAATTGGGAAGACCTATGGCCGGTGAGAAAAAACGAAAAGTAGAAATAAATTTGCTTCGCCCCCACCTTTTGGAATAGCAGAGTAACATTTAATCGTACGCGTTAAAATACCATGGCGCAGCTTCAATTAGGCACCAATTTCCCGTCTTGCAAGTCCTGGAAACGAACAACTCCGAAAATACTTTACACTGTTTTATACTAGGTCGATCACGAAATATGGTTTTTATAGAATGCCATAAAACGGTATTATTAATAAATTCAACGTATAAAACCCGAAGTTTAAAAAAATCATGTCTCTCAGTTATCACACGCTGGGATGACCCTTCCCAGGCGTTCCTTCCGCGGAGGGACACAGTAATATCTTCAGGTAATGTCGTGTCTGTTCGTCTGACTTGCCTTTTAGGTCCTGAATTAGTTACTGAATTTTGATTAAATTCGCTGTGAGAGAAACTGGAGCTATACAATAAGATTTCGGTTTTGATCGGCCAGGTACAACCAATGTAATTTTTATAAGCCACATTGTTTCTGTTTTGACACTATTCACCAAATATTACTACGGCGCTCAAACGAAGGATGCTGAGATATGCGGTATATGTAGCACGCACGGCAGGGACGGGAAATATACAAAGACTTCCGGGCGGGAGACCTAAAGAGAAGTGACCATTTCGAAGGCGTGCGTGTATATGGGAGCAGAATCTTAAAGTGAAAGGTGCGAACTGGATTGAACTGGCTCACGGTAGGATCCTATAACATTCTCTTGTGAAGAGGATAATGAACGAAGATTCTTTTCTTCTGGGAAGTGACGCTGTATAGCTTGGTGCATAGCTACAATTATTTCAAGGAAACGTGCTGCCTCCTTCTTTAGGGTACCGTGAAGTTGCAGGCAGCACATTCCTTCGAAAGAAAGAATGCAGTCTTCATATTCACGCTAATCTGGCTAATATTATAACGTTGTGTTGTGGAAGCTACATATAACGTTGACTGTGTAGAACAGAGACCGAGAAAACACAGCATGACGCAGAAACACAGCACTTCTCGTGGCCGCAATAACCACATAGGTATCTTACGGAAATGAGCTTTAGGGTTTTGTCAAAGCGGGCTAGTTCGTTGGCCGACTGACCATGGGCTCCACAAGGACCCTGCTGCATATTACATCTCTTTTCTTCCGACTACAAAATTGCTTATCACACCGTCGTCTTTTTCTCTGGAAAAACGTCCTTTGGCGTGACAGGTTCCCTGCCCTTAGTATGCGTTCAGATTGAAGTTAGGTGTGATATTTAACGACGCTGTAATTTGCTAAGAGTATGTAGCGTCGGAATCAGATAGCATCGTGCTGTGTGAACCAACAGAACGGAAAAAATCTCATTTCTTAACGTATTTCGTCATTATAACGAATGCCGCAAATGTACTGACGCTAGAGATAATAGGCAGTGGTGTATCCAGGTCGCCTGCTGAATGCCTAAACATTGACAAGAAGCATCCGATGATGTCATTCATCTCATTGTAGTGGTTCTTTTGTCTACTTATTCTGCACTCAGATC
Source organism: Reticulitermes speratus (assembly GCA_021186555.1). Classification (NCBI taxonomy): domain Eukaryota; kingdom Metazoa; phylum Arthropoda; class Insecta; order Blattodea; family Rhinotermitidae; genus Reticulitermes; species Reticulitermes speratus. The sequence goes on along the minus strand of JAJKFL010000003.1, from coordinate 30,887,305 downwards.
TTACAAGCAAGAATAGACGGCCGGACAAAATGAGGGCGCATAAAAGGCCTTTATGTAAATGGCAGGTTTCATAGCTTCGGCATAGAGTTGGTGAAGGAATGTAACTCTACTAATGTTTAACACATCTGGGCCTGCATACTCCATATTTAGGTGCGTTCGCAAAATTGCGAAAAGCGACTATTAGATTCGTTATGTCTGTCTGTCTGTCTGCCTATCTGTCCGTCCGCATAGAACACCTCGGCTTCCACTAAACGGATTTTCATGAAATTTGATATATGCGAATATTTCGAAAATCTGTCGAGAAAATTCATGTTTCATTAAAATCTTAAAAGAATGAAGGGTTTATTACGTGAAGACCTATGTATATTTATGATAATGTCTCGCTCGATTCTTCTTAGAATGAGAAATGTTTCAGGCAAAAGGTGTAGAGAAAATCAAAACACACAGTTTCTGTTCAATAACTTTTCTCCGAAAATCGTTCAGTTTATGAGATAAGGTGGAAAAATATGGTAGAGCCAGCCTGGCCACTGATGACAATATAATACAGCCCATGTGCTTTGTGTGTTGGATAACTAAGGCTACAGACACACACTCGGAATATGTAATACATATTGCTTTTTAACGACAACAATGGTTACGCGAACGCGCCACAATGTTACGTTTGTACGTACATTGCTTGTCTTGTCATTTCCATCACACTCCATCCAGCTGTTCATGTGATTATACGTATACTGTCGTGTGTGTGGTATGATTAAGAAGAAGGAATATGGGACGATGTATTTCAGGGAATCGTACCGGCATTTACGTGGAGGAACTGAGTAAAGTCACGAAGAATCTTGATGAGATTTGGCCCAACCCATACATTATAATGTAAGGTTTTCGGAATAAAATTATCATACTATATTATGATAAATTCGGGAGGGAGACTTTCCAGTTGGCTGTGGCAGCCAGGTGGATCTGATCTTGCAGTGTTTCTGAACCATTGATACCCGGACAGCTTCCGGCCCATAAATTCAAGTGTACGTATTCTGTGTATACAGAATTTGACAGATATAGCCTCAGGTATTCTCACTTCGCCATTTTTATATTTTTAATACATAACAAATTATTTATGCAAACATTTTACAGTATGTACGTTTGTACTGTATGTCCACACAAAACTTTACACGCTTAGCTCATATGATTCATTAGTAAAACAGTCAATTCATTTCCACGTTTCCTATTAGGAATTGTTTGAAACAAGGAGATGCTTTATCGCCACTGCTTTTCAACTTTGCTTTAGTATATGCCATTAGGCCGCGCGGTCTAAGGCGTGGGTCTGCGGCCGCTAGCTTACTGGGATTGTGGGTTCGAGTCCCGCCGATGGCATGGGTGTCTGTCTCTTGTGTGTTGTCAGGTAGAGGTGTCTGCAACGGGCTGATTACTCGTCCAGAGGAATTCTACCGAGTGTGGTGTGTCTAAAGTGTGTGATCGTGAAGCCTCGAAAAATGAGGCGGCCAAGGCCCCCAAGGGGCTGTCGAGCCATTAAAAAAAACCATTAGGAGGCTTCAGGCTAACCAGGAGGACTTGTAATTAAATGATATACACCAGCTTGGTCTCTGACACTGACAGAGGAACATAGGCTGAGGGTGTTCGAGAATAGGGTGCTGAGGAGGATATTTGGGCCTAAGAGGGACGAGGTAACGGGGGAGTGGAGAAGACTACATAACGAGGAGCTTTAGGATTTGTATTCCTCGCCAAATATTATTCGGGTGATCAGATAAAGGAGATGAGATGGGCAGGGCATGTGGCACGTATGGGGCGCAGGAGAGGTGCATAGGGGGTTTTGGTGTGGAGACCTGAGGGAGAGGGACCACTTGGTAGAGCTAGCCGTAGGATGGTATTAAATAGATCTTCAAGAAGGATGGGGAGGCATGGCCTGGATTGATTTGGCTTAGGATAAGGACAGGTGACGGGCACTTGTGAGTGCGGTAATGAAGCTTTGGGTTCCATGAAATGCGGGGAATTTCTTGACTAGCTGAAGACCTGTTAAGATTCTCAGGAAGGACTTTGCTTCGTGAAGTTAGTTGGTTAGCTAGTAAATTCAAAAAGTAAGCGTGGTAATATTCTCCCTGCATGCAGAATTTCACATGCTTGGCCCTAAAGGTGTGTCTTGTAACCATGATTCTGAATTTTCATTCCTCGAACATAATTGTTGATGATAATTGTTGATGATAATTGTAACTAATTATAATTATAATGACAGTAATACACTACAGCGATGAAAATATTAATAACAATAATAAAAATACACCACCAGTAATCTGTAACATCCGATATGTACCGCGCTTGATTTGTATGCCCGGGTTCTTCGTATGGTTTAAGATACACCAAATGACATTGGTTCCCGAAAACAATCTGTCGATAGGAAGCAGACACTATGCTTCTGTCGACATTACAGCTTCTTGCTTGTCAATAATATCTATTGCGCTGCCTCTCAGGAACTCTTAAACCTCATGGCGTGAACGTTTAGTGAAACTGTACTGGGTTATGAAACAGACCGGACGTTAACTGTGCTTTGGAAGGAATTGCAGCGTCATGCTTTGCCGATAAAATCTATCAGCCTGTTACTTGTGAACTTCTGAAATTAATGGCGTGAATATTCATTTAAATTGTGATCATAGTGTCCCTGTACGGCTATATATAGAATGTTTCAGGAGAAATCTGCCTACTTCGGGAGAACGTTTCTTAGGGTAATTTACATCGAAATAGCCAGTCATACATATGTATATCCGAAGCTGAACGGTTGTGGAAGATAATGGCGCGAGAAAGAAATGTGGTCTTCTTGCGTTTCCACTTACTGTACCTATTTGAAGTGGTGTGTTATCCGTACACTGTACAGGTTCGCCCTTGAACCGATAGCCTAGGCAAGACATGCGAAGGCGACTGCGCTATGTGAAGTACTTGGACCCATAAGGGTGATTTTTATGAAACTAGTGCGAGTTTTTCTTAATGTTTTATGTCACTCAGATGTTAATTAGGTGTTAATTACAGCTGTCAACATTACAGGAACTACAAATGTCACCTCGTTTTAATGTGTATGTAGTAATCAATAAACGTATACCAGTTCTAATTCTTTAAAATTTACGTCTCTATTATCTCCGTAAACTTACAACATTGTATGTAGGCATTTTTGGTTACATCGATGCCAATTAACTTTGGGAACGTTCTGCCGAAGTATGGCAGATTCTTTCTGAAACACCCTATACATGCAGTGTATATTGCTGGGCAATGTGTGGAAATAATAACTACAGACGGGAGTTGTAAAAATTTCCGGTCCGAATTTTAACAGGACTTTACAATAATTATATAGTCAGACTAAGCAAGGCACATTTGTTTGTCAGGACCTTTACTGTATTCCTCTTTCGTTGTCATGTAAACCAAATATGTAATCTGGCACAACGTGGTAGCAGCAATAAAAAAGTGGAATGCATGCTTCAATTGTTAAAGCGTAACCTTTCCTGGAAATGGAATAGCATAATTTACGAGCTGAATCCAACTACATTTGTATAAAGTACAAAACGTGGTGCTACGCGCGCTGTAATTCCTGTCAGTTTGTCGGTGCGTTACTTAAAGACGGCCGCGATCAGTACTGTAAACGTTTAGTGTGCGTTTGGAGGAAGTAATGAAAATATGTCATATGGTAATAAACAGAACAGCTGTACTTCTGTGCTCAAAATTTAACCTGTAAATCGTTATTATCGCCGATCCCAGTGGCCGTGCGGTCTAAGGCGTGGGTCTGCGGCCGCTCGCTTACTAGGATCGTGGGTTCGAATCCCACCGGGAGCATGGATGTCTGTCTCTTGTGAGTGTTGTGTGTTGTCAGGTAGAGGTCTCTGCAACGGGCTGATCACTCGTCCAGAGGAGTCCTACCGAGTGCGGTGTGTCTAAAGTGTGTGATCATGAATCCTCGACGAAACGAGGAGGCCCAGGCCCATATAGGGCTGTCGAGGCATAGAAAAAAAAATCGTTATTACCATGAAGAAAGAAGAAGAAGAAGAAGATGATGATGAATCATCGTCTGCTTGTTCAGAAACGTTCATGCGCACGGCATACTCGTACATGTTCAGTGAAGTCATGGTATAAAAGCTTGTTTGAGTGTTGGAATGGTACTGACGTGGATGGGAGAAAGTGTTGTTTTTGGAAACCTGTATTCAGAGGTAGGCTTGATAAAAGTTTCTGTTGAATTTCAGAGGGTATATGGCTGGTATTTACGATTGCAGCCAATAAAAGCTTTAGCTTCGTAAGGAGTCCAGGATTCCAATCCGTGAACTAAACTTCCTTGGAGTGTCGGGTTATAAATTTACATTAGCTAAATGTGATATTAACAGCGCAAGATCTGTGACACATGGAGTACTGTACATACTGCATGAGTTCTGGTCGGACTCCTGTTAGACACCTTGCAACTGGCTGTCACTTGGTCTCCAATCACAAGTTCTGATCTTTTAACCGAGGCATTTGACTGTTACCGTAACGCGTAGTATATGTGAGGAACGCGCCTTCTTTCTTCTCGCTACTCTAAGAGTAAGTAAATTTATTTCGGCGCTTTGTTTAAACACAGCACAAGTTCACTGATTTGTAAAATTGCCTCTTATTTTTAATTCCCTGCTTGTATTAACACGCACAGCACCAGAAATTTCCATTTTTCAATAACCTGTACGTGAAAGTTGGTTTTAATTAAATCAACGCAAATAACAAAAATGACAAAGAGTTGGCAAGAAGCGCAACCTTTTTTGTTATTCTGTATTTTTGTATGCATGTAAGACTCACAGAAGTAGGTAAAGGTAAAGGTAAAGCAATCCCATTTCAGGCCTGGACAGGCCCTAAGATTCCAGGAGGTTGAGGCTCCCAGATTTTTAGACAATCGGCACATAAAGGTGGTAAGGTTGTCAGCCCTACGCACCGGCCGCCTTCCCCCCCCCCCCCCCCCCCCCCCCCCGGGAGATATTCCTGGTACTCGTTTCTTTTAGAGGCTGAGTCGACCCCAGGGCCATAGTGCGACCGGAAGGATTATGTCAATGACACCATCGGGAATCAAACCCACGACCTTCCGGCTTGTAGCGCAGTGCACGGAAGTAGGTACACCACAATTATTAAGCGATTTGAAAGAACAGTGTTACTCAAATCAAAATAAACTTCTGTTCATTATAGACCTATTTACACAATATGCATTGCCTCTGTCTTCCAGGTCTGCCTGGATTCGCTAAGAGATACTTATTTTTTAAATGTATGTATGAAAGCTGGGTGGGCCGGGATAGCGGAGCCTCTGGCTGGGCGGTCCGGGGATCGAATCCCGGTGGGGGCGAGATTTTCCGCACTCTTCCAGCAAAGAGTACCGGATGTCTTTCCCGGGGGTAAAACGAACGGGGGCGTGGCCTTGACCACTCACCCCCCATCTAGCGACGAGGTTAAAGAAAGAGTAGAGCTGTACCTCTACTCCCCCTCTGGGCCTTCATCGCCTGTTATGGTTTGAACTATGTATGAAAGATGGCCATTGCAGAACTAACTTGATGCAAATTTCTTGTCTAGGTAACTAACTAACTACTGACTGACTAACTAACTAACGCTATGGAGGAGAGTCATTTTAAGAAGCTATCAGTTCTTTAGCTAGTCAAGAAGTTCCCCGCATTTTACGGAACCGCAAGGTTTCTTACAGTTCCCTCAAGAGCCCGTCACTTGTCCGTACCCTGGACCAGACCAATTCAGTCTACGTGCTCTTGTCCGATTTGAACTAGCATATCCGACTTAATGTTAAAACGTAGGTTTATTTCATGTTGCCATAAATTTGCACAAAGTGCTCTAGTCAGGCAATTTCTTTTTCTTCTGTTTATGGTGCATGCCATAAAGCCTGTTCCGACGTCACACACTCTTGTTGGCCCGTGATACTAGCATCAAACACATGTTAGGCAAGTTACTAGAGCTTAGTCGTAAGCATAGTTTACGTCAGGGTCTCGCAGGGTGTTATGCTGTTCTTGAGTGAACAGAATGTCCCAAATGCCAACAGATCTGAGGTTTGTTGTCATGACGCCGCGCTACAGCGAATGTGTGCGCGCGCGTTTAGAAAGAAGGCAGAGTGACGTAATAAATAGGGGTGTGCTTATGTGTTTTTCTTTCGACCGTTTCTGTTTCTGTCAGTTTCTTGCGTTCCGGTCAATAACCTCACTCATTCGATTTAGTTGTGTTATTTTAGTTTCCTCTCAACATCCATTTATTTTGTACAATATTATTCGTTTTTGAATGCTTTCATCGTTAGCTTTTTTTCATTTCATCGTTCTTTGCATTATGTCTTTCAGTGTTGCATTTTATGGTTATGTTTCTTTTCTGTGCCTTTTCTTTCACACTCTCAAAATTATGTGTCCAGGCTGTCGGCATTATTTAACATGGACTGAAATTGGTCACAGTGGAAACTGAAGTTAAAGATCTTTCATTTACAGAATCTCTGCTTACGATGGTCCTCTTTAGTATTTTACATTTCATATTAATTTATGCTGATAATATTATATTACGGTGCGAGCATGAAGAAACCAGGGTTTGAGACTTTGTGGGTTCATTGAGAATTTTAGTGATCAAAGCTGCAACGGAACATTGTCTGAGTTATCCCGTTTCCTATTTTTTCATTGTCAATTTAGCGTGTTTTCGGATGTGGTACTGGAGAAGCATAGAGAAGGTGAGTTGGACCGACCGCGTGAAAAATTAATAAATATTACGTAGTGTCAAGGAGGAAAGGAATATCCTACATATAATAAAAAGAAGGAAGGCTAACTAGGTTGGTCACATCTTGCGTATAAACTGCCTTCTAAAACACGTTATTGAAGGAAAGATTGAAGTAAGGATAGAAGTGATGGGAAGACGAGGAAGAAGACGCAGGAAAGTACTGGATGGCCTTGAGGAAACGAGAGGATACTGGCAGCTGAAAGAGGAAGCACTAGATCGCACTCTATGGAGACCTCGCTTTGGAAGAGGCTATGGGCCTGTCGTAAGACAGGCTACGGTATAAATGAATGAATGAATGAATGAATTAATTAATTTAGTCGATATACGAGAATGAGTACAACAACGTTAAAGTATCCGTTAATCTCGAACACCCGCCCACACAGATAAAGTAAACGTTCTCTGCAACGTTCAAGTATTGCTACAAATAAAAATTAGTGACAACCGAGCGCGCATTTTCATTCTGTGGGATCTAATTCTGTGTCAGTTTTATGCGTGTAGTTATGTATGGTATCCGGTAAGCGTGTTCCTGTAATCCAAAAGCTGCTTACCGGGCAGTTCCAAAGACCACGCATCTGGTCTGTAAAACCACGGAACAACTGCGACAGACATTTTTACAGTATTGATATTTCTTTTGAGTTGCATCTTAGGAAGCAAATTGCTTTTGGTTAAAACGGAATGCAACTTCCTTGCGTGACTGTGTTTCACTGGTATCAGTCTACCATAACGGTGTTCGGTCAGGAGGTCTTGTTACTACGTTTCTAGTGTCTTTCATACTAGCGGCATTCAGTGACGACTTTTTGAAATTAAGACTTTCCCTGACTCTTGTCAAATCCCCACCCCCGTTCCGTTATCATCTGCGTCCCACTCACAGCGCCACAGGTTCGTCTCTGTTGCAACAATGCAATGTAATAAACCGCTGATATTCCAACAGAATATAAGGAGTGAAGGGAAGGTGGTACACTTGTTAAGTCGTATGGATTGTGTAGTAGATGGCTGGTGCGGACACACCGAAGGATATCAGACCAGACTAGACGTAGTCTGACTGATCCAACTACTTAAGACACGGCCTGATAGTCTTGTGTTTTGTCTGGAGCATAACACCTCGTGACCCATTACTTGCCAGTCAGGAGAGCGGCTGAGCAGAAAGTTTCCGGTTTGGACACTGACATTCCTCATTGTCCAGTGGGCATGGGAAGATATCGAAAAAGAGAGGGGATGTGAACGTTTCATACTGCGAGATTTTAGGTTCTCACAGCGGTGTTCATGAAGAAACAAGTCTTTTGGAATGTTGCGCCTTGTCGACTGCTAAATAATTACCGACATTTTAGGAGAGAATAATGCGACCTTCTGCAGGGTCAAGAATTTGACGCGGCGTAACACCTCAGAAGACTTGGATCTTTAGCAACAACGTTGTGAGAACTTTAAAAACTTGGACTGTAGTTACGAAACGTGCTGTCACCTTCTACTGTGTCTAGCAGTCTACAAAGAGTGTTGCAGTTGCAGATTGGGCAGTACTCTTCTCCTGAACGTCCGTAACTATTTACCATTCCACACAGCGTAAAATGCCAGAAGGCTGCGACTGTAATAATTTTGTTTAATTATAAAATTAATTATAAAACAATTTGTGAATTCATTGTTGTCTTGAAACAATTGCGGGTACAGATATGTGATGACACCGAGTGCCGATCTTCCTTCATTTATGGATGAATTCATTGGCGTCTGTTTCTTGTCGCTGTTGTCGCCACATTACTATTGGTGTTACGACAGTCGAATGCACGTCCTTGGTGGCAGAAATGCGGCACCAGACTGGTCAGTATTAGGTTGTTGTGACTGAAGTACTGCAGTTTCTATCTTGTCAGTGTTGCTGGCCTGGTCTGCTTCGGTTTTTGTAGGAAGTGGCAACGCATCCAAGGAATGATCATTTACATTTTTGCCAACAGGCAATTACCACGTTGTGCGAATAGGTATTCAGGTTTTTGGTACCAAAATTGTTTCCCAGTGGACGAAGAACGTTACTTATCTACGTAATGTGTTGAAGCTACTTGTACCACTCAGTTCCCGGTAACAGAGCATGCTGTTAACCGGAGCGTCTCCTTGCCCATACCCCCTTCCTTCAACACTCACCTTATATTTGTCAGTTGTCATCCACTCTTCCAGCCACACATTTTTTTACGCGTCCTATTCCTTTCCGCGCTCGTTTCTTCCTCCTGCTTGCCAGAAGGGGTTGGTTAGGAAAGAGAAAGAAGGGGAAACGGAACGATGAATTTTGTGAATTACACTCACCATTTATTCTTTGCGTCTGGTGGGCGAACAAACAGGCAACCATGGAAGTTCAGTTAAGTATCTGTTCTTGTCTTCTGCTGGAGAGGAGAGGAAGAAAAAAGCTCACAAATCTCACAGAAGGAAGATGCCTTGTTTGTCTGCTTCCTTATTCGCCTCTTCCGCTCACCCTTTTAAGGGTCACACTCCAAGATGCTTTTTTTATTGTTGGTGAAAAAATGAACTTAATATGATAACGAATATTGCTGTGTTGGGTCTAACCATGCGCTTCAAAGTACGATATTGAGGTTCTGACGGTGGTGTTGATGAAGATTCAGACCTTCTGAGATGTCACGCCGTGTCGACTGATAAATAGTACCGACGTTTCGGAAGAGCGAAGTGCCTGAAAAGTGTAACTACGTATTTACCGGTCAGTAGGGCGTGACATCTCAGAACACTTGGATATTCATCAACATCCGTGTGGGAACCTCAAATCCCTCGTAACAGAATTCTCTTTGTATACTTGGAAGTGTTGTTCCGTGTAGAACATTTGTTCTTATTCTGTTAGAGGAACATCATCTCGTTGCATATTAAGTAGGTCAGATTAATATTGTTGTCAGCAGTAGTAGTTGTTAGCTAGCATGTGTAACTTGAGTGTGTGGTATATTCACGTGTCTGGATGCACTGTGGTTGCGGCATACTTAACGTCAGTTACTCAGAGATACACCCGATGGGTTTAGGTTCTCATTTTTTCCCCCCATGGCGCCACAGCCCTATTGGGCCAGGGCCTTCTCATTGTCGAGGCTACACGATCACACTCAGACACACCACATTCGGTATGACTCCTCTGGGCGGGTGATCGGCCTGTCGCAGAGACCTCTACATACCAAAACTACACTCACAAGAGACAAACATCCATGCTCCCGGCGCGATTCGAACCTGCAACTACAGCAAGCGAGCGGCCGCAGACCCTCACCTTAGACCGCGCGGCCACTGGTATCGGTTTGGGTTTTTGTTATGATATTGAATATCAACTGACAGGTCCTAATAGTTCCTAATAAAGTGAAGGTATAATCAACGGCCAATATCAGTTGATGTCATAAGGAGCCGGTACGTCCTGAGCCAAGGTGACCAACCATTGTGACTGCGGAATTATACAGCTCGGTCTAGGGGTATTGATTGGAAATTTGAATAATTTCTCATAACTGTCTTCGTTGTCACCACTACCATTACATTTATCATGCAGTTAGACTTTAAAAGGGCGGTCTTTTTGGGTTGTAGCGTTGACGTCATCGGTTAGTCTTAAGTCGGCTGCACGCCGGCGCGTTGCTCTTCACCTGTAATTAACATGGTCTGTTTGGGATGCATGTAGTCTTTATTCGACACTAAAACAAACTATTTCTACACGCATGTGTTTTTCTGTTAAATATTTAACAACGTGTCTATAATCCTTAATTCCTTTGTAGCATTGAAGAATGTCCCTGAATAATTGAAAGGTAAATAAAATGACTGAACTCAGAATGTATGAACTGGTTTTTAAAAAATACCGTGCAAAGCGAGAAACTCCGCCTATCTGGAAAGTATAACCAAGTTGAAATGCATGTATCGATTGTCTAAATGAGTGAGTGTCACGTCCTGCTACGGAGGGAACTGTAGCCCTCATGTATTTTGGACCACCCCCTCATCCCACCTACCACCAATCTCCACGAAACACGTACGGGGATACAAGCTTGTATGCATTGTCATAAAATTTCTCGATATGGTTTAAAATGCCATGTTTCATCTCGCCATTGCTGAGCTGCCGCCGCCTGGATGACGAACACCCTTGCCTCTAAGTTGCAACAGTGGCGGCCATTGTTTTTCTGATCAATGATGGCTCGGACCTTGGGTTTATATCATTTTCGTATTGACTACAAATTTTTGTCGCTTTGGTATTATTATACCAAAAATCGTGAACAAAATATTGATCACAGTAGAACACACCCATGTTTTCTATGCTGAAGAAAACGGGGCTTTAGATGAGAGGTTGAAGAACCCGCTGAAGGCATGAGGTGGATAATTTAATATTATGTGGCGGTGGGATCAGTCGGAAGAGGAGGTTGAATATCCACTTTCGACACCCTTAATTTGCCTGTGTAACTCATAACCGCCACATCGTATCGACTTAGTGTATTAGCATGCATCTAATTTGTCATTGGCACTCGGCCCCGTTATAAATGTTGATTATAAACAGTGAGACTGTCGGTTTGAATGCCGCTCAGAGCATGGTGTAATTATGCCGCTTTGGTCTCTTTGTTTTTTCGTGACTAGGCCTTGCCATACGAAGGACTGATCTCCCGTGCAAGGAGCCGTACCAACGTCTAAAAATGATTCACAGTTTCAGATGTCAAATTTGACTTGGAACAGGCCGGAGGGCCTAATCAGTATGTTAAAGGCCGAATAATAATAATAATAATAATATACCGTGCGCGATTTGGGATACTGGTGGCGGCATACTGGTGGCGGCATACTGGTGGCGGTGATTGTTAAGGTTAGGGTACTGTCTTCTGGGATGTGACACCACGTAGCTGGCAGAAATCTGTCAGGGTTTCGGAGGAACCTGCTGTCTCCATCCTCAGGGTATAAAAATAAGCCATTTTGTACCTCGAAGGTGGATGTTCAAGGTTCCTCGGAAAGAGGGACAGATTTGTACCAGACTACACGTCATATCTCATAAGACAGTAATCTCCAAAAATACATTACTTACAGTTGAATTCCATAACGATAACGACCATAGCATTAATGCCGATGCGATAGTCTTGCGAATTTCTTGTTGTGGTGGAAGCCACCGATGTTTCTCTTGTGTGCAAAGAGTAAAACCGCGGCTTCTGAAACATCTCTGTTGGAAAAGCTGGATGCAAATGGAAAGTTATGAATAATTCAAATCCGTAGTATTAGCAGCAGCTGCAGCAGCAGCAGGAATAGTACTAGTGCTAGTAGTAGTTTAGATGACCATTAAAAATGTTTATTCTCCAGTCTTGGCTGAGAATGCACTTAAGAACTGAAGACAAGCGGTGGTGTTGAAGGAAGCGTACCAGACAGCGTACAGACGCCAGATTTGTAGAGGATGAAATTTAATACGAAACGTCAGTTTTAATTCACTTCGGGTTCTGAAGTTGAATGACAAATTATTATTATTATTATTATTATTATTTGTTATTAACTTATGCAGGGTATTTGAAATTATATACCTGCAACAAACCATGTTTCTAGGGTATATAAGGTTCCAGCTGTTCTGTGGTTACAATTTACGGTACATGTAATGCTATTGGACTTCTTCCATTGATTAAAACACAACATTCTAACAAGACGATATTTTGGACACTGGCTCCGCATCCGTTCGCATATAAAACGGGCGAGGTGGTTTCCAAGTTGGACACTGGACGAAGTCCAGTTGAATTTTGCTACTACTACTACTACTACTACAAATAATAATAATAATAATAACAATAATAATACTTTTGCCGGGCTGCTTGTTCTGTGTGAGGTACGCAATTTTACACCCTGGTTGTCATGACAAGCATTGTTATCGGGCTGTGTTCTCTGTGAGGTACGCGCTGAGGCCGAAGAGCATCGAGTGTGTTCTCTGTGGGGTACGAGCTGAAGAAACAGATGCATCGTCCATACAACACAACATGGTACAACCAGATGGCAGCACTCTGATATATGAAATTAATGCTTGGTTCGGTCTAAGAGGGCAAACGCAGTTAAAATAGCGAACTGATTTAGAACAGACGTGTAGTTTACGTGGTATCAGGAGTGAGTATTGGTAGTCAGTCAACGGCTCTGTGTCACTTCTTTATTGGTAGTCAGTCAACGGCTCTGTATCACTTCTTTATTGGTAGTCAGTCAACGGCTCTGTGTCACTTCTTTATTGGTAGTCAGTCAACGGCTCTGTATCACTTCTTTATTGGTAGTCAGTCAACGGCTCTGTGTCATTTCTTTATTGGTAGTCAGTCAACGGCTCTGTGTCACTTCTTTATTGGTAGTCAGTCAACGGCTCTGTGTCACTTCTTTATTGGTAGTCAATCAACGGCTCTGTGTCACTTCTTTATTGGTAGTCAGTCAACGGCTGTGTCACTTCTTTATTGGTAGTCAGTCAACGGCTCTGTGTCACTTCTTCAGTCTGTGTTGATAAGTGAACAGTTGAAGCGTCACATTAGGGAACAAAAATGGTGTGTACGTTATTCAGTCCTTTTTGTGCTACTGGGCAGGACAGGAGTTGCGAATCCCAAAGTATTTATGTGGAAACTTCGCTTTTCATGCAAGATGAGGTGACTGCCAAGGAAAAGTCTTCTGAGATGTGACGCCTTGCAGTTTCTTGACAGCATCTTTTCGGAGGAACTTATGATATGTTAGCCCGTCACATGACGGACACCTGGGAAGTTTTAGATATTGCATAACGAGGAAATTCGTTTCTCTGTTGTTAGGTTAATTATATATAAAAGACAACAGTGGGCGGGGCGTGTGGACTGAGAGAGGGGAAAATTTTGTTGGAAATATCTCTTGGAAAACGGCCACCTGGAACGTCAGAAAGAAGGGATAATATTAATACGAATAGCAGGAGATAGGGCGTGAAGGTGGGAGATGGATGGAACTGGCTCTGAGTTTTGTCTTTGGTATTAACGGTGTTGACTTTCGTGTGTTAGTGCCAATGGGTGTATGAGTGAGTTCGAGAAAGATCGAGCCGCCACTGCTTGCTAAATGTCTACATGTATAATACTGGCTGCTGGCTGATGCCAGAACAAGGCGATTAATCATGTCAAGTGCTTCAACTGAACAGCACACGAATATGGCATCAGTATACGTACGTAACATACAGGTCGATCACTTGGTATAGGTAACATAGTATGCTGTGCGAAATTGACCCTTGCTATCACCATCGTATGATGTGATATATGTTTCTTGAATCTTGTATGAATGTGTCTGCGAGAGATTTTTTTTTGTGTCTTTTCTGTTAAATATGGCAAGGTTCGGGGGTTTAGGTATCGATAAATATCGATAGATGTCCCCTCCTTCCACAGCCCCTGTGTCCTCCATCGGTACAGAAAACGACGACTTTTTGTAGACCTGTTCAGTCATGTCGGCGTCAAGGGGACTGTCCGCTGTGGGTAATGGCGATATTACTGTTCGGCTCAAGATATGCAGCGTAATTAATAATATCGCGCATTTTCCGTCTATCAGTGGCGTAGTCGGATGTCCTGGTTATAGCCTACAGCACAACACAGGCGGCTCCCGTGACTCGTTCCATTCCTGAAGACTCGTTTAAATCTCGAACAGTCGAATGTCGAACGCCTTTTTTTTCCCATAGACAAAAATTACTACGTCTTAGGAAAAAAAATACGGAGTCTGACTTTGTGTTAATGGCTTGTCTGTGTCTATGTATATGTAGGAATAAATAAACTCCACTAATAGTGTCTACACTGCAATATTAACCCTGTTGACACTGAAATTAGTCTAAACAATATATACCTATACTCTATAAATCCCGTTTCTACCTTACAATTAGCACATTGCGTTCCTTTACGAAAGTACCGGTGAATGCTGCTTGCTGTTTACTGTTCATTCTGAGAATCATACAATATACATAAATATACTCTGTGGGCAGAATGGTAATAAACGTTTTTTAATGTCGAAACATAATGTACAAGTAGTAACCACTGTGCTTTAAAGAACTATGTCACTGAAAAAGAGGAAGAAACCTAAAATACAGCGACTGTGGAATGAAACATCTAATAACCCAAATATCTGTCTACTGCGCTTGCAAGCCTAGGTACCTGTGCTGATTGAAAATTGTAGCTGCAAGAAGAGTGGGTGTTGATGACGCGCTAATTTTTGTAGCAGATATTCTTGCTGCTGCTGCTGCTGGTGGTGGTTGTGATTAAACAGTGATCATCTGTCCTAGATATGGCCAAGTGGTGGCCAATGAAATGTTTTTATAACGTGTAAATTTGTTCATTAAAGAAGTGAATTTAATCAAACTCTTACAGTGTGAGATTTGCTTCATAAAATTTTCGATTAGCTCACAGAACTAGAGTATGCATGAGTGTTGCAATGACAATCAGCAATTTTATCATTTGTTACTCTTCTATGTAATTTACAAAGTGTAACTCCAGCGTTAATAAATTAGGAACACTGTAGTTAGAAAATAAATGAAAGTTACCTTCGGAATTTGTGTCGCCACCTTCAGTGGATTTAAACCAATTTTTGCGTGATTTATTCTACGACGCTGTCGGTGTCTGACGCAGTATAGCGTCGATAAGCAGACTGGTAATAAAGCAAAACAATGCGAGGTTTCAGGTTCTCACAATGGCGTTGGTGAGTGTTTTAAGTCTTCTTGAGTGTGCATAGACTTACTTAGCAGCCGGCACGGTGTAACATCCAAGAAGATTCGAATCTTTATCAGTGTTAGGTAGTTACCAGTCTACACGGCGTAACATCCCAGAAGACTTGAAGCTTCGAAACAACCGATATTGAGTTAGTTTTCCTTGCTCCGGATGATTGGGAAAACCTAATGATTATTGTTTCAAATATTGTATCAAAACAAAACATTGACATTTGAAGTTAAATTCATATAATACTATTAGCATTGCATCTGTAATTTTAATTCTGCACAAATTAGCGTGTACTGACACTGAGTGGAGATATTATGCCATAGGCTTACAAACAGTTGCTTTTTCTTTGAACTGAAGCTAAATATGTTAATTTATACAGACAATCTTCGCACTCACGGGTTAAATCTGTGTGTTTATGATCTCTTTTTGTCCTATTTGCCTTAGAATTTGGCGCTAGACTAGTATTTTAATTGATCTGATTAATACTGTACCTAGTTTAAAATTTGAATTTGTGAGGTAATTGCGCGGACTTCGGCAATTTTGTCTTAAAATAAATTCCTTAATTTTAATTGGATAGGATTTATGATAATTTTTATTTATAAGCCAGGTGACCATTTCGAAAATGCAGTTAGTTAAATCCGTAGCAGTAATGACGTCTATTACGGTGGTACTCCGATATTTGTCTGCGTAGACTGAGAGGAGGCTGATTCCGGTGGCACGCCTCTAAGGCGTAGTTCTACGGCCGGTCGCCTGCTGGGATTGCGAGTTCGAATCCTGCCGGGGACATGGATGTCTGTCTTTTGTGAGTGTTATGTGTTGTCAGGTATAGGTCTCTGCGATGGGCTGATCCCTCATCCAGAGGAGTCCTACCTTGTGTGTGTGTATGTGTGTGTCACTGAGTGTGATTAGGTGCAACAGTAACTCTCTACACCTACAACGAGTAGGTAGAGGAGGTCAGAAGAAGAAAGAAAGACTGAGAGGAGAAGCTGTAGCACTTATCACAATACGAAGCCTCACTGTAAACCTGGAGTACAACAAAAGGTTGAACCCAGTGCTCACAGAATCTGGCCCCGGGACGCCATGACTCCTACTGTTTCCGAGAGTAATTATTTTTATTTATAACTGTTTTTGCTTGTTTGAAAATTACATCTCAGCCACGATTGAACCATAGAATGTTTCGTGTCTAGCAACGAGCAAGCTGATCACCAAAAGAAATGTTTAGCTATTATTTTGGATTGTATGTATGACTGTTAATGATTGGTGTACATTTCGTATGTAGCGCCGTTAGGTGGCACGATGTTTGGCTGGTGGGCTGATTACAGAAGTTGCAGACCGATCCGACGGGGTCATCTTCACACCGTGATGGCGAAAATCTGTCACGGTCCTAATCGGTGGGCTGGCTCGTAGTTCAAATTAAAACTGTTTATACCCTGAATTAAGCGATTCGTCATTACTGTTACATGCGCCGTTCGTATCTGTGGCGACACGATTAGCCCTTTAGTGACAAAAAAGAAAGTGACGACCAAGGGAGTACTGAGAGACGCTTGTATGTGGTGGGGGGGGGGGAGCATCACTAGTTAGAAGATTCCCAGGCCTCCCCCGCTCGTCCTTCTGGTAGTAGTATGGAAATTAAAATGTACGAAGAAGACGTTAGAAGGGTGACAGTACTAGTTTGAAATAAGGGCCGTGAAATTTTAATTTCTCATTAATGCTAAAGCGCATAATTTGGGAATATAATTTAACTACTTTCACCATTCTAACGTCCTCTTCATATATTTTCATTTTCTTACTACTCGTACTAGAAGGAAGAGCGGGCGATGCCTCGGAACCTTCTAACAAGTGATGCTTTCTCCCCCCCCCCCCCCCCATATAAAATATCTCTTCTATCTCTCTCTTTTTTCGTTAATCTTTAAGGTTTTAAATTATAAATCGCGCAGCTGTGCAAGTGTTACACTTTTAATGACAAAGGATAACGTGAATTAGGTTTAAAGATTCAGTTCGTACCGCACAGTAAACACATTCCGTCTCGGCTGCAGAAACCAAACAGTTGTGTTTGTTCTGAGAAACAGACAAAACACATAGTCTGTGCGAGCAGACTGTAGAACTTTTTAATGTTAAAACTGCTGGTGCATATAGTAACCACAAGGCTCTAAAGGGTTAACATATAATGTACGGCCCTGCATAGCGCATAGTGTGTACGGCCTTTCGTGAAAATCGGCCACGTGATTCAGACTTTGAAATAGGGAGGACACAGCGTGGTGATCTCATAAGCCTACTTTTTCTTTTTAGAGTAGGAAGGTAGGCGTCTATTGTACAGCTGTCATGTTGAAGTTTACATTTTTGTATCGTTTATTTACGGTAGGAGAAGCATAGATTGAAATTTAGTTTTATGATAAGCGGCGTTTAAGAGTGGGAGGAAATGTGTCCAACAGTACATCTTGTGACATCTTAACTACGTGATAAACAGAAGTCACAGCGCTTAATACAGCGACGAAAAATCTTAAATGTTGTTTAAACCCATAACCAAAATAACCTGTAATTTGGCCGATTATAAAAGAGGTGTGTTGACATTTAGATAGCGTTAAACCACGATTTGTATCTCGTTTAGAAATCTTCAGCCTTTGAAAATCTTGACTCTTTGTCTTGACCCTTTGGAGCAGAGTTCTTCTTGAGAAGCTGATATATTAGTTCAGCTGGTGTAGAAATTTCCCAGGTTTTAGAGCGGTCAAGGATTTGTGAACGTATCTACAGACAGTCGACCGTTACCCTATTGCGAACCAGTTATTCTAGACCGCACCGTCACGCCCTGTTTCATTAAGAGGACGACACTGAAGTAATTCTATATGAATTAATTCAGTGTTGTCTTCCCATCTGCGTCTAGGCAACCAAAATAGTCTCCTCCCTTGAGGTTTTGCGACCAAAATGTAGTATGCAGTTCTCGTCATTACATGCGTCATGCAGGTCCCGCCCGATGACATGTACATAATAGGAAACGTCGTGTTATGTAATTCATGTAAAATACAGCCCAGTTGCTTTTTAATGTGGCACTCTGTTCTTGACGGATACCTTCTTGTTTCTTCCACAGTTGCCGTGTTCCTATAACACCTAAATGTACCTCTCCGATTTACCGAGAAACAAATAAAATACTAATTGGTAGGAAGTAGGCCTGGTTTATGTCAATCACATACTGGCTAATTAATGGTAATTAGTTTAAATACGGTTTATGTAGAAACATTCATTTTTGGTTACTATGTTGACAGTCCAGGGAGTAACTTCTCAGTGGGAAACAGAATTACGGGAGAAGATCAGAAAATAAGTTAACATTGCATATATTTTGGGTTATTTATTTACAGTTCTAATACGAACAGTTGTGATTTGATTTTACTGCTATCTCACTGCTTTTCCACATTCTGCCAGTCACAATGAGGCATTTATCGTATTGTGTGACGATGTTTTATATTCCCTGTCGATAGAAGCCCGTGTCCGATGTTAACAGCCGTCATGTTACAACTGTTTCTTCCTCGTGAACATCTTGAAATTGTGGCCGCCAAGATTTTGCTTCAGCGGTGAAAACAGGTGATAATCGCTAGGCTATGAATTCCTCTGAAAAAATGACAGCCAGTGCAATTTCTTTAGTTACGAAATTATACACGAGGCATATTCTCGTATGAATCTGTGAGTACAGAAGACTCTCAAGTTGAGGGCCAGTTGCAGGATGTTATGAACACTGCAGTGAAACGCATGGTTGCACAGAAAGTCGAGGAATTCCATGAGTAGCTGAGCGACTTCTGTTTCTCCAGAAGGCCTCTTTTGCGTGTAGTTAGGAAAGAGGACAAAAGTTGTATTGGCAGTTCATTGGGACACTGGATTTAAATGACTGAGACAAACAGCTGAAAATATGCTGTGTTACCATCACAGACGCCAAGGACACAGAAAGACGTCACTACTACTGCTGGAACCTACTTGCGTCAATACGGAGCATGGGTAGTGCTCCGACTGCATGCGTAAGCATGAACGTCTTTGATTTTGTAAGGCTGCCGGCGTCAGTAGATGCGATGGAAGATGTCTCGTGGTGCGTTCGTAACACCAAACAGAATTATGGCACTATTCTATCGAACCAATTCAATGGATTCTTTCCCGGGGATAAAGCGACCGGTGCGTGAAGTTGACCACTCACCTCCTTCTAGTGCCCAGGTGAAGAATGAGTGGAGCTATACCTTTGCTCCCACTATACGCCTTCATGGCGTGGACAGGGACAACTTTACCTTTTATGAATCGTAAGTGGTTCCAGGCTGGAGTGTAAATTAGAATCAAGGCAAGCGAATTTCCGACCTTCATTGTGAGGGCACTTGTAGAAGAGGAAGTTACATTCTCCTTCGTACTGACGTTCAAGACAATTTATGTCAGTCCCTGTGGTTAGCAATGGCAACATTCTCAGGAAAATGGGAGAAGCTAAAATTTTCCCTGGCGCACTGTGAAAGCGCAGGGGGAGTAGAGGTGAATCTCCACTCGTTGCTGACCTCGGGGCTAGGTGGAGGTAAGTGACCAACCTGACATCCCTGCTGCTTTACTTCCGGGAAGGAGCCCGCGGTACGCATTGAATAGCATTGGTGAGCCTCAGAGTTGGTTTGGACGTCTTGGAGAAAAGAATCGAATACCGGATCTCCCAGCCCATAGCCTAGTCACTGTGTCTACTACGCTATCCTGGCTGCGTCAGGAAAATGAGTGCGAGAATGAAGTAGTAGGGAGACTTGATTGTGAAGCCTAGAATTAGATAACCCCGCAAAGCAAGAGGTTTAGAAAAGGAGAAATAAATTTTCGCCGACCTCAAGTGTGGACAACTTACAGATGATATGAGTTACTGGAGAAAAATTGGAAGTCTAGTTGGTTAGTATTTGTACGTAGCTGTTGGTAAGCTGAAGAAACCCAAGGCATGGGGCGAAGTATTGTACGTTACCATAATTGACTTTGGTACCTACATATCTGGTCAGGCTAATTAATGTATGTTTACGTGAAACCTGTTGTAAATTCATTTTAGGCAGAAATTTGTCTGAATTTTTTATGTAGAACCGCACACATCAAGGTCATGTTCTACAGCCATTGGGTTGGAATTCAGTAGGGCACACCAGCTTGAGGCCTGTGATGAAAATGTGACTTTACTAGGAAAGAATTATAAGTGCTATGAAGGAAAGCTCAGAAACACTAATAATGAGGCTGGTGTAGTCTGAACTCAGAGGGCACTTAAGTGATATGTTTTTTTGTTTCGTCACCAGAATGCAGGGCGAATTCTTAATATAGAGACAGTTAATCAGATCTAACAAAGCAGGATCTGAATACCGTCAAACACAACTGATGTATGTTATATACGTTATGGTGGCAACTTGTTTCGACCTATTTCCGTCATCTTCAGGCCATTAATTTAAAATTCATAAGAGCATTGTGTACAAGTTTGCTATATTAGATGGTATTAATAACTGGAATACAGATTTTGCAATTAAACCAATACATGACGCAATGTCAGAAATTTTTTCTTAATAGTTAAAATGTGGATTAGCATATTTAAAATGTTACAATGTTAAAAACAATCGCTTATTATTTATGAAGGATTCGTATGATATTCATCTACATCTGTATATCTATAACACATCGGAAGGATAAACATAAAATTAAAAAAAAGAAATCAGATCGAAAGCTAAGATATTTTGAATCGACAGTGAGAAATCAGAATTATCTTCACGAACAAGTTAAGAGCAGATTAAATTCTGGAAATCCTTGCTTCCCGTCCAAAGTCGCTTGTCTTCCCGTTTCCGATCTTCGAACGTAAGGAAGAGACTGTAATTTTAAATCCTTTATTTTTATTTATTTGTGTAATTTATTTAAGACGCAGCGTACAGTTTTGTCGTCTTGTAAACTTCGAAGTACTGTACCTCCTGCTTGGGTAAGTTTTGCCGGAAATTGATCAGTTTCTTGTTATTTATACCTCTTTAACTATCGGTACCAAAGGAATAGGATATGTTAATGGCTCAGCTGTAGGCTTCTCTAGGCCTATATGATTTTGCCGCACATTTTAACCTCTGGCAGGACCTGTATTTAATATCTAACAAGATTCCTTGCACCCATTCAAAGTATTATGCAAATCTGCAAGCATATCACCATTCGCGTATTTTATTAAGTTGGTCCTTTGTTGGGAACCCTCCACAATTAAACTTTGCCATGTTTTGACTGGAACGACTTTATGTACATGCAGCACCATATGTGCGGCTGTATGAAGTAGTGTCGATACGTAAGTGTAACGTACCGAGTGGAGGCTTTCACGATGCTGCAGTGTTCAGAAGGTCAACGTCAACTTTTCCTAGTTTTTATAGGTGAATATTCTTTTGGCGATTGTACACTGGCAGCCTGTTGTTAGAGTTGTTCCTTGTCACTGTTCCTGGATATTTCTACCGGATCGAGGAAGTTGGCTCAAGTACAAGTGCCCGTTTCGAATATCAGCCGGTAAATCGACTATGTTGAGTGAGGGTTTTATGGCTTTTCTCAACCCGTGCAGCACGAGACCAGAATATTAACTTGAAATTCACTATGACCGCTTCCTCCCCAGTCCGTTCAAGTTCACCGATCGCAGTCATGATTTTGTACTATCCGGCGCCATAGAACCGATGTAGTTGATACGACGTTTAAATTAACTGCAGTCCGTTCAATCCTGCCTCTGTAACGACTACCGCTGACTCCGACATGTCGAATATCTTATATCCACTCACTGGGCAGCGCTTATGGTTTAAAACGTTGATAGGCTGGATTATTGTGAGTGCTCAATTCGAAAGAAATGGTCGTGACCTGCTCTAAAGTACAGAGCGTATCTTTAAATTCTGGTCTTATTACGGCAGCTGTCGCAGGAGCTTTATCGCATTCGAAGCCTGCCTCCATGTTAAAGCTGCCGCGACAGCTGCTGTGCTGAGACCTAAGTTTAAAGGTACGCTCTGTACTATCTCGGCATCTGCCTGTGAGGACTGAGGATTGCAGCAGAAACTTCAGCCAGGTTGGGTGGTCTCCGGATGGAGAATCGAATGTCAGAGCTTCTGAATATGTAGCAGTGTTAATCACTCGAACGCCAGTGTTCGGTGTATTGCATGATACGTCTTTTGTCAATCAGAGAAGTTTTATTTCCATGGATGTTTCATCCCGTCTCCTTTCCATCTGTATTGCTAAATTGTTCTCCCCCTGCAGCCTTTATATTCCAGTAACAACAACAGGGGCCAGTCGACAGGCCGCCACTGACCATCATAACTGCAGCTGTTTTCCAGTTATATAATTCACATCTTCATCGTCGTATATTAATGTAATGGCCGGAAATTGAATGAGAGGTAAATTACCGCCACTGTTTGACGAAGGATTCTTCACTGTGCTCGTTGATTGTTGAGCGCTTAGAACATAATACCTGTCCGCAGTAGCGAGCCAGCGAGTTCTCGATTTGAACCGAATGAATAGATCGTTTGGCTTTGCTTCTGCCCGACCAGTGTTGTATAATAGAACTTTGCACGTCTCCCCGTCCCCCTAACCCGTCAGTGCAATCGCACCGTCTGTCCAGCGACGATGTAGTGTCTCTCCCCCCGGGCGGTGGCGCTGGCTGTTCGGGATAAGTAGAAATCATTTTGAAGGGAGAAGTGACATATGTTCATGTGTTCGTCAGAAGGACACTTTAGTACAAGTTTCCCTGAAATGCGCATTGTCTGCGCTGTAACGTATTTCGTCTGGTGACGTAACTTCAGTGTAGCACATCTACTCCAGAATTCCAGATAGTGGGTTATAATGCAATGTTATGAACATATTATATTCATTAATAGGTATGTAATTGGTCAGCGATACAAAACACTTTGGCGGTTAGTCTCCTTGTAATGTTATATTTACCTTCACTCCTAGAATCGCATTTCTAGAGCAGTGCTGTGTGGCAGTTCCTCTATTAAACAGGTCTCAAAACTCTTGGCTCTTTGCAGAATTGATAAATACCGGGTTAACAATACACGTTTTACTTCGAATTTAAACAAAAAAGTAAAGTTTTCCCTAGAACAGGCCATGAAGGCCCAGAGGGGGAGTAGATGTATAGCTCTACTCTTTCTTTAACCTCGGCGCTAGTTGGGGGTGGGTGGTCAGCACCACGCCCCGACTTCGAATTTAAGACGCCCTCTAATTTAAGATGCATCTCACTTTTAAAAAAGAATTTTAAGGGGGAAAAGATTTTTGCAAGCAAATAAATTTTACTGTCCGTAAAATTTACTAATCTTTTAGCGATGCCACTTTATCTTCGAGGAAAGTGATGTTTTCGAGACTTTCGAAGAGTCAAAAATATTACCTCGAATTTAACACGCATCCTAATTTTCATTCGGAAAAACCGTGAAAAGAGGTGCGTCTTAAATTCGAAGTAAGACGGTATACGCTATCTGGCTCACGGCAGTACCCCGACGTGGCTGCGCTGCCGTGTTTCATGTCCTTCCGCCCAGTGGCCTTCAGACGCCATGTAACCCGGATATCTGCATGTGGCTAAATAATACGCTATGAATAGGGCGAATGAAAGAAAATATTTGTGCCAGCTCATCTTTTACATATTGATTTGTAAGAAAGCAAACTGTGTCACTGTATACTGAATTGTAAATAATAATGCACCATTATCCACATTATTACTATTTACATACGCTGATATGCTGTATTAAATCCTCCAAATCTGGTCTTCTGTTGATTTTACATCAGCTACCAATATCTGATGCTGCATGGCCCCATCATTAATCTTCGTCATTGTCACTGAGCATAACAACACTCCTTTCGTGTGTCCTGCATTGGCAGCAATCAGTTGCTTTGTCACCTCACATGTCAGTAGCTTACGGTCGTTCGGAATGTTTGTGTCACATTCGTTGAGTTCTGGTGCCCTTGTAGGGAAATTTATGTTATTACGTTGCCTTTGAAATAATAACAAGATAAACGTAACATGTTAAACATTTATCAGAGCAGCAATGTCCTTAAGGTTTGCAGCCCTTCCGTATTACTGTAAAATACAGGTAATAGCATTTGGAATGGAAGGAATAACTGATGAAGGAAAGAAAGAAAGATGCTAGGATAGTTGGGCGGAATTAGAGATACAGAGGACTGCAGGGAAGGCGGACGTAAATGTAGTGACATTTAAAATGTAGACATCATATCGCCGAAATTAGTAACAGTATCGGTTGTCAGTTGTTAGAACCAAATGCGAAGTAATTCCGTACATGTTCGCATGTCGTCCTCGTATGTGAATTATAAGGAAATATAAGCGGTACCAGCAATTCTTAAGTGCGGCCTCCAGTAAATTTCGTGACTAAGAGGTAAATTTCTTCTTTGCTTTAAACGTTTTTCCAGTCTTGTGAGAAATTTTCTACGTATCTCCTAAAGTCATTAGCTGCTTTTACGCTAGTGCTGTGAGTCTGTTCTGCACGGCTGCAGCCTTTCGCTTTCGAAAGTGCACTTGTGCAAGGGTTGCCGTATGTATAATTTTGAGTTTCCGGCTGTTCGTTTAGCTATGGATAAAAGTCCAGTGAGCATGTTTCCATTCAGTAAGCTACTGTAAGTGAAAGTAATCGCATTTTCCTGGCGCTTTGCTTTAAATTGTAAATTATTGACACTCTTCTTTACTTGGTTCATTTTATGTGCAGACGTTACGTGGCCACAGAACATGTCTGTAATTCCTAAATGCGATCACGACAAATTTTGCTTGGGGACCGCTGAGACTGCCTACTAAACTTTCTTTAATTTTCTTGTCTGCCTAACATCTGTCAGTACACACAGTTTTTTTTCACGAGTGACAGAATTAGGTCTTAACAGTGGTGTAATTTGCATCTTCTTGTTACTTTGGTTGTTATAACGGTGCCTTCGTAATTGGGCATTAAGGGTCTTTATGTTCGCAGATATCCAGTAATGCCGCAGAGAGAGAGAGAAGTGTTTTATTTAACGACGCTTTCAGTTGCTAAGGTTATAGTGCGTCGATGGTAGATGAATGAAATTTGAGTACGAACACTGGCTGAATGATGCTGACAGAACACCGAATTTGGCCTACGAAGGCAAACAGCTGTCTCAGTGACATTTGGTCCACCACGAATCTCGCATAGACTGGCCTGGAACTGAACCCGTCTCCCGCGGTGGGAAGCCGGCGACGAACTTGCCTGAAGCATTGCACGGCCCAGTAATGCGAAATGTTGGTCTAGTGAACTATTAATTAATCCGATGAAGTGTGAATTGTGTGTTACTGTGTGTGTAACACTTGTGCACTGATACCCATGTGTGTTAGTAATCAGGGCGAACTGTTCACATTTCCACATTTGTCAAACCCTCAGCTTCTAGAAGGTTCAACCGTTCTCATCCCACCCTTTGAAGCGCACCCTCCACTACCCTTAAAACCAATCTCGTTCTCCTTCATGCTGCTACTGCTCAGCTGTTATGTGCAATGCACCCCTTCCTCCTTACTCGTGCACTTCTAAATCCTCCCTAACCAACCAATTCGCCCTCAGCTCTCCCCGCAAGCTTTCGGTCTGAATCAGATTCGTTTCTACCTTGACAAAAGATTATGAAATTAGGTACAGCCTCGTTCAAAAGTACAGTAATTTTGATGCTGACCACTCGTCTTTAGTGAAGAGAATTGGAATGCATGGAGGTTTATCTCCTCGTCTCCTGTTGGCACGGTGCTTACGTACTTGAGTAACTTGTCTTGACAGGCAGTCGTTGTTGTCTTCACTATTGTTGTAGTACTAGCAGTTGTTGTTGTTGTTGTTGATATCATCATCATTGTCATCATCTTCGTCAACCCTCAGGTAATAAATACTGGTTTTGCTGAAGTAATTAAAATGTTATAAATTATAATTCAAGGCCGAGAAACTTGCGCACAATGTGCATGTTGCAAGCACAGCTGCGCTTTGGATGTTGTTGGTGATGCCTTTTTTTTAGGTTTAGAAGTTTCTGACTCTTGTGCAGGATTCAGCGTCACAGTTGCCGGCAGGACTACTGGTACTATTATCAACTGTTCCGTATGCGGTTGTTATTTAATGTCGTATGATAATGTGATGATAGGCTTCGGACCTCATGGTTATATAGAATTACCATTTCAATATTCTCGGTATTGGGACAGCTGTAGCAATAATTATGAATGTAATTTTATTATTAATATTATTATTAATGATAATTATAATGTTATTATTACAATATTCCAGAGGGACAAATGACATGAGGTCTGTGAGAGCAGAAATATCTGACAGATGCATGAAGTCCAGGAAAAATGCAATACATAACAGGCTGTAAAGAGTAGGTTCGAAGGAGTTGAGCCAGTTTTGTGTTCTTTGAGAGAGGCTGTCTTGATTCTCTTTATTTTATGGACACAAACTGAAACCACCTGGGAAGCATTCGTAAAATCTTCATTACCTCCAATTATCCTGGACTGTATTGCCTGTCAACTCGTCCCTCTAAGCCAGCTATATCGCGAAACATGAGAATGTGAACGTAAAGAAACGAAACACAGCTGTGGACGGAGGGACAAGAATGAAGACTGCCAAACAAAATTTATTGTAATGGATATTATTTTTTCCTTTAGAGTCAAACAAAACAATCCATTCTTCGTGCATCTTCACATTAACGCGGGTGTCCAACTAGTCTTGTAATATTGACAGTTCAATGGATGTAACCAAAATTAATCATCTGTTCCTCACACATTTTAGGGAACTGTCTTCGATAAACGTCAGAAAAGATTTCGATAATTTTAGCGACGATGGAGGACTGACTTTGACGGTGCGTGCCGTGGGAAAGGCTTTGTATACTATGCAGTGAGTAAATAGTGCCTTAGAAACAAAATAAATTCAGCTTTCTATTAAGGAAAATTGCAATTAGATTTTGAAGCAGGATTGTCCCGACATGGTACACACATGAAGCACCGTACGTCCATTCAAACAACCCCTATCCCGTCTAACAATGAAGCTGCAATCTCAGCCAGACACGCGCCCGTATGGAAACTAAGAGCGTACCCTACAACTCTCCACCGCATACACTGTGCTTTGCTTCTACCCCCCTCATCCCTATGCGGATAACAATAATAGCAGCTTTAGGTATAGTTAGGGATTGGGAGGGTGTGAGTTTCTCCAGGTACCCCTGCAATAACAGGGGCAGACCATGCGTTCAAGATCGCTTATAGGATCAACTCACTCTGTGTGTGCTTTAATAACAACAGAAGCTTCAGAAAACATTCGGATGTAATTATGGTGGTCGCCAACGTTACCTGAGCCCTTTGGCTTTTAACAGAAATGATAAACCATGTTCAAATAACTACAAAAATAAAGGTAATGTTTTTTCTGTGCCTTAGGCATCAAGACACGAAGTCTTAGGCCGGAATGGAAGGTGGTGGTAAAGTTCGGCATCTTTTATACTCTGTTATCGGGCATCGCGGTAGTGTGGGTGCCACTCCTGCTTCGTATACCAGAGGTCCTGGGATCAAATCTCTGCCCAGAGGCCGAATAAGGTTTTTCTGAGCCCTTTCGGCCAAATGCTGGAATAGTACCTCAAATGAGGCCACGAAAGCTCCCTTGCAGACGATTTACAGTTGATTATTGACTAATGAACTTAATATTATTCATTCCGTACATTTTTTTTTCTATATCTATAGTCCGACAAATGTACATTTTATTCAGTATTAATTGTGTAACACAGTCCTACATGTTTCGAACCTTATTCTGGCTTATCCTCAGGGACTCAGTATTTTAAATTATACATTTTTACATCTATTGGTACAATTGTTTAAATACCACCTAATAGTCAACCAACTCCGACAAACAGGATACCATAACAACACAGATTATTCAAGTTTTAACATTTTAACCTGTATAAGACTTGGTTTATAAAACACCAGCTACATTTATTCACCTTTTATTATTTTAACCAGTGTATAAACACGATTGTAAAAATTCATGTTATTCAGTTTTTACTATTTAAACAATTGTACCAATTGATGTAAAAATGTGTAAGTCCCTGAGGATGAGCCAGAATAAGGTTCGAAACATGTAGGACTGTGTTACACAATTAATACTGAATAAAATCTACATTTGTCGGACTATAGATATATATATTGTCTAAAGGTTTGTCATTTCACCCTATAGGCCTGTATTGTGAGAAACTGCTGGCGACGGCAAGTAAATTATAAATAAATAAAATGTGTTACTTTGACATATATGGAGCTGATGGTAAACTTGATCTTCCTGCCACTTTATTCTGTAGATTAAGGTCCTTGGTATCCCCCTCAATCCGAACGCGGCCCCTGCTTATGCTGGGATTTGAATTCCCTCCGCCCAGCCCACAGACATTCACACTATGTGACGTGCTGCTTCTGAACTACACATACTTGTCCTCGGTGCAGCGTGAGTTCGGTGCTAAAATGCTTAACTACGTCTGCCGTAAGGACCGCTCTTTAATGCCTTCTGCGGCGATAGATGAATGGATAATCAGTAGTTTGGTTGCCTGCAGGAGGCGCGGTGGTTGAGCCTGATGATCCACGTGTCTTGGACGTGGTGGAAGTTACACAATTGTTTTTTGAACGTGAAACAAGCAAGGTATGAGGGCATCACGTGCCAGAGACGACTGGTTTTGTATGTGACGTCAGGGGTTTTAACAAGGGGTGACGTCGTAGACCTTGTTTTAGCTCCGAGCCAGCTGTTACCGAGGAGTGACGACGACAGAGGTGACATCTGCTTTCAACTTTACCTGAATGAGGTAGTTGTAGTCTGCAACTTGTTTTCCGTGTTACATATCTCTGTTTGATATTAATATGAGAGTTTACCCTCGTCTATTTTGTTCGAATAGAAGAGCAAGTAAGCAGTTGTGATTGGTCGAGCCACGTACTGTTGTACGAATATCATTAGCTCAAGTCCCTCACTTTGTCCTCATTAGTGTTATACGAGTATTATTGAATTAAGTTTTCGTACAGTTCACATAAAGACGTTGAGATACCGTCCACCAATTTTCGTTGTTTTTGGTTCCCGGACAAATGTATAAATTTCTAATTCCACGGAGCAGGGTATTTTGTGACTTGATTATCATTTATCCCATCAAGAAGGTTCTTGTTTTAAGCAATTCGAAGGTCCATTACCGTGACCACAACAGCTCACCAGTCGACCCTCTCCCGTTACCACGCGCACACTATTTCTCCAAGCACCATTTTGATATTATTCTTCCATGTGACCTCTTTCTGTGAAACTTTCTAACAAACAATTTACGTCCACCAGATTCTTGTTTGTTTAAAATTCCATCCATCCGTCTATCTATTCTTCCATCCACCCATCCATCAATCCATCCAACCAACCAAACGGCCCTCTTCCACTCTTCTGTTTAATGGACCTAACATTATGCAAGGATCCAAATTATGATGGTTGCTGTCTGTATATTTCTCCATTACCCCGCTACTTTTTCTCAGTCCAAATGTTACTTAGTTTTCAAACAGCCTCAATTTGTATTCTTCTCTTGGATTTAGACATGAAGATTTACACTTATTCAGAGAAACAAATAAAGCCACGAAGTTACTGTATATATAAATTTCAGGTTTTTAGATAGGGAGCGGAAAGTAAGGGATTCGTAACTAGTTGGTAAGATACACTGTTAAAACACACACTGCATTTTAAGTGAAGCCCGGACGAGCAATGGTTACTTCGCCTGCTGCAGGAAGCAAGCATGTAAAGGTACAAAAACTGTGTTCTGTAATACGTAACGAATGCTTAAAATCCACAGGCGTTTGAGTGTATGTCCCGTATATAATTCGATGTGTTAGTTGTTTAAATCACTCCCTCAGTTAAATTGGTACCACGGCTGTCCTGAATTTTATGGTACTCTGGCCTGCAGTTAAAGAATCTCGTTGACTGCACCGCGGTGTCGATTTGAATATTGTAGAGGAGCTGTATTTAATTAATTTGGTTTATTGGCATGTTTTATGTCCAGTTTATACTTTTGTTAATCATTTTTAAGCTTGTTTCAAGATTAAACAAGCTTCATTACTCTCCCACACACGTCTTCATGTTGTGGTGCTTAGTGAGCAGAGGGACAACATTACCAACTTCTTTTAGAAGGTAAATTTGTATCTCAGGTTTCGGCAGCAGTAGTAAGGTTTTGTGTTTACATGTTGCATTACATCAGATGTAGGATGAACTCTTGAGAGTCTGATAGGAAATAAATGTGCCATTGCTGGTGAATATAACTAGCTAGAACTAGGTGTGCCATCTTAAATTGCGTAGCTGCTGTAGCTCATACGTTGCCAAAAAATGAAAGGCTACTCTTTTCCCTTCGTGGACCGGGGTAGCGTAGTCGGTATAGCCACTCGCTACGGGCTGGACGGTCCGGGGATCGAATCTCGGTGGGGGTGAGATTTTCCGCCCCCCGTTCCGGCTGGCCCTGGGGCCCACCCAGCCTCCTGTACAATGCGTACCGTGTTTCGTTCCCGGGGGTAAAGCGGCCGGGGCATGACGTTGATCACCCACTCCCATCTATCGCCGAGGTTAAAGAAAGAGTAGAGCTATACGTCTACTCCCTCTCTGGTCCTTCATGACCTGTTCTAGGGTGAACTATACTTTTACTGTTTTGCCTTCGCGCATTTTGTCGTTTCGTGTTCCATAGTGACTTGATAATTTGGGTTTAAAAGTATTGCTTTATTTCTCCCTCTCCCCTTTATGAGGATGAATTCTGG
The DNA here is from genome assembly GCA_021186555.1 of Reticulitermes speratus. Taxonomy (NCBI): domain Eukaryota; kingdom Metazoa; phylum Arthropoda; class Insecta; order Blattodea; family Rhinotermitidae; genus Reticulitermes; species Reticulitermes speratus. The sequence continues at coordinate 30,856,198 of JAJKFL010000003.1, read as the reverse complement.
AGTTGGCACATGGCTACTGTACCACCACTCCTTCATGTGCCTTAGAGGTGCGCCGAGGGACAACTTTGCCTTTACTTACTTATAGAAATGTATGACCACTCATTGTAATGTCCATAAAAATAAAAATTTGCGATTAGACGTAGTAAATCTGTGAAATTACCTTATGCTTTTCACTCATAGTAGGCAATGCAAAATACTCGAAGGCTACCACAGCAACGCAATTTTAAGCATTAATGTCTAGTAACCTGTTAAGCCGCCTTGTAATGAGTTTGTTGACTGCTGTATATCGAACAATTCAAAATGCTTCCAAACACACGTGTATCAATCCTTCCACTCGAGAAACAAAGAGTCTTGATTGCGTTCAGACTGCGTTAGAAAGAGTTGTGTGTTATCCTTGTAATGTAGTGCTGTTCTCAAGTACCACTTTGAAGCAGAGTTAAATGAGATTCGCAACACATATACTGTATATTATATATATACACATGTATGGTTGTCCTTTAGTGTGTGTTCTAACAGTGTAAAATCTTAACGTTGGGAATTTAGTCATGTCGTGTTTATGTAAGTTTCAACCTCTCAGCACTGTGAGTAATATGAACTTCTAACAGTGAATAGTTTAATGTGAATTTAATGGTTTAATATGAACGAAGAATTCATCGTAGTCTTAATTAGTTATTTAAATTTTACATAATTTCAGCCCTAATGTGCTTGTTCTCTAAAATGTGGAACGACGCATTTAAAGTATTCGCATTTTAGAATGTTTTTGCTTGAAAGTGAAGTTTGACGCCATTACAAAGAAAACACGAACAGTTTGTGTTTAGGAACTGAAAATCTAGACGCGAAGACAGAGTGAACACGCCAGAACTGTTCCGCTGTTTGTACGTGCCCCAACTTCTGTACCTGTATATAAGCTGGCACTGAGAATAAGGATCGTGTGTTCGAACCCCACTCGACGTATGGATGACAGAGTGTGTCTGCAGCGTTTGCATTTGTGTTATCCTTGCCTTTGGGCGATCTGTCATCCAAATATCCTGCTAGACTTGTCATAACAAGGTTCAGAAACCCAGAAAATGAGAGACCCTGCTCTGTATTGGTTGTAGCGTCATACAAATTGGTAGGTGTAAGTGATGTGAGATCAGAATTCATGTGTTTATATTCCGACGATTTCAGTGGACCATTGCTGTAAGATGTGATAATGCTATTTTCAAATTTACACTTTTTCATAATTATATTGATAACACGTAATAATGCCTAATTTTCATTACTATGTATGGTAACTTTTCCTACTGCAGCAAACAAGTTTGTGCCTGTGTGTGTTTCCTCCCCCTCTGTGACGAAGCCCCGTATGTCACACTTGTACTGTGAGCAATGCACAGCTGAACTCGCAACGCGGTCTCCTGTCCCATTCACCTAGCTGTAGCTTTACCAAGGGGTGTTCGTGTGTAAATGTGTGTGCTTTAGTTCCAGTCAGCATCGTACCTACCCCTCTCTCCCTCGTTATGTATAATACTGTCATTCAACAACAGATGACTGCCATGTTCGTATACGCCTCTGTAACGGTTTTAATCTTTTCAGGGCCCCCGGCCTCCATATAAGTTACCTGTAAGGGATATATGTATTGTTCTTCTACATTTGAACGTACGTGGAACTACTAACGAATGCCCATTTTTTCCTCTTATAACCCTGTGTTTCTAAACATCATTGTCACGTCTTTTCTTCACATTGTGTCTGATATATATATATAACGTCCAATGATGTTTAACTCCTAACAGCGAATGTAGGTACGTCGTGTAGCATATTATGGGGATTATTTACTTATTTACAAAACTGAAAACGTATAATGTGTTTAACATAATTTGAAGTTTGAGGAATTTAACTAGGCTTGCATTTTCTCAAAATTTTAAAAGAATGGTGAATGCCTAAAAAAAAAATGCTTAACCGTTTAAAGCTATATGTACCACTTGGTATGACACTAAGAAACCGTATTTTGTCCACTCAGTGTATTTATGTGTTTCTTGATGCGTGTGTGTGTGTGTTTTATTTGACAACGCTGCCAGTATTTTTAGATTGTATGGCGTCGATGATAAATGAATGAATGAGTGTTGACTATTGGTAACACTTTGTCCACCACAAATTTATGTTTCCCTTGACTCTGACAATAAATAGCTATTATTTCTGTGAACAGTATTAAGCAGTTGGTTCTTTCAGTGGACACGGACTGTGTCCTCTGTTGAGGTATGAATTGAAATAATTAGTGTAGAGCCCGTTGAAATTTGAACGGGATATTTTGAAACTTCCCGCCTCTAGCTATGATTCCCACAGATAACCTCTCAGTTTATATATTTGTATACATTACAGCGCTAGATGTGATACTATGAAATCACAGTTTCACTGAATATTCACGCCATGAATTTGAATATTTTTGAGGGGCAGCTTGATAGATTTTACCAACAAAGTACAACACTGTAATGCCGAACAGACCATAGGTACCTCTTGACTGGTTCCCAGCTTAATACGATTTTGTTAGGTATTTATGCCATGAATGTTAGAAGTTCGTAAGAGGCAGCTTGGTAGATTTTATCGCCAAATTGACTGTAGTGCCAAGTCAAACACAGGTACCTCTTGACTGCCCCATAACTTCATGCGGTTTCACTGAGTATTCACGCCACGAATTTTAAGCTTTCTTAAGAGAGAGCCTGATATATTTTGTCGGCAAAGAACGACACTGCAGTGCCAACCGAACCAGAGGTACGTGTTTAACTACTTCATAACTTAATACAATTTCAATTAATATTTACGCCACGGTTTGAATACTTCTTAAGAGACAGCGTGAGAGATTTAATCGGGAAAATAGGACGCTTCAGTTTCGACCGAAGCATATTTCTTGACTGCTTCGCAACTGAATACAATTGCACTGACTATTCACGTCATGAGACTGAAATTTTTTTTAAAAAAGCTTAGTGGATTTCGTCTGCAAAGTACGACGCTGCAATGCCGACCGATGCATAAGTGCCTCTTGACTAACTCATAACTGAATACAATTTCACTGAAATTCATGCTGTGAATTAAAGACTCCTAAGAAACAGCTTGATAGGTATTATCAGAAAGTACATCTTAAAAGCTTCATAACATGATACGGTTTCACGTAATGTCCACTTGGGGAATCACTATCAGCTGGCCTAAACATCAACAACTGTAAGAAAAACGCGGGCGTGGCTCACTCACCAAGCATGTAATAGGTATATTGTGATTATACGTGTATTAACACTTTTGAAATACGAGTACTTCGAATTGCTTTGTAGAAATGATGCACGTAAACAAAGTAGGACTTATTTATTTATTATTTGTCTTTTAATTAATTTGTTATTAATCAACTACAACCGTCCGATTAAACTGAATAAAATGATACAGAAGTCTGTTCGTAATACATATAAACCGCCAGTCATCAATCGCATCAAAGGCTTCCAACGTGTCATCGTCATTATTTCGTATTTCAGTTATGCTTAGTGACTGAAACAACTTTGTGAAAAAAATTCGTAAACGCACGAGTGAAATGTTATTTAGAGTTGGGTAACATATGTCGATGTCTTATGTCGATATCCGTAGTCTTAACACAGCTGTAACGTCACTCAGAGAACATGCTCTGTCGCAGCCATAGAAATCTGTCTTACTGACAAAGCAAGGGTCCTGTGTAGGGAAAATGCAGATGAACTCAATCTTATGCCGATCCTTATATCAAGACATCGGACCCATTGTGGATCTGTGGCTGAATATACAAATTTAAACTAGGACCCTTGGCGTGTCGCTCAGTTTTCGTTGCGACATTCCGTTTATTTTGCAGTATTGTAACATTGATTTCCAAGCTCTTCTTTTATATAAATTCATATCTGTGTGCAGATCTTCGCAACTTCCATACTTTAGAGCCTGATAACTGTACTGGATGTATTGCTAATAACGCAAAAGATAATGAGATTAAATTAAACTGTTCAATGCACTGTAGTATTGGAGACTAATTTAGATATGGCAAGGTAAAGTAAAGTGCTACATTTGGAGCATAGCTTTGTATGGTGCTGAAACGTGGACACTTCGGAAAGTAGATCAGAAGTATCTGGAAAGTTTTGAAATGTGGTGCTGGAGAAGAATGGAGAAGATCAGTTGGACCGATCGTGTGAGAAATGAAGAAGTATTACACAGAGTCAAGGAGGAGAGGAATATACTACATACAATAAAAAGAAGAAAGGCTAACTGGATTGGTCACATCTTGCGTAGAAACTGCCTTCTGAAACACGTGATTGAAGGAAAGTTAGAAGGAAGGATAGAAATGACGGGACGACGAGGGAGAAGACGTAAGCAGCTACTGGATGACCTTAAGGAAAAGAAAAGAAAAGATACTGGAAATTGAAAGAGGAAGCACTAGATCGCACCCTGTGGAGAACTCGCTTTGCAAGAGGCTACGGACCTGTCGTAAGACAGACTACAGAATGAATGAATGAAGGTAAGGTTGTAACTCTGTTTCAGCAAAGGAAATTGCAAATGCATTGCGTATGATCAGGCTATAAGTTCAGGAACGTAATTTTTAAATAAAGGATCTGCATTCTTTTTTCCCCTATCTATCTCTTTCTTTCTTCCTTTGCTTCTTCTTCCATTTCGTCGTGGAGACAGTTTTTATTTACTGCCACGAATTAAAACTTTTTAATTAAGCGTCTGGTGGTAGTGGAAGTGGTACCTTGTCTTTCTCCCCGCCATCCACCTTACCCACAGCCACAGCCAGCGGTTAATGATTTTGAGCTTCACTGTCTTTTAGAATTAATGCTAATTAGACTTCAGCCTTTTTTTATTATTAGAAGAAAATTTCAATTTCCATCAGTTGATGAACTGCGTGAGGTTTTTACCCGTCTCTTCTCTACTGCCATCGTTCTTCAGAATTTTTCATCTTCACTTCATTGTTCTTTTATATGCTGAGGAATTTTTTAAAAGAAATGATGCGACACTGTGTAGATGAGGGGGTGTTGGTCACACGGTGTTTCAGAAATCAGGAGTACAGCACTTCAAGTACTTGTCTGTGCTGCTCTGACAACGTAATGCACTGAATACTCGTATTCTGTTTCTGTGAAACATAAACAACTTTTTTGTGTCATTTAATGTGTGACCTGCGGAGTGGCAAGGAAAAGACACGGGGCCTGGACGTCGGTCACTATACCCCTCAAGTGGGAGAAATGGTCTTGGCGTTTATTCTGTGAATGTATCACACGCAATGCATGTTCTTGGAGTTTTGGCGGCATGTTATGTTTTATATTCTTGTGTAATTTCTGCCTGAAGACAACGTTTTACTCAGTTGGCTACTGAACTGGCTTTAGCGCTAGTATTTCAGAAATGTTATTTTAAATTTGCTGCTGAATCCACGAAAGTGGCACGGATGTCATGGCTTAGGTACGAAATTTAATTCTTCGCCGTCCTTAAAACTTTAAATTGCATACGAAGATTTCTTGTTTATGACGTGCGTTGAATTGGCCATTTAGGCCGTCTTCATCTTTATTAGGCCCGAATATTCTCCTGACTACTTAATTTCCAGGCACGTGATTTATGTTAATTGATTTGTGTTTCGCTTAAGGACGACTTTTGAATTACACAGATAGCATCGAATTTTAAGATGGTTATGAACTGTAAGTTGGGCAAAATGTGAAAGGAAGCGATCGTGGCCTCATTTAAGGTTCTGCCTCAGTATTTTCCAGAAAGACTAAGAAAATTGACGAAAAAATGTCGTCAGGATAACAAGTGTTTGGGCTGTAATTGTTTTTTATTCCGTTAAATAACCAACAAAGAACTGGCAACATTTAAAAATATATATTGTGTATGTGTGTGTGGTTGTGTGCTTGCTGCGTCCTTATTGTTGGGGAGAGGGTGAGCGTTGTATTTAACGACACTGTCAGTTGCTAAGATTATGTAACGTCAGTGGTAAATTAGTGAAAAATACGAGTATAGAACATGGCATGATGTTTTGTGAAACTATATGTTGGAAGCATTTGAACGTAATAACAAGAACTACCAGAATTCATGTATCGCCCCCCCCCCCCCCGGTTATTTATATGCAGTCTAATATCTGTTTACAGAAGATTGGAAAACTACGTATAACTTAACATTGAGGCGCGTTCGCGTAACCATTGTTTTCATGTGAAAGCAATAATTACTACATATTCTGAGTGTGTGTCTGTAGCCTTAGCTATCCAGCATGCAAAGCGCATGCTTCGTATTATATTGTCATCTGTGGCCTGTCTGGTTCCACCATATTTTTCCACATTATATCATAAACAACGATTTTCGGAAAAACGTTATTGAACATAAATTGTGTGTTTTGATTCTATTCAAGGTTTGTCTGAAACATTTCTCATTCTATGAAGAATTCCGCGAGATATCATACATCTACATTGGTGTTCATGTAAAGTACCCGTTACTCTAGTCAGATTTTAGCGAAACTTTAATTTTCTCGACAGATTTTCGAAAAATACTCAAATACCAAGTTTCATGAAAATCCTCCAGTGGGAGCCGAGTTGTTCCATGCGGACGGACAGACAGACAGATATGACGAAGCAAATAGTCGCTTTTCGTAATTTTGCGAACGCGCCTAAAATCATTACTAATATACAAAAACACTGCAGTACAATGTAGTTAACTAACAACTTAGGGGTTAAAACAAGAAAATTATAAATAATAATAGTAATATGGTGTGAAAATTTCGTAACCGTCCACATTATTCTAAAAATTCTGTGCAATTTTAAATTTTTTGCCAATATTTTTGTGTAATACTATCTTGAAAAGCAATGGCCCTATTGTTGTGTCTCTCTTTTATTAACCAGCGACGTGGCCTGTGTTATTTAACGATACTCTATTATGAATACGGTGGTATCAACCATGATGATAATGACGATAAGGGGATTTATAAAGAAGCATTTATGGGCATGGCTGTTCATACAGGCCTACGCGTTTATAATGCTGGCGCGATATGTACCGGAGGTATTGACAATGGAATATCGGGTTTGTTATGTTATGATGGCGTTTGTGCAGTGCGACTTTTTTATGGGGTAAGTTTGGAAGTGTGAATATTGTATAAACCAACAACATTGAGTTGTTTCTTTGTAAAAAATATATAAAATTGTTCCCGTCTCATAATACAGAGAAACGTTTCAGGATAACTTCACATGTGACAAACATTGCAAGAACAAGTTTGAGATGCACAAACTAGATTCGGTCTTAAACGTACACGTTGTCTCGTCGAACTGATTGTTGTATGAATGCTAGAGGTAAGGATAAATGAGTGAATTTGGTACTTTCCGTGTCAGATGTGACTCAGTACGAAACAGTACAAGTAATATTGTATAGAGAGGACGTTACCGCTTGAAAGCTTACAAGTCGTTTCTCAAGTGTCGAGATATACGTCAGTGGTCAAGGGAATGTGTTTTCGCTAATCAGTAGTATGTAGTGGGGGTCTCTCGGTATTACATATTAATTAATGTGTTGCGTTTTACACGTAATATTTAATGTTCTGTAAATAAATCATGCTTTGAGACAGGTGAGAATCTTGCATAATGTTTTCTTGTCTGCACAAAGTGTGTAGAATAAACGCCCACAGGGGACACGAGGGTCTGCGGTGGAAGTTCTCAGTTTAGGCATTATTGTGTAGGACTTGGGATTAGGTTCCGTGCGGAGTAAATGTAGGCCTATATAATGAAGTTCATCCTCAAGATGGAGTAACATGTTCCTTCACCTGCATAACATAATCAGGTTTTCATAATCCAGAAGTCAGCAATATGAATTTCAGTGTTATCAAATCTCAGTCTCTGCCTTTAATGAATTGGCAGATACACAGATAAAATGCCTATATTTTAGTAATGTCTTCCCATCTATAACTATGTCTCCCAATTGGTTTCTGCCCTTAAGTTTCCTTATCAGAATTCTGTTTGAATTTGTCATCTCCTCTGTCATATCTTCATGTGGCGTTTATTCCGCCTCGTAATTTAATCACCTGAATAATATTAGTGGAGACAGAGCTCTTCATAATGTAATGTCCTCCACCATGTTATGACCATTTTTAGGCGCGAATGTTCTCCTCAGCACGCCCGATTGGTTCTGTAGCTGTATGTAAAAATATTAGTGTGTTTGACTTCCCAGTCGATTTTTCTTATCTGTTTAAAAGCAGCATTTAAATATTCATCTTATGGAGCAACTGAGAAACCCACTGTGAAGAAATAACACAGTTTTGTGTAATTTTGGCTGTTTATACTTTCTGTTTGTGCGATTTTTGTGGGATACATATAGGCTGACTACATTTCGCGCTAGTCTGTTCATTGGGTTATTGTTTTTTACTCCCCGTTTGGCTGTTTAGACATAAGGGATGTACAAACTATAGATAGCGAGGTACTGGCAATAAATTTATGTGAATCATAACAAATGATATAAAGCCCTGCTGCACAGCAGAAGGAATTCATGTGATTGACAGGTGAATTGGAGAGATTTAGTGGAAAGCTGTAAATAGCAGATGGGGCTCTAACTTGTACGGTGCGTTACTTTTGTTTTGCCTGGTTACTGATCTGCTGTTCCACCTTCCAATTTTATTAGTTCATTAAATCACTATTTCTATGTCGGCGTTCCTTTATTCAAATGGACATTGAGGTTTGGTGGGTTTCCTGTTTTTAATGGTGTCAGCACTTTAGGAAAATTTACGTTGCCTATGGTTTTGGATTCGGTTTGAGGCTTCAGAAATGCGCTGGTTTATTAGAGTTTCTTGCACAAATCAATCAAAATCCCCGCCTCTAGTATCGGCCACATAACTAATTAACTTGATAGAGTAAGTCCTAAGAAGCTGTTGGTCCCTTGGCTTTCCAGGAATTCCCCACTTTATATGCAACCTAGTCATCATAATTTGTGAATTACATGCACGTAATGCTTATTTACCATATTTTTTTAGTTAAACGCGAAGATTGTAGGGTTACAGAATAAACGACTAGTCTTTACTTTTTATGCAGTGATATAGGACGTTAAAACCATAATGAAATATCCATATTTTTTACATTTTAAAATTTTTTATTTGTAGAATAAGTTTTTTGCAGTGCCTCCTTTATACGCTGTTAACTTCAGTTTATCCTATTTTTTGTACTGACCTAATCATAACACAGGAAACGTGATGTACTACACTGTTGGGTTTCGTTTTCATTCAGATGGCTTGAGAAAGGAATAACGAAAAATTGATAAACGCTGCCTTGCTTATACTAATTGTATGATGAGTATAGTAATACTTTTAGAATGGCGGGGAAAGATTGGAACGATTAAAATTACAGATGTAAGCTGAAACCGAGCTGTACGAAAAATAAACGCTGTAGTAGAGTGATTGGGACTAAATATTAATCCCCGTTATCTAAAAAATCTGAAGTTTATCGAAACTCTTTATGACTCTTGGGGTTATTAAAAACCTCTTCCACCTTATTTAAGTTAACTAACAATGACCATTTATAAACCTGGATTTATTTTTTTTAACAATTGCAATTCCCCCATCCTCCACCCTCACCCCCCACACAACTACATTTCTCATCCCTGTTTTTACTGTGTGTGTGTGTGTGTGTGTGTGTGTGTGTAATATAGGCTATGTAAATGACCGGTATGTATGTGCTTGCGTTGGTTTATATATTTGCCGACAATAGTTTTCAGCACAGGAAACTGATGACGGGTCGTCCAGCTTTGTTTTACGGTGAGCGGGTGGGGGGGGGGGGGTGGCAGTTGTGGCTGTTCAGTAGCGTATACCCTGCTCTGCTTCTGTGTATGTGAAAACCGCAAATGGCCCGTCGCAGGTTTTATGTAGATCCCCTATTATTGACTTGGGATTTGCACGATGTGCGGAGAGCAGCGGCGTCCTGTTCACACTTCGCCTGGTCAGTGCTTTGAGTGCTGTCTTCCCAAATGATTCCCCATTTAATGACTACTGTAACCTTTTAAAAAGAACTTTGATACTTCTTTCAGCGCTTCAAGTGAGACTAGTAAGAAATATAAATTACGTATTATACTAGTTAATTATCCATTTTTTTTTCCTATGGCTCGACCGCCCTTAGGGGGCCTAGGCCTCGTCATTTTACGACGCTTCACGATCACACTGACAGACACACCACGTTCGGTAGGACTGCTCTGGACGAGGGACCAGCTCGTCGCAGAGACCTCTACCTGACAACACACAACACTCACAAGAGACATACATCCATGTCCTAGGGGATTCGAACCCACGATCCTAGTAAGCGAGCGGCCGCAGACCCACGCCTTAGACCGCACGGCCACTGGGATCGGCTAATTATCCATAGAGGCGGAAAAAAAATTCTCTACATACTTAAATAAGACCGTATTATGAAGGCACTTGGGGGACTGGAAGTATAGCTCCAGTCTTCTTGCTTCGGTACTGGATAGAAGTGGGAGGTTAGATTCACGCCGGGCCAGTTTACCGTAGGAGAATAAACGCCTTATATCCGTTGAAGGGAAGGCTGGATGAGCCCCTAGAGCCAGTCTGGAAGCCTTGGGTAAAAGAGAAGTCTCTTACCTCTGCACGATTCCTTTTTCGTTAGGCCCGTTGCCTAGTCTTCTCTGCGTAATTTACACTACTCGTAGATTCCCACTACATTAACATTTGTTATATATCTTCAACATTTCTCGCTATTTTGACATGTGAACAGGAGGCCTATTTCATACAAAATTTATATAGGTTTGTTTACTTTCATACCAAATTTCACACGCCTAACTCCATTAGTTTGTTAGTAACATTAGGCCTACAGATCTGAAGATTTAGCTGCATGTTACTTGTTTACGTTCGAAAAATACCGAAAAATTTTCATAGTTTTCGCGTGTTTGTCTGTCACCGCAGAAAAGTTTTGAATTGCTGCATTACGTCGTAACAGGGTCGATCTCAAAGGCCTATAAGAAGTTCCCACGTTTCCCATGTTGGTTATGCTGTCGGTACGATATATAAATCTAGAGATATGAAAACTGAGTCCCTTACAGCGGTGAAGAATCGTGCTTTACTAGATCATGGAGTAGTACATTCCTCCTTAACAGTGGTACCTACCTACTTACCAGAATAGCAAGTGCCGTAACTTACAAGACCGCAAGGCACGTTTTTTGACGAATGAGGAAATGTACGCATAGCATAACAATTGTGACGCGTTTGCCCCTTTTTGTTTAATTGGCCTTAAACCGTAAGAGTTACAGAATGAATCGATTGCGCAGGCATTGCGTGTTTCATGTTAACTGTGTAGATCACTTCACTGTTTCAGTAGGCCTAGCCATGTGTAATTGTTGCAGACCATTGGTTTGCACGCGTTATATCTAATGCCCTTTTCTACGAAGACAGTAGTTGTATTGGGTGAATCAAGCAACATATTTTTCAGTGTGTGCGCTGTACAATTCTCAGGCTTCGCAGACATAACCATCTTCACCCCTGATATGCGCTATTCCCGTTGGTTAGACTGAGCAATCACTTCACACTACTCATATTAGTTGTCAGTCATTCTGATCGTAGTTCACATCAGATGTACTGTGCCAGTCAGCTTGGAACTAAAACACATCTCAAAAGTACAACGGCACTTTTTTAATTCCCTAACAACAACGCAATCTGATTTCTGTTTGGTAGCTTGCATCCTTTCTCCCCAGCTCGTAACTACGATGATGAGTATTTTTTCTATAAACAATTCAGATCTGAAAATGGAGTAATGTATTATTCGAAGTGGCATTATAATTTAAACCTCACGCTTATAGATGTCACTTGTCACTGGTGTGGTTCTTAATTAAGTCACACGTAATAAATGTATTACGTGTGGCTTAATTAAACAAAAACAACTTTGTATTTTGTCTTATAAATGTCATCCTACTGCATCATGTTTGCTTTTCTGCTAGGCGTAGGTACTAGTTAAGCATAGTAATTGTTTCTTGATTACAACATGTTAAAACGTACAGGATTGATATTAAGGTCTTCTGGGTTGTGACGCCATGTAGTTTGGTAGATTGGTAGCACCGTTTTCGAGGCACCTGACGTCTCTTCGCTGCAGATCCTGACGCCCTAACAGGCCGTAATCCTCATATTCACACGTTGTGAGAACCTCACTTCTCACATTTGTGCGGGTTTGTATGTTGTGAAGATTACTGCCTTCTGGGATGTGACTCCATTTAGTCTGGTATATACCTACCAGACTAAACGGAGTCACATATCAGAAGGTTGTCATTTTCATAATCACCGCCTTGAGAGCGCCAAATCCTACAAGTATGCCTGTGTGAATTTATATGCGCCTGTTGTAAGAAACTTATAGGCGGAAGTTCCACCTGTTATGCTTGGTAATGCTAATTGGCATTGAGTACAAGACTGGAACGCTGCAGTCCGTACCACACTGCGTTGGGTGCATGCACCGTTGCATTTTGAATGCTCCCGGCTGTTCCGATTCCGACTGCGTGTTTCCCTCCAAAAAGAATTCATTTTGGAATGTAGGCCTGTTTACATGTCTTCAAGCTTGGAAATTGTTTGCTGTCCTTGTTATAGTTTACCGTGATTATTGTACGTTCTGTGATAAGTGTGTTTCACATTGGTTAGCTTGGTTACCGTATTCCGACAGCCCGTTAGTGTCTTTCCCACCACACACGTTCATACGTACACTACATTATTCTTCGTGACTGTAAAGGTAAAGCTATCTGTGTGTACGCCACGAAGTTGTATGGAGAATGGAAATGTAGTTCCAGCCAGTCTTAACTTCGGCTCTAGAGGGGGCGTAATTGGTGTGCTTCATATCGCGGCTGCTTTACCCTCTGGGAATGAAAAAGCCCCCGGTACACATATAATAGGAGGTTGGGTAGACGCCAGAGCCGGTTGGACATCCTAAAGCAAAAATAAATGTCTTGCCCCTGCCGGGAATAGAACCTCAAGTAGCATAACGCTTATATCAAGTTTCATCAAAATCCGTGCGTTAGTTGAATGACTTGAAACATGCAGACCGACAGGCATGACCATCCCCATACATAGCCCTTTCATGCACATGTGCAAAAGAGCCCGTAATAATAAATTTATAATCTTATAACCTTATGCGAAAGGCTAAATGGCAGGAGGCCCTGCATTGTCCGCTATTGGTATGAAATAAACTATTTGAAGTGGGGTTTTTTAGACACGATCAATACTTGGCGAAAAGAGACTATTAACTTCTTCGTACCTGTCTGTCCGCATGGAACAATTCAGCTCTCCCTAGATGGATGTTCGTGAAATTTGATATTGGAAATTTTTGCTAATATCTGTCGACCGTATTCGAGTTTCATTAAAATCTGATCAAAGTAGTTGACACCTTACAGTCAAGACCTATGTACGTTTGTGATATCTCGCCGTATACGAGATGAGGGCAGGAAACACAGTTGACGATTTAAATGTAACATAGCGCCATATAGATGCGATTTTATGCTACTTAATTAGGTCAAAAATCCAAATACCGTCATAAAACGTACTAATTTTCTACTTGATTACCACCTGAGTAGATGCCAGAATGCAGGGTCCGAAAGCTCTACTGTGACGCGGTGTACATGTATTTTCTGTCTTGTTTTTCACTGATCTGGACTCAGAGTGTTACAACATCCATTTGCTTTTTGTAGTTTAAAGCAGTAAATAAGCATGGTTAATGAGACATGAAAGAAGGCCAGTGCTGAATATGGCCCTTTTACTTACAGTGGCATGCTATATTCACATCATGGAAGCAAATTGCGCCGTAATTGCCTATTTTCACTGTACACATCAAACTTTTCTTTATGTTTACTCTAGATTACCTTCATCTGTTGATATTTTCTGTTTTGAGGTGTTTGTTATGATAATGCTAAACCGTAACTGGTTTAGCGAAGTGAATTAGTGTTTTAATTCGATCACAGTTATTATTAACTGAAACGTGATAACTTTGTTTGAGTCAGATGTCCCATTATTGTCACCGTGGGGGTTCTGTGTCCCTTCGCATGAAGTTAGCACACCAGAAACAGTAAGCCGTATTCTGACACGATCGTAATACCGACATTCGCCTTTACTGATTAGTGATTACAGTTGTGGCCTTGACGGTTAGATGGAAGCTGGTTCTGAAGTGTATCTAGACACAAAGGAACGCTGATGATTTCGTCTTTCTGGCGCTACTGTATCGGATCACTTTATACAAAAATAAAGTCAAGTAATATTTGCTGTATATCATGTAGGAGGTAATTTAGGTATGACATTTTTAACTTCTTTATTTCCTGTGGCGCTACAGCCCAAACCGGGCTTAGGCCGCCTCTTTTGAGGTTTCCAGATCACGCATAATTAGACACACACCCGGTAGGACTCCTCTGAACTAGTAATCAGCTCGTCGCAGAGGCCGGTACCTACGAAACACAAAAGAAACACAATAGACGAACATCCGTGCCCTCAGCGGGATTCGACGCACGGCCCCCAGGATTGGCATTCGTGAACATTACCTCCGCGGATTTGAGAAATTATAAACCTTACGCAGACCAGTGAATAACAGTGGTTTGTCCCTAATTGCGACACTGATGAACGGTTTATGTTGCAGGCTCTGTAGTTACCGTACTTTTGTTCAGCTTCAGATTGTCTTTTGTCAGTTTAATAAAACTTGAAAACCTGCTAATCCTAAATTTTTAACGTTTCTTGTGTGTTTTTAATCGAACCCTTTCTGACGGAGATTTGAATATAATTATTTGTGTTGCCATCAATATGTTTTTTGGAATATAGACATCATAATTCTCTCCATTTTTGTCAATGTACAGCACGTACTCAAAACAAATGCGTTTAGGGTTGGAATTAGCATTTCATGTTTCAGAATTTGTGTTGTGGGGCCTATTAATTCCAACGTTCTGACGACTTTATTTTCGTCCTTTTATTTTCTGATCCAGCCGCAGCTGTGTGAGACACTTCTTTCTTTGAATGGTGCCTACTTTAGACACCAACTTTATTCAAACATGCAGCATGACATGAACTTTTAAAAAATTAGAACAGTTCCCAGCCTTAGTGTCGGAAGATCTGTCGTGTGACTTCAGTTGCGCGAAATATTTGGGATCTCTTCCATTTTTTCCATCTTATGAGGAAATCACCTTTGGTATTCATTCCACTTTAGCGGTGAGAAGTACAGTGTATCTATTAGGCGTTCACACAGTGAAACGTTTCCATTGTATTTTAACGATATTCTTACCGTAGGCCACAAGATTTAATAATATGCAGTCCGGGAGATGTGCAGAATAACACCTCACATAGTTTTACACTTAGGCTCGGCTATAATAAACGTGTACATAACTGTACCTATGATGCTGATGGTGGAGTGGGGTGGGACATAAAATATACACTCAGGTATTTCAGCTTGTGGCCACAGTTTTGTATAGAGTGAGGGGATTCAGGAGGGAGGGGGTGAGAAAAAATTACGAGCACATTCACTATAACAACACTACAAATACTAGATGACCACACAAACATGCCACAAATTCACACATTCCCTCGTCTCCTACACCTCCCACTTCTGTTTCACCACCATCGCCGTTTCATTTAAAACAATCCATAAATCCCTACCAAAATACTCGTCGACTGTGTGCTTTATCGCAGCCTACAGCATGCCTCAACATTTGGGTTACAGAAATATTGGAGTGCTGTATTATAGACAAACTGAAGCTTCAGCAGCTATGATACGGGAATGTGTGTGGACTAAGTAGCATTTAAAGCTAATCCATTTTGTCACATCGCAGTATTTGCACACGCATGACAGTAAACAGGCTACTGCCATTTCTGCCATGTGTGTAGCATGGTTTGTTCAACTATTTTACTTATATGAACGAAAAGGCAGAGGCAACCGCTGTATTGTCTCCGGGAGGTCTGTCTATATCCGATGTGTGTGGTGTATATGTAAATGCATTCCTAATTTACTAGACTGTTTCAGTCCATCTTTTCTACATTCTGGACTGCCAGGTACTAGTTCACTATACAGTAGTAATAGTAAATGTGTAAAAAGTTTGTGAGGTAGTGGCACTTATGACAACTTTAAAGACCGAACAGCTTAAAAGAAACTGGTAATGTGTTGTTAAAAATTGTTTCTGTGATATGTATTCATAAAATGCTCTTAATTTGAGTCATTTTCTTTCTTCAATGCAGAAAAGCCGTCTGTTTAAGTAGCTTTAATATAGTTTCGATATGTCTGCTATTTTCCACACGATTTACCAAATTGTTCACAGTGTCATGGGGATATAAAACCTGACCAAAGTGGAGTATTTCCGCACCACACGTATTCAAACTTATAGCCTGTAATGAAAACGTTCTGAGTGCTGAAGATGCTCAATCCGCCTGTCGCTTAGAGGCGGACCCGCACATGCAAGTAATAGATGGGTTCGCCTAATAGTAGTCTATAAATATTAACAGCCATTCTAGTCAGTTCTTCGCTCTTCTGGGATTTTACGCAGCGAAAATTGATAGTTTGTTGCCGACGTTTCGGGCAACCTATCAGTCCCATATTCAAGGGGACTCTTGAAGATGGACCGATAGGTTGTCCCGAAACTTCGGTAACAAACTACCAATCTGCGGTGCATAAAATCTCAGAAGAGCGAAGATGTCATTTAGACCGCGGCAGAAGCCTGAAATCACGCATAGTTAAGTCAGTTAGTGCTGCATAGGGAAAACATCGCTGTTCTGAGAACCATGCAAAAGCCAGAATACAAAATGACCATGTAGCTGTCCAGGAAACCCTGTTGAATAAGTCACTCTACTCTATATTTACGTTAACCCAAATTGGACAAGATGCGTCATACCGGTGACACTATTGTACTGATTTGGGAGTGACCTAGCCTGTACTATAGGAAAATCGGCCCATATTTTTATCAGCAGAGATGCTAGAGAATAGCATGTATTGTGAGAACTTTGACTTTCATAAGACGGAAGACTATGGGCCTCAAAGTCTTACATAAAACAGTAGATACGTAATAAGCCATCGCATGTAATAAGGAATTCATGTTTAATAATAATAGAGGTATATAAGTTTTAGAACTTTCGCGGCGACATGATTCAATATAGTCTTCTCGGCGCACAGCCGCGTCAACTCGTTTGAATACAACGTTTCGGTGACTAGTTCCGTCCCCATCCTCAGGCAAAACTGCAGTTTTGCCTGAGGATGGGGACGGAACTAGTCACCGAAACGTTGTATTCAAACGAGTTGACGCGGCTGTGCGCCCGAGAAGACTATGTTGAATAGAGGTATAATTATTATGTACGCAGGCTGTTCAAAGATAGATTTTGTAAAATAATCTTAACGTAAGGTGGAGATCTTATCTCCCTTCTAACAGGTTTTAATTGCTACCTTACAAGTTCCTCTGTATGTTTTTACTGTAGCCTTATAATGGCATAATAACAAGCCGAAATTTGTAGCTAAGTTTATAAAACAAAACAATTTGTCTACGTCAATGTGTTAATCACAGCGGGATATGTCACATTACCGTTTTCTGTTTTTGTTTTGTTCGTACTGTTTTCGTAACTGGCCCTGCGCTCTTAAACCTGCACTTTAATAAACTGAATTGATTTGAATTGTTGTACTAATATAGCACCGGGTAAGAAAGTGTGCTGTAGCACGGAAGAAATTGTTTCGTGCTGACTAACTGAATGATGTCAAAAATATTACCAGAGGAATTGTGTAGCCTAGCGTTGTTAGTGTCAATTTGAAATAATATTGGTCCGTCAGAGAATCTACAGTTTTCATAAACCAAAATTAAAGATTCGTCGGAATTGCGTGCTGTGTCACTCCTCTCTTTTCTTTCAGCCATTTTACAAGATTGGCACAATGCTGGCTGCACACGACTTATCAGTTGAAAGGCGGTTATTTTTTCTAGAATGTCATCCTCTGATTTTTATATTTCGTGTATGCCTGTGCGTCCTTAGTCGAGTGACAAATTTGATGTTCTGCGCATTATTAATATAATTCAGTAATAAGTATTGTGGAATGGAAATTGTTGACATGATTTACACTTTGGCGCAAAAGCGAACACACGTCACCAACGACATGTAAGCAAGGCACTAGATTTATGTAGTTCTGTCCTCGTTGTTTCGACAGACTAGATCAGGTGTGTCCAAACTGCGGCCCGACAGGTTTGTTTTGTGCGGCCTGCGGCCACATATGTAATTTATATATACTATACAAAATTATGCAATCACTTATTGAGATCTTCGCTCTTCTGGAATGTTACGCATCGTTGATTGGCAGCTATCAACTTTCGGGACAACGTATCAGTCCCATCTACGGTCCAGCAGTCCCTTGAAGATGGGACCGATACGTTGTCCCGAAACATCGGTAACTAAATGCCAATCAACGCTACGTAACATGCCAGAAGATCGAAGATCAATTTACACTGCGGCGGAAGCTTGAAATCACGTATGTCACTTATTGTTATTTTTACACATGCGGCCCGCGAACCAGCCCACAGAAAGGGTTGTGCCCCTTTGCCAAACGTTTTTGGAAGCCCTGGCGTAGATAAGGGGCTATTATTCTTCTTCTTTTTCTTCTCCTCATTCTGTGGCGCAACAGGCCGATATCGGGCCTTGACCTCCTGAGGTAAAGGACTCACAATCTCATATTCGCAAGGTTTCTTAAATTAGCATTGGGCCACTACAATGACCCGTATAATGTACAATACAGAGCCCACAAATGGTAATCGTTAATGAAGTGTGCTATTTAAAGAAATGTGGTAAATTAGACGAAGACTGTGTAGTGTGCAAACTCCACTTCTCACTTCTAAACACTTGTTGCGAACGCACCCCAGCGACCCTCACATTCACATGAAATGTTAGAAAATAATCGCACAAAGACAGTTTTTCTTTATTAAATATTTTCTCGGCGTGAGTACTAGGAGGGTAAAAGTTTTTCCCCGTTACTTAAATACCCTTTGATTTCGCTGATAGCTGAAGCTGATCAGTTCACCTCTAGCGCGCCACTGCGGAAAGTTTCAGATTCCCTGTTCTGAAGTATCACATGCCACAGGTTGAATATCACAGCGGCGCTGAGCTGTGCACATTTGTGGTGACGGTTCCTGTGTCTAATGTATTTGCGTTTACTGTACGTACACACATACATCATTGATTCCTTGATAAGCATTAGCCAGCCAAATGTTTGGTTTACACTAGCAACGAGTGTGGACCGTGACCAGCTTGGTTTATTGATGTTACAACAACAATCAAAATATATGCCGCCCGCTTACAGAAATGATGGAAGAGTTTGCATTTCGCTTTCCCTCCATCCCGATACATCACTTCGTGTGTTCAAATGTAAATCGAATATAAAAATACTTTACTTTGACTGGAATATATGTAATACAATTTTATAGTGCTTTTTTTGTTTTTGTTGTCTTTATTGCTTCAAACAAGTATTGACCCAGCGTGAATGTGGTGAATTGAGAGGTTCAGTTTAAAGAGAATGTGTGATTACAAAAATATTAGGATTGATGCATTTCTAGACCGTCTTACAGTTCCGTGCAAGAATAAACCAAATGTAATTTTTGTCGAAATTTGATAGCATAATAATAATAATAATAATAATAATAATAATAATAATGCTCCCCACTGTGTTACACTGCTTAACCTCTTAACGTCCTGTGGTAACTATATAACTACCGCGTTTTACATTAACAGATTTTCTTTTTGCCACAGTCTGTTTAAGTATTTCGTATGACTCACAATAAACACCGACCATTTTCTTAAACATCATTAACCACCACTTCTTAGACGTTTCTGCGAAGTAAAAAATGAACACCTTAGGTGGAGACGACTTAAAACTATCCATCAGTCTGCCCGTATATCCGTCCGTTCGTCTGTGACCTGGCAACAGAGACTAAACCGCCTGTCTGATCTTTCATAAAATTTGGTATAGGAGTTCTTCAGGAAAAGTTGTCAAGCAAGCATGAGTTCTGCAAAAACCGATCAGTGACAGCCATGCTTCACTTAAGGGTGTAAATGGATATATATCCGTAACTTCCATACGTTTTGACTGATCGGGGGGAAATTCGGTTGCGGCTGAGCACTTGCGATTATGAACTTACATGTACGCATGTTCCGTGAAAGCAAAGTGACACACTGAAAATAAGGAACGGCATGGTAAAATCGGTGTGCTACGTCACGGAGTACACCATTAGCAGTCGTGTTATGTGACATAACCTATGTGAGTGTCAGTCTTTAAACGGCTAGTGTAGACTAAGTTACTGTTCCAGATTCTGCATAATCAATTACTGACTTTGTTAACAGTGTTTCTTCAATACATCGTGACATGTCCCAAACACCGCTGCCCTTTAGTTGTTGTTGGCGAATGTTCGGAAGCTTCAAACTGTTGTGCAGGGTCGTCGGCACCATACCAGTGGCTGACAACTGTTGGTATTATTGTTTCTTGTTCCTTATGCGATTGTTTAATTTCATACTCTGGTTCGATATACTTTTGGATTTTTTCTTGCATTACATTTCCTCATTCTCGGTACTAGGGGCAGCTGGATTGATTATCTGTATACTTCCTTTGGTGTTATCGTCTGATGTAATAACAGATATGTTTTACTGTAGGCTATTGCTTGTCACTTCTCAGTGTTTCGTCCCAAGAAGTTTTGTACCTCTGGTCTTCTGTTGTACTTTCTAGTGTACACATATATTTACATTATGGGACCGAAGTTCATATTAAATATTTCTCAGCAAGTTGCCCTGTTTTGTCTTTCTGGCTATACGACTATTGTCATGTTTTATTATATGTTCTGTTGCTACTGAAATGTGACAGAAGTGACATGTCGGATGACTTTCATACTACAACCACATTTTTGTATATGTTTCCTGTAACCAGTGGAACATTAATTGCATGTTTCCTGTAATTTAAAGTATTTGTGAACCGATCTTGTGTGGCTATTATAAAAGCCTTATTTCCCGACTTCATCTCTCCATGTATAAATCATGCATTCGACACAGCTTTGTGCAATTCAGGTTTCTTTGAGTCAAATGAATGTCGGCTATGAAGTGACTTTTGTTTGCTTACCAGTTTTGTATTTTTCTGAACTTAACTGGAGTTTAGAAGGCAGTAGCCTTGCTTGCAAATGGTGTGTAGTTGCAGTCAGCATGAAGCTCTGAAATGTCAGTTATTATTGTTATAGTATGTAATATCTGGCAGTATCCTGTTATTAAAAACTGTCGTGTACTTGCCAGTCTTCTCCCTTAACTTTCACCCGTGTCCTGGTGCACCACAAATTACATTAGATCCCGTTATAAGCTAATTCGGTGCCCATATTCGGTAATTTCTACCGGAAATCTGTGCTGTTATATTTTCTGCAAATCCTCGCACAAATCCACTATCAACCCTTCACTTTTTTTTTTTTATAAAGAGCCGTCTAGGTGTATTTATTCGCACAAGGTTGCTAGGTGCGTTTATTGACTAGACGTAGGGAATGACCCTCTTCCACTTCAAGCAGGGGTGTCCAAGTTAAGTACGTTAAAAGCCAAAATAAATCGTAACGTAGGTAATCAACTCTGTGTATGTGTGTGTACGCGCGCGCGCGCGCGCTCTAAAACACTTCTTTTGCGTAGGTTTCTTCACTTCCATTGCATGTTGGGGTTTAAAGTAGATCTAGAGGTATAAAGATTACACTCAGCTCATATTCAAAGAGTAAAAGTGGTAAAAACACAGGACATGTGATCGCTATGTACTGGACCCGTATGAATATGGTTACGGACCTCTTCTCAGTTGTTGAGCTTCGAACAATTCTCGCCTTCTGCATACTTATTCTGTAGTGCAGGTCAAGACTGGCAGGCTAGGTGCCTCAGTCCGTAGGATGATTGCATAACACTCGGGAAAGAATGAACATGGGTCACGTGGGCTCAAGTCGCCCGCTTGCTCCCCTACCTTAACTTCACTGCACACATCCACTCCGTCAACACCATTAACGAACCGAGAACGAAAAGACGGACGGAATGATAGCCAGAATACAAGTTACAGCTGATTGGAATGGGGGAAGGCACGTGATGTGGAGGTAGCTGCTAGACAGGCGGGTGGAGACCATCCGTGTTCATTCTTTTACAGGCCTGATTTTAACGTCGGACTTAGAGGCCGAAGTTGGATATTCAGCAGAACATTGAAAGTGATTTGATCACGAGATTCAGAAGCGCTCTGAGAGCTATCTTTCTGATACCGATGGTTCTTGCTTCAGAGGTTGGCTTAGAGGCAGTCTGAGAATGAAGCTGTATTATAGATGTCCATAAAACTTGAGTTTCATGTGATGTGAGGGAGGGAGGGTCTTAAGCACTGGGATGCCTTTTACCACAGTTCATTATTGCTTATTTGCAATTTAGATCAGTGTTTTGAATAGATGTCTGTATAAGAAGAAGTAGCAACACGGACAAGCACACGCACACGTCTGAAGTATGCATTGGTAGAAATGGCTTAAAATAAATTTTTGAAACATTGGTTAGTAAGCTGACGATGAAAACATGCAAGCCGCGATGTACCTGTCCTCCTCAGCCTTATGAATCTTGATCATCAAGAACCCACAGTACTCTCCTAGGTGCAGTAAAGTTGAACTGTCCCTGCGCCTGCCATAAAAGCATGTGAGAGAGTGCAGATATAGCTGTACTCATTCCTAAACTTGGCATTAGATGGAGGTACATGGTCAGTGTGACGCCGTGGCCGCTTTCCTCCCAGGAAAAAAAACCTCCCGGTATCCTTTAAGCAGCAGACAGTGTAGGTTCTAGAACCATCTGGAGCTTTTGAGACGAGAAAAATAACTTACCCTTGCCGGGAATCGAACAAAACGATTCGTCTGTTATCCAGCCGCTAGCCAGTTACTACACCGACTGCGTTGTCTTGGCATCTGTTTTTCCTATGTACGTGAAAGTGACATGCCTAGTAAGTTATCGGATTGCCTGTCAAGGTAATTGACCCAGGGACATTCCGGATGTGAGTCATAGGCATTCCCGAGGGTATGACTGTCCGTAGGCCCCACTGCTGTATATCGACATTTAAATGTGTTTCAATTTTTAGTCCGTCCTAAACTGGACATTCATTATACAGATTGACCACGAGAGTTCCCCCATCCCTTTTATCAACTGCCTACATTTAACACACACGTAACAGGTATCTTCGTGTACTGCTGCTGTTTCCTCAACTGCTGCTGTTGGACATCCGTACACCATTAATGCCCGTTAGTGGCTTACAGTACCTGCAAACATGACACGGTCTCCCCACTCCATATCACAAGAGCTGCAGATTTTTTCCCCGAGGAAAAAAGAAACACAAGGATACACCGTCACAATCTTGTTATTTATTGTCCTTGTGAGAATAACACTATTAACATTTTTTATTTCCAACTTAGGAAGGCCGCTAAAGCCGTACTGTGGAGAATACAGAAAAGAGATCAGGATGGGGGGATGTAATATAAAAGTCCCAGTGTGCCCACAGTGTTTCGTATTGTAATTCAGAAAGTTGTGTGCGTTATAGCAATAAAAACGTTCAGGCCGAGCTATCTTGCCCCAACTTGCAGCATGGTCCGTTCGATATACTCGTATATGCGGTGCATCACGTGGCTTTGCGACTCGCACCTTCGTACAGCCATTTGAAATGTTGACCACTGAGCTACAGAACAACTTTCACGCCAATACCGGACATCCGTCGCCGGTTTTACACCACGTTCTATTATTGCCGGCATAGACAGAAGAAATTATGTCTGTTAACTAATACTTTTGGTGCTGTGAACGAGAATTTCACTTGGGAACATCAGGCAAAAATTAATCCCTATACAGGCTTGGACAGGCCTTGAGAGCTCTAGGAGGTTGAAGTTCCCAGAATTTCTAGACAGTTGGCACATTAAGGTGGCAAAGTTGTCAGCCGTTGCACCGACCGCCTTTACCCCCCCCCCCCCCCCCCCCCCCGGAGATGGAAACGCCAGGTATTTCTGTGTAAAACAACTGCATAAATTACTGAGGAACAGTATCTAATTTTATGTGAACAATAAGCATTGTTATGGATATGTACAAAATATTTTTTCTTAGTTTGCTAGATGCCGTTCATAGTGTTTCATCTATGTAAATCCTTGACCTGTATATTTGCGTCTCGTATTGTGAGATACATAAAATGAAAATTTTGTGTCGGCGCCATGTTTTTACCTTTAGGGCACAGAAACGTTTAATGCACGAAAACTAAATGTACTAAATACTTGAAAAGACGATCATTTACAGAAATGAAGTGGAAACCACTGGCACAATGACAGTGACACGCGTTGAATTCAAACATGCGTTACAACAATGGGCATTGGGACTAATACAGGGTGTTTATTGTATCTGACCCATATCGTTGGTCATTTCCTGCCGCTGTGTCTGCCCTGAGTCGGGTCCCTTACGTTTCATTTCAAGGTAAGGCTGTTAATATTAGGGATTTACTCACCGTATTATAGAAGGTTCTGGAAAGTTTTAGTTAAATATATTGCCTGTTAGTACTCGGGTGTTACTCATCATAAAAGAAGGTGCTGGATATGGGTTACTTCGGCTTGCAGATAAGCGTAACATCTATTAAACGCGTTGTTTATTGCATGTGTAAGTTATGCTAGGGACACTGAAGACACCACATCCGAATTACTTTCTTCATATTGTGTTCACTGTTCGGATTATTACTGTACACTTCATCCTTTAACATTCCACACCCGTAAAAATTGCACGGGTTCAGATCTGTTGAACGTGGAGGCCACAGTCCGCTCCTTATTAATCTGTCACGTAAAACACGTTCTAAACAGCGCGTAGAATTGTTGTCATTGGTGTGAGCTGTTGCACTGCCTTGCTGAAGAACGGCATAAGGTGTCTCGTAATTGGACAGGTGTTCAAAAAAGGTTGACTGGTCAGATATGAAGATTCTGACGACAAGCAGTTGTCTTCTGTAGTATTGTGGACACAGTACGAGGAGGCTCGGAATATAGTTTGGTGGGACAGGAGTGTAACTATGCTCTTGCGCACTGTGCTGTCACCGAATACTGTTCCTGTTTCACACACATAGGCCCACTTGAAGTCCATCTGATGTCCTTCTCCAGTAGAGCAAGTAAACTGGCTGATATTTTCGGGCTAGAGTATGGCGGAAATTTCCTACCGTCCCGCCCATGCAGCTCGCACTTCTTGTGGCGTGACCATAATGTGCGTTAGTGCGTCAGAAATCTCGCTGCAGGCAATTAGGTACGTAGTTTTGCTGACCTGATACGCGCCAATGGCATGATATTCGTACCACGTTTTATGGAAGCAGTGAATTGCTTCTGAACTTATTAAGGGAATATAGGCCTACATGTATGGATTCAGTCATACAGTTGACTTGTAATAAGGAAAGATAGACTAAAACGAGTCAAAATATTTAGTGCATTACATTACTAATGTTTTAAAACAGTGTTCATTGTTTGTTTTGCATTGAGTTGGGGTTCTTGACCAGCTGAGGAACTGTTTGTTTCTTAATGAGGACTGTGCTCCATGGAGTTCGTTATGTAGCCGAATAGCTCACTCGGTATAGTGACCAGGTAATGGTCTGGATGACCGAGGAATCGGGGTTTGACTTTTATTTCTTTAGGCCGCGTGTTGTCCTACGCAACCTCTTATTGAATGTGTACCGGGGCTGTTCCCCAGGATGTGAAGCGACCAGGGAGTAAAGCTGGCCATCACCTTTAATACCGATGTTACGAATGTGTGTAGATATGCTCTAATCTACCAGAAGCCTTTATGTTGTGCTGCTTAATTAAATGCAGAGAAAACTTTATCTTTACTTTGTCATGCGACTAATACATTTAGGTACCAACCTGTGTCCTCATGTAAACCCCACGATTACGAAGTATACGTGTGAACAGTTTTAGGCAAATTTGAAGGCCACTAGTCCTATAAGTGCTATAATAGTATATGCCTCTCTCCCGCTTATTTGTGACATCCTTTGGTGAGAAGTCCCCCCCCCCCCCCCCCCCGCTGTGACAGCACTCAATTCCTCTTGACCCTAAAGAGATGTCCACTACACAAAACGTATGAAACATTGCATAATTAGGAAGCTGCGAATGTGTGGGTCATATATTGGATATTTTAGTTGGTCCGTCATTTAGTGATATTCCGACGGACCGGCCTGTCTCCTGTGGCTGTAACGAGGATATCCTTATATACGCCTCGCCTAGGTGGCTGCGTAAGTGGACACTTTTTATCAAAGTTTCTCCATCCCTTGCAGTGACCACTTCTGATTCGACTCGTATACAGCTCAGTGATCCTAGGAAACTGAGAAACTTAACATACTGATAAATGCCGCGATAGTGCCGTGGGATATACCACGTTCACAGTCATAGTAAGCTACTTATTGAATATCTGTCTATGTGTCTATACTTAAGAGACAAAGCATGGAATTCGGATATGTGGTGTCTCGACCTTCTCCGAATGGAAGAAGCTAAAGCAGTGTTTTGGTCAGGCCGATCTGTATCGTACCTTCAGGGCTGAGTAGTAATACTAATTGTCAGATGTTGGTTCATTTTATTGCAGTCACAAAGCTTAGATCGTGGTGTAATATTTTTATTAGTCATCCACGATTTACAATGGTTGCAGGCAAGTATATGTGCCCTCCTGTCGTGGTTCAAGGTTGCAGTCATTAGTGTCAATCACGAAAGATGCTGTTGCAACTCACTGCAACATGAAACACTGTGTCTGTCAGCACTTTACTTTCAGATTATCAACACGTGTACTATCCCTGTGTTCTTTAAATTCTCGTATGGAACACGAAACTGAGAAATGTTCTGTTGTGAAAATTTTCGAGTGAAAACTACGCTAGGCGTTGCGTGTAATTGATTTACATCTGTCGGACTGTGATGAAAATGTCAAATCCATTTGTGGTTTCATATGATTGATTATGCACTGTACAGTACGTGCATATATTAAACACCGTATAAGTGAGCCTAGTTATTGTTATCAGCATAAACTGTGAATATTCATTTGCATAATGCCGCAGGTAAACAGCGACTCGCGAATTTTCTCCTGTATTTTGTTTCGTAGTCTAGAGAACCTGTCGCAGAGTGTTTCAAATAAAAGTTGTAAGTTTCTGTTAGGTCTTTGTGTTATGTTATATGGACGTGTGTTTTACCATGAGCGGTTTTCTACAAGCAAATGGTAGCTTCGATTTGAGCTTGAGGGTCGAGTAGGATTTATGTTAAACTGACATATAAAGGTAAAGTTCACCCTAGAACAGGCCATGAAGGCCCAGAAGGGGAGTAGAGGTATAGTTCTACTCTTTCTTTAACCTCTGCGCTAGATGTGTTTGGGTGGTCAAGGCCACGTCCCGGCCGCTTTACCCCCCGGGAATGACCCGGTACCCATTGTATTGGAGGCTGGGTAGGCCCCAGGGCCGGTCTGGACAGGTGCTGAAAATCTCGCTCCCACCGGGATTGGATCCCCGGACCGTCCAGCTCGTAGCGTGTCGCTGTACCGACTACGCTATCCCGGCCCTCAAACTGACATATATCTAAAGGAAATTTGGTCGAAAACTATTATTAGGTTATAGTGTAAGGTCCTGTCCACTTCCACATTGCGCCATCAAACAGATTAAACAGCGTTCTCATTTTGTGTATTACCGTCTGCGCCTTCCGACAAATTGCTCAGGACGGATTTCTAGCTGCAGGTAATTTTCTGAAGGTCATGCTATACAGGTTTTCGACTCATCAAAGACGTCGAATTTTGCGAGTAGTTGCACATAATGCCAGCAGTGTAGTTTGGCTGCAGGTTGTGCGGGGTTACGTCGGGACGGCCCTGCTGTTCGAAGGCTGACAGTGGCCGCTGCCTCGTCTGAGAACGTTGTAACTTTTCCACCTTTTCTTCCGCTTCCGTGCCCTCACTGCTCAACGTTCTGTGTAGGCAGCCTCTCATTAATCTCCTTTGTGTATCTACAGAATTATGAGTAATTTTTAATACTTATATAATAACGAACTATTTTACTGTTTTCCTTGTGATTTTCCAAACTTATTTGGCCACAGAACTTTTATGGTTTTGAAATGTTCAGACGGAATCTGAAAGGGGTCTGGAAAGTAATTCAGCAGAATCAAGTAAATGACACTTGTTTTCGCACCGAAAAATTGCCACATATAATGCTCAAGCATACGTATGATTTTTCTGATTTATTGCTCTTCTTCTCTGTGTAGTGTCAAGCTGAGCGGTCAAGAGCGTTCCTTCCTCCCTATTTCCTACCAGCACCTTGTTTAAACACCTTGTTAGCTGGAAGTCTGTCTGGCGGGTGCGGCACACACAGTTGAGTAGGGAGCGAGCGGCATGCAAGTAAGTGAACAAGTTGTTATGAACGCGAGCGGGGAAACTTTTGCTATCATCGAAATTTTCTGACGAGACCCTTGCACACCCCGCACGGGACACGGTTTGGGAAACGCTGCACTACACCATGAAGAAATATGGAGGAGTGGAGGTGCAGGGTCCACTCATTATTAGGGTCTGTATTATGTGAATGGCCCGCTTCCTGAGGAACGAGTACGTGGTGTCCTGGATAGGCGGGTGGGTGAGTCCACGTGTGGGCGAATATAAAAATTCTGTGCCGTTGATGTAGAAGGAAGCTCGATCGTAGTGCACCGCAACTGACCGTTGCAGTCCAGCTGTAACGTTTCGAGAAGTGTTTACGAATTCTGTCTTCCAGTCCGTCGCAGTGCGAAGCCTGTGGACGGTGTTTCAATTTGGTTGTCCCATCATTTGACACAATAAAAATAAGTGCTGTCTTTCAGCACGGCTTCTGCGTGCCCCCAGTACAGATTTAAGACCGCGTAGAGACTGAATGCCATTTAAATGGATGCCGTGCAATCACATCTGTAAAGCAGGGAATCAATCTACAAAGGAGATTGGCTGGAGGGGGTGGTTAGCTTGTGCGTAGCGGGGCCGAAGTGCTGGAAGAGGAGGAGGGTTAGAGAGCCCAAGTTGTTTTGTTTCGCTAGGAAGCCACGAGAGGACGTTGGCTGTCGTATCTGCAACTTGGCGTCGTCCATAAAACTTCATCTCCTCTCTCCAGTCATCTAATGTAGCCTTTCCTTTTTTTCCTTCCTCCTGAATTTCTCATCTCTTCCTGCGTCCACTTCAGGTCAGTCTTTACTGATGCAGTAATTGCTCCTGTGCTCTAGATAAGGGAGCTGTAAAGTGTAAAATGTAAAAGTTGGAAAATTAAAAATGTAATTAATCATTTCTAAAAGGGGCTTCTGTAAATGACATACGTGTCGCACCTCTTCCTTGACAGATGGTTGGACGCACTACCCGAAGAATTTTGAAAGAGAAACAGGCTGCTCTTTGAAGAACAGTGGATTAATGTTTGTTGATTGCGCTTCCGACTCCACCATCGCGACTAAATGAGTATTATGCTGTAACAGTTTGAAGCCAAGTGGTATATATATATATATAATATATATATGTGTGTGTGTGTGTGTGTGTGTGTGTGTGTGTGGGCGCTGTCTGCTGTAATATTAATAAATTCCACATTTTGCCACAGTGTGTGTGTGTGTTCATACGATTCACACAGTAAACAGCGATTATTTCCCTAAACAACATTACCCAGTTGGTCGTAATAATGCAGGCAGTGTGTATTTCCTATAATGTAGAAAATGAACGTGGACGAACGTCAGTCTTGATATATCGCTTTAGTATCTGCGAGAAAATAGCGTTACTATTGATTTAAGACGTGATTACTAGCACTGCATTAAAGCTTTAAAGCCCAGTGGTAAATATGTATATCAACTGTTTAATATTTAGAAACTCTGAAAGCTGGCAACGCAGTGTATTTAGATATATGTTTCGTGTGATTCGTACTGTGAATAACAATAATTTCCCTATACAACAGTAACCGGCTGGTTTTTGTAATACTCACGGAGTGCGTCCTCTATGAGGTACGAACTGAGTACTTGTATAATACGTAGATGAATTTCGGGTCCAGTCCTAGGCCGTGCTATGGCTGAGGCGGCTAGTCGTCGGCCTTTTCACCGCGGAGTCACGGATAGGTGGCACTGGGAAAGGTTTTTTTTCCCCCCAAAGTACGTCAGTTTTCCCTGTCAATGTCTTTCCACCAATGCTCCATACTGATCTTCATCTTATTGCTGTACTACAAGCGGGTGAAGCCTTGAACCTTCATACAAGGCGATGGTGGTTCGGATTAGGGGGCGCACTAGACGGAAAAGTACTTTCACACTGTCTTTCTTTCCGGACTC
This sequence comes from Reticulitermes speratus, assembly GCA_021186555.1. Classification (NCBI taxonomy): domain Eukaryota; kingdom Metazoa; phylum Arthropoda; class Insecta; order Blattodea; family Rhinotermitidae; genus Reticulitermes; species Reticulitermes speratus. The sequence continues at coordinate 30,825,958 of JAJKFL010000003.1, read as the reverse complement.
AGTCGATTAGTCGCCGGCATGTCAAAGTGGAGACCCCATTTCAATCCCGGCCCCGCCTCTGTGATATTTGTGATGGAAAAAGCGACACTGCGACGGTTTTCCATCCTAAGTACCATTTCACCAGTGCTGCATATTCATATTCAGTGTCCTGCTGCTGTTATCGTAAAGATACGCGCGCGGATCCTAGGAGACTTAAGATAAAACAGTGCCGTTCTAGAAATCGGGAGCATTGGACAGGAACACCATTCCATTTAATACAGGCTTCAAAGTGTTAATAGCATTTGTCTCCTCATACTTTGAATTAACATTACAACTTATACGTAGAATAAGACTGAAGTTGTGCCCTACATTTTCAGTCTTTTATACTTCGAAACGTGCGATTTGTCCTTTAGGCTTATTGTGTGAGATTTATCCCATTTGTGCACTTAGAATTTTACGATTTTGAGGGTTTTATTACACCATTTAACCCATTTCTTTGTTGGGATTGGAGAAATTGCAGTAGTTAGATGGCAAGAGGACAGAGGTCGTTGAATGAATGTGTATCTAACCCCAAGGAGCAGAGTCACCCTTCAGCATGGGCGTAACTTGGCTAATAACATTGGGGGGGGGGGGGGGGCAAAATCTACCAGGCTTCTACGAGTATTCTGCGTCCCGTAAAATGCAGGGTTTTTGTTTTTTGTCTTTACACAATCCAAATAATCGTTTAGAAAATATTCGTATTTTATATTTGCCCCTCTTCGACTCAGTACCCAAAAAAAAATATTCTTAGGTAGAAAAAATATTGGAGGGGCATTTGCCCCTCCCTTGCACCTCCAAATTACGCATATGCCCTTGAGAAGCTCAGTAGTCAAGAAATTCCCCGCACTTTATGGAACCACAAAGTTCATTACCGTGTTTATAAAAGCTCACCATTTGTTCCTGTCCGGACCCAGAAGATGCCACTTCTCACCTTCCCATCCTCTTTGAGACGTAATGTAATATTCTCCCCGTGTGCGCCTAGATTTTCAAAGTGGTCTGTTTTCTTCATATGTTTTGACGAAAACCCCATATGCATTTATCTTCTGCTCCATGCATGCCACATGCCTCTCTCACCTCCAGTCCTCCTTTTGATAATCCTTATTTGTAATATTTGCCGAGGAGTACAAATAATGCAGTTCCTCGTTATGCAGTTTCCCCAGCCCCTGTTACTTCCTGTCTCTTAAATACAATTATTCTCCTCAGCACTCTGTTCACGAATGTCCCTAGTCTATATTCTCTTCTTAATTTAAAGATCAATTGCTGAGAACGTATAGAATAATTAATGCCTCTGTATTACTTTAACGCTTAAAAAATTAACACAGCTAAACTTAAGATACACTTGAGGAAATAAACCAGTAATAAGTTGTGTTTATGAACGTGAAACAAGCCAGCAGGGAGTGAAAAGTGTTGTGTTGCGTTTGTACTGTCCTTGCCTACCAGGTTGACCGTGTCAACAAATTGGTTGGGTATGTTTTAGCAGTGCAGACCATTAACGCAGTGTTCTTAACTTTTCTCGGCCGAGACCCAGATTGAGTTTGGGAGTAAGCTTCGCGACTCACAGTTCAGTTTATGATTTCAGTGACGCTTTTGTTAGCGGCAGATTGTGCTGCGACGAGACGAAAAGCCGGTCCACTCGCTTCTTCACCACCTGCGTACAGAGCGCTGCGTATGTAGGTCACACTAAACAACTGATCCGTTGCAGAGACATTCCCATGAACTTTGATCAGTTTGATGAACTGAAATATTTGTTTAATGTCTGTAACTTTCTTTTGGAAACGGTGAAGTTTATGTAGCTTATTTATTGTGTCTTCTTTCCAGAAACTATTTCCAGAATTTATTGGGGATCTCTGACTGAGTGAAACAAAGCCACGCCCAAATCAGAATAAATTACGTACACTGGTCTCCAGAAGGCGGTCACTTCCGTGTAAGCTACCACTCTTGGTATATGTCGTTTTGAAAGACGAAAATTTAAAATATTAATCAAAATAACCTGCGTCCAAAATTCCGCGATAATGTCGCAGACGCTGTGGAATTGACGTGGCGCCTTGTTTCTGAATTTCAGCCACGAGTAGAGTCTGGAGACAGAAAATTTTTGACTTCCTGTAGTACGCCTATGCGTCGTCAAGGAAAATTTGTCCTGCGGGAGTTATGCTGGGAGTCTGAGAGTTAAGAGAAAAGGAATGGCGGAACGAGTTTAGATGAGACACATACGACAAGGGAGTAAAATAACGTCCCTACCATAAATATTCATTACGTCCGTCTACGGGTTTGGACTTCTAAACTACATAAAACAGAATGAAGAGAAAGAGTCAAGAAGAAGAAAAAAATACAAGGTCCGAGGAAGCTAGGGACGTCCCTTAACTATTTAACTTCTGCTAACTTTGTATTCTGCTATTGTAACGAATTCGATCGTCTCAGCAACCCGACATTTATAAATCAAGGTGTGTTTGGTACAAGCGACCCCTAAGTATACACTAACTAATAAAAAGTTGCAAGAAACAATTTCATTAATTATGGAATTCAGAGCGAGAGTAATTTTTGCTTCTAATAATCTTTCTGCCCTTAGTTTGACTTGGTGATGGGCATTTAACGGTGGCCGCAGTTTGCTCTACTAACTTCAAGCAAGATCTGCTAATTAAAACTTTTATTTTCATTACGGTGTTTTGTCTTAATGTTATGGCGATTCATCCCGTTGTGTTGTAAACACTGAAACAATAGAACCAACTATTACGTCTGTCGATCACAACTTATATTTTAGTGACACAAAACACACAGACACACACGCCCGCCCGGTAGTGCTCCTCTGAACGAGTATCCATGGATTACTGATTACGAATTGCCTTCAGATATCTATTTTAATATGTCGTGTTTTACGTTACATGTCGATCCACACGAGGTTTTCTATTCCCGGGATTTTTCTCGGGTTCCCGACTGCTTATTTGGTCGGTGATTCTTGCAGTCCATAGATAGTGTACGTTATATACGCCTCCTTACTAGGGCTGGACCGCACGTTCCGCCCTAGCTTAAGGGCATGTTTAGAGTTAAACAGTGTACTTGAGTCGGTGGAGAGTTCAGATACTTTAATATTTAGTGACTTTTGTCGGTCTTCTGCCAGTAACTTCAGAGTTATTTGTCTGTGAAAATACAGAATGGACATACAGTGTGTAGCACCATATATGGAATTTGGAAAGTCAAATTCTTTCTGTTTTCGAGTTCCGTCACAAAGTGTTCGGTCTGTGGTGTTTTGAAGGAGGAACTTTCCGAGAGATAGAGACAGAGAAATCTGCATTTCCTTTCTTCTTTCCACCAGCTTTTGGCGAGTTAGAACAGACAGGGGGTTCCCTGGGGAGCACTTGGCGTAGTATTAACCCCAGGCTTTACCCCCTCGACTACAACGACGAAGCTCCGACCGAAACCCCCTTCATCCCCGCTACTGCCACTTCTAGCCCAGCAAACACTGCTTTCGTGAATCCACGATAACTGCTATTAACTCCTATATCGTATACCATCATAAACGTCTCACCCCACAGAAATACATACAAAATCATAGCTGTTATATACAGAAGGCCATGAGGATAACCCTGGAAAGATTCACTTCAATTATTCACTAGTCTGTTTTATCGCCCTACCGGTATGAGTTTGTCTCTAACGGAAGAAAGGTCGCCATACTAGTGCTATACAATGCGTCAGTACGTACGCATCTCATCGTAACATCTCCGTTGTCATGGTAACAGCCTCCGTGTGGTTTCACACGTCGTACAATTGAACGGTGAGCCAAGTCTCCTGCCAAATGTCTTGAATTCGTTTACACAAATCTTCATCGACCGTGGTATATTTGAAATATGGACAGATATGCAGAAACGTGGTAAATGGGTCTATCTACCAGATCACACGATCAAATCCCAGAAGGCAGTAATGTTTTTCTTACGAAGTTAATGGAAAAGAGTGCAAATGCATTCTAAGTATATGATGCTGACCTACAGAAGAGAATGCACAATGTAAAATGTATCGAATTTAGTTCTAAATATAAAGCAGGCCTGCATGAAGTATGGTTTACTAGTGTGTTATATCTCCTCTAGTCTTCGACGGTTTGTAAATTTGGCATGTTGTAGCTACACAAATGTGCGTCGCATCACGGTTTGGCGCTAAAGAACAGCGCCATGGCCAGTACAAAGCTTTATGCCCAATGACGGTTTGGTGTTAAGGCTTAAGCCGTATCTACGCAGCTTTGTACCTTTCCACGTTTTGATGCTTACGCGTCTGTCTTGTTTGTCGCTGAGACAGAGGTCCGTAGATACACAACTCTGGGTCCATTGACGAGTTGGGGCTTAGGCATGGAGGTGTAGCACACAATTTGACGTCTGTTTACTTTGGCGCTAGGATCCGAGCCATAAGCATGTAAGTTAGCGTTCATTCTCTTTCTGGCTTTCAGCGGCATAACTGTAGTTAGCCTACAGAACTTTGGGGTTTCTCAGTGTTTGGTGCTAAGACATAGATCTGCAGGCACACAGCTTCGCACTTATTCACGATTTCGCCTTTAGGCTCAGAGCCCCGTATCTACAGAACTCTGTGTCCATTATTGCTCGGCACGTGGACACAGGGCCTCAGGTAGCCCACACAGCTTGCGGTTTTTACTGAAGGAACAGAGGCATGGCTACCAATGTGCACACATTGACGGTTTGACGCTGAGGCAGAGAATGCCCATTCATTCTATGGCCTATTGGATCATAACCGTAGAAACACAACTTGTCCATGTACGCTGGAGTACTGAGGCACAGAGCCATAAGTACAAAAATTTGCTCCATATAATGTTTGGCAGTTGTGCACAGATCGCTAGGTACGTAACTGTGTGTCCATTTATTGTGTGGCTGCCGGCAGAAACCGGTAGTAACACATCTTAAGCGGTAGTAATGCGTTATTCACCGCTAACGCGCAGATACGTAAGTAGGCCTGTATAATTTTACACCGCTAACGCACAGATACGTAAGTAGGCCTGCATAATTTTACAGCTCTAACGCGCAGATACGTTAAGTAGGCCTGCATAATTTTACAGCGCTAACGCACAGATACGTAAGTAGGCCTGCATAATTTTACACCGCTAACGCACAGATACGTAAGTAGGCCTGCATAATTTTAAACACCGCTAACTACGCACAGATACGTAAGTAGGCCTGCATAATTTTACACCGCTAACGCACAGATACGTAAGTAGGCCTGCATAATTTTACACGCTAACGCAGTACTAAGTGCCCTGATAATTTTACCCGCTAACGCACAGATACGTAAGTAGGCCTGCATAATTTTACACCGCTAACGCACAGATACGTAAGTAGGCCTGCATAATTTTACACCGCTAACGCACAGATACGTAAGTAGGCCTGCATAATTTTACACCGCTAACGCACAGATACGTAAGTAGGCCTGCATAATTTTTTACCCTTTCACGGTTTGGCGCTCGGGCACAGAGCTGTAACTACAGAGTTTTTATGCTCGATGTTAGACTCGAAATCTGTGTCGTCTGTCTCTTGTGTACGAAAATATAACACGCGTGATAAATGTGTCATACCCTTGTACGGTACAGTTTCATTTGTCCTGTACGATTATGGAATAGGGTGTGCCGATAGACCGATTTTGCCGATAAATATAATGGTGATCAACGAAAAGCTTTTGTAATGTGGGCTGTGATGAAAAGATGAAATTTGAAAAATAAAACATGTTTACAAAGCATTTCAAACAACAAAATATACAGCGCAAAGTTTACTGACTTCCAGAAAAATGAGTACGTTAACTATTACTCAGGGAATCGAAGTTGTAGGGAAAATAGAGGTGTAAATTGCAATGGATCCTGGGAAAATTATACCGCTAAGAGCGCACTTGCTGCCAAAGCGGTGCCGGAAAAAAACATTTTGCACAGTAGGCCTATTTTATTAAATATCTCGTATTGACTTTCCTTCAAATGCAACGCTTTTTGTTGGTTGAAATTTACCAACAAATAATGACAAAGTTGTCTTTTGAAGGAAGATCATGATCTAACAGGAACACACTGTTAGAGTGGTAGCCCAAACAGGTACGTACGTGTAAGCATTGCGACACAATTACATTTTCGGCTGGCAGCATTACACAGAAAGTGTATGGTTGTTTACTGACGAGTAATGTGTAATGGTGTGCTGCGTTAGCAAGAAGAGTTTAGGAAACGCAGGTCTGAGCAAAGCATAACAGTCATGCCTAGAAATGTTTAAAAATCACTTTACTAGAATCATGTTTCGAAAACCGTAAGGTTTACGGACGTAGAGTACTGGGCACGCGGTTTATGTGTCAATTTTCTCTGCAACGTTTGTTCCACACATTATTCGCTGCAACATATTTACAGTGAGTTGCGTTTGCAAGTGCGCGCGGAGGCACATGTAGGACTCCAGGTACAGTGTTCGTTATAGTACGTTGTAACCAAAACTGTTTTTTTAGAGACTGTAGTAAAATGTAAAGTATAAATTTCTTGAAAATCCATTCAGCAGTCGTCGAATTGTTACATGAGTACAGAAAGGCAGACAGATATTGGAAAGCTAACTGGCTCGCCTTTGCTGCTTCGTTGCAAACGCCCCCAAAGTGGCAAAATGCAATCTTGAAGGGGCATTAAAAGACGGGTCTTTTTCACTGACTACGTCCGTCTACTGCGCACTTAGCCTAAATGCAGTACGTATAATCGATTAGACATCAGACTAGAAAGCGAGGCGTTCTGTCTACTCTTTTGGTGGCTCACACTTAATGTATTGGTGTTATGCTAGTAATGGACCCGGGATGGCGCAGTCAGTATCGAGACTAAGCTACGGGCTGGACGTACGAGAAATTGTAGGAGAGTTACGAGTGTCTTCTCCAAATCGCCCAGGCCGGCTTTCGGGACCACCCAGCCTTCTATTGAATGGTTACATGGGGCTTTGTCACCGGGAATAAAGTGGCCGGGGCTTGAAGCTGACCACTTACCTCCTTGTAGTTCCGAGGCTCAGAATGAGTAGAGATATACCTCCACTTCCCCATGCTTTCACAGCGTGCATTGGGATATCTTTATCTATATTGTTTTAGGAATTTTCTCGAGAACAGTAACATATATTTATTTTGTGGCTGTCTATAACGTGTATTAATTACTTCTGTCTGTTAGGCAGTGTAATTTCCTAATGTAACGTTTCCGAAATTTTTAGTGCCTTAGAAACAATTAAAGAAATTAAAGTGAAACTTACGTGCACAATAAAGGTGCCGTATATTGAACTAATAAGTTTTTTAAATAGTTAACTTAAGCTGTTAAGTAACGTGACCTTTAAGACGTTGGAAAAAATATGTATCGGTAATACTGTAAATTGCGAATGTGCGGCGAATGGAGATTTATCTTTTACAAATTTTTGAAAATAAAGAAATATGCATGCAAAATGTATTTGTGTCACATTTGTATGGCGCTGAAACTTGGACGCTCGGAAAGCAGATCAGAAATACCTGGAAAGTACTGGAATGTGGTCCTGGAGAAGGATTGATAAGATCAGTTGGACCGATCGTGTGAAAAATGAAGAAGTATTTTATAGCGTTAAGGAGGATAGGAATATCCTACATACAATAAAAACAAGGAAGGCTAACTGGATTGGTCACATCTTGCATAGGATCTGCCTCTAAAAGACGTTATTGAAGGAAAGTTAGAATGAAGTATAGAAGAGACGGGAAGACGAGGAAGAAGACGTAAGCAGATACTGGATGACCTTAAGGAAACGACCTGATACTGGAAACTGAAAAAGGAAGCACTAGCTCCCACTCTGTGGAGAACTCATTTTGGAAGATGCTATGGACCTGTCGTAAGACAGGCTGTGGAATGATGAAGTAGTGTGTTTCTGCTAATGAGCCAAAGTGAATCATATTGAACGGAATCGACATTTAGCATAGGTTTTCTATAACGAATTCGAAATGTGGCGGTTAGTTTATACTCTGCTACTTTCATAAATTCGGACTGACTGATGAGCATGGCGAAGATGCTAGCAGGTGACTGCGAACGTTTTTCGCTTCATGCCTAAAAGTTGATAACTCCCTACAGAGCTATTGTTCGGAAGTGTCAACACAGGCATTCATATTACAGCAGTCCCGCTGTGTCTTCCGCTTACCTGCACGTCGGGCAGCAACTTTTTACTTGTCCCGTACTACTGCACACTTTTCTTCGTTGTGAAATTGTGTCGTTTGCCGCGCTCAGTCGTCGAACCGAATTCTTTAGATCAGACGTTTTATCTCATGTGTTTTAGTGGGGCAAAGTAGTAACCCGCGGTCTATGGTCACACACACGAAATACGTGTAATATAACCACATATTAACATTTTTACAAGAACTGTGATAACGTTTTTTTTGTGGTGAAGGGCCCCGCAGCAGATGCTACGGACGCACCACAGCCTTAAGGCTTATTGTGCAACTCTCGTGATGAAGATGAAGAGAAAGATGGTTAATTTTTTTCATTTTTCCAAGTAATGGAGCACCGGTGGAATGAAATTGACAGGGGAAAACCAAAGTACTCGGGGGAAAACCCTGTCCCAGTGCCACTTTGTCCACCACAAATCCCACATGGACTGACCCGGGATCGAACCTGGACCTCCGAGGTGGGAGGCCGGCGACTAACCGCCTCAGCCATGGTACGGCCCGTCAAAACGTTATTTGCCCCTATCTGGTAACTGATAATAATGCGACAAAATATTTTATACAGTCTTCAGACTCATGTCATAAATCTGTACCTTTTACACAGTTCACTAGATATTTACGGATTAGTTCTGGCTGCGCGACAGCACTTAACTTTCATAACAGCTTTCTTCAGAGAGAGTGAATTTCTTTATCCTCATACAGCAAAACTCTGCTAGACACTTAGGTTACCAATCACAACTTAACAATTTTTCTGCAGATTTACTTCATAGCTCAGTAAAATTGTCGCTATGCGACGGATAGACCAATCATTTGGTCATGCTTCGAAAAGTTACACCACACACGCACATGAAAATAAAGTAACTAAAATTAGTTACTACCAATCCACACGCTTAATCACCAGAAATTATCTGTTATAATATGTTGTCTTATCTAAGCATAAAAAGGAACAATCTTGGAAGCTGCCCGTCAGCCTTATTAAGATTTCAGAGCAGGCTGCATGCGCCACTAGGGTGAGGGCTTCTTCATGTGTACGTAAAAGAACCCGGTTGACTGCAGGTTTTTATTTCCCTACTGGAAGCATTTTCGTTTGCGTGGGTCATCTCAGGCCGGTGTATATCCCCCTCAAGGGAATCCCTTCTGGTTGCCCTTATTCACTGAACCAAAAGCACCGGTATAGGAGAAAAAAAGCTTTGAACTCAGCAAGCACTTCTCTAAAGGGCCATCTTGTAACCCCAGTACATCCGTCGCCGGTAATCAAAAGCTCAGTACCGTACCCTAACCTACTTCTGTGTTGCCCGTTCGGCCGTTATCGTTTCGATTTCTCCCTTTTGCCCCCTAAAACCAGTGACTTGAACCTTTATCCCATTGGGAATATCAAAATCTTCTCTCCCCTTTCTTTCCTTATACTTGTCCGTCAAATCAGAACTCATAGAGTTGCAAGGTGTGAAGGAGAAGAGCAAGCAGGTATCTGCTTCATCATACGAGAAATGCGTCGTTCACGCGCGAAACCTTAGTGTAGGTACATGTAGAAGTGACGATACAGTAAGGGGGCCTGTGTAGAATAGAACATAGAGACATTTGTGTAGCTTATGATTAGTTTATTTCTCGTTAACAAGAATACAGAACACAATCACAGTATGACGGCAGCTCATAAGCCCTGTGGCAAAGTTATTATATCATTTGGGATCGACAGGAATAATTCGAATTTACATTCATGAAAAAGTTAAGAACGGATTGAATTCGCGGAGTGCTTGCTACCATTGGTTCAGAATCTTTGATGTTCCTGTCCGCTATCTGAAAACGTGAAGACTAAAATATATAGGTCTTGCAGAACTACTGTTGCCATTTATTTTACTAGAATTTGGTCTCTATTTATTTTACATTTAGAGTTCAGAGTCGAATATTTGAACCGAAGAGAGAGAAAGTAAAACGAGGCTGGATAAACCTGTGTACTGGAGCTTTTAATTTGCACTGTTAAAGACGTGCAACTGAGGCGACAAATTCAAGGACGTGTTGGATCGGACGTGTAGCACTCATAGGTAAGATGAGACATGCTTACAAAATTTTAATGGTAAACAGTGAAAAGAAGCGATTAATTGGTACAGTGAGGTATATAGGAGAAAATATTATTAAAATAGATTTTAAAAATGGGACTGCGGTGTGAAGATGTGGATTGCATCGGACTGATTCGGGGGGGGGGGGGATCAAATGACGGCGTAGTGTAATAGAACTTTTGGTTCCTTAACCCTTTGAAAACTGAGCAAACAAGAATTATATTTAAAGACTCAGCTGGTACCGCGCGGTAAACACTCTCCGTCTCTGACAAAAAAAAAACTAATCGGTTAATGCTGTGAGGTGAATAGTGGCTAATTGTTCTGAAAACCATACAAAACACACAATTGCACTCTGGACAGAATATAGCATGTTTTAATGTTAAACCTAATGGCACATAAAGTAACCACTAGGCTTTAAAGGGTTAATAGTGGAACGGAGTGTTGGATTTTTTTTGACTAGTTAGACCACTGTCATCTTTGCGAGGACTCTGATAGGCCCATATGTTTAATATGGCAGTTGCGCTTCAGTATGTCTCTTAGCTGAACAATCTTCTCTAAAGCTATTTGCTTCATTTGTTAACTTCAATTTGTCAGTTATTGCTTGGAAAGTGGTAATGCAGATTAAACACCTGGCATGCTGTCTGAGTGAGAGATTGGGATATGAACTGTGATCTCTCACCTTCAATACCTATTACGGATTTTAACTTGTTACATAATTTGTCGAAACCGCACTCAACTCACCCCCAAAACATGAAGTGGAATTTTATTCGATGGCAGAATCTTCGAAATCTGAACGGGAGGCCTAAAAATGCAAGAGTCTGTAACGTGCATACATTTATTGCCTGAAATAAGTATCCGTCGGACGCGACAGATATAACCTTGACCTCGAACAGCTGGATAGTTGCTCTGCCAAGTTTTTCCTCACTCAGCCTTCGTTCTGCCCGTTATAGCACAAAATAATCGTGTGATGATATGGCACTCAAACTGGCCTCAACGTGTTTATTTCAGACGCACTTTGTCCCTTGGCTTAGAAAGTATCATTAACACAGAATCTTGAGTTTGCTGAACTGCAGCATCAAACGATTAGTTTGTATAAAAATTAGTTTGTAACAAAAATTATAATTTGTGTATGAAATATTCCAGCGCCAGTATTGCGGATGTCCCAGCTCAGGGTATAATCCTTGATCATAAAATTATCCTGATGATTCTCTGAATTACCTTGACATTGTCCCTTTTTTTACTGTAAGCAACATTGTGATATTTTGTTGTACGTCCGTCTTCTCTCTATTGGCTATCATATTGACAGATATTTTACTTTTGAGCGTACTTATTTTGAGAGCATTATTATGTGAGTGAGCCGATCCCAGTGTCCGTGCGCTCTAAGGCGTGGATCTTCGGCCGCTCGCTTACTAGGATCGTGGGTTCGAATCCCACCGGGGGCTTGGATGTCTGTCTCTTGTGAGTGTTGTGTGTTGTCAGGTAGAGGTCTCTGCGACGAGCTGGTCACTCGTCCAGAGGAGTCCTACCGACTGTGGTGTGTCTAGAAAAAGTGTGTGACCATGAAACCTCGACGAAACGAGGAGGCCTAGGCACATATAAGGCTGTCGAGCCATAGGAAAAAAAAAAAAAATATATATATATATATATATATATATATGAGTGCGTGTGTGTGTGCGCGCGTGTGTGACGAAAAGAAGGCCTGGAATTCAGCTCACCCCTTTATCAAATTAGTGTCAAAATTAACTAGCCAGTTTATTCCTTGAAAGTGGGTGAGTTACACACAAAATTTGCGTGGCCCTTATCAGGTTTTCGTTAAATCAGAAATGATGCCTTTGACATGTCCTTTTCATTCACTCTACCCTAACGCGTAAACGTGAGACTGGCTGGTCTTTTCTTTCGTGCCTGTCCTTGTGTTCTTATATTTTTTTTTATTTCTTTTCAGTTGTTGGCTTAAATGATATTTATGTATCATTTTTAGTTTGATCAGTGAGTGAGGGAACATTCAATTTTATTGCACTGCTGTGTTGAATAGGGCACAATGTTAATGACAACAGAGTTCTCATTGAGTTCTAAAAGCGTGCACTTAATTACTTGTCGATATTTACATTACAGCTGAAACAGTTTTGTTATTAAATTCAGTTTAATGTATTTAAGTTTGGCTGGTTGTACATAAATGCTTAACCCTTGGCAAGGCGCTCCCTTAAGAAGAGCTTTCATCTCTTGAAGGTGGAGGCTGGAATGGATGCCAGTAATGAACGATGCCACAGAACAAGTATTGATTTTAAATTGCCGCCTTCTTTCGTTCTTTCTTTCCAACCCCGACTTTCAGCCCCTTCTTTCTTCCTCCAGCATCCCTTTCTTTCTCTGGAACCGCTAGAGAAGAGGATGAGATGTTATTGCACCTGTCCTCTGGTGAGTACAAAGCGTGTTTGTTTTCTATATCGTACTAGTGTTTATAAGATTCAATTTAAAAATGGAACATTCTTTATACACAGAGGTACAGGTGCTGTTGCCAGTTGTTATTCAGGAAAGATTTACATTGTATTGGAAATGTTGGAGGGAAGGAGTAGGCTACATGCTTGTTGTAGGTTCGACAGTGGGGTCTGAGTTGTCAGTTGGGCAGGATGTGGGACTGTTATCTTGTTCTGCTTTCATGTGCTGCTATTTTGGGCTCTAAACTCTAGTTACTAAAATTGTTCAGCTCTGCTATTCCGTTACTTTTTCGTAACAAAAACGGAGTGTGATTTGTATCGTGGTATCTCCTACAGTCTTCAGTGTTAGATCGCTTTATGCATTACAGAATATATGAATACACGTGTTTGTAATGATGCATTAATAGTCGAAGTGTATTGCTAATACAGAGTTTGAAGTCCCTGAATATTAGGCAAAAAGGTTAATTTTTTTGTCTCAGATTCCATTTTGAGCTGAAAATAAAAGGAAATGAAAAATTGCCTACGTACCGCGCGCTCACACAAACACACACACACACACACACACACACACACAACAGCTTCCAGGACTGTACTTCACGTCATTGTCAAAAATATTCAGTAGAAATGAAATATGTCGATTTATGGATGTTTATTGACATCCGTGCAATATTTCTTAACGCTATTTCGCTTCTTTATTATACGCAACAAAAATTTGTGTTAACTGAGTTGGATACTTGGGAAGCACGATGATGATTCCGCTGTGCGAAGCAGAGTAAAAGTTTTCTGCTAGTGCTTGTTTGCTGTAAGTGCTGTACGGCCTAAGTAGCTCAGCTTTCCGTAGGCCTATTATTGATTTCCGGATGAATTTTATGCATTAAAGTCCGCCCAAGTTATATTTTTGTGTTGAAAATTTAATTACCCCAGAAAGAAAACTTGTAATACGTTGTGAGGTTTTGAGATTCTCATAGCGGCACTGAAAAATACCATCTTCTGGGATATGACGCAGTGTCATCTGGTATAACTGCGAACGAATGTGTATTAATGGAGTAAAATTGTACAGGATTGGCCGCTGATGCCATAATTTGGTATACATTTACCAAAGTTTTTGAGGAACCAACTGCTTCCATCTTCAGGGTAGAATAGTGTCTCTTCCCAGAAAACTGTACACATACTCTTCGTTCGTAAAGTGTTATTTACACGAGGTGCATGAAACAAAAACATGATGGGAACGTAATGCGGTCAGCCCGTTCAATTGTTATCTTGTTTTAGTGCCGCAGCTGTCTTACGAATTTTTATTAAATGTGTATTTGATGTGTTTGGCGTGCCATGTTAAGTTTGATTATGCACTTCCAGTGTAACACCTATTTTGTATAAATTTCAAATTTAACTTCATCACTTTCTCCAAAAAAGTGCATTGTAGAAAAAATTGTATATGGTTGAACATGTAGATATAATAAAGTTATATCTTTCATTTCAGGTAATTTTCGGCGTGGCGCACATGTATGAAACATGGGTCTTCAGCATTAGGAATGTGGTTGTGTATTGGCAGTTCCTAGCGCTTATGTTGTCTGCCACATAATTGCAGTACAAGCTTACGTACGCGGAAAGAAATCAGCAATCAAACTTTGAGCCCTTTCGAAATTATAGAAACACTCGCTTCTAAAAATTTGCCTGTTTCTAATGTCTGTGTGTAAAGTGTTTAATGACGTGCACAATCAAGATAATTCATAGGACTGTTTTCTATAGCTTTGATAGCAGTTGTCATCTAAGCCTGTAGTGGTTTGTGGTAGAAATTTTTAGCCATTAGTTCTGCCACGCGACTGGTTTATATATGCAGTATATGACCAATGAGACTAGTGTTTCCCAGCCAGGGTTCCGCATAACATCATTAGGGGTTCCGCTAGAAATCGTGGAGTAAGTACGTTACCATTTTTGAACACCGCGAAAAATTCCAAATATACCTCGAAATATAGCGGGAATTTATGTCCGGTAGTTTGCAATACTGGAATAATCTCTGTGGGCTACCAACTGACTCTTTGTTTTCTAGTCTGTAAACGTTTTCATATGTAGGGGTTTTTCGGGATATGAAAAATTGTTTTATGGGTTTTTCCATGGAAGAAATGTTGTGAGACACTGATTAAGACAATAGAGGAGTGCAAGATGGATTACACTTTACATATCTTATTTTAACAGAAGTATACGACCGTGTCTTTTCCCAAGTCGAACTGCATATTGGTCCATATTTCAGGTGCAGTACGTCATCGTCTCCATAAGAAGTAAACAGAATGTGCCATACGTATATGGCTGTAGAGAGAATTTATAAAGGTCGGGTTCAGCTGATTCGCTGACCTTGGCGCAGGAAAGCGAGAACTTACGGACATCCCTTACTGTCGCATGAAAGCGTCTTCTGTTTTTACAATATATGGGGTTGGGCCGGAAAGTCAATCTGAAAGTAATGGATCCAATATTATATCCGCAGGATCGAAACCTAGTTGTCCAGTCCGGAACAACCTGTCTTTATCACTAGAGCTATTATGAATCAGAAAACGTCTCAGTATTAAGTTCATATAGATTTTAAGCCCTGGAAAGAAAAGGGCATGTACTTTCATGTGCTTCAGTGTGTGTGGCGAGACTAGTAATAACTATAGTACAAAATAATAAATAAAATACTTAGTGATTCATTTTTGAGCATGTTTTAGACAAGTCCAGCTTTCAAATGCGTTAACCTGTAATGCCCTGTGGTTACTATATGTACCACCAGGTTTAACACTAAAAGGCACATTTTGCGTATGCAGTGTGTGTATGTCTTCCATATCATTCTCACAATAAACAACCTTTTTCTGTATACAGCATTAACCGAGTGGTCTTCCTGATGGAAGCGCACTAAATCCTTTGTGAGGTACGAACCCGGTAATTTTCTTGATCTTAGTACTGCTGTTAGAAGAACAAGCGGGCGAAACCTGGGAACCTTCAAACAAAGCATAGGCCTACTGTTTCGGACATCGGGGAGCACTTGACGGAAGTGTAATTTCATATTATTTTATTTTATTCTTAAAAGTTTTAAATACTGTGTGATTTTAGACTTTTGCGTTATGCAGTGTTTTAGTATGGTAAGTATACAACCAAAATTTTATACACAATTTATACGCGTGTTTCGATTTTTTTCTTACCTTGTTTTACATGAGAACCGAAAATGTTTCGTCATATATTACCATAAACCATACAGTAAATTAAATTCGAGCGGTTGCCACGCTTTCTTTGCGTTGTACAAAAAGAGTTTTAAGAAGCTGCACATTTTGGAAAAAATATGGGGTCCGCAAATTGGGCTACTGTTGCTCTTGCCCGTTAAGTTTGTATAAAACCATTGGCTGTGTTATCACTAACAGAAAATTTATTAAGTACGTACTTGTTTTGGTGTTGACTTGCATGGAATTCTGTCATTAGTTAAAAGTTATGAAGGGAAGACAGACACAGGCGTGGTGACCCATATACTTGTCTGGTGCCCACGTGACGTGTTTTCCGGGTCACAAATCCTGTTTGTAGATAGTTGGTACGTCTGCTTGGACGGCGGATCGCCGTTGCAAGGCGTTTCCTTACACACGTTGCATACATTCATCATCCATGCTTCGAGTGGTATTCGAACCACGATCCCAGTGTTCGAGTGGCAGAAGACAACAAAGCACGTCTTAAACCGCATTATTTTGACACCACGAGTATGTAATGTCTTACAACAACAGGAAAGTAGAAGGTGCACTGTACGTACAGTGCGTGGATAAAATATATTGATTGTAAGTTAGGCTACATGCAACACTGTACCTTTGTAATTTCTTCTTGTGATTAATTGATACTGTTTATTAATGGCCCAGGAGGGGCCGAAACATGTAGGAGATAAATTTTATATTGCTTTCACCGTGCATTTTCACTTAGTATTCAGTAACCAACAAATGCACACACTCAAACTATTTTATAGTTTTATTAGTATCACCGAATTCCCCTACACATGTTTCGGTCCGTAGACCATCTTCAGGGGGTTAACAAGCTACTACACTTCACATCGCATGTTAAGTGTGCCGTAGAACACTCTTGTTTCAGAAGTAAGTTGTAAAAACACATTTAAATTTGTAAAATATGTAAAACTGTATAGTAACTTAAGATTTTATCGTATAAAGTTAATAGTTAAAAAGTTAAAATAGCAGTGTTGCTACTTGATGCATAAAATCGTGGTTTTGTATGTGCTGGTGATTATAAGTTGAGTGGTACGAGCTCGTACCACTCAACACGACAGCACAGTTTGAGTGTGTGCATTTGTTGGTTACTGAATACTATGTAGGAGATAAATTGTAGACCGGGTTTGCTCCCTAATTTGATGTATATTTTTTGGTGTAATGAAGATTATGCAATAATCTGATATGTAAGTAAAGTTTTCTTTATCCCTTTTTTCCTATCCGGAAAACGCCCCACAGAGGGATCTTTTCAGACTTACGTAGGCCCTGCAGGTAGGCGTAAGTCCTGGAGAGAAGCGAAAATCTCCCGTACCCACACCGTGTCTTCACCTGGTGATAGATGCCCCGTCTCAGTAATCTTCACCACTGATACACGTGCTCAGACTCCAGATACCCCTCTTTTGTGTCTTCCTTACCTTCTTTTCTGCTAATAAAAACCCTCGAACGGCCAAAAGAACTTTTATTATGTGGCCAAGTTAACTGTGCCTTCACTTCGAAGCGCGAGTTTTCGGTTCGTAACTTGTAACACATGCCTATTAACAACGCGGGCGTTTAAGGTGGGCAAGCTGTACCTTACCAAAAATCGTGTTTAGCGTTGTGATAGTGTACTGTAAGTATACGCTATATACACATTTCTTAAATTCCAGTTTAGGCGAAGTCCGTTAAGCCAAATTACCAAATCAGATTGTTGAGTCCATTTCTCTGGTCAGCAGATTTTGATCGTACTCACGAGCGGGCTTGTGTAGTGGTGATTGGTTCGAATTGGTTGTACTCGCTAAACACTTTTGTCACTATACGTAAAATTTCGACGTACTTGTATATCATCATACTGTCTCAGCATTCATGTTGTGTTACTGAGCAATAAAAAGTTGTTCAGTAAACGGACGTGTTCCGGCTCAGTTTGTTTGTATAATTGATGTGCTCATTTTAGACGTGTTCTGGTATGTATGCTCTCTCTTCGTTTTCACTGGCGTATTAACTACATTTCGTCTCCCGTTTGGTATAAATTTAGAAAAGAATGTTGGGTACCTGATACGGGGTACTTCCCCCTCCTTCAGAACCCTTGCTTTCTTATCACACACTCTTGTTGCAAGTTTAACTCACTTTATACTCTCTAACGTCTGCTGTTGGAAGAGCGTCTTTAAACAAAGCGCACGTACACACACCTTTTTAGACCGGGCGTATTGAAGAAAATACCAAGTGTACAAGTCAGGGCAAAAAGGATGTATATGTAATACCATGTGTGTCCGTATTAACTATTCACACAACACGCTCGGTTATTTTCTACGAAACCGCTGAGAGTAGACGAGTTGCTACCCACAGTGCATTCGACTGCTCGTGCGAACACGTGTAGACGTCCTGACGTATAAATGATGTATGTAACTACACAACAGTATCTGACGTGACGAAAATCACCAATACTCCCCGCTGACTTCGCCTTCTTCTTCAATTGAAGCTCTCGATAGATGATGCAGTCTGTTCTTCTTTCTTCAAAATTAGAAATCAAAGATCATAAGAAAAGAGAGCTCTATTACATTATGAAAAAACGTCTTCCCCTTACTTTCGTAATGAGACATTTAAACTAAGGTGTTTGGAATTTTCATTCGTATAATTCAGTTACAGAACTCTTAGTTGGGGGTCTGCTGTAATTTAAGTGAGTTAGATTATTTTTTCATTATGTGTTTAAGTTCGTGCGATGCGTCTGAGTTCTTTTGTTGCACTCGCCTTTTCAGAATATTTGAAATTTGTAGGCTGCTATCTAATTTCGTAGACATTCAAGTGGATATGACAGACAGGAACAAAAGTGAATAAACTGAAATTCGAGACGCAGAACGGTGCCGTAAGAATGTCATATGCATCCATTCAGATTAGTCGGTTAAATCAAAGTTGTTACTATACGAGTATTCTGTTGCCTGCATTAACATTAAGAATCTCTGCTTTTTTCCCACACAGTGTATTTGTATGTAATCGTATGTTACAATAAACAACGGCTATTTTCGTAAACAGCAATAATAGAGGTGCAGTGCGTTTTCTGTGAAATAGGAACTGGGTTATTCTATAGCATACAGCCTAATTCGGGTGACTTTTATGCTTCGGAGGGGTTAGCATAACTTGTGTTATTCTTTTCTTAAAGTGTTTCTTTTATGTTACAGGTTTTATGTAATTACAAGTTTATATTCCCTTACTGATGGTTTCCTCCTCTAAATGTCATGTTACATGCTCTTTCTTTGAACAGTCTTAAAAATAATATTCTTTATAAATTATGTCGCTTTTAAACAGCACAGCATCTGGATCGGCTAAATTCTATGAAAGATTTTATAAGGAGGTTTAATTCGTTTTCTGACCACAGTTTGCTGTCCATCTCAAATGAGGTACATTTACGTCAGTTAATCTAGAAAAGCCATCAGTTGTCAAATTAATCTTGGCCGCATATATATATTGGAAGGTCCTGCTGTAAGAGAACAAAGCAGTTTTAGCAGAACTTAAATGACGTTTCCTGTTTGTCAGGTGAATCAGCCGCTACGATGAGGGCAAAAAGAAGTGTGTGTGTGTTATACCATGTTAATAACGGCCCATTTTTGCATCGTTTCCACTTAAAGACCCGCTGATCCCCATTGTCTACAACAAACTTGCCACACACAACCGAATTGTTTTCGGTTTTTGTAATTGTGAATTTACTATCTACCCACTACAAAACTTCACATTCGTAGCTGAAATGTTTCATTAATAATTGCTGTCAATTTCAAATCTAAACGTAGATTTCTAACGACTCTTATGTTGTTGGTTTACATTGTGCAAGAATAATTTGGTTGAACCAAAGTTTCATTCCATAACTACTACATATTAAATTACTCGTGCAGAGAACGATCGGAAATTTACACAGTTCTTGCATGAGCAAACTACTGTGGTGGAGGAGGGGCGAGGTCTCGCCGTGACTCTGATTAAACCAATGGCACTGGGTTTAGCTGAGCAACCTGGTGAATGTTTTCTGTGTGGGTTATAGCTAGGTCCCCTGCGAGCGCGGTGTCTATTAAGGCAATTAGGCAAAACTCGTCTCGGCGGAGTTGACGTCGCAGTAGTTAAAGTGTCGTCACGGGAATCGGTCACTGTCCCCTCGCTCTCAAACTTTTCTGAAAACTCTTTATGAGGGAAGGGACACATTTAGCAGTCTGCGCAGCGAGTTTGTGGAATTAGAACGACTTTTCATGTTTAGGCGTCTGAGTCCCAACGCGCCTATAACGTTAAGCACTTGGCTTCTTAAAAGAGGCGTTGGAAGCATTGTACAGTTAATTCGGTATATGCAGTTTAGTTGGATCAGTCGGTCTACCCTACAGATCTCCGATCACACATTTCCTGGGTGATTCGATGTTGGACGGAACTGCGTTGTGTAGATTATCTTGATTCTGTTCCGTTTACACAACCACAAAATATCTGCGATTGTCACTCATTACTACAAGATAGTTATGCTTCAGAGGTTCTGCCTTGTAATAAGGTAGACTTTCCTATGTAGCGAAAACTAAAATATTTGTACATGGGACTACTCAGGAACAAGTGTAACAGCTACAATATGAAAATTAAAAATGTCTATTCGGAAAAATGCTTATACATTCTTTTGGTCGAGAAAACTGATGGGAAACGACAACCTGGAAGATCGAGGTGTAGATGAGTGGATAATATTAAGAGGGGACTTAAGGTCACAGGATGGGACAATCTGAACTGAATCTGTCTGGCTGAGGAGAGAGACCAGTGATTGGCTGTTATGAGCACTGTAACAAACCGTCGGTTTCCATTAAAGGCGCAGCTTATCGACTGTTAATATTTCAAGACGACTTCTTTCCATTGAATTGTTATGGGAAAACAAAGGAGTTCTGAATAGGTCGCATAAAGCATACTTTCCACAGACCTTAGTCACACAAATCATGCGCTGTTAATACCATGTTTAGATAGTACATATTCATAATCTGATAATAAAATGCAGTTCAGCTCATGAGTTACTCATGCGCAATC
Source organism: Reticulitermes speratus (assembly GCA_021186555.1). Classification (NCBI taxonomy): domain Eukaryota; kingdom Metazoa; phylum Arthropoda; class Insecta; order Blattodea; family Rhinotermitidae; genus Reticulitermes; species Reticulitermes speratus. Next base: position 30,805,066 of record JAJKFL010000003.1, on the reverse strand, counting down.
GATTTCACGACCCGAGTCGTATTGGAGTCGGATTTTTATTTTATTGCTTCAGTAGATCTAATAATGATGGTGGTGGTGGTGGTGGTAGTGGTAGTGGTGGTGGTGGTGGTGGTGGTGGTGGTGATGATGATTATGATGGTGATTATACATTTTTAAGAGAACTTGAATTCCGATTTAGTCTATGTTAAACGTGTCCGCCAGAACCTCAGAATTTTTCACCGTCTCCGTGTTTGGAATTGTGTGGAAGCTGTAGAGGGTAAAGGAACGGGGAATAGAACTGAAATTCTTGAGCCAAATAAGGACGAAAATCGCACGGAATCGAATGTATGTTAGAATTACATACATAAGCAGAGAAACTAAACGTATGACTAAAATTTTCAAAACTCAAATGTACGAATTTTATTTTTCTAAGAAACCGAAAAAGGTTTTTAGGAGAAAATTAGGTGATCGAAATTTGTTTCAAGGTAGTGTAATATGCCACCTGCAATAGCATCAGTGGCTTTAATGGTCAGAAGATCTGGATACATGTACCAGGTACTTTCACTTATGGTCAGAAGATCTGGATACATGTACCAGGTACTTTCACTTATAAGAGGCTTCATGTTCAGTTTCGAACGGGCATTTTCCACTAGTTAAGCTAGTTAAGAGAAATCGTAAAGTAAATTACAAAAAAGACGTATCTGTCTTTATACATTGATGATATTCAGCCCCTTCCCGCTCCGCGTGAGGCGATATTAACAAGGTGTTTCACGACGTTCGAATCAGTTGCACCTAGGACCTCAAGTTGGCTGCTGTAATGACCCATTGAGGAAGTGAGACTGCAGACAGTGAGGGTCTGGCTCGTCTACGCGATGATAGTAATTGTGTGCCAATGAACACAGCTTTTGTCGATCTCGAGTTTAATTGTAGTATTTGTAGGGTGAAGAAGAGAGCAGCTTGCTGTGCTGAAGAGAATAGAAATTGTGATAAGGGAAAACTTGAGCGTTAGATGAAATGTAAATTAATGCAACAACCTATGGAGCGACGTCGATCGCAGTGACGTAGTCGTTGAGGCGCCTACTCTGTTTAGCTGCTCGGACACATGATTGTTGGTTCGAAACCCATTCAGGGCTTAGGAGTAAGTGCAGGCCTTGTTATGGGCCGACCAGCCGTCAAATGTTTTAAGGGTCTATAATTGTAGAAGTTAGACTGGTGTGGAACTGAGCACAGACCTAATTCCTGATGGCCGAAGAATAAGAAGAAATAGAAGGAGGAAGAGGAGGAGAAGACTGAAGAAGCCTGACGAAGACGCAAGAACTCTGTAATTAGTAACTACGTCCGTTGCGCTGATCACCATAAGCCTATCGTCGGATTACCCCGAGTCAATCCAGTCCAGTTTACATCTTTACAACTTACATAGTTATGATCCTTTTTAATGTTGTCCTCATGCTTACGACTGGAACTCCCAAATTATGTCTCCCTTGCATGTCAACCAAATGTCTGCGCGAATTTCTTCTCTTCGTCGTGGTTGCTACACGTCCCGTCAAACTCATCATTCTGTACTCGATCGCCCTAACTGCGTAGACGAGGATGCAAATTATGAAGCTTCTTGTTCTGTAATTCATTTTTCCTTCTTTTATAACGTCATGTATTTTAGGCCGAAATTCTCCAGCTTATGTCTGTCGAAGGTCCTAAATGTGCGTTTCTTCTTACAGAGCGATAGATCAAGTTTCTCAGCCGTAGAAATTAGGTAGTGAAATCATACTTTTTAATATAATCTCCTGATTTTAGAGAGGAGGCGAGTAAACCTAAAGTTCTTGAGTTGAAGCTGCTCTTTTTTTGATCATGATTATCATTTCGGTGTATTATTGCACCTCTTAAATGTTTTTCAATTTGCCTCGTTTCAGAGGGTTTGTTAGCAGGACTCGGTTTGTAATTTTCTTTTATTCCTGTGATGAGACAATTACCTACTGGTCTACTTAGTAGCCTCAGTATTTATAGCTGTACCATCCTTCTTACTCGTTGCTTGTGGAGTTTGAGGGTTGTGCCTGTTAAGTAATTATCTTACACATTAGTAACTGACATGTAAGGAAGACAAATCTAGGTTCCTGTATTGCGTTGTGTTCCATATTGGCTGATGTCACTTTTATTTTAATTTAATTTCAGAATTTTGCCTTCGTTTTGCTGCTCTAGCTTGCCTTGGTTCTTTCCCAGTCACTACAAGTTTAATTTTATCAATTTGTTTTGTTCGTACTTTGTTAGCTTTCCCGGTGTTTAAACCGACTTTAAACGTTATCTTTTAAGCGGAATTAGAATCAGAAAACAACTGTCTACAGAGGATGCTAATAGTTTTCAGCCAGTCCAGTACAACCAGCCGTAACTGCTAAAGTCGTTTTGTCTGTGAAGTACATTGCCACTAATTAATACTGTTGGGTGACATATCCACAGTTTTGTTTACAATTACATGCAAATAATATGGGTTTAATGTTCCGAGATTAAACCCTAAAAGGAATTAGAGCTCTAATGTATTTGGTTTTTATTTTATGATTTTTTGAAGAGTGTTGTCAGCAGCTCAGGCTGTTTTGCGTCGAAGATACCCGCTATGCATGATAGTCGGGGTTTCGTGTCCAAGATTCAAACCTGGCACTCCCAAACAGGTCTGAAGTGTCACAACTTGAGCTATCGTGTTCGATCTATCTTCCAGTACACCGTACTGTTTCCCATGAAAACGCAACGTCACTTCTTATCACCACATATTCAGATACTGCAGTTGGTGTCGGCGTGCGGTGCCCTGAACAACGTGAGCTGTAATGTGTGAACAAGAGAAGCAGCTTAGATCAGGTGGATTCCTGGCACAAGCTGCTCATAGCACGTTAATCTTTGTAGTATTAAAGTTGCATTTCCAAACTGCGGCCTCCGATTACCTTACTAACGATTCTTGTATGTATTTTTTCATTGTACTCTTAGATACTACGATTTTATCTTGGCCCTGTGTCAGTGGTTTGTAGAGGAAAGAAGGTGATGTGGCAATCTTCCAGCACTGTTTTTCTAATTTCCTCTTTGTTCTTTGTCGTCTTGTCTGTCTGTAAGAATGACACAACCTCCCCAGTTAATTGTGGGTTGTCGTTTTCAGAATACCAGAAAAAAACCATCAGTTCCAGCAACCATTGTGAGAAGAAAGATGGAAGGTGGGTGGGATTAAACATGAATGCTAGGGAGGGGAAAGTTTATTTAGCAAACCTGGCAAGCCTGCTTTTGTGGCAGCTGTAACGAGTCAAAGCAATTCCACGTGTTAGTAAAAGAAATTAACCGTAGCGGCAAAACGCGCGCTTTCGCCAGTGCTTCGTAACGTTTATACATTTTACACAGCGGAACTTGTGTATCAGTTTCAGTACCTTGTGGAGTCCGTATACGAGTATTACGGAATTTCGTGTCGTTTGATTCATTTCTTGATAAATGCATGACACGCCATTTCATTACTCTTTTTAATGCACTTTTTACGAAACGCCGGTTTTTGTTTTTAAAATGTTGATCCTAACAGTTCGGTTTTCTTTTGAGCCACAGCCACTTTGCTTATATCTTTGCCGTGATTTGTCGGAGTCCGACGGTCATTTTATTGTTGATTGGTTATCGCACCTGGCTCTTTGTTTTCGGGTTCAAGGTTTAAATATCGGCCCTGAGACCGGATGTTGCGGTTTTCCTCAGTGGCTGCCGGCAAGTACCACGACTCTCCTCGTCTTCTTTGACGTTAGTCTTACCATTCTGTTCATTGTGTACTAGGCATGCTGAAAGAATGCGGTTAAAACGAAAATGCTAATGGAATCTTTCTTCAGACAAAGAGAGTGACTAGTATGTCAACAAATATATGCGGTATGAGATTTGAGGTTCTCACGGCTGTAAATTTGTACATTACGATACTGTGAGTTGTAAACGGCTAAAGTAATTGTCAGAATTGCACAACTTATTTAGGAGCGCACCTAAAATGCTTTCACATAATCTATGTGACACACGCGTATCAACACATGAACTGTGGTGTGTCGATGCTTACCAGCCTACTCCGTACGGAGGTGTCTGTGTGGTGATAGAAATACCATCATAAAGCACTTAGAATGTGTGTGAGTGCAGAACAATGTATGTTGAGTCTGCAGCAGCGTGCAAGTGTGCCAGTTCTATAACTGAGCGGAAATGCACACGACTCGTGCCAAGTCTGATCCTGAACTGGACTTCCATGTAATCGTTGCGTTTAGATAGGGGTGTACAGCATGCATTACATTCTGTTACTTGCCGGGTACGGAAAGTGGCAATTTGTTATGTAACGACTCGATTTCTTACTGATGGCTTAACTGCTTACTAATTAGTGAGCAGTGTCCGTTAACTACACGAGTAATTAACCAACTAACTCAGTTTACTCTTTCCGTTTTGCAAAGTAAGGAAATGTGTGTCACATAACCGAGTCTCATGTGTCGAAATTATTACAATTGCAGGAAATTCTTGTTTCTACTGAATACAGCGACGTAGTAAATTGGTACGGTGCAATGTACTGCAAATGATGCACTCTTCCAAGAAAAATGTACGGTATACGAAGCAGTGGGTTTTGTGTATTCTACGTAGATTCATGTGACAGAGCCCCCTCTTACTACATTCCGCAATTGCATTTTGCTCATGTGTGTGACTTGACATTGTATCTGCATATATTAGCAGTTTTTGCTTCAGGATAATTTAATTTGCCGTTGCTTTCGAGACAGTGTGGGCCTACAGGTAAGTTTGAAATGGGTAATGGTTCAACAGGAACGAAACGGTATACCTGCAAGTTGCAGCACGCGTAGTAGGTAATTCTAGCAAGTGCAAGATGTAGGACTTTGCTGTGTTCTGAATAGTGATGATTCTGTGCACACATACACACGCACGCACACACACGCGCGCGCGCGACCGATGAACCTTGATTCGATTCCCGGCAAGGAACAAGACTTTATCCAAAGCGCCCAGCCTCCTGTTCAGTGAGCACCGTTGGAGCATTCCTCAAGGTTAAAGCGGCTGGGACATGAAGCTGACTCTTCACCTCCATTAAGTGCGGAGGTTCAGAATGCGTGCAGCCTTACCGCAGTATTTTTGCTGTGTTTGTATCTTGTTGTTGAGCGATTGTAACATAATTCGTAACACAAAATTAGTACTTTAGAACTGGGCCTTTGGCACCTGTTGTGTTTATGATTGTAATAACAGCCTAATTAAACGTTTCCATTATCTTAGTATTGTAATTGAACTGTGTAAAAACTGACACTGTACCAGATGACTAAACGAATCAAGATTCATAATCAGTCATCCTGGCACGATCTACGGATTATACTGAGAGATCTGTGGAGCAAACGACAGATGTGCGCCAGTACCTGGCAATCTTTCTCTGACCAACGGGAGTGTGGTTCTGTTTGAAAGACTTCAGAAACTTTTATTTTTGTGTGTGTGAACAGGAGTATAAGACTGACATACTAATAAACAAATTCATTAGTTCAGTACAGTTTACTTCGAGGAAAAACTGGGCAAAGAACAGGCGCTGTCGGTAGTATTTCATTCGAACAGAGCTTAAAAAGTATCCTACCAGCGTAACTGTTACGTCTGTTCTTCGCACCATTTACGTTCGGACGCCGTCGGAACACTATCTTTCCTTCGTCCTTCCTTTTCCCCTATGTTATTTTTCTTTTCCTTTCCTGTTTTTTTATTTACTGTATTTATTAACTCCAAGCACGAGGGGAGACATTTAAAGATATTTAAATCTAATACACTCTACGGCGTTAGATATTTCAAAGGATTAAAAAAGTGAAAGTTACCCCTGCATACTGCGAGGGTTTAGAACCTTTTTAGGAAATTCTGTCTTTCTATACTAGAGTCTCGGGCTTCGTTTCCCTAGCGTTTTACCGGTACTAAAATTGTTAATTGATTTTCCTTACTTGTGGTCCGACATTTTATCACTGTTTGTGCCCTTGACGCCTTTTTTAAGCAAAATAATCTTAATTTAGTGGTAATGCACAAATACACACGCTTTATAAATGTGACGCTAGTTCTTCTCTTAGATATCCCACATCGAGTGACGGTATATTATTCTTATGGTTTTTATTCGTTTGTTTTAGGTAAGTGACACGCAGAGTTATGACTACTGCTGTTAGACAACCCAGTAAGCTCCTCGTCCAAATGGGAAGTAACAATCAGTTGTCAGGTGAGTCAGTCATATAAGAATTAATTGGTCTTATTTTGCTTTCTGCTGTTCTTTTTTGTTTTGTTGCGTTGGCAAGAGCATTTGGCGCTCACTAAAGTAGACATTTTTGAGCACAATGGATTGTATTGTCTGTGATTTGAGAATGTCCAGCCAATTTACTGTCTGTTTGCACAATGAGATAATACATATGAGCAATAGCTACCTTGTTTCATTGGCGACCCGGACCTTAACCAGATGTCTCCTTAATTGCAGACAAGAAACTTGGGAGAATAGTTACAGCGCTTCCTTTTGCATAAATGCTTTTGTGTGTAGAGAGGGTAGCTACAGTTGTAACTCCTTGCCTTAGTTCTGTGCATGTTTATCTCTAGTAAGTTTATAAATTTATTCAATAATTTGCATGCTTTTACTTCTTACTGCCGGGATGACGGATTTGAAAAGCGGGTCACACGGCACATACGGAAAAAGTTTTGGTTGAAGAACGTCGGTGGAAGGGACCACTTTGGGGAACCTAGCCGCATATGATAGGATAAGTACAAAATTGGTCTCAGAAAAATAGGCTGTGAAAGTGTATATGTGGTTTAACCTTTGTTTTATCGTCTTACCGCGCACTGCAGCCTGATTGCATAGAAAGCCCTCAGCCGCCGGCACATCCCGTGACAGGTGCGGTGCTCAGCTCATCGATAACAGGAAGATTTTATAGCTGTAACTACTGTCCAATGCCGGGCTTTGTGAAAACATCAAGAACATTCGGGTTACATAAAACAAGGAATTTCTTTACCAACGGGATAACTACCAAATTTTCAAGAAATTCATTATTTAAAGTAGAAGTGTTTCTACCATGAAGAGGGAGGCAGTAAGTTCCTTCAGAACACTCGCAACCTCCTATCATGCTACACAGACCAGCACAGATGACTGTAGTCTAACCTACCTACAGGTCTCCTGTCACATATTTATTCATGGTAAACAGCTGGGCGGACTTTGCAGTCACACAGCCGCTGTACATTTACTGCCATGAATCAACTTTCTGTTGAAATAAGTAAACGTTTCGCCATGAAGTCGGAAACGAAGGTTGCTGTCTTCTGGTATATAACAGGGTGTGGTCTGGTAGCTAGTTACTGGCGATTCAGAGGAACTACTGCCTTCAGCTTCAGTGCAGAAACAGGCGATCTTCTTAGCTATCACCGTGACGTAAACTGTGATTAACTTACAAATTATGATGTTGAAGATTCCGGTCTTTTGGGATGTGACTCTTTGTCGTTTGGCAAGCAGTTCCGGACGTTTAGAAGGACCGTAGTGCCTTCAGTTTTGGGTTGAAACAATCGACCTGCTTGACCCCTGAAGTTTAAGGCACTACGATCTTTCGAAACGTTGGGGACTGCTCGTCCAACGGTACAGCGTCACATCCCAGAAGACTCAAATCTTGCAACTGTTATGTTGTTTATTCGGATATTTTACTATGTTGTGTCAGTTGCTGACTCTTGTGTTAGGATGAAACTTCTATCTAATGCCGAAATAATGCGTGGTATCCTATAAGTCTAATTACCTCCACGTCCACTAATAGCGGTTCTGAACAAATTTCCAGTGACCGAATTTAGTTGTATAATATTGTGATAAGGTTGTTAAGTACCAGGATCTCAATTTACACTCACTCAGACACAGATAGGTGCACCTGCTGAGGCCTGTGCGAAAATGATTCTGCGATTGAAAAGATGCTTGATGTTACCTTACTTGTGACTTTTCATCACAGCTCATGAGTAGGAGCGCAAGCCGTAAAGATAATCCTGCTCTTCATGTTTTCGGTATGTGGGACATATGCTAGATTTTGTGTTATCACGGTGGTGCTGATGAAGACTAGTCTTTTTTGGGATATGGAGCCATGTACACGGGTGTACAGATACCAACGTTTCGAATAAGCTTCTTGCCTCCATCTTTCGGGTGGCCCAAGGAGAATGACCAGTCTGGAAAAGAAGGGAGAAGTATTTAGACTTAATAAGGAGGACGTAACAGAAGAAGAAGTTTACGCATGCGCAGTGGGGAGCTTTATAATTTGTGTTTTCGTCTGGCGTTGCGCCAGTGTGGAAGATTGAAGGTAAATTAAATGGACGGGATAGGGACCAGGCATGGGAGAGAGGAGACTTCTATACAAACTATGAGTGTGATCACCTTGAGGAACGTGGCCGTTTTGAAGACGTCGGAGCATGTGGAATAATACTAACATGTATCATATATATACTCCACACAAGGCTGAGCATTCCTTAACCAGCCTAGCATCTATGAACTTTCAGTGAAAAATGCAGTTAGTTCCCAGGAAAATTACCTGCATATATGACTTCGTATTATTTGCACAAATATCATCTGTTTCGTGCAAAATGTAAATATGATTATACACCCTGTGTACTAATATTTCTATTCAACACACTGCAGGAGCAATGTGCGTGGGAATTTGATGTATGTGAGGGGGGGGGGGAGGCAGCAGTCTGGTAAGGAAGTAACACCTGGTTCTTTCAAGAAACACGGTCGAAATTTTCTCATTATCGCCCCAAGTATTAATGCATGCTGGGGAGAAGACAGCGGTGAGTTGCTGTTGGCTATGAACAGGCGCGAAGAATCATGCGAGTACCTCTGCTAGTCCACGTGTTCAGTGGATGCAGGGATGCCAGTAATGCGACAGAGGTTGTTTCTCATTGCTTCAAGTAGCAGCATGTTTATTATAATAATGGTTTAACCACTTTTGGGGCTTTTAGGGAATAAATGTAACAGGCGCGTCCGCCCCACTACTTGTTTCGCCAACCATGGTTTTGCCTGCATTAATGGTTGCTGTTTTAATTGTGCTTCAACAGTTTGGTAGTGTGCGATGAGTCTGTTAACTTCTCACCCTTTGAAGCCTACAAGCAATATGAAAGTATTTTTCCTCCCAGTGCTCCCCAATATCCGAAAGAGCATTGCTTTGTGTGAAGATTGCCAGGCTTCGCCGTCTTGTCCTTCTGCTGCTAGTATACTAAGAGGAACACGAATACGGAACATTGTTGGAATGATACTGACAGAGGAAAACCGAGGTACTTGGAGAGAAATCTGTTCCAATGCCACTTGGTCGACCGAAGATCTCACATGAACAAGCCTGGGGTCGAACACGGACATACGCTATTAGGGGCCGGCGATTAACCGCTTGAACCCATGAAAGCTAAATTTAACCTGAAGCACTGAACGATTTGGTTGGTTCTGAACTGTAAAGACACTATGTCTCCGTTACAAGAATCACTAATTTGAGAGGGAAATAATCGCTGATAGTTGGGACAGTCATACAGGACGTTTAAATGCACTCGGTGGATAGAATGTGGAGTTCTTGTATATCAGACGTGGTGGTATGTGGAGTAACCACTGTAGTTTAAAGGATGACATTCCAGTGGTTACCATATGTACCACCATGTTGGACAGAATGATACCTTCAATCGCACATATCACACACACACACACCTTTCCCATCACTCTAAGGAGGGTTTTAAACCTCCGTTATGGGCCAACTTAAATCGCCTTTACTTTTTGTTTTCATTAAGTACTTGGCTTATATATATATATGCCTAATGTCTGTGACCCACAACTGACTATTACTTTTGGAAAGTAAGATTACACATTATCCAATCTAGTAATTTAATTTCCGAATACAAAACTTCTAAATTTAGTTGCTTTTATGGCGGTAGGCTTCGACTGTTACAGCTTTTATTACGCGTGAGCCACTTAGTACGAGTATAGTGAAGGTTCAGGTCTTCTGTCGAAATAGTTACCGACGTTTCGACGAATTTTTTGGACTGCTTAACCCTGAAGTTGAAATCACTGCGATCGTTCGAAACGTCTGTGACTATGCCAGTTGACACGGCGTAAAGTGCCAGAAGACTTCAGCTGAATACTATGCTTACACCCTCCGCGTTTGGTCCAATAGTTGACCAGTTGAAGTGTCTGTAGTATTATTATGTATTAAAATTGCCGTTAAAGGTCACATATGTTATCTTACTAAACGTGAAACATGAAGTCTGTAAGCTTATTGCCACACTTCTAGTTCACTCTAAATGATGGCTACACCGATGTGTTTTCTTTACCGTACTATGAAACCTTCCTGCAATTCATATCGTTGGTTGTAGAGGTTATTGTGTTGCCTTTTTATGAATTGTAATTGAAGTTTTCAGCTCCTGGCCTCTGCTTGGTAAAGGTAAAAAGAAATTGTGTCCAGGGTTTATGTATGTAGAAACAGATTCAACTGGTTTCATTGCGTTTATATCCCATCACGTGCTGTGCCTACCTACATGTAATCTGCTTTCCATGCATCAGATGTTTTAATAGGTCGTATCCCCTGGTGACCGTGTATGGAAATGTAGTGCCAGTTCATACTGCGTGCAAGAATGCTACACACAACAGTCATAAAACTTATACTCATTGTTCCCCACCTCGTCACTTCCTCTCTGCCTACAACTTTCGCGAATTCCCAAGCCTCCATTTTATTCATTTAATTATTGCTGTTTGCTGTAATTCTTACTACACAGTACGTTTCATGTCTCATTTGTAACCAGTTATATCACTTTCCATTCTCTTTCAAATTCGTCTTTTCCCCTTGCTTGATAATACCCAACATTTCTGACATTGACGTACCATGATTATGAGCCTGAATCGGATTTTTAAATTGTAACAGGTTTTAGCAAATTATACATTTTAATTGGCTTGTTGTGTTATTTTCATGCTGTACGTTTCGATGCCGAATTCACACACTAGTGACATCTTTATTAATTATTGTCTGGTGCCATGTATTTGGATGTGTAAAATAATTAACAGATTCGTTTCATTACCTAACATCAGTACTTCAAAGTTGTTTGTGTCCTGCCAACTAGGCCTCTGTAATTCAACACATACTCTTTACTGTAGAATTCAGTCTATGACTAAGTATTTTAGGATATAAATTCAAAATGGAATTTGTCAGTGTTTGTTACAAAATGAAATCGTAAGTTTCGTTTTTTCTGCATCTCAGCAGTTTTGTTGTGAGGCAGGTATATTTTACATTTTGTCTCGCATCTTTCATCAGATGTATGAATTTTTGTTTTAATAGCCTAATAAAGTCGTTAACCTATTTTTCGTTTTTAGCTGTATTAATTTGTCCCAATTTTTCGCGAAGTTAAAATTCGGTTATCAGGATATCTTCAAATTTTGTCAGCATTTAATGTATTGTTAATGTCGTATAAGGTCCGAACTGTTGTTGTGTGCAGAAATGACGCGATCTTCAAAATGTTACTTATCTAATGAATTTTTGTATAGAGGGTATCTGCGAATATATTGAATAAGTATTCGCGGACAACCGACAAGGGGTGGTCATCCAACTTGGGGTTTGGGCGAGATGCTAACAACTCCTCCCTTAGTGCGACGTAATATTCGGTGCAGAATCTTTTGTCTTCCAGTTTACCGTCCAAAAATATAAAGATTAAGATATACAGAATGGTAGTTTTGCCTGTTGTATTGTATGGGTGTGAAACTTGGCCTCTGACATTGGGGCAGGAACATACCCTGAGGCTGTTCGAGAAATAGGATGCTGAGGAAGATATTTGGGCATAAGAGGGACGAGGTAACAGGGGAGTGGAGAAGGCTACATAATGAGAAACCTTATGATCTATGCTCCTCACCAAATATTATTCGGGTGATCAAATCAAGAAGAATGAATGAGGTTGGCGGGACATGTAGTACGTGTGGGGAAAGGAGAGGTGCATACAGGGTTTTGGTGGGGAACCTGAGGGAAGGAGACCACTTGGAAGATTTAGGCTTAGATGGGAGTATAATATTAAAATGGATGTTCAAGACGTGGATTGGGAGCATTGATTGGATCGATCTGACTCAGGATAGGGACAGGTGGCGGGCTCTTGTGAATGCGGAATAACCTTTGGGTTCCATAAAATGCGGGAAATGTCTTGATTAGGTAAGGACCTTTTAGCTTCTCAAGAAGGACTCAGCTCCATGGAGTTAGTTTGGTAATGATTTTTGTTGTCATTGGTTGGTTGGCTTAGCGTATGGATTTAACTCATGATGAGTAGGTGTTGATCAGTTGTAGTAGGTTAAGGTAGATCAGCTTTTCTGAGTTTCTGTGGTTTTCCTTAATCCCCCAGGCAAACGTTGGGACGCTACTTCTTCCTTCCACGCCCTTTCAAGCCATTATTCATTAATCTTTCTATCATTCCGTGCTATATAATCTGAGTTATTGAAAGCTTCATTAACTAAATCAGAGATACAGATAAAATCATTTCCTTAACACAGGGTTGTACAAATCCCAGGCGCCTGGTAGCCTCGGGCAGCTAATTTTCTTTTTGCCCTGGCCTCTGATATTTTCAGCATGCACAACGAAGTTTTCTTCCTTACATGAAAATGTGTATCAGTTCACATGCACAGAGCAGAAAGCGCCAGGTAACGGTGACGTTCACAGGTCACTCCAGAGTTGTGGGTCCTCAGCATGAAGCTTGCTTCGTGTCACCCTTCTGGCGCTTAAAATTTGAAGGTGGATCCTAGATACGAGTATTTGGGAAACTGTGGACCTCTGCTTTAACAGAGGTGCATGTGTTGGCTGTATCTATTACTATACAGCGTAACGGGCACCCCATTAAGTGCCACTCCTACTTTGGTATTTCGCACAACCTGCGTGCTGGTATCACTGATTACTTGAAATTAAGGAATACAGCCATGGAGTGGTCTCTAGTGGCATTATGTTCGTATCAAGTTTCATGAAAATCTGTCATTTAGTTCGAATTTTATTACGGGGGACATGCACACGGACATGACGATACCAGAACTCAGAACAAGGAAGGATGGCTGCTGGGAGCCTGAGTACAAGAAATGCTCACTGGACGTTTACCGAGATTTGTGTGGTGCAGTTTAACTCTTGCTGCTTTCACAGCGTTGTTGATGAAGACTAAAGTCTTCTGGGATATGATGCCATGTAAAATTACAATTAGTTACCGACGTTTCGGAAGCGCTTGGTGCTTTATCTTATCTTTTTCCTCTTCTTTCCGTGTGTTCCCTTAATATTGCTTACTTAACTTCTGTTATTTCTTCCCTTTTTTCGTATATCTTTCTTTGAGCATATCTTCATTTTGTCCCTATATTGGTCAGCCACAGCAGTCTTGTAAAACTCTTTCCTCTGCCTGCTTGGGGTTTTTCACGGTGTTGTTACACTGCCCTAAAAATTGAGGTTGCAGGCTGATCCGAAATATCGGTAACTAATTACCAGTTGAACTTTTTAAAGGTTGTCGGTGCTTGTATGGAAAGTCATTACTTTTAGCTTAAGTTGACGTAATTATGCGTTGAGTAGGCATACGTCGCTATTGCATTGAAGAGTGCGTGTATGAAATGTGGTGGTCGTTGCGAATAGCTGCAGGATGGGTTAAATGAATGGAGCGATCATGTCGAATTTACGTGATATAAAGCACTTGCCAGGACTAGGACGAGCGATGGGTACTGACTCGCCTCGCAGGATTCGGACTGGCACGCCTCACAATTCGCAGTGAAGTCTTCCGCTTTGTAATTACACATTTCTTTTTACATGATGCGTGTTGTTTTGAAAACAATTAATGCCAAGGTGAAACGCCGTCGTGTGTATAAAGTCAGTGACAATTTCTGTAAACTAGTACAACATTTCCGATAAAATTAAAGTACAATTCTGTACACACAAATTTTTACTTCCAACTACTGCACAAAGTTAGTTTTTTACGCACCTACATGTTTCGGCTACCCATTGTAGCCATCATCATTTAGCAGCTTAAAAACTAACTTTGTATAGTAGTTGGAAACAAAAACTTGTGTTTGGAAGACAACTGCACGGAATATGTGTAACATTACATTTATAACTCTGTGTTAATATTAAGGTATAAAACAATGTGGCATAATCATTCACCGTCTTTAGTTTTGTGTTTCATTGACGCATACTACACCCACCCGAATAACATAGGGGCCTACTCGTTTCTGAATTTTAAGACGAATAGGCTTATCTTCACGTAATTTTCGTCTTTGTGTCATAAAGCTTAAAGATAATTTCTTCCAAATGAGTGTGCGCTAAAATAACGCTTGTTTTCTAAATTTTCGTCCTGCGCACGTAACATGGCTTCAGGTCGCATATTTTTATTTAGTAACTTTCTGGTACCTCACGACACAACTCGGTGCACTTCTGAAGAGGAAACGGCACCAGTTAACGCCGCACGTGTGTATGTATTTGATAGCTGAGGTTTGAAAACTCATGAGGGGAGGGAAAGGATGACACTAATAGGCACAGTGTTTGGGTTTATAATGTGATGAATCATTAAAATATGTGTAGAATTTGAAAGCTGCTTGGAATGTGCCTAGGTGACTCGTCAGAAACTGAACAGTACATTTAAGTCTTTCTACTTGCTAAATGGACATCTTATTTACCCTTCTTGAGGACCGGTCCTCTTAAGCGTAATTTATTGTGATCATGAGATATTACACACTGGATAGCTCAGTCAGTATAGCGTCTATGCTAAGGGCTTGACAAACTAGGATTCATGGCTGGAATCCCAACAAAGAAGAGAGATGTCTTCTCCAAAGCGTCCAGTTTGGCTCTGGGACTCACTCAAGTTACTTGTTCAGCGGATACCGTCGGATCGGATCTCTCCCCAGGGGTAGAGTGGCGGAGGCATGAAGCTGACCACTCACTTTCATCTAGTTCCGAGGATAAAAATGACCCCGCGTTTCCCATATGCATTCGTGATATGCGCAGGGGCAGATTTTGTAGGATGTAACGGCAGATTGGATGTTAAAAGTCAAATTTTGTATTCGTAGTTCCTGTTACATTCATTATGCTTTGGAAATTGTTCGTTATTTCATGCGTTCGACGTCTTATGCCATTGTGACCAAGACTGTCACCTGAAAGACAATGTTACTGAATTGAAATGATTTTTTATGTTTAATGTTAAGAAATTAGCGTCCGTTAAAACTGGTGAAATCATGGACATAAAACCTAAGATAATTTACTACATTTCTGAATGTCTTATCAATTAAACGTCTGTAGAACTGGCTGAGTTTTTCCGATTTGAATATAATCGATTTTGTAGAGGTAGTACGGTAACTTCGATTCCGAACACAATTAAGAGCGTCTTCCGGATTTTAATTGGAATCCGGTTTTGAGAAATTCATTAACAAAAGTTCATTTTATCTTTTAGAATCCTTATACCCGTTGTGTTCATATGCCTGCCTGTTCAGCTTCAGTACCTTCCTTTGTAATCAAAATGTTGGAAAAGCCGGGCTGTATTTTTGTAGTCCCAGAAATTTGAACACGACTTTTTTAAATGCCGCTGTGACCCTATGTAATGTGTGAATTGTAGCCATTATAATGTTCTTACAAAATCCTTTACAATATGACGTTACACGTGTTCTAGTGATACAGACTTTAAATTAATGTACTCGTATTCGCAGATTCAGAACGTATTCTTCTGTCTCCGCTTTACAGTCTTAAATAATTTGCAGTTACGATTCTCCAAGAAAGGTTTGTTTGCCAACTAAAGTCATGTCTGCATTGTACACTGCAATGTTAAAAATCTGCAGCAATGTTCACTCCATTAGTTTCCACCATGCACGGAGTCACCATAATATAAAGCTTGTTTCCCCGCCTCTTGCTTCTACCCCTACACCAAAATATAATAGGCAACCCGCATTACCTGATGCTGCAATCCAGTTGATGATGATTACTCCCAAATGCCGTATAATGAAACTGTATGTAGATGTAGGTTTGTTGTGTGTTCCGCTCTGAACGTGTGAGAATATAGAACTGCAACAAGCTGTTGTTGCTGGAACTTTTGATTTTAAATCGCGCTGCGTGTGGCAGGCATTGCCTGTACCGGCCTGTTTAATGAATGCACTTTTGATTTAGCCATACGAGCAGGCATAATAGTTACAAGAATACTCTGAAAATCAATTTTGTTTAAATGAGCTCAGTACTAAATCTGGACGTCCGAGGAATCGTGTTTCGATTCCCAGCAGGA
The DNA here is from genome assembly GCA_021186555.1 of Reticulitermes speratus. Lineage (NCBI taxonomy): Eukaryota > Metazoa > Arthropoda > Insecta > Blattodea > Rhinotermitidae > Reticulitermes > Reticulitermes speratus. The sequence goes on along the minus strand of JAJKFL010000003.1, from coordinate 30,788,863 downwards.
ATAAAACTTTTCCAAAGCTTCCAGAATGGGTCTGCAGCCCACCCAACCTCTTTTCCGATGGATACCGGGAGCTCTTTCCGTAAAGGTAAAGTGCCCTGGACGTGTAATTGACCACTGTCCTCCATCTAGTACTCAGGTTAACAGTGAATGTTGCTGTAACTTCACACCCCTTATGCATTGATGACTTGCAAAGGGACAACCTCGCCTTACTAAATTTGTGCAAAAGTACCCTTACTTTCTTTCTTCGTAGCTATGGAATTTGGACACTGCGTAACTCAGGGGGGAAGAGGGAAAATATTGATAGAGAAACTGTACGCATTCAGAGCCTTAACTGAGATTCTCTGTGCCCGAGGAAAGCCTCTGAACTGCCCACTCCTCACTCCTCCGTGTGGAAAATTCTGAAATTTTTATATTGATTTTATTCACTGCGCCTGTTGTTAATCGCACATACACTATATTGAGACTGCAAATAGATTATAATAAAGAATGTAACTTTCCGGTTTCGCAACTGGAATTAGTGCCTCATTTTCCCAACCCTTTTTACGGCTACGTATGAATTAACAGTCTATTGTGTCTTGTTTCTCGACAATTCACATGAAATATCTGGTTCTACGCCTTTCCAACTGCATAGGCTGTGAAGCGTCAGGTACTTTGGATGGATTGGAGCGAATAGGAAAGGAATAAATTGTGGCCTGTTGTAAAGTTGATTGCTATTATTTGCGTGGAGGGACTGACGAAACCTTCGGAGCAGATACAATAACCACTGCCCCATCCGAAATCTAGTCGCTTGTAGAACAGAATCCAGGCGCTTTGAAACTGAACCCATATGATAATTCAAATGCGAGTCAATCACGAGTTCGATGCTAAGCAGAATTTAGTGACTTGTATTCGTCTTATGTAATTGAATATGTAATTGAAGGCTTCCGCCGTGGTCGTAATGTTGCTTAAAATCTTCTGGGTTGTTACCCGGCGTCATTTTTTGGTGTATGACCAACGCTTAGTGAATAAGGAATTGGAAAGGATGTGCAAGGAAGGGGCTTTGTCTAACTTCAAGGCATTGTCCCTGAATTGTCTGTGGGGACTGAGGAAGACCTCGGAGACTGATAAGCCTCCATACCTAGTTTTGAACCTCTGCCGGTCACAAAGCAGGAGTGCAAGTTACTCTGTCGAGGTGTTCGGTTGAAATCAGTGATGTTACGTATTTCACATAACAGTTTAACCGTAACGAAGCGAACCGTGTTCAGCGTTCAGGAGGGAGCAGTCCCAAGTTCTTCGTTCAAATTTAGTCAGATAAATACCACATTGTTTTGAACCTCATATAGTGAAACGAAACATTAATTACACGTTTGTATTTAATTTCTGTCAACGGACACGTCTAATATGCTATCGCACGCCACTCAAAAATCAAGGAGAAATCTCCAGGGAAGACAACGAAGTAAATCGCAAATCCTCAACAATGAAATTACTTTTAATATTACGTTGAGCTGTCACGTATTTTAACAGTTTTAAGATTTTATACTGACAGGCAACATGTATTGTGTAATAACTACAGGATTTAGATCTCAGTCTAACAACACATAAATTAACACGCAATTGTAATTTATTTTCGTGTAAAGAAATGGCCTGAAAATGACAAAATCTTGGTCGAAACATGTTGCACTGTAACTTTATGTCCTGATAGTAGTATCAATAAATATTTGTATTTATGGTAATTAAGTTTCATTTATGGCTCGACAGCCCCCAGTGGGCCAGAGCCTCCTCATTGTCGAGGCTTCACGATTACACTCAGACACACCACACTCGGTAAGGTTCCTCTGGACGAACGATCGGCCCGTCGCAGAGACTTTTACCTGACAACACACAACACTCACAAGAGACAGACATCCATGCCGCCGACGGGATTCGAACCCGCAATCCCAGCAAGCGAGCGGCCGCAGACCCACGCGTTAGACCCCGCGTTCAGTGGGATCGGCGATGGTAATTAAGTACTGCTTTGTAGTATTATATAACACAACGCGATGTCCAACATAAAGAATTAATTACAAGTTATTTACCGTCCAGGAAGCTGATATTTGCAGCTAGACTCCACCTCTCCATTCCTAAAGAGGTTCAGTGACTGACCCCAAAACTGGGCGTTTTTTTTTCTCACCACTTCAGCAGACGCACATAATTTGGCAGCTATCTGCTGACCCGGCGGTTAGCAAACACTTGTCTAATTGTAAGTCACTAGTGCAGATGACGTCTCTCCAAATTTCTTAATGTTCCTCTCCATGTGAGCAGGGTTACCGTGTGTACAACCACAGAAGTGTCAAGTGTTAGTGATTATTTCTTCTTGTAACTGCAAACGACTCGAAATATTAGCTCAAGGAGGTATTATATCTGAGTCTGTTATGTACAGTCGCTGACTAAAATATTGTCATATTGTGTCTTATCATCTTAGATTACCTAAAGACCTATAATTTCACCTGCTGTTCTGTATGGGCATGTTACTGGCCCCTCTTCTAAGGGGAAACGCTGTTTCAATTTTTGAGAATAAGGAGAGTACCTGTAATAATCCAGTTGCTTTTCTTGAATAGTAACTCCTTTTATTTTATGTAATTGGTTATGTTTCGGCACAGTTGTGTGCCATTATCAGACCATTACAGTATGTATTATTGGATATATGTATAGCGTCGTAACGGGATGTCTCTCCCAAACTGATACAGCATCCGAGAGGACATTACTACGCGTCGGGCGGTGAAGTCAAACAGTTGTTAATTTGTGGTTCCGTCATCAAAATGCACAATTGAGTTATTTGAATGTTAGCAACCGTTTGCCGGTTGCAAAGGTGACTGTGTGGAGAAATAAATATGTAGGAATGAACAATAAAGTTAAAGAAAGTTACCTGTTTTAGTTTTACCCGTCGTACCCGTGCGAATAATTCGCACGCAGAAACAGTAAAATATGTAATAAACAAAAATTACGGCATCTTAATGTTAATAAACATTAAAAATTTTACTTACTAATGCCTGACGCTGGGTAATTTATTTTGCAGATCAACGATCATAAGCGACGTTTAAATAAGAAACGAAAGCTTCCTAGCTTATGCAAATAAACAAAACGTTGAAATTGACAGTGCTGCCTCAAGCGAAGTCCAAATGAAATGCATGAAATATGTTAGCTTTCCTTTGCCTCCGCTTGAGGCAGCACTGTCAATTTTTAACCATAGCCATTTGTTAAAAACAGTTTTTTGAGAATGAATTAATAAAATAAAAAGAGATTGCCATCAATGCCGAATCATAAACTTTCTGAAGGCGTCTGTGTTGAAAAAACTCCTTTCGGTAATTCAGTACATTGTGATGTCGCAGACAGACCTTACCGCATGATATGTGATTGAAACGTGTGTAGCCACGTCCACATAAAAATTACGAGGCATTACTTCTCAGCACATCTCCTTAGAGTGAAGGCGGTTAACGCGGGCAAAACTGTCTGTACATGCCAAATGGGACGTTTTTTGAACTGCGCGTGAAAACACATCTCGAAATACCGATATCTCAGCAGTTTTCTTCGCACGTTGCCTACCAGCCATCTGTGGAATGTGACATAAATCAGTTTTACACCACATCGGAAGTTTCGACCGCAGATCTGAACATGTCAATTACATGTACCTCTAATTTCGATTGCACGTGGTAATTAGCATGTTTGGCGTTACACGTTTATGGACTTCATGAACTCTTAGTAGTTTTCAGTACTGCCTTTTTAAAAATTATATTCGGAACATGCACTGGAATTGACTGAATGTGTTATTTAAGTGTAATTTCAGACAACATAACTGGATTTCTTACTTTCCTTCAGCTGGAAACGCGGCCAAAATTTTAAGATACTAGTACATAGGCCGTTCTTTCATCAAGTCGACGACTAACTGTAGGCCTACATGGTGCGGGAATCAACTTACAACTTCCTAAAGGAGGTAGGGGCTGGGAGACAGAAAGAGTAAGAAGACTTGATTATGATGTTAAAAAGGTATGAGGCAGAAAATAAGGGATAAAAGAGCAAGAGAAAGAAAGAGGAAGAGTGTGAGTGTTAGGTCTGCGGGGTAGGGATACGAAATAAAATTACAACATCCGTGGTACTTCCACAGAAGGGTGGGAGAGATGTTGAAAATCGAGCCTAATAAAGTAGTAGAGAAAAAAGAGGCGGTAAGAGTTATATTTTACATGGACGATGACACCCACTCGTGTTACTCGGTAGCAGAATGCTATCTCTGTCCGTGTACTCTCCACTAACTGTCAATTAACATATGAATTACTACACCCAAGCTTCTACTTTGGGCCGCCCATCCAGTACCTCAGCATATAGAGCAATAATGATAGCCCATACGAGAACGCTGCAGCTTGGTATCAATAACTGAAATTGCTAGGTTTCCAAATTCAAACAACACTTCCAATTATAACTCTTAATGACTGTACAGGGCTACCAGCAGAACCGTGATGTAGGATGCAAGTTATTTGATTATACTGTGACCTGCATGGAAGAATGATGTATGTCAGCGTATTTATAAAATGTGGTGTTTTGAAGCTTGTTGTGCACTCCTGTAAGTATTGTACCTCTTGTTCCATTTTAACTGGAGCACCTCGTAGATCCTTTTGACATAGATTGAATTAATTACAATGTAATTCGATTGTGACAAAGGTGTTTCCAGTCCGGAATTTTTAATAAAGAATTATAAAATTATGCATTTTTGGTTGGGAAAGAGAGATAACTGTTATCAAAGGGTTATAAGTAATGATATTTCTCATGAAACTGTTCATGTTAGTGGGGCTGGAATAGCGTCGAATATCTAGTTGCAAAAAGAGTATAAATTTACCACGTCTGAACACTGGGAACTATATTGACGAGACATTCAGACTGATGACATTTTGGTAGATGTAATTAAGATAGTGTTCTAGTAGGTATAGTTGATGTCCGATATTTTAGAAAAGATGACTGCGACACAGACCGGTATGTGGTGGTTTCAGAAGTTGTTGGTAATTTAATGAGAATCCGAAAGATTCACATAACTGGAATTGAATCTGAAGATGGTAAACAATGTGCAAAATGTATTTTAAAAATCTCAAACAAGTTTGCAGCTTTGGAACGTTTGTATAATATGGAGGTCACTAGGGGCTTGAGGAACTACTAGACGCAGTATAAAAGTTTGGGGTGAAATGTCAGGTGAGGAATGGCGAAATTTTTCGAGACAGCATGCCGAAGCGTAAGAGAAAATTTATGTGCTTAATTCTGCGTAGATATGACGTTTTATTAAGCTCTTAATTTTTTACATTCCTTTGACGACGTAGTGCATTATACATAAATTATTACTGACCAACTTGGCGAGAGTTTTGTTGTTTAATTATAGTTGCTAATGCTATTTTATCGGATTCGTAATTAGGCCTTTTCAAAATCACAGTGTACAAGTCTACTATAAAATCGGATGTAAAGTACTTCTTGGCGTAATACAAACTTTCACATTTGTATACAGATGAACAATTTCTGCTGCCGATATTTCCGTCCCACAGCACAAATTTTTGCTGGTAAAGAGTTCCGCGGTGTTGTCACTCCATCATCAAATTGAGCTTTTGTTTAATGTGCGGACCTTCCGAAACGTCTTTATTCAAAATGCTTGCCTAGCTGAACAACCGATAGCTAAGTTAATTACCGTGAATTCGGTTAATTCGTTTTCTGCTTCAGTTAAATCAATCCAGTGAAACAATGCATGCTTCAGGATTTCCTGTTGTACGGAATGAGAGTACTTGAAAGCTTTAACAATTTTCTTCGCATTCTTTAGGTTCTTGCACAAGTATGTTACTTTGATTAGGGTCAAGGAAAGAATGAACACATTCTCCGTCAGCTGCCTGCCTAGCAGCTATCTCCCTTCTGCCTGCACTCCCCCCCCCGCACTATTGCCATTTGTATTATGGCTATCGGTCCCCTTATCTTTATTTCTATACTCGGTTTATTATTGGTGGGGGAGCAGGCGGCTTACTTTTACCTGCACCACCCTCATTCATTCTTCCCCTGGCCCGAGTATAGTAACTTACTGATACGAAAAAAAAAAATTAATCGGCTTCATAATTCCGCTTTGTATGTTTCATTTTGATAACTGTCCTTAGTATTGCCAACTTACTCCACCCTGTCCATTGAGTTCACTAATGTAATAAGTTTCAGGAATGGATTTTAGCACACCTTTTTTTCTTGTGTTATGAAAGGGTAATATGTGCTCAGTAACCTCTGTGTTGGCTTCAGCGTTTGATATCCAGAATTATCGTTTAGTTTTGTCCGAATTTTTACCCCCGTAATTCGTCAGTCTTGTCCCCTTCCTTAATACCAGACGTGCATCCGTTTTCCTAGATAACAGAGGCACATTTGGAGAGGGTCTCGAAGCGAATACCTTTCGCGGCTACGAACATACATCGTTATTTGAAACGAGGAAGGTTCCCTGTGTGTATGAAAAACATTTATAAAAATCCTTCTATCTCAGCTTGGTGACGGGGCAATAAACGTTTTAGCTTAGCGTCATTAAAAACTACGCCGCTACCTGAAACTTGCACGACGTAATGTTTTTCCCACACCGAGTATTGTGTTGTTAATTATTCACAAAATGCACGCGGAACGTCTTCAGTACCGTACATCGGTTGTTTATTCATTGACAAATGCAAAAATACGATTATATTCAACTCTGTACTTTCCATTTATCTAATTCATCGTTTTATAAAACGTGTGGACTAATGTAAAGTTAAATACAAGCGTTAATATGACTTTAATTCTCGTTTTGGCTTTCCTTCCACTTCCACTTCTAAGCTGTAGTCTCACCGCTTATACTGCTGGTATCTATCTGAAGCAGGAAGTCTTCAGATCTTTGAAGGAATAAAGGAGTACAAGGGAGCTCGTTCAAGAAGTAAAACATACTACGGAAATTGTAAAATTATTCAGTTTGAAATGTGAAACAAAACCTTTGCTTTGGACTGGGTTCAGAAAAATACATGAAAAAGATGTAGACGTAGGAAGTGGGGCTGGCAGATTTGTTCACCAGGTGTCCCGTAGGATCATCTCATATTCTCTACTGCAACTCTGTTTCTCTCCTGTTCCCTTTTCCTTTACCAACCCCTTACTTTTCTCCCTTCTCAAAAACTCTAAAAACCTCAATCTTTCCCTTTATTCCTTCCATTCCTTTATCCCCCTTCCTTTTATTTATTTTTTCTCAAGGGTGCAATACAGTTTCTTTCCGCAAGGATCGGGCCAAGGGGGAAAAGACTCAATTCCGGGAGATCAACTTTCCTCTACCTCCACCGCTTCCAACCTGTTCTGAAACTTTGTATATAAACTTCCACTTCATTCCACCATTCACCTCTGTCTTCCCTCTTTCTCTTCTATTCGCCATCTCATCTGATCAGAAACTTGCTAAAATAAGATCAAAAGTAGACATAGAAAACGAAAGGTGCTTTAAAAGAAAGAATGGTTTTGGTGTTATCCACAATTGACTGATAAGAATGTGGGGCTGAAGTAAAGAAGACAGAATATGCCACAGCTCTGGGGGAGAGGGCTTGATTTAAGAGATACTGTTTCCAAGAATGCGACAGAAAAGTTCCCATCACATGGGAATTAAGGTCTCTGAACTCCTGCTAGCGAAGGAATCAGTAGGTGGGATGTTACTTCCGTGCTGAAACAATAGATATAAACGGACCTTTTCAAAACTGAGCCACATGAAGTTGTTTTATATGAAAGCTGAATCTTTTCAGCAGCCATACTCGAGTTCTTAATGTTTCGTGTCTTTCAGTCCTAGTACCTCCGTTACAATCATGAGCGAAACGAAGTTGTTGTGTTATGAACAGTTGATTTCTTTCATGCAGGCTTGCCATAATAGGGTCGCTTACTTGTCTAATTTTAGGGTTGTTTTAAGTTTCGCTATTGTCGTCCACACGTCACAAGGTCGTGCGTCTGCCAATCTTATTACCGCTTGCAGGAAATTAGAAAATACCTGGTTCTAATGGCGTAACACACACCAGTTTTCGTCGATATCGGTCAGTTTGTTCAAAAGTTTGAAGGATGTCCATATTGCTCCCTGACGACCGAGGCATTTTGTGTAAATGAATATCGATTTTTCATAATTTGTATTTATGAACAGGTCTGTCAGTCTTGATATTATATATATCCGTGCAATAGACATGCAATACACATGTCTATTACCATCAAATTACACCACTTAAAATATACAGGACTGTTACTTCGACATGTTTCGGCTGTTGAGAGTAGCCATCGTCGGGGAGTACGTTACGCGAAGGAAGTGTAGGTGTTAAAACATATCGTCGTTGTTGGTAAGTGGTGAGTGGAACATTTTACCATTTACGAACGACGATATGTTTTAAGCCCTGTGGTTCCTCACCGGTCTCTCACCTTTCAGACCTGGATTCGATCAAAGGTCAATTCAAGGAGGATTTGTGGTGGATAATGGGGTGCATTGGGACTGGTTTTTCTCCTACTACTTCAGTTTTTTTCTGTTAGTATCATTTCACAGATGCTCCATACTGATATTTCATTCATCTACCATCGATGCTATGTAATCCCAGAAATTGAGAGCATCATTAAATGAAACACTTCTCTGCTAACATTTCATCTATGTGGACGCATGTATCGACCATGCGGAAACGTGGTGATATCACCTCAGCTTGAAGTGATTGTTATGACAATTTTATGATATTCATCATCTGGTTGTCGCGCACCTAGAAGAAAACTTCTGTGAGGCGAATAGTAGCGTCATGCAGTCTGTTCACGAATGGTTGGGGCCTTCCTTTGCTAGCCGAGTTATACGGAGATGTGTCGGGAAACTACATAGATATGACGTTATAGAAAGGTGGAGGAATTAGTTCCTTATGCTATGGAAGGGTTTCTTCACCTTCATTCCATCACACCATCGAATTCTCCACTTCTCTCTACATCCTATTCTCACATTCATTCATCCATCAGTCTCTTCATTTATTCTCTCTTTCTGTACCTCCATATACCTTGATGAAAGAGCTGTGTTAGGAAGGGGGTGGTGGCACTGGTGGTTAAAGTACCTTCCCCCACTGGCATCCAGGACGACGGCGGAACACTTTTATTTCCACCTAAGTTCATAATGGATGCAAATTACTCCTTCAACCCCCTTCTTTAGACCTCATCAACCCTCTCTCTCTTCTGCAAACACTTCATGATAGTTAATACTAGGTGGATTAAAGGCATGCTGCCTGCCCAGACTGTATAGGTTACCTCTGGATTATCTTCCTCCGGTAGCATTGCACGGAGCTCCACAAATTTACATGGAACTTCGGGAAGAGAGACTTCAGTGGATTGTATTCAGTCCATTCTTTAAATGAAGTACTAATGTCAACTTACTTACTTATCATTTTGCGTGTTCCTGTGAATAGTAAAAGTCCTTCTGTATAGTTTTCGGGCGCATAGATCTTTCTTCGTTCCGACGATTGTTGCTCTGACTAATTCTTATCACCAAACGTAACTGAAGAGTCATACATCTTTTATTTTCAGCGATTTTCGCAGGTCTAAGCTGTCGAAATTGTATGGTTCTGGTAGCTGAAACTTAGCGTCTAAGTATTATTCGAGGTTCTCACTGTCTTCTGGGAGGTGATGTCATGTATGTAGGCTGGTAGATATGGAACTGTGGAAAACTTCGAAAAATGTGTCACGGTAATCAGACTAGCCCATTGAATTTCCTGATCATGAGACAGCATTCGTAGCTACTTAATATTCATTTCGTTAAACTCGATGGTCGATCATTTTATTGAGCTACGGAGTAATTGTGGGCGTGACGCCATTGAATAGCAGCTAAACGTGAAATGTGACTGCGTGAGACTGTAGCTGCCGCAATATAGGCCTGCTGGATACCACAAGCTTTATAGTTCGTCATGATGCGCTGTATGACTAAAGTGATTTGTAGACCTGTACGTCTTGTCATCAGTACTACCTGTAATTTTAATTCAACAAGACGAAATGAAAAGCTGTTGTTCTTCTGTCCGCAGTTCTAAACGTATTAAACACCCAGCTCATTCTATAAAGACTTGTGTCATCCGCAGACAATAGAGGATCGCTGTGTGCCACTCTGAGAGAAGGAACAGTTATTATGTAGCCCCGCCATTCAGCTGTTTTATGGCGCAGTTTTCAGTTCTACGAAAATTTATTTCAAATTGTCTAGGTCAGTCGTTCCCTAACTACGTGGAGCCCTTAGAAACCGTCTCGAATTGAGAATTTTATTTATACAGAATTCTTGAACAAGGAATGAGATGTTACGGTAAGTAGGAATTTTATTTAATTGTGAAAGTCACTGCAGCTAGTAAACTGTGTATTTACGAAACCCGCTACACCTAAATGGTTTAAAAGAGGAAACCGAACGGTATCACTGAAGTTATCCTTTGTAAACCAAACAAGTCACAACGAACTTCATTTTGATTCAAAGCATTCAGTGCGATTACGCTACTTTTCAGTGTTCTGTGACATTTAATTTCGATTTTACATTAACGTAAACTTTTTCTATAGCGTTTATTTTAAGACTTTTCTTACGAAGTGAAGGAACGTCATATGTGGAGACATGTCCGTCCGTCTGTGTGTGTTTGTGTGTAACCTGATGTCGGCGACTAAATCGTTTGTCGGATTTTCATGGAATTCTGTCTATGGGTTCTTTATAAAACGCTGTTGAGCAAGCATGCATTTCTTGAAAATCGATTGAGTGACAGTCATACATTACTTACGGGCCTCAGTGAATTTCTACCCGTATTTTCTTGACCGGTTTGTGTGAAATTCAATGTAGATATCCACGTAAATCCGTTGACCAGCTTTGAGTTTCATGAAAATCGATACAATGAGAAGTATACGTTAGTTAGGGGCATAAGTGAAATATTATCCTATTTGATAAATTTTTCTTCCGATTTGGCTAACATTCGACACATGATGTGCCCACAAATATTTATTGAGCGATTGTGAGTTTCGTGAAAATTGGCGCAATGGAACCGTTTGGGTGAAGTTAGGTACTAGAGATCTGTACATAATGCTATTCAGAATTTGCAAGTTTCGTGAAAAGCTATCTATGGGCGTAAATTAAATTACATTTACTGTTGTATCGAGAAACCGTATGACATTTTGAAATCAAAGGACACATAGAGAAAGTCTGTTACTGCAGTATATGTGTTTTATAAGTCTGGGGGATCTGTCAAGTTTCAAAATCAGAAATGTTGCGTAGCAAAGAAGTTTGCGAAGTACTGGGCTAAGGTATTCATTCATGTAGAATTGACTAACAGATTGCAGTTTCTGCCTTTATGCAGACTAAATGTAGCTTCGCCTTCCAATAAACTGAGAATCATTTAAGGCGCTTGTCACTCAAGCACCTCGTAACTTCATTAAATGGAAGTGTAAGTGATGTTTTGGTATGTGAACACGGGCGTTGTTCTCTGAGAGGTACGAACTGCACTGCTGCTACACTCATTTCATTCTTCAAAGAGTTAAAAGAGTCGAGTTGCTGACCGATATCGCGTTCCAACCTTTAGCACGTCATCGTCTTTGTCCATAATTACGTGCTTCATCGTTTATTTATCCTAACCTTATTTGTGTACATAAGATATGGTACAATCTTAAGACCTTTAAAATTATTGAGCCAACCAGCATGAAGAGTAGTTAATACGCTCAATGTAATTTTAAAAACTTTAGATTACTCAGAAATTCTTCTGAAGCCCCTCGAGCGCAAGTTGGAGAAATGTTTGAGGACAGCCTCTGGTTACCAGACATATGTCTGCTTTTCATAATGCAAATGTACGCCTTTCGTCACGGCTATATTTGAGTTTATCACAGTGATGCTGAAGATTCAAATCTTCTGGTACTTAATTACCAGTGGACATTGTGACGCACTCCAGAAGACTTGAATCTTCATGGTTATTCATGTCTAATTCTTCGGCAGTTATGTGAAGTGAAAATCGTCACTCTTTACAGTCTTTCGTGGCACTTATTGTGTTCGTTTCACTTCGTACAACGCCGTCATCACACTTGGTACGACGGAAGGGACCTCAGTCAAGGTTGATAGGATACTGACAAGAACACCGGTACAAATATTTACTGCTACAACCAATCAACAGTAACCAAACACACAATCTCTCACCTCTAATTTGTAATTATCCATAAATCACATTCTAGTAAATCATAAGCATATGATCGTAAATCACTTGGGGTGGGGGTGTGATTCTGTGCTCAGTGCACTGCTCGTATTATGACGACGAATGTTCGGAGTGATATTGTTTTATTATGTGTAGATATCGTGTACTAGCAGAGCGATTTATTGCCTGTGGGACGGGGGCAGTGGGGGGAGGGGGGTCTTGTTTGTCCCAATTGCTCGCTTGCTCCATTACTTGCCACTGTGCTTCCAGTTAGAAAGTGCCGGCCAGCAAATTAAATTGTTGTTATACCTCCGTCAAATGTAAATTGCAGTGTATTTATCTTCTAACCTAATTGTCGTTTCGTTTTTCGAATCCCTTACGGTTTTCCTGTAAACATTCAGTCATTCATTCATTCATTCGGGGCTTTAGTCGAGGCATGGTGGTTCATGGCGGACCGTCGATACATTTGTGGTGCCAGGGCGATGTATTAGTATCTACATCGAAGGTAATTATGCCAAACATAGGGAGCGCAGGCACTTCTCAAGTGTGAGGTACAGAAGATAAAGCAGTTCCGCTATACAATTGAGGCAGAATACGATACTCCACTCTAGTACTAAACTTTCAATACTTATATAATTTGTTAGAAATGAAACGTGGGAAAGAAATGAAGAGCTTACATACGGCTATATTCTGGCAGTCAGTTTGGAGAGCTGTCTCCGTCACTGTTGAAGGGAGTTCACCTCATTTTTCGGCACACATAATAACAGACTCATTTTAAACCATGTCGCGTTCCGTTTGAAGTGCTGTTAAAAACTCGTCAGAAAAATTTTCCTTCATTAATTACAAACCCTAACAGCATTACCTCTCTCTCATTTGATGGGAATGATCGGCCACTAATGATGTCCAATCATATTGACATTCTGTGAAGCGACCAGGGTTTTGTTATTCCAGAGTTCGGATAGTCTTGAAGACACATACTTCATGACATACAGGAAAAACAAACATTGTGTTCACGTATAATATTTAATCCAACAAATCATAAGCTCAAAGTAAAATAATTGGGGGTATATCTCGTCAAGGAATATCGCAATAATTTATTTTTGAGTTGCGTGTAGACTATGTAACTTAACAACGTGGACGACGTTAAACACCTTGTGGCGGTGAAGACATTACTCTAGATTATACGACAGTTTTCGCGTTGTCTCCTCACTGGAAATTCAGTGTAAGTTACAGATATCTTCTTTAGTACTGGGCGAGTGCGTGTTCATGCCCACGGGGAAGTAGGTGTAAAGAAAAGAAGGGAAATGAAAGCCATTACTGACAGTGATGAAAGAAAAAGTTTCTTTCTGTACACAACTTTTTAATGCCTTTTTCTCACTTTTTTTTTTGCAGTCTCACCTCATACTTATTTCTTTTCTTTCTGTTTCTTCCTCGAGCTGTATCCATTCTTTTTGTGCGTTCATTGTCTCTTTTTATTTTCTTTCGATCAGCTCCACCAAGTCTTTCAATTCATCTACCATCTTTATTTATTTTTTTTTGCAAGATTTCGTCACTTACAGTCATTGGAACGCCTAGCTTGTAAACTGACATAAAAGAAACTGCCATTGCCGTGTTGTAGAACCTGCTTGATCTCTAACCAGGATGTTCAGAATTTTCGTAATTTCTCCGGTATAGTAATATGTTTTTATACACAAGGCTCATGAAGATCTGGATTCGCGAGTTCTAAATCCGATCAGGGAATCTGTGTATTTCAGCAGTTTTTTTTATCGTCGTTAGGCCTTACGATGCTCTTGATCTCCATTCATGCAGTCCCGCGGGTGCTGTTTATCCCAGTCTGATATGTATCCCAGTTGGTCGTGTGCTCTTACTTCCACATTGAAATTATAACGATGAATAAACTTACGCGATTGAAAGAGCGTCACCAACTAGGGTAATCTAAGAATCAATCAAATTATTTGAAGATCACTGTCTTCTAGTTTCTGACACCATTCACTCTGGTAGATATGCATCTACGTTTTGGAGAAACCTGCTAAACTACACGGCGTCACAAGTCAGGAGACGGTTATTTTCGTAGTCACCGCCGTGAGAACCTCAAATATCAAGATCAAATAGTTTGGCTACCAGAACAAACTTCTAGAAGCGTTGTTATGTTTAGGTTGTTAACTACAGTCAGTGTATCCAAAAGCAAACCACTTGGTATACCGTCTACCTAGTCCTCGTGGAAGAAGGTTTGAGTAGGTAGTAATGCCCTACTAGAAACTATTAATAAGAACGAAGGTTTATTGCATATTTTCATACAAGTATGCATACGCCTTTCGACTCTCATGAGGTCATCCCGTGTCACGTACAAGTATTTGTATCATTTTCATATCCGTGTTTATATAGGCGTGTCTGATACATGTATGGAATACTTAAATGTAAACATTACATATAACATATTTAACTTAAAACTTGATTAAAATTGTTCTAGTATTTGCTTATTTTATAACCATTCCTACCTGGATATCCAGCGTTTTGCCATGTACATGTGGTGTGGTTGTATTTCATGCCGTAGTGTTCATGTCACTGATCACTGTAACTGCTGTCACTCTTAATAACACGTATAAATGTTTGTGCAACCCTTAGTTCTGAGGCTTTGTACTCGTATATATTTCAGTTCAATTCGTCGTACGCTCGCAAACACTTCCTGCTGATGTCATATTGTCATGTTTTGTATCGATTCTTTATTCGTTGACGTTCTGACTTGTACTGTCATATTACGGTGTGCTGCGTTCTGTAGTTCTTCCTCACTGTTATAACCCTTCACCTGTTTTTGTAAGTTGTGGTTTTGTTTACAGTGTTTATATGTTTCTACTTTCTTGTACTGTTGTACTTAGCAGCGCGTCTCTCTTTGTATGAAAATGTGTTGTGAAAGCTAGTTGTGTTGATAGCTGTGAGTACGGTACTACCGAAGAGCTGCATGGTGTCAGAGTCTGTAAGATGGGGTATGAAGATGTGAACTGAAATTAACTTATGGGCTTTATCACGTCGAAGGTGAATTGCAAAGTCCCAGAACAAGAAATATACGATGTATGTAAGATAGTGCTGTATGCCCCTCATATTTTCAGAAGCACTCACTGTCAATTATTTTCAGGCGTAAAATACGTAAACCCATATGCAGAAAACTGTTTCACAGATTGTATGATTGCCGTGTGTGTGTCTGTCAATACAACCAAGCATAGCCCAAAACTTAACTGGGTAAAAATGTGCAGTTGCTGATAAGTTATTCCTTAATTACCTCTGGCTTATAGATTGTCATGCACCGCCTCAGTAGAAACTAAAATGTGTAAACACAATGCACCTGACAGGAGAGATAGTTGAGGAGCCCTGTGACCACGGCGTACCGCGAAGTGGAGGGTGCTGTTGCAAGAAGGCACTCAAGTAGAAATGCGATAAGAGCCAGGTTACGGCTCATCTTGAAGGCGCTGGGCCCCGTCATACACACCTTAAGTTCCTGTAACAGCTTACTTGTGCAGCGAAGTAAAGTAATATTTCCGATATACATAAGACGTGAAATGAACCAAACAGGTACTGCGTTCGATACAGCGTAACGGCTTGTGTTGATGCAAGACACCGCGTATCGTGCCAAGAAATACCGGGTGATCACATGACATGTAAACGACTTTAATGTAGAATTGGTAGTGAAATGAAAACTACAGGAATGAAAACTAAATATGTTTAGGTAACTAAGTACTGCCGATCCCAGTGGCCGTGCGGTCTAAGGCGTGGGTCTTCGGCCGCTCGCTTACTAGGATCGTGGGTTCGAATCCCACCGGGGGCATGGATGTCTGTCTCTTGTGAGTGTTGTGTGTTGTCAGGTAGAGGTCTCTGTGACGAGCTGGTCCCTCGCCCAGAGGAGTCCTACCGACTGTGGTGTGTCTCAACTGTGTGTGACCATGAAACCTCAACGAAACGAGGAGGCCCAGGCCCATATAGGGCTGTCGAGCCATACAAAAAAAA
Organism: Reticulitermes speratus; assembly: GCA_021186555.1. Taxonomy (NCBI): domain Eukaryota; kingdom Metazoa; phylum Arthropoda; class Insecta; order Blattodea; family Rhinotermitidae; genus Reticulitermes; species Reticulitermes speratus. Next base: position 30,772,715 of record JAJKFL010000003.1, on the reverse strand, counting down.
AAAAAAAAGACTACAAGTACTATAATCATGTTTTGAAATGGAACGGCTTGAGTTTCCAAGTCTTGCCGCTGGTTGCGCTGACACTGCAGTTATGGGAAGTGGCGTCTCAAGTGCAGAAAGCTAAGTGTCTGTGTTCCGGCATCAGGAATAGAGTTGGTGGCTGCTGTGCAAAGGGGATGTGACGGATCAACAGTCCGCATGCAGTGATTGCAGGCAACCATAAGGGACAATCCGAAGTTCGATATCTATTGAAACAGAAGTGTTCGGGTTTTTTTTTTTTACCGAATGCTCTGTGAGTGATGTAGAGTATATAAACATGTTGGAGGAATTCCTTTTTCTGACTTTGGAAGAAGAGGGTTCGAATGACAAGTTATTCCAGCAAGACGGAACGCGTCCTAATTTTCACATTGCAGTTCCGGTCTTCTCGAATCGAAAGTTTCCACGGAAATGGATTGGTAGAAACTGCCCTGTCACTTGGCCTTCTCGTTTCCCCGGCTTTGCACTACTCCATTTCTTCGGTGGGTTCATAAAGGATGCTGTTTTTGTTCCCCCATTGCCCACAATTGTTACGGAACGTTATGGGAAAATGGTAGCTGTTTTGGCTACAGTTACACCCGCCGTACTTACAAATATCTGGACTGAACTTAATACACGTATGATATGTGCCGCGCTACTCATGATGCTCTCACTGAACATATGTAATTCCTTAAGGTTAGGTCACAGTTACTTGATCATATAACCTATCAGAACACACATTTGTTTCGTTTTAATTCTTGTACCTCTTACTTCTTGAGCAGGATTGCATTAAATCGTCTGCATACCATATATTATCCTGTATCTATAATACCTCACTTCATTCGAGTGTGGCGATCAATCGAAATATTGTATAATGTGGAATTTGTGTTCACAGACTTTCTTGGGCGGTAAGTGAGGGTGGCGCCGTATCGGATTTTCACTGTGCTGTATATGAGTTTACAAAGTGTATAAAATACGAAGTACAGGTTTGTCTGTTTTACTCGTTGGTTGTATGGATGGGAACCTTGATCTGTCAATCTCAGGCAGGGTGCGCAAACTAATTACGCAAGGCCCCACTTTTTAGCCGTGCAATTAGCAAGCCCGCCTTGCCTGATATAGTTCAAATGTGACACAAATATCGGTTGAGTTTAGAAGGAAAGCACTTTTCGACATTTTTATGAAACAGGTGTTTGGAATTTTAAAATCTTTATGTTTTTATTTACAGTACAAATAAGTATCAACACGCATAGGTATACTTAAAACATGTTTTAAGACTTTAGTGGGGTGCTTTAATTTTGAGGCCCAGCAGCAACGGCATCCATCATGGATTTCATTCCAGAGACCGCTACTCTGAGCTTCGGTTCCTCATTCAGAAAGAAATTAATTTTGCTTTCTATTGTAGTTAATTTGTAGAAATTAGTTTCAAAATGGTAAGTTACAACAAAACGTAAGGGCAGTACAGCAACCTTCGCAGGGAACTCCAGATAATCATTCTTCATGGACCTCAAATGCTCGCAATACTTCTCGTATTTAATTGCATATCTAGTGTGTAGTCAGTCCATTAAGCTGTCAATACGAAAAACGAGCCGAGAGAAAGGGTCAACCGATAGTTGTCAGATAAAATAATGAACATTACTTGTTAATAGGGAATTTTACTTTGGCCCGCATAGAATCCATATGATCTGTTTTTTAGGTTGAGTTGAACATGGCTTATCGTGCAACAAGCTGGTACGTGACATCAAATGTAGCCTATATCTCATCCTGGTGTGCTGATTTATTATAAATATTTTCTGATGTTATGAAAACTTCCTGAAATAAGCCTATGAGGAAAAATAAGTGCTATCACTTTGCAGTGCGATAGGTCTACAGACTTCTGTTTGTATCTCTAATCATAAAGATCATAGATGTGTAAAAATCATAAAGGATGCATTTTCAGGCGCGTTCGCCAAAGAATTGCGAAAAGCGACTGTTAGCTTCGTCATATCCGTCCATCCGTCCGCATAAAACAACTCTGCTCTCGCAGGAAGGATTTTTGTGAAATTTTACACTGAAGACTGTTACTGACCTTGTCGAGAAAAGTCAAGTTCGGTTAAAATGGGTTAAAAATAAAAGACGCTTTACATGGAGGCTTACGTACGTATGTGCAATTGGTCGTTTATAACAGTCGGTTTGTGAGGTACGAACTGAGGCCGAAGAAACATTTGACGATCTAAACATAACAATCGAACATTATCGACTCGGAATCTGCCGAGCGAACAGAGGAGAGCAGACTTTTTGCTAAGGTAAGGGGAAAGCGTCTAGGTATAATAACAGAGCGAATGCACTGGAAGCGTTACGCTCTGCAGACATTTCCCAATTTCCTACAAAATTGGTGTACACGTTTGCACTTTCATTAACGTGTACAGCTCAAGTCAGGTACTTATACTCCGGATAATAACAACTTGTGAATTCAGGTGTGCGGCTGTGATGTAGCAGCATGCACTCTGTGATGCGTGTTCTCATGTCACCACTGTAAATCTGCTGTTGTAGACAACATGCCCAGATGGACTCTTACTGTGATTATCATGGTAAGGTACAGTACGAGCATTTTCCTTGCTGCGTACGAGTTATTTATTGTAGAAGCACTGAACATTATAGAGCGGGCTAATTTTGTGTTGCAGAATCTTCAGTGAAATGAACGTGTCCCGCCGTCTCTGAACATTTAAGAGCAAACGGTTGACTGCTTTGTAACAATAGAAGTTATGCGTTCGCATAGAAATACACTAACAGAAGAACGTTTTTTACATGGAAGGGAGCGTGGGAGGGCTGAAGGATGCAATGCATGAACGTTTCACATGTTATGAGTGCAGATTTTTTTGGTCATGTAAGATTGCTTCTGGTTTATTTTGAAATGTAACTTAATATAAATTCTCGCGAGAGTGTGAGGAAATTTGCGAAGCCTATTGCTTACAATTTATCGTTCTGTATGTTAGTCATTGCTAGTGCCGTATATTTTCCGTCTGCCATGGTATGGCTGGTGATTGAAACTGAAGAGTGACAGTATTAACTTCTGTGTTGTTTCGCATTTATAATTCAATCAAATGATTGTAGTTTAGGGTTCAAAATTAAATTCAAAATCTTGTTGCGTTTATATTAACATTGCTTTATTTTGTTGTTAAAAGGTGACATTGATGGTTCATTAACCCACTAACATGGGCTGTGCCATTACTGAGGCGGTTAGTCGCCGGCTTCTCACCGCGGAGGCCCGGGTTCGATCCCGGATCGGTCCACGTGGAATTTGTGGTGTACAAAGTGGCAGAAAAAACCTCATCATCTTCATCACAGCGTTGCACAGTAAGCCTTCAAGGCTGCGGTGCGTCCATAGCATCTGTTACGGGACCCTTCAATTAAGAAAAAACCCACTGACATACTGTGACAAGTGCCTAACCCACTGACATGCTGTGACAACTGCCTAACCCACTGACATGCTGTGACAACTGCCTAACCCACTGACATGCTGTGACAGCAGCCTAACCCACTAACATGCTGTGACAACTGCCTAACCCACTGTCGTAGTATATGACAAGTGCCTAACCCACTGACATGCTGTGACAGCAGCCTAACCCACTAACATGCTGTGACAACTGCCTAACCCACTGTCGTAGTATATGACAAGTGCCTAACCCACTGACATGCTGTGACAACTGCACACTCACATACTACAACTGCGCCACGTCTGCTGGTTTGGGTGATAGCTATCCACTAAATTTTGTGAATTCTGTGAATATTTTACAGATCGGCAAAAGATCGATGTTAAGTGTAAAACTTGTGTAAATGGGGACGGTGACGATCTGTCAGTGTTTCGCAAAAGAGAAGACTCTGATTTCCTTGTGGCGTTTGAAAATTAACTTTTACAAAAGTTGGTTGATACCAGGTGCGTTTTATTACTTATGTGCGTTCAGACAGACACACACACACACACACACACACACACACACACACACACACACACACACAGTGACGAAAATACAAGCTCCTACCATGTGACACACGCATAAAATTTGTCAAGCAGAAGAATCATGCATCGGAGCTGGAGTTTCTGTGTATGCGGTGAAACATTGTTGTAGAAGCAGAAGTTTTGTATGCCAGTGTGTCTTCACGCACTGCCACCTTTGAATGCGAACCGCAAACACTGTATAGAGCAGGTAGCAGGCTTCCAACTGAGCACTCCCAAGTTTCCCCTGGTAGCGAACTGGTTGCACTGAATAGGGGTGTGCACAGCGATGAAAAGACTTCAATAGCGCGTGCGTTGCTATCTACGGAGGTAAAGTTATATCTATCCCTGTTCTTAATTAAGCACCTTCCATGAAGGCATATAGGGATGTGGAGATACAGATCCACGCATTCTTAACATTGGAAGTGGATGGAGGTGGGTGGTCAGATTCATAACCCGGCTGGGTGGGCCGCGTAGAGATCCCTGTCGGGAATCGAACTCCGAAACCTTAGTCGCGTAGCCCTTAGCCTACAGTAGTTATACCAAATGAGCTCACCTGTCTCCTGTTTATGTAGGAGCATGCTATGACGAGGTCTGCCTTCAATGCTGTTATTGTAGAGCGAGATGGATTCCGTAAAGGAAAAGCTGGAGTTTTCAGCCTCTGAGTCTCGTGTGACAAAAATAAGTATTGCACGTCAAAGTAGGTTTACATGAGGTGATTCCTTCTCCAGAGTCTAATATTGTTGATATACGAGTATTAGTGCTGTTCTTGAATTTACGGTACTTTAAATTAATCAATTTTGAGTTCTACGTTATATAAGAAAGTAAAGGAGCTGCAGAGCTGTTCATTACGTACGGTGCACATCGTTTTGCAATCTGCTTAAGAGTGATATCATCATAGCACACACTGTGTGAAGGTCTAGTGGGTAAAAAAATTGCATGCATTGTGAACCCTGTTCACCCTGTGTGCGTTCCTGTTACTTTCTTGAACAGCCCTGACCAGAACGGAACCATCACGCTAACCGTGTTAGCCAGGCTATCTCGGTTAACGTGGACGCTCCACGTCCGGTCCTGAACCATTAACTTATGCTGCACATTGGCCTAAAGCAGCTGTTATGTCGACGGTCGGTCGCACCTCGTTGCTGTTTGTAATTGGAGTGCTTCTTCGTTGGTAAAATCTGGGAACAAAAAGGATACAGCAAAAAAAAAATAATATAATACTGAAGACCAAGTCTTGTTCTTCTGCCCATTTCTGGTTGTTAGATGTAATTTTAAACTTGTTTTCAGCGTGTACTTCCCGAAATCAGACAGGTTTTCTGGTAAAGTCAGATTTCAGTTTAATTTAGGTTACATATTAGACCTGCTTCACTTTATAGGCCAAACTTGTATATCCCACCTGTTTGGTTTCTAGAGTATAGTGTATGATACTGTGTTTATGAAGAAACTACTTTGAATTATTGATTTGTTCATGAAACTACTTAAGAACGCTTCTTCACCTGCGTATGTTATGCAGCGTCAAGTGATACAATGAATCAAAATTTTGCATTTGGTACGTTACCACATGTCTGGGAAACTATACTACTGTAGGAACATTGAAGGTATTGTGTCATTTCACCAGTAGGTTCGGTGGAGTGGCAAACTTAGATTGTTGCTGGTGGATGTCAGCTACCTGGCGGGTAAGTCAGTAATTAATTTCAGGGAGCATTTCTTCTAGAGGAGCCGCTAGTCATTCACACACTCAAGAAATTTCCGACCCTTTATTTAACCCGAAGTTCCATTACGGTGTTCACACAGCCCACTATCTTTGCCGGTCGTGAGCCGGATGCTGCTCATATTTTAGTCTTTACATTTTTACATAGTATTCAGGGTGAAAAATTTCTAAATTTACTGGTAGCAAGTATTCTCCCATTTAATATGCCGTTAATTCTCTGGCTATTGTTTCAAACGAATCTGGACTCTGCTGACTCCTGACATTTTAATTTCCAAATCTCATGTCCATTTTCATTGTTGAGGTCATTGTTTCCCAATCAGGGTTCTACAGAACATCGTTACAGGTTCCGCGAGAAGTCGTGGAATAAGTGCATAAAAATTATGAAATACCGCGAAAAATTCCAAATATCACTCGAAATATCGCGAGAAGTTTTGTCCAGCAATTGACAGTACTTGAGTAATCTTCGACCGCCACCAACTTTCTCCTTATTTCCTGGCCTGTAATCGTTGTCATAGGTTGGGGTTCGTCGGGATATGAAAAATTAATGTAGGGGTTCTTCTATGGAAGAAAGGTTGAGAAACATTGGTTTAGGACATTTAAGTAAATTTGTCCGGACCCAAGTCTATGTAACATTTCGTAATGTGCTGGTGTTTTCTGTGAGAAGTTGCTAGCCCTTCGGCCAGCCCCCAAGTTGCAGGACTCATTCAACATATTCACAGCTCCGCTTCGTGTGTAGATCCGCTGCTGCCTTCTACATTCACACTGGAGGCAATGTTTTGCCATGGTGACAGAGACCCTCTTCACATGTTGCGATTAAATTAAACATAATGATGTGGAATAAAATATGAATAAAACTTACGTAATAAATTATCAAATGTACACCCGATAGTCGTGTGTATCATTTTCACTAATTCGTTTTGTTCATTAATTGCCTTGTTCTTGTCTGTTGGTTACGTTTCTTGACCTTCGTAATGGTTGTCGACCTTGTTGAAAACGGATATCTCATTGCTTAATAAATGTAACGTATTAATTCCTGGTACTGAAATGGAGAATACAGTACGAAACAATAACAAGACGTACGGAGGCAAAATCGATTATTGTCAAACTGGCCCGTAAAGCCCGACATTGTGGCTAGTGCATTTCCACTGTAGCAACCCTCGGCGCTATTCACCTGAACATAATCCCGCAGAAAAGTACTGCCGCCATTTCGGCCGAATAGAGGCGAGACTTGCTTTCAGTGCATACTCAGGGTATTAAACAAATGGGAAATCAAAGAACGGAATAAAATGGAGGCGATCCGCACTTCAGCGGAAGCCTACTTTAAGCAAACTGAAGGGAGTTCTAACAAAAGACAGTATAATTCCAGTAGATAGTAGAGAGATGAGACAAATGAATAGCGACAGGTAGTCTGCAGACGAGGAGAATATAAGAACGCAGTACCACTGAACAAAAACCATATACGTAGTAATAGAAAGAAAACATTGTGCATTAGAGATAATGCTGCGTTGCTGGATGCGAATTATCGGAACGTTTGCTTTGTTATTGTAGAGACGAGGGTTACGTTTTCAGTTTTGTGTATATATATGTATATATATACTGCTGATGTCCGGTTAGAAGAAAGAATGCGACATGTTCCTCTTTCTGCCGATTTTGGTTGTGCTACAGATTTTATAACGAATGTATCATCAAAGAAGCTGCCATCAGCTCCAAAACCAACAGAAACGTGGACTTGAAGAGCAGTCGACCTGCATTAACGTTCATACATAGGGAAGCCGCCATCGTTTTAACTTGTTACGAAACGTCCTTGCGGCATAACTGCTTTTAAAACCGGTTGATTTGTTGGCAGTATTTGCATTTTTGTATTCCTTTACGTTCTTATTTAAGTATTGTCCTATAAAATATTCAAAGCTGTAGCTTCCCCTATTATTTTACAAATACACGGTTTATCCTATATAGTGGATATGAAGACTGACGTTTATCTAAAATAGGTATATATAAAAATTCAGTTCCTGCGTCATAGGCAACACAGGCTGCATCTAATATAATGGCCATTTAGTTAATATTGTATAGTGAAATTCTACTATTGTGAGAATCATACGCAGCTCTTAGGTATGCTGTGTGGGCAAAATTAAAAATTTCTTAATGTTACAGCATGTAGTGTATATATTTACGACTGGCTTTAAAGGTTTAATTCAAAGCAGATTTGCAAATTTACAATATTTGGCAAATACACAGTAGAGAATATTTGGATGTACTTGTTAGGAGGGAAGAGGGGAATGAGAAATTTGCGTAATGAGGAGATGTATAATATGTGCTCTTTATAAAATGTTATTAAGGTGGTCATATCAAGGATAAGGCTAACGGAACATGTGGCACACGTGGGTGAGATGATGAATTCATAGAACACTGTAATCGAACACCTGAAGGGAAGAGAAACTGCCTATACCAAAGCGTCAGACTTGGCGCATAAAATCGGTGTCGATGCAGATGGCGAACATGATACAGGTGGATACACAATATTTTCTTATGAGTAACAGAAGAGATTGTTAGATACTTTTTCTCTTCAATTATTGCATGTCTTTTTCTCATGTTAGCGGTTACCACGCGCACAGATTTTCTGAAATCATTCTGAATGGGGGTCGTATAAATACTGACCTCATGGAAACACTGGAGAGTGTAAACTGGAATCATATGGCTCGTGATAGGATCCAGTGGCATGCTTTTGCGAATGCGGTAATGAACTTCCGGCTTGGGGACTCCGTTCTTCTGGGATAGGACACTGTAATTGGGTAATCGGATCTCGACGTTTCGAGGCAAAGTTATGTACTGGTCTTCAAGTTTCGAAACGTCCACAAAGAATGGCCTGGATATTCCGTACCTTGAAGATGAGGACACTGCGTTGCATCAAAACATCGGGATCGGATTACCCACCCAATGACGCAGTGACATATCCTAGAAGAACGAACCTCAGCTACACTACTGGGAAAACCTCAGTGCAACAACCTCCGAGTTCCAAACCAACAGGAAGCTCTTTCAACCAATGAGTAGCCTACGAGGTTTTAGAAATTAACCCACATCATGAAGTTTGTTTGTTTGTTTGGTTGGTTGGTTGGTTGGTTGGTTGGCTGGTTGATTGGTTTTTGTTGGATGGTTATTTAGTTATAGGTCTTTGTTATATACTACCAGTAAACCGTTTTTACATACAGCAGTAATTTATTTACTACAAATAATGCGGTGTTTCATCTCGTCTTCAGCGTGCCATTGTCATTGCATACTTAACTTTAAAAATTAATAGCAATTTCGTTTGGACCATGAAACAAACTATGTACAATCTTTATAATCTTCTATAACCTATAATATATATATATATATATATAATTCTGTGTAGTGTGATACAGTACAATACAATACAATGTAAAATATGATATAATCTTTTGTAAGCTATGCACTATATACAATTTTCTATAATGTAATATAATATAAAATAATCTTCTATAATGTACCGGTATATACTGTATATAACCTTCTGGGCTATAACACGTATCTGCTAGATGGGTACCGACGTTTCGGAGGAAGACACCGCCTCCGTCTCCCTCTTAAGGCCTTCTACCCTCTAATATATTGGATCCCAGAATCTGCTTTTGATGTGTAAAATGAAAAGAAGAAATATATGGTATTTGAAAGTGGAAGGAGAATCAGTTCCTGAAATGTCATATAGCATGTGTTAGTTCTAAACAGGCACATATCACACCTGAGGCAATATTAGTGTTCAGCATAGTCGTAATTGCGTAGGTATTGTGACTTGTGTGTGTCTCATTGTGAAGTGTTCATTGAAATTGTGCTGTGGCGGGATTATTAGGATCTGTTAGCTTCAGGACAGGTATGTTCCTTTAGCAGTGTACTGCTGTGATCCATCAGATATAATGGAAATTGAAAACAAAAGGATGTGGGACAGTAATGTGAACTGTGAAAGAACTGTTGCGGCGTTTCTCAGAAAGCATGTGGAAGACAAAAGTCATGACAGCAATGCGCTGTGTTTGACAAACATGCTGCCAAGCTGAGACATAATGTGACGGTTACTGATGATGTCACTTGCAGCACAAGCAACCTGTGCACAAATTGACTCCCTTATGGGCTGACTGACCGCACCGCGTACAGGAACACACGCACTCACACCTGCAAATCTGTAGCTGTGTTTATCCGAGCACAGGGTGCGCATTGCCACGATTATGGAGACGCGTCGATGTGTAATTATGGAAATGAGGTGAAGCCCCGAATGTATGAAGCTGTTGTGACATACAGCCAAGGGGCTTTCCTCCAGTTTGTGGACTGGGCGGGAAGGGGGCGTTGGCGTGAGATTAATATCTCTGTTGTGGTGAACACGAGATCTTTAAATTGGGCAGTTTTTTTTACTACCGACGCAACACTTCGAAATTTTTAAGGAAAACAAATTCACGGGGGTGAACGTTACGAATGCATATATTGCCTGCATTTTCAGGGTTCTAAGGTAAAAACGCTCTGGTGAGCTGGATGTTTAGAAGACACTGAGAAGCAACAACTGATGCATAAACTACACGCTGATGCTTGTTGATATAGACGCGGATCGGATGCGATAGTATGATAACATGCTAAGATAGCAGATGTATAGACTGTGATGATATGGATTTGGCTGTACTGCTACCTTCGTGGTTTGTCTCAACAGTTCCATGCTTGTCGCCATCAAACCGAGAGCTAAGGAGAGGTATACATTTCATGTCTTGTTTTACAGTTTCCAAAACTGTTTCTTTAATTAACAGTTAAGAGCATTTGCACTCGTCGCTATACACCGTTTCAGGACTTCGTTGTGTTAGTATCGCTATCTAGGTTGTCATATTGGTATTTTGAATGGAACGAAATTAAATATCAAGTTTCATGATCCGTCAGACGGTTATGTTACTACTGTAGAAGCACAAACCCGCGGACATACTTTCATGATTATACGAAAGTGAGGAAACTAGGCTAAAATAGTCTTTGTTTCAAGGTCGTTATTAAGGGAAGCCTTTTATATGTTGTATTCAGCGTGTCGCAATTAGTAAATTCAGTGTCACTTTGCATGTACGTCATGTGACTGTGCTATTGTTAACTTATATAGTGTACGTATTGGCCTGCAATGTGTCTGCTCTCCATGGCACTGTTGTTCGTTCTGAGTCCGCTGCCACAGCTACCTGAGTGCCGGGATATACAAATTTCTTCATGTAGTATACGAAAACTAATTGCAGTTAAGTGTATACAGTTCGCTTAAAACAGGATACGTCTCTTTCGGAATTTGTAGACTGCTGTGAAGTGAAGAAAAATTTAGAAAAGTTAGAGGGATTTTCAGCATAGGGGGGAAAGCAGCTGTCATGTCTTTTCTTTTTGTTTGTTTGTCATTGGTTTCTATAGTCTTGGTTTTGATGCTTCTCTTTTCACCTTCTGTTCCAATCAACGCAGGAACCGTGCCCGTTGTCTTTCTGCCATCATCTTTCCCGTCTTCTCCACATAAAATTTAAATCCTTCACGTTTCCTGCACTCCGCCAATATTAGTTCTTTTTGTTCATCATGTTCTTCCATTCTATACTACATAAAACTAGCATCATTCACATAATTTCACTTTCCGGTGTGCTACATGTTTGGGAATATCCCGGAATCCTATAAAAGCAAAGCACGTTTTTGTGCAATTATTCTTTGCCAATAAAGTTTGCAGCTTTATCTATAATGGGATTTCTTTGATGAATCTAGAATCACAATTGGCATGGTACATCAGGTTTCCGAATGGGTACATCTTCAGTGCTATCACCAGCAATACAAACAGGTATGGTAATATCAAGTTATAGTCATTGTCATTTATCATCATGAAACCAGAATATTTTACTGTTTGCCGGGGTGTTATTTCAAACTTTCAACATAAATAATCTAAATAAAAAGTTGTGTAGCACTTGCAATTCTGTCGACGTAATGAAATTTTAGACCCTGTATTAGGAAGTCCTAGTGTCATTCCCACGGCCACAATTTTGTTATTGTAATTATCCCCTTAAGGACAAAACGTAATCAGTTGTATTTAAAGGCCCAGTTCGTACCGCGCAGTAAACACTCTCCATCTCGGTAATAAAAACCAATCACTTAATGTTTATAGTGCAAAAATCGCCGTTTATTCTGAGATGCATATAAAACACATAAGTGTACAGTGTGGACAGAACGTATAACTTTTGAATATTGAACCTGGTTGTATATGACGTAACCGCTAGGCCCGAAAAGGTTAATACATACTGAGTGTCACGGAAATATGCCACTACACTGTTTACAAAATGTATGCCCGAAATTAGATCAGGTATGTAGGAAATGACGCCGATCCCAGTGGCCGTGCGGTCTAAGGCGTGGGTCTTCGGTCGCTCGCTTACTAGGATCGTGGGTTCGAATCCCACCGGGGGGGCATGGATGTCTGTCTCTTGTGAGTGTTGTGTGTTGTCAAGTAGAGGTCTCTGCGACGAGCTGGTCCCTCGTCCAGAGGAGTCCTACCGAGTGTGGCGTGTCTCAAAATGTGTGACCATGAAACCTCGACGAAACGAGGAGGCCCAGGCCCATATAAGGCTGTCGAGCCATAAAAAAAATGTAGGAAATGACACAAGCAGGATGCTAATAGAATTGCAGAGAAAGAACTCTTCTTCAGAAGCCGGTGTCCTCTCCCCCCACCTCCCTTCACGCACAGTTAATGATTTATCGTGTACATATTTGCCAGCGCGTGTAGTTGAGCAGTAAATTTCATGTATTTACCTATAATTTTTGTACCAAGCATTTGCGTTAGTGTGCTTTAGTGTGTGGTTGCTAGTCGGTCGCCTTGGTATCAACACGTCCTACGTTTGTTTAGGCTTAAGGTTAAGTATATACTGTATCGGAGCTGTTCTATCAAAAATGGTGATTAATCATTTCCCCCTGTCTGTCTTTGATGGTTTAGCTGAATATATTCATGTAATGTAGTGTTTTGGGGTTTCATACAGTGTGTTGGCCCTGGAAAAGCCGTTCAAATGGTTTTTGTCAACGTTACTATTGCACAGTTCCCGTTAGCCTGGATGAACATCTACCCTCATGTCTCCTTTCAGTGGTTTTGATTGTCTATATTCTCTGCATTCCACTTTCCTTCCACTTTACACCCTAATTTCTTGAACGTCTAACCGCGCGTAACTCCGTCAACCCTGAAGACGGATTTATCGCTGTCATCCGAAACATCGTTAGTATCACAACTTTTAAGGCCGTCGTCTGAACGGTATCTGTTTTTGGAAACCTGGAAAACTTATAGACCCATCGTAATGTAATTCATGACGGTACTAGTGGAAATGTTACCCGAACATGGATTACTGCCATAACGATGTGATAATGTTGGTAAAGCAAAGGTAAAGCAATCCCTTTACAGGCCTGGACAGGCCCATAGGGTTCCAGGAGGTTGAGGCTCCCAGATTTCTAGACAATCTGCACATGAAGGTGGTAAGGTTGCCAGCCCTGCGCACCGGCCGCCTTTACCCACCAGGAAATATTCGTGGTACTCATTTGTGTTAAAGGCTGAGTCGACCCCAGGGCCACAGTGCGGCCGGAAGGATTATGTCAATGAAAACTGATAATGTTGGACTATTAGTAATCCTGCATAAGAAGAAGTGTCAAGGAAAGCAGACGTCTGATTTGTTGTTGGATGTCTAACCAGTTACTTGTTTTCTTTTGTTAGCCTACAAAATTCGCACTATAGTAAGAAACGGGGAGGGTGGGTCACTCATCGGTCTATGGGTCTAATACACCTATAGTCTGTGGCACAAATTTCTACGCGCTTGTGTTGAAAACTTTGATTTTATTTAATGTCTCAGGACAGGGCTCAGTGGTGGGATTTTGTGGACGGGGTAATGCGCCTTTGGTTTCGGAGAGCATGGTATTTCTTGACCATCCGATAAGTTATTAGAATTTTAGAAAGCGGCACGTTTCATGGAATTATAGAAGTACGTTTGTTCTATTACGCAGACGAAAATAATAGCGACCTTACTCTATGCCACTAGGAAGCAACCTTTTTGTACCCGCGACCTCACTTTTGTAACAACCTTTCTCACGCGACTTCAACGTATTTTACTAATTGCTATTACGTTTCGTTTTTCTGTTGATCAGTAGTAGTTTAACTAACAAACACACTTAGACAGCTCTACACCTTATTTTTTAAAGTTTCGCCTTCTCTAAAATACACAATCTAAATATTTATGGGTTTTCAAATTCTCCACATTCTTTCCAGGGCGCACCACTGACCTATGCCACTGGAGTCAGAAGCTGCTTCGTTAGCGTCACAGGGTGTGTAGGTCTAATGTACTTGCAAGAGCGCGAGCAAATGATTTGCGATTGATTCCGTTACGAAACAGTCAAACCCGATTAAAGATCGCACAGTTTTTTTTGTTCTTGTTGTAAATTTGTTACTTTTCATCTGATTCACGCTTCAGAAGGACAGCCTGTTACTGTTTCGTGTCATGTATTATTTCGTGCTCTGTTTAAACATTCATGAGGTTGAGAGTCTCAGAACAGCCCACAAAATCCCGTTAAATGACGCGAATTCGATATCGTCTCGCATTTCACACATGTGAGTATGCTCAGTGTTGCTAAACAACGACCGCAAGCATTAGTTTGATAGCTCTATTTTCAATGTTGTAGACCTATTGAGGGATACGTTAAACATTGTGTCAGCTGAACTCTTGTCACGATATTACTGTCAGCGTACCACGAGATGATACCTTCCAGGAATGCGACAGGTGCGCATGCGCAAGATTTTGTGGTGAAGAACGAGTTGCTACTATCCATCCGGAGTACATTCGCACAATGCACTCACTTGCTGCACGCTGCTTGAAGTGCTTGATGTTTTCAGTCTGTTCGTACTAGTAGAAAAGTCTGTCGCTCCTAACTATAGCAGTTCAACGTTCTCCCCTATAGTCAGGAGTCCCCTGCGCCGCTCTGGACACGCCTACTACCCCGCAGAAATCACCTCGTTGTCTGTGGTCTGTACTTGTCTATCATCGATTGAATATTTTGGAAGCTGATATTATAAACGGCGATTTTAATATTCGCTTGTCTGTGCAGCTTCGGCCCAGTCCTTGCTCGGGTTTGTAACTGGGTCGCAAGTGTCAAACTTACATCAGTGAGGTTGCCAGTGTACAAATATAGCGTCACTATAGTTTCTGTATTTCCATGAAAACTAACGGTTCTCCTGGGTTATGACACCGTGTAATCTGTTATGTGATCCCTGAAGGTGGAGGCAGTGTAATCCTTCGAAACATCGGCACCACCGAACTACATGTTGTCGTAAACCAGAAGATCACAGTATGAATGTTCAGCGCTTGTAAGAGCTCCAAATTTTATAACGGTTGGAAAGCATTCCTAAAGGTGCTGTTAGCTTATATTCTGTCGCTGATAAACAACAGACATATTTAGAGGGACCAAGTTAGTGTTTGCACCCCCCCCCCCCCCCCATTTAAAAGGCTATTGAGAGATGTGATGGATTTAAAGGAGTGCCAAATACAGAGTGCTTGTGCAACCTTCTGCCAAACACGACGGATCATTTTACTTCACTCTCCAACAGTGGCCTCAGACGTTTGCACTAGCAGCAGCTAAGCGCCGGGACATGCTCAGTCTGACTGAGCTTTACCTCTCTGTTGTTTGCGTGTCATTCCACGAACAGACAGAGACGTTACACCTTGATGTCGGCCTCGAATTCTTCTAGAGCAGGAACAAGGTATTATTGCGCCCTGGGCATGGTTGAAAATTACTCCCTCTGCCAGTAAAGGTATGTACATAAATTTTCCACAGTTTTTATAAAAGCAATAAGCATGTGCCCCAAAGTGATGATTCATCTAACTTCGTGGCGCACTTTCGACCTTATAAAGTTGGTGCACATTCAATGGGCCAAGTAATTCCCTGCTTCTAAGAAGCCAAATACGTATTGGAGCCACTTTGTTCACAAAAGTTTGGCACTGAACCCAGTTCTGAACCAGTTCAGTCAAATCCAGTCCCTAACAACAAAAGTCTTTCCTTTTTGGATTTAGTTACATATTCCAAGAGAATCTGCGTAATTTGGGGCACTTTCTTAAAATTTTCTGACCTGCTTGGGTGAATGGTGAATGTTAGCTCCATTCCAAACTCTCAAACTTGGAGAAATACCCCTTGTCGGTTGTCCGTGACTGCTTGTGCAACATATTCGCAGCTTTCCCCAGTTCCTGACTCCCTTTTCTCTCTACAAACTGAGAACCCCATTGTGACGAGGGGACCCAATTCCCTAAGGCTTACTTGGCCTAAACTGTTTTACATGCTTCGAGGTGGGAGTGGAGGAGTCTGTCACAACCTTCAGAGTTGTTGGGGTGATGTATGAGGTGGGAAAGACAAAGAAAAGTCACTGCACCATTGCTGTGAATTGCTGACCGGCCTATAGCAGTGTTAGCTCCTTACAGTTCTAACTCTTGACAGTCTAGTGCAAGGTTTAACAATAAAAGCTCTGCAGTGTGCCAGCGCAATGTGTGTGGTTCTTGAAATAAATAGCGTTGTTTGCCTATACAGCGTTTACGGATTGATCTCTCTAATGGAAGCACTCTGTTTGAAGTACAAACTATAACTTTCTCTATAATGTAGCTTAATTTTAGGCTCTTAAGTGTCAAAGTGGAACACCTTCATTGCGTCATCTTCTGCATATGTCGCTGTGTGAAGTTACCATCATTGCGGAGGAACCTGCTTCCACCTCCGTGGTCGACTTCACTTCCACCGAAACATGCAGTGTGTTGACTGCTTAACACAGCACTGTACCCAGGTCCACAGGAGGTGCGATTTGGACGGCCGCCTGAAAGACAAAATTCGCAGCATTTAAAATTAATCGTAACTGGAACATTTTAAGCAGTGCGAATAGACCGTAGTTGACAAAAGACATGGAAGTGCCCACGTTGTTCAGAGCAGTCCGCCTAATCTGTGTAGCGATTGTCATCTGGACTTGCAGCCTTCCGTCTCTCTCCGACACTGTGTGCTGGTCTATAAGGCTGCATCCCTCTCCCCTGAGCTCTTCAAGAGGGTTATTTCTCATTAGGCATTAAAAGGGAGATTGGGACCGGTGGTTCAGAGGGATGACTTGTCTGCTTTGCACGGCAGAATTCATATTGCAGGAATTTTACATTTCCTTTTTGTGTAGGAAAGTTACGTAGTCAGGGCTTTTTCCATGTTTTGAAACTGAAGAGAAACATCAGTTTCAAGAACTCAGTGTACGTCTTGCCCTTTAACCTATCAGCATATGAAGTCGAAAAGTCAGTACACAGCACCCCAATTTTTTATTAATATGTTATGTACAAACGCTCACGGCTATATGGGTAAAATTAAGTTTTATGGAGTATGGAGGTGATGCCTTATATTAGGGTAGTCTTCGTCACCTTTTAAAGTAGGGGACTGCCGTCTATTAACATGTACAGCACCGTATCGTAATTTTATTCATATCTGGCAGCTCTCATATCTCTCATATGAACGCTTTGGTGGAAACTGTTGTGTTTAACCCTTCAATGTTGAGCTGAATTGTAGGCCTACTATTGTTTAAATTGGAAAAGCTACCCGTAAATCGGGGGAAGGGGGATAAAATTAAGGTATATCCTCAAAAACACTCAACAACTCAAAATTGTTGAGTGATATCAAAATGCACGGTGAACACAACGTAAAATATCGTCAAAAAGTTGGGTGTGAGGATGTGCCGGTACACTGGACACAAGTGGTGCCCATTTCGGGGTCTTGTTGCCCTACGAGTTTCATGTAACGGATAAATTTTTGACAAGGTGGACGACTGTTAGCGTAGCGCCGTGATGTTCGTAAAGTAGGACTGCCAGGACTGAGACACGACCAGCAGCTTGTAAAACGCCGTTGTAATGTATTCAGTTTGCTTAACTCGTATAAGATTTATAAGTTGAATGAGTTGTACAATGTATAGGCTAATATAAGCTGAAGTCATATTATTTCTGTAGCAAATGGTTTCTTCAGTGAAACAGTGTAGCTGGCAGGATCTTACGGTTTGACGATGATGGGTGAATATAGGCGAAATGATACGAGCCCTCTCTTCGCTCAGACTTACCTGAATATTCATATTGTATCCCACCGCTTGGTTACATTGTGCGGCTGGGCTGCGCTTCCTTCTCTCGCGCTATGACACATTGAACCAGGGACGCGGACCCAAAACAATACGAACCGATTCAGCAAGACGGGTCTGGGGCTGAAGAACTAAGACATTCATGCTTTAACTAATTAACATTTAGGCCTACTTTCGTGGCCCATCATCGGGGGTGTCGTTTTAGTTTTCATCAGCTATTCCACTGTCAATGTCGTTATGTCTATAACTTACCCAAATATCATCAGTAGGTCCATTTATGTTCTGTCATAAGAGGTTCGCAGTAAACTGGATAACTCAGTGGTATAGCACGCTACATTCAAAAAGTGTTATTTTACAGTGAAAAGAAAAAATAAATTCCGTCGTATATGTTTCGTAATCTGAAAGCTTCTTTAGATGTGTATGACTTTGAGATAGTATTTTAATTTTGTATTGTTCCGAAATTCTGATAACAGTTTACAAGCTCTTACTAGAAGATTTCTTTGTCGACACTAATTTTCTAGTATTTAGGCCTAATCGAGCTCCTTCAGCGTTGAAAAGTAAGATGACTAGGGGGAAAAAAAATTCGCTCCGTATTTTAACGCATTATAACACTTGCCGGAGTAGACTGAGAAAAAACCTTGCAATCCATCATTGAGCTGTATTGGGTTTATAGGGCAATATGTCAAACTGTTGCCTTCTGGAAACTAAGCAGCGGTGCTAAACACTCGGCCACGAAGTTCTGTGATCTTTCAAGAATTTGCGCCATAATTTGTAATATTTTGCTCCAAAACCGTGAGTAAGAAAACAAGGACGTAACTTTGCCCTGTGTTTGCATTGATATTGCCCTGCTAAGTGGTCTCTGACTGACAGAGTGTAAGTGGGACAGACCCTATGGACAACATTTAGAATAGAAAATTTGCGAATTACGGAAGTTTTACAGTAGGCGTCCTGGATGTTTGTGCAAGTTTTAAATGGTCGCTGAATGAATTCTCCATTTTTTCTGAGATTTAGATCCCCGAGGACATTAATTTCACTTAATTCGTCACGTAGACTAATGAGGCAGTACTGTGGGCATATTTTATAAGTGACCGTCACTATGCTGGCTAATAGGGAAGTACAGTAGACTGCATCTGTATGATGTTACAAAGGTATTTGATAACGGTGGGCCCATTTTATGACATGTAAGGATGCTCTCTATACGTTGTCCTTTGTCTGGAGACTGTCCGCTGCCTTTCGAAACGTGGCCAGTGTCCAGCGAGCACCCACACAGCGTTGTATTTGGCGTTCGACTATGGGGTGCAACGTACGGCCTTTTTAACTGACTTGCACGGACAGAACTTACTCATCCCAAATTGTGACACTGAAGTCGAATTTTATGACTTCGACTTTTCATTTTGATCGTATTACGTTAATGATATAAATCGCATGAATCGTCCCCTTGGCAGCACGTCAGCCTTCTTACAATAACAACAGTTTTGATGGATGAACTCTCAGAAACGATACATCTTTTAGTGTCTTTTCGCTCCTGAAAGATTTTTATGTGTATTAAAACTTCACAACGCGAAAGTATGTTTTTCTTTTGTTTCGTTAGCGTGGCAACTTGCTTCTTGAAATGAAATATCCTACTAGAAAGATTGAGTAGAGGGGAGTACAGGGCAGAGGGAGGTATGAGCGAATCAGTTAGTAAATCATGTTAGCTTTTGTTCTTAGCTTTGCTGTATATATAGACTTAAGTTCGCGTATAACTCTCTCCGAGATTGGCTTCCACCTTCTTTCCGTTCCTCGGCTTATCAGTTGCTATGAAAGTTTCCGGTAAGAAAGGATGTTGGGTGGGGAGGTTGAGAGAAGCTTTTGGATGGATATGTGAGTGTTGAGGGGATGATGTTTATTGCTACATGCAACTTTTGGTTTTCGGTGTCGGTGCTTTAACTGTTCTCCGTATTACTCTCCGGGATAGTGTGCGATGTTAAGCCTTTAAATCCTAGTGGTAAAATTGTTTACCGCCAGGTTGAACATTGAAGTCTCTGCATTTTGCCACGAAGTTTGTTTAATGGATCCGTATATTGTTCAAAATAAGCAGTCGGTCTTTCTAATGGAAACGCACTGTGTTCTGTATGAGTTACCATCTGAAAAAAATATACTGTATGTATATACGCATAATGTAAATTAATTTTACTGCCTCTTAACTCCAGTCTACCTTTACAAGAAGGACGAGCGGGTACTGCCTGGGAACCGTCAGAACCGTAAACTTTCTCTTTAGCCATTTAAGTAATAAAACTTTATAAACAACAAAATAAGTCAACGTAACGAAGAAGATAGGAAACGCCTTTAAATTAATATACTAATATTACTGATTGACTCTGATAAATTGTTTGTTTCTTCAGCTGTGATAAATCAAGTGTCCCTAATGTCATTCGTCTTTCTTCTTCTTATTCACCTTCTTCTTCTTCCTCTGATTTTTTGTAGTCTGCAAACGATTAACTAAATGCATTGCAGTGTAATGCTATTAAACAGGACGTGTGTTTATTTAGGCATTTTTAGGCGCGTTCGCCGAATTATGGGAGGCGACTATTAGGTTCGTTATGTCTGTCCCTCTGTCCGTCCGTCTATCCGCATGGAACAACTCGGCTCTCAGTGGACGGATTTTCATGAAATTTTATCAAAAATCTATCGAGAAAATTCAAGTTTCATTAAACTGTGACAAGAATAATGGGTACTTTACATGAATATTTATGTGCGTTTATGATAATATGTCGCTAAATTCTGCTTAGAATGAGAAATGTTTGAGACAAAAGTTGTAGAGAAAATTGAAACACACATTTTATGTTCAATAAACGTTTACCGAAAGTCGTGCCGTTTACGAGATAATGTGGAAAAATGCGGTACAGTCGGACAGGCCACAGATGACAATATAATACGACGCATGCGCTTTGCATACTGGATAACTAAGACTACAGACACACACTCATAATATTTAATACCTATTGCTTTTCCACGGCAACAATGGTTACGCAAACGCGCCTCAGTTTTACGTTATACGTACATTGCCTGTCTTGTTGAATGTTAAATCTGGGGGTACATAAAGTAATCACTAGGCTTTAAACGGTAATGAATAATTAGAACTAAACAAGCGACGATCGCTGCAGCGAAAGGCTTGCAGTGTTGGACTGTGTTACAACTGGCATCACAGGTTGGAATGTTACTAGAGACTTGAGTTTATGGGACGGATCTTGTGTGCTTGCGATGGGCCAAGCCTCAGACCAAGGAGTGCTGTCAAACAGCCAATTCAGAGATTTATGATATCAGAAATAACTGTGAACATAACAGGCCAGCTGAAGACAACAAACAGTTGCACGCCACTTTCATAAGTAGATCAAAAATAAGCGACAACTCAGAAACGTTTTATGGAAGTATCAACGTGAGTCTGATTTCCTGTTAGCATTCTAGATGCTGTTCAGAAATCTTTTTCAGACGTCCGTTTTCTTCTTGTGGCGCCCAGTTTGTGTGAAGCATTGGCATGCCTTCCGGACTGTATAGGCAGGGACACCATCACCCTATTTCACCCTCCTACAAAGGTAGCTGAAAAAGCGTAGTAAAAAGAAAGAGGGGAGGTTCTGTTGGATTGGGTGGAGGGGGGAAAGAGACAGACAGAATCGATTCGTTTTGCGGATAAAGTGGAATAAAGGTGGAGGAGGGTGAAAATAGAGGGTTGTTGGAGGAAAAGGGATTGCTGGTTGTAGAGAGACATAGAAATGAGAAGGTAGGCGAATTTTTTTGTAGGGATGGTTACGTTTGTGTGTGTGATATGTTAGGTTTCAGAACGAGGGTTACGTACAGTAACCCACCCAGTCGTCAAGCCAATATCTCAGTCTGAAAGAAAAAAGAACTCATGTCTTTCTCCCTGCTTTTTGTGTGAATGTGCGAACACTGAAAGGTTGAGCCAGTCTACTTGCTGTTGACAGACGAGCGTTCAAATTGTATGTAGCAAAGAATTTTCAAAGTGAAAGATACTCACTTCCATGTTCTGCTGGGAGACAGGTACCGGAAATAATACTGAGGTTATTTTTGCAGTACTGTAGCTGTTTAATGAGGTACAGAATTCTTTGTGTAATGTTATGGGGCTGTTTACAAATCTGACATACTTTCTAACTTCGTGATATTGACACTAGCGCGTCACATTAGGTCGGTTGCTCATTGCCACATGAAAACTGTGGAGTGCAATTCGCCCTTTTCGCGGTGCGCCTTAAGTGGCCATACCTACGGTAGCCGTCTGCACGGGCCAAAATCTTAGAATTTCGCCCGGTCCGGCCCGACGATCATTCTACCCGAGCATGAAATTTACCTTCAGATGTGTCATCCGTACCCGTACCCGTACCCGACTGTACCCTGAACTCCTCTTAATCTAGCCCGAATTAAATTCGATCTGTTTACAATCTGCTCTGACTGTCTTGTCATCAATACGTGTTTCTTTCAATTCATAAAGTCAGTGATTATTGTGAATTATTTAACGACGCTGTAGGAATATTTTAATTTGTTTCGGCATTTGAGGAATGGCACAGAGATACCGGACACCATATGTGTAAGATGTAATCTCGAGTTATTTATTTTTCAATGGCTCGACAGCACTTTGGGGGGCCTAGGCCGCTTCATTTTTATCGAGGCTTCACGATCACACTTTAAAGCTCTTTATGCTAGTTGTAAGTTTTCTGTGTCACGAACATAAGACAAAAAAGCAGGTATGAATAAACTTCGAAAAAAGAAATGGCCCGGGAAAGCCCGAAATGTCCTACGTAACGTCTGATTTGTACCATATGAACCAGCCCCGATCCCGGGCATATTTATACTTTCAGGCCTAGACCGTGTCTTCGAGCCCAATTGGTGCAATGCCCGAGGGACATGCTCGGGCCAGTGCAGACTTCTGCTCTACGAGTATGTGTCACCTCTTTCAATGCGGCTTCTGTTCGTTGAGTAATCCGAAAACCATCATGTTTAGTCATCATCCAACCGTAATAAAAGCTGCCATATTCTCACAGGAACAGAATCTGGGTTCTATGTATTACATTCCACTGTTCTCTAATAATTGGAGAGCAGCGAGTATAAAGAATATCCCTAACCGTTGCCTGCCTACCAGATTAACACTGCCTTTCGCATGAACACTGAGTAGTCTGCCCAGTGGGCAAATTTACGTTCTAACACGTGCGGCTGAATTGTCTTTCTGTCGCATGATTTCCAGGCCCTCTTATTGTCAGAACCTTTGCCACATTGAAACTAGCAGAAATATGATTACTTGAAATGGCTTTAAGTGTACGTATCTATATTTCTTACTGCGAGACTTTCGAGCCGGATCGGTTTCGTTTAAGTTCAGGTTGCTTTCTTGTTAGGTATCTGAAGTTAATTGAAGAATATACGGTTTGAAATAGTTAAAGTTTTAAATGTCAGTTTCGTGACGGAAGGTCACACAGCGAAGATGGTAGCGGCGCGTTGCACCAGTACGTGTCATTGCTCGTTGTCAGTTTATCAATTTGAACTGTTTATTGAATCTGTTTCTAAGTTTCAGCACCTTTACTTGCTAACATATAGCAATCGTGCCACGATCTGTCAGTTTTAATGTTTTGTAAACGTATATAATATTTTCTTCTGTACACTGCAACAGTGAATGTCAAAGTTCATCGATTAATAAGTGAATTATCATCAGATCAAGTATCATTAACTATGTGTGATAAATTTAACGTCGTGTTCATGACATATATGGCCGAAAAATCAACGACAAGATACGACCTCGTTTTGGAGCTTACAGACGAATGTGCAGATCCAGTCGCTCTTTCCTCTGAAATAAGTGACTGACATTAGGTCTTGGCTCTTCTGGGTTGTTACGCGGCGTGTTGGTAGTTGTTTACCGACGTTTCGGGACAGACTATCGGTCCCATCTTTATGGGTCAAGCAGTCCAAGAAGACTTGACTGCTTGACACTTGAAGATGGGACCAATAGGCTGTCCCGAAACGTCGGTCAACAACTTCCAACACAAGCTGCGTGACAACCCAGAAGAACCAAGACTTCATCTACACCGCGGCGGGAGCCTGAAGTCTGACTGAACTTAGTCCAAGTTTATGTTGCGAGATTTCGATTTCGCCGAAACGACGGTACACAGGGCCGGTACAACTGATGGTTGGCAATCGTTTTGCTAGGGCACAATGTGACACACAGAGACCTTTGCTACTCAAATTTAAAAATATAACTTGCTGTTTGTTAATGCTTACTGTTCTTTATTTCCTTTTTCATATTTCTGTCTGTCTTTCTTCCTTTTCCTTTTTTTCATCTTCTATATGGTGTTCTGTGCGGCATCTTCTGTAGCAGTGCACGAATCAGGGAGGGTCACACGGTTTGTTAAGGGACAGGACGTGAGTATCCGATAGATCGAGCCCGCCTTCGCATTTCTTTCTTCATCGCTCTCTTTTCTTCTTGGGTGGTTACTTCGATCGATTGGGTCGTTGGTGCGTGACACCTCCAGGTCTTACCTTGCCAGAACATCCCCCCACCAGCCCTTCACACAATACACACCTCACTGCCCTTAACAGTGGGCGGCTGAAGGCGGAGACCGACCCCAACGCCTACCACACCATCTTCACAAGATTCTACTCAAAACGCCACTCCCTTTTCCACCTACTGTTATTGCAGTACCTATAACTTATATTTGTTCGCCTGTGTGCTATTGACTCAAGCTTTAGAGAAGGTAGGATTTGTAAAATGCTATCAACATTGACTTCCTTTTCCACGAAGATTTTCCGTCCGATTCTTTATGTTTTCGTACATAATCTAAAGATCAAAAGAGCTGAGTTATTCCATTGGAACCACACTACCGTGCCGTTTGTGTCTTTTCGTCCGTCTGTCCCATGATCCAAATACGGACATCAGTTTTCCATGTAAGTTACCAATATGCCGGTTTGTGTAGCGAACTACCTAAGTAACCAACTCCATGGAGTGAAGTCCTTTTTCAGAAGCTGATAGTTCCTCAGTTACTCAAGAAATTCGCCACGTTTCATGGAACCCGAAGGTCCATTGCCGTGTTCACAAGCGTCCGCCACTTGTAACTAACTATTCAGAGCCAGATGAATCTAGTCCGCCCCATACTATCCGATTTCTTTAATTAAGCAATAAGTATTACAAATTCTGAGTGTGTATGTAGCATTAGTCATCCAGCACGCAAAGTGCATGCGCCGTATTGTATTGTCATCTGTGGCCTTTCAGGCTCTCTCTCATTTTTCCACATTATTTCATAAGCGGTGCGAGTTTTGGGAAAACGTTACCGAACATAAAATGCGTATTTTGATTTTCTCTACAACATTTGTCTGAATTATTTCTCATTTTAAGAAGAATTTAGCGAGTTATTATCATAAATATACGTGGGTCTTCATGTAAAGTACCCGTTATTCTCGTCAGATTTTAATTAAACTTGAATTTTCTCGATAGATTTTCGAAGAATAAGAAAATATCACATTTCTTGAAAATCCGACCAGTGAGAGCCGGGTTGTTCCATGCGGACGGACAGATAGACGGACGGAAAGACATGACGAAGCTACTAGTCGCTTTTCGCAATTTTGCGAACGTGCCTGACAAAAACGACGGCCAAGCAAAATCCTGAGGTGCGAATAGCACTAGCGCCATTCACTTTACAGTATAGGCCTGCTACACTACAGTGTAAGCAAGCATAATGCAGCCCAGATGTACTGTGGGGATGACGAGTCTTTGAAAAACATACATGCAGTTTTGATAAATGCTTGAGCCTCTGTTTCGAGGTGCAATATAAAATAACAACATGGCAACAATAAAATGTCATATTACAATAAGGTATTTATTTACTTATTTATTTGTCTATCTGTCATCAAAAGTTAGTTTTCACGAATTGAAAATCTAGACGTCATAGCAGAACGAACGTGTTATAAGTGTCGCTGTGCGTACATTTCCTAACCTGCTTTTACAATTTTTGTCTGTAATAAGCACATGAGTACTCGTCACGTTCCTTATTTATGGGCAGAAATTCCATCATTACAAGACTCACCATCCAATGATAATGATACTGATTACTGCAACGAATTGTACTTTGTAGTCAGTCAGTAGTAACTGGAGATCAGAGAGCGCCGAACAATTATCACTTTCGTCAACTATCTAATATCGTGTTGTACTGTTGCCTCCGTAGTTCTGCTGTGTTTCACAAGACTTTGGATTGGTGTGTACTTGCTGATATAAGGGATCAAGAATCAGCTAGTTTCCTGCAACATTTTGGCGGATGGGTAGAAAAAAAATGGACTTATAAAGTTCAGTGGTACGTCACAAGCAAACCTATAAAGAGTTTAGTGTATCACTGGATCCCATGCGATTATTTTTATGCTCTAGCCTTCTATGACACTGTGTTCTGCAGACTCCTGGGCCCTTACCCCATAGGGTGTTTCTGAAGTGAGATGCTTTCGCTGTTTACAAGGTGCTTAGTATGTAGAGTTTGTGTCACTATTTTTGTCAGTAGGCATTGAGTTTAATCAGCCGTCAGTACACACAACAGCTGTTTAATTTAACATAGGGAGAAGCCTGTATTGACTTCTTTGACATTGACATTATTCTTCTTATTGACATTTGAAAATTGACAACTACCTTTGCATTGTTGAAATCAAACTATACATAAGTTCGTCGCTAATGATGTAACAGCACTGAAGTGAAGTGTTCTACGTGAATTGCTGCTAGTAATGAATGAATCTCTGTTACTTGTAATTAGGACATTCAATCTTCGTTAACATTTCTGTTATCAACGGTTTCTACAAAACTTTTTATTTTCATTATTTATAAAATGTGAGACTAGAACGTGTTAATGTGATGCTCTTACTTTAATGACGACAAAATTTATGTATAGGTTCATTTCATGGTTTAAAAAACAAGGTTACTGTCAATTTTTGAATGTAAGTAGCAAAGCCATGAAGATTACTTAAGCGAAACATGACACTGACCGTATAAGACAGTGCAGTAAAATATTTGTGGCGTGTATTGACGGTTTATTGAACTCGCAGTAGCCATTGCTACCACTGCGGAATGCTCATGTACACTTTGTTAATAGGCCTGTGTTGGAAATTGTCGGCTGTTATCGGTTGTTTGTGTACATTGCACGAAGAATCGTCTTGTATTCGTGTTGCCTATCTGGACGGCTTAAAAGGCACTGTGTCATACTTTATTCTCTTTTTTTTTCCTGTGGCGCAACAGTCCAAATCGGGCCTAGTCTGCCTCTTTTGGGACCTTTCTAAATCAGACACACGCACACACAGTAGGACCCCTCTGAACGAGTGATCAGCTCGTCAGAGAGGCCGCTACCTACACAACAAACAAAAGAGTTGAACATCTATGCCTTCAGCGGAGTTCGAAACCTCGATCCCAATAATCAGGCGGCTTCAGACCTGCGCCTTAGACCGCATGGCCACCGGAATTGGCCTATGTGTAATACTTAGGTGTCCGTAAATTAGATATCTGGTGATCATACCTACATCCAGAAATAAAGTGAAAATAATAAGAACGTAAAAATGATAACTTGCCGTCTTCCTGTCTTCATTTCTTTTTTATTTTTCTAATTTTTACCATTTCTGACGGATAAGAATGTTATTAATAATGAGTATTTAGTAATTTCGTCTCACAAAGTGCACCTAGATATTAAATCTCTTGCCCTGAGTGTCGGTGTATGTCTTCCTTCCCAGTAACGTACTTTCTGATGGACTTGGTGGAGGCAGTTTTGTTGAGAACTCTAGAAGCCCTACTTTACGCAGGACCGAATTCGGTTCTTAGAGCAGACAGTGTACTGGCATGCTTCTGCAGCCTGTGGCTCGACGTGTGGCCTTACCTCTAGTATTAGTCACTTCTCAATTCATTATCCGTCAGCAAATCTTCTTTAGTATTCCCACTGCAGAGGAGATTATCTGAATCGTAAAAAAAGAGGAGATATTTGGGTCTAAGAGGGACGAAGTAACAGGGGAGTTGAGAAGACTACAGAAAGAGGCGCTTTATGATCTGTACTCTCCAAGTATTATTCGGGTGATCATATCAAGAAGAATGGGGTGGGTGGGGCATGTGGCACCTATGGGAGACATGAGAGGTGCGTACAGGGTTTTGGTAGGGAGACCTGAGGGAAAGAGACCACTTGGAAGATCTGTGCTTAGCTGGGAGGATAATATTAAATCAGATCTTCAACAAGTGGGATGGGGAGGCATGAACTGGATTGTTCTCGCTCAGGATAGGGACACGTGGTGAGCGCTTGTGAGTGCGGCAATGAACCTCCGGGTTTCATAAAATGCGGGTAATTTCTTGACTAGTTGAGAATTTATTAGCTTCTCAGGAAAGACACTGCTCCATGGAGTTAGTTAGTTGGTTAGTTATTTAGTTAGGGAAAGTAACAGGTGTGTCATAGTGGCCGTGCGGTCTAAGGCGTGGGTCTGCGGCCGCTCGCTTACTAGGATTGTGGGTTCGAATCCCACCGGGGGCATGGATGTCTGTCTCTTGTGAGTGTTGTGTGTTGTTAGGTAGAGGTCTCTGCGACGAACTGGTTCCTCGTCCAGAGGAGTCCTACCGAGTGTGGTGTGTCTAAAAAGTGTGATCGTGAAGCCTCGAAAAATGAGGCGGCCTAGGCCCCCAAGGGGCTGTCGAACCATTAAAAAAAGTGTCATACTTCGTAATCTTCGCTTGACGTTATAGGTGTGATTACATCAAGAACGTTGAGATGGGAGGAGCATATAGCATGAGTAGTAAGACATATACATACATTTTAGTCTGTAATTACCAAAATCGGAGAAGATGTTTGGGTGACGTGCATGGATGGGAAAATAATACGGATCTTACGGAGAGTGGGTGAACGGACGTGGTCAGGAGTGAGCTTGCTTAGCAGGTTGGAACTCAGAATTTTTCCTTGGGGGTGGCTGATCTTGAGGCTATATGTAATTTATGTTTGATTTTAAAAATTATGTTATAAAAATCGTGTTGTAAGTACAACATACCGCTGTTTGCTACTGCATTTATATACATACGAATATAACTACATGTTCTGTGACTCAATGACATTGTTCTATCTTCTTGTTTTTTTAAATTTTATTAATTTGTTTTTCAAACTTCTAATGTACTAGTCATCAGCCGATTTCAGTGGCTGATTTCGGCTGATGGGGATATCACGTAAACCTTTTGCTATCATATCTACAAAATCTGTGTTTTTTAAATTCCGGTTTTGGGGGTTTGGGGGGGCTGCAGCCCGGCAGCCCCCCCCCTTTTGGATGCGCCCCTGTTGCTTAAGATAGTGTTCATAGACGGCTTATTGTGGATACTGGTCTCCACAAAAGCAGGGAATTCCTTGATCAGTTCACTTGTTAGGACAGACCCTTCCCTGCTGAGTTAGCTTGTCCTGTAACGAAGCAGTCAGTGAATAAATAATGCCCTAGCGAGGTGTTACAGCCTTAGCGCTCTGGACTTGTTTTAGGTAGGCATCTAGTTTATGTCTCGATTGGCACACCGATTATCGTAAGTGAGATTTCTGTATTCCTCAGTCCTTCCAGGCAAATTGCAGGATAGTTTCTCGATCAGAAGACTACAGCTTTCTTCCAGATCCTTTCATTACATCACTGAACAAACATTGTGCCATCGAGGCTGTTGTAGTCATAAAATGAGCAAAAGTCACAATTAGACACACAAGTTAACCTGTGAGACTGTGCTGTGATGTAGCCACGAAATACAGTATTAAATAAAACCTATTCTTTGCATAGTCGTTATAATAATTCAAGGTACTTGTTAGTTTATTTTCCTTGTAATCACCTTATACCCTGAGCAGAGTCGCATCCACACCAGAGACACACCTTATGTCTAATTCTGCCTCGTTCTCTGCTACCAACAGATGACGATAAAAAATAAATATGGGAGAGAAAACGTATGGAAAATGTTTAGGACCCTGTCAGATCATAAGGGAGTGGATGCAGCTGTTTGCACCTGCAGAAATGTGTTCCTTTTATCGAAATATTCGTAAAGCTTTATGGGTAAGTAATTTGTTTGAGTTCTCTGGTGTTAAAAAGCACCCATGACTGGAGGATATGACTTGTTTTAGAACATCCTTACCACAATGCCAACAAAACCCAGAAGGTCTGTAACAATTCCCTCATACAACTAGAAAAGAAAAAGCATTAGTGCAGTCTGTGGAGTTAGTGATGTGTTTGAATAGTAATTATTTCTTTTCGTATTACTGGGTGTCAACGTTCGAATCTCGGGGTGGTATTTTTGTAATGTTAAAATGAGGTGCTCGCCATAACGCGGGCCGTGAGAGCTAAATACGGTCCTTCATGCGCATTTGTTTTCTTTCGATGTATATTTCGCGTCTGTCTCGGATAAATTAACGACTTTTTCATTAAAGTCCCTCTGCAAAGAAATAAGTTAATCTCACAGCCGATGCATGTAACATGATTGCGTTTTTGTGAGCTATTCGTTGTCTTTTTTTTTAGAGTTATATTAGTTTCTTCTGCGTATTTTGCCAGTTTGGTTTTAGTCCTGATTATGAAGTTACAGTTGTCGCTCTTGAGCTTGGAGTAGTGTTAAATTTTAACGCTTGGAACTCATCTCACAGTCTGCACAGCAGGCGGTTTGAGTCAGCAAGGCAGCAGTAACCAGCATCACAGCTTGAAAGGCACTTAACCAGCTTTGATTAGTATGGGCTTCTTAATAAGTTTTTTTCTTTTGGATTGAGCTTACAAATAGTTATCCAATACCAGGATGTTCAGAGAAAAACCTGTCCTAATGCCACTTTTTCCGTAACAAATTCCACATAGGCCGGCCTCGGGTAGAACCCTGGCTTCCGCGGTGAAAGGCCGGCGAGTTAGTGCCTGAGCCGTACCGTAATCTACCTACAAATCGTGGTTTGTTTCCCGGTAGGGGTAAGTGATTTCTCTCTTATCCAAAGCGTCCTGACCGGCTCTGGGGCCATCCAGCCTCCTATTCAATGGGTACCGGGTGTTGTTTCCCTGGTGTTAAAGCGGTCGGAGCGTGAAGACTACCACTCGCCTCCATCTACTGTAGAATTTAGTAATGATGGAATACGTCCACCTCTTCCAAAATATGCCTGCGTGACTAACCCAGGGAGGGGCAATGCTTTTTTTTTTCTGTGAGTGTACAGCCCAAATTGGGCCTAGGCTGCTTCGTTTTGAGGTTTCCAGATCACACATAATTTGACGCACACACGCAGTAGGACTTCTCGGAACGAGTGATCAGCTCGTCACAGAGGCCGATACCTACACAACACACAACCAACATATGAGACAAATTGTCATGCCCTTAGCGGGATTCGAACCCGCGATCTCAGCAGTCGAGCTGCTGCAGACCTACGACTTAGACCGCACGCCGCCAGGATTGGCGGGACAATGTTACCTTTACCTTTTATAACACCACAACGTAATTTTGTGTGTTCCACAAGTGCCAAGGTGGCACTATAGAAACAAGTATTGGCACCGGGCGACAGTATAGCAGTCATATTTAGTTCTTGCAGAACAATGGATAACCCTAGCCTTAATAGTATGCAGTGCGGACTGCACAGTTTCGTACTGTTCCTTCAGCGATTTGCCTGCGTTCTGCCTTCCATAAACTTGCTCTTATATTCGCACCCCGCTTGGCCAATTGGTGTACATGTATGTCTGTACACTGTAAGCACAGATTTTCGTGTTGAATATTAAGGAACCGTAAAAGAATTCAGTAAGCTCCGTTGCACCAAGCGGAACTGATCCCATCCTGCGTCGCTCGAAAGCAGAAGCCTGTCAAAAAATACATGTTATGTAGACTACATGCAGCTCAGACGTGTCAGGCCATCGGTAATAAAATTGCAGTTGCTTTGTTGTGCAGACTGCAAGACGTGGCTTTCACTCGTGAGTGCTGAGTACTTATTATTCTTGTCGCTATATTTCATGTGTCCCACGTATAACACTCTTACTTAACTTATGCAGTCTCTCCCGTAAAGTTAGCAGTCACTCAGCTAGTTAAGAAACTTACCATCTGTTATACAATAAGGACGTTTAACAGCCCTGCGCTCAATGCCAGACCAGTGGCCCTGTACTGAGCCTTTAGAATCCAGTCGACATCACATCACATTACTTTTGATTCACTTCAGCGTCGTTCCATCTGCACTGTGGTCTGCCAATTGGTTTCTTTACTTCATATTTTCTTACTGACGTTGTACACACACTATTCATTTGCATGTCTTGCTGTACGTTCTGTTCAGCTCATCTTCTGAAACATTTTTCTCCTTAACGACTATTTAGGAACAAAAAATGCAAAACGTCAGTGTGGCCTCCAATGAAGCAGAGACCTAGGTAACCGGTCGGGGTCTCCATGTAATTATTAGGATAGTTACTCCCAGATCTCATAACAGGTATCTGTAATACTGTCTTCTGTCTGAAGAACGGAATCCAGTCCAAAGGAAACCACAACAAATTTTAGAATTCTGTACGTTCGGGGGGCTCCGTGCCGCGGCGCCTGCGGGGGCATTATGTACGCCACTGTGACAAAGTGTACCGAATATGTGATTTTAGGTGTGTGTGACTATCAGCGTGCTATACTGAGGGCACAGACGTGTGCTGTGTTCAGAAGCATGTTATAACTGTGATTTAAAGTTCAAATTATAGGGGTTGTAGGACTAATTGTGTCCTGAAGAACGGAGAAGGATCAATGGGCCGTCAAGTGCAAAAATGTAAGTGAAATTCCTCCATACATAGTCGAAATTGTTGGATATCGTGAATATTAATTTCAGTATAATAGATAAAATATTGATCAGAAATTCTACATTCGAAAGATACGAGAGAAGAATAGAATACACTGGGACATAAACCTATGACTTAGTTAGAAGAGTAATATTTAACTATATTGTCACGGAATTGCGAATAAGCATCCATGAAACTAACTGGATTAATTAAACTATACTTAAACGAAATTGGTCGTAGAGGTTGTACGGGTAAAGATTTGTCTGTTACATGTACATAACATTCTGAAGCTGGGAGTTGCTTTATCGTCATTTGTTTTCGGCTTTGCTATAGTAGGTTGGGTAAGGTGGGCACGGTATGTAGCGCGCGTGAGAGAAAAGGGGAATGCATGTAGAGTTTTCCTGGATAATCAGAAGGGACGAGACAAAGACGTCAGCTTTGATGGTATGCTAATGTTAAAATAGATCTTACATTACTAAGATGGAGTCGTGTGACCTGGAATGATTTGGTCCATGTTGTGGGCCGTGGAGGGTTCTTGTGAACACAGCAATGGACCTTCGGGTTGCATGAAAGACGAGGAATTTCTTGAGCAGCTCAGCTGCTATTAACACCCTAATAATGAGTCTATTGTATGGAGTTATTTACGTAGGTCTCTTAAAGTGAAAAATAAGTGGAGTCTTCCTGCTTAGGTAGACTACCCGTATCACAGGTTTCAGAGTGCAGCAGACCACTCCGAATTTATGACATATCTGCAGAAGGTTAAGTTAATGTAATAAATCTCGTCTCTCCCCTTCTCTTTCCCCCCCTTTCCTCTGCACACAATGTCATATTGAATAGTTCCCTACATAATAAATTGACTTACGAATATATATTTTTTATGAATGCGTCTGTAACCAGAAGTTTCTTTTGTGTTCTGAGGTGAGCGAATAGTAATGAGCAGGATCCATATTTACTGGCAGAAAGGCAGAAGGGGGGGGGGGGGGAGGGGTTCGGACGGAATTACCATTGCACAGTTCCTGCTCATGGTAATCTCGGTTTTCGAGTAGTTAATATCATTGCATTCTTACCAATTCTAAATAATCCACCTTTCACATGGTAATTTAAACAAATAGGTACATGAAATATGCGGAACTTGTAGGGAAATAAGAAATGCTTGCAGAACTTTTATGGTAAAGCCTGAAAACGGGAGACCATTTGGCTTACATTGCCGTGCGTATAAGAGTAATATCAGAAGTATTTGGGGGTGTGACAATAAGGTCTAATAGCAGACTTCCCTTAATACCGTAATAAGAATAGTGTAAACGAAAAACCATCCAAGCACACATGTATGGGTGGCGATAGAACTCGGGTTGCGTAGAAGCGGGGAAATACTTGACCATCCGAGGAGCTAGGGCCTATCAGCGTTTCAAAAATCTTTCACAAAGTGGTGGTGGTGGTAGTAGTAGTAGTAGTAGTAGTAGTATCATCAGCAGAAACATTGACTTATAGTACCCCACTTATGGTTACTCTAAAGTAGTGGTATTCAACCTGGGGTACGCGA
Source organism: Reticulitermes speratus (assembly GCA_021186555.1). Lineage (NCBI taxonomy): Eukaryota > Metazoa > Arthropoda > Insecta > Blattodea > Rhinotermitidae > Reticulitermes > Reticulitermes speratus. The sequence continues at coordinate 30,738,595 of JAJKFL010000003.1, read as the reverse complement.
AGACATCTTAGGGGATACGTAAAATAAAAAAAAAATAAATGTCATGGTAAACACTGAATAATCAGAGCCAGATTTAGGGTTAGCCACAAAAGACCCCCACATAAGGACATGCGATTTGGGAGCGCCATTTTTTCTCTCTGTCTCTCTCCTTTATGCGATTCTTATCTGGGCGGCTAGTTTCACTTTATTACACATAGTGCATATAATGTATTTGTTATTTAATAGCTTGACTCTCCTTTTTCTCATTTAAAACTTATTATTTAATACATTATTTTGGATGTAATTTATTTAACTTATTTTGGATGTAGATTATAGACTAAGTATAACTTGAATTATGCACCAACAGTTTTGGGGGTACAAAGATGAAGATAAATTATATCTGGGGTACGCGAACAAAAAGGTTGAATACACTGCTCTTAAAGTACAACGCCTCGTGGCATAATAGCGTCCTGTGGGTGATTTAAACTGAAGCAATCAGATCGCTCTGCTGCAGGCTAATTCTTGAGTCTGAGCTAGGTAAGCGGCCTAACCTTGGAAACAACCACAAAATTTTCTTGAAATTGTATCATGTGCAAGTATCAGTATTGTTATCATTGTCATTGAATTATTACATACAGGCCACATTCAAAATTTCATCATTGTATTAGTTACTTTACATTTTAATATTTTGTCGTTTGATACTTATCCATTCTTATGATGGATTTTATTTTTAGAATTGAGCAGTTTGAGTTGCTCCAAAATCCTGCAAACCCAATATTTATCCAGTTCAGTTCAGAAGCAATGGATGTCGGAGTAGAGAGAAAAAAAGTTGGGGCATTGGGGCCCTGTAAAAGCAGTAGGAGGGTTTAGATAACAAGAACAAAGAAGGCAGTCTACAAGAGTTGAAAATGTGGAAAGCGTATACCAAAAGCACAGTAGTTATGAAAATTCTATAAACCATAAACCTGTAGGCCTAAGTTAAGGGTGGAACTGTGGTTTTCGTAAGTACGTGCACAGTATGAGTAGACGTGAAGCCTAGTGCATTCTTAACCTCGGTACTAGCTGGAGTAGTGCCCCATTAGCTTCGGTAGCCTCTGTGTTATAAGCTCGATGGGCCTCAGAGCCTGTCTGGACGTGGCAGCGAGCAGTACCGGGAATGGAGCATCGGTCTAACGTAACGCAGATCCAGACTTATAAGATTTCTAATGTTTGTCTAGTGTGACACCGTCCTTGTAGCTGGAAGCGAGGGACTTGAAGAGACCAAACAGACTGGGTCTTTTTCAAATTTTACATTTGATAAACTAATGCTAGCCGTTTTCTCTCTCTCTCTCTCTCTCTCTTTATTAAATAACAACCTGTTACAGCAAAGAATCATTGCTTATATCTGACTGTCGTAATATAATAACGTTATATGCTAATGTCAGATTATGATTGCCTGCATATTTCAGCTTTTGAGTGGCAATGAGGCAGCTGAGTGGTTCGAATGGCCGAAGTAAAATGAGAGGTGCTAGGAGGGTCGAATTTTGGATTGTTGGCGTGCTGCTGGTGTGACAACCAGGTGGCGAGAGGCTACTCAAGTAAATCTGGGATATAGTTCCGACCTGGGGTGCACACATTTTCCAAAAGTCTAGGAGCCATCTTTAAATTCTAGGCGCCAGAAGGGTGACATGAAGCAAGTTCCATCTTGAGCATTCACAAATAATAGGCGCCACCGTACAAAATTTAGTAGCCCGGGATTTGTGCACCCCTGCTCCCGACCATTCTCAAAGGGCTTTATGGTAGAAAACTTGGCACTGCATTTTCCCTGTTTAACCCGTTCACTGAATCGAAACAATATATTAAGTCATGAATGACGATGGGAGTACCAAATAGAGCATCGCGATACAGTGGTTAGTACTCCTGCTTCGTTTTTCCGGATATTCTTGGTTAAATCCCTTTCCGGAGGCTGGAATTCTTTGACTGAGGCTTATCGTGGTTTGTCATAGGAATATCAGAGTCGTACCGTGAAATTTAATATGGCTTCCTTCGACATTCCTTACAATTTATTATTTAAAAACCGTCATAATTATCAACGCTTCCTAAGCCGGAGAAGAATCTGTTATTAAGCAAAGTATCAATTATCGATATTTATTTTAAATGCACACTACTCAACGAATCTGCTTTAAATTAGTGTTAGTTAACGCCAGTTATTTGTACCTATTGCAGTGCATAACGCAACATAGGCCCGAATGTTTCGTCGCCCTGCTCATTAAGTGCTTTCGAAACCTTGCGCAGCAGCTGTTAAAGCTTTCGTATTTTTTCGTCCATCTGTCTGTACCCATATTAGAACGCCTGAACCGCAGAAAGGTTGTCATGAAATATTAGCCTATATTTGAGAATATTACAAAACATTGTAGAGCCCTTTCAATTTTAACTTAGGTCTTATAATTTTAACCGTAACTTTACACGAATACCCCATGCGTTTCTGCGCGCATGACCGTTCGTTTCACTCCTCTGCACATGCGCATTAGTGTCCTTGACTGGCGCGTATTCAAAATTGCCATCACGCTCGATTGTAGCTGGTGCTTTTTACACGAAAAGCGTGAATTTTATGGAACACTGGATCTGTAGAGGAGTGAAGCCGCAATAATAGTTACGTACATTCCTAACTACTTGTCGTTGTATGCGATCCTTCTAAAATACTTGGCCCAAAGAACATATGGTATTTAAAGGCTTGCAACATGCACTTCCTGCATTACATACATCTTTCGTACCCATCGTGTCTACGGTTTGTAGTGTAACAAGTATGGCCTTTCCTTTGCTCTAGGAATGCAATTGACCTGCACAGCATGGGTAGAGTCCCGTACCACTCGCGACGACAGTCGGGGGGAAAACATATAGATCCTGTCAAAAACATGAGTCTGTCACTGCATGATATAGTGTTTTTTAACAAGTACTGGTCGCCGTTTGTTATGTGTTTCTTTCATAACAAGCCTAAAGTCCAATTTATGCACGGTTCTAAAGACATAGAACACTACAGAAAATGACTATTATCTTACACGAAACGCGACTGCGCCTGAGTTCAGTGTATTTTTAACTGGAACACATCTGTTACTGGTCACAAGCAAAGAACGGTCCGCTTTACCCAACACAACCCACTGCGCCAAGGTCAGCTGCAAACTTCGCACTCACCATAGAAACTTTGGATCGGCTGGGGCTGATATGAATATACAAGAAGCTGGTTTATATGCGGTGATGGTACGAAACTTTGGGGCTGTATTTGGAAAAATTCGTAATTTAAATCTACAGGCATACATAAATCATTTACGACGAATTTCATGAATGTAATTCGTAGTCATTAGCGTACGTGTGTTTGTGAAGACATTTAAAGGTGGTTATGGATCGTCAGAACTTGCTGGATATGTGCAGAAATCATATTGTGCTTGTTAAGGTTATATGTCCGTAATGTTTTTAATTATTGTACCAACAAAGTCAAAGTGAACTGAGAGAATTTGGATCTGTAGGCTGTAACTCTTTTATGGAATTCTGTAGGTGTAGTCTTTCAAATAACGACACCCAGCTTGTCGATATAGCGGCGACGTCTTGGACTGTATAATATAATATAATATAATATAATATAATATAATACAATATATATTGAGAACAGTCCGTCCACTTTAATTTGTTTTTTTTGGGACTATATTCCAAAACGTCTTGGACTTGTGTCCGTGAGGAGCCCAGTTCGAAACTCGACCGGCACACTGGGTATCCTGAATCATGTTAATGTGTTTCTTCCTCCAGGTATATGCTGGGAATAACCTCATTTAGGCCACAACCGCTTCGTTCGAAATTCCTTCCAGTTCGTCATTGTACCAGTTATTTTCCTATAGACACTACCTAGCTAATGTGGGACACTGACAGTGTCGTAAAATGAACACACAGAAGTAATCAATAAAACATACTTAGCTACCAAAATTTATGGGTATGCTGAATCCTTATCAATGTCGAATACTTTTATCATATCTCGGATTTGTCGGTATCAAGTGAGAGCCGTAATTAGAATGGAACTCAAAGAGGAATGTATGAAGGTGTGGACTGGATTCAACTGGCTCAGGATAGGTCTGTTTCCCCTCCTGCGGATATGGTAATTAACTTCCGGCTCCATAAATTTGGGGAGTATTTTATGAGCTGAATAAGAAGGATGTGATGTGATCGGCAGAAAGCGTGGCTAGAGACAGCTGTTGTAGGCTGAAGTGAAGATGTCTTACGTCTGTCTTTGATTTTTTTAAATTTAGGTTTTGGCTTATTACTGTTTTTGTAGGTTGTAGGTTTTGTGATACATGCCTTCACGTCGTGATTCTGATTTTGACAGATAATCGTTGGGTATAAGGTTTTGTATCATAATGAAGAGGAGTAACACTTTATAACAAAATTGAATAAGTCTTAGCTTACTGTGTGTTCCATAACAATCATTGGAGTAAAATCATAATGCATTTCATTTTTTTGTCAAGGTCACTGTAGTCCTAGGCTTAACCACGTGACTGAAGAGGTAGTGGTAGGAAGGATAAATAGATTTCCATGGACTGTCTTGTGTTCCCTTTGGTGCAGATATCAAGGGTCTGTCTTGTGTTCCCTCTGGTATAGATTTCCAGGGTCTGTCTTGTGTTTCCTCTGGTATAGATTTCCAGGGTCTGTCTTGTGTTCCCTCTGGTGTAGATTTCCAGGGGCTGTCTTGTGTTCCCTCTGGTGTAGATTTCCAGGGTCTGTCTTGTGTTCCTTCTGGTGTAGATTTCCAGGGGCTGTCTTTGTTCCCTCTGGTGCAGATATCCAGGGTCTGTCTTGTGTTCCCTCTGGTATAGATTTCCAGAGGCTTTCTTGTGTTCCCTGTGGTGCAGATATCCAGGGTCTGTCTTGTGTTCCCTCTGGTATAGATTTCCAGAAGCTTTCTTGTGTTCCCTGTGGTGCAGATATCCAGGGGCTGTCTTGTGTTCCCACTGCTGTAGGTATAGGCAAGTTAAATTCTCAGGTACTTGTACAATGTTGTGGAAAGGCCGAAGAAAGCTTGTGTGAATTGTGTGCAAGTTACGATAATTGGAAGCAATGACAGTTTAGGTGCATGCAATTTGCGGGTGTTCTGCGCATCGTGTGCAGGGGTTGCCGTGAACGAAGCTCAAGGTATGGCAGGATCAGTATTCTGGTTGACCGGTCCAGTGGAAGGCAGACGAATGGGGAGGAAATGGGAGGCGATGTAGTAGGAAGGTAAAAAATGACGATGGCTTCCAGGCAAAACGACTGAGCTCTGGCGGAAGGGTTGGTTTTACAAAAGGAAATAGAAAGCCACCCCCTTTACAGTAAAAGGTGAGCGAATGTTGGGTGACAAACGGATTAGATTTATAAGTCTAGTTGGGTGCAGTAGCTAAGATAGTGATGTGAAGGAAATAAATGGTTTCTACGAATGTGAAGGATCGTGAAAAAGTGCTTCGAGTTTCCGAGCATGTCAATAACTCTGGTAACACTTGAGATCTGCAGAATGACGGGAGCCTTTTAGTACTACTTGCTAAAATTAACCGTGCTTGTCATTGGCCTTATAAACACTTCTGTGAAAGTCTGTTTCCGGACTGAATTTCGTTTGAAAGGTGGGCAGAGGTAAAGCACCTGACGAGGACTATTTTTCTTCCACAATGAGTGTTGCATGTCTAAACCTATTTGTGTATTGCGTGAGTGGATTGGTACATAACTACTGTGCTACTTGTTTAATGTAAAGAAATGCGGTTTCAGTAGGAAAAGTGAAATTCGAGAAAGCTGAAAATTTTAGTTTCTAACTTTGTTTCTTAATCACTGAAAGGCCTCAGGTAACATAAAAAGTTTATACGTAAACAGTGATGACACATGCATTTTAAGGCAAATTTCAGAAAATTACGTTATTGTGCTGATTACCTTCATGTACTTTAAATGTTAATGTTTGTTAGCTACAGTGTTCCTGTCCAAAATCCCAGTTATGTTTTGCAATCTTAGAATCTCGTTCATTAAAAAGAAGGGACACCTTTATTAACAACAAAACTTAAGGTACAGTAATAAGGCACAAAATGTTTGCAGTTGTCATGTCTGCTTTGTTTTGGAGAAATAACATTTTAAATTTCTCTTTGGTTTCAGGTACGTTTGCAACATCATATTGACATGGACTGGTGGTTCCGTCTCATTTTCACTAGGTAATGTAACTGCCCGTTGGCTATGACAATGTCAGTCGAAACACAGCAGCATGTTTCTCGGTTGTAGGCCTATAACTCTGGGTGTGGGCAGAAACAGACGGCGTGTTGCGTCATTATCATGTCGTCTGTCCGAAGTCTGTGCATATTGAGATAATCCCTTGCAGTGTTTGTTTGACTTTTATACACGTCGTCATGGTTTGCTGTTGTGACTGGTGTGTTTGTAATAAACGGTAAACTATATGTTTAGCTATGCCAGCAAGTAAGTTTTGTTTATTTTCCATGTTCAGCGATGTTTGTAGGAAGGGTGGGTTTTATTCTAGCCCACTGCGAAGTTGTATCGTTCTCGTAGCTTTTGCGTGGGGCGCCCCCGGAATACAGTTCATCCAGCCCTTATTTTACGCCTGTTTGTTTAACGCCCCTTGCCAATTTACACCACTTCTGAATTTACGCTCTCACATTTTCTATTTAACTCCCTTTGGCTGGCGGGCTCATTCTTTTACTTTAACCCCTTATATATGATAGTAATATTATTTTCATTTACGCCTTTTTGATTTACGCACAATTCTTCAGGAACACAACTAAGGTGTAAGACAAGGACTGGGTTTACTGTGTCTTAATTGAAAGGTCTTCTGTAGTCATGGAATGTAATTGTTGTATAACACTCAATGTTTAAATATCAAATTCCGCTACGTTCCGTGGCCATAAAAGTCTCACATTATCTCCGTGATTGGTCGCCGACGACAGGCAAGCAGTTTCTTTTCCGTCTCCTAACGTTCTTGGAATGTTTACTTCACGTAAAATGTATAGCGAGATTTTGTTTTAAAATTCTGGCCACCTTAAGATTAGGCCAGTAACATTAATTTGTTCGATTACGTTTCAGTTCTTGTTTGAAGCTAATCCGTAAGTCTGATCAGTGAAAAGGGTTATGGCGAATTTGCAGTGTGCATGCTGCGATAGCAAAACGTAAACCAATTACGTGATTGTGATACTTGAAGGAATGCCGAATCCAGGGATTAGGAGATGGGATGAATAATTTATTCCTTCCCAGGACAATGCTTGTACGATGATGTTGATTGTACCGGCTAATAGAGGAACTGTCCAGTATTCCGCTGATCGGAAAAATCCGTGGAACACACTGAAAACCGAGAATGGGAGCTGAGCTATGACCCTCAAGTTTCGACTTCTAGGCCAAATTACTCATGCGTTTGTGCTTGGCTTGGAATTCTACATAGAAAATACACATCTGCTTCCACCACATTCCTTTATAAGGATCCTCTCTCTCTCACACTTGTATCAAGAAACCAATAAATAATGTTTAAAATGCAGAAGAATAGGCAAATTAGCGTGATGTTATGTTGGCTGTTAATGGAAGCGGCATACTAGAAGGAAATTTAAGGTATTAACTTAATTAATTGAAGGGAGCACGCGGTGGCATAGTTGGTTGAGGCACTGCGCTACAAGCCGGAACATCGCGGGTTCGATTCCTGATGGGATCATTGGAATGTTTTGTTGACTTAATCGTCCCCACCCGGGTCGACTCAGCCTGTAACAGAAAGAGTACCAGGAATATCTCCTGGGAGGTAAAGACGGTCGGTGCGTAGGGTTGACAACCTTACCACCTTCATGTGCCGATTGTCTGGAAATCTGGGAGCTTCAGTCTCCTGGAACCCTCAGGGCCTGTCCAGGCCAGTACTGGGATTCCTTTACCTTTAGCAGCAATTGAAGAAAACTCGTGACTCGAACATTCAGGGAGGTGCGAACGGAATTAGTGCGCTCATAGCCTTCTTGCCGAATTGTTTGTATTCAGGAAGACACATTGTGTCAGAAGTATTAGAAGAGATGCCAATGAATTGTTTCTTTTCCGTAGTAGTGAATGTAACAGCTGTCGTTTCAGCATTGAATGAACACCGTTAGATGTCTGTACATCCGCTCTCGAGAAATGGTTCTCAAAGAGAATTTGTAGAGAAGAAACCTGACTTAACACAAACACATGTTCACATCGTCACTGATTCTTGTGTTTCGGCTGTCAGTAATTTTTAAAGCAGGAAGTGTGTTTAAGTTTAGGTTTTATATTTTACCCTGCCACAGTTAAACTTTTCTAATAAACGAATTTACTTTTTCATTGAGTTGAAGAATGTTATTGTTACCACCTTGAAGTGGGGTAATAAGTGTGTTCAGCTTATAACGTATGCCACTTAAATATGATAACTGCTTTAATAATAAAATACGAGCCAACTAGGTACACACAAGTGGGTGTAAGTGGCACCCTTATATTATTCAGACATGTTGTGTATTTGACTAGCCTCACATTTTGTTGCTTCATTTCATGTCTTCGAATGAAAAAACCTCGAGGTTTGTTACCTAAATTTGCGTCACTTGTTAAGAAATGTGGTTTTAGTTTGCTTGGCTTTATACTGTCATCGCATAGCGTTTTCTAACAAATAAACACACAGAGGCCGCTCTTCTCCAATAAGAAAAACACTTGTGAAACCAAGACATACGCAACTTTCATCATAGTTTCTTATTTAGGTTTACTTTTGTCAAAAATACCAGTAGAGCGGTTATCTTTCGTTTTGCCTGTCAGTAGGTGTCAGTAGTTATGCTCTGCGGAAATGACAGTTTTGTCCATTTCAAATGCGTTCAAAACGAAATGCACGCCTAAACAAAGCAAATTACCGAAATGTATCCACTTTTTTTGACACAACGACGGATTTTAGCAGATAAATTTCACGTTTATTAAAGTAACGAGGTACGCGAGTTTTTTAAAAGAAAAGCCCAGTTCTCAACAACGTTCTAAACATGAATAATAATTTATGGAATATGACATGATTTGCGTTTCATAGAACCCTTGTGCCTCTGCTAAGTAAAGGAAGCAGATTGAAAATTGATTTGTGAGCTTAGTAAAATTTAAAAGTAATAATAATAATAAATAGAAAAGCTGCCCCCAGGGGTCGCTGCCAACAGTTTGAGAAACAGTGGGTTAATGTGTTTTTGTGACGTGTCAGCTGCTCATGTTATGTCAATTTACGTTATTGCAAAGTGATTGATGGCGGGAACCATGAAATGAATGACAGAGAAGTTGAGAAAACAGGGCTGTTTTTTCTGCCTCATCGCTTTCAGAATGACCAGGTCTCCGTCGCGGGTTTGCTTGGTGGGATTATTGCTCCCTGGGTACAAGATGAACGACACGTATCATAGTACATTAAGATGTGAACAAGTGAGGATGGCATAGATGTGAGAATAGAGCACTTTTGTAAAAACAAGATTTATCGTTTTTATTATAAAGTAGTTGTATTGGGACTATACTCTCACTGTACTGACAGACAAAAAGTGTCATTCACAAATATCATGTTTTGAGGGGTAATCACTCATTGACCAGTGTAATATTTATGGTACAGTAACATCAACACGCCTTTGTACGGTCATATTGCTTTTTGGTGACATCAGACCTGTGAAACAGACGGAAAGGGGCGAGAGAGGCCATAAAACTCGAATATGTGTGATGAGAGTGTAAGGTAGCGTTCCTTCAGAGTTGGTGGGACATAATGGCTGTGAATTGGCACTTGACCGATGTCAGAGTAAGCACGTGTTTGAAGCGTCGGTGCAGTGTAACACAAAGTTGTTATTGAAGTATAGCCAGTTTATTAATCCAACTAAATGCACACAACTGTTCACACATGAATATCACATATATCGCTCCGACATGTTTCGGCGTTCAGAACGCCATCTTCAGGGAGCACGTAATGCCAAGTTTAAAACCAGCCGTCAGTAATCAAACAAATTTTTATGGTTCCATATTCGGTAGGCTGCGTTGGTGATATCATTATCATATAAAATATAATTTAATGCAAATAGCTAAAGCACTAAAACATGATGAAAAAGGTGAATATGTTTTTAACAAATTACAATTAAATTGTAGACAGTGGAAACTCGTAGTAATGTGGCATTATATGTGTCGGTTTAAAGCGGATCTGGTCTATAGACGTTTGTATACATTGCCACATACTGTTTTATGTTTCCGCATATTCTAGATGAGCTTTATACAATCGTTCGTTTGTTAAAAACATATTCACCTTTTTAATCATGTTTTAGTGTTTTAGCTATTTGTATTAAATTATATTTTATATGATAATGATATCACCAACACAGCCTACCGAATGTAGAACCATAAAAAGTGGCATGATTATTGACAGCTGGTTTTAAACTTGGCATTACGTGCTCCCTGAAGATGGCGTTCTGAACGCCGAAACATGTCGGAGCGATATATGTAATATTCATGTGTGAACAGTTGTGTGCATTTAGTTGGTTCAATAAATTGACTGTACTTCATCGGAACAATGCACGGAGTGAACAGCCTCAAAACAAAGTTATTATTGTTGTATCACGATACCTGTACCTCCCCTCTTTGGCTGTTCATTATTTTTTTATTTTCTTAATATTCCCGGAACTAGTGATTTTACGCTCGCAAGTAACATCAAGCTAAACTCTTCACTCTTGGCGTCTCTCGTGTTCTGGTATCAGCAAACTGATCCACACAGACCCCTGAGGGATAGCGTAAATTTTATGACAGTGGATATGATCAAATTTCCTGCAGAACGAGAAGTCAGCGGCCTCGATAAAATAATAACATGGCTGTGCAACACAGCACTACGAAACGTCGCTGTGGTCTCGTAGGCTAAGGCCACACGAGCCGTTGCTTTTGCCGTTCTTGGACGGACGGCGTGGCTGGAGCCGTACACAGACTGAATCCACTACTTAGTCACTACGTGTGCTTGTTGCAAGCTATATTCGCAAGCAAAAGCACAGTATCAGCTAATTAATCCAGTTGCGACAGTTTGTTTGCTTTAGTCAAAAGTCTGGGAATTTTAAATCTGTTAGTCAGTCCAGATTTAATAATAGAATACTGTAAGATACCTAATCATTTACGCTAGAAAATACACGTTAAAATTGAGGGGAGATTGAAGTATTAATTAAAACGACAAGTACAATGACAGGGAAGTATTTGTACGAACTAGTAAGTATGAAATTTTGTTAGGGTCTAGTAAATGGCAATTTTAACTCGTGCATAATTACGCAAAAATATCGTTACTGCTTCACAGACAGTAATGAATACCGATTCACTGGTAAAGGAAATTTTTGGACAGAGTCCTTCTGTAATTAATTGGGCCTATGCCTGTTGCGTTAACAAGTAAATGTTGTGTCCAAGAACTGAGTTGCGGTCGTATGAAGTGAAGGTCTTCGCCCCGTTGACAGCTAGTGTGTATATTCCATAGCCTGCGAAGATGGAGACATGCGCATCCCAGTGTGGAGTTTGAAGTAATAACTAATGCACTTTTAAGGGCCGTGCCATGGCTCAGGCGATTAGTCGCCGGCCTGTCACTGCGGAGGCCCGGGTTCGATCCAGGGTCAGTCCATGTGGGGTTTGTGGTGGACAAAGTGGCACTGGGACAGGTTTTTCTCCGAGTTGTCGGTTTTCCCCTGTCAATTTCATTCTATTGGTGCTCCATTACTTGTAAAACTTGGTAAAAAAACTGCTCATCTTCATCATAGGGTTGGGCTGTGGTGCGTCCGTAGCATCTGCTGCGGGGCCCTTCACCATGTAACAAAAATGCTATTTTGGCTGTACAGACTAATTTGGGTCCCACATACACGTCACAGTGAAATTGAAAATGTTAGTATATTATTATTTTGTTGCATGGGCACGCTTGAAATTTACGTGAGACATATACGGACGGAGCCCAGTCAGTTGCCGGTGTGTCTTATGGTTTTCATGGGTACATGAGTTCAAACAGTCGTAACACGTATATATAAGCTTAGGCTTTTGGTTTCAGAATAGAGCTGTCGCTGTGTCAGTCTATGCCTCTGTGGAGCATAAAGTTCACTGCCGTCTTCGCAGAGTTTTACCGTTGCTCTCTGCCGACCATTGTGCCCTTACACCGTAATTCTTTAAGATTCATTTTGTTGTTTTCCTCCAATCTAATCCTAGGTTTCCGCAGTTGCGTCTTTCCTTGAGGTACCCTGAGCAAAAACGTATTTCTGATTTTCCCGTGCGTACTACAATTCCAGCCAGTCTCATTCTCCTTGCTGTAGTATACGTAACAGTATTAAATAAGGAGCTCGTTTGATGTTGCTTTCTGTTCCTGAAGTAAACTGTTCTTCGCATCACGTGCTTCCGAAACGTCCTCTGTATGTGATCTTCCCATAGAGTGGCAGACCAAGTGACATGCCTTTGGAAGACAGATAACAGGTAAAGTTATAATTGGCTTGTATTGGCAGTCTGTTTATATGATTGCACTCAGGTGAAATGTTATTTTGTTTTAGTATTGAGGTTCTTAGATAGGACAGAAAATATTTGTTCCGTATTTCTAGGTTCTTCCTGGCTTAGGCTCGCTTATGAATGTGCAGTGCCCCCACGGTTGCTGATTTTATCTCCTTTGGCAGTCAGTTTGATTTGTTCTCCCTCTCGTTTTTAGAAGGAACAAGAGACGTGCTGTACGACAATAGTTCAGTTGGTCCAGATAGATAAACAGACAGACCCTCACTATAGAAAGTCATCCCCTTCCAATACCCTTGAATATACCCCCCCCCCCCCCCCCCCCCCCCCCCCCGTAATAGTCGGCGTGGGTAGGACACGCTAGGTAGGTGCAGTGGTTTCGGGCGTGTGACACGTTTTCCAAATGCTGGCTGGCTGTCTGCTTGTCTGGATCAACTGTATCCCATCCAGCATCCACACTTTTCCTCATGTTATGCCAAAATTGTAATGCTGAAACGTTTGTTGCAGAATTTGTGGCTCCTGTTTGTATGAATGAAGTAGTAATGTTTGAATGCTCACCGTGTTCATACTGGCGGTGGTGAGGGCAACGTGGTTGTTACTTTTCCTTCTGGAGTGTTTTTATAATATGCAGTGTTGATAGTCGTATTCTTTGGAAGCGTCCGTTCCTGCGGGGCAGTTACATGTAAATATGCCCTTTCTGGAAATACCGCAGAATATCATTTCAAACAGATGAATTGAGAATTTGCGTTGTATTTGGGCTTATTTTCAAACAGTGAGCGGCCTTGATATACATTCGGCGTGTTCGTGTGTTTGTGAGTGGGTATCGGGTTCACTACTCGTACAGCTTGAATTTCCTCCAGTACGTAGTCCTACTCCATTCAGAAGGTATATCGATCAAACACCGTTGCAGGTTATCCTGATTAAAGATTTTCGTCAGTTTGTTTCAAACAATGGTCGGGGCTGTATTTTAAACTGGCCAGGTAGTATCTACATGATTTACAGTTTATTGTCGTCGTGACTGGTATAGAGGAGCCAGGATGTGAAAAGGTCTTTTGTTGTCATGACAATTGCTGTTCCACTTATATTCGAGACCTCTGTTGCTGAATGCAAACTTTCGGTTTCCAAGAGTTATCACGTTGTAACTAAGTTCTCTAACGGCCTAAGATCGTGTCTTTTAACCTGTAACATTACCTCTTAGCTTCAAGTCCATTCCCTTGACATTTGCATTTCAGGAGTTACTGGTATTAGATTCGTTGTACGCGTTTTTTTCTTAGCAGTATCAATAAAGAAGTCCTGCTTTGGTTGTAGCATCATAAATGAGTCTGAATCAATCACTTTCAGCTATTTAAGTCTCGTTGCAGACATTTATATGAACTGGAATCAGGACAGATCAACCAGTAAATGCAAGTGGGATATTTAGGACCTTACGACGGATAAAATGACATTGAAAGACAGAGGATGCTCGACAGAATACCGTGAATATCTTGTAATTTGTAATGCATGTTGGAGTGAATTGGATAAGACATGAGTCATGGAATGATGAAGAGGAATATGGAGGCTGAGGGAATGTAGGTTAGGAGCTGAATGGACCTGCACCTTTTGAGCTGTAATTATGTAAGGAACTCGCAGGATTTCCTGCGACGAAGTTACGGACGTTTATGAAGGAGTCGTATGTCTTCAAAGTTAGCGCAAGAGGGAAAGATATGTGCATAAGCTGTACTTCTTTTTTCGCCGATAATAACTGTGAAGATTACAAGGTAGTAGAATCGTGTATATTTTTACGGTCTTTTCGAAAACGTTGCAGTTTGCCAAAGGGATCTTTTACCGTAGGATTGTCGGCGCTACATTTAATATTCAGAAGACAGTAAACATGTTTGTCTGAGCGCGTGTAAGAGTGTCAGCAGGCCACCAGCGTGCGGTTCCTGCACTACATAGAATCCTAACTCTCCATCACATAGACGCCTAGCAACATCCGTCCTGCCTTTTATCTCATGGAAGCCTATATATGCAGTCCCTATAAATCCATTTCAACCCCCTGCCATCTACCCCCACTTCCCTATTGAAACTGTATACAATCCACCCTGTACGTCCTCTCAAATGCAATTGTAATTTTCAGTATAAGCTGCGATAAATCCAGGTGGTTGGTTAGTCATAAACCCAGCAACCTCCTCCATTCCCCTGGCTGCAGGACCGATAACAATAGCATTTTTATTTACAGTTAGACTATAATGTAGCTTTTTTCCTGGTATAAAAAGGTGTGAAATTATCATCGTCGCTTGCTCATTCGTACCTGCGCCCTCGTGACGCGCGCTTTTTTTTTTTTTTTGTTAGGAACGCCGGATCTCGTCGACTTTTCATTCAAAAGCATTGTCCCAGCGCTGTCTACCGGGAGACCATTGTAATTGTGTAATGTAACGTTCTGTCGCGTGGCAGTTTTTTTACACGTTTATGGGTTTCGCTTCATATGGAAATTGCTTTTTGAGGTTTAAATTGTTAAATTGTTTGCTATTACTGCTTCGATTGTCGATGTGCTGTTATCGATATAGTGAAAATGTAGAAAATCGTTTATGGTTTTAAAATGTGGATGATTTACTTGTGGTCCGTGAATCTCAAGTGAAATGTCCGCAATATTCTGGTTGAGTCTGCATGCACTGGCATCAAGGTCTGCATTATTTCAACAGCATGAAAGACGCTTTCTCAGCAATTGGTGGAGGATAAAATTAAATACCGTGTCCGCTTGTCACGGTGTTTCATGTTGCTTATCGAGTCGTAATCGAGACTTGACTGACAGTGGAACATTTTATGTTCTCTTTGTTACACAATATTAATTATAATATTTTTTCTTTTATACTGGGATTGACTTCAGTAGATTCCTGGACGCCACGTATAATTGGGAAGACTTTGTGAAGAGCATACAAACATATTATCACTTGAGGATTACATTCGTCTGGTATGTGATTCCACGTCACTCGGTAGTTCGCTCCCGACGTTTCGGGGCAACGTAGTGGTTTCATCTTCAGGGGTTGAAATGTCCAGAATGGCCTCATCTTATAAGATCGAAATTGCCAAGAACATTTCGACCCTTGAAAATGAGGCCACTATGGTGTCCCGCAACGTCGTGACAGCGCAACCGCTCTGTAACTGGCTTCTTGTTATGGTTGGGAGAAAAAAAAAAAAAAAAGAGTGACAGGGGCATTGTGCCCCGTGCAAGTTGTACTATCAGACGTGATTGATTCGTATTTCTGAATAAGAGACAGTGTTTGCAGCTGAGGAAAAGTGGAAGAAGAAGAAGGAGGAGGAAGAGAAGGCACATATATGACTGTTACCACAAAAGCTGCTTGGACCACCCGTCTCTAGTATGTGTTATTAGCCTACAAAAGGCGCCGATGAACTTTATTTGACAAGGTCTCCGAGCATTATTGCTCGCAATATGATTCCCTCGTCGATAATTACTGTATTGAGCTTTAAATAAGTCCATACTTCTACATTTCATAATTCCTGTATAGGAATCCCATTCGTCCCGATTTTACCTTAACAGTCCCGGTTTTGTGGGTTTTAAAGAGCTCTGTCCCGGTGTTCCGCAAAATTCCGTTCGGGACACCAATTTTCTTTCCAGGCCATAAAAATACGACATTTCTGACAATGCATGCGAACACTTTGACTTTCCCACAATGGAAGAAAACATCTATAGGATTAGGACAGCCATCAACCAGCCACTAATAGGAAGGTAAGGTAAAGTTCTCCCTAGAACAGGCCACGAAGGCCCAGAGGGAGAGTAGAGGTAAATCTGTACTCTTTCTTTAACCCTGGCACTAGATGAGAGTGGGTGGTCAACTCCACGCCCCGGCCGCTTTACCCCCGGGAAAGAGACACGGTACCCATTGTATAGGAGGCTGGGTGGGCCCCAGGGCCGGTCTGGACGGGTGCTGAAAATCTCGCCCCCACCGAGATTCGATCCCCGGACCGTCCAGCCGGTAGCGAGTCGCTATACCGACTACGCTATCCCGACCACAATAATAGGAAGGATGTAAGGATGTAATTTTTTTATTCAAGGTATCTCATTGTATTAATATTATATAATATATAATATATAATATAATATTTTAAGAAATTACTCTGCATTTTCCATTGCGTAACTGGTTAAAAAGTTTTGCGTTTTACTCCGCGCCCCCCCCCCCCGGCCACCTAGTTAAGAGTTCCGTTTTTTTGTTTTTTTAATGGGGTACCTACTCCAGCATCCTACGTAAACTACCGTACGCAGCTTTATAATTTCAATTGTAAATACCTATAAATGAGGAGGTCCGCAGAATGCAGATGGCTTATTGCTGTCCAAGTTAGCCGTAGAGGCAGACGATGAGTTCCTTCGGCCATTGTATTTAGCCACTGTGTTTAGTAAATGGAAGAGAGAGAGCATGCGTTCCGTTAAGTTTGCTGCTTAAGCTGACAGCAGTTGGCACTGAGGAGCATAATCCCGTGCGACGTGACGGCTCTCATCTGTCCACGTTCCCTGTGCTAGACATTGATTGCACAAGGTCTGAAGGTGCAGGTTTACCTTCATAACCCCCCCCCCCCCCCCCCCCTCCAACACATTTCATGAAACCTCCACTTGTCAATTTAACGCATTCAGTACCGCCTGGAGACTCATCGCATCTCTTACAAGGTGATTCAGTGAAGGAATTACATTTTCGCAACCACATGTTAACCCGCCTTGAAATTTTAACATTTTGGAAGTTTTATTATTTAGGCTGTGCTGTATTCATATAATATTGTGACAGTCTTCGTGGTTGAACGATAAACTGTATAATAAAATTCAAAAGCATTTCGTTGTCCTTTCATCTATGTACCTTTCGCTGTTTTCATCTTCCTGATACAAAAAGCCGTAAGTAGGCTATAAAAACGTAGAATTCCAGCCCCTGAAAGGGAGAACAAGTTAACATAATTATGGAAACTGTTATTTAACGTGAGAGCTACTGAATTTCGAAGAATGGTACCAAAAATGAAGACTATATAAAATCATACGAATGCGTCAAAGGATCCTACAAACGAAATTTTTTCTACGCTACCCAAATTCTTTTCTATACCTTTACCTTTACCACGTGTACTAATATTATGTTGTACGTAGTCCATTATCTGTTATCTGAGATTATTTAGTATCGGCCTACATGAAGGTTTGATAATCATCTTTACTCCGGCGTGCAGCTGATTCGATGTCAATGTACGGAATCCGGTATATGTTGAATAATGGGTCTGATGGTTAGCTAGCCGATAATATTAACACAAAGATAACAAATAATACGAATATTGCGTAGAGCTCATAAAGCCTACTTCCATATTTCAGAATTAAAGCCCTAAAATTCTTGTTTTGTTAGTGACTTAGATAGTGTGAACTTGCAGTGCAGTCATAAAATTATAAAAACGTAAGTTTTATTTTTGTTTTACTGGATTACGGATTCTGCCTACGTTACTATTTCGTCATATATCCTTAAAATTTCACAGTGCCACTATATTTGCATTGTCGATTCACAAACAATACTTCATCCAGAATTCGTAGGCATGTTTATAACATTATCACCAATCCAAGTGTCACATGTCAAGCTCTAGTGTCTCATTAACTATAACCATCAAATCAAATGGGAACTGTAGATCTCATGTGGCTAATATTTTATTGTACATAAAAATACCTGAACAAGGGTTGCAAATTTTTCCCAACCTATTACCACACGTTACCTGAAGACTGTATATGAAATAACGGTAATGTCGTACATACCTCAGAAGGTCGCGTACGTCAGATTGCTATTGCAAGTTCTAGAACACTGACGCTGGTTGAGGATGCTCTGTGATGGCGTAACGTCTGAACTGGACTTCATGACAACGGGTCAACTCATTCAAATTTGAAATTGAAATTGTGAGTTCACAGACACAGGCACATATAACATAATGATCTCATGCTCCTACTTTATTTGCTTAAAGTAGAAAACTGTGCTAACAAGGTCGGCCTGTGTTATGACAACGAGTCACCTGAAGACTGTCACAAACCTTTAGAGGACCATTGTTTGTGTATTTCGTAGTTGGTTAGCGTAAATGAATTAATGGTACATACGTTTTGGAATTGTTAGTAGGCACGTCAGAAAATTAAGAGACGGTAACCCCACAACACAGCCCACAGTAATGTCCAAGGTACGTGACTGAGCCCTTTGCAATATCTTGTAGTCAGACGCAAACTACCCACCCACGCTTGTGGCTCAGGTTGATTTTGTATCGGCTCTTGCAATATGACGGATTGCCGCTTTGTCTTGGTTTACCATAAGCCCGGTACACATGTCTACTGCGTTATTAGTCCGTCCGTCAGTCTACAATGTAAGGTAGCGAGCCACCCACTTTGTGACACCACCTTCATGTGACAACACGGTCCAAATTCCTGTTGCTGCCCGGAGTGCCTGCGACAGTACTTGCTTCATGAGACTGCCCAGTACAATATGTAACTGCTTGTTTACGGTATCTGGTAAGGGTAATTGTTTAGCCATTGCCGCGGTGCATTTTACGTCCTCTAAATGTACCATGCTGATCCCTGTGGCCGCGCGGTCTAAGGCATTGGTCTGCGGCCGCTCGCTTGCTGGGATTGCGGGTAAGAATCCCGCCGGGGGCATGGATATCTGTCTCTTGTGAGTGTTGTGTGTCGCCAGGTAGAGGTCTCTGCGTCGGACTGATCACTCGTCCAGAGAAGTCCTACCGAGTGTGGTGTGTCTGAGTGTGATATTGAAGCCTCGATAATTAGGAGGCCCTGGCCCACAAGGGGCTGTTGCACCATGGAGGGAAAAAATGTACAATGTAAAGTGAGGAAGGAAAGAATCAATTACATTGCAGAGAATGTTGGTGATTCCATAACTTATGTGTACGAATTTCTAAGGAAAACACGGAAGGAAATATGGGATTTATATACATGTGTGTGTATATGTGTGCATCGCGTGTTTTGGGTAAGCAAATTTTTGCTGTGTTGTTCATACATTCTTTAGTCTGTCTTGCGACAGGTCCAGGCCTCTTCCAAAACGATTTCTCCACAGAGTACGATCTAGGGCTTCCTCTTTCAATTTGCAGTAAGGTCATCCAGTAGCTGCTTACGTCTTCTTCTTCGTCTTCCCGTCACTTCTATCCTTCCCTTTATCTTTCCTCCAATAACGTGTTTTAGAAGGCAGTTCCTGCGCAAGATGTGACCAATCCAGTTAGCCTTCCTTATTTTTATTGTATGTAGGGTATTCCTCTCCTCCTTGACTCTGTGTAATACTTCCTCATTTCTCACACGATCAGTCCAAGTGATCTGCTGTGTGTATAGGCCTATATTGTGGCACTGACATTTACGTTTATATGAAAGAAACTGACAGCAAGAAGTATTTAAATTTAAAGTAAAAAAAAGGAACGCGGTAAAAATCATTCGACCTGTTGTTAACATCACATAAATGTGTGTCGTAGTGCACAAATTATTGGGAATTGCTATGAATGAGAAAAAGGCAACATCATTATTTCTGAAATTCGTTTTACGCAAATCAAGTACTTGTAAAATGGACGTAATCGCATAGGTTTGCAGCACTGTCTAATTCGGGTGCCCCCGACCCCTCAAATTCGAGTCTGATGCCTGTACGCTGGTACATTAGAGGATCACTTGGTCCGTTGTCTTACTGCAGCAGTCGGTGCCTGCTTTGTCTAGTCAGGCAGTCCCAACATCTGTTGATGCTACGTAGTCCGTCCCAGTCTTGCTCATCGTCACAACTGCCATTGGAGCATGCCGTGAACCAGTTAGGCTTGCATTCTATTTTCTTATGGTCCATTTAATATTTTGTTCGGTTTAAAGTTTGTGTCCCTCACGATCACTTTCCATGAGGATCTCCAGCCAATATGTTGTGCATTTCTTGTCCTCATTTGCGCGTTTTATTTAGGCCGTATCTGTACCATCCGAAGTACTTTTTAGTCGTCCTAACAAACCAAATATAAGAACAATTGATAATAAATAAAAATATGCATTACGTATCTGTTTTGTTAACCTATTCGTTCATGTCACTTACAGCTTACAGTATGAGCTAATCTGTGGTTATGAACTAAGTAGAGTTAGGAAAACACTGGACTGGTGGTACCCACACCAGATTGATGTTGAGGTTTATCTAAATTTCTTCCAGAAGAAGAATTCATAACATTTTCATATGTTTCGAGCATGCCATATGCTGTAATCTTATGGACGCTCAGTTGTACGAGGCAATGACGAAACCGCAGCGCTTCGTTTTGCGCAGTAAGATGCTCAGTGTCGTGTGAGTCTGTATGTACAGTTCTTGGCACGTTCAGTGCAGCCAGGTGATGGAGTTCACGTGATAACGAATGAGCTGCTGGGAAAGCTTGAAAAGCCGGAAGCCGGTAAGTAAACACATCCATCTTATTGAAGAGTAGAACACCATCCGCCACTGTAGGATGTGCTGCCCCCTGCTTCAGAACTCTTGTAACACATCCACCTATGCGATTCACATGAAAGTCCTATCGTAACAAAGCCAGTTATCAGATTTAGGGAAGCAGCTTTTTGTGACAAATATACCTCTGAGCTTTAGGGCAACGTTTTTTTTATAAAACTTATTCACCTCTGAGATTCAGGGTAACGTCCGTTTGCAACAACTTCACATCTGAGATTGAAACATACTTCTGTGTTCACCCTCTTAAGAATGAAATTATTCCAAATTATATAAAAAGATTCAGTTCCTATTTCACTGTCAACACACAGTTTCCATTATAAAGACCAGCCGGTTATTGCTGTATAAAGAAATAATAGCAGTTTGTTGTGAGAATCATACGAAACATGTAAACATACTCTGTGGGGGAAAATGCAGAGTTTTTTCTTTTTAATATTAAACGCGGTTGTACGTATAGTAACCACAGGAACTAAACAACTTCTGAGGTTCGGAGTAACGGCCTTTGTAACAAAGGGACCTACATTTCCAATTTGCACGTGGCGTGGCAGTGGCTTTGAGATTCGTGGCGAATATGAGAAATTATTTAATTTGACGCGATTAAACTGAGAGAAAACGCGACATACCGGTACTGCCCTCGGCTTTCTAGCCGGCCACATTAGCTTCTGAATCACAAGATTTGAGCATTTTGTAGTCTCAGTATGATGAGGATATATATTCTTTTTGTTTTCGTCAAGAAATTGCTGTAAGTTCAAACAACGCGAAATATAAGAATATAACGCGAAACGTAAATTGAAAAAAATTTTGTCTTCTAGATGCCCGAGAATAAATCAGAATGTTTCTGTGGTCGACAGAGACAGAATGAAGTTTGTGACGAAATTCTTCTTCTTCTTCATTGACATACGGCCTTTGTAGTTTAGTCAGTGCCTCCTTCAGGATGATAGCCCATGCAGATCTGCCTTCTGCTTTCTTCCTCCATCTTGTGACACCCTTGGATTTCAGATCATTCTCAATACAGTCCAGCCATCTTAATTTTGGTCTTCCTGCTTTTCTTCTTACGTCTGGTTTCCCCAGAAATGCTTTGTTTACGGTCCTATCATCAGACATTCTTACTAGATAGTCGGCCTATTCTAGTGTTATTACTTTTATTGTTGTTACAATATTTGGTTTCCTGTACATAACCTGTAATTCATCATTAGTTCGGATTCTCCAACCATTTTGTTCTTGTTTTGGGTGTGAAGAAATTATGACAAATTTGGTAAATGCTTGTAATTATTTACTTCAAAAACTTAGTAAACCGTCTATTTCACAAAATGCTAAACATCGGTATTTGCAAAGCTATAAGTTGGATTGCTGCTTTGTGTGTGGTGGAACGTAAAATAAAATGGCTAGGAAAATGTTTGGACGTAAGAAGGTTAAAGTCCGGAGGTTACAACATTTTTGTAGCAAGAGCTTCGGTTTGTATACATGTCTCGCTCTGTCAGACCCACTTAATCCTTTAAGGCACAGTGGTTACTGTTCAAGCGCTGAGACATTAAATAACTCTATTACATTGTGCGCACACAGTGTAATTATGTGTTTTTCCTTACACAGCATTAAACAATTGGCCTTTGTAATGGAGAATTAGTGTTTTTTGTAAGGTAGAAACTTAATTTTCAAATATTATTTAGATGAATTTTTCGCTCCAGATTGTTGTAAAGTACGTAATGAAGCCTCCATTTATCAACGATTGTCTTCACCACTGCACTGTATTTCACGCCTGCCTATAAAGGTCCCCGTCACGCTACAGCTGCATAAAAGAGCAACAGACTTTCTCCCAATATTAGGCACACATATGTAGGGATATTCATCTTAGGACAGTTCCACATCGAGAAGAAAGAATAAGTGGGTGTCTGAAATGAGTTTTAATTAACTTTAAAAATTATTTTTCAGGTAAAACTTGGTTAGCCTTTCCTTTGATCTTACGCGAAGCCGGGTGGACATACGAGTATAGTAATTGGCAGCTAGGAGCAGGTGTTCATGATTTATAGCTCAGACTCTAAAGCGTTTACCCTCAGTAGAAGTGTCGCCATATCTTATGCCACTCTTCAAAGGTAGATATAGCTATGCAACGGGTTCAGTTGTTTACAAGTTAAACGGTACGGTGATTTTAATCGACACATACGGGGATACGAGGCTATATTTCTGAAGCAGAGGCAGAAGCTGTACACCTGTGTGTCGCAGGGTGATACTGTCTATCTTTAGGTCGTTTAATTAGGCAGGCAGATTTTGTTGCAACAGTTATTTTTGTACACGTCATTATGAAACACTGCGATTGCTCTGTTTGTTTGTTCAGCACGGCTCCGAAGAGGAAGAGATAGGAGCAGTCTGTAATGGCTTGAGCCTGCGTAGCTGTGTATACGATTATAAACTGGGACTGTACAGTGAAAATAAATGATCTAATTTGTGGTATTAGCATCGCCAACTTCTTTGCGTTAAAAAATAAAACCATTTACCAAAAATGTTATATCTGGAATTTATTAGCAGAAGTAAGTGGGCCCTGTGTACAGTCTCCATAAGAAAACAGTAAAATTCAGAATGCGTTCATTTCATTTTGCGTTACTGTAACGAGGGCATTGTGCCATATTTTTCATATCTCAGTCCAGTTAATTTATGGCCTTCGTCTACCATCCCGTGTTAAAAATAAAATCCTTTGTTTCGGGAACAGAATCAGCCCCCGTCCTCATGTCAAAATTAAGGTTATATTTGTTGTTGTTGTAGAGGCACTTATATGGCACGTGTACGGAATTTCAAATTATGACGCTGCGAACATGCTTGTTAGAGTGACAGGCCTGGCCTAGTTTAGCGCTTACGCCGTCTTACGTAGCGTCATACAATGAAAAACATTTTGTGTATGTGTGTGCGTGCGTGTGTGTGTGTGTTGCATTGTTCAGAGTATAACTTAGGTACTGCCGATCCCAGTAGCCGCGCGGTCTGAGGCGTAGGTCTGCGGCCGCTGGCTTGCTGGGGATTGCGGGTTCGAATCCCGGCGGGGGTATGGGTGTCTCACTCTTGTGAGTGTTGTGTGTTGTCAGGTAGAGGTATCTGCATCGAGCTGATCAGTCGGTCAGAGGAGTTCTACCCCGTGTGGTGTGTCGTGTGATCGTGAAGCCTCGAGGCCCTGGCCCACTTGGCGCTGTTGCACCATGGAAAAGAAAACTTAGTTATTGTTTTTTGGTAATTAATCGTAACATCGGAAAGTGTTTACAACAAAAGTAGTAGAACTCAGTGAGATCTATGTCTTCTATACTGTATATGATCCACAGATTTTTTTTGTGTTGTGAGCCATTTTTTTTTTTTAGAACGTTGCTAATTTCAATTTGAACGTTCTGTAAAGCATGGATCTATGGCAATCGATAGTAACCAAAACTGAATTCAACTATCAGAATTTAGTTCAATGCCAGAAGAATATAATCAAAATTCCATTGGATAGTTTCGGAGATCAAACGCGAGGAAAAACAAACGTGCCCATTCGACCGTGCGTTCATTGTATTCTCTTCGCGTACAGAAGAAATGCATGCTTTAGGTGTTTGTTCTTCATAATTCATATAATAAAGGCGCAATGGCGAGGCCATAACTGTCAGTGTAATCTCCAAAACAAGTGGAAGGTTTGGGATTAAATTTAGCATGGCGGTGACTCACTGAATACTGTGCAACGAACGTCATTCCAGTTCGCAGTTATTGGTCAAATTTAACATTGGAAAATCTTTAGTAAACGTTGTAGAACGAACGTATTTCCAGTTCAAGCTTGTACTGTGCTCTGCGTGGTGAATTGTGTGAACCGGGCCATAATTCCTATAATCAAGTGATGTTTGACGGTGCAGAGCTTCTGTCTGACACGTCGATACGCTGAACAGTTTGCGAATTACAATGGGGCATCGTTTTGGGCATTTAGCTATTACGAATATCTTTGAAACAGTACGTGTGTGTATTGTGTGTGGGCAGGGGGGCAACATAAAGGAAATAACAAGCTGTTGACCTCCACGTGCTATGTCTGTTGTTGAAGAGAATATATTAATATGTTAAACACTTCTTAAGTTTTTTAAAATATGTATGGGTTATTGAATATTGATTGGATATTGAACATACGGCTACCGTAATGCGAATTTAGTACGCCGGATTTAAACGGTAAAATAAAGGTAAAGGTCACCACGAAACATACCATGGCTTGCACAGAGGGAGGAGTAGAGGTTTAGCTTTACTCACTTTTAACCTCGGCGCTAGACGGGAGTGGGTGGTCAACGCTACGGTCTAGCCGCTTTAACCTCCCGGGAACTAGCCCCGGTACCCATTATAGGGGAGGCTGTTTGGGCTTCAGGGCCGATCTGGACGATTTAAATGGTACGTCTTACGAATTTTATGAAGTATAGCAACCAGCTGGTGAATAAAGAGTGCATTGAATTGAATAGTTGACCTTGTGCGCCTATTTTATCCTATCTATCTATCTATCTATCTGTCTGTCTATCTGTAACAGTTTTCTAGTGTTACACCGGTTACTGGTTCTCAGTCGCTTTGCGCCACATTTGCCGGTTTAGCCTGTCCTTTCCGACTGGATTTAAGTCTGTGACATCCAGCAGCCCATAACACGAAGAGCTACATGAACTGCTTCATCAGTGAATGAACTTCAAGCTACGGTATTTAATTTCACAAGGAAGGCATGTCAAAAGTACGTTTACTCCACATTGGAGTACGTTATTCATTTTCTGAAAATGGAATCTGGAAAATATTTCTAAATATTGTCTCCGTGTTGGAAAGAAAGAGTGAGGGCTTTGGTGTAGATAATCTTGTAGTAAGTCGTAGCAAATGTCTCTCCGTTCTAGCAATGATTGTAAATTATTGTTAAATTGCTTTATTTGTTCTAGCTCTACGTTTTGTGGAAATGTCATAGCAAGCTCTTTGTTATTCTCGTTACTTTGACCTGAATACTGCAGTTCTTTGTTTTAATGTCGTTTGTGATGTGATGACGTTTATAATCGTAATAAATTACTGTCACGTTGTACTCTGGAGAAGTCTGTCTCGGCGTAATACGGCTGAATGAAATGCTTCTGAATTAATTATAGAATTCACGGAAATGAGCCAAAGTGACTTTGATTCGATCTGAGAAATTTTAAAATACCAGGCAGTCCATTCAATTATAATTCAGACTGAAGTGAATGTCACCGTAGTCACAATCATTAGTGTCATAATTTTCATAAGCTCCAAATCATAAGTGGATTTGGCCCTCCTGTCCGCAGCTTTTATTGGATTATAATTATAGGAATGCTGTAAATTTACGACACCACTCCTGTCGACACAAATAGCAAAAGTTGTAACAGGTCTATGTAGGCCTACAAGTAAATAATAGAACCGGCCTTGAGGGCACAGTCTTCTGGGACTTGACGCTGAGGAAACCTCAGAACCGTCCTTGTTATGAAGCACCTCGATATTGTAATTACTTCTTATGATAGTTCTGCATTAGAATGATGCACCTTTCTGTCAAAAAAGTGACATTGTTTTAATATGGGAGTACAAGAAAACGCGTGATGTCATGTTGAAGTTTACAGCTTAATCTCTTGTCTTAAAAATAGAAACTAGTATAATATTCGGTTGGTTGGTTATTTTTTCAATGAAAAATATGCTTCCTGACATAAACGTGGCATCCAACTGTTCATCTTTGCTGAGGTTCTTATATTAAACAGTTTGGCTACACTGAAGGTCTTTAGCTTGTGGACTGGCTTAACTTCGCCGCAAAGTACTACCGTTACGTTTGTGTTCTCGCGGAGAATACAAATGATTCAAGTACATACATTTCATGAGCTGGCATAATTCTATTTCTCTGTCAGCCACGCATATAATTTTGAATGCTGGAATATCCTCACTGTACCGTACATTCAGTTGAGTTTATGGTTATGGTAATAATAATAATAATTATTATTATTATTATTCAGTTCAACTTATTTCAGTTCTATTGTATTTACGTGCTGACTCGACAGCGCAGTGGCCAATTAAAAAATCAACGCGGCTACTAAGTACACCACAATACAAGAACAAGGAACGACACAAAACAAAACAATAAATACAGCTGAAACAAACAACAAAATGGGGTTAATTTAAGTGCTCTTTCAGCAGCCTAGTTTCGCACCGTCCAATAACATTCCGTTCTTACTTCTTAGTGAGTTGACTCAACATCCGAAAGGTAATTTTAATAACAGCACTGATGCATCAGTTCAACACACAAACATACTTAGAAGAAATAATAGTTGAAAACGATGCAGATCAATAATACTACTCAGTGAAACAAAACAGTGAGGCAGTGATGTGTATAATGCAAAGAAATATAAACAGCGAAGTGTGTTTTAGAGTACTAATTTGATTGCTGAACATATGAATGTCTTTTCAAGCGAATTTGTAGCTATTGCATGTCTGACGGAAGGACGGTTTTTGCATGAACACAAAACTTAGAGAAGGCTCTAAAATTACGAGTAGGAACTCGGAGACTTATAGTGTCCATTAGGAATGGGCAAATAATCAACCTGAATGAACATTAATAAACTATTATTGCATGAACGTAATGTCTTCTTTCATGCAAGGTATGAAGCTGAAGAAACTTCAGAGCATCATCGTAACTACGTATAACGAGCGTGAGGGATTGTAAGAATTGTAAAAAAAACGCATCAAACGTTCGTGGGGTGCTTTTCAGCTTAGTGGCATGAGTAGAGGTGACAGACTAGCAGACAACAGAGACGTGCTGAAGTTTACATCTTAAGGTGAAATACAACACTAATCAATTATTATTATTATTATTATTGCTGTTATGAACGTTCGTGTTTTATACCAGGTTCATATTTCCATGACCAGCTTCTGAGGCAGGTTTATGCTCCATGATTTAATAACAACAGTAATAACCATTCAGTTCAATTCAGGTCTTGTTTATTTACATAATGACGCAACAGCGCAGTAATAATATAATAATAATAATAATAATAATAATAATTCAATTCAATTCAATTCTAGTTTATTAATGTGCCGAATCAACAGCCAGAAGGCCAATTACAGAAACAGCACAACATACAAACATAAATAACAACGGACAATATACAAAAAAAATGAAACAAATACAACCAAAACAAATAAAACAAATCAAATCAATAATAATAATAATAATAATAATAATAATAATAATAGCTACTATGTTATTGTATATTTCTCTTCGGTTTATGTAAAGAAGTTTCAGTATCTCACGTTATGGCAGATAATGGTAGAATGGGTAGAGAGTGATTAGTTGTGCGGAATAATAATGAAAACCTTGACGTTGGTATTATGTTTATTAATTTTATTATTAATGTGAATTATGTCTGTCTGTATGTAGGCCTGTTCGCCATTTAGGCACAATACCAGCTTTTCCTCTGATTGTATCTGTCTGTCTTCGGTCATGGTATAGTCATAGGTATGACTTTATGTTATGTACGTGTAAGTAAGGACTCGTAGAGCAGGCGCTTCAAACAGCCAGTGTGTTAGTCCATTCTATCGAATGTCCACGTTCGTTGCAACATAATTATATTGCCTTTTCCCACTGGCAGGGATAATGTGCACTGTTGCATGACATATTAAAAGGCACGGGCGCCTGCAGCGATTTATTTAATAGGATATTCAGTTTTTAACGCTCATCCCGGTGGCCGCGCGGTGTAAGGCGTAGGTCTGCGGTCGCTTGCTTGCTGGGATTGCGGGCTCGAATCCCGCCGGGAACATGGATGTCTGTCTCTTGTGAGTGATGTGTGTTGTCAGCTGGAGGTCTCTGCGAGGAGCTGATCTATCGAGAAACGAGATTTCGTCTGTAATGTGTGCTTAAGACCTCCCAACGCTAATTTCCGAGATTACTAAAAGGAACTATCCGTCAGAATTCCTCACAGATGCAGGTTGCCTATGACACGTTTTCTTCCCTGTAATCTTAAAATTTGTGTTCCAAAAAACGTACGGAATTTCGACGCCAGCGGGACGACAGTTCGGATTTCTAAGAAAATACTTTCTTCCACGGAGTTCTGAAGTTGGCTAAGGAGGACGATTTCTTGTTCTGTAATCCTGGGGTCTGCGGTTCGAATATCGACAGGTAAGACTTGCTGTGCTGACTTTCCAGAGGATTCCAGGCTAACAACGGTATAGTGCCTGACTTCCCAAGTCATCATTCAAGACCGTACGTAATGGTATTTCTTATTCAACTAATCTGTGCAGTTGAAACATCAGGGCTAAATAAAATAAACCAGATCTTCCATAGAATCTGTCTAATAGTGAGACAGAGACATCGCTTTATAAATTCTTCCGGAGCCGTTATGAGTTCTTGGTAATACTTCACGTGTCATTGTTATTCGCTTTTTATTACAATTTTTGCGCGTATAATATTTTGTTTATTTCTTTGGTGTTTGATTCGGAATGAAATTTTCTTTTTTTAAATCGGCTTGAATCTTGGGTTATATCTTTGAACAGAAGTATATGTATAAAGAAAAGGAAAATCTCTTTTTGTATTTTGCATACCCTACTTTCTTTTCAACAACTGTTAGAATAATTGACGCTGAGTTTGCGCTGGGGATCCTGGGAAGGGTGGAGGCGGTGGAAGAGGTATGTGAGTATGTGTATAGTCTGTGCGTGTGTGTGTGTGTGTGCGCGCCTGTAAGCAAGCGTATTTCTCAGCTTCTCTCTTCTTTCCCACTCTTGTACTACCGCTTAGGATTTTCGCGTATTTCGGCAGGCTCCCAAAACTCGTAATTCACACGATTAACGAAGCAAGACAGCAGTTGGAGAGGTTTCTCCCATTGCGCCAAGCCGTTCGCACACGGAAGTCTAAACTCAGGGGCGTCCAGCACATTGATTTACCGACTTTAGGCCAGCTCTTAAGATTTGCTTTAAGGTTAGGGAGGGAGGTGGGTGGACCAGGACTGCTCAGCCGTAAACACCTAATACATGCATATAAAGACGTCGGTAAAACTGGCACAATCGTTAGACAAGTTCGAAGCTGAGAAATGCGCGTGCTAAAAGGACTAGTATGTTTGACCCCATAACTGGGCTTCAGAAACAGTATTACGATATATTTTCCATAGAGAAAAAGGATTGAGAATGTAGAGAAAATGAAATAAAATGATCAACCTAAAACTCATATTAGGATCTTCCCATTTAGCCGAGACCGACGTGAAAGACAAGTTGCTCCAGAGGATGTTGGTACAGGTAATGGACCGACACCGTGAAGTAGTTATCAGTTACAGGATCGTAGGTTTCATTATTTGCCAGCCAGTCCATACCTTTATCCGTTTTTCTGTCTTATATCTTAAACGGTACGTCGGAGACAAATGTATACCCTAAAAAATGTAACGTTTAGTTAGAAAGTAGGCCTACTCTTCAGAGATACACTTGAATCTGACGGACGTTTTGGTACGAAATGTGCAGAAACTGATGTGTCATACTCTGTGTCTGCCGTTCCTTATTATTCAAAATTATACGGGGGGGGGGGGGGGGGAGAAAAGTAAAGAGACACGAAGAGTACGTCATAACTTTTCATACTGGGTGTCAAATAATGAGAGGCCTGAATTTGTGTTCATCTGTAAAGTACATGTGTGGCGGAGAAGAAAAACTGATCTGGCTCAGAACACGAACTAGTTCCGGGCTGTTTTGGACACGGTGACGTAAAATTGCATTCGTTAAAGGGCGAAAATTTTCTGGAGTGGTTGACAGAATATTAGCTTTTGAAGAACAGTTTGTTGCGTATTGTTATTTAATACCCATACTTCTGCGCGACTGAAATAACTTAAAAAAAATGTATTTAATATAGCAAAACTATTCAGTTTAATTTGAGTAAACTTGTGAGAGCTGTGATTTTAACATCAGTTTTTTACGCCTTAACTACAATCTGTATAATGCTATATTTTTTACATATTTCGTTTTAAACAAATAATTAACCTGTCTTATACACAGACTTCAAACGAAGGAGAAGTCTTGTACCACTGTTCGGTATCCAGCGGACACCCTCGTTTATTACAGAGTCATTGTCCTTGGCAAAAATAAAACATCGTTAGACAAAGTGCATGTCAAACAATGTGCGGTATGTCATTTATCCCTTCTCTTGCTAGATGTGATATTCTCATATTCTGTATTGCCGACATAAAACTTTCTGCTGTTTCTCTGTGTTTGTATTTCTCAAGTGATTTTAGTATAAATAGTGCTCGTACACGTAGGCTCAGCACCCATAAATATGTCGTACCTTTTATTCTCGTCTGTGTGAGTTTGCAGCGAAGCGCGTATTGCAGTCTCTCTGCCCCGTTGCGGTTTATTCTGCTCTCTCGCAGTTGTAGCAACAAACAGATATACTTCCCTTAAGTCTGACGTTAAATGCTCTTAGTAATGGAAATTTCAAATTTTCGATGAGTTGGCAGCATATCTATGGCCTGTCTGGTAGAAATAATTTCGACAAAATGAGCTTTCTACACATTTTATATGCTTCTTATAACTTATTTTAAGAAGAGGCAGTACGTAACTTTCGTTTTGTAGGATTTCAAACTGTCGTATTTATGCTGTTTCCTGGGCTTGAGATTGCAATGAGAATAATAATATGCAGCAGTTTGAAAGCTCACTCGAACATATCCAGAACAGTGGGAATTTTATGAGTGTGTATGTGTGTAGAAAAGCGGAGACATATATGAAGGTTGAAATATTGGGTAAGAAGGATTATTAATAGTCATGCAAGGAAGTGTGAAATGCACAGTCGGAATTTACAGGCATCATTTGTTTTCTGTGTGACTTGGACAAGTCAGCAATTTTCGAAACTGGAATTAGTTTTTATTCACAGCCAGGGATTGTGAAGTGATGAGGAATATGAACGTGCGTTTCAATAGCGGACATAAAAGCGAAGTTTATTATATTACGATCCGAATTTTCTTTATTTGTCAAGTTTGTGAGTTACAGTAGCGTACTTGATGTGACATCAGCATTCAATTTTTGCCGTACAAAGTTTTCATGAAATGATGTGCCGCTCACTTTTTCGTCGAGTCATTTCACGTTACAATAGTTTTAAACCAGTTAATTTGATTTGTATAAGTAATTAATAATTAACAAGTAATTAATTACAGTTCATACACTTAGATTGAATTTGAAAAAATTCAGAGGTGAACATATGGCGTCAAATTTCCTTTATCCAGGGAACTTACAAATTATTAATTTCGCATGTTCAGCCCAAGTATTATACATATGTTTTTCCGATAATACAGAATTTACGTATCCTGAAATTGTCATACGGTAGCGCAAAATGTAGCTCCATATTCAGTGTTTCGGTTTACGACATGAAGTAATGTCTCGTACAAAATTTTCAGA
Organism: Reticulitermes speratus; assembly: GCA_021186555.1. Classification (NCBI taxonomy): domain Eukaryota; kingdom Metazoa; phylum Arthropoda; class Insecta; order Blattodea; family Rhinotermitidae; genus Reticulitermes; species Reticulitermes speratus. Next base: position 30,706,340 of record JAJKFL010000003.1, on the reverse strand, counting down.
TACTTAAAAGAAAATCATCCTATTAAATTTTATCACTTATTACAAAAATCAGCTCGCCAGTCGGAATATTGTTTTACTGAGTACAAAACGGTGTCAGACGTCGCATGAAGACCTGTCACCATAAATCGCCACCACCTGAAACATGTCACATGGTCACAGTGTTTACCACTAAAGTCACGCACAATATTTGTAATAAATAACTCGGAGATTATGAGATGAACGCCACAGAATGGTTTCAGATATACCGTACAAACTAATATGTTCTCCGAACCCGTCGAGCGGCTGACAGTACTCGACCGGTCGAACATTCGTAGACATCAAAGTATGCCAGTGGGTTAGCAACTTTGAATGTGGCGTAAGAGTGCCCTTCAGCTACACAACGTTTACACGGAGTTTCATGAAAATCCGCCGGAAAGTATGTTGTACACGTGTAAACGCACACATAGAGACACGTGTTGTTACTTAGCCTAAAATTACGTATAGGCCTGCAATATGGGAAGGGGCGAAATTGAATTATTTGTTGTTGAACGCTGTGTGTGTGTGTGATAGAGAGAGAGAGGCGCATATTTGGACCCAAGATGGCTACAATGACAAGAGGCTGGAGAAAACGTCGTAATTACGAGCTCTGTAATTTGTTTTCTTCACCACATGCAGTATTGTCAGCATGATCAAATAAAAAATGATGCAGTTGGCAAATATGTAACATGCACTGGAGAGATAAGCGTGTAACCTACAAAAAAGCGTGGTTGGAGAACCTGAAGGGTTGAGGTCACTTGGAAGATCTTGTCGTAGATGGGAGGGTGCTAACTATGTTCATTGTGTTCAGAATGGGGACCAGTGACTGGCTGTTGTCAACACGACAATGAACCATCTGGTCCCTTAAAAGGTTGGGGAATTCATTGATTAGGTGATCGATTGCCACCTGCTCATGAAGAACTGTGCTGCATGGACTTCTGTTTAGATTCAATGAAATGTTTTGGGCCCAAGGGAATGACTGCAGTGACAGAAATTATTTTGGTAGATCACAGTGGGCAACCATCAGGCACATTTGGAACCGTATGAACTAGGGGTAGGAGAAAACCCTGGTTTTTAACATCGCCTCGGAATTTTCGGGAAGTGAGGTGTATTAAATTTGAGAACGTCTTGCTATCTTTGATATCAGACTGTTTTTATTTTCTCTTCTATTAATTAAGAACATAAACCAAAGCGTCCGTGTCGCAAGTGCGTGTTCATGTGTCTATGTGGATGTGAATCTTGACTTTCAGAATGATGTGCAGAGTAGAATATTTGGACCTAAGAAGAGAGAAAGCGAGACAGGCGCTCAGATGGCTATCAGAACGATAGAAAAAAATTATATAATGAGCAACTTCCTACGTTTTATTCTTCGTCTAATATTGTTAGAGTTATTAAAGCAATGAGGGCGTTTGGGTGGACGTGTAACATGCATGACGAAATGAGAATGAATATAACATTTTGCTAGGGAAACTTCAAACGTAGAGGGCCACGTGGGAGAGTTTTTCTTTAGATGGCAATATAATATTATTAGAGAAATAAGATGTGAAAATTCATTAATTTCGGTTGTCTCAGGCGGGTTTTTGTGAGTACCGTGATCGACCGTCCGGATTTATAAAAGTATGGAATTAGCTTCTTGACCGGCTGAACGAATATCCATCCAGTTATTAAATAGGGACGTGCAGCGTGAAGTTACTGAAGTTAAATGTTAGTGAGGACATAAATAGAGCTTGGGAAAACATTAAACGATAGTATCAAAACCTCAGCTCAAGAGAGTCTAGGGCTGTATGAAAGGAAGCAGCATAAACCATGGTTTGACGATGAATGTGCAAAATTTTTAGATCAAAGGAAGCAGGCCAAACTGCCGTGGTTACAGAATCCAAACCAAAGTAATGTAGATAATCTGAACAATGTAAGACGTGAAGCTAGTAGACATTTCAGGAACAAAAAGAAGGTATATCTGAAAGCTAAAATTAATGCACTCGAAAAAAAAACAGTAAGAACAAGAATATCAGAGACTTGTATAGGGGCATCAACGACTTTAAGAAGGGTTACCAGCCTAAAAATAATGTAGTAAAGGATGAGAAAGGTGATCTGGTTGCAGACTCACACAGTATTTTGGCTAGGTGGAGAAATAATTTATTTCAGCTATTGAATGTACATGGGGTTAATGATGTTAGGCAGACTGAAATACATACAGCAGAACCACTGGTGCCTGAGCCCAGTGACTGAGGTTGATATGGCTATTGAAAAGTTAAAAAGGCACAAATCACCAGGTATTGATCAAATTCCAGCAGAACTGATTAAAGCAGGAGGTAGGACAATTGGTTCTGAGATCCATAAACTTATTAATTCTATTTGGAATAAAGAGGAATTGCCTGAGCAGTGGAAGGAGTCAATAATTGTACTTATTTATAAGAAGGGTGATAAAACAGATTGCAGTAATTATCGAGGCATAGCACTTTTTTCAACCACATACAAAATTCTATCCAACATCCTTCTGTCAAGGTTAACTCCATATGCAGAGGAAATTATTGGGGAGCATCAGTGTGGATTTAGACGTAACAGGTCGACTACTGATCATATATTCTGCATTCGTCAAATGCTTGAGAAAAAATGGGAATACAATGGTGCAGGGTATCAGCTATTTATAGACTTCAAGAAAGCCTATTATTCAGTTAGGAGGGAGGTCTTGTATAATATTCTCACTGAGTTTGGTATCCCCATGAAACTAGTAAGGCTAGTAAAAATGCGTCTAAGTGAAACCCATAGCAGAGTCCGGGTAGGCAAACTTTGTCTGACACATTTCCTCTTAAGAATGGTTTGAAACAAGGAGATGCTTTATCGCCATAGCTTTTCAACTTTGCTTTGGAATATGCCATTAGGAGGGTTCAGGCAAACCAGGAGGGCTTGAAATTAAATCGTACACATCAGCTTCTAGTTTATGCTGATGATGTTAATATATTGGGCGGAAGCGTACATGCTATAAAGAAAAACACAGAAGCTTTAGTAGTTGCTAGTAAGGAGATTGGTCTAGAAGTAAATGCTGAGAAAACTAAGTATATGGTCATGTCTGGAGATCAGAATGCAGGACAAAATCACAACATAAAGTTAGATAATAAATTCTTTGAAAGGGTGGAACAGTTAAAATATTTGGGAACAACCCTAACGAATCGAAATTCCATTCAGGAAGAAATTAAGAGCAGATTGAAGTTGGGGAATTCTTGTTATCATTCGGTGCAGGATCTGTCTTCCAGTTTGCTATCCAAAAATACAAAGATTAAGATATACAGAACCATAATTTTGCCTGTTGTTTTGTATGGGTGTGAAACTTGGTCTCTCACACTGAGGAAGGAACATAAGCGCAGAGTGTTCGAGAGTAGGGTGCTGAGGAGGATATTTGGGCCTAAGAGGGACGAGGTAACAGGGGAGTGGAGGAGACTACATAACGAGGAACTTAATGATCTGTACTCATCACCAAATATTATTCGGGTGATAAAATCAAGTAGAATGAGGTGGGCGGGGCATGTAGCACGTATGGGTGAGGGGAGAGGTGCATACAGGATTTTGGTGGGGAGACCTGAGGGAAGGAGACCACTTGGAAGATGGGAGAATAATATTAAAATGGATCTTCAAGAAGTGGAATGGGAGGGTATGGACTGGATTGATATGGCTCAGGGTAGGGACAGTTGGCGGGCTCTTATGAATGCGGTAATGAACCTTTGGGTTCCATAAAACGCGGGGAATTTCTTGACTAGCTGACGACCTGTTAGCTTTTCAAGAAGGATTCTGCTCCGTGGAGTTAGTTAGTTACCCAGCATTTCTGACGTTCATTTTAGTAGACACTGGTAGATTTAAACGTACATAAACTTCCGTATTAGCAGCTACCATTTGTTAAGTCCCAGTTGAGTTCTCTTTTCAGGGCAACAGTCTTACCAACCTGTGAAGGTACGGATTTGAAATGAAAGATGTTGTCCTGTTGTTAACACACTAACACTTCCCCTAATTACCCTGGAAGGATCTCCTGTTTCTTCCCTGTTCTGACTTTGTCGTCTGCAGAATTATGGAATGTTGCTGGCTGCAGAAACCGAGCCAAGTGTATCTCTCTTTACGCTATCCTGCAGAGTTAAGTTATATGGACGTATTACTTACTCTGTACTGCCACTCTATCCGCTTTTAGAGAATCATTTTACGGTATGCCGGGAAAGCGAGGAATTCGAATGTAATTGCATCCCGGGCCGTCACTGTAACTGCGTCAGTTCCTTCATTACCTTCTGCACATGATTATCGGCGTGAAGAAATTGGTTCTAGTGTGTACAGGCCTCGTAAATTGCAAAGAGGCGAAACAAATGGTAAAAAAGAAGTAACAGTCGGTATTACAGCTGTCAGTAAACAGTCACTTGTAGAAAATTCTTTGCACTGAAGGTACATAGGTCTACATTAAGAAAACAACCTAGCATGGTGCGAGATTTGAAGTTCTGCCGCGGTGTTGCTGGTGATTCGAGACTTCTTGGAATGTCACGCTGTGTCGTAGGGTAAATAGTTCCCAACGTTTCGAAACATCAAGGTGCCTTCATCCTTCGAAACGGCGGGAATTATTTAGCAGACGACACAGTGTAATATCCTATAAGTTTTGGATATCTAACCTAGCGTAAGCGAAGGGATTCTTGCGCCTGATCTTGTGCTTTTTCTCTGGAATAAAATTGTAGCTGATGGTTCTGAGGAGGAGGAGGAGGTTGTGGGGTCTAACGTTACGTAAACTGGAAACTGGTATGTTCATGTATGAATGTCATCAAACAGGATAGAAATGACGCAAATTTACACAGAGTCATGTATCGACTAGGGCAATGCTTTTCAAACCTTTTTCTCTCGTACACTGTCACAGTACAAACCATGTACACGTACCACTGTCACAGTACAAACCATGTACACGTACCACTGTCACAGTACAAACCATGTACACGTACCACTGTCACAGTATAAACCATGTACACGTACCACTGTCACAGTACAAACCATGTACACGTACCACTGTCACAGTACAAACCATGTACACGTACCACTGTCACAGTACAAACCATGTATACGTACCACTGTCACAGTACAAACCATGTACACGTACCACTGTTACAGTACAAACCATGTACACGTACCACTGTCACAGTACAAACCATGTACACGTACCACTGTCACAGTACAAACCATGTATACGTACCACTGTCACAGTACAAACCATGTACACGTACCACTGTTACAGTACAAACCATGTACACGTACCACTGTCACAGTACAAACCATGTACACGTACCACTGTCACAGTACAAACCATGTACACGTACCACTGTCACAGTACAAACCATGTACACGTACCACTGTCACAGTACAAACCATGTACGCGTACCACTAGGTACTGGAAATATTAGTGCTTACTTTCAGGATACTGGTCTTCCGGGATGTTTCGCAGGTTGGCAGGTTTGAAGTCTTCAGACCTGCCAACCAGCGAAACAACAACGCCGTGGAAGCCTCAAGTTTCGCAATTGCTACTTTTCTAATTTAACGCGATTAGACGGCAGAGGAAAGTCTGTATTTAATTTCGGACAGGGAAATAGTATCTTGATATAAACTTTATAAATGTTTTTCTCTACACTTTAACACATTTAAAACAGTTTTAATAGTGCGATTAACTCTTCTAAATTTTAATTATTGAAAAGAATAAGTCTTAAATTTCTTTGCGTACCACCAGGTGACCGTCCGGTTACCACCAGTGGTACACGTACCAGCGTTTGAAATGCACCGGTCTAGGGGCGGACCTTTATTCACTCATTCCAGTGATATTCTGTAAACCTTGCACGATTACCGTCGTCTGTGATAACCAGTAAGTGATTGTGAAACTATGTTTCACAGAACGTCGTGGTTCGGTGAGGGATTCTCATGAGCTTCCCTGATAAATTGCTATGACGCCAGATTTCATTATGACATTCATCCTGAACTGCAAAGTGATGACACATTATGGTCATATTATCTCACATACGAGCTACTAATATTATCCTACATGTTATTGGATTAAATTTTTATTTTAAGTGGGCGGTATATCTAGGCCGTCCTTTCGTTGCATGCGGCAGCCGTAACAACAAGATACTACACCGACGGACTAATCCAGTTACAGTTCTTTTATTCATTTTTTGATCAGTGTGACTGAACAGAACTACTGCAACCACCACCACCACCGCCGCCGCCCCCGTTATGATCAATCTGTCATGTAATACTCCTAATCAGGACTTCATTCCAACGGTACGCCTCTAAACGTAGGTCCGTAGCAGTCCTTTTGATTAGAATTTATTTAAAATTGTGTAATGATTGTGATGTAGGGACATAGAGCGTTGTTACTATTCTTTTTGTATTATAGGAAAAACTTATTTCGATCACGAATCCGAGCAAGGTGTGCATGGAAGCCGATATAACATCATTTCCTTACAACCCTCCTCACACCACAGTTTCATCCCATCACATTCAAGGAGACGAAAAATATAGTAGAAAAGAAGTAGTACAGGCTTACCATAGGTAAGCCAGAATATATTTCTTTAGAGGAAGATACGATCGTGAAGGAGAAATTCGAAATGGTATGCACCTCAGCAACAAGGTGGTTGTTCCAATCAAGCAGCTGTGGTCTGTGCTGTAGTTTTTGTATAACAATGATTTCGTGACGGGAATATTCTTGTGGAGCCTCTCTGTGCAGCTTATTGGTTCGTTGTGATCGTATTCCGTTACACTCACCGCTAATGACTGAGCAGGTAAGCTTGTTTCCGTATTTGAGAGGTTAATAAAGAGAATTGTGGAGAAAGTGTGCAATACTAACAGTACGAAAATATATATGTAGATAGAAGTAAGAGGCGTCTAGGGAGCAGAGAGTCACTCGAAGAAGAAAAGCTGTGGTCGGTGTTAAGTTTTATTGTAATCAACATTGCACCACTTTGAGCCCTTCCCAAGGATTGATTACAAAAACGGAATAATGCTTTAGTTGTGTAAAATGAATGCGTAATTTATTTCAAAGAAATGGTTGTTTTAGCATATGTGTATTTTAATTAACCTTTTCTGCTGAAACACAGAAAGAAAAATGACCACGTTATGCTTTAAATTTAAAGAGACTTTTCCCATCTAAGAAAGCATATGTAACGTACATGTATGTGTGTATGCATGTATGTATGTATGTATAATAATTATGTCGAAGTAGCGAAGTGATTTTTCCTCCAGTCGGATCTGAGAAGGAGACGGCGAGGAGCTGTAATTGGAAGTGACGAGAAGACGAGAAAAGTTACACATGCCTAAGTAAAGGGGATGCAATAGTCTGGACATGTAGCACGCATGGATAAATGGCAAGTACTTACATTGTTTTAAGCATTTATGCGGAAACTGTACAAACAAAATACCACTTACCCGATTCAGATGTAGGTGCGTAGATAATACCTAACTATTAAAATGAGACTTAGAAAAGTAAGGTTTGAAGGTACGAGTATGAAATGAATTCAGCCGGCTTAGAATTTGGTCCAGTATCGCAATTTTGTTAATACGGTTTCTTAAAGAGTGGAAAGTTCTTGACCAGGTGCGTTACTAATATATGTACTCTGCACGATGGAATTGGTTAAATACGAGCACTTATTTAGTTGCCATACTTGATGTTTTCACAGCTGTGGTGATAGCCATTCTAGTCTTCTGGGATGTAACGCCGTGTGGATTCGTAAACAATTACGAATGTTTGGGAGGAGGGTAGTTAGAGCATGGGAGCACCCTGAAGATGGAGACAGTAAGCTGCAACAAATTTTCGGTATATATGTAGCTACCCATCTACACGGCGTCATATTCTGGACTACTGCCACGTTCATCGGAAGAACTGTGGTGACCTCTAATGTCGCGGTTCATGCACAGTTTGCTTGGCCCAAATGTTGTCGCTTTTTGTTGTGTAGGCCTAGAGGATAGCAGTGCAAGAAAACTAACCTACTCAAAATGGGACTCTATGACCACACTTCTGTTTCGGGAGAAGCAGACTGAACTACTTCTGTACATCTATACATCCATTGATGTTACTGTACATTGTATCAGGATACTGTTAGATGACGAAAATGTCGTGCTCGCCTCGTAGGAAATTTATACTCGTAAGTACGATGTCGTGGCCATTGAAAGCCAAAGTTCGTTGCTATCACACAACTGGCTTAAAAGTTAAAAGGCACCCCCCCCCCCCCCTTCAGGCCACACACACACACGCGCGCGTGCGCGGCTGTCTCATAAGCCTGCTTATTTCCTTAAGCAAGAGAAGACAAGCTCACTCTTCAATCTGCTGAATGTCTTTTATTACGATCGCGACTTTGAAGATGAGAGCTAGCTTCTGGCATGTGACGTCGTGATATGGAATGTGTTGCCTGTGTATTCAGAGCAGAGGAGTACTTCTGCCCTCAAGATGGAGGAAGAATTTTTTTTTTTTTTTGCCGAAACGTTGATACCTGTCTACCAAACTACGCACCCTCAGTAGTAATAGCCATGATATATTCAGAAATATCTTCAAGGTATCTATAACTCTCCATCTGGGAGTAATTAACTCCTAAGTATATATATTGACCTTGAAGGTCAGAGAATGGAACAGTGAAGACCGGAAACCTTGTCCATTGCGAGACACCTAATCATTGTTCCACAGATTTATTTCTCACATGTTTCCAGGTGATCTGCGTGTATTTTATATTCTGGTAAGAAAAATAATCACAGAGTTTCTCTGTCGCCCGCAGTTCTTGGGGTGACACATGAATTTAGGTTTTTCTTAGGATTTAGATAATATGAATAGGAAGAAGGAGGGATCTGCCACTTGCTACTCCTTTGCTGTCTATAAGGGTCTGCGTGATACTGATCGCATATTCGTGTTTCTTAGGACAGTTCCATACTTAATCAGTACTATCACACAACTTGACGTTCATTGATCAGGTATTTGATTTTGCCCTTGGAAATTCATGTATTTTATTCGTATTTATATATTTATTATTTATATATATATATTTATATAGTAACCTGTAATTGTTTCATCTTTTCGTGCGTGTGCGTGTGTGTATTGTTTAATGCCAGAGTGCCGAAGAAGTGTATCCACCATTCGTACAGTTTCTTATATGTATGTTTAGTTACCTTTTAAATATGGCACGCAAAGTTTTATCTATTCCATCAAAAAGTATGGGAATTTTATTTTGGTTTTAAGACAGGGGCGATCAGGACGAGATGTTAGCACCTCATGTGCACTCTATTATATGCATGTTTCAGGCTTCCGATTGGCTGATTAAGTGGGTGTCGTCTTATGCGGTAAGCTGCCCCGTTGATGTGGAGAGAGCCAGGAGACGTTTAGTGGATTATTATTGCTGCTTTACAGCTGCATATATAGGAATTACTGCAGTCTTAGAACACAGTGTGTAATACCCAATTTTCGTAAGCCATAAAGACTGTTTTACACATGGAAGATTTGCCATTACCGAGGCCGCTGGAAACGTGGGGTGTAGATGATGAAAATAAGTAACGTGAAATATGACTAAGATGAAAAAGGATTATTGACGGAAAGTCAATATGATGTTGATCCACTGTTTGAACCATCTTGTTTCATATACAATGCTTCATTTACGTAAAGTCTCGAGCAGGCCTGAGCGATCTCATCCGTTGCCTGTTTTCGTACTCAGAATTTGTCAGAAAATCAATCTGAACTGTTCGCTTCTGAATTCAGTGGTTGGAATTACCTAGAAAACAACAAACATATATTTTGTTCTGCAAGCGTCAGTACGTCATTTTACCATTTCCTTTCTCAGGACGTTAGTTTAGTGTATTGTAATGACGCATACTGTGTCGTGGAAACACTTGATCAACAAGACGAACCAAACGAATGGCAGCTGTGTATCAGCTTCTCTAAGCTGGTTTGGAAAACTCTGTCTCTCCATAATTGAAATCAATAGCACATGCCTTTTATACGAAAAAGTCAATATGCACCTCCTCGTAAAATGTATCTAATGACATAAGTAATGTGTTTGGCATATCTGTGGCACATGAAAGTGCCCGCACTTCTTGGTGCCCAGCTTTGGTATATTAAATTATTTTGGGTTTTCTGTGATTTGGAGAGTCGAAACTGGGGAAGCCATTACTGAAAGAAACTGTGACTACTTCGAGTCAAGGGGAAAGGAATGTCACCAGTCAACCTCTGGTTAATCCAGATTCTGTTAAGGTTATGGATCAATGTGTGGCTTTCTGCCTGTAATTGGACTTGCGGGGAATCATGAAGACAAAAATCATTATGTTTATGCACATGCAGATTAGAGGAGTCACGATGTGATGAAACGTTGGGTGAATGCAAGGAGCAGCTCTGAGGGCAGAAAGTTACGAAACACTTGCCGAAGAACGTCACAGGTCCTGCGAAGTCATGTGATGAAAGAAATACATTAGAAATTAATTTTCTGGACACACGTCTTGGAAGTTTTTTCAACAAAATTTGACGCCGTTAGTGAAGAGCTGCAGAACGCTTTGGTGTAAAAATATACGTGTATCTGTCTAAGGTGCAGAAGCGATGTCAGGGCAAGGAGAGACCGCAAGACTTTGCCATTTCTGTACATTGGTAAGGGATGCCCCAGAGGTAAAATACAGGCATGTCTGCACTTCAGGCGAGTTCAGTGTACAATTTATACACAGACACTCTTATTACGTGTTTAAATTATTTCAGGCTTAGTTTTAGATTAGTTAAGAACTGGTGGGAACAGATCAATTTTGAGGTAATATTCAAACTCCTCATTAAAACGGCTATAACAATCACCAATTTTCTGTAGGCTAGATGTAAGAAAAGCAGTGAAGGTACTCGTTTAATACGCGCAATGGCCGTGACGGACGTGTTGCGATCTGCTACTACAAACTGCCCTCAGTGCTAGAGACGTTGCCTTGAGAGTAAGCCCAACCCGTGCTAATGAAAGTCATGGAATTTTCAGGGGCGACGAACACTAGCTTGGAGGGGCTCATAAATTCACTTATAAAGTGTATATCTAATAGGGCCCAAGTGCTAGAAAATGACGACACAGTGCATGTCAGGGGAGACCTAAAAATTTGTTTCCGGATCTAAATAAACTAAGATTTAATTTCTCTGGCATATGACGCCTTGTAGTTACCGAGGTTTCGGAAGTGGTTGGGCCTTTTGGATCCGGCAGATGTAGGCACCGAACTCCGTCGAAACGTCTGTAACTATATTTTACAATCGACGTGGTACTGTATCCCAGAAGACTTGAGTCTTCAGTATTACAACGGCAACTCAGTTACGTGAGTTCCTGAAGGCATTATTCTGCCGTGAATGTTTCACCACAGCGCAGATTTACGTCAGGTTAGTTTCTTCTTCTTCTATTTTAGAGGTGAGCGGATGTTATTCTGACCAACCAGGAAGCAGTCAAGGAATGAACCTGAACACGTGTGCCTAATCAGCGGAACTCGCAAGGTTGCGCGGGAAACTGCTAACGAGGACACACGGCTCTGCCAGTTCTATCATTGAACAGTGTTGTAAACTAACAAAAAGATTTATTAACCAACAGTTGCACTATAAAGTAGATTGTCACTTAAAATCACTTGAAATACTTTTAAGTGACAATCTACTTTATAGTGCAACTGTTGGTTAATAAGTGTTTATTAATACCACAATGCACGGTGAACAAAGAGTAAAGTTAACAAAATGAGTTTTCACTGTAAACGCGATGAAGGCTTGTAGGTGGCGTAGAGGTGTAGCTTCACTCATCCTTAACCTCGGAACTAGATGGAGATGAGTGGCCAGCTTTACGCCCCAGCCGCTTTACCCCCGGGAAACAACTTCGGTATCCATTGAGTAGGAGGTTGGGTGGGACTCAGAGCCGGTTTGGACGAATTGGAGAATAGAAAAATCCCTAGCGTGTGCCGGGATTCGGGCTGCGTAACGTGCAGCCTTTTACCTAGTCTTTATAGCGACTGCGCTCTTCCGGCTCCGCTCAAGTGTTGTAGTTAACTTACTTGCGTGTTCCTCAGAAAACGGATTCTTTGGTACAATTTGCCGGATACCGGTAAGTTTGTGTGTATATATATATATATATATATATTATATATATATATATATATATGATTCAATACTTTCCTCAGATTATTACAAAATTGTGTCGTTTGTGATAGCTTCCATAGATTAACCCCATAGGCCCTCTTATGGTTTCTGGTGTGGCCGGATTTCCAATGAACGGAAGTCACCTGTGATGGTCATTGACCTAGGTTTTGAACTATCAGTGAACATTGAAGGCATACCCAGACGCTGCTACCTTCGTTAGTTTGAACCTCAGTTTCTTTGTTTTTTACCGGGACATTGGCTTGAATGTAACGCAGTTACGTGTCGCAGTTATCGCTATGTCCATTTTCGATTCATGAATCAAAATTTCTCAGCCGAATTCAGGCGTCCGCGGATTGCACGAAATGGCAGCGGCGGCCACAGGTTCGCTAGTTGCGGGTTGCCTACTCCTGATTTAAATTAACATAGCCTTCAGAGGGTTTTTAGTATAACGTCGTAGTGTGCGTAGTTAGTGCATTTGGTAATACCAATGTAAAAATTCTGCATATTTAACAATTGAATATATAAGTAGTTATATTTCGTCACCGACATAGTCGATGTAAATGTCATGATTGCAAGAGCCTTTAACATAGCCTGTTGAAACAATTTTCTGCACAGTTTCATTTCCAGTATCGTATACGGAAGGAGATTGGAGCTGGAACGTGACAATGATGCATCGGTCTGAGTTGTGTTATTTTTGTCCCCAGCGTATCGTTTCGTGAGTGTGACGTCTGCGTGAAACAAGAACAATACAGCTAAATAGGCACACCAGCTCGCGTTGCTGTGGAAACCGAACCTGGTGAATACAAAATATTTAAACAATAGAAAATTCCTTCCACCACTTCTCGCTAAATCTTGACGATATTGTGTTCACTAATTGCCATCTTTATTTCTTGTTATGCGGTTTGAAGCGACGGCTTCCTTTCTGCCTTGTGGGATATTTTACAGGTTACTGAAAAAGTATGGTTACAAGAACAATAGCAGGCAGTGTACTGGTGATGTAGACGCTGTTGGTCTAGGTTCGGCGGAGACTCACTTAGTAGACTGAATAGTTTACGAAAGGTCTTCTGGGTGGTATATTGAAACTAAGGTTTGTGATGGTGGGATTTGTAGGGGGACTGAACAAGTAGCCAAAAATATTTGTTTTCCAGGTACAAGATCTGAAGGGGCAACAGGCGAAATTGCATAAGGAAGAATTTTATAATAGTAAATTACAAATTATTTTTCTCTTGAACATGTAATCGCCATTTTTATTTATGAAGATAGAATATTGTTTCATATTTGAAACCATAATTTCTCACCCTTGTGCCTCCTGCGTCTTCATAACGGTTGTCGTACGGGATTTAAATCTGTTTTATAAATCAAGGTTACCTTCTATCCAAGTACATATAATTTACACCTTTCGGCATAACCTAATACTGTTGCTGTTAATTGGAACAAGAAAGCGTACTGTCGAAGAGGACTGCATTAAACATGTAATTTTCTGTCACAGTGTCTATACTTTCGAATAGCTCATAGGTTTCTCCCTTAGAGTTTCTTTCCTGTTCCTGTCTCTGCTTTGCCCTGTTCGTTTCTCTGTTTTTCCCTTTTCGTGTTTCTGTTGTTCCTGGAACGTCATTCTCTTCTGCTTTCGCTGTGTCTCTAGTTCCCTTCCCTTTTGTCTTTAAAAGGGGATTAACGTACTTCTTGCATAGGTTTTAAATACTTTCTCATTTTCTTTAACGGTGTTAAAATAAAATGGAACTTCCTCTCTCTAGCTCCAACACCAGCCATCCCCAGCTCGTCCCTTCACCCCTATCACCCTCCTAACCCCACCCCCTTTACCACGATACGGTTTACGCTAATATTGACTCTAAAGATGTGGACCGCGTGCCCACTGTGCAAGACAGTGTTCAGCGATACTAGTCTGGGATTGGGAAACTGTAGTTGTGTGAGTAAGCTCTTGTATACTGGTTTGTAACACTGTAGAGCCGGAAGTGTGACACTCAGTGCGTCGTGCAGTGAGACGCGGACCTGGACTGACTAAGAGCGTGTAATCTTTTGTGTCAGTTTCTGATTTTGCTGAAATGAGATTAATTACGGTGACAGAACGACTCACAGCGTCACTGGGCCATGCAAACACATAGACAAATAGCCGAATAGGGAGTAAGAACAACAGACGAAATCCATATTGGAACGAGCAGTAGCAGCATCCTAAGGCTCCGACAGTCGCATAACGACACAGACAGTGGATTGCTCCTGTTGTTACGAGTATAGGCCATTTATTGTCATTCTTTGTGTCGCAGGTTGCGGGGCAGAGACTGCATAAACGTTCTGTTCCGTCTATAAGCAACACAGTTGAGCTTACATGACACTAAACTATAGCAGCAGAACACAAAGGTTCACACCGCGAGTACCAAAGCCCATTATTGGATATGATTCTGAGCCACTTCTCCACTCCCTTAGATATATTTAGTGTTTCATTTGAGGTTCTCGTAACGATTTTTTGTGTGGAGAAGGGCCCCGCAGCAGTTGCTACGGACGCACCGCAGCCTTAAGGCTTATTGTGCAACCCTTGTGATGAAGAGAAAGTTTTTAATTTTTCCAAGTAATGGAGCACCGTTGGAATGAAATTGATAGGGGAAAACCGAAGTACTCGGGGGGGGGGGGGGGAACTTGTCCCAGTGCCACTTAGTTCACTACAAATCTCACATGTACTGACCCGGGATCGAACCCGGGCCTCCGCGGTGGAAGGCTGGCTACTAACCGCCTGAGCCATGGCACGGCCATTCGTAGCGGTGTTGCTGAAGATTTAAGCCTTCTGGGACGTCACGCCGTGTCGACTGGTAAACTTACCGACGTTTCGAAGGAACGCAGTGTCTTCATCTTTAGATTCAAGCAGTCCGCGAAGAGTCTTCTGTTCTTCTTGGACTGCGTGGCCCTGAAGATGAAGGCACTATGATTCATAGAAGTGTCGATAACTGTTTACCATTCGACAAGGCGCAACGTCCCAGAAGGCTTAAACACTTCCTACGTTTTAATGTTAACCCGCTTATTTTATTCTCGTTCGCCCAAGCTGGCGTTTTCCAGAAGGTTTTCTGTGCCTAAATGCATGATGCAAAGTCAGTCTAATTAACCTGGGGACAAAACATGCTCGAACTTTGTGTTTTTTTCAGACGTGTATGAAATGTTATGTTGAGGAAGTACGGAAGCTCCGAAGCAGAATAATTAAGGTGTTGGGCTGTATACACGGACTGCATTGAATTTATGCGTGGCAGTGCAAGTATGTGAGTCGGTGGTGAAGTGGAAGCATTATTGATTCAATGCAGGAAGTGATGTTACTGACGTATATCACTCAGAATTCGTCACCTTACCGCGATATACTCAAGACAAGACATGCTGTTAGAACACAGCCTTGGACCGTAAAACTGATATTCCATTCACGTAAGCGCCGTACATGGAACGAGTGAATAATAATAATAAAAAGGCGGTGGAGAAGTAAGAGAGTTCGATGGGATGCCTGGAATTCGTAATTAATTACATTTTCTGGTTCCTTTTTATCGTTAATGAGTAGTGCAATGGAGAGAACCTGACTACATTTGCATATCGTTTTCCTCTTCTTCTCTTCGTTTCTCCTTTCCCTTTTCTGCCTTGTCGCAGCTCAGGATGAAGGACAAAGACGCGGTTGCGTGGGAGTTCATGTCAAGCTGCGACATGTTCTGTGACCAGTTGCTTGTTGTGTTGGAATTTTGTTCTTAAATTGTCACGTAACAGTGTACTTGCGATGAATTTAATGAAGAATGACACGGGAATAACTTAAGAAGTATAAATTACCAGTGCGTCTGTACAGTTATTGTTGTTTGGTAGTATTTAAAATGTTCTTATCTTCAATGGGTTACGTGATAAAATATCGATGTAGGTACAAGTTCGATCACCGAAATTAAAATGTAGATCTGCGAGGATCGATTATGAGGATTCCGTGATGTTTCAGTTTCTTGACATTGTTTCAGTTTCTGTTCATAAGTTGCCAGTTTTTCTGTAATATAAGATATAGGCCAGTATTATCCCGTGAAGGAAGTTCAATAAGTGACTTTTAACGTCCATCTGGAGTTCTGAATGGTGTGTGGAACGCATGTGACTTCTGGCGGAATGATATTCTGCTTGTGAGAGATTACTTTGATTATTACAGAATAATGCTGTCTGCTTGAAGGAATAAATCGTCCTTATATGTTTTAAATAATTATCTGGACTTCAATTTTTTTAAGCTGAATAAAGACACATTCTCAGTTTTCTGAGTCAGTTCTTAAGCGTTGTTTTTTTTTTTTTTGGTTCTTTAACGACGCTTTCAGTTCACACTGTATAGTGTCGCAGTGTCGTTATACATTAATTTGTTTCAAATGCCGGAGAAGCCACATATTAGGCTTATAAGTGGAGTAAAATGTGTATTGGAAAAATGTAAAAAATGCTGTAATGGATGGGTCACTGTCCACAAGAGGGGCGTTTCAGTTATTTTGTATGACATTTGCCGCACTGCAAACATGGTGGATGTTATGTGTGTGTTCGGGCGGGATTTTTCTTGCTTAGGAAATGCAAATAGACATCCGAAAGTCTTTAATTGTCATCAAGAAACATTTCTGACAAATCACTTTCGAAACTGAAAGAATTTGCTTGGACCAAACAGCGGAATACCAACTGGGCAGTGTACTGATCTGCGGAAGGAAACTCGCTCAAAGATGCGTGGGACGGCGAAAGAAAACTTGGCAGAGTCAATTGATCTCTTGCCTTTCCAAAGAGGAACACAAATCATTGTGGGAGGAAGCCTGAGGGTGTCTGTCAGTTGTTGCATGTGATAGTATACTTGCCCTTATGCAGGTTCCACGAGTTGTGTCAAGGTAAAGGTAAAGTATTTTCTGTACAAACTATGAAGCATAAGGGGGGAATTGTAGGTATAGAGCCACTAATTCTTAACTTACGTAGCAGATAGGGGTGAATGGGCAGCTTCACGCCCCGGCCGCTTACTACAAGGGAAAGCGCCCTCATTACTCATTGAATAGGGAGGTTGATGGGCCCTAGAGACATTCTGGACTCTTTGGAGAAAAGATAAACCTCTTACCTCCCGGGAATCAAACCAGAATTCCTTGGTTGTCCAGCCCACCCCCTAGTCACTGCATCGACTGAGCTATCCTGCTGGCTCATCCTTGAGGGATGTAAGATGGGTAAGTCAGGTTTCTCTCTCAACAATTGCCGTCAAACATTTTTAGTGCTAATTTAAGAGGGTGTGTTTTTTTGAGAGGCGTTTACAACTGGGTGGATTGGTCTGCGTGAAGTATAATGGACAGCACCCTCGCAGTTTTTTTCGTGTTATTAGATAACGTAAGGCTAGTTACTTTTTATGACAAAATGTGCTTCTTTTATTTGATACATGTTATTTGTATCGATTAAGGTACTGACACGTAGGTCTGTTTGGTGTAGTATGGGCTACTTTCGTTGTAATTCTCAAGTAATTTCCAATTAAGAAAGTGGCAATAATGTGTGACATTTGAAGGTTTTGAAGAATGTAGATTTTCAGCACCTGTCCAGACCGGCCCTGGGGCCTATCCAGCCTCCTGTACAATGGGTACCGGGTCATTTCCGGGGGTAAAGCGGCCGAGGCGTGGCGTTGACCACCCACCCCCATCTAGCGCCGAGGTTAAAGAAAGAGTAGAGCTATACCTCTACTCCCCCTCTGGGCCTTCATGGCCTGTTCTAGGGTGAAATTTACCTTACCTTTATTTTAATAATTTCCACGATAGTTTTCGGATAAAGAAAATTATTAACACCGGGTAGCATCTAAGCGTTTACTGAGGGGTGCCTCGCGCAATCACGTGTAGGTAGCTGCAGAGGAAAAAGCCGTTGCTTGTGGAAAGGTGCGTTCCCAGCATGATGGATAAAGAAATGTTAGGAGACAGGATTAAGATTGGTGTTTGCCGAAACGAAGGAACAGCAGCTATAAGACACAACACGAAGTTTCTCTAGCATTTAACAGGGGGAATTCTCACCGCGCTTTGTATGGGCTCAACACAACGTGCTTGATAGGAAACATGCGTCCATCGTCCATGTACACGCGTATCAGTTGTGCGTGTTTAATTGTGGATGTTCCTCGTAAATCAGTAGGTCTGAAGCCTCCCATTAATGAGCCCAACTAAAAGTACAAATATTGTATAGCAGATGGAGGTGATTACTATGCTAGAAAAGACCGCTGTCATGATGCGAGATATGAGGCTTTCAGTACGGTTGTTGTGAAGATTCAAATCTTCTGGGATGTTACACTGTGTCAACTGGTACACAGTTACACGCGTGTAACTATAGCAACTATTAGCCTGTAGACACCCTGTAACATTCTATGAAAACGTCAAATTAAGCTTAAGATACGTCATTGCTGGATGCAAGATCTTATCACTGAGCAATGAAAGGCTTTCTTCACAATTGTCTACTTGTCGCTCTCGTGCATTCTGTTTCGCCTACAAATCCTGTTGTGATAGGATCGCATTTAACATGGCATCACTTGACCATCGCTGTAGTTGCTAGCACTACTGCTTCGTATACAGAAGATACGAACGTTCAGGCCCGTAAATCAGATGTTCTGACAAGGTTCTCATGGTTTTCCTCTCAGTCCTTCCTGTCGAATACCGGGATGCGCCGCGGCTGTTTCTTTCCAATTAGTTATCACTAGACGTTGTACCATTTGGCGCTGTGTAGTTTCAACTGGCGACTAGGTCGGTAAATGAGCCCTAATAAATAAATAAATATAGACGATTTCGTACGAAATATTCCTCGCGTGTATCAACAGTTCACTTGAATTTGCAAATGTATGTAATCAGTTAGTTTTTTGTTATTTTACAAATCACTTGTAGACAGTAAGTCTGTTATGGCCCCTTCTCAAAATGGCGCGTGTTTTCTTTAATGCGTCACACCAGATGGCAGTTCGTTAAGGTTTCTTTCGTAGTTTAGTGAAGCGATAAGATATGTGCGTCACTGTCCTGTGTGTGTGTGTGTGTGTGTGTGTGTGTGTGTCTTTTCAGCAAAGTGAAAAGGTGACGAAGTAAATACTTCGCGGTATTGCGTCAAAGCCTCAGTCACCGCCACGTAATGCAAAAAGAGAGTTTAATTCTTGTTGTTTTTGCTGCTGTTGTACTCACGGACGCAATAGTGGAGACGACACAGACGCGGTCTGCAAAGAAGGGCGGATGTTTCGGGAGGCAGAGGAATGAGAGTGAAAAAGGACTGAGGAAAAAGGTTACTTAAACTGATTAAGCGAGGTAAAAAACAAATAGAGGGAATGGCAGTAAGTCTATTGTGTGAAGCCGGCTGAGGAACAGTGGGGTATGTGACCAGCCGATGAAATGCCAGTGCGTCTTGACTAACCGCAATAGATATTTTAACACTTCAGTTACACATACAGTTAATTCGAAGATCTTCAAACACACGCTTTAATGTTACGATGTCATGTACCTGTAGCTACTGTACGTCACATGCATCGCCTTTCATTCATAGGCATCGTTCATATTACCTAGCTTCTTTGAAAGGGAGTTCTGCAGTCACTGCGTCATTGCGGAAAGCCGTCACAGTTCCGATTTCATTAAATCACATGTTATGAAAGGGACTGAAGTTAATTGGAATTATCGAATAGCGCGCGAACCAGACTGGAACATAGAAATTTACCCCGCAACCCTGAATAGTTAATGCCATCCTTACAATTTACATGTCCCATTCACTGACATTTGTATGTCCTAAGCACAATATCTTAAACAAAGGCGGAATGGCGGTTTTTAAATTGCTGTCCTGTTGCATTACAGGCATAAATAAATGGTTTGCAGTCTTGTTTTAGTCAAGGCATGAACAACATATTGACGGAGAGTAAAATTCAATGTGTGTTGTAATTCTTTCTTTCTTAGTCTTGACTTCTTTCTACCTACTCATTGTGGGTGTAGAGGTTATTGTTGCACCTGATTACACTCAGTGACACGCACACACACTTGGCAGGACTCTTCTGGACGAAGGATCGGCTCATCGCAAGGACCTGTGCCTGACAACACACAACACTCACAAGAGACAGACATCCATGCCCCGGGCAGTATTCGAACTCGTAATCCCAGCAAGTGAACGGCCGCAGACCCACGCCTTAGACCGCGCGGCCACCGGGATCGGCTATGGCGTAAAGACGTGAACATTGAAACAGTAAGAGGCCAATGCTTCCTATTCTGTCGTTACGTAGGTAATATGAATGGGACCAGTATATTGCACTACTGAACGGAATTTGAAGGTGTGTTTGAGCCGGTGTAGGACGAAAAGATATACCGTAACCATGGCTTGCATAACAGCCTTCAGTGTGCTGCCTTTTCACAGCTGTTCACCTTGCTGAAGGTAGGTTTGCTGGCGAAATTTGTTGTTATGTGCAAAGAATGTTGGACTTGCATAGAATTTGTGTTCCCAATGGAGTTTATGCTCCAAATTCAGTAATGGTGTTGGTAAATGTAACAGTTTGCCAGAATTGACGGGGTCTGTGCCAGTAACATATATTTTTAAATTTTAAATCAGCAAGTAGTTTTAGGTTAATGAAATGCAAGAGGTTACGATTGGTTGGGCATGTAGTTGGAATGAAAGGGACGTAAATTGCATACAGTTTTTATGGGAAACCCAGTTGGAAAACGGCCACTTGAAAGACCGACCAGTTGGAAGGAAAATGTTAAGATGAATCATATAGGTGGCTTCCCATTGGCCGCGCGGTCTAAGCTGGGTCTGTGGCCGCTGGCTTGCTGGGATTGCGGGTTCAAATCCCGCCGGAGGCATGGATGTCTGTCTCTTCTGAGTGTTGTATGTTGTCAGGTAGAGGTCTCCGCGACGGGCTGATCACTCGTCCAGAGGAGTCCTACCGCGTGTGATGCGTGTGAGTGTGATAGTGAAGCCTCGATAATGAGGAGACCCTGGCCCACTAGAAGCTGTCAAGCCATGAAGGAAAAAATAGATGACTAGGTTGTGCGTGTCCAACGGTACCTTAATTAAGCAGCTCATTAATAAATATCGTTCTGTCGAATGAGATCTTTTACTGTTCATTTGTAGTGTACTAAGAAGGCATTCTGCTACCGCAGATGTCTATTTATGTCTTGAATTTGGAGTCCAAGTCGAATTCTGAAGCATGACTGGATATAGCGGTAAGGACTATCTGTCTGTGTGGTTACCTCGTTTGTCGTTCTTTCACATGAAAACCTGCTGTTTTGGATACCATTCAGAGCGGCCTGTGTTGCAATGGATGCGCTGAAGCCAAAAGACGCTCAGTTATTTACTAACATGCGCAGACTGTATACCTCATGAAAGTACAGAGCTCACTGCGTTCATTGCGGTTCTTGATAGTCGTTATCTCAAAAATAGCT
This sequence comes from Reticulitermes speratus, assembly GCA_021186555.1. NCBI lineage: Eukaryota > Metazoa > Arthropoda > Insecta > Blattodea > Rhinotermitidae > Reticulitermes > Reticulitermes speratus. The sequence goes on along the minus strand of JAJKFL010000003.1, from coordinate 30,684,830 downwards.
TGTACTGGAGTATGTAGAACGTGTACACGACAAAACACCCGTCACGTGATATGATAACATTTCATTCTCTCTTAGCTAAATCTAGAAGGTCGTGTTGAAGGATGACACATGATAGACTGCATTAAGTAGCCTGGACCTTGCTGTAAATATTTTCGTGTACATGCATATGCCGTTTGTCTCTCGACGCGTGAAATAGCGTTACGTCTCGTATGTGTCTTCAAGTCTTCATGCGGATGGCATCAATTTAGTGAGTGGATCATAAATGCCGTGACGAATAACATTGAAATAGGCCTTAATTTCACCGCCTCAAAAGTAAAACATCTTACAATATGCGAATCTTGAATTATCGGTTCTAAGTCTTATCTAGAAACATGAAGATTTAAGTATAATCTTATATGTTTATGTGAGTATTGGCTGAGGATAAGCCCAATTAATGGGCTGTTTTTGTACAAGGTAATTGACAGATAAGTTTCATATAAAAAGTGGAAACTTTTCGGCTAAAGTTACACATGAAAACGCTGCGTTAGAGAGCGTTTGAGAATTGAAATGAAACTTATGTGGTAACAACAGAGCTACATACAAATGAGGTTCATCTTACACTCAGTTAAAGAATAAATTAGGAAGCGCTTTTATAGTCTACGAATCATTCTCAGCCTTATAAACTTTCAAGACCATAGACTAAATGCTGATGGTAGTTAGTAACGATTGTCTTGTTACTCCTTCATATCGCAGGCAGCTAAAACATATTTCCCGAAAGGCAGCAGCTTAGTGTTTGCGCTAATTACGTAATTGTATGGATCAGTAAACGGTCATACACATTCAGTTCTTTTTCTTTTGGATATTGAATGTAACTGGACTCAGCATTTTAATTTATTTAATCGAGTTTTGAAGGAGTTGATAATTCAGGCACCAGGTTTTGTCTTCATAACTCCTTCAGCGAAAGAGGCAGGGTGGATATTTCTGTATTTGGTTTTGGAAAGGTGTTTTGGCAAAGAGATGGGCTTAAATGGGTGTGTTTTGATAGAGAGCAAAGAGAAAGAGGCAATTCCGGTTTGCAGGTCCTCGCATGACAAGTTGCGTTGTGCGTATCTTCTTGTATTGTGTTTGCGTTGCAGGAGGAAGAGAAGAAATTGAGTGAAATAGCCTCTGTTACGCGTCCTCTTTGTATACATTAACATCTTTTCTCTTTGTCTTGCTCCTTCTTCTGAAAGATGCGCTGCTAAATTAGATGGATGCTACGGAAGTTTGAGAATAGGACCGTAACTTTTCTATCTGTTCACTGATGCGACACAGACGTGAATTTTATTGTGATTGAAAAGAGGAAAATGTGTGGTAGACACACTGAGGTGAGACTACTTTGTTCCGTCGGTTAATCGCAAGGCAGAAAACGAAGCACTTTAATCCTTTGATTCCAATTGCCCTATCGTATGGTACGTAACTTCCACGATACATACGAGTTTTGTATGATTTTCTGGGAATGGAAAACTTTCGAGGTACCTAGGATAAAATTTTACACACGGTTGGAATGTCGTAAGAAATATTAATGTTTTGACAACAACATTGTCTTCTTCTGAAACCGCATTATTGTTAATGTCGTGGTACTTGTTTGTATACTTAAATATAGTGTATGTGCTTTACGTGACATGGTAATATGCTGCTTGTTTCAGGGAAACAATCCGGAATTGTACGCAGTTAACATGAGAAGTGGCCGTCCGTCACTAGCTTAGTGATGTAACCTCAAACCGTTCATGATCCTGCATCATGACATTTAACTGCTGATGTTTCCAATAAAGTCATGGCTAAGCTTCCTCTCCTTCTTGTCCGTACAGATATCTGAACTATTTCCGTGGCACAGTCCTATGAAAACAGTATTTTTAATCGGACTCCCCGGATTCGCTTCCATTATCTGGATAAATCTTTCAGTTCTGGGTATGCTACAGAGGTCTTACAATTTAATATTTTCGTATCATTAATTTTGAAAGCCGTGCCATTCAAAAGCTTAAACGTAGTTAAGTTTGTGTTTATTTCGCATCTGCAGATTTCAGTTTTGGTATTCGGCTTCCGTCACAAATGGCGCGTAATTCGACAATTATCAGAAGAATGCGCAGTATCTTAATGAACTCACCCGCAGGAAGATATGTTTTTAGAGAATTTAAAACGAAAGTAGGTTACAGAACGCCAGTTTATGTTAGCCGTTGTGTATTGTCAGGCAGACATCTAGCGTGTCCTCTTGGAGGGCCGGCAGTCTAGAATCGCTTAGAGCGTATGAGGATAATGGCGTAGTGTTTGTGTACACACACTCCAAAAGAAGAGACCACTTGGGATGCCTGTGCATAGAGCTGGAAGGATAATATTAAAATGGATCTTAGAGAGAGGTGTGGTGCGAGGAACGCAACTGTATGTATTGGGCTGTAGTAGCTGGATTTTGTGAAAGTGGTTCCATAGAATTTAGGAATTTCTTGATCAGTTCATCAAGGTTGAGCTTTCCAGTTTATTCGGGTCAGACCCATACTCCTATGGTGAATAATGACCAGTGTTTCAATTACTTCTCTATTGTTTTTTAGGTAAGTGAAGAATGAAGAAACAATTCTTATCAAGATTGCGGAGATACAAATAACTAGAGAGCAAGAAGTTAAATTTTAAGAAATCTCCTATCAAGTTGTTTATGGGTGAGTATTGACTTTTTTTTACCGGTATGCGCGCTGTAACATGGTTGACGTTTTAAATCTTTGTACCACCTAACGTAACATTAACAAATTCTACATTTTGCTGCATAATGGATTTATGTTTCGTATGACATAATTATCATAATTATTAGCGATTGCTGTTCTGAAGAGTATTAACTGATTGGTCTTTGTGATCAAGACGGATTGTGGTCTCTGTGAGTTGGGAAATAGATTTTATATAATTTGCAGACAAATTCCGTGGTTCGAAGGATTAGTAATGCTTTCACGTGCATATGACCTTCATGCTTTTTCCAAGGTGTTATTAAAATTTGCAAATCTCAGAATTTCAAACTGAAATCACACGAAGGGGACAAAATACTTCATTCATTCTAGAAGCATAAAATTTCCTTGAATATGGTTGGGTTTAGTTTTCCTGTCAGTGTACTGTTTCCTTGTGCAGAATGTGAGGTACTGACAGATCCTTTCAATCAAAATTACGAGAATAAAAGTGGAACTGCTTTGTGTTATTGAGTTAATAAGCTGCTGTAATCCTGTATTATTTCGAAGGCGCTACGCATGTGTAAAACTGAAAACATTTGCTTCGTTTGGGTGTAAATGTAGTCTGTTGTTTTGAGGGAATACCGGAACTTAGAAATGTCTGAAAGGAAAGTGCTTAGGAAATTATTGACATAATAAGAATAAGGATAATTATACAGTTAAGCCGTTACATAAGCTTGAACTTTGTGGATTTTACGTGTTACTTAGTACGTACTGTTAGGGGTGGTATCTAGGAGGCTACGATTAAGGGGCCTCGTATTTTAGGATGGGTCACGTAATGAATTCGTATAGAATTCTGATGGGGCAAACGGGAAGTTAGCGCGAACGAGATGGTAGGATAACATTTTGATTGATATTAGTGAAATGCACTGTGACGATGGATCGTGTCTAGTGGTAGTCTGGTATGAGCGGTGTTGAAATTTCGGGTCCTACTACAGATAACTTAGAATCACAATTCACCTGTGTTATTCTTTCATTCCAAAATCCAGACAACAGTATCATTAACCAGTATGCGGTTGTTTGCATTTTTATGGAAATTACATATGAACCTGTTCGAAATACAACAGTTTTCGTATTTCTGTATAAGTAAGAGTGGGTCCTTTGAATCGGCACTTTACAGAGAACACTGGTCTCATTACCAAGATCCACCGATTAATCCTGTTTGGAGAGATAATCTTTGTTTATTGTGAGTCATACGAAACATATAGGTCTAAACACGCTGTGTGGGCAAAACGCAGAGTTTCTAATGTTAAAGCAGGTAGTAGTACTGTGTTTGGAAACGTGCTAAAGGAACTGCTGTCAAATACTGGCACTTGTTACTGTAGATCTTGTTCTCTCCATGACACCTACTTGACTACAAAGAACCTGTCATGCACCCATGTCTTCTTGTTATATTGATGCCATGCTAGTTGAACATGTGCTGAGAGTTTCCACAAACCGCGGATAGAATCCGACCCAGGGCTGACTGATAGGGAGATCTCGTAGTCTTCAATTCAAATAACGGCTACCGACAGGTCCAGAAGAAAGGTGCGCTGTGTGTGTGTGGGGGGGGGGGGGTTGCACATACAAGTAGGCCTGCATTATTCAGGATGTAGTGACAGCGGGCAGGTTTCATATTACAGCACCTGTACACAATTGGATGTGTAGATTCCTGTTTTGAAGACAGTGTTCCAAATCCTTAAAAACAAATTATAATTCCTTGACGGATAGTAATTACATTTCTTGTATCCATCAGTATTGCCTACATTCATACAATAGAAATAACGCACGAACACAGATTTTTTTCCAGCTCGTTGCAAGTTAATATAGCCTGTTGCAGCTTAGTGAACAGAATTATTACAACGCGGCTCAACTGGTTGTTACATATGAACGCTTGAAAGTGCTTTCCTTTGGTTGCCAATTCGTAATCAAGTCTGTGTGGATCGCCTGCTATGATTACAGGGTTGACTTACGGGTACAGCATAATTTCGTACCTAAATTATATTACAAAGTGCCCTGTTATTTTACACTGTTGGACGTTAGGTTTCGAATGAGTTTTTTTTTTTTGTGGTGAAGGGCCTCGCAGCAGATGCTACGGACGCACCGCAGCCTAGAGGCTTATTGTGCAACCCTGTGATGAAGATGATTAGTTTTTTTTTCGTTTTTCCAAGTAATGGAGCACCGGTGGAATGAAACTGACAAGGGAAACCCGAAGTATTCGGGGAAAAACCTGTCTCAGTGCCACTTTGTCCACCACAAATCCCACATGGACTGACCCCGGAATCGAACCCGGGCCTCCGCGGTGAGAGACCAGCGACTAACCGCCTGAGCCATGGCACGGTCCATCGAATGAGTTACCATACACTTCCATAGATGCACGATAAAATTACTAAATTGTATGATGTCAATAGGTAATTGTGGAGCTATTTTTAGGAATACCTTGTCTTTTAAGGCGATAATGTTTACTTAAATTTTCACCGGCCAGAAATGTCCTTATTATAAAAGTAACGTAAGCCAAAGACGCCGAGCTGTGTGCGGTAGTGTTGATTGAAGGAGAGGCGTCTGCTTGCTGGACATAAGATTTTGCACATTGATGGAACGGATGCGGTTTTAGCGTCTGTCATCTTCATCTTAGATCAGAAACAGAACTGTTCTGTGGGTTGCTGATGCATCGTACAGAAGTTGTAGTTAGGCCAACTCAGACCATCTCGTTAACTTTTGAGATATTGGTTTGTTCCGTAGACTGTCGACATCTCAGCAGGGTTGTAATTATTATTACTGACTGTGAGGTGATGCCTCAGGCTTACATCTTCTCTGCGGTTGCTGCTGCCTGATGGCGCACCCGGGCTTCATGTTGCAGGATCAGGGCTGCCAATCGTAGCCCTGTCAGCAATTATAACCCTAGGTGGCTAATCAATTTTGAAAACGTCTGTTACGCATGGGATCTCAAAGCTAGGGTAGCTCAGTCGGTATAGTGACCAGGCTACAGGCTAAATGACCGAGGAATCGTTTTCGATTCCCGACAGAGGCATGAGATATTCTCTTCTCCAAAGCGTCCAGAGCGGCTCTCGGGTCCACCCAGCTTCCTGTTCTTTGGATACCGGGGGTTCTGTTCGTGCAGGTAAAGCGGCCGGGACGTGAAGCTGACCGCTCACCTCCATGTGGTGCCGAAGTTAAGTATGCGTGGAGCTTTACATTAACTCCTCCATGTACCGTAATGGCCTGCATAGGAATAACTGTACGTTTGCTTTCTCTGTATGGCGGATGCTTCCTTTGGAGCTATATTTTGTGATTTTACGATGTGGAAAATATTTTTTTAGTTAGTGAGTTACATTGTTTGTTTGTCAGTTATTTGTTTGAAAGGGACAGCATGATACTTCGCGGCTGTCAATCGTAATTGTGTTTTATGGACGCTTTGTTTGCTATTCTAGGAGATGGAAAAAATTGAGAGGGACGTTGTGTGGTAGCAAGTGTTGTCACATTGTGTAACCTGTTGTAGAACATCAAATGTATGAGACAGGTAGGCCACGGTTAGCGGTACACAGAACGTAGAGGTGCCTTACTTTCTGGCCTTACAGACGGGATTCTGCTTTGCGTTACAGCAGTTTTAATAGAATGTAGCGTCCTACATTTCTTTATCGTAGTGACTTATCTTAATCACTGAACACCTCGTTAGGCTATGTAATATCTAAAACTGCCCGCGTATTTGTCCGTCCCTATATATAAATATTGCCCTGTGAGAACATTCTTCCCAAATATTTGTAATTTATTTTTTTTCCCGCGAAGTTTGGTACGAAGTTTCTTGCGCATTCAAAACTAACATCTGCTGTTTATATCCATGGAGGTTTTTTTAAAAGGAAGTTCTTGTTTTTATTGCATATGATTAATTAATTACCTTTGTAGCAAATATCACTGGATTTGGTGTATCTGAGTTCAGTAGTCTTGGGACCATGTGCTGCCAGTGGTGGCAGTGTCATGAAGCAGCAGTGATCAAGATGGCGTACGCAGTGAAATAGTATGGGTGCATCAGGTGCAAAGGTTTTGCCTGACTGGTAATGCTATCGTGGTACAGCGTAGTTTCCGAGTGCAATCTGAAGGCAGGCGCCAAGAGGTCTTCAATAAACAGGTTGGTTAGCAAATTTGAAGGAGAGCGTGGTGGACAATGAGGTTACTCTGAGTAAGAAGCCTGTCAGAACACCGTAAGACATTCGCCGTATGCACGTATAGTATCTATTTTCATTTCTTTATTTTCAATTTAATGACACAGTAATTTATATGAGGCATGTTTAGCTTTTTTTAACTTTAGTAAGCTATTTTGGAACGTTGACTTGATGACAACAGTTTTTGTGCTGAGTAGGAACGCGAATCTGAGATCTCATGAATGGGGTCTGACAGAGACTGACAAGTGCTCTGCCTGAAACCATTTTACATATAATAATCCTATATTCGTCGGTGGCATTTGAAAGTGATGCAGTTCGCACAAGTAGTCAATAGAAAGCCGCTTCTCTTAGTATTGTATGACTTGACGCCTGTGAGGGCTACGTTTTATAATAAATCTGCAGAATTTATTTATTTATTCGTCGTTATTTACATAACGAAGATTTAATTACTTTATATTATGTAGCGTCGTATTGCTAATCATTCACTCTTACATAGCGTTTGGATATTGGCCAACAGTCCAACTTAGCAGCCTCGTACAAAGCTAGCAATGCAACTCGAAATATCTAACCAAATTTTGCTGTTTAGCTCGGGGCCTAACCAGAGGCGAAATTTGGGGGTTTTAAACGTGTCTGAAATGTGGAGCAACGTGCCAAATGTGGTGCCTGTGGCAAAATGTATTTACAAAAGTGGTACTGGTGATGAATTCATAAACATTCATGTGAACACGGGTCAGTTAATTTCTGATTGTTGAATTCAATAAAATGCAGTTTTTGTAATTTATAGACATTTAATTCCTAATGCCACGAACATAAATGTATAGATACATTATTACTTATGTAGTAGTTTGTGCCTCGCCCCAAAACAGCGATGTGCTTTTTAAATTGGGCACGATCTGATTCAGAGACGCTAAAATGTTTAGTGTGTAAAAAGTTCGTAAACTGACCGTGTTTATGGTGCTGTGGTTATGTTAACGTTTGTATTTTGTCGAACTGTTAGAGACATCTGTATGGAGTAAGAGTATTCGAGTTTTGACACTCCTGGATAAGACAGAAAGGGACGGAGGATGAGACTGATGCAGAAAGAGATGTCAGTATGACACCATGTCCCTTTGTCTTCAACCAAAACTTTACAACTGAAAGCTCTGAAACTGCTTCTTCTGCTCTATAGTATTATTACTACAGACGCATGGAGTCTAACCTGACTTTTCAGTCGCTGTGCATTGTCGTTGTTATGAATGAAAGCTTGGCCAAATTACACAATTCCTGAAGCTGCTTTGGTGATATTGTTGTGTGAAGTCTGCTCAGGCCTTGAGCAGCGAAATGTTAGAAAAAGTAAATTGGTGGTTTTTAAATTACCAGAAAACAGTGTAGCTAGCTGTTGACATGTGACGTTTTTAAGCATTTTCTGGATGTAGCGGGATATTTCGAAACGTCGAAGTTTTAATTCAACATGAAGTTTTAAAAAGCCATACAGGTAACAGCGTCGTGTGAATGGTAGGATAATATTCCGTAATTACCTGTTGTCCGAAAGCTCTGGAAAGAACCTAAAGAGGTTTAGCCATAAGACTGGAAGCTAAATTTTGAGCGTCCGTCGTGTTTTTTACATTCTGTAAAATATTTAGTTTAACAAAGCTGTATGTATATGTATATGTATTGAGATTTAAAAATCTCGCCCTAATGATTATTCTGCTAAACGATCAGAGGTTAATAACAGGACATGTTACAGACGTAGGATACAGTGTTGTGGTAACCAGTTTTTAAAGCTAACTGTTGTATGCTGGTTCCAAATCTTGACGCAAATTGTTGCATTATGTCACAGTAACGTGTAATGGCCATTTATCGTACGTACGTTTTGAAAATAAGCATCGCTCATTGAAATATGACGGAACTGCAGATTATGGCCTGTATATTATTTTAGGATGTGAAAATGGTACCGCGTCATTTCAATTTGTGCCATCATATACATTTATATGCCTTGGAAACAAATAGAAATATATGACAAAAAAGCTCTGCTTGTTGAGAATTGTTACTGTCATTTTTGTGTTAGCGTACTGGAGTTTGTTAAAACTAGCTTACTGTGTATGTGTTACCAGAAGCATTTATATTTTGTTGGCTGGTGTTATCGATAGATTTGTCTCATAAAATGGAATACTGTTTTTACATTGGCAGTGTTGTTCAGTTACGTGAATAGTAGAAGAACCAGTCAAGACACGATACATTTAGTTGACCGTGAATATGAAATGTTATGTAAGCTGTTCGTTAAGTAAGTCAGTGGGGTCAAGTTCTTATGAGAAACTGACAGTCGAATTGGTCAGGTAATTCCCCTCCTTTTATGGAATTGGAAGGCTCATTACCACGTTTATAGGAATCTGATACGGAATCTTAACCTGACTGAGAACATTAAGATCCATTTTAATATAATCATTGCAGTTACGCTTAATCTTGCCTGTTGTTTTGTATGGGTGTGAAACTTGGTTTCTCGCACTGAGGGAGGAACATAGACTGAAGGTGTTCGCGAATAGGGTGCTGAGGAGGATATTTGGGCCTAAGAGGGACGAGGTAACAGGGGAGTGGAGAAGACTACATAACGAGGAACTTAATGATATGTACTCATCACCAAATATTATTCGGGTGATAAAATCAAGTAGAATGAGGTGGGCGTGGCAGTAGCACGTATGGGTGAGGGGAGAGGTGCATACAGGATTTTGGTGGGGAGACCTGAGGGAAGGAGACCACTTGGAAGACCCAGGCGTAGATGGGAGGATAATATTAAAATGGATCTTCAAGAAGTGGAATGGGAGGGCGTGGACTGGATTGATATGGCTCAGGATAGGGACAGCTGGCGGGCTCTTGTGAATGCGGTAATGAACCTTCGGGTTCTATAAAACACGGGGTATTTCTTGACTAGCTGACGACCTGTTAGCTTCTCAAGAAGGATTCTGCTCCATGGAGTTACTTTAGTTAGTTACTTAGTTAGTTACGCTTAATATTGTTTAAGTGGGTTCTTCCCTCCGCTGTATCCTATGATGTAGACAGCAAGCCTATCCATCAGTCCTGTTTCAGTTTAGATTTTAAACTGTTGTACGTAGAGAGACGGTTGAGGACGCCGACGTTGATGTTGGGAGAGAGCGAGACCAGGCAGGCTGCAGTAGTGCGTCAATTGCTGTGGTTTGCTATATACCTAAGCCGTGACCATGTCCTGGATTGCGGCAGGACATGAGCGTTCTAAGACTCTGGTCACAGCTTCTGGTCGTCATGAAGGTGAGCGCCTCTCAACTTCCTGACTGTCCATGGCACTGTTCATTGATAGATTCAGTTAACGACGTGGAATGGTGGGATCATATCTATATGAAGATAGTGGAACGTCACGCGAGTTGGTTGTGCCCTTTTTTTGAAACTGCTGACTCAGCGGTTTGCCGGAAGAGATCGACGCAAACCCGCTGAAACCTGAGTAGCCGATCTTTGGGTCTAGAATTGAACTTAGGGCCCCCGAAATACGAAGTTATGACAATTCGACCGCGATGTATGAGTCGTGTCGCACAAATTGTGACTTTTTTATCTTGTCAGCCACATCTGTCACCTTTGCATCTTCAAAAACTACAAAACTTGGTCACATACCTTTATACAACAGGGTGTGCAGGATTCCGCTTATGAACAATCACTGCATCTGTCGACAAGTCAGCTGCTGTTGGCATATTTTTAAAAATGATCTAAACTGTATGCATTCTTTACTTCCTTTCTAATAAAATTCTGTCACTTTTTTCATGCCCCAGACATCCACCGCCCCTCCCCCCAAACCCGTTTGAAATATCGATATAAGTTTCGCTCTTGTATAATAAGTTCTGGAAGTACCCGTCCTTTAGTTGTGCATTTTGGGTTTTAGAATGACTAGTCTGTCTAAGTTTTAAAAATTTTCGTGCCATAGTACTAGTAATCTTGATGTCTAACAGCGTACTGCGAGTGATTCTTCAGTCACCATCCTTGAATGAAAACAGTCTTAATAGGGGCTGGCTTATTTTACTTTTTCAACTCAAGAATTGTTGATGAAAGCGCCACAGTTGTCGCAGATGTACAGCGATACACATTGCGGACCGCACGGTTAATGTATATTGTGTTGCTTCCACCACATAAGTTCGCACGTTGACAGTATTAGTACTTCAGAGTAGTACTGCCACGTCTTGATGGGGCAGTGAGGAGGACTACAAGACTAAGTAATGTTAAAAGGAGAGCAGACTGTGTAGCAACTATGGCGATGGAAGAATGGGAGAGTAGATTTGTGGGGGGGGGGGGGGGGCTGTTCAATTTTCGTGTTCTGCATCGTAGCAAATTTATTTTACGCTAGTACTACTATTAATACTATTAGTACTTAAATTAGTATGTGCAGACATATGCCATATGAGAAAGGAGGTGTCCTGAATTATGGTGTAGGGTACATTGTTCTTGCCGATTGGTGATAGAAAGTATCGCTTTCAACCTGGACTTGAAATTTGCAGTTTGCTGTCAGGGTTGTCCAATGTCCGGAACGTACTGTGCCTTTTCTTTTATCTTAAATAAAACCCTTACAGAGAATTAGCAGTATTATAACCAGCACGGTGAAAATAACGTGAAAATCCTTAGAGAGAAGTCGTGTCGTCGGTAGAAACGCTCAAGTGCCTAACACGGCACGTGAGTCTGGTGCGATTAAGGGGGACAGGGGGGGGAGGTGTTTCGTTTCTTAAGCCGTTATTGCACGCTACGAAGTGATTGGGTGGTATGGGGTCGGGAGGTGAAGAGCAGAGAATAGGTTTAGCGACAGCAGGTGCGAAGAATTGTCGCCAGCTGTCGCCATCACTACCCTAGGACTGCTCACCAATACCACTACCACCCTATACCAGCATAGTACAACCCCATCACAGGATCCCCCTCGATCACGGCTGCTGGCTGGACCAAAAACTTTTACTTTACCCCGTTACCTCCTTGAATCTCCTAACCCTTCTCCACCTCTCCCTTCTGTCGCTGTCTTTCAACTCTTTTACTGCACTGTTACTATGGTAAGGGCAAAGAGATTTCTATTTCTTGCGCTTTTTTCTTGCGCACTTCAGCATTTTTACTTCCATGGTAAAGTTCTTATATGGATCTTTTCGTCCTATCTTTTTATCTGTCGGGGGCAAGTTACAGTTCGTGTCGCAGACCCTAGAATACTTCTGTTTATTGGCAGCATGTCCCCTGAGATTGCAAGCACCTCGTTCCTACCTACATGATGCTATTTGGACACCTTCATTGTCTTCTGTCAGGATTTTATGTGTATGATGTGTAAGATTTGAGGTTCTCACGGCAGTGAGTGTTAAGATTGCGGTCTTCAGGTTTGTGACGCAGTGTAGTTTAATAAATAGTTTCCTGGGAAAGAGAACTACACTACCAAACTACGCTATTACATTCCAGTATGTCTTCGTCTTTATTTACTTGATAGTGGCATTCATTTTTTTGGGGGGGGGGGGGGGAGGAGAGAAGATATTGGAAATCGCTATGCACAATTTTCCTTTCTTTCTTCTTCTTACAGTTATTTTGCGTTCTTAGAACAAGGGTGCAAGCACAGAACACGTAGCGATGTTCATGTCTGCCCGTCTGTCTGGTAGACAACTCGAGACCACTAGATGGAGTTGATGACCTTGACACTTACCTTATGGCATTAGAGATCATTCCAATTCATTGCCTTTAAATTGTAACAATCGGTAATAACAATGTAGCGGACACACGACATTGTGAGGTGGGTGGGGAAATTAGCACTACTGCTGAAATGTTGTCAGGTGGTAATGGCTAGTAGCCATTGTAGTGATAGTAATGAAAATAACTGTAACCAATATTTTTACCGTTCTGAAATGTACACGTATTCCCTAAATACTCTTGAATGCATGTTAAAAATGCAGCGGTGTATACAACGCGTGTGTAAACTGTGTGTCGTACGGTACAGATTGCACCTTTACAATCACTGGTTGCCGCGTATGCTCTTCTAACGGCGTTGCAGTGTCGTACGGTAGACTGTCCTTGCTACTGCAGCTATTAAGCTGACTGTCAGTGCTCCTGTACGTGCGTGTTGCAGTTGTCTCACTGCCGGTGTCTGTCCCTGCTATGCAGAGTAAGACTGTCAGTGCTCCTGTACCGTGCGTTTGCAGAGTAGGTCTCACTGCCGGTGCTCGTGTACCCTGCCTATTGCAGGAGTAAGACTGTCAGTGCTCCTGTACCGGGTTTGCAGAGTAGGTTCATGCGGTGCTCGGTACCCTATTGCAGGAGTAGACTGTCAGTGCTATGTATAGGCTCTGTTACCTGCTATGCAGATAGACTGTCAGTGCTCTGTACCGTGCGTATTGCAGAGGTAGGTCTCAGTGTCCGGTGCTCGTATACCATGCCTATTGCAGGAGTAAGACTGTCAGTGCTCCTGTACCGTGCGTATTGCAGAGGTAGGTCTCACTGCCGGTGCTCGTGTACCCTGCCTATTGCAGGAGTAAGACTGTCAGTGCTCCTGTACCGTGCGTATTGCAGAGGTAGGTCTCACTGCCGGTGCTCGTGTACCATGCCTATTGCAGGAGTAAGACTGTCAGTGCTCTTGTACCGTGCGTATTGCAGAGGTAGGTCTCAGTGTCGGTGCTCGTGTACCCGTGCCTATTAGAACGGTAAGACTGATTGTCAGTGCTTTTGTACCTCTGCACCACACCATAGAGCTTCACGCCTGTCAGGTCCCAGTTTGGCTGTAGTCAGGCTGACAGACTATGCCATCTTTGGTATCATTGGCCAGGAGGAGGAGACTGGCTGTGCACGAGACTCGCCCAACTTAGTGACAAATGTCCGAATGTTCCCGCCGGAAGTATAGAAGACCTCGCATTGTTAGACTTCTGTCCATACCGACTTTATGACTTTATTGGGGTAATGAACCTTCGGGTTCCATAAAACGCGGGGAAATTCTTGACTAGCTGATGACCTGTTAGCTTCTCAAGAAGGACTCTGCTCCATGGAGTTATTGGCATAATACTTTTTACAATGATGTGACATTATTTACAGATGTTAACTTAGGACTTTTATTGCAAGTAATGTTGCTCAAAGGAACTTGTAAAAGTGGTTTTCCTTCCGCTTTATGGGGTGTTCTTTTACGCCGCTTTAGGCCTACAAGGTGATGAAGTTGTGTTAAAAACGTTTTATTAGTCTGAAGGGGTGCAATGGAAGTTGGTATGTCCAGTAAGCAATTCGCGTAACTTAATCCATGCCGAGTTCTACATGACTCAGGTTTGCCAGCTTGCTCTAAGCGTGAAATCCTAGTTTGTTACGGCGTCATTTATGTAGGGAAAAACGTGATACCGATGAGGCTTGCATTGACATTGCAGTGTAAATAATTTTCAGTTCTGAAGAGAAGTGTCGCTGTATTTGCGGCTGCGAGCTAACCCCAATCACAGCACCTCACAAAAACCAAAATCCTCGTAGTTGCGGAGGAAATCCGGGTACTGTACGGAAGGTGCCGTTTTTATTTTTCAGCACCCTTGTCATTCGGACGGCTGTCGGTTCTAGTGAAAATGAAATCAATAACTTATTCCTTTTAAACGTACACTATTAAATATTGCAGTATCCCAAGGTGAACCTGTAGGCCTACATTTTCTTGGCCTGTCACCTACTGTTCGTAAATCAGTGTTTTTGAAACTGAGGGTCGTGGGCCATTGTCGATCCTCTGACCTTCTTCATCAGTCCGCCAAGCATTAAAGTAATATACTTTTTAATATATTACCTTTAATACTGATAAAGTGTGTAAGTCTATTGAAAACTGAACGTACATTACATAAACATTTTTACATACTCGTGTGACTATTATTAAACATGTGCTGTGTTCTTAACTCATTTAAATAAAAGGTTTAATAGGTAAAAAGTATTACGCCGTGAAGGTACAAGGGTGAGGGGAAGTATAGCTCCACGCATTCTTAACCTCGGCACTAGATGGAGGTGAGTGGTTTACTTCCTGAGTAGGTGGGCCTGCTGGGTAGCGATCCGCAGCATACACAATTGAGAAACACTGGCTTGGGCAAATTCTCATTGCCTGAAACACCCGAAAATCACAACCTTTTTGCTCGTTATGAAGTTCAGATTTTAGGAAGGCTCTAATAATTTGTTTACAACAAAAGAATTACAATTAGTATGAAATCGTGACTTTGGTATTTTGGTATTTGGCATTTCAAGCAGCCCTCTGGTCTGCCTGTACAGATATGTTTATGTGACATTGTGAAGTTGTGTCCAGTCGCTCTCCTCTTAAAACGAGTAGATCGGTTGCAAGACAGTATCTAAATTCCTACATCTCGCTTTTACGTTCAACGTGATGACCTGTAGCAATTAATTAATAACAGGTATTGGCCGTGGACCATAAATATAAAACACCTTAAATCTGGCTACTATAACAGTGCCTTACTACTTCAGAATGTCTGCTCAAATGAACTGCAGTGACAGTCACGGTGTTCAAACGTGTAGCATTTGGAATGGATTTTTTTTTGTTTCATATTCGTTTTTGCGATCTTGCCTCTCCCATTTGTCGTGATGTTCATTTACTCTTGATTATAGTTACAGTTGTACAGTTTAAATGCAGGCGTACTGAATGTGTAATATCATTCATTGTATAAGAATAGCCGTTTTCTTAAATCTAAAAAAGTTCTGTTTGAGCTTCGTGTAAAGTAGGGTTTGTACATGACCAGTACGAACCAAAAACTTGACTATATTTTGGGCCTGTCCCAGTGTGAAATTCCATCTAAATCCGATCAGTGATGTCGTAAATAAAACATCTGGACATACCTCCCCATTATGCGTTTATTTTATTCACTTTGTGCAAAGCACGCCTGAACATCATTGTAATTTTCAGCACGATCTCGTATCAGCGGCTCATTTCGACATCATGAGGCTGTAAAAATGTCTGACAGGAATGACACTGCGCGTATAGCACAGGCCCACGTCACGTGAGGGGAAAAGTGGGTTACGTTTGCCTGTACATTTTGTGGGCATTGCTCCGCATCGAGCATATCGCACTCGGAAGCTTCCTGGATAGTTTCCAGGTCCGTGTATTGCAACAGGTTCTTTATAAGTGTATTGACTCCATGTGACGCGGGTGAGTTTTTCAATTAATATGTTTACATACAAATAAATGTGAAGGTATTTTATTAAAGTTATGGAAGTCTTTAAAGTGCGGTCTTTTTAATTTGCTGCTAATTCCTGCCTCTAAGCGTTGAGACCCTTTTAACCGCCTCGTCTTGTAGATGGTGTTCAAGGCAATTTCGTTGTGCAAGCAATGTACATAACAGTAAGCTAGCAAGCTTTACTATTATTATTATTATTATTATTATTTACTGCAATTGGGTTTTCACCCGGTGGCAGTAGTCCTACACTAGTACACACAACACAAATGGACATATAAATGTACATAAAAATAATAATACAAAACAAACTATACACAATTACAAAACGAAATACATACAGTAAATACAAGTACACACATTACAAAAATATCCGCACCTTACAAAAGCATCCACACCTTACAAAAACAATCTACACCTTACATAAAAATATCCACACCTTACAAAAACACCCACACATTAATTAATTTCAATGCGTTAGATGTGTGAGTGTTGGGAGGTTACCCTTATGTCCTGGCCTTTTTTTATACCACGACGTTTCACAGACGGTATGTTTTCTCTCCGTGGGGGAGGGGAAGGATTCTAACCTGATGGGTCCGTTTGAAACAGCTAGTCTATCCAGTTTATCCAATGACGAGGCTAGAGGCTAATACTTTCAAACAAGCCCAGCAGAATAACATCTTTCTTTCTCTGTTTCCACCTGAAGACGAAATCAAACCCAGGTTGCTACATTTTATGGTGTAAAAGAAATCCCAAGATGGCAGACCATGTACAGAACACTGATAAACCATACTGCAACATATCATTGTCAGAATCATTTACGGTTGAAATAAGTAGTGGTGTTATTTGAATATTGCGTGTCCCAGTCACGCCATTATTCTGTAGTCTTTAAGCGGTCTTTGTACTAGTCGCTGCTTGTTTGGATGCTGACAGGCTATTCTCGTCGGATTGGATCCGGTATATATAGGCCTCTAGATAAGCAGTATGTGCATATATCGATCTTATTCACTGTGATACAAACACGACCATTGTCACATTCAAATTGATGGTTGACTAAGTCCGTGACGTTACAGCTGTGTTAAGATGAACGACTTCGTGAAGAGTGCTGTAGTTTGGGATGTGATAGTGTTTCGGAGGAACCTGTTACCGCCGTCTTCAGGTACCCTTAAGATGGACGCAGTAGGTTCTTCTGAAAAGTCGGCTAGTTTATACCAGACTACACGGCGTCACATCCCAGAAGACCGTAAGAGGTTGCATTTCAGTCCAAGCAGTGCAGCTGTCCATCGTTTCGCCGCGGTAATGGGTCGTGATAACACCGGCGTTGTAGTATGAAGACGTTGTTGGATAGGAAGTCTGGACAGAGCGTCTTGGGAGAGCGCGGCGTAACGAGATAAAATTGATTGCACTGCCTTAGATCTGCGAGTTGCATTGAAGCTTGGAGTGATGTTTGTCGTAATATAGGGACAAGAGCATCGAGTTCTTCTGGGATGTTACGCAGTGTTGACTGATATTTACCGACGTTTCGAACGATCATAGTGCCTTCATATTTAGGGTCAGGCAGTCTTAGGTTCTTTCGAAACGTCAGTAACTGTTTACCAGTCGACACGACCTAACATCATAGTAGACCTGAATCTCTAGCATCAATGCTGTGGGAAACTCAAGTCTCGTAAGTAGAAATCTTCTTCTTGCGTCCTGTCAATCCCGATCGAGTATTAAATTATTTCTTTAGGTCACTGATGCAGAGAAGTGCGGCAGTTAATACTGGCAGCATGTCCTGTGCCGTAGCGCATTCTCTCTGTAACCCGCCAGCAATTACACCGAGATACCCCCACCTCACCAGTGCCTTTTCAAAATTGCACGTTTCACTAACTGTGCAACATGGTGTGTCGTATCTATATACACTTGTACCGTAGGGCAGTGCTGGCCGGACAGGGCTGTCAGTAATTTTTATTTCTACCTCCACACCTACATTCACTCTCCAGCCCTCTCTTTTAACCCTCTCTCTCAACAACCCCTATAAACCACCCTGTGTGACCACAGCACGGTCAGTGTGGTGAAACCTCACACCAATCCCATCCAAATCCCTCACTCATACCCCCGTCATTTTGTCGCTTTCATCAAATTTGCTGTCCAATATTTGCTGAATTGACATTATCCTGTCCGGAAAAGAATGCTTAAAAATACACACAGTGGTTTACAGTTTTTGTGAACTGCGTAGCACAGTGGGTGACGTGTGTTCAACTGTTGACGTGATGGTGAGACAAACCGTGATTAATTTTTAACGTGTAATTTAGCAGCTTTGCGACGTGTCGTGTCGTTAACGACTGTAATACAATTCTTCCTTGAAGCGTGTTTAGTAGGTTACAACAACATGGACTCCACAGTAGAGCGATTTCTCGCAACACCTCCCTTCATTTAACAGTTTTAAAATAAAATACTTTTAAAGTAATGTCAGGACATAAAACCAATAAAATTAATTATCGTGTCACTCTTTGCACAGGTAACAGATGCCAGCGAGATCGTGACTTGAAGGTTGTACATGTACACATAGGGTAGGCTGAATGATAAATATCTTAAACTCCGTTAATTTATTGACGTGTTCTGCTGCGCATCCATATTCGTCGATTTTAATATTTCAGCAATACAAAGCTGTAAATGCTACAGTTTTTTCACTTAACGAATAAACATAAGCGCCACAAAGTTATTTTTTTAGATGCCATAGTGATCGGGCACCGGGAATCATTTGTCCTTGCTTTTGAGTGGCTACTTCTTCTGTCAGACATGTAATGTTACTACAGCAGTTTTGTCCAGGAGTTTACTTTGGCGAAACAATGACGAGTGTGAAGCAAACGAAAGCCAAACATGCTAGCCGCACTGAGAGTAGAGAGCAATTTTTATGTGTCCCAGACAGTTCTTTTCGTCATAGAGTCATTAAACGTTTTCCCAAAATGGCACTTCGATTTTTTAAATCCTAAGTGCATGTATTTTTTCTGATATCTGATGCTGGAAGTTTCAAGAGCAGAAATAAATAACAGACCGATAGCTGTGCACATATATGTGCATGTATATGTACATAGATATATACATACATTCACATAGCGCTCGTCATGCATGCGCGCACACACGCGCGCCCGCGCGCGCGTATATTCGCCCGCCTCGAAAGAGGACCTCCACTTCTCACGTTCGCTCAGTCAGTAGAACATGAGATAGTTAATAAGTTACCGAAGAATGTATGCACAGGTTGAGTCTTTTGACTTGTTCCAATTTTAATATCGCGTAGATTGAAATTTCGGTGGAAAACGGACACAAGAGTAGACGGACCGACGAGCGGTAAGCTTGTTACTCGTATTTGTTGGAAATGCTGGGCGTCTTTTATTCCGCCACGTGAAACGTTTTTTTATATTGTTTCCGTCTAATTTCCATACCTGTTTGCATTCGCGTTTAATAGAGACTTCGAGAGAAATCCGCCACTGCTACATTTGTGTATAGATTATATTTTATATTCTCGTAGATGTTAGGAAATTGATACTAGGAAGCTTGTGTATGTTTTTCGACACAAAACCCATTATTAAACTGCCATTTTCACTATTAATATTAAAAACGAATAGAGGAAGAGAAAGAAAAGAGAACATGACATCAATAAATATTGGCTTTACGTAGTTTAAAGATTATGCCACCTCCGTACCCTTCCTTCCACCATCTTTCATTGTCTGACGTCATCCGCCTGTGGGTTGGATGTTAGGGAATAGAGCTTCAAGTCGGAACCTATCGTGCTGTGTGAAGGGACAATGTTTGACACCTAACTTGTGTGTGTGTTTTTTTAACATAGGAAATTAAAATTCAATCAGCCAGGCTTCAGAGGCAAGGCAAAGCGAAAGGTTGGAGATGTCGCCTCACGTTCCTGCCTAAGAGTTGACATCTATTGAACACTCGTGTCAGTCAAAGGCGTCGTCGCTTACTCCTGTCTGGGTGTGTGTAACTAACCAACACCAGGGACAGGAACTTTTTGCTTGTTTATAATTCTGCAAATTTTAATATGTAGGTTTCGGACCTATGTGAAATAGATTACGTCTGCTTGGCTTTCAATTAGCAGGAGGATTCCACTCTTCAATGTTTGTTCCCTGTCGTTGTACGAGTGGGATTTCTTTATTTTTTATCTATAAAGTTTCTGAAATTAAACCTGTCAGTTTGCTGGAGAATGTAAACATCCAATATGCCCAGGCGTGCCATATACAACTCTAATAAAAATAATGCACAAGGACTGAAAACTAATAAATTAATAGACATATTGAGCCAATCGTCTTGACTACAGGACCAAGAATCTTGCGGCAAGATTATAAAAACACCTGCCTTAGTGGCCTATGTCCTCATCCTTTTCGAAGTTTAGTATCACCACAGCAGAAGTAGCAGCAGCAGCGGCAATAAAAGGATATAATATCCGATATATTACTACTATTGCTATTACTATTTTTTTTTGAATGGCTCAACAGCCCCTTGGGGGCCTAGGCGGCCTCATTTTTCGAGGCTTCACGATCACACTTTTTAGATACACCACATTCGGTAGGACTCCTCTGGACGAGGGACCATCTCGTCGCAGAGACCTCTACCTGACAACACACAACACTCACAAGAGACAGACATCCATGCCCCGGTGGGATTCGAACCCACGATCCTAGTAAGCGAGCGGCCGCAGACCCACGCCTTAGACCGCACGGCCACTGGGATCGGCGCTACTACTAATACTATTTAATAGTAATAATAGTAGTAATAATAATATAACTTTTATACTAGTTTTGTGGGAAAGTAACACTGGTGACTCCACAGCCACCGGTTTCTATGGTTATGATGAAGCTTTGTCTCTGAGTGACGTCACAGCCGTGTTAAGATTAGGGGTGTCGAAATATGGCAATGACGTCACAGCCACCGGTTTTAATGGTTACGATAGAGCTATAAGGCATCGATATATCTCCTGTCTGTAATTATCAAAACGTAAATGAAATGAACGTTTACTTCTTTTCAGCGGTTACTGCAGCGCCCGGTTAACAAGCATTTGCGAAAATTAGCAATAAAATAGTTACTGAATAGCTGAATTTAAATATCATTTTTTGTTTTATGAAGTGTGTTATTATGGACTATTATCGATATGTATCTCCCTTTCATAATTTTTCTTATAAAATGTCGAAAATTATTTTATTTATTACTTTATTACACAAGTGTAATTGATACAAATTTAATACGAGTGTTTCTGAATGATTGTTTACGGTTTTATGTGAGTCAAATGTACGTTGCCCTTGCATGAGGAAGGATCCATGAAAATATTCAGCTCTGCGTTCACGGAAGTCATTATTAAAAAAGGCGTTGTCAGATAGCACATTTGCAGAAATGTTGTAAAAAAGGTAAAGATGAAGGCATATACGGGGAGTAGAAGTATAGCTCCTTTCATTCTTACTCTCTAGATAGAAACGAGTGGTCACCATCACGCCTCGGCCGCTTTGGACTCGGTACGCATTGAATAAGAGGTTGGGTGGGCCCTTGGACGTTATGGTGATGATAAGAATCGCTTTCTCGTGTGGGGATTCGAACCCCGTACCCTCCAGTCCGTAGCCTAGTCGCTATACCGACTACTCTGTCTAATGTAATGAAAGGGATATTGAACAACTAAAGTTGTGCAATGTTTTGTTTCGTGAGAGGCCTTTCTCTTTTTCTCACTTCAAAAACCTCAAAAGTTGTGCTTAGCACAAAGTAGTAACTTAATGACTTACACTTCAGTGACTTCGTCAGTCATTATGAGTCAATAAACGTGTGATGAAAGACGGGTTGAACTGCATGTGAACAGTATGTTAATCACATCCTATTACGGGTCCATTTTTAGGCGCGTTCTCAAATTGCGGAAAGCGACTATTAGCTTCGTCATAGCTGTCTGTCCATCCGTCTTTCCGCATGGAACAACTCGACTCCTACTGGACGGATTTTTACGAAATTTGATATTTGAGTGGCTTTCGAAAATCTGTCGAGAAAATCAACTTTCATTAAAATCTGACAAGAATAACGGGTACTTTACATGAAGACCTAAGTACATTTATGATACTATCTCGCTCTATTTTTCTAGACTGAGAAACCTTTCAGACAAAAGGTTGTAGATAAATCGAAACACAAATTTTATGTTCAATAATTTTTTCCCGAAAATCGTGCCGTTTATGAGATAATGTGGAAAAATTCTGTAGAGCCGTAGAGGCCACAGGTGACAATATAATACGGCACAAGAGCATTGCGTGCTGAATATCTGAGGCTAGAGACACACACGCTCAGATTATGTAATACTTCTTTTTCACGGCAACATTGGTTACGTGAACACGCCTCACTGTTACGTTTATGCGTACATTGCCTGTCTTGTTTGTAATGTTATAATAAAGTAAAGAATTGAGAATAATTACAAACATCAATCGTCAGATGAAACAGGAGGCCAAAATATAGGAGAGCGTGGAAATTGCAGGACGAGGAATTTGTGTCCGTAGTTTTTTATTAAGCAAACGTACTTAAACAGCAAAACTAAAGAGAGGCATTTTTGTAAGTACAGTGGAATCTCGAACTTCGAACACAATCCGTTCCAGGAGACGGTTCGACTTTCAAGTTGTTCGACTTTCGAGTTAAATTTCCCCATAAGAAATAATGTAAATTGAATTAATCCGTTCCAGACCCCCAAAATTTACCCAATATAAAACATTTTAAGTGCCTGTTTCAAAAGATTATAATGATAAAACAAGTATATTTAATTTCAATAATTGAAAATTTTTATTTATAATAGTACATACATAAAAATATTGTATAATAATAATAATCAATCAATAATAATAGTAGGAGGGATATTACTGTTCACTGGAAGGTGACTTACCCTTCTTTCATCTGGACCAAGCAGAGAGAGAAGGCGACCACGTGACGACCACGTGATTCTTTGTTCGACTTTCGAGTTTTTGTTCGAGTTTCAAAACCAGATTTTCCTCGAATTTTTTGTTCCGAGTTTCAAGTTGTTCGAACATCAAACCGATCGAAGTTCGAGGGTCCACTGTACTTCTTAAGTCACAACCCGCCAAACCAGTTTCAATAGAATATTGTTCTGGAAAGCACATTCCAATTTGTCATGGTTCTGAACAATCCTCTGGAAGCTGTGTATATTTTAGTGTGTAGATCATGTACTTTTATCATAAGAATGTAAGCTATCTACATAATAAATACTAGTGTCATATTGTTGGAGTAAATGATGATGATAATGATCACGCACAAGTAGTGTCACTTCATTTCACGGTCGTCCCTTTAGTCTGTGTCTCACATTTGTCTCTGCATGTTTGTTTTCATAACTAATTATGTTAACATTGCTGCCGGTCACATTGATGAGGATAGCGACGTGGAATGTACGGACATTGTACAGAGCAGGAGCAATGAGGGAACGACCAAGAGGACGACCAAGAAACAGATGGTGGAATTGTGTACAAACAGACATTAAGAAGTGTAAAATTAACAACTGGAAAGAAAGGTCAAAAAACACAGCTGACTGGGAAAGGGCCATTAAGGAGGCGAAGGTCCGCATTGGACTGTAGTGCCACCGAAGAAGAAGAAGAAGCTTCCGGTCACATTAACCACGTGCTGTCATGGAATGTTTCAATGGTGAAATACAGAAGGATGTATTTTATTTTCGTTATGATAGTGGTTTCGAGGCGGACTCCTGTTGAATCTGTAACCTGTACTTTTTGGCAAAGGATTATCATGGGTACAAACTTTGTGTGGCCTAGGCTCTTGTGGTTATTTTCTGTGGAGTTATTTCAGTAAGAGAGTGTTTCAGATGAGTCTGCACACAGTTTAATGACTGAAAATAGTCACAAATTTTTGTTCTTCAGTAGTCGTGATTTAGGTTTACGCAGTTCCGGAAATTTCGCGAGTCTTGCAAACGTCATCTTGAATATATTGGTTTATATTTTCCCAAGTGTGGACTGGTGTGTGAAAACTGCATGCTATTACATTCTCTAATGAATGGGTAGTTGTGGCATCACTTTTAAAAGTGTTGATGCTTTAAATATCACCTGTACTTGCACTTTGTTTAAACCTGTTAAAAGTCATGTTACCCTTGAGGAACTCCTGCACAGCTTGCTACATTATGATCACATAATTATCTTCATCATGGCCGGAAAAATGCAGTTCGTAAAGATGAAAGAAAAACACGAATCTCATTTGAGCCATGCCTTTCATTAGTATTTGTACTAGTTCTTCTCTTCTGCCTTTTTTTAATTTTTTCTGTGGCTCACAGTCTTGTAGCTCTTGCATTGCACACCAATTTTCTGTACTATTCCATTTACCCTCTTCCTTACCCTCATTTCTCTCAACATCACTGCTCCTGCCACCACGACTTTTCGCACCTGTAACCCTCATAATGAAATTGCACGTTCAGTTGCTCTTTTTCGTCCCTCTGTTATATCAACCCTCTGCTTCAGCTCCTCACCCCAACATTTTATCACTTTTAGCAACATTTCTCATACTACAGGGGTACGCACGTTGTGTGTCTTAACTGGTGCCAAGTTCTGCCCCCTTGCTCTGTAGCGTCTCTCTTCACTTACTCATATGACGATCTGAAGTCTGTTAATCTTAATGTAACTTGCATTGTTTAGTTATTCATTCGAAAGGCTCTTTCCTTATTCGTGAGAACAGTATGATTCATGGTTATTAAATATGGGTTTTGACAACCATCGAAGTTCATACGGAATGTCGTTGCTTCAAAATATGGTGTCCAGTGTGATTATGTTCATGTACACATGCATGTGGTATAATAATATTGTACCCATATTTTTTTTAAAGAGAATAAACGCGTCTCATCGAATAAGTTATCTTCATCTCCATGATTTACGGTCTTTGATCTCTTTTCGGATGTCAGGTGAATAGAGTAATCGACTGAGTTTGAAACTAATGTACTACTACTGTATGCGTGCAAAATGTATTCCTACACTCCGTCAGGCTGGAGAATATAAGACAGCCCACTAGATGGAATTTATAATCCCCTTGATGTGGTAAAACTCTTAGCAAAATTCGCTGTTGTTCTGTGATATAGAAAAGCCTATGCAGTCTCAAGTATGTACTTCTTTTTTTTTAACTATTTGAGTTTTAAGACTCGTCAGGACTGTTCCATCAATTATATTCCAAGGCTTGATCTGTAATCTATACGCCAAACTGCTGTATGTCTGCTCCGAAACGTCCATGCCGGCTCTTGGCCTCACCCAGCGTCGTATTCAGTAAGTTCCGAGGGGGTTTTCTCCCTGGGGTTAAGCAGTCAGGCGTGAAGATGACCACTTTCCTGCATCTAGTGCCGAGTTTATGAATATGTGGAGCTGCACTTTCACTCCCACATATACCTTCATGGCGTGCACAGGGAGTACCTGCTACAAATTGTTATGAATGTATGCAATCTCCAAACATACTGTAGACCCCAAATACCTGTAACAGTCAAAGACGTCGTTTTAAGAGCCTGTATAACATTTACTGCACTGAATACCATATTTGTTCCTGCAGCACCGTCTTTGTGTCATAGTATTATAGTCTATTCACACACATATATGTAAGACAAAACTTGCTACAGCCTGCGAAGAGCAGAAACTTATAGTGAATTTGTTAGCATCAGTTGATACTTCCAGCAGTAATTCTGAGGTGTCTTTCTTTCTTTGTCTCATACAAAGTGGAACAACTTTGGAAAATCGAATTCACAGTCACGAAAATTTAACAATTTGCGGTTAAATGCAAGTAAATTTTTAGAGGAACTGAAGAGTTTTTGTGCATTATTTTGTCCTTCAACAGATGAGATGCCGTATGGTGAAACAGAATGCGATCATAATAAAAATAAGAAATGGGATGGAAGCAGATGACGCATAGATACTCTTTCATTAGTCTGTATGTTTATTTTTTGATTCCATGGGTTTTATTTGAGAATCAATGAATTATTGGTTGTTTGTTGGTTTATATAAAGACGCTTTTTCAGTTTCAGTCGTTGTACGGGTTCGATTAATCGGACGTTATAAGCGATTTAGAAGGATTTGAAAGGAAGCGGCCGTATTGCATATCAAGTTACTGTAGCATCCGCTTAGAAGAACCCGAATGATGAGCTTTGGATACTCAACTAGGTTTTTTTTGTTTTGTTTATGTTGCAGAATACGCGGACAGGCAGGCTAATGAAGGGTCGCGAGGTAAATTTTATCGAATGTGTATAGCGCTGTTGACGCAACAAAGCCAGAGTACTGAGAAGTGATGCAGCATGCTAATAGTGCGGGGAAAGCCACTAGAACACGTCACATTGTTTCAGTAAAACAGTGCATACACCCTTACGAAAAGTTAGTGGCAGAAACTACATTTTCGTAAGAGGGAATGGAGGATCATAGGCGTGCGTACGCAAACAGGCGAGCGGCGCATTAAATAAAATAATTGTATTATTGTTAACAGGAGGGCAGAATGCGTCTGGGACGAACACAGCTACTGCAGAACGTAGGTCGATGTGCACATTGCTTAAATATGTGCTTCCCTGTCTCCAGGTAATAGAATTAATGAAAACCAAAATTTCAAGACGTAATTCGCTGTTCTGTCGAAACTAACGAGATATGAATGTTACTTGTAACGCCTCTTTAAAGACACTGGATATGCCTTGAAGGTTTCGCGGCGGCTGAATTCAAGAAAATCTTTTCAGGTTGACGGCCACTGCATGTTTTCAAAATGGGATTAAAATGTAGGAGAATACGGGAAAAATTTTATTCATGCCCTTAAGTACAGTATGGCTTTGACTGCGCCGATTTTCACGAAACTGATAGTTGCTCAGCTGCATTACGTTGTGGTCTCGTGTACAGAAATTCACCGAAATTGGTCAAATATGGAACTACGGATATAGGCCATTTAGTTCACAAATGGACGAACGGATGGACGTGGTCTCCACCTGAGGCTTTTGTTTTTTACTTTGCTTTCTTAAGAACATCTAGAAGTTAGACCTGATTCCTAGCCACACTGTAGAACAGGCGGAGCGTTGCAAATGTTCAGTGCGTAACATTTTTTACGAATATAAGACAAAGAGAGTGGCACAGGAAAACACACAAAGTTGTGGCCACTCCCTTAGTGGCAATGAGAACTAGGCCACAGGGCAAGAGAGCTTTGGCAACTGGCGTATTGAGAGTTCGTGTTAAGCACAGGGGTTTAGAGTATCGCACAGAAATGAGCAACAAAACAACAGTAAATGTAAGGATGAAGAAACATGAATGACCAATCGAGAAAAGTCGAGAACATAGAAGATAATTGCGTTATACACCCACAGGACAAAGAAATCTCGTGCAAACAGAGTAAAACCTCGCATATATTATAGGCCTGCCTAGAAAGACAAAAACCACGGAATTTGGCTGGAGAGGTTAAACAAAAATGTGTCAGTTTTGTTTTC
Source organism: Reticulitermes speratus (assembly GCA_021186555.1). Taxonomy (NCBI): domain Eukaryota; kingdom Metazoa; phylum Arthropoda; class Insecta; order Blattodea; family Rhinotermitidae; genus Reticulitermes; species Reticulitermes speratus. Next base: position 30,657,385 of record JAJKFL010000003.1, on the reverse strand, counting down.
GGCATCTGATTATTGCTGTCATTTCAGAATATGTAGGAAAGATATCACTTCTTAAACCACTGCCTTTGCCCAGTTTAAATATATTGGAAGAAGCAATATTCAGTTAACCAATATGATTCCTGTACTACTGACCGCTCTGACAGCGTAAATATTTCATATCTCACAAATTTACATCACACATGATCAGATTTTTGCTGTGAATGATGTGCGTTTCAGAAATCCAGTTGCAATCTGTCTGGTATGTTCAAACAGTGTAGTAGCCGCAATGAGATGTATCTCTTTTTCTCCCAGTATTCTAATTGTTATGAATCTCGTCGATATATTCAGCGCACTGCTTTTGGTACTATATATACCAGAGCTGCCATGAACACATACTGTTTACTACATTTCTTTCAGGCAAGTAACATATGGCTTAGTGTGTATGTGACAAACGGGTGACATTATTTTATAACAGCTGTAAAGTATTGGAGTGTTCTACTTACAATGGGTGCCGTCAGAAACGATTGGCGAATTTTCTTCGTTATTGTTCTTGTGCATGCACTGACGACATTCTGGACAGTTTTATTCTGCATGCATGCAGAGACACTTATGATGAAGCATAAATGGGGAAGAATGGGCAACTTGAAGTGCCGCGCAAGCACACTCTTTTCCAAACATACTGGGGAGAAATGGGCAGTTTGCATTGCTCGCAAACACACTTAATGCCCACGGCGAATGTGGGCAATTGGAAATTCTTGCAAAACCAGCCGTGTCCAAGACAAATGTGGGCGATTTGAAATTCTTGAAGAAACGCGCACACGCACGCACGCACACACACACACATTCTCTCTCTCTTTTTCTTCCAAGAAGACCGGGGAAATGTGGGAAATATAAAAATCTCGAACGCATATGTATTACCAAGCAGAATAGGGAAAAGTTGGGCAATTTGAAATGCTTACAGAAAGACCCACAGACAGACAGACACACGCACACACACATTTACACACTAAATGCTTGTCCAAGAAGACCGGGTACATGTAGGCAGTTTGCAATTCCCGCAGACACACGTATTACGCACTCGAAATGCTCAAACAAAAACAAGCACACGCGCAGACACACCTCCGTCCAAGAAGACGGGGGCAATGTGGACAGTTCAAATGCTCGCTTACACATTTACTGACTTCTGGTCGACTGTTGACAATTTGGGATTTATTGAAAACAGGAAGTAGAATCAGGACGGATGTGTTATACAGATTCCTTGAAGTTAATTTCACTGAATAAAAATGTAAGCTACTACTGACTAAATAAACATATGTTTTGCGGGAGATGCCAAGCTACTGCAATATATGATACCGTAATATGGCGTATAACGTCGGAGCCAGGTCGAGAATTTAACATGTCCCAGATGTGTGAGCAAAACAGCCTATTCTATCATTGGCGCTGGATTTATCTGTGTTTAATTTATTCCATGAAAGTTTCCACGAATTATCAGAATGCATTAAACGTGTTGCAATAAGGAAGTTACCTTTTTATTGTTTAAAGACTAAAGTAGGGCATTTAAGTGAAAAGAATGGGCGTTTCATAATTGCAGAGTGTGGGCCGCAGTGGCGCTGACTTATGCTGGTGTACTAATGTGACATTGCCTCATATACCATTTAGAAATGAACCTGCTCTGCTTGCTATAGGCCAGGGTCGTATATTGATACTTCAGTCTTGAGTGTCCTAGTGACAGAAAACAGCTGCAACTATCAAGATTTGTGTTAGCGCTTAAAGTTTTTTTCCTGTTGCGTGCTAGTGGACGTTCGTAATGCTTTGGGCAGACAGTGATCAGTCATTAGAATGTTTTCATTTCAAGTATATAACATTTTTTAGATAAGCGATTAACTTTAATGAATGGAATTCACATTTTAAATGCTCAATAAAATATGAACACGTTATCTTTAAATATAAATAGTGCAAGAACCAAAATAATAGCGAGTGCTAAATCATGGTATAATTTATACTTCAACGTGCCTGTTTTGTAATTATATTTAAGGAAATCTTGCAGTGTTGGGGAGCCAACGTTATGCAAACACAATGCAGCTGATTATTATAAATTATTTTGGAAAGAAAGTGCTTAAAGGTGTTATTAAACTCGCGCACGAATAACTTTAGAGTGAAACGAGTCTTGACATTTCGAAGCAAAATGTGAAATAAAGAAGACAAAATTATTTTGTAAACAACCTAACTACCGTCTTTATTACTCATATCGTATTGGATTGCTAACAGTTCCAGTTAAAAACAAAATTGCAAGTATGTTGAAATAAAATTTATAATGCAGAAGAAAATTGAGGTGTTGTACCACTAGGCATTGTTATCACTGTGTTATAATTTCAATGGGGAAGGACGATCGAAATGAACTTACGGGCCTAGTATCTTTATTAACCAAGACTAGAAGTGTTGCGATGTTCTGTGCGAGCAGCACCAGCCCTACCGGTGCTCTGGTTATGAAATCAATTGTTATTTCATAACGAAACGATTTCAGTATGTGTTATACGTTTATTTGTATGCAGGGTAAACTGTTGAGTCATCATCAGTAGTTCTTAGAAACACGTCGTGAAGGAGATACAAAGTATGTACAGCTGCTTAAACTTTTAAAGCCCAGTGGTAACTTTGTGTCACGAAAATGTTAGCGAAATTAATAATATTACATATTAGCAAAAAACAAAAACCAAAACTTTTTCATATTGACTTGCACTAATGTCATTACAGTATTGTTAGAGAGTATACATTGTTTACTTCAACAAAATGAAGAAATCTTTCTAAATCCGCCATTAATCCACAAGTGGAAAGCAGAAAGCATAAATTTAAGATTAACGTTAAACGTGCACCAAAAAGAATACAGATAATTACAAGAAAGCAACTGAGAACAATTTTATCAGTTTTAACCTTAATATTTTCAACTTATTTCATTTTTGGGCCTTATACCTTGAAAACACAACGAACAAGTAAAGGGATGTTATTTACAAACAAAGAAAAGTTTAAATAAAATTAACAATTATAAATAAATCGTGTGAATGTGAGATATCACACTGAATATTTTACTATTTTTTTGTTTTTATATAAAGCTTGATGATGGCCCTTTAGGGTCCAAACACGTAGCTTATTTTAACAGAATATTGATATACAATAAATATTGTTGTGTGTGACGGTAATCGTATCATTTAGTCAGATATGTACTACCTGCTGTAATATTAAGAAATTCTGCACTCTGGAACAGTCTGTTTATATGTTTCTCACAATAAACAGCGATGTACCACAGAATCCCTTTGAACATGGTGGCCAAGACAGAGATCTCAACTCTCTTACCGGGATTGTAACCCCGACTGTCCAGCTTGCAGCCAATCGCCTTTTCATTGAGTCACCGTGACCATTCTCCGTGACTCCAACTAAATCAGTTGGCAAATATTCTTGAGAACTTCACAGTCACTCAGTGGAGCAAGATATCTCTCACTTTTGTGGAAACAGAAAGTTCACTCCCGCATTTAGACCCTATCCTGAGCCGGCTGAATCCAGTACACGACCTCACGTCCTGTTTCCTCATGATACTTTAATATTAGCCTTTCATACCTTTACTCCTTTTTATCTGTCTCGTCCTCTCGGGTTATCGTTTGTGGCAAAGCTTTTACACATATGCTTTGGAGAACCCTGCAGCTTCACCTTCTCCCTATCCAATTCCTTCCTGTCCCCCCTCCACTCCCCCATGCGCCCATCACCAACACTACGTGTCTCCCGCACACCTTTTCTCTCCAACTTCCTGACGAATTTAATTTTCCGAGAAGTTCATGTTTAAGAAGAAGTGGAAGGCGATGACAACGATAGAGTTGAGCTATAGAGCAGGGCGCGGGTGCCACGGGGTTAGAAGGGGGAGAAAGGACAAAATTAAAAGTGTCAAAAGCAGTCTCGACAAACCGAAAGAACTCTTGGATGTGTAAAGGGAACGACAAAAAATATATATAACCTTATTATATTGCTGTGTCGGCGAAAGTAGTTGTTGTGCAGTGTAGAAGGCTGTGGGTTGTCACAGGTGTAAGACGACATTGCGACGATGCAGATAACGTTCCCACAAGAACAAATACCATAGTTCTTTGACAGTTGAACTGGACTTATTGGTGTATGTTCCATTAGGAATGACTGCTTGGATGATGATGATGATGACAACGACGACGACGATGATAATAATACCTAAGCCTTGAAACATCAGGCTCTGCTCAGGGTCTGGTAACTAATTCTCCCGGCGTTAGTCTACAAGTAAGTTCTTTATATGGTACAACATATGTGTTAAGCGGCCTCTAGACCGTTAAGTTTGTTGCCCAGTATTTTTTTACTGAATGAATATTGCGCAATATTTTTCTCCCTAGGCTCAATATTATTGTGCAATGTTAAATTTTGCGCGTTGGCCAGGACGAGTAAACATGTTGAGTGATACTGATGCTGCTTGTGTAGCCATTACTTTATCCCTGTGTTTAAAAAAGAAAAGGAATCACCGCTGGACCAAAGAGTGGTACAAACGAAGACAATACACACGAAAATTTTATGGGAGACTTAAGGCTGAGTGAGCTAAACAACTACAAAATTTTTTTTGAAGTTTCGTGGCCCAACTTTTGATGAGCTACACAAGTTACCCCTGCAGTTGCTTAAATAAATAAAACATGAGAGGAGCTGTCATTCCCAGTCAGCGTCTATCTGTTGCGCTATGTTAATTGGCTACTGGAAGCGCTTTTGAAGACCAGCAATTTCTTTTTGCACATGTTTACTGCTCGGCAGACAGACGGTAACTGAATGGACATTGCGCGGTACTGTTCACAAGATATCCAGTATTTTGGAGATTGCACAATAAAACGAAGCTTCATTTTATTGACACAACTCTTCAGTACTACAACTAGACAGTCAATAACACTGTGCAACATTAATTACTGCACAATATTTTTGACTGTCTAAGAGCACCTTTAGACTTTGATCACTTACAAAGCTCAAATGGTTCCCGTGCTCAGTTAAACATATTGTTACAACGATATGAACGGTGGAGGTATAGCTCTGCGCATTCTTAACCTTGAAACTAGATGGAGTTAAGTATGTGACCTTGACGCCCCAGTTGCTGTACGTAGGATAAGAGCGTCCGCTACGCTTTCGGTAGGAAGATGAGATTCAGAGCCGGTCTGGATGCGGTGGAGAAGAAAAAAAATATTAGTGGTCAATTTCACGCCCCGGTCGCTTTACCCCCGGGAAAAGAATCCGCGTTACTGATTGAATATGAGACTAAACTGTAATTAAACCAAACCTATTGTGAACTCCATGTGATATATTATTATTCCGATGCATTTGCTTTCGGTATTTTCTGAAACAAGAATTGTATTTACCGTTGCATAAAGACAGATAATAATCTTTCGGCAATGTGAAAGTGTGCACATGTGCAAATAATTTGGAACGTTAATGAAAAATCAAGATTTAAATCAGAGAACATGAATTCGGGGACTGCCTGCTATCAGTCTGTTCAGAATCTCCTATGTTCAGTATTCCGCCCAAAAACAACCTGAACATTGAAACTAATTATTTTACCTATTGCTTTATATGGTGTGAGGGTGTTGAAAACAGGGCGCTTAGGGGAATACGTGAACCTAAATGGGAGAAAGCGGCAGGCGGCTGGAGAAAAATTCGTGATGATGAGGTTTTCATCCTGTTCTTACCAGATATTTTTAGGATAACGCAGATTAACGAGGATAAGGGGGATGGGGCGTCAAGGAGCTAACACATGTAGAAAAGATAAGTAATGCATAAAATGTTTGGGCCGGAAGGCTTGAAGGGAAGAAACCACTTGGGAGACCAAGTCATAGATGCGAGAGTACTGGACCTCAAAGAAAGAGGATGAAATGTATTTGAGAGAATGGTCTGCGAGTGCTGAAATGTGCTTTCTTGATGCTTCTAAAAACTTAATCTGTCGTTGTAACGAAAGAAGACCATATGAGGGTGCTTTGACACTACTGTGTTACTGGGAATTTTTGGACATTTGAGAGAGGAAAAATAAAACGGCAAATATTTCATAGTTATGAGCTTCACAGTTTGCACGGTAACGTGCATGGGATATACGCGCAATGAATAGGTCGTTAGTAAATACAGTTATGAAAGACGTCACACGTCATACCTTTGCGTAGATGAAGGATAATATGAGTATAAGAAAACGGGACATGTATGCATAACGTAAGGCCGAGGCATGTTTGGATATTTGTACCCTGGTTTGTTTACTTACAGTTTCTACTTCCCAAATTCTAAAAATTATATACACTTCTTGCAAAAAGAAATAATATCCTAATTAATTCAGACTTTCTCGACAGATTTATTTCTTTATATAGTACCAACAGTTACGGAATGGAAACCATGTTCCTTCATGGCCTACTGTATACATACAATGAGGCTACAGAGATCGTAAGCGCGGTTTTCGTACGTCTGACGTCAGATCAGACTGTATGTTTGTATTTCTGTCTTTATTACGCGGCATGCAAATCGTATCTTTGTGGCGCCATATTATGTTTAGATCGTCAATTATTTCTTTGATCTGGTTGTGCCATTTGCCTTATAATTATCTCATAAATGACACATTTTTCCGAAAAAGTGTGGTTATATTATAATGTGTCTTTTGATTTTATCTCCACCTTCTTTCTGAAGCGTTTGCCAACCCAAGAAGTATTCAGCGAGGTATTAGAAATTTGCGTTTGTCTACGTGTGAATTTTCTCTGTTGCTTTTGTCACATTTAAAGTAACGGATTTCCGTGAAAATCTCCAATATAAAATTTCATGAAAATCCGTCCCTTCTAAGCCGATACGAATAGAGAGAGATGACGAATTTCATAGCCGCTTTTCGCCGTTGTTTTGGGAACGCGCCTAAAAATAGGGGTTGAGTTTGTGGCTGGATTCAGCTCTCACGTAGGGGTTTTCTCGTGAACGCAGCAAAGAAACTCGCAGGTTTCTTGACAGCAGACTGAAGTGACTGTCTAATTTTCAGAGAGGACGCTGCATTATGAAGTTAGTCAGCAACCCCAACACCAAGCACGATCTGTTTCCCCGATCTCTTCATCTCACCTGTAATTACGGTAAAGCCTGCAGTGAGACTCCAACTCCGGAGGAGTGCACAATGCCATGAATTCGAGTTTTGATCGAGGCACTCAAGGTCCTGATTGTTATGGAGCTGCTGCTGGGGTGGAGGCTACTTGTTAAATGGGATTTCAATACCGGGTAGGCATCTCATTATCTTATCGGTTCCCCTGAGACACGTGGAGGGGAGGAGTGGCTGATATTTAGATAGGTGAGACGTCGCAGGCCCGTAATAGAACTGGATGGAGCAGCTTAAAACCCACAGCTCCATTCAGTAGCGTCCATAGTGTTTGGGACCCCGAGTTGGTCCCGGATTGTGCTCTGCCATGAACGAGAATCCCATGCCAGGCATGCAGGTATTTTGTTCCTTGTTCCTCCCAGAGAGTTTGTACGTGAACACTGCAGTCACGGTATCTTTACTTGGTCATGTTATGACGCAGCGTCGATCGCTCAGGGCATCTAGGTTTAATAGCATAGCGTACATCGGGCTGTTGAATGACGAGTTGGCGGGGATGTGCTACAAACTGGTGATAGCCTGTTAGCCTACCTTACAATAAAACGTAGGGATATAATACCACTGAGGTTGTGTTTGGGCCCTAATAACATTCGAACCAATGACTGTTAGCCACTCTGCATTACGAAAGTAGGTCTTATGAAATGTTTTAATGTATGTCTACAATTCTATCATTTGTCTACAAGGACTGAGTGAAACCATGTACAGCGTGCACGGAATATCTACCGCCGTGGGAGACGATTAGACTGAGCATGCGCTACTGCGCCGGCGTACGGTACATTTATTTCTTGTTGCTAATCGGTTTGAAGACAGTCAGCTCAAGTGAGAGACAACGTAGCGCTTTTATATGTGTAAAATATTTAGATTCTTAGCAGCTATTTAATATTACGGTGTCAAGTAAAATGTGACATAGTTATTAAGTAATTAGATTTAAATGAATAGTGTATCGGAAGCCTGGGTAACTAGTTGGGCCATGGTGTGGGTGGTCGATGTTTTTAACCTGTGCTTTTACCGCCATGTTTCGCGTCCAAGTTCCACCTTTTCTGCGACCTTATACAGACTTGGAGATATGTAGCACGCAGTGTCAAACCCTGATGATATCGTTTCTGCGGGGTACCTCAAATAAAGCATTTTGCTGTTTTACCAAGCCCACTCGGAGTGTCAAACTGTGAAGTTAAATTGTGTAGGAAATCAGAACTCGTTGCGTGCAGTGCCTAGCCTGCACTTGTGCTAATGGGTAGGGAAAGTCAATACAGGTGAACGTAGACTTTCTTGTGCCTAGAAACCAAGTTCTTGAACATATAAAGAATGTAGGTACATTTATACCTGTCCTTAACCCCAGTACTACATGGAGGTGTTCAGTCAACTTCTCGCTTCAACCGCTCTGCTCCCAGTAAAATAATCTTCGATATACGTTTCATGGAACCCTGGGTGAGTTCGTCGAAAAGATGAAAATCCCTGCCTCCTTCGGGAATCGAACTCCGGTAGTTCAGCTCGTGTGGAGTCAGGCGTACTGATTTACCATGAAGATTAATATAGACTGTTTCTAAGGAAACCAGGCTGAGGATAAGCGTGTGTTAAATTTCCGCACATTGTAGCGTGTTTGTGGTGCTGCTGGATGGAACATGTGGCATGCAGACCGCGCCCAATCTGCATGAGAATACACACGGACATGTGTGTGGGACTCTGGCAGCGGATAATCCCATTAGGTAGAAGAACGGAGACGTACCTTCCCTTGCTACAGATGACGTACTACAATACATGATAGAATTACACTTGTCTCCCCCTTGGAACCAATAGTTGGTCGCTTTCCAAATTGAAGTTTTCCGTTGTAGTCTTCATTCAGATCATATACCTGGTAATGTAGTCGAAATTGTTAGCAATTATCATTACAGGTTTTCTTCTTTTCTTATTCTATTAACTGCTTCTTAACAAATACATTCCCCAACCTACATTCGTGCATTAACTCTTTAAAGGCTAAAATTAGTATGAAATATTTTTAAACGTAGATTTCGTACCGCGTAGTAAACACTCCGTCTTGGTTATAAAAACCAGTCATTTAATACAGTATAGGGAGATATAAGTGCTTGTTCTGAGAACTGTACAAAACGCATAAATACATTCTGTGAGCTGAATAGAGTTTTCAAACGTTAAACGTGATGGTTCTTAGAAAACAGTAAAGCTACGCAGGATAGTGAATGTGTTAATTGTTTAGTTATTTTCCTAATTACTTCATATCCTGTATTTACTGTGTTAATGTCATTGCAGGCGTATTTCGTTCCTGTCCTTTTTCGTCATTACCTGCTGACTTCTTAATTGTTCTAAAATTTATCAAATCTACTAAAGTAGCTGTGTCAGTAGGCGCGTTCTCAGAATTGCGGAAAGCGACTGTTAGTTTCGTCATGTCTGTCTATCCGTCCCTCGTCTGTCAGTTCGCATGGAACAACTCGGCTCCCACTGAACAGATTTTCATGAAATTTGATAGTTGAATATTTTTCGAAAATCTGTCGAGAAAATTCAAGTATCAATAAAATCTGACAAGAATAACGGGTACTTTACATGGAGACCCATGTACGTTTATGATGATATCTCGCTGAATTCTTCTGAAGATGAGAAATGTTTCAGACAATAATTGTAGAGAAAATCGAAACACACATTTTATATTCAATAACGTTTTCCGAAAATCGAGCCGTTTATGAGATGATGCAGAAAATATCGTCGATACAGACAGGCCACAGGTTACAAATGTAATGCGGCGCAGAAAACATGCGCTTTGCTTGCCGGATAACGAAAGCAAGCACTCATAATATTTAATACTTATTATTTCCTCACTCTTGTACATATATCACAACGGAATGCCTACGTAATGTTAATACTTATTGCTTCATATTTGATTAATTCCGTCTGATCTCGTAAAATGTATTAGGGCGACACTTACAAAAACTGAGAAACTGCGCAACGACTTCTCTGTCATTACGATATGTTTAGCCAAATTGTACGTCTAAAGAAGGCCATGAGCAAACGAATATGCTGTTGTTTCCGTGATGGATCGGGCACTTAACATGAAGACCTACGTACGTTTTATTGTTGACAGCGACATGTAGCTCAATAACACACTCAGAATGCATTGTTGTGTTTCCACTGCAACAATGGGTACGCGAACGCGTCACTATATTACTTTATACGCATATTGCTCATCTTGTTGTTCTACAGTTTCGTATGTGATTTAGCTTAAATTATTTCTTGTACATACCTGTACGTATATGCAATTTGACCGTCGGGTCGCTTAGTTTTGATTTGGTCAATGTTAGTCCTTGGAATGACATAGGTCTTAAGTCAAAGCCAGGGAATACCTCGTTCGTGATATGATAGGTCTACGTATTCAAGTCTCTTACGGACACTTCGAATGCTAAATGTAACAGGCTATTTTTATTTCCATCATATCTCCTTTCGTATGTTAATATACCTGCTGTTGTGTGTAGCCTACATATACGTATGCATATCTGGTGATACTCCTTTATATTCGTAGTTCAATCAGTTTGTTTTGTATTATCAGTCATTTCACCACATGCATGTCCAATGTTTAATATGTTTCGTTTGATTTATTTTGAATCGTCTATGTTTCTTCTTATGCTTTGAATGTTTTCCTTATGTGCAATTTCTAATGCCTCCCGTTTGGCCTACGTACAATATTGTACAATCGTTACGTATCAGTCTGTTATGGTCTGGCTGTGTCATTATATTCCGAGCTCTTCGAATACATATTGCGCACATTTTGAGTGTCGTTATTGGCGCTTAATGAAATTATTGTGTTTCAATTCTTGAACAGTTTTGTGTCTCTTCCAACATACGGGCCATTGTGTGAATGGCCTCCTTATTTATTTTTAGTCCAATTTTACTCTTGTTTAATTACATGTTTCTATTTATCGTACGGTTGATTCCCACTGTCAACATTATTTTTGGCAATAGCCGTAATGAGATATTTTTGTTAGTTTGTGCCATTAAGGGGCAAGTTTTTCAGTCTATGCAACGTAAATCGACTTTGGTGTCCCGACAGTTTATGTTCTAACCGCTGATTAAAGAAACATTTCGGTTCTTGCGACAGGAACAGCAATGTCTCTTATGACTCTATCGAATGGTTTGAACATCATTAGTATGTCATAAGGGACTGGGGTTCGCCGCACACGTTTTGAAAAGTCAGAGAAGCGTTACTGTTGCGCACCCTAACAGGGCTCACTGTTTGATTTAGGCCCCGTCCGTTTGTGACAAATGATAGGAAACGGATCACGGAAGTGAAGTAAGGCCCTTAAATTCACAGTCGAAGACTTCAATATTGTTTGTTTCTGCTCGGTGTAGTGTTTTACAGAACAGAGGCAACCGCTGAACTGAGACCCAGCCGAAGGAGTGATAGGACTTATTTCCCTTTTCTACTGGACATGAGCTTATTTCTTTCTACCTGTTCATGAAACTCACCGTTCGATAAGTGACCGACTGTACCTAGAGTCTCATTTGGAGCCCCATCAGTACGGTTGGTCCCCCTGTGCTTGATTATGTAGCATGAGTCATGCTCCTCCACCACCTTGTGCTGCAAGTGCATCATCTCGAACCTTCACATGCTGCAATCAGAGTGGGGGGCTGTGGGGGGGGGGGGGGGCTTCTCGAGTTACGTTGGCCTGCTGAACCGGCCTTATTTGAGAGCAAAAGGTGTGAGAAAAATATTTGGACCTAACGGGAGAAAGTAAATGAAGCTCCAAAAAATTGCGTAACTACTAGGTTCTTAATTTTGCACTCTTAACTGCACATCATGAGGATGACACAAACTTTGCGTCGAAAAGAGACCACGTGGAATGCTCTGTACGATAATATTCAAATAGATTTTGAAGAATTAGGATAGTGTCTTGTATGTAGACTTGCTATATCTGGTTCAAGATAGCGACCAATAACGGCCTCTGTTGAAAACCGTAAATGAACCATCAGGTTCTTTGAAACGCGGAGAGTTTTTTGACTCTTACGGACTGTGATCTCAGGAAGGACTGTGCTCTGTAGAGTTTACTTTCTTTTCTCCCCTTGCTTGACAACTCCCGTTTTTCGACTGTCTGGGGTAGTTGACACTGTCTAATATTTCACCTCTGATCCTGTACCCCGACGTTTTTAGGTACAAATAAATCACAACTCCATTCAACAGACTATATCAATTAATACCGTATTGTTGAATTCGCCTCAATTAACTGTTCTGTGATATCCTATACTCTTTCTTGGGTTGTCAAAATTTCTATATTCTTGTATCTGAGTAGCATAAAGAGAGAGAAGAGCAATTATTTGTCATCACTGTCTTGTGTAAAAGTCACCCTTCATCCTGACAGCACGGATGATGACTGGCTGCAGCGCCTCTGGTGTGGGAAAAGAGCACCTGCTCGCATCATCAGACAAGAGAGAAAGAAAAGTAAGTAAGTTTGATCTGAACAACCAATATTTGCTGACGTGAAATGTTCCCTAGAGGGAGTGGGTGGGATGGATTGTCTGTCGGATGCTGAAATCTGCCCCGTCTAGGTACCTACAGCTGTTTTGCAGGACACACTCCGAGTGGGAAATGACTCACTTTCCAGTGTTCATTCCAACTGACAAAAGAGTATTTTTAACAAGAATTCCAAGTTCGTGTCAATAGGATTGAGAGTTACAAAAGTTTTTCTCTACAAGCAAAATGATATGGAGTTACACACGGGTGTAATAAAGCACGTAGTTGCACTGCGACTTCGAGAAATGGAGCTGACTCGAAGAAATCTTGTCAAACAGACGTCTCCGTTGGCGTCATTTCATATGTATTAGAAACAGCGTTAATACCATTTTGTTTGTATCAAGTAACGTAATACTGACGTGAAAAACAGAACAATAACAATACTGAAAATGGTAAGTAATCACACAAGAGACTGTTAGTCTCTAAGGGACACCTTCTGCTGGAGACATGGTATCGTAAATTAACTGACACTTAGTCCTCAGTCTACAATAGCTTCTAGATACATTCGTTCTCATACTTCGTGAAATGTCGGAATTAAATTTACAGTGATCGCGTTTCCAAAGTTGCAAAAAGCGACTATTAGCTTCGTCATGTCTGTCCGTCCGTCTTCATGAAACACCTCGGCTTCCACTGGCCAGGTATTCACAGACTTTAATATTTGAGCATTTTTCGAACCCCTGTCCTAAAAATTCAAGTTTCATTAAAATCTGACAAGAATAACGGGTACTTTACATGAAGACCTATGTACGTTTATGACAGTATCTCGCTGACTTCTTCTTAGAATGAGAAGTGTTTCAGACAAAAGTTGTAGAGAAAAATAAAAGGCACACTTTATCTTCAATAACTTTTTTGTTTCGAAAATCGTGCCATTTGTGAGATAATGTGGCAAAATATGGTAAAGCTGGACAGGCCACGGATGACAATAGAATACGGCGCATGCGCGTTGCGTGCTGGGTAACTAAGGCTGCAGACACACGCTCAGAATATGTAATACATATTGCTTTTCCACGGCAACAATGGTTACGCGAACGCGCCTCAATATTTCGTTGTACGTACATTGTCTCTCTTGTTCACAAAATGTTTGCCACATCGTCCATCTATGTTACTAGTCTTCTATAAGTACGTACTTAACAATGAAGAGGAGTTAAGGGCATTTGCTTTACTTAATATTAGTATGGCTGATTTAATTTTAACTGTTTTTAGGTTGGGTATGTCCTAAAAACGAGCTTAAAATACAAATTCTTGTGTTTCGTCTTGGCGAAAGTTGTAAAAATCTTCCAGATCATGTAACAGGTAAGAGAGGGGCAGAGAGTAGAGACTTTTCGACACTTATGTTATGTGGTAATGGTAAGATATGGTAAAGTTGTCACTGTGCTGAACTAACCTCCACGCCATAAAGACCTGTAGTACTGGAGGTACAGTCCACGTATCTTAAGCTGGGCATTATGTTGAGATACGTGGCTGCCTTCATGCTCCGTCCGTTTTACTGCTGGGAAAAGGAAGTAGCTACCGTAATCACGTAACGATGCTGTGACAACTACAGAATCTAGTTATGGTCAGGCGGACGATTATGGCTGGTGTACAGTGTTACTTGTCGAAGTCATGTAGCATTGATTGAGGTACGAGAAGGTGATTTTGAATGAAGAATCAGAACGACAATGAAAGAAATCAGTCGTGGCTTATTTTAAGGTACATTATCGTGTACTTTACATGACGGCTCAAAACAGAGCCATCAGTAGGATAAGGCTTATTCTAAACGGTCCCCAGTCGGAATTCAAACAGATTATCTAGATTTTAAATGATCCACAACCGTGCATTGAACAGTGAGATATGGTGATTAAAACCAACAAATGCACACAAGTTTATGAAAAGATATTACAAACGTAGTAATGCCTCCTACATGTTTCGGCCACTTTATGTGCATTTGTTCGTTGTAATCACCATATCTAGATTACCCATTTCACTACAGCTACACATCAAGGTATTGTATACATCACAGTCACTTGAGTGTATCATTTTTTAATTCAAAGGAAGTTGGTGTAAGGAACAACTTGATACCTGTAAGAAGAGTCTCGATGTATTAACCAACAAGAAATAAAGCTTAATATTTAAAAAAATAAAAAAAGATTACCCAGAATTCGATTCTGGTGCTTTACCGCCATGCCAAACTCGCTTCGTCCTTGCAAATGCTATGGCGGGCATCGTAGCTGAGACAACTCACGAAACCTTGAAATGTCAGCAATTCATAATGACTACTAACTTGCAGTGTGATTCTTCGAAGAGAGTGATGGCAACCAGTGAAGCAGGGCTTCGAACTGTTCCTAGGCTCTTAACTGATATTTTCAACTGTTTCGGTGTAGTGATTCTGTGTTATTTTCAGTTTGTTATTTTCCGTATTTAGTACGTAAGTACAAATATGGGCCGCTGGATGTTAGTGGATCCAGTTTAGCGCGGTCTGGAAAAGGCTGCCTTCATGCTGGAAGCTTTTTTCTTTGTGACAAAAACGAAAACTTATGAGAAAATTTCTATGGAGTTTTGGGTCATGGTGAGAGAATAATATTTAAATGAGCATTAATGTAAGTATGCTATTATGTCATGAACTCCGTTGAACAGGACTGGGATAAGGTTCAATGGTGGACTTACTGTTCCTGGTTATGAATACGCGTGGTTTTCTTCAAGATGTTTGTAACTGGACTAAGAAATGCAGCTGTCTTAACTTAATGAATTTATGGCGTTGTGTCTTCAGAAAAATATTCAAAACAATATTTTACATCTGTCAGATCCCACGTGAAACATGATGGTGTTCTGTATACTGCATTTTTTACCTGCCTTTTAATGATTGTATATTTTTTAGCCTGATGATGGTTGATATGTAGACCGAAACATGTAGCTTTTAAATAAAAACACAGTTTAGACTGATTATTTAATATCTTTTTGAGTAAATGCCACTGCTTTAGAAAGCATGTGTACCATGTGCATTATTAAATTGTTTAACATTAAATGTTTATAAAAGTTCAGTCATTTTAGACAACATAAAATATGACATTAAAACTGTATATTGCGTACACTTATGTTGGGGATTACTCAGTCACAATTAAGATTAGGTCATACTGAAAGCAGTCTTGTGACCTCCAGTTATAGTGAGGGTGGATGTCATCACGTTATTTATTGCTGGCCTGCGTGTAGTAGGCCTATATTTATGATTCAGCATGTTTATTGAAGCACGGAGCTGTATAAATAATATTTAAAAATTAATTCCCCATCATACAGACACTACGTTGCGTCCTCATTGAGATGTGTCCAGAGTAGTCCTCGTGTACTCGTGCTCTGCTCGTGCTCTTGCTCGTGCTCGTATTGTGATGCTCGGGGTGGCTGTTGCAGCTCGAGCCCAGGCCTCCGGTGGTTCGCGTTGCTTAGGTCGAGCTCGTGAAACCGTACACACTTACGGAGACACACAAGTCAGAACACGAGCCCGACCCCAAGCACGGGTAGTATGGACGCACCCCTACACCCCCCATCTTCCCCCCCCCTCCCCAAGAAAAATACCCATATGCTGTTAGGGGAAATCATTTTTTATTGAGGTCACGCGAAATACATAGTACAGAGCGTGGACAAAGTGCAGAATTTTGTAATGTTGAAAGAGCTGGCAACTACGGTTACCACTGCGCTATAAAGAGTGGAATTAATTCCGATATCGTTCTTCTTTGCACTTTAATACAAATAACGCATAACATGCGACTTTTGAAGTTTTCACAGCGGTGTTGATTAAGATTCAGCTTCTAGGCTTCGACTGTCCTGAATATGTAGGCAGCAAACTCCTCGAAACCTAGGAAACTTTATCAATAGACATGGCGTTATGTCGCAGAAGATTTGAACGTTTAACGTTTGAGGTGTAAATGATACTCTGTGGCTGATATGCATGTTGGTAATGATGGCCATTACATTAAAACTGGGCGCTGGGAACAGGAGGCTACGTCCATCCAACCCGTCGCTTTTTAAATCGTTACTCCCTGTGTCCATAGCTGCACACTCTCTAATGAACGCCACGTAATTTTACGTTGCACACGTTCTGTCACCTCTAGCGCTGTGCTATATCCACCGTCTAACAGCTCCACTTTCTTAATGAGCGAAAAAACCAAAAACGTGGGATGAAGGCGGAACAAGTCGTCTTTTTAGTTTGTGGATGTAAAAGCATGTGGACCTGAAAGTAAAAGATGAAAGACGTCGATGCAGTAATGTACGATAGTGTTGTATAAGTTATTGGCTCGACTGCTCTATATTTAGTGACTGTGTCATAGAAAACTCCGAGTGGGTGGGTGAATGGAGTAACGCAAGGTCCAGTCTAAATACGCGGCCCCAATTAATGTGCGTTGTAGGAAATGATGATTACACTGTACCTGATTTTCCGTAATTGTGTTGTTCACAAAGTGACTGTCACTGTGGCCTATATCAGTTGAGGTTATCACTTACCACTTATCGTCACAAAATTTTTGTTAACTAGGTAGGAACATTATACTGATATACTTGTATTTAACTCATCCTAAAATGAAATCTGTGATCTTCTGGGTTATTACACGGCGTCGTGTGGTGATTATTTACCACACGACGCCGTGTAATATCCCAGAAGACCACAGATTTCATCAACATCGCGGCGGAAGAATGAAATCAAGGTCATCCTAAAATGCTTGAAAATAATTAGGACTTGACCTGTTAATATTCTGTTGTATGGCGCTAATGAGGGGGCACGCGGTGGCGTAGTTGGTTGAGGCACTATGCTACAAGCCGGAACGTCGCGGGTTCGATTCCCGATGGTGTCACTGGAATTTTTCATTGACGTAATCGTTCCGGTCGCACTCAGCCTCTAACAGAAATGAGTACCAGGAATGTTTCCTGGGGGGTAAAGGCGGCCGGTGCGCAGGGCTGACAACCTTACCACCTTCATGTGCCGATTGTCTAAAAACCTCAATCTCCTGGATCCCTAAGGGCCTGTCCAGGCCTGTAATGGGATTGCTTTACCTTTACCTTTATGGTGCTAAAGAAAATATCTGATTAAAAGAAATGAAGATTTGAAGGATGTACGTAAATAAAATCACACTTTTCTAGCACTCTGGATGTCAATTAATCGGGATTGATATGTGGATATGTGGCTCGGGTCTGTGAAATAGAGACAGAATTTCTGTTGGAAAGATTGTCGTTTGAAGAATGTAAACGATGTGTATTAAAATGTAGGCCTGCTGTGGGTAAATACTGCGTAAGAATGTGATTCGATTTATTTCATTGGTGATTTAGTGCGCTGTCGGCTCGATTTACCAGATAGTTAATAAAATTATTTACAACGTGTGACTTTTCTTAGTGTTCTTAACTCTAAATAGGGTCTCAGCCACGTCAGCAGCCATAAACACTGATCGATAATAAGTACTAATGCAGAAATATATTTATTTTGAATATTGGGACGATATATTTTCTCGTTTATTTGAACTGTGGATATATACGAGTATGTTATCCTGATGCGGTTGACGTTTATGCACTAAGTCTGGATGGACAGATCTTGTTTCTTAAAATCTGTCGCTAATTTGTCGCCTTAGCGGTTTTGTGAATGCTTGCATTTTCATTTCAATCCTAAAACCTGTTATTTTATGCGGCTGTTCAGTTTAGTCGCTCCCTCCGAAGACGCAACGTAGTTGGAGGCTGTAAATGGCGCGGTACTGGTTTATGACAAACTGTAGTCCAGTAGATGTTTACAAAAGTTTCAGAGGATACAGCTGCCTCCATGTTGAGCCTTGAAAATGAAATTCCGCACTATGGAATTTTCTCAGTCCTCCCAACACTTCCTGTCTTGTAGGTTCAAGTATTAAACTCAGCAGTTTGTTCTCACGCATCCTTAGTTTAATTGTTGTATAATAATCATATTAACTGAGAAACTAATTGGCGAAATTACTAACCTACTAACCAACCAACCAACCAACTAACTAACTCAATTTATAGAGCAGAGTCTTTCTTGTGACAAGGTTTCATGGCAGTGAAAATGTAGACTGCAGTTCTCTGTGCAGTCCGGTGTATCAACGTTTCGGAGATACCTACTGCCTCCATAACTATACAGTGATCAAATTAATGTAGTAGGCTTACTCGTACCAAATATTATCCGTGTTATCAAATCAAGGGGGACTGATGTTCCGGGCATATATCACCTGGGGATAAATTAGAAATACATAGAAAATGAAGTCGAAGATATTGAAGCCTTTTTCGAGAACTAGCCGTACTTCGGAGGATATATTAAGGTGGATCTTAGTTAATTAGGGTATGAGGGTGTAAAATAGATTCAAGTGACTGTATAGGGTCCAGTGACGTGATTCTTTGAACACGACAGTGATCTTCGGGTTCTATATAAAGACGGCGAATTTCTTGGCCATTAACTCTCCGTTATGGAGTGAGTTAATTTTGTAACTTCTGTGGTTAAACTTTTGGTGAATGTCGGTGGTGTAACATTCTCACACTGTGAGATGCAAGCAAGGAAGTTCAATAAAACCGTCAGAACACGGGCTCGTAGCCAGCATTACAACACCACTAGACCTCCCATGTAAACTAAATTTCTCGCGTAATTGAAGTTTACCACAAAGAGATCACGATGCCAGCAGTGCGTTCCGCATATAAATCTAAGCTGGATTGGCGGCCCTTTTGTGCAATGCTTTGCTTGTTATGATTTAAGAACCTGGCCGCGGCGAACATGTGAACAGGTGAGACCGTTCGACTTCTGTTCATCTGTGACTGTGAACTGTACACACCGGATCCTACAAAATTGCCACTGTACCAAGAAACAATCGCAGACAGGATCTGGAACTGTTTATCTAAATTCAAAGCAGCTCTTCCTATGCATGGTTAGCTGTCTTGTTTTTTTTTTTTTGGGATACCAGGAATGGTGACAAACATTCTCTCGATTTACCCAGTCTTGCCAATTAATACTGAATCGTTCTTTAAAGCAGGCAGCGGTGCGTTGCTTTCCACATTCGTCCAAGTGAACAGTGTTGAGTAAGACGCTGTTGGGCTGTGACCTAAGCAGTTCGTTTTAGTATTTCAGAAAATGGTTTCCTAGACAGGAAGCTTGATAGGCCCTGCACGACAGCACTTGTGACTATTTCTGAGAGGAAATAGTTTGGCCTACACGGCAAATCTCTCGATTCTTTCGAAAGAAAAAGAAAATATTCTTCCTTTAATTGTTGACGTCTGATTGATTTATATTTTAAACTACCAGAAGACGAAGACAGCACAGAGCGTCTGGCTGCCAGAAATAATATATGAAACATGCGCAAATAAATACTTTTTAACTTTGCACGAGAGTTGATGTGATAATCAAAAACACCTCTCACAAAGTACACGAACTTTCAAGAGCACAACTCTGACCTGCTTCTGAAACAGCATTCCTGAACCTAGCTTTCCAACAAAATTGTCCCTTTCTAACTGTATCACCGCGACGCTTAATGAATTATACAGTTCGGCTGTGTCTAACTTTGCCGCTGATGTTTGTCCGTTTAGCCACAGCAGCGCTACATTGTGTGTCAGTATACTTTGATTGTAGTGACAACGTATCGTTTTTGGATCGTATCGCAAAGGTATCTTGGAAGCCTGTCAGTGAACTGTAAACTCCCTGTTGCACTTCGATCACCTGTTTCGACCAAAAGTTTTAAACGGCTGCGTCATTTAAATACACCTCCACTTCCATACCTTGAAAACCATTTTTATGGTTGCAGTTTTAGTAACCTTTCCATATTCAAAACGAATATTTTTCAACTGAGTTTTTCTAGGTGTTCACCTGAACGTTATTTAACAATCTGAAGGATTTTTTTCTCTTAGACGTAAAAGCAAAAAGTGGTAGAAATTTATTCTCATGCGTTCGTATTTTGTTCGAATTTTGTAAAATGGCCTCGAATTTCATTTCCATATTGCTTTACACTTTGAGTTTGTCTTGTCCTCTTTACATTATTTTATGCTCTTCTTGTTCTCAGGTCTTTCCTCTCTAATCTGCCAGATTTTTCGAATGTGTATTTGAATAGGTTTTCTTCCTTCGAGTGGGCAACTGAAATTTTATCGGTAAACGTTTGAAGAAGGGGAGGAAGTTCGTGATTATCTTGCGCCCATGTCTGACGCAGAGTATTGCGAATTACTTGACTCGGCAAACATTATATGCGTGTTACTTGAATAGTTTTACCGGCAGTAAATTGGACACGTTGTGTGTGTATGTGTGTGTGTGTGTGTGTTTACTTGTTGCAGAGCGCAGCAAGCCCCGGTCGTTGTATTGCGGGTGCCATAATTCACGCCATCTACGGGTTCCGGCTGTTACTTACTGCTGTGCTGGAGACCATTCACGTAAAGTGCAGAATGTTGTGTGTCTAAGGGATCCTGATCCATTCCCCCACTGGAGTGCCAAAGCTAGCTCCATTCTGCTGCCAAGAGAACAAGAAATGTTTCTGACACTAATTATAACCAACACTTCTACCAAAACCCCAAGATTCAACATCGCTATTACCAAAGGTCGCCATTAGACACTATACTGAGCCAATTTCCTCCACCTCTAATGCTCACGAACTACTTTTCCCATACGTATCTTCACCTGCAGCCAATGCTCATAACTTGCTTTCCTGTACTAGCTACTTGCCCATTCCATTGTAGTCTGCAGCTAGACTAATACATTTCTAATGTGAATGTCTTCTTCGAAATAGGATAACGAATTTTTTATAATTTCAAACAAGTGGTGGGACTTGGGTTGTGTTATGTTCTGATATCCGCGGTTTTGTAAACTAGACATGGTGATGAAAAATTTTGGGTTGAATAATTACTTGCGTTCCTGGAAAAAGAATGGTAAGTTTGCGGGAGAATTTAAGACGGCCACTTTCTCCAAACTCTCCATTCTGTAGCCTATGGTGATAATAGGAAAAACTGTTAATTGATAATAATTATACAGTTTACTGATTTGTTGCTGAGCGTTATTTCTACTAGTGCAGATGTACCGCCTTAGATCTGCCTGATGTAGACGGACACCTCGCACTACCGCCATGCCTACAGTTGTTAGCACATAAAGGGTTTGTGCTTCATTACATATCTTTTGCCCACAGCCCATATTCGTATACAAATTTTTAAACTGTTCTTTTAAGACAGTACTGAAATTTTGAGGACCCTGTAGGAATGTTACCACCATTCATTATACAGGTACTAAGCGTTTACTGGATGCAACTTTGGTACACAAAATGTTAAGAAGTTCATGAGCGTAATCAAGTTACCGGCCTCTGGAAACCCTACAAATCAGAATATTGCTGTTAGGGTTAAAACATCTTCCTAACTTAATATTAATGATAATTATTATTAAAATGTCGTCAGCACGATTATGCACTTATTATGTAACAGAAATCTACATGTTTCGGTCTCAGGAGACAGTCATAGACTAAGTATCAAGAATAACATATATGTATATACTTCGCGTGAGATTAAATATATTTGTCTTTTATAGATTTAAATTGCATACATGATGCCTTTATTAGTATTTTCGCTAATTTTAACCGTGTAATGCCAATATATACACCAACAATCAACGTATTAAGAAAACACAACTCAGAATAATGAAGCTATTAATAAAGGCATTATTTACACAATTGAAAACTGTAAAAGACAGAATGTAGGCTAAGTGAGATCACACGCGAAGTATGTATGGTATTAATATTTTATTTTCTTACTTGTAATTAAATTCTTTATGCGTGTCCTGGTGGTGGTCTACTGAGACCGAATCGTATAGCTTTCTGTTACGTAACAAATACTTAGTCGTGTTGAAGGCATTTTAATAATTATTAGTAGTAATTATATGAACACAACGGCATGACTTCTATTAAGCATCTTTCTAAGTAACATGCAAATATATATTACTGATTCTTAAAAGTAAATAACTGGATAATATCCTGCCATTAGTTCTAAGGCGGGAATCTGCGGGATGCGTGACTACAATTGTACGTAAGTACAGTTTCACTTTATTTATTCCATTTTAGAGGACATCTTCCGCGTCGCTTGTAAAATATGCGAACTAAGTAATAGTTGGCATTCAACTGTTGTGCACTTAATGAAGACACATGATTAATCACCTTCCATTTAACGTCACGTAATAAAACAATTGTAAAAGTCCAAACCTGAAGTGTTTAACTCGGCTACCGCAAGCAGACTAAACAGTGCAAAACAAAGGCACGCTGAATCATAAATTTTGTGATGATGCCAGACTGTGAAATATGGCCAAATTTTTCTTTCTGTTGTGGATTTAAATACCCTGGCTATTTGTTCTTAATTATAAATTACCTCAGATTAGGACTTGAGGGAGAAACACGAAATTCTGTCACGTTAGACTTTAATATTTGCCCAGTGCACCCTTTCGCAAATCAACCTCTGAACTAGATCGTAGAAAGGCATTGCTGCTGCTGCTGCTGCTGCTGCTGTTGCTGTTGCTGCTGCTGCTGCTGTTACCCTTGAAGAAGAGGAGCAGGGAGATCTCAGTGGATGTAGTGACTAGGCTGGACGACCGAGGAAATGTGGTTTGATCCCCGGTAGGAGCAAGAGGTTTCTCTCTTCTACAGACAGTACAGGCCGATTAGTGGCTCCTCCAGCCTCCTATTATTCAGTGAATACTGGCTTGTGAAGCTGACCACCACCTCCATCTGGTGACGAGGTTAAAAATGACTGAAACTGTACTTCACTTTCCTATACGCCTCCATGGCATGCACAGGGACTTTACCTTTAAGAGTATGGCTGTGTATATGAACCACAAATCTGTTGTCCCTTGGTTACATAGGCAGACGGCTAAACTTACGGTGTGTGGCTATAGTCATGGTAGTCGCAGTTTTTGTCGTAGCTAATACCCAATTCCCACAACAGCCGTCATACGCATTTGCTTTACAGAATGACAGATACAGGGAACGTTGTCTTAGTATGAGTATTTTTCCCCCCGCAGAAAAAGCTAGACGAATGCTAATTTAAATAATGAGTCGACGTTTTATGCTTCTTGAGGAAAATCAAGCAATTTACCAATTATAGGCGTGTATCACATGATCATCCTTGGCACTTCTAACTCTTACATTATATACGTTGCTTCTATTGTCCACCATTGTTGGATCTATTTCGCTGTTCACTCTGCTTTTCCGTGCGACACATTGCTGACCAACTTTGTGATGATGATGAAGACAATTCTTACAATATCACACACTTTTCCTGAGTGGCTACCCATATTTGTGTTGTATATGCCTGCAGTGCTTATGCAAAGAGAGTCAAGTGTTTTCTTGTGCACGACGTGGGATAGATACGTTATTTGCAGTTCTTGTGTGTTTATTTGCGTTGAACGGATACCGAGGCGACATCACTGGAACATTTATATGGTTGTTGATGTCCATCATTTTATGAGTGGAACGTCTTTCTAATGGCCTCGAGGCCTCTTCAGTTCCAAATGGTTCGATGACTAATCCCGTCTAATTTTCCTCATTTACATTGTTGACTTATCGTACTTCGCTATTTAGTTTCTTGTGAAAGCGTTCACGATTATCTATGTTTCCGATGTAGGTCTTGCGAACTGGACTTAGAATTTGCAGCGCCATATTCTACTTGCAGCCCACGCTGTAGGAATTGGGCTCGTTCGCATACTCGCGAAAAACGCCTATTACCTTCGTCACATTTGTCCGTCCGTCTGTCCTCAGTTGGACTCTCACGGGACGGACTTTTGTGAAATTTGATATAGGACACTCATTAAAATCTGGCGAGAAACTCAAAATTTGGCTACAATGTGACATAAATATCGGAAACTTTACATGAAGATCTAAGTACGGTACGTTTTATTGTTGCCGGCGTCATGAAATCGCCATGAAATGGTATCAGCCTGTTAGGATAGCCGAGAATGTATAAACATTACGTGAACGGGCCACAAAATTACGTTATACGTACTTTACCTGCCTTGTTGAATTCTGTTTAGGTGAAAATCTTAAACGTATTCAGAGCAGAGGCTAATTTCAAAATTGTAAATACATGGAAGTATTGAAAATTTTCTTTGCCATGTCTTTATGAAGAAATGTGATTTGCTGGTTTATACAAGCTCTGTGGTATTGTCACAGTGAATTAAATCTTAGCATTTTAGTAACGAAACTACGTAAGTTTTGCAACAAAAATACAAGTTAGGAAATGTACCCATAATTTAATAATTCTGGCTCGTCTGCTTCGGTTGTTTAGGTTGTATTGTGCATACAGTATGTGTTTCATTTTTCTTTACAACTTTTGTTGGAAGCATTTCACGTTCCAGTAAATATTTAGCGAGTTACGTTCGAGATGCACACTTCACGTAATATGTATGTTACTTATCCGAATATAGGCGAACAAAAATTGCAGCATGTCGAAAATTTTTGTTGAAACATACTAGCATAATTTTATGAAAATTCTTGGTGCGATTCCAGAGTTTCTGGATGCGGGCAGATCAACAGACGTACTGCCAGGCAGGGAAACATTGATAACATGCCCAGTTTTGCACGTTCGCTTTGGTAATGCGCCGAAAGCGAGTGTACGTGAATAATTCCCTGACGTTTCAGGTACAAATCCATCGTTACGAGACTTGAGTTTTCACAGCCTTGTTGCTGAAGATTCAAGTCTTCTGGAATGCTGGACAGGAAGTCTGATAAATTAGTTACCGACGTTTCGAATGGGCGTGATGCGTTCATCATCAGTGTCGAGTAGTCCACCTGTTTGTCAACAGCAACGCCACTTTGGTAACCTCAAATCTCACAGTCCAAGAAGAGTTTCTTGACCCTGAAGGTGGAGGCACTGCGATCCCTCGAAACATCCGTAACTGTTTACCAGTCGACACCACGTAAAATTCCATGAAATTTGCATCTTCACAGAATTCGTACGCAGTTGTTAATAATACTTACGGTCTTTATTCTCCGTGTTTCATTGAATATTTGCTGCATTCTAATGTGAGCCAAATGCACCGTATTTACGCGAATATATGACACCCCCTCCCCTTTCACAGTTATCAGTTCTCGGGGAAATGTGTACAGAACATGTTTAATTTTGTGCGCGATTCTAAGGCAACTCTCCATCTTTCAGCTGATAAATTGGAAAAAAGTCTCCTCTTATATTGGGTTAAATACGTAGTCTTACATAGCTCTGCCTTATGGACCTGAATGTAATGTACAAACTTTATGTTCTTTCATCCATTTCCAAGAATATCCGTAAAGTTCCATATGAACATGCACAATTTTCTCTTTAATTGACCGGTGGTGTTAGAGAAACATTTGCCGCCGGACAGTTAGACAAATATATTATGCGTTTGATTTTTGCACCCTTTCCATAGAACGTATAAAATGCAGTAAACCGAAGGTTCGAAAATTGTACTAGAACGAATTAACCGTTTTAAAGGCCAGTGGTAAGTGTGTGTACCATCGGTAAGAAAATTGCGTTTGGCCACAGTGTTTCTTGTAATCTTCACAGTATATAACGGTTATTTACGTAAATAGGATCACCTGATTGGCCTTTCTAATGGAGAAGGACTGTATTCTCTGTGAGGTACGACTGAATTTCTTGGTGGTTAATATGACGCTCCATATTACGTAATTTTCTCCATACTTCTTTCCTAGGCCGACGGTAATAATACAGTGTTATATCCTTTATTATCACAGCTGTTAAAAGCGTCTTTAGTTTTTCGTTGTCTGTAGCGTTGAACTTTGCTATGCCGTTTTCACACCTCACTAAGTCCACAGGATGTATCGAGGGGAAATTTCTGACTGCTGAAGTTATTTCGTATGCTATGTTGCATAATCTTAGGCTACGATGATGCGCATAGGCGAATTCCTTCTCTTTGATATTAATATTACATGAAGTCATTGGGTCTTTATGTTATAAGTAAACATACTCGCCTTTATACATGCCACTAATAAGTAGCGTTTATGCTGTTATTTATGCTCTACAATATAAGACGGATACGAATCCAGTCCAAGAAAAACACCACGATGTTTCAGCGGCCTTCTAATAAGAAAGACGGAGAAACACGCAACTATGTGATAAAAGGAAGACATACTCATTCCGCTTAATACATTGTGTCTATCGAGCAATATGTGAAGCCATAAAACCATCATCTCACACGTGTCTCATACTAGACTGGTTTTAATTTTTACTGCAAGATTTATGTATTTCTCATCTCACAGATGTGTCTTATATTAGACTGGATTGAATTTTTGCTGCAAGATGTGGGTATTGCGCGTGAACTTCGTGAGTCTTCATCACCAGTCCTCCATTCCTCACTGTTCTTATTCAGCAGCCACACCAAGACTTATTCTTTGCATACACAGAAACCTAGGCTACAAAGAGCAACTTTATTTTTCTATGAACCTTTTGTTGACCTCCTCAGATTCTTTCATTTTCCAACTTCCATTGACCATGACGGCCGACATAACACAATTCTGATATAAAACTCAACGTAGCTTTTCACCTTTTGACCTCACCATTTCCTTCTCCTTCTGTAATTATTCGTTTTTGAGAATTATCTATCTCCATTAACCTTATGACCTGTTGTGCATAACAAACTAAAGTAAATAAAATTTACCTAAAACGCTGTCTGCAATAGTTGATGTACTGTGAGCGTGTCTTTCACATTTCCCCCTTCCTCACAACGCAATAAGCCAGTGAGAGGTCGCCATTCCGACAAACAAGCATTTGATAATGGCACATGCAACAACATGCTACTTCAGATTGCTGTATGCTGATAATGAATAAGAGTAAGGCTGCAGAAATGTACGATATGCCTGCCTCAGAGTCCTAAGCAGTCTCCACTTTGGACATAAACGTACAATCGTTATACGACGTGTTTTTACGGAAATCGATAAGTTTTGGCTGGACAAGAAACTTGCTCAAGTCCACAAAATCACAGCTTTCGCAGTTTACTAAGAGCTGCATGCGACAGAGGTCAGATGGTGGTAGTGGGCATAATCGTGCAGATACTCCAAATATGGTGTATGGGATGCATCCATTTCAGGTTTGTTGAAAGTTTCGGATATGTCAGGAGGTGTTGGTGATTAAGGAAAGAAAAATATGATATTCAGAGAATTAGACAAGAAAGGAATACGCAACCGAACACTAGGATGTTGGGACCTCTGCGTGTTGTATTTAGTTTTAGGGCCACAAAAACACAGTGATAGCATGACAGAGTCATCCCATCAGTGAGTGCTTATGTCAGTGGCTTTTAGACGTTCATGTCTGCGACCCAAAATTATAGATGACATTGCCCTTGGGATCTAGATATTATTAATACTTACTCAGCATCCCATTCAGCCAGTCACATTGCTCGCGCGGTCTGTGACGCTTATTTTCTTTGGCTGCTGGAACACTGATCACGGGTTCGAATCGCACTGGAGTCGTGGGTGATGTATGTTTGCCTTTATACTATGTTTGCATTGTCCTGTGTAGGTAGTGTTCTTACGGTAGGCCGATCCCCGCCCAAGGAGCCCTGCCAAAGTTATAGTAAAGCAACAGTTTCTGAGATCAAGCCTAATTCGTAAGTGGCACAGGCAGGAAGAAGTAAGTAATAAATAAATAAATAAATAAAGAAGATTCAGGTCCTCTGGGATGTTACGTCGTGGCGGCTAGTAAATGGTTACCGACGTTTCGAAGGATCTATTTTGTGCACATATACCTGGTGCCGTGGCTGTAGCGGCCGTGGGCCAGTCGGCCACGTCGTAGTTCAGGCGGACATATTTTTTGAAAAGGAAGAGGATACAAAAGAATACAATAAATACCTGCAGGCCTATGTAACTGCAGTGCACAAAAATTCGTACAATGACCTTCAGTCATTCCAACCCTATAATACCCCACCCGTACAGCCGTAAACAAAGCATTGGGTTGCCTGCTGTTTTGCCCTCATCATTTGTTATTTGGTTTTGAAAAGGTAAACAACTTAAAGCGTGCGCGAGTTAATAAGTTAATCATGGCTGGTGGAATTGCGGCATCTGGACTGTATGGGGGGAGGGATGGTCCGGATTTTCCGGGAATCCGGACAACCGAGGTGAAAATCCATGGTATATAGGTAACATACATAAAAATCATACTCAATGCAAAAGTATAACTTCTTGGGGCCTAAATACTGTGCAATAATAATAATAATAATAATAATAATAATAATAATGGGACATTCTGTCGCCATCACTTCACTATAATAAAGAAATAAGGTAGAAAGAGGGCTACGACACTCGAGAGGTCACGTCCATACTGCTGAGGAGTTAGAGAGTAGCTGGCTCCTCCCGCTTCACCCACATCATCAGTCTCGGAGTATGGATTGTCTCAAAATTTCCCCCGGTGATCCGGTCATTGTCCGGATCACCGGGGTGAAAGAGAGGCTACAGTTGGCCCTAAATTGTCCGGATTATCAACGGACTACTGTAGTTTCTGCGAGAATGAGAATACCGTCTTTGATTTTTAGTGGACGTCAATATCGAAGTCATCGGAAAAATTCGAAGTTGTTAAGTTGGGTGCGTGTTAAAGACAAATGCGGTAAGTGCAAAGGGAAGCTGAAAACTACTTTACAGCACGAAATCGTTAGTAAAATGTCCATAGTTGCTTTTCAGACCTAGCTGGAATCGAGGTTAAAGTAAAACTGGATAACTACAGAAAGAGAGCTAGGGAAGGCGTGTCTGTGTCTGTACATACAATTCATACGGAAGAATTATCAGACATTTACGCGAAAGGGCTTGACATGGTAAGTGAAATACCAAAATACGATAATGTTAAGACTCGACTGTGTAAAGAACGGCGAAACGTTCTGGGTACTTAGCAAAATCCGGAAGACAGTGTGAAAATTGTATTTCCGGAAGAAGTTTTACGTCTGGAAAATAACTCCAGCTTTCTTCGAATCCATCACACTGACGACTCAGGAAAAATAATTCTTGTCTTCGCTGGGGAAGATAGTGAATATTTACTTAGAAGCAGAACTTCTTTTTTTCTAGACTGCATATTTAAATGTTGTCCGAAACAATTCGCTCAATTACACGTAGATCTCGGAAGCACATCGCATGAAAACTACATATATCCAATTCTGTTTGCACTTTTACCGGACAAAAAAGAAACAACATATGATTATTTAACTCTGCTGAAGAATTGTTGTGTGTTGTGGTCACCAAAAATTATAAAGGTCGATTTTGAAGCAACGGTCGTCTGTGCAATAAATAGTCTTCCCAGGCTCCGTTATTACTGGCTTTAATTTTCATTTTTATCAGTGCCTGTGGAGACAAATAGAAAAAATTGATCTTACGGTGGAATACAAAGAAAATGAACAGCCCAAAGTTTTTCTGCTGGTACAGGCATTAAAAGAAGAAACAGAGTTGGTATCTTGGCAACTGAAATCAAAGGAATCTGGAGAGTCCTGTCAAAAACGAAGAAAGACATGTAAAACGAGACGAAATAATTAAAAAATATAGAGGAATACGATAAATAAATGATCTGTACAAATCTTAAGAACGTTAAACTATGTAAATACACACGAATAATTGTTCATAATTTCCGAGTGGCGTGTGTTGTCAGGTCTCTGCGTCGGGCTGATCACTCATCCAGAGGACTCCTACCGAGTGTGGTGTGTCTGAGTGTGATCATGAAGCCTCGATAATGAGAAGGCCCTGGCCCACAGATTCCTTTTCCTTGGGTTCGTTATTGAAACTACTTATATTTTCTTGCAAAGTTGAGGAGTGACACATGCGACTAGTGCCATCTTCTTTTGTGCATCATTTATATAAAAATTGTAAAAAATTAAGACATTAAACCGTACCAAGTGGACCCTCTCTCCCCTAGCCTTCCACAAAGTAAACTCCGAGATCCGACGCACCTGGGCCGAGACAGGGAGAGCCGGCTCACGAACGGCTAAAGTATTATGGTTCGTGTGATGGAACCACTTCAAGTTCAAAGGGCTGTGTCACCAGTGTGCCTGAACATTATTACAAGGCATTTGATTATCATCTGTGCATTGAATATGGTAAGCCCCGGATTCGAGTACCGACTGATATCAGACTTTGTGACAGGACATTGCGATCTTCTTAATAATGTCCGTCCCGTAACTTTAGTCACTGATACTTATTCGAATTTCGTAACTAGTAATGCAGCCACATCAGTGATGGGCACCCCTGATTAATACAGATGTGCTGAAAGGAAATGGCATTGTGTGTATATGGACATCGCCTCACAGAGAAGAGACCCGTTAATATGACAACGTTACAGCCGGGGGCTAAACTTCCTTAATTAATTCCTCGTTGTCGTGGTTCTAGTAGTGGTCATGTCTCTAGTGCGGACCTGGGCTACCTCCCACACGGTCCAGCAATAATTGTGCTCAATCTCTTCCAATAACCCCCTCAGTCTTAACACAGAGAAACTAGCGAGGAACCACATTGGACACAAAGACTATTGTATCTTGTTGCTGCACAAGAGAAACCAACGGTATTAGGTAGAATGTTGCGGGGATGGGGGGGGGGCCCTATTTCGGAACAAGCACCTCCAAAACCAGTTTCATCATTGCCATATAGTCTGTTACCAGGATTGTTAACATGCATCGTTGATACAGAATTGTTATAGTTTCTGTAGAGGCATATAGAGTTTCTAAATAACTTTATGTACCTGAACGTTTTTGCTGGAGTCAATTATCACATGGGTCTGCTCTTGTCTTTTATGTGTTCAACTTCACCGTCTGGGGAAGCCAGCAGGCGCCATGGTACATGATCTATTCATATCATGAAATTAAATTTATTGCTGATTCCGATCTCCTTTGCTGTGGCCAAGACCCATGACAGCTCACTCAGACCTGTAAAGGGTTGGAGTACCAGACTTCGATTCCTGGTGTTTCTGTTTGCCACTATTTAGTACCGGTACGTAACGTCTTTATTGGCTGGACCGCGGGGGTCCATCTGATGCCGACAAACTATGCTGTTTGTAAGTCTTCTCCCTAAACGCCTTAATTGCTTGGTGATAGTAGCCAGACGGACAACATTAATTTTCTTTAATTAACTGAGGAACTCGAAGAACTGTGTCTTCTGTAACATTCAGAATTTCTTGTAAGCTGTATCTAATGCGATTTCTGGTTTTATTCGCGATAATCGTTTCTTGTTTCTGTTCTTCTGGTCTTTTGAACAATATGTTTTCTCCCCTTACGTTTTAATGCAGCCGATCCCGGTGGCTGTCCGGTATAAGGCGTGGGTCTACGGCCTCTCGCTTGCTGGTATTGCGGGTTCGAATCCCGCCGGGGGCATGTATGTCTTTCTCTTGTGAGTGTTGTTTGTGTTGTCAGGTAGAGGTCTTTGCGACGGGCCGATCCCTCGTCCAGAGGAATCCTACCTAGTGTGTGTGTCATTGAGTGTGATCAAATGCAACAAGGCCCTCTACATTTACAAGAAGTAGGTAGAAAGAGGTCAGAATAAGAAGGACGTTTTAATGCGATGTTATTAGACTATATCGCCCAGTATTTTTAAATGTTTCACTTCATACGAAATTTGTAATTCGCAAATTAAGGTTCTCACAGCGGTGTTGATGAAGATTTAAGTCTTCTGGGATATACCGTCGCGATGATTGGTAAATAGTTACCCGCGTTCATCTGTTGGGTAGTCCAAGAACCCACGCTATTAGAAATGTATTAAGTTATAACATTGCTGCCAACAGGGTACAGCAAGCGTACTAAAATTCTGAGATCATTTTACTGCTTCTTGTTTTGAGAGAGTCCGACAGAACGCTAAGATCCATTTCAGCCCGCGCGTCATTGCTTGTGGAGGCGGTAAGTTCATGCCATTTTATACTGACACACAAGTTTGGTGATAAACGTGAAAGGGTAAGTTGGCCCCGTGCCTGAGTATTACCTCATGAAGGTGGGTAAATAGTTGCTTAGAGGCTCAGGCTTTACTCCCACTTGCATTTAACTGGGCCCGTCGCCCGCTAAACTTCAAAAGGTTGTATCGTAGGACCTGGTTTGTTTATACCCGATTCAAACTTAACAGCCAATGGGCTGTAATTTTGTCAGCACCGCAATATTCCAGGCGTCATGCCTTAAGCAGTAAAGCCACTGGTCTGTGTCGGGAGATGGGCTAATAAAGTAATCAGGGTTTATCATACTTCACATATCTCTACAGGTGTAATATGGGCTTACCTGTCTGTAACGGAAGGTTTATTAATAAAGCAGTCTGAACTGATCTTACTTCGCATATCTCTCACGATGTAATATTGGCTTACGTGTCTGCAAACAAGATTCGTTCATAAAGAAAATTGCCCAAACGTTACAGATGCCTGGAGATGTAACATTCCTGTCAGTGCCGGGAGATTCGCTGGTAATGCAGCTTGGAATGCCCTGACTTCAGGAACGTCTGAAGTGTAATATATCCGTTGCTAACTCATTCTCGCGCAGGCACAGTTATCCTTTTTCTTTCACTCCTGCAGAGTGTGTTCTGGTCGTGTTGCGGGGTCACATCTGGTCCCAAAAGTCAACTCACTCTATTGTACGTAAGAGAGCCGCGAAGTTTCAGTATAAAAATTGCTGCTTCCCACAATTCACAATAAATGTCCCACTGAAACGACCCTATCAGGCGTAAACTACTGCCTAGTGCATCTCCACCGCATGCGACTTCCTCCCCACACAGAAGTGGGCCCACCCCAATCTTCTTTTACCCCTCATTGTAAACCTAGTTTCTTTAACGTAGGAACAGTGGAAGAAAATTTGGACTGGCAACATTGGGTTTGCTGCAGTTTTGATATCTATGTCTGTTGGCACATAGCTTAATTTGTGTTGAAATTCACACTCGTTTCTGCCTCTGTCTTAGGTGTTTATTTTTTACAGACTATAGGGCCTAAATATTGAAAGCGAAGTGTCCAGTTACCGTTTTGTTTAAATAGCGCTCTCTCGTCCCCTGCAAGGGAGGATGGTTAACCCAAGGCAGCAGACAAAACGAACTGATTAGGAATTGTATTACTGAGCAATTATAGACTACTAATGTATTCGTTAACTGGAGAGCGAGCAGTAATTGTTACTGTTGTTCCATATGCGAGGTGCCCACAAATCTTAAGTATGGCCGTGGGAATGGGAGAGTTTATGGCATTCAACAACAGCAGTTAGTCTCCCGTTTTTAGTTCAAGAAGTGCTTTATCGTAAATTCTTGAAAACAAATCAGAAAGTTGTCAGCAAAATTCTACTGGACAGCTGAGCTCAGAACGGGTCAACAGGTCGACAAACTCCTCGATTGTAGGATGAATGACTACGTTCACGCGTCGGCCGCCTTACCCTCGCTGAAAGATCCCCCCCCCCCCTCCCGGTACCCATTGAACAGTGTACTGGGTGGGCCTCAGTCGGTCTTTCGACGCGTTTGAAGAATAGATGAATCTGTTAATTTTGCCGCGTATCGAACCATGATTCCTCTAGTGTCCAGCCCGTAACCTAGTCACTATACCGACCATGCTATGCCGGCTCCAGTAATAAACAGTATTACGTACAATGTTACTGTCATTATATAGGTTGAAAATCCCCTTTGAGGTTATGGTTTTTCAATCACTGATCATTCTGATTAGTGTATTGTTTCTGTATCTACGCAGGAAGACTAATGAGATAACAGCAGTAGAACTAAGTTTGACTTGTAGTTTATATTCGCTGATTTGCCTTATTCAGTATGAAGACTAGTGAAGCGTGGGCCGGGATAGCGTAGTCGGTATAGCGACTGGCTACGGGCTGGACGGTCCGGGAATCGAACTCCGGTGAGGCCGATATTTTCCGCGCCCGTCCAGACCAGCCCTGATGTCCACCCAGCCTCCTGTACGATGGGTAACGGGTCTCTTTACCCTGGCAAAAAGTGGCCGGGTGTGGCGTTAACCACCCACCCACATCTAGCGCCGAGGTTACAGAAAGAGTAGAGCTATACCTCTACTCCCCCTCTGTGCCTTCATGGCCTGTTGTAGGCTGAACTTTAGTGGAGCATGAAGATGACGTGGCCATCTTTCTTCGGAGTTAGATGTTATGAATGAAAGGTGTTTGTATGTGTAGTTTATTTAACGACTTTGTCAGTAATGGAGTAGCGTCGAATGACTGGATGATAATGAACTGGAAAAGAAAGAAGCAGTCGTGTACAAATTTAAGACATGGTATCGCACCTTTGCCTGGAGGGAAGGAAGAAATTCGCAAATCTCTGGGGTTTGTAGGTTTTTCGGCAAAGACTTCGAAAGGGGCATTTCTCGAATTCCAGTCGGAGGTGTAACCCCCTTCAGTCAACTGCCGTGTGACATTAAGGTTCTACTTTTCTTAACGTGATTGTTTCTTGTTTCAGAACTGTAACAGCTATCAGTTACAAGGTCAGTTATGCCCATTATACTTCGAACTGCGAATTCAATGACGACTTCCAGGCCTTCAGTTCCTTCCATTTTTTAATCACTTTGTTCTTATTCTTGATGTAATAAACTACAGACGATGTAGATTAGTATAAAATTGAAGGGAACACTTTTTTATATGACATTCACCGTGCATTTTCAATTCACTGTACATATAACCAAGCAAATGCACATTCACTCTCAAGTATTTATAGTTTACAAATTTCCCATACATTTATAACTAAAATTAATATAGTGACAAAGTGAACCTGTGGATGTAAATAAAGTGTAGTTTGTGTACCCCCTGATGATGGTCTATGTATAGACCAAAACATATGTAGGGGAAATTTGTAAACTATAAATAGTTGAGAGTGAAGATGCATTTAGTTGGTTATATGTACAGTGAAGGAACACTTATTTCGGCTTCCGCACTTTCACACTGTAGATTTGTTTTGGGTCTTTTGCAGGATTACAAATTGTCGTGCTGCCCCTCCCAGTATCCTCCAAGCATCAGCATCATCATCCTAGCCACTTGATGTGCCCATCCATTTTGTTCTAAACAGACGGGGGGGGGGGGGGGGGGAGGTCTGGGGGGAGGTGGGGGGAGGAAAAATAAACGTTGTAGTTTAAGGTGTGTGTATTGCCACTTGCTGAGGCTGTTCCGTTCGTAAACAACGCTACTTGCTGTACAGTGGCTCTGTCTGCCAGACACCGGGCGCCTGCCTGCCGGGGGGACAGTCATCGACGTAATTTAATTATCACGATCAGCACGTGCTCGCAGAAAAATAACCGGCCGGAACAGACGGCATTGCCGTGCGAATGTATCCATAATCCGCCACGTTCTGAGTGCAAACGAACAGAGAGTAGCAACAATATTCAGCTGTACTCCAGACTTGTACTCGTGTAATACATGCGTGTGAAGAAGAACGCTATATGGGAATGCGTTGGGCCATATATTCATGCGTACATCCGTCTGTAGGTCAACCGGGGATATCGAGGAGCCTGTTCACTGCGTGGTGCCAAATTTACACTAGAAGTGATTTACCATTAATAAGTGGTGCCAGCTGCTGTCGTTCTCCAATATTACCTGGTGGACGTCATACGAAACGAATGCTGCATATTCGGACACAATTCTTCAGTTAGTGTCTTGTTTGCGGGCGTTTTGAGAGCGACACAAACGTCATTCAGGTCGTTTCTGGAAGCAAGTTTTCGCAGTAAGCTCAGCTTTCTTTACATTTCTCGTATGAAAATAATTTCTGCGAAAAATGAACGGCGTCGAAGAGAAAATACGGCGCTTTATTTCCATATGCCTCTTTGTCTGACTAAATGGTATTGAAGTGGTAGTATAAAGCAACACAAAACAGACTTCTAGGGCTTATACGTGGTTTCAAAGTACGGTGTAGTTCCAGAATTAGTCGGAGTTGTCTCCGTTTCCTGGTCAGCGAGATGCAGACCGATGAAATAGGCTTTTCCCTGTACGGTTTGCAAACATCCCTGCTCCTCTGTTGCTGCCTGTAGTTCTATGTTAAGACCACTGTATATGGTTTTACGTCACTGGTCATCACCGAGGTACTGGACGATGAATGTAGGAACTGTTTCCCGAAAGAGTGTTTTCATATGAGACAAAATGCTGTTTTCTTCATCAAAATAACAACAGTGAACATTTAAGGGCCTTTTTTTAATCTCGTTGCTCCGAAGTGCAATAATTCTCTTTTGTGTGGGCATGTGTCTTTTTTGTGTGTGAGTTTTCAATTGGCCAATTTTGATACAGTGGTATGCTAATGCCTTTACTAGAGATCACGTCGCTGCTGTGTTTCTGCAAGTGCTTTCCCTTAAATGCATCAAAGTCAACAGTTATACAGCACTACCATGACATACGATTCTAAAGTTTGCATGCATTTCGAACTTGTCTTCTTTATAGACGACACGCTATCAACGGAGACCTACATTTTGCTCATTATTTAGCAACAGTTTATGCATTTTATGAAGAGTTGCATAACAGTTGGCTATATATTTACACGTGGTCCGTTGCAAGGAAACAGTTATCATTTCGAGTTACAGGTCAGGAATTATTGGCTGCGATATCTACAGTATGGATCATGTAACTAGTCAACAACAGCGACGTTATTTCTAGGCATAGATTCGAGTGGCGAAATAAAATTTCGGGACTTGAATGGGACGGTTCTTACCATTTAAGTATTCTATTAATACGTAGCTTATATTAGTAATATGGGGTACGCGGTGGAGCAGTCGGTTGAGGCACTGCTATACAAGCCGGAAGGTCGCGGATTCGATTTCCGACGGAGTCATTGGGATTTTTCATTGACTTAATCCTTCCGGCCGCACTATGGCCCTGGGGTCGACTCAGCCTCTAACAGAAATGTGTACCAGGAATACTTCCTGGGGCGGGGGGGGGGGGGGTAAAGGCCGTCGGTGCGTAGGGCTGACAACCTTACCACCTTCTTGTGCTGATTGTCTGGAAATCTGGGAGCCTCAACCTTCTGGAAGGCCTGTATAGGGATAGCTTTACAATATTAGTAATATATACCTATAAAGTACATGATACAAGGTCACAGCTATGTTTATTGCTTAGCTCCTGCATGTTTCGGCGTCAGTTGGCCATCCCCCCGTTTTGGATATTGATCGAAGGCATTCAAAACTTTGCAGTTATTTTAAATGAATTAAAAGAATGCCTTTGTGTGGATTAATGTGTGCACATTTTAGTTAACCTAATACTTATTTAAAAGCATGTTACACGTTTATGTGATTAAAACCGCTAAAACAAATAGCGTGTCATGCACAGTGTCCAGCATAAGTTACGTAAATTCAAGAACTTGCAAAGGTATGACTATCGTCCTTGTATATAAACTGATTACTCCATTCTCTGCGTATGTCGTATACAAAGCTCCAGATACCGCGTATTCAATCGGTAATTTACAGTTTCTTATTCACCGATATTGCCACGTGAAGGGTTCTTTCATGCGTTTCATTATTAGACCCGTGTTTAATGAACTATGTCGGTTTGTTTTTAGGTAAGTCACGTCTTCGCGTGTTCAAGTTTGTTTCTTCGTTGGGGGCTTGTAGCTAAACATTACGAATTTTTTGTCACCCGTTAAAATTGAGGTATGTTTAGGCGTGCCGCCACATAAGTTGTCACAACGACACAAAACAACCAGCCGATGATTGAGGCAGTCAGATGAGACAGCCATCTAGTCTATCAGTCAATCGGCCAATAAACTGGTCAGTTAATTAGTCCGTCACCTAGTTATTCGGTCAACCAGTTAAGTTAGCCAGTCAGTGCACGACATATTTGAGATTTTTTGGGGTGATGATGAATTTGAGAATGTTTGTGTAAGCAAATTGAATCCAGTGCAATTGTGAGGGGGAGTCTTTCACCTCTTTTATTGAAGTGATATCCGTGGTTCCTGTGACGAAATAGTGTACATTTACGAATAAGTTATATGAATCATCGTCTAGAATCGAAGACGTGCGCTGAGTAAGTACCTTTTTGACCAGTCGAGTTATTGTTATCACGTTATGATGGCGCTCCGCCATGGTTCTACCTGCAATAAAGTAGTGGGTAATTGAGCACTTAAACAAAAGTCGAAGAGGAAGTGGTTGAACTTGAGAAATTGCCTTATTTAACAGCCTTCCAGTTACACCAGTCCTGTTACATTATGTCGTTGACTGTTGGTTTTATCTCCCCAAACTCGTGAGAGCGTTGTCATGTTCTGGGTGTCATCAAACCATCGCTTTGGATCTTAGTGCCTGCTAAGTGAGTTCTTAATTTTATTTCGAATCCTGGCACTTCGCCGTACCTTCTGTTTCCACTGCCAAGTTAGAATGTAAAACTGGGTGTACATTATAAACATTGTATCACGAAATACGTCGTCACTGCACAGGTATGAAGGATAAAAATTGTATTTTCTGTAGACCACGTAGCTGCCATTGACTAGGCCACTTAACATACGTTTCACAAATATTTTCCTTCCCAATTTTTCACGCACAAGCCGGATAATGGTCTTGTAAAAATTTAATGCTGTCAGATGCATGAATGTGTATTTATGTAATTCCGCGTAAAGCATAAAGTCTTAGAATAACTTTTGTCTCGTACATTCCTCAAGACGCAGTAGAGCCTAATTATGTAATTTGGCTATAAGTTTAATGCGTCATTTCCAGTAGTAAAGTTGCCCCTATGCTAAGAAAATATATGGGGGAGTGGATTTATATGTCCACTCATTCTTAACCTCGGTACTAGATGGAGGTGCGTGGTCAGCCTCACGCCCGGACCGCTTTAGGCCCGGAGAAAGAGCCCCAATACCCATTCAGTAGGAGGCTGGGTGTGCCTCAGAGCCGGTCTGGACGCTTTTCAGGAAATAAAATGTCTTATTGTGTCATACTTCATCGCGGCTGTTGCTTCTGTCTTCCCGAGCTAGAACCGCCCTTCGTCTGATGTCCAGCTTCTTCCACCCGAGCTGTCCCGGCTCCCAGTTCCGTGGTGCAGGTTACTAATACGTTGTATTGTTGCACAGACGATAAATATGTACTTTGAA
This sequence comes from Reticulitermes speratus, assembly GCA_021186555.1. Lineage (NCBI taxonomy): Eukaryota > Metazoa > Arthropoda > Insecta > Blattodea > Rhinotermitidae > Reticulitermes > Reticulitermes speratus. The sequence goes on along the minus strand of JAJKFL010000003.1, from coordinate 30,617,832 downwards.
TTTGTATTTTGATTATGTAGTGTTATTTGCTAGTGTGTGGATACAAACGTGAAAATTATCAATTTTATGATTATCACTACGTTTATAATTGCTAAGTATTTATTATAATGTTCATAAATGTTTCATAGGTAATGTGTAGGTATGTTTGTGATCCATCGCTGTATAAATTTGCATAGCCTAGCTCCAGTACTTCAGTATTTATTTAATCAGACGGAAAACGAAGTAACTTACAGGTGAATCGACCTAATTTCTTATCACACTTTATTTCGAAGTACGAAACTTCAAATATGCTCGAAATATGGGTGTGCCTTCTACAGTTCTAACAACTTTCTGTTAGAGCCATCCCCCGATTTACGTCGTCTCGACTTACGTCTTTCCGCACTTACCTCGTTTGTCCCGCGGACCCAATAAACCAAGCTCGCAAATTCCTGCGTTCGTAGCTGAAGATGTCGTCGATTGCTCTAATACCATGATCAGGATCCTCACGCTCCACCATCTACTGAAATTCGGAAGCAAAGCACTTTTGAAGAAGCTGAGGAACCTGACCCTCAGCCGAAGGATAGAACCATGACGGTTTCGAAGTTGACTGACAGGCATGGCATCAACGTGTTTGAGGACATTGATCCGAACGAGCAGCGAGGAGCAACAACTAGACAAGATATTATGAGGATGCTTGCTGCGGTGAGCAGATTATGAAGAAGAAGAAGAAGAAGTGGTGGTCTTTGTCTCTCCAGACTTCAATGCGTGATTTCTTCAGACCATCTTCAGGGACTCGTGAATCGCCACCTGTATCGTTTGACATTGGAGATGTTGATCCAGATGACCCACCCACCGTTTAATAGCAAGCGCCTCTTCCTTAAATTGTCATATGTACGTCATTTGACGTATTTTGTACATTTTTCTTAAGTATGAATTCATAGGTTTTCTTGGTCGAAATATGTAGTCTGGAACCACCCTCCCCATTTTAAAATTGCGTTTTGGTAAAATGTGTCTCGACTTACGTTATCTTGACTAATGTTGCCAGTCTTGGAATCACCTACGACGTAACTTTTGAGGATTACTGCATTGGCTCCGTGATGGTGAATTTGATGTGACAGGAAATAAGGTAGTGTAAGTGCCCAAAGAGGGAGGAATCGTGTTCCTCCTTAACATCGGTAAATTTCTACCCGACTGCACTGTGTCACATGTAACTAATATTATTCGTTAAGACACAGTGGCATATGTCATGAGGCCGCAAAGATGTTATTTCACAATGTACAGGAAAATTATTTAGACGAAAGGTATGTCACTACCGAATATTATACTATATTTTTCGAGGATCTGTTAAAGTACACGATTTCAGAACCCTACATTAAATGGCACTGGTGTCTGTGCCACTTCAGATGTTCGCATTGGCATTATGTTCTATTCACTAAGAGCTAGAACCTTGGCTGCGTAATACGACAGCCAATAGCAATAGGGGGTTAGGTGTCAGCCTTCTTTCGAAGCCTCCAGTTATCACTTGGCATTCTTGCGAAAACTTTGTGCCCCGAGCAGTCAGTGTAGTGCTGGCACTTTTTTTATCTTAGCTTAATGAAAGTGGGTGGTTCGTAAAACATTAAACGCTTGACAGCACTCGTGAATTCGGTTGTGTACCGCGTGACCCGACCGGAACTTGCAGAGCAGCAGACGACTACATCTGGGTCAGTCCACCCCGTAGCTTAGCGTTATTCTGAGTAGTTTTCACCAAAGCTTCACAAGAAAAGAAACAGGTTATATTAGTGGTAGACAAACAAACAAGTTGGTAGCAAATTGTTCATATCAGTTTCGTAATCCATCGTTTGTTGGTTCACAGTACACACGCGCACACCCATTCCCTGCTGCAGTAAGCTTATCTTTCCTTATTAAAGAACGTGAATAAGCTAACGGGACGTTTCATGGTGAATCTGTGTTGTTAAAATTACCAAGTCACATACAGGGTTATCTTAGAACCATATGAGTCATCACGTTAATCGTAACCAGTTTTTATATTCTGCATTTATCCGGTTTACATCTCTGTCAGTTTTACTGGCTGATGGTGTAAGTGGGTTTCCTCAGGTATTGCAGGCAAATATCGAAGTCGTTCCTTGCAAAAACACATGCCAATGCGGGGTTCTTCCCGTTCCGTCCTACATTATGATTCACTAATCTCATGAAAAGGTATGTGATCATAAAGTTAATACACGTAGCCCTTGTTTTACGCCCGTTTGTTTTATGCATTTTCGCTTTAACACCCTTTGCCAGTTTACACCACTTCCTAATTTGCGCTCTTTCATTTTCAGTTTAATGCCCTTTGGCTGGCTGTGCACTGTGACGCTGCCGGGAGGGTACGAATCTCACGGCGCAGATCAAAATTGGGAGATTGCGCGCTCACCGCGCGTTCACCTGTACTTCAGACCACGTGGTTTCTTTGCATTTATTTAGGCATTTTTAACCTACAAACGCCACGATGACACAGCCAATCGAAGAACAGAAAATGACAAGCGATGAATAATCACAGCAACAATCTTACCGGTAGTAATATGCACTATTTGTGGGTAATAAAGTGACTGTGTGGTAAAGTCTGTGAGAGTAAACTTGATTATCCATGGCAGCGACGATATGGAAAATCTACCATCTGTGATAAGCCTAGCATCTACGAAGTAGGCTGGAACAAAAAGACTGAGATGACGACGAATAAAACAACCCCTAGCCTAACCATCATCGTACCTACTTGTATTAAACTGGCACGACCAAAGACCTAAACTAACCGCAGCTAGAATCGTAACGAAGGTAATAAAGTGACGGAGTTGGAGGGGCTGTAAGAGTGAATTTAGTTATCCGTGACAGCGAAAATACGGAACATGTAACATCCGTGACAAGTGTATGCAAGTTGTTTACAATTCGTTTTCAATTTACATAGGCTAAAAATTACCGTATATTCTCGAATCTAATCCGCACTTTTTTTACAGTTTTAGAGGGCTAAAAAATCAGATGCGGATTAGATTCGCGGTCTAGAGCTGGATTTTGGAAAAATGATTGAGCTGCTATACAATATAACAATAACGTAATTAACGTAATTAATAAACAACGTAAGAACAATACAATACAATAATCTATTATTTTATTATTTATTATTATAATTTATTATTCATCAGACTCGCCGTCATCACTCATAATTCGAGGAATGTTCAAAGATCTGGCCTTCTTTATCGCCTCCTCGCGAGTAGATCATAACTCACAAACAGTCCAGTCTTGCGTTCTCTTGAAAAAACGTGAAGACTGCATCATCAATTTCAGGAAATCGTCCTTTCTTGGGTCCAGTGAATTTCCTTCGTGACGCCTCACACCCGCTGATCGCTGCCTTGTGTTTCCGCCATAGTCGAACGTTGCTTTCATCAACTCCAAAAATTGCAGCGGCTTTGCGGTTTCCATTCTCCTCTGCGCACCGAATAACTTCACGTTTGAACTTTGCCGTATATGAGAGTCGTTTAGATTTCAGGTGTCCCTCTTCCATAACTACGGTACACGACAAATTGGAACAAGCACCTCCCACGTTTCAACAACTAAAGATCAGCTGGCTTCAGACGAGATTGCGCACGTCTGTTGAGAAAGGCCCCGCCTCTATCGATATGACTCATCGGCCACAGGCGTAGCGTCGGAGTTTAACGCATTGGTAACCTCCAATATTATTCAATCAGTCGCCCCGTGGGCAAGGGGTGGTTGAAGGAAAGGTGCGGATTAGAATCGCGAACTAACTTTTTTTCGTTTAAGATGTCGCCAAAAACTGGGTGCGGATTAGATTCGAGAATATACGGTAATATTAATTGCCTATTTCCATATGAACATCAGTAACACAATAATAATATAATAAATACATGTGCATATACCTCATGTGAACAGGATGTCATTGGTAAAAGCTTGTCCCTAATCCTCACTATTCCATCACTTATTAAGGGAATATCATTTTTATTTACACCTTTTAATTTGCACCCACTTTTTCAGGAAAACAACAAGGGCTACGTGTATAGCGATGTTCAGTAACCTGCAAGCTGCCAACTATGAATGATACGGAGACTTTATCTGTAAGGGTTGAAATTTGAGTCGAATTACACTTTAGCCTACGAAACACCCACATAAATTTATAACCAATTTTGACATCCAGTATCCCTTTTTCGTGCTACATTTGTTGCACACCTCATCATCCCTGATTTGATCAACTTACTAATATTTGGCAATTGGTATATGTAATGGAGCGCCTCGTAGGTCTTCCTGTTGTCCTGCTCTCAATGCCAGCATTTTAACATTGTATCCTTCCTGCAGAGGCTTCAAACTGTACACGTAGCCGCTGGTATTTAAAACACTGGGTTATATCCACCTTTATCACAGTGGCTGTTCAGGTTTTGGACTTCCCGTTCCTCATAGTGCCAGTCTGAGAGGAAGGAGATATGGTTCAGCCACCCACATCCGTCTGGTACATCGGGTATTGGCCTGTCCAATCTTATCCGCGGAGGCCTTACTCTTTCCCTCACAGCAAGCAACACGGGAAGTGACCATTAGTGTTAGTTTCCTGTTCGAATGAGAGCACCGATCCAAATATAGAACTCTAGCACAGCGCAGCACAGCACAGCAGAGCGCAGAAAGCTGGCTTTTGTAGCTTCACGTCACGTAATTGCATGCTACTTATGTTAAAGAGCTTAATTTAGGGGCATTAATTTTAAACTGTGTCGTGAGAGGTAACGTTGTCGACCATAAATTCAACTTCCATAAATCTACACACGAGAAAATGAACATTTCTGTAACACCATCGGCTATCCAGATTTTAGGCCTATTTTTCGTGGTTTACCTCAGTTTCTGCCACATAATGCTTGCAAATACGAAGACTCGGTCTTCTGAGATGCTACCCCGTGTAGACTGGTAAATGTTTATGATGTCAGAAGCTAATATTCTCAGAAGGCTTGAATCTTTAGGATTGCTGCTGTGAAGCCTCGGATCTTCTCTTGGAAATACTTTCAAACAGGCCCCAAGAACTTCTTTCGAAATTTTTACGATCGGCCTATCTCGTTCATTGATGTATAAATCCTTCATCTGACATAACATCGTAACACATAATGAGTGGTAACCGATGTAGACGTGCAGTCGGGGATTACCCGATAGCAGTCTCGGCCGGACGACCGGCTGCACCGGTATAGCCCACAGCCCACGGTCGCCTACCTCCAGATCCATTTCTGCTATCCTGTCATAACACTTTCGCGTATTATTCGACACTGTGTAACTTCGGCAGTTAAGACGACGTCTTTAAATAACCCAAAAATTAATTCCATCGTACGATATTGACGATTAAAATCCTAATTAGTTCCTTTGCACGGAATGGGCTAACCTGCAACGGATAGTAACACGTCTTAACATTTACGTAGTGCGGCGTAAAATAACGCATTGTGAATTTTCTGCTACAGACCGCAATTTTGCAAGCAGTGCCCTACATCAAGAGAATGTAATTGTGTGACATGGGCTTGGCTATTAGTTGATAGCAGTTCCCACTTTTTAGGGGTTCTTAGGAAGCAGAAAAACAACATTCGTGTGGAGACCACAGTCCGTCACTATCACCGGCTGTGACGTAGTTTCAGCAACTAAACCGTCTGTCGGATTTTTGTGAAATTCCGTATAGGATTTCTTCACAAAAACTTGAGTAAGCACGAGTTTCGTGAAAATCAACTCGCTGACAGTCATACTTTACCTCTGGACGTAAGTAAGTTTTTGTCCGTATGTTTTACGTTTTTCGTCCAGCTTGGATAAATTTCTGTACAGAAGATGTCCACAAAAATTTGTCGAGGGGTAATGAGTTTTGTGAAAATCGGCGCAGTAAATGTCATACTTCAGTTAAGGACATAAATGAACTTCTGTCCTTACTTTCCACATTTGTAGTCCGGTGGTGGAGAAATGCGGTGTCGGAGATCTGCACATAATGCTGCTGAGCATTTGCGAGTGTCGTGAAACGGAGGGTCATAATTTCCCTATAGGCGTACGTGCAATTACACTTACGCCTCTACCTTGCAACCGTATTACGTAGTGAAATTAAAGAACGCTTTGGCAAATTCTGTGTGCTACATCACGGAGTACACCATTTGCTAAACTTGTTTGTTTAAAGGTGAGACTTGACACCAAAGGAATAAAATTGTTATCGAATATCAAGCTGGTGAAACTAGTTGTTTTGGAATATCAGGTGTACCAAATTAGTCAAAGATCAGAGCAGAGATGTACGGCAAGATGAAACACGTCGTAAGCAAATCAAAGCATCTGTGATTAAAGAGAAAAGTGGTTGGCCAAGCTGAAAGGAACGGACAGTGAGAAACCAACGGGCCAGGCCGTACCGAGATGTATGTAAGTCATTCAGAAGACGATGTGAATTCGGAACAGGCTGGAGTCCAAACTTTGGAAGGCAGAAGTGTCCATGAACTTACTTTGGCTTCTGGAAAGTCAGTAGCCCCGTTGTACGGTCACTTTACCACTTTACCATGAGGTAGGTGCACGTACATGATTTGCGGTGAAAGAGGGGGATGTTTAAACGTTGACAGATGGCGGAGAGCCTACAGCATGGATAAGGGTAGAAGAGGATGGGGTTAAAAGGTCTTCTAGTGCAAAGTAACCCCCAACACGTATGGGATTCTGCACATCTAACCTTAACTTGGCTGACAGGAGAGGGGGGGAAATGGAGACGTGATCAATCAATGTGTTTCGGGTGAGGGGGGTAGCGGGGGAGTCTCTTCTGTCCCCAAGGGACGGTGCTAGCGCCATTCAAAGTGGACATCCGTCAGCTCAAAGTTGTGACACTTGGCAGAGCACAGCAAGACTTAATCAATACAGCGCTTTCTCACAACGGAAACCAGATAGATTAGATTCTGTCGAAATAAGTGTGAAGCTGGATTAATCAAGTCACATTAGCCATGGTAGGTGTTCAAATTTACATACGGCTCTATTTCAAGCTATATCCGAATGGGAAGAAGTAAAATAGTCCAAGAGTGCAGATAATTGTTTCGTACGAAGCACTGAGTGTTGTCAGGTAGAGGTCTCCTCAGCCGATCCCTCATCCAGAGGAGTCCTACCGACTGTGTGTATCTGTCTGTGATCAAGAAACCTCAACAATGAGACGTCCTAGGCCCGAGTAGGGCTGTTGCGCCACAATCAAAGAAGCAGTGAAGTATGGACCATACATAATGTAGAGCATTTTATGACTGTGCTTTATGGCAGGAATAGTTCTGAAGACCTCAGTATAATGCACAGTTTTAACGGCACTAAATGTGGTCGCGGACAGCACTGTCGAAACCATAGTCAGATGTACCTTACGAAATCAGTAATTAGGTGCATATTTTTGTTTGAATTGCACACTTGCACTGCTGTACTTTTTTCCCCATTTCGATAGCTTGAATGCGAGCAAGCTGAAATGGCAGCGGTAATGCTTGTCACTTCTCTTGCGGAGGTGACTTCTTATATCCTCGGCCGGCACACCGATTATCTTCGTTCAGGTTTTTCGTGGTTGTCTTTAAGTCCCTCCAGGCAATGCTTAGCTCGTACTTCTAAATAGACCACAACCGCTTCCATCCAGAACATTTTTAATTCAGTATTCACCAATCGTTGTACAGTTATGTTTTAGACGCGTTCGCCCGTTAGCTTCGTCATGTCTGTCTGTCCGTCCGTCCGTCCGTCCATCTGTCCGTCCGCATGGAGCTCCCACTCGACGGATTTTCATGACATCTGCTATTTTAGTATTTTTCGATAATCTGTCGAGAAGGTTCAAGCTTCATTAAAATCTGACAAGAATAATGGGTACTTTACATGAAGACGTACGAGTTGTACATGTATGATAACATCTCGCTGGGAATTCTTCTTAGAATGAGAAATCTTTCAGAGAGAATTTGTAGACAAAATCAAAACACATTATATGTTCAATAACTTTTTCCGAAAATCGTGCCGTTTATGAGGTAATGTAGAAAAATATGGTAGAGCCAGAGGGGCCACAGGTGACAATATAATACGGCACATTCGCTTTGCATGCTTGATAACTAAGGCCACAGATGCAGACTCCCAGAATATGTAATACTGCTTTTCCATGGCAACAGTGGTTTCGCGAACGCGCCTCAATGTTACGTTTATACTTGTACGTACATTGCCTGTCTTTTATGTGTTTGAAGAAAACTCCGAACACATTATAAGGAACAAATTGATTCCGGTTTTATATCGTTCGTTTAAACGTCGTTCGGCCTGATATTCGTTTGTGTAATTGTTACGTTACTTGTGGCCACATTTTCATGGGTGCGTTCTGTCGAAATCCGTTGTACTCTACGTAACTTCAGACAGCAGAACATTGTAATCTGTTTGGCAGCCATCAGCTTAAATGTGCAGAAACACATCGGTGCGAGAACGAAGTAGCAAAGGTGCTGCCGTAGGGTGTTGGTTCTTCGTGCAATTCTGTGCGGTCAGTCACAACCGTGCAGTCCAGAAGCATTTGTCTCATTGTGATAGTTGCTGATGTATATGTATGTATACTGTTAAAAATTAGTTGTTTTGCAATGGACAAATGATTTTGCTCTTGTGATTATGTTACTGAGCGGAATGCCTACCGCCCAGGCTGCTATTTAACGCTGTTTTCAGAACGACTTAACAACGTGGCCTGTGACGTATATCCGTGACTCATTGCTAAGGGAAGTCAAACCTCTTCCACTTTCCTCCGTTCCTCTCGCCGTTGCCTCCGCCCTACCACTGCCTGTAGGTTTGGTTTATATTTCGAAGGTTCTCGGTTTGAAAGTCAGGCATAATAATTTCTCTCTTGAGCGATGTTACGTTGTTTTCCCGAATGTTTTCATATGAATAACGTTGCATAATCGTAAACGAAGCCTTCATTAATGCCCATCTAGTGGTAACTGTCACTCCAGCCAATCCCACTTCTCTAGTTGAAAGTGTCATTAAATAACCTGTAGTAATACACTGAAACACAAATTCACAACATATTTATGAACATGAAGCTTGCTGTGTTCTTGGGTGTGACAGCGTACAATCTGGTAGAAGTTTTCGAATGAGTCACAGCATCCTGCTGCGTCCATCGTCAGGGTAGAGTATCAGTATACGATCATGAAATTTGTCCGTATATTTTACACCGATCTTCTGAAACGTCAGTATAGTTTAACTAGACTACACGACTTGACACCCAAGAAGACAGCAATCTTCGCAGTCGTCGCCATAACTTCAGATCTCACGTTACCAAGAGCGTTGTAACACAAGCAACATAATCTCTTGTGATGAATTGTTTCTGAAAGACTCTAGTTCCACTTTTGCTTGAGAGCGTTCTATATTAAATCCGTTACATTGGCAGCATTTCCATATACACACCTACGCCCAAAATCAGGTAGGAGCACTTGTTCTATATACCGGATGTAACCGCTTCAAAACTCGGTAAGGGTAAATTCTGTCCGGCTGCAGTTCTTTCGAAGTTTCCTTTAGTCTCTTCAAGCCTATTATTTTATAATGGAGTCTACTTCTGAACATACCACGACCGTTTATACCCCTCTTCCTTACCAGCTTATCTAACCAACTTGTTGTCTCGTAGCAAACCCTGCCGGTTCGAACCACTGATACCTAAGCATGTCATTGGACACATTTCTCAGTCCACCCACTTTCCCTCCCTACAACCTATATCTCAAGACCCATCGTAATGTTATTCCTCCACCTCATTCTTGGTCTCTGAAATTTCCGTGTTTCAAGAAATTATTCTCTTGTGCGATATGATGTGTACTTTGATAGAAGTACTCCAACGTTTCGCAGGTACCTGCCACCCCCAACGTCTACTCTGAAGATGGAGGCAAAAGGTTCACGAAATACTGGTACCCATTTACCGTAGTACACCGCCTGCTCATCCCGGAAGTCCACAATATTGATAACGCCATGAGAATGTGAAATCCCACTTTTCCAGGGGCTTTTAACCAGTATTTTGTATGTACTTTTGTCTTTCCCATCCTGCACGTAAGCGCAGACCATCGTATCACTGTCTTCCTAACATTGATACGTGGCCTGTATAAACCACGACATTCCTCTTTATGTGGTATCATCATTTGCTCCTTGAATTCGTTCTGCTATGTTTCGGATGTTTTCTTAGTACCGTAGCCCCAGCTTTCCTAACGTGTGTTCTTTCCACGAATTAAGGTACAAAGATTTACAATTCCTGGTACATAATCATTGCGCTATCATTCGACACTAAATGGCCTCTGCAGCTGATACAGCGTCTTTAAGTACGCTGCCTTCCTGACTCCTCATCGTATGCTGCAAGTGTTTGTCAGTGTCACTTTGCTCCTGTCAGATGCCCATACGTGTGGGATAATCAGCAGTCTTGAGGATCTTGATTACAAGCCACCCTCCTCTTTTGTTGGACGTAATCCATAATCTGTACCGAGGTTCCCCTCTCTGTGTGGAGTTCTGCAGACGATCGAGACCCGCTTCTTCATCATCTTGCTTTGGGCGCTGGCTTGCACCCTACCTAGAATATTGCCGTGGAGGTTTTCCGTGGAACGGGCAGCACGTTTCTTTGATAGGGCTGTGAAGGGCTCCAGTAGTACAGAAACATTTAAATGACGGTGTATAATTGAACACTTCAAATAACTCTCCACACCATACGCGAACATTATACTAATTGGCATTGGCTATTGCGTATTCGGAACACGCGAGTTGTGATTAATAATCTAGTGGGGCTTGCTTCGCCGTTGCAGGACAGATCTCCTTTATTTTACGATTGTCATCTTTTCGTACCTTCGGTTCGTGTGAACGTGCCTCCAGACTATCCGTGCTTCAACTCATGCTTGTGCTCCGATATGTATTTCCGTAAATGTGGAAGGTTTCGCGAGCACGAGCCCGAGCATCGTTATCCACTGGAGCCCTGGACTTTAGTGGCATAGAGACGCTACTTTAAAGAGAGGCTCGCCAAGGAGCAGTGCTGTTTGAGTATTACCAGCCACTGAACGAGCGGTCTGTTCACAGCTAGCAACAATCAGTCCGAATATCACGAGCATAAGCACGAGTAAACTATAGTTTGGACGTGGCGTTCGGCATGTCACTGTGGGTGCGCTTATCAGCATAATGATTTGAAACTGACAGATGACAAGGCAACTGTGTATGTTTGCTGAGTACGAAAATGTGAAGCATATCTTTGAAACTTGGTACCAACAGCTCTAACTCTCCAAGCTGGCCTATGTGCGGTAAGCAGTTTGGTCTGCTGTAGCTCTAAGTGGACCTAAAACAAGGCTGAAAGCAGTAATCGAATGATTCGCATTGCCCTGGGGTAAGGGATGGAAAGCCTCGAGCATTTCCACTAGAACGGCCGGATCAGGCGTGGCTGTGCAATATCTGATATTCTGGAGGTTGGGGTTTTGAATCTGAGCCTTAAGATCGGATATTCTAACTAAGCGTTATCGTAATCTCCTCAGATCACATGTACTTATTCTCTATCATTCATAATTATTCCACAATTTCCCACTCTTCATCCACTGGCTGAGTAATGCTGTCACTATGCCTAAACACCACGCGATGAAGGCAGTGGAGATAAAAGTTCTGCACATTCCTAACCTCGGCAATAGACGGAGTACAGTCATCACCTTTGTTCTGCATCTGGTTTGATCAAGGACAGCAGGCATGGTGTTTTTAAATAAAATTCTTGCATTTGCGGGAAATCGAACCCCGGGTCGTCCGTTACAGGCGAAGGCTTCACTTTGTCGCCTGGAGGACAGCCCTGCGAGCCTGTGATGCTGACATGCCGTGCGTCAGATTACCTGGCAAATTTCACTCGTCTTCCTGCTGCTCGATGTCAACACCTTGCCTTCCTCTGCACGTAGCCTCGGGTCGCGGATATGGCGACGAAATTGCTCTGTCTCGTGCAGACTCGAAGCGGCTGTTGTGTTAGTGCTGCGTAGCTCCGGATAATAGGCAATTCAATTAATTCATTAGTTGGTTGACTCACGGGTTTTCTTTTCGCAGTTAAGTGAAGGACTGGCTACGGGTTGAAATACTTGGTTTCGATTACCGGCAGAGACAAGGAATTTTATTTTTCAACACCGCGCCCAAAATGACCACGTAATTTGAAATAAAAAATTTTTAAACTTATAATCTCTTTCGCTTTCACACAGTTAAGAATTCATTCTACCTACTTTCTAACGGAATAAGATCCACCAACATATTTAATAATTTGTTTGTTGTTGACTGTAAATCGGAATCGAAATGTGTATGAAACTGTCGTTTCGACGTCTCTTTATGCGGGTTAAAGTGTTTGTTAACAGGAAAATAATATAAATGAAAGGAAATGTGAAATAAATTAGTTCTTCAGAATTTTATGTTTGCCCTGAGATTCATTCAGTTGCCATGTTTAAAACAGCCCGAAAGTAAATGCTATTCAGAGCCAGTTGAAACCAGTCCATATTCTGATACCCTCTTTCTTTAAGATTCGTTTTAATATTATTCTCCCCTCTACGCCCAGTTTATTGTGATGTACCTTAACGTGATACAGTCAACCAAAGGACAGGAGTCTCATTCACTCCGGCCTCCCGCGTACTTCCGTATATTTTCGTCCAGTCGCCTACTTGTTCTCTTCATAGAGATGTTGGTAGTAACAAGTAGTGTTTGCTAGCGATAAGCCTTTGGGTTGGTTGATATACCAGAGGGCGCCGCAGGGGAGTACAACAGTAGACAGTAAAGAGGAAGCATCGAGCACTATCATCTCCAACGTCCATGGGAGGTCTTTCCGTGGTCTCGGTACGTATAGTGTTTTCCGCAGACGGTGTGCATACACAGGCCAACCCTCAAAATGGAAGGCCACCCCATGTTGGCTGTCCCATCTGTTTATTTAGTATATTCGCAGCTGTCCTTCACAGCCGGAGACCATTTCTGCCACCTGTAACCTGAAGACAGGGAATAGTTAAGGTGTAAAGTAAAGTAAGTAAAGTTTTCCCTATATCAGGCCATGAAGGCCCAAAGGGGGAGTAGAGGTATAGCTCTACTCATTCTTGACCCCGGCGCTAGTTGGGGGTGAGTGGTCAGCACCACGCCCCGGCCGCTTTAACCCCCGGGAAAGTCCCGGTACCCATTGTATAGGAGGCTGGGTAGGCCCCAGGGCCGGTCTGGACGTATGCGAAAAATCTCGCCCCCACCGGGATTCGATCCCCGGACCGTCCAGCCCGTAGCGAGTCGCTATACCGACTACGCTATCCCGGCCCCTAATTAAGGTGTACAGAATATAAATACATACTTAGGGCTGTCACGGAGGATAAATGTAAGCACATTACAATGGTTAATAATTCCAGATAAGGCAGGAACAGTGTTCTTGTTCGCAGCTTTGGGTGTAAAATGTGTGAATAAGTAAAGAAGGCAGATAGCGCCTCCAATTCGTCGGTGTTTACCAATCGACACGACGTTATATGCCAGAAGACTTGAATCTGCAAATTGCCAGATGTACATTTCAAAAAACGCTCATAAGTCCGAGTGAAGGTACAGTTTGTACAGTGGGCCCAATGTACGAGTGCAAAGAACGTTATACAGGTCGGTTTATTTCAAGGGAAAAATCAGTTTCACGGTTGTAACGCGGGTGTTAATGGTTACTGTCACTTAGATCTTGGTACGTATTATTACCATTCTCACAAAATACTTTCTGCATAGGGACTTGATAAGAAAACACTCGCTGAATTGAAAGAGATTATATCTGGGTAATTCAGTGACTGTTACAAACCAAGTAATTATTCGAGTCTTCCTCGAAAAGTTTATATATTTCTTATAAATTTCCTGTTATGTTCGAGGTATCATGATAGCCATCACAAGAGCCCGGTTTGACCTTACTCTGAATCGGAGAATCTTTCCAATCCAAGGGATTTGGATTGAATTCGTAATAGGCTGCATTTAACGATGATTCGTTGTACGTAATAGCAATTGGCCTACTTTTCATACCTGGCGGATGTCAACTCGGTCCTTCTTGAGGTTGCTTCTCTTAAACGTTTCAGTAATAGGCTCAAGAAGTGTAGCCGAGGATCATAGACCCTTGCCATAGTTGTAGAGTATTTGGTGTTTCGCGTGTAACCTGCTGTCGATCAACAGCTGAAGTTGCTTATGGCTTTACAACGGTGTAAACTATAGTGATGAAATCAGTCGCCGTGTAAGCTTGAAGTCCACGTAATCTCCATTATCGTGGAAACGTCCTGGTAGAAGAATGTTTCTTGAACAAAAATTAAGCATGAAACAAGATGGGCAGTTTACGTATAAGCGTAACATTAAGGTGCGTTCACGTAACCAATGTTGCCGTGAAAAAGCAGTAAGTAATATATTCTGAGTGTGTCTGTAGCCTTAGATATCCAGCATGCAAAGCGCATGCGCCGTATTTATTTTCATTTGTGGCCTGTCTGGCTGGACCATATTTTTTCACATTATCTCATAAACGGCACATTTTCGAGAAAAAAAACTTATTGAACATAAAATGTGTGTTTTGTTTTTCTCTACATCTTTTCTCTGAAAAATTTCTTATTCTAAGAAGAATTCAGCGAGATATTATCGTAAATGTATATACGTCTTTATGTAAAGTCTTGTCAGATTTTAATGAAAGTTGAATTTTCTCGACACATCTTAGAAAAATACTCAAAAATCAAATTTCACGAAAATTCGTCCAGTGGGAGCTGAGGTGTTCCATGCGGACAGGCGAACGGACGGACAGACATGACGAAGCTAACAGTCGCTTTTCGCAATTTTTAGAAAGCGCCTAAAAGGTTAAACTGTAAATATCAATTAATATACGGCTATGACAAGGTCACAAGTGCACGAAGAACGAGTCAGAAATAGTTTCGAAGTAGACGCAAACCTTCAGTTGTATGCGGGATTTAGTTCACGCCTAAACGCTTAATCAGTTGTTGGTGGTTATGAAGTATCGTGTGAAAATCTTGGAGATCCCCGGGCTAGAGTAGAGTATAATTAAACCTTTTGTTGAAGCCGAAAGTGCCGCTGCCATCTGGCAATGCGTTGTTTGATCCGTGGCTGGCACGCTTCGGGCAATTTTCGGGTGGAACCCCAATTGTAGGACGCGAGTTCGATCCTCCCCTCCATCACCAACCCTTGTATAATTTTATGACTAATAACTTCCCCTGCTCCCCTGTCCAAAAAATCCTATACGTATGTGACGTAATATCAGGGGTGTAAATATCTGGGCCTTCGTCATCCTACGTGCAAGTCTGTTAAGTCCTGGTCTTTAAGGAACAGGACTAAATAGACTTCGGAATGAAATTGCAGCGTAGACTTACGGTGAGTCGTACTATCCAAATTAGGCTCGAGAGTTGATCTCGGGCCCCCGTACTGCCGCTGGGACCAGACTGCTGTCCTTTAATAGGACGCAATCCAGGGTGGTCATGGCCTGCTTACTGGACATAACACCTTGAGAATACACCTCCACATTATGGGACTGAGTGACAGTCCCTTGCGTATGAAATGCGGAGCACAGGAAGAGACCTCAGCTCATGTTTTGTGCGAATGTGAAGCTTTGGCGACACACAGACACATTTATCTGGGTTCTTTCTTTTTGAACCCTGAAGATATAAAAGAACTAAGTCTGGGGGCGATCTGGACCTTTATTACAAAGACAGGGCTCCTGTGACTTGGACTTTAGTTAAGGGGCACAAAGGGCCTGTCAAAGGCGTACGTGCATCGGGACCGTAAGGGCCCGACCCATATTTATACTCATACTCATACTCACTATCCAAATTAAGTTATTCCCGCGCCGAATTTCAATTTGTGTATCCGAATTGTCTGTGTAGAATGAATCCAATAAATGCCTGTAAATGGTAATAAAAGGTACTTATGTTTCCAGAAACGTAAATCAGTTTGCCTGTAATTCATAGCGGTAGGCAGGCATCATAGTAAGCACCGTCACTTCACTCTGGACGCCCTAATGTGCTAAGTGATAAGTCTGAAGAGTGAAATGCTGTCGCACATGCGCTTGCCACAGCGCTTGGCGAGCGCCGGGGGAAGGGGGGGGGAAGCTGGACCTTAGTTTTTCCTATTTTTCCCCCACGTTGCTTGTGTTCACAGTAGGCCTGTCATCAACATTCTTTTTTGTTTTCCGAGTGTTGTAGAGTTTAGTGCCGAGGAGACTTCTAAAGCTTCGCAACGAGAAGTAATGGGAGCTATTTTTCTACATAGGTACAAGTATAGGAGATACGTCAAGGTGATTCTGCGCTGCTCCCCGTCACGGCGTCATCATTTCTTCAACACAATCCACCCACGCGGTTGAGACCATTCCGTTCGACAACATAACAAACACTTCGTCATGCAACTTCCTCTTCTTATCCAACTCATTCCACCATAATCTCCATTTTTGTTTCGGTCACTGGTTCTGTTAACGACACCACTTCAACTGCGTAGGTTATACAGCGCCAAATGATGCGCTGTTTGTGAATGATAAATTCGAAGTTAGGGATGAAATATTGTACACAGAACATCAGGATAATTGGTCGCCGGGCTGAGGTTTGAACCCCGGACATTACGAACACGAGCAGGAATGCTGGCTGTTCCCACGCGACAAGTGACATGACCTTGGTGTGAACTTAGTTGTACGACTGACAGATATACCCTCGCAGTTAATCGGTTGCATATTTGTCGCAGTGTGTAGTGTGATATATCAGGGCATGTTGTCAAGTGACCCGAATGCTTGGAAGATTTTTATAACAAGTGTACAAATAAGAACAGCCCTCCTCATTACAGGAACTGAAACTGTGCATTTTAAAATTAATTGAAGTTACTTTTTCTTCGCCGTGAATTGACACATGTACCAGAGGCAGTGCCGTGGCTGGGGGCCTAATTGTGATCTTCTAGTACTAGTGAAACACTGGCAGCTTTCTGATGCGTCACTGTTCATCCACTGTGAATAAAATTTTTTGTTTTGGTTTTTCTTACGTCATGTAACCAACTACATGGACCAGAGTCCGTTTAAATGTGATAATTGCTCAGCTAGCCTAAAATTTTCGTCGCTTCATCTTGTTACTCATGCGACCCTATACCCTATTTTCAGCCAATTGTGTCTAGTCTATGCATTCAGACGGTATTTCTGTAACGTCCATTTTAATATTATTATCCCATCTGCGCATAAGTCTCCCTGTGGTTTCTTCTTTTCAGGTTCTGCGATAAAAATTTTGTATTCGATTCTTATCTTCTCATGCGTGCTGCATGCCCAGCCCATCTCCTGCTCGTTGATTTCATCACTGAAGTAGGTAGTATTTGTTGACGAATGTACCTCAACACAGTACTTTTTCCATCCTGGTGTTACTTCTTCTCCCTTAGGTTTATATCTTCTACTTTGTCACGAAATTACTTGCAGCGGAATCCCATGGCATGCCTTGTTCTAACTTTATACTGTAACTGTGCCATGTATAAATAAAAATTTGCCTGTAACCTGCACTAAGTGTACGTTGAGCTAATGTTAAAAGAGTTATCTGTGTAAAGAAGCCAGACTATTCGTTCCTAAGTTCAGCCTTCCATTCTCTGATTGTCAGATACGGTAGTAATATCTTTCGTACTTGAATGATATTTTTGTTCTTTCTCTAGTCCCTGCATCAAATTACTTCAGACAGGCATGACTGCGCCCTGTCTTGTCTTTCGTTCTCAGTATCTCATAATAATCACGTTTTGTTCGACGTTCGTAACACCTACAGTCGATGTAGCCGGGTCACTGTCTCAATTTTAGAGTCAATTTCTGTGTTGGATATCCCTGTTTCTCAAGAATAAACCCCGGTACAATATACGTCTTCCCTCTTGCACCATCAACCCTCCTCAGTTCAACCCTTCACCTTGGGGTCTCCCAGGGCAATCTAGACACTCTTCTACGAGCCTTCCACCGTTGAAGCTTCCCATAGGACCACCATCGTATCAGATCTGGACGAAATGCAGGTACCCTTAGCTTAGCACTGACCGACCGACTTACGTCACGCAAAGTCAAACAACTAGAGTCAAAAACAGAAGATAAAGTGGGTTTGAGGTGAGAAACATTGTTCTGGGGAGTTTACAGCGTCGTTCTCTGGGGTAAACGTGTAACTTGAATAGTAAAGAGGCTGCAGTTTCTCAAGCACACAAACCAGGTGCTTACTGGCTGAAACGCTTGGCCTAAATTTCACTTCATTTCTTCCCTTTGAAAATTAAATGAAAATTAAACTTGTCTGTGGGATTTTTCCGATGATTTGGAAACATACCAGCCTGCCTGACCAACCAACCAACCAACCAGCTAAAACTAACAATGTAACCAATTTAATAGAGGAGAATCCTACTGAGAAGCTAATAACACATAGTTAGTTGTCGGCGTCATACCACGGAGGTGCGAGTTCTATCGCAGGCCGGACCATGTGAGATCTGTGGTGGACGAAGTGCCAGTGGTACAGGTTTCTCTCGGAGTACTTCGTTTTTCCGTTGTCAGTGTCATTCAACCAATGCTATTTTTCCTTGCTTTCCATTCCCTCTACCTTTTCATCCCATTCCATCGTATCCCAGGTGTTACTAACCAGAAAATACTACGTGACCTAACCTGCATAAACTATGTATTTCCTTGTTATGTAATAAACTTACTTCACACTTCCAAATCGGCCTCTTTTGCTGATCACTTTGTTTGCAGATTCTGTTATGTTCTTCTCTCAAAGCATATCGATCTGCATTGTACTATAAAGAAACGTAGATCTGCTCGTAACTATTTTAGAACTGAATAATACACGTATGTCTGAAACAGTTTAAGTGTTTCCTGGTTTTGTCTTCCATGTCTCCACATACTGAGAATGTAGAAAACCACAATCTGCTTTATTTACGCCCATGATTTACGAAGGAGTTTGGTTTTGATGTAGCATAGCTGGGGGCAGGGAGACGGGGAGCTAGGACGATGTTTATACCAGAATAGTGGGGCAATAACAGAGTAATCGGCTAGCAACCTCTCTCAGCACTGAAACTGCTATGGTCTGTATATTCCTAGCCATCATCTCTCTATAGAGCTAGTACCAAGGGACTGACTGAAGCAGATCAGATCTCGTCCTTGGTCACAGCTGGTAGTAGAATAGAGGTACACATAGGGGTGGATGGCTCCAGGGTGGTTTGTCCCACTGGGAGCATAGGGGCCAGATTGAGCAGGGGTTGTATGTGAATACTACGTAATGAACCAGTGGGGTAGGAGCGTGGTGGGAGTCTTCAGTCAGGTAGGAAGCTGGCTGTTTGACTGAAGTGGTGGAGGGAGGGAGGGAGGGAGGGAGATGGTGTTCGCACAGCTTATGAATTTGGAGTAAGTGTGATATAAGGGATGGAAATCGTATTCCTCTCTGTGTCGAGTTTCGTGTCTTTTTCTTACTTCATATTTTAATTCCAAGTTTTCCTTCAAAAAAACAGAACCTTTCCCGAGTCTGTAAGGCGGTCTTCCAGAAGCCTGCGACCGAAGGCCCAACTCTAATCGTTTCACTTTTTTATTTAAAGCTTGCCTTCGATTTCTTCTTGCCATACCTGAGCATAGACATTCGCTGTATCTGAGCATGCGCCACAAAGGCATATAAGAGGTCACGGAGTTACAGCTCCACGATTTCTAGATCTAGACACTAAGGGTAGGTGAGTCATCTTCAAGTTTCGGGTGTTTTACCGTCCGAGAAGCATATCGTGGAGCTCATTTAGGTCCGAGGCTATGTGGTTCAACCGCCGAGGACATACTTCCAACTGCGTAATCACATATGATTTTTCCATCGAAAATATTTAATGGACGTTGTGCATCCTGTTGGCATCTCTTTTCATGCTACACGCTTTTAAAACATATTTAAACTCCTCTCTGAGTTCCTTGTAAAGTGCATGTTGATGTGCCTTGATCGTCTTATCTTCATGTTTCTGCTATTGTACCACGAGCCTAATTTGTAGACTGACTTGTGGCGTGAAGAATAATTACGTAATTTGTGAAGACTGGCTTTGAAGAGGCTGCAACGTAATGCGACGGTTCGAGTCCTGTACTGAGAACCCTCACTTCTCACGTAAAGCGCCCAGCCATGAATTTATAATTGAATGAGGAATGTAAATATTCCAGCTTCATAGTGTACCCCGAGTTGTGCTTAAGGGGACCGCGATTAGATAATTTTGGAGAGGGGGCCCGCATAATTAGCGAGTTTCTGTGGGGGGGTCAATGTTACACGAAAGGGCGAGAACCACTGGTTTAGCCTGCCACTCCGCAAGGTAAAACCTAAAGTAAAACGGGCGAATATAACCTGATTACTGATTAAAGTATTAATTTTCAGATATTTTGTTATTATCATAAACTTTCACGAGATAGCCCATATACTAATCTGAAGAAACATGAAAAACGGTAGAGAAACAGATATGAAATGCATTTAATAAATGGAGTAGATAGCTTTGTTTTGTTCCATAAATGCAGTATGAGTTAATATTTTCTTAGGAAAATAATTCATTCGAAAAAGATATGGAATTCAGTGCGATATTTGACAAGACATCTCTTTGTAGGTAGCCACACTCATGCAGTCACTTAATGATGATGTATCTGTACTTTGGCTGTAGCATTTTCAGTGTTGAAACCCCAGATTCGCTTCAGTTAGCAGAACCGAAATATGCATTCACCTTTCGTGACACTCGTCATGTGCAGATGTCGCTAAATTCCAGAATTTTATGTCATTTACTGTTGTTTTCATTGATAAGTCTGTTTGCAGGTTAAAAATCTCATTTTCTGTTTCACTCACATTATTCTTTAACACAGAAAAGAAATTCTGTACTCTCACTTATGTCCTTTTTTTAAACGGATCAATCATGAAGGCACATTGAACCTCGTGTGCTCAGAGTCTTCAGATATTCCATCCAGCTCCTTTCATGGCTTATAAACAAGCAGAATACCGACAGGCGTATCAAATGTACCTGCAGCGCGACTATGAACACTTGGGCAGTGGGTCAGATAACTACACTTTTCTTTTGAACAAATAAAGGACGCCAGTCGTTTTAGTGATGGCCTTGTTTTAACTTCGAGCCCAGTGTTCAACTCATTTAGTTTACGGTAAAATTTGTGAGGACAGTAAGATGTAGCAACCGGACAGTAAGATGTACCAACCGGACAGTAAGATGTAGCAACCACCGTTAATCTTTTAATTATGGACATAAATCAATTCTGTCCTGAAGAATCGTCAAAATTGCTGGAAGAATATCTTGTAACCTGAATAAAACGTTTCCTCTACTCAGCCTGTGGGCCTCAGTGTGTAGCACCAACCCTATGTAATGCGCGTCAGTTTCGTCGCAATATTTGAAGGGCTTTTGTTGAAGAGACCCAGCAAGGATCGAATGTACAATTTTTCTGCATAACAAACCTCGCATGTTAAAATCGGTAACTTGTGTACATACAGCTTGCTGAACAGTGGCACAGTGGTACTTAAAAAATTCTACAAGATTGGAATCTTCTTTTGCAAAGCCAAGTTAAAGTCAACGTTGGCATTTTTCAAGGCTGGAGCGCCATCTGTGGTGACTGACTCAAGTATCTCAGTGGGAGGATTTATTTCCAGAAGCTTTGAAATATGTCTTCACCTCTGGGATTCCTATGTAGCGGTGTTTTTTCAACAGCTCCTCCTTAATATTGCAATCGTTGAAGAGAGTCCGAATAAAAACAAGTAACTGAGACATGTCATAAGATATCAGTTGACTCATCTCGCTGAAGTCTAACAAATCCCCCAAAATTTAAAAATCTTGCCTCTGCTGTTAAGCGTCTTCGGACTACATTTCACTCCTCCAGTGGCAGTACTGACGAAGTAAGTGGACAGCATTAATTGCATTGCGTATTTCAGTTTTTATTTTAGATTCATTAAATAATGAATTTCGTGCCACTACCAGACTTTCCTTAATCACATTTCCAACTTCAAAGGGCTGCTGCTTCTTCTTCCTGGCCAAGATTTCTGTGATATTGTACGAAGCAATGGTAGCCGCTTTGGCTTTGTTAAAATGGGCTTGGAAAATATTGCTTGACGCGATCGTAAATTACGTTGCAAATCCTCAAGGTTCTTTTACGTATCTTGCTGTTGTCGGGACATTTATTTGTGCCGTCTTTTAGTACACGGTCATGAAATGTCTTTCACCATTCCGTTTGCTGCTAGCAGCCACACTGACGCTGCAACTCAGACACTCACATTTGTGAATAATATTGATGAAAAAATACTTGTTATCCAGTTTTTCATTGAAGTTATACACACGTCTTTTCGATTTATTCTTATTGCCACTGTACAGAGAAGTCAGTTTCTTTTCCCCCTGCAGAGGCACTCACAATGTAAAAACTTGTATGTAACGTGAAAACCACAAGGCAGCCACATAAACACTGACGTACAAATGTACAGCCATACGAGTTAGTACCGATAGGATGTCTACTGCAGTCTCTGCAGCTGAAGAGGTGGGCCTTCAGTTCGAAGATCCTAAAACACTAAACGTACTGTCTCCAGTGTGTTATGGTTCACATTGCGTGGGTTTTACTAGGTGTGATATTTTACACAGTCATACTGACTGTAAGACCGACTATGGAAATAATCAAAAGGAGCCACTGCTGGTGCAAGTCTTTAACTAGAAAACATCCCCGTAAAAATACACATCGGCAAGGGCCGACAAAGACTTTTAATTACGGCAAAGAACTACCGCTAACGATACGGATTTACAGTAGTGTAACCTGGGAATACACGTGTATGATATTGCTTGTAAATTTTCTTTCATAGTGTACCAAGAAATGGGTGGAATTGCTTCAAGCAGTGTATCTCGGAAATGCCAGGGAAAGGAGTAAAGGACATATTCTTATTTAAGATGTCTCCGTGGACAACATCACACAGTGTCACGGGCAACATGGGAAGGCCTACCAATTCCCAAATTCAAGGCATTATATGGCACTGTAGTTTGTTCCTTTCCCAGAACTTCGCGTTGGTGTCACATTGGTTCTGTTGTGGACAGGAAATTAGGCGGTACCAAAAAGGGGTGACCTCAAATCTATTGCTAATGTACGGAGGAAACTTGTGGTGTGTGTTGTGCAAATCGTGGAAAGGCACATTTAAAGTGCTCACAACTTCGGAGTTTTTCTTAATATTCACGAATATAAAATCTAGGGAAAGTAACGTAGCGAACGCGTCGGAAGTGCTACGGTCTGAGAACGTTTTTCTCACTTGTTCAGAATGTGGTAGTCGCTCTCTTGGTCAGTAATTACGATAACTTTGTTTCGTCTTCTCCGAGTTCCGTTGCTCCTCCTCCTTCCCACACTTCTTCTGACTTTCCTACACTTCTTCTGATTTTCTTCCTTCACATCAGGCGTGGGAGTTTGGTGTTCAGCAATTTTCTTCTACTTATTCAGGAGGTCGCGGATTTGACCTCTGCTTGGGCATGTTTGTCCTGTTTGAGGTTTCTCTCTGTCCGTCCATGCATATCTTGGAATAATACATTGAAATTAAGTTGCAATCTCGCCGTCGTTTGCAATTCATCATTTCCAGCGATTCTATACTGGGCACTGCTTTGCCTGTTTTGCAATCTCTTATGGTTTCCTGCTTCTGTGACCTTGTTTCCTGTCCTTCCTATGTTTCCCTCCCTCTTCCTTCGTCTCCTTCCCACCCCTTACAGCTTTTATTTTTTCTTCTTCTTCTTCTTCTTTTCTTCTTCTTCAATGTTCTAGCTGCGAATTGTGTGTTCGAGCTCTGAACTTTAAAGACATTTGTGTGTTGTGATGTTTGCACATTCTGAAAATTCAAAAAGTAAATTTACAATTGAGCGACTCCAAGAAGGGTAAACTGACAAAAACCGTAACATAGAATACGCAGCATTAGAGAAAGGACAGCAGAAGTTTGCCGTGACGTAGGGGTATAGAATCTTGTCATAGGTATTCGTATGTTAGCTAGTGACAATATTACAAATGGATGAAGTTTCATGCAAGTATATGTCATTAAAGAAACTTGGTGTTTGAAGGTATAGGTTTACATAATCTACACGTGCCTTTGTATGAATTAATCTGGATTCTTGAGATCAGAATATATAACTTACTGGAGACTGTTCCGCTGAAGTCAATGGGGACTCGAAGTTCTGGCCTAAAACAGGGATCGTATTTTTCTTTATATCTTGCCACACATGGACTTTCTTTCACGAGGATTAGAACGCCTCAAGCCAATCCTGCGGGATCGAAAGGTCACGCTCCCAGAATGCGCTTGTCCTCAAACGAGATACATAAGTATATTTCCTACAGGCTAATCCTGGAACTGGGAAAGCCAAAGGACCTTGCGTTTATGGATAAGAAATGTGCAATTTATCACAAGCTTGGCGTGGTGCCTGGCATTTTAAGAAACACAGAAGGACTGTCGTGGCACACTGTCGACCTGAGAAAACTATTTACGATCTTGTTTGGCTCCATCTTGCTTATAGCAAGAAGAAACAAACCCCGTGCTGTGGCGTATTCTTAATTAAGCACATAACTGTCTACAGGATGATGGTAAAGTAAGTACATAATATTAAATGGCTGTTATTTCCTAAAGGGAATGGTGTATTGGTACAATTCTTGCACGATTTTCAAGCCTATACACTATCATTTAATGTCATATTTCAACATATACCCCATCATTTCTGCAGACTGGAAGACGCAGACTCAACGCTTTTAATTGAAAAGTTAAGAGGAGCAGCGACTAATTATCTCACATTTGTTGTTCCATTTCATCAAGTGGTCTTGGTTTTGATCGATAGACATCATTTTTGGCTCAGCCTCACAAAAATAAATCACGTGGATTAAGATCGGGACTTCGCGAAGGACATTCAGGTTGTCCTCGACGCCCAATCCACCGACCCAAAAAATGGTTGTCAAGCCAAGTGCGAACAAGATGTGGTGGCACTTCACATCTCCATGTCCAAGTACTGTCAACAGTTCGAGAGGAGAGTGTCCTACATTGAAAGGAAATTGGGCAATGACAGTAACCCACCGGTATAGGAGCAGTCGGTTTACGGCCTTTTGCTTATATGACACGCACAAATTAATGCCTGTTTCTTTTTTAACTTTCAGGCTAAATTTCGCTTATACCAGCTCCTTCCTGTCGTAATCCGATCGTTGTTTCCGGCGCCTCTTCTCGGCTGTCGTCGGTTCCCTAATCTTTTCGAGTGAGCAGAATGTCACATCTTCAATGAGCGGTCTGGCCACAGGTAGCAACATCACAGTGTTCCTCATTGTTCTTGTAGCTTCATCCTTTCATTCGGAACACAGCAATACGTCGTATTCCGGATGAACGGTATGCTATACTAAATCGCTGCGAAGACTTCAAAACTCGGAAGAACTTTTTATGTTTGGGGAGAAATTTTTGACCCCTGCAACCATTTAATATTTATAAAATGGGTAGTAATGGGAATCTGGTTTTCGTTGCAGAAGTTTTTGTCTTACGAGCAGTTTTTGAGGGAAGAATTTTATACAACCCGACAAAACTATTTTGTACGTCTTAAATTTCGAAAATTTGTTGGTATGGTATCTCACAGTGGCGTAATAGCGCCTGTGGTAACCGATGTTTTATTTTCCCTACATCAGAGCGACGTTAGCTTTCAAATGAATGGTCGTACACCACTATAGGTGCTTGCGTTCATGTCACCTCAGTCGGCGTAAAATGCTTAAGAGAGATTTCTGTATATGAATATTCGTGGAGTAGCTAGGTCTTTGCACCACTTGGCGTATTGTAAGGGATTGGATCTTCCTAGTTCCGTCTACTGGACTGAATAAGATGGCATGGAGCATATGTCATCTTGGCATGGTGCTTAATCACAAGGATATCTGCAAATTTAAAGGTTATGGTACCTAACTTTAACGTTGCTATTGTCGGCAAAATATGGCGCCGTTACGACGTATAGGGAGAGTGGAGATAAAGCTCCACACATTCTGTACTTTGACTGTACGTGAAAGTGGCTTTAACTTCACGCTCCGGTAACTTTGCTGTACGGGTAAGTGTCCCCGATAGCCGTTGGATGGCCCTGGATCCGGCCTTGACGCAATACCGAAGAGACAATTCCTTGTTCCTGCCGGCCGTCCCATCCTTAACCAGTCATTTTATTAATTAAGTTGCCTCGCCTCATAGAGATTTAACACACACACGCACACACACACGAAGTTCTCAAACTGGTATAGCTGTTCAAGTAACGCTTCACATCACCACATTTCGCCGTTTATCATTGTCTGGTCGCCGAAGCCTCTCAGCAATAGCGTCAGGCGTTACGCGGTTACCTCAAAGAGACAAGAACTTCTTGCGTTAGTCGATATAGACCCCTCTTGTTGTACACTGAGTATGGTGATGATCCTGCAGGCGTTGTAGATATGAGAACGGAGGTTGGAGCGTCATCCTACGTTAGCTTCGTCCGAAAACTCTCCAGAGAACAGAAGTACCGTGTATGTCGACCTAGCGAAGGGGAAGGGTTCGGGTTAGGATATCCTGCGGTGTGTAATATTTTCAATTGTTATCTCTCTTTTCTAGTTTTAGATTCCCTCTTCCCTCTACTCGTGCACTGGTGCTGGACTTCATATGAAGTTTTCTGCCCTTTTATGACTAAGCCTAATATTTGAAGGTGCAGTATCTGATTCGAATGTTGTCCAGAAGCAGCGCCAGGAATATTATGGCTGTTGCGCTTGAGTCGATAAAACAACTGGCTTGAATTTCCATCAAAGCCACGCTTCTGCAGAATGCCCAGTTTATTTGTGATCTAAACGCCGTAGACCCACAGCAACGAACTTCCCGCATGGCTGCGGAACCATCGCCGAGATATCGCCCAGAAACGATTAAGTGATAAACTGTGTACCCGATATTTAAAATGTCTGCTGTTCTGCTTTAAGGAGAGATCATGAAACTCGCGTTCGTGAGGTCAACGGACCTAATCCCGAAGCCGCTCTTCTAAAATATTTTTTCCCAGTCCTTGCATACTAAAGTGTATGGATTTTTCTTATAGTACGGATTAACTTGATGTTATATATACCGTAGCTTTACGTATGCAAAGAAACTAATACATTTTACGGGTATTTATGGGTTTCTTTATAGTACGGTACTAATCTCCTTAACAATTCAATAAAATTCCTATCTTATTATTATTATTATAGTAGTAGTAGTAGTAGTAGTGTAGTAGAAGTAGTAGTAGTAGAAGATATCACCTGTATGCAGGGTATTTACAATTATATATCTGAAACAAACCAGGTTTCTAGGGTATATACTGTTGTAGCGTATCCATAGTTACAATTTATGGCACATGTAATGTTATTTCCCATGTTAAATCTTTTGTACTTTTACATTAGTACTTTCCGAAGTGTGTGTGCATTGCCCAGTGTAGATGTTTTATGTAGTTCCTTGATTTCGTGCTTTCCCGGTATGTTGCTCAGGTATTTTCTGAATGACTTCGAGATGGTTCTAGTTGCCCATATTATTACTGGTATCACTTTGGTTTCAATTTCCACGTGCGCTCTATTTCTGTCGTAAGGTCTTTGTTGTTATTATTATAAAGTACACGTCTGTTATTTTGATCTCAGTCACGTCTTCAGATGTTTTTACATGTGACATCCCGAACATATCGCATTATAACCACGCAGTATACTAAAAGAACTTAGTTGTGATTGACGGCCATTATCCTCACACCTTTTGCACGTCTTCAGATGCCAAAAACTGGAACGCTTGCAGCCCTTTGTTATAGTAGTTTTTAGGATTGTTACAGCTATAGTTATAATACCGCACTTCAGAATCTTAATTTACATTCCTTACAAGGAGAAGGCTTTATTGTTACATAATATTTATAATTTTCTTTGAAGAAGGGGGGAGGGGGGGTTGAATTTCGTCCCATGTTCTGTGGCTATCGTACGTCTTCCAATTCGTACTCGGAATCTCGGAGACTTGTCCATGTTTCTTGTCAGCTCATCTCTGAAAACCGTCTTTGTGCCAAGTGTGCTTCTGCGGCAAATCTGGCTTGTAGAGATGTTGATATCGTTTTAAAGCATGTTTTTCCACTTAATCAGATTTCACACCACTTGTTTCAGGATTATCTTCAATTACTTCCGTTTGTTAGTTTTGCAGTTTGTGCTTCGTTTTGTGTCATTGTTTCTTTGCCATTGTTTTCGGATCTTTTTGTGCCACTGTTCCATTTAGATTGTCTAGTATGCATGTGTATAATAATTCTGCGATTGGTCACTGGGCTGTTGATTTAGTACTTTAATTAACGAGAACCGTATTTAATTTTATTGTTATATTGCTGTCCATTGTAGACTTATAACAAAAGAATGTCGCTCAGAATAAAAGAGACCTGCGTGTGGGAAATCAGATGCTCATCTGGGACATTGCAGTTTTCCTCAGGTTTTGCCGTGTTCGCCACTCAGTAGTATATGTACGTATGTCGGCCTAACAAGGACTGCGAACATTGACACTGTGTGGTGAAAAGAGTCACACCTGGAGTTGTACCAGTCATCCTCATTGCCCCAGTACTGCCTGGTGATTTGGGGACGTTATGCTGCTGCGTATTGTGATAGGTTTTTTAATTCGTTGTTTGCTAGAGGTAGTTGTCGTTTGTTTTGTGAGGTGGCTTGTTTTTTAATCCTTCGCGGCGTAGTGATTTGAATGTACACCAACAGGCTGAACACCGAAAACTCCGCATTTTGCCCTCACAGTATAGGCCTATTTGTGTGTTTCTTATTATTCGTACAAAAAACCGCCATTATGTCCCTGTACGGCGCTCAGCGACTGGTTTTTCTCACGGAAGCAGACTGTGTTCTCTGTGACATGCGAACTAAATCTTAATATAATATATATAATGCAGATTTATTTTAGTTTTAAAGGGTTAGTCACCGACCTCTCACCGCGGAGGCCCGGGTTTGATCCCAGGTTAGTCCGTGTGAGATTGTTTTAAACAAAGTGGCACTGGGACAGGTTTTCTCCGAGTACTTCGGTTTTCCTCTGTCAATATCATTCCACCATTGCTCCATACTCATCTTCATCTACATGTTGCTGTTACCAGAAGGACAAACGGACGAAGGTTGGGATCCTTTCATAAAACGATGCACTTTCAGAAATTGGGGAGCAATTGATGGAAAATCACTTTTACTTTATTTGGTTTTAAAAGGATTTGTGTAGGTTTGTTTTTTTATGAAAATAATGGTAGGCCTGTGCCTAGCAAGTGATATCTAAACGAAGACGACGTTAGGTTTTCCTGCAACTGTCATTCCATTGATAAATAAACTCCCTATACTTCTGGTATTCAAGGTGTGAATATTAGAAATGCTTCTGTTTACACACAACATGACGTCTTGCTGAATTACCTAAGTATCAAGTGGCCCCAGATGTCAGTGTGTGAATGACAGCCGCCGTCAGAAACCTCAGTCGGTGTCAATATCTCGCCTCTCCTGGTATATAAATAACATCTAAATTTGATGTTGAAATTATCTCGTTCCAGTCCCCCCATCCCTGTAACGTGTTTTGTGCACAGCCCATCTTCGTATTTATTGTCTCCTTCTCGGTTTTTCAAGTGGACTTTATGCATAGCTCTCAACGTGTACCCTATAAAATCATGTACGTTCTTTTTCTTGCTGTCTTCTCCATATGACTACCCCATCGTAACCTCTGAAGTGCTGCTCTCTTAACATAACTACGTGACGAGTAAAAGTGAAGAAGTTCCTCATTACATAATAAACAGACTATCCTAGGGGTCAGCAAACTACGGCCTGCCGGCAGGAAGCCGCCCTCATAAATTTCATTCCCGCCAGCGGCGATATTCAGACAGTATAAAGAAAGCACTGCACTGGCGAAAGTAGATTAAATAGTTAAAAGGTCCAAATTTTGCCAAAAAATGAAATTTTTGGTCTCTGATAGGCTCAAACGTAATTACGCAGGCCTGCCGTTTTTATTTCCAGCACTTACAGCACTGTGTGAGACATTTCTTGGGTATTTTGGTACACAGACAATAGTATGTTAAGCCAGTGCGGGTAAGCTATATGGTTAACAGCTTCTGAACCACAGATATTTCTTGCAAAGCTCTCCGGCCCGCGGTCCGTCCGAAATAGGCCTCCGGGTGAAAGAAACTGCCCATCCCCGAGTTATCGTACATTGCTCACGTAAGCACTTTCTTCTTGGGTCCGACTAACGGACCTCTCAGATGTAGAGGTTAGTAGCGAATGCAAAGAATAAACAGTTACAAGCAGCCGACAGGCCTTCTGGTAGGTTGCTTCGAGTACTACTAATATATTTTCATCGTAACATGTTGTGTATTGCCAGACTTTTACAAAAACCTATACATTTGGCACGTCTGTTAAACAACCACAACCCAGAACAGATGTAATCTCTGAGGACGTGCTTCAGCTCGTTAGCATATCTGCTTGACGACAGCTCGGCTTACCGTCATCATGCAATGCGACGCCTTCTGGTGTGGCATATTGGTACCAGCGTTTCTGGGGTACCCTCCTCCTCCATCTTCAGGGTTGTCATTGGTATTCGTCTACCAATCTACATGGCGTCACATCCCAGAATACCGTAAACTTGGCCCTCGCCTCCGACACAACCATTGTTTTGTACATTCTTTCTTCATTCACGAGCTCCCTCAGAAATACTTGTGCCTTGGAAGATTTGTTGTGCCTTCGTTTTTGACGAACTTTCTTTATGAATGAAAAGTTTATATTCTACGGAACATAATCATCATCTTCAATAATTTGTAAATATATGTAAAGAAAGGGAGCCAGGGTAATGTATTCGGTACAGTGACGGGGTCTACCCAACCGTTTATTCCCTGGGTGCCGGGGAAAAGTGGCCGGTGTGTGAAGTTTACCACTGACCTCCAGCTATTGCCGAGGTTCAGAACGAGTGGAGGTATACCTCTGCTCCCTCAGTATGCCTTTATGACATACACAGGGCCAACTTTATATGTGTAATAAAATGTAATAGACCATACGTTAGTTGTTAATTGATTTCTCCTGCCAACAACGTAGATACGCTACTGGTTGGAACGAGATCAGTCCGTTGTTAAACGTTTCAAAATTGCCGCGGCAGTATCGATTGTAATTCTGAAGGGGGCCACAGTTGAAGCTGTCCTCCGGCTACTAATGAGGGCACATTACTCCACCTATTGTTGGTCCCGTATTGTCCGAGTCTCGTCTTTATTAGAGCCGCCCTCTTGTTCTAAAGGTCGGGCAGTCTGAGGACAGGTGCTGTACCAATGTGTGTGCTGGTCGCAGTCATTGTCGCCATCCTGATCGTCAAATCTGTGCCTTCAGGTCCGCTCCGTCCTCGTACGGAACAGATTGATCAGTCCATCGTAACTTCGGGCGTTCGTCGTCGGCAGGGAGAAGAAGAAATTGCGCGACTAACCGCTGGATCGCATTTCCTTAGTGACGCTTTATAATTTGCACATGTTTAGCGACTGATCATGGATGAATCATAAGTTGTTCAATGACGTTATATCAACTGCATGTACTACTTGACAACAGGTCATACATGTATGTAGGTTATTAATGACAGTAAGCGTTTTAAGGTTCTTATATCAGCTGAATATGTTATGTGGCGACCAATCATTGGTGCGTCGTAGGTTAAATAATGACGCTGCATCAACTATACGTGCTGACTAGCGACGTATCATAGGTGGATCGTAGATTGTTTAACGGCGTTCTGGGAACTACTGTAATAACGTCGAATGAGATAAGCGGATGACTGCACTAACCGCATGAAGCAGAGTCCTTGACAAGTCAACAGTTCCTCAGCTAGTCGAAGAAATTCCCCTCATTTTATGGAATCCAAAGTTTCTTCTTTTTTTTTTCCAATGGCTAGACAGCCCCTTGGGACCTAGGCCGCCTCATTTTTCTAGGCTTCACGATCACACTTTTTAGACACACCACATTCGGTAGGACTTCTCTGGACGAGGGACCAGCTCGTCGCAGAGACCTCTACCTGACAACACACAACACTCACAAGAGACAGACCTCCATGCCCCCGGTGGGATTCGAACCCACAATCCTAGTAAGCGAGCGGCCGCAGACCCACGCCTTAGACCGCACGACCACTGGGATCGACAAAGGCTCTTTACCTTTTTTAAAGATCAGGTCACTTGTTCCTATCTTGAGTCAGGAATCCAGTACACGCCCGTCCATCCTGTTTCATTAAGATCCGTTTTAATATTATCCTCTCATTTACGCCTAGGTATTCCTAGCAGTCTCTTTCGGATGAACTGAAAATTGCTAAGAAACTAACAAGTATACATCCTATAAGCTCCTGTATGGAATTAATGAGTGAATAAATGAATGAATTCAATGAATGAATGAATGAATGAATTATTAATAAAGGCACTCAGGAGTATCTTGCTTTCTTCCTACCACTGTATTCTCCACCATTCCTTTCCGGAATAAATAAACAAATCCAAAGCGCTTTTTGCTAGTGAATATTATCACGTGGCTGTCACTATCTGCTGTTTGTATATACGGTAGAATGTTCACATAACTGAGGTGAAACAGTGGGGATGCACGTTAGGGGGCGATACTGGCCTTCGCATTATGCATTTCTGTTTCTCAGGAAGTAGGATCTGTTCTCATATCTACATTCGACGTTTATAACCCATCACATACGATGTTAACAAGTAGGGTTTCAACTGCTGATCTGTCATAATCAGTATACCACAATATTTCTTCCTGCGTCGTGTTGTTATTTTCTATTTTAATACAAGTTTGCTTTAATGAAAGTCGAGTTCTGTTAAGAGCTGTATCGCCATGCCCAGTTCTCTGATATCATACTGCATTGAACAGCGGTGTTGTTACTTTCATCTCAGAAGTTCAGACTACTGCCTTATTTGTTTTGTTGAAGGCGGGAGGTTAAGCAATACATGTGTGGGTGCCTCCAACTGTCATCGTGTTTATTCCGATTTCCTCGATATTAAAAGTTATTGGTACCGAATTCGTTGGCTCAAACGGTAACACTTATGACTTGTGTTAGGGAGGTGTCCGGTTTAATTATGGCCGGAACAACTGCCATTGTCACCGTGGATTTTCGTTATTCTCATAAATGTCTCCAAGCATTTACGCCTACATGAACAGTGCCGGGGCCACAGTCGCTTCTTTCCACATCCTCTCTGTTTGTCTACCATCCAGTTATCTCGGACAACTTGTAGTCTAGAGCTACTGACAGCGTCATTAGTTAAATTGCAAGACATGTATGGTCGCCGTAAGTGAATTAGGGAATGTTGGACGGAAGAATGGATATCATTCAGAACGTTAAAACTGAGCAAATAAGCAGAGACTTTATTTGTTCAACTTTGAGCGACACTGACGTTGGTACGAGTACGTATATGATCATAGACGTGACTGTAATTTTGAACATTGTCCACTATCCCAGGTAAAACCTACTACGTTTTGGAGGCTAAATTTGCCTCCGTCTTCAGGTGGAACTGGGAAACGGGAGGATCTACTCTGGTTGATCCCTTAGAAAGAGCTACTTTCAATGCCGTTTTCCTTGAAGACGGAGGCAGATCTGTCCTCCGAAACGCAGTGGGTGTTTCTTAGCCCGACACGATGGACAGTGTCCAAAATTTCAGTCACGACTATGGCCTTATTTATTGTATGTAGGTTTGAAATATTAGGACGTGACTGGGCTGCAGGACTGACACGAGGACGCGGCCACAATTGGACCGACGGCGATATCGTGGACCGACGCATTGAATGCGGCGGCTGGCGAGAGTTTCCGCCTTGAGGCTAGGCTGTAACAATGATTGTTATGTGTCAGCCCTTTGCGTGATTACAGTAGGCCTTGGCGTGGGAAAATCTGTATGTACACCTGGCTTCCTACTCATCTCTCCAGGGCTAGTTTAAGTGGACGCGTTATTAATTCTGTGTAGTTGAAGTGGCTGTCGTTTACGAGGGTATCTACGTGTATGTCTTTGTGACCTCATTGCCAGGTTACACCTGATCAAAAAATATGAATCCATATGTCGACAGATAAAATGTATGCAGCTGTAGCACACTTGATATCTGTGCCCGAAATACGAATAAACAAGCAGTAAAAAGGCATTAATTGATGTAACGTCATGAGATGAGATATGTACGCATGTGGCACGTACGAGAGAGGCTATAGTTTGATAGAGACTCTGGCCAGTAAACCTGAAGGAAAAGATAACTTATGGGGGTGTAGACATAAATGTGAGGTTAACATTAAAATTGATTTTAATGAAATGGGGTATAACGATCTCGGCTGCATTCAGCTGGCTCATATTAGTATTTAAAAGCTGGCTGTTGTGAATGAAATATTGAGCACCCTGATTTCATAAAAGGTGGGGAATTTCTTGAACTGCTGAATGACTGTCAACTTCTGAAGGACTTCATTTTGTGGACGTATTTATAAAATTATATGGTAGGCCTGTGACATGGTTAGAAATTTGAAGTGTACAGTTTTCCACTTTACGTTACTGAAAACTGAAGAAAAGTGATGGAAAGACTTTATTCCAGTACTTGAGTGCATTCAGTTCTGCTATAACGTGATAGATGCGTTCTTGTGAGCCCTCGCCTTATAGAAAATCGCTTAATAAAAATAGGGTTAGCTAAGAAAACATTTGGTCCGCCGTCTAGCCTTACATCTTCACACTTGTCACTGAAATCGCCTAGTAGCCAACACATGTATGCGAAAGTTGCTTTTATACAAAGCGTTCACCTGTTTACCAATCGCATTATAGACAATTCACGGCGCGTAGTAGCAGAACTGATTGTACATTGCATACACCTATCATTAAACAAATGATCGGTTTACCGGTTTGCTGTTTATTTAACCCTCAAAAGCCGAGTGGTTTATATACGTACCACCTGTTTAACATTTAAAACTCTGTATTTTGCCCAAAGAGTGTATTTATGTGTTCCATATCATTCACAATCAACGGCCATTTTTTCCCTCTACAGCGTTAACCGGTTGGGCTTTCTAACAGAAGCACCCTGTGTTCCCCGTGAGGTACAATCTAACTCTTTGTATATAAGTGAGACGAATTTCACTTTTCAAGGCCGTGCCATGGATCACGCGGCTAGTTGCCGATCTTTTACCGCGAAGGACCGGTTTCGATCCCGGTCAGTCCATATGCGATTTGTGGTGGGAAAATGTGGCACTGAGGCAGGGTTTTTGTTCTCGAACTTCCGTCTTTCCCCGTCAGTATCATTTTATGTACCAATTCTCCATTCTCATCTCATCCTAATACACGTCTTACCAGAAGGACAAGCGGGCAAAGCCTGGGAACCTTCAAACAAAGCAGTGTGTTTTCGGATATCGGGGAGCATTCAACAGAAAAGTACTCTCACATTGTTTTTAAGTCTTAAATGAGTTAATAGCGACGTGTCAGCTTTGGGAATAGTGCGAAATGGAATTAATTTTGAACACTGATATGGAAACGGTCGATCCCTGTTTAAAAATTATATTCTCCCGGAATAACTTGAAATAATTGATTCGCGATGGGGTTTACCGGTCAGGATTCGAACCAAGTATCGAAATATACAAATAGAGCGATGACGACATTTAGCTGATCTGCTGAATTAACTTGCGTCCTCAATACTGCATATTATCCGTGCGCAGTTGAAGAAGCTTGATTTTAAAATCTGAGACAACGTATTTGCACCCTCAAACAAGGAACAATTTATGAGATTGGAGTTCTCATGGTACTGAAAACATTAAGAGTGCCTGCTGAGTGGTGGTGCTGTGTAATTTGGTAGAAAGTTACCAACCATTTTGAAAGAACAGTGCTCATTCTTCAGGTTGGAACACGGTTAGAAATTGTTTGAATAAGAAAACCTATATTTGAAGCTTAATTTTCATATCTGCTTCCTTTCTAACTGTTGAAAAATAAAGGACGAATGAATAAAACCATGTGGGAGAAGACAGGAGAGGATAGAGAGAGGAAGCAAACAGAAAGTAAGCAGCAGAGAAAGAAACAGAAAGAAAGAAAATGGACAGAAAATATGAAAATCTGTTGTTTCTGTCGGTGTGCCATGTCAGTTCGATCTAGCGGCGACGTTCCAACTGCTGAATTCGGTTGACATCTTGAGTACCAGCATCAGGCGCCTTGCCGTGTCGCGCGCAGAGCTCGGCTGTTGCATTCATGGTCCTGCAGCTTCTTAGCCACGCTCTTCCGGACCCGATTTGCACTCATTCCAAATACAATGCAGACGCACGGCGCCTCGGTCTCTGGTCGTTTTACTGGATTTTTTCTTATTATTTTTCTCGGGAAGTATAAACAATTACAGCGCTCTCGTAATCCCATTCACATTTGAACCCAGCTGTAACAAATGCGACTTCTGATCGCATTGCAACAGGAATAGACCAGCAACCCGGTCTAATTTTAGAGATCAATAGTTACAATGGAAACCAAATGTAGGTGTTGTGCAATGGCCACGTGTTGTAATATGAAGACCTTAGAAATAATATTATTTCAGATGTAAAATATGTGTCTGGATGTTTGGAAGGTTTAGTAGTGTGTTTTATATTTCATGCAAATAATCGTGACATTTCAGTATACACACCCAGTTCTCCCAACATTTTCTTCGTCATATGTAG
This sequence comes from Reticulitermes speratus, assembly GCA_021186555.1. NCBI lineage: Eukaryota > Metazoa > Arthropoda > Insecta > Blattodea > Rhinotermitidae > Reticulitermes > Reticulitermes speratus. Next base: position 30,581,278 of record JAJKFL010000003.1, on the reverse strand, counting down.
GTTATTACCAGGTAGTTAGCACTCACCGTCAACACAACTATTTATTATATACCAGCAAAGGATAACACGGCTACGTGTTTCGACCACTAGGTGCTCATCTTCAGGCTATTAAAGTACACAAAATTAAAGTTACAATTGCAAATTTATTTTGTTTGGGTACATTGAAATCTAAGTCTATTGAGATCTCAGTCTACCCTTAAAAAATGCGTTTTGAATTGTAGTTTTAATTGTATATACTTTAATGACCTGAATATGAGCACGTAGTGGTCGAAACACGTAGCCGTGTTATCCTTTGCTAATATATAATAAACGATTTTGTTGATGGTGAGCGCTAACTGCGTTGTAATATATGCATACACGGCGGGATATCCAATTTGAAAATATGTAGGTTAATTACTGCAAAACTTGCTTAATCCAAAACTGGAATTTCTGTAGCGTTAAAAGTAGACAGTTTACATTCAGTCCTGTTGGTGAGAAGTTCTGCTGAAATATTACAACACCATTCCCAGTAGGCAACGATGTAACCAGCACCAGAGATATTCAGACAAAAAGAGACAAACGTAAAGGTAAAGTTATTACAATTACACGCTATGTAGATTTAGGGGGGGAGGGGGATGAAGGTATAATTAACTAGCCAACACCATAGGGCAGAGTCTTTCTTAAGAGGGTGATAGTTCCTCGGCTAGTTAGAAATTTCCTGTATTTTATGGAACCCGAATGGTCACACTGTATTGCCAGCAGCTCGCTTCTTTTCCATATCCTGAACCACATGAATCTAGTCCACACCTACCCATCCTATTTATCGAACAATTTTTATATCCCACCTACGCTTACGTTTTCCAAGCAGTCTCTTTCCTACAGTTTCCCGACTGACCACGCGTTGCGCCACTTATTCTTTACCTCGACATTAGGTGGTGGTGAATGGTCAAATTCACGTACGGGCCGCTTAATCCTTGGGGAGGAAGAGCCGTCGGTACCCAGTTAACAGGATGCTGGGTGGGCCCCAGAGCCAGTCAGGACGTTTTTGAAAACGGAAAAGTCTTTCTCCTGCCGAGAATCTTAACCATATTAACCAGGTCGTCCAGCCTTTAGCGCAGTCACTATACAACTGAACTATCTCATAAAGAAGACAGGCAGAAACTTGCCATTACTTAAGCAACATAATTGGGACCTTAGACAAGACTATATTAATTTTAAAACTACTGCTGATGTTAATATTATGACTGGACACAGGGCGCTGTATATCCACTGTATACGTTACATGCAGATGACCCATCCCGTTAAAGACAACTTACAGTTGCTGTACATGTATGTACTGTAAGGCACTTCTGGTTTGACTTTATGTGATGGTATTATGACACTCTTAGTATGACGAATCACATGAGAAGCCAGGCCTGTACGACGTAAGGGAGTTTTTCTTCAGGGAAATATCGAGTGGATTTCTAGAGTTCTGTCAGTTCGTTACCTACACCGATCTAGCAATAACAAGTGGAAGAATCAAATATTTTAGGTGACTGAAATTATTCCTTTTTTTTTAGTAGATACTAATTTAATTGTCGCCCTCGGTGGACTAGTGGACTCGCCACTGGACCCAAGGTTCGCGGGTTCAATCCCGGCCGAGGTCGATGGATTTTTAAGGGTGATAAAAATCCGTAGCACAACTTCCTTCGGAGGGGAAGTAAAGCCGTCGGTCCCATGTCGTAGATTTACGGCATGTAAAAGAACCTTACGGGCATGAATAGAGATGTTTCGTAAGCAAAATTCAGCGGCCATTTCTCACCCAAGTCTCCTGATTGACTGCTAGATGGCTCTGGCAGTCATATCAGGATGAGTAGAACTTGTGCAGGCAGTGGACTGGTCACTCACTACAGAATGCACACCTCCAGACCAAGAAACCTCTGAAAGGAGGCCCTATGCTCCGCAAGGAGCGACAGCTTCTGGTCGTCTAGATTGTGACACTGTCTAATTTTTTAGGTGGATACCGACGCTTCAGAGGAACATGCATCCTCCATATGAAGGTGGATGCACACGTTTGCCATAAACGTTGGTGTGTCCCTGTAAAAAGAACACTACACTGTGTCAAAGCCCAGAGGAACAATATTTGAAAACTGTTTGCACTGAAAGACTAAAAACTGAAGTTATATTGAACAAGCTGTGAAATGTATTATTAGTATACCAGCGCGTCTGCCCTGTTAACGTCTCTATATTTGCAATTTTTGATTGCTGACTTTTTGATCCTCTGTTAAAAATAGCGTAAAACTTATTATTCAAATCAGAGCCCCGATATAAGGCTGTCAATTTGTCTATGTGCTTTTACAAAACAAAAACATTACGGTTTAAATCATGCGACCTGTAAATAAATGAATAAGAATTTGATGCATTCTTGCTTTATATGTAGCCTATACTTAACGGAATTTTGTACTGTCACTAAAGCGTGATGATTACAGAATGCAGTTCTTCGTAACATCATTCATATAGACTGTAACTAAGCACTTGGAACGCTGCGTGAACGAAAATCACAAACACGCATACAAATTCATGAAAATATTTTATATGTCGCTATTTCAAGCATGGTGGCATTTTCATCTTTGAGGTTACGTACAACAAATGGAACGTAATGGTAACATGTATTAACATAAATTGTGCACAAAAATGTATAATTACTTTATAATTATTGGTACTGTTTTGTAGATATTATTGTCCTATTTATGTAGATATTCCTGTCGTCTTCATATATATATATATATAGCTTTCGTCTTCATATGGCTTGACATAGGCGTCATTAGTTCTTCATGGAACTTCTTGTCATTTGTTGTTGTTGTTACCACGTGGTAGGTTTTGGAATATTTTCAATTTATTTGTTGCCTATATTTATATGCAATCTAACATTTCTGTTTCTGAAGCCGGTTTTGTGGTGCGCTCATTTACCTTGTTTGATGCTGATTTACTTCTAGACTACTCTAGGTGATATCTGAATGATACTTGGATCATTTTTCTTGGATAATAGACGTTACTCAGTTTCATACTCACATTTTATATTTCTTCGTAACGTGGAGTTATTTAGATCACGTATAAACATAAAAACATATAACATATATACTTGGACAATGCCTATAATCTTAAGATTGTACGTGTAGTAGATCAGGGGTGGGGAAACTGCAATCTTCTAGACGGATCTGGTCCCCGAAAATTAGTCCGGCCCCGCAGGTATTAAGGTATTATTTATAACCTATTATGTGTCCCTTTGCTAATTTAAGTCTTCCGTACACGGCACAGAGAATTTATTAAAAGACAGTCCTAAGAATAAAGAAGTGGATAGGTCTCTAGTGTAAATTTAAGGTCTGAGGTCACAGACGACATTTGCTGCTTCTGTAAGTAGGCCTGTTGTGAGTGTCAAGTGAGACAAACTCAAGAGAGCTTACTGTGCATTTTAAGGGTTCAAGAACCGCAGTCGGATCGGTTGTAGCTTTCTAATTAATTATCAACACTGGATTTCATCTCCACTTTCATATATCAGCATGCCCAGTCCCTGCAAGTAATTGAGAGTTATTTAGCAGTACTTTAAGTACATAATTTATTTCGGAAGGCTTTCCGTCCGCAGTCACTTTGAAATACACTCACGTGGCCACCAAGCGAAAAAACACTTTTCCATTCCCGGAGTATATGGTTTATTTGCTCTTCTGTAGTCATGCTTAAGATATCGCAGACATTGTAACCAGTATGGAAGTTCATTGCCGTGTCTTGGCTTCGACACCTCAGTCGGTATCGTGACCAGACTACGTGCTAGACAACAGTGGCATCGTAATACTGTACCATTTTCGCCAGAGGAAGTGACCTTTCTGTTCTCCAAAACGTCCACACCGTCTCTGGTGTCCACTCAGCCTTCTAGTCAGTGGGTAACGGGCGCACTCTTCCCTGGGGTAAAGGAGCCAGGGCGTGAAACTGGCTCCTCTCCTCCATCTAGGTTAAGAATGTGTGGAGCTATAACTCCACTCCCGCTACACCATTTACCATCATAACGTGCACAGACACGACTTTGCCTTACCTTTTACCGCCAAGTTAACCAGACAAAAATGGGATGCCCAGTTTCTGCGTTGCGATGTATCCTTTCATACCAGCCACAAATTTAAGCAAGCTGCTGAGAGTACTGTGTGGCTGTGTGGTTTCGGTAGGTACTGGACGACTGATTTCTGCTTCGTTTCTTAATGACGCCTTTGTAGGGACTGGCTCTTAAAAACGAATTTACGGCCTTTTGACTGAAGCATTACGTACTCTTTTGTTTCATTTACGTGTAATATTATTCGTTCACACTAATGAAGCCAAGTCAAGCGTACCAGCTCAACCGCAGAAAATATCCTTTTCCCCTTTTAACAGTATGGAAAATAAAATTGAGTTAAATTTCCATTATACATACTCTGTAACTAAGTTAGAACGACGCCTTCCTTGTCTCCCCCCATACTCAGATTCTCTCACAACCTTTTTTATTATTCCATTTTTCTCACTAAATTTCTGAGCTCGCCCACGTATACATAAAACGTTAACTGGGAGCAAAGTAGCCCTTAATTCTCGCCTTAAGCGATCCTTTACAGTGCTAATTTCTCTCCGTCTCCCCCTCCACGTCAGTTTGCTACACCACTTTTCCGCGATGGGAATTTCACCTCTTACCTTTTCAGAAAACTTTTGTTTTTAATTTTATCAGACTGGGCTAGGTGGCAGCTGGGTACTTTCATGCACTTCTGGAACGTGTAAGGGGCTTCCGATTTCTCATGAGTTAAATAATATTTCCTTGTTTCGCAGGCTAAAGTACGGACCTGATAGGTCTTACAGAATCTGTTCAAAATAAAGAGTCCGGTTCACCTAATTTCAACTTGTAGCTTTGTAATGAACGTCTAGAGAAAAAGATCGTAACTTTCTTTTAACTGTGCTTGAGGTGCCACAATTTCTAGTTAATGTAAGATCTCAAAACCTCTGTGAGAGTGCTAATAATATTTCGTAAAATGAGAAAGGTGCGGTTTATTTCGGCAAAGACAGAGTTTTGAAATACCGTTCGCGTGGATTTTACGTCTTTTTATTATTTTCCATACGTTCCGCCTCCGCTAGCTGCGCTGCCATGTTCCACGTCCGCTAGGTAGACTACAATCTTTTCCACCTCTGCTAGTTACACTACCAAATCTCCCTCCTCTGCTAGCTAGACCACAATCTGCTCCACCTCTGCTGCTTGCACTGCTAGGTGTTCCGCCTCTGTTCGCTACACTACCATCTGATCTGCTAGTTGCACTAACGTCTGCTCCAGCTCTGCTAGTTACATTATTTACCACGTGTCTCACCTCTGCTAGCTACACTGCCAACTGCTCGATCTCTGCTGACTACACTACCACATGTTCCACCTATGCTAACTACTCTTCCATCTGTTCTACCTCCGCTAGTGTCCCTGCCATAGTGAACAAGATAGGCAAGGTACGTATCAACGTAACATTCGCGTAGCCATTGTTGCCGTGGAAAAGCAATACGTATTACATATTCTGAGTGTGTGTTTGTAGCCTTAGTTATCTAGCACGCAACGCGCATGCGCCGTATTGTATTGTCATCTGTGGCCTGTCCAGCTCTGCCATATTTTTCCACATTATCTCATAAACGGCACGATTTTCGAAAAAACGTTATTGAACATAAAATGTGCCTTTTTATTTTCTCTACAACTTTTGTGTAAAACATTTCTCATTCTAAGATGAATTTAGCGAGATATTATCATATTATCATAAACGTACATAGTCTTCATGTAAAGTACCCGTTATTCTTGTCAGATGTTAATGAAACTTGAATTCTTTCGACACATTTTCGAAAAATTATCAAATATCAAATTTCATGGAAATCCTTCCAGTGGGAGCCGCGTTGTTCCATGCGGACGACAGACAGACAGAGAGGACGAAGCTAATTGTCGCTTTTCGAAATTTGGCGAACACGCCTGAAACAGACAAAATAACCGACGAGAAGTCAGAAAAATACAAAAGTGCAACGTCATATGATTTTAGATTCCAGGGACTATGCTTTAAAAATACACGTCATACTAATATGCAGATATATCGAAAACCAACTGCTTCATTCTATAGGCTACACCCGAACGCTAATGCTTACAATTTGGAACACTCCGTGTGCGTGTGTGCATACGCGTGCGCTTGTGTGCATGTGCGCATGTGAGTAGATGGATGGGTGTATATGTTGGGTAAGGAAATGAAGTAGGAAAGCAGAGACACACAGGTTTCATAGATAGCTACCGGAGTGAGGAGGCACTGGGCCGCACTGGTCAGTAGCGCCATGCAGACAGATTTGTGGGTTTTGTGCATGCGCGTTAAAATGCGATTGTGAACTGAATGGTAGCTAACTTCCCACATTTTATCCGTTGTTAACGACGTTCGTGAATGTAACTACGATTTGTTGGAGTCTTTCCCAAATGTATGAATTTCGTCACATTTTTCTGTTATTTTGTGCCTTGCATTCTGGTGTCGGGACTTGAACGTATAGGCACACTTGTGCTTGCGTAACCATGTTGAATATTCCTCGTTGTGGTATTCTTCACTTACCGTGTGCAGTCTACTGTTGAAGAGTTAGGCCGGAAGGGAGGGGGACGATTTCCAGCTCACTTTGTTTTCGCGGCGTTTTATACTCGCTCGGTAGTTTATAGGCAATCCCGGTAAAGGTCTTGGCCCATATAAACGATACTCAGCTATTTAATGGTCCAGGATCACCCACCGGTAGTAGTCGATGTTTAAAACTATCGATTAGCTCATAAGCCGTTATCCTGGTAGGTGCGGAGGGCACGGAAGACTTCCATTTAGGCTTACTGTCGTTGGTTGGTGTCGCTGCCAGAAGCAGCATTGGCGTTTCTGTGTTTCGTCTGTAGCTCATGCTATTGCTGCTTATAATGCACGTTACACCAACTGGCTTGAACATTCCGTGTTAAGCAGCCAGCACGCTTTCTTCGTAGAATTATTTAGAGGGCTGTGTTTTCGAATCTCGTCTCTGAGGTGTCTCTTTGGTTGTCGTCAGCCCTTCCAAGCACATAGGTTTACTGTGATACTGCCATCAATATGTTACGACCGTTTCCTGCCGAGTAATTTGCAATTTATAATTCACAAACATTCGACCATTTGCACCCATATAATCAGTTGAGAAGCCTTAGTAAATAACCATACAAACAACCAACAGTCATTACAGCTATACAGAATTAATTCGAAGAATTTCAGTTTCTGAAGAATAAGCACATGTGCAACGCGATTACTGACGCTTGAAGGGTGACGTTTGGAAAGCGTGGGACATATTCGGTTATGGTTAGAAACCAATTTACATTTGTGTGAACACTTCAAAGACTAAGATTAACCCGAATTAGCTATATTACAATATTCTGTTCGTACCGCGCACTGAACACTCCGCATCGATTATAAAAACCAACAAGTTAATCGCTGTTTGTTTTGAGAACGATACACAACGTACAAATGCATTCTGTGCGTAGATTGTATAATTTGTTGTTGTTAAACCTGACGGTGCATAAACTAACCACTACACTTTATATTATATATACCGCGCATTTTAATAATTAATTATTTTATTGCAACAAATGCACTACACTATTTTAGTGTTTTCTTGTCCCTACATATGAAAACTGTGAACTCTCGACCACATCCCTGAGGATGGCAAAGGAGTGCCGAAACATATGTAGGGACAAGAATACACTAAAATAGTGTAGTGCATTTGTTGGAATAAAATACTTAATTAACCGCTTCACTTTACTGGTTCATGAACAGGAGACAGAATGGTAAAGGGAAATCTAGTCGTCTATTGTGTTAGCAAGTGTATATGTTATTAGACCAAGGTGTTTAAATTTACTGTACTGCGTCTGGCCTGCATTCTGAGGGTGTGTGGTTCGATTCCAGGCCACAGAAAATTTTCCTCGGTTCCTTGTCGTTTCACGCTTTGAGACACACACCCTTCACCCAGTCTCTGTACATTTTCCAGTCAGGAAGCTGCCAATCGGCACTGCCAGACCCCGCCCACAAGTGACAGCGAGTTTTGAATTCTGGCATGTAGACTGATGATGTGATATTGGACGTTGTGTTCAGAACGAAGTTCTGCGTAGAACATTTCTGTGCATGTAACAACATTAACACTTTATGAGGGGGGGACGGGGGATGATGCGTCTCACTCCTCTTTACGTCAAAGTCTGCAGCTGGTTTTCTAAAATAATGTCCAGCAACATGCGCCGAATAACGGAACTACCTTAGAGAGTTTTATACGCCATCCAGGTGTGTTATGGCTGCTGACGGTAAAAATATCCCAACTCTCCCTGTTGAGAAGTGGCGGCCGTCGCCTGGAGGCTGTTCGAAGCATCTCTGTGGGCAGGATCTATATAGCAGCCAGTCAGACTGGAGCCAGCCGTTGCGATCAGCACTGCAGACAGAGATGGGAGATCCCTGAGAGGCTGCATATGGACCACACACGCATCTTCCAGTGAAACTCGTCTAAAGCGGAACCGGGATTAAACAGTAACCTGTTTTCATCGTAAATGTCTCTCGTCAAGAGAATATGGAGCGCAATGTAAATTACGCGGATGCTGAAAGAAAACACAGACGTGTGAAGTAAAATAATTAACGTAAAATAAAATGCTTTCGACGTGTAATTTCTGTTCCTCATTACGGTTCCAGAATTTCGTACGATAGGGAACAAAACCTGACACACATATAAAGAACTGAACCCGAGAGTCAACAGGACAGACGGTACGCCTACATATGCCGATTTGGAGTTGACTCTGCTCTCGTCTCCAGATAGTTAGTTGTGGTATATACACACAGACTTCATACGCCAGCGAACTAGCCAAGCATTCAAAATATTCAGTTTTCTATTCCAACTGTCGATACTAATTTGAACATAAAAAACAGTTGCAAATCTGTCAGTATAATGATGATAGTCTAAACACGGGAGTAGATCCATCTCCCGAAACACCGCATGCATCAGATATAGCCGTACGTCTACTTCAGAAAATGCACATGTCCAGCTTAATGGTGGTAGAGCTGTACCAATATATTTGTAGCAGTCAGTGTTATATGTGCCATATGCCATAGCTGTCTGAATTCATCATCGAAGGACAAAGAGGTTTCTCCGGTTCTTGTATGGTCGTCCGAACGCCCTCGAGCCGTTTGACCTCTCGCGTAGCGGTTGGGCAGGCCCGCTCATCCCGTAGCTGACAGTGTTATGTTGCCCGCGGCGACATTTGCAATAAGAAAACGTCTTTTAACCCTTTCCCTGGCCAGGCCGAAATACAACGCCGAACAATTTTTAAAACTTATGAGCTGTTTTTTTTTAAAGCTGTTTACTCCGTACATTTCAGATCAATATATTTGTTCATTACAACCAACCAAATGACAATAGCATATGCATGTAACAGTACTGACATTACTCCGACATGTTTCGGCATGAATATGTCATTTTCAGCGAGTACATGACAAAATCGTTTTTAAAAAAGTGATAAAATAGTGGCACATTATCCTATGTCGTCAATTACGTTTTTTATTAATTTTTTTCTATTAAAATCAGTACATGTTTATCGTACATGATGTTTAGAAAAAGCACAGGCAAAATAATGCGTATAATTAAACTTACAGTTCGTTTTGCGTATTGACTTTCATGTTGCCCACATGCAGACCACATTTTGGAAGTTGCCCCATCACATAGAAGGTTGAGGAAGCCTGCAGTAGGTTCTTCGTCGAAACAGGTTTATTGCTGAAAGCTCGTTACGCGATAGACACTCAACAGGATCATGTGTCGTACAATAATACACTAACCAGGCAACTTGCACAAATTAGCTGATTTCCGACACATATGAAACGAATATTGCTGCGTCTCGGTTTAGAAAGTGTGTGAAAGCGTCGTATTGTCTGAAACTGATGTCCAGCAGAAAATGATAAATCTTGTAACCCAAGTACAATAGTCCATCTGTAATCCGGACCCCGGTAATCCGAATCCCCGGATAATCCGGACAATTTTGGCCAACTATAACTCTCTCTTTTCCCCCGGTGATCCGGTCTTTGTCCGGATCACCGGGGGAAAATGTGAGACAATCCGTACTCCGAGACTGGTGGCGTGGGTGACGCGGGTAGAGTCAGTCAGTCTTTAACTCCTCGTCAATACGGACGTTATCTCTCGAGTGTCGTAGCGCTTCTTCTCCTACTATACTCGCTACTATAGTGAAATGATAGCGACAGAAGTCCCATTGTTATTATTTTTATTATGTACTTTTAAGTGCGGTGTTTAGGCTCTAAGAGGTTTAGTGATGATTTTTTGTATGTTACCTATGCCACGGAGTTTCTCCCTCGTTGATCCGGATTCCCGGATAATCCGGACCATTCCTAACCCATATAGTCCGGTTGACCTAGGGACTACTGTACTTTTTTAGGTACGTTTGTATCCCCGCATAGCGCTTATCCGTGCGAGATTTGGGATTCTCACAGTGATGTTGCTGATGATTCAAGTCTCTTGGACGTTAGATCGTGTTGATGTTAAATAATTACGGACGCTTCGAAGGAACGTAGTGCCTTCATCTTGTGGGTCACGCAATTGATGATGACTCTTGGACTTGCGACATTTCCTCCAGACGTCTGTGGTCACGTTCGTCATCTGCCATTTATTCTTGTAAAGTATTTTCGCAATAACAGAGAAGTCTGCGAAGAGGTTACGTAGATATGAAAATAAATTATAAATACTAGCAGCCAACTTATTCGTGTTATGCGACCTACTTGCAGTGTAACTTATGGAGGACAGATGACGTAACTACTGCATAATCGAAGTACTTGCAATCTGCGTTTCTAAGAAACGGAGCTCTCAGTATAAAATGTCAAATGTCTTAGTATGTATTACGCACATCTCTGTGTTCCGATGGGTTGTGTGGCAACAGAGATGGCCAGGTCCCATGAGCTACTATCCTTACCGCTGGTTAAAAGGGTGGAAAATTTGTTACGGAAAAATTTTATACAAGTGTACGTCGTGTACGTTAAGTTTAAACCCGAAATGCGGATTACGTCAAGATTAACGAGGTGCCTTGGATGATGTAAAGCAATCAGCGATGAAGGAATGTAGGTACTTTGCTATTTATCCGGCAAGTGTTAAGATTATCCATTAGTTGTGACCTGTCACGTGACTTGTTAATCATACCAGACGAACATTCATATGTTCTGTGGCTGGGAAAACCTGAAACGTGAAGGTATGTTAAAACAGGGGTTAAAATTATTTGCTCATTATACGCATTAAGGAAACAGCTGCTGCTTAATTTTAGCCACCCCAGTGTGTATTAAGACTGTCTGATGAAATGCGCGAAAATTTTTTGCTGGGCGTTCTGTTTCTAACTTCATTTTCTTCCTGTGGATACCATCATTACCCGGCTGTCTTGGCATTACACAGTTTAAGCCTTTACCCTGCACATAATTATGTATTTACGTCACATAATTTAGCTGTCAGTCTTCTTATGGCGGAGTTCCGGGTTCAGGACCAGGGCAATCCATGGAGAATTTGTAGTAGATGACATAACAGTGGGACATCTTTTCGGTTTTTCCCTGTTGATTGTCATTCTATATTCAATTTCTTTATCTGCCGTCCACTGTATGTAATGTAGATACTGAAGCATCGCTAAACAAACCACAATCAAAAGCTCTCCGTCTTATGGCTATTTGGGGTCAAGCACTCAGATAGTACGCATGCACGCGTACACACACCGCGCGTGCGCGCTATTTCAAGGTCTCCTTCAGTAAAAAAAGGCGATCTATTTTAAGGCCATTGACAGGGTGAAAGGAATATGAGTCATGCGTTTTTACAGCCGTAAACAGTAGTACAGAGTCTTAATATCTTACTGCAGTGAAATACACTTATGATCAAATGTGTTCTCCTCTTCTGCATACTGTTCTGGTCTTGTCACTGATTTATTTCACATTTTTACAAATTCCTTGCTGCAGAGCAGTTCGCTCGCGCTCTTGATGTTAGAGCACACACTTCTTACGCTGTTTGGGTACATCGCTGACAGCCAACTGTATTCTGCGACACTAGCCTGCAGATGTTTTTCACTAATGGCATTAACTTTTTAGAAAGTCTGTAACGTTCGATTTGATTTTCATGTGACGAATGGTTTATATTTGACAGAAATAAACGAAACGTAAATTTGCTTGACAAGTTACAAAATATTCTGCAGACCAACAATAAATGTTTAAGGAAATTTAATCTGCAGTTTCGGATGATGAAGTACGTGACGAAATAGACAGACATAACCTTTCCATTACGAGTTCAGTTTGTCACTTTGTGTAAGGAACTTATAAAAACCAACAGGCTTTGAGAAATTTATTTATTGACGTAGGCTATTCCGAATTTTGCACCAGTATTTTTAGACTAATTCCAACTTCATGCCCATTAATACCTTAATAACAGTAACATGCATACTTTAATATAGTAGGCCACGCCCCCATATGCTTTAACGGCGTGTTTAGGGACAACACCTTGCAACTTCAATTTCAAACGCAACTTATTACAGATTGTCTCCTACAGGGAGTTACACTGTACAGGACTAATGGAGCCTAACGAAAATGGGCATTCACAAGAGACAGACATCCATGTCCCCGGCGGGATTCGTAACCTGCAATCCCAGCAAGCGAGCGGCCGCAGACTTCCGCCTTCGAAGCGCGGCCACCGGGATCGGCTACGGGTAAGCCAACAGTCAGAAATGTGGCGACGATTCAAAACGTTACATACCACAGAATCTATACTGAAGTTTGTTCACGAGAGTAAAGGAATAATAACTTAATAAATAAAGAGCGGAACTGTAAGTTGTGCAGTAGGAAACTTGACTTTGATTTATCCTTGGAACTCCTTGTCTTATCTCCGCCAATTTTCATAATCCTCTTGCTTCTAACTAGCAGTTGGTACTTTACCATCATCCCACTATCCTTCTTAAATCAAAGTGTATTTATTGAGGCGATATTTCAAATTGCTGTCTTAGAAATCACCGTGATTTGAACAGGTAATTCGCAGTTCAGACGACGCAGTTTGGGACATTTGAACTTCAAATACGAAGAGACACATTTTCTGTAGTATTTCCATCTAATTAATTACGTATACAGTTAACTCGCTGTATCCCTTCATTGATTGCGACACGGTCCAGAGTTCAGGAGAATGCGGTGTGCAGAGACTCTTATCTTCAGCAACATCGCCAGAATTGTTGAGTGGATGCTGTCTGTCCCTGCCATATAAATGCAGAGTAAAGTCTTTCTAAACCACACTGTCCCATGCTTTTACTGCCAAGTAGGAGCCGGGACATTTCAGTGACAATAGTGACTATTCTACGGGCTCCACGACTGAGCAGTTGTTGGATTTCCAGCATGTGCAAGAGACTGTTGTGTGTTCCAAAGCGTCCATATCAGATCTGGTACCCATCCATTGAGTACCAGGGGCTATTTCCCTGAGGATCAAGCGACCTAAGCGTCAAATTGTCTACTCTCCTGTAGTGCCTAGGATAGAATGTGTGTAGCAGTGTCTCTACTCCTCCACATGCCTTCATGGCGTAATATTTAATTAAGCATAGAGACTTTACCTTTATATGTAATTGCTACAAGAAGTCAACATCCTTTACACACTTTAACCTATTGAAGGTGAATGTTTATCTAAATTAAGCATATAATGTCAGTAAAATTTCGTCTTATAACAGGCCATGAAAACCCAGAGGGGGAGTAGAGGTATAGCTTTACTCTTTCTTTAAACTCGGCGCTAGATTTTGGGTGGGAGCTTAACGCCACGTCCTGGCCGTTTTACTATCATCAAAGATCCCCGATACTTATTGTACAGGAGGCTAGGTGGGGCTCGGAGGCCGTCTGTAAGGGTGCCGAAAATCTCGCCCTCATCGGGGTTCGAGCCCCGGACTGTCCAGCCCATAGCGAGTCCTTATACCGACTGCGCTATCCCGGCTGTCTGTATAAATTCAGTTCGTTTCCATTATACCAATTAATGCTTTATACGGAAATCATCGCTGTTTATTGAAAGTCATAAGAATCCCATACTATATTGTGTGGGAAGAAAACAGGTTTGTAACGTTAAAGTTAAGTGGTACGTGTAGGTAGCAATGGGCTTTGAATGGTCAGTCAGTTTTCTTCATTACCATACGCGTCTGGACGCCTATTATTCCGTGTCTACCGTCACACGGCAACAGCTGTTACCATTCATGTTCACAAGCATGATGTGTTGATACATATTACATTATGTATTTCAGATGTCTGATGGTATTGTCGTTTCCTCCATCGAAGTCCGTACCATGTTCGTACTGCAGAAAAAGGAATTTGCAAGACAAGCAATGTACGTATACCGTAACGTTGAGGCGCGTTCGCGTAACCATTGTTGCCTTGGAAAAGAAATAAGTATTAAATATTCTGAGTTTGGGTCTATATTCTTGCCTTATTTATCTGGTATGCAAAGCGCATGCGCTGTATTATATTACCATCTGTGGCCTCTCTGGCAATACCATATTTTTTCACATTATCTAATAAGCAACACGATTTTCGGGGAAAAAATTATTGTACGTAAAACGTGTGTTCTGATTTTATCTACAACTTTGTCTGAAACATTCTTCATTCTAAGACGAATTTACCGAGATATTGATATAAATTTACATGGGTGTTCGTGTAATGTACCCGTTATTCTTGTCAGATTTTAATGAAACTTGAATTTTCTCGACAGATTTCTCGAGAAATCCTCATATGTCGAATTTTATGAAAATCCGTCCACTGGGATCCGAGTTGATATATGCGGGCGGACATGCATGATGAAGCTAATAGTCGCTTTCCTAATTTTGCGAAAAGCGCCTAAAATGTAATACGCTTAGGTGTCATCTATTGTTTGTTGTTTTTATCGATTTTCACAGAAGTTGCCATTTAATGTCTGTAACTATTATATATTAAAACGGGGGACTTCCACATCTCGCTAACATATTCGAAGAGGAAGTCATATATCTCACGGTTTGCGGTGTTGCAGGATGTCAGGCAGCCTTATAAAAACTACAAATAGAATGTGAGATCCACATGGTGCAGGGTATGGATATGACTTTTTTGTGTGTGTTGTGGTCTCGTTTAGGTTACTAAATAGTTACTACACTACACGGCGTCACCAGCCAGAGGAATAATCGTTAAAGATAAAATTAATTAGGATTTTGCTTTAACAGTACGTCATTGTGTTGTCGACTTATATTGCCGACTCCGCTGAAGTAAGGACTGATTACATTGACACTGGAAATGTACTTCAGGCTGCAGTTGAACGCAGTGTGGATCTGCTGTCAAATACACTTCTTCGTTGTGAATGTAGAACTTTAATGTTACAATATCATGTGATTGTCAAGGAAATTAGGCACGCTTTCTCTCGGTATGCCTTTAAACACCTCAGAAGAAACAGCGCTAACGTTCTTTAAATCATATTTGTATGCTGAATTTTTGTTTCTGCCGTGAAGACGGACATTTTGTGCACCTGACTCCCATGGACGTTGGACTGTTCTCCTGTACAATTATATTGCCACGTACGAGTCAAACATTGTACCAAATGGATCTATGGATTTATAGCTTAATGGAAGAGTAAAAATATTTTGTCACAAAAAATATTGCCCTTCGTTATTTAAACTTAATATATAAAACAGGAGGTCAACCTCGGTGGACTAGTGGTTAGCGTGCTCGCCACCAATTCCTTCGGAGGGGAAGTAAAGCCGTCAGTCCCATGTCGTAGATTTACGGCATGTAAAAGAACCTTCGGGCATGAAGAAGAACCAGTAGTGTCCGTAAGCTAAATTCAAGCAGCCATTTCTCACCCAAGTCTCCTGACTGACTGCTAGATAGCTCTGGCAGTCACATCAGGATCGAGTTGAAAAGCGCGGCCAGTCAGCCGGTCCCTCACTGCCGCAAATGCACAAAGACCTCGAACCCCGGAAAGAGGAGGCCCAAGCCCATATAGGGCTGTCGAGCCATGGTTATTATTATTATTATTATATTATATAAAACAGGAGACACTGCTTTGCCTAACAAAGAGGGAGTGAGAGAATAATGGGTAAAATTACACAACGAGGAGCTTAATAATTTGTACATCCATATAATGTTATAATAAGCGTGATTGACTCAGAGATAATGAAATCGGCGGAAATGTAGTACGCAGGGGGTTACGAAAGTCTTAATGGTACTTAGAACCGCTCAAGAGAATTAAATACTTTGAAGGCTAAAGTGGGAGAGTAAGTAATATTAAAATGAACGTTGAAGAAATGCCAAGGTATTCAAAACTGGAAAGAAGGTCAAAAATGCCACCCATGAATATGAAGAAGAAGCAAAGACTTGACCCAAAGATTACTGCTGACGACTCCGAGGTCGATTCGTGCTCGTGTGCTGAATGTTGGGAAAACTATCACACAACTAAAGGGAAATATGATTAGATTCGATGTTTAAAGCGTTCAATGTGGCTGCGTGCAAGCAAATGTATTGACTGCGGAAGGCAGTCTGTAAGAGAGAGCAACTTAATAAACAGAAGTAACATCTAAGTACACGCGCCTTTTGTGAAATTTATTTTCAGTCTTAGCAAATTGTACTTTCTTTTTGCATTTTTAGTTTTTCATGGATCCATATTCTTATGTAGTCTGTTTGTAATTCTCTCTGTTTATTTTTGTTTACTTCAAAACAGATCTATACGAGTAGAATTTTCTTTTGAGAATTTTTAGTTACATAAAATTAAAATATACTATTCAAAGCTATTCTTGACTAATGCCTTTAAATACATACATTGCATAACAAATTGTCCTTAACCAGTAATTCAATGCTGTCAAACTTTCACTCGGTCTGATTAAAAATAAAACATGTTTTATTCTCTTACACATGGAAAATATTTTAGTTGGTTTATGTCAGTAACTAGTCCTTTCTCATCTATATTAATGGTTTAGAATTAACATACAACATACCTTCAGTCATTTATGGGTGGCGTGTCACTCTAGAGATGTGAAAATTAAAATTTCGGGTTCTTGTTTTCTGTATTTTCTCGTTTATAAAGACCAATCAGTTAATGGTGTGTAGGGCAAAAGTCGCCGTTTGTTCTGAGATGCATAGAAAACACATAAACGCACTCTGCGGGCAGAACGTGGAACTGTATATTAAACGTGATGGTACGTAGCTAACCATTAGGCTTTAAAAGCTTAAATTCTAATACAACAAATTTGCGGACATTTCCCGAAAAGTGTTTCATCTGTGTCGGAATGACAGAGAGACCTTACTGCATAGAGTTACATATGGACAATTCGTTTGGGGTACTTGCCAGCCAGACGGGAGAATACTGCTCTTAGCTATGAACGGAAAAAATGACAGGATACGTGCTCATTCAGAGAACAAAATTACAGCAACTGTGTTTTTGATCGTGTAGTTCAGGCGTCGCCACACCCCCGCCCGCGGGCGCACGTACGGTCGTCTGCCCTTTAGTATGCACCCACGGCGCTACAAGAAGGCGTCTTTACCTGTATTTCTAATAACAAAAATTAAAGCCGATTTCTTGAGAACGTTTTAGAACAATGTCGCAGGCTATAAGTCATCTCTTTGACTAGTACTTAGTATTAAACACTTTTTGTATGTCATAATTTTATTAAATAAGACGTTTTATTGTATATTGGGATTTCATAAGTTTTTTTCGTGAAATACAAATTAGTATGTACCTACATGCGTCCGCGAAGAAGTTCTGAAACTTCAGATGCGCGCTTAGTACCGTAAAATTTGGCGACCCCTGTTGTACTTCATCCAGTTAATCAACGAAACGAAGTAACCGTTGATTCTAAATCGGATCAATTGACAGTTCCGATTAATTGATTTATCGTAGCAGGCTGTGCGGCTGTTCTTTGATGTACGAATTTCAGTGTTGCGGCTGGACAGTACGAAGGAGAAGAGGCGATTGTATGGGAAGGGGGCTTGTTATCGCTTGAAGGGGCGGGGGGTGATTCATATCATGACTCATGACCCTGCATATGGAGTAAAAGGAAATGGACGTTGTGAGATAGAGCCACTGACTCCGCGTTCAGTAGCTGCTCCTGTTGACGTGAGGCCCAGTGTATGTGCTTCCTATTTTGCCTACTAGATGGCTGGCTCTGCTGCTTGCTGATTGGCCATGGATGTTAGATATATGCAAAAAGCCGAATGAGTGACGAACGGTTTCTCGCTCCGGAGGAGAAAACAGTTACGAAGGCGATGTTGCCACATATTCCACTGATATTGTACTGTTCGAGAACCGACACCATATGTATCAAAATATGCGTCCTTCCAACATAGGGATATCATGCACGGGTCTGCCATTCTCCTCTCTCTCTCTCTCTCTCTCTCGCTGTCTCTGACTTGAAGTAATTTGTGCAAAATCTCGATGCTTGCGTACTTCGTCCTCGATTATTCAAACCAATATAATTCGCGAAACGATCAACCACGTGCCACCTTTACCTTTTCCAAAAAGACACATTAGCTTGTGAAAGCCGTAAGAGAAATCTTGCAGTAACAGTACTGAATTGTCACTTAAGATGGTTGGTTTTACTTTCTAGCCCCGCTACTGGTGGGCCTTTGCGTACCGTAGCGTCTATCCAAACAGATTATTAGCATTCGAACGTCGAATATTACCCTGTTACGAGATACAGAGCTGCGCGTCTCTCCCGGTACCCGACAGCCCTTTGTAGGTGAATTAAAATTATTAGTTCTTGGGATAGCGTCTAGGCTAGGGGCTGGACGAACAGGGGTTTGAATCGCAGCAGGGGCAAGGGATTTTTCCGCTTCTCTAAAATGTCCAGACCGACTGTGGGCCCCACCCACCCCCCTACTTAGTGGATACCGTGGGTTATTTTCCCCGGGGTAAAGCGACCGGGACGTGATGCTGACCACTATACTCCCTCTAGCGTCGAGGATAAGAATGAGTGGAGCTGTATTTCTACACCCTCTGTATGCTTTAATTGCGTGGACAGGGACAGCTTTGTGTGTGTGTGTGACAGTGCGTTCAGAATAATACGACACAGACCACGTCGTGCTAGTTGCATAAGACCTGAAACTGTAATCTTCTGCGCTGTACTGAGTTCCATATAGGACAGTCATAACTGACTAGTAATAATGCTTCTAGTATAAACCGATTTCACCGGGCTCATTCATTCATTCGTCCATTCATTCCGCAGTCTGTCTTACGGCAGGTCCTTAGCCTGTTCCAACGCGAGTTCTCCACAGAGGGCGATAGTGCTTCCTCTTTCAATTTCCAGTATCGTCTCTTTTCCTTAAGGTCATCCAATAACTGCTTACGTCTTTTTCTTCGTCTTCCCGTCACTTCTATCCTTCCCTTTGTCTTTCCTTCAATAACGTGTTTCAGAAGGCAGTTCCTACGCAAGATGTGACCAATCCAGTTAACCTTCCTTCTTTTATATTGTATGTAGAATATTCCACTTCTCTTTGACTCAGTTTAATACTTCATTTCTCACACGATTGGTTCATCTAATCCTCTCCATCCGGCCTAGATCCCAAAACGACGGCGGTCAAGGAGGAGGTGAGGAGGACTCCTTGACCGTTGAAGATGAGGGCTGCGCGTTCCTTCGAAACGTCTGGAATCAATAACGCTTCTAGTCAGTGTTGCATCCCAGGAGACCTGAATCTTCAACATCAGCGCTGTAGAAATCTCGCATTGTATTTTCTAACGTTTACGTTCCTTGGCGGGGTCTGACCGGGTAGCATGCACAATGGTAAGCAGTGACAGAACAAGACGTGGCCCTTATTCTTGGTCTCGGGCCGGCTGATCGTCGGTCCGTACCGCCCGCTGCTTAGTTTACGAAGTCGCCTGCATCATGGCCAGAGTTTATTTCATTTGACGGTTCGTAGAACGTTATGTGTAGAAGAGAGTGGGTACGATATATTGTTAAGTGAAACATGTGTACCGTGGGGCACTATTTACAGTATCATTGACCGTAAATGTTGTGTTTAAATGCTAAGCGATTACCAACTGGTACGTACTTCAAAATGAAGCAAAAAGCTTACTAACCAAGTGCATGGATAGGAGACCTTCTTGGGAAGCTAATATTTCTTCAACTACCTCTCGAAAGCTTTATCGTTCCTGTGGGGAAAGCCAGAAATTGTATAAGGTTCCGCAGCCAACAAGTGGAATATGCATAGGCGTGTAATTGTAATTTAACGTTTTTGTTCATGAAACCAACCCTTTTCCACTTAGGCTTGGCACCCCACATACCTCCATTTCCATAACTTCCATGAGAAGGTTGTATTAAATGTACAGAGTTCTCATTTTTAAGCGATGTGTTAATGTATTTACTTATCGTTTATTTAACAACGCTGCATGTAGCTCTAACTGTACAGATTCATCTTCTGAGTGCGGTGAGACATGATGCGGTCTTGAGCAGAGCGACTTGTTTTAAACAAGCAGTCAGATTAATTAAGTGTTCGAATTGTAACAGGCCCTACAGAACGTTAACTTCATGCTTGACCTAATAACTTAAGGAGCGACTTAGGCCCATACTAAATCCAACTTGTCTTTATATTCGTTGATTAATACACATTTTTGCTCATTTATTAGTAATATTTGCGCATGATTTATATCTAATCCTCTTATTGCGTTTGCTTACTTCACTGGAATTTCATAAATATTAACCTACTATAAGTTCCGAAAGAGTAAATAGCATCCTTGTTTTGTTAATTCTACTTTGCAGAACTTGTAATTGAATGCTTTAGTAGGCTACATGTAATTACACCAGGTACTTAGCTACTGGAGATAGAGAAGGAGAAAAGAAAGCTTCGGGGTAGAGAGCAAAAGTTCCTTCCTCGTACCTCATATTTTCTTTCAAAAAGCAAAGTTACAGCCACTTGCTTCGTCATCTTCCTCTTCCTTTCCAACCTCGTACTAAGACTACAGAATTAACAAGTTAATGTATTACAGATTTTACCTAGTCGGTATAAGTTAGGTCTTGCATATCCCTTATCCAAATTAGCTGGGCGACTTGTTAAAAAGTTTGAAGCTTTTTTGCCTCTAACTAGATTATGCATCACTTTAATTTTTATGCTTAAGTTTATCTCGTCCGTTCTGAAAATGAAGTTCATAATTTGCACTTTTAGATAATTCTTGAAATAATGATTGATACATTAGGCCCCCTCTTCCTTTGTTGTAAGTATGAAAGTAAATTGCTGAAAGCTCGCAGGAGGCAGTGTAAATTAGAAACATAATAGTTATTGGCTTTAACTGCAGTAAATCAGCACAGTCATGCTAAAATTTCAGATGAAAATTGTAATGTTAGGCATTGTAGCCTGAGATTCAGTTAAATAAAGTTTAAATTTTCATTTTCTGCCTTACAGGAACAATTGCCCCTATCAGAAAGGCCACTCTATTAATGCTCTTTAATATAGGAGTAATGGCTGTTGTGTTCTTTTGAGAATCGTACGTGAAGAATAAAAACACTGTGGGCAGAATGCGTAGTATTTTAATATTAAATCAGGCGGAAAATGTGTGAGTAATACCCACGTGCTTTAAAGGAGTGGGCGTAGTACGAAACTTTTGGGTGTTAATTATACTTTGAAGCTTTGTATATAGACTTGAGAAGTTCTGTGGTCTGACTGATTTTACCTTATGTAATGAAAGCGGTGTGCGTGTTGAAACAAAGCACAGCCTTCAGACTCTCAAGACCGTGTTTGGGTTTCACCAGGGGCGCACCCATGGGGGGCTGCCGGGCTGCAGCCCCTCCCCCAAACTCCCCAAAATCGAAAGTTAAAAAACACAGATTTTGTAGGTATTATGATATCAAAAGTTTTACGTGATTTCCCCTTCAGCCGAAATCAGCCACTAAAATCGGGTGATGACTAGTACATTAGAAATTTTTTAAAATGAATTTAAAAAATTAAGAAAAAAGGAAGATAGGACACTGTGAGTCATGGAACATGTAGTTATATTTGTATGTATACAAATGCAGTTGCAGATCCTGTTGTGTTGTACTTGCAACATGATCTTTATAACAACATTTTTAAAATTAAACATAAATTATATATAGCCTGAGAGTCAGCCCCCCCTCCCCCCCCAAGGAGAAATTCTGGGTGCGCACCTGGGTTTCACAGTGACTGAGTAAGGACCCCGTGTGGCACTTGTTGACTCTTGTTCATAAGGATACGTTATGGGTCACAATGATCCGTTCGTACGCTCAATTATAATGTAATGTCGTACACACAAGCCCCATGAGATTCTTTACGAACTCTGTAAAAAAAGGAATTTCGTTTCAAGACTGAACGCATCACGTCATCGGCTAGAACACAAAAGCAGAACTTGCCCACCTAATAAAATAAATAATTATGCAAAACATTATAATCGTCTATCACAATTTAGGTTTACTTCCATGAATGTCAGCTTCAGAATTCGAATTCAGTTGACGGCGTGATAAAACTATATTCCATCGACTGTCCTAGGAGACCTGAAGAAATAGGAAGTTTTCGTGGGCTCCTAAACACAATAGATGGAGGCTGTTACATGTAGAACTACCAGCAAGTTACGACAGGAACTAAAAGTGAGAGGCTTTTTCCTAAAATATTGCGGTGTTGACAGTAATGCTGTTACTCAAACTAGTTATTCAGGTCAAATCTGAGGGCTTTTTCTTCGGAGTAAAACAAAAGTCCACGTGTTTCCCACCTGATGACTGAAGTAAAGAGGCGTGCCAAGAATGTATTTAGGAAAACAGGGCTTGCGTAATCTGTGAACCTAGTCTGTGACCTGTAGTAAATCAGCCAACCACTTAGCACGTAATTCTGTGTTGAACAGAGCGAAGCGTTCGATTAGGCCCAGCACAATGAGCTATAATTACATCACGTCGGTGGTAGGAATGATGGAGCAGTTGCGATCGGTTACTGGCTTACGTAACAATGTGCAGTGTGCGACACTTGAGTTTCTTATAACAGTGTTGATGAATATGATGCATTCTCGGATGTCAGGCCATTAAATATTTACCGACGTTTCGAAGGGTCGTAGTGTCTTCATTTTCAGTGTCAAGCAGTCAGAGGCAAGTAAACTGCTGCAACAGGACGAGTCCCAATGTAGTAGCTCCTACTTATGGCGGGAGAACTGAAGTTCCTAGTTACGAAATTGAATTTCTGTGTATATTTCTGACTGTGAATTTACATCACCGAATAAGCACGGCAGAATGACAGTAGGGCTGTAGTAGGAAGCAGTTCCAGCGTATTTATGATAAACATCATTTTCCTGGAGGCACTGAATAAAGTCACAAAACACAGGGAGATAGCCTGTCCCGCCAGGGACTGGAACTCAGTACCGTAGGACCGTTGGGCATACATTTCTTCTAAGTCACTCTGCACTCAAAAGCTGTGTACAGGAATGTAAAGGTGCAGAGGGAAATGTCACTTGTCTCGTTGCTCTCTGTAAAGTACAATTTGGAAACGAAACTGTACCAAAAACCTCTCTGGTGCGTAACATAGTGTGCAGGCTTATTTAGGACTCACAGTTGTCGGGTTTCTTTGGCTTCAGTATTCGTAGAATCGAATGTGTGTATGTATTCGACAATAATTTTAACTTCGGGCATGCAGTTTCTTCGTAGACATGTCCATACTGTCAACAGTGTTCTGTTACGCTTTTCATAATCCCCTTCGTAATTCCAGTTTGTAAAAGATTTAGTTGCGATCTCAGCTGTTCTTTGTATTTCGTTCCCACAGGTAGTTAAATACGTAAGTGCACGGTGTTGCATGTTCGGAGTTTGCATGCGTACTTGCTCCACTTCGGGGCACGCGGTGGCGCAGTTGGTTGAGACACTGCGCTACAAGCCGGAAGGTCGCGGTTTCGATTCCCGATGATGCCATTGGAATTTTTCATTGACATAATCCTTTCGGTCGCACTATGGCCCTGGGGTCGACTCAGCCTCTAACAGAAATGAGTACCAGGAGTATTTCCTGGGGGTAAAGGCGGCCGGTGCGTAGGGCTGGCAACCTTACCACCTTCATATGCCGATTGTCTAGAAATCTGGGAGCCTCAAGCTCCTGGAACCCTAAGTGCCTGTCCAGGCCTGTAATGGGATTGGTTTTACTTGCTACACTTCACCAGATTCAAATGTCAGTCGAAAATGGGCCTGTATGTCATTCATGAATACTCGAGCTTTTCGAATTAACAACAAATGCGTATTTGTTGATGTATTGCCCTGGCCGGTAAAAGTGCTTCCTGTTGTGTGTGTTTATATAACGACGTTTTATAAGCTGCTTGGTTTGTATAGCGTAGAATGGTGGGTAGGCCTAATTAAAGGATTGGAGAGGGTGTGGACTATTTTTGTGGAGGGCAGGTATTAGAGTCTTCAGTAAGACAGTCGCTGTGCCGAGAATCAAATCCAGACCTTTCGGATTGCAAATAAAGAGTTCTAACTGCTACATTGCATCCTCCAGCCTCACCTCTTGTGAACCTAAAGTGTTAAAACTGTGCACCGATAAAAACACGAGGTTTCTAACTAAAGGATCAATGATGAAGCCTTTCGCTATTTCTTTCAGTTGTGGACGGCACCAACGAGAACCTGGCCGCGGTCCAAGCATAAACAAAAATTGCTGTAAGACGTGAAACTAAAGACCGTGCTCAAGAATTTGGCATGGCAGAATCAACGTGCTGCTAACTTATCATCACGCATTATTTTGTAACCTTTCAATTTTTTTCAGATTTAAGGTTGTTATGGCGGTGAATATAAAGCAATGATGAGGTGTAACATTTTTTGCATCAGGGCCTATATAAAAACTTTAAAACCCTGCATGAGCCGCATACCGCTTTATGCTAACGCAAGCCATATTTTTCAACAGCACTTTACTTCAAAGTTTTAAAGAGAAAAGCTTATAATCATTATTGTATTGAAGAATTTTGTTATAGATTTTAGGACTTGCGCTTTTATTTTGAGGATTTTAAGAACGCCAGTGAGACGTTCGCCACTTTTCCTTGCCACCAGGTCTCAGTATCTGGACGGATGTGATAAACAGCAACTAGGAAGCAGATTTCCAATGTTTCTTCACCAAGTCGACTTATAGATTTATATTCTTGACCACTTTCATTTCTAAAATAATTGTTCACAAATGTATGTGCTTCCTAGAAGCTTGGTCACCAAAGCACTGGAATCTTATTAACAAGAAATCAAGGATTCGAACGTGTTGATATGTGTTTCCCAGGTCCGTATCACAC
This sequence comes from Reticulitermes speratus, assembly GCA_021186555.1. Taxonomy (NCBI): domain Eukaryota; kingdom Metazoa; phylum Arthropoda; class Insecta; order Blattodea; family Rhinotermitidae; genus Reticulitermes; species Reticulitermes speratus. Next base: position 30,556,039 of record JAJKFL010000003.1, on the reverse strand, counting down.
GCAGATTTATCACCTTTATGGATGTGAGATCAGTTACACCGTCGTCAGCTGGCACTGTAAATAAGCTGCCCGTGGCCTCATACTTGCTTACATCATGAAGACAGAAGGTGAATTCTTGTTGAAGAAGCTGAATTCTTTTCACACATTTCTTAGCATCGGCAGGTTTTTTCGTACACAGAATTGGGAAATGTACGCGAGTATCTTGCTTGATCGCAGTTGCAGTTCTTACAGTCGTAGCTTACACTCGAACGTCGTTCTGTCGAACGTGTTATTGACTACGTAGTTTGCACCTTGTAGGGTGATGCAGAGTGCTGCATATGCATTCGTGATCACAATGTTTTCCGTTTCATTTTCAGAAGTAAGTCACTTTTCAGCACGTCATAGAAGCGTTTAAGAATCCGACCATGACTGAACCAACGGTCTTCTGTGCAGTAGACATCTCCGTACTCAGATACCATATCACATAAATCTTTAAATTCACACCATTCCTTCATTACGACGCAATATAATTAACAGGGTTTCAAGCCACTGTTAAGTAACAACTTTTCATCATTTTGAGGAATTTTCCTGCAGATTTTATTTGTGTATCACATCGCAAAGATACACTACTGTAGTATTCAGAGGTTTAATTGTGAATCATCATAGAGTGTGGCGACTTTAGAAAAACGAGTCCTCATCACTGCATGAAAGTTTTGCGATGTTCTGATCGTAAGACCCAGTCTTGTAATATGCACTGTACCCTCAACAGTAATCGCTGTAAACATGTCAGTTCTTTGAAAATGTTACGTTATAATGGATGGTTTGTTTGCATTTAAGTATTTGACGTATGAAGCAATAAGTCATGCAGTTTCATGGTTCGTAATGTGCATTGTTTGCACTGAAATTACTTGGCAACTAAACATTGACAGGGGCTGAATATTACGAAACTACAAACACTAACCTCTCGTGTTGTTCTCTGTTAACGAGAAAATATTAATGGCTATTATGGCTTACGAAGGCATATAGCTAGTGTATATCCATAATGATTACAATGATAGTACTCATGAATTTAAGTGCGTAAAAATTAATAGACGTCAGAAACTTCCAAAGTCGAGTGCAGGATCACAGTTTATCTGTTCAGATACTGCCAATGGTTTCAGTGTCTTATTGCTCATTTTATTCCCTTGTGGTGCGTTTAGACTACATGCACCTCGAACTGTGACATCTGATGTGCACACGTTCGTTTAGACTACATGCACCTCGAACTGTGACATCTGATGTTCACAAGTTCGTTTAGACTACATGCACCTCGAACTGTGACATCTGATGTGCACACATTCGTTTCCCTGGATGATTCATGAATGAGCATGGAACATTGACAGAATGATAATTGACAGGGGAAAACCGAATTACTCGGAGAAACAACTGTCCCCATTGTCACTTTGTCCACCACGAATTTCACGTGGACTGCCCTGAGAGCGAACCCAGGCCTTCGCGGTGAGAAGCCGGCGAGTGACCACCTGAACCATGTCCCTGCTTATCTTCTTCATTCCTCTTGTCAGGAAGTCCCCTTTGTCACCATACGCTCCACAGATAAAATTTTCCATGTCGTAAGCACCATACAACATTGACACCAGAGTGGTCAGCTTTACACTCTAGCCGTTTTATCCCATATGACCATTGTGTGGGTGACGGATGGGTGGACCCCATAGCTAAGCTGGCGAAGAGAAGTCCTTCTCTGTCCAGCCGGTACCAGTTTGCTCAGGAAGTCTGTTTGGAATAGGCCTATACAGTAACCAAACGGCAGTTGTATGTCTGTCAGTGACAGGCAGTGAATGTAGGTACTGGACTAGCACGTGTGTCATTGCATGACAATTGCGATTGTGTGAGACACTTTATAAATTTATTTTTAAATGTGTAGTTTCACGTTACAAATATTCCTGTGACCACCTAATTATAGTAAAAGTGATGCGATATTAATATACATAAGGTTATTATAATTTAAAATACCGTAGTAATTTTGTAGGAATGTGAAATAAAGATGTCCTGTCTGCCCACTGTACGCCCGTATCTTTCCGAATGATCGCTGTGTATTACCATTTCAACTGAAGTTATATAGTTTTAATGCCATGTCTTCCTACTACTTCCTTGACTTCACTTAAATCATAGGTTATCTATCTGCGTGTCGCCACCAGCTTTCCTGGTTTCTTAATCCTGTTTGTAGACACCCGGCAGGACACTTTTGGTGGGGATCGGTTCGTCGCGAGGCCACTACATGCACAGTAGAACACAAACGTTACATGCGGATTTATGTCCATGCTCCGAGTGGATTCGAGCCCAAAATCCTAGTGTTCGAGAGGTAGAAAACTTCATACTTACTTTAGAACACACGACCACTGTGGCCGGCATTTAAAACAGGTAACATAACAGATACTGGGTCACATATAATTCAGGGTAATGGTAGAAAATACTTTGAATAACTTCCTCCACAATTCTTTCCCATAATCATTCTCACATATCAGCTTCTGCAGTTGAAGTATCTTGAAGTCACTTACAGTGCAATTAGTGCTGCACGCAGACCGCGTTCTTAATTTCATTAGGCTTACACTAATATTTGTCAAAGGCTCTGTATTATGAAGCTCCTCGTTATGTAGTTTTCTCTGTCGCCATTTTGCGTTTCCCTACACTTCCTACACACTCACTTGCTGCACTGACGTCGATGAACACAAATCCGTTAGGCGTATTCAGAATTCTCATTTGGCTCGAAAAAGTTATGTTTTATTGCATTTCCTTCTGCTGTCGTGCTTCGAAGCCTCACGGAAACGTGTGTGTGTACCATTTAACTTAGGTCAGTGTGGCAGGGACTGAACAGTGCAATAGTTATCCAGAATCACACGTGTAGTGCTGCCAACATGGCACTGTTTTATTTGATGAAAATGTGGATAAAAGATAAAAGTTGACACTAGAAAGGCCATAAATGCCCAGAGGGGGAGTACGGGTGTAGCTGTGCTCTTTAACCTCGGCGCTAGATGGAGGTGGGTGGCCTCGGCCGCTTTACCCCCGGGAAAGACACCCGGTACCCACTTTACAGGAGGCGATGAAGTGTGACAAAATTAACACGTCTTTTCTTGGTATTGTGTGTTCGACATACACGTATTAGCCAGTGGTTAATTTCTGTGACAATGAAATGCGACATTTTGCAGGCGGAACTGGAAGGTACGTTGTAGGCCTAAAGGAAGGAAGAAAAATCGATTTTGTAAATAGTGAAATCCAATAAATGATGTGGTTTGGCAAATACACTTTACCTGGAACGTTGCTTGCCTTTCTCCTGAATCGTTATATTGTCTTTGTTCAAGTTTATTCTTTTTGCTTTTCCGCACTCATTTCTCCACCCCCACCCCAATATACTGTTCCTGTAATCTGTCCGGGCCAGTTTTCTTCTCCTCCATCATTCTGTATGTCTTTTCTGGTGCAACCCCTTGTGCTGTGTTGTTTTATCTTACTGCTACCCTCTGCCGTGTACTGCCATGGAAGGGGGTTGCACTTTCCACTCAGTTACCCTTCTCCATTACCTGGCTCCATCAGCCGGTGGGTTAGGTCTATCGCTGGCTGATGCTGCCGGGTTGCTCTGTTTGCTTGTTGTAGTCTCTTTTTTCTTTCCGTTCTCCTTGACTGCTTTCTTTTACCTCAACCAGAAGGTCTTTCTCCTGCCAAGTTCCAACTCCTTCTCCACCCCAACATTCGTTTCTTCTCCAAGTCACACAACTTTTTAAGGACCCGCGATGCTTTTCTAACCCCCTGCCCACCCCTCGACACACCCCAACCCGAACAGAAACGTTGGAATATTTTTATGTCTACCTTACGTCAAACAAAACATACTTCTAGCATCTTCACCGTGAATTCTTCCTCTTTCTTCATTCACAGACTTTGATTCTAAATTTTATTTTTTATTCCACCTTGCAAGCGTTTGAAATATGTTATGTGTCATAAAGTAGAAGAACCACCATCCTGTTTCCTTACGTACTTTTCTAAGCTATATTTTTGGTTTCCCTCCGCTGTATGCCACAGTTCTATTTTAATGCCTTGGTGCTATACGGTACCCCAGCAAAGTGAGAGGTGATTCATATATTCACTCCGTTGCTGCTATAGAAATTGTATATACTAGGCCCTAGATGGCGGCAAAACTGAAGCATATTTGGTAGTCAGGAAGAAATATTTCTCGAATATTCAGGTTTTCTGGGATGTTGCGCTGTGTTTACTGGTAAATATTTACCGACGTTTCAAAAGAGTCCTATGCCTTTATCTTCATGTATCCCTATGAATTTTTATCCTTTATGTAAAAATGATAGCTCGTTTATATTTATAAAACTGAATGTTGTAATTAACCGTCATGAATTTTGTGTACTTTTTGTATTACCTGAAGATGGCCAAGTCGGCCGAAACATGTTGTAATGATCCATAAGTACCGAAAATAAATTTTATTTGTGAATTGACGGTTATTTTTAACTTAATTGATGTATTATCACAACGGGATTTATAGAATAAAGGTTTGTAGCTTTACTTATCTTGCAGCGCAGTACGACTGTGATGTCACCACAGTCTTACTAGACAGGTCACAGTTCATTTGCGTACCAGGTTACATCTGATAGATGAAATAGAAACGTAACCCACGTAACTTGAAGCTAAACGTAGCCTGTATCATCATGTATTACAGGCTGATTCAGACTTCCGGATTTTCTGCAGCTGGGAGTGGAGCCGATCATAAAATCCCTATGTTTCTGTTTGCTTGTTTTTATTTATGCAAGGGGCTGCATCACAATGGCTGTAATTCATTTTCTTCAAGGCGCAAATGAAATGAATACCACTCTTGAAGTCAACGAAACAATCAAATTAATTTTCCTGTATGGCTTATATTGTTAGAGGAGTTGAGGACTAGACATTCTTGCTTCTGAACTTCCACACGATCTGAATCAGCAGACGTGATGAAGTTAACTTCCTGCCACAGCGATGAGCATCCTGCAACATAAAGTTAACGTTTTTTTGCAAGCCGCGAAGGCGTATGAGGGAATGGAGTTATGACAGCATTCATTCATAACTTCGACACTAGGTGGGGTGAATGGTCGGTCTGGTGTCCAGCCCGTAGCCTAGTCGCTATACCTATAACGCTATCCCAGCTTCTATCACAGTAAAAGGTAGCGTATAAAATGTATTTGAGAAAGAAGTGAAAGAAGTTATGTTGTGAAGAAAAGGGAAGAAGTAGATCAATAATCCAATAGTAACCTGGGCTGTTAGTCATATGTAGGTAATTCAAATTGGACTCGGAAAAGCTGAGAGTTGCTTTTTGTTATATTTACAGCACTGCTTTCAAATCACCCCATTCTGCGTCATAACAGATTGTCGTGTGCTTATTTAACAATTCACAAACGTTTATCCATCAAATCAAGCGACTTCTTTCACGGACCTTGAATTTCAATGTAAAAGATTAACACAATAGTGGGTCAGATTGAGCACTGCTTCGTTTCATCCCTTTATTGTGGGCTGGTCTTTTGTGCAGCTTCAATATCAAAGCTCCCCTGCCCCCCTACTTACCTAGCATCCTGCGTACAATTGCCCCCATCCGCATCACGCAGCCCATCACCTATGTACAGCCCGAACTACAACTTTTGCAACAGGAAATGTGACGTTTTGTTCTGAGCACACTGCAGCACAAACATCTGCTAAAGGCGTAACAAAACGTAACTTGAGCCCAGTCTCTTTTGATTGGTTATCGGTTTTGCTACTTTATGAATTGTCCTTTCTGTCACATTTTTGTCTCCGTGAATTACTTCTAGTCAGTAGAATGGTTGCCTAGAAGCTGTAAGTTGAGTTTCTACGCGCTGGGGCACAAATGTCTCTCTTTGCCACCACATCCGTACTTGTTTTAGGACCCACTCAGCCAGTGTCTACCAGGTGCTGTTTCCTCGGAGTAAAACTGCCGGATCATGAAGCTGAACACTGATCGTCTTCTGCCGCAGAATTATTTGTGACACGTTACCTCACTCACTCATATATAATCAAAGTAAGATACTTAACCACAAGGATAAGTTGTTCGTTAAGTTAAATGAGTCAGTTTCTCATCCCTTAACTGCTTAAAGCTCAGTAGTAACTGTATGAGTCTGTATCACTTGCTGTCACCTTTTAAAATCTGCATTTTACCACACGCTCTGTATAGCCTATATATTTCATGTGATTGTGACAGTAAACAAAAAGACTATCTTTGAGGTAAGAACTGAATTCATATATATATAATTTAGAAGAATGTTAGTCTCCAGTTGGTTAAGCAAACCGTAGTTTATTTTCGCTTTAATTTAAAGGTTATAATTTAGAGATGCTGTAGTTTGAGATAGTACAGAAGTACTGGACCTATTCACATTTATTTATGTATTTAAATGGACTACACCTTGGATGTGACAGATAGCAAGCAACCAATTTCGAGCTAAAGTCCACAATTTTCTGTCTAGTAGTCTCGGCGGAACCTTAACAGCCAGCACGCAACAAGGTGAGGCGGAATCTGCTAGCCAGTGTGCGATGTGCAGTGCTGATTGCATACGTACACGGCGTTACCCTTTATAACGAGACGCCATTACGCATATCGGAAAGGTGTATTCATTTTTATAGTGTCGTAATTATAAAATTCGTCGTTTGAAAGTTTGTACAGTGGCGAATGAATATACAGTTTGGAGGAGACGGGTAACGTAACATATAACGTTTTATTTCTTTGTCCTTCGTCGAATGGAAATGGCTTAGAACTTCATCGGCGTGTCTTTGGCTTAGCTCACACGGTCAGGCGTACAATAAACGTGTCACCTCTGCCCGGTGCAAGGGGCTGTTCAGTTATGGTCGCCATTTATGCAATTACTGTTTGTTTCTGTAGTCTGACGAAAACTCCACAGAGGTAGCTGAACCGCTTAAAGCCCACTGGTAACTATTTGCACCGCCTGCTGTAACATTAAGAAACTCTGCAATTTGCCAGGCAGTGTATTTATGTGTTTCATGTGATTCCGACAATAAATACCGATTATTTCCCGAACAGCACTAACCATTTAAACAGTGATTCCCCACCATCGCCTCCCGAAATAAAGCGTCTGTCACCTGTCCCATGATTCGTCTACTCATCTACTCCGTCTTACGTCATGTATTCTCAGCCTTCAAAGGATTAACGTTGTGGTGTGTAAGCAGTTAGTGTATTTTTAGTGATGTCAGTCTTCAGAAGTTTAAAAGGCATTAGGCTGGTAATTGGGGTGGCGAAAGGGGTGAAGTTGCGTAGAGAAGATGAGGCAGTGATGATCAGCCTACTTCGGACAGCATGTCTCAGTGTTCATTGCAGGAAACTTGCAAACGAGATGCGTTTTCGATAGATGCCTTGACGTGCTGTGGTCGGCTGTCATGACTACTTTCGTTACCCATGTGGAGTAAGTGTTTAAGTAAAGGTAAAGTAATCCCTGTGCTTAAATAAAAAATAAGCCACGAAGGCGTATGGTAGAGTGGAAATGTAGCTCCACGCATTCTTAACCACGGCTCTGGTGGCGGTTTCAGAGCCAGTTGGACGCTGTGAAGGAGACAGAAATCTCTTGCTCCTTCGGGAGTCGAACCCCGTTTTCCCATTCACCCAGCTCGTAGACTGGTCACTGTGCTGACTGACGTATCCCGGTTCCGTCGTGTAACTAAAAGAAATGCGAGAACCTGCCGCCTTGAACGCCAAGAGTATGGTGAAAATTTACACGTAATGTATATTTAAATGGAATGTCAATACGGTGATATTCCTTCTCCGTAAACTGCTCTGTGTTTGACGCCATGGCCTATTGTCTGAGCTGCTCAAGGCGTCGTTAAATAACCCATAAACAAACAAACAAATAAATAAAATATCCTGAGTATTACAGCGTATGGAAGTATTAAAACTACTGACGTGTCGGGGCAACTTGCTGGCTACATGAGGTAATAGCAGACATCATCTGGAAAATTATGTATACTATCGAAGATTCGAAGGAATTTTTCGCCACCCTTCTCAGAGTTGATCTCGAATTTTACCCTAAAAATGGAACCAGCAAGTCTTTATGAAACCTAGGGTAGTTTTCACCACTCTGACATAGCAAGATGTCCAGAGGATTGAATATGGTCTGCCGTAAAACACCTCCGGTTACGTTCCTCCTCTCACTGCGCTGTAACAGTGACCTTGAGTCTGTAGTTAGAGTTGCCTAGGCTGTAGGGATGTCACAGATTATAGAAGGATTGTTATGAGTGATAAACAGTCTTATATTTCAACAGAAACTGAAAGTCCACAGTGGCTCTTACAGTTTCGTAATCACGACGCTAACACTCCCCCACCCCCACCCCACCACCCACTCACACACTGCCCCACATTCACTTTGCCTGCGTACTCAACATACTGCGCATCCGCTCAGATGCATATCCTCATCTTCAGTTACTGACCCACCCTCACATATCCATATGTGCCCACACACATTCACTCTTCTCCTGATTAGAATTAATTGCGAGTTTTGGGCTGCATGACGGAGTTCTTTTATCTTTTTTATCCAACCTCAAGTCGTGATGGAGAAAGGTGTAGGCTAATAGTGATATACCGACATGGAGAGATTGAGAATCAAACTTTGAAACTTCTGGTTCTGAAAAACAGGAGTAGAATTTCTATGGATCGAAACTGAAGTGCGGTGAAGGTAGGGAAGGGGAAGATGTTGCGGAAATTTGGTAACACGTTTGAATGTGTTGAGGGAAGGAAGTCACTAGGGCGCGACACTGACTTCGCTTGCAATTAGTGCAGAATCCTGAAATTGTGTAGGCCTAAGTAATATATTCATTTGTTGCAGCCAACCAAATGCACAATATAACAGTACAGACATCACCGCGACATGTTTCGGCATGAATGTGCCACCTTCAGGGAGTATCTGTAATATCTGTACTGTTATATGTATATAATATTGTGCATTTAGTTGGTTGTAATAAATGAATATATTGATCCGACATGGAATAAACAACTTTAAGGTGTAAGTAATATTCATAGATATTCACAAATATGAAAATTGTGCCAACATGTTTGGGGGGGGGGGGAATATTAACAATATGATAGCGGTGTAGAATTTCCATTTAACTTCGTTTCATAGCGACGATCATTGGGGAGGCCGTAGCAACGAAATTTTAGTTAATGAATAAAATGTAGATTCGTAAACGTTGCCACTAGTTACAGGCTATATTGTGAATTTTTGGTTCACAGTTACAAACATGGCAAAAAGAAGTTTGGAAGTTACAGCCCACAAATGTAACGTATAAGTAATCGGTTCTTCTCAAGATGATGATGATGATGATAATGATGATATATTTACTGTTGTAAATAATAAAATACATTTTGACACGAGTCGGTTGCAATCGTATCATCTTCGTATCAAACCTGCAAGCTTATGCATGAACTAAATTGCATTTCATTTTTGAATTACGCATATAAACGTATATAAGGATACTTGAATAGGACGTTAACAACATATTTTCAGGTCTCGTTGGCCGTGTGATAGGGGGGGGGGGGGGCCACACTTCATGAGTTCTGCCCGGAATTTATGTTTTTCTTTCGTTTGTTTGAAGAAATGCATTCTACTGCAGTTATGGACCTATACCGTGCAGTATGTGTTGCTTATTCGATTCTCAGTTCTGTACCTTATTTCTGATGGTTCATCCACCCTCATAGCAAGAACCTTCAATTTAGCACACGTGACTGCCACGTGATTTAATCTGCCCCCACACCTCACCTGAGTTCGGTACCCGACGGGTGGTAAAACTGAATGTAATGACCCTGGGGGCGTTGGGAAGCTGCATAAGTGATATTGTACAACAGATCGTGTCCAACTTACGTGACCCGCACATCTGTCGAGATTATCGCGCCACGTGCGCTGTGCTACAATGGCGTATGTAGCGATCAGCAGCGTGGAACTGCCTCCAGGCTTTTGACGTTCAACTGGTCCACATCATACCCGCCATCTTTGCAACTCAGAAGTTCGTTACGGTGTTGACAAGCGCTCATTACTTGTCCCTAACATTAACCAGTAGGATCCATCACACCCCCACGTTCTGGTTCTGTTAATTTCCATTTTAATAAGACCTTCCCATTTACGTGTGGCTCTCCCAAATACGTAATTTCTTCCGTTCAGCGCGTCCGACTAAAATTTCTTATTCATTCCTCATCTCTCCCATTCATGCTACGTGCCCCATCCAACTTATTTCCTGCAGTTGGTCGTCCTAATAACGTTTATTTAATATGTACTGTGAAGCTATTCAAAATGCAGTTTTCCCGTCTTCGGATTTGCTTTCTTTCCTGCAACTAATTACACTGAATACTTGACAATAGTTTCTCAGTCAAGAAATTTCCCGCTTTTAATGGAACCGGATGTCTCTTTACCGTGTTCACAAGACCCTGAAGTTGTGCCCTATTTTGAGCCGCATGAATCGAATCCACGCCCTCTAATCCCATTTATTTAACAACTTTTTAATATTATCCTCCCATCTACGGCTAGAGCTTCCAATTCTTTTTCCTTCAGGTTTTCCTACCAAAACCCTGTGTGCATTGTTTTCTCTCCCATGTATGCCACATACCACGCTGATGTAATCCCTTTTGAGTTGTTACCCTCGTATCATATTCGGCGAGATGTAGTTGTTGATCTAAATGTACATTGTCCATCTGGGGTAATAGTGATGTCACAAATGACAGCTTCTGGAAGGTAGTTTTAAGTTTCCTTCCTCAGAGGTCAACATATTACTTCATTGTCGAACACCCTTATTTTGTATGCTTTCTTTGTGGGCGAGGTTGAAGTTTCACTAAACAACGGGTAAAATTATCCTTTTATGTATTTCAACCTAAAGGTTTACGATACGAAACGGAAATGTAGCAGGTTAGGAACTAAGTGGTAGCAGTAAAATCCTTGAATCTGATTTGCGCCTAGATTCTTCGTGAAAACAATCAAATCGGTTACAGAAACGGAACAAGTCCAGTGACTGAAACGCGGATGTGCCGTTTCCTAGCACTAGGACATGCCACTTTTTCGAATGGCATACTACGTGTTGTGTGAGCCGGGGTAGCGACTAGGCTGCGGGCTGGACGGTCCGGGTTTTGAATCCCGGTAGGGACAAGAGATTTTTTTCTCTTCTCCAAAACTTTCAGACCTGGTCTGGGGCCCACCTAGCCTCCTCTTCAATGGCTACCGGGGTTTTTCCCACGAGGAAAAGTGGCTAGGATGTAAAGTTAAGAACTCACCTCCATCTAGTGCCGAGGTTAAGAATGAGTGGAGCTGTACCTCTACTCCCCCTATATGCCTTTATGGCGTGAATAGGGGAAACTTTGCCTTTCTACCTTTTTTTGCTGTAGACAAAAGATTTTGTCCTTCAGACGTATGTCAGACATGAGCATACACAGGCCTGCGAGATTTGAGGTTTTCACAGTGTTGTTGCGGAAGACTTGAACCTCTATATACAAGCCTACAAGCGTAGTACATGCAGAGACAAGAGCTTTCTCTCCTCTCCAAATCTCCACACTGGTTGTGGGACCCACCCAGCCGCCTGTTTTGTGGGTACCGTGTGTTCTTACCCTGTGGGTAAAGCGTCCGACGCGTGAAGCTGACCACCTCCCCCATCTGGTACAGACATTAAGAATTATTGGAGTTATACCTCCACTCCCCCATATACCTTCATGGAATGCGCATAGATAACCTTGCCTTTACGTTGCCTTTAGGCCTACTCAGGCTCCTCTGCATATTCAACCTATTCGCGAGTAATGCAGTTTATGTTTTAATGGTAGTGGTATGTTCCCGCGCAAAACAACACCATGATCATGGACCGGAATAGGATGTGTTCGTTTGTGTCGAACAACATTTAAGTTTTTTCTTTCCTCTTTCCGCACGAAGTGCATACAATTAAGAGTAATGAATCATAGGATGTCTTTCACGTTATATTTACCGTGAATTTTTGTACAATTGATTAACTCAAATTATCTTTTAATAAAGAAATCAGTGACAAACTTGTTTTGGTGCATTTGTTGGTGTGAGTTAATCAATCATAGGATGTCTTTTTGTATGTTTCGTCTGTGAAGCTAGTGAACGGATTTCAATGAAGTTTTGTGTTTGGGAGTGTCCATTGTAACCTGTATTGCGAGTTTAAGTTTTGCTGTTATGAGCCCAAAAATAACACCAACTTTACGCGAAGCACAAACGGATCATATTGTTTTCCTATAAACGGTTCACCTTTCGAATACTTTGCACGTGACGTAAATAATGGTAGCAACTTGTATGTCTGAGTTTCCTCTTTTGACTTTGTTTGTTGTCCTAGTTTTTATATTGAAACCACTACGTTTCGGAAATTAGTTCCATTTCCGTCTTCAGGTGGAGAGGATATGAAGAGATTTCTGTTCTGTTGGGCCCGTAGGTGGAATTACTCCGATAACCAGCAGGGTGTATGTTATGTAATTTATTCGGCTTCCCAGTTTTGCCGTCTGCGTCTGCTGGTATCAGAAGTACGAATACCACATGCGATAATGTGAATAGGCCCTGTTTCAAGATGAGTAATGGCCCTGCACAGTTCTGCTCATATTCTGATTGGATAAGAATTGGGTTTGCAGAAGACGTCTGTGGAGGGCAGAAAATGAAGGCAGCAGGTTCTTCCGAAACGTTGGTGTCTACCTACCAAACTACAAGGCGACATGTGACAGAACACAATAATGTTTGTGTCGACGTTTTGTTTTGACATCTAACAAATAATATGTTGAATTAGCCTTGTACTGAGATCTGCATTCTTCTGGGATATTACGCCGCGTCGTGTGGTAATTGTTTACGGACGTTTCGGGACAACGTCGGTAAACAATTACCACACGACGCCGCGTAATATCCCAGGATAGCGCAGATCTCATCAACATCGCGGCGGAAGCCTGAAATCAAGGTTAGCCTTGTAGTATTTAAGATATTGCAAGTTGTAATCCTACGACTGATGTACCATCTTACCGACATGCATAACGTAGGCGTGTACCTACACGTTACAAGCAGTGTCTTACGGCGAATCGCATTAAGCAAAGTTACGTATTGGGATAGTTGTACCAATAAATTTACACTTGGGCCTAATATAAATAAGCTACATTTTTTGAAAGTCAAATCTGCCCACAATTGTCTCCAGCGAACATTGAATGTTGGGCACATTTTGGATCATTTATAGGCCTTCAGGCACGAAGTTCATGTAGCATGTATTTAAAAATTGGGTTCCTACCTCACAGAAGACATTCCGCGCCTCCGTTAAAATAATGGACCTCCCAGTTTTTGTTGTGTAGGTAAGTAGTTTATGTTTATTGTTAGGAATCGTGCGAAATCGACAGATACACTTTTACAAAATTCAGATCATCTTAATATTACGTGAAGAAATGCATATTAATTCCCACTGTTCTTTAAAACGCGGGGCTTGTTTTTGTGACAAAAAGTATATTCCATTGCGTACGAGTATTACAAGAGGCCTATTTGGACATTAGGAAAGGAAATAAAAGGAAGATGGATATGAGAAGCTTGTAATCTGTACTCTTTGCCTAATGTTGTTAAAAAGGCAACGTCCATGTGCTTAATGAAGCACCACGCCATGAAGTTGAGTAGAGGTATAGCTCCACACTTTCTTCAGCTGCGCACTAGATGGAGTTGAGCGGTTAAGTTCATGTCCCTTTCGCTTTACCCTTATAGGAAGAATTCCCGGTACCTATTGGGCAGGAGACTGGGTGGACTTCAGGCCGGTCTGGACCCTGCGTCGAAGAGAAAAATATCCACTCTTGCCAGGACTCAAATTCCAATTCCCCCTTATCCGGCCCATATCCTGGTCACTGTACCGACTCATATGTCCTGGCTCCCTTGTTTGTACTGACTCAGCTTCCTGGCTTCTTTGCTTGTATTGACTCATCTGTCCTGGCTCCTTTGCTTGTACTGACTCATGTGTTCTGGCTCGCTTGTTTGTACTGACTCAGCTGTCCCGGCTCGCTTGTTTGTACTGACTCATCTGTCCTGCCTCGCTTGTTTATACTGACACATCTGTCCTGGCTCGCTTGTTTGTACTGACTCAGCTGTCCTGGCTCCTTTGCCTGTACTGACACATCTGCCCTGGCTCGCTTGTTTCTACTGACTCATCTGTCCTGGCTCGCTTGTTTGTACTGACTCAGCTGTCCTGGCTTGCTTGTTTGTACTGACTCAGCTGTCCTGGCTTGCTTGTTTGTACTGACTCAGCTGTCCTGGCTTGCTTGTTTGTACTGACTTAGCTGTCCCGGCCCCCTTGTTTGTACTGACTCAGCTGTCCCTGCTCCCTTGTTTATACTGACATATCTGTCCTGGCTCGCTTGTTTGTACTGACTCAGCTGTCCCGGCCCTTTGTTTGTACTGAGTCAGATGTCCAGGCCCCCTTCTTTGTTCCGACTCAGCTGTCCGGGCTCCCTTGATTGTACTAACTCAGCTCTCCTGCCTCCTTTGTTTGAACTTACTGAGTTATTCTGGCTCTGTTGCTTAGAATTATTAAAGAATAAGTCGGAGAATATGAAGTGGGCGGAATGATAAGTACTTTCAAAGTTCCCATAGGTAAACGGGAAGGGAAGCGACCACTTGGTATACCTAGGTATAGAAGGGTAAATATACTAAATCAAATCTTAGATAAACACAGTGTTCCTTGTGTTGACTCGAATCAGTAGGCTCAGGATTGTGTTCATGTGTGTGAAGTTGTAAAGGAAGGCTGAAATGTTAAGAAGTTCCCAAGCCTAAAGTTAGCAATCTGACGACGGCGTGACACAATGTTTAAGGCTATTTGTTCTACCTTGTTCGTTGTGCGTTGTTTTGTACAGCCTAAAAGCCACAGCGTGGCGGAAATTGGTTCTATTTCCGCCTATCGTGTCCACCTGAAGGCGGAAACAGAACCCATTTCCGAAATGTTATGATTTTGTATGAATGACTAGGGCGATGGACAAAGTGCAAAGGATAGGATATAGCCTTAAATATTAATTATAATGTATAGGCCCTATATATACTAACAAAACCTAAGCACAAGTGTTGAAGGAGATATAGTGAAGGTGTCTGAAAAATGGAAGATTATTCCACTTAGACAATATGAAATGACATGCTGACAGAGGAAATTGCCGAATGGTGAACGTCATGATTTGTCCTCGTCGCTCAGCACTTTCAGAATAAATATGTTAGGACTGTATCAGTATGCAGGACATGTAGTATGCATTAAGAAAGTGAGTAGTTCAGTAGCCAACCGTGTGGCAGACCTAACAACAGATGAAATGATAGCCATGTATCTAAATTAATCTCAGAAATGTTGGTCGTGAAAGTGTGGACTGGATTCTGCTGGCTCAAGATGGGGTACTTATTGATGTCAAATGTTAGTTTCTTCGTAATACGAGGCAAAATGGTACAGTATACAGTTGTAGTCACTGAAAATAACGACCAAAATAGAATAGATACAGTGGTTCTGAAATAGTCAGGCATGCCTTGTCTTAGTCGGGAAGCTAATTCATTTTCCAGATCATTTTTTGTGTGCAGCTATAGACTACTTCATTAAGTGTAGATATAATTAGCCTACATTATCCGTAACAGTGTGATGTTTTGCTGATGAGTGTTAATTGCTTATTTTTCATTGTAGATGTGTCGTACAAAATTATAGAAACTGGGTTCGGCAGGCAGTGAAATCGCAGGGCTGTCTGCATGTGAGTTGTGGACAAACGTTATGGCGTTTTAAGTGTTATCAATACATTTAC
The DNA here is from genome assembly GCA_021186555.1 of Reticulitermes speratus. Classification (NCBI taxonomy): domain Eukaryota; kingdom Metazoa; phylum Arthropoda; class Insecta; order Blattodea; family Rhinotermitidae; genus Reticulitermes; species Reticulitermes speratus. The sequence continues at coordinate 30,540,261 of JAJKFL010000003.1, read as the reverse complement.
GCAACTTGATAGAAGCATAGCTATAAATATATTCATAAAGTAATTTCAGATGAAGATTCAAATCTTCAGGGATTTGACGCTTTCGCGAAACGACAGAGTGTCACATCGCAGAAGACCTGAATATTAGCAACGCCGTCGTGAGTGCCTCACATCTCTCAGACATATGTAATTTCATGCCTTAAACTCAGTGACCTTACCGTAGGCTCGATAAGTACGTCGAATGGAAGTATAGTAAAGATGTACCGGGGAAGAAACTTTTTCCGAAACCTGCTGTAGAAGATTGAATAGTTGGTGAAAGATGATATTAAAGTGTATGTTACAAGAGGGAAATAATTTGTACTGATGTAAACTGAAATGAAGAGATTCAGGACATTGTCTTTCGGTTGTTTTTTTGTATTGCTGTTATAGAATCTTGGGCTTTATCAACACAGGAGGTGACTGAGTTAGGTAGCCAGCAATTTACTTCCGGATTGGAACCCTTATAGCCTAAATATTAAATGAAAAATGTTAGAACTCTGTGAGTAAAGAAAAATACACAGTCATTTGCGTCCCATGATTTTTGAATTTGATTCTAACATGAAGGGGGAAACCACAGAATAGCATGCTTGTTCCTTCACACGATAGTGTGTACCTGTGCTCGAGTTACACACCTGCTCAGTAGGTTATGTGTTGCTGTTTGATCGTGATGAATTAGGATTTGATGAGGCTTCAGTTGAAAATTAATATGGTGTAGGTCTATGTTAAGTTAATTTAAGAAGTTCGAGAGACTGTGTGTAGCTAGACGTGTACCCTCCAAATATGAGAGGGAGAGAGAGAGATACGGGGCAATGAGTAATTGGCTGTTGTCTGGTGTTTGTTACGCTGAGTGTACAGCATCAGCGAGGCATCAATCATGGATGTCAGGTAATGGAGATTCACGAGTGAGTATTTTTGAGACGACTAGTAGAATAGATGGCAAGACTCACGTGAGAGACTGGGTGGGTGGGTTTGGCGGCTTGTAGCTTAACCAACCTACCCTGTCAGCCAGCCAGCCACCCTCTCTCCACCCCTGTAAGTGTGGAAATTACCTCATTTATTAGGTAAGGGGAGGCGACCCCTGTAGCTGACACCTCTCCTTTGCACCTGCTGCAAAGCATTATTGAGTTTCCTGCAAAGGGGGCGGAAGGTAGCAGGAGGGGTTGAAGAGTGTAAGGTGGTGGGGAGGGTGTGAAGCCTCCTCCTAGTACGCCAGGTTGTGAGAAAAGGAAGGGATGAAAAGGTACAGCAGAGGGATGTTGGCGTGGATGCTGCTGTTGGTGATGGTAGAGAAAGAAGAGGAAAAGTACAGTACATGGCAAAACACGATTTGCTTTCCTGATGTGATGAATTCCTTTTAGTTGTGTGCGTAGATTAGAGACACGGCCTAATTGTCACTGTGCACTTTAGGACGGGTTTGGTACTGCCTGTAGAGTCTTAAGTCTTAACTACACGTAATTGTCTTGTTACTCCAAGCCCATGTCCCTTGCGCTGAAGGCCGAACAAATTAATGAGAATCCTGCATGACTAAACAAGTACGTAGCTTTGATCTGTGGATTTGAGATGATCGAGAAGGACGTTATTGGAAGAGTATAACCAACAGTTTTGCTGGGCACAGTACTGAACTCTTACAAGAAAATATGGGGACCTAGACTTTCAGACTGGTGAATGTAAGTCACTCGCGGTGACTTATGAGAAGTCAGATACTGAATTTCGAGGTAAAACTCTGAGTGTATGTTATTAACAAGACAGGTAATGTACGTACAAACGTAACATTGAGAAGCATTTGCGTAGCCATTGTTGCCGTGGAAAAGCAATAGGTATTACACATTCTGAGTGTGTGTTTGTAGCCTTAGTTACCCAGCATGCAACACGCATGCGCCGTATGATATTGTTGTCTGTGGCCTGTCTGGCTCTACCATATTTTTCCACCTTATCATAAAGGCAAGATTTTCGGAAAAAAATTGTTAAACATAAAATGTGTTTTGATTTTCTCTACAACTTTTGTCTGAAACATTTCTCATTCTAAGAAGAATTCAGCGAGATGTTATCATATATGTACACACGTCTTCATGTAAAGTACCCGTTATTCTTGTAAGATTTTAATGAAGCTTGAACTTTCTCGATAGATTTTAAAAAAATTCTCAAATAGCAGATTTCATGAAAATCCGTCGTGTGGGAGCCGAGTTGTTCCAAGCGGACGGACAGACAGACACACGAATAGACAGACAGACATGACGAAATTAATAGTCGCTTTTCGCAATTTTGTGAGCGCTCCTACAAACGGAATTGCAGGTGAGTGGTAAGGCTCGCATTCTTGTCTTGTAAATCAATTGCCAGTTCAAAATAAAGCCGAGTCTAAAACTTTCTTGGCAGGATTAGGCTTGTTCTACTAAGCAGATATAGCTGGATTTTAAAACTATGTAGATACAAAAAAAAAAAACAGTTACACAACTGTTACATTAATCAGCACGTATCAAGTAGTCGTTATTACTGATAAGGATTACGGCTTCGTGTTTCAGCTAGTGTTAGTCGTTCTCAAGCCCATTCTCATCATTCAAGTTGAAATATATTGCCTGCAACTTATTCGAAGTATCAGTCCAATTTATGATTTAATACAAAACATGTTTTCTTGTCTGTATCACTTACTCATTTATAAATTTCTTACACTTGTAAATAATTGTGTAATTGTGTTAAAAATTAATCCATAATGGTATAAAGTTAAAATGGCAATACTTAAAATCAAAGATAAAATAAATTTCACAATGCCATTAATTATTTTGCTGTCAACTCTATGCCAGTTCAGGCAGAGTTGACTAGACACATTTGACAGTTCAGACACAGAGTTGGTCATACACATTTGACAGTTCGGCACGGAGTTGACCATACATATTTGAGAGCACGATCACAGCTGACTAGACACAGACAGAGGAGACATTCAGTGTCCGTGTTTGTTATCTTGTTGGATAATGTGGTTTGAAATGTGCAGTTCTGTAACTTGTGCTGGTGGCTGTACAGGGAGACGGATGAAGAACGCTGCTGCAGGTTATGTAGGGGCATGTCATTCTCAAGCTCACCTCTAATACCTTCCCTTCCACTGACGCTAGTTTCATCCCCACCATCATCTCTACCATCACACTTATTGTCCGACATTTCAGGTCTGATCATGACATTCTCCTCCCACACTGTAGTTTGTGGTTCGTTTGCCTGTGAAATTATTTTGCCCTTGTATGTAATGTAAATAATTCATGTGTACTAGAAGATAGGTTAATGAATGAGATAGCTTTCACGGAGTAGGATGTCCACTTTTATATAGTGGGGCTGTTCCGTCTTCAGCTTTGTGTAATTACAGAAAATCTTTGTTGAGAATATTCCATAAACTTCCGCCTATCAACTGTTAAAACAGATTATCTCTGTTATTGTTGGATTTTGTAAATTTAAGGAGTCGTTGATGACAAGATTGTGAATTTTATGTGTTCCTCTTCAGTTGAGGACTACCGACAAATTAATTTGTTCTTGTGCTTAGCGAGGAGGTACATGGCCCAGCCTTATACGAACTTAGCAGTTGACTTCGTCATTAAAAATAAACTGTATGCACATGACGTACCGTGAGTTTTTATATTTCTATGAGTTAGGGTTTACCGTGTTTATCTCCTGGATCTGTCGGTTAGTTTTAACGACAGTGTCATTCTCAGTTCCTAGTCGATATCACGTCGACGCTAACCTATATTATGTATTACACTCATGAGAATTTTTTCGGTATAAACATTGCTTTGGTGTTTCGTTTCATTTTATTCAGGTACGGCGAGAAACTCAGAAAGCGAGGTAACTCATTCAGTATAGTGACCAGGCTACGGGGTGGACGACCGAGATATCGTGGTTCGATTCCCAGCGGGAACAAGAGGTTTATCTCTACCCTAAAGCGTCACATCGGCTGTGGTGTCCACCCGGCCTCTTCTTTAGTGGGTACCGGGGTGCTTTTTCACCAGGGGTAAAGCAGCCGGAGCGTGAAGCTTATTACTCGCCCGTATCTAATGTCTACATTAAGAACGATTGAAGCTATACCTTCACTCTCCTACAAACTTTTATGCTTTATGAATGGATAACTTTACCGTTACTTCATGGGGTGTATTAATGATAACATTTTTTTTTCAATGGCTCGACAGCCCCTTGGGGGCCTAGGCCGCCTCATTTTTCGAGGCTTCACGATCACACTTTTTAGACACACCACACTCGGTAGGACTCCTCTAAGCGAGGGACTAGCTCGTAGCAGAGACCTCTACCTGACAACACACAACACTCACAAGAGACAGACATCCATGCCCCCGGTGGGATTCGAACCCACAATCCTAGTAAGCGAGTGGCCGCAAACCCACGCCTTAGACCGCACGACCACTGGGATCGGCAATGATAACATTAGTAATAGCAATAAACTATTAATACATTATTGTTATGTGGGCTGCATACTGCATGTTACTGGTTGCAAATTTTAGAAAACGTTTTAAATATTTGTGCGGGCGACAGCTCCTAAGAGCAAATCCTATACTATGAAATATAATAATACTAAAGTTATGTGGTCAAATGAAGCTCTGCTCTCATGTAGCTTAGAGTGACGACGAACTCATGAAATTACAGCAGAAGACTTCTAGCCTACAAATTTATGTATATTTTTCAATTCGTGCACATCCGACATTTGTTCCTGACATTTTGATTTCTCAACTTCAAGATCAAGAAAGAGAGAGTGAAAGCGAGCGAAAAAAAAAAGTGATTTAACAGGGGCAAGAAAAGGAAAGAGAGAGGTAAAAAATAATATATATATATATATAAAAACTTTGTGGGGCAAGATGGGAAATGATTTCAGGAACTTTGATATTGAAGTTGTTGCCTTGGTGCTGCCACACCAGAACACCAGACGGAACATTAAGGCTGCGTGGTTCAGATTTTACTTCTTCGCCCTCCCATCCGCCGCTATAGAATGTGCTGTATGGAAATTGAATCAAATTTCCTGCATCAAAGGCGGGTTCTTAAGAGATGAACCGTATTGAATAGAAAACTAAACGTTCCGACTGTTTCCCTGCTTCGCTTCTTACGGAAGGAAAGCGGAAGTTTTGAACGGTAACTGTAGAGCGCAATATTGCTGCATGAGCTCGGCTGTTCTGTTCAATCTATGCTGTGTTTAAAAAAAACAGGTTGCAAAGCAGACGACACTTTGTAGCAAGAAAATAGCAAGTAACATTACTGAATACTGTGATTGATGCCATTTATTCATATTCATGCCACATCTTGTACTGTGTCAGCTAATGACTCTTGTGATTGTAAGGCACTTTTCTAACTCTAATTCTTATAATTCAAACGTAACCCATGTAAAGAAAATACACAATTATCAAGTCAGCGAAAGGCGGTTGTTCTTGATGGCCCTACGTGTAGTAATACTGTATGCAAGGGCAAAAATTGTGAAGTAATTTGATAGTACTACTGTTTTAGCCGTTTCGGAGGATGTAAGAAATATTTCTTTTAAATTGACTCGCATGTTAATCGCGTATCATATAGAGCTGTCTTGTGTATGTAGTATGTCATTTAAATCCCCACAATAACTCCGATCTGAGTTTCTGTATCGACAAATCCGCATTATCCTGAGACGAATAAGTAGTGATGATGGTAGTTGTTGAGTGGTTGTTGCCCTGTTTGACGGCGCATATTTTATATAGTGTCGGAAGGAAAAAATTACTGCATGATAGATTTTGAACACTGTAAGAAGGGAGTTGTCGTGGCTGATTTTGAACAGTGTAAGAAGGGATTTGTCGTGGCTGATTTTGAACAGTGTAAGAAGGGATTTGTCGTGGCTGATTTTGAACAGTGTAAGAAGGGAGTTGTCGTGGCTGATTTTGAACAGTGTAAGAAGGGAGTTGTCGTGGCTGATTTTGAACAGTGTAAGAAGGGATTTGTCGTGGCTGATTTTGAACAGTGTAAGAAGGGATTTGTCGTGGCTGATTTTGAACAGTGTAAGAAGGGAGTTTTCGTGTCTGATTTTGAAGAGTGTAAGAAGGGAGTTGTCGTGGCTAATTTTGAACAGTGTAAGAAGGGAGTTGTCGTGGCTGATTCTCATCTCTTGTGTGGAGGAACCGAGAAACGACAAAAAAAAAAAAACGTGACCGGCTAAGCGGTCTCTGAGTCGAAATGCGAAGCCGGGATCTTTCGAATACAGGCAACGTATACCCGTTATGCTTTGCGCCGCGACTTTCAGTAAATTTTTGCTAATTACTTTATTTAACGACTTTTTCAATTTGCATATGTTATGTAGCATCAAATGACGAGTGGTGGTGAGTGTGGGTGGTAAATTGGGACTACAGAACAAGCGGACACTCATGGCCGTTTAAGGCAGAACACAAAGTTGCCTCGACAGATTAAAAAAAGGGAACCGACAAGCAGTACGGATATCTATCCTGCGCACTAGGCATTGAACCCAGGATTTCTCAAATATGAATTGAGAGATGATTATTATTATTATTATTATGTAGCGTTTAAACATTTAATTTAGATGCTTAATCACTTATAAATCTAACCTATTTTTAGGCCTATTTTGTGTTCTTTGTGTATGTATGTTTGTGTAATTTATGTTGTATTTATTTTGTGCTAAATTTATAAGTGGCCATTTCTCCGTAAATGAGCATGCCAATAAATGAGAATTAAATGGTCGTTGTTGTCCTTCTTCTTCTTCTTCTTATTGTGGCGGAACGTAACATATAGTGACGGGGAACAGATTAAGGCAAAATGCCGATATTTCATTAAACAGCTGTCGGTGTCGTGATTCCTTCAAGCCCACGCCACTTTGCATAGTGTATGTTATTTTTGGTCCAGGCGACCAAGGTTGACTGTTTACCAGCGGCACGTGAGCCTTCCCAAACTAGCAGAGCATCTTACAATCTGAAAAACATGAAATTACAAACCGCCTTTACAATACGTTTTTCCTTAGTGCAAGGAATAAGGTTGCGGACACGTCGTGTTGTGCTGTGGGAAACAGTGGCTGCGAAAGAACTGGTGCATTTTTAGCGCGTATGAGGTCCAGAATTGGAATCTGTCGTGAGGGAATCAAATGTGCTTCAGTTTACTGTTGGTTACGTCCGTTAGCTGGCGCGTGTGAGCATGACGTGACCAATAATCTGACATACAATTATTAATAACTTATTAGATGTGTTTGATGACTGCAGAGGGGGGGGGGGGCAAGACTATGCTGTACAGATTATATCACACAATATAAGAGGGAAAGATTTGTAGAGGAAGCATTATCCAAATTTTAACAGTATACTTGAAGAATCCAATAAAAAAATTATATAAAAAATAGCGTCTATGAGATCTGAGTTTCTCGAGAGGTATTAAGGTTAGAAGAAGATCGGTAAATATGGTCCTCTGTTTTGTAAACTCTGCATAAATCTGGCCCTTTAAAGGTTGAAATGTTATAATTGTCTAATAATAACCTTTGATATGCCACTTGTTATGGAAGACTTGCAAATTACTCGAAAATACAATTGTTTGTAAGCTAAACTGAAATATGTTAGAAGACTGAAAAGTCCGCTTTAACCGGACTGGTTTGTTAAAGTGGACCCTGGGTCTCCTTTGCCCTTTTTTGTCGGTGCTAAAACCCTTTAGGAGGAAAAATATTGCTTACTTTCATTCTAGAAGTTTTGAGTTCGGCGATTTTGAACGGACAAAAAAATACAAGCGTCTTCTATATATCAACTCAACAAACTGCCATTCTAGCCGTCAAGATGAGCATAAAGGACTACTAAGATATCCGAAAAAGTGTAGCACTACACAGAGGAAATATCAGCAGGGTCCACATTTGCTGACTGTACTTGGCTTGTAAATGTCACCGTCATGAGAACCTCAAGTCTCGGAACTAAAGGCTGCGTACTTTGGCAGGTGAGGACAGTGTGAAAGAGAAGAAAAGGCATGAGGAGATGAGCAAGAAGCAAAATATAGAAGGAAAGGTGGGTGGAAGAAGAATGAGGTGGACGGGGCATGTAGCACGTATGGGTGAGGGGAGAGGTGCATACAGGATTTTGGTGGGGAGACCTGAAGGAAGGAGACCACTTGGAAGACCCAGGCGTAGATGGGAGGATAATATTAAAATGGATGTTCAAGAAGTGGGATGGGGGGCATGGACTGGATTGATATGGCTCAGGATAGGGACAGGTGGCGGGCTCTTGTGAGTGCGGTAATGAACCTTCGGGTTCCATAAAACGCGGGAAATTTCTTGACTAGCTGAGGACCTGTAAGGTTCTCAAGAAGGACTCTGCTCCATGGACTTAGTTAATTAGTTAGTTAGGTGGGTGGAAGGACGAGAAGAAGGGGATAAGACAAAATTATTATTTATACCTTTTCCATAAACGGATTTTTCGGTAACGCGGCATGACAACTGACGCACGTCGGCACGTGCACAGTATCACACAATTACGAGTCACGTAGTGTAGCAATAAGGCCAGCTCACACTTCGCGGAACCGACCGAAACGAAACGAAACTAATCGGATTTTCAGTTGTTGGCGCGTATTGGAACGAGCGCTTACGAAAGAAGTTCAAGGCTGCTGGTGGTTTCACAACTTCAAGTATGATGATTCGAAGTTTAAAAAGAATGCTACAGAATATCTTACGAACACCGTTCAGTTGATGGCGAATTAAAAACACAATTCACCCAAAAGACCACAGATTACATCAACATCGCGGCGGAAGCCTGAAATAAAAAAAACACAATTGTTTTAACGGTGCCTTAGCTATCTTAAATAAGTTCAGGCCTTGTTAAAATTATCAGTACTTTGATCTGAAGGGGAATTTATAACGCTATTAAAATACAGTAGGCCCTCGATTTAACGGACTTCGGATTTAACGGACAAAAAATTTCTGTCCTAAAGGAAACATTTAGAACTTTTTTTTTATTCGCGAATAGAGCACGCTAAAAGGTTGGGTCAATGAGTCAGCATTATCTAATTAATTATCTAATTAATGTACATTATAATAATATTTGATTCATACTTATACATTATGATAACATTTTAATACATCCTGTACATTGTTAAGTTCGTTATTAATATGTTTTTAAAATACATTCGATTTAACGGACTTTCGGCAATAGCGGACACCCCTTCCCCCCCAATTAGTCCGTTAAATCGAGGACCTACTGTATGAAGTTAACAATTTCAATAACAGGGCGGTATCCACCACCCCCTTCTTAGCCATCAGATGGTTTTGCCGCCTCTGAAGTTAGACACCTTACATTTTTCTTTAAGAAAACGGTATTTTAAAGTATACAGTTTCTCAGATAAATAATAACATAATGACAATTATTTAGTTCTTCTCTGTGAGAGCCGAGATATCGTAGTCAGTGTAGAGTCTAGTCGCTACGGGTCTCAACTTAAATGACACACGGTCCAAACGGATAATTTTGAAATTTAAGGCAGTCCGCACCTCATTTTACTTAACATAAGGGTAAGTATTTCATGCTGAATTTGAGGTTTCCACAGCGGTGGTGCTTAAGATTCAAGTCTTCTGGGATGTGACTCTCTCATTGGATGAGTATGTCCCGACGTTTCGAAGGATCGTTATGCCTTCAAATTCAGAATCAAACAGGCGAAGGACAGTAGCCGTGCGGAAAGGTGGGGTTTGTTATACACACCCCAGAAGACATGGACCTTAAGCATCTTAATTAAAAATAAGAAATGCCATTAAGAATACTTCGTACTCTTAATAACAAAATCAGTTCATAATTCTGAGTACTTAATATAAAGCCCGACTGCATTGTTAGCGCTTTGCTGATAGCCTGTATTGTGCGTTACCATGCAGGGATAGCAGACCTTTCTGAGCTTTAAGGAAAGTGATTAAAGTCATTTAAAATTTAAAAAATTTTGACATTGACCCGGGCCACAATCTGTAACAGGGAGCATCGGTGAGACGGCCATACTTCAATCGAATTCTTTAACAGCGTGGAGAAGTAAGTTCATCTAAACAATATTTAAAGGTCCAGGTTCTGCCGCATAAAAAACACGGTACATCTGTGTTATAAACTTCAATTGGTTAATGCTGCTACGGAAATAATTTCTGTATATTCCGGAAATTATACTAAATACGTAAATACACCGCGTTGTCCAAACGTATCGTTCTTTCGGCGTGAAATAAAATGGTGTATGCTGTACGTACCAGTGTGCCTTGAAGGTTCAAAGAACGATCATTCATTCATTCTGTAGTCTGTCTTACGACAGGTCCGTAGCCTCTTCCAAAGCGAGATCTCCACAGGGTGCGATCTAGTGCTTCCTCTTTCAATTTCCAGTATCTTCTCTTTTTCTTAAGGTCATCCAGCAGCTGCTTACGTCTTCTCCCTCGTCTTCCCGTCATTTCTATCCCTCCTCCTAACTTTCTTTCAATCACGTGCTTCAGAAGGCAGTTTCTGCGCAAGATGTGACCAATCCAACGATCGTGAAAACAAATTGCATTGAGATGTTTTTATGCGAATAAGAGCTCGCCTTTGTATGTGTTGTGTTTTGCACCGCCTGACGACGATTTACCTCCCGTCACTGGCGGCTTTAGTGAAACTGGAAGAGGCAGCATAATGTTTACAATGTTCGGCGATAGGGTTTCCAGGTGGAGCTTCGTATTAATTAAATACGTTTCCCCTTACCACGGCACCATTTAAAGGTCAGGTACCGGGGTTAAATGTCTACTGCAAGAACCCACAGTTCCATAGTACCTTCTTGTTAATTAGTGGTTTCTGGATTTAAGTATCAGAATGGCGAAGGCTTGCAAATAGGACAGTGCTGTAGAAGATAAATGCAACCGGATAATCATAACAAAGTAAGTGAGAGAATAAAGTTCTCATTACTCAGTATCAACGGTCTTATTCATTAGTAACGATAATTACTAACATAGGCGTACACGTTTCACAGATAAACAGTGCTTATATCCGTTGCACATGAAGAAGACTATTTTGTCACCCTTGATGTTTAGGGGGAAGAAAAGGGTACGGCATGAATATATAGTAAAATTTCTCCTGTGCACGCCATGTACGAATGGAGGTGTGGCGAAGTCTTCTTCTTCTTCTTCTTCTTCTTATGGTTATAACCCTGTGTGGGTCTTAGCCTGTTCGATGAATTTTTTCCATTCTGTCCTATCTTTCACAATTCTTCTCCAGCCTCTCACTCCCATCGTCCTCACATCCTCTTCTACGTCGTTTATCCATCGTTTCCGTGGTCTCCCTCTCATCCTCCTTCCCATCGGTTTCCATTCCATCACTCTTCTAGTTAGGTGTGGCGAAGTAGCTTCTATTATTCTTAAACTTGGCATTAGATGTGGATTAGTAGTTTACTTCACGTACCGGCCGCTTTTATTCCCGAGGAAGGAGCCACATTCCCACTGAGTAGGAGGCCAGGTGGATGTCATAACCGGCCCGGATGCTTTGAGGAATGTAAACATTTTTATCCCATGCCGGAAATCATCCTCGGACATTCAGGTGTACCCTTCTCACTATCCAGGCTTCCGTGGATAACGCAATAAATATACCGTCATTCCGAATGTGCACAGTGATATATACAAGCCGAAATTGTTGATCCATAAAACGAAATATGTGGCAACACTGTGTGTAGCTAGCTAGCCACTTCTTAAACTCCGGATTTTTCTCTTTCACGATGCTGTACCTTTTCCATACTGTAAGCGTACCTATACTTCAGAAATATCTTCCTTACGAAATCATTCTGGGAATTCAGAGTACATCTTCCGAAACGTGACTGTTTAGAAAACCTAATCTATTGTTTGTAATGTGATTAAACCTAGACCTACCCCACGCGTGATAATATTGTTCTAGATAAGCGTTCGGTAGCAGGTACACACACTGTGCAAACAGGTGGACTATGGATTACTGGTTCAGGGTTCGTTGTTCTGAACGAAGAACTGTTTGTTTTTATGTTTCCAGATATGTCTCGATAAATAATGTGAAAATTACTTATACAGCATGAAAAATCTGAACACTAACAAGACAGGCAATGTACGTATAAACGTAACATTGAGGGGCGTTCGCGTAACCATTGTGGCCGTGGAAAAGCAATAGGTATTACATATTATGAGTGTGTGTCTGTAGCCTTAGTTACCCAGCATGCAACGCGCATGCGCAGTATTATATTGTCATCTGTGGCCTGTCTGGCTCTAACATATTTTTCCACATTATCTCATGAACGGCACGATTTTCGGAAAAAATGTATTGAACATAAAATGCGTCTCTTGATTTTCTCTACAGTTCTTATCTGAAACATTTCTCATTCTACGAATTATCATAAATGTACACAACTCGTCGTATAAAGAAACCGTTATTCTTGTCAGATTTTAAAGAATTTGAATTTTCTCGACAGATTCTCGAAAAATCCTCAAATATCAAATTTCATGAAAATCGGTTTAGTGGGAGCCGAGTTGTTCCATGCGGACAGACGGACAGACATGACGAAGCAAATTGTCGCTTTTCGCAGTCTTGCGAACGCGCCTAGAAACTGCCATGTTTTATTTTACAAGTGATTGCTTAACATTGTGCCGTCTCTCTTTCATATCCAAACCCAAAGACGCTCACTTTCGTCTTCCGCATTTCTTCGCTATCAGAGTGGCGTATTCTGTTCAGGATGATCACAGCTGCTACTTCCTTACATTCGTCTACCATCGTTTTTCCAATTACCAATTTTTCACCCACCCCTCCCAGACCATAATTTGACCATCCCCTTAGTTATTATTAAACATTTCACTATCATATATTCTTGTCCTGCTGCAAACATCAACGGATCAATAGCAAAGACAGTGTTTTCACGGTTAATCCGTAATAGTAGTGGCCTTGTATATTCCAGTATACGGGTGTATACTGGAATATATAAAACTGTTGTGGTTTGTGTGAACATTGTCTTTCGTACTGCTTAACTAACACAACGGTGTGTTATATTTGAAGTTAGTCACAGTACTAAGCTGAAGAAAAGCGTTTAATTCAAAACGAGATATTATCTTGAAACGAGCTTTCTACATACCAACTGCGACTAACGAACATTTACATAACTTAAGCGGAACATACCGGCACCGTCACTAATAATCAGTAGTCATTAACAACACGAACTTCGGCTGTTGTAAATGCAAGGCAAGTTTATTAATTCTGATCAAAACAAAGCGCGCTGCTGTCACAGATGGCCTGCCACCAGTCCATAACAGCAATATCAGTGCTACTGAATTTTTTTGTGTGTTGTCTCCAGCGCCGGAGATTACCGTCAGTTCCATTTCTTCAGTTCGTTCTTCTTAATGTTCCTTTCACCGAAAATTACTTTCCTCCTGTCGGGGAGTTTATTTGGGGCAGTATTTTGTCTGATACGTTTGGCGGGGGGGAGGTGGTCACAGTGTGAGGCACTTTCCTGAAAAGATTCCAACATCAAGTCTTAATTTATGAGATCTGAAGCTCTCGCAGCGGTCACTGTGAAGATTGTTATCTTCTGGAATGTGACGCCGTGCAGGGGAGATTTTTTGCTCTGAAGATTGAGGTAGCAGGTTCCTATGAAAGAATGGTAAATTTCTACCAGACTGCAAGGCAGCACAGTTCATAATGAAAGACTCTTCAGGTCTTAATTTGCTACAGTTTTTTTTTTGTATGTCTCGACAGCCTTATATGGGCCTGGGCCTCCTCGTTCCGTCAAGGTTTCATGGTCACACACATTTGAGACACACCACAGTCGGTAGGACTCCTCTGGACGAGGGACCAGCTCGTCGCAGAGACCTCTACCTGACAACACACAACACTCACAAGAGACAGACATCCATGCCCCCGGTGGGATTCGAACCCACGATCCTAGTAAGCGAGCGGCCGAATTGAAGGTTGAAAGTAAGTGAAGTAGCGAAGTTCCAGTCATTGTCTGCTGGTCTGCGGTAACAGAAGTGTGAGAAACACAGGCCTATATCACTGTGTGCCTGATCAGGTGTTCGTAGCATAGCGCAGCTAGATGTACTATGTCCAGATTATGGTCTGCCGTGTTCTTTTACCTTATCGATTCAAACACAACCGTGTGCCACTAACAGCTCCTATTTATGTACCTGGTAAATCCAATGCAGACAAAATTTCCTCAAGATATTTTTTAAAACGCAAAACAATAAAAAGGTAAAGTTCTCCCTAGAACATGCTATGAAGGCCCAGAGGGGAAGTAGAGGTATAGCTCTACTCTTTCTTTAACCTCGGCGCTAGTTGGGGTGGGTGGTCAACTCCACGCCCCGGCCGCTTTACCCCTGGGGATGACCCGGTACCCATTGTATAGGAGGCTGGGTAGGCCCCAGGGTCGGTCTGAACGGGTGCGAGAAATCTCGCCCCCACCGAATTTTTTTTTTCTGTCCGGGGTTTTTCCCCTTTGATCCATTTTTGTACTGTTTAAATCATTTCGTCCTTCATTCCACTTTACGTTCCATGCTACCGTCCTTATACAACAAACACAACACAAACATCCATGCCCCCGGTGGGATTCGAACCCACGATCCCAGTAAGCGAGCGGCCGTAGACCCACGCCTTAGACCGCACGGTCACTGGGATCGGCGATTCGATCCCCGGACCGTCCAGCCCGTAGCGAGTCGCTATCCCGGCCCCGCAAAACAATAACATACTGAAAATTAAAACAATAACATGAAATAACCACAGTGACAGCATTGGAGTGAACCAGGAGGAGATTTGACAACAGTTACGAGCACCCTAATTCCAACGTTCCTACCAGAGTAGCGGAGAGCTAATGTACAGATATGCTACTGGAGCTGCTTCGATTATAAGCAATATACAGTACAATACGAACTTCTAACTTCGGCCGTGGTGCAAACTTAAAAAGCATTTATATAGGCGACATAGATTGAGGTTTCGTTTTAATAATGTTCAACCAACAGTCATGCAGTTTTGACATAAAATGTATTTTATTTTGAATAACACTAGGTTCATTGTGAAATATACCATTCTGAAAATCTTCGTGCAGAAGCCATCTTGGCCCTTGAATCATGCATTAGAAAGGATGCGGAATGAAACAGTGTGGACTATTGCAAGGTAATTTTCTGGTGTTTTCGTGCAAGCATCAGGGAAAACTGTGAACATTCTCTGTCAGGTCTTCGGACTAACACTTGATAGCGGCATGCTCCGAATGCGATGTAGGAGGGCGGCGTTCGGTAACAGTGTGGCACTGACTTGCGTTTTCGCTACTGTTGTTTAATCTTGTAATTTCTCATTTGAAAACCTGCAAACGGCGTGGTCCCAGGCAAGAGAACTTTTGTGCCAGCATTACTGACCTTACAGAACAGCCACACGTAGGTTCTGCAGTGACAGGTCGAAGGTCTGACGCGCACCTTTCCCATTTATATGTCTACTGACTGGACTGGAAGTTTTGACCTTTTAAATACGTGCCTAGCGGAACGAGAAAGCACGTAGGAAAGCATGCCTTGAAATAAATTGTATATATTTAGGCAACAATGACATTTACTCCATTTTTAAGGCATGCCGCATAATCTACGTTATATTTTTCACAAAATGCAATTTATTTCATATAATACGTTTTTCATAAACCATGCGCTAAAATTTAAATACCCACCCCGGTAGGATAAAAGTGGGAGGCTAGAGGAGAGTTTTCCCCCTCAGAGGAGAGTCCTCCTCCCCCCCCCCCCCCCCCCCCCCTACGTCGACGCACCATTACTGAATATGACACGGTACTGTCTGCACAGCTGAGAGAATGTCGGTGGCACCATATGGCCCGAGAGCCATGAGTTGTACAAATCTCCCTGGCGG
This sequence comes from Reticulitermes speratus, assembly GCA_021186555.1. NCBI lineage: Eukaryota > Metazoa > Arthropoda > Insecta > Blattodea > Rhinotermitidae > Reticulitermes > Reticulitermes speratus. Next base: position 30,524,443 of record JAJKFL010000003.1, on the reverse strand, counting down.
CCATATTTGTAAGGCAGAAAGAACCAGATAGAACCACAACAAACTAGAACAAAATGTCTGTCTTGACATCTTGCTTGGAAAGTACCTGTTTTGTAAGTTCAGACTATACCTGCTTGAATAGAGCAATTTTTTGTAGTGTCTGAACAAGACACGGTTGGGGAAAAGTTTAGTAATATCTAAACTGGCCCATACTCTCAGCTACCGCGTCAGGAGGGCCAGCATACACAGTCTTCCTCCCTAACAAAAAAAAAAAAAAAAAAAAAAGAGTGTTTGATGGCAGGAGGCAGGTTGGTTAGGGACCCTTATGAGTTATGGCAATATTTTCCCAAAACAGGGAGAACGTGAGGTGAAATTTTGATATCAGTTTACCGTGTCTGGCTTGCGGTCTGCGTTGGTCAGCCATATTTATGTAATGTTCGATCCATTCCCTGCACTTTAAGCCCATCACGCCAGGTACAACACAAGTGTATTGTATTTAGAGTCCCCCTTCGTCTGATTGAACGAACATCTTGGCCGGAATCTTTTGCGAGACCTGAGTTTCAACACAGTTGTAAACCCTACTGCACAACTCACTACAGTAATGAAAAGGGCGTACTCCATAACTATCGCAGAAAATTATCAAAGAAATTCTTTCCATTTCTTTAAGATTCCTTAAAGCGGGCGTAATGAAAGGGAATCGTGGAAAAATTATGTCACGTCGAATTTAAACATAATCTGTCTTATGGTCTTATGATGTTGTGCAGGAGTCCGCAAGTTTTACAAAAATCTAGAAGCGACCTCAGATTTCTAGCTAAGTGCCAGGGGTTCACATAAGGCAAGTTCCATGCTGAATTCGTACCAATATTAGGGTTCCATGACAAAAGCCCACACGACAATTGCGCACAGATAAAACCCCACTGTCATGAATGTTCACAGGAAAAATACCCACACCGATAAATGCTCACACGGATATATGCTCACACGGATGAATGCTCACACGGATTAATGCTCACAAGGATAATTGCTCACAAGGATAAATGCTCACACGGGCGAATTGTCACACAGGAAAGTAATGGTAGTGTAATGAGGGGACGAGGTTGAAATATCGCGCTGACTGTAACAGAGACATAGCCTACACGCTAACCTAAGTTTGTGTCCAGTGGCCGTTCCCTTCATATACAAAACAGAGACATAGCCTGAACGCTAACCAAAGTTTCTGTCCAGTGGTCATTCACTTAATATACAAAACAGAGACATAGCCTGAACGCTAACCTAAGTTTGTGTCAAGTGGCCATTCACTTAATATACAAAACAGAGACATAGCCTGAACGCTAACCTAAGTTTGTGTCCATTGGCCATTCACTTAATATACAAAACAGAGACATAGCCTACACGCTAACCTAAGTTTGTGTCCAGTGGCCATTCCCTTCATATACAGAACAGAGACATAGCCTGAACGCTAACCTAACTTTGTGTCGAGTGGCCATTCACTTAATATACAAAACAGAGACATAGCCTGAACGCTAACCTAAGTTTGTGTCCAGTGGCCATTCACTTAATATACAAAACAGAGACATAGCCTACACGCTAACCTAAGTTTGTGTCCAGTGGCCATTCCCTTCATATACAGAACAGAGACATAGCCTGAACGCTAACCTAACTTTGTGTCGAGTGGCCATTCACTTAATATACAAAACAGAGACATAGCCTGAACGCTAACCTAAGTTTGTGTCCAGTGGCCATTCACTTAATATACAAAACAGAGACATAGCCTACACGCTAACCTAAGTTTGTGTCCAGTGGCCATTCCCTTCATATACAGAACAGAGACATAGCCTGAACGCTAACCTAACCTAATTCTTGTATGTGCGTACTTTCCTGTGTGACAATTCGCCCGTGTGAGCATTTGTCCGTGTGAGCATTTATCAATGTGAGCATTTAAACTTGTGAGCAATTATCCTTGTGAGCATTCATCCGTGTGAGCATATATCCGTGTGAGCATTTATCGGTGTGGGTATTTTTCCTGTGAGCATTCATGACTTTGGGGTTTTATCTGTGCGCAATTGTCGTGTGGGCTTTCGTCGTGTGCGCATTTATCCGGTCACCCAATATTAGGCACCACCGTACAAAACTTACTCGCCTCGGACGACCTGGCTTCCGGGATTTGTGCGCCTTTCATCTTATATAAACAATTTAAAGTGTTGTGTAAATTTAATGGGCTTCGTTATGAATGAGTTTGACTGAAAATCGGAACTGCCGGTCAGGATTTAGTGAAAATACACAGTTTAGAATTAAAAATAACCTGCCCAGCGGTTTAGGTGGTGATATAAGCCACAGACAGACAGAACCGAAGTTTTAAAGTTAGGCTACACAGGCTAGCTAATAACACCGTGACGTACAATTTGCTAATGCTGATTCGTTCTGGAAGATTTACGTTTCGATTCCCAGGGAAATCAGAATGACATGCACCGCCCACTATTGGTAAGTAGGGTGGTGTAGTGGCAAGAGTCAGGGCTTATATTCCGCAGAACTCAGTTCTAACCTCGGTCAGGTTATCAGTTATTCTGTCACAGTTCTTTCATATAGGCCACGACGGTCCCTGAACTACAATCCACAAATTATGAAGTTGTGAAATGTAGGCATAGCGAAGCAATTATTTCTCATAGGCTCAAAGGATAAACATTTCCTCTGTTTAATTTCCTCTAAAATAATGTGATTCGTGGACAAAGTGTATTGGGATTGAAATGCATCTACGCAACTGTTGTTGGAAACGTTTCTCTCTCCGATACATATTTAGTGACTTTCACCCGGGACGGAAGCAGAAAAGCAGGAGCTTATTTATGTAAGGTGTACAATTTTAATCAAAATTTGTAGGTTTTCACTGATTTCAGTAAAATTTTCAAGTACCACCTTTCATAAAAATTATCCAGTGGTTTTACTTACGGCCAGCGAGACAGGGGTGCATGTTTGCAACATTTTGTTCCAAAGCCCAAAAATCTTAGAGCAGGGTCGCCCGCTATATTCGTGGTAAATGTGAGGAAAACTCCGGTAATAGGGCCCACGACTCTGTACAAAGGCCCAGATGTCTGCTGGTTTTATTCACCACATACAACACACGATGCTGCAAAAATCCACTTCCCCTGCAGATATACTGGTGTTCAAAATACCAGCGATTTCTGCTGACAAAAAAGTAACAAATTAGAAATACTTTCGCTCATCAGTTTTGTCTAGCATAAATTGTACTTACTGTCTTCTGGGTTGTGATGACTTGTAGCCTGGTAGAAGCTTAACAACACTTCGGAGGAACCTACTTCCTCAATGTTTTGGGTGGATGAATGTTTCTTCACAGTTTAGAGAAGTGTCACTAAAGTAGATCCAATTGAATTATCTAATGCGGCGCCATGTTGGGTATTTGCATCCACTCCTTAGATCCAGTATTAGACCGTTCTCAACAAAATACAACGGTAGGAAAAAAGTAACTCAAGGCCTCTTCTTGTAGAGAATTTACCATCCCCTTTACGGTAGCATTCATTACTTGTGACATTCTTTTCGACTTTACTGTGAATAGAGGGTTCTGATATCGGAAATGTCACTTTAATTCTTCTTTCTATTCTTTCCCGGGGTTTTTTCTGTCTTTCTAACAGTAGAGGGAAAGTTTCTCTTAGTTTATACCAATTAACATCTGGGAGATGAACTCAATGTGGACGCGATCTGACGCTGCAGGGTTAAAGGAGGGGGGCCTGGAGGTGCAAGAAAAAGAGTGGGGAGCTTTGGTGTGTGTTGGAAGGGTGAGAGGGTTATCACAGTAAAACATGGAATTTCAATTTTTCCTCCGCTGTGCTTTTAGTTAATCCTGAGTAGAAGGTAGTGAGGGGCGGAGGATGTTGCCACCTGCCGATATACACAGCGGTCCATTTCAGTTTTCCCACCATCGCCCTCTCCGCGCAATGAACCACTTTTGTCACAGTAAACAACCTTTTTCAATTTTCTTTACGTAGAAGGGAAGATTTACAAACAACACCATTACCGTGATTTCCCCGCTGTCACAGTGCAACGTAATAAACCTCCGTTTGTCGTGAATGTGTCCTTTAGGTGTAAAATAAGACAAGATAGCAGCTGTCACATTTAGTTCTGTTGCGTGCAGTCGCCATATTGTTTGGTTTTGTCCGTCTAGTTGCCTCTCTGTAGAGAATTAATCAAACATTTCGAAACAGTGCCTCAAAGTTACCGGAGAACTTCCGTGTGTTTGTACGAAATATTGTACCGAATAATAAATTGTGTCGATTTTTAAGTATATGATGACGTTTCTTGCACCTCAGAATATCTAAAATCATCCAAGTAAGTCACCATTAATTGGTCGTCAAACTACGTCAATAGGCTAATTGTCACTTCACATACTATAATGCTATTAATACATCAAACCTTGGTCTATAATTCACGTGTATTCTCTTGACATCGCCCGTTTATTGTTGGAAGTAACAGAACGTTCACGCAAGTGCCATCAATGGAGGCTTTGAACGTGCCGCTGCCTGCTGTTCTAAAGCGAGTTAATATGGTGACTTATCGACCAGATAGTCACAGTAAATCGTGAAGATTCAGTTGTCCTTGTGCACGCTTGACGGTGTATGGGGAGTGGAGATACAGCTCTACGCATTCTTAACCTTAGCGCCAGAGGGGAGTGGTCAGCTTAAGGCCCCGGCCCCTTTCCCCGCGGAGAGAAAGCCCCTGATACAGATTGTATAGGAGACTGAGAGGGCTCTTGGACCGGTCTGGATTCATGTGTGGACTTTTATATGAAGAGAAAAATCTGTTGCTTCTGCCGGCAATCGAACCACACTACTCTTTAGTCATTCAGCGTCATTTTGTATGCAGGGCGTACGACTGAGAGACCAGAAAAACATATCTGAATAAAATTGTTGGAAATGTAGGTTTATAGGACTACTGCATTTCATTCAATTTACAGAGGTAAGTGGTAATGAGGTCCTACTGTCATACGTTTTTAGTCGTGTTCGCAAAATTGCGAAAAGCGACTGTTAGCTTCGTCATGTCTGTCCGTCCGTCTATCCATCCGCATGGAACAACTCGGCCCCCGCTGGACGGATTTTCATGGAATTTGATGTTTGAGGACTTTTCGAAAATCTGTCGAGAAAATTCAGGTTTCATTAAAAGCTGACAAGAAGGAGGACTTTACATGAAGACGTGTGTACATTTATCACATGATCTCGCTGAATTCTTCTTAAAAGGAGAAATATTTGAGACAAAAGTTGTAGAGAAAATCAAAATACACTTTTTATATTCAATATATTTTTCTCCAAAAATCGTGCCATTTATGAGATAATATGGAAGAATATTGTAGAGCCAGTCAGGCCACAGATGACTTTATAATACCGCGCATGCGCTTTGCATGCCGGATAATTGAGGGTACACACAAACACAGGAATATGTAATACTTATTGCGTTTCCATGGCAACATTGGTTACGCGAACGCGCCTCAATGTTACGTTATACGTACATTCTTACAGCGCCCATTTCAAACATCATTAAGTGTGTCGTCACAAAGAACACATGATTGTAAATAAATGCTTTTGAGATAAGATAACTAAGAATCTATTTTCGTAGGCACAACAAGGAATATGTTAGATTTGCGTTTGTAAACTAACAAACTAACTAACTCCAGGGAGCAGAATTCTTCTTTAGAAACCATCAGGTCCTCAGCTAGTCAACACATCCCCCTCATTTTATGGGACCTGGACGTTCCTTACCGCATTCACAAGAGCTCCCCATCTGTTCCTATCCTGAGGCAGATAAATCAGTCTATACCCCCCGACCCACTTCTTGAAGATCCATTTTAATATTATCCTTCCATCTACTCCTAGGTCTTCCCTCCGGGTTTTCCGTCAAAATTCTTTATACACCTCTCCTCTCTCCATACGTGCTACATGCCTCGCCCATCTCATTCTTCTTTTCTTGATAATACCCGAATAATATTTGGTGAGGGGTACAGATCATTGCGCTCCACGTTATGTAGTCTCCACTCTCGTGTTACCTTTTTCCTCCTACGCCCAAATATCTTTCTCAGCACCCTATTCGCGAACACCCTCAGCCTATATTTCTCCCTCGATATGAGAGACCAAGTTTCACACCCATATAAAAAACAGGCAAAATTATAGTCTGCTTTTGTATGTGGAGTTCAAAAAGACTTGTTAAGAAACAACGGAGAAACTGTAATGTGCATATAGGCGTATTATAATTGTGTCAAGAGAAATGTCTGAAAAGGTCCCGAACGAGAACACTGTAGAATTTAGTACACAGAAATCTCAGTGATTTATACAAATGAACGAAGTGTTCCCGAGTTGCATCTTTTGGTTACTGCGTGGTTACTGAAGACACTGTATCAATTCCAGTTGCTGAAGTGGATTAAAATATTTTCGATGGTGAATTCCAGTTATTTGAATGATCTAATTAAAATCGAAGATACGATGGAGCTTGTAGCACGTATGATGAATATGAGAAATGCACCCAAATATTTCGTCGCGTAACCTGATGAGACTAGTTGAGAGACCAAGATGTAACTAAGAGATAATATTAAAGTAGATATTCTTTTGGTCTGGATTCAAGTGAACGAGGATAGGGATCAGTAGCAAGATGTTTTGAACACGTTAATCAGGTTTGGGGTTCAATAAAATGAGGAGGGGGTGTATTTTCCTCATAAACTGAGCAACTATTGGTTTATGAAGACGGAGAACTGCAGTCATGACAGCCGGTCGGTTTGTAAGAAAATTTATGTCTTTCATATGGTAAGGCTCTACTTTACTGTGTACAGTAATCTCGCTGTTAGTGAATCATAAATCTGTGAATTTATTAACCTGTTTGGTAATATTGATCAGTAGGTTTGTAAAGTGACTGGAAAATTAATAGTTTGGAAATAAAATTAAACCTTGTTGAAAATCTTATAAACAACTTCATGATTTGAAGGTTAAGGATGGAGGAAGTTGTGTCTGTCTTGTCTGCTCAGGCCATAGAGTGACCGATGACACTTGGAGGTGTAAAAAAATGTGTAGTTTTGTCTTCTGTAGTAATCAATATAGGCACCATGAAGAAGAAGACTTTATGACACTTGGAGTCAAATTGTGTGTTTTTTATTTAATTATTATTATTTATTATTATTTATTATTATTTACTGCAATTGGGTTTTCACCCGGTGGCAGTAGTCCTTACACTAGTACACATAATACAAATGGACATATAATATACATAAAAATAACAATACAAACAAACTATACACAATTACAAAACAAAATACATACAGTAAATACAAGTACACACATTACAAAAACATCCACACCTTACAAAAGCATCCACTCCTTACAAAAGCATCCACACCTTACAAATACATCCACACCTTACAAAAACACCCATACACATACAAAACAAAATACATACAGTAAATACAAGTACACATATTAGAACACCGTACACACCTTACAAAAACATCCACACCTTACACCCTACATTTAAATAAGGTTATTCAGTGTAAGCTAGTTGACTAAGCTGATGAAAGGAGATGCTCGGCACGAAATTGTCAGCATCACTTTAAAATGTGAGCCAGAGAAATTCAGTAAAATGAGCTGGACGACCGAGGTTCGATTCAAAGCAGAAGCAGGATTTTTCGTTTGTGCGCCGCGACCGGACGACAAGATCTGAGGCCTGACCAGCCTCCTGCCAAGTGGTTACTGGATATTGTGTTCCTGGTGGTAAAACGGTGTTGCATGACGACCACTCGCCGCTACCCAGTACCGACGCTTCAGATGTTTGGATGTTTGCCTTTGTTTCTGCACGGAAGGAACTGGACATACGGTACACCTTGCTCAGCAGTTTGTTTCCGGTTGGAAACGTCTAGTGAAAGAACTATCTCCTGACATCTACATAGGTTAAATATACTTGTGTCAGGCTGTTTTCGATTATACATTGGTGTTATTCCGTGGAGGGGGGGGGAGAAGTATTTTTTTAACGACGCTGACAATTGTTAAGATTATATAGCATCAATGGAGCAGTGGTTTCCTCAGATACTCAAGAAAAGTCTTGCAATCTGTGGAACTTGAAGGTCCATTACCGTTTTTACAAGAGCCCATCACTGATACCTAACCCAAGCCAGATGAATCAAATGTAAACCTTTCCACCCTGTTCCTCGAAGGTCCATTTTAATATTTACTGAACATAAATCGTCGATATTAAATTATGTTATAGACCAACTGATGCACTTTTAAAGCACTTTTTAAGTAGCTTTATTAAAAATGTTAAAATAGTACTATTTTAACATTAGTACTATTTTAACATTTTTAATAAAGCTACTTAAAAAGTGCTTTAAAAGTGCATCAGTTGGTCTATAACATAATTTAATATGACGAAGATGCACGGTGTCAACAATGTGAAATTTATAAATCGTCGAGTTATTGAATGTTTAACTGCTTTCTGTTTCAGGTGAGTGAACAGAGCTGTGAGTTGCCAAGTCTCATGTTGACGCTGAATCATGACCGTACTTTCCCGGTAAGCACTTATGAGTCACATTCTGAGCAGAATTTAGGCCTACACATACATGAGCTTAAGATGTTATGGCGTTTTAACTGTCTTATAATTATATAAATATCAGATTATGTATATGGAATATACAACATTGCACAGGATTGGTCTATGCTGTAGGTATTTATTCTGCATGGAAGCACGCGTGGATTTGTTTATTCAGTTACAAATGCAGATATTAAAAATACTGTCGCCTTACGGGCTACGACAACAGTCACCACAATTAATTTAGAACGACTGGCCTGTTGAATATTTTATTTTATTCCTAATGGCTGGTGTTTCTGTTTAATGCTATCGCGTGATTATTATATTGTGGTAGTAATGATAATTCTTAGAAACCATTTGAAAAATGGGGAATTAGCGTGATTTAGCTCTGTTTAAATAGAGTTGTGTGCAGTTTTGATGAAGGGAGACGTAGGTGGAACAGCGTACAGAATATATCCTGGGGGCCAAGGGAAAATCAGGTTGAATTGTTGAGGCTGCAGCCCACTTCTGGTCATTAACATGGCGCATGAGTCTTAGGTTATTTCACGATGCTCTTTCTAGCTAAGAAGTCGAATGTTCATAAATGTTAGGTAAAGAACTAATGGGCGAAGGTAGTGTCTGTTTTAAGGAACAGTTTTTTCGTTCTCTGTGAAGTACTGAGCAGACGTAAGTCAAGTTACCCGGTTCAGAAGGTGCAAGAAAGTCGGAGAAGCCTAGGTTGGAATGGCTGGAAAGTGCAGAGAATGATTTACGAGACCTGAAAATGGCAAAGGGCAAATGACGAAGAAGAATGGACATCGGTTGTAAAGAAGGCCAAGGTCCTGGGAGTGTTGCAGGGTCAGGCAGTATGTAAGAGGGGTTAAACCGGACACGTCCCTAATAGAGTAACCTGCTTTGTTCTGTTACCGAGGTCACTAGGCAGCAGTCTAATGTCTTATTCTTTCGGCTCTTATTTAGACGTACAGAGTTCAGTGATCCACTGTACCTGTACTGTTCCACCACTAGACTTGGCTGGGACTGTGCGACATGCTGCTTTCGCAAATTGTGATAATGTATGTTTGGCATTGTATAATTTAATGACGTACCATCTTCTAAACATAGGCGTCAGTGGGATAGATAATGGACTCGTATTAATGATGGCTGGACTTGGAACGGATGACGGCGGTAGCGTTCTTCGGCTCGAGCAACTTCCATCAGATATTCTTAGGCTTTTAGTGTACCTATGAACCATCAAATGTACGACGATTATGAATGAGGAGCGGGGAGCCTAGTCGGTATAGCGACTAGGCTTACGGGCTGGACGGTCCAGGGTTCGAATTCTGACAGAGGAAAGAACGTTTTATCTTCTCTAAAACGTCCAGACCGGTTCTGTGACCCACTCAGACTCCTATTCAGTTGGTACCAGGATTGTTTCCCGGGGGCAAAGTGGCCGGAGCGTGATGCTAACCACTCACCTCCATCTAGCACCGACGTTAAGAATGAATGGAGCTATATCTATTCTCCCCCTTTAGTTTTCTTTAGCGTTTAGCGATTTTGGCACACTATACACGTTTACACGAGATGTTGAGCGTTTCGTACCAAAACATAACTGTCAAACTGAAGACTACGTACCTTAGTTTCGGTGGCCACTCATCTTACGTTTATTACGGAAGTATAACCCCTCTGGGCAGAGGTTGCTGATTTCAGTGAGGGTGCTACTGAAATCAGTGCATTGACTGCAGAGGGACGAAAGAGACACAAGGAAAAGTTTGCACGTACAGTTCAAACAAGAAAAAGTCAGTATTGCTACGTGATACTCGTATTCATACAACTCCGAGTGAATTCTGCATGATACGAAGATATGTTTGAATTGATTTACGTAACGGCAGCAGCAATAAAATGTAGCCTGTTTGAATTGTAATTTGGACTTTTTTTGTGGGGGGGGGGGGGGTTGGGGTGAAGGGCCCCGCTGCAGATGCTGCGGACGCACCGCAGCCTTGAGGCTTATTGTGCAACACTGTGATGAAGATGATTAGTTTTTTTTCATTTTTCCTTGTAATGAAGCATCGGTGGAATGAAATTGACAGGGGAAAACCTAAGTACTCGGGGAACAACCTGTCCCAGTACCACTTTGTTCACCACAAATCCCACATGGACTGAGCCGGGATCGAACCTAGGCCTCCGCGGTGAGAGGCGTAATTGGGACTATTTTACTTGTTATGCGCCGGAAGTCCGGATACAGCGAGCGTGATCTTATAACTTCGTCGGTTGCTTAGAAGCGTTGTGTCACGTACCGGTCATACGTTGCATGGGTTTCTTCATTTCTCTAACAGGATGCAATGCCAGTATTGAAACAGAATTCAGTAGCATAATTTCCTGTCATTACCCGTTCACCTTTCCTGTTACTCTCTGATAAATGAAGTCAACAGCTGATACACTGTTAGTTTCATCACCTCGTGCCATTCGTTTTTAAATCACTTGTTTAACGGCGCAGTTTAATTGAGCAAGAAAGCGACCAGTAGCGGATGTGGATGCCGTGATAAAGGCGACGTTACGTATCGGTACGAAATGACCCGAAACATCGAGTAGCGTATAAGTGCAAAGTTTCAGCGATACGCGTCGTTTGGTTTTGTCACTATTGACTTCCCCCCCCCCCCCCCCCCCCCCATGGCTCGACAGTCCTCGTGGGCTTAGGCCTCCTCGTTGTTGAGGTTTCGAGATTACACTCAGACTCACCACACTCGGTAGGACTCCTCTGGAAGAGTGATCGGTCCGTCGCAGAGACCCCTGCCTGACTACACACAACACTCTCAAGAGACAGGCAGCCATGCCCCGACGGGATTCAAAACCGCAATCCCAGCAAGCGAGCGGCCGCAGACACGCGCCTTAGACCGCACAGGCTCCTGGATCGGCCACTAATGACTTACCGGACAGATACTCGGAATTTTCACCAGAAATAACATCGCGCAATGGAAGAACAATTGTTCTTATTCCTGCACCGTGTTGCCGCAGTACAATTGCCGCAATGACAGTCTGTTAGGAGTGAGATGTGCACGAGAGGAGAGGGAAGGCAGGACTAGTGGTGCATCGGTGATGTCTCTTGTATCAGCACTGAAGGACAGATACTGGCAGCATACCTGTACAGTGCTTGACATATCACGCTTCACTTTCTGGTAGCTGCTTGCAATTCTTGTTCTCCACTCTCTTCCCACCACATGACAACTGCCTCTAAATGTTCTCTCTTCTGCGGTGTTACGCGGCGTATGTTGGTAGTTGTTACCATCTTCAAAGATCAGACAGTCTTTCACTGCTTGACAGGACCGATAGACTGTCCCGAAACGTCGGAAAATAACTACCAACATACGCTGCGTAACAACCCAGGAGAGCGAAGGTCTTATGTACTCCGCGTTGGAAGCCTGAAACTCACAACTGCCTCTCTCATTTGACTCTTGAGGGAAGTGTAACAGTCCATGTTTTCGTGTTTGTCAGTACAGTAGGCTTACTTAGCTATCAGTAAACTGACCTATACACTGTTTGAAGTGACTTCGCGACAGTGGACTATAACAAGTTTCCTCCGACAGCTGGAGAAACGTAAATCTCCCATTCCTTCATGCCGGTTGCAGTGTTATTCTTACACTTGTGCCTGCGTGTACGAGTGGATTCCTTCCCTGAGTTTTCCAGAATTGTGTAACTTGTGCCTTTATTTTTCCCCGCTTTGTGCTGTATGTTCTGCCCATCGCGTATTCTTTGATTTAATCACTCTAACATTAAAAGTACGACGTTTGTAGTTCACGTTATGTACTTTCTGTCCATGCTCTGCTCCTATATCTGTCTGTTATTTTAGTAGATTGGTACCTCTTCTTGTTGAAACCAAAGGTTAATTACCCTGTTTGCAAACGATTTCTATTGGACTTCTCTTCCAACCAGCTGCATCTAGTCTACACGGTGGGACACCTTTTCTCTGAGACACTGTTTAATATTATCCTTTCTGCTGCCGAAGTTTGTCAATTTATCTCTTACGTTCAGGTTTTGCGACTGAAATCGTACATCTTTTTTTTTCGTCGTCCTATAGGCGCTACGTGGCTAACCCATGTAATCATTCAGTTCGTTGCCGTAATAATATTTTCCTTAGGACACCTACAATTATGAAGCTATTTATTATGTATTTATTGTTGTTATTTAGTTTTACGGGATCATATATCTTCTTCATGACCCCATTCTCACTCTGTTCTTCCCTCATGGTGACCAACAGCGTTGAAACTTACACAAAACAACAGGTAAGAATGTAACTCCACGGAGCATATTCCGTCTAATGAAGCTATAATTCCTCAACTAGATAAGAAATTCTCTGCATTTTATTGAACCCGAAAGTTCATTAATGTGTTCAGAAGAGCCCGTCACTGATTCCTGTCCTAGCCAAATGAATCCAGTCTATACCTTCCCATCCAATTTTTAAAGATTTATTTTAATATTATCCCTTCCACGTCAATAGGTTCCAGGCGGTCTCTTTTCTTTATATTTTCGCACCAACACTCTGTATGCACTTCTCGTTTTTCATATGTTTGTCACACGCCTATCCCATCTCATTCTCCATGATCTGGTGGGCAGTACAAGTGTTTAGACTCGCCCTTCTTCAGTTCTGTGTAGCCTCCTGTTACTTCTTCCTGTTTGGCCCACATATTTTTTCCTCAGCACTCACTGTAAGTACAGGTAAACCTGTAATTTATTTTAATTTTTAGATTTATACGAGCATGTAGAGGGCCGGGATAGCGTAGTCGGTATAGCGACTCGCTACGAGCTGGACAGTCCGGGGATCGAATCCCGGTGGGGGCGAGATTTTCAGCACCCGTTCAGACCGGCCCTGGGGCCTACCCAACCTCCTGTACAATGGGTACCGGGTCATTCCCGGGGGTAAAGCGGCCGAGGCGTGGCGTTGACCACCCACCCCATCTAGCGCCGAGGTTAAAGAAAGAGTAGAACTATACCTCTACTCCCCTCTAGGCCTTCGTGGCCTGTTTTAGGGTGAACTTTACTTTACTTTACGAATATGTAGATGACGGGAAGATAACGGATTCTGGACTGAATGGTAGCAAGAGTTTTCTGGGTTTAGAGGTAGCTGTAGCCACACGTGAAGTTCCTGTTTGTTGTCGTTTGGTCCAAAAATGCTGGGCAACAGTATAGACAGATAATTTAACCTGCAACTTTATAACAGTCAACAGTATTGGATACATATGGCAACCGGGGAACTTGGTACAACACCTCCCCCAATAACTACCCTTGCCAGTGGTGATCGAAGGCACCAACATGATCCCTTGCCCCCACCTCCACCCCAGGCCTGTACACGCGGCGTGTCACCCTCCCCAGCCCCCGTGCATACTCTAGTCCCACCAATTCATCAGTTCTGTCACAGCGTGGCACACAACTGGTCGGGAATTCCTTGTGCCTCTCAGCTTTGTATTTGTGTATTCAGTTCATGTTCTTTACAAGTTAACTTGAAAATGTAATTATTAAAGAAAATGGCAAGCCGACGGAAGCAGTTTTTGGTAAGACGCAGGCCTCAAAAAGGTAAGACTTCTCAGCAAAACTTCCATGTAACATTCGATCAGAGAAGCGAACATCCATACGTAGCAGAACAATTGTTCAGCCTGAGGGGTACGTGTAGTTTAGGTAACTGCCGCTGTGTGGCGTTAATGTTCAGTTCAATGGCGCCAAAACACCACGTGTTTCGTATTCGTACTTGCATTGCAGCCTTCATTATAATTTTCTTTCCTTTCTTTGTTTCTACGATTACATTTTTTTTCGTACTCCCTTTTTGTTTTTTTTTTATAAAGGGCGTCCGTAGAGCCACTGCGCAGTTGCCACTGCTACGGTGGTTATACTTCGTATAAGATCTAGCAAAACTGGCAGAATGTGGTGATGCAACACCACAACTGGCAATACTGACAACATGTAGATCGTAAGCAGAACTCAAATTCGGCATAGTGTGCAAATGTTATTAGTTGTGTGTACATTCGGGTATAGTGTGGTGTGTGTTTAATTGCACAGTGACTTTTCGAAAGCTCAGTGTTTTGCAATATTGTTCTCCTCCCACCCCCCTCCCTCGTTAGGTATTACTTTCTCTATTTGTACTTTAATTTGTCATTATTTGAAACGTTAAAAACGAAATCATGCTGCTTTGAACGCGCACACTTCATTCGCGCATTCTTGGTCCATAACACGTTTACCCATCCACACGTCTCGGACTGCAGTTCAAATATTTGGATGTATGTGGATTCATGGATCGAAGTTCTACTTGTTTGGCTAATGGTCTCTCACCAACCAGACATTCCCTGCCTTTTATGGAATCCAAAATTTGTTACCTTGTTCAAGAAAACCCGTCAGTGACACTTGAAGGCCTGTATGTTACTGCTAATGACCTGTGAAAACGTGTTTAGTTGTACAGTGACAGCTTTTAATTACGACTACGTCACATCCCTCGAGGAAAGGAAAGAACACGAAACATCTTGTGTTTGGAACTTCATCCTTCAGAAGATGTGATGTCGTGTAGTTTGGTAGAAACATACTAAGTGTTTGTGAGAACCTGCTGGCTCTGTCTTCAAGGTAAAAGAAATTTGCAGCCATTGCGTTATGGTTGAAGGATGTGTAGATAGGCACTGATCAGTTGATGGGGAGTTGTGTATGAGACAGCGTATCAATTACAAGGAAAGAAAAGTGTGTGCTTGTAGTATCAATTACTGCGGCACTTAGTTTGAAACGTCAGAGTTTCATATTTTGCAGCATAAGATCCATATCCATAAAAAATAGTGCAGATTGTCTTCCTAATTATATCACAGCTAATTGACGCTTGGCGGACCGTGCAGCATACACCGATGTTGAGTAGGGTACTAAATATGTGTAGACTGTATGTAAGTTTTTATTACCAACTACTGCACAATAAGTTTATACACTCCTACATGTTTCGGCTGACTATCTCAGCCATCATCAGGGAGTCATCGTACATAGATATGAGAAGCGTACAGCGTGTCTCTGAATGGTAATTTTCCATCTGTCACAGCCGTCGGAGACACGCTGTACGGTGATAATGTCTATGTACCATGACTCCCAGATGATGGCTGAGATAGTCAGCCGAAACATGTAGGAGTGTATAAACTTATTGTGCAGTAGTTGGTAATAAAAACTTTTTTTTTTCAATGGCTCGACAGCCCTTGGGGGCCTAGGCCGCCTCATTTTTTTTTTCGAGGCGTCACGATCACACTTTTTAGACACACCACATTCGGTAGGACTCCTCTGGACGAGGGACCAGCTCGTCGCAGAGACCTCTACCTGACAACACACAACACTCACAAGAGACTTATCCATGCCCCGGTGGGATTCGAACCCACAATCCTAGAAAGCGAGCGGCCGCAGACCCACGCCTGAGACCGCACGGCCACTGGGATCGGCAATAAAAACTCACATATGTAAAACAAACGCACGGAACATGTATAATATTAAGTATATGTGTAGACTAGTCGCTGCTGATTGTGTTACAGCAACTTTAGTAGATTACTGAACAACGTAGATACTCCAACCAAGAAAACATTTAAATGTATCGTTATTTCTTGTAGTTATCGCGCTGCTGTGATTGCCTACTGTGATAACATTTCACTTGTGGGGCATGTTAAAGGACAAATTGCATAGCAGTAAATTTCGTACTGAAGACGATCTGATGAAAAGCATGAAGTGTGTAATGTCTTCAGTCTCACTAGCGAAACTTTCATACATCTCCATCTAACATGAGGTAAATAATGCGCGAACCTTTTCCACTGCTCCTGTTTGCCTTCATGCGTTTGGTATGTAGATACGGGAACTTTTCCTGCCACTTTTGCATTTTTAGATCCTTACATCCATATTCGCTTCACCTTCGGTCGATATCATGTCTTAAGGTACGCCTACATAGGTACCAGTGGTACCCGTTTGACCCAGCTAGTCTGCAGATGAAGGCATAAAGACAGATATTGGTCAGTTTTGCAGGAGCTCCTTATTGTCTTGTACGGTTGTTGTTGCCGACATAGATTGGATACGTGCGAGTACATACATAAATACATAATACATACGTACCACATACATACATACATACAAAACACATACACACACACACACACACCGGTAAGTGCTGTTTGTGCTCGGTTAAATTATAATCCACTTGGTGACACGAAGAATGCAATATGGTGGTAAACCGACATAATGGTGTCTCAGAGATTAAATATTCCATACGCAACGCCGTTCACATACATGGATGGGGGACAGACGCATCACGCTCTCTGTATTACGCGTAGACTCATAGACGTATGCATTACGTCAGAAAACAGGTATAGTTACATGGAGATTGGTGTTGATGTGTTCCTGTTTAAAACGGTAGGTCCTAATTTAACTCCGGTTGCCTGTTAAAATCGGTCTTCATTTCCAGGGCACACTCTGTCTGTATGAACAATTGTCAGTGCAAGATTGCAGTGTTCTGGTCATGGCCCACTTTCATTATTTTCTTCGTAGGCCGTTAGCTTTGGTCCTACGTTTTTATGTGTGTCCCTTAATAATGTTTGAGTGGATGGACCGGTACTTATGAACTACAGTGTAACTGCCATGCCTATATATGTCATCCTAACGTTTTAATTTAGAATTTTTACCATCAAAAGAAGGGGGAGGGTTTGACACTAGCTACGCTTAACGTCAGATCCTCTACTATATATGTATGTAAACAGATTTTCGAAACATATGGAACATCGTCTTTGGACAGGACATCCCGTTGCATTATATAAATAGGGCCTATATAGTAAGAAATAAAGTCAAACATAACACTTTATTGTAAGCAAAATTATATTTCGTACATGAAGTCGCTACATGTTTCAGCCCGTAATAAGGCCATCAGGCGAGACTTTACATCGGCATTCACACCGCTGTATAGTAGCTCTTGATAAGTAAAATAAAGCAACACTCTTTATAATACAACCTTATATGCCAGCATCTGTTAAGTTAGTTACATAATATATGTATGATGTTGTGTTCTTCTGGATGTTATATTTTATTAATATGATATTTTGATCATATTTGTCGAATGTAAAAAAAAAACAACACGGCGGCCTTGCGAAATCCCCAGCTTTCGATGTGATGGCTATAACTAACGACCACTGGGACAGAGAACCACAGCGCTTTATACAGAGACATTGAGGAGAAGGTTACAAAACACTGTACAGAATATGTACCAGGTGATGACAGTTAGCCTAATACAAACATGGCGACGTTGCGATACTTTAAAGTTAAAAGTGACAGTGCACGGAACCTACATGCACATAGACGCAGTGTCAGTGTAGTGTGATTTATAGTTCGTAACTCTTTGTGACCTGACCATATGGACTGCAGTGTCTGAACAAAAGTGGAGGTCATAAATGCTTTGTGGAGTTTCTTGTTAACTTGTAGCATCCATTCGTGTCCACCAGTTTACTTGTGCCTATTTCTATTTGAGTACAAAGGTTGTTTTGGGAACATCACGCTAACGGTGTTTGGTTCACTCCAGTGGTTTCGAACCCGTGTGCCGAGAGGCTTTGTATAGGCTACACGGAAGATGATACAGAGGGCGCCAGTAGCATGTGACGATGTCTGAGTGTTGCATATTCCGTATGTTTGTAGTTCAGTGCTTATTAACCACAAACAAAATACAATTATCAGGCAAATGTAGATACCTGCTGTTTTATGTCGTACATTCTTCAAAATGTTTCGGTTCTAACTGGACCAACATCAGGGAAATTACAATTTAAAGGGAAGTGGAGCAACCAATTCAGTTATAGTTCTTGGATGCTTTACTATCGTTGATTGTAATCTCCGTGATAATGGTTCAGTTAGAACCGAACCATGTTGGAGAATGTATGATATAAATAGTGGTTATGTACACTTACCTGACAGGTATATTTTGTTGGTGGTTATTAGCCACAGAATGTGACAATTTTCAGATCGCTGTTTTGATGAATTGGGTTGAATGTAATAAACATAAAAACTGCGGAGAATCAGCAGTAAAATGCCATTTAATGTATGCTCTTTATGATTCAAAAGTTGCATCTCGTTAATTTGTATCCTTGGTAAGCAGTACAGTTCTGTAATCGTGATCGCAAATTAACCATAACTGTTCGCAACAGACGGCCATCAGTGGCTGTAACTTCGTACCTAATATGCTCTTTCAACTTCTCAAGTTTGCAAGATTTGTTAGCGTACACTTCAGCTTTCAAGTGTGACCAGAGTAAAGTAGACAGGCGCAGAGAGGTTAGGAGACCTGGCTGGCCAGGCGGTCACCAGAACGTAAAATGACGCGTCCGAGAAACATGGCTGTCACACAGTCCATTGATCCACGTGCTGTGCGTGCTGTGGCACTGTCTTGCTGAAACCAGAGCACACCATCAACGTCGTCAGCACCCGCTTCTAACATCTCGAGCATTGCTCGCTGTCGTGCTGAAATTACGGTCACTGTGCAGTTGCCTGTATTACGTGCCAGGGAGACCACTTACGAGATGTGATTTTTAAAAAGTAAAAAGCACATGTTAAATGGCACTTTACTACTGATACCCCACCCGTCCAGACGGGCCCTGGGGCCCACCCAGCCTCCTGTACAAAGGGTACCTCGTGTCTCCCGGGGGTAAAGCGGCCGGGGCGTGGCGTTGATCACCCACCTTCCTCTAGCGCCGCCGTTAAAGAAGGGGTAGAGCTATGCCTCTACTCCCCCTCTGCGCCTTCATGGCCTGTTCTAGGGTGAACTTTACTTTACTGCACGGCGTAATTATTTGTGTTTCTTACGTTCAACTCGATTTATCAAAATAGCGATCTGAAAATTGTCACATTCGGTTAGCGCATTCTGTGTAAAATGAAAAAAGAATTCAAAATTTAAAGATCAAAAACAGGTGTGTTCCTTATGCCAACGCGCGTACAAAACGTTGAGGAACCGGCTGGGGGGTTCGATGAACTCTTTGTCAAACTGAGGAAGCACCAATATATAGGCCTACAGCTTGGAAACCACTGCGTTTACTTAAGCTTTCTAAATTGATATTTGTATCAACATTTATTATATTCCAAATTTATGTTAGTTTTATGTCTATACAGTAAATTGCATTATATAAAAATAAATGAACCCTTGTCAGAAATTTTACCTCGCTATTCTAATTCTAGTATGCCGCCTAAACAACAATGTCTCAATTGTGCCGCGAGAAGCAGACAGCTTGAGAACCACTGGTTTGTCACGTTGTTTCACTGTGTTGTGGTCTGCATCATACCAGCATCCGCCGGGACATTTGCTTATGATGTCACGTAGCATAAGAATTAGCTGTATTTCATAGGACGTTTTATTGTACTTAGTTATCTGACCCTAATAATGTACGTATGTGTTTCGGATATCTGACCGGATTTCAGAATTGCTCGTGTGCCTCGGGAACACCGTGTGAAGCTGTATTCTATTAGTCTCAGCTAGAATGGGAGTGGTCATTTTCGCGCTGTGGCAGATTTATTGCGATCGGTGAAACCCGTGTACTCGTTAGCAATGATGTTAAAGGAGATAGGGACGGAGGCCTGGACTCGGTCTGCGTGTGTTTAGGTGTGTTTTTCCGCGTGCTTATGCTGAGACGTCATTATATTGAAGCTGTAATCATGTCATCATAATGTAGTTTCTTCTTTTGTAGATTTGTAATTTCTCTAATAATTTTCCCTTCGTTCAACTTGGAATTATCGCGGTGGTGATATCTGGTTTACATTAGGAAGGTGCCCATTTCGAAACCTGGGCAGGAAGTTAATATTCTGCCAGGTTTCCATGGGTTTATTGAAATCTCTGCGGACGAATTCTGGGAAAGTACCGTAATTTGAACGCGACTGGCTCCTCTCGGATTTTTCTCATCATTATCATTTATTCATAATCATCGTACACCTCGTTTTTCGGACCTATTTGGACTCATCAGTTGATACAGCACCATAAAAAGAAATAACATCGACCGATAGCTTAAATATACAGGATTAACACTAACTCCACGGTATCATGCCTTACTTTCACTCGAGATGTTCCGGCTTCGAATTGCAGCTGGAATCAGTTGTACTGGAAGGATATTTGAGGGTTTCCTCATTCTGTTTGCATGCTTTCTTTAAAATTTCCTCGGCCAGTTACGTCGTATCCCCCACTTCGTTCTTCGTTCTGAGAATCGTAACCGAACAATTCAAAGAACCTTGTGGAAGTACGACGAATTTCAGTGTCCGTGTTTGTACAAATGCTGACGTCGTGTAGATATGTGGAGCTTCCCTACTTGCAGATGAGGAGATGTAACATGTCAGGTCTTTTAAGCTCTTTATGCTCCTGCGGAAAGCTGGAATTAAAATTTCATAACCACTTCTTTTCAGGCCACATGCCTAATTTTTTTAACTGCACCTGGTAACATTTTGTGTAATTATAATTCCAGAATTTACAGTAGCCTTGTAATTACTTGTGAATTTTAAATGTCTCCATCCTTATGATAGAACGTATTCGACTTTTATGCACGTAAGATTTCTTCTTGAAGTACGTTCCATTAAAAATAACGGCAAAGTTTTTAGGTGTAAGAAAGTTTAGATTAACTTTTCTGTTCTCGTTTACGTGTACCCTCCTCCCCCAAATCGGAATTAATATTTTATCCGCAGTTCCCATCGTCGTTTGTATTACCCTACGCAGAGGAAGACATGGTTTTGCTGCGTCTTCACTCCCTTTACTTAGCCCACAAATCCGAGTAAAGACTCAGTTCTCCCTCTGCTTGTTCAATAATGCAGCTTGATTCTCGCGTTAAAGTGATTGCCCTTTCATTTTTAAGTGTTCTTGTTGATGCCTACCTTAGCCAGAGGCTGCGTGCTGGGAAATGGAAAGAAAGGCGGCGTCTGCGAATTAAGAGGAGACTGCACCTGTAATGTAGGGGTTTGTACCGGATGTCCCACGGGCTAGAGGGAATGCTAAAGAAAATTAATTGGTTGTCTATAACAGACGGACCGGTGTTTTCAACCCTTCCGATTGGAGGGATGGTGCTATAACAGCTAGTTGACTCACGAACGGTACCATACTCGTATTTTTGTTTAGGCCAACAAATAATGGTACAGAAATGTAATTTTTATTAGGTAAATATGACGTGTGCCGATCCCAATGGCCGTGCGGTCTAAGGCGTGGGTCTTCGGCCGCTCGCTTACTAGGATCGTGGGTTCGAATCCCACCGGGGGCATGGATGTCTGTCTGTTGTGAGTGTTGTGTGTTGTCAGGTAGAGGTCTCTGCGACGAGCTGGTCCCTCGTCCAGAGGAGTCCTACCGACTGTGGTGTGTCTAAAGTGTGTGTGATCATGAAACCTCGACGAAACGAGAAGGCCCAGGCCCATATAGGGCTGTCGAGCCATAGGAAAAAAAAAATATGACGTGTGCTTGCAATATAATGTGACATTGCTGTAGCGGTTAAATATATGAATGTCGCAAACTGCAGCTAAGTTGGTGCGGACATGCCACTCCACCAGTGGGTCATATTTGTATTCATTCATCTGTCACCAACTCTATATAATCGTCGTTGTTAAATAAAATGCGTCTCTCTCGTACGGGGGTACAACTGAAATGCAGGTGCAGCTGCAAACAGAGCTCATGTCGAAATAATCTACCCAAATCAAGGAGTGATGTTGTTATTTGTAAGGCGCCGTTTTTTATTCTGTATTGTCACGTTAAGATAATTACATTTGAAATACCTAAATTATATATTTGTAGTCTGACAAATGTACACTTTATTCACATTAATTGTGTAACACGGTCCTACATGTTTCGAGCCTCAATTCTGGCTCATCTTCAGGGACTCAGTATTTTATATTACACATTTTACATCAATTGGTACAATAGTTAAAATAGTAAAAACTGAGTAACATGAATTTTTACAATAGTTTTATACACTGGTTAAAATAATAAAAGGTAAGTAAATGTAGCTGTTGTTACGTTGATATAAATCAAGTCTTATACAGGTTAAAATATTAAAAGCCGAATAATCTGTGTTGTTACGGTATCCTGAAACATATAATATCTAAGATGTAATTGATAGTCGTATTTAAGTTAATATGATTTTTTTTAGTAGGTAGAACTTAAGTTGAAGTAGTCAACGTTGTACATGGCTGTTTGTCGGAGTTGGTTGACTATTAGGTGGTGAGAACAGTACTGGCTATCGAGGGGTGTAACCGGTATTTAAGTAGGTCACTGTCACGTGGGGGAGTGACGTTTTTGGATGGATACCTAAATTATGTTGTTGAAACTGTGTTAACACGTTATAAGGTCATCTCTGTCGATCCACGGACTGTCAATTGATACAAAAGGACTTAGTGTACTGACAATATGTGAGTCAAGAATTTGGAGATTGAGGTAATGTCATCCATGTATAGCAGTGATGAGAAACCTTTTAGGTACGAGGGCTAAATCAAGAGAAAAAATATTTGCAGGCCACGTTATAAATATTACCTCTGTTTTTTACTTATGTGCGAGTACGTACTTTCCGGTTCCTGAACCTGTAAGCAAAGACGCCAAGTAGAGCGACAGTTATTTTAAGTAGATGGAACTTCTACTTATATTTCAGTATGAAAAGTATTTTGTATTGTCAATATTACAGAATAATGTTTTTGTATGAGTGCGGATAAAATACTTATTCGTCGATTTCCATATATTTTTGTTTCTGTTTTCTGAAATTAGATTGCGGGCCGCATTTTGCCATAGAGCCCCTATTGGCCTACAACGGTTGCACTGTAGGTCTCTGTTATTTGATTAATATGAATCTCATGTGTAAGAATCATTGTGTTTTAAAACTCGAAGTACACATGTGTGCTCTGTATATTGTTCTGTGACAGTGCGTTATACGATAGCCATGAGAAAGCGTAAGATAACAACTTTATGTTCTTGCAATGACAGTAATGTGACATACACAGACAGGGTACACATTTGAATGCATAACTGTACACAGAAGTACATACTTCTCGCAACCTTTAAATGAAAGTATAGAATGTGAACCAGGGTCGAAGTTGTGTTAATCACAAGATTTTTGCTCTTCTGGGATGTTACGCAGCGTGTGTTGGTCGTTAGTTACCCACGTTTCAGGACAGCCCATCGGACCCAACTTAAAGGATCAAGCAATCCAAGAAGGGACCGATATATTGTCCCGAAACGTCGGTAACTAACTACCAATCACTGCGTAACATCCAAGAAGAGCGAAGATCTCATTTACACCACGGCAGAAGCGTGAAATCACTCATACTCGTATGTTAATCGTGGTACTGTATCTTACTTCATGTGTCTCGGATGTGTATTTGATACGTCTGGTGGTATGAAATGAATATAGTTACATAAACTGCAGAGGATTTGTAACATTGATTGAGTAGATCAAGAAACGGCTAGCAGTAGTCACACCTGTCGTGAGTCGATATCCTGCAATAAGCCAGACCCTGGTCGGGGGTGGAACGCCTGTGTTCTTTCTTATCTGAATATTGTGCATGTAGGTGTAATATCTTGAACACTGACACGCTGCTTCATTTTTTAAGTGATTGCAAGGTTTGTAATAATTAGTCAACGTAAAACACTTCTCTTTGGATCTTGTGCTTTGTCTGAAGAAGAAATGCCCATGACCCTAGCTAGGCCTACGGACGCTGCGTCTCCGTCTTTAGGTCGCAAGAACCAACAGGCGCTTACCTCTTTGGGTCATGAACGCGTTTTAGCAGTTGCGTTATTGAATAAACCCGAATAGACCAATAAGTAATTAAATAAAGATACTGCTTTCAGAAGGCCTAGCGAACACGGAGACAGCATCTAAAAATATCATGTACCTTCTTTATTGAGACACTGGACAACGTCCGAGGAAAATTCTGTTAGAACGTCTCCAAAGAAGGAACAGAGCAAGTGAGTCTGATCCTACGCAGTTCTTTACCACGATGAACAATTGTACGTGTCTTGCGACCAACTTGAATGTAATACACGGCGATGTAATTTGTTGCATAGTCTGTTTGAATAGAAAAGAGCTGTTCTTCTATCTTTTTTCTCTCTATGTTGTTTGGTATCCGCTGGAGGGCTAAGGAAACATTTGTTCTTGATATTACAGCCCCTCAGTTTTTGTGTGTACGTCCATGTTTGAAATGATTTCCTTTGACTTCCCATAACACGTAGTTATTGGGTGGGAGGCACAGGAAGCTATCCTCCCATCCTCGACTTCCAAAACCTCGAAAACCAAGAGACGTATTTGATTAAATGAATAATTTAATTGGCAAGCGGATTTTGGTTGTACTTGGGGGGTTGAAAGCTCGAGAAGGGCGAGGGGGTGTATAGGTAAAATGAAGGGTGGTTGGAACGGGATGTTAGAGAAGGATGAGGAGTAGGTACTTTGGTAGGAAAGCTAATTTTCTTTGAAGAATCAACAACCGCCAAAGTGAAGCCGCAATCTCCTACTATAGTTCTACCGTTTGTGGCGTCGCCTGTTAACCGCTCATCGGACGCCACCTGAAGGCAAGAGCGAGACAAGTAGCTTTCAATGTTACGTTAATTGAGGTCTCTTTCAGTGGTAATGTTGAAAACGTAAGGACTCCTTTGTATAAATTGACTGGCTAGAGACTGGGCGGCCGTGTTTCGACATCCGGCTTGGGTCTAATGAATTTTCTTCATCAAAAAGTCTCTGGAACCATATCCAGTGGGCGCAGCGGAGAAAACAGCAACGATACCGAGAAAATAATTTGCTGTTACGTGAAGCTAGTTTTCCAGATCCACATACTGCCGAGATCTTTTAACTCCTTGTGTATCTCAACATTCTGTCTACAAAGGGAATTTGGAACCATTCTGTACGGTCCACGTGTGCTGTTCTGCAAGGACGAGCACTTCTTGACAGGTGTTGGTCAGTGTAATGTTGCTGGCAGCATTATTACTTACGAATGGAACGAGCCTCAACTTCTGTTTCGTGATGGGTAAGACATCTGGTCCCCGTGAAGAGTACTGGGACACATATATAAAGAAGGAAACAACAACAACAAAAGCAACAACAACAACAGCGACGACGACGACAACAACAGTTGTTACAACTACGACATCGGCGAAGTCCCTTACCTTTTTGAATTAAATTGAGATTATCCAGCCGTCGGCCTTCTGTGATCCTCCTGCATATGGGAAAATGTCTTTGAGTTCTTCGTAACCCTTGGGATATGTTGAAGCCATTTTTACTTTCACATTCTCTTGATCTATGTTATTGTCTTAGGAGGCAGATTATCTATGTTGTGTCGCAAAGGTCCAACCGTCCAGCTCTCTGGGTTAGTTCTGGAACATCAGACATTGCGCCACTATAGGGCAAGAACCAGGCTCTCGAACTCTGAGTCCGGGGACCTGATCCGGTAGCGTGCCACCATCTCTCGTATATAAAAATGAATACTGCAGGGGCTGCGACAGATCAGACCCTACAAACTACCTTTCTCTAAAGTCGAAGGCATAGAGAGAGAAAGAGAACAACAGTAATAAGGTTAATTCCCAAACAAAGTGCATTATTGAAAATTACACATTATTAAATTAAGGAGCGAGGATTTCCTACGATACTTGAACTGACAATTCACTAGCTTCCACACTCATCACTGTCAAGAACCACCATAGACCTTTAGTCAATTCAGAAATAAACCGTCCTACCTTGTAGATGTAATACGAAGGCGTAGACCATCAGCACGGCTTCTGGCTTCATGCCTGTAACAGTATGTCACCTCGAGAATAATGTCGTTTCGATGACTCTCTAAAATACAACCCAACTGTCCAACTTCCTGACGTTTTTATACATAAAATATTGCTTCTTTTTACACTACTTCATCGCAAGAGTTTGTTATTTCTCAACAAAACAATAACTACCCTTGCTGATGGTATATCATACAGTTGGACCTCGGTCTACGCGTTACAAATTTTTAAGTATCTGGCCTTCAGCAAATGCTTTACATACCAAGTTACTCCATAACTGTGTTCTGGCCTTCACATATCAACAAACTATAGAATTCCATAACATAATAGTTGTTACATCATTTCTCCACACATTACAAACCTAGTTTATAACAGCAATTTCTAAATATGACAAGTGGTCAGGGTTCTCAAAATTCACTACATTACAATCTATATAAGGAGAAAGTAATAATAATAAAATGCTACACAGTATCCTAATAAATTCAACCATTTACTGTACACCTAAATTAATCGAGTTCGCCGTTAGTAGGATCACTTTTATAAGTTATGTATTGCTTTAGTTAAGTTAAAAGTGAGACCACTTAGACCCTACCTGTAGGTACTGTAAATTCCATTACGTGTCAGCTACATGAACTATTTTGTATCGTTTTGGGCTGTCTCATGTAGATGATGAAGCAGGTTTTACACCGACTGACGTATTGACTGGTACCTTTCCTTTCTTGTGCTCTCCATGCTGACATCCCTCGTCTCTTGGTAATTTTACAACACCTCAAGCCATGATCTTTTGTGCAACATATTTTCCTGTTGCTTTGTGATTTTATCCCGAATGTTGAAAAGTGCGGTTACTCAGATAACAGACACAGACAATATAATAAAATGAAATGCTGCATGTCTGTGTCCGTTTCAATACCTCCTTTTAGCAATTAGTGCCTTGAGACATATACATAAATTTAAATTTAAGAAACTATTACAAGAACAATATGTATGTTGTTTGTGGCACTCACAAAATAACTACACAAGTCAAGAATCGAGGGGTTACCTAAAAAGTGCAGCAGTAGATCCACTGCGGCGATACTTCGTACCGGTAAATGACTTGCGATGTAAATAATACATCAACCAACTTATTCACTTAATAAAATACATTCAGAAGTAAGTATAAAACTCCATGTTTCGGCACCGGGGTGCCATCATCAGGGAGTTATTCAGAACAAAGGAGTACAAGGCCTAGATTAGCTGTAGGCCTTGTACTCCTTTGTTCTGGATAACTCCCTGATGATGGTACTCCGGTGTCGAAACATGTAGGAGTTTTATATTTGTTTCTGAATGTATTTTATTAAGTGAATAAGTTGGATGATATATTAATTATAAGAATATGCTCAGTATGAATAACATAAAATTTGCCATATAAATTTGGCAGTCAGCAGCGAATAGGCTCGTCATGCCTGTTTAAGATTCTCTTACAGCAACGGAAATGTGGCTACATAACATACTTATTCACTAACTCCCTTTCTAACATTTCCCTGCCTGTCTCGTAATGAAGAACCTTACAACTGTACCAAATTCGCCAGCTTTTCTATTTTTAATGATCATTGCGTAATGGAACTTCCACTTGTTGTCTTTTTCGTTTTCGTCTTGCGTGTTAGTTTACTTGCTTGATACCAATGTAGCAGAATCAGACTGCCCTCTAAAACAAGGAGCAATTTACCTGCTGTGTAGATACGTTCCGAACGTATTAAAGATTCATCTGTACTGTCCTCAACGTTTTCCTAGCAAGAATTAAGTGTGGAGTTCGGATGTTCAGCAGGGCAGTGCCTCTCAACGTTTCTGGTACCATGGACCCCTTGCAACATGTCGCTACTTCTGAGGCTTACAACCACAAAATTGTCTCAACTCTGATGTTGCGAGGTCACGCCTATAATGAGCAAATTTTTATGTCTAAGTTAAGTTTATGAACATTTGCATACAAATATTACACATGTATGCCATAAAACGATCTCGCTTCACTGATATATCCAGCAAATTTCGTCCGCTCGGAGTTTTCTCATCCGCGGCGGTCAGCCTTTGAACACTGAATGAAGCCCGACGTCCCTCGATTTCCCCATCAGATAGGTTAGTTTCTTGGTTTCTTTAGTCCAGCCTTTTCCGCGGGGAGGTTTCTGACCACAGCGTTGTTGTAGAAACTTCACTTCTAAAGCAGGATTTCCCACGCGGAGGTTTATTTGATGCCCCCTCCCTCTTCCACCCGCAGTCTTAACTTTTACAACTACCGGGTGGTTTTGAATAGAGAGTTAAGGCAAAATAAAGCCAGAATGAATCGAGATGTCATGAGAAGAGGACACTGCTGTGCCTGCGCTGTGTGAGTGGCTGTTATCAGTGGATGCAAGAAGTAGGAGAAAAAAATGGGTGCATCCTCTCAACCAGAAGAGGAGTTCACACAATGTTATTTGGTAATTCTTAGACGAGATACGACAATATGGGAATAAATTCCACAAGTGTACGCGTATGATTCCATCCACTTGATTATCTGTTGTAATTAATCGCGGAGTCCAGCACGAAACAAGATACAAATTTATTACGTATTATATCAGAAGAGAAGCCTGCTGGTCACTTTACGATAGGTTTTCTAAATAAATATCGAGACTTTTAATATTCTGTTTTTACATTTATTCCTAAAATAATTGTAGGAAAATATACTACATGAAATGAAATTTCCCCGAATTCAAATTATAGTTGAAAATAAAATAGAATCCCGAAAAGGCAGGTGTCTTTATAGTATATTCTGTCATATATGATCGGACAAAGATATTGTATGTCATAGTATATCCATAATTACTAACCATTGGTTTCTCTGACAAACGGCAATAAATCAGGTACATAACAACGTATGTGTACGGTGATGCAGTTCAAGTGATTTGTTGTCATTATAACTGTGATTAGGTTCAGAAATTCATAACTCCTTTTCCAGTACTTTGACTCACTGTGAACTAGGCGTTATATTTGTCACATCTGATGCCGTATCCATATTTACGACCAGCGCATAGACATTCAGTCATTACTCACCCATCCCAGTGTGTGTTCCTTACGAAACAGAAGCCGTGCGTTACGGAACTAGTCGAGGATTCTTCTACACACTAAATATTTTACTGCCTTAATTTACCTACAGAAGTTTTATAGTAAGTGGGACCGAAGAATACGGTTTCTGATATCTGTTGATTTAAGTTGTTTAATATTTGTGTATTATTTCTACATTGGCGTGTTCTCGGCACAGATTTCAGTTCTGTTCAAAGTTTGTATCCTGTCCGTAATTTGTTCATCCCTGACGTAGATTCCGGCTGCAGTACGTGTGACTTGCTTACAATGAAAACGACAGGCTGACTGCTAGAGAGGGAGGTTATGGGCTAATGGCTGTTTGAAAATATTACGAGAGCGTAGGTACGGAAACTGTGGTTGGGTGTAATTTTCTCCTCTTTCGATATTTAGCGTTTATTTATTTTTGTTCAATTGTGTAAACTTTGAAACTTTAGAGGAATAATATTTATTCGCCAGCTAACAAATTTGTGTCTGTTTTCAAAACCTCTATCTCTCTTTAACTTCTTTTCATAATAAATAATCTGCATTGCACAAAAAAATATCGTTTTGGTGAGAGATGGGCCTATGTCCCTTTTCGGAATAATTTAGTGGGACCCACGTATTTAGGAATAATTTTGGTGCGTAAAGTACGCTACATGAGCGGTACCTCGTGGAAAAATTTCCTGTGCGCAAGTCCATGTAGAGCGTAAGACTCTACTGGCTAATAAGTTGGAAATTTAATGACAGTGTGTCAGCTGTTAAAGCTGTTTACCGTCGCTTTTACCTGTGAATATGAAAATAACTGGATGAATGTATTAATGACACAAAGAGTGTCCTGTCAGAAAATGTGCTTCTTTGAGGCCTCTGAGACTGGACTTGTTGTCCAGGGTGACACAAGGTAACTGAGTCAACCCATTCGAGTCAGAACCGGATAGGTCTGTAATGTCATTGTGTTCCACTCTGTGTGCATGTCAGTGTTGGCCACACTACCCTGTTGCTTTTAATTTCTTACCACGACCAAGCATAATACGCCTTCCTGATTTGTGTTTGCTTCTGAGATGGGCAAGACGCTGGTGCCATTTACGGTAAAACTCGGCTGTTTGTGTCATGATACATCCTTGAACAATGTGCAGTATTTTTGTTGACATCACTTATTTGTGTGATGTAGAACAACATGGCCGCCACACAAAACCTGCGTTGATGCTTCTGTTTGACAGCGATAACTGTGAACCATTCACTCCAGGCATTTGATGTTTGGAGTTGCGTTAGACTATACGCACATCTCGTTTGTAAGGACAAGTAAGTAATACGTTAGAATTGTGACGACTGACAGACTTTGGGGTTGTAACTGAAAATGAACGGGATATGATGATTTGTATATGCTAGTGACAATTATTCACTGAAAAATTAAGTCGTCCCTTTGCACAGCATACAACGTTTGGGGGAGTGGAGGTGTGACTCCGGTCATTCTTAGTCTGGGTGTGAGTTGCAGGTGAGTGGTCACTTTTACGCTACGGCTGCTTTATCGCCAGATAAAGCACTAAAATAGCCTGTTACATAATTTGAATAATTATTGTTAATTAATAACTTATTTTAGCCTTTGTATAGTTCTACAGATGGGAGCTCTTTAAAGGTAATTCTTAGAATTTCTTATTTACATCTGCTGATAGGGTAGTGGGTATAGGGACTAGACAACGGGGTGAACCTCCGAGGAATCATGGTTCGATTTCCGATAGGGGAAAGAGATTGTTTCTTCTCCAAAGCGTCCAGACTGGCTCTGGGTTCCACCCAGCCTGTATTCAGTGGGTACCGTGGGTGCACTTTTCCTTGGGTGTAAAACGGCCAGAGCGTGTAACTGACCACTCATCTAGTGCTGAGGTTAGAAATGAATGGAGCTATATCCCCACTTTTCCATATACCTTCATGGCGCGCACAGGGAGAAACTAATTTCACTTGTTAGGTTGGCCCATCGCAAAGCTTGTACTGTGGCAAAATAACTCAGATAAATGCATACAAATACTAATCCTCCAAGCAAAAATTATTTCAGCATGTGCTCAGATTTTTCTTCCATCATTCATGCGGCCGCAGGGTTAGTCTCAAACAGAGCATGTGAAGACGACTCCAGCACATGGGGTCTGTAGTGGACATTACGGGCGTAGGTGCAGTTGTTATGCCTTCCTTTTCTGCTGCTGTAGGCAAACGCTTGATGGAGACAAGAGTGGACGAAGCAGCCAATATATTTCAAGTTACGTAGCAAATTATACTCATCTGTCAGAGGATATAATGTTTATCTTTAGAGTAGCGCAATTTGCTGTGTATTAACAGCGAATTTAATTCTGGTAACTGTCCATCACAAGGCTTTTTTTTTTTTAGTTTTTCAAAAGTAACTCTTCAGAAACTGGATTTGTTTCTGTTGTCAGGTGTAAAGAAGCAAAGTTTCCTGCTCACTTTGGCCCGCTAGACAGAGCTCCTCTGGATCACTGGGGCATAACAAGTTTCTGAAACGGTGCGCTTGAAAAATACTGAAGACGATGGACAGTGTCGAAAATAATAATGAAGTCAATTGTCCCAAACCGTCGCCAGAAGCTTATCTTTTTTTAGACCACGAATCATGTGCAAATAGAAGCTTTTGTAAAGACGCGAAAATAGCAGGACGAGGACTGTGTCCGTCGTTGATTGCATTCTAGACCATTCTGCATGGGTTTATGTTCATGAAACCGGAACTTGCTGGATACAGGCAAGTGGAGACTAATCATTTGCATTGTGGGCTCTATTTAAAGAACAGTCTTTGTTAGTGTGTTTCCGTAGTAACGTATAATTTACATTGTTGAAAAGTCACAGATGTTTAGCTTTACCTGTTGACAGATGGCGCCAGAAGTTTGAATCACTGATCTTCCAGATGCTAAATAAATCCTGTGTAGGGGTCATTGCTCTAAAAACATATATCTCTAGTGTAGCACTTGAATTACTAAGACGGAAGCGTATATCTTTCATTTTAATTTATATTAACTGGTAATTTATATTGCTGGTGCCATTTAAATTTGTTTAATATAGAAAACGGGACCATAACGGGACATTGCTGTAGGAGGTCACTGCAAATCCTGAACTGAGCGTTTCTTGGTCATTTTACTTGAATATGGCACGGCACCAAGCCCATGTTAAATGTAGGCCTACATTGTCACTCTCGGTGGAATGTTGCATGGTGCTTCGGGTGTTCGATCTCAGTCCGCGTAAGGGCCGGCCTGAAAGCTTTTATTCACGAATTTATGAACAAATTGTAGGGCGAGGCATCCGGTTGACAGGGGTATGTCTTGGACTGCATTTCCTTGCTCCACAGCCTTAATAGCTAATATTTATTTATTTATTTTTGGCTTATATAATGACGCGTCCAGACCGGCCCTGGGGCCTACCCAGCTTCCTGTACAATGTGTACCGGGTCATTCCGGGGGGTAAAGCGGCCGGGGCGTGGCGTTAACCATCCACCCCCATCTAGCGCCGAGGTTAAAGAAAGAGTAAAGTTGTACCTCTACTCCCCCTCTGGGCCTTCATGGCCTGATCTAGGGTGAACTTTGCCTTTACCTTATATAATGACGCTGTCAGGAACTCAGACAATATAGCGTCGAAGGTTAGGATTATTAATGAATAACAAATTTTATATTAGTCTCACCGTGCACACACACACACACACACACACACACCGCAGCATGAGACAACCACGACAGAAAACAGCAAGACATAATTACTAAATGTATACAAGTATACAAAACCAAGAACAAAACAGCCAGAGGTGTATAGGGAACATAGTGATCAAAAACTGCTGCATTTTACTATTTCGACACGAAATTTGACGAATTTTTAAGGATTTTAGACTCTGTGTTTTTATACATGTTTTGAATACCGATTTTATAAGTGATTGTAACTTGCATACAAAGATATTGCACAGTATAATGACGGAATTGACATTGAATGTCGAATGAACGTAGTTTTTTAACCCCCTGAAGATGGTTTTACATAAAACTGAAACATATGTAGAGGTCGATTAATACATAATAAAGGTGAAATTGAGGTGCATTTTGTTGGTTTTTTTAACAGTGAATAATGAATAACAAGTTTGAGAGAGTGTAAAATGAAGCGATTCTGACCTAATTTGAAGTAGACCTACTGTTCTGGAAGTGAGCTGGAAAGCCTGAGGAAAGTCACCAAAATGTTAGGATACGCGGTCGCAGGGCGAAGATCTGAAACCGAGACTTACCGAATTCGAAGCATGAGTGCTACCTTGCGTATTGTGCCGACTGTTAGAAAGCACAGTACAAATGATGGTACTGTGTGTTGCATTCATGCGGTGACGTGAAAACTCTCTAAATTCGAGTGACTAAAATATAATGGTAAGCTGGATATGTAGTACGCATGGGACACATAAGACATGTTGATTGGGTAATATTACATAAGAGAATATGTGCATGTAGGGACTGTGAATTGATTTCAAGTGGATTAGGAGAGAGTCCAGCTGCAGGCATTTATGCTGGTAGCGATTGATGGGGTTTCGTGGCATGGAATTTTGAGATTAAACGGATAACTGCGTCTTTCGCGAAAGACTGTACCTTGACTATTGCGTTTAGACGTAAACTGGACCTGTAATGTAGGGATATAACTATTTTTACTAATGGCACATAACTGTAGCATTGATAAACTGCAATTAAATTTAGAAGGAACATCCGCAGTTTTCTCTTTACTTTTACATTTCTTGAAATTTCAGCTTCTCTGTGTGGTTTTGTGTTTATTAGGCCCCTCTGTGACAACTGACCACGGAAGTGTATTTAGTAGCCTCTCTTTGGCATGCTCTCAAGCTTGTGAGGGAGGAGACAGTTTAGATTTGTGGGACTTCTCCAGCAAAAAGTAACGACTTAAGCAAAATACGTTACCGGAAATAAATCGTGTTTCTGTGTGAAGTAGACGCTTGTAATTTGTGTTCCAACTTAACAAGTTTTGGATTTATTGCTTGTGTAAGCGTGGTTATGTAACCGACGTAAATAAGCGCAACATAAATATATGATATCCCTGGCCGATCCCGATGTCGCCTTGGTTCTGGACCGCCCGAACACGATTAGGATCTCGAGCGAGGGGAGCGTTTTGTGATGGTGGTTGGTCTCATTTCCCAAGGGTTCCCGCCGCTTGTCTGAATAAAAATTTAGATAAAACTCTACAGCAGAGGACGTTATGGCACGACTGTAGCACGAAGATAAAGAAGAATAAGAAACATAGTTCTCTGTTCCTTGACTCGGCAACGGTCACGTGACTTGTGTTTCACCGATGCGTTATTTATACATTTATGTCATGTAATTAGTGTCGCTCTTAGTGTGGATGTTACAGACCCTTGAGCGACTGAGTAGCTTGTACCGGTGACGCTGTCGAATTATATTCAGAGGGTGTCCGTGTCGAATCTCAGCAGGAGTACCGGCTGTCCTGAGAGGTTTTCAACGCCTTCGTCAGCTTGCGTCTGTTAGGTCCTCCAAATCGTTCTAATTAATCGTACACCAATCATCACACCACCGAAGCTAAAAGTTTTACTCTAACGTCGTAAAATAAACCACGCACATAGAAAATGAAGAATGGCGACATGGGCGATAGTGAAAGTTAAAGTTAAAGGAAACGTATTTTAGCACTGTGTCCATACGGCCTAGCTGATGTCCAGTTCGAATCCCAGCGAGGGCCCCCTTCACTTGAGTGCTAACCCCTCCAAGCATAAGGTCCACCAGATAGAATTGCGTTGCTTATCGGGCATGGTGCGTCTGGTCACATAGGATAAGTATGCCGATCATTGCTTTGTTTGCGGAGCAATGACTTAACTTTCCCTTTTCGAATTTGGTAACGCATGCTTAAATGCTTACCCGCCAGCTCATGTCCTGAACGCGTCAGACCGTAACAGAATTCGAGTGCTCGATTGTGTCGCTCAGACCATTAGGCACTGCTTGAGATCAGCAAATTCGTATATTCAAGCTTGTCACTGCTTTTGCATTTTAGTCATATTTAAATGACTTAACAAATTGACGTCTGGAGTTTGAAGATTCTTTGAACTATACGTGAATATCTGAAGGGTAACTCGGAAATTGTGTACTGAATTCGTCGTGCCGGTCACTGCAGTACCATCGCAATAACACTGAGTCATGCCGGTCACTGCAGTACCATCGCAATAACATGGAGTCATGCCGGTAACTGCAGTACCATCGCAATAACATTGAGTCATGCCAGTCACTGCAGTACCATCGCAATAACATTGAGTCATGCCGGTCACTGCAGTACCATCGCAATAACATTGAGTCATGCCAGTCACTGCAGTACCATCGCAATAACATTGAGTCATGCCGGTCACTGCAGTACCATCCCTGTAACACTCCGTCATGCCGGTCACTGCAGTACCATCGCAATAACATTGAGTCATGCCGGTCACTGCAGTACGATCGCAATAACATTGCGTCATGTTGGTCATAGCTGTACCATCCCTGTAACACTCCGTCATGCCGGTCACTGCAGTACCATCGCAGTAAAATTTCTTCATACTGACCACGGTGACTGCTCTCTATTGCTGCTGGTCATTCGAACTCTTAGAACCGAGATCTGTTTCCTCCCTGAACATACGTTAGATGTAGACAGAGGCTTTGGAGTAGGCTGACGTGCTACGAAGTTGATCCACTGAATGTCTGACAGACTGAATGACAAACAGAACGCCCGCCATTAACAAAAGTTGTGGAAGATCAACTAATGGAGGGAAACTGGAGGCGTGTTTAAGCAAGTGAGAACACGAATACAAGAAACAAGGAGAATTCTAAAAAATAAAGTCAAATAACACCTTCTCGCACTTGGGTGTTTGTAGTGAAGTATAATAAAAAAACACTTGACTCTTTTATTTAACTTGTCAGGTTTCGGGTTCTGGTTTGGGGTGGAATGTGTTCAGCATCAAGCCGCAAGTTGTCATGATTAAAGACTCATTGAATACCAGCGCGAGGAGGAAGGGGAATCCAGCGGAGGAAGCTGGGCCGATTGTGTGGACATTAACCAGAGCCTGCTGACTGCGTGCAACAGTGACGTGGCATGCCAGAGAATATTGTGATCCCCACAGAACTCGTCGCAAGAATCTGGAATTGTATTTCTTTGCTCAAAGTAGTTTTTATAAATGTAATAATAATAATAATAATAATTTGTGACTAATAATTATATACGAAAACTGTTTAAAGACGGTCTGCTTAGAACACCTAAGCGTAGATGGTAGGACAATATGACAACGGATCATAAAAAATCGATTGGCAGGTCGTTGAATGGATTGAGCTGGCTCATGACAGGGACAAGTGTTGGGCTCTTGTGGACGCGGTAATGGTCTTTCGGGTTTCATAAAACGCTGTAAATTTCTTGACTAGCGGATGAACGATTCGATTTTGAAGGACTGTGCTCCGTGGAGTTAGTTAGTTAGTTGTAATTTAAATCTGGTATGCGTTAGTGCGAAATAATCTGCATTACGACTGTGCATAACCAGTCTCACAGAATTTCTGGTGCAATACTTTTGCAACCGAAATACCTAATGAATTTGAATTAGACTTCATCCCAGCCCATACGGCAGAATTATCGAATGCAAGGAGAGAATTTGGTAGACTTACAGAAGAAGTTCGTTGCCAACAACAAAACAAATTAACCCTAACAGAAAAATAACAACCCCGTATAGGGCAACCTTTTATAGCACACCGGCCAATGCATAACTTGAACACTCTGCGAAGGCCAGAAACCCGTTATTACCAGTAAAAGTATAATTTTTTTCAAGGAAAATTTATTTTGTATGAAGTGATAAAGGGACTAAAATAATTAATTATCAGTGTTATTGCAATAAAATTAATATTAATGAATTATAATTTTGTTGTAAAACTTCATTATTTTTGAAGAATGAAAAAACGTGAATGAGACGGTTGCCAGTTTGTCACTGATATTTTGTAAATAAACATACAGACTTATTACATAAATTATGACTGAAATACGCTTGTACTATTATTATTAGATCATATTTAAAGCTGAAAGAAGAAGGGGGATTGTGGAGATTACCACTCCATATATTTCTCACTCCCCTTTCTGTATAATTTCCAACATACCTGCAATATGCACAAATCCCGTTACAACTTAAATCTTGTTGACTAAATTCTGTATGTGTGCGACGTTCACCAGACCACTCAAAAAGATGCCCCCATTTGATGGCGCAGCGTACATTATGTGTGTTCGAAGACAGTCGCGGGTCTCATTCATAGTCCGGCGGGCCGCGGGTTGCACATCACTGACTTAACTGATTCAAGAATGATGTTTGTCAAAGTTATACACAAAGATTAAATTCCTGTCTCACAGAGAACAAACTCCATCTGCGCTGCAGAAACCATTCAGTTAATGCTGTTTAAGTGGAATAGTCGCTGTTTTAAGAATCATACAAAACACATTTTGTGGGTAAAATTAGTGTGTTTAAGTGTTATAGCAGGTGGCTGATACTTTTGAGGCTTTTGGAGTGGGAGGGGTGAATGTGATGAAAAGTGTGTGAAAGGAAGTGGTTATGACCTAATTTGAGTCACTATCCTGGAATTCGCCTTGAGCAATAGTATCCAACCCGCAGCCACGTACGTGCCATAAAAAAGTACACAGTGGTTAAGGAAGTTAGTGTACCACTTGTGATTTTTACACGTGCGGCCCTCTAACAAACCCATAACCACGTTTGTGGCCCTTTGCCATAGAAAATGTTGGACACCTCTGGCCTAGAGGGACTAAGGAATATAACGAAAATCCTCGGTCAGAATAGTCGGTGTACCGGCCGAGGCTCGAACTCAAGATAACTGAATGGTTATTTGTTTCGGAAGCAGTTTGGCCTCTTTCTGTCTTTATCCCCGGATTAGGGTGATGCTTTAGGGCAAAATATTCAGCGTCTCTTTTAAGCATGGGTCTCCAATCCGCGGCCCGCTATGTTGTATTATGTGGCCCGAGGCCACATTTGTAAATTATGCATATAGTATAAAAATTACACAATAATTTAGGTTAGGTTTACCACTTACTGTTATTTTTCCACGTGCAGTCCGCGAACCAGCCCGCAATAACGGGTGTGGCTCTTTGCCATAAAAAGGTTGGAAGCCCATGATTTGAAGAGAGAGGTTGCGTGTGAGGATTCGACCGGGGATCTTCATGGTATGAGCCGGACTGAATGCCTCTTTGCCAGTCCGTTTGGATACGATACTTATGATTATGTTTAACGCTAACACGTTCGTGGAGATTGTATAAGATGCGGAGAGTGTTGGGAACTAGCTTAATTGGCGTTCTGGCGCCACCGGAAGTGGCGACACTCAGTTGCAAGTGAAATTTACGGGCTAGTGCTGACAGGAGAGAGACAGAGAGAAAGAGAGGAAGAGAGCTACATGAAACGAGTATCGAGGTCAGCATTTCACTTTATTACATCCTCAGTATTTGGGAAATATATATTGTGTAGGATGTGTGCAAATGAGAGCCTAATGTTACTTTCAGCGTGTTTGCCCAGCTACTACTGTAAGTCTGTACAGTAATTTTAAATACATCTTTCTAGTTTTAACGATGATGGGAGATGTCAAGTTTGTGTTTCGGTGATTCGTTCTTTCTTTCATTTAACACTGGCGATACTTCTATTACACTTCAAAGCAACTTAAATGAGTAGTGAGCAGCTCTTCCGTTCAGTTACAGTACGCCTACTTGCTTTACGACTTGGGAGTCCTAAACAGGTTTGCAAACTGTTATAAATAACTCTCAAACAGTTCTTACGTCGCCACAGCTTGAAGAAGACCGGCGGTAAGTTTTGTGTGGTTTGAGCTGGACGACCGAGGGTTCGAGGCTCGATTCCTGGCAGGAGCAGGAGAGTTTTCTCCTCTCCCAAGTACCCAGACAGAATCTGGGACCAATCCAGCCTTCTATTCCATTGAAAGTGGGGTATGTTCCCTCCGGGAGTACAGCGGCCGGCCCCACTCTAGTGCCGGGGTGAAAAGTACGTCTCTGTCGTACCTTAATTGGCCTACCTTAACTTGATGTAGGCTAGACGTATTCAGTATCAGTTTTAGGCCGAGTAAAAAAAAAATAAAGTTCACCCTAGAAAAGGCCGTGGAGGCCCAGAGGGGGAGTAGAGGTATAGCTCTACTCTTTCTTTAACCTGGGCGTTAGTTGGGGTGGGTGGTCAACTCCACGCCCCGACCGCTTTACCCCCCGGGAAAGAGGGCCGGTACCCATTGTACAGGAGACTGGGTGGGTTCCAGGACCGGTCTGATCGGGTGGGAATTATCTCACTCCCACCGGGATTCGATCCCCAGACCGTCCGGATGAGAATAGTTGTTCTAAACTTTTTCTTATTCAGGTACCGGCTAAACAGCATTGTATATTGCTGTATGTTTCGGCCACACTTAACAATCATTGTGAAAATTCGTTCACTTATTCGTACCCACTACATGTTTCGGCACGCTCTACCATCCTCAGGTGAAATATCTGTCCCCTTATCAGAAACTTCTAAATGCATTGTACTGTAGTAGCTGCAAAAGCCAGGATTTAAGTAACCATGGGCTATGAAAACAGGACATATCTGCTCCATGCTTTAATAAATTCCTGTTAAAGTTTTCCGTTTCTTGCTCTGTCACAGTGTCCAGTACAAGTAATAATGCGCGCCGAATTAATGCTTGTGTGTGTATAATCATGTTTGTGTACGGTCCAGACTTAGTGTAGTGTTCTTTTGTCAGGCTTATTAAAGTCGTTCCATAGTTACAGTCTCCCACATTGAACACTAGTAATTAAATTTCACATAGGAAAGCGCTTGATGCAGTTCGACAGACAGTCTAATCGTTTTGCAAAGGCCTGAAGTGTCGGAGACCGCCCAGCTACTTTAGCGCTCGAACACAAACTGTTTATTCCTTGAACATAACTAATTCTATGGAGCAGAGTTCTTTTTGAGAAGCTAATACGTCCTCGGGAATTGTACGATAAATTTGTGGTCCCGTAAAAGAAAAAAAAATCACTCAGATTAGTATGGTGTTGACATATTGAAAGGATGACTAACGAAAGAATGCCAAAGTAAATAGTGACTTCTAGAATGGAAGGAATAAGGAAAATAGAAAGACCACGGAAACGATGGACTGATGAGGTCGAAGAGGATCTGAAGATCATGAGAAGAAGAAATTGGCATACAGTGGCCAGAGACCTGAAGGAATGGAGGGTGATGATACTGGAAACCAACGTCCACAAAGGACTGTAGTGCTGTAGGAGGAGGAAGCGGAGAAGGAGAAGAATAAGAAGAACGTTTCATTACCGTGTTCACAACAGCCCGCCGCTGGTCCCTATCCTGAACCAGTTGATTCCAGCGCACATTCTCCGATACGGTTTCTTTAAGATCCATTTTAATATATATCGTCCCGTTTACTAGTACGTCTCTTTCCTTGAGGTTTCCATCCAAAACCCTGTATGCGCTACTTTTCGCTCTCATCCGTGTAACTTGCCCACCCCATCATCTTAATGATTTGACTCTGCCTCTCTGGCGAGGGGTACAAATAATGAAACTCCTCACTGTGAAACGTTCGTTTGTTAAAAGGAAACTAAAAGCAGTTTCTTTCCTGCAACTTATGCAATATATACTGCATAGGCCTTTGCACAACTTAGAATTTGCAGATAGGCACCTGTTGGCGGTCCTTCGGTTTAAAGTGCGATAAAGCAGCCATGCATGCCAAATGTGTGTGTGTGTTAACTAGTCAGTTTGGATGAGACTGGCAGCCAGACCTTTAGACACGTTTTGCATAATAATATTTCTAAAGATCTAACATCTGTGGCATTGGGACAGTGCCCAGTACTACCGCACTGTCGCTGTACCATACTCGTGTTCATTTACCAACCGCCGACGATATAGGCCTGTAGTCTTAACAAGTGACAGCGTCGTTAAGTGAAACAGTTTCTCTCTTATTTATTCCAAAGCTACTTATCCACGCTGTGGAATCGGGAAGTTTTTGATAAACGATGCTTTATTCTAGACATCAACAGTTGGTATTAGTAACGGTGAGGCCTCCTGCCCAAAGAGTCCCGGAGATAAAGCGTCAGGGCGTGAAGCTGACCACTCTGCTTGCGTTGCAG
This sequence comes from Reticulitermes speratus, assembly GCA_021186555.1. Lineage (NCBI taxonomy): Eukaryota > Metazoa > Arthropoda > Insecta > Blattodea > Rhinotermitidae > Reticulitermes > Reticulitermes speratus. Next base: position 30,482,985 of record JAJKFL010000003.1, on the reverse strand, counting down.
AGATCAAGAATGCTTGTAGATGTACAGTCAGTGCCCTAGCATCTTTATGGCTCGGTACCTATCAGATTAAGCACAAGGACAAATTTACCAATTTCACATTGACAGGGGCATAATTTTTCGCAGTCATGTTTCCCATTGTCTCGACTGTGCTACACACATTGTCACTATTACTGACTGCACATGGTCTCGTTGTCGCTGCGCTATGCACGAATTAAATTCAAGTGATGCACTGAAAATTCTGCGGCACTCTCTTACAAGCGTGATTTTGAATTCTGAGTAGCTAAGAAATTTCATAATTTGGGAATCGATTACAGCGCCCGCGCGCTTTAAGCCTGGTATGGTTTTGAACCTCTTGAAGACTGCATTGGATTCCTGCACGGAACGTGGTTTTCCGTCCGAATTTTCTGTGCTGCATGTACAAGCCTTGCGATAGCAGTCCTGTCAAATGGGTACAGCATGAATTGTGAACTGGCATCGTTGCAGAAGAGCGTAGGAGTAGCTCTGTATGTCCCCTCAGTCCGCTGCAGTTGGTAGCTGCAGACAGGTGTTGCATACTTCGTAGCCAGTGGTCGGGAGACTGCTGTTTTATCTAGTCGCTGGAAGCAGCCAATCACCTGAAGGCTGGTGGGTGGAGGGGTATCATGCGATGGCAAGGTCGTCAGGTGTATCGTATGCCAGTGGTAACAGGCTTTAGTGTGTCGTAACGTTTCCAATATGGCGGACGTGCGAAGTTTCGAATGGGAGCGGAACTAGCTGCTTCAAATTTTTTGATGTGCTAAATCTTCGAAAAATATGCAAGATTTGTTTTGGCATTTTTTGTGCATTGTAAAACAAGGCGGTTGCGCGGAATTTTTGCGTACCTTCCGTTTGGAGGCAGTAACTTAGTAAGAGTGAATTTTTTGTTGAGGTTAGGCCTAATCATAAATTAAAATCCAGACTCTTAACACGCTCACAGTCGATAAAGAAGTACTGCATATGGAGCAATTGCCCCTATGGGTGGGGTAAATGAGGTTAAAAACGTCTCCAACGTAGTGTGGTATTTGATTTGTTTTTACCGAATATTCCTGGTTATTAGTTGTTAGAATGGCTGATGTGAGCAGCTGCCAAACAACTTGCCGATCCCAGAACCTTGCAAATCGCTAAATGCCTTATGAGGATAGGCAAACCAGTGACCTTTCAAGGCACTGATGGTAGTAGGATCGCCGGTCTATAAACACATACCAATAAAAGAACTTAGCATGGCCGAAGTCCGTACTTTTCACATACCCAACTCTGCTAATTTTCTTCTTAGTTACGAAGTGTAAAAAGGAAGTACTGCACATTTTAGAAATTGCTACCTTGAATAAAAGCTGTTCGTAGTTACTTGCACTTCGGGCAGCGTGTTTTAAAATGGTGAGGCATTCTGTTGCATTGTAAAATTGCGCAAATTTTCGTAAAATGCAGGACTCGCACAACTAGAAAACTTGTACTGTTGTAATTTGTCGTAACAATTAGAAGTCAACAAGCCAACAATCGGATAGAAACATTGTTTATTCGTCTGCTGAATACATGTGTGGGATGTTTTATTGTGCAGCTGCATGCCTGTCAACACTCGGTTGTATGCAAATGAACGAACTCGTGTAAACCAAGCGGTGGAAGGTGGGGTGTGGGTATGCACGTAAATACGACGAGACGAGCCCATATACACACATGTGAGAGTTACAATAATTTATGTTTTTAAGTGTGTGTGTGTTTGTGTGTGGGGGGGGGGGAGGGAGGGGAGAACCCCCCTGCGCCCCTCCCCCCAGCTATTACTACCAACCATTTCTGTAGGTAACATCCTGGGTTTTTGAATGAAACATGAGAAACTATTTTATACGTGTCTGTGTTTCTGCTCTTACATTCTCTCTGACCCGCTGCTCTTGTCAAATAAACAACTTCTGTTATGTGTTGAAACAATATAACAATTTTTTGACATAGACATTTTATGGAACATAATAGAAGAGTATGCTGCTTTTATTGTAGTGGCTGTTATCATATAAAAACATGAAAATTGTACACTGGTGATGGCCTTTTCTAAAAGTTAGTATATTGGATTGAATAAGGGCATATGTTGGAGGACATGCTGAATATTGTAACACAGTGATTATTAAGTCTGACTCTGATCTACATTATTTATAGCTATAAATTAAGTTCCTACCTCCATTACAAAGACCAGTCTGTTACCAATACAAGTTACGTAATCATCGGTATGTATGTTGAGAATAAAAACGCATGAGTGTACTATGGGACACAATACGGAGCGGATTGAATGGTCAACGGATCCATTCAAGTTATAATATATTTGAAGTTGTTTTTCAAGGGGAAAACACACAGCGTAAAAGAATGACGTAAAATATCCCTATAAAAACTTTGATTTTGGCACTGTTGCTGCTGCTACTAACACCCCTACGACCACAACAACCCCGCACTCACATCGCTGTATAGTTGCTTCCAAATCGCCGTCTTTCTGTTGGCCCGCACCACAAGAACCTGCAGTTCCACACTCGGTGAACGTGATGAAACCAGTTATTGATCACTACATACGTGGCCTTTTTCTTCTAAATGTTCTTTTTAGGCGCGTTCGCAAAATTGCAAAAAGCGACTATTAGCTTCGTTATGTCTGTCCGTCTGCCTGCGCGCCCGCATGGAACAACGCGGCTCTCACTGGACGGATTTTCATGAAATTTTTATATTTGAAGGTTTTTTAGATCTGTCGAGGAAATTCAATTGGAATTAAAATCTGACAAGAATAACGGGTAATTTACCTGTAAGACCTATGTACGTTTATAATATCTCGCTGAATTCTTCTTCGAATGGGAAATGTTTCAGACCAACGTTGTAGAGAAAAGAACACATTTTATATTCAATACATATTTTTTTCCGAAAATGAGATAATTTGGAAAAATATGGTATAGCCAGATACGCCACAGATGACAAAATAATGCTGCGCAGAAAAGATGTGATTTGCATGCCGAATGCAGGCACACACTCACAATATTTAATACTTACTGCTTTTCCACGGCAACAATGGTTACACGAACACGTCTCAGTGTTACGTTATAGCCCTACGTACTTTGCCTGTGTTGTTTAGATCTAAAATTTCTTCTTTCCTTTGTGCTCCGTCATACAGTGATACTGATGATGATATTGATAAGTGACAATGATAGCAGCAGCAGTAACCACAGCAACAGTAGCAGAAACAACAACTGCATCAATTTAAGACAATTAGACCTACTGGTACTGCTGCTGGAGAGAGGAATTTCAATGAAGAATTGGCCATGAACAAATTACTTATACAACCTTCTGGGGAGATTGCATTACATTAGATTACATTACATAATTTTTATCATACATATATCTTAATTATTTGTCTTGCAGCCGCTCTAATTTGTTTGTGTTCCTTTGCAAGTACCGGTATTCTGTAGTTATGGGCATTGTGGGTAAAACGGACCATTTCCAGCGGCGAGAGCGTGGATTCCGGAGATAAGACAGACTTCTGGTTGCATTTCCCCCGACTGCCTCTCTACCAAGTGTGTGAGCCGCAACAGCTAAGTCGGTTACGGCTTGAAGGACGGGGTTCAATTCCTGGGGCCTTCTTCCTCGTCAAGACTTCTCAGACTCTGTGTCCACGCAGTCTCTGATCCAAAGATCTGCTTTGTCGCCGGTATTGTGGGGGGAATCGTGATGTTAACCACACGTTTCAGCTTAGAGCCGAGGTTAAAACGCTCCAGAGTTATGCATTGCGCTTTAGGACAGGAGAACCTTTACAGGTGCACATGATCTCGGAATACCGTTGTTATTCGTAACATGATTTGTTTGCGGCTACGGTCGTCTGATACGTGAGGCCGCGTAATATGGCGAGGGTACTGGTGTTTAAGACGAACTACTGCTCACCGCGTTGAGAACCTCATAGTATTTATTATTCCATGAAACTGCAACTGAAATGAAGTTAGTATTTGAAATCTCACCTAGTCACTAGATTATTAAAAATATCCTTGTGTCTGGATACCTGTTTGGAGCTATCGAGAGTCGGAATTTGTAAGAAAACCGGTTTACTGAAACATTGCAAACAGGCAAAGTGGCTTGCAGTGTTGGCGTACATGATTAAGGCATAGATGAATTGTAATGGCTACTGTGTTGTCTCTTCTGGTACAGTCACATAGTGATCACGACTCTTCTTGTTTGTAACTCTACATATGGCCATTTATGGGTCCACTCAGAACGCATGTGGTGTGTAAAGTGGACTTCCGATGACCGGTTGGTGGACAGGGGGCGCGAGGGTGGTAGAAACACAGGATTTTCCTGTGTTTGGACACGTGTTACTCGTGATTCCATGCCCACTCTTTTCTGTATTTCATTGCGTTGCACTGCATTTCGTTTACATATCTGCGACATTTGAAGAGATGGGGCAAGGTAGAAGTGTAGCACAATAGTTCTAGGTCCATTGCTGTCAGTAGGGCCTACTGTTTTGATGACGGATCTAAACGAGGCTACAATTTTTCTCTTTCTTATGGCTGTTTGACCTTTCAGTGTTACCTATGGGGCTTGTGGGTTTAGTTTCTTGACCCTTACTTGTACTTGTTTAATGAAAGACATTCGTATAGATAAGAGCCTCAGATTTGTATTTATAATTTATTTGAGGTAATCACATAGGCGAGAGAGGGGACACTGTAGCAACTCGTATGTCTGGGGACTACAGGTGTCAATTACTGACCGTGTAGGTAAACAGAAGTTGAAAGCCTTACTCCTTGGCGGAGCCCTGCATGCGTTTTTCAGGAAAGTCCTCCCTATTTAGTAGGCAATGAGGAAAAAGAAATGCCTGACTGTAGGTCCAAGTTTTCCTGAAATTGGTGAAACAAAAATAGCAAGGAATCAATTGAAGGCGAGGATATTCCGAGTTACAGAATTACAGGCGCGGATTTTAAGACCGAACTTGGCTATTGCAAGTTCTGTGCTCGTTGGATGCCACGTATGATGACAGATGCACTCTAAAAGGCAAAGAAAGTAGTCACCGCTGATCTTTTGCACCGATACAGTGCAGGAGGTGAGAGCTTTCTGTCGCAAATTGTCACGGGAGATGAAACCTGGATCCAACATTCTCAGCCCGAATCCACGCGGCAATCGACGGAATGGCGCCACAAGACATCCCATTGGAAGAATAAATTCAAGAGTACAGATTCACCAGGAAAAAAAAACATTTTTGCGATTTTTGGGATGATAAAGAGTTGTTCTCGTGAACGTCTTGCCTAGGGAGACAACAGTGATTTTACCACCATACTGAAACGCCAAGTCGTGTGCATGCTGTCCTTCGCCGTTCGAGTTCGTCCCCCAAGAAAATGTCCGAAGTATGGCTTCTCCACGACAACGGCACAACGTAGGCCATCCCCAAAATTTGGATGAACAGTATTCCTGTTCCCACCCTACAGTCCTGCTCACGCATCTTGAGATTTGAACCTGTCTGGTTTTTTGAAAGACAGTCTGCAAGAACACCATTGGGATGACGAGGTAGTGCAGAACGCGGTGTGCTAGTGGCTGCAGAGGAAGGAGAGCGATTGTTTACGGGAGGCGAATACGTGCCGTTGTTCAAATGTGGAAAAAGACTTCACAAAGATGGGTACTGCACCGAACTGAAAAATAAATATGCTTTCAGCATTGTTGTGCTGAAGTTGTGCATGGTATGCAATAGAAAACAGGAGGCGTTACTTTCTGACTAACCCTCGCATAAAGGTAGCCCTGTTTGTAATTTGTAAAGCATTATCTTATTTACAACGGCTGTGTCATACGCTGCAGAGACAGGAGTACACTTAACTTGACACTTGGTGGACACCGGGTTGCAGTGTAACCTAACGACAGGGGACGCTTGAATACGAACGTGCGGAATCACGCGGCGGATTTTAACAATGTAATTACCTCCACCGATTTCTTTCTGTTAGTTCACATTGTGACTGATCTCCTCGTCCATTGACTAATGTTAAACGTCGATATTTGCTGTCTTTAACATCCCCCCCCCCCCCCCCCCCCCCCCCCCCCCCCCCCCCCCCCCCCTCATCCCACGGCGGTCCGTCTGGTCTGTCCAGTAACATGGAAGTAGGTACTGTTGGGATATGCAAGTGTTCTGTGTGTCATCGGCTCCCCCCTCGCAGTTGTTGTGTTTTCTGTATTTATGTTTATGGAAATTTTTAGTGGCAGTTGTGACATCGCAATCACGCCTCTGTCCCCCCTCCCCCAGTTCCCGTGTTTTTTAACTACGACCCTTCAACAATAATTAACCGAAATGGCCCATAGTAGTTGTTTAAACATATTTAATTTCTATGTAGTTTATTATTTACCCCTCCCGTTAACTTGTATTTAGCTGTACTACATTTTACTACAGTTACGTTTGTCCTATTAGACGTGTATAATATGGTTTTTAAGTGTTGTGATTCTCAATTGGATTAAAACCCCGAACATTTTTAGTAAATTTCCCGTCAATCTGAGCTCCTTCATAATGTCCGTACCTAACGGCCAGACTGCCATAGCCCAGAAGGTCACAGAATGATTGTTGCATGAATCCGGCCCTTCTCGTTCATGGGATGGTCTTCTTTTTCTTTATCGTGTCCGGACCATTAAATTAAAGATTTTTTGCCCAGTATTGGGCTACGTCAAATCCTTTTTTATTTGCAAGCCATAAATCCTCGAGGGTGCATTTCTGGGGGCAGTCCCTGCATGATAGGAGATGTCCCATATCTTTTACCTCTCCACAGCCACAATACAGGTCGTCGGAGTTTGTTTTGCCCCATTTCACCATATTTGTTTTTACTGGTGCCACCCCTGTTCTAATGCGGTTAAGAGATTTCCAAGTATTGAAATCAAGGAGGTGGCTACCAGGGCAAATCTGGGTAAGGGGGAAGTCTTCAGGTGGTTCAACTTGTACTGTTCCGAGGAAGCTATTCCGCGATTTTAATCTTCTCTATGGTGTTCTGGCTCCGTAGAGTGCGTGTCGCTCATCGACAGTGGTGTATGATGGCAGCTTCGAGCGCTTTACAGCACAAGAAGCGGTCGACTGTTTCAGTTCTTAAGACGCTGCGCTTTATGAAGTTGCTGGTAAAAGAGGATTCCCAAAATATTTTACAGGGCCTGTCTTTTGGTAATCTTAACAGTTCTACCTAAACATGAATGCAGTCTGCTAGAGTCACGTTCCCAGGGTCGAAGTCTTTGTTTGTTTGGAAGTTAACCCTTGAATCGAGTCCACGGAGAACATATCAACATGTTGGGAAAAGAGAGTTGCACATGAAGTCGGCTAATCTAAGTAACCCAGGAGTTGCACATGAAGTAGTTTAATGTAAGTAACCCACAATACTGCACTAACCGATCGTCGTGGTTGTTTGCAATCATCCGTGCTTCCTATTCGGCAGTCCCGGATTCAGATCGGGGCTCTGAGATCGGCTATTCTGAAATAAGGTTTCTCGTTGTTTTCCTCGGTTCCTTCAAGTGAATGCCGAGATAATCAACTTAAGCGTTTGCCATTTAATTTCCATTTCACTAGTCACCAGTCTTCTGCCTTTCGACGCTATATATTCTAAACTGTTACTAGCGTTGTTAAATAAATATCATGAATAAATACTCGTACATGCACTTGTTGACCTAGGTGTTTTATGTTTTTATTCTTAAAGTTCTGTGTTGACTTCCCGCCGTAGGAGGTGATGTGTATCTATACTGGATTTTCCTGCTTCAGTTTAATGCTAATGGCTGGTTGTCACGTCTTGCCTAACTCAGACATGGTTTTCGGTTACTGCGGGTAATAAGATCGTGTAGGCTATATTAGGCCGGTTTATCAGTTCTAGTTCAAAGGGGATGGGAAAGCTTCTAACCAGAAAACTGGTAAATAAATTTGGTAGCGAAATCCAAGACTGTATGGCTATTTATGTGTTCGGTTTACTCACAGACGTGTGTAGGTTCGTATTAAATTGGAGACACTGTCACTCAAAATGAGGAAGCAGATCAACGGATCACATGAAAATTAACTACTAGTAGTAGTGACACAGAATGCATTCAAGACTTGGTGAGGCAAGTAATCTGTAAGTGGAGTTTCTGTAGACTACGTACTGCATACACCCGTATTCCAAAACAGATTAAATTAAAAGAAACTTCTGTGGTGATCCTATCATTAAGTTGCCATTGTTACCCTGCACGTACAATTAAAGGCATCAATCTGTAAGTAGTCGTTGGGTGTGGGTCCGGGACAATGGCAAGTCTGATTATATCACATTCATTAGAGGTTTCAAAGAACCTGCAGTTTCAAGCAAATTCCTGTTTGTTAAGAGGAGGGATTCTGATGGGTGTCCATGTAGCGGAGCTGAAACACAGAGACTGTGAAACTGATGAATGTGAGACTTTTCTGCCGTCCACGATTTTAGGAGTATGGGAGATTAATTTCCAGCAGCGATACTGGAAAGGTTAGCTTGTCGGTATATTTGTAGTAGTTTTATTTGTGAAAAGTACAATTTCCTTTTTGAATTTTCTTATTCGCAGCTGTGTAAGTGTTGTCGTTGGTGTGATTTACGAAGTGAAAGCATATTTAATTCACTTTACACCAGCCTTGCTCAACCCGTAGCACGCGGACAACGTGTTGCCCGCAACATAGTGCTACGTTGCTTGTGGAAGTATTTCAAGTAAGAAATAGTCTTTTAACCCTTCCCTGACAAAGCCAAGATAAAAGACGAAACAGTTTTGTCTTATGAGCTCTGAAATTATGGAGACATACGTTATATTTTTAATTGATTTTTTAAAATTGTGCTAAAAAAGACACCCTAGCATAGGCAGTGAACCGCGTTTTTTTATAAATTTTTCTTATTATCATCAGTATATTTGATTGCACGTGATGCACATAAAACACACAGTTAAAATTATACGTATAATTATGCATATACTTATTTATTATTCACTCTGTGTAAAGAATTTCATGCTGCCGGTATGCACACCAAATTTTTCTGAAGTTTCCTGCACCATATAAAAGGTCGAGCATGTCCGCTTTACACTATATGTCCCTAGAACCCCATCTCTTATGGGTGATTTCCGCGAAATTACGTGGAGCGTCGTAGGCTTCATGGTAAAATTAAATTATTTAATTTAGTTTTGAAGTCTGGGAGACACCACGAAATATTATAGGAAATTGAAAACCAAGATAAGAGTGGAAAGAACACACCGTTAGTAAGACGAGTGGACGGAGGGTGGACAAGATACATTGTGCCTTTTGCAACATAAATTGAATTTGAAATAAGTTGTTGATAAAATTCAAATATGACCAACGCTTATAGAAGGTCTGGTGCTTTTAACATGGAACATTATACATGAGATGATAAATGTGACATTGCATAGGCCTCCAACCACTTCCCCTCACCATCACCGAAGAACAAGGGTAGAAAGAAAGGTCACCACTTCCTATCTTGAAGAAAAAGAAGAGGAATATACATAATAATTTAGAGGCGCAGATTTATGACGGACGCAGATAAGTAGAGTGCTGCAGGGGTGTAAAAATTTCGAGAAGTAAATTCATCTCCCTCTGGATAGAGAATTTCAAGAGCGATCGCAAGCAGTATGCGGTCCGTGGTGAGAAGTGAGAGCATGGTTGTTGCGAATGAAAATATTGTTGTGAGGTTGTGTTGCGCTCTGGGGAACGCGTGGGGTCTTGTACAACAATGGCTACGTGAATGCGTGAAATTACGCGAAGCCTCACTGTAAGAAATTAATTTACTGCAAGAAAATCGAAGTCCGATTATTTCTGCTCCTCTCCGAAACATCTGTCCACGTATTGAGAACGTAGCCTAGGAGAGTACTGTCGGATTTTTCTTTCTTTGAGGTACCCTGGGCACCAAATAATGACAGTCCTAATTTTCACGTGGCAGAAGTCAAAGGTTAAAGGCTTATACTGCCAGTGTCACTTCCATACATCTTCCTAATACGCATATTAATGTTATCTTCTATCTGACTCTTGAATTTTCATGTGCCTACACTGTAGGACGTATCGTCGCCAAAATACTGTATGCATTCTAGTGTCCCCCATTCTAGCCATAACGCCCAGCTCATGGTCACTGTCCTAAATACAAGGGGGTAGATTACACTCGTATTGAAGTTACTTATTATATTGTAGGCCTATCGGCGAGAGTTTACAAGTTTTCCAAAAATCTAGGAGCCACCTCCAAACTGTAGGCACCAGAAGCAGGTTCCATACTGGGGGTGCACAGTTCTGGAGTGATCTGTGAACCTCATTGTTATCTAGCGCCTTCCGTTCGGTGCAAAGCAGTGGTACACATTCTTGTGTGTACGGGGTACCACAGTAATTATGTTGAAAATATTAGACGACACCGTTCAAAATTTAGTGACCATGCACGTGGAATTTATGCATCCTGACCTATTCTAACTCGCTTATTCTAACTCTTCATCCCTCTTTGGTATAAATACTTAGTTTTAAAACTATTGTACTTTACGGTCTTAATTCGAAGAACATGGTCACATTCCACACCAATACAAAGTAACTAGCTAAATCGTTGTTCCGTATATCCTGATCAACTGTGTTTCGAAATAGAACGGAATTTTGTCTCCGAACTACAAGTTTTGAAAAAATCTCCGTGCATTGTTTTCTTTTTTGTATTATCATGAATTAATTTCTTTGTAGGCCTATTTATTTATTTTATATATGTTTTTGCCAATTTGGTTTTGTGTCTGATTCATATATTTAGTTTTGCGAACTAGCGTGTTACGGTTGTTGCGTACGGCGTAAGACGTCGACGAGATCTTTTGAAGGACTTAAGCAACCAAAAAGACACACGAGATTTTGAATGCCGAAAGTCAGGAGTCTGTAGGTGAAGTAGCAAGGAAGTTATGAAAGTATTAGATCGTGTCGGAGTGCAGAAGGTCAGGGGATAAGAGTGGCTTTGAACCAACAGATAATTATACAGCTTTCTGTGCAAATGGGAATGTTAATTGGCCCTAGGGACAGTCTTTTCTGTACATGGGAAACTGAACTAATGAGCAGGTAAGAGGATAAAGTTCGTTAGAGACAGGTTGTCACCTTCAGTAACCAACGGTCACTGTATGCTGCTATTTTCCTGCTGAGAGTGGCGATACATGAGGAACAGCCCGTATATCGTGCAGTTCCATTACCATAACATGAAAAGTGATGGAAAAATTACGATTTAACAGGCAGTGTGATAAAACAGCTCTAATTATTGACATCTATTACTGTTATCAACTAAATTTTTTTCTGTGGCTCAACAGCCCCTAGGGGGCCTAGGCCTTCTCATTTTTCGAGGCTTCGTGATCACACTTTAGACATACCACACTCGGTAGGACTCCTCTGGACGAGTGACCAGCTCGACGCAGAGACCTCTACCTGACAACACACAACACTCACAAGAGACAGACATCCATGTCCCCGGCGGGATTCGAACCCACAATCCCAGCAAGCGAGCGGCCTTAAACCCACAGCTTAGACCGCGCGGCCACTGGGATCGGCATCAACTACATATATCTAAAATTAATCCAGATTACTTCTGTCAAGGCCACCTGTAGAAGTAGACGAAAATATAGGACATAATCACTGTATATTTAGACGTAATAACTAACAGAAAATACAGGGGAAGAGATGGTGCACAGGAGGACGCAATATCACATACATGACTTAAACAGAACAGAACTTCAACTGCAGAATATCCCTGTTTATTGTATACGTTTACGTGTATATGCATTTAATGGTTTAGTGATTGGGTACAGATGCCGAAACATGTTGCCATTGTGACCCAGAGCTATTGATATATGCGTTGAGGTTGGGTGGGAAGTGAACAAGTGCTGTTCTGTGTAAACAGGACGGATGGAAATAGTTTACAGTATTCTTGTTTAGGCATACCCATGAAACTGTTTTCACCAATTAAAGTTTGTTAAATAGAAAAGTAGCCTATATTAAAGTGTGTGTATATGAGCATTTGTCAGATGTATTTCCTCTTCAGAATGGTCTGAAACAAGGAGATGCTTTATCGTTAACAGCTTTTTAAGTTTGCTTTAGAATATGTCTTTAGGAATGCCCACGAAGAACTGGAGAAATTTAAGTTGTTTGACACTTTTCAACATTTGTTCTACGAAAACGATATTAATTTACTGGGCAGAGACATAAATTCCATAAACTCACAAGAGCTCTATGACTTGCTGTTGAGGAGGTTGGCCTAAAAGTAGAAGCGAAGAAGATATTTCCAGGAAGCTTATTACCAGTTTTTTTCTTCGTAGTGTAAAGACGGATAGCAAGTCATTTAAAAATGTGGAAGTCGAATATTTTGGAACGACAACAAGTTGGAATTTTATTCGCAAATGAAGTAAGAAAACGCTAAGGTCCAGGGAATGTTCTGCTGCCATTCAGTTCAGCTTCTCTGTTGTTCCCATCTGGCTTTTAAAATTGTTAAGATTGACGTATGCAAAAGTAGGCTATAATTTATCGTATGATTTTGTGTGGGTGTTGTTATTTGACGCACGTATGAAATCCCTGATTTGCTCCCTTCCCGTTTCAGTCTAGTTTTAACGTCCATGACGGGAGAAGCGTCAGACTTTTCGGCCTGAGCTGTTCAGCGATTTGCAGTAGGCTCTCAAATGATATCGCTGTTTATCATGCACTGAGAACACGAGGGCTGCGGCAGTCGGGAGTGGGAGATAAATATTTTATATATAGGATGCCCCTGTCTTCCTCTCTACTTAAAAAAAAAAAGGAAATTAATTAAGTGACAAATCAGTGTAAAGCAAGGCCAAGTGAGCGACTGTTGTGTAACAGCAGTGACCTACACGCAAATGTCCAGACATTAGAAGTATATTTGCGAATCGACACTAAAGAAATCATGGCGTTATGAACATGAAATGAGACACCTATCGATGGGCTGTGTGTACCACAACATCGTGATGGAAATGGTGTGTTCGGCCAGTTACACTAAATTTGTACAAAATAGAGTTTGTATTGTATTTTTGAATCTTGAGTGTCATTTTAGTTGATTACAGCGATCGCTATCAACCAATAAGAATGTGGAATGATACCCCATGCTTTTCCGACAGAAGTCCGATTGCAGCATAGTTAGGGGAGAGTAAGTTGACTCAAGCGGTATTGATTCCATTTGTGTTCTGGAGGAACCCGGTTCGAATCTTTACCGGGACGCAGGCTATCTTGTCTGAGGTTTTCATGACTTTTTCTTAGTCTCTCCCAGAAGATTCCGGGGAGGAGTCCCTCAAATTAGGCCACGACCGCTACCTTTTACATTATTTCCAGTTCATTCGCATATCATTCTACCATTCGGCGCTGCATAGTCCTAAGTCACTGACAGCGTCGTTGAATAAATCACGAATACTCAATAAATAAATACTACAGTTAGGACAACTAGCTACACGAAAGATTGTGTCGTCTTCATCACGTACTGTGTCTTACGACAGGTGCATGGCCTCTTCATAGCGAGTTCTCCAGAGAGTGCGATCTAATGCGTCCTCCTTCGAGTATCTTCTCGTTTCCTTAAGGTCAACCAGTAGCTGCTTACATCTTCTTCCTCGTCTTCTCGTTCCTTTATCTTTCCTTCAATAACGAGATTTAGAAGGCAGTTCCTACGCAGGATGTGACCAATCCAGTTAACCTTCCATCCTTTTACTGTATATAGGATGTTCTTTTCATTCTTGACTCTATGTAACGTGTAATGCTTCTCCATTTTTCACACGATAGGTCCAACTGATCTTCTCCATCCTTCTGCAGCACCACATTTCAAACCTTTCAAGGTATTTCTGATCTCTTTTTTCGAGGTGTTCAGGTTTCAGCACCATAAAAAGCTATGCTCCAACTGTAGCACTTTACTAGTTTCTTCCTTAAATTTAAGTCCAATTTTACTACCCCCGAATTCTGCGAGTTATGCTGAATCACAGAACTTCGCATCTGCTGCACTTCAGTCTGAAGGATGACGTATGAAAGCGTTAGTCTGGATATACGATTTGAGGAAAGGTGAGGAATCCTTTGTGATGTTGTAACATGCTGGAATGTAGTCAGGTTGGGGGACGGGGGCAGAAAGTGGGAGGATGGTCAGCCATTGGTCAGAGAGTCACTCAGGCGGGTAGCCCCATGTTACAGGGTTGTAAATCACACAGCTAACTCCCCTTTACTTCATCCACCCCCATCCACAAACCAGAGTGCACACCAGGGGTAATCAAAATCTATTGGCTTTTACTAACGTGTGAAATGAGGGCATTCTATATACGGCATGAATACTTCTGAATACGTCCAGGAGACATACACAGTGATTAACTCTCAGTCCAAATTGCTACTGAGTTACGTGCGTCGATACCATACGCAAATTTATTTCTGCAAGCGCATAGACCACAGGTTGCAAGTTTATTCAGAAGCATCACAATTCAAGGGCAAAATTATTTGCCCGTTACAAAGAAGTTAAACGAGAATATTTTTTTAAACCCAAAGCGTGACTGTATGAACACTAAATATTGGATTATGAACACAGCTTATCGATTAATAACAACAGCGATGATGATGATGATGATGATGATACATTGTCAAGATCAGCCATTGGAAACGATCCTGAGTTATTCGCATCTGCTTTCAACCTCACTTCTTCCCCAAGACCGTCTCATTGTTATCCTGTCATCTGTGTTCTTGTAATTGAACTGGTATTTCTGCATTACCCATCTTAACCACATGCCCATATTGAATAATGATGATGATGATGATGATGATGATGATAATAATAATAATAATAATAATAATAATAATAGTGGTTTTACCAAAGTAACTACAAACTTGATCAGGAATTATTTTCGTCGATAAATTTTCGGCAATGTATGGAATGCTCCAAGCACTGCTGCCGTGTGGATTGTTGGAGATGTCTTCTTTCAGGTTTAGAAGTTTCAGACTCATGTGCAGAGTCTTTGACACCATATCAATTATTGAAAGGACTATTGGTACTAATGTTGCTTGTTGCTGTTTGATTTCATATGACATAATGTGCTTGCCTGTTTTATTGTTATATACCATTTCATTGATGCAGGTGTTAGAAACAGCTACCTCAATTATGTGTGTAATATTAAGTTTGATGTGCCGTATTTCGTTGTCATTTATCAGTTTTCCTTCGCTTAAAATTTGTACTGGTCATTTTGTGTAATACTTCCTGGTGTGTGTTTACAGTACTGGACAGACGTCTTTATTAAGTCGTTTTTCAACAAGATTAAAAAATGTTGTGCGTATAAAGTCCAGTAGCCTCAGACAGTTCGGAAATTCATGTTTCACCAGTAGATCGAAATGGAGACACCTGTGTTACTGCGTGATCTACAGGTTTGTGTGTTTGTGGGGGGGGGGGGGGGGGGGCCGAGACTGTGTAGCAGTTACGCTTTGCTTAGTATACATGTGTGAGGCCAGTGATGATAAGCTTTCAGTTGTGTTTGAGTGATACCTGCCTAATATTTCAGGCGTATCTGACTTCGAAATATGCAACACCGTGAACTGTTTCTTATTTTCCGAGCTGGATATGTTAAGGAAGTGTGTAATCTTTCTGGACGCATTTCAGATGTTTCTTTTGTAATGATATAAAGAGTTTCATAAGGCTTACGAGTCTGGTACCCTCGGACAGTCATAACGCCGGTACCCCCAGACAGTTTACTCTATTTCAGTTTACCCGTACATCTTCGTAATGCCAAAATTCAAGGATAAAAGTACTTGGAAGAGACACGTGGAGGAAGAAGAACATGAAACAACCTAACAGAGATTAATATATAAGAAAATGTCCGTGCGTGAAGCGGTTCAATCTTTTCATGTTCAGAATAGTTCACTTAGGGTGGGTTGAGGGGAATACGGAAGGGAAGACGAACTGAAACCAAAGTGTGTGAAAATTGAAAATGCCACTTCGAAACAGATGGAGGCACAATTGATGACTCATGTACAAAACCCAGACAGATGTGTTAAAGCCGAATCCACAAATTTAGTAAGAGCAATAGAGTCCAACAAGCCTCGGGCCTCATGCTTTCTTTAACAACTTGAAGAAGTGGTGGAAAAATGTGCTTTTGCTCCTTCTCGCGTATTCAATGCGTATGAAATGAGAGCATCACGTGTCATTCCTTGTTAACAACAAATTGCCTTCTGTAAGAGGCAAAACGCAAGTGTGTAAGCAATACGCTGACATCAGGAGAGCGGGGCCGCAGTGTGACATTCATGTTTCTTCATTTACCAGCGCAAAAATTAACCAGAGAAGCATGTTTACGGCACTGCTGAGAAAGGAGTTGCTGTTCAACAAAATGGAAGGATGAACAGTGACATTTTTCTTGCCTGGCTGAAAGAATTTGTGGTGAAGTTCACTCATCGTTAGTTATTCTTCTGATCCTAGATAGCCATAGCAGTCTGAAGTATCTTCAAATCATTCGTTTTACCCGAAATAATACTGTCCATGCCCTGTTCACTGCACCACATACCACACAGCTGACGAATTACAACCGTTGGACAGAATTTTCATGAAACCGTTCAATGGGGCATACTCGGAAGTTTTTTCGTCATGGACGAGAAGGAATCCAAGCCTCTGGATAAGTATGACGTAACAGGTATTGTGACTGAAGCATTCATTATGATATGCGGAATGAGACTGGCAAGAAGCAGGTTATCTTGACCACTCTTCATCTTAACCTTCCACTGTTGATATCCGCCCCTTCGCTGTTCACCTTACGTTCCAGGGCTGGTATGTGTCCCCACTTTTCATCTTGCCTTTTAGCGTCGTTATCTGCCTCCCCGCTGTTCATCTTACCTTTCAGTGTCGTTATGTTCCCCTCTATTCATTTTGACTTTGTCTTGCTCTTGACATCACCACTGTTCATCTTGCCTGTCAGTGCTATCTGGCTCCCCACAGTTCTTGCCTTTCAGTGTTGCTGTCTGCATCCTCACTGTTCATCTTATCCTCCGGTGTTGATTACGGTACTTCCAAAACACGGCACTTGTCACGTTGCAACAGCTTCAGACACGTAAAGCTTGATAATATATCAGAGAAAATAGAAGTTTTGAACTAGAGAACTGTCCTCCTGTCACATTTTTTAATCAGAATTATCTCACAGCATGGATGCAGCAACATGTAGATGTACTTATAAGTTGCACGATCCACCGAGTCAGCTGACCAATCAGTAACGCCAGTTCGGCAGTGGGAGGAAAGAGGAAGACTGGCGAAAGTCGACATAACCCTACTTTCTTACTGCAGTTGTAGCTGACGCAGTCATTGGAGATGAAGTAGTCTTCTATGACACCGTATCCGAAACATTTATTTGCCATACTGCAGGTGAAGTAGTGGTTTAATATGCTGAAGATGCAGTAATCAACTGTCATACTCTAGGTTCAAGGGTTATTTATCTTATTCCATGTGAATAATTCTTTGAACGTACTGAAGGCTAAGCTGTCATCATATTATGGATGACGCAGTAATTTATTACACTGCAGATGAAAGGCCTATTTATCATACTGCATGTTAATCATCCTTTAACATATTGCAGGTGTCACAGTCGTTTACCATACTGCAGATGAACGGGTAATTTCGATCCTTCTCATACTGCATGTTAATCATACTTTCAACATCCTGCAGGTACCACAATCATAACACATACTGCAGATGAAACGGTAATTTTTCACACTCCATGCGAAACATTCCTGTAATGTAGTAGACGTGAAGCAACAAATTAACACACTTCGCATAACGCAGTAATTTATTAAAATGAACGGTGAAGTGGTAATTGGTGAGAGCTATATTCAATACTTTACCTCATTAATTTCAGTACTAAGGCGTTTAATTAACGTACTTTGTCTTAACCATTTTATGCTCCAATTAAGTGTTAGGGGTTAATTTGAATTTCCGTTCGTTAAACGTCTCCGGATTCTCGTGTCTTTCTGTAACTTGATCGTCTAGACCAGTTAGAAAATATATAAAAAGAGCACAGAAATCTATAACGACGTGAAGTTCGAAAGAACGTGCATAACAAAAACGCGCCCCTTTGCTAAAATCTACGCTGTAGTTAATTAAGTGATTTTTAAAATACGATTACCGGAAGTTTTCAGTGTTATTCTAGCTGGCAGATGAGTCAGTTGGGGGAGGGGTGAAAGTGTAAGAGACCAAAGTAGGTACAAGCCTGCTGCCACCAAGCAGAATATTCTTGCGATTTGCATACACTTGAAGCAGTAGCAGCAGCCGCCACGTCCAACTTTGACACCAAGTGTTTGAGTACTTGTACGTGCTAAAGTGTTACAAGGGTCTCAGAATGGCCGGTTGGCAGACTTGACATTCTTCTTGTTCAGACAAGGCCATGCCGACACTTTGTGCTGATAGTCCAGCTTGCCGCAACAGGTTCTTGCGTACGATGCATAGGTACTTCAGTGAGTGAGCTTAAATATTATGTGAAATTCTGCTCGCTAAACTGATTATTCGTTCTAAACTCATAAGCCTAGGGAACAGTCCCTGTATTGCTATATTGTCGGGGCGAAGAGTCTGACGACAAGGTGGGGAGACAGATTGCACTTAGACCATTTAAGAACAGACAAATAAACTCTAATATAGCGGAGTTAACGATCTCCTGAACTACAATTATTTTGAAGAGCACTTGGTGAAATATGTAATATTTTCATTCTAAAATTTTATGCCCTTTCATTGCAACAAATCAGCTGTTATCCTAAAAAAGTTGGTGGAATGCATGTACTTACGTTGTTCAAGATCTTCAGTTATGCCCTCAGTACATACATACATACATACATACATACATACATACATACATACATACATACATACATACATACGTTGATAAAGCATATGTAGTGAATATGCGAAATAAGTAAATTAACATGAAGCAGAATTATGGCCTGGCTGAGGTGGTTATATGCCGTCCTCTCACCGCAGAGGTCCGAGTTCAGTCCCAGGTCCATCTGTGTGGCATTTGTGGTGGACAAGGTGGCACTGGGATACGTTTTCTCCTAGTATTTCGTTTTTGCTCTGTCAGTATCGTTCCACAAATGCTCCATCCCCGTTCAGTCCTGTGTCAACGACATTGTAGTCTTACCAATTGGCGGCGTGATTACTCGTAAAAAAAGAAACATTGGGTAAATGAACGTCCTGTGCGCGGTGCCCCTCCGTGTGTGTTACGTGGCACCGGAAGCTCCTTTCAGTTGGCATTACGTCTGTATTAACTCAGCGGAAACATAAAGACAGTGCCGCCCCCTGTGGAACACTTTGTTAGATGTTGCAGACTCCCTGGGGATTCTGTCTCACACCTAGCGACCAGGTTGCTGGTCCAGGCATAGGATCTGCGCACGTTTTCACACGAACCGTTGTTCTTGTGCCTCCTGCCATCTTGTGAGCAGGCAAGGTAGTCTGCGTGTTTGTGTTTCAATAGTTCTACACACTAATATAGAGTAGTTTAGCGAACTTTGTGTCTGTGAGATGCAACTGTCAACAACATTCATTAACCATCCCACGTATTACGTCTTTAGCGAAAGTGTAGGCGGATATGAGTAGGATACATGCTCCCATCCCGCATCTTTGTGTTCACCGTATTACATTACGGCCGCAGAATACAAAGTCACTGTTGCCAGTACACACGTGCACATACGTAACTGTAAGCAATACACCAGGTTTGAATGGGTGTAGCATCGAAGGTTGCCGTTTGTAATGAGAGAAATAAATAGCCGTCAACACAACTAGATGTTATATCTTTAACGTGGCAACATGTTTCGACCTAAAAGGGTAATCTTCAAGCCAATGGTATAAAATACATAAAATGAACTGTACATAATGGTAATTATGCTTAGAATTGAGAATTGAGAATTTTAGAGTTTTGTTAAAATGCATGTTGCTCTGTCAATAAAATTGTATAAAATAAAATAAAATAAAATAAAATAAAATAAAAGTAGAAGTTAAAAAGTTGAAAGATCTTGACGCAGTAGACAAAGTATAGCGTAGGCTTCGTGGATTGATGTCTTGCAGGTTTCATTTTGTGTTCAGTTGGTTGTCCGAGTTCTACTTCGTTTTGAAGTTTGGTTTTAGATGTTGGTGTCTCGAGATGGCACTGGTATTTTATATGTGTTGCCTGTTGAACTGTTCGGAAGACACATAAAAATTGTTACGGTTTGGTTTTGTATGTGTGTAGACCAAGGTGAGGCCTTCATCTGCCCTTCATAAACCTTATGCATACTTACGTCTTACACAGCTGGAACTACGGCGACATAAGAGAATAACAAGACATCAGTTTGCACAGAGTGTATGTAATAATACACAGTGAGCCAGAAGTCCCTATTCACCTGTCAGAATTAGGTTAGAGTGAAAGTCACGGTGTGTGCACAGTACTTACAGCTACGATAAATATTGGAAGTGACCCCCACGGGCATGTGACAGAAGTCACTTATGCCGCCTAAAATGTTTCATGTATGAGACTTTCCCACTGCCAAATCAGTGCAGTACCCTTTTTTGCGCAGGTGCACAGGGGTTTTTGGCTCACTCTGTATAAGAGTGGTGTGCTGTGAGATACTGAAAACTATAATTTCTTCTTCAGCATCGTGACAAAAACTGTCTTACGGTAGAAGGGAAACACAAAACGG
The DNA here is from genome assembly GCA_021186555.1 of Reticulitermes speratus. Lineage (NCBI taxonomy): Eukaryota > Metazoa > Arthropoda > Insecta > Blattodea > Rhinotermitidae > Reticulitermes > Reticulitermes speratus. The sequence continues at coordinate 30,462,359 of JAJKFL010000003.1, read as the reverse complement.
GCAGCGTGGTTGAAAAGGAACTCACATAAACCAAAATATGTACGAATATTATTATACAATGATATTAAATAGTTATTGCTCTGAGAGGAGCAAGCCCACATCGTGACTGACAACCGTGAAAGAATAATGACAATGTATGCGAAATCTAAGGTTCTCGCAGCGGTGCTACTGAAGATTCAGATATTTTGGGATATCACGCCGTGTCGATTGGTATATAGTTACCGACGTTTCGAAGGCTTCTAATATCTCCATCTTAAGGGCCAATTTGATCTGCTCGGCATCTGCATTAATGAAATTTCACGTCACTGTTCTGCAGACAATTCAGCGATGTTATGAATGGGTTAGCAGAACTGTACATTTTTGGAGTTCGTGTCGTTTTGAGATGGACGTCAGCTAATTTATAGTGTACTGAACGAAGAAAACGTGCACGCACGCACAGACCCAGAAGTTCCCGGGAACTTATAAAGCGTACTGCACCGCTGTATAAGCTGGCAGTCGTAAAGCGCACTGCACCGCTGTGTAAGCTGGCAGTCGTAAAGCGTACTGCACCGCTGTGTAAGCTGGCAGTCGTAAAGCGTACTGCACCGCTGTGTAAGCTGGCAAAAGCGCACTGCACCGCTGTGTAAGCTGGCAGTCGTAAAGCGTACTGCACCGCTGTGTAAGCTGGCAGTCGTAAAGCGTACTGCACCGCTGTGTAAGCTGGCAGTCGTAAAGCGTACTGCACCGCTGTGTAAGCTGGCAGTCGTAAAGCGTACTGCACCGCTGTGTAAGCTGGCAGTCGTAAAGCGCACTGCACCGCTGTATAAGCTGGCAGTCGTAAAGCGCACTGCACCGCTGTATAAGCTGGCAGTCGTAAAGCGTACTGCACCGCTGTATAAGCTGGCAGTCCTATAAATATTGTGTCTTAATGCTTGTTTATAATACAATAACAAAATATCAACTGATGGACTACCGTGTTGTTCTCTTGATCAGTTTGTCATAGGATCAAATCATACCCCTCGCGAAATACTGTTCCTGTGACTGTAATCTGCGGATTCTCGTAAACTTGGAGTAAAATGGTGGGGAAACTTTCATTTTAATTTTGTTACTTCACGCCATTATTTCCACGCTTCTCTTCTCGTGTTTATTCAGACTTACAGTGAACGCTGTAAGCAAGGCCCCTCGCACTGGACTTCTTTTTAGTGTCCTGATGCTCAGTGTTTGTACATTATTGTGTGCAGAAATGGAGTCCAAGACACGTTTTTTTATAAAGTGATCTGTGATATTGCGGATGAAATTGGATTTCCGACACATGCAATGTTTTATTCTGCGACCTAGGTGTCTTGTGTGGAATGGCAGTCTAGGTGGCAGATAGAAGGGACGTCTGTATTCACTGTACTGAGTACGATTCGTGGTAGAGTGACATAAGTGACACCCAGTTCTGTGTTACATGCGTATTAACAAACGGAGATGAGATTTGTAATGCACCTTGTGACTGAAGTAAGCATGAAAGTGATCGTCTTGAGTTGTTAGTCGCACGTACGGTGGAAGTGGGAAATGCATACACGATTTGTGTGGATAAAGCTTGGAGGAGGAGGCCACATTGAAGGCCTAGTCTTAGGTAGAAAGGTAATATGAAAATGGAGCTTAAATAGGGTGTGAATTAGGGAGTCAAGCTGAGCATTGAGTTCAGTCTTGGTGTTTTGAGGACGCGAATGTGGATCTTCGGGTTCTTTCGAGCAGGCTGTGTCCTGAATATTATACCGTGGTGCTGATTGGATGTTAGGATTAGGCTACAGTGCAGATGAATATTTTTGTGTGAGCCATGTCGTACAGCGTGAGTGGAATGCAGTAAACTGCACATCAAGTGGGAAGGTTTCCATAAGACGAATGCAATATCAGGTCTCATTGCGAAAGAAGACAATGACTTAGAAGCGGCATTGGCTGAGCCAATTTTCTCGATACAATTATGTTGCAAAGTAAACAAAAAGTTCTATGTGATTCTAATGACTGTATATTGCGTTCGGAATTATCTACTCCTTTCGTGATTTCAGGCTTCCGCCGCGATGTAGATGATACCTGCGCTCTTCAGGGATATTACGCAGCGTAGAGTCGTAATTCTGTACCTACGTTTCTGGATAACCTATCAAATGGGACAGATGGGTTTTCCCGAAACGTCGATACAGAGTTACCACTACGCTGCGTAATATCCCAGAAGAGCGCAGGTATTATCTACTATTTGGACTTTGTCCAATGTCCCTTTTGTAAAATAAAAATTAAAACACAGTGCTTCGGGAGCAGTACAGTGTGCTATATTGCTATATTTGCGCTTGTCACACACAGTACAGACGATTGGATGGATCCGTGGTGATGGTAGAAGTTGCAGTTGTGTGCGTTAGTCCCTTGTTTAACTGTACACCGTGCGAAGTGTCGAGACTCAGGTGTTTCTGAGAGGGACTTCATATCCGAGGTTCTGATTGCATGGCCTTTCCCTTCGGCGCGTGGACTCTCCCCACCTTCGTTCCACTACTGCGTCTTCATACTGACGATGTAGAAAACAGAATGGAACACGGACGAATGCTGCTGCCCGAAATAGTGACGGATTGCGGAATTTTGGTTTTCGTCGAGGCAGCACAATATGAAGCCCAAAATTGTGCCCTCCGCAGGGCAACTCATTTTCGCACCTCAGTGAAGCTGCAGGTTATGAAAGCGATAGGGCAGGGGCTCTCTACTGGAAAGACTGCGGTCTGCTTCTGTCACATGTTTTCCTTATCCCAGCAATTTCCAAGGTGGTTAGATTATTGGACCGTTGAAAGATGAATCGCGGTTATGTATGAAGATTCATTTCGTACTTCACATAGAACACAGTATGCCTCTATTAGAAAGACCAATTTGTGAATGTTGTAGAACGAGATAAATGATGTTTATTACAAGAATATTACGTAACACATACTCGTAGGTACACTGTGTAAACCTGGTGTTAGCAGGCGCAGCGCCACTTGTGTTATATTGGCTCAACTAATAAACTAAAGTAAATACATTGTGTGGGCAAAATTAAGTTTTTAGGGTCAAACCTGGCGGTACATCTGTACTAAGCACTCGTCTGTAAAGGGTTGATTAACTAACTTTAGGAAGTTTGGTTGTGTAAAACACGCTTAACCATACTTCGGGTTTAGCCGCGCCATAGAAGGCACAGTACAGCCGACTGGCATGCTTTGCCACACCATCTTGTCCTCCGGTATTGTACTGACAATTCAGCCGGTGATGAACGAATGGAGCTGAGTGAGCTGGATCCTGCCCGGAGAGTAGTTTTGTTCGGAGAGAGATACGGCAGGTGCCTGTATTTTGAATAAACGATCGTGGACAGCCAACAAGAGGTGATCCTCCAGCTTGCTGTTATAACGAGGAGTCAGGGGCGCCCCGTCCATATAGGCCAACCAGGAGGCCGCCTAGGGCGCCGAGTTAAGGGGGACGCCAACTTCGAGCGAGAATATCAAATTTACATATTAAAGGTATTTAATTCCATACAGTTTAAGCTAGGGCTTGTGCGCCTCTTTACTTGACTTGCATGTTGTGCTGGCTCACAGATCATCGAAATTGACCACTGCTTGCAGATACAGATTGTCATACAGTTCTTCTTCTTTCTATGGCTCGACAGCCCTATATGGGCCTGGGCCTCCTCGTTTCGTCGAGGTTTCATGATCACACACATTAGACACACCACACTCGGTAGGACTCCTCTGGACGAGGGACCAGCTCGTCGCAGAGACGTCTACCTGACAACACACAACACTCACAAGAGACAGACATCCATGCCCCCGGTGGGATTCGAACCCACGATTCTAGTAAGCGAGCGGCCGAAGACCAACGCCTTAGACCGCACGGCCACTGGGATCGGCTTGTCATACAGTAGGTCAATTAATTTATCTTATTTCAGAAACAGTGTTTGGACAAACTAAACATTTATGCTACAGTTAAGAAATACATTTTAAATATGAAGGAGAAAAGAGGCGGAAAGTACTTTCCTTGTTTACCAAAATCCTAAGATAAGGTCTCTTCTTGTGTTGATGGGGGGGGGGGGGCCTCGGCCCCATGTTTTGCCAAGGGCATCAGTTTCTAGCAGCTAGTCTAGGGTCGCTTCTGCTAGCAGCCGTAAAACAACCCGCACGTTACGAAATGTTACGTAGTGCCTCGCTAGGGTCAGGAGTTCTTGCTATCATTCAGTTCTGAATATGCTCTTGTCTCGTCTGCTATCTAAATACGTAAACGTTAAAATATACAAGGAGTTCGTCGGTAGCAGTGTAACTGGTAGGACGTACGATACGCTGTGCTTGACGAGTGCTAGTGGGAGTGGTGTGTTGTGTTTCCTAGTGCCGGCGGCAATCGAGTGATTGTACGCCGGGACCAGTACCTAGTGATAGATAGGGCAAGTGAAGTGGGCAACATGAGGCTAACGGGAGTAATGCCTCCAGACTACCGTCCCGACCAGGGATCCAAAAGGAAACGAGGCAGACGACAACATGAGGACGAAGCAGGGACTTCATTTGAATCCCCTAACTACTTCGAAGTTTTATCAGACAGTGCCTCCGAAACAGAGAACACCGACTCAGTGACTTCAACCCCAAAACGTAAGTCCAGGATTCCTCCAATAGTCCTGTATAGTTATCTGACCCATCATACAACCACACTCAAAACATTAAATGAAAAACTAACAGCACCTGTAGAAGTAAAAGCCAAGTTAAATAGGTTATTACTATACACGAAAACAGAAGGAGACTATAACATCCTACTTCAAGAAATTAAAAAGGCTAATTTAGCATATCACACGTACCCACTTCCAACGGAGGTACAACCGAGAGTGGCCCTGAAGGGGGTGCCGCCTACAGTCGAAGTGGAGGAAATTCAGCAAGAGCTGGAACTTAAAAACCTAAAAGTGGAAAAAATAAGGCAAATTGTCCGAACGGATAAGTCAACGGCGCAGGTTCAACATAAATATCCTGTGTTTATAGTCACTTTCCAGACCGGCACGGACCTCCGTGAAGTGTATAAGATCACAAACGTATGTCACTGTATCGTCCAATGGGATAAGTACAAAAATCCGAGACCGATCCAACAATGCTTTAAGTGTCAACAGTTTGGTCATTCTTCTGCATACTGTGGCCGTCCAACCAGATGCGTCAAATGCGACAAATCACATTCAACGCAGGACTGCCAGAAGCCAGCTACAGCCCCACCCAAATGCGTGAACTGCGGAGGGGAACATCCGGCAAATCATACGGGATGTCCGGTGTACATTAAACAACTGGAATCGCGAAACCGCCGACTGCCTCGTCCATCGACCAGACCCAATCACCAACCACTGACGCAATCGCAGTTTCCGCCGCTTCGACTTCCACCCGAGGCAAAACGCCAAGCTCCAACTTGGGCTCAAGTGACATCAAAACAACCTAGTCCACAGGACACCCAAACATTACCTTCGATAATCGAATCTCTCAAATCGATTCTCTCCACACTGAATCTACAACGGGTATGTGTAGCTCTGCGAACGCTGGCAAATCAACTTCAGGCCGCACAAAACCCGATGGATAAAACACTGATCATCGTAGACACCATAATGGGGTTCTTTACGCAATCTCCGTAAGCCGAAATCTAAGACTACTACACTGGAACGCAAATTCCATCGCACTGAGAAAAACAGAGTTATTGCACTTCTTAAATCTCCATAATATCGATGTGGCAGCCGTCTGTGAAACAAAACTCAATACAAAACGCAAATTCTCTGCCCCTGGATTCAACATCTATCGGACAGATAGGAATCAACACGGGGGAGGAGTCATGCTACTCGTAAAACACTGCGTAAGGCACGACCACTTTATTCTACCTGACACAACAACACTAGAAACGGTGGCGGTATATATCCATCTTCCACAGCGACAGCGGATACTGATCGTCTCGGGGTACAATCCTCCAGGCAATACGCTCTGCCGCGAAGATCTGGAGACAGTTTTCTCCAACGAAAGCCCGGTCGTCCTCCTTGGCGATTTCAATAGTAAACACCCGGCTTGGAACTGTACCACAACAAACAGGAACGGTAGAGTACTGCTGGACTACAGTATAGAACGATCGGTGACAATCTATCCCCCGGAACTCCCTACATATGTGCATCCACGGGGGCAGAGCAGTGTCCTTGATATTGCCCTATCACGAGGGTGCCACATGTCGACACCCCACTCCATACCGGCATTATCATCAGATCACAACCCGGTAGTGTGTAAACTACGTGTCCATCATAGGACAAAAGAGAATCGAACGGTCCTGGATTATGGACAAGCAAACTGGCCTCTTTACCGCTCACGGTTAAACCACTTTCTCGCTCAACGCCCCCACATCCGCAATGATACAGATCTCGACAGGGCAGTACACTACTTTACGGCATCGGTATTACAGGCGGCGGCTGCAGCTATACCGAGGAAAGAAATCAAACGGCAGCATATCTGTTTCCCACCGTCCATCGGAGCGATTGTGAAGTTCCGAAACTACATCCGCCGGCGATTTCAGAGATCTCGACTACAGGTGTTTGCTATACTTCTCTCCATCATCAACCGGCTGGTCGCAGCCCTCCTTCAAAGGTATCAAAATGAAAAGTGGACCACTTTTCTGGGAACACTACATCCACAAAAAGCGACATTATGGAAAATAGTGAGATACTTTCAAAAACCACCCGCCCCCATCCCGCCCTTGTTCGACAACGGAGTGCAGATATACACAGCTGCAGACAAAGCAGAAATACTCGCCGACAGGTTTGAGCGCATTCACAGTCAAACAATACCGATGGAATCTACGCCCCACTCTAGAGGAGTGGATCGTGTGCTTCATACGTTTATCAAACGACATAGGCTCGGCGTCTCAGACTTTCCTCACGTCAGCATCACGGAAATACGAAGATATATCTCATCCCTTAAACGCCGCACGGCCCCGGGTGAGGACGGAATAACACCCAACTTGATGCGTCACTTTCCTACAGCCACAATAAGTCATCTGGCCTCATTATTTAACTCCGCATTGACCCTCGGCCATTTCCCGAGGACATGGAAACAGGCCAAAGTTATAGCCATCCGGAAGCATCAGAAGCCTCCAGCTAACCCAGCCTCATACAGACCAATCAGCCTCCTTAGCGCACTGAGCAAACTACTGGAACGGGTGATATTAAAACGCCTGGACGGATATGCACGTAGGAATAGTCTTATTCCGAATGAGCAATTCGGTTTCCGAAAACGTCATTCAACCGTTGCGCAACTGGCACGAATTGTTGACCACATCACGCATGGGTATAATATCAACAAACATACGGGTATGGTACTGTTGGATATAGAAAAGGCGTACGATACAGTATGGACCCGGGGTCTGCTCCACAAACTCATCAAATACAACTTCCCGGCATATCTAATCGCCTTTCTCCATTCATACCTCACAGACCGATCATTTGTGGTGGTCGTAGACGGAGCACCTTCTTCCAGTAGAATACAACTAGCCGGGCTCCCGCAGGGAGCTGTCCTATCTCCCATTCTTTTTACGTTATACATATCTGATATTCCACGCATCCCACATGTCCAACTGGCTCTCTATGCAGACGATACAGCACTACTCACGCAGTCCTGGCGCACGGATACTATCACTCGCAGGCTCAACATAGCAGTGGACCGGATCATAAAGTACTTTACGAGATGGCGGCTCCGGGTAAACACCACCAAGACGGAAGCTATCATTTTCACCAAGAGAAGGCCACTACCCCCTGCAAGACTCTGTATAGATGAACAGGAGATCCCATGGTCAACTGAAGTCAAGTACTTGGGACTACATTTAACTCCTACTCTTACCTTCACAACGCACATCAGGAGAACGTCTCACACTGCGCTAGGCTACTTGGCGAACATATTTCCCCTCCTAGCCAGGGATTCCACGCTAACAGTGAACACAAAGCTTCAGCTGTACCGGGCTTCTATCAGATCTACACTAACATACGCGGCCCCAGTCTGGTGTTCAACCAGCGCTACAAACTTTCGCACCCTTCAAACAGTACAAAACAAATGTTTACGGGTTATCTCGAACTCTCCTCGTAACACTCCAATCCCCCTCCTCCATAGTACCTTAGGAGTTGACGTTCTTCAAACATGTGTCCATCATCTTGCAGAGAGGTTTTATACCCACTGCCTGTATCATCCGAATCCATTGATTGGCGACATAGGAAACTACTCTCTCCATGACCTTATGGACATGTATAGGCGATATAAACACAAACGGACTAAACATATGCTGCTCTAAATAGAGCGACTTTGATGGTAGTGTTTTTTTTGGGTGCTACAACCTACTTTTCACTACAGCTACACATCTAGGTATTGTATACATCACAGTCACTTGAGTGTACCATTTTTTAATTCAAAGGAAGTTGGTGTAAGGAACAACTTGATACCTGTAAGAAGAGTCTCGATGTATTAAACCAACAAAGAAAATAAAGCTTAATATTTAAAAAAAAAAAATATACAACGCTATAATTTTGTCTGCTCTTCTGCATGGATGTGAAACTTGGTCTTTCACATTAAGGGAAGTAAGTGGACCGAGGGTGTTCGAGAATAGGATGCTGAGAATAATAATTTGACCTAAGAGAGAGGAGGTAACAGGAGGAAGAGGACGTGAGGAGGTTTATGATTTGTATTAGGATAATGAAATCAAGGAGGATGCAATGGGTAGTGCATGTGGTACATATAAGATTTAAGAGAAATGCGTACAAAGTTTTGGTAGGAAAACCTGACGGAAGAAGGCAATTTGAATGATGTGAGGGCAGATTTGAAGCCAATATTAAAATTCACGTTACAGAAACATCATGGGAGGATGTGAATTGGATTTATCTGTCTCGGAATACGGACCAATAGCGGCCTGTTGTCAGTACGATAATGAACTGTCGGATTTCATAAAGTGTGGGGTTTTGTTGACGAGCTTAGCAGCAATTGGTTTTTCAAGCGGAACACTGCTCCAAGGAGTTAGAGAATTAGAACACACTTTTCTGATTTATTGGTTACTGATAAACTAACTTGTGCTTAATAGTGAAGTACAAGGTGGCAAAGAAATGAGAATATAGAAATGTGGAATAAAAGGAAAATCAAAAGAAATGGAAATCTAAGTTCAGTAACCGAGAAACCTGAGACGTATTCAAGGTCAAAGAAAAGTCTTTTCGATAATGTTGGGCTATAGTCAGTACAAACGTTTAAGATAATTCATTACATTTTATGGCCACTTAAAACGACTTAATTTACTATACCAGCAGAGAACTGTTCAAATCCAGAGAGCGGACATGGTAGAATGTTTGCACATTGTTATCTGAACGAGCTTGGCCCATTTATTTGGAGCCCCCCCCCCCTCCATGTCATGAAATAGGGTAATTACCTACTCTTCCTCATATAATGTTGTAAGGTCCGGTTACAATTTCCTGTCGCGGTTCCGTGTTTTTGTGATAACGAGTGTACGGTTCCATTCCAACCCTTTTTACCCATGTCTCATCGTTATTCGACTACTAATAAGCGAGCGAAAACACGAATATATACACAGTGCACTCTGGGAACTAGCAGACAGGACTCAGCGCTTCCCTATCATGATTGACACATATATTGTCTGTGTGGAATGCCATCTACCAACAGGGTGAAAACTTGACGTGATGATGTGTGTTTGTTGCACAGTGTACCTCCATTGTTTAAACCATACGGGTTGGGGGTTAGGCCGAATAGCCCAAAACAATAATGAAAACAATAGGAGTATCGGTGAGTGAAGGTTTGGGAATTGCAGACCAGATATATATATGTAGGGGGTTGGGGGGAGGAGTGAAAGAGAGAGGGGTGTTGTATTTTACGATTCGGTAGGAAATCAGAGCAAACATGCATTGCATTTATGCTGGACACACACTACCAGTATGTGTGTGTTTTGAAATCGTGCACTACTGCGATGAATATGTATAGAGTAATTTATGGGTAGTTGCACAAACCAAATAAATGCATACCTGGCATTTTGGAAAAGGAAGGGAGGGGAGGGACAGATGACGAAGAGGGGTAGGTGAGGTTTGAAGTGAGTTGAGAGGGGGTAGTGGTGGTGGTGTGCTGTATATTCTATATATATATAATTTCATCACAGTAAATGGTGAAATTTTGGACATGTATCTCCGTCGCTTGTGTAGACAGAGCTAGGCATCTGAACAGTTCGTAATAGGAGGGTGACATTTTTTTTTTGTCTGTTGTATTTCCCACCCTCATGCCCTGTCTAATTGGTAGTTAGGAACGTGGATGGTTGGCAGTATATTACACTAAAGCCTTTATTTTCTGCCGAGGCTAAATATATGGTTCACAGTGTTTGCTGCGAACAATCGGCTCGCTCTCTCCTGCACCGACAATGAACAGCCGTTGTCCAGGCAACGGCTATAACTACATAGGAGCTTACGTCACGATTCATTGTTGTGATTAATGCTCCATTCTCTGAGTTCCCTCTCTCTCTCTCTCTCTCTGTCACTGCTTTTTGTGCGAATTTTGTACGTTAATTTTTAGCTCATTAGCAGGTCATTTATTTCTTTTCACTTCACGTTTTGAGATGCCTCCACTTCTAAATAAAGCAGAGTTAAATTAATTCGTATGAGTGGCCGTGTAATAAAACCTAAAACAAATGTCATGTGAAATTGTAGTAGGAAGATGGATTCTGAAAGTTCAGCCAGGCTCCCTTTATGATAATTAATGTGTCTGTGTTTGTAGATTTATTTTAAAAGCGGCGTGTTGCAGTGTTCTCTTCCCATTAAAATGTGCAAAACATGAAACATTTTTATTCTTAGTGTTGCATTGTTTTAAATATACTTACATTTTGATGTCTTAAATAATAGTAAGATAATGTTTTTTTTTTTGTGTGTGTGTGTGAAAAACTACAGCAGATAATCGCCTTGTATTAGTTCTTTAAAATGGAATCACAGAAAATATAAGTCTGTGAAACTTTGCGAGAGTGATGATAATAATAAGCGGCTAGACATGACGAACCACTCGCATGCGTCCAAACTTGGCGCCAACTGACGCTTGCAATGACACCGATGATTGCTGGTTTTTGTCAAATTTATGCAGTTGTAACTGCTGTATTGTGCCTGCACGCCGAACGTGTAGTTAATCGGAGAAAGGCGACTATAGAAAACACGTCGTTGTAGATTCGTAATTAAACATTATGCACTGTAGCATGGAAATAATTTTAAGTGAAAGATATACGTATTTGTCTTCAAGAATCTGGGTTTGTAAAAGGTAAAGGTAAATAAAGTTAATCCTCTAACCTGCCATGAAGGCACAGACGGAGAGACATAGGTGTAGCTCTACTCTTTCTTTAACTTTGGCCCTAGATGGGTGTGGGTGGTTAAGGCCACACCGCGGCCGCTTTACCACCACGAATGACCCGGCACCCATTGTACAGGAGGCTGGGTTGGCCCCAGGGCCTTTCCGGAGGGTTGCGGGAAATTAGCACCTACGGGGATTACATCCCCAGACCGTCCAGCCAGTAGCGATTCGCCATACCGACTACGCTGTCCCGGCCCGCTCTGGGTTTATAACATGGTTCTTGCTCCCTAATATCAGTCGAGCACCAAGAACCCGTATCCTTCCGTGAACAGTTGGACCTAGGTGCTGGAAAAGGAAGGAAAGTGAACGGGCAAGCTCGATTAGTAATTTTTATTTTAAAATTAATTTTCTTGCTGCTACAGACCATTTTAATCAAGTAGGCCGAACGTCAGTTCTGTCAAGTTGAAGCGTTGGACAATAAATACATGGACAGTAGTTCAGTAGTTGCATTTTGCGGGCTTGATGTCAGCTGATTCTAATAGTAATGTTTAACACAGCTGTGGTTAAATATAATCGCTGACTAAATCTGCAGAATGCGGACCAGCAGTGTCCTCGGACCACCGACTGAGTCACTGCAATAGAGAGCAAGCCAGTGCAACAGAGAACAAGCCAATGCAACAGACAGCAAGCCAGTGCAACAGACAGCAAGCCAATGCAACAGACAGCAAGCCAGTGCAACAGAGAGCAAGCCAGTGCAACAGAGAGCAAGCCAGTGCAACAGAGAACAAGCCAGTGCCACAGACAGCAAGCCAGTGCAACAGACAGCAAGCCAATGCAACAGACAGCAAGCCAGTGCAACAGAGAGCAAGCCAGTGCAACAGAGAGCAAGCCAGTGCCACAGACAGCAAGCCAGTGCAACAGAGAGCAAGCCAGTGCAACAGAGAACAAGCCAGTGCCACAGACAGCAAGCCAGTGCACAGACAGCAAGCCAGTGCCACAAACAGCAAGCCAGTGCAATAGACAGCAAGCCAGTGCAACAGAGAGCAAGCCAGTGCCACAGGCAGCAAGCCAGTGCAACAGAGAGCAAGCCAGTGCCACAGACAGCAAGCCAGTGCAACAGAGAGCAAGCCAGTGCAACAGAGAGCAAGCCAGTGCCACAGACAGCAAGCCAGTGCAACAGAGAGCAAGCCAGTGCAACTGACAGCAAGCCAGTGCAACAGACAGCAAGCCAGTGCAACTCTGTATAGTCTCCTGATTTCCTCACAGCTTGTCCATGTCACGTGGAGACTCAAGGGTTTATTGACTGTAAGAATCGATTCTTTACCCCTCCTTCAGCACACTCGTTAAAGCCCTCCACCAGCACCCAGCACCTTTAGTGGTAGATTGGCGGCATTTCGAATTTTGGGTGTCCAAGGTTTTGTGCCTGTAAACGCTTCTGGTTGGGTTCTCTAATTCCTTGCCCTGAACTCGATTAAAGTGTTAGCTCTGAATTTAATAAGAGAAGGAACCCTGAAAGCGTATGTCTTCTTGGATTGAATTTCTTCCTGTCTGTAGGCCTACTGTCGGCAACCGGAATGCTACAGTGCTGAATTTGTATGTGAAATTTGTATCAAACATGTCCGAGATAATGGACAATTTCCAGCAAAATATCGGCATAACAGGTCTTTAGAGAATTTTGTGCTGAAGTAGTATAGTGGGCCTACCACACGTTCTTTTGTCCGGACGTGTCTTCTTTTTCGACCCAAAAATTTCCGGCAGGCTGTTTTTTTTTTAATTTGTATAAATGTCCGGCTTTTTTACTATTTGTTATTTCTTACGCTTCTGCGTATTTTAATGGTACTAAAATGCGAAAATCTACTACTGTTTTAAAGAAATACATAATTTCAATATTATAGCATCATTGTCCGGATCAAAATATGAAGCACATGATTTAAGGACTTGATATTCGAATTGTCTCGGAAAACGTCGGCGCGAAAATTTTAACTCGGTGAAAAACATGATCAAGGAACGTGTGACGTAAAGGGTTCTATACCCATAAAATTTAAAGAACTGCTTGCAGAGAAACGTAGAGAGGGACCGTTACCAGATCTGTCAATAGATCTGGCAACAGTCACCGTTTACACGGAACTCAATACATATACGAAGACACGATCCATAAGGGATCGAAGGTAGGTTAGGTGTTTGTATGCAAAGAAAAACTGCAACATAACAACATACAAATTTTTAACGATATTTAATGAAAACGCCTTAATAAGTAGTACGGTTTATTGTTTTAATATGTTATACTTTTAAAAGTACTATTTCAGTAACAGTTTGTGAAACAGTTTGTTAACATTAGCCGCAACAATACTGTAATACAATATGGATTTTTGTAACCTATTATATTATAGTAAGTTTTAAATCTTGGTGTAGTGCTCCCTGTGGATGGCGTAAGTGACACCGAAACATGTAGGAGCGATATTAGATTATGTTTGTATATATCAAGTGCACCTTTGTTGGTGTATAATGAACAATTTAACATATTTGGCAGTCGGCGTAAATTTGTCATTGTAAATTAGCCGTACGTCGACCTCGGTGGACTAGTGGTTAGCGTGCTCGCCACTGGACCCAAGGTTCGCGGGTTCGATCCCGACCGAGGTCGATGGATTTTTAAGGATGATAAAAATCCGGAGCACCACTTCCTTCGGAGGGGAAGTAAAAAGCCGTCGGTCCCATGTCGTAGATTTACGGCATGTAAAAGAACCTTACGGGCATGAATAAAAATGTTGCGTAAGCCAAATTGCCTCCATTTCTCATCCAAGTCTCCTGACTGCCTGCCAGATGGCTCTGGCGTGCACATCAGGACTAAGCGCGGCTAGCTGGCCGGTCACCAGCTGCCATGAATGCAAGAGGCAAGAGGAGGCCCAGGCCCATACAGGGCTGTTGAGCCAAGAATTATTATTAAATTAGCCGTACAGGGTCATCCTGCTAGCACACCTCTTTAGTGCATGTGCTGTACCTAAATTGTGACGTCACGACCTCCTTCAGCCAATACCAGAATGAAGAGGAGGGAGTAGCCTAATATTAACTTATGTTCTTTAAAGACGAAGTCCTTGACCGGGATGACAAATGACATACCATTAGCTGTTTCTGTGCGACCGTAGCACCTCGTTGAAAGCAAGATGGGTTTATAAACCAGAGTTTCATTTGATTATTAGGTCTATGTAGCTCTCGTGTGGTTATTGAAGCACGCGAAGACCGTGACGGCGTTCTGCCAACGGACACGAAGCAGCAATGTGAGGGTGCCCTGGGTGGGTGAACGAGATCTCTGCTTGTACATTGAGCCCGTTTTGAGCACTCGCATTGTGAAGTACACAAATACCATTTATACCTAAACACATGCGTTATATTTCCTTCCACGTGTTTCTTTCTAAACGTTCTGCCTTCATATCTGTACTGCTCAATCACAGTGAGAGACAAGTACCTCTGTACCCAGATGTACGCACCTTCGGTTTGCGCATTTTATTCTGTACGAGGTGTCATTTATAGGAAAAGTCTCTACAGACAACTTTTATAGTCGAGTTACATATCAACACCACATTCTAACATAATTTGTAGTAGACATACACACGTGCGTCTACAAGTATCAGCACATTTCTCGCATTCATTTCTCATGTCTGTTATATTTATCTTACTCTTGTCTGGCTTTCGTTAACGTAATTTTTCCCCCACATAACATATAATTTAATATCATCCGTTTCCACTTCCTGTGTGGTAAGATATGTTGAGATGGCGTGTGAAGGAGTGGCCACTGACTGCATGCAGATGAAAGTAGTGACAACTTGCGAGAGATTTATCACATTGCTGCAGGAAGGGTTCGCCTTGTTTTTGTATTGCGTCACGTCCTGGACCAAGGAGTGCCGAAGGCCTGTCACTCGGGAATCGGGATTCGGTTTTGCTGGCGGTCATTTTTGCCGTGGTTACAATTTATTTGGAACCGAACTCTTTCAGCCATCACCCTTGGTTTTCACCAGTGGTCACAATGTTCCCGCCGGCGCCATCATCATCATAAATTATTCGTCGTATTTCTTTATTTTTTCATCATTCACGGATTGCCATTTTTATATTCCCAGTTGATTCTGATCATTGACATTTTGATCGGCCCCATTGCAAGGGCTGTACCTGCACAGGACAACATACATACATACATACATACATACATCCATGCCATCATCTGAATTCGAGTCGACGATTACACAGCTCGAGAAATCGAAAACCTTACATTCTTTCGATCATTCTGTCCCCACGATTATGAGCTTTGGATATAGATTGTAGTGTGAGTGTGGTATAGTGTGCGCCGAGAAAGCTGAACCGCTTTAGATACGAGGCTACAGAATGGACGACAGGAGAATCGGGGTTCGATTCGCGACATAGAGATTTTTCTCTTCTCTAAAGTATGCGAATCGGCTCTGGCGTCCTTCCAGCCTGATCTCTATCTGGTACCGGCGTTCTTTCCCCGTAGGTAAAGCGGTAGGAGCTTGCAGTCACCTTCTGGCGCTGAAGTTGTGTCCTGCTTCCGCTGTTCATACGTCAGCCTGTATAACCCTCAGAAGACTAAAGTTAGCCTACATTATATAAAGATTCATTTCATTCCTCACAAAGAACACAGTGATTTTCCATTAGAAAGACCTGCTTAAAGAAATACTGGTTGTTTGTTGTAAGAATCATACCAAACACATAATTGCTCTCTGTTACCAAAGTAAACACTTATTAGTGGTAAACCTGGCGGTACATACATATACATACATACGAGTATGCATATTATATAAGGCAAAGCGGTGATAAGCGCTGGGGAAAAGTGAATAATTTGGCTCTCCTACAGGGTAATTCGGAGGTGACGCGTTCTAATCTCGGTTATGAGATAGCGTTTTCGTGATTTTTTTCAGTATGGATATGAATACCTTAAATGTGTCCACATCCGCTTTCTTCCACTTCTTTTCCAATATATTACTCACTAATCTAACTTGAGTCGACCTTGTACACCTACGTGTGATCTTCGCAAATGAAAATGTCATTAAATGAACCAAGAATGAAATAAAACGTAGATTTAAAGTCTGTTGTTATTATATGCATTGTGTATAAAATCTACTACAGTTTCTTGTAGAATATTAATACTATATAGCATGGGCTATAAGCCTGGGAGCTGGGGTAGCGCAGTAGGTATAGTGACTAGGCTATGCGCTGGACGACCGAGGAATCGTGGTTCAATTCCCGGCAGAGGCAAGGGATTATTCTCTTCTCCATAGCGTCCAGACCGTTTCTGGGGCCCACCCAGCCTCCTATTGAATGGTATGGGAGGGGCGCTTTCTACGGGGGTAAAGTGGCCGGGTCGTGAAGCTGACCACTTACCTCCATCTAGTGTCGGGGTTAAGAATGAGTTGAGCCATGCCTTCACTCCCTCATATTCCTTCTTGGCGTGCATGGAGACAACTTTAGTTTTAAGGCAATAAACCTGCATTAGGTCCGTGGTGTAAAATGGTAAGCAGTTCCATTATTTTAGTACAGTTTGCTTTAAGGAAAGCTCGGTAGAAGAGCGAATACTTTAGTATTGTCTGTAATAAATGAAAGGAGGATAAGTAAGGTAGTAGACAGATTGTAAAGGGAAGGATTATGCCACGATGCTTCGTTGTTTTCATAGGAGGGTCGTGAATTGAGTTCATGAAATTGTGTTTCGAGTAGACTTACTCCCAGCAGATGTGTTTGCTACTGATTACAGAGCAGATGATCTTCATTGTTGTAACTCAAATTTCTCTTGATTATTTATTCTCTGGTTTGTGTATATTTCTTGTATCAATTTAGTTGAGAGAAAATAACAGAATCCTTGATGATGCAGTGGCTCGATTTCATTCTTGTGGCTTGTTTATGTGACAGTGACAGAAACCTTATTAAACCGCTATTTTCCAACAACAGCAACACGACCGAAAAACCAAGAAGTTCCGTGCTTGAAGAGGGAAGAAAATTGTTCGAGGGGAGGGAGAAGGCCTCGACAGAAGTATATTGGTGTGAAATGAAGGGGAATTTATGGGTGGTTTGAATTAATAATAGCTTTGTCTTAAGGACACAAGTTCCTTTGTATTAAAGAGTGCGAACTGTGCTGAGAAATTGTAGATAGGCACGTTGAAAGGGAAACTTAGTAGCTATTGCAGTTCCCTGCTGAATTGACAAAGCAGTAAATATTCTTTGCTTCTGATTATTTATTGCCTTTTCAGGAAGTCATCAGTGTGAAGTTTTTATGCTTTCTGAATGGTACAGGCATGTGGACGAAATAAAAGCAATAACTGTAGCCAGGGTAGAGGAATGAGAGCATTCGTTCCTCCCTGACAATAATGCAGCTGGTTACTCCGAAACATCGGTACATCTACGAAACTACGCGGTTTTATCGTATTCGGCGTTAACACACCGCCATGGTAAACTCACATCTCAGATAACTGTGTTGTGTTCCACTTCACGTCTTCATCTTCTCTTGCACACATTTCCGTTTCGTTCTGCTTTTCTTCTTCGTCTTACTCTCCTTTTTCTTCGCCTTGTTTTTCATCTCTTCTTCATTACCATTTCCCACACAATCGTGCAATCAGGCCTGAAAGAGTTAGGCTTTTGGAAGTCGGTTGATGAGTTATTTACCTGCCTAAAAGAGGCAGGCCTTTAGAAGTCAGTTGATGAGTTGTTTACCTGCCTTGCATCAACAGCAATATTAACACATTTCGTTACTCTATATATCACCTGCTCTAATATTAATAAACTCCGCATGTTGTCCGTATCGTGCATTTATGGGTACTGGTGTGGTGGCAAGAACAGTAGTTGTGTCGCTGTCTAGCATGTACTGATTACTCTTCGTAATGAAAGAAGGTGTACAGTCTGTGAAACAGGAAGTTGGGCCTGAGAGGTTTAACGTAACGTCGAATGAGACGACAAGTTTTTGATATGCTTCATGTCGAAAAGCCTGAAGGGAAAGGAACTGTAATAAAACCCATTGCAGTCTGTGAAGGAACTGAGACAAATGACGGAAAACTCGAAGCAGGTACTTCTAGAATGCAAACAGTGCTCGTCATATTTACCTGCATTCGTGTCCAAGAACATAAAGCCCCAACGTAGCCTATTCTAGTAAAGGACGTAACAGCATGTACTGAGTGAGTCATAGCTGAATAATGCTGTTTTAATTATATGCAGGAATTTCAAGGAATGAATAAATGTTTATACCAGGCGGTCTTGTTATGACGGTATCTGGAGTTCATACAGTAGTATGAATTACAGAAGACATTACAGCGTGGTGAGCTATCTCGTTATGAAGTGACGCCAGATATTTACATACACAGAACTTTTTCCACTGGTGTCACGCGAAATCTCAGGTGGCATCAGCATGGGGTCGGTACCAGTGATTATGGAATAATGAGTTATAAAGAACGTGGAACCAAGCGGTCGTAGCCTGATTGAGGTTATGTCCCTCCTATGCCGGAAGATAGTTTTAAAATTTACAGAGAACTGCTTTAAAGCTGCATAATGTAACACATTAAATTACATACACATCTGCTACAAGCAAATGTAAAAATAATGGAAACAGTTTTCATTCAAGCACAGCTATTTTCTTTATAAACACATTTGATAAACTACATGTTTCGGCTAACTACGCCGTCTTCAGGCTATATGCAATTAAAAAGTAATATACAATATGTGTAATAAAATTACATTGTCAGGTAAAATCAAGATTGAATTAAACTTTTTTACATAAGGAGCGTAATGTTCTAAGTAGGATGGTTTAATGCAGCCACGTGTCTCTTTGATAATTTCATGGGTAAAGTACATGAAAATTATAACACACGAAATTACCAACGAGACATATGACTGTATCAAGCCCTCCTACTTAGAATATTACGCTCCTTATGCAACAAGTTGAACTCACTCTTGATTTTATTTCAGAATGTAATTTTATTATAATGTTATATATCACTGTTTAATTGCATATAGCCTGAAGATGGCGTATAGTTACCCGAAACCTGTCGCCTTATAAATTGTATTAATAAATAATACAGTTGTGCTTGAATGAAAATTGTTGCTGTTATTGATACTACGCACAACGGGATGAACAATATAAAGGTAAATGTAACGAGACATACAATAAAGGTACAACGTAACATTGAAGCGCGTTCGTGTAACCATTGTTGCTGTGGAAAAGCAGTAACTGTTACATATTCTGAGTGTGTGACTGTAGCCTTAGTTATCCAAAGCATGCAAAGCGCATGCACCATGTTATATTTTCATCTGTGGCCTCTCTGGTTCTGCAGCATTTTTCTGCTTTATCTCATAAACGGCACGATTTTCGGAAAAAAAAGTTATTGAACATAAAATGTGTTATTAACTAGAAAGTACCAACAGTAATGCACAAGTTTAATACATGACACAAAGTCTTTAGAGGATCACTTTAAATCCGACATGTTTCGGTGACATGTATACCACCATCATCAGGGACAGAGTTCATCCGAAAGCTGGAACACCGCTAGTAAGGTAGTCTATCTTGCTATGTACACATTGTCAGAGTCACTTCACAGAAATTCATGCCCATAGAGCACGGCAGGCACTGTATACGCGCTGCGGAAATCTGCCTGCCGTGCTCTATGGGCATGAATTTCTGTGAAGTGACTCTGACAATGTGTACATAGCAAGAAGGACTTTACCATACCAGCGGTGTTCGAGCTTTCGGTGTGAACTCTCTCCCTGATGGTGGTGGTATATATGCCACCGAAACATGTCGGATTTAAAGTGATCCTCTAAAGACTCTGTCATGTATGAAACTTGTGTATTACTCTTGGTACATTCTAGTTAACAATTCAATAAAATGCACGGTGTAAACGACGCAGTGAAATAAACGGTGTGTTTTGATTTTCTCTACATTGTTGTATGAAACATTTCTAATTCTAAGAAGAATTCAGCAAGATATTGTCATAAGTGTGCATAGGTTTTCATGTAAAGTACCCGTTATTCTTGTCAGGTTTTAACGAAACTTCAGTTTTGTGGACAGATTTTCGAAAAATACTCTAGTATCAAATTTCATGAAAATCCGTACAGGGGGAGCAGAGTTCCATACGAATGGAAGGACAGACATAACGAAGCTAATAGCCGCTTTACGCAATTTTGCAAACGCGCCTAATAAAACTGTAAATGTTCAAAAAGCTACGGTTTTTACAATGCGCCCAATAGGAGATTAATCTGATACGCATACATGCATTAAGTAAATATACATATGATGTAAGAAATGAACAATGTCGTTTTTAAACTAACCCTGCAGTTTATTTTAAGAAAAGACCGGACGAAGAATTGGTGTTGTAGCTGCACTGAACACAGTACACGCGTTAAAGTTTCCTTTTCACTCCTGTGCATTTGACTTGTTCTGTAATTCGACTTTTGTGTTTCGAAATAAATGGATTATGTTCTGTTTTGTGAACCACATTCTCTCCTCCCACAAAGTTGTTTACTTCCCATCTCCACCAGGCGTCGTCGTCGTCATCTTGATGAAAGACGCCAAGATACCAAGCGAAGGCAAACTAATATAAATGTTGCTGCATACATATGCATCGCATCTGACTTCCGCCAGAGGGAAGCAGTTATTGGAATTTCTAATGCGTCCTTGATTAATTTCTTCGTTTTCATGACGTCTCTTGCTCTGTTACATTGCCGCAGTGCAAATGCTTACGTCCTCCGTGACGTGTTGCACAAAGTAGAATGGCTTTCGTCTTTTCCTTGCATTGATTGAGTACAGATTTTTATTGGTTCTTGTGCCGGGATAGTTTCGATTTGCTTCTTAAGCACTGTTTGTCTCGAGTCTTCACATCCCCGCAGCTATTACGCATTTTCTAGTGCCCCGTTTGCAATATAATCTACAGACGCGTTGTGTTCTTTCCTTGTGATTATTTTGTATAACTGAAAGGTACAGGGTCTTCCTTAAAAAGCTGATAGTCGGCCAGCTGGCCCAGAACTGTCTTTGTTTTGTGGAAGTCCCTGTGATAAGCGGCTTATATTCAATGTAAATGCTCACACATTATTTCAGCGCTTAGGTCACCCATGTGGTCGACTTCCCTTGAGGTTCTGTGATTGACATTTTATATAAATTTCTTATTTTTGCCATGCGTGCAACATGTTACGCACATGTCATCCTCGTAATTTAGTCACGCCTAATGCAGTAAGTGTGCAATACGTAACAGGTACCTTCTTCGCACGTCCTAATTATAAAGAAGATTTGTGTCATTGTTTATTCTGTGGAAGAATATGTATTTGAAAATTTCCGTTATCTGAGGTATCGTTGCTGTAACGATGTTTGGGGAGTCATTTCTACTTCCAGTTTCACAGCTTTGAGTGTTTGTCATTATACTGGCTGATTTGTCATTATTATTTTAATATTGGTGGTGATAGTTAGGACTGAAGCCAGGACCTCTTCAGTACTATGCTATTAAGCTGAACACTATACCAGTGTTTGTCAACCAGGGATCCGAAAAACATCATTAGGGTTTCCGCTGAAAATCATGGAATAAATTCATAAAAATTTTGAAATACGGCAGATATTTAAAATTTTCCTCAATATTCCGTGGGCCGAGATAGCGTAGTCTGTATAGCGACTTGTTACGGGCTGAACGGTCCGGCGATCGAATCCCGGTGAGGGCGATATATTCCGCACCCGTCCGGACCGGCCCTGGTGCCCACCCAGTTTCGTATACAATGGATACCGGGTCATTCCCGGGGGTAAAGCGGCCGGTGCGTGGCGTTAACCACCCAACCCCATCTAGCGGCGAGGTTATAGAAAGAGTAGAGCTATACCTAATACTCCCTTCTGTGCCTTCATGGCCTGTTCTAGGGTGAATTTTATTTTTACTTTACCTCGATATATCGCGGGAAGTTTTGTCCGGCAATTGGCAGTACTGGATCAATCTCCGTGCGCTGCCAACTGCCTCTTTGGTTTCTGGCCTGTAAACGTTTTCATAGATACGAGTACTTCGGGATATGAACAATTATTCTAGGGTTTCGTGCATGGAAGAAACGTTGGGAAACACTGCACTAACCATCGCGTGTTTTTATAACCGAAGAAGAAATATGTAAATATGATGACAACCAATGACGTGAAAATGGGAATAGAGCTAACTACCGAAACGATTAGAAACTGACATTGTCCTTAAATAGAACACCTCTCTCTCTCTGTCACTGGCTTCAGAGGCTGTAACTTATAGTCTGAGTTACTGGCAGCGTCGATGAAAAGAACTCTTACAGCTGAGTGACATGAAATACACGAACATGATTTGTCATATTAAGCCGTTCTTTTGACCAGCAATTTACTGACTCTGAATATTGTCAGTGACGCTTTTTGTTTTTTTACTGGCTTTCTAAACTATGAAGTATCATATCTGACTTTTAAGCGCTGCTTATAACGTACACGTTCTTCCTGTTTGTCTGTGACAATGTCAACGTCTACACCGTTGGACGGGTATTTTTAAATTTAGATAAGGTTAGGCTACTGTCACTAAATGTTAAGACATTTCCAGTCTTTGCAAAGTCGATCTACATGAACTGACACTTTCCATGAATATCTATCTACCTCTCTTCGCGCATGATAATAACTTCCTCGTGACATTAAATAACCTACCTCTCTATCGGATCGAAAAATGTTAGAAGTTGCAGAAAAATCACGAAATAAATAAAGTAGTTCTTTGATATGTCATTTTGTAAATTGTGAAACGTTTGATGTCAATACAATTTTATACTGCAGATTCTTACACAAATTTGTCGGAAGTCGTTTTCGATTTGTCCATTTGTTCGAAAGCCTGTGACATAGGATCAGTTTGTGACATTGAGATTGCGCTCTTCTGGGATATTACGCGGCGTCGTGTGGTAATTGTTTACTGACGTTTCGGGACAACGTATCGGCCCCATCTTCACCAGTTAAAAGTCCGAGTTGGGAAGAAAGAAAGAAAGCCAGCAACCTATAACGTAGGTTCATGGAAAGTGCGCCATGAATCGACGTTGTAGGTTGCTGGCTTTCTTTCTTTACTACTCGGACTCTTGACCCGTGTTGATGGGACCGATATGTTGTCCCGAAACGTCGGTAAACAATTACCACACGACGCCACGTAATATCCCAGAAGAGCGCAGATATCTAGATATCTGGGAGCCTCAACTTCCTGGAATCCTAAGGGCCTGTCCAGGCCCGTACAGGGATTGCTTTACCTTTACCTTTACCTTGAAGTATGAATTGAGAAGGGTGCGAAGCTGCGGTCGTGCCTTATTATAAGCCCATAATTTGTGAGGAAGAAATCTCAGGGCTTCACGCCATTTCTATCCCTTGACCTCGAGAAGAAGACGCACGGAATTTATTTACTCAATTAGGACGTTTGGTGCATTGTTGGTACTGTAAAACATATAAACAATTTTATTTTTTATTATCAACGAACAAAACATATAAAATAAAAAGTAACTTCAGATGTATTTTTTACATGCATATTTCCTTGTAGTCATTAATTTGTCTGTTTGGAATCCACCCACCGCAAGGACGCAACATGCAGTACGTACTGCATGGCGAGTCGAGCGAAGTGTTGCAGTTGGTTTCTGCAAATTGTCACTTATTGTTGTTATTATTCCGCTTGTGCGAGGAATAAGCGGGAAGTATTGAATTTACACGCTAACTTCGAGCGCCCTGGAACTGCAGGGGCTGCAGTGAAGGTGCGTATTGTGTGTCTTACCAGTTAAACGAGATGTTAGAATTAGTCAAGGTTAATTGCTTGGAAACTCACGCTCTGTTGTTCGGTGTATAAACACTCACCCACCTTGGTCTGTTTTCGGAAATTTGAATTTTGTTGTCGGAGAGCGTCAGTCAAGCAGGATCCACCAGCATTCATAGTTTCTTTACTTATGAAACAGGACAGTGGGCTCCATACTCGGCAAAGAGAGAATCTGTATGTACGTGTGTACGCAGTGCTTCGAAATAGCAGGGAGACAGATATTCTGCAAAAATATTCAGTGTTCAGACGAAGAATTTATTGTGAAAATAATTCAGTTTAGTCTCCGTGAGACTCCATTGACTTGTTACACCTCAGTCTTAACCGTTGAAAACGTTCTTGAAATTCCTCCAAATTTTTTCTCCTTTTTGCTCGTAGGTCACATTCTTTAGATGTTTTGGATGGTATGAAATCACTTTCCTTTCAGCGCAATTTTTAACTTCGGAAAGAAGAAAAATGTCAGCTAGAGGCAAATGTAGTGGATGCGGTAGGATGGGGGTTGATCTGAGTAGCCCCATTTTGCGCATGAAGTCTTCGAGCTGCAGGTGCATTTTTATAAAACAAAAGCCAGTTTTTGTTTTCATGAAATTCTAGTCTGACCCATCGAATTCTTTACAACAGTCTTTCGTCACGAATGATTAAAACTGTAATTTATGCTTCTTCTTCTTCTGGAACAAATTCCTTGTGAACGATGCTTCTTGAATCGAAAAAGGGATGAATAACATCGTTTCATTTTCGATTTTTCGAAACAAATGGGGTGTGGTCGAGGGGATGATGTTGAACACCGCTTTGACCTTTAACGCTTGGTCTGTTGGTCGTTCGCAGTAACAAATCTAAATACGAGGGTTTACTATCGGCCCCCGTCTCCCCCCTTCTCCGGCTTTCTTCATTTTCCTTTATTGACTGTGTCAGAAACCGAACGAAAATTTTTCGTTTACCCAAATTACCGATTAGTTCTATTTGTTGTGTTTTTCAACATCAGGTTCGCATGCCAACCTTCTGAGAGTCGAACAGCAGCCTTCTGAAATCAAATGACAAGCGCTCAATCATTTCCAGCATTCTCGTAACAACAGGCTTGCAGCGCCTTGGTTCACGTTTACAGTCCTCGCGACCTGTAAATCGGTAATGCCAACAATAAACGTGTGCTCGGGATAAACATTGGATCACTATAAACAGTTTTCAGCATGTTCGGAGTTCGCTGGCCCTTCTTTCAGGTAGACGCACTATTTAATATTGTAGCGCTGCTCCGTTGTGACCGAACACGTTGACATGTCCTGTCACATCACATTGTAACCTGAAATGAGCAGAGCTAATGAAACGTTCTTGTTCGCGCACGTATAAACTGTAATCTTATGAATGTAATCAAAATCGTGTCCTTACGTTCAGCCACATTGTGTGTGTGTGTGTGTGCGTGCGTGTGCGTGTTTTAAGGAATGTCGGTCGATAGGCTTATCAATTATTTTATACAATGCAGTGGGATGCACCTCACTGTCGAGTGCGGATCACTACTTCGTGTTCAGGACGTTTCGGTTTCAATGTTCCGACCAGAGGCCGGCTGTTCGAATTTCTTCCCTGATTTTCTTGTTCCTTTTACACTTATGCCGGGATTGTAAGCATATCCCAAGCTCGGTCACCATTTCTTTATTTCGCGGTTGTTCTTTCTTAATCGTACCGTAATTCGATGCTATATAGTCTTGTGTTATTGAAGACATCGATAAATAAATGAAGATATGAATGACGGTGTTATGGTTTTTCCTACATATTTCGGCCCACTCCGGGTCTCTATCAGGCAGTACCAATAAGTCGACAATTCGAAAAAAGTTACGTAATGTTATTCTACATTAATCATAGAATGCTGTGTACACCTTAAATGCGCTATGCAGTTGCTGTGTAACACATATGGATGTAAAAGCCGTGCTATAAAACTGTACAGTAAAAGATAAAATTAAGTAGGATAAAAAAAACTACAACTTTATTGCCTGTTGTATAATTATTGTGCAGCATTGTATAGCTTCTTTTCTGAATTGTCGACTGATTGGTACTTCTTGATGATGTTTCGGAGTTGGCCGAAACGTGTAGGTGGTTAAATGCAGACAGTTGGGTTCTTGTACCCAAAAAAGTGCATTTATTGGTTGATTATTATTGTGTAATAAAATACGCGGTGATATGTAACTTTATGATATTACTAAAGTTCTTGAACCAAGGACTATGCGATGGGCGCATGGGGGGGGGGGGGGGTGGCAGATGACAAATGCGAGCAATATTTACTCTGAAAATACGGAAGGAAGAGACTGGATTTTGCAGAAATGATTTCAGGTGACTCAGGTCCTATTCGGGTTGTCGTAAACAGGTTAATGAATTTACTGATTACATGAACGGCAGAGAGTTTCTTGACCAGCTGACGAGCCATCCACACAACCAAGGAGGACTGCTGGGTGGAACTGGTTACATTTTCGAATCCGAGAAGTGAGTAGGTGTGATTCTGCACACTGAGAAGTTGTTGAGAAAGGCGTGGTGGGAGAGCGATGTTCTTGTTAAACCCTCCGACATTCTCATAGGGGCTGCTCAGTTGTACACGTAGTAAATAAAGAAATCAATGCGTGTGCCCCAAAACTTTGCATCTGTGCCTACTTAGTACGTGGGAAGTGGAAACTAATAGTGGGCTGTAAGCTTAGATTTAGGCTAATAATACCTAAACTTCGCCCTGTTGAGTTTATTTATTTTTTTCGCAAGCCATATTTTGTCCACCCCTGGAGTAGAGGGCACGGCGTCTATACGTCATTATGTAATTAGCTTAATAGAACAATGAATATTCGTGGAGTCCCCGTCACTATATATCACGTCGACCTACAGAGACACCAGTGGTCAGTGTAAGAACATTCATGAGTAGGCGTCTGTCAAACTCTTGTGTTATGGAAAGGCTGGGGCTGCGTTTGTTTACAAGAATCACGTTAGGAGTACATTGCAGAACTGTAAACTTAATTGCTACAATGTGCAGTTATGAAATTAGTCATTTCGTTGTTGTTCGAAGTCCCTTCCCACAATAAATTGTACATGTGCAGTGAATCTCACTTGGCGTTTGCTGTTAGTCCACCGCGCAGTGTTGAGGCGTTTCGATAGCAGGATGTTCGAAGCGTTGTAGCTTTAAACTTGCACAAGAGTCACTTCTTTCTAATCTGCGGCCTGTTAACGACTGTCAACATTCGTGTTTTTTAACTCTTTCAATGAAGTGCCCATAAGGTATCTTCAGTCCTATCAAATTCCCACCTATTCACCATACACGATAATCTTCCATCTTAGAACCATTGAAGATGAAAGAGCGCCGTTTCAAAGTCCAAGAATCGAAGAAACGTGGAAGCAATCACACGTTTGTGTTAGACCTATGTATGGGACTGTACTGTGCTTCATCAATCCATCCCAGGACCCCCCCCCCCTCCACTTCCTCACATGCAGCTGGTCAAAACTTTACGCGCTGCAAGACGGTGAGGGTGAAACAAAACAGGGCCAAATCTGTATTCATGTACTCTTTTTGTCGAGTGCCTCTGGTATTCGACAACTGAAATAACAATTCCATTCATCACCTGAAATACACCGTTGCTTTAATATTTTCACTTACTTAGAAATACGTCACGTTTCGTTTCTCGTTATGAATAATTATCAAGGGTGTTTTATACAGAAAAGTTGTTTAATAACCTTCTTAAGATCAGTTACATAATCATCGGAAAACATTTTCACATCATTGTGGAACATGTATCGTAAACATTATATCATAGAACATATCGCTTTGTAGGCGTGCCTATTTATTTCATTCTAAAAGTAATCTATAATATTCAAAATACTAAATTTTTACAGTTGTCCTGACCGACCGAAATACGATAATGTTCATTGACTTGTGACATTCAATTGGTTCGTGATTTAAATTTTGCTGTAACAGAATTCATACCCCTTATTAACATACGATATGTAATATCATTCAGTTGCGTAAAAATTGTAGTATTTTTTGAGGGATGAAATTGTGTTTATATTCTGTTAAATTCATTCGTGTAACCTCCATATATTACAGAAATTATAATTTCATATCACATGAAGCTCTGACGGTCCAGCTAATGCCAGAATACTGTCATGAAGAAGATAACACACGCTTCCTTGTTTATTTTCCAAAATTAATCATTAACAAGTAATTCTATCGTTCGACGCTGCATATGCCGAGCATTTGATGAGCTGTTGTTTAATAAATCCGAATTAGGATTGAGGTATTCTGGGTTTTACGGTGAGTAGCAGCACTAATGATTCCAGACGTTTCGAAGGAACGCTGTATATCCATAATCCTGCTACTGAGCGTAACAGCCCAGAAGACCTGAGACCTCAACACCAACAGTGTGGAAACCTCAAGTCTCGGAAACCAGAATTAATCTATCAAGCATACGTTCCATTTTTTGAGCTGTTCTGATGAACATTTTTATGAATGTCACATTGCCCAGTGGTTTCGATATGAAATGCGTGAATCCGTATTCTTTTCTCATCGCAGAGTAGATCATCATAGACCACACTGACGTGTGAATTACTCATGGCGCCGTAAGTTCTGCTGTTAAGTGCGAAGTCTCAAGTAAATATATTTGCTTTTTTTTGCCATTAATTTCAGTAGTCTCATGGTTGCATTCATGACGTGGATACGTGGATGAATATTTGAAACCTAAATACTTCTTGGCCTGTTATTTAGGTCCTGTACAATGAGTACCGGATAATTCTCGGGGGTAAAGCGGCCGGGGCGTGGCGTTGACCACCCACCCCATCTAGCGCCTAGGTTAAGGAAAGAGTAGAGCTATACCTCTACTCCCCCTCTGGGCCTTCCTGGCCTGTTCTAGGGTGAACTTTACCTTTACCTGGTATTTAGGCATGTAGGGATGAACAAATCTGCCAAACATTTTAGCTAGGCTGAAATTAACCAATTTAATGGAATCCATCCTGTTGTATCTAATCCTCATTCACATAGATACAGATAATTCCGTCTTAACACAACATTTTAAGGTTATTTTCAAATGCTACATGTTTCGCTCAAAAACGAGAGCGCCTGATGATGATGGTTTTCGATCGAAACAGGTAGCGCTTGGAAATAACAAAAAAATGTTGTGTTAGATGGACTAATCTATATCTATATGAATGAAATGAACCACTGCCTCAATTCGATCCTATAATCTCCTTATGTGAAACACAGGTTCCTTCATAGCGTCGCGCCACTTCTTGCTGGTGTCTCCCCCCCCCCCCCCCCCCCCACAAGGGCTGGTTATGTTGTTGTATTTGCTCCGCAGGGACTCGTCTGGGTCACGGTATTAATTGGGAGTGGATTATTCCAATTAGCACAGAGTTGAAGGAGACACTGTACACAGTACTGTAATTGCCGAGGTCGTGTGAGAAAGCAGCGTCCGCGTCCGTGTCTCGCGAGAACCTTCCGCGGTTTCTAGGCCTGTTACCGTGTGCAAGTTGATTCACCCTTCAGCCTGCGGTCACCACGTCTATCCGAACAGAAAACATTTTAAGAGTTTTTATTAAAAGAATGTTTTATTCATGTAAGCGATTTAAATGTACATTTGTTGGTTACTGCGTTGTACAGAACTGCATTACGTTTGAGTTGAAGAATAGAGAAGAGGTAATAAAAATTGTATCAGACATAGAAGTATAGAAATATAAAATGGCAGTAATATATTGTTCTACACGCCCATTCATACAGTAAGGAAAATAGAATGATAGGCAACTAGGTGGAGAATGGTAATAACAAGGAATTATGGTAATTATTATAATAAAGTATCAGTATAAATGTTTAAATAATAATTACCGTTGTTATTATGAATGTCTCACCCCTGCTGTTTGCTGTCAGTTGGTCTGTCTGAGTTTTACTGGAGAGAGCAATCGGCGATAGATGTGTGTAATGAACAAGGTTTCTGAGTAACTTGAATTTTTATAATTTCTTATGATGAAGCATATTTTAACACTTCAGTGTACCAGCCTTCAATGATTTTATATCTTTTGTTTCAGCGTGCAGCCCTTTCAGGATATAAGATTTACAATCAGATGAGACTACTTCGACAGAATATTGTATGTAGTACACGTTACCCCGTCTCCGTGTTAGGAACTTCATATTTCGCTTAGAAACACTGGGCCTTCTGGTCTGGTTATATTTAATGTTTGAGAATGTTACGGAAAGGTTATATTTGACTGTCCGTGGTTTTTCAGTCGTAGACAGTGTTGCCGTGGTAGTATAATAACAGTATAGAGTTTATAATATGAATAAGGCTTGTCAGAGTTTGTAAACTGTGGGGTGTGCATGGAAAGCCTGTACAAATATGGCCGATGTATTTACATAGTATTTACTAATAATGCCACTTGGCGACGCTGGGTTCACGGTAACAAAACCATTAGTTCAACGCAACTAAAGCTGCATAAATTAAATTTTTGACAAAGGTAGACTACCCACTGGAACTTAGATTTCACTCTTGTTTCTAGATGGAAGCAGCAGGCACCCAAAACATTAGAAAGCGACCTTCCAGACTGTACGGTGTCATGAAAGACAATAGTTTCATAGCATTGATTTTGTCGTGAAACCTTGTAATTATTTACATGCTACAGCCTTACTGCTAACTACAGATTTTAATCCAGAATTTTACTAATGTTGTGTCTCCTTTGTTTCAGGTAAGCATACATATCCTTACAACACAGACCGTTGCGTCTCGTCTCCGGGGGCAGAGCGTTTGATTGAGTTTAGCCTTCACCTGCCAGGAGATGACGGAGGTGAGATGTGAAAGGGGATGCTGGCTGCAGACTCAGGTTCTGTTTTCTGCTGGACCATTTCATCTTATGCTCTCTCCCCTCTCGTGGTCACAATAAAAAAAATAAAGAAAAGGCGAGTGGAAGGGAAGTAAGAAGGCTGGACTTGCCTCTCCTTTCTTCTCCTCGTGCTTGGAATTCCCGATGCCTTTATTATTAGAATGCTCTTAAAGAAGATGAAACTGGTCAGCACTTTGCCTGTATCTCAGTTGGTCAAAAGCTTAATTTTATGGCGAGATGCGACGTTACATTTCAGTTTCTAAGAATTGATTTATTAAGAATTTACTAAATCTGAACGCTTGCCACAAAGAGATGATTTCTTAGTTCCCAGTTCCGAAATTTTAATTTGCTTGTCTAAGAGTAGTGATGCAATAAGATACAGTGACACTGAGACACAACAACTGACAAGTTTCTCGCTCCGGGTAGATTTTATTTCAAGCCTACTGTGTCTTTCCACTGTGTTGTTGTGTATAACTCGGATCCATTTCAGCGCTTTTGATTTTTTACACTCACTACTGCTGAACACGGATTATGATTTGTGTTAATTCTATGTATTTGTCGTAATGCTGTATCCTTTACCACTTGCTGAAAGAAAGAGGGATGCAGTACTTTGCCTGTCCAAAGCAATGTTTGGACTTCATGTAACAAATACCGGCAGTTCACGTGTGGTAATATTCTCGTCTGATGGTCAATGTGTGTTAAAGAAGCCACAGTTTACATCAAATACGGCAGAAAATGTTGACATCAATTAGCGGTTTAAAAGTGGAAAGTCGTCCGTGTGACGCGGACGAGCGAAATGGTACACAGAAACGATGAATGAGGTATATGTGCATGTGCGTATATATATATGTGTGTGTGTGTGTGTGTATCGGTCAGACTGTTTTGTGAATGAGACTTGTGAAAAAGGAAACTAGTCACGTTGTGAGGTCACTGCCAGTATCTCCTCATAAGTAAAATAAATTTCTCGTGATCGAATTGTCCGTGAATCAACAAATAAAGAGTGAAAATTTGCGCTACAATTTGTAACAGCACAATTAAAAAGATCCCTTCCTTGTGTCACAGAAACTTTAATCTTACTGATTTAATTTTTGTTTATCTTATATCTGAATTAGACTGAATTTCAACATGTTTTGGTTGCTTTACCCGATTATTATTACAAATTTTAATATTTAAATCGTACAAGAATATTATCATGTGGATCTATAAGTGTTTAAACATGCGAGTACGCTTTACTTATTTTTTAGTATAACTTGAACTCTCCGAGTAAGTTATTTTGTATATGTAAGTAAAGAAGAAAAAGAAGAAACAAACTGACCCCAATACCCAGTTCAGTTACATTGCGGACACGGTTAATACAGTGTTGGAAAGTTATTCACACTTCATGGAATCATAAATTATTTATCCTTGTATTTCGTTAAATACTTGCCATAAATGCTTTTGATAAAAGTTACAGATTTAGTGATATCCGCACTTACCTTTGTGTTCGCAAGTTCCGTACTATAAGCTGTTGTTTTTATAAAACGGATAACTTTCGATTTGAGCTGCATGTGAAGTACGGTTTACGTCACCAGTACGAACCTACCAGAGTCTCTCCACAGCTTAACGGCAGGGGCGAAAAATTTTATTTCTCTACTCCATATTGTTTACACCGGCTATGGGACCTTCTCAGCCTCATATTAATGGGTACCGGTGGCCTGTTTCCTTTGGGGGTGAAGCGGCCACCGGATCTTGAAGCTGACCTGTCACTTCCATCCAGTTAAGACTGAATATAACTACATTTTTACTTCCCCATGTGGCTTCATGACGTACAGTGACAACCTTTACCTTTAGCTCACTTTGACGCAGACACCTTTCCCCTTACTGTACGGAACATGCGGTCAGATGTACGGACATACAGAAACGGACACACCATTTCACGTTCACTTTACAACATGAGGAACAAAAGCGGAATAATTTACTGTAGTATTTTCCACGTGGAACAAACATTTTATATGTGTAATGTTAGGACACGTGTTTGGGGCCTTATGATCTTGTCGAACGATCTGCGCCTTTTTCCTTACCGTGAATTCGCGTGGCAGCAGTGCTTTATGTTGTAAGGTAATTAGCCCCGTTTATAAACGTGTGACACTCGGGCAACATTATGTTAAATTTTCATGCCGAGTTTCATGGCAACAGACTGGCCAATTCAAAAGGAAACGGACGCAGACAGCATACGTTTCTCTTTAATAGGGCTATTAAATCCGCCGAGACAACGCAATTCTAAAGCAATGCGGGACAGGAATCACTATGGAGAGACATGTTTCACTTAACGACTTTCTCATTTGCGAAGATTATATAGCGTCAATGATAGATGAATGAAATACGAGTATAGAGCATTCTTAATGCCGGAGTACTCGGAAAAAAAAACCTGTCCTAGTGCCACTTCATCTACCACAAGTCCCAAATGGACTGGCCTGGTACTGGATACGGTCCTCCACGGTGAGAGGCCAGCGCCTAACCGCCTGAGCCATGATGAGGCCTTGAGGGGCATGGGAACGCAAGAGAAATTACTCGAAAATGCCAACTAAGGGTGGTAAGTGGAGAGTGCGGGCAGGGCTGTTAATGGTTGTGTACTACTGAGCTATTCATGCTTATGAACTGTGCATCCAGCAGCCCTTATTCGAGCAAGCTGGTGTAGGGGGATTTCTAACTTTGTGTTCGTCATGTACTTTTTTTCTGTTCTCGGCTATATGACTCAGTTCCTTCGTGATTTTAGCGAGTCTGTAATTCAATAAATTAATCCATCGTACTTCTTTCTGGATATAATACTTTAGTCTAAACTTATTAAGTTCATCGCAACGAATCATTTACATTTTGTACTTTCCTGTTGCTTGTACAGATCACAAGAATCACAATACCGCTCCATCTTACTGACAGCTACTGTTTCGTTCATTTCTGTGTTCTTTCGATTTACTTCTAAAATCCGTCGGATCTAGTAAAATGAGGTTTGCGGTAACACGAAAACTGAGAAATGGCACAATGACTCATCTGTCGTTACGATCCGTTCAGCCGCCTTCGTCATTTAAAGAAGTCCACTAGCGAAAGAAATGTCTGTCGTTTTAATGCATAGTTTAGACGTGCATGTATGAAGGGATTGTGAATTATTTCGAACGTAATTTATTTTCAGAACTTGTACGAGTAATTTGCATTATTATTTTTCCTGGTAATGGAAATTGTGAGTGAACAGAGGCATTCGAGTAAATCCTATTTGTATAAACCAGTGAGGTCGACTGTTGTGAATGTCTGCAATTTCATTAGTCACATCGATGCTAGCAGGAAGTGAACTGCGAATTATTCCATTTGGCTGGAGTGCATGAATTTAATAATCAGTCTGTAGTTTAAGGAGCTAGATTGATTATGAGATGCATAGAATTTTATTTTTTGTTGTAAACCTGTTTCGATACTCATTCCCATAGTTTGTCATATACTTCTGTTAACGTAACATGTAACATTATCGTATGTATACTTGATACTGCCATCGCTAAATTATCTATAATTCCTAATATTAAATACTTATTACACCCCAATATCTGCTGCTTCATTAAGCCGCGATGATGTAAAATCTACCAAAAAGCCAGACTTCAAGTTACACCAAATATTTAGACTTATTAGGCATAAAATTGTGATGTTGGTAACCATGGCCTGGTATATTGCAGTTATCATGTCAAAAACCTTTGGTGCCTCATCTAGAAAATACACAGACCCTTCTAGATTCTTGATGAGCACCCCGTTGTTCAACGCTGTGTAATGTGTGCATTTGTTAAGTCATCAGTAAAGGAGTCAGCACACAATACTGCAACGGTAAGTGTTAAATTGTAGATTGTAATCACACTTTCTTGAGCTGTTTACGGAATTGTTCGCTGTCTGCCACAGAAAACAGCAAATAACGCAGGGTTTTATTTCTAAACGTCGGTAGGTATGGTACTACGGCAATTGTATCTTCTCCGCAGCCAATTCACAAATTGCTTTATCCAGGAATTTTGAACGTAGCTACATTTTCGTGGTGTTTACTTTGGCACTAGTTTGTGCACCAGGAAAATGTTGTGAGCCGTGATGTCATTGCTGCTAATATTACACGCCATGTTGTGCCAGTAACGAAGAACGAGGGCTAGGAACGCATAAAATAAACACTTAATAATTGGAACTGTTTTTCTTGGTAATGTGTTAATATATTTTGCCCAGTGTCATATGCCACTGACACCATTACATGCTGTCAAGGCAACAAGGCATGTGAAAAACACATTCCATGAAATTTGTGTATTTGTTACACTCTTTTGTGTAGCATATGCTTAGGTAATGCCGGATGAGTTGATGGCCTATATGTCTTAGATTACTAACTGCGCATAATGAACCCAATTTTCTGCCTCTCACGTTATACTGAGTTTTAATCTTAACAGTATTTGTTGCAAATAAATGTACTCGATCGAACTAATGAAATGGCGTGAAAATGCAGACCACCAAGGTACATTACAAACGGCGGGCAAAGGCCTTCGTAATCTTATTGTCAGTCTGAGGTAGTAGGTTTGCTTTAAGGCCTAAATGAAGAAATTGAAAATACGTAACTTATATGCGTTAAAAGAACACATGCAAAGCTTTGCTTTACGTTTAGCCAGAAGAGCAGTTTTGTATGCCCCAGAGAATTGAATATTTTATGGCGACTAAATGTGATAAAATCTTCTGGCGTGGAGACAGAAACGCTTTTCGAAACGCTGGAGGTTTGTTTAAATTGAGGCTTCTGATCGTCCGGGAAGATACTTTGCAAAATACGAATATTATTCACTGATTTCGTTCCATTTTGGGTATGACGCATTGTAGATCTTTATGTGCGTTGCCTTCATCTTCAACTTATCCGCAACGTTCTTACTTATGTACCAATCAACACGGCATCAAAACCCAGAAGACTGGAATCTTTTATCAGCTCCTCTGTGAGAACAATAATTAAATAAAAAATAGCATTATTAAAGCAAAATTAAAGCTTTCTTGGAGACGAGATTGTGAGCGGTTCTGCTACCATTTTTACAGAGGAAACGCTATGCCACTAACAGTGTGAAAACAGAAGCGGAAATTTATATTCGTGCATGAAGCGCCATTACAACTTAAATCCATCAGATCTGATATTAAACGTATTTCTGATCATCAGAGAACTAAGTAGGGTCTGTACCTATATTTATGTCTCGTCATCGGGGTCACGACTAGTAAATGCCGTGAAAATGTTGCTAACCTGAGATATTTGCGAAAGACACTAAGAAATATAAACTGCGTGAAAGCAAAAATTAAGACCAGATTAAATTCGAGGAAAGCCTGCTGTTGTTCACTGCAGAATGTTTTGTCTCCCCTTTTGCTAATCAAGAACATGAAAGTTCATGTATACAGGACTGTAATTTCGGTTGTTGCTTAATATGCATGTGAAATTTGGTCTCGCACATTTAGGGAAGAAAATAGGTTGAGACTGTTCGAGGATTGGATACTGAGGAAGATATTCGATCCTAAGAGGGAAAAAGTAACAGGAATGTGGAGAAAATTGCATAATGAGGAGCTTCATGATTTGCATTGACTACATATTATTCGGGCGAATCGAGGAGGATGAGCTGGTCGGGCATACGGCACGCAGGTGAGGTAAAAGAAATACTTTCAGGGTTTAGGTTTTAAACCTGTAGGAAAGAGGTGGCTTGGCAGACCTAGACGTAGATGGGAAGTTAATATTGAAGAGGATCTGGAAGAAATAGAATGAGGTGGCGTGGGTGTGGCTCAGGACAGAGTCAAGTTGCGGGCTGTTCTGAACACGGTAATGAAATTCGAGGAGTAGTTAAATATAGGAAATTTCTTGACTACATTAGGACTTGTTGGCTTCTGAGGAAAGACAGTACTCTGGAAGTTCGTTTTTAATCGACGGGTAACCTACATTATGGATTTGATTTCTTGTTGTTCTGATTTTTGCTGTAGAAAATTGTGAGTTGGCTGATGTTACGGACCACCACGTTGTCGGTGTGTGACCGAGACAGATGGAGCATGCTGACATCCAGCGTCTCATCTCAGCTGTTCGAATCCCTTATTGCCTGTTCCTGTGTACAAGAAAACATGAGTGTGATGTGAAAGTAAGCCAGTAATGACTTCGTGAATGAGAGAGAGAGGACGTGAAGGAGATTGATATGTCTAAATGTAATTTACAGGAGCATTCTCGAATGTGTGTTCTGACAAATGTGAAGATTTGCCTTTTCATTCCGAACATTCTTTAAACTTAGCTACAAAGGGACGAGGAGAAACGACATCTCGTTAGGACAACGTCGCACTTTGCCACTGAGGAGGAAACAGGCCGAAGAAGTAAGCACTCATCAGCTAATCATTCAGAGTTTTCTGGGGTGATGTTTGATTCTAATGTGCAGGCAGTGACGAAATCTGAGTTCAGTCTTATGCATTACTGAAGAAGATGAGGCTATGAATGTGTTAAAGAGGCATGTGTACTGTACTCAGTTTGCAGATACAGCTGTGTACCGTGAAAATACGTAATTAAATCACTCGTGTTCTTGTCCAAATACCGAATGCTGTTTTCTATCTGTGGGGATGTAGTTAGTACTGATCTTGCTAACTAAAACCAAATTAGCCATGGTGCAATAGTTTGATAATATGTAGAGCCATTAATAATTACAGAATTTAAGTAAGTCTGTCTGTGACCGACACTGGCAGGTTGAAGTGATATTTGTGATTAAGTTAGACGAATAGCATTAGAAACACTATAATCAGTCCGAAATCATGTATCATAGCCGTCATGGCCTGTAATTTTCAGAATACTAAAGATGATGTAAACGCTGTAAAATCGTTGTTTTTGCACTTGTTTTGTATGGTTGTAAAACCTGCTAGTCTTTTACTATGACGGAGAAGACATAAGTTATATGAGTATGAAAATGAAGTCCTTAGAAAAATATTTGTACCCTATCTGATAGAGATGGGGCAAGTGAACGAGCCTTTCAAGATATTACGCAATGAGTTCTTTGCACGAGCTTGTGAGGGGTAGGTCTAATGTTTCCCCTCACGCCCCCAATGGCGCAACAGCCCCTAGTGGGCCAGGGCCTCCTCATTATCGAGGCTTCGCGATCACACTCAGACACACCACACTCGGTAGGACTCCTGTGGACGAGTGATCAGCCCGACGTAGAGATATCTACCTGACAACACACAAGAGACAGACATTCATGCCCCGGCGGGATTCGAACCCACAATCCTATCAAGCAAGTGGCCGCAGACCGACGCCACTGACCGTGCGGCCACTGGGGATCGGTAGGTCTAATGTTACTGCAGTGAAATACTGGTGGTTGCGATGGACTGAGAATGTGGCTGGAGTGGGAAGACGAGTATTCGTGCTGAATACTGGACCGAGAAGGAGGTGCGAAGTGTTTGGCAGATGGTCAAAATCATGTCTTGTGGCAAGCTTTGATGTTGACCTTGTTAAACCTTCATTTGTTGCAGAACGTAATAGTGACAGGAATTTTTCTTTTGGTTATTTAAGGCTGAAGATGTCCAATCTCCGAAATGAATTAGAATGAGAGGTGGTGCGCAGAGTAAACCAGAGTCATGGCGTATACATAGAGGACAATTTGACGGTGACAATAGTGCATAATTTATAGAAAAACGGGTAAACTTTTAATGCGTATGTCGTGTATTAGATTTGCTTCTGATCTGTAATCAATGCGGAGCAAATTTAGACTACGCATCTTACTTCGTGACAAATCTTCAATGCACAGAAC
Organism: Reticulitermes speratus; assembly: GCA_021186555.1. Classification (NCBI taxonomy): domain Eukaryota; kingdom Metazoa; phylum Arthropoda; class Insecta; order Blattodea; family Rhinotermitidae; genus Reticulitermes; species Reticulitermes speratus. Next base: position 30,423,641 of record JAJKFL010000003.1, on the reverse strand, counting down.
TTGAGGCCTAAGTGAATGTCCATTAGTATGGTAGAATTAATAGAGAGTTGTGTTGTATCACGCATACTGTATGTGTATGTAACTGTGAAATGGACCAAACGCAGCCGTCGAGTGATATCGGGAGCCTGATGTACATGAAATCAGTCTGTGAAATGTTAGTTTTTGATAACCATTCGACGCGGCTGTCAGCTCGAGAGGATTTCGTCGGATAAATATGCCTACTTCATACTCTGGAAGTGCCATGTTGACCTGGATCTCGGTTAGGCCTATCCTGACTCAAATTGGACCATGATTTCTTGGTAGTTTGGCCCAGAGAATAGTAACTGTACCGACTGAGCTGTTACGGATCTCCTCTCTCTCTCCTAGGCGTAAGTTATGTCGGTAACTTTATCTTACTGTTGGTCATTTAATTTAAATTTATAGGCGGCGGGAACCTGTTTCAACGCTACAAAAAAACAATTTTTACTCAAAGGCAATGTCAGTTTCAGTTACTTCTTAGACAAAAACAGTAATTATTGTCCTCAATTTTACCAGCCAGATTAACTTCATGGTCAGTAACTGTGCTTTCTTGGATGAAAGGACCGGACTTCAGTCGCTCTGTTTGTAACAAAGAAAAGCAGCCACATATGCGTATGTTGTTTGTACAGAACCTGGTGTTGATTCATCCTGTTAATTGGACTGACCTTGACGTCACTGACCTGTTAATATGCACCATTAAGTGACGAGAGAGCGGCTATTCGTCACCCATCTCGCATTCCTCAACAAATAGATCTAAGACAAACAGTGAATGTAGAAACGCGGCCTTAATTGTCCGTCGTAAAAAGCACGAGAAATTTCTCGGAACAGAATTAGAAACGAAAATTAAAATACTTTACGTCACACCAAAAGTACCTTTTAAATGTTTTACCGAGCCGTGAGAATTTAATTATTGGGATATGGAAACGCAGGAAGAACCATAAATTAAGTTTCTGCTGGGTATTACAAGACCAAGTGAAAGACAGACATCAGGCAAGCCCGTTTTAGCCTACACATTGCTAATTCTTGTGCCATTTCGACAGTTACGACCTCTCGTGCGAGACAGTGCGTTTCAGGATTTCATATTTCGAGTGACAAATCGACTCGAAAATGTTTGTACATGTTTATTGTTGTCACGTGTGTTCAGGTGCTGCACGAGTTCTGAATTGGTTGAAGGTGGAGCGTTTTTTTTTGTGCTTTGATAAAAAACTTTTCTTCTAAGTGACAACTTATGGTTTTTATACAGACACTCCTCCAATTCCGCAATTTAAAGTTACGCAATTTCAGATACGCAATTTTTAAATAAAAACTGGAACAATAACGTTTTTGAAACGTGCCGAATTTTTCCTTGAGGGAATTAAAGCCTAATGAGACGAAGGTGGTGGAAGAATACTGCTGGGCTATAGCACAGGCGCCGGGGCGGCAGCTGCGTCCGATAAGGTTCCAGTGTGTTGGAATTTGTGTTTCAGCTGGACTCCCTTGTATACAGAAGAGATGACTGACCATATGTGTACTCAATACAGACGCGCAAAATTTGACTTGCGCCAGACCTGCGGAACGTAACTGCTGCGTACGTCGGGAAGTATTCGAGATTTAGAAACAGTTCATCTTCCGTTCGTATTCATGCAATAGTGTAATATACTATTTGATTTAAACTTGAAATCTATCCATTATTCCACGAAGTGTATTTTTATTACGTATGAACTCCACAAAAATTATTTCCCATACGGCTTTAGCCTGTTGGTCATTGTAATGTAGACGGACTGTGTTCTCTCTGAGGTACGAACTGAAATTTGATGTGATCCAGCTGAATTTAAGTACTCAAAGTGTCCTTTGTCGTCTGCTTCTAGCTTATTTTCTTTCCTTAAAAGGAAAGAAAGTCATATGAGATCTCCATGGTCTGTTTGTGAGGGTGTGGGCGCCCTGTTTCAACCGCTGAATAATTTGACCGATTTTCACGAAACTTGGTACGAACGTTTTTCCGGTGTTCTGGGATGTGATGCTGCGTTGCACACAAGAAACCGCAATTCTAACTAGTAACTGCCGTACAAAATATAATAATAATAATAATAATAATAAATAATAATAATATCAGTAACAATAACAATGTAGTAACAGGTCCTTTGGACTGTGGCAGAGAAAAGTGCGCTTTATAAGTTCTCGTCAGAAGGCCGTCCTCATCTTCCTTGTCAGTAGTTCTTCTAATCATCTCACAACATTATTATCACAAACATCTCCGACACCATCCGTCATGGAACCCACCCGAAAAGGAACCGTGTGTGCATCTTCTTGCATGCTGGAAATTGAAGGGGGATGCACTAGATAACAACTGTCTGGACAAGTTGCAGTACAGACTAAGAAATGAAGTTCAGCTACACTTTTCGGCTCTTTATTGAGCCATCTTCAGTTTATAATTATTGTGTTTAGTAATGCCGTATTATGTCTGCTTGCAGTAAGATATCAACGGACCCCACTATTTTGTTCTTGCTTCCAGACAATATACAGTAAACTGTTACTGGGCAGCAAGGCTATATCTTTAAGTTTTCCCTCTTCATTTTTCCCCCTGCCTTGCTTCCTTCCTACCTAGATCCGCAAAATGAATCTCGTCTTTAAACAAGCAGAACTGGGTTCCCTGGTGGCACAACAAATGAAGCCTGAGGAAGTAAAGAAAGTGAAACCCTTGGATACTTTTCCACAGAGTTTCGATGAGTTAAGGTGACCAGCGGACGCTTCAGAAGTTTTTCAATCTCCCGTGCAAAAACTTCATAATTTATACTTACACAGAGACGAAGCGTGCGTCAGTTTTGTTTTGTTTCTGTGATTTTTGCTGATTCAGTATAGATTCTATTGCTCAATTTCATAGGTTCCCTGTGAGGCTGTGTAGTCAGCGGTTTAATTGCGACTAGCTTATTTCTGTGTCCTGCTTGATCACAGACTATTTCGTCAGCAAATGTAATCAGTGACGTCGTCTGTATAGTATCTGTAGTATCTTGTGCCCCCCCCCCCCCCCCACCTTCTGCTTTAAATTGTGTAAGCACTAGCAATTATTTTCTGGTTTCTATTTGTGGTTCACTGGTAATTGCGCTCAATTTGGTCTTGTCTTTTCTTTGAGAGATTATGACGAATTCATGTGTGCCGACGAATTTATCTTGAGCACTGTGCGTGCGTGTGATGTGCATGCTGTGTTATGTAAGGGTGGTGGTTAACTGATTATGATAGTTGCAATTTTAATATTAGCCATTGATAAGATACTGATAAGAGTGAAATATACTTTTGTATGATAGTTGCATTTGTGGAAGGACTTGTTGAGCTTAAACATGGGGCATCATCTGGACAAGATCCGAGTCATACTGTGTCACAAGTTTGAATTTTTAAAGTGGAGCTGGTCGACTTGTATGTCCTCCCTCTAATAAATGCATCAAGTGGCAGAAATTAAAAAAAAAAGAATTTTTCGGTTACATTTGGCCATGTTTTCAGTGACGACTGAATTAGATTTACACTACTGAAACTGTCGCTTATATAATAACGTAAATGTCGTCGAATGGAGGTTTTGTTTCTGACATAAATTATTTGTATGCCCTGCCGTTGCTAGTTTAACGCCCAAAATGCAGTCGAATCACGATCCGCTCTTCAATTGATCTGATTCGTTACATTTTGGGAGAGTCGTTTTTGCGATACATTGAGACATTGTAAGACGAATCGTAATTATCGCTTTTATTACTGTATTCTGAAGCTGTTTTCGAAAATGTAAAGCTTGCATGAAATGAGACAACGGAACTACTGCGAACGTGGAAGTTATTAACGACGATCAAATACTTCAATCGCTGTGATAAGCGATAAGTGTCCGGGTTCGCCACGATATGCGGTTGTTTATGTATAAAACCAAATGCGCAGGTTAAATAATATAAAAATACGATATGCAGTATTTAAAATGGAAGTACAGCGGTACGTAATTTTATTTTTCCTATTAGCAGTTCCGAGAGGCTGCTATTCGCTCCATCTGGTGCAGGTCTGCACAGTACACTGAGGAATTATACATCTTTCCCGTAAGTTTGCTTTATTCCACAGATTCTCTTTGTTAGTCGTCGCGTGCTTTGCAACATTAAATTTGGTGACCCAGTGGCTACACTGAAAATATGTGCCTAGTAACAAGGTTTTTTAAAAATAGTATTTGAATGTTTCATTTATAAGCATTTGAAATTTTAGATTTTCGGAATAAATGTTAACGTTCGCAGTATATCATATGCAACCTCGTGTAGTTATCCTGAATGTGGAGGTTATGGGGGATGGCTTACAAGACAAACCCCTTGCAAGGGCATTCATGATACACAAGTATACAAAGTTTCCATTTCTATCAGCACAACTAGCCAACCCAACAAGGAGAGCTTGCATGAATTATGGTCTTGGAAACGAGGTTGAGGGAGTGGAGGCGGTTGGGGGTTTAGCGTATACCATTATTATACTTTACACAGTGCGGTCGTGCTAGCCAAACAAACGTCTCTAGTAGGAAAAGTAGCCACAGTGTGGCCTCTTTCAGAATTCCGGACGAGTGCGTCTGCCGTATTATCCTCGACGTCGTGTGCAAAGTTAGTATGTAACTTTTGTATGTTGCATATATGAAAACAGTTTTCTAGCAACAGGACAAGAGCAGGCCAGCATCAGACACAGCAAGTGGCGTTCTAGTAGTAGTATACATATAACATTTTGCTGAGTCGCATAGCAAAGACAGACTCACATACTAGTTCTCTGTTGGAGTTAATTTAATGCATTGCTTTCTCTGTCTTTCTCTTCCGTGTGAGATGAAGAGATTAAACTCACCCCTTCTCCTTTCCTCTTTAGATAAAATGTAAACCCTCACATATTCTCTCTCACCCCTATGTAACTGTACCTACAACACACCCCTCCCATCCTTCACCAACCCCAGGCTGCTCTTGCTTATACTCTTTGCTGCTACTTTGTTAAAACTGAGTCAGTGTTTTGCATGAGACATATCTCATCCCTTGTCTCCCCAAGTGCCTGAATATATCCACTGCGTTGTTTTTGGCAAAAGTGTTCTAAACAAGAGCTTTGTAAAAAATACATATGACTATTCGGACTTGATTTATGATAAGTATATTTTTTATCTATGGCTCTCACACTTGAGGGTTTCATACTGATAAACGTTGCAACAACGGGACCTAGCAGGCAACAGGATTCGTCTTCAATTCGAAGTAGGCTGTACTTTGCACTCAAGACAGGCGCAGGTAACGTTAGATGGCACCAGGAAAAGCAGAATGGGCTTACTGTGCAAATAATTTTACAGCTTAATTATTTGCTGTCTTTCTGTATTAGTGACTGCCGTACAACATTAAATGTAATTATATCCACAACAACTTCAACAGAATAACAGCACACCGCCTACTGTTACATTGTACATCGTGTTGAAAATGTGTTAAATTTGTGTTACGTAAGGGCGCTGCCAGGTGCTGCGATCTATAGCGTCGGTTATGAATGAACCGACAGGAGATAACCGAATTAGCCGGAAAACCCTGTCCCAGTGCCCTTTTGCACACAACAAATCCCGCATAGAACTGGCGTGGGATTGAACCTGGCCTTCGCGAGCCGCCTGAGCCATGGCACGGTCCTGTGTTAGAGTGGACCCGGAAATGTCTTGAGATTAACACCCGTATCAACCAGTGATAAGATACATGTACTTAAACACATTTTGAGTTCGCACAGCTATACACCTCTTGGTTTCTGATATTCCTGCTACGTGTTTCGGTTGTAAACAACCATCTTCAGGCAGTCCATTAAATTATGTGCAAATCGGTACATTTTTACGATGCCAATTGGTCAGTTTAGTAACCTCTTTTATATTATATAGGAATTTGCGGTAAGGTGAATTAAGAATTACAGATTCTACTGTATAAAAATGCTTTTATGCTTTAGAATGATTAAACAATGTTACTGAGAAGTATGCGCGATAAGTTTGTGTTTTCCTCTGTTTCTTGCTTTCGCTACATTTTTCCGGGTGTTGAATTCTGAAACAAATTTCTCATGGAGGTGAGCTGTCACATTGTGTTACAATAACAACAGAACCATTCATTCATCCGTCAAACACAACTATATATTTAAAAGTTCTGAAATCAGCTACATAATATAAGTTCTATATACAGCTAGTTTTAAGCCATCGACTTAATATACTTGAGAACAGGTTTAGTTATAACTTTATATAAGTTACTGTTAGTTTTTGTAACAAGATTGGGATCTCAACTTGAAAATTAATAATTACAGTTGTAAATTTTGTCTTTTAATTCTCACGTACAGCCTGATGATTGCTTAATCGCAAGCCGAAACGTGTACATGTAGGCGATTGCCAGACTTTGATATACAGAGTGGTGCACGAAAAAGTAGCCCGGTCATAGTGCCAGTGTCAATAAGAGTACGGACGCAAGGGTTTCTTGGTTTCCGTGCATTGCTCACAGAACCGGTAGAACGACACATTTTCATCAATTGCTAAATTGTGCGTTTCCCTACCTGCCTATGGAACTACCGTGATCACGTGACTACACTTGCTGCTACTTTTCATGCTCCATTCCGTATGTTTGTGTTTGGCGGACTAGCGACTGGTTTTCTGTCTCACAAAGATCTATTGATCTCTTATAATATTTAAATTTCGAGTTGGAGCTGAAATACCAGTGACTTTGTTTGTAGCCAGTGGTGCCAGCAACTGCCGTTACCATCCCCCGAAACGTAAACATCCCTTACATACAGTAAAGACGTGTATATTTGCACTTACCAAGAAAACGTCGATGTCAGGAAAACGAAGAAACTGATTTTTCGGGCTTCTGTGATTGTTGATCCTTTTCGATACTGCAGTGAAATGTTTAGGATGTCTGAGGAAAAGAACGAAACATTTTGCATTGGAAGTTTTAATCATATAGAATGGCGAATTCGTGGATCTGAAATGTCATATTTCTGTATTCATTACTCGATCGTTTCTCGAATTTCTGTTGCCTTTTAAACCCACGGAAAACGACCCATTTTTATGACGCGCTATTTTGATATTCTTATACTCATCTTGAGTACCAAACGTAATATTACATGAAGTTGTTATATATCGCAATTATATGTTCTCCCAAAAATATATTTGTTTCGTGTCATGCTTTTTTATGTCGCACAGTGGCAACTAGATGTATGGACCTGTGTACCGCCTGCCGTAATATTAGCAGATTCTTATATTTGCCCACACAGTTCATTTGCTTGTTTCATATGATTCTCAGAATAGCAGCGATTCTTCCCTACCCGGCACTGATTGGCCTGTCTTCGTAACGGGTCGTAATGTAGAGAGTTTTTTGTGACTCGGTTTTTAAATATTTGCTACTCGAAATTCGCGCACCAAAGGTTTAAGGTCACACGTGTCACCATTCAGAGCATTAAAACTATCATCCTAAGGCACTCTCACTTCGCTAGTGGAGCTGTTACGTTTGTCGTATGTTTTAACACGTTTTCTGAAGAGGCCGGATCCGTAGAATGAAGTTACTCAATTTAAAATAATTAAACATACCAAATAATATAGAGTTGAAGATTTCTGTCTTCTGGGATATGACGCTGTGTAGTGAGCCGACGCTTTAGAGGAACCTGCTTCTTCCATACTCAGACAAGGGATATTTTTTTTTACGCGCCGTCCAAGAAGTGAGAGTGCCCGGTCAGGACGTGTCACCAGTAAGGTCTATAGAAACATAATTTTGATGGAAGAGCAGGGATCGTACAGTCGGTATAGTGACAGGCTATGCACTGGATGACCGAGGAATCGAGGTTCGTTTCCTGGCAGGGTAAAAGTTATTTTTCTCCTACTGAATATCCCGAATGGCTCTGGGGCCCATCCAGCCTTCTATTCAATGGGTACCAGGCTCCCGTTTCCTCCGGGGTAAGGCGGCTGAGGCGTGAAGCTGTCCTCACCTGTATCTAGTGAGGCGTTTGAAATTGAGTATAGTTATGCTAACAAAGTAACACTTCACTGTTTATAAAACACCGACGAAATGCACTTCACTTTACCACTTTTTTATTTCACTAGACCCCTACATATGTTTCGGTTTATGCAAAAACCATCATCAGGGGTTTTCAAAACTACATACATTTACATCCACTGGTATTTCTGTCCGTATTGTTATGCAATATCTTAGTGTTCAATTGCCATTCACTTATAAAATCAGTTTAAAATCAGAGTTGTTTGAAAAACGTATATAGACGCACCAAGTATAAAATTCGTGTCGAGAAGGTAAAATGTAAAATGGTAAAATGCTGCAGTACGGATCGCTGTGTTACATCTGGTTATTATTTGTTCTTGGTTGTTTACCGTGAACACAACTTTATTGATATTAATTTTAATTATTCCTATTAATAAGGCAACCTGTTTCAACCAATCGTGGTCATATTCAGGCTACCCAGTATCATAATAGGTGTAAATATTATAATTGAATTAAAATGTGTGTTAATGCACTGAGATCTCAGTCTTACACTTTATAAAGTACACGTTTTGCTTGTCGTTCTGTTAATACTAACAGAGATTGTTAATAAAATGTAACATATTTGCTATAACGTTCGAGTTGTTATATCAATATTAATAAGTTTTAAAATTATATTATAATTATATTATAATCTTCCCTGGAGGATTGCTTTAGTTCGTGGTGACGTGTGGTATACAATAAGTATCCGGTGATAATTAGATCTGCTAATGTCATTAGCAGATATATCCAGCATTTGAAAAGCACTATTGAAAAACCCCTGATGATGGCTCATAGAGAGCCGAAACATGTGTAGGGTTTGACTATGATAAGGGGCTGATTGCACCTTGTTAGTGATTTGTGCATTTTGTTGGTGAATGTCTAGAATAACAAAAATGCACTGTGAATTAAGACTAAATAATATGTATTTGTTAAGTACCAATATGTTATTCGTAGTATATCTAAATCCGCATATTTGTTGTGTGTCATATTTATACTTCGTTAAAACAAGTTTTGAGACTTTTGAGACAATTTACCCTTACGGGTTTTTTTTTTAATTTCTGTGGTCTGTCATGTAGAGCTGTAATACAATTTTATTCCCCAGTGCGGGACAGCCTTCAAGTGGAGTCACCAGCAATCTGGTAATGAAAATATGTCGCAGATAGGTTGCCTGTCGTGGCGTAACGCTCTCAGTCACAGAGAATCAAATGTTACGTATGGAACTGCAATGTTGTCTTTCGACGTTTCCAGCATAGTGAGACGTAGTTCACCAGCTAATAACAGAATTAAGCTTATTACGCCAGAAACACTTTCTGTATAGTTGTGATGATGATTATTATTATCTCTTCTCTTTCTGGTGTCGCCTTTAGTCTCATAGTTTAATTACTGCCACTCGGATCTCCCCGCTTCTTAGCAGCATCTCTCGTAGTTCCCCACCATTCCTTCTGTACTGCTTTCTTATTCTTATCCTTCCTCTTCCTTTGGCTTCCTCCTGCATTTTCATACTCGTACAAGAATGCGGGGAATGATGTCAGCTTCTTGTTGCTGCAGAATACCGAACTGCATAAATTTTGCTTCCACGTGAGAAAGTAATTTCACTGTGACCACGTTTTGGTCATAGCGTTTTTAACTACCAAGGTTAGCACTGCTGATCAGCACGCCCTATGTATGTATGTATGTATGTATGTATGTATGTATGTATGTATGTGTACTCGTATGTATGTATGCATGTATGTCTATGTTTGTATGTATGCATGCATGTATGTATATATGTATGTATGTAGGTGCGTATCTATGTATGTAGGTAGGTATGTGTATAGGCATTGTGTGTGTGTGTGTGTGTGGTGTGTGTGTCTTGATCCACTCAGCACATGATACCATTTTAACTGCAGTGCGGGAACGCTGAGATGAAAGTGCTACCGAATTTCTCAGTTTCTCACATACCATGACGAGATATTTATTGCTTTTACAATAGATTTTGTGTTAAGGTCCAAGGGTTAAGGTTCATATTTAGTATACTCATACATCATTAAATAAAATTTAAATGTTCCACTTTCTTAAAAGTAGGAAGTATAATGTGATTGTTTTATCGAAACCACTGTAAAATTATTGTTTTTGTACCTTCGCAGACGGTGGGTAGCTGCGAATGTATTGCATGAGCTGTCACTGACATCCGAGGAGGGATAAACGTCCATCCAGCTAGCAGGTTAGGTTGGGGAGCTGAACCCATCAGCTTCAGGAAGCAGAATGTTACGAATTGCTAAACAAAGCATCGGGTCTTAAGGAATTACAATGTGAGGAGTGGACTGAAACCGTCTGCCGCAGCGCAGGTCCGAATGTCGAGCTGTCGTGATCAAGTGTTAAATCTCAGGAAAGACTCTGCTCCATTCCATTTGTTAGGCATTTTAATAAATGCGAAGTAACCTCACTGTTTTTCGGGACCAATTGCTCAGCCGATGAACAAATTGTATGCTTATTTGGAAAGCGAAAGCTCACTGCGATATTCATAAACACCCGTTTTGGACCCTCGTCAGTGCAACCCACTCCGCACATTTACCTGCTACTGTACTGTAAGGATGGAGATGGATATTGGGATGACAGACCGAGAGGAGAGGATATTGTGGAGCAAGTTTTGACCATGACTAATTAGAATTTAACTTTTAAGTAGAGCCAGGGACACAGAATATAAGTAGAAATAAATAAATTAATAAATAAATACAGAGTGGAAGGTAAATGACGTTACGTCAAGGAGCTGTATGCCCAGAGCGTAATGCAGTATTGCTACAATTCTTAAATCATATTAAAGCTCGTACTGTGCCGTTTGAGGTGAGGTTTCAATATAGACCCCAAAATTTTGCACATACTTCCTGCAAACTGGAAGACACACCCTCAACACTTTTTCATAAGAAGTCAAGAGGAATAGCAGCAAAAGCATATCGAGTATTTTGTTCCATTTCATCAGTTTTCTTGGTTTTGAGCAATAGACTTCCTCTTTAGCTTGGTCTCACAAAAGCAAATCTCACGGAGGCCATTCCGTTTATCCTCAACGCCCAATCCATCGACCAGTAAAATGGTTGTCAAGGCACGCACGAACAGGAAGCGCAAAATATGGTGGTTCCCCGTCTTGCATGAAGTGTAGTTCTTCATAACTGTCCTACCGAGGAACAATGAGCAACCGAAATTGTCAAGCATATTCAAGTAGCGCTCGCCGTTCACTGTGTCTCGTGTTTACTTCATAGGCCTACTGTATACTGTGTGTATACCGAGAAAAGAGAAAACACATCATAATGCACGCTTCATGCAAATGTAGTTTTCTTCTTCTGTAGTTAAAATACCGAAGTAAGTCTCTGCAAAACGGTCTATGATAAAACGTGAGTGTGCAGTGCAAGAGGCTGTACAAGAGACAGTAGGACACTGCACACAGAAGGCTGTGTGAAGTGTATGCGGTGTTATAGAGTCAGTTTTGAATGCCTGCCACTCTATTGGAAATTTTATTTTATTTGCTCGATTAATTTGTGCGATGTGCCATGTTTGTGACAGGAGTGTCCTCCTTCAGTTGTGCCGTGTTTCAATCGTCACGTCTATTGAAGCTGGTCAAAATACGTACACAAGATTGAGACGTGTTTCTGTAATTATACTGCCCAGTTGTTTGTTAATGCAGCAAGCCCTCTTCAAACGCGGCTGTGTTAATCGCTGTTTTAAAGAATCTGCGGTGTTACGTATGATGTAAAGTTGTCCCTTTGCACTCATTGAGCGCATATGGGGTAGAGGAGGTATATCTCCATGCATTCCTAATCTTGGAAGTAGTTTTGTGGACAACTTCACGCGCCGGTGGCTTTACCTCCAGAGAACAGGTTGCGTCGGCCTCGGAGTCGGTCTGGACGGTTTGGAGAAGAGAAGAGAAGAGATAGCTTCGAATTGTCCTTTGGGGAGGTATTTTTACTGTGGGAAAATGTTATTCTCTTGTGCTTAATTTTCATACAGACACTGTACCGGTAGTCATTGGTTATAGAGCTGATAGTGGCTAATTGCACAAAAGATTTCGCTCTAGGACTTCTTCAGGCTGGGTGGTTCTGCAGTGCAAGACAAAACTGCTCTACCAAAGGAAAAGGATGATGACGACGACGACGACGACAGCGACGCCTTTTGCTTGCTTGTATTCACGAAACAAACAAGCTAATTTCAAACGTTCCCCCTAACTTGCTTGTGGTAGTGTATTATTATGATGTAGATATTTTATGAACTTCGTTGGAGCCTTAAGACAGTGCACACTTGCTGAGAAAGTGTATGGAGGTGGCTGCTTGTTGGTCTTGGAGAGGGTGGGAAAGGGGTGAGTGCACTAGTTCTGTTAAGTAAGCAACTTGTCAAGACGGGGGATGCTCAGTTACGAATTAAATAGTATCTTGTGGTTTGAATCACTTATATTGTGCTTGTGCGATGCTGGTTGAAGGTGGCTGATTCTACATACTTTCAAAATCTTTAAACGATTAACAGCAGTATACTGACACTGTCAACTCTTAGAATGACATTGACTCATGGTCAGGTGCACCAATGCATTTGTCATCTTTAATACCGTTTCTAGTAAAAAACGGATTTTTATAAGAATTGTACATCAATCCACGAGAAGCCACCCAACTGTTACTTTTTAATTTCATACCGTTAAAAACACGAATATGGCGACAATGCGAAAGTCTGACGTGGGAGTCGCACTAACACTGTTACTGTAGGGCAGTGTTTTCCGACCCTTCCTCACATGGAGGAAACCCTAACATAATTATTAATATCCCGAAGAACCCTAACCTACTACAACATTTACAGGCCAGAAACCATAGAGGCAGTTGGTAGCGTAAGGAGTTTACTCCAGTATTGCCAATTGCCAGACAAAAATTCCGGCGATATTTCGAGTGATATTTGTAATTTTTCATGGTCTTTCTTTTATGTATTTATTGCATGATTTCTCTCGGAATCCTGCTGGGGAACACTGCTGTATAGTGTGGAAATGGAGAGCTGTACAGTAGTAATTATGCAAACGTATGTCCAGTTCTGTCAACGTCGTCCAGCCACGCTTCATTCTGTGTACGATGTCCATCTCCATTGCCACCTGTCTGATGACGTCAACTGCTTGCCAGTACATCCATTTGGACAATTCCTCTTTTTATTAGTTTGAGGTAACCAGTAAAATATTGTATTTGTCGTTTTTCTCAGCGTGTGCCCTGTGGACCCCTTTTTCCCCTCGGCTTGCATCTCCTCGGCTGTTCTGTAATAAGGTATTGCCTATAGATAATGTTATCACTGCTGGAACAATCGACAGTTCTAGGGTGGTGACTGGTTTTCGTTTTGTATTAGCGAATCGTGTCTGGTTGGATGTTACTAATAAAACAACTTGGCCGATCCCAGTGGCCGCACGGTCTAAGGCGTGGGTCTGCGGCCGCTCGCTTGCTAGGATTGTGGGTTCGAATCCCTCCGGGGCATGGATGTCTGTCCCTGCGTCGGACCGATCACTCATCCATAGGAGTCCTGCCGAGTGTGGTGTGTCTGAGTGTGATCGTGAAGCCTCGACAATGAGGCACTGGCCCACTAAGGGTTGTCGCGCCGTAAAAAGAAACAAAACAACCTAACACTACGGGTGATTTCAGACAACTGATTATTTCATGTAAACTTCAAATGTGATTTTACGTACGTAGTTGTAAACGTTTCGGTGGTTTCGCTTATGACATCATATCGGTTGCAGTATCGCATAAAGTATTTGTTTGTTATACTGTAAAGAAATTGGGCTATGGGCTTCAGTCTTGTGGGATGTTTCGCCGTGTCAATTGGTAAATGGTTACCTAACTAAATTCTCCGTGAGAGTAACTACGAGTGTTTATCAGTCGTCACGGCTAATATCCCAGACGACTTGGCGCTTCGACACCGGTTTCAGAGGGTCGTGTCACTGGTTCAGTCGCAGATCAAACCGTGTGGGATTTATGGTGGACAGTGTCACTGGGACAGGTTTATATCCGAGTACTTTGATTTTCCCTGTCAGTATTATGACACCAATGCTGCATTCTAATTCATTCACTATATCCGACGCTATGTAATCTTAGACATTCACAGCGTCGTAAAATAACACAAATAAAGAAACCTGTTTCAACACCTTGGATCTCGCACATAGTCCTGTGTTTGTACGTGTTAATAAAATGAAATATGTAAATTGTGATGCTGCGAATTACATGCTTTTCTGCCTATCAGGTGAAACAGATCATCGAAACCTACGTCTGTTTTACTGGTAAGTGAACGAGACAACTTTTTGGGAACGCTGGTTTTGGCCATTACTCCGTGAATATGCCTGTTCCAATAGCAGACCTTTCGACAGCATAGAACAAACCAGTTCAGCTGTTCGCCTTCTTGGTGGTCACTGCCTCATGCGCTACATGCTCTTCCGGTGTTAAAATAGAAATGTGTGTTCTGCACTGACTTTACAGCAGGCAAATTAAAGTTAACGTGTCAGTTTACAATAATAATGATAATAATAATAGCAGTAATAGTGATAACAGTAATGCTCTGCTTCAATCAGTCTATATGCAGATCATAATCCCTGTGACTTTGAACTCTTTCTGATGATTTCGGTGCGTCGGTGCTGTAATTCATTGACAAACTAAATTCCGTTACAAGATGCTAAAAACTGGGGCCGGTCCTGTCCCCGAAAGGTAGTGTCTTATTGCTTTATTGTTATTATTATTATTATTATTATTATTATTATGTAACGCGAGATTATCTATAAAATACATGATGTAAATAATCCTTAATGAGTCCTGCTGCTGACAAAATGGCAAAGGCCCACGTGATGATTGATATGAATACGATGCCTTGAGAATAGCAGAAAATAAGCGGAACAGAAATGTGGCTGCTGATATATTTGTTTATTGAAATTAGTAATCGTGGTTATACTCATGGAGGAAGGGAAATGTCGGTAGTATAATGGCATTAACTAACTAAACAACATATTGCGTATAGCACTTCTTGAGAAGCTTAGCTAGTTAAGGAATAATTGCCTGCGCTTTTGTGGAATGCGATCCTGAACCGGACGAATCAGCTCGTGCTCCACTTCGTCAGATTGTATTTCTTTAAGGTCTGTTGTCTTTATTGCTTTTCCATCAATGCTGAGGTCTCCTAGTGATATCGTCCTTTTAGATTTTGTGACTGAAATTGTGTATGCACTTTTATCTTCCATTTATGGTACCTATATGCTCTGCCCAATTCATTCTCTTTCATTTCCTCATTACTAACGTCTGATAAAGTATAAATCTGGCGCTCCACACAATGAGAAATGATTGAAGGAATAATTATATTACAACTGTTACTTCACAGCGCATAAATAAATAAATCAATAAATTATGGCAACATATTTGAGGAATATAAGAAAATCGTACTGAATGCAATTATGGTTTTCGAGGAAGAAGGAAGGTTGAAAGACATGTAAAAGGATGGCAGATAGGCTTAGTATCGCAGCCTGCTATGTCATAGGGTTCTACAGCTCTTGGACTTCACCCATCATTGTTTATTTTATTTATATACCACAACGTATCGGACATGTGTTGCAGTTGCGTCTTCAGGGGGGCAAGATGTAAAGAAATTCCTACTCTAGATACTGTCATACCTTGGACTGGGTACTGAAATTAAACTCGTCCTTAATAAAGTTATTTAATCTATATTTCTCATTATTAATGCGTTTTGTTGATGAATTATATTTTGTTTATGCAATACAGGCTGCAGTTTACGTCGTTGAACTGCGCTTGTGACGTCAGGCACATTATTTCAGTAACATCCTATACATCATTCCACCTCCCTTAGTCATCACATTTTTATACCACTTGTAGAACAATACCTTTTATCCGCCCAGCTTCTTCGGTAAATAAAACATACTGAAGTAATAACATTCATTTTATGTTATGACAGATTTAATATTAAAAGTCACACATGAAGGCTTATGCACTGCATAAAACAAGCAATAAATTATTTTTACTTATCATAAAATTTAGATTCCAACAGTTAAAAGATGTGATATCACACACATTGTCTTATTTGTACAGTGCTGGTGCCCGTAGATATGTATTAAACGGTCACCTATTAACGAAACAACGGTGTGTATAA
This sequence comes from Reticulitermes speratus, assembly GCA_021186555.1. Classification (NCBI taxonomy): domain Eukaryota; kingdom Metazoa; phylum Arthropoda; class Insecta; order Blattodea; family Rhinotermitidae; genus Reticulitermes; species Reticulitermes speratus. The sequence continues at coordinate 30,407,508 of JAJKFL010000003.1, read as the reverse complement.
ATCGCTTTATGCATTATAAAATATCGTGTATGGTAGTATCGCAACAAGGTCAGCCCATTCGTGGAGGGAGAAACAAAATAATTTTAGAATATAAATGGATAATTTTTCGGCGGTTTGTAGCGTGTAGGATAATTTTAAATACAATTTATTTTCCTACCAGAAGTCAGTGTTGGACGGGAGGTTTTTACTTCATACCAGTGGAAAGCAGGATGAAGAGATCGGTTAGAGACGTTGCAACATCAGATTTACTACATTCATGACGACGGAAACGTGGAGTGCTTTCTTAGCCAAAACATACTATCACAGGTATTTTTGCTTCTTTCTTGCGCATCTTGAAGGACAGATGTTTACAAGAAGTCTGGCATGACTACGGGAGAAGAGTGTGGTCTGTGTGATGTGCCAAGTTTATTTCGGCACCGAGTGTACAGTTTCGCTGGTTACATTATAATATAAGGTAGCTGCCTGGCTCCTGTATAGAAGGTTTCCGGTCCTTTGCGGTTAATTTAATTATAATTAGAGGAACTCCTGCTTTGAAATTGAGCTTGATGAGAGTAAATAAATCAAGAGAAAATCCACCTGGTGAGAAAGAGAGAAATAGAGGAGCTGCTTGTGCGGGATTCTGCCTCGCGTATAATCGCTGTGTGGCGGTACTAGAGCCTTGTGTGTGGCGTTTGTGCGTGTAATAGAGGCTGGCGTAGCATTTGGTACGGTGGCGTTTGTGCGCGTAATAGAGGTTGGCAGAACAGTTGGTACGGTGGCGTTTGAGCGTGTAATAGAGGCTGGCGTAGCAGTTGGTACGGTGGCGTTTGTGCGCGTAATAGAGATTGGCAGAACAGTTGGTACGGTGGCGTTTGTGCGCGTAATAGAGGTTGGCAGAACAGTTGGTACGGTGGCGTTTGTGCGTGTAATAGAGGTTGGCAGAACAGTTGGTACGGTGGCATTTGTGCGTGTAATAGAGGTTGGCAGAACAGTTGGTACAGTGGCATTTGTGCGTGTAATAGAGGTTGAGAGAACAGTTGGTACGGTGGCGTTTGTGCGTGTAATAGAGGTTGGCAGAACAGTTGGTACGGTGGCGTTTGTGCGTGTAATAGAGGTTGGCAGAACAGTTGGTACGGTGGCATTTGTGCGTGTAATAGAGGTTGGCAGAACAGTTGGTACAGTGGCATTTGTGCGTGTAATAGAGGTTGAGAGAACAGTTGGTACGGTGGCGTTTGTGCGTGTAATAGAGGTTGGCAGAACAGTTGGTACGGTGGCGTTTGTGCGTGTAATAGAGGTTGGCAGAACAGTTGGTACAGTGGCATTTGTGCGTGTAATAGAGGTTGGCAGAACAGTTGGTACAGTGGCGTTTGTGCGTGTAATAGAGGCTGGCGTAGCAGTTGGTACGGTGACGTTTGTGCGCGTAATAGAGGTTGGCAGAACAGTTGGTACGGTGGCATTTGTGCGTGTAATAGAGGCTGGCATAGCAGTTGGTAAGGTGACGTTTGTGCGCGTAATAGAGGTTGGCAGAGCAGTCTGTACGGTGACGTTTTTCCACGACTGTGCGTTTATACGGATGTTCTGTTCGACATTGTACATTGCCTGAGGTGCATCTGATATACGGGATGTTTCGGGATCAGGCTCTGCTTCTGTGAATTTAAAATTCCATGACCTAGTGTTACTGTATGTTCTGGAATTCAGGAAGTCCCGGGCAGATCTCAACCGTTGCCACTAATCTTAAAGTTAAAGCACAATAAAACATCTGCCAGTATAATGACAACCAGGCACCTGAAGATGAGAGTATAGCAACCTCCCGAAACGTCGTGTATATCAAAGATAAGTAACACAGTGGTCAGTGTCCAGAATAATATTGGTAGCTATAATGAATCAGTCACTGGCTTTGCCTTCTGCTTCTTAATTTCTGAGCAATTGTGAAAAAATGTGCACCAGTGTGCACTTTCTTCCAAATGCTGTCTTAGAAAACGCGTTCAACATGATGTTCATATATTGCAGACGCTTGTCCATTGTCATACCGCATACTCGGAAATTATTTTTTCTTGTAATTCATTAAATGTTGACCGCAGGAATTATGTTTGAAGTAAAAATTGTCGGTCGTAATAATATCTATATTTTTTGTCAAGTCTACCATATTTTGTGCGATGATCATGTCTGAGAAACGTAAGTCAGGGCCGTTATAGATCAAATTTAAACCGAACTGCTTTCATCTTAAGTGTCGAAGCGTAAGCACACGCCCTACGAGACAGAACTCTTTATGTCTGACTGCCATGGTAGCCTAAAGTCTCACATATTTAAACTCTTCAGTGATGCAAGACCCTCGATATCTTCTGAGCAGTCTAAGCCAGGAGTGTTGACACAGTGTCCTGTTTTCTCTTTCTAGTGATTTTATAAAAAATTACTGTAATATATAATTTATCCGTCACACAAAGTCTGTGGATTCTGGTTACTCCCGCGTTCTTCTTGTGTCAGATTTATTTTATCTTCCTTCGCAGAAACAGCTTTAATAAATTTTAAATGCTAACTTGAAAGGATACTCCCGTTGCACATAATTAACGTTTTCGTGTAACAAACCTTCTTCGTCTTTGAAGCAGGAAATTAAAGCTAACTTCTGTAGAGCTGCATAGAAACATGGAGCAATTGTACTTCATCATCTTGACCGTCAGTGGCGTTACTATAAAGATGTTTGACGGCCCCATACAGCCTTTACGCCCCCGATCTGACAACAAAGTATACTATTATTTATATATTCCTAAAGTGGGAGCAAGAAGCGTTTCTTTAAATGTGACAGCATAATCTCACTTACTTTACTTAACCCTTTAAAACACCAGAGAAGTGAAAGTTCTTTTCTGTTCAATGCTTCCCGGTTTCCTAAACAGCGTTGCTTCTGGAAGGTTCCCAGGCTTCGACCGTTTGTCCTTTTAGTACTAACAACGTGTAGATTGAGTATGGAGTATTTGTGGAATGATACTGACAGAGGAATACCGAAATACTCTGAGAAAACACTGTCCCAGCACCACTTCTTCGACCATAAATCTCCCTGTCCCAAGAGGGACTCCAAGGAACAGCGGTATAGCTCTGAAACAAGAATTTCATGTGTCAGATATTTAACAAGTTAATTCCTGCCTCACTGTAAACACTCACAGGCTGCATTGCAAAGACCAATCTGTAGGTAAGTAATCACTGCTTACTCTGGGAATCATACAAAACGCATAAATTCGTTATGTGGACAAAACGCAGAATTATGACACAGCAGGTGGGGCGTAACTGTTAGGATGCCATCAGCAAGCAGATTGTCAAATATCGTTATCCTACTTCATATTCGGGAGGACTCGGCTTGCATATTCTTTTTAAATATGTATGTATGTATATATATTTATTCATTCCGTTGTGACTCTTTACGATACACGAATTCGTGCCCTGTAACACCAGGGTCTTGTACAGCGCCGTGTCCTCAAATGCATACCTCATGTACACTGGTCACTCTGTCATTTTACTGTTCACGCTTAAGTAGCTGCTCCTCCTACTCTACCAGTACAGTATTTTCTCTTTACTAACGTTATCAGTTTCGCATTTTTTCTTCAGTAGCTTCCAATAATCGCTGCGTCTTATTAATTTTATCTTCTAATTTACGTCTACATCTAAATTTAAGTGGGCATTTTCTGATTTGTTATCTTTTTAACGTTTTTACAGTTTAATACTTTGTTCATCCTCGTGTGTAGTCAACCAATTACTACATACAAATTCTTCCTTCCAATTGTTCTATCTGAACATTTTAATACACGTAGTATATAAACTGTCTAAAATAACCGAGAAATTTACAATGTCAGTGTGTAGTTTTATAATTAAAACATTACATCTCCCAGGTGTGCACCCAGAATTTTTGCTTGGGGGGGGGGGCTGACCCTGAGGCTATATATAATTTGTTTGATTTTAAAAATTATGTTATAAAAATCATGTTGTAAGTACAACATAACACTGTCTGCAGCAGCATTTATATACCTACGAATATAACTACATGTTCTATGACTCAATCACATTGTCGTATCTTCTTGTTTTTTTTTTAATTCTATGAATTTATTTTTCAAAATTCTGATACACTAGTCATCAGCCGATTTCAGTGGCTGATTTCGGCTGAAGGGGAAATGACGCAAAATTTTGATATCATAATATCTATAAAATCTGTGTTTTTTAAATTTAAGTTTTGGGGGTTTGGGGGCGCTGCATCCCGGCAGCCCCCTCCTTGGGTGCGCCCTTGACATCTCCAACATGTTTCGATCTTTCAGAGATCATCATCAGGGAGGCCATACATCAATCAATAAGTATGAAACATGAAGTAAAATAACAATTTTAAAATTATACTGGTACACTGTAGTAAGCTCTGGTACCTTGAACAGCGTACAGAAGTATAAATAGTTTATCAAATAATGCACGGAATGAACAATAACAATATTAAACGCAGTGTATGTGTCACAGCTTCCGCCCCCAGACTGTGGGGCATACTCGTAGTCCTTTCTTGAATCCTCTCCTCATCTCTCTTAGCTTCCAAATCCTTGCTTTAAGCCATGTTATTCCACGTATTTCTACCTAATGGCGAGTGAAGAATGCGAGGACATATTATGTACATCCACACCTCTATGCACCTTTATGAAGTGGTGCCTAATTAAGCACTGGGACTACTTTACTTGGGTTCAAACGTAGACCTAGAGACGTGCTATCCTAGTTTATGGTTTTCGGGATTTCTGTCAGCTACTTCAGGCAAATGTCCCTTCATAACTCATCCTACATTGCGACCCTGTAGGCTTAATTACTGGTAGCTTTGTTAAAGAAACCATAAGGTAATCAATTTGGAAATGACAACTATCTCTTGGTAATCGGAGATTGAGTAGTGTGTTTATTCTATCACAAAACTGAAAACCAAAAAGATACACCGTTTTAGGGAGAAACCCCTAATTGTCTATACTTAGTCTCCTACATGTTTCGGCCCATCTGTGTCATTAGCAAGGAGCTTCCAGTATTACAATGAGACGTGTACGAAGAGTAAACATTGCCTACACCAACAAATAAGGTGTGCATATAAAAATGTAAAAGCGTAAAAATGACCAGTGGTTTCATTAAAACATCTGTTATCTGTGTCTTTTTAATTTAATTTAAAATTAATATTCTTGTGGTGGAATGCAATATGGGGTATGCAATATTAACTCTTCTTACAGTTGTCATTGTACTGCTGGAAGGTACTTGATAATGGCCCAGATGGGCCGAAACATGTAGGGGATTGACTGTAGGTAATTAGGGGTCTCTTCCAAAGAAAACAGTGTAGTGTATTTGTTGGCTTAATTTTTGTGACTGAGTAAAGACATACACGGTAATATGCAAGGCTGTAAGACATTGTTTATGCTATCTACTTGTTTTTTAAACATTTTCATTTCAGTTTGTTTCTTTTGTCTTAATCCAGTTTTATAGACACGTTCGCAAAATTGCGAAAAGCGACTATTAGCTTCGTCTTGTCTCTCTGTCTCTCTCTCTCTCTCTCCGTTCGCATGGAACGACTCGGCTCCCATTGGATGGATTTTCATGAAATTTGATATTCGAGTGTTTTTCGAAAACCTGTCCAGAAAATTTAAGTCTCATTAATATCTCACAAGAATAACGGGTACTTTACATGAAGACCTATGTACATATATGATATCTCGCTCGCTCAATTCAATGTTTCAGACAAACGTTGTAGAGAAAATCAAAACACTCATTTTATGTTCAATAACTATTTTTCGAAAGTCGTGCCTTTTATGAGATAATGTGGAAAAATATGATAGAACAAGGCAGGACACAGATGCCAATATAACACACACACTCGAAATATGTAATACTAATGCGTGACGTACACTGCTGCTACTACTGCAATACAGAGGGCAGATTTTCATCGCCCATAAGGTGCACACGGCGGCCATTACTGAGAAAAAAATGTTACATTCGGGGAAGAACGTAAATTTGAAAAGAGAGAGTGCATTAAAAATTTTGATTCCAAACAGGATTGAATTGATGACCTAGAGCTTTTGTGTGTATAGGTCATGAGTACTGAAGACCACAGAAAGAAGGCCCATGGATTCTTACCCTCCATATGTCTGTACTCAAGTCACTCTTCCTCCTCCGGCATTCCCCTACTCCTTCTGTTCACATGAATGCTGGTAGTGATAACCACGTAATAAATGATGGTACCTAAAACAGCTTCAGACCGGTTATTTTAGGCCAGAGTGGGGCTGCAGGGGAGTATAAGATTAGGCAGAGAAGGAGAACCCCCGTTCGTCATCATCCCCGCCATTTATGGGACTTCTTTGTGTGATCTCAGTATAGTGTTGTCACTCGTAGTATAGTGCAGTCTATGATTTTCTGTATTGGCTTAGAATATAAACGAAACGGGCGCGAGACACAGAATGCACAAAGTTCTGGTGAAGAAATTTTTTGGAAAGCGACCTCTTGGAAGAACGAGTGGGAGTTGTAACAATATTATTAACATAGAAGGAAGGGAAATAGGTTCTAAGAATGATAGGTGCTTAGAACTGGCTTAGGATCGTGTCAAATGATTATGGTATGACAGGTATTAAAGCGTAGGATTCCGCTATTATCAGGTACGTTATTTTCTTCTTCGTTCCTGTGGTTAGTGAAGCGGGAATAGCTCTGACAGCTGTTTTCTGAATACTACAAAACAGTTTCTGTACGCTAGAGAGTGAATAATTAATTGCTGAAAGACTGGACGTTTAGGTGGAGAATCGATGTTAAACAGGTGGTTGTTAGCACAGGGAGCAAAACACAATCATGAATCTTACGGAAATTTTCTGGAAACAGGAAGCAGTTCGAAACAGAAAGATGTCCAAGTCACAGAAGCAATTAATATGTGTACGAAATTGTTGCCTTCTGATTTATTAGAGCTGACGTTATGAAACGTTTCAAGGGGTGACTTAGATGCAGGAGTACAAGAAATCTGATCCATGTGAATGGTGACAAGAGGCGCCACTCAGCGGGAAGCTGCGGAACTACATGCTCCGTCCCATGGTGAGAGTTTCAGCATGGTCGTGAAATGGGAAGGGGCACTCCCACCAGCAATCTTTATCCGCCCCAACTTGTCTCTTTTTATTTTTATTTTGTTTTGTAGCACTGAATTCAGCATCTCTTTTCCCGCGTCGCTACTCTACCCTCTCTTTCTCTCTCTGTTGTCCCGCGCGACTTCAGTTTTGTTGTGGGATCGATAAATAATTCGTTGCCCGCGGGTAGCGAGCGGCAGATGTCGCCACGTGTAGTTCCAGATTCGCCGCCATGTGGCTCTCTGAGCGCCATTTTCACATCTTCACCTTCGTCTCGCCTTCTTCATCATTCTTTCTGAATACGTCACTAAATCATATGTGTGACGTAATGAAGTGACTTGCAGACACTGTACAGGTGTAACAGTACTTGTGATGTCATCCTCGCAAGGGTGCAGCTCTCTTCAGCGAAAGTAAGGTGAAATTTGTTTTCTTGCGAAATGTAGGGCCAACGAGAATTCAAGGAAGAACATACCGGCGTATTGTGTGCTTCAGTTTAGTGACCCTTTCTCTTCATTATTCCTTATTCCTACCATCACTCATTCCCAGTACCTTAATTTTGTCACAAGAAGTATTTCCCCAGAGTTTCGCAGCGTCGCCGTGTATGTAATTGTTAACGTACAAAAAATGTGTCATATGAAGTCTATAGATAGGCCCTATGTTAGTGATGTATCTCAACAGAAAGTCCCACGTGCTTAGCGGCTAACATGTTGCGATTATATACATGTACATATATAATCGCACTAACTTTTTTGACAAGGTATTAAGACGTCATGTGGCTCAGTACATAGTCTACACACGTTCTAATACTAAATGGAGAATTAAGTACTACGCCAGTCGAATGTCGATATACTGTACTAACCAAGAGGTAAATATTTTTACTTTTTCACATGATTATTTAAGTAATTGAGACTGTAGTTTATGCGTGTGAAGAAGCAATACATTGCCCCGCTTTGTGTCAGCAACAAATAAACAAGGTCAGCGAGGTGTCTAAAATCGGTAGGAATGTTTTCAATGCAATTGAAAGCTTGAGATAAGAAAACGGAAAATGTTTTCTGTTACCTGATTCTCCTGCATACGGGGCAGTTTCGGCTGTATCGCCTTATTCAGAAAGAAACTGTTGTACAGAAGTCGAGTTACTTCTGTCTAGTATAAACGTAACCTCTAATAAATGTCGGAGCAACAATTGTAATTAAAGAATTATTCTGAGCTGCGTACATTTTTTATTGTAGCAGTTTCCCTTAAGAAGCCGATCTTCCCCCTTTCTTCTGTACGAAATTTGATCGATATTCGTTCAGTAGTTTTAGCGCTATGGCTTGCGGATAATCTGATAGGACGCACGGGCTGACGGACTTGACCTTCGCTGCATGCTATCTGTTTGTGAGCTGCAGGTAATGAACGAGTAATGACTGTTATTAATGCTATATTTGTATATTCGGTGGTTTGTGCGTTCATTTTGAAATGTATGAGCTCGATGTGAGATTATTTGAGGATCTCACGGCACTGAGTGCTAAGATTATGTATACTGTTTTCTGCCATGTGACTCCGTGTAGCTGGTATTTGGCACTAACGTTTCGGAGGAACCTGCTGCTTTCATTTACATTGTTCTGCGCCGAAGATGATATACGGCATCACATACCCGAATATCGTAATGTTGATCTGATTATCTCCTAGATATTCGTCTTGTCCTTAAGGAATATAAGGAATATATGAAAAAAAAATAAACTTTTTATACTGGTGATTGTCAATGTAAAAAATAGCCTCAAACAGTGTAACGGTTCTGTGATAATCCCAAATGGACCAGTGAACAGTGAAGTGAACTTATCAATGTACCCTGATGGTGGCCGAGTCACGGCCGAAACATATGTAGGGTGAATTAAACAAAATACGAAAATAAAAAGTGCATTCGTTGGTTTAAAAAAACTGAAAATATGTATAAGTTTATGCTTGTACCGGCCTCAACATCTTCCTTTCCAGTGTCCTTGCTCTACATAGTACCTTGCGCGCTGTAGATTTATAATGTATTCAGTGTTGTCTTAGGCCAGCTGTCTTCACCCAATGTGTTTACGTAGTTCCTTCATCTCTCTATGTATCAATATTCTCAGTTGTGTTATCGACCTTAAATTTCTCGCGTTGTTCAATATGTATTTTTCGTCCAATCACGCTTAAGGCCAAGGGCTTTCAGTCTTCATTTCTGTAACAGTTATTGAGGAATGCCGTTACCGCGGCATGCACATTTTAAAGAAGAGCCCTACCAACCGACAGAATACCTGCAGATTTGTAGAAAGGATTTCACAAGGACGTCGTGTATAGAGCCCAGTGTCACGGTAAAACTAACAGCGTAAAAGAAAACAACCTGCAGATGTTATGCAGATTTTTATGACAGCATTAAGTAGGACATTTGTCCATTTCCTGATATGTCTTTGATGTTGGCCGCACATGCCATTTCGGCATTTGGCTCCGTTGTCACTGTACTGACACTTTTATAGTTTGTTACTTTGAATTGGTATAATGCATAAATTATTACAGAGAGTGAGATCAACAGATTCACCGTGTAATGAAGAGCCTGTCTTCTCGGATATGGTATAGACCTACACGACCTCATATTCCGGAAGACTTGAGTCCTCACCAGCACCGCTGTGAGAACCTCATATCTTGTATGCTGCCGTGATGCTACATTGATCAAGAAATTTTCTGTTTTCATGTTAGCCTAGGGTGTATTATTGTAACCAAAAGACCATTATTTGACCCTATGTAGAGGAACTGAATCCATTTCACACTTTCACCTCCTGTCTGTATATGGAGTCCTGTTATTATTATCCTGCAAACAGAGCTCAGTTCTCTTCTCATTAGGTTTTTGCGACTATAATTTGTACAAACTTTATATCTCTCCCATGCACATGTTATACGTGTAGTAAGGGAGACGCAAGTGGACTGCTTACTTTGTGGCCCAGTAGTACCAATTTTTATACTGCACCGACTGTACTTTCACCTCCGCTTTATTCCCTTTTAAGTGAAGGGCGAGTCCTCTCAGGTCAGATCAATTGAGGATGGGAATTTGTTAAAGTCACTCGTTTACAAAGTCTTGTAGGCTCGAGGCCTTTCATGCTATAAACGTGGTTAATTGGGAACCCGCATCGTCGCTGCTGTTGCTTGTGATGAATTGAAAAGATAAAAAAACAATTAAATGACCTCGTCATTCTTGCTGCATGTGGTCAATTTACAAGTGTTCGAATCTGGGTGGGCTGCTGTAATTGTGGCCTGCCAAACGAAATTCGGGGAATCGCCGTCAGATGCCAGAATAGAGGTACTTTGTCGACTGCCGATTCTGGAGCGAGACGTTTTCTGGTGGGAGAAGAGACATTTCTAGGGGTCTGATGACACTGAAGTATGCCGCGTGTTCTGTGCTTACGAATAGAAGAAACGGTGCCATGTGAAGGAGAGCTACGAATGCAGTCATGTTCGTCCAACAGTAGTTGGTCACCCATTTTGGCGGTTCGGCGTGGATCTGACAACGCTTTTACCTTAAAAAACTGGGGGCGTGTCACAAGGGGCCTCGGGATTTTACGGGGTCCGTTGGTGGGCCATTGGATTGCAATAATGTGTCTTCGGGTTCTTTAAAAACGAGTTTCTTCACCAGCTGAGCAGCTATCAGTTTTGAGGAAAAAGACTGAACCATGAACGTACATATTTGTTTTCTTCACGGCTTCTATCCTAGCTTGTTTCCCATTAATGCAGTAGTTCCCATTAGCCTTAAGCTAACAAAGGAAAGTGTTCAGAGTCAGAAGTCAGACAGAGACAGGAAGCTAGAACAAACAAGTAAAGTCGCCAGTAGCTCATTGAAGAGGTCAGGTAATGGGTCACACCTGCGGCAGTGACGTAACGTCATGTCATGCTAGTTGAAGCTCATTCACTTAAAGCGCACTCTGTTTTCCTTTCCAAGAAACGTCCGCGCGAAAGTGTTGCATTTCATTAGTACAAGCAATTCCACAAAATACATAAAAATAACGGGATATGCTGGAAGGTCGCGGGTTCGATTCCCGGCGAGGTCGTTGGGATTTTTTTATTGACTATGGCCTGGAGGTGACTCAGCCTTTAACAGAAATGAATACCAGGAGTATGTCCTGGGGGATAAAGGCGGACGGTGCGTAGGGATGACAACCTTGCCAGTCTAGAAATTCTGGGAGCCTCAATTTCCTAGAGCCATCAAGGCCTGGCCAAGCCTGTATGGTGATTGCTTTTGTTTGCTTTACATAAAAGTAACGCAGAATATTGAGGTCTTATGTGATCATCGTCACACAGACTTTATTACCGAAATCACTCAACGAGTTTGATGAAATTTGGTATTCGAGTGGGCGAATTTGCCTTTGGTTTATGTCGGTCCAGTATAAACCCCGCATTACTTAAAGATCAGCTCACACGAAAACTTTGTCCGTGACATATGCACAAGTACGAGGGACATAAGTTTTTCGAAACACTTTTTGCGAAGATTGGTATTTAAGAAAATAAAAGGTAACTAATTTAAGGGTGTGAAGTGTGGTTTTGAATGTAATGTAGCTGTAATGATCACCGACGCACAACTCAACACTAGCCCACAAGCTAAATTAAGTTTACTTTTTGGATTATAGACATACAGCACTAACAGCACAAGTTGTGCGACTGGAAGTCTGCAATAATAAATCAGTCTTAAGAAGTTCTACCCGGCACTTCTTATTATAAGTGAGCAAAATATATTAAACATAGCGTAAAATAATAAATAATTCAAATTTCCACCCAAAGACACGGTACAAAGTAGTTATTTTAGTACGAGATTTCTTTGCTATGGCAGCTCTTTCTTGTTTAACATTGCGTTTCCTGCGCTGTCATGATTTCCTGGAATTTGGGTAGCGTTTCTGTAGCACTTGTAGCTAGTAGCGGCTCAGATGCGTTACTTCACCCTGCCTAGTCTCGTGTAGGTCTGTTAGGGGCTTAATGTAGTAGGTTTGCACGTATTCAAAATATTGGCCAAATCCGTATCTCCATCCTTTACAAAGTTAGTTATAGGCTGGCAAACCTGTTATATTTATTTAGGTCTGCATCTGTATTGAAGTCGAATATTTGTTTTCTGAATAAAGAAGTATTACAAGTCAAGCAGGAAAGGAATATCCTACATACAATAAAAAGAAGGATAACTCGATTGGTCACATCTTGTGTAGGAGCTACCTTCTGAAACACGTTATTGAAGGAAAGATAGAAGGATGGATAGCATTGACGGGAAGACCAGGAAGAAGACGTAAGCAGCTGGTAGATGACCTTAAGGAAACGAGATGATAATGGTTATTGAAAGAGGAAGCACTAGATCGCACTGTATGGAGAACTCGATTTGGAAGAGGATATGGATCTGTCGAAAGACATACTACTAAATGAATGAATGATTAATTTTTATTCTTTTGATTTTTCTGTATATTATGTTAGTTGCACGTCTTGCCACTTATTAATATTTTCTAAATATTGTGAATATGTTATTACAAAACTATGTAGCTGAAAATCTTAAACATTTACGAAGAATAACTCCCACTAGTCTGTCACTCTCTGGCTCTATCTGCAACTTTCTCACGCACACAGTTATGTACACAGATGCGCGCAGACAGTTTCACAGCAATGCATGATTTGGTGTGTTGTCCTGTAGCATGTGTTACCGTCGTTGTAACTACTATTCATGAGAACAGAGTGTACTGCACATGTTCCACGGCTGCTGGATGTGGTCGAGAAAGAATTTCTGAACGTTAAAGGTGAAGTCTGTTCGGGCAACCGCCATGATGGTCGATGACGTGGCCTCTAGTGAGAACAGTACGGGCCCCTTAATTAAAGGTTAAAAAGTGGGGAGGAAATTCTTCCTCGTTTAGCGTTAGTTAGATGGATAGACAGACGGCGGTGGTACTGTAGTGTAACGGGAGTCACTAGCTGTCTGCAGACAAACCGACCGACCGCCATCTAACCGGATGGCTCTTGATGGATCCAATTTAGTTGAATTAACCTGGAGACATAATAAAACACCACGATCTTGTACACTCAACCAAACCATCATTTCTTGATTTTTAATAAATTTGGAATTACAAATGTATGTTTATTTATCTATCAATCACACACAACAAGCTATTCTGTACACGTTATCCTGGCGACTGGTTTCGGCTCCAGCCACGAGCCATCATCAGGCCACTAACAATATCAGTAAAAATGGAAAACCTTTTACTCTTCTTGTTAGTGGCTTGATGATGGCTCGTGTTTTTTGCTGAAACTAGTCGCCAGGATAACGTGTACAAAATAGCTTGTTGTGTGTGATTGATAGTTAAATAAACATACATTTGTGATCTGATACACCAACGGGGATGCCTATATCAAAATTTGGAATCCTCGGTGTGCGTTAAGAGTCAACGATTTATTTCTTGGAGAAGCGGGAATTATTTAGCAGTTTTCAAAATATTTCACGACACACACCTCCTGCGTCTGAAGTTTATTTACAGATAAGATAATTTTGCGACATTTAAGTTTACCACGACGGTAACTAGACACAAGACTACACGGCGTCATATCCCAGAAGACCACTTACCAAGTAAAGGATTGTTTGGAGAATAGGACTACATAATGTAGACGGAACTCCATAAGTGTAATAAGTAAAAGGTAAAGGCAAAGTTGTCCCTGTACACTCCATGAAGGCCTACAGGGCGAGTGGGGCGTATACCTCCACTTATTCTTAATTTAGGCAGTAGATAGAGGAGACTGGTCTGCCTCATGCCCCTGAAGTTTTTCCCCTGGGGAAAGAACGTCCAGTACCCACTGAATAGGGGGCTGGGTGGGCCGCACAGCCGGTTTGATATGTTTTGGAGAAAAGAAACAAACTCTGCCTTTGCCCTGATTTGAACCCCGGATATACTAACCCGTAGCCCAGTCATAAGTGAACTACAGAATAGCGGAGAAGTAAAATACTTACACAAATAAAATAAGTTCTCATCGGCGTTTTTGCCCATAATTATAAGTTTATAGCCGTGCCTTCTTGCTTCCTTTTGACATTCACTTCGGATTCTCTTATGTGTTTCAAAGGAATATGTCAACACAGTTAAACACAAAAGTAATGACAGAGTATAAAACATTTACAGTCTTTTACTTTCTGTAAAACAAAACTGCATATAAAGTGCTTCTACTGCCTTCTTAGGGCAGAGGAACTTAGGATGTGTCTTCGAATTCCTCGGAATTACACCCAGGATATTCTACAGTAGGGTGCCCAGTTTTTTTTTGTACATATCTACAAACGTTATTGTGGGCTGGTTCTCGGGCCATACGCATAAAAATTACAGGAATGGTACACCAAACCTCTTAAACTATTGTATACGTTTTCGTTATATATGTGTATATATAATCTACATATGTAGCCGCGCGTCGCAGGTTGACACCCCTGCTCTACAGTGTATAGATATTGCGATGAAATCAGCATTGCACCATGAACTACAGAACTATGTCGGCAAAGGCTTAAGCACCTGGTAGGATCTCTGAGACCAAGTATAATATTTTTTTTTTTTTTTTAAGGTTTTGCTTCAAAGTGATGCCACATCCACAGAAATATGATTCGTCAGTTGACGAGTCGATTCAGATGCGGTGTCAATGTGCGTCATTAGCAATAGAGACGGACAGAGTACCGTAATTTGTTTGGTGAAATGTACGCTCGTAGGCGTCTAACGTGACTGAGAAAATCACGTAAGTTATCTTGTTTTCAACCGCCTGATACGGAACCTGAATTTACATTTTTGTTGTCACATTTCTTTCGTAACTTTCGTTATTCGCATTTTGTAACGACAGTGACTGAAGGGGCGGGTGGAGAGAGAGAGCGAATGTATTGTGTTGTGTCGTGTCTTGCCGTGTTGTGTCGTGTCTTGTCGTGTTGTGTCGTATCGTGTAAACGCAGCTTTTTTGTAATTTTCGAAGTCATTTTCATATAATAAGAGTGCTGTAATCGTTCAAGTTTATTCTGCAACCGTTCAACGGAGTTAAGAGCAGAAGATAACAAGGCATCTTATGAAGTCCGTGTCCGCAATTTCGTGTTCTTGTTGCCTCGGACTTAATAACGCGTATTCATGAAACAAGTGTTTGAAACACTTCCTTGTTGTTTGTGACGTGTAGTCCGTGCTTAGGTTCTACAGAACATAAGCAAGAAAGTACAGTGGTGGGGGACAATCCAGAGGTCTCTTACGAAGCTCGGAAAACCTTGCGACAATAATTCATCTTCCGGAAAGAGTTGCTAGGGGCAACAGAGGAAGTGTGACGTCAGGTTTGTTCTGCAGCATCCCACCCTATGTCTCTGATCTTCCTCCCTTCTTGTTGTATTCTACCACCCAGCAACTTCCGGACTAACTACAGAATGACCCGTAACTTGAGCCTCTCTGGGTCATTTCCACTTCTGACTGTTTTTGACGAAATGTTGTGCGATGCAGCGTTGTCAAAGTAAACTTGGATCCTTAAAAAAGCGGAAGAGAATGAAATAAAGTTGATTGAAATTAAGCATTATGACATTTTGCGAATTATGGTCGAAAGGTGTGGTTCTTAGACTTTTTTCATTTACTGACATGTAAAAATCATAATTTTTCCAAGTACCGGTAGACAATGCCACCTGTGTCACATTGTACAGTTCAAATTACAATCCTCAGGTCTACGTACTTAAACTCATCCAAACAGGTTTACTTAAGTATGATAAACGTTATACCTAAAATTTTCCTTCCTCTTAATTATACGCCATGCGTTGAAGGTTTGTAGAGAATGGAGGTATATCTCCACACGTTCTTCACCTTTGTACCAGATGATCAGCTTCATTCCGGGCTAGTTTATCACGGGAAAGAGCCCTCGTTATCAACTGTACAATAGGCTGGGTGGGCCCCAGAGCGGATGTGGATGATGCTTCGCGATGTAAAGGAAATATCAGTGTCCCTGCCAGGATTCGAACTCCGATCCCGCTGTCATCCATCCCTTATCCTAGTCATTATACTAACGCCTTTATGTGATTTTAATCGAAGATTCGTCATGATCACCGCGTTGGACATCCACAGTTAACATCTGTACGTAGCAGCACATGAAGTAATTTAATTTATAAGGCATGTCCACCTTCCAAGGATTTGGGCGTTGTAATAGCAGCACCGCCCTCACACATTACATACCATGCTAGGCAGTGACCGACATCAAAATTTTGTATGCTGTTCGTCATCAGTCGGCCGATCATACCATTACAGGCCGCAAAAGGAAGAGGGAACCGAATAATAAAGTGCGGGTCCCAGCTGTTTGGGCCTAACCAGTTAAAGGAAGCCTAAGATCTATAGTGTGTGTGTGTGTGCGTGCGTGTAGTACTTTTTCCCAGCTGTGGTTAATTAAGCACAATATGAAGCCAGTTAGAACCATAAGTTCGTAAGAAATACTGCTACAAGGAACGAAATGTTGAACTCCGTTATGAGAGATTTTGTGCTGATAGGCATATCAGATGATACAGAACTGAATGGAAATTACATCTATCACGAGTTCTTGATTTAACAGTATCCAAAGTGTAATACATAAACATGGTCACTCAGATGGGAGAAGGAAGAATGTAGTGGAGAACGTTTGTACGTAAGACGTATGACGTAGAGTATGATGTTGGAGTATGGTGTTGGCTAGGGCAAGGAAACTCAGTCGGTCTTCATATAGGTCGTCTGACGTTATAGTACGCCATATTAGTAACCGATAGTCAAGGCCGTCTACCTGCTAATGTCAACGTAACTGATGAAGGAATAAGATTTCGAACGTTAGTATTTTTTGGTAATTCCTGCTTTTTTGGATTGCCTGTGGTTTCCATGACTTCTGCGTTCTCTGTGCGTCCAACAGGAACCGCTGGATAGGACAAAGGACTCACGGAATCTGTGTGCTTGCCTGTATGGTTCAGTACTCCTGCGTGGTCCAATCACGCACTTCCCCCTTAATGTTGATCACAACCGACGACAGTAGTATTATGATAAAAAATTAAATGATGGGCTGTGTAATACTGGGGAGGGTTTCTCTTTTATTGTCCATTAGTAAAGGACAGTGACTTCAACTGAAGACGTTAGATAGATGGAGCCATATAGTAAAATAGTGACGTAACAATGCCTTAACATCAAGTGCAATGTAAGAATCGGTCATTTGTGTCCATCAAAATTTGTTTTATGTACACTGGAAAGGGGAACTGTACTAGAGAGTGAGTTGCTGGTCGATGTGGGACGAGACATTTACCTGAGTAAGTTCTGGTAGTGTGACAAGTGGCCGAGCTTTAATTCTGAGTCGCAGGCAGCTCATTGCTCTTCTCCTTAAATTCAGTGATTACTATATAATTCTGCATTTTTTCCAGTGAGTGGATTTGTGTGTTTCGTATGATGACTACAATAAACAATGATTATTTCCCTCTACGATATTAACAGATTGGTCTGTATAATGGATTGTACTTTGTATTTAACTGCGCTGTCAGTGCCCAGAATATACAGCGTCGTCAGTGGTAGATGAATTCGGATCATTGGTGGAATGACGACAGGAGAAACCCAAATTACCCGGAAACAAACCTGTCCTACTTCCACTTTTCTACCTAAAATTCAGCGTAGTAGGCACTGTGTTCTGTGTGAGGTAGGGGCCGAATTTTTTAGTATGTTTTAGATTAGCTTTGATCTCCGAAGGATTAAGATTTGGAGTAGTAGGAACAGTGCAGTAGTCACTGTGTAGCTTATCTGTTACAGTTGCTTGGTGCTGTCTCAATAAGCAGAAGGAACGCCAACATTAACAAAGAAAGTCCAGTCCTTGTGCTTGATTAAGCACACCATGTCATGCATGTGTATGGGGGGTGTAGAAGTACAGATCAACGTATTTTTATTTTGGCAATATTTACAGGTGAGTGGTTAGCTTCATACTACTGCAACTTTATCCCTAGGAAAGAGTTCCCGGTAAGCATTTGAGAGGAAGCTGGGTGGTCCATAGAAGGAAAAGGGAAGTGTTTCGTACATGTACACGAAATCGAAGACCAGTGGGCCGTCCGGTGGCCTACGCTTTGCTGACTGAGCTATACCGCCTCTTGGTGTTGCTAATAGTAATGACGGAAATTCAAAAGAAACTGCAGTAAAATGTGGATTATTGTGCTGAACGAGATAAAGACACGCTGCAAATGTCAGCCACATAATGTTACACGTAAAAATAGAGGTAAAAATGAAGTTTAATCTATCACCACGTCAAGGCTCCATACCTATCGACAGTGGATGTGTGGAAGGGGTGCACATTTCCCGGGCACCAGGTCGCCTTGGAGGCTAAAGTTATTGCAGTGGTGCCTAATATTTGTGGTTTATAAGTATGGAACTTGCTTCATGTCACCCTTCTGGCGCCTAGAATTTTTTCTCCCTTGTAAAGGCCTCTTTCTTCCCCCCGAACCCATTTCATAGGAGGTTTGGTTGTCCCCGGACCCGGTATGGACGCTGTGAAGAAGAGAAAACTCTTTAGCTCTGCCGGGCATCGAACCCTAATTCATCAGTCGTCCAGTTGGTAGCTTAATCAGTATACCGACTGAGCTGGCGTGTCTCATCACGTGGTGTAGGAAACTAAATTATAAGCTTATTGGGACGGAGCAATGATTAGAGATCGGGCAGTAAAATTGTGACCGGCAGACTGGTACGTCTTCATCAGCATGACTGCAGAGAATGTTTATCTGATTTATTTAACATTCCTATCAAATCGGATATTCAAGGGCTTTCAGTTGCTTATAATATTAGTTACAGTGTCGAATGTTAGGATGCCATCATACAGTATTTGAAAGTGTTATTAGCTCTGCATAGCCTTGAACGCTTGACGACTTCTGTAGTTGATTATAATTTAATTAGAATAAAAATAGTTATTATGTATGATACCACGGATGATAGGTTAATTAGAAAGGAAATCTTGTATAGATAAATTTTTGTTAACTGTGTTAATGTTTTAATTGTAATCAGTCACGAGATTTGGTTATTGTTTTGAAAGTTGTATCCATTTATGAAGCCTTCAGTCAATTAACAAGTTTTCGCAAGAGCCGCCACCGCAGTAGTTCCCACTGAGTGTGACGCTGTGTGAGTTGCGACGCCCATTTCATTTCTGTGGCTGTAGCGTTACTCGCTCTAGGATGAATTAAGAGCCCGATGTTAGTTCAAAACACAAATCTTTCCCAGGGACAGGCTCTTGCAATACCACTCGACCCCTGCTTCAGCCTCGCGCGCTCAACACTTACCTGCCTCCAGTCAGGGCTATCAGGATATGGTCTAATGTTACATGTTTCTTGTGTGGCTGCCTGTAGAATGTGATATATCATGATGACGGTCTTCTGGTACGTGACGCCGTACAGTTTGTTAGGTAAGTCCCAGCCAACATTTCACTTTTCTACCGTGAAAATGGAGGTAGCTCAAATCTCACGTCACAAGACGTCGTTTTCACATATCTCGTATCGGCCACGGCCTGGACGGTCGTTTTTCGGTGTCCGGAAAAGGTAAAGATTTTTCTTCTAAGTCTTTAAAATAGGTAATTTTTCTTTTCGTCGCCAAGCCCAGACAGCCCAGGACCCAGTCACTTTACTAGACCAATCCATAGAGTGCCGGAAGTGGGATGGTCGTAAGTTGTAGTTGATTATCTTCCTTCAAGACTGCGTGATTTATTGATTATTGTTTGTGCTCTAAGTTTGATTTACTATGAAATTCATCGAATGAAGGTAACAGAAGAAGAACGGACCGGTGAAGATAGCGGAATCCTGGGTTTTGTCATATCGCTCAAAGACATTTAGGCATGTCTGTCCAATTGGTTGCCCACTAGTCATGTTCGACGCACTGAATCTGTCTGCTATGTGCGTCTATTGTAATATACCTTGCCTGATGGAGGTTTTGAGGAAAGCACTGATGTTTCTTAAGTGTTTCCTTTCTGAACTTTGAACACAGTACTTTCACAAGGTGAAGCGGTATAGATATCATCATCGTGAAGACTTACAACCAATGTCCATTGTGTGTGGATGTAACTGATTTAGGCAGCGGTACTGTTTGACTGAGTAGGTCATATGATACAGTATGGGAGGAAATGGCCGTGGCCTCTTTTAAAATACTACTCCAGCGTTTGCCTGAAGAGAAGCGCAGAAACCCTTAATCTGTAGAGAAAAACGAAATGAAGTTTGCGGGGAGCAATAATTGATTGAAGTGTTTTTAGTTATTAGAGTGAGATATTGCCAGCACTGAACCATTTGCAGGAAGGTTTTCTGTTTAGAGAATTGATTGTCGAAATGTGGTGTCAGTATTGAATGTGCTTAATTTTACAGTATTACACTGGCGGATTTTTTGGCTATACAGTTTGGGCTTTTTCCCACTAATGTGGCAAATATTTTGTTTTGAAAATTAGTAACTGACATGAATTTGTGACACGACCTCAGTTGCTGATGTGATAAAGTAATGGTCAACATGTGGGCCTACCTCAGACAGTGGACAGTGGCCAACTTATATATATAAATGTAATGAATCAAAGTCACGTGTCTTTACAGAGCTATGTTTATAATACTTCTGTGACGCGTGACCCAAGGAACTTTATTTCTTTGCAATTTATACGCAATTTTGATAACTTGTTTTTTCTTGTGAATCTGAGAGATATTCGTAAATCTGTCATAGTAAATATGCAGTATAGTTCCTCGTACTTCAGTAGTGCTTCTTTCAAAGACTTCTTTGTTTATCGTTTGATAGCAGTGAGTTATTTTAAAGTACTTGGGATTCTTGTGATATCCCTGGAGACAACCTCTGATAATCGACAAGCCGGATAGAGAATCGCTGCAATGAATGGATAAATTCTGAACGAATTTTAAAAAGAGTAGCAGTCAATTTAGCAAGGTGAAATTGCAGAGTTTTGGCATGGTGCCCATCGTACGATTTGTTGGGCAGATCTGATCAGCAGGGTGCCTCTATTGTCACAGTGGGAGAGCGTCACTGGCGGCTCCACAGACAGGCGTCATGCCCGTATACATCGCCGGACGCATGGCTTAAAGTTGCACGCCACAGATGTTGCCTCATTGATGTAAATGATAGATCAGCAATAACTGCAGCAGCAGGAGAAAAACAATTGAACAGACATGAAAATGTGTGATAACGCTTTGATCCTGAGTCTTGGGGCTCGATGTTCTGTGTGCGTATACCACAGTTGATACACATCTTTTGTCGGGCTACTGAAAATATATTTATTTTTTGTCATGAGAAAGAGAGAGATTTCTGTTTAACGACGCTGTCAGTTGTTAAGATTATATAGCTTCGGTGGTAAATGATGAAATGTGAGTATGGAGCATGGTGGAATGATGCTGAAAGGGGAAACCCAAACTACTATGAGAAAATCCAGTCCAGTGCCACTTTGTCCACCATAAATCCCACTGACCTAAAGTCCAGCGGGAAATAATTTCGTGTACCAGAGTAGATCTTTGTAATGGACACGGATTGTGTTCTCTGTGATGTATGAACTAAATTGTTATGTGTAATTTAGGTGAACGTCAGCCTTCAGAGGGTTAAACGTGTAACTCACTCGTGTGAATCTTATATAAGACTGACTGTGAAGTAGACTGAACTGCTTTACTACGGGGCTTTTTCTTCATTTACCGCACTGTTGGTTTGTTTTGTCAGCAGTGAGTTACTTTCTTGTAGTCCAAATTTTATACAGTGAAACCTGCCTATAACGGAACCGCAAGGGACCGAAATTTTTCCGTTCCAGGTAGGTTCCGTTTAATAGAGGTTCTTTGAATTTCGGATCTTCGGCACTCTAGATCCTCGGGGCTGTAAAATTTCTCCGCTACAGACAGGTTTCCACAATGCCCTGGTTCCGTGTAAGACAGGTTTTACTGTATATGTATTGAATCAAATTAGCTTTCATTATACTTTTAATAAAACTTAAATTATCAAAATCAGTTATTATTTAAATACGTAACTACAGAATGTTTTTCTTCCTTCAGCACCGGACAGGAAAAACAGACGAATTTCTGTAAACATTTTCAGTATGTTGCCGGTAACAGATATATTGGCTGCAGGGTTGCTGATACTAACTACATTAGGAAATTTACTTCCCCTTCGTTTTCCTTAAACATTTACCATATCAGAAATGTTAGGGACTATGGTGTAAGTTTTACGTCTTAAAGATATATGTACTAACTTTATGTTATATATAAATTTTAGCTCGAATACCCGTTGCTGAAAAATCTGTGGTATGTATAGTTCACTGGTTCGAACCAAAATTTATTACGATGAAAGTGTGCGTCATTGTAACGTGGCATCTGGAATGCCTATAGCGTTATATTCTATTAGCAGTAGCGGTATTAAGTCGTACAGAATCATACTCTAGGTAGCTGTAAATTTTACCAGGCCGTTGTTTCTCATACAATGTCTGGAGATGGCACGCTGCCTGTGTCTCAAGCACTCGTGGGGTTTATGGCTTGCACGTGTCTTGTTGTTCATACTGGACTTATTTTCTAAACAGACCGACGGATTCCTTGGTAGATGATGGCATTTTGTTGGACTATGCTGTTTTTACAGTGTTTATGAATTGAGCTGTCATCATAAAGTCGGTAGGCAGTCATTCAGAGTGTTGTTTATGATCGACTTGATTTCCTACGCCGCTCTGTGACAACGAATTAATTTTGGAAATTAGGTCGCCACATGATGAGGCAAATCTGAAATCTACTTTTATTAGTGATTAGGACGACGCGAAAATTGACGACTTTGAGCAGTTCGGGCCTGTTTATGCGTAATGAATAATGGTTACATATTTATGTAATGATTTTGTGTCAGGTTTCTGACGTCAGTAGCTTAGGCTGTGTGAAGGTGGCATATTTAGAGATAATAGCGGCGATGTCCTATTTTGTGACACCATCGCTGTGTGCAGAGTTGAGAGGCTGGCGAAAGCATGACCTGCTGCAGTATGTGCGGTAAACAGAGGCGTATTTATATGTTATGAATAGGGTGATGACAATATTCGGGTCGGAGAGAAAGAAGTAATGGGTATAAAAGTGCAGAAGTCTTTGTGCTCTGCTTAAAATATTATTGAGATTATAAATTAAAGACGATGTAATGGGCAGGACTTGTCACACTCTGAGAACAATAAAATGTACAGAATTTAGTCGGCGAGCTTGGAGACAAGAGACCACTTGGTAGATACGGGCGTAGATGGAGGATTGTATTGAAAGGGATTATAAAGAATGAGGATGTAACGACTTGAAATATATTCACTTGCTTCGAGGGAGGTCCCAGTGACGGCTCCTGTGAACACAGTACTGGACTGCTCTGTAGCTTAAAGTTTTCTGTAGTCATGAGCGAACTCGGGCTGTAGTTAATCTGCCTGTGTTCGTTTTCTGTCATCTTTGCGTTGTAATCGGTCTTGTGCATCTGACATAAAAGTACAATTGAAAACGAAGGAATGAAGGAAACGCCGTAGCACATTTACCCCTGAAGGGGGGGGGGACCTCTCCTGATGGCAATGCGTTTGTGGTTGCCAGTTGACTGCTTATCACCACATAGGGAATAAACTGCAGATGAACTTGTATTACTTTTGATAATATGAAAGTTTCAGTTCTCACTGAATTCAAAATATGTAGGAGAAAGTTAGAGATCGTGATATGAATGAATGTTTTAATGGCCCAATTTATATAAAACCTCACGTTTCTATTGTGGAATGTTGCGAATGGATGCGGGATTGTATTTAAACTATACACTGAGGCACTTTGTACAGGGAATCATTAACTTTGTGGTCGGTTGCTGGGGAATTTACATATAATTCCTGAACTTGGTTTACGTGTAGCAACGATACAATAAAATAAAACTTACACTAGTATCTAAAGGGACCGTTCTGCGATCGTGTTTCTCTTAAAATAAACTGTACTGAAGTAATTAAATTACTTATTTATTGTTATCATTGTGTATAGTCTAGGCTTATTCGCATTGGCAAAAAAAAAGTTACCCCTTCGGGATTGAAAATATGATAATTACGCGTTTCTAATAATAACAGTATTCCATTACATCTCTCTGTGCACGGTATTTCTTTTCGTAGTTAAACAATAAAGAAATCATCTTTTGGCATAGGCACTACACGAAAACACTTGATGTTACATATATGTAATAAACTCTTACTTTATGCATGTAACTACATGTATTATGTTAATACTAGACAGGTGTTTTTGATAAATTTCCTACAAACAGCAGGACGGTTTAGCCTCTTAATTTACACGTAAGTGATATTGTGCTGCAAGGAAATGACTGAATTATTTTTGCTTGTTAATAACTCTTCCTGAAACGAATTTATGTGCCTTGTTATTTATCGCCATTGAGTCGAATGATAAATCTTGTAAGTGCCAAATTGTTTACTGCATACGTGAAACTGCATATGGATGTCTGTAGTGGTCTCCAAGCAATCAACATGCAGAAAGGACGACAGCGAACTGTGGAGACAGGATGGATTTACGTTACAGGCAGGGTTAATCACAACGAACGCCACACAAGCTACAGTCCTGAGCTTACCTGTTTAACTGCAGTTTCTCGTGACACTACAGGCCTGTATTGTTGTGCATGTCTCACATAACCGACACTTGTTAAGATGAACAAGGCCGGTTTTGGTATTGGCGGTACTGAACCTGGGAGTTATGCAGCCGGACAGCTGGTTACATCCTGACCAGAGCCATCAACGTTGAAAATTAAAGAATATATAATTAGGTGTTAACATCCGTTTCAGTGCCGGCAGAGGAGCGGACTGTCAAAACGGTATGCGCATTAAATACGCATGACACAGTGGGCAGTGTCTTACATTGTTACAGTGCTATGAATTGAACATTGGTACGGAACAGATGCTTTGGAAGATTACCGCCTTGCCACGGTTTCTTTTAGAAAAACGTTTGTAGACGGCAGTCTTTTCAAGGTTGGTATAATATTGTTCGTTGTTTGTTGAAAATAATTTGTGCTTGTGTACAAACCCACGTCGCCCAAATCTGCGAACCGTGTCTTGTTCTATATGACTACATTTTCTACTTAATTCGGTCCATTTATTCTAACAAGAGCGCTGTGTTTATCTAAGACTAGGGTTGTGAAACCCCATTTAATTAGCCCGTCTCTCACGCCAGTCTGGCCCAGTAATTCACTTGTTTAGTGGATGACTGCGACGACACATCCGCCCTAGTGAGGCAGCGCCACTCTCTGTCAAATTTTTGTTTTAATAAGGAAACACACAAACAAATGACATGTTTATGGCCACCTTGTTTTAGTACATGTACTTTTTTTGTCGTGGACCTTTGGCCTCACCCCTAGTTTGTTATAGAACACGCCTTATTGCTTAAAAAGCTAATTTCCTTCGAGCTGTATGTTGACTCTAGAGAGAAAAGAGGCACGGTCTTCGTTGTAACATTGGAATGTCCGGTCTGAACAGAGAAAATTGGAAGGAAATGCTAAAGAGAAGGTGCTGTAAAGGGGAAGAGGTGCGGAGTGCGAAGATAATGAAATCATTGTGCAGCTACAGTCTGATTCGTGTCAGATACACAGCCATAGGTTTTGAATGTTGCTTGCGAGTTCAGTGAGACGTTCACGGCCATGTTATTCCGTTCTTCTGACTACAAAATAGATCAGGTGTCGACTTACGTGCACTCTTTCCAATGGGCACTAGGGTTATTTTCCTGTATTTGACCCCACCTTCATCTAGCCGTAAAGGGAACGCTCGCAAAGAATGCTCCCGATAAATTTTAATTTGTGAAGGTACAAATTTGTCCCTGTACATGTCATAATATCAATAGGGACTGCGGTATAGCTCGACTCACTCTTAATTTTGACTCTAGATGTAGGTGAGTGGTCAACTTCACGACCTGGCCGCTTTATTCCTGGAGAAACATCTCCTGGTACAGATGGAACAGGAGGGTGGCTGGACACTTTGTTGAAGAGAAAAATCTTTTGTGCATGCCGGAAATCGAACCACGATTTCAAGGCTTTACATGCCGTACGCTATCTCGACTCAAGTTCTGATTTGTATTTCTTCATATTGCCATACGTGACGTAACTAGATCTCATAAACACGTAGGACTAGAGCAGAGGTCGGCAAACTACGGTCCGGGGGCCGCATCTGACACGCGGCTTTATTTTTTTTCCGGCCTGCCAACAATGCATCAACCTTTTGAATCAATAGTTCATTCTTATAACGTCACAGCAGACTGCAGAATAGAGTTAGGTTTACAGTGTTGTTGACATTTTTAACTGTGTAGGCTTTTGCAACGGTTATGAAATTTTTGTCCTTACAGTGTCTAACAGTCTAACAGTGTTACCGCCTTGGCAGTTTCGTTTTTTTGCATTATCTGTTATCACTCAATCAGTCAGCTGTAGAGATGTAGTTTTTAAAGGGATTTTTCAGTGAGGTGGAACGAAATGAAGGAGTCGGTCATTATTCATGATGTTACAATTTGTGCAGATGTTCTCTGATCTTGTCTATATCTTTGATTTCGTCACGTCCTCTTGACCCGCGAAGTCCATCTCTAAAAAAATTTGCCACCATCTGGCCTAGAGCATTCTTTACGTGTATAGGCCTATTTGATATGTAGGCTACTTGTATTTTAACGAAGTGAGCCTGTAATGAAACCACAGTTTAAATTTTGCTTAGCGTGCCTATGTGTTGACCTACAGCGTGAATTTTAACGAAAATGTCTATCACAGCAATTCAGTACAAGATTGATGGAAAGAAGAAAGGAAGTGACTTGTGTCTGTCATAAGCATCAAGATAACAGAAGAACGCAGGTGCGGTTATGCAGTGTACCTTTCCTGGTGTTTCTAATTAATTGCTTTTCTGTATTAGTAGTACCCATATGGAGACGTTGTCACATTCAAAGACGTTCGTCGCTGGAACAGTCTGTACACGCGGGTGTACTCGGAACTACTGTGCATTGTTTTCTGTCGCTGGCACCAACTAATTTTCCCTCCACGCCATGTCACATACATCACGATTTAGTCCGGTTCAGGACTGCGATGATTCCCTTGCTACTGTGCACAATTGGAACAGAACACCAGAGATGCGTGCGTATATAAAAGAACTCTTCATGTCTGCTGCCCTTTGCGCCTCCCTCTACCCCTTACTTCCTCCATACCATTCGACTGTCTCTGCAATCCGAATCTATATACATACATATTCACGCAGTGCTACAGTGGCTTAAAGCTAAATCCCGTAATAAATTCGCGGTGCATAATTTTAACGATTCAGGTCTTCTGAAATGTTACGCTGTGTTGCTTGGCAAGCGGCTCCCGACGTTTTGAAGGATCGTAGTGCCTTCACCTTCAGGGCAAAATATTCCCGTAACTTCCCAGAAGACTTGAATCGTCAGCGATACCGCTGTCAAAACCTCAAAACTCACCTCGTGCATTATCTTCTATGTTACAGTTTTAGTTACTCAGCTCTTCAAGAACTTATCACCTTTTTTAAAGCGGAATCTATGTTAACGCTGTCGAAACAACCGGTTATTGGTAACCAGCAAATGCTTACGACTAAGCCAGTTGAATTAATTTTCCCGTTAATAATAATAATAATTCTTGGCTCAACAGCCCTGTATGGGCCTGGGCCTCCTCTTGCCTCCTCTTGTCGAGGTTACTAAGTCATGCGCATTCATGGCAGCTGGTGACCGGCCAGCTAGCCGCGCTTAGTGTTCTATCGATCCTGATGTGCACGCCAGAGCCATCTGGCAGGCAGTCAGGAGACTTGGATGAGAAATGGAGGCAATTTGGCTTACGCAACATTTTTATTCATGCCCGTAAGGTTCTTTTACATGCCGTAAATCTACGACATGGGACCGACGGCTTTACTTCGGGAAGTAACTAACGGGAAGGAAGTGGTGCTCCGGATTTTTATCATCCTTAAAAATCCATCGACCTCGGTCGGGATCGAACCCGCGAACCTTGGGTCCAGTGGCGAGCACGCTAACCACTAGTCCACCGAGGTCGACTCATTTTCCCGTTACTTATGCTAATTTTAGTATTATACCTCTCGTCCCCGTCTGTGTCTTCCATGTGATCTCGTCGCTAAATGTGTAACAAACTCCTGCGCCCCTAAGTTTCTTTTCTTCCCATTGAGGCTACTAAATACTCCCAACACTTGTCGCATAGAACATCGCGTTCGAGTGGTTGTACTTCTTCTTCATAAACGGGAGGCTCCAACTTCGAACCTTCTCCTAGAGACAGGATATCCAGCTTCTGAATTTCCCTGGCTCTCTTCAGTTCCTCTGCAAATGCGGGTTTGGTACGTTCATACAAGCTACGCTCTGTGTAACCATCGTAGAATCAATCAGAATTAACCTGTAATAAATTACTAACAATGTACCGGGGTACGAAAAAGAATGGTGGGGTTTGGGGAGAAGATATCTAGATGATGATAAAGACACTCAAGAAATTAAAATCAGGAAGTTAAGGAGTAAGTCAAATAGTGTCTAACTTTTCTTGCTAAGTTTCCATGCGTGCTCTGTTAGGGGCTCCGCATATGTCCAGTCGATAGTCCACTGCTTGGCATACACGCTGTAGCATATATCTTGATACCTGCTCAGCGGAATCAACAGTTTCTTTGTTTTGCACTTGGGCATAATCGTACAAATGTAAATAACGGTACAAACTTTTCGACATTTTATTGTAAATTATAAAGAGTAAACTGTGAATATGGTCGCTTCGTATCGAAAGATGTCGATTAGACGTATAGTGTTTCTTATCGAATTTTTGGTGTTCCATCATACTGTATACTGTAATCGGTAATGCAAGTTAGAACGGGGCCTGTCTTGTGTTGTCATTCTGTGTTATACTCTCACAGTATATTACCTAGTGCGGAGAACGTACTGAGTACAATGCCCATATCAGTGGTGTGGCCATGTTTTTACATCTCGTGTTAAATGTGTAACCGGAGACCGAATCCTGGAAGCAAGCCTGTGTCCCGTACACTGGTAATTGACGGAGTACCTACAAGTCTGGTGCTGTAGCTTGGGTTAGTTACACTTGGTAATATATTCGTTGATCAGTTTGGTTCGAGTTGTTTTATTGAAGTGATGTAAACGGCAATAAACGACGTGGTTGAGTTGACATTAAACCGATTAAGCAGTCCATCAGTCATTTATGAATCGGTCAATTTCAGAGCGAAATCAGACCGTAATGCGGGGTGTGAAGTTGTTTATTAAATAAGAGTGTTTGTTAGATATGATAACAGAACCAACAAATGCACATAAATGTATGAGAGTATATTATACACACCATATATCTCCTGCATGTTTCGGCCACTCATGTTGCCATCTTCAGGGAGGCGCATTACAAAGGATAGATACATCAAAATATTACAGAAGTATTAGAAACAATGCACAGATATACAATATTAAATTTTGAAAACGACGCTTTGTTTAAAATGCATATTTAAAGATTAAAATACAGGTAAAATACTTGTGATTGATTCTGATGGGTAACGACTAGTATGTGTGTAGTAAATCACCATCTACCAATACCTACCTATATATTATCAGTTAGCTCCTACACACACTTATTTTTCCTTTCAGGATGGTGATTAACTACGCACATAATACTCCTTACCCATCAGAATCAATCACAAATATTTGTATCTGTATTTTAATCTTTAATATGTATTTTAAACCATGTATTGTTTTTAAAATTTAATATTTATATCTGTCCTTTGGTTCTAACGCTTTTGTAATTATTCGATGTATCTATCCTTTGTAATGCACCTCCCTGAAGATGGAAACATGAGTGGCGAAACAAGTAGGACGTATACGGTGTGTATAATATACTTTTATACAGTTATGTGCATTTGTTGGTTTTGTTATCATATCTAAGTGCTTAATGCACGGTTATGGATCATTTAAAATAGTGTTAGTTTGCTCAGATTCCCTGTGACTGATTACTAGAACGAGCTGTACATGGAAAATGAGGGTACGTGTTGACCTGCCGCAGTTGCGGTGAGCTACTGTACACTGAACAGTCTTCCAATTAGGTGAATGACTAATTGATTTGTTTTTAGGCTTTTTTGTTATGTGGATTGGACCGTTCGGCCTTCAAGAAATAGCTTATGAAACTGCAGACTGGATTGAGCTGATCCATGACAAGGTATAATGGCTGGCTTTTGTGACCACGTTATTGAACATGCGAAGAAGAAACTTTTCGACCGTCTTAGGGACAACTTTTAAGGAAGGCACTGCTGTGAGACGTTAGTTGTCGTAGATATTTAGTTGGTTGGTTATTTTGATAGTAAGTAGCCTTTCCGTCAACGAACGCACTTCATATGTATTAGAAACTGAGGTTTCAGCACTGCTAACATTAAAGCTAACTTCTGGAGCGAAACTAAGTCCAGTTCAGCTCAATCCAAATTCCGAAAACCAGTTTTCTTTAAGGGATATTTCGATGGATGTAGCAATTGCTCCTGCAACGTCTGTATATTTCTACCAGGCTACATGGCGTCACATGTAGTGCATCAAGGTTCTTCACAGCACGTCGGTCCAACCGCAGGGAGCCGATAAATACAATGTTTTACGTTCACATATCGCCAGACGTAATAAGAAAAGTATTCGCGGACCGGAGGACAGAGAGGAACATAAAATCCCAAGGTGGACCTCGCACGTAATGTACTACCACAAACGTCTTACATGGACCTACGAACGCAATCTGAAAAGCAAGATTCTGCAAATGGTAGAAGATTACATTCCACAAAGTGGATTTCATCACTATTGTATTGACGTCTCCCTTAATATGTGACCTAACCTTATATGTTATAGTTTTACAATATGTACCTTCTGCTGTATGTATTTTAACGTAATTTGATATCAGACTACACATGTTTTAAGAAAATATATGATTGTAAAACTCGGGGCACCGACTGAAGAATTGTTTTTGGAAGTCTCCTTGAATGTGGTTTGAAGAAGCCGATAAATGTAAATATAAGTTTCTTGTTTGCGATCGACTAGGTCAAGCTAAACAGTTACGAGCATTTTCTTTAAACTTAAGGGGCTGTGACTCGGACACCACGCTTCAGAAGACCATTTTTTTTGTAACTTATTTTCTTGTATAGCGGTGTCGACTCATTTCCTGTAGGTTTGGCCGTGTATTTTTGTTCGCCCTGTAATACGCCAATCTCTGAACAAAGAACGTACGAGGCATACGAACCCTAAATGTTACCAAGAACGCCGACTTTTCGGAATTTCAGTGGGTGCTAAGCGTTACGTTACTGATTGTCCAGCAAAAAGGCTTATTTGTATGCCAAGTTCTATTTCTAATAATTTAAACCCTATTGTTATAGTACTGTTTTTTGCAAATTAATACCTTAATTGAGATTTATTTAAGGAGTACGCCACATTTGCTATAATGAATCAGAGAAACTGCATCCTGAAATGGAATTATGTTTGCAGTATTTTCAGTACATAAAAACACAAAATTGTGTAAAAATTTGAACTGAACGTGTCGGTCGGCTTGAGTCCGAGTTCGTATGCGTTGCAGTTTTAATTGTAAGCGTTTCGACGTTAAGTGAAAATCCACACAGTGGCATTTATAATCGTGTCAGTCGATATAAAACACTTTTGCACCAGGAAGATTCGCACATACGAGGTTGGTTGCTGCAGAACGTTAACAAGACGGCCCCGTGAAATGGAACATTGTGCTCTTCAACACACCCCCCCCCCCTCCGGCCCAAACAGTCGATGTGTAAATTCCTGCAGTAGCAGGCGAGAATGGTGAAACCTATTCACACGATCGAAATTTAATCAAACCGCCTGGTAAGGTATACAGGGATATTGCAACTCGCAAGAAGATATACGCTAATAAAATAAGACAAGAAAAGCAAGGCGAACATAGCAAGCAGTGTAGTGGTGGGGAAATCACCAGTGATCCTCGTGTTCCTACGCTGCCCTTGGGACTTGCAGGTTTTGCTTGTGCTGGAATCATTGTTGTTTGTGGTTTTGACTTAACAGCACGTTTTTTGGAGTCATGATTCAGACAGCATTCCCTGTTTGCTTCAATGACAATGGAGGATATTTCGTAAAACGAATTAGTGATATTGTAACTGGGTCTAGTTATAATATGGGGCAGCTTGAAGGACAAGAGACAGAGGGAAGTCTGCGGAGAGTCTGTACATGTTTTGCTAAAATTCCCACAAAGTTTAAGTTTCCCGTGCGTGAAGGTAAACTACTGGGATGAACTACTTCTGAGGAAGTGGAAGAATGAGAAGAAAAGACTATTAAATGAAACAAGCAATTTTGAGAATAACTCAAAGCTTACATTCCTATTGAACAAAATTCTAGTTCTGCAGCTTGACAACTACTATTAATTTTATTGCTTTACTTCGTTTTTCCGAAGAAATTGATGACTTCAATACAGATTCTACCTACATTAAATATTTAACTTATATCATAATTGCATACCTTTGCCATATTTGTCGTTGTTAACGTATATAGTGTAGCTATTTTCATGATCTGTTTCCTTATAAATTTTCAAGTGCTAACTGAAGTGATTATTAGTTATCATTTCAGACTGAAAGGTAAGGAAAACTTCCGCACGGACTCTACGTCATTTTACATTTTACCCCTTTTCGCCCCACCCCCCAAAAAATAAATTTACTTTTTCAAATGTTTCAAAAGTGTAAAGTGAAGAAACACTTTGGTGGGTGATGCCATTAGTCTCATGTTTTTCTTAAAGCGAAGTAGGCTCGAAGACCGACAGTCATCATGAGCCCGATGAACTAGTTTAAAATCTAAGCCTACACCCTCATACGTTGTTTCCTAAGACGCATCTTAATACTGTCACTCCTTCACCGCATGAGACAAGCAGATGATGGTCAAGCCCCCACCAGTTACTTCCTCGAAACAGAAGAAGAAGAAGAAAGCTTTGAAAATGTCCTTGATTTCGGTGGTGTAGCCCTAACTGTACGTAAGAATGCCGATTACAGTGGTGGCCAAAGGCGTGTACTGCTTCTACCTCTCGATCATTGAGATCGTGGGTTCGAACTTATGACACTATCTGCGTTTCTTCTGTGTTTTGTGTTGTCCTGTGCAGGTACAGGTCTTGCGACGGACCGATCCCGTCTCCGAAAAATCCTACTAAATTTGTATAAACAAGATTCATAAACTCGGAACAGGAGAGGCTCTGGGTCGCACTGGCTGCAATGTGCAAGACGTGGTTGGAAATAGAGCTGTAAATAGTGATTGCAATGTGCAGTGTAGTGTCAGTGCGTGTGCCAGTTCACAGTTCGTGTCATATGACATGCTAGTCCTCTTTACGACTCGACCCTTTGAAGCAGTCGTATGGAACAATACATGATATAAAGAAGTGTAAAAGCAGATGATAAGCTTTGTTGGCGTCAGAAGAGGGCTCTGCAGTGCTTTGATCTCTCTTGTGTGATTTGAATCCTGTGGCGCTGGATCAAAGGGCGAAGTAGCACATCGAAGTGCGATTCTCTGATACTTTCTTCTGATTCTGTTCTCACGATTTAAAAAAGGAACTGTAGGTCTAATGACATCAATTTGCGACACACACGTCAAACTGTATGTCAAAAATAATCATGGTTGTAGATTTTCTGTAGAAGTTGTCTGTTACCTGAATAAATACGAGGGTCGGTCATGAAACAAATTTACGGTGCACGTATTTTGGGTTCTCTGCTTTCAGTGCTAAAAATAACCGTTCATATTTGACTATTATGTCTTCCCGCTGCTTTCCCATGTAGTCTCAGCCATAATTGAGGCATTTATCTCATTGTGGGACGAGCTTTTCCCTTCCTTGTTGATTGGTCCGTGTCCTTTGTTATCAGTCATTGTGTCAAGACCGTTTCCACCTCGCGATCACCTGTGAATTTGTGGCCGCCACGATTGAACTGCAGAACTGTGAACAGATGGTCCCTCGGCGATGAATTGCCGTAATATAATCACAGTTTGTGTAGGTTAATTTTTTACGAAGTCACACACCATGTAAACTTATATTCTGACCGATTTTCGCCTATGTGCTTACAACGTTGTGGATTCTGATAAGGAATAGCTTTCAAAGATGGGTGGCTTAGTACTGTTGGTGTGACTGGCTACGGGATGGAAGGTCGAGGTTCGATTCGTGACAGGGGAGGAGATTTTCTCTCCGTCATCGCATTCAGAAAGCTCTGGAAACACTCAGACTTTTATCAAGTGGGTACCGGGGATTTTCTCTGGGAGTAAATTAGGCGGGGCGTGAAGCTGATCACTGGTCTCCTTCTAGTGCAAGCATTAAGAATGCATGGAGTTACCTCTCTTCATCCGCATACGTCTTCAATGGGTGATAATTAAGCACAGGGGCAAATTTGCCGTAATGATGCCCACAAAATGCTCACCCCTTTCCGTATATCAGAAACCGTCGAAACGTCGTTAGTGTGTTTGTTGCACGGGCAACGTCCAAAGAAAATGAGCCTATTGTGCTACGTCGCACTAATGTCCAGTAGACGCCACTCATTATGAAGCGTGACTCAAAGGGAAGAGACATTTTTTTCCTATGGTTTACGTTTTCTTTTTCTTTGTTCTTTTGCGAGTCAACGAACCAGGTGGGATCATTTTCTTTAGCCGTTGGTGGGGAAGCTCATGTACTGCCTTTTCCATGAATTGTCTCGGTACTTCCTTTAAAATTCGGGGCCGTACCATAAAACAGGCCAGTAATTTTTTCATTCAAGTACCTCTCCTTGCATTATTTACAACCATGCGACCATTCCACACAACAGGAACTTCAGTAGCTGATAATACATCGTGAAGTTACAGCACATCCGTCTTGGACATATCGTTTCGTATCTTACCTTTCATAAGACTGCTGTTATTTTATAACAAAAGGTATCCAGTGAGTGGGGCAGTAAACAGGAAGAACTTTGTTTTTCTAGCTGACGTCTGCATCGGTTCCTTCACTCAATATTCTTCTGGTACCGCAGATTGACCTGTGGGCTATGTCCGATACAATAACACAGGATCGTGGGGCTGGTGTGGGGTCGCTCGCTTTCCGTGCAGCTGCAGCTGTGCGTACAGCGACAAGGGGCTATGTCCCTGAAGCAGCGCAGCCTCGCTGTCCAGAATGTAATAAGAAAGGGAGCCATGAAGTATACAGACGTTCGTTTTTGTTTTAGACTAACATCGTCACGAAAGGGAACTCGCTTAAAATAACATAGAACATAACGCTGACTTCGTAAGTTGAATGAAGTTTTGTCAAAACTTTTTTTTCGTTGAAATTAATATTAAAGGACACGCGTACAGGAGTTGTGAGGGAACTTCTGATAGGTCTGTTGAATTATCAGTTAATATATGTACATAGTAATTTAGTTCTTTGTGCAAATATTTCATTGGGACGTAGTTCTGGGTCTTAACATTTTTTGACGATATCAAATCAGAAGACGCGAGTCTTCATCAACACCGCTGGGAGAATCTCAAATTTCTAATAAAACTTTATTCGCGAAGATAGTCAAGACTGATTAAATCCAAAGAACGAATGTTTGCTGTCGTTCAATTCAAAATCGTTTGTCTCCACTGTGTTATCTGCAGCATAAAATTTTTAATGTACAAAATTATAATTTTATCTAGTGTTTTGTGAGACTATTAAATACACTTGAGGGCGGAGTGTGGAGTGTCATTGTAGCTTCACGCATTTTTAACCTCAGTAGTAAATGGAGGTGAGTGGTCAACTTCACTCACGGCCGCCTTACCTCCGGGGAAAGTGTCACCGATTCATTGGATGGAAGGATGGATGGGCCTCAGAGCCAGTCTGGACGCAGCTGAGAAGGAAAAGTAGTTCCTGCCCCTGGCGGTAATCGAACTCCGGTCGCGCAGTCCGTAGTCTGACTGCAATATTCTTCTATAGTCTGTTTTGCTTTGACTCTCCGTTTAGGGTGCTGTTCATGAGAATATCCGGACAAAAGAGGGAAGAATTAACACGTTGCTGGTGAAAACTACGTACGCAGGTGATGAGGAGCTCCATAATTAACAATGTTGTCATTTGTCACTGGTGTGAGAAAATAAAGGAGGGTGAGATGGACAGCGCATGTAACACGCATGGAAGAGATGAGAAATGTATATAGAATTATAGTGGGAAGACCATAATGGAAGTGACCACCTGGAGAGACCTAGATGAAGATGAAAGACTGTACATAAATGTAATTTAATACAATTCGAGTCTGCGGCTGTATATTCAGATAGGATCCAGTGGCAGACTATTGTCAATCCCGTTATTAACCTTGGTTTCTATGTCAGGCGCTAATTAACTCGGTCACCTAAGCACTGTTTGCGAGTGGAGAGTGATTCTGTGCTGTGGAATTAATTGCTTGTTTAATTATTAGCACGTAGTATTTTGAAACTGAGTGATCTATGAATGTCACATCTAGTTGCCCCGACGTGAAGCAGTAAGTTAAAGAAAGAGCATAGTCCACACTGAAATTTCCTGACCTTCATGACTATCAGCGTTTGTGTCGCTCTAATGTAGCTAGCTACACATCTAATGCTTTATCACTATTGAAATTTTTCCTCTGCTTTTATTGATTGATCTGTCTGACCTTTTCCAATGGAAAATTAACTCTTGACACTACGAATCGTTTGTAGAACATTTTATAGGACTTACAGGACGGGGTATCGACCGTCTCAAGGTCACTGCCTACAAATGAATAAATCTAAAGTTAAATTTCCACAGCTATTACATCAAGAAGTACAATATCAAGTTATCTGCATTGACTGATATGAAGTGTGCGTGTTTCGGCTAAAATTGGCAACACAATTAGGACAACACAAAGAATGCAGACATACATCCAGGGGCGTCGACAGCGACCCAGAGGGGTACACTTGCACCTCCTTGGGATTTTGACAGCTAGTAATTTGTTAAATCAAACAATAACAAATCTACAAAAACAAAAGTAAATTTCGTACAGTTCGAAAAAATTTTAGTCCAAGGATTAATTAGGGATTTTAATTAAATTACGACTATATTACTGTCTTGTCCAGTATTGATCATTAAGAAATCTAGTCACTTCACACAGAGGTAACGTACGTGAACTTGCAAACGATCCTGCTGGTGCTCTGGTATACATCCGTGTTCCGAGTGGAACTGATGGCAATGTGCGTGAGTGGTCGAAGGCAGTAAATAGACTACATGTCCTAGACCACGCAGCCACTGTAGCCGTCTGCCATCTTGTAATTACTGAGTGGTTGCACTCGTGTCTGATCTGCAGGGGCTAACAGGGTGGAATCTTGGCGTGGAGATCGCTACCCGATTAAAAGTATCTGCCATTGTACTCAGTCTGTACTGCCAAGTAGGCCACGACCACTTGTTTCCACATTACCTTTCACAGCTGCCCTACCGTTCGACACTATACAAACTGTGCTGTGGAAAGAGCGTTGTTAATGTATGACTCATTTATCGTCTGTGTATCACGGGGTACTAGGACATAAATTACACTTAACTTCATTTATTCTTCATGCTTGTTCGTCGTGTGTTGAACAACGACTCAGTCTTCTGGGCACCGTTATTGATTTACTGGTAGCTGCTCGTTTGGAAGGAATGTACACTTATATAGACCTAACTAATATACTAATTACCGTCAAACACACCTAGTGTGTATTATGTACTTCATTCTGGCAACACGTTTCGACCCAATATGGTCATCTTCAGACCAATAATATACAATTCATAAAAAGTACTGTATACAATTGCATTTATAAATTTTACGTTACTGGCCTGAAGATGACCATATTGGGTCGAAACATGTTGCCAGAATGAGGTACATAATACACACTAGTTGTGTTTGACGGTAATGAATTCCTTCATTATTGCAATCAACACAACGGGATGACAAACATTTATTCAAATGGCCGGTATGTTGACACCGTCATTCACCCAGGATGACAAACATGAAAATATAGACCTAACATTGTAGGTTACCCTGTGCAGGCAAAGATTAACCTGGATTATATTTCCAGATTCATTTCACACTTGGCAGTAAGCACATTGCGTCTGTTATATAAACCTATCGGTTAATGCTGTGTGGCGATAATCGCTGTTCATTCTGAGGTATACACAAAACTCTAAAGTGCACTCTGGAGGCAGAATGTAGAATTTCTTAATCTTAAGCCTGGTGATACATAAAGTAACTCCTGGGCTTTGAAAGGTTAGTGTGGCGCCTCAGCCTCCTAGACAGAGACATCAACATTTTCAATTCTTATTTTAGTTGAAACGTCTGTGGTCCAGTCGGAAGTGCATGAAATATTCTTTTTCCTTTGTTTAACGATAGCGTGGCGTGTAAGTTGCCAAGTGTATGTAGCGTCGAATTCTTGGGTTATCTTTGACGAGCGAATTGGGAATGATTTGAAAGTAAGTGTTCATGTCGTATTTCTTTATTTACTAGGCGCAACCAAGGAAGACCACGAGTAACATCGACTGTTACGAAAGATGAGGGCCAATTAAATTTTGATGCCTTACGCTCAGCATCGTCTTTATTCTTTGGACAAATATTTAAAAGCAACGGAAGACTGTGAAGATTTCACAGTCTTAACTCTGCTATAGTGCAACAGATTTTGAACTTAGCAGTTAATTATAATTGGGCTACCTGAAGTTCTTTACATGGCTACATTTTAAGTAGGTTATGTCACCTGTCAGGTATCTGATATTAGGTGCGCCTAACTATCAAATTATGGATATTGAAGTATAATTTTTTGTTTAGCACCATAATCATGTTTGTAATTCTTTTCGTTTGAACAGTATTTGTACAGAAGTTTTAAGAAAGTTTGTAACCTATCTCCAGTTCAAATTTAACGTCTCTGGCCCCATTGATTCACTGGTTGTCGCCATCAGTAATGCAGCTAAATGTACATAAAGTTTGTTGTTGTTCGTTTCAAATTCACTAAATCTAACTGCTTTGATAAATGTATTTTTCTTTCGAACATCTTACTTCGCTCAGTGTGGTGACTAGCCGACGGGCCGAACGACCGAATAATTTTCACATCTGTATAGCTCCCGTACCGGATAGAGGGTCATTGGTTATCGGGAGAAAGTCGGCCGGAGGGTAAACCTGACCATTCTTCTCCAGTAGAACCGATGGTTAAGAAAGAATGCAGCTATAGGCCTATCGCATTTCTCCTATACGTCTTCATTGAGTGACGCTTAATTAATTGGACACAAAGACAACTTTATATCCCTGTTAGGCCTAATCGCATATAATTTTACGTCTCTGCAGCAAGTGCTGCTGTTGTCACTTCTATTTTGTTACTCACCACGGCCACCATGATAATATGGCGTATACCGTAGAAAGTAGAGGGGGGTTGGCCTGTAATGACGTAATGGATGTACCAGACCATGATATTATTTCTCTTGGTTCCAAAGTCATTGAGCGCAGGTAATGGCGCGGCGCTGCCATGAACCTATATTTCCTTACGGCAAGTGAAGAAATCGAGCTACGAAGTAAAGTGGAACAGAATGACTTTGTCCACTCTTGCACTGAGAGCGACTCGCTTCCAGGGTGAACGACGTTGCGGTTTCCCGACTGAGACGCATCATGGGACCATTCCTAGGAAGAGTTTTTTCAAACAAAATTGAAAACACTTTGCTTAATAAAACATCGCTATAAAGATGGACAGAAGTGGACACAGCGTGGCTTGGCTTGGGAAAGGGATGAGGAATAGAAGGAAAAGAAAGGAGGTCTATTTCTGGTTTTGCGCCCTGATATAAAACGTGTTGACAGGCTTTGGAGCTTCGTGCATGGTACGTACTGACGAAGGTAGAAGTGGAACGTCTGTCATAGGCAATACGGGCCAACAACTATTGATCAGACTTAGTAGTAACTTCGTGACTTACTGACGGCAATTCTGAATTTCACCGTAGCGGCAGAGAACGTATCCGGTTCAAATCCCAGTGCTCAAACCGGTTGTTGATTGGCGATTGGGCTGAAGATTCAAATCTTCTGGGTTGTTACGCCTTATAGACTGGTAAATAGTTAAGTTTCGGAGGAGCATAGTGCATCCATCTTCCGGTCGAGCCCAAGAGAGTGAGCTGCTTGAGCCTGCAGATAGAAACACTACACTTTTCGCAACGTCGACACGGCGTAAGGTAGAAGACTGCAATCTTTATCAACCCCGCTGTGAGAACCTTAAATCTCTCACGACCTTGTAATGGTTTGCGCAAGGTTAACGCTTTAGACTTGTATTCGAGAAGTACTTGTTTCGAATGTCGGCCGGTGCCCTGGCTATTCTGACAGGCTTGTCGTGATTTCCTCCCACCCCTTCCAAGACAAATACCGGGATTGTGCCTCGATTACGCCACGACCACTCCCCAAATCCTTTTCCAATTCATATATCGATATCCCCATCATTCGACGTTACGTGGTCTCCGACACTGACATCGTCTTTAAATGATCCAAAAAGGGGAAAGGAACGTGAAAAATCAGAGGCCTTGTTAATAACATATACATATTTATTGGGACATTGATTTTGTTATGCTAACTTCCATGTTAGCTACAACTTCCCTGTTTTTTTCTTATTACGCCGCGCTTCGTTGTTCCGTTGACTGTGTGTGGCTGGGATGGAGATACAGTATGTGTCGAGTTTGCGTAGACTGCTACCTGCACGGATATTGATAGGAAATTGAAAACTGATACTGAAGATCGGGCGTCGTCTGATGTGCTGAAAGTAGGGGACACTAGTCAGTAGAGGTGTGTCCGTGTTTCTGAGGTGCTGAAAGTAGGGGACACTAGTCAGTAGAGGTGTGTCAGTGTTTCTGATGTGCTGAAAGTAGGGGACATCAAAGTCAGTAGAGGTGTGTGGTCCGTGTTTCTGAGGTGCTGAAAGTAGGGGACACTAGTCAGTAGAGGTGTGTCCGTGTTTCTGATGTGCTGAAAGTAGGGGACACTAGTCAGTAGAGGTGTGTCCGTGTTTCTGATGTGCTGAAAGTAGGGGACACTAGTCAGTAGAGGTGTGTCCGTGTTTCTGATGTGCTGAAAGTAGGGGACACTAGTCAGTAGAGGTGTGTCAGTGTTTCTGATGTGCTGAAAGTAGGGGACACTAGTCAGTAGAGGTGTGTCCGTGTTTCTGAGGACGCACATTCCTTCAAACATAGTGAGATAATTTGTAATGAAGTAGCCTGTATCCGATTGCCTTTTTCACCACGTTATAAGGAGGCGTGTGGTGGTGGAGGATTAGCCCCATGTATTCCCAATCTCGGCGCTAGAGCGAGATGACAGGACAGTTTCACGCTTCGGGCACTTTAGCCGCAGGGAAAGAACACCTCGTCTGAATACGATGGCGAAGATGGATATCCTTTCCCTGCCGAGTATGGAACTCCGTTCATGCAGTCCGCAACGACATCTGCAGTGATTGATGTCACTCAGCTATTGCAATAAAAGTGAGTCAATACGCATTCTAACGTGTGCCTAAAGTAACGATATACGACAGAGTGGCCGGGAGAAGTGGATGTAAATAACAGAATAATTTATCAGAATGTTTGAGTACTTGGCGAGCAAATGCATCCTACAGTATGGAATTACGTTCTTAACTTACACCGTCTAGAGGTTATATTTTAAATATTAGGAATGTTACGGACAGAACTTGAGAGCACGGCTCATGTAAATAGAACAGGCTACATCACGGGTGCATTTGTTCTGGCTATTCAAATTCCGTGGACGAATTAGGCCTACTGTGGTTAATGTTTATCTCATTAATACATTTTTATGAAATTTCAAAATTTAAAATTAAATGTAGATATGTCTATGAAAATTTGTGGTGGCACATCTCAGGCCACGTGGGGTGCGACACTGAACTGTTCGGGTATATCTGCAGTGAGGTACAAAGTCACGTGGGGCTGAAACAAATTCAGTGTTATTTTTCGGACACGGATAGTAATAAAAAGAAAATAGGGACCGAAAAGATGGAAAGAAAAATAATCCTGAAGTGAGATGCCTCGCCACTGGATCTTTTCAGGGAATATTGCTTGTGTCGTCCGATGTAGTGGTGTGCCCATACCCCCCACCCCCACATTCCCTCCACGCGTTCAAAGAAAAAGCAGTGACACACACATGGATGGGGTGGATTGTGTAGCCTTCCCTAAACTCAATACAGTAAAGTGCTTTCTTGGTATATGTATTATACCATACCATAGTCAGGGTACCAACGAAGCCTTGTTCTGCTGTATGAAAGGAGGGGGTATATCACACCCACAACACCCACATATCATTCACCCTTTACCCCTCTCCCACAACCTTTTTGCCTTTTATCCTATACACTAACGTGCCTAGACCCCCCCCCCCCCAAACGTCGTATACAGTTATGAGCTCCGGCTGGGAGAGTCAGGGGGTATGGCCCATGACAACAGCAGCGGATGCAATTGTACTGAGGTCATAGGTAACCAGGCTCACTGCAGTTAGTATTGTCTGAATTCTTCCTCATTTGACTTGTCTACTGGGGGGTGAATACTGGTATTGTGAGAAATACGTCCAACATACGCTGAAGTTTTCAGCTTGTGGGATTTATGGTGGGCAAAGTGGCACTGGGACAGGTTTGTATCCGAGTACGTCAGTTATCCCCTCTCACTATCATTCGCGCAGTGCTCCATACTGATGTTTCATTCCTTTGCCATCTACGCTACATAATCTTCTAATTTTAGCAGCTGACACGGTTGTTATTTCACAGACATGTTCCTATCTGTTCTCAGCTCTTTCTGTGTTGCTTTGTATTCAAAACGAATCTGTTTGCATATTGTCTGTTATTGAAAAACTGTAAACTTTTATGTGAGGTTTGAGGTTGTTATGGCGGTGGAAATGTAGATTGTGGGATTATAGATTATGCAAAACAGTTGTAGTTAGCTTTATCTATTTGGAGATGGCAGGAGAAGTGTGTTTTGATGGGGCGCTCTAACACCAAATAAATGCAGTCCAAAATGCCAGTGTAACTTGAAATTTTTACTGTTTCGGCAGTTCCGCCACACACACAGGTTTAAGAGCACTTGGTACGAAGAAATGTTTAGAAACTTTAAGAGAAGGTCTTTGGATATTTGATGGTAGATCTGCAATAACAGTATTTCATTAGGGAGATTAAGAAGTTATATGTATAGAATGGTTTTATTCTGGGTATTTGCACCATTTACGATCGTAAGTTTGTTCCAACGTTTCGGAGGAACTTGCTGCTTCCTTTGTCAGGGTGACTGAATTAGAGCATCCATCCATAAAAACTAGAATTTGAGCAACACTCCCTGTGGAAGCCTGACAACTTACAAGTTTACAGCGCCAGGTGTGTACACATCCTGGGCGCCAGAACCTCTGGGCGACTAAATTTTGTACCGTGGTGTCCATTGCCTGTGGGTCCTCAGTATGGAAGTATCTTCTTGTCACCCATCCCGCGCCTAGAATTTCGAAGTGCTACCTAGATTTGTTAAAAATTTGTGCATCGCTCTCTGACGCTTCATGCACGTAATTTTAACACCTGCGGTGTACCATGGTGTCATCAGTATCAGGTGACAGGCATGTACAACCACTTTTTACAATTTCGTTTCAAGTGTAGTGGTACCTTTATTACCAGTGTTGAATAATATACGAAAATCAATACCGGCTTTCGTTTATAACTTGGTAGCTGAATTAAATTCAAAATTTTATCCGATTTTTTAAGCGTAAGCCATGTGTATGCCTACCACTGCCAGGGCCGCCGAGGGCGGGTTCGGGCCACGGTAAAAAAACATTTCCGGGCTCCCCAGCAAGGGTACACCGGCTAGCAATCTTCACACTAAATCGGAAAGACTGACTTTCGGTTGCAGAGTGACTTGTGCTTGGTCTG
The DNA here is from genome assembly GCA_021186555.1 of Reticulitermes speratus. Classification (NCBI taxonomy): domain Eukaryota; kingdom Metazoa; phylum Arthropoda; class Insecta; order Blattodea; family Rhinotermitidae; genus Reticulitermes; species Reticulitermes speratus. The sequence continues at coordinate 30,363,633 of JAJKFL010000003.1, read as the reverse complement.
AAAGGGTTAGCTTGTTCAGTCGACAGGTAATACTACCGAGAAAGACAAAAATATATGCAACATATTCGGTTCCTGGGCCCCTTCTGAAATGCTGGGCTCCGGTAATTTATACCGCCCCCCCCCCCCCCCCCTGTCGTCGGCACTGACCATCGCATGTCAATTGCAATTTGTAAAACTGACGACATTTTTCCTCTGATGATGTGTCAGTTACGCTGATTTCTAACGTAGCGTGTGTGTTTCGATACCTTTCCGCCGCACGATTGTGTCGCCGCAGGAACACTGCCACTCCACAACCTTCGTGCTTCCATTTCGTATATTTTAGCCACTCCACAGCGCCGTCGCCACTCGTCTTCCTCCCGGTACTCAGAATGTGACTGGGAGGGGTTGGTAAGGGAGCAGCTCACTGCGCCCCCCTAAATAGGTATTGTTCGAGTTTAATCCTAATTGATGCCCAAGAGTTATCCATCATAGCGTTGAGGTATGACAGGCGAGCTGAAAGAGAAAAGGGAGTAGTAAGGACGGATACACGAGATAAGTTCCGTCGGATTGCTTCTGCACAGTGACTACCGTCGCTGGACTGCAAGCGCGACCCAGCATGCTGAACACTACAGTACGAGGCCTAACTTGTGTATTGCTGATTTCGACACTTCGCAGTTTTATTACAGTAATTGACAGCATGGCAACATTTGCAATCTTGGTGCCATTCGTTGTACATTATTTTACCTTGCAGTCTCGTATCTAAAAACCTAAAGCTCAAAATGTTACACACAAAGATAACGTTACCTATTTTGTACGGGTGTGAAACTTGGTCTCTCATCTTGCAAGAACGTAGATTGATGGTGCTCGGGAATAGCTTTGAGGAAAATACTTTTCCTGAGGGAGAGAGGTTGATGTATGGAACTTCATAAACTGTATCTACAGCATTATTAGGGGGAGTAAATAAAAGGATATTAGGTAGTCTGGATCTGTAGCACGCATGGGGGAGATGAGATGTCCGTACATACTTTATTGGAAACCAGAGCGTTAGTGGTAAAATGGAGCTCAGTAATATAACCTAATCGTAGGTTGTGAAGATGCAGTTTGATGTAACTCTTTTAGGTTAGGCTACAATTGCCAGCACTTATGGCAGTCACAAACAAGCGGTGGATTCAATCTATCAAAGGCAGCAGATTTTTTGATGATCCGAGACATTAAATATCGAGGACTCTGCACTGTGCTGTTATTCATTCATGATACTGACTGTGGCTTCCTTTGAAGCATGTGTGTGTGTGTATTTGCGTAGTACCAACGAGGGGCCGGGAAGCAGGTACAAATTACCGGGGCCCGGCCGTCAGGAAGGGGGCCCCGCCGTCAGGAAGGGGGCCCGGCGGCCAGACATGTTGCATAAGGTTTTGTATTTCTCGGTAGTATCAGCTGTAAGTAGGTAGTGATTTGTCGTGTTGACGGCACTTGCGGCCAGCGGCCATCTTGCGTACGACGCTGTCTCTTTTGTTTCCTTACTTTTCCCCTTGTCGGTCCGCCCTTGCTGGGGGCCCGAAGAAATTATTTCACCGGGACCCGAACCCGCTCTCGGCGGCCCTGTATGTGTGTTGTGGAATGCTCATCACACTAGTAGGCCTATAACGGTGGGTGTATAATGATAATTAAAGAAACGAAGAAGATAACGATTTACAATTTAGTTCAGTAATTGATCTACACGATTGCTCCGCCCATCCACCTCCGGTACTGGGATCTGATACTCTCCTCCACGTATCTATTTTGCACTACCAAATCACACCTCCTTTAGTTCCGTTTCATTACTGTTCTATATCCATAGCTTTTAGCAGATATCTCTTATAAGACAATTTTCTATTTAATCTGAGGTTTTTTGTACGATGCCATTAGTATCACAGATTGTAGTGTCGAATGGTAGGATGACTAACGGGCGATGAATTGGAAAGGAATTGGAACGAAGCGGTAGTGACTAATCGAAGTATTATCCCGGAATTTGCCTGGAAAGACCAAGAAAAATTGCGAAAAACCTTAGTCAATATAGCCGGTGTCCTGACGATGATTCGAAATTTTGAAATACAATCCTATAGCGTCACCGCCATTCCACTCTGCTTAGTCTATTCGTTTTACTGAGACTTTTCTCCACCAATGTTTGTTGTGAATTTTATGTTGTATGAAATTAAGTAGCCGTATTAATACTTGTTTTTGATTCCATATGGGGCAAAATGTCTTTGCGTAGTAGTTCCTATTCGTATCCTCTAAATTATACAGTGGTGTGATGTGGCAATATTTCATTTAGTATACAAATCGCCAAATACGCAAGCCTAACTATTTTACTGGCCAATTCACTAATTTACCAACTAACTAAGAAGTTCCACGAAGGACAGTACTTCAGAAGCTGACAGTTTTTACCTTATAAAAAATCTTCCAGTTCTAGTGGCACCCGAAATATACGTTACTACAATTTGGTACCCTCCATAAATGCATACCCGACTTCGTGGCCAGCAATCCTATTTCATTTTATGCAGGTCCCAGGTTGAAGTGTTGCTTCGGAGACATCCTTTCCTGACAGACTTCTCTTGGCTTTTCTCAGTCCATTCTGGCAGACTCTGGAATACTATCTAAGACTAGCCCACGATCTATTCCTTCCACAGCCTTTCGAATTTATTACTTGCTGTTCACGCTGCTGGTCGTTAAATGAGCCATAGATACTTGCATTATGTCTAGCTATCCTGCGTTAATTTTTCCTCAAGGTTCTCAATCTAAAATTTTGTATGCTTTAGTGATGCTCCTCATTTTTCAAGACGAGTGTATCGATATATACAGGATATACACAAAAGAATGGTGCGGTTTCAATAGTGAAAACTATTGAAACCGCACCATTCTTTTGTGTATACTCTGTATATTATATTGCTTGCAACAATGTAACTGGTGTAATTGATCGCACAGTCTTGAAAAGGTGACGTAAGCAAATTAACTGGAATAGTGTTTTGTGCTGTGACGGTGTTTAGTAATGACGACAGCTCTGTTACAGCAAATCTAACTTTTGGCACATTTCTGGCTTAGACGACATTTTTTAAACCGTAGTAGTAAGTATATGTAGGCCTTTACCAGCCTCAGCATTAAAAATCTCTTCATTTTCCCACACAGTTGCCTATGCTTTTGGAATAACGGCTATTGATTTTCTAAACTGCATTAACCTATTTATCTATGTAATTTAGATTGAGAGTGTTTTTTGAGGCATGGACGTAGTTTTTAAAAATGCCTTAGAAGATATTTTTGCTCGTAAGGGTTAAATATAATAAATAATATAATATAATAAATATAATTTTGAAAGTAGTAGTCTTTATTATTGTGATATTTTATACAGTATTTATTGTAGAATTTTCTGAATGAATGTTACTTTGTTGATATTACAGTGCTAAATATAACATAAAGAAAATGCATATTTGTAAGCAGTCAGTGGTGCTATCTTGCATGGGTTCTTGCAACTATAGATGTGCGCCACCCCCTGGCCAGCTCTGTCGGTACTCAAGTGCTCCGGGATGAATAGCAGAGGCTGGGAGCAGCAATCCTTGTCTACCGCGAAGTGAAGGTAACAATGTAATGTGCCATTAGCAGGGTATCTCTCAATTGGCTTTGTTGTGGATCCGAGACGAACCTTAGTGTGGGAGAGGGAGTTTTATGATGCTGGTCCTTCAGGGGTATACTAATGATGGATTGCTTATGAATAACTTTGGTCCAGAATCAGATTGGAGACATAAACATAAGCTCCTACTATCTCTCTTCTTTACTACACACTTTTCAGCGTCTATTTTCTATCCTCTTGTGTTTATAATTTCAGTAAGCCTAATTCACTTGAGCTGGAGACGGGAGACTTGGAAAATGTCATTAGTTATATTAAAGAGGCTGAGTCCGTCTATCGGTGTGTGGAAGAAGGTGGACGGATCGTGACTACTCTGTACCAACTGCAATGGTTATTCCGCGTCGGATATTTTGGCGAATATGATTTCGTTTGATGAATTTCACGTGCTTGGGTTAGGGAGGGGGAGTATCGATTGTGGCCTGTTTCAGTGCATTGTGCTGCATTTTTCCGGAGGCGTTAAGCATAGCAATGAAAACCTCAGTCATAGCTGACAATGTCACCGCCGGAAATCTCACCAGACACTTCCAAAATGCATGCCAGACTCACTACCTCTGCAGACAGATTGTTTGGTGGTGTGTCTGAAGAAAGCAGAGTAGACGCAGGAGGTAGGCCACCTCCAGTATTTGATTCTGCAGTTTCTGTAGCGGGACACTGCAATCAGTTTGCGCAAGGACGTGATGATTTTGAAAGTGGAATATTACTGGCCTTTCCTTTGCATTCAGTTTGGAATTGGAAAGCTGTATCCTGTGTATACACTATTTAGAAGTCAACTGAAGGTGGAGAATCGAACCAAAGTATAAAGAGGGCATACGATGAGAAACATCGTCCTACAGCGATCGTTGACAACATTGTTGTCCAGTGCCAAAAGTGCTCTTGGCACTAGCGACACTGATCTGTCCTCAGTATGTTTGCAGAAATAATTAATAGAGCTGTTTATATAATAGGTACAAGAGATGGCATTTTAAACAATCGCCTATCAGGTCTCAGTTTTGCATTAGCAACGACATACTTGTGGCCGGCAGCTAAGTTCACGCAGTGCGGGGAAGTGAACAGGTGTTTTCTTCCAAGTGTCACAAACTGGTGGAAAAGGATTCAAGAACTATAGCTGCAAAATAAAGCTCTTCACTAGAAATCGCTTATGTGAGGCAAACATCACGCTGTGTAATCCTAGGTGTCGTGACAATTCGTCCTGTGGAATTGTATAGGAGTAGTTCACAATATTTGATCATGGTGAGTTTATAAAATTGTATCGTGCTTTTGCCAAGTATTTGTGGCTCATTGACGCACGTGCCTTCTGTAGTATTCTCACTTATATCAGCTAGCCATCCGCACACAAGAAATAATTGAAAGTTGGAATTAACAATGGCTATTCTTGGGAATTACCGGTCACTTATGATATTTAGGCAACTTTGAGTTTTTCACGACTGTGTGTTGTGACACCGTACAGTCTGACGTTGGTGAATGTCGTTGTTTCGGAGGAACACGGAAGATGGAGTGAACAGCGGTGTCTACCCAAAATACCACGTTACGATGTTACGTATGATGTTCACAAAGCACGAGACCATAATCTGAGCATCAAACGTCTTCGACCGAGGCACAGGACAATGCTGGCGAAGGCTGGGCTGTCCAGATATTATTCGGTGGTTTCAACTATTATTGATAATTAATCTTCATTAAAGCCAGTGCTCTATTTTCGTCCATGACCGTAAGATATACTCTTGTATCAATACTCAGTCAACATGTATTGCTACTTGGCCTACTTTGCTACGCGTATAAACATTTGTAGTGCCACAATGGGGTGTATTTCAATTTTTCAGGCTTATTCGGCTGCTGTTGTTCAAATGGTAATCTTCTAGTTTCTTACACCATGCAAAATAATGTTTATTTCATTTCATTAGAACTTTGTGCCTCCATCTTCAGAATTACTGAATTTGTTTCAGGTGGATTATGAAGTGATTGCTTTTTCAGTCACTTTAAAATCCACATGAACATAATTAAGTCGCCTTGAAGATGGAAACAACGCGTTTCTCCGAAACGTCGGAACCAGTATTGTTTTACACAGTGTCAGGATCCAGAAGACTGTCATTTTGTCTGCTTGTTTGTTAACGTCGTCTGTAGAATGAACCCCCGGTCTGTCGCGGTCGCCTTACAATCAAGTGCACGGCGTGTTTTATCTTGATTACATTTGTGCCATCTGACGTTTTAATCAATTTCTTAAACAGTTTTAAAGTCTCGGGGAAATTACTTCGTGTAAATTAGTTCTAATACTTTGCATTTGACAAGGGAAATACACGTGACAGAATACAATAAGAAAACCTCATAGCGAGAGGATTTGAAGTAAAACTGCACAAAGGACAATTCAGATGAGAATCTGTTTTTCATTAATGTATTGTAGTGAGACAAGCACTTACTGCGAAGGTACGTAATACAAGGTCGTACGAGAATAACGATTGACAACAAAAGTCTACGCGTGAGTGACGTAAATTTTCGAAACACGTGGACCAGTAATGCAAAAAAAAGTAACTTTTCTGTTCGAAACTGGAGCGGGGAATTTTGAGTCTTTGACAAAAGTTGAAGTGCAAGATTTTGAAATAAATATGGCGATTTTTGGAGCAGTTGTTTCATATCGATGACCTTAATCGAGGGGGGGTGGGGGGCATTAGAAGCATGCAGTAGCAACTTGTAACTCGGAAACTACGTCATTCTTTTGATTGAAGACAGAGGAAAATGAAGAAAACGTTTGTCGAAAGAGTTGTTTATCGTTTTCCTACATCACAACGCGGACTTAATAGAGAACATCTCACGATATCGTGATATCTACTTCGTATTCCCAGTTTCTATCGCAAGGAGAAGAGATTGTTTTAATGGTTAACGCCCCGACCGTGATTCGAACCGCAGACCTCCCGGCTACAGATCAGAAGCTTTACTGCTTTAATAAGTGGAAACCTACACACTGTAATTCCACGCGGAATGTTCGAAATATAGTAATTTTAAAAGATGTTCGTTGTAGCAAAGATCTTTGTATTAGGGACTTGCTACAACATGCCACTAGCCTGAATCCGGGGAAACGAAAAACTAGGAGGAAAGACGTTGACAGGATACTGTGTAAGGTATTTTAAATCAATGGAAGTGTCCCTTCTGCTTCTCTTCTCCGTATCACCCTCTTCCCATCTTTCAATCGAGACTCCAATTCAATTTATTGAATAAATTCAGTGTTTACTGCGCGCTACGTAAGCAAGGAAATTTTTTGCAGACATTTTCTTTCATTCGTTTAAAGTCACATGGCATTTATAGAAGGCGCTGTTTCACACAAAGTACGGTAAACTGTGTGTGAGTAACCAGTAACAAGCTACCTCCTACACAGAGCACAACGACACAAATACAGGGCAAGTCTCTGCATCTATTTTATATCATATTGTGTATTTTATGGAATATTATGTATATTACACGATTTTAATTAACAAATGTTATATACCTACAGGACAAGATCCATAATGGATGAAGAATAAGATTAGATGTAATCTGTGGTCTTTTGGGTGATTACACGGCGTCGTGTGGTAATTATTTACCGACGTTTCGGGACAACATGTCGGTAAATAATTACCACACGACGCCGTGTAATCACCCAAAAGACTACAGATTACATCAACATCGCGGCGGAAGCCTGAAATCAAAATAAGATTAGATGTTTGTATATAATGACGAAACCTACAACGATATACCAAGCATATAGAATGTTAACCACATTTTAGGAGATCTTACATTTTTTAATTCAGCTGCAGGTATCACTACGATGTAGTATGTAATATTACTATAATGTATTATACTCTAGTTACTCTTAAATCTTGGTGTATAATCTCCCTGAAGATGGCGTAGTTCCGCCGAAACATGTAGGAATAAACGAGATATTGTGTAGTTGTGTATGTTAAGTGTGCATATGTTGGTTTTATAAATGAGAAATTCAATCACATTGCACGGAATGAATAACGCTAAAATCGGACGTTCTTATTTCTTTCAAAATTAAATTTGTATTGTGGAATGTAGGCTTGAAGAAACGTGCAGTGTTTTGTGTTATTAAACCTTGCAGTGTTAAATATGCTGTAAAGACAATATCAGATTTCACACCCCTTCCCCAGTTCCCACTGTGAGATCCGTAATCCGCCGACTTTCTTCTTTATCCTCATTCACCCTGTACATGATGACTTCAGTGTGTGTCGACACGATGAAACAGCTTCTTAACAGGATGCGGCTAAATCCCCGAACTGAAGCTACACAGTACAGAGTAAAGTTATTGAAATCTTGAGAATTAATTTCATATGTTTTAGATACGTATATTCTACTTGTACGTCGTAGTGTCCTTATTACTGCCATAGTTTTCTCTTATCTTAACAGAACTTATTCGAACAAACACTAAACTAGAGCCAGAAGGTATAAATTCGGAGTATTGTCTGACGTAACCAAATTTATGCAATAGTTCAGTAACTTAAAATTTAATTGCAAGAATATGTTCTGAGTTGTAACACCTCAGAATTCTGTAAGGCATTATTTCGTATTGCTGACGTGAAGATAGTAAGTTAAGCTAGGACGGACTGACAGGCAGAGAGATACACGTAACTCGCTTTCGCACGCAGTTTTCAGAAGGCTGTTTTTTTCCCCTTCCACATCTCTGTTTCTCCATTAGTTTTAACTTTTTCTTTAAAAGCCATTACATCGTTGTTAAGTGATACAGAATTTTAGCACTTCATTATACTTTAGTGTTTTTCGATGATGTTCCAGGAGTTATGAATTGTATACTGCAGCATCCATGCGTAGGTGTCGAGTGTGTGTGTGTGTGTTATTAGACACACGTACGTAACCATGCATGGGCGTTTGAATATCTGTGTCATTTATCTGATTTGTTATGTATGTTTTCTCTTTATATGTTTCAGGTAAGTGCCGCAATAAAACTGCGTCATCAGAGACCGTGAGTTGCTCGTTGGTTGCTGTCCTTAGTTCATCACTGGAGTGAGTATTAGCAGTAACTTATTTGTTAGCAGTGTCGTATAGAATGACATGTTTTAGTCATGAAACCCGAAGCTGAACCAATAAACTTCCATTTCTAAAATGAAATGAGTTTGAAGTTTTCGGAATTTGTTGCTAAGAACGTAAAGAAATATTCTTAGAAGGTCTCCAAATCGTTTCTGGATCGGGTCGCTGGAAGTCTTGTGCTTACTTTTGGTATTCCTCAGGCGCGGATGTGAAATTTCAGTATTCCGAAGCAAGCCACTGGCGATTTATTTCCAGTTATTTGCACCCGATTAAAATTTTATTTGACGCTGGATTACTATACTGCAATTAATATTGGTTTATTAGGTAGCCTGATCTACGTACCGACGGAGGGTTCTCTGTATAGACTACTTGATGTAGGATTTGGCCATGGGTTTGAATTATGAGGCTTTTTGTTTGGCATATATTATTAGCTGCGTCTTATTTTGGGGTCCAAATATTCTCCTTGTCATGTTTCCTCTTAACCTTCGCCTAACGTGTGTTCGTTCTTAGAGTTATATATCGAGTTTCACGCTTGCATTAGCCTAAGCAGCAGAATTATATATCTTGTATATTTTAATCTGTGAGAGTACAAATACGAGGCGTCACTTTAATCTGTTTTTAATTTCGTCAGTTTTTTGCTTAGTCTCCGATTAACGTGCTGAATTTAGCCACAGTTCTGGCTGTCTCTTAAGTGCAATAGACGTGTAGCAGTTCAGGTCTCGTTAGTGCATAAGAGCTCTCTTCCTCCGCATACATTCATGTAATTGTAATATTCTCACCGTAATTTCTTTTCACTTACTGTACAGGCCTATCTAAAATTACCCGGGCTGTGGTTATTAATGGTCTGTGCATGCATCATTGTACGGGCGTAATGAATAATGCAAGGTCTGAGTGAATCTAAATCATAAAACAAATGCAAACAGAAATCCAGTTAATCATATGTATAACAAAATATAATTTATAACATGTTCCAATATTCATTGCAGTGGAGTCAACTGCAAACGCAGGCGTGACTCTGATAAGTTAACGTGTGGTACGTGTTTCATTCCGTGTAATCGTAAACGTACTTATTCGGTCGGATAGTATATTTAAAGTATTAGGAATTGGTTCTTCACCAAGCACAATTTATCCTCTCCATCCATCGTCTTTGCTCCGTGTGTGACGCAAGAAGAAAGCGGCTGACAGCCTACACAATGGCAACGGTGGCAAAGAACGGCTTCCTGTGGCGACAGTTTCCAAGGAAACCTTTCAAACGAAATTAGAGCGCTGTTGACTAACCTGACCCAAACAATCACACTGCCTTTTTTTAATTAACTGAAAATCCTAATGTACACCTACGTAGAAATTGCATGACTGTTTTCCGTCAACGGAAATGCAAATTTAATAAAGTTGTTAAAATTTTAAACATTACATGCCGTAAGGAAATGACCGTACTTCGCAAAATCGCGGTATGTAGATCGACCACCTTAAGTTAGGTTTCCTTGGCAACGATCTCTTCCTTTCATATGAGTTCTCATTTATAATGCTTAAGTAATCCCGCTGTTCGACGTTACATAACATAGCTGGAAAAGGGTCGTTAAGGAACCAAAGAATTGCGGATGATTATTGTGAATCGAGACATTACTGTAGCGCTCCTGAATGTTGTCCAAGTAGCGTATAGACAGAGCTATCGCAGTAGTCCAAATGTCTGAGTCTTCCTCGATGTCTGGTCACAGAAGATAGAGGCACTCCGAACGTCCGTAACTGTTTACCGGTCGATTCGGCGTAACATTACAAAATATATGAATCTTTATTGGTACAGGGTGTTTGAGCCAACTCCTTGGGCCAGTGTTTCCCAAACTTTTTTGCTCGAGGACCCTTTTTGGCGTCCAAAAATAAGCACGGGTCCTCGCATCCTTGCGCACGTTAAATATAGTGTCCGGATGATAGGTATCCAAAATTAGATATTTATTTCTCAGAACTGATTTTAGATAGCTACGAATACATACCAGTAGCTTAAGTAAGAATATAATGCATGACTTTACCTTAACTAAACTGATTGTCACTCGCTTCGTGGGTACAGGGAGTTTCTTAATTAGATATCCTAACGATCATACGAAATCAACACATCGCCAATTAAAGACGTTCCGTGATTATTTTTAACAAAACATTATTCCACGGGTCCCATGGAATCCGCGGAGCACACTTTGGGAACCACTGCCTTAGACTATTTCATACTCTCCCAACGGTTCATTGTCAGAAGGCTAATTGTAGATTTGCGTTGGACCTTTACAAATGCTATACATTTTCTGACTTTCGTCAGAATAAATTGCAGTACCCTACACTAAGCGTCACTACTGTCGCTTCCACCTCAGAAGTTCCAGCGACCGCAATGTTGGTATATTTTATCGTAGGTATGAAGTAGGTCTACATACTGGGGTGGCCTCTAATGGCCTGATATTCGTACCAATTTTCATCTGTATGAGATTTGGACAGTTGGATAAGACGTTGTCCATGGTTATTGTGCCTACAGAGGAGTAACCATAAGGCTGAGGAAAGCACTCTAGTATTAACATTTGGCTTTGGACCTCGGGTGAGCTAGGCCGCAGTTTTCACTGGTTTCATCACTCAGATAGCGTGGCGTCAGCTTAACATCCACAGACAATCAATCGTAAGTGCCTCTTCATTTATAGGAGATTCTGACTGTGGGCCCCGATGGTATACGAGGAGTGTGAGGGTTGCTTTTAGTGGCAAGGGAATGGAACAGGGGTTACGTTTTAATAATTCTACATTCTTGCATGACTTGGCAGGAAGTGAACCGATCCCGAAGATGTGCGCGCTTGCGCTGTGGATTTGCTGCTCATGTGAAATCATCTGCAATAACAAATGACAAACGCACCCCGCCTGAATTTTGGCATGGTTTCTCTTCCCTACATATCCGTGTCCGCTTGGACGAACTGTCACTTTCTGTCGCTACCTAGATTTTTTTTCTCTCAGTGTGTTTCTGTCATAGATACTTTGTTAGGGTGAGGGATGGAAAGTTTTGTATTTGGAGTCGTATGTAGTACAATCCTGTTCAGAATACCATATCAAGGTACTTCTTCCGACGTTTATGTCATTGTACCTTGGTAGTCTGTATAAAATCGGCTGCCGTGAGTCACGTACTTCTTAAGATTGTGAATTCCAGATGAGCCTCGCGGGAGCTGTGGAGTTAAAGTTGCACAACCTGATGGTCCATTCTCTGCTTCATGTCCGTTAGTGCATATTCCCAGTACCTTAAATTTGGCAAGTAATGTGTCGCTGTTACACAGTCACGAAGTTTATGATTGTTGACATATTAAACGTATTTCATAAAAAAAAATTATAAGTACATTTGTCTCTGTCCGTACAAAATTTCCCCTGCGTAGTAAACACGACCTAAAGCGAAGCTAAATAGGTCTCTCATGGCTTTGACTATCTTAAGCACACACAATTTCCTTTAGCTCTTTAAATTTTAGTCATTACTCTGTGTACTACGCACTGAAACATTAAAAATCTCTACATTTTGTTCACAAAGCGTATTTATTTGAGTCTTAAAATAAGCAGCGAATGTTTGTCAAACAACCGCCCTATCTTTGTAGTGACGTGGAGTGTGTTCTCCTTGAGGTAGGAACTGAATTTGTTTCAGGCTTTAAAGGGGTAAGTGGCACATATCATTCTCACCGCTGGTGTTCTCGCAGTCACGGAGGGTACATAATTGATGACGGGAATTCGAAAGTACAAAGTAGAGTGATCTCTAGGGACATGATGTTTATACGTCAGTTGATGCAAAGGCGCACGCACGTACACACACACACACATATATAATACCCGAATGCGACGCTCTTATTATAGTCTGAGGGGCGCGAGGTGGCGCAGTTGGATGAGGCACTGCGCTACAAACCGGAACGTCGCGGGTTCGATTCCCGATGGTGTCACTGGAATATTTCATTGACATAATCGTTCCGGTCGCACTATGGCCCTGGGGTCGACTCAGCCTCTAACAGAAATGAGTACCAGGAATCTTTCCTGGGGGTAAAGGCGGCCGGTGCGTAGGGCTGACAACCTTACCACCTTCATGTGCCGATTGTCTGAAAAATCTGGGAGCCTCATCCTCCTGGATCCCTAAGGGCCTGTCAAGGCCTGTAATGGGATTGCTTTACCTTTATTATAGTCTGAGCTGCTGATAGCATCGTTAAATAAGCCATAAATAAATACCAAAAGCTCACAGTAATTCCACGTGACATAATTTTTTGACAAGCTAGCAGTCTCTCAGCCATTTAAGAAACCCGCCGTCCTTATGGAAGCTATTTCTTTTCCAGCCGTTTAGTAGCACCTCCTGCTGTGCTCTTATATCTTCCAAGTATCTCTTCTATTTACGTTTCCGTACAACAATTTTTTATGAATTTTCGTTTAACATAAGCCTGTAATTCTTAATAAAACTTGGAGGGTAGGATAAAAAGGAAATTAGTAACAGTCGAATACCGAAATGTAATTTCTGGCGTTTATTTGAAACGTATGGTATTTGTCTTTTAAAATGATGCTAATATCAGCGTGTGCTGTGCGTAACAGAATTTTACTCCGGATAAAAATGGGAGCGTATATTTGTTTGCTTTCTTCGTTTCTTCGTTTTTAATTACTCTTATTACTATACGCTCAACTAATAAAGTAATTGGATTAACTAAATATTTTTAATTTTTGGAAAAAAAAATTGTACAAAATTATTTCAGTCTTGAATGTAAAGATGTTTACCATCTCAAAATTGGTTCTTCATATCTTGGCTTTCGCGGTATTTAAGAAAGACATTGGTTTCATTTTTAAAACTTAGCTTCTGTAGGAATATAACAACAAAATTGTGGTTCGATGGATTAGGGTTTACTGACTTACCGACAGCTTGGAAGAACTAAAGACATTACACTTCAGGAAATATCAGAAATAAGATATGATCGTTACGGCTCCCTGTAATTGCCGGACACAGCGTATGTAACAAAATAATCCAGTGGATTGCGTGCCACGCTGTATCTCGTGTAAAAGCAATGCGATCTGTGCCAGTGAACATTTATTTCTAATAAAGGCAGTCTACTGTGTTCTTCGTTTGATCAGACTTTTAGATCTAGAAAGCTACATTGCAGTTTAATATCAACACGAATGCAGAGTGGAAGTATTTAGGAACAAATTACTGAGTTAATATCTGAATATAATAGAGAATGAGTGAATAATTACATAATGAGCAACTTTAAAATGTTTGCTTTCAACGTGATATTCTCATGATGATGAATTTATGAGAATTAGATGCAATACTTATGGAAAATTGAAAACAAGCATACAGCTGTTTGTACTGAGTGAATGCAAATTACGTTTGAGGTTGGCTGTTACCTGTACCACAGTGTTTGAGACATGAAACAAGACAGGCAGTGTACGTATAACGTAACATTGTGGCGCGTGCGCGTAACCATTGTTGCTGTGGAAACACAACAGTACGTTATGCGTGTGTTGTTGAGCTACGTGTCACTGTCAACAATGTAAAAATGCTGAGTGTTGTGCAAAATGCTTTTATGGCGAATTTATGTCGCCTGCAACAATAAAACATACTTAAGTGTTCGTGTAAAGTGCCTAATATTTTTGTCTGATTTGAACTAAATTGGAAGTTTCTCAGCAGATTTTCATACACATTCCCAATATCAAATTCATAGTGGGAGTCCGCGCTGATATAGGCGGACAGACAGACGGACATATGGAGGGAAACACATGAGGAAGCTAAGAGGTGCTGTTCGCGACTATCCGAACGCGCCCAATAAACAGGCTGAAAGGGGAGAACACGAAGAAAGAAAAACTATACAAACATTGTTGACCTTCAAGAAGTGTTTATGAGAGAAATACCAGCAAATGAAGACATGTTATTCTTGAATTCTAAAAGTTTTGACGATGGTATATAACATTGTGAACCACTTGTTTCTTGGACTTTGTCCATCGTCTTTAATGTGAATAAAATATAAAATGTAAAATATAAAAATATGTAAAAATCTAAAATTCACTACGTTTCGGAAGATGGCTCTTCTTCCGTCTTCAGTCAGACGGAAGAAGAGTCATCTTCCGAAACGTAGTGAATTTTAGATTTTTATATATTTTTATATTTTACATTTATTTTTATATTTTATTCACATTAAAGACGATGGACAAAGTCCAAGAAACAAGTGGTTCACAATGTTATTCTTGTTTAAAAGTAATAAATATAGTGTAAGTTTTATTCTTGTGTTGCACATCTACTTACTAGTATTTTAAAACAGCCACTCATCGTGGTGAACCACGGCGTATATAGAAACAACTCGCGCTCTTTTTCTTTGACCTCTCCTGGCTACTGTCTGCTTCCGTAACTTGTGACTTCAGATGGCATTGCGTGGCGAGTAGGATAAATCGAAGGCAGCGACTAATAAACAAGTTAAGTCCTGTAAATCCATTCTTTGACTTCTGGCATTTGCTTTTTAGCTTGCTTATTATTGTTGCATTCCGTTCGTATGGGCACCAAATATTTGACAAGTAGGCTCGGGTTTTCGTGCAGCAGAAACATTACTATCACATGCTTGGGGCTCCGTCTCGTTACCCAGTGAGGTAGGAGGAATTGTTTACTCCAACTCTCTAACATGATGGGGTATACAGTAGGCGTAATTTGTGGTATAATATTGAAATATGTGTAGCACGAATTCATTCATTCACTCATTCTGTAGTCTGTCTTACGACAGGTCCGTAGCCTCATCCAAATCGAGTTCTCCATTGAGTGCGATCTAGTGCTTCCTCTTTCAATTTCCAGTATCTTCTCTTTTCCTTAAAGTCATCCAGTAGCTGCTTACGTCTTCTCCCTCGTCTTCCCCTAATAATGGTGCGAAAATGTGGACAAGATTAAACTGCTTCAAGAGAGGTACCACGTTCTAAAAGCCGATGATGGGGCTTCGGTTATACTGTAAAAACGAGGCATTTTAAAAGCTGATTTACTGCACCTTATGCATAAAGTTATTAGCTGTTCAAGAAAGACGTTATCCTCTAATTAATTTAAGTTTCACGTGATTTAAGTTCTCAGGCGGTCAATGTGAAGAGCGTTTTCTGGAGTGTTACACCGTGTAGTCTGGTAGACAGTAACAGATATTTAGGAGGAGCCTACTTTCTCCACCTTAGGGTAAAGGTGAAAGCAACAAGTTTCTTCAACAGTTGGTAACACTCTACCAGTCTACATGGCATCGCGACCCAGAACATACCATCTTCCGGTGTCATCTTCAGCAACCACAAAAAGCGTGCTAATGATATTGCTGCAGCCTTTAATTTTTGTTCGTCCTAATTAGGACAAGTTCTTTTATTCCGTCACGTATTCCTACAAATCCCATGTTGCAGTGATGAAATAAGAATATAGCATCAGGTTGTGTCCTTTACCCAATAATGAGGGTCAGTCTATGACTGACAGGTATGTCTAAACTTAGGAAGACGCGGAATGTTCGCGGAACGTAGCACGTAGAGGCGCATTCGCTGTGTTGTTGTCTCTAGATTTTGTAATCGGGAATAATATCAGGATAAACATTGACAATGCGAGGACTGAAAACGTGCATTTCCACGTTTCACTCAGCTCACACTGTTAGATTTCTCCGTGTCCTTACCAACAGATTTACAGTCGGTCAAGACTTGTTTTTTTTTTTTTTTTCGCATGTGACGTTTTCTCTGTAGTCTAGCATCAGCATTAGAATCGAGCATTACAAATCTGTTAGCAAGGAAGGTGTACGTTAGCTGTGGATTTCTTGTTCTTGCGTTGTTAAGGGCGTCTTGTCTTCTTTTAAAACGTCCGTTATTCTTGTGCGTTTTTAATTAAAAGTGGAATATTTTCTACACATTTTAGTGAAAGAATATAAAGTTTCACGAAAACCTGTGCAGCGGGAGTCGAGTTATCGGCGGACATATGGACAGACATGACGCAATTGCAGACGCGCCTAAAAATGAAGGAACCGCTGTAGAGGCTTTGGCTTCAGAGGATCACACGTTTTACAGGTCACTTTTTTCCAAGTTGGGCTTGTACGCTGTAACCATTTTTTTTGTCTTGTCAGAGTTGGCCACGACGTGTGTGTATGTGATATTGTAATATGATGTGTCAGCGCTGGTGTGGGGAGCATAATGCAGGTTCTGATATCCGGAATTAATTTGATTTGGTTTAGGTCTCTACAGCAGGCCGGCAGCCGGGTTGTTCGGTCTGATGGGGCTGCGCCTGGAACCACTGCACGCACAGTTTAGTTTGACGTGATATGGCAACCCATTCCCTCCCACTTGGTGATAGCTTGGCCCTTCATCCCTTACAGAAATAACGGGTATAACAGAAACGCGAATTGTTAATTTAAATTTGCTTCCAAGACAACTGCGCGCTTTTGCGGGCTGATCTTATCGGAAACGCTAAACTGTATATTCTGTATCTTACACATAAAGGCGGTGGCTGAAGGTGGGGAAAAAGTTCATTAGCATTGTATTGAAAAATGAATTGTAATTGGGGTAAGAAATCATATGCCGATCCCAGTGGCCGCGCGGTCGAAGGCGTGGGTTTGCGGCCGCTCACTTGCTGGGATTGCGGGTTCTAATCCCGCCGGGGGCATGGATGTCTCTCTCTTGTGAGTGTTCAGTGTAGTCAGGTAGAGGTCTCTGCGACGGGCCGATCACTCGTCCAGAGGAGTTCTACCTAGTGTGGCGGTCTGAGTGTGGTCTCGAAACCTCAACACTGAGGAAGCCTAGGCCCACTAAGGGCTGTCGAGCCATGAAAAAAGAATTATATATTTAATGTTATATGTTTAATCTGAATAATTTTTAATAATACTCTACATCAATTGACTCTTGTATAATATTGATGTATATATGTTTACCATTTAGTGACATATAATACGCTGCTTGTGTCTTTGAAATATTGTAGCTTCCTGATGATGGCTACACTAGGTTGCCGAAATATGTAGGAGCGGTAAAACTAAGCTTTGTGTAGTGGTTGGAAGTAAAACGGGTGTGAAACAAATATAGAATGTTGTACTTGGAAGGAGAGGAACAGGATGGCATGGCTATTAGCAGGAGCATGAAAACTCAGGTGAATCGTAAGCAAAATAGGTAAAGGAAGTGGTCCGCTATGTTCAGGTAAGGAGGGTTATAAACCTATAATATTGAGCTGTTCAGACACAACCAAATAGAGAAATGAGTTCCTGAATAATCAAGGTATAAGTAGGTGGTTAAGTGAAAATCTTGTAAATAGGGATAATTGAAGTACACAATATAGAACGGACTGCCACTGCGAATGCTCGGTGTTAATCTGGTGGTAGTGCTTGGACACCAGTACAGAGTCTGAACTCAATAAATTATACATACAAAAAACAAATCCTGTACTCAGACTGATTGCCTGTTTTTTTCCTTTAAATGTGTTAATGTTTGTAGAGAGCTTAGCGGGACTTACAAATTAATAATTATAGAACTTTATAATGTATTATGTTTCGTAAAATTCATTAACATACCTAGATTCTCTGTACCTGAAAATCCTCAGACATACTCGTATCTTCAAAGTTTCATCTCTTTAACATATTCTGCCTGTAACAAATAGAAGCTGTAGTGTGTTGAGCACACTGACAGCTGTTTAGTGAGACTAGTTGCTGTGGAGGGAGAATGTTCACAGATGAGCCATTTTCTGAAATACTACGACGCTAATACGACTTTTCTTTCGTAAGTACCCTTCATCAGTTTCTTCATAGCCCACATTATTAATATCTATATATCAATTAAAACAGCGCGGGGTCTACCACCGTGACAACCCGGTAAGTGATCCCAAGAAAAGGTGAACTGAACTCAATAAAAATATATATCAATTAAGGATTATGTTCTGTATTTTCTTGTTTTTTGTGCTTCGATTTTCAGTCGTGTGTGTGTGTGTGTGAGTCATTAATTAGCATACATTTTTGCCACCTGATTGTTTAATGTGGAGCTGAAGACACTACAGCATGGATTATTACGTAGGTATGTTGCTAGGGTCAAGATAAAGGCGTGTCTTATATTCGTAAATGGGGCCCAGATGACTAAGAAAAGGCCCTGCCCATGATCCAGCCACTGGGCTAAATAGAAGCCATGGGTAAAATGTGTGCATTATTAATGACAGCGTATACGGTATGAGGAAAGCAACCGGCAGCTGTTTTCACCGATACGAGTACGCTCTAGACAGCAGGAGGTCCTACTTCACGTGTGTGGTGCTGACTAGGATTCAGTTTTCGTGCTTAAAATTTTAATTTCTGCGAGTACAATCATTCTGTAGATGCTGCGTTTTACAGTTTCATTTCGTTCACGATTCTACATCGAGCGACTATTGGAACCATCGATGGCTGCGAAGCACTGACAATTGCCTGCGATTTCGCGCATCATGCCAACTTTGTACCTTAAATGGCTGCGCGGGGAAATTAAGTGGCTCGCATTTAAAGCCGCTCCTGTGATAAAAATATAGAATGTTTAACTTGAGCAAGGAAGTGAAATTATGAAACGACAATCTCAGCGGTCGAAAGTTCAGTAAATTAAATTCTGATTACTGTGATCAACTAACCGGAATATCTCCATTAGTGTGGGCTGGATGTCTGGGATTCTGTTCCCGACACGTCCAGAAATGTTTCTCTTCACCGCGACATTCAGATGGGCTTTATAATTGCCATCCATTGCGCGCCGGGGACAATTTTAAAGGTGTAAGGCAAGAGAAACGTGACTCTGATCACTCTCCGGCGCCAAGTGCCGAGGTCTATAACGCACGTAGTAACTCCATGCCCTCATACACCTTTATGTCATGCTTCCTCAGCGCCACGAGCAGTTGCTTTGCATCGGCGCCACATTGTATGGCGATGAAATGTTCATTTGTTGGCGCTTTTAGACAATATTCTGAACCACGTAGACTATTAGCTTACTGCCGTCGTGTTGCCCTCCACCCGCCTGTCCGACCGACTTTGATTTTATCGAGCTAGTTCCGTTTATTTGAGGTCACTTTAACCATCGCTGATCCGTTCTTATACATTCGGAGTCCATATGGATTTCATAAATCTTAATAAACAGAACTTATTTTACACGAGTATTAGCATGTGCAGGCCTTGCGAAATGTTTCATAACATTGTAAGTTTTTACGGTGAGTAGTTGTTACCACCTCGCCTAACCCCCCAGCTGGAGGACCACCCTTTGTCAGTTGTCCGCGACTACTTATTCAATATATTCGCAGCTACCCTTCATACCTGGAGCCTGTTCCTCCATCTGAAACCTGAGGATGCGCCGTGCTGTGTGTTCGAGAATAGGGTGCTAAGGAAGGTATTTGGTCCTAAGGGGACGAGGTAACAGGAGAGTGGAGAAGACTACATAACGAGGAGTTTTATGATTTGTACTCCCCACCAAATATTATTCGGGTGACCAAATGAAGAAGAATGAAATGGGCGGGGCATGTGGCACGTATGGGGGATAGGAGAGATGCATACAGGGTTTTGATGGGGAACCTGATGGAAAGAGTCCACTTGGAAGACCTAGGCATAGATGGGAGAATAATATTAAAATAGATCTTCAAGAAGTGGGATGGGGAGGCGTGAACTGGATTGATCTGGCTCAGCATAGGTACAGGTGGGGGGGGGCTGTTGTGAATGCGGTAATGAACCTCCGGGTTCCATAAAATGCGGGAAATTTCTTGAGTAGCTGAGGACCTTTTAGCTTTTCAGAAAGGACTCTGCTCCTCGTACAGGTCTCATTGATTTTAATTTATGCTAAGAAAGCAGTTCAATTCGTACTTAGAAGTATAGGCGTGTATTTCGTTTAGGCATGCGTTAATTAATCGTTTAAATTTTATTATACTTCGTGTTGACAGATGGTGATCAGAGTCCGTATAGCACAGGACTTGTGCTATGCAGGGTTTAATTATTTTAATTCATCTTAAGGTTCACTTTACTTAGGCCGTAATACGGTTTTGGGGTAACTTTCTAAACACTGACATGCTAGAAAATAGTCTAGAATAAAATTTACAGGAACCTTACGATTGTGTGTGCGTGCGTGCGTGCGCGCGCGTGCGCGCCTTAATCTGATACAGTGTTCGTATAAAAGTATCTGATTACGAGAAAATATACACTCGTGCGACCTAGCTCATATGCATTCAGTTTACAATGTATTGCATATATCCACATAGTAGACAGACAAAGCGCACCTTTGTAATGCCGCCTCTCGAAGAGTATGCAGTTCACAATTTTCCATGTTGCACACAGAAACAGCAGTTCCACAGAGTTTGTTAAATTTGATCAAATCCTTTGTTGCCGCTGTAACTACATGTTCCGGCATGTAATGACAGTAGCCATAACGAACTCAGAGTGAAAACAATATTAGAGTTTTTTTTTTATTTTCGATCTCATTCTTAGTTATTAATAAATTCTGTCGGAGTTTGGTTAGTCGTTCTAAACAAACACAGAGCTGGGTTTTAGTCATTATAAACAAACTGTACTGTCGATTTTAAGCCACGAGTTCATGTTAAGAATATAAATTCCGTAAAATTATTTTACACTCAACCCTTTCCGATCATATAACAATCTTCCATCGGTTTGTTTCCATTGTGACGTAGGTGTTAATTGCACAAGAAGTGTCGTTAATCGTTGGGACACTGGGACATAATTCCTTCACCGATCTGAAACACGCATTATATCCGTGGGGAAGTTTTCAACGTCTAAGTGAGGGAAGATATAATTGTGTCGACACTGATTAGTATTACAGCACCACGCGTGGTTGGCTGCTTGCAGAATCTGAATGTGCTAGAGTGCGGTGATGTACGCCGTGCAAATGTACGTCATTCCTGTGGTGTCTCGCTAATTTCGAAGAAGTCAGTTCTACTTGTGTTGCGTCTTTTCAGAGCATGTACTTGTTGTACATGCGTGTCTGTCATAGAAACGAATGATCCAGTATAAAGAACTGAAGCTTATTTTTATTTATTTCATTTATTGTTTATTTTAAGACACAGTCAATTACTCGGAATCTACCCATAGCAGCGAACGGTAGGATGATAGTGAATAATGAACTGGAAATCATGTTGAAGGAGTTTGCCTCGAGGCGTTGACGGACCACGACAGATCTAGCAGTTTAGTCAGTCTCCGGTCCGAGATAATAACCCAGGATCTCTAGAATACGAAACAGGAGTGCGATCCCGTGTATCGCGACTTTCGGTGTGTGCACACAAATACTGTCTTGGGATACAGGTTTTACTTTTGTCTTCGGGCGGGCTGCCTCTTCTGCCTCCCTAGAAGAAGGACAGTGCTTCTGGTTGCTTCCACGAAATTTACAGAGGGGAAGCTGAGTCAGTGAAGTGATTGGACGGTTAAGAGTTTAGTCTCCCCCCCCCCCCCAATCCCTCGACATCCCGAGTGGGCCTAGGTCTCCTCATTGTTGAGGCTTCGCAATCACATTCAGACACACCACACTCTGTAGGACTCCTCTGGGTGAGTGACCAGCTCCTCGCAAACACCTCTACCTGTCAATACACAACACTTACAAGAGACAGACATCCTTGCCCCCGGTGGGATTGGAGCCCACAATCCCAGCAACCGAGCGGCCGCAGACCCACGCCTTAGACCGTGTGGTCACTGGGATCGGCTAAGATTTTTATCTGGTCGGCTCAAATCCCGCATTTAGGTATGCATATTTCAACTTTACACCAGGTGATCTAAAGGATAATGCTGGGTGTTTGTGCTGCGGTGAGGAGTTGTGCTGTTAAACAAGAAGACACCGCAATGTAATGTGCCGTGTTACGTCACTCGATCACGAGAAGTTTCCGCCGGACGATACCTGCCACCCCTTGGCCCTCATTTAGTTGAACCTGTCCTTTCCTCCCCTGCTGCTCTATTGGTATGTTCCAACTATTTACCTTTTTACGTGAGCTTATTCCTTTAGACACTCAACAACTTGGCTTCGAGGGATTAGCATCTAAATTCTGTTTCGGCTCGTACATCAAAATTTCGTTTCGGCAAGATATATGTAGAGTTGTTGAAGTCCTTGGTAGTGCTACGCTCTGAGTGTGTGTTTGTATCGACTGAGCACTACCAAGTTTTAGTTGAGCTGTGTGGAGCTCCTCTTTAATTGGTCATTGAGATTGTTTTAATTTATTTTGATTGTATGTGTTTTTACTACGCTTTCTGTAAGTACTGTTTTGGTTTTCATTTGTTTGTTATAAATAAATAGGTGCATTTTGATTTGATGTATTTACTATCGTCACCTTGAGTTTAAGCTGGCTGCTCCGTCAAACATATAAACAATCCACGGCAGTAGTGCAAGAACGATACGATACGGCACAGTAATGCCAGGGCTTAAGTGGATGTCTGCTTCAGAGGGCGAGGACGGACGGAAGTAAAGATGTAGGGTACTCCCAGGTACTGCAGGTTTAAAATCATCAGACTTCTGTGAGGTAATATTAACGATGCTACTACACAAAGCAGCTTCTGTTAAAGCGCTGATGTCCGGCTGAAATACTGGTGTTATGTCCTTAGTCCTGCGGTGTGATATCAACAGTGCCTGTTGGCCCGCTATTACGCTATTCTATACTCATAATGGTCGTCATCGTCATCATCATCATCACAGGTTACAAGAACAGAATCTGCTCCTAAGACAACTCCTGCCATCTTTATATTTGCAGAGGAGCAAATAGATCGCATTACATTGTGTGTTACCAGCAAGATGAGGAAACTATCTGATGTGTGCGATGACAGGTTGATAGAAAATGACCAAAGATAGCTGCGGATCTTTAATTTTGTTGCATTCCTTTTGCAAGCTGTAAGGGTCCACAACATCTGAGGTCCAACGTGTGTATATTAGGGCAGCGTACCCACAATACTATGACTTAACAGCGTCTCCTCAAAAAATTATTTTCACTATTTTTGTTCCCCTATGTCGCAACAGCCCCTAGTGGCCCAAAGCCTCCTCATTATCGAGGCTTCACAATCACACACAGACACACACACTGTAGGACTCCTCTGGAAGAGTGATCAGCCCAACTTAGAGATCTCTACCTGACAACACACAACACTCACAAGAGACAGACATCCATGCACTAGGTGGGATTTGAACCCGATATTCCAGCAAGCTAGCGGCCGCAGACCCACGCCTTATACCTCGCGGCCACTGGGATCGGCTGTTTTCACCATTGTTTACCTGTATTCAAGGATCTACAATAGTGACGTAAATTAAGTCCCCGCGTGTGTGATGCTGGGCCATTGCCGCAGACATGGAAAGCAGTGTGTTCATTTTATAACGACTTTAGTATTCTTGGGATTTCCGTTTATTGTAAAGCTCCTTGCTGTGATTTATTTATTATTTATTTATTTATTTTGCTCTGACTTCAAACAGGGGCACGCGGTGGCGCAGTTGGTTGAAGCACTGCGCTACAAGCCGGAAGGTCGCGGGTTCGATTCCCGATGGTGTCATTGGAATTTTTCAATGACATAATCCTTCCGGCCGCACTATGGCCCTGGAGTCGACTCAGCCTCTAACAGAAATGAGTACCAGGAATATTTCCTGGGGGTAAAGGCGGCCGATGCGTAGGGCTGACAACCATACCACCTTCATGTGCCGGTTGTCTATAAATCTGGGAGCCTCAACCTCCTGGGACCCTCAGGGCCTGTCCAGGCCTGTAATAGGATTGCTTTACCTTTACCTGTCTTCAAACCTATGCTGAGGTTTGTTGCATGTTCCAAGATTTAAAAAACTCGTCAGAATTAATCCCCCGTTCTTGACGACCACCAAATTATCTTCCAAATTATGCAGTTCGCTGTTAACCAAACTTCCCTGGTCCTTATCTCAAGCTTCTACAGATCACCATTCTGACGTCTTCGTTTTCGTATTACTGCTGTCAGAAGGATGAGGGGGCGAAACCTGGGAACTATCTAAAGTGATGCTGTTTCCTCACCCCCCCCCCCCCCCCTCCTCCGCGTTCGAAATAGGTGGCTGTCGCTTATCCCACGACTTTTTCCTTCGTCTACTTTTCTACTCTTTCTCACGTCCTCAGTCTGCGAAGTTTGTTTTACATAAATACTGTGCTGAGGATGGATATGATTACTTCGTTTTATTGTGTCGTGTGTGAACCGTTTTCGTATTTTGACCTTCTGTGTGGAATATGGTTTTGTGTGTGTGTGCGTGCATTGTTTTTGTTTTGGGTTCTTATTCTGAACAGAGTGTATCTGCTGCTTCGTAAGTGGACATAAGAAATGCCAGAGTCGAGTTCCTGTCAGAAACTGGCAAGTTCAACCACTAGCGTCCCTTCGTAGGGTCCTGTGTTCTCGCACCGATGCTGAAATAACAGCTTGGCTATATCGCGTCTTCCCGCAGACAACGTGGACGCCCTGACCAGACACAGCCATGCGTCCTGTCATATGTTGCTGGAGCGCAGTCATTTCTCTGGCTACTCATTTCATTCTTCAGTTCGGAAATTCCGTGGATCTGTTTTCTGATTGAGTCTCTCATAGTTTGCATTTCATTGACATTATGCCGATGCAGTAGTACTGTATCTGAACCTTTTCCAAGCTGATTCCGGTTGAAAGACACATTTTTGTATAGTAACTTGGTATTGGCTCAAGCGGTAACATTTCTCACTGGTACTCGGCAGATGCCCAATGCAAATCTCAGCCGGAACACCGGCTGCGAGTTTTTGTGGTTTTCCTCAGTTTCTCCAAGCTAATGCCGGGATAGTACGATAGTGTCCTTTCACATTATTTCCAGCTGACTGTCTACTACGTTCATCACTATCATCCAATCAATCGATGCTGTACGACAGGGGTGGCGAGCTGGACGGGCTTTGGGCGCCGCACTTTAGGAGGCCACTTAGACAAGAGCCATGCTTTAACAAACGATTTTTTCCCTTATTTGATGGCTTCATCCGGCTACAGTAGGTTAGTTTCGTTTATGAATCTTAATTTATTTAGAAAATCTTTTAAAACGCACTTTACAGTCACCCTCGTGTTCATGTAAACTATCTGAATGTTAGTTTTATAGGCAACTTTCGCGAGCCACAATAGTGGCATTCGCAAGTCGTGTTGTGGCACCCCTGCTGTGTAATCTGTCCCTGAGAGCGTCGTTAAGTAAACTGTAGTACAAACAAACAAATAAGCTCTAGTACCCAGTATTTCCAGGGTAACGTTTAAACCTAATTACGGTTGCTGATATTAAGCCGGAGATAGGCTATTTCTTGTAATCTGTGGTCTTTTGGGTAATTACACGGCGTCGTGTGGTAATTATTTACCGACGTTTCGGGACAACGTGTCGGTCCCATCTTCACGGGTCAAGATTCCGTGAAGATGGGACCGACACGTTGTCCCGAAACGTCGGTAAATAATTACCACACGACGCCGTGTAATTACCCAAAAGACCACAGATTACATCAACATCGCGGCGGAAGCCTGAAATCAAGGCTATTTCTTTCACTGAACTTATTAGACAATAAACGAATGTAAACCACAAGGGCCACTGTTTTTATAAAAGAGGTGTCTCATGCATAGCATAAAGGAACAAAATTTCACCATAATGTTACTGCCTCAGCCCTACGCTGTCATGGTGTAGCTTAATAAATGAAGCTTCATATTTTGACACCGTGTAGTCTGGTGGGTGGGTACCATTTCTGAACATGGTACATTGGCCTTTGTTGTAGGAGGTCAAACTTTCATGACAGTGTTACTCTGAAGCGGTCTTACCAACCAACCAGACTGCACAATGTTATAGCCCAGATCACCATACGAGTCTTGTGCCCCGCTGGCCATTTTGTCCAAAAAAAAAAAAGGCTGTAGTCCCACCACAGCCCTAAAAGTGTGTTATCAAAATTACGTACATTTTATTCCTATTTTGGGAGCCGGGATCGCGTAATCGGTATGGTTTGTAGGCTGCGGGCTGGATGGCATGGGATTCGATTTCCGGCACGGGTAAGACAGTCCAGGCCAGTTCAGGGGCCCACCCAGCCTCCTGTTCAATGGGTACAAGGGGTAAAGCGGCGAGGTCGTGAAGCTCATCCCTCACCTCTATCTAGTGCCGAGGTTACGAATGAGTCCAACTATTCCTCTTCCCCCATACACATTAATGGCGTGTGCAGGGACAACTTTATCTTCTATTTATTATGGTATTAATTATTAAGGGATTTTTAATTTTCGATGCCTCACGTTGCATTCAAGCGATCACCAAGTCTCACCGGTGTTTCATGTTGTGTAGGTCCCACCAGACACGACAGCCATATGGGCATTGATTACATAAGAGTTTTAAAAAAGATGAAGCTACTGTGTTGGCATGAAAGTCCCATCAGTTGCCTTAGAAATTTACTAGTTCATACACACCCAGGCAGGTCTGATTGCCCCATAAAACCTGTTTGTTTCACTTCGCACTGCCGAACACCTTTAGGTACAGCAATGCAAGCCACGTGCAGTTTTTTTCGCCAAAAGAAAAATGTTTGCTTCTTGCATTTGCTTCTGTATCAACGGAAGTAGTTACACTAGGGTTGTTATAACTTCGACTATTTGATTCTTCTTTGGTATGACGTCTTGTCGATTGGTAAATGGTTACCAGATTTCTGGAGGAGGTTGTGACTGCCATCTTCAGTGTCAAAGACCGCTTAGACACTGAAGATGGAGGCAGCAAGCTTCTGCGAAACGTGAGAGGCCGGCGACTAACCCCCATCGCCTGAATTATATTTAACGCTGCTGTTCGTGCGGCACAGTGAACACACTCCGTCTCGGTAATAAAAAACCAATAAATTAATGTTGTATAGGGAAATAATCGCTCTTTGTTCTGAGATGCATATAAACACATTAATGCACTCTGTGGGCAGAATGCAGAATTCTTTAATCTTAAACCTGGTGGTTGCCCTATGTACAGTGACCACTAGGCTTTAGACAGTTAATTTTAATACTCCAGTAATAGTCGAGGTAAAAGTTTGCTGTGTGGTACCCGTTTACACTATTGATTCAGATCCTGTCCAATATTTGATATAATTATAAATGACTTCACATTCGCCTCCTATGAATCTAACTTCGTAAGGAGCGTGCTTGTTGCTTGCGTGTGGCTGCATGTCCTGGCATCCTGCCGATTGACCCGAAGTAATCATGGAAATAGCACAAGACTCCACTTATGATGTGCTTTATGAGTCGGAAGCTCGGAGTATCATAGAGAATTCCTATTAATAGGAAACAAGTGTCGCAGAAAGAAATGATGTCTCTTCCACCCCCACTCCCCCCTCACTTCCCGCCCAACCAACCACCTACGAAGTAAATTACAACGGAGGAAGTTAAGCTTGTGAGAAATTGGTCTATGGGAACAGTGTTTTGTCAAGGAGGTGGGGGGGGGGGGGGTATGTTTGTTGTTGGACGTTCCCTAGATGCAGCAGTTCAAGACAGGAGCATTTCCGGCAAAGTGCCTTTATATCTGAGTGCGTGTATTTATGTCACTGATATCTTATATGGTTCGTATTTAGTGACTCTCAACCGTTCCGATTTGTATGAAACTCGCAATGTTGCTTTTCTTCCTCGTACGCCCGTTACATGTTCTGCAATCTGTTTTTAGGAATTAAGGCTTCTACGGCCATGACTATGCAGTGTACTGTCTTAAAGGTTGTGACGCGGTGTGATCACTTGTACTGAAATTGGAGAAAACATGCTTCTCCGAAACGTCAATACATTTCTATCAGAATACACGGCGTCAATTCCAGAATACGGTATTCTTCTTAGAGAGTAGTGGATACTTTTTTTGCGTTCTGGGTCCCAGTCACCACGGCATGGCGCATCCTCAGGTTGCGGATGGAGGAACGGCCTCCTGATATGGAGGGTAGCCGCGAATACATTGAATAAGCGGTCGCGGACAGCCGACAAAGGGTGGTCCTCCAGCTTGGGTGTTGGGCGAGGTGCTAACAACTCCTCACTGTAGGAATTACCATGTTACGAAACATATCTCAAAGCCTCGGACCGAGAGTGATTCTTTAGTTTCTCAGGATAGGGACATGTAAATGCGGTAATGAACCTTCGGGCTCCATAAAACGCGGAGAATTTCTTGACTAGCTGACGACCTGTTAGCTTCTCAAGAAGGACTCTGCTCCATGGAGTTAGTTAGTGCACGCAGTAGGTGAAGTGAGCTCATGGTTGTGAGGCTTGTCTCTATTCGTTATTGTACCTAATCTTTGGAACTACTCGATGGGATTCGATAAAATTTTGTTTCCATATTAAGTCGCCGGAGGGAAGTTTGAATTTTTGTACGTATCTGTGGGGTGATAACCCGTACACCTTTTCTTGAATCTGAGGTGGAATTCCCAATGATTTGGCTTGTGATGCATCGCCTTATAAAAGTGCTACATGACATGGAATAAATGTAGGTCTAGTTCAGACCAATAACTTTTACTTTCAGCGTTTTTCGTTGTCTTCAATATTGAATGAGACACAAGGAAAGCCAGCTGACTTCTGACACATACGTGTCTAGTGCTGTATACAGCATAGTATTTCTGCAATAAATGAACACCAACCCCATGTGGTATAAAAGTAGCAAAATAGGCGTAAAAATTTGGAAAAACAATTTGATAATGAGCCAGTATAGCCCAATCATGTGACCGACAGTGGGCTAGGTGACCCGAATTTGAATGGAAGGGCAGGATCTTTCGTTTTTCATGCCGGACGAACTCTGAGGCCCACCGAACTCTTATCCGTGGGTAGTGCGGGTCGATTTGTTAGTGATTGAAACGGCCACCTGGTGTCGAGGTTAAGACTGCTTGGAGCACTACCTTCATCCCCCTTCAAAACGTTTTAAGTCCTGTCTTTAGAGATTCTGTGTTTCTTGAAACTGTATTAAATAAATAAAGGGAAGTTCTTACAGTATTTATTATATTTATTTACCATTCATCGTTTCATTTGTAAACAATTTCTTTGCCCAGAATGGGAGTGTAAAATTTAAATTGCCTCTTACGGATTCCGGCAAAATGGCTTAATGATGAATAAACGGGTGGTTGGTAAGAGGATTTATGGTAGTGAGAGGTTAAGTTTCTTACATGGTGGGCAAGAAACACTTGATGGTTTTGAGATGAAATAAGTAATGCAAGGGAAGGTGCAGAATACTAACAAATGTATACAGACATTCTTGACTAATGGTTACGATTAATTTACCATTCAGTCAATTATTTATAAGCATGTATATATATATATATATATATTGATCCCTTCCTTTTATTAGTTATTTTATTGCAAAAACCGTCATTCTGTAAGAAGTAGAAAGGCGTGTTTTATGTTAATTATTATTATTATTATTATTTGTGCTATTAAGTCAGCACGTTGATAAACAAGTGTTGACATTATTATTACTGCTATTACTAGTGTTCTATCTTGCAGTGACTTGCAGTTTAGTTTTCTTATTTTGTACGTATTATTTGTGTATTGGTGCGGCTTTTGTGATTGGTCTTTAAGCTGTAGAGTCAGCACGTAAATAAACAAGAATTGAATTGAATCTGTTGGTTCTTTCAGTTATTCCTTCCGTGGTAGCCGGGAGAGGGAAGTCGGTATAGTGACTAGGCTACGGCCTGGACGTCCGAGGAATCGTGGTCCGATTCCCGGCAAAAACAACAAATGTTTCTCTGCTTCAGAGTGTCCACACGGGCTCTGGGGCCCACCCAGCCTTCTTTTCAGTGGATACCGGGAGCTTTTTCCTCTGGGCGTAAAGCGTCCGGGACGTGAAGCTGACCACTCACCTTTTTTTTTGTAATGAGCTTAAGAAATGAATAGAAGTATACATCCACTCTCTTATATGATTTCATGTCACGGTGCTTAATGAAGCACAGGGAAAACTACATTTTTCATTCATTCCTTGAAACGGAGCCAACATCAAATCCAACCAGTGTTGGAATATTTATATTCGCCAGTTCTGTCCTACATAAAGCGGTGGACAAGGGTGGAATACTACTTTGCGTTTCCGGTTGAGCTGTGAGGTAGAGAAGCCAAGCAATTAGTCTTTTTCTTGCGTGCAATTAGTGGAATGTACGTACAAGATTTGATGCGGGCTTAGCGTGAGCTTCCAACGTACCACTCCAGTTTCTTCCTTAAGGGTCTCTAAGACGGGCCCTTAACAGGCTCCGTTCTTTGACTCGGGAATAAGGAACTGGGGTAGCGTAGCACAGGAGGATTATGAGGGATAAAAATATATAGTCTCTGAGGGATGAGAGAAGAGGGGAAGTGCTTTGTGGGATGAGCACGCTGCTCTTGGCGTTGTGAATTGTAACTGACCTTAATGGTAAATGCTGACACACAGCACTACTGTGAGCATATTAATTACCAACAAATGTTATGTTCGAAACACAAGGTTTGTAGTGCTATGAGATGGGTTTCTTTGGATATAGTTCACTATGTGAATGCGACGTACTGAAAGCCGGTTCTTTTCTTTTTCCATTAACAGGGAAGTACCTTTTTCGTGGGAGGGTATACACTGGTTGAAGGTATCTCTTATAGCTTGAGGACTCCTACACACGTCTTCGTCTGCAGTGTTTGAAAATTAACTGAAGAGATAAAAACGTAGTAACTGAATGGTTTAAAAAACATTCTCGAAAATAAGTACGTGGCTGAGGACAGTGACCTGTGGCAGGCTGTTGTGAAAACGGTAATAAATCTTTGGTAAAAAGCGGGAAGTCTCGTTACTAGCCTAGAAACTATTAGACTCTCAGGAATGTCTGCTGCAAGGAGTTAGTTATGTTTTAGGCAATTACAGAATCGTCCCCTTCAGTTAATTCTCAGACTTTATGTTTGCTATAAAACACTGATGAATTTATTCAATGACACTTTAGTATTATTCCAGAAATCACATGTTCTGATGTCGATTTTACAGCCACAAGTTCGTTTATTTCCTTTATATAATATCTCCGGATTATATACTTTGACCAGGAGCCGGGATTTCTTAGCCGGTGCAGTGACTGGGCTACGAGCTGGACCACCGAGGAATCGTGGTTTTATTTCCTGCCTGAGCAAGAGATTGTTTCGGCCCCAAAGCGACCAGACCGGCTCTGGAGCCGACCCAACGGGCACCGGAGGCTCTTTCACCGGTAGTGAAACGTTCTGTGCGTGAAGCTGACCAATCAACTGCATCTAGTGTTGAAGTTAAGACAGCTAGACCTGTACCTTCGTGACGTTTGTAGGGGCATCTGTGTTTACGCATAGGCTTTGCTTTTGACCGCCTTACATTGGGGTGCCATGTTTATATTGGCGATTGTCACATTACGCAACTACAGCAAATTATTCGTGACCAAGTGGCCATTGCAGCTTAAAGGATTATGATAAGGTTTCATGATTCTGTGAGTACTTTTAGTGACGAACATCTGGTTACGAGGTTTTGCATGAGCAACATATTATTGCTCATGGTAGCGTGCTGAACTAAGACGCTCGTAGAAGGTTGCAGATAGGAGAGGGTGAGGTGTCCTCATGCAGTGTAGACAGCTGTCTCTTGTTGCCTTTCACAGACTCAATTAATCAGCCCAGTTAGCACAAATGTCTTTTGCTAACATAGTGGTAAAGACCCTAAACTTTCTCCTCGCAGTAGTATTTTATTCCATATACTATAAAACCGTCTGAATTTTTCAACGGGAAATTTTTGACGCGCTCTATCTGTACTTGTTTTATCAATAGGTGACTCATCCTCTGACCCAGTGATGTACATTACAGCCCATGAGGGACACCACAAAATCACAGTTTTCACTGAACATGGACGCCATGAATTTGGAAAGTTCTTGACAGGTAGCTTGGTAGAAAAATCGGTGCTAACTAGGTCAAGATAGTAGTAAAGTCTTTCGTTTTTACGCCATTGAGGCATTTGGGGAGTGGAAAAACCTGTCCACTCATACATAACTAACCTCGGCATTAGATGTAGGCGAGTGGTCAGCTTTAAGCCCCGGCCGTTCTGCTCCCGGGGACAGCGCTGCCGGTACCCACTGGATAGGAGGCTGACTGGATCACAAAGCCTGTTTGGAAAATTTTCAGAAGAGTCCTTTGCGTGTGCAAAGAGTTAAATCACGATTCGTTGGACATCGAGCCCACAGCTTAGTCATCTCAGCATCTGAACTGTCCCGGCTCAGGTTCCGTTAAAAATTAAATCTACATCTACGTAGGTTAAAATTTGTCTGCTGGCTAGCATATACATTTAACTTGTTTTAAAGAGATTTATCAGTCATATGAATTGTTGGACGTCACGGTGATGACACAGATTAAACGATGATGAGAAATGTTGACCAGAAGAAAAAGTGGAGTTTCTTGATTACGCATTTCACATCGACGGATTGTAATGGAATCACTTTGGTTATGTTCTTCCTTCAAGCGCATCAACTGGCTGCGGCCTGTGTTATTTGAACACGCTGTAACTTGGAACTGTTTGCAGTGTTTTTATTTAACTTTTTGATGTGAGGCGGACACCAAGTGTTGCGAGCTGCTCTAATGTAAAAAGAGACTTTTTGGAAGAACTTGTTTATTGAAAGACGTTCTGTGTGTTCCTTTTCTACTCCTTGAAAATAAATTCTTCCTCTCTCCCATCTGCTGAGCTACCTGCCATATGACTGCAGAGCGCTAACAGACGCCAGCAACGTCACGAAACCCCATCACATGACCAGTATGCAGTAACAGCGATTGGTTGCTCTCGGTCGTGACAGCTCACTGTCGCCGTAACTTTACCATGCAAAGGAGTTCTGGAACGAACTGCTCTGAGAAAGGGGTGTGTGCGCATCTTGGCGAGTCCGTTGATTACAGCTCCTCCTTTTGTGCAGATGCAACTGAAGTGTAAATGCAGACATCCATCGATCAGTTACACTTTATTCCGTAACTCTTTGGGATCGGACTGTTTTCAAAATTCCACACAACATTTTCATGTTGGAACCACTGATTAATGCAGTTTGTCGTGTCTTAGATTTTATAATTAAGTTCGAAATTCGCCTGCTCAAAAACTGGAAATATACTGGAAAATCAGTTAGCAGTAGAGGTGGTGTTCCGAGTATATTAAAATGAAAAAGAAAGAGAAAAAAAAGGCTGGAATGGAAAATAAACAGTTGTCACCTTTTGTAACTCTAAAGTAAATAATGTAATTCGTGGCCTATATATTATGGAACAGGCTACAAACTAAAAGTTTAAAAGCTTAGGTGAAAACAATTGAAAATTCTTAGGAATTAAAATTGAAACCTACTACATTACTTGAAAACCTTCGAACGTTCAATGGCTAGAAGTTAAGTAGTGTCACTATGCTACTGGCTCATGTTTTAATCGGACTTTCATTACATGACGCTGCGTAAGCCATTCGTTATCCCTGAAGTAGTCTAGACTTGCTCGCTTTTACGGTCATGTTCGCAGCGTCATAATTTGAAAACCCCGTATATTGCATTTCTCCACGTCTTCACTTATGTTTCCGGTCGAGATTCGAACGAAGTCCCTTCAGAATAAAATCACAAACTCTACGGGCAAACAACATGATAGGAACATCATGTTGTACAAGTGGGACATGTCAGCGCTTAGTTACTTTGTAAATGCTGAAGTCACGCTTGAAACATGGAGCCTGACAGCTGTGAACCCCACCAGAGTTTGATGTTATGCCGTAGCTTTGCAAGACAGGAAATAAAATCAAACTGAAAAAGCAAGATATACGATTGATGCGTTTCAAGCAGAGCCCGTTTACCGGCGCCTCAAGGAACAGGTTCCGGCGTGCCAAAGCGGGTTTGTTTATGCAACACCTTTCCAAATAAACACACCACACACACCTTCTGACTCCTACCGGGTCTCACGTCTGTATAAGCACAATTATAAACCGCGTCAGCTGCGTCAATTTGGAGCACAGTATGTGCAGGCAGATATGATGATTCTGTTTTATTTTGTCGATTCTTACGGAATGGTGGAGATTTTCAGATTATTATGCTTAGTATTTTGTTAAATGGGCGCGGAGTCTACCCATTGCCTTCAGGTAAATATTTGCAAACTAACTTCAGTTTTACATATTATGTAACAGAATCTGTATATGATATTTTTCTTATGTAAAATACAGATGTTTTCATGATGGTGGATCTTCTGTTTTAAGATCGACAAACCATCGAGCAAATGCCTATTATCACTGATTTTAAGTTGATTGCAGTGGTGTAGCTAGATTTTTTGGCGCCCAGGTCGACTATGCACAATGGCCGCCCCCTAACACTTATTATGCACTTTAAAAGACAATTATTTTTGAGTATCCTGTTATTTGTCTGAATAATTTGAAAATTGTTGAGCTCAAAAAATCAAATTTATTCTTTTAATGTATTCATTTTGCTGCCTTTTGCTGGCCCTTGGACTCTTGTCGCCCGGGTGCTGAAACCACTCCCCCCCCCCCCCCGCCCAAGCTACGCCGCTGGTCGTGCGTGGATTTTGTTGCCGCTGTGAAAATCGAGATGATTCCAGTATCAATTGTAGGACTTCGATACTAGTTAATTAGCTTGATTGATTTGTTAAGAGGATTCATTGTTACTTTTATGTGCTAACTTGTTGCTGATGGTTGTCGTTAGTACAGACATTTCTGGCAAAGAGCTGGCTCTTCTCTGATATCTTGCTGTAATTTATGTTCTTGTTAGTGATTCATTTTACACTCTCATTAAGCGCTATTTGTTTTTCGTAGTGACACACTTCAGATGGCTCCTGTCTGGTGTATAATGTCATCACCATCGTCGTCATCATTATCGTCATTGTCATTATCAGTACTATTATCGTGATTGCAGTGCTCGTCTCAAACGCATGTCAAAATTTAGTTGCTTGTGATGCCCTCAGGTATGTATTTGTCTGTCGAGATAGAACTGTGTCGTTTGTTAGATGTTGCGACTGTATTGTGCGGTGCGGTCGCTGTCAGGAAGTTGTGGGAGAGGTCCCACCTGCTGGCCGAGCGCTTGTGTTCACCTCGAAGAATAAAGTGCTTAAGCGCCATTTTGCCCATTGTGTTTCTTCATTGACGTTCCTGAAGGCTGTCTTGTAACTCTAAGATCATCAAGTAACTGGAAGTTGAATAGAATAAGAAATATTTTCCGCGTTGCGCGTGGATTTGCAGAACCTGGGACAAGGAACGCGGTAGAAGTGGAGCCATACGACTATTTTCTCGAAGCCGGTAGTTATATTAAACAAGGGCAGGAGGACGACAAGTTTGTTTTTCTGCGTTTCTTAACTACTTCCTTGACCAATGTTTTGGTTTATTGCTGACGTTTGTAGAGAAACAGCATTTATATTTCGTAGTAATTCTACAGGAACCCGACCCGCAGGTTCCGTAGGCTAAGCCCCGCCATACATACACTCTACCTTACTCCTGCTATTCCATACACCATTTTGTTTAATTTTTATGCGTAGAATGATTTTTCTCATTGACTTACTCACTGCACCCATAGTTATTTTTAAGATTTTAGCAAATTACGCTTTGTTTTTCAGCAGACAGTTGTAGTATTAACAGTAAACCCACATACGCACACGTATAACTATGTAAGTAAATAAAGGTATATACTTGTATGTGTGTTTGGTGGGTACTGCGTCCAGTGCGGACATAAAAGTCGGGCTACATAAGGTTTGTGGAACGGAACCCTTAAATGAGTGGGTGGGGGGGGGGGGGTGCCTATGGAACCCCACGTATTTAAATTTTGCGTAAAATACTTGTCATAGGTTATTCTCCTTTGATATTTTAATCCTAAGGTGTTTCGACCCATAGTGTTTTAAACATTAAGACAATAAAACCAACTACTTTTTTCGTCGAACGCAACTTACATTTTTCAGTGGTATAACCTCAGCTACATGTTTCGTCATAGCGAGGTGTGTACCAGGAGACTTTAATCTACCGTACAGACAGGAAGAGTTCCTGGTACGGATTTTTTGGGCTTCGGGTTGTCTGTTGACGTTGTTATGAGAAGTGTGATACCACGTGGAGGGTGGAGGATTGTGATTCTTAAGAATAATTGTAGTTTTCTTGTAATGCGATGAACTTACATTCAAGCATATGGTCATTTTTGTAATTAGACCTCTCGATTACCAGTCACTGTACTTAACACATTACATACCGAGACAGTGTCATCATTGATTCAGTCCCGTCTGTGAACTCATGAGTTTTTTGCTGTATGTTTTTACACAGTTGTTGAACCTTGCGTTGTGTGGGAATGCTTCGAGAGTGACGCATCAACACTCGTGTTCTTCTGCATGTAGCTTCTTGAATCTGATTTTATACTAGACTTGAAACAATTTTGTTGATGGTTTATTTTAATAGACTTGTCCATTATTTTGCACATTGTCCATCGCCTGAGTCTAAAAATTCTACAAAGTTTCGGGGACTGTCTTCAGGTGGAAAAGGGAATGGCGCAGCCTACTGGGAAAGTCACGTATATTGCAATACTGTACACCTTCGTCAGAATATTTTAAATTCAAATATAAAATCTATGTAGCCCACCAGAGTAGAGCAGAGTAGGTTGTTCCTCTCCCCTCTTCACCTGACGATGGACCGTGCCCAACATTTCAGTCACGACTTACCGATTTTATACCTTTCTGGGGTGAAACTTGTATTTGCTGAGCGGTATCGAAACGAGAACACAACGTTGTTATTGCAGCCAAGGGTACACGTGTTTTACAAAAATCAGGTGCTACCTCAAAATTCTAGGCGCCAGAAACCCGACATACTGCAAGCTCCGTACTGAAGTCCCACAAGTATTAGGCGCCACTGTACAAAATTTAGTCATTCGGGCCACCTGACGCCCGGGACTTGTGCACCCCTGCTTACAACTTTTTTTTTGTCTATGTTTCGAGATAACAGAAAAGTTCCTGACTGGCTACGAACTGGACAACCGGGAATCGATTTCTGACAAGGTCAGGGTATTTGCCCGATAGTGTTGAGGCAGGTTCTAACACCCAATCAGTCTCTTACTCACTGGACCTCTTTTGGTGGGGTAAAGTGGACGAAGCATGAACCTGACTTTTCATCTTCATATCTGCATGTTCAGCCGATGTTGGCAATACACAGAATATGTCTGCACTCCCGTTCTCCATCGTCGCTTATGTTTAATTGAATGCAAGCACAAACTTAACTTTACCTTTGTCAG
This sequence comes from Reticulitermes speratus, assembly GCA_021186555.1. Lineage (NCBI taxonomy): Eukaryota > Metazoa > Arthropoda > Insecta > Blattodea > Rhinotermitidae > Reticulitermes > Reticulitermes speratus. Next base: position 30,325,885 of record JAJKFL010000003.1, on the reverse strand, counting down.
TCACGTTGTAACTTCTGTAGTAGGAACACAAAATAAGAGCAAGAATAGAATATTGGCTTAAGTTACTGACAGTTTTATGTTCGATGAACTGCTGCATTATCAAATGGCTCAACATGTTAAAAACAGACCTGTCATATGTGATGCTATAGTGTGACAATCGTGTTACCTTGAAGACGACTTGTGTGATGCTTCCATTAGCAGCAGCACGTTTTCTGAGTCTCCCAGTTGTCCTAGTTATTGTTAGGAGCAGGGTGATGGTAGATATGCCCTTGTTGGACCATGAATCTGTGATGTCACTGTCCACGTCTTACAGGTTGGTACAGGAGTTTAGTTGTTTTGGTTGCCACGGCAACCAGAGCGCTGCCTGCTAGAGTCACAGATGTTGCCACAAGTCGTTTTCAGTTCATCCTGATAGGACACTGAGTGACACAGTGCCATCTCAGGTACTGAGCTGTTACCCTGGGGCGACGGGAGGAACCCTAACATGTTGATTCTTTCAAGTAGTTGTATGCTTTAAATCTGCAGTATTTAATTGTTGTTTAATTGAATGCGCTTTTTCTTCAATTGACATTTACTTTATTAGAACCTTGGAGTTCTTTGCACAGAATATGTAAAATCAATGCACACTGGAGTGGTCATTTCTGTCGGTCAGCATGTTTTATCTCCGAAACTACTGAACGGATTTCCATTAAATTTGGCACTGTGTGTACACATTACAGGCTTTCTGGCGAATTTCGATCTAATGTAGCTCGTAATTTACATGAAACCAAAACAGAATTTTAATCAATTTGAATATAACGTCTTTCCCTTCAAAGACACGCGTAAAATAAAATATCCTGTATAATAAATATCTTCTGACATCACAGTTTTTATCAGACCTGTTGTTCGACGTGGTGTGTACCTAACGAGATAGAACGAACATTGATTTCTGACTCGATGTTATGTGCACTGTTTGTAGTGTAATTAGCTCTGCATCGGTGAGTTCGCATCTGCAGCAGTATCGGCAATAAATGGACACCAAATCAAATGGGGCATGCAGTAATGCAAAAAATGCATTTAGAAAATATGCGTGCCCACTGATGTTCATCTTTACTTGTTTGTTAGAAGTTATGCAGTGACATCATATTCACACACGTTGCATAATCGAAATAATTTTTCATGTACAGTACATGTTCACAATCCTCTTTTTATAAAGAAATTTATTGAGCTTTTGTATCTGTCTTTCGCCATTGTTTCTGTCTGCATCTTACAATATACTTGATTTTTGAGGTTCTCATGGCGGTGAATGTCAAAATCTGTATGATAGTTACATAGAGAACCGAGAAATTGAGAGAAGAAGAGAACTGGCTTATTTGAGAATACTGTTAGATACTGACTTTAGCTATATAGTGTAGGCAGTAGATAAACGAATGATTATGGAACGTTGGTGGAATGACACCGACAGGGAGAAATCAAAGTACGTGAATAAAAGCCTGTACCAGTGCCACTTTCCACCACAAATGCGGGTAAGAGGGTAAAGGTAAAGTTGTCCCTGTGCACACGATGAAGAACATATGGGAGGATGGAGTTACAGCCTCACGCATTCTGAATTTCGGCACTGGATGGAGGTGAGTGGTCAGCTTGACACCCCGGCCGCTTTAACCCGGTTAAGAGCCGTCGGTTGCCACTGACTACGAATCCTAGGTGAGCCTCGGAGCTAGTCTGGAGGTTTGTTGAAGAGGAGAGTCTGTTGCTTCTGCCGGAGATCGCAACATACTCGTATTCGTCGATCGTCAGCCCGTAGCCTGGCCACTGTTTACTGTTAAACCGAGTTTAACTATAAACGCCAATTTGAAGTTACTCTTAACAACTCTAAGGAAGAAACTTATTTGTTAGATAATGATAATCAATATCGTTAAAAATTTGGAAAGAATGAGTTTAAGGATACTTTGATTGGCGCACTTGCGTGGCACGTTGCCTTGTTTAACAACACTATTCCAGCTTCTTGTCGTGGAGGCGTCTTGCGGAAGGATGATTGCGAATGACAAATTTGAATGGTTGTGGAATGATACGGTTGTGGCCTGTTTTAAGAAACTGCGCCATCATTTACTAGCAGGAACTGAGTACAGTCACGAAATCAGTTGGCATTATAGTCGGTCTGCTTACTCAAGTTTCGATCCTTAGCCGTTCTGAATACGAACAAGAGAGGCAATGTACGTATAACGTAATATTGAGGCGCGTTCGCGTAACTATTGTTGCCGTGGAAAAGCAATAAATCTAACATATTCTGAGTGTGTGTCTGTAGCCTTGATTTGATACGATAAATGAAGACTATGACCAAAGTGGTATGGAACTACGATAGCTCAGTCGGTAAAGTGAGTGGGCTACGGGCTGACCAACCGAGGAATCGTGTGTGTACCTCCATTTCCCCCCTTTGCTTTCATGACATTAATGCAGTATACAAAACATAATGCGTTTGGAAAATATGTGTACGTCGCTGGAGTAGACGTTTCTACCTTTGTTCACTGAAATTTCTCTGGTCGTAACCGACGGTTCCGTGCGAGGGTTGTTGGTATTCATTGTCGCTTTAAATACTGCCATTTAGAATGTAGTACCGAGTTTATTATTTAACCCTTCGAAGGCTGACATTAATCTACATTATATGTAAGAAATTCAGATTGCATCTAACAGAGAACAGAGAATATTTATTGTGAGAATCAGTCTATGAAAAAAGTGCAGATTTCTTCGTGTTGAACCTGGCAGTAAGTGTAGTAACCACTCGGCTTTAAACGGTTAGGTTAAGAATTAGATGTTCTCACAAAAGCGTTAAATATTTTATTGTTCGAATTCGTCTCTATTTGCACAAGAAGGCCCCCTTATCTTTCCGCAAGTACAAACAAGTTCGTACTGCAACTTTCCGTTCTGTGCTGTGGTGGCTTGCGGATCATCTGTCGTGTTTCGTTGGATTAAGACATACGTCATATTTTCAGGATGAAAGCTAAAATGGGTTGTGTGGTCGTACTGTCCAGGGGAGCTCGGGGCTGTTTACTTTGGCGTCCTCGGCTTTTAGGTATCGTCTGTACTTTGAGTTCTGGTTGACGGACCCACATCCCTTTGTAGTAGCTTGGCATCTGTCTTTCTAGATCACCGGCCGTCCTTCGCTTAGGAATGCGCGGTTTTGAGGAAAACATAAAGCAGCCGCTATGTAATCGTGCCAGCGTTTCTGCGATTTAAATTATTTATCCCAGTCCTTAAAAACAGATTTGAACATGGCTGGTTGTGCTGTACAGATACCGTTACGGGAGTCGAGATCAAAACCGTTTTACACAGAAATATCAGTCATTAATCTATCAAAACGTCTTCGTACTGGGTCCAATCATAACATGAGCATTTTCAGATTTGCTGTTTTCATCTTGTAATTCAGTTGGCTAATGAAGATACAGGGTTGGTCAGCGTTAGTTCATCCTTTTGATTTACGTAATACTCGGACAGCCCTGAGAGAGAAAGGAAACTAAGTTCGGTGTAGGTTCAGCTGGTGACACCATTTAATAAAGACATGGATATGAGGTTGGTTGGCCACCGTCCATTCGCCTTAAGAGACCTTTTCAAAAATAATGCCGTTTATGGCGACATTTCTTGGCCAGCCCTTTCGCATGATCTGTCGGCTTGCGATTTCTTTATGTGGGGCTGTTTGAAAAGAAGAGTGTTTCAGACACGTTCGGCATACTTACACTATTTCAAACTAAGAATTTCTGAAGAAAGAAAAGCCGTATCACCTGTCATGTCCGCGTAATGAGGAGAAGTGTTGTGGACCGAGTTCATAAGTGCATCAATATTGATGGACGATATCTAGCGGGTGTTGTTTTTAAGAGTAACTTTGTTGTAACTTTCCTGAATAATGGCAGACATTTGTCTTTGAATTCACATTACTTTGACTACATTTTAATAAATTATGGTCGACTAGTGTATTTTTAACAATGCTGAATGATCGCTGCCCCACCCTGTATGAGCAGATTAGTCCAATTAGCACAACTTTTCAGAAAGTGACGTGCCACATGTTCCACTCTTTGTGGCTGAAATTGCTCTTGTCACTGTGACAACAATTTTATAGTCATTAGGCTGTGGATTTGGAGAAACGCGCGTAAAATTTGAAGGTGATAGACTGAATAGGATATCTAGGTAAAGGCTGAATATAAAGTACATTAAAAGTAAGATTGTACTGGACAAGCTATTAAGGTGAGTGAGTGGAAGTTCCATTCGTAGCCATGGCACTAGATGTAGATGAGTGGTTCTCTTACGGACAAATTGACAGTGTCGGTTTCCCTATTATGCGTTCACTTTGCTTTGTGCACAGAACGTGTATTTCATTCCTAAACATTACTTATAAGCTGGGCTCTCCCTTGCATGGGAAGCAATAAAATGTTAAAAATTGCTATGGCTCAGTTCGGGAAGTGGTTAGAAGCGGAAAAGAAGTAACGCGTGGGCCTAGACGCAGGGTATGTGAGTACTTAGCAGCGATAATTAAAATCTATTAATCTAAGAGTATAAGCTTGCAGGATCCGGTATTGGGGAAACAGGGAATTTACAGACAGCATAAAAGAATAAGGGTTGTGGCCTGTGTGAAAGGAGCTAGTTCCGTCTGTGTTACAGATGTTCATCTGAGTGTAGTGTTAGTATTTAAACGCTAATCGTTTCTGTGTATGATTACTGTAACTTATTAGAGAGGACCGAGGACATTAATATCAGAAGGTCACGTGGTGGTCATATGGCCTCTGTGTCATTGCCCAGCCTCCAGACATGGCGGTGGCTATGCAGACCTCCGTACACTGCTTTCCATTTTCTGAAACAAAAGCGAAATGTTATTTTCAGAACAGAATGAGACGAAGAAGAAGCAAACTGCAAGAAAATGGACAGTACTTAGTGCAGTCTGACAGTCGTGAATAACGTGTTAAGGCATTCTTATGCATGATCTGTCCAATGTTGGTAAACTTTTTAAATTCTTTTATTTAAATCAAATACGTAGTATTTCCAACCCTTCTGTTATACATCTCTACAAGTACTGGACACAATAAATTATAATCCGAGCAGAACTTATAGTTTAACCATAGCTACATGTTTCGGCTTTTACAAATAAGCCATCATCAGGCTATATAAAAAGATAAAAAGTTCAATATAGGCCTATAGAAACTGATTTTTGCGTTATGCATATTGAATATCGAACCATTATTTTTTTGTACAGCCTAATGATGACTGGTTTGTAATCGCCGAAACATATCACTGTGGTAAAATAATAAGACATTTCCGACCGATTATTTATTGGTTTATTTATAATGATACGACTGGATGAGTAGTATAAAGATGTACAAGTATTGTTTATGATTTAGTGCCTATAACCATAATTATCTCGGAACGTGTCTGGAGGGACTTAAGAAAAAGTATTAAGTATGTTGGTTAGAATTACTTTACTCAGTCGGAATTCGATACGAGAACCTCTCCAAAGAGAACCGGCAACGATTTCTGAGCTATCCTTCTCTAAAAGATAAGATGGTATATTCCTCAACGAGCACCTACCTCCATCAGCTGTGCAATACAAACGGTGTGATCGTTCGTTGTTGTTTTAATTTTCCGATATTGTTGACTAGTCATAATGTTCTTATTCAGTAAGCACGAATTATCGAGGAAATACAGTCTTAAAAATGTAGTTTGCACTTTAGTTTGAGTATCGAGTGTGTAATGTATGACGCACAAGCAGTACATGTAGTGCCCGCTCAGAGGTGTTGTATGCCGTTTCTTATTATCCATATTCTCCAAGTGTTCCATCCTGTAAGTACTATCAGCCATACCTCACGGTCCAAATGCGCAGTTCCGTGTGTTGATATTGTTATTCCTCAAACCGAACAGACTTACTAGCACAAAGAAGTGTGTTCTGTGTTCGTGTTTTGGAGAATTTGATAAACTTAATTACATGATAATAAAAGCCCATCTAATCTTTCTGTTACAGTTTACCTTGAAATTGCACAGGCTTCTGTGTGCATAGACTAGTTCAGAAAACTTTGACGATGCCCTTTAAGCCTGCAAATGTGCCTGCTGTTGTATTCTGTCTGTAGTAACATTCGTTCATTTTATTTTATATTGGAGATACAGAGCTACGTTTGATGTTTGGGATGACAAATCTACGATATATCGTCACAGAACAGTGAATTGTGAACTGAACTAATGTGGCTCATGATAGGTTCCACCTGCCGGTTCTTATGAACGCAGTCATTTTTGATTTCCTTAAAAGCAGGGAATTTCTTGATCGTCTGACTGACAGTCACATTTTGACAAAGACTGGACATCATGCAATGAGTTATTTTAGTAACCGGTTAAATAGTTACTTTGTTAATTAGTTATCTATGTGTAGGTTGTGTTAGATAAAAGTTGGGAAATTAAGATTTGGACTTGGGGTGAAGATAAGTTTATTATTAACTTCATGTTTCTTGGCATTAAATGATCCTGTGGGGCACAAGACGAAATCACAGCAACAGAATTTCTTTGGTCTCAATGAGAACCCTTTCCAGGGGCTGTCATGTGTCTCTACAGGGTACAAGTCTGGCAGCCAATAATCCAGTATCGCTACATGTGCACATGTTAACGCGTGGTGGGGGAGCCTCTTAATTGGGAGGAAATAAATTTTCAAGAGATACCGCTCTGCTAGCACGTAGCATTTCCTACTCAAGATTGCCTCACCCTGAGTTCAAGAGTGACATAAATTACAACTTGGTGCAACGCCTTCATGAGGTTTCGCGTCTCGCTTCTTTTCCTATTTGTTCGGAACTTACACACACATTTTTGTAGGACTGTTCTAATGCTTGTGCACGTAAAGCAATGCTGGGGAAGTTTAGGTTGACAGTATTAGTTGCGAGGATGGCGCTCTGCACTGAAGGACAGAGAATGCTTGTGTGGAATATTTTTATATACATGTGCAAGTGTTGTGCAAGAGCAATTAAATCTTCGACAGTGTTTCAATTATCGTTATGTTCCGTCAAGAAATTGTGTGGTGAGTTTGTACGAAAATTTTAGGAAACTGGATGTGTGTTACGTGATCTTCAAGGTTTTTTTTAGACATAAGTGGACAATAAAATCTGATGTAAACGTGTAGTGCTGAGGAAGCAGTTCAGAGACCAAGTAAGTCCTCATTTCTGTCAGCGGTTTGACGTTGGTGTGATAACAACGCATCAAATTCTTAGACAGGTTTTAAAGATGTGTCTTATGCAAACATAAAATAAAAATGACAAAAGCCGTCCGATGTACATCTGTTGTCCATTTACTGATTTCTTTGAAATAAATTCTGGTGTTCTGAACGGCATTTATTTACAGATGAAGACGTATTTTATCTGAATTGGGTTTTTAACAGACAGAAAAGTCGAATGTTGGGAAGAGAAAGTCCATACCTCCACAAAGGGCTCCAATTATCCAGCAAAGCTTACAGTTTAGTGTAACCTGTCTGCTGTTGGTATTGTGTGTCCAGGACGGCAACACCCGTTCAACACTGTTTTGGACACTTTAAAACCTTCATTTCCATGATCGAGTAATTTTGAACTGCTATCCATGTCGATTTAGATTGTGGCGGTCTTGGTCACGACTCTCTTTTGACATTAATTCTTGCGATTACCTTTTGTGGGGGAGGGTCTTTCTTATTGATGATATTCATAGTAATCATTCTCAAACAACTGTCGTGCGTCGCGAAATGAAATATATAGGTCGCCGAAGATATTGATACATTTATTTTGGGGCTGACATTGCAAAATCTCGTCCTCTGTGTACTTCGTGGGTTGAAGTGGACAGGTTTTGAAATAACGTCAAGGTGGGTCGTGATGGTGGTGGTGGTGGTGACGACGGCGGCGGCCATACTGAACACCTAGACCACAATTCCTAATCATCTAGTAACTATGCTTGCTAAATAGAAATTACGTACAATGTGAAGTAGTCATTCGTGTCGTGAATTCCCGGTGTAAGAATATTTTTCGTACGTCTGCTGCATTTAGGTACTTTTGTGAGAAAAATACACAAAGAGAGCTTTGAATTAAGACGTTCTTGCTCCGACCTGTACAATTGGATTTTCGTTGAAAGTTGGGAGGGTGGCTTGCAACTGTGGTTTTCTGAATGTCTCATTTCTCGCTACCCTTGTAGTAGTGTCATAGGGTCAGCCGTGTTATCCGCATGCGTGTACACGCACTACATACACCTAATATTGCGTTAGCCTATATTTTATTATGCAGTCCCTAAGCTTGCTATTGGAAATGTTGAGGTGAATGGGCAGGAGCGAGGAATACTTCTCAGACCTTGCCTCTCTACAATTCCCACAGTATAAATTCTAGATCTCCCCAGAAATTCTGTAACCCACATGTACCTACTGCTATGGTAATTGAATGTTCGAGCATCAATAGTCTAACAACAAAATGCTGAACGTGGCAAGTGTCCCTTCCTGCCTTTCTTTTTATCATGCGTGTTTTGGAAAGTGGATTATTTGCTTTTTTTTTCCTTATGTTTTGTCGATTGAGATTGAGCTCCTGTAACGTGGCCAAGTGAAGTTCACTTCGCTTTATTCCAGTTCTAGTCCTTTCGTTCTTTCTCGATATTTCTCATCGAACTTCGCCGATGAGTGGTGAACCTTCATACCTCATATTCTTGGAGGTCCAGATTTCGAAGATCGTCCGTGGTGACGGAGGTTTATCTTTGCTTTCCTCAGTCCCTCCACGCAGATGCTGTGATTGTGCCTCAAACAGGCCACGACCGCGCACTCTTCCTACACTTCGGCGCTCTGTAGTTTGTGCACTTTAAGAGCCATCGAGTCACCTTTATGCAGGGTGTCACAATAATATACCTGAAACATACCATGTTTCTAGGGTATACAGTGTTGCACCCATTGTGTAGATACAATTTTTGGTACATCTATGTTATTTCCCATGTTCAGTGCTCTGTATTTTTACTCTTGTACTTTCCGAGGTGTGTGTGCGGTGCCCAGTATGGTTGTTTTCTGTAATTCCTTGATTTCATGTTTTTCCAGTGTGCTGCACAGGTATATTCTGAATTTTTTTGAGATGGTTTCAGTTGCCGCTGTTATTACTGGTATCGCTTTTGTTTTTACATTCCACAAGCGTTGTATTTCTATTTATAAACTTCTCGGCTTCTATTATTATTACTAACTAATTCCATGGAGCAGAGTCCTTCTTGAGAAGCTAACAGGTCCTCAGCTAGTCAAGAAATTCCCCGCGTTTTATGGAACCCGCAGGTTCATTACCGCATTCACAAGAGCCCGCCACTGTCCCTGTCCTGAGCCATATCAATCCAGTCCATGCCCCCCATCCCACTTCTTGAAGATCCATTTTAATATTATCTCCCATCTACGCCTAGGTCTTCCAAGTGGTCTCCTTCCCTTAGGTCTCCCCACCAAAATCCTGTATGCACCTCTCCCATCCCCCTACGTGCTACATGCCCCGCCCACCACATTCTTCTTGATTTGATCACCCGAATGATATTTGGTGATGAGTACAGATCATAAAGTTCCTCGTTATGTAGTCTTCTCCACTCCCCTGTTACCTCGTCCCTCTTAGGCCCAAATATCCTCCTCAGCACCCTATTCTCGAACACCCTCAGCCTATGTTCCTCCCTCAGTGTGAGAGACGAAGTTTCACACCCATACAAAACAACAGGCAAAATTATAGTTCTGTGTATCTTAATCTTATTATTATTATTATTATTATTATTATTATTGTGAGTAGGGATAGCGAAGTCGGTACAGCAACTCGCTACGGGCTGCACGGTTCGGGATCGAATCTCGGTGGGGCTGGATTTGATTTCACTAGTAATCACAGGAATACTGGTAACCTAGGTAACAAAGGCAAGCATGGTAACAAAGGTAATCACAGTCGCTACTGAAACAGTGGGCTCCTAGACAACCAAGGTAAACATGCTAGAGAAAGTAACGACAATAACCATATGAAAATTGTTAACCCAGGTAACCGAGGTAAACCATGGTAACAAAGACAACCATAATAACCATACGGACAGTGGTAACCTTTGTAATCAGGTTAAACATGGTAACAATAAAATTCATGGTAACGGTAATAACCAAAGTGTTATAAATGTGCGTTGAACGTCATGTGAAGGGCCTGTTACTTTTGTTCGATTTTAACCAAAATCGAAATGTGCCGGTGACTTTTAGTAAAATTCTCCATTATCAAATTAAACAGAAGTCCACTTGCCGGGGGCCGAGTTTTTGCATGCGTACAAACGAGAGGACGATCTGGCAGACATGGCGATGCTAACAGTTGATTTCCGCAACTGCACCTGTAAACATGATTGCGACAGAGCGCAGCAGGGGTGTAGTTCGTGACAAGCTCACATACGTCTATTTTTGCTGTGGGAGAATATTATACGGCACCAGCTCTGAAACTCGTTTCGTGAGGAAGAGTTCGTGTTAAGAGGTTGATAGGTTCTGTTTTTATCAAGAAATTCCTGGCTTTTATGAAACCTAAAGGTTTGTTAGCAAGTTCGTGAGCCTGGCCGTGCCATGGCTCAGGCGGTTAGTACGCCGACCTCTCACTGCGGAGGCCCGGGTTCGATCCCAGGTTACTCTATGTGGGGTTTGTGGTGGACAAAGTGGCACTGGGACAGGTTTTTCACCGAGTTTTCGGTTTTCCCCTGTCAATTTCATTCCACTGGTGCTCCATTACTTATGAAACTTGGTAAAAAAAACTGATCATCTTCATCTTTATCATAGGGTTGCACAAAAAGCCTTAAGGCTGTGGTGCGTCTGTAGCATCTACTGCGGGGCCCTTCACCATGTTACAAAAAAAAGTTCGTGAGCCTAGACTACGGGACTCCGCCCTGACCCAGTCGAATAGAGTCCACACGCTCACATCCTATTCGTGTAAGACTCCATTTAATATTATCGTCTCATCTACGTTAGTCTTCCAACTGGTCTCTTTTATTCAGTTTCTCCGATAAAAATCATCGAATTTCTCGTGTGTTTCTTGCGTGCTACATGTCTCACCCATATCGCCCTCTTTTCTTGGCCACCCTAATTTTATTAGCTGAAGAGTACAGTTATGAAGATACTGATTATGTAATTTTCTTAGTCAAACTCTGTATTACGTAGTCTCACAGACGGACATCATCTCGAACATATTAAATGTATAACATACGTTTACTGCAGCGCCAAAATCACACGTTGTGTGTTCGCTTTTACAACGACGGCATTACATATTTATTCTACTGAACAATCTTGACGTTTTAAGTAAAGGAATTGTGTAGTCTTCAGACAATCTTGTGACTGCATGTGGCTTGTGTATTCCCGTTGACAGGTATTGATTGCATTATGGGGGCCGTTGCACCGCATAATTATCGCTTGATGTATTAAACTGAAGTAAAGCAATAAAGCTACCTTTGCGCTACAAAAGTCATTTACTGTTGACTAAAAACCAGCTCTGACACTGAGAAACAGAAGATGCTGAAAATAAACTTATGTGTGTAACGTAGATTCATATGGGTGGAAGGTTTTGTATGCTGTAGTAATAGACTTTTCGAAATTAATGCTACGTAAGTGACTGATACTACCAACTGTGATTGAAATGGTCTGTTCCCATTCCTGACTGATCCATGTGAAGATGTATGAAAGTTGTGTAATAAACTTCTTGTGTTCTGCTTATAGCGTAAGCTTATTAAGTATAAACCTAAGAAAGCTGGTGGGCGGAGCACGTAGAACTAATAGGAGAAACAGTAATTGCTTATAGAATGTGGTTTGAAACGTCATAGAAAGACCCCACTAGTGGTGAAATTTATTTTAAACTGTAGATTTTGGAAATGTGAACTGGATTGACTCATGAATTCGAAGTCGAGCTTTTTTCATGACGTCTTGAACATATGGAATTTTTAATGTTGTTTCTCGATAGTGTGGATAAAGTGCGAGTCGCTTGTCCCAGTAATATCTGTCATCCCGTTATGTGTAATTCCGTCTTTCTAAATTATCAAAAATGATCTGATGACCTAAAATGGACTGAAAATTCGTTTCTGTCCAGTTCTTCGCGATTCAGAACGAGCATTGCTTTTTTAAGGTTCCCAGAATTTCCCATTTGTCCCGATAAGAACAGTGTGTAGATGAAGATGACTGTGGAGCATTGGTGGAGTGATACATTCCCAAACTCACGAAGTTTTATGTTACGCAATTCCAGACTTATACAGTTCCATAAAGACAAAAAGAAAAAAAAAGGCGCCTCGAAATTGTCCTTGCGGTAATGGAAGCGCAGTGAGGCGAAGGTGGCGGAAGAATTCTGCTGGGTGATAACACAGGCGGCGGAGCGGTCATGCTGCAGCCGATCAGGTTCCAGTGTGTTGGAATATGGATTTGATATACAGTTTAGCACATGTGAGCTTATGATATGCTCAGTTCTGACTTGCGCCGCGCGTTCTGGAACGTAGCTACTGCGGAGTTTGAGTGATGGTATTTATTGTGAGGTGACACAAACATATGGACTGTGTGGCAAAATGCATAATTTGTAATGTTATTGCAGATGGTGCATATAGTTACCACTGGCCTCTAAACGCAGATATTAATTACAGTCATTAGATTAGCCGTGATAGTTGTGTATGTAACAGCCGGGATGTATCAGTCGGTATCCTATAGTGACTAGGCTACGGGCTGGAAGACCAAGGAATCATGGTTCGTTTCCCGGCGGCGTTCACACCGGCTTTGGGACCCAACTAGTCTCCTATTCAGTGGGTACGAGGAGTTCTTTCCCTGGGGTTAAAGCGGCCGGGGCGTGAAGCTGACCGCTTACCCCTATCCAGTGCCAAGGATGAAATGAATTGAGCTGTACTTTCACTCCCTCCATATGCCTTGGCAGCATTCACTGGAATAACGTTACCTTTTAACTTCAGTTGTGTTTGTAAGCCTATACAAGAATGAATTTGTAATTTGCAGCCATATTTGAGAAACTCATTTTATCTGGGGTATTTTTCACACGGCTGCGTTGTTTTAATGTGCCTGTAGGTCACAAGTTGCTCCCTTCCCGGTCGGCCCCATTCTGAGCAGTGCTGAGGGAGACCCTTGTGAATAATGTGTTACTGCCTTGTACGTAAAGGTGCAGAGCAGGCACGACGAAGCAGCTTCACCACCTAAATTAATGACAAATTGCACTTCATTTTCCAGGCCGCACATTCACCGTGTAGAAGCTAACAAATAATGCACTGAGGTAAATGAGCCTCAAAAGTCCATAAAGCTGTTTATAATAGAGAAAGGGTAGGTAATGCTTGGATTCAGTGCCTCTATGGTATATTAATGTCACTTAGTGTATTATAGTGGCATGGGACCCCTAGTAATAGCGGTGGAGAGGGGATATTCAGGTAACAGTAATATACTAGCAGACGATGGGAGGGCTTGAAGCGCATATTACAAACTTTGTGATACAGTACCTCGTTTCCATGGTAGCTGCAAACTGCGTTTGTCACGTTATTATTTATGTGGATGGAGAATTTTGTTGTTACGTAAATTTACGAGTGTTTTCAAACATTAGGTAATTCATTGTGCCAACGTGAAAGTGGTTATTGCCGTTTGTCACAACTGTAGAGCAGAAATTAACCGAAGGTGTTAAAAGCGCTATACGCTGCAGATAAACAGAGAAAATTGTTTCGTTATGTTGGCATTAGGGCATTTCATTATGCGGTGAACGAATGTTCCGAAATTCGAGCACTAGGAATGTGTTTAGTTCTTGTATTGTGCAGTCAACCTGCTAAGGAGGTGAACTCATTATCCGTCTGTCGATTTCATTTACGAGTGGATGAGGTGTTTTATGGTCAGAGACCGATTGCTTTGGTATTTGAGTCTGGAAGTTACATCGCTCTCATATCTATTTGAAACCCTGAAGTTTATCGAACAGTAATTAGAAATCAGGTTCCTAATTTACAGAAAGCACATCGTGCCTACACTACAACGACAAATCTATTAATGCTGTTTAGGGTAATAATCACTGTTTACTGTGAGAATCTTACGGAACACACATATGCACTGTGTGCAAAGTGCAGTTTTCAAATGCTAAAAGAGGTGGCACGTATTAACTGTGCTTTAAAGACACTGTAATATGCTGAATGACTTTCTATTGTAAATTATTAATTTCCGTGCATTTAAATTATAATTTATAATACAATAACCAAAAAATGCACAATATTGCAATATATAATTTTACACTTAAAACATTAAAACTCCGACATGTTTCGATTTTTTAAGAATCATCCTCACAAGAAACATCAATCAAATATGCATAAACATGATTTACATTAAAATAATAATACATGATGTATGTGGATGTCTTGGAGTCCACAGTAGGAGCAGAAATGTGAAGACATATTCCGTATGATGAGAATATTATAAATAGTAGAGCTCGATTACAATTACTTTGACAATTCACATTACAATAGTAGATATAAAATATGAATAATATACACATCTCTTAAAAATATACACATTATATAAGGAGTAAAACGATACTTGTGTTACATACCAAAATCATAGAACGTCGGGGGCGCACTCAGAGGGGTGCCGGGCTGCAGCCCCGACCACAAACCCCCCAAAACCGAAATTTAAAAACACAGGGGTTTTTTTTTTTTTTTTTAGATATTATGATATCAGAAGTTTTACGTGATTTACCCTCCAGCCGAAATCAGCCACTGAAATCGGCTGGTGACTAGTACATTGGAATGTTGAAAATTAAATTAATAATATTTAAAAAATAAGAAGATAGAGCACTGTGATTGAGTCGTGGAACATTTAGTTATATTTGTATATATATAAATGCAGTTGCAAACAGTGTTATGTTATAACTACGACACAGTCTCAAGGTCAGCCCCCTCCCCCAGCGAAACATTCTGGGTGCGCACCTGTAGAACATGGTGTGGATGGGACGGCGGTAAGCACGGTACTGAAGGGAGGACATTGTGAACTGTCCGCGCACACTGCTACTTATCAACTTTGTGCTGTACTGCCGACTCTTCCTTAGGGACCTCATTTCACGATTCACAATTAAATATTTGGTAGCGAGAATCTGAATTGAGGGCAAGCCGTTTTTTTTCTGGGTCTATAAACGGGCTCATTTTTAGATAGTGCCGGTATGGGTAAGGCTAAAAACCTTAAGATTGGTTCCAGTGATCTGCAGTATGATGTTTTGCCAGTTGACATTCAGGCGGAAGAGTTTGGACGCTCCGTCCGTCATGTCGGGCCGTCACATAACGCATTCGCGTCATGGAATCTCTGTCTGGAAAACACGCTATGGAATTGCAGGGTGAAATTTCTTTTCAGGGTTTCCACTGCATAGGTAAAAATAGGTAATGTCACCGTCTTCAGGTAGAAAGATGGGGTTCCTTTCCTGTTTCGGGGCCCTTTGGATTAAGGTGCAGAATTGGTGGGAGTGACAAGATGGCCACTCATCTCCCATCTGCTGCTGATGTTAATAATGCATAGAACTCACCTATCCATTGGGCGTAATTAAAGGCGGTGAAAATATTAAGTTAAGCTGCCCAATCAGCGAAAGGATGTCGTTCATCTTACAAGAACCCGAATTTCTGGCGAATTTTGTTTGCGGTTTGAATGTATAGGGCTGCTGTCTTACCATCGCAGTACACGTAAGTGTACGTAGCACGACAGTGGCGTACTTCGTACGCAAGTGTGTGTAACACGCACAGTGGCGTGTTTCGTACGTAAGTATGTGTAACACGCACATGGCGTGTTTCGTACGTAAGTGTGTAACACGAACATGGCGCATTCGTACGTAAGTGTACGTATACGCACAGCGGCGCGTTTCTTACGTAAACGTGTGTAACACGCACAGTGGCGTGTTTCGTACGTAAGTGTGTGTAACATGCACAGCGGCGCATTTCGTACGTAAGTGTGTGTAACATGCACAGTGGCGCGTTTCGTACGTAAGTGTACGTAGTACGGACAGTGGCGGTTTCGTACGTAAGTGTGTGTAACACGCACAGTGGCGCGTTTCTTACGTAAGTGTGTGTAACACGCACAGTGGCGTGTTCTTGCGTAAGTGTAGATATATGTAGTACAGACTGTAGCCTCTTTCCTACTAAGTGTGTACTGTACACATAGGGACAGGTGACGGGCTCTTGTGAGTGCGGTAATGAACCTTCGGGTTCCATAAAACGCGGGGAATTTCTTGACTAGCTGACGACCTGTTAGCTTCTCAAGAAGGACTCTGCTCCATGTAGTTTATTTATGGAGTTATATAAATAAGGCCATTGTTGCGAGTCGACATTGCGACTGTAACCCCAAGAAAACCCCGAGAACGACTTTCTCTCTACATGTGGAACTGTCTACTGCCGCGGAGTACGAGAGCACATGGAGGTTTAACTCCACTCTGCCTTACAGGACTTCTTGAGACATCGTATGTAGATAACGGGACAGGTTTGCACTTTAGTTACCGTGATGTCACTCAGGCTGCAATATTCATATATAAACATTCGAAGCAAGAAAGGAACAAGTCAGGGCGGAATGACAGGAAGGAGAATGAAAGAAAGGAAGGGTGACAACTGGGGGAGGGAAGAAAGAAAGAAGTGTGATTTAGTGCGGTTAAACCAAAATTACAAATTCGTTTCAAAACACGCCCCGCTATGTTTACAATAGGCCTGTAAGGGTCAAATGTAAAGTCTGATACAGCTTTATATACCAATGAAAAATATTTTGAGATCGTTGCTACATGTTTCG
Source organism: Reticulitermes speratus (assembly GCA_021186555.1). NCBI lineage: Eukaryota > Metazoa > Arthropoda > Insecta > Blattodea > Rhinotermitidae > Reticulitermes > Reticulitermes speratus. The sequence continues at coordinate 30,309,159 of JAJKFL010000003.1, read as the reverse complement.
GCCACGAAGCAAGCCATCGTCAGGCATTTTTTATAACTGGTCTCATGGCTGCTTGCATATGTGCCGAAACATGTGGCTAGGATAGGAAACAAAATGAGTTGTTTTATTAATAAAATTATGTCAAACTGATCTGCCTTTACAGTTAATACTTCCTTTAGAAAATTAACAATATAGTCTACTGAGTGGTGAAGCCAACACGAATAGAATACATTGTTAGCTAATGAAGGCACTTAGTGACTGGAGTATTATTATTGAGTAAAATTCAGAAATATAAAGAAAGGTGATTTGATATTGCAAATAAGGCAAAATTACACAATCTTAATTGCCCATACACTCACTGAATAGTTTGTCAGCAGGAAGCTGGTTCTATTAACGCGAAATTTGCTACACCATCAGGGTAGCAGGAGTCTGCTACGAAGATGCGCAGCAAATTGTGTTGTATATCCTCGGCAGAAACAGATTAAAGGAAGGTTATGGAGCTGATGATGGGGGGAAAAAGAAATGAAAGGGAGATGGGGACAGGTGATTAATAAGCGTGTCAGAATGAGTGATCGGCATGAGGTAGGGTGCACTTGCTTTTGTTAATGGCGAGCCATGGCAATCATGTTACTGCAGATCTACTGTCTCCTTATACCTTAGTAGTGAGTATTTAAACTTGTCAACAAGAACAATGTCAGCACGAGATCTGTCACGCTCCTTTTGCTAGAGAAGTGGATTTTGTGGAATGTCGCCGTGACATGTGTTTATGACGTTACCGCATCGGGATTCAAATTCATGGCTGCAAGGATCGCCCTTACGCGACGACGAAGAAATTTTCTTTTGTAGGAATGACTATGGTACTTGTCTACTGACATGTGCAACCGGAAGTAAAAATTTCTTCATTTATATAGGCTCTGTGCTTTGTGTGTGTCCTACTCTAAGGAACAGAGTCCTTGAGTTGCTAAAACGTCTTCTGGCAGAAGAGGAATAAGAGCAGTTACCATCGGGATTCGAACTCGAAACATATGGGTTTCAAGTTTCGAGATGCTTGTGTAAGTTAGTTATCCCTGAAGCCTCCCTTTTCTGCTTGATCATAGACAACAGAAGCCAGTGTTCCTCTCAAGTTCCTGCACTGCTAATTCAAACAGAGCGTTCCGGGAGGATTATCTTGTTCAGCTAAGGTTGACCTCACACCAACTCGAAGATGTTGGATACGTGGCTTCTGAGGTGCGGCAGGAGGAGGAGGAATCTTATTTCTCCAGGGAGACGGGCTGACTTCAACCTTCCCAATTAGGAAGTACTGCAGCTCCAATTTAATGGACAGATATATCGAACATGTGGGATACACCGTCTCAACTTGTACTCTGACCTGTGCTGATCCAAACTTAGCCTCAAACTTGCTAATTATAGTCCCAAGACATCAGCCAGGTCATGTCTACTGCTAGGCAAATCCTCCTCTGTAACAAGCAGCACCGAATGTTACGGTGGGCTGCAGCACTGGACCAACAGGACGAGGCTTCGTGACTTATAGTCCATTATTCATTTCTCCATATAGTTCTTCTGTTAATGCACTCAGCATGCATAAGCCTATGTAAGTTTAAAATAAAGTTTCCTTTGTGCAGGCCATTAAGGCATAACAGGAGTGGAGGTATAGCTCGGCACTGGGTGGAATTAGTGGTCAGCTTCCCGCCCTGGTTGCCTTTACCCCTGGGTAAGAGTCCCCGATACCCACTGAGTAGGAGACAAGGTGGGACCCAGAACCGGTTTTGACGCTTTGGAGAAGAGATAAATCTTTTGTGTGTGCCGGCAATAGTACCACGATCCCGCGGACGTCCAGCTCGCAGCCTAGTCCCTATACCGACTAAGCTATCCCAGCTTCCGCACGTGTGTATATGTGTGTGTGTGTGTGTGTGTGTGCGTGTGTGAATCTGCATGAGTAATTGTTAATCTTACGTAACTCGGGCTGATAATCTCAGAATGTGAAGTGCATGTGTACAAGTGGGCCTACACGCAGTAAGTATAGACCTATTTAGACTTGTTATTGAGTTATAAATGTCGACCTCGGTGGACTAGTGGTTAGCGTGCTCGCCACTGGACCCAAGTTCGCGGTTCGATCCCGACCGAGGTCGATGGATTTTTAAGGATGATAAAAATCCGAGCACCACTTCCTTCGGAGGGGAAGTAAAGCCGTCGGTCCCATGTCGTAGATTTACGGCATGTAAAAGAACCTTACGGCATGAATAAAAATGTTGCGTAAGCCAAATTGCCTCCATTTCTCATCCAAGTCTCTGAACACTAGATAGAACACTAAGCGCGGCTAGCTGGCCGGTCACCAGCTGCCATGAATGCGCATGACTTAGTAACCTCGACAAGAGAGGCCCAGGCCCATACAGGGCTGTTGAGCCAAGAATTATTATTATTATTGAGTTATAAATAATATGTATTGAAGCTGAGTCCACGAGGAAATAGAGATATTGGTAGATCCCGTAAATGAGGACCAGCAGCTGTCATTGAAAGACAGATGACGATTTAATGGAATGAAGAGACACAAGCCGTCATCGGTTAGCAGAAGCCTGATGGGATGTTACACCTAATTGTACTCATGATGTGCCGCGTGTAGTGTTTGTAACCTATTTAATGTAACTGTTGTTGGACACAACTTAATTGATAGAGATATTATTTCATTTAGCTTTTCTCAACGTGGTTCGAGAAGCTGTATTATTGTAGGTTAAATGCCATGTAGCGTGAAGTTCCGTTAGCCCATACTTGCCTTGGAGAATGCAATAAAAACGTAAACAAGTAAAGTTGTTCCTGTACACTTCATGAAGGCTTGTGGAGAGTGGAGAGTGGATGTATGGCTCCGCGCGTTCTTAATCTCGGAGGTGGAAAGAGGTGAGTGGTCACTTCCAAGCCCCTGCTGCTTTGCCACCGGAAAACTCACCACCTTCCCCCCCCCCCCCCCCCCCCCCCCCCCCCGGCAGTACCCGTTGAATAGGTGGATGCGTGGGCCACAGCCGATCAGGACGCTGTAGAGAACATACAGAATTGGAGTCAAGAGTTAAATTAATCGACACGCGACTGCTCAGTCGTTCACCCCGTATACTTATGTGTACACACACTGAGCTACACCGGTATGTTTAGGTCTTTCACAGGTTCGGGAACGCGAAGTCGGTAGAACGCTGCAAGAGCGGTTCCACTAGCGGAAGAGAAGAAAGCATAAAAACAAGTGGAAAAGAAAATAAAAAGGAAAGCATGCGCGCGGTACAAAACCTCGCAGTCAGGATAGATGACAGCGCTAATTCGTCGTCATGTCACTGATGGAGCCACCTACAAACACAAACCTGCGTCTGTTAACACATCACGCAATTTTTAAATGTCAAGAGGAAGAAAAATAAAAAAACTCAAGATCTAAAATATAAAGAATAAGAAAGAGGGGAAGTGGAAAATATTTAAAGTAATAAATGGCAAAATGTCGTTGTAGAGTTGCTTTTATTCTAACTTTATGCTTCTTTCACGACTCGTTTAAATGTGAGTCGAGCCAAAAGATCACATTGTTTTATTGTAAAGAAATTGTAACAGAATGGTCACGACGAGTGATCGTGATAGTGACACCGGTACGTGGTCCTTGCTTGACGACGTGTATAGTTCACAGACTTGGCCACATTAACATTTCCTTTCATTATCCTAATTATGAACTATATGGAACTGGGCTTAGAGCCCAAACGTCTCTATATATACGGTAGTATACACCATTTTCTTCAGGTGTCCAGGGTCTCGTCACTCAGCAGTGTGTGTCGTAGCTGAAGGTTTACTAGTTACATGTTCCACATATATTTCAGTGTTCATGCCCCGTATTTGGTTGGTAGTGTAGCCTTGTTAAGCGTCATATAATTATATGACGCTTAATTATAATTAACTTATAATTTGTGCTGCTTCCAGTCTTGCGGTGGAAGTAATTCAAATAAAGCGTGTAAAATGAACATTTCTCAATTGGCTTCACAGTTCGCTGCAATAAAATTCAGAGTACGCCAGCAGTAATTTTAGTCTTTTTTTACGTGGGAGTTTATTGTATACAAATTATAATCCAATTGTGATTTATTTTACATGGATACGTAATTTCCTTTGCTGCTTAAGAGATCAATATTATGAAGATTTTATTGTGTTTTACTTTGAAATACGCGCATTTTTATGATTACCATGGATTTTTATCCTGATAAATTATCATATTGCTACATAACTAATCCACACGCCTCATCGTACCGCCTTGAAAAGGCTACTGACAAACTGTGGATCAAATAGCGACCCTGTGTTGTTGTCCACACTCCTTCCGCTTAAGTGTTCAGTATCTAGGGGGACGGCGTGGTACATTGTCACTTTTTAGTCTTACAGAAAAAAAGCGATAGACTAACATGGATCTGGTCATTCGGTTTGATATTTGTAGCGAACAGAATTGGCATTAGTCTTGTCCCCAGAAATTTATTGCTGCAAATGCTTGTTAGCGTTTGTATGACGCTACCTGTCACTCTGGCTTGCTCATACATTTCTCGTAAGGTATTTGACAGGAGGTCCTCTGAGTCAGCACAAGGCAAGAGGCGCGTGCCACTAAAAATAAGCGTCTTGTGGCATAAGTAGCTCACTGTGACAGGAAACTTCTTCAGAAACTGACTGTCTCCCAAGGTATTTCCCGCTGTACTTGGAAGCCAAATGCCCACAAGAGCCCGCTATTGGACCTTTGTTATTATCCAGCTGAATCCAATCCACGCCATGAAACCTTAAACACTTTAAGATCCATTTTCATATTATCCTCCCAGCTACAACTAGATCTTCACTTATGACGTTTTTTGACTAAAACTTTGCATCCATTTCAGTTGCCTCGCAGGCGTGTACATTCTACACCTCTCTGACAACCCCCCCCCCCCCCCCCCACCAACTCGATTTGATAATTTTAAGTGCTTGAATGGTAAAGTAGTCACTGTGCGACCATGACGGCATATGGGGAATTAGAGGTATAGCTCCACTCATTCTCAGCCTCGACACTAAGTGGAAGTGATTGGTCAGCCTCACGACCGGCCGTTTAACCGCCGGAGAAAGATACCCTGTCTTTCATTCAATATGAGGCGTACGCTATTTATAAGAGGGCGTAGAAAGTTAGAATTCGAAAATTTAGAATCAATAGCAAAGTGCATGCTGGAGAGTTGGTATGACGTTTGTACGCTGGACGCAGTAGATTTACTGGTTAGTAACTTGTTTGTACTTTGCTCGATCTGTATACAGTTAGGTGAAGAATACAAATTATGGAGATCCTCATTCTGTAAATTTCTCCAGCTTCCTGTTTCTTTCTCTCTCTTAGGTACACGTCATCTCCTCTACACCCTGTTCCAAAGTACCCTTTAGGTATGCGCCTCCTAAGATACCAAATTTCACGCCCATGTAAAACAAGGAAAATAAGCTTCGTGTTGATGGATATTTGAAAAGACAGGATGCTAAACTGATTGGAAAGAGGCACTCGAAAAATGTAATATTCTGTAACTTGCCTGAGTAACTTCAGGTTATTTTACTCCCCTTGCTGATTATTATTTTTAACAATTGAACTGGAATCTTATCTAGAGCAGTGAATGTGTATCGCTTAAGAGACAGGAACATGTTGATGTGATGTGCTGAGGACGAGCTGAACTGCGAGAGAGCAACGAGCAGTGCCTGCCTGCCTGCCAGCCTGCCACTTGTTGTCACTCAGCTACCAAACACCCTGGCGCCAACCACAGCAGCACCGACGGCGCTTCTTTTTTATTTCCCTGACATGACACGGCATGATGTGTCCTGGTGTGGCAGTGTATCGGCGCGATAATTGCACGCACACTGGCGTGCCTGCCAACAGTCGGTAGAAAAATGCGGCCGACACTAAGAATTTGTTCTTTAATTGACTCGTTTATTTTTTTTAGTATGCTATGTAGGTCACGTAGCAAAGGAATGTTTGAACCATACTGTCTTTCAAAATGTGACGCCGTATAGTCTGTTGGATTGTGTATCGACGTTTCAGGAGAATCGAATGCCTCCATTATTAGAGACGTTCTGTAATTGAACAAGAGAGCAAACGCGTGTAAAAAACTATTGGAAAGACAATTAAACTTTTCAACTTATTTGGATGAACAGCATGTTTGCGTAAATGCAACTTGTCTTTTCATATAAATACTTTGTCCGCAGTATGGCGGTTTACTCGAGTATTGGTTTGATTTACACGGTGGTACATTAGTCACATGTCATTCTGGTATCTTAAACTATAATAACGCATTAAAAAGCGGAGATAGCGAGTCCTTTGGACAGGAAATTGACGGGAGTAACAAGTGTTTATGAAACCTTCAGGCGTTTTTATTAAAAGTTGGAAGATTCTTTGAATGTTTTTGTTAAGCACTTAATTTGTGTACACGTATATTATTTATATACGTCCCAGGCGACATGTTTATTTGCCGGGAGCATAAATGCCTCTGTAATGAAAAGGAGCCCCAAAAACAAAGCAAGAAAACAGGATCTGCTTGGCTGTGCCATTATTGTTGGAGAAAAAAATCCAATCCAGCCATTTGGGTTTTTATTTCTTGGCGATAAAACATTGTATTTACCTACAGCCAGCAATGTCTCCAATGTTTCTTCGTCATCAGCCATCACTTTTCCTCGCTAATAACATTGGGCTCATGGCCAACTCTAACCAATCATCACATCGCACTCTCGCACACATGGCCGAATAGGACATTCAACTGGCCTAGCTTACACCGCCGTCTACCCTGTGTGATAACAGTTAGAAGCATCCTTCCCTCCGTTTTTCTGTCGCTTCGTTTTTATGTTATATATTTTTTTTTTTATTTTTAAGTTTGCATGTGTGAGTTCTGTTATAACACATGATGGTTTTGGCTGCGATCCTTGACACTGCAGACGATAATACTAACGCTGCATTTGCTTGCGAACGTCACAGTTCTACGGCGTACTAAAGTCACTAAAATGCCTAATAACCTTTATATTTCTTTCAAAAAAATCCTATCCGTATACTTTGGCTGTGCAGTGATTTGCTACAAGACGGTGACGTTTCTTTCTCGTGTTCGGGAGTCGACGGTTCGAATGTTGGTCCTGACGTTCGCATGGTTTTACTTAGCCGCTCCTGGCAAATACCACGACTTCCTTTTCCCTTTATTATTCACTGCCATATAATCATGCGACGCTATGGAATGTAAGTTACTGGCGGCGTCATTAGGTAAGCTGTAAATAAATAAATAAATAAATAAATGTATATATATATTCTGTAGTTTACACCTGCATTACAATAATGTTTGACTCTGAGGTGGTGAATGTTTTCCCTTTTCTACGCTGCAGTACTTAAGAACGGAAGATTCGAATTTTCTCGGATATGACGCCGTGTAGATTGGTGTGTAGGTTCCAACGTTTCGGAGGAGATTGCTGTCTCCAATTTCAGAGTAATTCAGCAAATATAATATTCCGTAAGACTGGATCCTTCTTCAGCACCACTGTAAAATACTCAACTCTCACTTACATGGGAATCCCTTCTGCCTAGTTAAGTCCTGTGTTGAGCTCGGAGCGGTGAGCCATGGATCGTTACGATCGGTACCTGTTGCAGCTTACTTTTTCGCTGTCAAAGAAACATCGATTTCAGTGTTTTGCAGAGAACATCATGCGTAAATAAATTAGAAGAAACGCGGTATTTTTGTTATTGGAACTTCCGAAACACGCTCAAAGCACGAATGTTTCTGCTTGACGTGTTTGCCATATTTTACCGTTTTCTCCTGTTATCTGGTTTATTAGCAGCTCAGCAAAACGTTACTCAAAAAGCATCCTTGTCCGTTGATTCGGGACTTAAATATAGGCTGTCTTACATACTGATCTGAAGTTCCCTCGTTTAAGGTTTTATATTACTAACCAGAACTTTATTTTGGAGTAGGAGGTAAACAGTGTTCATAGCAGCGATTTAGGCTCATGCCTGAAGAGGGGCCATGAAAGATCCTGAAGTCAATCCTTTTGTATAAATTGTTGTGAAAGTCTTGAATTTTAAGCCCCCCCCCCCCCCGTCTTCCCTAATATTAGTTCAGTGCTTTTTATTAATTGAAATAATTACTATTGAGTGTAGTTAGCAAGAAATGGTCTTAGGAACAGAGGCTTAAAGAACGTCAAAATGGAGCGGTCGTCGTCTTTCGTCACTTGGTGGCTATGTTATAGTGTAAACGTTTAGCTTGAACTTGTAGTGTCGAAACATTATACCACTCAGTCCAGCTATTAAACGTGGCTATGATGGGAGAAATGCATTAACCAGACACGAAAAAAAATTAGAAGAAAGATGAAATCTCAATAAACAATTTATTTCTTCTATTTATATAGGCCTCTATATAAACGGGCTGTAACGAGGATAAATCTACAACGCGTGTTGCTCTGTTCCTTCAAGCCACGTGACTGAATTAATATACATTTGTACTTATTCTTCTATAATTAGTGGATAATTAAACGAAAGTGCTCAAGATGTTGCTGTTCTTGAGCACCACGTTATAAGTACATGTGTGCGACCGAAGGTACAGCTCCACATATTCTTAACCTTGGCACTAGATGAAGGCAAGTGATCGGCTTCATGCATTGTACGCTTTAGGCCCGAGGAGACTCGCTGCAGTCACTAGTTGGGGGGCTGGGTGGGACTTGGAGCCCACTGACGTCGTAGTGAACAGAAATATCTGCCCCTGTCGGGAATTGAACCCCAGTCAACTAGCACCTTTCCACTGACTAATGATTTATCTCCCACGTGTTGTGAGTGACAAATCTGCGTTTGTGGATGAGCTAGATTCAGCTAGGAACTCGATATGTGGATGCACAGAGCTATTCGCTGTTCGGTTCGGACTCCACTTTTAGGCTCATTATGCGACTTTAGATGACTAATACAAGAAACACGGCTATATACTGCCTTATCCTCACCTTTCTCTCTACGATGTGCAAAATTAATTTTAAACACTAAAAGAAAATTGAAAGTCACACATTCTTCGCTCTTGATCAAGGGTATTCCTGTATTTTCCTAATATAACGATATTTCTGAACACGGTCTTTAGTTATACCTTTGCAGACCGAAACTAATAGGCATGATATAGGCCTATCAAATGCCGATACGTCACACAGTACATAACTCAGTCTTTCTTACAAAAACAAAATAGTTAATGGTCTTCAGGGAAATAATCGGTGTTAATTGTGAGAATCGTTCGAACCTAATGACTTGTAGTCTTGTAGAAATATACTGACGTTTCGGAGGAACGTGCTGCTTCCATCTTCATGGTAGGAGAACGAAATGAGGAAATGTTTACTAAATAACTTTTCATGAAGATATTTTGAGGTCCTGGACCTGTATGTTGTCATCACATACTGAACACTAACTAAAGCAAAGGTGTATTTTACTCGCACACACACGCATTGTGCTTTTGGAGAACAGAATAGAGACAAGTTAATGAGTCATATTTCGGCGGCTGTACTAATTTGTGATACTGTAATTTTGTGCAAATGCACTCTTCCGTAGTTTTAGTCACAATTGTTCTATATGTATCAGTTTTGAAGACTGATATTACATGACAGTGCCGAAGTATGGAAACAGTAGAGCTGGCATTTTGATTTCGGCCATTGTATCATGAGTCACAAATTAGAAACTAAATGTTGGAAGTTTTCGGACACAAAATGTATACTAATTGTTTTTACACATTTTTAGACATTGTTCATCGTTTCAGGTCCTTTTGACTGTAGTGTTTCGGAAACTGTTTTGTTTGCGTTTTTATGTGACGTGATAAGATAAGGATTGTTACAACTTTGGGTTAACCAGGGATAGTTCAGGGTTTAAAACTTGCCAGCCCCAAAATTTGAGTTAAAATTGTAGAACATTGCAAGTGTGGAATAGTTTTATTTACTATTAATCTGTTACAAAGTATTTAAGACAACTTATTTTCAAACTAAGTTATTGAATTTTATAGTAGACTGAAAAATTCAATTACAGTCGAAAATAAGGCTTGCAGCTTTTTTTATTTCAGGCTGTTCTATGCGGGACAGCACTAGGCAATGACAACATTAAGCTGAAACAAGACAGGCAATTTACGGATAAATGTAACATCGAGGCGCTTTCGCATAACCATTGTTGCTGTGGAAAAGCAATAAGTATTACATATTCTGAGTGTGTATGTGTAGCCTTAGTTATACAGCATGTAACGCGCACGCGCTGCATTAGTCACCTGTAGCCTGTCAGGCTCTGCCATATTTTCCCACATGTTTCATAAACGGCACGATTTTCGGAAGAAGTTACAGAAAATAAAATGTTTGTACTGACATTCTCCACAACTTTTGTCTCAAACATTTCTCATTTTAAGAAGAATTTAGCGAGATATCATAAATGTACATAGGTCTTCATGTAAAGTACCCGTTATTTTTGTCAGATTTTAATGAAACTTGAATTTTATCGACAGATTTTATAAAAACACTCAACTATCAAATTTCATGAAAATCCGTTTAGTGGGAGCCGAGTTGTTCCATGCTGACGGACAGACACATGACGAAGCTAATAATTGCTTTACGCAATTTTGCGAACGCACCTAAAAATGCACTGGGAAAGGGGATTAGGAAGTGATCGTGCGCCACTACATTACTTCGTGTCATTGTGTTTATTTTGCTCAGTTATACTATCGTAATTAGTAGAGACTATTAAATGAAAATTTGGCACAGCAAGAAGCCTTTTCTTCGAAACGTCTATAAAACGATAAAGCTGTCTCAGCTCAAGCATCATTGCATGAACGTTTATACGGGACGAGGAGGTAAGCTCGACACCTGTGTGGGTTTTCTTTCCGGGAATGGTAAGAGAGTTTGTTTCTTCGCAACCGCTTCCAGAATTTGTGGTTCACCCAGCCTCGATTCCAGTGGATATCCATAGAGTCACTAATGTTCTCTGTAGTTCACTTTGCTAATATGTTTTTGCAGGTGAATCTTCAGGGTAATGTTGCGTCTGTGGTTTCTGAACTAAGTGATTAAAAAAGAAAGGAATCTTTCTGGATCGTGTGACGGGGAACACAGTTTCATAATCTGTCCACGTGGAGGCGCCAGTGTCACCAGTTCTCAGGGGGAAATGGTTAGTCTCGACAGACATTGAAATATTTAGAGTCGGTATAGCTTGGTCGTCCCTCCCCGCAGTAGATTGCAGAGAAAGGGATTTATAAAGTTGTTTGTTAGATTCTTGTGTGATTAATAACCTCTAACACCCATCCCTGGCTGGCTCATCTCATGATGGACCATACAGCTTTCGCTCCTGTCCCCTCACACCCACCAACCTCATGGGCCTTCGGATGCACAGGAAACATCAATTATCGGCAGTAGGGGGCTTTTTGAGATTTTAGGTTACCAGCCAACCCCAATACGTCACCTTGTTGGCCGGCCGTGTTTTCTGTCGTCATGTGTGTTTCTCGTCCAATGGTGAGCGTACCCCCATAGGCTCGTGCAAATTGTGCGAGTAGGTTGCCGTCTCATGTCTACAAGACTTGAAATTTCTTACATTTGAGGTCGCTTGCATTTTCGCAGCCCGTGACAGCATTGTGACCTACTGTGTCCAGTTGCTGTGACAAGACGAATATGGCGGTTTGCTAAAGCTGGTCTGTGCCACGAAACGTCAAGAGAACGACAGTTATCGTCATACGTATTAATGCGGTACGGTTTGTCTGCAACATCGTGATCTACTGAACTACCGAACGGATTGTTTTCAAGATAGACATTTTGAGAAAGCTTATGATTCGGCATCGATGGCAATCTCCTTTGTTTTTATTAATTCGTTCTCAAAAAATTGGTTTGTAACAAAAAGGAGCTAAGGTTAAGAATCGATAGTGCTGCCTTAATAGAGGCCAAGGGAAGCCAACATATGTCACGTACTTCCCTTGGACTCCGCTTGAGGCAGAACTGTCAATTTCAACGTTTTGGTTCTTATTTACACGTGCTAGGAAGCTTTGTTTTTTATTTACACGTTGCTTATGATCCGTTGGTCTCTGAAAGAAATTACCCGGTATGAAGCATTACTAAATACACTTCTTAATGTTTATTTAGATTAAGATGCTTTAATTTTTGTTGATTAAATATTTTACTGTTTCGGCGCGCTAATTATTCGCACGGGTACAACTGGTGTGTATAATCTCCGTAGACATGTAGTTCGTGTACTCCTATTTGCTGCAGTTACTGAAATGTTTTCTTCTGTGCCAAATAAGAAGCTAGTACTTTAAAACTTCGAAATGGCAGTTGAACACTGCTGAAGGTTAGGAATATGTGCTGGAAGTTCATATTGGAATAAATGTTGGAATTTGTACTTAACGACATGAAGGTTGTGCTGGTGTGCATAGCGTCGATATAGTAGGTAACGTGATTAGAAATGCCGATTAGATAGGGATTTGGAAGGAGGTAATTGTGGCCTATTTCAGGAGACTACCGATCCTGGTGGCCCCTGCACTGGGATCGGCCACCTGCATTATATACAAAGCCTAATTCTACCTCGCAGACAACAGTCCATCAGAACGACCAGTCAGCTAATGCTGTTTAGGGAAGTAATCGCTGTTTGTTGTGATAATCCTATGAAACACAAAAGTTCGCCGTGTGGAAAAACTACAGAGTGACGTAATGTTACAGCAGGTGGTGCACATTGTTGTCACTGGGCTCTAAGTGTAAAGATAAACTGCAGAATGACGTAATTTTAGAGCAGGTGGTGCACATTGTTGTCACTGGGCTCTAAGTGTAAAGATAAACTGCAGAGTGACGTAATGTTACAGCAGGTCTTGCACATTGTTGTCACAGGGCTCTAAGTGTAAAGATAAACTGCAGAGTGACGTAATGTTACAGCAGGTGGTGCACATTGTTGTCACTGGGCTCTAAGTGTAAAGATAAACTGCAGAGTGACGTAATGTTACAGCAGGTGGTGCACATTGTTGTCACAGGGCTCTAAGTGTAAAGATAAACTGCAGAGTGACGTAATGTTACAGCAGGTGGTGCACATTGTTGTCACTGGGCTCTAAGTGTAAAGATAAACTGCAGAGTGACGTAATGTTACAGCAGGTGGTGCACATTGTTGTCACAGGGCTCTAAGTGTAAAGATAAACTGCAGAGTGACGTAATGTTACAGCAGGTGGTGCACATTGTTGTCACTGGGCTCTAAGTGTAAAGATAAACTGCAGAGTGACGTAATGTTACAGCAGGTGGTGCACATTGTTGTCACAGGGCTCTAAGTGTAAAGATAAACTGCAGAGTGACGTAATGTTACAGCAGGTGGTGCACATTGTTGTCACTGGGCTCTAAGTGTAAAGATAAACTGCAGAGTGACGTAATGTTACAGCAGGTGGTGCACATTGTTGTCACTGGGCTCTAAGTGTAAAGATAAACTGCAGAATGAAAGTAATGTTAGAGCAGTGGTGCACATTGTTGTCCACTGGGCCTAAGTGTAAGATAAACTGCAGAGTGACGTAATGTTACAGCAGGTGGTGCACATTGTTGTCACTGGGCTCTAAGTGTAAAGATAAACTGCAGAGTGACGTAATGTTACAGCAGGTGGTGCACATTGTTGTCACAGGGCTCTAAGTGTAAAGATAAACTGCAGAGTGACGTAATGTTACAGCAGGTGGTGCACATTGTTGTCACTGGGCTCTAAGTGTAAAGATAAACTGCAGAGTGACGTAATGTTACAGCAGGTGGTGCACATTGTTGTCACTGGGCTCTAACTGTAAAGATAAACTGCAGAGTGACGTAATGTTACAGCAGGTGGTGCACATTGTTGTCACTGGGCTCTAAGTGTAAAGATAAACTGCAGAGTGACGTAATGTTACAGCAGGTGGTGCACATTGTTGTCACTGGGCTCTAAGTGTAAAGATAAACTTCACTGTTTCTCACCAGCCTGCAACTTTTCTGACAGTACTGTTGAGCGGAGAAGTCTTCTTGTAGGCAGTTTTAACAATGAGGATGTAGCCTACTACCTACACATAATTCGGGTTCAGTGTAGACGTATCTTGCAGGTTTGCAGCACCTTGCGCGAAGAGAGATCTCAAAAGATCAGAGTTACCGTGTAAACAGCTCTAGCACGAACTGTAGTTTCGTAACAGAAGTTTTAAATTCGTTCAAAGACACTTTTGTTCAGTCCCACCCACAGCAAGTTTGCTACACTTCAAATCATAATGTACAACAATTAAAAAAAATTGCAATGGAGGTGTACCCAAATGGCGTGAATACTGTAAACAAGAGAGAGTTCTTTTGTTTAACAGCTTTCTGAATTGGTACGATTATATACGGCCGGTCGTAGAGGAATGAAACATGAGTATGGAACACTGGTGGAATGATTCTGATGTGGGAAACCCGAAGTAATTGGAGAGAAGCCTGTCCCAGTGCCACCTTTTCCACAATAAATGCAACGTTTGCTGGGCTGGGATCGAGCCGCGGAACTTCGTGGCGAGAGGCTGGGAACTGGCGGCCTGGCTCTGGCACATTAGCGCATTGCGATACACATTTGAATTCAAAGTACTTCGTTGGCGATGCTACATTATGGGACACATTACGTTAAGAGGTGGAATATCCGAGTGCAAACTGAAATTGAAATATAAATCGGATTTTATTCTTAACCGCTGTAGGTAGGGGCTTTATGGATCCTTCAGCATGATGTAGTTTGTGGCTGTATTATTCGCTGTGCTCGGATGTTGAGTGTGGAGTGTATTTTGTTATCAAACTTCACATTTAGATATGGTCGTTAACCCCAAAACGGGAATCTTACTTCTTTATGTGAAATTTTATGTTCTTATGGCATTGGATGTTAAAACCGCAGTCTTCTGGGATGTGACGCCGTGTAGTTTGTTAGAAAGCTAAAGACGGACGCAGCATGTTTCTCCGAAAGGATAGCAACTTTCGGCTAGATTACACTGCGTCACATTTTAGAAGACCGCAGTATTAATATTTATTTATCGTTTGTTTAATGACGCGCCTAGGCTACGTGGGAGGGTAATATTAACACGGTTCTTAAAGAAACGGTCTTGGAGGGTGTGGGCAGAATTAATCTGGCTCAGGATGGGGACAAATGGTGCGTTCTTTTGAATTCGGTAATAAACGTTCTGTTCCATAATATACGTGGAATTTCTTGACTACCTCTGAAGAAGGACTGTGATGCTTTGAGTTAGCTACTGTCGCTGCCACTTCCTCAGAATATGCCTGTGTCTGTGCAGTCGAATGACAGCATGATTTTTACCGAATAATGAACTGGGAATATGTGAAGGCAGCTGTCCTGTCTGATTTTAAGTACTACTCTGACATTTTCCCGGAGGAACTGACTATTCCGACATTTGTTCGGAGGAACAGATTATTCCGACATCTGTCCGGAGGAAGACTATTCCGACATCTGTCCGGAAGAACTGACTATTCCGACATCTGTCCGGAAGAACTGACTATTTCAACATTGTCCGGAAGAACTGACTATTCCGACATCTGTCCGGAGGAACTGACTATTCCGACATCTGTCCGGAAGAACTGACTATTCCGGCATCTGTCCGGAAGAACTGACTATTCCGACATTGTCCGGAAGAACTGACTATTCCGACATCTGTCCGGAGGAACTGAGTATTTCGACATCTGTTCGGAGGAACTGACTATTCCGACATTGTCCGGACGAACTGACTATTCCGACATCTGTCCGGAGGAACAGAGTTTGACATTTTCACTGGGAAATTGAAGGAAAACAACAAGAAATCTCAGTCCGAATATTTGTTTTCTTCTTCTGACGTGTGAATCACGAAACAGGAGACACTTTGTCCCTGTGCCTAAGCACCATGCTGTGAAGACGTATTAGTGAATGAAATGTAGGTAAATCTTGACGCAATTATAACACTGTAACTAGATTCGTAGCCTGTGATTTCATTAGCTGCATGGCAACTTTAACACTGGGCCTTTGCGAACGTTTAATTGAATTAAAATGACAGACGTAATAGGCCAGTATGATTTACATGTCGACTTATCGTGCCAGTCACATTGCACATAACACACCATTTAAACTTCATATTGCCAATCTGAACATGTGCTCATTAATGACTGCCGATTTTTAAGATTTTGTGCTACATATAGGAATATATGACGAAAGCCAGTAATTCCCAGATTTTCCTCGTCATTTCGATATTTCATTACATAAACCTGCCAGCTGGTTTCCTTTCAGTGTCACAAGCGTATTTCTGTAAGTTACCTCTGTTACAACGACGGTAACGGCGTATGGAAGGAGCAGAAATATAGCTGCATTGACTCTTAACCTCGGCACAACTCGTAGATGGAAGTGAGTGGTCAGCTTAACCCCCTTAACGCCTTGGGAAAGAATTTCCCCTACCCAATGAACATGCTTGTTGTGCCCCAGAGACGGTTTGGGCGTTTCGGAAAAGAAAAAACAATTTTTGTCCGTGTCAAGAATCTAACCATGATTCCTTAGTTGCACAGCCTTTAGCACAGTCTCTGTGCCCAGTGCAGCAGTATTCATTTTTATTCCTCACGGAGTAAATCGTCATAACTGAGACGTTCCTTCATGTATTGTACCGTGCTGTACTAATTGTAGAACACGTCCTTCTGCTGTCTTCCGCTATGTGATGTCGTGTACTGAGCTACACGCGTCCCAACAGTTCCCAGGTGCGTGCCGGCACTTCTTGTCATTATTCAAATCATTCAAACAATGTAGTCATTCGAAAGGTTTGTATCTGTGTGTGAAACTACAAGGCTCCAAATCCCAGAAGACAGTAATCTTCATAGTCACCGCTGTGAGAACCTCAAATTTTACATCGTTAGTTTTGGTTTTCAGTCACAGATATTTTCGTTGATTCTTGACTTAGTACCTTGGTGCACATTTATGAGAAAATTGTTCTCTCACACTATATTCGTTCTAGAATCGTCTCATGTTCTTTTGACTTTGCTTATCTCTGTTTCAGAAGCGTGCAGAGTAAACTTATAATGAAGGCAAAAAAAAAAAAAAAGCACCATCGGCCACGTATTTTGGATGTTATTCATTTGAATGTAGCTAGTAAGCAAAGTGAATATAGCGAGGCCTGCTGCTTTCGTACAAACGTGACGCTACTGCCAAAATTACGTGATATAGTCAGTTCTGTGAGTGGATTTTAGGTTGTTTAATGACGCTGTATAAGCTGAATCTTCTATTTAGTGTCGAATACCATGAGTGGATGGTAGGGTTCGGGAGGAAGTGATCTTGGTCTATGTCAACGTACTGTTCCAGAATTCGCCTAAAAATGACGAAAGCCTTAATCGGAACAGTTGGTATCTTTGCCCAGATTCGAAACGGGCACATTCAGAATACAGGTTAGAAACGTTACAGCTGGAGGCCACTTGCTGGGTGATATGTTTCGGAAAATGATGAATATAAACTTAGTCATAATTATAATGAAACGCGGTCTGTTAATACATTAATATTGAATGATGAAATTAGGAACTACAGTTAATGAATTCATCGAATGTATTTATGAGAGTTATGAGTTTCTACTAGGTCTCTGCGACGGGCTGGTCCCTCGTCCAGAGGAGTCCTACCGAGTATGGTGTGTCTAAAGTGTGATCGTGAAGCCTAAAAAAATGAGGCGGCCTAGGCCCCCAAGGGGCTGTTGAGCCATTGAAAAAAAATGAGTTTCTACTGCGGTGTTGCTGAAGATTGAAGTCTTCTGCGATTTGACGCCGTGTTGACTGATAAATACGTCACTGATATTTCAGAGGTGTTAATCGCCCTTCTCTTCGGGATCAAGTAGTCCGAGAAGACGAAGAGGAGTCTAGTCTTCTTTCATCTTCTTGCTCTGCTTTATCCTGAAACTAAAGGCGCGAGTATCCTTCGAAACATTGCTAGCTGTTTACCAGTCACGCGGCGTTAACAGCCCTGAAGACTTGAATCTTCAATTTTTTTTTCTGTTTCATTAACTTACACAAAAACAAACTTCTTGTACATTTATTTTCGAAGACGCACACAAAAAAGTGTCGCCTGTTTGCAAAGTTTCTCGAGCCCGAAATTATTTGGGCCGCATAACCTTGGCAGGCCACTGGGCCGATTAGCCAAAGGGATGACAGTTTAGACCATTTGACGTGGCTAGCTACCAGAAACGGGAGGACACTGAGTGACGTAACTATGTAACTCGCTCCCAAACTCACTTATTGGTAGTCTGTTACATTAGAGACCTGTAAATCATGTCTTTAATGTTTAGACTGCGTGTGACAGACAGAATAAAGACAGAAATGCAACACTCCATGAACACGTATGGGGAGTGGAGCTATGGCTCTTTTGTTTCTTAACTTCGGCACTAGATGAACATGAGTGGTCAGCTACACGCCTCGCTGGATTTACCCCAAAGGAATATGTTGTCGTTACTAATGGATATGTGGTTGCTTGGGCTCCAGAAGAGAAAAACCTTTCCCCGCTGGGAAACAAAACTCGATGTATCTGTCGTCCAGCTCATACCGTGCTCACTATATTGACTGAACTACCCTGACAAAATATGACAACATTAATCGACATCAGAGAAATGTTGGGAAATATAAACATTTTGGGGTTAATGTTTATTAGGGCAGAGAAACTGATCGGTTAATCAAGAGGTAAAGTGGATTTATTAATATTGACAGTCGTGGTGCTTCAGTGAGGGATGAAATGGAACGTGTGTTGCGTCATCTTCTGTTGAATCAGTACCTACGAATTCGAAAGGTTGCACTGAATTAAAGCTGTTTTCCTTTTTCTGCCGTAAAGTAATGTCTAAGAGAAGACGGACTAAATGTCCTAAACTTGGAGTTGAAGAGTCCATACACAGGGGCGGAATTTGGAATTCGCCTGTCTGTAAACTGGAGAGGAATTTCGAGAAGACATCAGTAAACGGACGGAATTTTAGAACTCGTATACGTAAAGGGGGCTGAATTTGGAGAACGCACAATCATACGCAAGGACGGAATTTGGAATACGCATGTCTAGAAAGGGGGGCGGAATATGGTGGTACACGTCCATAAAGTATAGAGGAATTTCGAGAAGACGTCCGTAAACGTGCGGAATTTGAGAACTCCTATATGTAAAGAGAAGCGGAACTTCAAGAACTCGTTAACATACACTGGCGGAATTTGGAAAACAGATTTCCGAAACTGGGGCAAGATTTTACGAACACATGGCCACACTCGGGAATAGAATTTGGAGACAACGTGTCTACAAACGTGCGGAATTTGAGGGACACATCTCCATAATCAGGGGTGGAGTTTGGAAACACATGTCCATAACAGGGACGGAAGTTAGAAAACACGTGTAATTAAACGGGCGGAATCTGACGAACACATGACCATAAACATGAGTGGAATTTGGAGAAAATGTGTCTATTAACGTAGGCGAAGCTTGAGATCACATGTTTATATAGGCCTGGCGCAACAGCCCCTAATGGGCTAGGGCCTCCTCGTTATCGAGGCTTCACCATCACACTCAGACACATTACACTCAGAGGACTCCTCTGGATGAGTGATCAGCTCGACGCAAGGACCTCTACCTGACAACACACAACACTCACAAGACACAAACATCCATGACAGACAGACATGGGATTCGAACCAGCAGTCCCATCAAGCGAGTGGCCGCATACCCACGCCCTAGACCGCGCAGCCTCTGGGATCGGCGATAAGCTGTCATGGTGAACCAAAAATAGAACCAAAATCAATCGTCTTAGAAAGTGAAGCAACAAAGTCAGAATTGAAGCTCGTATTTACGACGTAATCTTTCAATATTCATGTCTTTTCAATAAAGGCCAATAAATGTAAATATGTGTACAAGCACTAAAACACCCTCTCCACAAAAAATTAATACAAAATATTCACCGCCACCTTCAGTAGTAAAACCAGAAATTAATTCACTTTACCTCCGCACAATCAAAAGTAGTTCGATTAGTTTGCGTGGCCCTGCGCTTTAGTATGGTATGGACTTAAATTGGTAGTCTGCACGTTGTAAGTTTTCACGTTACTATTTCCAATAATGTTAATTACTTTTTCCAGCTGACTGCTAATTACGAGTATTTTTTTAGTCTTCGTCTTCTCAGCTTGCTTTCCGCATCATTTCTAGTGTCTAGAACTAATACTGTGCATCGTGACTGTGCCGATATGTTTCAATCTCGGGAAGAAATTTCCTCTGCGAAAGTGGGCTATATTTTAAGTTATTTATTTTTGGCGTTCTTTCTCAGTTCACACAGCGGCATTGCTTCGTTGCCTGCTGCCACCTATCTTTATACAGGGAACTAACTGTAGCAGGAGGGAGACGGTTTCTTCTTCTTTTCAACACCACAATTGACGCCTCCCCATGGGACCTATTGAAACGTCATTACTGGATATTGGAGCGGGTATTTACGATCTACGAAACTTCCCCTTGCTGCCTGTCTTCACCAAGGCTATATAGCAATCTTGCTTAACTAAGCTCTATTTATGTACCTCCTACACTACTAGTACTCAATTCTACAGTCTGCAGTCTACAGAAACCAGTAACATTCGTTTGTCTACGTGCGTGCAGAGACATATAGGTCTACGTGTGTGTTAGAATGCCCGGAAGACTGAAGTATTATTCCATGTATGTTTACCGGGATTGTACGTGTTGTACGATTCAAATAAGTCCTTAGTTGCACAGTAGCAAGGAATTTCACGTCTTAAGAAGGCAGTCAGTACGAATCGACGCTTGATACTGCTATTTGTCTCGGGGTTACATAACTAAGAAACACATACACACTTATATGTTTGAAAGTAATGTGTTTGAGCGGATTTTTCTTTTTTACTGGCGTTTTAATCCCCTAAAACAGTGGTTCTCAATGTGGGCTACATGACCCCAGAGGGGGCCACACCACGTTTTTAAGGGGCCACAGGAGAATTGTAGTACCCCGATGTGCGGATGCATCGGGATATCACGTAGGTTAGCCGAGCGATGAGCTATTTCCGTCTTTGTCAGGCGGCGATAGGTGTTACTGGGTAAGGCGTCGTTTAAGAATTTCTCAAAGCCAATCCTCGACAGTAGAAACAATAAAAATATCTGTTCGCTGTAATAGTACACTTGGTATGTAGCGACACGGTGTAAGGGAAGACCGTAGACCCTGATGACAGAGTGAAGCAGAGTAATCGCAGATAGGTTGTGTCCCAACTTCTCAAATTTCAGTTGGGTTTTAAGGAAGTCGAAACGTGTCACGTGACCAGAGTGTTTGTCTTCCACTCTTGAGAAACCTTGTCACCTCCTTGCTATTATTTTCAATTTCAAAGTGAAAGTAGGCTCGCATCACGTTGTGCCCGTTGCCCGTTTACATATCATGGGTTACAAAACATATCTTAGTATAGTTATTCAAAACAATGCCAAGAAACAATGTCTGTGTTTTTGCCCTGTAAAATAACAACTTCCTAAAATGATACACATAATTTACACAAGTTTTTTTTTCGTAATAGATTCTACAGAATGACGGAAAATTGGGGTCTATAGTAACTTTTGATTGGACCACCGACACTTTACTGCCTGAATAAAATATTTCAAATTTAAAATTGAATCATCCCCCGCAGCACAGAAGACAAACTTGTATTTCATTGCTGTTCCCATATCTTATCTGGCTGAATCTTCTTTCATTTGGGTGACTTATTTGCTGTCAAAAATACATAACGGCCTTGATGTTGTGAAGAGAGGTGATCTTAGCTTAGCACCGACTACAATGCAACCGGACATTCAAAAACTTGCAGTTGTTTATCAGGCTGTAGAAGCACACTGGGTATAATGCCAATTATTAACATAATATTTTTACTTGTATGCGTAAACAATGCGTTGTACCTAAACAAAATATTTAAAAACAATACAGTATTGTAAACAAAAGTAATATAAATATATTCTAATATATAAATCAACAATGTGGAAATTAATTTTTTTTATAAGTAACAACGTCTACGAAGGGTTGGGGGACACACAGATAAATCGAGCTCAAAGGGGCGCCAGGAGCCAAAAAGAAGTTGAGAAACACTGCTTTAAAACATGACAAACCAAGGGCCACATTTACACGCATAAACTAGGGACTAATTTCTAAGGATTTTAATTGTTTCAAACGAGAAGCTGAGAGTTATGAGCCTTCGCACGGTGTTGCAAAATCCCCAGAACGCATTGCTTAGTTAGGTCTATGTTGTTTCAACTTTCAGACGGTGAAGATCCAGCAGAAGCCTCATTATGTCGCAACGTTGAGATTGTAACTGTCGCTGTCGATGTGACAAACTGTCAGTCACGCGTGTCGTGTTTCAGTCCTGGTATACTAATTGATGTCTTTGATTAGACACATCTCGCATGCTCTTCAGGCGAGTTGCCATGTATTGGCACTTTGTGTGTTTGTTTTTTGTTAGTTTGTGAGAAAGAGACCGATATTAATGTCTGTACATTGTAGACCTTCTGTGGGCCTACGCTGTTTTCAGTTTGAAGCCAGTACATGATTAATCTACTTTAAAGAACTAAACCTCGGTTTTATCAGCCCTCAGTATTTCTAATCCGGGATTTCACTAGACTAGGGGTAAGATGTCTGACAATGGCAGCAGGTCCGATGTCCAGTCATGCTATAATGCGGCGAAGCTTAGGCTTTTGAAACGTGGCAGATTCCAATCCCACAGGTGCGCACCTAGAATTTTCCTTGGAGGGTGAGGGGGGGGGGCTGATCCTGAGGCTATATATAATTTATGTTTGATTTTAAGAATTATGTTATAAAAATCATGTTGTAAGTACAACATAACACTGTCTGCAACTGCATTTATGTACATGTGAATAAAACTATCTGTTCCATGACTCAATCACAGTGTCCTATCTTCTTGTTTTTTTTTTAATTTAATTTATTTTTCAAAATTCTAATGTACTAGTTATCAGCCGATTTCGTTGGCTGATTTCGGCTGAAGGGGAAATCACGTAAAACGTTTGATAACATAATATCTACAAAATCTGTGTTTTTTTTAAGTTCGGGTTTGGGGGATTCGGGGGGGGGGGGGGGCTGCAGCCCGGCAGTCGCCCGTTGGGTGCGCCCCTGCAATCCCACAATTTCACATTAAGTTACAGGCTCCTTTTATGTACCGTTATCCTGTTACACATTGATTGCACTTCTAATGAAAATGTAGCAGTCGTAAGCATTACCGCAGTCGAATGACGTGAGTGGAAGATGATGTTCAATTAGCATTAAAGCATTACGGAAGGAACAGTCGTGTCCTTTGTTAAGGTTAAAGTCTGGGATTTGCCTGTAAGGACTGAGAAAAACCAAGATAAACCTCAGGATCATATCTGCGCTCTTCTGGGATATTACGCAACGTGGGGTGGTTATTCTCTACCGACTTTTCGGGACAACCTATCGGTCCCATCTTCAAGCGTCAAGAAGTCCAAGGAGAAGGATTTCTTCTTGGACGCGCAGATATCACCTACATCGCGGCGGAAGCCTGAAGTCGCGCAACCTCAGGATCGTCGGTATCAAGGTCGAGATTCGAAACGGGCATACAAGTTAGAAGCCAGATTTCTCGATTGGAGCGAAATCCACTCATAGCTACTCGCACCGCAGTGGTGGAAGATTAATGGCCTCACACCAGAAGGCTTTCGCTACAAAGGAACTCGTCTTCGCTGCATTCTGTACTGATCATTTGATGCGCATGCCTTTTCGTTTGACTGGTGCGAATACTAATCCTTAGGAATCAAAAGAGGCAGGATTGAGATTTTGTGAACACGCGTTGTGCTGTCAGGAGCCGTCACTTGACAACAGACCAGTCACAAGGAAAATAAAACGTTGTAACGATGGGTCATTATCATCCTCAGTGCTTCTTGGATGCTTCTAACATTGTTCGACCCCAAAACTACGATGTTATCCAACTCTGTCATCCAGTCTTTAAATGACACTTTCCTCCTTTATTCGTTTTCTCATAATATATAAACTTTATTGACTTCGTTTTTCGGCCGAAATTGGATTTTTGTAATTATCAAAATGTTTTTAACCCCTTAATATAGCATTCTCTGTCTCGTTTGTGTTTGTTATTGGGCTTTACTGCAGCTTTCCTGTACATCTGTTTCATCTCTTATACTATAACGTTTAGCAATATATACACTAGGGAGCACCACCTGTCTCTTACTCATTTTAAAATTCATTATATATTTCATTTCCTTTATTTCGTTTAGCATTTCACATTGACCGTGATTCAAAGTATTCTCGCTGTCCTTGCCGCTGTATTATTAAACACTTCCACCCCGCCCGGCCCCACCCCGTCCTTTCCTGCAGTCTTCTATTATTTTTACGGGCTGCGTATTGTGATGACGTTCTGAAACGAAACGTGTGCCGATAATATGAAAGTTAAAGGTGCTGACGGGGGTGGGCGGGGGTCGGAGAGGGTAGCGATATATAGTAAGGGCTGGAATTGGGTAAAGTGTTAGTAAAGGGGGTAAAAATTAGAGGAAGGTGAGGGTAGCAAAGATGAAGTGGCGGGTGAGAAGTGGAGAGAGTGCTTTCATTTCGCACTCTGGAAATATTCCACACAATTTTCATGTCTCGATGTTCTGATATATAAAGTCATTGTACAGATCCAGACAATGAAGATGCAGCATTCAGAATGGTGAGTGGGATATTCTCTTAGCTGTTAGTAGGCTATCAAATGAAGCTTGTTTAATAAATCAGTTTTTTTTTTCGAATTTGTATGCATGTCTGGAATAACAAGTGTTATTAATTCATACGTAGGCCTACCCGATATGTAGATGCCTTAGACTGACTGACCCTGTGGTATTACGACTCGAAGGTATTATCAATGCCTGAAATTAAACACTATAGTGTTTAGTAGTGTTCAGTTGCGAACTTGGGTATTTACTGAGATACAACTTATTATTGCCTATCTTGTTGCTATATACATTATTTCGTCTTTCCTATACCGGCAAGAAGGCCAGCTTGTTTGCTTATTACAAGTGACTTGCATCTTCAGCATCTGTAAACGTTTTGAAATAATTGAACGCTTTACCTTGTTACTGTAATTTTATATTTATCTAAGGTATTTTCTGTGAATATTTGTTTTCTGTATATGCGTACAATTATCTTCTGTGAACGTCTATAGTACATGTTCAAATGTTTGTATTTAATATTTTGTTTAGCTTTTCGGTGTGAAGTTCAGGTATTTTCTGTACAGACTCTTAGTGTTGACACCAGCCGGCTCCAGCATGAATTTTTCTTCCAAGTATTTGTGCAGCCGTGACGAATGCCAGGTACTTATCGCAGATAATACTCCCACCGTTGAGACATTGTTCCCCTATACCGAATATAACGCTCACTATAATCCCATGTAAAATATGTCTTAGGTAAGCGAGTAGGGACCATGTTAAGCTTTCGTTTTGCAAAATGTGTTGTCGCTGCTACCACGTGGCCAGTCTTGTGGTCAATTAATTGTATAATTAATAAACTCTGGAGCCCACCGAATATATCAGTCCCGAACACAGGTCCTTTCGAAATGTAGTGACAAATCAAGGAGACAATTTTGGACATTACGTCCATAACGTGCGACGGTCTGACAGCCTGCTGCGTATCTCAGAGCTGCCTACGTCCAAGTAAGTAGCCTAGTTCCATGGAACAGATAATCAAGAAGGTGGCAGTCGCGCATATTTTCAAATTCACCGCCCTTTATGGAACCCAAATGTCCATTGCCGTGCTCACGAGTGTCCGCCACTCGAACCTACCCTCAGCCAGTTGAATCTATTCCACACACATTCTACCTCTTTGAGATCCATTTTAATATTATACTTATATGTACGCCTAGTCGTCACCCGTGCTCACGGTGTCCGCCACTGGAACCTACCTTCAGCCAGTTGAATCTAGTCCACACACATTCTACCTCTTTGAGATCCATTTTAATATTATACTTATATGTACGCCTAGTCGTCACCCGTGCTCACGGTGTCCGCCACTGGAACCTACCCTCAGCCAGTTGAATCTATTCCACACACATTCTACCTCTTTGAGATCCATTTTAATATTATACTTATATGTACGCCTTGTCGTCACCCGTGCTCACGGTGTCCGCCACTGGAACCTACCTTCAGCCAGTTGAATCTAGTCCACACACATTCTACCTCTTTGAGATCCATTTTAATATTATACTTATATGTACGCCTAGTCGTCACCCGTGCTCACGGTGTCCGCCACTGGAACCAACCCTCAGCCAGTTGAATCTAGTCCACACACATTCTACCTCTTTGAGATCCATTTTAATATTATACTTATATGTACGCCTTGTCGTCACCCGTGCTCACGGTGTCCGCCACTGGAACCTACCTTCAGCCAGTTGAATCTAGTCCACACACATTCTACCTCTTTGAGATCCATTTTAATATTATACTTATATGTACGCCTAGTCGTCTCTTCCTTTTACATTTCCCCCATCAAGTTTGTAATTTCTAAACTGCCACTGCTCGCCTTTTATCCCGCCAATCTCATTCTCCTTGATTTGATCTCCCTATTGCTATTAGGCTACGTGTTCTGTAATCATTCCGTCTTCTAGTTTAAAAACTTCTCTCTCCCCCCCCCCCCCCCCCCAAGTGATCGGTTGCAAAATTATGTTCTAGCATAAGTATACATCCCTCACTTCAGAGATTTGTTAGTGCATAAAGATACGTTGCTTAAAGAAAGTGGTTAGTGAAGGTCTCAGATTTCAGATTTGCTCAATAATACATGTTTGGATAATTATCACAGTAAATGTGGAATAATTTTAAATGATTTTAATACCCGGTGTTGAACTTGCCCGGAGAAACTGAGATGAGGAGGAGTTTAGTGGCAGTTGGTCTGTTTTGGTTAGGCGAACTGTCTTAATTGAAGAGGTATGAAGAGTGCTTTGCCACACTGGTGTGTCTGTCTGTCACTTGTGTATCCGTTGATATATTTATTGTACGATGCAGGTTTGTGACTCAAGACTGTACCTGTTGTAAGCGTACAGCGGTGTACTATATTTTGGGAATGAAAATGTTAAAATCTGGTGTAATTTGCAAGCAGTCTTTCGTCGTATTAAAAGCAACAGTGCGCATGCTGTAAAGAAAGAGGCGCCGACTTTGAGGTGAGGGTGGCCTAACGTGGGAAGAGAAGGGAGGCATCATTAAATCTTTCCATTACAGTCATCTGCGACATTTCTTTCTTTCTCTTTCCCTCTATCGTCTGTCTCATCTCCTATCCAGGGGTGTCAATTCCTTCACGCAAACCATTAGGTAATTCTGTCAAGTTGCGCAGCATAGCAAGGCGTGAATGCTTCAGTTACTGAGGTTGCGCCCGTGAGTTATGCTACATTCCCAGCAGCTGATATCCCGTCCCCACAACTGTCAGCTACACACAACTAACTAGGGAGCACTTTGCTTCTTGAGAAGCTGAAAGTTGCTCAGCTGTTTTGTATCTTCAACAGTCATCATGATATTTCCAGCTAATAATAGCGTATTTGTCTTAACAATGTACATGAAGGCATAGAGTGGAGTGTAGATATAGCTCCACTCATTCTTAGCCTCGATAGTAGATGGAGGTGAGTGATCACCTTCACACCTCGGCTGCTTTACTCAGTGGGAAAGAGCCCCCGGTTCCATTGAATGGGTGAGCCCCAGAGCTGGTCTGGATGTTTTCTGGAAGAGAAAAATGTCTTCCCCCTGCCGGGAATCGAACCGCCATTTCTCTGTTATCCAGCCATTTGGGCCGTTTAAATCTAATCCTCACTGCAACACATTCTTTCTTTGAGATCCGTTTTAGTAATATCTCGTCATCTAAACTATATTTTCGAAGTGATGCTGTCGGTTTTCCTAAAAATATTTGTACCCATTCCTAGTGGTAAAAAAAAAGATAAAGTTTTCAGTGTACACACCATGAAACCATATCATTTTATGGCACCAAATAATTAAGCACGCCATTCTGACCGATGTTAGAATACACTTTTTTCCCGTAAGATTTGGGCACACAGTTTTCGAGATTGTTCAACAAAGTGAGTGTATATGCTGGAATTGTTACGCTGTGAGCACATTTCCTAACTTGTTATACCTTTTTCTATAACGATGGTATTCACAACTAATAATATTAGCTTCTTGGAATTTTGGCCATCGTCTGGTGTTTCAAAATTAATAAATGCAACAAAAATAAAAACATAAATATATAAACACTAACTTTCGGGGACAGTATCAACTCTCGTCTTCAGATTGAAATAGTAAAATCTACGCATTTGGGCCCGATCGGCAAAGTTACTGCCGACCTCAACTTTTATTAATTTTAAAACGTCAGACGATGGACAAAGTCGAAGACGCAAATGATTTTATGTTTTTATAACTGCTTTGGTTTGACTTCAGATGTTAAATTAAATGGAGTCGTTGTAGTGCATTATAAGTAAGAATGTGCAATGTTTAGGTCATTGTTTAGTTCTGCGTATCTAGACGTACGTATTCGTGGATGGAGGAGATCCCGAAACAACTTCAATCATTAAAGCCGAATCGAACCGAGGCTCTGCCGAATACAAGCCGAGAACATTAAGCTACTACTGCAGTGTTGTCGGTGGGTCAGAGTGACACCGGCCCAAGTGTCCATCAGCCACTTGTCGCTGTGTTCACACAATTCTGATGTTTTTCGCCTTTTTACAGTGTAAGCGAATAGTGTTACGCGTCTCATTTGCACTTCTCGCCCCCACCGTCTGTCTCCCTAAATCTTAAAACGGTAACACCGCTGTGCCCTCTCTATCCGTGTGCATTTATCCATGTTTTATTTCTGAGGAAATATGAAAATGATTTTTGGGAAAGAATGTGACACTTCGCAATATGAGGGGGATCATTTATCCAATTTGCTGCACTATCTCGTGGTTGTTACCCAGAAACTGATTATGAATTTCCTTTTGATAGTTCCTCTGAAGATGAGTGTATGGCACTGCTTGTGCTGAGAGTGGGTGCACGTGTTGAGTGCAGCTAACCTATTCATCACAGTTCACACTTTGTACGAGTTGGTAGCACAAAATGTCGCTTTCGTGTAGAAAGTGGCACTGGGACAGGTTTCTCTGGATACTTTAGTTTTCCGTTGTCACTATCATTCCATCAGTGCTCCATACTAATATCTAATTCATCTACCATCAGCACTGTATATTCTTATAATCGTAGCAATTCACGACGTCATTACAAAAAGCACTTCTCTTGGTTCACGCGGTTGATACTCTTTCTGAAGCATAGGAAACCGTCTTTGCAATGTCGGAGTCGATTCTCATTCGCTCCTGTGGGTTACTTTAGAAATAATAATAATTTGATATCACTAATCACTGAGAGTGCTGCTTCCGTCATCCGTTAGGCTGTATCAACAGTAGTGTACGGGTATTCTTAATGCGTGAGTGTAGTAAAAGCCTTTTCCTTGAATATCGTCTGTAAGGAATAAAAGTCAACAATCGTCAATATAGTTTGACAGGAGATATTGTGTGTAAGTAACAACCTGCGTGTAGGCCGCGCCATGGCTCAGGCGGGTAGTCGCCGGCCTCTCACCGCGGAGGCCCGGGTTCGGACCCGGGTCAGTCCACGTGGGATTTATGGTGGACAAAGTGGCACTGGGACAGGGTTTTTCCCTGTCAATTTCATTCCACCGGTGCTCCGTTGCAAAGAAAAACGAAAAAAAAACTAATCATCATCATCACGATTGCACAATAAGCCTCAAGGCTGCTGCGTCCGTAGCATCTGCTGCGGGGCCCTTCACCCAGAAAAAAGAAAAACACAGCCTTCATGTAATGTTACGTGGCATTTGGGTACGAGATGCCTTGTGGTCTGGTAGATAGTTTCAAACGTTTCGGAGGAAACTGCTTTCTCTATCTTCCAGGTGGGCTCAAGCTTGAAGCCTTCAAAACTGAAGTAGAAGGTTTCTCCTTTTATTCCCTTCTTAATATTAGAACGCCACATCTCGCAGTCCAGTGCGTTTGTGCATGTTGGCACGAGATTATGTTCCGTGCAAATCACTACAGTCCCTAGGTAATGCGAACAGAAGGCAATCACGAGTGTCGCATGTGCGCCAGTATTCACATTTGTAACGGACTGTACTGTATGATACCTTCTGACCTGTCTTTCCATCCCAGAGTCCAGCAAAGTGAAACCAACCAAATTCCTTTCCCCCATCTGTTTGTCGTTTTCTAATTTCCTTTTCGCCTTCATGTTGCTAGGTCAGAGTTCGGAAAGTGAGTCGGTGGCCTGTCCAGTTTGTAACTGAACCGACAGCTGCATACGGCTTCCTGAGGTGGGGCTGTACCTACCTGCACTTCCCTTCGTTTCCACCATTTTTATGATGTCGGTCTAACCCTAGGAACAGAGCAAACATTTGATGCATATGCCATTCAGAATTGCCGGTACCTGAAAGAAGACGATGTTTCAAAATACAGCCAAGTCATCAGGAAAGACTGGAATTAAAAGATACATCAGCATTTGATGAGGCGTCAGGTGATTACATAATTTTTTCAGCGAAAATAAATACACCTATTGTAAAAAAAAAATTTATGTTTAAGGGTTCTTGTCTGAAAGTAAACACAGAGACGGTTCCCGGACTTTAAATTTCGTAGCAGATGGAAAAAGTGCCCTGGAAGCAAAGCCGATCCAATTACACGCTACGGAACAAACGTACCGCATTACGAAGAAATTAACCCGTCCTTTTCCATTCTGGAAAGTATATGAATAAAATTGACAATTGGTGTTGGATTGTCCTCGATAGCCATGACAAAAGCGGCATTCAACAAGAAGAAGACTATATTTACCAGTTTTGAAATGTGGTGTTGGAGTAGGATGGAGAGGTTCAGTTGGACCGATCATGTGAGAAATGAAGGAATATTACATAGAGTCAAGGGTGAAAGGAACATTCTACGCATAATGAAACGAAATAATGCTAACTGGATTGGTCACATCTTGCGTAGGAACTGCCTTCTAAAACTCATTATTGAAAGAATGATAGAAGGGACGGTAAGACGAGGAAGAACACGTAAGCAGCTACTAGGTGATCTTAAGGAAAAGAGAAGATACTTGAATTTGAAAGAGAAAGCACTAGCTCTCACTCTATGGAGAACTCGCTTTGGATGAACGTGTCACAAGATTACGGAATGAATGAATGGATTGTGCGAACCAGTAGTTAGGTTTTTGATAGCATACCCAATCATGCAGCCTATATGGTAATGTCTTACGAACAGAATTCTTGGCAAAGTCGTAGCATAAAAATAAAAACTTTTTCTAAAATTGGAGACATTCATATAGCCCTTTCGGGATGACATTAAAGGGCCAGATTTGCATTCACAAAGAAATTAAGTGTAGATTAATTAAGGGGAATATTTGCTTCCCATTTCCTATCTAAAGATATTAAGGTCAACGTAAACGAAACGACGACTCCACCTGCCTCTTTTGTGTGGAACTTGGTCTGTCACTGTTGACGAAGAACACAGATTGAGTGTATCGAAAAGCAGCATGCATAGGAGAGCGGCTGGTTCTAAGAAAGGGAGTAACAATGCAAGAGAAAGCCACGTAATAAGAACCTTTATAATTGGTACCCGTCAGGAAGTATTATTAGGTTAATCATGTAAAGCAGGATGAGATTGCTGGGCTGAAAAATTCATACAAATTTGTATTTGGAATACGTTACAGGAATATACCACCTGGGAGACCTAGAAACAAATGGGAATATAGTACAAAAATGGATCTTAGAAAATGGGAATGTGGGGATGTTGACTGTGTTTGTCGTGTTCGTACTATTACTTGTTGCATCCTGCTGCAAGTATTGTAATGACTTATTCTTCACAATACAACTGGTTTATCATTAATAGACTCCTGTACTGGCAATCGATAACTACGCGGTTCGGCTCCTGTGTCACCATCGGGTTAACCAAAATGGATATGGAACACACAGACTGTCCTTTTGCATAGTTTATAAAATGTGTAATCGTGTTAGCTTAAGATTTATCTTAACCGGATGATGGCTGACACGATCCAAACCGTGTAGTTGTCAATTGACTCTACATCAGTCTATTAATGATACATTCAGCTGTGCTAAGCACACGTTGTTAAAAAAAACTTCATAGTTCATGTCGCCCAGTTTTGGGGGGTGTTGGCAGTAATGAACGTTGTTACATAAAAGGAGGCAATTTTTTGACTATCCGAGTTATTATTAGGTCCGAATAATGAAAAATGGGCTCTTCTACTGCATTGTGTTAGTTGTTCAGTCTGGCTTTGTAGTGCCCACTATTTTTGTAGAACTGTTTAGCTTGTAGTGTTTTACAGCTAATTTATTTTAAGTTCTTAAACTGATTTTTCTAAACCTGTCTGTAGTAGAATTCCGTGTTTCATCGCCGCTGTTTTAAATCCCGCCGTTGCAGGCGCTCTTTAATTATCTCATTTCACTTTAATTCGTTAAATGTATTTCTGTAAGATACATATCCTCCGTTTTCAAAGTGTAATTTTGAAAGAAATTTCCTAACCTGTGCATCCTTTGTCCAACTGGTAAATCTTGTGTAACATATAACTTTGTACCGACAATTTCTTCCCTACACCCACCACCCCCCCCCCCCCCCAACTGGACTTTACCACTGTTCGGTTATCCAAAAATGCTTTTTCAGTCCTCAGCCCAAGGATACGCCGTGCTGTATAAACACTTATATCTCTCCCAAGACGATATCCTTGGTGTGTTTTAACTAAACGGTTCAGTGCGACTTTTCAGGCTTTCGCAACGGTGCAGTTGAGGTTTTCTTTCTTCGGGGATGTGGCGCGGCGTAACTGGGTGATTCGTGCCCGACGTTTTCGAGACAAAATGATGGTCTCATCTGTAGGATTATTGCATAACTTTGTCCGTATTAAGAAGAGAGACCCACTTATTGGACCAGACGTCAGAGTTCACAAAAGTATGTACGAAGTATGTACTAACATGCTGATGTTGCAGAGAGTAGGCATGTCAGGCACGTGGTCCGCAGAACTTTATGATGTGGTCTGCTCACGTTTTGATATTTATAAACTTTTATTGCCTCCCTTTCGGAACACAGTAGCAAATATTCTTGCGGAATATTGAAAACGTTTTTGCGTGTCGAAAACTTGTCTGCCCATTGCACTCCCTCCTATGTTTAAGCTTACTCGTCATATCACTGTGTAATTGTGAAGATGTTCTGCTTTAGCATTTTTAAGTGATTGTAAACTTTACGGTCCAAAAAGCTAAAAACTTTTCTGAAAACCGTGTGCTATTCGCTCAGTTACTCAATATTTAATTTTTTTTTTTTTTTTTTGCACAATACACCCAAGAAATGTTGAAAGATTAAGTACAAGCAGCTTCTTACGTCGCTGCGTTTTTCTGTATTCAAAATTCACAAATGCAGAAAGACGACGGAATGTGACACCATATGTTGGGGCCGAAGGTGTCAAGCTGGGTTTCGGATTTGCTTTGCAACCTCTTCTGAGTTTGAAAGGTCTGGCAGAGAGTGATTCGCAAAGTATTAATATACAAATCTCAGGTTAAGTGTTTGTATGCTTGACTTTAAAATTTGCCGCCTAGTGAAAATTACTGTAGTGCCGGAAAGAGAAAGCACTGTCTTCTGCAAGCGACGCATTGTACAGTTTCGAGACTGATGGGGGACGCATATACTCGAACTGATACTGCCGCGTAAGAGTAACAGCTGGTAACACATTCTTAGATTGGCGAATCCCTTCAATCATAGTTCCCTGCCCCCTGTATGACGTCATACCGTAGAACTCCGTGATGCCAAAGCGTATATTGACATCCAAATGTCACGTGTGCCAGTGGTTTAATTACATAAGTAACATGCGGACCTTTCTGAGGGGTGACATGCTTAGTCACGAATAATATGAAGAAAGGTCACATGATGCGTAATGCCTACTGATGACAAATACACGTGCATGTCGTTTGTAACGTTTTTTTAACGCACTGAATAAAAACAGTGGAAGTAACTTTGTTTCTTGACGCTCCCCAACTTACAAAAGAGTTTCATTTCTGTGGGAAGCTACCCGTTTTTCGCCCGTTTTGTCTTTCTGTTAAGAAATGTGTATAGACCTTTGGTGGAATGTTCCTGAATGGGGAAAATCAAGTGAAAATTAAAATTAATGTACACAATATAATAAAGATACAGTTCCTATCTCACGGAGTCACGTCTTCTTTAGAAAGAACAAACTGTGAATGTTGTAGAGTGAAGTAATTGCTGTTGGTTGTAAGAGAACCGTATGCAACATAAATACACTGTGTGGGCAAATTGTGGAGTCTCTTGTGTTAAACCTGGTGGTAAAGTAAAGTAAAGTTCACCCTAGAACAGGCCACGAAGGCCCAGAGGGGGAGTAGATGTATAGCTCTACTCTTTCTTTAACCCTGGCACTAGATGAGGGTGGGTGGTCAACTCTAAGCCCCGGCCGCTTTACCCCCGGGAAAGAGACCCGGTACCAATTGTATAGGAGGCTGAGTGGGCCCCCACCGGGATTCGATCCCCGGACCGTCCAGCCCGTAGCGAGTCGCTATACCGACTACGCTATCCCGGCCCACTAAACCTGGTGGTAAATATGCTAACTACCAGACTTTAAAGGGTTAATGTAATAAATGCACGCTTTACGCATTACTGATTTTCACATTACAAAGCACATCGTCATTGCATCATCAGCGAAAACTATGCATTGTTACAAAAAGAAGTGAAATAGATTTCCAGCGCCCTTAACAAGCGAGAAAGAATGTTTTCGGAGCCATAATTCTCGTCATACATTAACCATTAAACATGATTTCCAGCACACTGGTGGCTATTCTAACTCTTGAACATCGAAATCTGTTACAGTACCAACATAGGGTAGATAAATGAGGCAAACCAGTCATATCCCATCTACTCGGCTGTACCCCTCACCCCCTTCCCTTCTGTGTCGTGAAATTCGCCATCGCTGCTAACCCCCTGAAATATTTCCCGCGTATTTTAACAGCCCTATCAACAATATTCAAATTATTATATTCAAACATAGAGCGTGTTTAGGGTATATACATACTATATATATGCAGCCTATATCTATCATGATATAAACTGGATAAACAAAACTATGGTCACATATACACGTATCGAAAACTAATATAGCGTAAATTATTGTTCTCATGCTTGGTTATTCCTGATGCTGCATCACCCCCTGCGATATGGGGCTGCACCTGCCATATTGCTCACTCGCATCGCTTGTGCCTCTGTGTGTATGTGTGTGTGTGTGTAAACTGTTGTGTCGCCACGTCATCTGTTTAACCATTAGAATTTTTTACTTTCCAGATATTTCCTTCGCATTCTCATTTTCTGCACTATTCTGCTGTATTAAGGGTGAGACCACCTCTCGCCTCGAAATATTGGCTTTTATCTGCAGGTGTACATATTTAAATTTAAAAAAAAACACATAAATTTATGTCTGCAAGGCAGTTTGTTACTGAATTTTAGCTATAAAATAGCCGTGTTCAAAATGTTAACGGCTGGTAAAGGGAAATTAAATTATGTGAACCTCCGATGACCTGTGCTGTTTGAAACTTGGGCTAATGAGTATAAACACATTTCCAAAAAACTACACGAATTAACCCAATACGAAAGCAGAACTTAGTGAGGCCTGAAATGTTTCAGTTGCTACTGTATAACAAGGCCAACGGGAAATGTAAGATTTATGAGTATGCAGTTATGATACATTTCTGTGAGTGGTTTTCTCTAGTGCAGATTCCGTGTACATAAAATGATGTGTAACGCACGATTTATGAAGTTGTTAATGGTATATCTCCTTATAACATGT
The DNA here is from genome assembly GCA_021186555.1 of Reticulitermes speratus. NCBI lineage: Eukaryota > Metazoa > Arthropoda > Insecta > Blattodea > Rhinotermitidae > Reticulitermes > Reticulitermes speratus. The sequence goes on along the minus strand of JAJKFL010000003.1, from coordinate 30,273,386 downwards.
TACTTGCCCAGCTCTCTCAGTTCATTACGTATCACTAAACATAGGTTTCGGGTGGCCACCATGTTGTTTTATATTCTAAGGAAAGTATTGGCGTAACAAAGCTCGCATATGTACGAGTATATTTGTAACGCATTTTGAAAGGACATTTATGAACTACTTTTCAGCGCTTTAAAGAGTAAAATTAACCTGGATTATATTTACAGATTAAATTCTTACCGCGCAATAAACACAATCCGTATCTGGTATAATAGACAGTTGCTGAGGTGGCTGTTTGTTACGAGATCCATAGAAAACACGGTAGAATTGTTGAATATTAAACCTCGTGGTGCATGTAGTAACCAGTACGTTTTACTAAACTTTGGCAGATAAATTACATTAATTTTTAAAGACGTATGTGGGATTAGATCTTGATACAGTCAAACACAGCAGGAAATAAAACGCCATGAACTGTAAACGAAATCGATATGAACGTTTATCGCGGTATGCAATATGCCTGTTCCTCGGACCACTAGAAGGTCACGGATCACACTATGAGAATTTGCTCTAAAGTATTTGGGTCATATGTGATATGAGGTTTTCACGGCGTTGTTGATGATTACAATCTTGTGGGCTATGACGTCATGTTGATTGGTAATTATTTACGGACGTTTCGGAGGAGCTTGCTAATTCCATTTTCATGGTAGTCCAAAAAAGAGGAGTTGGATGGAAGAAATGGCAGGAAAAAGAAATTGTACTCTTGCTCGTGCAACGTTGGAGGAACTATAAAGAACTCGGCAGCTGAGCCTGGAAACATCTGCCTTCTTCACCGCGGCAAGGCTAGCTGTGGGGCTCACCATCCTCGTACCCCATTGTACTCGCGGCTCTTTCCCATGGGGTAAAGAGATCGGGGCGTAAAGCTCTGACACTTCTTATGTCTAGTATCGTGATAACAAAGCGTTGAACCATCCCCCAATTTCTGTTATGCCCTTGTGTCTTGGCTCTTAATTAAGCGTAGAGCCAGTTTTAGGTTTCCTCATCTTAAACGAAAAAAACAGATCAATACCATTCTGCGATGTTTAAGAAAGTATTAAAATGAGCGTATATATACGTATATCAATAACCTATATAATCTTAAATAAGGTCATACGGAAGACTTCCAAATGCAAATTACGACAGTCGTATTAAGCACATTAGCGTCCCTGAAGAGATATTCCGCCAGGGGTAGTTGTACCCTGGTTTCGCACGAGGTCTTGAGGATGAAATGGGGCATGGAAGTATAGCGCCACACATTTTAATTTGGACACCACATGGAGGTGAGTGATTGTGTGACGAAGAAGTGTTACCTAGTGTCAAGGAAGAAAGGAACATTGTATATGCAGTAACACGAGAAAAGGCTAACTGGATTAGTCACGGCGTAGGAAGTGCCTTTTAAGCCATGTTATTGAAGGAAACGAGAGGGAACAGATAATGAAGAAGCAGACGTAAGCAGCTACTGGATGACCTTAAGGAAAGAGAAGATACTGGACTTTGAAAGAGGAAGCAGTAGATCGCACTGTCTGGAGAACTCGCTTTGGAAGAGGCTAAGGACCTGTCGCAAGACTGACTACACAATGATGATGGAGGTGATTGATGAGCTTCAAGCTTTGGCCGCTTTGCTCCGGTGCCCGTTGGATAGGAACCTGAGAGGGTCCGATATCCTTCTGGACGAGACGGTCCCTGCCTGCAATCGATCCGCGATTATAGCCGTTATAGACTGTAATCTGCAGGCATGGATTTGTTTTATGTTTGTTACATTGTCTAATTCAGAAGTCTGTCAGTGCCGCTGATGACGATGCTGTAAAGATTTGGAAAATGCTTCGGTAGTAAACTTGAATTCATTGTTTGTTACTCGTTTGATTTTGTCATAAATATTAATTGTTATCGAAGTCTATGGTAAGTAGGCATTTGCATCTATTATATTCAGATGTTTGACAGACATTGCCTCTCATCTTGCATGCGTTATCCAACGTCTCTGAAAACCGTACGGAGCCTTCTCCTGTTTAAGACCGCTCTCACATTCAAGCTTCATCCTTTCTCTTCACCCCAGCTGTAATAATAATAATCATGATGTTATTTTTACGACATTCTTGCTCCTCATAAGCCGCATTCCCTTCACATGGCCTACTTGCAGCTTAGCACTTTAAGCCTTAATGTGCCTATAAAATACTAATTATAGCTGTTCTTTAGTCGTTCTTTTTCATCTTTAGAATAGGAAAATCACCCTACGTAAGATTTAGAAGTAAAAGTAGACGTAGGATTAGCAGTAGTGGTAGTGGTAGTAGTAGTGGTGGCGGTGGTATGATATTTAGTTACCGAATTTTGGAGGAGTTTACTGCCTACATCTTCAGGTTCCAAGTATCCAAGTAGACTCACTCCTCTAGGATCACTTGGACTCTGAAGATGAAGGCATCGAGCCCTTCCGAAACTTCGATAATTTATTCCAGTCTACATCGTGTCATGTCCCAGAAGACTTTAATGTTAATCGACAGCGCTATGAGAACCTTAACTCTCACATGAATTAATGGGCCAAATTTATGTTATTTTTTTAAAAAATGTGTTCTGTAAGACATTACACACGTAAGTTCGTAGCCCTTGCAGGTAGAATTCCTGTTCCATTACACGTGTTTAGAAATTGCACAGTTGTGGTTTGTTTAATGGCTTTAGAAACTGGTGTCAACTATGAATGTCATCCGTAGGTGTGCAGAACCCGTGTTAACTTAAGTCATTCTTATGCACCCTCGTTTAGAGTGAAAAGAAAAGCGTGAATTAATGATCGTGCGTGTGAGTACTAGAAAAAAGAAAGAAAGAATGAGACAGGACATAAAAAAGAAAGTAATAAAAAATACTTAGAATGAAACGATCATTAAATGAGGTGATGAAATTTAGTCATAACACTGCAGTTATGCAAATGTGTGTTATTAACTTCCTCTCTTCGCTCCCTGGGCTAGTTTCTTTCATTCTCTTCCTGGCGGTAGAGAAGTAAGAGGGACGATTTTTTGCCCCTACAGAAGGGAAAAATCGTATGCAAATGAGACAAATGAATACGAAGGGTATTTGGCTGCATGTTTGAATAATTATAGTTTCATAATGTGTCTAATTGCTCTGCTTTATTTTACGGAGCCTCTTTTCTAGAAATGCAAAATCCATAATTTTAGGAGGACGAGGAAAGAGGTTTAGTTTAATTTGGTACCCTATTTTCCACTTCTTTTCCTTTTTCCCTGTAAAATTTCAAAGCAAATATGTGGAACAGGGTGACTGTTGACATAATTCGCTGCACTGAAATTTGGAAAGTTTACTGGAATATGCTTCTTCTCAGGTCACCAACTGTCATACTAGTACCTGATAAACCTTTCTTTGCCATCGCAATACACTGGGTTTTTTTTTTTTTGTCGATTGTTGTGCAGTGTAATCCCGGTTAATTTTCCGACCTTCGGTTATCCAGCATTCCATTTTATCCGACACAGTCATATGCCGTCGTACTTACAGTTTTGTGCTGCGCGCGCACGCACGAACTAAAACTCAGCATTTGCTGGAAAGGTCTAAAGACCTAGTCCCTGCTAGTCCCGCATCAGAAACAGAAGAATGCATGAAATTTTCTGAGGCTGGTTTTTCGTTGAATTTCCCCATTGTCCGACATTTTCGGTAATCCTAACGGACCTGTTTTGGTCGGAAATCTAGACTCCTGTACTTTTTCACGACATTTTCCTACTATTTATATCAATCTTTAACGGCCACTTTCAGTGTATATAAATACAACATACAACAAAAGGTTCGTTTAGTGTTCTACGATGGCATAAAAAGGTTTTATCTAGCTGAAAATTAGTTCATTGGGATGAGAGTGAACGGTGGGCCGGAATAGTTAAGTCAGTATAGCGACTTGCTACGGGCTGGACGGTTCGAATCCTGGTGGAGGCGAGATATTCCGCACTCGTCCAGACCGGTTCTGGGACTCACCCAGTCTCCTTTACAATGCGTACCGGGTTATTCCCGGAGATAAAGCGGCCGGGGCGTGGCGTAAACCACCCACACTACCTAGCGCCGAGGTTAAAGAAGGAGTAGAACTATACCTCTTCTCCCTCTCAAGACCTTGGCCTGTTCTATGGTGAACTTGTGAAAGTGAACTGTTTTAGGTCCGATTCCCAATATAGGTACACTCACAGTTTCCTCGCCTGCATGGATAATATTCTTTGACCTTGAACATGATCCTTAGCTTTGACACGCGTATTCAAGCTCACTAAAGAATATTTGAGGGACCTCGGACCAAAACGTGACTGCCTCTCTAGTGTGATGTCACAGTGCTAGTTACCCACTTCGCGTAAACTCTTCGTTACGCATAGTAGCTTGCGTCGTTTAGGGTATGACCACGTTTACCCAGTAGTTGCTGTTACACTGTGGTAGTAATGAATTTCATTGATATGAGTCGTTATTGGATAAAAACGATAGTCTCACAAGAGCCCACAATTGGACCTTACCCTCAGTTAATTCATGTCTTTTACACATTGTTTCTTTAATACAATTTGTAACTTTATCCTGCTGAGTTTTCAAAACTAATTTAGAATAAGTAATTGGAAGGGGACATGTTTGTACATCTTTAGGATAGTAACATAAGTAAAGTAACATAACACAGGCAAACGTAACACAGCTTAACGTAAGACAGTACATATAAGTGTCTACCACTACGAGGTTAGTATTATTCTTGGGTATAAACCTGTATTTCCCAAGCGGTTTCTTCCATATAAACTTGTATCTCCCAAAGCGGTCTCTTCCATGTATAGGTACTTGCATCTCCCGTATAGTCTCATTCATATAAACTTGCCTGTCCAAAGTTGTCTGTTCCACATAAACTGGCATCTCCCAAGTGGTCTCTTCCATAATTGTGTCTCCCAAGTGGTCATAAGGGGTTTTCTCTTCCTAATGGCTGCATTGTACAATAACATTTTTGTACAGTGGATTTTACAAGCCCACTGTCCGCAAGATCCACACTTGAGATCACTTTCTTCAGGAACATGTAGCTCGGCTTCTAGTGTCATATTTTTTTTACCGAATGGGGCTTAGTTTCGTCCTAATTTTTGAAACATACCGGACCCTTTAAAACTGTGAGCTGACACAAAATCAGTTTCTCTGCAAGATTTTGAACAACAAGTTTTCGGATTCCAAGCAAGAATGATACTGCGACAATTTACGACATGTGATATTGGGTTGCCTAATGAGCTCCGCTCGTAAGCCAGTGTATCTCGAAATCCGTGACTACATTGAACGTAAAATGTCTGCATATTTTTGCTCCACAGCCTTCTATTGGGTCGTTTTTCGTCCAGACATTTCTTGAAAGAGTTACGCGCTAATATTGGACCAAAGACAGACGGACAGACATTACTTCCACATAGGACGTACTTTTTACATGTTGAAATAAGTAATAATATTAATCAGCAAGCTTCGTGATGCTGGTAAACATTACAAGTACATCATATCGAAGAGGAAAATAAATAAAGACACGGAAATAGCAAGGATTGTCTCTGAAGACATAATTCTATAACTTCACAATATAGTTACAAAAGATGCGCTGTGAAAACGAAATGCTGATAACGCAAGTTCTCTTTATTTTAATTACAAGAAAATTAGGGGAATAAGAAACTGGCGCCAGTGGCCAGAGACCGGAAGGAATGGAAGAGGACAAGGTGTGCAACGGACAGTTGTGCTTGAAGAGAAGAAGAAAAAGAAGACAAGAAAATTAAATATTTATTTGAAAGTTTGGAAGAGCCGAGATAGCGTAGTCAGTATACTGACTAGGCTACGGGCTGGACGCTAGGGGTTTGAATCCCTGCATACATCAGAACTGACCTGTCACAATCTGAATGTAATGAAGGATGTTAATACTACAGAAGCAATTGTTTTCGCCCAGAGAGGAAGAGAATATACTGCATGCTCTTTAGCAATTATGCTGTTAATTTCGCGTGTAACTTACGCTGTACGTAAGACTGCGGCCGTAGTTAGTACAATTAATTTGTTAGTTTGTTATAAAGAAGTATTGAAAGCCCACATTTAACTTGCATGCGACATCTAGGATGTAAATATCCCTAAGAAGGAAGTAGACGATAATGGCTGTCAGGCAAAATCACTCAAGTTACTTGCGTGATAAGAACAATAATATTTCTTTCAGGTACATCTGTCTTTTCTGCTTCTACAGTTTGAAGACAGTGAATAGGAACCTCTCGTGCTATCACTCGACAGTTTAGTCCATCTGTCAACAGTAGAACTACGGATAGGCGCAAACATAACATCGTCGGCTTTAATGTTGTCAAGGACTAAGATCATTGGCTGTTGGAACTTTCTTTCGTCATTCTGTCTCTTTGCAGGTAATCGAACATTTATTTTTTCTCGTTCACCATAATTCTAACATCCTTTGGTACTGGTAGTTACCTCCATACTTCGAAATTTTATCCGTAATTTTTTTACGTTGTGTTCACCGTGCATTTTGATAACATTCAACAAATTAAACCAACAAATGCACTTTTATTTCTTAGGCATGTTCATTAACCCTACACATGTTTCGGCCTCAACAGAGCCAGAAAATTGACATACATTGTGGTGTATAAGTGGTGATACCAAATGGAACAGTGAATGTTAAAGTGAACGTGACCTTGAACCCCTGATGATGACTCTTTTGCAGCCGAAACATGTGTAGGGTTAATGAACATACCTAAGAAATATAAGTGCATTTGTTGGTTTAATTTGTTGAATTTTATCCGTAATATTAATATCGTGACCCATCTTTTGATGCAGAAGTAAACCCCGTATTCTTGATCCCGGACTCAGTAATTCTGCAGCTTCAGTCATGTTTATTTTACGAAATTTGACGTTGTGGCCGTAATATGAACATTAGAGTATTCTTGGGTGTAAAGCCGTGTAATTTTGTGCATTGATCTTATGACTTTGGAGGAACCTGCTTTCTCCAACTTTACTATAGAGTCTTTGAGTTGTTCTTCTCTTCTACATACAGGGACAGCAGCTTCTCTAAAAACGTTCGTGTCTACCAAACTGCACGGCGTAACATCGCAGCAGACCGTGGTTACGATTTATGTTCTTGTCCACAATTCTGATCCGCACAAAATAACACGTCTTGTCAATTTCTCGAACTTCAGAACTCACAATGAATACATCAGATGTCAATATTGTTAATAATTTACCAGAACATTTAGAGTACAGAGAAGGAAAAACTTTGTGACACATAAATACGCTGTGTGGGCAAAACGCAGAGTCATTTAATATTAAACGGTTCTCACCACCTAATAGGCAACCAACTCCGATAAACAGGATATCAAAACAACACAGATTATTCAACTTTTATTCAACTTTTAACATTTTAACCAATGTAAGACTTGAAATAACCAACAACTACATTTTTCACCTTTTATTTATTTTAACCAGTATATACATTGTAAATAATTCATGTTTTAATATGTAAACAATTGTACCAATTAATGTAAAAGTGTGTAATTTGAGATGATGAGTCCATGAGGATGAACCCGAATTAAGGGTTCGAAACATGTAGGACAGTGTTACACAGTTAATGTGATTAAATTTTACATTTGTCGGACTATAAATATAGAGATAAAATGTACGGAATGTATAATATTAAGTTTGGTGTAAGTGTTTAAAATGTTTTTGTTCATGAATGTACAGAAGAAGCAAGATGGAGCCATTTGTTTGTTTTCATTATACAAAAGAAAGGACAATACAAATAAATAGTTGTAATGATCGCCATGTCGGATATAATACCTAAGTCAGACCAGTGATTGGTGAGCAAACTACTTGTACTTGAGCATCGTATCCTTCATAGTGCGCGTCTCTCCTTAAGAACTTTACCCACACGTCTTGACGAATGACAGAAAACAATCGCAACAACTTAATATTGATAGTTTCCTTTTTGTTCTTGCGTTCGTGCAGAGCGGAGGTAATGTCCTTGCCAACTTTGCAACTAATAAAAGAAACTTTCTACCTTTCCGCTCGTTCCTGTCTCTCGTTTTGTCCATTTGTCATCACTTTCATATCACGTCCTTTGTTGGAATATATTTACAGTTCATATGTTGGCATTAATGCTTCGGTATTTTCTTGTTTATTATTTGTTCGTTTTATAGTATATTCAAGTTGTTATCGTTACGTAAGGAATGTAGGCAAGTCGCTACAGCGAGTCCAGTAACTTTAGTCGTGTGGTGTTACCGTAGGTGTGTGTGTATTTTCCTTCGCAGTATGTTATGAATTCTTCAACAGAGTTTCACCTTCATCCTGCATTTGTAATTTTCAGTATCCGATCATGAATAATACTGACAGACCGGTCCTGCGAACTTCAGATGTGGGAAAGACACTAATGACACTTAATATAATATATGTTGTTACTGAAGTGCAACTTTTGTTACTTTTGCATATTGAAAAATGCAGAATTACGTATTTCGTTCTCCTTATGATGGCTGAATTGATGAAACAATTTCTGCTAAGAATGTGAAATGTTGTCGGCATGTGGCAAGACCGTAACATGCGTGATTTCAGGCTTCCGCCGCGATGCAAATGAGATCTGCCCTCTGCTGGGATTTTACGCAGCGTAGAGTGGTAATTCCGTACCGACGTTTCGGGACGGAATTACTATTCTACGCTGCGTAAAACCTCAGAAGAGCGCACATCTCAAGGCCGGAACAGTTACGTAGAAACACGGTGAATTTGCGAAACCCTGAGACTATGCCTGATGACTTTCAGGTTGTTGAATTCTGTGCTATTTCGTATCATAAACATAATGGAATATATAAGAAATTTGTAAAAGTACTAGGTGTTTTCTGCGTATATGTGATGGAAAAGGCTCGTTGAAAGTTCAACAGATATTCCATGTAGATGAAAGTATGTACGTTATAGATGAATTATGTACTGACGATTAACATTCGGAAGCAGCTAGCACACACACTTATCTGTATCTATATGTACCCACGGCATGATCTGTTTTGGTATGCATGCAAGTAAAACTGTGTAAGCGGTATATCGCTCGCCTGTTTCGTGTGTCTTAAATGAAACCTGGGATTTGTTATGCGATGCTCACTGCGCATGTGCGGCGCGATGCACGGGAAATCAGTCGTATTTCCGTGAATGACACATTCAAGGCCAACTGCTGCTATTGCGGTGGAGCCATTGCTTATCTGCCAGGACTTAACGCTACTCTGTTTTTTCTTGTGGAATTCGTGAAGAACATAGCCTATGGTCAATGCCTCCATAGACGTTGGTGACGTTAAGGGAAAGACCTCAGTGGCTTTCACGCGAATTACGCTGTAGGTGCTGAATTTAACGTGAGAAGTACTTGCCTCTCGGTATGAACTCTCTGGTGTTCTGAAGGCCTCGCATTCACGGATAAGTCTTCCGTCTTTGTTAGGTTATACGTATACGTGCCGGATGTTACGCAGTGGAAGTTAATGGGCCGCTTTCCCGTTTTACTTTTATCCATATACAAACGGATCGATCTGTATGTATATATCATACACATACAACATACGTACTACGTACTACACATACATACACACATACATACATACATACACACACATACATACATACATACATACATACATACATACATACATACATACATACATACATACATACAACATACATGCATACTACACACACACACTTTATAAATCCTATATAAATTGCTGCTAGTCTGTGTATGTAGGCGCAAATCTTCCTCCCATAATTTTTTAATTCTTGTTTGTAACTGCTTCCATGTTTCCTGTATCGATAAAGAAGTGTTAAGTACAACTTTCTGTTTGTTTCTGTTGCAGGTAAGTGGCACGAGGATTATCTGTGGGTATGTATATGTCAGTATTTCTGCTGTGTTACTTAAAATAGTTTAGTCTTATCCTTTTGTGTTTTAAATGCACGTGTAATTCACTTTCGAAACTAGAAATACTTCCATTTTGCAGTGTTGTTCACACTGTACAGCTTTCCTTAATATTAAAAATTCAAGATGGTATTTGGGAGGTCAATTGCTGCCATGGATGTGGCAGGACGTACGGTTAGCTAAGCAGGAGCGCGTCAGTCCGTCCTTAACATCGTCAAGGTGTGTCCTCATTGAAGGCGCATTTATTCTTACAGGAAATGCAGCTTTTTTTGTGTGTACGTGTTTCTTAGTCTGCCCGTTTAGGAACTAAAAAAGGCCAATAATATAACATTGATAGTTCGGATGTTTATTTTGGAGCTGTTCTCAAACAGTCTAATAAGAATATTAATTTCTAACGCAACATTCTTTACGTTAAGCGAAATAATTCATCTACTGTATGACTAACATCCATTTATAAGGGACTGAAAGTTGACACAGATATAGAACACGTGACAGCTTATGATAAACGAGAAGCAAGATATAGAACAAAAATTGTGTAAATTAAATTAAAACGTGGCGGTATTTAAAACGTAAAACTCCAGTCCTTTTATTTTTTCTTTATGTAAGTTCTGTTAAGTTGCGAATGGAAAGGGTGAAAGGGAAGGAAAAATTAATATTGTGATCTGTTACGGAAGTTGAGTTTTGTGCTCTGACGATTAAAAAGAAAAGAATAACTAACGGCACAAGAACGATGATGTCAGGGAAAAGGAAGGAAATGGTCCCAAGACCTGGAGAAGCAGTACGGCATGACAAGAACGGGGTGGGGGTAAACTTTGAGTTAATGAAGTTGGCAGTAAATGAAGATAAATGGTGGTGATATATATTGGATTAAGCTGACGGAATACTCTTTAACTGACTGCTGCTGCTTGCTGGTTTGGTTTTCTAGTTTGAAGACGAAAAGAATAGCGATGCAGGGGCCGGGGTGTAGTTTTCAAGATGGGCCGGTGGGTGGGGGGGTTGTAGTCCGTCAGGAGCCAGGATGATGACAAATGCTGTTTGCAAAATGAAGTACGCTTGAAGGGGTGGCAAGAGAGGGGTTACTTATAAAGACGAAAGTGAGCCCACGGTGCCCGCCGAGTTGTGGAAAAGTGATTCAAGTGCAGAATATTTGAACTAATTGGCCAGTGCTGTGACAGTATGTGGTACAGTTTGATATGCCCCAGCTTTTGTAGTATTTCAGAAGGAATACATCGACAATTTTTGTTACATTGACTCAGTTTTAAAAATTTTGGTTATCTTCCCGAGCGAAATTTTTCATTCTTAAATTTGTCGACTGTGATCCATTTATGGTTACCTGAAACTGAACATAGCTTGTAGTTTCAGGGTGTCGGGTTCGATTTACCATCGCCGCCCATTTGCTGTCATTAAAATGTAATCATGAAGGTGACAGTGAGCCATTTGTTGGCTGGATCATATGACTGGTATTGGCTGTAGCTAACTATATTTTTCTCTCCTTTCTGAGAAATCGTAGAGACTGGGGCGTGCACAGGCATGCTATCGGGGTACACCAACATGCTGACGTGCAGGGAAATCTTCGGAATGAGTCACACTGACACCAGAACGAACAGCATAGTGGGATGTCCCTGACAGGGAAAGTAGGCCTGCACGAAGAAGTGGAAGTTGAAGCGCTGTGAATCAAGCTACACCTGTGTATGCTTAATTATGAACATGTTGATATCACAACAGCCATATAGCATCAACATATGTTTGTGTATTATGTTTGTATCTAGCTTTTATGAAATATGGGCTGCCATGTATAAAATTGAGTTCAATTATGAAAAAGATATGGGCCGGGATAGCGTAGTCGGTATAGCGACTCACTACGGCTTGGACGTTCCGGGGATCGAATCCCTGTGGGGGCGAGATTTTCCGCACCCGTCCAGACCAGCACTGGGGCCCACCCAGCCTCCTGTACATGGGCACTGAGGTTCTTTCCCGGGGGTAAAGCGGCCGGGGCGTGAAGTTAACCACTCACCTCCATCTAGTGCCGAGGTTAAGAATGTGTGGAGCTATATCTCTTCTCCCCTCTATGCCTTCATGGAGTGGAAAAGGTAAACTTTAATAGTCGTACATTATTCAAGAATTTGCTTGGAAGCACTGGAGATATCATGAAAAATTTAACGATGAGTGGCATTTGGTTTGAGAATCGAATCCTGGACGTCTCGAATTGGTACAGGAGTGGAAATGTTAATCATTCAGACTGGACGTGCGGTAGGCCTACCTGCGAAGTGTTGTGCGTCTTCATCAGGATGGCCATCGTTTTCGGTGAAGTCCTTATGCATGTCATGAAGGCATATAGAGGAGTAAGGCATAGCTCCACTCATTTTAATCTAGGCATTTGGTAAAGGTGAATGGTCAGTTTCACGCACTGGCTGCTTTACATGCTGGTAAAGAGACCCCGGTAAACATGAATAGGAAGCTATTTCACGGAAACGCGGCTGTTAGCTTCGTCATCTGCTGTCTGTCTGCATGGAACAACTCGGCTCCCACTGGACGGAATTTCATGAAATTTGAATATTTGAGTATTTTTCGAAAATCTGTCAAGAAAATTCAAGTTATTAAAATCTGACAAGAATAACGTGTATTTACACGAAGCCCTACGTACATTTATGATAATATTTCGCTGAATTCTTCTTAGAATGAAAAATGTTTAGACAAACGTTGTAGACAAAATCAAAATACACATTTTGTGTTCAATAACTTTTTTCCGAAAATCGTGCATTTTGTGAGATAATGTGAAAATATATGGTAGAGCCAGGCAGGCCAAAAGTGACAGTATAATACGGCGCATGCGCAGTGCATGCTGGATAACTTAGGCTACAGACACACACTCAGAATATGTAATACTTATTGATTTTGCACGACAGCAGTGGTTACGCGAACGCGCCTCAATGTTACGTTTATACATACATCGCCTATTTTATATTGTTCATAGCATGCATTTCCATCTGATCAACATTTTAACCAACAAAACGCACACTTTTTATTATACCATACAACTTCTTTCTATAATAAAATTAATCCAACATGTTTCGGTTCTCCAATGGAACCATCTTCAGGGATTTAAACCTTCATTTTACACATATTTATAACATAATAAACAATTGGCACATATTAAAAGTTAAAGATGTAAAATGTGGATTTTCTCTGTTGTTATAAGTAGCTCCACTGAAAGTTAAAATTAGAAATGAACCTACTTATAACAACAGAGAAAATCCACATTTTAAATCTTTAAATTTTAATATCGCCAATTGTTTATTATGTTATAAATATGTGTAAAATCAAGGTTTAAATCCCTGATGATGGTTCCATTGGACAAACGAAACATGTTGGATTAATTTTATTATAGAAAGAAGTGTATGGTATAATAAAAAGTGTGCAGTTTGTTGGTTGAAAAATGTGTGATACGTTGCCTATCTTGTTACTAAATGATTTTATTGTGTAGTACTCTCGAGCATGAGGTATTGGAAAGCGCTATAGCAAATTAAACTTATCCATTGCTCGTTTTAGGGGTTCTTTTATATCTGATGTTCTCCTCTTCCTCATCTGCAGGCATTTCTGTCTCCCGGAATGGAAACAAAACGCCCTCGTGACTGTCGCGACTATCACGTCTCCTAGGAGACTATTGTTAAGACATAATCTGGATTACAGTCACCTGTAGTGTTAGTAATGCTAGATATTAGCACAGTGCTGCAGCCACTTTGCAGGATCGATAATGAGAGAAGCATGAGGCTGTTGGAGCAGCTCACATAAAAACAACAATGAGACTTTGTATGTACGTACGTCGTGCCTTTTTTAAATCCGGATTAAGTTTTAGGCGGAACCTGCTGCTGGAGGTGTGGGCTGCGTCACTCATTAAACCTGGATTAGCGAGCGAGCAGAAACTCGCTTGGTAGAGTGGGACAGCTTTATGCTAGGTAGGCAGCCAGCAGAGCACTACACCGTGTTTCATCAGAATGAATAACAAATTTATTTTATTCTTAACTATATAAACTAACGTTGTGATATTGAACCCGACGCCAGTAATATAAAAATCCTATATTTAATCGAAGCTGAGTCAATTCCATTCACATCCCACTATCACAATCTCTTTCCAAAACATGTCTCAATAATATCGTCCCATTTTTCCCCTCAGCTTATACTATGTGATCTGTAAATTAAATGCTGTACCATGAGCTTCCTGTTTTTGTGGTGTTGTAAATTTCTGACTTCTTTTAGTACACATTTTCCGAACTTTCCACAGCAAGTATATTTATTGTAGCAGTATTTAAGGTACACCTTCACAGTGTAAGTAATGGACCTCGTTTGGAAGCGCGCTTCGCTAAGGTTAGATCCAAGTCTTGTACGTTCCGCCGTATCGACTGATAAATTTCGACGGATCTTAGTGCCTCCATCTTCACTGTTTTCGGACTGCTTGGACTGCTTGACGCTGAAGGTTAAGGCACTGGCATCCTCCGAAATATCTGTAACTATCTACCAGTCGACACGGCGTAACATGCCAGAACACGACCTTCTGTCAACACCGCAGTAACACCCGTAAGTCTTCTTTAAACTTTGACAACAATGGACGCCACCTCACAGACACAATATTCAGGAAGTGAATATTGTAATTAAAATGCTTTGAGACGAAGTTAAATTTATTAATAAATTCGCGTAAAAAGATAGTACACTTTTCATTTCATTTTAACTTAAAAATCGTCAGGTTTTTCTGCCGGACCTGTATAACAGTGTCATAGTGTTACAGTGTCAAGTAAACCAACTTAATTACATGACCCATCCGAGGTTTTTAAAACGAAGAAACGCAGAGTAGTCTAGCATAGTCGTCTTAAGCTAAGTCCAGCCTTTCTGGACAAAGGGCCACAACCGTTATAGCGGGCTGGTTCGCGGGCCGCACTTGTAAAAATTACAATAAGTGAATTACCTAACCGACTAAATTATTGTATAATTTATATAGTTATATATATAGTATGTAATTGACAAATGTGATGGCGGGTCGCGTTTTGGACCCGTGCCCTACGTGAACCCAATGTCTTGCGTGATTTCAAGCTTCCGCCGCGGTGTAGATGAGGTCTTCGCTGTGCTGGGTTGTTATGCTGTTTATGCTGGTTGCTTACCTACATTTCGGGACGGCCTATCGGTCCCATCTTCAACGGTCAAGCAGTCCAATTGCTTGACCGTTGAAGATGGGACCCATTAGGCTGTCCCGAAACGGCGGTAACTAACTACCAATCAGCGATGAGCAGTATCCCAGAAGAGCGAAGAACCCAGTGTCTTGTCACTGAATGCTTGGACGGTAACTTAGTACCTAACCACAAGTTAATTATTTTTTAGCGGTGTTTTATCGTCTGTCGTCTTTGTTAACAGTCTCAGCGTTAATCGTTCACCATCGGACTACCTGAATCTTGAATGGAATGCTTGACTCACTTATAAGTGTTCATACATGAGTTACAAGTCAACCGGTTGTCAGCTGTTTTTATGTTGTGCGTCTTAATAATTCAGTCTTTTAACATGGCGGCTAGGAGACCGAAGTACTTGTAATACTTTATGCTTTTCTTCCATGTCAGTGACTTAGTAGCAATTTAAGTTCTGGCTCGTTTTTCTGCGCTGTCACGTGACTACTAGTATACTTTATCCGTTCCCCAAACCTCCATCGCCTATACATTGAAAGCATGGGCCTAGTTATGTGATACAGAAAACTGCGTTGTTCTTGGATCTTACTCCCTGTTGAAATATACATCGAACTAATAGCAAAACGTATATATTTTCTGTCTGTGTACGGTTTTCTTGGCTCATACTTCTTTTTCATTTGTCCCTGTTTCCACCTCGCCTCTCCTTACACGCGAAACTATCCCCTGTTCCAGTCTTCAGGGCATATGTTCTGTACAAGTAGCCCACTCCCGATTTAGTCCACCTCATTCCTTGCAATAGAAAGCAATTCGCTAGTTATATATACGTATATTTTTAAGAGAGCCGTTTTGTCGTAAGGTTTAATTCAAAGTGCATCCTTCTTGAAGAACAAGATAGAACGATGGACGATTCAGTTCACCAGGAAGAAGTAGCAAACAGAGGAAAATGGAATATATACCAAATGAAAATTGCATGTTGTAGCAGTATGCACTTTATTTTACGCTTGAGAACTAAAACTTTAGATGTAAAGGAGAGAGAAGAAGAGTAAAAAAGAGGGACAGAACTATTAGCGGCCTATGTGTGACGGCGTACTCTTTTCGTTCAAGTGTTAGACTCATTGTCTGGAAAATTTTGGAGTGGTCCTCACCCCCGTCCTTTTTCGTGGTTAGAATTTTAAATGTCATCTTTGGCACACAGAGAGATTATTTCGGCTCGTTACACTCTTTCGGCTCCATATTGTTATTTCGTTTAATATCGTTATGCGGCGTCAAAATCGGCCAACGTAACTAGAACCACGGCGCTGGAGTTTAATTTTTGTGATGTTACGAAGTCATTGTTGAAATAAGTTGCGCCAACGTACGATTTAATTTTCCTTCAACAGTAAGGGATTTGCCTTTACCACCAGATGGTGATTTCAGATAGATTTTGCTGTAATAGGAGATATTTTTCCATATTGTCCTGAACACTTTAAACTAAGTTATGTATGCACTAGTGTTTCCCAGCATCTCCTTAGGGTTACAGTAAGGCTACATTCTGAATAAAGAACAACGTGTAGTACTATACAAGGAGTCGGTTAGTTGACATACGTGATTAGCGGCTGGCGGAATTGATTCCCTGAAAGGAACGAATATTTCTTCTGATTGCCATGTCGACACTTGTTCTTCGGTAGTCTCCGCCACGTATCTGTGAAATGGGTAACAGGATAGGCTATCCTCCGGAGGGAAGCTTGCAGGACTGCGAAGTCCATATCTCTTTTCGTTCTAGAAGACCTACCTCTATTTACCTATGTGCCTTCATGGCATGGCATCACATACCTTTATCTTTAACCGTTTGCCTTGTTTCTTTTATTTTTGTAATAGTTTCCTTTCGTCTTCTCTTATCCCCTTCCTGTACATTACAAATTTATTTTAATGTATTTTAATTTAACGGTATCTATCCCGTTGCGTTCAATCAGTTATATAAATCCGTCTCACAACGCTACATGTTTCGATCGCTGTCGACCGTCATCAGACGTTCTTACAAATCCTCAAACCCAAGGTCAAATATTATTATTTGGGAGATCTCTTACATGTTACAAGATGTAGCCTATATTACAATAAATTTGACCTACTAAGTGTGTTGGGCTTTTATTTATAAGCCAGAAATTACAGACATCACTATGGTTCGAATATACAAGAATATAACGTGGTTAGGTGGTGAAATGTAGGCTTACGTACGTATTTATTAGGACACGTATAATTAATTGATGATGATGCTACCACTACTAGTAATAATATAATAATAATAATAATAATAAATAATAATTTTGTTATTAATACGTACGACAAGCAACTAAATTAGCACTTATTCTATTTTTATACTTCTATTTCTATTATATTTCTATTTCCACACAAGCTGAGCAAGGTAGCCAATGAGCTAAATTAGCTTTTATCATTGCAGCATAAACTTACAGTACTGAAGTACTTTTACAACAATTTGTAGGACGCGAAACATGTGCATGAGGAATGCAGACTTTATGATTTTGCCGGAAACTACTTTACTTTTAATTTATATATATTTTGCATTATATTGCTGTGACAGCATTTTACCTCGGAATTTATAAATACGTGACTTAAATAGCTGGCATTAATTTTGTATAGAGGCCTAGGCCAGATTTCATGTTAATGAGCTATTCCGATGTAGGGTTTGAAGGTGAATCCACACACTTACTGTATAAACATTTTGTGCAGCGGGTGAAGAAGGTTTCTAACTATTTTGTGTATAGTAGTCAATTCAGACTCTTGACTAGAAAATTCTTGTGTTTGAAACTAAATTGTTATGTACCAGATTTCGGCACTCTTGAATAGCTTTCAATTATAGCTGACGTTCTACGTAAAGTCTTTGTTCAGTGATGTTATTTCTTCTCCTTCATCTTCTTCGTGTTTGCCTCATTTCGCAGTTCGTCCACCAACACTGCCACTGTTTCCTTCTGTGCCCTTAAAATTCCTCCGCCAAACGATCAGCCAGCATTTTTAATCACAGAAAGCTGTGTGCGAAACATGCTGTAGATACAAAACTGTTGGTTGCCTATCCATCAGGCACTACGAACTTGCACTTTGTCCGATGCCAGACATTTTAAACCCACATCGAAATGGTTTAGAATTCAGCACATATGCTTCGTCAGAAGGTGCCAGGTTCAAGTCTCAGTCAGGAAACCTGTTATTCTGACATTTTTATGGTTTCCCTCGGATCTTTAAGACCAGTGATGAGACAATACCTCATATTATTCTTCCCTCCACGTTCTTTTCAATCCATTATACATTGATCAGTATATTAATCATCGCTATATAGCCTGAGCTGAGAGCGTCGTTAAACTATAGGTAAACGATTAATAGTTGTAACAATAGTTGTAACCGTTTTCTTAGAAGAGGACACTGTATTTCATGTGAGATAGTGTTTATGGTATATTTCAGGCTCTAGCTAAAGTGGTTTGCTGCGGACCACTTGTTCAGTTCCAGACAAGAGTATAGGTCTTATTCACAACCTCGTGTGTGTGGCTCTGGAGTGCACGCAATCTCCTATCCGGTTAATACCGGGGGCGTGAAGGTGACCTGATAGCGCCGAGGATAGAATGTGTGGACGCTACGTCGCACTGCCTGTACCCTTAATTGCGTAGTGGGTTGCCTTACTTTGTTTTTACATAAGTCTTTTATTCAGTGAGGGTGAACGCAAACTGGTAGATCAAGACTGTTCGGAGCAGCTCCGAGATGCTGCTAACATTTTTACATCCAATAAATACGTAAGGAGATGTGAGTCTTGTTTCGTCCGATTGGTGTGGCCTGACTCAAGCGACAAGTTATTAATGGACTTACAGGTACATCAAACAGTTTATAGTTCTAATGCCATACGGAAAATAAAACTGTGCGTCATGTTATGATGTTTGACAGTATAGTTAAGACGCGTAGGCCAGTCATTGTTGGATTTGTGGTGGACAAAGTGGCGCTGGGACAGGTTTTTCTTTGAGTACTTCGGTTTTCCTATATCAGCATCATACTCAGTCCTCCATGGATCACCGACGCTGTGTCATCGTAACGACTGACAGCGTCCTTAAATAACACACTTAAAAAAAGGTGTACAAGTGTGCTGTGTCCGTTTATGAAGACTCATCGAAATGGAAACCTTTGAGCTGGGTGCATGCTGGGAAACTCTTGTGGCATTGTAGCATGGGAAGTGTTCTATCGTAACTTATTGATTTTTTAATCGATGAAGATAAATTCTTCACAGGCCAGATCATCCCTCTTCGGCTCAATAATTCGTTCTTTCTTTCGGAACTATAACCAGTACTTACCATGCTCATAATGAAAACGCTACGTGGCTTGTTCACAGTCAGAAAACACGTACTGTGTTCATAGTCAAAACGGTACGTGGCTTGTGCACAGTCAGAAAACACGTACTGTGTTCATAGTCAAAACGGTACGTGGCTTGTGCACAGTCAGAAAACACGTACTGTGTTCATAGTCAAAACGGTACGTGGCTTGTGCACAGTCAGAAAACACGTACTGTGTTCATAGTCAAAAACGGTACGTGGCTTGTGCACAGTCAGAAAACACGTACTGTATTCATAGTCAAAACGGTAATTGGCTTGTGCACAGTCAGAAAACACGTACTGTATTCATAGTCAAAACGGTACTTGGCTTGTGCACAGTCAGAAAACACGTACTGTGTTCATAGTCAAAACGGTACGTGGCTTGTGCACAGTCAGAAAACACGTACTGTATTCATAGTCGAAACGGTACGTGGCTTGTGCACAGTCAGAAAACACGTACTGTATTCATAGTCAAAAACGTTACGTGGCTTGTGCACAGTCAGAAAACTCGTACGGTATTCTTAGTCAAAACGGTACGTGGCTTGTGCGTAGTCAGAAAACACGTACGGTATTCATAGTCAAAACGGTACTCACCGTATGCCAGTGATGCACAAATCCCGGATGCCAGTGGCCAGGCACAGTAAAGTTTGTATTGTGGCGCCTAATATTTGTGGGTCCTCATTATCGAACTTGATACACGGCCACCCCTTTGGCGCCTAGAATTTTGAGGTGGCATCTAGATTTTTGGAAAATTTGTTTACCCCTGCCATATGTATAGTCAGGACCTCCTACATTCATATTAAAAACGGTACTTAACAGTATCCGTCGTTAGATTGCTTATCATGTTCATAGCCAGACAGTACTTAGTCATAATCAGTAGATAGTACTTCGCATATTTATAGCCACGAATTGCTTGCCATATTCATAGTCACTCTACTCACCATATCCATAGTCAGACAGTACTTACCACATTCGGTCTCATAGTACTTACCATACTTTTAGTCAGACATTACTTATAGCATATTCATATTTACACATTACCATGTCCGTATCGGACAACCCTTATGTGCACAGTCAGTATTTACTATATTCATAGTCAAAGCAGCACCTATTGTAACCGTAGTGAAACTTATTTACTATATACATAATCCTCTAATATAGTTACCGTATGGGATAATCTGAAATGTAGGTACAATTACCGGGTGAGATATTTAAAAACTTACCGTGTGGGGTAGTGTGAAAAGTAATGTATTACCATAAGAAGTATTCAATTTGGAAAGTAGGCCTGCCTACTGTATCTTACGGTCTGCAAAAGCAGTTACTGATCGTAATGAGATAGGTAGACTGTAGCGTAAGCCTGTCTTCACACACGATGGTCTGTAAAAGTGCCATTACCGTATGTAGTGGCCTCGAGTCCAGCAACGTAGCAAGTGTCTTCCATTTCTTCGGCCTCCTGAAATTACCCAAGTTTTCAGAACTTAGAAATGGGCTATAGAGAGGAGTGTGGGACGGGAATTTCCCTCTATTTAGCAAGCTAGAGGGCAATGGAACGGTGAGGTAGGGCGGACAGAGATGGGTAGCAGTGGCCCACTAGTGTTCCTTTTAATTAAAATGACGCTTTTAAGATTTTTCAATTTTGAATTAAATTGAACTGAGAAAAGAGAAGAAGAAGAGAAAAGAGACGGATCTTCCTTCTACATTTTTCATCCTTTTTCTTTTTTCCTATTCCTGTGTTTTCTTTGTCGGTTTCTCTCTCCGCTTTCTTTCTTGATGCTTTTTGAAAAGTCCCATCAAGGATTTTATGATCCCCTCCCTCATTAATGAAAACAATCCCTCACTCGCTTGGCGCCGCTGCGGGGCCCCTCTTGCAACAGCCTCCTCTTCCTGCAGCTTAACACGTGCAACAATAACAATTTGTACCGGTTCTTGCGGGCGAAAGTGACATACACGGGGCCCTCTTTTGTGGCAGTACCTTGCGGATATAGTGTTATTGTAGGAGTCTGACAATGCGACCTGTTTCCCGCGTTATGTAAACATAAGAGTACCATGTGAACTGCATTTCGTGACGCAGACAGTGACATGTTAAATTGCATGTCACTTGCCGGTAGTAAAGCAAGTTAAGCACACAGTGACATAATTGAAGACTTTATTAATAACGTATGTGAGCTCATTGAAAGCATCTGTTTGTTGTTAACCTACCGACATAAAACCTTGGCAGCGTTAAAATATTTTGTAACGACAGTAATATATGAAAATGTCACCCTCGAATAAATCGAAAGCAAATTTAATTCCGTGAAAGATTGCTACCATTTAGTTCAGAAAATATTGTCCTCCTTTCTGTCACCTAAAAATTAAATTGTTAAAATACATAGAAGTTATCTATAATTGTATCCCTTGTACTGTATCAAGCGTAAGGCAAAGTCACTATTTGGGGCCGTGAAGGCATATGGTGTTGGAGGTATAATTCCACGAATTCTTAACCTTTGCACAAGATGTAGGTGAGTAGTTATCTTCACTTACAAGGATACTTTGCAGCCAGAGAAATATCTCCGGTATTTATTCAATAGAAGGGTGCGTGGGCCCAGACCCGGTCTTTCCGATTTGGAGAAGAGAAAAATATATTTTCTCATCTCTGGAATTAAACCATGATTCGTCTGTAGTCCAGCCAGTGACATAGTCAGGGTATCATCTACATTATCCCGGCTCGCTTATGTTTGTGGACTGACATGACTCGCCCTAAGGGAATAATATAAACTGAGGGTGCTCAGAAGAATATTAGGACCTAAGAGAGAGAAAGTACCAGGAGGCTGGAGAAAACGGCATAATGAGGAACTCCATAATTTGTAATGGCACGAAATGTTTTTCGGGTGATCAAGTCGAGGTTTATGAGGTTACAGAACATGTAGCATGCACTGTAGAAATGAGAAAAGCACACAGTCTCTTCCTCTGAAAATCTGAAGGAAATCGGATCACTTTGGAGACCTAGTTGTAGATAGGGTCATAATATTAAAATTGATTTCAGGAAGTGTAGTGTGACAGTACAGTTTTGTCACTGTCGGTTGTTTGTCCCTTGTGAATGTTGTGTGTTGTACAGGTAGAGGCCTCTGCGAGGGACCGATCCCACGTCTAGAGGAGTCCTACCGATTGTGTGTGTATGTCATTCGAGTGCGATCAGGTGCAACAATAACCCTCTACACCTGCAGTGAGTAGGTAGACAGAGGGCAGACTTTAAAAAATTAGTTTCCGAAACAAAGTGACGTCAGGCTTGTTCAGTTATGTGTAAAAGTAAACTTCTCCCTATGTTTAAGTAAATAAGCACGTGCTGAGGACGTATGAAGGTGGATATATACTGGTACTTCACGCCTACGCCGCTTTACCCCCGAAGAAAGAGCCCGAAGGAGGCCTGCATAGGAGCTGGGTGGTCCCCAGAGCCGGTCTAGACGAAAGAAGAAAAATAATTGCCCTTGCCAGGAATAGAGGTCGTTCAGGTCGTGTCAGTATACTGATGGAGATGCTCAGTTGTGTGTTTTTGAAGGGACATTCTATAGGGTTAGCTGAACCATCCTGCATTTAACAGTGCTTAGTTTGGTGCATAACATTCATTAAGGAATGTACTACACTTGAGTTACTATTATTTTGTGTGCTTGGCTATTTGATCAGACTGTTACAGACGAATTTTGGAACAGCTTCTTGTGATGCTGTATCTAACTTCTCTGTTATGTCACATCACTTTTCACAACTTAATTTACTTCTATTTTTTCTCTTATACGTCACTTTTTTATTATTTCTACCCTTCATCTATATTCTTGAACGCTCGTGGATGCTTGTTATTTGATGACGGAAGAAAGACAGAATGAGAGAAAGAAGTAGGTAAGAAAGAAAGAAACAATAAGGAAAAAGAACAAACTGTGTAAACGTGAAATCGTATGCAGAACTGAGAAAAGATTTTAGTGTCTGGTTTTGACATGGCGCAGAAGTTTGTTCATATTAATAAGTTACTGATGTTTGGGACGATGATGTGAGGAGGGGGTTGGATGTTGGTGGGAGAATTCTTGTTTCCTTGTAGAGGCAGAATGCTAATCTCTTGCTCTGTGCAGACTTAGGTCTAAATAACAAGGCTGACTTCCGATATGTCAAAGAGGAGGCGGAGGAGGAGGAGGAATAGGCCCTACAGGGGGAGACCTGGTTCCCGAGATGATGAATGCTCTGGCCGGGAAGCACTGTTGACTGGAGAAAGGCCACAGTTCTAAATGGCTTATGACGTATATTTCTTACTGCGAACTTTGTAGGAATATTCCACATGTCCAGTCTTTGGTCCGCCGATATTTCTCTTAACATTCAAAAAACATTTCAAATTCATACCTTTTATTTTGCTGCCATTGCGTAATGAAGGTACAGGTAAAGTTAGGTCATCCCATCACATGCGATAGAAGGCACAGAGTTAGAGCAGAGGTTTAGCTCTACTCGTTCTTAATTTCTGCACTAGTGAGTTACCAACTTCACGCGCCGACCACTTTACCCCTGGGAAAGAGCCCCTGTACCTATTGTAGAGGTGGCTGGGTGGGCTTCAGGGCCGGCTGGACGGGAATGGAGAGGTAAAAACCCACCGGGGTTCGAGCCCCGGACTGTCCAGCCCGTAGCGAGTAGCTATACCGACTACGCCATCCTGGCCTCTGCTGTTGAGTAATGAGTTCGTATAATTGGTATCTGGACTGAGTGATGTCGCTTTTATGGTTTCGAAAGACGTTTCGGCAAAATAGCCAAGTAGTAAGGTTTGTGTGCCCGTGGACAAGGTTAGAGTATGCGTTTTGACCTGCAGTTGTAGTTACACAATTCATGCTTCCCCTTTCAGTTAACTTATTTCATTTTAACTAACTTCATGAAACAGAGTCCCTTGATGAGTTAGTCAAAAAATTCCCCCTTTTTTATGCAACCCGGAGATTCATTGTCTTTTAACAAGAGCTCACCACTGGTTCCAATCCTGCGTCAGAGGAATTTATTGCCCCATCCCCGTATTTCTCCTCATGAAATCCATTCTAATATTTCCTCCGGTATACTATACCTAGATGACAGGTATTCAAACCAAACTTTCGTATCCACTGCTCGTCCCGCTCATGCGTGCTACATACCTCGCCCACTTAGTGCTCCTTGAATTGCTGTCGTAATAATATTCGGTGAAGAGTACGAATCTGTGAAGTCTCACTATGCAATTCTTTTTCAACTTTCTGTCGCAACCTAGCTCAAGTCCAGATAGCCTAAGCGTGCTGTTCCGAAACACCTACAGTCGTAAGTTACTCGCACACCGTTCCCTTAATGTGACAGGCGACGTTTCGGAACTATACAAAACAAGTAAAATTATGGTTTTGTATTTTAATTCCACTTTTTTTAGATAACAGACGGCATTGCGAAAGGTTTTGGTAGCAGACGTTTGCAAATTTAACCCGATTTTGCTTTCTTCCTGGATGCAGTTTTGATTTGTTAGTGTCGTTCCAAATTATTTTAAATCGGTTGGCTGTTGTAAATCTGTATTGCACTGTGGGGACAACGCACGTCGAGGACAGTGCTTCTGCCTTTACTTCTCAACCAGCCTTACTCTTGCCTAATATAGTTTTTGTGTCCTTCGTTACGGCAGTTATGTTTACCCAGAAAATTATCAGCACAGACCAGAAATCTGACTTGTCCCGGCCAGTTCGAACATCTCTTGATTTTCTTGGACATTCGTAATGGCGTATTCAAAAAGAGAATTGAAGAGAAACTATGATAAGCTCTCCCCTTGCTACAGGCCCATTATGAGCAGGGCTACGAAACACACCAGCAGACTAGTTAGTATATAACTATGGTGGTAATGCAAGATTTCGAGTTCACATGGCGATGAATGTGGATATTACCGTCTTCTGGTATGTGACGCTTTGTAGTGTATATGTTTACCGACGTTTCGGAGAAATGTGAAGATGGAAGCAACGATTTTCTCCGAAACGTCTGTAAATTTGTACCAGGCTCTGCGCATCACATCCTAGAAAACGGTAATATTATAGTTACTGCCGTCAGAACCGCAGTTCAGAGGAAACATTAGTATGTCTCCTTCTGATGTGAGGCCTATCACTAGAAACTGCATTGCAAGATCTATCAGCCCTCACAACTCGAACCACAGACCTCTTGAATACGGAGGTGGGATTACGGTAGGTGGAAAGTTGAAAACCGTGTTTCTTGTTACGAGATGTGATCCATCCCAGATTGTCAGTCAGTGCTCTTGAGCTGTTGTTTGGAACTGTCAAGCAGTTCTTCCGTTCATCGATAGGCCTAGTATGATTCCAGGCTTATGAATCGAGCAGAAGAAGAACACGACAGCTATGTGTGTGGCAACCGAGGGTTCGTCTCCCTAATAACGCGATCCATCTCAACAGCCAGTGACCAATTCTTAACAAAAGACAGGTCAAAGGACGAGGATCGCTGACTGATACCAATTGTACAAGTACTATAGTTTGGAAAGAACAATGAACAGTCACTGAGAACAAATGCTGTAATACTTTTCAATAGAAAGAGTTAACTTGACGTTTTGAGTGCCCCGTGTTTGCGTAATAGATGTATTCAAAACTAACATTCATTTCGAAATTACATGACTTTGCTATGCAGGACATGAAATTAGCCTCATAAAAAACTTCGAACACAGGTCTCGAGAGGGTAGCCAATGAGAGCGTTCAAATCCACTCGTACGTCCAAAATTTACAGAAAATGGGCTGCTCCATATTTCGGAAGCAGCCAGTGAGATTTATTTAGGATACATTTGTAGAAATGCAGTGTGAATTTGTTTCACCTAGCCAAAAGGATACTTTTTTTGCCACTCGGAAGAGATGCGCTTGTGTTAGGATATACTTGTTAACTCTTCAAAGAGATAATTACCAGTACTTCGTGAATGTTACATGGAAGTAATTTAAAAATGTCCTTACCGCAAATTTAAACAGGTACATTCAGATAACAGCCAGCGTGTCGTGTTTCACATTTATGTAAATAGTAGACAAAAAAGGCTGTACTGAATAACAAGATAGATTTGTATTTCTACATTTATTAAACTGAGGCACGCGGTGGCGCAGTTGGTTGAGTCACTGCGCTACAAGCCGGAAGGTCACGGGTTCTTTTTCTGATGGTGTCATTGGGATTTTTCATTCACTTAGTCCTTCCAGCCGCAACATGGCGCTGGGGTCGACTCAGCCTCTAACAGAAATGAGTACCAGGAGTATCTCCTAGGGGGGTAAAGGCGGTCGGGGCGTAGGACTGACAACCTTGCCACCTTCATGTGCCAATTGTCTAGAAATACTGGGAGCCTCAACCTCCTAGAGCCCTCAGGGCCTGTCCACACCTGTATAGGGACTGCTTTATTTTTTAATGTATTAAACTAACATAAGAGAAATACCGATGAATCCTACCGGCCAAGACATAATTGGGCAACGCTGACACGGTTCCTTGAGGAAGAAGTTCGGCTCATTGCGTTTGGTAATTGTCGGAGACTAGGGTTAGACTAAGTAGCTTAAGTAGCACTGTCTTATGTAAAGAGAAGGCGCGTTAGAAGACTAATATCACGCCCGTCTCTTACTATAGGCTAACTTCTGGTTACAGTATCTGATCTTCTGCGTTTTTCGTATTCCCCTTTTGCTAGGGTATTAAGAAAGAAGGGAGGGAAATGATGTGAGGAACGAGGACCATAATTTAATTTCTGTTACAGGCAAGAGTTGTATACGTTTAGCATTGCGGCATAAGAATGGGCTTAATGTTTTATAAAGGTTTAATGCATCTACGTGGTATCTAATTGCTCACAGTTACTTGCAAAATCACCTTGAGAAGAAAAAGAAATATTTATTTTTGTTCATAATGGGGATGGAAAGAGGAATGACGTAAAGGAAAGAGTGAATTAGTGACAAATGTAGCTGTTCTCCAGCCTTCAGTCGGCTCATAATGCTGGAATGTTACCCATTGGCAGCGCGAAATTTCCAGTGTCGTTAAGTTTGTTGCTGTACGGTGCACAGTGCAATTGGAGTTACTGTGACAATGTAACGTGGCTAACACGACATCTGGATAGATTTTTGTGTTGGAAGACCCAGGCGTAGATGGGAGGATAATATTAAAATGTATCTTCGAGAAGTGGGATGGTGGGGCATGGACTGGATTGATATGGCTCAGGATAGGGACAGGTGACGGGCTCTTGTGAGTGCGGTAATGAACCTTCGGGTTCCATAAAACGCGGGGAATTTCTTGACTAGCTGACGACCTGCTAGCTTCTCAAGAAGGACTCTGCTCCATGGAGTTTTATCAGAGAATGGCTTTTGTCCTGGGAATGTGGAGTGACATCATTCTAAGGTTTCTTGCATAAACTGAAAAAAGGAGATGAAAATAAACGAAAAATAAGAATTGATCAGGAAATTATGTGCCTGAATTATTTGGCCTAGTGTATTGTCTGGTGTTTTCTGTTCGTGAGATTTTGTTTCGTTATGTTTCTCCGAAATTCTCTGATAAGAATGAAAATTGCTGTAACAAATGGGAAAGAATTAAGCCCGAGCGCCAACAAATACTTCTGTGCGCAGCATAGTTTAACGTACTGCTGGAAAAAAGTAAATCAAAATTAAAGTTTAAAATGTGTAAAAAGTAAAGTAAAAGTTATTCCTGTTCACAGCATGAAGGCATATGGGGAGTGGAGGTATAGCTCCACGCGTCTAACTTTGGCGCAAGGAGGAGAGTTATAATATATACTGTGTGTAAGAGTGAAGTGTAAACCTGCGTATACAGAACTATTCGAATTTATGTTTTCTGATGTGGATCAAGAATAAATTAAGCATGCCGTGAATGGTTATGGAAAATGCTGACTCTCTTGTCATTCCCTTAAAGCATGTTTAACTCTGTAGCAACGCAGAGCAACCTCTTATTGCACAAGAGCCCTTTTAAAATCCCTGAACCTTCCGCAGGCAGCAAATCAGTTGTTAACAGTAAAAGTCTTATTGTTTTGATAAAGTTTTTCCTATATTAAGGGATTAAGGAACTAAAGTTACTGTTAACTGTCAGTATTATTGCATTAAAATTTAGTGTAATAATAATAATAGTAATAATTAAAATTTAATTTATAAGTCTTACATTGTATTTAAAGAATGAAAGTACGACAGTGAGAAACTTGTCACTGTTTTTGGTCAGGGATAATTCTTGTATTAAATACACGTATTTTATTCTATAAGGTTCGATTCCCGATGGTGTTATTGGAATTTTTCATTGACATAATCCTTCCGGCCGCGCTACGGCTCTGGGGTCTACTCAGCCTCCTACAGAAATGAGTACCAGGAATATTTCCTGGGGGGTAAAGGCGGCCGGTGCGTAGGGCTGACAACCTTACCACCTTCATGTGCCGATTGTCTAGAAATCTGGGAGCCTCAACGTCCTGGAACCCTAAGGGCCTGTCCAGGCCTGTAATGGGATTGCTTTACCTTTTATTTCCATTCATAAAACGGTGACTGAAATGCATCTATACTAATTATTGTTAGAACACACTGAGAACTGAAAGAGTGTGGAGATGGTGCAGCTTACCACTTTGTACTCTTCTTACCCCTACCACTTTAAGCCTTCCAACATAGATATCCCCATGCAATTTGCACGAAGCCCATTACAACTTAAATATTATTAATCTATTTAAGCGAGTCCGTCGGGCCGCAGGTTGCCTGTCACTCCTGTAGCTTTTCTTTGTGTTTGTCATTGCAGTCGATTTATAGGACGAGATTTTAATTTTCAGTTACGATTCTGAAGTTTTTCTGTCGTCTAAACGTAACAACTACAAATACTCGATACAGTCGATATTTTACAGGAACAGATTTGTACTTATCTGCAATAAAGGAATATCGAGTGTAAAATTACAACGTAGTCTTATACGGGAAACTGTAATTCCGTCTTTACATGTAAATAGTAAATGTTACAATGGGAATGCGTCAGAGTCGCGTGATAGGCCCAGTCTGGGTTATAAAAACGTAGCCTGCAATATGCCGTAACTGTCACAACTTTCCGAAGATGTCCTGCAAAGTAATTTCTTAATGCATGTCAGCTGTAGGAATGTGTTGAGCATTCACGAGAGCTTTGCTATGCTTACGTAACTAAGAACAGCATTAGGCCTACCGAATGGAAATGAGGTAAATGGTGAAAGTGGGAAGTTAATCAATACGGGGAACGCTTGTTGTTGTTATTGATGCAAAAGCGTTATCTGTTGTTACTTTTTGTTTTCAAAAACAGGTTAGATGGAAACAACAATCTTGTTGCAGAATGGTAATTCAGGCCTGAATGTGTTTGAAAGGAAAAGTGCTTATGAAATACTTCGAAGTTAGAAGGATGTATATAGTTCGGTAAGTGAGCACTTCAGAGTGTTTGTTAACGAGGAATTTAGGGATTTAAGCACATTACATATTACCCCTTCTCTAACGTGAGGATGTGGGCCGGAATAGCGTAGTCGGTATAGCGACTCGCTACGGGCTGGACGGTCCGGGGATCGAATCACGGTGGAGGCGAGATTTTCCGCACCCGTCCAGACCGGCCCTGGGGCTCACCCACCATGGGTACCGGGTCTCTTTCCCGGGGGTAACGCGGCCGGGGCGTGGCGTTGACCACCCACCCCTATCTAGCGCCGAGGTTAAAGAAAGAGTAGAGCTATACCTCTACTCCCCCTCTGGGCCTCCATGGCCTGTTCTAGGGTGAAATTTACCTTTACCTAATGTAAGGATTGTGTGACCTAGGACATATGGGCTGGTCACGTAGATAAGGCAAGGAATGTAAGTTGGTAGGTAATACTGTTTATTAAAATCCAACTAAATACACTTAATTAGGATAAATACACCTTGTTATTTTATATCACAGTCTCTCCGACATATTTCGGCTCATACCGAGCCATTATCAGGGAGACAAATACAAGGGAACATATGTATGACATGACTAACTAACTAACTCCATGGAGCAGAGTCCTTCTTGAGAAGCTAACAGGTTGTCAGCAAAGAATCAGTCCAGGTCCGAGGCTCTGTATGGTGTTTCGTAACATGGTCATTTTTACGGTGAGGAGTTGTTAGCACCTCGCCCAACCCCCAAGCTGGAGGACCACCCCTTGTCGGCTGTCCGCGACTGATGTATGACATGACAATCACATATTGAACTAAAAGCAATAAACATAAACTATATCTGATTCCGCTACATCATGTGTACAGAGACGCATGCGTAAGTGCTCTCTAGTATAATTGTAAACTCCTACGTATTTTCCCTTGTATTTTTCTGCCTCATGGTGGCTCGGTTTGAGCCGAAACTTGTCGGAGATTCTGTGATACAAAATAGCATGGTGTATTTATCCTAATTCTATGTGTTTAGTTGGATTTTAATAAACAGTGACAAAATACACGGACAATGCAAAACATTAAGATTGACAGGAAGTAGTCTGGTAAATGAGAAATTTGAGGATAATATTAAATTGGATCTTAGGTGGATATGTTGTGAGGAAATAAGTGAGTGGTGCGGACGATGTTCGTGTCTGTTGCCAGGCTGCCATATTGGAGGTGCTGAATATTGGTTCTGCTGCTGGTGTTGGTCTCATTGTCGTGTTCAGTGCCTGACTTAGACATTAGATACACTGAATATGCGGGTTATGCTGCCACTGTTAGATAGGGTTATGGTATTGCCAAATGCCTGACATTAGCGGTGTTGAATATTCTGCTTCTGCTAATAATGCTGTGTGAGTTCACAATTGTGTCCAGTGCTTTACTTAGACATGACGAGGCGCTGAACATTCGGTTGCTGTTACCAGTGTTATATAGGCTTGTGATCGTGCTGGGTGCCTGAACGTTAGAGGCTTTCAGTGTTCTGGATCTGCTACTAATGCTGGGTGAGTTAGTGATCGTGTCTTGTGCTTTACTTAGAAATTAAGAGGCGCTGAACATTCGGTTGCCTCTATCAAAGTTATATAGGCTTGTGATGTTGCTGGGTGCCTGAACGTTAGAGGTGTTCAGTGTTCTGGATCTGCTACTAATGCTGGGTGAGTTAGTGATCGTGTCTAGTGCTTTACTTAGAAATTAAGAGGCGCTGAACTTTCGGTTGCCTCTACCAAAGTTATATAGGCTTGTGATCTTGCTGGGTGCCTGAACGTTAGAGGTGTTCAGTGTTCTGGGTCTGCTACTAGCCCACGATCCTGTCCAATTCCTGGCTTGGACATTACAGGCTGTGAACATACAGGCTGTGCTATTAATGTTAAACAACATGATGTTGATAGTGTCTCGCGTTGAACATGGTTCAGCTACTAATGTTGGGTAGCCCTAGCAGTCTGACCATGTGATTCTTCGAACAAGGAACAAGGAGCCTTCGTAAAGTGCTGGAATGTGGTAGATGGGCTAAATTATGCAGTGCACAGTAGCGACAAGGTCTCCATAGAGCGCCCCACTTTCACAAATATTTCCTTTCATTGAAAACTCTTTCACAAAACTTGACTCTTCCACCGTGTAGTGAGCATCATGAACTGAAAACAGAGGGGGAGGGAGTGTTTCTCGACAGTGTATTCCAGGCAGGCAAGCACAGCAGTAGCATTATAATACGAGAACTTTATGCGAACAGAAGAAAAAAGATGAGCAACACTGAAAATGTTTTCCGCAACAATAAACACAGAGACCTAGAAGAACAAGCACAATAAAAAGTTTTCTCTCCTGCAAGAGTTCAAGCGGCAGTGAGTATTATATACAAATAAAGAACACTCCTCTCTCCTTCACCCTTCGCTTTCTCGTTCTTATAATCTATTTAGGATTAGCCATGCAGAATGAATCCCAAGAAAGCTACTGCTGCATAGACTATTGGGAGGATGATCATGCTGATGATAATTACGATGACGAAGAGAATGACAGTGGTAATAATGACGATTATGATAGTCCTATGTAGGTCTATATTTCAACATCATATATAAGGATGTGTTGTTTTAGAAAGCGCATGTGGAAAAGTAATGTATTTTAGATCTACAAAATTGCGATTAGCACTTGCTTCTAGAGACGGAAGCCGTCTTTTCGCACGGTCGACAGACGTCTCAAAACAGGCATCGGTACCGTTTAAACTAGAGGCAATTACCCTCTACATCACTTTTCATTATAACCATTTCACATTTGCTGTGTTCTAAAAATAGGTTAGAGAAACTGAAAACTCTTTAAGTATGATGTACCACGAAAAGACATTATTTAAATTAGTAAAAGCATTCTATTTATGACGCCAAGACCAGGGACACGGTCTGTATTATGCTGTGTCTGTCAAATGAGCATCAGTTGGTTCAGGAAATAACTCATTGCTGTAGTTTATGGGCCTATGTACGAGTCAAGAGATGGAGTAATTCTATATTTTGTGTGAAATTAAAGCTGATATATAGTCCATTACGTACGATATAAAACACTAAGTACGTCAAACGACCAGCCCAACGTCACGGACTGGCACAAGTAAACATGTATTTTAAACCTTCCTATAAAATTTACTGCTTGGTTCATCACCATGTGATCTCAACAGATGTGGTTAAACTGAGAGGTGTTTGCTGTGTTGAAGGACCGCTTTCAGAGTGGGGAGGAGTTTAAGTGTTTGAACTTCCACCCAAATGTTTTATTGTTGGGCCGGGATAGCTCAGTCAGTATAGCGACTGGATGGTCCGGGCATCAAGTTCCGGTGGGGGCGAAATTTCCCGCATCCATGCAGACCGGCCCTGGGGACCACCCAGCCTCCTGTACAGTGGGTACCGGGTCTCTTTTCCCGGGGGTAAAACGGTTAGGGCGTGTTGGTGATCACCCACCCCCTTATAGACCGAGATTAAACCCCAAATTTCATGTTAGGGGTGTCCTTTATAGGGACAGTAACAGAGTGAAATCGCCATAGTGTTGCAGCCCGCCGACATTTCCTAACTTGTTACATAATTTTACAGCTGAGACTCTTTATTCCATGCATTTCCAATAAGACAATGCTAATTTTTGCAACCTTCTTTATCGAATAACGGTGGTGGTGGTAGTAGTTAAGTAGTAGTAGTAGTAGTACAGGTGAATTTTGTCGCTGGCGGTGGGGGTGGGAGAACTAGTTAGACCTTCAGCAAACTTCCAGCATTTCTAGGGTATGAGACAGGCAGTGAGTTACCAGGTTCACGTTACATAAATGTATGTAATCAACAAATACTGATTGATTGAGGGTGGGTGACCGGGTCTGTGCGAAATGTCACTGAGTGCCTCCAAGCTTGTTTGATTGTAATGAGGAACAGTGCGTTGGTCTGTTGAGCATCTGAATAAACAGCATTTTATTATTTTCCTGTACCCAGATCTACAACGAGAGCAGACATTTTCTTGTAATAATTTCAAGGTTAGGTTTTCATAGGAACAATTTCAGATTTGGAAACATACACTTGTTTGGACGGTCCGGGGTTCGAATCCCGGTAGGGGAGGAGATTTGTCTTCTCCCCAAAACGTCCAGACCGGCTCTGTGGCCCAGCCATCCTTCTGTTCAATGGGTTCCGGGGTATGGCGGTCGGGGCGTGAAATTAACCACTCATTTTCATGTAGTGCCGAGTGTAGGAATGAGTAGAGGTGTGTCTCTATTCCCTGTACGTACCTTTGTGGCGTTAACAGGGAAAACTTTGGCTTTTTTTTTTTTTTCAAATTTTGTGACGTCTTTTACCTGACATCTGCGCTCTTCTGGGATATTACGCGGCGTTGTGTGGTAATTCTTTACGGATGTTTCCGGACAACATGTCGATCCCATCTTTACGGGTCAAGAGTCCTGACACGTCCCGAAACGTCGGTAAACAATTACCACACGACGCCGTGTAATATCCCAGAAGAGCGCAGATCTTATCAGCATCGCGGCGGAAGCCTAAAATCAAGGTCTTTTACCTGGACAAAAACTTCTAAATATTTTGTACAAAATAACAATTTGTTGAATTCTTTAAGGTGAAGGTTTTTTTACATTATCAGTCTAGTATTTTAACATTGACGTAACCACAAGCAGTCATGTTTTGGGGCTGTTTGTGGATCGGTTGATGAGTGGACGAACTGACATATTCCTGCTGGTAAAATATGTTTCTCCCGTACTGGATATTATGTCTGTTTTGGTACACTTTTTTACTCAAGAAATTAACGAATAACGCACTTCTAATAAAAAGAAACGAGGAGTATAATGATCAAGTGCAGCACTTCTTGCACTGTTAGCCGCCGACACTTTATTTCGGTTTATGAAGCGAGAAGTAGAAATAACCAGCCACCGGCCGTCTGCTCCCAGAACCTCCTCAGATGACTGTCAGATCTGCTGTTTATCCTCTTAGTCCTCGCCACAGTTTTACACATCTTTTTAATTCTTAATTCTCTCTCTCTCTCTCTCTCTCTCGATCTTTCTCTTTTATAGTCCTCACAAAACGCAAGCTGCAAATTCTGACCTAAGCCATGACTGTGTTTTTCTTACTGTGAATATTAAACCGGGCCCAGCAGTAAATCACATCCAGATTTTTTTTCTTTTCCACTTCATACAAACTAAGGATTTGAAGTCGGTATTTCCTAACACTCTACCCTACCATCATGTAGATGTAGATGTAACTGACAGAGTGTTAATTTTAATTAATAACTCTGCAGAATTAAGAACAGAAAGTTACTGATGGCTTGTCTGTCGACGGTGGGCCAAACAACGGAAGTAAATAATGACGTCTTTTCGGTAGACACTGCAGCATGGCTGCGTGGTGGGCCGTGTTGCTGGGTTAGAAACCTTTGGCCAGCCGAAGTCTGAGGAGTGACCATGAGACAAAAGACGTTGTATTTGTCTGACTGAAATGCTTTGCGGCGACCTTTTTCGAGGAAGGCATATAAAAGCTGGTCCCACGATATGACAAGTGCCTTATTTAAATGGCAACTTTGTGGAGAACTAGTTTAATGTAGGTACCAGCGTGCTGCAATAAAGATTTTTTTAAAAAGTTCTTTAAATGCTTTTTACAACCAACCGGTTCTTACTTTCTGGACGCGCTACGTATATCGGCATGAAACTCTGAATGTTAACTTATGCCTTCCACTTGCAGGTACATTGAGGAAATAAATGGGATAAACTAATGTACCTTACATACAAAGATTCAGCCAGTACCTCACAGAGAACACTGTGCTTCCAGTAGAAAAACAAGCCAGTGAATGCTGTGTAGGGAAATAATTGTTGTTCATTCTGATAACGATACGGCACACATAAACACACTCTGTGGGCTGAATGCAGAGGTTTTAATGTTAAACCTGGCGGTATATATTGGAACGACGAGGTTTTAAATGGTAGAACATAAAATCGTGTAACATACATTTATTAATTAATAATAGTTTCGTTCATAAAAGAATCTGCTGATAAGAAAATTACAGGAACAGTTACTTACAGTGTATTTTACGAGAGATTCAAAGTGTTGGTGAAAATTATGGCAAGTTAGTGTATTCATTGCGGCGTACTATAATGTGGCACTCCTGATGTCGTTGCAGTATTGCCATGAAGTTCCATCGGCCATTGCAGCTCTGAGGTTTGATTTATTTAATTTCATCACATACACATCATACACAGATCTAATGAAAGCCCTGTGGCTGGAAAATAACAATATGTGACAAGCAGAGGACAGTGCCATGCCAAGACGTTGCGTGTGGGAAGTCCAGACCAATGGTCACTCGCTGAAGAATACAGCATTTTGGCTCGTTAACTTTTATGGCGGGATATATCATCCAGTGGACACTGCCGTCTGCATAACCCGACGGTCACAGCGCCGGAAGTGACACGCGAACGTCTTTCATAGCCTTCTGTAACCTCGATCAGTTGGCGCTACTTCCTTTATAAAGTGCCACATTTATTTTTGTCTAATGCTTCACGAATAAAGTAAATCTGTAAGCCATAATGCAGGAAAAGTAAGATTTATTACAGTGTTATGCGGTATTATGAATTTAGAAAAAAGGAACGCAGTCGTAGACAACGTAGTTCATTTACAGTAAGTTAGAAATCAAAGTTCGGCTAACCTCCGACATTTACTCGCGAGATATATCGCTTATTACCCGTAGTTGTTTTGCAGCTGAGGAGCACAGTGACTTCATCTGTCCTGCAGTGTCTGCTGATTGAACAATTGAAGTTAGCGCTTGTACTGCTACCCGTAACACAGTAAGGTTTCTTTAAGGAAAAATATTATAGAAAGGGATTTTTCTGATTAGAAAACCCCAAAGAAACGCCTTCAAGGACGTTTTTAAAGGAAAGTGCTGTTCAGAATGGTCCTGTATGCAGAACAAGGTTTCGTTTTGCAAACATTTTTCTGAATGATTGCAAATTCGACGAAGCACGTTGAACTCAATAGAGGAGATCAGTGAACAAATTGTTCTGCCGGATCTCCATCACGTTCAGCTAGATTATTTTACTTGTATCTGTCGTAAGCTACCCTAGGCTGTCCACTGAATTAGCTGTGTCCGGTCTCTTGTTAGGTTTGCATTTGCACAGTATGCCTACGTTTGAAAAAAATGAGTGTAAGAATAAATTGGTCTTATTTTAATTTGTACCTTTATCAGATGGGTGATCAAATAGTAGAGGGTGATATTTTGTGACATGTAGTGACACGTGAGGAGATGAAGAAACTTGTACAAAATTTTGTTCAGAAAACATATCTGTGTACCTAGGCCTAGACATGACACTGTGCGAGTGGATGTTACTCCTCTGAAGACTAAAACAAGTGTGAAGCGTGCAGAGGTAGCGAATGTACTGAGAGGCACTGTATTTATTACAGTGGGGGGGGGGGGGGCGACAAAATTTACTGCTCTGAAGGTTCCCAGGTAATGCACGTTTGTCATTCTGGTAATGATAGGCTGGAGGCGAGGTAGGGCGCTGAGAAGTGAAGAAGTTTAGAATTTGGGCTGAACTTCTAATGTTGTTTAATTCTGTAACTGGAAGACTGCATTATAACGAATCTGGAAGACCGACTTCCTTCTGTCAAACATTTGTTGGTAAGAGTTTGGGAATATAATGTAGAAATATATCAGATCTTCATTCACTTCCAGAAAGCCTACGATAGCATAGGAAGAGGTAAATTATTTGAAATAATGAAATTGTTTGGAATCCCAAATAAATTGATAAGATTAATAAAAGCAATAAAGGGAGACTCGACTATCATGTTAAAATGATGGCCAATGATGACTGATGGTTTTAAGGTATGAGATGGGCCAGCACCCACCCTCTTTAATATAACATTGCAATATGTAATAAGACAGCTGTCAGTACAAGTCAGTTCAACGTTATTTTACAAATCGGTACAACTAATAGGATTTGCAGACGACATTAGCATCATGGGAAGACGAAAGGAGCAATTTCTGAGGTATGCGAAGAACTGAAGACGAGAGAGAGAGAGAGAGATCAAAAGAAGTAGGGCTCAACATCAATGTTGAAAAACAAAAGCAATGGTACAAAATAGGAAAACAAGATGAAGAGAGAAGAGAAGTAGAAGTGAAATATTGACAATTAATGATCAGGAAGTTGAAGTTGTTAGGAGTTTCAAATACCTAGGAACTGTAATCAATAATGCTAATGATGAAACTGAAGAAATTAAAGCTAGAATTCTGATAACGAAGCCTTTTTTTTTCTTCCGTGGCGCAACAGCCCCTTAGGGGGCCAGGGCCTCCTCATTATCGAAGCTTCACGATCACACTCATACACATCGCACTCGGCAGGACTCCCCTGGACGAGTGATCAGCCCGACGCAGAGACCTGAACCTGAAAAACACACAACACTCACAAGAGACAGACATCCATGCCGCCGGCGGGATTCGAACCCGCATTCCCAGCAAGCCAGCGGCCACAGATCCACCCTTAGACCGCGCGGCCACTGAGATATATATATATAATATGTAATATATAATATTCAATTTACAAGTTAACACAACCTGGCGGGCCGCGGTTGGAGAACCATTTATTAGTATTTAGCTTGTCGAATGGTTAGTTTATTAGGTTGTGAGTTAACAGGTCAGTTATTTGGTATTGTCAGTCAGTTGCTCTGTACCTTTTTGAGTTAGCCGGTCAGTTGATTAAATCATTGGTTTGTTAGTCATTAAATTTTTTATTTAGTTGATTGACAGGTCACTGGTTAGCCAGACAGTCAATTAGTGATTTAGTGATAAATTGCCTGGCTACTTAATAGCCGGCAAGTTTTGCCAGTAAATTAGTTGGTTACATCGTCGGCCAGTCAGTCTCTGCTTCAAAGCCACGATACCTTATCGTTAGTATTAATGGAAAGGAATCAGTGGCTGAATATTAACCAACGAAATGCATCTTCACTATCAAATTTTAATACTAGTATATAACTTTTCCCGATATATGTTTCGGTCAACCTTTGACCATCATCAGGGGGTACAGACTACATTTGCTTACGTCCATAAGTTCACTGTGTCATCACAAATTATCGTTCGATATCCACGTAGTTTGTACCCCCCTGATGATGGTCAAAGGTTGACCAAACATATGTCGGGAAAAGTTATATACTACTATTAAAATTTGATAGTGAAGTTGCATTTCGTTGGTTAATATTCAGTGAGTTTAAAATGCACGGTGAAGGTCATATAAAAGGAATCAGTGGCGTTTAACATGTTATATTTTGTGGCTCAACCAATTCTGTAGACCAGGTTTTCATTCTACAGAACAGTGAATAAAGCAAGGCTGCAGAGCTTCGTTCCCTAAACGCGGCTGTGTGGCAGAATAACTCTTCCATTTTTTGTGGTCTGGGCCAGGATTGATGGTGTTGATCGAGCCTGTCCCTAGAGGAGCGTGAGATCAAACAAGTTCCTACCGGAGACGAGATGTGATGACCAATGTCTACCTTGCAGCCACTCTCCCTGTCTGCACCCTAGAGAAATGTCCATCTCTGTGATAAAAATAAGACCTTCAGTCGCTCGCTCGCTCTTTGCCGACTTATTCCCCCGACTATGACATGCACGTTCTCGCTCAGTGACATGTTGTTGACTGCGAAGTGTAGTGCAGTAATGCCTCGCACAACGCGGTTTTGACTACGCGCGTTTGAATACAAATAAATAAATGGGAGGAAAAAATTGCCGGACGAAGAAAATCTAAATACACGCGGATAAACGTGGGCGTGACATACTCAGCCGCCGCGGAAGATGGCAGCATCAGCTACCCAAGCACTGGTAGTGTTCAAAGATGTATGAATTTAAGCGATGGAGTGTGGGTTCATAAGCATCCGTGATCACGTAACCTGCTTTTCCATAAGGAGCTGGCGCAGTGCGGTTTTCCCAACACGCCGTGATCGCTCCTTCTGACCGCTGCGTTAGACGACTGATTATTTTAATTCGAGCACAGTTCAGTCGGTACCTCAGTTTCACTTTCCGTATTGGGAATTAATGTAGTCCTAAACGCGTCTAGGGAATGCGTTTTAATGAGCTATATTACCGAATTCGAAAATATTTCTAACCCTTTCCATACGCTTATACTGCCTGACTTCCCAATTCGGCTACTTGGAGATATATCATGAGTATAACTTACCTAGAAAGTCGGTAAAAAACATTTTGTACGTGTCAATAAATAAAACTTGGCAACGGCAGAAGTTTGGGCTCATACCGAAACAAAGTCATACAGTCGGAGTATGAATAGTGCCGATCCCGGTGGCCGCGCGGTCTAAGGCGTGGTTCTGCGGCCGTTTGCTTGCTGGGAGTTCGGGTTCGAATGGTGCTGGGGACATGGATGTCTGTGTCTTGCGAGTGTTGTGTGTTGTCAGGTGAGGTCTCTGCGACGGGCCGATCACTCGTCCAGAGGAGTCCTACCGACTGTGGCGTGTGTGTGTGTGCCCTTGAGTGTGAGCAGGTGCAACCATAACCCTCAACACCTACAATGAGTAGGTAGAAGAAGTCAGACTATGAAGCATAAGAAAAGAAGAAGTTGAAGGTGATGACATAGTTGAGGTTAAACAAAGAAATATACCACGGATTTGTATAATTACACATTAATGTGTATATCATGTTATGTGCACCATGCAGTTTGGGTACCGGAACGATAGTAGCGTCACAGCTTGTTATCTGGAGACTCAGAACCTTCTGAGTGTAGTGGCATGGCTGTCAGTGTGATTATTAAATTTTAGGCAAATTACGTTGGTCTGCAACCGGCTCTCTTTAGTTGTAATGTGCTAAACCCACTTCATCGATCGGACTAAAAAACATAAAAATGCTAAGTCGGAATGTACAGTTTGCAGGTTCGAATAGAAGCCCAATTCGTCACATCACGTCTGGCTTCCGTATGTGGATGATGGGGTATTGTGTTTAGAGTTGCGAGTGATTATCAGAAAAGACTTACTTTTCACTTCGCGGTCCAAGTCCCACTACTTGAGCTGGAAAGTGGAGGCAGAAAGCTCCTGTGAAACACCGTATTTACCACCCGACACGCCGTTGTATCCTAGAAGACTTGAATCTTCTGAGGCCAACTAATGGGACCAAGTTCTTTAAACATCGGCGTAGTTAAATTTTGGGTTAGTTCTTCCCATTTTTTGGTTTCGTTTTAGTTTATTTTACGGGGCCGGGATAGCGTAGTCGGTATAGCGACTCGCTACGGACTGGACGGTCCGGGATCGAGTCCTGGTGGAGGCGAGTATTTCCGCACCCGTCCAGACCGGCCCTGGAGCCCACCCATCCTTCTGTACAATGGGTATCGGGTCTCTATTCCGG
This sequence comes from Reticulitermes speratus, assembly GCA_021186555.1. NCBI lineage: Eukaryota > Metazoa > Arthropoda > Insecta > Blattodea > Rhinotermitidae > Reticulitermes > Reticulitermes speratus. The sequence goes on along the minus strand of JAJKFL010000003.1, from coordinate 30,232,276 downwards.
GGATAAAGCTGCGGGGCGTGGTGTTAACCTCCCACCTCCATCTAGCACAGAGGGTAAAGAAACAGTAGAACTATACCTCTAATTCCCCTCTGGGCCTTCATGGCGTGTTGTAAGGTGAACTTTACCCTTTACTTTACCCTTCGTTTATTTTCAAATTCACGTTGTTTGAAGTTTCCAACAAACTTTTGTGCTGGTCTCTATTTGTTTATTATTTCTAAAGGATTTTCATGAAACTTGGAGTGTGACTTTTTTAGTTGTAGGAGCATTACGAAGTTTATTCACAACCGTAACATCGTTTATTTTATTCTGAAGGCACGACGCTTAGGACATAAACGAATAGTTACATTTGTGCATACGTACATAGTGAATGCTGCAACATATGTTAATGAAACTGAACATTTGACGCTTCCATTAGGAACGAGTCAAGTATTCTTTCCGAAACGCGTGTTCCTCTGAAGTTCAGTACTCAACAAAAATTTCTCCAAACGTTTCTTGATCAAGTAGTTAAGGTAAAATGGCAACAGATGTCGCATGCTTCCAGATACAGCAGTTTTAGAAAAAGGACAAGATTTTAGACACTTTGCACATGTATTTTAAGTACAAATAAGATAACAGAAAATATTCTGAATTAACTTCGTAAACTTGTTGCTTTCGACTAATTTAAACTACTCATCATTCATGATATACAGTGATCCCACGGCCAACGTGGGAGTTAGGGGGAGTGATCACGGCGTGTTGCACAAAACCGCGTTGCGCAGAATTATCATAGGAAAATAAGGTTACGTGAAGGCAGATGTTTATGGACCCCGCCGGTCACTTAAAACACAGTGCTTGGTTAGCTATGCTGCCATCTTCGCGGCGATTAAGGGAGTTTATCCGTGTGTATTTATATTTTTCAGCTTTCGTTAAATTTTTCTTCATATATAGTGTTTAATTATTTTCAACCGCGTAGTCAAAACCGTGCTGTGCGAAACCATGTTGGGTGAGAGTTAATGTAAGTGTATAGATAAACTTGGACGTTTGCATTTCCGTGTGTGAAGCATGCTAATGACCGCTCAGACATATACATCAGATGTTCTGACTTCGAATATGCCAGTATATCATGTAGAAAAGTTACACATTTTATAAATCGAACAAAAGGTGTAATTAACACGTGCAAGAAAATATTATATCTCGGTCGGAAATAAAGAAATATCCAGCAAGGAAATCCTGCAAGAGGTGGATTGGATGTTGATGGATCGCTTCTCACAAGTGTAGGCGGACACGAGCAAGGAATACGGTGACATTTTCCATTAGTTGCTGTCCCCGCCAGTGCAAGTCGCCACAGTCAATCAATTGAACAACCTGCAGAGCAGTGGCGGCTTCTTCTGACAGCAAATGTTGAGAATGATTGGAAGACGTCTAGAGTAGCCGTCATTATGTGGCCAACGAAGCGTCAGTAATAGGCTGAACAGCATATGTAGGCCTATCGGAAACATATGTAACAGTACTTACTTCTGTCTGCATGTGGGAACAACATGCCAAGGCTGTGGTAAAACTGTAAGGGAGGCTATAACGTGGAAGCAAAAAGTTTCGTGTGAGGTGCTTTGTGATGTTTAAGCCTACTGTAAAGTAAATATTAGTCCTGGAAGGGTGATTAAATTAAGTAGGATTAAATGGGCGAAAGAAGCAATTTTGCATTAGCGTAACGCTAGCCACTTCTGTTGGGTAGGAGGCCGGTTCATATCTCAGCTGCGGCATGATTTACTCGTATATCTCCAGTCTTCTCTAGGTTTTCCCGCGTTCCTGCAGGCAGTCGCAGAAAGGCTACCCAAAATTATATCATGCATTCTTTCTTCCACATCATTTCCAATTCTGTGGGCGTTATTTATAATCCTATTGGTGGTTTAGTTAAGTAAATAGATAAAAATAAGTGAGGTCGGCGGAACATGTAGCACGCATTGGAACAAGTGTAGTGCATAAAAATTGTAGTCAGACTTTGAAAGTGTGTAGTAGAAGAATGGGATATGGGTGTGTGGACCGATTTGTTAGGCTCAGGATTATTGTCGGGCCGTTTTGAACACGGTACTGAACTTTCTTGTGCCGTAAAAGACGGGAAATTTCTTCAACACCTGTGATACTGTCTGTTTTTGCAGTAGAGCTGTTCTGTATGGAGTTGTCTAAATTTATTTGTTGCTGTTATATTGTCTAGCACTGCTGTTTCACACTCGGTAGCACGCCATTCCAAAAATTCAACCAAATTATTTTCCGTTCGTATTCCTTCGCTTCGTAATCTTGACGGCACCACGTGTGTGAATACATAGCTGTAGCCTAAGTGTGAAATTCCAACTGTGGCTTTGCTTTCCCCTAAATGCAAAGACGAATTGACTAGCTTGTGTGGAAATGCAGTAGCACTTAATGAAATCTCCATGTTACTAATGTAACAGTTCGTAGTGTCAGCAGCAGCTGCACTAATGTCATTAAAACATCAAAGCATGAACGGGGCGAAATGTTGGATAATTGGTTAACACCGATTGCTACAAATGAAATCTTTCATTTCAGATGGAACATCGTTCTGCTTGTAGTGTTGCTGTGCACGTAGCATGGAGATGCGCTAAGAACATCGCTATTAGATCATGTCGACTCATGTACCAACGACCATCAGGACTCGCGTTTTGAAGCCAATAGCTGATACCAGGAATGTCAACCATGTAGAAAGAGTTTGCAAGGTGTCAGTGGGGAAGCTATGAGACCCTGACGCCAACCCTCCAACTCGCACTTTCAGAGCCTTGAAATTTAGACCACAAAGACCACGAAAGCGAAACCACGTTTCCCAGAACGCCTCATTCCACCCACCCTTACCCTCATCATATCCCCCCGTCCCAAAAGCGACCTATTTACACGAACCTGAAATTGGGAAGCACTTCGGTTGCTAATAGACGACAGTAATATAGTTTGGATCTAACTGTAAGATTCTGTTCTTCTTATAACATTTTCTAACCATCTTTCCTGAATGGCTTCTTATTCCGTTTGTTTCTGGTTCTAGTAGTGTCGGCCAGGCGTGCATAAATCCCAGGCGTCTAAATTGTGTACGGCGGCTCAGCTTTTTTGCGGTTTTTCCCTTAAATACAAAAGTCTGTGGTTTCATGTGCACCGGGCTGAAAGCGCTGTATGTAAGTGAAGTTCCCAGGTCACTCCAGAAATACTCGTATGGGTCCTCAGCATGGAGCTTGCTTCGAAGCACTTTTTGACGCCTGGAATTTGGACGTAGCTCATAGAGTTTTGGAAAGGAGATGTTAAAATGCAGGTGGCTGTGCCTGACTTACATTATTCCGCACTGTCATTTGTGACAGCTTCACGCACTTCTGAAACTGACCACAGCGCGTCCCAGCGCTTCGTGTTGTGTTAAAGTAATACAGTAATTTCCATGTTTGCGTAACATCAAAATTTTGACATGAGGTTGAGGCGAAGAAGGTCGTATTCAGTTGATATATTGCGACACACCATTACATTATGTATTACTGTCCATTAAGACGCTATCATTTCCACTTGAATATCGTCGTAGTGACTGTGCTTTATTCCTTACGCAGTTCCTTGACATTGCCAAGTCTGTTTCAAATAAGAGATAAAAGACATTTCGAAACTTGACCTGTCTTCAGGCGGTTGGCTGCCATTAAGCTGACTAACTAACTAACTACATGGAGCATAGTCCTTCTTGAGAAGCTAACAGGTCATCAGCTAGTCAAGAAATTCCCCGCGTTTTATGGAACCCGAAGGTTCATTACCGCACTCACAAGAGCCCGATTAAGCTGACAGATTTTTTAATATCTTATTTTTCTTTAAGGCTAGTGACTACTGTTTGATTCGAACCCTGGATCTTTTGAATAGTAGATTAGTTCGCCAGTCACCGAGGCTGTCACAGAGTGTTTGTAGTTATACAACATACGTAGCTCTGTACCGTAGTTAGCCACTTGTCTCTTTTGGACTGTCTGTTTCTATCTCCTACTTGCATAATGCTACCTTAAAATGTAAAACGCAAAGTCGTCCCTCGGCACGCCATGAAGGCATATAGGCGGACTGAAGGTACAGCGTCACCAGTTTTAACCTCTGCAATAGATGGTGAGTGTTCAGCTTCATGCCTCGGCTTCTGTACTCCTGGGGAAGGCGCCACTGGTATCCGTTGAATAGGCGGATGGTTGGGTCCCATACCCAGTCTGAACGCTGTGGACAAGAGAAACACCTCTTGCGTGATTTGACGTTTTTACAGTAGTGTTGCTTGACGATTCAAGTCTCGGGGTTTTTACAGCAATGTTGCTTGAAGATTCAAGTCTCTTGGGGTTTTTACAGCAATGTTGCTTGAAGATTCAAGTCTCTTGGGGTTTTTACAGCAATGTTGCTTGAAGATTCAAGTCTCTTGGGGTTTTTACAGCAATGTTGCTTGAAGATTCAAGTCTCTTGGGGTTTTTACAGCAATGTTGCTTGAAGATTTAAGTCTCTTGGGGTTTTTACAGCAATGTTGCTTGAAGATTCAAGTCTCTTGGGGTTTTACAGCAATGTTGCTTGAAGATTCAAGTCTCTTGACGTTTTTACAGCAATGTTGCTTGAAGATTCAAGTCTCTTGGGGTTTTTACAGCAATGTTGCTTGAAGATTCAAGTCTCTTGGGGTTTTTACAGCAATGTTGCTTGAAGATTCAAGTCTCTTGGGGTTTTTACACAATGTTGCTTGAAGATTCAAGTCTCTTGGGGTTTTTACAGCAATGTTGCTTGAAGATTCAAGTCTCTTGGGGTTTTTACGCCCTGCCGAATGTAAATAGTTACCGACGTTTCGAGATTCGAATCTTCAGAACAATCTCATGCCCTGTCGGGTATCGAACCACGATTATTCGTTTGTCCAGTCAGTAGCTAATATCCAGTAATTTTTTTAAAGAATATATTCGAATTACGTACTTCACGTATAAGATCTGTGACTAGTAAATGGATTCTTGGATACGTATTTTAGCGTAGTCTGTAGTTCACCCCTCTCAGTCTTTCTATTCTCCCAAGAGGAGCAGGCTCTCGATGCCAGATTTTATTTTCCAACGGCGGTGACTGAAATTAATGTCGTGTGGAATATTACGTCATGTTGTCTGATAGATGTTAGAGGAAACAGGTTCCTCTGAAACGTCGGTGAACGTCTTAGAGACTAAATGTGTCACATCCCAGAAGACAGTTGTCGTAAGCGTTTAATTCTTCGATTTCTTTTTAGCATCGAAAAGTTGTTTCGTACGCTGCAGGTTTTAGATGCGCCGCTATTTAAACTGCAGGCAAATTGCTGTTCTTTGCCATGACCACATAAGTTCCAAAAGACGAACGGAAGGTATCGGTGCTATGAGGCCGTTCGGCTTATACTTATTTGGCCCACGGAATATTTTTTCGTCGTGGTCAGTGTCTTGGTGATCGACGAAGCTTTACAACCTGCAGTGCATCGGACTGACAGGAGCCGGCGAGGGAAGGATGGTCTTTCAGTAACACAGGCACGACGCCAGTAAACGTGACGTAGATGCATTTAATTGGATTCTTGACAGAGGGAAGGGCCTACTTTTTTCACTATCCTACTAACCCTTATTAAAAATTAAAATATGTGAAACGAAGCATGGATTAAAAGAAGAACTCCATTAATTGAAAATTTCTCCGGCCCCTGTAACAAATATGGAAAACAACGTAAAATTTTCTCTTATAGGCGGAAAGTATTTAACGTAGAAAAGAAAAGTCATAAAGAAACATGGACTTGTATTATCGTGTATGTGTTCGTACAAAAGATTAAGGCAATAGTGCCCTTGTGCACGCCAGGGAAGGTTATGGGGAACGAAGGTATAGCTGCTCTCATTCATAACCGCAGAACTAGGTGGACGTGAGTGTTTGGCTTCATGCCCTGGCCGGTGTCGGCCCAGCACCCATTGAATAGAAGGCTGTGTGGGCCGCGGAGCCGATGCTCTGGAGAAGACATAAATCTCTTGCCTCCTACGAAAAACCGAACCACGTTTTCTTCGTCGTCCAGCCCGTAGCCTAGTCACTATACTGACTGAGCTCTCTCTATTTATTCAACAGTCTCGTTTATTTGTAATTTTGTTCCACGAAAAATTTTCCTGGTACAAATGGGAAATGGTTAATTTTATGAGCCACACTCTGATGAAGTACTGCGAAATTAGGGGCTCGGGGGTGATAAAAAGATACGAAGTCTGTGTAAGCACTATATTCAGACGTATAACAAGACAGACAATGTACGTTTAATGTAATATTGTAGCGCGTTCGCGTAACCATTCTTCTCATAGAAAAGCGGTAACTATTAAATAATACGATTCTGTGTATTTTACCTTACTTACCCGTCATGCAAATTCCATATTTTCAGAGCCGTATTATATTGTCATCTGTGGCCTGTCTCGATCGATCATATTTTTCCACATTATCTCATAAACGGCACGATTTTCGAAAAAAAAATTAAAATAAAATGTGTTTTGATATTCTCTAAAACTCTTATCTGAAACAATTATTCTGAGAAGAATTCAGCGAGGTATCATACGCGTACATAGGTGTTCATATAAAGTACCCGTTATTCTTGTCAGATTTTAATGAAACTTGAATTTTTTTCGACAAATTTTCGAAAATTTTTCAAATTTAAAATGTCTTGTAAATCCGTCCAGTCGGAGCCGAGTTGATCCATGTGAACAGACGGATAGACAGACACGACGAAACTAATCGTCGCTTTTCGCAATTTTGCTAACGCGCCCAAAAATGAAGTGTATGGAACGACTGTGCTTCAAATGATCGGAAGTTTTAGTCTGTTATACTCTCTTGTGAAATAGAATCCTGTTGGTTCTGACTATGGGGTGTTAAACACGGTTGTGGCCAGCTGTAGTGTACCCGCATGATAGGGTCAGAGTTTGTGTGGACTTCTTAACCACATGTAACCAGTTCGTTACCTCTCACCCTTCCACCTCTCCCTGTAAAATAAATACACATACGCTCAGAGTCATACCACACACGGAATACGTACCTTTTGCTGTCATGGTTTCCAAAAATATACTGTGTATGTTCATGTATATATGACCTGTATTCCAAACCAGCCGTTTTCACGTTTTTAGCTACAGGCGTCACATTGGTATACCTGAATGGGCAAGGAAATATTTCTTTTGGCAGGTGGTATTAAAGAAAGCCGATCCCGGTGGCCGCGGGGTCTAAAGCGTGGGTCTGCGGCCGCTCGCTTGCTGGGATTGCTAGTTCGCATCCCGCCGGGGACATGGATGTCTCGCTCTTCTGAGTGTTGTGTGTTGTCAGGTAGAGGTCTCTGCGTCGGTCCGATTCCTCGTCTAGAGGAGTCCTACCTTGTGTGTTGTGTGTGTGGTCCTTGAATGTGATGAAGTGCTTCAAAAACTCTCTTCTCCTACAATGAGTATGTAGAAAGAGGTCAGAATAAGAAAGAAAGAAAGATTCTAAAGAGCAGAGAAGGGATGAAGATAAATCGAAGAATCTGCAAGTGTGAGAAACAAATGGTGTTAGTAAAACGTATGAACTCGTGTCTGTGACATGTTTGTGGCAGGTTCATTTATTAAATATGAATATGTCTATTGTTAGGCTTTACTTACAGACGCGTCCCTTCTTTCTCTTGGGACAGGACGCTAAATTTTGGAACTTTCTGATATCAGGACTGTGAACCCTAAATTGATACTTACCCTGTTTTTTTGGTCAAGTCACTAGTTGGTTCCTTGCACTTGGGATTCGAAACTGCTAATTAAACTGCAGTTAAATGGTCTGTTGTGAACATAGAAATGTGTCGCTGAATATAAGCATTGTAATTTAATTACAGTTATCTGCATCAAAAATACCTAATTACTCGTTACTGGCAGCGTAATCATCATCAAGTGTCTCACCTCAGTTACGTACCAAGAGTGAAGCAGTAGACACACTGTGTTGTGTTATAAAATGTTATTTGTTTTTATGTAAACTTGCTACCCATTTCAACTCCTAAGTAAAATACTAGGCAAGAATGGGGCCGATAGCGTAGTCGGTATAGCGACTCGCTACGGGCTGGATGGTCCGGGGATCGAATCCCGGTAAGGGCGAGACTTTTCGCAGCCGTCCAGACCGGCCCTGGGGCCCACCCAGCCTCCTATAAAATGGGTACCGAGTCTCTTTCCGGGGGTAAAGCGGCCGGGGCGTGGAGTTGACCACCCACCCCCATCTAGTGCCAGGGTTAAAGAAAGAGTAGAGCTATACCTCTACTCCCCCTCTGGGCCTTCGTGGCCTGTTCTAGGGAGAACTTTACTTTACTTTACTTTATCTAAGGTTTTAAATATCTGAAGCGAGAGCATAATGAGTCTGCGCGTTGATGCATAGTTGCAAGTGTGCACGGTCCGTGTTAGCATGACAGACAGTCCCCGATTTAAGCAGTAGGTATGTTAGGGAGGGTCCGGCGCAAGTTGCAATTGAGTATACATATGGCCAAATAATGTTATGTATGCTAGGGAGTCCAGTCTAAGTCCACATTCCAGGACACTGGAACCTGATTGACCGCAGCATACCACCTTGTGGTATCGCCCAGCAGTACTCTTCCGCCACCTTCATCTCATTGCGCTTTTATTCCCGCAGGGACAGTTTCGGCTCGCCCTTGAAAATTTGTTCTTTTTAATTTCTAACACCGTGTAAGTCTGAAATTGCGTAACTTAAATTTGTATAATTCGGGGAGTGTCTGTGCATTATACAGCGGTTGGGTTCGGAGAAGACATCGTAGTGCCATATCTGACATTCTCGAAGTAATGTTGCTGTCTTGGAAGCGACATTGCGTAGTCGGTACAGCGACTGTGTTAAGGGCTGGGAGCTCCGGCGTTCGCACACCGGCAAGGGGATAGAAATTTGTCTTCTCCAAAACGTTCAGACCGGCCCTGGGGCCCCATTCAGCCTCCTATTTAATGGGTACCGGGGTTGTTTACCGGGCATAAAGCGGCCAGGACACGGTGGCCACTCACCTCCATTTAGTGCCTAGGTTACGAATAAGTGGAGCTATACATCTACTCCTCCTCTCAGTACTTTTATGGCGTGGACACAGACAATTTTACTTTTCGTAGCTTCTTGCTCTCTTGTTCTTGCGGCACGACGAAACGTCTCTCGCCCCACGTCTTCATTTTTGAATCTGCGTGCAGCGAGTTCCCAATGTACAGAATCTTTAAACATGTCAGGTTGCCTGAATGCAACATAGGGCGATAATGGTGGCAATAGCAGGGTGGAGGCAGTCCCGGTAAACAGTTGGTAACAATAAACACCAAGGTCTCTCTTCCAACATGTGCAGATCACTTGCCACAACAGCAACACAAAGATGTTTCCAAGGCATCTAACCTGAGAGAAGGCGCGCCATAAACAATCGCACAAAGGAACCCAAGGGGAGACAGCAAACCTGCATCCTATCCTAGCTGAGGCCTCCCGCTCCTCTTTTTTAAAGCCGTGCCACACATGTTTCAACTACCTCAGATCACCCGCGAGCTGACCTTCACTGTGCTGTGAGCATGAGCGGCATAATGCAGTAAATAAAACGCTGCCTTTAGTCATCCTTGTTCATCAATTTAATTTGATTCTAAAATGTGATGGAAATTCATTTTATAAAACCAACTTGCACATACAGTCGTCTCCTACATGTTTCGGCGGCCGACCGCCACCTTTAGGGAGCCACACCAATATCTAAAACCTAGTCAATTATGATAAAAAAAATTGTAGTGTTAAAATACATAATCTCAATAAAATCTCAGCATTATTAAAATATACAGGTATAAAAATACAGAAATATATTGTGTGTGGTATACTTAATATTAATACAATATTATATGTTTTATCTTTCCTCGTTAGCATCTTTTCTGGTCCTAATTGTTTAGCATATTTTACATTATTATTATTCATTATTATTACGAGTAAGTATAGGCCTATCATACACCACAATATGTCCCATTCTGTAGGTACCCGGAACTCTATCCCTGGCGATTAAGTCGCCGGGGTATGGAGTTGACCATTCGCTTGCGTCTAGTACGTGGAGCTACGCCTCCACTCTCCACATGACTTAATGGGGCAGTGCTTAATTAAGCACAGGGACAGTTTTACTTTACCTTAAAAGCACAGTCGTATCGGCTGAGGATCAGCGTCAAGAGAAGCCAAACAAGGACAGTGGGCGTTGTAGTCGCAACTGCGCAGGTGTGCGCAGGTGGGGAGTTGCTACCTGCTCGGTTGTTGCTGCTCCAATAGCCCACAGGAAAGGTGTAACCAGGCATTCTCCGTTTACATTATGCATAATTTTCTCAATATTTTTACAAATAGAAGTACTTGACGATGGCCATGTAGGGCCGAAACACGTAGTACAATCTGACACTAAATAATTTCAAAGTTGCGGTGTGATTAACGTTTCTTTACCTGCCTTTAGATATCACGTTACAACGGGATGTGTAGAGCAAAGGTCATTTTCTGTAGCCTATTATCTGAGGGCTTTGAAAGGTTCAGGGAGGAGCAAACAAAGACTGTTGCAAAATTCTCACCATTCAGGGCTTGTAGAAGAAGATAAAAGTCAACACGGACGTTTACAGGTCTAAGTTGAGTTTCAGGGTGTTAAGTATAAAGCTTACCATCTTGTTGGATGTAACGCCGGGCGGTCTGGTAAAAATTTACGGATGTTCTTCCGAAAAGGTAAATTTTCGGTAAATTTCTTCTTGGACTTGAAGATGGGACCGATACGTTGTCCCGAAACGTCGGTAAATGATTCCATTCGACGCTGCGTAATACCCTAGAAGAGCGCAGATCTCATCAACATCGCGGCGGAAGCCTGAAATCGCGGAAATTCCTACCCGTTCACAGAACGTCACATCCGGTAGACGGCAATATACGTCAATTTTTAAAACTTTCATCATTGCCGTCTTTAAGACTCTCAAATTCAGAAACAAGTCACGATTCCATACTCAAGCATGCTACTCTATTCCAGTATATAACCCGTAGGGTACAAAGTTAGGTTTCGCGACCCACTGCCCCCGCTTTCTTGTCATTTATTCAACATTGTGAATTTCAGAGATGAGAGCGTTGTTTAATAATGGGCCTACGAGGAAAATGGCAGACCGAAATGAACACAGTATAAGGTTAAACAAGGAGCAGCAAACAGTCGCTGTATGGGCTCATACGCACATACTGAGGCTATGCTTGAAAGTCCTAATGATACTGAAGCAAGGTGTTATGAGGATGCTGAACGAGAATGGTGAGAAATTATACATTTCGGATGTCAGGCCTACGAACGTGTCGGTATGCATCTGTACACGCGTAAGTAACACACTGACGAAATACTATATGCATAGGCATAGCTACAAAAGCACGTGTTAAAATAAATGGGGAAATATGTGTGCAGCTACTCCGAAAATTAGATATAATATGTACGTGTGTCGATTTTGCACTGAAGAGTGACGACGTCAGCTCTGTTCTCAATCAACAAGGTCTGCACGAAGTAGCAAGAACAGTTACACCCAGGAGTGGAGGAAAGTGGGTGGGCTTAAGGCCTTCGGATTCGTGGAGGTCGCGGTACCTGGGAACAAAGACATCACAATCCATAAGGCGAACAAGATGGCGTCCAGGTTTTTGTTAAGTTGTGGGGTTTATTGCATAGCAACAAGAAACCCTCAGTGAGAAGAACAATATGGCTTCTGAAACAGGTAGAGAATGTGGCAGATTGCGGATCTGAATCATTGCACACTTCATGCATCTCTGCCATAGCATTTTTTTTGTCAGTGCTTGATTTGAGGTTCCCATAGCAGAGTTGATGAATATTCAGTTCGTGGATGTACCGCAGTGTCGACAATTGAATGAACTCCCGTTCAGATTTTTTGTCCAACGAAATTATGCCTAGCTGTTTAAATTAAGTCAGGGAAGGCGTGATAAGTAATCGGTCTTTTTTTCATCGTGAGCCTCCAAAAGGAATGTCCATGTTGGTAAATGAAATAAAGCAATATATTCATTACATTTGCAGGTGTACTTGTAACATTTTACTATCCCTTGTCCACAAGTCCAAGTATAGTGATTCTTAACTTACTTCGTTTAACCGAATATCCACCTACGGACCCTCTTGCGCCTCGTACGCACGCACTGACGGCAGCCAGACATTTTCGTGAATTTCAATTTCTCACCATGTTGACCTATCAGAAGAACATGGTTTCTCCATTATCGAGGTAGACGAATTAATATCAGTAGTCTTCGTGTTATTTTATGTACTCAAAATTTCATAATTAAAGTTTCATACTTTAAATTGCCTGTCAGTACAAAATTACACTGACGGCGCCTGAAACGTTACAGATCAATCCACCGAGCCAAGAGCGCTGTAGCAAAATGCTCAATATTTTGAGTTGTGGCCATGTTGGTGTTTTGAAAATAGGTCTGTAGATCTTGGAAGAGAAGGTTTGATTTCCATTCAGAAAGTTCCCATTGTGACTCTCATTCTTAACGGCACCAGTCATGTTTTAGTTCGTTTGGTCATTCGAAAGAGATAGCTCCCGAAACGCCGGTCTTCACTCCTTACCGACATTTCTCCGTGCTGTAGATTTTTCCCGAATTTGGTAGCAATAGTATAATATAAAAAGTTAAGAATTTTACCTCGATTACAACCCATGCATGTAACAGCAATTTTAAAAATATTCCCACGTTTACCTCCATGAAACGATAATTCACGGCTGTTGTTATTGGTTTCAAGATACAGGTCGTGGCGGATGGGTGGACAGTGTCACTTATATACGTACATTGATAAGCTAGTCGATATAGCGACTGAGCTAGGGGCTGGACGATCATTATGGTTCAATTCTCGGCGAAGGCAAAGATTTTTCTCTTCTCAAAAGCCTCCAGCCGGCTCTGTGACTCACCCAACCTCCTATTCAGTAGGCACTCCGAATTATTTTCCCGGAGTAATGCGGTTAGTGCGTGGGCTGACCGCTCACCTCCATCTGGTGCTAAGGTTACAATTTACGGGCTTGCACAGGGAGAGCTTTACCTTTACATTGATATCTTGTGGCAGGAGGACGGATCCAGTCCCAGCATGCGTTCTAACGGTATTGATATTAATGTTAAATACTGTACACGTGTTGACAACCGTATGATAAGCATCCGAAAATTGTGTCAGCTGCTTTGAGTAAAAACAGGACACGACAAAAACCTAGAACAGTACTTGCAGACAAGTGTTTTGTTATTTCAGACTACGAGTAGACCTACTCTGTCAGCATGCTCTATGCGGTCACAGTGGTCAATGTCCTTAAAACGAATTCAGTAGGGGTCACTAGTAACCAGGATCGGTCGCACTATGGCCCTGGGGTCGACTCAGCCTCTAACAGAAATGAGTACCAGGAATCTTTCCTGGGGGGTAAAGGCGGCCGGTTCGTAGGGCTGACAACCTTACCATCTTCATGTGCCGATTGTCTAAAAACCTGGGAGCCTCGACCTCCTGGAGCCCTAAGGGCCTGTCAAGGCCTGTAATGGGATTGCTTTACCTTTACTAGTAACCAGGAATGTGGAGCACACAGTATTTAGGTACTTAGTGAGATACCAACATGACCTGCCCGTGAGAAGTTGTGCGTTTTGTGTTTGTCGTCTAGTGAATTATCTCATATTAAAACAACATATTGTGAGAGTGAGGCGGGAGGGGTCGTCGTGAACAGCTAGGAATACCAAATGAATATCCAATGAATCGTGGAAAGTAGGCAGAATGTGAAAAATTGTTCTATTGAATTGTCTCAGGTCAGGTCCCAGCAGCGTGCTTGGCGGTGACGAATCTTGTCGTTCCGTAAAGACACGAATTTTCTTGGAGAGCATCAGAGGGGTTTAGTCAGCTGCTGACAAAAAATGTTTTGACCTTGACAGTATGGGTAATCATCTCCTAACTCAGGAGGAACATTGTGGTTAAAACATACAGGTCCTGTTAAAAACATAAGCCTCTATCACCGCATGACAGTTCTATTAACAAATGCAATTCAGTGGAAAAACTGCACTTTCGAGTTATCAAACTTCTCTCATGGACGCTGATGGATTGCGCAGTTTAGCAATTTAGGTTCTGTTTCATCGTATCCCTCTGAAATGTTATTACGTTTTATGTAATTACTGAGATGCTAGTCCAGGGATTGCTAGCTGAGAGCCTGAAGAATCTGAGTTCGTAACTCCAGATGACATTAGCGCTTTCTCTTCGTCTCCAGACAAAGGCACTTCATTTACGTTTGGTGTTATGCTACTATCTGTAACATCCTCACATGGTGACAGTAGCCTTGCCGGCCAATAGTAACTCAGTGTGGTCACTTAGGGGCGCAGTCCTGGGGCTGCTGCGGTTTTAATGAAATATAAGACATTGCTTTACAGTTTAATGTCTCTCCCTTTTCTCTAATGATCAGTCGTAAAATTGAGATCGTGACGAGGAATATGTGATTGATAAAGGAATGTAAGATGCGGCTTTATTGAACTTGGAGAAAGGAATGAACAGAAGTGCCTAGCTGTTCAGTGTGCTTAGTGTGGGGGGTGGTGGGCCGTTCGTTGCCCAAGATGCCCCGACCTTATCTAGGCGTACTTTTGTGTTTTGCAGAGTGGCATTTCATCGTGATCTTGGTCGTGATCGTGATGATCATCATCATCATGGATTAGGCCGTTTATTCTGTTCCTTCTCGGAATGTGTATTGAATTAATTCTTAGTATTTAGTCTAAAGACTTACTAAACGTAAACTCTTCATCGCTTTGATGTATAGGCCTATTCCAGATCTCCTTTACTTTAAGGTTGATAGGGTGTTATGAAAATACAGTGTAGGAAAATTACATTACGTAACATGTAGCCTATTTGTAAAAACCTACCTATCAAAGTCGACACTGATGATAGCGCCAACATAGGCGTGGAAACGCGTATGTCATAACAGGACTTGTAATTGTGTTGTGGTATTTGATAGAAATGAGTCATTAATGTAGGAAATATGGCAAACGTGAAATACAATTTTGTTGTTTCTGAATATCTTCATAAATGGAAGTCAGAACTATAAATGTTATTAATTAAAGTCGAATTAAGAACAAGACGATGCATGATGTCCGTTAGCCCTGGGCCGTGTTTGTCAGCACAATAACCCACCTTAGTCACAGATCTTTAGACTTATTGTTTTGAGTAGCTTAGACCTATGTGACTTGGAGTTGACCATCCATGCTCATTTAGTGCCAGGGTTAAAGAAAGAGTAGAGCTATACCTCTACTCCCTCTCGGGGCCTTCATGACTCATTCTACGGAGAACTTAGACCTATGTAGAATGCTTTCAGAGAAGGATATTGTCGCATCTTTGTCATGACTGAGTTACTATGATGATAAATAGATTGTAATCTCTCCACTTAAGCCCATAGGGTTCACTGGTAACAACAGTGACAAGGCCATCTAAAAACAAATGTCGCATTTGTTATTATTTTGTGCTGAAGCCTAGCTAGCGGTAAACCTCGTTACTTCGCCAACGGACGTGTCCTCCTGTCTTTCCACTGACAGTTTTTGGTACCTGGTGGTCTTTCTCTCTCGGGGTGGTCCGAAAACAAAACTAGCTTTTCTTTTTGGTGACAGATAGATGGCAACAGAGATTCTAGGCCTCGCCTTGTTGTACGTAGGTATGTATATCTTCCCATTTCAAGACATACTAAACAATACACAGAGTCTCAGGGCCATCGTCAAGTAGAAAGGCATCCAGGTCTCCGTCCTTCAAGGGTGTTGCGCTGCCTCAAATCCCAGATGAACGGAGACCTCGACTGCACCGCTGCGAAGGCCACAAAGAACTCGCAGAAAGACACGCAGTCATTCGGCTCTTCTTACGGTGGGTGACCTTATGAGTGGTGGGGCAGATATTTCGGTATATCTGTGAAATTGTCTGATGTGGTTATGTGTGTAGGCCTGCATATGCCTGTCGATAATGATTACCTTAGAATGAAGTAAGCGTGATGTAAGAATAACACTTGAATAGGCCCTAGAGCCTACTAGACAATTAGAAAATTGCATGTTGGTCATTCTGTTACTTTGCTAGGTTGCTTAGGAAGCTGGGCTGTGTAGCGTCGATTCCGACAATAGCGTTTTATTTTTCGACATAACCAGGTGGCACTGAAGAAATGTACGAACGGCCTCTGAATGTAAGACGATTCCTATCATGGCAACATATCATCGTGCCGCGGCGTGACAGATGTAGCAGCGAGTTTGCCTAAACAGTGCACATCGTGCTCATAACTTAACGGCACTGGGTTCATATGTAAAGATTCAGAAAATATCATAGATATTTGGATGCAAAAAATAAGATTGTACTACATCCTTATATATGTATATGAATTATCATAATTGACACTTGTCAGTATTTTAATTCCTCAAGTTTTAATCAATATTTATAATTATTGTATATATAAAACTTGTTTCCATGTCTTATACATGCATTAGCTACACGTTATAGTGAGGATATACACTAGTGTTTTCATGCATGTTTTCTCTTGTACATGATTCTCCCTGATGATGACTCAGGTGAGTCGAAACATGTAGGAAAAGTAATACGTAATAATAATAATAATAATAATAATAAAACACAAATTGACTCAAGTGCATTTCATTTAACTTGTATATGTAATAGTGCAATGAACGGGAAATGGAAAATATTAAGATTTTGAAAATGATGTTTTCTTTTAAAGTTTTCAACCATTTTTCTTATTTCCCTTGCCCCCGTCAAATGCGTGTCCATCAGCTTGATCACCCCCAAAATATACGTATTTAGTAAAGAGTAGACCACAGGCTACGACTCTCCTTACTGTGACATTCTCCACCCTTCTTCAGGCACATATTACACTCTTGTGCCCTTCCGTAGCAGCCTGTTCCGAAATACTTCACGAGCTTTTGTGCAGCAAGTGACGTTCTAAGCATTTGTCATAGTCGTTGCAGTTTATTCAAGGTTAAACACATTTTTGTGCCTTTGTTTACTTGTCAGGATTTTACCGTGTAGACTAACACTACTAGAAGATGTATAGGCGTAGGCCTGTTAATTAGTTATTTAGGGTCTTAATATTTTTTAAATTATATTCCAGGCTCGTTGTTTGGAAACGTAGTGTTCTGACAGCATAATGCACGTTACGGTAATATCCGTTCACTTCGTCTCCCATTGCTCCTGATATTTAGCGTATTAACTGCTGCTCTCGTGTTTTTATCATGTTTCAGTATCCAGCGAATGTTGGTCCGTAGTACTCTGTATCAGTTTCTCGTTCATATTAATGTCTACAAGTTAGACATCCTAATATGAAAGGAAAAGCGACCAAGAAGAGATGGGGGTACAAAAATCTGAGAAAATTCCTTTCATTATATTATAATAGTCCTAAATTATACAAAAGTGAACAAAACTTATGAAAGAGAATTCATTATATAAGATAACAAGAGAAAGACGGTTACGTACGCGCCTGTATTAATAACGAAGAATGAAAGAAGAAACTTGTTGAAAATCTATTTTGCTTTTCAGAATAACAGACGACGAGGGGTGGAAGTAAGAATGCTTTGTTACAGTTTGCCGTGCAGCAGTATCAAATGCAAGTTCCTTAAAGTCTTAATAATATTAAATTATACAAGAAGAACAAGGAGACGGAACGACAGACACGTCTCATTGCCGTAATGAGAGAGAAGAGTGGAATGTGAGACTGACAGAGAACGAACATCTTAGTAGCGGAAGCAAACAACAATGATGAAAGGCGGAAAAGTAGCTGCACTCCAGTGCTTCTGTTTCTTGCATTGGCAGCTTTCGTTTGTTCGCTTGTAATGTCTTTACTATGGAACCTGCATCTACACTTTGAAAATGACTGCAATGCTGACAAAAATAGTTTTGGACGTTAGGTTTAGAGACAACATCTTCACTTTGTCTGCTTAAATCTGTTGGTGAATGTGTCTGGTGTAGGTGTAAGTGGTAATATGAAGTTAACCTCTCACCGCGGAGGTCCGGGTTCGATCCCGGGTCAGTCCATGTGGGATATGTGGTGGACAAAGTGACATTGGGACAGGTTTTCCCCCGAGTATTTCGATTTTCCCCTGTCAATTTCATTCCACCCGTGCTCCATTACACAGCAAAAAAAAAATTGATCATCTTCATCACAGGGTTGCACAATAAGCCTCAAGGCTGTGGTGCGTCCGTAGCATCTGCTGCGGGGCCCTCCAAAAAAGAAATTAATATTATCACTTTTGACCGCATTAAAACTGAAATTCATGTGAATGACATTTAAACAGTCAAAACTTACGTCTCAGAGAGCTCACTGCGTCTCCATTATAAAAATCACCCAGTTAATCCTGTTTAAGAAAGTTATTGCCGGTTATTGTGGGAATAACATACTTACGGTGCGCTGACGAAATGCGGAGTTCTAGGATGTTAAAGATGGTGGTAAATTGTAGACTACTTTGAAATTTCATCGTGTACATCCCGGTGTGTTTCATAGTGGGCCTATTGCTAATTAGTATCTAATTGCCGTCTTCACAATTGTTTATTATTTTTCCTGTTAGATATTTGGAGTATATGGCAACATGTTTCGACCCATATTTAGGCCATCTTCAGTCCAATACTTTACATGAAATAAATTACAATTGCATGCTTGATTTATGTGCTGATAATGAGATCCCAATCCGTACTTAAGACATAATAGGTGTTGCATATGAATATTGCAGCGTTAAAATTATTATAATATGTGACAATTCGATATATTAATATAATTCCAATATTAGGGATTTCTGATTTACTGCAGTATCTTTCGTGAGGTTTTTTCCGGTGATGTGCTGTAAAAGAGTCAATGCGTTTGTTGGTGAGTATGTTTGATGCTGCAATAAAGTAATGAAAATTAATTAACATTGTTAAACTCATATACTACATGTCTTCTTCTTCTTCTTCTTCTCTTACTACAGCCCTTAGTGGGCTTTGGCATCCCGTATTATCGGGTTTCTGGCAATGAGATATTTTTCCGGGTATCAGGTCGTCAGCCTAATGCCCCAACCCCCAACCTGGAGGACCAGTGGGCTGCTCTTTGTCTGGTCCCTGCCCTTCGACCTGTCTGGCTTGGGTGGCCCTACCAGGTGCTTAGCTCCCGCCAGCATAGCTCTCAGGGTCGTAACGGGACACACAAACCTCCCCGCCACGATAAGGCGGCAGCCCCCGGGGAGGATATACTGCATGTATTATGTCTTAAGTACGGTTTGAGGTCTCAGTCTATCAACATATAAGTTAAACGTGCAATTGTAATTGATTTCATGTAAAATATTGGCCTGCAGATGACCTAAATGTGGGTCGAAACATGTTGCCACATACTCTAAAGATCTTACAGGAGCATTAACAAACAGTTGTGTGACGACAAGTACATTAATTTGTACTTTAAAATGTGAATATCTGAGAAGCATAGAATTGTTTGGTATGGGCCTAATGAACGACCCACACAAAAATTATATTTCCCGAGTATTCGTGTTACATCATGAGACCCACATTTCTTGTACCGAAATCTTATAAGCTGCGATATTACCATCCATAACAACCGGGAAGAATAATGTCTGTAGATTACACTCCACAGTGCATTCAGTCAGCAGTTGGTCTAATTCTACAAAATGCCCTTAAGCTCAAGGGGTGCACATATCCCCGGCGCCAAGTCGCCCGGGCGACAAAATTTTGTACGGTGACACCTAACATTTTTGGGTCCTCAGTGTGGAACTTCTTTCATGTCACGATTCTGACGCCTAGAATTTTGAGCTGCCTTCTACATTTTTGGAAAGTTTGTGCACCACTGTCTTGAGTAACAGTAGTTATGACATTTTACACGAGATGTCTATGTCTATGTCTATGTCTAGGCTATGAATTGTTCCGAACATAGATTTATAGGATAGGCACATACATTATTGCAGTCACAGTGTTCTGTATTAACGTCATGAAAAATATTTGTCAAGACAAGAATCGAAATCCATCTTTTGCTCCCTACGACTGTGTAGAGCTGTGAACATCCGACACTGAACCTTGGAACATAAATGTCTGGCGAAATAGAGAATGCCTTGTCACAAACTTTCCAGACATGATTAATCAGGAATATGTCTTAGCCTGCTTCCTTATTAGGGGATCATTGTTTCCTGAACAAAATGAAATTAATTTATAGGCCTATTACGAAAAAGTGCACCAATTGCAACACAATTAGTTTTTGATTTCTAATTCATAATTTACAATTGATATCGCCTGATGGCAGAGCGAAGAGCCGAAACATGTAGCTGCATGTAAATACTCGTAAGTAGTTTAATTTATTAACAAATATTATTGTGGCGACTGAAATGTTTACCTTTCATTTATCGGGTAGTAATTTTGCACAATGGAGTGTATTAATTAAAATTGAAAATATGGCGATTAGGCCTACATGGGGTACATTATTGTACTTTCATGTTTATCTTTTTCTCGTCTTTTAGCTTGTAGGAACGAAGTCTATAGGTTCCTGTTCTAAACAAAACCGTGCGTGTTTCCTTATACGGGATTTCTGTATACAGTGCGTCTTAATGTGAGACTAGAAGCGCAGAACTGCCTTTGTTCTTTACTAGTTCATTTGATGTCTAAACGTTCTTGACTCAGCATCACTAGCTGATATCCCTCTAAAAATACACACTACGTGTTCTCATGTTCATATGCTGCATTGGCTCTAAATTTAGGTAAGTTTAAAATTAATTGAAACTTCACGTTAATAAAAATGCATGTTTCAAGGACAAATACTCTTAACAGTGCCCAATTATTTCTCCACATAACAAAGCATCGATTTTAAGCAGCCTACCACCCTCCAATGCTGTGAGTGGTTCTTGCCCAACAGATGTTCATTATTCCGTTCAAGATTTGTTGTCGATGCTTCTCAGCCCCATCTGATTCACGGATCTGTAAAATAGCAGGTGGTTTGTGGGGATCGGCACACCATCTGTCTAACTTTGTACAGCAGCGTAGGAACAGCAAGCTAGAAATTTAATTTAATTATGTAATTCAGTTTGGGGGTACGCGGTACCGCACTGCTCTACAAGCCGGAAGGTTGAGGGTTCGATTCCCAATGGTATCATTGGAATTTTTCATGGACAGAATTCTTTCGGTCGCACTATGAACCTGAGGTCGACTCAGCCTCTAACATAAATGAGTACCAGGAATATTTCCTGAGGTTAAAGGCGGCCGGTGCATAGGGCTGACAACCTTACCACTTTCATGTGCCGATTGTCTAGCAATCTGGCAGCCTCAACCTCCTGGAACCCTAAGGGCCTGTCCAGGCCTGTAATGGAATTGCTTTACCTTTTTATGTAGTTCAGTTTACGACCAAATATTTATTTAAAATGGGCCTGTAACTATTATCACCTGTATGTGGTATTAAAGTCGGTGTCACATCATAATCACCTGTACCGAAAAGTTACAATTAAAATTGGTGGTTAATCGTCATTCAAGGATATGGAGTTTGTAACAGGTGCAGCCAAAGGCAGCTAAAGGCTGATTCACATACACAGGACTGGACTACGACTATATTGTGTTGGACTGTGGCCTTTGGCCAGAAAAATCCGTGTGGAGGCCGGAAAAAGCCGAACCGCTTCGAAGCAAACCATGTCGCCCATAGCCTGTCAACAGATTGCCGTATTTCAGTTGACACATTCAGGACAGAACTGCGACCGTGCTGTGATGTGACCTTCAGAAATGACGCTCGAATAGACCTATGACAGCAGGTCTACATACAATCGTAGGCCAGTCCTCTATATATGAATTAAATTTATAACTACGTGTCTTCTCCCTCGCCTCTCGGGCTGTCACATCGTCGAGGTAAAGACTGCTAAATGGGGCAGGGGAAAGAAGTAATAATGTGAGATTTGCGGTTCTCAAGGCGGTATGAAGGTTACTTTCTTCTGGGATGTGACGCCATATAATTTGGTAGATATGTACCAACATTTCGGAGGAACATGCTGCCTCCGTCTTCAGTGTAGTTTACCCTGATGGCGGTGTACATGGAGGCTAGGCTACGCAGCGTCTGCAGATTCGAATTAGAAGAGCCTGGCTGCTCAGGTCCTGTCCTTGCTACTGAGGTGCAGGGACCGAAGCATGGTTTGTTATCTAAATTAGTCTGTTACAGCCTGAAAATGGAAGCAGCAGGTTCCTCCGAAATGTTAGTGTCTTCCGAACAAAACGGAGTTCCATCTCGGTGGACCTTCATCTAGAAGTCATGGCTTTCAGCATAAACTATTTACCTAAAGGTAGAGTTTTCCCTGTGCGAGCCGTAAAGGCGTAGAGGGAAGATGATGTATAGCTCCGTCCATTTGTAACTACATTCAGGTAAATGATCACCCTCACGCCCCAGCCCTTTTACCAATGGGGAAATTGCCCCGGTACGCACTGACTAGAGGGTTTGGTGGGCCCCACAGCCGGTCTGAACGCTTTTGAGGATATCTATTCCACCTGCCTCGAATTTGCAGGTTAGTTATTGGCGTATACCACATACGCTATAGGCGCTGCCTGACTATTGAGAATACAAATGGGGACGCAAAGGTACAGGAAGGTAGCTGTGAAGTATTAAGTGTTTCACTTCTGATAAAACAAATCTTAGGCCTACAGCAGTAATAATAAGCTATGTATAATTTTAAAATCACTAGTGGTCTTCCTAGAAACCGATGAATAAAGGCAGTGCTACAGGAAGCATAACCGGCTGTGACATCCAACCTACCTGCCTGAATCAAACAGAACTTTCTAAACCAATTACAAGATAGGAAGGTTGTCAAGAGTGGGTAGCCAATGAGAACGTCGCACCTGTAAAACCACGGAGCAGATGATCGATAATACAAGGTGCTGTGGTCTGGGGGTAAGAGACTAGCCAATAGGAAGCTGGCATGTTTCACCTGTGTTTCCAGCAGGTGCTCAGATAGAAAGGAAAGGGCGTGGATACCTGCCCTGTTTTATCATTGGTTCATCTCGTACTACACAATCTTTCTTTCTCTCTAGAATTATTCCGTAGCCGCACCTGCTCATCTATGTATCTACCAGGTTCAAAACTTGGAGCATAGGGCTGTAGACTGTAGATATATCTGGGATTAAATTTTTGTCTGGTTTTTAGTTTTCCTCAAGTCTCTCCAGTTACAATTTAAAATTATGATGGATGCATTTCTAATAAATGAAATGTATTTAAAAGAAAACATGTCTACCAGACCCTACTAATTCATTCGTTTTTCAAATAACGTTTCCTCCTAAAATAAGTTTCACTCTGCTTTTTCTACCATTCCTATGTGTTCGGCTCCGATCCATAATAGGCGATCTCCTACTGCAACCATAAATGGGCATCCTCATTTATTCCTTTCTTACAGGACAGATCTGTGAAGTCTGTGTGTGGGAGGTACGTAGTTCGATTCTCTACTGGCCTACAGACATTCCGAGTCTCACTGGATGAATATGGGGCGAATGCGCTCACATGGGACACCACAGTATCCGTCCATATCGTTACGAACTCAACACTGACATATCCCATTAGACTTTACGTAGCTTCCGCAGTTGATAGTGTATCGTTAAATGTTCCAATAATCCAGTGACATAAGATATCAACGTCTAGATACTGGTGAAGGCGCAGGGTAGAGTGGTTTTGTTTCAAGTCGGGCTGAGTGCAAGAACGGCATTAGTAGTGTCTCACGGCATGCTTAGCTGAAAGCGGCAAAATTCAGAATCTGCCGCTTTGCGACGATTTCCCACAGACAGAGCTATAAAATTGTTTTAACTTTTTCTGTTCAGCACTGCTTGATCCAGAATCCAAATCAACTTTCCACGGATTATTTAGGGTCAGTTACTCCTTTGAGTCATTTAAGGTCTTTACAGGAAACAACTTACACTTAATGCAGTAGGCCTGCACATTCCACAACCGCTGGCACGTGGACCGTTTACGGACCGCGGCTTAATTTATGTTTCTTTTTTTCCGTAAATGATTGTAGACCTAGTGTGAATTAAACGTATAGTACCTACTGAATATTTATTGAGATCCGAGCGAAATAACTGAGTTGAGAATGGAGAAAATAGTGTGAACAGGAGCTTCGTCTATCATGCTTCCCTCCTGGAATACACTTGTTTTGAAGTGTATTCATGGAAGTTACGACCAGCTCTTATGCTACAATGTGATTGAATTAAATTGGCGATTGGAGGGCTTTTGTGGTTCTGATACCAGACAGTTTACATTTTCCTTCATATCGAGGGCTGAGAGAAACTAACAGCTTCAAGTCGCTTTCTTTGCACAGGCTTAGTTCTTCTTGAACTGCAGTCTGCAGTGCTCAGGATTTTGAATTGCCCTGAATTTGTTACTGGGGATACAACTAATGCATATCGGTCTAACTGAAGCTGTCACAAACCATTGATACAACTAATGCATATCGGTCTAACTGAAGCTGTCACAAGCCAATGATACAACTAATGCATATCGGTCTAACTGAAGCTGTCACAAGCCAATGATATAACTAATGCATATCGGTGTAACTGAAGCTGTCACAAACCAATGATACAACTAATGCGTGTCGGTCTAACTGAAGCTGTCACAAGCCAATGATACAACTAATGCATATCGGTCTAACTGAAGCTGTCACAAGCCAATGATACAACTAATGCATATCGGTCTAACTGAAGCTGTCACAAGCCAATGATACAACTAATGCATATCGGTCTAACTGAAGCTGTCACAAGCCAATGATACAACTAATGCATATCGGTCTAACTGAAGCTGTCACAAGCCAATGATACAACTAATGCATATCGGTCTAACTGAAGCTGTCACAAGCCAATGATACAACTAATGCGTTGTCGGTCTAACTGAAGCTGTCACAAGCCAATGATATAACTAATGCATATCGGTGTAACTGAAGCTGTCACAAACCAATGATATAACTAATGCATATCGGTCTAACTGAAGCTGTCACAAGCCAATGATACAACTAATGCATATCGGTCTAACTGAAGCTGTCACAAGCCAATGATATAACTAATGCATATCGGTCTAACTGAAGCTGTCACAAACCAATGATAAAGGCAACTTAACTTGTCTCACTGTAAGGAAACAGTAACCTAAGCTGTAATTCATTTCGTGACTAGTTTCCCCAATACTATAGACATGCCTATTTCATATAGGCCTACATATCTGTTTCAAAGGCAGTCATTCATCACTTATACTTTAAGGCAGAGGCTTAGCCTGTATTCTCATCAGCTGTATTCATACGCCTATAAAAAGTATTCCCGTTGCTTTGGAACCTGCGCTAGGTTATGTTGCGAGTTGTGTTGCAGAGCGGTACAGGTGCTGTACATAAGCAGACAAGAGTTCGGCGTGAAACTCGTAAAGCCTGCTTACCTGTTGCACAGATTCGTAGGCCCTGCATCGGCCTGTCTGTTCGTATCATTGTTATTGTTTGATTTTACGTTTTGAAGACCTTATCGCTACGTATGTGGAGGTCGTACTTAAATCTGTCGGATATAAATTCAAATTTCCATATTGAAGAGGCCTGTCTTACAAATAATATTGTGTACATAGTATTTGTAGTATATCTAAATGTCTCTTGTACAGCTCAACGTAGCTGTCACTAGTATGGCGCCATTAAACCGAAAGCTTACGGAAACCTTAGCATGACCGCCATATTGCTTTTTTACATTTTGCCAAAGATTGCCTTATCAGAACTTGAAAATCGGTCATCTGGCTCATATGTTACAATGTGGGCACACACACGCCCGCGCGCGCGTGCGCGCACACACACATACATACACACACAAAATTGAATTGAATTAACATTTTTTAAATCGATGATGTATCCTATGTAGCCTGCTATATTAACATTTGTGAATAGGCCTGTATATAAAACTTAAAAATAAAGACAATAGTGGTGAAATGTTCCAGTTGGATGTTCTGAAATGCCGTAATTTTATGTGTAGTAGGATTTGTGTTGTTCTGTTTTATTCCTTTGAATGTAATCTTGAACGTTTTTCCTTATATTGTTTTAATTTCATTGTTCTGTTTTGGGCGGGTTCGCATAGTCGCGAATAGCGCCTATAAGCTTCGTCGTGTCCGTCCGTCTGTCCACCTGTCTGCAGCGCATTTCCGGACGGATTTCCATGCAATTTGATATTCGGGACATTTATGAAAATCTGTTCAGCAAATCCAAATTTGGTTAAAATCGAACAAAAGAGTCGAGAACTTCACGTGAACGTCTAAGTACGTTCTACTGTTGTCGGTGACGTATACTCGTCGTAAAGGCATTGTTGTGCAGCACTTAGCAATTTTGTATTGTTGACGGACGTGTAGCTCAACAGTACACACAGATCGCATTGCTGCGTTTCAGTTTCAACAATGGTTACGCGAACGGGCCAGCATTGCCTGTCTTGTACTGTGAAGCATTCACTGTAATTTCTCTAATTGTGGAGCTCTTTTTGATCAGTTATGTAAGATAAAAAGCTTTGTTGTAAATAAAGTTGATAAACAAGGATTTTGCATACTAAAATGATACAAAATTATGGCTGCATGTGCAAAGCAAAATTGTTTCAAAAAGATAGTTGTATTGGCTGTAATATATGTGATTTGTGCAGGAAAATAAGCCCTTTCAGAATGGTCAGACCTGGTTCAGGGCCCCTACTAGAGCAGGTGAGGGTGTGACTGAGGCGGGAGGTAGGTTCAGGTGTGGATATGATTTCATTAAGGGCGGTGCCTCCCCGCCACCTGGCTTCCCATTGGTCGCGTCACACCTGCGCATTCAAACCATGTTCCTACCTGTGGTCGCGGGAGTGGCTACACAGGTGCGACTAGGTGCAGGAAAAATGGTGACTTCCTCTACGGGCTGGCACAAGTATTTTAAAAGCATAAGTCAAATTAGGCTAACCGTGGTTAATTAATATCTGAAGATATGTGATCTTTGTAGCGTTAGTTATAACAGTGCCCCATCACTGGGAGCTTGAACACGGTTTTTAAACATAAACACTGCAAAATGTTGGCGACACATGGGTGGCTTCTCTATGATGTGGTGTTGTGTAGTTTGGTACTACCTTCAAGATGGAGGCAACGCATTATCGAACAAACTACGCCGAGTCAAGTCACAGAAGACAACAAAAATTTACAAAATATTTTTTGATAGCCCTTAAGGTGTATGTAAGTTCTACGAAGATACGTAATTTTTGTTATTTTGATATTGTTCATTCCGTGCAATACAATATGCTTCTAATTATTAAAAACCAACAATCTTCACATACAGTATATATATATATATACATACATAAGAAATGTACAATCTTCCCTCCTACATTTTTCGGCGGTCGACTGCCATCTTATTGCCTTGTTACAGATGGCCCACCACGCACAACCAACCACACAGGGGCAAATCACTATATTCACCAACAAATGCACTTAATAAAATACAATTCATAACATTTATTAAAAGTACTACATGTTTCGGCACCGGAGTGCCATCCTCAGGGTGTCATAGAACTAAGGAATATAAGCCAAACACACACACACATATGTATATATATGTATATATGTATAAGCTGGCTTCATTAGCTTCAAAACGTACTTGTTTCAGGTGTTGTTCTCTGAAGATGGCGGTCGACTGCCGAAACATGTAGGAGGGAAGATTGCGTATTTTTTAAAATACATGTACTTTGTGCGTGCAAATTTGTTGTTGTTAATAATAAGAAGCACGCAGTTTTAAGTCCGCCCGTGAGGTTCTAACTGCACGCTTCGCAACCGGCAGCTACCCATAACGATGAATCACACGTGTCTTGATGTGTGAACAATGGCTGCCCCGTGTTACAGATATTGACGTGTGCTCTACCCAGCATCGATCAGC
The DNA here is from genome assembly GCA_021186555.1 of Reticulitermes speratus. Lineage (NCBI taxonomy): Eukaryota > Metazoa > Arthropoda > Insecta > Blattodea > Rhinotermitidae > Reticulitermes > Reticulitermes speratus. The sequence continues at coordinate 30,204,439 of JAJKFL010000003.1, read as the reverse complement.
CGATAATCGTGAGCTGACGTCGCCTTACCCTCTCGTGACTCACCCTGATGAAAAGAAAAGGACATCCCCTAACCTTCAACGCCCCTTACATATATTCAAGGGTTGGTCCCGTACCGTGCAAAATGTACCTCTCTCTACGTATAGCTTTGACAATGGAGCGCGCACGTTTATGGACATGACACAGCCTCATAAATAAATCGAACGAGGGACAAGGGTACAGCAAAGTACTAAAAACTTTTGTACAGGGGAATAGAGGTATGAGGGAGAGAAACTTCAGAGCGTAACGTGGACACTGTAAAGCGGACAAATAAATTATACTTTTCTTTTTGAATTCGCTACAGTCCCTATTGACATTTTATTGTACTCGCGAAAATTACCACGGCGTCCAGAAGGGCTGTGTGGCCCATCCATACTGCTTACCAATGGTACCGGGCGCTCTTTCCCCGCAGGTAAAGTTGCCTGATCGTGAAGTTGATCAACCACCTGCATCTAGTACCGAGATTAAGAATGTCCGGAGCTATACCTCCACTTCCTAGTATGCCTTCATGGCCAGCACAGATTCATCTTTACTTCTCCTGACACATTTCCTACTAACGTAGCAGTACAAAGTTGTATCTTTTTAGAACTCAAACTTGTCTGTCATTGTTGGACCTATACGCTGTTGTCTACGTGTAGGAATTGTATGTAGTGAGGTCCTAGTGTGAAGCTTCATCAAACGCACATTGAGTGCCTACAGCACGTTGAGACAGGATTCAACTGTTTGATGGAGTGCAAATTATGATGCTCCTCAGTAAGCCTACGCAACTCTCTTCTATGACTTGTCTCCTCTAGGTTTGTGTAAGGCCTAGTTAGTTAGTTAGTTAGTTAGTTAGTTAGTTAGTCCCCTTGTCGCTCCAATCGCGGAGCATTGGGGGCCTCCTTTCGGAGGTTTCTATGGTCATGTGCGTTGATGTAGCGGGTGACCAGCCCACTGATCGCACAAGTTCTACTCAATCCTGATGTGACTGCCAGAGCCATCTGGCAGGCAGTCAGGAGACTTGGGTGAGAATGGCCGCTGAATTTTGCCGACAGGCATTACTAGTTCTATTCATGCCCGTAAGGTTCTTTTACATGCCGTAAATCTACGACATGGGACCGACGGCTTTACTTCCCCTCCGAAGGAAGTGGTGCTCCTGATTTTTATCACCCTTAAAAATCCATCGCCCTCGGTCGGGATCGAACCCGCGAACCTTGGACCCAGTGGCTTGAAATAACTTATGCTGTGATCTGGACAGTGCGAAATAACGGCACGCCAGTTTAGCTGCATAATTTAATAATGAAAGATATTGTAGAGGCGTCCGAGTGTGCGACTATTGAAAGGTTCCCTAATGAAGGATTTTTTAAATTCAGAAATAAGGTCATCTTTTTCTCAATTTCTGAACAATTTTGAACACTATTGTGTTCTTCGTAGGGTAGGGCATTAGACTTCGCCACGGTCCTGACTGTAAACTGGGGCATTATCTGCCTTAAGGAAGCCTAGACAGATATTATCTGTATTGCCATTAAGTCTCTTTCTCTTAAGCACAAACACAAAATATAGTAGAACACGGAGCTCCATTGGAAATAAGCCGTTACACATCGTCTGTCGTTAGTACTACAATTTTCACCTTTTATTTGTTTTAAACAGTGTATGTGCACAATTGTAAAGAATTATTGTTTTACTATGTAAACAATTGTACCAATTGGTGTAAATAGTGTGTGATTTGAGATAACGAGTCCCTGAAGATGAACCCAAATTAAGAGTTTGAAACATGTTGGACAGTGAAATTACACAATTAATGTGATTAAATTGTACATTTGTCGGACTATAAATATAGAATTAAAATGTACGGAATGAATAATATTAAGTTTATATGGATTTATATTAGCTGTTGTTAAACACACAACTACATTATGCAAATCACTCACAATTGGATTAAGAAAGAAGCTCTGAGGACCTAAGCGTTGCTTCCCACCTGTCAGAACACTTGGTATCATAATGCACCGCCATGAAAACCTAAAATCTCATACACTAAATATTACGTATTTCCTGTGTACTACTTTTTACGGCTCGGGTGTTTCCGAAACGCCAAACATGTGTCGGTCTATATACATTTGACTACATCTGATATAAACATATGAATATAATTAAACTATGGCTCGCGATACAGGCCTGCTAAAGATTCCTTTTTCATTATGTTCTGTTACGTAATAAGTTAATTAGTTTGTGATTTTCAGTCTCCACAATTATTCATAGAGAGATCCGGGAGATAGCTCAGTGAGTGTAGTGTCTAGGCAACGGGTTGGACGACCGGCGATCGCGTTTCGCTTCCTGGCACGGACATAAATTATTCTCTTTTTCACAGCGTCCAGACCTGCTCGGCGGCTCATAAGATTCTTAACACGATAGGTAGGCCTACTGGAGGCTGTTCCCTCAGGACCAAGTCGAACGGCACGTAACACTAACCACTTATCTCCATCCAGTGAGAAGGTTAACATTGTTTGCGGCTAGACCTCCACTTCTCCATTCGTCTTTGTGGTGTAATTACTTAATTGTACTTTACTTTACATTTTTGATATACTCTCTTAAACTTTTTTTTTGTTTTTCTCTATTTAGAGCCGAGGTTAAAACTGCGTTGAGCTACAGCCTACATCTCCTCCCCCACATGTTTTATGGAGTGATTTTCAATTAGGTACATGGACAACTTTAATTTTTTCAAGTGACATCATTTCATGTTAAGTAAATAAATTGCTCATCTGCATATCGTTTTAGGTCTTGTTAAACTTAACAAACATGCCTGTTGACCTCCTTTATAAGGTCTACCCTTGCAGGCTAACAAGAAACATGGCAGGCTGATTTGCACCCACAGTCAGGGGTGCTCGAACCCGCTGTTGTTAGGGATGATTTGAGAATAGGTTGCCACGTTGCCGCAGTGTCTGCGGTTAAAAATCAGAAGAAAAAAGGGAGTTTGTTTTGTTTTGCAGAATGTGCGAATGGCTTTGGGTTAATGCATTGAATTCCGAGTCATAGAGATTTAAGAGATGCGTAAGTGAAGGCAAATAATAGGAAATCGCGTAAGTGCGGTTTGGATCTTGTTGCCCATGCTTCGTGTCCTTCATAGCCGCACACTTAGTTTAAGTGCGTCTGCAGGTCACGTGTACCGCATATGTTGACGATTCACGTCTTCTGGGATGTTACGCTGTGTGGTTAAGGAAACTTACCGACGTTTCGATAGATCATGGAATTTTCGTCTTCACCGAGCAGTCAAAGAAGGCTTGAACTGCTTGAGTGTGGAGATGAAGACGCTGCGGTCTTTCGAAACGTCACATCGCAGAAGACTTGAATCTTCAGCAACGTCGCTGTAGAAAACTGAAATCTCGTATTATGCGTACTTGTGACGTAACTCAAGTGGCTGCTTTAGACTTATGCAGTAAATAGGTGTCTGTTACAACTGTAAAGCTTGTATCTCGTATGTTACTTGATTACTTTTACGTATCTGTCTTAGAACTGTAAGAGCTTTAGAGGAGGGAATGCCGTGACTCGGGGTGTTAGTCGTCAGTTTATCGCTTGTGAGGTCCAGATACAGTCCCAGGTTAATGCACGTGTGTGTTTGGAGGACAGACTTTCACCGCAGCAGGTTTCGATCATCCAGAAGATGGAGGTAGTAAGTTACTTGGAAGCGTTGGCGCAGATTTATTATCGTGCACGATGCGAGTAACACAGAAGACAATCATTGTACGAGTAGCAACACCGCCATGAGAGCCTGGAAACAGGTTTATGCGAATACCCTGGTTCGGTTTCCCCAGCCAATTATCATTCCACCAATTTCCCATACTTAGGTCCTAGATTTCATCTGAGGGTTGTGCTGTAGGTCCCTCTGAGGTTTCAGCGTCAAAGGACTCATTCACACCCCGTTTCTGAAAATATAAAAGGTGGTTATTTAAAGCTGATCTGCATGTTTTCACACATTTGTGTCAAGGAAACAGTTTGAGAAAGAAATTCGTTAAGATCAGACCTACTGTAATCTCTCCTTTACTACAATTTTAAAGCGTTAAAAATCTGTTTCTGTAATCGCATTTCATAAAGAAACGACGAGAAGCTTACATTCTTCATAGCCCATGTCTATGACCCAAGCTACAAATCAGAAATTCATTTTGCTGTTCTTTATTCCTTTTCCTAAGGGACAGTTTAGTCTAATACTCTCATTATTTATGTATTTGGTGATCTGTGTGGTATAGGACTACACACATGCAATACTATTCAGTTAACCAACAAATGCACAAACATAAACTATTTATAGTTTTTATTAATATCGATGCATTCCCCTACAAGTGTTTCGGTCCGTAGACCATCTTCAGGCGGTAACAAGCTACTACACTTCACATCGCATGTTAAAAGGGCCCGAAGAGCACACTTGTCTAAGTAATAAGGTATAAAACATTTGGGTGTGAAAATGCACGGTGAAAGCAATATAAAAAAACACACATGCAAATTCATTCATTGTGTTTACAGTGTGTCGTGTCTCGACCCTGAGTACACTTGTTTTGAGATCTCCCTTGCCACCTATAAGAGCTAAAACAATTTTTTTTTTTTTGCTTTTCTGCAGTATAAATTGCAAAATGTCTAACTACGGACTGGACAGCCGACGAATCGTGCTTCGATTCCCGGCAGGTGCAAGGGAACTACTCTTCCCAAAAACTTCCAGACCTGCTCTGGAGACCATTCAGTGGGTACCGCGAACTCTTTAACCCGGGAGTAAAGCAGCCGTGGTCGTGAAGCCGATCACACCTCCATCTAATGCCGAAGTTAAGAATGAGTGGAACCATACCTTCACTCCCCCATATGCCTACACGGCGCGCACAGGGATAACTTTAATGGGTTTGCTTTACCAGGAAGCAAACAGTTTATATCAGTTTTGCGATGTGTGAATTAGAGTTATTCAGGGCCTTGTTGATGAGCATTACTGCTTTCTGGGGTATGATCGCATGTTGATTGATTATTTGTTACAGGATTTTTGGAATACGTTGTTGCCTCCGTATTCAGGGTAGGTCAAGGAGAAACGTCGATAGCAGATTACGAATCAGCACTTCACATTGTGATTGAAGGGTCGCAAGAACCTCTATCTTTCCGTATCTAGGAGCAGGAATCTATGCGGAATATCACTGTCTTGGCGTTTATGTGCCACTTTTGTCATGACGCTTTTAGCAAGGTTTGTAGGAGGTAGGACATAGGGGTTGGGGTGACTACACTTAGTAGGTATGGATGTAACAACATGAGAAGGGGTCCACAGAGATGGTAGGTATTCACAGACATAGACACAGTATAGCAGCCATTACTGTAGCCGACGTCGGTCCTTGTATTGGTCACGGTACCTTGGTCACAGTTTCGCTTGGCTGTCACACAGGAGCTGCTGGACTCAGTGGCTGAAAAAGAAGACGATGCTTGATGAGATCACAAAGCTTTGTACTAACTCTGTGCCTAGGAGGTGTGGAGGGGGGGGGGGGGCGAGGTCTGCCGCACTGGAGGCTCTCGAGAGATCAGTGCAAATGCGTGGCCTATGTACCTTTAGTGAACAGTGCAGTGTAGGACTGCCCTCGAAATTTCAACGATAAGTGTACTAAACTCACAATCTTGCATTAAAATCCATCGAAGTAGTATACTGCACGATCCTAGTTAGCTAGGACCATTTGAAAGGGTCACTGTCAATGAATGTCAGTAGCTCAGTGACTCAGTGTTGGAGACTCTCTTTCTAATGTATTCACCAAATCCGTATCCTTGTCTCAAATTTATATAGCAGGGTTACAACAAAAAGTCCCTGTCATTTTGCATCACAACCTTTGGCGTGTGTCTCACAAAACTTAAACAGTTCTTCTACCTCGGTCACATGATTGCAGCTACTGCATAAGCAGCCTACTGCTGGCACCGCCACCGCTCTGATGGCATGAACACACTGATCTACACGCACCCGACTTTGAGCACTCTCAAGACTTGTAACATTAGCCTAGGCTCGCTAACGTTATCTGCACCTGAAGCTGGAGGCTTTGTGGAATTAATCCTGCTATACGCCTGACAATGAAAACAGACCCAATATTCTCCAAGTTGTGTAATAACCTGAAGACGATGGCGTCTAAAACACTGGTGAAGCCCTTTGTCATACACCATCGTCAGAGTTGCTTAATATTGACAGAAGCTTTAGTTTCATTGTAGACGTAATCTGTTGTGTTAGTATTTACCGTAGGCCTATCGAAACTATTTCAGTGGTAAATGCACGTATGAATTTTATGTTTGTCTCACCGTGCATTTTACGATTCGATGTTTAAAAAACCAACAGAATGCACTTCACTTTCACTGTAATGTGTCTTAATTAACCCCTACATATGTTTCGCTTTACGCAAACCATCCTCAGGGGGGTCAAAACTACGTTACATCACATCCAAAGTTAATACATATTTAAATATTGTGCAATGTTATTACAGTCACTGTAAAATCAGAGTTAACAAACGTATAAAATGTATAAAATCCTTAAAATTCGTTGAATTTTGTGTCGAAAATAATAAAATGATCGCTGTGTTGCTCCACGCCTCTGGTTATTATTGGTTCTTGGTTTTGTATACTGTGGTAGAACTAGTAAATATGTCCTGTAAGAAATGTGTAATTTCTAGAAAATGTGCATTCTAAAGATGAAGTTTATATAATTTTGTGAATTAACGCGTTTGACTTGAATAAGTCCCCTGAGGATGTTTTACGTAAACCGAAACATATGTAGGGGTTAATTAGACATATTAAAGTAAAAGTGAAGTGCATTCTGTTGGTTTTTTTGAACATCACACATATGAATATTTGCATGGATATTTTTCATATCAGATTTGCCCGAAATAGGGTATTTGTACGGTAATCCATATTCGAGAAGTTCAATGTCGCCTTCATGCTAAGCAAGCTCGGGCTTGTACTGAACATTAGGCATGAAAATTAAAACTAGTGCAGTAACTTTTAAAGCAATGCAAAGTTTAACCAGTACACGCTCTGTAGGCCTAATTTCAGAGATCGCCTAAAACATGGGTACTGACCTCCACATTATGTATGCATTTATGTATGTTAGCACAGAACGAATAGAATCTTAATTTCGTTCGTGTTTCGATCCTGCCGAATGCCAGTCCGACACGCGTTATGGTGGTCGCAGCGTATAGCCTATTTGCAGGCTAGAAGGCGCCAGGTTTCTGTGCCGTGGAGTGATGTTTCTTGCTTCTTACTGGTTTCGTCAGGAGATTAATTTCGGTTATGAGACATGCCAGTCTATTGCAGCTCTCGAGGCTCTGGTCCCTGAGGTACTGCAGCCACAAATTGGATGGATAGCAGTCAAAGGCACTCTCCAGTAGGTATGTTGCTTTACTGTAACGTCCCCACTACGTTGTGCTTTTATTTTACCTTACCACTAGGCCTATTGATACATTTTATCTTCTATATTCTTTTCATTTACGTTTAATTACGTTTCTATAGCGTAGTTTAAAAACAGGGACTATGAAGACGTGGGTACGCCGTCGATTGGAGTGATGGAACTTCGATGCTATCGTAGGCATTGTATTCCGATTTGTTCTTCTGGTTTCGCTAAGTTTTGCAACAGACATATGCCAAAGTAATGTAATTTGTGTAATCTGTTAATTAGCTCACTGGATAATATCCGGCGATGACGTCACCGCTTTGGCCTTAAAGACGTCAGTATCTGATTTTCATCTTGTCATCAGGTAAATCATCGTGACGACCCAGGTTTTTTATGACTAAATTAAACCCACAAACAATGCTGAACTAAGCTGGCATGATTTCCGGTGACCTGCAGTCTAAGGTGTAGGTTTGCGGCCGTTTGATTGGTACGACCGCGGGTTCGAGTCCGGCTGAAGTCATGGATGTTCATCTTTTCTGTTTGTTGTGTGTTGTGTAGGTAGCGGCCTCAGCGACGAGCTGATCGCTCATTCAGAGGAGTCCTACCATGTGTGTGTGTGATCTAGAATCCTCAAAAATGAGGCGGCCTAAGCCCGATTTGGACTGTTGCGTCACAGAAAAACATAAGCTGGCATGTTTTTATAATAATTTTATTTATGTGAGTTGATATGCTTTGTGAAAAAAACTGCTTTATTTTTTTCAGGTTTAGTTCAGATCTCAGTTGTTTTACAATAATGCTTTTCATTGTTCTGTTGGTCTGTTTTAAAAACACGTTTTTGTGTTATTTTGTACCCGGAATATACGTGGAGGTACCTGCATGCTTCTTGTTCAGTGGTAGCATACTGTTATTACTTTGATCTTCTGCAGTAACAAATAGCTGCATTTGCTTGCTTTTTAAACACTTCTTTATATAGCGTTTACCTAAAGGTTTGTTCCTGAAAATCGATTCCCAGCGGGGGCAAGATATTTTTCTCTTCTCTAAAGCCTCAAGACCGGCTCTGGCGCTTATCTAGCCTGCTATTCAGTGGGCAAAGGGGGTTCTTTTCTCGGGGGTAAAGTGGCCGGGGCGTGAAGTGGGTGTGCCCCAGAGCCTGTCTGGACACTTTACGGAAGAGATGAATCTCTTACCCTGCCGGAAGACGAGTAACGATTTCTGGTTCCGGCACGTAACCTAGTCACTGTGCCCACTGCGTTATCTCGGCTCGTGGAAAAACTAAAACGGGGTTTAAAGGAATAGAGTGGGAGAGTGGAGTGGATTCATCTGGCTTAGAATAGGGACATGTGGCGCCTGGTGTGAAGATGGTAATGAACGTTTCGGGTTCCATAGAATGGGTGAATTTAATGACTAGCTAAGCAGCTGTTAGCTCGTGTGATTTCAGGGTTCCGCCGCGATGTAGATGAGATCTGCACTCTTCTGGGATATTACGCAACGTTGATTGGTAGTTCTGTACTGACGTTTCGGGACAGCCAATCGGCCCCATCTTCAATTGTCTTGGAATTCTTGACCCTTGAAGGTGGCGCCGATAGATTGCCCCCGAAACGTCGGTACAGAACTACCACTCAGCGCTGCATAATATCCCAGAAGAGCGCAGATCTCAGCTGCTAGTTTCTCAACAGGGACGCCAATACACGCAGTTAGTTCAACCACATAGTCCTATGCAGTGTAGTGAGCTGTGCTGGGGAAAAAACAATGCGTTTTTACCTTGCCATGTATCAGAAAGGCTGTGTCTAATAGACCAGTGTTGGAAATGTGTATAGAGGCTTTCTATGTAGTCCTGCAGCGCCACACCCCCCAATCCAGTGTCCTGACACATCATATGCCTAATGGTAAAGGTAAAGTTCACCCTAGAACTGGCCATGAAGGCCAAGAGGAAGAGTAGAGGTATAGCTGTACACTTTCTTTAACCTCGGCGATAGATGGGGGTGGGTGGTAAGCGCCACGCCCCGGCCGTTTTACCTCCGGGAAAGAGACCCGGTACCCATTGTACAGGAGGGTGGGTGGGCTCCAGGGCCGGTCTGGACAGGTGCAGAAACACTTGCCTCCACGAGGATTCGATCTCCGGACCGTCCAGCCCGTATCGAGTCGCTATACCGACTAGGCTATCTTGGGCCACTCATATGCCTAACTCTCATTTCCAGCGATATGAATTCAAACCACCACTGAAGGCCTAATAATTGTCCTTATAGTGCGTTTGTCATTGCCTCGTGCGTTTTTACGAGTACTATCTAGTGCGTCCGTCTAGTTCTGAGAAGCCATTTACGTGCCTGCTTCGACCGTTGTTAGTGACGAAAATCTAACGCTTCAGTCCAGTTCTGCAGAACCATTTCCATGTCTGTATCGACAGTTCTTAGTGACTAAAATCTAACGCGTCAGTCCAGTTCTGCAGAACCATTTCCGTGCCTGTATCGACAGTTCTTAATGACGAAAATCTAACGCTTCAGTCCAGTTCTGCAGAACCATTTCCATGCCTGTATCGACAGTTCTTAATGACGAAAATGTAACGCGTCAGTCCAGTTCTGCAGAACCATTTCCGTGCCTGTATCGACAGTTCTTAATGACGAAAATCTAACGCTTCAGTCCAGTTCTGCAGAACCATTTTCATGCCTGTATCGACAGTTCTTAATGACGAAAATCTAACGCGTCAGTCCAGTTCTGCAGAACCATTTCCGTGCCTGTATCGACAGTTCTTAATGACGAAAATCTAACGCTTCAGTCCAGTTCTGCAGAACCATTTCCATGCCTGTATCGACAGTTCTTAATGACGAAAATCTAACGCTTCAGTCCAGTTCTGCAGAACCATTTCCATGCCTGTATCGACAGTTCTTAATGACGAAAATGTAACGCGTCAGTCCAGTTCTGCAGAACCATTTCCGTGCCTGTATCGACAGTTCTTAATGACGAAAATCTAACGCTTCAGTCCAGTTCTGCAGAACCATTTCCATGCCTGTATCGACAGTTCTTAATGACGAAAATCTAACGCGTCAGTCCAGTTCTGCAGAACCATTTCCGTGCCTGTATCGACAGTTCTTAATGACGAAAATCTAACGCTTCAGTCCAGTTCTGCAGAACCATTTCCATGCCTGTATCGACAGTTCTTAATGACGAAAATCTAACGCGTCAGTCCAGTTCTGCAGAACCATTTCCATGCCTGTATCGACAGTTCTTAATGAAGAACACCTAATGCGTCGTACTCCTGCACGATAAAGTTGAGCCCTGCTGTCGACATTTAGTAATGAAGAAGCGGCCGTAGCCGAGTCTCAATTACAATTTGGAACATGGGTGAGGTGGGCATAACGTTTGCATCCCTATGTGGAATTGGTTTTCTGCCCGCTCTTTTCATTTCAGCAACATTCAGAGATTACTCGGTATGGGCAATCCGTACCCTTAAACATATATCCACTTTGTTGGTAATTGTATCTTATATTAATTTCCTTGTTCTAAAGAAGTGATGTCGGGGTTTAGAAACATGCAGTGTGCATTTTCTTTCGGCGATTCTCGCACCATTACAGAATAGCTTTTACATGGTCTGAGATCTAATTATGAAAGACATACCGAGATTTTATTCCAGGCTGTACAGAATTTTAGTCTGTCACACGTGAAGTCTGAAATCTTTGTAGCTGCAATTTTCTTTCGCGTCATGGAGGGACCTGAATCTAATGTCAGTCAGATGACCGGTTTTTCCAGTCGCAAACAAGTCATGACCCGCTCTTATCAAAATATTTCGTATGGTCTCGGGCCAACAAAGATTTTATTCTACAAAGTTCCATGTCTACGACCTTTTCAAAATATTTTACCTTATACATATACAGCTACTTTAAGCCACAAACTTAACATATTTATGAGAAGATTAAATTATAATTTGGTATTAGAGAACGTTAATTGATGTAACAAGTTTGAGATCTCAACTTGAATATTATTATTACAGTTGTAAAATTTTATGTTTTTAATTTAGGTGTGTACGCAGCTTGATGATGGCTAAAGCATAAGCCGAAACTTGTAGCTGATTTCCTGACTTCTGAATATACAGTTGTATTTGACAGATAGTTATTGGTTTTATTATAGTCATGATTTCATTCAGTCCCTTCAAATTTACCTCATTCTTGATTTTTTGTTCACCGTGCATTGTGTTAATATATATCTGTTGAAAAGACAACCGACAAATGCACTAATTTTATGTAGTATATACACTATACAATAGCCCTACGTACGTTTCGGTCACAAGTGACCATCTTCAGGGGCTCAATAAACACATAGTTTTACTTCACTGCACTTCACTTGTCCATAGTATTTGATTAATGTATGGACAAGTGAAGTGCGGTGAAGTAAAACTATGTGTTTATTGAGCCCCTGAAGATGGTCACTTGTGACCTAAACGTACGTAGGGCTATTGTATAGTGTATATACTACATAAAATTAGTGCATTTGTCGGTTGTCTTTTCAACAGATATATATTACCTCATTCTACTTGCCTTACACATAACAGGTAATTCGTCATTTTCTAATTCATTTACGGTTGCATTTTTCCCTAGCCTTTCAACTCCCAAACAATATCTATGAGCTTGTATTATACGATGTATCCTGTGGCTTACCTTTTGCAGGCAGCGGGCGAGTGGCAAGAGTTAAACCAGAGGAAGAATCAGACCAAGTACCGAAATTTCTTGTTCCTTTTCTGTGCGGGTTATTCCTTCCTTTTCCCCTCACTTTCCGCCTCTCCCACTACTCTGAAGGAAAGCGGAAAGCATTATTTTGTCATTAGAGGGTCTTTCTCGCAGCACACATGCTGCATGACTTCGCAACCTAACGAAATCCAAATACTGCTGAATAGCATTGTGAAGTTCAAAATATAGCTTAATTGTTATGTGGAAACTCTCTCTCCGTTTACACCAAACGAAATAGTGGCATGGCATGATCAGTACTTTTGCTTCGTGTCCGAAACGTCCCAGCTTCAAATGTAGGACCTTTCATCGGCTTGACTGAGTTTTGTGATTTTTCTAAGGCTCTCCAACGATAGTAGAGAATAGAGATATATCCCCACGCTTTCCTAGTTTAAGGTCTATGTAGAAATGGGTATAGTTTCATGTTCCGGTCGCTTATCCCCGAGTAAAGGGCCTCTAATACCCACTGGATAAGCTAATTCTAGGATAATACTTAAATTAGGCCATTACGGTAGATGCTATTCAACGTATGCCACCGCGCTCAGACCGGCTCTAGTCCATTCAGCTTCATGTCCATTGGGTGCCGAGGATAAAACGGCCAGAACATAAAGCTGATCACTTTATTCCGGACTTTAATAGTTTTTGGAGCTTCACTTCACAGCCCCTCAGTCTATACGCTTTCATAGTGCGATGCTTAGGCACTGTATGTTAACATAAATTTAGAGGGTTTGAATATTGCCCGCAGGTCCTCTGTCCTGTAGACTTGTTTCTGTAGGCATGATTGTCTACAATGATTTAAGAAGGCAGTCTCTACCCGGGGTAAAGTGGCCGGGGCGTGAACCTGATCACTGATCTCAAATTAGTGCCGAGGCTGAGAATGGGTGGAGCTCCAGTATTGTTTCGTGGCATGCACAGGGCAGCTTTAATTGTAACCATGCCTTAATTAAAACCATTAGATGTGTGGATTAGTGGAGATATAACTGTAGAGGTCTTTATCTTGAGCAGGAGACAGGGGTGATTATATTGTGCAATATTCAGTTACGGCCAGTGGCGTGGAGAAGGCCCCCGCAGTCCCTGCGGCGCGGAGGGCACCGTGGGTGAGGGGGGCCTCTAAACGTACAGAATAATAAAATTTGCTGTGGGTTCTTTCGATGGATCCCCGTTGTGAGATCTGTAAGTAACGTCTTTGATAATTATGATTATAGTTGTAATTATTGGGGCCCGGATTATCGAGTCTCTGTGGTCCCCAACAGCTGTGGACACTGCAGGTCACACCTGTAGATCTTAATTCTTATTTTTTGTTTTCTTAGGTGAGGAAATACACAGTATCTTTGGAAATGTCTGATTGTGCGAATACAAAGAAACAATTTCTTTGGTTGTACATTTCGCAGTGTTAAAAACATAGGAAATTAGCGTCATATGTTGTACGTGGACACCTTGGGTTTCCAACTTTCTTAGTATGGGCTTCTTGAATGGGATCTTAGATGGGTCGGAGAAGCAAGGAGGGTGAAAGAAGGACCATCAGTCTTTCCACCCACCCCATCACCTGACAACAACAATCACAACTTAATTCCGTTGCCACCCGCTTTCTTGATTTTTTACTTCTCTCTCCTTTGCTCTTTCATTCGCCGGATTTAGGGATGGTAGAACGTGGAAAATTCGCGCTTCTGAACTGTATAGGCCTATTGGAAGGTAGACTGCAGACTGTGTATGGAGTAATCCCACCGGATGATGGAACCGTCTGAAGAGAACTATTAAAACTAAATGTGGAACTTAATCTCGTTCTTACATCTCGAGTTACATACGTAATTGTGTGGTCAGTGAGTGTCGTAGCGTGCCATAAGGCAGGCCTACTTATCATCCCAAACAGGAAATATTTCTTTCTAACTGACGCGGAATAAGCAAGCCGCAGTGCCCTTTTATGGATATGCATGCAACGTTCAGGAAGCCATACAGGAGAGTTACGTGCGTTCAGCAAATCGAGACGATACTGTACGTCGCACGTAAGCCTGAAGCACAAAATGGATAGATATTAGGCGCGTGATTAGCTCTTCTTCCCTCCGAATATCCGGAGTTTCTCTGTCGTTTGATGACTTTAATTTTTTTGAGCATAACTTTGAATTTGGAGTCAGCGTGCGGTAGGACACTCGAATTGGGAGGAAGGAAGGAAGGTGCGTTGTGGTTGAATGAGATAATTTTCTGAGATTTCGAGGTTCTCACAGTGATGTTCTTGAAGATTCCATTGTGCTGAGGTATGACGCTATGTAGAGCGTTATAAAGATACCAGTTCTTTTGATGAATTTACTCTCGCCGTTTTTAGGGTAGTCCGAGAAGTGTACACGGCGTCATATTGCAGAAGACTGGAATTGTCAGCTGTATCGTTGACTGGATTCAAAACTGGGATGCCAGTGTGTACGCATTCTACGGCAGTGCAGGTTGCGATCTTCAGCAAGGCGTCAAGATGAAGTCACTAGAGTAGCGTGGTTTGAAGCAGCGTGTAATAACGTGATATTCTGAACCGAGTCCCCACATGTGCCAAAGTCAGTAAAACATTCCCTGCACTGAGCAGTTTGAAGCAGCGTGTAATAACGTGATATTCTGAACCGAGTCCCCACATGTGCCAAAGTCAGTAAAACATTCCCTGCACTGAGCAGTTCTCCCTTGCATTCTGAGAGCAGTCATCTGTGAGGAAAAATGAAGAGCTGTGATTTTCCATTTTGCAGTTGAAATGCGCAATGAAGGTTGTGGTCGTAAAGTAACAACGGCCTGTTCGGAAATATCCGTAGGAATGTTATTTTTTATAAACTAGTTTAATTCAGTAAAATTTACAAACATTATTAATTATGGCCTATAAATGCCACTGAAAAATGCGTCAGCTCCAGATCATTTCCTCGCTGCTCGACTGTCCTGTACATTCCTAGCACTTGTGGCATCAAGCTGAAAAACGTTTACCATCCCAGGTCTAGACGCTATAATTTAATGCTGCCCAGACCCGAAACTTCACATTGGCCTCTCCTTTGAATCTTGATTAAATGCTGCTAACTTATTATGTTCAGCACACACGTTGATGTGTTATTAGACTGACAGTAAACCTCTGCTTTATTCTATTCATCGCATATGTGGGTGTGTTATTAGACGGACCGTAAGCCTGTTCCTTATAATTTAAGGTCTTCAGGCATAAGGTTACCGTAAAGATGCGTGTTTGGTTTCTGGTTGCAGTGGTATATGACCGCATGGAGTGTGCAGGGTTCCTTGTGGCATTTATTACGGATACATGCCCAACAAATTATGACACTTTGGTATGAAATGTGTTTCATCTTGATGGTAAGTAGAGTGATCTAAATGAATCTTCCTTATTTAGCCACGGGTTTGATACTGCACAGACATCTTCAGGCAGTTGAGTGTTTCTTTTCAATAAGGCTGCCCACACTGCCACACGACTCTGACTCATAAATTGACCGACTTAATGTACAACGTGGTGCATTAGTGGGTTTTATTTACGGTGTAGCTACATTTAGTTGCATGACGCAAATCCGTCATGGCGTGGTGTGCCACTTCCTTCCACTCATATTGAGAGGACGACCTGTGAAATAATATTGTGTCTATAATTGTTTTCGTGTCGTCCTCGGTGGACTAGTGGTTAGCGTGCTCGCCACTGGACCCAAGGTTCGCGGGTTCAATCCCGGCCGAGGACGATGGATTTTTAAGGGTGATAAAAATCCGTAGCACTCCTTCCTTCCTTTCGTAAGCAAAATTCAGCGGCCATTTCTCACCCAAGTCTCCTGATTGACTGCTAGATGGCTGTGGCAGTCATATCAGGATGAGCAGAACTTGTGCAGTCAGTGGACTGGTCACCCACTACAGAACGCACACTTCCATACCAAGAAACCTCTGAAAGGAGGCCCTATGGTCCGCAAGGAGCGACAGGAAGAAACTAACTAACTAATTGTCTTCGTGGCATTTAGATTTCTAGTGGCAACCAGTTGTCTGTACATACATGTTTATGTTGTGTCAGATCCGAACTCAGCAGTACAAGTAAGTCGCACGGACTGCTGCAAAGATGTGATTCAAGGTTTACTGGGTATTGACGCCTGTTATACGTCAATACAGACTGTAATTTTGTGGCGGAATACAGCAAACCTAAGAATTTCCCGGACTGCCAGAAATGTTAGTATTGTCTTAGTGTAAATGTTGGGCCAAGTTGAAAATTCAAGTCTTCTGAGATGTTACGCCATGTCGCCTGATAAACAGTTACGGACGTTTCGAAGGATCATAGTGCCTTGATCTTCAGAATCCTGAAAATTGTGGCACTATCAGCCGCCACAGCGGAACATGCGAGAAACCTTGAATCTTCAGAAACACCGCTGTGTGAACCCCAAATTTCCTGGGGTCAGCTTGTTTTTACATGATTTTATTATTATATGACGTATATGGTAATTACGTGACAAATCAACTGGACTCAGTTTTACAGTGAAGAGTATCGTAGCATACAGTAACAGGCTCTGTTGAAGCCTGCACGTAGGTGCGGCACGCAATAACTAAGGCGTGACACATAATTGAAACTCGATTATAAATTTTAAGGCTTTACAATTTCCAAATTTCTTCAGGGAAAAGTGATGGTGTATGGGGAGTGAAGGTATGTTCCACTCATTTGTGATATCAATACTAGATCCAGGTGAGTATTCAGCCTTATGCCCCGCACCTCCATTAGCCATTGAGTAGGTGTCTCGGTGTTCCCCAGAGCTGGTATGGGCGCTTAGGAGAAGAGAGGAATCTCGTATCGTAACCGGGAGTGTTTGTCCATCCAGTAGCCTACTTACTATACCGCTGAGCTGTCTCTACTTGCTGCTTACATTTAACATTAGGCCTACACTGTTAATGTTGCACGTGTAATTTTGGACCCACGTTACAGTAGTCCTATGTTCTGGTTGCGCCTGTGACGTTGTGTTGTGAATCGAACTTTGAGATAATCTGTGGTAAAACCGATAGGAGAAACAATAGCATAGTCGATATAGTGACTAAGGTACAGGCTCGACGATCCGGGTGTTCTGTTTACACGGAGGTAAAGCTGCTGGGACGTGAAGCTGATCGCTCACCTCCATCTATTACCGAGGTTAAGAATAATTGGAGGGTACCTCCATTTCTCCATATGTTTTTATAGCGTATAGATTATACAGCCCAGTGACACACGCAACAGCCATACTTCTTACCATAGTCATGTTACTGCATGGACCGATACAAACCAACGTGAAACGCTCAATAAGTTTTGTGTACCACTCCTCCCCAATACAAATTTAAATTAATTTAAATGTATTGAAGGTGTATTATGAGGACACACGGGCACTATCTTCCGCGTGTGAGCTCTGTTCCAGATGACGGATGATAATCACATATCAAGTCATTAAAATTCCACTGTCGGAGCTCAGACTTCATTTCCTAGTGTACATGAAATATATTATATCCGTGATCCAGGATCAAGTAAAGACGGCTTTTGCCGTAAATTGCGCCACTTGTATTGATTTGCCTTTTGTGAATGATAACGTAGCCGATATTCAGCCGGTTATGTAACGTAACGATCCTGCATCATACATGGCTGTTTTATGGGACTTTCATCAAGCACTCAGATGAGGGGAGGCAAATTACTTTTCCTATAGATAGATAGCCAGCCGGTCATGGAAGGCAGACAAGGTAAGATGCAAATAACTCTCTGGCTTCTGCTCCTGTATAAAATTGTCATTATTTCAACATTGACATAGCATCGGTCTCCATGTAATTTTGAGAACTAAAGAACTTTTTTGTTCCTTCTCCCTACTGTGCTGGCGATGACTTAATATCAGCCTTTATATGAAATAACTACGGCTCGAAATCCGAGATTCACGAGGCAGTAAAGGGACAGGCTTCCTTTTCATCAATTCTTGTCAGGGTTGTGCTTGGGTGCAACACTGCCAATCATCTGATCATTACGCATCATATGATAATTTTTCAGGCTTTTCATTGCAGTTGTTGTTCAGATTATAGTCTTATGGGTTGTAACGTCGTGTAGGATAATAAGTTCGCTTCGAAGTTTCGGAGGAATTTGCTGCTTCTATGTTCAGGGTGACTAAATTAGGTTCAGGTGCATGCTGAAGTGATTGGGAGGAGGAAGTCTCTCAATTATGTAGGCTAAAATCCTTACATCCTTCCTATATAATCGATACTTCAGCATCTACCTGCACCTAATTTGGCTAACCTGATACGTCAGATCAAAATGATTATGCTACACGCTGTAATAACCCAAATGATTGGCTAATTTCGTCGCAGACTGATTTTCTTCAGAAGCTGATATTTGTTTAGTTGGTCAAATATTCATATGGAATGCGAATTTTCATTACCGTCTTCACAAGAGCCCTGCACGAGACAGTATCCGCGCTAGTTAAATCCATTCCACACATTTCCGTTTATCCTCCTGTCTACAGATGTTAGTTTGTATGGATATCTCCTTTCCACGAGTTCCAGTTATTCTACCCATCCTATTTTCCTTGTTGGAAATATCCTATTTAATTTGTACAAGATGAAAAGACGAATTATGAAGCTCATCTTTCTGTAAATTTCTCCATGCTTCTCTTGCTTCTGCTTTCCAAGATCCAAATAGTTTCCTCTGTACTTTCTTCGAAACACCATCCTTTCTCTTGCCTGAGGGTGAGAGACCAAGTTTCACAGCCGCATGAGATAGCAGCGTTATAGTTCTGTATATCTTAGACTTTGTTTCAGGTAGGAGACGGAAGATCGTGAAGTGACTGAGAGTCAGCTCACTTTAATGCAAGTGGTAGCAGTTAGTGCCGCCTGGCAGTGTGTCGTACCAGACGCCGTGGATGATCGGGCCGGGCGGGGGGGGGGGGGGGGGGTTTATGATCGCGTTGTCACTGTTTTCTGTGCTGTAAGCGCACACGTGTGGTGAAACACTGGTAACAGAGACATTTTCTGGAGAGGCAGACATTGTCTGGTAAGAGAGACAGTTTAGCCTAATAAAATAGTAAAGGTGAAGTTCAACCTACAACAGGCCACGAAGGCCCAGAGGGGGAGTACAGGTATAGCTCTACTCTTTCTTTAACCTCGGCGTTAGATGAGGGTGGTTGGTCAACTCACCGCCCCGGCCGCTTTACCCCCAGGAAAGAGACCCGGTACCCATTGTATAGGAGGCTAGGTGGGCCCCAGGGCCGGTCTGGACGGCTGCGAAAAATCTCGCCCTTACCGGGTTTCGATCCCCGGACCGTCCAGACCGTAGCGAGTCGCTATACCGACTGCGCTATCTCGGCCCACCTAATAAAATAGTACACTTTTTAAAACACACAGCATCAAACAAATTAAAAGTGTTCTCAACGAAAGTTGTTTAACCATTTAAAGCCCGGTGGTGACTGTATGCCCACCTGCCAGCATGAAGTAACATGAAGAAGCATGCCCATACTACAGCAGAGTCGTGTTTTACGCAGTAGTTAGGTGCATGACTTAGCGCGTATTCCCAAAATTGCGTATAGTCAGAACTCCTCCTTTAAACCCCCCTGTTCGTCTACCTAAAGCAAGCAAAATCAACCGTAGATGTATTACTAGTATACATACGTATACATTTTAAAGTGTTTTTAGGAGGAAAAGTGTTGAAAAAACAGTGTAACAGCAAATACTGCACTGTAGAGTGTACAAAATAGACCACACAGAATTTCATAATAATAAAATGCAAGGTCCGGTGAAGCATTGTGTCGAGAAGTCGGAGCTGCCAGCTCTTCCCGTCTTCTTTTGAAGAACTCGGGTTATCGGTAACTGCCTTTCTTTACGTTTGAACTCACTGTACATTGCCTGATGTAGGCGTAAATCCTCATCGAATGCCTGATTATCTTTTTCATAGCCGACCGCATATACACGAATGCGCGGCGCGAATCGACTGTATTGTGTAAGTCACATTACTTTTTTTTTGTTATGAATCACTGCGTTCTGCCATTGACAAAATAGAGAATACTAGTTGGAAAGGTACTGCACACGCATGCACGCCGATCAGAAGAAGATGGCATATGTGTACTGATCCAAGGTTTGTTAATATCAATAAACTCGACTCCGGCGAGCGTATTTTGCGGTCCATATTGATAACTGCAATGCTTTTAGGTGGTACATGTGCTGTGATCTCTAAACTGAAGTAGCACCCGTAGATACTGAGGTATAATGTTGGCTATTCTGTGCCTTAATAACAACACCGATAGATGCTGATGTGTATTGCTGGTTCTTCTGTGCCAAGTACAACACCGATATGTACTGAGTAAAGTGCTGGCTATTCTGTCCATTTGTATACAAAACTCGATGGCGATGCGATTGGGTTTTGTAATGCATGCTGGTTCATTCTGTGCCTTAGTAGCACCCGTAGATACTGAGGTATAATGTGGCTATTCTGTGCCTTAATAACAACACCGATAGATGCTGATGTGTATGCTGGTTCTTCTGTGCCTTAGTAACAACACCGATAGATACTGAGGTATAATGCTGGCTATTCTGTGCCTTAGTAACAACACCGATAGATGCTGATGTGTAGTGCTGGTTCTTCTGTGCCTTAGTAACAACACCGATAGTTACTGAGGTATATGCTGGCTATTCTGTGCCTTAGTAACAACACCGATAGATGCTGATGTGTAGTGCTGGTTCTTCTGTGCCTTAGTAACAACACCGATAGTTACTGAGGTATAATGCTGGCTATTCTGTGCCTTAGTAACAACACCGATAGATCTGATGTGTAGTGCTGGTTCTTCTGTGCCTTAGTAACAACACCGATAGTTACTGAGGTATGAATGCTGGCTATTCTGTGCCTTAGTAACAACACCGATAGATGCTGATGTGTAGTGCTGGTTCTTCTGTGCCTTAGTAACAACACCGATAGTACTGAGGTATAATGCTGGCTATTCTGTGCCTTAGTAACAACACCGATAGATGCTGATGTGTAGTGCTGGTTCTTCTGTGCCTTAGTAAAAACACCGATAGATACTGAGGTATAATGCTGGCTATTCTGTGCCTTAGTAACAACACCGATAGATGCTGAGGTGTAGTGCTGGTTCTTCTGTGCCAGCAATTAAACAAAATGTTATATGACCGTAATTTTATTTAAAATATCCCAGTCTGCCCCTCCTGTAGTGGGGTGGTATATCAAATAGTAGCTGAGCTATTCATATAAAGCGCAACCGTGTTTAGAACGAACTCAGTGAAAGATAGCTCTATGTCTTAGGTGGATTCATATCAAGTTCGTCATCACTTGCACGTTTAAAATGCAGCGAAGTGTTGGTTTGCGGATAGTCAGTAATAATAACGTGCAATATTTTAAACTTTTAAGCGAGAAGTTTAGACTCTATAACATTTTACTCGGTCGAGATATAATATTACTATGCAAATATTGGCTTTCTCATCCGTCACCAGTAGTGGCGTATTTTAACGAAATGTAATCGTGCATTGCGCACTCGCAAACAATATGTGGTTTCGTGCGCCTTGGTCAGAGTGTACGGATACCTTACGGTCATCGCCTCGTTTGTAAGAATTATTGTCTTATGTTCAGGCTGTAGCCTGTGTTCATAAATGAGTCATCCACAAAATTGTGTTCGAATTTGAGACTTTTTTTGAAGGGCCAATTTCTGGCTTGTCATCGGTTTTGTGTAGACGTGTACATGTATTGTAATTTTATGTAGGCATAATCGATTCTGCGCTTAGTGAGAAATGGAGTTAGAAACTAGGCTTTTGCAGTGGACACACACCTCTCTATCCCATAGTCGAAGAGATGCCTCACATAACTGAGTTGTTTCTATATGCATGGCCATTTGGTGAATTGTCTAATAGGCCTGCATATAAAAATGCAAGCTTTCTGTTTCGTGATTCATACCGCGGACCTAATAGAGAATAACTCATGATGTTATGAAAGTTACCTCATGCTCTTGCCAGAATATGCTGAAGCTGATAGTCATGCGCAAGGACTGCTGTAGATATTTTGGATGCGATTGAATCCTCATTCCCGAATTCTGTCCTCTAAAATTAACGAATATTCTTTAATAATTTCGTATGAGCCCTGATCTTGCTTTGAGGTCTTAGCTACTGCATACAGTATTATCAGAAAGGAAAGCAACCATATCAAGGGGAAGAACGGGTAATTCAGCTAATGACAGAAAAAATGTTAAAATGAAAATCTAGTAATCTTTTGTACGAGTAAAAGAATTGAAATTAGCTAAGGATGCGTTTTCCTTATATGCCAAAGACAATTTACTGACAGTAAGAATTCGTTACGACTTACTTCACCTGTTTCCATGTTTCCATCAATGGTTACGAGTTTTCTTGAAATGTGCCTAAAGGAGACATGCGCTACGTGACAAGAAGCTTGCGGATTCTTAGCATTTTGTGATGCAACTAGTGTAACGCTTCTTAAAATTTCAGCGGGAAAATGTCGTAATTCTAATCTGTAACTGCGGGTTCCGTCGATTAACTAGTATTGACTCAGTCTTATCCATTTTACATTTCTACGATTAAGACAATTTTCATTTCTTGTTTTTTTATTATGTGGTACTGGTAACGGTGTACTCTACTTAAATAATTGTGTATGTTTTTTTTTATATTTACCGGGGTAGTATGAAGTAATTTCTATTGCTACCCCAATTTCTGTGGGTTTTAAACTTATATCTACAGTAAATTAAAATTGAAATTAAAACCAACTTGATGCACCTTCACTATTAAAAATTTTAATAGTAGATTAATTAACTCTTAATTAGGGTTAATTAAGAGTTAATTAATCTACTATTAAAATTTTTAATAGTGAAGGTGCATCAAGTTGGTTTTAATTTCAATTTTAATTTATACAAGATGCACGGTGAATACAATATTAAATAAATTATATCTACAGTATTTGTCTGACATCCAGAAATTATGTTTAAATCCAAATACGTCATTTAATAATCCATTGTTCGTGTAGGCCTGTACTGAATTCAATTGATTCATGTTGCTTATTAAATTCGTTTATTGCTCTGTCTGTTGAAGTTAACCTGCCACTGCGGACTAACAGCTCCTTAAACTTATATTTTATACTGCAGTATGTAACGTTGTTATTGTATGGCTTATTTTACGATGCTGTCAGTATATGAGACTTAGTGTCGATAGCAAGATGAATGATAAATGGCAGTTGCTTCGAGGGACTAAGGAGAGCCACTAACAATTTTAGTTAGGATTGCCAGTGTCCTGGTCGAGACTCGAACCAAGTGCCTGTCGAATGCAAGCCTTACTGCTACACCAGGCTGCTTAGTATATTGTGGTGTCATATTCCATTATCATTTAATTGAATTTTATGAGTTCTGAGAATGGACTAATGCTTTTACACTAGAAAGTTGGAAACCCACTCCTGTATTCTTTTTTCATTTATACTAATTCGTATTATGGTTGAAAATAATTGTACATTAGAATATGTTTCCAGCCTCGTCATTGCTACATCCAGAACGACTTAGCATTCACTTGTTCATTGGGAAGTGGGAACTCTTTCTGCATCGGTAAAGTTGGACGCAGCGGAAAGCTAAATTTTCATTTGAAATAGCGACTGTTGCGTTCGTGTAGCTTCACCATCCCACCGTCATACACCTTAACGATGTATTGCTTAGGCACAGAGCATGGTTATTAAAACTGAAATAAACCATGGACAGGGTTCAACATGCGTGGTGCAAACCCATTTGTTTGTCGAGTTAAACAGTTCGTAATTCGTACTGACAGTGTCCCATTGAGAGAACTTGTTCCACTCTGGCCCTGAGTTGAGTGTCAAAACTGCGTGCGATTTGCATCAGCATCATGTCATGTGACAGGACTCGCACAGCCATTAGGCCATCATATTGGTTTGGTGAAGGGGTAAAGAAACACATGCAGTAATAACGCCGGCGTGTACTATATACAAAAGTATACTCCATAAAAATTAAAACTTGAGCACCTTTACCCACATTTTGTTGAACGTTGTGATTTGCATAAAAGATTGTCCTAAGTACCACTGGAATGATGCCGATCCCGGTGGCCGTGCGGTCTATGGCGTAGGTCTGAAGCCGCTTGATTGCTGGGATCGCGGGTTCGAATGCCGATCCCAGTGGCCGCGCGGTCTAAGGCGTGGGTCTGCGGCCGCTCGCTTATTAGGATCGTGGGTTCGAATCCCTCCGGGGGCGTGGATGTTTGTGTTGTGTTTGTTGTATAAGGACGGTAGCATGGAACGTAAAGTGACATGAAGGACGATAGGATTTAAACAGTACAAAAATGGATCAAAGGGGAAAACTCCGGACAGGCAAAAAAAAAAAAAAAATATCCCGCTGAGGGCATGAATTTTCGTGTCTTGTATGTGTTCTGTGTTTTGTAGGTAGCGGCCTCTACGACGAGCTGATCATTCGTTCAGAGGAATCCTACCTGGTGTGTATGTCTAAGTGTGTGTGATCTAGAAACCTCAGAAAGAGGCAGCCTAGGCCCCATTTGGGCTATAGCGCCACAGAAAAAAAGATCGTTGGAATGATACTGCTCGGACGTTTTTGCTCTACTTATGTAGAAGTCAAGAGACTGTTTCTTGCAAGTTTCTAAGCCGTGTACATGAGGTCTCCGTTCTTCTGGGATGTGGCACCGTGTCACTGGGTAATTTGTTCCCGAACTTTCGAGACAACATGGTGGTCTAGAAATGTCGGGAACCAATTATCCAGTGACGTGGCGTCACATCCCACCACGGAGAACTCAGAATATTTCATTTTATACAGAATAATAAAATATATAAAGCTGGAAGTATTCGTAACGCCGTCGGATTACTTAGAGCATTACATGCCGACGATGATGGCATTTTGACATTGGAGCCTTCCATGATGCGATTACTGTGGAGAAAATGTAAATGAAGTGGCCTACTTTAAGGAGAGAAATAGACACAGTCTTATTTTAATTCCTAAGTTACCTATGGTATTGTGCGAGATTGAGGTATTTGTTCTTCATTCGAATCGGCTGTTTCAAATAAGTAGCTCGCAAAACAAGAATGAAGTAGGTACATTATTAATACATTCATCACATATTAACCGCACGGACCACGTGACGTTGATTGAGACGCGATATGGTTCTGAACGGTGAAATATAGGCTGTACTGACTACCCGGGAGTTGTCTCGGAGAGGTTGAGGAGAAGTGTCGGCCAGTAACATTGATCAGATTGGATAAAAGACCCATGCTGGGTGATGTGTTTAATTATTTTGGAAGAAGCTGGTGTATTCGAATGACATGTTACTGTCCTTGTGACAGGCTTTGAGGCTTGGTTAAGAATTGTAGGACTTATAACTGTATTCACCCAGTACATTTAATGGTGCACTATTGTGGGCTCGTGCTGGCGGTAAGGGTTTTTCTCAAAGTAGACATGTAAACAATTGGCTGCATTTATTATATTTCGGGAGAAGGTCGGAACAGAAGACTGAGTGTTAGATGCACCTGTGCTTTTAGGAATGAACTAGACATAAATTTGTTAGCCGATCCCAGTGGCCGTGCGGTCTAAGGCGTGGGTCTTCGGCCGCTCGCTTACTGGGATCGTGGGTTTGAATCCCACCGGGGGCATGGATGTTTGTGTTGTGTTTGTTGTATAAGGACGGTAGCATGGAACGTAAAAGTGACATGAAGGACGAAAAGGAATTAAACAGTACAAAAAATGGATCAAAGGGGAAAAACCCCAGACAGAAAAAAAAAATCCCGCTGAGGGCATGGATTTTCGTGTCTTGTATGTGTTCTGTGTTTTGTAGGTAGCGGCCTCTACGACGAGCTGATCATTCGTTCAGAGGAATCCTACCTGGTGTGTATGTCTAAGTGTGTGTGATCTAGAAACCTCAGAAAGAGGCAGCCTAGGCCCCATTTGGGCTATAGCGCCACAGAAAAAAAGATCGTTGGAATGATACTGCTCGGGCGTTTTTGCTCTACTTATGTAGAAGTCAAGAGACTGTTTCTTGCAAGTTTCTAAGCCGTGTACATGAGGTCTCCGTTCTTCTGGGATGTGGCACCGTGTCACTGGGTAATTTGTTCCCGAACTTTCGAGAAAACATGGTGGTCTAGAAACGTCGGGAACCAATTATCCAGTGACGTGGCGTCACATCCCACCACGGAGAACTCAGAATATTTCCTTTTTATACAGAATAATAAAATATATAAAGCTGGAAGTATTCGTAACGCCGTCGGATTACTTCGAGAATTACATGCCGACGATGATGGCATTTTGACATTGGAGCCTTCAATGATGCGTTTACTGTGGAGAAAATGTAAATGAAGTGGCCTAGTTTAAGGAGAGAAAATAGACACAGTCTTATTTTAATTCCTAAGTTACCGATGGTATTGTGCGAGATTGAGGTATTTGTTCTTCATTCGAAGCGGCTGTTTCAAATAAGTAGCTCGCAAAACAAGAATGAAGTAGGTACATTATTAATACATTCATCACATATTAACCGCACGGACCACGTGACGTTGATTGAGACGCGATATGGTTGTGAACGGTGAAATATAGGCTGTACTGACTACCCGGGAGTTGTCTCGGAGAGGTTGAGGAGAAGTGTCGGCCAGTAACGTTGATCGGATTGGATAAAAGACCCATGCTGGGTGATGTGTTTAATTATTTTGGAAGAAGCTGGTGTATTCGAATGACATGTTACTGTCCTTGTGACAGGCTTTGAGGCTTGGTTAAGAATTGTAGGATTTATAACTGTATTCACCCAGTACATTTAATGGTGCACTATTGTGGGCTCGTGCTGGCGGTAAGGGTTTTTCTCAAAGTAGACATGTAAACAGTTGGCTGCATTTATTTTATTTCGGGAAAAGGTCGGAACAGAAGACTGAGTGTTAGATGCACCTGTGCTTTTAGGAATGAACTAGACATAAATTTGTTTTCATGATGAAGATGGCTCTTCCCTCATAATCTTTACCAAAGTTGAGTTAGCACGAGTCACACAACTGCTCACGGGTGGAACAACGTCATTTAACATAACAATTCCAGCACGTGTGCATATCCCTGAAATTCTGGTGTTTGTTTCAGGCATGTCCTACCAAATTTTATGAATGTAAAGGCTAATTCCGTACCTACTGTATTCCAATCCCTCGCTGCGGGACAGCAGAAATAAAATTGACCCCAGAGTAATCCGCGCTGTTAGGTTTCGATTGTGAGAATGCCGACGCACTCCTCTCCTAAAGCTTAGTAACAAATAAATCCAGTTCTGTAAGAATCTTTACTCGTGCACAATTAAAACGCATGCATCAGTATGTTACATGATGGTATATTCACATACGGAAGGAATATAACTTTAATGTAAGCCTATACGAGGGAGAGGAGGCGAGATAGTGTATTCGTTATAGCGACGAGGAAGCAAGGTTCGATTCAGTGCAGAGCAAGAGATTTTTCTGTTCTCCAGAAAATCCACATCGGCTCTGGAGCCCACTCAGGCACCTATTTGTTGGGTACCTGGGGCTCTTTCCCTGGGGTTAAAGGAGCCAGGCCATGAAGCTGACAACTAACTTCCATCTAATCCTGAGGTTAAGAATGTGTGGAGCTAGTCTCTACTTCCCAAACATATTTATGATTTGCAGTTCACCGTCGAAGCTGTTTGCGCTGAGGAATGGCGACTGTTCCTTGTTTGTGACCAGTAGGTCTAACCGATGTATTCCACTCAAAAATACATTAGGCTGAAGTGCAGTCGTGTTTTGTGCGTGTGAGATGGTACTGTTTTTTCTGTAATGTTTTATGTGGTTAGAGCTATGCATAAATTTGACTTTATGCTTGTTATAAACGAAACACACAACAAATGGCGACCAGTACTTGTTAAACTACGCCATGCAGTGATAGAGAATCAAGTTTTTGATAGATTTATATATTTTCCCCGACCGTCGTCGCGAGTGTTACAGGACCCTATCCACACGGTAGAGGTAAAATGCATTCTCTTGAGTAAGGGACAGTACATACATACATACATACATACGTACGTACATACATACATTACATTCATACATACATTCCATGGATTCATAAGTGTGTCGAAGTGACAACTGGATGTGCAATAAGTCGTAATATACAAATATACAGGTATACAGACTATAGAATTTTACATTTGAACACTACGAGTATAAACTAAAACACTATAAACGTGTTACATACCTCACTATGAACCATCTTTATACATAAAAAAATTCATCTACTGAGTAAAAGGAGTGTGTTTTTAAGTATTTTCTTAATGCTACTTTAAATTTTGTCTTTTCATTCTTAAGACTTATGCGATTCAGAGGGAGTCTGTTGAAAAGTCTGATACCGGCATAGAATGTACTTTTTTGAAAACAAGATAGGTTGGCGTTTGGTCTGTGCAGGTGGAGCTTATTCCTGGTGTCTATATTGTGTATAGATGAATTTGTTTGAAAATTTTCTTGATTTTTGAACATGAAGTTCATTAATGAAAATATATATTGACATAGAATAGGTAAAATCTCTAATTTTTTAAACGGACTTCTGCATGGAGTTCTTGGTTGTGCATCGACCATAATTCTGATGATTTTCTTTTGTAAGGTGAATATCTTCTTACTGTTGGAGGAATTGCCCCAAAAAACGATTCCGTACTTTATAATAGAATGAAAGGATGCGAAATACATTGATTTAAGAGTGCTGATGTTGTTGATGTGATACATTGAACTAACTGCATAACATGCTCCACTTAACTTAGGAACCATTTGATCAACATGATTCTTCCAAGTTAAGTGGTTATCAACTTGTAAACCAAGAAACTTTGTGTTTATTGTCTCTTCTGTATACTTTCCTCTATAATCAATACGTAATGCACAGTGTGGTGAATTATTTGTTATAAATGTCGTAACATATGCAAAACATTAAAATAAGCTAGGAGTAAAACTCCTTGACTACATAGCGGTAAGGAAGCAGGGTTTTTACTTTCACATATATCAGTTGTAAACTGAAAAATTGTGGTAACGTAACTATATGTAGCAAGTGCAGTAAGCTCGTCTCACAATTTAAACTGTGTCGTCAGTCTAGTCCCTTGAGTAACAGAAACAAAATAGGTTGGATAATGCACCTTCACCGATCTACGAACGCAGTATTTCAGAAACTGGGTTCTTGTACATTACATAGCTTGCGTTCACTACGTACGTAATAATTAAGAGCAGATAAGTCTGTCTGTCCACCACTCAGGGGAAGAAACGTTGTGGTTCTCTCTGAAGATAACTGATGTTGAGAGTGTTAGAGAAGGAAATGCTTAGGAGAGAATTTGGCCCGAAGAACTGCGAACTATTATGAAACAAAGCGGCCAGGCTCACAGGCCTAATTTTTACTGGTGAATATTATCGTTATAACGACTATAATAGATGACATGATGAGGGGGGATGGACGAAGCATAGAAACGTTCAATGTGGTAAAGGTTTTGATAAAGGATATCATAGTAAGACATGTCTGAAGAAAGAGTAATGTTTACATGGAGATTGGAACCGGATTTAGCTGGCGAAATTGGTACTGGTACAGTCAAATTGGGGGAGCACGCGGTGGCGCAGTTGGTTGAGGCACTGCGCTACAATCCGGAAGGTCGCGGGTTCGATTCCCGATGGTGTCATTGGAATTTTTCATTGACATAATCCTTTCGGCTGCACTATGGCCCTGGGATCGACTCAGCCTCTAACAGAAATGAGTACCAGGAATATTTCCTGGGGGGTAAAGGCGACCGGTGCGTAGGGCTGACAACCTTACCACCTTCAAGTGCCGATTGTCTAGAAATCTGGGAGCCTCAACCTCCTGGAACCTTAAGGGTCTGTCCAGGCCTGTAATGGGATTGCTTTACCTTTACAGTCAAGTTGATGGCGGTGTCCGGATGGCAAGGACTGTCTGATTCATTTGCGTACCGATCATTTGTTGCAGCAGATTATACTTAGCAATGCGCCTCAGCATTTTACTCGCTTTCAGAACACAGCATACAGTTTTACTTATCTAAGTACAGTCTGTGGCCGATCCCACTGGCAGCGCGGTCTAAGGCGCGGGTCTGCAGCCGCTCGCTTGCTGGTATTGTGAGTTCGAATCCCGCCGGGGGTAAGGATGTCTGCCTCTTGTGAGTGTTGTGTGTTGTCAGGTAGAAGTTTCTGCGTCGGGCTGATCACTCGTGCAGAGGAGTCCTACCGAATGTGGCGTGTCTGATTGTGATCGTAAAGCATCGATAATGAGGAGGCCCTGGTCAATTAGGGGCTGTTGCGCCATTGGAAAATAAAAGTACAGTCTATGAATTCGTCACAAATTACGTGACTTCTCTGTTCTTAAGAGAAGGCTGGGACGGCAAAGGAAATTGTTGCCGTTTTTGAGAGCTTGTTTTGACGTTGCAGTATCTTGCGTCATGTTGTGTTAATATTTAACAACTTTTGTTGATTAAACGCCTCCATAGAACAGCTGTAAATTCTTATTACAAGAGTGAGGCTGTCACAGCGGTGTTGCTGAGATTAAAGTTTTCTGGGATGTGATACTGTGTCGTCAAGCGATCCAATGGACTGCTTAATCCTGAAGATGCACTACGATCCTTCGTAACCCTGGGAAATAGTCGCCCAACAACACAACCTCACATCCCAGAAGACATGAATCGTCAGGAATGATGCATGCTGATACGCACAGACTTCTCTAAGTTTGTTGTTCGTTGGACGTAGATTCGGAATCTAGCAGCTCGACTTGAAAATTCACGCACGCCGTGTCGACTGGTAAATATTTACCGACGCTTCGGATGCAGTACGGTCCTTCGAAGTTTCGGTAATTATTTACCAGTCGACAAGGCGTAACATGTCATGATACTCAACTTGTAAACAGCACTACTGTCAGATGTGTTTCGTATGATGGAGGTGTAGTGTAAATGGGATATTGAAAGATACGTGTGTTGTAAACGCATTATTTGACATTCCTAGCGTAGACTTCTTCATTATAAGTAGATGACAGAGTGAGCATATCTCACATTGAGATGCGCCTTAAATTTCAGGACCTTATTCAGCAGTATTCAACACAGGAACGCCCCCGGGTATCAGATGTTGTGCCGCAAGGTACAGTCTTTTCAGTTTGACCTTTTGAGTGTAACGGTTGTGTACACGATTTTAACTACAGTATGTGTCGGTACGGAGAAAGCAGCAGTATCGTTGGTGAAGTAGCTTATGAATGACTTTCCTTTATTGCCTGTATGTTCTTAGAGGCATCATCAAGATATGAGATATAGCTCCAATTTAGAACATTTTGGAGTATACGTCCGTTATTTGATACGTGAATTGTTTTTCGGTGTCTTTGCTGGTAATATAATGACTATATACGTTGGAGCAGGCACTCAAAAGTTCAAATTTCTTATGGAAATTTATCAGAGTTTTTTTTTTTGTTTTGCACGCCATGAAGGCATATCGAGGAGCGGAGGTAACACATCTTCTCTTATTTTTAACCACCGTACTAAACGTGGGCCAATGGATAGCCTCACGCTTCGCCGCTTTACCCCCAGGTTCCGGTACTCTTTGAATAGAGGGCTCAGTTGTCCCCAGAGCCAGTCAGAGCCTTTTACGCAAGAGAAAAATTTGCTTCCTCTACCGAGAAAGGAACCACGTTTCTTGGCCGTCCAGACCGTAGCCTAGTCACTATTACGAATGCGCTATGTCGGCTCCTTGTCGATCTGTTAACTGAATTTATGCGTTTGTTTCGGCTTCACTGTTTGTGAAGAATGATGTATTGAAAACTTATTTGATTCGTAATTAATACTCGTGCAGGTATTAGCATGTTCAGCTAAATTCTGGAGCCATGACACTGTTTCTTACACAGGTGTATCTGCTACTTCCACCAGATTTGGTCCGCCAATGTACGTGCACCTGTCTTTGTGTTTTGAGTTGGAATTCATACCCCCTCCCCATATTAAAATTTAAACATTGCTGACATATCTAGATAACCAGCAAGTTACATGAGAACCTGATGCAGGTCCACTTAGGTGAATTTCCAGTCTCGTCAAAGCAGCAGTGTTGCCATATCTTGCAACTCGTGCGGTTTTGTTACCCTCATGAGGCTGATACGTGATTCTAAGTGCTCCAGTTTCATTTAGTAGTTATGACAGGAAAAAATGGGGTTAGTAATAAAGGGGTTGCAGAGGGGGCTGGTGGGAGTTGTGCACGTAGATTAGTGTTTTAAGAGGGGGCGATGAGAGAAAAGGGGGTAGTTTGATGAGCACGGGTTTGAATGAAACAGAAGGGTAGGACGAGTTAGAGAACATTTGATGCCACCTCCAATCAAAATGAATCGTCGGAAAATAACTCTGCCCCTATCCACCCCCTTTGCCAACCTTTTCATCATTACCTCATCCCACCTCCCACAAAATATTAACGTTTTCACTAATTACCTTATGCTGCTGCTACCGGATTTTTTGTGACGAACGAACCCAGTATTGCTTTTTCTTTTTCCCAGGTAGCGTAATTTAATGTATTCAGCTGGTAACGGTGGGTGCCATCAGAGCACCGTAGTGTAGTGTAATGTAATGTATTCAATTGGCACTGGTTGGTGCCATCAGAGCACCGTAGTGTAGTGTAATGTAATGTATTCAGTTGGCACTGGTTGGTGCCATCAGAGCACCGTAGTGTATTGTAATGTACTGTATTTAGTTGGCACTGGTTGGTGCCATCAGAGCACCGTAGTGTAGTGCAATGTAATGTATTCAGTTTGCACTGGTTGGTGCCATCAGAGCACCGTAGTGTAGTGTAATGTACTGTATTCAGTTGGCACTGGTTGGTGCCATCAGAGCACCGTAGTGTAGTGTAATGTAATGTATTCAATTGGCACTGGTTGGTGCCATCAGAGCACCGTAGTGTAGTGTAATGTAATGTATTCAGTAGGCACTGGTTGGTGCCATCAGAGCCCCGTAGTGTAGTGTAATGTAATGTATTCAGTAGGCACTGGTTGGTGCCATCAGAGCCCCGTAGTGTAGTGTAATGTAATGTATTTAGTTGGCACTGGTTGGTGCCATCAGAGCACCGTAGTATAGTGTAATGTAATGTATTCAGTTGGCACTGGTTGGTGCCATCAGAGCCTCGTAGTGTAGTGTAATGTAATGTATTCAGTTGGCACTGGTTGGTGCCATCAGAGCCCCGTAGAGCTACTGTTGTGCAACAGTCAGTCTGAGGCTGGACCCCAAACACGGTTCCCCGAGTGATAGTTGTTTTATAAGTGTGCTCGTACAGCATAGTCCTTGCCGCACGTCACGAAGATTGAGAATTGGCCTAAGCAGAGAGCTGAAAGAAGAAGCGTTAAAGTAATTTTTCGAGTTGGTCTGTGTTCAAGGTCAGATATTTAATGTGCGTGATATTTTCGAGTTACACTTTCCACATCAGCATTTTGACACGTGCAAGTAGGGGATAAAATGGGATCGAGATAGACTGAGGTTCGGGAGAAGCAAAGTTTATTCTTCAGAAGTACAATCAAACTCCATTATAGCGCCACTCTCACTTAGCGCTCTTGAAAGTCTGTGAACAGAAAGTCTATGTTATATAATATTTCGATTTACCGCCATCCACGATATACCGCCACAAATTGCGGTGAACAAACCGTGGCGGTATATCGGGGTTTGACTGTACAGTATCGAACTTCATGTGTCGGTCACTTGACATAAATACGGTCATTATTATTATATATTTTAAAAGTCAGTTTTCATGACAGTGTTGAACCACCTTTGCATCTTGGCAAAAGCATAACCAGTACCAGCAGCACCTAACTTGCGAGCAGAACGACATTTGACACTGCACGTGACGTTATCAAACGTATGCATATTATACTATACCAAGACACATTTTTATGAAACGGAAAATAAAGCCATGGCAAACGGACTAAATATTTTGGTGTTTTAACTGATGAATAATTGCAGCTCTGTGTGTTGAAAGATGGCGGTACAGTCAATATCATGGGTAGTGCGAGTGTAATTAAAACACTACACTATACATACTACCTTTGAATTCTTCAAGGCATTAGTACCTTTCGTTCTTCAGACTCTTTAATGTAGCCATTAAACACACTAAAGTTGTTGATACAGCACGGTTGTATATACACTTTGAATTAAAAGATAATCCTGTCAGTCATTATTTTAATAGTTTGCGAAAGAAAAGAAGGACCACGAACAAGCAACGTGTCTTTCTGGAAAGAATTTATTTTGAATCATGTAAAATTTGATAACATTTGCCTATTATCAAAAGCTTTGTTGCTTGATCGCTAGAGACTGTAAACATACCGTTTGCCCAGTGCAGCTTTTACTAAGCCTGGGGCAGCGGTCAGTAAAGTTACCATAAGTTTTTGGCATCACGTATGCAAAATTTTATAGAGCCATTCAAGTGTTTGTAGAAAAAGCATGCTACAAATATAATATAATTACTTGGGAAAAAGTGTGTTTATTTTTAAAAATTGAAGAGCAACAACCTCATTCGGCACAGTTGATTAAAATAATTCTAAATAGCTGAACTCGAGCCTATTTTAAATCTTAACATTCGGATTTTCTTCGCTTTCTCTCAAGCATAACTGAAATTCTTGAAATGAAGCTTTTGTCGCCTACGGGGACACGGTGTTTCTCGACTTTTATAATCCTAACGTAACTGATACAACTCCTTCGTAATTTTACTGTTGAGGACAGACAAATTGCACAAAAAAAATTTAAAATCCGTCCGATATATCCGCGGACTGAGTGTGATAGCCAACGCCGAGATGTGGCTCGGAACCAATACAGTCACATTGCTCACCTAATGCAGTTCGACAGTGCCGCGAGGCGTTACAGCATTGATTGTAATTAAAAACTGACACACTAATTTCCCATATAAATAGGCGTAGTATAAATATTTCTCCATTATGTTTTAGTTTGTCTATTAAATTCCATCACAACTTCGTACATTAGACAATTATGAATATCCGCTTTAGCTGCAGGGTCCACATTCACCGATCCTACTCCACGTCTAACGATGCTCTGTCATGAAAGGATTAGATTCATTAGTTGTACGAGTACTTATTATAAGCGAGAATGTGAAATATAAAGTGACTGAAGAACAGGGGTGAAAAAATCTCGGGCTCCAGCTTGCCCGGGCGATTAAATTTTGAATCTTGGCGCCCAAGAGTTTTAGGTCCTTAGTATAGAACTAGCTTCGTATCACCCTCATGGCGCCTAGAATTTCGAGGTGGCTTGTAGATTTTTTAAAAACTTTGTGAACCCCTGTAGAAGAATATTTGTTACATCCTACGTGTACTTTAGACGCATTTTAATTTTTGTCATGCAGCATAAATTTCAGCCAAATAAAATCACTGACTGTACCCATGCTCGTGGAAGTAGAGCAGATGCGTATGGGAAAACTTGTACTGTACTGTACTGTACTTTACTGTACTATACTGTACTGTGCTGTGCTGTACTGTACTGTACTGTACTTAACTGCAGTTTACTGTACCATACTGTACTGTGCTGTGCTGTACTTAACTGTACTTAACTGTACTATAAGTTTACTGTACTGTGCTGTGCTGTACTGTATTTAACTGTACTTAACTGTACTGTAATGTGCTGTACTGTACTGTACTTAACTGTACTTTACTGTACTGTACTGTTCTGTACTGTGCTGTACTTTACAGTACTATACTGTACTGTAATTTCCTGTACTATACTATACTGTACTGTACTGTGCTGTACTTTACTGTACTATACTGTACTATTCTGTACTTTACTATACTATAGGGCCTACTGTACTGTGCTATACATAGCGACATACACTGTATGCCAACCAAGCAAAGCAGTTTCTAGACCAATAATGGTAGGTTGCTCTCTCTTTCCGCCATGTTTTGGATTTTTTTAGCACTCTTAAGATCATGGCAAGTCACAGTCACGCCAAATGTATTCTGTGTATAAAGTTACCGTAATGTGGAGAGTACTGATTAATTCTGAATACACAGTAGGATTCAACTTTTTATTATGAAGTCGTAAACTTCACTGCTCTACTTTTACATGAAGCTGCCCGTATGTCTGTCCGGTCAGATTAGCGGATGATGTCTAACCTACGGTATTACATGGCTGTGTGCATGATCCACATGGATTAAAAAGTTTTGAGTAATATTGGAGCAGCAGGACAGGGTTGCGCGTAGGGGAGAGGGCGTGTTCCAAAAACTCATTTGACGAAGAGAAAAGAGAGGGAAGAATATGTGTGTGTGGGAGGGTGAGGTGCAAGGGAAATGTAGTTGAATGGATTCATCCTCTCTCAGTTTCTCTTCACCTTTCATTAAATATCTGTATCCTTATATGACGCAATGAGAACAAGAAGGAACTACATGGTGACTGGAAATCAAATGCATACTTTGGCTGTATCTCCTAAATGAAATAGTCGATTGCTGCAATTCTTTGCACCGATTAAAATCACATACAGTAACATTTAATGTAGATTCTAACATAGGCTACACCGTTTTGCACATACTTTCTGCAACGTGGAAAACAGACCCAACGCTTCTCATTAAGGAATCAGGAGAAGCAGCGACAAATTAGCCTGTCTGGAATTTGTTGTTCAGTTCATCAAATGTTCGTGATTTTGATCTGTATACTGCTTGTTTGGCCCAAGCGCACAAAAAGAAATCACTGGAAGTAAGATCGGCACTTTGCAGAATTCAGTCAGCTGGTCCTCGACGCCCAATCCACCGATCAGGAAATGTTTGTCAGCCGTTGTTGGAAAGTGAATACACTAAGTTAAATGACTACTTCCTACACGACGCGCTGTATTTCTTCCATTCTTGCACCGTCTTAAAGTTTATACGCTACCGTTTTGTGAACAACACAGTTAGTTTGTATTTACTTCCCACTTACTCTCTATGTAAAATTTAGCATATTGTAACATTTTAGAATAGGAACCATTCTGGCATCTTTTCTTCAGTCTTAGATCTCTTCATTGCAATGAACGTAACTGCGTCACTTTCTGTCGTAACTTGGTATTTTGAAAATACATCCGTATGGAGCGGGGCTTTTCCTTCAGAAGCTGAGTTGATCAAGAAAAGAATTACCAGATCCAGCCACTGAATCGCGTCCTGAGTATATTAAGTCGGTCGCAACTTCACTTTGTATTTCTTTTAGATACATTTTATTACCATCCTCTAGTCTACTCGTAGTTCTGAATACACTTAATAAAATCCCAACTCAGAATTGTAGTTTCTGACGTATCGGAGAATGAGGGCAGCCGCTTAAACTTAAAAAAAAAAGGCAGATAGTTTTATAAGGTAGGCTGCTTCATATTTAACCGACAGGAAAATATTTCGGAACAAGTTTTTGTAACCCAATACTTGTGACAGTACTACAGAGCCTCACACTGGTGACTATTTCACAGCTGTAATGCTATAAGCTATTGAGGGGACTTTTCAGCTATGTATGTATGTATATGTATGTATATTTGTTTTGTAATTGTGTATAGTTTGTTTTGTATTGTTATTTTTATGTATATTTGTATGTCCATTTGTATTGTGTGTACTAGTGTAAGGACTACTGCCACCGGGTGAAAACCCAATTGCAGTAAATAATAATAATAATAATAATAATAATATATACAGCATGGACCAGAAGGTGCCCTGTAGTTAGTTTCTGCTAGTACTTTCAAAACGTGGTACAGGGTAATCTTGATTTTCCGGGGTAGTTGTAGGGAGGGGATGTACGGATAATTTAGCAACACGAATAGTCCAAAACATAAGCTTTATTGAGCTACGAACAAAAAATGAGACTAATTTATTTGTTATGTACGATTAGACGGTTATTGGTTACGTAAATAGTTATTGATTTTTATTTTTGTTGAGGATTTTATTCTAGCACTCGGCACTAAATCACATTATTTCCAACTGTCATTAGCTATTAGGAACTTAGATCGAGCACGGATAATCCGCAGACCGGATAATCCGCGTACGGATAATCGAGAGTGAACTGTACTTGTGCCACTGACATAGCGGAACATTAGGAATTTCGTCAGCGTTGTTATATGAAGTTCTGAGTGTTAATAGAACAGTTCGAAGGGGGGAGACCACTTGGGAGACGTAGGAGTAGATGGGAAGATAAGAATGTGAAAGGAATAATTTTTCAGCTACATGTTTCGGCTACTGTTAGTAGCCGTCATCAGGCCGATCCCAAGAATATGAAAAGAAATGAATAGACTAACACAGTTGCAATACTGGCTGGATATCTCGGACCTTGCAATGTGTTGTAGATAACGCACATGAAATGCATACAGGAAGAATTAAATAATGGGGTTTAAAATGTATAATTGTAAAACTTCGTGTATTTGAATAGATGTAGAATAATTACACTAGGAATAAAATCGTAAAATACGGTAATTAAAATAAGAGTTTAGAGTGGCAAGAATTATAGAGACGGCTAGTATATATTCTCTGACTTCATTTGTACTTTTGCGGATCTGACCTGTTTGAACGTAGATTAATTTTGCTAAAGAAGAAAGAATTTGTTTGAATATGCTGTTTTGTGTATGTGAAACGTGTGAATAGCTTATAAGCAGCTTCGTGTGTGTTTAACAGGTTCGACCTTTTCCAGGTAAGATCCTTATCTTGAGAACGTACTTGTTGTGTCGCTGGTTTATTAAATAGTAAAGTTGTGTTTTGGCTGAGCAAATTTGCATTTTTAGTTTGTCGTAAACGCAACGGGCATTATTCAGCTTCTTCCTCGGGGGTAAGGCGGCCGGTGCGAGAATCTGACCACTCACCCCCATCTAGTGCTGCGGTCAATAATGACTGGAGCTGTTCCCATATGCCTTCATGGCGTGCGAAGATTAGGTTACGATGCTGCAGGAAACCAGAGGTGGACCTGCCTGTGGTGTTATGAACAGGATGTAAACATTTTAAAGAGAGGCTGATAAATGTAAATGAGAGGGTCTAATCAAATGCAATTAGTGTTAGAGAATTTAATGAACTCAATACAGTGTACCTGAATAAAGATGTAAAAACATTAGAAAAACAGAACAACGGGAATGGAAGTGATCAGGATGGAGTTATTGACTTATTTGAGGAACGATTGCATGCTAACGATCGATATAGGCTTACATAGTCTGTTGAATTTAGTATTTTAAATTTGCATGACGATATTAAAATTAAAATTACAGCCTGTAGCAAAAATAACGCACTGAAAAAGGAGCAAGGTAGCCTCGGCAGACTATCTTGCGCCTGTGTGCGGGCTTCACCATAAAGCAAGTGGTGGAGAATAAACGATAATATTGTTTTAGGCGCGTTCGCAAAATTGTGAAATGCGACTACTAGCTTCGTCATGTCTGTCTGTCTGTCTCTATGTGTCTGTATGTTTGTCCGTCCTTTCGTCAGTCCGCATGGAACAACTCGGCTCCCAGTGGACAGATTTTCGTGAAATTTGATATTTGAGGATTTTTCGAAAACGTCTTGAAAA
Organism: Reticulitermes speratus; assembly: GCA_021186555.1. NCBI lineage: Eukaryota > Metazoa > Arthropoda > Insecta > Blattodea > Rhinotermitidae > Reticulitermes > Reticulitermes speratus. Next base: position 30,164,895 of record JAJKFL010000003.1, on the reverse strand, counting down.
TTAAAGTTTTATTGAAATCTGACAAGAATAACGGACACTTTACATAATGGCCTATGTACATTTATGATATCTCGCTGAATTTTTCTTAGAATGAGAAAATCAAAACACACATTTTATGTTCCATAACATTTTTTTCCTAAAATAGTGCCTTCAAGAGATAATGTGGAAAAATATGGTAGAGCAGACAGGCCACAGATAACAATATAATACGACGCATAAAAGATGCGATTTGCATGTCGGATAACTTAAGGCAAGAATAGTGTCACACATTGATAATATTTAATGCTTATTTATTTTCCATGGTATGAATGGTTACGCGAACGCGCCTCATTGTTACGTTATACAGATGTGCCTGTCTTGTTAGGCTCTGAAACCACATATGATAGAGTGGAATGGATCTGTACTGAGTGTTTATGTTTTGTACTTGTATATTTGCTAATGGTAGTGCTGCCTTCTTTTATAATTCCATATTAAGTTTATTGGTAAGGTGGGTAATAAAACCTGATATATAGCCCTTTAATACTTAATCTCGGATTACGACGAGGATGTGTGACTGTCCCCATTGCTGTCAGAATTTAGCGCAGCATTAGAGGAAATGAAAACGTTGCGCCTGCAAAAGAATGTTTTTGGGAAACACATTGTTACTTACGGACGGCCAGGAAGTCTTCGAGAAACTTGAAAATGTTTTACCATAATGTTACAGTGTTGAATTAAGAATTACAAATGGTATATATTAAGCTGTATATAAATGTTATGTGATAAGACGCGTCATGTCACTGGAGGGGTATGCAAGCGTAAACAGATGAATTAAAAAAATCAAGAATTGGAAAATTGTAGACAGGTAAATTTATTGAAGTATTTGGCATGCCGCACAGAACAGTGGTATTCAACCTTTTTTGTTCTCGTACCCCCACATAATTTCTCTTAAACTTTGTACCCCCAAACTTGTTGGTGCATAATTAAGGTTATACAGTCTATAATCTACATCTAAAATAAGTTATATAAATTACATCCAAAATACTGTATTAAATAATAAGTTTTAAATGAAAAAAAAGAGAATAAAGCTATTAAATAACAAATATATTATTGCCTATAATATAAAAATGAATAAAGGAACGAAGGTATTTTAGCAAAGCAAAATTATATGCACTATGTGGAATAAAATGAAACTAGCCGCCCAGATAAGCATGGCATTAAGGAGAGAGAGAAAAAAATGGCGCTCCCAAATGGCATGTCCTTACGTCCGGGTCTCTTGTGGGTAACCCTAAATCTGGCCCTGATTATTCAGTGTTTATCATGAAATGATATATTTTTATTTTTTTTAATTTTACGTACCCCGTAAGATGTCTTCGCGTATCCCCGGGGGTACGCGTTCCCCAGGTTGAATACCACTGGCATAGAACATATAAAATGTACGTGGATGTAGAAGGTATTATTTAAAAATGCGATCACTCCTCATGGTATTGTCTCAGTCATGTGTGGTCGTGAAACATAGGTGCTGCGAGTACAGAAACATGAGACCTGTAGCCTATCAGGCGTTACGTGGAGAGACAAATACGACAACGATTAGGAACATTCCGCCTGGCACGTGACATTAAATAATATCAAAGGGAATGGCGCCTAAGTGTCTGTCATAGCAGGTTGACTTTTATAATCTCATAGGAAGACGCAGCAGGGGCCGCCAAAGGAATAAATGGCAGTAACAATTCGGGTATGCTCGGAACGGGATTTGTTTTCACTCTTCATTATGGAAGATTCGTTATGCACCTTCACGGACTGCATTTAAAAGAGAGTCGTACTGCTTGAACTTCGAGAAGGCAATTTCTGTCTTATGTATGACGCTACACACCAGTGAGGCCCAACGCCTCCCGTTTTTCGGGTTTATGATTTTGTTTGTGGACATTATATTGGGGTCCTTGGAGGAATGATCTGCCTGTCGCAAGGCCTGTTCCGGTACCGCGCTGCACCAACAGAAGGAAACCCATGCATACATCCATGCCCCCGAGTGTGGCTGAAACCCATGACCCGAGTGTAAAAGACACGGTCAGTGTGGAGGGCAGCAGGCCTCATGGCTTACGAGTCTATGTAGCTTTTGCGGTACTGCAGATAAAAGCCGTTGCATTTCCTGCTATTTGTCTTAAAAATACTTTCTCCAGAACTCATCCATTTCTGGTCTGATAACATTAATATTTATATTCATAACGCTAAACCAGCCCCTGTATTTTATTATTATTATTATTTTATTGTTCTTTGGCCCACGTGTGGGAGTATTTTATAGTTCTGTTTCTTTTAACGGTAGGACTTCTTGTATCCGGTGTAGGTATGCGATTTTGTCCATCTGTGTAGCCCAAACGGCAAACATATCAAGGCAAACATTTTATAAACCCGAACTTCAAATTAAAGGTTTATTACTTATATTCTTACAAAATAATTGGCATATTCTCTGAGAAGTACGTGGCAGGCAATTCTAGTAATTTTGCAGCTGCATAGATTAATGGATCAGCAGTGTGCTGCTAATGGTTTAATATCAGTCAGTCTAGGGCCCTTTTAACTGTGTGTGTGTTTTTTGTGTTGTCTGTACGTGTGTTTTGTTTGTGTGTGTGTGTGTGTGTATGTTTATGTAACAAAACACAACTGCTCAGTAAACATTTTTTTAAAGGCTTCGTTGCCCGAATTTTTGGTTGCTTGTTTTGTGATAGATTGTTATTAATAATTTTTTTTTGCGTATTTCAGAAGTTGCAAATATCCAACATGAGGACTTTGCTTTGATGTTCAGTGATACAGTCATCGATTCAAAAAATGTTGACATGTAAAAAATTTATTGGGTTGCTTTTAATTGCGTTTTATTCGTAGTGGGATGTAGATTAATGGTTGGATTCGACTGGCCTGTGAACAAACACAGTGACTCTCAACCTTGTTCGTGAGACACCGTGTACAGAAATGCGTTATACTACGTAGTTAGTCTGTGGAATTAAAATAACATTATTTAGCAGCTAAGTGTATTGTGTTCATGTATAGACAGACCTACATATACATTTTGTTGTGTTTAAGTACGTTGTCTGTTCGGTCATGATAAACGATCTTCAACAAATCTGTCGTTTTAATGTTTCAAGACAATGTACGAGATGATGTTGCAAGCCTGTCTTTCTCCTTCCTTTATTTTGTGTACTGCTGCGACATTAGCTGTTTCCGATCCATGGACGTATAGATCAGAAGCCTGTTCTGTGACTCTTTGTAGATTCGTAGATTTGTAGCTACGTTTCGGAGAAACCCGCTACCTCCATCTTGAAAGCACAAGGGATGTAAGTGTTCTGAAAATGGTAGCAGCATTTCTACGAAACGTCCTTCCCAGTCTACCAAACCTAAGTGTTACATCCCAAGAGACCGAAACCTGACACTCATGGCCTTGATAACCTGAAATCTTACATGTATGCATTTCTGTAGCATCATCCGTGATGTCAGCACTCTCAATGTAGTTTGTGTCACGAGAAATCTATACCTAATGCAGGCCATCTGTTTTAAGGGGTTGGCCATCGCGAGCACACTGTGGCGGGCTTGTAACACTTTGAAGCACGCTGGTTGTAAGTACTACTTGCCTTAACACTGAAAAGCCTTTTTTATGAAGTGTGCTTGTGTGTTTAATATGATTCTCAGAATAGACAGTGATTATTTTCCCACACATCATTTAGCTATTGGTATTTGCAATGGAGGAGCAGTATGTTTACTGTGAGGCAGGGACTGAACTTTCTGTATGCTATAATTTAGGTCTGAGTCGGGGTAGCGTTGTTGGTATAGCGACTAGGCAGCGGGCTGTACGATCCGGGGTTTGAATCCCGGTAGGGGCAAGAGATTTTCCCTTCTCCTAAACGTCCAGACCGGCCCTGGGGCCCACCCAACCTCCTGTTCAATGGGTACCGGGGTTCTTTTCCGAGGATAAAGTAGCCGGGGCGTGAAGTTAACCACTCACCTCCATCTAGTGCTGAGGTTAAAAATGAGCGGAGCCATACCTCTGCTTTCCCTATATGCCTTCATGGCGTGGACAGGGAAAAAAAAAATTATTCAGATAAATTTCTTGCCTGAAAGGTAATAAATGTAGTGTCACTACACCCTCTACTTCTTCTTCTTTTTCTGCTCCCCCTGCTCCATCTCTCCTCCTCATTTTTCATTTGTTAATTTTTCTGGTGTATGCTTCTGAAGATTGTTCATGCGTTTGTGGGTATGGTACTTAAAATTCAGCAGATACACCGAGATAATTTGTGCACAAAACAACTTTTATATAATAAAATTAAAAAATTCGAGTCACCTTCGTGCTGCGTTATATTCGTAAGCCTCGCAGATAACGGCGTTGAAAGTTAAAAAAAAAAATTTGTGTGTTTCAAGGGCGCATTATTTAGGTAGGATTTTTAGGAAATACTGGTTTGTTAACTAAATTAAAGCGCAATAAAAATTAACCTTAAGCCACTCTTGGTCTCGCAGACGGGCTGTTTTAATAACCAAGCGTCGAGGTCAGAGGGCGCACAGAGCTGTGCCACATATTACTTTCACAGTAACGTTAGCCCAAACAAATGTTGGCTTATATCGGACTCTACGTGTCTTTTCAATACAACGGCTGTCTGCTTGCTGTATGTCAGGAAGCCCAGCGGATCCTCTAATTACTAGCAATGCCCATACCCCGTTTAATAGAGCCAACGCTAAACTAGGTACAAGGCAGTGGTCTTAACTCTTTGAAAAGACTAGATGAATATTTCCTGGTATCATATAATGTAATATACGAGGCAGTGAAAACTGTGTGTGTTGAGAGAAAAGCGCCATGAATCCAGCATATGACCAGGACGGACTCGGAAGATTATGCTGTGAAGCTTGCAAATGTATAGAATGGGTTACTTTTAATATACAGTACAGGGACATATATGAGAACAGGGGTATAACATTAACAGTTCTTTATAGCTGCCTGCGTAAGGAAGATATCTATGGAGAACGGCTAGAATGCTGTGAAACGTACCAGATTTTGTGACGAATTTAGTGTTGTACCAGAAAATAAAGTACTCAGGAATTTTGGTAACTTTATGCTGTGTAGCACATGTATATAAGTAAGTGTGTGAATAGTGTGTGTATTGGTAGGTTAAATGTTCAAATATATACAATTATGGGAAATAGTGTGGATGAGAAAGCAAGGAAATAACGAGTAAATCACATGTAATGGTAAGAATATCTTAATATGATTTAATTATAGGGCGTACTACCGATCCCGGTGGTCTTGTGACCTAAGACGAGGATCTGTGGCCGCTAGATTGCTGGGATCGCGGGTTTGAACTCCGCTGAGGGCATGGATATTCGTCTGTTGTGTTTGTTGTATGTTGTGTAGGCGGCTAACTCGGCGACGAACTGATCACTCGTTTACTGGAGTCATACCGGGTGTGTATGTCTAATTGTATGTGATCTAGAAACCTGAACCGTGAGGCGGTCTAGGCCCGATTTGGGTTGTTGCGCCACAGAAAAAACTAGGGTCTACCTATGACACGTAACTGCTGCCAGAACACAGAGGTGAAGTACTGTTCACAACACTTTATACGAAGGATGTTTATTATGCTTATTTGTCGATCCTAGTAGCCGCGCGGTCTAAAGCGTGGCTCTGCGGACGCTCGCTTGCTGGGATTGCAAGTTCGAATCCCGCTGGGGGCGTGGATGTCTGCCTCTTGAGAGTGTTGTGTGTTGTCAGGTAAAGGTTCTTGCGTCGGGCTGATCACCCGTCCAGAGGAGTCCTACCGAATGTGGTGTGTCTGAGTGCGATCGTGAAGCCTCGACAGTTTGAAGGCCCTGGCCCACTAGGGGCTGTCGCGCCATGCGGGGGGGTTATTATGCTTATTTAGGAGGAAGTAAGTGTGACTGTATATCAGTTGTAGTTATTTTAAAAAGTTACAACAGTGAACTGCTAGAATGTTATTTGTTTGTTTCTTTGTTTATTTGTCTTTCGACATTTTTCTGCCGCTTCAGTTACGTAAGGTGAGAACCGTAATTACAGTTACGACGTACAGTGTGGTAGATAAGTACCGATGTTTCGGAGTTATCTGCTGTATCCATCGCCAGGGTTATGTTTAAACACTGTAGTTGTTTATATTTTCTCGCTTGGTCATCTAAGTCTCGTTGAATTGGAAGTGGGCAACCGCGAGTCCTAAATCTACGCAGCGAATACAGAGAAAGCGGCTTTCAGAATATTTGAACCTGCGACCCCCAGTTTAATGATCCAGATATATGCTAATTCTATACCGCCTGGCACTGTCAGCGGTTGACTTGTGTTACGAAGTTTCAGTGTATAGGTTTTTTGCTCACACTGAAGGAAAAGTAATAAAGCAGTTGTACTAAGAACATCAGAAGTAACATTTTTACGTTTTTTATCTTGAAGTGTGAAGCAGACTTGTATTTTTGTTAAAATCTGCGGTGCACAATTCCCGGACGCCAGGTTGCCGTGGCGACAAAATTTTGTACAGTGGTGCCTAATATTTTTCTGTCCTCAGTTTGGTACTTGCAACATGTCACCCTTCTAGCGCCTAGAATTTTGAGGTGCCTCCTAAATTTTTGGAAAATTTGTTCTGTGCTGGTTAAAACTAACGGTGTTTAAGTATCAGTTCTGGCTCGTCATTTTGTGTTCGAAGCAAAATGCATTGATACAAATCTGAGGTCTGTGTTGCGTATGATCATTAATATATCCGTGAGTGCCACAGTAAGGAATTCAGAAATTGCTCTTGTAATTCGGTTGAGGGTGTTATGGTGTGAGGGGTTCGTGAAATTACTTTAGCAGACTCACATGTATAGAAGTGGGAAAAGTTGGTTGAGAAAGACCTAGAAGATAAGAGAACTAATGAATTTTTTTGTTTTTGTGTTATCTTCTTGCTGTAGTGATTAGAAGGCCATCAGACTGCCTAAACTGATGACGTATTTTAGGGAGGATATGTCATCATTCTGCAGCACGGATGTCAGCTCCGTTTACTTTACAGCCGTTAATTCTCTTATAAATGTCAAATGGACACATGTCACGTGTATATATCGAAATGGGAACATATCAATGTTGTTTCAACAGATGATGCATCTTGGTGTTCAAGTTCGTTTATACAGAAGAGCGTTTCACTTTAAAATCAGTTAGCTATTTATCTCATAGTAGCAGCATAGGTTCTGGAAGTAAATAGTTCAGAAGTAGTAGTTTCCACGGTAGTTGAGACTACATCGTCCGTATTTGTATATGTGTGGGAAGCAGTGTAATCGGTAGGTTTCTGTTGGGACTGTGCATCATAACCGGTATCCTCAATCCAGCATGCAGGTTATAGCTAGAGATGGCAGTGAAGGCATTTCTGCCAGTGTTTCCCGTGCTCCTGCAAGAATAAGGCCAGACCTACGATGTATCTACATTTGTTAGTGACTGATGCGTTTGGTAGGCCTGTTTGTTGTCTTTTTGCTATTGCTGTGAGCCAATATGTAGCACAGTTGAACCTTTCGTATTGTTTTCTGTTTCAAAAACAGCCAATGAAATGTAGAAAAATTTGTTAGCGTTTCGGGTGATCAGAACGTGCAGACATGGAGAACGGGCTGTCATAGCGGGTAACGAAGACGGAACACTAAGATTTGTTTTAGCTGTATAAACAGCGTGGTTTTCCATGGTAGTTTTCATAGTCCCATATGAAGATGCAAAAACTGCTATGTCCTGTCACCCATTCGCCTTATGCAGTGAATAAATTTATACACGAATATATGAACATGGTTTCCGTATGCTAAACAGTACAATAATATTGCCATGTTGTTTGCAGTGGCTAGCTGTATACATGGATATCCACTAACACATGAAGAAAAATGGAATGGAACTTGAAATGAAGAAGGGAAGAGAAAGTGGAAGAAAAGGAACTTGATATACGCAGTAGCACACGCAACATCTAGATTGTTGATGCTATCTGTTAAACTACGCATTGCCTCCCCTCTCACCAATTCCAGCGTATAAGACACAGTAGTATCTATATTGTGTATCGTTTCTGTTCAGCTGCATGCAGGAAGGTGCTATGTCCTTTGTTATTATTATTATACGGTTAACGAAGTTGTTTTTAACAATTAGCGAAGTTATGCAAGCATAACCAAATATCTTTGTAGCAGATATTGCCACAGGGCACGCCCCTGAGCCAGTTACAGTCGCCATGAAACCTTACAAGCCATTTCACTGCCATATCTTAATGTTATTCTCCCATATCATTTTCGATCTACAAGGTGGTATTTTTATTTTCTCTTTTTCAGAAAACTTTGCCACAAACTTACGGAGTCCTATTCGCTGTCCTATTTTAGGTGCATGACCAGGTTACTGGGTGGCCTGCACAAACAACGTGGTTTTTGTTAGGCTTGTGTAATGTCATGAATTGCTGATTTGTTTCGTTCCTTTAATTGAACATATTTGCATGGGCATTTTGTTTTCAAACATTTGTAACTTTTTTTTATCTTCCTTCAAAGCAAGAGACTATGCCTCTCACCCGTACAGGAGAATATATAGTCGAACTCGGTTATAACGTCTTGAAAGGGACTGAACATTTTGTGTCGTTATAAACGAGTGTCATTATAATCGAGGAGTATAATGTTATGGTTAACAATGACGAATTAATTGCTACCACAGAATATCTGACTCTATAGGTGAGATGTCATATAAACCGATGTCGTTATAACCGGGTTTTACTTTACATGTATGTACAGTGTACATACATGTAAAGTGTGTACAGTGTACATACATGTAAAGTGCGTGTGTATGTGTACATTGTACACATACACACGCACAGTCATATATATATATATATATAAACACACGGGTATTACTATACTGTACCTCATACTAGTAATATATGAAATGCTATAGACTTTATATCTGCTAGACGTCGCGATAACAGATGTGAACTGAACAGTCTGATCATATTACTTGTAATTATGTCTAATGTACTTTGGTTTGATTCTGATGGGATTGATACTTTGTGTTTTCATGCAGAGAATTGGTATTTTGAGAACAGCTGTATACCGGTCAGTGTCAGTATATGCCGAACACTTATACGAGTAAACATACATATTATTTTAGAAGGCATCTTTGTTTGCTCATGGTGTCTTTTCAAAACTAGCAAGTAAGTTTCCTATGGACTATCACCTTCAAACTAAACATTTTGAACATTGTCAAAACACGGTCAAGCGAGGCCATTTCCCGAATCTTGCATGTTACTCAGTGCCTACTTACACCTACGGGTATGTTCGAAGTTCTTAATGTCAAGCAGATGTTTTGTAGGAGCCAGAATAGCTCAGTCGGTTTGGGGCTAGACTAAGGGGCGGACGACCGAGGAATCGTTTTCGATTTCGGAGAGGGAGACGAGATATTCTTCGACTCTAAAGTGTCCAAACCGGCCCTGGGGTCTACCCATATTCGTATTCAGATGGAATCGGGGACTATTTTGCTAGTGGTAGAGCGGTCGGGACATGAACGTGGCCACTCACCTTTATCTAATGCCGAGGTTAAAGATAAGTGGAGCGTGCCTGGACAGGGACGAATTTACTTTGCCTACCTACTGTTATTATTAATTTGCTTCTGCCTACAAGAAAAGTAATATGATATAGCTCATTCTTTCATTGAGCGGGCCGCGTTTTGTGTAGGATCGGGTTTGTAACAGCGTTTGTTGAATAAAGTTGCTTGGAGGTATAATGTTCTAATGCGCAGTTGTATACTAAAAGCAGGGAAATGGAGTTCTTTGTAAAGAACAATTGAACCTTGTAAAGATACGGGAAGTGTAGCGCTGACAGAAAATGTGTACACTTAACGCAGCAGAATTTGCGAGATGAATGATCTGCGATTACTTCAGTACTCATGAACGCATCTTATTCTTGTGCCCTTGAACAAAGACAAGTTTTCTTCTTTTGAATATAAATCGTGTTAGTGAATTATTCAAATATGGGCTTGTGTGTCAACTCACGGGAATGTGCATATGACAACTGCCAGCGTAACATGTAATATGTTAAATTGCTCCAGGTTTTATGTGCGTGTAAAATGTTACTGTAGGATTTGTTGAAAATCTTCCAAGTAGTCTTATCAGGTAAAATATTAAAGTTCCCTTTTTACAGCAAACACATGGTGATTTAAATCAGCCGGAAACCTTATCGGCTGAGGTCTGCATTGGCCATCTCAGTTTGTTAGGTCCGGGCTCATGGCTATTTTGTGCTAGCGAGTATAAACTCGCCATCCATTTAAGGACGTTTTATGGAAGACTAAGCTGTTAATTACTCTGTCTAGTCAGTGGGAGACGCAGATTGAATCCGCTTAGGTAGATAGTAAATAAGTTTAAATGATCTGTGCTACGTGTAGTTGAAATATGCTGTTAAAGACTCCATGGAACAGCTTCCTTTTCGAGCATCTTGTAGCCGCTCAGCAGATCAGAACGTTCCGCCTTGTGTGGAATCCGAAGGTTTAGTAGCTTTTTCACAAGAGCACTTTGCTAAACTGTACCTCGAGCTTGTTCAGAGGAGCACTCCGCTGGGTTTTACCTTGCGCCAGTACGCAGAAGTAGTACCCTGGACTGTGTATTGAGTACATTCGCAGCAGCGCTCGCCTGGGTCATATTTTGAACATGATTCAGTCCGCAGTCTGTCTTACGACAGGTCCATAGCCCTTCCGAAGCGAGTTCTCCACAGAGTGCGTTCTAGTGCTTCCTCTTTCAACTTACAGTATCTTCTCTTTTCCTTAAGATCATCCAGTAGATGTTTACGTTTTATTTCTCGTCTCCCCGTCACTTCTACCCTTCCTTCTATCTTTCTTTCCTTCAATCACGTGTTTTAGAAGGCACTTTCTACGCAAGATGTAACCAATCCAGTTAGCCTTCCATCTACTTATTCTATGTTGTGTATTCCTGTCCTCCTTGACTCTGTGTAACATTACTTCTTTTCTTACACGATCGGTCAATCTGATCTCCATCCTTCTCCAGCACCACATTTCAAAACTTTCCAGATACTTCTGATCTGCTTTCCGAAGTGTCCACGTTTCAGCACCATACCAAGCTATGCTCCAAATGTAGCGCTTTACTAGTGTCTTACTTAAATTTAAGTCCAATGTGCTGGTGAAAAGTCTTCTTCTTCTTGATTGCTGCTTTAGCCATGGCAATTCTGGATTTAATTTCACATGTACACCTTGCATCATTTGTTATCATGCTACCTAAATAGCTGAAATATTCCACATTCTCCCGTTGTTTTTTGTGTATCATAGTATTGAACATGATTGCTCAGCTATTGTGCTCACATCCTATTAATTTAGCTTCAGTTTTAATATTAACTTCCCGTCTACGCTGACATCCGGTTTTGTTTTCAATTAGAACCTTGTATGCATTTCTCAGCTTCACTATGTGTATTCGTGTCCCTTTCTTCACATTTTTTTTAAATTTTATGAGGCTTGTAATAACATAGGTGGTAAAGAATACAAAATGTGAAGCGAATCGCTATGTGATTTCCTTCCCCGAACACTTCCTCTCTCTTACGCCCAAATGCTCTGCTCAAAGCCCTGTTCACACTCATTTTCGATATAAGTTATAATCTTAGATCAGGAGCACAAATTTTACACCGTAGTACAAACAAGAGATAAAATTGTAATTTTTACACATTTTCGTACGTTAAGAAAACTTGCATCTGATTTGTATATTTCGTAATCGTTAACATTCATGATCCTGTATGATTAATCATTAGTTTTATCCAGTTTCGCCATTTTTTCAGGAAAACAGGTCATTATCGTAGAACGCAATAAACTGAATTACACATCTACAGAGCTGAGTGGAAACGAAGCATTATTACAACAGAAGAAGTGTAAATAAAGATCTTCTCAGGAAAATCATTATAAAACTCTAGCTTGGGGATCCAATTTGATTGTGCTCTCTTTCAACAAGATTTACTGTCATATTTGTGCGTATATCGTATCGCGGAAGCAATTCGCCAATCGGTCACACCAGTGCCTTGGAGATAAAGTGCAGATTCTGTTCCCTACAACGTTCGCAGTCCCTTCCTTCCCAATTTCTACTGAACGCCCCTAACAAAACCGAACAGATCTGTGGATTGATACAAATGTTCTAACTTCCTCCTGTCGGAGTTAGTTTTAAGCCCACATTAATACATCTCAACTGCCCCTTGATACGCCCCACCGAGGGTCCCCTGAGGTTTCCTCGGTCCCATTGGCGCTAACGGAGGTAGTCCTGTTAGCGGTATCCTTGTCTTTCGCTGGCAATTGTCATGGAGGACATTTATAATGTGATCTTGCACTCCTTTCTTATATAAAGAAACACGGGCATGTAGTACTAAATATGTCATTTATAGCGTTTGAAGGAACTGAGGGATTTTCACGATACCTTGAGATCATTCTACCTTTGTGGGTCAAATTTTAATTTCGTATCATGAATTATACCAACCTTGCAGTCTTACAAACTTCTGAGGTGGGAGCGACACCTAGCGCCAAGTAATCCGTTATCGTGAAACTTGGTATGCATAAAGATCCCTGAAACACTCGTTAATGTCATCTCATTTTCTTTCTGCGGAATGTGAAACAACATCATTTTCACTCAGGATATACGATTAAATTTATCTTTTGGTACGATAGATACATCTAGAGCACCATTATACGCTGATAGGCATGTGAAGTTTCGTACCGAGAGGTCATAAACATGTTTATAGGACACGGATAAGTCAAGAAGGTGGACCATGAGCTGCTTTTGTTTTTAAGTTACTTATGATAACATACCAAACATGGCGATGGTTCTTGACTTTGAGGTGACAGGTAAAGGTAAATGTGTCCTTGTACACGCCTTGAAGGTATATGAGGAATGGAGATATAGTCCACACGTTCTTAACCTTGGCACTAGAGGGGGTTGTCAGTTTCACGCACCGGCTGCCGTACCCCTGGAGAAAGTGTCCCCGATAGACATTCAGTAGGCGGCTGGGTGGACCCCAGGACCGGTCTGGACTCCTTACACAATAGACAAATCTCTTTTCCCTGTCGGCAATCGAACCATGATTCCTCGTTTCTTAAAAGTATGAATGAAGCTGAATTGTATAACTTAATTTATATTTCTTACTAGTCTCAGCGTAGGGTAGGCCTGTCGGACGATAACAGGCAGGCAGCATACATTGTTACCAGGTTTAATGTAATTTTCTTATCGTACACGGAGCTTGGAGGAATATCATGCTTACAAGAGAACTCATGAAATTATATAGATACGACTTTGGCCTTCGGAAGCATTTTTTTAAAACGTAATATAAGCATATTGCGGCAATTATGGAGCCACTGGACCAGGGATGTGAAATTTGGTACAGATGTGATAAGCATGTCTACACTTTGTGTTTGAAGTACTGTTTGCGAGTTGTCAATTACAGACATTAGCGTGGTGTGAAACTTCTGAGGTTTCGAAGTTTATCGTAAAAGGAATATATATTTAGTTATTAAGTTTTTCACAAAAGAGGATTAAGGTTTCCAGAGACATTACGCCATACTGAGTGGTAAATATTTACCGACGTTTCGAAGAGCCACAGTGCCTTCATCTTCAGGGTCAAGCAGTCCAAGAAGAATACTGTTTGGACTTTTATGTCGGTAAGTATTAGCAGTTGACACTGTGTAACACCCCAGAAGACTCGAACCTTGTGAGAACCTCAAATCTCGCCTTTCTAACAAAGGTTTAATAAAATAACCATAGTGACAGCAATAGTTCTGGGTCTGTAGTACTATAAACGTGCTCTTTGTTCTATGTTATCTCTGTTGGTTACGAATCGGACGTGAAATGTGAATATCCCACGTAATCCATTCAGCTAAAGTCCTGATTTAAGATATTTAAAAATCATGTTTCGTAGTTTTTTAATTGTAATTATTTGTGGAATACAGAGAGGGAACAAAAGACTCCAGTCAGTATAATGTGTCCTGCCTGAGATTCGAACTGGGTTTCTTTCGAACATAAATTCAGAATTGTTTGCTACTTCTTGTGCAGATTTTTTCGTTAGAAACAAATAAATACATGGCGTGACACTATCAGTGTTGCTGATTTTGTATTCTTTGAGTGTCTCAATTATGAAACATGCCTTTGTTAACAAATATGAAATTTAAGGACAAGACTGTGGCTCCTGCGTTGTTTTGTAAGAAGTGTGTCTTCTTAGTTTTGGAGAAGTATTTCAGTCTCATGTGACGGACAAGCCAAATGTGGTAGAAAATTGTCTCTCCTTTCTTTCTGCAGCACACAAGAAAATTGTATGCATTTTTCCAGCCTTCTTCTCTTGTTTTTCTAAAGCCAATGTGCGCTCTGGCACTTTCTAAAAGCTATGAAACAAAAATAAATAATGGAAGTTGAAAGAACAGGAACTTTACCGTACGCTCGATCTTGTAAAATTCTTTTCTCTTTCCACTGCCTCCCGAGCGCCACCAAATTTATTTACGAATGACAAAAACAAATAGCAATCGTTTAACGGTGGAAGGAAAGGTTCTGTGCATGCAACAATGTGGAGTCCATTATCGGTCAGCATTCGTCTTGGTCAGTTGCTGTGGCAACACTGCAAGATATTGCGATAAAAGTGGAATATGGTCGCTGCTACTGGTTAATACACAGTTCTTGATAGGTGGCTCAGTGGGGATTATCCTGTTCCACGGCCTCGTAGAACGCCCGAACTCATCCCCTTACATTTTTGTGTCTTGGAGTTTGTCAGGTTGCAAGTGTATGCATAAAAAATCACGACCATCTCTAAAATTAACCAGCATATCAGAAACTGGGATAGCTTGGTATAGTGATTAGCTGTGCCTTGGATTGCCGAGGAATCGTGATGCGATTTACGGCAGGGCCAAGAGGGGCTTCTTTTCTTCACAGTGTCTAGGCAGGCTTTGAGGCCTACCCAGAGTCCTGTTCCGTGGGTATGAGAGACGTTTTCCGGGGCACAAACGGCCATTGCATGAACGTAATTACTCACGTCCATCTAGTGCCGAAGTTTAAGGATGAGTGGAGCTATATCTCCACTGCTCCAAATGCTGTCATGGCGTGTACAGAGACAACCTTTTCACTATCGTTACTTTAGACATGATACGATAAACGTGGATGGATGTTGAATATCCTCTGGATGTGTGTGGTGCCACAGTTGTTCCCATGTTGAATTACTGAACACTGTTTTATGCAGAATTTGTAAATTCGTTGTCACAGTCGTCAGTAGATGAATTACAAAATCCTGAGCCCTTTCTGAGACACGCTGTACGTGTTTCTCGTGAAATTTCGAAATGCGTGTGTTTGTCGTCTTTGTTATGAAGGGAGTTGAGACGTGGTTTGTTACTTTCAGCGAAAATCATCGTTACACATGTTTGCAAGCAAATAACCAAGAATGTTTTTTAACCTAAGAAGGATCACGTAGTTGGACTGATTAAGAAGTTACATAATGACGAACTTAATGGTTAAAGGATTACTGTGATCGTAAAATTGGGAGAATAGACGGGCTCGGCTGTCGCTGGGTTGCAGACAACGGAATTATACTTAGAATTTTGGTGCGGATATCTCGAGATGGCTGAAACTTAATGTGAAGATGATTTACAGAAATGTGATATTGGGATCGGAAGTGGGCAGACGCAAGTTCCGGCGCAGGATTTTGTGGAATAGACGGCAGTGCACTTTGAGTTATACTAATAGGCCTATAGCTTATAATTTGCGAGAGAATAAAATTTTATACGTATGTGAACAAGTTGATATCAGTAAAACACGGTTTTTATCCAGATTGTGCTATTTAATAACTAAAGCGCTGGGAAAGTATGCGGATGAAATTTTATTGTATCTGGGACAGTGTAAACGTCAGGCATTTTACATTATGCTAAATCAGGTAATCGTTGTGGGTTTACCGCCATCCTAGAAAGTTACACAATTGCTGAAGAGACGGTGAAGGAGTTCTGGCTGCAGGCAAGGTGTTGGTGCTTGTGACTGATCGCGTGCAGTTGTGCCAACGTGGTAGCTGTACAGTGGCAGAGGCCAGTAAAGTGGAGATATGGCTGCAGCCCAGGTGATGGTGCTTTGACTGTCGCGTTCCAGCAGTTTTGGTCTGAACCGAGCGTAGCTGAGGCCGTTGGATAGATTGTGGCAATTAGGCCTCACTGTAATAATTACCATTTTAACTGAGTCATTTCATACATTAAGCTGTTTTAAATGAATATCGTCTAACACGTCTTTGAATAAATTCAAATTAGAACAATTCAACTAGATGACAATAACTGTGTAGTAGATTTTTAAACCGACATATTTTCATACACACAATGATTACTTGGATCACGTATAAATAAAATACTGACCATCCATATTTACGAATTCCAGTTGAAAAATCAGACAAATGTGGGGTGGGGATGTAGTTGAGGCCCATGAAACGGAGAAAAGTGGGTGGGTTAAAGAGAGAGAGGAAATACGAAACCGTCAACAACCCCCTTACCCCTCCTGACGTCACCATATCCAGCAATATAATAAAAAAATGGGCAAACACCCAAACACTAACTGGATTTTAAAAACCAAAATATGTTATGTTATGCGTGGACATAAGGGCTGCAGACGGGTTGGGGTTTGTAGTATATATTTTGAAGGCATTCAGGGTTTTGGTAAATGTAACAGAACAGACATTTTCACTCGCCGTCATTACTGGGCATGTACCGAGAAGAAAGGGGGGGGGGGGGTTGCAGATATTTCATACACGTTATAATTATTCTGCAAGCCCCGTACGGTCCCCCGCCCGTCACCACCCCCTTACCACAATATACACGCCCAGGCCCATCCACATCTATATACTATAAAACTGATAATTCGAAAATGAACGGACAATCAGTATAATCACCGTATGGGTTGGATGCTAGCTTTTTCACTGACCACAAAAGCTTTACTAATCCCTGTATAAATGATACTCTCGTATAACATCAATGCACAAAGCCTATAATATTGTACAAACCACCCCCCACCCCTTCTCTTCAACTACTGTACAGTTACCCCTATCTGATTCCGTTTGATGTTTTCCACCGTCGATTAAAAAGCGTCACAGCCTTCACAAAGAATGGATTAGTACTAGAGCAGGAGTGTGGGGCGGTGAGGGGTGGTTGTTTTGTAATTAAAACAACGTGGGGTAATTATGGTTAGGAGAGAAGTATCAATGTTAGCTTAATACGAAGAGAAATTTTAAAGTGGTGTGAGAGAAAGTTATGTATTTTTTGTATCATTGTAACAAGGGTGGACATTTTACAAAAAAATAAAAATACAACTGTGAAAGAGGTACAGTACAGTATGGAGACTTAGGTAGTGCGGAATTGAAGCCAACAAATGTTTCGTCATTCTTTCACAGTAAAGACGTTCTTTATTGTCTAGATATTAGCAATCCAGACCTTGCAACTCGCCTAACGGCGGTTTACATGACAAAGACATGGCGATCTTTTGCAGCAAGCAGTCGTTACGTTTAGTCTACTTTTGCTTCAAAATTACCGAGATGTGAAGTTTTACTTCCTGTAAACGTTTAAAGTCCAATGGTAACTATGTGCCACCAGATTTATCTCTAGAAGCTTGGTATGTTGTCCAAAAAGTGTGTTTGTATGTTTTGCTGATTATCACATTAATTACCTGTTATTTCCACAAACAGCATTAACCGAATGGTCTTAGTAGTGGACATGGCCTGTTTTCTCTGTGGAGTCGGAACTGAAATTTTATAGCCCATAATATTTGGATGTTCTTCTGTCTCCAAAGGGTAATTAAGAATGTCCTCGCATGAACTTTTAGTTGCCGGACAAAATATAAATTCATCGGTTACTTGGCCTTCATTACGAAGTAAAAAATAGACGTCTTATCTGTATACCATCTCCGTCCATTTTTCTGTGACCTAATATCGACGAGTAAAACGTTTGTCGGATTTTCATGAAATTTGGTGCAGGGTTCTTTAAAAAAGTTGCGGAGTAACGTGATTTACGTGAAAATCAGTTCAGGGACAGTCATACCTACTTTACTTCGGGTGAAAATTACTTCTACCTGTACTTTCCACATTTATTGACCGAGCTGTGTTAAATCCAAAGTAGGAGATCTTCACATAATACCGCTGAGCATTTGTGAGTTTCTTGAAAATCGGCGCAGCAGAACTCATACTTTGCTTATGGGTGTACATGAACTAATGCCCGTATTTTCTACATTTGTTGTCTGATATGGATGAAAGTCGGCACGTGAGATGTCCACCAAATTTATTGAGGGATTTTGAGTTTTGTGAAAATCGTCGTAGTGTCTTAGGGTCTTAAATGAATTTCTGTCCGTGCTTATCACATTTATGTTCCTATTTTGCTGAAATTCGGGGACAAGCACACGTAATGCTTTTGAGATAAGGCCATGCTTTTCTCATAGGCGTAAAGGAAATTACATTTGTGTGTGAACCGTGAAGCCGTATGATATTCGAAAGGGAAGCGCGCCTGAGCAAGGTTTGTGTACTGTCACGGAGTGCACCATTTGTAGTCTTGCATCTTGGGGGCGCATTCGTTATCAGCAGGTTAGTTTGTTAGGCACTGTCCAAAGCGTGTTGCTTGTTAATCCCCGTTTGTGTTTAGATACGGATTACACACAACATTAATGAAGTTGCGTTGCATTTTTATTGTCGCTATGTCAGCTGAAGAGGTTATTCAGCAGTACGATTTGTTACTTATTATAATCATCATGATTTGTACGACTACATTTCACTTAGAAAAGTTACGGTAACTGTGGTGGGCTGGACTTGTGACTAGTATTGGGAGACGTAAATAGGGGCTACTTATCTTGTGGGGAAATGTTTTATAATGCGGTCAGTTTGAAGATACGAGGGACATGTTAAGGCTCATGCTATTGACAGGGATCGATCATAAGAATGGGAGTGATTGGGCTTGGATCAGGATCGTATCCAATAATGTTTGGTTCTGGCGGTGTGAAGCGTAGGATTTTGCTACAACAGTGGTAATTATTTTGTTTAGTGCTTTTGAAAAGAATGACAGATTTACAAAACCCACACGTGATAACAAGCAGTCGGGATGGCATAGTCGCTTTATTGACTAGGCTACAATCTAAACAGCCGAGGAACCGTAATAGACATATTCGCTATTCTGGGTTGTTTCGCAGCGTAGTTAGCAAATTGGTTAGTTTCGTCGTTAGTAACTAAACAACCTACGCTGCCCAACAACATACAAGAGCGAAGATCTCAATTACACCGCGTCTAAAGCTTGAAATATCGAATCTTGCTTCGATCCCCAACAGGTCCAGATGTATCTCTTCTCCAAAGCAGTTAGACCGCCTCTGTGACTCACCCAGCCTCCTATTCAATGGGTACCGGGGCATCTCTCCCCGGGATAAAGCGGTCGGGGCGTGAGGCTGACCACTCATCCCATCTAGTGCCGAGGTTAAGAATGACTGGAAGTGTACCTCCACTCCCCTATATTATTTCATGGTGTGCTCGGACACATCTTTAACTTTACATGTAATAAAAAGGTGTCGGGCTGGAGTGTACTTGTTGGAAAAAGGAGTTACAATTTATCTCACGGCGTTGTACCATCTGCGTGGAGTAAGGTATGATGGTGTGAAGTCTGAGTGGGATCTATTGGAACTAATTTCTTGTCACCATTCTATAGTAAATTACGTATTTGGTAAAATAATATTACGTAGCATGTAGACTCAATGTCATTGTTTTCCTGTCTTAGGACCACCTGAATATCGCTGGCCTTGACAGAGGGTGACTACTTCATTGGAATAAGAGTTAGGAATTGAAGAATCTCAGTAGTGATGGGGAATGGAGAATTCGCAGATCCGGACCGTCTTGGCGAGTAGCATGTGCCCTTGGAATAACTCTGTTTATACTGTATAATATTTCCCTTTTCAGAACGATCGAACCTTCAGTGCATCAGCTTATGATACAAACGCCAAGAGCAGACATTTCGACTCTCCTATATTTCACCTACTTTCCAGCGAGCCGTTATAAAGTTATTGTGAAGGGCTCTCAATTAGGAATGAACCAGGCGTCCCTCTTTTTCATCCTGTGGGTTGTGGAGGTTGTTAGAAAAGGGTCTTTATTAGCTAGCAGGAAGTATAACTTCCCTTGATACGCTTCCTCTCACAGTGTCGTAACTTTTTAATTCGCACTTTGCTTGCTTGTTACCCTCCTAAAGGCTAACTGACCAGTCAGTAACTTGCTGCTATTGTTGAGGTACATCGGACGGATATCTGTGGAGCCCATCATCCTCTCATTGTTAACACCTTAAGGCTAAGACAGGGGTGTTCAAACATTTTATTGCGTTTATCTTTGATGCCAACGAAATCCTGATTTTTCAGACATTCTTCTAATAATAAGTCATGCGTTTTTGCTACGAGGCTGCTAGAGACGGATCTGTATGCTTTGTGACAATGAATAGTGCATCCATGAACGAACTGTCGACACGCTATCTTAACTCCATTTGCCTTACTGCTTGATTTTGTGTGCTGGAAGTATGTAGGCCCATTTTTGTAAAATTAAGTGCAAAAATGTGCCGATCCCAGTGGCCGTGCGGTCTAAGGCGTGGGTCTTCGGCAGCTCGCTTACTAGGATCGTGGGTTCGAATCCCACCGGGGGCATGGATGTCTGTCTCTTGTGAGTGTTGTGTGATGTCAGGTAGAGGTCTCTGCGACGAGCTGGTCCCTCGTCCAGAGGAGTCCTACCGCCTGTGGTGTGTCTAATGTGTGTGATCGTGAAACCTCGACGAAACGAGGAGGCCCAGGCCCATATAGGGCTGTCGAGCCATAAAAAAAGTGCAAAAATGTAAAATGAAAGCCTGAGATTGTTACGGATTAAACTTACGTGTGGGTACACACCGTCTGTTGACTAGGGTACTGGCTGGAACATCGAGAGGGGAGTTTTGTTCCTTGTCAGTTGACTTTCCTGCTTTTCAAAGCGTCCAGATAGCAGAGGGGCCAAGCTGATCAGCCAGTCTAATACATATCAAGGGTCGCGACCTGGCCTCTCACCTCCCGTCTACTGCCGGGGTTAAAAGTGTGTGAAGCTAGAACTCTCTTTCCACATATGCCCTTATGGCTTGGCACAGCTTCCTCTAACGTTACACTGCATCTGTTGTCAATTCTGTACAGCACGACCTTTCTCGGGAAGCTGATAGTCACTTACCTGAAGACATTTTTTCGCTACTGTGGAGCGCGAAGGTGTATTACCTTGTTCAGAAGAGAGAGTCACTTGACCCCATATTGAATGTAGCCCATAACGTTCACCGTATCGAGATTCACTGTAATGTTTTCCTTTAGTCTACGCAAGCTTCTCCCTTTTGATGACTTTACGTTTTGATTAAACTTGATTAACTGTTAATTTCATAACAGATACAGAGTACGACAGAAATATTTGAGGTGGGGCGGTTTCTCATCCGTTTCTATTTCGGGTTTTATTTCTGGTTAAAATAGTCTCTAATTCTTGCATGAAGACGACGATCTACTCCTGAGTAGCATACCAGCTCAGTTTCGTAGTGTCTTCCATGCTACGAAATGGTATCTTACTCGGAGTAGGGTGCGAACGACACAGCAGTAGCTGCAAAGGTTACTTAACGACGATTGACATGAGACTGTTTATCATTAATGGGTTCTTTGACTTCGTTTCACGAAGTTTCGGAAGTTTGGGTTGCTTCCAGATGGGTAAAGCAATCCCTGTACAGGCCTGGACAGGCCTTGAGGGTTCTAGGAGGTAGAGGCTCCCAGATTTCAAGACAGTCGGAACATGAAGGTAGTAAGGTTGTCAGCCTTACGCATCGGTCACCTTTACCCCCCCCCCCCCCCCCACGAAGTATTCCTGGTACTCATTTCTGTTCGAAGCTGAATCGACCCCAGGGCCATAATGCGGCCGGAAGGATTAAGTCAATGACACCATCGGGAATCGAACCTTCCGGCTTCTAGCGCAGTGCCTCAACCAACTGCGCCACCGCGTGCCCCCAGCTGTTTGCACCATTAGGTGAAAAAATTGGTAGGCACGTGCTGAGTTTGGTTCGTTAGACACACTTGACTGAACCGTTAACCTGGCTTGAATATCGACGAAGTGACCAACCGGCCCGCTGGAATTTGTACACAGTCTATCCTGGGATATCCAGGCTGCTTTCGAACGTGTACTAGCCACGACACATTCTGGCTTTAACTAGCTATGCTAGAATCCACGAAACAATGAACACAGCAGTGGGCGCTGAAGTCGGACGGAAGCCTGTCTCCCCCTCTCCCCACACCCTCATTGCCATCAGCAGCTTAGGTTCTTCCCTGCCCTCAACAAAGTGATAAAACGCTGATGCCTGGGTGACAGGGGGGAGGGAGAGGAAAGGAACTGGGATTTGGGGGAAGGTATCCTAATGTCAGGTGCGGGAAAATCTGTGTTCCTTCTTTCGTTGAATCACCTCCATGGACAAGATTTCTTTTTCATTTCTTTTCTTTCTTTTCAGAAACATCCGCCCAGATAGTCAACACATTCCCCGCCTTTTATGTAACGCGAAGCTTCATTACCTGTTCACAGCAGCCCGCCATTAGCTCCGAACCTGAGCCAGATGAGTCCAATCCACACCCCAACTCAGCTGGCCACTCACCCTCAATCGAATACAGCGACTGATAATGCGTTAATCTTTACGTCCGTTCTGCTGCGCGTCTTTTAATTTTTTATGCCTTCTTATGCACAGGAACAAATATTAAATATCTTTGCCTTTAATTTTACGTAAATTTGCTTGAACTCATCAAAAGTATATTAGCATGTTGTTACTAAAGGCGTGATTTGAAGCACAGGAGCAGGAAGAGTGATTTGTAAGCCTGCAATAGAAACATGTTTTCAGGAGAACCTGCAGCAAGGAAGTTCACGATGGCTTAGCAGGCATCGGGGCTGGCGACGCGGAAACTAACCTGAGGGCAGTACCGATTGTTTACTTTTCTGGAAGGTTAGGAAAATGGTATTCTAAACTACACTGCTTAGAATGTAGGCATCATTCGCATCGGGCCCACGTTGGATTCACAGATTCAGCTGTTGTCTGCTGCGGGAAGTTTTTCCGTATTTCACATCCCTGGCGTTAGGAAAAACGGGACGGGTGAGTGTTGGTACAGACCGCGATGCTAGCCTGACAGACTGACTGCCAGGCTGACCCTATTGTTTGCGTGCCCCTGCATCTGAGAGCAAGCTTTACTTACTTGGTGGTAGTTCCTATAGAAAAGCAGCATCACTGTGTATCAGGGAAAAGCGGGTGGGGGGGGGGGGGATGAAAGCGGAACTTCCTTTCCAACCCCTGCGGCGCTTGAATCGGGCACGGGCAAGCATCCGAGGGCGTCCAATTGAGCAATGAGCCATCAGTAAAGGGGGATCTATACACGTCGTGAAATGATGCGTGTTCGGCTACCCATCCCACCGCACTCGCGCTGGGAACTCCTTCCTGTGACTGCCACTACACCCTACAAAACAGACCAACTTATAGATGATTTTTCTTTCTTCTTATGTCTTTTCCATACGTACTGCAGAAACCATAGGCATCTCCTGATACAGTTGGCCTAGTCTGCGGTTTATATTTCGGACAGCATTATTTCCGTTACTATTACAGATATCCGTGTAAAAGGAAGTGCAATTCATGTTAGTGGGATCTGAGGTTCTCAGGGCGGTGTTGCCGAAGATTCAAGTCTTCTGGAATGTTACGCCGTGTCGACTGGTAAAGTGTTCTACCATTCGACACGGTGTAACACCCAAGAACAGTTAACTTTTCTTAACTCATGTTGAATTGATCACAGTCTGAGTTTAGAGCAGTATTGCGATTGACACTGAAGATGGGGCAGAAAATACCTCCGAAACGTTTGTATCCGCCGATACCGCAACAAGATTCACAACGGAAGACCATAATCAGATGCTTATAAGTTGCTTTATTTATTTTGTACCGTCTGTGTAGGCCTGAATGAGTAATGAACAGTGTGAACAGTTTTGGTTGTCTTGGAAGCACAGAAGAGGGCAGCGATCGGAATTTTATGTAGCTGTGACCAATGTGGGCAATAGACACCCTCTTTTTGGATTAAGCTCACATTATATTCCTGTAACATGCTTGCTTATATCTATCAAAATACCGAAAAGGAAGAATTTCATTATCCAGAGCCCTACAAGTTCTGCATTGCAAGATCTTGGTTCCCTGTCTGTGTAGTAAGCAGCTATCCTTCCTGTAGTCTATTGTTCAGGTCGCGTCTGTCTGTCCGTCTGTCTTCCAGTTGGTTTCTCCTCCACGTCCGTCCGGTATGGGCTACCTAGCAACGCTCCACTAACTAACATGGTTACTGCCTGCCTATTGAAAGTCCAGCGTCTCTGGTCCATTGTGATGCTGATCACAGCTGTCCGAGGGTTGTCTGTATAGTCAGGCGGACCGCAGTAAAAATTGTATAGCTGCCAATTTGAGAATAATGCATTAGATCCTGCCATATAATTGTTAACTCTTTAAAGCACGGTGGTTACTATATGTACCACTTGTTTAAAGTTCAAAACCTGCGTTTTGCTTACGTGGTGTGGCTATGTATTGCGTACAGTTCTAAGAAAAACCACTATTGTAGTATTTCCCTAAATAACATAATGGGCTCTCAGTAGTTTTCTTCGACGTAATGACTGAGTTTTTGTAGATTGTTCAGGCTTGCAGTGGCTTAAATAATGTTAATTAAATATTGTTCTTCTGTACTAGCTTAAACGGCTGGGACAGATGAAACACAGACATTTTTTGGCTGTGGTATTATGACAGAGTATTGTATCCCATTATCCACGTCTTCTCTTGGAATTATCCGGACGATTTTGGGTTCTCTGTGTTCATATCCTTGTAAACTCCTTTCTAAAGAGGAAACCGTAAATTACCCGAAGAAATTGCACTCTTCCAGAATTTTGCTTTGATATTTGATGCAAAACAGACGTGCGCCGAGAATTTAAAATGTTTTTTTTTATTTTTTTAATAAAATACAGTTGTTGGAATCTGTGGAGTGAATGAGCATTTGTAACGTGTCGAATAAATCCACTGACAAATTGGTATGATGTCTGAGTGTGAGGAGACAAAAGAACAAGTACAAAGTTTTATCTGTCTAAGAGCTTCAGGATGCTATCAACTTAATCTGATCTGCGAAGGAATGATGGACCCAGTTTACGAGTATTTACAGGTATTAGCTATGAGTTGAAGTATTTGATTGCCTGGCACGGGCTGCGGTATCCATACATATGAAGACCTCCAGATCTTATCAAAACAAGACGTGCCACATAATTCTACAACAGATGTGCTGTATCTGTCCGGTACATAATAAACTACAAACGGGTTACCACCTACGAGATTTGAGGCTGGTACAGCCGTGCTGATGGACATTCCAGTCTTCTGGCGCCGTGCACCTTGCTACATGCAATAGTATCTCGATGTCCGTGATCACTTTTGACCGATAGAACTATGACGAACATTGGAAAACATTTTGAATGTACAACGCCCATTCGCTTCCAAGAATTTGTGAAAGGCCAGTAATAAGAATATTAGTAATACGTCTTTAAAAAGCACGAAATTTTATTGTTTGTAAACTATAAACACTTTTTGAAGGTGTAAAATAGCTACACTGAATGATTGAAGGAGAGTCTCATTACATGAAGAACGATAGCTATCAACCTCCCTTAAAGAAAGAGAGGGCTTGACTGAGCTGAGGGTAATCTGCGCAATAGCAGGAGAGTGGGGAAAGACGATTCGCCATCCACGTGGTGTTATCCCGAATCGTCGGAATCAGTTACAAAATATGAAGCAATGATATTAAACTGTGTCATCACGAAAGGTGGAAACCCTGAATATCGTGGCTCACGAACATCGAGACTGCTGTAAGTACCAATGTTTCGGAGGAGCTTGCTTCCTCTATTTTCAGGGCAGCCCAATTGTTGCGGGATATAAAACTGTAACCTGTTACAAAAACGCGTGATTGGTCTGCAGCAACAAGAGGCGAAATTGGCCAGATCACATCCGTCATAAGTGAAGTCAATTGGGAGACCCTGATGGAGGTAGCAAGCGTCTCCGAAACGTTGGTACCTGTACACAATTCCACTTGGCGTCATGTTCCAGAAAACTGAAATTTTTATTCGGGTTACGACGTATGTCTTGTTACATTTGTAGATCGCAAATCTCGCATGCGGCTGGCAGTGTCTGCCGATCATGATCCTGCACAGAGAGGGTGTCGTTGCTTTGTCTTCCGCAGCAGTAGTTCTAAATGACCGTTCTGTACTTGTGAATTGTGTTATTATAGGTGGTACTGCTTCTGACGTGAGGTGGCAGGGATTTATCCGACCCCATGTTAGGGTGGGAATTCATGGTGCTAACGATAATAGGATAGTACGGGCGAGCTGCACCTCAGTAGGTCACGTGACTACGTGGCTCCCGTTTAATTCTCGGACACGTGTTCAACGAAAGCCTCAAATAATAATAAATGATGATATAGAAGTGAGTCACATTCATTGAATTGCATTCATTCATCAATTCGTTTCCCATAGACGCGTGTTTGGGTTCTTCTCAGTTGTGTGTTTCTATAGAATATAAGAAGGGGCTAAGGACAGGGCTTTGTAAAACATCGTATCGTTTTCGCAGTTCTGCCTGGATTTTGCAATAATGTTTACAGCCAAACTTTCATAAATGCCTGCATTTAACTGAATGACATCACCTGTGATTATACCAGACATTTGAATTTTTTGCATGTCTCATGGTATATAAATACAATAAACAAGGTAAAGGTAAAGTTCACCCTAGAACAGGCCATGAAGGCCCAGAGGGGGAGTAGAGGTATAGCTCTACTCTTTCTTTAACCTCGGCGCTAGATGGGGGTGGGTGGGCAACGCCACGCCCCCGCCGCTTTACCCCGGGAATGACCCGGTACCCATTGTACAGGAGGCTGGGTAGGCCCCAGGGCCGTTCTGGACGGGTGCTGAAAATGTCGCCCCCAACGAGATTCGATCCCCGGACCGTCCAGCTCGTAGCAGTCGCTATACAGCTAATAACATAACATCCAGGCGGTTTCGGCTTTTTTTCCCCCTGTTTACGAAGAATGTATAATGCGCCAATTATGTTCAGATTGTCACCTTTGACTCTAGCAAGCAGGTAGCGCATTGCCGTGTTCGCAAGGCCCCTTTTAAACGTGCATGTATGACGTCATAATCACGTAATGATAATTATGAGGTGAGCTCGAGGGTTATCATCACTGGCATGGTGGAAACTTGCAGAAATATACGCTGCTATATACGTCACATATCGCGCGGTTGAAGGAGAATCAGCTCGATAGACACACATCTGTTGAACTGGCGCATAGTTTTGAGTTGTGCATCATCTTGATTTTGTTTAAAAAACCACATCCTATCGGAAGCTGCATCTTCCATTATCGGTGAAACACAAATTATGATGCCTGTTATGCTGGGTCCGTTGGATGGCGCTGATCTCTATCCCATTCATACTTTGACCCCATCAGACTGCACCTTAATGTTTCATATCGTAGTGTGTTCTGTTTAATAAAAGCTAATCAGAATATTTGTCGCCTCAGACACATCGTCACGAGCTTTAAACTACATATGTGAATTATGCATGGTTCGTTACAACCATTACAGTGCACGAGTGCATATAACCCCTAGCATATCGTTGAATTTAGTCTTGCAGGGTTTTACTGATCACTAAGAAAGACCCTGCTAACAGTGAGCGCGAAAAGTTGCACGCACTGGATGGCTAAGTCTCTATAATTAGGCTATTTTTAATTTGTCTTCGTGTTATGTTTATTAGATAGAGGACTTAATGCGTGTAGCGGCTTCAAAATCCTCAGTGGATTGTGTCCTTTGACATCTCTTACTTTTCGTACTGGATGTCTTTAATTCTCTGGTATACTCACCCTATTTTTTACCTTTCACGGGTTCCATGAAAGCAAGGCGTACGTTGACTAGCCGAGTGGTTATCGACGTCTCAAGACGTATTGTGCTGCATCTGATGGTAGGTACTGTAATGTACTGAAAACAGAAACAGATTTAGCCTTCCAAATATTATACGAGGAAGAAGGCGTAAGCAGTTACTGGATGACCTAAGGAAAAGAGAAGATACTGGAATTGAAAGAGGAAGCTCTAGATCGCACCCGATGGAGAACTCGCTTCGGAAGAGGCTACGGACCTGTCGTAACACAGACTACAGAATGAGGGAATGAATACATACTTTTTGTTCGGACAATACACAACATTCAGAATTTTCTGTCATACTGATAATAATGCTACTTATTACTACTTGTGTAACACACCTTTGTAAAGAGAAACATTTGTTAATGTACATATTTATACCTTTTCATTAGCAGATGTAATTGATATTAATATATCCACAGTGTGTATGTCCGATATCAGTTAACTGGCCCGTATTCAATACATACATATAGAGTAATGCCACTGTTGCGTTAGCGGTGGGCCGTGTTCTTTAAAGCACATCTCTGGAACAGCAGTTGCCGGGGGAGCGGGAGGTTCACTTAGTTTACGCTGCGAAACAAATCGTTGTCTAAACGCTAGGTCTTCCATCATCGTCCCTGGGCATTCAGTCGGCTGGGAATCAGGCTAGCTGGCTGGCTGGACATTAGCATTTGAGATTGCAGTAGGAAGGGACGCAGTGTATGTGTGTTCCTATTCATCTGTCTGTCCATTCATTTTTACGTATAATGTAATTCCTTTTATCCGAATGAACGTGCCCGGTTAATCGTAGACACGCTGAATTATGAAGCAAAAGTGTCACATACTAGGAGGATTCTAAAACATTTACCTGCCTAATTAACTAAGTCACTAATTACCTAACCAAGTAGCTAATTCGCTCCGTGGCGTAGAGCTTATCTTAAGAAGCTGATAGATGCCTATCTCGTCAATAAATTTCCCGGCTTTTGTTGTAAAGCGAAGTTCTATTTCTGTGTCCATAACACCATCACGCTTGTCAGTTAAACCAGGCTCAGAGCTGCGCACACTTTAAGGTCCGTTTTAATATTACCGTAATATAGTTAGATAGGTGACCAACCTTGAGGCACTGCGCTACAAGCCGGAAGGTCGTGGGTTCGATTCCCGATGGTGCCATTGGAATTTTTCATTAACATAATCCTTTCAGTCGCACTATGGCCCTGGGGTCGACTCAGCCTCTAACCGAAATGAGTACCAGGAATATTTTCTGGGGGGTAAAGGCGGCCAGTGCGTAGGGCTGACAACCTTACCACCTTCATGTGCCGATTGTCTAGAAATCTGGGAGCCTCAACCTCCTGGAACCGTAAGGGCCTGTCCAGGCCTGTAAATGGATTGCTTTGCCTTTTAGGTGACCAACCAGTTAGCTCGATGATGCACTGAGGGGCTTACGCTCAGGTGGTCAGCAATTTAGTGCGGTTTCTTTTCTGAAAACCTCGCCGCGTTTACAAAGACTCTCACCGTGTGGTTCAGTTGATAATTGAAAACACCACGTTCAATAGAAAAATGATGTTGCATGTATACAGACCCAAATTGAATAAAGTAACAAGAAGCTGACGAAATTTCTACCAAAACGATCTTCTTGCTTTGTTTCGATCAGTGTGGTTCTTTGAAAGTGGACTTCGCCTCACTTTAGGAGTGCTGTCTTCCAGTCATGATCGCTAGCTTGGTAACATTGAAGCACATTCAGAAGTGATTTGATGAGCTTAATAGCATGGCGGGATATTTAAATTAATTGCTGTCATTGTTTTTTCAGAGTGTAAGTACATTACAGCAGCACATAAGACATAATTGCATTTGCTCTTTTCAATGACCTTTAGTTTTGTGCAAAGCATTGTGCCCATAATTCTGTCATCTCATATAGGTTGATTGCAATTACGATGGGTTTTTGAGTGCTGTCCAATTAGTGCTATCAGTGGCATATTATAGCAGCATGCGCTGGTATAGATACAATACATTGCCTCTCTTTCAGTCATTAATTAAACTACTGTTGTATAGTCTCGTTCCATGAAACTGAATGCCAACTTTCAAAAACTCAGCCACAGGAATAGTTTTTATACAGACATTTTCCTTTTCAGAGGACTGAAACGTTTCTACCTGCGGCGAAGATCGTAGAACTGCCTGTTGTCGCTGAGAGACACAGGATGTCAAAGACTCAGTCTAATTTAATATTTACACCTGATTCGTTTTTATATTATTTCCACTAATTCTTACAATGCACCTGCCTTTCTTATTTTTGTTTGTTTGTTTGTTCACTTATTTGGTAATGTTTTTTTACTTTTTTGTAATCCTCTCTCTCTTATATTTCTTGAAGTTTCATTTTCTTTCATCATTCCTACATCTGTAAGTTCCTCGTTATCACCATACTTTTACTTTTATTCGTAGGCCTGCTGTTCTACATAAATTTATCCTATCTTTTTTCTCACCTTTCAGTGTACCTAAAGGCGTCATCTATGCACAGAAGGAAAGGGCGTTTTCGCCTTGGATGCGGGAAGCACGTCTGTTAATTTTTCGTATATCCATAAGTTTAAAAAATATCGTGGCAATCGTGGCACGCTTTCTGTTACAGGCTGTCTCGTACGTTCTAATTGAAAAGCACAGTAAGGGTTATCAGAATACTTTGTAGCTCACAGCGCTGTTCCTTTGACGCAGGTCGATCACAATTTCGCACAAACTATAATTTCCTTTGGCCACAAAAACCACCCCTTTGAGTAATTACAGACCTTACATAGCTACGTGCGTACGAGCAGAGGTGCAAGACCAAAGGGGTGGATTGTGCATGTATTTCTGTGGGAACAAGTTACCTCTCTCCAAAGGGTTGGTGGGGTGGGCGGAGTAGGGGAAGGAGAGGAAAGGGGTTACAATGGAACGTGATTTTTAATCGGCGCGACAAAAGTCAGAGATCTATCATCACAGGAAAGACACGGGCGGACGGACAGGCGAACTTTTAGTTGCATAAGGGTGGTGAGTCACAGAGGACCATACACCCTCCTTTTCTACGGCGAGTCGACTGCTAAAGGAGCAACCAACTGGATGCTGCGACAGGATAGAGCGTGTTCCGTTATTCCTGCCATGGTATGTGATGGTGCACATTGGTGAAGCTTCGTGTTCGGCGCTGAATCTTCGGGTACAAATCGAATTAGTACTGTAACGTATGTCTCCATAAATAAATAGCTCTTAAATTTTGAAAAGTGCCTCGGCATTCTGTCTCCGGTTTGTCAGGGAGAGGGTTAAAAGCAGGGCCGGGCTAAGGGGCGTGCCAACCGGGCAGCTCCGTGGGGCGCCAACCTATAAAGGAGCGCTAAGACGTCACTGGAATTATCGGAAATATCTTGCTAGTAAACTGAGGTTTCCACATGCAGAAGAACGTCACCGAAAATTTCCGCAATTTGGGCACGTAACTAAAAAATATTGGCCAGCCCTGCCCTAGGCTGAAAAGGTTTGAAAAATATCGGTTTGAAAGGCGCCAAATTATTACCCTAACTGGAGCGCCCACATATGTCGGGCCGGCCCCGGTTAAAGGACATGTTCTCGTTCCAAATGTCTCCGCGGGCAACATAACATTGTGTCGTGGGCAACATGTTGCCCTCGAGCTGCGGGCTGAGCTGGTCTGATCTAGATCATACAGCGTCGATAGTAGATGAATGAATATTAGTCTGCAGCATTGGTAGAATGACTGGCAGGAGAAAGCCCACGTACTCGGAGAAAACCTGTTCCATTGCCATTTTGTCCACCACACATTCCACATGGACAACCCCGGTATCGAACTCGGACACCAATTTTGTTTCAGTGGAAATGCACGTGGCAGGCCAAAGTAAAGTAAAGTAAAGTTGTCGCTATGCTTAATTAAGCACCGTGTCATTAAGACGTTTGGTACACATGTGAAGACAATTCATAAGTGCTTTGCATTAAGCGCACCATTGTTGGGTGTTCAGACTTGTCTGACGTCCGAAATTTTGCGCAGAACACATCAAGTAACTAACTGAACACAGAGTCTTTACTGAGATGTTAATGGACTTAGTTATCATACTGTTCAAGTAGTCACTCTTATTCGGTGTTCACAAAACGATCGTAAACGGCTGCACACAATCCCGAGATCCCACCATTAGGCTCTCCTTATTATTAAGGTAACCGCGACAGCATATAGTGTCTGGGTTGTGTGGGCAGCGCATGGAAAAGAGATCTTTTTCTTTCTCCAAGACATCCAGACCGACTCTGGAGCCCACTGAGCCCCTTATTTAAGGGGTACTGGAGGCTGTTTCGTTGGAGGTAAAGCTACCGTGACGTGAAGCTGACCACTCACTTTCATCTATTGCCAAAATTAAGAATGAGTGGACCTATATTTCTACCCCCCCCCCCCCCCAAATATTCCTTCATGGCGTGCCTAAGAACAAGTTTATGTCTACCTTACTTCATTGTGTAGCCTCTTACTTCCAGTGACTCATCTTAATATATTATTCTCATAACCAACAGACAGTTGGGCGAAAAGGAAATTTAGTTTGCTAAGAGGAATCTCCAATGAATATTTCATCCTATTGTAACAGTTGCATACATAGTACACTTTGTGTAATGCTTTCCAGGTTGTACTGTGCACATGACGTCATACATGTATATGAACCTGAACCTAAATATACGTATTGCAAAATTGTAATTAACTTGTACATTTCGTATGGTCAGCTGGCAGTACGCATAACGATGTGACGTATGGAGACACATTTGATATGACATTTAACCCCTTCCCTCTTCAACACCCTTACTACCCTTTCCGTCCCCTCGTGTAGTTAATAGTGAAATATGTAATGTGTTTCACTCATGCACAAGACGTCTAATTCTTGAACAAAAGCACTGCTTGCTGGGCCTTTTGATTGAAACTCTTGTATCAAATTCAAAATTTTAATAGCGAGAGAGTTTACTGCATAACGTTTCCAGGGGGAGGGGTTCTGACTTCATATAGGCCTAGACTACGTATTGTTTTAGTGGTTGTACATTTGTAATGTATTCAGTAGTTTCAACTTCATTTCGTAAAGTTAATCATTCACGTCTGAGCATCCCGTGTCGACTCACAATACTCTTTACTTACCATAAACAGATTCTGATTTAGGTCTTGGCAAAATAAGAAGGGGCTGCTGGGACTCAGTTTTATCTCTGAATTGACTCTGAATCGGCTGAGCAGACACACTTCCATTTGAGAGGTTTACAGTTCGAATCTCCACCGGGACAACAACTGTCGTAACTCAGATTGTTCCTGGACTTTCTCACTTTTTTCCAGACAAATGCCGGGATGCACAGTATCCTGTACTGTAACGCAGAAAAATATTCTGAATCCGACGAGTCACAGAACTAAATCCCTGGAGGTGAGGAAGACGTCACTCCCGTAACACTCTTATTATACAGGGTGTAACAGAATAGGTTCTGCAAAATAAGAAGGGGCTACTGGGACTCAATTGTATCTCTTCGTTA
The DNA here is from genome assembly GCA_021186555.1 of Reticulitermes speratus. Taxonomy (NCBI): domain Eukaryota; kingdom Metazoa; phylum Arthropoda; class Insecta; order Blattodea; family Rhinotermitidae; genus Reticulitermes; species Reticulitermes speratus. The sequence goes on along the minus strand of JAJKFL010000003.1, from coordinate 30,131,448 downwards.
ATTCATTTTATATGACACGCGCATCATTTTTCCTACTGGCAAACAGAGTACAAAACTGCGTCTTTTCCTAGTACCACCCACAAAAAATACAGTTTTTTAATTTTTTGAACTTCGAAGATATATCGGTTACACTCCCTTTTCTAAAAAGCCCGGTTTCGATATCAGGCCAGTTCATATCAGATATCTGGTAGACAAAGTTGTACAGAGACAGGTTTCTTTCTCCATACATTTTTTCACTCATGTACCATCGACGCTGTAAAATTGTAGCAGTTGAGAGCATCGTTAAATAAGCACTTTTCTCACTCTATCCATATTCCGAAAGTGACATCTGAAAAAAAGAAAGAGCCAACAAGTGCACACTTTGTGATGGCATTAACAAGACACATTTCAACTTTACATGATCCCTAATCCATGCGTTAATTGAATATATGTATAGTAGTAATACCAACAAAATGCACAATAGTGAAATAGTTTCTATATACAGTAACCTCCTAGGTGGTTTAATCGGCACATTTTGTTAAACGAAATGACGGCATTGGTTCTGTATAATTTTTCCTATGTATTCTTATAGCAATATGTAATCTTTGCCTGTTAGGCATTTATCAACTTTACATGATCCATAATCCGTGTATTAATTTAGTATATATGGTATGATAGTAATACTAACAAAATGCACACTAGTGAAATAGTTTTTACTTACAATAACTATAACAATAACTATTTCACTAGTGTGCATTTTGTTGGTATTACTATTATATTATATACATAAAAGACACATTTCTTTTCATACGAGTCTGTTCCCTGTTTAGTTAGCCCTTATGCTGCATACGTAGGCCTACACCATAAACCGAATCAAGTAGTTGGCAGAGCGATAGCAACGCTGGGCAAAGCATTCGGTGACGCACAGTTGATAGGTATTGTTATGCTATCATTTTGTGGGTAACGTTAAGGTAAAGTTACCCCTGTGCTTAATTAAGCACCATTCCTTCGAGCTGGATGGTTTTGAGAGGTCAGCGTCACGCCCTCTTCACTTTGCTCCATGGGAAATATTCCACGGTATCCACTGAACAGGAATGTGGGTGGTCTCATAGCCGCCGATCCATAGGTTTTGGAGAAAAAAAAATATTTTGCCTCTACCAGGAATCGAACCACAGTTTCTCGGTCGTCCGACACCGACTGGACTCTCCCCTCTCGGATTATTTTCTAGCTGGCATTGTTCTTATGTCAATATTTTATATTAGATTTGCATAAGATTGGTGTGTTATGAATCTTATTTTTGCTCGAGACTTTCTGAAGTAAATACCTAGCGAAATGTTTGCAACAGATGTAGGCCTTGGGCAAGGTAAGGCTTAAAACGAATTAACGTGAATCTGTACATAATAATAGCCGGGCAGTAGATCATGTCTCGTGTAACGTGTTTAATGCAAATGTGCGAAATGACTGGAAATAAAGTTCTTAAAAGTTAGTTTATGCTTTTGATTCCTACAACATAAGGGTCGCATGTTATGTAATATCACGGTTTATCAAAATACATCAGCAGACTAAAACTACGAATATAGAAACACGTAAAGTCCTTTATTTAAACTGTGCTTAAAATGAATGTAAGTGATTAAAACTTATTCCTCTAAGCAGGCTATCTTTTATGCCTTTCGAAGCTCTGTCAGAGGATTCATATGTATACTTCAGTGTTCATTTGGACGCTTAAGTACATCGAATTATTTGGTGACGTGCAGGTATTTTGTGGGCCGGGACAGCGCAGTCGGCATAGTGACTCGCTACGGACTGGACGGTCCGGGGATCGAATCCCGGTGGGGCGAGATTTTTCGAAGCCGTCCAGACCGGCCCTGGGGCCCACCCAGCCTCCTATACAATGGGTACCGGGTCTCTTTCCCGGGGGTAAAGCGGCCGGGGCGTGGAGGTAACCACCCACCCTCATCCAGTGCCAGGGTTAAAGAAAGAGTAGAGCTATATCTCTACTCCCCTTCTGGGCCTTCGTGGCCTGTTCTAGGGAGCACTTTACCTTTACCAGGTATTTTATTCTGGTAGCGTCCATAGATGGAATCAACAGGCCAACATTTGATACATTTTCGGAGGTTTCCTTAAGCAGTCCATGACCTCGACCCATACTTTAACCTTATTTTAAGACTACGGCTTTCTAGGATTTGACGTCATGTATTTTGTTACGTAGATATAGTAGTTTCGAAGGAAATGTTTGTCTCAATTTTCACTGTAGAAGTGCGCCACTTCTTTCATCTTCTTCCTCCGAAATGTTGGCAACAATATATTTCGCTACACGGCGTCACATCCCAGAAGTATTACCATCGTGAGAACACTACATTTCATAAATTTATTTTTTATATTCCTTGTAGGCCTTACATCGGAATTTGGACACCACAGTTTACAATCAACTGGTGGTGTCACATAACGCTTCAGAGTTTTTCGCTGCTGTACAGATTGTTTGGAAGTCATCTTGGTATTGCACCGTGTCGAAATTGTAAAAAATATCAACATTTCGGAGGAATTTGCTGCCTCCTCCTTATGGTTGATGTGGCTAATTATAGCGCAGGAGAATATAGAAACATAATACCACTTTTCCATAACTGTCTCTGAAGAAAGAGGCAACGTGTTCCTCGAAATTACCTAACTTGTGGCAATATCTATTTAGGCTCGGTAAGATACGAGAAGACTGCAATGAATCGGTGGTCTTATTCTTTTGGAAGCTGAGACCCTTCAGACTTTAACTGCTGGATGTAAGAACGTGAAGAGGGCCTTTAAACTTGAAGATGTTTAATTTCGCTGAGTGTACAGAAATGTTCACGGTCTCGCAGGCGCGTAACGAGGCATGCTTTTGTTGATTACCCCCACGTATACAGTTTCCTTCTTGTCCTAGCCATGGCCTATTCTGTGTGACCGACGCATTAGGCTTCCTCTGACTGCGAGGTGAGTGTGGAAGAGGGTGGAATTTGTTAAGGATGGAATATCGTGTGTTGTCAGTGCCACAGTGATCTATGAACTTGTCAAATGGACGTACATTCAAATATTAAAGGGGTGTTTTTAACATCGGTTAAAGCAGTTGTGGTATTCAGTCATTTACCGTGTATCACTTGACATAAATCCATATAACTGTCGTTTTTACTATAATCAAAACAGTTCAGTGTCTACAAAATAGCCATATGTTGTGCATGCTGTAACTTGTGGATAGTCCTTCAGCATATTTAGATATTGTTAGGTAATCCAGTCTTCTTTCCCTCTTCAAATTAAATTCAGTGCAAGACCAACTAGTTACTGTCACAACACTGTCTTCGAAGTTCGAGGCTCTTCAGGATTTGACGACTCGAACGCAGGGATATGTGTGGTAGTTGTTCTGTTGTTGGTCTTGTTCAACGATACAAATGGCGATGAACTGGAATCCTATCAAATGTCCAAACATTCACTATTTAGAATTGACTCTGAATCGGCTGAGCAGATATACTTCCATTTGGGAGGTTTACAGTTCGAATCTCCACCGGGACAACACCTGTTGTAACTCAGGTTGTTCGTTGACTTTCTCACTTTTATCCAGACAAATGCCGGGACACACAATATCCTGTACTATAAAGCAGAAAAATATTCTGGATCCGAACGGGTCACAGAACTAAATCCCTGGAGGTGAGAAGGACCTCACTCCCGTAACACTCTTATTATACAGGGTGTAACAGAATAGGTTCTGCAAATGTTCAGGGGCCGTATAGAGGTCAAGGAGGTGGGGAAATTTGAGACAAGGAAACTGTGATCGGAAGCGTCTCTTTGCATTGGTAGTGCAAATCTGGGGTCACCTCAAGAGACCCATTTATGAGACTCCCCTGGAAACAGAAGAGAATCTGGTAGCTAGAATTCTCTCAGCGCGTGGAACTGTTCAGAACACACCAGGGATCTGAGAGAGAGTGCCAGAACATGGCATGTCGCTGCAATGCCTGCAGTGAAGTCGAGGGCCGTCACTTCGAACAGCTCGTGTGAATTAATTGAATATAATACCATTGAAAATTCTACACACAATATACGAACAATAAGAATTTATGAAAACGAAACTGAAAATTAAAAAGAAAGTTCTGATCTCAGATCTCTCTCTGATCTCTCGTGGGTTGCCTACCTCACCAGCCACATTATCGACACCTGTTTCTATATATGGAGAAGTTTCCGATCACATGTTCCGCGTCTCTAATTGACCCCTGTTTGCCCCCCTACAACACCTGGAATTTTGTAAAAACATTCAGTTACATTCTGTATGCATTAGGTTGCATACAAGCAACTCAGACTATATAGGCCCAGCTTAGAATGATATTAATTGGAAAGGATATCGACGGAAGGTATCGTGGGCCTAATTTAAGAATTTGTACCTACATTTGCTTTCAGTGATTGAGAAAATACGCGCAATATCTCAGTCAGGTTCCATGTCCTGGCTGAGATCCAAACCAGATTCCATCGGAATAAAATGATTTTCTTCTGAGCCAGTTTGCTCGCAGTAACAACTTTGATGTGGCAGTATCAATAATATTAACGTTAAATCACAACCATAAACATCCATTCTTATTTCTCAGTTCTGATGGATTAGGCCCTTTGGCCGTCGCATTTCAGAGTTTATTCTGAAACAATGACTGTTCGGTCGCAAGGATCATGTTAACACATTACTAGAAAACTGAGAAGCAGATACATAAATCCATGCCTCGATCGGAATTCAACCATAAATCGCAGTATTTAATTAGTCCAAACACTCTGGTCGTTGTAACGAAGGTTATTTCATCATATCGTGCTTTCTGTCGTGGTTATTTTGGTAAACGAGAGACACTGGTATCGTATCGCTCTGAGCGTAAAGTCTGCCGCTGCCCGACGCTGATCACAATTCACGTGAAGCGATGCGTTTGCTTGGTCGGACAACAATCTGAGATAGAGCCAGCATCCCTCGTGTAAGTTCTGTTGACTCGAAACAAATAACGAGCGAAGAGCGACTTAGTGGGAGAGGTAGCCTATATACAAGGGGTTAAACACTGTGGTACACGAGTACTGATGTGAGTCGCGTAAGGGAGAAACCTTCAAACCAAGTTTCGGTTAAATGTCTTCATCGACTTTCTGAGTCTTTGAGATTCGTACTGATTTACATACGAAATCCCTCTAAGATTCAACTTCAAAACAGTAAGACCTGCACATTACACTGAAACGTGATTTTGTGAATGATTGTTCGAGCTCTACAGAGGACTTTTGTGCTGGGCACGTGAAACCATCGGGATCAAACTATTTAGATATTTTTTGTCTTGATTCGTTTATTTTGCTACTCATCCGGCTTTATCTCTTCTTTGTTATAATTCTAAATTCCTGGAATTCAGTCCGACACAGGACCTGAATGGCTAATATTGTAAGCCCGTGCGCTTTGAATGTTCGGGAAAAACTTCAACATCAAATTTTATGTTAGTCGTGCTTCAACATGGGGTTCGTGTTGTGTTTGTTTATACGCTACATATTATTTGATGACGTAGTTAACGAAGCAGAGCACTGCAATGAATGCTTCACAGTCTTAGTACCATTATTGGCACCAATGGATTGTGTTCGGGAGGTGCCCATTTCAAATTACGGCTGGGACACCTGCTTCCAGACTGAGGCTGTTCATAGTTTTCCTCATTACATGCCAGCAAGTGGATGGTACCAACTACAGCTTCCGTTCAGTTCATTTCCACTTGGTTTTTCGTTTATCATTCTACCACCCGACGCTATAGAGTCTCAGACACGGATAGCGTCGTTGAGTTGAATGTTGCAAGGACTGTGACGACTGCTGTACAACTCTGGTGATAGTTATGAAGGGCTGAAGACAGCCAGAAGGTAACGGCTGCAGTAGAATCCTGGTGATGGTTATGAAGGGCTGAAGACAGCCAGAAGGTAACGGCTGCATTAGAATCCTGGTGATGGTTATGAAGGGCTGAAGACAGCCAGAAAGTAATGGCTGCTGTACAACCCTGGTGATAGTTATGAAGGGCTGAAGACAGTCAGAAAGTAACGGTTGCAGTAGAACCCTGGTGATGGTTATGAAGGGCTGAAGACAGCCAGAAAGTAATGGCTGCTGTACAACCCTGGTGATGGTTATGAAGGGCTGAAGACAGCCAGAAAGTAATGGCTGCAGTAGAACTCTGGTGATGGTTATGAAGGGCTGAAGACAGCCAGAAAGTAATGGCTGCAGTAGAACTCTGGTGATGGTTATGAAGGGCTGAAGACAGAAAGTAATGGCTGCTGTACAACCCTGGTGATGGTTATGAAGGACCCCACCAGTTGTTACTTATGTTCCCGTTTTCGTTCCGTTTACAAGCTCTCTGTGTTGTGGCGAGTCGCCAGTTGAAAATATCGTTTAGTTTGCTTAGTTTGTAAACGCGAACACAAAGTTTACTCGCTTGCTCACTCACTCACTGCTTCCATGACTTTCCCACTCCTCTACTCTTCTGTTTCTTAGAGCTTTATATCCTCTTGTTTAATCTTCAGAGAACTGTTACATCACTCCATGGACTGGAATTTTTATAATTGGATGAAAAAATTTATCCAAGAGGGACAGACAGTAGGCATGTTGCAGTCATAGAAACATAGAATAAGCTCTACACTGAAACTTTGTCGCTTCTTTAGTTAAGTAAAACCTTTGATTACATACAAAGTCAAAGCTCCTGGTACAGCCGTCGCGGACCTGTTAAGACGTCGCGCGAAGGTTCGGTTTTTGACGGCATAGTCAATTCACGTTTCCACACGAGAGAACCCTTATGTGAAAAATAAATTATTTGCACTATTATTTTCTTCTTGACTTCTGGCGACGTAGTAGCCCATGTGGAGTAGTTTTGTTGCTTGCAAGCATGAGGGTGGGTTTACTGTTTGTTTTAGTAGTCGTACATAATGCATTGCGTTACATCATTTGTGCTGATAAGATTGCCCAGGACGAATGAGATTGGTCTACATATTTTGATAATTTCAAACCTCAGAAGCAGCATGGTTTGGTAAAGACTTCCTTTACTAACATGGAATCCTTGCATTAAGCCTACCTGTTCTGGCCACACGTGTTCCATTTATTTGGGACATGAATTGATGGTGAAATGTGGGGATGTATTACTGTATTCTGCAAACTTGCTGGTGCGTTTGTACCTTGAAATAAGCTACCATTTCAACAGTACGGAATTTTAAAGCTTGAATAATTCATCGTCTTCGTAATAGATCATCAATATCATTAATCTCTCTTCAGAATGTAAATAAATGGTTTTTGATCCCCGTATTTGCATTTCACTGATATCGGTGTTTTGTATCCGATGGATCGCATGCCACTTTATTACGTCACAGCTCCTTCAAAGTTTCCATTGGACGTGTTCTAGATCAACAACTTGATTGTGGTACGGAGTGCCTTCTTTGCATGTATGAGTGATGATACCGTGTTCCATTGCATTTTCCTTGACGTTTCGGAGAACCTAACTGTCTCTTTTTTCCAGGCGGATTACGGGCAATGTCGGATTAACAATATTTCAACACAGTAGCGAGCATAAGAGAATCGGTTATGTCGCTTATACTAAGTAGGCTAAACTACACGGCACAAATAAATAAGTTGTCAGTGAGGTATCTAGTGGCGTGCCAGTGAAAGCTATTTTCGTGTTAGTACTTCCCATCAAATCTGTACCTACGCTGTCAACATGAGCCACCGACATCGCAGATCGGTCTCCTTCTTTACCCCACTGTTCTTAGCTTCTCTTTCCTCTCGCGCAAGCCAGAAGTCACTATAAAGTAATGCGACAGTATCAAAGAAGATCTTCATTTGTTTCACTCTTGCGTGTATATTAACATAAATTGCACTGTTTAGATATCTTTACAATTCTGAGTTCTCTCCCTGGGTACATTGCTTATGAAGTAAATTATTTTCAGAAAGGAGTGACGTCCATTCTCTGCTTGCAAATTGTCAGTCGGTATAAATGTTGTGGTTACGGTATTAGTCTAATACCTTCGTATCAGGCAGTGTTGCCAGAAAGACTGGAAGACAACTTCTCATGTAACACCCAGAATCATGAAAGCCTTTCGCTCATGAAACAGCAATACGTCGTAACCCACCGATGCACAAGTTTTACAGGAGACAGAAAAACTTGACCGATCCTTAGACCAACACGTAAGCGTGTTATGTTTTTACAAAAATATAAGGACAAACGATTTTTTTTTGTTGGCACAACATTTTGACAGAAGGTGTGTTTGTAATCCAACAGTCAAATAGTGCGGGAATCTCATTTTGACGAATTGTGTGGGTTACGAAAAATTGCTGTTTCATGAGCACTTTGATGTTATTGGCAGTGAGCATGCCTTACGGTGAAGTTCTCTGCAACCTTGAATGCGAAAATCACGGAACGTACACAGGACGTTCGATGACTAGAAGTGCTACATGGTATAAGCACCGCAGGAGTAGAGAAGTGCTCGAAAAAGAAGTGAAAAATCTTTACATGAGGCCACCTAAGTTTCAGTTCTAAATAAATTATTCCTGTGTGCCAGGGACTCGCAACAACCAGCTTGTTAGAAACGCGTGTAAAATCTGATTTGAGTGCAGTATGGTACGGAATTATTGTCCTGAACAAACACTTGTTTCAAAGAGGACAGATCGTGATCCAGCTGAAGCAGTAACTGAATGCGGTCACGCATAGTCAGATGTAATGCTGTAACTAGGAGTGTTATGCGTGCGGTAACGCACAGTCAGATGTAATGCTGTAACTAGGAGTGTTATGCGTGCGGTCACGCGCAGTCAGATGCAGCGCTGGAACTAGGAGTGTTATGGATGCGGTCACGCACAGTCAGATGTAATGCTGGAACTAGGAGTGTTATGCGTGCGGTCACGCACAGTCAGATGCAGCGCTGGAACTAGTAGTGTTATGGATGCGGCCACGCACAGTCAGATGTAATGCTAGAACTATGAGTGTTATGCGTGCGGTCACGCATAGTTAGGTGTAATGCTGGAACTAGGAGTGTTATGGATGCGGCCACGCACAGTCAGATGTAATGCTGGAACTAGGAGTGTTATGCGTGCGGTCACGCATAGTTAGGTGTAATGCTGGAACTAGGAGTGTTATGCGTGCGGTCACGCAAGTCAGATTTAATGCTGGAACTAGGAGTGTTATGCGTGCGGTCACGCATAGTTAGGTGTAATGCTGGAACTAGGAGTGTTATGCGTGCGGTCACGCATAGTTAGGTGTAATGCTGGAACTAGGAGTGTTATGCGTGCGGTCACGCGCAGTCAGATGCAGCGCTGGAACTAGGAGTGTTATGGATGCGGTCACGCACAGTCAGATGTAATGCTGGAACTAGGAGTGTTATGCGTGCGGTCACGCACAGTCAGATGCAGCGCTGTAACTAGTAGTGTTATGGATGCGGCCACGCACAGTCAGATGTAATGCTAGAACTATGAGTGTTATGCGTGCGGTCACGCATAGTTAGGTGTAATGCTGGAACTAGGAGTGTTATGGATGCGGCCACGCACAGTCAGATGTAATGCTGGAACTAGGAGTGTTATGCGTGCGGTCACGCATAGTTAGGTGTAATGCTGGAACTAGGAGTGTTATGCGTGCGGTCACGCAAGTCAGATTTAATGCTGGAACTAGGAGTGTTATGCGTGCGGTCACGCATAGTTAGGTGTAATGCTGGAACTAGGAGTGTTATGCGTGCGGTCACGCAAGTCAGATGTAATGCTGGAACTAGGGAGTGTTATGCGTGCGGTCACGCATAGTTAGGTGTAATGCTGGAACTAGGAGTGTTATGCGTGCGGTCACGCACAGTCAGATGTAATGCTGTAACTAGGAGTGTTATGCGTGCGGTCACGCACAGTCAGATGCAACGCTGAAACTAGAGTGTTATGGATGCGGTCACGCAAGTCAGATGTAATGCTGGAACTAGGAGTGTTATGCGTGCGGTCACGCATAGTTAGGTTTAATGTTGGAACTAGGAGTGTTATGCGTGCGGTCACGCACAGTCAGATGTAATGCTGTAACTAGGACTGTTATGCGAGCGGTCACGCACAGTCAGATGCAACGCTGGAACTAGGAGTGTTATGGATGTGGTCACGCACAGTCAGATGTAATGCTGGAACTAGGAGTGTTATGCTTGCGGTCACGCATAGTTAGGTGTAATGCTGGAATTAGGATTGTTATGGATGCGGTCACGCACAGTTAGATGTAATGCTGGAACTAGGAGTGTTATGCGTGTGGTCACGCATAGTTAGGTGTAATGCTGGAACTAGGAGTGTTATGGATGCGGTCACGCACAGTTAGATGTAATGCTGGAACTAGGAGTGTTATGCGTGTGGTCACGCATAGTTAGGTGTAATGCTGGAACTAGGAGTGTTATGGATGCGGTCACGCATAGTTAGGTGTAATGCTGGAACTAGGAGTGTTATGGATGCGGTCACGCCCAGTCAGATGTAATGTTGTTACTAGGAGTGTTATGCGTGCGGTCACGCACAGTCAGATGTAATGCTGTAACTAGGAGTGTTATGCGTGTGGTCACGCATAGTTAGGTGTAATGCTGGAACTAGGAGTGTTATGGATGCGGTCACGCACAGTCAGATGCAACGCTGAAACTAGGAGTGTTATGGATGCGGTCACGCACAGTCAGATGTAATGCTGGAACTAGGAGTTTTATGCGTGCGGTCACGCACAGTCAGATGCAACGCTGGAACTAGGAGTGTTATGGATGCGGTCACGCACAGTCAGATGCAACGCTGAAACTAGGAGTGTTATGGATGCGGTCACGCACAGTCAGATGTAATGCTGGAACTAGGAGTGTTATGGATGCGGTCACGCACAGTCAGATGCAACGCTGGATCTAGGAGTGTTATGGATGCGGTCACGCACAGTCAGATGCAACGCTGGATCTAGGAGTGTTATGGATGCGGTCACGCACAGTCAGATGCAACGCTGGATCTAGGAGTGTTATGGATGCGGTCACGCACAGTCAGATGCAACGCTGGATCTAGGAGTGTTATGGATGCGGTCACGCACAGTCAGATGTAATGCTGGAAACAGGAGTGTTACCTGAGATAAGCGATGAGTGACGATAATCAAAAGACGTAGCAGAAGCACAGATATGTTATACGATTCGCTAAACTGAGGATTATGGCTGCTCACATAGCGTAAAGGAGGAAGGATGAAGCTTACAGTGTAGGATATTTCAGATTTCATTTGAATAAAAGGACAGACTTTGATTTTAGTTTGGAAACGTTGACATCATAGTTCGTAGACATTTTTGTGTCTGCGTGTGTGTGTGTTCCTTCACAGACTAAAAATCGCGTTTCGCCTAACGGGTTTGACAAAATACGATAAATTTTTGTAGAAATCGTTAAGATTCTCTTTTGTAGCTGATTGTTGGTTTTCGTATCTCTTAGTGAAACGGACTATAACAGTCATTCTTGTGATGCACAATAAAAATTAGAATTTCAAGTAAAAAGATTTACTGCTACTTCTACTAAATAGAGCAGATTAGATAAAAACCAATACGCAATCCCATACACTGAAGCTTCAGCTACATTTTGATCTGTTAAAAGTAGTTAGTTTTTATTGTAATTAGTAAATAATTATTTCTCATTAAGAAGTAATTTTTTATTGAAAATAATTTTTATGTGGTGTTACAGCCCAAATCGGCCAAGGCTGCCTCGTTTTTTGAGGTTTGTAAATCACACACAATTAGACTTACACACACACACACACGGTAGGACTCCTCTGAACGAGTGACCAGCCTGTCGCAGACGCCTCTATCTAGACAACACACAACAAACACAAGAGACGAACATTCATGCTCTCAGCGGAATTCGAACCCGCGATCCCAGCAAATTACATAGCCGTTTATAAAGCATAGGCCTATGTGGTCTAAAATGGGTGTGATTGAACAGTATTGTGGAAGTTACAGTGTCAATAGCATATCCTCTTAACAGAATTAACACGCCCTTTGTTTTGTCAACAGTGAGGCTAATTGTTACACGTGCTTTTATGAACAGTTCCTGTCAGAGTCATGCAGTACATGGCGAGGTTTAAACGTTGGTTGTTAACAAACACCATAGAACAGAGCCAGTCTTGAGAAGCTAATCATTCTTCTGCTATCCAAGAAATTCCAACATTTAATGGAGCCCGAAAGTTTCTTACGTTCTTTAGAAGATGCCAGCACTGGTCTCTACCCGAGCCAGATGAATCCAGTCTACACCATCTCGTCCTGTTTCTTTAAGATATAAAGTAATATTCTCGCGCACACCCTTAGATCTTCCAAGTGGTTTCCTTCCTTCAGGTTTCCGCATCAAATTCCTGTATGCATTTCCTTCTCTGCGTGTCACATGCCACGCCTATCACATCCTTGATCTAATTCAATTCAATTCCATTCAATTCAATGGGTATTTATAATAGTAATATAATAATAATATATTGCAAGGAGTACAAATAATGAATCTCGTCATTATGTTCTTTTTTTCCAACCTCCAATTACCTCTTTCCCACAGATGCAAATATTCCTGCAACATCCGGTTCGCAGTGTTTGCTCTCTCTTTAATGTAAGAGACCAACTTCCCCATCCATACAAAACAACAGGCAAAATTATAATTATGTATATATTAATCTGTACGTTTTTAGAGGTTGGTAATTAAATTGTTAAACATATCAGCGGCGAGAAATAATTGCGAGCACGCGGCGCACATATGGACTTTCTTCTGTAACGTTGCCTACCCAAGGTACATTCCTGGTTGTTTTAGACGGACGATTGTAGCCTGTGTAACTTGGCGCTCACTTTGTCTGCCCTACTCTTCCCCTTCCTTTTGGCCCTGTGAGCTTGTCAGCGTTAATTAATTGATCGTATTGTCTGTGAAAGTAATTACCTGTTCTCCCCCTTACCATGTCACGACATGACACTGTAACTGCTGCGGCCGTAGCTGGCCCGTTATTGAGATCAAATTACTGAGTTTTATAACATTAATAGCTCGCACACAACCACTTCAGCACTTTAGCTTCATCGCACTGCAATCCGATCCCATGAAAGGAGTCAACCTGTGTACACAACCGCTCCGGGTTCATCCTTTTATGGCTTCGTCCAGTCTTGTCTGTGCTGCTTCTGGAAGGACAGGAAATTTTTTCTAGCAACGCGATTTGTGTTTATTGTTTCGGGGCTCAGTTGGTAAATTCGTGAACCTTGGATCATTTGAGAAGTACAGGCCATGCCAATATCAGCGCTTCCTGATTTAGATCAATTTAACTTTCCCTTTCAACATAAACTACAAAGTTGTTTTTAAGGTCACGGTTTGCGTCATTGAAGTTTATAATTTCAATTTCAATACGAAGAAGTAAAGCAGATTAAATTCGGAAATTTTTTTAATATTCCGATCAAGCCGAGTGGTTGTGTGGCGGGAAGCGGAACTGTTAATTCAACAGAATTTGTTGCTGTGAGACCTCTGTTCTGACCGTTACAGCGCTCAAGCAGGCTTAGTGGCCACTGGCAGCCGTCGGGATATGCAGAGCTTTCATTATATGACTGTGTAAGCTCGGCTTCACCACTGTCTGCGCTAGGCCCAGCGCTTTACAAGATTCTTCGCAGCGTCATAATTTAAAAACCCCGTTCTATTCAGGTCTGATTTTTTTCTTTCCCCCAATTCGAAGAACCTAAAGATTAAAGTAAGTAAAAGTATAATGTTCCCTTTTAAGCGTAAGTAACTTGTTCTGTCGGAGGATGAACATTGACTGAGGGCGTTTGAGAACGGATTATGCCTTATTCTGAAGAGAATATTTTCACCCGAGTGAGAAAACGTGACTGGAAGATGGAAAGATTACACAATGAGGACTTTCATAATAAGTATTTGTCTCCTAATGTTATTAGGATTATAAAATTAAGGAAAATTGAGTTGGCGGAATATGTGGCAGGCATGGGGCAAATCATAAATTAATACAAAATTTCAGTCCGAAGATCTGAAGGTTAAAGGTCACTTGGAAGGACTAGACGTGGATTCTTAAAGGTACAAAAAGGTAAATTTGCCCCCGTCCATGCCATTAGTAGAATGGAGTAGAATTGTAAGTCCACTCATTTTTAACCTCGGCGCTACATGGATGCGAGTGTCCTACTCCACGCCTCGGTCGCTTTATTCCCGGAAAAGAAACCCGGTAACTATCGTCTAGGAGTCTGGATTGGCCCCAGAGCCGGTCTGGAAGGTTTTGAAGAAGAGAAAAATCTGCCCGTATCAGGATTCGACCACCCGACCTTTCAGCACGTAGCGTAATCGCTGTACCAACTGCGCTATCCGGGCTCCCGGCTTGGATTGGAGGACAATAAAGTGGATCTGAAAGAAACGGAATGTGAAAATGCGCCATCAATAATGCACTATCAAACCACGATAAGTTTTTGATTCAGTCTGCATAATTTGTTTTTGGTGAACAAATTATTTGTTTATAAATCGCATAAGCAGTATCATTGTGGGCATGTAATTAAATGTTTTCAAAAGAACAAGGTTGGTGTGCGAATTACATTTACCTAGCCTGGGGCGATATCCTGTGGACACTAATGAACTTTCGGATTCCGTAAAAAGGCGGGAAATTCCTTGATCAAGTAAGCATCTGTCTCCTTAATAATTCCCCTGTTCAGAGATACAAGTTACGCATCAAGTTAGGGAATCAGTACTTAAATCTGGCTTTAAATGTTGAGAGACTGGCACCTCAGCGAGTCCCCAAATTTCTGTAATTGTACTAATTTAGACCCGCAGGCATTCGTTGCTTGGACGTGCATACCCGCCGTCGAGAACAGTGACGCAAAACTCTTCTTTTTGGAGCTCTCCTTCAAATTCGTTCTTCGGTACAAGTCATACGCTCACTGTGTTTGGTCTTTCGATTCCACTGATGTTCATTGTATCATTTACATTGACGCTTTTTTTCGCCAATTATTCCTGATTGTTTATACCACCGTAATCAATTGCTCATTTCTTACTCTCTCAGTTATTTCATTCCGTGCTCTGTTCCACGTATGGTTTTGTTTGCACCCTCTTAGTAGCCCAGTAAATTAACATACCGACAGATGAAATCTACGCTCTTGGCGTCGATTGGTAATTAGTTACCGACATTTCGGGACAACTTATCAGCCCCATCTTTAAGTGTGAAGCAGTCCAGGAAGCAGACGAGACCATTATGTTGCCCCGAAACGCAGCATAACATCCCAGAAGAGCGAAGGTCTCATTTACACCGCGGCAAAGCCTGAAATCACGCATACCGTCAAATATTTTAGGGTTACTTTGTTTAATGCTTGTTTATCTATTCTCTTTAATTGTACGCACCCCCTCGTTACTGCTGTGGAGGGAGTCCTGTCTGTTACAGAACCTCATTACACTTTATTCCAGCGTGGTTGCAGACAGCTGGGTCCGCCTAGGTCCTACTAGTTTCGACGGAAATATCAAAGTCTATAAGTTGATAACCAGTTATCAGTTATGTTAAAGCTGATAACGAGAATGTTACTTTCGAACTCGAATGAGGCGGTTAACCCCTTTTCCCCATAGCAGTACCCCTGCTTTGCTCTTTGTCACTTCCGGTCATATCCCGACTTCCTTCCTGGCCTTTTTCTCCACACCGTCACTTCCGCAGACTCCAGGAACCAGTGACAGAGTAATGCGATTATACAAACCTTGGTCTTCAAGCGCCCTCTCAGAACATGGCGGCTTTTGCTGTTGTGCAGCAGTGATTTATGTACGATTCAACTTAACGCGAATACGAAGCTTTAATAAAAGTCTTATTGTGTGATTAAGGAAGGAGAGGTATCGGGAGATATCTTCTTCTTCGTCTGTAAAGGTTACCGATTATTGCGTCTTGCGAACTCTTAGTGTTGATCGATCCCCTGGGCGACCTGGATATTCTCCTCGAGCGGTAATCTGCGGGTTAGTCTCTCTCAAACATGTTTTCTCCATTCGTTCGTATTGCGCAGTTTCATGGGTTGTGTCTACCACGTGTAATGTATTGCTGGCATAGTCTTGTCTGGTCTGGCTGCAGTCTCTCTCTCTTTCTCTCTCACACACACACATCTGATGCAGAAGAGCTTACTGGAATGTTGCACCTGCTTAAGAAGATTTCACGTTAGACCGCGACCAGAGTCGCATAGTGATATCACCTCTGAAGTGTTTCGCAGGTTCTCTCGGCGTCACACCATAAAACAGACCACAACGCCCTGCTCGTCAACCTCATTTCGTATTTTGGAATATTGCTAGTGGAAGCTCCTTCATAATCAACGGGAATTATATTATTTGTATCGTCGTCCAGCACCCCTTCATTTCTTTTTTCCTTCACGTACTTTAGCTATGTACCTTTTCCCATTAAAATAATGAATAAAGTAAACCACACCCTTTCCATTCCCGATGGCCATGCCGTCTAAGCCGAAGGTCTTCGGCCGCTTGATTATTGGGATCGCGGATTCGAATCCCGCTGAGGGCATGGATGTCTTTTGTGTTTGTTGTGTGTTGTGTAGGTAGCGGCCTCTGCGATGGGAGTCATACTGGGTGTGTGTGTCTAACTGCGTATGATGTAGAAACCTCACAACGAGGTGGTCTAGGCCCGAGTTGGGCTGTAGTGCCACAAAAAAAAAAGACATCCTGGTCTATGTAGCGAATTACATGTGTTTAATAAACTAATACAATCCCTTCATATTTCAACAGGATATTGTTGCTGTTATTAAAACAATTATTGAATTACTTGCATAATATATTTTAAAAACAATTTCTTTGCCTGTGTAACATTTTTGCATGTAAAAACGAAGTTTGTTAAATACCTAAGCGCAGTCAAAGTTAGTTTAAATAGAATAAAAGGAAGTGTAACTCTCTCTCTTATTCATATAAACACGAATTTTCAGTCGCATAAAGGCTTCCAGCTTCTTATCATCACTATTTAATATTTCAGTGCACCTTAATTACTCAAATAATATTGAAGTAAATAAATCGATAACTCTCGAACGAAATGCTTTGTTAGTTAGAGATGAGCGATGCAGGTGTTTATCGATGTCTCATATCGATACTTCTAGCCTTAATACGGCTGTGACGTGACTCAAAACACCATGCTGTTTCGTAACCTAGGAAATGGGTGTGATATCTACTCACAAATCAAGGGTATTGTATAAGGTAGATTCTACTGTCGTCTGTTTTGATGACTTGGTAGCAGATGTAGCATCACAGTCTAATGAACTGAAATCTTGATCTCTATGAGGAATTATTTAATAAATTATTTTGTCTTCGTATTTTATAAGTTCAACAACAGGTGTGGCACAGTAAATTAATGAATCACAATTTGCGTTGTGTCTTCATTGGGCGGGCCAGGATGGCGCAGTTGGTATAGCGACTGTCTATGGGCTGGACGGTCTGGGGATCGAATCCCGGTGGGTCGAGACTTTCCGCACCCTTTCAGACTGGCCTAGTGCCCGCGCAGCCTCCTATACAATGGGCACCGGATCATTCCTGGGGTAAAGCGGCCGGGGCGTGGCGTTAACCACCCACCCACATTTAACGCCGATGTTAAAGAGTAGTATACCTCTACTCACCCTCTGTGTCTTCATGGCATGTTATAGGGTGAACTTTACCTTGCGTCGATTGGCATTTCCTGTATCGACGTTATAGATGGTCGCGAGACCTATGCCCGTTCGGGTGGCGTTTGACATTTACTGCTTCGAAAATTCACCGGATGAAAGTCAGTGCTAGGCTTAATAGACGGTTTAAGAGATAGCAGTCATATGATTACAGATTTTAAGCTTTATATTGAATTACGTAGTATTTTGTTAAGTGTTGTATACAATAGGTGATTTTGTGGACCCAGTCAATGCAAGCGGCAGTTTATGCCCAGCAGTTAAGTGAGACTTGCATATTTGCATATTCTTTTGCAATTTCTTGTGAGCTAAACCAGCTGTTGACAGGTTAACTGGTACTTAGCTGGTATAGTCTGAGGAAGAGAATCGTAAAATTTGTTATCCAGTTATACAGGTCTCTTGATAGAAATTCTAGGACTAACTTTAAAACAAACTTCAAGGGAATGTAAGGTATATTTGTGTGTTGACGTGTGATAGTCCAGCAACTTAAGCATCATGAATAAAATAATGTGACTCTGTCAACACGCATGAAGTCTGAAGTCTGCACTTCTCTTACCACTTACGTGCAGTGATCCATGCGAGATATGGGCTTCTTACTGCAGTATTGCTGACAATTTATGTAGTTACGAGAGGATATCAGTCTTCCTACCGGGGTTGAGCTTTTGTGTAATTAGTAGTGCAGTTCTTTTAGCGTTTAGCTCCTTCAAAGCCGAGTGTTAAGTACATGCTCCACCTGCTGTAAGATTAAAAAATTCTGCATTTTACCCTCACATTGAGTTTATGATTTTCTATAGTGCTCACAAATACCGCTAAGTAACTAACCCCATGGAGCAGAGTCCTTCCTGAGAAGCTAACAGGTCCTCAGCTTGTCAAGAGATTCCCTGCATTTTATGGAACCCGAAGGTTCATTACTGCATTGACAAGAAACCGCCATCTGTCCGTATCCTGAGACAGATTAATCCAATCCTTGCCCCCATCGCACTTCTTGAAGATCCATTTTAATATTATCCTGCATCTACGCCTAGGTCTTCAAAGTGGTCTCTTTCCCTGAGGTCTCCTCACCAAAATCCTGTATCCACCTCTCCTGTCTTCCATACCTGCCACATGCCCTGCCCATCTCATTCTTCTTGATTTTATCATCCGAATATTTTGTGGGGAGTACTGATCATAAAGCTTCTCGTTATGTAGTCTTCTCCACTCCCGTGTCGCCTTATCCTCCCTCAATGTGGGAGACCAAGTTTCACACCCATACAAAATAACATGCAAAATTATAGTTTACAAATCTCTCTTAATTCTCTAAACGGCATTAACCGACTGGTCTTTGTAGTGGTGATGGAATATGTTCTCTGTGAGGTTCGAACTGAATTTGTATATGTAGTCTAGATGAACGTCTTTCCTCACGCGGTGAACTGTGCATAAGAAAAATGATCATCTCACCTACTTCCGCCTCATTCAATATTCACAATAGCCCCAATTTCTTCTTGTAGAGCGCAAAGGACTGGTCATAACCTGCTGGTGGAGTGTGATATAAATCACTGTTACTAACACCAGAGTCGCGTGCTGTAAGGGGAATCATAGGCTTGTGCGTTGTGTTGCAGCAAGAACCATCAGAGAGTTGTGCAGACAGGTTCTGCTTCGCTGACCGCAAGTAGCCCAGTGAAGTAGAGGGCGGAGGGAATACCAATATGTCTGTCATCGTCACGAGATTAATGTAGAAATGGTCCTTTATCCCAGTATCATTCTGTCACATCTATCTCGTGTTGACGCGTGTAAGTTTATTCATGAGGAATAAAATGTTTTATTTAGGGCATTAGCGTCTGAATTTGCGGCAGGGGGTTTCTGCTGTTAGAAAAATTTGGCTTGATATTGAGCGTTAGACTATACGACAAACTCCATGATTCAGAGCCGTTCTTTAGAAAATAATACTGGCGTAATTCTTTAATTTTAGTTTTATTATTTCATTTTGACCTGCAAGGCCTGTGTAATCTCATATTCCTTGATTAGATCACCATAACATATTCTCATTTGATGTGTGTAATGTTCTCCATTTTCGTGTGACATCCGCTTTCTCAATCCGATATATTCTTCTCTGAACTTTTAGCAGTAGCCTCACGCCCTACACTTTTTGGCTTAGTGGTTCAGAATTTGTTTGCTAATAGAGCCTAATTGGGGACCCAGATCGATCATGTTCCCGAAACATTGTGTTTTAATTTTGTATTAAACATGGAACTATGGACAGAGTATAAATATTGAATGAATCCAAATCTGATATACCACCGTCAGAATTCTACACAGTTAGAATTTATTTCGTGTATTATTTTCTGGGTTTAAGTAATATATTACTATAGCGCACTGTTGGCCGTTTGGTGGTCCCATTATAGAAAATCTTTATACTATTCATTACGTGCACTCATTCGAAAACACATCACTTTAGCCAACAAATGCACTCTTATTATACCTTGTTATGTTACACAATACAGTCACAGTGAACTAGCCCGACATGTTTCGATCCCTTGTTGGGATCATCATCAGGGACTTTTGGATTATAAATCACACAATTACAAATCAACAATAAGGTACATATTAAAGGTATAAGATGTAATAAAGGTTAAAATTGTAGGCTATCTCTGTTGGTTTCTGGGTCCACTGTGTATCGCAAATTGCCTGTTTACACGTGGAAGGCTAAGATAGTACTGACATTTGACTATCGCGGTCGTTCAAATACACCAGGTGGTTGTGTATGTTGTCATTTGGTGCCTGGATCCTGGTCTGAAGATAATCTTCTGTCACTACTGGAGTCCTGTAGACGAGGCACCTGAGAGGTCCCCAGACGAGAAAGTCAAAGTGATTTAGGTCGGATGATCGAGCACGCCAAAAGACCACCGCGCAGGGAAGCAGCGTTCAGGTCTTCTAGTGCGTCCATGCTGAAGTGAACTGGAGCCCAGTCGTGCTTGAACCACGTGCTGCTGCGACGTGTAGCGTCACATCCTCCTGCAGTTGTGGCAGTGACTGCTCCTCAAAGACCCTGTAGCTGGTCCTGTGAAGCGTGTTAGAAATCCGTAGGAGCTTACCAAAAATCTCGAAAAATACCACACCACACGTTGACAGAAAATCGCCGCTGGCGGCCTTGTTCTGTCTGCAGCTGGTTGTTATGCCCGCTGATAGTATTCTCTCGAGTAAAGGATACCTTTACTGTGTACAGCACAATGCTGGGGAACCGATGCTGCCCAACACGGCGTTGGAGAAACCACTGACTAAACTCCTGTCGTCTGGGGGTAGTGCGCTGGGCCCACTGCCTGAACTTCTTGCTGATGCATGGCCTGCCAATCGGTAGTGTCAGATGCATGCATGGCGTGCCTACGTAGATGTTTGCTGGTTATGGGTGTCAGCAACCGCCTTCTCTTACCCCGGAATGATGTCCTCCCCCGTCGACAATCGTGTTTATTGACATTCTGCACATCAGTTTTCCTAGCCTCCCATTTATGGATGCAAACGTGCTATTTTGCGGAACTTCGGTGTATAGGCCTACCTTGAACCCACCTGCAAGCCATAGAAGTTTTTCAGTGTTATTTAAATACACCCTGTAGAATATGTATATATAATATGTACATATATTTGTATATAATAGCTTTATTGAGTTGTTGATACAGGGGTTATTTTTATGAAAAGTGGAAAATGGAAAGAGATGGAGAAAGGGTTATTCAGTGCGTGACATCCCATCCTACCGCGATAAAAGCAGGACAATCCGTTGTTTGTATTACACCCCAAAATCCCTATATGCCATGTTAAGTTTGTCTACATACATGGATAACATTATAATATAACGTAACATGCCTGTCTAGTTGGGTGAGGGGTTGGGGGATTTAAGGTTGAGTGCACTCATCATCGATGTAACCCACACACTGCGGTGCAGTACTAGGCCAAGCTTGAAGAACTGTGACAACGCGTGTCAACTCTGCTGCATGGGTTAGTTCAATGCAAGTGGACATAGCCAGCTTCTGATGATAGGATGTCAAGCCTGCAACAGCCCTAAAATTGTAGCGTAACGGGGGTGCAGAGGTTGAAGGTTGTTGTTGAACACAAAATTAAAGTAGCATCTATAAACGGCTGTTAATACCGAGTACAGTTTTCACAGAAATAGGTTATGGGTATGCATGCTGTACTAGTAAAGAGCACATCATGGAAGTACGTGTCCTTTGTCAAAAAAGTGGAACCTAATGACGTGCTGTAGTAAGTCTGTAAGCCAGTTTTTAAATATTTATAAGTAAGTGACTCTTGAATAAAGTCCTGGAATGATAAATACACGACTGTTTATTGTAGACTGTAAGCGAAACTGTTGAAACGAACCTCTATGATCTCTTGATTTAAGATAAATATTCCTGTTAATCAGACGATATTGTCGTTCATAAGTTGCCAGCCTTAAACCTTGCGTATGCGTGACTTAAATTTGATTCAACTGCATGGACGCTTTGTGCGTGACGTCTTGTTGTTTCAGTTGCGACGAATATTATGCAAGGTATCGTGTTGCATCAGCTGTCAGGTATGTGCGTGACGTCTTGTTGCTATGCCTCCAATTCATGCGTGACTCGTACTTCAGTTGCAGTTGTAGCGTGTTGTTGTTCATCTGGTCCTAGAAATGGACATTCTGCTCCCTTTCTGAGGATTTTTGTGCCTACTGTTGTAATGTGTGGCGAATTTAGTAGGTATTGTCTTCTGACACGCCAGGAAGACGTGCGGGTGAGTGGGATAAAGCTTCAAACATTATTAAACTTCGGTTGGGCGGCCCCAGAGCCGATCTGGACAGGATGGCGAAGAGTGTTCTGTGGAGACGTAACAGTAGGCCCCCTTTGCTGTACCAAGAGATTACGCAAAGGGGCCATTTATAAATGTCCCACAAAACTTAGTAACCTTACAGAAGTCATACCTATGGTAATGTAACTTCTTGGTGTAAGAGTAGTTTACTAAAGATGGGAAAACGGTAAAGGTAATGTTCACCCTATAACAGGCCATGAAGGCCTAGAGGTGGTACAGAGTCATAGCTCTACTCTTTCTTTAATCTCGGCGCTAGATGGAGTGGGTGGTCAACGCCACCCCCTGCCGCCTTACCCCTCTGGAAAGCGACCCGATACCCATTTTACAGGAGACTGGGTGGACCCCAGGGTCGGTCTGGACGCGTGCGGAAATCTCGCCACCCCAACTGGATTCGATCCCCGGACCGTCCAGCCCGTAGCGAGACGCTATACCGCCTGACTTAATGAGCTACGTTGTCACCGGACTTGACTGTGTAGCATCGAATGACAGAATGACGAATTCGAAAGGACGCGGAGGGAAGCTGTAGTGACCTGTCTTGAGGTACTGTCTTGGAATTTGTCTCTTGGAAATGAATAAAACCACGTGAAACTCGAGTCAAGATACCCTGTCCACGTGGCGAGATTTTATCTCGAATATGAAGTGGGAGTGATATTAATGTATTATGACAAATTGAGGATAGAAAGGTGCTAAGGCAATGGTAAGGTAAGTTCTGAGGTTCCCGCGGTGGTGACTATGAAGATAGACCTACTGTCTTCTGGGAGTGACGTCATGAAGTCCGCTAGATATACACTTTCTTTTCGGAGGAAGTTGGTGCCTCCACCTTCACACTAGAAGATGCAGGCGGCAGCTTTACCAGAAAGCTTCGGTGCTCGTGTACCAGATTACACGGCGTCACATCCCAGAATAACATAACTTCAAAGGTGTCCCTGCACTTAAGTACCACACCATGAATACGATGTGGAAAATGGAATATAATCACGTCGCGACGAGTTACTGAAATGCAAGACATGTCTGTTTGCTAAGCAAGTCTTATGAAATCTTCGCTCTTCTGGGATGTTACGTAGCGTAGATTGCTAGTTAGTTACCAACGCTTCGGGACAACGTCTCGGTTCCATCTTCATGGGGTCAAGCAGTGGACTGATCGACTGGACGTGCGTAGTACGCATGTGTGTACGTCGTGTTTGAGTAGATTCTTGTATTGGGGTGGTCTGTGCCTAACATGTCGGTTCGTAGACTAGCTGTTCTGATTGCGTTTTCATGATTTTCCTTAGTCACTCAGTAAATGCTGGAATAGTAATTTAAGTCTTCAAGGTACAGTGGTCACTACGCGTACCACGTACTTCAATATTTTGTCGACTGAGTGTTTCGAGCAGCCTCAATACCATGTCGGGTTCAGTTATTACCGGACGGCATGTTTTACGATAATTATTATAACTTGTACGTCATGAATTCGTGTAATCGGATTGTTGTATCCAGACGTGGCCGGCCTGTTCGTAAGTTAGTTAACTGGGCTGTGTGCAGGGCTTATTTAACATCTGTTTATCGTGAGTTTTGTTTGAAGCATTTAATTATTGCCAAAAAAAAAGATTAAGGTCTCACGTGTAGCTTGGTGGATAGTACTATAAATGATCTTAAACGTAGCCTTGCTGATTTGGATTGGACTTACCTGATTGAGGACAGAATTCGATGACTAGATCTTCGATACGGTAATGAGTCTTTTGATTCCATAAAAGGCAGGTAATATCTTTGTCCGGCCGCATTATTACCGGGTTCTAAAGCACGACTCTTCGCCATCGAGTTGATTGTATTTTTGAACATTTGATTGTGCAATAAGTGAACGTAATTTCTGTGTTTACGTTTTTGTTAACTTTTTCGTGTTATAATCTTAAATTTTAGTTAAATTAATTTATAATCAACATTACGGTCTTCGTGGATGCGACCCCATGTATTCTCGTTGACGGATATCTACGTAGCAAATTATACGCCGTCACTTCCCACTCACTGCGCAAAGAATCTAAAATTGAACATACTTTTAAAGGTACCTTTGACATAGGAATTAAGGGCACCACTGAATTTGAAGAAGAGGGGCACTTCGATTTTGCGAGGATTCGGTAAAGAGAATATCAGTTTGATAGTAGTTGTTGCGTTCCGGGTTTTTTATACTTTCTTCTCTTAGTGCATTTTTGTGATTTCTGTCGTAAAGCCACAGTTATCTGAGCTATGTGCAGGTAGTGCAAAAGATTTATTTCATGAGTCCCAAATACCAGACGAATCCAGACTATTAAGGCCAGTAAGTACTTTTCCCAAACGAGGTATCTCCTACATAGGATGGATAGAGTTAAGGACTGCGTGATGTAAGATGAATATAAGTGCCAATTGGAGTGGCCGGGGGCGTATAGCGGATAATGCCATATACCTCACACAGTGAACAGTGCCCAAAATAATGTTGGTATGATGATACAACCAGTGTTACGAGCCTTTAGAGGATCATATGGTGCACCTGTCCACAGCTTGACACTGCTCTTCACCGCGACAGTATCTCAGAACAAACTGTTCCTGGCACGTACACCATGTATCTGTTATACAGGTGGTGAAGTGTATCAAGCGGAAGGGTGAGGTGATGTGTCAACACCACGCAGTGATGGTTATGACATAAAAAGGGCGTAATTTTGTTTCTCTATCAATGATCCTGACTTCAGGGAAACACTTTTCATAGTCGAAATGAGGGATGCAAATGAAGGTTCTAAAATTAGGAATTACTGATGCATTTGTTACCCGTTGTGATTTTTTTTTATTTTGTAATTTTTTTCCCCCGTGTAGGCCCTACAATTCGTGAATGTGACAGTTTCTGTGTGTGACAGTGTTGTGCAGATTATAGTGATTATGATATTACTGGGGAGGGGGGGGTGGTGGGGTTGTGGGTACTCATGTGACACGATGCAACCGACTGCGGGCTAAGTTGTGACAAGCGTTTGACGTTGTTCTGGATTCCCCTCTATACCAGCATGTTCACCAGTCTCGCAGTCAAATGTTCAACGCACCGTAACAGAGAATCCGCTGCCGTCAGACGGACAGCCGTGTCCAGGATCACGATCATGATGACAGTCTGTGAGTATGTAGCTGACAACTTGAGTTTTCGACTCGTGGATCGTGACATTAATTAATTTGTTTCAACTCTTCCAGCGTCTCAGTAATTATGAACGTGTGCTGCCATTCTGGCGAAACACATTGCTCATAAGTTAACTTTAAAGGATTCTGACATTGGTGTAGTGCAATAGGTTTGACAAGTATTTTGGACATTGTCCACCGTGTAGGTTTATTTTTTACACGACGTTTCAGAGACTTCATAACTCTTCCTAACGCCACCCCCCTCACTAGTACTCCCTCCTCTCCCTACTATCAACCTGAAGACGGAGTAGAACAATCTTTGAAACGGGACGGAATTATATCTGACTTCCGCAAGTGATAAGAATCATAACCGGCACTGTTAAAGACAAAAATAAATAGGAAATTTACTCTTCAAGAGAATCTCTTACTTCATATTCGCTCAGTGAATGTTTGTGTTTATGTGACTTATTTAATGCCACTATCAGCAGCTCAGACTGTACGAGTATAACAAACACCAGGATGGTTTCTGGATACTGATTTGGAAAGGATGTGAAAGAATGCGGTCGTAGCCCGATTCAGGTACTATGGGGGAGCTGAGAGAGAGACTACTAAAGGCCTCCGTCAAGATAAGGCTGTATCAGGGCAAAGTTTAGAAACACGAATACGAAGCGGGAGGACTACCCATTCGTCCCGACCATAACGCTGTCTCTTAGTATATGTTCAGTGAACACGATATGGTGCGTCCTCAGTTTGCGGACATAGCATCCCAGAAGACTGTTCAATTTGGACACTAACTTGTTCAGGGCGCGGGGTCTCTCTTTTTAAATAGTAACTAATCATGAAGATGTGACTTTGTATGCTCTTCGGACTGTGTTATTTTCTTTCTTTCTCTTTTGCTATCTTGCTTCCTGCCTTCTTTCAATTTCAGACTGTCCAAACGTTGCTAGATCGGCCGTAATCATTTATTCTTTTATAGACCTCAACTCATACATAACCCTTCTGTTTGAAATGTCTACTTCTTAACCGTCAGGGGATGATGCATACCGTAACGTTTTCTGTAATAGTTTACGGACGTTATTACGTAACTAGCTAGTTACCTTTGATTATTTGTAAAACCTGTTTCTACTTGTATTCCTTTCTACGAGGCATCTGGAATAAAATTACACAACCTCATAGAAGGGGGTGCTGAAAAGTAATGCCTCATAATTGTTTACTTGAAAAAGAACACTTAGAAGTACAAACTAAACTGCGTTCAATTATTCAGGCTTTTCCACACCGCGGGGCCGCATCGTAAAATACTGCTGCAAGAGGGCCCATAATTATGTTCATATACATGACGGAGTGTAATGCGAGTATGTTAATGCGGGTGAAACAGCTTGCAGTGATAGAGTTCCTGACTGCAGAAAACGTATCTCCCATCGACAGTCATCGGTGAATGAAAATTGTTCATGGACAGCAATGTGTAGAGATTAGTAAAATTCAAGGCTAGCAAAGTCACAGTTTTGTGGGATGTCAAAGGCGCTGTGCATTCAGATTTCATACCTACTGGCACAACCTTTAACTCTGAGCGGTGTTTTGAAACACTGGGGAAATCGAACGCACGGCGTCGAAGAATTCTTCCTCACATGGAGCAGTCTGTCCTTCAACACGACAATGTTGGATCGCACAGAAATGTGAGAACAACTGCTGAGACTCGAGGTCTTGGTTTCGCCGATATGGACACCCCCCCCCCCCCCCAACATGTGGCCCCGACTTGGCGCCGTCGGATTTTCATAGCTTTCCCAAATTTAAGGAACTTAAGAGGACCTCACTAGGCATCGGCCATTTAAGTCAACAGCGGTTAAGTTGTGATTAAGTCGTCAAGATGCACAGGTGTAATGTGAAGGACTTATGACACTATTTGAACATTGGCGAAAGTGTATAGACCTCAAAGGTGATTATGTGGAGAAACAGAAATAGCTATATAGAAATGAAAAATAAAGTTCATGAAAGTTACCTTTTATTGGTTTTATTCACATATCATTATAACAAATGATGCAAGGTGTACACGTGAAATTAAATCCAGAATTGCCATGGCAAAAGCAGCATTCAACAAGAAGAAGAATCTTTTCACCAGCAAACTGGACTTAAATTTAAGGAAGAAACTAGTAAAATGCTACACTTGGAGCATAGCTTTGTATGGTGCTGAAACGTGGACACTTCGGAAAATGGATCAGAAGTATCTGGAAAGTTTTGAAATGTGGTGCTGGAGAAGAATGGAGAAGATCAGTTGGACCGATCGCGTGAGAAATGAAGAAGTATTACACAGAGTCAAAGAGGAGAGTAATATCCTACATACAATAAAAAAAAGGCTAACTGGATTGGTCACATCTTGCGTAGAAACTGCCTTCTAAAACACGTGACTGAAGGAAAGTTAGAAGGAAGGATAGAAATGACGGGAAGACGAGGAAGAAGACGTAAGCAGCTACTGGATGACCTTAAGGAAAAGGGAAGATACTGGAAATTGAAAGAAAATGCACTAGATCGCACTCTATGGAGAACTCGCTTTGGAAGAGGCTACGGACCTGTCGTAAGACAGACTACAGAATGAATTCAAATATATATACCCCTTGCCATATAAAAAATTACGAGGCATAATTTTCAGCACATCCTAGTAATTGCTGTCATCGTTTTAATGATGCATTGAACACATAATGACAGTCAGTACCAAGAAGATGGTAATTACGATTTAAAATAAAAGCTGCAGAATTTGCGAACG
The DNA here is from genome assembly GCA_021186555.1 of Reticulitermes speratus. Lineage (NCBI taxonomy): Eukaryota > Metazoa > Arthropoda > Insecta > Blattodea > Rhinotermitidae > Reticulitermes > Reticulitermes speratus. Next base: position 30,103,181 of record JAJKFL010000003.1, on the reverse strand, counting down.
CACGTGTGCCAGCCTTCATTGCGCTGACACACCCGTCTCCAGTGGCGTTAAATTCACATGTAGAAGTTTGTGTAGTTCACTGTACAGACATACAGGCCTTCCGTTGTTTTAACATTCTGCAAAATATCTTGATCATGTATAACTGCAGATACCATGGCGGGGTGCAGTAGTATCAGTCGGATTAATAACACAATATCCCACGGAAGAAACTCCAGGGTCACTCAATCTTCAATACGATGCTGCTTGAAACCAACACCCTCCCTCTAACCTACTCCTGTGCAAAGGGGCTGTAGCAATGGAGTGTTCAAATTTATTTTTATGTTCTTTTACCTCCGCCCATGAAACCCAATCAAGTCGTAATTCTCCGAACTTTAATCAATTCCAATGTTACAACTGTAAAGAAGGAAGACTTGAAGCGGGAACCGCCCCTTCACCGTCCGTATAGCCTACTATTTCTTTATAACTTCCTTATATAACAAATTCTCATATAACTTTTTAAACCTATATACTGTTTTATGTCTTTTTTGTCTGTCTTCCTCTGTAATCTCGTTTATCTGTTCACCACTTCTTATTCTTGTAGTCATCTTACTGTCTTTGTTTTTTGTTGTATCCTTTCCTTGCTGTTTTCATCTATATACGCTCTGTTTTATAATTTTCTCCATATAGGAATATTTTCAGCCCATCCCTTTGCTGAATACCTCCCGTCTTGTATCTTCCCCCCCCCCTTCCCCCCTCGAAGAAAGACGCTATATTACCTTTGCATAGTCGAAGCCTCTGGGTGTATTCTGATATCTTCTAAATTCTCCTTAACTTGTCAGCAGGCAGTCGGAGGGTTGTTCGCTGTCTTGTACCTACATATTTCACTTCTTTGACGATCACTAACAAATGGACTTTCTCGCGATATTATCCGATTAATCTTACTCTAATGAGATTTGAGATTTCAAGGCTGTCTCATCTGAGTGTAGCCAGAGACAGTGTATCACTCCGAAACGTCGATGCCCTATCTACACACTGCGTGGTACCATAATCCAGAAGACCAGGACACGAATTTTTCGCTGACCGCTTAAAGCCCTGTGGTAACTATGTATACCAGCTGCCTTAGAATTAAGAAACCCTCTGTTTTGCTTGCACAGTATATTTATATCATTCTATGATTCGGACAATCAACACCCATTATTTTCCTAAACAGCATTAAGTGATTGGTCTTTGTAATGAAGACGGACTTTGTTCTCTGTGAGGTAAGAATTGGGTTTTTATGTATCATTGAAGTGAACTTTAATCATTCAATGGTTCAATAGTTGTACACGAGTATCGGTCTTAGAGAAGCGTTTATGCTTTAACGACGTACGATGTGACTGATAGTCTAGACAAGACATGCGCAGGACTTCGGCTAGAATGCAGTGACTCCATAGAAGTATTTATTATAGCAACATACATTGTATCGTAGTGATTTCCGCCACTATGTCCATAGGATGTAAAGTGCAGTGAAATATGTATGTGTAGTTAGATTTTATGTGCTTGAAATACTATTGTAGGTTTCGCAGCGGCATACAAATATATGGTATTTGTCTTGATCCGTAATGGGTCGTGTCCCTTATTTACGCGATGTAAAGTTGTGTGTAGGAGGTGACTTGGTATTAGAAGTAGTCTGTACTACCATTCGAACCAAATGAACTGCCTTGCACAAAAGAATCCAGGTACTTTTGCAACCCAGTTTACAACAAACATTTGAATACATATCAAACTGCCCAGTAATATTTTTTTAAATTTTGCATGGTGTCAGCTTCCTGAAGATTTGCGAGATAATAACGCCGAAAATGTAGGAGCTATGTGAAAGGTAGTACGAATAAAATACAGACCAGTGCATTTGTTGGTGTTACATAAGTTTCTTACTTTGGCCAGTAATAATTCGGAAATGGCAACAAGTAATTCCATTGTAGGCCGACATTGACAAGAGACGTGACGTGTGTAGGTTTGCAGTGTGAAGGTCGTCACGTGCAAGGGAGAACAATTTTGTGTAGCTGCTGTAGTAGACACGTTTACACAGAATAGTTTCTTAAATGATAAAGATGTTTTAATAAGTGCTATAAGCGGCTTACTTGTGACCATATTTTCTTATTATCGAATCCGGAACCTACAACATTCTCGTAAACGTCATAATATTTAATAAATACAGTGCCTCGATAGGCGGTGCTGACGTCACAGAGACTAACTGCTTTTTCTATATGCTGTGTTAAGGATAAATTTTGCAAGACTTCAACCCTTGGTGAGCATGCCTGCAGTTTTATGGCACTGTTTATGATGTACTTGTCGCCTGATCCATACGTCGCTGTGGTAGAGGCTTAACGTCGCCACAGTAAGATACAAATTGTCTTCCATAGTTTCATGCAAGACGATTTGCCTTTTTCGTTTTAATTTCTGTAATCCTATTTAGGACAGTGAATTATTAACGAGCTCAGTAATAATTGTCTCATGCCCGGAAAACATGGAAAACGTTAGGACAGTGAAGTTTCAAAATCCAGTCATTCTCCTTTTAGTAAGTTAATTCTTGCAATGAAGTGTGGCTTGTGATTTGTATTAATGTGTTTTCAGTATATCGGCCAACCGAACTGTCCCATCATTCAAATATTTCCTGTACTTCTTTCTTTTCAACTTGGCTATGTCACGGACATCAGAAATGTACTCGTCCCCTCTCGCTGTAGGGTTAACGGACATTTCCATCTCCTGTCGCAATACAGGCCTATAGAAATTCGATGAAAAAAGTATTTTTACACTGTAAATTTCTATTACGAAGCTCGAAGTTGTGATGTTCTCCTTTCGTCATGTTTTGTTCATATGATTAGTTAGCGCTCGTCAGTTGTTCCTCATTTGCGTACAGTACGGGCGAGTAACCTACAGTTTATGAAGTGCGTGGTAGACTGAAGTTGCATTTCTGGAGCCTAGAAACATTTCCACTGCTCTCGCTTTTTCTTTGTGAATAACCCATAATAACCCTTTATTGACATGGTGTGTTATTGGTCGGCGTATTTCTCTAGGCTCATTCTTTGATAATTCTGAATTATACCTGCCTGGCTAAGACGAAGCAGGAGTTAACACATTTTTATGAGAACACTCAGTAGATGGGATTTCGCTGTGTTACCGTGTTAAGATAATTGTGTAGACGACAATGGCTGCTACAGAGGATCTACAGCTTAACATAGAGGCCTAATCCACATCAGTGTTCCTTAAACACACAAAGTTTTGATTAACTTAGGCTGTACAGTCAGTCAAGTAATAAGGAAGATGATGGCAACTTGAAAGTCACAGAGAGGTGGCTGAGGACAGTTCAAGAATGCAGCTATCAGTTGAAGGAGGAGGGGAGGGTCAACATGTGACGTATCCCGTAGCACAGTAGATGTTACATGTTTGGAGATTATTATCTGACGTCAGGCGGGCCCTATGGAGTTAGTAGTGTCGGTAAGTCCAACAGAAGGAAGTTCTGGAGGGGAAAATCGCCTGTAGGGCGATGACGTACGTGAAAGAAACGCGTAGGGCACGCAAGGTTGCAGGACAACCGTGTCTGCTGCAGGTTGCTTACTGGCTGTTCGTGGTATAAGTGACGTCATGCACGTATGCCGTTGTGTCACTGTAATTGACACAGGCTTTTTATAGCAAGTTTAAGACTTTCAGTTCATTGATAAACATTTATTTTCACTGCTACTATGCTGCTATTTTCACTTTTTTTTTTTTTTTTGCTAAATACACTAAACAAATCTGCGAAAGTTGCTATGTAATAAAGGGGAGCTGGAGTAGTGTAGTCACTTCAATCCAGTGCCAATCTACTCCCCTAGGGTAAATTTGCCTTTGATGGACCAGTTAAGCATTATTGACAAAAGTAAAGGAATGTGTTGCGCATGGAAAGACAACAAATATTACTTTAAGTGCCTTGCTTTGTTGTATATTACGCAACCAAATTTCGCGAATGTAACTCATCGATAACTTTTCGAAAAAATGTTATTCAACCTTGCAACTGGTCCATTCATAGCACTAGGTTCCCATGAATGGGCCACACAAATTCTATCAATGGACCGTAAGCATAATATAGGAAAATATTCGTTTATACATGCAGTAATGTATTATATTTTATTGAAATTACATTCTGTACTGACATAATTGCTCTCTGAGTTGAATACAAAAAAGAAGTTCTGGCGGTGCCCCACATTTTAACTCTTCCACATGCTCTTGCGTTCTGTACATCAACATAGGAGGTGCACAGCAGCCAGCAGCGCTGACACATCGGACAATTGTAATGGTTCCTCTCTTCGCACTTCAAATTTACCAAATCTGTGATTTTCCATTTCTCCATGTCACTTTTCCGGTTTTCTTCTAAAATGTTGTTAAGGCAGTTTCATCTACGTTATACACATAGCTTCTAGCAGCATTCAGTTTATGTTCAGCAATTGGTTCAAGCAAGTTTAAGAGTCCACTTACTCTGTCCTTACTGAAACCTGCAGCCCGGGACAACATTTAGCATGTGGCTGCCTCAGACTTAGTTGTGGGTGTCGTCTGTTGAACACACAGCACAATTTCCTTCCAGCGGTATCTGTCTTATTGGGTGTGTGAGGAAAATGATTTAGTTCAGCAACTTTAAATGCCAGGCTTCGTGAATCATTGACGGTTATACAAAACACGTATTGCTCTAATTGTAAAAAAAGGTTAACCAATTCCCCATCGCAATAACTTGAATGTTTTTCACTGCACAATAATTTCTCCCATCTAAGTGTCTCTTCAGGTATCTTTTCGAAGAGGATAGGCACGTGATGCTGCATTTAAACGAACATCGCACTTTCTAAGGGCCTCAAGAGCTATCTTCGTATTTTCAGATCCACACGTCGCGTATTTAACAACTTTTGGCGTCTTACAATAGAAGCTGAAAATTTATTCCTCACTGGGCTTGCATGAATACAAGATTTTCGTTTGAAACTCCCTGCTAGTTGCACGTAATTATAGAACAAGACGTAAACACAGACCTAGAATTATTAACATTTAAAAAACAGCCGGAAGAGTTTGTACAGTACCGGCAATTGTAACAGAATGCACAGTGCCATGAATGGTCCAGCAGCCCATTCGTGGATCTTTGTGGTGGCTCATGATAGCAACTTTTTTTTTAAGCTTTGAAGTTCGATGAAAACCAAAAACTAATAAAGCCGTTATAGTAAATTATACAGTAGAGAACACAATTTCACCACGTATATAGAAAAAGGCAGTCCTTACTTTCTGTGATGATAAATAAACGTTGAAGCATAAGCCCAAAATAAGAACAGAAAAGTCGAAAATTTTTGTAGCCGATTTTCTAAGTGGCCGTTTCACGTACCAAACTCAAAATACTTAACAAGATGACACGTGACCAGTTGTGCTCCCGCAATCCTGAACGCGCCTGTGCTGTCAACAGTATTTGAAATATCGCGGGTGGTCCATCCGTTGCGCCGGTTCAACGATGGCAGCTTTATATATGTGCCTTCTTAGCGTGAACAGGGAAGGGATATAGGCTTCAGACTTATGCTGTACATAATTAAAAATAGTCCGTAACTGAAATTATACAAAAATTAGCTCTTCCGTCATTTCTTGAAAGAGAAAATTAATTTCTGTATTCTACGTCCAGCTAAGCGCCGTGTCAGAACTGAAGCCCTCAACCTCTGAAGAATGAGGGTGTGATTTTTCTCTCCCATCAGGGCTATCGTGATGGTGGAATGATTATTACCGGAGGAAAACAGACAATACTAGAATAAAACCCTTCTCTAATGCTGTGTCGCCCATCATACATCACACGTGAAGTCCACTGGCATTGAACCCGAGGCTTTGCTGTGAAAATCCAGCGTTTAATTGCGAAATTTGATTCGGATACCGTGCCACATTAATAAGGACAGCGAAGTACATTCGTTTCGACTATAAAACATTTAGAAGCTTTAGGATAACCGAACCAGAATTTTGTTTGAAGAAAACGTTCATACCTATATAAGTAATTGGTTTCAATACCCAATTAAAAGCTATAGTTACCGAAACGTATTCCGAATTAAAATTATCCAAGAGAATAAGATAGTAAACGTAGACTTATAAGACCATAGCGGTGTTAGCCCTGAAGCCGAAACGGGCCACCATTAGAAAGATTAACTGCGCGGTGGATATTATAACAATAGTAATCCGATTTTTGTTGTCGCTGAATGCCATACGACGAGTGTAATCGGCGTCTTTATATGTACGTAGGGATTTACATCCTAATTATAAAGTACGTCTATGCCGCGGAGTCCGTCTTAAGAAGCCATTACACACTCACCTGTCGTTTGTGGATCCGTGGTTTGAAGAACCCGACGCTCCACCCTGTCCTGAACTGTATAATCCACGTCTTAACACCATAATTGTTCCATATTCCGTTTAGCCTCATCTTCCTTCCAGACATAAATCTCTCAAACGTTTTTTTCTGCTCTTTCTCTCAGTATTTCCAGCTAAAGTTTTGACCCTTGATTAATTCCCGTAACAGGTACAGATTCTGAAACCTCTCATTATGTTATTTTCGCTTCCATCCTCTTGCTTCTTCTGTCTTATGTCCAGGTGTTATCCTCAGCACCCAGGGATTAAATGATTAGAGGTTCTGAAGCATATTAAATGAAAATTTGATTTTTACGCACTGTGTTTTGTGCGTTGACACGTTTATGTCCGCGCCACGAGTAGAAATAATTGAAGTTCTTAACAGCAAAGACGCATTTGGGATGTCTTTATAGCACTGGAGAGAACACTGCGTGGTACAGTGTTTAGGACAAACCTGAAGCTGCGAGGATATCGTCACCACCGTGCATACGTAATGAGGCGGATCTCCATAACAACCACTTGGACAGGACGTGTGGTCGCGTAATCGAAATGGATTTAAGGATATCAGGCAAGTCTTTGAGAGTGCATGTTACAGGGGATTTGGTGAATATCTTGCGTGCCGTTACTGTTGGTTCTGCAGAGTTTAACAACGGTTTGTTACGTTCAGCTTAAGTGGACAACACAGATGTAGCGGATTTTTGTTTCTTGTACCGCCAACATATATGTAGGAACTTTCTTACAGTAGGAGTTGTATTATTAAGAATACCAGACTCCGCCAGGCGAAAGCATAAACCATATACCAATCTTGTATTGCACATTGCTCAGGATAGGGACAGGTGGCGGGCTCTTGTGAATGAGGTAATGAACCATCGGGTTCCATAAAATGCGGGGAAGTTCTTGACTAGCTGATGACTTGTTAGTTCTCAAGAAGGGCTCTGGAGTTAGTTAGTTAGTTAGTTAGTAAGTTAGTCTTGCACATTAAGCTTTACCAAACGTAAACAAATGCCGCAAGAAGAATGTAGGCCTGCCTGTTCTACGATTCAAATTCCCTGAGTCAATATATTCCGATAGGTGCGTGTGTGCGCTTTTATGTACATGCTTGGGTGCTTGTGTGGAGCTGTTACCTGTTTTTAGGAGAACAATGTGTAACCTTTGCTTTACGGACACAAATTCTTCGTCCGACCATTTGTCGCAAAAAGTAATGAGGCATGTTGTTAAGTGTACGGACCACGCTGTGTACGTGTGGAGGTAAAGCAGCTATTTCTCTCCTCTACCGAACCTCGTTTTTTCGGCCAGCAGCCGGTCACTTTTTACACTGAGATATCCCGGTTTGTGTATGTGGTTGGTGAAGCTACAATTTTGTTTGTGCTTAATTAAGCAACATAAACGCGAAGAGGTATGACGGAGTGAAGGTACAGTACCACACATTCGTAACCTCTGCACCAGATGGAAGCGAGTCGCCTTACGTCCCGGTCCGTTTACATCCCGGTGAAAGAGTCCCGGATATCCATTCAGACGCTGCTTGGTTGTGGTGGTGAATATATGCCGGTCATCCTTTCTTTAGCCCGCTTACTGTACGCTTACCGAGCCATTCCGGCTTACTTGTATGTGGCTTGTGCTGTGATATTGGTGGGCTGATGTGATTTGATGAACGATATAGCAATTGTTAGAAACTTTACACTTTTAACTTATTCTTCTTTCTAAAAGAAAGAAAAGTGGGCTTCTGTGATTACTACGCTCACTGTGTATCGTCTAAGTTGTTAAACCAGCCGTCGATACTTACGAAGGAAGATATCCTTATGAACCCTATGTCATTTGATTTACCTCCCCCCTGCCCAGCGTCTTAAGAGTACATTTCTACCATACTGTACTCTGCATTAATAATGTGCTGGATACGCGACGTTGTGTGGCAGCGACGGTTGCGCCAGGTCATGTGGCGCCCTGGAAGGGTTGCTGGAAGAATATGCAACATATGAACGATTTTATAGGATGTGAAGTGGCTGGCCTGCGAAAATTTGATTTAGCTTTCGGTTTCATCGCGATAACGAATGAAATGTTGGGAATAGGCAGGTGACGTTTGGCACTGACACAATTCACTTTGTCATAGTAGGCACTCACATTTGAATTCTTTTGCTGAACCATCTCCTTGTTGAATCTGTTAATTCCAGTTCCACGTCCCCCCTCAAGTCTTGTCACCTTAACTATACCCTTTCTTTCAGAAGTGTCAAAGTACTTGGAGGAAAACATGCTGACAGCCCAAGAATCGAACCCGGGCTTCCGCGATGAGAAGTTATCGATTATTGCTTTACCCTTGCCGTTGTTAGTATAAAATTGCTCACAATTCACAATCTTTTTGCAAATATTAATACCATTGCCTTCTTGCTTTCAGTCGACCTGGAGAATCTGTCGTCGGACGACGTAGTAGTGACCTCGGTGGCTGCTAGCGTGGGCGGCGCAGTGGCTGCAGGTGACTGCGCCCCACCAGCGGCCGCCATGAGCCCCGACAACAACCACAATCACCAACCTCTTGCTGATCAAACCCCTCACCAGGATGAAGAGCAGAACAGTCGAATAGTGTCATCACCACCTGAAGGTGAATCACGGAGGATATTTGTTGGGAATGATCCGGGGGGTGCAGGACTCCAGGGGTTGCTTATGGTGAAAGTGAGGAAGAATGCAGATGATAGACAGGGTGAGGTCGAAGTTTATGGGTGATGATAGTGAAGTGATGATAAATGGAGGGACCACAGTGACTGATGAAGTGCCTCAGAGACGCCCGATGTTGAGGAGGGGACTGCTAGGGGAGGAGGAAGAGAAGATGCTGCAGGAATGTCTGCAGAGGAGTGATACCGCTGTAATATTCCCTGAACCCGTCGAACAAGGTATGTATCTTCTGGCCCACTGAGTTGTGAAACAGTAGGTACACCAGCAGCACTCATTATACAGGCGTAATAATGAAGCTTGGATTCAACACACAAGTGGCAGTCCATATTCCTCGAGTTCGTTAATCAACGAATGTAGTGTCTGGGCCACTCTGTACTGAAACAGCAGACGCACCAGCAATACTTGCTGCAACTAAAATTCTTCTTTGTGTCGACCGATACGCTGCAGTATCCAAACCTGGATTTGTGAATTGCACAATGTTGCTCTTTGCTTAGGCCATTGGCGTTCAACGTGTTGGTCATAAAGTTAATCTCGGTAATTGCTACAGGCTTATCGTAATAGTAACACAGAACTAAGACTGGTCGAAGTAACAGTCTGCACGCCTTCTGAAAAATTTACCTGAAGTAATCTCTGTGATGTCTGGTTTAAGAGCGTCTTTTTTCAAAAAGAGACTGTTCTTTCCGTATTGCTGCATCAAGCCGTGTGTTTGTTTAAGACTACTTAGAATCGACATGCACAATGCGTTTACATCACATATAATTTAAACATTAAAGCGTTTGCGAGGTGAGGTTTATTGGTAATCCGTTCTTTATTGGTCGTTGAGCTGAAACACACTCGTTTGTGCTACGCCATTCTAGCCGGAATAGGTGGGGATTGTACGGCAGGAGTTAGATTCCTGTCGGCAGCAAAAAAGTTCTCTTAAAAGTGTCTAAGACGGCTGGGGGCACATACTTCACAAAACATGTGTCCAGAACAAAGCGGCTTGAGCCTCATGCTGAATATTCTTTCCAAAGTTTTGCCGAACTTTACCTACACGTTCTCTGTTTTATGACGGTGAAGTATTTTGGCCCACTAATTGCTACTCGATTAAGAGCTGAGTGTAATAACAATCAGTGACCTTGACTACTCCGGCACAGCAACCTCTTCTGTCATTTCTTTTTCTCGTTCTCTTAACAGTCTGAAATAAATCTTCTCAGGATCTACTGATGCCCTCCAATTAAAGCAAGCAATTAACAAGGGACTTTTCTCTTCGCCCCTCCTTATATTTACCCTTCAGGTGACAGAGACAGCGTGGCCAATTAAAAGACTCGCGTTTCTCTGTGAATTGTGATCTAAGAAATCTTCCCAGTAATGGACATGTTATTTGCTTCAGTGCTTCTCCTTTCTCCTACTGTACGTTGTTATTTGTGGCATTCTGATGCTGCGGTATTAGGTCTTTATATCCTCCTAATAAGACTGTCTCTGTGCTGATCCTTTAATTTAAAAAGAAATGTTTTACGGGGTCGAAACGCCATTGCCCCCTCTGCGATCCCCATCCTCCTCGTCTTCTTCTATATATGAACTCAGCTTAGCATTTTATTTTATACTTTTTTGTTTTCATTACACAACATTGCCCTTTCTAATTGTGTCCCCATTCTGACCTTAGAGCCACTCGATATAAGTCGACATGAATGCCTTCTTCAATCAATCGAGCATCTAGGAATCTCTTGCGAATGTTTCGGACGTTCCAAATAGAAGGGGGGAAGTAAATTGCAGTTAAAGAGAGGTCTGGGAGAAAAAAAATTATCTTTTCTCTCCTAATAGTATTATTGTCTCGATGTGGCTTATAAGTGCTCGGAAATCGGACATCTGTGAAGACAGTAACGACTAACGAGTTTATTTTGAAGTGAAATAAAGTGTTGTATGCTGTAAAGGGGCCGATCCCAGTGGCCGCGCGGTCTAAGGCGTGGGTCTACGGCCCCTCGCTTACTGGGATTGTGGGTTCGAATCCCGCCTAGGGCATGGATGTCTGTCTCTTGTGAGTGTTGTGTGTTGTCACGTAGAGGTCTCTGCGACGAGCTGGTCCCTCGTCCAGAGGAGTCCTACCGAGTGTGGTGTGTCTAAAAAGTGTGTGATCGTGAAGCCTCGAAAAATGAAGCGGCTTAGGCCCCCAAGGGGCTGTCGAGCCATTGGAAAAAAAATGCTGTAAAGGGTTCTGAGGATGGTACGTTGCACGTAGGACTGCTTGGTTTCTGGTCTTTGTGCATCGTCTAGCGTACGAAAAGAACAGTTCTGGAAACTGTATCCTGTCCTCTTGTGAACGTGTGTTGAAGCATCTTCATAATTGCATCACATGTTAAGTGCTATGCTTAATCGCTGCTAAATTATTTTTTAAATCGTATGTCTGTAGAAATTTCTTTATTCGCACAACCCCCATAATTTATAGACTGAAAATGTTTTTTATCCCAGGGTTGTATTTTTCAAAGTATTATATGAAGGCCACATATGCACCCCACTGACAGTTGGAAATTTATTAGTGTCAATTTTTTGGTTCATAATGTTAATTTTTTACTTTATTTAGACGAATATGTTTAGTATGGTCAGATAAAAACAAAATTAATTTACGATTGTGAAGCTCAGTTTGTAACCGGTCGGTGACAGATGCTTTAGCGACAGTGTATCAGCTGGTATGGTCAATTAGTGTCACTGGTATTGAGAACATTGATGGAATGAATGGCAGGTGACAGAGGGAACCCTCCTGCATCGCAGATCTGTCAGTAGAACTGATCACAGTGGGAGTTAAATGGTGCATTCCTGAGATCGTGAGTAGAATCGGAGGTCATCAGGTCCGAAAATTGTAACTGCCTCAATCCGAGTAACCCGGTGGAATCCTGCCTTACGCAGAACACCACTGTTTCTGTGCCTTAAACCAACTGCACTGAGCAGAGTCCTTCTGGTGAAGGTAACAATCGATTAACAAATTCCCCGCATTTTATGGAGCTCTATGCTTCATTACAACATTCACAATATTGTGCTCCTGAACCTCGGCCTGAGCCGATTAAATTTAGTTCTCCCACCAATAAAAGTGACTTTAACATCCGTTGTAATATTATCTTCCCACCTACGCCTGTCTCACCAGCGTCTGCTTCCCATCATATCTTCCGAATAGTATTTTGTATGCATTTCTCATGTATCCCATACGTGCTACTGGTCCCATTTAATTCCGTTTTAAAATTCTGTGGGTCCCAGGTGTTCGGTGTATAACCGATAACCATATTTTGTATAGGCCTATAGGCCATAAGGCCTCCTTACGTTCTTCTGGCGTTTCTCACCATGCGTCCAACCACACATCTCTGCACTGTCATATAGAGTATTCCGCCTATCATCGCGTGAAGTGATTTGAGCAATTTGTGGATGTTTATTTGAAGCATTCCATGTGGCAGTCAACAGTAATAATGACACAGTAATACTAACCTTTAAACATGTCTGTCAGATCAGTAAACATTGTGTATTTATTAAAATAAATGCAACATATGGCCCCTGTTTTGTAAAAAGGGTCTTACTCCCTTTTCGATATAATGTGAGTTGTCCCCTTTTTACAAAATAGGAACGATATGACACAAGTACTGTGTTGGGTTTATTGTAATAGATATTTCAAAAGATACACGGTTAAAATATTGTATGAAATTGACTGCGCTTTGTAAGGTTGTTTGTCGACGCATTATTGTTCTGTGTAAGGATGGTTAGATGTTTCATATAGTTACACTTCATACTTATTTGTTTGAAGGCGGTTACTTCTCCTGTGGTATTTCTCTCCCTTCTATGTAATTGGAGATTCTATCTCGAACCTCGATACTTAGTGCAACAAATGCCCATCATATTAACAAATAACATTCATAAAAATTACCCTGAGTGTAATGATCATCATGTTACTCGTACTACGATATGTTTCAGTCTGTTAATATAACTTTATTTCATGTACGTTTTCAGGCTTTCACAGCGGTTGTTGCTGAAATGATGATCGTCTTTTAGATGTTTACACCATGTAGTAGTGAGATTTGTTTGTTCCGACGTTTTGGAGGAACTTATTGTCTCCTTCTTCAGGGTGAATGGATTGGTGCAGGCAGATGCTGAAGTGATGCAGTAGAAGAAAATGTGTCAGGTTGTTTCTCCGAGACGTCGGGACAAACACAGCTCACTACACAGTGTAAAAAACGAAGAGACGTTCGTCATTTTGACTCTTTTTCGTGTATATTAGCTTCATAATCACGCTATGCGTTTCGACACTATCGTCTTTATCAAATTAATGCTGTAGAACCTCGAATGAATGGACTAATAGGAGGAGCGGGTGGTCCGATAATGTCGATTGTCCGGCCTTTCGAATTATGTATTATGTATGTATGTATGTTGTATGTGTATGTGTATATATATAGCCTAAAAAGTCGCCAAAGCAACCATACAATACTGTATATAAACACTAATGCATACACACAATACTGTACAGAACTCTCCTGTTAACACTATCACTTCGTCTGGAAGTCATCTTTAATTGAAATTTAATAAGTTTCACATAAATGTAATAAATCCACGATCCAGGTTATGCAAACAGCAATACACTACTACTTCCACACGAGTGTCAGCAATGACTGTGCGCCCGTCCTTGTCCGCCACGTAGCGTCCGCTTCGCTAATTAACAGCCAAGACTGCTGATTTCACATATTCGCTTTCCGGACGAAAATTCCATACATTGTAGAAACAGCCTCGGAAGTCAGATGCCATGATAACGTCACCAGAATTTATATCCGGTAAAAGGGCAGCATTTAAAAAATAAATTATGTTCGTAATGAGGTTTGAGGTTCTCACGACTGTGACTATATGAGTACTGGTATGACTCTTTTCTACCCTGAAGACGGAGTCAGCGCATTCATCTGAAACTTTGGATCGTATCTGCCAGAAAACAATAATTGAATTATTTTGTTCGCAGTTACTAGTTACCTCCGTCTGATTTGCATCGCACTATATTCTGCCCATTTTCTGTCCTCTCGCGATGTCCTACACCCCGTTCTTTCGAGCTCCTGCCCGTCACCATTATCTCTGTTTTAGTCTGATCTTCAGTCTTCTCATTTCCCATTCTCTAACTATTCCTTCTGTAGTGGGTACTCCATACAGGCGCCAGGGGCAATTGGTTCTGCTGCAACCCTTTTTCCGTACTCAACCCCCCACTTTCTACCAGTCCCATCTACGTTATAGTTGTAACAAGCTCCAGAGAGGCGCCATCTAGAGCTGCCAAGTTTCAACCTCCCACCCTTTCTTTTCTCTCTCGTTTATATACACAACTATGATACTCGGCTCAGGGATTCTCAGCTCCACCCCCCACTTGAACGCTCTTCCTTTAGTTACAGCAAATCTTAAAACTTCATATTTATTTTTTTTATCGTGGTACATTATTTCATCTCAGTCGGAAAATCCTTTTGTTAGGTGCATCATGCGCCTGAAGAGGAGAAGAAGATGGCGTATAATGGTGTGGTATCGTTCTTAGACGGGGTCATTGCAGATAAATACAGGACAGACGCTGGAGTTTCAGGAGTCACACAATTGCTAAGTGGAAAAATTGTATTGGTTGCGAAGCATTTTGCCAAGTAGACGTTGTGTAAGTAGATTAGGGTGTCGGCCTGTATTCCACTGGACAAGCTAATAACAAACTGTTATGGGGGCAATGTAACGTAGCATTGCACTTATTGGCCTTTCTTCAATACAATACAAGTTTTTAGTAGGGAACAAACTGGGTATATTTCGTAGGTTTTCACGATATCGAATCCAAGGGCCCGTACAAAATTTGAATTCTTAAAGGCTACCTATGAAGGCACAGCTGAAGAGAAAACATGTATTGAAGAATGGAGAGAATGTAAAGGAAGGATAAGGCAACAACTGCAATACATGTCGTCGTTTTAGTCTCGTCTCTTCTCTGTAGTGTTCGGAACACTGCACTTCGTTCTCAAACGATTGGTTAGCCAGGCAAGGGAAGGGTAGGTGCCGGTCGAGGCCATGTTTATTTATTAATTGTATATTTTAACTGGGCTGGGATAGCTCAGTCGGTATAGCGACTCGCTACGGGCTGGACTGTCCGGGGATCGTATCCCGGTTGGGGCGAGTTTTCCGCACCTGTCCAGACCGGCCCTGGGGCCCACTCAGCCTTCTATACAATGGGTACCGGGTCGCTTTCCCGGGGGTAAGCGGCCGGGGCGTGAATTTGACCACCCATCCTCATCTAGTGCCAGGGTTAAATAAAGAGTAGAGCTATACATCTACTCCCCCTGTGGGCCTTCGTGGCCTGTTCTAGGGAGAGCTTTACTTTATATTTTAACTAAATGCAGCTTCCGATTTCACAGAATATCTCGAAGTGAGAAGGTAGTTTCTTTAATGGCACTATCACTTTCTGAGATTCTATAACGTCGGTGGCATGAATGAAATACGGTAGGGAGCATTAGTGGAATAATATTGATACTATAATAGCCACTTTTTCCAACACAAAACTCACATGAACGTGCCTGGAATCGAACCCCGGCCTCCGCAGTGAGATGCCGGCGAATAACTGCCTGAGCGATGGCATAGCCGGGAATATCAGAAAGGGTTTGGAAATGCATTTCTAGTCCTAAATACTCACTACTCTTTTATTTCACTTTCTTGACACACAGATTACGTAAGTGCAGCTGGATTCATTTACCTTACGCTTGTTGGACATAAACTCATATATTCGCATCGTCGGCACTTGTAACTTTCTACAGGTTTTTGACGTTAAAGCAGGTGGTTCATACAGTATCCTTTGTGTTGGTAGGTTTTAAGACCTATTAGAAAAGAGTGGTTTTTGCCTAGGGTAGAGTAACTCTGTTAAATTTAAGTGCATTTTTATCAACACCACTAGCATTAATTTCACGGACTGAGTCAGTGAATTCTTCTTGTAAGTTAGTACGACAGTTACGTACTTTTCGTGGGGGAATAAGATAATTCTTAAATAAGGGAACAGCTTCTCGATTGAAATATCTAGATAAAGTAATAAGGAATTATTAGCGAAATTACACCCCCCCCCCCCCCCGCGCCAATATTAGGCCGGCCGGGCTTGCGCAGAATTCGGAATATGACTGTAGGTCTTATTTTCTTCTAAAAATTCGGAACGTGCCTAATTTTGCCTGTCGCCCTCGGTGGACTAGTGGTTAGCGTGCTCGCCACTGGACCCAAGGTTCGCGGGTTCAATCCCGGTCGAGGTCGATGGATTTTTAAGGGTGATAAAAATCCGTAGCACAACTTCCTTCGGGGGGGGGGGAAGTAAAGCCGTCGGTAAAAGAACCTTATGGGCATGAATAGAGCAAAAATTCAGCGGCCATTTCTCACCCAAGTCTCCTGATTAACTGCTAGATGGCTGTGGCAGTCATATCAGGATGAGTAGAACTTGTGCAGTCATTGGACTGGTCACTCCACTACAGACTGCACACTTCCAGACCAAGAAACCTCTGAAAGGAGGCCCTATGCTCCGCAAGGAGCGACAGGAAGTAACTAACTAATTTTGCCTACCAGACGTAGCTTGTAGTTACTGGGGACAGTGGCTAAATCACGACGACCTGATAGGCTGAAGGATTGAACCCAAGACCTCTGGATTAAGATTAGTAGCCGTGACGCCTACAAAACAGCGTTCAGGAATTTTATACGAAAGTTATCATTGGTTTTTGCTGTTACTAAAATATGGAGACTTTTTTGACTGTGGTGAGCTATGTACAGTTAGGCACTGCCCCAACCAGTATTGAACCTGAGACAGCGCATCACAGCTTACAGACTGGTTAAAGCTTTGCATTTCAGCTTAGCAGGTTGCTGTGAATTGAACCTGGGAATGGACTATGGTTTGCTTTCTGTTCCGCAGTTTTGCTGTCAGTGTTTAGGCATCATATTCAGGAGGTCCGTGTTTAAATGTGGGCTAGGAGTTCGGCTATACTAAGGATTATTGTAGCTTTCCTCTGTCCCTCCAACGAGATGCTACGACGTTATTTTTGTTATAATGTTAGTAATGCAAACAGTATTTTGCATCACAGCTTGACAGGGTACTATGGTAGCTATTCTGTAGTCAAGTACTTATGCTAGCAGCCAGTTTGACATGACAGTAGTTACAAATAGGCATAGAAGACGGCAGAAATAATCGACAGTGGTTAGGTATGGTTTAGTCGGTATTGCAGTGTCCAACAAAAATATTCATAATACATCCCTAGACAACAGCAGAAATTCGGGAATATTGAAATTCTTTGAAGTTTAGAATAAAACTTCATGTACGTAGTGAGCTTGTGCAGTGAAGTAATGACTTGTATGTGTCTGTGAACGGCTGTAATATGTAGCTGCTGTTGACCTAGTATTGTGTTGAAACCCGGAACAATTTCCCCTTGAAATTACAACGGGATTTATGGCAGTAAGTCTGCTTGAAGTAAACAAATTCCCTACGTCTTAGAATATAAATAAAAAAGTTCATATCCACACATAAGTCATTATTAAACCCAAACTCCGGTTTGTTATTTGGTCTGTTTCCGATTGGAGTTAAAATTTTGTCTAGTAACTAGTCATTTGAATGTTGCGTGGGGTTGATCGATGGGTGATTTGTACCACTTTTGCTCTGACATAATCCATGTATTTGTCTGTTAGACCTCCATGTGTATATGTGCTATTTGTACCACTTTTGCTCTGACATAATCCGTGTATTTGTCTGTTAGACCTCCATGTGTATATGTGCTATTTGTACCACGTTTGCTGTGACATAATCCATGTATTTGTCTGTTAGACCTCCATGTGTATATGTGCTATTTGTACCACGTTTGCTGTGACATAATCCATGTATTTGTCTGTTAGACCTCCATGTGTATATGTGCTATTTGTACCACGTTTGCTGTGACATAATCCATGTATTTGTCTGTTAGACCTCCATGTGTATATGTGCTATTTGTACCACGTTTGCTGTGACATAATCCATGTATTTGTCTGTTAGACCTCCATGTGTATATGTGCTATTTGTACCACTTTTGCTCTGACATAATCCGTGTATTTGTCTGTTAACCTCCATGTGTATATGTGCTATTTGTACCACTTTGCTCTGACATAATCCGTGTATTTGTCTGTTAGACCTCCATGTGTATATGTGCTATTTGTACCACATTTGCTCTGACATAATCCGTGTATTTGTCTGTTAGACCTCCATGTGTATATGTGCTATTTGTACCACTTTTGCTCTGACATAATCCGTGTATTTGTCTGTTAGACCTCCATGTGTATATGTGCTATTTGTACCACTTTTGGTCTGACATAATCCGTGTATTTATCTGTTAGACCTCCATGTGTATATGTGCTATTTGTGCCACTTTTGCTCTGACATAATCCGTGTATTTGTCTGTTAGACCTCCATGTGTTATGTGCTATTTGTGCCACTTTTGCTCTGACATAATCCGTGTATTTGTCTGTTAGACCTCCATGTGTATATGTGCTATTTGTACCACTTTTGCTCTGACATAATCCGTGTATTTGTCTGTTAGACCTCCATGTGTGTATGTGCTATTTGTACCACTTTTGCTCTGACATAATCCGTGTATTTGTCTGTTAGACCTCCATGTGGTATGTGCTATTTGTACCACTTTTGCTCTGACATAATCCGTGTATTTGTCTGTTAGACCTCCATGTGTATATGTGCTATTTTACCACTGTTGCTCTGACTAACCTTATTTTCTTTAGACTCCATGTGTATATTGCTATTTGTACCACTTGCATCGGAATAATCCGTGTAATGTCTGTAACCCATGTAAATATGTGCTATTTGTACCATTTTGCTCTACATAACCGTGTATTTATCTTAGGAACCCATGGTGTAATGTGCTATTGTGACCTACTTTGCTCTGACATATCCGTGAATTGTCTGTTAGACCTCCATGTGTATATGGCTATTGTACCCATTTGCTACTGACATAATCCTGTATTGTCTGTAAGCCTCCATGGTGTATAGTGTATTGTACCACTTGTCTGACATACATCCGTTATGTCATTGAGACCTCCATTGTAATGTCTATTTGTACCTTTTGCTCTGACTAATCCTGTATTTGTGTATAACTCCATGTGTATATGTGCTATTTGTACACTTGGCTCTACATAACCGGATTTATCGTTAGACCCCGTGTATAGTCTATTTGTACACATTGCTCTGACATAATCCTGTATTTGTCTGTTAGACCTTCCAGTGTATATGTGCTATTGTACACATTTTCTTGAATAATCCGTTAATTCTGTTAGACCTCCCATGTGTATAGTGCCATTGTACCACTTTGCTCTGCATAATCCGTGTATTTGTCTGTTAGACCTCCATGTGTATATGTGCTATTTGTACCACATTTGCTCTGACATAATCCGTGTATTTGTCTGTTAGACCTCCATGTGTATATGTGCTATTTGTACCACTTTGCTCTGACATAATCCGTGTATTTGTCTGTTAGACCTCCATGTGTATATGTGCTATTTGTACCACTTTTGCTCTGACATAATCCGTGTATTTGTCTGTTAGACCTCCATGTGTATATGTGCTAGTTGTACCACTTTTGCTCTGACATAATCCGTGTATTTGTCTGTTAGACCTCCATGTGTATATGTGCTATTTGTACCACATTTGCTCTGACATAATCCGTGTATTTGTCTGTTAGACCTCCATGTGTATATGTGCTATTTGTACCACTTTTGCTCTGACATAATCCGTGTATTTGTCTGTTAGACCTCCATGTGTATATGTGGTATTTGTACCACTTTTGCTCTGACATAATCCGTGTATTTGTCTGTTAGACCTCCATGTGTATATGTGCTATTTGTACCACTTTTGCTCTGACATAATCCGTGTATTTGTCTGTTAGACCTCCATGTGTATATGTGCTATTTGTACCACTTTTGCTCTGACATAATCCGTGTATTGTCTGTTAGACCTCCATGTGTTATGTGCTATTTGTACCACTTTTGCTCTGACATAATCCTGTATTTGTCTGTTAGACCCCATGTGTGTATGTGCTATTTGTACCACTTTGCTCTGACATAATCCGTGTATTTGTCTGTTAGACCTCCATGTGTATATGTGCTATTTGTACCACATTTGCTCTGACATAATCCGTGTATTTGTCTGTTAGACCTCCATGTGTATATGTGCTATTTGTACCACTTTGCTCTGACATAATCCGTGTATTTGTCTGTTAGACCTCCATGTGTATATGTGCTATTTGTACCACTTTTGCTCTGACATAATCCGTGTATTTGTCTGTTAGACCTCCATGTGTTATGTGCTATTTGTACCACTTTTGCTCTGACATAATCCGTGTATTTGTCTGTTAGACCTCCATGTGTGTATGTGCTATTTGTACCACTTTTGCTCTGACATAATCCGTGTATTTGTCTGTTAGACCTCCATGTGTGTATGTGCTATTTGTACCACTTTTGCTCTGACATAATCCGTGTATTTGTCTGTTAGACCTCCATGTGTGTATGTGCTATTTGTACCACTTTTGCTCTGACATAATCCGTGTATTTGTCTGTTAGACCTCCATGTGTGTATGTGCTATTTGTACCACTTTTGCTCTGACATAATCCGTGTATTTGTCTGTTAGACCTCCATGTGTGTATGTGCTATTTGTACCACTTTTGCTCTGACATAATCCGTGTATTTGTCTGTTAGACCTCCATGTGTGTATGTGCTATTTGTACCACTTTTGCTCTGACATAATCCGTGTATTTGTCTGTTAGACCTCCATGTGTGTATTTGTACCATTTGCTGTACCGATTTCTGTTGCTCTTGAGCATTTGTACCATTGCTGACTACCTGTATTTGTCTGTTAGACCTCCATGTGTGTATGTGCTATTTGTACCACTTTTGCTCTGACATAATCCATGTATTTGTCTGTTAGACCTCCATGTGTGTATGTGCTATTTCACGGTCCTGTACTTCGTTTCTAGGATTCATATTATAACCTTGGTTTGGCATCACACAGCATGGGAATGATGGGGGGTGGGGAGACTGAATCGTAAATAGAAAATATTTTTATTTAGTTGTATTGTTGTATCGGGGGGGGGGGGGTGGCTTGGAAATGGGTGGAGTCTAGCTGGGACCTATTTCCCATTCATACTGTGAGAGATGTTGTTGGTAGTGTATAATGGGCTCTTCGTCCGCAGATTATAGCACGAATATATTCTAAGTAAATGGGGCTAGTTTGTACAGCGACATACATTCAAGCATGCAGAAACTAAATTGAATGCTTCTGCTGCTTGCTTCGTATCTTTTTTGTATAACTTAAATTGTTCTTTAAGGGATCCATAACATCATCGAGACTAAGGCCGGAGTAGCAACTGAGACAGATCACTCGTCATTTGTGGTCATACCTTCCAGTTACCTGTTTACCATTTATGAACAGCCCTTCAATCTCTACCATTCGCCATTTATAACCAGACCCTTCAGCTTGCATCATTCGCCATTTATAACCAGACCCTTCAGGTTGTACCATTCGCTGTTTATAACCAGACCCTTCAGTTTGTACCATTCGCTGTTTATAACCAGACCCTTCAGGTTGTACCATTCGCTGTTTATACCAGACCCTTCAGTTTGTACCATTCGCTGTTTATAACCAGAACCCTTCAGGTTGTACCATTCGCTGTTTATAACCAGACCCTTCAGTTTGTACCATCGCTGTTATAACCAGACCCTTCAGGTTGTACCATTCGCTGTTTAACCAGACCCTTCATTTGTACCATTCGCTGTTTATAACCAGACCCTTCAGTTTGTACCATTCGCTGTTTATAACCAGACCCTTCAGGTTGTACCACTCAATGTTTACGATAACTTCAAGTTACACTGCTCACTGCGTAGAGCAGTTCTCTCGTCGGTCAACAATAGATAACATACGCATTTGAAATAGCGTCGTAACAATGACGAGATTCTCATTACCACCTTCGTGCTTCTCTTTTGTCTCTTCTTCCTGATCTCCGAGTCTTACTTATCTGAGTGGAAATAATATAGAGCAGAACTCGGCCATAGGCAGAGTGATGTATTGTTGTATGCGGGTCTTCAGTTCTGTTACATCTATAGGTAAATTCTTTAAAAGCATAAGATTGTAAACGCCGAGGTGAAGCGGGGGGACGGCATGGAGGCGCCATGAGTGATGGTTGCTGCTTCTCCCCACCACCAGCCGGTACTTTGACAAATGATCGTCTTTCTCTTTGCAACACGGCGTGGCCATTGTTCCAACTCCCCATACTCCCTTCGAGCTCACCCCCTCCCGGAGGCCTGTACCAGACCGGAACCTGCATAACCGGAAACAAAACGTATGCATCCATAACAGTGACTTCCACGTAGACAATACCGGGAAAGCAAATTCCGTACCTTTTAGAGCTATTGAAATGTAAACCGTGTTGTCGCTAGGGTTAGGTGATAGCAAAGTATCTGCGGCATTAACTTGCCTTGATAGGCGACACCCTCACACTTCTCTCAGTAAGTTCTATCGAATCTCACACTTAGCTATTCAATTTCGCACATCTTTGCCTCTCTCTGTCGGTTCATAAGTCTTCTTAACACGCACGTTAGTTAACTTGATTCCGTATAAGCGGACGTTATTAAATTTTATGTTACAGGTTCACAATAAATATTTAGTCCGAAAGTATTTAGAGTGGACTATTACATTCATAACGAAAATGTCATGCAGACAAAATTTTAGGAACCACCCCAACGATGTGTGGAGACGAAAGTGGTGTAAGAGATAAAATTACGAATTTAATGCTAGGCGTCTAGTTGTGTTTTGCGATATTAAAGAAGTACTTAATTACCGTCTTCATGACTTTATTAACACTTAGTATCAGTTCGTTTCGGACTATGCGTGGCCACATATTTCGACCGAAACGGTCATCTTCAGGACATTTGGCGATAAAGAATGTAAACAAACTACAATTACATTTACGAAGATTCATTCCAGGGCACACTTGCTAATCTTCAGCACAGAAAATATTGTCTTCCTGCCTGCTGTATAGAAGTATAAAGCTTAAAGTAACATATGCTACTTTGCTGTTTTCTTCCGGTCCTTCACATTAAATAAAGTTGAAGGTATTTGATAGCAGGGTGCTGAAGAGAAATTTGGATCTGGTGTGGAAAAAATGACAGTAGGATTAGATAAACTGCGTGATGAAGAGCTTCATAGTTTGCACTCTTTACCAAACATTGTTAGTGTTACCTAGTTAATGAAAATGTGATGGGCTTGGAGTGTAGCTCGCATACGAGAGATGAGATATACATATAACATTTTAGTCTGAATACCTGAAAGGAGGAGACTACTCACCAGACCGAGGCGCAGATAGAAATACAGCATTTAAATGATTCTTAAATAAATAATATATGAGCGGGGGGTGCAGTGGATTTTTCTGGGATCTGGTGGCGAGTTCATGAAAAGGCGAATAATGCAGTGATTGTCTCAGCTCAGCTAGTACATTTGTCTCGTGTGTGGTTATCCTTTAAGGAGTTGGTTAGGTAGATAGATAGATACATAGATAGATAGATGGATAGATACATAGATAGATAGGTAGATAGATAGACAGATTAGATAGATTAGATAGTTTAAATAGATAGATAGATAGGTAGGTATATAGACAGATAGATAGACAGATTAGATTAGATAGTTTAGATAGATAGGTAGATGGATGGATAGATAGATAGATAGATAGATAGATAGATAGATACATAGGTAGGTAGGTAGGTAAATAGGTAGACAGATAGATAGATAGATAGAGAGACAGATTTGATAAATTAGATAGTTTAGATAGATAGATAGATAGATAGATAGATAGGTAGGTAGGTAGGTAGACAGATTAGATAGATTAGATAGATAGATAGATAGATAGACAGATTAGATAAATTAGATAGTTTAGATAGATAGATAGATAGGTAGACAGATAGACAGATTAGATAGATTAGATAGTTTAGGTAAATAGATAGATAGATAGATGATAGATGGTTGCTGTCTTGACACAAAATACGAGACGGTGTGTTTGTTGGAACCCAGTTTTATAGACCATGCTTCTTAACTGTTTCAATTTAGACAGTTCAAAGGATATTGCTCTATCCCATCTTGCATGCTTTTGTATACCCACACACATTTCCTGTGTTTGCTCAGTTACGTGTGCAAACACAAAGTTATACTCAGACATTCTGTACGTGACGGTCTCATCAAAAGTTTGTATGTCGTTTTGCATGCTGCAAGGTCAGACCTTTGCAATGTGCTTATAGCATTATTTGGACCGAATTCTTCTCAGTACTGCAATCCCCAAAATCAGTAGATCCTACATCGATTTGTAATGGCAGTGCCATATGAAGCACGCATTTCATGCTGATGATTGTAATACTTGAACATGCAGTCCTCATGACCTGCCATGGCCCAGGTGTTTAGTCGCTGGCCTGTCACCGTGGTGGCCCGGGTTCGATCTCGGGCAGTCTGTGTGGGACTTATGGTGGGCAAAGTGGCAATGGGATAGGATTTTCTCCGAGTGTTTCGGTCTCCCCTTGTCAGTATCATTTTACCATTGCTCTTGTTTCATTTACACATATACGCCACCAGACCTCTATAATCTTAGCAATTGGCAGCTTCGTAAAATAAAGCACTTCTCTCTCTTTAATTCTGTCACTATTGACCTATATTAAGTGCATCCTTGTCACGATGGCCTAGCACGTCTTTGGGCTGTGGATGGTGTCGGCCCCCCGTATGTGGTGTACACGCGAGCATGTTGAATTCGCAGTTGCGGCGGCAGAGTATTTTTTATCTACTCCAAACCGTCCACACCGCCTGTGGAGCACACCCAGCCCCCTGTACAATTGATATTGGGGGGGGGGGGGCTGTTTATCCGGGAGTAAAACGGCCGCGGCCTAAAGGCACCCACTCGCCTCCATCTAGTGCTGAGGTTAAAATTTAGTGAAGCTGTACCTTCACTCCCCAATATACCTTCATGGCTTGTACTTTGTTGGGCAATTGGCGGCGTGCTGACAAGGGGTGTTCTTCCAGACTGACAGCTGTGCTTCCGACTGTAACCCTGCGAAGTAAAACGCTCTTCCTCATGAACCTTTTGCAAACTTTTGCAAGTGTTTCGGCATTTGACGTATTATTTGGACACGGCAGGCTAAGTGCCACCTTGATCTCGTGCTGTGCTCAATATGTTGGCGAACACATGTATCCCGACCGGTGGCGTAGCTAGGTATTTTGGCATCGGGCCATTAATCATAATGGCCGCCCCTAACAGAAATTGTGAACCTCAAACAATCGCAAATATTTTTTGGATTTCTTTATATTCGGCTCAGAAATTTAAAAATTAAAAAAAAATATTTATTCTTGCCGCCACATTTGCCACCCATTCGACTCTGCTGTCCGGGGCTGCCGCACACCACTTCCCCCCCCCCCCCCCACCTACGCCCCTGATTACGACTTTTTCACTAGATATAGTCAAATCGTTGAGAGCGAGACGCTGTCGTGTGTTCTAACTGTGCTGTTTTATGTGCGTTTGGATAAGTAGCCTTGCTCAATCTCACATGCCAGATAGGCCTGTAATGTCTCATGGTGATGACTGTGAAGGATATCGTGTCCTGGTGTGTGACGCCGTGTGGTCTGGTAGATTTTGTCGGCCTAGAAGGAGGTAACACACTGCGCATTAGCCATGTCAAGTCTTCGTGCCTTATGACGTCAGTAAATGTTTCTTAACAACGCCGATTCTAAAGATGGTCGTCGGCGGAGCGTCCCTCTGACAAGACGAGTGACGCCGGAGTTAAATAAGTGTACAGATCAACGAGACCATTGAGAGGCGGTTAAAAGAGGGAAAACAGAAGTTTCCGAATTGTTGCTGTTTCTGGTGGTAATATCTGGAAATAAATAGCGGGGCTAACTCTGAGAAATCCTTGGGCCGCAAATCAAAAAAAACATTCGGACGAAGTTGTGGTAGGAGAAGACATACTCTGAAAACTGTTGATGCTTCGTTATCGTGACGCAGGAAAGAATTGTAATATTAAGACAGCAAATACATTCTTCGAAACGACCGTAACAGAACCACGCGGAAACAAAATTCACGGATATATTAACAGCAGATTAAATGGAAGAATATTTGTTAACATTCTGTTCAGAACATTTGTCTCCTCGTCTGTTATCTAAAACCCTGAAGATTAGTTTACTGTAACTTAGCTATACAAAAAACTAATTTTACCTGTTTGATATAGTTTCATTTTCTGAGGGATATTTGACAGCAGGCATTAGACTATAGGAGCAATGTGCTGAGAAAGAATATTTAGACCTGAGACGTGAAGCTGGGATGAAAATAAGTTGTTGATTTGACTTTAATGTAAGTTAGCAATATTATGGTTTATGAATGCATCCTCACTCCCCTTTAAAGGGCTGCAATCCACTAATCTTGGGCTTTCTTGTACACCGAATTACAAGCCGAGATCCATCCTACAAATTGCCCATCTGCCAAAGGTTCCTGTGAGGTTATCTTCTTACAAGTGCGTGGCAGAGGATAGGATTTAACCTCTTGGAAGTTGCCACAAGAATTTGTGTGGTTCTGCAAGTTGCAATAGATTCAGGAGTTCGTCTTACTAGAAACAGAGGGAGAAGAGGGTAAAGATATTTAGAGGCTTGAATGCTAAGAGGGTTCGGGGGATGGTTTTCACTAAATCTGTAATAAAACATTGCAGACTAAGCTCAAGTCCAGTAATCTGTATGTCCGGTGTATACTGCCCCCCCCCCCCCCCCCCCCCCCCCCCCCCCCCCCCCCCCCGCCTTTCAGAGGCCTGGACTGGTAGTTCCTTATGGGCTTACAGAAGCATCTAAGCAAAATTCCTGAGGCGTTTAATTTCTATTTCTATAAAATCCTATACTGTATTCCTCTTCACTCGCCACCCTTTCGCTTAAGTTTTCGTTCAACTAAACTACCTCCGTCTCCTTCCCCTGCTTCGTGAGAAAACACAAGTTTGCCTTTCTGAGCAGCGTAACATAGCGTTACTATTCAAGACGGGAACTCTGCTTGTGATGCAACAAGGAGATATATGACTGGATGCTACAGCACAGTGCTATTGAATTGGTCACTCGCACTGACACTTCGTTAGTGACAGCCGTTTTGTTGACCTCACGTTGTGAATCGTGAAGGCTGGTTCGGCAGCAAATAGCCTAAGCAACCAGGCCGTATCAACCATTCGTCGTTTATTCGAGGTCTCCTGTTCAGATCCAGGCATGGATGTCAGTTTTGCTGGCCGTGGTTTGTAGGCGCTTTCGCAAAATTGCGAAAAGCGATCGTTAAACTCGGCTCCCACTGGACGGATGGTCATGAAAATTGATATTTGAGGATTCTTCGAAAATGTGTCGAGAAAATTCAAGTTTGATTAAAATCTGACAAGAATAACGGGTACTTTACATGAAGACATATGTACATATATGATAATACGTCGCTGAATTCTTCTCAGAATTGAAAATGTTTCAGACAAATTTTGTAGAGAAAGTCAAAACACATATTTTGTGTTCAATAATTTTTTTCGAACATCGTGCCGTTTATGAGATAGTGTGTAAAAATGTGGTAGAGCCATACAGGCCACAGATGTCAGTATAATACGACGTAGAAAATGCGATTTGCATGCTGGATAACTAAGGCAAGACTACAGACACACACTCATAATATTTAATACTTATTGCTTTTCCACGGCAACAATGGTTACACGAAAACGCCTCAATGTTGCGTTACACGTACATTGCCTTTCGTGTTAATCTTCTTCCTCAGTCCCTCCAGAGAACCGCTGCCTTCCACGTCTTTTCCGTTTCATTATCCATTACTCCAGTCACTGGACGCAATATAGTTCGAGCTGCTACGGTGTCATTAAATAAACACCAAGTACGCATACCTCCAGCGCCCTTGACCGCCCTTTCTGTACCATATTGTCTCTTGTCTGATATCATCTTGTCCTCCTTTTTATTGATGTTGTATCGGCGGTTGAAATTCTGTTCTGTTGGATTACTCCATTTTGACACGTGCCAAATGTTTTTTTTTTATTTCAACGTTCTTTTAAAACGATAAAGTTATTTACCAACTTCACTTACCTAAATAATATACAGCTGTCTGACATGCCTGCAGATTGTGCTGAAATAAGTGTAGAAGAAAGACATCCACCCTACTTGTGTACTTCATATTTTATATACTGTTTGCACGGTTGTTCTTAGGAACCTGGCTGCTTTTTCCCACCCTGTTTTACTAGGCTTATATCATAAAAATGTTCTGCAGCCAGTCCTCGAAAAGTGATTGAGGAGGATTGAGTGATGGAGGGGGAGGACGTTGATGCTTGCCTGTTGATAGAATATTACGATCGGCGTAAGATATGAGTGACTGAATGCATGCTGAATTTTGGTGAGAAACCTCTTGGAAAACGGCCCTTGGAAGACTGAGAAATTGAAGGAAATGCACTACTGAATTAGATCTCAGCGAAATTGATTGTGAGGATAAGAAGTAAATGGAACTGGCCGAAAATGATTTCCAGTGGTGGTCGCTGGTATTAG
Organism: Reticulitermes speratus; assembly: GCA_021186555.1. NCBI lineage: Eukaryota > Metazoa > Arthropoda > Insecta > Blattodea > Rhinotermitidae > Reticulitermes > Reticulitermes speratus. The sequence goes on along the minus strand of JAJKFL010000003.1, from coordinate 30,074,592 downwards.
TGTTTTGTAACTTCGAGTTATAATACCAGAGAATTATTTACCAGTGTTCAGTAACCAACAAATTCACAAACATAAACTACTTTATAGTTCTTATTAATATCGATGCATTCCCCTACACGTGTTTCGGTCCGTAGACCATCTTCAGGGGGTAACAAGCTACTACACTTCACATCGCATGTTCAGCTTGTACCACTCCACACAACAGCACGCGTAACAACACGCTTATAATCACCAGCATATACAATACCATGATTCTGTGCATCAAGTGACAACGCTGCTATTTTAAATTTTGACTTTAACTTATACGATAAAATTATAAGTTACTATACAGTTTTACATATTTTACAAATTCAAATGTTTTATAACTTACTTCTGAGACAAGTGTGTTCTTCGGCACATTAAACATGCGATGTGAAGTGTAGTAGCTTGTTACCGCCTGAAGATGGTCTACGGACCGAAACACATGTAGGGGAATGCATCGATATTAATAAAAACTATAAAGTAGTTTATGTTTGTGCATTTGTTGGTTACTGAATAATAAGTGATAATGCACGGTGAAAGCAATATAAAATCAATATAAAAATATATTTACCAGTAGTTAGGTAGTTAAAACACACACACATTGTGTACTAGTCATAATAATGTGCGTATCCTTCCACACTCGACCCTGAAAGGACAGGACAGACGCACTCCAACACACAAGAAATGAACATGGAGTTATAGAAACTATGCCAGTAGTCACGTAAAATAACAACAAACAACCAATGCCACGGACAGATTACAAAGTTCTTATAACAAACAGGTTTTTATACTCCTACGAAAGCTTTTACATTTCTAACTGATAACTGTACATATCGTACTATTTTCAAGTGTTCAGAATATTTTACAAGTGATTTTATGACTGTCAACAGACTTTGTACATATTGTGAATCAGTTTTTAACATGTGAATAATAGGTAGCATAAGACAAGCCCCTGAAGATGGAACTTTAAAGTTCCGAAACACGTGTAGGGTAAGGGGAACTAGGCCAGAATAAAATTGGTCAATATAGTACATTCGTCGGTATTATTATTGATGAATGTGCGTACGTTCTTTCCTGGGCCATTGCTCCAAATTAACTGCAATCGCCGAAATCATGTCTTCTAAGCGTAGGGTGACTGGAGACAGTGCTGTTACTACTGATATACTCTTAGTAATTAACGATCGCAGATTCTCATAACGAGGGGGCATTCAAGAACGTAACCGCACGGTTGGAGAGGGAGTGGTGTGCGCATTTTGAATTCAACCTTACTCCACTTCTTCACGCAACATGTCGATGCATATGGCCATTCTACATCTTAGAATCAGTGGCAGTAAGACGATGACAGAGAAAGGGTCATAACCGCCCAAAGTCCGTGAAGATCCTTCTTTGACCTATTCGACTGTGAGACGAAGCTGTCGTACAGCAGTTGCCGTCTCATTGAATGCTTAAGAGACAGGTTATGAAGATGCGTGGCGTGGGGGGAACGGACCTTCGTACAGTCCACACCTCTGGTAGGTAAAATGAGGAGGAGGAGCCGGGAGGGGGGGGGGGGGGGGGGGAGTGCATCCACCTTCACAACTCAGACTAATAAAAAAAAGTAAAGCAATCCCATTACAGGCCTGGACAGGCCCTTAGGTTTCCAGGAGGTTGAGGCTCCCAGATATCCAGATAATCGGCACATGAAAGTGGTAAGGTTGTCAGCCCTACGCACTGGCCGCCTTTACCCCCAGAAAATATTCCTGGCACTCATTTCTGTTAGAGACTGTTAGGGCCATAGTGCGACCAATGACACCATCGGGGATCGAATCCGCGACCTTCCAGCTTGTAGCGCAATGCCTCAACCAACTGCGCCACCGCGTGCGCCCCATTCGGACAGTAATATACTTTATAACTGGTTCTGCACATTCAAGACCACTCAACTTTCGGACTTTGTCTATCCTCCAGGGTCTAAGAAACAGAAAAATAAACACAAGGTTTCGGAAAGAGGATGTTCCCTTCCTCACGTTAAGGTGTTGAGGCACTAACTCTGTTGGGTCCATTAGATAGCAACAGACCTAACTCAGTAATGCCCCCCACGCCCTTTTTAACTCAGAACGGAAACGTCCAGTTTTGGAAGTGTGGTTACTTTTTGAAACAGTGGGCGATGGTCAGCCAAATACCTGAGGGGTTCCAAGTGTGATATACCGTCGTCGGAATCCTATAGAATTAAATTAAGTTTTATATGTCGTGCCATTTTAACAGAATGGCCAAGGGGATTTCGATTCAAGGCATGCTTATCATCATTATCGTCTTCGTAATGGACCTTTATAGTTCAGTGAGTAAAGCGATGAACTGCCGGTTGTAAGGCCAGATTTCGGTTCTCAGATTCACGGTGGCTGTTTTGCTCTCGATCTTTACGTGCCTAGCGGCTACAGCACTCGGGCACAACGATCGTCCTAAACAATTGGAACCGCAGTGTAGGAGGGCGCTTGTACCTGGAATAAGATAACCGGAACATGAAGCTGGCAACTGACGTTTATCAAGTTTGCAGGTCAAGAATATGTTGAGCTTTACTTCCACTTACTCTGCACATCCGCACACTTTACACACCTAATTCAGTTGTCTACTGTTACACAGCCACGTTCATGTATCTCGCTGGCAGTGTTAAGAATTCGGATGGCACGCGGAAGGAAGACCACGCAGTTCATTCTGATAACCGGTACAAACCTAAGGTTACAGTGGTTTCCCTCAGTGCCTCGGTTAGCCTGGTAGCCGCGTAGCACCTTGCAGTATGTCGTCGACATTCTACATCCCAGTCTACTCACCATACATCAGGGGTCCACAAATTTTCTATAAATCTAGGAATCACCTCCAAACTCTAGGCGCCAGAAGGATGAAGCAAGCTAACTGATGACCCACAGTTCTGTAGTGACCTGTGAACCTCACTCTTATTTGACGCTTTCCATTTGCTCGGTGCATGTGAAGTAATAGACATATTCTACATATTTTTAGACGTAAGGTAGAAACTGTGGTGAATATGTTGAGAATATTAGGCGCCATCGTACAAAATATAGTCGGCCGGACAATCAGGCGACTGGGACTTACGCGCCCCTGCCACACGTTACACCATATTTTCACACATCTCATCCTATGCAGTTGATACAGAGTTGTTAGATGACCACCCTTTCAGTCTGCTATGCAATAAGGTTTCGCACTTAATGTTGTTGGTTTTGAACAGATTTTGTACGCAGTCGATCCAGTTAGATGCGCAGATATTCACTTTTAGTTGTCCCTGATACTCTTGCCTCTTCATTTACCATCAGCGTGATTGGAGTCAGTTTCAACGTTTGGGAGCAGCATTACCTCCAGTTTCTCGAAACTGTACGTACAACCGTAACTTGTGAACTGCAGTTCTGCGTCATGATCCGTCGTCCAGTTGAACTTCTACTGGCCACTTACTAATCCTGTATGAGATTTGATGTTTTTACAACATTGAGGATTTAGTTGTCGTCTGCATTATGATACCTCGTAGTCTTATGGGTGGTTGTCAAGTTTTGTAGGAACGTTTTGCTTCCATTTTCAAAGTAGAGATGTTGGGGATTCCTCCTTTCTTCTGGGTTATGACTCTGCGTCAGTCGGCATTCAGTTACTGACGTTATGAGACAGCGTTTTGTCCTTATCTTCAAGGGTCGAACTGTCCTAGAAGAACTTGCTTGAACTATCAGCATCGCCCAGCGTTGGTAAATACCAGTGATAATAGACACTCGTAAATCACACGACTGCAGTCTATACTTAATGCTTAGCGGTCCATTGGTGTCTCGAGAATGGGAATTTTAAGAACAGCGATTTGCATGAGGACGATCCCAGTGGCCGCGCGGTCGAAGGCATGGGTCTGCGGCCGCTCGCTTGCTGGGATTGCGGGTTCGAATCCCATCGGGGCATGGTTGTCTGTCTCTTGTGAGTGTTGTGCGTTGTCAGGTAGAGGTCTCTGCGACTGGCCGGTCGCGCGTCCGGAGGAGTCCTACCGAGTGTGATTTGTATAACCGTATGATCTCGAAACGTCGACAATGAGGAGGCTTTGGCCCATTAGGGCTATTGAGCTATGAAAAAAAACTGTATGACTTAATCATCATATTTATGTATTTATCTTTTACTTGATGTTACTTTCAATACCTCAGTTTGTCAGCGAAATTGTAGTGAACAGTGACTTGGAAACGGTGAGTTACGTAAGGAAGCAAACGTTGTTTACTCTATACAGTATTATCCCGACATTTTTCTTAAAGAACTAGAGAAAATCATGAAGAACATCAGCCTTTATTAGAACTCGGGCCCTCCCAAAAAGAAAGCAGAAATGCCACTCACAGGACCGAGACGTTCTGTGTTCGTAGTTATGAAGGTGCCGGAGTGTATCAACTGTCTTATAAGGTAACGGGAAATTTGTCCGTGTGCTTAACACACCGCCATGAAGCAGCACAGCCAGTAGCGTAGATAACCGGTCGGGCCCCCAGCGATTCAGTAATTGGCTCACCGGCATAATTATTAGCCAAGTTACCCTCAGATCTCGCAACCGGGGTCCCGAATACATTCTTCTGTCACAAGAAAGAAATCCAGCCCCAAACAACCCACACCAAATTTTAGTAATCTTTACTTTTGCGGTACCCGACGCCGCAGGGTCTGCTGGGACCTTATGTACGCCAATGCTTCCAGGCAAAGTTTTCAGTCTGAACCTCAACAGTAGACTGGAGTAGTGAGCTTCACGCTCTGGCCAGTATGCTCTTAGTAAAGACCTGCAGTGCCCATTATACAGACGGCCCCACGACCTGTGCCTTGTAAGTAGGGAGCCATCCAGTCCGTAACCACTCATTCCTGACGGTTATTGCACGCCTGCTGTTATCTGCAAGCAAAGCAAGCTAAGGCATCTCACTCCCTTCTTATTACAGGGCAGCATATCTTGAGCAGAACTATGGCAAGCAAGTAGTTTAAATTACAACATAGCGAACTGCCCCTACGCTGCTCTTCTGCTCTGGCCATACCAAAACTTCATCAATTCCTTAATAAAACAAGAAGTTGGGAAGGGTAGAAGACCCCTTGGGTCAGCTATGTGGGCGGTGGGGAGACTTCAGCTTGGTATAGTAACTGGACTTCTAAGAACATTGTGCACTGCTTTTGTCTCGTCTTGAGTAGCAAACTGAATTTACTTGGACTGGTGTAAGTGACACGTGAAGTGAAAAAAAAATGTTTCGCATTTCGAGGAACGTAAAAGAATTTTAATTATCTTGCATTTGTTGCAAATCGCATTGGGAATTCACCTATTCAGTAACTCCGTTTGCACCACGCAGTCTCATAAGGCCAGTGTTTGGCGTCTTCTAAATGTTGACCTCTAATAAGTGACGACAAAGCTGTAAGCGTCTGTGAGTGCAAAATGGCTCTACGATGGTGGCAGGAGTTCTTACGATTCCAGAATGGAAGGTTTGTGTCTTTATTCAGTATAATCGGGCCTGTATATACGGAAGAGTTAATGCTGGAGATTGATCGTGGGCCTAAATGAATGGTAAATACGTTCATACTGTGTACACTATGTTACCCAACATACTACCTGCTATATCGACACCTTCAGAACACCAAATGTTATTGCGTTGAATACGTTAACGATAACCATGTTTTGAAATGTGACGCCGTGTATTCAACGTTTCGGAGGAACCTGCTGCATCCACTATCAGGGCTGCAGACTGTCTGCTGGGATTGTGGAGGCAGCAGGTTCCTCCGAAACTTCGATATACATCATATATATATACCATACTACACGGCGTCGCACCCTATAAGTCGGTTATTTTCATACCCACAGCCTGAGAATATCAAATCTCACTTAGCTAAATACGTTGTTCCTGTATTTACTCCGGCCTCCCTGGATGGTCCGACGAGAGGGTGGTCGTGGTTGATGTCAAGACACTGTGCACTTTGTTTAGTGGGCATACCAAGAGTGTGGACAAGGAGCCAGGCCCCTTCTCTCATCTGTGGTTTTCAACAAAACAAAGTTTATATACGTTGATGCAAGCTCAGGCCAAGCTGATGGACAAATGTATGAAGTTCCTAGCCCGGAATTCACGAGGGACATTATGGTCCTTTTCTGGGACAAGTATCTTGTAAGGAATGTGGACCTACCGCTCAGCGTCTCTGCGTCAGACATGTGTGGTATCACCTTCAGATTAAGTACAGTCCGTTGGGCGGAGTGCAGGCGATTCTCTGGAATTCTGCATGAGAAATACTTGTTTTCAACATCAGGGTAGCCACTGTCTCCTCGTTGGTCGCGAATGTTGTATAATTACCATTACTTGGTATAGTAACTAGGCTACGGGCCGAACAACCGAGGAATCGTGGTTAAATTCCCGGCAGGGGCAAGAAATGTTTTCCGTCTTCAAACCCCAAACCGGCTGTAGGACCCACCCAGCCTCCTGTTCTATTGGTAACGGCGTTCTTTTCCCGGCTGCAAGATGGGCGAGACGTGAAGCTGACCACTCCCACCTAGCTCCGAGGTTAAGAATGAGTGGAGGTCTGCGCCCACCCTCCATACGTTTTCATGGCGTGCACAGGGGAAACTTTACTTTATTAATGATAATGTTCAGTAACATATAAAAAGGCCGATCCCAGTGGCCGCGCGTTCTAAGGCGTGGGTCTACGGCCGCTCGCTTACTGGGATTGTGGGTTCGAATCCCGCCTAGGGCATGGATATCTGTCTCTTGTGAGTGTTGTGTGTTGTCAGGTAGAGGTCTCTGCGACGGGCTGGTCCCTCGTTCAGAAGAGTCCTACCGAGTGTGGTGTGTCTAAAAAAGTGTGTGATCGTGAAACCTCGAAAACTGAGGCGGCCTAGGCCCCCAAGGGGCTGCCGAGCCAATGGGAAAAAGAACGTATAAAAAGGCAGACTTGCATTGTGTTTCCGAAAATGTGTTCGTTTACTTCTATCACACGTAGGTCTGTTTAGTTGGTTGTGACTTAGCCAGCCAATGCAGGACAGCGCAAGAGTCCCGTTCCGCTGCTATGAATGTACTGTATGTGTTTGCATTCCATTCCACTTGCAAGCCTTATTTTGTGTATCTGCTGCATACTTAACTCATAAAGTGTGTTGCAGATTTTAGTGAATTACTGATCCTAATTGTGGGAAACCAATAAAACAGTGCCTAATGATATATTTTGACTTCTGCGATTGGTCACCACAGTCTGTGTAGTTATGTGTGCTTTAAGGTATTGTCGTAACAGTTATTTCTATCACGTACGTACATAGGTACCTGCTGCAGACACTTCCATTACAGAGATGCAGAGTTAACTGCATCGTCTCGTTAGGTAGTGACGTGTTTGCAGAGAGGACTGCAGTTTAATGCAAGGGAAAGACATCATTGAAATAAATGTAGGGTTGTGTTGGCTGTGTGTGACTACCCTCATGTATGAATATAACTAGTAAATTAATGAAAAATTCGGAATTCAGTCTGTTGAAGTGATGTTTTTATAAGACTAAGACAAGTACATACGCCTAAAAGTTTTAATTATTTCATTAATTTATGAGTAGGCTTGTTGGAGAACTAAGTAATTGTAGACGATTCTGTTCTGTTACTCTCCATCAGGCTTGTTTCAAGTCCTGTAGTTTCACATTTCACTTTGTTCATTTTATTGGTTCTTGGCCCGTAGAGATGTGTCGTAATAGACACCTTTGTACGAAAGAAACGCAAGAACGTCGTATGGATAATATTTAAGTCTTCACATACGCATCTCGTCTAACTGTACTGTCGCTTATCTTATCACGTAACTGCCATTATGAGTGTCGTTAGAAGGAAGAGATGCCTATATATCAGTGTGTTTCGAAGTGTTTAATTTTTGTGCTCAAAATTTATAGTAGGGCTGTAGTTTCACTATGAACCATGAACTAAATAACAGGCCTATCTGACAGGCATGTTCTCCCCTCCACACACCCGAGTTGTTTAACAGGCGAACAGAACATTCAAGTTTAGTTCGTGTAGAACGGTGTCTCTGAATAAAACGTATGAAATGGATTGAGGGATGTCGTAGGTGACCACAAACCTTTGCTCAGCTCACCCCTTTCCTTTCCGCAACTTCTCAACATTTTCCAACTCCTTGAAACTTCTCTGTTCTGGTCTTCGTCTTCGTAGTAACATCCCTCGTACCACTCGTCTCTCCCTTATACCAACTCTCCCGCCGCATCTCATCCACCTCCTACCGTTTTCCATCCTACATTTACAACAAGCAAGAATTCCATTCCTTTAGGCTATTAATGTCCAACTGTTAGGATCTCAGTCAGAAAGAGATGGCTGTAGTTTCGAAGTAACCTAGTAGTATTTGCTGTTCTGCACACTGGGAAATGCTGCATGTTCTACATCACTTTCACAAGTTCTGTATTCGTGCTGCCTCCGGAAATGTGTCTTGTTACTCTATTCCGGCCGGCCTACTACGTGTGCTGCGTAAGTATATAGGCCTGCTACGACAGACACAGAGAAGGGACCGCGAGCCATAGTTGCATTGGAGCACTGTGTCCGTTACTGCTATGACGCTGCACTGCGCCTAACGTTACTGTTCTCAGTTGTTTCTTTCGCATGGCCCAATGAAATTCACAGAAGGCTGCATGCAGGCTTAGCTATTTTTCGGAATACAGAACCTCATTGAGTATAGAAACTAGGGTGACTGGATGGACGACCGGAGGCTCTGTGTTCGATTCTTGGCAGGTACACAAATTTTTCTCTTCACCTGTTGTGAAGCCCATGTAACTTTCCTTCTAGTGGGCAGTTGGAATAAAGCAGACCATTCACCTCCTTCTGGTGGCCAGGTTAACGCATGGCGCTTTACCTCCACACGCCTTTATTGTCACAGTGCTTAACCATAATTATTCATACGGACAACTTTACGTTTACATTTAATGATGACACATTTACCGTCATTCTGTCGAAATTAAGGATTGTCGAGACCACAAAATTTACCAGGCTTGTACTTTGAGTTTATGCAAGAAAATGAACTATGATGAACGCTTTTCAAAAGTAAATAGAACTAATAAGGTTAAGCTCTAATTCCGATGTATAAGTACGAAACTATAATAGGATGTGTGTAATTCGCTGGATTAAATATGCTGTAGAATTCGTTTTAGAACCTGGTGCTTTGCTTAATGGGAATAATAATGATGCTGTATCGAGTATATTATTATAAGTGGAAAAAGCTGCGTACAAATAGGACACGCTTTCAGAAAAATGCGAGGTAGGCTTACCTGTTCATTGGACGTACATGATTGAATACTGCTCAATGCTGAGTCTGCCAGCGTACTTTGACGTTTTTAAAACGCGTTGCTTGCCTTTCTTGAGATCTAATTACTGATTCCATTTATTGACAAGCTGATTATTACTGACCTGGTCAAAAAATTCTCCACCTTCCATGGAAGTCGGAAGTCCATTACTATGTTTACACACCGGAAATTGCAAGAACAATCCAGTCGCCACCATCATACTCTGATCAACTTCTTGCTGTTTGATTTTCCGATTTTAAATTTGTACAGATGTATAGTGTGCTTAATGCGTGTTGTATGTCCAGCCCATCTCATCCTTCATTTGGCCATCATAATAATATTGTGTCAGGAATATAAGTTATGAAGCCCCTCATTATGCAGTGTGTCTGTCTTCCTGTTACTTCCAGTCTCTAAAGCCCAAATTCCTCTTCAGCATGCTGTTCTGACATACCTTCATTCTGTAACAATATTTAGTCATATACCGCCACTGTACACAAAATTACATGTTAGGCTATAATTTATTTACAGTTCTGTTTTAAACATGTTTCGATCTTAAAAGACCTTCCTCAGGGAAACAGTATTAGAACACTGGAGCATTACTGAAGGTTTTAACATTAATAAAATACATTTATTCACATATTATGACACATTCCAACTATACTGTGTCAGTACACCGTCTGTGCAGGTCGAATATGCTAAACTGTAATAGGAAATATTTCCGTTAGGTTCCTTGGAAATTGTCTTAAAAATGGTTACACCCAACAGGTATGATGCATGAAAATATCGGTAACTTATATAAAGAATTTCCGAGGATTGTAACGGAAATGTTTCGTATTATACTGTAGTGTAATTTTTTAAAACTGCAACAGAAATGTTTTAGAATTTTTTTCTTCTTAAGATAATTTCAACCTGCATAGCTGGTGTATTGATACAGTGTTATTGGAACATGCGATAGTTTGTGTACGAATGTATTCTGTTGATGATAAGACCTTCAGTAATGCTTCACTGTTGTAATACTGCGTTTTCCTGACGATGGTATTTCGAGACCAAAACAAGTAGGTAATGGATGTGTAAACAAGTGACGGTTTGACATGTAATTATATGTACTGTGGTGGTATGTTGCTGTAAGTTGTTATGCAGTTTGCACACGGTGTATAATGAGTACATAAGAAACCCCCAAACTCCATTCTACTCTTGGGATGGAAGGCCAAATTTGTTACCCAGGATAATAGACATCTCAACTAACAGATAAAATTGTAATTCTGTATATTTTAGTCTTCAAGATTTTAGTTAGAAGGTGGGAGTCATTTAGTGATGTGTACTTGTTGGAAACCATTTGAGCGCGGAAATTAATTAATTTTTCCTTTTAATATATTGTGTAACACATTCAGTAATTTATCTTTTAAACAGATTCTTCTGTAACACATTCCGTAATTAATTCTTTTAACACATAGTTCTGTAACACATCAGTTTTAACCTATTGTTTTGCAAGGCTTTCATTATGTAAAATATTCTCATCTTTCAGTTTTTCTGAAATGCTAAATTTTAATTGTGCATTAATAACGACATTTCAGTGTTCAGTGTTGAACACAGTCTTTAATAACATTTGAGAGGGGCGGAAGTTCGTAGGCAGTGTGTATATGTGATAAGATGGGTCATTGTTTCACGGAAACCTTGGCTTCTTCCTGCTACTCCTTAGCCTCTCCTTCATCCACGGTTGATAGCGGGATGTGTCCTTTTCCTGCGTTGCTATCTCCACACTGCAGTTGCCAAGGTTTCCTGTCTCCGTTTTGACGCAATGGCCTGTCAGCCGCTATACCTAGTAAACAGATAGATATTCTAGACCATGCATCAACTACAAGAGACCACTAGTATTTCCTGTTGCAAACTTAGAGGGTAGTTTAAAGTGAAAGCGTAAGGGAAGGGGTGTTTTTCGTAATGATGCTAGTCGTAATGCTAGAAATGGTATGTGGTCGGTTTTGGGAGTGAGCTGGCCACATCTTAGTGGCAGGAATTGGGGCGAGTTTCACAATAAGGCTAAATACAGTTTCTGTTTATATCCGTGGAAATAGTGTTCAAGTAACAGCGCTGTTCATTGCGGTACGTATTTTAGTAGGGAATGAAGGTGCAGGTTGTGTCCTGCATTAAGAATCAAATAAGAACGGATACCTGATTTCATGCACGAGAGTAGTAACTCCGTAAATCATTTCGAACCATTCGTATGTGTTTACAAACACAGACCGGTAATGCACAGTAAACTGGGAACACTGCTAAGGTTTCTCGAAATTTGTGTGATTTTTTGTCTCGCAATAAGGAAGTGTAAATTTAGTTATTCTGCAATTAGTACTCTACATAGACGGCGACCGCTTTCTTCCCAATTGTAACCTACTCATCAAACGATTTTGAACTTCTGTTTTGTTCCTCATTGTACAGAGTGTGTTCTTGGAAAAGTATCGTTAACCTTTTAAAGCCTACTGGTTACTTGATGCACCAACAGGTTTAACATTCAAAAATTGTTCATTCTGCCCACACAGTAGTTATGTTTTTTGTGTTTATCTCAGAGCAAACAGCGACTTTTCGCTGTTTGCTCTGATCAGTTTATGTTGTAGGCCTATAGGGCAAAAGTGTTTTATATAACATAAACTGCTTCGTTTTTATAACCGAGATCAAAAGTGTCTACCGCGCGGTACGTACTGGGTCTTTAAATAAAACAGTTTACGCTTCGTCTTTAAAGGGTTGAATAACCTATGACTTAGAAACAGGTGCGTGTGTTTTGGCAGGAATACAACTGTTCGCGTCGTTTCGTATGTCGTTCATGAAACGGCAATTTGTCATAACCCACACATTTCGTCAGACTAATATTCCCTCATTACTAGACAACTGGGTTACAAGCGCACCTTCTATCAAAATGTTGTGTCCGCAAGAAATTGCTTATCCATCTATTTTCGTAAAAACGTAACATGCTTAATTAAGTGTTGGTCTATTGGAGATCGGTCAAGTTTTTTCTGTCTCCTGTAAAATTATGTATAGGTGGGTTAAGACAAATTGCTCTTTCATGAGCGATACGTAACGGTTAATAGGCTTACCCCTTCTGAAAACGACGCTGTAAATGACACGATGAGCGCTACTCCCCGACTGTCTTTAACCCTATGTGCCCTTTTGATACGAGGTCGTTTTGAAGTTGATCTCAGTGCTAGTTGCCGCGCAGCCTTACTCCCTGTGTGTTCAGGAATCTGGGTGGTACATGTGTCGCTATTGTAATGACAGGAATGGGTGTCGTAATTAGGATGAAGCGCTTCCTTCATTGGAGTCGCCTTTATCAGACAGTGCAAGACGCAGCAAACTGGACTTCTCTTCCTCAAGACGTTCTGTGGAGCTAATGGGGAGGATACTTAGTGCTGATCCCTCATCCCTTTCCTCTCCTACGGTCAACTTGAGAGCGTCTCCTATTTGGAATGAAGAAGATTAGGTCAGTGTATCACAAGCGGACGGTCATTCAGTAACGAAGCCGAAGAGTGTTGCAGATGTCTGTATGTGCAGTAATGATTTGTCATCTTGAACGCACGAGGCCGCTACCCATGTTTAACTGCAACAAAGTGTCGCGGCACAGTGCTTCTGTTTTTTTTCCGACATGAAGACCCACATTATCTTCAACTCACAACACAGTCCAACAAAATGCACTATATTGTTCCCAGATATTTTATATTACAATTTCACGTTGAACACTGCTACATGTTTCGATCCCGTAGGATCTAAATTGTCTTAATAAGTATAGTCCGAGCTTTTCGGTAATTCGAGACAACCTCGGTCACGTTCTCCTCTAAATATCGACACTCTGCTCTACCTTGAAACGTGGCATTACCGCGTCTCCCCCCTTCCCAACGCTTCCGTCATCATAATCGGATCATTGCAGCTCCAATGACAGAAGGAACGGAAATGGACTGCGGCACGCTGTACATGTCAGTGACAGTTCAGAAGTTACTGTCACAACCTGAATAGTAGTATCCATGAAAGTATAATTTTGGCTGCAAAATTTGAGGTTCTAACAGCGACGTTGTTGAAGATTCGAGTCTTCTGGGATTTGCACCATGTCGACTGGTAACTATTTACCGATGTTTCGAAGGTTCAAGTGGTCCAACTTGACTGCTTGGCCCTGAAGTTGAAGGCACTACAATCCTTCTAAGCGTCAGTATCTATTTAGCAGTCGACACGGTGTCATATCCCACAATAAATGTCTTACATAATTTTCCCTGTTGTTTTGGAGGGCTATGAAACTTATAGGCCTGCGGTGTATGATGCTTCTAAAGGAAGAAAATAGGTTGGGGATGTTTGTAACTGTGAGGAGCCGACCTTACAAGTAACCCGAACAGTAATTATTATGACAGATATTCCCAGACAAACTTAATTTGCTGTTCAGACAGCCATCTTTGTACTCGGATGTTGCTGCATTAGACTATAGTGCTGCAGCGGAGATTGTTTGGACCTAACAGAAATAAGTAGCAGGAACATGGAGAAAATTAAACGGACGAGGAGGAGCTTCATAATTTGCACTCTTTGGCTGATGTTACAGGGACCATCAAAGCGAGGAGAATTAGATAGGCTGCACATGTAGCTGACATGGAGTGATGAAAATGTATATACAGTTTTATACTGAAAACAAGGCCGTGGATGGAAGAATAGGCCTATTATTAATAGAATTTAAACTTGTATGGCTTAAGGGTGTGCTCTGATGTAACCGTTTTAATGGCGAACTTTTTTGAATTGGGTAATGAACCTTTGCTTACATAAAACTCCGGAAATTTATTTAATCGTTGAGCCACTGTCAGTTTCTCAAAAACAATTCTGCTTAAGAACTTTATTGGCTCCATAAGGAAGACAGCAGTAAGTGTGAAGGCCTAATTAAACGTGAAATTCCTCTTTTCTTATTTTATGTTGTATGTACCGTGTATTTTATCATGAGTAAGTCAAAATCAGTACACTACACTTCATTGTACACATAACACACAACGCCACAGGACGCGATCGACAATAGAACAACAACACGCTTGTATACATGGCCAACAACCTATTTTTTAAAAACCATTATATGTTTTAAATACCAATATCGCTCCATGTAAAACTATTTGTATATATGTTTTATATTCTGAGTTCATATTTCATATTTATCTACAATCACTACTTGACATGTATGCATTATTGTTTTTAATTTTTAATTTTATTATTTTATGCATCTGTATCTTTCAACACTGTGAGCGGCGTAAAATATTTCTACTGTAAAACCAATTATTGTGTGTTTGAATGCAATAAGTACTTGAAGTTCCTTGATAATACCCCCTGAGGATGGAAATTTATTTGCCGAAACATATGTAGGGGTTGTAAATACATCTTATACTTGTTAATAATCTTGTGCATTTGTTGGTTTTGACTTAAACTCAAAATTCGTCTTGTCTTTTTACACAGTTTAGTATTCTTTAGCTGGCATAATGTAGAGGCAACATAAAGGCATACATTTTAACAGGCACTCTCAACCGACACGGATAGTGTGTTGCAGCATTAACCTAAGTTTTTATATTTACGTGGTAGATGCTAATGTAGTGGATTTAAGCACACCACCACAGCGAAATGGACGTAAAACATGGAAAATTTTCCGCTTTGCCGTGCATTTAGTTAAGCCAGAAATGTTTTATGCTGAGATGACCAACACCTACACGTATACAGACATAACATGCCTGTCGATGCAAACCAAACCTAGCGCCGTTAAGATACGGGGCACACCCGTACACATAATTTCTAGTATAGTATAGCGCTCGGTTATGGTGTCGTTGCTAGGATGCTACAGTTTAACACCAATCTCAAAATCACCGTCCAATTTTAAAAAATTTCTGCTATTTTCAGTGTGATTATTCCTGCTCTCCATTATATTTCGGACGCGTGCGGGGTGGCCAGTCCATCTTTATGTGTGTTCCTGTAGTCGTGCTTTATGTATAATCATGAGTAGTTCGAATTTTTACAGACTAATAATTGTCTTTTTTGTACTTTTCACCATTATTCGGGTGATCAAATCAAGAAGAATGAGGTGGGCGGGGCATGTAGCGCGTAGTGGGGGAGGGGAGAAGTGCATACAGGATTTTAGTGGGGAGACCTGAGAGAAGGAGACCACTTGGAAGACCCAGGCGTAAGTGGAAGGATAATATTAAAATGGGTCTTCAAGAAGTGGGATGGAGGGGCATGGACTAGCTTGATATGGCTCAGGATACGGACAGGTGGCGGGCTCTTGTGAATGCGGTAATGAACCTTCGGGTTCCATAAAATGCGGGACATTTCTTGACTACCTGACAACCTGTTAGCTTCTCAAGAAGGACTCTCCTCCATGGAGTTATTTAGTTAGTTAGTTAATTAGTTAATAATTATTTTCTTCAGAAGCCAGTTCCATTCTACCTGATTTCTGTGAATAATTGCATTAGGCCTACGTGTATTTTATTTTCTAAATCCGTAACTCCAAACCACGAAGAAGATATTTTGAGGTCAAGGATTTTTATCCGGCTCAAAGCTTCTAAGTTAACAACTTTTGTAACCGCATTAGAAAGCATGTGAGAGGCTCATTTGTCTTCAGCCCGGTGGGTATCGAGTGCGTTTAGAAAATGTGATTAAAAATTCTTAGCGATTTGTCACTGCGGACAATATGTTACGGAAGTCCCGTAGCTTTGTGTACTAGCTTGTTACAGTAATGCCGTATAAAACTGAACTGAACTGTTCTGATCTGAGCTCTCTTGGTGTCGGCCGTTCTGTAGTGGCAGAGAGTGATAGGACACTGCCCTGTGACAGTTATACTTACACGAGGGCTAAGCAAAGGATTTCTAGACTCCGAGTTTACAGTTGCTGCAGGGACGAGACTAAAGACGAGGAAACTGAACTGTGAAAGGGAAGGGAGAGGAGTGGGAGGAAGGATGAATTTTAATTTGCGTAATTCATCTAATGCAGTTCAGGTATGCATGAGTGCTCCCTTGGATTGTCCTATGGCCGTTATACTTGCTGTAAGCAGTTAAGAGCCGAAAGGGTAAAGGCTTGAGGGGGGTCTGCATTACTATGGGTATAAGGGTTGATACGAAATGTTGAAGGTGGGTGAGGGTGGAAGTGAAGTGAAGGGTTTACAATACCAAGCTGGGGGAGGAGGAAACTCAAGTATAATGGTCCACGAAACAAGGAGATGAAGCACCTCTGTAAATCTTCAGAGCACAGTGTCTGTTGTTGGTGGAAAAGCATTCCCGAATAACTATAGCATGTCTTGGGAATTTTATAACTTTACTGTATAAAATTCATCATACTGATGTCATTTCTTTACTATTATAGACAAATCCGAAAACGCTTGATATACGTGTTGGTGGTTAAATTACATTAATCATTAGTGTGAATTGGTTTGACCATTAAAAGTTTTAGTCTTTATAATAGCTACATAACATCCGCCTTAATGATAAAAATTTCTGAATTTTGCCCACATGGTGTGTTTATATGTTTTATATGGTTCTGAGAATAAACAGCGATTATTTCTTTATAAAACATGATCTTTATAGTGGAGAGACAGCGTGTTCTGTGTGAGGATAGATAGGCCTATGAATAGTTGCATATCTTCTACATGAATTTCGAGTTTTAAACAGGCCGTTGCCGTGGCTCAGGTGTTTACTCGCCGGTCTGTCACCACGGAGGCCCAGACTCCATCCTGGGCCGGTTCATGTGGGATTAGTGGTGGACAAAGCGGCACTGGGACGGATTTTTCCTTGAGTACTTCGGTTTTGAACTGCCAGCAATACTCCACCAGTGGCCCTTGTTCATCATCATCTTAGTACTGCTATTATCAGAAAGACAAATTTATGGAGTCAGAACACATTGCACGTTTGGGAGCACTGGATAGGTCAACACTTTTGCTTTATATTTCAGGCATTTAGGAGTTAATTTCAAATTCTGTTTCAGTACTTTTGTGATAGAACTATCATAGCAGTGTACTCGTATATAAGATTCAATTTAGACCAATGTAAACCCTGACGTTATTTAAGTCAGGGGTGCACAAATTCTGTACCGTGGAATCTAATATTTGTGGGTCCTGAGTGTGGAACTTGCTTAATGCCTTCCTTCTGGCACCTAGACGTTTGAGGTGGCGCCTATATTTTTGGGGATTATGTGTACCTTTGTTAACCCCTGATGGTAAGTCCGTGTATTCCTGATGCATTGAACCGGGAAAGGTCAGGTTGTAGGACTGATAGTAAAATCCTGGCAACGGATTACAAGTATGGATGCCGAAGAACCGGTAAGGCAGTGTTATGAACGACAGAAAGGAAATGTGGGAGCGAAAAGTTGGGCTAAGGAGCTGCAGATGGAGCTGGACAATGTAGGATTAATATTTTTATGGTTGAATGAATGGGGGTGTAATTTAAGAGAATTAATTAAACTGGTGAATGAAACATGTAATGATATGGAAAGGTAGAACGCTGTGGCTGAAGTGTCGGAAAAGATTTCATTAGCATTTATGAAGCACGAATTTCAGTTGGGGCAAGAAATCATGCTTAGAATGTTGTACCAGGAGGGAAGGAATGGTTCCTAATAGGAGTGTGGAAATGTAAATGAATTGCAAGAAAAATAAACGGAAGTTGTCGCTTGCGTTTAGGCAAGGAGGATGTCAAGCGTGTATTGTTGAGCTGTCCAGAGAAAAGCAGATGAAGAATTGAATTCTTGAGTAAAAGAAATGGTTGGACATGAATGCAGATATAGCCTATAGGAAAATGTTAAGCTGTACAAATAAAAGCGTGTGTTTGAAATTTAGGTGGCTATTGAAACAAAGTAAAAAGCATGGGTAAGTAAAGTAAAATTAAAGTAAGCTTAAATTAGGTGTCTAATATTTTTTTTTCCAATGGTTCGACAGCCCCTTGGGGGCCTAGGCCGCCTCATTTTTCGAGGCTTCACGATCACACACTTTAGACACACCACACTCGGTAAGACTCCTCTGGACGAGTGACCAGCCCGTCGCAGAGACCTCTACCTGACAACACACAACACTCACAAGAGACAGACATCCATGTCCGCGGTGGGATTCGAACCCACAATCCTAGTAAGCGAGCGGCCGCAGACCCACGCCTTAGACCGCACTGCCACTGGGATCGGCGGTGTCTAATATAGGAAGGACTATTACTGTGATAACGCGGTGTTAATCGGTTGGCAGTCCCAACAAACTATATAAGTTCGGAATTCAATAAACAATAACTACTACTACTACTACTACTACTACTACTACTACTACTACAGCAGGGGTTTTCAGAAAGAATTGAACACTTTCAAAAATTTTTTACTCAGTAACTGAGCATCATATGAACAATAGTGTGCACCGAATTATAGAGCTACCCTTATTTTTTTTTCAAGATTCTGGCGCTTTAGTTATACGCATTTTTGCCACCAGCGGGCACCAGTGTTTATTGTCGCGGCTGTAGTATTTAATTCTTTGTTAATCATCGTGTACTGCTACTACTACTGCTGCTACTACTTAAACATAAGGACTATAAACTTTCCTTCCCTCGTATTATTACTGATGTGATGCTATTTGAAAGCACTCTTTCAGCTGATTAGTCGTATATCGTTGAATGGGGTAGGTAATATTTGTGCAGCTGGAAGTATTTGGAAGGGCACATAATGGGAAGGAGTTATTGCTGCAAAACGACCAGAAACCGACTTGGTTATACTCATTTGTTACTTATTGTGGCTTACATCCGACGTGGTTGTACTGATTTTTTTAAATTATTGTTGTTTTCATCCGAAGCTTTTATTCGTAAACTTTTAGTAACAGTAGACGGACTGGACGTCCGCATTTCGACTCTCAGCACGGACTTGTAACCATTTTGTCACACTGCTTTCGGAATGATTCTGAAAAATGTATAAAGGAAGTTGTAACTCGAATTTAATCACTCACTTCTCCCTTCAGCCTGGCCTCTGTCAGATTTGCCTCTGTGATGCTTAGTCGTAGACGGGATTATGCTTCTGCACCCTGACGTGTTAAACACCTTTAGTACCACCAAATGTTAATATTATAATTGGATGATATTTTCTTCAGATGACAAACATTCTAGGTCCGTAGGCCTCGTGTAGTTTACGCTTCAGTTCTCAAGTTATTAATGTTTTTAAGTAGCGGTAAGCGTTGCCTATCCAAAGACACATGGTACAACACTGCTACAATCCGTACAATATTGCACTACACAAACACTATAACTGCTGTGGTAGCAATTGTTTCAGTACGGTACTTAAACTCAAAGGAGGCAATGAAACGTTCAATTTTAAGTGTTCAGTATTGAGTAAGCGGTGAACTGTTTTAAAACAGTGACAAAATCAACATGTTTATATTGGTCCAGTGTTGATTGTTTTCGCTGATCAGGCGTTGGTAGGCTGAGATAAAAAGAGACTTTTAGACTCGGTCATAGAAATAGAATAGAATGTCCGAGTTTGCTAGACAAATATTTCAACTTTATAACGTGAGAAGTTTTGTGGTAGTTAAACTCTAATTTATGTCTTCTGATCCCCCTTTCTTTCCACCCTTGAAATAAAAAGAGTTTAATCCACCTCTATAACGCTTCTTCTTTACTTTCTTTTCTTACTTCCGTCTTTCTCTTCCCCTGTGCTACGTCTTCATTGCAAGCATAAAGCCAGTAGCTTCTTTAAGCTGATTATGAGTGTAAAACGCAAGTAAGCCTGTGATATTTATGGTTCCTACATGTAGTATTCAGCCAACCATTTCGATTGTTGGCTCACGCTTTTGCTTTGCAAATTAACTGTGCCATGTAGCGGAAGGCCGTGTTGACCGATACGTGCATAAATGACTTAACGCTCTGTGGTTGATAGAGTGCTTCAAGGGGCTTGCCGGTCCAGCTTTTGGAGAGTAAGAAGCCATCTGTTTTAGCATGAGACAGCTGTGGTTCTTGTGACCACTTTTTTGGGAGGAAAAAAAAAGTGTTTTCAAATATTGCTAATAGGCTGCTCCTAAGCGCGCGATGTTGGAGTCAGTTATGCTTATTTTCTTCCCTGTAAATCTAAACTACTGTACAACTTGCTTGCAGTTTACTGAATGTCATTTTCCGTAAATATATAAATTCCACCCTACAACCTGCCATGAAGGCACAGAGGGGGAGTAGAGGTATAGCTCTACTCTTTTTTAACCTCGGAGCTAGATGTGGGTGGGTGGTTAAGGCCACACCCTGACCGCTTTACCCCCGGAAATGACCGGGTCCCCATTGTATAAGAGGCTTGGTGGGCCCCAGGGCCGGTCTTGATGGGTGCGGAAAATTCTCCCCTACCGGAATTCGATCCCCGCACCGTCCAACCCTTTGCGACGCAGGCTAATGGCGTCGAATTGTAGAGCGATTGGTGAAGAATGAATTGGAAAGGGTGTGGAAGGAAGCAGTCGTGGCCGAATCTGAGGTAACTTACTGTCCCGGCATTTACCTCGAAGGACTGAAAAAAATAACGAAAAATATCTGTCAGGATATTCGGTCTTGCGGTTGATATTCGAACCGGGCACTCCAAATTACAAACCAGAAGCTTTAGATCCGTCGCTGTAATCCATATTGGAGTGATTCTATCATAGGAAATCGGAACAGGCACATGCTTACGAGGAAATAACACGATGCAGCATGATATGAATGCTTGACAAGAAACTGCTCTGAGACAGGAGATGGGTTGGGTAGTGAGGAATGTACCTACAGCCATAGAAGTCGACCAGTACAAAGTTTTCGGGATAAGTGAATATTCTTATTATTATACGGTTTTTTTAAAGAAGGGAATTTCAAGATATTTTGTAATAAACACACACGTAATGATAGCTGCAAACAAATGGTGATGACAAGTTTATCAACTTCGAACCATTAATAGGCTAAGATGCGAAAATGGAAATTACGTGAAAACTGTGTGCATGAAATGAAACTTGCAGTGACATAAACTGACATCTGCAGTTACATAAATTGCAATGCAGCAACATGAATTGAAATGTGCTGTGACATAAACTGAAACATGTAGTGCCATAAACCGAAGGATACTGTGACAACTGAAAAATGCGTCGACTGAAACTGAAAAATACAGTGACAAATAAACGTGCAGTATCGTGATCTGAAACATGCAGTGACGTAAACTGAAGTCTGCAGTTACATAAATTTAAAGGTGCAAAGACATAAAATGAAAGGTGCAGTGTCATGAACCGAAACATGCAATGACATAAATTTAAACATGCAATGACAAATTGAAACATGCAATGACATAAATTTAAACATGCAGTGACATAAATTTAAACATGCAATGACAAATTTAAACATGCAGTGACATAAATTGAAACATGCAATGACATAAATTTAAACATGCAGTGACATAAATTGAAACATGTAGTGACATAAATTGAAACATGCAATAACATAAATATAAACATGCAATGACATAAATTTAGACATGCAGTGACATAAATTGAAACATGCAATGACATAAATTTAAACATGCAGTGACATAAATTTAAACATGCAGTGACATAAATTTAAACATGCAGTGACATAAATTTAAACATGCAGTGACATAAATTGAAACATGCAATGACAAATTTAAACAAGCAGTGACATAAATTTAAACATGCAGTGACATAAACCGAAGCATACAGTGACTTAAATTGATATATAGCGTGATAAACTGAAGAAGATATTTCCATCATCTGATACATGCACGTACATGGACTGAAACATGTTGACGTACTGGAACATGTGACATCATAAACTAGGTCTAATTGACCAATCATAATGATTCCGATTGATTCTTTGTTTAACTACGTTTTTGAACTGAAACTGTTATGTTGCTTCGAATGTTTAGATGAAGAATTGAAATGAATGTGATGAGATACGGCCTTAGTCCGTTTTAAGATATCCCAGGATGTGTTGTAAGAGGGAAGTTATGAAAACCGCACAAAAGCCCACAATATTCGCCCAAACGATTCCACTGCAGTGCCCAGTAGGCCTAGTTAAGTAGAAGAAACCGTAGATATTTTGAGCTGACAATTTCCTGACGCCAGAGACTAACATCAAACGTGTGACTGGTTTAATTCCTCGACAGTTATGAAATAGTATCTTGCGTGCGCTCTGTTTTATATCGCCAGTACCGACAAAAAAGGGAATTTAGAGGGAAAGAAGACAAGAAGCCCTGCATAATGTTAAGCCGAAAAATTGCATCTATTGGAGGAGAGGTTACTGATCTTGTGCGCAGCTTTGAGTTTGCGTTACAGGGTGGATACTATATTGGAATTAAGTATTTAAATGGAAACATATGTCACTCTTGGTACCGGTAGTTAAAAGTTGATAAAATCCTAAGTTGATTATAACTGTGTTACACCCCTTATCACCCTCTGGTTCTAAGAATATGCAGGAAGTGCTTCGCCAAAGTTACGCGCTTATCCCCAGAATGACTGTTATTAAAATTTATGGTGGTTGTCAATTCCTTTAACCGACTTTTAAAGGGACTAGTGAAGTGTTGCTGGGGAACTTCAGTGTGCCACCCACCTTGTGCTTTATCTGAGGGGATTAATGCCGTGATAGAAAGAGTCTGCAGTTTGAAGGAAATGTGCAAATGTGGTATAGAACAAATAAGGTTCGGCAATTCATGGATCTCACTTTTAGAAGTTGCATATGTACTACATTTTATCATAAATATCTTGCACGTTTGGAAACAATTGTTTAAACTGTTGTGTATATTGAAGATGGAGGCAGCAGTTTTCCTCGAAACAAATGTAACCTGTCCTCCGAACTACACTGCGTCATGTCCCTGAAGATCATATTCTTAATCTCAAATGGTAAGTGTATGTAAAGAAATCAAGTCTTTGTTCTTCAGTTTGTGGGACACCTAAAATTGCCTGGGCCGTGTCACAAATTTCGTATTTTTTCTTGTTCATTGCACTGACCGGGTTTGCTTGGGCTTGTCTCTTTCGTTACTCATTATAGAATTTGGGTAAAACGTCAGGATAAATAGCTATAGAATAAGGTTTTGTTTACACCAACTATATTTACTGGATCAAATTCCATGCGTTGTATTTACGGTGTGAACCTGTAATTTCAGGTCCATGGATTTTACTTGCACGTTTCGCGGTATGGTTAAGCTTGTAATGCTGCGTGAATACACATTTATGGCTTGAACTTTATATTTCATTTTTATTTTCTCAAAGTGATCGCCAGGAACCTCAGACGTGAAATCTGGAACGCGGCTGTGTCTAAAATTTGTAACATAGGTGAGATAAAATGACAGGAGGATGGAGAAAATTACTTAACGAGGAGTTTCATAATTTGTACCCTTAATAGGTTATTATTGAGGTAATTTCTTCGCCAAGAAGACATGTGAATGAGTGGAGGTGTGGTTTCACGTATTCTTAACTTCGGCAGCAGATGTCTCTGCTGCTCATATACCGTGAAAAGAGCCCCCAGTCAGTCTGGACGCTTTAGAGAAGAGAGGCCGAAAATCAAGCTCCGATTTTTCTATCGTTAGCCTGTAGCCCCCTAGCTTTGGTGACTAAGATACCACGGCTTCGAACCAGGTAGAGTTAAAGTGATCAAGTGAAGAGGAATGTGATGTACAGGACGTACAGTACGCATGGGAGAGACGAGAAATTTGTCCAATAAAACAGATAACCTTACGGGAGTAGTCCATTTTGGAGGTACATGACGGGATAACATTAAAATGCATCTTAAAGGCGTAGGGTGTGAAATTGCATACTGGATTCAGTTGACTGAGAATAAGATCTAGTGTCCGCGCTGTTTTGAACAGAGTCCACCAACACGGCCTATTTCTCAACAGGTAAGCTGTTAGCAGTTTGCAAGGACTTTGTTCCGTGCACTTAGCGACAACTGTCATTTGGTACTGTGGTGTTTTGTACATACCAAACTCTGATTATGATAACGGTAACCGTAGTTGTGTATGAAACATTTATGATGGTGGTCAGAAAAGAAAGAAATTACATGGAAAGAAAGGTGCTATAGGCCCTACTTCCATTTTACTCATCACAAATGCCACGTGGTCTGTTCACTGTAATATGACAAGAATACTTTCATTCTCCTTATATTAGGCACCACATGTTCAATACGATTTGTGTTCATGTCTGAAATTTCGGGTAAATATTCAGGACGTAAAATTACGAAATGTAAAGTTTTATTAATTGAAGCCATATTTATTTATGTTCTTGCAATAATTTATAATACGCCAATGATACGTGCATCGACAGTGTGTCCAAATATAGTGTCATTTTGGGAGAAAAGTAAATTCAAATTATGCTATGGACTTCCCGTGTGGTATATTTCGCGAACTGACAGAGTGCTGTTTGATTGTTTTTGCCGAACAAATCCTTCACATGAAAGACGTTAATCATGGCATTGAATATCTGAGAACGACTAAAGTGCTTTTGTATTATATAATATACCTACTCGTGAATTCTGTGCCGGACATTTCACGGTAGAAGCCATGCATGAGTACATCTATCCGTCTAATATAAACTGAAACGGGGGGGGGGGGGGGGGGCAAGGAGCTCACAGGGACTTGCAGAACCAGAAACAGGCAGCCTACTTTATTTAATCGAGTTAAACAAATTCCATATTAGATTCTATTCCTCTGCTCTAGTCCTTCAGTTCTATACAAGAATTAATCTCTCCCATTTATTCTCTTTCTCTTTTACCCTTTTCATAACTTCAATCTCGTCTTTTCCTCCTTTATGTTTTAAATTGAAGGAAACGTAAAATCATTCTCCTTTGCTTGTCTGCTTATATACGGCACTTCTAACTGCAGTGGCTCCCTTTGCATGAGAAATAATGAAATACCATAAAACCATGTGATACACAGGGCCCCGTAGATTGTCCGAGTGGGTGTATAAAATTGAATTTCCTGTGTCAAGATTGATTGACTGTTTCTTAGGTTATTTAACAGCTCTTTTTCAACGGCATAGACCGTAAGTTTGTGTGAGTGGTATGGTCGTTAGGAGTGATGGATTGAAAGAGTGAAGAAGGAAGTGGTCGTGAAATAGCTGTCATGATTGCATGCCTTGTGGCCGAGATTCGAAATCTGGACTGCCGAATACGCAGTTCAGTACATCTAAGTATGCACAGCGTGGAGGTTAACGGCCTTCAGATCTTCTGTTCCATTTTTATTTTAACAGCAGCCTGTTTGAATCCTGTAACAGTGTGGATGGCGCTCCGAGCCTGGTGTTCGCGCAATATTTTCTGCTTCAACACTGGTTGATACCCGCTCGAGGAATATTTACTCGCATTTGTACTGCGTAGCCACAAAGTTTGGTATAATGGAGTTAAGTCTGTGTAAGGACAGTAGCTAAATATATTCAAACAACCGTTGGCTTGTACTACAAGTAAATATAATGAAACAACAGTTAGCTTACAATGAATACACTCAAACAACAGCTAGTCTATATTAAATACACTCAAACAACAGCTAGTCTATATTAAATACACTCAAACAAGAGATGGCCTACAGTAAATATACTCAGAACAACAGTTAGCCTACAGTAAATGTACTCAAACAACGGTTGGCCTGCAGTAAATACACTCACACACCAGTTAGCTTACAGTAAATGCAATCCGACAACAGTTAGCTTACAGTAAATACACTCAGGCAAAAGTTCGAATACAGTAAGTGCACTCAAAGAACAGTTGACCTGCCGTAAATGCACTCAGACAACAGTTATGCTGCAGTAAGTACACTCAAACAAAAGTTGGTCTACAGTGAATACACTCAAACGCCATTTGGCCTGCAGTAAATACACTCAAACAGCAGTTAGCCTAGGACAAATGCACTCAGACAACCGTTGGCATACAGTAAATACCCTCAAAAGACCATTTGGCCTGCAGTAAGTACACTCAAACAGCAGTTAGCCTACGACAAATGCACTCAGACAACCGTTGGCATACAGTAAATACACTCAAAAGACCATTTGGCCTGCAGTAAGTACACTCAAACAGCAGTTAGCCTACGACAAATGCACTCAGACAACCGTTGGCATACAGTAAATACACTCAAACGCCATTTGGCCTTCAGTAAATACACTCAAACAGCAGTTAGCCTACGACAAATGCACTCAGACAACCGTTGGCATACAGTAAATACACTCAAAAGACCATTTGGCCTGCAGTAAGTACTCTCAAAACAACAGTCCTCGTACAGTAAATGCACTCAAAAGACCATTTGGCCTGCAGTAAGTACACTCAAAACAACAGTCTCGTACAGTAATGCACTCAACAACAGTCGGTTCCAGAAAATAAGACGTACAATCGTTTAATCGCAGTTACGGCGTGTGCCACCTGTTAAAATGACGTGGCATAGGCTACCACGTTACGCTAACCACAGTGCTAATATGACAGTTGTGATAGGACATGAACAGAAATGCGCGTAATTTTTACAAGTATTTATATTTCATATTAATATATTGATCGATGTTCGCATTTCTCTAGGGCATGTGCTTGTGTTCTTCTGCGCAGGCATATTCTGTGCGATTGACGGACCCTTCCCACCAAAGAAAAAAATGTATTAAATATTTAAATCACGAGTGTCGAACCCACGACCACTTTTGTGAATTATGTAAGTACTACCAAAAAATAAAAATAATTTAGGCAGTTAGGAATACCGCGTGTTGTGATTTTTACACTGCGGCCCGCGAACCAGCCCACAAATATAGTTTTGACCGTTTGCCAAAAAAAAAAAGTTGGATTTTCCTGATCTAGATTATTCCTTGTTTCGTAATTAAATCAGGATTGTAAAAATATAGGAAACTGAAGAGGAATATGTTTGTGTACTGACGCAACAATTTGTCTCGCAGTGATGAACCAAACGTCGCGGCTGATTGGCTGTCATCTTACGTCGTATTCGAGAATTCTCGGTTCCAGATTTCGATCCAGAGGTTTACAGTCTTGAGCAAGGTTTCTCTTGGGTCCTCAGTCCCTCTAGGCAGATATCGGAAGAGTACCTTAAAATAGGCCAGTTCCCATTCCAAATTGTTTGCAAACTTGACATGATCCATCCTGCTGTGCACGTATAATCAAACAAACAACACAATATGTTCCGTTCAGTACAACTTATCTTCAGTATTTATACATACACGACATGTTTCAGTAGTTTGACCATCATCGGTGTGCCACATAAGAAAACTCTGTACAGTTGTTTGCAGTTTATCTTTCACAGCCATCCTCCCATTACGCGTTACATAATTTGTCCAATTATAAAAGAAACTCAACATACAAACTATATGTCAGGTCACCCATCACATGCCTGTGCAGGCACAGAAGGGAGACGGGGGTATGGCTCATCCCATTTGCAACCCGGCACAGGAAGGGGGTGGGTGGTCAGCATGACGCTTCAGCCGCTTTTCCACCTGGAAAGACCCGGTACCCATTGTACAGGAGTCTGGGTGGGCCTCGGGGCCGGTCTGAACGACACAGAAGATCTCGCCTCCCCCGAGATTCGATCTCCGACCGTCTAGCCATTAGCGAGTCACTATACCGACCACGCTATCCCGTACTTCAAGCAGAATTACAACTGCAATTATTTCTACCGCATTTCCGGTCAGATTATTTCATTTGTTCTCGTACTTAGGTTTTCCTTTGTCATCGTTCCACTGATAATCCGTGCTCATATTTCATTTATCTTAGCAAATGACACCATCATTACATAAAACGGTCTTCTTCACTGAAAGCTGTGCTGATCCAAGGGAGCTCATTACTAAAGTGGTTACGGTGTGATTGGCCAGCTTTCGATTTCAGCCAGGGTATTTTTCGGGGATGTCCGATTTCGTACACGGTTTATTGCAGGGTTCAAAATCATATCCAATTTCGTCCACGGGGTAAGCAGGTAGTTCTCAAGCCCCTTTTATGGTACATCCGTTTTCGTCCACGGCTATTGTTCTTGTTTGCATCCCCGTCAACAGCGCCGATCCCAATGGCCGCACGGTCTAAGTTGTGGATCTGCGGCCGCTCGCTTGCTGGGATTGCGGCCTCGAATCCCGCCAGGGGCATGGATGTCTCTCGTCAAGAGGAGTCCTACCGAGTGCGGTGTTTGTGAGTGCGATCGTGAAGCCTCGACAATGAGGAGGCCCTGGCCCACTATGGGCTGTCGCGCCATGAAAAATATCCCCGTCAATTAAAACAATACCGAGGTGTCCAGGTATGTGGCTGCCAATTCATACTTCGTCTGCTTGAATGACGTAACCTTTTTTTTCACCCCTTTCCGCCAACATGTTTAGCCAATTACTTTCTATTAACATGTTACTTACTTTTTTTTATTCAACCAATCAAGTTCGATTACTGTTTCTATCTGATCCCTGCTCTTACCGTCTCCGCTCACAGTTTGTAACTGTCATTGTTTTTATTCTGAGAGCGATATGCAGATAGGTAAGAGGATCAGCTGGCCCTTCACTTGTTCATGCACTGCGTCGTCGGTGTTCTGACGTCACCACTTCATATCCCGGTCTGGGCACCAAAGAGGTCACTGCAATCTCGTGATATTTAACTAACTGGAGATTTTGTCAGGATGATGAGAAGGGTGATACACAGTAATACAGGCTGGCTAGTCTGTGCAGTGGAGAGCAAGGGCTTCACACTTGGTTGTGCACAGACCGCAATTCTGATGATTTTCTTTTTTAAGGTGAATATATTCTTACTGTTGAAGGAATTACCCCAAAACATTATTCCGTACTTTATAATAGAATGAAAGTATGCGTAATAAGTTGATTTAAGTGTGTTGATGTAGCTGATATGATACATTGATCTAACTGCATAACATGCTCCACTTAACTTAGGAACCATTTGATCAATATGATTCTTCCAAGTTAAGTGGTTATCAACTTGTAAACCAAGAAACTTTGTGTTTATTGTCTCTTCTATATACTTTCCTCTATAATCAATACGTAATGCACAGTGTGGTTAATTATTTGTTATAAATTTCATAATATTTGTTTTATCAAGATTTAGTACTAACTTGTCAGCAATAAACCATTCAATCATACTAGTGAGAACTAAGTTTGCAACTGTACAGAAATCTCCTAAATTTCTATTATATATTATAACACTAGTGTCATCAGCAAAAAGTATTGGTTTGGTATGGAATTTATTTTCCGAGAAAGGTCGTTTGTATATATTATGAATAATAAAAACCCTAGAAATGATCCTTGTTTCACTGTACCCCAATCACAGAAAACGTTTTGAGTTGCATTACGTGATTTTATTTCTACTTTCTGTCTTCTATTAGTTAAATAGAATTTGAACCAATCTGCAGTTACTCCTCGAATTCCATAGAAATGTAATTTAGCCAACAAAATTTCATGATTTACACAGTCAAAAGCCTTAGCCAAATCACAGAAAATTCCTCCAACATGCATTTTTTGGTTATTAGGTGTAAACACACTATCTGTTAGCCTGAAGGTAGCATTTTCAGTAGCTACCCCTTTCCTAAAACCATGCTGTTCTGTGACCAGTATGTTGTTAGTATGTAGATGTTGGCGTAACCTGATGTGCATAGCTTTCTCAAATACTTAAAAAAAACAGTTAATAAGGAAATAGGCCTATAATTTGTCATACTAGTTTTGTCTCCCTTCTTGTATAGTGGTTTTACTACCGCAATTTTAAGACGAACAGGGAAAACACCTGTATTAGACTTATGATAAAATGCACGGCACATACAATATAAAATAAGGCTACATTGCTTGAAAAAATTGTCATTTTAGTACATTGTTTTAATAAAGGATTTCTCATTAAATTAAGTCAACTTTATTTCAAACATGCATACGACCTTTTTTCCTCCCTAAGGGTAAGGGATTGACCGTGTACGAAATCGGATACTATACCTGCTGGCCGTGAACGAAATTGGATATGACCTTTTTCCTCCCGAAGGGTAGGCCATAAACCGTGTACGAAATTGGACATGCCCTATTTTTCTTCCCTGTCACGACCACACCTGCGCTGTGATCCTCCGAGCATAAAGTGTACTGGGTGCTTTCACAGTGTTAAAGCGGCGGAAGCGTGAAGCTGACCAGTCATCTCCAAGTGCTGAGATGCTGAATGTTGCTACTAGTGCCACTGATTCCATCAGTGCTGACATCCCGCTTGTACTAATCTTGTTATTACTACTACAAGTGTCTAGGCATATCTTTACGATATTGAAGATGTAGCTATGTGGTCTGTTATCAGTCCGTAATGCATCTTCCACCTGACTGCGTACCAGACTTCATCAAGGCGAAGGATTTTAGTTTCGTCGATAGGTATTTCAATTTACCAGTCCTCCGGTCCGGAAGAAGAATGTACACATACATATACAGGAAAAGGTCCTGTGTGCAGAGGCAGAGGTTGGAATCGGAATTTATAAGCAGAATTAATTAGACTAAAAACCACACCCCTGCACCCCTCCCGGTCCGACTGCTCGGCCTCCGCTGTTCCTAGCTACTACTCCTGTTTTAATTTACAAAAGCCAAACTTAATTCTGGTTTCCAAAACGTAGGCGGAGAAATCAAGAGAAATGGTAGGGAAAATTAAAAGGGATTCAGGCTACTATATATATACAAGACGAACTCACACAGACGGTGGGCTAAGGGGCGCCAGGGGGTGGGGGCGATGCC
This sequence comes from Reticulitermes speratus, assembly GCA_021186555.1. NCBI lineage: Eukaryota > Metazoa > Arthropoda > Insecta > Blattodea > Rhinotermitidae > Reticulitermes > Reticulitermes speratus. The sequence continues at coordinate 30,043,666 of JAJKFL010000003.1, read as the reverse complement.
GTGCCCGAGATTTTCAAGGCTTTGATTTGAGTCTTAAGCTTGGACCTGGTACAGTCAAGAGAAATTTATAGTCAGGTCTTAGTAAACTTGGTCGTTGGAATTTGTATTTTAAAAGCGAGTTTGATTAACTGAAGAAGAGAAGGTAATAAACGCAGCGCTTATATTGCCTTGCGATTTTCCTACATTGGCAGTTGGGATAGCTCGGTCGGTATACGAACTAGGCTACGGGCCGGAGGACCGAGGAGTCGTTGTTCGATTACCTGTGAGGGCAAGGGATTTTTCTCTTGTCCCAAGCGTCCAGTCCGGCTGCGGGGCCCATCCAATCCTGTATTCAATGGGCATTCGGGGAGTGGTCTTTCCCCTGGGGTAAAGGGGTCGGGGCGTGAAGCTTATCACCAACCTCCATTTAGTACCGAGTTTAAGAATGCACGCAGCTGTACCTCCACTCGCCCATATGCATTCTTGGAGTGCACAGAGATAACTTTATGTTACTTCATTTTGTGGTGTTACTGAATCCTAAAGTTCGTATAGACTATCTTACGTGTCAAAAATAGGCGCCTAATAATACTCGTAGAATAAAAGCGGTGGCGCAGTTGGTTGAGGCACGGCGCTACAAGCCGGAAGGTCGTGGTTTTGATTCCCGATGGAGTCATTGGAATTTTTTCTTGGCTTAATCCTTGCGGCCGCACTATGGCCCTGGGGTCGATTCAGCCTCTAACAGAAATGAGTACCAGGGGTATCTCCTTTGTGGTAAAGGCGGCCGGTGCGTAGGCCTGACAACCTTACCACCTTCATGTGCCGATTGTCTAGAAATTTGGGAACTTTAGCCCCCTGGAACTCTAGGGGCCTGTCCAGGCCTGTATAGGGATAGCTTTACCTTTTCTTACTGTTTAATGTATTCATCCTTTGTATTTTAATTCCCTGAAGATGCTACATGATTGGCCGGAACATGTAGGATGACATTATGTACATAAACTATTTCCAATATAATTGTGTGCATTAGTAGGTAGGCTACTACAATTATATATATATATATATATATATATATATATATGCACCTGTGTTGCAAGGTGCGTTAATTACTCTATTGTGTCCGGCCAAAATCTTGTTTTTGTCTCTCTTATTTCGCCATTCTTACTACATATATCTCCCATTTCATCTCTCGCGATTCCTTAACCTTAACAGTCCCACGTGCAAAGTAGACCTACAAGTTACGAAGTTTCTCACCTATTACTTTTTCCAGTATGGCGCTATTTCGTCTGTCGTAGGTCCCTATATCTTACTCAGCACATGACAGAACGTGGCTGAAAATTACGTATTCAGAAAATGTCCGTAACTTAACCATTGTTGAATACAAGTACACTGTATAATGATTCCTGTGTTAGCTCGAGAGATTATAGGTGTTTTGCATTACGTGACAGAAAGTCTGACGTAATACCTTGACTATTACAACGGGAAGTATGATTTATGCATGAAATGTAATCTGTCAATCTAGTCACCAATATATAATGCTGACGCTCTCTCCCACCTCTGCTCTGCACTATAATGAATCCTGCCGAACATCCACATATGTTATGAAATTGTATCCTCACGCTGTTGACCAAAAGTAGGTGTACCAGTAAAGAAATATAAAAGAAATGCTCTTCTGTGTATTCATGCTTGTCTCGGAGCTCCGATGTACGAGAATTTTGTATTTACACGAGTGTTAATACATCGTCTGTTAGTGTCATCCTACCTCCGATTTTGCTGCCTAATATTCTGTAATTGTACTGGTTGTACATTATGTAACATTAAAATGTCCAAAGCGTCTGAGAGCAGGTTAAAAACCAGTACACTTTGCGAATTGTGGAAGGACAGGCCAGTTTCCTGTTAAATATTCATCCTTGTATCTCAGCTGCGTATACAGGAGTTAGCCTACAGAACAACCTGACTGCTTCTTTGTTTCTGGACAAGAGCCGGTGCTTCATCTGCTTATTATTTGTTTGTATTTATATCAGACCCAGTGGCCGCGCGGTCTAAGGTATGGGTCTACGGCCCCTCGCTTGCTGGGATTGTGGGTTCAAATCCCGCCGGGGAGCATGGATGTCTGTCTGTTGTGAGTGTTGTGTGTTGTCAGATAGAGGTCTCTGTGACGGACTGGTCACTCGTCCAGAAGAGTCCTACCGAGTGTGGTGTGTCTAAAGTGTGTGATCGCGAAACCTCGAAAAATGAGGAGGCCTAGACCCCCTAGGGGCTGTCGAGCCATAGGGGGAAAAAAATTATATCAGAGTTGAAATGGCAATTAAATCCTACAAAATGTCCTTTTTGAACGTAGGTTTGCTACATATAAGTTCATTATTTTGAAGACACCATACCAACTGATCGTACTTATCCAGTTATGATATAAGGTGAGGGGGAGGGTTTTCTGAACGAAACATAAATCGGTATCACAGACGGTCTCAAGTTAAATGCCGCATACTTCAGAATCAAGACCACTTTTCCTTCTTCTTCAGCCTAAATATAAATCCTTATTGCTCATGCAAAAAGGGAGAAATAGGAGTTGAGAGTGGTGGGGGGAGGTTGGCGGTGGAATCGTTGGGTGGGGGTGGGGGTTGGAAGAAGAAGATGGGAAGGGGTTATAAGATTGGCGCAAAGGATTTCGGGTTAAAAACAAAAGGCAGGGCTGTGAAGGCCTATAGTGGAATGGGAAGACTGTTCTCTTCTCTATGTACTGCACTCACAAACCGGTACCTTTTAATTAGAGTGAACCCCTTCCTGCGAGGAAGCTTCCAGGAGCTGGCTACAATCTTTTGCTGGTAAGCCTTTGTCTTCATATTCTCTGTGCTTTTTGTGTAAATAAAAGCGTTGTGCGTATCCCATACAGAATTTTGACAAAGCAGTACCCTTTAGATAACTTATATCACGGAATGTTTCGTGCAGTAGTTTTGAAAGTTTTTAGATGCCTAATGTATAATCCGTTTCATTGTTGAGGTACAAAATTCAGGAATTTATTTACTTACGTTACTCATGCTGATGAAAAACATGAATGTATTATTATGTGTTTATTGATGTAGCCTATGGTTTATTTCATGACGCTGCCAGTATCTGACACTAAAGAGTATATAGCGTCGAATGGTAGAATGATTGGCCAATAATCAATCGAGAAAGTATTTGGAAATAAGCCACCGTTGTCCAGTTGGGCTACAATACCGGCATTTGTCTGGTGAGACTGAGAATAACCACGAAGAATTTCATACTAGGTTGTGGCGTGGACGAGGTTCGAATTGGGCACCTCTCTGATACACGTGCGAAGCTCCATTTGAGCTACGTCGCTCGGTTCTGATGCGTCTCATCACATTCCAACATCCTAAATGTAGGCCACGGTGCCTGATGTCCGCACAGTGTTGATGCGCTCTTCGTGAACGCAATTAAGCCTTGCGTTGCAATCTGCTTTATAAATTTATCTCTCGGTTTGTTGGCGATGTGAAGTGAACAGGTTTGATGCTTTATTTTGAGGTAGACATGATGGAGTCTTAAGTTCCGACACGCTATAAATCAACACAGAGGGCAGTGTGTATGCAAAACCTCAACTCATTCATGTGACGTAGCCAGCTACTGTAAATCTAATTTTCAAATACCTCATTTGCAAAATATGTTTAGTTAAACCAAGTGTACACATATCTGCACGTTGCATTTCATAAACGTGCAGAATCATGTCATAGTTTATCTATCGGTGATCTGCCGGCCGCCGTCTGTCTGCAAGTTTTTCTTACAGTTATGATATGGGACTAGAATATCTTTCCACAGCTCGAAACATTACTCCTTTCCAGCTAATGCTGCTTTGTAAGACAATTGAGAAAAGTGATTATTAGCCTCCTATGTCCGTCCGTGTGCGACAAAGCTGCTCTGGCGGGACAGATTTTCTTGAAGTTTTTGATTTGGTATTTCTACTAAGATTTGTTGACAAATTTGATTTTGATTAAAATCTGACAAAAGTAATGGACACTTCACATGTTGCCTTAGAGACATTTATGGTCTCTCATCGTGATAAGTTATCTGTATTTGATACACTGTATTCTGTGAGCTACGCTGTGAGGCCGAAGAAACAGTTGAACATCGAGCATGATCGGTTGTGTACGTCGAGTGTCGACGTGTAAGAGAATATGATTGTATATCTACCCGCTTACGATCTGTTATGATGACCGATTGTAAATATTCTGTTAAGATAAATCGAGAAATCTTCTACCTTGTATTAAAATACTCAGAGTTTTGTCTGGCAAGTATTCACGAATGTTACATCCAGGGACAATAACAACGCGAACGCACCAGAAGTGTTACGCTTGCAGACATATCCTAACTTCTGTGCTTCTGTAAGCGACTAAGTAGTTTATGGCAAGGATTAGCACTTTTTTCTGTAGAGTGTAAGTGATTCGTCTCGGTCATTAACTGTCCAATGGTGGGCTGCCATGACGGAGATACAGAACCTTGCTTTCCACAAGGGGCGGGAAATTTCTGATTAACGGAGCGACTTCAGCTCCTGATGAAGGATTCTGCCCCTAGGAATTCGTTTGTTAGGTAATTGGTTGGTTTGGTTTAGTTTAGTTTAGTTAGTTATGTATATATGTGGGTACGTAAGTAGGCAGTGAGAGTGTTAGTAGTCAAATGGTACGATTGCTGTTGTTCCTGTAGTTACACGCACATCGTACAACTTACTGGCTTATTATGTCATCTCTTCTGGTTACTAATCTTTAATTGGTGGTCGCGCGGTGCAAAACGTGGGTCTGCGGCCGCTCGCTTGCTGGGATTACGGGTTCAAATTCTGCCGGGGGCATGAATGTTCCTTGTGGGTGTTGTGTGTTGTCAGGTAGAGATCTTTGCGTCGGGCCGATTCCTCGTCTGTAGGAGTCCTACCGAGTGTGTTTGTGTCCTTGTGTGTGTGATCAAGTGAAACAATAACCCTGTACACCTAATATGAGTAGGTAGAAAGAGGTCAGAATAATAAATGAAAGAAAGAAAGAAAGAACCTTTAATTACTTTTGTACAATACAGTTAATTACGTGTTCTTTTTTATAATACCCCCAAAAAAGTTTTTTTTTGTCATGAGTACTCATAATTATGAACTTCCTTTATCTTGGTAAGAATAATTAGTTTCGTCGGCTATTTAAGATTAAAATATTATGAGATGTGACACCGTATTGATGTGTTTATAGTTACCAACGTTTCAGAGGAGCATATTGACGTTTTCAGCGTTCAGGATGTGCAAGAATAGGTGCTAGACTGTTACTTGTAGTATAAATATTAAGTAGAAATGCGGCGATATTTCACCAGCCCGTGAATAAGGAAACGTTAAACATTTCAAGAACCACCGTCATGCAACAAAAGTGACTGACCATAGAAACTTTCTTCCGCTCAACATTGATGGCATTCTCCGCGTGTAAATTCGGCTACAGGTAACTTAGACTGCTTTTCCCCTAACCGCCACGCAGAATCATATAGAGTTCTACCCCACCCACATCTTCCCTTTCGTAGGCAATATACTTAAGCCGAGATGTGTCAGAATCTGACAACTTCCCATGACTTATATCCCATACACATTACACTTTCCTTTGTACCAATCAACTAATGCAATCTCATCATGCGACTTGACGCCGGATTGGGAAAGAGTTTCTGATCAAGGAAATAGACAAGACATTGGCTCTCTGCGACAAAAATTTCATGTGCTTCTTCTGCGTTTTGTTTCACTACGTGGAATTTATTCCTCCTTGATAAACTAGTAGTCGCTCATCTAGTCAAGAAATTCCTCACTTTTATGAAGATCGAGAGGTCACATACCTGGTCAAGAAATTACTCTGATGGAAGGCGGAAATTTATAATTTTGGTTTATAACAGTCCGTCATTGGTCCCTTTCGTCATCCAGTTGAATCCAGTCCACCACCCGCCCGCCCCCACGTCTTTTAAGACTCATTTTAATACTCCTCACCCAGTACTCGTGTAATGTAAAGGCCCTTCCGCCTTGTTTTGGCACTGCTTAGCGCATCGAAGTGAATCGCTTTAGTCAATTGTAAGCTCACATGCATTAAGGCTGTTATTCTGGACTTGAACGTCGCTCCGGTTATATAAACCACTGCCTTTTGCAAATTGGTTCTATGTCGGTCATTAGATGGAACAGAAACCAGCTCCGAACGATTCCCAGGCGGACTTAGACTCAAACTGTGGAGAAGGGACTTATTACCAAACCATGGAGGGAGTAGTTAGTCTCAGACAGTATGGACAGAAGCTATTCTCAAACCATAGACAGGGGAATTACTGTCAAACCATGGAAACTGTGGAGAGAGTAGCTGCTTTCACACTTTGGATAGGGGAGTTGCTCTCAAACCATGGAAAGTGGAGGTACTCTCAAACTGTGGAAAGAGTAGCTACTCTCACACTTTGGATACAGGAGTTGCTCTCAAACCATGGAAAGTGATGGTACTCTAGAACTGTGGAAAGGGGAGCCGCTCTGAAGCCATGTAAGGGGGCGTTACCCTCCAACCACAAACCATAGAGTGGGGAATTGCTGTCAAATGATGGATAGTATCACTACTTAGAAACCCAGCAGAGCCGGCTTCTGTTAACCTGATGACGGGGAAAAAAACCAACTTCCGAAACAGTGGTTTTAGAGAGCTCAGACAAGGTCACACCATAGTCAAGAATTTACTGCAAGCACAATTCGTCAGATGTATATTATACAGATACTGCCTACAGTACGACACTGAGGATGGCACTTCAGACTCTGAAACACCTAGCGTCCTAAAGAGGGACACGTTAAAAAGTGTGAACAGAGTGCCGTCTTTAACATATGCCTGCATTAAATGTTACCAGTTTTTTTTAACAGACTTCATCAGCTTTTCACTCTTGAAAGTTCAAAATCACATGAGATTTGGGGTTCTCACCGCGTTCAGTATAAGGAGTTGGTCGTCTGTAACGTAACGCCGTGCAGTCTGATATAGGTTTATACTAGTAGATACTAACGTTTTGGATTGACTTGTTTCGTCTTCTACCTTGATATGTATGGAGAAGGTACCTCTGAAACGTCAGTGCCAAGCAGACTAGCAGCGTCACAATCTAGAATACCGTAATCTTAATAACACTACAGAGGCACTCTCAGTGAAATACTGGATGGAAAACGTTTCGACCCATTATCTGATTCTTGGTCAGTTTGTACAGGAAATGGCTCGTGCATTAGCAGAATGTCTGCCGAGACAAAACCTTACTGTTTAACTCTTCAAGCCAGCCGCTCTACAGACATTACTTGTTGGCCTGACCTTCTGCCCCATATGTTGAATTGCACTCTGGTTAATGGCAGCTTATAAAGAAACTACAGTTATGTAAGAGTGGGCGCGCAACTAACTTCGAGAAGTAAGTATTAAACATCACACTTACGAATTTCGGGAGACAGAATGCTTATACTCGTATATCGGACTTGGTCGATCAGTTTGGTATAAAATTAATAGAGCCGTGTTTTCTACAAGCCCTTTCAAGTGTCCAAACGAGACAATTGAAAGGCCTTGTGATTTTCTCTGTCTAGAGTTGACTGCCGATTTCAGATATCTTGTAGCAACGAATGGCGAGGGATATTACTGAGAACGTCATGATTTAACGTTGTTTTAAGGAGAATCAAATATTTCTTTCTTAGTCTGACCCCTGTCTACGTACGTATAATAGGTTTAGAGGGTTACTGGTACACCTGATCACACTCAACGACACAATACATGCACTCGGTAGGACTCCTCTGGACGAGGGATCGGTCCGTCGCAGAGATCTCTACCTGACAACACACACTCACAAGAAAGACATCCATGCCCCCGGCAGGATTCGAAACCGCAATTCCAGCAAGATAGCGGCTGCAGACCTACCCCTGAGACCGCACAGCCACCGGGATCGGCGAAGATCGCATCGTTTCGCTGATATTGAATCCAGTGAACGTTGTTGTTGTTGTTTGTAGACAATAAATACTTCTGCAGTATTAGACTAAAGTACGCCTAATTGAATTTGGGCTTGCTAATGCATTAAGACCCTGCAGAAGCATTTCATAATGTCTTGTGTCAATGTACTGTACGTACAGAGTGAGCCAGAAGTCACTGCATCTATGCTGCGAACGATAAAACTGTCTCATTCTTAACATTGATGTCACAACCACTTCGTTCTAAGTATTATGGCTTATGTTGACTTGTGGCACGACGATGATCAAAACCGCCTTTTTTTTTTTCAGGCAGTGTCATTACATGAGAACTGCATTTGTACTGATGTGCAGGGACTCTGAAAATGTTAATCGTGTGCTGTAGGTGCGCCGTGACTTTGGCTAGCGCTGTCTTGTGGATAACGTTTTCATCAAGATGTGAAGTGAAGAATATAAAAGTGGGTCAGGAAGATTAAATTTTTGGTTTTATACGGGATTTTAAATTTGAAGCATCTTGTGAATACAACTCCCTTCCGACCTCCCTTCATGCCACATAATCCTGCCGTTTGTACGGGGTTATTTCTTTAGCGCGTGACGGAGACCGTTGAATGCCTGATTTCTTCACTGCGCACAGCGATCGACGATGCCGTCCGATCCACAGCGCTCGGCTGCGTAACTGTTTTAACATTCAGCTTCGTAATATTGATATCAACTGTCATCAGTATCATCACTGTCATTGTCGTTCCCGTGTAGCGGTGTAGGAACTACTGTGTTACATGTTTTCGAAAATTTGGATTGGATTCCCGGTATTTAATGCTGGATGAAATGTCTTCGTAGTTTACTTTGCAGATCACTGTCATAAAACAGGACTTCAGTACTTCTGTCTATAAAGAATTCTGATTTTTAAAGGACGCAGTAAAGCCGTATTCCAGAACAGCTGTAATCTAACGTCTTATTTCCATAACTTAATGTTTTTGGTTGGTCTGTTTTGTAGTTCTTGCGGGTTTACGCTTCTTACTTGCGCGGTTTCCATAAAGTACGTAACATCACAATTAACACGCAGTTCGTATATTTCCGTCGGCGTGTTTCATCTCCGCAATTGCTGATAGGTTTTCGTAATTTAAATTCTGTGCTGCGGGTCTGAGCTGTAAGTTGGTGGACGAATCTAATACAGCTGCGTTGATTGGTAATTAGTAACCGACGTTTCAGAGGACTTGGCTGCCTTCATGCCCCTGGTAGTCCAGTCGGCACGGTGTCATATCCCAGAAGACTTGAATGTTAATCGACAAAGCTGTGAAAGCCTCATTACCCATTTTCGTGTTATTATTTATTATCATCATCATCATCGTTATTCAGTCTCGCTCATTGCCCATCTCAACAAAGGTTCTGCTCATTCCCCGCAGGATAAATTTCTTATATGCGTAATGGCTCCTGTTGCCTGCCTCCACCTTGCGATACACGGTGGCAGTTTCTGTAAAGCCGACGCTGGTACAAGATCCTCGGACTGTAAGTCACTGAACTAGGCAGCTGCATGCGACGGATCCAGACAGACCACGTTGTTAGTTTTATGAGCGATGTGGCTACGTGATATAGTGCTGTTCTTAGACTGACCTGCCACCTTCATGCAATTAGCACGCTAACTGTCGCCCTCTTGCATTACGTCAGACCGTCCATCTGCCTCGTACACGAGGAGCACTGTAAGTGCTTGGTTGATTGAAGGCATTAAGAGGGGGAAAGTACTGCGACTTGAAAGCAATAGCGTAGATTGATGGTTTTCAATTTGTGGACAGAGAACCCACCCCAACTATCTCCGGTCTTCACTAAAAGAACCCTCGGCGGCTCGTTGCAACTCAACTGCTGTCTTTTATTCATATCTGGTTGCGGGAACAGATTTCGTGATCAATTAACTGTTTGCTGGGTAACTTAACCCACTGCCATGTCTACGAAGTAAAACGCAGTCAAATTAAATGTCTAGCCTCGCTTAAATTACTGACACAAGATGTTTGTAGCCTGTATTTGGTTAACAGTGCGCTTTAAAGAGTACGACACATTTCCAACTGCACAGTTATGCGTGTACAGCGCCACATGGTCCTCCAGTCACGTGTTATTATTATTATTATTATTATTATTATTTACTGCAATTGGGCTTTCACCCGGTGGCAGTAGTCCTTACACTAGTACACACAATACAAATGGACATATAAATATACACAAAAATAACAATATAAAACAAATACACAATTACAAAACAAAATACATACAGTAAATACAAGTACACACATTAGAACACCCTACACACATTACAAAAACATCCACACCTTACAAAAGCATCCACTCCTTACAAAAGCATCCACACCTTACAAAGCATCCACACCTTACAAAAGCATTCACACCTTACAAATACATCCACACCTTACAAAAACACCCATACAAAACAAAATACATACAGTAAATACAAGTACACATATTAGAACACCGTACACACATTACAAAAACATCCACACCTTGGACTATCTGATCTGTGAAACAGAGTTGTTGTGCCTTTAAGTGGGCCGTAGTTGTGTGGAGCCGTGTGAAGTGACTAATAGTTTGTAGCCATATTAAATGGACAGTAGGGATGTGGAGCCATATGAAGTGGGCTGTACTAGTATGGAGCCTCACGAAGTGGACCGTAGCACGGTGGAGCCGTATGAAGTGGACGGTGGTAGGGTGGAGCCACATGAAGTGGACCATAGTAGGGTTGAGCCTTATGAATTTGACAGTATTGGTTTGGAGCTATATGAAATTACTGGACCAAGGAGAGACAAAAAATGTGAAGATTAGAAGAGGAGTTAGACAAGGTTGCTGTTTGTCGCCGATTCTGTTCAACTTGTCAGCGAATACCTTACCAAGGAAGCTCTTGAAGGGTTTGGAGACTTCAGAACAGGAGGACAAGTAATTCGCACTGTGAAATATGCAGATGACCTTGTGCTACTGGCTAAGGAAGAAACGGTGCTACAGGGCATGATTGGTAGACTAACTGAAATTGTAAGATATTGTGGAATGTAAATGAACGTGGAAAAAACTAAGGTAATGAGAATCTCAAGGCAACCATCCCCAGTGCAGATTAAGATACATCTAAAACAAGAAGAAGAAGACTGTTTTCACCAGCAAATTGGACTTTAATTTAAGGGAGAAACTAGGAAAGTGCTACACTTGGAGCGTAGCTTTGTGTGGTGCTGCAACTTGGACACTTCGGAAAGTAGATCAGAAATACCTGGAAAGTTTTGAAATGTGGTGCTGGAGAAGGATGGAGATCAACTGGACTGATCGTGTGAGAAATGAAGAAGTATTACATAGAGTCAAGGAGGAGAGGAATATCCTACATACAATAAAAAGAAAGAATGCTAACTGGATTGGTCACGTCTTGCGTTGAAACTGTTTTCTAATGTAGAGGGAAGGATGGAAGTGACAGGAAGACGAGGAAGAAGACGTAAGCAGCTACTGTGTGATCTTAAGGAAAGGAGAGGATACTGAAAATTGAAAGAGGAAGCAGTAGATTGCAATCTGTGGAGAGGTCGCTTTGGAAAAGGCTATGGACTATCGTAAGACATACTATGGAATGAATGTATGAAGTGGGTCGAACTGGCGTGGGGTCGTATGAAGTGGGTCGTACTCGTGTCGAGCCGTATGAAGTGGACCATAGCAGTGTGGAGCCGTATGAAGTGGACCGTAGCAGTGTGAAGCAGTATTAAGTGGACCGTAGGAGGGTGGAGCTATAGGTGTACTGTACTGTAGTGTCAGAATAACCTCTTCCTCCGGAAGTTTGTACACACCATCCAAATCTAAGTCACAAGACCAAAGCCTCCTCACTCATAGAAGATTTACCTGAAATTTATTTAGGGCTGTATTGGTGAAAATGTTTTGTTCGCCGTGAATTTTAAGCAAAATAACAATTCTTGCTTGGCTGACTCAAGTATTGATGGCAGGTGTCAAGTGAGCTCTCTGCGGACTTGGGAGGCGGTGCACATGTTTATTGCATGGCGGTTTGCCGTCCCTACGTCACAGTTGTGCTGGTCAGAACGTTCTGATTCTAGAAAGGAGGATAAAAATAAAGGACAAGAATGAGGAAGAATATAGGGGAAGCGAAGGGAAAGGACGGTGATGAAGAGAGGGGGAATAGAATTGTGGAGAAGGCTAGACAAGAGAGAGTCTTAATACCAGTTGACCCTACCTTTCAGAAAACTGCTGCTTTGTAGACAATTGTCTTCTTCAGGATGACTTCGATATGAAAGTGTTAAAAGTATATCATAACCGTAGATGGACGTTGATCACCAAGTCCTGTAGTCATATTTGTTTATAGCAGACTATATGTTCCAGCGTTAATAAGTTGCTTGCAACTTTCATACACTGTTCAGAATTTCCATCAGTGTTCGTTAGTTCAGTATCGGACCCAAAATGATCCTTACATAAAAGATGCTCGCCTGTAACAGCAGCGCACCAGACGTATGACGACAATACTCCTTGCGGAAGTGTTTCATTATCTGGCGTTGAGCTCTCCACATCTTCGTGTAGAATGTGGGCTACATTACGCATTTCACGCGCAGAACTTGATGGAAGGAAGTTGTAGGCCTAAGCGGCAGTTTTAATTTAATTTAAGTGATTTTTACGATAGTGTGTTACAATTAAACATGGTTATTATATCGGACATTGCCCCTTGAGAAGGATACAACTGTGTTAGAATCCTTCCTTAATTGCTTCTGATGACAGAGAAAGAACCCCCATATTTATTGAACAGGAGTCTGGAAGGGTCCCAGAACCAGTCAGGACGGTTTCTGTCGGAGAAGAGAAAATCTCTTGTCTCTGTCGTAACGCATAGAAGGGTCGTGTATTTATTCCTGTACAAATATGTATTTTACGTATTTTGTAGCCTTATGGACATGCAGAGAACAGTTTCCTTGGGCAGGCGGTATGTGTAACTGCCCGTTGGCTACTTCGCCTTTCATCAGCAACCATGGTACCAACGGAAACAATTCCGTGTCGTTTTCACTGAAACGGGCATACGTAATTCATGCAGTATCTACTTAACTTGAATGAAACGTTGCATGTAGTTTGCTTCAGACACTACTGTGGTCGAAATATTTTGCCTATGTGAGCAGTAAATTTGTTCTGACACATCGAGATGGAGAGCTCGGGTTTATCACAAGAAACTTCGGACAGTGGACAGTTACAATGAATTTCTGGTTCATTTCATAATTAATACATTGATGGATGGTTTGTCTGAATTTCTCGTTTCAGCTTTGTAATTCACAAATGACGTGTTATCAGCTAAGGGTCATATCCCACGCACAAACACGAAGGCAGTAAATCTTCAGAAGCGTATCGAGTGGCAGGAACCACACAATGCGCCACTTCGTGTGATTTTACTGCAGTCGTCTTCATTAGGCTGAGACATCGTACGGCTAACACGTTTACATCAATTTCTATAATTCTACAAACATGTTTAGCCCTTTTTCTCATTCTCATGTTAACCTACTTTCCACATGGCCGAACGTTTTTTTAGTTCCTCAGCGTGGCCATCGCTGTTTTTTTCATAACGTTTCAAGTTGCATTTTCTCTGCACTTGATAATGACTTCCACTGTCACCTACTTGCAGGTTATCCATCTCTTCCTGCCATTAGGCCAATTTATATTAGGTCACTCAGGCCACCCACTTTCAGGTGAGATAGTACGGTGCTGCCATTTGTTAAGTGTTGAGATGACAGATAAATTAAATTTTAGTATAGTGCATTGGTGGAATGATTCTGACAAGGGAAACCCGAAATACTCTAAGAAAAACTTGACTCAATGCCACTTTTTCCAATATAAGTCCCACAAATCCCACATTGGCTGACGTGGGATCGAAACCGGCTCTCCGCAGTGAGAGGCCGACGACCAACCACCTGATGGCACGGCCCTTTTCACTTATAGAGAATGGAAGGAATTTACTAGCGACTAAGTCTTGTTATAAACGTAACTGTCTCTGAGATTTTATATTGCGATTTCTTCGCACTTTTGACATTCCAGGGACTACCACGTGGTTATTGTCAAATCATTTATAATTATGGCTTGGCTAGGTTACTAACTCAGGTGTTGACAGATCTTCTTCCTGTCAAAAATTCTCCGTTTTCTAGGCGTTTCTAGGAATATACAAAAATTTACTTCATACCTCACAGAAAATACAAAACTGCGTCCCGATTACGAATATCAGCTGGTTAACTATGTATACGGATATAATCGCTGTTTGTTTCCTGCGAGTTCATAAATAGAGCATTTGGGCAAAATGCAGAATTTTGAATGTTAAAGCTTGTGTTACAAAGAGCTCAGAAGGTTCTGTATACAACAAGAGGGACGCGGTCCTTGTCAAACATTTGGATGAGTGGATGTACAGCCTGTTATTTTAATAGGAGCACATCGAGATGAAAAATGCAGTGCTGGCTTCAGCACTAATTATCCACTAGACACGAGAAGGCGTCAGGTCATATGAGGCAGGTCACTTATGGTTGATTTATTGAGGGCGGAAGGTGTGGAAGGAGAACTAAATGAGGAGTTATGATTCTGAGAGAAGGATGTCAAGTGGGCTGCTGCAAGATATTTGCCATATTGCAAGTGAAGGGGAGATTGAAAAGTTAATAATTTGGTTTTGTTGCTCAGGGTACAGTCGCGTCATATGAATGTGCCACGGGTTGTTCCAAGTCGCATCCGAACTCATTTTAGAGACGCGTTCGACCATGTGTGCAACTTGCTACTATTTATTTCAGAGCTAGAAAGGTTACCATAGCAGTGATTGCCTGGCTTCATTTACAAAACGAGGAACTGCTTATATGCCTGTACGTTACTGCTAGGGTTTCAGCTGGGCTTATAGACTACGCCTACCAAAACTTTAGGCAAATTGTTAAACGTGATTTGTAAGTTCAGTTAAGTCCATGATGTAATTTTTAAAAGTGATTCACTTCAATTATGCGAATAAGTTGAGTTACTGTAAATGAGGAAAACTGAAAACGCTTTGCTATACGCAGGTAATTGTGGCAGTTAACGCTGTTCCAATTGTTTTTCTGAACTTGCGCACCAGGTTGTTGGTTGACGCCTAAGTGCTTGCATTTCTTTACCTTATAAACGTTACCTTATAAATAAGCCTACATCAACTACTACTCGACAAACTAACAATTCATTGCCCTTCACGATTTATTATTATTATTAACTTTTACCAGAAACTTACAAGATATATCCATGGTTACCAGAATTGTCTTTAGGTCTCAACATATAGTGGCTTCTTGGGAAATACATTTGACATTAAGCGAACTGCTGTTTCAGGATTTTCCTTAAACTGTGTGCTCTTCCCAGAATGGCCGTCTGCCGTAATTATTGCTTCCGAAATGCCTATGTAATGGTGTTAAGATTATTACTATTATTACTATTATGTTCTTCATCATCACTCTACTATTGTTAATTTTTATCACCAATTATTACTTATCAGTCTGTGAAGAAGAGAGCAAAGATGCATCTTTTATACATTGTTGTGGTTGACCTTCCACACAACAGCCCACCGGAAGGTGCACAGTGTCGTGGCCAGCTAATCGACGAACAAGCTTCTTATTAAAGACTCTCCCCCATGGCCTTACATAGTTAAAGATTTATCTGTCCTCTCGAACACTCGAGTCTCTGCTTTGAGTTCCGCTTGTATCATGGATACATGGTTGTACCCGCGCGTTGGTGTGTTTAGGAAGACTTTCGAAACTGATGATCCTCCGCTCAAGGAATAGGCCTACAGCCAGATGTTCCCGAAGAATTAATTCCGAACCGGACCTCAATCCGTTACCGCTGAATAAGAAGAAATATAAGAAGAAGAATCCTTGTGTTCAGTTCTTGTTGTGCTTCTGTAAACAGCTCGCCCGTGTTTGCACGTGACGTTTTGCTCTTCCCGTTTTTCTGATTTCTTCCTCTATTCTCTGCGAATAATTCGCGTACCCTTTCCAACTACCTGATTCGAAGACCTTCATAAAAACTGATTAGTTATGCCTTTGGTCATGAATTCTCCTTACTTTATTAATCCCGAAATTTCACCATCAGGTACGTGCGACCTCCACCAAGGATGGTTCTCTGTAGCTACTGATCTTCCCTTTGTAGTTTCTTACAGTTGTTGTTCTGCCGCCCAAACCCCAAAATGGGGAGCACAGCATTGTCGACAGTTTATGACTACTCATTTAGTGTAATGTTTTCATATTTGCAGGTGCTCGCCTACCCAATATTTGAGGGTGTCGCATCAATGAAGATTTATAGTACAGTCGTCTTGTTCTGAAGAAAATACTTCTTTGAAGGCCTAGACCCAGATGGTAGGATAATCTTAAAGAGGATGGGAAGGCTTGGGCTATAATTATCTGGCTTAGAATAGGGACAAATGGCGGGCTGTTATGAAGACGGTGATGAAACTTCAGATACCATTCAATGCTGGGAATTTAAGTGGCTGAAGGACTACCGGTGTTAGCTTCTCAAGAAGGACTCTGCAACATTATTTTGTTGGCTGCTTATTCAGAATGGAGAAGATCAGTTGGACCGATCGTGTGAGAAATGAAGAAGTATTATACAGAGTCAAGGAGGAGAAGAATATCCTACATACAAGTACAATAAGAAGAAGAAAGGCTAAATGGATTGGTCACATCTTGCTTAGAAACTGCCTTCTGAAACAAGTGATTGAAGGAAAGTTAGAAGGAAGCATAGAAATGACGGGAAGACGAAGGAGAAGACGTAAGCAGCTACTGGATGACCTTAAGGAAAAGAGAAGGTACAGGAAATTGAAAGAGGAAGCAATAGATCGCACACTGTTGAGAACTCGCTTTGGAAGAGGCTACGGACCTGTCGTAAGACAGACTGCAGAATGAATGGTTAGTCAGTCGGACAGTTAGTTAGTTAGTTAGTTAGTCAGTCAGTCAGTCAGTTAGTTAGTCTTTTATGTTGATACCGTAAAGTCCGATAGATGGGCAGATCTGACCAGTGATTCCGAGGAACATACTTTCTCCATGTTCCGGGCAGAAGTCGGGGCACTGTTTGGAAGCCCTGCGTGGCACTATAATGAGATAACATTCCAGGACTGCACGTGTTTAACAAGCGCTGCGCATTGATTACGTGGGTCTCCACAGAGAATCTAGAATCTTGACTATGATTGGTCAGGAATGACAGTATGAAGGCTGTGATTGGTTATAATGTCTTGACGGAAGAGAAAGATTGGTGAATGAAAGGAAGTGCGCCATCAAATGTCCGACCACGCGATACGTATTATGTGTGTGTGCGCGTTGATTCTAAGGCAGTCATAATAGCAGCATATATAACACCTCAATTTTTGTCAGGATGTTTTGAGGGGTGGGTGCCCAGCTGCTTGTAGTCTATGTCATGTCCAATGAGTTTTCTAGACAATGCAGCTGTGAAATGAACAACGGCCTGACTTGACGGGAAGAGCGTCCGACTCTTCCGCCTCGTTCCGTGCTCGCAATTGGCCTATAACAATTCTGTTCATTCACTTATGAGCCGTTTACAAAGTACTGACAGTGGAACTGATTGCTCGTTTATGACCACAAACGTAAGGCGAAATTTTTAGCATTGTGTGACACAGCTTGATTACATTTTGTGCTTCAGAGGCCCGTTTTATTTTACACATTTGTACAGTTTTTTTTTTTAAATTTGAAATGACGCTTCTAAAGCTATTAGTTGCTCGGATGGTCAGCAAATACCCTCCTCTTACAGAATCTGAGAATTTTTAGATTTAATGTTACGACGGTGAACATTGTGAAGATTCCTGTCTTCTGGGATATGAAGCCGTGTAATGTGGTATTCTACACTATGTTATTTGGTAGATAGCTACCAAATTTTGGAGGAACCTGCTGCCTCCATCTTCAAGGTAGAAGAGGAGACAGCAGGTTCCTCCAAACATCTACCAAATAACATGGTGTCGCATATCAGAAGACAGTAATCTTCACAACCAGGAAGTTAATTTCCGTCTTCACTAAAGTCCGTTATTTGACCCTGCCTTGAAACAGTTTAATCCGATCTACAACGTGCACATCGATTTTAATATTAACCTCTGTCTACTTCGACGTCTTCAAAATGGCGTAGACCCTTCAGGTTTTGTGTTTCGTCCTGTTCGTATTTCCCCTTCTCGCCATGCATTATGTACGTGGCGCCTTTCTCTTTACCGTTGATTGATCAACAATCGCCGTGAAATCTGAAAACCTGTATTGGAATAATAATAATAATAATAATAATAATAATAATAACAATGGCCTATATAATGCCACTAGTATTATCCACAACGTGTATTATTTCAAACAAATTACTCGAAAGTTTAAAACTGCTTAATCTTCGCCATGGCCTATATATTATACTACAGAAAGCAGTAATACGTAATACATGCCGTATAGCCAGAATGTTTTTGGCAGAACAGTGAGTAAGAAGTGCTTGTTCAGTGAGACCGAACTGTTTTGAGAACCAGCTAAACTCTTGTGAAGTAAGGAATGTGGATGATAATGATAATGATAATAATATAATTATATATTATATAGGTCTAATAATGTGGGCCGGGATAGCGTAGTCGGTATAGCGACTCGCTACGGGCTGGACGGTCCGGGGATCGAATCCCGGTGGGGGCGAGATTTTCCGCAGCCGTCCAGACCAGCCCTGGCGCCCATCCAGCCTCCTATACAATGGGTACCGGGTCTCTTTCCCGGGGGTAAAGCGGCCGGGGCTTGGAGTTGACCATCCACCCTCATCTATTGCCAGGGTTAAAGAAAGAGTAGAGCTATACCTCTACTTTCCCTCTGGGCCTTCATGGCCTGTTCTAGAACTTTACCTTATTATTATTATTATTATTATTATTATTATTGTTGTTATTATCGCGTTATTAATCTATTATCGTGTTTATATCGATGAATCGAGTGTCTGCGCTATACGGCCTTGGGTCTACGATATTAGGCTAATTCCTGAAGCATTGTTTTGAAAATACACATACGTGGTACATACATGTACTGTTTTGTGTGCTGTATGTAGGCAACGTGTTTGTACACGCACACACCACAGTCCTGCCCATTATCTAACACTCAGCACGACCCCGACGTTATGCAGCGGTAATACCAAAGTCCGCCCTTGTATAGATCCTGACCCACATTCACCCACCTCCCATCCTCAAAACCGGCTTCCCTAATACGTGTCTTCATGTGATCCTCCAATTTACTTCTCCTTCTTCAAAGTGGTTGTTTTACAAGAGGTTTCCCTATGAAAGCTCTGAATGCATTTCTCGTCACGTTTAACGCACTGTTGTGCCCAGCCATTTCTCCAAGATTTCACAAGGGACGTACGCCTGTTCCCACGTGCTGTTTCTGCAGCTCGTATGGCAGTCTTCATTAAGCTGGACTTTGGAAACTGTCACTTCATGCTTACCAGGAGTTATTTCCAACAAGCAGCTGTGTGTGCCGGTATAGCCTGAACATAAGTGCGTACTTTATTTAAGTTCCTGCACAAGAGTGACTTAACATAAAACTGTCCACGACTGCCTGACCAATCAGCACTATATACGTGTAATATCCCGTACTTGAAGCATTAGATCAGCCTCTCTTCATTCGTGCTGCCTATTTACTAACGCCGGCATACGTAAGGCTATCTCTTTATCATATATACCTACGAACGAATTCGACATCTGGGGCATGTCTGCTGTTTAACCTTCCGTTTCTAACATCTGACAGTCTCTTCAGCCAATTACAATATGTTACTATGAAGGAGAGACTTAAGCAAAACACTGCGTTGCTACAGGAAATTCTTGTGAAACTATACCTTGTAAATAAGGAGTGGTAATCACTCAACCGCAGCGTTCAGTACCGACAAGGTAAACGTTGCTTAAGCACCACGCCGTGAAGAAGATTGGGTGAGTGGAGCTGTAGCTCCACGCATTATTAACCTGGGCACTAGATGGAGTTAGGTACTCAGTGTGAAGACTGACCGCTTCACTGCAAAAGGATCCTCAGTACCTGAACAGGAGGCTAGAGGTTCCCAGAGCAGATTTGACCTTGGTGTCGGGGAGAAATAACCTAGTCCGGAGTCGAACCCCGGTCGTTCATCCCGTAGATTCTAACCGGTCACATCAAACGGAGCAGTCAAGCGGTTAGCACTCTGTTTCAGATTCGGGAGGTCTGGGTTTCAAATCATGACTGGGGTATTCGTCGCTTTCCCCAGTCCTTTAAGGGAAATGTGGTAGTACCTTCGAGTATGCAATTGCTGCTTCCTTCCTTATCCTTTGCAGTTCATTATTCACTCATAATTTTATAATGCGACTCTTTATATTTGGAGCTACTGACATTGTCATTTGATAATCAATTAATTAAATTAATCATGCTGGTGAAGTCTTAAATAAGGAATGGTACTGTACACCCCTGGCCTCAGGACCACTATATCCGCCCACATCTGTAATGGCACGCGTCGACAATCAGCCTCATGTGTTGAGTCAACAGCCCAATCACGGGTCATTCCGTCTCTGTCTCTTCCTGCAAGCCACGGCCCCCACGACACAGGATATGTGACGTGACGCGAGCCGTAGGTGAAGGAGCAAACCTCGCCCGCTCTCACGAAGCCACGTTTATGCACATTAAATTCATCCGCATTAGCAGCATGAGTTTTGTGCGAGCCATTGCATCTTGCAGACTAGACTGCTGCAGGTTTGTGTTTCTTTAGGTGCAGTACCGGCAGCTGAATGAGTGTGCACGAAATTTTATTGTTGTGCGCCTGCTCACATGGCAGCATTGAAAACGTTATGTTTATGTGGTTTTATTTAAAAACTTCGAACACACAAAAGTAAATAAATAAATACATTCATTCATTTGTTTTGTAACTACCACAAAACCTAACTTCAATGTTGTATTATAAAAGGTGTGAAAGGTCTATTTCTCTGTTTTCCGAAAGTCAAATGCATGTAAATCACTTATTTTGAATTTTTTGAGTGGTTCTTTAATTTCCAGGGTATATTCTGATATAATAATAATTCCTCATGCCTCCTCGTTTGCCTTCAACCCCACTGTCGACTTGTTACTAGGAGATCAGATGCGCCGTAATGCATAATGGAATTCCCTGTCCACCGTTTCGTTGCTAAGAAAGCTTGCGATCCACTGCAGAAAGCGATCTGTTCGAAATTTACAGGTCTAAACCGTGAGGGATTTCGGCGGTTTGTTACACAGGAGTTGTGTCGTATTTCGTTTATAGAACCTGGAATGAATTTTAGGTCCCAATAGGAGTAATTTTTATTTGTTTCTTGTAGTAGACCTAAGTTAATATTTATGGATAAGCTAAGATGGTGTCGTCTTACTGTTTTGTATTTTTACAACATTTATTGATGGTACATGCAGTAGAGGCCGGTGCGTAGGGCTGACAACCTTACCACCTTCATGTGCCGATTGTCTACAAATCTGGGAGCCTCAACCTCCTGGACCCCTCAGGGCCTGTCTAGGCCTGTAATGGGGTTGCTTTACCTTTACCTTTACATACAGTAGAGGATTAATATAATATACTATATATACTATACTATATATATATATAATATTTACAAACACTGTGTAAGACTTCATTATATGTGTGTTATGTAAGAAATTAAGAGTGGAATTATTTCAGTGCAGGTTATTTTAAGAAAACTACGGCTGAAAGAGGTACCTCAGCAGGTTTATTATATAACATAATTCTGAAATAAAGCAACTGTTCATTTGCCGATATACCGTGTTCTGGTGATACAGCTACTTGTCATGTATCATATTTGCTGTGGAAGCAAATAAAGGCGCTCTATGTGCTGTTAGATATAACTTAACGTAAAGAGAATATCAATGGTGTTAGCTGTACATGGTAAGAGCTTTAACTTGTGGCTGGCTGAGTAGGTGCTAGGTTTCAGGTTCTTACAGCCGAGTTGATGAGGATTCAAGTCTCCCGAAATATGACGCCCTGTCGATTAGTAAACAGTCGCCGAATGTGAGAAGGAGCTTGCTGCCTCCATATTCAAGGTCAAGTAGTCTGCTTGACATTGAAGATGGAAGCACTACGGTCCTTTGAACATTTTTGAACTGTTTACCAAGCGACACAGCAGAACATCCCAGAAGACTTGAATCGTCAGCAGAACACGACATCACAACTTTGACCCTCAGTTGGGGATTCACCTCTGACCCGGCAGTGAGCTTGACGGAGAGCACAGTATTTAACTTAATTTTATGTGCTTTCTTGTTCTTGTTTTGAGTGCTGATTATCACTTCACCAGTTCTCGGCGATTACTTTGCGATGAATCCACTGCTGTGATTTAAGGTTGTCAGCCGTAAGGTACAGTGCAAACTGCCGGTGGTTGGGACATCATATGCCAGAGTTGGCCTAACAGTCGATCGCGATCTACCAGTTGATCGTGGTCGCGTTTTTGGTCTCTATCAACATTTATTTTCCACCTCCGCGAAGAAGCCTTCTCTCAGATGAAGATAATTAAATCAAGATACCGAAGCTCTGTGACCGATGAACATTTAAAGTACTGTCTTCGCTCGTGCCTAAGTAATTATGAACCCTTTTTGCAGTAAGTTTTCGCAGGATATGCAGTGTCATGCATCAACTTAGCAATAGGAAGGTTAATGTAAAGCATCTTTTAATTATGGTAAATTATTATAGTATGAAAAGGTCAATTCGTACTGAATGAAACAATTGTACTTTTATATGTGTGATGTTATTATGCTATTTTACATTTCTTTGCCTAGTTTACCTAATATTAATACATTATGTACTGTGGTAAACCAAAGTTTTCCTCACGTTCCTGAAAGTGCACATACCAGCTACGTGATACTTGTTATTGTTTACCCTGTGGCAATACGTAAACATTTAACAACATTTTTGCTTTCTGCGTTTGACAAGATTCGGCCTCAATTTTTTATGTCTGTCTTTCTGTTAAATGCACTCGTGTAGTAGGCTACTTTACCGACATTTCGAAAGATTTTAGCACTGAATAATCGTGTCTAGCCTTAGTTTCTGTCACATGGTTTTTCGTTTGGAAAGGAAGAGTGTTTATCAGAACTAACAGACTGCACTGTCACAAAGAGCTGTGAGACTCCTTAATTCAGATCAGGAATGGTGGCAGTTACCCCTAGCACAATACTAATGATAAATTCATTCTGCTCGAAAAGTGATGCTCGTTGTATAATAATAGGCCTACATTAGACGAATGTATACAGAAAATGCAAAAGTGAAAGAGGAAGCCATTTTCAAGCAAACTGTCAACGCTGCTGAGACAAATGAGGGAAAACTTCCCTTCAGAAATTTTTTAGAGTTGTTACGGTAGAGGGTAGTTTTGTATGTGGGTGGCAGGGAGGGTGTTGTTAGTGGTAGAAACATCCCCGTGTGCTAGTCAAGCCACCCTTACTAAACAAGTAGGGCCGTAATGTGAATTTCAGGGAGTGGAAAAGATAGAAAAGTGGGTGGAGGTTTTTCTTTACAACCACCCCTTCTCCCAACAACTACCGCCACATCAAATTCTGTATCCCCACTTGTGAAAAATCTCGACAAAGCCAGTGTTCATCGTACCAAGAGCTCGGTACATGACTCAAGTAATGATTCGTGGCCTAGTAATGAATTATTCAGTATTACAGAATTCGTATAAAAAGGCAGGGGAGAAAGATTCTGCTGCTTAGAAAAACGGAGAACAAGGTAGGCCTACTATACAGAGCTAATATGCATACAGACCAACCGTAATTCCTGCGCTCCTGCAACAGAACACGGTCAGTGGCGTTTCTCACTAAGTAATTTGTTTTCAACCGATCACAATGTCCTGGGCCTTGAAGGCCATATCTGGCGTAAAGCCAGCCGGCAGAGGAACTAAAGTGATGGCGAGGCGGGAGTTCGTTGTTTTCCGAAAATTATCTGTGTGTAGTTCCATTACTAATCATTTTTGCCACGTACGATGGTATTTCAATTTTCAGTTTCCATCACACTGCGTAATGCGTTGGAGTTGAATTAGAACTTCACTGTACGTATTTGTTCTAACAGGAGTGCACATATTTCAGCCAGGAGAACGGAAGTGATGGAAAACTAAGCTTTCCGTTCTACTAGTCTTCACATGACTTTCACAGTTGTTAACTACTTTCATTGCTCCGCTACGTAAAATACAAGTTTATCTTAGAATTTTTACTAAGTGTTTGTCTTTAATTACCCCGCATGTTGGTTGGCCACAGGACATAAATATCCTAAGAGCACGAAGTTCTCAATAACATTGATTAAGTGCCTGAAACTTTTATGAACGAAGTCAGGGAAACGAAGATGCTGTAAAGAAACACGCAGAAGCTGTATGAGGCACTGGCGAGGAAGTCCAAAAGTAAACGCTGAAAATGCTGATGGGGCCCATACGTTCGCTTTCCGTCACGAGAATTCAGGAGAAAATAAATGAGGATAAGACGGACGAGGCATGTAGCACGCATAGGAAACACGATGAATGCATACAAAATACTAAATTTAAACCTGAAGTGAAGGGACCACTTAAAAGGCGTAGCATGTAGAGGGATAATTTTAGGTCTGTCAGGATAAGACCGGTGGCAGGTTGTTGTGTAGACGGGGTGCTGTAATAGGTGGGAAATTTATTGACTAACGTAATGAGGACTCTGCTTCATTGAGTCTGTTAATAATTAATGAGTTGGTTAATTACTTAGTAAGGTAAAGAAAGAGACGTTTTGTAACTCCGTAATTTTTGAAGTGTCTTTTCCGGCACGAGGTAACCGTTGCTTTCTCAGAGGATGGAAACTGAAAAAAAACTGTGGATTTCTTCTTGACTTAAATAGCTTTTTGTACCTTCTGCGCAAGCACATTTATCCTTTGCGTGGACAGTCGGTATATCTATGTTTGTTTCATGCGCATAGTTATCGTACCGTGTTCTATTCTTTCCGTCTCTCTTCTTTCTGTTCGCGAATTTTGAGCGTCATTTACCCTGGCTCATTATTCTCTGTTCCACCATCATCATGCTGACAGGGATATGTAGAAAGAATCCTGTTTTCTTCCTTCAAGCCGCGGCTATTTCCTGATGTCTGTCACTCAGAACCTAACTTCTCGCAAGCATGCCGATTTTGTCGTGTCAGGCGGCCTTTTTATTGCGCTTTGTTCTTGCTTCTTTTCCGATTCAATGTAGCACTCTTTTGTCAATGCTGACTCCAGTGGATGATAAGACCGGGACCAGGAGACGAAGAGGAATGTTCATATGATCAGCAGAGAGTCGACACGTAATGGAGATAGTATGTGTGGAGCCCAAATATTCTGTAGTCCCCCACACAACAGGAAAGAAAGTTTTGTGGTCAGGTTTCTATGTTACTTTTTACACTTCTATGTGTTCTTTGCGCAAAATGTAATAAATTAACTCACAGTTATGATGCCGTGTTTACCAGATTGTCCGTCCACCTGTTTCGTGTTTGAAACAGGTGGACGAATTTCGATTAAATTCGGTATTGGGGGGACATATTAGAAGTTCAGCGAATTTAATTTTGGTGCGTATTGGTGAATTATGATAGGTACATTACATTGACTTTCAAGTTAAACGATATGCAGTCCCTTAAATAGTCTAATTGTGCAAGAAACTGAAAATGATCTCGATGAGATCTGTGTACTGTATGATTAACTACATACAAGCCAAAGTAATTCCTAGTCTTGTGGGTTTGTACACTGTGTAGTATAATGTGTTTGTACCGACGTTTCGGAGGCACGTGTAGCCTTCATCTTCAGGATGACTAAATTTGGTTGAGGCGCGCATCCACCTGAAACAAATTCAATCATCCTGAAGATGGAGGCATAACTTTCCCGAAAGGCCAGAACAAACTGTTAAACTGTACGGTGTGAAAACCCGTAACGTCCATAATTTGCAAAAAAAGGATTTCTGTGGACAATATATTAAATGCAAAGCCAATGCAAAATGCAAAAGGAACTCAATGAAACATGGGGTCTACTCCATTGCAGTAGATATATGTCCTCTTGATTAGTGCGGATCTTGAAACGATGCAATGTATCTTCGCGTACTGTCTTGTTGCTTAGCATATTGCTGACTGTATGTTGTTGTTACGTAGGGATGTGGATATCTGCCTAGTGAACGATTCTGACGCCTTTTTTAAATTTATTGAAATTTGAAATTGAAGCCGTCATAATGACCGCAGATTAGTAGGATGCCCTGCGACGTAACTTGTTATTGGTAGACTGTTCTGATTAATTAAGTATGGCACGTAGATGCATTTTTAATAGCCGATGGCTGAGAAGAAGTGTTTTTTTCAGGACACTGTGAATTGTGAAGATTTATATGGCATCGGTGGTAGATGAATAAAATATGAGTATGGGGCAGTGGTGAAATGATATTGACAGAGGAAAAGCGAAGTACTCGGAGACAAACCTGTCTCAGTGCCTCCCTTTGCACCACAAATTACATGAACTGGCCGGGGATCAAACCCGGGCCTCCGCAGTGATAGACCGGCGACTAACCCTATCATCTGTGGCACGGCCACTGTTAAAGGTGTCACCCCGGTTTGTTGGCACCGTTAGGTATAACCGGACTCTGCTAACTACCGTTAAATTAGTAGTTGTACAACTGCAAGTGATAATGTTGTGAAGGTTAAGCTAATTGTATTGTGGTTTGAATTGATGTGTCCAGATTTATGTATTATGTTGTCATGATTTTATACGAAGAATAACATTTGTATTGGTGAAGTGATGTTGTTGCCGCCCTTTTGCATACTTTAAACCGAGTGATAATGACGTGTTCAGTACGAAGCAGATCGCACTTCTATTTAATGAGAATAAACAGCATTTGTGCTTTAAAAAAAAGTGACGTATTCGGATTGCTTCCAAGGTGTCGATCGTTGATTGTGTTACCAAATTGTTTTAAAATATAATTACATTAATTTTCGCCTTATTTTTAATAAACTGTAAGCAAGGCGGTAACAAGAAAGTGTACGCATTGTGAGAGGATAAAGTGTCGTTATACTGTTGTGGCACACTCATGCTATTTAATGGTGCCGTCACCATATTACAACCAACAGTCTCTCTACTTCAGTATAATGGCCAGATGATCAGCCACTAAAGCCTCGCGTAAGGATTATGATTATTGACATAGCTGTAACCTTGCAATTATCTGACCTTTTATTACCAGAATAATGCGATTTTATTCATTCTGGAATTGACTCAGCAGTCGTTAAAGGCCAATTGAACGTCTGAAGGAAATCTCAGTGGGCAAACATTACACTGAAAGCAGTGTTAGGACATTAGAGTCATATATGCAAAGCAGTGTGAGAAAGTGATTCATTTCAACGCCCTTCAGCTATAGATGGAAGCAAGGCTGCGTTACTTGTAGTCGTTTGACACAATTAATGTGCCCATGTGCTTTAGCTGTTTACTGCTTAGGCTTGGATTTTTCTAGTCCTTTTATCAGCAAGTTATTGAAGGAGAACAGGAAAATTATTTTTGTTGTACGCATACTGGCTACTTGAATTCGGTACAGAGTTTCCTATTTTCGAGTATGCACATCAAATTGTATCATTATTTGCTGTTCCTGTCAACTATAGTATTTTTATTGGCACTTGCTCTCTGGGCTATTAGAAACAGTCGGATATTTAAATGAGCTGTTATAACGGAACATGTGTCCGAAATTTCCAGTTCAACCACATAGAGGCTCTGTTTAAAAGTTTACGCAGTTTTGGTATTGACATTTCAACAGTTGCTGGTGGCTATTTCCTTGGACATGGACGAGTCCTAATTACGGCGAGGATATTGACTCTCAACTGTTATTGTTGGACCTGAGGCGCGGAACCTATAGTGAACGTCTTGAACAGTGGCATCATCGTCTTGGGGTTCCCATGAGGCATTTTAGGGTTCCTTGCCAGCACCTCAAACTCTGCAGTGTCAGGCTCTTCGTCTGGTTGCCCGCGAGTCATCTTTAAACTACATCTCAGTTCCACCATGCTAACACACACACAGACTGCGAGCAACAGTGGAATATGGCTCATTTGTTCTACGTTTATGAAAGCTCACATGTTGGCC
This sequence comes from Reticulitermes speratus, assembly GCA_021186555.1. Taxonomy (NCBI): domain Eukaryota; kingdom Metazoa; phylum Arthropoda; class Insecta; order Blattodea; family Rhinotermitidae; genus Reticulitermes; species Reticulitermes speratus. Next base: position 30,015,684 of record JAJKFL010000003.1, on the reverse strand, counting down.
TACCATCTCTGTTCGTACTGCTAACTTACCCACTTGAGTGTAAGCAAGCAGGTATTAATTTTTCGTAGTATCACTTTACACTTGCATTATGGTTTTATGCATTTTGAAAGACTTTAAAACTTCGAAGTCCATGTAAAAGTACTCTTCTGTCCATTGCTTCCGGACAATGGAAAAGCATTGCCTTGTTTGAAGGTTCCCAAGCTCCGCCGTTTGTCTTTCTGGTAAGAGTGCAGTGTTGAAATGAAGGTGAGTACGGAGCATTGGTAGAATGATACCAATAAGGAAATCCGAAATATAGGAAAACCGAAGTCCTCGGAGGAAAACCAGCCCCAGTTTGGTCACCACAAATCTCACATGGACTGGCCCGATATTGAACACGGGCCTTCGTGGCGAGTGGCCGGTGACTAACTCCGTGAGCCGTGGCTCGACGTTTCAAGACTGGTATTAATCTAATTATATATAAAGATTCATTTGGTACCGCAGCGAGAACACTGTGTTCAAAATCAGTCGGTGAATGTTGTTTAGGGAAATAATAGCTGTTTGTTGCAGGAATTATACGAAACATATGGATACACTGTGTGGGCACAGTACAACGTTATTTATGTTAAATTGGCTGTGTGTTTGTATATATATGTACATATATAAACATACATAATGCCTATAAAGCAACTGGGTGTTAAATAGTTATTGCCCAATGCATACATGAAATTAAACAAGGAAGAGAATGCAATTTGAATACAGAGAATTGGGCCAAAATTTTGCCTGTGATTATAGCCTACCATTCTCAAAAAATATCCCTAACCCGTATTCCAGTACGTAAAGAACTGTATTTTTGCAGATATTTTGGCAATAAATTCAATGAATTCAGTTGATAGACTCTGCTAATAAATGTGAGTTATTTTAGGGTTTTTAGGCAGCTAACACGATGAAGCAGAGTTCTTGAGAAGCGTACAGTCGCTGAGCTGGTCAATCAACTACCAAACGTTTATGGAACGTGACATTGCATACCGGTACCATTAAAATGGACCGAAAAATGGTATGTCGGTGTGGACTAAGTTCAACAGTAACATGATATAGCCCGGTGGAAGGTTTTTGTGAACACAATAATGAATTTCCGCGTTCCATAAACAGTCGCATACTTCTTGTCCAAGTGAACGACTACCAGCTTATCAAGAAGGATCCTGCACCTTGCATCAGCCTAGAGGAAAACCTTGGCATTCGGGCCCAAATTCGGAGGTGAAACCTCCTAAATACGTACATACGATAATCACTACAGTTTACGTGTGGATTCTGTGTGCGTACAATTCTCACCACACGTCAAGGGTTACTCCACTCAGCAATGGGGTCATATGAACTTGACTGGGGGGAGAGATAAGTTTGGACATCTCCACAGGACTGTCGCAACTCACTCTGCTTACTTACGGCCACAAGTTTCAGATGACTAAATTGGGAAAAAAGATGATACCTCTGTGTGATATGTCAGAATAACCCATGCTCCTTCGTCCCTCATCCCTTGTCTAACATCTACTGTCAGCGGTGTCGACGTTATACATAACTGAGTCATTGGAAGGGGGAAATGTCGCCTTGTTTCGACGACTATGAAATCAATAGCCCCACCCAGCAAATTGTGATAAAAATCTCACATCCGAAGTCTGGTTATTTGGACTGCATTATATTACTGATATAGGTACTGGACGGATATCAGGCTCTGGTTTATCGGAGTTTTCTTAGCCACAACTAGGCAACAGCATGTTCATTCTTGCCATTTTTCTGTCAGGTGATTGCTTGCAGTCTGGACTGCCGAGGTTCAGTTCCCAGCAGCAACAGGAGTGACTTTTTCATATACGTAAGTCGGCTGGTGCGTGATACTGACCTTTTCGCTCGGCCTGGAACACATGAAGATTGTGTGGACCTGAACTTTAAGTCCTGTACGCCTTCATAGCTCAGCACGGAAGCACAGAGGTGCTTTACTTGGTCTGTTGTTTGTTGTTCAGCCTTTCTAGCTTCCACTCTTGGGCACTGTTACCGGCATGTCATTTTATTGATACATATGCTCGCTGTACATCATGGTCGAAATTGGGTTGCTTGTTAACAAGGGAAATCATTTTATCGTCAGACCAAATGCGGGAGAACTGATAGCGTCGTCAGTCGCCTTGCGGCAGTGATGACCAGTCTTTGGATGGAAGAAAAAGAGACCTCGTATATTTACTTTTAATTGTGCGTGCTTAGCTTATATGAAATTGATATAATTCGAACTTTCCATAATTTTTATGTACGTTAATCTTATAACCACGGCAGAAATTTCTGAACGTGTTAAACAGACCGATGTGACGGATAGGGAGTTTCGCTAACTGCGCTAACGACGACTAATTGGTGCTAAAGGAACGACGGAACTGTGCAGACTTAAAAATATTATGTATATCTGTCTGGTATACTGCTGTGAATACGTAAACAGTATAATTGTATGTCGCTGTATTAAAATTTTTATTCATTAAAATTCATCAGTTCAGCCTTGAAATATTTTACAATAACACGCTTTAGCATGTGAACAGATCATCCTCAGATGGTTATCCTCGTTGCATATGTCGTACACTGTATCGCGAGTGGTGGCTCTCTGTATTGGCACTGTTGATATTTTCACATTAAATATTGTGTATCAGTTTTTCATTCCATATTTTTGTATCTTCATATTCCTTTTATCACTATTCATTAATTTTGATCAGTGTTCAAGATTCACATTCCTTGTCTGTTCCAAAATTGGTTTAAGTATAGTCTGTAACATTGTTTGGAGTAATGAGTTGATTTTTGCATGGTAAAAACTGTTTTGAATAGGGGCTAAACTATTTTGTGAACTGGAAGCATAAAACAAAATAAGGCATTTATTTATTTGCGGACATGGATTATTTCATTAGATAATTTAGTCTTTTGAACTCCCTCTCCCCGCAGGTCTCGATTTACCTCCCAAGAATGGGGTAAAGGCGGCCGGTGCGTAGGGCTGACAACCTTACCACCTTCATGTGCCGATTGTTTGGAAATCTGGGATCCTGAACCTCCTGGAACCCTAGGAGCCCGTCCAGGCCTGTATAGGGATAGCTTTACCTGTACCTATCCCCTGTAGTATAGTGATTTTCCCATGTGGAATGCAGTACGTGTATAATGTCTAGTTCCTTCAAATTGTATTTCATTATAAAATGCTCTATGGTGTTGACTTTGCTGTTCTTCATATTGCCAGTTCATACATCTTGCGATTCGCTTTCTATTGGCAGTTATGCACACTTTGTGATGTCCTTCGCATAATCAGTTATGACACACTTTTTAGTATGCTTTCCCGAGTAGATGGAAGTTTTCCGAGGGACCCGTCCCTTGCCCAAGCAGTCTTATTGAATGTTTAAAACGATTCACTGTAAGTTAACTTTAAATCGCGGTATACAGGATGGGTGATTGCTGAAGAAAAGGCTTATAAGTGAGGGTAATTGCCTCACATTAAATTCTCCTCTACCCTAAACTTCTTCCCGGTGTGCCATAGCTCCTTTTCCAAAGGAACTATTCGAACCATAGAATATCCTCAATGTTCCGTCATTATTATCTCTCCCCTTCCCACCGTACTCACGTCATAGTCCGGACAGTGTCAGTGGTGCAGCCTAAGGCTTATCTGACGACGTCTTCCATAGTCTCCAAGACAAGGGACTTAGTTGCTACTTAGGCAAACTTGACAGCAGAGTTTCCTTTCGATTCACGGACTAGTTTTATTGACGCTTGCGCGCGTAGTGTCTATCGGTGTCGCGCAGATCGCCCGTCTGTCCCCACGAAACAACTCGTAAACCAATGAACGGAGTTTCAAGAAATTTGATATTGGGAAATGTTGCTAAAATTTGGGGGATAGTTCGATCCCCAGTAATCAGCCTGCGTCCTAACAAGTTTTAATAGACTTTGACCCGTTTCGCGCCGCTTTGCAATCTCCATAGCAGCCTACGGCAAATGTCTGGTGTGCGTATGCAGGTATTTCAGAACATAGCGCACTGTATTGAGCATGCGAACAATTAATCGAAAAGCTGACCCTAATAGTGCGGCTCATCCACAGTATTCACTAGGTCTACCTTCGAGCTGCTTTTTGTTCCAGAAAATTAGTAGGTAAGTGATAAGTCACCAGTTTGTGTCCAGTGAAGGCAAAATTTTCACTTTGCTTTATTAAGCATTGGCATCTTAAAGACTTACGTGATGTGTACATATAACTCCATGCATTTATAACGTCGGCAGCATCACGCTTCGGCCGCTTTCCGAACTTGGAAAGTGCTTCCACCATTCACTGGGTAGGATGTTGTATAGGCCCCAGAGGAGGTCTGACACGTTATGGGAGGAAAAATCGTTGCCTTTCCCGAAAATCGAGCCCTTATCTTGCAACACGTAGCCAAATTTTGTGCTGAGCTATAATTATTTTCTCGACAGTGAAATGTATACTGTGCCAAGTATCTGACATGTCCTTGGTAATTCGGTTGGCTTCCTGAAGCCAGTGGTTATTATTTTGAAGGCAGTATTCTGCGTCACGGGTTAATACTGACTCGCTACTCCACCGAAATGTGGTAACTGTAGAAACCAAACGATTCAATCTCTGATGTTACGTACAAACTAAGCTCTGTCGAAACGAAGAGTGCGATGTCATCTTGTGGTAACCATGGAAACCTGGGTGTAACGTCACGCACATACGAAGTTCTGTCGTAACCACGGCAACCGTGTTGTGACTCGGGCACTCACACAAGAGTATTGTACAAGTAGGCCTATACCTTATGTGGGCAGCTTATTCAGATCCTACTAGTTGATCTCAGTTTCAATTACGGCAAATTGACGATGGGCTTATCCAATTAACATATAGGCCCAAAGTCATAGGGCGGGGGGTGGGGGGATATGTATGGGCTATGTGTTTGTTTCTTTCTTTTGCATTGTCTTGTGTTGAAAGAGGCCTTGCGATGGGCCGACCCCCGTCCAAGGAGTCCTACCAAATCTTTAAATGCGATTTATAATGTCAAAAGTTAATTATGAATTGGAACAGGTCGGCCGGCCTAATCCGCAAAAGCTGCAGAAGAGCAGGAAAGAGAAGTCTGAAAAGGATCTTGCAATCACAATAGCTTCATTTTTACCCCCGTATAACGACCCCTTAACCACTTAAAATCGGTGTAAGGGGGTGGGGGATGGTTGACTTTTCCTTGTGTAACTTACATTATACTTGTAGTTTCATCTCGTAGCCATCAGCGCAAGCTGTCACAAATTGCATTGTGCTTTCTCTCTGTTCATACCGAGGAACACCTCATGTCTCATTTATTCCCCCGCTTGTGCACTGTGGTTATGTGTCGTGTAAGCGGCCCTCTTTCCATCATAATTTAAAACGTTTTATCATCAAGGATGCTTCCACGGAGCCGCTTTCTCCGGCAACTTGAAGTGTCGCGAATGTAACAGCGATACAAGGCACTGTCTTCCTTTGTTGTTTCTGTCAAAATATTTTCATTTCGTGACGGTGGATAGTGATAACAATCGAGACTGAACCCGAGTCCGTTTGAGTACTGCACAAAATAAAGGTCTGGCAGAATATTAACAATTCAGGACCTTCATAATTTGTATGCTTCAACAAATAATTTTAGGGCAATCAATTGAAGAATGGTGAGATGGGAAGAAAATGTTGCACGCATGGATAAGCTGAAACAGGGAGAATTTTGTCGAAAACGTGAAGGTAAGAGACCTCTTAGGAGAGTTAGGGCGTACATGGAAGGATAATATTAAAATTGATCTTAAAATCATATCTACTTGTAGGGTGCTTCATCTGTCTTAGGATAGTGTCTAGTGCTGAGCTGTTGTGAAAACGGCAATGAACATAATATTAGGATTTTTTGTGGCGGTGAATATCAAGATTGCTGTTGTTTGGAGTGTGAGGCCGTGTAGTTTGGTAGGTATCGATAATTCGGAGGAGCCTACTCTTTCCATCTTCAGAGTAGGAGAGAGCTTATTCTACCCTGAAGACTGGTGGTAGTGTTGATGGAGAATTGCGTATTTAACGCAATCTGGAGTGGAGTGTACTTCGGCTGGTACTTTTCTGATGATGGAATTTTTCATTTCTCTTTTTAATTACTTTATATTTTGTCATTTAGCAATACTTTCAAGATCTCACCTTATATCGAGCATCGATTGGAAAGAAATGAATATGGCCAAATTGGAGGTCCCGACATTTGCCTAGAGTGACCAACTTAGAATTCGGAGTTATACGTGGCGATGTGCAGCTTAGATTCTTCATGTTGTCTCTATTTGTAAACAGGCGGTTATACATTTATTGTGTACGTCACAGTCAACTCCACTGGTGAAAGAGCAGCGTGGCTCTAGTAGTATTGCTTCTGGCTTGTATTGGGAGGAGCCCAGATTGAAGTCTTGTTTCTGACACGAAATGTCCTATTCCGGGCGTTTCGTGATTTCACTCCGTACATCCAGGCAAGTGCTAACACCTACATATTATATTTCGAATTCGTTATTTACATAATGTCCTTCCGTTCGACGCTGTGCAGTAGTCTTGACTTACTAACAGAATCGTTAAATAAATCACAAAGCGCTGATTCGAGCTGTGAAAAGCTTTAATTTTATGAACTTATATGTGTCCGCTGCAGGCCTTAGGAATACTGGCTAAGGTGTTCTGTTATTTTAGGCCAGTGGTTATGTGTACTTTGACATTATGTTTATAATAATTTTATCAACAGAAGGTACTATTTTACCGTGTTTACGAGGACTCCATTCTTCACCTTTGTACCAAATTTCTGCATTCATGTCATCCTGTTTTTTTCTTGAATAATCTACATCGTTGAGATTTCTGACAAGAATTGACTAAATTTCGTACATTTCTCATCTGCCATGCCTTCTGCACCTTCTTTCTCTTCCTTATCATTGGTAGACTCTCGATGACGTTATTTAACAAGATAGGAATCTTTCGCATAATGTAACACTAAGTATCTTTGGAATCTTTGCATCCTGAACATTTCAGAGATGGTCGTACTATTTATACACTGCGATTACACTTTTTGTTATGGTTCACAATTGTAGACATTTTATAGAATGCCATTACTTTACGTTACTTGTACCGTACATTTTTAATTATATATATCTTATGCAGACAAATGTACACTGTTTTATGTTATTTAACAATTTTTATTAAATGCTGCCCAACATGTTTCTAGCCTATATAAGGCTCATCTTCAGGGGCTGTTTCGTTGAAATTACAACAGCTATATTATTGGTATATAAAATTCTTAAAATGCCGTTAGATGTACCTGGTTATTGATATCTGTAACAGTCATTCTGCTTTCACTATAGAGTAGGCCTCCAACAAATCTATAGTAAAAGCAGAATGACTGTTACAGATATCAATAACCAGGTACATCTAACGGCATTTTAAGAATTTTATATACCAATAATATAGCTGTTGTAATTTCAACGAAAGAGCCCTGAAGATGAGCCTTATATAGGCTAGAAACATGTTGGGCAGCATTTAATAAAAATTGTGTTAATAACATAAAACAGTGTACAGTTGTCTTCGTAAGATATATAATGCCATTACTGTTATTAGGGCCTATTGTTGTACTCGTTTGAATAACTTGTTATTTATGTGCCTACGTTGATTCTGTCTTCGTTAAATGTATCGTTCAAGCAAAACCTCAGATTTCCTTTGGTCGAAATATTTTGTAATTTCTGACCCACAGTGTTTCCTACACGATATGTAGGTATTAATCTTCCTATCTATCAAATTTTGTATTCCCAGATATAAGCAGTAAATATTATGATCTCACATTTTTTTCCCGTAATTATGCGTTATGTAAATCAGACGAAGAATAGCTGCACGGGAACGTGACGTAGCAGTAGGAAGACTACGTCATTGGATTCTGAAATCCCACCACAACAAATGTTGTGTGGCGCCATATTAAGTAATTAAAATCATTATGACGTGTTTTGCCGTAATTACCCGGCCTTCAAATAATATCCATTTGTATCTTCAGTTGTGTTTCTTGTATTTGTCTTGTAAATGGGGAGGTATTGGCATCAATGTACTTAGTCCTTTATGTGATGTGCCTGTTATTTTTTGCGATTTTAACCAAATTTGAATGTGGTCGACAGATTTCAGTAAAATCCCAAATACAAATTTCACAAAAATTGCTCCATTGGGAGTCGAGTTGTTCCATGCGGACAATCAGACAGACATGAAGAAGCTAATATTCGCTTTTCGAAATTTTGTGCCATTACGCCTAAATAACGATTGGTTTTGAGATTTTGAAAGCAAATGATGTTCTTAATTTTCCGTGTTTCAAGGAAACACTTACTGGTCAGTGTTTTAGCCTTGCTGCTTTAATTTGAAGACAGATACTTGTTAAACTGAAGGTTACAGTTAGATGTTCAGTCTGGTGCCGAAATGGCGTAGAAGAAATGGACTTGTTATGAAAAAGGGCTAGTTTTAAAATTTTGCGACAAATGTCGTTGATGCGCGGAAGGTTCCTTACTCGCTGACTGTGTAAGAACGGTGTAATACCTTGATATCGTGCAAATTGCTCTTGTGCTTACAATAAACGTAGCATTATATATTCAAGAAGTTAGGTTACACAAATGCTGATTGCTTGACAAAATGGGATACAGCGGGGGGAAAAAACTAAAGAGAGTGAGAAACTGGTGCCGAAAGAAAGACTGAGAGTTTTTAGGGGGTGGGGGGGGGGGGGGAGAATGAATTCGCGAAGATAAAAAAAGAAAAGAAAAATGCGCCTAATAGCTTGGAGTTTAACTTAAATCTTGAAGCTAGTTGGTTGTTTTCTTCAGGAGGAATATTAACTTATTATTCCTGCTGTTCTGCGTCTTCTTTGCATTCCAAAACAAACATAACGTTTCGGAAATTAAATGTGTTTCCTTCCTCAGGTATTGAACTACCTGCTGAAGTGGTTACGTTATACCGAGTTACTTCAGTCGCTTGACTGACTAGGTCAGCTACAAGCATATAAGTCTTACGTTCAGTTTTTGTGAAAAGAAGGTAATACGAAAATTTACCACAATGTCGTTCTGTCTTAGTTTCAGATCTTCATGATGATTATAACATCTGCCTTTGTAAATTTCCTTATCTGCTTTTGACAAAATGGTTTACATGCTTTTAGTTGACTGTCCAAGGCGGTTCAGGGACTGAGATTAATTCGGTCTAAGAAGTCGAACTGGGTAGGTTAATTCCTCGTTTTTCGCCTGATGACGACATAACTTTCAGTTTTCGAGCCGTTTTCTTATGTTCGGAAAAATGACAATCGGCAAAGTTCAGACACCTTGTACTTATAGCTGTACCACCGTCAGATTCCATTAGAATTTCGAGATTTGAGGTTCTCACAGCGGTGATGCTGAAGGTTCAAAACTTCCGGGATGTTACGACGTTTCGACAGGTAAATAGTTACCGACGTAACCTTTAAAACGTCATGAACCATTTACCCAGTGACAGAGCTAACATTCGAGAAGACGTGAACCTTTCGAACTGATATACACATTGCGGCGTCAATATTTCGCATGTAAATACCTATGACTATGAAGTAAATACGTCCGTGTTTGGCTATCTTTTAGGTTGATTTGGAGTTAATATGATATTTTAGGCCTACCTGTTTCTCTAATTTACAGAAATAAACATTTTTGTCAAACGTGTAATAAATTAACCAACAAAATACACTGTGTTTTAGGTATGAATAGCTTTTGCCTGTTTGGCAGATACGATCTTGTAGCCAACAAAATACACTATATATATATATTGTATTAGTGTATTTTGTTGGTTCATTCATTGCATGTTTGATTTACAAATACATGAACATATACAGCACTGCAAGGTAATATTTTTGCTTTTACTTTTGCTTATTGTACTTGTTTTCTGAACTGTTGTAACATTTGCTTAATTTGCTGTTTTCTGGGACGTGACACCGTGCACGGCTTTGTACATTTACCGAGTTTCGGAGGAACCTTCTAACTCCATCTACTTTCATGAAGATGGACGAAGCAGATTTCTCTAAAATTCAGTAAATTTTAACAATACTACATCTTGTTACGTCCCAAAAGACAGTAAACTTATGCGCTGTTACAATTTTGTGGCATGAGAGGCAGGCCTGGGCGCAGTCATAATGTACTGAATTGTTATTAATGTTGTCCGGCGTATGACAGCTGCGTATTTAAGGTGTCACTGTTTTGTTTCCGTGTAAGAAACACAAAACACATTTATTCATTTTCGTGAAAAGTATGGATGGAAAGCAACTTTACTAGTCGATAAATGTATGATAATCCTTACAATATTGCTGTAACCTACACGTAAACCATGAGGGCAATTAACCCTTCCTTCGCTGTTCCTTCCTTCCTATGTTCCTGTCTTAATGTTTCCGTCTTTCATTTATTTGTTTTATTCTTGCTTATTTCTCTTATTCGTGTGCATGATTCTAGTCTTGTGGTTGGCTTACTCATGTTTGCTATGTTCGTATTTGTGTTACTTTTGTGTGAATTAACATTTGAAGTGTTCGTGTTTGAATGTGTCACTACGCAACGTCGAGAAGATGAAAGAGAAGGACAAAACACTGTTCTTTGAAAGCACTGTTGGCATAGTGGTTGTGGAGGGGGAGGAGAGGAGAGGGTTGCAATAGAGACGGTCGTACAACGAAGTCGGTACGCCGTGTATATCCTACGTGATGGCCGTATCTGAAGTAGAAAGGAAAACTCGACCAGGCAGTTTGTAGGTAATTACCCTCTATTATAGACCGCAGCTCTGTTATCCGTGGGTCGTCCTCTTGATGTTTTAACTTTAGTCTCATGTAAAATCTCTACTTTATGTTGTTACACTCTACAGAAAAGGGCTGTAGTTTGAGGAAGGGGTTTTGTTGTTAGAAAGGGCTTAACTTAGCGAAAAACTTGAGGTTTCAGGATTTCAAAATAAAATGCCACTGGATTACACGTTGTAATTACTGTGATATTTTAAGAGACTCTTCCTCCCTAAGCCGTCAGTTAACCACCCACGTCAGATTTTAGTGAGGGAGTTGAAAACAAAAATACGTGTACCGGTACTTCATTGTTTATTTTTAGCGGTGTACCTTCCCTCCTTTAACTAGTTTTCTTCTTTCTCCGTACACGTGCTTGCTCACAGCCATGAGCACAACATGTATATAAGACTCAGGCACACGTTTTGTCAGTTTGACACCGTCTGTATGTCTGTTCATGCAAATATGGAGATGTGCAAGCCTGTACTTCAATTTATTAGATGAGTTACCGCACAAGATGTTTCTTTCTGTCAAGAATTTTGTTTGATATGGAGCCGAATGGCCTGCATGAGAGTGGGTCGCATATCTGCGGCCCATAACAATGTTCCCTTCTGTAACATATAGCTTTTCGTCTACAGCCACATTCTTAGGTTATATTCACGTTATCAGAATGCATCTACATCGTCTTAAACAGTATGATACCTGTAAACGTATGCATTAGCACATAAATTTAAACACGCATACATCAAATACGACTAAGCAACTTTTATTTTACAAATTAACCCGATATGTTTCATCCTGGTATCATGTTCAAGGGCTTCTGGAACACCAGCTATTGAGCTTGCCGTCTTCAAGTATGTGTTCAAGTAATGATTTTCGGTAAAATGTCCTTAAAATAATTTAAAGCCCGGTCTACAGTTACATTCAATACTGATTAATTGTGGGTATCTGTGGCTCTTTCCTTGGGGACAAGGTGACCGGAGCTTGAAGGTGACCGGAGCTTGTAAGTGACCGCCTACTTTAATATAGTCTTCTCGGGCCATCAGCCGCGTCAGATATATACCTCGGCAGGTATATAAACACAGGACAGATGAGTGCTTGGTTATATCAGTCCTGCCTGAGGATGGGGACGGAGCCAGTCTCCGAAACGTTGTATTTAAATCAGTTGACGCGGCTGATGGCCCGAGAAGACTATATATTGAATCATGTCGGCGCAAAAGTTTTAAAACTTATATGACCGCCTACTTGTATTGTAACTGGCACAGTATCAATCGTCAGAACCTGTAGAACTGAGTTCTTGTAAGGGACATCGATGTTTGTGCTGGCACAGTATCAATCGTCAGAACTTGTAGAACTGAGTTCTTCTTGTAACGGACATCGATGTTTGTGCTGGCACAGTATCAATTGTCAGAACCTATAGAACTGAGTTCTTGTAACGGACATCGATGTTTGTGCTGGCACAGTATCAATCGTCAGAACCTATAGAACTGAGTTCTTGTAACGGACATCGATGTTTGTGCTGGCACAGTATCAATCGTCAGAACCTATAGAACTGAGTTCTTGTAACGGACATCGATGTTTGTGCTGGCACAGTATCAATTGTCAGAACCTGTAGAACTGAGTTCTTGTAACGGACATCGATGTTTGTGCTGGCACAGTATCAATCGTCAGAACCTATAGAACTGAGTTCTTGTAACGGACATCGATGTTTGTGCTGGCACAGTACCTTAATCCATTCCGTTGTTTCGTGCTTTGTTAGCGTTTTGTTTCTGGTCTATGAAAGTCGCTTGCACCATTTCTGCATCGTTACATGTTTCAAATGCATTCCATTTTTGTGCTTTGTGCAAAATATTAACTTATTAAGATGTGATAATGCGAGTACAGAATATTCTCTGGAATTTCTATGAATTCCTGTGTCGCGTTTTTTTTACTTGTCTGCTCTGTTATAATTTTTTTTACGAAGTCGTCTTAAGACAGAAGCAATTCCAGTCAATCAGTATTTTGTCTGTAAATCTGTGGTTACTTTCAGTGGTCCTCTTCCCAGTGACGGCTGCCCCGTTTCTCCAGGAATTATAAGTTCTCGACACTGGAATGTAATAAGAAAATAACACTGACGTGACAAGTACAACTGAAATTGAGGGTTTTAGTATTTTGATGATTTTAGCCCACAAACTGCAGTGCAGTAAATATCCTGACCTCTGTTAAACCGAATTGACATAAGTGACAGTAAACGAACAGAGATAATTGTGACATAGATAACAGTTCAGTATTTTTTAATTAAATGTTCTAGATTGCGCATTGCAGTTCAGCACAAAATAACACAAGCAATTTGGGTTGTCACTTGCTCCTCAGCCGAACTGCTTCAGAGTTGTTTTTTCTCTCTACGTGGAGAAAAGTTAACTGCAAAGATCTCCAATTCTCTTTCAAGGGTGAACCCACATATCATTTCTCTTCCATGACCCACATTGTAGATGCAATGAAACAAGTGCCCTTTAGATTTGAAACGCGTGTTTGTACGTTCTTACACAAGTATACACAGACTCAGATCACCTTGAAACAAATTAATGTCGCAAACAGAAACATTGTATAAGTGGAGAACTATTAGTTTCTTTGTTGCTTACTGACTCCTTGGCCCTACGGCCCTCTGAGAGCCTTGGCCTCCTGAATTACAGACGCCTACTTTGCTCTTTTTACTGCCTACTGCTGCCATCTTCTCACCTCCATCTCCCGAAGATCCTTGTCAACTTCTCCCAACCATCATTTTCTTGGTTTCCCCATCCTTCTCCTTCCCTTCGGTTTACAATCAAAATCTTCTTGACTACTCGTCCATGGGCCATTTGCTGTTAGTTTCAGGGGAGTGAATCTACACGTTGTGAATGAATGTAGGATATATACTTACATTTACATCATCTTGGATCGAAGCTCTATCACTAAAAAGCAGCAACTCGTGGATTTGTACGAAATGTGAAACGGCAGTCCAAACCCAGAGGAGAAAAGAGAAAATGAAGAAGACAGTAGGTAAAGTCACCTAAAAATATTGAATTGTTGCATAATTATCACCTGTGAACTTGTTTCTGTTGTATTACATGACGAGTTTCAAAATTTGTGGTCTACCAAATATTATTGGCCTATAAATTTTACGTTGTGTTCACCGTGCATTTTGATATCACTCAACAATTAAGTGCATTTGTTGGTTTAATTGTTGAGTGATTATTAGCCTATTGAAATAAAAGGGTGAGATGAGCCATACGTGCAACATTATGGGTACGAAATTCTGCTCCAAAACTTCAATGGACGAGATTACTTGAAGAAGAAATGGATTATTCTGCCTCAGTTTACGAGCCACTTACAGTGGTCTAGAATATCTTTAAACCTTTCAATCAGTCAAAGTTGTTGTTTTTCATGTTGGCGGCAAAGTCATTTTAGATTTCAAGTAGTGAGAGAAGAGAGAAATGCTTTATTTAACGACGCTTTCAGTTGCTAATATTATATAGCGTCGATGGTAGATGAATGAAATATTAGTTTGGAGCAACGGAGGAATGATACTGACAGGAAAACCGATATGCTGGGAGAGGAACCTGTGCCAGTGCCATTTCGTACACCACAAATCCCACATGAACATCTGACGCTTAGGCATAACATAGGCTTTGTCTATACACCTTGTAATCTAGATCAAATAAATGTAACTTGATTTCAGTTAGTTTGCTTCCGCCTCGGAAGTTCGCACGACTGATGGATTCGTGTTATTGGTGGCAGTATATTAAAAAGTATAGAAACTAGACTGTTTGACTGTAGTGGCAAAATGCTCTTGTGATAACGCGCGCGACTCCAGTTCAGCCCTGGCAACATGAAATGGATTTCTAACGTTTCGGCAACTGTCTTTGTATCCGTAATCTGGCGATTATTTTCTTAGGGGTTTCTGATGTCCTATTTCCGTAAACTTATTTTTACACTGTTCTTCTTCCGAAACGAAAACTTGCCTTAGAGGCCCAAAAAACGTCAGAAACGTCATCTGCCTTGCACCAGAACACTGTCTTGAAGCAGCATTAACTAATCCTCTAGTATTCAGAACAAACGGTTTTCAACAGAGGATACTTGTTTATCTGTAGGATTACATTGTTATCTCCATTTTTCTTCTTCCATCTTCACGTTAAAATTCTTCTGTAGGTGCTCTGACCCCTTACAAGTTTCCATTGTCTTTTCGAGGTTATCCAGCAGGGTTAACGCAGTTTATACTGTATATATTGGCTTAATTAGGGGTAGCCCTGGTGAATGGACCCTGCATCGTCTCCCTGCTGCCCCCTCCATAAGCTAAGCTGTTTGTAGATCTAACTTTAATTTACTTTGGCGACCCAGATTAAGCTTTGTATATCAACTCGCAAGGGGGTGGGGTTTGTTGGTTGCTAAGGGAGAACCTATGCTTTCTAGAGATGTGGATGGGTTAAGGACGGGAGCTAAAAGGTAAATGTCTAAGTGCTGTTTTAGTGGTCAGTTTTAGGGGCGGCGGAGCGGGGTTAGTTGGTCTCTGTTGCTGATGTCCAAACAGGCTTTACTGTAGAGATGTTCTCTGTATGGTTTAGGAGAGGACCAAGCATCGATTGCTTTTATAGGAGGTAGAGGGGTGGACTTTGTTTAGTGTTATACTACTGAGAGGCCCTGGTTTTGGTTCGCATATATATATATATATTGTTATCCGGTATTGCGTAAGCAAACAATGTTTGTCTATGTAATACTAAGGGAATTGGGTGTAAAAGGGGAGTGAGGTGGGAAAGGGTAAGTAGTTGGAGAGTTAGGCAGTAGTTAGGTCATGTCCAGCTACTACTAGCCCGAAGGCTTTTCTTTCACAGCCTCGTAAATCTGCTTTCTCCACTTCATCCCTCCCTCACCCACCTCTAGCTTGCTAACTCTGTAGTGGCATTTACTTCAATTTAGTGTGCTGTAGGAAAGCATATCACCTTAGTTTCCTTGGTGGCTGAGTTTCTGAGGGCCATTATGTTCTATTTAAACTTATGAGATTCATAATAACTAAACAGACTAATACCTTCGTGGTGTAACACTTGAGAAGTTGCTGATTACTCTGTTTGTCAAGAAATACCCCCGCCGTATATGGAACGTGAGGGCTCAGTACTGTGTTCACAAGAGATTTTCTTGACCCTGTTCTGAGTGACTCCACGCACGCACACACACACGCACGCGCGTTTCCATATTATCCTCACATTCTTCGCTTAGGTCTCAGTTTTGGTACTTTCTAAGCACTTCTTCCGATCAAAATTTCTCATATCCCCAAGTGTGCTACGCATGCAACCCATCTCACAATCTGATTTAACTAACCTAATGATATTTGATGATGCCGGTGGCCGTGAGGTCTAAGGCGTAGGTCTGCAGCCGCTTGACTGCTGGGATCGCGGGTTCAAATGCCGCTGTGTTTGTTGTGTTTTGTGTAGGTAGCGACCTTTGCGACGAGCTGATCATTCGTTCAGAGGAGTCCTACCGAGTGTATGTGTGTGTGTATGTATGTGTATGTGTGTGTGTGCCTAATTGTTTGTGATCTAGAAACCTGATCAATGAGGTGGCTATTTTCCGGGGCTGAAGAGGCCAAGCCGCGAAACTGACCACTCACCACCATCTAGTACCGAAGTTAAGAATGTGCGGAGTTATATCTCCATTCCCCCATATGCCTGTATGGCGTGCAGATGGACAACTATTTTTACGGACAGAAATGGGACTGAGAGTCATGATGGAGTGATTGGCACCCCTGCTTGTAGTCTGGAGTTTCCAGGCTGTTTTTGGGCCCCGGAGGTTCGGTATTGTGCCTGAGAATTGTCTTGATTTTCACCGGTCTCTCATGATAAAATGCTTTGATGAAATTGTCCTTAACCACAGAAAAATCATCAGTGACAATCACACTCGCAAGCGACATTCTCCTGTCTATGGAGAAGGACTGCGTTCTCTGTGAGGTAGGAACCAAATGTTTATATGTTTCTCACTTCGAAGGGTTAAAGAAACTTTTTGTGTTCGTGCTGATTTTCGAGACTTCAGCTAGCAAAGCTGTGTCTTCGTACTGTTTCGGCCCGTTGCTTCTTGATGGATACAATATTAAATTATATATATGAGCTGTCTCACCCCTCTATTGTTTCTACGGGGACAGTAGTGCTGCTAGGGAAGCATTGAGCCGCAGGAGGGTTGCAAACATCACAGGGGTAGCATTCCCTCAGCAGGAATCGTATCGTGCACATCCACCTCCCCTGTTTTTGCTCAAATAAAACGATTATAATATATTCCGAATTAAATGGAGCATGTGATAATGTCAACATAACTCAAATTTATGTTATTTTATGCTGCCGTGAATCCGTTACATGTCAACGCTTGATTCTAAAGAAATGGACATTAGGTAGCACGTCAGCGCGGGATGTACCACAGTGACTTGGAACAGTTCACTTAAGTTAAGATTTCATGCAGTGAAGAGACCAAAACGTACTTCGGGACGATACGTCCTCTACACGCATGCATTTCAGATTTCTAAAAATTTCTTTGGAATTACGATAAGTCCAGTTAAAACACAACAATTTTTTCTATTGTTTCCAACTACATGTTTCGGCCTAAATGGTCATCATCAGGTTGAGTACAAGATTAGAAGAATATATATAGATGTACACATACACACACACACACACACACACACAGAGTTTACATGGAATCGAGATCTCGAAACCTCACAATTTGTATTGTTATGTAGGTATGTGTATCATGGGTAGAATAGCCTTGGGAAATGTAATTTTTATAGCCATATTTATAGTTTAAAAAAGGTTGGATCCATAATATATCAATGTGAATATAAGTAATGTTAACATGTTAAAATGTTAAAAGGTAAAATCAGTAAAAGTGTAGGTTTTTCTTCATAGGACGGCCAGTGTGAGTTGTATAGTGGTCTCGCATATTTGAAGGCCGAACTTTATCCCCAAGATACGGCGTTTAAGTGTGACGTACTTGTATTGGCATTTTAGAGGCTCTGAAAGTAGTATTATTTATAGTAAATGTAACAGGGGATGAGAGGAACTAAACAAGTTATATGGAAGTAAATATTTTTGGTAAAAACAACTTTAAAACATTTCTTTATTGAAAAATAACTTTCCACACTTGTGCATATCGTTGGCCTGTAAATACAAAATGTTGTGTTCTTAACTCGGTTTAAAGCTCTGTCTCACGAAACGGATTTGTGACGTCTTCGCTTACCATCACTGTGTTCAGAACTGTGGGCTCGAAGCCCACCAAGTGCTCTCTGGAATCGATACCTCTTGTTCTTTTCAGCGTGTTGTTTAACAATGTTGTCAGTTACTAAGTTTATACAGCGTCGTAGGTAGATCAATGAGTGAGTAGGGAGTAATGTTGGAATGATACTGACAGGGCCAACGTACTCGGAGAAAACCCTGGCCCTCTGCCACTTTGTCCGCCACAAATCGCTCATGGGCCGCCCTGTGATTGAACCCAGGCCCCTGCGGCGAAAGGCCGGCGAGTAACCGCCGGAGCTATGGCATGGCGGCGGAATATATATCGAGTGACTATCCGACGCGTAAACGCACCCTGAATCGCTTCTGTCCAGCATTGAGGATCTTTGCCCACATGACCCCACAGTTTCTAAAGCAAAGGCTGACTCTGCGTTGAAGGAAATCAACTTTAAAAGTAATGTTGAATCTGGAGCTGACGATTCCCTGTGCCCAGGATGTGTCTGTGCTGGCTTAATCCTTTTAAGTCTGAATTTTATTTTACTTTACATGCAGTTCATATCTCACAAAATATTTATGTCTACATTAAATACCAATAAGTTAATTGTTTAGTGAAATAATCGCTTTGTATGCTGAGAACCATAACGTACTAACAAACAAACTAAGTAACTAACTCCATGGAGCAGAGACCTTCTTGAGAGGCTAACAGGTCCTCATCTAGTCAAGAAGTTCCCCGTATTCTATGTAATCCGACGGTTCATTACAGTGTTCTGAAGAGCCGGCAACCTGTCCCTATCCTGAGCCAGATCAATGCAGTCCAAGCCCCATCCTATTTCTTGAAGATTCATTTCAATATTAGCCTCCCATCTACACCTAGATCTTCCAACTGTTTTCTTTCTTTTACATTTCGCAACCAAAACCCTTATACCCCTCTCTTCTCTCCCATACGTTTCACATGCCCCGCCCATCTAACCCGTCGTGATTTGTTCTTCCGGATAATATTTGTTGAGGAGTACAGATTATGAAGCCACTCATTTGCACTCGCTTCCAGTCCCATGTTCCGTCGTCCTTCTTAGGCCCAAATATCTTTCTCAGCACCCTCAGCCAATGTTCCTCCCCCCAGAGACCAAGTTTGACACCCGTATAAAACAACAGGCAAAGTTATAGTTCTTTATGTTTTAATCTTTGTAAAGGCTGTTGGAAATTTGGGTAAAGTTATTATTGAAATATGTTTGTAAATGAAAACTGAACTGGTAGATCATTGTAATGCTGAGTCAGAGCCACTTTGAGGACCAAGACTGCCCCTTCTGTTCTGGCCTGTCATAAACCTCAAGTGGGCCGGAATAGCGTAGTCGGTATAGCGACTCGCTACGGGCTGGACGGTCGGGGATCGAATCTGCCGATCCCAGTGGCCGTGCGGTCTAAGGCGTGGGTCTTCGGCCGCTCGCTTACTAGGATCGTAGGTTCGAATCCCACCGGGGGCATAAATGTTTGTGTTGTGTTAGATGTATGGACGATAGCATGAAACATAAGGTGACATGCAGGACAATAAAAGGACTTCAACAGTACAAATGGATCAAAGGGGAAAACCCAGGAATTAATACAAAAAAAAAATCCCGGTGGGGCGAGATTTTTCGCAGCCGTCCAGATCGGCCCTGGGGCCCACCCAGCAATGGGTGCCGGGTCTCTTTCCCGGGGGTAAAGCGGCCGGGGTGTGGAGTTGACCACCCACCCTATCTAGTGCCGAGGTTAAAGAAAGAGTAGAGCTATACCTCTACTCCCCCTCTGGGCCTTCATGGCCTATTCTAGGGAGAACTTTATCTTACCTTTACCTGTCATATACCTCAGTGTGGGTGACAGGTGAGTATGAGGACATCAGTTGATTGATGAATGGCAAATAGTATGACCTCTACGGGGAAAACTTATCCCACCGGCGCTTTGCCTGCCAATATTTTGTATCCTGAGCAACAAGCGAAAGTGCTCGTGCGTCAGTCTTTGCTGCTCGTCGCTCCAGCGCTACAGAAGCTGAATACTATGTGGGAGGTACAGCCCCTTAGTTGACATGGCCGGTGCGTGAGACGCCACTAGAAACGGCGGCAGACAAGTGACGCCACAGAACAGCGTCGCATGCAACCAGAATTCACATAAGAGTTCTTATTTCAACCCCAAGACTAAGAGAGAGAAAAATAATTCTACGAGAAGAAGACAGAGAGTGGTGGTATAATGTAGGACTCACTAAGCTTAAACACCAAGCACATTCACGCACGTCCTCACGCAATTTTCTGAGCTACCCCGCTCCCGCCTCCAGACCCCCTACCCTTGATGCATTTTCTGTAGTTGTAGACGTAAAAAGATTCTTCAAGGATGAGCGAATGGTCATTTATGCTACAGTATTTTTGTGATAGGAGAGATATGATAATACATAGAAGAAGGATCTTATTTTTTCTTTGCCAGAGAACAATAAAGTATTATCTTTTCAGAAATGTGGAAAAGGAAACGTGTCTTCGATATTTCTTACCAGGATTAGAGCCTGTACTTTGTTGTGCGCTCTTATATCTTATTCTCGATAATTGATTTATTTTTTAGAGCGTAATGTATCAGAAGTTTGCGTTCTTCTCAGGTATGACACCACGTCACTGTATAGTCTGTTTCCGACGTTTCGACACAACGTAATGGTTTCGTCTTCAAGGATGGAAATTTGCCAGGAGAACAGTCATTAACAGAGACTAATAAATTCATGGAATGACAACCATAACGTGCCTAAGAAGGTCAAGTGCTCACTAATTGTTTTCTGTTAATCTTGTAGAGTTCGCCTCATATTGGTGTCGTTATAGAATTCATGCATCTACTTCTGGGCTGCCTGATGCAGTTGAACGTAATATTACTTTCATGTGTGACTGGTGATTAGTGTCATCACTGAAAAGCACACCTAGGGTGATGAATGTTCTGTTGTACTGAAGTCTGAACTAACCTCATCTACGCACTGTGAGATGCAGCGCAACAAACACAAATTTTCTTCTACAATATACGAGTTTGCTTGCTCTTTCCTGCTGTTTGTAAAGCGATATCTTAATATCTGTCTTGGGGAAAACAAAGTTATTGGCACTAGGTGCAGTTGGGAGGTCAGCATCACAATCCGGTCGCATTAAGCCAAGGTAAAGACCTCTTAGTTGGTCTTCTGGGAGCTGCTCTAGAAGTGGTGACGCGAAGAGGAAAATTTGTATCCTTGCCGAGAAACGCACCCGGTTGTGTTGCCGGAAACCAATCACTTCCGCGAATTATCTCGGCTCACCTTTCCAAGCTGTCCATTTTCAATCAGTCCTTTCGCTGAGTTATCTTGGCAGACCTTTCCAAGCTGTCCAACCTACAATGTCAGTTAACTGAGTTATCTCGGTTCACTTTTCCAAGTTGTCCAGCTTATGACAGTTACTCCACTGAGTTACCTCGGTTCACTTTTCTAAGCTGTCCAACTTACAACCAGTCACTTCACTGAGTTATCTCGGTTCACCTTTCCAAGCTGTCCAGCTTATGACAGTTACTCCACTGAGTTATCTCGGTTCACCTTTCCAAGCTGTCCAGCTTATGACAGTTACTCCACTGAGTTATCTCGGTTCGCCTTTCCAAGCTGTCCAGCTTATGACAGTTACTCCACTGAGTTACCTCGGTTCACTTTTCTAAGCTGTCCAACTTACAACCAGTCACTTCACTGAGTTATCTCGGTTCACCTTTCCAAGCTGTCCAGCTTATGACAGTTACTCCACTGAGTTATCTCGGTTCACCTTTCCAAGCTGTCCAGCTTATGACAGTTACTCCACTGAGTTATCTCGGTTCGCCTTTCCAAGCTGTCCAGCTTATGACAGTTACTCCACTGAGTTATCTCGGTTCACCTTTCCAAGCTGTCCAGCTTATGACAGTTACTCCACTGAGTTATCTCGGTTCGCCTTTCCAAGCTGTCCAGCTTATGACAGTTACTCCACTGAGTTATCTCGGTTCGCCTTTCCAAGCTGTCCAGCTTATGACAGTTACTCCACTGAGTTATCTCGGTTCACCTTTCCAAGCTGTCCAGCTTATGACAGTTACTCCACTGAGTTATCTCGGTTCGCCTTTCCAAGCTGTCCAGCTTATGACAGTTACTCCACTGAGTTATCTCGGTTCGCCTTTCCAAGCTGTCCAGCTTATGACAGTTACTCCACTGAGTTATCTCGGTTCGCCTTTCCAAGCTGTCCAGCTTATGACAGTTACTCCACTGAGTTTTCTCGGTTCGCCTTTCCAAGCTGTCCAGCTTATGACAGTTACTCCACTGAGTTATCTCGGTTCACCTTTCCAAGCTGTCCAGCTTATGACAGTTACTCCACTGAGTTATCTCGGTTCGCCTTTCCAAGCTGTCCAGCTTATGACAGTTACTCCACTGAGTTATCTCGGTTCGCCTTTCCAAGCTGTCCAGCTTATGACAGTTACTCCACTGAGTTATCTCGGTTCGCCTTTCCAAGCTGTCCAGCTTATGACAGTTACTCCACTGAGTTATCTCGGTTCGCCTTTCCAAGCTGTCCAGCTTATGACAGTTACTCCACTGAGTTATCTCGGCTCAAGTTTCGAAGCTATGCAGCTCATAACTTGTCACTTCACTCAGCTATTTGGGCTCACCTTTTCACATGGAGAAGCATCTGATGACCTATTTCTGTTTTTCTTTTCAGTCATGATATGTAGTCATGTTATATGCAATGAAGTGCCCCAGATGGTGCAGCTTCCCCAGAGTCGATGACTATTCAGGTGTTATCGTAATTGCATTTCCTTTTAAACACTTTAGATCCTGTTTTCCAAGAAAACAAACAGGAAGCCAGCTTGAGGCTGTAATAACACTCTTATGTAACAGAGGTTCGAATCCCGGTGCATGTGATTTACTCTTCTCCGAAACCTTCCAGACTGGCTCTGGGGCCCACCCAGACACCTATTCAATGCGCACCGGGGTTCTTTTCCAGGGGTAAAGCTGCCGGGGCGTGAAGTTGACCATTCATCTCCATCTGGTACCGAAATGAAAAAATGAGTGGAGCCATACCTCTGCTCTCCCCTATATGCCTTCATGACGTGGGCAGGGACAACTTTACCTGTTACCTTTGTTATTAGTTAAGATAAATAAAAAATATTAAAAATTCTTCTTTTGTTAAAAATTAATCCCAAGCTGTTACTTTTAATATTATAAGCATATCGTCACTTGACACGACTGTACTAAGTTTACAGAGGTTGCTATGAGGCTTCCTGGCTTGAGTAATGGAGTTCATATTTTAATGCCAAAGTACAGACCTTTTTATATTTAGAAGCTACATAAACGTCTTTCATTCATCACTAATAGACCTTCAAAAACGAGGTATTTTTGTGTCCCCTTTTGCATAAGAAGAAATAGGCTGTTAAATCTCTTCCTTCTTCAGTGGGGTACCGTACATCTGTACGGTAGCCGTATAATAAAGCATCTCGTATTCGACATGGCCGTCAGTATAATAGTGTCTTATAAGTGGATTGGTTTTGAATGGAAATGGAGATATCCGATTTAAAGAAATATAGTGGGCCCTGTAAAGGGCTGCTGTAATAATTTTAACGATCTCAGCCACACCGACTTGTTTCTTTCTTTTATTCATATTTTTATTATAGACATGAACCATTTCGAGTTTCTTGCCTGGATGATTTTTCCCCCTTTTTATTCGTACGACATTTTAATGTTGCAGTGTTGGTGGTTTTTATTTTACATTCGTTCCATATCCACCGCAACTCAATCATGGAAGCCATGTGTGTTCTGGTTTGGATGGGTGCGCTCTCTTCCATCTGTGTAATGGCATTTTCAAACTCTCGTTCTCTCTGTACGTGTGTGTTAGAGGCGTGAGACTGTATATATTGCATAAGTCCGCGCCATGTCAATAGAACACAATGCATTGTTACGGAACTATACAAAATAATACTGATAATTGTTATGAGATATTTTAACAAATTTGACGTCAAATGCAAGTTAATTTAAAAAAACTTGCTTCCGTAACAGAATGAGAATGACTAGGAATATTCTGTGATTCCCTAAACGTAACAAGGACTCGTAGTTCAGAATTGGAAGAATCAAATCATTTTTTAAATGGCTGTAAAAGAGAGGGGGACGTAACCACAATAGATGGGGATGTTTATGATAGTAGTGATGGTTGTGAAATGCTGAACAAAGATTTCTACATTCAAATTTATATTTTGAAGTTTCAGTTTGGAACCAATACCACTCGAGGTTGGTACTGGTAAAATGTAAACCCGTTTCTTGCCTATACGTAATTTTAATTGTAATTAATAACGCAAGCCATATGTATGTATGTATCTAACTGCATAAAGCAGGGTCGCTCTTGAAAGTTGTTAGTCATTCGTTGCTCAGGAAATTTCTAGCAATCTATATAATCCACTGACATTACCGTGTTAACAGAAGCTGGACACTGGGCCTTGTCCTGAGCCAGTTTTGTTTAGTCCACTTTCTTACATCTCCTTAAGACCCACTTGAATATTATCTTCCTCTGTACGTGTATTTGTCCCCTGTCTCCATGTTTTCCTGTTAGAGTGTCTCATGTCCCTGTTCTTGCTACATGTTCTACCAAACCCCTCCTGTGATTTCGTAAAGGGCAGTCGGCGTGTAATATGATTGATATTTGTTTATTTCCGTAATATTTTTGCGAGTTAATTACAACTTTATGGTGGCCACTTTTTAATTTCTGATCATTCTTATTCAAAAAGGAGTGCTTGGATAGGATTTTAGCAGGCTATCGGAAAGTCTGAAGCTGTTAATTATGCAGTATTTCCCTTCATCTCTGATTTCCTTTCTATTGTATCTCAATATTTTTCTCAGCATTTTATTCTCATGCACTCTCAGCCTGTTTTCTTCCCCTTAATAAGAAAAACTGTATCCATTGTAATTAATTACAGGTAAAATTAAGTGGCTTATAGCTAGTTGTTTTGATCTTCAGATATTCAGAGAGAGGGCTGTACGATAGAATGATGTGATACGGTTCGACTGCTAGCGTTATTGTGAATAACTGCAATAATACGTGGCTGTGATAAGTTGACCTACGGTCCTTCAGTTACGCACATTGTTGGTGTAACTAACTTGGTAATGTGGGGGTATGTTTTATGTCTCTCAGATTCATATCAATATTAAATTATGCATGATTCTCAGACGTTGAGAGATTTTTACTTTCTGCGAAAATATACACTTATTGTTTGATTATTGTACGAAATTAGACGAGGTGTCGCATAAAGCGATGTCGTTTTAACCGGATTTGACTGTATTTAAAAAGGCATTAAGGAAGCGGTTGTGGCCTATTTTGAGATGTTATCGAGTATTTATTAGCCTTGAATAAATTGGGAAAACAACGAGGAGCAGCAGCTTGTTCAGTCTACAGGTTATGATTCGAATGCGGTAATTTTCAAACCACAACAGTATTGTTATGGCTGCCACCACGACATAGGGTATGTTGATGCTAGTCGCAGTTTGTGAATACACAAACCGCCAGACTGTTTTAATGAAACAATTTCCCGTTCACCTTGGACGGAAAACTTTTTCTCATCTTTCTCTCGTGTCGGCGATGGAGACATCCTGGTTGCATATTTATCTGCACATTGTTACGCGTCGCATTGTTACACACAAATAAAGTATTTTCCTCTAAATACATCACTGTCTTTCCACACGCTCTGAGAGATGCCTGTCATTATTATTATTAACTAACTAACTCCATGGAGCAGAGTCCTTCTTGAGAAGATGATGATGATGATGATTATTATTATTATTAAGACAGTCTTGTTCTATATTTAGCCAAGAAGATGACACTGAATTTTCGGAACCCTGTCTCGTTATAATGCACCTCACGGCCTGAAGCATCTCTGGAACAATTCTTGAGAGGGTCGGTGGAAAGGTTTTAATACACGGCATCAGCGTCATCATTTTCGTCATCATAATCATCGTCACGTCATTGTAATAATCCTGTGGAATGTACGCCTGCAGGCATACATAGCAGGGGCCTTATGGCTCCTGAGTGTGTGTAGTGTAGAGGTTACAGCGTAGGTTGTGTCGTAGTTTAGCTCTCCGTACCTAGCAAGAAGTTAACTCCAGTTTGTGTCTCGTTGACGGTTCTGACGAATGCCGAGCTACAGTGAAAGAAGGACATATGTTTCATTGCAGATGGGTGCGTGGCTTTAAATCTTGACAGTAAAAATTGCCTGATTAATTGAGAAGTGTACGTCGATGGTATAAAGCGCGAAAATTTTATGTCCAGTTCGTGCCCATCTTGAGTATTGTGTGTTTTGATTGTTAAATAGGCTACGTTTGTCCCCCAGAAATATGTTAAGTCCAGGAATTAGTTTGGCGATCGAATGAAATATGTTTGTTTTGTAATTTGTTACCGGCGTTTAGGAAGAGCTTTCTGTTTCCTCAAACTGTGTTGTTTGGTTGCAGACGTCCCTGTTACTGTTGAGGGTACTGTCCCGTGTTTTATTTCTGAATATGTTTTATTATTTTGTGCAGCTCATTAACGTTATCCCTGTGTATGCCACGATGGTATATGGGAGACTATATGGAGATGAGTGGCCGGCTTCACGCTCCGACCGCTTTATCACCTGGTAATCCGTCGCTTATACCCATAGAATAAGAGGATGGGTTGGCCCCGGAGCCGATTTCGGCGCTTTAGACAGGAACAAAACCTTATATCCCTGCCTGTTATCGAACGACGTTCTTTCGGTCATCCAGCCCGTTGTCTAGTCGCGACATCCAGTATGTTATCCCTGCTCCTTTGTGTGTCCGAAGAACGTATTCAGTAATGAATAAAATAACTATTTCATCATAAACCGATAACACTGGTGAGAAGCAAAGTGAGAGAAAAGCAAAGCTGTTGTAAAATTTCAGATATCTAGTAGTTAAAAGAAGCTTGTTAAAATAAAATTGTGTTCCGTAATCATGGACCACAGGAGTCTATGATAACAAATGACGATACGAAGTAATGAAATGAATTGTCGAGGCGTAGTGCGGTCATAGCCTGTGTTAACGACACTTCTCTGCGAATGCCGAACACGTAAACGTCAGAATAGCCTGTTTCCAGGACGGAATTCGAAGCCCTTTTCCGAACAGGAACCATATTTGTTGACCGCCCGATCTTGGAAGTTCTCAAACGGTTTAGGGGGCGGAGGCGCTGACTGGAGGGGTGAGATAAGTCCGCTTGTCATCTTCGGACGTTCCGTTTTCCTGAGTGCCTTGAAGTTAAGAGATGCCCCTTCAGAACCTGGTTATTACGGACAAACGACATTCCATTTTTTTAGGTGACAAAACAGTAAGTCTTTAATTTTCGTAACATTTACTTTCTTTTCTTGCTTCTTCATCATCAAATCCTTCTTCATTTGTTATTAAGACTCCGTTCTCGCTTCCTTCTCTTCCACTTCACCAAGGCCTGTATTGTTCTTATTATGGAGACAGTGCACACACTTCATTAAAATGGATAAAAACGTCAATCATTATGAATCGTCTGTTACACATATATCCTTTTTACTTTAACACAAGCACTTGGGATGTCTGTAAAACACTTCTACCTCCCTCTTTCTGGCTGCATTAAGGAGTATGTTCACTTTTAATGGGTATTGTCATCGTGGCAAACCTTCATGTCGTCATCATCTCTAACTTGTCCCTTCTAAAAAGCCGCGGTTGTCTCCAACTTCGTTATTAGACCGTCTCTCTTGCTGTTGGTTATGCTAACTATAACTGCAACTCTTTCGTTCCACCTCATTACAGAAATACGTGTTAAACTGCAGTTCTGTTGATCATTTCTATATTTATTCTTCCCGCAACAAAAGCGTTCATCGTATTATTTAAAATGGTTCACGCAGTGTTCTGGAACTAGAAGTCACGTTTTTGTTCTCCTTAAACTCTGTATCCAGACAAAGTGATTTAATTTTTTTTTTTCGTTGGCTCGACAGCCCCTTGGGGGCCTAGGCCGCCTCATTTTTCGAGGCTTCACGATCACACTTTCAGACACACCACACTCGGTAGGACTCCTCTGGATGACGGACCAGTTCGTCGCAGAGACCTCTACCTGACAACACACAACACTCACAAGAGACAGACATCCATGCCCTAGGCGGGATTCGAACCCACAATACCAGTAAGCGAGCGGCCGCAGACCCACGCCTTAGACCGCGCGGCCACTGGGATCGGCAAAAGTGATTTAATACGGAACAGAAAAATCCGTTACATGAGTCGAAACGTAATGAAGTTGCATTATTAAAGTGACATAAATAATGGATATTTCACGTCGTACGTCGTTGTTTGAAGTCACATTTCGGAAGCTGCCTCTCCTTTTGTCATCAGGTAAAAGTAAAAGACCTGCATGGGTGGAGATATTCCATGCTTTAAGCCAACACGAAACTATGGAACATATAACACGTGTTACTTTAATTAAATTCTTATTTCATAACATGAAATTAACCTTACGACTAGGAATAAACAGACTTTGGCCCGCGAAAAATCCAGTCCGGCCCGTAAAATGTAGATTTTGGAAGAGAAATACGGAAGACACTCCAGTCTCTTCCATACACCTGAAGATATCCTAATTAGTTTTAATTGTTAGAAGCAAGTCGATGAGCATATCCCATGATTGCACGGAATCTGGTTGTTAAAGATCTATAACCTGTTTGTAAACATGACCAAAAACTTTTACACATAAATTGAATGTCATTACGCTATAAATATTCGTTGTTGTTAGACCCCGCCGGGAAAATTTGCTGCAGCATCCTGGCGCATTATTTGCAATTCGTCGTCAACAGTCATCCTCCCTTTCGACGCTCTGCGATCTTGTATTTCATAGTTTTCGTTAAGTAGGCAAAGAGTCAGTGATATTGCTTGAGCCACATAAATCCGCCGCGGCGCAGAGACGGCAATCGGTCAGTCGCCACTACTCGGCCTGTGTCACTCTTCCATCACCATAACTGCTCCGTCAGTCATTTTGCTTCTAGCCATAGTACTATTAGCTTTATTTAGTATTGTCAATGTCTGGAAAGTATTTCTCACATCATGCCGACGTGGCAGCGTAGCGTTGAAGGGCGTATCTATGCAACGACCGGCTACAATGCGCTGCTGCCAACTCGAAACAAACTGCTAAGAAGCTGCCTTTCGTATGTAATGCGATTAAAGGAAGTTGCCGTTGTTCAAACTTGAGGGAGACTGACCAAGCATGGGGCCTGTGTCCCCTCCCGTTTGCAACCAGCCAAGCCCCTGTCGAATACAGACTTTCTGCAGCATTGTGATCCCAGCTTTCAGTGATTTCTGGCTGTATGCAATGACAAGTGTTTACGATCGCTATTTGCGTCGCCGCTATACCGCCCCCTACCTATCTGTTACACTTCCTCTCGCGCATGTCGCGGCGAACTTATATAGCAACCCTCAAAAGGTAGAATTTGGGAAATTTGGCATGTCATACGCAGGGCCTCTAGAATTATGAATGTTAGAGGAATTATGTCAACGCATTATCGTTTTGGAAAGTCTCATTAGATATGGGATGACTGCCCTTCTGCCCTATATGTAAGCGGAGGAATCAATCAGACTTCTGTTGTATTTTCCCTTTTGAGGTGTGGGGTGGGGATCAGACAGAACCTGACTTCGCTGCAACGTCTGATAGGTGTACCTTGACTGTGTAATTGTGGAATTGACGGAGACAAAGTGGTGGAAGTCGGAAGTTTACATTATTTTGACATTTAAGGTCTTGAGGTTATGACTGAAGTTTAGTGAGGCAGAAACAACAAAAGTAGCTTATAGATGTGTCATTTTAGGGTTAATCATCGAAATTTCCTTACACTTCATTGATGGGATTAGCATACGTATGTCACCACTTAATGAACGTCCCGAAATATATAAGAGATCTTCCAAAAATCCACCTTTTATCGACATATTGTATGTAGAATGTTAAAGAATAACATGGCGAATGCGCGAAATCTAGGCATGTATTTAGCTTTCCGTTTCATATGGGTAGCTAATGAACGATCTGAATTAAACGCGTGACACTTGGTATGTACATGGGTCGTAAGGATATCTGCACATATCGCATGTTATACGAGTATGTTAACAGTTCCAAACATGGCGACCGTGTGATGAAGTGTTGGTATGTCGTTACAGAGAAGTTATGTACAGAGTGGCACAAAAATAGCGCTACATTTTAATAGTATATGCTGTTTCAAAGATGGGCCTATTTAAAACTTGTGACAAGTATGATTGAATTAAACCCTTTTATTTAAAGACCCAGTTCGTACCGCGCAGTAAACACTTTTCATCTCGGTTATAAAAATCAGTTTATGTTATATAGGGCAAAAGTTGCTGTTTGTTCTAGAGATAAATACTGTGTGGGCTGAATGTACAATTTTTGAACGTTAAACCTGTTGGTGCACCAAGTAACCAGTAGGCTTTAAAAGGTTGATGTCACATCACTTAGTTTTGCGCTAAGAGCCTCGCAAGCCACCCTTCCCCTCCAGATAGCGATTGCCATGCAAATCAAACCTGCGTTCAGAAATGTAGTGATAATTTTCGCAACCCTGTAGGCCTTTATGAATGGAACATTAATGATTTAGGCATAACAGTTAAATTACGATTTCCCTAAGTGCACGTAAAGACAGAAGCTTTCGGAGGGAAGTAGGCGTCGTAAGTCCGTCCCAGAAGTTACAGTTTATAGGATGGATGCCCTGTGTCATTGTGACCAAGTAAGTCGTGATACGTTGGGTCGGACTGTAGACAGGACACGATTGCTGTTGCAACTTCGTCCCCTCTCCTGCCGGTTTAGCGAGGGTAGCTCAACCTGTGTGATGGATTACAGCATCGATTAAGGCTGATTGCCGGAACTTCTGCCTGCCTTTCCAGCTCTTTTCTCCCTTGCTGTCACTTTGCTCGCCTTTCCCACGTCTACCTTGTAGACCTGCTGAACTTCGATTAAGTCGGTGTTTGTGTCTAAAACACTTTTATTTTGTGCTTACTTTGCCTACGTTAAAGTGAACTAGTAACTAGGTTACAGGCAGGATGGCCGAAAAATCATGGTTCGACTTCTGGCATGGGTAAGAAATTTTTTTTTTTCCAAAGCGTCCAAACTGGCTCCTGGGCCCACCCACCTTCTACACAGTGGGTACCGGGGGTAAAGTGGCCAGAACGTGAACCTCACCACTCACGCCCTTAAGTGCCGAATTTAGAAATGAAAGAAGCCTTATCTCTATTCCACCATGTGGCTGCATGGCGTGATCAGTGACAATTTGACTTTTGCTTCGCTATGAATTGTTCACTTTTTGGCGTCTTCTACAGTTGATACATGTGTTCGTGGCGGGGACGGTGTTTTTGGTTGAGGCTATTTGGAATAGTATTTTTACTTCGTTGTCTGTGTTTTTTAATGTGTTATCTGTGTTTGTTACTGTTATCTGTACTTGTTAATGTGTTCTCTGTGTTTGTTACTGTTATCTGTATTTGTTACTTTTATCTGTGTTTGTTACTGTGTTACCTGTGTTTGTTACTGTGTTATCTGTGTTGTTACTGTGTTATCTGTGTTTGTTACTGTGTTATCTGATTTGTTGCTGTGTTATATTTGTTTGTAGTGTTACTGTGTTTGTTACTGTATCTGTGTTTGTTACTGTGTTATCTGATTTGTTGCTGTGTTATATGTGTTTGTTACTGTGTTTTCTGTGTTTGTTACTATGTTATCTCGTTGCCTGTTTGGAATTTGGATTCGAGAATTTCTGCATGAAATACGACGCAATATAACAATTTTAACGTGTGAAACTGACATTCAGAGTTACAGACACTATAACCAATTCTTTGAAAACACCCGGCATCAAGCTGCCACCGCGCCCAGACGTACACTGGGAGCCCACTGAACCAAATACTCAAAGTGTCCAGGGGCCGGAATAAAGCATCCGTAGTAGCATGGAGCGGACCACTGATCTTCATCTAATGCTCAAGTTACGAACACTTGGAAGTGTACTTCGAAATACTTCTTCTATCGGTCTTGCATAGAGGACGACATGCTTTTACCTCGATCTAGGATTAAATTCAGGGATTTTAAGAATGCATTCGTTGTTTTAAGTACAAAATTAAATCAGTTTGCAACACACTAAATTCACATTAGTAACTACATGTTCGACTATTCAAGTCACCTCAATTCAGTCTTTAACAATGAGGAAGATAATTCTTCTTATACGTTTAAGCAACTGTGAACTAGGATACTGGATTAGTCGAAACAGTATTGATAATAATAGAATTTAGTGTGTTGACAGATACTGATTGTTTTCTGAGACTTCTCTCTCGGCTTGCCGTAACACGAAACATTTTCAGAAACGCACACATCTGAGGCAGCTTCGCGTGTTAACTTTCGTTATTTAAGTCATGTTGTTATTATGGATTTAAATTTCACTTTCACTTTCTTTAGCGTGTTTACGCTTTATATTTGGATGAAAGTATTTTGAAAAATTAACTTAGAAAATTTAGTTTCATATGTGGATTCACAATCTATGCCCTTGACATGTGTATTTATATTTTGGTCACTAAACCGTGCTTTTTAAACTAATTTTTTGAAAATATTTTATTTTTCCTGTCATCACACAAAAAATTTGTTTTGTTTAAATTGCAGCCGCGGGTATTCTTCAGCCGAGAAGTAAACGTACTGGTTCCAGATATTTCTGAAGATGAACATTTGTAACCCGTGTCAACTGAATTCCAACATCGGTGCTCTTTCAGCTCATGGAATCTGTTTTATAAATTTAGTTGACGCTTGTGTAGACGGGTACTGCCGTGGTAGGTGTCCACTACTCAAAACAAAAAGTGCGTGTTTGGTGTGATTGGGCCTTGGTGTTTTGACCCCAGCAGTATCGTCCTGCCATTCTTCCAGCTGTTCATGTTTCAGGAACAATCAAGGAGATGAGCATCTCTGTACTCGCAGGGAGGGCTGTTAAATGCCACTGCCGTCTTGTCCCTACGGCATAATCATATCCAGAACTACAATTCACATTTAGTGTCACTATAATCACCACAAATTCAGTCTTCTTGACAATAAACATTACCGTTTCATTGTCTTCAGTTCAAAATTATTACGTCTGAAACTACTGATCATTTTGATCACACTCATCTCGTAACCATCGCATAATTTAAAAAAAAAAAAAGTAGAGCTACAGTTTGCAAACCATCCCTTACCTCCTCGTTACAACCCTTCTGCACCCCGTTATGAGTTTAAATACGCCTTGAAGCCTTCCGGCTGTTATTCGTAGAATGTTATTACTACCAACCTCTTATTTCACTTTCTTTTTTTATTTTCCTTAAAGAAAAATTCAGCTTCACATCTAATATGAAGGAATAAAGGCGTAGAGGATTTTTTATGTTCTTCCTTTTTCTCCTCGTTCATCTCCCAGATCGTTTATTAAGACCGCCGGCCATTGCGTTTTGTTATTCTAGACAGAAGTTGAGGGTAGGAGGGAGAGAGGGGGGGGGATTGACTCTACCTTTCAGTCAGACTGATTGGACTTCCGCCAAGGTTTTGTTGGTTTATTAATGGAGAGAACGGTTTGGTTAATTTTGAGCCATGTTGTAGTTGGGAAAGGTGACATATTTCTGATTAGACTGAAGATTTTCGCTGCGCCATGTTGGTAATACTTGGCTGACTGACGTGAAGAAATATTTCCCAGTTCCCTTTCTTACTGCTCCAGAGAGATGTGACATGGAGAGTACATTGGCCTAAGCGTTTTCCAACAACTTTACAGTGAACTTAATACTGTACACTCATTACTTCACTCCGACCAGCCGCTCCTGCGTGTGCCATCAGCGAAGTTAACACTCTTTACATACCTGGTAGTACAGTATCAGTTAGAAGATACTTGTTTTGTGATCACTCATATCAGTATCAGCTAGTAATTACTTGTAAGTTACGTCTGTATTAGCCGTGAAGAGGGATTATATTTTATTGGGTGTAGTATTTGGGTATCATGATAACAAATGATGCAAGATGTGCACGTGAAATTAAATCCAGGATTGCCATGACAAAATCAGCATTTAACAAGAAGAATACTCTTTTCACCAGCAAACTGGGCTTAAATTTAAGGAAGAAACTAGTAAATTCTACATTTGGAGCGTAGCTTTTTATGGTGCTGCAACTTGCACACTTCGGAAAGTAGATCAGAAATACCTGGAAGGTTTTGAAATGTGGTGCTGGAGAAGGATGGAGAAGATTAATTGGGCCGATCGTGTGAGAAATGAAGAAGTATTACACAGAGTCAAGGAGGAAAGGAATATCCTACATACAATAAAAAGAAGGAAGACTAACTGGATTGGTCACATCTTTCGTAGGAACTGCCTTCTAAAACATGGCAAGGAAGGAAATAGAGAAGGTAGGATAGAAATAGCTGGAAGACGAGGTAGAAAACGTAAGCAGCTACTGGATGGCCTTAAGGAAAAGAAAAGATACTGGAAATTGAAAGAGGAAGCACTATATCGCACTTTATGGGGAACTTGCGTTGGAAGAGGCTATGAACCTGTCGTAAGACAGACTACGGAATGATGAAATGGGTCTTGACAGTGGTCTGCTACGACATCATATTTCTTTGATTTAAAAAAGAATTCAAAACTTGAATGTTCTTGTACAGCCTCTTGTAAATTAAGAATATCAGTTTCTGAAGTTATTTCTTTACTTATTTTCTTTTTCTTGTTTTTGTCATTTAAGATGTTGCGCAAATGAACCGAAACGAAAATCTGTCGGAATTGGATTCCCTCTTTGATGGTGGGATATGCACACTTTTCGGAGTGCAACAGATTTACGACCGTCGTTTCAGAATTGTACATGTAAAAGTAAAAAGAAAATGGGTTAGGTAGTGTCGGAGTCACTACCGCTGAGGTTTTTGGCGGAAAACGTCTTACCCAGGCGGTGTTGTCGGGGCGGGGTGTTTGTAGGGTTGGTAAGAAAGAAATGAGCGCAAGGAACTTGCATTTCTTTTATTATATTTATTTCTGACAATGCTGACAAATTTGTAAAATTTTGTTGAAGACAGGACGACTTTTCAAAGTGCTCCGTCGCCAGACGCCAATGGGTTATAAACGCTAAATCTCGATTCTCAAACGTCTCATCTGCTTGTATTTCGTCGCATTCCATCGGTTCTATCTCACTGTCGACATCCATTGCCTGTGAACTTGCGTCAGGCGTTGCGGCGTCCGCGCGACTGGTGCTCGCCTCAAATTGTCGACGCTGCCTCATCCTCCGCATTCGTTCTGCTGATGTCATAGGGGCGTTTTTGGATTCCTCGTTTATTCTTCTTTCACTTTGTAAGCGTTTACGATAGGCATTTACCTTCTTGTTTTCAAGATATTTCGACATTTTTTAAATTTTAGGGAAAATTTGTCCAAGTTCAACAGTTTCTCACTGTATATTTTTTCAAGTTTTTCGCTATTGTCACTATTAGTGCTTTATTTTATAGTACTCGTCGAGCTCTGTTAAACGACACCTCACACAACGTCCTACGCATACGCGTTCCCGGCTATACTAATTTTGCCGCGCGGCGAACCGGTAATTTTCCACTCCAACTTGGCGACCATCTTGTGGCGGCGTGTGACGTCACGCGCTCAAGGTTAATGTCACGTAACATTCTTTCATCCTTGCTCTTTTAAACCGTGTATTGCTTATTTGGATATGCTTTATAGTTTTAAAGTTATTAAGATTTGTGTGGTATACACAAAATCGTAACATCGACTTTCGCATAGTTTCCCCCCATACCGGACCCGCGGTGTAAGACGTTTTCCGTCAAAAAAAATTGCCCGAAGTTGCATCTGGTTTACATCCACGTGTCGGAGACAGATCTGGCCACGCAGCAACACCGTATACTTAAGACGGAAGAGGCATGGCTTGAGAGACTTCTATGTGTAGATTAAAGAGGATTGGATCCGACACCCATCAGGTGAGGAGCGCTGCTTTTCATCTTGTAGAGGCAAATTGTCTGAGACACCCTTGTAACGTTCGATGTAAGGGTTCAGGAATTAAGTGGACTCGACGTTTTTGAGAATGCATTTCAATCTATTATTTTTATGACTTTCTAAATTTTATTTATTCTTTGAAATTCTAAGAGTCATCTACGTTCCGGAGACTGCCTCTATATTCGTCCCCGGCAATCATAACACCATTAATTTCATCAAGTTTTGGAAACATAATCCAATCTGTCCCTGCGAAACTTCGAGAACCTTTCAAGAGCCAGAAGCGAAGGTGGGACTGAAGAAGTAAACCCCAAGTTCAATATATGGATAGTATGCAGTAGTATTCCCCTCCCCCCTCCAATTCGACAAACTTAGTGCGTCACGAATGTCGGCACTTTTGGATTCCGTCATCAGACCTGCAAAGATTTTTTTTTTGGTCTTACTAATGTGGCAAAAGGAAAAAATGTTGCTGTTGTTGCGTAGGCTACTGCAGGTCCTCGAGTTCGTATATCTCACACTAACAACCTCACATGCAGCGGTCGGTCGAAATTTTTGTTGACGGCTTGGTTCATGCTGGCGTCTCTTGGAGAGCCAATTTGGGCTCTCTTGAAGACAAAGATATTGCTGGGATAGTGTGTTCGATTAATAAACCTGAATTATACCGAGTGGTTGGCGCTTCTGTTTGTTATTTGTGGGGTTCCGAATTCGATGCCTGGACCAGCTCCTTGTCGTCCAGGCCAAGGTTCTTTCGTTATTTTGATTAGACCATCCGGCCAGATGCCATGATAAGGCGTCAAAGAAGATCATGAACTCTACATCCTTCTGGGCCGTGCCATGGCTCAGACAGTTAGTTGCCGGCCTGTAGCCTCGGAGTTCTGGGTTCGAAGGCAGGCCAATATACGTGAGATTTGTGGTGGTGGACAAATCGGCACTGCTACAGATCTTTCTCCTAGTACTTCCGTTCCCCTCCCCCGTCATTCCTCCAAGGTGCCTTACACATTCATTTATCCACAGCCGACGCTGTACATAATCTTAGCTTGAGAGTGTTGTTAAATCAAACAATGAAAGAAGCCCACACGTCCTTCAAGTTCGCCGTTTTTAGTCATTTTTCTGTTCACGGTACGTAATCTGTGCAGGTGAGAAAAGTGTCGTTACATAAACCAGGACACCATAAGCATACCGTCTTCTGCTGAGTTCAATTAAAAAACGTGGGAGGGGTTTTGCTTTCTCCTTTAATGAAACCTAAGCCCCCCTAAGATCGTAAGTGCTTTTAACTTACGCGATTAACCCCCTGTGGCTTCGAACCCCAGACGTCCGTCAAACCAAAGTTCTTCCTCCAAGAAGAACATTTTGCCATTTGTAGCAAGAGTCCGTACGAAGACCATGTCAAGGTCCTCAGCCAAGACGGGAAATCCGTTAGCGTAGCACAGTCCCCGTTATAGTTAAGTCCCATGTCCTATCCCACCGATGGTTTTCGTTGTTTAGATTTTTGTTTAGACTGCACTGTAAGCATATAACCTAACGCTGAACGATTATGAAACATTGAGCAAGGAGCATTTCTGACATAGGCCGTTTTTGTCCCGCTCGGAAGAGAAAGGCATATTGTATAATGTTGAATATGGAAAGCATTTAATTGGCGGACTACCTTGATTTTGATCGGCCTCCATTCGTCCATAGTGTAATGTAATTACTTGTTTTATGGTTGCCTAGTAACCATCAAGTCGTTGAGTTGATTGTCCTCTCACATTTGGAGGGTGCCATTGTTAGCTGTCGGGAGAGGGACAAATTGACTGAAGGGCAATAAAGTCATTATCCCTGGCACTCAAAGTACGGAATTTGTTTTTAAATGTTCTACTATTTTATTGCTATAACGTGAGAGTAATATTTTTAATGTGGCAATTTTGAAAAACAAAAGACTTGTGTGGGATTGCTATAGGAGAAAATGTAATGGCCTGTTTACGATACGTATGGGACACATAAACATGTTCATTCGTGTCAGAATGACCGACAGCAATGGTTTGCAAATTGTGGCGTGTGAATACTGTTTGTACCGAGTGTTCGTTCGCTTGAAATTGTCCGGGTTCAGTTCCTGGCGGTATGACATACGGCTACGTTGAGGTTTCTTGTGTGTGTTATGGGCCTACAAAAAACACAGAATATGAAAGCGGGCAATGGGAATAAGAGACCGTGGATGCCTGAAGAAGAGATGTAGAAGTCAACTGCACTGAAAGCTTCAT
Source organism: Reticulitermes speratus (assembly GCA_021186555.1). Classification (NCBI taxonomy): domain Eukaryota; kingdom Metazoa; phylum Arthropoda; class Insecta; order Blattodea; family Rhinotermitidae; genus Reticulitermes; species Reticulitermes speratus. Next base: position 29,977,484 of record JAJKFL010000003.1, on the reverse strand, counting down.
AGTTCTCGAAGATTGTGGTCTAGTCTTCATCAATATGCCTGGGTTTTTGACGTACCACTGTATTCATTTAAAGGGTCAAATGCAATGGTTCAGGGGCTACCGTCACGAAATTATAATTTTACTCCGTTGTCATATCGGTATTATCAATATTAATGCCTTAATAATGCTTTTTTTTTTCTCCTATGGCTCGACAGGCACTAGGGGGCCTAGGCCTCCTCATTATCTAGGTTTCGCGATCACACACTTTAGACACACCGCACTCGGTAGGACTCCTCTGGAAGAGTGACCATCCCGTCGCAGAGACCTCTACCTGACAACACACAATACTCACAAGAGACAGACATCCATGCCCCCCGGAGGGATTCGAACCCACAATCCCAACAAGCGAATAATACTTATAGCTCGTAAAATTATTTTAAGACATCTGTACAAACAATTTTTATCGCTTATATTTCACCTCCAAGGTTTGCCAGGTGAATGCCATGTTATTCTGATTCCCATGATATCTCTAGTACCCATTTCACTGTTTTCTTCCCGTACTTGTCCGTATTACAGAAGGTGTTTTGAATGTGAATTTAGAGGTAAATTTTTTGTGTGCGTTTCTGTCCCCCCCCCCCCCCCCCCAATTTTGCACGCACCCATCTTAATTTTATCGCCCTCAAATGAAAAAAGTACAAATATGTGTGTCCTCTTTATGTAATTATTTCTGTCGCTTCCTTAATCTGAAGGCAGGTCCGATTTCTTCTCCAGACTTGTTCTCACTTCTTCGATATCTATTCTGTCTCCAATTTCACGCTTGCTTAAAGTAACACAAGTAAAGTGCTTTTGAGTTTCTAAATTGTATTAAATTGTAATTGTAGCACTTTTCTTATGCACACCATGAGGACGTATGGGGAGTAGAGGTACAGCTTAACTTATTCTTAACCTCGGCATGAGATGGAGGTGAGTGGGCAGCTTCACGCTCTACCCCCGGAAAAGAGCTTCCGGTATCCACTGAATAGGGGGCTGCATGGGGCCCAGGGCCGCTGTGATCGCTTTGAGAAAGAGAGGTGTTGCCCCTGGCATAAGTGGGACCCGTAGCCTAATCTCTAATTTTAATTGCATTATTAAGTTGTTATAATTCATGTCTGTGTTTTAATCCATACTTTTGGATATTGCATAACGATGAGCTGTATGTTCTGTACTACCTACCAAATATTAGTCAGGTGATCAAATCAAGAAGAATGAGATGGGCGGGGCGTGTAGCACGTATGGAGGAGAGGAGATGTCCGTACAGGGTTTTGGTGAGGAAACCTGATGGAAAAAGACCACTTGTAATATCTAGGTGTAGATGGGATGATATTTCAGAATTGATCTTCAAGAGGTGGGATGGTGGGGCATGGAGCGGATTTGTCTGGTTCAGGATAGGGACAGGTGGCAGGCTCTTGTGAATGCGGTAATGAACCTCCGGGTTCCATAAAATGCGGGGAATCTCTTGACTAGCTGAGGACCTGTTGGTTTCTAAACAAGATTCTGCTCCATGGAGTTAGTTAGTTGGACTTTTGGTCATAAAACGAGGAGGCAAAAATTCTGAAATGTTGCAGTGGATTCTTAGGTCCTTGTACAGTACTTTTCATTTTATTAGGAATATAGATATTTTAAAAACCGAACGGAAAATTTATAGAGGATAAAGTCTGGAGAATATTACATATGTCTGTACAGTTGACTTCATAATTACTTCCTAGACGGAATACATACAACACAATTTTAAATATCTACTTTGGTGGAAATACGTAATTAAAATATTGTATGTGTGTGTATGTTTCTGTGTCGCGGACAGACGGAGTTAGTGATTGCATCTAAGTATCGTTGCTGCTTTGTTCATTTAACTTATTTAGCACTCGCCTACACATTTCAGTATCCGACCACGTCACTAAAATTCACATCTAGCGATTTGGATGATATACCAAATTATTCTATGAATAAGAGCGAGATGGACGAAATAATGCAGTGAACACGTATAATCGTTGTAATGAAGGATGTGTTGCTGTTATTGCAGTTGGACGTGTTTCAATGTATATGTTGTATGCACAGCTATAATGTGAAGTCGCAATGATACAGCAACCCTGTAATGTTGATTATAAAACCTCCTCTCCATCGTTCTGGATATTGCTACAATAATTGTGTACAAGGAAAGGGGTAGTAGAGACGGCTAGTGCTTATAGACAACCCCCTCCCAATAACATATATGGACACGATTCGCCGTCTCACTCTCCGTGTTCTTACCAACATTAATTTTTCTTTTACGATGTGAGAATGAAGTGTTCTCCATTATTGCGTCAATATGTTAGTTACTATTGGATCATTAACAGAAGTGATAAAATAACCCATAGCGGCCGTTACAGCTTTTATAGTGTCTCATTTTTTTTATCCCTCTGCAGACCTAAAGATTGTTGTTTCAGCGAAGGGAATGAATGTTTTAGAAAACGATAGATTTGTAAGGGATAGGATTTTTTTCTTCAGGGCTTGTTTATCTGTGAAATATATCGCTAGTTTTCTCGTTCACATTTTAGTTTAGAACTAAACCGTATTTTTTAAAATTACTTCAGAGTTTTTTTTCTCTCCAAAGCATCCATACCGGCTCTGAGGCCTACCTAACCTCCTACTGTCTTTGTAACTGGAGCCGTCTCTCCGGATGTAAGCAGGTTGGAGTATGGAGCTGACCACTCATCTGTATCATGTTCCCAGTTTAAACATAGAGCTATACCTCCGCCCACCCATATTGCATGGCGTTTAATCAGCTTTACCTGTACCTGACAGCATACTGGATTGACAGTTTATCGCTTTGACCGACATCCCAGCGATAGTTGTCACTCAAGACTCAGACCACAGATGAACCTAACACTTCCCATTGCCGTATGTTTCACTGACACTGTATTACCCGTAGTTAGGTCCCTTATGTAGGAGGTGCGGCGCAGAGAAAGAATCCTTAGCTCAAGTCTTTTGTAAGTGTGAAGCTCTGGCCACACTTAGACATACCTATTTGGGCTTCTGTTTCTTGGACCCTTATGATGTTAGAAATCTAAATCTGGGAGCAATCTGGAACTTTATTAAAGGACAGGACTCCCATAACTTGGATTTCAGCTTAAGGGGAACAAAGTGCCTCTAAAGAAGTCCTACGTACATCGGAACCGAAAGGGCTTGAAACCATTATCAATTAATTCAATTCACACCCACTCACTGGCGCTCAGTTACCATCAAATGTCTGAAGGATTAATTGTTTCGGAAGAAAATCCGAATCGGTACAGATTTTAGCACACAATCTTTGAAAACTGAAGAAGAACTGTCCTCATTTCTAACTTAAACCAAAAGCTGAAGACGTGACCCATAGCGCTGTTTGTAATGCAGTTCAGTCAGTCTAGCTGATCACTCAGGGTCTCATTATCATTTGTTGTGGTGCAATATAGTTATCGTAGCTAAACAACACAGTCACATGACCTGTTGTAACATTGCCTCCACTGCGCACAGATAAACCGATCAGTTTTTAGTGTGTGCACAAGGCATTAATGAGTTGAGTGAGGAGGGGAAGGGGAAGGAATTTATTTTCAAAAGGGATGTATGGACAGTAATCACAATTTTCATATTTTACCCGCAGGCTAAATTAATTTCAACAATTACCTAGGTGTACATGTTCGTTTGAAACATGCAGCAGTTTGAATACCAATCACTAATATGGAGTCGCACTGTGCAGTAGCTGGCTTGTTTCGTTACAGTGGCCTGCAAGTAAGATTAACTGCGAAGATTCAAGTATGATGTTACACCGTGGCGAGTGGTAATGAGTTGCCGATATTTCGGAGAAGCCAAATGTCTCCATCTTCAGGGTCAAGCAGTCGAAGAACTTTATGTTTTTGCACTGCTTGACTATAAAGTTGGAGGCATTACTTTCTTCCGAAACGTTGGTAACGTTTTACCCGTCTACACGGCGTAACATCCAAGAAGACTTGAATCCTCATCAACACCACCGTGAGAACGTCAGATATCGCAGAGTCTTAGAGTGCCGGTATGAACGGTGCTCTTCCTGGATGTTTAAGTGATTCCATGCTATAATCTGGAGTTCTCCGTCTTGCAGCATTCAAAACACCTTTAATTCCTATGTCATTACTGCGTGATGGGAGGTGCGGTTTGTCGAGTGCGGTATGAACCTTCGGTTCCATAAACGCGGGGATTTCTTGACTAGCTGACGACCTGTTATTCTCAAGACTCTTCTCCATGATTGTAGTTATACTGCGATATGTTACTCAAGGTTATGTCTGTACTAGACGAAATTACTGGAAGTCACTGGTGTGGATTTCGACGTAAAAGGTCAACCGCTGATTGTTTTCGGATATGGCGATGAGAGAATAGAGTGGGCCAAAAAAGATAATTTGCGTCTTTGTAGGGAACCCAGGATTTACTTCTGACCAAAGTATTACACGTATCCTCATTTGATGTGCTGTGTCCGTGAAATTGTTTAGCTGATGAAAAATGTTTAAACTAAGCCTGTAATTAATCTGTGTAGATAGACATTTGTCTAAAGAAATTTTCTGTTCATAGTAGTCTGAAGCAGTGTTTCTCGCACTCTGGAGTTGCATGTCGTGTGAATAGCGATTGCGTGAGAAAATTTCGGTGCTAGCAAAATTTTCCCGCTACGTTCAAAAAACGATTCTCTCATGCAATTTTTTCCCTATCCAAGTGTGTGCTGTAACAGCCAGTCAGAGACTTCCAAGGAGGATGTTTAGACAATATGCCGTTAGGAAATATGGTGGAAGGAATGCTCTTGAAAGACTGGAAGGATATATATGAGAAAAATCTCATACGTAGGCTGACAATTTTTCGTATGAAAATAGATTTCATTTGCTTCGATTCGCAGTATTATTTTCCAGAACCCTTTTGCGATTCCTCTGTATATTTTAAGCCCAAAAGGGTTCTGACCAAGTAGGTGGTCTAGACAAAGAGTGCCTTTTCTGCCATTGCTTCAGAGACCGACACAGGGAAGGTACAAGGAAATCAGAAGGGACTGGAATTTAATGGAATACGTACATCCGTTTGTGATTCGTGCTGATGGTGTCTGTTTTGCTGGAGAAACGTAAAGTTGATAAATAAAATACAGAAATTCTAACACATGCTATCAAAGAGGCTGTTTAGAAGCAAGCGCACATTAAACTAATATCTTATATACCTGAAGTCGGAATCAGTTAAGGTCAGATTAATTCATGCAAGGTTAGGCCTGCTTACGACTAGTTATTTTCGGTCCGGTCATGCCTCTCAATTACACAGTGTAATATATTCAATACAAATTGACGCACAAATGTTTAGTTGAATGTAGAGTAGTTTCTTATTTTTTAAAATCTGTCCTTACCTCCTATATGTTAGGTGGGTTTAGGTAGTCTTTGTTTCTTTTTTCGTGGCCATAGGCCTAATTAATTTTATGTTCTGCTGTTTCAGGTAAGCTCTAGATCTTCAGGAAGCTGTCCTGACTGGAAAGTAAATTGGTGAGTTTATTCACTCAGTTTTTCTTTTCGTGCTTTAAGTTCCTTTCGTATCGGAATCCACACAAACTCTTATGTACGTATTTACGATATGTTTTCTGTTATTGGAATAATTTTTTGTCCTGCCCCGGCTCAGGTGTAATGTTCAGACTTTATTGCAGTAATATCTTTGCGAAGTGCGGACCCAGTGTCATATTACAGCTTGCAGGACTTTAAACGATTTACGCCGACTGAAATCAAATGCCCAGTGTTTCGGAAATCGTCTTGTCTCCATCGTCAGGGAATGTTGTGTTGTGATGTGTTACGGTATTTGTGTGCAGTGGTCAAGTCCTCTTCGTGTACTGGTTAGACGTAAATGGATATTTACTGAATGCCGAATGTGAACAGTTGATGCGTTAACTAGTTCAAATAACGATGCCACAGTTGAAATTAGGAACTTCTTGGTAATGGATACTACCATTGCATTAATGTTTTATGTATTACTTAATAAATATGACAGGCATATAGACAAAGTATCCTAGTGACATTATTTTAAATTTCGTGGTACGTTTCTGTAAATGTTTGGTTGCCACTGATTACAGTTGTCGTGAATGATTTATTGAAAGTTTTAGAGACTAAGATTAATCTTAATCGTGTTTTAAGATTCAGTTAGTACCGCGCAGTAAACGCTCTCCTATTTGGCTATGAAAAGCAAATCTGTTAATGCTGTTCAGATCCGTACGCGCCACTTAAATGCAATCTGTGGGCGGAACGTAGAATTTTTAGTGTTAGACCTGGTGGTACGTGAAGTAAGCACTAGGTCTTCAAGGGTTTGCAGAGTTTCATGTTTAATTATTGATTAAATGAAGCAAATTTGTCAGCCAAGCGATGCATTTACCTTAGACTGAGCTTGTTTTTTAATTAATGCTGCTTAAGCTAACACTTCGCCGATCCAGTGGCCGTGCGGTCTAAGGCGTTGGTCTTCGGCCGCTCGCTTGCTAGGATCGTGGGTTTGAATTCCACCGGGGGCATGGAAGTTTGTCTCTTGTGAGTGTTGTGTGTTGTTGTCAGATAGAGGCCTTTGCGACGAGCCGATCCCTCGTCCAGAGGAGTCCTACCGACTGTGGTGTGTCTCTTAGTGTGATCAAAAGGAATTACAACCTCAACACTGAAACGGGAAACCGGAGTAGGTAGAAGAGGACGACTAAAAAAAAAAAGTTAACACTTCAGTTTTGGTACAAATCCTTTTACTAAAGAGAGAAACATTTAGGTGTTACCTGTCCACCGGTGCTGTTAAGTTGTATTATTGGAATTAGTGGTACAAGTAGCTACGAATTTCCATCATTATATAAAAGGTAAAACAATCCCATTACAGGCCTGGACAGGCCCTTAGGGTCCAGGAGGTTGAGGCTGCCAAGATTTCTAGACAATCGGCACATGGAGGTGGTAAGGTTGTCAGCCCTACGCACCGGCCGCCTTTACCCCTCAGGAAATATTCCTGGTACTCATATCTGTTAGAGGCTGAGTCGACCCCAGGGCCGTAGTGCGGCCGGAAGGATTATGTCAATCCATCATTATATAAAACAAAGATATGACGGTATTCGTAGTACACTAAAATGAATAGGTTATGTAATACGTTTCCATGTGTATATCTCTCAGGGGCTGTACAGGGAAGGATGATGATGTTAGGCATAAAAGGGGTTAGATACAGACGCAGAAATGAGAATGAGATTGTAGTAGCTGCGGTAGTGGTGAGAGTTTGAATATAACTCAAAGTCTAAAGCTGTTGAGCAAACATGGACGACTGACGCACCTCTAAAACCTTCTTCTGCTTTCCTCTCGCCCCCCTCACGATGCTTGCCCGGTCCTGGTTTCGTCCCAGTAAACCACCAGCAACTGCTTTCAATGTGGATTATCGGCAACCAGATCAAATCCAAATGCACGGCGCAAGAGATGGGGATATGATAGGAGAGACGCGGCTGTAACATTGCTCTACATGCTGTCTGAGTAACTCCTGTACACACTCCACTCATCTCTTTACCTATATCCACGACTTCTCGCAACGGTTGCGTCCTAATGTCTTTACGTGCTGAAATGCGCTTTCTGGGATATTGAAGTATTCGTGAGGGAGTATAGCAATTATGTTGATGATACAGGATGTTATTATCGTAGGACTGCGCGCCGTAAAGCGAACGGTATCGTTGCTGCATTGCGACTGCAGAGAATGTAGGACAAACAGCGATTATTTCCCTGCGCAGCATTGACTGATCGCATGTAGGCGTTCCTTACGAAGTAAAAACAAAGAGCCGTGTGTGGATACCATGTCCGCCCGTCTGTCTGACCATCTCTATGTGACCTATTTAAATTGTTGGATTTTCGTGAAATTCGGTGTTGTCGAGTCAAGCGTCAGTTTCTTGAAAATCGGCGCAGTGACATACTTCATTTGAGGGCGTAAATGGCTTTGTGCCTGCAATTTCCATACTTCTTGACCGATTTGGGTGAAATTTGGTACAGAAGATATCCACTTGATACCGTTCAGCAATTGTCAGTTTCATGGAAATCGATGCAGTAAAAGCAATGGTTGTTAATGTAGTTTTACGTATATTTTCTACATTTTACATCTCATGTGGATAAAATTACGATACAGGACATATCCAGAAATAATATTGCGTGATGATGGGTTTCATGAACATCGGCGCAGTGGGTGTTAATTAATTTATATCCGTGGTATCCGTATTTATTTCACGATTTGGGCGAAATTCTGTATAGTAAATACGAGCATAATGCTGTTGAGCATTTATAAGTTTCGTAAAAATCGGCAAGGGAAGGGTCATTCATTTCTGAGAGTTAATGTAACTATATTTACGCTCGTACCGTGAAGCCTATGATATTTAGAAAGTAAAGAACACCTTGGCAACGTCTGTACTTTACATCACATAATACACCACTTGCAGTATTGTTGTAATGGAGAAGGCATGTTTCCTTTGCGGTACGAAGTTAATTTTTTAATATGTCACGTTTATTGTCGTTAATTAACTAAGAACAACTATAACCTGTTGTTTAGATCGTGTTTAGATTCGTCCAAATTTGAGATCCTTCTGGAAATTGAATGGTTTGAATGCTGGATAACTAAGGCTACTGACACATACTTATTGTTTTTTTCACGGCAACAATGGTTAAGCGAACGAGCCTCAATTTTACTTTGTACGGTTATTGCCTTTCTTTTTTTTTCTGCCTTGATGAATCCACATCCAACTCCCAAGCTGTAAGATCATTTATACGCTGCTGTTCATTCAACATTATTCACACTGCTAGTAATACATGTGTTTACATTACTGATAGGATTTTTGATTTAATGTTACTTGCGTGGCGTGGGTATATATGAACTTTCTTGCGGCAGTTTGACTATTGAATGCGTCGTCGCAAGGTGTGGCAGGCAATTCTCTCTGCTGATGAATCCTGAACCTTGAGGCATTACGGCAGTCTTTTGTCGACGTCTGTGTAATGAGGACGCAAATGACGCGGTGGAAATTGGATGTCACTTGTGAGGTGTCACCACTGTTTTTCCACCCCTAACCTCAGGGTGTCTGCTAGAGGATTAGAAGGTAAGACAGACGAAGTAGGTACAGACAAGGGGATTTTTATTAGGGGTTGAAAATTGGTGGGGAATGACGGAGAAGAGGAAGCTGAAAATCAGGTTTGAGTGAAGAGAAATCAAACAGTGGAAGAAGATTGTGGTTGTGAACGCGTGTTTGAATGGAAACGCTGACGAAGAAGCTGACGAGGGTGCCCTTGGACAGGTTCGATGTATTCTGCAGCACTGGGTCCTGCTGCTGAAGACGATGATTTTGATGACACTAATAACGATTATGATGACGCTTGTCACTGCCATTAATTATTCTTAAGGAAATTCATGGCATTACGTAACGAGAACTTCGTGATTCATGTCAGTTATGAGAGTTGTGAATTCCAGGAGGTTTCGATGACTTGAGAATGTAGCAAGGATGTGGAATACAGAATCTATATGGAGCGCTCTTGACAAAGAGAACTTCGCTTATGTGAGATGATATGCAGCGTTGATTAGTAGTTAGTTACAGACGTTTCGGAACAACTTGTCCGTCCCATCTTCAAAAGTCAATCTGGAACTTAACCACGATTATACCGTCGTTTCGGAAATACTTATCGATCCAATCTTCAAAGGTCAACCTGGAACTTCACGATTATAAAAAAATGTCCATTTATTAGTATACATCCTGAGCCACGAAAATACGATTTACACTTTATACCAATTTCCTTGAGGTACCAATTAGTCTTGAGATTTTTACAGTCTAAGTTTTACAACTTTTTAGCATTTCCAACATTTCCAAGAATCGTATCAGTCTAGATTAAGTAGTGTAAAAACTAGATGAAAGAATAATTTATGAAGCTATATATTATTTACGCTCAACTTGTGGTCGATTTTTACCACATATATATCTCCTAGGTCGAGACATCTTTCTTTGGTATACCTTAGGAAGCCAAGGTTAACGTCCGTATTATATTAAAGGCACAACTGTCCTACCGGCTGTTTTGTACATTTCTGTTCTTATACGTACAGGGTGATTCAGGAGGAAAGGTCAATATTTTGGGAGGTGATAGTATCAGTCATTGTGAGAAAAAAAATTCATATGAACGAGTGTCTAATTCTGATTGGTTACCGAGATATAACTACTTGAATCAGGCGCTCACTGTTTTTTAGATATTTGTTTGTGGGGGTGGGTGAAGAGCAAAGTTTACAAAAGAAAGGTGGATACACGAGACGACTTGATGGCTCGCAATTTGGGTGCTGCTGCCCCAGAAAGAAACGTGAAGATCAACACAGACAAACAAAACGCAATCTTCGCACACGAGTTGCAAAGTGCAATAAAGTTGACTGGGATTTTCGAACATTTGTTGTGAAGTGTAACAAATTTCTAACTTAAACATTAAATGAAAATAAATTAACAATAATTAATTTCTCTTTCTTTATTACCATGCACAGTGCTTTTATATTTGTAGATTCAAATCTCGGTAACAATTCAGAATTAGACAAATGCTCGTAGGAACTTTTTTTTCCCACAACGATCGATATGATCATCTCCCAAAATATTGACCTTTCCTCCTGAATCGTCCCGTATAAGGATAACGTTCGTTATTATGTCTTTATGTAGACTTGTTTTACAGTCAGGGTTGGCCGTAGTTATGAATAGGAGCCGAAGGTGGAAACGTTAGACAGTATGGTAGAGTTGGCATTGCAGTATCCACCTTTGGCGATGGTAGTTTTACTAGATAGCAGCAGCGCGTAGTGAAATGGACAGAGTGTTATGTTTAGTGTCCGGTATTTTGGACGGTTCAGTAATTTCTCTTTTAAACTTCAATGGAATGTATGCTAATCTAGTAGTCTACTAATTCAGTGACATTATTTGGATAATGTAATCGCAGTATACCTGTGAGAGAAACAGCAGCGGTGTCAATTCCAAGGAGGGACCATGGCGAGCTTTAATGGTTGCCCAAGTGGTTGTCTGGAAGGCAGAGACGGCAGGGCGAGCGAGAGAGACAGAATGAGGGGGATTAATTTAGTGCGGGATTTCAGTTCTCCGAAATTGAATTCAATGAGACATTTACACTCTCATAAAGTAAACCCCTAGTGCTGACCACTCGAGTATCGATGTGTGGACCGACGCTGCTATAGGGTGTTCTGCTCAGTAGGCCACGGCACGTTTAGTTCCAGCATACTGGTGCTCCCAAAAGTTTTCAACATTTTTCCGTTTTGGTTGTTCTGGACGGATTGGCAGTTTCTGTGGAATATATTTAGCCCTGTATTTGCCAATTTTTGTTTAAGGGACCTTCATACATTCCCATATGACATAACTTTTGCTGTTGGTGAGTCACCAACAGCTGTTGAGTGACGGCATTACAAGTTGTGAATGTCTCAAAGATTAGATTTGTAGCCTGAAAGTCTAAGTGAGATGTCTTATTAGAGGAAGTGGAATGGTTAACCTTGAACGAATTTTGATGTTTACATTCGCCATTGGATCCAGTTAATTTAACGTCGTTTTTGGATGTGGCTATATTGATTTCCTCTCTGGCTATTGAAATACATGCGGAGCAGTTACGAATTAGTTTAAATTGTATGTGACAGCAAATAACCGAAATTTAACCGAGAAAATGGAGAAAGAGTAGGCTACAATCTTATGCAACACTATGAAAACGTAGTTTACTTTATAAATATATGGTGGAATCGAAACAGTGACATTTCGTAACGTTATGTTCCTGAGGGTTTTCACACTGTGTGATTTTAAAACGCAGTTCAAGTAGCTAATCTTTTAACTGCGTAATACAAAATTCACATTAACTGTTATCCCTTTAAAACTTAGGGTTGTTATATGTATCACAAAGTGTAACCCGGTGGGGCGAGATTTTCCGCACCCGTCCACACCGGCCCTAGGCCCCCCCCCCCCAGCCCCTGTGCAATGGAAACCGGGGCTGTTTCCCAGGGGTAAAGCGGCCGGGACGTGGCGTTGACCACCCACCCCCATCTAGCGCCGAGGTTAAAGAAAGAGAAGAGCTATACCTGTACTCCCCCTCTGGGCCTTCATGGCCTGTTCTATGGTGAACTTTACCTTTACCTTACCACTAAGTGTAACATTAAAGCGGCACATGGACAGGTTCTTCTCCAAATACTTCGGTTTTGTTTTGTCGTTATTATTGCTCCAGTGCATCTGCATCTTTGTATAGACCTACTCTTATCAGAATGATAAGCTGGCGAAGCCTGAGAAACTTCGAACAATCAGTGCTATTTCTGAGATGGGAGAGCAATCGTAAGAAAAGTACTTACACGTTGTTAGGATAACATGAGCTGACAGAGACCTTGTATGTATTGTGTATATGCAGCACTGTGAATAGTATTTCGTTTGCCCAGTCATATCAAAGTGTACATATTTAAGTACGTATACTTGACAGAAATCAAGACACTGGAGGAGAGTGGGCGCCCCAAGACGACTGTGGTCAGACATTTCTTAATTAGTTCTGGTTATGAGCCGGGTAGACCCCAAGAGGACCGACTGCCTGCCTGTCAGTTGCTGAGTGACTTTGATTTGGATTCAATTACGAATAATAAGTGGTGCCAGCCGTCGTCTTTAGGCCCTTATTCTCGTGTAAGTGAATGGCGTATTGTTGCTCAACATTTTAATGCAATCTTCAATTCTTGTCTTGTATGTGGTTTTTATAAGAGCGACAGAAACAGTACTTATTTCTTCCGTTTGAATTTTTAAATACAATTTTGTTTCGCTAATGAAAGTAATCGTTAAACATTGACACCGAGAAGAGAGTACAGTACTCTTCCTCTGGTTGACCGTACGTTAATTTATCCGGGAATGGCAACAGAATAATAGCAAACATTGATCTTGTTCAGTTATGGCGCGGTGAATTACAGAATTTTCGAGTGGCGCCAGATGATGATACAGACACAGTCTATAGTGAACGGTGGCAAACGAAATCTCAGTTTGGTGCCCAAATTGGCACTCCTTCCTTTAATCGAACTCGTTGGAGATGAGACAGACCTTTTATACAGCGCGTACAGACATTGTACGACGTAAAAGTGCAGTAAATGAGAGAAATAATCCTCGTTTTTAAGACAAATGTCGCTAGTTAATACATTTTACTTTTAACGTCAGGTTAGGAAACATTTTAATGGGTGGTACAATTAAGAAGCAGGGTGAAGAAATCATGTTTTGTCTTACTAAGAAAACCCAAAACAATAATTTCCTTAAGTGTAAAGATAACGAAGTAAACACATAGCTAATTAACACTGCATAAAATAAATTTATCAATTCTTCCGTTGTCTTAAACAAAAACAAAAGGAAATCAAAGAATGATGGCTGTACGAGGATTCTTTCGTAACGTTTTAACTTCTTATTTTTTGGTCTGAAACTCTGAAGGGATGTGAATATTAAGACTATTAGACAGGAAGTCACATGTGAGTCTGTGGATTAGATTTTTCTGAGGCAGGATGGGGTGCAGTGATGGAGTGTTGTGAAGCCGATAATAAAACCTCCTCACGTAATAAAACAAGGGATTTAGTGACTGGTTGTGTGCCTGTATGAGGAGCATAAACCAACAGGGTATACTGTATTCGATTTATTTACTATTGATGCAACAAGTTTCGGTCTAAATGGTCATCATCAGGGAGCACTACGAAACTGCTAGAAGCTTTTAAGATCGTTACAGTTTAAAATTTTAAATGTAAACAGAGTGTAAAAGGTAGGATTATCTTGTAGAGTATAGAAAACATACATTGATAGTAAAAGTATTACTGAGTTTTATAACTTTAAGCATTAACATGTACTGGAGGCCGTGCCATGGCTCAGGCGGTTAGTCGCCGGCCTCCCACCGCGGAGGCCTGGGTTCGATCCCGGGCCGGGCCATTTGCGATTTGTGGTGGACAAAGTGGCACTGGGACAGGTTTTACCCCGAGAATCTCGGTTTTCCCCTGTCAATTTCATTCCACCTGTGCTCCATTACTTGGAAAAATGAAAAAAGTGATCATCTTTCTCTTCATCTTCATCACAAGGTTGCACAATACGCCTTAAGGTTGCGGTGCGTCCGTAGCTTCTGCTGCGGGGTCCTTCTCCACACAAAAACAAAAAAAAGAAAAAGACATGTAATGGTCTTGACAACTTTTAGCTTTTCGTGTTGTTCCTGATGATGGCCATTTAGGCCGAAACATGGTGGATCGATAGTAAATAAATGGAATATAGTGTACCAAGTTGTTTTATCCCCCTGATACGCTGAAGTACACGGTAAGAATGTGTTATAAATGCGTACCTATATATTTGTCAAGAAGGGGTTTTTCTGTGAGGTTCATTTGTGTAAGACGTTCTTCCTGCGATTCTGATTGCTTGAATGATACGTGACTTATTTAACGTCTTTTTTCAAGTACAGATTATAAAATGCGACAAGAAGTTAGCAATGCTGAGTATGCAAGGGCTTGAGAAGAATGTGGCCGGCGTCTGTTTGGAGGCCAAGGGTCAGCAGAAGAAACCTTCCTCAGGGTAGCAAGTAACAGCCAGTATTGGAACAGAGCATTCCTGAATGCAAGTAGAGAGAGGATTATTTGATGGCGCTGTCAGTTGTCATTTACCATGAATGAAGTGTGGATATGGAACATTGAAGGAGTGATGCTGACAGAAGAAGAGTCAAGTATCTGTCCCATTAGGCGTACCACTTCATCCACCACAAAGTCGCCGTGGAATGACCTGAGATTGAACCCGATCCTCCGAGTTGAAAGAACTCATACTCACCAGCCTGGGCCATGGCACGATGCTCCGACAAGTAATGTGTGTTACGACTTTGTAAAATTTTGATGACGCTACCTGGGCTTACTGAAGTTGAATAGAGTGTGGTATTTGTGGTTTTGACAGTGGAGGCATCGAGGTTGTAAGGAAGAAAGTAGAACACTTCGACACAATGTTCTTAAGCAGTCGCAAGGGCAATTTTACACTGGAACACTCTCCGACACCTGCTGTCTATGTTAAAATACTTGTAACTTGCAATGGTTTGTAATATGTTGACTGTCATGTCTTTCAGAATGTGTGGGAGCTGAAACCATGGTCTGAATAGTCGGCGACAAGTGTATTACACCTATTTCTGGCGCATTCACTTACATTGCTAAACGATTGCTTATTATTTTATAGAAGCTCCTTTTGAACTCTGCGAGCATTGTGTGTAAGGAAGGACAAAATAAATGACAGTGAGGAGGGAACACGAAGATGGAACTTGACGCCGTCAGGAACACGATGTTAACCAGAGAGATACGGTGATTCCAAGCATCGGGACGGCGGGTGGGGACAGCTGAAGAAACGTGTAGTAGGGGACACCTCCAGCGATTAGAGCACAGAAAATGAATTAAATAAGGGCTGAGGAGAAGAGCAGTAATGCTGGCAAGGTGTGCGCCGTGCTGAACACACGTCCGATTTCATTCAGCCAGCTGAGGCCGATGCTGACTGAAGATTTTGATTTTTTAACTCCAGACTATCTCCTCAAGTTGGCGCAAGTTGCAATGCTTTGAGTTGCATTGGAGAGCTCCAGGTTTGAATCTTGCTCGGTTCACTGAATAATCGGGTATGGTTTTCGTGGTTTTATTCAGCGCCTCCAATCGCATAGGATCTTAACTTCGATTAAGCCACGACCGCTTGTTTACAAACCCTTTGAATTTCGTTACCACTGTTATTGTATGATTCACCACTCTTATTTTGTGATCCGACACTTTAATTGTAAGTGCAGTATGCGTTACTGACAGCATCGTTAAATAACCGTAAGATAAGTAAAAGGATATTTAAGGGTGAAAGTAATGGCTTCTCACTCATTGTGAGCAGCGCAGATTAATATTTGCCTCAGCGAATTCCTTGTTGCGTTGCCTTCTTCTTATGCTAAGACACATATATTTATTCAGTTCAGTACACCGCTGGGCTAATACTAATCAAACGTTCTTGTGTAATGGTGAACACTTCTGTTTTGTGCTCTGAAGTCCTGTTTTCGAACTTCGGTCAAGCAAGAGACTCTTCTTGTATGTTAGTAACTTTCCGAAACGTCTCCAAACAGATGTTTGTATGTTACTTTGTGTTCAGACCGACAAATTTAAAGTTCTTCTGTGATTTATAAGTCTGTAATTTGGGGTATATAGGCGTATATAAGTTGAGCCCGAGTTCAGAACTCAAATTAAGTTAATTTAAAAACATTTTTTTCCCATCAATTTTATATGATCCATCCCGCTGTGTGTATAGACTCAAAACAAACAACACCATGCGTTCGCCCGACACAACCTGTATTTAAAAATTATTTATATTATATATTGTTTGTGAGATTTCACAAAATTTTTACACACTTTTACCTTGGATTTTAAGTTTTTGTATTGTGCACTTGATGATGATCGAATGATTGAAACATGTAGTGTGTATGCATGTATATAATCTAAATAATTATTAAATACAGGTTGTGTCGGACGGAACGCATGGTGTTGGGTTTTTTAATTTTTTTCCAGTTGAAATGTATATTTTTAGGAAGGACTACAGTTACACAGGCCGCCCTGTTTGTTCTCTCAAATTTAATTTTTTTTGCAAAATTATTTTGGGCGCCCTGTAACATATGTTACAAGTTCAAAAACTTCAGATATTTTTATGTGGAATCAGTAGATAGGAACAATACTTTTTATTATTTTAATTTTGCCGGCCATTCACGGCTAGGAGATCCAGAATTGGAAGAGTACAATGACCTTGCGTGTTATATAATATAGTCTATTAAAAATTAAACTCTCGCTTTGTGGGTTGGGGTAGTTAAACGTGCGGGTGTTTTGGTCTGTTCGACCTAACGATTTGAATGAAAAGTCTTGTACAAATATTACAGTCACCATGTGGCTTTTATTATAAATTCAATAACTCGGTTACTTTTTTATCTAACAGGTGGGAAAGAAGGGAATTGGTAAGTATGTTTCTGCTATTTGCCGTTTAGCAAATTCAGGATGGCAGAACGCAAACGTAGTGGAGTGTTATTTTAGCGCTGTCTTTTTCTATTGCTGAAACTTTTTTCTGTTTTGTTTATAAAATCTGAGAAATGATCCGAAATGCAGCATAAAGTTTTACTGGCTTCTGCGTTCTAGTAATAAAAGAGTAGCTTTTCACCTCATCTACTGGAAGGCCCCAGTCGAGGAGTGTTTTGATAGTTTAAGGAACACTGCTGTCATAGTTTGGCTGTTGACGTGTTATCAATGCTTTAAACAGACATCGAAACATTTTCTTCTTTTATTTCTGTGAAAGTCTTGTTCCCCCTACATACGTATTTCCCAGTCCTCCTGTACTCCCCTTAGCCCTTCAATAAAGGATGTAACATCCCTCCTTTTACTTGTCTTAAGTTCTCCCTTGTGACGGATTCTAATGGCAATCGATTTAGTTAAAGTTTCTTGCTTAGACGTCTTGCACAGATAAAGGTGTGACAATAGATCCAGAAGCCACCAATGAAAGTTTCATAGTCGTGCCCATTGATTTATCGGGTTTTAAAGACTTTGGAGAAGCGAGACTGTCTCCAGCGAGTTTCAACAGATGGTACAGTCAAGCAAGGCGAGCAGTACACAGGAAATACAAGGTTTTGTTCATAGGTAATTTCGAAATATTTCGTTTTCACTGAGAGACTTGATTTTTACTTTTCAGTGAGTGCATATGGCGAGCGTTCTTCTATATTAATTGTACTTAAAACGATTGAGCGTGTGATTGGAATCTCTGAGGTCCATTTTGCCTTTACAAGGATTCTAGGTAGACGGTGAGGACCTGTTACTTCTGTAACTCTAAGTACTGACAATTGATAAGCATTAATCAGCTAGAGTTATTGCGTTCAGTTAACATAAGTAACGAGCCCAGACGCGGCGTTGTGAAGGCGCAAGACGGCTGTCGGTGGCCTTCGCCGTGTTTGAATAGCTGTCGAGTTCTTGCTGAGTCCTTGTAATCTTGTGATGGGAGAGGACATTAAACTGGTCACGATTTCCACCTCCTGAATTCTTCCATTAATATTTCATAATATCCATCATCCGGCTGAATGCGCCATTGTTAAGCCTTTTAAGCGCAGTGTACCTACCTCTGCATTTTGTCCATAGACTGTTTTTGTGTGTTTCTTATTTTTTAAGAATAAACAGCCGTTTGTTTCCCTAGAATATCCTTAACCGGTTTCCCTAGTCTTTGTAATGGACACGCGTAGTTTTATTTTCTGAAATTATGATCTGAATTTTTTCAGGCCTATACCATTTATCCTACATGAATTTTAAGATGACCTGGTGCCGGCATACGATCATGGTTTAGCCTGAGGAATGTACGTAATGTTTGTCGGGACACTGACAAGAGTATGGACCTAGTCTGTCAGTGCATGTAGCGTTCAGTAGATGGTGCCTGCCACATGGCATCGTCGGCTGACAAGTTACCTTCGACTTCTGAGTAGGCTACACCGAGCTATCCCTGCGTTGTTTATGATTTGTGGTGTGTTCGGCCGCCATGCAACGTTCCTCCTCAATAAATCCGTATTTTTCTGCTTTTAATCTGATGTTTTAATGAACATAATTTATATTCTGTAGTTAATTAATCTCTTCAGACCCACGGCTTTGCGTTTACGCTGCTTTGATCTCAGAATAGTACACACAGATACTTGTAAGGTCGCTTGCTATCTCCTATGCGGTGGTCACTGTATTGCTAGCTGAAAGCAAACTCAGCTGATGTTTTGTTTGTAAGTTACAAATTTCTTATTAATTTATTCTAGTCTCCTGGGAAATAACGCCGCCTTGATTTGTAATTTGATTTGGGCTTATACTACTGCATCCACCTGAACGAAATTTATTTACTAAGAAGGTGGAGGCGGCACGTTGCCTTCGTAACATATTACCCATAAACACAGCGTCATGTTTGAGAAGACTGTGTCAGCAACGCTGTGAGAACCTTAAATCACACAACTTCATGGATATTTCTTCTAAGAACGGGTCTTTGTATGAACTTAGATATTACCGACAAATTGTTACTGGATTAAATGTGTGAGCATGTTGCCTGCTCTAGCAAACATGCAAGTAAGTTCAATAACATTTCTTCTGCCCATTAATCCAACGAGGAAAACAATGATAGTATATAAATGGAGTCCGCTGCTGCTATTAAATGTAGGAACTTTCAGGTTCGTGTAACTGTGTAGAAACGTCTCAGGTTTCATCAACTCTTGTTCCCGGTTGTTTCCATCTCTTTTATATAATTTTTTAGTTTCCCTCCTACCCCTCATGGCCACGTCGCATCCTTTCTTTCCTCGGCACCATGTTCGCTGTCTAAGTTTTGAACGGCACGCAGTATGTGAGAGTACAAAATCCAATTTTGTTTGTCTGTTTGGTGGACGGGTCGCGCTGTATGTGGAGCAAAAGCAACCCCTGTGGCCCCTTCAAGTCTCCCTCTAGCCGGTTTCAATTTGGTGTAATGTGGTGGACAGGTGAACCAAAACCAAACCGAATCTGCTGACAAAGCAGCAGTTTTTTTACTCTCTCTATATGTCCCCCCCCCTCTTCCTTTCCGTCTTTCTCTCTTTTGCTGTATCTCATCCTCCATTCCACCCTCCTCACTCCTTTCTCCGACATTCACATGAGCACTGTTCAGAGCGAGAGTGGCATTACTCTACAGATACTCTGCCGGTTACACGTCTCTAACAACCCGCCAGTGACATTTTGCCTCAGTGACGTAATTGCTGGTATTCAGGAAGTTTTCTGATACCTGCACACCACGAAACTCCTGTAGCGTCTAATGTTAGGCGGTATTTGACGGCAGTGAATTTTATGATTATGGGCTTTGCATTATGACACCTGTAGTGTGGTGGGTGGATTCACCGCCCACAAAACAACACGGTGCTGTAATCCAGAACACCACAGTCCTGAGAAAGTAAAGTCCTCTCCTAATGAGAGTGGCGATCTGTGTTTGCTGTCTAAACTTTGTAAACATTGAACAAATATAGGCTAATTTCGTTACATATTTTTAACTGTCATCCTGACATAAACATAACTAAAACTTCTGTTTTCCATCATCATTTCTCCTGATCCATATATAGCCGTCACATTCCTGATTATATGGCACATAAACTCAACAATTAATACAGCGTCGTCAAATAATTTGAGAAACAAAGAACAGTTCATAGTCGCTGAACCCAACTCACTGAACACGCACAGTTTACATTTGCTGTTTCCGATAAATGTAAACCAAAACAAACGAACATGAAAGGGTGTGTGATTTTGAATTGTGGTGCGAATAGTTAAGAAGGAGAGAGCCTGGAGGAATTGCAAGCACACGCATGGTCGGAATGAGTTTAACCATTAGAATCTTTAAAAAGTAACTTTCATTTCAATTATATTTAAAGATTCAGTTCGTACCGAACAGTAAACACTCAATCTCGTTTATAACAAGCAATATATTCACGCTAGGTAAGGAAATAATCTCTGTTCTGAGATCCATATCAAACACATAAATACACTGTATGGGCGGAACGTAGAAGTTTGTAATGTTGAACCTTGTGGTATATAAACTAACAACTAGGCTCTAAAGGGTTAAAAATCTTCCGGATATTCTTAGCTGATACTCTTTATCGTTAAATGTCAAATGGGGAAGCATTTCAGTAATCGAGCATAAGTATCATCACGACTATTTGACAAGTTTCTGTGCTTTCACAGCACTCACATCCAAAAATCTCCACCCTGCCTCAAGACACTGCTGGAAACTATGGACGTTACAAAGCTCACTGAGTAAGCTTTCAGTCATCTCAAGGTCTTCGAAATTCCTTTTAGTAATGAACTTTCGGAACACAACAGAAGTCACAGAGGATCATTTGTGCCGCCCAAGACTTTCTTTTTACCACGAATCATTTACCGTTAGGTAATACACCCTTTTCTGTACAGTGTCCCGTGTTAGGCATTGCATGTTCTGTGATATAGATATGCGAATTCTGGTATTTGTGTATGTGATATTTACGTATGTGTATAGTAACTTAAATAACGCTTGCATACATACAAACTCACACTCAACTTTTAAACTGTACGCTGTTAAAGACTGTTGCCGTCAGGACATTTTCCGCAGTCTTTGTTCCATCTGTACTGAAACACAACATGATTATTCAAATTGTACATCGTTTTTGTTTGGTAGTGGGTCAGGATAGCTCAGTCGGTACAGCGACTCGCTACGGGCTGGACGGTCCGAGGATCGAATCCCGGTCGGGGCGAGATTTTCCGCAGCCGTCCATACCGGCCCTGGGGTCCACCCAGCCTCCTGTACGATGGGTACCGGGTCTCTTTCCCGGGGATAAAGCGGCCGGGGCGTGGAGTTGACCACCCACCCTCATCTAGTGCCAGGGTTAAAGAAAGAGTAGAGCTATACCTCTACTCCCCCTCTGGGCCTTCATGGCCTGTTCTGGGGAGAACGTTTTGTTTTGTAAGGGTGTAAAACGTGGTCTCTTACCTAAGAAATTAACGTACATTGGGAATGTGTAAAAAGAGACTGTCAGGAGATGTAAACATAAAGCAGAGAAATGGAAGACGGGAGAAAATTAGGCATACGTAAGGTACTGTATCCTGGAGTCCTGTGGCGGGCTTTTAGTGGCACAGTAATGAACATTCGGGTTGGAATAAATGGCTGAGAAGTTTGTCAGAAACTGAACAAGTCTTAGCACCAACAGTTCAAGGAAGTGCCTACCCCGTGACATCAGTCACCTGTAAACCTGTTACGCGTTGGGGAGTGTTTCGAGACTGCCAATTACTACTGCTGTACCTCGCCCCATTTCAGCCTCAGGATATGCAATAGAACTTTGCGCCCCATTTCTGCAGACAACACAACGTTTGTGTTGATCACTTAATTCCAGTTGCCTCTCTGTTTAAAAATCACACCATAATATTACACGTAAAATATAACCTTTTTAATTTACAGTGTAATGCCCTACATTGTTTGGTCACATATGATGTCAGTTGGCTGAGGCACGGCGCTACAATCCGGAAGGTCGCAGGTTTGATTCCCTATGGGGTCATTGGGATTTTGAATGGTTTAATCCTTCCGGCCACACTATGGCCCTGGGGTCGACTCAGCCTCCAACAGAAATGAGTACCAGGGATATCTCCTAGGGATAAAGGCGGCCGGTGCCTAGGGCTGACAATATTGCCACATTCATTTGCCGATTGTCTAGAAATCCTGGAAGCCCCAACCTCCTAGAGCCCTAAGGGCCTGTCAAGGCCTTATAGGGATTGTCTTACCGTATGTTATCATCGGGGAAGCCAGTTGTTTATGAGCAAGAGTGGAAATACACAAATACTCGTACACGGAAGGTTGTTACAATGTGAACAATAGAATTGGCCTAAGTGTAGTCATATAAATTCATCATGTCGACGGAATTATATTAAAATTACATTGAAGGATTAAAATGATAGAAAGTGTGCGAGAAGTATTGAGTTTTGAAGTGTCGAACATTTATAAACACATGTAGAATGTTTGCATGGTTCACATTGTGTAATATTTTTGTCAGCAAAGTGACATATATTCTACCAGACGTCGGACAGTCATTCCATATCTGTGCAGACGGCACTGTCGTAACTGTACAGCTGTCTATCGAAGCAGAGCCCGCGTTCCAGACACTGCCACTGCCAATCCTCGACGCTGTACAATGCACCTCTGTTCTTGCGTTACTTAGTTCTTTCTCAGCTACACAGGTAACATAGCGACGAGTGATATATAATGCAGGTGTGCACAAATCCCGGGCGCCAGTTCGGCAGGGTGACCAGTTGTAACGTCGTGCCTAATATTTGTGCGTCCTCAGTATGTAACTTGATTCATGTCAACCTTCTGGAGCTTAGAATTTTAAGGTGGCTTCTAAATTATTGAAAAATTAGTGCACCCCTGTGATAGTGAATGGGTAATTATTAAATGTGTGGCAGGAAGGTTCTTTGGCCTGTTGCAAGCAATATCCTGGCATCTGTCTGAAACGACTGCTGAAAACAGCGGAAAAGTTACGTCACGACAGACGAGCTGCGGGCCTATGGTTGAATACGGGACACCTGTGTACAAAACCGGAGTGATTCCGGTTCGACGTTAAAGTTTGGTGAAGGTATGTAGGGGCTACGTTTAGTTAGGACTGTTCGGCTTTCTTTTCGACGTCACTCACACGTTCACCCGCTCACGAACATTAATCAGCAGTCCTTAAATTACGTCACAATTAAGTTCGCTGTCTGTGAATAACACAGTGAAGAAGAGGGGCCAGTATTTTGGAATTTCGGCTGTTGATGGCTGTTACTCCTCAACAAGTGTTGCTGGTGCTTTAGCGAGTGGAACACTTTGTGTGTTAACTCTGCTTTGCACGGAAGAAGAAGGAGTGGCGCGCTGTGGCGAGCCTGCAATTTTATGTAAACCCGAGACGAGTGTTGGGCTAGAAAATTCGATTTTGGATGTCGTCGTTGCTGTCGTTTCCTCTTCTACAGCTCCAGTCGATGTACGCGGAAAGGGGGGGGGGGCGATCACGCTGACATGGATATCGTTAGGTTTTGCAACAGTGTAATAAATCCAGTCGAATTACGTTGCGACTCTGTGATCCAAGAAATATATATATATCGCTTAAAATAAGATGTATTATATACTGGCGTATTTTGCTTTATTGTATATAACTATACGGTGAATAATGAAATGGGAAGGATGTGAAAGGAAACGGTAGTGATTATAAAATTCTCTCGGGCCGACAGCCGCTTCAGGTAATTGAAACACACCAACGTTTCAGAGACTGACTTCGTCTCCATCCTCAGGGTACTGAGATCTCAGCATTACCTGACGCGGCTGTCGGCCAGAGAGGATTTTATAGGATACTTTCGCCGCGAAAACTGCAAAAATTATATAAACGGCAGTGACGTTTGCGGTACTACCCCGACACTTGTCTGGAGGAATGAGAAAATTCCTCTCAGGATAATCGATGCCTGGCGTGAGATTCGAAGCATGGGCGTAGAGGTAACAGTCCCTCGCCTTAAATTCTTCAGTATTACGAAACATTACATGAGTTATTCACGGTGCAATAGTAAAAATTAGAATATATATTCGTATTGGCTAATGACTCTTGCGGGGTGACTTTTCTTGAACTGAGGGGTGATTTTTAGATATGTGTGAAAACTTTTACATGCCCGTCAATTATTTTTGGTCTTAAGTTTCAATTGAATATAGGTCATAGCCCATATTCCCAATTTAGTTATGAGCTACAACACAAAGAATCATCAGTAAAAATGTCACTCTGCTGGATGACAAAATAATGTTATATTTTCTGCAGCATAGAGCCAAATTTACAAGCGTACTGCATCTTGTTTTTGTTACGGCTGAAGGCTTCTGGGATGTGAGGCCTTGTCGACTGGTAAACAGTTACCGTCGTCTCGGAGGAGCCCAGTACCTCCGAACTTTAGGGTCGAGAAGTCCACCTGTAGATGGAGGTCCTGCGCTGCTCCGAAACGTTGGTGAATGTTTACTAGTCGACGCAGGCTACATAAAAGAGAATCTTATGCTTCATCTTTACCGCTGTGAGAACCTTCGTCTCGCATTCTGTATCTTGTGTGTGGTGCATATCCGCCTGTCTACATACGACTGTTACACACGGTAGTGTCACTTCCTCTGTCCTCTGCTCTGGCATCATATTCAAGGTGACGACTGCTGCGTTTTGTGGCTTTCCTATGGCTGTACTTTGTTTGATTGCAGGATGTCGCTTTACACCTCTTTGCTCGCAGTACCTATTAATGCAAATTGTATTCTCCCAACCGTTTCGAAAGGACAAAAGAGTAAAATTGATTCACTAAATTCTAAATATAACTTTGTCAGCGAGTAGATGTATTTTGTAAGTGCAGTTTTACGCGCT
Source organism: Reticulitermes speratus (assembly GCA_021186555.1). Classification (NCBI taxonomy): domain Eukaryota; kingdom Metazoa; phylum Arthropoda; class Insecta; order Blattodea; family Rhinotermitidae; genus Reticulitermes; species Reticulitermes speratus. Next base: position 29,952,564 of record JAJKFL010000003.1, on the reverse strand, counting down.
TGCAGAAACGTGAGTTGCATGCTGTACTTACTGCGATTTCCATTGGTAACTGAGTAAAATTAAGATGATATAACCATTTTTCGTCACACTGTTTCCTAAAGAGCTGGGAGCCCCTCGGAGGAATTTAGGGTCAGAATTGTACGCAAAACAGATATGGTGTACATTTCGTGAGCCAAACCACAGTCTACGTGTATTTGTCTCTTTATTTAACGATGATTTATCAGTTTCATAAATTATACTTAATGTTATACGTATACAATGCAGTTGTCTTCCACACTCACAATTTTCTATTTCCAACTACTACACGAAGCTAGGTCTTACGCTCCTACATGTTTCGGCTACCTATTGTAGCTTAAAGGCGATCCCAGTGGCCGCTCGGTCTAAGGCGTGGGTCTGCTGCCGCTCGCTTACTAGGATTGTGGGTTCGAATCCCCCCAGGGGCATGGATGTCTCTTGTGAATGTTGTGTGTTGTCAGGTAGAGGTATCTGCGACGAGCTGGTCCCTCGTCCAGAGGAGTCCTACCGAGTGTGGTGTGTCTAAGAAGTGTGATCGTGAAGCCTCGAAAAATGAGGCGGCCTAGGCCCCCAAGGGGCTGTTGAGCCATTGAAAAAAAAATTGTAGCTTAAAGTACTTTATCTTTACTGGAGGACTAAGATCTAGTAGACATGTAGATTTAAAATACTTATTTTTACCTGTTGCATGGAAGTAGATGTTTCGTTATATGAATGGAGCGTAGATGAAAGTTGTTTGAGATCAGTATTGTGAAGATATTTGAATCTGAGAGATGAAATTAAGGGATGATGGAGAAAACTGCATAATGAGGACTTCATTGCTTGTGCAGCCCCCTTTAAATTAGGCCTATATTGTTAGGATCATTACACGAAGGAGCATAAGATGGGTGTGTGTTGGGCATACAGAACAGGAAAAAAATATGATGTGATAGTGTGTAGTGGATCCTTCAGTTTCACGTGGGGCACAGTATCCTGCTTTATGGAACACGGTAATGAAAGCAGTGCGTTGATTTACCAGCAGTTAACTTTTAAAAAATACATCCGACGAGTAAAGTTGGGTTATTTGCCTTAGTCGATTTATCAGATTGGTGGAGGAATATGAAGTTGCAAATTAGAACATCTACTGCTAAAACAGAAACTCTCATTCATGGCATTTCTCCTGGTCTCTGGGCAGCAGCAATCCAGATGCTATGTTGTTGGCATAGGTAACGAACGTGTGGCGAGCCTTGTCCTACTGTTCCATTATAAATCAATTGAAAGTCATTTGAAAGGTGTGTTGATATGCCTTATCGTAGAATTCAGGGTACAGTAACGGCTTTTGTGTGCCTCGGAGCCTGTTGGTGTACGAGCGAGGGACAAGCGTGACGAGTGCCCTCGCGCGAACTATCTGCATTGGCACCACACTAGCACGTCACTAGATCGAATATGGGGGAGGCTGCTGCACCATCCTTTAACCCTTTGAGGTCCATATTATTTGTATGGATGCATGCGGCAGCCCACAAGATGTAATTTAATTTGTATTTCAAAAACATTGACTGAAACGTCGAATTAGCCCAAGATGTTGTGAATGTTAGACTGAATCCTAGAGATTACGCCTTTTTAGTTTCATGTCTAACATATGATAGAACCACTGGGATAGGTGTATTTATTTCGTTCTGTCTTCCTGCCCTTCTAGCCTTCTTTCCAACACTTCTGTAGTTCTTTTCTCCCTTCGTTTTCCTTTTTGTTTATCGCTGCTTGCTTTTTCTGTTTCTTTTTCCTGCGCATTTGATTTTCTCCATTCTTCGTTTATTGGACATTTTCGTTTTATAAGGAAGTAAAGTAGCTGTTATGAAACATGTGCATGCATCCTTTTCAGTTCTCTGACCAACTGTCTGTGATGTCTTTATGTTTCGTACTCCGAACAGGTACGTTTATTGGGGAGGTACGCATTTCGAGACACGACTAGTATTGCTGAAAGATTTCAGTATCCTTGGTCACTCTAGCTGACTCTGCTACTATAAGCCTAACTTTAAATGACCACAACTTCTTCTGCAGTCCTGTCCAAACCACCATTCATTTTATCGACTTTGTATACAATTTGCAGTTGCATCAGTGTCGTTAAATGTTCTACGAACGGTGGTTTAATATCTGCATTAACACACTTTCTAATGAGCTGGGTATCTCAGTGGTCATACTCGTATGTGTGGTGTTTACTCTTGAGGTACCCGACTTTAATCTGTGCCAATGACCGGTCGTCGTGATTGAAGTTGCATGCTGCTCTCAGCCTCACGAAGAGAGTACAGAATGGTTCTGAAGTTAGTTAACTGGTTACTTAAACGTACACTAGAATGCGCTGTAAATTTCTTGCGTACTGAATTTATAAAAGAAACTGTGCGAAATGAGGTTCTCCACGCTCAGTGCACAAGTTGCAGCTCTGTGATACCGTTTTACATTTTGTCCAGCATAAGTCTTTATTGCCGTTTCCGTTAATACGAGAGACTCTTTTTCAGTTAACTGACTTTTAAGCCATTCTGTAGGTAGGGCCGTTTTCTTCTGAATACCGACAGAGTCCTGAAGTACCGTAACTAGTTAACTGATTTTGTTCGTGTGGAACGGAACATTCTCCTCTAAGCTGTTAGACGTGTTCACGTTTTACAACTACCCTGTTCCGTTATTTACTTACCAGTGACATCCGTAATGATCTCTACAAGTCGCAGCACAGTTGCCTGTCCATTTGACACGCATACTGTCTTGGTTTCTGTTCCTGTCTGGCGCATGGATGTGTGTTCATGTTTCTCAGTGTTGTGTTATTGTGTGATAGAGATGGGTCTTCCTGTGGGCACAAAAAACGTGTAAAATAATTTACTGTTTTCGAATTAGGTTTCATTTGGGACAGGCCACAAGACCTAAAATCAGATACGTAACGTTGACGTAATGTATAGTATTTCATATTTAACTGAAATTATGAACGCGTGTGTGCTGTTAGGCGTAACAGGCATGCAGTTGTAATGGCGGATGAGAGGAAAGGGAATTAAAACATCGCTTGATACGGTTTAAAAACTGCCGTTTTGCGGAAGTGTCAGTTGGTGTGGGCTGTGCACAGGCGAACTGGCTGTTACGTGGTTCCTGCAGTCCGCTATCAGCTGCTAACATGTAACTGAAGGTGTGTGAATGTGCTGTGTGTGTGTTTTCCTTTTGGTGTGTGCATTTCTACAAAAATTGCTGAGTGGTTTCCAATACATTAATTCAGACATAGTAGTAGAGAGAGAGAGAGAGATAGAGACGAGAGAAAAGCAGACATCTGATTCAGGATGGTGTATGCAGGGTTGAGGAGATTAAGGGATTCAAAAGAGGTGGTATAGAGGTAAAATGACGTTGGTGTGAAGGGTGAGGAGTGGCTGAAAGCTGAATTGCTGTGAAGCTGGAAAAGAGGGACAGGGCCAATGATTCAGTAATTTATTTTTTCAACATTATAAGCCAGGAAATTGAAACAAAAAAGAGACCTTTCAAAAGGGTGGTTAAAATATGTCAAGATTAAAACACGTTGGCGTTGCTAATATGAGGAAAACAGGAAAGGTAGTTTTTATATGTACGGGGTAAGGCATGATTAAAAAGAAGAAATTAATTTTATAACTTGACGAAGGAGTGCCGTATCACCAGGGCCCTGATATAACTAATACAATACATGTTAACAGAGGTCTCAGCTCAAAGATGACATTTCCACATTCAGTTGATTGTTTACTTAATTAAGCCAAGAATGTACTTTCCGCATCTCACAGACGTAACTGATGAAAAATTGACTTGTTTATTGAACAACACTGTATCAGCCTATTAGATGTCTGCGTTAAGAATATTAAAAACCTAATTAAAAAACCTTTAAATCGTAACAATCAAAATTGTGTACAAAGACTTATTTCGTAAAGTCTGTGGCCTTCAGAAATGACCAAACGGTGGGAGAAGGTGTAAAGAGGAAATATTTTTAACTGTGAGTTTCGTACTAAACGCATGAAAAAACTGTCAAGAAAATGTAGAGTTTTGTCACGTTAAACGCGGTGTTACATATAGTGTCCTAACCACTGGGGTTTGAAGGTTAATTCTCTACATCAGATTGAATTTTAAGGGACAAAAAAGTCGTCTGAAGAACAGGATTTGAATCAGCTGCTTTCTGATATTAATTGGTCAAAATGTTAATGTAATTACTATGACAGGGCATGTTGGATAAACTGTAACGCGTATGGTTTGCACATGGGTCAAATTCTCGTCTGGTCACCGATGTCCTGGCGTAATTGTTCGGTTGTCAGCATCCTTCCAGGCAAATTCCGTGCTACGTCTGATCGTTTCTCGATCCTCTCTCGTCCCTTTCAACGCTACATTACTTGTTCAGTCGAAAGAGCGCCATTAAATGACGTAGTGACTGACTAAAAATTCTGATGGAGTTAATGCGTGTGGATGGAAAATTCACTGAGCAAATTATTTCATATTTTTGTCGTGTAATTAAACTTTATGAAAACTAATCAAAAGTTACACACCAACGAAATGCACTATATTTTCGCTTTTTATTCTTTAATTCACGGTGAAGATAATATAAAATTTATGAAAACTATTTTGTTTTTAAGTAATTTATTAAGCAGAGAGAAATTTTACCCGTTATTTTAAACTGGTGTAAAATTAGGTATCTCACCCTAAGGAAGAACACAGGTGAGGGTGTCTGAGAACAGGATCCTGAGGATATTATTTGGATCTAAGAGAAAGAGAGGAAGCAACTTGTGGATCGACAGGATTAAACAATGGGGAGCGTCATACGTTTTGCTTTTTTTTAGATATTATTTCTTTTTTGTGGCGCAACAGCCCAAGTCATGCCTGTGCCGCCTGATTGTTGAGGTTTCTAGATCACACACTATTATACATACACATACACACATTACACATAACACACACACACACACACACACGTTAGGACTCCTCTGAACGAACGATCACCTCCTCGCAGAGGCCGCAACCTACACAACACACAACAAACACAAGAGACAAACTTCCATACCCTCACCGGAATTCGATACTACGATCCCAGCAGTCAAGCGGCTCAGACCTACCTTTTAGACAGCACCACCACGAGGATCGGCGGTAGATATTAGGGTGACCAAATAAAGGAGTATGATGAGGTCATGTAACACGCACAGGGAAAAAAGAAAGGCTTGCAAAATTTTAGTATGAAACAGTGAGAAAGATGCCTATGGGAACCGTATTAAAATATGAAGGAGACGGGTTATGAGGTTTGAACTGAATGCAATTGGTACAGTGTGTTTCTTCTGAAGACTGCAGTTGTAACAAAAGATTGAGAATTTCTCTACCATCTCAACCACCAACAGTTTCACAAGAATTCTACTGAACACAGTTTTAAAGTGTGTTGATTAGCAGAATGTACCTAATGTAATGCCCTTCTTGTAAGTGAATGATTGAGTCACACCCTGATTACCGGACAACCTGTATTCACCGTCCGGTACGGGCTGGGCCGAGGCCAAAGGCACTGTTGGGCGTCGACCATATGATAAAACAGTGTTGTTGCTGAGGTACGAGCTGTGGCTGACTGTCTGACATATAGTCCTAATACAACATACCACAACCAGAGGTCAGCACTCGTTAGATGAGATTAAATTAAAGATACTACCAATGAGCGAGGCTGTGTACTAGCGCGGGAGTAACAGATGTTTATCTGTTACTATCCCTCATCACCGGCGACCAGACATGTGACGGGCAAGTGGCTAGTTTACCCGGATTTGGCCAGTTATGAGGAAGTCATACTACCACTTTCTCAAAACTGTTTTCAGAAGTACTCTGTCGTATTGTAGTCTGTACAGTTTCATACCGTAGTAATACTATAAATGTAATTCAAACAACCATAATTTCCTCACGGATTTATTTACGGCCTATGCATTATACGAGTATTACATATATCACAGATGGTGGGGAATGCGCGTTCCATTAACTGTCGATATTTCATTGCGAACAGCAGCGTGTTCACATTTGAGAGTTGGTGTGTTTTAGCACAGCATGAACATGAAGAGACTGGAGTCTGAAGACGTGAATTACCCTGTGATACTTGAGTTACAATTAATGTATTCCTTTTTTTGTTTGTGTTAATTTGCTAAAACTTTTCGACTGTATTGCCAGAAGTCAGTGTTCTGACCTACATGCTGTGGTGAACTGAATAGTAATTCCGAAGAAAGCGTTATGTATTATTGTAGGCCTACTCTGCTTATTGTCTTGAACTAGGCCAAGTGGCCATTGCTTCCACTGACAACACACCGGACTCGAGTCACGACTGGGCTACCACGTTTCTCACTCAAATGTTTGAACCTTTTCTGAATCCTTTTAAACACGCCACGATTTCCTTCATCCGGATTCATGATTAATCTTACAAATAAACCTGTCAAGGTTCATACAAAGTCGTTGACATTAATTTAATATTCCTGAAGGTATATTACATTACCTTATGAAATATAAGAAACTAAATAATGCGAGCACTTTGGGATATTTCGTGTTTCTGTATTCTCCCTATGAAATGTGCTACTAACACAGTAGCTGGTGTAGAGTCCTATGTGAATCCAGGCACTCATCCTTCACGCATCACAAAGCAGCTGTGCAACATAGGAATAAACGATGAAATCTGACAGTCGAATGACCGTACGGAAGAGACTGTGAACAACGTAGAATCACGTTACACCTTTTACTTGTTCAGCAACGTTGTCTTTGCGTGATTTGAGGTTCTCACAGCCTTGCTGCAAATTCAGTTCCTCTGGTATGTAACACTTGTCAAATGGTTACCGAGTTTTTGAAGGAATAACGCCTTCATGTTCAAGACCAAGCAGTCCGAAAAGAGAAGGTTCAAGCTTCGGGAATAGTAAATTAATTTTTACGACTTTTTATCAGCTGTAGCTGTTTTTAAGACAGAATTGTAAACATACGAATATGTATTAGTGTGTGAACGCAGTAACAAAAGATGGAAGTCGCTGTCATTCATAGTTATACAGAAGGTTTCGACTCAAATGTATCTTGTACGTGAGTGGTCACATTTTTTTAATTTTGAAGTGTTCTAAAAATTACACGCATAAGTTATTTCACCCTGTATCGATCACCAGAATTCTTTATCTGAATTTGACTAGTTCCATAGTGCACTGTGAACACATGAAGTATAGGCGATTGTAATGTAATATTGCTCCTGAACTGAAACTCACAAGAAAACTAAACGTGTTCAGACAGGTAATATGATTTGAAATCGCTCTACTTGGGTTTCTGAATTCTACCCCCAGTAGCGCAAGACTGCAGTATATCAGTTGCTGGAAGCTTACTGTATGCCCTGGTATCACGAATCGTTGCAAAGGAGACATCGTACAGCTTGTGGTAGGGAACCGCCCATGAAAATGTCCATCTACAAGTGGTGTAATTTGTTCAGAGGGGCTGATTGCTTTCCTAAAGGGAAAATTCAGCCGCAAAGAGGCGGTCGCTGAAACTAAGGTGAATGAAGTTCGAGCAGCTTTTGTGCACAGAGAATCAACAACACAAGCTGTCGACTAATTAAGCAATGCTGCAATCGACAGTACACAAATTACTGCAAAATTCTTGTGGATTTAAAAGCCAAAAGTACCAAATGTTGCAAAGTGTAACAGTCCAAATCAAGTTCATAACACGTTATGCTGTGATGTTCTTTCAAAACTTGAAGACAACGAAGTTTTTACAGCCAAAATTGTGTGTAGTGTCGAAGCCACTCTCAGTCTGTCCGATCATGTTAATCAACATAAAACTAGAATCTGGAGGAACAGGAGTTCGTATGAAGTGATTGAAGCTGCCCACAAGGGACCGTCCCAAGTTCAGTGCCTCTTGTGCTGTTTCTAAAGAAGGAAAAGTGTTTGGGACTTTCCTTTTTTGCCGAAAGTACTGTGACTGTCATCGTGAGCCTAGACATGCTGAAGGCATTCTTGATATCGATTTTGGAATAAGATTTTCTTGCGACTTGCTATTCCACCAAGACGGAAGGAGCAGGGACCTCTTGGATGGAAAGTTTCCACGGAAATAGTTTGGAAGGATGGTCCTATTCCTTGACCATCTCGTTCACCTGACCTTACACCACTTCATTTCGTCGCCTGGGAGCACATAAAGGATGGTGTTTGCTTTCCACCATTGCCCACTGCTTTAGGGAAGTTGCTGGTAGAATACTCGTAGCTGCTGACGGACACGTTGCATGCTTGCAAATATGTGGACTGATATTGTTTACTGATGTGATATGCGCCAAGCTATGTACGGTTCCCTAATTGAGCATCTATAAACTGTTAAGTGCATGTCACAGAAACTTGATCGTTTAACCTACCAAAGTACGTTTAGTTTTCAGTCTTGTGCCTCTTACATCTTGAGGGACATTAAATTCATTTATTGCGTTCTGCCTGTATGGGGCGAGTCGGGTAGAGTAGTCGGTCTAGTGGCTAGGCTGCGGGATGGACGACTCAGGATTCGTGGTCCGAGTCCCGGTAGGGGCAGGAGACGGCCTGTGAAGCTGTGGCTAGTGCCGACGTTGAACAGTGCTTGCATCTATACCTCCGCTCTCACATTCCTTTATGGCTTGCACAGGGGCAGCTCTACATTAGTGTAATATATTTCGGCGTTTAATTTCTTTGCATTCAGGTGAAGCTGTGCCATGCAACAGGTTGCATATATATTTTATGATTATAATGCTGTGATTTGAATTCTGAAATTTGAATTCTTAGGAAGATATAGTGTTTTGTTAAGTGCCATATATTAATATACATTTAGTACGAAAAGCAAGTCTACATCTGGAGACTAGTTTTCCTGACGCTGGTTGCAACTGTACTTCTTTCTGTCACTTGCCAAAGTCTACATTCGTCGTTAATATGCCACGAGACCTTTTCTCTGTCTCAATTAAAATATACTAATCATAAATTGTAATATTTTTATATGTAACATAATTAATCCTTTGGAATGTGAAATTAATCGAAATGATAATAATGAAATATTTTCCTTTTTTGAGACAGATTCGAGCAAACAACAATTGGGGCGTGTGTTTCTGAAACTGTCTCTATTTTTGCAGCAGAATATTGCTATGCTATCATTAAATAGTCATAATTCGGACAGACCTTACCACGTCTGTCTCGGTCATCCAGGAGAATATTACCCTTGTTGCTACTGAATTCCAGTGGTGCAGACATTGATCGAGTTTCCATGATAATTTGACGCGTGAAGAATATTGTGGTTATACCACATTCCAGCAATCCGAAAGGCTGTGTCCAGTCTCTTCTGAGGTTCTCCTGAACAGTATGTCCATTGTACGACAGAACGCCAACAATTCGGACAAGAGTTTTCAGAATTTTCTCCCTCCAGAAGAGTAATTCCATTGTACCAGTACATCACGATAAATCGGACTAGCAACTCTGGATGTTTCTTAGTTCCTCCGGAAAACATGATGCTCAAAATGTCCGTTGTTCTGCACTGCATCATCACCCTTATGTTGTCCACCATTTCTGTAAGCCTGATTAATTTACGACTCGTGAATATCGAACAACTCAAGCTCATAATTTCATGTTATGTTTCTCTTTGTAAGATTTATCACTGACACCATTATCCCGAATTCAAAATGGTGCTCTATAAACCCGACGACAATCAATACTGGAAGCTTGATTAGCATTTTACAGCTATTTTTTACCTTACAGCTTCATTTTCTGGCCGATGAATCAGAACCCAAAACAAGAAAGGCTGAATTAACAAACAAAACCAAATGCATGCATATGAGACACATCGACCGACAGCTTAATGTATATTTCATATGATGAACCATTTTTGTCTCATTGATGCCCTCCCTCACACCAGGCTTCCTGGCTAAATAGTCACAGACAGACACACATCACACATACGTATTGCATTTATATCCGTATTTTCGTTCGCTGGATCCTCCTTGTGTCTGCTTGTTATTGGTTGAATATCGGTGGCAATGGGGGCGGAGATCCGATATTCCAATATTAAATCAATACGACTAACACATAACGCATCATGTCTGTCTGTCTGTGTCGGTGCTCGTTATAAATCATGCTGTTAGGTTTGCACCCCTTCCTTTTCTGACCACCCCCACCCCTGGATTTCCGTGTTCGTTCAAATTCCGTGTGCAGTTTCGTAGCATTCGGTTTGGTATCATTAGGTCATTAGGACCCCCTAGGTATACAGAATACATGGTTCCGTTTCAAAGTATAACACGCACTTGATGAAACTGAGCCTGTTTTGCGCTCGTGTCACCGCACACTCTTTCACCCAGGGATATTTTGTTCGAATGCAGAGTTTAGACATGGTGGCTGTTGCCTTTCGTTCAGGCAGACCAGTAGTCAATGCTGTCAGTCCATGTGTCATCGAAGTAATATTACTGCTCCAAGAATTAAATTCGACTCGAAAAATAACTTGTCATACTCTCCATTTAGTTCGTAAACGACTGAGCATTTAAGGCCCTGTACCGATGTCACTGTTAGGTATATACACGTACTCATACACTAGGAAACTTTTCTGTGTCCTGAATAGGTCTGTGTGTCTCTGAGACATTCATGAAGGAGCTGTTTCTGTAGAATAATAATAATAATAATATAATTATTATTATTATTTAAATTTTGTTTACACTTCCCTTAAGAACAGCTAAGAATTTGCCAAAAAATTCTAGAGGAAAAATTTCACAGGAAGAGACTAGGCTGAGACTGCAGGATAATATTAAGGTGGATGCGATATGCAGGTGTGTAGCCAGTGTGTGATCTGAGCTTTGCTGCAGACTTTAGTTTCCTGTTATTCAGAAGGTTATTTAAGTGATTATTGTTATTCTTGCCTTTGAAAATTTATTATATTTTTCTTTGAACCTTTCTATATGAACGAAATGTTTTTTGGGCTGCTAACCTAGAAAACGTTTAGTTTATTTTAATTAGCGTGCCTTTTCTGCTTGTCACTAGCATTAATACTGCAGTGTGGGGTATCCATGCTACGTTTGTGAATAGGGGCTATACGACTGGAGGTTGTGAGTTCGATTACCAGTGGGGCGGACATTTAATTTTTGCCACAGTCTCCAGGATGGCTCTAGACGGGTATTGTAGGGTCTTTCCCGGGACTATTTGGGGTTGAAACGTGAAGCTAACCACCCACCTTTATGTAGTGCCGAACGTAAGAAAGACTAGAACTGTACTTGCACTCACCTATACGTCATCCCTGTCGTGCAGATTAATTCATTAAGCGCTGTGCTTAATGAATTAATCTGCACGACTTTAACTTTAACTTCACCTTGTGCTTGACTTCATTCTGAAAGCTATGGTAAGCCTACTCACAGACACAAATCTTTGCATACGAGTATCATATTTTAATAATATTTTATCGGCAGCGAGTATACAAATATGTGTATGCAGAACCAGAGAGAAAGAGGATATGGCTGCGATGATGTCGAAACCAGATTTTCGGAATCCATTGCAATTTATTAATGACGTAGTCGTGTGAATATGCCCAGTATGCTTTGAATATGTGTTGTGTAAAAATTACCTCTAATTGTACGTACACAGAATACAGAACAAATCTGTACATAGCCTACACGTGTATATTATTCCCTCCCCTATGTTGCTATCACGTTCACAATACACGGCTATTAAAACTCCAGATTTCTCCCACTCAAATACAACCCCCTCCAGTATTCACAAGAGTGGGAAGTCTTTTCACACTATATTCCTTTCAGAAAGTGAATTTTGGCACAGAAAATCGGGCATTCAGAATTAAATAACAGCACCTGTATGATAGGTTGTAGTTTTAAATTTATATTTTCCGCGTTATAGGTCTGGGTGAGAAAAAATTTCAAATTCTTAATATTATTTTATTTATATCGCCATACGCTTTTGTAAAATGCGGTTATAGTAACTTGAAACAACGCCCCTTTTTTTTTTCAAGCAATTCTCTGTGGTGAGAAAAAGCTGTTTACATATCGTAAACATTCAACTGGCTACATACTTTTAAGGCAGAGTGCGTTTTCTTTGGCTAATAAATGAAATATACTCTTCTTTATGTCACTAGAATACTTGTACAATGAGAATACTTAGTACTGCGTTGGCCTGTTGTAAGATATGGTACCATATTTTCTGCAAAGGTCACTGAAGGACGAAGAATTCCGCCCTCAGTTAAGTCCCAACATATGTCTTTGCTTCACTGTCCCATTTGTGCATCCCTGTCTTGCACCTGCTATGCACCTTAAGCTTCACTAACTGGCGTCCATCAGCTGGACCACATCTCTAAATCATTGACGACCTAACGCGGCTGTTTTTTTTTTTTCACTCTTCAACGTGTGACGACATAAATTACTACAGTGGGGTTTCCATACTTTACGGATAGGAGTATCCCTGTTAATGACTAGTGGATTGGTGTACTCTTCGTTTTGTGGTGGTGGGTGAATTTTGAAAATCAATTTATCACTCTACACCTCCCTCCCTCTCTGTCGCTACTCTTCACTACCCCACCAAAGCCCTCCAAACCTCATCCCCTCATTTGGAAATCAGCCCTAGTACACAGTGTATAGCTAACGAGTTTAGAGTGTAGGGTTTTATAGCCCGTATATTGCTCAGATCATTACTATATACGGGAAATATAGGTGGTGCTACTCCGCGCTGTATACACCGATAAACAGGACACATGCACGCGTGTACCCTCACATCCCGAATGGACGTTTTTCACTCTCCCAATGGATACAGACGAGATAAAAACTATGTAAGCCTGTCACAGCTTTGATGATTACAGTATAGAGGTTAGAGACTTTTTATTTGATTTGAATGAATCGCTGATCAAAAATTTTATGATTAACACATTTGCTGCGACGCTGATGGAGAGATGATTCCTGTGAATTATAATTTGGCCGGAAATTAAATTGCCGCCAAATTCATTCCTTCTTCCCTTTCTCCTTCGTTCCTTTCTTCCATATTTACTTACTTGCTTGTTTGCTGCATTTAGGGGGGACAAAGATATACACAAACCTTTTGTTTTGCTAAGCTTTTCTCGAATTTCGAAACTTTGAGCCTCCCCGGTGCGAGCGATACGTGCTCAGCTGTATGCTAATATTTTGCTGTGATTCAAATGGCTGCACTATTGACAATTTGTGACAGCACTGCTGTTTGTTGAACGGCCCGTGCGTAGAGTACAGTTGTAATTGTGCTAACTCATGAAAATATTGAATCCCCAAAAGAACTGGGTCTGTCAGATTACCATTACTCTTGGGTGTAAAAGAGTCTGGATTTGTGCTTTGTCATTCATGTAATAATGCTTCAACTTGTCAACTGGTACGGTGCTGGCACTGCGCTACAAGCCGGAAGGTCGCGGTTCGATTCCCTATGGGTCACTGTGATTCTGAATGGCTTATTCCTTCCGGCCGCACTATGGCCCTGAGGTCGACTCAGCCTCTAACAGAAATGAGTACCAGGTCATCTCCTGGGGATAAAGGCGGCTGTTGCGTAGGACTGACAATCTTGCCACTTTAATTTGCCGATTGTCTAGAAATTCTGGGAGCCTCAACCTCCTGGAGACCTAAGGTCCTGTCCAAGCCTGTACTGGGATTGGTTTAACTGGTACGGTAAACGCTACAACTATGCGTAGAATATGAATGCAGCTAGAATCTTATTTGTTGGAACAAATCCAGAACACATGTCATGTCGATGTGAAGGCCTCTTTCGAAACGTCGAGAGTGACGTTGCATTCTGTCCCAGAAGAACGGAGTCCTCAACCAGACCGCTGTGGAAAGCTCAAGACATTAGTAACGTTACAACTATCCGAGCTGCTTGTTAGTGGGCAGAAATTCGAAAGCGATTAACCATTTAAATTAAAAGGGGTGTGAAGTTTTGTACTGGGTATTATGTCATTCGACCCTTCTTGTTAATGGGAAGGCACGTGGGTCATCCAAGAGAAAGTTAATTCCATATTCACACAACAAATGTCTTGCTAATTTAAGAATTTTTAAAAATTGCAATTGCGTCAATATTATCGTGGCTGATTTCTAGACCGTAGGTGTGTTACTCTGACTAGCTTTTTTGTTTGTATCAGCTTGTAGCGGAGAGCAAAATTCCATCTTTGTTGGAAGTCGAGCCGCAGTCGTCCGGCTTGTATCCAGCTGCTCTACTGCCTGGCGAACCAAGATATACATTGACAAGTAAAATACTAATCTTTCTTTCCTTATACCTTTCTGACCCTTTGTGAGAAGGGTTAATAAAAGCTGCGCCGTAATTTAATTTTGCCTGTTTCTGCATTCATTTATCGGTCCGATAATCTGCTTTTGCATACATGCATGATTTCGTACATACACTCACGTACATGCATGCATTCATACACACATACGTACATCATGCGTACGTATATACATAAATACATACGTACGTACTTATATACTGCTTTGTTTAGGCCTATATACAATGGAATGGCAATAATAACTTAGGAGAATATGAAAGAGTCGGTCGAGGCTCGTCTTACTGCACTAGCGCAGTATTTTCATGGAGATCCTACGGAAAATCACGTAAAACTCAATCAAGATAGCCGGCTTCGTGGTCGAGAATCGATCTCGGGGCCTCCACCGTGCAGGTCGCGAATACTATCGCGACATTGAATTGAGTGACACGCGAAACACTGACAGATGAGTCAATTGGATCTACAGAGACAAAGACAGGAAGTCAGAAGAACACTTGACTTTTACGACGTGACACCGTGTATTCTTGTAGGAACTTAGCAACGTTTCGGCGGGACACACGATTGCCGTCTTCAGGGTAAAAGAACAGTCATGCGTGGAAAACGGAGGTGGATGTTCTTCCTAAACATTAATAAATTGCTACCAGACTACACGGCGTCACATCCCAGAAGACAGTAATCTTCTCAGTCGCCACCGTGAGAACTCAGCTCTCACTAAACTGCTGGGGCTTGTTTTGTTGTTTGAGTCCATGAGACAAGCTGCAATGTAATTTTTGGCACGGACTGCTAATATGAATACTGCCCCACCACACCTCATCACTCAGCGGCTACCGATCGTCACGTTTCATTCGAACGAATTCAAATGCATGTCATCCACGCCCTGGTCGTTAAAATGATTGCCATTGATAGCGATGAAATTGGTGCGGTTTCATGCCATGTGGTTTTTCTGTCATCCCGGGAGTTCAACCCCCCACCATCCATATAAACAACCAATACTCCTCCCAGGATATAAAAATACTTTACAGTGGTTTTATACATTTTTCTGTGTATTGTTACGTCGTCTCTTTTTTACATGTTATTTATACATAGGACGGAAATAATAGAAGATGCTTTTTGCCACGTTTCATGTATTGAATCTATTCGGTTCCCAATTTAAATTTGAGCATGTTCATGTTAGTAACTTTACAGCGAATCCCAGCATCAACGTGTTCAAAATTATTAACCTCTGTAATTTTTACAGTTTTCTTCCGCGTAGTGGGCCGAGCATTTACTTTAATTGAGCGACTCTCGTGGCAATATCATCCGACCTGAATCTAACAAAATGCAGGGTAACCGAGCCCGAATGTTAATCACTGCTAAGGCACTTAACACATCTAATACACGATCCGTCGCCACAGCTCCTTTCTTTCTTAAGAATCCTCATACTATTATCCACCCATTTCCTTACTAGTGTTAAAAATTGCCGTTTCCCCAGCGCCACCTCCCCCACCATTCTGTGTGGATTTTAAATCAATTCTATTCCATCTGCTTTCCCAGCCCCTCGTGACCTCCCTTTATTTTACCAATCTAAACTTTTAAATGAGTTGTGTTATAAATAACGAAGGTCCTGTCTATGTTACACATTGCTTCACTCTCCTAGGTCAAATCCCCTCCAGGACCTTTAACTGAAAACCGTAGATTTTCGTAAACACTAGTTTAACTTACTGAAAGCCAGTTGTAATGTGTGGGTGTAAAATATGGTCACTCATTGAGCAGGATAATGTCAAGTGAAATGCGTG
The DNA here is from genome assembly GCA_021186555.1 of Reticulitermes speratus. Lineage (NCBI taxonomy): Eukaryota > Metazoa > Arthropoda > Insecta > Blattodea > Rhinotermitidae > Reticulitermes > Reticulitermes speratus. Next base: position 29,936,560 of record JAJKFL010000003.1, on the reverse strand, counting down.
CGTGGGAGAGGAGAATTTTACAGAAGGTGTGAATCATTAACCAAGTGTATGAGTTTCGAAAAATCAGAGCTGAGGAAGAAGTGAGGATATTTTATAAAGCGCCTAGTTGGTTGTGTATGTTAAGGGAAGTGTCAGATTGATTGGGGCGTGTGGTTAAAATTCATAAAACAAATTCCCTGATGCATGAAATTTGAAGAACTTTATTGTTTGAGGCAATTTCTGTGTTTACCAAAAGGTAAAGAACTTGTTGCCTCATTTTGGTTTCTGTAACGGTCTTTTCCCCCTTCCCCTCGTTATGCTTTCAAAATATGCCCCTACATTTCACCCCACTTGATTAATGAGGCTATCCCCCATCAGTATCAGCAACGATACCTGTTTACTGATAACCAAGAACAATTTCAAACAAATTCAGGTCTTCACTGTATTAGTACAAGGAGTATGTGGCGTCTTCATAGCCTAGCACCAACTTTTCATGTTTTCACAAAGATACGTGCTATGCCACTTACGTACACACTCTTTATCCCGTTGAAGAATTTGTACTGTTGGAAAGTGACTCACAATCGTATTACCTGCTGTGTATAAGTGATCTAGTTAACATTTGAATATTTTGTGTGAAGCAGATGTAATGTTTTATTGTATTATTTTTGTACGTTTTGTATTTTATGAACTTTTTTCCACATCTTGTTGTCACTCTAAACTTTGTGTGCAGGATTGTATGTATGTTTATGTATGCATGTATGTATTTATGTATGTATGTATGTACGTAAGTATGTATGTATATGTGTGTATGTATGTATGTATGTATGTGTGTATGTATGTATGTAATGTAATGTTATGTATGTATATGTATGTACGTATATATATGTGTGTGTATGTATGTTTGTATGTGTGTATCTCTGTGTGTGTGTGTATGCATGTATGTATGTGGTGTGTATTGGTGATGCTTCTGTAGCTAGAGCCCTTACACTGCACGGTCACGAAGTGCCCGCCCCGGTCATTCTCTTGAAGCTGCGACCTGGACTCCTCGGAATGTGACTATAACCACTGCACACGTTGCTTCTTGGACAAGGTCGGTGTGATTGCCAGCACAGTGGCAGTGATACAGGAATGGAGCACAACTAAGAAAAATCTCACCTCCACTGGTTTCGAGAGGCTTCGAAAATATTCGAACCTTCGCAGTCTTCCCAGGGAAACTGAGTAAGTTGGTTTTCCGACAGCAAAGACACGAAAGTTTGCTGTTTCGCTGTTTCGTTTCACAAATTTTATAAGGGCATATCAGTGTGAAGTCTAATGTAGACCTAGCCGGAAAATCTAGGTTAATCGTCCTTGTAAACATTTATAGTCACGTCTGGGGCCAAAACTCATGCTGAGAATGTTTGATATAGGTCCAAGTAAGTTAAAGGGAACCGGAAAACTCTTAGTATACTTCTTATGCCATACCATTGTAATGTTAAATACTGAAGTATTTCAGCATAGTTACTTCTATAATATTGACAGAAAGTCAGGTATTTAAAAAGAAACGGGACTGACCTGTTCATTCATACCGAAGACAAATAAATTGGGATTGTTAAGTAATACAGCTTATTCCCAGTGTGCAAGTATAATACACTTGGTTTTTGAGTTAGGCATGTGTCACACTCGGGTTTCCATGGTTACTGTAGAGCTTGGTTCGTGAGTGACGTCACATCCTGGAGCAAAGTGAAAGGAAAGGCGGCCGACTCTCACAAGCGCCCAGTAGTTCATCTTCTGTGACGCCGTCATAGCGTAGCCTTCACAATTTTGTTTTACTTCCTAATGTGCAAGCCTAGTAATTGTTCTTCAGCTAATGAATTGTTATGAATAATTAGCGTGTGATTACCGCCGTCGTTTGTGATAACATTTAGAAAAATTTATATTTTTTCATGGAATATCACCGCAGAAACTATTAATATATTAAAAATATCTGAATTCTTAAAGCTACTTTCAATTTATACTAAATTCTGCGTAACTTGCATGCAAACTGTAGGACGATTACCAAGCAAACTTTGCAGAAGTCTCAACAGTGATAACGTTTATTGTTTAGATTTGTTGGTTGGCTGTGTGGCTAGCCAGATCAGTTTCAGATGTGGTAGACACGGAAATGTATATGTTTTTCCTTCAATTACTTTTTCTGGGTTGTGATTATTAATTAAATTGTTATCGATTGTTATTATCGATATATAAGGTGGAGATATACGTGTAATTGCCCGTACCTAATTTCATCTAACAAAATACTGAAAATAGATTATCACTCTACACCACAGAATGCTAATTAACACAGTTTCATTCGATTGTTTCCGTTTTTGCCTATTTATAGTACATAACACTTGTTTATTACGTGTGGAAGTTTATGTACTTGTAGATGGTTGTAGACGGTTTGTTTCATTATCCGTATTGAGTTTTAACGCCTGTGTCTTGCTAAGTTTCAGAATTTCATTTTGTTGGCGTTTATCTGAGATACGTCGTGCAGCATCCTTGATGTCAGAGCTTCTGTTTGTTTTTAAGCAAGTGTTTAAGATATAAAAAGTACAATCATTTTCCTTTCCATCATAAAGAAGGCAGACCCACATTTCAAGGCCAAAGAGTATGGACATCGCATATAGCCAAAATCTAAAGCTGACGAACCTTAGGAATTTATAGCACTAAAGGCAGGCGCGAGGAGCTGGTGTTGTGGTTATTTTATTCATTGATGGCTTGTGTAACGACACAGTTACGATATCAGAATATACGCTATAGCTTTATACTGTAGATGAGTGGTTAACATTGAACTCAAAAAGCATGTGGCAGGAACCGGTAGCAGAGTGATTTAAGTATTTATAATACGTGGTGCCTACTGTTCTTTAGATTTTGACAGTTACAAGAATAGTTTTTTTTTCAATGGCTCGACAGCCCCTAGGGGGCCTAGACCGCTTCATTTTTCGAGGCTTGACGATCACACACTTTAGACACACCACACTCGGTAGGAATACTCTGGACGAGTGACCAGCTCGTCACAGAGATCTCTACCTGACAACACACAACACTCACAAGAGACAGACATCCATGCCTTAGGCGGGATTCGAACCCACAATCCCAGTAAGCGAGCGGCCTTAGACCGCGCGGCCACTGGGATAGGCACAAGAATAGTATTAGTGGCCGGTTTTTGCATTGGCCAAGGTTTGGTTGCAAGACCAGAAAAATAACATGTATAAAGTAAAATGGTCAGACAAAGAGGGATCTGGCTTTAGACCATAGACACAATCGGTAAGAAGGGCCGGACAATTTGCTTCAAGCGATGACGCTTCTGACTTGCATTGAGGAGGTACCTTGCTTCAACTCTTGGCCAGGACACCAACTATCGTGGCTGACGGTTCTTGTGGTTTTCTCTTCTGTAACCGGGCAAATACCTGGACAGCACATCAGATGAGGACCGAACCTCTTTCTTTCACATCCTTTCCAGTTCATTGTTTGGTAATCACCCAGCCATTCGACGTCATACACCGTGGGCTCGTGACAGTGTTGTTAAATAAGCAGGCTAAATAATGAATAAACATAGGAAGGAAAGGCGCAGTGTTCATTTTGTTTCGGATGCATGTTCCTTATAAGTTGTAAGAAATTTTCGGACGTGTTCTGGCTCAGCACCGAACACCAAGGCTTACCGCAGTTTGTTGAATATTGACTGCAATTTTAGTTTTCTTAATCATGTGGGTTATTATTCAATAGACTGCACACCCGTTCAAGAAAAAATGGACTGTTTTAAATATGCTAATGTGTTGTGAAAATGATTTGCAAAGCTTTTGAAGTTGTGGTATTGTACATGGGAAATTTTTCTCCAGTTTTATGAATCCAAGTTCGGTTCTTGGATGATCAATTTTGAAGAAGAAATTAAGGCGTGGCTTTCTTAATTCCTTCCATTTTACCTCGCTGTTTATTTAATAACAAATACCTTTACTTTTGTTCATACCCTATGGACGTGGCGCCTAATGTGGCAGAGGATTTTCAGAATGATCTTTGTTAATTTCCTTACAAAAGTAGGCCTATAAAGCACACGGTACACAGACCTGCTGATTCAAAACACTCACAGTCTTATGTTTAGGCCTATAATAATGAAGTATATACAGCACACAGTACACAAACCTGCTGATTCAACGTACTGAGTCTTATCCTCAACTTTGGAATCGTCCCCTGTTTTTAATATTGTTTTTGTCCCGTGTTTGAATTTTTGTTGTAAATGCTGGACGGTGGACAGTCTGTAAATTGTGACTCAAAATGTGATATACCGTCGCCAAGAATCCTATACAGTTGCAGTGCTAAAGTTGTTTATCGACGCTGTTTCAAGTGCAGCCATGCTACTTCAGAATGCGAGCCTGACGCCTATTCGCTGAGGTAAACTGCCCGGTGCTTGATCGCGGTGAGAGAGGATAATGCGTGTTAAACGGTAAGGTTCTTACCAGTGCCCGAGTTTGGGTTCAGTCTCATATCACACGCCAAGATTCTAAGCAAGGTAATGTAGCTTTGGCGTTCCACTTAATTGTACGAGCGAACAATAGATACATTTCTTATGCAGTTCTGGACCTAACATTAATCTTCTCAAGTTTATGGCCGTCCAGCACAAGTGGCGTATTTAATTTAGACGCAATGCTGACACTGATACTTAAGCCTTATATCTGAATTGTAAGAGAAACACAGTGCACGAGGGAACATTGCGCATGACAACACACTTTAAATTAACGTCCCTTACGCCGTTCTTCTTTGAATCGGTTATGAACACGTTTGAATGCGGCCGTACCCGAGGTTTGATACTTGGTAATGGAAACCCATATGGTGATGCGCCATACCGCCATGATGCTGCGTTCGTTTGTGGGTGTTTTTAAAGTAGAAGCTGGTGTGGGTTCGTATGGAGAGTGACTCAGTGAGTTGGTTCGGTGTTTGTTTATTTTGAATTATTATTCTGTATGCAGTATATCCCTGTTACGTGCAATGAAAACACCCCTTTTCTGTCTCCCATTCCCCAATCAACTGTATGTATACGTCTCTCCCCAATACTGAATAGTTTAAATCATAAATAATCATTGATACTATCATCACCGCTAAAACATTCCCCCCCTCCAACCTTTCACTCATCCCCTCCAGCAGCTGTTCTGAAGCCCGTTAAAATAATTTGAAATTAAAAAATATACATATGTACGTTTGGTAATTGGGAAGTAATTAAATGGTGGGATAATCTCCCAGTGCTGGAAACGTAAAAATGCAGCCATAATAATTTACTAATCACTTTCATCATCATCTGCTGACGCTGCGAATGAATTTAGCATGATTATGGAAGCCATTTTGCTTCAATTGACAGCTGCACATTTATATGGACCGCACAGAAGGTAACAAACAAATCCGGATACGAACCCCACCCCTGATCCCCAGTGGAAGCCTCGTTCTCATTGATTGAAATAATTGTATATTTTCCTTAAATGTGACGTAATTGGACTGTACGTGTTTGGGATTCGTACAATCGGTCATTGTCATTCGAATCTCGTACGTACTGCTACCAAAATTAGTTAATTACGTTTAAAATATTAATTTAAATTAGCTGTGTTTATTATATTCCGAGTCTTCTGTGTTGTTAGCCCTAATCTGTTCTATGAAACATGAATTTGGTAGGATAAATTTGAAATACATTTCGAGTTGATTGTAATTGTTTAAGTCCATCACTTTCTGTTTCAGAACGTAGCGGGGAGAATATTTAGACATAAGGAAGAGTAAGTGGGAGAAAATTGCGCAATGAAGTTGATAATTCGGGAGTGAGTTACGGAGGATTGGAAGAGAGGGAAATGTTTATTTCGCATGCAGGTCACACTGAGTCACAGCAAATTCTAATTGAAATAGCTACCTGAAGGGAAGAGACGAGTTGGGAGATCACGGCATAGACGGGAGAAGACTAGAGAAAGAAGCTATGCCGGTGTGGCTTGAGTGAATTGGGTGAATATGCTCTCGTCTTGAAAACTTTCTATGGACCTTAATGAACCTTGGAGTTATATAACGGTGATTACCTGAGCAACTATCAGCTTTCGAAGAAAGATCCCAGACGATGTAACTAGACTTAGTGAATCGGATTTTTTATTTCTGTGCTGTATGAACGATCAGAATGTGTGTAGTTTTTAGTGAAGAAATTTGGCTTTTGTCGCCGATGTATACTTAAACAGGCAGACTTATTGTTAAAATTGGTGGATTAGCTTTGAAAATTCAAAGGCAAAAGTTCACAAATTCCATCTCTGGCTTCACAGATAACCCCTTCTTTGTTCCTCTAATTATACAGGTTCATTATTTTATCTGACAACTATCAGTTACAATTTGCTTTCGGCTTCTTTGTTGTATTAAGTAGGGCGCCGAAATGCAATTTTTCAGTCCTGCAATCGTTTGATTCCGAGATGCCGTACCCCGCTCACATAAGCAATCAAACGATCGGCCGACTGACGTAGCCGCACACATGCGATAGATTCCGATTCAGTTCCAACATGGACTTCGTGGAAGTGGCTTGTATCTGTGTCCTCGAAATTTCGAGGAGAAGAAAACTGAAGAATAAAAGACGATTTTGAGTGCATCCACTGACAACTCCACGCTTGTTAAAAGGACAGTTTCATAAAATTTATGAAAATTTAAGGACACATCCTAATAATTTTTTAATTATTATCGTATGAGTGTGAAATATATTACTTGAGAAATAAGCAATTAAAGAGACATTAGCATTTGATAAAAAGAACTCATGAACAATTACTTTTAAAATAAACAAAATAGAATATAACTTGTGCAAATTTACTTTTAAATTATTCAGTTGAAAAATAACAGTCAGCACATGATTTAAAATGAAAAGGTCAAAATGGTTCGTAAGAATTGAAAAATAAAACATATTGAAAAGATATTGTTTCTTAATTTAATTATTATTTAGTGAAAGAAAGGAAAACAGGGCTAACTATTCCAAGAAAATTGTTTTAAATATTTTTGTTAAATTCACAGGTTTAGGGGACATCGGAGGATAAAATCAATTACTTTACCAATTAGTAATAAAAGTTTATTAGCAGACATAAAATTAAAAAAGAAATTAACTTACCTTGTTCTAAGAGCAAAGACATGTTGCTTGCTTTAGTTATAAGAAGAGACTGTTTTGTTTCATGTGAGCGGGAGTCCACTGGATCCTGTTGTTTACAAAACGATTGTGCAATCAGACGATTCCTATTGGTTTGTGGAAAATTAGAAACTAAACAGTTTGGCAGACTAAACGGTTGCAAGTCGGCGGTGTCCCATTTAACTCTTCGGTTGCTATTCATGCAATCAAACCATTGCGCAACTAAAAATTGCATGTCGGCGCCCTACCTTAACGTGACCCACTCAACCGATCGTCCACACGTGTGGCGGAGTAGCGACGGGAAATGACAAACAATAGTTGGCAGATACAACAGGGGCATTACAACCCTTTCGTATCGCGGTTTCGCTAATTCAGAAGTAAAAACAGCTTGATAGAATAAACATAATGATAATAATACCTACCTTTCTCTGGCAAAGAAACATTGTTTTTTTTTTTTTACTATTTGGTCAGAGTTTATTTTCGTTTTTTTCTCTGAAAACACACTACAAGTTTAGAGCACTGTATCGTGTAAACACAGCTTGAAAGACTAACACACCTTTATGTTATTTGTACCGTACGTTTTTTGATTATATAAAATCTTGTTCCGACAAATGTACACACTTTATTATCTGTTATTTAAATACAGTTTTATTAAAAATAGTCCAACATGTTTCGAACTATGTTAGTTTCATCTTCAGGGACTCAATTGTTTATTACACAAACTCAACACAGTTAGCGACATTTTATCTACTAACTTATATTATTTTAATGAGTACCATACGTCTATAGCTGGTGTAATAAACAATTGAGTCCCTGAAGATGAACTAACATAGTTCGAAACATGTTGGACTATTTTAATATAAACTATATTAAATAACAGATAATAAAGAGTGTACATTTGTCGGAACACGATTGTATATAACTAACACACCTCTCTTGATGCGACGAACACCAGATGTGCTTATCACAATACAACAGGCAGTTGACTGCTTCCAACCGCAGACGCTGCAGTGGAAGAATGTGACAGCGTGCAGCGGCCGCAGTAACGGAACCAAGCAAACTGAGGTGCTGTTGTAGCAGTGATTCATCTGCCGTTGCAGCCGCTGAATGCAGCAGTCGCATGGTTTTATTGCACTAGTGGTACTGTATCTGAAGTGCGACATGGGCAGTTAAACGCGAACAAGATTTGAGGTCTGAGTGCCGCGATATTTGAATTCAAATGCCCCTGTACCTGTTTAACAATAGCTCACAAAATGTGACAACAATAATAATATCAGGTAGGCTCTGATTTAGCCTTACATTTTTACGCCCTTGTGTGGCTGTCTTCATGTTACCCAGTTGATTATTTGAGTTTTTCTTAGGCCTAATTATTCCCGCTATATTCCTTCATGGCCTGTACAGGGATAACTTTACCTTTACCATTACCTGTATCTGATTATTTACGGGTATTAAGTAATTGATTCTCTACCTCATTGTGGCATACTGATCAAGTAGTTAGTGTAATATCGTAGCATTAAAAAATCCCAGGTTCTAGCTGGACCATCATCATTAACCTTAAATTCAAAATGAATTGCTTGTAGCGACAGTACGGTCACCTGCGGAAGGCAATAGAGCCTACCCCTATAGGCCTCACATTAAAGAGAGCATGACCAACATAATGTCAGTAAATCTTCGTATGCTTTTTAGGAGTAACCATTTTTTGATAATCTATGTTTATTGTTATTTCATAATCATTCCTAAAATACGCTTTGTCTGATAAATTAGCCGATTAATGAACTGTAATTAAATTTACAAGATATCATGTATATATACATATATGTAAGCCAATCCCAGTGGCCGCGCGTTCTAAGGCGTGGGTTTACAGCCGCTTGCTTGCTGGGATTGCTGGTTCGAATTCCGCCGGGAGCATGGATGTCTGTCTCTTGTGAGTGTTGTGTGTTGTCAGGTAAAGGTCTCTGCGACGGGCTGGTCACTCGTCCAGAGGAGTCCTACTGAATGTGGTGTGTCTAAAGTGTGTGATCGCGAAACCTCGAAAACTGAGGAGGCCTAGGCCCCCTAGGGACTGTCGAGCTGTAGGAAAGGAAATTAACATAGTTCATGCACATATGAGACTGAACACTAATTAGCTAATTAACTACATGGAACAGCTGTCCTGGAAAAGACGCTCAGCTAGACAGGAAAGTTTCTGATTAACCTGGAACGTTCATTGACTTTCGCAGTCGTGAGCGTGATGAATTCATTCCACATCTCACACGACATTTCTTTTAAGTCGGTTTTAATATTATCGTCCCATTTACGCCTAACTCTCCCAAACTGAATGACCAGGATAAGTAGAACGCATGGAGAGGCAAGAATCATATGCACAGTTTTGGTCGGAATACGTCATGGGAATAGACCTACGTACCTACGCATATATAGAATAATAATATTAAAGAGTGTGAAGATCTGAACTGGACTCCGCTCATTAAGGATAGGCTATTGGCGGAGTTTGTAAATATGGTAATGAACCGCGTGCTTCATACAAGCAGGATATTTATTGATCGGCTGAGCAAAACAGATCTAACTTTGCAATAAATACGTTGCAGTGCGTACGCCTCGGTCGGCCGGCGGTTAATTTAGTTATGCTCATTTTGAAACCTCAGTCGTGCACCATTTCAACGTAATTAAAATGCAGACGGGCCTGGGGAATGTCATGTATTGTTATACCTTTGTTTCACGGCATCTCAGTAATAGTACATTTGTGTGAAAGAGAGATGCAGCAGAAGGAGAAAGGCGCCTGGCGCCATCAACAATTGTCGTGTACCTCACTATCTCCCTCATCTACCCTCCTCACCCCTTTCAAACTACTGTACCGCCATCAAATCCAAGGAAGCGGTTAGCAATTGAAGAGCAGAAGGGGGTGGGGTGTAGACTTTCCTGTAGTCCAGGAGGCTCCTTCTCCCCTCGTCCACCGACCGACGCCTGAAACCTCGGAGGCACATGCCACTCTGCAACTGAGCGTTACTTCTCATAGACACTGTCTGTATTAGAAATACGTGCTTTGACTTCGAACTGAGGAGTCACAAAAACTTAGAAACAATCTCGCACTTCGTTGATCTGATGCTTACATGGAATACAGAAGAAAATAAAAATAGGAGGGGATGAAGGAAGTGGGTGCTGTAACTGGCAACTCTCTCACGCTGCTTGAAGCAATAGGTTTGTTTGTGGATTTTGTGAGATGCATAGTAGAGATAATGTCTTGTAGAAGTGAGACAAACCGGAGATCCCACTACCATCTCAATACATCACAAATAGCACAGGTTGTTACAACGGGATAGAGATCGGGTCATCTCACGATAGGAGGGTTACAAAAAAGTTCTTTGACTTTGACTTTGACTCTTGCATGCCGACTAAAACGTAGAAATATTCTGTAAAGGCAAAGTTGCCCCTGTGCATGCTGTTAAGGAATATGGGGGAATGGAGGTATAGCTCCAGTCATTCGTAACTGCGGCACAAGTTGGAGGTCTGTTGTTAGTTTCACGTCCTGGCCGCTATAATCTCGGGGAAAGGGCGTCCGGGTCCTTTGAATAGGAAGCTGGGTTAGCTTCAGAGGGGTCTGGACGTTTTGGAGAGGAGATAAATCTTTTGCATCTGAGGGGAATCGGACCACCTTTTGTCGGACGTACAGCCCGTAGTCTACTCACTATACCGACTGCGCTCTCCCGCCACAACAGAATTGTTCTGTAACATTTTAAAGTACATGCACTTGTGTTTAGTAATTAGTGTTGTAATATAATGCACGGTACCCGGAATTTTAACCAATGCAAGTCCAGGAGCCGCGATAGTACAGTCCGTAGTAACTAGGTTACGGGCTGAACTGCAGAGGAGTTGTGGTTCGTTTCTCGACAGGGGCTGTCGATGGGACATCTGGAGGGCAATGAAGGGAAGTTGTATCCAAACCTTGTTAATAAACTTCAAGTGTTTCATTATTTTGTGTAAGTGGTTTTACGTCATTACGGAGTTTTGTTTTGTGGCACTTCATTAAAGTTGCCAAGTAGGTTTTGACCCACTATTTATTACGGTTGAAAGTAGAACTACTTTAATTTTTGTACTATAAATAGGCATATTATAGACTTGCATGCGGCAAGTAGATCTGGAAACTTGTTTGTGCTGTACGTCCTACAGTGCGAGGCAGGTTTCTGGTCCTTGGCTAACTGCGTTGCTGTTTTATAGGTTCATTAATCAGAAGAGACTCACAGCCACTTTTTTCTAACTGCACTGACGAACTGCAAGCACATTGCTTTGAGGTTAGCGGGGTAGCAGGTGCTTAGAGGGAATGCGATTTTAACAACAAGAAACTTATCCAGGTGGTCGCAATGACCACCCTCTGCTCTAAGCTGTCTCTTAGCTTAGGGGGGGGGGGGTCAGTGCGGCCGCCTGGATAAGTTCCTTCTTGTTGGCTAAAATCGCATTCCCTCCGTGCACCTGCTACATCGCTAACCTCCGAGCAACACGCTTGCAGCGCGTCCTTACTCTCAGTACGACACTCACTCGGAATGTGGTGTACCCGCTTTCACTCCCTGACAAAAAAGGCAAAATTTTTCGCTCGAACTAATAACATTGCCTAGAAGAAGAACAAGTACTTGGCAATATTGCCGACTGATACTAGTAGAATAGAAATGTGCTGTGTAAATGCACATTTGCAGGGCTGGTTGGGGAGAGGAAAGGAACAGCATTTGAGGAAAAGGATACGTAAAAGAGGAAATACAGGAAGAGTAGAGGGAAGTAGGTACAGGAAGAACAGCGTATGAATAAGAAGTACATTAGGCCTAGAAGTGCTTTTGATAGACATTTGGAAGTAGTCTGAGAAAGAAGGAACATGGAGACGCGAACCACTGTGCAGAAATAACAGTAAATGTTCTCTGTTGCTGTAGTTTTAGCTTCTTTATTTCTGTTTCCCTACATGAAGCGGAAGCACCCTCCCCCCCCCCCCCCCCCCCCCCCCCCCTCCAACATATAAGCTGTGGACAGCACCACGACACATACGTGCCTGGAATTCGTAACAACTTCCGTCTACTTCAATCTGATTGGCTCAATGAAAGTGAGTGCAAAGCCGATAACATCTAGTGCCCACCAAGAAGAAAGCCTTGGCAGAGCGTATCAGTGCCATTCTTTGTATATATGCCCTCTTAGCCGTCCTATCGCCTGTTGTGTGCATAAGCCGTATATGGTTCATGACCTTAGTTTCGTGTCGCTGTTGGACACTAACTCCAAGTGTAACAAACCTCATTCTGGAGCTGGTGTCTCTATAACATCCCTTGCCCCAAACTACCACCTCCATATGGGAGATTGTTTTGGGAATCTTATTGTCGATGAGTTAGTCAGAAATTGACCGAAATTGTTAAACTTAAAGGTTTATTACCATTGCGTAACAGCCATAAACGATCCTCTAAAGTCTGTGATTATGGTTGATTCATTATACAAATACTATTTTGGACACAAGCTTTGATCTGGAGTAGGTTTATATTTGGTTATGGTGTTTCGGGAGTTAGATCAGCTGCCGTCTTCAGGTGATTGGTTGTCATTGTAGTAACAGAGTTTTATTATTTTTTATATAAGTAACGGCGGCTTGGTTTGAACCCTCCCTGACCTTTCAAATAGCGTGCTACACCGCCATTATTTTAATAACTTTGTAAGTTATTAATACATTATTATTTATATAGAATAGATTACGCCCTAAGCAGTTAAATTCTTCTATTTGTTCAATTAATTTGTTGTCAATAATTATTTTTGCGTTAAATACTCTCATCCTTTAAATACCATAATTGTTGTCTCCACAGCTGAAATTTTAGTTATCCTCTTCACAAATAATATTTAATATAGATAATGTCCGCACGTCATCTTCTGCATACATTTTTCTTCTGTCCCATACATGCTATTGACCATCCCATTTAAAAATCCTTGATTTGATCATCCTAATAACGTTTAGTGACGAGCATAAATCATGAAGCTCCTTGTTATTTACTCCCCTTTTTGTTCACCCTGACAATAAATATTCCACAAATGATGTGACGGATATTTTGGACGGTGCTGCGAGGCTCATTGCTCCCTAATGTGGGATGGTACTGGCGGCCGTATATCAAGCAGCGCCTCTTGTGTATTGGTTATCAGATCGCAGTAACAGAAATTCAAATGATGTCGTACAAGCAGACAAGTGCTTAGCAACTGTGCAGAAGTTTTGTGGCTGTGAACATGAACTGCAGCACTCATTTGCTGGTGCTGACAGTCCCGCCCCCCCCCCCCCTCCCCCCCTAACCGGCATATTTTTATATTGAATGGTGTTATTTACTGACGCTGTTTAACTTCAGAGGTAGAAGTAAGTGACAAAATAGCAGCATGTAAAGTAAAGCTATCCCCGCAGCATGCCTAGTAGGCATTGAGGGGATGAAGAGGTATACTTCTACCCATACTCAAGCTTGGCAGTAGAAGGCGGTGCGGGGTCAACATCACGCCCCGGTCGCTTTATCCCCGGGAACGAGAGTCGGTACCCATTGTGCAGGAGGCGGATTGGGCCTTGGGGCTTGTCTGGATGGGTCCGGAAAATCTCGCCGCCACCGGGTTCGGACCCCGGCCCGTCCAGCCTGCAGCGATTCGATATACCGACTGAGCTATCCCGGCCGCGGCGAGCACGTAATAACGGGTTTTTAATGAGGCAGGCGGTTCCGAGCTATTTAAAGTCACTGTCCGGGTATTTTCCTGCAGAGATTGAGGAGAACTGATAAGCTGACAGAGATCTGAACCATACACCTCCGCAGTAAGAAGAAGTGTGATAGCCACTTTGCCGCGCCCTTCGTTGGTAGACTCCTTCCTTTATTGATTATTATCAATCAATTCTGCTATTTCTGTGTTGTCGCATTATCCACTCTACACCTTCTCAAGTTCATTGGCCATCACAACGGTTCCTCAAGAGAGGAACTTCAAAGGTGTGACATGTTTCGGCGAGTATAATTCGTATTAAGAAACTTTCATTCAAATGTAAACGTTTGATGACAATTGTAAGTACATTAATAATTTACCACGTGCCAGACAATTAACAGTATTGAAAACAAATGCCTTTCTTTGTGTTTGTATACTTCATGTCATATTCTTTGTTTTACGATACTGTTGCTACTTTTAATACTGATTTTTTTTTCCGTTTGTCTGTCTCGATCGTCTAAGCATGCTAACTATGTAATCAGCCATTTGTAATATTTAATTTCAAATTCAGTTTTCCCTCAGGATGATCAAGATCGACCGAAACTTGTTAGAAGGTTTATGTAAATAAATACAGTCTTCTTAATATTTCTGTGTGCACAATTGATATTAGTTTTTAGTATCCTCTGATGACAGGTCTTATCAATAACTCTTGCAGTTTAGTAAAACCTTAAAATGATGGAAAGCAGTGCGGCCAATTCACTTGCGAAATACGCAAATAGTGATGCAAGTCTCAGCGTACCGTTCGATTTCTCCAATTGAACTATTTAACTGCCGCTCTCTTCTACAGAACTCTGCAGTCTAATACGATGTATCATACTGTTCCATAGTTTATACCTCGCACAAACCTTGATACAGTGGGCTGTATACAAAGCCGACTGTAATAAAATATTGCATTTTGATTATGTTTGCATGTAGTAGCAGGGCCTGTGCGTGTTTCCTTAACTTGTGGCTAACAGAATGCACGTGTTATCTGTGTCAAGATTTATTAAGAACACTTGACAGTGCCACAACTTCTTTATAGTTATGAGGAGCTGGGATCGTTCCGTCGGTGCAGTGACTAGGTCACGGGATGAACGTCCGAGGAATCATGGTTCGATTTCCGACAGGGGCAAGAGATTTGCCTCTTCTCCAAGGTATCCAGGCAGGCTCTGGGTCACGCCCAACCCCCTATTCAATGGTTGCTGGGGGCTTCTTTTCCGGGATAAAACGATCGTGGCGTGAAGCTAACCACTTACCTTAGCTCCCTTGAGTGCTGAGATTAGTACCGTAACTTACGTCTGTTTTTCCCGTATTCCTTCATGGCGGGCACAGGACAAGATTACCTTCACCATTACGATGCGTCTGCAGTTTGTAAGTTGGCGGGTAACCTCGAATAGGCTGCCTGGGATTGTTCTATGTTAGTGTTTCACATCCATATTTACAAGTACGGCATACAAGTGTGGGAACTTGGTTTGTTCGATTGTCAGTAGCAATGTGTTTCGTAGAAAGTACCAGCACAGAATGTTCGAGAAAATTACATCGTGTGAAGCTGCACAGCATGCAGATTGCTGTGAACCGATATTACGAGACGTGCGTATAAATTATTGGATGTTCAACATAAAGAGACTGCTGCGAACACCTGCACGTAAGTGGAGAATAATATTAAAATGGACGTTATAGAGTAAATACACTGTGGGGATGCCAAATTAATTGAACTTGTAATCTAAATGAAAATTATACCAACATAGAATGTCTAATCAAATTATATGTATTATTTTTTTACATATTATGTTTTAGTGTGAAAAAAGTCTTTTTATGTATAATTACATTCTAAGTATATAAAGTATTTTGATATATTTTTCATGTTGGTGGTTGTTCAGATGTATTTCAATTGTTGTATTCTAATCAACATACAAATCTTGAGTACATTCCACTGATGTTTTCAAAAATTAATTTCCATGATGATGGTCTAGAAATTGAAACGTGTTGGAAGTTTGGATGGCAGTAAAGAAGGATATAAAATTTGATTATGTGGACTGTGATTTTAATTTAGGTAAGTTCAGTGCGCGCTTTATAATGGACAAATTTAAAATGAATTCATTCATGATGCGGTCCACTGGCAGACACTTCTGAGCATGATACATAATGACGAAGTTCAGTTTCACTAAAAGTGGGGGGGGGGGGAAAGACTGTCAGCCTCTCAAGAAACACCATGTTCCAGCATATACTTAATTCATCTTTCAGAGTCGCCGCGTCTTGAAGCGTTGGTCTTCAATTAAACTTCGTGGTAGGAAGGTCTACTGACAACCGCCCAGCTCTCTTGTCGTCCATAAGTTCACAGAACGTAATTAAAGTAATTTAAGAAATTACGTCTGCAGGTTGTTTTACAGTAGCTGTGGGATGTTTAACATATAATAATTAGTTGTTGGAAGGGGAGAGGGTGGAGTTGATTTACAACTACCACCCCATCCCTCCAGCAAGGCACGAAAATTACTTCGAGTTTCTGAGACCGTCTTCATATGGTTAATATAACGAGAATACCTTAAAGCATGCTCCAAAGTTTAAAATAATACAGAGAGAAGCTGTGTTGTTATTATTTAATCGCTTGTATAAACCCTTTGCTAGATCTTACCGCACTTCATGTTAGGAGTTGCTGCAGTTGTAATCAAGTAGTTTGTCAAGAAACGGCAGTGCGCCCGTCCCCCTCCTCCAACCCTCTCCAGTAATCACTCCATTTCCCCGAACCATAGGGGTGGTATCGCAGTAGCTAATAAGACAAATGTACGTATGCTCCAAACGTAGCATAACACCACGTTCGGCGCTTTCAGGCCATCCTTCTGTCCCGTATGCCGCGTCAGTCTGCGTTACGCGTAAAACGTTAATATCCTGCCATTCGTTCGCAAAAACTCTCTTTTATACGTCATATGTATCGGATAAACTTTCCTTATACCGTTGGACGGGTCTCAGCATTATCTGAGACTAAAGATTTGTTGAAAAATCGGTACAATCAATAATTTTGTGGGACAGAGTCCTTCTTGAGCAACTACCTGATAAATACATTTGCGTCTCTGTGGATCCCGTAGCTGCATTATCGTGTTAATAAAAATCAGCCACTGGAATAAGGGTTCACTGTAAAGTAGGCACAATAGCTAACTCGATCGTATGGAGTCCTTTTTGAGCACCCTATAGTCACTTAGCTCTTCAACAACTTTGCGTGTTTGTGGATTCCGCACGTTTGTTACTGTGCTTCTAACAGACCGCCACTTGAATCCACTCCACATCCTCACACTCTTCTTTCTTCTCTTCAGGTTTTGTGACTTAATTTTTGAATGCGTTTCTTATCGCTTCCAAGCGTGCTAGATGCCGAACTCATTCCATCCCCTTCATTTGTGAGCCTTGAGTCATGGAGGAATAAGAACCAACTACAATAGCCTAAATACATGTAGTGAAGAATGCTGAAGCTACCGCCGAAACAAATAACTTAATAAACATCCGGTCCCCTCTGCATTATGCGGTGTGGTGTGACGTGGCGTAAGGATACAACCAGACCCCACGGTGTCATTCCAGGAGACGACAGTTTATTCACTCTGTAGTCTGTCTTACGACAGGTTCCGTAGTCTGTTCCAAAGCGAGTTCTCCACTGGGTGCGAACTCTTGCTTCCTCTTTCAATTTCCCGTATCTTCTCTTTTCCTTAAGGTCATACAGTAGCTGCTTACGCCTTCTTCCTCGTCTTCCTACCATTTCTGTCCTTACCTTTAACTTTCCTTCAATCACGTGTTCAGAAGGCAGTTTCTGCGCAAGGTGTGACAAATCCAGTTAGTCTTTCTTCTTTTTATTGTATGTAGGATATTCCTCTCCTCCTTGACTCTGTTCAATACTTCTTCATTTCTCACACGATCGGTCCAACTGATCTTCTCCATTCTTCTCCAGCACCACATTTCAAAACGTTCCAGGTATTTCTGATCTATTTTCCGAAGTGTCCACGTTTCAGCACCATACAAAGCTATGCTCCAAATGCAGCACTTCACTAGTTTCTTCCTTAAATTTAAGTCCAGTTTGCTGGTGAAAAGATTCTTCTTGTTGAATGCTGCTTTTGCCATGACAATTCTGGATTTATTTCACGTGTACACCTTGCATCATTTGTTATCATGCTACCCAAATAATTGAAATATTCCATATTCTCCAATTGTTTTTGATCTATCATAATTTGTATAGGGTATGGTTGCCTTGAGATTCTCATTACCTTCGTTTTTTCCACATCCATTTCCATTCCACAACGTGTTCCAATTTCAATTAATCTATCAATCATGCCCAGTAGCGACGACAGTCATTGACATTTTAATCCGGAGGACTTAAGATCTTAAGCGTAATAAGTGGCTTTAACATATCAGTTAAAGCTATCCCTGTACAGGCCTGGACAGGCCCTGAGGGCTCCGGGAGATTGAGACTCCCAGAGTTTCTAGACAGTCGGCACATGAAGATGATAAGGTAGTCAGCCCTACGCACCGGCCGCTTTTACTCCCAGGAAATATCCCTGGTCCTCATTTCTGTTAGAGGTTGAGTCGACCCCAGGGCCATAATGTCGGAAGGATTAAGACAATGAAAAATCCAAATACACCATAGGGAATCGAACCCGCGACCTTCCAGCTTGTAGCGCAGTGCTTTAATATATCAGTAGTCAGATACAAACATTTAGACCCGGCCTTTGAGTACATTTTGCCTCTGTTTCTCGGGCTTAATAACCCGTGTCTGTTGCCAGCCATCGTATTGATTGGAGAGGTTTGTGCGTGAAGAAGGGATCAACATAACAGATAGCCTCTAAGTTTATCTGTACCTCACATTTGCTATCCTCTTGTGTATGGAACTCCCCATTTTAGCTGTTCTGTAAATAAAGAATGCCATCTTCTGTTGGACAGTTAGTGCTACTACAGATTTTAATCTACTCTGAAAGCATTAACTGGAAAAGAAAACAGAGATTATATTTGAACTTTCTCTAATTTTATGGTAACCCTTTAAAGTTTATCGGCTACTGTATTTTCCATCATTTTTAACGTTAAAGAAATCTTACTTTTGACAGCACGGTGCATTTTTATGTTCCGTATGGTTGTAACAATAAACAAACACTGTTTGCCTATTAACCGCTAACCATTTTTCTAATGGAAACACACTATGCTGACTGTGATGTAGGGACTGAATCTCTTTGTATAATTTATATTACAATCTTCAAGTCCACTCAATGTGGGATATGTTGTTGGCAATGTCGCACCTGGACAGGTTTTCGTCCAAGAACTGCGGTTTTCTCCTCGGAGTATCATTCCACCATTGTTCCACACACAGCTTCATCTTAATATACCCTTATCACCAGGGAAAATGGGCATTCTAACAGGCGATGTTCTTTCTGGGGGGGGGGGGGGGGCAAACAACACTGTTTAATCTTCAGTGGGTCAGTCTAGCGTAACTCAATATTATAATTTGAACTTTTATTTCAGTTTAATATTCAAATTGAATAAGCATTTTGTTGAGAGGAGTAAAATGCCGAGTGTCGCGGAGTGTCACACAGGTTATATCTCCAGTCAGACATGTTACTCCTAGTAATAACATTATTCAGCATAGTTTACTTCGGTTGCCCTTATGCATATTTAGCAGTTTGACAATTGGCCCAGTTTAGTTTAATTTCTCTACCGGTATAGCATAGTCGGTATATCGACTGGCTACGGGCTGGACGGTCCGGCAATCGAATCTCTGTGGGGTGAGGTTTTCCGCACCCGTCCAGACCGGCCCTAGATCCCACCCAGCCTCCAATACAATGCGTAGCCGGGTCGGTCATTCCCGGGGCTAGAGCGGCCGGGGCGTGGCGTTGACCACCCACCCTATTAGTGGTAAGGTTAAAGACTGGAGTAGACTTATACATCTACCTCTCCCCCCCCCCCCCCCCCCCCCTGTGCCTTCATGGCATATTAGAGGGTGAACTTTACGTTCTTTATCTCTGCCTGTCTTTTTATTTCAGAATGCCGATGACCTAAATATGTTCCCTTGTGACCAAGCATTTATTAGGCTTATGTCGCAACCGTTTATGTGGTTTCTGATATATAACTCTGCTGTCGTGGCATCCACACTGAGTGTTTGTTTTACGGCATTTTGTTACATGTTGCATAGTATTTTGTGTGCTGTGGTGCAGTTGTATGTTGTGGCGTAGCTCGTTGTGTTGTAGCGCAGTTTGTTGTACGTTGTAGTGCAGTTTGTTGTACGTTGTAGTGCAGTTTGTTGTATGTTGTAGTACAGTTTGTTGTATGTTGTGGTGCAGTTTGTTGTATGTTGTAGTGCAGTTTGGTGTATGTTGTGGTGCAGTTTGTTGTATGTTGTAGTGTAGTTTGTTGTATGTTGCGGTGCAGTTGATTGTATGTTGTAGTGCAGTTTGTTGTACGTTGTGGTGCAGTTTGTTCTATGTTGTAGTGTAGTTTGTTGTATGTTGTAATGCAGTTTGTGGTATGTTGTAGTGTAGTTTGTTGTATGTTGTAATGCAGTTTGTGGTATGTTGTAGTGTAGTTTGTTGTATGTTGTGGTGCAGTTTGTTGTATGTTGTGGTGCAGTTTGTTGTACGTTGTGGTGCAGTTTGTTGTACGTTGTGGTGCAGTTTGTTCTATGATGTAGTGTAGTTTGTTGTATGTTGTAATGCAGTTTGTGGTATGTTGTAGTGTAGTTTGTTGTATGTTGTAATGCAGTTGGGGTATGTTGTAGTGTAGTTTGTTGTATCTTGTGGTGCAGTTTTCTGTATGCTCCGCAGTTGTGTACTTTCCAAAGTGGGGGATGCAAATTTCTTGCTTATTTCAAACAATCTTTACTTGCTATAGGAATTCTGACGGTAGGTTTGTCACTAGGAGGCAGCCATCGTAGAAGAAGGAGGCGGGAATATTATTCAGGTCACTAGGGAAAGGACGTTGCAGAATACCGCATAGGACTGCTTCCTGGACTGTCTTACTTTCTAATTGTTCGATATTTAAATTCCTCTTCTGTATGTCCCAACCTCTATGTTTATTCACATAGACGTAACACGAAAACACATTACAGGGATGGTCATGTCCTATTGCTTGCTCTTTCCATTCTGCAATCGTTTCATATGACTTTTTGTTTATAAAACCACGTGATGATGTGAGGTGAAGTTCGCTATCTAACTTTGACGTTTTTCGAATAATATTATTTACGCTCAAGTCAGGAAATTACGAATTTTACTTCCAAGGACACACACCTAGCCACTTGATTCTAATTTTGCTAAAATATTTACTAAATTGAATATCTATGTATAGCCTATGTATTACAAGGTACTAATCGGTTTCTGTTGTGTTAATAGTACTTCTAGAAGTTTAGTTTAAATTCAGCGTAGACAAGAATATAAAAGCACACAGCATACACTTACGAGGCGCATCCACAGAAGGAGCTACGAGTGGAATGGAAACTTCCAAGTTATTCCCAATACTCACAAGACAAGGAAGTGTAGTTACTGTGAGGAATATAAAGTGATATTTTGTAACATAAAACTTGTTCAGTTTTATGTTATCTTTGAAACAAAAGCTCTTTACTGAATTTAATAATTAGTACTAAATCTAATGCTTGTTACAAACAAACTTTAAAATCACACGCACCTATCACTGTTATCTGATACTTCTTCGTATCCGTATTGACAGAATTAAAAATTATAAACAATATAGGCTGTCATTTTGAATTCTTTAAATGAATTAAGAATAGATAGGAAGGATTGAGTGTTTATTGCTATAAGAGGCAAGTAAATATTTGTGTAACACTTTAATACATGCTTCAGGTCGTATTTTAGTAGGGCATTACATTAAAATAATAAACCAGATCTGATTTTAAAGCAGTTTCAACGCAATGCAAGACGCAGGGGAAAAATGTTGGGACATAAAAGGTGTGTTATATTCTTCTTTGCGGTATTTGTTCGAAATTTTTTGTTTCTTAGATATTTTAGTTAATATGTAATTAAAATTATCCAATATAAATTAAAACTGAAACGGCGCGACAATTTGTCGACCAACTTTCACTATCAATTTTTTTTTAAATCCGTTTATTGGGTCTGAAGTTGTTACATATTGATAGTTTACAAAGGCAGACGGACAGGACGATTTTAGTAGCCACTCCGCAAGAACGCGAATGCGAGGGATGTCACAGCCCTACAGGTTTCATTTTCGAGGTCGCGCATCAAACTGCACTGCATCGTTGTGCTTTCCCGACACAACTTCACGCTTATACTATTGATAGTATGTTCAGTGCTGTCATTGGGAGTGGATAATGAAGATGTGATAAGGTTATCACTGTGCACGCCATGAAGCTTGTGAGAGGAGTAGAGGTATAGCTAGTCTTTCTTTCTTTCTTTCTTTCTTTTATTGTGGACCTTGACCACACACACTCGGTAGGACTCCTCTGGGTGATGGATCGGCCCGTCGCAGACAACACAAGAACACTCCATGCACCCTGCGGGATTCGAAACCGTAGTCCCGACAAGCAAGCGGCCGCAGATCACGCCTTAGACCGTGCGGCCACCGGGATCTTTTAACTTCGCTGCTAGTTGGGTTGAGTAGCCAGCTGGATGCCCCGACCAATTTATTTCCGGGGAAGAAGCCCTTGGCACCTGCTGAACAGGTGGGTAAGTGGGATCCAGAATCTGTGTAGACGTTTCGGAGAAGAGAGCAATCTCTTCCCCTGCCAGAAATCGAGTCACGAATTCTCGGTTGCCCAGCCTGTACCGACTGCGTTATCCCTCCTTCTAATGAAGATGGGACAAGGAGACCGTTGTAATTCCCATCTACGTTTCGCAATTGCAACTTTTTCTCGCACTGTCTCACATCAGAGGCTGCGTCACGTGTTTAGAAGCATGCGGGCTGCATACAGTCTTTTCATTAGACCCAGATCATAGCGATTTTAACTTCAGTTCATTAGCTGGTAAGGAAATACTGCATGCCATCATTTCGGCAGTGTGTTTCTTTTTGAGTGAAACCTTTATAAAATAGTGGGTAAGGTGGGGGTTTGTTTCGACACCCCTGCAGAGTAGAGCAGAAGGCAAGCAGCGTCCCGACGCCAATGGTACGGCGCTGTCCCCATTATCATGCAAATTCCCGTACCGCTCGTCCAAGCGACAGACCGGCGTTGCTGCTGCCGTTGCTCGTCTCTTCCCTCACTCTTTGCAGCCTTCAGGAGTGAGTGCCGATGTCTGTGTATACAGGGTGATTCCAAACATAAGCAACATCCTTTCTGATTAATTACTAGTATTTTAGACGGAATCTTTCTTAATCGGAGGCTAACTGATGGAATTTGATCCGTCGATACTGTGAGTATGATTTGCATGCTCCTGCTGAGTCCATTCAAGTATGTGGCCTTTTCATAAAAGCACTACTTCATTTCTTTGACCGTCCTACATTGCTTTCTTAACGCGTATGTCTTAGGCCATACAAACAGTCCGTCAGTCTATGTATGCATATGTATGTGGAAACAATGCATGGCATCAAATGCGTTGTGCTCGAAAAAATTAATTTTGTTTTTAGTGTCTGTAACAGTTTTTGTAACACGCATTGTCCTTTCTGCGAAGACGCGCCTAAATAATTGAAGGTCAATTATAAGATCATCGTAGGTTGAGGTATTAGCTGTTCTGGATGTTTCGCAGCGTTAGTTGATAGTTACCGACGTTTTGGCACAGTCTATCCGCGCTATCTTCAAGGGTCAAGCAGTCCAAGAAGATTCTTCTTGGACTGCTTGACCCTTGAAGATGGGACCGATAGACTGTACCGAAACGTCGGTAACTGACTACCATCCAACGCTGCTTAACATCTGAGAAGAGCGAAGACCTCAACTACACCGCGGCTGAAGCCTGGAATCTCTCACCACAGGTTCTGATACACGTTATGACGGTTTGTATTCGAATTACTACAGAAGGGAGTACAGTGCTCGGAGTTTGTTTAACGAGACTATACCACGTTTCATTAAAGAAGAGTCGTCGATTAACAGTAGTTCTGACGCAAATGCTGGCTTCAACATCTCGAATACGAATAGGAATGAAGAATTCACGGGAAAAAATTGAAGTGATATGAACGTCAGATATCGTAGTGGCAACATAACGTATTGGATGTATAATTTCGTCTGTGGTTTCCTTGACTGACGTAATTTTATTATTTGGCTTTCTGTGTCGTATCTGAGATTCTCACTAGCAGTCTTTTGGAATGTGGATGCCGTGATCGTAAGTTTGCTTTTATGGGTCAGAACCTGTTTGAGGCAAACGTTTTCTAATTTTCTACAAGGTAAAATTAGACAATATCCTCCCACATATACCTCCGTATTCCAAGTAGGTTTTGATCACAAACCAAGAGTTGCGCTCTTAGAAAGCATGCAAGAAATCATATTCCTAGGCGTAGATAGGAGGACACCACTAACGAGTACTCTTAGAAATAGGGTATGGATGTGGTGAATGTATTCGTGTGTCCCTCGGTATAAAGAATGCCATCTGGGACGTACCGCCGTGTTGTCTGGTAGGAGTGTACCGACGTTGCGAACGACTGTGTCTCTCCCTTATCAATGGAGATGAATAAGTCTCTTATGTTTTTGTCTCAATGGTGCAGGCAAAGGCATCCTCTGACACACCTGTGCAAATCTACCAGACCACACGGTGTCACATCCCATAATACAATAATCTGCATATTCATTGCCTTGAGAACCTCAAATCTCACTTCTTCCTGGGTAATTCCTATTGGTGGGCTTTTGTGAATACAGTATCAATAGTCCTGGTTTCCATGAAACTGAGATGTTTCTTGAAAGATAACCGTACCATTCTCTGACTTTACTGTGCCCTTAATTAACTATGATTATTAGTTTGATTTGTGACTGTCGTTTTCAAGTTCTTGAAGTATACACTCACGTAATTGTCTTTTGTACGTCTCTCACTCGACCAATACCTTGTCAGACATACGGACATTTTGTTTCCTCTTGTATCCCGGCGGCTGATCTGGCAAATGACATTCTTCGCCTTCATGAATTCCATTCAGTTGCACATTCAGATCACTTCCCTTCACTTTTCTGTGTGAAAATAATCTCCAGTATTGTGGATAATTCGCCACGTTAGATCTGAAAGTTCCCTATCACCAATGTTGCCTGCACGGATTTTCGAATAGTTTTCTACCGAACAAACTTTTATCAAACAAACAGCTCTCATCTGCATTTGAACTTGAAGTGTAACATCTGCCGCCCTTCATATGGAATATAAATAAATAAATAAATAAATATATATATATATATATGAGGCAAGATGGTCTGGTCAGTGCAGTAACTAGACTAAGATCTAGACGAGCAAGGAATCATGGTTTGATTCCCGGCAGGGGCAAGATAGTTTTGTCTTCTGCAAAGTGTTCAGACAGGCTTTGTGGCGGCAACCAGCCTCTTACTGTATGGGTACCAGGGGTGCTGTCCTTGGAGTTACGGAGGCAGGGTGTGAAGCTGACAACTCGCCTCCATCTAGTACCGAAGATAACAATGAGTGGAGCTATACCTCCTCTCTCCCATGATCCTTCGTGACATACACAGGGACAACTTTACGTTTTACCATTACATTCTCTGCCTTCATAACCAGCCCCATGTACTGTATATTTCCTGCGTGCTACATATCTACGAGTCCGAGTAACGCCACAGAAAATGCTGGGTTTGGAAGCAAGACGTGGAAATGACAGCTCAGGTTGACTGCTCACCCGACGGCCCAAGTAGTTATACAGACCACAGCTACACTGTTCACTTAATCGTATTCACTCAGCAAGAATGTCAGTAGATTTACTTAAATTACTAAATTATAATACTATGTAGCTGCTAAGTGCCTATATATTATAAACAAACATGTGACAATCTGTCAGTTGAGCTGACATTCTCAGATCAGTTAATCAGACGAATCAAATATCCATTGCGTCGAAGCAGTGCCTCATATTCAGACAGTTTCAATCCGTGTCTCTGATTCGTAGATAATTCGCGCTCGATGTATTACCATTTTATGCGTTACGTATCATCGGAATTAATTACTATGTCAAATCTGGATACATATTTATTCTATCCAGGGAGTCAATCCCATCATCAATGTGTTATGCTGTTGTGTAAATATAACAACATATCTATTCCAACATGATCTTATTTTGTGAAGGACAGTAGTATAGGCGCTGTTAGGTGGAGTTATGTGCAAAATATTTGTACCTAACGCACGTAACATTTCTTTGTGGTTAACTAAGATTGGAATTTATTGTGTTACATCATGGATTACTCTTTTCTTAAAATGAGGATTGTTTTCTCTGGAGACAGAATAACAGGAAACTGCTGCAGAGGCGTCTGCAAGATTTCTCGAGAATGACTGGTGACGGTAGAACACGTTTTACGAATTGCCACTATTTACTCCTCTTACACTTCTATTTTTCTTCCCTTTCCCTGTCTTCATATCACCCCTTCCTTTTCTACTTCTTATGCTACTTTTGATGACATCAGGGTTTTTTGGTGGCAGAAGTAGGATGCTTTGGAGGTTTGCGAAGCAAGTGTGAGCGAGGAAAGGGGTTGGGATTCCAAAGTTGTCTTATTCCCTTCATTGCATTTCTTAGTTTTTCTGTTGCTGTGTCTACAGGCGGTAAAGTTAGGCGTATGCAAGGCAAAAGAGTTTCTCCCGCCAAAGAAAACCTACATTGGAATCGCAAACAAACGGTGTTAAACCCGGTGAGGCAGAAAGACCAACTGTAAGAAAGGAATGTGGCAAGGCAATACAGGAGGGAGACATGTGAGATTTGAGGTTCTCACAGCGGTTTCATTGGAGATTCGGGGAAGACTTGAGTCTTCAAGGTGTCTGTGCCTCCACTTCTGTGTTTAATGTTTTAAGATTCTACGCGCCCACGCGTTTAACACGTCTACTGCTCGCAAATCTGGAAATACGTTGTCAGCAGGTGATTTGACACAGGGAAGAATGTTTATGGCCTTCGGAAATTGTTTCACATTAATTTATGAATGTCATAATAAATCCGTATTGGATTTTGATTGTCCAAGGTGAAATTTTTTCCATACCATACATAATCATTTCATCACAGTCATTTCAGTAAAGTGTATAGCCCGTCTCAGTTTCTGCTGTAACTGGAACACTCTTTCAAATGTAGGATATAGGTAAAGGTAAAGTTCACCGTATAACAGGCCGTGAAGGGGTAACGGTATAGCTTTACTCTTTCTTTAACTTTGGCGCTAGATCGGGGTGGGTGGTCAACGCCACGCCTCGGCCGCTTTACCACCGAGAAACAGATCCGCTGTCCATCGTACAGGAGGCTGGGTGGGCCCCAGGGCCGGTCTGGACGAGTGCGGAAAATCTCTCAACACCGCGATTCGATCCACGGAGCGTCCAGCCCGTAGCGAGGCACTGTACTGACTAAGTTATATGTACACTTACGAACATATCGTACACACACGCACACACACTTGCAAGCGCGTGTTTTTGTGCACTTGTGTCAGGCCGGCCTGTCTCATAAGCAGTCGGTGTTAAGGAATGATGTTGGCGTCATACTGTTGCGTGTTTGTATGAATTGTGACCAACTGTTACGTCGTCTGCACTGCGGCAGTCACTAAGAAGAAGTCCGATAGCCCTTTCCAGTAGCCTGTAAGTTTACTGCTTGTGCATCCGTCAATAATAATGTTAAAGCGGTCCATCTGCGATGTGATGGATTTGTTCACCAATATGTATGAATGTGCGTACTTTTGTGTTTACACATTTTTGCATAAGTCTAGAATTCCTGGAACCTATCTCCGTTTTTCCTATACAGGTATTTTACATTTTAAAAGCAGCATGTCGTGTGTTTATACCAGTCAGTTAATTCAGGCTAACACGCTTAATCTTAAAACCTTTTTACAATCGCGAATCTCAGTTGTCTTCTTATTAATTAAATGATTTTAGAATTTATTTTCCTTGAACATACCCGCGAATTCAGTATTAGCCATTACAAGGGCATACAGAGTGTGATTCGATTCTGGCCATGAACAAGACATTTTTCTTCTCCTAAACATCCAGATCGGATATGGGACCCACCCAGCCTCATGTTGAACTGGTGCTGGGGCTTAAAAAAGCCAGCGCATGAGACTAATCACTCATCTCCACCTAGTGTCGCGGTGAGGAGTGAGTGGAGCGATGTCTCGACTCCGCCATACGTCTTCGTGGCACGCACGGAGACAAATTTACCTTTTTGTACAGCGTCTTAGTTAGAAAGATAATTGAACTGAATTAAATGTAGGTGCTGAGACATGCGTGGCTGTACATATGCAGACCGCGAGAACATGTGCAGCTTACTGCGAAACAGTGCCGACTGAGTGGAAGTACTCCGAAGAAGTGGTTCCGAAACTGTGTATGTACAGGAAGACTATAGCTGTAGCGTGGATATGGAACACAACGTAATACACGAAGATTCAAGTCTTCTGAGATGTTACGCTATGACCTAACTAAATAACTAACTCCATGGAGCTGAGTCTTTCCTGAGAAGCTAACAGGCCCTGAGCTAGTCAAGAAATTCCCCTCATCTTATGGAACCCAACTGTTCATTACCGCATTCACAAGAGCCCGCCACCCGTCTCTGTCCTGAGCCAGACCAATCCAGTTCATGCCCCCATTCCACTTCCTGAAGATCCATTTTTAATATTTTCCTCCCATCTATCGCTAGGTCCTTCAAATGGTCTCTTTTCCTTAGGTTTCTCAACCAAAACCCTGTATGCTCCTTTCCTGTCCCCATACGTGCTACATGCCCGGCCCATCTCATTCTTCTTGGTTTGATTACCTGAATAATATTTGGTATGGAGTACAGATCGCAACGCTCCTCGTTATTTTGTCTTCTCCACTCCCCTAACAGGTCTTCAGCTAGTCAAGAAATTCCCCGCATTTTATGGAACCCGAAGGTTCATTACCGCATTCACAAGACGCCACCATCTGTCCCTATCCTGAGCCAGATCAATCCAGTCCATGTCTCCTGTCGCACGTCTTGAAGATACACCGACGTTTCGAAGGAACGTAGTGCCTTCATCTTACGTATTCTAGGACTGCTTGAGACTGAGGATGAAGGCATTACGTTTCTTCGAAGCACCGTTTACTGTGTGCCAGTCGACACGGCGTAACATCCCAGAAGATTTGAATCTTCTTCAGCATTTCTGTGAGAATCTCAAACTCCGCTCTGTTTGCGACGGTTTCTGTAACTGCATACTGGAGTTTTCGTATTTCATTCAGGCAGATGCAGGTAACAAATCTTCACCCTTTTACAGTCAGTATTTCACGAATCCCTTACTAACCGACTTTTTCTCTGACCTATGAAGAAAATAGTGTAAAATTAAATTATGTAATCCAGCAAAGGATGTCGAATCGATATTGTACGGCATCCTCGGATACAGGACAATTTTTGTACTGTCGCTGCGTGTATTCCTTCCACAGCCATGAAACTTGTAGTGTGGGGGGGGGGGGGGGTTGTTACTGGTAGGTTTCACGATTTGGTAGTTGTTTCGCTGTCTTCGCAAGTCGTAAAACCGAGCATTCCGATCAGATTTCTCCACACTCTACACCTTATTGTTTTTTTCTTGAGAAGTCAGCTTCTTCCGGCTAGTTACACGAATGGCAGCAAAGTGCGTAAAATAAACGCATATTGCCTACGTATTGTTTCTGTACGTGTGTGGGAGTTACTGCCGAAACACCTGAACAATTTTCGATAACCTTTTATGCAGCGGTGCGGGTTACTTTAATTAGTCTCATGCGAATTTAATTTTCATCTTTTGTTGATTAAATGTAATCCGTACGTTACAAGAAACTGAATTCAAACTTTGTTTCTCTCAACAGCAGCCCATTCGACAAAATAGTTTCAACAAAATATTGAGTCGTATATCATTGAGATATATCCAGTTTAATATCAGTACTTCACACCAACAACACAGCTTGTTATAATAATAATCATAATTATAATTTATTTATTTATTTATTATTATTAAATAGTGACATTATCTCTTAGCAAGTTGTTTCGACTATAGTAAGTCATCCATCAGAAGTGTAAAAATGTAAACATTTTAGAAATGTATAAAATTACAAAGCGTTACGTGTCAGTTAGGAATGAGATCTCATCCTTACAAAATAATAATAATAATAATACATTTTTATAATGGTAGTTTTGTAATGAGATCTCAAGCCAAATTTGGCACGTAACTTTTTAAAATTTTTTGTATTTAGTATTTTACATTTTTATTCTTATTGGTGTTGCCTGAGGATGACTTGCTATAGTCGAAACGTTCTGTGATATTATGTGACTAATTTATTAATAATTCAATTCAATTCAATTCAAGTTTATTAATGTGCCGAGTCAACAGCCAGATGGCCAATTACAGAAACAGCACAACATACAAACACAAATAATAATAATAATAATAATAATAATAATAATAAATTTTGTTGACGGTGTGATGTACTGTTATTAGGTATAGAACAAAGGGATGCCAAACATCACGTTTGTATCCAATTTAGTGGAAAAGTTGATGTACGATGACTGGAGACATTTCTACCGGCAATGCATAAGTTACACATTTAACTACTTGTTAATAACACTGAACAACAGTGAAAATGTTTCTGAGGTGAAAGTAGCAAATCTTTACTAATTTTGGGGCGCTGATCATGAATATGACAATTAAAATTGTTAATTGGCTCTACTTTCAAAGATCTGGGATGGGCCCCAGTTTCTACACTTTATACTGCTTTTGGCATTGAGCGGCTTAGAGCAACGATCTGGCAACTCTTAACATGAAGAGAATGATGCAGTCAGCAATTATCATCTTCATATTATAATTAGAAGATGATAATTTTATTTTTTCAAATAAGTATTAAGTAACATCAATTGTGATACGATGTAGCAACCACAAAGGAGGTGAAGGAGTTTGTTATAATCAAAGAAATCACAGAATTTAAACCAAATAGGTCAAACATTTAGATTACGTGAAGAAGAAATAATTTTTACTTTTCGGGTCTCAATTAGAGTCAGAAATTAGTGTACATCAAGGCCAATGAGGTATAAAAACCTTCCGAAAACTGATATCGGCCTGCTACATGCGTTTACAGTAAGGCCTGCAGTTATGCATTATAGATGGCGTGTCTGTCACTTCTCACCGCACCTTCCTGGTCACAGGTAAGTCACGAAGTGGGAAACAACATTGGTATTGACGCGGCTACATACGTATTTCCAATCATCGGCGGAAATGAACGTTAAAGGTTACAGAAAGTATTATGTTAAAATGGAAGTGGGGTTTGTAATTTACTGAAATGAAGTTACAGTAATAAGTGAACTAGCTGTAAATGCTTGGTAGACTCTAGTGCAGAGATAAGAGTAACCGAAAATGTGGGCTCCACTCTAGGCGGTGCCAGCTCTGACACCCTTATAAATGGCCTCAATGTGTAGGTCCAATGTAGCCTGTAGCGAAAGATTGACAAAAGTCTAGGAATATTTAAGCGTAAGAAGAACATGGATGAAGCAGTGAATGTTCTAAGATTTTTTGATGCCGGAACAGGTAAATTGCAAAGGAAATAAGCACCTTCTAGTGTTGTCAATTTATTTACTCATGTATTTTGTGGTTGTAAAAACGCTTTTCAACTATATTTGTTTTAGGCAAGTAGGCTTATGTGTAAGAAGATTACTGTCTTCTAGGCTGTTACGCCGTGTCGCCCTGTTGTTAATACTCGCCACTTGAGAACCTGCAATTACTGACACAAAAATTCCTCTTTTCAAAACACTAAGCCTGCACCACTTAACGGAGTATCTTTCTTGTCAATTTCATTATCAAACCATTTACGTGTTTCTTTTCATCAGTCTTGATATTATGCTGAGAGTCACTGAAATGGCTGCAGGACGTATTTCATGCTTTATTTGGGTTGGGATTGAGTCTCTTGGTTTGAGGCAACTAATAAGCCTGTTGTACCAGCTTCTGACGACAGGTGCATGAATATGGAGCATTGGTGGCATGGTTACTGGCAGGAGAAAACCGAAGTACTCAAGACAGAAGCCTGTTCCAGTGCCACTTTACCCACTACAAACCCCACATGGATTAAATTGACGTAAGTGTTCCTTCTTCAGTGTCGTACGGTTGGACTCCATTGTCCAAGGCTCCGACACCTCACTATTTCCTGACCACCACCACACGCTTTAGCTGTATTTTCGTGAAGGTATTCCGACGTGCTAGTATCAGTCCTGTATGGTTTGTCCATTTCCTCATTAATTTTTGAACCGCGCTGTATATGTGACACGATATCTACTTGGATGATTATTATCAAATTTTTGTGGCCCTGGAATGTGGGCCTAGTCGTCACGCAAATCGTTATGTCTTTGATATTGTTCTGAAACGAAAACAAAAGTAGAACCCTTGTATTTGTTCCAGATTTTTTTCGGACATCCTGTACAGAATTGTTCGTAACTCATTTAGCGTTGGCTTATATATGGAGTAAGTCCTTCCTTCCATTTGGATCATATTTTAATATCGTGTACGTAGGAGCTACGCCAGTAGTAGTCCTGCCTGTGCATGTGGTTTCATATAATTGAAATATAGTTGGCGATGGGAGAATGGAGGGGGGTGGGGGCACACACTCCGTTGCCGTTACGGTGCTGACCCTTATGTGCACACCTGACTTTGACCAATCCCCTCTAAGGGATATTTTAATTCCGTCGTATGAATCATAACAGGAATCCTGCTTCGTCCTGTTGCTGTAAATTGTACTGTAAAGTTAATTGGAATTGCTCAAACATATGGCGTGCAGTTAGATCGTACACTCAACTTGATAGCCAGCCGTCACTTCGTTCCATCCAACAACACTCTCCAAACTCGCCATGTATGATAACACGTACTGCAGTCACGAAGCAATATGCCCCTAGTGTAAGTGCTGGATTTGAAAGATACGGCTGACCGTTAGCCTGTTACAAGCTGATCTGGCGACCTGGCGAGCATGATTAGCACTAGTACATGACAGAACTTGTCCCATTATCTATTATTTTCTAATTTATCTCAATGCATTGACAGTGCCCTTGCACCTAGTTTCTGTTACAGCAACCGTCGTGTGAGACAAGTAATTTATTTTCTTAAATAGAGATAAGTGAGCAGATTCTACTAGATCCTACTTAAAAATGCAATACGATTTCAAGATCTGACATAGTATTCCTAGTGTTGCTGTCTTAAGTAATGAACTAACTTTCCACCTGAAATGTAAAATGTTATTATTCCGGTACAGACAAGGGTTTTGTAAATATACGGGTACACTTTGGTTATGGATACTCGAACAGCGTACCGAGATGCAATTTGAGCCCTCTTCTTAGGAGTAAGGGCGTTGTTCACCTGAAATGAAACGTAAACAAATTAATGGCTGACTTTTTCAAAATCCATTTTTCATGGAGAAGGCCTGATGATGGCTCGAAGCCAGAGCCGAAACTAGTCGCATGCAAAATAATTTTTAACGTTTGTTGTATGTGGAGGATATTGGATAAATATACTTTTGCGATCTGTTATACAAATGGGTATGTCTCATATAAAGCTCAAAATCAATACTTGTTCACTACTGGCGATTATACTCTCATCGCTTTCACCAATGTATTATACGTACTATTAATATTTATACTATATAATATGTAGGCTCTGCAAAGTTGAAATGGAATTTTGAGATAACGTAACAAATAACCAGTTTTTAAAAAGGAATTTTTCCTGTCTAAGGAATTGAAGTGGCAAGACATTCCTGTTCAGAAATGCTGAACCTTTACCTCAAACTATATAAAAAGAGTAATGTCAGAGAAGAAACACAAATGTAGAGCCATGTAACGTGATTACGTGAACCAGGTCTCTTTGTGTCCTGAAGTGGACCGTTCAGCATTATTCCTCCATCCCCTGTCTCGTACTTTGTTAAATGAAGGGTTGTGAGAGGGAGGAATATATCATACAGAAGACTGAAATTTCGTGCAGGTGAGATTGTCCGGCTGTGGGCTGTACCGCCTGAACGTAATGAAAGCCGGGCTGCGGCAGACACTTCTTGATGACCCTCAGAACACGCTCCGCTGTTCGTTTCTTGTTGAATAACCCAGTAATTGCTATGCGCTCTGTGCGTAAAAGTTCATTAAATGGACATGCCGTGGTAAGGTACTGTCCGCATTTTTATCGCAAATTTACATGACAATTTAGTTTTAATTTCTGTCCACACCAGTCCAGTATAACCCCAATTTTCATTAAATCTGACCTAATTGATTATCTCAGCAATGGCTTGTAAAATAAAATACACTGGCACGTGACGTATAATGTAAATCTGGTTATGGTCTACAACGTTTTGCGAATCATTTTTGGTTTTGGTACATTTTTAATTATATACGACCAAAATGACCTCATGCTGCAAGCAGTGTGGTATCTGCAGTGTTATTAGCTACCGTTTGTAATAATGGATTTACCTGTACATTGTATTTGTAATTTCTGATATCAAGGTAAATCATAACAGGAATCCATTTGATAAGTAAACATTTCACTTTTCGTCTGTTAAATTAGGCCTTGTTCCAAACAAGCTATACTCGTATAATTGTGGCAGCTGCTATAACATTCATTGGTTTATATGTAAGAGTATAATTTAATTATATGTTTTTGAGTTGAAATCAAGACATCAGAAATTCGCGACTGTGTGCGTCTGTCTCCTAATTAAGAACTACAATATTTTAAATTATATATTATGTATAAAATCCCAAGGCAACCATCCCCGATAAAAATTATGATAGATCAAAAGCAATTGGAGAATGTGGAATAGTTTAGTTATTTGGGTAGGGTGATAAATGATGCAAGGTGTACACGTGAAATTAAATCCAGAATTGCCATGGCAAAAGCAGCATTCAACAAGAAGAATCTTTTCACCAGCAAACTGGACTTAAATTTAAGGAAGACACTAGTAAAGTGCTACAATTGGAGCATTGCTTTGTATGGTGCTGAAACGTGGACACTTCGGAAAGTAGATCAGAAGTATCTGGAATGTTTTGAAATGTGGTGCTGGAGGATTGAAAAGATTAGTTGGACCGATCGTATGAGAAATGAAGAAGTATTACACAGAGTCAAGGAGGAGAGGAATATCCTATATACAATAAAAAGAAGAAAGGCTAACTGGATTGGTCACATCTTGCGTAGAAACTGCCTTCTGAAACACGTGATTGAAGTAAAGTTAGAAGGAGGGATAGAAATGATGGGAATACGAGGAAGAAGGCTTAAGCAGCTACTGGATGACCTTAAGGAAAACAGAAGACACGGGAAATTGAAAGAGGAAGCACTAGATCGCATCCTGTGGAGAACTCGCTTTGGAAGAGGCCACGGACTTGTCGTAAGACAGGCTACAGAATTAATGAATTGAGTTTATCAAAACGACGGTCGTTACGTGATGATTTTGAAGCCGCTGGTGTAGTCCACATTTCTTGGGCGCCCTGTGAGTCTCACGTTGATGTGTTGTTCTACCACAGTGTTACATGATATAAATTCGTTCAGCCAGGTTTTAAGTTTTCTTTTCTAATTCTTCCGGACGTGGCTCAGATCGGAACTCTCCACCTCCGACAGCGATGATGAAGATGGAATTAGAAAGGAGTAAAGATGTGCATGGATGGACACGGGTCGTCCTTGTTACTTTTTATCCCTATACCCCTTCCTCCTTTCCTCCTTACCAGCATTTCCTCTAACCTCCTCGTCCCCTGTTTGGAGCTTCCCCCCTCCTCTTACACGATGTAATTTCCACTCAGTCTTTTTTTATACAAGACCACGTTGTATATACGAACGTGTGGATGGGTTTGAAAGGACTTGACGTTTCAGTTAATGGCAGTTTGGTCTTTTCTACTCTCCCAGCAACCACCTCCAGAGTCTCGGCACTGGCCAACTCTCATTATGGTCTATCAACCAGGCTCTAGTTCGTGCAAGTCTGCAGATCATACTTGCCTCGTGTTTTGGAAACCGATCGAAAACTGTTTAAAAACGCAAGTTCTGTTACGACGCATGTTTAGCTTTAGTCCGTATAGTGAGCCGAGAAAGTACAGTTAGTACGTGATATGACCATAAAATGTGTGCCTATTGTTCACTTCCAGTTATCTAAACTATTTGTGCAGATTTAACGTTTTTCACTTTTGTAAGACTTTATAGTTCTTGGCCATTGCAGTTCCGATAATAGTATGTCCTGACGATACAACATACGAACATTACGTCAATAGCAGTCCTGTAGCTTCTCTGGCATTAACAATTCCATAAAAAAAGATAGATTTAGAAATGTATCTTAATGCTGGAAATAATATTTAATATTTAATGTAAAGACGTCTCGCTCTCACACAGTATAACGTCGGATGATGATAGTAAGGTATGTGGATCATTAATTGGGAAGGATGTGGAAGGAAGCGACCGTAGCCTAATTTGAGGTACAGTTTCGACTTTTGTTTCTTAGACTGGGGAACACCACGAAAAACCTCAGAATATCCGATCTCCGGGCTCAAATTTGAAACCAGGATCCCGAACGCGAAGCAGAGTGCTTTCCACTCGGCACCGATGTGCGGTAAACATTAGTATCCATGCATAGCCATAAACGTGTTTTGTGTAGGCCTGCATTTTCCATTTCTGTTCCTTGAAACTTCGTGTGTGTCTTTTCTAGTCGCTCTTGCGACATGTGACAGACTTTGCCTTCATTCTGTTCATTTACGAAGAGCTTAATTGCATAATTTTATGTATATTGTGGAACTGAGCCAATATTGCTCAGCTACCCTGTATACTGTAGTAACTCTGGACTGGACAACCGAGAATTCGTGGTTCGATTCCCGGGAGGGGCAAGATATTTATTTTTTCTCCAAAGCGCGCCCAGACAAGCTCTGGGGCCCGTACAACCTCTTATTCAATGAGTAACGGAGTGTTCCCCAGAGGTAAAGCTGTGGGGGCTTGGAGTCGAGCACGCACCCCCATCTAGTTTCTTTTTTCCAATGGCTCCACAGCCCTTGGGGGCCTAGGCCGCCTCATTTTACGACGCTTCACGATCACACTTTTTAGGCACACCACACTCGGTAGGACTCCTCTGGACGAGGGACCAGCCCGTCGCAGACACCTCTACCTGACAACACACAACACTCACAAGAGACAGACATCCATGCCCTAGGTGGGATTCGAACCCACAATTCCAGTAAGCGAGCGGCCGTAGACCCACGCCTTAGACCGCGCGGTCACTGGGATCGGCTCCCCCATCTAGTGCCGAGATTAAAAATGAGTGGAACTATGCATTCACTCCCCCCCCCCCCCCCCCCAAGTGTAATTATGGCGTGCACAGGGAAACTTTGCTTTTACTCTGTATAAGTGTAGGCCTACTGTTGTCAATATACAGAGTTCTGTTAGTTAGCGTGGAACACAGTAGCCTAGTTCCTGTTATTGTCTCTGCTGGCGTTACGACTCGAAATACGATAACATTTTGTGTGTTTGTGTGAAAAGAACGGTGTTGAACGGTGAATTCCTTCGATGGGCAATGTCTGGCTGTGCAGTAGCATAGGCCTAACTGCGAGGGATGTGAAACTGTGGAAGTAAACCGTCCAGTTCGTGAGAAGTATCAACTAGCCTCGTATGATATGGTGAAATACCAACTTACTGCTGTGGGCACAGGTATGGAGTGGTTGATTTTATTTAACACTGTTACGTGTTGGACAGTGTGGCAACTGCACGTTGTTTTCGCGTGTGACAACAATGCAGAGGTACAATATGAAGTTTCTTTTTGTGTTCGCCGTGTCTCTGATCACAGAAGTTTCTTAAGAGTTTCACAACTATCTTTTTACGGTTATTAAATCAAGGAGGATTTAAGGTACATGTAGGAAATGAGCACGCATGGGCAAGGTTCTAAGTGCATGGTTTTATTCGAGGACTTTCTAGAGAGGAGACTATTTCTGTGTCGTAGGCGCCAATGGGAGGGTAATACTAAAGTGTACCGTAAAGATATATGATGAGAGGGTGGGCACAGGGTGTTACGGGCTCGTGATAGAGTCCAGTGGTAGGCTTTTGTGGGCACCGTTATGAAACCCCGGCTTTAATAAGAGGCGTTTAATTTTTTAGTCAGTTGAGTAACTATTAATTTTTGAATTTGCGTCTTGCATCAAAGTGTTAATTAGTGAACACTTTCAAAACAGAAGAATGGATATACTAAAGAGGTTGTTAAATTAAATTTATAACCTTAACAGTGGTTTTCGAATATATGACCTAGTTTTCTTCAACTCTAAGATATTAAGGGAGTTATTTAAAACAGTGAGGTTATAAGGCTCTTAATTCCGTGCAAGATTCCTGCTTTGTTTAGTACTGCCATTTACGTGAAGTTATGACTTATTGCCAGAGAAACTGAGTCCTTCCCATGTCGGAATTGTTATTGGTCTTATAGAGTACTATAAACCCAGAAACGAAGGAGTAAGGCAAGGAAAAAAATATAATAATACATCTATATGTACATAACAGCGGACTGGCATACAGACGGAGGAATCTAAACTTTTTACTCATGCATATAATTTTAAGCTCCCAAACAGTTAAGAGAATTCATAGCCTCCGAACACAAATTCCCTTTCTCTCTCTCTTTTTATTATAGACGCCCCTCCCCTCCCTTTATCCACCACCATCAATTTCTCCCCCCACCCCCCATTCCACCTCCTTTAGTACGGGAAAAATGAATCCGAGGTAATTTCTCTATAAAAATTCTACGATTCTGAAGTGATAGCGAATTTTTTCAGTCTTATTCTGATGCTGTGATATTGTTCCCCTTTTCCTGTTCTTTATTGCAAAAACTGAAACCCCTCCTTTTACTTATGCATCTCTCCTTCCCTATTTTACCGTTAAAACTACACTCCTCTCATTCTAGTTTATTTACCCCTCTTCCTCCATTTGCTGCGTCGAGCCATTACAAGTTTTTGTACCTCACATGCTGCGTACCTCCATTTGGAATACGCATCCAGAGAACACTGAATGAACAATTAATGTATAGTATATACAGATATTTAAATGGCATCTACCACGTAAGTACAGTGATGTTCCAAGTTTCTGAAAGCTGTCCCGAAGTTCCTTCTTGTAATATGCTTCCTACGAGTCAGTGAATACTAAGTAATTAACTAGCTTTCAACATCAGTCAGTTGTGTGTGTGTGTTGACACCTCAGTCTTTTTATCATGTCGGATGTTGATGTTTAAGCATGAACGTTTGTTTTCAACAGACAAGTCACTGATACGTTCAAGAGGGTTTTGAGACGATAGATTTTTCCAGCTGCGGGATTTTCAGTGAGTGCGCAAGTCCAAACATCGTTTGGTTCGGAAACTTACACCACACACTTTATCAGTTAAAAATCATTACAGTAATAAGAGTGGAATTCTGTGAGCTACTGGATACGATTTTGCCAAAAATCTGAGTTGATTTTTTTTTCATGACACCAGCGAAATATGTACCCATATTGCAATACTTAAGTGTGTAATAGCTCTTGGAATTCAATTACAAAATTATAAACGCTCTCCATGACTTTGTACGGCACAGGTTACTCTTTCACACCTCAAAGAGTTTTTGGATGCAATACCTATGGATGGTCGAAAATCACAGACTGTTTCCATGCCCCATTCTCCGAATGTTGTACCATGCATGTAACTATATTACAATTATTTTCATAAAGTCCCTGGCTTCTGGTCAGCGATTCGGGGCTTACATCACGAGGGTCGCAACGTAGATAAGTGTCCTTCTGCAATCAGAGAAGAGGGGGTGCTATTATAGCATGCCACTTTTTATACGTAGCAGCTATAATCACGTGACAAGTATGGGGAGCGTTATGAACCTGAAAAGCTATTGTCGCTCACATTGGTGCTAAAATGAGAAATACTGTTTCAGTTTTGTGACATGAGATCTCTTTTCTTGATAGTTGGTGAGACTCGAATTGAAGGTCCTCATGCAAATGACAGGAAATTTATGGAAGTAATTCACTTATAACTCCATGGAATAGAGTTCTTCTTGAGTAGCTAGTAGGTCATCAGCTAGTTGAGAAATTAGCCGAACGTTATGGAACCCACAAATTCATTACCTTCTTTACAAAGTCCGCCAGTGGTACCTGTCCCGAGCCACTTGAGACCCGTCATATTTCTTTGAGGTCAATTGCTGTAATATTTTCTCCATATGCTCCTAAGTCTTCATTCAGTTTTGCAAACCCAAACTCTACGTGCATTTCTTTTCTCTTCTGTTCTTCAGTATGATCTGCCCATCTCGTCTCTCTTGTTTTGATCATCTTTATATATTATGAGGCATACAATCATGAAGCTCTTCCAGGTCTGACAGAATTACGAACGCCATGACTGCTGACGTTTCAGCACCACCGATCGGACCTACAAAAACAATTAGTCATTTGTCATGAATGTGATAACGACGCTGATTGTGCGTTGCGTTTCTTAGTACCTGACTAAACATATCTATGTACTTACTCTGTTACTCCGTTCGGTCTGACCCACATGTATGCTAGAGGGTATAGGATGGACGTGTGGAGCCTTTCTGTAAGAACATTGTATCAATTGCAGCGTTGGCGTCGGATGATATGGCCGTCTGATATATGGTAAGGACTTTTAGGGTGCTTTAATGTCATTCTCCTGAAAGGGCTGAGGAAAACACGAAAAAAATATAGTAGGACTTATTTATGTCCCGGCAGGGGATCAAACCGAACACCTTTCGAATACAACTCTCAGACTTTAATATGTGAACCAAACGGTGTGCGATTTAACCTACAAAACGCGTGTGTACCTGATATTAATAATACTAACAGACCCTCCTTCCATCTCCAGAGGAAAGAAGTGAGCGGGTTACATGTGGAATATTTTTTTAGAATCAATATAGTTTTGGGCGAGAAATCGATATACACCTTGTATAGTTTTGTTGGACTGATGTGTGACGTTGTTTTGTGCAATACTAATTGCGGTCCGTGTCACAAGTTCACTTCTTGAGACAGATCCCTGCGTCAAGTAGAAAGTCTCACACTCTACTGGGATGTGTGCTATTTAACGCCGAATATGTAATTTAGGCTAAATGTAAAACGTAAAGCACATAATTATAATTGAGGCATATGCAGTTTAGGTGCCCTGCGATTTATTTTATATCTGAGTACAAATTTTACAATCTCCGTTAAATTTGTATGCCATTATTTCTAGTACTGTGTATTAATTCATTTTTCGTCAGAACTAAGTTCGGTACCCGGAAGGGTGCTCCTCGTTGGTACTGCTTTCACTCTAAATCTGTTGTCCTCCCTAACTATCTGTCCAATCGGACCCGCGGTAAGAGAGTTTGCTTCAAAGTTTTTGTTTTATTTTTATGTGCGTGTTCTGTTCTTAATTTTGCTTTCGTTAGAATTTCTCTTAAGAATGAACTTTCCTGTTACAAATTGTAAAGAAGTCACAATAAGGCCAGTTCGTTGATAAAATGTATGTACACTACCGAGAAAGAAATAAAAGAAAGGGAAAGGAAACGAAAGAAGGTGGAAAGAAAACTGAGAATTGTATGCTGATAAATGACGGTATGATGCAAGTCTTATGCCTCTGGCATGGATTTCTAACTTGCGATTTTGTTAGTAAACAGTATAAACATTTACAGGCCATGCACTGCAAAATTCATTTGATAGCCTATAGAAGTAAGCAAGTGTATTAAATGGACACCTACCTTAAACGATTAAAATTATTTAGTTTTCTTGGTATTCCGCTACAAGTTGGTTTTTATGTAACGAGGAAACTTTAAATACTGACAATTATACAGAACCATAGTTATGGAGTAGACGACAGTGCATTAATTGCTGTAAAGTTATTGATGTATTTATTATGTACGGTTATGCGCCATACGATGCAATAGACTTCTAGCTAAAAAAAATTCTGGTTTTTCTGGTCTGTAACCTCTCGAGTACAGTTTGGAGTCCAAAGTTAGATTTTAGAATTTCCTGTTCTTATTCCAGATAGCTGTCCGCCATGAACATTATTTCATTTACCTTAATTTAATTACGAGATTCAAAGCTGCGACATGTGTATTTCATTAGAATTGAACTTTTTGTGTGTGATTGTGTCATACTGCCACCGGAAGGATGGCCTGAAACCAAGATGAAGCAGCAATGCATTCGTATAGCAACACAGCATCTGCTGACGTCACTGTACGTCCTCATGCTTTCAGCACCGCACTTG
Source organism: Reticulitermes speratus (assembly GCA_021186555.1). Lineage (NCBI taxonomy): Eukaryota > Metazoa > Arthropoda > Insecta > Blattodea > Rhinotermitidae > Reticulitermes > Reticulitermes speratus. Next base: position 29,894,497 of record JAJKFL010000003.1, on the reverse strand, counting down.
GGAACACAATGGTGTGAAAACGTAACAGAAAATATTTGAAAATTGTGGGTTTTGAGGGCGAGGGGGCGCTTCTCTTTGAAATTCTGGAAAAAAATAGTGCGCAAGGGACCTTAAATTTTGTCTTCGTTTGGAACAGAGAAAGAAACACAGTAGTAAACCAACAGCGAGTAACAAATCTGAGTATTTTAAAACCCATGTTCTGCTTTCGTATCTCTCGTTCTACTTACTAATAATTTGCATAAACAGAATTAATTTAGAACGAGCTCCAGTTGGCTGTGCAAAGGAACGTGTACATATACAACACTACTCATATATTCTTCCCAAGTTTTAGTTGTCTCACCACCGCCCTTTCTCGCTTATTTTGTCATTTTATGTCGTCCCTTAAGTTTTAAACTCTGTTTTGTTCTTCTTTTCAGTCTTCATACATATTGTTTTAACTTTCTCCAGAACGTGGTTGTCATTTGTTTACGTACCTCTGCACAGTATATATGAAATTAAGCGTCTATAATAAGTGGAGTGTGTTGCAGGGTGACGGCATTAATCCTTCCTTTTCGTCCGCAATTCCCAGATTGCCGTAAAATTAGGATATTATGTCGTACCCCCCCCCCCCACGATTAACTACACCGGCTGACCGATAGTTCCGTCAGTGTGTAATGAAAACCGCTCTAAAATAATGTGAAAGTACGTACTTCAGTAGCGGACTTGCAAAGGGTACGCCCGTACTGGTAGTTCATTTTAAGGTAGGCTTGCTGTCCCCGCTTTTTAATAGTCGACATTATTAAGTAAGCAGGAGCTGGTTAAATTGCACTGGTTGCAGAATTCAGACCAAACGAATGAAGAGAGTCTGACAGAACAACGTAACACACTGGTAGACATTTCAGAGACAGGAAAGGGGAGTATTTGATAGCAAGAGAGGCAACGTACGTATAAACGTAACATTGAGGCACGTTCGCGTAACCATTGTTGCCGTGGAAAAGCAGTAAGTATTACATATTCCGAGTGTTTGTTTATAGCCTTAGTTGTCCAGCACGCAACGCGCATGCGCATTATTGTCAACTGTGGTAATATTTTTCCACATTATCTCGTAAACGGCACGACCTTCGGAAAAAAAGTTATTGAACATAAAATGTGTGTTTTTATTTCCTCTACAACTATTTTCTGAAACATTTCTCATTCTGAGAAGAATTTAGCGAGATATTATCATAAACGCACATAGGCCTTCAAGTAAAGTGCTTGTTGTTCTTGTCAGATTTCAACGAAACTTTAATTTTTCCGACAGATTTTCGGAAAAATTTTCAAGTATCAAATTTTGTGAAAGTCCGTCCAGTGGGAATCGAATTGTTCCGTGCAGACGGATGGAGAGACAGACATGACGAAGCTAATAGTCGCTTTTCACAATTTTGCGAAGGCGCCTTAAAAAATGAAAGTAATGAGCTTGAAACAAACAGTAAGAATAAGAAATTACATATCTATGTAGAAGCATAAATTAGTTTCAAATGGGCCCGTATAAATAAGTTGGTAAAAGATGAGACTTGTGTTATGTTTGCAGTTTCTTATAACATTTTAATAGCGGTATAGCAATTTCCCTTTCGAGACACGATGTCCTCGCAGCGCACTGTAGGGTTGGCAGTCTGGTGCAAGAAGATTGACTATTCTTTAACCGCCCACACCCTGAATATTGAGGCATAAAGCTTGTCCGAAACGTCGGTAATTTACCAATCGACACTACGTCATGTTTCAGAAGACGTGAATCTTTAATGTAGCTGTCGCCCGTCAGTTTGTGTGGTGTTGTTGGTGTTATGTAAACTGAAATACACGGGCTATAGATGAAACTCTTGTGCTAGAGCCTAGAGCTTTTACGCTTGAGATTGCTATTGCAAATTTAGGAAGGTATAGACCCCGAGGTGTTGATTAAATTCCGGCAGAATTGATCCTAGGAGACTGTGAAACATTACGATCTGAGATCTGAACGTCTCATTTCTCTTTGGAATGAGAAATATTTGCTGTGTTAGTGGAGGTATCTATTGTACCTATTTTTAAGCACGGGTGTAGTCCTGGCTATAGTATATGTATAGGCATATTACAGTGTCCAACGTTTTCCAAAGGAAATTATCGGAAATTATCAGTGCGGATGTTTATATAAATCGATCAATTACTGATCAGATGTTCTACATTTGTCAGATGGTGGAGAAAATATAAGACTACAATGTGCAGAATTTTGTTTCAGGATTTGATGAAATCAAAAAAGTTGTTGGAAATACGTAGGATTACTGGTTCTGTTGCAAATATTCAGTGTATATTTTTAGACCGGCTGGAAGTATAGATTAACCTTTTAAAGCCTAACGTTTACTATAGATACCGTCAGGTTTAACATTCAACAGTTCTACGTTCTGCCCGCAGAGCGTATTTATGTGTTTTGTATGTATCTCAGAACAAACAGCGACTTTTGCCCTATGCAACATTAACTGATGGGTATTTGTAACCGAAATGGAGAGTGCTTAGTGCGCGGTACGAGCTGGGTCTTTAAATAAAAACAGATAACTTTTCGTCGTTAAATGGTTAAGGGATATGATTGTACATAACTTGTATTCGCACAGATTCGGGCTTCCATGGAATTTGTCAGATATAACGTGACAGTTTGGAATTTCGTACAGAATTTGTGGGAATTTTTATTTTTTTTTTTTGCATGTATTACGTCATAATCTTAATCCCAGTGATTCTTCATTTACCAAATCAAATTGTTAAGCTGCACATAGATTTCCATGACTCTCATGTCATTGGTTTGTATTGTAGGACATATTATCTCAATGAGAGTTAAGTATTCCTGGAGTGCGTATCTCAACAACGAAATTTATTACCCTAGATGGGTTGGCGTATATTGCAGTGAAGGTCTGTCAGTTCTTTCAGAGATTGTTATTGAGGTCAGACACAAAGGATAGCTGACACTGTGGAACCAAACATATCTGTTTTCTACGAATAAAGAATGCATGCATTTTAAATGCTGTGGGTTCCAGATTCTGTATAATGGCGTGTTTCTTTTTTACATTTAGATAATACGGTTCGGATTTCAGGACCTCCTCTAAGAATTAATTATTAGTAATGCTGTCTTTATGTCTTCTAATATACGGTATCTGTAAAATATCTTCAGCCATTCGAAATACTTGATAGGCATTTTATTCTTTCTGTCGTATAGAATTATTGTCGCGAGCTCCATCTGTCCCCAAATGAATCACAAGTGCCCATACCCGATCCTTTTGGATATCTATCCGTTAAATGCTGCCTGTGATATTCCTTTTGGCGACAGTTGAAACGGAAATATTGAACATGATATTTTTGTTTGTAACGCCGTGTTGTTTGGTAGATAGGTACCAATATTTCGGGAGAAATATGCCTCCTTCTTCATGGTATACCCCTGTAGATGGACGCAGCACGTTTCTCCGAAACGTCTCACCGTAACTACCATGTGACGGTGTCACACTCTAGGAGACTGTGGTCTTAATATTCATCGCCGGAAGAACCTCAGACCTCACAAATACGGATAGGATCATTACGTTATTCCTCCCACTCCTACAGGAAGCTGTTAGATAAATTCTTTAAAGCCGATAGTAAGAATACGCACCGCCTAGCCTAACATTTAAAACTCTCTATTTTGCCCACTCTATATTTACATATAAACATCGATTACTTTCCTACACTGCACGAACTCGTATAAGGGAAACGGTGTTTTCTGTCAGGTACGAACTAAATTTTTATGTATGATTTAGGTGAGAGTCGGTCTTCGTATTGCTCAAAATTCGTCTCCTTGATTTAAAGACCAGCGATCTATTTTTCCAAATTATGCGCTTTAGTATTACCCAATAAATCAAAACTCCGAGGCCCTTGTTCTAAGCCACTACTTCTCATGCTACCATTCAGAAGCACGGGCGGGCGAAGCCTGGAAACCGCTAAGTCCTCTGCCCATTTAAAGAGTCCAGGCGCCGTTCTCTTAACACTTTCTGAAGTCGTCAAATGTTTAAATAATCGTTTATTTCAGTATACATGCGCAACGGTACGTCGTTGAACATTAAGATGTAAACATGAGTGTCTATCGTTGACACTCTGTTTCCCCCGAGAACCTGAGGGCAGGACAAGTTTGTGGAAACAATCTGCAAAGGAGGGAGCGTAGTTGGCAGTATTATAGGAAGCTCTCGATTGAATAGGATTCTGTGCTGAAGAGAGATGACGGCTTCACGGCAGGAGTGGCACAAGTCCATTTTCTGGCAGCTCGCAAATCGTACATCTTACTTGCGTGAGGTTTTTAATTCTTTTGTTGGTTATCTTTCGGTGTACAGGTAATATGGGCATGAAACTGGGATTTGGTGTGACGAGTCTTCAGTGTCTTCAGTACGAACTGACGCACATTCGCAAAGCGCACATCCACATTCTACTGTAGAAAATGCGTGGTGAGACAAATACAATCGTCAGATTTAGTAAGCCTAGTCAGCAGTATAAGAATTATCTTGTTCTGCAGTGTATAGTGATCCTCCTCGTCTATATGTATGTGGTGTATTTATAAACGTTACGAGCAGCTCCGATGTTGGGTTTATTAACAGATAATGAATTGGAAGGGGCTTGGAAGGAAGCAGCCATGGTACTATTCTGGGTTTTCCTGCAGGAACGAAAGAAAACAACTGAAAATCTCAGAGTAGTTGGTGTTCCGACCGAGGTTTGTGGAGCAAGTGGAAGCGTTACAGCTTGAGCCAAATCCTTCAGGAGATTCAGTCAGTATTCATACATCTGAATATAGACTATATATCTGCATATGTACTTACGTTATTCTATATTAGTTTTATGAATTTGATTATTTGCATCACAAAATGACCGCCCGTGTGAAGCATTTAAGTTGAAATTACGTCATAACCAGACACATTCACAATTTGCCGAAAAGAATTCTGCACGAGGGTACGTGAAAGAATTTATGCTGCTAGAAATTTACGTTGGCACATAATGTAAAGAAACTTGACTTACTTAGTGGTGTATAACATTCAGCACAAAGAATGTAAGAAGGATTAACGACGACACTTGCTAGATGCGACGTAGTGACTTTTCCAGGTCGAGCAGAGTGTATGAGGTTATAATTGACTACTAAGTAGAATCTACAGACTGCTTTAAATTAAACGGTCGATCGGCTGTGGTCCACGGATCACTGAATGAGAAACACTTGTAATGCGTTGCCAGAATTGACACGGGAATATCTCGCAATTTACGTACATGAAACAGAACATTACTCTGTGCAGTTGCGAATTGTGTCCTGAAATAACACCAAACCTTATGTACCGAGCAGTAACATAGCATTTTGTCTTGAATGGTTTCTCTGTACCCGGATTATCAAACGTCAACTTTCGTTAAAATATTTTGTAACAACTACAGCCTGTTACATCTAAATATAGCTAAATTTGCATATTTTAGGTACGAAAGTAATGTACAAATTGCTTGTACTAATATAAGAAAGCACACACTTTCGCAGGCCTTTGCGACGCTTAAATACGCCACTTTTTGGCGCTATTTAATAGCCTCCCAGACACATTCCTTGTACGTTTGAAATTTTACGATTATATTTCAATTAATGTTCTTCAAGTTCCGTGTACATTCCGTGAGTATCGATGCAGAATCACGAAATTCAGTATTAATAGGCTACTTCTGATCTGGCAAGACCTAACAGAACCCAGAGTGGGACAATGTTAAAATTTTAATTGTCCTAAGAAATAGTTTTGCCTACATTTGTTTTTTAAGAATATACAATTAGAAGTGAAACATTAAAAATAATTTATTGTGGAAATGGTTAGCAAAGAAACGTGGAACGAAAAAATGGCATACGAATAGTTCCCCTTTTCCGTTTAATATCAGCACTCCGGCAATGAAGACATTTGTCGCGGTTGAGAACTCAAAAAAGTTTTAAAGTAATCCCACCTTCATGTATTTTGCTAAACATCAAATAAGTATATGTAAAAATTAACGATGAACCTGGAGTAATGGCTTGTATTTTCTATGCCTGTGTTCTTACTGTGCTTTTCTTATAATACAAGGAAAATATGCCTATAAAATCTTCCTGACCGTGTGTGCTGTGGCAATTCTTGTGCATCCGTCACCTCCTCTCCCATAAATTTGGGCCTGCTGAAATTTAAGTAAACTTCGTATGACTATCATGACACTAGAGGTTCCTGCTGCTTGGAATGAACTTCTTGTCACTAGAGAGCATTGCAACCTCGAACAAACTTGATGGCTCTTCAGGTCACTTTTGTTTGGAACGAACAACACGCCTCTAGAAGCCTCTCCAGCTTGGAACGCAATTCATGACACTAGGAGCCATTCCAGCTAGGAAAGAAATTCATGGCAATAGACATTATTCCAGAATGGAATGAACATCATGCTGTTCAAGGCCACTCTAGCATGAAACGAACACCTTGCTGTTAAAGGCCACTCAAGCATGGAACAAACACCTTGCTGTTAAAGGCCACTCTAGCATGGAACGAACACCTTGCTGTTAATGGCCACTCTAGCCTGGAAGGAACGTGATGGTGCTAAAGGCCAGTTAATGCTGTTAAAGGCCACTCCGGCATGAAGAAAACATCATTCCACTCCAGCTAGGACAGAACATCCTGCTGTTACAGGTCACTCCGGCTTGAAATGCACTTCATGCCACTGCAGATTGGTGAAAGCATCGTACCACTGGAGGCCACACTCTGGCTCGGTACGAACACACGCAATGACGGGACACTATATGCCGCTACAGCCCACTTCACCTTGTCATGAAGTTTATGCCAGTGGCCGCCACTGGCTCCGCTTGTACGCTTGACACCATTGCGGATTGTACTTTGAGTGGATGCCTTTCGAATTTGGGGGCAGGAGTAGCATTCGTTAAGATGTTTTAAGACTTTACATGCTGTAAATACATACAGCCAGTACAGTGTTTCATTTTTCAGTTTTATGGCATTACGTAATGAATGAATGGGCTTAGGCTTGTACAATTTCTTATGGCCGTAGATCATAAAAATACTTACTGTACGTACTATCTCTATGTGGACCATTCCCTGTATGTTGATAATTACAAACAGAGCCGTAAAAAGGGCGACGCGAAGAGGCACTGCCCCGGGCGCGCAAAGGCACAGGAAAAATATGTAAAATATATATCTCAACTATCCCAAGCATTCCATGCCTTTCGTAAAAGGGCTCATTCCTATAAATTCAAATTGAACCAGGCGTTGTGAATTTCACATTTCGCGTAGTGTCGTGCATGTTAGCGGTTCCGCGCTGCTCTTCCCTACTCTGACCCCTCTCTTCGAGAATAGCAGTCGCTTTGTGGTTAAATCTTGTCAGAGAAAGTCTGATATAGGAACGGTTAAGCACGTTTATGTCATCTTTGTCAAGCTACTCGTGTTAATGTTTCTGGTGGTACATTTATCGTTTATTATTTTTAATGCCAGAACAAGACCCTGCATCATGAATTCCAAATGTCCGTATAGAGCAGGTTACCATAAGTGGCGAAAATATGCGATAGTGGAAAATGAGAACTCGATGGAACTAGGAAAATGGCTAGCGAAAAATACATCGAACGCACAAAGTAGGGTCAAAATCTCACATCTTCAACGTCTCAAGCTTGGCACGGGTGTGTGGTAATGACAGTGACAATTATCAGACAACTTCAGCGACCTGAACACTGGGTGACCAATACAAGGTCTCAATGTCGTCACTGATTACGAAATTTGGTTTGAAGAACGGCTGGGACCGTCAAAAGATGCAGCTGTACGGAAATCAGTTTTAACGATTCCCCATCCTGGCCCTGTATAAAGGATAACATTGGATGCCACCTATACTGAACATGGACCTGTGCAAGGAGAAGCTGTGGATTTTCGTGAATCAGCATCGGCAGATATTATACAGTCTTCAGGAAAATGGTCGTTTAAAACAACCTATAATCGTGAGAGCACAGAGCGCAACTTTCCTATTTACTTCGGAACTATTAAGGCCATTTACAGTTTTCATACATATTATTCGATCAGATTTTTTCCAGACCGAATACTGAAAATAAAAAAAAACGGGTTTAATGACTGGAAAATTATAAACCATATTGTAGACCATCAAAATGAAAAATTTGCGGTAGGTGGAATTTCCTACAAAAAAGAGTGAATTGAGGACAACGTACAGATGATGCGTTACAGAAAGATATTGAAACTGAAGTATTAAATACTACAGTGATTTGAATGTCTCTAACATTTCGTCAGGCCTTAGCGGTGTTACCAAACGTTTTGTCTGCAACTAGGTTGGACCTTCGGCATTTTTGTTCCTGAATGTACTATGGCTTAATTATATTTAAAATTAGAAACTGCTCTTCCAGTATTCCTCTGCTTTTCTGTAACTGTGACTTCTTGCATAGGAAATTCCAGTAAACTTACAATCCTGCATTCGCGAAAGTTCTGAAAACATGTCCGTCTTGTCATTGGAACACGAAGAAGCGAATAGTATTAAATTTGTGCACTTACTGATGAATTTGCGTTATTGAAAACACCAAGAGTGCAATTGTAAAAAAACTTCCTACCAGATGTAGTTGCATTTTTATTTATAAAATAGTATTTAAGTGCTCACTTATGCATTAGTTTATTGTGTTTGCAGATCTAATAACTATGTAAATGTTGTGTTATTTTTATTATTGTGTGTTTCTTGTTATTTACCTATTTACCTCATCAACAAAGAAATACCATGATGGCATACGGGGTGTCAATTTTATATTCTTGCCTCTGAAGCAATTGTAACTGTATACGTCGCGACGATACGAAACTTTCAGGTTACGTGTTTTGAATACAATGCAATACAATGGAAATGGATGACGGTGTCGTTTAATTATCGATATATTGTGCTTAATAATCTCGTCATATAGATTAAATTATTTGACGGAGACTTATGTCGAGACCGTGTGTCGTGGGAACATGTGTCAGGCATTTGCTAAGCAACACAGTTCTTCTACGTAAGAAAGTAATGATTTGTACCGATTCTGCATGTAAGAATTGGGTACCAGTTCGTTCTGTGGCGTAACAGTAAAGTATTTGCATTAGTTAACCAAGCTAAGAGTTCTGGAAGATGGGAGTTGTTTCTGAGGCGAGAATACTGCTGTACTTCTTGTTTGAGAGTGTATATAAGATAAGTAGTACATTTGGGAAGAGTTGGAGGGAGGGAGACACGACAAGAAGAGATGTAGGAAAGCCCTACTAGTAACAAGCAGAGTGAAAAGCCTATTGGCTGTTGACACAAGCATTCTGGTGTTTGATTAACCACGAAACATAACGGCATGCACACAGTGAAGTACCTTACATTTCAACCAAGGCTCCAAGAAATACAGAAAAGGGTTAAGCCGTCGACGCCGCATCTCTGTGTACCTCTAAGGCATGTGGCTAATTCCCATCTCTGTGTTCGCTAACCCCTCTTCTCTTTCTAATATATTTTCGGGGTTTGTTCATACGCGTGTCATTCTGTCTCTTCATCCTTCAGCACGGTTGTTCAGGACTCTCATCAGAGCTTATATTAGCCTGTTATATCGCGTTCCTGTGGAATCCGACAGCTCATACGCGAATTCAGAATGAAATGTACACAGAAAATGTTGTTAATGTATAATTTGTATTATTGTTAAACGTTACATAAATGTAATGTAAATGTAATACTAATTAAGAAAGAGTGGATCATACCATGCTTGCCACCATTACCGACGTCGTAGATTATGATTTTTGGGATTTAGGGGTCTAAGTTTTTAAAATGCAAGTGCTGAACTTGTTTAACGTCTTTTTGTTTTAAACTGCGTAAAATTTATTTGTAATAGAGTTGAACATAACTTGCCAGTTATCTCTCTCCTGTGGGTTGATATTCGTGACTCTAGCGACTCGAGAACTGCTCGAGAATTGTCCATCCGTATATGTTTATTTACACCAACTACTGCACACAAATTACATATGTTCATTCTTTATACTCCTGCATGTTTCGGCTGACATTCTCAGCCTTCATCATACGTATGTAATTTGTGTGCAGTAGTTGGTGTAAATAAACTTACACGTGCATAACAACTGCACGGAGTATGTATAATATTATGTATATTGTCCATCCTTCTTCGTTGCTGGAACAATGTTATTTCATATTTACGTATTCGTCATACTGATGTTGTGTTTTCTTGTAGCCTCGTTACGTGAGTGTTTAAAATTCCACGATGGATGAAAGCTGTATCTAACTTGTAAAAATTCGTTCTACAATGGAACAGGAACCAACCAAATATTGCCAAGAGAAATTTTCGAATTTCGGTTAACTCACAGGAGATGTTCTTGAATGTTGACGTTGTTAAGAAGCTATTAATGTTGGGCGTTAGTACTAATTATGCCGTTATATACAGTTAATAGGTGGAATACGACTGTATATCTAGTGAAACAGTAAAAGAAATAGTGATACGTAGGCGATAGATCGTGGACTTACGCACTACAGCGTCGGCATAGCCCCCAACGCCTATAGGAGGTGTGTGACCTACAATACTCGTAATATATGCGACGCTGAATTCAACCCTGTATTTACATGCTTGTTTATCAGGTATCATAACTGTACACTGTAGTAAGATTTACAGTAAATCAATGTAAATTTGTGGAGCACGTTCACAGTAGACCCAGAAATTTTGTTGTTTGAGATCAAGAGGGGAGCTGTGAGGTCTGATATTGATATGAACCTTCTAAGTGTGTTCAGTGGTTCAACGAAGCCATTTGGCATTCCTGCTTTATGTTCTGGAGGTATCGGGCTCTGGTCTCGAATACGCGATCAGCTGCCTGTCTGACTCACCTCAGTAGTTCCAGCAGAAGTCTTCGTCGTGCTTTAAATATTCCACGAACCCATCACTCCACACGCTTTCCAATTGCTTATTCACAATCATCCTACCGCTCGACATAGCGGAAGATCATCGTGAAATAACCAAAGAACGGATCAACAAACTAGGCTCCGATGCGAATTTTATATATGGAAAATGAAATCAAATTGAACGGTCCTCTCTCGGATTGAAAATAATTGTGTAGCTATTCACTCTTCCTGATATATGTTTATTGCAATGTCGTCATCAACTTCTTCATCTACCTGTCTATCTCTGTGACTCTACAGGCCTGCGCAGCCAAGGCCCTCCCATTTTCAGAGTTTCTTGGTGTTCTTGTACACGTTTGATATGCCTGTTTTGGACGGAGATTGGGCCCGTCGCAACGTCACTGCTTATGCAAGACAACACAAAACAAAGAACGCACACATATATCATTGTCCCGAGTGGGACTCGGACCCACGATCCCAGTGTTCGAGCGGTACAGTGCAATGCACATCTTAGACCGCGCCACCTGCACTGCTATCGTCATTATGTCTGGAACTTGACAGGGAAATTTATGTCATTTCACAGGACGTATAGAAGGTGGCAGTTACATACATACCTGTGATGCAGTCAAACATGCGTTCGTCCATCATGTATCATTTGAACTTGCTGGCTGGGAGACTGCAGTGGGGTGGGTTTTGTAACGGGGGATGGCGGGTGACCTTGTCATGAGACAAATTTATGGTAATGGAATCGGGGTTGTTCTGTATCGTATACTCGTAGTGAATGCGTATGTTACATATTACGATGGTTGTTCGTAGGTTTAAAGTCTACGCGTTGTACTGGTTAGTTGCAACTTTCAACACATTGCGCCTTAATTGTGTTCGTAGTTTGAAATTAAAGACTAAAGACTTGTACTTCCTACATTATTATTATTATTATTATTATTATTATTATTATTATTATTATTATTGTGACGTGTATGTTACGTAGGCTGCGTTTCAAATGGATGTTTGCTCTCTGATATTCAACTGCAGCCTTGACGTTTGTGTCTCAGTCGTTCAGTCGTTTCAGTAGTCAAGCTCCCCATTACCTTATCTGCACAGCATCCCACTGGACTACCAGGATACACGGCATAACTGCCATACCTTAATCTCCTTCCTGCCCAACATACTGTTTGGCATAACCTGTTCACCTATCCCCCTGCACTGTTCCCCGAGCCACGCATAAACCCATTTTAACCCAGCATGAAGCCAACCGCTATAAAGGATTACCTCTATAGATAGATAATTACTAATTTTAGCCACCCATTCCCTTATCTCATCCTCCTGTAAAGCAGACCAATAGGAAAGCCACCGAGAAACACCGGGCTATAGTTCGGTGGCAAAGTGGATCCCCCCCCCCCCCTTCCCGCCCATATAAGTCCACCCAAGAGAAAGAGGGCCGACCTTGCACCATCTCTCTCTTCGCCCGCCTTTATTTACATAAATAGTCACCGCTCATGCAAATTACCCGCTGGACCAAGGCTTGGTTAGAGGAAAGAGGTTACCCCTTGGTATTAATTACCTCACCATGTATATTATACCCCCTCAGAATACACTTGGCGCCTAAACCACACCGAAGCCAAGGGGGTTGGTTTTTGGAAAGAGAGGTATGGAGGAACTAAAAAGTGAACACACAAATTCTCTATCCTCTTTCAAACCCCGTTCTCCTCCTGTTCTCCTGCTCCATGAGCTTTGGTTTTAATTACTTCTAATTAAATTTCAGTAATTACGTAATACATTTTTCTCCCATTTGGCACGGAACATCTCTCGCAAACCACTATTCCCTCCCCCGGCTTCTTCCCTCTGGTCCTGTCTCTCCTACGGGAAAGGGTTGTAGAGGAAAGGAGGAAAAGAGATGGTGGATGTGTTGAGTCTGCTGGTGGAAAGGAGCAGAAGTTTAAATTTAGTCTGTAGGCATCACAAAGTAATCTGAGGTTTGCTCAAGGCGGATAGAAGTGAGAACTGGCGAGGGCCGGACCCTGATGGGTTGGACACGTGGTTGGTTAGCTGATGGTTTCGTGGAGATTGCTTCTTTGTTTCTGTGTTGTGGAAGGTTGTAATTGTCTTTACTGTGATGCTGTCTTATGCGACGTGCTTCAGTGCTGCGGAGAGCAATCGGTTCGTGGGACACCAAGTGCAAGGACGGTTAAGCATCGTAGTTGGAAGTATAACAGTGTATTCTGTAGCGGTAATATCAACGAACTTCAGGGAAGAGAGTCATTCTTGAGAAGCTAATAGTGTCTGAAGTAATCGAGAAATTCCCCTCTTTTTATGGAACATGCAGCTTCATTACTTCGTTTATGGTGCACGCCACTTGTCGCTGCCCTGAGCCAGACGAACAGCGACCATGCCCTCCAATCCTACCTGTGTAGTTCTTTAAGATCCGTTTTCATATTAACCTCCCATTTATGGCTAGGTATTTCAGGTGGTCGCTTTCCTTCGGGTTATTCCAGCAAAACCTTGTATGTATTTCTCTTCCTTCCTTTACTTGGTAGTAGAAATTAAGATTAAAAATGTGTTCCTCGAAAGTTACAAAATCTTGTTTTGCTTATCATGATCACATGTTCTTCCGAGCGAGGCCGCAGTACCCATAAGTCCGGTAGAAGTGTCGGAATCCTGGAATTCGCTTCGGTATGAGTAAATGTTTCGCGGGACAGTTTCGAGGATAGCAAGCTTTCCCCGCTGGCGTTCATAACAACTTGTTCACTTACTTGCATGCCGCTCGCTCCCTACTCAACTGTGTGTGCCGCACCCGCCAGACAGACTTCCAGCTAACAAGGTGTTTAAACAAGGTGCTGGTAGGAAATAGGGAGGAAGGAATGCTCTTGACCGCTCAGCTTGACACTGCACAGAGAGAAAGGCAGTAAATCAGAAAGATCATACGTATACTTGAGCATTATATGTGGCAAAATTTCGGTATGAAAATAAACTTCGTTTGATTTATTTTTCTTTATTGTTTTTGCGACCCTTTTGGGTCACGTCTGTGCACTTTAAGCCCAAAAGTTTCCCGTCACCAAATAAGTTTGGGAAACTCTTGCCTATACTGTACTTCATTCAGGCACCATACTAGTTACCGCCAGCTCTGTGTGTTCACTATTGCACGAACGACTGTGCAATGTGGACCAAGATTTGTCCATTTCATGGCACGAAAGCTACCATTGCCACAACTCACATTTGCCAACAGACGTTTCAGTTTACGTCACAAAACATATAAAAGTGACATGCGCGAAACCTACACACACACACACACACACACACACGCACGCCTACGCACTGTCATGTGTCACTTTCTGCTGCTGAGTGAATGCTGTAATTTGTAACATGAATAAAAAATATCGCCTGGGGTCTCCTGTATATGACGTGTTAATATTCGGTTTATGGAATCCAATTGAATTCGATTTGACTGTCTTCCCTTTGTCACACTTTGCGCTTGAAGGGCTGAAAGAAACTGAATTCAAGAGCCGCCGCCACCGCTGCTGCTGCTGCTGCAGGTGGAGTTGTGCACAGTTTGAGGCCAGTGATATTATCTCATATTCACGTATATAACACATCATGGTATGAATTTATTTATTATATCGTATTAATTCATAAATATTAGAAGACCACTGTAACAAGCAGTGACGGTAATTTTTCAAAATCCTGTAGGGAATCTTAAATGAAAATACAGTGAAACCTGTCTTAAACGGAACCTGGGTGTAACGGAAATATTTGCAGTTCCATTGCTCTGGAGTTCCGGTGATCTATATGTTTAAGTACGTGTATTAAAACGGAACGATCGGAAAAAATTTCAGTTCTTTGCGATTCCGTTATAGGCAGTTTTAACCGTAAAGTGAAATCTGGATCACCTGAAAAGAATAGTTTTTTCAACCCAAAATAAAAATCGCAGAATGTCTTTATTTCATTCTGGAGTATCTCCAGTACTTTAGATGAACCCGTGGGCCCTTGTGCCATTCCAGGAGTGGGAGTCACCCCTACCCCGTGTTCTCCGGCATTTGCATACCCCTCTTCCTAACCTACGTACGGCGTTACCGGCACAGAATTCGCCGTCTCTGTCTTTTCGCCAGGAACAAGAACACGAAAAAGGTGTTACTCCTCGCCACACGGCTGCACGAGAGCGAAAATTAATGAAGCCGAGTCCACGTGATTTAGACACAGGAGAAAGACAGAAGGAAGTTTGAAATAACAATCTGGTCTCATCCTCACGACCTTAAATACGAGGGAAAAATGTACTGTGCAGTGGGACAAAAAACGTTACTTGTTCTGTGTCACGTTTGTTAGACAAAATGTTGTTCCGTGGAACCTTTCCGGTTCCGCAAGGAAATGCCATTACAGTATAAATTATTATTATTATTACATCATAATTGGTCCTGTGCTATTAAGCCGGCATATTAGGAAACTGAATTGAATTGGAATGAGTTGAATTAAATTTCACTTAATATAATTTGTATTTGACAGTTATTAATTTTTTAAGTGCTTTCTAATTATAGCAATGTTTGAATTACTACAATAACTAGATTTTGAACATGTTCTTTATGAAATCGCATAAAATTTTTAAAGTTTATTTTTCGTGTACCTGAAGGTTGTTTTTGTTTCTGAATATGTTAAACTGACGGTCCGGGGATCGAATCCCGGTGGGGGGCGAGATTTTCCGTACCCGTCCAGACCGGCCCTGGGGCTCACCCAGCCTCCTATGCATTGGGTACCGGGTCTCTTTCCCGGAGGTAAAGCGGCCGGGGCGTGGAGGTGACCACCCACCCTCATCTAGTGCCAGGGTTAAAGAAAGAATAGAGGTATACCTCTACTCCCCCTCTGGGCCTTCGTGGCCTCTTCTAGGGAGAAATTTACCTTTACCTTTATATGTTAAACTGAGTAACATTTTGATCGCACATTGTTGTTGTCCTAGTTTGTGGTATAGTTTTTAGCTTCATGTATAAGAACTTTATTAGGAGTTTCAAAAAAAATTTTCTGGTGTAAAAGGTTTCCGAGACCAAATTAAATTGGGATATACGGATGATTTCAGGCTTCCGCCTCGATGTTGATGAGATCTGCGTTCTTCTGGGATATTACGCTGCTTAATATCCCAGAAGAACGCAGATCTCACGGGATGTACGGTTTTATACCATGGCCATATTTCTGTACGTTGCAAGGATGTTGAGGTTTACTTAATTTCTCAATGTTTCAGTCGTGTAGCAGTCGTTCTGAGCAGAACACAACGTTTCGGATACTGGATAGTTCCGTCCTCAGGCGAAAAGGTGGCGAATCACATATTCAGTAGTGACCGAGAGAAAGGGCTATTCACAGTCTGTTGTCCAGTGTTTATAGTAGTCATTTATTACGTAGTCGTTTCTTGCGACAGGTCCATAGCCTCTTCCAAAGAGTACGATGTAGTGTTCGTCTTTCAAATTCCACTATCTTCTTTTTCCTTAAGGTAATTTAGTGTAGTATTATCGAAATTAAATTACCATTCGTTTATTTATTAAAATAAGTCAGAGAAAAAAGTGGTAAATGACAACAATTTTTGTTCTGAAGGTCCTGTTAATGAATGTTCTGCATATTGCTGAAATTATAATGTTAACTTCCGCTTGCACGTTGTGTCTTGTCTATACGCAATAACCGGTGAACTAATTTTTATTGAATTTCATATTGGGGTTATTTGCCCACTCATCCAGATTTTTTTTACATGGTGAAATTCCCCGCAGCAGATGCTACGGACGCACCGCAGCCTTAAGGCTTCTTGTGCAACCCTGTGATGAAGATGAAGATGAGCAGTTGTTTACCAAGTTGTACAAGTAATGGAGCACCAGCGGAATGAAATTGACAGGGGAAAACCGACAACTCGGAGAAAAACCTGTCCCAGTGCCACTTTGTCCACCACAAAGCCCACATGGACTGACCCGGGATCGAACCCGGGCCTCCGCTGTGGGAGGCCGGCGACTAACCGCCTGAGCAATGGCACGGCCTTATCCAGATTTTGGTTCAAATATTTATTGAAACAAACATTTTTCGAACAGAGGTCGTAGAGAAAAATGAAACCACTTTTATGTCCAGTACAACTTGTCCTTAAATCTTTCGGTTTTCGAAGAAAATGAACAAGACTTGTTGTACTATGCTTTCATTTCCTGGCTTGTGTATGTGGGTCAGTCAAAAAAAAAATTTTAATGACATATAATTTCGTAACTTTAGAACCTACACTGATACCCCCCCCCCCCCACATCCCCCCCTTTCAGATATACCGTCGTTGCCCTTTATTCGGCACCTGGCCATTTTTTGAGTCTTTCTGCCATGACGTGTCACTCATATAGCTGCTACTCACCACAGCATGTCGTCTTCTTGTGCCTACGCCTCTTCACTGTGACATTACATACACAGGTTTTACCGAGTACTTTTCAGCTCACATTCTTCGCCACTTCACATCCAGGCAACGTATACCATCAACTTCTGTTCAGCTCACATTTTCGCCTGTTCACATTGAGGCAACTTCTATAATTAGCTATTCAACTAATATTCTCTGCTACGTTACAGCGAGGCAGCAGACATAAGCAGCTATTTTACTTTGTGTTCACCGTGCTTCTTAGTATTAGTTTACACTCACTTAACCAACGATTGCACTATTATAATCAATTATCACTCACTAGTACCCTACATATATTTTGGCCCCCACTGTGGCCATCATCAGGGCCAAATTGTACAGCTCAAAGTGAAGTGTATATACAGGGCATACACAAAAGAATGGTGCGGTTTTAATAGTGAACACTATTAAAACCGCACCATTCTTTTGTGTATGCCCTGTATATAATAGGATACCCCTGATAATGGCCACAGTGGGGACCGAAACATATGTAGGGTACCAGTGAGTGATAATTGATTATAATAGTGCAATCGTTGGTTAAGTGAGTGTATACTAATAAGCAGCTATTGTTCAACACACGATTTGTGACGAAATGTAAAGTAACACCGTGATCGAATGTCGTAACTGTCGTGGCTAGGGACCGTACAGGGCTCTAAATGTAATGCTATGTGGAAGTATCTCTCAACCGATACATCGAGCAAGTGGGCTCAAGCGGTAACACTTTTGATCTGTATTGGGCGGCGTGGGGAGGTGGGAATAGACATGGACTGTCCTGATTGAGGTTTATGCGGCATTTCTTAGTTCTGTGTCTGTCTAGGCATTTTTCAGGATAGTGAACCTACTAAAATTAGGCCACGGCCACTTTTTTCAAAATCCCTTCCAATTTCTTATTCACCAAGTATCCTACCATTCACCTGTATAGCCTTATCAACTGATAGCATTCTTAAATAAATCGTAAATAAATTAACGGGCCACCCACATCTTATGCTCCGGCTCAAGATTTTTATTTAACGTTACTATTTCTGGAGAGCGTAGTTGTTAGTAAATAGTGACGCTTTCGTGTTTCTTAATCTCCGTTTAACAAATAGGTAGTTAGTGTTAAACGAAGTCCGATTAAGTACATGAAGGCTGTGTTTCTTCCCGTTACGTTACATGCATATAGCGCCTGTCTATATGCTTGTGGATAACATCTTCCTTCATGTAATTTTTATCCATAGTTAAAACTTCGAAAGTCAGTCCGAACTGTCGAAAGATAACGAGAGGTGGGAGCAGAAGAGGTGCGTGTTCCGAAAGGAGGCGTCTCGCTCTGAGAGCTGATGGAGTTTAAGAAGTCATGTTGTGCCGGGTTGCCGGCACTATTTTCCGGCTATCTTCTCGCTTGCCACAACCTCTGTCGTCATTTCCCTATGCTACCGAATTTTTCTTCCTGCCTGCCTTTCACTTTGGGAGGGACTCTGTCCGGCCACCGTCCTGTTCGGTTGTTCTTCGAAACTCTCTTCTCGGCTAGGGTTCTAACACATGTGTCGGCTTCAGTGACTGTGTGCCGCGGGTCTTGCTGGTGTTGCCCGGACTTCGGTGTTTCTTATGTTGGCTGATTGAGTTCTGGCAAAGCCATGCTGCCGTTTTATTGAGTTTGCTGTGAGGCTGGAGCCTTGCAGTCTTTGCTCGTGTATATAGCTAATGTGTGCAGTGGCAAGGTAACCTTATTATACGTGTATGTGCTTCTACTGAAAAAGTACAGTAGAACCCGGTTATAACGACATCGGTTAATACGACACCTCGTCTATTACGTCAGATATTCTGTGGTACCAATTAACTTCTCACTCTTAACCATAACGCTACACTACTCGGTTATAACAACAAACGTTTATAACGACACAAAATATTAAGTCCCCTTCATGACGTTATAACCGAGTTCGACTCTATTTTGATTATTATTCTTTAGAGTCATGTTATAATAAATGCATTGGTTTTTACTCAGTTCAAAATTTGTTTCCAGTTTGACTGTATTTGGTGGTATTTGCCCCCCGTCAGTGCTTCCACAAGCTTTTTGAGTGCTGTATTAGGTAGAAGGAGTTGGGCGCAGTCTGAATGTACATGTTACCGAAACTTGAATGTATTACAGAATATACACATGTAAAGCTAGCCAGGTTCATAAAGTAGTCCACCATTTTTGATTTTAACATTTTTGTATGTAAGTAACTTCAGTGGTTGATGTATAGGGTTTTGAAACATCGCGTCAGTCAAAAAGCCGCTCTGTGTCAGTGTACAGACTGCTGCTTTTGTTTGAAAGCCCCCGTCCTAACGAAACCTGTCACCACATCCACCAGTTGGGTTTTTGCCACATCAACATGCCACATTTCCCTCCCATCGTGGCTGTGGCAGTATGCACCTCTTTTTCTCCCGGCGGTGTCAATAGCAACTGCTGGCAGCAGTCCTGTCTTGGGGCCTCCCGAGGAGCCACACCAAGGTACCGTCGCTTGTTTCCTGCATCATTAATATGCATGCTTCCAGACACAGTTCAGCGCAAGGTGGAAATGGCTGTCCTGTCGCCGCAGTGGCGGAATGGTAGACCACGTATTGTTGATGTGGCGGATAGGCAGTGGAGAAATAGGTCCCACTATGTTACGCCGGAATATTGTCCAGGTGTGGTGAACAAATTACTCATTCAAATGTCAGAGGGTCTGAAATTTATAATGCACCGACTCACAAAATTGTAATGTCTTACGAAGACCTATACCTTATATGCTTTACATTGTGCTGTAGAAATGGTCTTAAATTATCCTTTATTACTACCAGGACGTCAAACGTTTTCCAGCAGTAACACCTGTTCTGTGTTTCTAAAATCGAAGAGGTGCTGTGAAGTTCGGAGCTGTCCCTCTGCACGCCATGAAGTCGTATGGAGGAGTGGATGTAGGCCTATAGCTCAGTTAATTCTTAACCTTGGGACTGTGTGGAGGTGAGCGGTCAGTTTCACGCCTCGGCCTCTTTACTCGCGGGAAAGATCCCCGGGTACCCATCAAATAGGAAGCTGCGTGGGTCCCAGAGCAGCTCCGGACGTTTTGGAGTACAGAAAAATGTCATGCCCCAGCCGGCAATCTCATCACGGCTTGTCGGTTTCCCAGCCCGTAGCCTGGGCAGTCTACCGACTGAGCTATCCCGGCCCCAAGATACGGTATTATCATTCTCAGTTATATGTTATGCACGAAGGTGTTTGAAAATAGCAGTTTAACCTCAAGCCAAGGCATCGCGCCAGTTGTGTCCCAACAAAGTTGGCCATTTTTCTTACATATCCCTGCAATTGTTAATATTTTATGCAGTAAAGGCTGTATGGCTGATTTATGTATACTGTCAATGGAAATAAAGCTTTAATTTAAATTTAAATGCAGTGAAGGCAACTGATGATCTTCGGGCCTTATGACCCGTTTAAATGATGGTGAGGACCACCGACGACACTAATTACTAAAACTGTATACGCCTGTGTGTGTATATAAGATACACAACGTCTCTTTCACCCGATACGCGCCTGTGCGTGTACCGGCACACATGTCAAAATTCGCAAATTTGGCGGTGCGTTATGCGTGTCGACCGTTCGAGTAACGGCAGAAATGTTCTAGAAAAACAGAGCGCTGTAGCATATACATACGTGCATACATACATACTTACATATACATATATGCATACGTACATTTATTCATAAATATATAAATAAATACGTACATACATACATACACTAATCCATTCACTCATACGTACATACATACATATGTACACTTATTCATTCATTCATTTATAAATAAATGAATACATACATACATACATACATACATACATACATACATACATACATACACTCATTCATTCACTCATTGATTCGTTCATTCAATCGTTATTCCTACTTACTTACATAGTCGTATATGTCGAGCAATTTAAATTTGCGGAGGGATGAGGCATATCTGTCTGCAGCACGGTGCTTATGTATGCCCTCACAATTCTCAGATGAAAGTGGAGCTAAGCATGGCACGTGACATTTCTTCATTGTCACAGACGACTTAACGGTTACCAGCATGTTTAGAGATATAATTAATTTGCTTTGTCCTGCCGAAGAAAGGGCTCAAGGAGGTAACATCGGCTGTACTGAATTTATTGAGGCCTAGATATAATCTATACCATTTTAAGATTTACTCCGACTATCACTAGAAGCACTAAAAAAAACTCGCAAACAGACGTTGTCGCGGTCGCTCTGAAAACCTTCAAAATGCGAGTCAGATTGCTTCACTGCGGAATTACCGGACAGGAATTCAGGAACCGGCGAAATGCTGGGGACCGTTTGCACGCTGTGCCCATATTAATGGACACTGCATATGAAACAGTTCACCCTAGTGTAGGTCTAAATGTTGACGTTAAAAATAACATGAATTTAATTGGATCGTTGGCTATCAAAATGCATGCTCGTATGTGCTTACGGCTGTGTATGTCGCTTGTCTGTCATAACTTTTCACTTTTTTTATTTCTTGTTTTAATTTTGCATATTGTGGGTGATTTCAAAAGGGTGTAATTGAGATGTAGACTCTAACTGCATTTTTCATCCAACATTGGAAAAGAAAGTGTTTAAAATGAAACCTTGAAATCCAAATGGAATGGACTCCTTGGGAAACCTGGCCACAGGTCCACGCCACGAAGGCGTACAAGAGGAGCAGAGGTATAGCTCTACTCATTTCATAGGGGGAGTACCGTACAAAATTGACCTTACACGAATAAGGTATGAGTATAAGAGCTAGGTTCAATTGGGGCAGGATAGAGTCCAATGGGCGGGCTGCTGTGAACACACAAATTAATTTTCGGGTTGTGTAAAAGACAGAGAATTAATTGTGTAGATAAGCGACCATTATATATTCAAAAAAGAACTCTCCTGTATGAAGTTAGCTGGACTTATAATAAATTCCTTTAACGAATTTTCAAAAACTAAAGGGCTCTAAATTACTCTAGATCATGGGCATCTAAACTTTTTATGGCAAAGCGCCACACCCATTATTTTGGGTTGGCTCGCGGGCCGTACTTTGAAGAATAACAATAAGCGGCATACCTAACCGCGTAAATTATTGTGTTATTTCTATAGTATATACATAATAATTTACAAACGTAGCCACGGGTTGCATAATACAACTTGGTGGGACGCGATTGGAGAACTGTGCTCTAGATTTAAAACAACAGCCAAACCCATCACTTTTCAGTGGCTGGTAATTTAATTATTTTTCGAATTGCACTAAGGCTCTTCTACCTATTTCATCGCTGACAAGTAGGCCTACTTCTGATTAAACCAAATTTTATGCGTTGCAGTGGCCCCCTTTGTGACACTTGGCAGGGGTCACGAATCTGCACCTGTCGCTCTTTACTTGCTAATGACGTGATTATTTTTCATTTAATGTTTAATAAATTTATCCCAAATGCTCAAATTAATAGTTATTACTGTGTTTGTTACTAATAATTGTGAATGATTTATTTGCTGGCTTGCTGTCTCAGACGGAAATTCTTGACTCACAGCTCTATCTTGGTTTGTTTTATTTATGGTTTCTTTAACGACTCTGCCAGTATCTCAGAGTAAGCTCACAAAATACCTAGTAGCAGGATGATTTAATGAGTTGTGAGTTAGAAAGAATGTGTAAGGAAACAGTTGTGATGTAATTGGGGGTAATATCCTGGAATTTGCCTGATGGGATGAGCGAAATTACGAAAACCCCGCCCCAGGATATTTGGTAACCGGCCCGAGGTTCGACTCGAATGCATCCGGTATATGAGTCAGATATGTTAACCGCTTTATTCAAATGCTCGGTGTTTACTTCATTAGAGAGAGAGTGATTACTAAATTGTGCAGATTACCTTAGTCATCAATTCATTAATTCTAGGACAGTTTCGAAAAAGTTGTTTTATAGGATACATAAGACTGTGTATGTGTGTGTATGTATGTATGTACGTATGTATGTATGTATGTATGTATGTATGCGCGTGCGCTTGCGTGTGCTCATGTATATGTGCTCTCAGTACTTCGTAAGTATTATTCCACCAGTACTTCATTCTGATAATTAATTCATCTTCCACCAACGCTATATAATCTTAACACCTGATACTGTCGTTAAAAACGTTTCTGTCTTCTGTCTGGGTGAGTGTATATCTGTTTCAACGAAGAACCTGGCCCACTGAAATGAAACTTTCTTTACTAATTGTGGTACGCCAACGGATTGAGCACTGGCGATGGCAACGGCACTTGTGACGTTTACTGTGACACTAAATTCCTTAATGTGTGGGTCTGAAACTTCTGTTAAGGTTTCTTTACATGAAACAACAAGATGGTGACCTTGTGCAACTTTTTCAGTTCCAGTACGTTAGCTGACGGACCGTTGTAGACATGACTGGGACAGTAGTCGCCTTTACGGATGAGGGAAACGGACAGAAGAAAAATGGATATACCTAAGTAGCGCTGTACACTGTGAGAATGAGGGGAGGGGGGAAAGAAGTGACGTACCACTTATCCGTGTTCGCTGTCCGCTGTTCGACCACGTTTAATTAACTTCAATTAGAAGTGTTTTTGAAAAGCTGATAGGTTATAGATTAAGAAATTGCCCGCGTTTTCTGGAATCCGGAATTTCATTACCGGATTGAAAATAGCCCCCTACTGGAGCATGTCGTGAGCCAGATGAATCCAGTCCAATATCATTATCCTTACCAAAGCAGTATCGTCCCGTCATGGCTTCCTACTACAACTGTTTGTGCATTTCTTATCTCTTTAATGCGTGCTAGATGTGCTGCCTATTTTGTGTCACTTGATTGTGTCACCACAGTGATGTTTGATGAAGCGTAAAATTTATGAACCTTTTTTTATTTTTCACCTTTTTCGTTCTCTTATTAATTTCTTCTCAGTTAAATACAGAGTAGGCGTACAAACGATGAAGCTCCCCATTTTGCAGTACTTTTCCATTTTTCTCTCGTTATGTCTCACAACAGCATATATTCTCTTCTGACTGCTCTCAAACACATTTACGTAGTTCATACAGGAATGTGAGAGACCAAATTAAACACACAACGTAAAGTAACAGTCTATTTTATTTAATATTTAGGTTGTTATATAGGTTACAAGAGACAAATTATTCTGACTGGATCGTATTAAACATTTCCTGAATTTAATGTGCTTGATCGCTGCGGCTGATTAAACTGTAGGAAGATTTAAATTCGTGATCTCTTGGTATGCGCATCATGCAGATAACTTTGGTAATACGCACAGAATATTATATTACACCTGCCTTGATATCCGTGGATCCCAGCTTGGTTCAATGTTTTCCAAAGCCTAACTGTGGCAAGCAGTAGGTGTTCCTTGATGGGGGATCGGACTGTTCCAATCGGTGAAGCGAACGGCCCGCTCACTGCACTAGGGATTGCGAGGCTTCTCCCTGATTTTTGCCAAATTTACTTCAGCAGTTACCAGTGCAAAGTGTTGTCACTGTCGTTGCAACAGTACTGTCCTCTTGGACACGTTTTCCATGCTGGTTTTTATTTAATTAACCCTATTTCTAGTGTATTAGTAGCGTATATTTACGCTGTAACTTCTAATTTCTACTGTTGACACATTACAGGACACATTTCGTCTACTGATCGTCTCAAACGCCATATAAGTTCAGTATTTCATTCCGTGTTTATAAGTGAGATATCTCTTGAGAGTCATGGAAATGTTTAACGAGATGCATGCTGCTTCACGTTTATGAATATTTATTAATTATTTTATTGTCCTAGTTTGCTTTGAGAGCAAAAGACGTGGCAGGAATTTGTTTTTAAATTTCGATTTTTCGTACTACTTCACGGCACTTCGCAGTTGAAAGAATTGCTAATAATACGCCTTCTGTTTTCTTATAGCTGTATTTCTGTGCGTGTACTTTTCAGTTAGCTAAGTGGAAATACAAAGCATAGTCATCATTCTGCATTTTCCAATTGGCCCTTCTCGGTTGAGCTCCCGAAGATACATTAAGACGATTTTTCTTCGGACACTTCCCCGTGCCGCACCTCTCCGCATCTGACCGCACGCGCTACGGTCCGTCATGCTGTTGTACCACCACCAACATTTCACGAAGTTTATCTTCTTTCTATTTGGTATTTTCCCCACACTTATGCCTCCGAACGTGGAAGTGTAAAAGGCGTGGAGAGAGGAAAGTGTATTACGTAATTTATTAAAACTGTGCATATATTTATCAGACTTTGTGACATTTGGGATACCTCAAATAGCCTGTGGCTAATTTTATGGTACGCTAATACCCAAATATTGTGACTTGTAGAAGTATTGAATTTTGCATTATCTACTTGTTGCACATAATAAAATACAAAATACCTCTTATCGTTGCCAAGAGGGCTTAGTCGATGCCATTGATTCCTTTTCGTGTCTTAGACCGCCATGTGATGTGTTTATATTTGTACCTTGAAGCGAAACCAGTCCGACGCTTATGAAATCACCGTAAGGAAAACAGACTAAGCCTCATGAATTCTTCGTGACTGCACTGAGAGACCCTAATTTATGTAACAGAGAAAAGGCGGCTCCTCTTTCCTCTTGACAGCATTCTCTCTTTCTCTTTATGAGGACAAGGGAGATTCTCTATCATCGAGAAGTAACATTTTCAAACGGAGCAATTCACAATAAAACAACCTGCCAAAAAACTACGCACGTTGAATGGTCCACATCTCTATTCGAAGCTTCGTCCTTCTTTCTTAAGGTTGTATTTATACACAAATAAGCATGTGTGCACTTAATTTCGTGAACTTATTTCTGTTGGCTAGTCGTTAATTTTCCCCACAATAACAGTGAATGGCACTGCCGCTCTAAGAACGGCTGAAGGTTAACGTTATTTTGTCTGTGTGCTTGCGCGCAAAGACCTAAGGGCCCGGAAGCAGATGTGCTCGTATTGTGCCGAGGAAGGTGGGTGACAGACAAGTACAGTTGTGCAATTCTGGCTTAGTATTCTGACTAACGTCAAATGTGGCTGTCGTTCTTGGCCATTTTCTGTTGGCGGCACTTTAATATCTAGCTAAAAGCATCTCGAACCTTTAATTACCCTGTGAAGTTCATTTGTAACTCTGTACCAATTAAATGAAGAACTTCTGCATTTTGCAACACAGCATATTCATGCGTTCATTTGATTCTCATAATAGATATCTGCTACTATCCCAAACGGCATTAACCGATTGGTCTTCATAATGGACAAGGGCTGTGTTCTGTGTACGGTACGCACTGAACTTTTATGTATAACTTACACGAATTCAAGCCTCAAAATGTAGTATTGTACAGTTCTATGGGCATATGGGGGGTCTGTAAAGTATAAGCTTTTTCAGAAAGATTCTTTCCTTATGTTTTTAAATTTGTTGCTGGCGGACGCACTACAAGTGGGGCCGTATGTAGCCCAACAGATAAGTTCTATGCATGCAGACAACAAAAGTTAAAGAAGGAACAGGAGCGCAGGTCAGTGCGTGACGAAACATGTCTGAGTACCCGGTTATTGTTACTGCAGTTTGTGAACTTTTGGCAAAACGCAGATAACACATTCGAACGGGAAGTGAGCCTGCAGTCTTGAACTAATACCGGTACAGAAATACTCGACTGGAATTCACCTGTCGAAATTTTGAAGACTTTTCTATGAATGTGTTAGATTTATGGACCATGTATTAAAATCTAGCACCTAATCGGGTAGGCAGCTACATACTTTATTTTCACACTTTCACTGCCCATATGAAGTATTCGAGATATGGGTAAACAGTAGGCCTACGTAAGAGAGAGCTCGATAAAAAAGCAAACCTGGATGTGAGAGATGGTTGAAGAGAAGGCTTGCATGCGGTAGGTGAGTACGGAGCAGGCCTTGTGATAGAGTTGGGTAAAGAGAAGGCCTGAATGAGGGATGGATGAAGAGCAGCGTGCATGCAAGGGATATGCAAAGAGCAGGCCTTTGTGATAGAGTTGGGTAAAGAGAAGGCCTGAATGAGGGTTGGATGAAGAGCAGCGTGCATGCAAGGGATATGCAAAGAGCAGGCCTTTGTGATAGAGTTGGGTAAAGAGAAGGCCTGAATGAGGGTTGGATGAAGAGCAGCGTGCATGCAAGGGATATGCAAAGAGCAGGCCTTTGTGATAGAGTTGGGTAAAGAGAAGGCCTGAATGAGGGTTGGATGAAGAGCAGCGTGCATGCAAGGGATATGCAAAGAGCAGGCCTTTGTGATAGAGTTGGGTAAAGAGAAGGCCTGAATGAGGGATGGATGAAGAGCAGCGTGCATGCAAGGGATATGCAAAGAGCAGGCCTTTGTGATAGAGTTGGGTAAAGAGAAGGCCTGAATGAGGGATGGATGAAGAGCAGCGTGCACGCAAGGGATATGCAAAGAGCAGGCCTTCGTGTGAGGTAACATTAGCTGATCAAATGCTGACTGAAGATGGTAGTTGCCGCGCACCCATGGGCCGCCCAGACATCAAATTCAGCGGCAGTGATTATAGTAAACATTGTGATCGTTGAAGAGTCATTGGTGATTCCTGTATGCGTTTTATGGCTGAGAGTGACATGTACATGTGAATTACGGACTACATTTACCAAAAATCCCGTTCCCAGCTGGGGCCCACGCGAATGTAAACGTCTTGTGATGAGTCGTTGGAAGAAGATACGTTTCGTATAAATGTTTGTACTTATAAATTGCCTGTGTACATTTATTACTGCCTTTTAACGTTTGATATGGGACGGGATAGCGTAGTATAGCGACTGGCTAATGGCTGGACGGTCCGGCGATCGGATCCCGGTAGGGGCGACATTTTCCGCACCCATCCAAACCGGTACTGGGGCCCACTAAGCCTCCTGTACAATGGGTAGCGGGTGTCTTTCTTGGGGTAAAGTGGCCGGGGCGTGGCTTTGACCACCCACCCACATCTAGTGCCTGGTTGAAGAAAGATCGGAGCTATACCTCTACTCCCCCTGTGGCCCTTCATGGCCTCTTCTAGGGTAAACTTTATCTTTACCCTTTTTTGAACGTGTGATACGTTGAGAATGTCTAAATAACGGAATTTCAGCTAGTAGAATCACGACTCAGCGTTATTAAAACTTAATTTAGGCCGTCAAGTGAAATGGCCATTAAAACGAGTCGCACTAAACCATATCCGAAAGAACTTGACATACTTGACAGAACTGAATGTTAACTACAGTACCGAGGTCTGTCGAAACCGGCCTGGCACGTTAGGTTCTGTTTCATGTCGAAATTGTTACTTTATGTTCAGCAAGGTGGGCCGAGATGTAGACAGAATCTTGTAAGATGAAACATTGTAGAATTTTCAAAATCACCGAGTCACCCGACTGTTCTTTCGTTCTGAAGCGTGTTTGCTAATTGTGAGTTAATATAAAGTGTAACTGTTGCTGTGGAATTCCACGATTTATTTCCTACTGTCGCCATCGTTTTTAATGAAGATTCTTTTAGTGATGTGAAATTTTCTGGCACCATTACTGAATTTCTTTACTAACCGAAACAGTAAACAGTTTTATTTTACGAAGGTGATGAAGCGCTTTTTGATAAATGGGATGGCGAAGAGATTAAACCAACTCCAAATGAACATGGTGGTTTGTACTTTTTTCCCTTCTCACTAAGGCATCTCTTCATATCTCCAGTCTGTCCTATATGAATTCACACTGAACAAAGACTCCAAACATGTCAGAGCGGGACTGCGAACCACACGAACTAACACACTCCATATGATATCATTTTTGGCCTCATATCTCATCCTATTCTTTTTTTCTTTTAAGCATCTCACCCACCCACCGCTCCTTGTGGAAGCCATGGCAATTGTCACAGTACCATCATTTCTTCTGAAACCAGCCCCCCCCCCCCCCCAACACTTGAAGACAAGTTAGCGAATGAAAACGTTCCTCACCTCCCCGCTCCCAACTGTGTCACGTGTCTTGCGTTTGTGGGGTCACAACAATAGAACTTAAAGAATGAGGAGAAAGCCCTATTCTGTATGTGTAGGTTGCCTATGTCTTCTTTTTACCCCTCTCGGCCTTCCTTCTTCAATAAAGGAATGAAAGCCGGATCCCAGCAGGGTCTCTTCCGTGATAAGGGGTGAGAAAATGTAACTGTTGTCTTATTGTGACAGGTTTTGTTTAAATTACGGCGCTGACTGGCGTTTACAGAAACTGTAAATTGCAGTTATTTGGATGTACAGATAGAGTGATCAAGTGATGTCACGTTTTCAGAAAATCATTAAAACTGCGTAAAGAATTTCACGGTATACGACGACTTGTCTGGGCGACCTTGCCTGGTTTTCTTATTCAAGTTGATGGTATATAATTTAAATTGGAAGTGATGACTGTCGTGAAGATTTCATGTTGACACACAAAGCATCTGTAATGTTATATCATTCCACTCTTTTGTCCATAAAGCAAGCACTATTATTATTCATACCTCACCACGGAAGTTCTCGGACTTGTGTACAGGCATCAAGTGTTTAAGTAAGCAGATTTTCACTGTTCCCATTCATCGGGTGCGATTGCTCCTATAGTCAAACCTGAAACATGTGACGTTGCATACCAACTGAAGAAGAGGAAGATCTTGCGGCCGCACATACAGATACAGAAAACACAGTCACTCGAAATCACCTGTTTGAGTTCCCTATCCTCTCTGCTTGATTCTTATTCTGTCTTTAGGGGAAAAATGCATGCTACGAACTGGATACCTTGCATAGGAACATCAGATCTTTCTGCTCAATATTTGGTCATTTTTTTGTTAATCTTAATTATTGTGGCCTCTCACCAGACCATGTACTCGATATCTGCATTACCGCAGCATGAAATGCAAACAAAATGTAATTTCCATTAAATATGGACATGACACAAGGCTGCTTATTATTATTATTATTATTATTGTTATTATTATCATCATCATCATCATCATCACACATTAATCACTAGTCATTAAAAAGTGTAGTTATATATGAAATACGACTCTTAGTTTATTTCAGCAGTAATAGAATTCAAACTAGCCTGCGAGTGGCTGTAATTTGCGGGCGGCAAGGTTCGTCACATGGTGAGTGTTAAACCTGTCATCGTCCGTCACTAGTTGTTACTTGTAGCATTTTCTTTCCTTCGCGGCTTTCACAACTTAAGTATTTGTTTGTAACTGAAAAAAAGTTTGTGTACTGTTGTGAGTTAACTGTTGTGAAAGAAATTATAGTAAAAGCAGAAATCATGTCAGAACAACCACATCCGCCCTACTCCTTTCTTGAAACTACTGTTACAAACATAGACTTCTAGCGAACCTTTCTGACGATGGTATATTGCAATAGACGTCACTGGTGTTTGTGGCATTGTCCATAGTCTGAGGCTAAAAAAATTCACAGCGTTTCTGGGAATAGATCTGTCTCCATCTTCAGGTGGAAAGCCGGGAGGGAGAACCTACTCTTTTGGGCCTCTGAGAAATAGCTAGCCTCTGTCACTAGACCTCAAGACGGAGACAGATCGAGTCTGCGAAACGCTATGCGGATTTTAGTCCCAGACGATAGACAGTGTCCAAAATACCAGCTACGTCTACCTCGTAAAGGTACAGGTAAAGTTCTCCCTAGAACAGGCCATGAAGGCCCAGAGGGGGAATAGAGGTACAGCTCTACTCTTTCTTTAACTCTGGCACTAGATGGGGGTGGGTGGTCAACTCCACGCCCCGGCCGCTTTACTCCCAAGAAAGAGACCCGGTACATACATACATAGGTACTTATTTACGTATATTCAAACTTCGCCACTCAGTAACACTGTGAACTGAACGGTAACGCGAGCTGATTCCATCACTCATTCGCAAGCTGCCACAGGCCTACTTTTCTTCTTGTGAAGAGTCTGCACCACCAGGGACAATAGTCTGATAGTGCCACATGCCAATGCAATACACATCAGTACATTTACAGATGTTGACACTCTTATAAAATGATATAGATTTACTCTCTTTTGGCCGATGAGGGGGAAGTCGCGGGCTGCAGGTTTTAAGATTAAAGTGTCTTGAAAATATTCTCTTTAGTGGCTTTTATTGTTGCTGCTGGTCATCCCTGATAGCATTGCATGAGGTGGCCATTGAGGCTATTGTTCGGCCGTGAAATAACAGGATGATGTGTTGGGTTATGGTGAGGGGAAGTCTGGGGCGGGGGAGATCATATTGCACCTTCTTGTGCTCCAGCACTGGGCCTATATTGAAAGCAATGGTAGGAGCATCCAGTAACTTGAACTTTAACTGAAGATGGTGTTAGTTTTAGTTGCTTTTATGTAATATGTTAGCATCAAAATCGTAGAATATGATTCGGTGTTTGAAACCAGCTTACACAAGATGCCAGTTTGCTTGTCGTAATGTAATTTACACTTACAACTAGCAGTAGGCCTATCATTTTTTTGGCTATATAACATTTGTAACATCAATATGACAAGAACGATGACTGTTCAGTAGGATTCCTTATTAGATACGTACTAAATCAACAACCATGAGGACATTTATGCAATCAGCACAGAAAAGAAATAAAGACAAATTATTATTAGACCCTGCATACACTAAACAAATGTACAGGCTGTCCTGTAACATGCCAAGCAGGCACTGGAGATAGAGGTGTAGCTCCACCCAATTTCAACCTCGGCGCTAGAACGTAGTGGGTGGTTAGTACCACATTCCGGCCGCTCTGCCCCCGAGAAAGAGACCCAGTATCCGTTCTACATAAGGCTGGGTGGGCCTCAGGGCCAGTCTGGGTGGGTCCAGAAAATCTCGCGCCCACCGGGTTCGAACACTCGTCCGCCCAGCTCGTAGAGGATAGGTATACCGACTACGCTATTCCTGCAGCCACACGTGTGAATATGTAATCAAAATAAGAAATAGCATGCAACAAAATTTTCTAAAGTCTGGGATAACTTGTTGCCTTGCACTACGTCAAAAAGAGACACAGAAGTGCTATTAAAAAGAAAATGGAATCGACATGTTAGAAAACACAAGCTTCAAACGAATGTCATGATAATAATTATTACTCTAGGGTAATTGGAAAGGGTTAAATACACAGCAACACAAAAACATCGTAACGTATTAATCGCTACTCGTCTTATCACTGTTATGAAGACTATGTTATTCTAGTACGTGACACCCTATGCTTTGGCAGACAGTAGCAATGTTTCAAAGGAATCTGCTGCCTCCATCTTTAGGATGGAATTTGGAGCAGGTTATTCCGAAGACAGAGCTTTCAAGACAGTTTGTCGCCTTCCAAACTGTAGTCTGCGACTCTTCCTATGTCGGTCATGATAGAGCTGGTAAAATTGTATTATTTTTACATAGATGTCAAGAGTCTGAAGAGCTGTGCTTTACAGTCTTCATGTGGAACTATTAGATTATTTTCTGCCGTTGTGTAGACGGATCCCAAGAGAAGAAACACAACAGCCTTCTAATAACTGTTGAGGACGACATTTTTCTTTCGCCACAAAAGTTCACTAAGTAATCGAATGGCAAATGCGTGACGTGGGTACGAAAGGAAGTACCTGTGCATGTGTCTGCACATGTGAAGACAGTTATTTCATGAGAACGTCAGAGCCCATATCACCACTTCCGTCTACGTTTCATGATGATGTTAAGACTGTAGCTGTCTAAACCACCAACCGATGAATTGCGGCAGGATGTCTGGCCTCATCTGAGTGACACGTCAGATTTTGTCACTTCGGCGCTCAGAGTACCTGAAATGTTTTTTGCGAATAAGAATGGATTCTTTGGTCGTCTGTACGTTGAGGCAAATGAGCCCGACAGGAGACTGGAAGCTTAGAAGTCACACTCCTCTTTGTGTCAATACATGTGTCGTATGCGGATCCCAGTGGCCGCGCGGTCTAAGGCGTGGGTCTACAGCCGCTCGCTTGCTGGGATTGCGGTTTCGAATCCTGCCGGGGGCATTGATGTCTGTCTCTTGTGAGTGTTGTCAGGTAGAAGTCTCAGCGTCGGGCTGATTACTCGTCCAGAGGATTCCTACCGAATGTTGTGTGTCTGAGTGTGATCGTGAAGCCTCGAAAATGAGGAGGTCCTGACCCTGTAGGGGATGTTGCGCCATGAAAAAAAAAAGTGTCCTTTATATTCATTACCATGCAATAATTTAGAAAGTGTGTTTGACATAAAAGTGCATTATGCACTGAACCAGGAAGTTCTTATTAGTTCCTTATTCTTAATTCGATAGCATTGTCGTCTGAATTGTCTGAAAACTTGGCCGTGTGATTAAGTCTACCTACTGTTGAGATCATTAAGTCATAACATCTGATATCTGCAACTTGAATTTATCATCAACAAACTTTCCCAGTACCTTTCACCCCTCCTCTGCGTAGAATAACTGCTCTATCTTATTTTTAATTCTCTATAACCATTTTCTCTGCAAGTGTGGAAACTTTACTTGAAAATGATTCATGCAGTGGAGGCTTGTGCATCACACACTCTTAGTTTATTTCATCAGTTTGAAGTATGAGGTGAAGCAATCCCTGTACGGGGCTGGACAGGCCCTGCGGGTTCCTGGAGGTTGAGACTCCCAGATTTCAAGACAATCGGCACATGAAGGTAGTAAGGTTGTCAACCTTACGCACCGGCCGCCTTTACCCCCCAGGAAATATTCCTGGTACTCATTTCTGTTAGAGGCTGAGTCGACCTCGATAATCGAACCCGCGACCTTCCGGCTTATAGCACAGTGCTTCAACCAACTGCACCACCGCTTGCCGCTTGAAGTATGAGGTTCTGAGCTTAATTGCCCGTTCTTGAACATTACAGATGTCATGGCTTTCTTCAGGACTCCGTCATTCCAGTTGTATGAGTTGTATAACCTAGAATGATAGGTATACCCCGACTACGCCGAATGATTTTGTGGCTTTTTTTTGCGAGATAAGGAACTGTGCATTCAACAGAACGTGTGGGTATGAACCCTTACTGTTCTGTTTACTGGACACAGAACAGCGCTGTTGCTGGATAGATAGGCCTAACCACTGGCGTTGGTTGGGATGTAAGGTGATCGTGAAGATGTGGAAGTGGTCGTGGCTGTAAACAGCAGGTGAAGAGGAAATGCGTCAATTCTAGGGAAGGGAAAAAGTAATTTGATTTCTTCACAGCGTCGAGACGGCCTGTCGGGCCCACTGAGACTTCTTTGTGATGGATGTAATGCGGCCTAGACGTGAATTCGAACACTTCCCTCCACCTATTGCCGAAGTTAAAAATGAGTGGATGTATACCTCCATATATCCATACATCTTCGTAGCGTGCTGCGTCATTAATCACAGAAAAATAACTTTACCAACATGGTACAGAACATTCGGGTCTTTTACCAGCTGAGCAACTCGTAATTTTTAAGACCCCGCACCATACATTTAGTTGGTTCTGTTATTACTATCATTGTCATTATTTTCGCTACGTCCAGCTCGCAGCCGCCACTGTCTGCCATGAACTTTATACACAAGAGTCCCGGTTGCGGGGAATAAATCAGGTTTATGTACGTGTGAGGGAAGGTGCGCACTCGACGATAACGCTAAATGAAGGAACAATTTCCGCTACTAGAAGTGCCTTTTCCCGCCACCACCGTCGTCTTCTTCGTAAAGCTTGCAAGTAAACTAACGTTGTTCCCAAAAATATTAGCACCTCTTCGTGAGCTCCCCTCCTTCTTCGTTGTTCTCTCTCTTTCTTACCTCCATCATCGTATATTTCTCCATCCGTGTCTGTTAAGACAAGGAAGATTTTCGTTCTCTTACCCCTTCACCCCTCTCGTCCGCCCAAAAGTTTCCTGCCCCTTGCTGTAATACTCTCATATACGTTCCCTTAAGAAAACTTCAAGTTTAATAAAGTTTCGCCTACCTTTAAAATGTTATCTTTTAGGCTGCGCGTTGACAATCTACTGCAGGAGACTAGCAACGGGAAAGTGTATATTTTGCCAACAATATTTACTCTGCACATAGGTTACCGACTTTTCATTGCCAAATGTTGGCCTGTGCAAGAATGTTGATATGTCCGTGCTGTGTTTGCGTGAGAGAGAGAGAGAGAGAGAGAGAGACAGAAATTGCTTTCTGAGATCTTCGCTGTTTTGGGATTTTACGCAGCGTCGGTTGGTAGTTAGTTACCGATGTTTCGGGAAAACCTGTTGCTCCCATTTTCAAGGGTTAAGCAGTCCAAGGAGACCCTTCAAGATGGGACCGACAGCTTGTCCCGAAACGTTGGTAAATGCCATTCTATGCTCCGTAAAATCCCAGAAGAGTGAAGATCTCATTTTACACCGCGGTGGAAGCCTGAAATCACGCAAATAGTTTTCTGTTATTAAAATAGTCAATTTCAGTACCGCCGACACAAAACCTGTTACTCTTCTTCTTTCCGTCACATTTAGCTGAATTTGCAATTTTTAAACAGATTTACACAAGATTTGTCTGGATCTCCATCTCCGATTAAGTGGCTTCTCCAAAGATGTATATGTTTTTCTTTTTTAAGTAGACTTGTGTGTAATGTACGTTAACCTCTAAACATGTAAGCGGTTACGGAAAGGAGCATGTCATGTGTTCATGCCCTTTGGTACTTATTAATTCGGTTTAGTCAGAAGAGCCCCTCCTGTCCTGAAAATTGTCAGCGTAACAAAATTATTTACTTAACTAGATTGTCAACAAAGTATGCAATATTGTCTTGTTCACAGTTACGGTAATCACTTGCAGCACGTGTCCCTACGTAATTCATCACTGTGCAAGCTGATGGAAGAGGGTCTCTGTCACCTACGAGTACTGACCGAGTACATACAGAACTAAACAAATTTGGAATTCAGAAAAATGTCTCTGCAAAGTAGGAATTCTCAGTTGCTAAGGAGCTTCTCGGACAATTACATGATATCTAAGAGACCCAATGCTTCTAACAATACGTAATTCAAATCAACTTCTTAATAAGTACAAGCTGTTACAAATTATTTATTCCCAGATATAAGTACAAAGCTAAAAAATTAGGTATTCACTGAATCTTGGTTGGCCACAAGGCTAAATCAAATAACTTATTCACTGCCACATAAGTACGATTTCAAATGGAATTAGACATTAATTGACGAATAAGGACTAAGCCAAAGGTGCACAAATTTTCCAAAAATATAGGAGCCACTTCAGAAGTCTAGTCACCAGAAGGGTGACATGAGGCAAGTTTCATACTGAGGATCCAGCACCAGAAAAATATAGTCGCCACGGCGACGTGGCGCCCAGGATTTGTACACCCCTGTACTAAGCTGTGATAAATTAAATAAGATATTTTCACTGAAACGTACGTGCAAAGCTAAGTGGAATGTGTTATTTACTGGCACATAAGTACAAATCTAAATGGAATGTGATATTTACTGACACATATGTACAAATCTAAATGGAATGTGATATTTACTGGCACATGAGTACAAAGCTAAGTGGAATGTGATATTCACTGACACATAAGTACAAATCTAAATGGCATGTGATATTTACTGACACATAAGTACAAAGCTAAGTGGAATGTGATATTTACTGGCACATGAGTACAGAGCTAAATGGAATGTGATATTTACTGACACATAAGTGCAAAGCTAAGTGGAATGTGATATTTACTGGCACATGAGTACAGAGCTAAATGGAATGTGATATTTACTGACACATAAGTACAAAGCTAAGTGGAATGTGATATTTACTGGCACATGAGTACAGAGCTAAATGGAATATTATATTTACTGGCACATAAATACAGAGATAAATGGAATGTGATATTTACTGACACATAAGTACAAAGCTAAATGGAATGTGTTATTTACTGGCACATAAGTACAGAGCTAATTGAAGTGAGATATTCACCGATCCTTCAGTGCAAAGCTAATAGTATGAATCGTGCTATGTCTGTTGTACCATGACATCTAAATATTAATGAAATCGAGTTAGATAAATATTGATCGTCTTCGCGCCGATTCTGTTTGTTCCCGCGTAATTTTCAAAAGAAAGATTTTTTCTTAGGTATACACTTTACAATAACATCAGTACCCCATAAATATCCCGACCCATCGTAAAGCAGAGACCGTAAAAGTCACCATAATTCATACATATTTCAGTATCCGTTCACAGAGCCGATACAACATTAGGCGTATTTATCGAAGCCATTATCGGTACCTCGCATATTGTATAGCCATGAGATGTGAAAATAGTGGGCCGGTGGAAGAGTTGAAGGCGCAGGAGTTATTGTTAAACGTGTTTGGTGGTGTGAGACGGATATAACCGTAAAAAGTGGAGGGCTTCACCTAAAGCGTGTTATCGTTTCTTCGCTCGGGAAGCAAAGTCATCGGCAAGTTGTAATTATTATAAGTGAGCCAGTTCCTATGACAGTAGACCGTAACTCGTTTTGCCTCCAGAGGGAGTGGAACCAGAAAATTGCCCGTTATCTCTAAGAAGCAAAGGTGAGCGCTTAGAAAAGGAAGTCCTGGTATACAGTGTCACTGTAACCTCTGAAGCCATTGGTGTGTTTTATCACTGACGATGATAGCTCTGCTCCACAGGATTCTTGTACTTGATGCAGAAGGCAGGATGAGACACATGGTGTGCCGCAAAGGAAGGCAGAGGTTTGCACAGTTAAGTTTCGGTAATTTATTCGTATGGGACTTTGTACCTTGGATATGTTCTTGATGTCAGCACACACCTACCAGACTACACGGTGTCATAACCCAGATGACCATAGTATAAACTGGTTGGGAATTTGTAATGCTGGTATTTCACAAAGATTATGTTCGTGGAACCATTTCAGTCTAAAAAC
Organism: Reticulitermes speratus; assembly: GCA_021186555.1. NCBI lineage: Eukaryota > Metazoa > Arthropoda > Insecta > Blattodea > Rhinotermitidae > Reticulitermes > Reticulitermes speratus. The sequence continues at coordinate 29,856,453 of JAJKFL010000003.1, read as the reverse complement.
CAGATCCTTACTGATCTTACTCCAAAGAAAAATACATTGTTGGAGGAGTTCAAGACGCCTGCGTTACTCCAGAGGTTTCAAGTGTACAGTAAGATTATCAAAAATCAGGAAGTAATAATGATATAGTTTAATGATTCATTGTATGCGTGATTTTCTCTAATGCAGATTTCCGTTTCGTTAAATTTGTTAGCAGCCTACTTCTTCAAACTTTGGCTTCGTTCCCATATTTGTAGTTGTTAACATTTACTTGTGGTTATGAAACGTATTATGTGGAATTTGTGGCCGTGGTATGATTACTTTCTATTGAAACTTCCATTATCCTGGTAATCGTGAAGAAGCCGAAAGCAAAATGCAGACTTCACTCGGCCATCATGTTACTTTACATTCTAAAAAAGAGAAACTTAACAACAGTTTCATATTTTGCAAGACTGTATTAATGTGCCATGAAAGATGTCACAATCCTGAAATTAGTACCGTTAGGTCTGTTGCATCGAGTGTCTATTCTACCTTGGGGATTCACACAGCTGCTATGTTGATATTTTGATGGCGGGAAATAAATAGGGCCTACGAAGCATGGGTGGGCGGCCTCATGTAGCATTACATTCAAGCCAAGTTTGAAGATTCAAGTCTCCTGTAATTTTACACCGTGCCGACTGGTAAGTAGTTACATAAGTTTTATCTTTAGTATCAGACAACCATTGTACTGCTTGACCAGTTGGCACTGCTTAACATAGCAGAAGACTTGAATCTTCAGAACCTCGAGTCTTGCATCTATCACTCTGTTCTAAAGCTATTGGAAGGAGTGAGTGCAGATGCATAGTATTTGCCTAACATAAGCATACTCTTTAGTCTACCGTAAGTCTAATCTTCAGCCTAAAATAATCCTATCGCTTTACCCTACCGTAAGCCTATCTCTCTAGCCTACCATAAGCCTATCTCTTCGTATAAAATAAGGCATGCTTGTTAAAACAGATTATTTAACAAGAGGTGAAGAATATAATCCAAAAGTGATAGTTGGTGAATTGCTTAAGTGCCAGCTAGTGCAAAATGAAACCTTACAGATTTTTTTGTTGTTAACATTTGCTCGTTACTAATAGAGTCAGTTTAGCTTATGTATTTTTCCGCGGACACGCCTTCATAGGCGCTAAAGTCACGGCAACTTTACGAACGTGTTATTGCGGTATTACTTTCCTTGCTTTAGTCGATGCATAAGGCTCACTACTCGCTTCCATCTGGTGTCTAGATAAAGAATACGTGGAGCTCTACCTCTATTCCCCCAAAGGTCATCATTGCGTGCACAGGGTCTTCATCCCGAATCTTGTTTTTTTTCGGTGCGATGAAAGCTTAAGGGGTATAAAAAATTGTATTTAATCTGTAATATTTAACATTTGTCATGTCGTAAGTTATGTAACGGTTTTATTTCATGTTGGAAATGAAAACATTCCCTGTGAACAAAGTGGTCTGGTGATGGTTGACTCTCTGTTCAGGAGTATTTTTATTTTCTCCAAAATAGTGGAAGTCAGCACGCTGCACTGACACTTGAAGCTGTTTCGTGCGTTATGACAACTCGCGTGCACAGGGGTCTTCTCATGGTTCAAGCGGTTAGTCGTCGCCTTTCATTACCGAAACTCGGATTCGATCGCAAATTATTCCGTGTGGGATTCGTGAACGTCAGAGTGGCAATGGGACAAGGTTTTCTCCGAATACTGAGGTTTTCTTCCGGCAGTATCTTTCCAACAATGCTCCGTACTTATGTTTGTCATCTGCCTCCACCGCTGTATAATCTCAGCCATTGACAGCGCTGTTAAATAAAACATCCCTCTTTCTCTCTGTCTCACACACGCACGCACATGTGCACACGAACAGTGCACAGAGGATGAGTAAAGATGCTCATGTGCCAAGGTGTAATGTTTGGAGACCACATAGGCTGGAAACTTGAGATCTTTATCGAAATCAGTTGTAAACTCATGGGAAGTTTTCTGTTGAGCACTCCATGTAGGCATATGGGGGAAGGTAATCGTAGCTCCCTTTATTCTTAACCTCGGCACAAGTTGGAGGTCGGTAGTTAGCTTCACGCCTCGGCCGCTTACCCGTTTTACCCTAGAGGAAATCGCCCCCCCCCCCCCTTCAGTACCCATTGGGAGGCCGAGCGGGCCCCATAGCCGGTCTGAACGCAAGTTTGTGTTGCGAAAAATATTTTGCAACTATCCTTTTTTGTCTGAGAGACTTTACAAAAATCGCTCTTAATGTGGCTTGTACTAAATTTGCCAGCTTGTATTTTTGATCGCTTAATTTTAGGTACACTCAACTTGTTACAGTACGGAACTAGCCTTTACTATTTTAATCTCCTTTAAAGTACGTAAATCTGAATCGCTCTCTCTTAACGAAGTGAATCTTTTAACATCTTCTGACTTAAGCAACTGCGGTCCTGTTATGGCTCGTAAGTGTCCCCTCGTCTATTAGCTGAACATGTAAAGTTCTAAAACTCATGTAGAAACCAATTAGCGAAAGTTGTACAAAATATATGCATCTTGAAATACCTTATAGGCTAATGAATACCCTCATAACTAAGGTTATCTTTCGAAAATCAGTACCGTTTGAGTTTGGAGCGAAAGTTTAACCTCTTTATATGTATAAAGAGATTTAAAGTCACCGCAACCACTTTCAAACGTTGTTCTTCTTACTAGTATCTCTTTATTCCTAACACAGAAAGAGGGGATAAAAACAGAGAAAGAAAGCAGAAAGAGGGGCGATGACTTGGCCCCCCTCCCCTGCTTCCCTTCCACAGCCGTTAGAAAGTAATAAGGACGTCATATAGATTGCTCCAAACCCCCTTAACCACGCCATGTCGGACTTTGGTAACGTTAATTAAATTTAATTAAAAGAAGTTGTAGTAATGGAAAGAGTGAGGTGCCCGTCTTTCTGTCATTGTAAAAGTGACATATAGCATAGCCTCGCGGTTTTCTGGTTGCGGTTTCTCCTAGCAACCAAGACGTAGACCTTGTGGCCACTGTGTTTGCAAATCGTGCTCTAGGAAGAAGTTTTATTTAACTAAATATCTCTTAGAAATGTATAAGTAGGCCTGTCTTTTTAACTTTTATTTACTTTCCTGTTTGTAGAGATATGTGACTTCTTTTCGCTTGCTGAATTTACGACGTCGCCAAATTGACTTATTAAATGGAGAATTACGGTCTGATACATCTCAAGCACCCGTGCTGAATTTTGAGAATGTTAGAGATAGCCTTGAGTATTGTCTAGCCTTGCTGCAGCTCATTAGTTCTATCAGAATATTTCTCACATAGCTTTTTGTCCTCAGAACCCTGACATTAGCGTAAAGAAAACCAAGGTTTATGTCTTCAAAACGAGTTTTTATCGCTCGCTGTCTTTGTTGTGAAGATGTGTGGAGTAAATGAGCATAGACTGAACTGCGACTGCAGGGGACAACCTTTTCTGAAAAGACAGCCAACCTTGTGGATTTCGTTTGTGACTTCTCTGTCGTCTGTGCTGCATCCAGTTAGACTCTTGTATTCAATACGTACTGGAAGCTGCCACGAGGGTAAAGTGGACAGAACTTGAAACTGATCAATCACCTCCATCTAGTACCGAGGTTAATAATAAGTATAGCTAAACCTCCATCGCCCCCCCCCCCATATGTTCTCATGGCTTGCACAGTGACGACTTTACCTTTACCGCACATGGTAACAAGAAGTTCAGACGTTCGACTTGCCCAGTTGTTACTTGTTAAGCCAAGATGTAAGGTAAAGGTAAGGTTATCCTTGTACTTAAGCATTACTCTGTGAATGCATATGGGAGACTGGAGGCATAGCTGCACACATTCTTAGACTCGAAACTATACGGACGTTAGTGGTTAACTTCCCGCACCGGCCGTTTATCCAGAAAAGAGTCGTCTCGAACCGACTGAATAAGAGATACGGTGGACTGCGGAGCCGGTGTGGACGATTATTATACAGAATGAGCTATCACAGCTCCGTCAGGTGCTGATATACACTGTGATGTGTTCCGAGAAGGTGTGGAACTGTTTCATAAGTGTCTGAACCGATATGAAGGATTGCTAAGTTGTGTATGATATTATGAAACCCGCGTTTAATATTTGTGTAAATTTTCACACAGAAGAATGTAAAAGTCCTTGGAAACTATCTTTCCTCATGATAAATGAACATGCTAGAAAGACTGATACTTGCTCGTTGGCCCAGAAATTCGCAGTACTGAGGAGCCCTAATTAAGAAATTCCAATTTTCACAAAACTACCATAGCAACCTGTTCAATCTAGCCCACTGCCGCATACTATATTTATCTAAGATTTACATATCATCGGTCCATCATCTACTTCTAAGTATCCCGAATGAAATCTTCGTGAAAGCATTTCGACTATAATTTCTTATAAATTTATTTTCTTCCCCGCAGCAGCTGTGATAGGCCCACTTTCCCGTCTGTAAAATCAGAGAGAATATTTCACATCCATAAGAAATACTATATAAAATACAGTGTATTTAATCTTTAGATTGGAATAGCGAGAAACCAGGAAGATGTACAATTCCATATGAAATTGTAAGTCATTACCACTGTTTCAATCTTTACTGAATAAACACAACACTATCTATATGCTCCTTTTTATTATCCTACAACATGTTTCGACCGCGTACACTGGCTATCATTATGTTTATTCTGCAAAGATTGAAATACTGAGTACGTATACGCACAACGGGATGATTATTCCGAAATTTGTAATAGTCATTTCCTAATTTAATATGTCCTTGATACACATTCTATAGGCCAGTTTTTTTATTTGTTAGTGGTCATTCAGACATTGATATTTTATTTTATGTTAGCATGACTGCAGTTCATTAATTTTTTGTTCTATTACTGACCACAGCTAATAACATGTATGTTTTACAGGTAAGCTTGCTGCCCTCTGGTTGCCCGAAGCAGCTGATGGATGATATATAAGCCATGTGAGTACCAACCCGAAGAGCTGCACTAAGTATACTTGTTCAAGTGCAGCGGATAGAATATGTCATTCGTCCGAAACAAAATCATCCACCATAAACTTTACAAACACACGTGTCGCGAACTTATGTGGTGGTGTTTATAACAGCGGAATTCGGTTAAACGCTGAAGTTTTGTTTCTACGTATGTGAGAGCTGTGTAGATTTCGTAAAACAATTTCTGTCCGAAATATGAAAAATGTTATGTCGTGTTTGATGGCTGTAACTCATGAATCGGTGAATTCCGATACGCGATAGTTGATATAATGGCATTTCATAAGCGTGTCTACAAATTTTACACGGAATAAATTTATGGGCTCCGAAAAGGACCAGCATGTTTTCTCCTCTTTTCGAAAGAATTTCTGTCTAGGCCTACTTCTTTCGGGCAGTAACAAAGATATTTACTTTTAACAACTGTTTCTGTTTAGTGAATATAGCTACGTGTCTGAAACAATCCTTAATACGTTGCGCAAGTATTATTATTTTTGAATGACTGTGTTTTTTATTGTGCCCTCTCAGAGGAATAATTTGTGTACTGTATATCCAATTTGTAAATTATTTCCACAAAAGAAATGCGTGACTGAGATGTAAAAACTTATTTTGTGATGTAGCTGTAGAGGATCATTATTTTATCTGACACATTTTTGTCACTTCCCGTCGTTATTGCGCAGCGCACGTGGGCGGTCGATTGGGTGGATCATGTTAGATATATAAGCTAGCTGACAGTACGCGACAATCGGTGCTTGTCAAACAAAATAATGTCCCTGTATAGTTTTTTACCAATACGATTCTTCCTGTCCAGCATTACCTGACTTTGGATTAGTGAGTATAGCAGTTACCCAGAAATTTCTGCCACAAGACATCTGTCTTTTGCTGTGCCTTTGAATAATAAGATATGCACTCTGTTGAGGTTTGACCCATGGCCATGTAGTAGTCGCCAATTTTACGGTTCAGAGGAAGGAGAAGTATCTTTTATAAATTCTAATTGCGGGCTGCATATGATTGCCGTCTGTTGAATCTCCTGTGAGATTCGTTTTGAATACCATTTACTTGTAGTATCCATATCACGGCATTATTCATTTCCGTCATCAGCAATTTCAACATGACGACCAACGAACGTATGACGTAGGAACAACGGTGTAGTCATTCAGTGCGTGGTCCGGAAGCGTGTTCAGGGAGAGTAATGCATGTTGATTTTCGAATAGTTCGGAATTTAATTTAAGCTTGGCTCTTAGTATGAACTGCCTAGTTCTTTTGGCGTAAATTCTGTGTAGGAAAACAGCATTTAGGGGAATTTTTTCGGGAGTTGTTACACCCTTACCTTTCTGTGTCTTAAAATTAGGTTTTATCATATTCCCTGCTCGTTTTAATAAAATTTCTAGTCTGTTTTCCATACGTATCGAAGCAAATAAAAGCTTTTGGTATCATTATGTTTTTGTGTCTATATCTACTGGAATAGAAGGATTTTCATGAAACTTGGTGGGAACGTCCTGAAACTAACGGCAATTTCTCCGTATAGTTTTTTACGCTCAACTACAACAGGTATTAAAACAGCATGAGAGCATCTTGCGAACAAAGGAGACGTGTGTTAGTCGTGTTCCCTGTCTTAAAGACACATAAAAATTACGTGCACAAATAATACTCGTACTTGACTAAAATCATCTGCTGTTATTTCGCGGCCATGTTTCTAGTGCAGAGACGGTAATTTGCTGGTTAAGAGAGTGTACTCTCGAGTAATAAAAGGGATACTGATTCGCTCAAGCTTTTGGATTTGAGGGTTCGACGTCCGCTTTGGTTCTGGTATGGTTGGTCGCTTGTGTGCTATCCACAGATAGTGGAACCCATCGAAGGAATCCTACCGAAAGGAAATATAAACTTTCACTCCATTAAGAAACGGTAGTAGAGAATCAACTAGGGAGAGAAAAATGAAGATTCGAGTCTTCTGAGATGTTATGCGTGAAGATAAAGGCACTACGATCTTCCGAAATGTCGATAATTGTTTATCAAGTGATGCGGTGTAATGTATCTGGAGATCTGAACCTGCAGCAACACCGCTGTGGGCAACGCAGACGTCGCCAGCATTCCTATCTTCAGTTGCTCCTGCAGTAGCTGTCCTCCTGGATGTGGGGCTGCGACTAATGTAATTCGTAAATCCGTTGATGTTTTCAAAAAAAAAAAAAAGAAGTATATTTCGCCTATACTTTGTAACTTGCCTTTGTGTCAGCATATATATAAAAACAGAACTGAAGTGCATTATTACCAGGGGTGCACAAATCGTGGGTACCAGGTCCCCTGGTTGACTAAATATTGTACGGTAGAGCCTAATTTTTGTGAATCCTGAATATGGCATTTGCTTCATTTTACCATTCTGGCACCTAGACTTTTCATTTGGCTCCTACACTTTTGGAAAATTTGTGGACCACTGATTATTACCAGTAAATCGAAATTATTTTCAAATGTGCGATTATTTAGTACGTAACTATAATCACGTTTTTGGTTGCTGCTGTGAATGGTGAATATGCAGGTACTGTCTGGCTGAAGACTGAAGGCGGATGGTAGCTTTCCGCACTTTATCCACCTGCAGTGTGGAACTAGTACGAAGTTTCTTTCCCTCACTATTCTCCACCATCCGCCTTCAGTAGGCCTACTCAGTAGACCTACAAATGTTAATTTTATTCTAAAATATTTTGTAGTTATAATTTGCTGTTAGTCCACTGTTGCTGGGATTCAGCGAGGCTGCCAAGGCAGGATAGGATGCATGGCTAATCTTTGGACAAATTAATTGCTTTAGCATAAGTAATGCCGCTGGTGCAGTTGAGAGGAAATACTCAAGCATTTCCTTTCCCTGCTCCTTCCGAGGAACTCGGTGAGGGGTAGAAAGAAAGGTCATCACTTACTTAGATTTTCATTCTATACTCTTCGCTGATCACCCTTTCCTTCCGGTATCCCGTTAAACTCACCGATGTAGTGTTGCTTTGTAAAGCCGCCGCTCCTTCTCCATCCTTCCAAAATAAGAAACTTTTAAATATCTCTTAAACTTTGTACTTTTAGGTTCCTCAAATTGAACGTTTTACCGGATAGTTCACTAATATTTTACGAGGCTTGAAGCTCTTGCGGAATTTCAAATTTGGTGTGATTTAACCACAGCCGGCTTTAGACATGCTGTAACCCTAACCTGCCTCGACATTACAGATAAGCAACAAGATATAGTACAAGATAATGAGGGTTAAATTTGACGACATGGAATGAGAACCCAAAAATCCAGTTAGATATCGCTTAATTTACAATAGTGTTTATGGGACGTATTTAAAAACGTTTATACCACATCCTTTCTTCCGTATTTTATTTCGCATCAATACAATAACAACCAGGAGGAGTAATAAGTGGAGTGTGGTCTGTAGTTTACTTTATGCCGCGCTCAACGAAAGTCCCCAAGCTGTATTTATGCATCGCATAAATCTGGCATTACATTCAACTGTGCTTCCTCTCACCCTGAGAATTTTTCGATCTATTAACGCTTGTAAAGGACTGCGGTTAATGTACTCTATACTGCTTGCTTCAGCGTAAAATGAACTCTGCTTTTTTCGACAGAATCTGACATTCTTCTTTTGTGAAGACAGGGGTAGTAGGTTCCTCCGAAACGTTGGGCACTTATCGATCAAACTACAAAGCGTCATTACTTCTTATTTTATGTCTTCCATAGGATTCTCAGAATGAACAGCAGTTACTTCCCTAAACAACATCAACCAGTTGGAGTGTCTTTTCTTAGAGGCAGGAATTGTGGTTAAAGTAATTAGATGAATTTCAGGTTGTATTATTTGATAAAAATCGGTACATATGGAAAAATATATTACAAAGAAATAAATTATTTAAATCACCGCTGAAAACTTTAGGATACACGCACGTTGTAGCCGGCGTTTATCGGTAAATATGTTGAGTTGTGAGCAAGTAGTGAAGAAAGTAACAAGTGGCTGGTTTTTTCGTAGTTCATGTCCTGCATTCTGAGTAACTGACATGGTGTTTGTCTGTCTATTAAGGTAAACCAGTAACCAAATGCTCGTACTGACGATTGCTGTTTTCCGATATCTAATCTCCCTACTAAACTGCAGAGGGATCTGCCTGCAGTGTAATTGATCGATTTAATGTCCATTAGGAAATCCACTGTTGTGGCGATGGAGTTATTGGAATCAATTCGTTCCCTTTACGGTGCACTTTAGTGGTATAACAAGTTCTCTCTCCGGTGTGTCCGTACAGGCAGTATTTATACATAAGGGAAACTGTGTTCATTGCTGCGTAGTGTAATACCTAGATTTTAATGTGAAAAGAAATGTGATATCTGTGTCTGAACACGGCGTCATCACAATGTGAAGGTGATATGGAGGTAAAGCTCTACTACTTCTGGAACTGTTCACGAGACGGGTGTGAGAAGAGGAGAGCATAATGGGACAGAATTCAAACCCCCCCCCCCTCCTCCCGTCAAGAATCCCCTCTACCCTTGGCTGTCTGGGCTCCAAGCAAGAATCTTTATTTTCGCAGACGGAAATATAGTCACTGAACTATACTGCATGGTTATTGAATTTTTAGAATGTAACAGTATTTATTAATTGATTAATTAACACCACCACTCAACACAACTGCATTTATTGTCTAACAATATACTGTTACGATCGAGCTACACGTTTCGGTCCTACTGGACCGCCAGTAGCCTCTATATAAAAATAACTTGAAAACAAGGTTATCAGGCGCTTTCGCAAAAATTTAATATAGCGACTATTAACTTCATCATGTCTGTCGGTCTGTCTGTTTGTCTGCTTGTCTGCCTGTCTGTCTGCCGGTCCGTCCGTCTGTTTTCATGGAACAACTCGGCTCCCACTGGACGAATTTTCATGAAATCTGATATTTGAGTATTTTTTCGAAAATCTGTTGGTAAAATTCAAGTTTCACTTAAATCTGACAACGGGTACCTAACATGAATACTTCTTGCTTTTGTACGGCAACAATGGTTACGCGAACGCGTCTCAATGTTACGTACCTCACGTGAGGTGTGACGTGTGGCTGGCCGTCGTAATAATTCCAGTAGCGCTAACCGAAGTCGAGGGCGTCGGACAGCTACCTGTGGCCATCTTCATAAGGAATAACAAGCCAGCATTTCACATAAGACAAGTACAGATTTATGTGACTGTGTATGTCATTGCGTATCCGACATCAGTTTAAGTGTGCAGGTTCTGTGTGCGGCATTTACATTCGTCTCCCCCTTACGAATTCAAAATTCATTTTGTTTCCTCACACTCGACTTCGATGTATGAGTGTTTACTACTTTGTATGAAAGTTGTGCAGATAATAATAATTATGTTATTTGTGATGATGATGATGATGATAATGCCATGCTATTTTTATATTAATACATTTGCCCTGCTGTCTAATATATTAATATTATGAGAAGAATGTCTCTGTCGTGGTCACTGAAAGGCCGTGCCATGACTGAGATGGTTAGTCATCGGCCACTCGGTCGATCCCAGGCCGGTCCGTGTGGAAGAATAGCTCAATGACAGGTCTTCCTCCGAGTACGTCAATTTTCCCCTCTCAGTATCATTCCGCCAATGTTCCGTAATTATATTCCATTTCTTTACCACCCACGCAATATAGTCTTACAATTGATAGCGTTGTTAAATAAAACACCCCTGTGTCTCTCGCTGCCTCTCTCTGTCTCCTTGCTAACTAAACGTAACAATGTCCTTCTTTGACCCACATCCTCACAGAGTCTAACGTGCTCCAAATTCTTGTAAATTGTTTTCTGTGTATGTGTTTGAGATTGATCTTAGGCTGATTGGACGCGAGGGCCTATGTGGACGATTTAGGGAAGGGAAAAGTAGCCGGCCTCTGCCGGGAATCAAACCACGATTTCTCGGACGGCCAGCCCATAGCCTAGTCACTATACTGACCATCTTAATGGTAGAGTAGTACTCTGTTACTTGTGTGCGTTGAGGTTAGAGACAGCATAGCGCTATCGAAACGTTGTTGTTAAACAAACGACATGGGTGTCACGTCCCAGAAGACAGCATCCACATAGTCACCGCTAGAAGAGAGACTAAAATACACGTATCATCAAACTGAATTTTCAACACAGTTGAACATTAGATGATAGATTAGTAGTAATTTATATATCGCCGTCTAACACAACAAATTTATTAAATCCAACATTGCACGCTGCATGTTTCGGTCTCGTCGACCATCTTCAGGCATTCAATCAAGTACGTAATTTAAAACCCAAGTGGACATGCGTTAAAAGTATTTTCCAATTTGTGAGGTCTCACAAATTTTACAATTTTCATAAAATTAGATTGTGTATTTTTTATTCCTTAAGTTATCTTTTTGTTTTGTTATTAAAACCATGACGCATTGTTTTTATGAATGTTAAAATTTTTTTAAAAATTTGTATGCAGACTGTGTTTTGTTCGACTTGTTTGAATATTTAGTTTTCCTGGTGTACTTATATACATGTCTGCGCGTACGTTCTCTGGAAACCGATAAGTTCACGGTGTTTGAATAGCCCTTCATTTTAGTGCTCAATATTTATTGGGTTGCATATGTTTCTGAAGTTATGAAACTTTGTATGTATTCACGTTGACTATTTGAGGATTTTTCTATACGATATCGGTTTATTCTATGCACGCTGGTTCTTGTGTCGTGTTGTTTATTGTACACCAGGCAACTGATCAGTTGCCTGGTGTACTTGTCTTTACTAGGAGCCAGATTAACCCAGTCGACGCCCTCCCGTCCTATTTATTTGGGGTTCGTTTTAATATTATCCTCTCATTTACGTACGATCTTCCAAGTTGTCTCTTTCCTTGACGTTAAGCTGTTCACGCATTTTTAATATCTCGAAGAGATTATTTAAGAAAAAAGAAAAAAAACCCTTCACACCAATATTCTAGCTTAGGCTCTTGGTATTTTCAGACTCAAAAGGAACTGTAAGGCAGTGAGTCTTACGGACATGCGGTGTGACTCTTGGCGTAAAGGATAAACGTATTTTGCAACAAGATTTGAATTCGCCAGCTCATTGTGGGGAAATGTAACACTGTGCTGCCATTACACCGCATGGCCTCACTTATGAGCACAATTAGGCGTGTACGATATCTAAGCCCGTAAAACAATACGTGGCGTGGATGCAGACTCGATGAGTGCGTTTCTTCACACTGAGTGCGTTTCTTCACACTTGTTGGTGCAGATAACACTCTGGTCTGAAACATCCGGGAAAACAAATCTTTGCACGCGTGTGCTTCGTTCCCTGTACGAGACATTGATTGTCCCGGTTGCTATCGCCAGTCACATTCCCATCGCAGGAAACAGCACTTTTCTTTCTGATGACCGCTCGAAGCAGGGTCCACTGTCATGTAACAGCGAAGTCACGTGTGTTGTTGTTGCTGCAACACTTGCTGCTACTCGGTTCACGGCGCGGCCGATCTGTGCTGCTCGCGGTTTTTCACGGCAAAACGCAGGATATTACGTCGTGGCACCGGATCTAGTGTGGACGTGCTTCTGTTCACGTTTCGCAGTTGCGTAACTCATCTGGGTGGGTCACACGCGCCCCGCCCGTTTCTCAGGCTGCGCGCCGTGCCGTCCGCACGCGAGCCTTGGGGCAAGCAGAATCCCACGCTGTTAGATAACGGTAGATTGGTGCACAGGGGGTGAGGGGGGGATGACCTGAAGAATATGCAACAACAGGATTTGTGTTAACGTGTCCATTTGTGTTTGATTGTTAAAAGCACTGGTCGTCATGTTAATGCACAATTACCTACGTTGTTTACGTTCCCAAGTTCACCAATTTGGAGAACTTTTTTTTTTAGTCAATGACTTTTAAGTACAGTTCCTCTATACTAAGAGTCCCGTCAAGGTCAAGCGGCTGACTCAAACCGCCGCTCCCCGCTGCCCTGCGTTGTTGCCAGTTCTTCCCCTTAGGCGCAGCTTCCCGTTTAGTTGTACACTGTCTGTTGATAGAATCAAGCGATGTTTATTTCCGTGTGGCAACACTGCGTTCATAGGCTGTGACCTCGACGGGACTATTTTCGTGCCGGCCACTGTAGTAGAAATCGACCATGTCTCGCTTTGAATAAATGTCAGTGACAGAGTAGTACTACTACATTCTTACAGATGGCACGATACCTTATATACATAAGTTTTAAACCTACCTCCGCCATTTAAATTGCACAAAATTCCCCAAATTCTTTTGCATGTGCTTCTGTAGCAATTAATTTACATTTTCAGCCTTCACTGGCTGATTTTAGGGCATGTATCCAAACATTTTCCGCAGGTTAGACCTTTTCTTAAACTGCTTTCTGAGATGTAACGCCATATAGTCAGAAATTAACAGACGTTTCGGATGTGCCTGCAACCTCCATCTTCAAACTCGAATACCCTGTCCTGAAGACGGAAGTGGCAAGTTTCTTTCGAAGCCTATGCAAATTTCTACCCGGTCAAACGACGTCACATTACTGAAAACAGTGTTCTTGTCGCCACTGTGAGAACTTTAAATTTCTTAATTCGCTTTGATCCTGTTCGTAAAGTGACACGATAACGCAGGCCTGTGTGTGTAAGTTGTGAGACCACCGTTTAGAACAAGAACGCAGCTGATACGCACGCCGCTGGTGCGACGTGTGATTGCGATGAAGAATGGAACCACAGACTCCCAAGAGATCGGGCGGCAAAGTGCTGCTGGTCCACTAGCACCGTGAGATATGAAGCTCGGGTCACCAACGGTCACGCTAGAGATGAACTTTGTGCTGACGTCACTCACACCTCGCCATCCTATATCTGCACTCAAGAAAGTACACGGTGATCAGAAATTGTTGTAGTTTCTTATCGCGTAATACTACGGCGATTCAGGCGTGTAGGTACGGATTTTCATTGCGGAGGCCCGACTTCAATCCCAGAAGAATCCATAGGAGATTTGTTGTGGACAGAGTGGCAGTGGGACAGGTTTTTCTACGACTAGCTCGGTTTGACCTCGATTTTCATCTGTCAGTTGTCATTCCATCAATGCTCCATTCCCATTCTGTTTTGTCAGTAGCTGGTACATTACTCCCATTGGTGACTGCAGGAAGAACCGTAGTGCATCTTTGGCGTGAAGCAGTCCAAAAAAGGGTGACCGTTTTTGGACTGCTTAATCTTCACGATGGAAGCACTTCGATACTTCGAAACGTCGTTAACTGTTTACCACTCTGTACGGCATAACATCCCGAAGAACTTAATCTTCAATACAAACGTAGCTGAAGGGGTCATAAGATCTTGATTGTACTTGCTAATTTCGTTCTGTGATTAATATAATGTTATATGAACTGCCGACGGAGCGACATTAGGGTCATTTAATCGCTCAGAATCAGCATTACCGCTTTGTACCACTTGCTGTAGCACTAAGAAAATTTGCGTTTTTCACGCAATATTTTGTATCATTCTCACCATAAATACCGATTATTCTAGACAGCAATAACCAGTTGATCTTTATGCTGACACGACCTGTGGTCTCTGTGAGGTAGGAAGTGACGTTTAATGTACCTCTGGCGGAAGTACACACAGGGTCAACATAGGGTCCAGAAATGTTTGTGTAAATGTATAGTAATAGATCTGTAAAATGAAATGCCACGTTCGTTAACCCTTTGAGGCGTAAAAGTCATCTCAGTGATATATATATATATATATATATATATATATATATACTCTGTGTATGTCTCACAGAAGACCTCCCCCTCCTCTGTTACAAATACAGACCATTTAATCCCGATTGGAAAGTAATAATTTTTTTAATCTGAGGCTCATATGAGATTCCTCACTACACTATGTCGGCTGAATGCAGAGATTCTTAATGTTGCGGCAGGTGGTATATAAAGTAACCACTCTCCCTCTCTCACTCTGTCTTTAGGTATGTTTACAATTTTTATGTAGATAAACGACTGGAGTCTGATATTTTTATTTAGCTTTCCGTTCCATGGCGACAGCTAACGAACTGCTGACTATGGGATGCTAACTTCACAGTACTTACACGTTTTGTGTGAACAGTTCATAATGTGACTGCTGTTATAAGTATGAGCCTTTGAAGCTGTTTGTGAGAAAAATTAACGTAGTGAGAATATATATAAATGGAAATTATTTACAGAGTCAATCACTAAATCGTGTTTAGTAAGGCCTGTCTGCTTTTCTGATTTACACGGTGGCAAACGCGTCATTATGAGAGGATTTTGTCTGGGTATTATCTACTGTCTGACATAACTTTCGTATTTTCAATCTGTGAGTGTTTGTAGGTATAAGAATACATAAGTTTAGGTCTGTTGGATGAAGTCTTACTCCTTGTCACTAGAAAATTTGAGAAAATCGAAATGTTCGTAGCACACCGAGAGAACGCAAGGGGGCAGTTACTTTGTTATCATTGTGGTAAAGAATGAATAGGTTACCGCTGAGGTGATTCGATTTTGTTTTCATTCTTACCATTCAGTGCGTTTATATGCTTTATAATCTGTTTGAGAAATCAAGGCACATCTGAGGAACTACACCACTCTACAAAATGGATGCTTTTGTTACCTCTACAACCGGGCTATGGCGTTTCTTCTCTTGGTCTGGGTTGCATTGTATCCCTGTAGCGCAGTTTCTTATCATGGCTTTCTACTCTGTCAAATCTGATTAGTTTAAAAGTGTTATAAGTTACACGTAGTAGCCATACACTGACCTCTTCTTTGAATCGACTGCTTCTACAATTGAAACTAATTTTGAATGACTAACAAAAGAATATTTTACTTTTACGATGCGTCAACGAAAGTTGCACATTTTTCGAAAATCTGTTATTAGACAAAATTTTAGAAACCTGAAACATACTTTGAAGCCGGATATCACCCCAAACATTTCAAAATTCAGTTCCTACGTCATAAGTACACACACATACACATACACAGAGGTCACTCTACCTACAGCCCACGTTAACAGTAAGAAACTCCGCATTTTGCCTACATATTGTTTTAGGGTTTTCATATGGTTATTAGAATGAACAGTTATTTCCTAATCACACTGAAACGATTGGTACTTGTAACAGAGAATGTACTCGTACATGTTTTTTGCAAACAATAAGATTTGTTAAAATTTACTCAGGTGAATTTTACTCCTCAAATCGTTAACAAAAACAACCCGATTAATGATTTGTGGAAAACTAATAGACGTTTATCCTTTAGTCGACAGGGGTGCGTATTTAAATTTTAGCGTATGTGTTTGAAAAACGTATTATTTGAACAAAAAAGATAAAATTATGAAATAAACGGCATTTTAATCGAAAATAAGACAAAGATTATGCAACGTGTCTTTTAAAAGGCAGTAAATTTCCTTTTTTGCTTAAATATATAAAATGAATTTCTAGGGATGTTTTTCTACGTGCTTTCGCGTGTGCACATGCAGGCCTTTAAAGTGTTATTATGCGAATTGTATGCAAGAAAATAAGTACTCTGTGTTAAAAAATGTAGATTTTCAGTGTTCAAGGATGTGATACTATGGTAGCCACTGTGCGCTACACCTCAGAAGCTGTGGCCACTATCATGTTATTTATGACAGATTTAAAAGGTTTTAAAACAAGACAGTCAATGTACGTATAACGTAATACTGAGGCGCGTGTGAGAGTAACCATTGTTACCTTAGAAGAGCAGTAAATATTACATATAGTGTGTGTGTGATTGTATGTAGCATTAGCTATCCAGCATGCAAAGCGCATGCGCCAGTACTGTCATCTGTGGCCTGTCTGGCTCTACCATATTCTTCCACATTATCTCATGAACGGCACGATTTTCTGAAGAAAAAAAAACGTTACTGAACATGAAACGTTTGTTTTGATTTTCTCTAAAAATATGTATGAAATATATCTCATTCGAAGAATTATTCAGCGAGATATTATCAAAAATGTACATAGGTCTTCTCTAAAGTACTCTTTTTTTGATGTCATATTTTAATAAAACTAATTTTCTCGACAGATTTTCGAAAAATACTCATATATCAAATTCTATGAAAATCCGTCCAGTGGGATCCGAATTGCTCCATATAGACGGACGGATGGACGGACAGACAGAGAGACAGACGGACGGGCGGACAGACATGATGAAGCTAATAGCCGCTTTTCGCCATTTTGCGAACGCGCCTAAAAACGTGTACCTCTGTTGACAAGATGTCCTGATGAAGTTACATGAATATTCGCTCATTTGTTGCGTAGCGATTAGTGGAACAGCAGACAGATCCAGGACAGTATGAATAACACAGGCATGTCGTTTCGTGCCACTTAAGTAAGGTACGCCGAAAAATGAAACACAAGGCCTTACGTACCAGAAAGGTGTCGGATAGGCGCTTTTCTCCCACAGGAGGTTGTTGGCCGCGTGTATATCCCTACAGATGCGATCTGCTCTACACTGGCACTGAAGATAACTGGAGAGACAGAGTCGTAGTAAGAAAAGGGGAAAGCTTCCTTTACTACATAGCGGTGACTTCACATCTCGGTGGCCGGAAGTCCATCAGGTTGCGGCCCAGAGGAGTCGGAAGATACGTCGTGCGTAGGACCCTAGGGGGTGGTGGCAGTGTAAAGGAATGATAGTCAAGGGGGATGGTTGCTGCCGTCTGTATATACAGAAGAAAAGAGGAAGCATAGTACACATTGTTTTCATGGATGTCCTATGTCCTCCCTCCATCCCTTACTGCAAACGGTAGTACTGTTTCCTTTCCTTGTGTGTGTGTGTGTGTATTGCTTGCAACTCCCCTTCCAAAGCTTTGCTTTATCTTTTGTCTACCGTTGCCCATGGATGTCAACGCACGGTGACTGGCTGGTGCAGTGTCATTACTGTAGAAGACAGCTTTCCACCTTCTCCCCCCCCCCCCAAACTTTCCAAAGGAAATAGGAGAATCGTTGACTTACAGATCTTAGGAATCTGACGATAAAATTGGACAACGTTTGATCACAAACGGTGAAATTTATATACAAACGAAGTTACGCACATTCAGAATGCAGTAAGGGAACACTTTATCATTTAGTTCGACAAACTGTTATCGTCTCATCTTATTTTAAAATCACTGAATAAGCAATGAAGACAGTTGTCTTAGTTGTGAGATTATTTGAGGTTCTCCTGGTGGTGGGTGTTAATATTGCTGAGGTGTGACGTCATAGAACGTAGTAGATAAACATCTACATACCTTAAAATGCACGCTGTAGTTGCCTCCTGAATATTGTCACATATCTACCAGAATACACGATTTGTATTCCACAAAACAATCCCCCTTCTTTATAGTACTTGCTTTTCATGTTTATGGAATATGGACGTAAGTAAGGAACATAAAGTACAGCTGTTCGTAAGTAAGTTGCTAAGGAAATTATTTGGTCCCAGGAAAGATGGGTTAGATTGGACAGATGTATTATATACTGAGGAGCTTGATGATTTACACTTATATAGCTGAGATGAGATAATAGGTAATAATGCAATGTGAGTGTGAAAACCTGCTGGGACGTGTCCCTTGGAAGACCTTCAAGGAACTATGATAATGATTATAACAGGCAATTTCTGTAACGTAACATTGAGGCGTGTTCGCTTAACCATTGTTGCTGTGGAAAAGCTATAAGTATTATATATTCTGAGTGTGTGTCTGTAGCCTGTTATCCAGCATGCAACGCGCATGCGCCGTATTATATTGACATCTGTGGCCTGTCTGGCTCTATGTCATATTTCCACATTATCTCATAAACGGCACAATTTTCGAAAAAATAACTATCGAACATAAAATGTGTGTTTTAATTTTCTCTACAACGTTTGTCTGAAACATTTCTCATTATAAGAAGAATTGGAAGAATTGAGCTAGTTATTGTCACAAATGTACGTAGGTCTTCATGTAAAGTACCCGTTATTCTTGTCAGACTTTAATGGAAGTTTAATTTTCTCGGAAGATTTTTGGAAAATACTGAAATGCCAAATTTCATGAAAATCCGTCCAGTGGGATCCGAGTTGTTCAATGCAGACGGGCGGATGGACAAACAGACATGACGAAGCTATAGTCGCTTTTCGCAATTTTGTGAACACGCCTTAAAAATTATTTTTAGAGGAACAGGTTGCACAAGCATGAACCGGGTTGACTTGACTGAGGATCAGATTTAGTGGCAGTTTTACAAATTCGCCATGCTGAACTTCCTTGTTCCTTTACCACGGAATTGCATAGACAGTAGTTGACATTCTACAAAATATGAAGCTATTTCATTTATTTCTTCAGGAAGAAATGCCTCTTTGCAGTTGACATCTCCACCTGGCAAGTTAAGAGGCACACGAAATTTTGTTATTACTGTTTCGAAACGAAGGATTTTCTATGAAGTTCTTTATGTCATGTTGACGCCTTGGTGCACAGCCTTTCTTCAGAAGTTTCCCGCTGTTCAGTTGGTCAAGAAATTCTTTGCGTTTATCTAACACGAAAGTTCGGTATCATTAAGCTTTACATCCTCTGGGTTATTATGCCGTGTCAGCTGCTAAATATTTATCAATGTTTCGGAGGCATATCGTACCCCACTCTTGACGGTTTAGCAGTTGAATAGTTCATTTTCGTGTTCACAAAAGCCGTGCATCTCTGAGTCTATTTAGTCTTATTTTCCATCTACGTCTAAGTCTTTCCTTCGAGTTTTTATACCTACATTTTGTGTAACTTCGTCGCCCGCCTCTGCATAATACATTTCCTGCCCATCTCGTCCTCCATTATTCATTCTGCCTAATAATGTTTGGTGAATTGTACAAATTATGAAGTTCTCATTCTTCATTTTCTACAATTCCTCTCACTTTTTCCCTTTTCTGTCCAAACGTTCCTGGCAGTACCATATTCTCAGACACGCTCAATCAATGCGAGATTTGAAGTTCGCACACGGTGCGGATGGAGATTCAAGTCTTCCGAGGTGTTGCGCCTTTGACAATTGGCAAACAGTTAACAGCGTATTGAAGAAGCATACTGCCTCCTCCTTCAAAATGAAGCAGTTCAATTGCTTCACCGTCAATCATTGTTAGTCCCTAAATGTGAGATACCAAGTTTCAGGCATTTCTTTATGTATTCAGGAGTGACATTTTATTGGGCACATTTTCAAAAATACGTATTAACTACTTTGATGTTATGATTTTGTCCTGTGTTCTGGAACATACAGGCCTGCTTAATTTGCTCTGCCTGTGGTGACTGACCATTCCACTCGCAAACATCTAATAATTGCTTCTGTGATTCTGTTTGTACTTTTTTTTGTCCCGTAAATTAACTACTTAGTACAAACTAGAAGCTAAGAGAAGACAGCAACTTGACCCTTCCAACTAGAACCTCCGATACGTGCCTTTATTTCGTGTTAGTTTGTCCTAAAATTGTCCCTCCGCCAGGTGTGCCACTGCGGCAAGGTCCGTTTGCAGTAATTTTGATGTCTTCCGAAGGCAAGATATGACACTAAGTCGGATTTGATATTATTTTTAGTTTCACAACATTAGGTGCCGTAATAAATTATTTAAGTACTGTTTTGCGTTTGATAATTTGTCCCGTTCATTATCCTTTGTTATGTGTGTTTGTATGTTGTGCTGTTTTATGGGCCACTTGTCTGTTTACTTAGCACTTTTAAGAACAATAATTGAATAATAATAATAATAATAATAATTACTATTATTATTCCGAAGTGGACATCCCTACAGAATTCCCTTCAACCGTGATATATTTCATTCCGTTTTACCTAAGACGGATGCGAGACAAAAGACGAATACTAAAAGACTTTTGAGGGATAGGCTAGTCACCACAGTGTGTATTAAGATTACGCTCTTCTTGGACGCCGTGTAATTTGGTACCTATCTAATCGGCCACACATCGTGTAATTGGTACCTGTCTATTGGGCCACAAGGTGTCAGATCCCGTAAGACCGTAATCTTAAAGACGAATATTTTTAACATTTTTTACTTCACATTAATATCTATATTCTTTCCAATGTAAATGGTAAAAGGACCTAAGGTAAATCACCCCACGAGTAAGTAGGAAGTGCTTGCAGCGCATGGGCAATAGCAAAATTAAAGTCATTTTTATAACAGGAGAAAGAAATGTCATATACAGATATAATGATAAAGATCCTAACCATATGTTTATCTCATTTCTGTGCACTTTCTTAAACATTTTCCAGGCTAGTTTTCCAGTTAAATACAAAAGTACGGAAGAAGAAAATGACTGGATTTCACAAGGAAGATAAGTATCTTGCAAACATAAAAGAAGTCCGTATACCTTCACTAAGAACAGCAATGATCCAAAAACAAAAGCACATTATATTAAATATTGTAGAATACTAAGAAAAGTTGTAAAAGAAGCTAAGAAGCAACACTACAGTAGACTTATAGCAAAATCCAATAAAGACATAAAAACAACATGGAACATTATAAAGAAAGAGACAGGAAAAGTACATTCAGGGGAATAGGTTCCCACCTTACTTTTGAATGATAAACAATTAAAGGATCCAAGAAACGTAGCCAATGTCTTCAACAATTTCTTTATAACAATTGCTGAAAAAAATAAACAGTCAACAGATAGAGAAAGGAGATGCTATCTAAATTCTAAAAGACTCGTTACGTGGAAACTTGTCCAGCATGAAAATAATCCCAATCACTGAAGCTGAGATAAAATGTATAATACATTCCATGAAACCGAACAAATCATCAGGGTATGATGAAATAACAAGTAGAATCTTAAAAACTTGTTTATCTCTCATTAGTCACCCATTAAACTACATTTATAATCACTCGCTATGTACAGGTGTTTTTGCTGACCGTCTTATAACTGCGGTAGTTAAACCACTTTTCAAGAAAGGAGACAAAACTAGTATAACAACTTATAGGCCTATTTTATTAATAACTGTTTTTTCTAAGGTATTAGAGAAAGCTATGCAAATTAGATTAAGCCAACATCTGCATACTAACATACTGGTCACAGAACAGCATGATTTTAGGAAAGGGATATCTACTGAAAATGCTGCCTTCAGAGTAACAGATAGTCTATTTAAATCTGTTAACCAAAAGAATGCATGTTGGAGGAATTTTCTGTGATTTGGCAAAGTCTTTTGTTTTTGTAAATCATTAAATTTTGTTAGCTAAATTACATTTTTATGGAATTCGAGGAATATCTGAAGATTGGATCAGGTCCTATTTAACTACTTGAAGACAGAAAGTTGAAGTAAAATCACTTATTACAACTAAAAAGCTTTTCTCTGATTGGGGTACATTGAAACATGGAGTTCCCCAGTGATCAATTCCAAGGCCTCTGTTGTTCATAGTATATAATAATGACCTTCCCCTGAGAATAAATTCTATATCAGAACCAGACACTGGTGTCACAATTTCAAGCAGAAATTTCTGAGATTTCTGTTCCGTGTCAAACTTAGTTCTCTGTCGTAGATTGAATGGTATAATGCTAATAAGTTAGTCCTAAATCTAGATAAAACAAATATAATGAAATTTATAACGAATAATTCACCAGCTTGTGTACTACATATTGGTTATAAAGAAAAGTATACAGAAGAAACGTTAAATACAAAGTTAATTGGTTTACAAATTTATAACCACCTAAATTGGAAGAACCATATTGAACAAATGATTTATAAGTTAAGTGGAGCATGTTATGTCGTTAGGTCGATGGATCGCATCAGTAACATTACCACTCTCAAATGAATTGACTATGCATGCTTTCATTCTATTATAAAATATTGAATAATTGTTTGGGGTAACCCTTCCAGTGGTGGGAAATTTTTCACTTTACAGAAGAAAATTGTCAGAATTATGGCCGGTGCACAACCCAGAACTTCATGTAGAAATCTATTTAAACAGTTACAGATTTTACCTGTTCCATGCCAGTATATACTTTCATTAATGTACTTCATTGTCAATAATCAATAAAATTTCCAAACAAATTCGTCTATACACAATATTGATACAATCTTCATAGACGAAATGCCAACCCCTCTTGTTTTTAAAAAAAAGTACATTTTATGCTCGCTTTAAATTTTCAACATAGTCTAACAATCCTTAAGAATGAAAAGGCAAAATTTAAGTAGCCTTAAGAAAATACTTAAATACACACTCCTTTTACTGTAGATGAATTTTTTATGTGTAAGAGTGATGTACAGTACCGTTTTGTAAAATGTTTATAGTATTTTACACTGTAAAATTTGTGTACATTTGTGTATTTATGACTTGTTTCACATTCTATTTTCTTTGTGACACACTTATGGATCCATGGAATGCATGTATGTAGGTATGTATGTATGTACGTATGTATGTGTGTGTGTACGTATGCATGTATGTATATGTATGTATGCATGTATGTATGTATGTACGTAAGTATGTATGTGTGTGTACGTATGCATGTATGTATATGTATGTATGTATGTATGTGTGTGTATGTATCTATGTATGTATGTATAGAAACATTCTGTATTCATGATAGCCTAACAGAAATCATATACACCTTTGTATTTCGTCCGTGATGGCGACTGCTTGTTATGTGATTTTATGAGATTTTGCTTCACTTAAGACAACAGAAATATGAATATGACAACATTTAGTTTGGTTATTAAAATATTGAACGTAGAAACATTGGAAAATACCAACGGCCGTACAGGAGATACAGTTCGATGCTTAGGAATTGTTTGCGTACCCAAGGTATGACGTTATGACGTATGTTAGAACTCACTTTCGACGGATGATGCACGTAACCCCAAGTTGGTTCGCCGTCCGACATCACAGGGTTCGTCAGTAGGGTGTTGAAATTTCAGGGAGATATGGTAACGTATCAAATATCGTTTGAGAAACTTAGTCCAATTCCCGGCGGGCAGCTGTATATAATAAGTACCTTAGACTATCATCCTTATCAAGGCCTCTCTATCAACAACCAGCCTGTAGGGATAATGCCATTGTGATATAATGGAAGACGACCAGCGCGCGGCATGTCCGTAAATAGGTCTGACGGTCTTATCAAGTTTATTTGTGGCGTCCTTGTTTGAGGGGTGGCAGTTGAGAGGCTTAGAATAAGAGCAATGTAAGTCCATTTCCAAGTAAAACTGGTCAGTCATACAAGTGACAGTGTACTGACCGGACACTGTGCGTGTCAGTCTTCGAGAAGGTTTTACCGAGACTTGAGTGGAAATATTTCTGTAATTTGAGATTCATAGATTTTCCGAACGCTCGTTTTCCGAATTTGCAGCTCTGGGCCGTTGTGATATACATTTGTTGCAGATACAATAAATCTCTTATGTACAGAAGTGTTGAACATGAGATATTGTACACTGCATCCAATCGTGAATGATGATGTTGACAAAGCAGATCATTAGCAATTAGTGTACGTTAGGACTGAGGCTACATAAAGGAATGCATTATTTTCCTTGTATTTCGCAAAATATATTGGACGTCGAAACGAGTGTTTCAAGAGAAAGATTTGTATCGCAATGAGATGTTTACTTTGTCATATCCGTCTGCTGTTTTTGCGAGCGTAAATTTGGAAGTGTATTGGACTGACATGGATCAGAAGACATTTACACGACAGCGTTAGTTTAAGTTGGAATAAAAATTGAGTAGAAAGCAAACCAATTCGATATAAAACGTGTGGATAGGAAGGCAGAATAATGTGGCCTTCCGTCATGTGTCTGCTTTATGAAGTTAATGCTGTGAATGGATAAAGCACAACTCAGTGCTCAAGGATCTTAAATCTTGTTTCTTCCTGTTGATTCGTACATTATTGAACTACACAGTTTTGTTTGTGATTAGTAATACTTGTTTGTTTTTATAATATTTGTGTGTATTCTCCTTCCCCCTTCTCACCCATCCCATCCTCTTCCTCTTCCTCATCCTCCTCCTCATCATCATTGCCATGTATAGAATGACCCATGTGGCTGTAATTTTGTGCTGCACAGTTCCAGTCTTCCGCAGTCCAGTTTGTTCTTGGTAATGCCGTCAGACTTAAGGGAACGTAAGTTGTTCTAACGAGTCTGCGATTTGGGTAGATTGTACTCAGAAGAACCTAACTTACTTTAGGCTTTTCCTGTCCTAGTTTTACTGTCATTATTGCTAGGAGAATTTCTTTCTAATAAATTTTTACATTGACGTAATAAAGGCTTTTACAGTTTAATATGTTTTCCATTTGTCAATATTTCAACCCCAGCGAATTGTGCCTAAGGGGTCCTCTAGCTGAGATAATCTTGGGGAGGGCGTCCACCGAATTAGTGAGGCTTCATAAGGGTTCCGCCTTAGCAGAAAGTTTGAGAAACGCACAGGTACAGCTACCGCGGTCATGACTCTAGCCTGTTCATGCACTTAAAGGTGGGACAGTCTGAAGTGTAACGCGAAGGACCCATTCGAAGTAGGATGTTAAATGCGGTAGGGGTTGTACATATCTAATCCATGAGTACGAGGAATAATAGCAGATTATTCTTGGTTACAGTGGTGTTAGTGCGCAAGCGCGGGAGACAATAAGGAATGAATGGCAAGCAGAACGGGATTACGAATACTGTAGGTCTGACAGTGAAGACTTAAGGGTGCTGCTGGTGTTGTGCAGAGTGATACAGATAGTGCCGTCCCTAGAGGAGAAGGGGCACGGGGCGAAGCAATTTCTGCGGGAACCCTCTTTTTTTTTATTAAAGTCAAAAAATTAAATTCTTTAACCAGTATGCTTAATATTTATAATGACACCATGCTGCGTATGCATTAAGTACTTCAGTTATCCTTTTCGAGATTAAATTAAGTTATGCCACTCATATACATTTCTAAGTGCCATATCCCATTACGACTGCACTGCCGACACGAAACCCACCTTCCTCGATTTCCTTGCTGCAGAATCTGTGATGGCGCCGTGCAAATTGATGTCCGATACTACTACTATCTCGATAGACAAAAGGGTCAGTTTAATCAGTCTTTCTTGAGGAAGGTAGAATATAACGGATGGATAGACTGATTGATGAATAGAGCATAGACTGTTTACGAATAACACATACATATTGTATATAAAATATTTTTTGAAAGTCAACAGTTATAAAGTATTTTGGATGGGTGAAACTTCGCGATTGTGACAGACAGGTTTAACACAGACAAAATTAGCATATAGGCCTATATATAAATAATAAAGTCTTCATAGAACTAGAATAGAAAAAGAAATGGCAACGTACCCAAATCATAGTAATGTCATTCTATAACATACCTACAATTGTGAACAACAACAGAGTGTGGCCCCAGTAGATCAAATGGAAAGACCATCTGACGATGCAAGATCGGGGGGCGTGTCGGTGTTTCACTATCCGTGCATACGTTTCTTATCTTGGTTTAGGAAATACAAGTACAGCTTTTGGAGACGTTGACATAACACGTTCTTGACTGAACCTTCCGAATTTTTGTGAGTGGAAGCTGAGTGCTGTGGGTACACCAGAGCTGATGTCCTGTCTATTGCTGCTGTCCCACCCCCAAGGAACAGCAGATCGGGCTGAGAGACAAGGAACTTGATTGTGTCCGTACTTCTGGTCACAGAGTCTGAGTTACGAGGCAAATCATTGCCTCCCCAACAGACAAGTAGGCCTATATTTCTTCTCAGGGTTCATGTGCAGCAACCCTGCAATATGTTACCAGCCTAGTTCATAACCTTCACCGTATAGATATCCTAGAACAATTGTTCTTACTTACCATAGTGAGTATATAATGATATTTTAATGAAGTGGATTGATAGGAATTATGTGTTTGAGGCCATGATTGAAGTTTGCCATCCCCCCCCCCCCCAACATCCATACGCCGTCATGGCTTCAAGCGTCGGCACTGGGACAATGGGAAGATAGCATTAATAATGGCCGTAGGGAAGTAGTGTTGAGGATACTGAGGATTGTGTTCAGTAGAAGGTTTTGGTGTTAGCGGTGTTGAAACTTTACGTTCTGCTACCAGACTGTTTGTTGTTTATCCTCGCAATAGCTTATGAAGAAGACTGGTAGATTTATTTGTTGTTAGGAGCTTTCGCAGTGTTGTGAAAAGCCGCTATTAGCTTCGTCATATCCTTCCGTCCTTCTGCTCACCCGTCTGTCTGTCTGTCTGTCCGCATCGGACAACGCCGCTCCCACTGGACGGATTTTTGTGAAATTTTATATTGGGGATTGTTATTACAATCTTTTGAGAAAATTACAGTTTGGTTGAAATCAGACAAACTCTGCTTGAAGACCTACGCACGTTTATGATAATGTCTCTCCGAATTCTTCCTGGATTGCGGAAAGTTTCAGGTACAAGTTATAGATAAAATCAATACACGTCTCCTGTCATATTTTTTTCGTTCCGAAAACCGTAACGTTTACGAAATAATTACGAAAATTGCGGCAGAACCAGAGAGGCCATGGATGATCGAAGGTAATATTGTGTAAACAATATTAGACTTTTATGCCGGATAATGAAAACAAAAAAAGTCATAATAATAATAATAATAATACTTCATTTTGACAAGGTGGATCTTTGAAGTTAGGGCGCATTTTGTATGACTTATAATTAAGGTAAAAATACATGTAGTGTTTAAATACACTACAATTAAACAAAAGTAAATTAGCATACAGTAAAAAGTTGCGAAATGTGGAACTCTTCTTTATGTGAAGTCTCCATTTCCTGTTACTTCGAATATTCCCCTAAATTCCTTAAATCGTGCAACTGGCCAAACCGTGATCTGCCACATAGAACCCCTCTTACAGAACAGCCGATAATGCATTCGAGATTCTAATCGTGAACCTAACTAATTGACTAACTCCATAGAACAGAGTCATTCTTTAGAAGATGACAGTTTCTCGGATGGTCAAAAAATTCGGCGCATTGTATGGAACCCGATGGTTCATTACCATATTTACAAGAGCCCAGCACTTGCCCCTATCCTGAGCTAGTTTAATCCTCTTCACACCCTCTAATCCTGTTTCTTTAAGATCCATATTATTATGCTGTCATCTACGCCTAGGTCTTCTGTGAGGTCTCTGTCATTCAGGTTTTCCAACCAAAGCTCTGCACACATTTTTCACGCAACATGCACCGCCAGTCTCATCCTCCTTCACTTCATCGCCATAACAATATCTGGTGACGAGTAATAATCATAACGCTTCTCGTTGCGCAGCTGCCTGATACAAATCCAGAGGGTTGTCTGTGCACCAGCTTACTTGGTGCCTTTGCACTTGCCCTGTTTGCTTCAGAGTTATCGTCTAATAAGTCCGTTATAGCCTCCATCCATAGGCCAGTGGCTATGTTACCCGTGAACACATTGACCATATCACCTGCGCGGTGCAGGTGTGTTTTATACTTGCAGTACGGAATTACTGGTCTATCAGCTACAAGGGACGGGCTGCCAAGATGGAAGCACCCATCCTCTTGCTGTACTGTTTCCATGGACGTAGTTTGTAGTCTAGGAGTGTAGTTTGCTGAGGGTCACTGGTTGGACTTGCACTTTTTATGGTGTTTATGGTGTTACAGTAATGTTACTTTGTTGGGAGAGGTGTGTGCGATGGTCTTGTTGCTCTCGTTGGTTCTCTTGAAGAATGTGTTGTTTTCTTTGTTTTCTCGCTGTGATACTAAATGTAGTGCCTCTCACCACACTCCTTTCTTTTCCTCGTCCTTCTTCTTATTCGGTAAATCTTTTCAGGGTTCTAATTATATTGCAGTTTAAAAGTGGGAAGTGAGTTTGTGGAATTGATTCATGTGGCTGAGAATGGTTTCCAGTCACGTGTTGGTGTGAAACAGTGTCTTCTAATTCGATAGCTAAGTACAACCCTTTCGGAAGAATCTGCTGCCTGCGTCGTCTGGTGCTAAATGGTGGCACCAGGTTCTTCTAAAACGACGGTGTCTACTTACCAAACTATACGGCCTCACATCGCAGCAAATGGTCACTAACCTTGTCCCTACATACGCCATGTACTGAATATGAGTTATGTTTTAATATGGCTTCATTCTGTAAGACTTTTGTATCTGTGTCACACATGCGTATCTACACGTACATTTACGCAAGCAAAACAGCGTGAGTGACAGTCAGACAAGACGTGGGATAAAGCTGCATGTTGCAGAGACACGGTATTGGCGGCTGTCACTGCGAGATTTAATTAGTCCGTATGACGATGCGAGCCACATGTCACAGTACTCGTATTAGTGTTCAAAAATTGACTAGCTACAAAACCACTCAATAGTAAATTCATCTCTTCCAACTGAATATTGTCAAACAGTTTCAACATTAGCATGACATGACCTACTAGGTACCCTTAAATTAGATCATTGCTCTCTCTGAGATGATTTGAAAATAAGATGTCAAACACCTCAACCATCTCATCGGTGTATTGCATTTTCACTCGCCAGTCTATTTAAACCTTTGAGGACTGGCGTTACACTAAATTATGTACTGAACTTCAGTTCCTACATCACAGAGAACACAATCCACGTGCATTAGAAAGCTCAACCATCTGAGGCTATTTCGGTTGATAATCGGTATTTATTGTGTGAGTCATAAGAAATATGTAAATGTCCTATGTGAGTGAACTGCAGAAGTTCTTATTGTTACAGCAGGTGGTATATAAACTTAGTTACCATTGGGCTTTTAAACGTTAAGTGTAAGCTGTATAGTAGGTCAATACGAATAACAGTTCATTAAATCCTAAGTATGAGTAGGCCTGTATTGAATAATTTGTATTACGGCACAAGTTAAATGACTTTATCATGTAAGCATCTACGTATGGCCTAAATTAGGCTTACGTAATTCCTGCTGAACGTACAAGAAGTTCTGGAATGAAGCTCATTATACCTACTGTCCTTCGGACACCTCAGTCCAATTGGTGACGATACCAAAGTTGTGACACGTTAAAAAAAAAAGTAAAGCAATCTCCGACCAGGCTTGGACAGGCCCAAAGGGTTCCAGGAGGTTGGGGCGCCCGGATTTCAAGGTAATCGGCACATTAAGGTGGTAAGGTTTTCAGCCCTACTCACCGGCCGCCTTTACTCCCCAGGAAGCATTCCCGATATTTATTTCTGTTAGAGGCTGAGTCGATCTCAGGGCCACTGTGCGGCCGAAAGGATTAAGTCAATGAAAAATTCCAGACACCATCGGGAATCGAATCCGCGACCTTCCGGCTTTTAGCGCAGTGCCTCAACCAACGTGACATGTTTTAGTGTCCTATTTCTGCATATCACTTAATTTACATTATTAAACTCTACACTCAGCTACAGATTTCAACTACTTTAAATTTTAAAAACCGTTTCTGTGTTTGTATTTGCTAACATGTAAACATGTTTTATAAAGGATTTGTAGGTCCATTTTTGACGTCTCTTTGCTAATTTCCACATGCCCAGCCCTAATATTTCTATAGATGTCACCGTAAAATCGAAAGGTGGATGTAGCTTTAACGTGGTCGCCATGTTGTACGTTCATAGGATCTGCAACTGCGGTGAACAGATTCCGGGCGCCAAGTCGCCAAGGCTACTAACATTTGTACAGTGGCGTCTAATGTAGGTTGCGGCAATAGAATGTGACGATTTTCAGGTCTCTGTTTTGATGAGTTGGATTTAATGTAAGAAACACAAAAAGTTTCGGTATATCAGCAGTGAAATGCCATTTAATACTCGCCTTTTACTTCTTGAAATTTGAATTTCTTAATGGGTACCCCTGACATGCATTATATTCCTGTAATCTTGATCGGAAATTAGCCATAACTGCGCAAAGACACAGAACTTGCATCGCGACTTTGCAGTATGTTAGTTACAGTTCAGTTTCGAATATCATCACATTCTCATAGGTGGCATGTTAAGGGACGAAAGGGCACGTCAGGGACGAAGTTATAACCATTGATAAATGTCTGCTGTTCCGGTCAAAATTGTGGGAATATATTTCATGGCAGGAAGACCACTTAGGAGATGTAATTCTTAAAAAATAAAAAGCGTATGTTAAATGTCATTGGAGGCCTCCAACAAATCTATAGTGAAAGCAGAATGACTGTTACAGATATCAATAACCAGGTACATCTAACGGCATTTTAAGAATTTTTTATACCAATAATATAGCTGTTGTAATTTCAACGAAAGAGCCCCTGAAGATGAGCCTTATATAGGCTAGAAACATGTTGGGCAGCATTTAATAAAAATTGCGTTAAATAACATAAAACTGTGTACATTTGTCTGCATAAGATATATATATAATTAAAAATGTACGGTACAAGGAACGTAAAAAATACATTTTATTACTGCGCTCAGCCGCGCGATCACCAGATCTACATAAGTATGTTACCAGCCCGAAGGCACGTCATGGTCTTGCAAAAGTGATTTACTTTACACTGGCTCTGTCACATCAGAATCACGTGTTACAGCATGCATCGTGTTACTCGGCTTTGTTCTTCGGTAACACACTGAGAAGTACGGGGAGACTGCCTGTTCTTCTTCTTCTTCTTCCTCCCAGGACTTGTTCCGATGTTAATTAAATTCTTCTTTCCATCTCTTTATTCGACGAGCCATGCCTTGTCCTTGCATTATAAAAATAAGTGTGCCGTGATAAACATTATGCATGTTGTAACCATTCCATTATTGTTGTATGTATATTATCACTATCTTTATTTACAGTCGTTCTCGTCTATCCGTACGTCTCATACTATCTTTCAGTTTGATTCCTAACATTCATATAAAAATGTAAATTTTAAACTTTCTTTTACCTTATTGCCGTCTTTAGTATATGTATTTCGCTGCCATGTTGTGTGACTGACCCGAAAACACATTAACAGGAAAGACTTTCTCAGTGATATAAACCGCAATCGGTATGACCTTAGCCTCGATTACAGTAACATCCTTCCTCTAACCCAGAATAGAACTTCACATGACTTACTAACGAGAGGCCTTTTGGTGCATTGTTACAAAAGAAGTTTGGATGTAGTTGCAGTACTTTTTACCTTGTGTGCTCTCGTTCGATTTTCCTTTTAAAATAATAATAATAATAATAATAATAATAATAATAATAATAATAAATTTTATCGCGATAGTAGCACAGGGCCGCATCCTTTGGCTGGTGGACATGTCTACTCTGCGCATGAGATAGCTAGGGCAGGGTATGTGTTTTGTTTCATCAGCCAATCTGCTATCGCTATGCCATTAGAACTGTCTAACTCGAAACCTTCCTCAGAAAACTTTCACTATCCAGAAACTTAAATATACGTATAATGTCCGCATATCGGCGTAAAGAATGAGCAGAAGAACGCATATGTCGCTGTAGCAGGAACACGCCGTGTCGCCAGAACAACAGTGCAGGGGGGTGATATTTGCTAACTTAATTTATTTAAATGACCCCTCGAGTAGTCCAGCAATGCCGGCCCTTGTCTGGCCTTACGCTGACCTCTCTTTCTCCCACTGCTCCAAGTATGCAGGACCCTTACATACCTTGCTACCGGTATATTGCGCTTCCTGCCTGCATCAGTGGTACAAACGACCTGTTACATCCTCCAGGATTTTAATCTGTGTGTCGCAGATCATTTTCTATCAGAAGCTGGCGGCCGTTGACCAGTTTAGTACTTGGTAGGCAGAATGGTAGTGGTAATTTCACATTTAAAATGGGCAGTATTAATTTGAATATTTTATTGCTTTTCGCTCCTTGTGTATTATATTGTAATTTATCATCATCATCATCACACGGTTTAGATCTTGCTATTTTATTCTGCAATCATTTATTCATCGTCATTATTAGCTTTCTTACATATTTGGAAGTTGTAATGCAATTTCTGCCTTGCCTGTGTTTTGTAAATGAAGTGTAATAAACTTAAGTTGAAATTTAGCATTATGTTTTGTGGGCAAATAATTGGTTACGGACAGTGTTGATGCAAACTCGTACAAGCATAAGAATGTAACTTCTGGGTAAGGCGGATGTGATGAGTGGCAAAACAGATCGAGGTGGCGTCCAAGCCTCAAAGGTTAAGTGTCATCCCCAGTGTTTAAGAATCTAAGACTTTGGAGTATTTAACTCTTTAAAACACAGTGGTAATTTATGTGTTTCATATGACATTAAAAACTCCACAATTTGCCCATTGATTGTACAGAAGTGTTTATTGTGGCTCTTAGGATGAACATCGTTTACTTCCCTACATGGCTATAACATTTGTTTTTGTGATGGAATGATGTTTTGTGTGCTGTGACGTAAGATCTGAAATATTATGTATTTCTCAACTTATCTTTAGGCTTCAGGGACTTTACACTGTGACGTGTCTAGCTGACCGTTACTGAGCTTGCAGTCCGAGCGTTTTCGCATGTGAACAATCGCATTACCACTTGTGCACAGTATGCGAGGCGTTTATTGCAGCACAATTTGCCTACAAAATGTTTATAACGATGTGACTGAGAACTTCACTGTTAAGTTGAGCTCGAATACAAAGAGCTTAATAATAAACATGGAATCGTGTTAATTCTAAAATTTGCGTCTGGATATGAACAAAACTCATCTGATCTTAATTGTAGAAAATTAATGTAATATTTCCGCTTATTATTATTATTTGTCACATTTATACAGGGTATTTACAATTATATGCATGAAACAAACCATGTTTCTAGGGTACACAATATGTCCGGTGGTTACAGTTTACGGTAATGTAAATGCAATGTTCCATGGTAAACGTTTTGTACTTTTGCATTAGTGCTTTACGAAGTATGTGCACAGTCCCCACTGTGGCTGATTTCTGTATTTCCTTGATGTCTTCCTTTCCAGTTATGTTGCTCAGGTATTTTCTGAGTGATTATGAGATGATCACAGTTGCTCCTCTTGTTGTTGTTGTTACCCTACTGCCTCCTATAACAGGAAGCTGGATCAAGGCTTTAATGGCCTTCTTCTTAGCTGAAATACAACGTTGCTTGTTCAAAGTAAACGGTAATTGTGTCAGTGGCGACCGCAGTCAACCTTTACTACAAGCCACATATCCTGACTTTTGCGATAGTCTTTTCTGCTGTGAATTTCATTTTTGGTGCGGGTAATTACATCGTGAATTAAAAGTGACGGCAATAACTGTAATTACTGTCGTATACAGACCTAAATCACACTCTTACATTACTGAAGGCTTCGTGTTCTAGTGTGACTTCACATTTGCTATGTGGATTACGAAGACGGTGTTGGTGCGTTGATGCTAGGTTTCATTTGAAAAGGATGCTGAACACAGAGACAAGCCTTTTTTGTGTAGTGGTTTCACATGATTACAAGCTATGACGCCTGTAATTTCGAAGCTCAGACAAGAAGTCAGCGATGCTGTACAAAATAGTGCAGGTAACGAGGGCTCTTCTCCTTAATTCTTACAAATGTATATATATATGTATGTATATATTTTATACATTTATATATTATTATATTTTTATATAAAAATTTTTATATAACAACCACACACCTCATGTAAAACCTATGAACTTGATTGTGCTTTAAACGCTAGTTGCCCCTGAGGATGGCCAGTTAACTGGCCGAAACATATGTAGGGCCGATTTTTTAGAACTATTAAGGTTTTAATAAACAGTGCATGTGTTGGTATAATTTTTACTAGTGATAATAAACATGCACGGTGAGAATAATATTAAGTATTTGTTCTGAACGTTGGCTCATTGAATTTGGATTCGGATTATCTTCTGGGGGCAGGACAGAATTAAGAATTTTTTAATTTGTGTTTAGTTACTTGCCATAAAATAATTAAAATTTTAATTCTTAATATGAAATGCAAGTACTGGTAAAGGTTAAGTATAGGTACAGTTCTCCCTATGCACGTTAAGAAGGCGTATGTGTAGGTGTAACTCCACGCGTTCTTATTCTCGATACTAGTGAAGTTGAGTGGTCAGCTTCACGCTCTTGCCGCTTTTCCCCCAGAGTAAGAGCCTCCAGTATTCATTGAATACTGGAGGCTGGGTGGGCCACAGAGCCGGCTTGGAAAGCGTTGGGAAAGAGAAAATCTCTTGCATCTACCAGCGATCGAACGACGATTTATCGGTCGTCCAAACCATGGCCTGGTCACAATGCTGACAGCGCTATCTCGGCTCATAATACAGGCAATGAGAAATAATAATACAGTATAACAAAATAGACGCTAGCATTGCAGATCGTTGCCTATACATGTGTGTATCTTCCTAAGTTTGGAACTGTGAAAACACTTGATCCGCTTTTGCAGCAAATACATGATATAATTGTCGCCTCTCCCAGGGTTTAAATGGAATTCCTCTAATGGTCAAGCATTTTGTAAGGCCTAATATTTCATTAAGTAGAAGCCATGGCGAGTCGTACGGGCTCCGGTTTGCTCTACACGTTCAGACGCACACCGCCTCCGACATACGCAACGGAATAGAAACTTATAACATTAAGCATCATATTGTGTCCGAGTCTGCATTAACTGGCCCGAGCCTTACTAATATACACCAGCAGTTTATTAACTGTCGGTTTTCTGCTACAGTAGCTCATGCTTTATTGTGTCCTTTGGTCAGTCTGGCGGGCGTGTCGATAGTGTATCGTTTTCTACCAAATAGTTCAGGTTCATTAGCCTACCCATTACGCTAAACATGAACAATTATTGTCAATCGGGTCTCATTCGGATTTGTGTCGAAATGGCTAACGGCTGAAGAACCGAGCTATATATTATTTACACATAACTGAACATAGCTAATGTGAAACAGTCGAAACAGCCAACACGGGCAGCCAGGTAATATGGACAAGTGTCAGAAACTGCACATATTGTTCTGTTATTGTGTGACTTTGAGAACCCGTTCTCTGCCAATACTTGAGCATTTAGCTCAGGGCTGGCCAAATTCAGCTCACATTAGGGCCACATAATTCCTACGGACTCGCCCGACGGCCGCACATGTGTATACATATATCGAAAAGGGGGGAATTGAATTAACTATAACGCCATAACGTAAAAATAAATTGTGTTATTGAAACTATTCAGGTGACCGAGGGTCGCAAATACTTTCCTCGAAGGCTGCCCTTTGACCAGCCCTGATTTGGTTAATACAGTGTGGCTGAAATGTTGCTGAATGAACTTAAGTAATCGGGAAGTAATATCTGCGGCGAGCGTAAATGTCGTCGGTGTCCAAAAACGTTCCCTACGTATGTAATGCTTGTTTTGTGTAAGGAGGAGAGCTTTCTGTCAGTACGTTCACGTCACGAGTCATAAACATAGTATTATATCCGTTAACAGTTTGATTACTATATCATATGTTTTGTTTCATTTTCTCAAGTCGCGTATTTACCGAACCAGGATTGAGTCCCAATCAACTTCGTTATATCCAGTTGTAACAAGTGAAATTGTTCTATCACGACATTTCATTGGCGCTACAGACCAACTCGGGCCTCGGCCGCCTCATTTTTAAGGTTTCAAGATCACACACAATTAGACACACACACTCGGGAAGACTCCTCTGAACGAATGATCAGCTCGTCGCAGAGGCCGCTACTTACACAACACACAACAAACACAAGAAACAAAAATCAATGTCCACAGCGGGATTTTTTTTAAACTTTCAATTTATTTTCCTTACTATCCAAATACACGTAAGTCACAAGCCCTTGCAAACAAAACAGTGGGTCTAAACAAACCAAAATGATATGTTCTCCTTTGAGTCCAGTTCCTCACACTGTTCAAACGTAAACCTTTCAACTCCATCGCCACTGATCCTCTAGTCTGGCCATTTTACAAACACGAAGTTAGAATAGTAATAACTAACCTTCTAAACCATATCACTCCATATGGAATCGAAACCACTTATCAACGAACAAAACACAGGGATTCGAACCCCCGATCTCATCAATCAAGAGGCCGCAGACCTACGCCTTAGACCACACGGCCACCGGCATCGGCGAGGAACCTATTACTTCAAATAGTCTGTCTATCCTACGTTCGTCGGATATCACCTCACATTTTTGTACCGTCACCATACTTGTTAAGTCTGACTTACAAACAATAGTATTTTGTACACAGCGTCATTTGTAACAAAGATTCATAACCCCTTTTTCAAAACGTCATATTCCAGGCTCCAATGACCGATTACTTACAATTGTTAAACTGCAACCCCGAAGGTGTTCTGGTGAGTCCTACAAATCGTTGCCTTAATAAAAAGTTTTAGATTTTTGGAAGACCATTGCCATACACCATTTTAGGAATAATAGACAAGCAAAGAACAGCGTGGTCGTACAAGCACTTCTTTCCCTCTGGAACAAACAAAAGTAGGGTAAATCAATGCAGTGCAAGTTCTGAAGTCCTCTTGATAGAACACCTTTCCACCAGATAGCTGCGTTAGCCAGAGTGACTCGTCATCTGTCGTCGTGGTAACGTTACCAAAACTTACATTAAATCTGGGAGGATATTAATTATCACATATAATTAAATAACAAATATAATTAAACCGAACATTTCATTATAGTAGGCAGGTATACATATAATATATGCCTATACCTTATATTTGAAATGAAGGAGATTTGACTTTCTAAGCGACCTTTCTTAGTTATTGTATTAAATAAGCCATTCATGCTCAATTCCTTGATGTCTCCAATTAGTGATAAATCGTGTGGATATTTCTGCCTTCTACCAGACGTACGGTTTTATACACAGAAACAAACGGCAGTGTCTAGAATGTAAGTATGTTTCATTTTGTTTTTCTGAGTTTACATTCGTACCTGACTTTATCTTTAGAAAATCTCTTTTTCCTGTTCTTGAGGAAGTGGAATTGAATTTCCTCGCAAAAGCAAGTTGGCTCCTGTGTACGTCATAAAGACTTGTGGGCTGAGTATTTTTAACGTACGGAATGAACATTTTGCAGGGGAATCCG
Source organism: Reticulitermes speratus (assembly GCA_021186555.1). Lineage (NCBI taxonomy): Eukaryota > Metazoa > Arthropoda > Insecta > Blattodea > Rhinotermitidae > Reticulitermes > Reticulitermes speratus. The sequence continues at coordinate 29,818,619 of JAJKFL010000003.1, read as the reverse complement.
TCGGTTGAAACCAGGGAAATAAGGAAGAAAAAGGTGTTGGGAGACGAATTAAACGTGGGAGCACCGCTGTTTAAAGGAACGCGAGTGTGGAATGAGATAAAAGAGAAAGCTTTCACGGAATGAAGAGAGTAACAGGGACGAGAGAGTTTACGCTGGTGTGTGTGTGTGTTCGTGAAGGCTGATTCACAACAGAAGCAGTACGGGCTAAGGCGAGACTAAACCTGATGGGGAGCAACGCTGCGGTATTTGCGGTTCCCACAGATGTACTGCCGAAGGGTTAAGTCTTGTGGAACATCACTGTGCTTCGACTGCTAAATAGCTGCCGAAGATTGGAAAGTTTGGAAGTAATGTACTGCCTTCATGTTCAGGATCATGCTGTCACCCTTTCTGGACTGCTTGACCCTGAAGATAACGGCAGGACTACCCTTCAAAATGTCTGTAACGACACGGCATAACATCTCAGAAGACTTGACTCGTCTGGAGGAGTGTTGTTCCTTGATCATCGATCTGTACGTGTCTGTGTCTGTGTCCGTTGTTTGATTCATTCATGGACATGCGCAGTAAAATAAGTGTAGGGCTGCAGTTATTCGTCGATATTCTTGAAGTGTATATTTTATTAGTTGGTCAGTCACACGCTACAAGCTGTATGATACACGTATTTACTTCGCAGCTAGTTTTGGATTAGTAAAGAGCCGAAACTAGTTGCCAAGTAAATAGGTGTATAATACAGCTTGTTGAGTGTGACTGACCAACTAATAAAATAAGAATACAACTTGATAAATACACCAACGGGGATTTTCTACATTAAGATATTCTGGAACTTGAGTTACCACGCCTCTGTGCATTTTGCTTTTCCTTCGACCTTTGAAGGAAGAAGTAACACGACTTTGGAGACGGTTGGGTAATTATACACATCACATTTGATATTTTTCAAGTAATTGCACTAGGGTGATAAGATCAAAGATGTTGAGTTGGGTGAGCTATTAGCATCCATAAGGAAGTTCACATATGCGTCTACAGTTATGTTCGGAAAGCTCCAAGAGGAAGGATTTTGGTTCAGATCATATCGTAATATTGGAATGCATCTGAGGAAAATTATTTGTGAGGGTGTGACTTTTACAAGTTTTCAGCTGGCTCAGGAAATGGTCCAGTAGGAGACTTTTATGGTCACAGAAACATAGTTTCTTATTCTGTACAGAAGGACAGGTTTATGCTCTCTCCATATCTGTGTATATGCCTCTCTAAAAACTTTTGAATCTGTTGACTAATTCTAATTAAACTTATTTTGATTGTTGTGCAAACAGAGACCACACTATCAGTATTCGTCTTATGCATAAAAGCAATTGTAGCCTCTTGTGCCATTACTATTGATGATAGCCATTTGGGAGACGTGGAAGCTTCCAAGGTTGCAGCGACACTAGCGACTGGAGCATTATGTGATAATAGATTTGAAAAATACGCAGTCTTTAGTTGTTTGAAAAATGTTAAACAACACATGGTGACTGAGCGGTATGTGTATTTAGCTCCGGGGTTTGCGGCGGTAACAAGCGAACCAATGTAACTGTGACTGAAACTGAAACTGAGCGTTAACAGACCCATGTATTTTATATGAAATAATGTTCATAAGTTACCAGTTACAAATAAAATGACCTTGTAATTTTTTTTAACTTAAAACATGTGTTACAGGAAATAATGCAGGGAACTGACGGTTAGATTAATTCTTAACTCGCTGTCTTTATAGGTCTTTCCGGAATTTTGTTTTCTTTTCAGGGGGACTGAGGCGATGGGGGCGCCGCGATCTTTGCCACGTAGCGAATTACAGATCAGACCTCCATCCCGCGATAGAAACCTAACCAGTTAAACAGTTACAAGGCCTAACCGAGCGAGTTGGCTACTCGTATAAGTTGCAGCCTCTTCGAATCTTGGCCGAATTACCACCTTACGCGACTGCGAAATTTTGTGATTGTCCTCAGTCTATCTACACACATACCTCCCACCTCGTACTCGCTTTCCATTTGTGACTGTGTTCACCCTTCTGTCTATTTTACGGTACGTATGTGAGGCTTGATATTTGCGTTTGAAGTAGCACGTGTATTCAATTAGGAATACAGCAAGGATCTAAGTATTTGGACGCCGAAATTTTTTCCCACCAAAGGAAGTGCTTGTTACGAATGGCTCTTGTTTGTTTGTTATCTACACTGGTAAAAAAAGAGCTAGTTTTTTTTGTACGCTTTATTTCTAGGCCAGATAGGTTTACACATGCAGTACTCGTACGCTGTATCCGAAACCTTCTTTCTGAATCTCCTGGATCTTTGCAAAACATTAAGCACTGAACCCGCCTGAGTGTATTGTCAATTGTTCGGTGAAGTGACCCGTAGTGGGAATTTGCAGACGGGTAACAGCTTTAGTGCACGAACTGAATGAACATTGAGGCTAACTGTAGGCTGGGGCACCGCGTTTTGATTCTCAGCAGCTGTAGAGCTTTTCCAGTTCGCCAACTCATCCACGGCGTCTGTGGGACCCCTCATGCCTAATGGTTAAACCAAGGTTAAGATTTCCTTAATGTTTACCTGCAACTCCTGTAAGTCTTTAGAAGGCGCTGCTTATGCACTGGCGTATCAAATAGTCCGGCCTTTTTAAGCGTGTTCGCAAAATTGCGAAAAGCGACTATTAGCTTCCTCGTGTCTGTCTGTCCGTCCGTCCGCATGAAACAACTCGGCCGTCACTGGATGGATTTTCATGAAGACTGATATTTGTGGATTCTTCTAAGATCTGTCGAGAAAATTAAACTTTCATAGAAATCCGACAAGAAGATCTGTGTACATTTATGATAATACCTTGCTCAGTTCTTCATAGAATGGGAAATGTTTCAGACAAAAGTTGTAGAGAAATCAAAGCACACATTTTATGTTCGATAGTTTTTTTTTTTCTGAAAATCGTGCCGTTTAAGAGAGAATGTGGAAAAATTGTACAGAGCCATAGAGGCTACAGATGACAATATAACACGGCGCATGCGCTTTACATGCTGGATAACTAAGGCTACAGACACACACTCAGAATATTTACTTATTACTTTTCCACGGAAACAATGGTGACGCGAACGCACCTCAATATTACGGTATACGTACATTGCCGTATCACTATCAGATTATGCATTCCCCACCATGTCGTGTTGTGAACTTACTTCAGTAGGAAGGGACAGTTATTGCAAGTCCTGTGGAATGTAGACGGGGCTTGCAGTGAAGTGTTTTTGCGGTGTTGGGTTGAGGGTGAGTGAGTAAGGTAAGGATATGTGTATCTGTCTTGCTTCTGAAAGTGCATGTATATAAGAAAAGGTGCAGAGAAAATATAACTGCGACTATTTCTTCTCTCAGTTGTGTGTGTATATGTGTAGCTTTTAAGGAGTTTCGCTCATTTCGCTTCAGTTGTTTCGCTTAGCTGTCTTCATCCACCTTTTTATAGCCGCTTGGAAATTGAACTAATCTTCTCATCCCATCTCCTTCCTTTGCTTGTATATATACACTCACTCCACTATATAGTCGTTTACACTTAAAATAGGTTCTTGGCGCTTCTTTTTCTTCAGATGTTTACACAATTTACCATTGTTTTAAACAATCTCCATTGATATTTAGGTTCTTGAATAAACAAGGTAGAGGTGTGAACGGAAGCACATTTCTTACTATTGCCTCGCGAGCTTCATTGGCTATAATCGACGAATTTGTGTTTGCAGAGAACCTACGTCTATATTTCTCTGAAAAGATAATGCTGCAGTTACTAATGAGAAGGTGGTAACGAATCGCGATGTTCGGTTTCTTGCTTTATTTTAACGACGAATTCTCGTGTGAAGCTTAGCGTTGAATGACAGTATTATGTTTGAGTGAGTTAATGAATTAGAAACGTTGTGGCGAGTAACAGCCGTGGCGTAATTTGATATATTTTTTCTGGCATTTGGTGGAGTGACTGAGGAATCTCACGAAAACCGTCACCATTTAAGGTGGGTCTCAGGTCCGACAATCGAAACCGGGACTTCCCGAATACGAATCAGGTGCACCAACTTGACTATGATAAATACAAGGAAATTGTGAAGCGATATTTTGTTTATTTAAAGGAATATAGTAACTGCCTCTCCGAACATCGAAGTTCGAACCCCTTTTGTTTACGTGTTAGTGGTCATACCGTAGTTTAAATTCTGATTTTCAGTGTTACGAAGCCGTGTAGTCCGCTACGTTGTTACCGACATTTCGGAATAATTTACTGCCTCCATTATCGGGGAAGAAGTTAGGTTAGAAAGTGGATGGGTTAGCATTTGCAGTGAGCAATAAATTCTTACAAAATTATTTTGATTAGGTAAAATTGTATTAGCAATATCGCTGCTTGCGATTCCGAAAATATAAATTATGTTCCCTTCATATTTAAGGTTTTTTAGGCGGGGATTGTATACAATCTTCTGAGATGTGATGTGCAGCGTGGTAGGTAGGTAGGTAGGTAGGTAGGTAGGTACTCGCGTTTCGGAGGAACTTGCTTCCATTGTCTTGAGGTTAAAAATAGAACCAGCCGGTTTCTCTGAAACGTTGGAACATCTCCACCCGACTATACGACGTCAAATCCCAGGATACCATAATCTTAACTTTCTCTGGAGGTAAAGTTGCCGGTCCATGAAGCTGACAACTCACCTCCATCTTCCGAGGTTAAGAACGCATGGAGCTATGTTTGTATTCCTCCATAGGCTAGGTTTTCATGGCGTACATAGACATCTAATTTTTTTGTCTTAGAATACATGTGACTATGGGCCGGGATAGCGTAGTCGGTATAGCGACTCCCTACGAGCTGGACGGTCCGGGGATCGAATCCCGGTGAGGGCGAGATTTTCAGCACCAGTCCAGACCGGCCCTGGGGTCTACCCAGCCTCCTGTACAATGGGTACCGGGTCATTCCCGGGGGTAAAGCGGCCGGGGCGTGGCGTTGACCCCCCCACCCTATCTAGCGCCGAGGTTAAAGAAAGAGTAGAGCTATAACTTTACTCCCCCTCTGGGCCTTCATGGCCTGTTCTAGGGAGAACTTTACCTTTACTTTACCTTTTAAATACAAGTGACTGTCGATGGATAGAGATAGGAAGACGGGCGTCTCACTGACGGAACGTGACAAAGAAATGACATCCAAGGTTGCGATGTTGCTGGATCTTCTGCTTGAACTTGACTGTCTCAAGACTATCAACGCATGCATTAACAGAGCGTTTCAACGAGTTGGCGGGGCCGTGCGTGGGGTCGACCATTCTGTGCCTTTCGCTAGGAAAGATTAAACATTTTAAAAACCAAATGCGTAATTTGTCTGTGCAAAATCTAAAGCTTGGTTCTTTGGCCTTCGATTTTTAAACACTCAATAAATTTTGACCAACACAAAACCACAACTTCCAACCATTTGTTTTCACTAATAATTTTACTAACTTAAGTTTTGAAAGCCGACAGAGAAAGCGGACACTTGCAGTACCTAAAAAGTTTGACTGCTTTGCAGTTCTTGCTAGTGCGCATCTGTCAGTTACCCATCTTGCTCCTGGAGTCCGAAAGTAACAGAGATTTAAGGAAAGAGATCATGGACGCTTGTAACACCAGTTACGAATCAGCGATCACGAACAAAGCACTGGTATACCCGGTTAGTAAGTTGCTCGTTCATAAACCACATACTTACCGGTGAGACGGGCTACCAACAAGAAAACACCAAGGTCTAACAGTCTAGTCAAGAGGATCAGTGAAGTGACACATTTATTAAATTTTAGAAACATGTTATAATCTTTAATCCTTCTGTGTGTTTAAAAATATAATTTAATAATCCATTACATTGTAACAGTCCTGTGATGCCATGAATTCACAACGAAGTTTGTAGCATTTTAATACAAAGTGATACAAAGGGTTCTTCTAATCTTGCATCCGAGCGCAGGAAAATAAGATGTCAGGTGACTTAAGGGACTCGGCCCACATGGCCTTTGTCTTCTCAGCGCTGGAACGTGAGACGGCCACTGATAGGCCTACGTGTGTTGAGTGTCAGATAAAAGATGGTTATGGAATGTGAGAAATTTGGTCTCTTGAACAAGAGCTGTCCATTTACAGTACTTTTGCGAAGTGCGTATGTTCGTGGAATAAATGTCGCCGACAGTTGTGTAAAAAGTGTAGGAAGTGCTGTTCAAGAGAATACAGAATAGTGGAAAAATTTCGAAAGACAGGTTCCTTGCAGGGCAAAAAATAAAATATAAACACTTGTAGTTTTGTTGGATGAGGTATAGTTTACACTAAGTTCGAACCTAAACAACCAAAATAACAGATATTTTTGTTTCAAAAATACCCTTGTACGTCATGAAGGTCGTTTACATGATCTTAGAGTCGGAGTCTGATGTGCATTGAGTGAGCTTAAAATCGTAGGCTCCACCTTTTTCGAAGAAAGAAATCCCGGGCGAAACTTTAAAATTAATTTTGACAAAGTAATTCTGGGACTTAGAGAGAGATAAAATGTAGGATTATTTATTTTCTTTACAAGTGTTAAAGGACAATTTTTGCAGGAAGGCTGGTAATATTTCATGACGTGCTTCGTCTTATGTGGAGATGTGTTGTCAGGGGTCCGAGGCGTGCTTAGAAGTGAAGGTCGGCGCTTCGAGGCTGTTAAATGAAATAAGGTAGATTGAATTGCAAGGAAGAAACGACTCTAAATTCTCGGCGCTTGCAGACCTCGCATGCGATACAGCTTCCGTCAACGCTGCCATGCGCAGGGACACGACAGTAAGACGTTTCTGTGGCATGTCGATAGAAGTATTTATGGGCCTAAACTGACAGTGCTGTACCGAACCCGCTGAGGTGTTCATTTAAGAAGCGACCAACCGGCGACTGGACATACTTACGGACGTTGCATGATCTTTAAAGAAAGATCACTACGAATGACCAGTTGGATTATTTAACAAATTCTTTTCAACTGCATGTCGCAGGGCTGTTGGATGGTTGTAAGTGGTTTATTCGAAGTGATTCGGAAGAAAGCGGTTGTGGCCTACTTTAATGCAAAGCCTATAATTTGTCTGGAGGACCTGCGGATCACGCCGAAAACTGTCGGGCATGGTGCCCGTAAGTTGTAAGGAATATTTGCGTAACAGGCGTTGGCTATTCCAATCTTAATGGACTCGAAGGGACTGGCCGGTGAACACACAATATCGTTATTCCGATTCCTGGGTGCAAAACAAGAATAACGCGGAGTTCGGCTTCAATCTGATCAAATTCTTCCCGTCAGTTCAAAGATATGCTTTTGGCAGCAGTGCTGTGTGTTTGCTTCTGTGGTGAATAGTTGTGATTGTTTTCAGTATTTTACGCGTTACGACGCAGGGTGAGTAAGTGTACAGTCAGGGGCCATTAACACAACGCACAACTGCAATTTTCCTTAAACGACTCACTGCTACAAAGCATTTTCCTTTGGCCTGTTTAATATTATCTGCCGTTCGGTAGGCCTAGCCTGATCTTACAAGTGCCCTACACCCTTACTTTTCCCCAACCTGGTTTGTGTAGTCATAAGTTCTCTGCATGCCTGCTACAGCATAAACGTACATATCAAATTTTTCGTCGTGCAGCTGAGTCTGTCTTGAGAACTAGTGGTATCAGAGGCAGTCAAGGATTTCGCCGCATTTGGGAACCGGAAGGCTCACTACCGTGTTCACTAGAACCCAGCACGTCCCTATCCTGAGCCACTTGAATCCAGTTCACATCAGTTTATCTTATTTCGAGATAAATGTTTGCATTATTCTCCAATCTACCTTCTACTTCTTTTTAGCAATCTCTCTCTTCAGGTCTTGTATCAAAATTTTGCATGTCTTTTTTCTACCATAATAATAATAATAATCTAAGTGCATAAATTATGAAATTTCTTATTATGCAGTCTTATCGGTTCTCCCTTTCCTTTCTTTCTATGTCAAACTGTTCTTCAAATCACACTGTTCTCGAAGACCCTTAGTCTGTGTTCTTGCCTTGATGTGAGAGGCAAGTTTTAACTCCAGCACAAAACAACTGCCATGTATTCCGCGTGTCTCCTATCTGCTAAACTGCAGTAACATCGAACCATTCATATATCCTTCTTCACTGCAAGTTAATTTGTTTCCAGCCTAATAACACGTTTGTTGATCAAAAATGGAAAAGTTGGAAACTCAAATGTCCAAAAAGGCATTAAAAGTGCAACATGAGTTTTAGAAGGAGGGGACATAATGACTGTTTAGTGTATGGTGTGTAGTAATTATCATGTGTAGTATGTATCATGTGTATTGTCTATCGTGTGTAGTATATGTCTTATGTAGTAGAACCTATATATCGAATGTAGTATATGTCGTATGTAGTAGAACCTATATATCGTGTGTAGTATATGTCGTATGTAGTAGAACCTATATATCGTGTGTAGTATATGTCGTGTGTTGTATTTATCGTATGTAGTATATATCGTGTGTGTAGTATATGTTGTTCTGTAGCAGATTACAAGTTATTGTTGTTATAACCTTCGCATTTAATGCGAAAACGTTTAAGTGCATTTAAAATATTTTACAAAATCAGTACGATCAGCACTCTGAAAACTAGAGTTCTGCCCGCTCTGCTGTATTGACAACATCAGCTAGCCACAAAACCCCGTAATTGGCACTTTTAAACCAGGCTTCAAATCGACCCCCCCCCCCCCCCTTTGTATAAACCATACAACTGATGATCCCCAAACACTTGAATTGTATAGCAGGCAGAAGATCAGTCCAAGTAATTTTGACATGAGTGAAACCGAAAATAAGTTTGTGAGCTTTCGAATGTATTCCTTTTCCTCTTCACAATTATATTAGCGAGTTGCTTGTCTCTCCTGTCTGCCCTCTGTTTTAAAATCGGATGTAACTGGTACAGACTCTGATTAATTTTCCGAATTTTCCATATGAGCGGCATGCCATAGGACAGATCTCAAGTTTCGTTTTTAACTTCGTAACATCAACATTAACGATATGACAGCTGCTTGAATTTCTGCGATGGGAGCGACACAGGCCCCATTAAGTTCAGTATCATTAATTTTGAATCGTGAAAGATTTTTTTTTAAAATATGCAGCTTATGTTCGCTTAGTTCTTTATAGAAATTTTGTAAGTAAGAACATGAGCGTGAGGAAACTGTTGGGCTTAAAAGTGGTTTCGACATAGTGTCTCTACGTCTGCAGGTAAGTACGAAGCTGTACTTCTCACCTAGTGTGCTACTGTGTTTTGAACTGAGAATTATAAACTAATTAATACTGCAGTTCTGATAAGCCTTCGCGTATTTTGATCCATTAAGTTTTCAATGAAGAAAATAACTCTTCGTATCTAAAATGTTGATTTTAGAGAGTAAATTGCGGAGGAAATTTAGGCCTAATTATATTTTTAAATCTGTATGTCATGGTACTTTTTTTTCAATGGCTCTTAAGCCTCTTGGGGGCCTAGGCCGCCTTATTGTCTTTTCGAGGCTTCACGATCACACATTTTAGACACACCACACTCTGTAGGACTTCTCTGGACGAGGGACCAGCTCGTCGCAGAGACCTCTACCTGACAACACACAACACTCACAAGAGACAGACATCCATTCCCCCGCATGGTACTTTAGAACTCTAAAATTTACAGCTAGTACTCTCTGACCTTGGTAGCGAAGTATCTCTGGTGGGTTACTGGGCGAATAATACATGGAAGTATACAGCGGAAGTATTGTATATGTGATTTTAATATTTATATCCTACTCTGTTATGTTCCAGTATGTATCAAGAAGATTTTTCGATTGTAATTACTACTCCGTTTCTTCAGCAAATTAAAAGTGATAAGTGAACACAGGATCAAGCCTCTAATATCGCCGTTACATTGAGCTGCAGATGTTCAAACGTAATTTAGCTTATAACGAGCCAACAAGTATCTGTGCTGCGGGCTGGACGGTCGAGTAACCGGGATTCGATTTCCTGCAAGTCTATGGATCTTCCACATTTCCCAGACAGACTGTGTGGCCCATTAAGCTTACTATCCAATGTATATGCTTACCGAGGGTTTTCTCCCAGGGGCTAAAACGACCGTGGCGTGAAGCTGACCACTCACCGCCTTCCGTGTCGAGGTTAAGAATGTGTGGAGCTATATCTTTGCTCCTCAGCACGTCTTAATGCCATGTTGCTTAATTAAAAAAGGAACACCTTTGTTTCTAGCTATAATATATAAAAGTTTTTCAGTGTTGGCGGTTGGAAGGACTAAGCCTCTATTCAGGGCAAATGCTGAATTTAATGTAATAGCAGATAGGAGGAATAGCTGCCATACTTTGTGAGATAGGCTAGTGCAGACTTAAGGCTGCAATATTTTTATTCTTTATTGCGACGAATTACTATTGTCGTCTGCTGTGTTGTTTGCCTCGAGTTATTAAACTATATTTTAATGTGTCGCGGCTTGCAGATAATTAAGAAACGATATCTTGTGCTAACTGCAAATCGGATCCAATATCATAGGCCCACGGAATTGATTTTGCGGGCTTATTTGACGTATACATGGTGAAGTTTTGACACGACAAGACTGTAGTTCCCCTTCGCCTCGCTCAACTCACTCCGCATATAAAATTTCGTTTTAAGAAAATTCCTCTGGGATCCACATTTCCAAAGGATTAACTCCTCGCGGTATTGCTGCCAGGCTGGCAGTGCGTGAAGGTGTTTCTGTAAGACAGTACAGTAGGAATTGAATGAAGGGTAGACTGTATTTGCTAAATTTCAATCCGTTCAGGAAGACGTTAGATTACAAATTCAAAGCGGAATAAACTTAAGAATTTTTTTCTGTATTCAGGATGTGAAAAGCAGTGATCCCTGTAATTCCGTAGGAGGCCTATCCCACAATCGCTGACTCACTCCGTAATGCAGGTTTTAAAAGTAAAGTTGAAACTTACTCAACTCGCTTTGTTAAAACAAATTGTAGTATCCAGAGGGTCATTACCTTACCCATATCATGCGGTAGTTGAAGTCAGCCAACATTTCCACACCTTTTAATTGTTTATTTAAGATCCATCTTAATAATACTCTTCTGCATGTGCATAGTTCTCTTTTCCTTAGGTATCTGTGTACAATTTTTTATCTTCTGTCATCTTCGCCATGCGAGATACATACGCCTCGCGTATCTTAAAGGTAAAGGCGTCCCTGCCCACGTCGTGAAGGCATGTGGGAGGGTGGAGGTACAGCTCCACTCATTCTTAATCTCGATCCTAGATGGAAATGAGTGGTCAGCTTTACGTCCGGGTCACTGTACCGCTGGAGAAGGCGCCCCTCAAACTGATTGAACAGGAAGCTGGATGGACCGCCAGTTCCGGTCTGAACGCTTTGGAAATCTCGGATATCTAACCACATATCAACGGTTGTCCAGCCTGTGGTCTAGTCATTATACCGACTGAGCCATCCCGGCTCCTCGCCAATATCATCCTTTGTATGATAACCTTGATAATATCTTGTGAAGAGTTTAAATTATGGACTCATTATGTAATTTTCTCTACCCTCGTTTTACTTCCTCACTTTTACGTGTGTACTTTCTCTTCAGCACTTTGTTCTCAAACACCCTTAATTTCTACATTCAATAATACCCCTTTAACTGCTCTGGACGCATTCCTGGAGAAGAGAGGTTTAAGTGAATCAGCTTCCATTGGACTCGCTATAACATGCACTATATCGAGAAAGTTGCTTCTTGTATTTTGTGCATTTAACGACGATTTAAGTCTGTTCTGTTCATAGCAGCGGTTGTTGGATTGGTACTGTGTGGTGAATTGGAAAGGATGCAGAAGGAAACGATTGTGGCCTCATTGGAGGTAATCCCGGGGTTTGCCTGGAGTAACTGACAAAAATCTGTAAGGCTGTCAGGTTGGTTTCCCCGACGACATTCGTATCAAACATCTCTCGAATGCAAGTCAAAATAGGTCATGGTTACTTACATAAAAACAATTCACTGCAATATCAAGCATCGCAACATTCATTTAATATGACAGACACAGTACAATGTAACGTAAATGAAACGAACTGAAATTCAATCCTGTTCACTGTTGCATACATTTAGAAGCTGAAGCCTTCGCATACGTCTCCTTGCGATATAACTTCGGCACTTGACGGATGTGAGTGGTTAACTTCACGGCCCGGTCACTTTAGCCCCAGGAAGGAACCCCGGTATCCATTAAATAGGAAGCTAGGTAGACCGTGGAGTCGGTCTGAATGTTTTGGGACGCGAAAAATCGTCTTGTTCCTGCCGGGAAAGGGACAAGTATTCGTCAGTTGCCAAGCCCCGTAGCCTAGTCACTATACCAGATACGCTGTTCCGGATCCTGTCAGCAACCACACAGTTAGATAATAACTAAATATATTAATAATCCTAGATAAAAGTTCAGTAGTGAATTATTTCCTGTACTTTGAAAGAATGGGTGAAAGCACGTGTGCTAATGGATTTTACCAGCATACAATGAAAAGTAGGGTAAGACGAGGAAGAACCAGTCCTGTGTGCGACGATGAAACTGGAACATCTAGTGAGACTAATTCTTGTATATATGTAATGGAGGTAATGATGTTGATGATTATGGTAATGGTGATGATGGTCGATCCCAGTGGCCGTGCGGTCTAAGGCGTGGGTCTTCGGCCGCTCGCTTACTAGTAACGTGGGTTCGAATCCCACCGGGGGCATGGATGTCTGTCTCTTGTGAGTGTTGTGTGTTGTCAGGTAGAGGTCTCTGCGACGAGCTGGTCCCTCGTCCAGAGGAGTCCTGCCGACTGTGGTGTGTCTCAAATGTGTGTGGACCATGAAACCTCGACGAAACGAGGAGGCCCAGGCCCATATAGGGTTGTCGAGCCATAAAAAAAAAATGGTGATGATGATGATGATGATGCCATCACGTACAGCACCATCTCCCCCGCACTTCGAATTCACCCACCACTGTGTTGTTCCACTGACCTAATACACCCACTAACCTTGCAGCAAAGTATTACGATAAAACTGCAGAGTAAATGAATTCATAAAACCATGTTATCTATAATTTTCAATACTTCCATGGGGCATTTAGGCCGTGCCATAGCTGGGGTGGTTAGTCAGTCGCCGGCATCTGACCCCGGAGACCCGGGTTCTATCCCAGGCCAGTCAATTTTCGGCTTGTAGTGGACAAAGTGGCATTGGGACAATTTTTTCTCAGAATACTTCGGTTTAGCCCTGTCATTATCATTCCACCAGTGCTCCATAATCATATTTCGTTCATCTACCTTCGATGCTATAAAATCTTAGCAATTGACAATTTTGTTCAGTAAAACACCCCTCTCTCTCTCTGTCTCTCTCTCTGTCTTCATCGGAATTTGTTTCTGTGGTTTATTGTTGTATGAATTGTGAAAACACTCTTCTTTCTCAGAATGATGAATCGTTTGTTTTCAACTCCAAACAGAAACCACTAGATAAATGGAATAATTTAAAATTAATTTATTGACATGTACTGTATAACACCAAAGACTGAGACCTCAATCTGACCCCATAACTGATATTGCAATTATAATTTTGGTTTTCATGTTTTATGCATTTAAGTTGCCTGAGGACGACCACGTAGCTTGTTGAAACATGTAGCCGCATATCTATATTACATAATAAACACTATTTTTATGGGAATTAATAACTATTCTGTAATGCAAATCGTGTAAGTCTCGTAAGACGTTACACACTGGTGGTCACAGAGATGACGAATGTAAACCGTTCATGACACCAGCAAACTACATCGGGCATTTAGCTGAACGGAAACGTCTTTAAACATTGCCATTCCGAAAGGTTAGTTGTTAAATGGATTCTATAAATAGTCTACCCTTTCCTCCCTTCATATTGAAGACAATGCCTTCCACATGGCGACTGTTTTATGTGATATTCCATGTGAATATTTCTTCTGTAATTTATGGGACGAATTACGCAAAATTAGAACAGTGCTTCAGCAACTACAGACAGAGCCTCTGTAGGAAATTCATTTTAACACTGAATCGTCTGCGACATCGTAGCCGTTCTGTTACTGTGACACTGTGGACAGATGTCAACAGGCACATGGCTTTCTTTTATTTCAGTGTGTCAATGAAACAAAAGAAAAGCGGCTTTGATGAAGACGTGTTGCTACAATGCATCACACATTACCTTCTCCATCGAACAGAGAGCATCCATGTCCTGAGCGGGAATCGAACCTGTTATACCGGCGTCCGAACCATCCATCATTCTACCTGGCTTGGGGTTCTGCAAATGAGTAACTTGTTTTAATACGTTGACAAAATGCACAAAATAAAGGCGTAATAGAGAAGTCCGTCTTGTCTTAATCGTTTTGAGTCATATCAGTGAAAGGTACACAGACCATGCTTTGCATGAAGCACAAGTTGAACTTTCTCAAAAGTTGTATTGGAAACATTCTTCAATATGGTGAACGAACTACGGCAAAAATACTTTATGTTAGGCAGGGCGAAGGGCTTTGAAGTAAATCTGGTATCAGCAATCAGAATTGTTTATTGATGAGAGATTTGAGGTTTTCACAGCGGTATTGCTGAATGTTGAGGTCTTCTGGGACATTACGCCGTGTCGACTGGTAAATAGCTACCGACGTTTTGGAGAGTTGTGTTGCCTTCAAGTTCTTGGTCAGGCAGTGCCTTGGACTGCTTGCTTCCCGTTGGTTGACATTCGTGGCTACAATCTGGTTTTTACATTCTCTGTGGCTGCTCCTTTTTTTAAATGTTATTTAACAATGTTGTCAGTTACAGAAGTTACGTAACATCGGTAAGTGATAAACGAATTAGTGAATATGGAACGCACTGGCAGGGGGACCCTGAGGTACGTGTAGAAAACTCTTATCTCATTACCAGTTTATCCTCACAATTCCACGTGGACTGTAATGGGATCGAACCCGGACCCCCGCGGTCGCTAATAGCCTTAGCCAAAGCAAGGCCCTTTTTGCGGTTACATATGTAAGTTGCTGAACTTCAGAAATTAAGCTCCTTACCAAAACGCTACGGTTTCCATAATGTCGAGTAACGGAAAAGCGTTACACTTTCGGTTTCTCTTGTCGCTTGTTTGAGGTTTCTTGGGCACATTCTTGTGTGTGCGGAGATGTGTAGGGCAATACGAGTATCTGACCGCTCGTCCGTCCGCCTATCCCTTCCCTATGGATCTAAATCGACAATAGTCGCTGAACAGATCGTCGTGAAATTTGATAGTGGGGCGTTTTATAAAAAGATTTGTTGAATCATTTCGGTTTTCGTTTAGATCGGTCTGTCTTAATGGTCACTTTATGTATCTTAATGCCATTCTTTTTTTTTCCCTGCACGAATTCGCTCCGGTTATTTAAGTTTATTGTGCCAAAAATGTAGATCAGACTCCTCAGATACTTTGTGTTTCCTCTGTACATTAAGAACATCGCTGCAATCGAAGATAATAGGACCTGTTTAACTATTGTAGCTTTTTTTGATACGATCGGCAGAGGACCGAACGCGTCCTTCTAGTTACTTAACCCTGCTTATATTTTCTAATTTGTTGTATGTAGTTACGATGGAACGTACCAACAAGACCGATTATTTCTGTCATCCGAAGTGATACAACCGACCTGGTTCGTTAGTTATTGGTGCATCGATAACATATTTACGATGCCAGTTTGTTGATGAATGTCGACATGTAGAAGATTACAACGGCGACAACGAGCAAGCGTTTTATGCTCTGTTCACATCGTATAATTCGAGTGTTCCTCGGCGCGATCAAGCCGGGCTCCTCAAGTGTGCTCTTCTGGGATTGCTTTTCTTTCATGCTCCAAAGCTAATCTTATTCAGAAAATACAAATACCTGTCAGAACATGAGAGTCTTTTGAAGAAAGGTTATAGTCTAAAAATTTATCGTAATAAGTGAACGTTGTAAATTTAACCCATAAATATTTAGGCAATAACATGCTTCTATTCCAGAACAACCTATTGGCACAGAGTTACTAAGTAAGAAGATGTATGTGCCTGTAATTGAGTCGCGCGTTACACTCGTAATGTAATTTCATGTGTCATGGATAATAATTCTAATAAAGATGTGTCTGAATAAGTTCTTAAATGTCTTTGTAATTTTTACACTCCAGAGTTTACAAAGCTCTTTGCGACAGGCCGATACCTCGTCATGAGGAGTCCTACCGGGTGTGTGTGTGTGTGTGTTTCAGTGTGATCAGGTGCAAGAATAACCGTCTGCATCTACAATGAGTAGGTAGAACAGATCAGACTGAGAAAGAAAGAAAGAAAGGAAGAAAGACAGAAAGGTTGCAGAAAATAAGAACAAAGGGAACTTAAGTCATAATTTTACTCCTATACTCTGGCTTATTTTCGTACATATGAAGGTGATGTCCACCATTTCAGGTATAGCACGGTGTATTTCCCAACATGTTTCGAGGGTGGCTTGGTCATCTTCAAAGGAATTTAAGCCTGTCTACACAAAACGGTTTACTGCGGAGGGCTGTGACTTTTTTATCCAATATTTTTTCCCAGTCAGTACAACTATAACCTATAACATGTTTTCACTATAAGCAATATTCCTCAGGCACGTCTGTTCAAACACATGTAATGGTACGTAACATAAAATGCCTATTTGGCACCCAAAGTTTCACATAAAATTATATAATTATCGAAACGAATAATTAAAAATAAGCTTTAAAATAAATTTTAAAACAGTTTATTTTTACATCCGTATGTGCAAGATTTTTGTATATGAACATAACGAAAATTTATATACCTTGCTCTAAGTTTCATTCATAAAAATATTTATATTTGAATTGTTTATTGCAATTATTATGCAATTTTTATGTGAAACTTGGGGTCCCAGAATATGATATGACTCGGCAATGTATGTTACGTACCATTTACATGAGTTGAAGAGACTTGACTAAAGATGACATTATAGTCGAAACATGTAGCGATAGTTGATGGTAATACAGGTAGTATTTGTGCCGACGGAAAAATTTGTTATATTTGTAGCCCTTATTTATACAGTTATATGTTAAAAGTGCTGTAGGCCGATCAGGTAACAGACGGAGACGTCTTAAGTCTTAATCCTGCATTGGTTACAAAGCAACAAGCATGTTTATTGCACCGGAATTTGTTCTCTGAGTGTAACCGCCTCCTGTGCATTCTCATCACATGACGCACTGTGTGGATACAGTTCAGCCGAAAAAGTAAATTTGCAAACAGGCACTCAAAATGCAATTTAATTCCTTAACTTCATGGTCTGTCCTGATGCTCCATCTTGCACTTTCTCGTATGTACTTTTATTTCCTTCGTGTAGCCTTATCAGATAATGTACGTCATATCACTTACTTTATGGGACTAGAGTTTCTTTGCTTACAAAACCCTCACTTCTTCCCTTACCTCATAGTTTTTATGAGGCGAAGTTATTATCGTAACTATGGATAGACATCTACCCTCCCCCGAAGCACGCGCACACACACACATCCACCCTGCCACAAGCATAGTTTTACGACAGTCGCATAGATTGAAGCATCTGAACCTCTCTCTCTAAGTCTGCTAATAATATTTTCTTATCCTAGACTGACCAAGGCCCCTTATAAATCATCCTGTTGCGTTCTTCCAATGAGCAATAACCCTGGGGGGTTTTATTATTTCAAGGATGAGTTTCGGGGAAGGGGGAAATCAGGAAGGGAGTGATATATCTTCCAACACCGGGCAATTGAACAACTGATCTTGTAGTTCGGTCGTAGAAATTAGATTGTGTATCAAAATGAGAAGACACTACGCTATAGACAGATACACCTGCGATAAAACAGAAGTTGTGTGAAGAACTTACAGTAATACTTTCGTTCACACAATTGATCCTGAGGACCTTTTAGCTTCTCAGGAAGGACTGTGCTCCATGGGTTTAGTTTGTTAGTTAGTTTTTGTTTCTTTGTAAAATTCAGTGGTACGTTAAATGCATAATTGCTACTAACACAGATTCCCACCACGTTAAAGTTGTCACACGCAATGTCAGTTTTCTTGCCGTCTCCTTGTTTATAGTTGCTAACTCACATAAAATTGTTTTATAAATACTTTGTACATGTGTTTCGGAGCCCATTCTGGTAGCACATTTATCATGCCTAGCTCCGCATTTAGGCGGATAGATTTAACGCCATCACTGTTCTACAGAGTAATACCTGGCCGGCATTGGCAGTATTGATGGGGAAAAAAAATTGAAAGTACAAAGGTGAGGTTGCCTTACGTGGTGTTACGGTGATGCCACGTTTCTTTAAAATTCGTTATTTATTACAGAGAAGGGGGTCTCAGACTCGTGGATACGTGACTCCATTTGGCTGTCTCTAAATGAAATAAAGACTGTGGGCGGGTTTTATGTCATTATAGTATGGCGCGTCTACAAATTGCGGATGAAGGAGACGTGGAGAGTATGAGACTGTGTTGAATTCGCCAGTAGCCCGTGAGGAGTGGTCCTTCATCTTGGACGTTTGTCAGGATTCCTTGTCGGATAGTGTAATAACTTCCTAACATTAGTGTAAAGAATGATTCTTGTGTTCGTATTACTTTAGTGCTTAATTCTACTTGTATTCTGGAAGCAGCAATTCTGATCTTAATGATAGCAGCATCATTCAGGCCTGTATTATGTGTTTTATAACGGTTTTGTTAGCACTAAACTTTGGTAGGAATATTCCTTTGTGATTATGTTACAAATAAAGGGAAGAAAGCCATCAATCACAACTTAGGCTAAATGTTGACAAAATATTTATTGTCAGAAACATACTGCATGTTTCGGCTTATGAATCCATCATCAGGTACACCTTTTATACAAATAATGAGAGAATAAATTATGTATGCAACGTTAATATATAATTTCTTCTCTCAGTATTCATTAAAAGGGGTAGCTGATAATGGGTTTATAAGCCGAAACATGTAATATGTTTCTGACAATACATATTTTGTCAACATTAAGTTGAAATCCACAGTCTTTCTTTCTTTTATTTGTTAGCATTACTTTCAACGTCCCCACATAACGGAAATCTAGCATATTATGAAGTGTTATATCGGCGACAAAATAAGAATATAAAGGTAATCAAATCCTTAAACATTTGGCGAAATTCAAGTGTTCTGGAACAACAGTAGCGAAGCAACAACATTTTATTAATTTTATTAAGGTCACATTAAATTTGAAGAATTCTGCTGCCATTCGCTTCAGAATCTTATTTGTCTTGCTGTCCGTTGTTTTAAAACGTAAAAATTAAAGGGTCTATACATTTATTTAACGTAGATTTGAACCTGGTGTCATCTAAGGGAAAGAACCAAATTTGAGGGTGTCTGAGAACGGTTTTGGGGGGAGAGTATGTAAACTGCATATAAAGGAGCCTCATTGATATTGTTAACTTAATCGGGTTAAAGAGGACGGAGTGGGAGGGACATGTAACATGCATGGAAGATGTGAACAATTCGTGCGACATTTTGATCCTATAAGCTAAGTGGAAGGTACCAAATCGCAAACCTTGGCATAGATGGGAGAATAATATCAAAATTGATCTGAAAGAAATAGGGTAAGTGGGTTTGGACCATACTCGCCTGACGGAGGACAGAGATTAGTGGTGGGCTGTTGTGAAGAAGGGAACGAACCTTTGAGTTTTTATAAAAGGCTTGAGCATCTTCGTCATTATTAGCTTCTCAATGAAGACTGTGCTCCATGGAGTTGGTCAGATAATATAAGATGGCAAATTTAATTCTCTAAGAATTATGCTATCCAGTTTGTTGGAAACGTACTTTCCTAGGATTTGAATACAATTTGTTTAACGATGTGCGTCGCACTTCTGTTCTCAGTGTTGTTGGAACATTATTTCCGAGTAAAAATTGGGTACGTAGATGTAGGGACTCATACCATGCTGTTACTGAAATAAACATTTGTAACGACCACTGAACTGTTGTACACAATACTTCGATTCTTGAAATGGCATTATCAGGTGAGTCTGCTGAGACTGTTACTCCTTCGGGAATAAAAGGTGTTTTTTTGTTGTTTTCTGGAGGGTCCCGCAGCAGATGCTACGAACGCACCGCAGCCTTGAGGCTTATTTGTGATGGAGATGATTAATTTGTTTATTCTTTTTCTTGTAATGGAGCACTAGTGGAATGAAATTGACAGGGGAAAACCATGCCCCAGTGCCACTTTGTCCACCACATGGACTGACACGGATCGAAACCGGGCCTTCGCGGTGAGAGGCCGGCGACTAACCGCCTGAGCCATGGCATGGCCTGAAGGTGGGGGTTTAGCCTGCCCTTGCCCAGATTGTCTGATTGTACTTCGACTGTACCAAAACGTAATCATTTATGAAGCGGAGTCCTGCAAATTCTGTCTGAAATAATTTTTGGCCTTGAATGTTGAGCTTTATCAAAATGGACAGAAATTAATGTACGGTAAACTGTGGCATGAAATTGTCGTTTAGGATCTGTCCACAGCACACTGCACTTGCTTAAGTGCAAGATACATACGCTGCGTTATTATTGATAAGGAGCCTGTCATGCTAACTATTAGCGTAACAGTTCTGATCCATTCGCTCGTTATTGCCTCTAGATTTTCATTTTATGAATGAGATGGCACAACCTAAAATCCCTTCCGTTTAATTGTCTCGAAACGCACGGGAAAAATGTATTAACGTAAAATGTGCTTTTCATTTCTCAACACATCTTTCACTACAAACAATTTTTTCTGTGCTAAATACTTACGGAGTTACGCACGCAGGAACACGTGTAGGTCGTCTGTCATGTAAAACGTCTGTTATTGTGTTTCGCTTCTAACCAAAAGTGGATATGTGTCTACAGATTGCAGTTAAATCCCGAGTATCAGATTTATGAGCATTCTTGTAAAGGTTCTGGTTCTCACATGCGGAGAAACGGAAGGGGACGTTGTTAGGCGCGTTCTCAAAATTGTGAAAAGCGAATATTAGCTTCGTCATGTCTGTGTGTCCGTCTGTCTGTGTGTCCGCATGGAACAGCTCCACTCCTACTGGATGGATTTTCATGAAACGTGATACTTGAGCAGTTTTCTAAACTTTGTCGAGAAAATTAATGTTTGATTAAAATCTAACAAGAATAGTGGGTACTTTACTTGAATACCTATTTACTTCTATGATAATATCTCGCTTAAGTCTCTTAGAACGAGAAATGTTTCAGACTAAAGTTGTAGAGAAAATGAAAACGCTCATTTTATGTTCAATAACTTTTTTTTTCTTTCGAAAATGGTGCAGTATAAGGGATGTGGAGTCGACCTCGGTGGACTAGTGGTTAGCGTGCTCGCCACTGGACCCAAGGTTCGCGGGTTCGATCCCGACCGATGGATTTTTAAGGATGATAAAAATCCGGAGCACCACTTCCTTCGGAGGGGAAGTAAAGCCGTCGGTCCCATGTCGTAGATTTACGGCATGTAAAAGAACCTTACGGGCATGAATAAAAATGTTGCGTAAGCCAAATTGCCTCCATTTCTCATCCAAGTCTCCTGACTGCCTGCCAGATGGCTCTGGCGTGCACATCAGGATCGATAGAACACTAAGCGCGGCTAGCTGGCCGGTCACCAGCTGCCATGAATGTGCATGACTTAGTAACCTCGACAAGAGGAGGCAAGAGGAGGCCCAGGCCCATACAGGGCTGTTGAGCCAAGAATTATTATTATTATTATAAGGGATGTGGAAGAATATGGTAGAGCCGGACAGGCCACAGATGGAAATATAATACGGCGCATACACTTGGCATGCTGGATAACTAAGGCTACAGACACACACTCAGAATATGTAATACTTATCGCTTTTCCACGGCAATAATGCCTACGCGAATGCGTCTCAATCTTACGTTTACTCGTATACGTACATTGCCTGCTTGTTACTTGTGTATTTCGTTGTGAGTGGCCCTCAAACCGGCAACGGACCATGACTTTGCCGTCTGTCGGACAAAGGGCCGAGCACTTGCTGGACATTGCATCACCTGCTCACCCTGATACACGCAGATTCTGGACTTATATAATCATAGTGATTTGGTTTCTTTTTGTTGCAGGTAATTATGATTGTGTGCTGTTTTGGTGCTATTCCTGAGATGAACTACAGAAATGTGTAAGTGATATGCATATGCACCTGTGCGTTCAATCACCGCTGTATTGCAGTCCTCTGCCTATTTTAGTAAATATAGAGGCATATCGAAGTCTGACTGGAAGACATTCATCTTTTGGGTTATACACCGCTTTGTGTAAATATGTCGGCCTTTTACTTTGGCAGTAATTACATAGCTTGCCACGTACCTACTATATTTCCGAGACTTCATCTCCATAAATGCATTCCTAATATATTTTCAACACCATCGTCATCTAAGTCAAAGCTATTTTATGGGTATTTGTCGTGCAGTGGCCCTATATTGAAAACTATAGCGTATGATTTAGCTACAAGTTTTTAGGTAGAAAACATGGCTTCATGAATTGCTTGGAAATTTCTATTATTATTATTATTAGTATAGTAGTAGTAGTAGTAGTAGCCACCTGCTCAAATGTGAACCACTGGCTCTTTCCCCGGCAGTAAAGCAGCCGACCACTCACGTACATCTAGTGTTGAGGTTAAGAATGCATTGAACGAGAGTTCCAGTCCAACATGTGCCTACATGACGTGCACAGGAACACTTTTTCTTTCCCCCAATGGCTCGACAGCCCCTTGGGGGCCTAGGCCGCCTCATTTTTCGAGGCTTCACGATCACGCTTTTTACACACCACGTTCGGTAGGACTCCTCTGAACGAGGGACCAGCTCGTCGCAGAGACCTCTACCTGACAACACACAACACTCACAAGAGACAGACATCCATGCCCCCGGTGGGTTTCGAACCCACGATCCTAGTAAGCGAGCGGCCGCAGACCCACGCCTTAGACCGCACGGCCACTGGGATCGGCAGGAACACTTTTACTTACCATAATTATGATTATAATTATAATTATTACAATTGTTATTAGTAGTAGTAGTAACAGCAACAGCGGAGGCGGTCTGCTGTTGTCAACTGTTGAATAATAACACCACCCTCAAACACGACAATAACTTATTGCAAAACAATCTCCTGTTTACAACACGCTGCACGTTTTTTCTCAGAAAAGCCGTCGCCAGTCATTACATAAACATAAAAGGAAGGTAAATAGATTTAATGCATACAAAGTATTGTATCCCGAGTGTGAGATCTCATTTACATATATCGTTTACGATAGTTTATTGTATTACAGTTTTATTTTTTGTAGGTTATATTTGTTATTATTGTGCTGTTTTGATTGTTGAAATATTTTATCTTATCCATTTCCTTAGTTTTGGAAAATTTCTGTATCAGACTTTAAAAGTAAGAGTTTGAGACGGCGCATCAGAGACATGTTACAAAACGTCTTAAATTTAGAGTCAGCATGTCTATTGTTTTTAACCGCTTAATGCCAAGTGGGAAGTATATGTACCACCTTATGTAACATTTAAAAAAGCTGAATTTTGTCTACAGGGTGTATTTATGTATTTCATATCATTTTTGTGGTCAACACAGATTATTTCCTTAAACATAATTAGATTGTGTTTTTTATAGTGGGGGATCATTTTTTCTCTTTGAGTTACAAACTGACTTGTTTGTAATTTAAGAGGAGTCCGAGAGTCTGTTCCTCTCTCGTTCATTGCCTGCGCCATCCCATGAAGAATGTCACTGTCATGAGGCGCTATTTTCGAAGTAAATGTAGAGCGTCTTACTATATCGGTCTCTCTGTGACACAGTGTCAGCGACTAAACCGTTTGTCGGATATTAATAATATTTGATATAGGAATTCTTTACAGAAAGTTGTCGAGCAGGCGTGGAGTTTCGTGGAAATCAGCTCAGTGACATTCATACTTTTCTTAGGGCACAAATGATTTTCTGCTCGTACACCCCGTATTTCTTGACCGATTTGGATGAAACTTTGTATTGCAAATTTCCACGGAGTGCCGTTCAGGGTTTGCAGGTTATGTAAAAATCGGTCCAGTGAAAGCCGTACTTTACTTAAGGGCGCTGTGAAACTTTGCCCGTATTGTCTGAACTCTTTATGGCTTTTGAAAAAAAAAATTCTTACATGCGATGTCCACAACAGTTCGTTGAGTGACTGCTAGTCACGAGACAATCGGCGCACTAAGAGCCATACTTTACTTATGGATGTAAATGAATTTCTGCCCGTACTTTTTACATTTATTGTTCGATTTGGGTCAAATTCGTTGTAACGAATCTGCACGTAATGCGGTTAAACATTTGTGAATGTCGTGAAAATCGACGAAGGGAAAGCTACACTTTTCGTGTGGGCGTGAATGAAACCATATTTATTCGTTTACCGTAAAACCGTATGACAATTTGAAAGTAAAGAACACCTTGGCAGAGTCTCTGTATTACGTCACAGAGTACATCATTTGCAGACTTTTTTATCTCTGCATCAGCAATTGAGAGGAAGCATGTGTTCTATGAATTGAAGTCGTCATCACAACATTAATATTTCTACTGTTAAAGATAGCAGTGTTCTCTTTGGCTGTATCAGATCAAATTTTCCGCGACGCGCATGTTTGTGCAAGTCAGTGTCAGCATGTTTCCTGCATAAACTCCTAGGCCTGTTTATTCACTGCATCTGCAGCGCTGCAACCTTCTCACGATACCAGTACAAATGATGCTCACGGTACTGTACACAAATTGTCTTTGGCACTTTTATTACCGGTTTATTTCTTCTTCCACTCATTCGTTTGCAGCGACTTCACAGTTAACAAAGACATGAAATGTCAGGTCGTGTTTCACATTACCTTGTGTTCGTAGACATGTGGAGGAGTAGTTACATCTAACAGCCATGCACCATGCATCACAGGGCGGCTAACGTGTTTTCAGAAACGTTTCTTTTATGATTTTAATCTTAAATAGTTCTAGTACTGTTATTAAGTAATAAACATTCTTTTATTAAAATTTTTAAGAGTAATTACTAGTACATGTGTTTAGTTTTTATGAGATGGGCGGGGTGTGTGTCACGAATGGGGGTCAAGAGATGGCTAAAATGGTATGCGATCACTTCGGAGTGGATCCATCCCGAAGTGATCGCATACAATTTAATCCATCTTTTATACATTTTATAGTTTTAAAATGTACTTGTATTGTTGGTTTTAGTTTATGTAATTGATACTCTCACAAGTGTCCCTGATGATGATCCCAGGAAGGGATCGAAACATGTTGGACTGGTTTACATGGATTATAATATATATCTAAATAATAATAATAATAATAATGAGTGAATTTGTTGGCAGAATATTTTATGTTTGATTAAACTGTAATTTGTCCGGACTGTTTAACTAACATAATAAGAATGCCGTGTTTAGTTTTCTACGATCAACCGTTGGAGCTGGCCACGTGGATTTTGTGTGTAAGGACATGCCCACATCTTCTGTGTGAAATATACTTATGAGTTTATAATTACAGATAGTAACGACACATGTTAATTCGGGCAAATGTAATGGAATTGGAATCTGTAACAGAGCAAGTCGTGATCAGAAGTTGATCAGTAATTTGCAAATGTATCAAGTTATAATTCTGGATCTCTTTCTGTGGCGCAACAGCCCAACTCGGGCCTAGGCCGCCTCATTTTGAGGTTTCTAGATTACATACAATTAGACACACACACACACACACACACACACACATACACTCATACACACACCCGGTAGGACTCCTCTGAACTAGTGATCAGCCCTTTGCAGAGGCCGCTACATACACAACACACAACAAACACAAGAGACAAACTTCCATGCATTCAGCGGAATTCGAACCCGCAATCCCAGTAATTAAGCGGCCGCAGAGCTACGCCTTATACCTCACGGACACTTGTTTTTAATGGCTCGACAGCCCTAGTGGGCCTAGACCTCCTCATTATTGATGTTTCGAGATCACACTCAGACACACCACTCTCTGTAGGAATCCTCCGGACGATTGATCGGCCCGTCGCAGAGACCTCTACCTGATAATACACACAACACTGACAAGAGACACATCCATGAGATCAGCGTTCTTTTGGGATTTTACGCAGGATGGTAGTTTCGTACCGACGTTTTGGGACAACCTATTGGTCATATCTTCACGGGCCTTCTTGATTCTTGAAGCTGGGACCGATAGTTGTCACGAAACGTCGGTGCGAAACTACCATCCTACACTGCGTAAAATTCCAAAATAGCGCAGATCTCATTTACACCGTGGTGAAAGCCTGAATTCACGGATAGACATCCATGCCCTCTACGGGATTCGAACCCGAAATCCCAGCAAGCGAACAGCCGTAGGCCCACACCTTGAATAGCGCGGCCGCTGGGATCGCACGGTGACCTAGTTCTGGCTATCCTAACCATAAATACTGAAATATTTTTAAAAAATGAAATGCCATAAGTACGTTCCAGAGCGTTTTTTTTACCACCTAAGATTATTCAGCAGTTCGTGTTGTTTATGATTCCTTAAACCATTGTTTCTTCCCAGCCTTAGCAACAAAACCGCGAGCTTGGGTTCTACTCTAATGATTGCTGCCTCCATTATAATTCATCCTGAATAACTGCTTTGGTTGATACAACCGCATTAAATAATGCATGGAAAAGTGAGTGTTCGAACGTGACCTTTTCAGCACTGATCCTTTCAACACGTTCGATTCTCAGGGAACAGAGTACTGGTGGACCTATGGGCGGTCTCGCCTGACCATACAAAACCACCTTCATGCACTGCCTTCTGCGCCTCCAATGAATTCTGAGCAGAGATATGAATGTAATGCAGACTGACAGACGCACATACAAACAGCAGACACATGTTTAAAATGAATTTTTAAAATCTATTATACGGCCACTCGTTTCAAATTCAGACCAAGTGGAAAACAGTACAACATGAATGTTGAAAGATAATTTTTTTTATTATTCTCGTATGTGGAAACGTTTTTAAACTGTATGATATGATGACCGGGGGGAGGTGCGGAAGGAAGAGAGGGTTAGAAGAGTGTCATATAGGATGATGTTCCGGGCATTGTGTTGCAGTTAGCGTAATATGCCTACGTGTCCAGCTATTGGGGTTGTGTGTATGTGTCTTACCGCGTCAACGAGAGGGAGGGGGTTGAAACGTGCCTCTTTTAAATTCCGTATAGTGAGTAGGCCTAATAAATTAGGGTCTTTCATAAAATGAGTCTTATAGAAATAGGTGTACGCCTCTCCGCGTGTGGAGTGGGGTCAAATGGCTCAGGATGTGGTCCAGAGGCGGGTGTCTGTGAACAAGTAACAAGCCTTCAAATTCCATAAAGAAAAGGTTGTTTCAGATACTTTGCAATGACGACTGTGATCGGCATTTTATATCTTACCATGAATAATACCAAGCTGGCAACCGTACAGTTTTTTTTTTTTTGCTCTTATTACAGGATTGCATGTTCTGTCATCAGTGTACACATGTCGTTGTTGAATATGAAATAAGAACATGACGAGCATGTGGAGTCTATGGAGGTATGCTAGAATGTAGCCGCTAGATCGTAAAGTAACATACGAATGTATGGATCATGTTTTGTATATCAGATAGAAACATGGTGGCAGTGCGAAGCTTTGAGATTGTATGTAAGAAATTTTACGCAGCGCTAATCTGCATTGTTAGAAAGTATACGCAGAACAGCACCCATTAACTTTTTTTTTTTCAATGGCTCGACAGCCCCTTGGGGGCCTAGGCCGCCTCATTTTTCGAGGTTTCACGATCACACACATTTTAGACACACCACATTCGGTAGGACTCCTCTGGACGAGGGACCAGCTGGTCGCAGAGACCTCTACCTGACAACACACAACACTCACAAGAGACAGACATCCATGCCCCCGGTGGGATTAGAACCCACGATCCTAGTAAGCGAGCGGCCGCAGACCCACGCCTTAGACCGCACGGCCACTGGGATCGGCACCCATGAACCATATAAATATTAATTTACTAGCATGCCCTGTATAATCCCCCCCCCCCCCATTTACAGTCACGACGCCGTAATCTAGCATTGGGTTTCCTCTAGCATGACAACAGTCGTGTGCAGGATTTCCGATTGTCCTAACAACGGTGCTAGTTTTGGGTCTACTAAGCACAATGTGTTTTCCCCGGAGTTGCTTAACACGCTGGATGAGGAAATTGCTTGGGGAAGAACCCGTACATATTTCTAGCGAAGTTTACATTTCTTCCGAGTTTTCCTGCCTCTTATATGGGTAGTTCTTGTCTGTCATCTTGATTAATGCATTTGAAGAAAACTAAGTTATTTCCTGCTTCTTTCTCATCACCATCCGCGTCCTGTCATTATCGTCGCGTCGTCGTCGTCGTTGTTGTTGTGTGTTCTTCTTCTTCTTTATTCATCCCGATCGTTTCCCGTTTTAACCCTTTACCTGTACACCAAAGCATCAAGTATTCGTCTGTTCGCCGTCACAGGTGGCTGTTCGTGCGTCTGTATTCGTCCAAACTCTTGACGGAAGTTGACGTTTCTCAGCTGCTTCTGCTAGCTTTGTCATGTCTGTCCGTCTCTCCGTAAGTCTGCATGTAACACCTCAGAACTGCTGAACGTATTTCGTTAAATTTGGCACAAGCAAATTTCAGTAAAATGTGTAAGATCTGCATTCACATTTTGGTTTAAATCGTACAACAATAACAGACACTACGTGAAGGCCTACACGAGTTTCTGCACGCATCTCAAACTTAACTCACCACATGTTTGTTGGAAAGGAAGACACTGCATTCTAAACTTGTACAGATATTCTCAGTATACGTTCTAAAGTAATTCTTACGGATTTCGAGGTAAGAGCAAACAAGCCAGTATTGCTACCTTTGTGATAGACGTGCATTTTCTGTCTTTTGTACCTTGTTTTGTTCTTGATATAATTCGATACAACGTTGTTCCATTTAGATTTAAATTTATGTCAATATTTTTTCATACAAAACAGTGGCAATACTAAGCAAGCATTGATAAATCTCTGCCTATGGACTGGACGGCCCGGATTACGGCGTGAGCAGTTATTTCTCTCTTCGTTCGGTTGATTCGTTATCAGGGATTGTTTTCTTTGTACAAAGCGGCCGGAGCGTGAAGTCGATCTCTTGTATATGGCACTGAAATAAGGAATTCGTGAAATTACGCCTCCATTTTCCTTATACGTGTTTATTGCTTGGTTCTTACGACAAATTTCCAATGTCACTTTTTCCAACCCGGGTCTTCTGCTCGCATAAGTGAAGTAGCAAAGTAGTTTTGTACCCTGACAGTGCACACTGACATGCCGAATCTGACCCTTTTCCATAAAATATAACAAAATCGCGGGGAATGGATAGCACTCCTACGTCTTGTAAGGGAGATTTCCGGGTTTAAATCGTGACCCTGAGACCGAGTATCCACACTGAGGGTTTTACTGATATTCCTATTTCTCTAGAAGCAAATTCCGCGATAGTACCGCGGATTTGGCTATGAAATTGTTTGCAGTTCATTATTTACTAAAGTGCTTATTATTGGACGCTCAGTCTGAGCTAATGGCGTTCAAAGAACCAAAATAAATGAATAAGATATTAAGAAATAGTTGTCAGAAGTCCGTAGGACTTCGTACTTAGATTTATGAACCCCTAAGTAGCCTAAGCAGCGGATGGAGTTTTACCTAACGGAGGAATTCAGTTCAGTCTAGAGCAGCATATCTGAACCTTTTTTGATTTCGCATTATCCTTGGTCTCAGAGCCAGACTCTTCAACGGCTGCTTCAGTGATGGCTAATTTTTCTCTAAAACTACGTGTTGTTTAACATAACGAAGACAAAATACAAGCATCTATGTTATTTTAAATAAATGTTATTTAGATTACGCACAGAAGTTGTTTATAAACGGAAGGTATGAAAACTTTTGAAAAGCCCTTTCGAATTGTGTTTGACAATGTATGAAATGATCTTGAATTTTCATAGGGACTAAATTCGATGACATCTTCTTGTTTCAAATACACAAGTTTTTCAGAGACTGTTTCTATCTCCATCATCAGGGTTCTCATATATGATCTATCTCACGTGCCCCCTGATGTGTGTGTTTGTGGGGGGGGGGGCGATCAAGTTACGACCCAACAAGATTTAGGAACGAAATCCGTTGATAAGTAGGGTATACACTGCATTTTAGATAACTACTGATGTACAGAAAAGTAAACTACCTATTGCTTAGGGATGTTCAGTATGCCCATAGTTGGCACTTGCGACTTTATCAGCCTTGACATAATTACGCAGTCGTCGCCGCACCGCAGTGCAACGAATATTACTGCAGTACAGTGTACCGGAAATGACGTCATACATAGCTCATAACGCAACTTAAAATTAGCAGTTGCAACCAGTTTTATTAGTAAAAAGAGAGCGGAAAACACTAACCTGTCAGGCTATGTATCTTTTTAATAGTTCGTAGTGCCGTGCAGTATAGAGCCTGCCAGAAGGATCGTGTTCTACAATTTAATTCCCTACATAACACCCTAATTAATTTCCTTATTGTGGAATCCACGAGAAACATTAAATGCAGTTTCTTTACATTTCTCTTTTTTTGTCTTGTTTTAAACTTACAAGAAGAGTAGGATTCGTAGAAAGCTGGCCGCAAACTTCCCTGCTGATGGGCCACTTAAATTCTTTTAAAACAAGTGAAGAAGGCATGTTGGCGCCGCTGTCACTGATACAACGCCTTCTATTATTTCATTATTCGTTACTTCTTTTTATTATTTTTGCAAGTGGAAACAAAGAAGAAGGAGAGAAAAAATGGTGCTTCTTAGTGAGTTAGAAGCTGAGGTAATTAATTCTTTAATGTGTCTTAAAACCGTGATTTTGAAGACAAATACTTCTGCAGAGCGGACGTGTCGCTGAAGAATACAATAACAACTCCTCCCTTCGTCGGTACATTAATTGTAACAAGAACGAAGTTTTAAGGGATGAAGAGAGGAACAGAGAACGGTTCATTTAACACCTTTCAATATGTAAATATATGTCTAAATCGATAGTCGATATGCCTTCAACAGTCTATGTCCCTCCGTCATATTTGTTGGAGTTGCAATATATTCTTGGGGCATGCGGTGGCGCAGTTGGTTGAGGCACTGCCTTACAAGCCGGAAGGTCGCGGGTTCGATTCCCGGTCGTACTATGGCTCTGGGCTGACAACCTTGCCACCTTCATGTGCCGATTGTCTAGAAATTGTGGGATCCTCAAACTCCTGGCACCCACAGGGCCTGTCCAGGCCTGTATAGGGATAGTTTTACCCTTTTATAATATAATAATAATAATAATAATAATAATAGTAAATACGGGGTACCATATTCGATATGGTGACTAGGCCACGTACTGGACAACCAAGGAATTGTGGTTCGATTCGCGGCAAAATCAAGAGATTTTTCTCTTCTCCTACGCTTTCCGACAGACTCTGGAGCTCATCCATCCTCCTATTTTTCCCGGGGGTAAAGCGGTTGGTGCTAGTAACGAGTTAAGAATGAGTGGGGCTGTATCTCCATTCATATACCTAATGGCATGTACAGGGGCTTTACCTTTGCCATTATTGTTGCGTTTGGTAGTTTTATATCATGTTTGTAATCACTGATTGTAATGGATGTTGGGATATGCCGACACATTTGTGCATTTGTGTATGAGTTAGCACTAGAAACTGACACTGTGTCGCAGTTAGAAATTAAGTCGAGTTTTAAGTGTAATATCTTATTAGTTCCAGTTCATTTTGTGTGACTTTTAGGGCTGTCAGCGTCAGTCTGATACCGGACTGGAACTTCATGTCCATGATTTTTAGCTTGGAACCCCGTAGGATGCGTCTGTATTGTCCAACCTTTAGTTATACCTTTACCGGTATTTACTGTTCCGTTTGCATTCCTACAGGTGCTTCAAAACAAACTTCTCAGCAAATCACATGAACCTGGCAGGAATGAAAGGAGAAATTTTGTATATTACACAATGAGAAGCTTTGTGATTTATAGAGGCCGTCTAATGTCGTTGATAGTGAAATCTAGAAGGCTTAGAAGGGTTTTTCGTGTAACTAATAAAGCACACAGACTTTTGTTGGAGAAATAGTTGCGAAAGGGCCATGTGAACGACCGAGGAGATGGGAAGATAACATTCATATCGGTCTTAAGGTGGATTGGACTGCTGATGATGATATCCATTTGCCAGCTGTGGTACTATCGGTGTTGAGATTTCGGGTTCTCCTAACGTACGTAGTATAGTGTGTGTTGAGAATTTTTATTGGTTACTAGAATAGACTGTGTTGGCTTTGTTAGACTCACATAATTAACGTTCAGTACGTGTTGCAATGCTGAATCGACTTAGAAATATATTGTTGGGGAATACCGACCCAGGACTCTTAAGTAATGAAACGTGTTCCTTTCTTAAGGCAAGGGAATAGGCTTATGAATCTCGATATTGCCTCTTTTGACCAGTTGACTGATTTTCACGATACTTCGTGTGAGCGTTATGGCACTGGAAGCCACTGAGGAGAAAGTATTTGCCGTGAGCTCTGCTCGGAAATGCTTGATTTATCTGTAGGCTTAACATTATATTTGAATCTCATATAGAATTGAGATTAGATTGGGCTGATATGAAAGAAAATTAGATTTTATATTTGAATTTTATATAGAATTTGGATTAGTTTTGACTAATATGAAGATCAAATTAAATTTGACAAAGAGCTTTGCGCCAACGCCGAACATAGTCGAGGTGTGTTTGTAGCTCGGGCGAATATGAGCCCTGGCATATGAGTTCTGTTGTTGCACCTTCTGTATATAGGCTTAACGCTAAACAACAGCGGTACAGTGAAGCGAAGAAACTGCGTACCTGTATAGCTTTCGACGTCAAAAATGTATTTGATTTTTATTATAGATAACTACTCTGAAGTTCAGTTCAACAGTGCAACTTGCTGTAGGTACCAATAAAATCTTTTTTTTTTTTTCTGTAGTTGAGAATTTTAAAGCGAACCACAGATTTGTGGGTGCAACAATAAAAACGGCGAGGAATCTTACTCTGTTTATAGTATATAACAAATTTGTGTTGCTTATATAAACCCCGAGGCGAAGGGAGTCACATTAGCGATAGCTGGTGGATACTTCTCTATTAGTTCAAATGTGACTGACTTCGTCCTTTTTAATTATTAATACGTTTTAATTGCCTTAGTCTTTAAGTACTTTCGCTGCGTGGCACGGCAGTAGGAGAGCATAACACTGTTGCCAACAGAGTAACAAAATTGTCACAGCAAGCTGGTAGTCACCGTATGAAACTGGCAAACATAACTGCTGATAACTGCGGTCACAGCAAGCTGGTAGTCACCGTATGAAACTGGCAAACATAGCTGCTAATAACTGTGGTCACAGCAAGCTGGTAGTCACCGTATGAAACTGGCAAACATAGCTGCTGATAACTGCGGTCACAGCAAGCTGGTAGTCACCGTATGAAACTGGCAAACATAACTGCTGATAACTGCGGTCACAGCAAGCTGGTAGTCCCCGTATGAAACTGGCAAACTTAGCTGCTGATAACTGCGGTCACAGCAAGCTGGTAATCACCGTATGAAACTGGTAAACATAGCTGCTGATAACTGCGGTCACAGCAAGCTGGTAGTCACCGTATGAAACTGGTAAACATAGCTGCTGATAACTGCGGTCACAGCAAGCTGGTAGTCACCGTATGAAACTGGTAAACATAGCTGCTGATAACTGCGGTCACAGCAAGCTGGTAGTCACCGTATGAAACTGGTAAACATAGCTGCTGATAACTGCGGTCACAGCAAGCTGGTAGTCACCGTATGAAACTGGTAAACATAGCTGCTGATAACTGCGGTCACAGCAAGCTGGTAGTCACCGTATGAAACTGGTAAACATAGCTGCTGATAACTGCGGTCACAGCAAGCTGGTAGTCACCGTATGAAACTGGTAAACATAGCTGCTGATAACTGCGATCACAGCAAGCTGGTAGTCACCGTATGAAACTGGTAAACATAGCTGCTGATAACTGCGGTCACAGCAAGCTGGTAGTCACCGTATGAAACTGGCAAACATAGCTGCTGATAACTGTGGCTCGTCATACGTAGATTCTATATTCTACAATTATACGTAGTAAAGAGTAGTGTGCTGTTGATCTGCCATTAACAACGGGATCGTTGTACCAATATTCTAGGTTCTAGAATTAAACATGGATTTTTTTTATTATAGCTTACTTTATGTTTTAGATTACTTAAACACGATCTTGTTGTTCTGTAGTATTCATTACATCCGGTTTAATTATTTCTTGGTTCTGATTGCTTATCATTCCAGTATAATTCCTTTTTATATTTTTTTAAGGATCAGTAGTTGGTGAAGAGTTCGCGAAGAAATACGAGTGGTTCGATTGGCATTTGCATGCTGACTTGCTATGGTAATTCGTGTCATTTGGTATTGTGAATGTTACATTTTACATTGTACACGAGAATGAACTCTGTTATCAGTATGCAGTTAGGCACCATGAAATTACCTGTCTGTATAATGGAGACAGAATATCTTCTCTGCGAGGCAGGAACTTAATGTTTGTATATAATTTAGATGACTAATTTTATTATTAATTTATTTTGTGTAAATACAAAGTCTCTAAAAGCATGAGCCATTTAAGCATTAATAATTTATCAACGAAGTAAAACGGATTATTAATTTCAGTACACGTTTAATGCTACCTAAAAAATCATCCGTTTAGTCATCATATCTTGAGACCACGTGATAAGACTGTTGAATAATTTCATTCCAGCGTAGTAGGCCCATGTACTATCATCAGATGTTCGCGGTTTGTCTACAACTATCGTATTTATTCCTTGTGTCACGTCGTGTATAGAATTGAATTTGCATGAAAATGTAAAATGAAGCGCATTAATTAAAAGGTAAATACACATGGAAGAGGTAAAATGTGGAATTTCGTAAATAGAAATATACGTGAATTGCTGGTCATACATCACTCGTCACTGTACTAACTGTTTGTTTGTAGAGGGATTTTTTTTACTGTTAGAAGAATTACCCCTTCTAAAATAAGGAATTATTTCATGCTTCATATACAGCGCGAAAATAGGCGTTTTAAATTGATTTGTGTGTGCCAGTATTTCTAATATAAAACACCATTTAATTGCACGGCATGCTGCACCTAATTTGGGAATCATTTGATCAGTACCATTATTCCAGATTAGATCGCTATCAATTTTGAAAAGTAAGGAATTCAATAGTTCCCGACTCGTGAATATTCTTTTCATTATATGCAATACTTAATGTTTATAAATATTGCCGTTTTCATTATATCTAGATTACGGACCAGCTTGTTAGCAGGAATAAATTACTGGTATGAGAGAGAACTAGGTTTGTCATTGTACAGAACTGATCGATTTTAATTGAAACCCTGACATTAGGCTCAGCAGTGGATGTTATGAATTCTGTTAAGTTATTTTCACAGATGCAATGAACCGAGTGGATGTACTGAGTTCGTTAACACATTTTTTGTTGAGGTCAGTTGAGCGTTTGAAGGCGTTTTTGTATTTCTTATAATTTATCTTCTTTTTTAAACAATTTTTCTGCTCACATGTAAGAGAGAGGGGAAGAAGACGGGACCACAGTTCAAAAACTTTTATTAATTCTGTATTACTCTTTCTCTCTTCCCCTTTCCCCCCTTTCTCCACTTTTACACACTTTGTGCCTTTTTCTTTCAACTTTTTTTTATTATTTTTAACTAAAGCTTCGCGTACAAATTACAGCTTCAAGTCTATGGAGGAGCAGTTAAACTGAGATGTTTTACGCTTGGCTTTTGTTCTTTGTCATTCTTTCTTTCTCTTTAAAAAACAGAAACAAAAAACAACATGTCTGACAGTTTTCCGTTCCTCTTTTATAATACACATAGCAAGCAGCATCAAAATTGTTAGTGCTTGTGTAGCTTTATACTGTCATTTTCTTTTAAGACTTTCATAAAAAGAATTCTGTATAACTGACAGTCTTATATACGTAAAACTGAAAAAAGGAGAAAGAGACGACAAACCTCTGTGAGAAAAGAAGAAATGGGGGTGGATTTCACGAAGGGGTGGTTAGATTTCTCCAAACACGCAACAATGAGTAGGGGTTGGAGAAAATATAAAAGAGGAGTTAAGAGTGAAAGGGGAAGATTTTCTTCACTGCTGTTTTCTTCTAACAAGTCACCACAATGTGAGAACGAAGACAATGCAATAATGGTTAGGAGGAGGGGTGGAAATTGAGGGGGGTGAATTAATAGTTGAACAGACGAACTGGACCGTTTTCATGTCGTCCACGTCAATTCTCCCTTATCTTTGTCGCTGTCTTGTCAGAATGGGACGTCTTCAGTGAGAGTCTATGCTGGAGAGAAGCAGCGTGGCTTAAGGATGATGATTTGTTGTGAAGTTACATGCAGTGTAGTGTGCGGAGTAATTCCGTGTCAACCCTGTTGCGAGTTACATTATTTCCCATGAAGTAATCTACATCTCCGGCAAATGTTTTCTAAAATTTGTTGCATTTTGTTGCAACATCAACCCTTTAAGGACAGTGGTCACTTTATGTACTGATGGGTTTAACATCAAAAATTCTACATTCCGTCCACAGAATGTACCATCTTTTACATAGCTCCTACATGTTTCGGCGTTATTATCTCGCCATCTTCAGAGACCTGACACCAAGGTTTCTGTAAAACT
This sequence comes from Reticulitermes speratus, assembly GCA_021186555.1. Lineage (NCBI taxonomy): Eukaryota > Metazoa > Arthropoda > Insecta > Blattodea > Rhinotermitidae > Reticulitermes > Reticulitermes speratus. The sequence goes on along the minus strand of JAJKFL010000003.1, from coordinate 29,781,895 downwards.
TAAATCAGTAAAATAGGTCACAATAAGCGTACATAGGTTGTGGTATCAATAGTGCAGAATATTACAGGGTTTGGTTAAAATAGAATACATAAGCATACTTATGTTAAAATAGCATACGTAAGCCTTTACCCCCAGGAAATACTCCTGGTACTCATTTCTGTTAGAGGCTGAGTCGACCCCAGGGTCATAGTGCGACCGAAAGGATTATGTCAATGAAAAATCCAGTGACACCATCGGGAATCGAACCCGCGACCTTCCGGCTTGTAGTGCAGTGCCTCAACCAACTGCACCATCGCGTGCCCCCGGTTTTTATCTAACAATGCCCTAATGAAATAATGCCCACACGCCGCGGCTCACGTTACATTACCTATTTCAGAACTCATCGCTGTTAATGCAAGATTAATAAATGTGTCATGCCGCAAGGATTGCTATAATTTAAAACGTATTTCTATGAACAACATTATATTCGAAATCTGTCCACGCGAGTTACTGGATTCAGCAAACAGCGAAAGTATTTGCAGATAAAGAAACGTGATCCTGAGTAAGGGTGTTTCATGTGATAGTGTCTGAAGGATAAACTATAGTTTTGCCAGTACTTAATTAAGCATCAAGCCATGAAATTGTACGGTTGAGTGCAGAATCTACGTAATATGGCAGCAGCTAACGTGTCGTCTATAGACCTATTATTGATTCCTGCACTTGCGAGAACATTATTTTGTAAGCTTTGTCACAATTTTTTATTTCTGTGTGTATGGGGTATATGAGATGCGGTTAAAGGCCTGTCACAGCGCCGCCTAAAATGTAAGCTAAAAACTCCATTCCTCAACCGAGGGTAAAATTAAAACTGCTAAATTACATGAACAAGATGGTAGATTGAGAAGACGTAATGAAATGGCAGGCTGTGCGTGGGACTGTCGGTGAGGTCTAAAAGAAATGCGGTGCTGTTTACTTGCTGTTGTGTAAACTACGGTGTTGTTACGTGTGTGGACAATATTTGGTGTACAGTAATCACGCTGCACTGCCGATCCAGTGCCGTGCGGTCTAAGGCGTGGGTCTTCGGCCTCTCGCTTACTAGGATCGTGGTTCGAATTGCGATCCCATAGCCGTGCGGTCTAAGGTGTGGGTCTTCGGCCGCTCGCTTACTAGGATCGTGGGTTCGAATCCCACCGGGGGCATGGATGTCTGTCTCTTGTGAGTGTTGTGTGTTGTCAGGTAGAGGTCTCTGCGACGAGCTGGTTCCTCGTCCAGAGGAGTCTTACCGACTGTAGTGTGTCTCAAATGTGTGTGACCATGAAACCTCGACAAAACGAGGAGGCCCAGGCCCATATAGGTCTGTCGAGCCATACAAAAAAAATCACGTTGCACTACTGCTGGTGTTTTGTAATAATTCAGCCCGGGTTACAGTGCAAGGTAGCCTCTTGATGCTGTCGCCCTCCTCAGCCTTCCTAATTGATGCCCTTCTAATAACTTGCATTTTCTGATTTAAGTTAAACAGCAGAAGGCTATTCTGCTAAATTCGTTGTTACGTAATTTTCTCCATTTCCTATCGTTCGCATGTCTCATAGGTCCAAAGAGTTGTCTGTGTTCTTGTGCAATTCTTGTTTATGTCAAAGAAACATAACTAACTACCGCCTATGTATCACAGAAACTTTCCCGAAAGGTAATCCTAGTCGCTCGACATCTCAGATACGGCGTGCTTCTAAGGAATCCGAATGATTATTGTGTATGAGTAGCCCTTCACTGGACCCTGTCCTGAGCCCTTTCGGTCTCTTTTACAAAGCTTTAGTTCAACCTGAATTGTGCCGTCTGTCCCTAGGTCTCACGAGAATGTTGGGTTTCCCGACCATGATTATATGTGACTTCCTCATTTAGTCCAGTACTGCTACATATTCCGTCCGGAATGTCCTGGTGATTTTAGGCCGCATTCACTAAGTAACGAGAAACGACTGTTACCTCCGTCATGCCTGTTCGTCTGTCTGTCCGACCGCCCGCGTGGAACAACTTGGCCCCTTCTGGACGGATATTCGTGAAATGTTATGTAGGAGACTTTATCGTCGAGAGAATCACGTTTGGTCAAAATCCGGTACAAATACCAGATGCTTTACATGGTGATCTAAGTACGTTTTATACTGTTGACAGCGACAAGTGCAGTTCGATAATACAAACGATAACTCTTTGTTGTTTTTCCATGACGACACTTTTAAGTCGTCTGTCGTTTCGCTGCAAGCAAAGTGGCTCATCTGATACGTACTTTAAAGACAGCAAAGATCGTGAACGCGCCAAAAAGTTACGTTGTACGTACATTGCCTGTCTTGTTACTTTGTACTTTGATTATGAGATGGCCGTCAACTTCCGCCCTGCACAGCTCTGCTAAACAAGGAGAAACTTTAAGGACTGGTATCTAGTTATGAAAGCATGCCGTACAACACGGCATAGCAAATATTTCGGGACACAAACCACCTATCTCGATGTTCCCGGTAGGAGGTATCTCGATTCTATTTTGACAATGAAGAACATTACTTTCCTCGTATTGAATATAAAGCAGTGGTATTCAACCTTTTTTGTTCGCGTACCCCCACATATAATTTCTCTTCAACTATGTACCCCCAAAGTTGTTGGTGCATAATTCACGTTATACATAGTCTATAATTTATATCTAAAATAAGTTAAATAAATTACATCCAAAATAATGTATTAAATAATAAGTTTTAAATGAAAAAAGGAGAATCAAGCTATTAAATAACAAACATATTATTGTCTATCACATAAAAATTAAGAAAGGAACAAAGGTATTTTAGCAAAGTAAAATTATATGCACTATGTGGAATAAAATGAAACTAGCCGCCCAGATAAGAATCACATAAAGAAGAGAGAGAGATAGAGAGAAAAAATGGCGCTCCCAAATCGCATGTCCTTACGTCCGGGTCTCTTGTGGCTAACCCTCAATCTGGCCCTGATGATTCAGTGTTTATCATGAAATAGTATATATATATTTTTTTAATTTTACGTACCCCCTAAGATGTCTTCGCATACCCCCAGGGGTACGTGTACCCCAGTTTGAATACCATTGATATAAAGCATACAATTTCGTCCATGACATTGGAGTAGTGCTTTGTTAAACGGAACGATTCGCGCTGCGTCTGTGAATGTAACTGCTAATTAGGACAGTACTGTACATGCTGGAGGCGACTGTTAAATGCTTGTACGTACGTACACGTGCTGTTTGCGCACTGGCTGTTTATTGGTGGAAGAAGTCGTGACGATTTTCAGTGCACTACTAATTTTATATTTGATTTAGGAGCTTTCTTAATTCTGACAGACATACACCGTTGTGGTAGAAGCCAACAGCCGAGCTACGTCATTGTGGCCGAAATACAAACAAATCAATGAGAAGAAGAACAACAAGAGACGGTTAAAATGGCAGACAATTCTGCACAAATTTATTGTCGTCCCCTTCTGTGGAGTTCGTTCCCTGAGTAGAAGGCAACAATGAAGAAGAAGTAGGAATGTTATGAGGTATAAATGATCATGTGACAGAACGACAGTAGGTTGGGTTCCGCACTGCAATGGGCCTAGAGGGTGCCGCTGTGGCGTTCAGGGCCAGGGGTGTGACTCACCGAGCCGGGAAGGGCTCGGTTCGAAACTGCCTCTCCAAGTAGGTTTGCTTTGATTTGCGGCAGAGGCAAGAGATTTATCTGTGCTCCGAAGCGTCCAGACCGCCTCTGGGGCCCACCGACCCTTCTATTCAATGCGACCGGACGCTCTTTCCCCGGGGTATGGCGGCCGGGGAGTGAAGCTGACCACTCACATCCAACTACTGCCGAGGTCAGGAATGGAGGCGTACCTCCTCTCCCCCATGTACCTTCGTGTCATGCACAGAGACAACATTCTGTGCCAATTTGGACCTAATAATTTAATATCGATTTAGTATCCAGACAAACACATCACTTGAACACTGTACGTTCAATTATTTACGTTTTTACAACATGTTGTGTTTGTCTGGATAATAAAGCGATATTGATTAACTAGGATAACGGGATGATGTCACCTTAAAATATGGAATAATTTAAATTTTTGACTACCCTTACATGCAGATCGAAAAATAGGTTTCTGTTTTCGGAACGTACTGTGACTTTGTGTGTTTGTTGGTATGTATGTTGTGGTATGCTAATAGGTGTCCACCAATCAGATAGTAACACAGTGTTACAACAGAGAGGTAGCATTATAAATCTTTACCCCAGTAAAATCTTAATCTGACAAGTGCTAAAGTTACTGCGGCTAACGTTCGAGAACACGTTGCACGTTGCAGCTCCCAGACAGTAAACTATGACCTGCAGAAAATCTTACTTATGTACATTGACGTATGTGATCTCGTTGGTCAAATATTTTGCCACCTTCAATTTAACGTTCTTTTGCAGCAGCTTAGCATTGTTGTTGTTTTATAGGGCTTTATCTATAATCGAATATAAAAATTAAGTTTCTTGTTGGCTTTAATTTTAAATTTGTTATCATTCTTTTCGGTGGCTTATCTTCCATATTTACGGACTGTGCAAAGAACCCATTCCTTTGCCAAGAATGCACAAAACAGCCCTGCTTTTGATTTTTTAAAATCGCTCTGTGACTTCAGCGTCATGTTTTATTAACAGCTGATGAGTGCCTGTGTTTCTGTGTTTGTTAGGCAAGTTACCTAATTATACGGAGTCATGCTGTTGCGCCTTTTTAAGCAATTTGAAAGTTTTTTTTGACGCCGTAAATGTGGGAATTTCGTCGAATTAAATCACGGACGTAGCGCGGCAATGCGCGGGTGTACTCAAAGCTAACATAACAGTCGCATTTTGACTACTGGCGTATAAAACTTAATGGACTTAAAATTGCCGTTTCACTACATCCTGTGTCATTGTGGAGTTAAGGGACCTTTGCACCGAAACCAACCAATTTCAAAACGCGTCAGTTTTGATTCTGTTTTCCTTCCTTCCCATGCATTTTTTTCCGACGTTACATTTTTCACTTTACTTTATTTCTGTCTTCCTGTTTTCTCCGAACTCGTTAGGGGTTCTCAGTCCTTAATCATCAATCGAAAGTGTTTTATCAGCGTGATGGAGAGAAGGCCATGGCGGAATCTCCAGATATTGGCCATGAGTGCTGAGTGACGGCGACAGTCGACACGTCACGCTACGTATAGGTATGGAGTCGTGACTCTGAGGGACGGGCTGTCGTGACTTTTCACGCGGAATGCAGCGTATCTTGCATGTCATGACCTGCGACATCGGCTTTCTTGTAACTGAAACTGATTAAGATAAGGAATGACGTCAGATCCCAGCCTACCTTGACAATTACTCATCAGCGTCTACCGCAGGCTGACTGCATGTTGTGGTGTATTCCGGGCAAAGTTGAAAGTCACCCGGCGACATCCTTAGACCTAATTCTGAGCTAATAAATGCACCTGATATTCGACGTTCTCATGGCCGTGAACATGAGGATTATGTTCTACGATGTGAAGCCGCGCGGTTTTGCACTTTTTTGCCCGTAGGATGGAGGCAGCAGATTCCTTCGATACCATGGTAGCTTACTTGCAAACTACACAACGCCACACACTAGAATACCGTCATACCTATTGAATACAGTTTTCATCTCTACTCTCAATGCCTATTTTTCGAAAACACATGGTCCCCTGTGTTCGCCTAAAAACTAATACATATCGAAGGGTCCTGGGGGCACGCGGTGGCGCAGTTGGTTGAGACTGCGCTACAAGCCGGAAGGTCGCGGGTTCGATTGCCCATGGTGTCATCGGAATTTTTCATTGATATAATACTTTCGGTCGCACTGTGGCCCTGGGTCGACTCAGCCTCTAACAGAAATGAGTACCAGAAATACTTCCTGGGGGGTAAAGGCGGCCGGTGCGTAGGGCTGACAACCTTACCACCTTCATGTGCCGATTGTCTAGAAATCTGGGAGCCTAAGCCTCCTGGAACCCTAAAGGTCTGTCCAGGCCTGTAATGGAAATGCTTTACCTTTGCCTATTGAAGGTTCTTGTGCCTCGAGCCTCTTTATGAGATGCTTTGTCAGATCTTGGAAGCTTTAATAACTAGCCAAGTATTTATTACGTTTACTTTACCAATATATTTCCCTGTTGTACACATAAACGTGCCGAATATTCCTCTAAACTGCAGTAAAATAATTAAATGACCGCGCGGCCACTGGCATCGGCATATAGAAATAAATAAATAACCGTTTTACAAGGATCTTAAGTTTGTGACACTCTTTTGCTTCCCTGCTTGTACGCGGTTTTGCTACCGTCTTAAACTGCATGTTGTCTTTCTGGCCACTCTGTCTCTCAAACCATTAACTCAATAAAACTGAAAAAGAAAGAGAAGTAATAGTACTTAATACACCCTGCTTAGTCGCTAAAAGGACACTAGTAACGAAGATTGTCGCTATTTGTATACAGTAGCTTTCCAAGTAAACGGGTAGGTCGATGACTACTCGTACGATATTAATCAATTGGTAGACCATCGGCTGACACACTGCCTTGGGCCATGACTTCTGTCAGTGTCCTTTCCTGTTCACCCAGCAAAACCCATTACGGCGTTAAATGCCATATGAACCGACCTAGCAATAGAGCAATAGACCGAAAGCAGTAGAGACTAAGTACAGCCGCGAGCTTGAACACAAGAAAGCGAAAGCAAACCGTTGGGCTTCTATTGATTTATTCATTTTGTATTTATTCGGAATTCAGATGGGAGTAAAATCACCTACTTTCTTGAATAACATCGTTTTACACAACCAACTTAAAGTGTGTTGAATTGCTGTATTCTAGGATGTGACGCCGTATAGTCTGGTAGAAATTTACAAATGTTTCAGAGGAACCGCCTATTTCACATTCAGGAAGGAAGATGGAGTTCGAAGTTCTTTCCAAATTTTGGTAAAGATCTACCCAACTGTACGGCGTTACATTCCATGTTTATTCTTCATTGTCAAAAATCAGCTGAGACAAATGTAAGTTCACACCCGCAGAAACGTTGTTACAGTGTTGATTGTTGTTTGTTAAATGTCTGTGCGTTGCTGCTGCTGCTGCTGCTGCAGTTTGTAGAAAGTACAGTCACATGCTGGTCACATCTAGCAACAACGTAGCATCGGAAGCTTCAGTTGCTGGGTCTGCGGCTGTACGAACTTACGTCACATCTAGCAACAACGTAGCATCGGAATCTTCAGTTGCTGGTCTGCGGCTGTACGAACTTACGTCACATCTAGCAACAACGTAGCATCAGAAGCTTCAGTTGCTGGGTCTGCTGCTGTACGAACTTACGTCACATCTAGCAACAACGTAGCATCAGAAGCTTCAGTTGCTGGGTCTGCTGCTGTACGAACTTACGTCACATCTAGCAACACGTAGCATCAGAAGCTTCAGTTGCTGGGTCTGCTGCTGTACGAACTTACTAATCAGCAGCGTTAAATAGCTCTTATAATAGGCCTGATTCTTTTAATTTAACGACGCTCTCCATTGGTAATATATAGTGCTGGTGATGAATTCTTTGTATGGAGCATTGGTGGAATGGTACTGACACGGTAATACTGAAGTACTCGGAGATAAATATGTCCCAGTGCCACATGGCCCACCACAAATCCCACACGAACTGGCCTGAGACTGAACCCTGGCCGTCTTCGGTGAGAGGCCGGCGACTAACCGACTTAGCCATGGTACGGCCAATAGGCCTTTTGGTTCCCTTAAATTTTAAGTTGATTTCTCTAAACGTGCCGCAATTGTATTTTATTTACGGATATGCGGAGTGATCTATTTGTCCATGTAACGTTACGTTGTTCTACGCCTCATTCATGTCTACCCCTGAGAATTCCTTAGCCCCTGCATGCGGAAAACAAGTGTAATTCTAGCAAAGTCAGTGCTGCTGCTGCTGCTGGAAGTAACAGTAAAAGCCCTGACAGTTGAGTCGGTATAGCAAGGGGACGGCATCATCAGAGACATCTCGCGGTAGGGGTTCACAGTCTCATTAAACCAATAAAACCATCGCATTTCCGGGCTGCTGTTAGCACCCCGTGTCGGAAGGATTTGAGAAATGTCACAAGCTAAAAAAAACGGGTGGGGGGGGGGGGGGAGATGTAGTTGTCGGGGAAGAATAAAGGGTGAGAATTGCCTCCCATGTACCTCCTTACACTCCGTCACCTGACTCATTTTCACACCCCTGTTACATGGTGCAGTATGCTTCTATGATGTTATGCATCCCGTCGTGCTGGAATTCAATAATTGGACGTATTGGTATTACCGTCTATACGACTTCGATTATTTTGTTGGTATTTTATTCACATCAAGCCGCATGTTTCGGCCGATATGCGACCATCTTTGCTTCGTTTAGCCGAAATATTTTGATTGAGCAAATAATTCTGCGAATTCATAAAAAAAAAGTCACTGTAACTACATTAGTTTAGTTTTTCGGAACATAACAAGGGCTATTGATCAAATGACATTCCTCTGGGGTTTACACCGTGTGGGATGTGAGGTCAACACCGACGCTTCGAATGAAATTACTGCCGCCATGTGCAGGGCGAAGGAATTACGTCCACTTAGATGATGAAGCGTCTAACAGGAGGCAAGCAGACCATAAGCACATGAAGGTGGCAAGGTTGTCGATGGAGTCAATACGTTCCTCCGAAAAGGCTGTGTCAACCTACGATCCCACACGGTGTCGAAACCCAAAACACTGTCAGAAGTATAAATTAGTTGATTTTCAACATCACTCAGCGCACAAGAAGATATGCGCAAGACGAGGTTTGTGACACTGAAGCAAACTGCGTAATGAATTTCTGTGGGAATTACTAAAACTGTGAGCTCTATTACTTTTGTAAAACATAAAACACCCAGACACCCTCTTTCCTCACCTTTACACTTCGCGGTTCCTGAAAGCTCCTCTCCGCTCCGAGTTCGAGCGTGCATTTTAAAAATGGCAAATTAAGTTTTTGAAGGCACCCTCATGTGAAAGTTCGTTGTGGTAGTACAAGTATTTACTGTTAGGTATATTGTGACAAAAGAGGACAGATTTTTAAAAACTGTGTTTTTGTTCCTTCGCTGTTCAAGGCCTGATACATATTTGTTTCTGTATACTATAGAATTTGTTAATGCTCATTATCAGGGGTGCAGAAATCCCGCGCGCCAGGTCGCCGAGGCGACTAAATTAGTGTAAGGTGGCGTCTAATATTTGCGGCTTCTCGGTATAGTACTTGCTTCTTGCCACACTGCTGGCGCCTCGAGCTATGCACCGCTGCCCATTATCGTTTAGGCTACTGTCTTACGTGTGGTTTGATGTGCACCAACGTTTCGTGTGAATTGGCTGCCTCTATCTTCAGGATACCCATTTAGCATTCCATACTGCATCACAGCCAAGGAGACAATCTCCATAATCAATAAAGGACGAAATACCAGCAAAGGTACCAAGTAACAAAACCTTTCGATTCCAGGGCTATATTTCATAATGGCTTACAACACACTAAGGGTTATTACATTCATTTGTAATGCTTATTACTTGTCGTGAAGTAGGCTGTTGCTTTACGTGGTGGTGAATATTACTATTTAAGTAGCACAAATTTACGTTACAGTGTGGTAATCGGCACTGTGTGATGAATTATAGGCTTAATGAATGCATGATTGGTTATTAAGCAGGTATATCATGCTTTGTGTTTTATTATGTATTATTATTATTATGTTCCCTTTGGATTGTGGCATAATGCCTTACTGGTGTCATAGTTTTAATTTCGAAGCACTATGACGTGAATTGGGGTCGAAGTATTATTATTATTAAACCATTTTAGAACAATTACTTGAAAACGCAAAATAACTGGGCCATAATAATCGCTGGTCTTTATTGGACGTGAGGAAATTGGCTGTAAGAAATTGTACACAAACTGGGGCGGCAACATTGTGTTTGTACGCGTAATCTGCACACAACAATGAATGTTGCAGGATTAATGGACGTTCCACTAGGCCTCTTACTAAAGAGTGGACTCCATCATCTCGTCACTGTGATAGATCCAAAGCCAAAGTTGGCAAAGAATTCGGTCTCAAAGACATCCGGAACCTCCGCTCTGTTCTTCAGTGTAACGCCTCAACTTCTCTGGTACCTTCAGCTCGGTAGAAGCGTCTTTACGGCGAGTTACTTTATACAGACTTCCTTTTAATTCTATCTTCTTCTCCCAAGTTTTTCCTTCATTCCTTTCAACAAACAAGTTTCTTGGCACCTAAGAAGGGGAAAAAAAGGTGTAAGAAAGTAATGCGGAAACTGTTTAACGTTGTCATTGTGCTAACATTATTGACTGTGTGGTTTGTTCTGGAGAGTACATTGCTTCCAGTCTGTAGTTATTTATTTTTGGTACGGAACACAAAAGTTTAAGAGCAAAATAATTGTCAAAGGAGTCGGTGTAGCTTTGACGAAGTAAGATTTGTTTCTTAGTAAATTCCTGCTTGAAATGTAAAGGCTTGTTACACAAATGCGTCCTACTGCCAGAAGGCAGTGATCTTTATTCTTTAAATGCGTACAGGCGTTTTGGTGCGACATTCTGTAGAAAGGAGACGGCATGGAAGGCATAGTTGTAGAGTGGAGGATACTACTAAAATGGATTTTAAAGAACTGGGATGCAAGGTTGTGGACTTACCGATCTGGCTGAGAATCGGGAACGATGAGTTATGCTTGTGAACACGGTAATGAACCTCCAGATTCCATAAAATGCGGGGAATTTCTTGACTAGCTGAGCAACCCTTAGCTTCTTAAATAGGAGTCTGCTGGATGGACTAACTTATTTAAGTCACCATTTTTCTGTGACTTACTGGTGGATAAAACAGTAGTGGATTTTCTTCGGAACGGTACCCTGTCTGTGCCACCTGTACAGCAAGAATGATAGTCCCAGATGTACAGCATTTACGAGTATGTCATCTCTATATATGTTTTCCTCGGAGGAAGGAGGCGTGTGGGAAAGCCTATATATCGGTGGGAGGATTCTGTTAGGAGGGATACCGTAGATTTGCTCCACATACAGGAATGGAAGGCGGCCGCAAGGAACAAACCATGTTAGACGGAGCAAATCGGGGATGCCATGGCCAAAAACGGACCGAAGAGTCAGAAAAGAAGAAGAAACGTGTTTGTGTACAGTATCAGATTAATGCCTTTATGAGATAGTCTATTGAAATCTAATAGACGGCCTAATTACCGTCGTTGATCATTCCGAGTTACAAATTGTTTACCAGAATGTAAAGAATTTCAGTTGTCAAAAATTTCTCTTCCGTGTGTAACTAAAGAAGATAAACTTTGCTTCGCTTACTTAGACATTGTATGACAAATAGAGGCCTGCATCGTCGCTGGTTACAAATTTTGACGAATATATTGAACAGTTCAATTCATAACCGTCCCGAGAATAATCAAAATAGAACGAACTGTGTAAATTTGGCGGGGGGGGGGGGGGGGAGAAGGAAACAGACGTCCCAAAATCATTTCCACGTTGTTGCCGGGTATAAAAAGGTCACACTAATATTTGTTATCACAGTGCTTGTGTCTGAATTTCAAGTGTAAACTTGGCAACATTGTAACTTATCCCCCGCCCCGCGCCAGCGACAAACGACATGACCCGCCGTAGTAGAAAGCTGTGACTTCTCTGAGTGCCACTCCGTACCTTAGTATGTCATTTCAACGTGAAGGCAGTGTCATCTTCAACCATACATAAAATTCCAGGATCTTATTTTGAATAGGCCTTACTTACCTAATGTCTTCAGTAGAACGCTGCTGATGTCACATAGCTACTTTTCTCGCTGCATGAAACTATTCAGCTTCGGAAGAAAGGCAGCTTACAAGACCGAGCTCATGTATAAAACATGTGGCAAGGTGGGGGTATTGTTAGGGGACCTGTCGTACCGCATTGTTGTGCGCCGATTCCCACTCAGGTGGTGGGCGTGTTGTTACGTAAGCATCTGATTCTCCACCCACACCGCGACAAGATGAGCAGCATGTACGTCAGTGGAGTGTGAACATGGGGCTAGGTGAAGGCGCCAAAATTTGTGGACTTTCCGTAACGTGCTATATAATTTTATATAGTGTTGGGTGTTTACGGTTAACAACATGGAACTTTTCTATAGTCCGTGTTAGCATTAACTCGATGCTATGCTACTGCTGTCTAAAGCCTTCATGTTGCTTTCAAAGTTACGGAGATTTAGGATGTCTCTTTCGAGAGTAATCCCAGCATTTATTTACAGGAACGCGACGGATGCAGAACTTTCTAGCAAAGATAGCAAACCTGAGAACCGCAAATCGATTAATCTCTTAGTTAATCTGTTGATACAAACGTTTGTCATTATGAAGCTAATAACTGTTGTTACTGAAATAGTTCTAAATATCTCGTTGTGAATCCGAAGCCTGTATAGCGCGGTGCTTCCGTTTGCTTTCCATGAATACATGAATACCGACTGGCACAAGTGTCTGGCCTAACGAAAGTCTAATTCTCTAACGTCTAACCCGAAGTTTCAGCACCGCTAATAATTTCGTTACTCTTCCAAGGCGGTTTGATTGACTTATAATTCTCAGTACCTGTTTCGCAGATATTAACGTTAGTAATCCTTCCATCTTCGCATCTGTCTTCCAAGATATCACTTTTCAAAATGCTTGCCCACAAAAGTCATGTATAATCCCTGGTAGTATCCCATGCTACAATCCCAGTCTATCATATCCGCCTAGAGTTTAGGAAAAATATTGAAGTTACAAATTTAAGGTCAATGTTACAAAGATAGATTCGGACTTACACCGGAAACCCTGTAGTGTTTACAGACTGTTATGATCGATTATTATCCGTGTAGGCCTATTTATCTACAATAGGCGGCTTCAGGTTAAGCATCTGAATCACTAATTGACGAGAAACATTAATCTGCTAATTCGGAGAGGCGGACCTTGGAGTTTCTTCCGCTGCTTAAGTCTCCGCCAGGAGTCAGTACAAACCCTTGTAACAATGATAGGATTCGTAACAAATATCTCTTATAGTGACTGTTAGCCCACGTCTAACCCCCAACAGTCTAGGGCAGCTGTCCGTGACTGTATGTTCACCACTCTCGCAGCCCACCATATCAGAGCTGTCGCCTGCATCTGACATCTGCAGAGGATATTAATATGTGGTGACAAGAGACGCACTTAAAACATCTGTTAAGTCAACTTTCATTCCCGCGGGTGATTTTTAAGGGCAGATATTTTGCTGCCTGTGTGTAGTGTTGTGGTCAAATAAGCACGTCACAAGAGTTGAGATTGCTGTTGGCAATGGGCCGATATTTATTCTAGCAAAAATAACAATAGAAGCCATCCTCACCTCTAAGCAATAACATCCTTTCATGTTCCATTAGTATTTGATAAACTAAGGAACCTGCCATCGCTTCAGGTTGACGTGAGTACAGCTGTACTTAACACTGTTTCGCAGCGCTGCTGGTGTTGCTGACTGGGATGGGGTGAAAAACGAATCACGGTTTATTTATTACGCGCTCTTTGCGTTACTTGCGCCAATAAACATGTAATGTAAATATCGTTTCTGTCCTGCATATTCAATACCCAAGGCTACCAGATAATTTAAATATAATGTTGTGCCTATTGGGTATCTACACGTAAAGCTAATTTAACTGTGGTCTAGCATAGTATCTACTTTACCTTAAGCTGAAATTCAGCATCAGGTCCATCGTCATTTTCAAAAAGACTCAGCAGAGAATAAGTTGGTACATTACGTGAAATCGTCATGAATATCTGGAATGTTCATTTGAAAATGTTTTCCAAATGTCGTGTTTTTAATGAAAGGGTTCTGTAATAAAAAAAATTACAAAATTTCAGCAAGGGGCTTACCGCTTTGCTAGAAATATCCTATTTAGCTGCTGTTTGCGCGTCGAGTGCAGCACAAAGTCAGGAGTGAAATATTTAGCCGATAAATCCATTTCTTCATTAATTTATGGACGAAATGAAAAGATTACTGCCTGATCCTGAAGGAAGAGGTACTACGCTCGCCTAAACGTCGGTAACTGTTTTCCAGTTGACACGACGTAAAGTCCTTGAATCTTCATAAACTTTATGTTATTCACTCCGTGCTTTACAATCAGTAAGGTAAGTTTCACTCTAGAACAGGCCATGAAGGCCCAAATGGGGAGTAGAGGTATAGCGCTACTCTTTCTTAACCTCGGCGCTAGGTGGGGGTGAGTGGTCAACCCCACGCCCCGGCCGCTTTACCTCCGGGAATGACCCGGTTCCCAAACCAACCAACCAAATGCACACAATTTACACATTTACACTTCATAATTATATTAAAACAGTGAAACTTCTACATGTTTCGAAACTTATAGGTTCAACATCAGGGAGTGCATGAAATTGTTTTGTATAAAACACTCTAATTCATTTTTGTGTAGTTGAAGCTTGATCTCTTATGTAACGTGTAGGAAAACATAGAAGTGTACTGGAAGTATTCCGTGTAGAATTAGGTGCACAAAGCAGAACGAAAGACTATTATTTTATTACTAATTCCCAGTGTAATAGTCTTCCGTTCTGCCTTGGGCACTTAACAATACTTCTAGTGTACTTCTTTGTTCTTTGCACGTTACTCAAGAGATGAAGCTTCAACTACCTAAAAAATAATTAGATGTGTTTGTACAAACTGTGTGGTGTACTTCCTGATGATGAACCTATATGGTTCGAAGCATGTAGGACTTGCACTGTTTTAATACAGGGTTATTCAAAATGATTGTCGGGTTTTAACAACTTGTCATACACAATACACTTGAGATAGGAGTATATGTATTTTTTTATTTAATAGAACAACACTCCAAGTTTTTGTGACATACCTTACAGGTGCTCTATATGTGCACCCTTTGTGATTCTACAAACATCAATACGATAATGGAGTTTGTTCCAAACTTTTTCTAGCATGTCAGCGGTGATGGTTTCAATGGCGGTTCTGATTCGTACCTTCAGTTCCGGGATACTTGCGGGAAGAGGAGGAACATAAACCTGATCCTTGACGTAACCCCATACAAAGAAATGACATGGGGTTGCATTTGGAGAACGAGGTGGCCAAGTTGTTAAAACCCCGACAATCATTTTGAATAACCCTGTATAATCATGAATGTGCAAATGACTAATTGTGTGCATTTTGTTTGATTATTGTGGATTATTGAATCTTCATCCCTACTTTAATACTTTGTCTTTCCGAAACTAGATGTCCACCCCGAAAATGTGCCTATTCATGGCAGTGTAGGTCTGAAATGTTAGCTGAAGTACATTGGAAATATACTCTTAGTGTAAAACTCACCTATACATTCCTGATTATTCGTGTGTCTTGTAAGTTGCTTTATGTTACGAAATTTTAGCATAGATTTCTACCGCAGTTGTACAGTACATGGTGGACAAAGCGAAGTAAGCGAAACTACAGTGAATGGACCCGAGGAACCACAGTTCGCAAAGAACGCATTTGGTAAACGTCTATACTGTACTGGAGTATGTTTGTGTTACGTGGCGGAGCAGTTGCAATGAAAATTGTCATAATTAAGGCCTAAAAATACTGTCGTCCGCTCTCCAAGTTGGAGCATAAGTTCACAGTGGCTGTTTATAGCCACGGGTCGTAAGCATCATTTTCCTGTAGTATGTGGGACTGCTTGCAGGAACAATAGAACGACTGATAACGAAAAGTAGGAATGTAAACTCCATTTTGTATCATGTTTCTTTTACTTTATTTCACGATGTTTATTTGAAACTAAAAGGTCGACCAGTATTTCAGAATATTGTAAGAAAGGCAATATTTCTCAGAGGATTTCTTTGTATTATAGTCTATACTGGTTTTAATTATGTTTATGTATAATCGGCCATTATTACAGTAAATGCTCCTACACGCTTATTTTATAAAAATGTATTTCTACTCTATCTTTGTAAATTGACAATTTCAAACCCTAAAGAATTATTTCTGTTTCGAACCCTAAACTTCAGTACCTGATTTTATACAGATGGTTTCAAATAACTTTCCATCGAACGGGATGAATAACGTCTTATGTTAAGTGAGATTTTTAAAAAATTTTTGTGGCAGCGAATTAATTTCCAGCTTAGTGTGTAGGACTTGTAACAATCGTTTCTTGGAACGTGATTTAATTTATGTGTAGCTTATTTAACGCCCCTCTTTATAACTGATACTATATAGGGTAGCGTACAATTGTCGGATGGTAGCGAATAATGAATTAGGAAGACTGTATAAATAAGTAATGGCGGCCTAATTTAGGGTACGTGTCCCGTCATATGCCTGGAGAGACTGGCGTAAACCTCGAAAAACCGCACTAAGTGTAGTCTGTGTCCCGGTCGAGATTCGAATCAGGTGTCTCCCAAATACAAGTGAAAAGCTTCACGCTGGTGACACCTGTTGGTGATAAGAATGATGATGATTTGGTAAGACGTCATGATCACACAGACACAAGTACTGGCACTCGAACCCGGACTCTCTCCAGCATGAGGTTTTAAATGAGAATTTAGTCATACAAGCGCTGCACGGCCGGAAGCATGTGGAGGTTTTGAGGTTCATTCCACTCTGCACAACTTAAGCAGGAAACACAACACATGCATTTAATCATCTTTTCGTTAATGGCTGGTCTGTCGAATTTATTTTTCTTGCATTATGTGATCGCCAACGTAAAACCTTCAATTCTTTCAGTTCTTTTACAGAGAAGCGCGCGCTGTGTTGAAATGCTCTCTTCATACCTCTGTATACCTATGCCATAAGCAGTGTAGTTGTTAACGTGGAAGAGTTTACATTATGTTGGCATAGCTGTTTACAGAATCTTCCTTCACCGTTCGTTCAGGAGTGTTGAACTTCTTGGCCTGGGCATTAAGGTGGAATTCGCATATGGATATATCATAGTTTGTTTTATTACGTAAAGACTCGTTATTCGTCAGTTTTGAAGACTGAGCGTTAGGATTAAATCGTATTCCCGAACCTTCACATGTGTGTTCTTACATACGGCGCGGCATTTTCGTAATAGGAAGGATCTTTAACGCCCACCATCGAAGTACTTCAGTCTGCACATGAGAAGGTTGGCATTATACAGGGTGTATCTACAATGCTTGGACAAATTTCAGGAGCGAGTTCCCCCACACCAAAACAAAAGTTCAAGTCACTATATGTCCGCAGTTTTCGAGGTACAGCCCAACAACACATTGACCTAAATCCTTTAGATTTTTATCTGTGGGGACACTTAAAAACCCAAGTGTATTCAGTTTAAATTACGAATGAGGAGACACTTCACCAACACAATTTTTATGCCTGTCAAACCATTCGCAACCGTCCCGGGACCTTTGAAAGGGTGCGACCGTCCACTGTGAGATGTGTCTATGCGTGCATTGATTCAGGTAAAGAATATTTTGAACATTTGTTGTGACTTGATAAACAATATGAATTCAACCGTGATTAAATTGGCAACGTGTGCTGTAAATGTATTATGTCAGTGCAAGTAAAATGTTGAATTTAATCTTTCAATTAAATTAAAAACTACTCATTTCCGGGCGTGTGTTTATAGAAAGTTTTTCTCTGTTTTGATGTGAAGAGCTCATTCTTGAAGTTTGTCCATGCATTTTACATAACTCTCTACGTGTATTCAGCGATCAGTTTCTGTTCATAATTTGCATTAGTAGTCTACACATTCCCCCTACTTCATGTTTGTTAGATATAACTTGAAATGTCCCTATCGCTGTCATGTTTTTAATTAGTAGCAAATTATAGAATTTAATCCAGTTTATAGGTAACCTACTTTAATTACGAGAATTTATCTAGTTACATTTCACGTAGCTCGAACGGTTCATTAGTTGCCGTCATTAAGCTGAACGATATCGGCTACATGACTAGACTTTGCTGTCTTCTGAGACGTGAAGTAGTTTAGTTTTGTAGATTGGTACCTACAATTCGGAGGAATGTGCTGCTTCCATTCGCAGGTTACAGCAGTAAGCCGAACGTTGAATAAATTGCTACACCAGATGTAGCCATCTTGCCTCGTACAAATGCCACTTCTGCGCGCCAGTCTCTCCTGTTGGTCCTTTCGCAGACGCGATTACCACTTTGTTGGGCGCTTGGCTTACCCTTCCATCCTGAAGATGCAGGTAGCTGGTTTGTACGCCACGTTGGTACCTGTTCACCAAACTACACGGTGTTATATCTCAGTGCTTAAAATACTAAAATTAAAAAGCAAAAATTGAGAGGCAGTCTCTGTCTCCATCCTCAGATAAGAGGTGTGGAAGAAGCATCTGTTTACTCTTCCCAACTTTCGGGTGGCACTATACTCGTATGTGGTAGATCATCGTCAGAACACTTTCGAATTGAAGAAATACTCATAAGTCCGTGAGAACCTCCAGAATCGCAATGATATACCGATGCAGATCTCGCAAGGTTGCCATAGTGTTTACATGCTATAGTGCAGTGTGTGGTTTTTGGCCAGTGGAATTTTTAAACGGTAGGCTAGGAGCGAGTCAGTAATGCAGCGACAGCGTCATGTTTGGTCTATTCCTTCTCTCCGCCTCCGTAGGTAGTTGACCTTGTCACACTGAAGTTCCAAGCAAATAAACACGCACCCCTCGCGACTTCAACACACTCAGTAGGCCCGTCCGCCAGCTCCGCTAACTGCTTCACCGGCCAAAAACCATGCAGTGCACTATACTAGAATATCTTAACAGAACTGAACACTACACACAGCTGAGTGGAGCCGCTAATCAGAATTCTCTGAGAAGTAGTTAAACGAGAATTACATTAGAGAATTGTTGTTGTCATTCAGTTCAGTGTTTATGTTCCCAGAAAGTATAGACTAAATGTACCTGTTGTTTTATATGGACATGGGACTTGATGTTCGACCGTCTTGTGTTTTAGAAGGCTGGTTACTTTGTTATTAACATTTAACCTCAATGCAGCAAAATAAATAACTAAATATATTGTAATTAGTTACGCTATCCATGTGACGTCTGTAAATTCCGTTTTCCACAATCGCTATAATCTTGGTCCAATATCAAAACCTAGTCGAACTATATGTTTTAACGTAGTATAATCACGTCGCTAGCTTATGTCCTTACATACACGTTGTAACCGTTTTACTTTCTTTCACTTGGACACCCAAATCCCGGCATAAGAGAATACACAAATTTGTAGAATGGTATTGTTAATGTCTTGACATCAGTTAAAAAGAGAGAAAACTGAGAAGCTGTCCGATGTTATAAACTGCAGACTTGCCTATTAACTACTACTTTCCACCTTATAAAATCTATTTTACTAGCCAAGCGGGTGAATGCATGCTTCAGGTAATGATGGTACGTTTAAAACTAAATGAATTTTTTGTGTTATCATGGTTTGCACTGGGAATTATAAAGAATTAATAACCTAACTTGTAAAATCTAGATGATGATGATGATGATGATGACAGATAATCGGCAACTTAATTACAGACACGCTGCTCTACATTTTGAGCGCCCCAGCTCTTGGCACAAGGTAGCGATAGTCCGATGGCCCAGCCAGCACTTAACTCAGTGCTTGATGTTTTCCTCTCCTGCTAGCACAGAGCAGACGTAAAAGTTTCTCTCTGTCCCGTCTTTGTACAAAGTTTTACACAATTTCAGGTCACACGGAGAAGACGAAAACAATTTTTGAAATTGATATGAAATTGAGATAGACAGAGAGATTTCTTCACCGTCCTGTCTTTCTCTCTCTGTTACTCAATTTCTGCTTTCTCAAAGGCAGGGCCATGCAAACTTGTGTTAAGAATTACGTAGCTGAAGGTAGGTTCAGCTCCTGAACACACGGATGTGCAGGTCGGGCCATACAGAGTATGGCAAAGGAGAGGGAGAAGGATGAAGAAGCTACGAGTGACAAGCAGAACGCATAAAGCTGCCTTTCTGTTGCAAGATGTTTACGTATTTATTTGTATCATTATTCTTATTTTATTTTTGTGTAAGACTTTGAACAAAGCATGTATATTTGTTGGATATAACTTCAAAGTTTCGCCGCGTCACCATGTTTGTAATTGTTGACTTACAAAGTGTGTTTTAAACTTAGTGCGTTGATATCTTTATGATCTATTTGTCGCGTCAAGTTTGACTTGTCTAGCTTCAATAATTTATTAGGCCTAGTTATCGCCATCAAATCGAAACCTGAAGACACTTAACGACGCGGCAATGTGCCATTTTTTACATTATACAAAAATAGTACCTCAGTATAATTCCCACATTATTCAAGATTTTACAGCCTCAAAGTAAACGTCTCTAGAATCTTTTCCTCCGAACAATTTCGCACTTCCACCATGTCCTTATTGCTAATTGCAGGAAATTAGATGTTACGACGTTGGGGTTCCTTCCAGTGCCACAACGTTATTACAAATTTTCATTGAAACAGTTCAAGTGGTTCGGAATTTGAAATGGACACATCCACACACACAGTCCTTATGGTGATCTGTTCAGCCTATCTCTACTTTTTCCTTTTCTGGAAAGGAATTTAAAGACGGCAGATTAGAAGAAAAATTTAGATGCGTTTCTTTTATGCAGTTTCCGTATCCTGATACTCAGAAACTCATCACTTCATAGAAATATTATTACTGCGTAATGATTTTGGCCTCAAGATTTTTTTTTGGAAATATCATCGGCGATTTGCAGCGAAATCAGTACGTACAGAACACACAAAATAATTTTGTTTTTGAAAAAAAAAGTGATAATAAAATTACCTGATGGTAGACAGTAAGCGTCATTGGGGTTTCGCAATATTCATGACACCTACATTCACTATATCAGAATACTCGTTTAGCAGGTCCCAGAAACCCATTGCTCAATTACTCATATGCCTCTTCACGAAGCCTATGCACATTACGTGGGCGATTGCAATTTAGTCCTTCCCGCTTCTTCCATTTACAGTCCCTCTGGTTGACAATCCTGACGCTTAAGCCAAGGGAAAATACAATCTGCGTTCACGTGGATGTCAACCCTCAGATAAATGTGCGAATTTCGTAATTATCCCTTTGAAAATTGCACCTCAAGCATTACGATGACCTTTTTGTTTTGTTTGTGATGAAGGGCCTCGCACTTAAGGCTTTTTGTGCAACCCCAATGATGATGATAGATGGATGAGCAGTTTTTTACCAAGTTTTTACAATTAATGGAGCACCAGTGGAATGAAATCGACAGGGGAAAACCGACAACTCGGAGAAAAACCTGTCCCAGTGCCACTTTGTCCACCACAAATCTCACATGGACTTGACTTGGGATCGTACCCGGGCCTCCGTGGTGAGAGGCCGGCGACTAACCGCCTAAGCCATGGCACGGCCTACGATGACCTTGGAAGAATATGAAGTGTTGGGTGTAATAAGAGAATCCTATTTATTGGATGGCGTGTGTGGCGGCGGGGGGGGGGGGGGGGGGGGGGACGGAAAATTTTCTGCTCTGAAAGCTTCCAGGCAGTGCCCGTAGTGCGGTGTTTCAGGGTTCAACAGGAGTATACGTTTAAGACTACCGATCTTAACGATCTACTACGTTGATTTACCTACGCTTGCTTCGCCCCATCGTGTTGTTAAACATGAAAACTGAAATTTATCTAAATTACGTACGAAACTGAAGTTCTTACCTTACACAGACCAAACTCTGTCTCCACAACGCAGACTAATCAGTTAATGCTGTTTAGGAAAATAATCACCGTTTGTTGTGAGAATCATATAGGGTAATAATACGTGGTAGAGTGTGTGGCGAAATGCTGCGTTTCTGAACCGTTTGAATACTGACGTCTATCTAAATTATACGTATAAGTTCGGTTCCTACTTCACACAGAACACAGCCCGTATTAGTTATAAAGATAAATCGGTTAATGCTGTTTAGGGCAATAATCGGTGGGCTTGGGAAAAACATGAGTGCATAGTGTGGGCAGCATGCAGAGTTTCTCGCTGTTACAGTAGGTGGTACGTACAGTAACCACTGGTTAATGTCACAGCACGTAGTGTACGTACTTGCCATTGGACTTCCAGTGGTTAGAAGTCTGTCATCTCCATGGTGTTGGGTCTTTATTGATAAAGTATTATTTGCTCGGCTGCATGTCTTTCGCAGTATTTGGTATCAGGATGAATTCAGTCTACAGCCGAACATTTTGTTGCTCTCTGATCGTTTCCAACACGTTCTGTGCCCCCTAAATAGACTTGGGACTGAGGTTATTAAGATGCGTTTATCATTTCTGTCATGCATTACATAACACAGCTGAACATCCCAGAAGACTGTATCCTCTTTTGCGTCTTCGTTCTTCCGGTTCATATCGATATTATAGCCGCCTCGACATCAGTGTTTCAGACATTCGTTCAAAGCCTTGTAGCTGTTTCTCTTAACGCATTATTCTTACTGAACTGACACACGTTAATCCCAGTTATTCTCTGTCATCTTCGTTATGCTTATTATTCGTCATTCTTCATCCTCCAACCACTTTCAGTAGACGCATTCCTGCATTTGTATTATTTTTATGGTATGGTATTTTATCATAAATTGTATTCCCTCATCTTTTTCCCAGCTGCTTTCGTTAGCGCCCAACATAAGTCATGAGATCTGCGCTCTTCTGGGATATTACGCTGCGTCTTGTGGTAATTGTTTACCGACGTTTCAGGACAACGTATCGGTCCCATCTTCACGGGTCAAGAATCCGAGTAGGAAAGAAAGAAAGTCAGCAACCTATAACGCACTTTCCGTGAATCTACGTTATAGGTTGCTGGCTTTGTTTCTTTCCTACTCGGACTCTTGACCCGTGAAGATGGGACCGATACGTTGTCCCGAAACGTCGGTAAACAATTACCACAAGACGCCGCGTAATATCCCAGAAGAGCGCAGATCTCATCAACATCGCGGCGGAAGCCTGAAATCAGCATGTCATAATAACAGCTTTACTGTCTAGACATCTGGTATGATTTGCGTTTGGCATGTTCATACGTGCATGTGTTTTATAATTACACATAGTTTTGAACTTTTTTTGAATAACCGAATAGGCGAAATTTACGAGTTACGAGCCCCTTTATTATGTTTTTCTACCTTTTTTCCATGCTTCTCTTCTTTTTGTTGTATAGGTTTGTTTCCTTTCAGTCAAGAGACCAAGTTTCTGTCGTACAATTCGCTGACAGTAGTGTCTGTTGATACAGTTTGTGTTTGGAGATGCGAGGTGTTGCGAAAAATATATAGGATCCGGTCTGTGAGCTAAACACTAATTTCCCGCTCCCCTAATTCGACTCTGATTAGTGTTCGACTCTTGAATGAAGTAAAAAGTGTGAGCGTTTACTCCTATTTTTGCCACTCATGATCATTAACAGCATTATTATAATCGTTAATTCGTCTCATCTGAAGCCTCGGGAATAAATCAGCCCGGGCGCGAAGTTTACCACTTCCCTTCATCTAATGCCGAGGTTCGGAATGAGTGGAGTTATACCTTTGCTCCTTCTGTATGCCTTCGTGGTGTGGACAGGAACAGCTTTACATTTTTGTGTCGTCATAAGAAAGAAAGCCGTAAAATACTAGAGAGTCGTTTGACTATAATGTCTGGCGAAGCAGAGTGACAATCATACGGAATAAACGATCCGGATAAATTCATGAATTTTTTTTCTTTCCAATGGCTTGACAGCCCCTTGGGGGCCTAGGCCGCCTCATTTTTCGAGGCTTTACGATCACACTTTTTAGACACACCACGTTCGGTAGGACTCCTCTGGACGAGGGACCAGCTCGTCGCAGAGACCTCTACCTGACAACACACAACACTCACAGGAGACAGACATCCATGCCCCCGGTGGGTTTCGAAGCCACGATCCTAGTAAGCGAGCGGCCGCAAACCCACGCCTTAGACCGCACGGCCACTGGGATCGGCAAATTCATGAAATAGTACTTAAAAACCCGTTATTGAATATGGGCAAAATATCAGAATTGTTAAAATGGTCTTGGGGAAATGAGAAAACACTGATTACGTATGAGGCAATAATAATGTCATTGTGTACGTATTTAAATATGAAATTGTCACACAACATATTTTTGACGTAGAGCGTAGGCACGCTTTATGTACTAGTAAATGTTCGTGTGAACGGCAGTTGCTACCAACTGCAAGCCCACGTCGACACAACAGCATTCGACGCAATGCTCCGGAGATGCACGTGTATTTATTTAAAACTGAATAGCATACGAAGATTTGACCAAACTGTTTCGTTTGAAATTTGAAGTTGTCATGGTGACGATAGCAAGATAACGGTGTGTTGGAATGTGACGTCTTGTAGTTTGATGGATATATGCAGACTTTTAAGATGACCTTGTGCATCCATCTTCATGGTAGAAGAAGAGGTAACAGTATTCCGAAACGTTTGTACTTACGTATTTAACAAACTACACGGCGTCACATTCTAGAAGACCGTAATCATGTGACCTTCTTTGAAGAAGGTATAAAGTTAAATAATATATATTTCCTTAAAAAAAGCGTTTACTTCCAAGTAGAGTTTCTTATACCATAACTCAAAAAACATGTATTTTTACAAATAATTATTTAGAAGTCGTAATATAGTAGAGCGAGTAAACCTTTAGGTTAGTACCAAGAGTGGTCTGTTTGCTTGAACGTAACATTCCTTTGTGGAATATCCAGGAATTTAGGGACGAGTTTCTGAAAATGTAATACTCAGTTCATATTCACACTAGAATTACATTTCCCCGTCAAACATAATATGACGAGATCTTCATCATTTACGTTCGTGGGCCCCATTTGGCCCGATGGTAAAGACTTTTACTTCCCTCTTGTTATTATACTTATATCTTTAATGGCAGGTTTCGTCTAAAATGTGGAATGATAGGTGGAGAGTCGAGGGATGGGCGGATGGAAACAGTGCTTGGATTGGTGAATGATGCGAGCGTTTCAGCAGATATTTTAGACCCTTGGGGGTGTTGACTTTGTACAAGAGAAATAAGGTGAAGAGAGACTTGGGGTGGCCCCGAAAAGAAAAGTTAGTATTGAAGAATTTTTTTTTTTTGCTGTAGGGAGAAATAACGAAAAGAGGGAGAGGGATATATGTGGACTGTGGGAAAGGGTAACAGATGAAATGACGTTCTTCAAAGAAAGAGACGCGAGACGTAAGGGAAACTAGCAAGAAAGTGAAGAAAAACAGGTAGTTTTTTCATTAACGACAAAAGGTGAATTTTCTTCATTTATTTTTTTAGCCGAGGGTTCCTTTCGTTTCAAAAAGCAGGCCATACAGGGAACGGCGCCAGCTGTCCAAACAATCGGTCTGCACCACGCGACCTGCTGATATTCGTCTCCTCCTCAGACCTACTTGTTTGCTCCTCGGCATCGCGAACGTCAGAAAAGAGACAGACAATTAGAGACAAGCTGTCGATATGTTTCCATAGCTACCCAACCTGTGGACCTCAGCACGTTGACCAATTACAACGAACAGAGATGGACTTGCTTTTCGGGATTCAGCAGCCCTGAAATAGTGGACCCGTTAGACCGTCTGCTTGTAATTTTTGATGATGTGTCATTTAACACAAATGCTTGATATGTGAGCGTGTCGATGCTTTGTCGTGGTTTCCTCCAGGTGGGTGTTTTGTTAGCACACTGGCATGTCGATATCATTATACTGTCGAAAGAAATATGTATGATCTCACCGACCAAAAATTTTTCATACTTCTATGTGTTTCTTTTTGGATACCCCACTATTTACAGTGGGCTACTCTAAAGTAGCGCCTTGCCTCTCCCATGTAGGTACCTACATTGTCCTGTGTTACCATAGGAAGACACGAAGTTCAGCGTTACCCTTTTCATTGATTAGTACCGTCAAGGAGTCTACAGATTAACTCTGCTATACTTTTTATTATTTACTGGTGCCATAAGAGCGTGCAGTTTGTTCTGTATCGCCGTCAAGGGCTCTGGTAATTAACTGTATGATACTTACTTTGCCGATCCCAGTGGCCGTGCGGTCTAAGGCATGGGTCTGCAGCTGCTCTCTTACTGGGATTGTGAGTTCGAATCCCACCGGGGGCATGGATGTCTGTCTCTTGTGAGTGTTGTGTGTTGTCAGGTAGAGGTCTCTGCGACGAGCTGGTCCCTCGTCCAGAGGAGTCCTACCGAGTGTGGTGTGTCTAAAAAAGGGTGTGATCATGAAACCTCGAAAAATGAGGCGGCCTAGGACCCCAAGGGGCTGTCGAGCCATTGGAAAGAAAAAAAAATACTTGCCTTATCCTTGGTTTTATAAGGATGTACTGTTCATTAAGTTCAAACACCAGGTGCTCCGTTTATTATTTCCATTTCCTTGGCATATGGCTTAAATACCAATCGTGTGTTCACACCCTCCCACAGTTCCTCATTCCAACCTCTGTTTTTACTCACTTACCTCTTGGTTATCCTACCTTTCATTCCATCTCATTCAGATGGAACCTACAAAAATTACGTTAAATTTAGGGAAAGGAAATATGAATCGTGGCTTTGGGCCCAAAACCAACCAACAGGCCTAAATAATAGTGTTGAAATAACGTTTTATTTTGTATGGCAATTTCACGATCGAATATGGACAAAATGTATTTTGATGGGAACTACCTGATTTTTAAGGGGGTTTACTACATTTCCGACAATTTTGTCTGCTCCTTAAAAATTGATTCTTTTATCATTTTAACTGCAACAGGCCATGACGCTGCTGATATTTATTAGTATGTGTGGGAAACTTCGTAACTTGCTGTGTTTTTTGTCGTTGATATTATTCTTCCTGATTGGTTCGTAACTTTCTATTACATTTGTGTAACTTCAAAGGTGCCATTGACTCGTCCATCGCAATAGTCAGTATCAAATAAGGCGATGCCATGTGACTGAAACAAATCATGTAAGTTGATTTCCTGGAAAAAGGCAACTAATACTCGTAGATGTTAATTTGTGCCGAATTTATATTTTTTACATATCTAATTGTTTGTTAGTATTACCCGAAGGTTTCACGCCACTAATACTCCTAAAAAATTATCCTTCCATATTCTTCTGGATGTTGGAAGTAACTTTTTTCCAGGGGGCTTGCCCACTAACATTCGGTAATAATGTTGATGGATGTTTGCAGAAAAACTAGTAGAGTCGTGTCAAAAATGAAGAAGTATTACACAGAGTCAACGAGAAAGAGAATATCCTACGTACAATAAAAAGAAGGAAGGCTAACTGGATTGGCCATATCTTGCGTATGAACCGCATTCTGAAACACGTCATTGAACGACAGATAGAAGGAAGGATAGAAGTGACGGGGAAACGCGGAAGAAGACGTAAGTAGCTACTTGATGACCTTAAGAAAACGACAGGATATTGGGAACTGAAAGAGGAAGCACTAGTTCGCACTCTGGAGAACTCGCTTTGGAAGAGGCTATGGACCTGTCGTAAGACACACTAGAGAATGAATGAATGAAAACTAAACGTAACTAATTTCCAGGAACACAATTAAAACGGAAATGTTCATACTTTCTATTATTGTACGACACTGGTCATTGATATTTCAAGCATGATGGCGGGACATATTTTAAAAATGAGATAGTGACATGCCTACGGGGTTTTGATGGGGAAACCTAAAGAGACCACTTGGAAGACATAGGAGTAGATGGGAGGATAATATTAAAATGGGTCTTAAAGAAACAGAATGAGGGGATGTGGAACCGATTCATTTGTCACATGATACAGGCAGTTTGTGGTCTGTTGTGAACGAGGTCATGAACCAACTACCGTCTTACGGTAACAGCGCACCAGACGGCCGCCTGGGTCCCTTTTAACGTCTCAATCAAGATCATTACATAAAACAGAACACATTTTTGTTAATTGGTTATCTAAACTCATATTTAAAAATACATCCATCTTAATACATTACAAGGGTGTTCTAAATTATATGATGTTTTTGATATTGCATTGCATATTGTAATATGAAAATGGCAGGAACAGGGGCCGGAAGAGTTCTGGAAATGTTCCTGGATGGACATTCAGGTTCCATAAAATGTAGAAAATTTCTTGGCTAGGAGAGGAACTATTAGCTGTTCAACAGAATAAGCTGGTCAATAGAGACAGTTCTGAAGGATGATATTCCCCGTGTCGAACTGTGCTAAAGGCACGACAGCTATCGTTGGCAGCTTTTGGTATGTTGACGAAGACGGTTCACATCGTATTCGTTGAAGCAAATCGTTATAAAATTTCCAACTTACGAAAGCCTACGTGAGAACTTATTAATAGGCTGTTGCGTAACTGGGCTGTCACGTTATCTTCGGCGTTCTGTCCTTAGGCCTATATTTTCTTGAGACAGTTGCAAGTTAGAATGCCACCTCCTTAGTTCCATTACTGAATTCTAACTAGCTGCTACCTCACCTCACCTCACTCCACCCCTTCTTCTCGTAATGCATTGTGTGCCTATTGTACGTCTTAAATTAACTTTAAAATGCCCTCAGGTTTTGGGTTCACAAGAGAGACAGGGAGAGAGAGGTAATTTATACTGCGCAGAAGTACTGGAAGCTATGGTGATACAGCAGGAAGCAGAATTGAAAGACAAAGTCACAAAAGACAAAGTCGCGAGTCACACAAACCCAACTCAATGAAAACAAGCGTATGGCTATGTCTAGAAGGCGTTGACTGTGTTCTCGTATGTCTTTATAAACTTGAAGAGGGAGAAGTGAAAAGGATTTCGGAAGCAAAGTGGTACAAGTGCTGCACATAATCTTGTATCGTAGTTTAATAAAACTTATATAAGAGGAATACAATTTTATTTCACTATGGTGGTATTATTATAATAAACTCTTCTACCATTTAGTTTTAGGGTCTATTTCATTCAGGAAGTGAAAATTTTTTTCATGCAGTTTCTCCTCGCCTTATGAAACCGTACTGCGATAAAAGAAGCTATGTTACGAGTAATTGAACCATTACATGTTGAGTTTTGTAGAGTGAGCGTTTAAGAGACCGTCCCTTCTGATGTTGAACACGCTGGGTTGTACTGGCGCTTGGATTGACAAATCATTTCCACTAAATATTCACGATGATCCTACTGTTCTGCAACACATAACCTAGGCAGTTGAAAAAGCGTCGTTGTGTTATAGAAGATTAAACCTGTAGATTAAGTTTATCAGTGGGTGGAGCCCAAGATCTGCCATCTGATGTGGAAATATATTTTGTCGTACTTCATTTTTCTTATGTATATTTAATTTTGTCTCGTTAAATTACATGTATGAGATTGTTTTTGACTGTGTCCTGTCTTATACCTTTTCCATGGAAACATGAATTTTTCGTGTAAATGGGCAGGTTACATATTGTGTGTTATGTATTTAAAATATGTGTCTCTGAAGGCTAAAGATGTTTTGATGGCGAAGGGGAAGGACGTAAACATAGGAAAAGAAGGAAGGAATGGAATAAAGGAGGAGGAGGAGGATAAAGATACAAAATAAATGATTACCGTTGAATTTCAATGGACTTTTTTTCTTCTGCTAGGCTATTACAGGATATGGTATATGATTGGCTGTGTGTGTGTGTGTGTGTGTGTGTGTGTGTGTGGTGCCTTAATGACCACTGCACCCGTTAACATGGACACGTAGTTGTATTTCACGTATGCGCGCAGATGGAAGCTGTGTGTTCGAAGCTCTGCCACCTGAAGGAAATATACGTAACACTGCTTTGGCGTAACACAGATCAGAATTATAAATGCATTAGGGCGGAAAAATGAAAGGGATGGTAAATGGATACGGGAGAAAGAAGAAAATGAGATAAAGACACGAAAATGATAAGGGAACGGAGATACAAAGGAAACGATTTGCGACTGAATTTCAAGGCGCTTCTCCCACTAACGTTACTTAACTTCGATTAGCAAGTGCAGTAACTATATGTTCAACTAACGCACGAAATCTGGTGGCACAACCGAAAGGTACAAAAGCCACAGCAGCTCCTGTTTTAGCGCTGTATTCGCAGAAAATTCATGTTAATAAATGAAAATACAGACGGACCCCGA
This sequence comes from Reticulitermes speratus, assembly GCA_021186555.1. NCBI lineage: Eukaryota > Metazoa > Arthropoda > Insecta > Blattodea > Rhinotermitidae > Reticulitermes > Reticulitermes speratus. Next base: position 29,751,897 of record JAJKFL010000003.1, on the reverse strand, counting down.
CTTACGTAGCTCCGACATACGCAGATCCGGACTTACGTAAAAAACTTCTTGTGCCACTACCACCACTACTACCACTCCAACCACCACCACACCCACCCCTGCCTCTGCCTCAATTGATTACGACAGTGACTCCAGTATCGATTATTATGTTTTTTATTAATTGTTATTAAGATTATTATTAATTATTATTATTATATCAATTATTATTGTGTATAAGGTATATAATAAAACATAGCTCCGAGTTACGTAAAAATCGACTTACGCATTGGGTTTCGGAACGATCCACTTACGTAAATCGGGGACTTTCTGTAATGTGGTTGTGCCTTGTATCACTGTTCCTCACACTCCCCTATTGAGGTGTTTGTGTTTCGCTGTCTCAGGTTAGAATATGGTGAGAATGGATGTTTTTCACCGTTAAAACAAGAGGGAATTTCGGATTAAAACCTTGACGCTGGGACGGGGGAGATGATGAGGTAATTTCTGAATAGGAGTTGAGACTGAATATTAATCTCCGAGGTTTTCACAAGTCGAAGTGGCGCGGCATTGTCTTCTTCTATGCAGCCCAGGTGATGACGTCACACGTCACCCGCTATTCAGGTGCACAGCGGTTCTCAGTGGGTGATGCAGGAAACTTCTGAAGCACTGTCTGACATTGTTCAAGAAGAGCGAAACATTGTCGTGGATAATGAGATCTGAACTCTCTGAATTCATGGAACCGCATTAGTGTATCTTTTCTGGCGGCAGTTTGCATCACAAACTCTTAAATGCAGCAGGCATAATAACGTATATAACCTTATGTTGCTTTAAGTTTATTTACTTATGATTTACACCTTATAACAACGCTGTCATTATATCAGATTGTATTTCGTCAAATGATAAATGGTTACTGAATGATCAGTTGGGGAGGGTGTGGAGGGGAGTGGTCGCCGCCTGATTGGAGGGACAACCCTGCTACTTGGGTGGAAGGACTGACAATGTGAGTCACGATAAATTCAGTCAGGGAGCCTGTGTTGTGGCCGAGATTCAAGTCAGGCACCTCAAGAACAGAAGAGAGAAAGGTTACGGTCAAAGCATCCTAATCGGAATATACAGTCCATATCAGGGCTGCCAAATCCCAGGCGCCAGGTCGACGTGGCGAATAATTTTTTTACGCTGCTTTTAATATTTGTGGGTCCTCAGTATGAAACGTGTTTCGTGTAACCGTTATGGCGCCTAGAATTTGGAGGTGGCTCCTAGGATTTTAGAAAATGTGTACACCCCTGAGTAGACTATGCTGGTCGTCATATGTATGTATTATATACTGATGTGTTTCTGACAACATAAAGTATTTGGAACTAAGAACAAATGACAAGAAGACAAATGAGACAGCCAACGTACATATAACGTAACATTGAGGCGCCTGCGCGTAAACGTTGTTGCGTGGAAAAGCAATAAGTAAGGCCTATTACATATTTTGAGTTTGTGTCTGTAGCCTTAGTTATACAGCATGCAAAGCGCATGCGGTGTATTATGTTGTCATCTGTGGCCTGCCTGGCTCTACTGTATTTTCCATATTATCTCATAAAAGGCACGATTTTCGGGGGGGGGGGATTTATCGAATATAAAGTGTGTGTTCTGATTTCCTCTACACCTTTTGTCCGAAACATTTCTCATTCTAAGAAGAACTGAGCGAAATGTCATCATAGAAGTACATACGCCTTCCTTTAAAGTACCTGTTATTCTTGTCAGACTGTAATCAAATTTGAATTTTCGAAAAATAATCAAATGTCAAATTTTATGAAAATCTTTCCAGTGGGAGTCGAGTTGTTCCATGCGGACGGAATAGTCGCTTTTAGAAACTTTGCGAACGCACATAGAAATGACATATTCAGGCGCTTCAGGATGTAATTAGGGTAATTCAAACTAAGGAGACTGAAGAGGGGGGGGGGTCTGGCTACATATGTGGCGCAAATTGGAGATATGATAAATTCATATTGATTTACAATTTTAGTCAGAAAACCTCAATGGACAAAAAACTTAGATGTGGATGGATGGTACTACTAACATGGGTTTTAGATAGGTTGTGGATACATGCACACGATTGAAGTAATTAGCTTTACTAAAGTTTTCAACATGGCCCATCGTCTTGGGTTTCTGCATGCCAGATCTTTTCAAAAATTGGGTTTGTTTTTGTCTGCATGTGGAAAGGGCCAAGTAATCTGTGGGCCCGTTTGAAGGAGCTAGCGTGTATCACTGTGCAGTGATACAGGCTAGCTCTCTGATAGGGTCTCATCAGAGAATTAAATTGTGGAACACTAGTTTCTACTTTCGCGAATGCACGTAGCACTTCCCTAACACTGTTTTTTAATTTTTGTTGTATAATTCGCACACTTCACTGCCATTTGTTTTCGTTTATCGCACACAGGCTGGAGCTGTGTAATTAACATACCAAGCGATTGTAGTACAGGTTACACTGCACTGAGTCAGGGGTTTGATACGATTCTGTAGTGTGCGGAGATGGAGTTTTATTTTATCATTAACCTGAATTATTATTTAAAGAGTCAGTTCGTACCGCAAAGTAAACAGTCCAACCAGAATATTGATGCTGCACAGAAAAATAATTACTGTTCTGAGAACCATACCAAACACACAAGTGCATTATACGGGCAGAAAGTAGAATTTTGAATTTTAGACCTGGTGGTACATACAGTAACCACTAGGCTTTTAAGTGGATAATGTTAGCAATTGACAGTGATATTAAAGAAAACACTTTTCTCCCTCTTTATGTCTGTTCGTACTGAAGATTGTTTCTAACATACGTTGTAGACGCGAGATTTCAGGTTACCACAGCGGTGTTGTTGAAGTCTAGTGCCTTCGAAGCCTTCGTTAACTATTTATCAGTGGACAGGACGTAGAACCCCAGAGGACATGAATCTTCAACTGTGCGTACGTTGACGAAAGTTATATTTCACGTACCATACCACTTATTTGTAGAAGTAATAAAGGCAAAGCTGTCTCTCTTTACGCCACGAAGGCTTATAGAAGGAGTAGAGATATAGCTCCACTCATTCTTAGCCTCGGAGCTAGATGGAAGTCAGCGATTAACATCAAGGCGCTGCTGTTTTGCCCTCAGAAAAGAACCCTTTTACCCATTGAATAGGAGGCTTGGTGGGCCCCAGTGCCGGTCTGGACGTTTTGTAGGAGAGAAAAATGTATTGCTTCTACCGAGATTCGAACACCGGACCGTCCAGCCCGTGGCCTACTCGCTATACCGACTGCACCATGTCTGTAGAAAGAGATAATGGTTTTGAGAAATGTAGGCAGTTGAGTTGGAGCAAAGTAGAGCCATGTTGAACCGATATGAACAAAATATTAACTTTATCCGAAACACTTTGTGTAGTTGCGTAACACAAAACTAAACGACGCGTGTCAGTTGTCTGTGGAGATGAAACACGCTGGCGGACAGAAGAACACACATGTTTCTTTTATCTTATGCTGAGAACGCACAACTGTTGATAAGAGTTCCTTCTTATTTGTTGTGTATTAATTGTACTTGTGCAGTTAATAGCGTTTCCCTACAATTCCCCTGCAACAGACAAAGGATACTGAAATTAACATGGGGTTTTCCTGGTCCAGAAGTAGTTGGTTCTAAATGAGATGGAACCTAGGCCTTGAAAGAGAAGGAGAACGCTGCGTTCACTTCATTAACCAGGTAAATTGAACCTGAGTTATCGGTCGCTACACAGCACTGACTGTGGAGCCACTTCCTGGCGAGAGGGGTCGGAACTGACGAGCATCCTCAAACTTTAATCCATTTCCACTGAGACTATTTGGATACTGGAAATTGCTGTAGTTTCACTCAGGTACTGATACGTTTGTATTGTTTAGATTATTTGCTGCTGGGAGTTGTGGTAACCAGTGCCATTTATGCAGCCTATGTGGTCGTATTTTGTATCATATGGACAGTCGAATTTGGAAACAATAAGGTATTTTATGTAATCAAAAACATTGGTCGAGGTTTGACCTTGAAATTAGTCTCAAGAGGAAGCAGTAGTAACTATTTGATGCCATATACCTCTGAAATACGATTTATGGCGACAGCCCCTAGTGGGCCAGGGCCTCCTCATCTTCGAGGCTTCACGATCCCACTTAGAGACACTACACTCGGTAGGATTCCTCTGGACGAGTGATCAGTCCGGCGCAGAGACTTCTACCTGACAGGACACAACACTCACAAGAGACAAGACATCCATGCTCCCAGCGGGATTCGAACCTGCAATCCCAGCAGGCGAGCGGCCACAAACCCACGCCTTAGACCACGCGACCACTGGAATTGGCAGTATTTATTTTAGAGCATTGAATTTGAAAATGCGTAAAATTACTTACGTAGTTATAGATGTTGTTGTTGTCGTCGTTATAATCGTTATTACTGTTAAAACTGAGTGTTGTTAATAATCGTTTGCCTGTGACCAGGATCAATACGTTTTCTTCGTAATATTTGTAAAGTTAACTCTCCACATACAAGACAAAAAGTCAGAATCTGACCAAAAGCCCGAACTTATTTCGATTTGAAGACGGAGGTAGGGTGCTGCAATACAGTCAGTGCGGTAATTACGTCGACCCTGAAGATTGAGGCATTAAGCTCTTCCGAAACTTTGTTTTCTGCCTACATTTCTGCGCGGTGTCCGGACCGAGAAAATCACATCTGACAACGCCTTGAAAACGCCAGGCTTTGCATATTTTTAACAGTGTACAGTAACATGGCTGTGTGTCATTTACAACTGCCTGGCAAAATACTGCCAACATGTGGGCCCTTATATCAAGTTCCAAAAATAATATACGGCCATCTCCCGCTTATCGTCAGTAATCCTTTTCTGAAAATCAGAGATTCTGCGCGAAAACGCTAACCGGGAGCCTATTTCCCATTATTTTAAATGGGAAAAATTATAATGCATTACAACGTCAACCGAAACCCCCAAATCAATTTCCTAAAACGTAACTAAAACACAGTAAAACGCCTATATATAAGTAACAAACTATCATGTTAGATTGTGAAGTGCTTAAAACATCGCTTCCTGATCACCAAACAATTAATATGTTTCACACTGTTGACACCGTGCATCTTCGTCATATTAAATTAAGTTATAAACCAACCGATGCACACTAAAACCACTTTTTAAGTAGCTTTATTATAAAATTGTTAAAATTGTACCCCTACACGTGTTTCGACCCTAGGATCATCGTCAGGGGGGTTTATTGCTAAAAGCTACAGTCACTTCAACACATGATTTAAAATATTCTATCTGCACTTTGAAACATAAGTTAAAATCTTGTAAAAAGATTCTCTAAAAGTTGTAAAATTATAAAAGCACTGTAGATGGTAGATTGTGTGTAGGGGTACAATTTTAACAATTTTATAATAAAGCTACTTAAAAAGTGGTTTTAGTGTGCATCGGTTGGTTTATAACTTAATTTAATTAATATGTTTGTTAACAAACACTAGCTTTGTATGTAGTAACATGTACAGTTTGCGTGCACATCGTATTGTTAAAAATGTTGTACTGAATTTTTGGAACGTTCATATAAATTTTTCCTTTATACATATCGGTCGAAAAACGTTGTAGTGGGAGATACGTACGTTCTGTGAAGTTTGGATATTAAAAACCAAGAGTCGTTCTACCGGGAATACGTTAAGCGGGGAGGCGTTCTGCGGGGTATTCCTGTACTCTGAACAAGGGACGGAAATATGAATGTAAATGTTCAAATTACTGTCTTCTGGGTGTATATATCAGGTAGGACATTGAGTTCTTCCCGATGTTTCGGAGGAACATGTTGCCTCCTTCTTCATGGTGCAGAATTATCGACCTCAATCAAATTCAGTCACCCGGTCGATGGAGTTAGCACGGTCTGTCACAGCTGCCTTTATGAAGGAAGGTCTTCCTTTAATTTCCACCTGAATCAAATTCATTGGCCCTGCAGGTGGAGGCAGGATGTTTGAGTCGTGGGACGTATTTATGATCCTACACGGCATAATGACCCTGACGACTGCCATTTGAACCTCCCGTTTCCTTAACACGTTTAAACTAAAAGTAGTAAAGTTTTCGGGCTTTTTAATTTTAATCTGGGCACGAGTATGGCAGACACGCCGGCCTTTGGGTATCCTGCAAAATGGCATGGGATCCAGTTAAGTTCTGTGGATAATCCACAGAACTTTTATTACTCTTTTCTGCAGGCTCCATTTCCTGGTTGTCTAAATCGTTCAGATCATGCTGTGAATAATGAAAAAGCAGACAGAAGCGGCCACATCTTAACCACGTGTCCTTTGTTTGAACCCGTAACAAACTACCTGCTTGATTTCAGGCTTCCGCCGCGATGTTGATGAGTTCTGCGCTCTTCTGGGTTATTACGTGGTGTCGTGTGGTAATTGTTTACCAACGTTTCGAGACAAAGTATCGGTCCCATCTTCACGGGTCAAGAGTCCGAGTAGGAAAAAGGACTCTGGACCCGTGAAGATGGGACCGATACTTTGAAATGTCGGTAAACAGTTACCACACGACGCCGCGTAATAACCCAGAAGAGCGCAGATCTCACAAACTACCTGCTGTTGCAAGGGGTGGTCGCCAGGTGGTGTCCGACCTCGTCTGAACAGTAACGAAAACAAACGGCTCGGAATGAAGGGACTGAAGTTTCACTTCGGGAAAATGTCACAATGAAACCTCTTGCAAGATGGAGCAGGGCTCGACGTATATCTTTTCTGAAGCTTCAACACAGCGTCATGTGTTACAAATTTTATAAACATCCGCCTCGGCATAAATATTACCAAAACTGTCGTGACCCGCTGTGTGGCCTGTAATAGCAAATTGGGAGGCCTTTTCATGAGAACGAAGAAGCTTTCGAGAGTGGTGACTTGGCCAAGTCAGTTCCCACTCCTGAGTTTTGGGTTTATTCCCACAAAAGAGAGCATTTCCTGCCCCAGATTTATAGGCCTATAGCCTTCCTCATTCTATTCATAAGAACTGTAGGCATGTATGAACATGCTAATGGAATTGTTTCAAGTGCTGAATTTATGTGACGTCATGGTGATATGACTTGGGAAGATCGATTTCAAATGATACGGAAAGAAGTGGTAGTGGCCTATTATAAGGTGGGATTGTTATCCAAGAATTTGCATCCAGGGAAGATGAGTAAATGCACCAGAACCCCAAGTCATGATAGCCGGTTTCCGCGTCCGAGATTCAAATGTTGGACCTCACGAATTCAAAACACTGTTATAGGGATAAGGAGTCTGATACAAAACATAAGGCAAACAGCAACATAAACTCTACAAACGACTGAATTTACATAGACTGATGAGAGATCCTTGGTTATTTTCAGTGTTGTATGTGTAGATATAAGTGAAGAATTGGAAAGGGTAATGAAATGGGGGTGGCCTAGAGTTCACCCAGAAATTGTTTTGAAGAGCTGAGGAAACCCACAAAAACCCTCAGCCATGATAGTCCGTCTCTGAGCCGATATTTGAACCAGGGACCTTAGAACCCAAGGCGGGAATACTAACCGTTTGACCGTGTTTGTTTCTGTGTAACATTAGGATAAAGCGCGCTGAAATTTCAACGAAAAATAGTTGATTGTTAGGTCTATTGGGGAGACAGTTTCTGTAAACGTGCACTTTATTTCCGACAAAAGTGACTCCGTCAAAAAATAGCTAATTCCAGTAAAGCAGTTTGTAATCCACTTCAATATCTGACGCAAGTTTCGTGACATAGTGTACGCTAAGTAGCCGAACTTACGCCGTACCGCCGACGCACTTATATATTCCAGTGCCGTGTATTTCTGCCATACTCTGTTTTCATTCGTAACTGCTAACAGGCGTGCCATCTTCTGCTACCAACTCATAGACTGTTCGACACAACGAGTGAACAGCAAGCCCTTGTTGTCATCTTCTGTTTTTGTTTCATTCTGTTCCATTCTAACACAGACCTACATAGCTACAGAACATACACAACAGCAGAGTAGCAACTTCGGTGACATCTTCTGGTGTTATTAGCAATTGCTAGCTGACCTAGACCTACATAGCTACAAAACATACACAACAGCGAAGTAGCAACTTGAGTGACATCTTCTGGTGCTATTAGCAATTGCTAGTTGACCTAGACCTAAATAGCTACAGAACATACACAACAGCGAAGTAGCAACTTGAGTGACATCTTCTGGTGCTATTAGCAATTGCTAGCTGACCTAGACCTACATAGCTACAAAACATACACAACAGCGAAGTAGCAACTTGAGTGACATCTTCTGGTGCTATTAGCAATTGCTAGTTGACCTAGACCTAAATAGCTACAGAACATACACAATAGCGGAGTAGCAACTTCAGTGACATCTTCTGGTGCTATTCACAACTTTTTGCTACGTGTGACTACATAACTACGAAAGATGCATAACGACAAAGGAAGTCTTACCGTCCTGTATCTATGATACGTAGGTATAACGCACGGCTTGTCTTACTTACACAGATGGTAGGCACCAGGCCGTTCGTTGTTATTTCACAGTTCACAGTGTAATGTGAACCAGCCACCGCACAAACTGTGCATTAAGATTTTTTTCTCTCAGTTGCTGAAATTATAATTGTAATAGAAGTAGACTGTGTTTTCGTTGTAAGATGCGCGGTAGGCTGTAGTAGACAGAATGCTACTGCTATTGTGAATAAACAAGAGTGAGCCACACACAGACACACACACATAGGCTGTATCTTCGACGAAATAAAACATTGCACCTTGTGCCTAAACATTTCTCCTGTTTATTTATATCTAATTTATCTAGATTATTTTATTATGCAGTGAATACTTAACGAAATTCATTAATTTGAAGCATTAAGTAGGGCGACATTGAATTATCCGTGACAGATCACGGCCTTTCTTTGTGTTTCCTTTCAATAGAGGTGTCTCATCCAAAACTGTTTGAAAATATGAGAACCAGATTGTTAATAACTATTGTTAAGAAGGAGATGAGAACGAATTTACACATTATAAAGTACTTGTTTCCAAGTACTAAAATGTATGCCAGAGATACGATTTGTTGACTGCTTAGTATCGGAGGTTGTCAGACCAAAACAGGCTTAAGCTTCTGGGACCCTTAGCAGCCTACATACTTAACACAAGTTAACACATTACGTAAGTTGCCCCGGAGGTACTGTATATCGGTATTCCATTTCACTTATGTACACAACTATTCTGCAAAGCACTGTCTGCGTTTTGCTACTTGACTCTTTTACACCATGCATAAGATGTTAATTATGCGTAAAAATAGGTAATTAAGTTTTATGCATTATTATTTGATACTTTTTCCCTGATGGTGATCTTTTGTGGATGGAAACATGTAGGAATACTCAGTGTTATAATATAATATAAATATGTAAGGAACAACGTTATGAATTTTGTTGCTTGAGTGTTGTGAATTGGTTATCGACAGTGCACGGAACGGACAATATAAAATTGGTTATAGACAGTGCACGGAACGGACAATATAAAATTGGGTTATCGACAGTGCACGGAACGGACAATATAAAATTGGTTATCGACAGTGCACGGAACGGACAATATAAAATTGGTTATCGACAGTGCACGGAACGGACAATATAAAATTGGTTATCGACAGTGCACGGAACGGACAATATAAAATTGGTTATCGACAGTGCACGGAACGGACAATATAAAATCCTTATGTAGGATAGCCGGCCTGCTAGTCGACATTTGAACCCGGGACCTCCCAAATATGAAGTAGTCGTTCTGTAGCATTATTATTCATTCTGCATCACGTAGAGTGCTCGTAGTTGGCCCCAACGAAGTACTGACCTTCCTCAGCCTGCAGAAGAAACCGTATGGTGTCAGAGTATTGTTTATTTTCTGACATATGTAACTGACGCGAGCACATTTTTGCACGCTATTTGCACGATTCATTTCCCACCGCCTCGCACCTAACTTGTCTGTCTAGCTGAGTCACATATCAGCAACAGTTTCTTTCTTTTCTCTCGATCATTTTCCTGTTGATAGCGATCCGGAAACACTTCAGCACCGAGGCATAAAGACACATTCTACAAGCAGTCTACGCCCTGTACTATGCTATATCAAAGTAATGCGAACTTAGTTTTCTTGTAACTTCATATGAAAGTCCGTAACCATTTCGCAGTCGACAAGGCGTATAATCCCAGAAGACCGAATCTTCAAATTCTTTTAACGGGCTTTCCAACTGCCCTGAAGATAAAGCCGTGTCTGGATGTGAGTGATAAGTGTGTGGTTTTGTTCTCATTTAATTCCCTTACATGCAATAGGACAGAGAACGCATGTTACGTCACCAATGTGCTGCAGAGGTGCGTTATGCACGTTTTCCGGTCGGTCTGATGGATGTTTCAGTCCCCTCTTCTTCTACTTTTCGTTATATTTCGTGTATGTTCGGATTCTTGGCATGATGGTGGGGGACGAAGAATGAGTCTCCTGTTTGGGCCGGCGCACGTCGCCACCAGTCGGGAGGCACCCGCTTGGAGAGTCGTGGTATTGTGTGATGTTGCGTAGGGCATCAGTAGGCCATGGTTGCGCGTGGAGCGAGCATGTTCGGATGCTACGACAGTTACTCGTATCGACTGTGGAGCCTAGCCAACGTGTGGAGCCAGTGTGAGTACTCAGAGCGGCTTGTTTTTGTACTTGTGTGAAGCTGAAGTGGGTGTATTTTAACACTTCACAGATTGCGTTAACATTTAAATAATTTTCAAATTGATGATCTCCATATTTCGGTTATGCGTTGCTTGTGTATTACAGATTTTACAAGTGTTAGTTGTGTGTTAATTTCTTACAAATGCGTAATTGAACTCGTAAATACAATCGGATGACGTATTGCTTGAAGAAATTTTGTACCCATTAGTCTTGCTGCCTTGAATGTTAACTCGTAATTGAGTGCTTATAATTAGTCGTGTGAAATTGTTTATGCGTGGGTGCGTTCAAATAGGCCTATAGCATAAAAATATAAATGTGTCGAAGAAGCATTTACACATTTAGTTTACCACATAAGCGCCTTTTAATTTTCAGAACACACTCAAATTAGTTAACTTGGGTGATTTTGTTTGGGATGTAGTTGTTTATAACGAGTGCTTTTTGGATACATGCATTTGATAGTTATGATTGAAAATTAAACGGTGAGTCGTTTATAGCACTTGCTTACTGTTTTCATACAATTTTATTTTGGGCTGTTGCAATTAGGAATTAATCTTGTGGTTTTGTATCTATGTCTAAAGGCATTGTTTATACACTAAACGCTAAAATACACGGAAGGACTGTGTTCGAAAGAGATTTGTTCTCATCAATGAGTTCTCCTTGTCTTTAATACCACTCATACATTTTTAGGCAAATTCAGATAAGGTGCAGTTCCAAGACCTGGAATGTGTTGAATGGAACTCCAGGTACTTTTCAGTTCACAGGTCGCAATGTCTTTTATCTGCGTACATTATTTGTGGTAAATTTTAATTATTTTGACAATACTTTCAGATATGTTCGGGATTTATTTACATGGCTAATTTCGTAAATGGGAATGTGGAAGTTCCCGTGGGCAAACATAACCTTTAAACCGATCAAGGGTTTGCAATATGGAGCATGATTTTCATTTATGAATGTTACGCGTAAGTGAAGAAGAAATGTGAAATATATTTGTATTAACTGATGTGTGTTAAGGTGTATCCACAGGCAATATTAGTTTACGGAATGACATAATAATAGTTATATCAACGTTATTTTTATACCATGTTATGCTGAGTTCCTGGTACAGTAATTGAGGTTTATCCAGGAATCTTCTTCGTAATGTCTGTGAGGAGGTGATATTTTTGATTCTCTTTTTATTATGGCTTAATTTAGAGCGACACATTTACCCCCTTAAGACTAAATTTAACGGGAATAACCGCACAGTAAACACTCAGCTCGTACCGCGCAGTAAACCAACCCCGTTTCAGTTATAAAAACAGTCAGTTAATGCCGCATAGGAAAATAATCGCTGTTTGTTCTGAAAAGCGTACAAAACACGTAGTGCACCCTGTGTGAAAAGCAGAATTTTGTAGTGTTAAACCTGGTGTCGTATATTTTAACCACTGGTTAATGTAGTTTAATATAGGTCTACCAGACTCCTTTTCGATGACACCTGGTGTTATTGACTCGGGAGTAAAGCGGCCGGGGCGTGGAACTGACCTTTCAGCCCTATCTAATCCCGAGGTTCAGAGGTTAAGAATGAGTGGAGCGATACCGCCGCTTCCGCATGTATCTTTATGGCGTGAACGGTAACAACTTTATTTTTGACTTAATACTCGCCTACCGTATAGTGAACGAGCTGCGTGACCGGTTAATGCTGTACAGGGAAGTAAAATTGGTTATTGTACGATAGGCTTGAGAGTACGGGGCAGGGCGGGGAAAATAGTTTTGTGATCTTGTAGCAGGTGATACCCGTATTTATCGCTGTGCTTGCAGTAATTAATAGGTTTAATATTCGCAATTTCGATTGTGCATATTGTAAGTTATTTCCGTAATTCACGTGTTTGTGTGTGCGTGTCGGTGTGTCTGTTTCTGTAAGTGGAGAAGTTGTAAGTCAAGACATAATTTAGTCTTTCGTGTTAATATCATTTTTGTATACTGGCTGACTGACGTTACCTTTGAGTTACAATTGCGTATTTCATTATGGTTTTGCCGATCCCAGTGGCCGTGCGGTCTAAGGCGTGGGTCTGCGGCCGCTCGCTTACTAGGATTGTGGGTTCGAATCCCACCGGGGGCATGGATGTCTGTCTCTTGTGAGTGTTGTCAGGTAGAGGTCTCTGCGACGAGCTGGTCCCTCGTCCAGAGGAGTCCTACCGAATGTGGTGTGTCTAATGTGTGTGATCATGAAGCCTCGAAATGAGGAGGCCTAGGCACCCGAAAAGGGGTTGTTGAGCCATAGGAAAAAAAAATTTCATTATGGTTTTTAAATACTGTCTATTGTCATTCACGAGGACATTCGAATAGTAGAACTGAGTCGCAATTGCCCGCAAATTAATTCGTGTTTCGTCGAGTATTTGTATGTTATAACACAGCAAACTGTAAGCTATAATAAATTTAGGAGCCCGTGCTATTGTTTACAAATTTTCAGCCTTAAAATTAAGTGAATGTGCAAGTAGTAATTTTCTTATTTAGTTACTTATGTGGAAAAGTAGATCTCATGGATCTACTTTATTTCGTCCGTAAAGTGTAATTAATTAGCCATATTACAAAAGCCATGTCTTAACATGCCTCACCATCGAATGTTGGAAAATATGGAAGTGTGTATTTATTTAAGGCCTTTATTTTGTTTTATGTTGTTGCCGGTAAGCACATTTAAATTTTAAATTATGGTTCACCAAACTGTATGATTACACAAACCATATACTTTATTTGTTGTACGTAATTGTAGGATATTTGAGATCAGAACAAGACTGCAGTAATGAGGTGTTGCTCTCATGCACTGTGTTTGTAATGCATTTTATTTATATTTGGTCTTGCTGTTTGACCACAAGTTTCGGCAGAAATAAATAAAATTTGACTTTTTTCAAAGACGGAAAAATTACGAAAATGTTTTTCTAGCAGCTCATTTTGAAGAATGTTACAATTTGTGATAGAAAGATCTTGCGACGCTGATGACGCCCGTGTCGATCGTTTGATAGGGTCTTTGAAAAAAAAAGAAAAAAACATTTTTCTCGGATTGCATAGATCCTGAAGATGGATTTATCATGCTTTTCCGAAGCGACGGTGACTGTTCACCAATCGACAGGGCATCACATCACAGAACAGTTGAATCTACAGATCCAAAAACGTAACGTAAATCATCACCTTTTCAGACGCCTCACATAACCGCAGATTCACATTATTCGACTTAATTTCTAATCATCTAGACTACGTACAAAAAATTTCGCAATTCCTAACAGTGTGCGTCAGTTATGAAGTAAAATGGCGACCTTAATAACCTCCTGACCCCTCTCATCAATTATTCTGACTTTAATCTCAACTGTAATTACCTAGGCTGTTTTGTGTGAAAATGACACTTTTACTTGCAGGCTAGAGAATTAGGCGTGCGTGACATTCTAGCTTATGTAGAAGGGACAGTAACTGGGAAGTTACGATGGTGTTAGGCCCATACGCCTATTTCAGTACTCGTCTTAAGAATATGCACCTATTTAAATCGCCTAGCCTTTAATATGAGGCACAGTCTCCAGAACCGGAGCTCCACTGTTTCATCTCTCGTGTTAATTAGGGGAAATTGTGTTATGTCTTCTCTCTTATGTTCACTGTCTCCACATCTGCATACTTACATTTTTATGATGTCATCGTCCCTAGGAACAAACTCATTATGAAATTTAATGAGTTGTTTCGTGTCTTGTGGAGTTTAATCTGCTGTGTGCTGTCTTGAGAAACTCCCTTGTTGTTTTCAGAAGCGAATGTTCACAAAGCCAAACGACATTTAGTTTCAAAATCACGTCCTCGACTACCCAGTGCATGACGTAAACATTCTGATGTTTGTGATAACCTGATAATTGTGAGAGATTGCTATAATTGTAGGCTATAGGCCCTGGCGAAGAAGAGAAGGCATGATTTGGAGACGCTCAGTCCACCAGGATATTTCCAGTTTTTGTTGTTGTTGTAAATCATGTTTTGTAATTCAGAAATGGCCAGTTCTTTGTTCAACAGGAAGGCAGTCCTTCCAGCACTATCGTTTTCATTTCCTAAAACTTAAATTTTTTGATATGAAATAAATGCTATGTTTAACTCGCTGACGGCTGCAAAACATCCACCCGTTCGAGTTGTCTTGGATACTTTTTTATTTCAGCGCCTGTCAAAAGTCACCGGATGAGAGGCGAAATAAATTAGTTTATTTACTGAACAACATATGGTGCGTCTTAATAGGCCTACAGAAGATTTGTGATCTTACATTGGTCATTTAATTTGAAATGTTTTAATTGTTTACGCCCCGTGCTGGCCTAAGCAGGCCCATAGCGAGTAGACTTACTTAAGTAGTGTGCCGGGAGGTTAATCTTAGTTTAATAACAATGTCAGACATTAGCTTGCCACATAAAGGGGAATTAATTTAAACGGAGTTTGAGTACGTTCCGTGCCACGTGTAGGTTTGACTTCGTTATATTTTAATCCTTTAAAGCATAGTGTGTCACCAGATGCTTTAACATCATAAAAACTTGGGCATTTTGCTCAGAGTGTATTTATGAGTTTTCTGTCGTTCTCAGAACAGCCTTAAAGAGCGATTGCTTTTATAGTAAGCAATAACTTAGTGATCTTTGCAATTCAGATGCGCATTGTTTTCCATCAGGATTAAACTAAAGTTTTTACAGTTAGGTAAATTACTGCTATTATGCAGAGTGTTAGACAAGGAAAATATGTAAGACATATCTGTACGTCTTTAAAGACACAGCAACTGCACATATAGGGACTGCCGCTGGGGTTCGCGTGCTTGAACGCCAGACTGCTGGCTGGAAGTCAGTGTGCGTCGGAAAGGTCTTGCGACCGGCCTGTTTGATCAAGACTTTTCCGTGGTTTTCGTCTGTATTGTAAAAAATGCCGAGTTGGTACCCAAATTCCACGTTGCACTCCACGATTCTTACGCAGCTCTCCCAACCTTAGTATGAAGCGTTTCCTTCCCAGTGGAGCCCTGTCGTCAACGTTAACATTCAGAACTTAACGTTGTGCATCCCGTATGTTTGTATTTCAAGAAGAAAACCATGTTAATTATTTCCGTCTCCAGAAGTATTTCTTAAGCACAGACAGTAATTAGCCAAGTCTTCTAAGGCTACATGTTTCAACCATTAAACGGCCATCTTAGGGCCACTCTGATTTACAAAAATATAAATTGAATTGTAGTTACATGAGCCAGTGTCATGGGATTGAGATCTCAACCTTACAGACTTTGATACATATTAACACGTTGTTAAAATTGAATGGTTAAAATGGTAAAAGTGTTAAAACATGGGTAAGACTTCCCAGAAATATACCTTCATAGGTTACGGCGATGCGCGTTGTATGGAAAGAAGACACCATATCGTTAGGTTGTGAGATCTGAAATGGATATTATTATATTAGCCTGTAAGAATATATTAATGACTTAGAATAGTTCATTGGTTTCTTAAGCTGATATATATATATATATATATATCAAACACGACACTTGTGTATAATCACTTAGTCTTTTCAAACAAGACACAACTGACGATTGCAACGAACTGTAAAAGTTCTTTCATCAAAAAAATTTTTTTTTTAGTAAAGAGGCATGTTGTCTCACCGGCAATTCCTACTAAGTGAAATTAAATGCGAGTGATAATATTATCACTTCCTATCTCTCCAACATTTATAATCTAACATATCGTATTAGTTATTTAAGATTTTGCAACACTATAAACACCTTCTGTTCTTTAATATACAAGCGAATTTTTAACGTCGACTATAAATAGTAAGTGAATGCTACATAAGAATACTAGCGCTTTCATATGATTTATGCTACTCTCATATTTGCATATAATTATGTATTATGAAATTATCCATTTCAGATCTCACAACCTAACGATATATTGTCTTTCTTCCATATAACACACGACGTAACCTACGAAGATACATTTCTGTGAAGTCTTACCAGTGATCTAACGTTTTTAGCATTTGAACCAACGAATTTTAACAACATATTAATATGTATCAAAGTCTGTAAGATTGAGGTCTAAATCCCGTGACACTGACTCATGTAACTACAATTAAATTTACATTTTTGGAAAACAGTGTGACCCTAAGGTGACCGGTTAACGGTTGAAACTTGTAGCCTTACAATACTTGGCTAACTACTGCCTATGGTTAATAAAAAGTTGTGGAGACGGAAACAACATGGTTTTCTTCTTGCTAACTTCAGAATTCAACCATAATGCAGCGCCCCAAATGCTAATACCAAAATGTTTCATAAATGCTACAGCTGTTGAAGTTACTTCCTCTTCTTCATACTCAAATAGTTCGCTTCGCAACGCCGTACGTCGTCTGAAGCTTACCTTTATCAGAAGGACGAGTGGGGACTGCTTGGGGACCTCGAGAGCCATACAGTTTTCTATCAGTTTCCAACGTAATAAACGCAGTGATCCTCATTATCGCACTCGCACGGCGTTGTTTTCTGTCTGTTTTCTGGAATGCCCATTGAAAATTCTAGGACAAATCTGAAACATCCAGTCTCTAGCTACACTGTGACGATTCTGTTTATTCACTCTAGTCCTTGAGGAACTCAAATATCCCGACTTCACAGAATATGCACGGTTTCAACGTGAACAGTTCTTGATAGACAGCTTGATTGAATGGCCAAAGTAATACGGTCAAGGTATACTTTTCTGCCAAGGATCAGTTCTGTTCGGGTCGTTATTATTTGAGATGATTTTATCTTCTCTTTATCCTGAACGCACGTTAAACATACAAAACACTGAATACGGCATGCCGAAAGGTGTGTGGAGATAAGCTCGATGGAACAAGCAGTGTTGATAATTTTAAGGCGATTCATCCCAGTTGTGTTTTAGATAACAAGAATCAGTCGAACACAATTCATTTATTCAGTATTACCTCAACAATATTTCAGGCTTCCGTCGCGATGTTGAGGAGATCTGCGCTCTTCTGATATATTACGCAGCGTCGAGTGGTAATCGTTTACCGACGTTTCGGGACAACCTATTGGATTACCAATCGACATTGTAGTATCCCAGAAGTGCGCAGATCTCATCAAAATCAATGCGGAAGCCTGAAATATTGTTGAGATAATATTGAATAAATGAATTGTTGTGTTCGACTGAATCTACTGTGATTCTTGTTAGCAGTGTTGGTATTTGATGCAGAGGCATGTTGTTTCCAGTGATGCTCGACACAATAGTATCAACTGGTGTATGCTTTCGAATGTCGTCTGTTGCTGCCACATGGTGTTGCTGCTGTTTATAACAGATTTTCCTTTCGTTTCGAAGGGCAAACGAAGAACGACAAGCAGACTAACAAGCATTTCATCGGGCTCAGCCGGAGCACGGGCTGTTCTGACAGAGATTGTTCCTGGTTTTACCCAGACCCTCCAGACAATTGTCGGGGCGGTACCTCGACTAGAGCACCATCCCTGCTTCCTGAATCCCTTCCAATTCATCGTTCAAGGATGACACACAGTCGTAAATAAACCATATTAAAGTATAAACTATAACCTGTGAAGGTCGACGTGAAGTTTGGGGTGCGGGCGGGAGCAGCTGCTGCCACATGGCTGAGCTTCTCTAGTCCATTGTTGCTCCTCTCCCTGGAAGTTATGCCTGTATTTACGTGTCTCATGTGCAGCTAGTGGACACTTGCAACACGCCGTTGATAACCTCGTCTCTCGACCTCACTTATTCATAGTTTATTTACTATACCTCTCTGGTAATCTTTCTTTCCTTTCGCTGCGATAGCAGATCCGTGCTTGATTTCGACACGCGTCACAATATGCAAGTTTATTGTACGAAGCACGAACGTGGTGGCCCTGTCATGACTCAGACAGTCGTCGGTGGAGGCCTGGGTTCGATCCCACGTGAGTCCATGTGGGATTTTTGGCGGGCACAGTAGCACGGGACAGGTTTTTCCTCCGAGTGTATTTAATGACTTTCCCCTGTCAGAATCATTCCACCAATGCTCCATAGTCTTTATTGTCGCGACGCTATATAAGTAGCAACTGGCAGCACCGTTAAATCACACGCGCACCGAAATTATTACCTTAAAACTAATTTTATCATGAACACGAACGTTATACGTAGGTGTAGGCCTGTGTGTGTATTCTTTTGGAACTTGATATCGGCATACTTTCCCTAATTTTGTGCGTCACGTGGGCCTCCTCTTAGGTTGTTAGCCTTATATTATCTGGCAACTATCGTTTGTCACTTCCCGCCGCTTCTCCGCCACGCGTGTGGCCGACCGGCTGTGTGAGCTATTCCAATACGATCAACGAGCCGAGAGGAAGCGGCAGCCGATATTTATAGGGTGGAATAATGACAACATATGCTCAGATTTAACGTGGCTGAAGAAAACAGATTATGTCACGCCTCAGACGAGATTTGCGTCAGACTTTTAATGGGCCGCGATAGTCTTATTTTACTAGTCCTGTACGGTAGTAGTAGTAGTAATAGTAGTATCAGCAGCAGTAATAGGCCTGTTATTGTAAACAGGGATAGTTGTTTCGGTATAATGACTAGGCACCGGTTTGGCCGAGGGAGGAATCTTTGGATTCCAGGCAGGGATAAGAGATTTGTCTGTATTGACAAATGGTATTATTACACCGACGAAGGCAAAGCATTATTCAAAAGTAATTCTTACATTGTCTCCAGCAAAAGGTCTCATCTTTTTAAAAAGTCAACATTAGGTTAACTTTGTTAAAATATAAAGTGTTCAGTGTCCGGGTTTGTATAATATACAACATACGTCAGTTGTGAACTGAGATGTCATTCCTCGCAGAAGTACACAGAGGGTAGATTTTGTTGGTCTTATAATCTTATGTAATAAATAAGACACTATATGTTATTTATAACATCATTTTAACCAATATAGGCCTATTTAGTATTTTAAAATGTTTCTCTATGCAACCTAAAAATGAGATTATCAGACAAAACTTTAAAATTTGAAACACGTTGCTTGAGATAATGTAAGAATTACTTGTAAATAGAAGCTGTGTTTGATAGTGTAATAGTACCATTTG
The DNA here is from genome assembly GCA_021186555.1 of Reticulitermes speratus. Taxonomy (NCBI): domain Eukaryota; kingdom Metazoa; phylum Arthropoda; class Insecta; order Blattodea; family Rhinotermitidae; genus Reticulitermes; species Reticulitermes speratus. The sequence goes on along the minus strand of JAJKFL010000003.1, from coordinate 29,732,160 downwards.
TTAATAGACATAACACAACGAGATGCCAAACATTAAAGATTTATCTCTTCTCCAAAGCATCCAGACCAGCTCTGGGGCCTGTGTCCGTTTGGTACCGGGGTAAAGCTACCGGTAGATGAAACTCACCACTCACCTCCATCTAGTGCTGAGGTTAAGAATGAGTGGCTTTACGCCTCCACTCCCTCATAACAATTCATGGCGTGTACAGGGACATTTGTTTTTACTGTTACCTGTTATTAATTACTATTCGCTCTTATTTGTCATCAGCTGAGATACAGTGATCAGTGATCACAAATTTATTCATTATCGGTAGAATGCTTTTTCTTTACAATGATCGCCTTATCATACACAAGCTGAGTTTCACTGTTCATTATTATGGCTTACTAGCAGTGCCTGAGGGCTAGTGCTGCACATGGGTTTAGGCTCTGTACTTATTGGCAGTGCCTGAGGGCTAGTGCTGCACATGGGTTTAGGCTCTGTACTTATTGGCAGTGCCTGAGGGCTAGTGCTGCACATGGGTTTAGGCTCTGTACTTATTGGCAGTGCCTGAGGGCTAGTGCTGCACATGGGTTTAGGCTCTGTACTTATTGGCAGTGCCTGAGGGCTAGTGCTGCACATGGGTTTAGGCTCTGTACTTATTGGCAGTGCTTGAGGGCTAGTGCTGCACATGGGTTTAGGCTCTGTACTTATTGGCAGTGCCTGAGGGCTAGTGCTGCACATGGGTTTAGGCTCTGTACTTATTGGCAGTGCTTGAGGGCTAGTGCTGCACATGGGTTTAGGCTCTGTACTTATTGGCAGTGCCTGAGGGCTAGTGCTGCACATGGGTTTAGGCTCTGTACTTATTGGCAGTGCTTGAGGGCTAGTGCTGCACATGGGTTTAGACTCTGTACTTATTGGCAGTGCCTGAGGGCTAGTGCTGCACATGGGTTTAGGCTCTGTACTTATTGGCAGTGCCTGAGGGCTAGTGCTGCACATGGGTTTAGGCCTTGTACTTGTTGACAGTGCCTGAGGGCTAGTGCTGCACATGGGTTTAGGCTCTGTACTTATTGGCAGTGCCTGAGGGCTAGTGCTGCACATGGGTTTAGGCCTTGTACTTATTGGCAGTGCCTGAGGGCTAGTGCTGCACATGGGTTTAGGCTCTGTACTTATTGGCAGTGCCTGAGGGCTAGTGCTGCACATGGGTTTAGGCCTTGTACTTGTTGACAGTGCCTGAGGGCTAGTGCTGCACATGGGTTTAGGCGTTACTTATTGGCAGTGCCTGAGGGCTAGTGCTGCACATGGGTTTAGGCCTTGTACTTATTGGCAGTGCCTGAGGGCTAGTGCTGCACATGGGTTTAGGCTCTGTACTTATTGGCAGTGCCTGAGGGCTAGTGCTGCACATGGGTTTAGGCCTTGTACTTGTTGACAGTGCCTGAGGGCTAGTGCTGCACATGGGTTTAGGCCTTGTACTTGTTGACAGTGCCTGAGGGCTAGTGCTGCACATGGTTTAGGCTCTGTATTTATTGACAGTGCCTGAGGGCTAGTGCTGCACATGAGTTTAGGCTCTGTATTTATTGACAGTGCCTGAGGGCTAGTGCTGCACATATATTCAGGCGCTGTGGTTATTTCTGCAACCTCAAAAGACTGTTGCGTAGCTTGTCGATGTAAATGCAGCGTCAGACGTAAAATTATTGACACCATAGCAGTGAAGCGCATCAGTTCATTACAGTTACGTCATCCACTTGTTAATATCCGCCTCTGTGCTTAGAGATCCCGTGTGTGATAGGGGATGTCATTCTTTGAGCCTTTGAACAACATTTTTGTGGAAATATCCATACGGACAGTCGTAGTTTGGGCTTATTATGATATTATGTCTCACTAAAGTGGGCCTGTATGTCTGTAGGCCTCTACTGTCGTGTGCTGTAGCAGAATTAGCCCACGAAATGACACACCTACCTTACTGCATAACTGATAGACACATCCAACCTGACCATAAGAAAGGTCAAGATGTGGGGCTCGAGTGATAGGCTATGCTGCGTGTGGTTGGACTAGAGTTAATAATTAGGACATACGGACGTAGGCCTGTTCATTCAGAGCGCACTCACAAACCGAAGTGCAAAAGACCTACATGGGTTTGGCCCGCTGTTTTGCCGAACTGCTGAAACTTGAGATAGAATAGTGTTGCAGTGTTATGCTATTGCTTTGCCCTGAAGCGCTGACAGCAGTTTCTGATGGAATCTTTCATTCCCACTTGTTCGTGTGACGCTATAATAAAGGATAGAGAATATAGTTATTCCTTTGTTCTTAATTGCTCATACTACTACTTCATTAGTCCATATTCCTATAGCACGGTATTGCCGGCATACTCGCAGAAATGATAGGTGATAGACAGTGAGGTGCGTGGGTCTTACAAGAACAGACTAGGACAGTTACACCGAATGTCCACGGTTGGTGGCAGCATTCTGCCTTCGCAGGTTGTGGTTTCGCGAACTCCGTCCAGAGAGCGGCTATACGAAGGTTTATCGTGGTTTTACTTACGTTCTCCAAACACAGCCAATATAATACCTCGATTCAGGTCACAACACTTCCTTCCGTATTATTTCCAATTCTTTATTCACTAGTTGTCCTAATATTTGCCTGTGTACTAACATGGTCGTTAAATAAGCCATAAACAGAACAACGGTCAGTATCAAATGCGATTGAACCACAGACTTCGCAGTGGGAAGACAGCACACAACCGCATAAGCTGCGGAAATTTCTCGTGTGTTATGTAGGAAAATCAATTGTGCAGTGATGATTTCTGTGTGTGAGGACGCGTGCTTGCTGGACCCCTGCCAGCATCGCGGCACCTGTCAACTAGAATGAGTTCATCACTGAAAGGAACCCAACACTTGTTACTGTACGAATCCGGTTCTGAAACGAAACATTAATAACGGTACTAATGGACAGTCCTACGCTTACAAACGGCCGTGTAATTTGCTCAGGTTATCTTGTGTCACATTTTAACCCATTAAAATAAGAAGATGCTTCTAAGAAAGTTCTTGTACGTGTTCCAAAAATTTCCATGCTGCTGAATGTAGTTAAGGTGTCAGAGACAGTTTCTTTTGCACCTGTCAGTTTTAGACCTATTAAAAGTAAAAGCCACAGGAATGGAAGGAGTCCATCAGCTATGGGCTTTCTTCTTCTTCTTATTTGGCCCTACAGTCCCAAGCAAACCTTCACCTCCTCAATGGCCTTCTTCCATTCATTCCTATTCCAATTCGTAATTCTTTCCTTCTCAATATCTGTCCAAACATATTTCCACCATCTACAGCTTGGTCTTCTTCTTGTCCTTACACCCTCAGTTTGACTGTTGGAAACTTTCTTGACTCTTTATCACCTGTAGTACCTATGTATAAGAAGGTCAATAAAATTTACTGTTGTATTCATCGAGGACTGTCCCTAATATTGATTAAATTAAGTACGCTTAAAATTTTATCCAACATGCTACTCACCATTTTGTCATATTTTGTAGTTGTGTAGTTTATGTACGTGTTTAGTGATCTTAGTTTCTCGACATATGATAATTGCGGTAGTAGGCCATTGTGTTCTGTCGTGTCATTTGAAAGCTCGTACTCACTTGTGGGTTATTACTGTGCTGAAATCGCATCAGGGCAACAGGCGCATACGGGGAACTTCTGCCGTTAGAGTGGCGCAGCACCCACTGAGCGCTCAGTTTCCAGCGGCAACGTTTCGCAATTGTATTGTTTGAGAAATGAGTGATTCGAAACTGGGCTGGCGCACCGACGATCCTGACCGAGGTCTGTCGTGGTTTTCTCATTCCCTCCGAGGAAGTGCTGGTGCTTCGCCTGTACAGACTACCTACCACGGGATGATTCCCGCGGCGTGGGGAAGGAATGCATGTCCGGTGCGGTGCGGAGAACTGCTGACTAGGAGGGACTACAGGACTGCGACAGTCAGTTGTGTTACTACACAGGCTGAACACGTCTAGCATTTTGAGTAGCATGTACTGTAGTGAGCGACCGCACTGTGCGAATGCTTGCAGGATAAATAGTAGCACCTTGTCATTTAATTCGAAATCTTGCGCATGCGCATCTGTCGCATTCCTAGCGGAGATGATCTGCTGGCCTGTGGACAGTAACTGGGCCACGACCATTTTTTTCCCCATATATTTTCGCATTTATTATTTCCTATTCTTCATTATTTATTTATCACCCAGCCATTTGACGCAGTGTTATAAACTGCTGATGGCTTCACTACATAAACCGTAAATAAATAAATAAATATATATAACAATGTCTAGCCACAGGAGTCGTAAGTCACAAAAACGGGAATATCATTCGGCGGAAGAAAACATGAAACAAATATAAACAATGGGGTTCTAATTATCCGTCATGCCGGCGTATCTTTGATGCTATAAGGACAGTCGTATTATTTACGCACGAAGATAAAAATCATGAGTCATTCTGTACCATGAATTGAAGTCTCTAGCAGCCAAACACATGATGGTGTTGATTACGGCGACGTGCAAGATGTGTGCGCCTTCAATTGTGGGTTTACAAAATAAAAGAACGACCCATTACTCTAGCAGCAAAGGGCATACTCTTTGTAGTTAGTCGTAAACCCTTAGTGTTAACCTTTCACGTTAGTTAACCCCTGAGCCATACCACCACAGGGGTGACGTAGGGCGGTGGCCTTCGACTTCATCGCTTAACAAAACACGCAAGAGATATAACATCTGATGATGTTACTGGTGACTTTTTTTGTCTCGTGAGCTGTAACGCCGTTGTGTGTAAGCACGTGTGTGTGTGAAACTCTCGCTCTGCTCCTTAACCCGTTTCGTAGTTACAATTGCAGAAATAGAACAGTTAATGTGATATGCTATTTAAAACTGGCACAGTTTATTGGGTGGTTACAGCGATTGAAGTGGCCCTTAGAAACCGGCTGAGACGTCATGTGGACGGTGTTCCTGATGGTTGAGTTGTAATTGCTAATTGATTTTAGAAATGAATATTTTCCGGAACAGAGCACAATTCTGACAAATTAAGGGTGGCGAATTAAGCTGTAGGCTATGACTTGCTGTCAGAACACACAAACACTACTTCAATGTTGTGAAAGTTTCCAATTCTGTAAGTCGTATGTTGTGTTATAGCTAAGGCTGACGTAGACTTCAGACCTGAGATGTGACACAACAATACAGTTTAGTTTAGGGAAGTTTTAATTGTTCTTATAGCTTTCAATTGTAATTACGTTACAGGTCAGAATTCTATAGGATCATCAGTTCTGGATTGGAGACCATCACCACATATCCATTTGTTAACTTGTAAACAGGGCCGAGTTAGTGTGGGGCGAGTGGTGCAGCCGCCCCGGGCAGCAAAATGTGTACTTTCAATGGAAAACAATTGGTTTTTTGCACTCAACAAATTTTAAAATTACTGAGACAAAGAAGCGAAAATTCAATATATAATTGTGATTTTTTTAAAGTTTGTAATTTCTGTCAGGGGCACCAATTGTTATTGCTCGCCCCTAGCGAAAAAGAAATACTAGCTACACCACTGCTTGTAAGTAATATTTTCTTCGTAATTTCCATGCAGATTTTAGATTTCTAGCTTCAGATGTAAGATTTTGTCAGTAGTAGTAGTTCCTTCAGGTCGCAAGTGACCCCTGGTGATTCCATTGCATTTTCTGAGCAAGAGGTACAGGGTCTTGCTATCCCTTAGTCGTTTTCGTTTTGTCGTTTCGTATTTTCCACGGCCTTGTAGATCATGTCCCTCCATTGCGTTTTGTTTTGCGTGGCATTTATGGTGTCATGCCAGTTCATCGTCATGGTTCTTCGTATTTCTTATTTTGTCAGACTGGAAGGTAATGTAGGCCTATGTGAAAATCATTCAAAGGGAGTCATGTTGATTTACACCGTAGACTAGACTCACGTACGAGGTTGGAGTGGCCTCCCTTGGCAAACTGTTTACATCAGATTTAGTTAAAAATCTCTTACCGTACCTGATTTAAAAGGACACGCCAGCGCGCCACACACACACACACACACCATGGTGAACTTGGAATCCTCACTTGTCCGTTGGGTTTTGCGCAATGAAATGTAAAAATGCCCCAATTAACTTCGCCACAACTTCTTGTCTGTCCGTACGTAGGCCTAACATTTTGAGAACATCATGTTTTCATGACACATTATATAAGTTATACAAGGAAGTGTTACTAAAATTTGTCTGAACATTCAAATCTGGTATGAATGACACATTATTGCACACTTTGCATGGAGATATACAGGTGTTCCTTCGCGCATCGCGAGCGGACCTCGCAAAATATTTACCATAAAGAAAACAAAAAATAAAACTGGTACAAACGCTGTAGAGAGAAAGTAAATCTACACTTTATGCCACATTCTTCCCCCCTCCCCCCTTTAAGTGTTGCAATTCATTGAGAGAATTTAATTCACGAGATTTTTAAATTAGAGGCAATAAAACAGCGAACGGACCGTTCTTGTCATGACGTAGCCTACTTGCATTTCCTAATTTATTTTCCCCAAAGAAGTATGTTAGGATAAGAAAACTTGCAGCATGTCTCAAACACATACAAAAATATACCCGCACCATCTGGGATGTCAAAGTTGTAACAACTGCCGGTTCCAATAGAGCTGCACGCTAAGTAATAGGTTGCTTATGTAAGTCTGATTAACCCAAGTACTTGGATTGTGAAAAGTGTATTGACCATAAATACTCGTGGACTAGTGGTTAGCGTGCTCGCCACTGGACCCAAGGTTCGCGGGTTCAATCCCGGCCGAGGGCGATGGATTTTTAAGGGTGATAAAAATCCGTAGCACAACTTCCTTCGGAGGGGAAGTAAAGCCGTCGGTCCCATGTCGTAGATTTACGGCATGTAAAAGAACCTTACGGACATGAATAGAGATGTTTCGTAAGCAAAAATCAGCGGCCATTTCTCACCCAAGTCTCCTGATTGACTGCTAGATGACTCTGGCAGTCATATCAGGATGAGTAGAAATTGCGCAGTCAGTGGACTGGTCACCCACTACAGAACGCACACCTCCAGACCAAGAAACCTCTGAAAGGAGGCCCTATGCTCCGCAAGGAGCGACAGGAGGAAAACTAAACTAACTAACTAATAAATACTACAGCTTTCTGTGATGTGACGCCTTGCGGTTTGGCGGACATAGATTTGAAAAGTTTGTACACACGTAACTAAGGAAAGGTAAATATGCTTATCAAATTTGATCTTCTCATGCAGTTAAGATTGTTAAGAAGCAGGCAAACTGTAAGTATGTACGTCGTCTGGGATGTACGTATCTACCAGACTACACGGCGTCACATCCCAGGCGAGGTGGTGTAATATTGTCACCGCCATCAGAATCAAAAATCAGAGACGAAGTATAGCCTCTAAACGCATGTAGGCATACATCTCCTAATTTTAATGTTTATCTTTACGTTGCAGAATTGAATAACAACATAATTATATATATATCTTTCCAAAACTATCCGTTATTTGCCCCAGTTAAATTTTTCAAAATTCAACTCCTAATACTGTCAAGTCCCCTGTTTCTTGTGTAACGTCTGTTTTCAATGATGTTTTGCGTCCAATAGCCAGTTACCTGACTGTAAATTGTAGCCAATAAGGAATGGCTCACAGGTAACAGGTCAGTGGTATATTCCAGCCTATAATTGACGTCAGAGGCGGGGCTTAACGTGCCACCTGACTAGCAGATCGATATTTTGTACTCAGGTGTAAGGTGGGTGGAGACTGAGGCGTGGTTTGAGAATTGGCCTTCTGTGGGCCTGTTAATGAGAAGCAAATGAACGGCCATGGATTATGCAGCAGATTTATGGTTTGTTGAAAGTACTGCATTACGTTCCGCATTACATTTGATCACAATAAACTAAGAAAGGAAGCATACGAGAGAGGACGTACAAAACCGAACCCTCACACTAAATGGAGAGTTAAAACTGTGGTGATGAAAAGGTGAAGGTAAAGTTCTCCCTGTATGCGTCATGAAGGCGTGTGGGTGATTGGAGGTATAGCTCCACTCATTCTTAACCTCGACACTGAATGGAAGTAGTAGTCAGATTCAGGCCCCTGCCGCTTTACCCCGTGAAATACCCCCTTATACCCATTGAATAGGAGGCTATGTGGGCCTCCGACCCGATTTGGACGATTTGGAGAAGAGAAAAATAAAGATCTCTTGCCTGTGCCGGGAATCGATTCCATGGTCGTCCAGCCCATAGCCTAGCCGCTATAGTGACTGCGCTGTCCCACGTTCCAAACTTCGGAAGCAGGCCTAACAATTCAATGTAATTCTTAAATATACAACTAATTATACAGTTTTACCTGACATCATTCTTGTCTTTATACACCAGTGATTTATCTCTCTGCTGGTATGATCAACAGGAGAGTCTGCTAAGATACATTTTTCAACAATGTAGGCCTATCGCCATTGTTGTTTCACAGTGTGAATGGGCAGTAAGCTGACTGTAAAATATCTGCGATGACGGACGATGGTTCGTCTTATTGCCGTGCGTTGGCGCTAGGGACTGGATCTCACCACCCTCTACCGGCGGACTTCCGAAACATGATAATGGTGACAGAATGTGCTAGACAAATTTTATCTGAATGTGCGTCAGTTTATGGTTATTTACGGACAGGAAGTTCAGTGACTTGTGAGTATATTTTGATACTCACGTAACGCAATTATATAGTGTTTATTGCCTGATACATTAGGTACATTTTGATCAGAAGGGTGTTGGACAGTTGTGGGAACTGGAGCAACACAGGATGCTTTTTTTTTTTTGCGTCATCTTGTGTTAAATGACGTCATTTGTGTATTTTTGTTATGCCAGAAATACATTGAATCATGAGAGGCCCCACATTTATTTTAACGCCCCTATTTGCGTCTGTATATAGGTATTTGTTTAAGTTTTATATGATCCATGATACATGCATTAATCGAATATATACAATAATTGTGTGTGTGTATTTTGTTGGTACCATTATTGTATATATAGGTATGTCTGATTTCCTGGAAGTAACCTTGAGATCGGCAGTTGTGGAACACGTGGTGTATGGTCGGTCAGTCTTTGTCTGCTACAGACGGACACATGGTCATCAGTCGAGACGGGGTTTGTGACGTGACGTGCCGTCTACCACTGTTCGCGGAAATCTTGCCTTGTTAAAATATTTGCATGGTGATATGATAAGTTTGACTCGTCCCTCCCTCCCTGCCAATCGCCCAACCTTTAGCCACGCCTCTCCGTCTTGTCACCTGACCCCTCTACTGACCTAGCCTGCTACACGATTCATTTATTACCAAACGAGGAGTTTCCGGAGTGTCTGAACGGGTTGGTGTAAAACAGACTTAAGACGTCGGTACTGACTATTACATAGTCGGACTTCTTTGTATGGTTGTTTGTATTTCTGTATCAAATGTAGGTCCCTGCATTGTTTGGGGGGGGGGGGGGGTTAGTGAAACACGCCTTTCAGCTCTCTCTGAAATATTTTACATTTTTAAATTTGTTAGGATGTTGTAAAGAGTCGTTAAAGCAGACAGACCGCTCCCACATCCACCTCCAGCATAACCACCAATACAAGGTCTCACCTGAACACAGGACAGCCCGATCTTGACATCCCACACGTCAACACCAATAGCGTTACGCGTTTCATAACCACCACGACGGTGCGTAATGCAGCGAAAATGTTACGAGTAAGTTACGGTGTGTGAATGTGTAGAAGAAGGGACGTTTGTGATATTCAAGGCTGAAACCTTGCACTTAATCCAAGTTGCATTACATGAAAACGATATGTAATAACTATCGCAAGTTATGATAATTACTGTAATAAGATTGTAAAGCATGCAGATTATCGTAATACATGGTTTAATTTAAATTTGACTATGTAGGTAGATCTGTGGTGACAGTGGCATAGCTGCTTGTTTGGTGGCCGGTCCAAGCAAGGCAATGCCCGACCCTAACAGAAATTACGAACTTTTTTTCTAAATCTTAATGGTTAGAGTGTAGACTAAACAGACCTCTTTTAAAGAAGTATAGATACGATATAGGACTATAAAAAGTACGTAAATTCAGATATAGACTACTGCGAATATCATTCTAGTACTCGCCAGATGTATATGAATTTGGCATGTCTTTTCCACGTGTAATTTCACCCAAAAACACTAATACTAGAACACAGTTTATATTCGTCAACGGATACGTCCTATATACCACTTCATCACCAACTAAAAGAATTTTCTAGGGAAAATTATAATGATTTTGAACTCTTTAATGTTGATACAGATGTTGACATTATAACTAATGTGTAACATTTTATCAGCTGTCTTTGTTAGTAGTAATAAAATGACCAACAACATGTACTGTATAATTGGTAAGATTGAGATCTCACTCTGTTAACCCATATTTAATGCAGTTGTAATATTTATACTTTCTGTTATACTAGATGGCTTGCAGATAACCACGATTGGTTGAAACATATTGCCTTATCAGTATGACTAATTAACACTATAGATAAATATACAGATTTTCCATCCAACTCAACTATTCACTTTCATTGCAACACAGCTACATGTTTCGGTCCACTACAGAACCATCAGGCTGTCACATAAAAACTTTTATATATTTTTTATGTTTATCTATATTGATAGTTAAACAGAGTGTGATCAGGTGCAACAATATACCTCTACACCTACAATGAATATGTAGGCAGGCAGAGGACAGACTAAGAAAGAAAGAAAGAAAGAAAGAAGATATTTAAACGCAACGGGATGACAACCATCAGATTAATTAATACTGGGCTAACATCAATAAAAGTTGTGTTGACGGTAAACAAGTGTTTCCTTATCACAAATATTTATTTATTGGATTTCCGTTTATTTCTCACAATAATTTACGGTTTTTGAGTACAGAAAATCAAAGTTGGTCATTTATAATATTTATTTTATCGCCCATTTTGACGCCCCCGCACCACTCGCACTCCCCCCCCCCCCTCCCCCACAGTCAATTCTTTCTATGTAGGCGTACAAAGTGAGCAAAGAACCCACCCAGTTCTGAGAGGCGCCCCTGTCGTTACACCTGCCCATGAATGAGTAAATGCTGGGGGCCACAGACAGGCCAGCTTGGATGCGTGCGTTAAGTCTTGTGACAAGGCAGATGGTGGAGATATTTTTTAAGAAATTTGTACCTCCTCTGAGAATGTTAGCTGTTTCAAAGCTGTTGTAGACCTTATGGTTACAAATGTCGCCAAGAGAGAGTGACATTGTCAAAGGTGCTTTTGTCTAGCTCATTTATTACAGGCTCTTCAGGAACCAAGCTGTTCGTCATATGACATCATGCCACCAATCGCGACCCTGCAATCTGTAGACCGACGTACTTGTTGAGCCATACTGACGAGATTTATTACATATACGACGAAAAAGGAAGCATTTAGAAAGTCGGATTGCATAAATAGTGTGAAGTGTCTTTGTAAGAAGCAGATGTTCGTATTTAACATATCTCTTTTTTTAATTCCTTATCTCTTCTTTGTAGACAGTGCTTACAGCTGAAACCACAGAACAAGAAGTTGTCATGCTGTTCATACAAACAGGATTTACGTAGGCATCAGTCTACGTTACTCGTGACTTGTGGCCTTTGCATTATCAGTGGTCTGCTGTGGCTTTGTTTAAAAATTAACTCACATTTTTAATTTTGATATAGGTCTGCGCGTGTTATTAATGTTTTAGTATAATCGCCCCGAAGTAGTGCGTCACTGCACAGCGTTGACCTTTGTCACGGCTTTAAAGTTACTAACTTCATGGCGCAGGGCATTCATTAAAAGAATTGATATGACCGGCTTGTCAAGAAATTGCTTACTCTGTTGACTGTGAAGGTTCATTACCACTGGAGCCTATTCTGGGCCAATTAAATCCAATCCACTCTCCATGTGCATAACTAATTAACTAAGTAACAAACTCCGTGGAGCAGAGTGCTTCTGTCCAAGCAGACACTTCCTCAGTTTGTCAAGGAATTCCCCGCCTTTTATCGAACCCGAAGCCTAATTTCCGTGTTCACAACAACCAGCCACTTGTCCATATCTTGAGCCAGGTGAATCAAGTCTACAACCTCCCATACAATTTATTTAAAACCCACTTTAATGTTATCCTCCCATCTGTGTGTAGGTTTTTCAAGTTGCCTTTTTTCTTCGTTTTCCGTACCAAAACTCCGTATGCGTTTTCTTTCCCACAGACTGCGTGTCACATACCTCACCCATTTAATTCTTGATTTGATCATCCGAATAATGTTTTGACGGAGAACAACTCTATACACGTAACATCCATTTTAATATTAGCTTCCTGTATATGTTTATTTCTCCCAAATGCTGTTGCATTGAGTCGAACTTTGCATTTGGCATCTATTCATGGACCCTTTACGTTCCCTTCGAGTTATCCTTGATTTAATCGCCCTAGGTAAGCTTACAGTCACAGTATGTGAAGAGCACAAGTTATGAAGCACCTCCATTCTCTTGTCACTTGTTCCCTCTCCCGTCCATATATTCTCTTCGACACTGTTCGCAAACATCTCAATCAGTGTTGATCCCTCCTAGTGACACTAAGTCGTAAATTTAGAGACGATGTCAGAGTTAGGTCTGCATACATTAGTCTAATAAGCTGCATCAAGTAATGTTATAAGTTATCCTTGTGCACGCCATGAAGGTATATTATTATTATTATTATTATTATTTACTGCAATTGGGTTTTCACCCGGTGGCAGTAGTCCTTACACTAGTACACACAATACAAATGGACATATAATATACATAAAAATAACAATACAAAACAAACTATACACAATTACAAAACAAAATACATACAGTAAATACAAGTACATACATTAGAAGAACATCGTACACACATTACAAAAACATCCACACCTTAAAAAAGCATCCACTCCTTACCAAAGCATCCATACCGTACAAAAACATCCACACCTTACAAATACATCCACACCTTACAAAAACACCCATACACATACAAAAAAAAATACATACAGTAAATACAAGTACACCCATTAGAACACCTTACACACATTACAAAAACATCCACACCTTACAAAAGCATCCACTCCTTACAAAAGCATCCACACCTTACAAAAACATCCACACCTTACAAATACATCCACACCTTACAAAAACACCCATACACATACAAAAAAAAATACGTACAGTAAATACAAGTACACACATTAGAACACCGTACACACATTACAAAAACATCCACACCTTACAAAAGCATCCACTCCTTACAAAAGCATCCACACCTTACAAAAACATCCATACCTTACAAATACTACCACACCTTACAAAAACACCCATACACATACAAAACAAAATACATATGCGGGAGTGAAGCTATAGCTCCACTCATTCTTCACCTCGACACTAGGTGGGTGAGTGGTTAGCTTCACGCCCTGGTTGTCCTGCCACCAGGGGTAAAGATCGCCTGGTACCCATTGAATAGGAGGCTGGATGGGCCCCAGAGTCGGTCTGGACGCCTTGGAGAAGAGGTAAATCTCTTACCTTTGCCGGGAAACGAACTACAATTCTTCGGACGTCCAGCCCGTATTCTGAAAACTATACCAACTGAGTCATCCCAGCTGTTGAAGTAGTTTTGTATTTGATTAAAATGGGTTACGTTATTGGTTTATTCATTTCATTAATCCTTTAAAACCTGGTGCTTTCTGTACGACTGCTAGGTTTAATACCAACATCTCTGCATTTTGCTCACACAGTGTCTGTACCACAGGCATGTACCACAGTGCATGTACCACGTTCATGTATATTCCCTGCTGCTTCGCCGTCAGCCGGTACTCCATGCCAGCTTTCCGAAACGCTGTCGGACACCATTTTGAAAGGCGTCTTCCTTGGTCAAGGAAGCCCCTTCCTTGACTTGTAGCGGAGTTTAATAAGACTTTATTATCATTCAAGGCGGGAAAGATCGAAATTAATGTATGTTCATGAAATTTCAGCTCTCCGATCATGTTTGGCTGAGATAAGAAATGTGGGGCAGAAGTGTTTTGAGTACCAACATGCCTATACCTGATGATTCTCTTATGCAAACAACGATTGATATCCTATACAGAATTAACCGATTGATTTTATGATGTACGTACACTGTTCTCTGTGAGGTACGAGCTGGAACTATATATAATTGGATTAATTTGTGCTCATCCGCAGGCCGTGTCATAGCTCAGGCGGTTAGTCGCCGGCCTGTCGCCGCGGAGGCTCAGGTTTCATCCCATTTCAGTCTTTCTGAGATTTGTGGTGGAAAGAGTGGCACTGGGACAGGTTTCTCTCCGATTACTTCGGTTTTAACCTGTCCCTGTGTATATCATTCCGCCAATTTTCCATAATGATCTATCTCTTAACAGAAGGTAAAACGGTCGAAGTCTGGGAACCTTCCAAAAAGGAATGCTGTTTCGGAAACCGAGGATCATTCCATACAAAAGACCTTTCACTATATTTTTGTGTGTTCACCTTGAGGGCTAATGCTATTTACATCGATTGTGGTAGAGGCGTGGGGACTATGCCTTTATTGAAACGTAATGAAAATGTCGTTTGTGTTAATGATTAGTGGGTTGTTTGTTTGTGAGAGGCAGTTGGGAACAAGCACTTCTTTCTGTGTTATACTTCATTCTATTGTCGGTCTTACGACAGGTCCATAGCCTCTTCCAAAGCGAGTTCTCCACATAGTGCTTTCTCTTTCAAGTTCCAGTATCCTCTCGTTTCCTTAAGGTGATCCAGTAGCTTCGTATGTCTTCTTCCTCGTCTATCCGTCACTTCTATCCTTTCTTGTATCCTTCCTTCTATCTTTCCTGCAATAGCGTGTTTTTGAAGGTAGTTCCTGCGCAAGATGTGACCAATGCAGTTAGCCTTACTCTGTGTTATACATAGGCTTAAAAATAAGGTATTTTTAATGATAAATTTATTATTTTCTGTTCACGTATTTGTGCCAGTTGTTCGCGAACAAGGCGATTTAAGGCACCAAAAACCCCGGGCTTATGATCATGTAGACCTAACCGAGTTATTTGATGGACAGAAGTGAAACGGTGTAATACTGCATAAAGGTCACGCTAATCAAATCGCTTATTTCTCCTTGTTCAAAACTGAAGCATGTTTACTTCTTAAGCAAGAGTTTTTCTACCTGCATTACTAATTAATCCATTGAGTTAGGCTATCAATGGTAATATTTTGAGTCCAGAATAGTGTAGCTAACCGTGTTGGAATTTGAATGCCATCCTGGTAAGTATAATTTAATAAAGGGGTTGATGGAGACTCATTTGCGCTGTTATCCGAGCCATCGTACGTCTCCTATGTCTGTTCGCCCTGACAGATGAACGTGATTATAACACATTGTTCGAACTGAAATCGAGGAATTTGTGGGTTCGTAAATCGGGTTGGAATTTGTGCAACTGCAGCTTCAGCTTAGGCTACATTAACACAAAAGCTGCATTACTGTGTGCCATCAGTGCTCGTTACGGTTATGCGAGATCTGAAATTCTCCCAGCCGTGTTGCTTGGCTTCTGAACATGCAGCCACCATCTTTCCGAACGTCGGGACACAGCGCACATCCCAGAAGACTGGAGTCTTTATGTTACAGTTACTTTTGGGCTTACTGTAATACATACGGGGCGAGAGAAGGGAATAAGCTCAGTATTTTTGCACTTCTCCACCTTTACTCCATTGTTTTGGACGTTGCGATATTCCTCACTTAATGACAAAGGTCGTTAACCACTTTGGTACATCCATTTCGTAGGTTAGAGGTAGTCAGATCCCCTAGGCAAGTCGGCACAGAATGGATTTGTCCACATGAAAAATTCCGGACACAATTCGGGGAAGTCGACCCTCGACCTTCCGGGATTTGTAAGACTAGTGCCTCAACGAACCGCACCCGGCGCGCGCATGTCCAACTGCATATCATGTCGGTCATATGTCAGTGGCAGGTATTCTTGTTAACAGTTTCTAGATTCAACCTGACGACTGAGTACAATCTTCTGAAATTTGGCGCAATCTTCTGGGTGTATGATGGGGCAAGTTTTCCACTGAAACGTCGGTAAATATCTACCCGACACGTTCCAGCCATATTCCAGAAGGCGGCAGTCTTTGTCGGTACCGTAAAAACCTCTAATCTCGCATTGGCCGATTTGTGCTGTTCTCGTGTTCACAGTATCTGTGGAGGTCAGATGGGTCAAGGAGCGGAACGCGTACAACCATGGGAAGGTCTGATTGTTCTATATCAATATTTGCCATGTTTTCTATCTGCCAAATACGAATTTGATTTTCTCCAGCAGAGTCAAAGAAATTCTGCCGTAAACTGCCCAATGACACCACTGCTGAGGAGTTACAATACAGCTTTTTGGGTGATCCACCGCATTGATAGAAATATAACTCCCTAAGTTTCGGAGACGACCTGTCTTTATTGTTAGGTAAATGATCCCATGTGAATAAATGTCACGTGTCTCTACATGAAATCTGAAACGTAGGCTTCTTCTCGGACCACTGGAATTACGTTTTTACCTTTAGATTTTATTACAGTTAGAAGTTACGGATAGTTGGTCTGTCGGTCGGATAACGCAGCTGGTATGCCAACACCGTAGCCTTTTCTGTGATGTCTACACGCCTGCAGTCTTTTGTCTCCCTTTCGCTTCTTGCACCACCTTGAAGTGAATGTAATCGCCTATTTTGAACACCAGATACGCTTCTTCAAAATGTGTTCAACCGGCCAGACCACTTGCTTTCTTTATGTATAAATTGCATATCTCCGTGAATTACATCTCCGAATCGTAAGTGCAAATCGACGTTCATAGTTTATCGATAGAACACATTTGTCGTTCAGCCTGTTTATACTTATACGGTTCAGTACAAGTATGTGCTTTATCCTTTCTACATATGTATATACTACGTATATGGCTTTAGAAGGGAGTTCCATATTTTTCTATGTCAAAACAGTCCCTTCAAATAATTATTCTTGTACCTTACTTTGACGTAAACCGATGTTCCTTATTTATTTATTTATGTATTTATTTATTAAAACCCATTAGCTGTGCTGGTCCGTGTGGAGTTTTTGTAATTTCTGTTGCAGACAAAGATATAGTTTATGGATTTTCTTTTTTAAGTACGCATATGGTAGTCATTTTACATTAAGTCATATAATCCCCCGAGTAGTGAATTATCTCGTATCTTCTTCTGTTAGTATCAAACAAGATGGTCATTTACCACTTTCAACTTCGTCTTTTATCAACTCAAAACGGAATTGCCGTGTCTGCCAAAGTACGTAAATTTTGTACGTTCTTGTAATTAGCTGCTTGCTAGTTGCGATGAAACGTACAAAAATAACTTAAGCAGCGTAATAAAAAAAAGTGTTTCAGTGGTGTCTCTTATCGATCACCTTTTGCCTTAATTCACTAAATTACAGTAAAATGTGACACCATATTAGTTAGTTACTTCCTGTCGCTCCTTGCGGAGCATAGGGCCTCCTTTCAGAGGTTTCTTGGTCTGGAAGTGTGCAGTCTGTAGTGGATGACCAGTCCAATGACTGCACAAGTTCTACTCATCCTGATATGACTGCCAAAGCCATCTAGCAGTCAATCAGGAGACTTGGGTGAGAAATGACCTCTGTATTTTGCTTACGAAACATTTGACACCATATTACTGACCTTGAAATCGTATGATTTGTAGACCTACACATTGCTCGACATGCAAGCAAAAGCCTGCGCTGACGTATCGGGTAAGTTTTGTACCAGTGACTGTGTCTTTCATCTAAAACGCCCTTCATCAGCCTTCATGCGTCTCATCAGATTACACAGGTGTGATCAGCTCCGAGCGCACTGACATTAGTGTTTGTTTGCAGTACCGCTGCCCGCTGCCAGCGTGGGTAAAGCCATATCCCCAGGATCTGGCGCTGACGATGTTGGCGGAGGAGCCGGAGGTGTTGGCGTTGCTGGAATAGGGCCCGACTACTTCATCAAGTGCCCACAGTGTCACAAAGGTTACCCGGGGTTCCAGGCGCTTAAGGACCACGTGGAATCATCTCATCCGCCGCCTCCACATCTGGGAGGCGATGATGGGGTGTCGCAGCCAACATCACCTGTCGGTTCTCCTGCCCCCAACACCCCCGCAGGTGCCGCTCCAGGCGGCATATACGCTTGTTCCCAGTGTAGCACTAGTTTCCTGCATAAAGATCAACTAGAAAAACACGAACTGCTCCACTCTCCAAATGCCCAGGTGGTGAGTATCGTCTTCCTATGTAACAGTGAAGGGGCTACACGAAAATTCTCTCTCCTTAGAAGCATTTGTAAGGCTTTACCGTGGTGGCAGGTGTCTAAATGTATGGTTATTTGCAGGCCATCTTCCAAATTTAATACGGGATGTCCGCAAAAATATGTGCGCATTCTAATACTGAATATTAACCTTGTTATCGATTTCCGTGTATTGTTTTACGAGAGGAACGTAGTATGTTGCTGACTTAACAGATGGCACCGCAGTATCTTTTTCTGTGATTCAGGTACTTGGTTTGAGCAATACAAATTGATTTTAAGTGACTTTTATGACGTAATTAACCAATGTTGGGCTTTTTTCTTTGCCGAATACCTTCCTGATGATGGCCAAAAAAGGCCGAAACATGTAGGAGGCTTGATGTATTATTGTATATTTTTGTATCGAACTGTTGTGCAGTTGTTGGAGTAAACATTGTAAAATGATCTTACTGCACGGAGCATGGATAATATTAAATTCGTGTTTACATATTATTCTTGGAGCTGTCATGCAGGCAAGTGTCCATGAGGAGTGACGTGTTATCAAGAGACTTTTGTTATAAAACAATGTGTTTATATAAAGGAAATTAATTTCTTCAACTCAAATTTACTTTATGTATTTTCAGCAAATTATATTACCCATCCTGAGTAATATAGTTTGCTGAAAATACATGAAATAAAAGTTGTACTGGCGGCCCGAATTTTTTTTTTTTCTATATAACACAACGCTAAGCTTAACATACAAAATTGGTTTGTAGTTCGGGTAGCTCTGCAACCGTAGACGCTGTGGAGATGAGTGGGAAACAGTCGTAGATGTCAGGCCGAACTACGTAGTATATATATCCTGTGTATTTATTGCACGTAGATTATTGTATCATGTCGGTCCGTAAGCTATATGAACCAAGTTAATTAATGTTTTTATGAATATAATGCCACTTTAATCCACCTCATGTTATAGGCCTATGTATTTTTAGGCGCCTTCGCAAAATAATTGTTACAAAAACGCCTATTAGCCTCGTCACGTCTCTGCGTCCAAATGGAATTTTTACTGGTCTGCCGATACATGAAGGTTTTGGTTAAAATCGGACAAAAATAACCCTAATCGGTATTTTTTCTTCGTGAGGTACGGGCTGAGGCTGAAGCTAATCTGGACGGTCTGTGCTCGGTATCTCGCTTTTTCCCACATAGCGATTATATTTGATTGTAAATTTGTTACGAAGATACGGAGAAAATTTATAGTATACAGTATGTTGCGGTGAAAGTGGAAAGGCACATTTCAAATGCTCACATCACCACTGCTTTTCCTAACTCATGCATATTTAATGTATTCTACAAAATTTACAGCCACTTAAGAGTACAGCGTTTAATTAATATGATTAGGCAAAGCGTCCAGACCGGCTGCAAATATATATAGTATATATATATATATATATATATACACTATATATCGAAGGTTCTTTGGCCGGGGTAAAGTGGCCGGGACGTGAAGCTCTCACGTCACCCCATCTTTGGTCTGTACCGTGTCTTCATCTACCCAGTGTCGGCTATCGTTTCAGAGTATCCTTCTGCCGAATTTTATCAGCTGGCCTTTGGTCTGGCCTTGCTGATGTCTTCAGGTCCAAGAGACGCATAGGCCCTACAACGAAGTCAAGGTAGCAATCATGAGGAGGGTGCCTCTCCCTTATAACGCCTCTTAACTCGTATATGAAATATCGCGTAACCGCAGCTCTAGATCCGTGATCGTAAAGTGGACGAGACGTGACCATGAGAATTCCGTCCACCCTCACCTTCACTCTTCGCCGGGGGAGCGTCTAGTGTGGTGCTGTGACGGCTGAACTACAGCGTCTAGTGTGATGCTGTGACGGCTGAACTACAGCGTCTAGTGTGGTGCTGTGACGGCTGAACTACAGCGTCTAGTGTGGTGCTGTGACGGCTGAACTACAGCGCTCCGCCAACCGACCGACCAAAATCGTAAAGGCAGAGACCATCGTAAAACATAAGGACGTTCTTCAACATGTCAAACTATCTCTGCCTTCTAGACGCATGCCTGGAATTTCAAAATGGTGCCCTATAAATGTTACAAGTGGAGTTTCCTTACGGTGACGATTTGGCGTCTTCGCTGAAAACCTTGACGTATTCTGACGTATACCAAGGAGTATTTTTTACTGGCTGGAGAAGGCTCCCATCAGTCCTTTGGAAGGGAAATTTTGGCAGGATGGATGGTGGTCACTGTCACCACCTTACCGCACCACCCGTAAGTCCTGGGACATTTTGTACTGAAGTAAGTGCCGGTGTCCCGGTGGATATTCGTGGCCCTCGTCTGTACAGCGATAACTGTAGGGCCTATACCATGTGGATACCTGAACCTGCCAACCAGACGACCCTTTGAGATTTTAGGTTCACTGGTAACATTGGCTGTAATAACTGAATGGGTGTTCTGAAGATGGCTTATGAAATTAATAATAATTCAATTCAATTCAATTCTAGTTTATTAATGTGCCGAATAATAATAATAATAATAATAATAATAATAATAATACCATCTGCATATACTGAAGAAAAAATGAAAGTATTCGTTATTTCAGTGACATAATGGTCATATTTAACCTTGTACATATTCCTTGCAGTTGATTATTATAAGTAACTGTAAACTACATTGTTTATGCAAATCTTTGACAACATTTATTGTAAATGTATTCATTTGTAACTAAATTCTCCCTGAAGATGGTCTTCATGGGCCGAAACATGTAGGAGGAATATTACGAAATAACAGGTAGTTATTTATAATTGTGTGTGCAGTTAGATGGAACAAATCTTTCCCACTATCAGACATTCCCCCATCAATAAGTGTAACCTCACCCAGTCAGTTGCTGACGTCATAGTGGATGTTGTATCATCTCTGTAGCGATTGCTGCATATGACCTGTATTGTTGAGTCTGCCATCTTCTGGGTTTTGATGTTTTTACGGTGACGAATATGTGGTTGCCAACATTCCATTTAGCGAAAGGCATTAGAGCGGAGATATTCAGTCAATATTTAGAGCGGCCGACTCTCTGAACTGTTGGCCAGTGGACTTTGTATATAGTGAATCGATTATATTTATAGTCAAACACAGCTTTGACTTTTTAAAATAGCTCAGAAACTAAAAACGAAAAACGAAGCGTTCTTATGGGTCAGAATAAATTAGGATTTCGTTAGAAATGAAACAAATTTATTACATAATACAAAGAATATAAAACTCACGGGAGGTAAATATAGAAACAACAGTTTGTTTCATAGTACAGTTTGAGCGTGTGAGTGTGCAAAGTGGCATTTTCTGTATCTGACTAACTTGGAGAAGTCGGGAGAATATTGCGCTCCACCACTGAACTGTGTATTGCACTTTGGGAGTCACCATACTTCAACGTAGTGAAATCATAAATTCTTAGAGTGCAACAGTTCACCAGTAATATTTATTATGTTATTTCGCGAGCCGCCGATCCCAGTGGCCGCGCGGTCTAAGGCGTGGGTCTACGGCCGCTCGCTTGCTGGGATTGCAAGTTCGAATCCCGCCGGGGGCATGGATGTCTGTCTCTTGTGAGTGTTGTGTGTTGTCAGGGAGAGGCCTCTGAGTCGGGCTGATCACTCGTCCAGAGGAGTCCTACCGAGTGTGGTGTGTCTGAGTGTGATCGTGAAGCCTCGATAATGAAGACACCCTGGCCCACTAGGGGCTGTTGCGCCATAAAAAAATTCGCGAGCCGGACGGCAGCATCTCACGGGCCTGATGTTTTCCGCTAATTGAATAGGCCAGCACTAGGATAGAACATGACAATTCAGCATGATCGATTGTAAGTCACGCCGTTTACGAGATACGTACAAGAAATACGATATGTTGTCGTTTACGAGATGTCAGTTATTATAGAAATTCTGGGAGAGTTGCCGCAGCGGAAGAGACGTCGCATTTTTTAGTTTGGTGGGTTCTGACAATCCTCTGCAGACCGCAGCACGTGTGCTTATTCATTGAGTCTAGAGAGGTGTTGGGAGTAAAGGTAGTGAATATCGGTGCTGTTTTAAGAGATTTATGACTGATTTTATGTGGTGAGTTTATTAATTTTATGCTCGAACTTTTTCTAGTGTTCACGAAATGTCTTAATTAGTTCCAATCGAAGTTCCTATGCAATCACGACACATTAGAGGTTTCCGGCGTTGTTGACCTTGCCTTCACAATAAGTTGCCGCCATGTTCTTCGTTCCATTCCCAAGTGGGGGGGGGGGGGGGGGGGTGCGGTTTCTCTCCCTGAAGATTGGGACAGAAACGGAAAAAAATTAAGGGAGAGATGCCGCATTGAAACAATTTCAAATCGGTTTGGAAACGTCGTGCATATACATTATAGAGTACTAAAAACTATCTCTTCTGTTGCTCTATCATTTTACCCCCACGATCAGATGTGCATATGAACCGGAAATACTCGTACATTAGCACCGACTTTTATATCAAGTGGTTCACACAGCACTTCCTCAAACACAAAACTTCACGGAAGGTCTTTCTACTTTAGACGGCTACAGAGCTCATTGCAGCTCCCCTTGACTGCTTCAGGCTGCTGTTGAAAATAACGTCACTATCATTTGTCTACCGAGTCACTGTACTCAAGCCTTACAGCCTTTGGATAAGTGCTTTTTTTGGGCCTCTAATAAAGAGTCATTTAAAAACGACGCCGCAGCTCGGATGTAGTAGAATCCACGAAGGAAAATCACTGGATATCACATGGGCCGCCTCATCGGGTTTACTTGGAGTAAAGTTGCTTCCATGGGTGTTGATGTAAGTGTTGTTGAGTCAACGAGTATTTATCCTTTGAACCGCAAAAGAGTGCCTGAATATTTCACCTCCATTTCTGATACCAGTGAAACTGTAACGTTTACGGAAACAGCACCTCCAGATATGTCTTTGATTTGTGCAACCTCTACTTCAGGAACCAACTCTCAAAATGTGTTACCTATCTCAGCAGGACCTTAATTAAGTACTCTGAATACTACATTGCCTTCTGACACTTCCCCTGAAGAAGTTACTCCTTCCAGACTTTTGAATATCAGTCCAGTACCGAAAATACCAGGAAGTATTCAATTTCAAAAAGCAACTCTTTTATTCCCACTGAAGAAGCTAATAATAACGAGGAAAAGCGAAAGAATCAAGAAGGAAATAAAGTCAAAGAGCAGAGGAAAATCAAAAGTGTAAACATTCCCAATAGTTCAGGTCTATAAGGTCAGAAAATGCAGAAAAAGAAGTCATTAAAACGATATTCATAATCAAGAGACACCTGAAGATTCAGACACGAAATGTTGTGCGTGCTGGGAACACTTCTTGCAAACAACTAAGGAACATGACTGGATCGAATGTGTGCGTTGCAGAAACTGGCTGCACGAATTCTGTTCTCCATACAAAGACAAATGCTTCGACTGCTGTATAAAGTTACTGCGAGAGAAAAACAGCAAGATGCAGAAGAGGGTGTAGAATATGTCGTTGATTACAGCTTAGACTCTTGAGTTCATGGGCTGAAACATTGTACTGGTGACATATTTTCTCTTTTAATGTTGATATTGCTTCTTTAATGTGAATAAGTTCAACAGTTTTAACTTACTTATCTTGCTTCTTGAATTCACAGGATATTTTCAAAGAGAGACATCCCTCCCTACATAGTAGCATCTATCCCTGGCAAAAAGTGGCGTCTCTACCTGCATGTCCGGGAGAGACGCCGCAGAGAGAACTTTTTTTCGTCGCCCTGTATCTCAGAGACTTTCATTTCTGCAGATATTTTGCACACAACTTCGTAAAGTAGAAGCCTTAAATATAACAGCTGTGAATTTTCAGCCGTTTTGACGTTTTTTCGGATTGAGTTACAGCGAAAGTTGCAAAAAGTGTGGCGTCTCTCCCGGAATTACCCTATCGATTTTAAGTATTTTGCTAAGGTACAAAGAAAACCCGTATTGTGTGTTGTGTGAAACGTGGAGAGGCACATTTCAGATACTCGCATATTAAGGGTTTTCCTTGCAAATAGTCACGAACGTATAATTAATGTAGGGTCAACAACAGAGCGAACGCGTCAGAAGTATTAGGCCTACGCAGGCTGACATTTCCTGACTCGTTAATTTCCTAACTTCAACAATACAAACCTGGCGGCTGTGCGAAATTATGAGATGGAAACCTAATATTTTGTGTGTCTTGGAAGAAAATGCAAATGTTGCGCGTTTTTTTTTTGTTTGTGGTAGCTACGCGAATGATAGCTCGGCGTTTGGCTGTCAGTGATAACTAACATTTGTTATGGACAAAGATAGACGTAGGCCTACCTACTCGTAGCCAATTCTCCATGAAATAGTGTTTGCTGGTACGTTGCGAAGGTGGCAATGATATCAGGCCTTGGGGGTTTCGTATAACAAATTTAATGTTCCAGATTGTGATCATCTGGGCTATGACGTCTTGTACTTTGATGGTTACCAACATTTCAGAAAACTCTGTTCTTACAGTCGTGAGGGTAGAAAACGGAAATGGAGGCAGAGTATTCTTCAGATAGGTTGGTAGCCGCCTACAAAATTACACACTCGCAACTGAGAAGAACATGATCAAATGTTATCTTTAAGTTCAACATAGTGTGAATCTGTAGACGTACTAGTGGGAATTATGTTCAGAAACGTATGGTTAAGCAATGTTATTAGGACTCGTTTATGTTTCTTAATGACCTTGCCTTATACATCAGGTGAAAAACGGGCATTGAAATTTTCCCAGAACATTTTCTAGTTATACTTTTAGTCACTCTTCAGTGCAGTTAGTCTGATGGATCTGTAGCATACGTAGAGCACGTGTTTTAGAGAACAGGAGTCATAAGCAGATTCAGCAACAAATGTTCTATTTTTTTCTATTCCAGTTTATTAAATACCAGCAGATCATATAGCTGTGACCTTAGCGTGTTTCATTTACGCTTAAAATAAATAGCACGAACTAAGCTTTAGGTTATGTACAATAAAGGGTAAATCTGTCGCTTTGCGCGCTTCGAAGGCAGAAGGAGTGTAGGTATAGCAACACGCATTCTTAACCACGTCGCTAGATGCAGGCGAATGGCCAGCTTTACACTACGACCACGTTATCCCCGGAGGAAACACTCTCTTTATCCGAGAACTAGTCTGGACGTTTTGGAGAAGAGAGAAATCTGTCGTCCGTGTCGGGAATCGAACCGCGATTCCTCGATCATCCAGTGCATAGTCTGATCACTAAACCGCCTGAGCTATCGTAGCGCTGTTTCGGTTCTTGTCAGTTTATGAGTGGATGCTGTTTGGTGCAGATGCTAATTCCATTGAGCAGAATGCTTGAGCACCTGATAGCTACTCATCCTTACTGGATTTGCGGTAGCTTGCTTTTAATTCAAGTTAACAAAGAATCAAAAATGTTTTTCAGAACGAAACACGTGTCCATTGTGTTGCGTTGTGTCGTGTCACCTACATTAAACCAACTTCATGTAAACAAGTTGGGAGAAGGCAAAGCAAACACAGTTTAATGTGATGTTTAATATTTTCACTACCCAAACATTAGTACAAGTATCAATTTTGTACTGTATTTACTGTGGAAACATTTCCCCAGCATACGATTGCATCGTTTTGACCCCAAGTTAATATTTTCGCTGTTGCATGGAACACGATATACACGTATGCCAATGATGTTATTTGTTTGTAAGGAAAAGCTCTGCGTTCAGAGGTGCGTCTGTAATAGATACAGAAAGGTTAAACCTTACACATAAATCTCGTTGTAGCTGATACCGTGTTAGGTTGCTTATGCCGCATTTACACAGTGCAACTGGGCTTCATATCCCCTGTTGTGTGTTCACTACAGTCTGGTATTATTTTCAGAGGCAACAAAGTACACATGTGGATATATTGAGCATCTGAAAGCTAATTGACAAAACATAAAACATAACTCATTTGATAGGTCAGCCCGCCATTCTGCTGTCATAACAGTTTTAAAAACTTTACGCACAACAAGGCGTGTCATCCCTTCTCCTTCCTCGCCTTAACTGGTAGAAGAGAGACAGAGAAGAGGTTCATATACTGGGTCAATTTTTTGGTCGCATCCATTTCTCTTTCGTCATATCTAAATTTATCATTGTGCAGACTCAGTTGCTTGCCTGCCTGGTCGACTGTTTTTCTTTTTTGTAGTTATTACTGTTGCGTGAGGGAGTGTGTTTGTGTCTATCCTGCCGCTGGTGTGTATCTGCTAATACTGCTCCTTGCAAGGCAAATAGGTGTTGTGAAAATCTGCCCCAATTTAACATAGAATAAACCTGCTATCTGACAGGAGGGTGTATGGAGAATGTGGAGGTCTCGCCCCACGGAAGCTTACATACCTGAACTGGGACACAGAATACAGTCTCTGTATGTCCATCACTTGAAATTCCGCCGTCCCAAACAGTAAATGTGTTTGCTACTTTTGGGATGTTACAGCTGTATAATTTTGTAAATATTTACAAAACATTGCTCTAGTAACCCGATAAAAACAACTTTACTTGAAGAGTCACATCTGCCTCGATGTTACCCCCCCTCAACTGGTAAATATTTACTGACGTTTCGGAGGAACATAATGCATCCTCAGGGTAAAGCAATTCAAGAAGAGTGTTCTTGGATTGCCTGACCTCTGAAACGTCGGTAGTTGTTTACTAATCGACACGTCGTAACATCCCAGAAGATTGGAAACACCGCTGTGAAAACCTCAAATGTCGCAGTCGCTTGTTTACCTCAGCCATCCGCAATATGGGACACAGTGCTTTATCTTCACACCCGAGAAATGAAATGCCAGCAGCCGGTAATGAATTGTTTCCTCGCCTGTGCACTGCAAAGGGCAGAGTTGCCTTGCTAAAAATGTAATTTCTACAGCCAGATTTCTGTAGGTTTCTAGATCTTCGCAGAATAGTAGTGACTACATAGAACAAAGAAAAATACTTCAAAATCCTCGGACCCTGGTGGGCGGCGTGGGGTTATTCGATGTGCCACCTGAATTCACGTAGCTAGCTGCTCCTCCGGCCCCGTAGCAGATGCTACGGACGCATCGCAGCCTTGAGGAAGATGAAGATGATGAGGGTTTTTCTGCTTTTCCATTTTAATGGAATTAAATTGACAGGGTAAAACCGAAGTACTCGGAGAAAAAAACCGTCACAGTGCCACTTTGTCCACCACAAACCCCACATGGGCCGACTCGGGATCGAACCCGGGCCTCCGCGGTGAGAGGCCTGCGACTAACCACCTGAGCCATGCCACGGCCCCGGCCAGCGCCTAGTTTCTTCTATCTCCGCTACTGTGCGCCATGCATCTTTCAAATGTTGTTGCTGTTATGAATAAAACGTGGATTTGTTTACAGCAGTTACGAAGTTCGTAGTAGTCTCTTTGTCACGTATTTTCTGAGTTAACAGATCCTAAAGGTGCAGCTGTTATCAAGAGGAGAGTCGGAGAAATTATGTTTAAGATGAGTAGAGGTCATTGCAAAGGCTGAGAGTCATTTATCTACTTGTCTGGGAAAAATGGAGATAAATGGTTTTAATAACTATAACAGTTCGCAAGTTTTTAGGTTTTCGCAGCGGTGTAGCTGAGGTATCCGTTCTTCTAGGATATCACTCGTCACTACTGGGTAATTGGTTCCAGACGTTTCGAGACAGATTCATTTTATTATTTTCATGTGTCAAAATATCCCTTGAAGATGAGATTAGTACGTTTCTCGAAACGTCGGGAACCAATGATCCAGTCACGCGGCGTCGTACCTTATGATAATGGATACCTCAACTAAACAGTTGGTTTTAAAATGGATTTTGAAGTTTTAAGATGTAGTTTGCTGATGCGGCTACCTATCTGATTTTGTAACTAGGCTTTGGAAATCCTCTAATCACCCGAAAGATAGCGTTAAAAGGTCGTGTCATCGGATCATGAAGTACATGTTGTTTAGTTTTTGTAAAATGTGCCGTGTGAGTCAACTTCCGGGATGTTTCAATTTTTCGCTGCTAAGGTGACGTCATCTGACAATCAGTAGGGATGCTGGATCATCTTGGGACAAATCTTTTAAAAAGCCATGCCAAGTGTGAAATGTTTTTGACATTAAACATATATTTTCCTTTTGATTTACACATCTCTAGCAAGATATGTCCTGTGTTCATTAGTCAGAGTAGCGTGATCACGCCTGCAGCCGCTGAGTTGCGCACAGGTTGCTTGATTAGTGGACTCTAGGGACTGTCAAGGAGAGAATGCTGTCGCCGTTGAAGGGTATCTTGTAGCAAATACTACGGCTGCGTCACATTCGGGTGCAAAACTGTCGTCGATCGCAAATAAACTAATCAAGTTTACGGATTTCCGAAGAGCATTGACGTCAGTCGGCTGGTTTTATTTTTACGTTTTAATTTTTCGTTTAAGGACAGTTTTGTTTGTTAAGATCAGATTGTCGAATAAAAGAATGGCTTGTAGTAATTAATTGGACGACTAACCCGACATTTGCTCGGCGGCAGTGAAAAAATCACGAGCATCCTCTTGTTCTCCAAGCCGAAAATTGGACCCAGGGCCTGGAGAATACAAAGCTGGCTTTGGTACTTTCGACAAAACTCGTGGTAGTGTCGGAGATGAATGGGTTAATTTTGGTGGGGAAATTCGGCAACTGATCACTTTGAACATCGAAGAGGGGGGTATAGTATTAAGATGGGTATAAGGTAGTACACTGTGAGGTTTGGAGGTTGTTGAAGCTCAAGGTAATTTTTATTGGCAGCTTTGGTGTTAGCATTATTGAATCTTAGGTTTCTGCTGCCATAGTGTTGATTGGTTATGGCTCAGTTAACTGGGAAGTTTCTAAGTACAGTAATCAGGTGGGTCTACAGAAATAGGTTGTGAAGCTGTGAACTAGATTGAACTGGCTGGGGATCATGTGTAATTCTATTAGCGGTGTGGGTTTGCGTTTATCTTACGACGCCGTTGGCATATCAGACTGTATAGCATGAGTGGTAGGATGATAGTGAATGATGAACTGACAAGGATTTGGATGGAAGCTGTTATGACGTAATCGAGATGTGGAGTGACTGAGTTAAATCACAAAAATATTTATTATATCCGGTGTTCGGTCGCGGTCCGAACATGTCACCTGCCATATTCGAGTTTAGAGCGATATCGCTGTATTGGCCCGCTCGCTTTGGCGGTATTGAACATTAGGGGTCTGTTGTGTCATAGTCGGATAGTCAGTAGGTGAATATTTCATTATATTAACACAAGAAACATTAGCTCACAGTTATATCCGATGTAATTCACTGTTGCACTAAATTGATCAGGTTGCCGTGTCCTGGAATCTGATCCTAAATGAACGAAATGGGTAAGAAGGGGTGGAACGGGTAATGCCCCTTTCAGTTAGGAGGTTCTAAGACTCTCCACCAACACAAGCAACAGACATACACGGCAGGGAGATGGCTGTCTCTCTCGATGATGACGACACCGAAAGAACGTAGCTTCTAATGAGTTAAACAGCTGCTTCTGGCTTCCGCCGTGGGAACCATCCGCCACGTATCCTAGCAACGAATCGTTCCACTTCTTTGCTTGTTTTTGTGACGGTTAAACACTTTTCAGTAGCTTGCATCGTATACACTACATGACTCCCTATATTTCTAACGTTATTAGTTTTTTAAGACCACTTGCACAAGAGATGGAGTGGCTGGTTTATTGGCGGGACGAGGTGTATATGGCCGAAGTAATGGTCGCCGGAACAGGTGTGCCTTGTGGAGTTCTGATGAAAATGATACGTATCCATCGTCCTCACAGCCCAATTTATTTACACCCCCCCCCCCCCCAACATGCACTTTATGAGATAAAAATTAATAAAAGGACGATTGTTGCAATCTTTATTGATGCTGCTTGGTGACTGAAGACACGGTGTGGCCATGAACCATGCTGTTGTTGATCTGCGACACTGATTCGAAATAAAACTTGTAACAGGCTACGAACGAAACTTGTGTTCGTTCGTGAAACATATGAAACTGTTTAGAAGAATGGTGTCATCCAAAATGGGAAAGGCATATATTCCTAATGTTAAGCTAGCTAATAAATTCTTCGAAACGTGACAAAACTCAGGTACCTATTTGGGAATAAAAGCAAGAAATCAAAGAAATTCTGAGCCGAGTGAAGTGTGGGAATGCTGGCTGTCAATTGTATCAGAGCCTTTGGCGGTCCCGTCTCTTGTCGAAAAAAAAAGAGGAAAGATTAATATTTAAAAGGTATACATTTATGGGTTGTTTGTGTGGCTGTAGAGCTAAGTGTGTTTGAGGACACAGTGCTGAGGGCATTACTGGACTTTACAGGCACAGTAAGACGAGGAAGGAGAAAATGGCGTTCGAACGATTCACTAAGTAGTACTGGAATGTTCAAACCGAGGTGGACGGGATAAGCGGGACACATGGAAGAGATGAAAAATGCATACAAAATTTTAATCGGAAATACCTGGAGTAAGGATCGACTTGGAATACCCAAGCGTAGAGGGGAGATTGGTATCAAAAGTAGTTTGTGAAATTGCGGACTTACTATAGCTGCCAATGGTGGTTATGTCTTGTGAACACTATGATGAGCCTTCACGCTTTATAAAACGGTGGAAATTTTTTCACAAACAGAGCAGACCAGACGAACTTGCTCCACAGTTGAGTGTAGCGTCTACCCTAAAGATGGAAACAGCAGGTTGCTAGCAACCACACTAAACGGCGTCATATCCGAGAAGACATAAATATTAATCCTGTTCTAAAGTTTGTAACAGAGGCCTAAACAGAGTGTCGTATTGTGTGACTGGCTACGAAATGAGAACTCTGAGTTTGCCGAAGTTCGTTTGCAAGCGAAATTCTGTCTCCAAGCAGCAAAATTTTGAAGGCTGCTTTGAAGGTTAGAGCCAGTTGCGGCTGTCGGATGACAGAGCGCAAGAAACATGTCGAGGCTGCGTGAGACAACACATGGGACGGCGTGTGAAACCGTGTGTAGCTTTACGAAATCCCTTCCTTATTGGATTGTTTATTATGCTGCTGTTCCCACACTTCTCTTATGCTGGTACATTCTGGGATGACTGTGATCGTGCATGATTCCAAATCAGCTTTTATGTAGTTATTTCATTCGAATTCTGCACACTGGTGCGAAAAAACAATAACTTTCTTCCCTTTTTTCCGTCGTTTTCTCGTTTACCTTCTTCTGTTCTTTCTATTTTCTACATTTTGTTTTCCTCCTCTTGTTCCTCTCGTTTAATATCCTTAGCCTCGCACTTCGTTTCAGTCTTAGACGATTAACATGTGCCATTGCTTGTCGTTTTGAGCCCAGGGTGTCAGATTCTGCTTTAAAACATAAGATGGTGTTCGATTCCATACTTCAAAATAAAAGGACGGTGTCATGCAATCTGTCCTCCTAATAGTCTTACAATGAAATGCTCATTTTGCCCGATGCCTTGTAAAACTCATTCAACGTCGGTATGGGAGTGCCCACAGGAAAATATTTTAGACAGAACAGAAACCACTACAGTAGCAGCTGCGCATGTGTCATTTATGTCTCACTGAATGACAATAATTCGCGAACTTTCAGCGAAATCTCTGAATGCTGTAAGGAATAAGAAATATAACTTTATTTCCCTTTTTTACGTAATCGTGTGATTTTACAGGTATCTTGCAGTTCCATATTTCGAAAAAAAAAAGGTATTTATGTGAAACCAGGAAAATTATCTCAGGTTGCGCCCACTTTGCCTTCGAACGTTCTTGAAAAGGCCAGAACTAAGACGTGACTACGTTATATACTGATTGTATGCGAGTAGGGTATTTAAAGGATCCGCTCTAATATGCTAATAACTGGCGATTAACGAACAATCGACAGCACAAAGAGAGACTATTTTGCGATGGCAGTGTTTTGGCTACAGTGCCTGCAGTCTCCGACTGAAAGTGACTGGATTACAGTTGATCCAGACCGTCAGCGAACTCCTCAGAATTCGTAGGTGGACCGACTGTCGTCGCTTGACACTGGCCTTTACTTCTGTCTAATGCCGAAGCCCAAGAATAGGCCTACGTAATAAATTTTCCTTCCCCCCCCCCCCCCCCCCCATTGCGACAAGCATGAAGGTGACACCTTAACTATACACATAGACGCTAGAGCTAATTAAGGTTGCCATCGTCATCATGAACTTTGTGCCGTTCGGTCGTTGACGCCTGTTCCTGTAGATTCCCAGGTAGTCTTGGACTCTTCATCGTCGTTATACTCCAAATTTTCCTCGTATCCGCGTTTAGTAACGGGATGCCAGTTGCGGAAGCCGTTGTATTTCCATTCTTTTCGGGTGACTTGAGGTTTTTTTTTTAATTTTGTTGGTATCCTTGAGCGGGGGATTTGCTTTTTTAATCATCTTTTCTCTCCACGTGTCAGCGTCTCTTTTGAGTCACACCTTATTACTGACGAGGGTACAGAGACCGAGTCATGGCGGTTAACCATTAAATCGCGTGTAGACGGACTGCTTGTGGCCTTTCCAGCGGCTCGAAGTTGGCGACCGGATCATTTTGCTAATCTGGATGGCGGCTACTAATCCATCCACGGGGCTAACACGCAAAAGGATGAGAATTACTGGGCGCCTAATTAAGGAAATACCGGTACAGAATACAGATTGGAACTATCGTTGGTGTGTCCCTGTATTTCCAGTTGGCTTCTTGTACTTTTTCAAAAAATTTATCCCACCATTTCGCCTACACCTATCATTCTTTTGTGGAAGATGTTTGTAAAAAAAGAGGCGTACTTCTTCTTCTTTTACGCGGCTTTGTCACTCCTCTCCTCTCCTTACTCTATGTCCTTAAATAATATTTAAATAAAAAAGGCAAAACAAAGTTAAAACGAAGCCCTTCTGTTTTCACGCTGTTGCAGTTGGTAGTAAAGGAAAAAGGTTGGAGACTTGTTTATGTGAAAGAGAAACAGATGCGCCACCTCCTACATCGACAAGCTAACTTTTTTGCTGTACTGTTTGTGTCTTCTTGGTTTCTTTACGTTCGTTGCTACGTTGCTATGACGACACCTGTTCCCAGGATAAACTTTACTCTGCTCTTAGATCTGTTTTTCTCCGGTTCTTCATTTTTGTTAATTCCCTTGTGTCAGTTTTCTAAGCCTTCATTTGCCTCAGAAGGCAGTTTTTATTTTCTAAGAACTTTAGAATTGGTTAAAGTAAGGTTGTCCTTGAGCCCATTCTTCGCGTTATAAAGGCGCATGTGGGCATGAATATAAAGCTCCATGCATCCTAGACTTAGGCAATAGATGGAGGTGAGACGTCAGTTTCTCGTTCTAACAGCTTTACTCTTGGGGAAACAGCTTCCTTTTCCTATTGACTAGGAGGCTGGCTTGGCCCAGAGCCGGTCTGGACACGCACCTAAACCACCGAATTGAGTGATGGAATGCTTGCTCGGTTCGTGCTTCGTTAGAAGTGCAGACACACGGGTTTTATTTTCCACGGTTTCATCTTGGAAGGCTTGTGAGAGGATGCTGAGATAGTAGTGCCGAGGAAGCTGCCGTCCATGTTGCCCGACATGAGAGAGCTGATGAGGCCAGTGAGGACTTGAGGTCTTAGCTTTATACAGGTTGTCCCTGTGCACGCCATGCAGACATGTGGGGGAATGAAGGTATATCTGCACTTCTATTTGAAGGAGTAATGCTTTAATATTGGCCTACTATGTATGCATGCATTCAGGTGGAAAGAGTATGGACGACTTCGTAACTTGTGTTGGGATAGACGGTGTTCCGGTCAATTTTCGAACCACCGCGACTATATGGCATGCATCAAGTAAAGGTAAAGTTGCGTATATGCAGACTATGAAGGCATGTGGGAAAGCTTAAGGGTAGGTCCATGTAGTATTAAACACGGCACTGGATGGATGTGAGTGGTCGAACGCTCCGGTAGCTTTACCCCCAAGGAGAGGCCGCGTGTTACCATTTTAGTAAGTGACTGAATAGGCTCCTGAGCCCGTCTGGATGCTTTGGAGAAGAAACAAATCTCTTACTTCTGCCAGAAATTGAACATTATTGTGGATACTAATATATCTGTTCAAGGCATTAAGTTTAATATAGAATTACATTCTATAAATTCACGAAATAATTTGTTTGATAAATTTGATTCTAAAACATGCCTATATTACATTTACTAATCTGATAAAAGTGAGAGTTTGTGTGAACATTTGAATGCTCATTGTATATAAGCAGAAACTTGTTCTCATCTGTTTTGTAATTTCTGTTCCTACTTCGAGATTCCAGGCCGTCATAGCGGTGTTCATGAAGATTCAAGTCCTCTACGATGTTTTACCGTGTTGGAATACCAGTAAGCCCTGATCTAGTCTAGGCCTGTTCGATTTGACAAATATGTTCGCGGCGTCATAATTTGAAATCGCGTATGAGGACAATACGTAGAGGATCCGTAAGTTTTAGTGCTGCGCAGGCCCATCTTACCCCCCAAGTTCCTGCACTTTAAGAAACAGACGCGACGCTCTTACTGTTCACCTCCGTGGCGCCGCGTAGTGCAGTAAACGGTTGCTAAGAAACGGCGGTGGGCATGTAGCGCTTGCGCAGGCGAGCCTCTCGGATGCGTTCCGTCGACATCATAATTACAGCTATTATAATTAGCCTTGGGGATTTACCGTCCTTCATACTCATGGCGTTTGCTGTTTGATTTATAAACGACCGGTAAAACGCCTCGACTGTACACAATTATCGTCTGAATAACGGACATGTCTAAATTTGAAGTCTAGCTGAAACCACAATGCGTGCACCTATTGCTGAATTCTTTAACTTTCGGATCAGTGGACCGGTTTTCATGAAACTTCATGCCACTAGTTGCCACCCAACCTGTACCGTTATTATGTCGCTGCGTAAGTCCAGCATAAGCAGTGAACTAGCCTAGTCCTGCTGTCCTCAAGCATGTTCACAGCGCAGTATTTTTTGAAGTCTCATATTTGCTAGTAGCCTGCTATCACCAGGCAGTCGTAGGCCACGTGTTTTTGAGGTGGGATCGACACCAGAGCCATATTTTAGGGTTCTGACATTTTGTATGGTAATAGCGCTTCGAAAAACACGCAGGTAGGTTGTTGTTGTTGTTGTTGTTGTCGTCATCGTCATCGGCGGCGGCAGCACCACTATGTATTTACGTTTCTATTTGATTACGATAGCATATGCACCATTGGAGCTAGGCATGTAACATTTCACGTGGAGATGGACCGTAACAAGTCACAAGTTGTGAACTTCTTTTTAGGCACTTTTACAAGACACTGCGCCCGTCCATCTGTCTGCCGTTTCTACATGAAACTCAGCTCCTACTACTACAGCTTTCGTGAACTTTTATGTTGGGGATTTTTACAAACACCTCTTGACCAGATTCACGTTTGGTTAAGACCGAACAATAGCAGATACTTTACGTGAAGACCTACGTACTTTTATGCTAACATTTCGCCGTTTACAAGATACCTACAAGACATATGGCACAGTCAGGGAGGCCGAAGAAACAGTTAACGATATGTACAGAATATTGCGGCCACGTTGGTGCGATATACATGCAGATATTCAGGGGAAAAATCCGAACACGTCTGTCATTTGGTGTGTTATGTTTTAACAGTTGCAGTACGACTAAGCGAATATTTAAGGTGGCGTGTGGGAAATGTGACATAGCACGTGTAGGCCTACCGTTGTACACATTATGCACCAAAGCTGATGACTAAAGTGTATAATTATACGGCGTCAAGCGGTGAAGTCCCGGGATTAATGCTATGGCGCAAGTATGGTATGTCACATAAACCAATCGTGTCCCGTTTCTCTTCATGTTGTGACCGCCAGTGATAAGCGAAAAGGAAGTGCTGGTTCTGTCAGTACATGCGTAGCAGCCCCACGAGGAAGTTGTGTTTTTTGTCATGAGGCAGCGAGCGAACATCAGGTTTGGTTTCGGAACCGGCAAAATACCTAGAGAGCCTCACGAAACTCTTGAAGCTGTTTATGAAAATGAAGCTAGTTCTCTTTTGTGTCTTTGATTGGTTTAAAAGATTCAGAGAGTGATGTGAGAAACCTCAAGATGATGAAAGATGTGGGCAGTTGCCGACTACTTTAAATCTGAAAAAAAGGTTAGAAATTTCGTGAACTGGTGGTCATAGACCGTCAATAACCCTAAAATTGGAAGATCAGTTGCACCGTTACCGCACAACGATTCGTTAGGTGTTTCCTGAAGGTTTGGGTAAGAGGAAGATATGCACGAAGCCTGTTTCACACACGCTCACGGTTGAGCACAAGGAGCACAATGTCTCAACTTGTGCAGATTTCATCCTGACCTGTCAGACCAATTGACACTCTTTCTGTTGTGAACCTCTAACAAACCGTTAGAGCATGTAGTAAAGAATAAAATCTTCACTTGGGCGCAGAAAGTTTCGCGTGCAAAAGTCGTGGATCAAAATGATGTGGATTACATTTTGTGATCCAAAAACACTTTGTGCCTGAAGGAAAAACTGTCAACAGTGAATTCTGTGTGCAAGTGCCGGAAAGGCTATTGAAGTGGATTTCGAGATTGGGGCCATGATTTCGAGGCAAAGGCAGTTGGTTCCTTCCTTTTGCGCGACGATGCCCCTGCCTATTCTGCCATAACAGTGAAGCGCCTCCTGGTGAATCGCAGCGTGGTGGAGATACGCCGACCACCTTAGTCACTTCTGTATTCCCTAAGGTGAAAGTCGCCCTCATAAGTAGAAGGCTGCAGGATGTCGAGGACGTGAAAAAGAACGTAACAACCGATTTGCAGTTCTTTGGACACCTTTGATGATGTAAAATATGTGTTATAGTCAAGGGGGATTACTATGGAGGAAAACTAAAACCAGATTTATTGTTTGACCTCCTATGTTTATTGTTTCCACTAGCATCACCACAAAAATCGAAGCATTCGATAATTTCTTCATAGAACTTCCTGTTAAAATACCTTACGCTTAATCGTAATCTAAAAATATTAGAGCTGAACCCTTTACAACGCCGTGATGTAAACAATTAATTTCACCAACCCTTTTGAAGGTGGTATTTGTTGAATCGGAACACAGACTGCACTTTCTGTAATCCATAAATGAGGAGAAAACGCCATGTAAAGCGCTCAAAATGAAAGTGCAGGTCCGCACCTTCTGTGTGCATGATTCATATCATTTGAGACCCAGACCGACATACAAGTCATGTCCTGGTTCAGATTCTTGAGTTTGTTCATTATCTTTGCACTATCAACAGGATGAAATTGTTTAGGCTGATGCTGTGCCTTATCTAAGGAAATGAGTACAGAGTTGCCACTGAGTCACGTCCGCATTGAGAGTGCCTGGAACATACACATCTGCTTTGTACACATTGCAAGTCTGAAGGCCAGAAATAGAAATTGTCAAATTTCGCCTCCCTTATACCCTACCGCAGACCATCTGTGTCTGACGGGTTGAGGGTTAGGCAGTTCGTAACAGAAGTCCTTCCTCATTCGCGAAAACACATTTGAATGTGGCCTTCCGTTGATCCTGTTTTACTATTACGAGGATCGGTCAGAAAATAAGTTTCCAATGCGTTTTGGGCGTTAATTTTATCCATAAAAGAGCGGTTCATAATTGTACCGCTATCGCACAACTTTTCACACGGTCCCCGCCACAATTCAGGCATTTATCATATCCTACGTAATACAATTCTTGAATCGTTTATGCATTAAACATCTGAAGGAAAGTAACATCACAGATTCTTCCGAGTAGCCTACATTTGGTTCAAAACAGTTGTCTTGGGAACGATAGACATTTCGGTCCGCCTTCCCACTTCGCTAAACTGGGTTCACTTCTCGGTCGATCTTTGGCTGCACAAAGGACTGAATGCGTGTTAAAATCCCTACTTTCCCGTCCTGTCCTTGATTTCACGTGTTCAATGTTCACTTACCTCTGCTGACACAAACACCGGCAGTTCATGCCAAAGTTTCAACAGCATTTTTTTAAAAGGAGAAATAAATAATTCGGACGAATCGAGTGAAGACGAAACAAATACAATTCAAGATTTTGGGTTCTGACAGTGGTGCTCACGAAGATTCAATTCGTCTGGGATGCCACACCTTGTTAACTGGTAAATAATTGCCGGCGTTTCGTAGAAGCGTAGTGCATCCATTCTTCTTGGACTGCCTGACCCTGAAGATAGAGGCACTGCGCTTCCCAGAGCTTCGGTAACTACTGACTCACATGGTAGCCGAAATGTATGAAGATATGGCTAATATTGAGGCATGTTCTGGACAGAATAAGCGTTATATGTAGTGTGTAATATTTACAAATAAGGAAACATTAAGCCACTCTTTTTGTTCCATATTTGAGCCAGTGGATTTCATATTTACTTCGCCGTGATATGGGCGTAGGGATTCACTTTCTATCGTTTATCTCGTGAAGTGGTCACATGCCAGAAATGAAAACCTACACCCTGATATAGGATACCCCCCTCCTACGAAACTGATGCTAGGTCTCCGTAACGTGGTATGATAACTGGAACACTGTGCGCCGTGTGGGTTACATAGTCCCAAGGAGGCTGTTCGAAGTAGTGCAGATATTAGACCATAAACGTTACAAACACCGCAGTGTACAGCATAGAGGGAACTGGGAGACGGACGGTTGTTAGTTATTGTGCTTCCAAATAATTTTTCATATGGATAGTCTGGATTTCGTTCAAACGTGCATTTGTTCGATCAGCGAAACTTCTCTATGGTTTTCGATTAAATGTGTAAATCGTTTGGGAGGGCGTGGACTGGATTCATATGGCCCAGGATAGGGACAAGCGAACGCGGTGATGAACCTTCGGGTTCAATAAAATTCGGGGAATTTCTTGAATAGCTGAGGAACTATTAACCTTCAAGAAGGACTCTGATCCATGGAATTAGTTAGTTACTCAGTCAGTCAGTTAATGGGACTGTGCACAAAAACTTGTAGGGCGACCTAATTTTTGTTTACGTCGGTGAAAGTAAATCCCACTGTCTTGACGAGATCTAAGATCATATATTTTCTAAAAGGCTCGTTTTGCAAACGATTTTGACATAATAACAATTATATAAGTTATATTTCATCAAGATTTACTACAGTTTTTATTTGAGACCTTGTCGATGCTTGTTCATTTAAAATAATGTAAAGTTAAAGGTAAAGATGTCCCTGTGCATACCATGAAGGCATATTTATAAGTCGAAGTGTAGCTCCACTCCTCGCACTTTGAACGTACAATAAGATTGTTCAACATTATTCTTAGACGCTGTCGAACGTAAGACGCGCCCCTGCTTCAGGGATTTCAAAATGTGTAAAACAGTGCTCCTTAGAATTGAGTAAATACGGTAGTAACTGATTTTTAAAATCAAAACAAACTCTGCTGACAACCAATTAGTCAAGAATTAAGAATAACGAAATTTTCTTAAAACGTAAATTAGGATTCGTGAACGAAGACTGACTGGCATTAAAGTTAACTTAATTGCGTATTTCCCAATTAAAATTGAAGGCGGTGAACCGAAAGTAGTAACAAAAATTTGAGTCACACAACGCGTATTCTTTCGGAGCGTGGATACCGCGTTGGTGTGGGTGGCGGGGTGAGTGGTGGTGTGTGTGCCAGAAATCAGCAACATAAACGACTGCTGTTTGTAGTCTTGCTTAGTCACATCTCGGTTTTTGTCAATTCATGTCCTCGTGGAAACTGATCCTGTGGGGGAGGAGAGGGGGGTCTGCATTTCTTACGGCGTGCCGAGATGTGCTGTATTTCAGCGTCCAACTGGAGTTTGCGTCAAGTGCAGATATGTTATCGGACTGGCAGCGCATGACGATGCGTGTGTTCCGGGTACAAGGTCAGAGATCGTCATGGAAAACCACTTCCTCCAAACTCAACCTTGTATGTACTTTACTTAGCAAAATGAGAGGAACTTCTTTTGATTCTGTTTTTCATACGTCATCATCCGCACTGCCCCGCCCCCCATAGTTCATTCAAGTTGTGGCGGAGGCCGCTCTCACTCAGGACGCTACTTGCGATACGATTTCGATTCGATGACGATACATGTGACACGATACGGGCTTCGCACACAGTGGAGGCGATCCACTCAGATAGTATGCACTGCTTCAACATGAACGTGTCATACATTGTATCAGAAACAATATCTGAGTACCCATGACAGGAAGCCTACATTACGTTTTTTAATCAGTTACAGTACATTCAGCAAAAAAAAATATCTTACCTGTTTCAGCTAATCTTTTCCCAGTGTTTTCCCACACCAGATCAATTTTGTCAATTCGCAACATTTAACTAACAAAACACACAATATTGTTTCATAGATATTTATATTATAGTATCACACTGAATATTCCTACATGTTTCGATCCACAAGGGATCATCATCAGGGAACCAAACCAAAGCAATACCGCATAAAACCAAATTAGCCACTTTTATGCACAGTTGACATGGTGTAAAAGAGTCAAACGGTTAGAATGTATACAGTTCTTTGTATAATAGTTGTATACGTTTACTGGGTCTTGATATACAGTACCCCGGAGGCAGCCTACGTACTTAACGAAAGTTAACACAGTACTGTGTTACACGTTCTGACCATCTAAACACAGGACGGCATTAAGAAACAAGAAGAGAAACTTTCTGTGCTGATCGACTTTACCTCTTCAGTGTGATTGAAATACCCCCATTTTTTTAGGTTTTGGTATTGATGAATAAAATGCAAGTGCAGTAGGAAGG
This sequence comes from Reticulitermes speratus, assembly GCA_021186555.1. Taxonomy (NCBI): domain Eukaryota; kingdom Metazoa; phylum Arthropoda; class Insecta; order Blattodea; family Rhinotermitidae; genus Reticulitermes; species Reticulitermes speratus. The sequence goes on along the minus strand of JAJKFL010000003.1, from coordinate 29,691,122 downwards.
CAGAAGATAGTGTTGTCTTTGGTGAGGGTTCTTCGGGCACGTGTGACATAGGAAAGTAAGTTTAAATGTAAATTAATGCAGCCGCTATCTCTTATTATACAAGTATCACATGTTATTCTGAAGCGATAAGGCGGGAAGTGCAACTTACCCTGCTGTTATAAGCACTGCACTGCTGATGCGGCAGTGACAGTGAAGGAACAACCGCCCGACGTATGAAACTGGCGTAGAGATGGTGACTATTGCGCAGTGCGTCTGTGCATAACCCGCATTTCTTATTGTGATCGCAATAGTCCCGCCCTACCCCATGTGTCTTCCGTACGTTTGTCTGCACTAGACTGTAGATCAGGCCTGCTCAGTCTTTTATATGGTGCGGGCAACTTCGGAAAATTTGGTCTGCATGCGGGAAACATGAAATTCAATACACAGAATGAATACATACGTGTACGTGTAATTATATGTAATTATAATTCTACGTGTTTGTCTATACGTCATGTACAATAAGAATGTGCTGTTAATAATAGGAATAATTTGTAACAAAATGCAATTCAGAAGCCAGGCTAGGGTGTCGCTACTTTTAGCACACTTTTACACAATGAGTTAGTAAGGTAACGCATGTCTCCGTAAATAAACAGCTAGTACGTGTTGAAAATTGCTTCCATCTTCTGACTCCGTTTTGCCCGGCAGAGGGTTAAAATATGTTTTCTTATCCCAAGTGTCTCCGCGGGCAACAAGTTGCCCGCGAACTGCGGGTAGAACTGCCCTCCTATAGTGTAACGCTGCATTTTCCTTTCTGGCAGCCGCTGCCGCCCCCCCCCCCCCTCCATTTCAAAGGGAACCGTAGAGATTTTTAAATCCGAACTTAATTGACCGCTTGATAAGAAGAAACCACATTAAATTGCAAACGTAATCGAATGAACCAACTTCCATTAAACGGCTTAAAAAGGCATACAGTATCATTACTACAGTAGAAATATTCGGAAACCTAAAGGTGAGATACAGAATATGAAAATTCAAACGATATTCTCGAAAGCAAGGTGGGAAGCAAGAAAAACCATACAAATGGGCTGCCTTTAGCCAGGTCAAATTAGGACAAGCACCAAAATCTCAAAATATCATACCCTATGTTTTTGTGAACTTCTGTGCCTGAAAGGCACACTCTTCTCCGTCAGGCAAACCGGTATACCTTGGAAATACGTTACGAAGAACACTCAAAATGTGCGTCACACAATGAAAGAAAGACGGCAAAGCCATATGCTGCGTTTTCATAAATAAGTACAATAAAAAAAGGGAAAACTAACTGATAAACAAGAAGTTAGGGAAGGAAACAGCAGCTTCAATCTTGTCTGGCAATATACCATCTAAACCTTCGCCATAGACGAACAAAATGAGGAGAAAGTGAAGTGGGCGGGGCAAGGGAGGAGAGGTACCAAACATTCACATTACCTGACATATTCCGAGTACGAGCGCAGCTACCAGTAGGCAAATAGTTCCCGGCACGGCTGTATACGATTAAGGTAAGGATCAGAGCTGTAACTCAACATGTCATTTACGTGTCCAGTCATAATACGTTGTACAGCTACGGATATCGTTAATTATTACCGTAATATTACTGTTTCTAAAATGATAGCAAGCCGGATCAACTTGTGACTGTGATACACAAATATTTTTCTTTTCCATAAAAGAATTGTATCGCATCGTCAATCGTATATTAAGTGTTAATGTCACTTGTACTGCACACTGAACATCGTAACTTACGTAATTGTACGGCAAATTGATAAGGGTCCCTCTTGATAGACACATATTTTGTTCAGTCACGTAATGTACACATTTTAAATTTAAACTTAGCTGTGTGCGTTGTATACAGTTTGTAACAATCTTGTCTATTTCTGTCCTACATGTTTAGTCCAAGTTTGATCATCATCGGGGAGGTTGTAAGATTAGAAAGCAATTACTAAAAGTTTACATGAACATTTTTCAGTGTCATTTGACTAGTAACATAAACATCCATAGAGTAATCCACTTGTTAACGTGGATAGAGTCGTGTATTTTTTTTTACCATATATTAAAAATATGTTGGTGGTATTCCCACAAATGTATATTTTAATATGAATGATTTATATCAAAAATTCATTTTAAATTGAAAATTCTGTGGTAAAATTGTAATCGTGTAAGAATATCGGTATGCTGTCTGGTATAGACATAAATGAAGGTAGCGTTAAAATGTTCGTTTTCCAATATTTGCGTTCCTGGTGTAATATTTCCCCATATTGTCCCAGAGTATAAGTGCTGTGGAAAGGTGTATATGCCGTTGACGTATGCTTTCAAAGTACATGTATGTAATAGTATTCTGCGTATCCGTACGTACGTAACATTACGTAAATGAGGACAGGTGAAAATACAAATACAAGTTTAACGGTAATGAACTTTTGAGAAATTTTTTTATGAAAGTCACTACAGTACGTACAAATATATAAATACAATGAGCTTTTATTGAACATACAATTAACTTTTACATAATGAGCAATTTTTTTTTGAAAGCCACTAACCTTAATTATACACCAGGTGAGGGACCGGGCTGTGGATATTCACAAGTGTTAAAGGCAGAATGTGGAAGTGCCCCATCTTGCTGAAACCAGAAACGTCGTAACGTTGGTAAAGGTAAAGGTAAAGGTAAAGGTAAAGGTAAAGTTCTCCCTAGAACAGGTCACGAAGGCCCAGAGAGGGAGTAGAAGTATAGCTCTACTCTTTCTTTAACCTCGGCGCTAGATGGGGGTGGATGGTCAACGCCACGCCCCGGCCGCTTTACCCCCGGGAATGACCCGGTACCCATTGTACAGGAGGCTGGGTGGGCCCCAGGGCCGGTCTGGACGGTTGCGAAAAATCTCGCCCGTCGTAACGTTGCAAGGGACATATTTTCGAATTAAGTTAATTAACATTGCAGTATGTTTCTTCATTTGCAGTAGCATAAAAAGGTATGGCCCGAGTATTGTATGTATGCCACATGAGACCGTGGCGTGCAGCTCCTTCTAAATAAACATCGGTATCTTCCGTACAGTGGGTGTTCTCATGTAGCAGTAACGGCAGTTACGGTGATTTGTCGTTCGGCTAGGTGAAAAGCAGCGTTCTAATTAAACAGGGTGTCGGAACAAGTGGACGTTTGCACTAACTGCTGCTGCGTTATCCAGTCTTACGACTCTTCACGTCCGTCACGATCATCCCCGTGAAGTTGTTGCACACACGTGACTTCAGTGGCGATGGTACCTGTTTCGCTGTGGAATGCATTCGGCAGACATGCGACATATTCGCCCTTCGTAGCCAGTTTCTCGCGTTGATCTTCACCGCAGTCTTTGCTGTCACACTTGCGGTGTGATCAAGATCAGCACTTGAGCGCGAACAACCGCTTCCCTTTTTTCGTCTGCCACATGCCGAATTGCATTGCGGCATGGGCTTCTGTGCATATCGGCGTTGGAATTATTCATACATATCTGGCTTAAACCTTTACATGTAAGAGGGCCAATTCAGATTGTTCTTGTAAGAGTATAACCATTTTTACAGGCTATATATTTACAAGCCTGCCAAAAAGAAAATTATGATTCTCGGAATTTTGTTACAGTCTGTAGTTGAATTATGCACCATCTGCTGTAATTACTCTGCATTTTAACCACACGTGGTATTTATGGATGCCCTATAGTTTTCAAAATAAACAGCGATTGTTTCCTGAACACCTTTGTCTTTGTAATGAAGACTGCTTAGTGTGAGGTGGGGACTGAGTTTTTAAGTACTGTGTAGAAGAATATATCTTCAAAGCGTTTATGGTTAATTTTAGTGCAGTTAGTAAGATTATGAAACTCTTTTCATATTATTCTTCTTAGTAGGCAAGGATCTTCTTTTCTGACGGCGATAATCATAGTAAGCCTACAGGAAAGTCTTTTACGGCAAAATCCAAATTTACCTCCATTTCCTTCGGTTTGCACGCGTGCGTGATGCATTTGCAATCCAGTGTTAAAACCACATGTCTTGTCTATGGTACCAGCACTATTACTGACCAATAAACTGCTTGGTTTCCATCCCATTGCACGTACTTCCAGTCTTACGTATCTTGTGTTGTTAACAGGCCCACCGCATATTTAGATATATGTAATTATATAATCCAAAAAATAAAACCTAATTGCGTTAGCATACTGGTCTCGCACGGTCGAATGTAACAAAGCTACATGCGTGTGGCAGTGACATACATTTTGAAGGTGTGTAAACGGTTTTATGTAAGAAATTGTTCCGAATTGGTTGCCCCAACGCAGGATGAACAGTGAACAGCCTACACGCAAAAGAACTGGGGCCGATATCATGGGTCCAATTCACGGAAGCGATGAGGTGTGGCCATGTGATAGGAACGAGTTACTTAACGAGGAAACGTGCGGGTAAGAGCCTCGCAAGTTCCTGCACGCGACTGGACATTGTATTGCGTTGATGTTGTTGGCGTATCTGTAGTAATTGCGCTCGGTTATGTCACTAGACCATGGACCAGCTCCTCCCGTTATTTCGTATGTGGTGTATGACGCAGCTGTACCGCGTGGTAGCCTACTGTATACAGTCGTCCGTCGTCTGTCAATGCGTTTTCGTGTATTAACGGTCAGGCTTCAAGTTTTTAAATAAAATATTTTAATCAAATAAGCGCATCCTCTTTCAAGGAAAGAAACTCCCGCGTATAGGATCAACTGTATACCGTTTCACGTTACTGACTGTGCCACGAAATGCATGGATCTGTCGGAAGTAGTGTAAAATACAATGCCGTGTATTTACATGATTCTAACATTAATGCTGCTGTATGTCCTGTTTTCTGTACCCATGCCTAGTATTGCTGTTTCCACGTGAAAAAACGAGTTGATCTTTTTGAACCAGAAACATTACTCTCCTTAGAAATATAGACGATTTTCTATGCAGGGAAGTTTATTTTAACATAACATTTGAGTACAATTTGAAATTAAGGTCTGTGTATATCTCGTAATAATTAACACATCTGTGTGTTGGTACTGTCGTGATAGTGTCTTAGCAAAGTTTCATTCTTAACAAGGACTGATTCTAATAACCACAAAACGATAACTTTGGGATGTCAACGAATATCTTGTCGGAAAGTATGAAGTGAACTATTGAAAATCATTCGGACGAATTTGTGGCCTACATTTCAGCTTCCATTTCATTTGAGGTATGTGTCCCTATGACCGTCAAGGTATATACTAATCATAGTAGCTTGCAGATCCTAATTTTGTCGAGCCACCGGTAATGCTGCGTTTGAGCATCGGCTTGCTAGATTCGTCTTAAACGTGCGTCTAGATTATTAGTGCTTGGGCTCGTGCTCATTCACCTTATACTGTTTGTCTGTGGACGGTTTCACGAACCCGACCCCAAGCAGCGTGATTCAATCGTGCCTTGGACTTGAGTGGCTCGGCAGCGCGGCAGTACTAAGAAGCTCACTAAGACTCACTGCTTTTTAGACGGCGTTCCAGCTCGCGCTTTGGGCTATGCTGTCTGATCGTCTGTGCCGGAGCATTGCGCGTTTGTAGCTTTTCTTTGTGTATGTTTTGGCAAGTTTACACTGTAGTTGTAATGGAGTGAACAAATAATGTAGTTTTAAATTTCATTGATGATTACAAGGAACGCCAAGTGTTGTGGGATATTCCCCCTAAATATTATAAAGTTATTCCGAAAGAGAACGGTGTGTGGGTAGAAATATCAAAGAAAATTAATGTTAATGTGGCAGAGCTTAAAATAAAAATTAATTGTCTGTTTGGATCGTCTTAGAAGGTGCGACAAAGAGTTCATAACAAAAAATCAGAAACTGGATTAGATTATTATCAACAGCCCTCATTATTGTGAGAGCTTCCTCCGCCATACTGTGCACAGATCACAAGGCCACGGAGAACCTTGGGCACGAAAATATTTGAAAGCATATCTGAAACCACTGAGTGAACAGTCTGTACACAGATATGACAGGCAGGAGCGCGATAGTCCGGACGCAACTTTACGTGCAGTAGTGTGCTACACAAATACAATATACCGGTTACGCACTCAGAATTTTTTCTTGCGTTATGGGGTGGGGGGGGGGCTTACCCTGAGGCTATATATAATTTGTTTTATTTTAAAAATTATGTTTTAAAAATTGTGTAAGTAAAACTGTAACATAACATTGTTGAGAACTGCATTTGTATATGTGTACAAATATAACTACATGTTCCATGACTCACCTAATGTACATCACAAGGTCTAATATTCTTGGTTTAATTTCATCTGTGACGTAGTAAGTTTTTTATTTTATTCTTAAGCGTTCTAATGCACTAGTCATCAGCCGATTTCAGTGGCTGATTTCGGCTGAAGGGCAAACCACGTAAAACATTTTACACCATCGTGTCTACAAAAACTGTGTTTTCTAAATTTAGATTTCGGGGGGCTGACGGGCTGCAGCCCCTGCCCCCCTTGGGTACGCCCTGCACTGCACTAAAGCGTTTTCCTGACGGACTCGCGAGGTAATTTTCCACATTACAGTTTGTTCGCAAGGTGTGTCATTAGTATGTTTGTCACATGTCCTGCAAAGTGAATAAGACGTTCTCGGACGTGTACGTCTTGCACACAGGTCTGCAGGATGTGATATTTTTTATGATCATGTTCGTTTTTGCCAACAGCCCTGCAAAGTGTGCCATTGCTGTAGCCGTGTTTGCTTTTACCAGCAGCCTTGAGCGTCCATAACCAGACATTTGTGAATGTTAAGCGTTAGCACAAACATGCCACTTGCAGGCCTGTAACTGCTTGTTGTTATTAAGAGTTGTGCGAACTGTACCATTTGTAAGTTTCTGTTTATTTTTGTCAACAGTCCTGCAAAGTGTGCAACAAGACATTTGCGAACGTCTACCGCCTGCAGCGCCACATGATAAGCCACGACGAGAGCGCTGTGTTGCGGAAGTTCAAGTGTCCGGAGTGCGAGAAGGCTTTCAAATTCAAGCATCACCTCAAAGTAGGTCTATCAGTGCTTGTTCATGGGCTGTAGTTGCATCTGCCTGAAGGGAAATTGCAAGTCTCCCACATTTAAAATTAATTTAGGTGTATCTAATATAGCTGAATTCGTTATGATGACAGACTACGGGCTGGATGTTGGGGTTCGATTGCCGACGGGGAGAGTTTTTTTCTATTGTCAACCAGTGCACCCAGACGGAATTTGATGGTCTTCCATCCTGCTACCTGTAGGTACCGGGGGTTCTTTCCAGGAGGTTAAAGCGGACGGATTGTGAAGCTGACCTCCATGTAGCTCCAAGCTCTAGAACAGTGGTTTTGAAACTTCCTGTCCGCGATGCGAAATGCCAAAGCACATTTACCTTCCGGCCTAAATAGTGCCAGTACCTCATCAGCATTCCAACAAATATCCACAGTGTCTTCCTCTTTATGTTTTTGAACCGGTTGATGGGATATGCCTGACTGGCATTAACAGTCTGTACGTGTGACATCCCGTTGTGTGTCAGTGATATAAATAAAGAAATGAATATCGGTTGTGTTGAGACTGATACTCATTTCTGTATTTATATCATTGACACACAACAGGATGTCACACGTAAAAAAAAATCCACATATTTATCGCACATTTAGACTCAGATTATATTGGCATGGTTTGTACTATCTGCATGCACACTTGCAATGATTTAAGCCATCTAGTTCGGTAGATTATTTTGGTAGGTCACAGCTCGTTGGAAAGTTCGACCCAAGTTTGGGTTTGGGAATTCCTGCTCTAGAGTGTGGAGCGTTACTTCCACCACCCTTGTACCCCTCATGGTGTGGTGCTAAGGCACAGGGCCAGTTGTCCTTTTATATTAATGATAGGCCTATATAAGCTGCAGAATAAATGCTTGTCTTACTGTTACTCATTCACTGCTTTCAAGAGTAGCGCATTCCAGTGGAGTGATTCCACAGCTGGTTCTACACCACTTTCGTACAAGGGTGATGAATCCCTGCCTTTACTACTGGCTGCCACCACCACAGATCTGAGACAGTTGTATGAAATGCAGTGCTGCATTATTTATTTTAAATGGACTACTGAAGTGCAGCATGGTGACTGCAGTAACATTATACACATTCCTAAAATATTCCAGTGAGTTGTGATTTTGAAAAGAGCAATATTCAGCTTGAAACTGTGCATCAAATACATGCTCCAACCAGAATTTACATTATTGCTTCATGTATTGTATGTTATTCTTACAAAAGGGTCTCAGATTATTTTCTTTTCCCTGCAGTCCTAGCCGAACTTACAGGGATATACTTGTACACTTAAGACAACAATTAATTGTGTGTCCTTGAAATTATTCACATTAGTGTGACTAAGCTCACCCTTTTGCATATGGCATACAGCCATTTATGTTTAAATGAAATGCCTTCTCTGCTCTTCTGTGTTGCATTAAGTATGAGATGAGGAAGGTCAATGAATTGGAGAAAACATGAACTCTACTTGTCTATATGAGTGTTCAACTGTTTTGTAAGATTTAATTTTCTGTTTTTTTTTGTACTTTATGCTTTTACGTTGCTTGTGTTCCCATATCTTTAGAGAAATTACAGACATATATGTTACAAAACCTCACTCTGCCCTCATGCCATTTTCCTTCATAACTTACTTAATATTTGCCTGGTACATGAAGACGCATGTGCCAGTATCTGAGATGTGAGATTTGAGGTTCTCACAGCTCTGCTCTGCATGGCTTACTCTTCTATGCTGAAGATGTATGCGGTATGTTCTTTGGCAGTTTGGTAAATTCCAACCATGCTCTACAGCATGACATCGCATAAGATAGTACTCTTAATACATACATACCAACATGTCCTAGTCTGTACAGTGTAATGTATTTTTCTTATGAATTGTGAATTTGAAAAAAAAACACCTCAGTAAAGCTCTTACAGACTAGAATAGAGTACAACATTCAGTTCAGTCCTACATATAGACTGCTTCTATATTTGACTTTTCAGTGGTAATGATTTTATATTATAGTATTAATTTGTGGGCATTCTGTGTGTATGTAAATGCACAAGGCAGACATGTTTGTGGGTTGTCTATTTGAATTTTCCGTATTATATAAAGTCTATTGCCGTAAACCCAAAATCGATGTTTGTGTTGTGTTTTGAAAAATACATGTCCATGCATGCAAGAAAAGCTCCAGGTATGAATCATGGGGAGAATATTATGGATGTGACCAATTGCTGGTGCCTTGTGTTTTGTAGCCTAGGTTGTATTTGTTGATAAATTGTTCCTTCTTTTAAATGATGTGCAAGAAGGTATTAAAGATTATTTATTTTCTGTAAGGTAAACATAGGCCATGTGTAAGGGAAATAAACAATTTTTTCTAGTGCTAGCCACACAGTGAATTCAGTTGCGAAGACTTGGACTTGTATTCTGTTCCCAGGAATGGGATGTATCTTGCATCTTGGAAAATGAGGTCATGTACGCACGAATGCTAGGCTTTTTTGTAATAAATAAACATAAAAGTAACTGTATTAAAATCTTTCCCCATTGCTGGTACCATGTACTGTGAATGCAGTGTTTATTCTTAATATTTATTTTCTTAATACCACAATAAATATATTGGCAAAATTATTTGCATTATAGTTTTGTATGTGTGTGAGCTTTAGTTCACTGTATACCATAATTAGGCTCACAATAACATTAACATGCAAGTCTGCTATGGCCGCAGATGTGTGTTCTGTTAAGCAAATGAGAAATCTCTTTGTGTAAAAGCATGCTGGGCTTCTAATTGTTTGTCAGTTGGAATGCATCTAAAGTGTGAAATCTTTGGATTAAGGGAGACACAGTTCTTACTAGCCACCATGACCTTGGTAACTGTGATTTTGAAAGCAGTTCTTCTATTTATTTAATCAGAAATCTGAGGAAGAGATTTCAACTAATGAGATCTATGGAGCAGGAAATTGTCTAAAACTACAAATTGTAATTTTGGGCTTCAGAAACATTCAGATCCAATGATTTCACACTTCAATATGTAGGGGAGACTATGAATGCATGTAGACTATAAAACAAATGTGACAGGATGCAGGGGAAGCCGATAATTTCATTCATTATCAAACAGGTAATTGAATCAACAGTTTATCTTCTGGTCATGGTAAATTTTAGCCCATTATTTTGTTTTTTATGTTTTTATTATCGTTTTCGGAAGTCAAACTTATACTTGTATGTTGCTGAAAATGGGAATAAAATTATTATAAGAGTTGCTGATAACTGGAATAATTGCTTGGACTTGCGCCAACATCCATGTTTAAAAGGAATTAAGAACACTACGTTTTGGTAACAGGATTAGTCCCCATCCTTTGGTAAAGAAAAAGTGAAACACTTACTTATTTGGGCCCATTAGGCAAAGCTATTCTAAACCTGTTGGCAACCCACGTCACTTCAGCTATGTGCCGAACATCTGGTAACATGAACAGAATGTAATAGAATTTACCATAAACATTGTATCGGGCATGCAATGGTCATTTGGATTCCTACAGAATTTTATTACACAACCGTTATAGACCCAGTATTCACCACTTGTTAGAAAACTTCAACAGTTGATAATTTGAATGGCTAAGGGTCTTATCACATACTTTTCCTCATGAGGTGCAAATCTCAGGATATCTTTCTTATAGGCCTGTGTCCAGAAGCCCTTATAATAGTTGGCAGTCTTCAAAAATCATTCAGCATGTCAGAAGAACACACCTGACACGTCAGATACATTGGAACAAGAAGGCTGTCCAAATACAACAAACAGAGAACTGTCTCAGGGAGTTGGTTAGTTCTTCAGACCAACAGGTTATGTTCTCAGACATGGGAAGTTATTTTGTCATTTATTTCAGAAGCAGAAAACATTTCATGTCTGGAATTTCACATGATTAAATTCCAAACAGAACGAAAGGTTGGTAAGATCTGTTTCTGAATCTAACAATTTTGTACTGCATCTGTCAAAACATATATTTGCAAAAAAATGAGGAAGCTCTTCTTCAGAATGGTCTGAATTTTGCTGTACTGTATCCACATTCTAACATGGTTATGGTATTTGCAGTTGAGTTTGTTGTTCCAAAATGGTTGTTTTATTGGGTATGAAGTTCATATGGGAAATCAGATGTTTCTGTAAGCCCCATAATGTGTGCCATTGGCTCACCATCTTAGGCCTTGCTGGATCCCTGCATGAAATGCTCAGTTCACTAGTTGGTGAATCAGCATCCTTTGCAAGAGAAATTCACAACATCGTCATTCACTTTGGTGAAATCATGCAACAGTCAGAGTACAGATACTCTAGTGAGTTCTGATTTGGTATCACCAACATGCCTGTCAAGGTAGTCCTAGAGGTTATTGAGAATGCCCCCACAGTGATAATTCACTGGCAAAACGATCTGTATTGTAGGTTGAAGCTGTCATGGATTTATTAGAACTTTGAGAACTACATACTTAAATGGGGACAATATGTTGTTCCAACAGAAGAGGGATTGGCTATGCGAAGCTCCCATAGCCAATGCATCCAGTTGTCAGTAACATCTTCATGGAGCATTTTGAGGAATTCGCTCATGACACTGTGAACCACAAACCATCACTGTGGCTCTGATATGGATAACACATTTGTGGTCTAGCAATATAGCCCTAATAGGTAACAGGATTTTTGAAATTACATCAATATGTGGCAGTTTACCATGGAAATGGAGTTGGGCAGCAGGATACATTTTGGACGTTGTGGTCAGCAGGAAAGGAGGTCCACTGACCACAAAGGTTTACAGAAGAGTTGCTCACACTGGCCACAATGATTTACAGAATAGCTGCTCACTCTGGCCACAGTCTTAACTTCCAATCTAATTGCCTACCCCACGTAAAAAGTAGAGTTATTTAGAGCTTACATAATGGAGATATTATCATATGCCAAGAGCACCAAGACTTGTTGAATGAAGTTGATAACCTCAGACGTGATCTTCAACTCAGCACTTGTCTCTTACAAGTCACTGATTCAGTTCACAGCAGTTCTATGAGAAGTAGTGTTCTGAAGAATCAGGAAAAGCCCCTTGATTCGGTTCTTATACCCTACATGGCAGGAATTTCCAAGAAGAGTAAACACATCAGGAATCATTACAACATAGAACAACCTTCAAAACAAAGCATACTCTTAGGAGTTTGCTCATGAGAACCAGACCAAAAGGTAATTCACAACAGACAGCACCCTGTGCATATAGCATTCCATGTGAATGTGGCAGAAGCTAGGCTGGTGAAACAGGCAGATAGCTAGTTGTGCGGCTGTGGGAATGCAGGCACAATTTGAAAGAGGGCCATCTGGAAAAATCTGAACTGAACCTAACATGCTTATGAAGAGGGTCATCAGACAGGTTGGAGTGAAGCCAGCCTTCTCCAAACTGAAACTAGTAGTGGCTATAAGAAATAAACAGTTGGCTTACATGGCCCGTTCGACAAATCCTGCCAGCCAATGAAATTCAGAAATGTCACCCATTTGGATCCCCCTGATCAACAAGGAGGTTAGCAAGTAATGATATTCTGCCTTGTTGGCAGTTTCAGTTTCATGTCATAGATTGTGCCAGCAGTAGGCAAATTTGGCGCTAGTAGTTATATCTACGTTTCATTAGAATTAGATTGTGGGGGAGGGGGGGACTGAATTCTTGTGATCGTGTTGTTTAATTTGACTTTGTTGTCTGTTTTGTTTATATGTCTCAGTAGCCAGGGACACAACTTTTATGATAATTTCTGTTAACCAACTGTAATGTGGATTGCTCTGAGGTTTAGTATAGCTTGAACCTGTTGGGCGCAACGGAGTAGATGTTTCACTCACTTTTCTACCTGGGAACAAGCACCACTACTAGTCCCCAAAAGTGTGTGTTTTAAGTTTTTTAAATTTTATTTTAAATATGGATAAAGGAGAAAATCCACACATCCTCAGAATCAGTAGGAAAATGGGAAATAATATAGCTATATGGTTGATCAATGCCAGTTTCCAGGCACTTGCTTCATAATGTACTGTTTGTAATGAATGGTCAGCGTGATGCAGGTTGGTCCTTGTTTCATTTCAGACCATCGGGGTGTGCAGAATGTTCTGTCAAGATGGCTGTATTTAGGCCCGCTAATATAAGCAATACTGATTTCAGAACTTTAGTGCAAAATTGTTACATTTGGAGAGCACATACTTGATCCTTATCTCTTAACCACATCTTGACACTAGTTTCATGGTTATATCTTCTGACCTAAGAACTGTACCATGAAATCCTGATTCATGCTTCTTTGTGTCCATCATTATCTTAAAACTGTTAAAGAGAACAGCTGGGCTGATCTTTTTCATACCAGAAGTAGTGGTGTTTTCTAACCAAAAAATGACATTCCCTTTGTACTAGAATCTAGCTCTTACTTCAAGGCTCCCCCTGTATTTAATGTCTGATAGAATTATCCAGGAGTTAATGCAGTCAACATCAGGTTTGAGGCCAGGGGTGAGTGAAGTACAGCACAGTGGCTGAAAGTTAACCAATGAAAAAAGTTACATCTGGTCCCTGGTGATTTAAGGGATTATTAGTAACATGTCCCTCTATCAGTTTATTTATAGTAATTTTTGTATGTAATGTGAAAGTATTGTAATCACAGTACATGAAAAAGTAAATATGCAGAAATTTCTAATTTGATGAAAATGCATGTTTTGTGTTTCTAACAAATGCATTTCCTGTGTTTATGCACTCAAATCCATAATTGGCTCTGAGAAAGTCAAGTAGGGCCTACTCCATGTTTCATTTAATTCATGCCTTCATGTCCAGAAAACGCAATCAAAGTTTTGATAGCTTTAATTAGTTGTCAATAATAATAATGTTTATGGCTGTTGGTACCTTCAAAGTACATTTAGTTGTTCAAGTAATTTATAACTATTTTACAAATATTTAAGTGCACTGTTTTTCTCGTGAGGCTCCCTGGCTTGTGGTTGCTTTGAGATACAGGGATGCTATTTTGTAATTTTGCCAGGACATGGCACACTGCATTGGTTGTACTTGGTGCACTGCACCAATGAGGGATAATGCAGACTTTAGTTACTGGCCCATGTGCAGTACCTGTTTTACGTTTTTCTCAGTATTAACTGTGTCTGTATGAAACATAATCTGTGCACTTGGGGCACACCTCTAAAATGGAAAACCAGACCTGCAGTGATTGCAGGACATGTCTTCAAGATAGTGAAGGTTAACTGTTCTGAACATCTCGGTGTGTCCTAGATTTGAAAAGTCGTTGTGTGGTCCCATGGTTGAAGGCAGTGAGTTTAAATGACCATTCTGACTAGATGAAGTGAATCCCAGTTGTCATCTTAAACGCTGTTGAATTTTTGACATTGTAGTAAAATGCATGTCATTAATACAGACAAACTGCTGTGAGCAACTTGCAGCTTGTCACCAACTCACCAGGGAGTTTGGACATTCAGATATGTTACTACTGCCACTGTCTTGAAGAGTTTTGGACTAAAATGGCATTTTGATTAGTAGATTCGTGCAATTCTCATGAAGGAATGTTGCCTACATATGCCTCATATCATTTTATATGTGTGTTGTTAGCAGGCATTTATAAAGTTGAGTTTGTTGAAACCCTTGCTGTCCTTTGTTATTGAGTATGATTGGGAGTCCTGTGCTTTAATATGCTTTGCAGTTTATGAGTATGTCACCATTGCTGTTTTGTGAATGATTGTGTGTTGCTTTCACTTTGTTTTTTGATGCTGCTGCTATTGCATGCTTTTGTTTGTTGTGTTATTTAGCAAGTTGTGTTTTGTGCCTGCCTGTCTGCATAAATTCACTTTGCTCACGGGAGATTTCATCACGAGGCCGCATGCTGAAAATGGGGAGATTTACCCATGTGAGTGCATGAATTGTTATACATTGTTGCCTGAATACTGCTGCTAGTAATTGTGACAGTTTGATAAATATCAAAAGGTATCTGCTAAAAAGTTAGTCATTTATTGAAGGAAGCTTCAACAAATACTGGTAAGTCTCATTGTGGTGAGTGCAGTATTTTACACATTTTTATGACTTTTACAGGTTGTAACCATGTGAACTTTTCTGTTGTTCACACAAAACTAGTCTTAAATTTAGCTACTTCTTTGAACAGGTAAAAAGATGATTCAGTAAGTATGAAAGGAAGCCCCTGAGTTCAGAAGGCCCTACTTAACACACATCTGTACATACACACATAGTTACCTGCCCTGATATTATAATTAAATTATATGAATATTACTTCATTAGATGAACCAGTCATCACTCTCAGAAATAACATGCACAACGTTACAATGCCTGAAAAATACTTCAGGGGATTTGTGCAATGCAGGTCTGCCTTTGAGTATCCACAGAACAGTTTCCTTGGCCTCCTTATCCACATCTAATGGAACTCATTTCACACCTTTCCAGTAAGCAAAACAATGCCATAATTTACAGTGTTGTCTTTTGAGTGGAAACATTGCAGTGTCTGGTTTGTGGTTACAGACAATTCAGGTGAACATGCTGCCGTTATTTTTCCTATAAAACCTGTCACTTTCCTTAACTTGGCTCACTTCTACTCTGAAGATGAATGCATCATGTTCATATGAAACATTAGTAACCACCACACAGGCTACATGATGTCACATCTCAGAAGACAATAATCTAAATTTATAGTATCAGCATTGTGTTGTAATATTAAAGCAGAACATATTTTTATTTTACTAACGTAACTATCTAAATACACAACAATTGATAAGAGGTGTTGTTATTTACCTGGTTTTCTCAACATGTTTCAATAATTTCATGATAATTGTCAGGGGATTTCATTACTTATTGTTCAGTTTCTCTTTATTTCTGCCTGATTTTGTTACTTGTATTACAGATGAATTGCTTTCTACTGTTATTCATGACAAATGCAACAATTTTCAGTTTAATTATATGCTAAATTGGCTATTGTGGGCTGTCTTTAGGGGCCCTCACTGTTTATGTAAAATTGTGTTTATGAGAAACTGAATTTAAGTTATGAATAACATACCTACAAATAAATGATTCTGAATGGAGCCTGTTTGTAACATGTGGACTTTATGGATTTTTAATTGGCTAAGCTTCATGCAACTTTTTAGACATCTGAAAACGCATAGTATTACATTAGAATTGATATATAAAAGTGTTGTGCTCATACTATTAATATTTGAAGAGGATGAGATTTGACATTAGGGTCAGTTAATAGTATTACACTGCTGCTATAATTTACAGCATGACAATTTATTACTGCAGGGCAGTGGAAACTTTGGACAAGGGGTCAAATGTAGAAGCATGGAAACACTGGGGATTAAACATAGGACTTTCATCTAATACAGTATGATGCAAACAAATAAAAGTTTACTTCTTTCAAGCGTAGCTATTGTATATTTCCTGTTCCTTGAGAACAGTTAGTATAACATTTGTATGAACTTAATATCCAGCACTCAGGAATGTATGTTCAGTTTCCACACTAATGCCTATTTTATTCAAATAGAAAATTATGGTGAAGATACTGATGCATATATATATTGACTAAATAATTTCTGATTTATCCAAATTCCATAATTTCCTTTGTTCAGAAGATTGATGTCAAGAGTGCTGTAGTGATTAACAAAGATTATGTCCTTACAATACATTGACTAACCTAGATGTGTATGGCCCTTGATCTGTGCTTTGTATGCTGCTGCACCGCTGTATGTGTGGGTGACTTAACATGGCTGTTTTACTTCTCACAGGAGCATATCCGGATTCATAGTGGAGAGAAGCCATTTGAGTGTGCCAATTGTGGCAAGAGATTCTCACACTCAGGATCGTATTCGAGTCACATGACCTCCAAGAAGTGCCTCGTTATGAACCTCAAAGTGGGCCGCGGAGGTCGTGGTGGGCCCAATTCCCTCCTAGACAAATGTCCACCTCATCACAGGGGTGCAGGAGCTGCATCCAAACGTTCTCTAACAAATAACAGTCCTTTAAATAGTAATGCTTCCAATGCTACAACAAATTCCAGTATGAACAACAGCTCCTTCCCACCGATGCTTCCAAAGTATGGTGATGCCTTCCTCTCTGCAGTCACTCCACGGGTACCTTCAAGGTATCACACTTCGACATCACATCCTCACCCTGCAGCTCCCAACTTACATCCTTTCTATATGGCTGTAGCCCCTACAATGCACCTAAATCCACACCCCAACTCAGGGATCAACCCTTATAAACTTCCTGCATCCCTTAGTCATCTCTTGGAGCACCTTACTGCATCTTCACCGCCTCATCAACCAAGAATCTGTGTTGCTGAGGGTGACAGGAAAATGGAGGAAGCAGTGGAAGAGGAGAAAGAGAATGAAGTAGACAATGATACCCAAAACCAGGAGAAGAAAGATGATGCAGGTAAAGGAATTTAATTGAGTGGTTCTCAGATTAATTGTCACTAAGATTATAATTTTAAGCAGATTGCTGAGATAAAATTTCTCAAAACTAGGTCACTGCTTGCAGTGTAGTACTGTTTGGTTACTCAGAGAAAGACAACTTGATTGTTGGTTACATAAAGATCATTAAAACTTTCAGACCATCCTTGTTATCCCATTGTGAGTACTGTAAAACAGACTGGTTTTATTAAGTTTATAAATATGAAATGTAAGTCGTCATTGATGTTCTGTGCTGCTGTACTATAAGCCCTGTAGCATAATTAAACTTCAAGTGCTTGGGATATACTGGAAAATGTTGTCATAATTGGGGTATCAGTAATAATGCACTGGAGAAAGTAACACAACGTGATCTGTCCAATGCATTTTTAATTACAGACTATGGTCAATCTACATATGTGATAAGATTCATATATGTAAAATACTTGGGTTGTCTGCATGTTCATAATCATAGTTAAATTAGCATTTATTGTGTTATGTATGTAAGTCACACTTTTGTGACTGCAACATTAAAGCCTGTCTTCAGTCCACTTCTATCACATATCTGTTTCATATAATACAGAGAGGTTATTTGCAGACTAAGCCAAAGCACTGCACTTCTACTGTGCACAAACAGTGCCAATTGCCATGTTTAATGCTCAGTTGGCTGCAGTCATAGTGGAAGTACAACAAATTTGTTTATGTATGTACACTAATGGAGATTTCATGAAAGCTTCCAATTCCTTTGGATATACGAGGTCTGTCCAAAAAGTATCCGACCTTGGGCCGGGAAAAAAAAGTTCTGTATCTGGGTGGTTACAATACCTAATCCCCTTCAAAGTAGGCCCCTTGTGACTCCACACACTTAGCCCAGCGGTCCTTCCATCGCTGGAAGCAATTCTGGAAGGCTTGTTTTGGAATGGTGTGCAGCTTCGCCGTCGCATTCTGTATGATGTCCTCGCGGCTGTCAAAACGGGAGCCTTTTAGCGGTGTCTTCAATCTCGGGAACAGCCAGAAATCACAAGGAGCCATGTCAGGAGAGTAGGGAGCCTGGCGAACCTGCGGAATGCGATGCTTAGCCAGGAAACCCTGGATCAGGTGTGATGAATGAGCTGGGGCATTGTCATGATGCAGCTGCCAGTTGCGTGCGTCCCACAGCTCCGGTCTCTTGCGCCGAACTGCATCACGAAGATGACGGAAGACTTCTTAGTAGTACTCCTTATTAACAGTTTGGCCTAGTGGTGCGTACTCATGATGCACAACACCCCGGTAATCGAAGAAAACAGTCACTATCACCTTCACATTGCTCCGAACGTGTCGTACTTTTTTGGGCCTCGGGGATGTTGGATGCTTCCATTGTGACGACTGGACCTTGGTTTCCGGGTCATATCCGTACACCCACGACTCGTCACCAGTGATCACAGTCTTCAGGAACTCAGGATCCCTGTTGGCGCACTCCAGCATGTCCTGCGCAACCTCAAGGCGGAGTTGTTGCTGCTCCGGCGAAAGCAGCTTGGGCACAAATTTTGCCGCCACTCTTCGCATGCCCACATCCTCAGTTAAAATCGTGTTTGCGGAACCTCTGCTGATCCCAACCTCATCAGCAATTTCCCGGACGGTCATACGACGGTCCTCCATGATCAATGTCCGCACTTTGTCAATGACATCAGCATTTCGGCTCGTTGACAGTCTCCCGGAACGCTGGTCACTGTCCGCCGACATGCGGCCATCTTTAAAGCGGTTGAACCACTTTAATTTGAGTGACCCCCATTGCATCATCACCGAAAGCCTGCTAAATTTTGCGGATTGTTTCCGCTTGGGTATCCCCAAGTTTCTGACAAAACTTGATGCATTATCGCTGCTCCAAACATTCTGTCATCTTGAGCGAAACGAGAATGCGACGAACACGTGTTACACCACTTCGCTATCTGGCAGCGACAGACGCATCCGGCGGTGTTGTGAGGCAGCAAAAAATCACGCATGCGCATGAAAGTCCCTTCTACCACTACGCTCAGTTTCCCCACCCTTTCGCCATTACTTACCGCGGGAAAAAAATATAGTCGGATACTTTTTGGACAGCCTCTTGAACAGATTGTGGCTCTCACACTGTAGCTGTTGTCTGAGTATACAGGAGACCTCAAGCCACATGTTTTTCATGGGTTCTTTTGCAGTATGTGAAATCATCCAGTTTAAATATCCCCTCAAGAATTAATCATGCTGAGTAATGTTGGGAGAACAGGATAGCCAGAAACCATGATTATGACCGTTTCACCAAACACTGTGTTCAAGATTTCCATGCAATATTCAGCAGTGTGTACAGTTGCCAGATTCTGTTGGGAAATGTTCACAGAGTTCTTTTCTTCATCTGTCTGTTGCCTTTGGTCCCTCATGCCATGTGGCCCAGCCTTTTAACACTTCATGCTGATAGGCATGCACACTGAATGCATGTGGTACCATCATCAGTGCCCACTTGTCACAGTCACAACATACTGATTCACAGTACTTCGTACGTCTGTATGACATTATTTTATTATTTTGAATGTAGTCATAGAACTAGACCTTAGTTTGATCATTCTGTCAGTTGCATGAAAATTTGTTATATTATCTAGCATATCTGTCATGACTGTTTTTGCAAATAATACAGGGCCATTTGTTCTTCCTTCTGAGGGATCACCAGACACCAAGTTTTCCATCATGGAGTGGAGTTACTTGTATAGAATGTGTATGTTTTGGACTCCAGTGTCATTTTTTGTATTCGTTGTCATTCAAATAAAAGCATGCCCTTAAAATATGAACTCCTGATCAAGTCTGCCATAATGAACTCTCTGAAGGTTCTGTTAGTGAACACTAGTGTGGCTACTATGCTTGTGGTATTGTAGGGGTCCCAATTGAACACATTTTGTAAGAAGTGTTCTTGTAGTTGCTGCATCATATCTCCATTCAGTTAAACATACCACTTCCCCTACAAAATTTTAAATTACAGTGTGAACCACAAAATATAACTAGGTATTGGCAAGCAGGCTATCTTGAAAACTGTAAGTATTGCAAACCATACTTGCAGCCCTGAAACAAAGGTAGCTGCAATTACAATGCAGTGTGCTAACTTGGATCTCTATTTTTTGGTAAAAACAAGAGACATCTCTTTTCTGCTAGTGCATATAATTACAAAGATCAGGGTGTTTACCCTGCAGTAACAATTAAAAATTTCACACCTCTTGTTACATTAAGTTGATATATACAATTTAAAAAATTGTATGGAGTTTAAAAAGCTTAAAATTTACAAACCAATCTGTGGTTGTGTAGCTTAATCCAGCTTGGTATATGCTGAAATTTAAACTTTGAATCTTGCTCAGACAAGAGTATGTGCTTTCTTCTGCTGTGTTGTTTTATAGTTTCTGCAGTGATCTGATCCTTGTGCAGGGAGTCCTACTGCTTGTCAGAAATCAAGACTAAAATTAATACATTTGGCAAATTTTGTCTGCAGGAGACTGGCACAAGACATAGAAAACTGATTTATCTTCAGTGGGATCAGTGTTCTTGTGATTTATGTAGCCAAGCATATGCTACCTACTCAGCAGAATGGCTTTCCTTCATTATCACAATACAGGGTCATACTTGGTTAATATTGAACTGTGTGTTGAAACTTCTACTGTTTGAGTGTGAAGCACAGTTGCCTGCTGTCTTGTGACTGCTATGCTCTTTAGATATCGTGGATTATCATGACATTTAGTATTGCACATAAGATGAGTCAGTTCTGTTCAGTATGTACAGTGCTCAGTGATTGTGTGGTCAAGACTCCACTGTAGTGCTTAAGACGTCAGACAGATAGGATGTCAGATGTAACATTGTACTTTGGAAGTAAGTACAGCAATGTTCTGGAGATAGTTGGTGTGAAATCAGCTATACTGATTTTCATCTTGGTTTTTCTGAGCCCATTTATCATAAATACTGGACCAGTATCTCCAGATAATGATTGTCACTCATCTAGGTTGCTGCTGGTGTAAGTTGTCCAAGAAAAAAACTTTTCTGTTTAAACATCTTGACCCTTCAAAATGGGTCACATGTGCTGTTCCAAAATGTTGGTAACAAATAAACGTACACCACGCAGCAACCCAGAAGAGCAAAGATCTCTCCTACACCACAGAAAAGCCTGGAACCTCATTTCTCCATATAAGTTTTTGAAGTACTTTTTTGTCATTATTGAATGTATACATGTCCTGTTTCATAGTATGTACACTCTGCATTTGAAATGGTGTTTTTGAATAATGTGCAAATTAACAAATCTTATCATTCCTCAGTTATATTGTCTTGTGGTAAATATATTACTTTAGAGAAGGAAGTGTACATCCCCTGTGAATTTAGCTTAACCCTGCACACTCTACATAACTCATAAATGCATGTAAACTGATGCTGCAAGGCATGCTTTGAACCTGAGTTTCCATTCACCCATGCAGTTGTAGAGCATGTATAGGACAAAGGACAGGTTTATGTACTTGTTAAACACAACAAAGAGGGGCATTTTGTAAATACATTGTAAGTAGACTGCCGATTCTAAACATTGCTATACATATTGACCATTTCTTCACAGGTAGCAAAGACACAAAAGAAGCAGCAGAAATAAAGGAAGAGAGGCAAGTGGAAGGTGACATAGATATGTTTGCCCCTGAGGGAGAAGATGTTAGGCAAGATGAAGCTGGTGAAAGGGAATCCCCTCTTGCCAGAAGCAGGAGTAGGAATTCACCAGGTGCTGGGAGTAACAGTGGTGACCTAGAAGCAGTGAAGAGGATTCTGGAAACAGTAAATGCTACTGTAACCAAACAATTTCTGGTAGCCAACATGCAGAAATTATCATCAACATCTTCAGGTAGCAGTTGTCCAAGCATTGCCAGTTTATCATCACCAGCTGCAAATGGCACTGAAAGTAATGTAACAGAGTTCCAAAAGAAAAATAGTGAATTTTCTTCCACATCTGAATTTTTGCCATGTAGACATTGCCAGAAGAAATTTCCAAGTCCGATTGACCTCCATCAACATGAACGTTACCTGTGTGAATACAGTGTGGGGTATCGAAGAAGTGAAGGGCTTGCTGCAAAATTGGAGGATGCTGTTACAGTGAAGACAGAAGAGATGTCACTTAATGGAGGGTGCAGTGGAAGTGAGGATGGTGATGATGCCGATGGACGGGCTTCTGGTAAAGAGCCAGTAACAGAAGAAGATGAGTATGAAGCTGAATCCATTACAGCAACAGACCAGATTTCAGAAGATGGACGCAAAGTCCGTGTGAGATCCCTTATAGCTGACGAACAACTTGCAGTCCTCAAGGGCCACTATTCCCTTAACCCAAGACCTAAGAAAGATGAACTGTCACGAATAGCAGAAAAAATTGGGTTTCCAGTACGGGTAGTGCAGGTTTGGTTCCAAAATACCCGTGCTAGGGACCGCCGTGAGGGGCGGTTAGTTCATGTCCCATATGTTCCATTGGCCACAGTCCCAGGTTTTCCTGCAACATCTCTCGTGCCTTCATCACAGCCGTCACACCTTCAAACTATGACTGTAGGTCACTACACCACCACATCACCTCCACCATGTCCTTCCTCTGGTACAGAGCAACCACTGGACCTCTCCACTAAGAAGACACAACATTCTTTAGCATCAACGCCATCCAGCTCCCCCCTTAGGCCAACATCAGCAGCTGCTCACTCCGATTCTGGGGAAGATGTTGGTTGTGCCATGAATCTCAGTCGCAAATCATCCTCATCACGCAGTCCAACCCCAAACAGTAATGCCGTGTTAACAGCACCTTTCAGACAACTCCTTCCGTTCCAGCAGCCCCACTACCCACATTCCTCATGTTCATCATCATCTATAGCAGATTTTCGTCAGACACCTTCGCCAATGTCTTCAATTAATTTTCAGCAACACATTGAAGGACTGAGCAATGGAATTGCAAATAGCAGTAGGTTAGCACGCATCCTGGCGCAGCCACCTGTAACAGCATCACATCGCATGGTAGCTGGGCTCACAAATGGAATCAATGGCAGCACTGTGGGATTAGTTCCCATGGAACGCCTTATGTATGGGGCTGATATACATGTGTCATCACGCTCACCTCTACCCATATTCAATCATCAGCATCACCTGGAAAATGGTCGGGCATGTAGTTCCAGCCCAAGTTCTGACAAGCGCTCCTGGAAACAGGTGAACAGAATGACTTCATATAATATGTACTTTGTTCATGCAGTGAACATGTTTTAGTAGCTAAACTTTGTTCTGGTGTTCACAATCAGTGTATATTAATTATTATCCATCCACACAAAGAAAGATTGTGCTGTCTAGATATGACAAAATTTGTCATAGGATGCTTGCATGAAATTGGTCAAGCAGACTGTTCCATCACCTTAGACTTCAATAGAAAGAATAAACCATCAATGTAATAATGTTTACCTTTCTTTATTGTTACAACTCCACATCTTATATATATCTTATGCAGACAAATGTACACAGTTCTATGTTATTTTAACACAACTTTTATTATCAAATGCTGCCCAACATGTTTCTAGCCTATATAAGGCTCATCTTCAGGGGCTGTTTCGTTGAAATTACAACAGCTATATTATTGGTATATAAAATTCTTAAAATGCCGTTAGATGTACTTGGTTACTGATATCTGAAAACAATATTAAAACGTCCCTAAGTTAAAATATTTAAGCTAAAATTACAATTAAAAGTCTGTTTGATAGAACGGTTATTGATTGTACATACCTGTAACACTCATTCTGCTTTCACTATAGATTTGTTGGAGGCCTACTGACTGTACAAAGATCGGGTTGGGAGTTTATATAGGTCAAAGTCACGTGAAGTGAGGACTCTGAAGGTTGTAAACAAATTTGAATAGAGGGTTAAATTCTCCTGGTATCTGTTCTGTTATTAGTTTTTTATTGTGTGCAAATAATTGAATGTAGAAATGTTATAGTGAGTTCATATGTGGTCCTTTGTTAGCTTGTTTTAGTAGGGTCATGTTATTATTAATACTTCCATATTCATGTACGTTATTGAGAATGTGTGTTGCGTAAGCTGATTGTGGATCGTTGTTCCTGATGTATCTGTCGTTTTCTGAATACCTTTGTTTTAGATTACGACCTGTTTGTCCCACATATGAACGTTCGCACGTGGTGCATGGTATTTTGTAAATGCCACTTTTCATATATTGATCTAGTTGTAATTTCAACGAAAGAGCCCCTGAAGATGAGCCTTATATAGGCTAGAAACATGTTGGGCAGCATTTGATAATAAAAGTTGTGTTAAAATAACATAGAACTGTGTACATTTGTCTGCATAAGATATATATAATTGAAAATGTACGGTACAAGTAACGTAAAGTTCCACATCTTATCTCTTACATGTCTTGATCCTTGCTGGATCATCTGCAGGGAGAAGCAGGTGATGAATACAAAAGCCATTGTCAGGCCTCATATTCATATTCTATTATATGCTTTTATAATAAAATTGCTTAAAGTCATTCAATATTTGTTGTTTGTATTGTATTACTATGTAGTTCCCACATGTTATTTTGGAGCATTATATTGTGATATTTTGATAAACCTGAATTTAATAACAGGTGGAAACTACATATAGTAATGCAATAATAAAACAGTCAACTGTAAACAGCCATACACTAAACATATACAAGCCCCATTATTACGGCGCAAGACCGTGCAATTAAAGCATTTATGCACGCTCTATGTTACATCTAAAACCCATACTAACAAAAAAGGCTAGCCAGAATGTTCAACAATAACACTATAGGCTACTGAAGGCTCCTGGAAAACATACACATTCTCTGTATTACAGCCCTGTCAAAAAATTGCACATCAACTCATCCAACTGCCAACATATTGCATGGTGCTGGTAGCATTGTGCAGAAATATCAGTTCTGCTTTTATACATATTTAGTACCTTTACAGTTGACACTTTGCTTTTAAATCACTTTTTATTATTTTTTATAACAACTTCAGCATTTTGAACACTTACTACATAGTTATACAGTTTTAATACTTTGCTTAGGCCTCATGAAAAAACTTTGTTTTACATACATTTATATTGCATCTTTTGATGTAAAGGGGAAGATCTTGATCCCATGATATACAGAGTTTTGCATTTTTACTGTTCTTGTTAGTGGCCTGATGATGGCTCGTGTTTTGAGCCAAAACTAGATGCCAGGATAACGTACAAAATAGCTTATTGTGTGTGATTGATAGTTAATTAAACACACATTTGTAAACAAATTTTTAATTATTTTAACAGAGTTTATTACAAAAACACCGTACAGGCATACCCCACACTTATGACAGGTTAGGTTCCAGACCACTGTTGTAACTCGAAAATCGTCGCAACTCAAAGCAATGCATCGTTTTCACTTATCGATGCATGTACTCTTCATAAGTAGTAGAGTCATCAAGGGTCAAACGCTTTCGTGCTGGTGATTTAGAAGGACTTTTTGAAACATCAATAGAAGGAGTAGGGCTATGGTAGAAGTTGATGGTCAAGCAGGACGACAGCAACACCAAGTGGTGGAAGCCGATGCGAGCGGTGGCATCATGTCCCTAAGGTGTCGTAACTGCGAAGCAAGCACCTCCAAGTTGGGGGCATGGTGGCATTGAAAAGCGTCGTAAGTGCGAAGTGTTGTAAGTCAGGGTATGCCTGTATAATAGAAAGTATAACAATGTAAACTATAACAATGTAAAGCCTGACAGTGACTTGTATTCCTCAATTGTTTCTCTCTGATGACGATCCAGTAAGAATTAAAATATGTGGGGGACTGATTTGCAGTTTTAGCAATAAAGAAAGGTTAATATGTTTTACCTTGATGGTTTATTATTTAAGTTTATATCCATTGCACAGTTTCATTGCCACATGTTATACCTTTCCTCAGCTAATCTCACTCAGAACAATTAACCCATTGTATATCAATCTGATAGTCCATCCCTCTGATGTGGATAAACAAACTTAAAGTCATGGAATTAGGTTGCATTTATTGCAATATGGTCATGTGTCTTGTCATCGCAATTAATCTGGATGATACAGCTACTGACAGTTCAGAGTAATGCTTCAGATTACAAAAGTGTGGTGACTGCAAGGTAGCTGTGGCTACTTGGTAGCTGTGACTACTTGGTGGCTGTAGTCTATACTTCAAATTATGTTGGTTTGACTAGGGTTACTTGGATGGTGGTGATACAACGGATGAGGCAGATGATTCTGGTTGTGGGGGAGGTGGAAATCAGGAAACAGATCATGCCCTCATGATGATGGATGAAGATGGCTCATCGCCCAACAAGAGACACAAAATGTCTCCAGCACTTAACAAGGGTCTATTGACAAATACTGGTGGAGTCACAGGGTTCGATGGTGAAGTGGAGGGCCAGTTCATCTGTGACCAGTGTGACAAGGCCTTCTCCAAACAGAGCTCTCTTGCTCGTCACAAGTATGAGCATTCTGGTAAGTAGTGACTTTGTGGTGTCTTGAAGAGGTTGTTATTAACAATGAGCAAAATTATGGTTCTTAGCATGTAGATGTCCATTTAGTCCTTTTTGCTCTTGACATTCAAGTGGTTAGTGCTGTGACAAACACAGTGTATTGACTTAAGTGATTTCAGCCACTGGCCAAAACAGACCACAAATTGTCTGTTTCAAGTCAAATTCTAATTTGAAGTAATTGTGCAAAATATTTTGTGAACCTCATTTCTGTACAAAGAAAGAAGAATGAGCTTCGTGTTGTAAGAAATGAGTTTTTAACATACAGTCTAACACACACATGATGTACATTTCCTCCTTATTACATCTTTGTTGACACATTACCATCATGTTTAGGTGATACATAAATATTTTTAATATGTAGACAACAAATAATACTCATTTCTTCCAGTATACGGTCTTTTGACACATGACCATCATCTTGTGTGATACATAATTGCCTTCTCTGTTGATTGTGTGTTTGGTACTAAGTGTGGTCAGTCGGTTTCATAGAAAGAACTTTATACATAGTGTTACTAATTTGATGTACAAGTGTGTCAATTACAGTTTTGTTGCAGTTCACTTATGGATAGAGTAGCCAATCAAAAGTCATATACTGACTGCATGGAACACAGTCCTGTCTTTGAAGCCAATGAGTGCGCTGCTGGTCAAGAAAATCCCTGTTTTTATGTAATGTTCATTGCCGTGCTTACAAAATTCAACACACAAATTTACCAACTAGTTGCACAGTGTTTTTATATTGATTATACAAGATGTGTACATGTTCCAGCCATGTACCCTAGCCATCTTCAGGTTAGTTACAAGTTTTGGTAAACATGTACAGTATATTGCAAATTGTCATAGATAATTGGCAGACTATATACATATATGTAATATAATATAATAAGAATACAATGATAGTTGTCACTATAAATCTCGTCAGTATATATATAGGTAGTTATAATGTTAAAACTGTATTTTAATTGATCTTAAAAAGTTATAGATATTAAAAGCATTAAAAGTAATGCTCCATATCCAGACACCTGTGGTGTTGGCTTACTTTCTTCATTTAAACTGGATCAGATAATCTGTTGTTTAAGTACTCCGAGTGTGCACCATGAATGAATGTAATAAGAATAGAATTATCATTGTATTCTTATTATATTAGATTACATACCGGTATATGTATATAGTCTGCCAATTATCTATGACAAATTGCCATATATGCCAGACACATCGACCAAAACTTGTAAGTCCCTGAAGGCAGCCAGGATATATGGCCGAAACATGTACGAGTTTTGTATAATAAATATAAAACATTGTGCAACTAGTTGGTAGTAAATTTGTGTGTATTAGTCTTTTGCATGGAAGATGTACAACATCAAATACTGAAGTCTATATTGAGCCATTTAAATTCAGTCCAAGACAAGAATTAGAGGTTTCTCCTACAGTGGCATATTTTATGTATTTTATGATTGGAATGGTGGTGGTTTAAGGATAAGGTGATTGGAATTCCATGCCACAGGTTTCAGATTTGAAACCAGATGGAGCCAGTGTGTGCCTTCCCCATTCCTTTTCTCAGTACAAGTTAATATTTTGTGATCATGGAAAATTATGGGTCCTCATTGTGTCTTGAAGTCAGTGTGGAGAGCCTCCTTAAATAAAGGAATTACTTATCCCCATAGGTTAATTGTGTCACCAGTGCCTTGTGCAGAGATTACAGTCAATGGACATAGCTGGTGGTACTGGATGCACACACAACAAATTTCACTAAGCATTATCTTTCAAGAACACAGATTAAGAGTGACTGAGAACTTCCGAGGACAGTACCTGGATGTTAGGAGGCAAAGTAACAAATGGATAGAGAAAATTACATAATGAGGAGTTGCATAAATATATTCTTTAGCAAGCATTCTTAGGGTGCTAAAGTCAGGGATTATGAGATGAACAGGGCATATAGAATGCATGTTACAGATGAGAACTGAATACAAAATTTTGGTCAGATAGCCTGAAGGAAGAGACGTCTTGGGAGACCTAGGCATTAATAGGAAAATAGCGTTAATGGAACGTAAGGAAATATGGTGCTAGGGCATGGACTGAGTTTTCCTTGGCTTAGAACAGGGTACAGTATCAAACTTTTGGGTTACACAAAAGAGAGGAGATTATTGTATAGTTGGGCACCTATTAACTTTTTAGAGGGACTGGTATGTGGAATTAGTTTGTTAGTTAGTTAGTTACTTTCAGCATTAGCTTTTAACAGTAGTTTCAGTTATCAACTGTAGTGGAAGGTTAGCAGGAAAAATGTGTACTTTTAGAATGGTAATCCAGTGGTCACCACTGTGTATAAGATAGCACTGGCTGGCTGGTTGCCAGTTCTACCTGTATTTCCCACACACTTCGCAAGAAGACTCATAACCCCTGAAGTAATCCGTACTGGAATAACTAACTCCATGGAGCAGAGTCCTTCTTGAGAAGCTAGCAGGTCGTCAGCTAGTCGAGAAATTCCCCGCGTTTTATGGAACCCGAAGGTTCATTACCGCACTCACAAGAGTCTGCCACCTGTCCCTATCCTGAGCCATATCAATCCAGTCCATCCCCCCCCCCCCCATCCATACTGGAATACAGCAGGGTATTTAGGGAATTTGTAGTAGTACAGTCACCAGGTTATCAGTTTTTACTGAAGTATAAATCAGGTTTGCTTAAAGATCACAGTATATGTAAATGGACAGTCTTTTGGTAATAATTAAAACTTCCTTACTAATATAATCATTATTACTATGATCATGGTGATTTGTAGCCACAGGCAAATTAGTTTCTGCAAGTAATTTGTAAATGCTTTGACATTATACCAAACCTCCCGCAGTACCACCTTGGTGTAAATGCAGCTTAATTTTTAGCCTCCTTTCCTTCCAGAAAGAGAAAGAAGTAGGCTTATAAGGTGACCAACTACCTGTGTGTGTGTCCTGCCCCCCACCCCCCTTTACTTTATGACTGAAGTTTTCCAAACTTCACATGCCATTGGAGGATGCCCAAGTTCCTACAAAGAGTAATAACAAGCAGTGGGTTTGTGAACTTTTAGAGTTGTAAGCAACAGTAAGGACAGTTTAGTGTATTGAAATGGTGGTTATATTTTTGGGTGGCTATGTCAAAAATTTTCTTAAACTTTTGAGTTTGATGGAGATAATTAATAAACTATTGGGCCTAGGCACATGAAATTGGGTATGGAGAGAGAGCATTAATGTCTTGCACAGTGTGTGCATGCATGCACAATTTATATTTTGTGTGTGTGTGTGTGTGTGTGTATGAATGAAATATTGTTTGTAAGTAGACAGTTACAAGAATGGTGATGATGTGAAATCTAAGGTTATATTCAACAAATCAGAGGTTATATCAAACAAATTTAACATGTACAGAATCTTAGCTCTTTGGCACCAGAATTAAATGCCTGGCATTAGGTGCTAAAGGGTTAATAAATTCATCACACAAAACTTCAGTGAAACCATAGTAGTAGAAGTCATTGCAGTGGAAATGTGGGCTTGAGTTTTACCAAGAACACTTTGTATGTATTTTTGCTCATGCATGCCACCAAGATGGACATATGGGAACTACAGGGTCCATTGATTGTACAGTTGCTCAGGTAGCATACCACAGTTTATCCATTGCTGATAATTTTAAAAGCTACACATCATAACCTGTGTGTACGCAGGGCCGGACTAAGGGGTGGGCCACTGGGCAGCTGTCCGGGAAGCCAACTTATAAGGTGCGCTAAGATGTTACTGGAATAACTGGAAATATGGTGCTAGTAAACTTGGTTTTCCACACGCAAAAGAATTTCTCTGAAAATGATCCGCAAGTTGGGCATATGCCCTCAAAAAGGTTCGTCAGCCCTACCCTAAGCCAAAAAGGTTAAAGAATATCAGTTTTAAGGGGCACCAAATTATTAAACAGCCCAGACGCCAAATTATTAACCTGCCCAAGGCGCCCACATCTCAGGTCAGCCCTGTGTGTCTGTAAGGTTGCAGTTTTGTGGTGGTACATAGAGATTGTAAGAATGTGTTAATATATCAATGATCTTCAAAGTGTTAAATATTACCGTATATTCTCGAATCTAATCCGCACTTTTTTTACAGTTTTAGAGGGCTAAAAAATCAGATGCGGATTAGATTCGCGTGCGGATTAGATTCGCGGTCTAGAGCTGGATTTTGGAAAAATGATTGAGCTGCTGTACAATATAACAATAACGTAATTAACGTAATTAATAAACAACGTAAGAACAATACAATACAATAATCTATTATTTTATTATTTATTATTATAATTTATTATTCATCAGACTCGCCGTCATCACTCATAATTCGAGGAATGTTCAAAGATCTGGCCTTCTTTATCGCCTCCTCGCGAGTAGATCATAACTCACAAACAGTCCAGTCTTGCGTCTCTCTTGAAAAAACGTGAAGACTGCATCATCAATTTCAGGAAATCGTCCTTTCTTGGGTCCAGTGAATTTCCTTCGTGACGCCTCACACCCGCTGATCGCTGCCTTGTGTTTCCGCCATAGTCGAACGTTGCTTTCATCAACTCCAAAAATTGCAGCGGCTTTGCGGTTTCCATTCTCCTCTGCGCACCGAATAACTTCACGTTTGAACTTTGCCGTATATGAGAGTCGTTTAGATTTCAGGTGTCCCTCTTCCATAACTGCGGTACACGACAAATTGGAACAAGCACCTCCCACGTTTCAACAACTAAAGATCAGCTGGCTTCAGACGAGATTGCGCACGTCTGTTGAGAAAGGCCCCGCCTCTATCGGTATGACTCATCGGCCACAGGCGTAGCGTCGGATTTTAACGCATTGGTAACATCCAATATTATTCAATCAGTCGCCCCGTGGGCAAGGGGTGGTTGAAGGAAAGGTGCGGATTAGAATCGCGAACTAACTTTTTTTCGTTTAAGAAGTCGCCAAAAACTGGGTGAGGATTAGATTCGGGTGCGGTTTAGATTCGAGAATATACGGTATGACTGGAAATTTGAGTAATTCCATAACTTAAATAAATGTGAACCTTAATAATGATTTGTAGAACATGGTTTATGAATGGGTGTTAATGAACAAGGATGTAAATAAATGTGAACCTTAATAATGATTTGTAGAACATGGTTTATGAATGGGTGTTAATGAACAAGGATGTTCATGTTATGTTAACAGGCCAGCGCCCACATAAGTGTGATGTGTGCACCAAGGCATTCAAGCATAAGCACCACCTTACTGAGCACAAGCGTTTGCATAGTGGTGAGAAGCCCTTCCAGTGTTCCAAGTGTCTTAAGCGCTTCTCACACTCTGGGTCCTACAGCCAGCACATGAACCACCGCTACTCATATTGCAAGCCATACAGAGAATAGCTATGCCTCACAGGCACTTGTATCTGAGGAACAGGCCCTCTCATCAACTGGTAAGTGGTTCTTTGTTCTCTATGTTACAACTACAAGGAACATATGTTGTACAAGAGTTGAGGTTCTCACAGTGGTGTTTCTGAAGATTCAAGTCTTTGCAAAATGTTATACTATGTCATTGGGTAAATAGTTCCTGATGTTTTGAAGTACAGTAAAACCCCTATTTAATGAATTGCTGGGGGATTAGAATATATTTCACTAAATCGAGGTTTTCATTAAATGGAGGTTATATGTTTATATGGAACTATTGTCGGGACATGAAAAAATCATCTCTAAATCTGGGATTTCACTAAATGCGGGAACATTAAATTGGGGTTATACTGTATTGTGGTGCCTATAACATCCAAGAAGACTTGAATCTTCAATGCATTGTAATTCAAAAAGAAGGTAATATTTCCACCTGTTTATAATGAAGTAATCAGTGAGGCTACAATGATGTGATCTGTATCATTTGTTGGGAAAATTCTCACAATTTGTTCATAATCAACATGGCATAAAGTTTGGTGCTTTAACAACTGATACATATGTCACTGTTGGCTCACTGGTTACTTAATTATAAATGTGGCACTGTTAAACCTGTGTCTGAATTACTCTGTATATGTGTTGCTGTCCCTAAATACCATGAAGGTAATGGGCAGTAGATTCTACAGTATAGAAGGTGCCTCCCCCACTGAAGGTAGACCAGATGTATTGTGGAAGCTGTGAGGTTATAAGGGTGAAGGACAAGATGACAGACCTCGCAGGTTGGGATTCCTTTGTTTTTATCAATGAACCTGACATAACTGATAAGAGGGAGAGAACATACATGTTACCTCTGTTGTATAAATATTTCAAAACTTTAAAGGAACCAGTGGTAATCACAAACCATACACTGTTAACTAATAAAGAACAAAGTGCAGTGGTAACCACCATACAATCATTAATGTACAGGAAACAAATTTGAATGGTGTAACAAAAAATTGACTAACCTTGATGAAACAAGAATTTATAAAATTTATTGAGTGTCCATTATAATGGGTATTTGAAATACAAACATGGTTCAAACTATAATCCCATAACATCTAATTACATGTGTAACAACATGGCACTAACTTGAAAAAACATCAAATGGGTATGGAGCAAAATTTTTCATTTTTGAAGCAGATATTATGGAGATACAAAAATACTGCGTAGTTGTACAGCATTCTTAACATCTTCAGCATTATCTCAACTCTAATGTATTCATACTTGCGTAGCCTCATGTACTTACAACCCGCCATTAGTAGGAGCTACACTTTGCAAGCAAAAGTCTTGGCCAGTATTTGCTTTGTGCCCCCACAGGTTCCACCAACATTCCACTGCACTCCCTCAAGTTCTACCCATATCTTATTCCACCATGAAATCACTCTATATGCATGCATGCATGTGTGAGAATACAGATATTGATTTGTATCAAGCTTGCTTACCACAGGGTAGAAGTAGCCCTGAAAATGGAGATGGCATATTCTTCTGAAATATTAGTAACTTCATATTTTTATCTAAGTGTGAGTTTGGTGAGGGGTTAGGGGAGTGATGATGGTGTGCTGGGCAAAACTGTGTTGTTTGAACTTCTTATGGAAAAAGAGGGTTATATGAACATGGATGCTTATAATCACCTCCCCCCTCCCACACACACAATTACTTAAAATTACATACATTTTTTGACATTAAACATTTACACAGTGCTTGGATACCTGTAACTTCTAGCTTCTACAGCAGTTGAGTAACTACCCACATTTGTCCATGTGTGTTAAAGTTTTTCAGCACTCAGCAATTTTCTTTTGTCCATATTTTAAATTATTTTTAACCATGTATAGTCAAAACTGCATTGGGCAATGTGTTACTGTACTTCCATTAATTTATCTTAATTGAGGTTGAATATTGTATAATTAAACAACACAATGCACAATCACAGAAAGCTTTTCATCTCCCATTCACTAGCAAGAGACATGGCACGTAATGAAACAGGCAGGTGGACTGGAGGATATCACGTGATGGACAGTTCTAATTAGCTAGAATGTAGAGTGGGCTACTTACAGTTAAGATTCTGGCCTTTGGGCTTCCCTGCGAAGCAAAACTACAAGTGCAGTCAGTGAAAAAAGTACAGAATACAGCATATATGGCCAGTTATGAATCAGTTGTTATAATAGAGGTGCTGGGAATGTGAGACAGTTTCATTATGTAGTATTAAAGATTTGTCTTTCTATATTGAAGTTTATGCTCTATAGGCTGTATTGATTCTGTCACTGTTACACTGCAGATTAGGATAATGGCAGACAAGGTAAGAACAAGAAGACCTGAAAGTCCATAAAATAGAATTAAAAAAAAAAGAAAGTCAAATTTCTTTTATGCAGGGGGGGGGGGGGGGGGGATGGGAAAATTTACCTGTAAATGATGTGCCTTAAGTTTTAGTGTATTGCTTGTAGCCCATATCTACATTCACTTTTAAGAATAATTGGTATCATTGTGTTTTAAAGTTCATGTGTCTGTATGGAGACAGCAACTGTGTGGTTCCAGTGTAAGGGTTTTCATTTGAATAGAAGGGACCAATATTGAACTTGCTAAAAAAAAAATAACATAAATGAATTTCTTTAAGTATGTGAGAAACTTAGGCCAGTGATCAAACCTGAGTTTTAGAGCTTTGAGGTTGCCACAGCAATGTTTCTGAGGGCTCGACTCTTCTGGGATGCGATGCTGTGTCATTGGTTGAATGGCTCCCAAATTTTGAGAGATCATAGTACCTTCATCTTCAGGGTCAAGCAATCTCTCATGGACTCTTTTACCCTGAAGATGGGGGCAGTATGATCTTTTAAAATGTTGGGAGCCAACCAAGGAAATATTGAAACATGCCAGAAGAAATGAATTGCCAAACTTGAGTTTTGTAGACCCCTGAATGACAATTATTCTCCCTGGATAAATTTCCAACACTTATAATTGTAATATTTATTCTCTTTTCTTCCTGAAGCTGGTGACTTCTAATTTTCTGTCATATTCTGTTACTTCTATGATTATACAGAAAGACTGTCACTTTGTTACACAGTTGATGCTATTTTGAGATGTCTTTCTGGTT
Source organism: Reticulitermes speratus (assembly GCA_021186555.1). Classification (NCBI taxonomy): domain Eukaryota; kingdom Metazoa; phylum Arthropoda; class Insecta; order Blattodea; family Rhinotermitidae; genus Reticulitermes; species Reticulitermes speratus. The sequence goes on along the minus strand of JAJKFL010000003.1, from coordinate 29,655,654 downwards.
TCTGGTAACCTACTTTCCCTGAGATGACAAATCTGTATTTCAGTGTTTGTGAATGGAGACTGAACCAAGTGCTCTGGTAAGGTTAATAGTTGAATATACAATTTCAACTGCATAAGTGTATGAAGAGGGATGACTACCAGTAGTGAGAAGAGGACAACTACCAACCTTACATCGTGAAATAGAGCTACATGAGAATGATCTGCCTATCTGTGTGTGGATTGACAAATAATCCATTCTTATCAGGGGTTGTATGTAAAAGAGGGAGAATGGATCACAGTAAGAGTTGCTAACTAACCTAGGAGTCAAAAGCTTCCACCCCTCCCTCAAACTCCCTTTACACAAACAGAACCCCTTTGGAACAAACCTGAGAAACAGAAAGCTGCTGTAGTTTGTATCAAAATCTGACAGGAATGTGCAGGAGTGTTAGCAGTCATAGTATATGGCATGTACATCTCATGTGTGTAAGTTTTGGCTTGCACTTGCATGTGTATGAGATGCACAGCAGTTCTTGAATATTCAGTGCAATATTTGTAAATTGTTCATGTTATCATATAAAAACGAAATTCAATAACCAGCATCAAATAGTGTGCTAATGGTAAACTTAGATAATAAAATGAAAAACTTTCAGATGAAAGCAGGTAATGAAATGAGAAGATTTCAAGTGAAAGTATATAATTTAATGGGAAGCTTTCAGGTTAAAGCTTTGTAATGCAGCATACAGCTGTGTAATGTAAAGTTGCTAATACCAGTGTAAGGGTCATAATTATAAATATAAAATCTGAATAACACAACACTTAGTAGAAGAATATCATATATTACTTATATTTATACTACAACACGTTTCGGGCAATTAACACTACCATCATTAGGTAGTCATACAAAACATATAAAGCAATTTTGTTTTTAAGAAGAGGTCTCTCCTTTACAAACAGTGGTTATCCTGTTTTATTAATATTATTCCAAATAATGGAATAATAAATGTTAAAATGTTTTAAAAACTGAATATATTGTTAAAATATTCCTGTTATGCCTAAAGTTGTCAAGTGCTATTCAAAACATGCTGTGTTGTTGTTTGGAGGTAGTTACACAGTGATGCTTGTCGATATTTGCTCTCTGTGTTGTTAGTGATATGGGAATTTTTACTTAATGTGTACTGGTACATGATAGAAGTTGTTTATGAAGGTTAACAGTATGTGCAGTTTACTAGTGAGCAAGAGGAAGGTCATGTGTTACGTTCTTCATCCACTAGTGGGTGAAGGTTATGTGTTACATACTTCATCCACAAGTGGATGAAGTATGTACCACACAACAAACTTCCTGCATGTACTGTTGAACCTCATAAACATCTGTCATGTACCAGTATGCATTAAGTAAGAATTCTCCTATCACTGACACCACAGAGAGCAAATATAGACAAACAGGAGACGAGAACATCATGTACACAAGGATTATGTATTTTTACAAACTATGTACACAATTAACCCCATGAATATGAGTTATGTAAATTAACATGCTATGCAACATCATCATAGAGTAACCATCAATGACACAGGATGTTTTGAATAGCACTTGACAATATTTTAAACATTTTAACTTTTGCCATTTCCTTATTTGGAATACTATTTAGTATTAATATTAAAATAATATAAGACAACCACTGTTTGTAAAGGGGCGGCCTCTTCCTAAAAACTAAATTCCTTTATATGTTTTGTATGATTACCTAATGATGGCCGTGTGAATTGCTGAAATGTGTTGTAGTATAAATATAAGGAATATATGATATTCTTCTACTAAGTGTCATGTTATTGGGATTTTATATTTATAACTAGATTGATCAATACAATGGGAAGACTGTACCTATATCAGTAAGGGACATGGACTGAATTACCATTATACTGAAACATTTTCATTCCTTGATTTATGTTAAGCAGGCCAACTAAAATTGTAAGAATGTATACCAGGCACTTTCTGGATTATGAGATTCATATTGGAAGGTATGAGTTCTTACTGTGTTTTGATGGTAACAGTGCCATAATATTATTGTGTAACTTGGAATCTGTTGTACTATTATGGATTCATACGTTCATCCTTGGACTATTAAAATGTTAACAGGAAGCATCTGTTTCTCAGGCGACTTCTTCATTATAGTTTCTTCTTCTTGCCATATTATCACATTTTTCTCTCTCCCTTACTCATTTTAATACCAGCATAATGTAGCGATTTTTCATCTCTCTCCTTTTAAATATTCCTCGCTTTACTGGTGTTTAATCTTGCCATGTGCTCGGGTCAGGAAATTAAATGTATCGTTAACTACACAGTTTGAGATTATATTTGAACTTTATTCAAAGAACTTTTAGTTCTAATAAATTCCTATATGTCACTTCATTTTTTAAAGTACATACATGGATCAGAAGCAAAACTGGATCGCATGCTGATATTGCGAAAGTAAAGTGTCTCATTTGGAGAAAATAAATTTAATGGGTCTATATTAAAATGATAAACAGTGCAGCTCATTTATGCAGGGCATTGGCAACACAACTTACATCATATTATGTGTTTTAATGGCTTTCCTGACCCGTGACAAAACTGAAAACTGTTAGTGGAATTCCTGTATTGTAAAATTCTTCATAATGTAGTAGTGTTTGGAGAATCTTTTTGAGAATTCCTAGATTCAGTAGATGCCTGCATTTCATATGTAATTACTAAATGAAAGAAGTCCTCCATCTTTTAACTGTTATCTGAGATGGAGTGTTTATACCCCCTTTTAAATGTTTGAATCCTTTTAAAAATATTTAAATATTTCAAACTTTTCTCCCCTTTCTCTCTCTCTCTCTCTCTCTCTCTCTCATCTATCTATCAATCTTATTAAAAATTTTAAGACCCTGATACCTCCAATTGCCCATTACATAACAGTTTTGTCATTGCGGATGACTCGTAGGAAAGGCTCTGTTTAGTAATAAACTTATGTGAGAAGTGATATTAAGAAAGGAGGGTCTTTACAGTGTTATTCATTTTTAAGTATGTAAGTCCATCCATTGTGAAACTTTTGCATCTTTGTTTAAAATGTACTCAAGAAGAAGGTGTTAATGTTAAGTCTTTTAAATGAAAAAGTGTGTGCCATAAACTCTTGTCCCCTCAGTTCTCCACAGAGGGATGCTGTCTTAATTGTAGCTTTAGTCCTCAATTCAGGAAGTATGAACGTATTTTCTTCATTGTGTACATATAAGAATATTAATAGGAGATTACGGTACCTGTACAATAATATTCAACATTTTCTTGGCCAACTGAGAACCAGTAGAAATGTATAGAAATTAATGTAAATTAGGGTGAAAAGAAGATGAGAAATGGTTGCAGCCGTTATGAAATGCAAACATATTTTCATTTATCTGAAGCCACTGTAAAGGTGTCCAGAATTAACAAAAATTTATTAACTTGCCATAAAGTCGTTATTGTGCCAATGATTAAAATAAAAATGCTAATGACATAAAAATCAATTGTCTTCCACCACCTCAGCTGATGTACAGTTCTGAATGACAAGAAATGCAACACAGGTTGGCCAGCTAGTCAAATCTTTTCTGAAAGTGCAAGTTGATCTGGGTCAGAAATACAAGAGGAGTTTAATGACTATACAGAACAAAGGGAATTGTTTGATTTGCTCTACATTGATTCAGTTGATATTATTTTAAATGTCACTGTCTATTACAGAACTGATGGAGAAAGGCCAAATGATATAGGTAATATCAAGTAATTCTTTGTTAGAATGGGGATTAATTTCAGGAAACTTCTCTACATATCCATATATTGTTTCACTAATGTGTCCATTAACTACAAGGTGTGTCTGCAAAGTTTTAGGGGAAAAGTAGTAAACAATGCAGATATTAAAAATTACTGTTTTTCTTCACTTATATAGATTTATACACTTATTTGCATGTTCATACCATTTTTTTTATCCCGTCTAGGAAGGCCTTTCCTGAATGCTGTTCAGTTTCCTTGTAACCGCGTCCTGAATTTCTCTTATGGATTGGAAATGCCGACCTTTCAGGGAAAATCTGAGTTTTGGAAGAGAAAATAGTCAGTGGGGGCAATGTCAGGAGAGTAGGGTGGGTGATGAAGCACAGCAACCTTCCTGTTAGCCAAAAACTGCTTCACCATTGCAGTGTTATGCAATGGTGCATTGTCGTGCAACAAGAACCAATATGTCGAATGGTACAAAGCTGGTCTCCATTCTTCTTAAGAGCTGTCTTCATAACGTCTCTGTAATACACTGCATGAATGGTTTGGCTCTCTGGAAGGAATTCATGGTGGTTGATACTGTCTGCCTGGAAACAAACAAAAATAATCTTTATGCAAGATTTTTGGAACCACAGCTTTTCAGTTTTGGCATATTTTTTCACATCAACGCTGTGCTCTGTTGCTTTGTAGCTCTGTTTCAGGATTGTACACAGAACACCAAGACTTATCACCATCTGCCATGGAAAGAATCCATTCCTGTTTCTGCTCCATCATTAATGCATGAGGAACAAATTCTTGCACACACCTTTCTCTTCCCTAAATTTTGCTCCACTATTGTATGTACAGTATTCTTGCTGATGTTTCAACATTCTGCAATCATTTGGGGGGAGATGTGACAGTCTTCAATGAGTAGGCGACAAACAGCCTCTATTTTTTTATAGGTGCATGCAGTGGAAGGGCAGCTGCTTCTGGAGTTGGCTTTCAGTCCCTCTCTACCTTCACGGAAAGAGTGTACCATCAGTAAACGTCGGAATGACTGAGTGCACTATTGCCACATGCATTCAGAATTATTTGCAGTGTGTCTGGAGTACTTGACTGGCTTTTATGCCAAATGCAGTCACTGCTCTTAGTTCATCCTTAATTACAATTACAACACACAAAAATTGATTTACAAAACATGTCACAGATCAACAATGGCTAATCGTAGACTCATTAAACTTGGCCATGTGTTAGTTGAAGGTTGTTACTATATATATACCACAATAGGTGGCAGTTGTATTTATTGTTATGATAAAAACTATCCTAAAGCTTTTCAGACACACACTATGTGTAATTGTCATATTTCTGAATACAAGGAACAGGCTGAGATTTATAGAATCAATTAGACAGCAGGTTTAAACCATATTAGTAACCATGTAAAGCAGTATGATGGGTGATCTCAGCACCAAAATTTAACTTTAAATGTTGTTTTTCGTTTAAGCTTAAGGCAGACATTCTGAAAAATGAATTTTCATTATGGCAATTAAGCAAACTAATAAGACATGTCATACATTTTGTTCATATATACTAACACCTTTCTTCTGAGTGTCTGAAGGATTCTTTAACTTCAGCCCATTTTAGACTCTGATTTACTTCAAATGTCTCCCAGCCTTATCTAGTCTGATTTGATGGTATGATCAAACATTTTGCAAGGTGTACTGCTTGCATTGAAATACTCAGGAAATAGATCTATCTGATTTATTATTTTTATATACTGTCAAGTTGTTTCCTTATTTAGCCATTTATACTACCTAACACCACAGATGAGTAGAATTCCTGCTTCATAATTGTCCGTTCCTGGGCTCAAATCTCGACTTAATAAACCATAAACCTGACAGGTATTGTGTGGATTTCCTGAGTGCATCCAGGCAGATACCAGGATAGCACCTCAAATTAGATCGTGGCCACTTCTTTGCACATTCCAGTTCATTATTCACTATAAACATACCATTTGATGTCATGTAATTTGATTTACTGTAAAGCACCCTGTTTAGCCACATGCCTGACAAAGCACACATTGGTTTATGTATTTAACCTGTGTGTATAAATACAGAAACCGACATGCATCATTATTTCAGACTTGGTCTTTAGTGAATATCTGGAGGGTAGGTTCTCTGCTCCTATTTCATTGTGTAATTTGTTTTTTTTTTATGTCTTTGGGGGTTTTCTTGTTGGTGAACATTCATGTTGTGGTGTTCTGGATTATGATACCATGTAGTCCGGTGGATGGACACCAGTATTGCAGAGTCATGTACTGTTACCATCTCTGGGGAGAAGTGCACCCTCAAAATGGAGGCAGTACATTCCCCCAAAACACTGGTACTCACATGACATAACAGTCTATAAGACTGCAGTGTGGAGGTTTATGTAATGTTACTTATTCTGGACTGCTAAAGATATGTTCCCAGTCCATGTAATCTCCATGTAATCATCTTTGGAAACATGTCACAGCATTTGTTACTGCCACATAAATGGCTGTTTCCTTCCACGAGCCCACTTTACTGGTTATTTTCTTGTCCACATTGCCTCTTTGAACCAATTTATATATGAGCCTTAGAAGGGACTTAGAATTGCTGTTAGCTGAAAGTAGCTTTACTCCATCAGATCTTAATTACCTCATGTGATCTGACTTATATACTAATGGGCTTCTTGGCCAGTAGTAGTGCTTGTAGATAAGGAATTGGGCACATTGTTTTTCTTTGAATTCCTTTAAGCAAAACACTTTTAATAATGGCACTAAAGAATAATTTTTCATTATAAAGGTGGAAGTGACAATTTGATGCAATATTTTAATTTCTTCCCTCTATTAATAGAGTACCTCTTAAGACACTAGTTTTTTAAAAGTTGTATGTATATATATGATTATTAATTACATAGGACTTTTATTTTAGTGCCAATTATTTTAATAAAATATTTGTTACATGATTTGTTGCTATTGAGAAGGTGTATATATAAAATCAGAGGAATGTAAGAACCACAACAGAGAAAGTGCTGTGAGTAATGCTATAGCAGTTCCCACACTGGCTCATGGCTTCTCAGATTATAGCAGATAAGAGAAGAAACTAATGGAATTGTTGTGGTCACAATGTGATATATATAAGTATATGATATGAAGTGTTTTATCTTGATCAGTGTGAAAACTGTAATGGAGACATTCAAACCTGGGTTGTTAAAGAGCATAAATTAGAAATTGCCAGTGATGTCACTGTGTTAGCCATGTGTCTGGAAAAGCATTGATTTGACTAGTAAACAAAATACTGTTCATTTCTAGCTGTGACTTCTGTATCTCAGCTATTGGTGGGTTCTTATGACAATATAATACAAATAGACTCCTCACATTAACAAAAGAATACACAAACACACTTAACGGTGCACATGATACAAAAGCTGAATGATTATGGTAAATAATGAACCAAATATTTCCATTTCCCCAAGATCCTTGTCCAGTCTGTATGCTCTTGCAAATTCCCATCCCTGTCTTTCTATGTACTTTTGTTAACTGTCATCCCTCTCATGTTTATATACTCCTTTTAACTTCCTGTCTATGTATTCTTGTTAACTCTCATCCCTGTCTTGTCTATATGCTTTTGCTAACACCCATTCCTGTCTGGTTCATGTACCCTGTTAATTCTCATTGCTGTCCTGTTTATGTACTGTTGTTAACTTGTATCCTTGTCCTGTCTATATACTCCTGCTAACTTCCACCCCTGTCCTGTCTATATACGTTTGCTATTTCCCATCCGCATAATCTCACACAAATACTCAGGAGTTCACTATAATATTTTTCTCTCTAGAAATTGAAGCATTTGTTTTTCAGTATGAAGTAATGTGTAGTATACATAATGTTAAAAAAGCATTTAAAATAAAGTAAAATAGTAATTCCATAACTGATTTTTTAAGTATTTTATTTATGAACACATTTGGGAAAGCTTCCTTTCATATTAAAATGCTTTCAGATACACATAATAATTTAATTGTATTCATCTTAAACCATGCATGCATTCATATGTGTTGGTACATCACCATCGTAGCATAAAATCATTAATTTATTAACACTCCTGCATGTTTTGGTTGTATTTGACCATCAGGGAGATCCTCTAGAATTATAATAGGAATTACAATTGGTTTTATGCCAGTCTGTATCTGTACTGGTCCAGTTTGTAGTGCAGCTATTTCTAAAATAATTTGTTCTATTACTGTAAATCTATTTTGTAACAGATATGTGTGTGGTATTAAGTCACATGTGATAGTAGTACACTGAATAATTATTCTTGATATCAACTGCTGTACTGGTACAGCAGCATAAATTAGAAATTAATTAATTAATTAAGTTTTATTATAAATATAATCCAATGAAGGATGAAATTATAATTATAATCCAATGAAGGATTAAGTTTTGATTATTGTGTAACACCCATTTTTTATATTTCTGTCTCCTGTCATTTTGTGAGATTGCCAGTCATGTAGATAGGAAGGTATTGTTATGAGCATCATATCTGCCATCTTACTTATATAAAATCACACAAGTTTTGAGAATGAGAACAAGGATAAAAATGGGATGTGGCTGTTATTGCCAATGGTTTGTGGTGCAATGGTAGCATTTATATGATGCCTTAGTAGAACGTTCTTACAATGTTCATTTAATTTCAATACATTACCCACAGTTTTGATAGTTTTTCTCAATTTGAAAGTCAATTCAAATTACAGATTGTGGGTGTAGGTTAGGCTAATTTTTCTGCCAGTTTTAAAATATTTAACAGTAATTTTACATGAGTGTAGTTATTTTTATTCTGGTTCGATATGTAATTTTATTGTAGGAAATGGATAACTGAATGCAAACTGCTGATGTATGTAGATTTCTTCAGCTTTGCATGAAAATAATGGTGCACACATTTTGTTTTGAATACAACCATATTGAATGGAAGGTTCTTCTGGAGGTAGATGAAAAACATTTTGCAAACATGGACAATAGAGTTGTTGACGTATGTACTGAAATTAAATGGACATCCGAACTGTAACCTACTAAGACATGATACTAATGTCATGACCAGACAACGTGGCGATAAGAACGATGACATATTGTCATCCTCTTTCTAAAAAACAAGTGTGATTTAACTTTGTGATGCCAGAATTAAATGCTCAGTGTAGTATCTAAAGACCAGAATCTGAATTTGAGGATTTAATTGCTTCATGCATTCTCTTACAAATAAAGCACATTTCTTAGAGTTTTCCTTCAAATTTAATGAAACAAAATTTAGCAGGCTGTTTAAGAATTAGTTAAGCTGGAAATTGTTCACATATTTTTATAATACAATCAGACCTATGAATTGCATGTATTTTCTAAAATGTGGTGTAAATATTTATATTACGTATTTTTAACTGTTGCTGAATATCATTGGCACCTTGGATCACTATTCTGTAACTGTACATTGTTAACATGTTAAGTTACTATTTACAGTTAGGTCACACTGTTTACCAATTTACTCTGGTGTGGTGAAGGTGGGGTATTAAATGATAATCAGAATTTAATACTTAATTGGATTTTATTTCTGAAGAAACAACTTTAATTAATTTTTAACATCCAGTTCTTTCAATAGTACAAGCAGACAAGTTCATAACAGGAATTATAACTGAATTATGCCTCTCCCTACTCTGTTACTGGGCTTACACCATATATCGTATCAACTTAAGTTCTGTAGGACCCAAATAACAGAAAATATGTGTGCATGTAGGGGGCAAGAAAATATACATACACAAATCCAAGTCAAATAATGTATGTAGAGTTTAATAGTATCCACTGGATTAAAGGCACTGTAACGATTGATTAAAGACAAAAAACGAAAGGCTCAAACCAGTAAAATGTGAACAAGAATTTGACCATTCAAGAAAAATGAGAAATAAACTGTAGCAAAAGACATGATTTACCTGCATGGTACATAAAGAAATAGAAAAAAATAACTCCATGAAAGCAAAGATGTCTTACCAGAATGTATCGGCAGGTCCTTGAGCACTGATACCACAATCACAGTTGAAACACAGCGCCAAGACAAATTTTGGAAAAACCAAGTACAGGTCCCTGCTGAGGTGAGAACTCACTATCATCTCAGGTGAAACATTTCTGGAGAAACTTTAAGAAAGAGTCATCAGTGAGGAAAGTAAGAAAGGACTGTGGATGTGCCACCACACTGTACCTTGATATATGTAGCACACAAGTACTATTATCACATCATTTAATGCTAGGTATTTATCTCTTACAAAATAGATATACAGTAACCGAATCAATTTATTTTAGACAGCTCTGCTACAGACTGCACTAATAGAGACTGATGCAAAACTTTATTATAATTCCCACTATAATTGTAGAGGATTTTGCTGATGGTCAAGTATGATCAAAACTGTAGGAGTGTTAATAAATGAGCTCAGTTAGGTTAACAGTTTCATACTAAGATGGTGATTTATTGATTCACATACATTATTATTTGTGTGCTGTGGTTCTCAGAGAATATTACAGTAAATTATTAATATTATTATTATTATTATTTAGATAAAAGTGTAAAGTATTTAGTGTGTAAAAACGAATCAAAGTGTCTTTGCATTAAACGCTCTCACATCGATACGTGCAAGGAACCCCATGTATAGGTATATGTTGTATTTGTTGTTTTAAAGAAGCTAACAACATATTCATCATTCCAGTAACAGTCTAGAGGTGAAGCGAATTGTTGATACTTCCAAGTGTGTGAGCTGTGTATATGGGTTTGACAATAATATGTAGAGAAGAATTTTTTATATCCTTTGCCTGATTCTAAGCCGTTAATGTTATCAGGAGTGCACGTGTCCCATTCCCCACATTGATGGGAACTGATTGGTTATACGGGGCAGTTTCCCATCCAGTGTATGTGCTCTTATGGTGCACACATGCACATAAGGAATTTTTCTATTCTTCAGCCTAAAAACAAAAGATTGATTTCATAGAATCACAAGGTGTGATATATATATATATTATAAATATAAATGAAAGAAGATATATATAGATACATACTGAGATGCAATTATTATAATTATAATTATATTGAAGAAATGGGGTCAAATGCTGATGAGGTCCCACAGATATTAATAATCTCACACTTTTGTAAATAATGAATATTTCTCTTGCTCACGGTACATATTTTTAAATAACCTTTCTCTTTATGTTAAGAATGTAGAAGTTTTCTATCCGGAGCAAGATAAATTATATACATATATATAATAATTCTATATGTCTCAACTTTAACGAGGGGTTAAAAGAAGATGTCCACAAATTGTAAATGAATGTGGAGCTGTTAATGAAAATCACCCCTTTCCTTCACTCATTCCTCATTATTTTTTTGTTGTTTTATCTATCTTAATTATAGTATAAAATTTCCTTTTCATTTGTAATGCATGGTCTTTTTGTGTCTGAGCATTTATGCCTTCTTGTCCATTTAAATGGAAAATTTATACTGGGGTATATAAAAAAGGCATGGTGTCATAAGTGGATGAATGAAGACATTGCTTCAAACCACCCTTACAACATGGAAATTCTGTTGAACCTCAAGGGTAATCTCATCATCTAAGAATCAGCAGAAACAGAACCATTTCATATACTTGCTTCCCATTTTCACTTAGACACTTTCCAATTTGAATTCTACATGCACTTTGTGTGTTTTACCCGCATAATAGAATGTAACAATGCAGATCTCTTTAAATGTTTGTATGCATATTTCTCTTGTGTTTTCAAAACTATACTCCATACATTTCTTAATACTTATCTAATTTCTAAGAAACAATAACGGGCAGTCCTTGTGCCAGTATAATTTTTCTTTCTTTTATATTTTAAATATGTGCTTCCAGTGCAATTGTTGTTTTTATGTAAATTTACCCTAGCTTGTGCATTTGAAACACATTTTGTTAAAAGAGGCAAAGTGATCTATGTGCTGATGAGAGATGCCTGATATGAGATTTTAGTTTTTTATATAATGAACAATGTATAATTTTTTATATAAGAAGAATGTACATGTGAAATGTTTTTGAGGTTTTGGAAACAACGAAAACATGTTATATATATATACATATATATATACAGATATATTCTCTGTGTGTGTGTGATAATGTTTTTTACATGTATACACATTATTTCTTCTCTTTACTAGGTTTCGTACATGGTTTCTTACCTTCTTTTAAAACCAGATCAATATAAACAGCTTAATTTCAAATACAGAGCTAGTGTGACCAAAGACGATGTACCATAAAACCACATAGATTTTTGTAATTTACGTTTTTTGTGCAATGATGTTAACTCTTTATTGCCACTTTTATTTATGGTATTGTTTTCTGTTTTTATGTAATTTGAGTTGTTTAATTGGGTAAAGGAAGAAATATTTCTACAGTTCTCTGTGTTTTGATATGCAAAATCAAATACTGCTGATGTACCATGACATTACAATAAAGGGGATATTTTACAATACGTTAATGTGTTGGGTACTGTGAAGGAAACCCATGATGGTTTGGACAGAATAGAGGTTATATCAACTGTGTAAAAGCCAAAAGGTGTTGCAGTCTGGACACTACAAAGTTCAATTCTGTACCTTTTAATTCATATGTATAAATAAATTCGTGATCAAATCTATTTCTTAAAGATTTTACTGAGAAGTAATTTATATTCTCTGAATCCTGTTGACAGGCATCTTTACCCATTATGCTGTTGGTCTTGGGTTTGCATGCAGCATTTGTTTAGGGTTCTTTTACCTTCAAAATGTCCAGACGTCTAGTATTCCCATTTTCCTCCAAAGGTATACAAATTCCTTATCCTGTAGGATATTTCACTGTTATGATTTTGAACTTTGACAGAGCTCTTTGTGTATGTTACTGCTGAAAGGGTACCATAAGTACAAAATGAGTTTTAAGTTTCCATAGTGCTGTGTTACCTTTCAGAACACATCATATTTATGTGTCATGTCAGGTAAATAGTCAGTGGCAATAGCAAGGAATGCCTCCTACTTTTTTTAAATCTCCTTAAATTTTTTATGGGAATAACCACTAACTACATGAGTGAAATCCTTGATCATTCTCAGTTGGATAGTCTCAAGTGTTTCACTTGACAGATGGCAGCACCACAGTTGGCATGGATTGAGGTATGTTAAAAACAATGAGCAGTGATCAAGTTCTTGGCTGCTGAAGGTAAGAAGTTGACTTGTATTCATTAATTTTTGCTCCAAGTGAGTACTGTGTGATGTGTCAGATGAATTAAACAAACTGAACAGTAGGAGCAGATCTTCCTGACAAGCCATGGAGTCATTGCCCTTGCACTGCAGTAATGCCCAACCATGTCAGCTGGGTGATGAACTGATATGTGGTTACTGTTGCATAATGACAGATGATTTATGCTCTGCCCTATCCATTGGTAAAAGCAGGGTAGAGGTAATTACTGAAGAGATTGTGTATTCCAAGCTCTGTGTTCATTGGGTACTACAAATGCTAACAGATGAATATAAATCAGCAAGGGAAGTAATCCCCTATCTTTCACACTGGTATGATACAGGTGAGGTCTTCTTGGGTCCATAATTTTGACCCTGAATCCAAATGGCAAATGATGGAACAGCACCACATGACATCCAAGGCAGGAGAAATTCAAGAGTGCACAGTGAGAAGAAAAAAATCATGGTTACAATTTTTAGGATGAGAAAGGTATTATTAGTGTGATCTTGTTTTGGGTGGTGGAGACAACAGTAAATTCTACCACTATATTCAAACATGATGTCTGAATGCTTGTCTTTGTTGAGTTTATCCCACAACAAATCTGTTGGAGGTGTTGTTCCTCCATGACACAGGCCACACAAGTGTGCATACTACTGAGGCAGTGTTAGTACACCCACACTACTGTCCTGACCTCACACCATCAGATTCTCACCTGTTTTTCCAGTAAAAGATAGACCTGTGAAGTCATCATTACATGGCTGATGCACTGTGGAATACCATGTGGCAGTTACATTTCATTTCATCTTTATTACATTCAATAAATCCTCTGATAAAAAAGAAACCGCAGGATGTAGAAATAGTCTAATACAAATGAACAAAACAGAATACACAAACATTAACAAAAAACAAATACAAGAAGCAAGACACATCACCAACACCACAAGTGCAAGAGAAATTACATCATGATCGCTGATTCAAGGCAAGAGATCAAACCTAAACCAGGTTTAGTCAAAATTATAAAATTTGGAATCTTACTAAGCCTAACTGTACAACCATACACATATAATAAAGCAATCTGAAGATACTAATATTTGCGTAATATACATATGAATAACAAATATTAAAAAACAAATACAGTCATTCAGAACATTACCTGAGCTTAGGTTGAGAACCTATTCACAATTAAAATATTCTTCAACAGTATAAAACAATTTAGAATGAAGAAAAGTACTTGTGGTGGATGCTTGCAGGTTTCTTTTACAAGAAATAATGCAGTAGTAACTTCCACTCAGCTTATTTATCATTACTTCAGCAAATATACAATATCTCGAGTGAGGTCGTTTGTAATGAGTTAGCCGCACGTGCAAGTGCGCTGGTATAGTGGTGCCTTTGAAGTGGGAGCGGAGAGAGAAGCTCGCTGACCAGTGCGCTGCTTGGCTGCTGCTGTAAACGAGGGCAGAGAGAGATGGAGACGCCCGTGTGGTGCAGGTTAATGTGTTGGTCGACAGCAGGCTTGATGTGGCTACAGCTCTACTCCTTTGGGTGTCCGAAGACTAGCTTACTCCTTTGCTGCTGCCTGGATGTTGACTGACCGTTGAGTGAATGGTACTGGTCGGCCAACCAACCAACCAACCAAGTGCTAACTAAGGGCGGATCTTGATCTGTTTGGCCATTCCTGCGTTTGACCGCATTGCTGGGCTCGATAACAGACTCTTTATTCTATAACTGAGGATTTTGCTTACGCTAAAAATTTATGGTCTCGTTTAGGTCGGGACCTGGCATACCGAAGGTTACAGCTCTAGGAGCGTATAGTCTTTCTAAGTGGGGGGAATATTTTGGTTGGATGGCTCCCTGGGATTTGAACCCAGAGTGGCATTTTCACAATTCGCGCGGGATCTAAAACCTACACACGAGTAATTTAGCCCTACCGGTTGGGGGGGGGAGTGCGAGCCGTGCCCCGACTTTTTGTTATTATACCCTGGCATTCACCTTACAACTGAGGAAAATCACGGAAAACCCCAGTCAGGGTATTCGAAAAGCGCCTAGTTAATGGGTGCTATGCAGGATTCGGTGTCGATTTGGCCACATTTTGGGCCTCGACATATCTACTGACCTGTCCCCGTAGCTTTCAGCTAGGCGACTTGGGTTAGCCCTCGGTCAGCTTAAATATCTGCCGAATTGCTGAACTAAGGGGTTCCCCACACCAGCTAAATTTGAGTCGTAACTCTCGGTTAGGGCTCTGATGTGTTCAGCAAAGAAAGGAACTCCCAAATCCTCGTGAATTTGCACGTTACTGATGTACCAAGGTGCATCAGTAGCAATGCAAGACACTTGGATGAATGACCAACAGCTTTCTGAGGTGGCTGCAGGCAGCGGACCTCCAAATGGGGCACGCATAGTCCATCATGGGCCATATGAGCTGCTTATACAGCAGAACTCCGTTCCTGATGGACAGACCGCTTTTCCTGTGAAGGAGAGAGCTAAGCAGACCCAGTCGTTGGGCAGCTTTCTTCGTGACCTGGACGATATGAGGCGACCAGGTCATCCGTGTATCCAGGATCACTTCCAGATACCGGGCTGTGTCGACCCATTGGATTGGCTCCCCTAGGAACTGCACCGGTCGAGGCTTGGGGAACTGCCACCCTGCCTTCGCAAAGAGCATAGCATTGCTCTTGGAGACGTTGATGGCGATCCTCCATACCCTCAGCCACCTCTCTAGGTTACTGAGGTATGCTTCTAAGTAGCTAACAAGCAGCGCCGGGCTGCGGGACGTGGCAATGATTACCGTGTCATCCGCGTACAATGCCAGCTCGACGTGGCGGGAAGGGACCGGCATGTCATTGACATACAGTCTGAACAAGACAGGAGAGATTAGTCTCTTCTGTGCTACGCCAGCCCGCATGCCACGACGGGTGGATGTGGCCGTTTGGAAGGACGCCTCGAACGTCCTGTTGTGAAGGTAGGAGGATATGGTTTTAATCAGAAAGGAGGGGAAGTTGAGGGCCGTTAGCTTGAAGAGGAGACCATCGACCCAAACGGTGTCGAAGGCCTTAGCCACGTCTAGAAAGACTGCGCCTGTTAGCCGCTTCTCGCCAAAGTTTCTGGTCACCCTTTCGACAAGGAGGGCTAGTTGGAGAGAGGTGTTATGTTTGGGTCTGAATCCAAACTGCTCATCTCGTAGAAGCCCGCCCCGCTTACTTCACTTAAGATCTTACTAAGTAGGATCTTCTCAAACAACTTGCCAATGGTGTCCAGAAGACTTAAGGGACGATATGAAGAGGGTAGCACTGGGTCCGTCCCAGGTTTCAGTATGGAGACAATGCGGGCATGCTTCCATACAGACGGGAAGTACTGCGCCAGAAGAGCCGCGTTGAATATCGCGGCGAGGAGAGAGACAGCACGCTGCGGAAGGTGCTTTAGAGCCCTTTTCGGAATACCGTTTGGGCCCGGCGCCTTGCTGACCATTAGACCCCGGATGGCATCTTGTACCTCCGCAGGGTTGGTTAACTTGGGCTCGCTTGCAGGTGCATAAGAGTATGCTTACAGCGCCTCGCCAACCATCTCAATAACTGCCTGACCGAGGGGTCGTTTACAGGCTGAAACTGAACCTCAAGACTGTCCGCCAGGGCTTCGGGTTTCTCAGAGTCTGAGAGAGCAAGCCCGCCCTGTGTGACCAGGGATGGAGAGGGAGTGGGCACTCTCATCACCCGCTTTATCATCTTCCACAGCTATTGGTCCTCGGGATCAAGGCTCTCAGGTGTGGCACTCCACTGCTCATTTCGCTACTCGTTTAGCTGGTGGGTCAACGACCGCAGAAGGCGGTTGACCTCAGCTTTTAGAGCAGGGTCCCTAGTGATTTTCCACTGTCTCCTCAACCGGTTTTTCAGGTGTATATCATCCTGAATACGTGCCGGTATTGGGGGTCGTGGGTCGTCACGAAGGCGTCTCCTGGGGGCTGACGCTGCTAGTGCCTCAGTGATAGCGCTGGACACCTCCCGCAAGCACGAGTCGATTTCCACTCCGTTACGTAGTTTCGGAGTGGACGGAAGCCCTTCTTCATGCAGGCCTGGAATTTGACCCAGTCGGTCCTTCTGAAATCCGGGCGGTCCGGGAGATTAAGAAAGGATGATCAACATCTCGTGTCGATCAGTACAGGTAAGTGATCTGAGCTTAGTGCAGAGCACGTTGTCAGATACACTGGGATGACTAGGTCCTTAGTTATTACTATGTCTAGGATATCAGGAGTAGCAGAGGAGTTATATGGGATAGTGGTGGGTTTTTCCGGCCCATAAATCAAACAGGAAAGATCATTGGCGTAATCACGCAGGTGCCTGCCCCTTGTCGTGATTAGCCTCGAGTTCCAGCCACGTGCTTGGCGTTCAGGTCCCCCGCCATCAGGACGGGAAGCCCTCCGCTCAGGCAGGCAGACAGATCCGCTTCGAGCGGTGAGCGGAGGCGAGTCTCAGAATTACGTCCACCACCAGGCAATAGGGGTATTCATGTTTCAGTGAAGGCCGAAATGATCTCGGTTGGGGCAGCAGCAAATATACCCCGAAAGCCAGGCCCGTAGGCCAGTATGTCCTACTAACAAGCGACGCCAAGACTACAACGTGCGGGCGACACTTGGAAAAAATTTCGAGGCACCTATGTCCTCCTACCACGAGCCTGCATGTCATTGAAAATATTCCGAGTCGGGTATGTCCTCCTACCACGAGCCGGCAGCACTTTGAATATATTCCGAGGCAGGTATGTCCTCCTACCACGAGCCGGCAGCATTTGAAAACACTCCGAGGCAGGTAAGTCCTCCTACCACGTGCCGGCATGTCTGAAAATATTCCGAGACTGGTATGTCCTTGCGTTTGAGAAGGTCGTAGTCCTACTACTACGCACAGTGGCACTGCGCAAAATAGCCATTGCTAGGTTAGGTTAGGTTAGGACCTCGCCCGAAGGCAGATGGCCGCGACTTTGCAATGAGGGTGAACCAATTTGCCGGGCGGAGGACTGCCCGGTCTTCTCAACAGTCTCAGTTTCTCGTCCTCCTGAAGTATCAAATGAACCTTCAACCACATTGACGGGGTGAACCGAGGCGGAAGCGGGAAAAGAGCAGAAGCCGATCTGGCACCAGACGATGCAGCGCTGAGCGGAGGCGATTCTCAGCATTCGTCCCCCACCAGGCAATAAGGGTTTTTCATGTTTCAGGGAAGGCCGAAATGGTCTCGGTTGGAGCAGCAGCGAATATTCCCCGAAAACCAGGCCCGTACGGCCATTATGTCCTACTAATACGAGACGCCAACTGTCACAGCGCGAGCCAAACATCCCGCAGCTGCCTCGGACCGAGGCAGCGGCATCTAGATACGCGAAGGAGTTTGAGTGCAAGCGTGGCACAAGTGATGGTATTCCCGCCAGTCTGCTAGCCGCCGGACCCTGCTTGGCAGGGAGCGGCGGACTGCAGTCGTGGCGGTTGGTGCCCACGCTTCGTACTCCCCCTCGGGCGGAGGGATACCCTTATAACAGTATAGGAGGGGATTGAAAAATTCGGTTGAGGGGGGCGGCTTCAGGCGCGATTGAGAAGACCGAATTCCTACTATTTCGCACAGTGGCACTCTGCTCAAATTCGCCATGGTCCTACTACCACGCGCAGTTCCTGCACACAATCCGAGGTCTCGATCTCCGACAGGATGAATCCTCCAAGCCAGGGGATGGGTCTCAACAGATCGCAGCGTGGCAACTGCTCTACTAGTACAATCACACAATAAGACTCAGGGCTCCTTTGCCGATGGCCGTACGGTCGCGGCAGAGGCCGGCCGGGTCCCCGGTCCATCCCGGCATACCGGGTCGTGGGTGCACGGGCAACACCGCGGCCTCGGTAGAGATGTGTGACACCCTATAGTGAGGGGGGAAGACGTTTGTGTATTCGGATACACTTCATACAGTATAATTAAACCTGAATTCATGTAACCAGAACGTATATTAATAAAAACAAAAATAAGAACATTTGACTACAGAGTGTATATTTACTGAACACCACTTCCTGTAACACAATACTAAATGTGTATGAAATACGCTACACATTACCCACCAGCTGATCCCAAGGTGAACGCGCCTGTTCTTACGCGAAGTGTGTGAGTTGATTTTTAAGCACGTACGGCCTCCTCACTTCTTACACCTGTGTTTTCTTTTAGACGTCACGTATGCACGTACTGTTCGTCTCAGGGTTCCTGGGGCAAGTTTAATTTCTGCCCTGCTACTGATACAACCGTCTCACACAGTGGGCCACGTTACTCACAACCGACGCCTGGCATCTTCTGCATCTCAACCCCACACACCACCCTTTCAATACACACCTAAGCCACACACTTCCTCAGGTTTAGGGCTTTCGTATCGATACGCGTCGGAGACACACACAATTCCTTACGTTTAGGGCGTCGTGACGCCGAGCGTCGGCGTCATATTCAAACAAACCCACTCAAATCCATAGGATAAGGCCTCGGGAAATGCCACAACACCCTTAAAATCAATTAACATATGGCGTACCGACGCTAGGCGTCGATGGAATATACCTGCCCCTTAACTACAAACGCCGACCGAGCGAACAGAGGCCAGAGCTGCGCCCTACCTGTCGTGCCCACCAACACAGTGGCTGGCTGCGCCCACGCTGACCGAGCGAACAGAGGCCAGAGAAGCGCACGCACCTGTCGTGCCCGCCGACATAGTGGCTGGATGATCCCACGCCGACCAAGCGACCAGAGGCCAGACCAGCGCCCTCAACTGTCGTGCCCGCCATCATAGTGGCTGGCTGAGCCAACGCCTACCGAGCGAACAGAGGCCAGAGCAGCGCCCTCACCTGTCGTGCCGCCACCACAGTGGCTGGCTGAGCCCACGCCGACCAAGCGAACAGAGGCCAGATTAGCGCCCTCACCTGTCGTGCCCGCCACCAGAGTGGCTGGCTGATCCACGCCTACCAAGCGATCAGAGGTCAGAGCAGCGCCCTCACCTGTCGTCCCCGTCACCCCAGTGGCTGGCTGAGCTCACGCCGACCGAGCGAACAGATGCCAAAGCAGCGCCTTCACCTGTCGTGACCGCCACCACTGTGGATGGCTGAGCCCACGCAGACCGAGGGAACAGAGGCCAGAGCAGTGCCCTCACCTGTCGTGCCCGCCACCACGGTGCCTGCTTGAACCCATGCTTACCAAGCGAACAGAGGCCAGAGCAGCGCCCTCACCTGACGTGCCCGCCACCATAGTGGCTGTCTGAGCCCAAGCCGACCGAGCTAACAGATGCCAAAGCAGCGCCCTCACCTGTCGTGCCCGCCTCCATAGTGGCTGGCTGAGCCCACGCCGACCAAGAGAACAGAGGCCAGATCAGCGCCCTCACCTGTCGTGCCCCCCAACAAAGTGGGTGGCTGAGCCCACGCCGAACGATCGAATAGAAGCAAGAGCTGCGCCCGCAACTGTCGTGCCCGCCACCACAGCGGCTGGCTGGGCCCATGCTGACGAAGCGAACAGAGGCCACAGAAGCTCCCTCATCTGTCGTCACCTCCACCCCAGTAGCTGGCCGAGCCTACTTCGACCGAGAGAACAGAGGCCAGAACAGCGCCCTCAACTCTCGTGCCCGCCACCACAGTGGCTGGCTGAACCACACCGACCGAGGGAACATAGGCCAGAGCAGCGCCCTCACCTGTTGTTCCCGACACCACAGTGGCTGGCTGGGACCACGCAGACCAAGCGAACAGTGGCCAGAGCAGTACTCTCACCTGTCGTATCCGCCACCACATTGGCTGGCTGAACCCACGCCGACGGTGCGAACAGAGGCGAAAAAAAACGCCGTCACCTGTCGTGCCCACCACCACAGTGGCTGTCTGGGCCCACCCCGACCAATCGAACAGACGCCAGAAAAGCGTCCTCACCTGACGTGATCGCCAACACAGTGGTTGGCTGAGCCCACGCCGACCGAGGGAAAAGAGACCAGTGCAGCGCCCTCAACTTTCGTGCCCGCCACCACAGTGGCTTGCTGAGCCAATGCCTACCAAGCGAACAGAGGCTATAGCAGCGCCCTCTTCTGTCCTTCCCGCCACAACAGTGGCTTGCTGAGCCCTGGCCGACCGAGCGAAAAGAGGCAAGAGCAGCGGCTTCACCTGCTTGGTCCGCCACCACAGTGGCTGGCTGGGCCCACGCCGACAATGCGAACATATGCCAGAACTGCTTCCTCTTCTGTGGTGACCGCCACAACAGTGGCTCGCTGAGCCCACGCTGACTGAGCGAACGAAGGCCAGAACAGCGCCCTCACCTGTCGTGCCCGCCATCACAGTGGCTGTATGTGCCCACGCCGAACGAGCAAACAGAGGCCAGACCAGCGCCCTCACCTGTCATGCCCGCCAAGACAGTGGCTGTCTGAGCCCATGCCGACCGAGAGAACGGAGTCTATAGCAGCGCCCTCACCTGTCGTGCTCGCCACCACATTGGCTGGCTGGGAACGCGCCGATCAAGCTAACTGAGGCAAAACCAGTGCCCTCACTTCTCGTGCTCACAACCACAGTGGCTGGTTGAGCCCACGCCGACCAAGCGAACAGATGCCAGAACTACGCCTTCACCTGTCGTGCCCGCCACCACAGTGGCTGGGTGGGCCCATGTTGACGAAGCGAACAGAGGCCAGATCAACACCCTTACATGTCTTGCCACCCACCATGGTGGCTAGCTGGGCCACGCCCACCAAGCGAACAGACGCAAAAGCAGCGCCCTAACCTGTCGTTCCCGCCAAAACAGAGGCTGGCTGAGCCTATGCCGACCAAGCGAAAAGAGTCCAGAGCAGCGCCCTCACATGTCGTGCCCACTACCACAGTGGGTGTCTTATCCCACGCCGACCGAGCGAACAGTAGCTTGAGCAACGACCTCAATTTTCGTGCCCGCCTTCACAGTCGAAGACTGAGCCCACGCCGACAGAGAGAACAGAGGCTAGAGCAGTGCCCTCACCTGTCGTTTCCGCCACAATAGTGGCTGGCTATGCCCACGCCGATCAAGTGAACAGAGGCCAGAGCAGCGCCCTCAATTTACGAGCCCGCCACCACAGTGGGTGGATGGAACCACGCCAATCAAGCGAACAGAGGCCAGATCAAAGACCTCACCTGTCGTGCTAGCCAACAGAGTGTCTGGCTGAGCCCATGCCGACCAAGCGAACAGATGCCAGAATTGCGCCCACCTGTCGTGCCCGCCACCACGGAGGCTGGCTGGGCCCATGTCGGCTAAGCGAACAGAGCCCACAGAAGCGCCCTCACATGTCGTGCCCGCCACCCCAGTGGCTGGCTTAGCCTACTTCGACCGAGAGAACAGAGGCCAGAGCAGCGACCTCAACTATCGTGCCCGCCACCACAGTGGCTGGCTGAGCCCACGCCGACGGAGGGAACAGAGGCCAGAGTAGCGCCCTCACCTGTCGTTCCCGACACACAGTGGCTGGATGGGCCCACGCAGACCTAGCGAAAAGTGGCCAGAGCAGCGCCCTCACCTGTCGTGCCCGCCACCACAGTGGCTGTCTGCGCCCACGCCGACCAATCGAACAGAGGCCAGAGAAGCGTCCTGACCTTACGCGACCGCCACCACAGTGGCTGTCTGAGCTCACGAAGACTTAGGAAAAAGATGTAAGTGCAGCGCCCTCAACTGTCGTGCTCGCCAATAGAGTGGCTGGCTGAGCCAATACGTACCAAGTGAACAGAGGCCAGATCAGCGCCCTCACTTGTCTTGCCCGCCACAACAGTGGCTTGGTGAGCCCACGCCGACCGAGCGAACAGAGGCCAGAGCAGCGTCCTCACCTATCGTGCCCACCTCCACAATGGCTGGATGACCCACGCCGACCAAGAAAACAGAGGCCAGAGCAGCGCCCTCACCTGTCGTGTCCGCCACCACCACAGTGGCTGGCTGAGCTCACGCCGACCAAGCCAACAGAGGCCAGAGCAGCGACCTCACCTCTCGTGCCCGCCCCCGGAGTGGCTGGCTAAGCCACGCCTACCAATCGAAAAGAGGCCAGAGCAGTGCACACACCTGTCGTCCGCGCCTGCACCAGTGGCTTGCTGAGACCACGCCGACCGAGAGAACAGAGGCCAGAACAGTACTTCTGTTCCATTGGTCGGCGTATGCAAGTCACTGTGGTGTCGGGACGATGGGCTAGGGCGTTGGTCTGGTCGCGCCCCTGTTCCTTTGGTCGGCATCGGCTCAGTTACTGTGGTGGCGGGACTATAGGCAAGGGCGTTGGTCTCATGTCCCCTCTGTTCCTTTGGTCGGCATGGTCTGAGTCATTGTGTTGGCGGGCCAATAGGCAATTGCGTTGGTCTGGTTTCGCCTCTGTTCCTTTGTTCGGCGTGTGCTGAGTCACTGTGGTGGCGGACCGATAGTCAAGAGCGATATCTGGTCTCGCCTCTGTTCCATTGGTCGGCGTGTGCTCAGACACTGTGATGACGGACCGATAAAGAAGGGCGTTGGCCTGGTCGCGCCTCTGTTCCTTTGGTCGGCGACGGCTCAGTCACTGTAGTGGCGGGCCGAAAGGCAAGGGCGTTGGTTTGGTCTCGCCTCTGTTGCTTTGGTCGGCGTGGGCTCAGTAAATGATGGTGGCGGTCCGATACGCAAGGGCGTTGGTCTCGTCTCGCCTCTATTCCTTTGGACAGCGTGTGCACAGACACTGTGGTGTCGGGCCGATGGGCAAGAGCGTTGGTCTGGTAGCGCCTCTCTTCCTTTGGTAGCCGTGGTCTCAGTTACTGTATAGCGGGCCGTTATCCAAGGGCGTTGGTCTGGTCTCGCCTCTGTTCTTTTGGTCGGCGAAAGCTCAGTCACTGTGGTGGCGGACCCATAGGCAAGGGCATTGGTCTGGTCTCGCCTCTGTTCCTTTGGTAGCCGTGGTCTCAATCACTGGTGGCGTTCCGATGGGCAAGGGCGTTGGTCTCTTCTCGCTTCTGTTTCTTTGGTCGGCGTGGGCTCAGTCACTGTGGTGGCCGGCCGATAGGCAAGGGCGTTGGTCTAGTCTCGCCTCTGTTCCTTTGGTCGGCGTGGGCTCAGTCACTGCGTTTTCGGGTCGATAGGCAAGGGTGTTGGTCTGGTCTTGCCTCTGTTACGTTAGTCGGCGTGGGCTTAGTCACTGTGGTGGCGGGCCGATATGCAAGGGCTTTGGTCTGGTCTCGCCTCTGTTCCTTTGGTTGGCGTGGGCTGTCACTGTGGTGGCGGGCCGATAGGCAAGGGAGTTGGTCTGGTCTCGCCTCTGTTCTTTTGGTCGGCGAAAGCTCAGTCACTGTGGTGGCGGGCCGATAGGCAAGGGCGTTGGTCTCGTCTCGCCTCTGTTCCTTTTGTCGGCATGGGCTCAGACACTGTGGTGGCCGGCAGATATTCAAGGGCGTTAGTCTAGTCTCGACTCTGTTCCTTTGATCGGCGTGGGCTCAGTCACTATGTTGGCGGGTCGATAGGCAAGGGTGTTGGTCTGGTCTTGCCTCTGTTCCGTTGGTCGGCATGGGCTTAGTCATTGTGGTGGCGGGCCGATATGCAAGGGCGTTTGTATGGTCTCGTCTCTGTTCCTTTGGCTCGGCGTGGGCTGTCATTGTGGTGGCGGGCCGATAGGCAAGGGAGTTGTTCTGGTCTCGCCTCTGTTCTTTTGGTCGGCGAAAGCTCAGTCACTGTGGTGGCGGGCCGATAGGCAGGGGCGTTGGTCTCATCTCGCCTCTGTTCCTTTTGTCGGCGTCGGCTCAGACACTGTGGTGGCCGGCCGATAGTCAAGGGCGTTAGTCTGGTCTCGCCTCTGTTCCTTTTGTCGGCGTGGGCTCATACACTGTGTTATATCCTCCTACCACGTGCCTGCATGTCTGAATATATTAGCATGTATTAGCTCTAGAATTACCACAGTTATCCAAGTAACTGTCCACCATCTAAGGAACCATTACTGATTTAATGAGACATTTGCGGTTTCAAATTAATGTGGCTTGCACTTATACAAGAGTGGCCTAATTCTTGAGACAAGCATATGAATACTGGCAGGATCAAATTGGGAACCGACACTGCGGAGCGATTTCCTCACCAGCCCGCCCGAAGGCAGATGTCCGCTATCAGGGTGAACCAGTTAGCCGGGCGGAGGACTGTCCGGTCTTCTCCACTGTATCAGTTTCTCGTCCTCCTTAAGTATCAAATGCATCGTCGTGAGCCGGGCGGAAGCGGGTAACGAGGAGAGGCCGATCTGGCACCAGACGATGGAGCGCTGGGCGGAAGCGAGTCTCAGCATTCGTTCACCACCAGACAGTAGGGGTTTATTCATGTTTCAGGGAAGGCCAAAACCATCTCGGTTAGAGGAGCAGTGAATACAACCCCGAATGCCGGGCCGTACGGCCGGTATGTCCTCCTACCACGAGCCTGCACGACTTTGAAAATATTCCGAGGCAGGTATGTCCTCCTACCACGAGCCTGCATGTCTTTGAAAATACTCAGAGGCCGGTATGTCCTACTACCATTTAGCCGGCAACACTATTATCCGAGGCAGCCTTAAGTTGGTCCCACTACAACGCACGGGCGACACTCTGAAAAACCTTCGAGGAGGTATATCCTCCTACAACGAGCCGGCAACACTGAAAATTTTCCGAAGCAGGTATGTCCTCCTACCACGAGCCGGCAACAAATTGAAAATATTCCGAGGCAGTTATGTTCTCCTACCACAAACCGTCATCAATATATTCCGAGGCAGGTATATCTTCCTACCACTAGTCGGCAACACTTTGAAAATAGTCCAAGGCAGGTATTTCCTCCTACCACAAGCTACCTACCACAAGGTTAGGTTAGATTACGTCTACCAAGCAAGGACTACACGCACCACAGAGTAAATCATACTGTGAACAAAATGCCGGGCGGAGGACTGACCGGTCTTTTCCGCTGTCTTAATCTCTCTTCCTCCTGAAGTATCAAATGAACCGTCGTGAACCGAGGCGTTAGCGGGTAGCGAGTAGAGGCCGATCTGACACCAGACGATGGAGCGCTGAGCTGAGGCGAGTTTTCAGCATTCGTCCACCAGCAGGCAATAGGGGTTTATTCATGTTTCAGGGAAGACCGAAATGATCTCGTTTAAGCAGCAGCGAATATACTCCGAATGCCGGGCCCGTACGGCCAGTATGTCCTACTAACACGCGACGCCAACACTTAAAATATTCGGAGACAGCCTAAGGTTGGTCCCACTAGAACGCTCGGGCGACACTTGGAAAAATTTTCGAGGCAGGTAAGTTCTCCTACCACGAGCTGGGACCACTGAAAATATTCCGAGGCGGGTATGTCCTCCTAGCACGAACTGGCATGTCTTTGAAAATATTCCGAGGCGGGTAACTCCTCCTATCACGAGCCGGCAGCACTTTGAAAATACTCCGAGGCAAGTCCTCCTTCTACGAGCCTGCATGCCTGAAAACATTCCGAGGCGGGTATGTCCTCCTACCACGAGCCGGCAGCACTTGGAAAATACTCCGAGGCAGGTAATGCCTCCTGCCAAGAGCCTGCATGTCTGAATATATTCCGAGGCGGGTGTGTCCTCCTACCACGAACCGGCAGCACTTTGAAAATACTCCGAGGCAGGTAAGTCCTTCTACCACGAGCCTGCATGCTTTGAATATATTTCGAGGCGGGTATGTCCTCCTACTTCGAGCCTGCATGTCTTTGAAAATATTCCGAGGCGGGTATGTCCTCCTACCACGAGCCGACAGCACTTTGAAAATACTCCGAGGTAGGTAAGTCCTCCTACAACGAGCCTGCATGTCTTTGAAAATATTCCGAGGCGAGTATGTCCTCCTACCACGAGCCTGCATGTCTTTGAAAATATTCCGAGCCGGGTATTTCCTACCACGAGCCCACAGCATTTGAAAACACTCCGAGGCAGGTAAGTCCTCCTACCACGTGCCGGCATGTCTGAAAATATTCCGAGACTGGTATGTCCTTGCGTTTGAGAAGGTCGTAGTCCTACTACTACGCACAGTGGCACTGCGCAAAATAGCCATTGCTAGGTTAGGTTAGGTTAGGACCCCGCCCGAAGGCAGATGGCCGCGACTTTGAAATGAGGGTGAACCAGTTTGCCGGGCGGAGGACTGCTCGGTCTTCTCCACTGTCTCAGTCTCTCGTCCTCCTGAATATCAAATGAAACTTGAACCACTTTGCCGGGCGGAGGACTGCCCGGTTTCTCCACTGTCTCATTCTCTCGTCCTCCTGAAGTATCAACTTGTAAGGAAGTGTTTTCTTCCGTCCCACTGGGAGTGCTCGGAGAAAATCTTCGTTCGGTAGTCGTGGCGTGAGCGCGTAAATAAGCTAGGTATTTGGTGACAAACTCTCACCCTCAGTAGCGTGTCTAGCGTGATCCGACGTATCGTTTACCGGCTGAAAGTGAGCCTCAAGACTGTCCGCCATGACTTCGGCTTTCTCAGTCTGAGAGAGCAAGCCCGCCCTGTGTGACCAGGCGTTGAGAGGGAGTGGGCACTCTCATCGCCCGCTTTGTCATCTTCCACAGCTATTGGTCCTCGGGATCAAGGCTCTCCAGTGTGGCACTCCACTGCTCATTTCTCCACTCGTTTAGCTGGTGGGTCACCGACAGCTGAGGGCGGTTGACCTCAACTTTTAGTGCAGGGTCCCTGCCACTGCCTCCTCAACCGTGTTTTCAGGCGTATATCATCCTGAATACGTGCCGGTATTGAAGGTCGTGGGTCGTCACGAGGGCGTCTCCTGTAGGCTGACGCTGCTAGTGCCTCAGTGATAGCGCTGGACACTTCCTCTACACGTGTCGATTTCCACCCCACTACGTAGTTTCGGGGTGGACGGAAGTCTGTCATCCAGGCAGGCCTCGAATTTGACCCAGTCGGTCCTTCTGAAAGTCCGGGAGTTTAAGAAAGGATGATCGACATCTCGTGTCGATCAGTACAGGTAAGTGATCTGAGCTCAGTGCAGAGCACGTTGTCAGATACACTGGGATGACTAGGTCTTTAGTTATTACTATATCTAGGACATCAGGGGTAGCAGAGGAGTTATATGGGATAGTGGTGGGTGTTTCCGGCCCATAAATCAAACAGGAATGATCATTGGCGCAATCACGCAGGCGCCTGCCCCTTGTCGTGATTAGCCTCGAATTCCAGTCCACGTGCTTGGCGTTCAGGTCCCCCGCCATCAGGACGGGAAGCCCTCCGCTCAGGCAGGCAGACAGATCCGATTCGATTAGGGGCCGGGAGGGCGAAAGGTAAGATTTTCACCGGTCCGCTTGACAACATTACATGTATGGCAGTTGCCTCCAACTGGGTCAGGCCGGGGACGGGTATAGCGTAGTGTTCTATACCCGGCGGAACATTATTGCTGTTCCGCCGCCCTCTGTATGCCGGTCTGTACGGTGGCAAACATAGTTTGCGAGCCGAACGACTTGCCCTGATCTGAGATAGGTTTCAGTCAGGAGGCGTATGTCAACCCCGTGTTTTCCAAGGAAGTGATCCAGCTCCATCTTTCTGCCGCGCACGCCATCCGCGTTCCAGCACACCAGCCGTAGTGCCTTCGCACTGTGTGCCTTAGGGTGTGCTGCCATACTCTGCTACAAATAGGATAGCAATTTTCAGGTCAGCCCGCGAGCGTGCTACACCTGAAGGGAGGGTGGGTACCGCTGTGAGAAGCCATTGTGTCAGCTCCACACACGCGTTTACGGGTAGGTTTCGAGCAGATCAGAGATCTCCTCGATTGGTGACTGGTTGGGAGGTGGAATGGAAGCAGGATTAGGCTTCTTAGGTGGAGACGATGATTTACCAGTCATCGCCTTTTTCTTCATTGGGGCCTGTTGAGGGGCCTCAACGGCAGGTTGGGCAGCCTTAACCTCATTCCTGCTTGCGGACTCTTTGCCTTGTTTAGGGGCCGCGGCCGACTTGACAGTGGGTTCAGGTTGGGATGGAGTGGTGGGTTTCACTACCCGCCACCCTCGCACCACATGAGACCATTCAGGGCCTAAACTCTTCTGCTCCGCAGAAGGCTAGGTGCGGGTCGCTTGCGCTGAAGCCAAGCGACCGGTCCACCGTTCGTGGGGACGCGAGGAGCTGGCGTCCGCTTTGCAAGCGTGGCCTTAGCTTCCTTCCACTTTGCACAGCCCGGTAGTTTGCTGTGTGGTTACCCCCGCAGCTGCAGCATTTAAGCTGCTGCCTTGGGGTAGAGCACTCCCCGGAGGGGTGCGGCTCACCACAGGCAACACACCGGGGTGTGTATCCGCAGTTACGCTGCGTGTGGCCGAAGCGTTGGCAGCGCTTACATTGAAGCGGGGCCTTGGGGGCCACGTACGTCTCTACAGAGACTCCTAAGCCGCAGAGTTCAGAGAGGGATCGCACCTTCTGCACCTCTGGGCCTCTTGCCACCGACACCACAAAATGTGGAGTGGGGGGGTCGATCGCGTGTGGCGTCCTGATCGCGGCGCCCAGAGCGGATCTGCATGACGCCCTGGACACGGATTCCCAGGGCCTCAAGCTCCTCCCGGACGACACTCTCAGGCATCTGCCTGCCGAGATATTTCACCAGCAGACGTACACAACGATCCTCTGGGAGAGAGAAAGTGTGAAAGGTCACACCCTTGCTCCCGTCAAGGGATCGGAGGGCACTGACTGTGGCTCTGAAACCGTCGGCAGTCCCCGGCACGATCATTACTTTCTCACCCTTCATCTGGGCGGACAGACTACTGGGACACAAAGCCCTTAACCACGCGAGAAAGCCGCGCGTGTCGGTGACTCCTGTCACGAAGACTGGAGTCTTGTTGGGCCGTTCCCCTGCGGGAAGCCTCAGTGGTGCCAGCTGGCATGCTGCCCAGAGGCCCGGACATGTCGACAACATGCGCCTGTTGGCTGCCTCGGAGGAGGCAGCAGGTTCGGAAGAGTCCGAACCAGTGGCTATGGGTTTGGGCTGCCCACTCGGCTGTTGGGGGTTGGTACGACCGGCTACTACCGCAGCGTACGCTGGCTCACCTGCCGTGGCCGCCTGCTGCTGACTGCATGGTGGAGTCGGGGCACCGGAGGTGCCCAGTGGGTCGGGCGCTGAGCGGCCGGGGTGGTCAGGCCGTCCGAACCAGAAGACTCGGCCCTCCCTTTTCCCGTGGTGGGCCGCAATCCTTTCCTGGGGGACGATGGTGGCACGCTCCTGGCCCCGGTGGTGATGGCATGACGCTTGGAAAGCGCCACGCAAGACGTCTTGCCCTGCTGCACGCAGCGGCCCTCGCCGTCTTCCCGGCTGCAAGGGGCCTCCTCAGCTCTCTCAAGAGGGCTGGGCTACCCTGCACCGATGATATAGCCCTCAGAAGGGCTAGTTCCTCCTGCTTCAGCATTGAGCCTGCAGCAGGGGGCACCCCACTCCTTTGCAATGCTGCTCCGCTTCCCAGAGAAGTAGAGACAGCACGTTGGCGAGCTCTGCTTCCTCACTCGCTTCTTCCTGCAGTGACTATCGCCTCCCCGCTAGGTTCGGTCTCTTAGAACGTCTTTACTCCTCTGCAGCTCACACCGAACATCCCTTCCACCCAGCTACCAGGTTTCAGTATACCAACCAAACAACCAAAGTGCTAACTACGGGCGGAGACTTGCGCGGAGCGCAAGTCGACGTCCCTTGGTCTGTTTAGCCATTCCTGCGTTTGACCGCATTGCTGGGCATTGAATATATTGGGTTTTGTTATAATTTAAGGTCAACAAATTTGCATTAAACCATTCATTTAGTTGCACAAATGCAGTAGTTATGTTACTTCTGTATTCCAGATAATTATAATTACTGATAATTAAACTTGTATCATCTGCGAATAGAACTGATTTAACACCATTGCTGTTGGATTTAGAGGATGTATTTACCATAAAAAATCATCAGTTTTTATTGCTGGGACCCTTCTAATTCTGGTAGATGTTCATGTTATCTTCCTAATAGAACTGCTAGCTTCTTTCTTATTATTCTCAGCATTTATGAAAGTGCTGTCATTCACAGCTTTACCTAAGTTAAGATCATCATCAACATTACATACGACAGGATTAAATTTCCAACCCAATTGTATAGATGATACTTGGCCGTTTATAATAGCAGAGGACAGAGAGAAACTTTTTATCAGGTAGTTATAAACGTTCTTGTTCGAAGTTGGAAGAAGGCAGTAGACAAAGTTGAATACTGTATTGAAAAATACTATGTCTTAAGCAATGTTGGAGTGAAGTTTTATGAATTATTATGTAGCATAACTTACAAACAGTATGAAATAACAAATACAGGATGTATTACTTTCTGATTAGCCCACATACACTCTTGGCAACCTATAGCCATTGGTAAATGACTGTTTCGGTATATTAGAATTCCTTTCATTTACTTTTTCCACGTCATATCAAAAGAAGAAATTGAAGTAATAAACATAACATTTTAAGCTTCAGAGAAACCAGTTTGGGGAAGACCTTATCATTGGTGTTAAGTCCTGATTCCTGCATGCATTTAAACCTAATTTCAAAGTATTACTTAATTTTCCAGATAAAAAAGAATGAGCCCTAGAGGACCTGAGTGTTACAAAACTCATCAGAGGAATACACTGCCCAGAAAACAGTAATCATCAGCTTTTGAAATATGAATTTCTCCTCTCACCAGGAGTTATGTTCATTTCATTGAATGTATGGAGGCATATCCCAGAATGACTAAGCATATTCATAAGTGAAACCTTTGTATAAAAAGGGTGAAACCCCTTATACATCCAGCTGTAGGCCACTTTGAAGAAAGTTATGCATATAAGAGCAGGTGATTTCTTAAAATGAGTGTTCTTGCAAAAGATAAGTTTTGATTTATATAAAAGAGCTCTCAACAGACAAAACTTTCTATAAAATCACAGATGAAACATTACCAATAAAACGCATCGCTGGAATATTTTAAGGCCCTCCTAATATATTTACTTGTGTGAAGAGCATCTGTTTCAGAGTGGAACCCATTTTACAAGCTAGAGTATAGGACTGCATGACTCATATCAAGTTGTTGTATTGTGTCATGTTCCCTTACACAGCATCATCTGAAGACTTATTCATGAATATTAACAAAACATCGGAACAGTTTATTTTCACAAGCTACATGCAATAGAGGTAAATTATTGTTGTTGTTCATGAATAAGAGTATGTTGTATCACAGGGTTTTATGGTGGAAACCAATATAAGGAAGAAATCGTATAACAACTGTTGTAGCAAATGTAGAATTTGGTGTCTCGGTGTTTCAGATAATTTGAAGTGAACAATATATTGACTGGTGAACAGATTTCGAACACAGAAGTGAGAACACATGCAACCTGTTCTTTCAGAAGAAACATTAGATGATACTGAAGCACAATTAGAAGCATCCTGACAAAAACCTTTAAGGTAGTTATCACAAGAAACCAGCGTATCAATGTCAGCTGTACCCCCACCTACAAAATTGCTTTGTTTGAAACAGTACAAATTTACAGTTCTTATAAAACTCCAAGGGGCTGAATGTATTGAGAGTGCAGTTTTGTAACTGGTTCTGTGAAGCTCTGTGGTGGTGAATTCAGTCTGACGTGATGATCGACTTCTTTGTGTAGCACTCTGTGCTGCATTGCACATTGCCGATGTCCCTTATTCCTTACCCCTTCACTTGCTGTTCCTATGTTCTGTTCTGCCAGCAGCCTGACTTGGTTTGTAAGTTACTCTATTCACATCATGTCCAAATTCCATTCTGGCAGGGTGAGCTTATGCCAGTGTCCTTGCACTGACATTGTCAGGTAAGCATGGGTATTTGATTTCTCTATATTATGTACTTACAACTCATTAAATATTTTTTTATTTCACTTTTGTTATGAGGAATTTAGCAGAAACATGATACATGGTAGAAATGAGTATCTTTTATGATAAGTAAATTTCATGTCTTAGTAAATCTTGTTCATTTGTTCCATTCTTTCAGTCTAGTGTTATTGTTACACTAACTCCTGTAGTGTATTATGTAATTTGCTTGTACCCCAGACCATTTTCCAGAGCTACCCTGGATGATTTTGGTATTGGGTAGGTTTTAAATAGAAGGATGGTGCCCAATCATTGTTAATTTATTTTACAGATGCGACATGGTTTTATTTAAACATTATGTAAATATTCAAAATAACAGTTGCTGTTCAGCAGATAGATGGTCCGGAGTTCGAAACATGGTGTGGGCGAGACTTTTTGGACCCACCCAGCCTCCTCTACAATGGGTACTGGGTCTCTTTCTTGGAAGTAAAGCAGGTGGGGCATGGCTCTGACCACCCACCCCATTCTAGTGCCAGGGTCAAGTATGGGTGCCTGCTTGGCATGTAGCAGGGAGACCTGTACCTTTACCATTTGGCAGATAATCCCAGACTGATATACAGGGTGCCAGGTTGAGTATGGTGAGCTGTCACCAATTTTTAGGGAAGGATGTGTTCACCAGGCGTCAAGCATGTCTGAGAGTTGAAGCAGGTCATTTCCAACAAATGCTTCAACACGCAGTAAGTTACAGGTATAATAAAGACTGATAATGCAGGTTCTATGAGAAACTTCTCTTCCTTATAAGTTTATATGTGAGTTTGGATCAATAGACAAGATTCTTAGGGTTGTAAGAGAACCATTTTTTAAATTTTACCCTATTAAGAGTAGCTGACAAAGTTCAAGGTGTGTTTTAGGGTGAAGTCAGAGTGTCATATTTAGACTGTAATTTTGGGGTGTTGAAAATCAGCACACAACAACCAGAACAACATTGTGCATTAGAAATTCACAGATCAATTATGGTTGGCATGGATATCATTCCATCACAAAACATCTTTTCACAACCAAGTCTTGTTCAAAGAAACAATTCTAGATATTTTTATATGGAACCATACATGGCTCTGACCATTTGTGATCATAAAAGGGCAGTATTGTAATATATACCATTGTGTTGAAGTGTTATACATCCCATTTTTAGGGAGCAGACTAGCATACCACAAAACCCTCTGAAGAACTGTGGTAAATATATGGATCACCTGCTGTAACATTAAGAACTTGTATGATTCTCACACTAAACAGATTATTTCCTAAACAACACTAACCAGTTGGTCTTTGTAATGGAGAGAGACTGTGTTCTCTGTGAGGCAGAAACTGAATCTTGATGTGAAGCCAGACTAATTGTATTTTTCACTCGTTTAAAATACATTTTTCACAGTTCATTTACGCTTTGATGAAATATTCTATCTTTAATACATTATTTCGATTTAACTTGAATCTGAAGAAATCTGAAGGTCTTAAGAATCCAGAAGCAGCAGGAAAGTATGAAGAATGGCTGCAGCAGAGAGATGGAACTTCCTTCTTGAAGTGCCAGGTCACTGTGTTGTACATAGGACACAAACATGAGACACCGGGCCAGTTCAAATATACAAGCGTGGGGGCAATCGTCAAACAACATCCCAATGACGGTGAGAGATACCAATATGTAGGCCACAAATCCCAATACTGCCAATGGGTTCATACCCTGTAAAAGCAAAAGAGATTCTTGAACTTTACGTGTGATCCAGTCTCTGTACAGTTGGATTAGTGTGTAAGAATATGGGCACACAAACCCAGACAGTCTGTGTGTCTTATTTGTAACTGGGGCGAAATCATTTTCATGTGTACTTATGTCATAAATTGATAGTGATAAAAGTGGTTGTTTCTTTACAGCAAGTTTGTTATGTTGAGAGTTCATAACCAATCAGAAGGGTCTTGTGACCCTGGATTGCAAATCCGTGCTTTACATGTAACGCTTTGAATAAAACTTTGAGTTTATTCTTGCACTTTCTGGTCTCTGGTATTACAATAAGCTTGACTTTAGCACTTTCTTCATTACACAGTACTGACTGTTCAGATTGCAGGTACATTACATTTAACAAATTTATATGTGTTTTCAGCAGAGACAGGAGGTTGAATTATGAATAGAATTAGATTTATTTATGTTCTATGAATCCTTTCTAGTAGAAAGATGTAGAACATCTTGTATTATGAACATAATATACTGCAATAAGAATATGCAATGTATAATTCTTACAATAACTTGCACTTACAGCCATCTTGTGAGAATCATACAAAGACCAAAAATATAGCAAGGTATTTGTGTCAAACATTTCTTAATGATGTGCACAATACTGATTAGTTTTCTGTCCACCCACCCACACACACACACACACACACACACACACACACACACGCGCGCGCGCGCAGCACACACACACACACAAATACTTCAACAAAGTAGGAGGACAGCAGAAATACTCGTTGAATATTGGCTCAAATACTTTTATGTTGTGGTTTAAAATTGTAATGCTAGACGGAACAGCAATGCATAACTTGGTTCCTGCATAGTAGACACCTTTCTGGTCGCTACAGTAAAATGTATGAATGCAGGCGAGTGCGACATTTACCATAGGAGAAACACACAGACAGACAGATAGAGAGAGAGAGAGAGAGGGGGGGGGTCCACAACACTGCAAGACTTCTGCTGTAAAAACAGTGCAGCCATTATACAACCCATTATGCTAGTACAGAAGTACAAAAGTGCTCTGTTAAGAATGTTTAATGCTGACAATTATTAATCTTCATATACTATAAACACAATATAAATACCTTAATCATCTTCACTGTTAGACTTGAATTTTTCTGTCTCGGAATGTGTAAAGCTGACAGTGATAGGTCTCTGCAGGCCATCTATGGAAATTTCTCTTTGCAAATACTGTTTTTGCAGTTCTTCCATATGTTGCAAGCAATCACTCTATGCCAAAAACTGTTTTGTCTGCTGCCTTGTGTGTCAGCTTTGCCAAGCTGGCAGTCTTAAAGGTGTTGTTCTTGTCTGCCACATGTGACTTCATCTGTGCCCATATGTATAAGTGAGTTACAGTGGCAGTAATGGGTAAGCAGATGCACCGCCGGGTGACCATCTTGAATGGCAATGGTGTCCAGTTCATAGCATGTATGTGAAGTGTACATCTCAACCAACTGCATTAACTCCATGCCTGTTAGTCAGGCCATTTTCTGGATAGCCAGACCAAAACATGTGTTTGTCTCATGTCTGCACACAGTACCTTTTGCATTAAAACCAAATTGATGTTGGTGTTACCCATTACAGTGACTGACTCTGGAGCTAGATGTGGTAGAAATGGTTTGGTTAACCACGTTTGTAAAACCCTGAATGTATAACACCATGATAATCTATTGTGGCCTTTGACTGACAACAAAAAATGAACTTGCTCTATGAGTAAATCCAATGGCAGCTGGACCAGCATGACATAAAATAAGGCATCTTCTTTTAGTTTGATTCAGATTTCCCTAAGTTTTGTCCGTGGAATAAATGTGAGCTTCACCATTATATCTTATTTCACGTATTTTTCACAGGAACACTGCCCTTGCTGCTACATCATCACTCCATTCCAACAAAAGCTTTCTCCTCCTGTCATTATAATTACTATACCTGAAACCCATACTCTTCATATTCATAGCATGGAATATTGGGTGCCTTCAAATCCTGCAGATTCTTTGATTTTTACAAGCAGTTCTTGTTCTGTGGGAAATTCCTCAGCCACGGTTCATATTGAAGATTATGTAATGCAGCAAATTTCTATTAAAGTCACCATGTCATTCACTTGTTTCTTGCGCTGATGATGCCTTTTCCTAGTGAACATTGGCACTTGTAGCGAAAGAATAATCCACCTTGTTAACAAATATGCCTATTGGCACAGTTTGAAGTCCGATTTTGCAGGCATCGACCACCGGCTCGTGACAATCGAGAGATTCATAATATAAGTGCTAGATCCAGCATTAATCTCACCCACCAACTTCAAATTTGACAAAATTCCAAAAAGGGGCATATTATTCTGGAATAAAATTTTTAATCATCTTCCAACCAATATTAAATGCCTAACTAATGAGGTAAAATTATTTAGGCCAACCTTAAAAAGGTTTCTTTACACTAATTCATTTTACAGCTTAGATGACAATTTCAATTACAATTAAAATATTTTTATATTGTGGTAGGGTTCATAATTTTGAAGACTGTTTATATAAGAATGACTTTTAATAACATACATTGTGTTTAGAATTGTATAAAGTTTGCCATTGATTCATACAGATGGTGATAATTTTTATGACAATTACTATGTTCTTGCACACTGGAATTGTATTCTATACTCTATTTTTGTGTTGTTGTATGTTGTGCTGTGCGTGATTTTGTTGAATTGTAAACCCAGGACGATTTCCACATCCACATGAGTTTGTACTCCTGGCAGGATTTACGGAAAATGAATAAAACGAAATGAAATGAAATGTGGTAATGCTGCCAACTGTAAAGCTCTAACCTGTTGGTGTGGCCGATTTACGTGATAGTCTTCGTGGCATGAGGAAGAGAAATGCTGGTAGGAGGGTAACCACTGCACACGCAGCACCAATCGTTTTTCCATCCATTTGAAAAACATTCTCTTATAATACACACCAACCAACTTATACACTGGATAAAATACGTTCATGAGCTATTATAAAACTCCTACATGTTTTGGCACTGAAGTGCCATTGTCAGGGAGCTGTTCAATACAAAGAAATATAGGCCAAACATGTCAATCTGGTTATTATGTCGCCCTTACAAATGTGATTTGAAATGTGAATTGAAATTCTAAAATACACAACATTAAGAACAATAAAATCACAATGTTATATATTAAAAGTTTTAAAAGTAAGCCGTTCCAGGTATAGGAGATGTTTGCAATTGTATGGATCATGCATACAAACATCTATGTCGATCGTATGTATACATTTCGTTCTAGTGGAGCATGTGCAGAGTATCGTGGCAGGTGGTGAGGTATGAATAACAAAAAAATAAAAAATTGTCTTATAAATCGCAGTGCCTAACCAGTTCCCTTTATGCAACGAAGCAAAGTAGACTGTCAAAAAATACAACAAAGTAGTTCAAAACCATGAAAGAGAGACCATCAGAAGTGCAATAATGGGACCCTGCATCACTTTGTGGTAGACAAAGTAGTCCCAACAGCAGGAATGTTTTTGAAACAGGTATAACGCTGCCTGGCCATTGCGTGGTTAGGCAACAAGAGTCAGGACCGTGTCAAGTACAGTTGTGTGCAAGGATTCAGTTATCAACCAACTGGCTACATGAAGAAGCAGTACAGTCAAACGACTCTGATTGCCCAACAGCATGTTGTTAGGTCACTTGCTATGGTCAGTGCTACAGCACATACACATCCACCTGCCTTCGCTCTATGTTTCTATGTAGATGCTGGCCGGTAAGGTTAGGATTTGGGATCCGGATAGGTACATGCCTCGTATTTACAAGGCATATTTCAGAGTTAGAAGTTTTGCCATGTTGTCCACAACGAAGGACAGTAATGAGGGTAAGTAGTCACTGACAAGGAGAAATGTTTTAAATTTCTTAAATAATGTCCTGCAAGATATTCTGTTTTGTACGTTTGCCATTAATTTCACTGTGTTCTTTTGTCAAGGTGATGTCCTGTTACTATAATAGGAAGGGCAGTATAAAACAAAAATAGTTGGTTACTGATGACATTTCGTTACAAACAGTGACAAGAGTATGTGAGGTATTTTTAATTTAAGAAGCTTTATAGTTATAGTTAAACTTGATGAAACCATCAAAGAAGCATATTTAATAGATGTAGCAATTCGTAATAGTCACAAACATCACAGCACGATCACCAAGAAGCTCCAGAAATATACTGACTTGAAAGAAGAGCTTATAAGAATGTGGCAACTGAAAACGGCATATATAATACCACTGGTACTATCCCTAACGGGTATTAACTAACTGACTAACCCCATGGAGCAGAGTCCTTCTTGAGAAGCTAGCAGGTCGTCAGCTAGTCAAGAAATTCCCCGCGTTTTATGGAACCTGAAGGTTCATTACCACATTCACAAGAGCCTGCCACCTGTCCCTATCCTGAGCCATATCAATCCAATCCATGCCCCTCCATCCCACATCTTGAAGATCCATTTTAATATTATCCTCCCATGTAAGCCTGGGTCTTCCAAGTGGTCTCCTTCCCTCAGGTCTCCCCACCAAAATCCTGTATGCACCTCTCCCCTCACCCATACATGCCACATGCCCCGCCCACCTCATTCTTCTCGATTTGATCACCCAAATAATATTTGGCGATGAGTACAGACCATTAAGTTCCTCGTTATGTAGTCTTCTCCACTCTCCTGTTACCTCGTCCCTCTTAGGCCCAAATATCCTCCTCAGCACCCTATTCTTGAACACCTTTAGCCTATGTTCCTCCCTCAGTGTGAGAGACCATGTTTCACACCCATACAAAACAACAGGTAAAATTATAGTTCTGTATATCTTAATCTTTGTATTTTTGGATAGCAAACTGGAAGACAGAAGATCCTGCACCGAATGATAACAAGCATTCCCCGAATTCAATCTGCTCTTAATTTCTTCCTGAATGGAATTTTGATTTGTTAGGGTTGTTTGCAAATATTTGAACTGTTCCACACATTCGAAGGATTTATTATCTATCTTTATGTTGTGATTTTGTCCTGCATTCTGATTGCGAGACATGACCATGTACTTAATTTTCTCAGCATTTACTTCTAGACCAATCTCCTTACTAGCAACTACTAAAGCTTCTGTGTTTTTCTTTATAACATGTACACTTCCACCCAATATATTAACATCATCAGCATAAACTAGAAGCTGATGTGTACCATTTAATTTCAAGCCCTCCTGGTTTGCCTGAACCCTCCTAATGGCATATTCCAGAGCAAAGTTGAAAAGCAATGGCGATAAAACATCTCCTTGTTTCAAACCATTCTTAATAGGAAATGTGTCAGACAGATGTTTGCCTACCCGGACTCTGCTATAGGTTTCATTTAGACATTTTTACTAGCCTTACTAGTTTCATGAGGATACCAAACTCAATGAGAATATTATACAAGACCTCCCTCCTAACTCAATCATAGGCTTTCTTGAAGTCCGTAAATAGCTGATGCACTGCCTCGTTGTATTCCCATTTTTTCTCGAGTATTTGACGAATGCAGAGTATATGATCAGTAGTCGATCTGTTACGTCTAAATCCACACTGATGCTCCCCAATAATTTCCTCTGCATATGGAGTTAACCTTGACAGAAGGATGTTGGATAGAATTTTGTATGTGGTTGACAAAAGTGATATGCCTCGATAATTACTGCAATCTCTTTTATCACCCTTCTCATAAACAGGTACAATGATTGACTCCTTCCACTGCTCAGGCAATTCCTCTTCATTCCAAATAGAATTAATAAGTTTATGGATCTCAGAATGAATTGTCCTACCTCCTGCTTTAATCAGTTCTGCTGGAATTTGATCAATACCTGGTGGTGATTTGTGCCTTTTTAACTTTTCAATAGCCATCTCAACCTCAGAGTCACTGGGCTCAGGCACCAGTGGCTCTGCTGTATGTATTTCAGTCTGCTTAACATCATTCACCTCATGTACATTCAATGGTTGAAAGAAATGATTCCTCCACCTAGCCAAGATACTGTGGGAGTCTGCAACCAGATCACCCTTCTCATCCTTCACTACATTATTTTTAGGCTGGTAACCCTTCTTAAAGTCATTGATACCCCTATACAAGTCTCTGATATTCTTGTTCTTACTGTTTGTTTCAAGTTCATTAATTTTAGCTTTCAGATATTCCTTCTTTTTTTCCTGAAATGTCTACTAGCTTCACGTCTTACATTGTTCATATTATCTACATTACTTTGGTTTGGATTCTGTAACCACTGCATTTTAGCCTGCTTCCTTTGTTTAAAAATTTTGAATATTCTATGTCAAACCATGGTTTATGCTGCTTCCTTTCATACAGCCCTAGACCCTCTTTAGCTGAGATTTTGATACACTCTTTAATGTTTTCCCAAGCCCTATTTATGTCCTCATTAACATTTAAGTTCTCCAAAGCTGTAAACCTGTTTGAGATCTTTATCTGATACTGTTTCCTAACCTCTAGTTCACTTAGCTTCTTGAGATTAAATCTCTCCACATCAAACTTCTGTGCTGCTTGTTTAATTACCGCCAGTCTTTCCCTAACTTTTGCAACCACCAGATAGTCATCAGTATCACAGTCAGCTCCCCTGAAAGATCGCACATCGAGTATACTTGAATGCCATTTCCTATCTATCAATACGTGATCAATCTGATTATGAGTCTTCCCATCAGGAGAGGTCCAGGTGTATATATGAATATTTTGGTGCGGGAACATTGTGTTCTTAACAACTAGATTTTTTGATGTGGCAAAGTTTACAACTCTAACACCAATATCATTACTATCCTCATGTAAACTCTCATTCCCAATCGTCGGTTTGAAAGTATCCTCCCTCCCCAATTTTTGCATTAAAATCTCCTAACAGAATTTTCATATGGCACTTAGGAAAATGATCAAAAACCTGTTCTAATTCCTCATTGAAACTCTCCTTTGAGTCATCAATTTTCTCCTCAGTTGGTGCATGCACATTCAGACCAATGATGTTACACCAGTGACTTCTTAGCACCATATATGACATCCTATCACTAACAAACTCTACTCTCTTAATTGCTGAGACTATTCTATGATGTACAAAAAAACCTGTTCCCAATTGATGACTTTCATTTCCTTTTCCATAGAAAAAAGTATAATCCCCTGCACCTACTGTGCCTTCTTTGTCCCGCCTAACCTCCTGTACACCCACGAAATCTAATTTATACCTCGCTAATTCCCTGGCCACTGTCATAAGTGACCCTGTCCTATACAGGCTCCTTACGTTCCAAGTTCCAAATCTCATATCCCTTTTCTGTTGCTTAAGTTGTACCAAAGAATCAGTCCAGGTCCGAGGCTTTGTTAGATGATTCGTAACTTGGTAATTTTTTATGGTGAGGAGTTGTTAGCACGTTGCCCAACCCCCAAGCTGGAGGACCACCCCTTGTCGGCTGTCTGCGACTGCTTATTCAAAGTATTCGCAGCTACCCTCCATATCCGGAGGCCGTTCCTCAATCCACAACCTGAGGACGCGCCATGCCGTGGTGACAGGAAGCCACAGGTATTAGTCCACGCAAATTACATAAAAGTTTAAAGCTGCTCAATCTTTGCCCTGGTCAATATATTTGAACGCAGAATGCAGTAATACTTAATACATGCCATATAGTCAGAAAGTTTGTGGCAGATGGGTGGAAAAGAAATGCTTGGTCAGTGAGACCCACACTCTTTTGAAAACCAGCTAAACTGCTGTGAATTAAGGAATATGGATGATGATAATAATAATTATAGAAAATTAAATGTGATCACACCCAACCATTGTCTGCAAAAGTGAGAAATAACAAAAAAAAAATAATAATAATAATAATAATTGTTAAGATGTACCTACCATATATCTGAGAGCAAGCTCCTGGTAGACAAATACTACCATAACAAAGTGCAGACACAGGTATATATTACACCATGCAGGGAGCTGAACATCATATTTCTGTCTTCCCCTGATCTGTAAATGAAGAGGAACAAGTGTGTAGGTTGTAAATGTAATTGTTCTATAGTAATTGCAGGCATGAAGTTCAGTACCACTTGTGGTAACTTTATAATGCCAGAGGGAATAAGATCCATGTTCTAAAAAGGAATGCTGAAGGTGAAGTTGTTCCTGATCCCAAGTACCTTATAATGAAATTTTATTACTCATTGTGATTGCCACCACTGCCACAACAACCACCACCATCATCACCATTATTGTCATTATCAAACCAAAACAAAAATTTACACTATTCCATATCTCAAACAAAGAATTATGAGCAGAAATCATAAAGCCTTCTTTCTTGTTGCATGTGCAAGGTGCAATCTGAAAATAATGGCTCTATTTTTTATTTCATGCTATTTGCAAGTTAGAAGTGTTCAAATTTCATAGATTGTCTCTACAGCATTGCTGAAAGCATAGTTACTTTCATTGTAGTCTCCATCTTTGTTGACATTCTTCCACCTTTGAACAGGAGCCTGTATTCCCTTCCAGTAAAAGTTGCTCTCCCTCTTCTGCAAACACTGGCACATGGCATTCTGCAGTGCCTTATCACTGGCATAATGGTGTCCTTGTAGACTTTTTTCTCAAAGGTTCACACAGATCATATCTGATGGTGCAAATGAGCACTATAGGGTGGATGCAGTAACACTGTCCATCCAAATTTGTGTTTTTCTCTGTGGTACACACACTTATGTATCTCCTAGCACTGCCATGGATGAGCAACACTTCAGACATTTTTGTTGTGGGATGAACTTGATGATGGCGAGCATTCAGATTTCTTTGTGTTTCAACATAGCAGTCAGAGCTCACTGTTGTCCCACTAGACAAGAAGTTCACAAGAATGACACCATTGGTATCCCAAAAGTCTGTAACCATGATTTTTCCAGCTGACAGCACACTCTTGAATTTCTTCTTCCTTGGGGTTGTCATATGGTGCCATTCGATCAATTTATGCATGGATTCAGGTTCAAAACGTTGGACCCATGTTTCCTCTCCCATGACAGTCTGAGACAGGAAGCTCTCACATCCAGTCATATTGGCACAAAAGATTAGTGGCAGTTGCTTTCCTTGTTTCTTTGGGTGCATCTGGCACCATTAATGGCACCCAACTAGCACAGACCTTGGAATAGCCAAGCTTTTCAATAATTTCCATTACACTGCCTTCACCAATGGATAGGGTGGAGCATAATTTATCTGTTGTTATGTGACAGTCACTGCATATCTATTCATCAACGTGGTGGATGTTGTGAGGCATCACTGCAGTGCAAGTGTGACCATTCTGTGGCTTGTCATGAAGTGCTGCTCCTCCTTTTTGTGCTTCTTTAATCTGACTTACCCATCACTGAACAGTGCTCACATCCACAGTAGCTTCACATTACCCTTTGAGCACAGTTGTGCTGGTGATTCAAGACTTCAAGGATGATACACCATGTCTACTGGTAAATAGTTACTGATGCTTCAAAGGCACTGTGATCATTCCAAACAGTGGTAACTATTTGCCTGTCAATAAGGTGTAACATCCCAGAAGCCTTGAATCCTCAGGTTTATTGTTCTT
The DNA here is from genome assembly GCA_021186555.1 of Reticulitermes speratus. Taxonomy (NCBI): domain Eukaryota; kingdom Metazoa; phylum Arthropoda; class Insecta; order Blattodea; family Rhinotermitidae; genus Reticulitermes; species Reticulitermes speratus. The sequence goes on along the minus strand of JAJKFL010000003.1, from coordinate 29,611,617 downwards.
TTGTTATTGTTATAACTTATTAAATAAGAATATATTTTGTCCACATTAAATTTGTCAATACAATCTCAAAAAGTTTTGCATTAATGCCATGTTTATAATTGTTTATTTACAGGTTTTCTTACATGCAGGATGTTTGTCATCATTCTTTGTAACAAACTTCACATGCCTCACTCCTAAAATTCATTAGTTATCACCACCAAACCAAAAGCTGAAAAAAAAAACCTTTCCACAACAACAGTGTTATTTTACATCTTAAAAGTTACATATTATTACAATATGCATTATCTTGCCTTAGAGGCTACGGACCTGTCATAATACAGACTACAGAATGAATGCATGAATGAATGAATGAATTAATTAATTAATGAATGACTGAATGATGAATGAACATTAGGAACGTACAGTAAGTAGTGCACATATCACTTCCATTTTACAGTCTTGCAGATCCACCATTTTATTGATGATAACTGTAGGAAATTACAAGCCACTGGCATTCATATAACGTTAAATTGAGAGGCAGGAGGCAGCTACTACTCATCATATGAAAAATTAGAAGTATATGAGTATGAGTATGGGTCAGGCCCTTGCGGTCCCGATGCACATAGGCCTTTGACAGGCCCTTTGTGCCCCTTAACTAAGGTCCAAGTCATAAGAGCCCTTGTAATAAAGGTCCAGATTGCCCCCAGACTTAGTTCTCTGACATCCTCAGGGTTCAAAAAGAAGGAACCCAGATAAGTGTGTCTGTGTGTACCAAAGCTTCACACTCACACAAGACATGAGCTGAGGTCTCCTCCTCTGCCCCGTATTTCTTTCACAATGGACTGTCTCTCAGTCCCATAATGTGAAGGTGTCTACTCAAGGTGTTATGTCCGGTAAGCAGGCCAATAACCACCCTGGATTGCGTCCTGTTAAAGGACAGCAGCCTGGTCTTAACGGCAATACGAGGGCCTGAGATCAACTCTCGAGCCTGTCTCTGAGTGCCAGCAAGTCCCTGCCACAGTTTCATGTGCTGTTTATTAGAAGTATATTACTGTCACTGAAAATCAGGATCATAATGCTCTCAGACAAGTACATTTTCAAGCACGGAGTTTACTCTTTGCAAAGAAGCAGGGATGTAGATGCACATAGTCTCTGTAGTTGTAACATAATTTAAAGTTATTACTGTGTCAGAAACACAACTTTCACTCAGTTTCTGTTGAGGTGGCAATGGCGCATTGTGTGTAGTTAATGGTGCAGACTAAATCTTCAGAACACTGCTGTCATCAACATGGCACGAGAAGAAGAACTTTCTAGGCATTTGCACTGTGACGTGCTGTTACCAGCGCTGTGGCTAAGAGTGTACTGACTTTGTAGTAACTGTGGTAACTCTAGTACTGGAAGAGTAGGAGACATAGAGTTGTAGGGATTTCAGCTTTAATGTTTTGTATCACAGCAGATTTATTTGGCACAAGGTATATCTTGATAAAAATTATACACACATGTTGAAGCAAAAGAATATTGAATGTATCTTGATGATAAAAATGCATCTCTTTTGACATGCTGAGGGAGGAGTTTGAAAGAGAAAATGAACAGCAGATTGCAATAATCGTGTGCCCACCTAGTACATTCAGGTACACTCCTACTTACATAGTAGTTAGGCCCCCGAAGATCTGATTTAAGTCAAATTTTGCGCAAGTCAGAATTGAATATATGGTCAACTATATATTTGTATGTGGTGTGTGTGTGTGTATGTATGTATGTATGTATGTATGTATGTATGTACGTACATACGCATGTATGTGTGTATGTATGTACATACGTATGTATATATATATACATATGGGTGTATGTATATGTATGTGTGTATTGTATACACACATACTGAACATACTGTACAAACAGCTATATATACTGTATTGTAATCGGTCATTGTTAACAGAATATAAACATCTACTATCCCTAATATGGACACAAATAACCATCAACTCTTATGGAATATAAATATTCCTCACAGTCACAGTGTCTGATCTCTAGCCAAGACAGGTCAGTCCAGTCCATGTAACCCAAACATTTCTCTGTAACTTCATATATGTGATGACATTATTTACACCAGACAGAGCAAATGCTATAGCATGTTTTAATTGACTGTATTTCTTACAAAACATACACTATTGCAGCAGCTGGGGTAGTGTAGTCGGTATAGCAACGCACTGTGGATTGGACGGTTTGAGGTTCAACCCTCGGTGGAAGCGAGATTTTCTGCACCCATCCAGACTGGCCCCAAGGCCCACCCAGCCTTCTGTAAAATGGGTAAGGGGTTCTTTCCCAGGGGTAAAGGGGCCAGGGCATGGCTTTGACCCCCCCCCCCCCATCTAGTGCCCGGGTTAAAGAAAGGGTAGATGAATACCCGTACCCCTCTGCTGTGCCTTTATGATGTGTTATAGAGTTAACTTGACCTTGACCATACAGTACACATGGTATTCAAAATATTTTCGTGCAGTAATCAAAATGAACTGAATTAAGTCTTCAAAGGCTTTATAAGGAGGTGTATGAAGCTTCAGAAAGTACATCACTTTTTATGGAGCCAAACTCTTATTACTTACATCCAGTTTGTCTTCATCTGCTCCTAGTCGAGGTTTCCCTGGCAACCAGCTTGGTCCCTTCCACACTGAAGCCAGTTTGTCCTGCCAACCATTCATAGCCTTCCACTTGTTGATTATATTTTTATTATAGAATACCTGCAAAATGTGTTAAAATATATTGGCAGCTATAGGACAAATGCTTTGTATTGGAGGTTGCTACTACTTGCAAAAAATAAGTAAATAAACTACTCTTGACACTTACTTGTAAAAAGACTGGATTGAATGATGGTTGGTTATATACTAAACCATAGATTATCTCTTCACCCTTATGTTCTTCAGCAAATGTTCCGAAGATTCGATCCCAGATGATGAGGAATCCACCATAATTTTTGTCCAGGCAGTATAAATTACAACCTGCAATGAAGGTGTGTATTTCTTTGTTTGGTATAATAAGATAATCACAAAAATTGGTGTTGATTTTCCTGTGAAGGAATTTTACCATTTGTGTCATTTTGTTTCTTATATATCATGGAGCGAACAGACAATGTATCATTCTCACAATATACCCAGTAAAAAAAGAGAGAGAGACAGAGAGAGCACATACTTCAGCTTCAACATACCTGAGTTATGTGTCTTTAATAGGGATCGTCTTTCATATCACGCAAAAGAATTGACTGCATACAGCTCGCACATTAGCAACAAAATTAGTCACATATAAGGGTACAGTACAGAAATTTGGACACACCTGCTCTACTGGTAATTGTTGTTTTAATACTTCTCTTGCACTGTGTGATAAGAGGAATATGGCAATATTAAAAAATGTTTGGTACTTGAGAGATGTAATAAAACTAATCACTATGTAAACAGAATAAAAACATGTTTGTTTATTGATTCATGACACTTTTTTTTTAACATTTTCAAATTATCATTCAGGGTATGAAGAAAGTAGACTGTAGTTCTGAAATGGAGTCAAATTTTATTAGCATTGAATGCACACACAAAATTGCAGAGTGTTCTGTGATGCTTCACAGAGGAAGTTTAGTATCTCTTCCATACCTTTCTCATTAGAAATTGGTCTGGCCCAACTGTGCTGCAGCTAGACTGTAAGACTCCTATATTGCTCCAAAATCTGGTCACTCCATCAGATATATTAAATGGCAAAATTTGAACTTGTACCTAAGCTTTCTTCAGTTTTGCTGTTTCTCCTGTTATTTCAGCATTTCTTAAACACTATTACCCGAATTCCACAGCAATCATAACATTGTTTTCATATCATGATCAGTCATTACAATTTGGTAACTTACCATGATGTACTCTGTGGTGTCTGGGAGTGTTAAATATCCACTCCAGAGGTCCCAGTGTGTTTATGGTTTTTGTGTGGATCCAGAATTGGTACAACAAGTTGAACTGTTGATGTGTTAGGAACTGAGCAGGTGGTATAAACAGAGCAAGGGGTAGGTAAAACACCTGTCAACAAAGTGATAGAACATATGTTAAAAAATGAAATGTTTATGTTTTATATTATTATATTCAAAGCATTACTTCATTCATTATTTTTTGTGATCATGACATAAGTTCTGTACTCTTGACAGATGACCATAAATAACAGGTATTTTGAAAAGAGGTGCTATGGAATGTACAGCACTTCAGTGTGATGTTGTAAGTGGGCAATGAAGGGAATTATGTTAGGAAGATGTTTTGTGATATTCTCCTCATTGTGTTGTTAGGGTAAATATATCAGGGGGAATATAAACTGCATGATATGTGCCTTGAATGGGTGCAGTATCACAGTTTAATAGGGTAGTCATATTTTAGGACTAAAATGCAGTTTGGAGGGATGATTATATTAAAATGTACTTTAAGGAAATAGTTTTAGATGGTGTATACTGGCCGGAATTGATTCCAAAACAGATGTAGAGGTTAGCTTTTGTGTGGTCCTGCATTGTCAAGTCTAATAAGAATAAGAATTAACATGTCAGGTCGCGTCAAATTCAGTTTAGTTATCGACAATCGGCTCACAGTATCTCCAAAACTATATAAACTAACTCCATGGAGCAGAGTCCTTCTTGAGAAGCTAGCAGGTCATCAGCTAGTCAAGAAATTCCCCGTGTTTTATGGAACCCAAAGGTTCATTACCGCACCCACAAGAGCCCGCCACCTGTCCCTATCCAAAGAATCAGTCCAGGTCCGAGGCTTTGTATAGTGTTTCGTAACATGGTAATTTTTTATGGTGAGTTGTTGTTAGCACCTCGCCCAACCCCCAAGCTGAAGGGCCACCCCTTGTCGGCTGTCCACGACTGCTTATTAATAAATATAAATAATATTTCACTACTTTCAGTAAAATACAGAGGCTGTTTCATAAGAAATAAATAGAATATTTCCCGTTACCTCCATAAATCACATTTGTAGAGTTACCAGGTTTCTTACTTCAAAATATGTACAACACAGTTTTTTGGTTGGCACGTTATTTAATGTGATGGTTAGAAAATGATGACAGTTATAGGGTGAGTTACTGTATCTGGCACATGCTTAAACATTCAAAAACTCTGCATTTGCCACAGAGTTTGTTTATGTGTTTCATATTATTCTAAGCATAAACAGGAATTATTTCCTTAAAACGGCATTAGCTGTCTGGTCTTTGTAATGGGGATGCAGTGTGCCTTCCATGAAGTAGAAACTGAAATTATAAGTAATACTTAAGATTACTTAAGATGCTGGAAAGTGTGAAATAAGGATAAATTCAGTAACCAAAGTAAATCTTATTAAAATGTTACTGTTTGGTAGTCTGCATCAATACACATACAAAATAGTCACTGCAGATTTAAATGTTATACAGTATGATTGGCGATAGGATATAACAAATGAAATGTAAAGTGAACAGTGTTGGAGTTCACCTTATTTGAGACATCTATCCTGTATATTACCGTATTTAAATTTGAGAATACACTTTCAACGATATAAAACAAGAAATATAATTTTGACTCACTACAACATTTGTATAAGTAATGAATGCATGCTGAGGCCTAAGGTATGTACAGTTGCAAAGAATGTGTTTGTAGAACATAAAGTTTGATAAGAGTTTTCCACCATTTGTTATTGCTACAAAGATGCAGAAACGTACAAAGCCACACCAGCCCTGTAAGGCAGACTGCCGCAAACCTACTGCCAGGTTGTACTCCTCAGAACTGTGATGTACTTGGTGCTGTGCCCACAACAGATGAACTTCTGAAAAACAAGAAATATTGCCGTTACATTTGTTCTCACATACTAAGATATTACATTAATATCAGTGACCCTCTCCATCACTGTAAATCAGACACCTGTCTTGTTTGCCACAATTTTACAGGAATGGCAAATTTCTGTGTACTTAAAAGTGACAAACCCTCTTTAACTTGGCCATATGTCTGTCTTATACTTTGTCCATGGTGTTCATTTTACAGTGCCTCCATAAAATGTACTCTGCAAAATTAACACAAGTAAAACTGCAGCTTTCTTATTTAGGTGGTACCACTCTACAGCTGTGTTTTACACACAGCATATTTGCAGTTAAATTAGTTGATAGTTTGATTTTAAAAAAACCAGTACTAGATGGAGGTGGGTGGTTAACTTCACACCCTGACCACTTTAGCCCCATGGATTGCCGCTGTTACCCACTGAATAGAAGGCTGGGTGTGTCCCAGATCTGGTCTGGACATTTTGGATTAGAAAAAAATCTCTTGCCCTGCCGGGTTTTGAACCCCGGATCGTCCACCCCCAAGCCTAATCACTATACTGATTACACTATTCCAGCTCTTTGACTTGTGTAATCAGTGTTGAAGAACAGTGATCACCATCTTCTGGAGTATAGTGTTATTTGGTCTGTTATCTATATGCCAAGATTTTTAAAGAACCAGCTGCTTGCATCTTTACGGGGATAAAGGCAGTAGGTTTCTCAAAAATGAAGGTAACTAGTTACCAGGCTACACAGTTTATAGGTTGTGTACAAGCAATGAAGTGGTTCTCAGTTGATTATCAGCTTCAGTACTGTTCAACCATCAAGAAATGGGTAGTCACTCTGAAAGCTTGTAATGTATTATGTGGTAAATTTTTATATAAAAGTCCGAAAACAATGAACTTCTATAGCAGGAAGACTTTTTATTTGAGAACTTTATGTGCAGGAAAATTTGACGTTGTTCTTGCAGGAGTTTTGGAGGGACTTAAAAAGTCTAAATTCTTACACAAGAAATCTTTATATTCATGAGCTTCTTACTTGGGAAACGCTCTATTACAATGATCACACTGCATTCACGTAATTTTAAGATTTTGTTGTAATTAAGATTTAAACTTACTTTAAGGTCTGTATATGTGGGAAGTATATTATGTTGCAGTGCCTTGAGTACTGATATTTTTGCACAGCATGAATGGAATTTCATTTCATTTTTATTTGTATTCATTGATCCTTCAATGGTACACAACCGTCAGATATAGAATTTGTCAATAAAAACATCACTCAAAAAGCATTACATTGAGTTTGTCATAAAGTAATAATACAGATAGTTTGAAAAATATTGATATAAATCCAACCTAGTCATTACCATAATATAACATCAATTTTATTAATGTGTAAGATTATATATATAGTTATAATTAGAATATTGAAAAGAGGAACCTAAATTAATCACAATTACAAAATGGTAATTATATAATTACATTACAAGGTTTATGTTCAAAATATTCATCCAAAGTACAAAATTATTGTGTTAATAAAAATTTCTTTAGAACACCCTTAAACCTCTTTTCATTACAGGATGAATTCCTAAATTCAAAGGGGAGACTATTAAACACCTTGATGCCAGAGTGGTAGGGTCCCTATTGACAAATATTTAAATGCGTAGAAGGTTGGAAAAATTTTGTATTACTTCTTGTATTAAAATTATGTACCTCAGAGTTCATTTTGAATAAATTTTTATTGTTTACCATAAATACAGCTATAGAGTATATATATTGTGAAGCTAGAGCTAAAATGTGTAAAGTCTTAAAAAATGCTCTACAAGAAGCTCTAGGTCTAGCATCCATTATTATCCTAATAATTCTGTTTTGTAGCCTAAATACCTTTATACTGCAAGCAGAATTCCCCCAAAAGACCAGTCCATACGATAAAATGGAATGAAAATGAGCAAGGTAAATCATTTTCAATGATTCACAAGTCATAATGTTGATCTTAGCATCCTAAGTGTACTTTTCTAAGTGTACTTGTACTTTTCTTTCCAAGGCAAATGTATTGGCCTTATTTCCTTATGCAATATCATAGAACAAATTGATGCTATCCTCTTAGAAAGATGATCTTTACCTAAGTTGTTTAAATGAAGGCCATGTCTTGTATACAGTTCATGTTTAAAATCATGATTTATTACTGTTACATGCTCATAACACTTCATACTTTTAGTCAATTTCCGGTTAAATACTGTAACCTCATTATTAACACATGACCAACTTTCCAGATCATGTCTGTAAGGTACACATAGTAAGACAATATTGGTATGATCATTCTCTCTCACAAAATTTTGAATTTTCCTTAGCCCTTCTGTAGTTTCATTTGCCCCAACATCCCTAGTGCCACCACTAAATATAAGCACATCATTTTTCGACAAAACTTGCACCGAATCTCTAACAGAGTTAGTCAAGATATTAATATCAGAACCTGGTTTAACCATCCTAGTTACATTGTAGGATGTATTAAGATTATCTTTCACCTTCCTAGCACAATGTCTTAAATGACTATCTCCAATAATAAGTATGTTATGTTTTCCCTTTGATAGGTTTAACACTGAAGCATCCAAATTATTCATATCAGATTTGTTGTCATCTATCTTTAAAGGCCCATTTACACTATGACCCTTATTCAGCACAAACAGGTTTAACACTGAAGCATCCACATTATCCACATCACATTTATCTTCACCTATCTTTAGAGAACCATTTACGCTATCACCATTATTCAGCACCAACGAATCACCAATCAAAACTTCATTTCTCTTGTTTGAGGAAATATTACCATTTATTACAACGGGAATATGAAACACTTCCTGGTCCTTTCCCTTATTTTCACTATTACATGCCCTGACAGGAGCTGCTTTGGTCTTGTGATCTTGCATGGTGGAACCAGATGTAGTTGATTTCTTCTTTGTTGTTTCAATTTGCGGAGTACTTAAAATTGAAGAAGGAATTCCATTTGATTTGTTTGCTTTCTTCTTACTTTGTAGTCTCTTTATTTGATTCCAGTTTTCGTTGATCGATGTTGAAAACATTCCTCTCTTAAAGTCGAGTGAAATCCTACCTTCTTCATTTACCACCTTGTCAGTTACCCCAAGTTCCTGCTTTAAAATTCAAATTATTTCCTTAGCAGATTTTAATTCTGAAGTTACCTTATGTAATTCCAATTTCAGTTTTTCACAACACAGATGTCTAAAATCGTTATCTTCAATAACGTTATTCGTAAAATCAGCAGCATCCTCTCCGCTGCCTACTGCTTTGGTCGCCATCTTTGACGCGGTCGATAATCTGTGGACGCGGTTATCACTTTACTCTGTGCATTAGAGTCTCTGTAGATGTATGGGTGGTCTATTAAGAGGTTGCTACATATTGTCAAAGGTGCTTACCATGACATGCTCGATGTACCCAGTAGTAACAGAAGTCAACTCCCAAGAGTGCCAAATACCAGGTCCATGCAGAATTCCAGGGCAAATCCACCAGGTGGAAATGTTCATGAATGTAAATGTAGGCCGAATTCTCTGCACCTCGGAATACCATTCTGCAGAAATGATTGACAGTTGATGTTGATGAGTCATTTATGCAGGAATCGTTAATGTTAAACCAAAAGAATACATTGAAAATGTGAGCCTACAAGTACATTATGCATTTGTTTATCCCTCCGTACATGATGATGTCAGTAGATCACACTGTGAATTGATAGGGTATTTAGTGAATAATGTATTGGAAGGAAGTGATCATGGCACAATTTGAAGCAGAATCCCGAAATTTCGCGGAAAGACTGCGAAAAACCAGGAAAAACCTCAATATAGCCAGCCTCTGGGTTTGAATCTGGGACCTTCCAGATATGTATGAATGCTAATCACTCGACTGTGTCGTTTGATAATTCATTACACCATAGCACTCAACAGACTGGCTGTTTGATCTGATACCAAAATTTCACCCTTTTCCCCTTTTTGGTGAGCTGCAAACCTTTTTACCACCATGCTCAACCTTCCTTGTGAATATTATCCAGTTTCCAGAGCATTGGATATATTTTAAAGCTTTGATTAGGCCTACTTATTTTAATTGTCAGTACCAGAAAAGTAGTTTATAAATTTTTAGCACCAGACACGGTATGTGGTATGTGCTTTGTGTTGACCAGGACAACTAACTTGTTTTCATTTCAAACATGTATTTTAAAGTTTGTAAGATAAATTTCAGTATGCTTAACATTTAATTGGGTCCTTTGTCACAGAACATGTCTGCTTGCAGATTTCCTGTATCTATTGAGTATAGGAGCAAATATGTTGAATAAGCAGTCATAGATACTTTGGGATTGGGCAGGGGGCTGACAACTTCTGTATAAAGAATCTATTAGCTTGTTTCAAAATGTTACACTGGGTGTTGAGCTTATTATTTTGAAATGGTGCAGGTGCTGGCTCATGCAAATATGTTAGAACCTTTGGGTTCCAAAAAAAATGTGGTGGGATTTTTCAACACATTGAGTTACATCAGCTCTTTCATGGCAGTTGTAGTCATAGGGAGAGGATGGTAGGAGTCTTGGTCTATTTTGGAGTAATGGCTTAGTGTCTGAACTGAGGAACATCATTAAAAGTCTCAGGATAATTGTGGTTTGAGATGCAAGCCATATAACACAGGGCAGCAGAAGGTTGCAGATACAGCACATAATATTCACTTACGTGTAGGTAATGAAATTGTTTGACAGGAAATTACTTTCAATTATTCTGTTAGATGATACTTTTCAGAAACTGGAACAAAACAGATATTAATTCATGAAAATGTATTTTTATGTAGGGGTCTATTGCCCAGTTTATTTACTTCCCAGTCATATGTATAATAATTATGTGACAGGATTTATTGAGACAGACTGGAAAACATACACATCTTAATAGATTAAATTTCCTTTGTCTTTTTATGTTTAAATTAATATGAAATAGATGGACCTGTGTGAAGAGAAATATGTTCATTATGAACTGTTTGATATTTAGGAATTCTTTACAAAGTGAAAGCTAAAGAATATGTTTTATGGAGGTCATGTCTGTCTGTCTCTCTGTCTGTCTGTCTGTCTGTCTGTAACCTGGTATCAGTCAGTGCCTATACCGTCTGACAGAGTTTTTTAAAATTGTGTCACCAAAAATTGTTGGATAGTTCCTATTTTCAAGCTTACTGGTCCACAGCAATGCAGTTTGCAAACGTTCATTATGGACCTATACTTGTATCCCATAAACTGTTTTGCAGATGTTATTGAAATTTATAGTCTTCTACTGAAATTTTTGGGGGCAGTTCTGGTAATGATGCCTAATGAAGGCTGCTGGTTCCATGTAGACCATAAACCTTCCACAGGTTTGTTCAAATATGGTTAGGGAGACTTTTAACTAATCTGCATATTTACAAGTTTAATGAAGCTTAAGTAAGCTTTGTGGAATGCCTTTGTTAATTTTGTGTAGTACGTTTTGGCCCACCCAGCATCCTGTCCATAGGTTACTGTGGCTCTTCCCCTGACATTAAGCAGCCAGGGCATAAGGCTAAACACTCAACTCCTTCCAGTGTCGAGGTCAAGAATGCATGGAGCTGTGCCTCTGCTGCCCGATACAACTTCATGGCATACACTCAGACAACTTTCCTTTATTTTGAATTATTTCCATTGTTCAATGAGCAAGTGATTTCAAAACTTTCTATTCTCACTGCTTCCTAATTCGTGCCCTATACTGTTGTGACACGTTGGTCTAAAACTGTTAGTTGTGTATATTCTATGAAAGCTGTGGTCTTCTGGGTTATTACACAGCATCGTGTAATAACCCAGAAGACCACAGATTTCATCAACATCGCGGCGGAAGCCTGAAATCAAGGTGTATATTCTAAGTTTCATGCTGATGTTCACTGGTACAGAGCAATAACTCATTTGGCCTAGTATGGATGTCTGCAAGAAAATGTAATTGGACATATACAGCAAATTACTGAAAATAAAATACGAAAATATCCTATACATACACTTTGTGAGAGGCAACAATATTGCGGCATTTTGCATTATTTCAGGAGCCTCCCATCTTACAAGATCGCGAGTCCACCATATAATTATTACTTATCGTAGGAAATTAAAACATGCCATTTTTGGGCTCCAGTGGCAACATTCTAATACCAAATTTCGTGAAAATCGGTTATCTGGTTGAAAAGCTTTCCATTCTGTTATCGAAACTTTCTGTTGAACAAGTAATGTACACCACAGCACGGAACGCCCATGGTTTCGTGGAACAAGTTTGGAAATCCTGGTTTAGATACTGACAGCGGCTGTAAATAACACTGTACGATACATTATCAACCAGCTTCAGTTCTTCACCGCGAGCAAACGTTATTCCATTACAGAAGGAGTGCACACATACTGACTGTGGAGTTTGCAGTTGGCATTGGCAGTGGGTTACACTTGGTGAAAGCGGGCCGCCCTTTGCTTGTGATTGGTAACCGACGTATTCCAGTTAAAATACACTGGGCTGAAGTGCAGTCGTGTGTTATGCGTGCAAGATAATACTGTTATTTTCTGTAGTGTTCTGTGTGGTTAGAGCCGTGCATAAATTTTGCTTTAGGCTTGTTATAAACGAAACTTAACAAATGGCGACCAGTGGAAAGGCCAAGCAGTGATAGACACTCATGTTTTTGACAGGATCTGTATGTTTTCCCCCGACAGTCGTAGGTAGTGTTAAGGGACTCTACCCAAGCTTCGCAGGTTAACTGCATTCTCTTGGGTAAACGACAGTTCATACATTGCGTCTGATGCTGCATGCAGCAGACGCACGACTTCCTGAACTAGCAGGTACTGTCCGTTACTCAAGAGAATGCATTTGACCTGCACAATGTGGGTAGAGTGCCGTAACACTCACGATGGCGGTCGGGGGAAAACATATAGAACCGGCCAAAAATATGAGTCTATCACTGCATGGCCTTCTTTCCACTGGTCGCCGTTTGTTATGTGATTCGTTTATAACAAGCCTGAAGTAAAATTTATGCACAGCTCTAACCACACGGAACACTACAGAAAATAACATTATTATCTTCTACACAAAACGCGACTGCACTTCAGCCAAATGTATTTTTTAAGTGAAATACATCGGTTACTGTTACAAACAAGGGACAGTCGGCTTACCGCAGCGAAAACAACTATCAAGGTTAACTGAAAACTCTTCAGTCAGGATCAGTAGTGTTACGTTTACCGGCAAAGGTCTAAAGTTGTGCCTGTAAACGATGTGAAGTCATAGAGGGGCGTGCATGTATGACGTAGTCATTTTTAACTTCGACACTAGGTGGAGGTGAGCGGTCAGTTTCACGCCTCGGCCGCTTTACCCCCTGGTAGACATTCAGTAATAGGCTGGGTGGGCCCCTAGCTGCTTTGGACGCCTTAGAGTAGAAACAATTCTCTTCCCTCCCGGAAATCAAATCACGATTCCTCCCTCGGACGTCCAGCCCTTAACCTAGTCACTATAAGGGCAGAGCTGTGTTTGAAGGAGAACTAGACCTCAATGAAATGTAAACAAGAGTGGAAGGCTGTACGTACTCTGATAGAGTGCATATGCTCGTATTTTCCCAACGCACACTTTGCTGCTTTGCATACCTCATTGGTCATGATGTTAATTTAATGCAGAAACAAAATATAGTGTTGCAAAACTGGTCTTTACTTACATCACACGGCACGATTAGATGCTGTATTCCTATACGGTACGTGTTACGCTCAGTATTCACCGTATCACGGGTGTTGAAAATAAAAACTTGCGTATCTCTACGAGATTTGTGTTTGGTTATGCACCATTTTTGTGTGATGAAGCATTTCTAAGAAAATCGATAAAATTTATGTAAAGTATTGATAATACAGTTACGAACCAAAATTTAATTTGCCAAATAAATTTTAATGCAGGCCTACAACGCAAGTATTAAACATAATTAAAATCTATTCATTAATATCAGAAATGAACCTGGCTGACAGACGGACATAGCCTACCCCGTTATGCTTTCATTTTATGCACTTCTTACAAAGGACGCATAGCAGTACTAACTACAATATCTTCCCAGTAATTCGCATTGATGATGTATTGGTCTTTTGATAATCGGAACTAGAATTGTTTCTGTAATATCCATCGAGGACTGACGTTTATCTAAATTGTATTAAACAATTAATCTTTACTTCTCAGAGGGCACAGTTGCGATCCCTTACAAAGACCAGTATGTTAGGACCGGCCCTGAGGGTTCCGGGAGATTGAGACTCCTAGGTGGTAAGGTTGTCAGCCCTAAGCACCGGCCGCCTTTACTCATGTAAAGTACATGGTACTCATTTCTGTTAGAGGCTGAGTCGACCCCAGGACCATTGTGCGGCCAGAAGGATTATGTCAATGAAAAATTCTAATGACACCATCGAGAATCGAACCCGCGACCTTCCGGCTTGTAGCGCAGTGCATCAACCAAGTGCGCCACTTGAACATTAGTAATTATAATTGGCTTCAATTTTTGCGTTTCCTTTCTCGACCACCATTACTTGACGCTGGACAGCCAACTTGCAGAATTAAAACAGGATGATGCTGGGATTTCGCGTCATGTGCATGTACGCGAGTATGTGTTCTTTGAATGCATATATATGTTCCTGTTCTGTTTACCGGTTCGGGTTCTTATTTTGCTTACTTCTTCTCTAACTGTTCTTGCGTCATTACAATTAACTAAAGGAGCAAAGTTTAACAGATTGAGAAGAATGGGTGGATACACCCACAAGGCGGAAATGATGTAACATGTAGCCAAGTTAACTGAATCATCGTGCAGCGTCATTGCCTTTGTAGTACTGTCAAGAAACAGGTTCTACGACACGTTCTAGTTGATTGTGGACAGTGTAGGCCTAGACGTACTGCAAGAACTATTACGTTTCTTTTCTGTGCCCTTGGAGTTGCTTAGAACTTAAACCGCAGCCGAAGCAGAGGAAAATGCAGACCGCGTTTTATAATTGTCTTATTCACTTAGTCTCGTCAAAGTATGCAGTATTACATCAGTGTTTTTCAAATTTCGATACGCGACCCATCAGTGACATGTAGAAAGTAATTCACCGGGTCGCGGCTTTAAAATGAGTTACTTTAAATAAATTTTCGGTTTTTATATAAATTATCACTAAGGAGAAATTGAAAAAAAAAATAGGATACACTGGAAATTATGTACTGGGGCATCCTGTTGTAGTATGTTCTGGGTACTTAGCAATTAGGGTTTTTTTTCCGTCACACACACACACACACACACACACACACACACACACACACACGGCCGCTGGAATATTTGCTTCAAACTTACGTTTCGGCTATTTTAAGAATCTCTTTACGGATTGTCGCACAGTTGTGGGTCTCGATATTTAAACATAGATTTGACGGTATACTTAATATTTGATACATTTTCTTCTTTTGGGATGTTTTCAGTTTCGATTTTTCTCTACAGTCCGGGGGGAGGCCGAAGTCGGGTTTGCCCAACCCCACCTTCTGCCGCCTCCCATGCACACAACAATAACAAGCAGCGGCACACAAATTTTCCAAAAAATCTACAAGCCACGTCCAAATTTTAAGCCCCAGAAGGGTGACGTAAATTCCATAGTGAAGACCCACCGCACAAAATTAATCTCCCGGCCGACCTGGCTCCCCCGATTTGTACATTCCTTATATAAAGCAATATTATTCGAAGACAAAAATCATACCAAATATGTGGATTCATGAACTTCAGTCGGTGTAGTGACCAGGCTACGGGCTGGAAAACTGGAAAACAGCAATTAGTAAGTTTCAGTGCCAGGCATCATTTATCATTATTGTACAATCCATGATAGAACAGACTGTAAACATATGAGACCTTTTCTACGTCAGCGGGTTGCAACTCAAAGAAATTCAACTGAATAAACTGATTAATCAGAGACGGTGTAGGGCTATCTCCGAATTAATGTCATCCAGCGGAAGGATTCATTGGCAGCTTAATTCTTCCTCGCAAATACTTCCTCGGGGTTACACTCTTACTCCCGGCGAGCTATCTTGATTAGGCTAATTAAGATCCTTCAAAGTCCTTACACGTCGACGAATGTTCTTACTACCCGTGCGACTGTTAACTTCCCAAGAAGACACTTGGTCCAAGAAGTCCTTCCCTTTATACATCTTCTAGTAATAAATTAATAAACGTATTCACGCTGTTACAAACATGGCAGCCGTACAGCATATTCCAAATATCTAACACATTACTTCTAGGTCGCACTAATTTTTAAGGATCCTTTTGACCCAAAAACGGGCTTTGGGCTAGAATAAAATTAATTATCAATTATTAGAATATATTTTCATCATTTCGCAAGGAAATGGATGCTTACCTTATCGTTGTGATGTTTTGTTTCGCTTCTTAATGGGTTTTGAAATAATGGGCCGAAGTACATAAAATTTGGTATTAACATCATACTAGATACGACACTTTCAAATCTAAGTTTAATGCCTTAATGTTAATGATAATTAAATGGCGGCTACTTAATGCAGCGTCTCATGGATAAAGGATCTTCGGAAAGCATGGAACTGCAAAAGCTTGCACTTAGCCTTCGGTATGGCAGCGATTATAGTTTCGCAGCGACGGCATGAAATTTTGCCCGCATATAGAACATATATACTCATTCCTGCAAACTGTGAAAGAAATGTTTATGAGTCAACATGTACAAAAATGGCGACGGCGCGTATCTTTTACTTACATCTGACAGATTTAAAGCAGACAGAATTTCAACTTGGTAATAACTAGACCTACTTTCCACAAGAGCATCCTACCTATTAGTGCTATACTACTACTACTAATTCAATTAAATTCAATTCAATTCTGGTTTATTAATGTGCCGAATCAACAGCCAGAAGGCCAATTACAGAAAAATCACATAATAATATTAATAATAATAATAGGCCTAATAAAAACACCATCCCTTAATACGGGTATAACTGAAAAAACATTCTGTCCCGTTTAGGATTCGCCCCTGTGACTGTCTACGCATGAGACGAGCATGCTGGCTTTTGAGCTAAAATGCATTTTGTGGTTGAATATAATATAATAAAATATAATATAATATAACCTTCAACAATTATACCAACAAATGCACTTTATTTCTTAGGTATATTCATTAACCCTACACGTGTTTCGGCTGCAACAAAGCCATCATCAGGGGTTCAAGGTCACGTTCACTTTAACAATCACTGTTCCATTTGGTATTACCACTTATACACCACAATGTATGTCAAGTTTCTGTTAACAGTTGATAACACTCACTGTTTCCGTTTATATAACCTTATCTTTTAAATGTCTGGCGTAGGTTGGTTTGGTCTTGGGTTAAAAACAGTCAGTGACAGCCACACCAACAACACACCAATAACGAAAACAGAGCACGGACAACAATATTTGTATACAAACCAATTGCCAGCAATTTTTAATAATTTTTAACAACTTTTAACGACATTGTATTATCAACTTTTACGTTTTTAACCCAAGAAATTAGGCACAAATTTGAACACCGGGCCTTGTGAATACGAGACTGGAGTACTGCCAGTTGGATCGCAGCTCTCTTTGAAGAGCATAGTTATTAATTTATAATTATCGCTGGCTTCACTATATTCAGTGAAGCAGGCGTTATGAGTTTTTGCGCAGTGTTTTGTTACCCTGGAGATCAAACAGTAGAGCAGTTCTTTCGGTAATCTCTGTGAACACATCATTATTCCACTTAATGGGCTTCGGGAATCGTGTCACATCCAAGACAGTTATCGGCGCTTTGCAATGATGTGACAGTGGCGAATATCGCGGACGTGCGCACTTGTGGAGAGCGGGTTAAAATCTTGGACCAGAGATGGATTATATTACCGAGGTTTGTCGTGATTTCCATTAGACCCTCCAAACAAATTCCGAAATAGTACCTCAAATCAGGCCACAATCGCTTGATCATCCTTTCCAATTCATTATTTGCTTATTATTCTATAATTCGACGCTTTATACTGATATGAGCTTTTGAAAGTGTAGTTAAATAAACGGAGGAAAATATGGTGTGGAAACAGTAGTTCTTACAGTTATTATTATTATTATTATTATTATTATTAAACCAGAATTGAATTGAATTGAATTATTGAAAGCATTAAAGTTAAATTTTTCTGTAACACTTGTTCAGCTACATAATTTGGAATCTGTAGTCGCATGATCAGTAGAGCTTTTTAGTCATAGTTGAGTAACGGCTGTATGTAACACCATGCGACTTGGTAGAGCCTGAGTTTATAAAGGCACATGGTAAAGTTGTCCCTGTGCACGTCCTGAAGGCAGTGGGGGTACAGCTATGCCTATTCCTAACCATAGATGTTGAGTTGTCCGCTTTACCCTCGGGCGAAGGAGCTCCCGGTACTCAATGTATAGGAGGCTGGTTGGGCCAGAAAGCCGGTTTTGATACTGTGAAGGAGAGAAAGATCTCGTTTCCCTGTTTAAAATTGAGCCACGATTCCTCTGTTATCCAGTACGTAACTTACTCACTATACCGACTGGTGTGTGAGCATATTTAAAAAATATGTATTTAAATTATTTTGTTAAAAGAACGCCTATTTCATGAAGATACATACCTGCCGCATTCCATTATTATGCCGTGTGACAGTGATGTTATGCCATCATTTGGGCGTATTACTGGCTTTCTTTCCAACCATAGAACAAGATTCTCCACTACCAAGAAGGTCAAGAAATAAGGCCATGCCTGTTGTAGAAAGAAAAAACAGTCACATTGTAAATATAACACAATATATAAAGGTAAAAATTCGAGCCTTCTATGCGACAGTGCATTTCACTCATAGGGTTTCAAGTCTCAGCTGGGGAGCAGTTACTCCGAGACTTACTGTGTGTCACTCTAGGCAAGTGTGGGCATTGGGTCTTCAAATACATCATGATCACATATCCCTCTCTTGCCTTCACGACTGTGTAACACATAACGCTTTTGTGCATGATGCAGCATTGTAAAATAGCCCATAAAACAAGTAAGAATATACAGCCCTCATCTGCCGGCGGTTTTTCAGAGTATACTCTTCTGGGTTCTGACACCGTATAGTATTGTCTGCGGATACCAACGTTTCGGAGGAACATTCTGCCTCCACCTTCAAGATTAAGATCACTTAAGCCTGAAGATGGAGGCACAGTGTTCTTCCAAATCATCAGTATCACAGCACAGAAAACCACAGAGTGATACAGGAACGTATAAAATAAATGAATAATCCTTTATTACAGAAAGGAGGTAGACTCATACACACTTCATAAAGGAAAATAAGGAACGTTATTTTACACGTACATATAGACTTTACGCATGTGCGAGTACATCGGAGGAATGAAGTGTCTCAAATCCCGAAGAATTCTAGACAAAGCCTTGCTTCTTTGAAGACATGTAGAGACAATTTAAAGTTCTAAAACAGTGATTATTATCTATGTTTTTCTGGAAAATATGTTTACACTCTGGCATATTTTGAGGTTATGTGGTAGAAAATAAACATTTTGAAGGGTGAGCTTTATTTAACAAGACACGGCTTTTATGATTACCGTCTATATTGTATGTGAAAATGCTATTCACATAGTGAAGAAAAAACAGGTTATATGATAAAGAAACGAAATGTAAGAAAAGTGTTTTTCATTCCTCAAGACATGGTTTCTGAGAAAATATTTTATTTTATGTGGAAGTCATATTTACGCCTTGACAAATATTGAAGTGACATCATAAAAGTAAATTATAAAAACAGGGTATTTTATCTTTTGAAACTTGGTTTCTATAAACGTTGAGTATATTTTCTCTGAAAACCTTATTAGCACTGTAGCAAATTTTAAACTTATATGTTATTATATAAATTGTAAAAAACATGCTGTTCACGTACACCTTAATGACAAGCCTGCTGGGCAAGTTAGTGGGTACGACTAATAAACGTTTGATGGGTAGTTTCTATTTGACGTCACTAATAATTTCTTGGCACTTTGGGCTCGTCTTCTCGCAAGTGATGATCGAGCCCTTCAGGATAGACGGCTTAGTCACTTTACAGTAAGATCTTCTCCCGTAAAACGTTACAATTGAATATGGCAGACTTCATTTTAGAACGACCGTAAAAAGGACTTCCCGACTCATTTGAACAACCGGTCATAGGATCTGTTTTTATATCATTGTGATTTACATAGCAAAATCTCCCGTCAATTAAAGTATATGTTACATTACTGGCCTCTTTACCTTATTTCCTAAAAGTGAAAGACTTACGGTGTCATTGTGTCCTTGTATCTGTGTCCTGTCCCTCGTCATAACATTCAGATCAGTAGAAGGATTGTACTGAAGCTTGGTACGAACATTATGCCACTCGAGTCCATCATAACTTTGTGCTTTCTAACTCCCTACCACCAATAACATCAACATGGTGTCTGCTCGAACTTCCGACGGGATAACTTAGCGTCACTTAATGTAGGGCCCGAGGATGTGAGTGGATAAAGCAAAAAATCTTGCGCATGCCATGAAGACATGTGGGGTGATGGCGGTATAGCTGCGTTCATTTTTAATATCGGCAGCTGTGCATCTTCACGCCCCGGCCGCTTTGCTCCCGGGGAAACATTTCCTCCTACCCACTGAATAGAAATTGGGTGGATTAAGATCCATAAAAATATGCAGCTATTAGTAAGGCATTTCTCGTTTCTCCTGAACGAGATACAATTTTGCAGCAGCGCGAAGTGTAGGCATGTAAGTCTGTTTAGCTTTCCGTTTGTTGAAAGGCAACTAGGGAACCACTGAAGCGATATATCTGCAATTTAATATTGAGATTGATCATAAACATAAAGGTATAGACCGATATTTTTGTATGAAGAATTTCCGTCATATAGTTAGCAGTTAGACCTGCACATTTGCAAACTACGTGAATATTTGATATTGCATATGGAAAATTTAATATAATTGAAGTAAGTAAGCCTGCTATTGAAAATTGCTCACAAATCAGTTACAGATATATGAGTGATTATTAATGTGTGGTTGATGTTAACTTAACTGTGTTGACTGAAACATTGGAAGAAAAGTAGGCGTAATAAGGACTTCCCAGAACTTCTTTTTATAGTACTAATATCATCAACCAAAGCAGGCCTGTCGATCCCAATGGCCGCGCGGTCTAAGGCGTGGGTCTGCGGCCGCTCGCTTGCTGGGATTGTGGGTTTGAATCCCGCCAGGGGCATGAATGTCTGTCTCTTGTGAATGTTGTGTGTTGTCAGATAGAGGTCTTTGCGTTGGGGTGATCACTCGTCCAGAGGAGTCCTACCGAGTGTGGTCGTGAAGACTCGATTATGACGAGTCCCTGGCCCACTAGGGGCTGTTGCGACATGGGGAAAAAAAGAGTAGGCCTACTCGTTCTCCACATGCGCGCTTCTTATATTAAACTGTATATCTTTTGTAACAATTAATGTACTTGTTTTTTATGTCATACACTTCGATAAGGCGTGGTATAATACTGTTAGTTAGGCGAGTGTTGCGTTGTTATTCTGTTGTCTGTTGCACGTTTAATAGACCATGTAAATATTAACAAGGCACTTTGAACTCTTGGCTTATCATCTGACAGTCAGAGCACTGCAAGAAACAAGTACTGAATTATTTATAATTTCAGACCTATATAATTCAGGTACAGAAAGCCAAAGATCGTGACACCACGCATTTTTAAGCTCGTTCGCATAATTGCGAAAAGCGACTATTAGCTTCGTCATGTCCGTCCGTCCGTCTGTCCGCATGGAACAACTCGGCTCCCACTGGACGCATTTTCACGAAATTTGATATTTGAGTATATTTCGAAAATCTGTAGAGAAAATTCAAGTTTTATTAAAATCTGACAAGAATAACGGGCACTTAACATGAAGACGTATGTACATTTATGCCAATATCTCGCTGAATTTTTCTTAGAATTATAAATATTTCTGACAAAAGTTGTAGAGAAAATCAAAACACACGTTTTATGTTCAACAACTGTTTCCAGAAAATTGTGCCGTTTATGAGATAATGTGTAAAAATATGGTAGAGCCAGACAGGCCACGGATGACAATATAATACGGCTTATTTTACAGACACACACTCAGAATATGTAGGGTAATACTTATTGCTTTTACACAGCAACAGTGGCTACACGAACGCGCCTTAATATTACATTTATACGTACATTGCCTATCTTGTTTTTTCTTTACCAAACCAAAAAAGATTTCTTTATAAGTGAAACTGTTTATAGTTGCTTATATTGATGCCAAGGAATGAAATCCCATGACTCGACCACCATCTGCTCATCTCCTTCAATCTTAGCTTCCTCCCGCAGGAGTACGTCCCTGTATCCCCCAACCGTCGTCTAGCCACCCTGTTTTCACAGGAATATTGGCAGTGATAACCACGTGATAATTTTCGCTTAGGATAAGCACTTTGGGCTGGACGACAGAGGACAGAGGGAAATACAACAGTAGGCAGAAAGGGAGAAGCTTCGCGCTCCCTTATCCCCACCATCCGTGGGACATTTTCCGTGGCCTCAGTATAGCCTCGCTTTATGCTTGATGATCTTGTAGCAATCATAACACAGAGATGGCAGAAGGAAACGAGGATGGAGTATGGCTGTTTTTGTAAAACATCTTGTAATAAATTTAAGTGCAATTGCTTTGTTTGTGACTAATTAAAGCGGCCTCATAATGCAGTCAGCCGCCATCATTAATTAGCCAATGTGAGATTTCCACCGAGTCACTATTACGAGAAACAGAGACATTCGTCCTGAATTGGAAATGCGAAGAATGTTTATTAAACTACCTGTTTGGTTTTAGTTATTGAACAGAATGTAGGGTAAAGGTCGCCCCCTAACATGTCATATAGCACAGAGGCGGAGTAGAGGTATAGCTCTACTCATTTCTCACTTCGGCGCTAGATGGGGTTGGGTGGTCAGCGCCGCGCTCCGGCCGTTTATCTCCCAGGAAAGACATCGGTTTTATTGTACAGAGGGCTGGGTCGGTATCGAGGCGGGTCTGGACGAGTGTGGAAAATTTTGCCTCCCACCGGGGTTCGAACCCCGTCCCGTCCAGCCCATAGCGAGTCGCTGTACCGACTACACTATCCCATTAAAAAGTAGCCCCTTGTTAAAACTGTTCCCGTGAACGCCATGAAGGCATAGAGGGAAGTCAAAGAACGGCTCAATTCAGTCAGTCTTCATCTCGGCACCAGATGGTAAGTTGTCAGTTTCACGCTCCGGGCGCTTTATCCCCAAGGAAACAGCTTCCGGTACCCACTGAATAGGAGGCATGGTGGGCCACATACCCGGCGTGAACGCTTTGGATTAGAGACAGATCTCTTGCCCTTACTGGGGATCAAACTACGACTCCTCGGTCGTCCAGCATATAGCCTAGTCTGTGTACCAACCGAGGTATTTTGGCTTCTACCGCAACCTGTGTAGTTCTTACAAATCACAGCCTCTACTCCTGGAACAGCTAAAATAGCATTGATGGTTACTGGGAAGCCTAATCGGCACTTACCTGCTGGAATATCTCAGGCACTTGTTCCGGTGTCTGGTATGACATCTCCTCTCGGTCCACGACGTAAAACATGTGCCCGATTCCTCTTTTCACTTCACCAATTACACTGGCACTAAGAGTTTCATTTTCATACATCTCGAA
Source organism: Reticulitermes speratus (assembly GCA_021186555.1). Classification (NCBI taxonomy): domain Eukaryota; kingdom Metazoa; phylum Arthropoda; class Insecta; order Blattodea; family Rhinotermitidae; genus Reticulitermes; species Reticulitermes speratus. The sequence goes on along the minus strand of JAJKFL010000003.1, from coordinate 29,588,131 downwards.
CATCAGGTTTCTTCCCGCATGAGTGTAATCGAAGTGGGACATTTTGCTTTTGTCTTTTTGCAGGCTGTTACTATGATCTGCAGGAGTTAAAATGACGTGCTGTTAACTTTCTATCATTTGAAAATGTGCAGACACTTAACCTCTTGCGATAAACTTCACATAATTGCAATCAATAACAATTAATCACTCCAAAAATTCTGCAGTAATGACAATGAAAATATTCGTTTTCTAGACAGCTGTGGAACGTCCTTAGGACATCGAAATGTATGAAATTATCTAATTGAAACGTTTCACATTCCTGACTTTTAGTTGAAGGGAGACACTGATCTCATTTCTGTTTTTCGGCAAAATTCGAATATCTAGAAATTTGTTGTCCCTAGCTCAGCTCGCAATTCGGTTCAGTAAATGCAGGCAGTGTAGCTGTCTCCATATATATATACTACTGAGATACAGCCACGTGAGGCTTGTTTATTATTGTCAGCTTTCCAAGTCAACGTAATTTACACAACAAAGAGGTACTGTGTAAGAGTACGTAACAAATGTAGCACGCTGCAGACTGAACAAGGCAACACAAACAGAGGTGTGAGTAATGCTGTAGGAAAGAAACGTACACAGTCCTTCTCTTTGTCTATTGACATTGATTATTATCGCCATAAATGCTCTGCAAAATGAGCGACACTATGTTTTATCCGTTGATTCCATACAGTATTAATGAAAATTGGCCACTTTCTATCCTTAAATCTATGCTTGTCTCAGTGCGTGGTAGCGTAATGAGAAGCGAAGACAAATAGAAGTTCTTCAGTGACTATAATTTCCAGTGTTGTCATTTCAGATTTGGTAAAGGTATTTGACATGAAATTTGGTCTTATTGTGCTGGTGATTACGAAGATGTTCTTTATCTGATATGTAAAGCCGTGTAGGCTGGTAGGTAGTTACAGACATTCGAAAGAAACCTGCTGCTCCATCTTCAAGGTATTTAAGTTACTACTCTACCCTGAAGATGGAAGTAGCAGGTTTCTCCTGATACGGTGGTAATTGGCTACAAGATTGCACGGCGTCACATCCAAAAAACAAGGTGCTTGACAGAATAAAGTTTTTAGGAACACCAGAAAGTGGATATATTCAGTGCCCTAATATTACTAAATTACATCAGGTTAATCTGTAAGATATTTTAGGGAATCGATTCACTCTTTATCAAAAGAGCTGGCGCAAGCCTATGTGCCGCCACAGGGGCCGAAATTCCCGCCATCACTGCGGTTACAAACATTCCAACTTCCTCAAAACGACGTCACGATTAATAACACGAAATTCGCAGTGTAAGGAAAACCGCCATTGTTGCCTAAATTCTTAAAACAGTTGTATTTACATTATTCTGAAACGTTTACACTACTGTCAAAAGAGGGTGACGATGTGAATACAACAGCAGCAGAAATTAATATTTACGGGAACAAAGACAAGAAAAGTGTTTGTAAAGTGTGCCTGTCAGGGTGGCTACTGGATTCCACTGTGCTGTCACCCCGCCCTCATAGGGCCTCAGCTGTTTGGGCGAAGTGACGTTTCCACTCTGATCACCTGCAATATAAACCGCATCAAACACAAACCTCGATATAGCGTCACTCTTTCTTCTCCGCCATTTGTGGCGGTATGTCTAGGGTGGTGGTACATGGAAATACGGTAAATTAGGGAATTTCTGTTCACAGACTTTCATGGGCCGTACGCGAGAGTGGTGCTATGTCGGAGGTTGACTGTAAAGTACTCTGTTACTTCTCATTTGTCGTACCAGCGTGTGTCTTGATTCCGATATGTAAAAAACACGAGTGGGTTATGTCCATCCGTATTTTGGTTTGTGTGTTTCGTCTTTGAAACAACTGGTCGAATGTCGATCAAATTTTATATGAGGAGAGGGGTCTACACTGAAATTTGTGGAGTTGATTTATTCTTTGGTCGCGTGAAACGTGGGAGTAGTAAATATAAATATAAAACCCAATCGAAATTACCGATGTTCAGAGAAAAGATTATCGTGTGATCTATGTAAGATTTTATTGATAAACTCGTTACTATGATGTATGTCGCAAGAATAAAATAAAAAACAATTTATTACTGTAAACAGTGTTAACACATTTGTATCAGTACATTCTTTCCTGAAACGTAGCGAATGAAAATATTGGTTTTTATTTCTTTTTATTTACGTCACTGATAGAAATGCACGTATATATAAAGGTTAAGTACGTATACATGCCATGAAGGCATATAGGGGTAGTGGAAGTGTAGCTCCACTCATTTTTAACCTCGCCAGTAAATGAAGGTGAGTGGTCAGCCCAACGCGCCGGCCGCTTTACGCTCTGAGAAAGTCCTCGTTACCCATCGGACCCGAGAAGCTGTCTGGAAGTTTTGGAGAAAAGATAACTCTCTTGTCCCTGCAACATCAACAGTTTTCCTTAATTTATTACTTGGATGCTGTATACTATAACGCTTGACCAAATAACATTACTTTACATTATCTTTTCAGTAAAGTGGACATAAATTAAGAAGATTAATCACTATTTAAATGGGTAGGCATGTTGTTTATTTTATTGAAAAGATAACGTAAACTAATATTATTCAGTCAAGCGTTAATAGGATGCAGCATCCAAATAATAAATGAAAGGAGCTGGTTGATGTAAATGAGTTCGCAGTACGGTGGAGAGGCCTGTATAAGATTTAAACGCGAGATTAAACTTTTAATGACACGAAGAAGAAGCAGTTATTCCTTGACGTATTGCAGTATTTATTCCAGTAAGAAATTAAAGTGAAAACCGGTCGCAAAGAAAGGGCTTAGCAATATGTCGCAAGATGGCAGCGTTGCTTTATTTGTTTGCCTGTTCCAAGTAACTTGCGGATTCATTTTATTGTATAGACTTGTAATGTCACTGTTCTCTCTTTGTATGTCTGTGGGTCCCCCATTTCGAATTTTGAATAATATGATCGATGTTCATGACATCTCTTATGAACGTTATGCCACTTGAAGTGATATGTTTTATTTAACGATGCTTTGAATTGGTAAGATTGTATAGTGTCAGTAGTGGATTAATGTAATACGCTTAGGAAGTACTGATGGTGTGATAAAGTCACGGGAAAACCAATGTCCTCGGACAAGCGGCATTTCAGTGTCCTACAATGAGTAAAAAAAAAAAATATGCAGAACATGCAAACTTGTGAGGTGGGAGTGACATTATCTGTCTGTGGCAAAGTCTCTCTTGAGAAGCTAATAGTTGCCCAATTAGTCAAGAAATTTATGAGTTGTATTTGAATTTGCCTAACACCGTTAACCCCATGTACATTCAACAGCAAACAGAAATATTTCTAACATCTGTTTAAAACACTGTGGGAATCTGAATTCAGATTGCCCTCATCAACATTTACCAAGTTCGTTCCAGGTTCCTAAACCTATTTAAATTTATTTGTGCATCCATACCAGTCTTTAATATCCTTGTTCTGTTTATTTCAAGCCTATTCATTTTTATTTAATATTTCTTCTCTTCTTTTTTGAAGTATGTACTATTTTCATGACTTACATTGTGTAGATGCCTCCATGTAGCTCGGAACCTGTAAGTACTGCAGTTTGGCTTGTTTCCTTAAAGCTAAAAATTGTTGGATATTCTTTATCATACATGATTTATGCTGCTAAGTTCTCAGTTACCTAGACGGAGAGGCAATAAACATTAATGCTACTTTGTTAAGGCAGTTGTTTGTGGAATGTAAAATAACAACATGTCAGCCGTGCGAAAGTTTTCTTTAACGTCCGGTTTTTTTGTTACAAGTAATGAACCATTAGGCTAGGCTGCACACTGTAAGCATACCACCAAATAATTCATAAGATGTCTTCAGTAACTCAATTTAACAATGGCGCCCTTGCGTTAGTTTGATATTAAATACCATAAATTTAAAGCAGACAGAATTTTATAGAAAAATGTACATTGAATAGTTCAAAGGGAAGTAGGAGATGCGAGTTATTCCCAGAAAGTGTTGTTAAAATATAGAAAAGGGCCTACATAGTAATTTATTTATTTGCTGGTTTATATTGTGTGAAGGTTATTTTAAGTGACTTCTCAATGTGGTCCTGGGAGGACGACGCAAAAGAACTTCCTGCTTTTCGTACTCTGTGGTTTTGATAACATAAATTTATTGGAAAGTTTATACACCTTCTGTTACTGCCAGACCTGCGTGGTTCGACCATTGAACTATGTTGGTCCTTTATGCTTATCTGGTAGGCTACTAAGGTAACGCGTGTGTTGAACAAAGTGATAATATTATCTTAAAACTGTCGTTGTTGTTCGTCATTACTGGTAGGACTTTGTATAAGTAACTAAAATTTAAGCATTGTCTTAGGTTAAAATTGACCATTTTATTAGAGTTAAAACTTATTGCATAGCTAAATAACACATACTAAAATATTCTAAAAACAGGCTTCAATGTATTCTGTCTTTTCGGCCTTTGTCATTTACTTACAATGATTGCGGAGTCTCTGTCTTTTATTTAATGACTACATACAAACATACGAGTACAAACGGAAGTTCCATGAGTGCAGTTTCAGCTTTCACAAATTCCAAAATTACTGGAAAGAAGTTATTCTGGCTTGACAAAATAATCAGTGCCACCACCTCATGATGTTTACGCACACTAACGCATACCAGTTCTTTACCTGCGATGTAGATGCTCTTCTTATCAGTATCACAATATACCTAATACAGATAAGCAATAAAATGAAGAGTTCAATAACCTTGGCACTGGGACTGAACTTAAGTCGTTTAATGCAGTTTAAAATTAATATTTTATATGGCGTAAAGCTGAGATCTTAAATAAAAGAATTGGGCGTGAAGAATTCCAGAAATGCCCATAAAATATCCTGAAATACACATCGTCTTAATACCTTAAAGCAGGGATTCTCAAACCCAGGGTCATGAGAGCCTTCTGATTTGTTGTGAATTCCAGAAATAAACAAGGGAACTTGATCACAATCACACACTTTGAGACACAACACACTCGGTAGGGCTCCTCTGTAGAGGGACCAGCTCGTCGCAGAGACCTCTACCTGACAACACACAACACTCACAAGAGACAGACATCCATGCCCCCGGTGGGATTCGAACCCACAATCCTAGTAAGCGAGCGGCCGCAGACCCACGTCTTAGACCGCACGGCCACTGGGATCGGCCTAGCATGCATAGCATAACAAACTACGACGTGAAGTTTCTGATTGTCATCTGTTTTTGTCCACTTACCTCAGAAAAGTGGTCCTCTTCCTTGTCATGATAAACCTTGTTACCGTTGAAAGTTATTCACGCTGGGTTAGGTCTTATTTCGGCACCTGATTACAGCCAGGGATCGAATTGTATCACATAGAGGCGTGCTACTATCGTCGATTGTTGCTGGTTTTCTTAGCACCACAACAACAAGGAAGCAGCTTTTAATTGGGTTTCACCTTTTATTAGTTACAACAGTGGGACTAGCAGAGCTGGCTACAACAAGGTCTGCAGACTGCTTTTCTCAGAACCCAACTGCCTCCAGAAATGTGCGGCTACACGATATTGTCAGGCTGTAGTGTAGAGAGAAGAGGGATTTTGATTTTAGTCGCGGAGGAGGAAGTGCTCTTGGTGCCGGCTAGGAAGGAGGTATATCCGCGTGCTGTGTGATAACAGATTGCAGTCGATCTAGTTACATGTATGTAGATAAATTAAATAAAGTGATATTAAACTTATTCTTACTATAAGACTGGCTAGACTTAAAGTCCGACTTAGGGAGCCTACACGTCAAATATTCCCTGAAGTGGAGCATGTGAAACGTGAGCTAGTTCTTTCTCTTTGAGCGTAAAAGCAAGCGCCGGGCAAATTGAGGAGAAAGACGGTAACAACCTACATTTTAATTTTAATTTTAACACATAACAATATCACTTTGAATACTCCCACATGTGTCGGTCCCTTATGGGATTATCATCATGGAATCACATTGAAGTAGCGCTGCACAAAATAGATATAATATGAAATTTACAGATATTTTATAAGTAGGCTACCCAGGAGGCCCAGGATCGATCTCAGGACAGTTCGTGTGCGATTTGTGGTAGGCAAAGTTGCACAGGGGCTGGTTACTGCCCGATTACTTCGGTTTTCTCTTATCATTATCATTCCATCAATGCTCTGTACTTATGTTTCATTCATCAATTATCGACGCTAAATATTCTTGGCAATTGACAGCGTCGTTAAATTAAAAAAAAAACATGAATTCGTTTGTATTCAAATATATTCCGGCTGTAGATGACTTTATTTTGTTTTTAAGACGGTTTTCGAAAAAAGAAATAATAAAAGGCGCGTGCGTGCGGCAAAGCTGTTATTTGCTTTTGGTTTAAATAGAAGGGAATTTACATACATATGTACCTACATATATACATACATATATGCATACAATCCATGGATCCATAATCGTATCACAAAGACAATAGGATTTGGAACAAGTCATAAATAACCAATATTCACAATTTTTACGGTGTAAAATACTATAAACATTTTACAAAACAGTATTATACATCTTTACACATAAAAAATTCATCTACAGAGTAAAATGAGTGTGTATCTAAGTATTTTCTTAAAGCTACTTTAAATTTTGCTTTTCATTTTTAAGGATTGTCAGACTACGCGTAAAATGTATAATATTTTTATAAAAGTCTTAACTTTAATTACTTACTTTAACGTTGCCACCAACGCAAGACGTCTTCGCAACCCACACGCCGAAAACGAATATTATAGCTTGACTTTGTTCGAGTGGTGGACTAGGTATTTCGAAGGCTGGGAGTTTTATCATTGTGTGTATGCCTGCATGCTGCCTAATGTAAAAGGTCCCGAAAACTTGCGTCGGCCGGATAACGTCATAGTTAACGATGCGAAATGAAGTGGCAACCTTGTAAGAAGGAAGCACTGCGCACGCGCCACCTTTTGCTTCCTGTCCTTTTCAAAAACATTGTATATTAAGTAGCTGTACATTTCAGTTCCTGCAAAACAGTGTAGTAAAGTGGGCGGTCAGAAAGGTCTAACAAAGTAATTCACGAGAAGTACAGAGAAATTATTAGAAGGTTGGTTGAAGACTGCAATGAAGACGTACCAAATAAATATCGACAGGTGTCCATACAGGAAGCACCAGAAACGGCGGTGTATTACAACGGTGTGAGCCCGGCCACCATGTCGAATATTTTGAAAATAAGCAAAGAAAATTAATTTTACAAGTTTATAATCTGGCGTTCACAGTGACCGAAACTATGAAGGTAACCTTGCATTCTGTAAAATGCAGAAGTTATGTTTTCCCGCACTGATTCGGCTTCTTCTTAAAATATTACATTAAGGAGAACCCCCAGTTTTTTAAGATAAAAGTATACCAAGTATACTGAACATCAGACATAAATCATTTTAAACCATCTCGTTATAACCACCTACATGCACAACGTAAATGTATAATTTTATAATTGAAACATTACATCCCCAACATGTTTCGCTCTTTCATAGATCATCATCATCATGGAGACCATACATCAATCAATCAATCAATCAATCAGTAAATACAAATCATGAACTTCATATTTTGCATTTACTGATTGACACTTTTGATTCTCAGTTCGTGGCTCTGTTGATCCTTCTGGTAAAACAGAATGCTTTCTGTTGCCGTTTTTTCTTATTATGAAGTTATTCAAAACATAAGTATATGTAAATTATTCTGCAGAACGTTCCATAGCCATTTGAAGGACAACAAAGTTTTAGTCAACATTCCAAGATACTATTTACCTATTCGTCGTGCTCTGTTCAATCACTGCTTGAAAATCTTGTGTTTGTACTGCAGCTTCCGGTCGGGATAATGACCTTTTTCCACTTGTTTGTGGCGTTTCAGAGCATCTGAGTGGCGAATCTAGGTTTCCTCGGTCAGCTTCAGTTTTGAAACGGAGTTTGAAGAGGAATTTGTTCTTCTTCTATTATTGCACAAGAAAAGGATAAGAAAAGGAAGCATAAATTCTGAATAGATCTCCTGATGAATTCCAGGTGGGAACGCGTCATGTTTTACGCCGTGTTTAATGACACTTGTTTTTTCCACCTTACCACTTTACGATATAGACCTAGAGTCCCATATAGCTGGACGGGCTTCACCTGCGGCAATAAACAATTCAGTGTCAAACTTCATTATGTAGAAATAAACAACTTCAGAATGAACAGCAGATCACCCAGAAGTTGACTGTTCGAAGAAGTGGCGCGACTGAAACGTTCGTCGAAGCGGCACCGTATTCGTATCTCTAGCTGTGGCGCTACTGGTAGCGAGAACGAGCGACAGAGAGCGTTTGTAGCGCTGCAGTTTCGGAGGCGCTACGTGTTAACACTCCCACTGAAGCCAACGTTTCGCTAAGTCGCGCTACTATTTGTGGCGCTACAAACAGGCTCGTGGAAGAGGGCCCTAAGGTCTCTTTAAGCTGTGTCGAAGAGGGAAGGCTTTATCAGCCAAGAATTGTATATATTGTATATATATCGCTATCTTGATGCAACGCTGTATTCAGAAAGTGTGTCATGTAGTGTAACAAAATGTTCGTCGTTTGCTTTTTGAACAAGTAGGATTATTGCTTGACGGAAGAAATAACAAATTATTTTCTGGAATTTTTCGAACGCCAGGAATACAAACTTAACGGTACTATTAGCTAAGTAATATTACTGTTAGTATTTATGTTTATCGAACTTTTTCTGTCAGCGATATTTGGGACTAGAGAGCAAGTATCTCGAGCCTGAAGAAAATTGCACAGTGAGGAGATTCGTGATTTGTGCTCCTTATCCAATATTATTAGGGTGATTTAAGTTCATTAATTTAAATAAGGGATGAACCTGAAGTACTGTTTCTTCGTTGCCGACGTCGCCATATGCTTTTTGCAACTGGTGCAGCTAAATACACGTCTAAGTTGACTGTCCTTCACGACTGATTTGCACGTAGTTATTGGTCGTTTTGACTGGTACTGAAGTTCTGTCTTGTCAGTTACACTGGTGTTGTGTTGACGTCTTTTGCCTGATTGGAAATGTCCCCATCGTTAGGCGATAGGACAATGTTTCGAAACCCATGGGTCGCGACCCAACGTGAAACTAATCTGAGTTTGTCGCGAAAGAATTTTTACTATGTCACACTATTTGAATAATTCTATTAAAGGCAGTAGGTTTGTAAATGTAATCACCTGTAGTGACCTTTGTAGCAATTTCGGCTTTACCGGCGTGTTATGAAAAATGACACAGACCATTGACTACCAGGGTTGCCAGCCTCTCAACGCAAAATTAATGAGTCAGGCAAACAAATTTATCGTTTTTATTTCGCGGACGTTATCGTACGGTTGGCAAAGTTTCCCCAATTTGAGAAATACCTTGCAAAACGCAGAAAAATTCAAATTTACAAAATCACGAAGACTAACTCTAGATGTAGGATGAGTCACAGTAATAAACTTAGGCTTATACAGAGGTATGTAAGAGCATATATATTTATATATGTATATATACACATCTTCATTTCATGAAATTATTTAAATGCCACATCCGTTATACTGATTTACGTTTTTACAACTCTCTTTGTTTCTGACTGCTGGGCCGTGAGCCATAACTGTTGGCCTAATCTTGGTCTTGGCTGAAAGAGGTTGAGAAACACTGCCATAGCATGACAGGGATTACGTCGAAAGGTAGCAGCAGTAAGAGATCACCCCACGTCACTCAATACTAGGAAATTGAAATATTTCCCTTGAAATCGCCGGATATTAAAGAAAATTGGTACCGCGATTTATTTCATTATAAAAGCCAGTACGAAAATTAACGAAGTAAAAGACTTCAAAGGTAAGAACTCTATGGAGTGAGCCGTTGTTAATGTACAGTGTCCAGACTTCGACAGAGAGTTTATCGTTACGTGCGATGTGAGCGCGAGTGGTTTGGAGAGCTGCCTGACTCAAGGACCTATTGGCAACTATTTGTAAAGCGAGATGTAATAGCAGTTGTTTTGGTACCCATACATTCTGATCCTAACACTCTTTTATGTGGCAACACTTACAAACCTAGAGAAGGCGCGCAATTGTGAGGTTGTATGCAAACTCTCGAAAATGTAAGGTAATCTGACTCAGAAAGACGTAAAGTTCGGCCTATAACAGGCCATGAAGGCTCAGATGGGGAGGTATAGCTCTACCCTTTCTTTAACCTCGGTGCTAGATGGAGGAGGGTGGTTTACGCCATGCCCCGGCCACTTTACGCCCTGGAAAGAGACCCTGTAGTTATTGTACGGGAGGCTGCGTGAGCCTCGAGGCCGGCCTGGACGGGTGCGGAAATCTCATCCCCACCGGGGTTCGAACCCCTGACCGTACAGCCTGTGGCAAGTCGCTATACCGACTACGCTATTTCGGCCGCCATCTGACTGTGTACTAGCGGAAATTTGTACAGAAATGAGCCGCCAGGTTTTTAATTATGGATTTGTAACTCCTGCTAGCCTCGCTGTATAGACTGAAGCGTCTGAAGGATTAAAATCACTAAGTTTTCCCAGAATTTATTGTTAATTTCCAGCATAGAAATATTAATGCTGTCATATAGAATATCTGTAGCATTCAAGTTTATACTATGCATGTTCCTTGGAAGAGTTGTGTACAGGAACTGGAATGAGTTATTTACAGCATGATATATTTGTTCAAGCTCAAATATTATACTAGCGTAAGACTTACATTACGTTGCATCATGCACTGTGTTAAATAATTCTTCAAGGCTGTGCATGTGCTTAACACCTGAGATGAGGAAACAAGTGCTTGGACGTACAGTTAGCCCTTGCTTTACTCCCTAGGTATGTTCCTGAGAAATAAGGCATAAATAAAGAGGCGTAAATAAAAAATGATATTCCCGCGGGTTAGGATGAATCATACCAGTGGAATGTTGTTAATAAACGGTACACGTATTTAGTATATTATTATTGCGTTTCTGATATTAATACTTGAGTAATTAATATTCATTTTTAGCCTATGTAAATTAAAAATGAATTATAAACAACTTGTGCACACTTCTGGCGGATGGTGCATGTTCCACATTGTCGCTGTCACAGATGATCTATTACGGGTAATCGAATTCACTGTCACAGGCTTTACTATCCAGAGATCACATATTAGGAGCAGTAAGATTATCGCTCGGGCAAGGGGCGTTAAAGCAAAAAGGCGTAAAGTAAACCGACGTAAAAGATGGCTACCTGTATTATTTTCGTTTCTTATTAGTTTCTTGTTCGCTGTGGGTTCTGCCGAAAGTAATGTAAAAATGCCGCAGACAGCAGACTGGTTTGGAACGATACGGAAAATACTCCTATTTAACATTCTAGATATTAAAATTTGGTCCAGGAAGCTCCAGTGATGCAGTGTGATACAGAATTTACAGTTATTAGCATTTCGAATGTCATCCATCGGAGTTTATACTTCGCGCAATGGGTTGAGTCTACCTTGGGCAGTGGAGGCGTAGTTTTATTCAGTATTAGCCTATTACATGCCTATTCTCCTTCATTAAAAAAATAGGTCACCATTCAGTAAGCGTACATGTCTGTGTCCGCATATCCTATTTCAAATTTTAATCCAGCTGATCTATTTTCACGAAATTTATTTTGAACATTATGCCAATGGGGGTCATGCCAGCGCTGTACTTTCTGATTGGAAGAACCCTCCCCCCCCCTACAAACTAGCAAACCTCTCCTACACATCTTAGAACAGTGTGCACTCTTTCATTATTGTTTTTATATAAAGAGTACAGTACTTCTTAAAAACGATGTAAAAAGCATCATACAGAAGGTGTAAATTCAGTCTCATTTGATAAAAAGTATGTACACAAATATTCCCACTGATAAATATAATTACATTAACGCTCAATACAGACTGCGTATATACGAATATAAAACAAGACATAATTAATTTCAGTAACGTTATTTTGAATCAAAACTACTACCAGCCGAAACCTGTGGCCGCGCGATCTAACATGTGGGTCTGCGGCCGTTCGATTGCTGGGATTGTGGGTTCGAATCACGCCGTGGGGATGGATGTCTGTCTCCTGTCAGTGTTGTGTGTTGCCAGGTAGAGGTCTCTGCGACGGACCGATCCCTAGTCCAGAGGAGTCCTACAGAGTGTATGTATGTCCTTGAGTGTGATCAGGTGCAACAGTAACCCTCAACACCTACAATGAGTAAGTAGAAGAGGTCAGACTAAGAAAGAAAGAAGAAGAACTACTACCAATACAAAAAGCTAAAAGTAAAGTTGGCTCTGAATGGAACTGCCGCAGGCAATTCCAATCTCAAACCCATCCCTTTTTATTGGTTTGTACTCTACTTTTAACCTCGAGCCCAGAGGTGAGTGTTGGGGGACAGAGGGTTGTGTGTGGTGTGGAAAGGTTGTTGGAGTTTGTACACGAAAGAGAGTGGTTCGGCTCTGTGAAGGAAGAGGTGTGGGAGCGTGTACACTGCGAAGAGCGGTTCGGCTTCAGCCATTGGACTGGCCCGTTAATACACACGTCGTAAGGGTTCCAGGCGGAAAGGGAGTGAGTGCATAAACTTTGGTGTACCATATTAGCAGACGGCTGGAGTACCTTCGGTATCAACCTGGAACAGTAGTTTTTTATGTTTGATGAGGGTCGGACAGAAACATGTTCGTTGAATGGTAACCCGCTGAGTGGAATCTGGGCTACGTTAACTTTTGTTTACCACAATAATAGTAGCAAGAAGTTTTTATTGTGTACGAAGTGCCCGTGTCATCACGGGAGAACTGACGACTGTAAAAGAGGGAATGTAAGTGATTGTTTATTTGTTTTTTGTTTCTCATAATTATCTATATATATTACACTGTTCTTGACTGTTAAACAATTATTGGATTGTTTAAATTCGTTCAATAATTATATATATACTATATAGATTCTCCTTCCCTGACCTTATTGGTTCAGTATAGCTGTATTCTTTCTTTAACCTCGGCGCTAGATGAGGTGGGTAGTGAACGCCGCGTCCCGGCCTCTTTACCCCTGGGAAAGAGACCTGATGCGCATTGTACAGGAGGCAGGGTGGGCCCTGGGACCGGTCTGGTCTGGTGTGGAAAATCTCGCCCTCATCGGGACTCGATCCCCGGACCATCCAACCCGTAGTGAGTCGCTATACCGACTACGCTTTCCCGACCCATACTACCAATAAAAAGGCCAAAAAATATATAAAAAACAGGACTTGAGGTGGGTGCCTCTACATCCTCAATCATCTCCGAAGTATATTTACCATTTCTTGAATATACCAGTATTACTAAACTTTTAATAAAACACCAGGTAATCGGCTACTTTAGATGTGGCGATGATATTTTAGTCATATGTACAACAGAAAAGCAGGTCTCAACAACATGCTGGAAGATACTAATATTAGAGGCCTATGTCCTTAATTGAAATTCACAATATAAGATGAAAAAGATGATAAACTGAATTTGTTAGATATTTCATTAAAGGGACAAGGACACATCGAAGTACCCGTATTTAGGAAACCACAAGAAAAGATGAGTTATTCCTAGCAACTCGTGTCATCCAATAGAATATAAATTGGCTACAATCAGGAATGTTTATTATGGAAGAAATACGTAACCGCTTGATAAAATAGGAAAAGTGCTATAAGTTTTATAAAAGGTGTAACTATTGTGGGATTACAAGTGTTGACTATTTAAAAAAGTTTTTAGTGATTTTTAGTGACTTGTGAAAAACTTTATATACGACGAGACCTTATAGGCTCATATCTTATGTGTGTTTAACATATGGACTACGCAATTTAATGTAGTATACCCCTGAAGATGGTCAGATACCTGACCGAAACATGTCGGGTTAATTAATCTACTATTAAAGTTTTTATTAATAGTGAGTGTGTATCAAGTTGGTTTTAATTTTAATTTAAGGAAAAGAAATATTTAAGTCAGTAATATCTTATACAATAAGCAGTATGATATAGACATTTAGAATGACGTGAACAGCAAGGACGATAAAGACGAGAAAAGAAGAAAGAAAGAGGAAGTAGAAGAGAAACGGTGGAAAAATGGGCCACCTTTACATACATAGGAAAGGAAGCTAGATATATTACTAAATTCTTTAAGACCACTAATTTGAGAATAGCCTGTAAAACCGAGAATTGTATTTAGGAAAATTTAGCTTATGGAAATACCTCCACGACCAACAACAACAAAACCAGGTGCGCACCCAGAATTTTTCATTGGGGGGGGGGGGCTGACCCTGAGGCTTTATACAATTTATGTTTCATTTTAAATATTATGTTATAAAATCATGTAAGTATAACAACACTGACTGCAACTGCATTTATACACATGGGAGTATAACTACATATTCCGTGAATCAATCACAGTGTCCTATCTTCTTGTTTTTTAATTTTATTAATTTATTTTTCAAAATTCTAATGTAACAGTCATCAGCTGATTTCAGTGGCTGATTTCGGCTGAAGGGTAAATCACGTAAAACTTTTGATATCATAATATCTACAAAATATGTGTTTTTTAAATTTTGGTTTTGGGGGGTTTGTGGGGGGGGAGTGCAGCCTGGCAGCCCCCCTTGGGTGCGCCCCTGACAAAGACAAGTGCAATTAAAGTGGTATTTATCAACTGAGTTATCCAAATTGCGAGAAAACGTATGTAGTTCAGACTGGAAGAGTCTTCTACACAAGATTTAATAAACATCTCCCTTCTTTTAAAAACTTTAATACTAATTCAAAATTTCTTCAACATTTACGTAAAAATAGACACACATTTGTACCCATTGAAGAAATAATGGCTATATTACATATTATAAAGGGAGGAAGTCATATGAATACTCTACAATATTATATATTTTTAGAAATAAAAAGAAACAACCAAATAAATCAAAGTTTACAGTGGGAAAAAATGTAATGTTTGATATGACAGTACATATGTCAACTTTGACTACATTACATAACTCTACCTAAGATTTTCCACTCAGTATTGCGTTGACATATATACGATATTTTAATTTTGTAATCTGAATATAATAATTCAATTTGCAATTCCATATTGCAATAAGATTTATCTTTTGAATACAAATACAACAATAAAACAACGTGTCGCAACGAGAAGAAGACACAAAACAAGTAATACAGAAAATTACACTTAACCCTGTTCTACACCTAACCTTGTTAACGTCGTTGGTGTAATGAAAAATAATAGAATAAAAATACATATGTAGGTCAACAGACTACTTATTATACTTAAGAAATGCTATACAAATACAAAAGAGACTAAGCTAAATTTAATATGATAAAATTGAAATGGCACGATCTTATTACTTACTATTTTCCAATTTCACATAATCAGGAATTCTTTAAACGAAAAAAAGGTGTTATAAAAGCATAACTACATGTGTAAGACATGTTGCTATTATATATAATTCGGGCCATGTTAAGCGATTTCTATACAGAATTGCATGTCATAATAAAGAGAGAGTTTTTGTAAGGAAGAGATCTCTAATGAAAACGAATATCCGTTTAACTTTCTTTTATATATTTTGTTATTTTTTGCCTGATGATGGCCTCTTAGATTGAAACATATATTGTCTTATAATAAAAAGATAGTTGTGTTGACTGAATTGTTCTTTGCTATGTTAAGTTATGAAAACAACAGTTTGTTGTCTGTTAAAATTACGGGTACCTGCGAATATCCATAAAGGACAGAATAAGAAACGAAGATGTCAGGAAACAGTTAGGCACAAGAGATGGCGTACAAACCGCAGTTCAGCTGAAATGGAAGTGGGGAGGCCACGTATCAAGAATGCATGAATCTAGATGGGCCTATGCAGCGGCGATGTGGGACCCCAAGACAGGAAAGAGGAACGTGGGACGACCTAGAACCCGTTGGTCCGCCTTATTCACCGAAATAGTGGGCAGGCAGTGGACACGTGTGGCCAGGAATAGAACTGAATGGAGAAGACTTGAGAAGTCACTAAGAACAGTTCAGACATTATAATTATGTAAACTGTGCAAGCTATGGCAAAATATCTGGCTAGAAGCAGATCATGCTAGAAAAGACTCTAGGATAAAGTCAAACACTAATTGTAAAGAAAATTATGCAAGCTACTTTCTGTGGTCAGTCTCAGTCCCCAACTAGTTTTAACTCATGGCCACTTGTAATCCAGATCTGGTAGGATCACGTGGTAGTACCCAACAGCTTGCTAGGACTAGCTCACCTAGCGAGCACTCTCAGAGCTCACCCTGCACATAGCAGGAGGCCTTTGCCCTCATGGGATGTTATAGGCTTATTTTATTTATTTTATTTTTATTTTATTTATCCCTGATCGGTGTTCTTATCCGTGAACATTGCGTTCCGACTTTTAATCCGTGATTCCATCAACTTTTATCCGTGTTGACGATTTGGTTTTAGTTTCAAAATGGTTGCGGAAGGAGGTATGGCTGATGACGATCGCGATGAAATTGTGGGTTTGGGCTGTGCCCTGGAAATGTTTTCGGAACATGAAGAAGTGATAAATATGATAGAAGAACTCAGGACAATATATTCATCAGAAGTGTCGGTAGAACGTGCTTACCAGCGTTTTGTTTATATTTTGGATGTGTATCAAGAACAACCCCACTTGCTCGATCCGCATCTGGAAAATATTTTAGGTAAATTAATTAGTCTTGTGCGACGTGAAGAGTCTTCAATGGAATTGAAACATGCTTGTTTCAAATATATATATGTTATAATGAAGGTCAGGGGTTACAAAGTAGCAGTTACGCATCTACCACACGAGGTAAGAGTGGCGTTACCTTTCGTATGACGTTTCGTGCTGTCACATTGACATGAGTTCCTACGAACCTTAGTTTTGTAAACATGTATTATATTTTTATGTTTGTATGCAGGTGTCGGATATTGAACCTGTTCTTCAGCTACTTGAAAGTCAGCGGCCTAGTGACGAAGCAACTTGGCAAACCCGATATGTTCTGTTGCTCTGGTTGTCCATTCTTGTGCTGATTCCATTCCACATGTCTCGATTAGACAGTTTTAAGCCCGAGGATCGGAGGGATGAAGGCCAAAAGACTGTCATGGAAAGGTGCATATGTATTTTGTAATGCAGTTTGTTTCGTACTTTTAACACGTGTGTTATCAAGGAGCACCCTGATCACGTGCTGATTCATCAGATATTATAATGTATTAATTGTGCACGAAGATTAGTCATCTGGCAGTGCGAACAATTTTGCAGTGGAACTTTATAACAATGAATTCTGCTGTTGTTATTTATTCACTATGTAATTGTTACCTTCTTGTCTGACATAATCTGTTAGTGAATTTGGGTTTAGTTTGCCTGGAGTGTCTGTGAGGCAGCCAGGATATCGTTTCGTTATAGTGACTCGGCTGTGGGATGGTTGACTGGGGTTTGAATCCCAGCAGGTGCAACAGATTTTTCTCCTCTCCTAAATGTCTGTACTGGCTCTGGGGCCCACCCAGCCTCTACTGAATGGGCACTGGGGTTCCTTTTGGTGGGTAAAGTGACTGGGTCATGAAGTTGACCGCTCACTTCCATTTTGTGCCAAGGCTAAGAATGAGTGGAGCTACTCTGCTCCTTCTATATGGCTCCAGAGCATGGGCAGGGACGGCTTTACCTTATTCATTTTTTTGGAATATCTGTGACCTGTCACAACAAAAGTTTTCCTTCTTTGCATTTTTGTTCACCATTTAATTCTTTTTTAATGTTTGACATTACATAAATTGATGTAGACCTGTTCAATCTCCAGTCAGGCAGACAACTATCAAACTTGTCAGGTGACTGCCAAATAATTCTTAAAAAAGTACAGTAGAAGCTGGTTTATATAGCACTATGTGGTCAGGAAAGCTCAGGTGACTGCCAATTTACAGAAGCTCATTACATTCACTATTTCATCTATTGGTAGCAATCATTACCGATTCCAAGAGTTCAAAACACAGAAGCTAGTCAAGAAAAACTATTTACATGTTAAATTTATGTAAGTGAACAGTTAAGGTAGTGACTGATGGTGGACCAATCTCCTGGCTCTCATGCTCCCCCTGATTTCGTGCCCTTGGACTTCTTCCTGTGCGGATTTGTGAAGGAGTATATTTACAGCACATCTGTGGATGACATTGCAACCCTTCATGGAATGATAATTGAAGCAATCCAAAATGTGGCAAAAGCAAAGTTGACCTGTACATGGGCAAAACTGGACTATCACCTTGATGTGATCAGGACCACCAGGGGTTCCCATTTTGAGATGGTTGCCCACATAAAGGTTTTGAGTTAGGGAACAATTTGCAGAAGATTATGTATTTCTATCTGTTTTGGATATCATGTAATAAGTTTTTAAAATAGGAACAGGACTTTTCTGGACATCCTGTGTACTGAGTTTGCAGATTGTTAGGCAGCAGATTTGTTTAATACTGCAGCTAATTGTTTATGCCATATAACTGCCTTTATCATCAGAAACTTGTCTTTGACTGGACTGAATTACAGCTGCTGTTTTGACAGTTAAGTGTATAGAATGTATAACAATACATTTATTACTGAATAAATAAAATGTAGTAGATTTTGAAGAAAGTTTTAAGGATGCATAGGTGTGTGGCTAACCAGGTGGCTGAATTAGAACTACGAAGAGGCGGTAGAAGAGTAAAGGTGCTGCATAGGATAGTGAACTATTGGCTGCATTTGTTACACATGGATGCACAGGACAAAATAAGAGTTGTTGTGAATGGCAAACAATTTAAGGATTAGATAGCTGGGCAAAGGCTTTAAAGGAAGAAATAAAAAAATGACTATCATGTATTTGAGAGAGCCAAGCACAAATCAGTGTAAGCAGGGTTTGTAGGGCAAAAGATAGATGTATTGATGTCAAAAGACAGCATTTATTTACAGGTATTAACCAAAAGAATTCTGTATTATACTGTTGTGAATTGAAACATGAATGGGGCGTAGAGAAATGTGTTGAGTTATTATTCATGTAATTATGTTCATATAATTATATGAATAATATACTTAATGCATGGAATATGAATAATGTTAAGAAAAAATGTATTGAGGTGTCCAAGAAGTGGAATAATATGGCTGAATGCAGGGATGTGGCTGGAAACTACAAGGGATAAGGACAGGATTTGAGAAGGGAAGATGCCTCTTACATTTAGTGGATGTACGTAGGCCATTTCAGAAGTTTTGTGTATGATTTTATTGTAATAACAAAATACTAGATAAAAATACTGTTGATATTCCTGAATGTATGCACACATGTATTCTACTCATTGTAATCACCAGCACTGTCCACACACTTTTTCCATCTACGTGGTAAACGATCAATTGCAGCTCTGTTTTTGTCCGCGGTCAGTCGCTTTAAAGAGGCAGTGGCAGCAGTGTTGATATCGTCTTCCGACTGAAATCGTTTTCCCCGAACATGTTTTTTCACACGTGAAAACAACCAATAATCATGTGGGGCGAAATCTGGAGAGTAGGGAGAATGTGCCAACACTTCTCAGCCCCAATGTTGCACCAGATTTTGCACATCACGATGGTGATGAGGTGTTGCGTTGTCCTGGAGCAAAATGGCACCACGCTCCAGCAGTTCTGGTTGTTTACGCCCCATGTGATTATTGGTTGTTTTCACGTGTGAAAAAACATGTTCGGGTAAAACGATATCAGTCGGAAGACAATATCAACACTGCTGTCACTGCCTCTTTAAGGCGTCCGAGCAAGGACAAAAACAGCTGCAATTGATCGTTTACCACGTGTGTGTGAACAGTGCTGGTGATTACATTGAGTAGAGGACATATGTGTATAAATTCAGGAATATCAATATTATTTTTATCTAGTATTTTGTTATTACAATAAAATCATACACAACACTTCTGAAATGCTCCTAGTAGGCATCAAACCTATGTTATTAAAATATTCAGGAACAAAGAAAGTGGAGAGACAAAATATGTGTGTTTAAATGGTTAATATGAATGAATATGTAGCCTGTTTGAAGGTTTCAACATGTTCAGATGTAATGGAGATAAAAAGGTATTGATAAGTAGCTATTTGAAAGTAGACACAAATGGGAAAGTGAAGTCAGTATAGCAATATCCATGTATGAGAGGACAGGAAATGTAGAATCTTGTGATGAGAAGGGAGTGTTTGTGCTAGTGAGAAAATAGATCAGTGGTCATAACATGTGGGAAATATTTAACACAATATCTGGATCTTGTGGGTTCAGAAGTTTGTTGGGCATGTTTCATCTAAAATATTCATACTTCTTAAGTACAAAGTTTTGAGAAGCATTGTCTTTTATGATGTACCTTTCAATTTAATTTTTAACAAGTAGTTGGTTTAATTAGAAGTGTATGGTGTTTCATTTCTGAACTGTGTTGAGGTTTAATAGCTGTGATAGTGTATTCTGTAATTTGTATCTGTGTTTTGTTTTGAACAGGATTCTTAGTGTATGCAAGACATATACACTTAGTGATAAGTTTCGTGTTGCTGCCTTCTTGTCTGCTCGCTTCCTGACTCGATCTGATGCGAAGGATATTCACCTGACTGTGTTTCTTGACTGGGCATGTAGTGTAAGTGAACATTGTTTCTATTTGAAGCACTTTAAACCAAAAAAGTACATATTTTCTTTTCTTAACCTTTTTATTCCAGTGTCAGAAGGTGCTTGGTTTTGCTGTGTAAATTGTATTCACTTGCTAAGTTTCTGGCATTTATGTTTTCACCACACTGTGCTAAGTATTCATGCCTACAGTATGTTTTCATGAACCCATTCTTTTATCATATCCATTAAACATAAGCAGTTATGATAATTCAGAGGGAAGATGTTTCAGAATATCGTAAGGAGATAGATGGGGTATGACATTTAGTGACAGTGACAATAAATCTCAATACCTGTAAGTGTGCCCCTGCATTATGGTTGTTAGGGTACAGAATTTTGCCCATACAGAAATTTGGATTAAATATTACAGTTCTGTTAAACACAAAATGCAAATTGAGCTAATATCCCTCTACACAAGAAATAATTATTTGGTGTGAAATTCAGATTGTATATTTTGCATGTGTCCATGATGAAGGGGGATGGCAGGTAGTATGGTTGCTATTCCCGGTAGTATTTTAGATTGTGCAGTGTATTATCCTATTGAAGATATCTGCAAAGAGGCCATCAATTGCAAGTTCGTATTAACTTTTTTCCCTGTACTTGGATTTATCAGTAAAAACAGTTTTTATTACTTTTGTGAACAGAATAAATTTCTGTAGGAACACATCTCCACTTACATCATGGAATAATACAGAAAGAAACAACATGTGCACTGTGTTTCTTAGCATTTTGGACTTGCCACATGAAAAGATCTGACAATTTGAGAGAGCTGTTTCATTTAGTAGGTAGGCCAGTGAAAGTTTATAAAAGGAATGCACGTAGTAAAATAAATATAATATGTTATCTGAATGGATAAACCAGTGTTTCCCAATTTAGTTTTGCCACATAACCCTTTCACACTCGAAAACATTTTGCAGAACATCTAATAAAATTCTTATACATGAAGCTAGAAACTAGACCACAAATAAGTAAGGATAATAATAAGTAAATGTTAAACAAGGATATGATATCAACTTACTGTTTCATTTCGCATATTTAGAAGTAAAAGTCATATGTCATTAAGTAAGAATGTATGAAAAATGAACCTTAAAACTAATGCATAGTTTCATAAGAAACATTTTCAAGCTATGGTTATTGTATTTGTTCTTGTGTTACAACAGTTCAAAAATATTTGAATGGATGAATCATCAGTTTTTTAATAATTTTAACGATTTCAACAAGTACCAATGACATAGTGCTCTATATTCACAATTTATAGTGCTATACTGTATACTTCAAACGCAAGACAAATACCATATACACCAAGACATTTCAAGAAACAACTTGAAGAAATTTTGTATACTAGTGATTCTCAATGTAAATAATAGCCTTAAACAGTGTAACGGTTCTGTGATAATACCAAATGGACCGTGAACAGTGAAGTGAACTTATCAATGTGCCCCTGATGATGGCCGAGTCACGGCCGAAACATATGTAGGGTGAATTGAACAGAAATACGAAAATAAAAAGTGCATTCGTTGGTTAAAAAACTGAAAATTAATCCAACTTTACTTTGAAGTTTTTATAGTGGTCTGGGAGATTTGTTACACTTGTGCCTATATAAAACAAGTATTATAGGTACTTGCATTAATTGGATGAACTTTGTGCTTCTGAAGGGTACTTCTTGTAATGTCATTCATATTGGTGGTAAATAGGTTGAAAGAATGTCACCATATGGACTTAATATTTTCCTTGACAGTGGTCATTGTCATCACCCCAAAGTATTTTGCACTGTGTATTTTTTATATCCCTTTGTCTGAAAGTTATCTTAATAAAAGCAGCCTCTCATCAAACCACTTTTGATGATGCTAATTTTGTTTTCACCTGACAAGTTCACACTGTTACTGTGTTCATTATTATTGAAGACATAGAGCCAGAATAAGTTTGGAAATGTTTGCATAGATTAACCATTTAGGGTGTTTGCTGCTTTACAGTATTTCTTCCAGGTTTTTAATTTTGTGAATCTTAACTTTTGATGCTTGTTTATATATAAAGGCCTAGCATGAAAGTGATGATTTCAAGCAAAATCATTGATAAGTGCAAGAATTTGAAATACCGTATATTCTCGAATCTAATCCGCACCCGAATCTAATCCGCACCCAGTTTTTGGCGACTTCTTAAACGAAAAAAACTTAGTTCGCGATTCTAATCCGCACCTTTCCTTCAACCACCCCTTGCCCATGGGGCGACTGATTGAATAATATTGGATGTTACCAATGCGTTAAAATCCGACGCTACGCCTGTGGCCGATGAGTCATACCGATAGAGGCGGGGCCTTTCTCAACAGACGTGCGCAATCTCGTCTGAAGCCAGCTGATCTTTAGTTGTTGAAACATGGGAGGTGCTTGTTCCAATTTGTCGTGTACCATAGTTATGGAAGAGGGACACCTGAAATCTAAACGACTCTGATATACGGCAAAGTTCAAACGTGAAGTTATTCGGTGCGCAGAGGAGAATGGAAACCGCAAAGCCACTGCAATTTTTGGAGTTGATGAAAGCAACGTTCGACTATGGCGGAAACACAAGGCAGCGATCAGCGGGTGTGAGGCGTCACGAAGGAAATTCACTGGACCCAAGAAAGGACGATTTCCTGAAATTGATGATGCAGTCTTCACGTTTTTTCAAGAGAGACGCAAGACTGGACTGTTTGTGAGTTATGATCTACTCGCGAGGAGGCGATAAAGAAGGCCAGATCTTTGAACATTCCTCGAATTATGAGTGATGACGGCGAGTCTGATGAATAATAAATTATAATAATAAATAATAAAATAATAGATTATTGTATTGTATTGTTCTTACGTTGTTTATTAATTACGTTAATTACGTTATTGTTATATTGTACAGCAGCTCAATCATTTTTCCAAAATCCAGCTCTAGACCGCGAATCTAATCCGCATCTGATTTTTTAGCCCTCTAAAACTGTAAAAAAAGTGCGGATTAGATTCGAGAATATACGGTATGTCTTGCCAATTTTTATGCATCAGGGCTGAAATTATGCAAACTGTGAATAAGGAAGCCTGTTTTATTATATTGGAAACTGGAAAACAGAAATAGTGTGGTTCATGTTTCCCTGTAACATTTGTTTGAAACATCTCACTCTCTGATAAATATTTAGTGGTTTATATTCAAAATGTGCAGAGAAATGTGGGCTTGTATAAATCTTCATGTAAAGTGTCTGTTATTTTGTAGTTTCGAAGGGAATTAGGATGCACTGACAGGTTTTAGAATAGCTCTCCAATATCATGAAAATTCAGCACATGGACAGTCAGAGACATAGAGAAGTAAATAGGTAAATTTGAAGTGTTTTGTTAGAAACGTACCAAAAATATTCCAAAGTTTTATGATAGAATGCTGTTTGTACTGAATGTCACAAAATTAATTTAGATTATGTAATGTGGCCATAAATGAACATAGGGAGGAGTATATTGCAAGATTTGAGGTTCTCACAGCAGTGCTTTTGAAGATTCAAATTCGATTGACAGTCAGTTTCTGTGGAACAGTATTTTAGCCACTATTACCGTATATCCTCGAATCTAATCCGCACCCGAATCTAATCCGCACCCAGTTTTTGGCGACTTCTTAAACGAAAAAAAGTTAGTTCGCGATTCTAATCCGCACCTTTCCTTCAACCACCCCTTGCCCACGGGGCGACTGATTGAATAATATTGGATGTTACCAATGCGTTAAAATCCGACGCTACGCCTGTGGCCGATGAGTCATACCGATAGAGGCGGGGCCTTTCTCAACAGACGTGCGCAATCTCGTCTGAAGCCAGCTGATCTGTAGTTGTTGAAACGTGGGAGGTGCTTGTTCCAATTTGTCGTGTACCGTAGTTATGGAAGAGGGACACCTGAAATCTAAACGACTCTGATATACGGCAAAGTTCAAACGTGAAGTTATTCGGTGCGCAGAGGAGAATGGAAACCGCAAAGCCACTGCAATTTTTGGAGTTGATGAAAGCAACGTTCGACTATGGCGGAAACACAAGGCAGCGATCAGCGGGTGTGAGGCGTCACGAAGGAAATTCACTGGACCCAAGAAAGGACGATTTCCTGAAATTGATGATGCAGTCTTCACGTTTTTTCAAGAGAGACGCAAGACTGGACTGTTTGTGAGTTATGATCTACTCGCGAGGAGGCAATAAAGAAGGCCAGATCTTTGAACATTCCTCGAATTATGAGTGATGACGGCGAGTCTGATGAATAATAAATTATAATAATAAATAATAAAATAATAGATTATTGTATTGTATTGTTCTTACGTTGTTTATTAATTACGTTAATTACGTTATTGTTATATTGTACAGCAGCTCAATCATTTTTCCAAAATCCAGCTCTAGACCGCGAATCTAATCCGCACGCGAATCTAATCCGCACGCGAATCTAATCCGCATCTGATTTTTTAGCCCTCTAAAACTGTAAAAAATAGTGCGGATTAGATTCGAGAATATACGGTAATTTTGAAAAATGTTAATATATATAGTTGAGATTTTATTACACAGTATATTTTATATACGTTGTGATAAACATGGTATGTTCAGTAGCCTGTCTACTCTGTTGCTTATTTCAGTTGATTGCATTAACTGACAGTCCAGTATATGCACAGTGTGGGTCTTTGGCGGCAATTGCATCAATCTTGAAGCATGGAAAGAGGGAAGATTTACTTCCTCATGCTCAGCGACTGTTCAAGTGGATTTTAGCTATCAAGTACCAGGAGAACCACAATACTCTTGTCAGGAAATTTGGTGTTAAAGTCATACAAAGGATTGGTAAGATATATGATTATTGTAAGTTGATTATATGTAAGCTGCCATATATTCTGACTGTAATGCAGTACGGCTGCTCATGTGCAGTCATTGGGCAGAGGTACTGTCTTTGACTGACAAGAACAGCTTTCACTTTGACAGCATGGGTTGGGCACTTTATCTCTGGGCTAACCTTGCATAGAAAACATATATGTCTGTATAAAGTTAAAAAGTTAGGTCTATCGCTGCATGGAGCACTTTCCACTGGTTGCTAGTTGTTAGATGTTCAGTATATAATGACCCTAAAGTCAAATTTGTGCACAGCTATGATGAGTCAGAACACAACAGAAAATAATACAATTAACTCACACATACAAGACATGATTGCACTTGAGCCTAATATATTTTGATTGTAATACATGTAATGGTCTGGCTTGTGCCTATGGCACTACTGCCAGGGTCAAACCCAGTCTCATGTGTGAACAACAGTAGAGCAGTGTGTTGAGTGAGTCATATTAGTGCCCAGTGCACATGTTCCTTATGTGGGGAATCAGGAAACTCTAAAACCCAAGTACTTACAGAGACTGAGACTAAAAATGTGTATTTTAAATATATCGAAATGGATTGACTTAAAGAGTAAATCATAAAAAATGAACACAAGAAATGAATTTATATTGAAAAAATAAACACAAAGAAGGGACATTTGTGTGGTGTATTGTTGCACATAATTGTATTGGTGCAGTATCTGGGCAAGCAGTGTCTAGCATTTCATGGAACAAGTGCATGGCTCTGTCAACAAGGCAGTGACAATTTTCTGGGGCTAAAGGCAACGTTAGCCACATTTGATCCCACAATGCAAGACTATGTAGGATGCATCACCACCGAAGTAATTTGTGACTGTTATCTTGGTCCTTATATCGAAAATGAACTAATCTCAATGAAGGTCTTTCAAATAAAAAGGTTGTACATAAGATTAAATGGTAAATATTTTTCAGTTATTCTCTGTACATCTGACCTTAGGCACCAGGAGCAAATGGCCATTGAGCTGTGATACATTTTCATGTATACTGAGGAAGTGAAGGTGACTGAGGACTTTGTTGAGTTTATTCCAGTTCAAGACAACACTGGAAAAGGGCTGTGAGATTTTCTGCTTGCTGCAGTAGTTGAAATTGCCATTCACATTAGTAATTGCAGGGATGAACAATGTGATAGGGGGCCAAATATGAAGGCCCACATAAAGGGTGTAGAAGTGTGTATCCTTCGCATTAACTGCAGTACCTTTTTTACTCCATGTGTCTGCCTATATTAAATTTAGCATTGCTAGAGGCTGCAAAGTGCAGTCCAAAGGCAGTTTCAATTTTCAGAATAATACAGAGAATCTTCAGGATATTTGCAGTATCACTGAACAGGTGGCAAATATTAAGGGAAAATTTGCACTACTTAAATTTAGAGCCTCTGCCTGACACTAGGTTGGAATGCTGAATACAGACTGTAAAAGCAGTCTGTTATCAGACAGGTGACATCAAGAATGCCTTGCTTGAAGTTGCAGACAATTTTTTGTTAAACTACACACTGCAAAATTTTGATTTTATCATAGCAGTTCTTGTGTGGTATGACATTTTGTTTACCATGAGCCTTGTAAGGAAGGCACTTGAATCCATTAAAGTGCAACTTGGTGTCATTCATTCTGTAGTCTGTCTTACGACAGGTCCGTAGCCTCTTCCAAAGCAAGTTCTCCACAGGGTGCGATCTAGTGCTTACTCTCAATTTCCAGTATCTTCTCTTTTCCTTAAGGCCATCCAGTAGCTGCTTATGCCTTCTTCATATTCCTGTCATTTCTATCCTTCTTTCTAACTTTCCTTTAGTCAGGTATTTTAGAAGGCAGTTTCTATGCAAGATATGACCAATCCAGTTAGCCTTTCTTCTTTTTTATTGTATGTTGGATTTTCCTCTCCTCCTTGACTCTGTGTAATACTTCTTCATTTCTCACATGATTGATCCAACTGATCTTCTCCATTCTTCTCCAACACCATATTTCAAAACTTTGCAGGTATTTCTGAGCTACTTTCCAAAGTGTCCAAGTTTCAGCACCATACAGAGCTATGCTCCAAATGTAGCACTTGAGTAGTTTCTTCCTTAAATTTAAATCCAGTTTACTGGTGAAAAGAGTTTTCTTCTTGTTGAATGCTGCTTTTGCCATGGCAATTCTGGATTTAATTTCATGTGTACACCTTGCATCATTTGTTATGCTACCCAAATAATTGAAATATTCCGCATTCTCATTGTTTTTTATCTATCATAATTTTTATTGGTTATGGTTGCCTTGAGATTCTCATTACCATAGTTTTTTTCCACATTCCCATTTTGTAGCATCTTCCAATTTCAATTAGTCTATCAATGATGCCCTGTAGCACTGTTTCTTCCTTAGCCAGCAGCACAAGGTCATCTGCATATTTCACAGTGTTAATTACTTGTCCTATATTGAAGTCTCCAAACCCTTCAAGAGCTTCCTTGGTAAGGTACTTGCTGTATAAGTTGAACAGAATCAGCGACAAACAGCCACCTTGTCTAACTCCTCTTCCAATCTTCACACTTCTCATCTCCCCTTGGTCCAGTCATATTTTGATACTTTGTTCCATGTACAATTTGCTGATCAATCTTCTTTCGCACCAGTCTATCCCAATTCCCTTTAGGATCTGCATTAATTTTGTCCAGTTGACATGGTCAAATGCCTTCTGCCAGTCTATGAAGCAAGCACACAATTCCTCATCTATGTCCAAGGTTCATTCTGATATTATTCTCGGCATCCCAGTTGCATTCCTAGTTCCTTTTCCTCTTCTAAATCCAAACTGATCTTCTCCAAGCACATCCTCAGTCTTCCTTTCAATCCTTCTAAGTATCCTCGCTACTATCTTTGCTGTATGTGCGATGATGCTGATTGTGCGATGGTCGCTGCATTTTGTAGCTTTGGGCTTCTTCTTTAAGGCAATCATTGTAACTTCAATGAAATCTCTGGGCCACTCTCATATACGCTGTTGATCAGCTGTGTCTTTAGTTTGAGACCATCTTCTCCCAACAATTTGAGTACATTCCCAGGTACATCATCATCTCCTGTAGCCTTCTTATCCCTTATCTCCTTGATAGCTTTTTACACTTCAGTTTGCAAAGTATAAGGGCCTTTCTCGTCTTCATCTACTTCAGGTTCGACTTCTAGGTGTTCTGGTTGATTAGCTTGATCATAGAGCTCTGTAATATAATTCTCCCAAATTTGCAGTACTTGTCTCTGATCTATTATTATATTCCCTTGAGAGTCTTCGGTGCCAGTGTTTTGAATCCCATGGTTTTGTTTCCAACCAAGTTCCTTTTGTCTTCATGTACATTAAATCAACGTCCTGTTCTTTGATATTGTATGATCTCGTCGCATATGCTCTCAAGATATTCCTTCTTGGCGTTGTCCGTGGCTCTTTTCAATTCGTTCCTCAGTCTTCTGTAGTTCTTCCTTCCTTCTTCGTTGTTGACATTCTTCCATTTCCTTTGTTCATCCATTTTACTGATCATCTCCTGTGTAATCCATGGCTTTGTTGCTCTCCTCTTGACTTTTCCAACCAAATCACTCATAGTATCTAACACACATTTCTTAATATTGTTCCACTGCACTTGATTTTCTGCAGAAAATACCGGGAAACAGGATTTACTTCTGCTATGATTGCATCAATAGAAGTAGCCTCTGTAACGGACATTGATCCAAAATTCCGAGGAAGGTTTGCAAAACAAAAAAGAAAGAAGGATACAGAAAAGAATTCACCTACGAAAGTTTTTGAAAATGAATACTGTCTAGTTGTCATGGATTTTGCTCTTAAGGCACTAACTGCACAATTTTAAACAACTGAGTGAGTGTGCTGACAATTTCAGTTTGCTTTACAGTGTCAAGAAACTTTACACACACACACACACACACACACACACCACACACATGTACACGCATGCACCCTTGGCTTTGAAATTCCCTTGCTTGTGTCCATGAAATGCTTGTTGTGCTGAATTTTTTCCCCTTAGAAATACAGTAGTTCTTTTTGTTTTCTGCAGTGTTTGTACATTCCATTCTGTGTCATTGAATGTCTATACCACAGCATGGTTGTTAGTTTTGTCTGCATGTTTAATTACCATTAATTTAAAATTAGTGTTCATAATTGCTGTGCATAGAATTTGGTATTTTAGATGCTATTGTCTTTTTACTTTCAACACAATAAATTCACCCCTGATTTTTAGAGAATGCTTTAACAACTTCTCACTTTAAAATCTGACCTAAAATGAGTTGTCAACATCTCAGTAAGGAAATGAGATGTATAAGATAGTATGTGTGATTTTTGTAGTTGCTGTTTAATTTTCTTTGTTCATCCAACTGTGGCAGATACAAAAATGTTTGCCCTGTTCACAGAATGTGTCTAATGTTGTGTGTGATTATAAGGTAATCCTCCTCTGAAGGATGAATTAGAAAAAAAAATCTCATCTTGTATTTAGGTGAATGGGATATATGAAATGTAAAACAACAGTGTACAATTAAACAGTGTGTTGCCTTCACCAAATATGTATTTCACTTTCTTTTTGGTGGCACTGAATTGTTGAAATGGAGCTGGATGCATGAAGATTTGTGTAGCGAAAGATCACAAAATGTACATACATGTTTTGTATGGAACTTTTTTTGGGTTTTTATTCGCATTTATAAACATGGTGATGGTGGAAGACTTTGAGGTTATATGTAAAGTATGTGGTG
Source organism: Reticulitermes speratus (assembly GCA_021186555.1). Classification (NCBI taxonomy): domain Eukaryota; kingdom Metazoa; phylum Arthropoda; class Insecta; order Blattodea; family Rhinotermitidae; genus Reticulitermes; species Reticulitermes speratus. The sequence continues at coordinate 29,557,943 of JAJKFL010000003.1, read as the reverse complement.
TAGTGTAGTGGAAATATCTCTGACAGGAAATTATGAACTAAGTTAAATGCTTTTTAGTCTTCTTTTATTGGTTGAAGCATTTGAAGGGAACTAGGCATCTAATGTGCTTCTCAGGAGTTCTTACTTTCTTTTGGCATTCAAACTTTTTGTTGTTGCCCAAAGGTCTGACTTTCCTGAAAATGCGTGTGGCAGTGTGGCGTTACCAGCGTGGTAGCAGGTCCCTTGCAGCAAATCTCAGTGCAGGGGATAGTACTGCACATGCTGTAGTGACACAGAACCCAGTACCCCAAAATGAAGAGGAAATGAGTGAGGACTTCGAAGTACCTGATGGTATTGAGGAGATGATTGAAGAACTGATACAGGGACTCAGAGACTCTGATAATGTAATTAGGTAGGCCTTCCAGTAAAGCATTACCTGCATTGCTTTTATTTGCTGCAGTAAAATTGAATGTTGCAGTAGAATGGCTTGTATTAAATATATGCTGTAAGATTTGTGGCTTGGATACATCAGCTAAGTCATGTTACAAGCCAGAGCTTGAGTATAATGCCTCATTTATATGTAGCTGATCAGTGTGTCTGATTTATAGACCACTATTCATTTTGTACTGTTGAAATGTTTTTTGAATGTTTTGAAGGTGATTGATGTTATAATGAAAAAGCTGTGAATAAATGCTACAGTGTTTCCTGCATAAGACGTTTCTCAGTCTGTCTGCAGAAAAGAGCTTCATGAAGAGGAAAACTTGTAAGGGAACTGTAAAAAATTGCGTTCTTCTTTTGTTCAGTTTTTGTATGTTGATCCCACACAATTATTTCATAATATTTCAGCTATAAAGGTGACATATAAATATAGTGCCTTTGTCTGTCCTAGTGTTGAATGGTGATCTACAAGTTCTTCAAACACTTGAAAATAATTGACGTAAATGTTTCATAAACTTGTTAACAGTCACTGAATAGTAAACACACATGTTGATTATCTTGGCAAATTGAGTTTGAGCATCTGTTAAAATGTCACCCATCTGCCTTCGTATTTTCATTCAGTTTAAACTGATGGTTTCAAACTTCTTTGCACAATTTTTGCAAGAAAGCTTTCTTGAGACAAGAATTAAACAGGTTTTTACAAAACTATTCCTATTAAAAGGTCTCAGTGACTTCACAATGAAGTGGTTTTGTCAAAACTCACTTCATTTGCTTATTTTGAAGAATCTGAACATCTTTCAAAAATGTTTGTTGGACTTTCATAGCATGAACTAGAGAAGTTACTTCTCATATTGTGAATTCTCTAGAATAGTTTTGGTTGAAATATGAATATTTGGTTTTAAAATGTCATCTCAGGTTGTACTCTTCAGCACACTTAATGTTTGTTTGCTTGTTCTGTAAAATTAATTCTGTAGCATTTAAGTTATAGATAGATAAAGGTTAGATGCAAAATCACATGCTCTTATACTCTCATATTTCATGCACACTGTCAGAGTGTATTTACAGTTACATTATATTAGTTTCTAACAGTTGCTTTGTGTTTAATGTCAGTGTCTAGTGGATGTTACTGTTTGTTACTTACAAAAATGTAATTAAAAACCGTAACCATTATCTGTCATTCAAATTGTTGGACATAGTGTGACTTCATATTATCAGTTATGCCAGTAAAGTAGACCAGGTCTCTTTAAGTGCCAGTCCTGAAAACTAACCATTCATTTCTTAACAAAACTGAAACGTAATGCACAACATCAGATTGTGTGATGTAACATACTAATCTAGGCAGAAAAATGCAGTACACCTTCCATTTAAGATTCGCCTGGGGCAGAAGCTCTTATACATTAAATCGAGAACAATCTTAAATGAGTGTTGTGTCAAAATCAAACAAAATTACTGAACTTGTTACAAAAAAATATATTTGCTTGACATTTAATTTTATGATGTTTTCTTCAATCCATTTTATATTTATACTTTTATATTTATATTATGGGACATGAAAGGAAAGAAACTTGAAAGTAAACTGCTGTTAGAGTTTCAATGCACAAGACATTCTGTGAGCCCGTTTTTATGTCAGCAGATCATGAAATAGAATAACACTAGAAAAGTGAGGCACTTGTTAGTTTTTTGATGTATGATGACCTGACGTAAGGTAGCTTTCATTCATGATTCATGATCATACAATAACAGTGTGGAGTTAGAAACATGCTTATGTGTAAGCAGCTCTTGAAGTGGTCATTTAGACTTATGATATGCATACTAACACTAGAGAATTGAGAGGACACTGCTGTAGTAGTTCACAACTGATTCTGGCATTACTTCACTTTCATTGTACAAAATCATGGCATTATTTGCCCAACCCAAACTCAAAGTTGTAAACATGAACCCTTAATTGAAGCTTATTGGTGTTGGGACTGAATTTTTCTGTCGTAAATACAGGAGAAACCTTAAATCAAGAAAAATTATGCATTATTTATATTGAGTTTTGACTGGGACTGCGTAAAATCAACCTAAAATGCGGCAAGATCTTGAATCAGGAAACCTTAAATCAGGAGTCTACTGTACTTTGCTACTGATGTACGATTGCCACATCCAGTGTTATTGCAGTAGCAAATGTGTAGGATGTTAAAAGATAATACCAGTACTTGATGCAGATGTATTATGAACCTGTTAAAAAACCTTTTCTCCTTTTATGATTGTCTCTTAGCTTAAAACTAAAACAGCTGATTGAAAGAGGTTATTTTATATTGTAGGTGGTCAGCTGCAAAAGGTATTGGGAGATTAACAGGACGACTTCCCAAGGAATTGGCAGATGAAGTAGTGGGTTCAGTTCTGGAACTTTTTAGCCCACGGGAATCTGATGGAGCATGGCATGGGGGATGCTTGGCTCTGGCAGAGTTGGGTCGCAGGGGACTGCTTCTGCCACAGCGGCTGGGTGAAGTGGTGCCAGTGGTACTTAAAGCTCTGGTGTATGATGAACTAAAAGGCTATGCATCAGTGGGAGCACACATCCGTGATGCTGCATGCTATGTCTGTTGGGCATTTGCAAGAGCATATGATACTGCTGTACTGCAACCTTTTGTGAAGGATATTGCTGCAGCCTTGCTGGTGGTGACAGTGTTCGATAGAGAAGTAAGCATTTATTACAAATTTAGTTTGATAGGAGGTGTTAAATTTTATGTCAAAGAATCTAGCAATGTACAAGTTAAATAAAATTACATTGCCTTGCTTCTTTGAAATTTTCAATGTGTTCTTACTTTTCATTTGACTTACCTATGTAGCATTGATGCTCTAGACTTGTATTCAGCGGGTGTTAGGTTTGAATATTGTCTGAGACAGCTCCTATACCGATTCAGGTTTTCATGGTTTTTGTCAGTCCCACCAGGTAAACCTTGGTATAATACCTCAATAAGGTCATGATTGCTTCCTTCCAATGTCTGTTCAGTTCATCCCTCATCCTACCATTCGATGCTGTATACTCTATGATACTGACAGTGTTATAACAACACAACAACAACAATGGTATGTTGTAGTACTTCGCAGAAATATGGCTGGACCATCAAATATAAAACCTGCCACCACAACGCTAAGTACCCATACTGAATGAGCATTCTCCACTTCTGAGGTTTGGTTTTATTTTTTAGACTGAAAAGTACTTTTCATTTTATGGTACTGTAATTCATACCTGATGATGGCCGGTACACACGGTCGAAACATGTCGTAGACAACAATAAAAGTGCTCGTGTCAAGTTTTGTGTTTTCTGACAAATAAAAACAGTTGATTGTATACACAGCAGGATGATGATACCAAATTTATTTTTTAGATCAATTGTCGGAGAGCAGCTTCAGCTGCATTCCAGGAGAATGTTGGGAGACAGGGAACATTTCCTCATGGTATTGACATTCTGACTGCTGCAGACTACTTTGCTGTTGGTGTCAGGACCAATGCTTTTCTCAGTGTCAGGTAATCTATTTCTCTTTTTGCACAATGAAACTAAGTGCATTTTGTTTTTTTTTTTTTTTTTTTGGGGGGGGGGGGGGGGGGGGGGAGTAATGCTAGTAGTACGTAAGTGGTATTAAGAATCATCAAGTATTTATTTTTGAATAAACATGATATTTTGAGCCATTGTTTTTGTTAAAACTGGCAAATTAATCCTGGGTTAATGCAATCTTTGAAATTTCTACCATATTCATACCATGTTCAATTTCATACGAGGTTTCTGTTGTCTACTTGCACACATGAAAACACATCACTATGGCGTTGTGTTTCATGTTGGATGATTTTGACCATTACTTTACATGAGATCTAACGTTAGTATAGAGAGGAATCAAAATTATTTTTTATGTTATGTATTTACAGATTTGGTTTTCTAAATGAAATCCTTATTAAGTGTGATACTGAGGGACCATATTTGGCTGTCAGTACTACCACTTTTTCTGAATGAAGTAGTGTGTGCAACAACAAATTGTATTTACAAGGAAGCATAGGAAACTGTAATCTGATTTGTTGGTTATTGTGTAGTCTATTTCTCTGGTAAAGGTAAAGTTGTCACTGCACACCATGAAGACATATGGAGAGGTGGAGGTATAGCTCCACTCATTCTTAACCTGAGCACTAGGTGGAGGTGAGAGTGTATTTCATGCCTCAGCCACTTTATCCTAGGGGAAAGAGGCTTGGGTACCCATTGGAGGCTCTGTGGGTTCCAGGAATTGAACAACAATTTCTCAGTTGTGTGGCCTGTAACATAGTCATTTTACTGAGTGACTGTTCAAGCCCATTGCTGTGGTAGATTTTGCATTTTCTTTTTAACTCATTCATTTCTGTTTTTGGCTGTTTTTGTTTTCATTCATTGGATTATCATTATGTTTAAGAATGTGTTTATTCTGCAGTAATGTTCATTGGGCATTTTTGTGTATTTATGTCTGACAAGAAAATATAGTTCTGGTGATTAAAAATGTTATCCATAGTGCAAGTTTGTTGCTAGTTTCATTAGTATGGAAATAGTTTGGAAATACGTGTCACTGAAAATGGTTTCACAAAAGTGACTTTACTTGTGAAATAATAACATAAGACATTTTAGTGGTGCATTACTTTTATTTTCAGTGTTTATGTTGCTCAGTTTGAAGAGTACACACTGCCCCTTATTAATCACTTGATAGACAGGAAGATAGAACATTGGGACACAGTCATCAGGGAGCTTACTGCGAAGGTGAAGTTACTTTTATTTTTGCACATGCATGTGTATGCATATGTGCACTGCTGTAACATAGGAACTGGCATATTGCATTTTGAAACTGTTTTCTCTGAATTCAAGATTCTTCTGACAAATGTGTTTGACAGGCCCTTCATAATCTGACACCAAAGGCTTCAACATACATGGCTGAGACTGTTCTTCATGTCCTGTTAGATAAGACATCTTCAACTGATCTCAACACTCGCCATGGTGCTGTGTTGGCTGTTGCTGAAATTATTCATTCACTGTCTGTTTTGGCTAAAGAATCTGATTGCACTATACAGGACATCATTGGTAAGTTGTTACGTTTAAGCACAGTTTATAGCATTGCATCACCACCAGTGAGCTCCCTCTTTGTCTGTCTGGCTGTCTGTTTGCAGTAACAATGGATTTTTAACCTAGTTTTTTTTAGAAACCTAGGACAAACATTTGAGGTAAGAATGACACTTTGAAAAATATGAATTTTTCTTTGTGCAGTGTAAAACCACGTCAGTCACACAATATCTATTTGTATCTATGTGATAGTGATAATTAATGAACCATTGGTATGCAAACTTTCATAGAGAAATACATTGTAAACATACCTGCAAATTGTGTTTGGAACATTGTTTTCATACAAAAAAATGCAAACATGCTGATGTTTAAAACTTCTGACCTTAAGTTTGACAGAGGTAAAGCAATCTAAATCTGTACTAGCCAAAATTGCGCAGTAAGTGCATCAGTGAATCTTGTAGTTACTAATGTGTATTTCTTCCTGTCCTCATCCTATTGATACACTGGAGGAAAGTATACATTATAAATACAGTGAAACCTTTATCTATCATTTCTCATGGGACTGCTCCCATCAAACAAAAAGTAGGGGGGGGGGGGGAGGGGAAGAAGGAGTGGAAAATGACTGTTGCAGGAAAATATTAAATGTGCCAGGAAAAAAGAAGAAGAAGAAATGAAAAATGCATTTTCCACTTAGGCCAACGAAAAAATAAACACACAAACAGTTGCTTTAATACCTGTAAGCAAATCACTTTTTTCTTTCTTTTCTTTTCTTCTTCTTCTCTCTTCTCTCTCCTCCTCCTTCTCTCTCTCTCTCTCTCTCTCTCTCTCTCTTCTTCTCTCTCTCTTTTTTTTTTACAAGTATAGCTGACAGCTGGTACAGTTGAGACCTTGAAACTGCAAGCTCATGAATGTTGTATCTTGGCACTGGTTCAGGATCACATTCGTCTCCCTCTTCCGCTTCTCCACTGCTGCTGCCAGTCTGTCAGTCATCACACAACTCATTGATGCTGGAAAACCCACACATAGCAAGCGCACTGCCTACAGATACATAAGAACTGAAGTTTACATCCTCAGTGCTTAGCCAAATCCAGCCCATATGGATGGCATCATCATCTTTTTCAGTACTGGAGTCTGCATTAGATTCTCTGTTGTAGCTCATGCTCATAGCCAGACTGACAAAAACAATTCACAATTGTTGACTGCGTGACATGTTGCCAACCTACTATTCTGAAACATATCACTTGCAGAACACTGATTTTCAGTTCATCATTCTTTCCTCGAGTCCACAAGCACAAGCTTTTTGTAATAGATGCTTTCTGTACAACTGCTGGAAACACTTTATGATGCCCAAATGAAGAGGTTGCAATGCTGTTGTACAGTCTGGTGGATAATACACAACTTTTATGTTGCTTAGAAGTGATGTATCCTGCATATGAGTGGCATAATTGTCCACAAACAACAAAGTGTTTCTACCCTGCACACCCATGGAGTCATGCAGTGCCCTTAAATGCTCTATGAAAGCCTTGGTTATTTGCATAGTATTGTATAGGAAGTGTTTTATGTTTGTAGAACAACTCTGGAAACTTTTCCTCCTTCTCCTCCTCTTCCCTCCTCCTTTCCTTCTCCTCCTCCTCTTCTCCTCCTTCCTTCCTTCTCCTTATTCTTCTTTTCCTCTTCCTCCTCCTTCCTCTCCTGCTCCTTCTACTTCCTTCTTCTTCTCTTCTTCTTCTTCTTTATTTACATCTGTCTGGGGATTGCATCCCTTGCATATCCCCACCCTATTATTATCTTTCAAATTGTGTTCATAATATATTGTCCATACTTTTATTACATCCTCAGAATTCGTTTTTAGATTGTTTTCCCCATCCCTAAATGTTCCATAATTGTTTCTTGCAACGTCCTTTCAAGTTTTTCACTGTTTGCCAAAAACATTTTGGATTTCCCAGGTAGTTAGCTTCTCTTTCCTTGCCAAAGTTTTCCCATGCTTCTGTTTTTGCTTGCTTTACTTCTTTTTTAGCCTCATTTCTCTTCAGAATTTACTCTTGTCTGACTTCCTCCCTATTGGTGCTGATAAATTTCTACCATGATTCTTTCTTCAGTTTGACTTTTTCTTTAACTTCTTCATTCCACCATCGTGTGTTCTTCTTTTAGTTGCCAGTCGTCCACCCACAAACTTCCTCCGCCATTGTGTTTATTCCTTAAATATTCTCCACATTTCTTCCATGTCCCAAATTTCTCTCTCCTCTATTTCCTCTTCCTTAGCTTTCAGCCTTTCCTGTATTTTCCTGGCATATTCGACTGTCTTTTCCACCTCTCTCAGTACGCTTTTTTTTATATGTAACCCCCTTTTCCTTTTTTGGAGCTTTAAACCTGGTTTCCATAATCAGTTCCGCGCTTTGGAACACTCTTACATCCATTATGGCGTATTTTATTGGTTTCTTGTACGTAAAATAATCTATTGTGCTTCTTATTCCTCTTGTGGTGGATTCAAGTGTTATTTGGTGTATTGTTTTGTGTGGGTAGAACGTATTGCCAATTAAAAGGTTATTATCCATACAGAATTCTAGCATCCTCCATCCATTTCTGTTAACTGTACTTTCCGCCCATTGCCTTCCCATGCTTCCGTGTCCTACTCTAATGTCTTTTCCTGTGCAGGTGTTCCAGTCCACTATTATAATAATGTGCTTTTGTTCATCTGCTGCTTGGTCTGTTGTATTTTGAAGTGTACTTTAAAAGAAGTCCTTCTCATTTTCATCAGAGTCTTCCGTAGGGGCACGTATTTGTATAAATGTTACTTGCTCTTCCTTTAGTTCTATGTCCAGTCTTATTCTGGAGTTAAAAGATATCCACTTGATTCAATTTTTGTTTAGTTCTTCTGAAGTAATAACCCCCACACCCTCTTTTGCTCTCATTGTATTGTCTAAACCGGAGTATCTCAGCACATAATTCTCATCTAATGTAATCTCCCATGTTCTCTTCTTTTTGGTCTCACTTATTCCTAGTATCCTATTCTTCTACTTTGTTATTTCTTCTACAATCTCCCTTTATTTTCCAGTAAGCTATATAATGTTCCAAGTACCCAATCTCATATCCCTTGTTTCTGTACAGCTGATTCCATTTTTTTGTCTCTGAATGATATTCATTTTGCCAGTGTGGGTCATTAGCCTTACACCTGGCTAGCCTGGTGGAGGGGCTGCCTCCAGGCAAGGCTGTCCTCTGTGGTGAGGGTTAGGCCAGTCATTTTCTACTGCCTCCTTCGTTCTGGTTGTACCGCGAGTTCTCGGTCCCAGATGAGATTTAGCTGCTGGAACAGTGCCCATCCTCTGTGACGAGGACGCACTCATCAGGGATTACCTGGGTATATATAGTTTCAGCCAAAGCCACCTATATACCCTCGGTCGAGGGGTCTTTGGAAACTTGATTGGCATAAATAACAACAAATAGTAATAGAAATAATATGTGGAATAATAATACTAAATAATGTAACTGTTAATGGCCAAACCTAAGGAGGTGTAGTGAACGGGAAAATGGGAAGCATTACTACTGGCACCCGCAGAACATAGTTCTCAAGTTTGCCACTTTACAACGTATGCCTCTCCATCATCCCCACCACTCACTGATTTTTCCATGGCCAATGTCTGGCGACATTTTGTAAGTACTGTTGTGTGTGTAACAATAATTAGTGGCGTAAGCTACTGTACGTTCTAAAAACATCATGTTCCATTTCTTTTTTCTTAGAAACGATCATTCCAGGAATGTTGTGGATTGGGACCAAGAATTCTGAATGACTGACATGGTAAAATTACACTTAAAGGAACAATGCATCTGATATAATTATGCATTGTTTATGTGGATGATGTTGGGGACCAGAAGAAATGAATGATACCTGTGGGAACATGATGCATGTGCAAACAATCGATAGCCTTTAGCCACCGCCCATCCTATATATAGGATGCTAGTACTGCTACCACTCAATGAACATATTTCATATGTTTAGTCAACAAATATACTTACTGAATTTTTTGAGACAAGCTACAAAATATCCATTTTTTGTACACAAAGTGCCATGTATTTCATAATGTTATCTTTGTTGGTTCATGTAATATTGACATTTTACATACAGGATGCACTAAAATTTAAATAGCCAGCTCTGGGGCTAAAGGGTGGAAGTTTCACTGTATTTTCTACATTCAGTGCTAGAAAACAAAGATCATGTTTGTAATCTTGAGGTTTATTGTGACAAGTTTCAATTTTGGTTCTGCATCATGCAGCATGAACTAGCATTTTACATCAACCCCTTTAGTGGTGAGTAGAGTCTCAAAATCTGTGCCCACATAAATCTGCAAATGTAACATACATCACAAGTGATTCCGTATGATGCTACCATGTGAGAAACATAGTAACTTCTTACAGAGGCTCTCTGCCCATCGAAAAATCAGAAAATAATGAACGCTGTACCCAGAATTTTTCTGGGATGTACTGAGTAGGGACAGAGTTCAAACCAGAAAATTTCTGGGAATACCACTGGTAGGGGTGAAGTATAGTTTAGTTATGTATGCATTTTGCAACACTGCGGGTCTGTACCATATGCTTACGTCGGCCAGAGAACCACATATAATAAATAACTATGCCGTTTATTACAGTGAGACCTCTATCTGTTATTCCCCTGTTCTTCATTTGTCCTGCAACTATTGTTCATTTATTGTGATCCATAAATCTGACACCTTTAAAACTTGCCTGTTACTTGTTTTCATGTTGTTGTAGTTTTTTTTTTTCATGGTACCTTCAGAAAAGATGGCTAGAGGTTTCACTGTAACAGATTTTGTTACATTTTCTGTGTAAAAGAGTTCTTACTAAAATTTTTAAATCAAATTTGACTTTTGTCAAGTTTCAAGGAGCTTTACCAAAGTATTATTCCTCATGAAATACTGAGTACAATGAAAATTATTACGGACCAAAGTGCTAGGTGCTAATGTGCTGAATTCTTTATGTTATGTACATTTTTCACTTAGTTGTGCTAGTCAGTAATATAATTTGGGTGGTAAGGGTTTAATTTCTGGCATGGGCATGATTTTTGTGTTCTGTACCACCCCTGGAGCTAGTTAAGCATCCCATCCAGATTTTTTGTTGGAGTAAAGTGGCCCAAACAAGAATCTGACTGCTCACCTCCATTTAGCTGAAATTACAAGTGTGTTGATATTTACCTCAACTGTCCATACAACCAATTATTTTTTGGCTGGTAAATTTGCTTGTTTCATATTGTTGGGATAATGACTACCAGGTACTACAGTTCACTTCTGTAGACACATTTGTTTGTGAAAGCATGCAGTGAGTCTGGCCAATATTCTGTAGTCTACTTTTTGATCATGATGCTCTCTGGTGGTGAAGCCAACAGTTATAAGAAATTTGGAGCCAGTAATGAAACATTTTTGGCCGTGTGTTGAATTAATGTAGTGGCCCAGCTGGCTGAACATCACATATTTTTTTCAGCCAGCAGTGGTACTCATTTACATAAGATTTTCTGCTGTATTTCTTTGTAGGTCTGAAAATTGTGGAGCAGGTTCATGATCTGGTCCCTACTTTTATGCAGCGACAACAGTTTCGTGGTGTGGGAGGTGAACTGATGAAACAGGCTTGTTTACTCCTTATAGAAAAGTGTTCCTTGGCAGGCATGCCTTTTCATAACTGTCCAGTTATTGGTAAGTTACAGTGGATTGTAAATAGTTTATTTCTAACTTTTTTGTTGTTTTTTATTAATTATATCAGTAAGTAGTATGGTGGTCATTAGTCATGAAATAGTAAGTTTTTGGAAGAGGTACTGAAATGATGTGAAGCATGAAATCTGTTTTGATAAGAGACTGACAGGAAGTGAATGAGCAGTGCAGAAATTTGATATGGAGAGTTTGAGTCTGGGGATGGTAAATAATGAATTTAAAGAGCAGTATCAGGTTAAAATCTGAAATAGGTGTGCACTTTTGTGGAACTTAGATGATAATCGGGATGTAACTGTCCTTACATTGTTGCCACAGCTGCCAAATTTGTGGATTGTTAGGGTTTAGAGGCATGTAATTTTCATTGGCTGCATGCTCCTAATTATTATTACAGTAATGTGGAGATTACTGTCTTCTGGGATGTGATGATGTGTAGTGAGTTTACCAGTGTTTCAGAGGAGTGCTTCCAACCCTGAGGGTGGAGGCCTTACATTGCTCCATGTTGGTGAATTTCTACAAGTACACGGCATTGCATCCCAGAAGATGATAATTTTTGTAGCCACCACAATTAAGATCCACAAGAAAAATCAATGCAAAGTGTGGTGAGCAGTGAGCACTGTACACATGAAGTGAAGTGTAAGTGAAGTTGATATAAATAGCATGGAATAAGGGTAGGTACGAGGGATCTTCGAAAAGTTTCCACACTTTTTTTCCAGACATTTTTTTATTTATCTTTCAGACATTACAAATGTATTATTTCTCATGTCTCCCTGCTTCTCAATACACTTTTAAAATATGATTATAAATTTACTTAATTATTTGTAAATTTTCTTTAGTATTAGTTTCCTGTGGACGAGTCTCATAATTTATTTAATTTTCTGCAGTATTTAAGTTAGTACATTTTCTAGAAATTCTCTTAATATTCATATTTGTCTAATTTGTGTTGAAACCTCTGTTCCATTGAATGGTATTCTCCTTCCAGTTAAGACAGTGAAATGTAATATTTGAAACAGATGATTGGCAGTCATTACTGGATGAGTGTTTGTCTCATGAGGTTGGCAACATTCGGTCCCAAGCGGCTTCAGCATTGCCTGCTTTTTTCACCCAGTATTATCAGCTGCAATCAGAGGTTGGAGAACTTTCAGATACAGCGATTGCTGCAAAGCGTGATGCAGTGATTACCATGTATACAGAACAATTGGCAGCAAATAATAAAATAATTCGAATGGGCTTCTCCTTGGCTTTGGGTAAGTGTTCATTTTGCTCTCTCTAAGCCAAAATGTGGCCTGAAAGATAATTATTGTTTGTCATTGTGATTTATTTCATTTTCTGTATAATATGTACACTAGAAAACAAGGAATTCTTAGGAGAATTTATGAAACCTGCTTTGCTGTTGCATAGACTTGTGGTTCTGCAGATCTGTTAACTATAGTTATTTTATTTTATTTTTCTGTAGAACTTATTAGTTGAATACAGGTTCTGCCTGTGTTAAATTTTTCAGGTATAACCTTAGAGATACTCATGTCACCACACATATTCTGTAGGCATATTTATGATTTTGTACCAGATTTCACATTGCCCATTGGTTGATTAAGCTGGAAGCTTTAGCTGTCATATTCCTGTTTGAAATTCTACAAGACGTTACCTTAACAAAAGTTGCATATTACTTACCTTAACAAAAGTTACAACTTTGAAAAAAGTAAGACCATACACCATTTCAGCACTCTAAATTAGGTGCTACTAATGTCGCTGCTGCCTGACGAGCAAACACATCTGTGTTGTTATTACTGACTGTATGATGTTGACTGTTTACAACCTGATTTAAAGCCTAGATTGTAGTTCGAGAAATTATCCCGTCCGTTTCTGCATACTTTATTTGTATGTTATTATGAGAGCTTTATCATGTGTATGGTTTTTAGCTGTTCTTTGCAGAGTAAGAGAGATATGCCTTATGTGGCAACAAAATTTGACATCAATTAATGAAAAGCAGTTATATCAAGTTTTTTTATATTCGCCAATTTAGTTACAGCCAACTCAGAACATTTAGCATAATAGCATTATATTTGAGGATATTTCATTGAAAGAGCTAAGATCGTCTGTCTGAAAATGAGCCGTCAACAACACAAGCCCCAGTAGAAACACAGTGCTTGTTTGTATAAATGACATAGGCAATGATTTGAGGGATCAGTAAAGATCAAGTAGTAAAATGGTTAAAGCGTACTTGATAGCAGTGGATGAAAGCACAATATACTGCTCAGCTTGCATTAGTTACTTGCAGTTGTAACTCAAATTCTTATATAGCTGAAGAACTTCTGGAATGAATTTGTATGCATGAAACTATTACTGAAGAAGACTTTTTCTGTTAGATAAATAATTTACTAAAACAATATGAACTTCCACCAAAAAAGCTTTTTTGAATTGTGAGTGATGGGGCTCCTTGTTTCCGAAGTATTAAAAGTGGCCTTATGGGAAAAATGAATGAAAAATTTTGTAATAAAATTTAAGTGTTCATTGAGTAATACACCAAGAAGTCTTACATGGCAAAATAATAAGACATTTGAAAAAGAGGTATGTCATTTGTTAACTTTATTTATGTCTGAGGATTGTATCATCAACAGTTTGCTTCATTTCCTGTTATTATTGGCAGTGGGCATATTACACTGAAATTTGATGGTTATTCTACCACAATGTGTTGAAAGGATTTTATGATTTGATAAGTGAACTTATTCTACCAGGTGTCCGTAAAAGAATGGATGAGTCTCAGGAGCAAATATTTGGAAAATGATAAAGACTTTTAAGGAATTAAAACAGGAAACAAAAGAATAAGTCAGGTAGTTTCTAATGTACTGTAGTGAGTTTCAATATGTTTACTGTTAATGTCTACATATGTCCAATTCATATTCCACTTCTTGCCATACATCCTGTAATATCTCTCTTAATTCCTACTATGCAGCATTTGGTTTCTTTATTTCAAATGGACCAGGTTTAGACTTTTTACCATGTAAATGTAAATCTTTACAAAACCCCAAAAGAAGAAATCAAGAGGTGTCAAATCAGGGCTCGTAGGTGCCCTTGGATTATAACCTTCCCTGCCAGTCCATCTTCCAGGAAATGTTGCACGCACACACATTGAACTGTGTATTTCGAGGTACAGACTCCCCAGACCTCACCATTCTTCTTTTGATACAGTGTATTTTTGGAAATTAAATGATAAGATGTTTGCAGCATAAAAATATGAAATGGGAGTGAGGTCTGGCATTTTTAAGTGGTATTACAAAGTAACTAAGAAGGAGTCTGCTCCTTGGAGTTGGTTGGTCGGTAGGTCGGTCGGTCGGTCGGTCGGTCGGTGGGTAGGTGAGAGAGAGGAGGGCATGTTTGAACATTTTAAATTGTATGGTTATTTTGAAAAATTTCGGAAAACTGCCACTACTGCGATGTGGCAGCACCATAAGCCTGTCTTGTCACACAGGCAGCAGTTCGGTTGTGCCATTTGTCTGGCTGTGATGCAGTTGTTGTTTATTTGGAGGTTTAAATACATATTAATTTTGTTACTGTCACGTGTAAGCTTGCAATATTTTGTGGAAGTATTCTGCAAACATTTCCCATACACTGTTGAAGAGGTGAGTCTTTAAGCTATCATTCACATACTCAAGGAAGATGATAATCATAACCAGTGAAGTGTAATGTTACTCAATATTATTTCATGACGTGAGGGGAACGTTTGAACAAAGAAGGGATGGCACATTTGGATGTCATTCATACTGCTCCTTATGTGTTAAGTAATGCCGTACTTCTTTTATGAATCATATATTTTGTCAATATATAATCTGTAAAGAAGGAAACCAGTTGAAAACAGAGAAGTATATTTAAAACTGTAGCACAAAGGTAAAATAGAAAGTACATTAGTCTCAACTGTTATAGGTAATGAAATTTGTCAGTGTTGTCAAAAAAAGGGTAGACTATAGCTACCTGGCACATATGTTTCCTGTTGGCTTTTTCCCCATTTTAGTAATATAGTACCTGTGTTTCAACACAAATTTATTATGATCTTTTAAAAAAATTGAAGATGCTGTAGTTAACGCAGTTAGGGATTATTGTGGATTTCAGGAATCGCAGGATGGTCAGGAATTACATAAGGAAGCGAACTAAACCTGAAATTATGGAGGAGGGTATTGAAAAGGTAGTAGAGGCAGTAATGAAAACTGAGATGAAGCTTTGGGAAGCTGCTGCTGTATTTGGACTAAATCCATCTATTATTTTCTACCAAATCCAAAAGGCAAGAAAGAAACTGGGAGCAGGAAATGTAGAATGCAAGCCATAGTTTTTATCTAAATATACATTCCGATAGATTTTCAGCACCAAGGAAGAGAATATGTTATGCGACTGTATCTTTACATATTCAAGAATTGATTACGGTCTCTCATTCAAACAAATCAGAAAACTGGCATTTGAGTATGCCAAAACTTAGAACGACCTACGCCACAAAAGTGGCAAAATCAGGAACTGACAGGCATAGACTGGTTGAAGGTTTTCATGAAATGACACAAGAATCTGCCCCTCAGAAAGCCTGAAAACACAAGCATGAATCACTGTATGGGGTTTAACAAGGAAAATGCAGCAGAATTTTACAAAAATTACCAGAATGTACTGACAGCACGCAATTTTATGGCTGGTCACATCTTCAACCTGGATGAAACAGGAGTTTCAACTGTTGTTCCGTCACCAAATGTTGTTGCAGAGACTGGTGTCCAACAAGTTGGGCAAGCTGTTCTGCTGAATGGGATATACTGATAACCATGTGCGCTGTTGTGAGTGCATCAGGCGATAGTATACCTCCGGTGTTGTATTTTCAAGAGCACGTATGCATGACACACTCATGACAGGTACACCTATAGGAATTCTGGGTTTAAGTAATCCAAAGAGTGGGTGGATGACCTCATCCCTTTTTGTGAAAACACTAAAGCATATACAAAAACACACACATTGCACAAAAGAAGATCTTATTTTGTTACTTCTGGACAGCCATGAGAGCCACTGCTCATTAGATTCAGTGTTGTTTGCACTAGAACACGGGATTGTCATGGTCACTTTTCCACTGCACTGCACACATTGCCTATGGCCTCTCAATGTTACTGTCATGAAGCCTTTTAGGACAAAATATGCTGTTGCACAAAATGACTGGATGATGGCCAATCCTGGAAAAAAGTCAGTATCCATGTTTTTTTTTGGGGGGCGAGTGGATTACAGCTCTCTCGGCCACCTCTCGCATCCTCTTCTCCAAACACCTCTATTTTGCCATTGGTAATCTTCTAGACCCCTTCTATGCATGTCCTTTTCGACTTGCTTTGTCCAGACTTCTGGGGTCTACCTCTTTTTTGTCTACAGAGTGGGTGCCACTGAAGTATCTTCTTTGGCCAGCGATGATCTCCCATTCTTCTAACATGCCTGTACCACTTCAATTGTTGTTCTTCCATTTTTTCTATCACATTTTTTCCCCTATTCATCCATCTCTTTATTTCTTCATTGGTGATCCTTTGCAGTCTTGATACCCTACAGCTTCTTCTCATAAAGTCCATTTCTACAGCTTCCAACCTTTGTTTGTCCTCTTTGTTATTTCCCAAACCTCCGATCTGTATAGTAATATGCTTTCTACTATTGTCTCTTATGTTCTTTTCTTAGTCTGTTTCTTGATGTTGTTTGCCCATAGGATGGAATTTAATTTACTTATTGCTTGCTTAGCTTGACCAATCCTATTCAATAATTCTTTTTTACTGGATCCTTCACCCAAAATAGTAACTCCTGAGTATTTGTAATCGTCACAAACCTCGATGACCTGACCATAATAACCAAGTTGTTGTTCTGTCGATCCCCCACAACTAGATATTTTGTTTTGGCAAAGTTCACTTTTAGACCGGCTCGTCATAAGTTTCAGAAATTTTTCGCATCATGTATTCTGTATCATATTCGTCAGCTGCTGTCAAAATTTGGTCATCTGCAAATAGTAAAGTGTGAAGTGTTGAGACCCATTCCAATACATTTTTTCTGCCATTCCTTCAGTATATTGTTAACATATATTTTAAACAATGTTGGTGCAAACAACATCCCTGTCTCAGACCTTTCGTTGGTCTTATGACTGGAGAGAGTCTTTTTCGCACCTTGATTCTTGTTTCCAGGTCCTTATACATTCTCTTTATTGCAGCTACATATTTTCTGTGAATATCACTCCGATCCAGAATATGATGTAGATTTTTGAGAGGCACTGTATCATATGCTTTTTCTAAGTCTATAAAGATTAAATGTGTATCTCTGTTCCTGGTTCTTTGTTTCTCAATTACTTGTTTGATCATGAAGATGTTGTCAACACAAGACCGGCCTGCAGTGAAACCACTTTGTTCCTCCCCTGTTATCTCATTTTCCAATCTCTCTTTTATTATTCGCCTATACAGCCTTCCAATAGTAGCAGAAACACTAATACCCCTATAGTTCTTGCAGTCTTTTTTCAGCCCCTTTTTATGTATTGATGTTAAGTATGCCAATTTCCATTCTCTTGGTGGTTCTTCATGCAAGAAACATTTGTTGATTATAATTCTTAAAATATCAAGTACTGCTTCTTGGGCATTTTTCAACAGCTGTACTGAAATGCCTCCCAGACCTGGGGATTTGCCATTTTTCATTTTTTTGAGGGACCTTTTTATTTCATCAATGGTTATTTCTTCAACATTTCCAATTATTACTGTGTCTATTTGGATATTTTGAAATTCATGTGTCTATTTTCCGTTAACATTTCTGAGTAGTACCTTACCCATTCGTCCATTTTTATCATTTGTATGTTGAGCTTATTTTATTTTCTTGTCTAATGTCCCTTATTGTTTTCCAGGCCATCTTAGTTTTTATCCCTCGGATGAAGTATTCTATTTCTTGGCATTTCCTATACCCAAGACTTGTTTTTTGCTCTGATCACAGCTCTTTTCACTTCTCTACTTATTTTCATATAATGTTCTCTATCTTCTTGTTCATGTGTTGCTAGCCATTTTTCGTATTTACTTTGTTTTTCTTGGATTAGTTCCTCAACTTCACTATTCCACCAGTAGACTTTTTTCTCATGTTTTCCATGTCGCTGTCCTAGTGATTCAAATGCTGCTTCATGTAGTACAGTCTTCAATCTTTCATACATACTTTCCACATTGTCCTCTTATATACTATCTAGTTTATTTGCCAGTCGTAATTTGTAAAGAAATTTCACTGAGTCGTCCGTCAACAGGTCTAAATTATATTGTTTTTCTTTTATGCATTCTGATTCATCTTTCTCTACTCTCATTATTTTCTCTTGATTTTTTATTTAACATATATTTCTGCTTTGACTAAAAAGTGATCACTTCCAGACTCCACTCCTCTACATATTTTTACACCTGTTGCCCTTAGATCTGTTACTTGTTTCAGTATCACATAGTCAATGATGGATTTTAAGTTTCTAGATGGCTGTATCCATGTATATTCATGTATGTCACGGTGCTGAAAATATCCGTTCAGTGTTTTAAGTGAATGAGTCTGACATATTTCAATAAGTCATTCACCGTTATCATTCAACACATTTTCTCCAAAGTTGCCGACTACATGAGTATTCCTTTTTCTTCCGATTCTGGCATTCAAGTGTCCAATAATTATCACTTCCTTCCTTCTACTGATGTGAGTGGAGTCGTCAGTTCTAATTGAAACTCATTCTTTTGATTGGTGCTGGCATCATCTGTAGGTGCGTAAATTGCAACGATTACCCATGCATGGTTCCAAATCTCCCTTCCATTTTCATCAACCTTTCATTTACTTCTTCCCAATTTTTTATACTATTCTTCCACTTTTTATGAATAGCGATTGAAACTCCAGCCTTTGCTATTTTGGATTTTTCCACTCCACTGTAAAAGTGTAGGTAATTTCTTTGTTGCTCATTTCCTGTTCCTTGGTTTCTGTTAGGGCTGCTATATCTATTCTATACCTTTCTAGCTGGTCAAATACTTGATCCTTCTTCATGCTGATTCCCTGTATATTCCAAGTACCAATATTCAAAGTCCGTTTTCATGTGCGTAGTCGTCTACGATTTTTTCTGTCCAAATTTCAAGGCTCTTGGTGAGGATGTTTTGCAATAGAAGTTTTTCCGAGTGATGAGGAGCAAGCCCATTGCCTCAACCCCCACCCTGGAGGACCAGGATTTATTTTCAAGGTTTTCTTCTCTAGGTAGGTTGCTTTCTCTACAGCTGAGGAGCTCGACCTGCCCCACCTGTTGGTCCACAGGAGACATATAGCCTCCTACCCAGCAAATCTGCAGAGCCCTCCCCTATCCGCCACCCAGGGGATACACCCTCTAGGGGTTACAGGTTCCGCCGAGGGCTGTATCCATGATCTCGCAAGTATAATTGTGTATACATGTCCAGTGTAATTTACCATGAATATTTTAGCTGGGTTTGAAAATTCTGGTATTTGGCCATTTTCAAGAAGTGCTTTTAGTAATAAAGATTTTAAAGCAGCTTCTGTTGTATGTGGTGGAAGTAATGAGCCATCTGTTCTAACAGTATGGTCAGTAGGCTTGACAACATCATCAGTGGCACAAGTAGGCAGCTCTTTGGAAATGAAAGTGACTCCAGAACGGGTTCATTTATATCCAAAGGCTGCACCTAGTGTAAGTATAATTGGATGAGTGAAGGGAAAATCAAGAATTGTGACTCTGATATGTGAGAAGGAATGTATTCAGGATCTTGTTGCCAAGAGAAGACCAAGTGGGACTCTCAATCCGAAACGCAGGAAGAAAGTAAAAACATGAGTTACAAAACTATGAAACAGACCCTGACATATCTGATTCAGATTCTATTACCCACGAACTGACGAATTTGCAGAGGAAGATGACTGCAAAGATGATGTGGGCTGCATTACCCAGACGCTTGAGCCAAACAGTTTTGTACTGGTAAAATTCACAACGAAGAAGACAGTGAAATATTTTGTTGGGCCGATCGAAGAAATGCTGCCTGATGGTTACAACATCAAATTTCTGAAGAAGCGTGTTGGACATTTTGTTTTCCAGAGATTGAAGACACTGCAGTAATAGATCCCAGTGACACTGTTTTGAAGTTACCATAACCAGTGGTTTCAGGAAGCAGTCACAGAATATTCATTATGATTTTTGGCATGGACTTTTCAGGTTACAATGTTAACTAAGTGTGATGTTTCTTAAGTTGAGTGTAAAAGTTTTCTGCATTTTAGTTTGACTGTCAAACAGAACTTGATGCTGTCATAATTTTTGATGTACTTGTCACATATTTTCCCTTGATAATGTGCTTGTTCATGAGACTAATACATTTTTCAGTTGAAAATTTTTAATGTTCAAACGTGCCCCTTCCTGGTTCAGAGTTTCCCCCTGGGTGCGGCAGCTTTTAACAAAATACAGCAGTAACTAAAATGGGTTTTGTATTTAAAATAACAGACGTGGGTAGTTTGAATACTGCATAATAATAAGAGGGAGAATTGTAGTGTGTGGTGCTTTTTGTTGCAGTCATCTATTCCTTTTAGTTCATTCACAATATAAGGATTAAAAAAAAGTTCAAATGTGCCCCCCTGTCCCCTAAATCCTTTCCAGTCTTGTTTTTGCAGTGGTGGATGCATGTTCAGTTCTGAACCTTGTGCTGTAGTTATTTTGTAGCAGATATTCAGAATTCAAATGAGTGATTTTTTTGCATGCCAACTGTGGCACAGTTGAGTTAGAGTGCTCAAGGGCCATTTGACATTTTGACATTCAATGAGGTGTTACATCCCAAGGTTTCACATACCTTTTGCCTTCAGTTACCAAAAAGTTGTATTCCCCCATTATTCTCAACACACCCCTCCAAAAAGCATGGTTACACATGGAAGGGATTATGATATTTATGTAATTTCATTATGTAGGCCTACACAATATTTATTTTCTAACATAGACTCCAATGGCAATATTGTATCATTATTCTTACAGCAATAATAAAATGTGTTTTTGTTTCATCAGTTGCACTTGAGTTTTAACGGTTCTGACCAATGAGTAGTTACTTTATTATAGTTAATAGCTGCCACTGTCAACAGAATTGAAAAGTGTCTTAGTTTGATGAAGTGATTGGTTTAGTACAAACAATACCAGACACTGAGAGCTGTGCAGTCAGTGCAGGAGTCTCCTTCTCGCCAAGAAGATCTTGGTTTACAAGAAGCATTGTTTTATAGCACCAGTATTATGCACCCAATTTTGAAGTGTTGGTAGTAATTTAGTGTCACATTTTGTAAAATATTATTGAACACTGTGTACAAAAGTGTGGTAGCATGGATTTTGGTAAGTGCTGTAATCTTAATCCTAAGTACAAACATTTGTTTTGAAAGTTTGAATAAGAGAATTGTAATTGGATTTTATATCAGGCTGAGTAATATATGCTAAATTATTATGTTCCGGGCTCTGAGGGGTAAGGAAAGAAGAACTGACACGATACTTGTACCCCTGAAGTGTGTAGTGTTTTGTTCTCTGTGTTGAGTGTTGTTCTACCATTGTTCCAATCTGCTGTGTTACATAACACTGATATTGCTGCCATTGCTACTGAATAGTCTTAGTTGTTGAATTCAGAGCTTCAAGTCTATGTTTGTCCAGTTTCCATGGGAGAATTAATGAAACCAGTGTTGAGTGCATTTTTAGCCTGTCTAAATATGTTAAACATCTGATAAATTTAAATAAACACCAACAAAATGCACAACTTTCAGGGCGCAAACTGCTCCCTATATCATGTTACTATCCAACGCGTTTCGGCTCTTTGCGAGCCATCATCGGGGACAACACAGTTCACCCTCACCGGACACACTTCTAGATGCAACCCCCACAATATACTTGCACCTGAACCACGCCTTCTTCACATCAAAAAAAAAATTTTATAATTACATATACTACACCTTCATAAAAACCACACCGCAACGAGAAATAAACAACGACAACACTACGTACTACGCGAGTGTCTGTCGTCATGCTACAGGGATCCATCGAAAACAGTACAGTGTAGTGCGCGATCTTATGGAAAACCCCGAGAAAGTGCGAACATCTTTTACACAATAAACATAGTGAACAGTGTTTTAATAAGTTATTTAACAAATCATTTTAACCTTGTTTATGACTTATGTGTTTTTAAACTCAAGCTCCAGATAGTGCATATTTTACAATCATCAAACAGATGCTGCATTTGTGAAGCACTTTTATATTAGTAAAGGATCCCCGATGATGGCTCGCAAAGAGCCGAAACGCGTTGGATAGTAACATGATATAGGGAGCAGTTTGCGCCCTGAAAGTTGTGCATTTTGTTGGTGTTTATTTAAATAATAAAAATGCACGGTGAATTGAGATTAAAGATCTGATAAATACTAAATTTGTATTTTGCAGATTAAAGAATGTATTGCTGTTAGTTCCAGATTTTCACATTTAATGCTGAGTTTTTAAGTGTGTCATAAAATACGTGTATGAAGCACGTAAGAGTATGGGCAAGTAACTGGTGGATTAGTCGAGTAGCTGGTGGATTTAGATTGTACTTCCAGAGCCCTGGTTAGGTTCTTGTTGGAAGGACTAATTGATTTTTGCCTTATTTAACAGGTTCCTTTCCAAAGTTCATGTTTGGTGAACGACTTCATGCAGTGATTGTTGCCTTGATACAGTGCTCAAAGATCACTGAGTCAACTGCCAAGTGGGCAGAAAGTCGTAGAGATGCTTTGAAGGCTCTCACTTCAATCTGCCATACTGTTTTTAGTGAAAAGAACATGCAGACAGGTAAGTTTTAACTGTTTCAGCTGTACTGTCATTTTTGTTTGTGGAAACTGGGGGGTAGAGGTGGGATACATAATACATTACACATTGTACACTTCTTGTAAGTTTAAAAAGAAAGATCAGATTTGATATATATACCGTATATTCTCGAATCTAATCCGCACCCAGGTTTTGGCGACTTCTTAAACGAAAAAAAAAGTTAGTTCGCGATTCTAATCCGCACCTTTCCTTCAACCACACCCTTGCCCAGGGGCCGACTGATCGAATAATATTGGATGTTACCAATGCGTTAAAATCCGACGCTACGCCTGTGGCCGATGAGTCATACCGATAGAGGCGGGGCCTTTCTCAACAGACGTGCGCAATCTCGTCTGAAGCCAGCTGATCTTTAGTTGTTGAAACGTGGGAGGTGCTTGTTCCAATTTGTCGTGTACCGTAGTTATGGAAGAGGGACACCTGAAATCTAAACGACTCTCATATACGGCAAAGTTCAAACGTGAAGTTATTCGGTGCGCAGAGGAGAATGGAAACCGCAAAGCCGCTGCAATTTTTGGTGTTGATGAAAGCAACGTTCGACTATGGCGGAAACACAAGGCAGCGATCAGCGGGTGTGAGGCGTCACGAAGGAAATTCACTGGACCCAGGAAAGGACGATTTCCTGAAATTGATGATGCAGTCTTCACGTTTTTTCAAGAGAGACGCAAGACTGGACTGTTTGTGAGTTATGATCTACTCGCGAGGAGGCGATAAAGAAGGCCAGATCTTTGAACATTCCTCGAATTATGAGTGATGACGGCGAGTCTGATGAATAATAAATTATAATAATAAATAATAAAATAATAGATTATTGTATTGTATTGTTCTTACGTTGTTTATTAATTACGTTAATTACGTTATTGTTATATTGTACAGCAGCTCAATCATTTTTCCAAAATCCAGCTCTAGACCGCGAATCTAATCCGCACGCGAATCTAATCCGCATCTGATTTTTTAGCCCTCTAAAACACTAAAAAAAGTGCGGATTAGATTCGAGAATATACGGTGTATATATATATATATATATATATATATATTGCATTAAGAATAAACTGAGGACTGGTTATGCATATATACAGGGCTAAGAGGTCCTGAGCACCAGGTGACCATGGCAAGTAGATGTTAAATGCATTGCTTATGGTGTAATGTTCAGAGATTTTTCTATGATTATAGTAGACACCACATTTAAGACTTATCTGGCAAACAGGCTTTTTGTACCTTAAACTGGGAAAAGTCTTAAATGGGGTTGTATCAAAATCAAACAAAGTTACCACTGTGAGTACAAAAACATTACATTCACTCTAAATTTAAACCTAATGATGTTTTTATTCTGTCAATGAGTTAGAAACATGGTTGTATGTAAATGGCTCCTGCTGTGGGCTTTCTGGTGACTCACACGCACACTAACTGTTGATAATCAGTAGTACCCTACTGCAGTAGTTTACAATTGATTTGGATATTGATTCATTTCCATTGCATATAATCATGGCCGTATTTTTGCAACGTACACTTCAGAGTTCTGACAGCTGTAACTTGTTTCACTATTCTAATGTCTCTTTAAATTCATATTGCTCTGTAGTAGAAAAAGTGTGATTATTGTAATATATTTAACATATTTGAATGAAACAACAGACAATGCATGAAATATAGTTGATTCTAAATAATTACTGTACTGATTGTGCATCCCCAAGGCTAGAAATTTGTCTGTGTGTGGTACATCTTAACAGAGTGGTTCTGCACACAAAGCTGTTATTACACCTCACACTGATACCTGGACTCTCTTCTTGTTTTCTTTGCATCACATATTGCACATTTCCTTGTATTCTGTATGTTTTATGTTGCTGGAACATAGACTGGCAAATGTCTGCCAGACATGGAGGATCCTCTTCATTTGACTTTCTGCCACACTTCACTGGTGTGCCTATCAATCAAGGATGATTTGTGGCAATGATTCTTTCAGTGACACCTGTCTGAACTGCAAAGCATTCATTTTTTCTCCCAGTTCTTGATGCAAAATATGCATTGAATGTGCACATATCACATGGCAAAATGTCATCTTTTACCAAACTTCTGTTCTCAACCCTTCTGTAGGGGATACTCTCAGCATCTGATCACATTGGTTTACTCCTCCCTAATTTTTATTATAATCATCAACAGCTTCTGAAACATTTACTTCAACCTTCACTTCCTCCTCTCCTTCGTGAAAAGTACTGAGGATCATAACTTCTGTCCTGTCTTTCCATTTCAATAACATCATTGACCTGCCATCTGTGTACCCAACTGTGTTTTCCCTTTTTTTCATTTTAATTGCACTAATAGTCTTATGCAGATCTGTTCCTCCACATATTTTCTACAAATGTCAGTGTGTCTTTGTATGAATGAGCCAGTTTTGAGTTGGAGTAGAAGTTATCTACATATATGGTTTATCCCTTGCCAAGAATTCCTTCACTTAGGGTCAGGACAACTTCACTTCCATGTCTGAATTTTCACTCCCCTTTAGCTGTGTTGCCTTGCCATGTTGCCACATTCCATTGTACCCAGATTCAGATAGAATTTTTTATTATGAATTGTGCCCTCTTAATATGTATGAATTGTGAAATACCCATATTATCTGTCTACAACATTCGCCCCTCATCCACTGCCAAATTTGGGGTAGATTTGTACATTTCACTAAATTCTCTGATTCTGCAATCAAATATAGGTTGCACTTTGTATAACTTCTTGTTAATGGATTGAGGAACATTATTCTTGTCCACAAAATGGAGAAATTTAAAAAATGTATGTTGTATGGAATGATTCTAGGGAAGCCAGATGTCATAAATATGGTTTCCTTTGTGTTGTGTAAGTTAATTTCCAGTTTCCAAATAACCGCCTGCAACAGAGTTGTGGCAATAAAAATTCTTATTTCTTGGGAAGTTGTATCCTTCCACTTCCAAAGTCATGAGAACTCCAATAAAACTGTGTTTTGAAGTTGCTCTGTAGCTTATCTTATATATATATATATATACAATGAGTGTCATTGAGTTCATCTGTGATAAACAGCTCTGATAGTTCTGGGGAATCATTTACATAATTTACAGCTACATTTATAACTGGCTGCCCAGTAAATTTATATTTTCAGGTGGATTTGTCTGATCTGTATATGCATTTCAGGTTTCCTGAGTTTTGATCTAGCAGTTGGTTGTGAAAGTGAAGCAATATTCCCTTCACCATCACCATCATCTTATTATTTCCTATGATTACTACTACTACTAACTACTACACCACCACCACCACCACCACCACCACCACCACCACCACCACCACCACCACCACCACCACCACCACCACTACTACTACTACCACTACTACTACTACTACTACTACTACTACTACTACTACTACTACTACTACACCACCACCACCACCACCACCACCACCACCACCACCACCATGGTTAAAGTTGCATTAAAATCTCCACCAGCCTTATGTTTTGTGGACAGCCTTGTTTGTTTACAGGTTACTGCCACATCAGAGTTGTCTAGACACAGTAACAATTTTTCAACCATTGCCTGCTGAAAGAAGGCAAAAACTATTCAAATAGTTTAGTTATTTCTCCTAGAGTGTAGCAGCTATCAAAAGTTCTTTCTCCCAATGAAATTCTATGGTAAAAACAGAATATGAAGCATTGTATTAGAATGAAATACTGTGTCGAAGATGTTGTGGCACCCTTGAGGTCCTGCATAATATTAGCTTGAAACAGATGGAAGATGTTAAGTTGAATTTGCTCACACTGGGTTAAATTTGATGTCATTGGTGTTGTGAGATGTGACATGCTTTGTTTCTTACTATATTTGTTTCAAAGTTATGTGTATTTTATAATGAACAACAAAAGGCTCTAATATTTTTATGATTTCAATTTTGGCTGTTAATTTTTGGACATGCCAGCTTTATCTGTAGACTTATGAAACCTCATTTACATTGTGCTGAAAGAAACCATGGGGTGAAATTCTGAATGTATTTATGATTGAAAGTTGTAATATGATTTATTGTTATGGCTGATCATTGAAGATGAATTAATTTGTACTTACAGAACTGTTGCCCCATTTTGAACACATATACAACTGTTTCTTGGAGGGTCTAACAGAGTATACTATTGACAGCCGTGGTGACATTGGAGCATGGGTAAGAGAGGCAGCAATGACTGGACTTCAGGTTTGTACCTCTATGCCACTGTAGCAAGATTTGCTTCTGATGTGACTGTTTCTACAACAACAACAACAACAACTACTACTACTACTACTACTACTACTACTACTACTACTACTACTAATAATAATAATAATAATAATACCACCACCACTACTAGTTTCCTTGGTTATGATTCTGTGTAGTCTTATCAGTGGTGCCAACATTTCAGAGGAATATACTGCCTCCATTGTCAGGGTAGAAGATGGATTAGCAGGTTACACCAAAACCCTAATAACCCTGTACAGGACTACCATGTCATTACTTAGAATACAAAAATATAAATCAAAAAAGGAAGTTAAAAGTAAGTTCCAGTACTGCATTAAAATTTTGTTCTGAAGTCCTTTTACAACATGCAGGCTTGTGACATTTCTGGTGAATATTCAAACAATTTAATATTAATTTGTTGGTATAGCTAAATTTATTAGTGAATGAGTGCTGTTTTCAGGTGCTGACAGGCCTTGTTCTCAAATCAAACCCTTCTCTACTGACGTTGGAATTGATGACAAAGGTAATGGTGGGTGTGGTGCAGCAGGCTGTGGAGAAGATTGATCGAACACGGGCTCACGCAGGCAGAGTTTTCAGGAGTCTCTTACATAGGTCAGTGATAAGTGTATTGTATACACACATATAAGGGGGCATGTAGCAAGCATGAGATAGATGAGAAATGCATGAATCATTTGGGTGAAAAACCTGTAACATAAGAATCGTTCATTTTACGTTTAAAGTGTTTACACCATAATAAATTGGAGTGTATTTTTTTCGACAGTTTGTCAGTCCGTTGAGGGAAGGGCATAAATTATTTGTGTTTGATAGCAAAGTGTTAAGGACTGTATATGGAATTAAGAAGGATAAAGTAGGTGGGGATTAAAGTCAGACACTATGATGAACTGTGCACTTTCACAGGTCACTTACAATAATTACATTATTAGCATAGTGAAATCTAAGCTGCTACAATGTGCAGGTTTTTTACTGGGTTGGGGAGATAAATAATATGTACACAGTTTGGGTGAGGACAATAGTTATTGAAGGCTGGTGTAGGAGAAGGGAGGATGGCTGTATCTTAGGGTTGTAGGTTGTGCGATTTGGAGGTGGATAGAACTGGCCAATGATTATGTGCCATGGCTTTGTTATTAGCAGTGCTAAGTGTATGGTGAGAGAGTTTATTTCTTGCTCATTACTACTTCTAAAGTCTTGTTCGTATGCATTCTAACAAATGCAGTGACAAGTGTTGTGTTCCAGTGATCCTGTAATTCCCAACATTCCACATCATGCAGAGCTGCTAGAAATCTTCCCAGCAGCAGCATGTGAACGTGAGATAAACTGGATTGCAGAATCTGACACATTCCCGCGTTTCACACAGCTGCTGGCACTCAAAACCTTCACGTATAGTGTGATGCTTGGTCTGGTGGTCAGTGTGGGTGGAATTACTGAGACTCTGGTAAGGGTTTGATTCTAACATTCACTGTGCAGAATGTCAGAAACTTCTGTGCCAGATCAGACTGACTGCTATGTGCATGTACTTAATACATATTGTGACTGGACAGCAAGTAAGAAAAAAGCAGCTCCACATGTGACAATAATTGTAACAACAAAAACAACAGGGTAAAACTTAAAATACTCAACCAACAAATGCACGCTTATTATTATTATTATTATTATTATTATTATTATTATTATAGATATAATATAATATATTATAATGTTATAATTATTGTATTATATTATAATATATTATAATATCTAAAAAAATAATAAGAGTGCGTTTGTTGGTTGAGTATTTTATGTTTGATTGATGACAGTGCACGGTATGAATAATATAAAATTTATCAATGCCAGACAGGCATAAGAGATCCACCAATCTGGATTATAATATATAGTATCTACGAGTAAAAAAAATAGTAATAATAAGAGTGCATTTGTTGGTTGAGTATTTTATGTTTGATTGATGACAGTGCACAGTATGAATAATATAATATTTATAAAAGCCAGACAGGCAAAAGAGATCCACCAGTGGATATCTAAAAAAAAAAATAATAATAATAAGAGTGCATTTGTTGATTGAGTATTTTATGTTTGATTGATGACAGTGCATGGTATGAATAATATAAAATGGTAAAAGTAATGTATTCATTAACATTTACTGTATCAAAAATATGTATTACATAAACAGATCCTGTATTTACTGCATTTGACTGCCAAAGTAGGAAATTAATATTAATCCCAGCAAAATAGAATAATTTCAAATATCTGGTTCTCTTGTCCTGGGAGATTATAAATGATAGAAACCAACATGACTCATACAGAACATCGTGATTTTTATCCTAATAATGTCTGGTGAAAAGTAGGATGTGTGAAACTTCAAATTATGTAATTTGCATATACTTCTGTTACTTCCTGTTTCTGCTACCACCACCTCTACAACCGCTGCCACCACCACTGCCACCACAGCAACAACAACAACAACAACAGCAACAACAACAACAACAACCACAACAACAGCAAAAACAAAAACTATAATATTCACAGTTGTTTTAGAGCATTCTGTATACAAGTGCATCAGACTGTTTTAAAATTGCAGAATTTACTACAGGTTTTGTTTTAACACATTGTAATTAGCCAATCTAGTTTTGTGGCTGTACCAGATTGAAGGAGAATGTTTTACAGTGCTTCTGTTCTCAGTCATATGATTTGGAAGTTTTGCTGCCCTTTATTTTCATTTTTTCTTACAGCATTTGTGGTTTGACCCTTTTGTTAATGTTGTTATGTGTGTGTGATACGCAGTCTACGTCTTAATTGTCAGTTATATCACCTTTGTAAGTAAAGTGTGGCTTCATATGTTGTACACCCATGAAAACTCTGAATGACTACCATTTTCCAATCAGGCAGGTGGAATATAGGATGGTGAAGAACTGTGCCTGAATACATGCACTTGGCATGCATCATAAATTTTTATTTTAATGAACTTATGTCACTAATACTTGGCTGTTTGATTTGTACTGAATGTTTGTCCACAGGTGAAGCACTCCAGTGCATCATTGTTCTCATACTTGAAGGCCCAACAGAGTAACAGTCTGGAGAAGGAACGTCTTTGTAAAACCATCGTTGAAATTTTTCAGAACTACCAGTATGTTGACAGGGTCACTGTTCCTTTGTTTGGATTTCTGGATTGTCTGTTTAGCTCTGGATGTGTTCGTTCTGTCTTGAAAAACCCTCATTCAACATTTGCATCTGATATATTGAGTCATGTGAAGCTTGAGATTGGCAAGAGGCGGGAAGTGATCAAACTGAAGGGAAGTGTTGATGTGCTGTGTCATTTGATTCAGGTTAGTAGCTTCAGACAACAGCCCATTCTGGTTATGCTGTCATTCCTTCTTTTGTGATTTTTATTTTCTGGAATGGTAAAATTTAGTTGTATTTGTATGTTCATGTAAGTTATATTGGTGTTTTTTAAAATTTCTTTCCTGTAAGATTTTAGGCATATTTATGTCCTCTAACCTTGTAACTTTTGATATGTAAGCTACAGCTGTTGGGAGGATGGTACAGACCCAATTATTTGATGTAAATGGTACCAAAGGATGATGAGGTAATTGAAAATATTGGATAATATGGAATACTAATGAAAAAATTAGGGTAAATATCAGCTGAATATGTAACTGAGTTTATTATTACATTATAAAGAAACTACATTAAAGGATCACATAAAAATATCTTATAAACAAAAATGGTATTTAACATAATGCAGATTTGTAAATGAAAGGTTATTTTCTGAATAAGTAAATGATGGTTATTGTTTCTGAGCCCTCTTCCTTGTCTCAGCAGCAAGAACATGCCAGTGCCTGAACAATAGTAAGTGCATGGTAGTCACTTCACTTTGTTGTTTAGTTTAAGGTGTTGCATTCTTATACCCTTCATTCCCCCACTGTCACTCATTTTGTGATCTTTCTGTGCTGCTTTATTATCTTCATCTAAATGGTCATCACCAGCAAGACTCACAAGATCTGCTGTGTTGTCAGTCAGCAGTAGTTCCTCTTCATCTTGATTCATCCATTCTTGTATGTGATCATTATTCACACTTCTGCAACTTGGCATAAGATTTAATAAAATAACAGGGTTTTTGCTATTGTATTCCACTGTTTTCTTTATTGCTTTATCATCAGTTTATTTTTCCTCTTCTACAAGTTACTTTCTTTGTGATTGTGCCAGTGTCTTTGCTCACATCCCCCCCCCCCCCCCCCCCCCCCCCCAAGATTGGCCTGTCAGTAAACATCTTTTAGGTATATTTTCTTCAATTTTCTAACACTTTCCCTCCATCAATAACTTAAGTGATTTAAGAAGTCTGTGCTGATGTATTTTTTTTTCAGCATTTCAATGACACCTTGGTCCATAGGTTGACATTTGATAGTAGAAACATCACACTTATATCCTCACTCTTTACTTTTTGTTAGTATGAGACAGCACATTTTCAGAGACATGAATTGCTTTCCTTTCAAGGTTTTTGGTTTTGAAAAACTTTCTGCTGCAGGGACAAATTCAGTAACAAACCAACCTTGGAAAGTTTTTTTATAATCTTTTAATTGTGTAATTCCAATGTCTCTTCTTATTGGGTGTTAGCTCAATACTGAAAGTGATAACACGACCATTAACACTGCAGGTTTGTCATGCAAGCTCATGTGTTCTCTTTACGTTTGTGGTGAATGGTCTATTATGCAATATGCTGGGGTCTGTATGTTTACCTGGTAGAAATTTAAATGTTCTTGCTAAGCCAGAAAAGCTCAGGCCATCAAGAGATAAAATTGGCATTTAAATCTGTTTCCTAAAGGTTAATAAAATATATGTTTTATTTCAGGTGAATGGAGAGGTTTCAGTACGCTCTCTGGTGCAACTGTGTATCTTCTTATGCAGTCGCTTTTTGTGGATTCGAAAGACAACAGCCAACAAACTTTTTGAGGCATTAATACTGTATGGGGAGGACAGTGTCATTCCTGCAGAAAACCTTGATGAGGTAATGGCCATTCTCAGTGATACCAACTGGGAGCAAGATGCGAACACTCTGAAACCCACACGCAATAAGATTTGCAATCTGATGGGTATCCCAGTACCAAAGACTGTGCCAGTGGCAGCAGCAAAGTTGGTCCAAGTGTAATAGATCTTTGCCTTTCCTGCTTCCAAAGTATCAGGGCAGTGGTTACTGTTAACAGAGTATATGCATATTTGTTCTGATCATGAACAGGTTTTCACACTCACACATTTTTCAAGAGGTTCAGCGTATTGGTTGGAAAGAATTAGGGTTGACTGTATTTCATACCAAATATCTAGGTATGGCAGTTCAGGTTGTACAATATTCTGACCAAATATCTTGGTATGGCAGTTCAGGTTGTACAATATTCTGACCCTCTGCAATTGCCTGGAATTATAACAAAACACTCAGATATGTGGAAATAATAATTAACAAAATTAACAACTAATAAAGTGGGTGGTTAAATTTGTTTATCATTTTTTGCTCATTGAAGTTCTGTTGGTTTAATAGTTGGTATTGTGCAAATGAAATATTTTGTGATAATTTGAAATTCTGATACTTAAACACTTTGACTGCCAATGTCGATCATACTTGATTTAAGTATTTACGTTTTAAATTGCCAGCGCCGACTTTATTCGAACTAAAGTTTACTCTCCTCTTTGGCCTTAAATAAGCCACGCACACAATAAGTTCTCTCAGGAAACATATTGTACATCTTTATTAATCCCTAGCTGACGTAACTAGAAAAAATATATGCATTTGGTCACGTACATTAGGGTAGAAAAATATCATAAATATGTCACAACGTTTATGTTTAGTCTTGAGCTGAGCAAGTGATTTGTGAGGCTGCAGTCAGTAGCATGTTTCCTTTCTGTGAGGTTGTTTGTGAGTTTATTTATACATAAAGTGCAATATGGCTACTAGGAACAGAACATTGCTTAGAACTGAAGCAGAATAGTGGCTTCTATTGATGAGGAACTTGTGAATGATAGTGATTCAGACGAAGATTGTGTCCTGCAAATATCGAGTAGTGAGGAGAGTGATGATGAGAACGACATTTCAGACTGGGGTCTGGGCCCTATGGTAGACGGGTTTTGTAAAAAAGATCGTCAACCAAGTATTCCACTCTTCACAGGAAATGCAGCAGTACAATTTGCTGTTCAAAATGGAACAGATATGATGGAATATGTTGATAATTACATCACTCCAGAACTCATTCAAATTGTTGTCAACCAGACAAATTTATACGCACAACAGATCGCGACAATGCCATGACCCGTTACTAAACATGCTTGTAGTGAACAATGGAAACCTGTGACAATATATGAAATGAAGAAATGTTTGGTCTGTTGTTCCTTACAGGTGTAATTCGAAAACCAAAATTAGAATGGTACTGGTCAACAAGAGGCATTTTACTAACACCCATTTTTTCACAAACGATGTCTAGGAACAGACCTCAAATTTATCCAAGGACATGATAGAAGAGAAAAAAAATTTGAAGAAGGGTGAGGTCACTTTTCATAGGAAACAGGATGTAAACAGACTCGTAAACATGATTTCAGCACTTCACACTGCAGCTGGGTAGATGACTCAAGCAGACGTACTGGCGTCACAAAGACAAAACCTAAATGCGTAGCAGATTACAATACACACATGCATAGTGTTGATACAGCTGACCAGTACCTTGCCTATTACCCCTTCATCCGTAAAACTGTAAAATGGCCTAAGAAAGTCTTTTTCTACCTTCTCCAATGTGCATTTTTCAATAGTTATGTTGTATTTACAAAATCCAACCCTAATTCCCACAAATCATTCCTAGATTACTTAGTGGATGTCAGTGAAAATCTTATACACACAAGAGAAGATGTATCAACACCATCATTATCATCATCATCAGACGACGACGACGAGTCGCAAGACTGTAGCAGAACACCTATACCAACTCCACCGAATCGAGCCCCGAAAAGTGACTCACCTGGCAGGCTTGATGGAAAATTGAAAGATCATAAACTCATGCATATTCCTCCTACAAAGAAAGCCAAGACACCAACACGAAAATGTTGAGTGTGTATACGGAGAAATATCGAGAAAGAAACGAGGTTTGTGTGCATTGCGGCGTTCCTCTCCATCCAGAAGGCTGCTACACACGATATAATACACTAAAGCATTACTAAAAGTATGTTCAAAATTTCAAATTTTTATCTCTTTTAGTTTCCTCGTAATTGATTTTTTATAAGACGATGCACTAGTTGTTTAGCATTCAAAAAAATCGCTGGCAATTTAACACCATCGGGGATTTAAATACCCGGCAGTGAAAATGTTAAAAGAATGAGGGCGAGGATTAGTAACATCCATCAAACCTGCCGATGTCTAAGAGTTGGAATTTATCTTAGATTATCTTTTCTCACTGGAATATATTTTCCTAATTGAGAATGTATCTGTGGTGCAGATGTTTTCAGTATGTGTATATGTCAGTTTACTTACTGCATGAAGGAACAAAAAGGTCTGATTTTGAGCAGAGAGTTCACTATGCGGTGTAACTTTGTTAGAATATTTTTCACATAAAGAGTAATGAAAGTAACATGGAAATATACTAAAAATGAATAATGCTTAATGTTAATGTGTAGTTGCATCTCAAACATACTGTTCAAGGAAGGCTACCTTAGAGTGACAGTATATGGATTTTGCTCCCTAATTTAGTTCTAGAGTTGGAAGTGTCCATGTGGTTGAGGTACGTATCTGACTTTTGCTGTTTGTCAGCACACCTGACTGAACAGAAGAGCCCATTAGTTGTTGAAAATAATTACCTCCAAATCACACTTCTTGAAACAATATTTATACAACCAAAATTAATTGATTTTTTTCATAATATATACATTTTTTTATATTTTAGACCTACACACTGAATCTTAATTGATGGTATAAACTGTTTATCCCAGTGCTAACTGTGTGTACCACCCACTGTAACATCATGTAACTCGGCATGCTATCCACCCAGTGTATGTACTTGTTTTGTACCGACTTTACACAACACTGACTGTAACATTGACTAATTGGTCTTTGTGCTGGAGACAGAATTTGTTCTCTGTGAGGTAGGAACTAAATTTTTGTATGCAATTTACATGAATTGAAACCTTCAATCACCAAGAGCATTCTGTGAGAACTCACAGAGGCAGCAAGTGCAGACAAAAGACTCCTGGTAGATACTGCCGTAAAATGTTGTTGGCCAGTTGAGGGTTGCTTGAGAAACTGAGCGCGTGCTAGTAACCAGGTTCACATGGTGAAGACAAAGACAAGGACAAGAAGTGGTCTGCAGCATGTACCTTGCCTGCTCAATGGTGTTATCTCAGTCGAAACCTCATGGTACCAACTAACTTGAGGTGACTGGCTTGGCCTGACATTTCCCAGCTGGGCTGATATAGTTTAGCTAGGGCTGATGCTCTCTGTCTGTTTTTGCTAGCTTAGTCCACATTTGTAAACTGTATCAGCATTTAAGCAGTAAGGCAGGGTGGGCTTTGTCCCACCTGAATACTGTTGCCCACACCAGGTTGTCCATATCTGTGATATAATGCTACAGGCCATCACTTCTTTCTCACAATTTGTTTTGGTAAGTAAACTGCAGCTAAGACCAAAACCCTTATATTGCCAAGGCAATATAAGGGTTTTGTTTGTCTGTGGCCTCTCGGTCCAAAAAACCGAGCACTAAGAAAAGAAGGTGAACTGAAATTAAAACTACTACTGAGGCTGACTTGTTTAGGGTAAGGATGAACCAAGTAACGAATGCACAATAGTAAGGAAATGACTCAAATATACCTATTGATCTCCAGTAAGTATCGAGTTTGATAGCTCGTCATCTGGTTGCTCAGATTCAGAAAAACGGTCCATATGGCAAGATATTTGACTTCCTCCAATTAAAGAAACTGAGCCAGAATTAATAACAGATCTAAATTAGTCTGACCAGTGATGTACCCTCTGGCACTCAGAATATTGTAACAACTGCAGAGGTACACCATTCACGAGGAGGAAGGAACCATGAGAGGCAGTGTGTATGGAGGCCTGTGGTTTCTGCAAGAGCTTCCTCTGAAGCCATAGACCCTGATGATATTGTGGAGTATGATGACAGCACTGTCATAACCTCTAAAAAGAAATTAGAGACAACTAAAATCCTGCTGTATCAGAAGCCACAGCTTTGCCATACTCTCTTGCACCTTGTAGTACAGGACAAAGGACCAACCAGTTCTTAACCACTCGAAGACAGAAAATCTCATGTAGTTGTCCACGATCGCTTTGAAGGCGACTTGACAAGACTGCATAAAGATTTTCATGCTAAATTCCAGTCTGTAGGCTTCACAATCTACAGAATAGAGCCTGAACTAGTGTGTCAAATGTTCACCTTTCAAGACTACCTCAACCTGCATAACATTTTAAAAGAAAATAACATTTTGTTTAGCCTTTCTTGACCATTCTTGAGGAGATACGGTTGAAATCCGGGTTTGATTTTAGGTAGGGAAAGGAACAAGAAAATGGATACCAGATGGAGGTCCAACCTCTTATTCAGTTGATGCTGGTAACTTGGCTGGGAGCCCCATCCCAAGGATAGCTGCAGATGGATAAGAAATTAACTTCACAGACAACTGCTCTCTGTGGGGAGGGGGGTTGGCTGCAAACTTTTTGAGTGTGCAAAACTTTAGATTTCCTGTCAGAGGCAATTAAAAGGACGCACTTGACTCTCCCATCTTAATATGACTTAACAGGATAAATGCATCTAAATCATTATGGGGCGCTTGCCTCAATGCGCTTATTACTGAGAGGCAGGCTGTTGCTAAGACAACCATCTGCATAGCAACCATATAGCCTTGAACCACAGCTCTGCAAGATGAGCAGTGAGAGGGCTAGTTTCAGAACCAGGCAATTGGAATCAGTATGATTTGTGAAATGTTCAAAGTAGAATTGTTTCACAAAGTCTGAACACTCTCGAAAAATTTATTTTCTTATCCGATGCTTAAAAAATTACTGTATAAATATACAGGGTGTAAAAGAATGGTTTTTACGAACTTCTAGTGGTTATAGGGGGCTCAAATGGAAGCAATGTGAGATAGGGAACATGTGGTTGGAAACGTCTCCATACCGAAGTCGGCGGCGGTACTGGGGCTGAGAAAGTAGGCAGCCTGCACGTGCCTGCAGCACGATGGTGCCCCACGGCCCATATTACGCATGCTGTGAGAAATCGTACAGACGCAGCATTTTGTGATCGTTGGATTGGTCGTGGGCGGGGACTAGGTCCGTCGCCTAGCCCCTGCGATCCCCTGACCTGGCCCCGCTTGACTTCTTCCTTTGGGGTCACCTCAGGAAGCCCATTTATGAGACTCCCCTGGAAACAGAAGAGGATTTGGTAGCTAGAATTTATCGGCGTGTGGAACTGTTCAGAACACACCAGGGATCTGAGAGAGTGCCAGAACATGGCATGTCGCTGCAATGCCTGCGGTGAAGTCGATGGCCGCCACTTCGAACAGCTCGTGTGAATTAATTGAATATAATACCATTGAAAATTCTACACACAATATAGGAACAATAAGAATTTATGAAAACGAAAAATTTAAACAACGCTCTTATCTCCGAAGGTATCACTCACGGGTTGCCTACTTCCCCAGCCGGTCTATCGACGCCGATTACCGCTTGAAGGAGACGTTTCCGACCACATGTATCCTGTCTCAGATTGCTCCCATTTGACCCCCCCCCCCCCTCCCCAACAACAACAACTGGAAGTTTGTAACAGGGAAAGCGTGGTCACAAACGTCTCCGTACCAAAATCAGCGTCGGTACTGCGGCTGGGGCCCATCGTCCTAGAAACTGATGCAGAGGATAGCGATGATGACACTGAATGCGCATAGAGCAGAGAATTGTTCTCGACTGACACAGATGGGGAAAAATGGATTATCTGTATTACATTTCTGCATTGGTGTCACGAGAGTGCTACAGAGTAGATGATTATAAGAAATTCATTTGCACGTTTTGCTTAGATGGCTAGAAGTACTTGAACAGTGCTTTTATGATTGACACTACCAAATATAAATGCAAAATATTGATCTGTGTAAAAATTATCGCTTTCAGAAATTGTCGCTTATCTGAAATGTCAGTAAAATTCAATTAAACTGTCATAGCTGTTGACAGTTCTCAGTCATTTTTAGGTGCGTTCGCAAAATTGCGAAAAGGTACTATTAGCTTCGTCACGTCTGTCCTGTCTATCCCGACCGTCCGTCTGTCCGCATGGAACAACTCTGCTCCCACTGGACGGATTTTTGCGAAATTTGATATTTGAGTATTTTTCGAAAATCTGTCGAGAAGATCAAGTTTAATTAAAATCTGACAGGAATAACGGGTACTTTACATGAAAACCTATGTACATGTGTGATAATATCTCGCTGAATTCTTTTTAGAATGAAAAATGTTTTTGACAAAAGCTGGAGAGAAAATCAAAACAGACATTTTGCGTTCGATAACGTTTTCCCGAAAATCCTTCGGGTTATGAGATAATGTGGAAAAATATGGTAGCTACAGACACACACTCACAATATGTAATACTTATTGCTTTTCCACGGCAACAATGGTTGCGAGAACTCGTTTCAGTGTTACGTTATACGTACATTGCCTGCCTTGTTAATAATTTCCCACCTCGTTTTCTGACTGGGCAAGTTAATGTGCCATGTTTCTTGGCTCCAGGCTGATTGTTTTGGCCAATTTGGTGTGTAAGTTCTCTGTATTTGTACGTCACAGATGTTTAAGTTCTCTGTATTTGTACGTCACAGATGTTTAAGTTCTCTGTATTTGTACGTCACAGATGTTTCTCCCTGTTTAAGCGTTCACTTCGTTTTACTGAAAGAGGGTTTGTGTACGAAATTGGAAACATAGTACGTTTTATTTTTTATTAAAAAATGTTAAAAATGAAAAGCTTTCCAAAGGCAGCACTATGACTATTGAAGTAGTGCCAACCAGGAACGTGTTTATGCCATTTAATTTTAATTTTCATGATAATAGCCTGCCTGGAATATGACTTCTCACAATGGGTAAGACGTTTGGCATACTTCCTATGTCAGAAGGGGAACAGGCTCTCGTAACTCGATGCTTTAGTGATTTCATTTAGTCCGAGATGAATGCTGGGGCAGTAACTTGCAGCTTATTTCGGACACTTTTTATTTAACCGTGTTTTGAAGATCATGCAGTGCCAGTGTACATAATTATTCAGAGAATACATAGTCTTTAAATAATACAGCTGTAAGGACACAACAACATAAGTTATAAGAAATGAACGTGCCATATGGCGGGGTTAACGTCATACTCATACGCTAAGCCACCCCGTCCTTCATCGGGCGTTTCTTTGTTCATGATGATTGATGACGTCGTTAAGATACCAGTTGTGAAATAATTCCTATCTTGTAAAAATGGCTGAAATCAGTCAGTTTTGAGGGGGAAAATTGAAAGGAATCGAATGAAATAAGAAATGATACTTAACTTTAGTTAATGAATAACTGTTTTATTGCAACATTTTTCGCTAATTTTCCATCATGTGACAAAGCTGTTCCTTGATCGTGCATGACCTGAACATAATCCTTAAATTTTCATGATTCCTTCCTCGTGTGAGCGCAATATAAAGTTTATTCACAATGTGAACAAGAGTTCAGAAACACTGTAATGAAATATTTTGTCACTTAGAAATTTGGGGTGGGCGATGTCAGTGTTTTATTTGTCGATGATGATAGTAATGATGATAATAATATAGTAATAACGTGTAGTTAACAAACCAACTTAATTGTAAAGAAACCCCCACCCCCCTGTGAATTTACGCAAACGGCATATACTCATTTTCTTGCCTTTATGCGTAAAAAGATCAAGAATTCAACACCGGATTCATAGAAGTCCATTGCTAGGCACTGTCCTAAGTCAGTTGAAAAAAAATTTAATTATATTCTCTCATTTACTTGCGATTTCGCAGATGATTCTATGAAGGTTTTCCGACCAAAGTCTTAAGAAGTTAAAATACATAATTCAGCAGATATTTTAGGATCGGATTAATTTTTTGTCACAAAATGCATTCCATTTCCCATTCAGTCTTTGTAGTCATGTTAACATAACGTACCTGAGGCTCAAGTCTGTGGTAACGAGATACAGTAGTTTGTAATCCTGTTAGTATGATTACTGTTTTCGAAGCATAGAGGGCTGTCATTAGGCCCGTAGCCAGGGGGTTGCAAATGGGTGCACTGCACCCACTGCGAATGTGGCTGCACCCACTAGGAATTTGCAAAATATCAAACAAACTTGCTGATCAGAAGTCAGCTCCGTGAAGACAATATCACGAAGCCTATCCATGAAGAAAAGCTCAGCTGAGATTGGCAGGGAGCGCAAGCATCGAACGATAGACATATAATAGGTTCACATGTAAAGAATGCGGTATCATTCTAGTTAGAATACTTAGCGAAAGCGTGGGTGCGTTGGTTGGAGTGATGTGCATTCCACTTCTGGCAACCCTTCCGTATGCAATTGTCCAGAAGCTTCCATTAACATCGTGAGTACTGCGCACTTCTGGGATATTACGCGGC
Organism: Reticulitermes speratus; assembly: GCA_021186555.1. Classification (NCBI taxonomy): domain Eukaryota; kingdom Metazoa; phylum Arthropoda; class Insecta; order Blattodea; family Rhinotermitidae; genus Reticulitermes; species Reticulitermes speratus. Next base: position 29,517,078 of record JAJKFL010000003.1, on the reverse strand, counting down.
GTCGTGTGGTAATTGTTTACCACACGACGCCGCGTAATATCCCAGAAGAGCGCAGATTTCATCAACATCGCGGCGGAAGCCTAAAATCAACATCGTGAGTCTTCTACGTATTGTGGCATGTGTCTAGGTCATTCTCAAAAATGTATGTATATGCAAGATGTTTTGTGCAATGTTATAAAGCAAATTATGCAATTAAAGTGTTGATTTTGGGGTCCTGACAAAGGCGCGTTTTACGCTTATGCATACATAGTACATATACACAGTGTGTATATAATAGGGCATTATATACATATGTAAACGTGTGTACATATACTGCAAGCTGCTGCAGCCAGTGTGTTCATGGTCTGACTACGGGTTTGGCTGTCATACCACATCGTTATTGCGGAAGGTTATTTAGGCAGGTGACGAGTTACCGGCGTGGGGCGGGAAGCTGAATTAAACATTCCATGAACCAGTAGTGATTAGGCAACTACTGACCAGCATTCGTTACTACAGCACCATTAACAGTTACATTTAAACCATGCAATTTCTTTTTCGACTGTGATAATCAGCGGGTCTGCTTTGGGATGCTTCCGTGTATTTAGCTGCATCCTATCCCGTCAGTGCATACATATTGCAGATCATTTTTATATGCACAATGTCTGGCAAACAGGATGTTATACATCACAGTGACGTATTTTTAATAAAGAAAAGGTCTTATTAAAATCGATTGGTACCTTCACTATTTTACATGTTCAGTGGACAATACCCTTGGTGAATGTAGCCTATTCTACACCTCCCCCTCTTCTATTTCTTCTAGTGAATAGAGCCCAAAATATGAAAAAGAAATCGGGAAAATTTATTTGTGTCGGAAGTTTAAAAAACCGTATGGGACCTTGCTTAGTTAATGTTTCAGAACACTCTGAGTGACAGTACAGTCTCAGTAAGTGGGGTCGAAGTTTTCTGGCAAAGGTCTAATACGGTGTCCACATATTTCTCCAAACACCTAGAAGTAATCTCCAAATTCTAGGCGCCAGAAAGGTGGCAAAAAGTAAGTTCCATAGGACATAATACTGTAGTCACATATGAACCTCACTGTTATGTGGCGCTTTCTGCTCAGTTCATGCCAGCAGATACACATTTTTGTATGTAAGGAAAAAGAAACACTATATTGTGCTGAAAATATTAGGCGCCACCGTACAAAATTTAGTCGCCCGAGCGACCAGAATGACTGATTGTTCAGATATCAGAACAGGAACACCGTTATCTAGAGGGCCACACAAAATGGCTACTCTACGCTTATACTTGTACCGGGAGAAATGATACAGACTGTAATTATTGCTCATGTACAGGCGTTCGACAAAGCGAAAGGAGAATTCTCTTAGAGGCCTGACCGTAATAATAGTACGGAATGGCGATTAGTTTAAGTAACACAACTGCCACTACCACCACGTGAGCCACTGTTACTGTAATGCTCTGACATCTATGTCGTTTATTCGTCTATTCAATATTCTCATTTATTTCATACATTGATTTGAACATTTCTTTCACAGTTTGAATTTAACCCTTGGTAGCTTCTCAGTAGATATCCAGGAAGTGCAGTTGAAAGGCTTTTTTTATTCATATGCTAGAGCCACTTTTATATTGCATTATTTTGGTACTTCTGACCATGCAGTTTAGAGAGCCCCAAGATGGCCGACACAGGTAATAAATAGGAGTGGTTAGGTATACAAGTCATTACTGTTACTTTAGTCTTCGGACAGTGTGTGTGTTGTGACAGGTAGAGTCAAGATGGCCGTCCCAACTTGTTGGATAGTGGTGGATAAACAACATCAAAGGTAGGACTGAAGTATTGTGTTTGTTACATAAAGGCCAGGAAGCGTAAATGTGAAGAGTTAGGGACGATCGCGTGGCGAAGTAAACAGGAAAACTGTGTGCGAAGACTTGTGGCATTGGAAGAAGTATATGGAGTTGAATTGTGCTTAACGGAATGAAGTAACTGAACAGAGCAGTCAGTAGCTGTGGCTGGAATGAAATAGGAGAGCTAACTGAAAAGCATTCATAAAGGACTGAGCGCTAGAAACGTGTAATAAGTAATTACTGTACAACAGCTTAATAATTTAGTAACGTTTTGTGCGTATTCTTTCGATTTAACTACTAGTGTATACCTAGATATTAGTACATTCATTTTATCTTCCTTTTAGTCTGTAGTTTTAATCTGTCAGTAAACCGTTTAGATGGTTGTAAACCTGCTGTCTTATACTTGCTGATGTAGGGAGAACTTGCTTTGGTTGCAGCTTGTGGCAATTAGATGTCGGTAGCAGAATATCCAACTTGGAATGATTCTTAGAAGCAAGTAAGAAAATTATGATAAATCCTAAATTCTTACTTATCCTGGAGCCTGGAGTTGGTTTAGATAATTGGTACTTATGTTAGGATAGGTGTAAGTACTGTAACACCGGGGTATAACTGTTGTCTTTGTCGCGTTACGCCTGTGGGTGCGAGAAACTTCTGTAACTTAGGGCGTTCGTCGCCTAACGATTCACATGGATGTACTAGATCACTCTGTGCCTACTGTAACAGACAGAGCAATGCAGATTTTGAAACTTTAAATGTCGTTAATATTACCAGTTTGTAACAGAAGGACATTCGTTGAATCTAGTATCGTACAGGGATGAAACTGACTGCCAGTTATCTTCTTGCAAAATTATGGTAAAGTGTCTAACGAAACTATAAAGTTACGTTTCATAGTTTAATTAAAACTGAAATCGAAAGTTGGCATGCAATCGTGTATTACACACACACACAAATTACCCATCGAAACCGAGTTAGTTGACAGCAGTCTACAGGAGCATTAAAATTTTTAACAAAGTACATAACGTCGATATTTTCCGGTAATGCTGATTCGCGTAGGACGCAAGAACAAGTTTTCATTTACAATCCCGACTACAGCACGGACATTCATGTTTGACATTCCTTATCTTGTTTTGATGTCTTGCAGAGTCAGTGTCATAGAGCCTATTGCATACAAGTCTGATCACATGGGCACCGCGATATTCTGGTGCAGTGCCGAGGCAGATGTTTCATTAAGTCACGTGATTTTAATAGAAACCTTTTATACCACCATTTGTCGTTTCAATTATTAAAGCCCATAAACGAGAAGTAAATGGCATGGAAAGAAGATTCAGAATTCAGACGTACGTATTCTGAGAAAGGAACTTCTTTCCTTGTAGAAAGCAGCTCTGATTGCATGCATTAAAACCAACCTTTTGACTCCGGATGATATTGAGGTTTCAATATTGCCAGGCTTCGTCTGTTCTAACACTTTCTATGCTAAGAACGAGGTCGTTTTGAAGCACCCGTAACGTTTGTTATGAACAAATTCTATTTTTAACTGTCAGTGAAAATATTCTCGTGCCTGTTCTTGTTAAGTCAGATTGCACGTGGCATTTAATTACCGGAAATTCTGCTTGAGGTATCACGAATACCGTACACGGACAGGAGGATGAGTTACTGCTATATAAAACTCCCCTTAGAAACATCAAAATAAACACGAGAATCGCGAGAACAAGATACAAAAAAAGAACCATATTCGAGTTAAGAAGAAAATAACGATTAATCGGAGCCGATGTAGGCCTACGTACATGAATGACTGAATACAAATTAGTAGAGTGTGGGGAAGAACTACATTTTTTAGACCGTGACATTGATAAAACACATGCCACGCTCTTCTATCTCTGTTTAAATGAAACACGCCATGTGTTTGAAAAACATTCTTTTAACAAAAGCTTCTCCTGTAATTTACTCATACTTTTAACATTGTTATTGCGGCAAGCGGAAACAAGTCATTAATGCGCTTCACTACTGAAGTGCAGAAATTTCAGAACGCGCCTTTAGGTTGTACACAAGACATGCTATTGATTTTTGTGTGGTGCGATAATAAGAAATAAGTAAATAAACTGTAGAAAATTCCCACTAAAGTAATTCTGTGATATCATGTGGATGACGAGGCTGGGACTGACACTGTCGAAAGAAAATACAACAAATTTCCTAAAACACAAACTACGTATCCCATCAGTAATACTACCACGAGTGTCCTGTAAACGTTCGGTTTACACAACGTGCAATGCAATAGAGTATGCTTACACGAATAATACCAGAAACTTGTTCAAATGTACGTGAGTTTATCTGCTTTAAGCGGTACAATACGCTTGGTTTGAGAATGCATGAGTGAGTGACTAGTTAGCCACAGCTACTCCAGATGGCAGTTGCTGTTATTAAACAGTCAAAAGGTAAAGAAGTACCTATGCGTCGATCGACATTACAGTTCGTACTTTGCCGATTACACGTATCAAGCTCTGAACTTGTCAAATACATCGCGTGAATATTCATTGAGATTGTTCAATGTGTCCCCGTAGGGCTATAATATACGTGAAAGGCTCAACAGTAGGGCTATCTGCAGAAGTCATAGCTAGAGACGCCGTGGGCATGACACGGACATGGCTAGTTGAAACTAGAGCAGCGTGCGAACAGTGTGAGTTGTCTTATTCGTTGGGTTATTTAGCAACGCTATTTCGATTTGTGTTGACTCGTCAACACAAATCACAACGCAACCAGCCAGTACAAATCACAACACTGGGCGCGCAGCAACATAATATACCTATATACCTAATATAATACCTACATTGGATAATCCGTATACAAAAACAGGACTGCCATTAATTTATAACCAAATATATATATATATATATATGTGTAATTTTAAGGAAACTTTTAACCTTTTATACATATAACATGAAAGACTGGTAAAAGTCATTCCCTGGATTTTATATATTTGGACAGCTGATAGTGGTGATATCCTAATCCATTGGGAATTAAGAATTTGTTTTATGTTGATGTATGAGGTGCTTATAATTGAACTAATGGATGTCGAGCACATGTAGAACTTTGACCCCTTGAAGATGGCTTGTTGAAGCCGAAGGGTTAATTGACTTACTTGTAAGAATATAGTGCATATGTTGGTTTTTAAACTTTCGATTTGTTATCATGATACACGGTGAATATAACGTGAAAAAAAAAGTGTGAGTTGTCTTATTCGTTGGGTTATTTAGCAACGCTATTTCGGGATACAGAAAGTGAAACAGCGTCCTGCATTTTGCTATAGACTTCATGCCCGTCAAAATAAGGATTTAATCCATAATTTTTTTGTGTTAATAAGGCAAATATTTTGTCGTTGCATGTTTTTCGTATTATTGGGTAAATGGTTGCCTACATTTTTGAGTTGCCTATACAGACAGTTTCCGATCTAGATAAGGGTTCTGTTCCTGAAAATTTTACGTAATCCGCAATTTACGTAAGTCGGAATTGAAATCACTACCACTTATTTATCACGACTCATCGGTCATGTACTCGTTTTTACAAAGTGTACATGTTTAAGATGTTATTCGTATCAGTTTTTATGTGAAACACGCAAAGTAAAATACATTTAATAATTACAGTACTAATAATTCAGAATATTAATATTATATTGCCGATCCCAGTGGCCGCGCGGTCTAAGGCGTGGGTCTGCGGCCGCTCGCTTACTAGGATCGTGGGTTCGAATCCCACCGGGGGCAAGGATGTCTGTCTCTTTTGAGTGCTGTGTGTTGTCAGGTAGAGGTCTCTGCGACAAGCTGGTCCCTCGCCCAGAGGAGTCCTACCGAGTGTGGTGTGTCTAAAAAGTGTGATCGTGAAGCGTCGTAAAATAACGAGGCCTAGGCCCCCTAAGGGCTGTCGAGCCATAGGAATCAATAATTGATAAGAACTTTTTACCTAAGTACGAGTTTACGTAAGTCGCATATTACGTAACGCGCAAACTGCCTGTCTCCGTGTTTTTCTCCTCGTGCCTATTCCTGGCGCCCTTTTCTACATTTTCATTTCGTTTTACTTTGACTATTTCTTATTCTGACGTTAGAAGCATGTCATTTTGACTCTCTTGTTGTGAATGTCTATAATATTTTAACCGTCGTATTTTTTAATATAAGTTGTTCATACCGTGCACTGCCGATAATGAAATCACAATATTCAGTCCCACAAAATACACTATATTGTTCCCAGATATTTTATATTACAATATCACGTTGATCACTCCTACATGTTTGAATCCCTTATGGGATCATCATCAGGGTTTCACATTAAAGTAACACTTCACAAAACCGAAATAGCAATCCATGTAAACAATAAGAATATGTAAAAAAGTAAACTAGTTAAAATGTAGGCGTTTGTTGTGTAATGGATCCTGGTGTACTGTGTTTTGGAGACTGTCTACATATGTAAGGAAGGATAAATATCTGGAAAAAATGTACTGCATTTTTTGGACTGAGTATTATGGTTTAATCTTCGTATGTTTGTTAACGACAAATTCTCCCTTCGTTGCTTATGGAAAGCTGTTACGTTTTACAGCGCGGTATAACGAATCCCCACTCATCATGGCGTGTTACACAAGAACATACTAATATATCTCATGAAACAACAATTTGTCGTAACCCACCGATACACAATTTTACAGGAGACAGAAAAACTTGACCGATCCTCAATAGACCAACATTCAAGCATGTTATGTTTTTACGAAAATGCAAGGACAAGCAATTTTCTTTTTTTTTTTTTTTGCAGACACAAGATTTCGACAGAAGGTGTGCTTGTAACCCAAATGTTTTGTAATGCGCGAACATGAGTTTGACGAATTGTGTGGGTTACGACAAATTGCCGTTTCATGAGCGATATGTGCATGCATAAGCGAGTGTGTTTTTGTATACAGATAGTTCTGAAATGCACGTAGCAAATTATGTGATGAGGTTCCCCATTACAAGTCATGAAAAAGTTAATAAGTTTTATTTTTCTAATTAACGCGGAGAGGGGTATAACGTGAGAGGATAGAAATAGGATAGAGAGAAGGGAAGATGTGAAGGAGAGACAACGGGTAGATATTTTCAATATACAGAGTGGCTACAAAAGAGGTTTAGACTTTCAAAATGATATAGAAAAAAGTGCTGTCTGCTTAGGACTTAAAACCTACATAGTTGATACAGAACCTCTCAAAACTTTTGTTGCATGTGAGTCGGGTGATTGTTGTTGCGCGTCGCTGCTGCTAGACGCCACTAGTTTTCAAAATGGCTACCTCACAACATGTGTTGGTGTGTTCTGCATTAGGCGAATAAAGTCAGTAACAGCTGTGCAACTTGCATTTCACAGAAATGTCACACGGAACCACCCAGCCGAACATCGAATTACGCCTGGTATTAGACATTCGAGCGGAAAGGGTGTTTTTACAAATGCACGTTCTGGTCAGTCTTCTGTGTCTGACGTTATTGTGGACCATGTTCGGCCTTGCTTCCAAATGAGCCCACAAAAATCAAAGCACCGAGCGAGCCTTGAGTCGCAGCAGTCTCCATAATCCTGCGTAACCTTTTAATAAAGGAAGCGTACAAACTTCAACTGATGAAAGCGCTGAAAACAGAATATTTGGCTGTGCGATGAGAATTCTGCAGAGAACTCTTAGCCAGGATGGAAAGAGACAATGACTTGCCAGCAAGGGCCATTTTTAGCGATGAGGCACTCACTCCCACACGCCCGTTCGGAATCACCTGAACGCACGCAGTGACGTAGTATGGTGCAGATTTCCGCCCAGATCGCCAGACTTAACTCCGTGGGCCTTCTTCTTGGGGAAATACGTAAAAGAAAAAGTATTCGAGCCGCGATCTTTACCAGAGTTGAGGCAGCCAATCACAGTGTCATAACTTTCATCGCTAGGGACATTCTACACAAAGTGTGGGACGAGTTGGTTTATCGTGTCGACATCTGCCATGTCTCTCACGGAGAATGTATTGAATGTCCGTGAGGTGTGTGCAAAACTGTGAGAGTTTCTCTGTCTACTGGTGTAGGCGTGAAGTACTTAATACGCCGCTATTTCCTGTATCATTTTGAAACTCTAAAGTTCTTTTGTGGGCCATCTGTACTCTATTGCCATGCATGTCTTGAGATCTGTGTAGTATAGTAAGGTTGCCATCGTTGAACCGGCGCAATGGATGGACCACCCGCAATATTTCAAATACTGTTGACAGCACAGGCGCGTTCAGGATTGCGGGAGCACAACTGGTCACGTGTCATCTTGTTAAGTATTTTGAGTTTGGTACGTGAAACGGCTACTTAGAAAATTGGCTACAAAAATTATCGACCTTTCTGTTCTTATTTTGGGCTTATGCTTCAACGTTTATTTATCAATACAGGCAGTAATGACTGCTTTTTTATATACGCGGTAAAAGTGTTAGTTTTTAGTTTTCATTGACCTTCAGAGCTTCTAAAACAAAAAAATGGCGGAGTTGCTATCGATGAGCCACCACAAAGCTCTGCAAATGGACCGGTGGACCATTCATGGAACTGTGCATTCTGTTACAGATTGCCGGTACTGTACAAACCCCTCCGGATCTTTTTTAAATGTTAATGATTCTAGGCCTGCATTTACATATTATTCTATAATTACGTGCAACTAGCACGGAGTTTCAAACGAAAATCTTGTAGTCATGCAAGCCCAGTGAGGAATAAATTTTCAGCTTCTATTGTAAGATGCCAAAAGTTGTTAAATGCAGAAAGTGTGAGCCTGAAAATATGGAGATAGCTCTTGAAGCCCATAGAAACGAGGATGTTGGTTTAAATGCAGCATCACATGCCTATCCTCTTCAAAAGATACCTGAAGAGACACTTAGATGGGAAAAAAAGTATTTTGCAATGGAAAACATTCAAGTTACTTGCGATGGGGATTTGGTTAACCTATTTTTACAATTAGAGCAATACGTGTTTTGTATAACCATCACTGATTTACGAAGCCTGGCACTTTAAAGCTGCTGAACTAAATCATTTTCCTCACACACCCAATAAGACAGATACCGCTGGAAAGAAATGGTACTATATGTTCAACAGACGACACCCACAACCAAGTCTGAGGCAGCCACATGCTAAATGAAGTCCCGGGTTGGAGGTTTCAGCAGGGACAAAGTAAGTGAACTCTTAAATTTGCTTAAAAAAACTGTTGAACATAAAGTTAACGCTGTTAGAATCTATGTGTATAACGTACGTGAAACTGCCTTAAAGACATTAAAAAAAAAACCGGAAAGTGACATGGAGAAATGGAACATCGCAGATTTGGTCAACTTGAAGTGCGAAGAGAGGAACCATTACAACTGTCCGATGTGTCAGCGCTGCTGGCTGCTATGCGCCTCCTATGTTGATGTACAAAACGGAAAGAGCATGTGAAGACTTCAAACGTGGGGCACCGCCAGGAATTTTTTTGCATTCAACTCAGAAAGCAGTTATGTCAGCAAGGAACATAATTTCAAAAAACATAAACTTACTGCTTGTATAAACGTATATTTTCCTATATTATGCTTAAGGTCCATTGATGGAAACAGTGTGGTCCATTCATGGGACCCTAGTGCTGATGAATGGACCAATCGCAAGGTTGCTTTTTTCGAACAGTTATCGATGAGTTAGATTCGAGAAATTTGGTAGAGTAATAGAGAACTGAGTAAAGTATTTAAACTAAATTTGTTTCTTTCTATGCGCAACATATTCCTTTATTTTTGTCGATAATGCTGAACTGGTCTATCGAAGGCAACCTTACCCTATGTTAGATTTGAGGTTCTCACGGCGGTAATGTAAAGACTACACAGTCTTACTGGAAGTGTCATCCTGTAGATTGTTAGACACGTTTTGTAACTGTTGTATTTCCAGGTATTTTTTGAGTGTTATGTTTTATCTTAGATGTGAGTTCGCATGACCTGTGCAGATCGGTAGATACGGCGTGTAGTTACTGTACACGTGTTTAGAGATTGCACTCGGTGCTGTGAATGCTAAGACGACCATCTTGCTACATGTGAAGCCGTTTGATTGCTAAGCAGGTATAACTATTCTATAACTATATTGTTGTGGGTATTTTTTCCATTGTTGTGCTGTGGATGCGCGTAAAAACGGTGATAAATGGATAATAATATTCCAGCGAGTTACAAAATTTTTTTCGAGCTCAAATTGCCACGTAACTCGCACTCGAAAGGCACTATAACAAGCGAGGCTCAAAGAGTAAAGTTTACAGGTGTGTGGGTAACGCAGCTAAAAGTAGGTATGCTTTTAGTCGTAGATTCATTACACTTAAGAAAGGAAATTTGCCCCGAGTCCGAGCTGTAGAAAACTTTAAAATGCACATTATTAATAAAACTTCTTCAATATATTACGATAAAGCGAAACGAATGTAAGTGGTGAATTTGTTGCCGGTACGTGCAGACATCAGCAGGTTTCAGGGTGCTGTCACTGAAGACAGTAAGACCTGGCTGCTGAAGCACAAACAAATTACGTGCAGTAATTACAACTTGCCTTAAATTAATCTGAGTCGTTAGAACTTCTATTCCACTCACTTTTCAGCAGTTACAACACATCTACTGATGAATGCACCTGTTACTCTCGAAATTAACAGTACTGTCCTTTTAATTACGTGATAATTAACAACAACTACTCTGTCATTTGTAATTGTTACTTAGTAGTTACCAACACTTCTTAATATTTGTGCACCCTCTCTCTTTTAGATTCGCTGCAGTAACATCCTGGTTAAGATTTTAACTTCTTAATATACTTGTTCTACTTTTTTATTGAACAATAATAGCCTCAGTCTGTTTTGCTTCCTAACCCGTCAGTGCACATCTCGTCATCAACGGATGATGTATGACTTCGGCACTCAGCTGCTTACTTATTAACCCTTTCATAATTGTGACTAAACCCTTCTTGTTGGAATAATGTAAATTTACAAATGTTTCATCACATACCAAATTATTTATCCGGGAATGCGTAGTCTGTATAGTGGTTCGCTACGGGCTGGACGGTCCGGGAATCGAATCCTGGTAGGGGGGAGATTTTCCACACCTATTCAGACCGGCCCTGGGGCACACCCAACCCCGGGTCTCTTTCTCAGGAGTAAAGCGGCCGGCGCGTGACGTTAACCACCCACCCCCATCTGGTGCCGGGATTAAAGAAAGAGTAGAGTTATACCTCTACTCCCCTCTGGGCCTTCATGGCCTCTTCTAGGGTGCACTTTTTACCAAACTTTTTTCTGAGTTGTGTAACCTGGGCTGTATCCTGCCGCGATGAACCTTGACATTTCTTAATGCACAAAATGAACTGCTGTCGTCAAAGTCAAAATTATAAGTGTCCAACAGCGTATGACTGATCCACTCGCGGTAGGTACAAACCGACCGTCTTGGAGAGGGGCGGAAAGATGCAGACGTTCCGGTTCTTGCAGTGTATTACCAAGTCATATTGGACCGGCAACTGCAAACGGCATGTCTTGTATTTTGCACACTTTCAGTGAAATTTGTGTGACACCGAGAATCTTGTAAATCTTGGGAATGGTAGCTGCAGCTATGCATGTATGATATTGTCAATGTGATAAGACTGTCAGTGTTATAAAAATCTGCCTTCATTATATTAATCCGTACTGTGTTTAAATCGAATAGTTATAAAGATAAGTTTTAATTATTTCTGACAACCCAATTTTCACAGGCATTCGTGGTATATTATATTACGTTTTCAGGTTATGACAGTGGTGTTGAATGTGACGCCGTGTAGACAAGATGCTGTATGGTACCGTATTTCTGAATGTGAAATATTGCATTCCGATTTGTTCTGCACCATATAATGCGTGTGTACCTTTTTATGGTAACGGAACAGGTGGTACTGTGGAGACACGTTAGCTTTTAGTCTTTTTATGTATATAACGATTCATGAAATCTGAAGAGGGATAAATTACTGTGCATTTATTTCACGTTGTATTCACCGTGCTTCTTGTTAAACAAAAGTTTTATTAGACCAACATATGCACTATATTCTTATAACCAAGTCAATCACCCCATGATTGACTTGGTTATAAGAATATAGTACACATGTTGGTCTAATAAAACTTTTAATTGTTTACTGTGCATTTAATTTAGTTTTCAAATACCATCACTGAAATGTTCACGCAAAAAGCAAATTTTCAGAAATTTCAGTTTTTCGACGAAACAAAATAATACCTAAATAAATTGTTAGCAATATATAACCCCATTACCTGAAGTAAATGCTGAAGTACTTACATTTAGAATGGAAGAGTTACTGTTACGTTACTGTAGCACAGTGGGGAAAAAAACTGTAATAAAAAATTTTGCAGTATAAGGGAAAATATTTCGCTTATAAGATGTATTTGCGGAAATACTGGTAGGTATGTTTTATCATACTTAAGTAAATCAATAACAATATTAAAATTACCATATTATATGAATGTTTGATAAAGTATTATAGCGTTAATATAGTTCTGGACATTTTAATGAGGAAGTAAACCTGGAGACTAAATATATAACCATGCAGAAATTTGGCAATACATCTGTCCAACCAAGCCCATCGATACACACGCAGCGATTAACCTGCGCTGCGCATTAAAAAAATTAAAGAATTAAAAAGCAAAACTTAAAAAACTAAAATGAACAGTAAGACAAGTGGCCAGCTAGTTGCTCTACTCAATATGTGGGCTTTTAACTACTAAAAATTTTAACTTTTACCTTTTAACCATGGGGTACGCGGTGGCGCAGTTGGTTGAGGCACTGCGTTACAAGCCGGAAGGTCGCGGTTTCGATTCCCGATGGTGTTACTGGAATTTACATAATCCTTCCGGCCGCACTATGGCCCTGGGGTCGACTCAGTCTCTAATAGAAATGAGTACCAGGAATATCTCGTGGGGGTAAAAGCAGCCGGTGCGTAGTGCTGACATCCTTACCGCTCATGTGCCGACTGTTTAGAAATTCTGGGAGTCTCAAACTCCTGGAGCCCTGAGGGACTGTCCAGGCCTGTAATGGGATTGCTTCACATTTTAATCATTACTATAGGAACTAGTATCCTAAAAATCCCAAAAAATACTAACTATATGTAATATTATCATTATTACAATTCTATTGTAATTATATATTGTAATATTTGAGAGATCTCCCAAATAATAATATTTTACCGTGTTTTTGAGGATTTGTAGGGAAAGCCTGATGATGGTCGATATCGATCGAAACATGTAGCGTTAAAATAAAAGAAATGAAAGTTGTTGTTTTGGACACAAGACTGTATATTTGTATGATCGATTGAACACAACGGTATGGATACCATGAAATTGAGGAGCCATTTTGTTCCCATCCTGAGCCAGTTCGCACCATTTCACATTGTATCTACTCTGGTCACTTCCACTCCATGTCACATTGCTCCCATCCTGAGCCAATTCGTCCCGTTACCGTCAAGATAACTTGAATTTTAAAAGTCTTAACCTTTCTATGCCACTGTTTCCTGCTTTTTGGATCTTTTATGGAATTTTAGATATGCGTAATAGCCACAGCTGTTGACACATCTTTAAACCCACATATACGTAATCATAAATAATACGAAGCAAATAAATGCATTATGTGCAGAGAATGAAGGGCTCCTAAATGTTATAGTAGGTGACCTTGTTGTAACCACTCGGCTTTTTGGGGTTAATATTATCTCGTGACCTGGTTGCCTCTTTTTATGGTAATATCCAAATATAAGATTCCGATGTACGAGTATTCTCAAAGTTTAGTACCATCGCCAGGCTTGCGTTAGTTAACATATACTTAAAGTTTCACACATAATATACGTACATGTAATCACACCAAACTTCGCACACTTGGCTCCAACATTTCATCAGATATCATCATGAAACAGAAAGCGAAATATGTCTGTAGCTTTTTTCGGCAGCAATGCTCTTAATTTTACATTATACACAACGAACGCTGCAGACGTTTATGCGATTTGATTTTGCGGCAGTGAAGACAAATCGTATGTTCCGACAGGTGAGTACCAACGCTTCGGAGAAACGTATTACCTCCGTCTTCAGGCAGGCAATTCGCTTCACCGATGTGTTGGTATCCACTTACCAGTCTACTCGTACATAGAATCACAGCCCAAAAGACAACAATATTAACAGAAATTCATATTTATTGAAGGTGTAATATCAACAAACTCCAAGAACCTGCTCTCCTAACTTAAGAATTTGTCGGTCACAAATTTGGCATTATTAATGTTACGAAATTAAACGTGTTGACGTGCAGCAGGACGATGTACATAGCAAGATCAAATAAACGTGTCAGTTGTTTAAAATATTATTGTGTATGACAAGCAGAAGTAACGTGTTGGACCATTAGTTCAGTATAAAGTAAGAAAAGTAATCTTTAAAAGGGAACCATTGTAACAAAACCCGGCAGACTTATGCTTTTGTAAGTTCTTGTCTCTTTCGTCCTGAAGGAAGCACAAATAATTAGTTCACTTGAGAACAGCCTCGGCTGTTTCTGTTGGACGGAAATTTTAATATGTGCACGCTGTAGCTGACGTCATTTGTTGGAGATGAAAAACCGAAGAAAGATTAATTAAAGGTAAGTTACGGAACCAGACGTGAGGATGTGAAACTGTGAGATGGCTCAGGACAGGAGCAGTGTGACGTGGTGTGAACTAGCTCAGGAAAGGAACAATGTGACACGGGGTGAACTGACTCAGGATAGGAACAATCTGACATTGGGTGAACTGGCTCAGGATAAGAGCAATGTGACATGAGGTGAACTGGCTCAGGATAGAAGCATTGTAACATGGGGTGAACTAGCTCAGGATAAGAGCAGTGTGACATGTGAACTGGCTCAGGATAGGAGCGTTGTAATATGGGGTGAACTAACTCGGGATATGAGCAATGTGACATGGGCTAAACTGGCTCAGGATAGGAGCAATTTGACATGGGGTGAACTGGCTCAGGATAGGAGCAATGTGACTTGGGATGAACTGGTTCAGGATAGGAGCAATGTGACATGGGGTGAACTGGTTCAGGATAGGAGCAATGTGACATTGGGTAAACTGGCTCAGGATAGGAGCAATGTGACATGGGGTGAACTGGTTCAGGATAGGAGCAATGTGACATGGGCTTAACTGGCTTAGGAGACGAGCTGTGTAACATGGGGTGAACTGGCTCAGGATAGGAGCAATGTGACATGGGTTGACTAACTCAGGATAGGAGCAATGTGACATGGGATGAACTGGCTCAGGATAGGAGCAATGTGACATAGGGTGAACTGACTCAGGATACGAGCATTGTAACATGAGGTGACTAACTCAGGATAGAAGCAATGTGACATGGGTGAACTGGCTCAGGATAGGAGCAATGTGACATGGGGTGAACTGACTCAGGATACGAGCATTGTAACATGAGGTGACTAACTCAGGATAGAAGCAATGTGACATGGGATGAACTGGCTCAGGATAGGAGCAATGTGACATGGGTGAACTGACTCAGGATACGAGCATTGTAACATGAGGTGACTAACTCAGGATAGAAGCAATGTGACATGGGGTGAACTGGCTCAGGATAGGAGCAACGTGACAGGTGAAATGGCTCAGGATAGGAGCAATGTGACATGGGGTGAACTGACTCAGGATAGGAGCAATGTGACAAGTGAAGTGGCTCAGGATAGTAGCATTGTAACATGGGGTGACTTGCTGAGGATAGGAGCAATGTGACATGGGGTGAACTGGTTCAGGATAGGAGCAATGTGACATGAGGTGAACTGGCTCAGGATAGGAGCAATATCATGGGGTGAACTGGCTTAGTACAGGAGCTATGTAACATGGAGTGGACTTTCAGGGCAGGAGCAATATTGTATGGCGTTAACACTTCCAGCATAGGAGCAGTGTAGTGTGAGGTGAAGTGGCCCGGGGCAAGAGCTGTGTGACATGGTGTAGTGTGACTCTGGATAGGGGCAATATGGCATGGCGTAAAGAATCTCAGTTTAGGAGCAATGTAAAATTGGTTATAATGGCTCAGAATAAGAGCAATATCATACTATGTGAACAACCCCAGCGTAGGAGCAATTAAGTTTGTAAGTACTATTTAGTTGGTTAGGTAGGGGGATAAATGCAGAAAATGATTTACACCTTATTATATGTATTCAGAATAATTTAGTTGTTTCTATTATGAGTAGACCTGCTTATTTGTCGCCAGATATATCTGAGTAAATTTTGGTAGAAAAATGCATTGTTTCTCTCTCTATTTAGTGGTGTTGGTTTTGTATTTATTGATTCTGTCAGTGGCTTGGACTGCATGGCGTCGGATGTAATATACCAGTGATTACTGAACTGGAACAAGTCTGGACCGTAGAGGTATTGGCCTCTTTGAGCTACTCTTTCATCGTTTGTATGGAATGACTCCGGAAAATCACGGAATTCTGCCAGAATGGTCTTTATTCCCGTTGACGTCAGGACCAGGAGCCTTCCGAATGCGGGGCAGAGGCTTTACCTTTGAAACAACTGTTGCATATCTTTCAACACATTTCTTTGGGAGCTGAGGAGAAGGTGGCCCTGTGTTGACGAAATTTTGTGTTGGTGGCGATGAAATTTATGGATTAGCAGTAACGTCACGCCAGAGTTTGTATGCTTAGGAGAGAAGCTCTTCGTCCGGTATGGTGGGTCTCAAGCCCCTCAATAAACAAACATGCTATGAATGTCAAATATATAACACATATAATATCCTTGGCCATGTCGTGTCGCCAATAATTCGTTGTTGAGTTTCTATTTGGCTGCATAAGGAACTTATCCTGTAAAGCACCAGCAAGGTTTTAAACCTAATAAAGACCCACAGACCTTCCTTGACTCTGTCAGTGTTTGTTCAGGGATATTCTGCACATAAGGACGTGCCCAAGAATTGAAAAGAAAATTGTGCCAAAAGGCGTACAAATATTTTCGTTTTAGGTTAAAATGATAAAAGTAATGTGTCTATTTGTAGTCTACTGTCCTTCCTTAAGGAAAAAAAGGAGGTTTCTGTTACGTCTGTGTGTGAGTCCACTTAGAGCTATTGAACACATCGAACGAACTGAAAGAATATTAGTATTTACGTTGCGCCACAGTGGTAAGTACAACGCAGTACGTTTTAGTTTACAGAATTAATTGGCGCTACGAATATGGCGGACGTTTCCGGAGCGACCCTAACGCAGTTTAATGTAGGATCATTAAGTTGTACATTATAATGGATTTTAGAAAATAGGCAATATTTTAAAGGTAATGTTTTGCGGAATATAACTCCATGTAACAAAGTCCTTGAGAAGTTGAAAGGTTCTCAGCTGGTCAAGGAATTCCATGCATTTTGTGGAATCCGAAGTTTCATTACCGCATTTACAGTGAACCACTGGAGATAGGGATGTAAAATTTGGCATGGAAATAGCATAAAACCTCACCAACAAACTTTATATGAGATAGTTAAAGTTAAGGACATGGTGACGAGTCGAATGATTTGACCGACATTTTTAACGTTGATAAAATATGCACGTAAATGGCCAAATTCTTCTCCGCTATAAAAAAGGTTCTTCTACTACCCTACTACTACTACTACTACTATACTACTACTACTAACTACTATATAATAATAATAATACCTATTAATACCTGCTACGTTTAACGTGATCTAGAATTGCGAACAATGACAAATTCTGAATTTAGTAGTACTGAGATGGTGGTGGCCTATACACGTACTGACAATGAGTCACATTGCAATTTACGTAGTATTATGCGTAAAATCACATGCTAAATAACACATTATGGTGTTATGTACAGCAAAAAGACACTGCGGATTAACAATAAGATTAGATTGTGCAATAGCGAAGATTGCTATACGGAACTCCCTGTTTACTGAGCAAAGCCTTAACGAAATATTGTTACAGTCCTGCTATTTATGGAAGACCGCGCTTTTGGCCTCGCTGGTAACTTTCTCGAGGTTACTCTCATGAATGTTCCTCAAAGGATCAGTTTTATGGTACTTGCGGAAGGGAAAAGTAACTTTGGGAACCACCAGCAGTAATAACAGTTTTCATACGCCGCATATATACAGAGTACAAGATTGTAGATAACCTACTAAGGGCGATAGTGGACGGAGTAGCAAA
Source organism: Reticulitermes speratus (assembly GCA_021186555.1). Classification (NCBI taxonomy): domain Eukaryota; kingdom Metazoa; phylum Arthropoda; class Insecta; order Blattodea; family Rhinotermitidae; genus Reticulitermes; species Reticulitermes speratus. Next base: position 29,499,079 of record JAJKFL010000003.1, on the reverse strand, counting down.
TCCTAAATGCTTCAGTGAGGTTTGTGGTAATATCAAAGATAAGAAATAACCTAATCACACTTCTTATTACGTCTGGTTTTATAAATTTTAAAAGCAGGACTATAAAAGCATACAGTTTTAATTTTAGAGACGCTTTTGACAGAAGGATTTTTAGGTGACGTTTTAAAATCTACGCTAATGTATTTAATAAAATACGACACATTTTAGTTACTGATTCTTACAAACACAAAAATAATTTATTTTCCTGTGTATATGTATGATTTCATTAAATATACATCTGTGACATTGAGTAGCCTTTGTTTAACTAACGCCGAGCACAGGGGACGTCGATGATGTTCCCTTGTGTTCGAAAGACCATTGTTGACTACCAGACTGCACGTTATCTTTATAAAGTTGTTATTAGTCGTTTTCGCCAGACCGTTGCAAAAAGAGGCTAATAGCCTCGTCATATCTGTCTCTCCGTCGTTCCATCCTTCCGTTAATCTGTTTTTCAGCATGGAACAGCATGACTCCTACCAAACACATTTTCGTGAAATTACGTATTTAGGATTTTTACTATGGTTTGCCCCCTACTTCGAGTTTGGTTAAAATCTGGCAAAAATAACAGACACTTCACATGAAGAGCGACATACTCGTACATTCATGACAACATCTTGCCTTGATGCGTCTTTGTAATTGAGGTAGACTGTAACGTACGAGATGAGGCCGAAGAAAACGCTAACTCTCTAAACATAACAACGGAAATAAGCACAAGAGGTACGAGATCTCGTCTTTTACGAGTTATTGATTGTGACCGATTGCCAATCTGTTGCTTGGATATGAATAAATTTTGTAGTGTGTCTTGCGTAAAAAGTGGAAAAGCACATTTAAGTACTCGAATTTTCAGTGATGTTCTGGAAAATAATCACGAATTTAAAATCTAGGGACACTAACATAGCGAACGTACAAGAAGTGATGCGGTCTGAGGAAATTTCCTAACATGTTTACTGTCTCAACAACGTGAGATGTATGTTTCGCTTATCTGTACATACTTTGTTCGGATTATTCTTCATCCATTGAATATGTGATATATTAATATATCCAATATGTTTCATATATGCGCAGGAACGCATGTACGTATTCATGTCAAGTGTCTGTTATTCTTGTTCGGTTCTAACAAAACTTGCATTTTACGGCACATTTACTAAGATTTCCCAGCTTAAAATTTCATGAGAGCCCGTTCTTCGGTTGCCGACGTGGTTTTCTGCGTACAGATGAATGGACGCAAGGAATTTACTAGGCGGTCCATAGGGTTTCGAAAGAGCGTAAAAGACACCGACTGTATATCTTACCGCAGAAGTTTGGTGAGGTATTGTTAAATTTGATCATAAAGTACCAATAAACAGGAGGTACGTAACTGGAGTTAATTATGTTAGGCTATACTCTCCTTGATGAGGCATGGGTCTGCGGACGATCGCTTGCTGGGATTGTGGGTTCGAATCCCGCTGGGCGCATGGATGTGTGTCTTTTGTGAGTGTTGTTTATTGTCAGCTAGAGGTCTCTGCGTCGGGCTGAACACTCGTCCAGAGGAGTCCTACCGAGTGTGGTATGTCTGAGTGTGATCGTGAAGCCTCGATCATGAGGAGGCCCTGGCCCACTAGGGGCTGTTGCGCCATGCAAAAAATACTCTTCATGATGACATTAAGAAGGGAGATCTAAAGCTAAATCGTGTGGAGACATAGAGGAAATTTTGGATTTGTTAAGCTTGTGGCGAATAAATTGTAGAAAACGATGCCAACAAAAGGTAAAGTTCACCCTATAGCCTGTCATGAAGGCACAGAGGGGGAGTAGATTTATAGCTCTACTCTTTCTTTAACCTCGGCGCTAGGTGGGGGTGGGTGGTTAACGTCACGTCCCGGCCACTTTACCCCCTGGCATGAGACCCGGTAGCCATTATACAGGAGGCTGGGTGAACCATGGGGCCGGTCTGGACGGGTGCGGAAAATCTTTCCGTCACCGGGGTTGGAACCCTGGACCATACAGCTCGTAGCGAGTCGCTATACCGACTACACTATCCCGGTCCACAACGATGCTAATAAATTGTTTAAATCTGTAAATTTTTTCAGTACTCACCGAAGGTAGTGTTAATGTAAGTAGGCAAACTGGTCATTGTGCAGCAGTGATTACGGAAGACACGCCGAGAACTGTGACTTAAAACAGATAATATGAAGTAACGGAATTAAAGTGTTGAAAAAATCGCTCACTGTAGAAAGAATTGCTTTACGTACCGTGTTGCTTTGATGTAACACGTTTATTGGGATTTTCAGTTGCCTTGCCACACTTTATAACCATTCACTGTCATGCGCCGCGTTGGTATTAGCGACTATCTACATTATCGAAGTTAACAGAGTTTCTATTGTCAACTGTGACCTATAGAATTGTTATTTGTGTTTATCTGTCGGAACTCTTTTGTAATTAAAATTTAAAATTAAGTATTAAAATTGGTTGCTCTTGGCCGTATTACAGTTTTTGCCACTTTGTTATAGTATTAATTGTGCGGAAGCTCTGTTCTTCTTCAGCCACTCTTCATACTGAATTTTTTCTCAGTAACCAACACGCTTTTTGTGTTCGCGGCAGTTAGCTGCAATTCACTCACATTGACTCATATTCTTGGGTTCCTTGTGCTGTCTCATCGCTCTTCATTTTTGATGCCGATGATGATAATTATTTATCATTTGTTACAGAAAATTGTGTGCAGTCTTACTTCATCTTTTGTTCTTCGGTAAATAAAAACTGGATTGCCTCTACAGGATGGAGAAAGTCTCACTTTTTGACGTGACTTTATAGTTCCATGTGTGGAAGGAAAAAAGTCAGAATACCCATGAATTATGATTGTCGTTATCATCATAATTATCACCATCATTATCAACAACAAGAAGGAAGAACAACAACAGTAACAATGTCAACTATATTCTTAGTTTTATCTTTTATTTATGGGCTTAGTAGTCGCGTTTTAAATTACACGCAATTTAGAATTCAGCTCGACGATATTCCTCACGTCCCTGTTTCTGTAATGCGTGCAATTCTGTACACAGGTTCATACAGTCGCGGATGGCACGCTTGCGCAAAGCTTACAGCGAGTTCACGGTCCCCCTATGTATCTCTCTGTACCACAGCTTCACTGGTTCGCCGTACGGCCAGTAGTTACTTACTGCTGTGACGTAATAACTTGCACAAAGTTTCGTGTTCCTTTTAACCACGTAACTTACGATTTACTCACCGCAAGGTATCCATAACTTTACAGAAGTTTTATTCGCGTTCACATAATTTAACGGCGTGTTTCATTTGTCATAGTTCTTCATCAGTTCGCTGCGCACCGCCTTCTTTTGAGATCCTTTACACACACTGACAAAATTTTTCTAGCTGATTGCTTCGCCATGGAAGGAACAGAAAATGTAAGTCACTAAACAACATACTTAACGCTCTTTCGGTGTTGCATGTTGCACTCTGTCTAGAAATTCAGAATTTGACTCGCTCTTTTCCTGCACTTATATTTATTATTATTATTGTTTATTTCTTCTAAGTAATTTTAATATTTCTAAAATTTGTTGTAAGTATGAACGAAGTACTTAATATAGTGCTACCCGCTTACCTCCAAAACTGTAGCTACTATGTGTCTGAATATTTAAGAAAATTTGTTAATTATATAGGGTTAATTAAACATGGGCAACAGTAAGCGAAAAATCCCCAAATAATAGCCGTGAAGGACGTAATAATAGTACCTTAAGATTTTAGTGCATTTTTTGTGTACTCTGTATACAGATTTTAAATTCAAATTAATGTTATTTCAGAAAGACGCGAGATTAATCATTTTAGCTCTATTTGCAAACAAATTGAAAATTAGTCGCAATGCAATCTCTCAATACGCACACACGCGATTTGTTGTAATTTCAATTTCACCTGAAGCCTGTGAATATTGTAAAATATATTACACTTCAAATGTCTCTGTACGCTAATTTTATGACCAAAGAATATTTGTATATTAGTTTTATGTTAATCTTGCTGTACTTCAGTGAATCTAATGACATTTTCTGCGCTTTGTTAGACACACGATACACTCTCACAACACGCACAACTCGCTGAAAATGTTACTGAAGTTAAAAACATATTCACTGTGCAAAATTAAGCCACGTTCATGTTAGCGCAGTTAAAAAAATAATATATAATATATATATATACACAACTCCATCTAGCAGAGTCCTTCCTAAGAAGCTAGCAGGTCCTCAGATAGTCAAGAATTTCCCGCATTTTATGGAATCCGAAAGTTTATTACAGCATTCACAAGCGCGTGCCAACTGTCCCTATCCTGAGCCAGATTAATCCAGTCCATGCCTCCTTAGCCCACTTATTGAAGATCCATTTAATACGAGTATTATCCTTTCATCTATGACTAGATCTTTCCCTCAGGTCTTTCCACCAATACCCTGTATGCATCTCTCATATCTCCCGCGAATGCCACATGGCCTGTCCATCTCATTCTTCTTGATTTGATCACCCGAATAATATTTGGTGCGGAGTACATATCATAAAGCTCCTCGTTATGTAGTCTTCACCACTCCACTGTTACTTCGTCCCTCTTAATCCCAAATATCTTCGTAAGCACGCCATTCTTGAACACCTTCAACACCCTCATGCTATATTATAATATATAGCATGAGCTATATAGCTATATATATATATATATATATAATAGGGTATTCGGTGACGATGTCATAATTTTAGGGTTAGATTCCTGACCTCATACCGAATCAGAAATATCATATTAACATCGGCCCGGTTAGCAACCGATAAAGAGCTACAGGACTTTGAAGCATGAATGAATAAGAAGACGTGGCAGGAAATCATACATAAGTTAGTGAAAGACATTGTTATATTTACTTCAAACGATGTTGCAGTGTTAGAGCGTCTTTACAACAAGTGTTCAAAATGACCACCTTTTGCCTCGGTATAGAGTCTGCCCCGTTTTAGCGCGCCTACAGAAATGGGCGGGTGCCCCATCATTTTGGCAGTACATCTGACGGCGTGTATGGAGAGGATTGTCTTCTAAGAGAGTGGGCTATTTACTTTCCAAAATGTTAGTGCAAATGTCACCTGTCTGCCGTTGTATGCATCCGCCATGCAGCCTGCTAATACTCACCGCCAAGCTCAAATTTCAAAGTCCCATAACTTTGTCACGGGTGCGAATCTGACCGATGTTGAGATGACGTTTTTGACTCGGTATGATATCAGGAACCTAATCGTGTAATTATGACATGAAGTCACCGGCCACACGATATAATGTACATACGTTGTGATCACTGACAAACAGCAGACAGAATATTGGGCTGTAGTTAATTAGTAGATATTTATGGGACATATATTGCTTTTTTGTACACAAACTCGCAGTAAACTGAAAACAAGAATTTTAGCTGTTAGTAAATAGTGAAGTGTTATAAAGGTGGAGCTCATTATGATAGTTGGGTATGTACACTCGGTGACAGCACCACGGCAATTTGCGTGAAGTTCAAATTTCTCTGGATTGTGACGCTATGTCGGCTGGTAAACTGTTACCGATATTTTTAAGTATAAATATTTACCAGTCGGCACAGCGTCACATTCTAGAACACTTGGATCTTCAGTAACACCGCTGTGAGGCGTGAAATTTCGCGTTAATTTACCTCATTATTTTTATAACGTTTTATTATTTTACCACGAAGATATGTACATTCCTTTTAAAAAATCAAAACCATAACATGACCGGGATTACAAAGTTAAATAACGTTAGAGATGAAAAAGGTTTTGCCTGAAATAATGCTTGTAATTTTCTGTACTGGAACGACATTCAAAATGCTGTTTATTATGCAAGAGCTGGCCGTCCCATGTTTCCAGTAGGTTTACGAATTTGGCTCCAAGTTTGACGTACATTTCATAGAATTCTTCAGCCACTGACAGATAATTTTTTGCATTTTTTCAACTTAGGTGTAATGAAATGTGTGTGTCTGTATGCACGTAAGGAACGCGTGTAAGATACCGTCAGTCGACTACCTGCAGTTTTTTTTTAACTATTTCGAATAGTGGGAAGTTTTATGGAAAAGTTATTTTTGGACGTAAAATGTTGATTGGCGTTTCTTTACAACTTTTCCCAAACATATTTCACTCTGATAAATATTTAGGCATTTACAATCGGGATGCGCGCAGAAACATGTGCAGGAAACGTTCACACTGTCCGTTATGTTTGTCCAATTTTAACAAAAATTAAATTTGTCGATAACATTTGCGGAAGTTTCTTAATAATAAATTTTATGAAAAATCCATACAGCCGGGCTGCTGTTATACGCGCACAGACAAAGGGACAGAGAGATATGACAACGCTAAGCGACACATTTTTGCGAAACTTTGTGGCGAATGGGCTAAAGTACTTAAGTAGATTTACTCGTACAAAAGAAGCGCCTCAAATTCAGTTTGGATAATAACCATACCAACAACAAGTACGGATTTTTTTTTGCTGCAGTAACCACTGATATTTCGATGTGCACACAAAATATTGCTGCTTGGAAAAAGCGGAATAAAATGGAAAACCGCGGATACTTGAAATTCATCGGTGGAAAATCGCGGTTGATCAAATAGGCTATCGATCGGAAATGTAGTCAAGGACAATTAAAGTGAAATATCTCTTGCGTATCACAAAAAGGATTAGTGCTTTAAATGAATTGTCAGCTGTACCCTGTAAATTGAAATTATTCTAGTTACTGTAAGCAAATTTTTCGATCTGACAGCTCTGATGTGAAGACCCCTCTGATTCACTGCCAGCACTCACAAAGTGAATGACAAATGCAGTCACGAGCTGGATTTTGAAGGAAAGCCAACCTTTCAGAGCAACTCATGCTGCTGGTCCCTGTTCACTGGTAACAACTCCCTAACATCCTGAGAGTTTCCAACAAAAACTGGATCTTACCTGCATATAATACTTATTAAATCCAAATATCCGAAAAAATTGTCATGATCGTGGTGGGAAGAACACTTTTACGCACTGAATTAGTTTGAAACAGCAAAAGAATTCAAGAAGTGTAAGAGGGACGGGGCAGTAACACACAGAGTAAGATGGAATCTCTTTAAGAATCTTATTTACAAAACATAGATGTAGGCGTAGATGGGAGGATAACGTTCGAATTCATTCGTATAATAAAGAAATGAGATGTGAAAATATAGATTGAATTTGTCCTGTTCAGAATAGGGACTATAGGCAGGTTCTTTTGAACACAATAACAAGACGTCAAGTTCAGTCAGAGAAGAGGACTTTAATGTCTAATTGAGCGACTATTACATTGTCCATTGAACTGGTTAGACTAAGTACCGATAAAGCCCGAATTTTTATGTTCTGAAAACCAAACATTAAATTTTAAATTTATTTATTGATTTTATGCTTACTAATGATTCTACTTTTTGAATGTCATAAAGTAGAATATTGGGGCAATTGTGATTGGTGAAAATGAAGGCTGTTGAGGGAAGCAGTGTAAACCTATTTTAAAGAACTACAGAAGCATTTGGCTGGAGTAACTGTGGGAAATCACAGAACATTTCGCGAATCAGGATATTCGGTGTTATGGGGCTGAGATTATAAACCCAGAACCTCCGGAATAGGAAGTAGAACTGTCTGCCGATCGGGCGCCCCTTTCGGTGTCATTTCGGTTTAAATATGGGCAGTAATAACATGGACTTCCATTGTCTATAAATCAGTTGGAATAAAGACAGCTTAGTAAAACGCTCCTACTCGTTGGCAACACATCAAGAAAGCCCTCACACTCCCTTCACACCCGCTAACGCTGTAAAGGTTTTCGTTCTTTGTTGTTACCAGACTGTGGTCAATATGTGATCATGTGACATTTCGTGATTAACAGTCTTCAGGAATATTAAACTTCGAGGAGACACATTTGTAGAAGGCGAGGAAGTTAGAATAAATTATTCATTTGTCATTCGATGGTACATTACTCATAAGTTACTGATAACTCAACTTGGTAAGATGAGAAATAATAGACACGCCTGAAGATTTTGAATGAAATATCACTTGTGCTGGAAAATTCGAAATCTATAGCGACGCCAGAATTCGGTGATGCGCTCAGAGGTAAAGGGAAACCAGCAGTTACTAGGTTTGCTCTTATCTGATCTGATTTTTTGACGTCTTATGCAGGCAGGAATAAATTAATACTTCAAATACGGTGCAAGATGAAAACGCTGCTTCCGGTGGCAGCTCAATTTATGTACAGAGTGCGGACTTGGCTGATCTTTCAGCAGCCTGTCTAATGCAGAATTTGTATAGAGTCGAATGAATTCAGGAGGTGATTGCTTGCGGCGAATCGAAAAACATAGGCGATAAAATGACCTTGTAAGGCACTGACATTTGTGAGAAGAATACACGAGAATTTTAAGACGGGATTTGCCGATGCTTTGACTGTGCAACTGTGACGTCAGAAGACACTTAACTTTCAAGTGTACCACTTAATGTGTCCGCATCTTCTATTTGCACTAACCTCAAAATACACATTTTACGTGTAAAACTGACAGTTTACATCGTAAAATTGGCCTGTAAAACTTTAACCGCGTATTTTGCGCCTGCGCCATTTTAGCATCATTGCCCAACATCCTGTCTGATTCCTTTCCTTCCCAGCCTGTTGAATCTCACACGGCTCAGTGCGAAAAATATCAACTTTATCGTAAAAGGCTTTTATAAATTTGTAAACTGAACAGTTCCTTCAAATATACATTACTCAGATGAATCACAATTTTCTTTGTAAGAAACCCAGACGTGTATCGAAAACTTCCTGTATATTGGACATGAAGTCTGCTCGAAACGTTTCTCGCGCTCCGATGAATATTTAACAAGTTAACGCTCGAGATGTGAGGAGTAAGGTGTGTACATCTTCATGCAGAATTTCTGTTATTGTTGTCCAGTATCATCCAAAAGTGGCACGTAATAATTAAGTTCTGTAAACTCCTCAATATCAAATATCTTTAGCTTGCACATCCTGTTGTGACACACAAATTGAATTAATAAATAGAACCATCGACAGCAACTCAATTTTTTCCAGTTATTTAATATTCAATACTACATGTTTCGGCCTGCGTGGCCATAATCAGGCATTAATTAATTAACTAACAACTAACTAACTCAATGGAACAGAGTCCTTCTTGAGAAGCTAACAGGTCCTCAGCTAGTCAAGAAATTCCCCACATTTTGTGGAACCAGAAGGTTCATTACCACATTCACAAGAGCCCGCCACCTGTCCCTATCCTGAGCCATATCAGTCATCATTAGGTATTACAAAACATAAAACGCTTTGAAGAAGGTTAATCGCAACAGTTAAAAATGGAATGAGATCTCATTCCAATTTTAACTGTTGCAACCAATGTTCCTCAAACCGTTTTATAATTGGTAATACCTGATTATGGCCACTGGCCACGCAGACCGAAACGTGTAGTATTGAATATTAAATAACTGGAACAAAATTGAGTTGTGATTGACGATTCTATTTATTAATTTAATTTTTATGAATATTAGTAACTGGTTCTAGAGTTACATGCATTCAAACTGATAGCCGGACAGAGTAATTTTAATTAGCGTTACATAGGGCCGTGCCTGCAATTAGCGTTGCTGTTCACGTCATATGAATCTCCTGTCATGACTGTTTGAAGACTGGAGCTGGGTATAGGTTGTGTTTGTTTAGCTTGCAGCTGAACTCACAACTGTATAGAGTTTACCATTTCGCTTGTTTAAACTGATAGGTATTTACATGTGGATTCGATGCTTCTTTGATTAAATCAGTGTGCCAGCTTGTTTATTCAGTGCAAATTGAAAGGCCGGCAGTATGTGGCGTCTCACTATAGATGTGCTCCCAGTCCGTTCGCAGTACAGTGATTAGTACCTTTCTAGGAAAATATGGCAGGTAAATGGCTCCTGGAAGTTTTCATTAACGTGATAGCGATACGGTAACGCGGCTGTATAAAAGTATACCTCTGCACAAACCTGTCTGCATACCTTTACGTTATCTCCGGATTGTTACGGGCTGGACGGTCCGGAGACAGAATCCCTTTGGGGGCGAGATTTTCGTACCCGTCCAGACCGGCCCTGGGGCCCACCAGCCTCCTGTATAATGGGTACCGGGTCTCTTTCCCGGAGGTAAAGCGGCCAGGGCGTGGCGTTGACCACTCATCCTCATCTATCACCGAGGTTAAAGAAAGAGTAGTGCTATACTTCTGCTCCCCCTCTGAGTCTTCATGGTCTGTTAAAGGATGCATTTTACCTGCACTTGTGCCTCCTTCAAGGCAGCCTAATTTTGCACCAAAGCACTTATAAAGGGAGAATGACTGCAGTCATGCTTGAAGGAGCATAGTTTCGGAATGTGAAGTGCTGGATGTATATGAAAGTCCGAGGGATTGGCAGAGAAAGTTAGTGATGTTAATAAATACAGAATTCAAGTTATTTTTATAGGTTTATAATAAACATCATCGTAGACTAGGCACTGTTAAGCTAACTCGCCTGTTCCTATAGGTTAGCTGGCCTCTACATTCTTTCGTCGGCTCCAAAAACGGCAATTCCATACGTCCACATGGCCAGTTCAACATCTGTTTTGTTATTCCGTTTTTCTTCTGCATTTAAATCTTGGAAAACGTTAGATTAATAGGAGGTACTTGGAACGTATAATTTCTTCTGACATCAAAAACCAAGACCAACTAGATGCACGGTGAAAACAATATTAAATTCTTCTGACATCTTTATTCGTTAGAGATCTTTTCTCCTATTACACAGTAAGGCTATAGGTGACAGACACCTGGGTTCTGCAGTTACATGTCTTTTTTGTGTCCCCCGCTTTAAGGTCCAGGCCTAAAAGCCATATTTCAAAGTTTCCCTTTTCTGACTTATTTGTATTAATATTTTTCTTTATGGTAACACTTTTCGAAATGGCTTTTAATAATATAATTTATGTTACTTTGTGACATTACTTGTATTTCTGGATATAATATGTGGTCTGAAAAAATGTGTCTCTTTTGGAATATTAAAATAGGACATTGCTATATTATTTGATTTTGTTGACATTTTCTCAAAACACGCGTTATAAGTGAACGTGTGGTATAAAATAAATGCAACTAGAAATCACTTCCTATTGGTCGGAAAATCTGGTAAAGTTTTGCAGAAATATGTATTTTCTTGATCACCGGCAGGATTATTGATCCTAACGCGTTTTATCCTCTGAGGTCAGCCCATCAGAAATAATGTCGTTCTGCTTTCAATCGCTCTTTAGTTTTACGGAAGTAAGATCTGAGATAATGTGTGACATCACATTGAAGGAGCAGTTATCAGAATTCCTGCAATACCAGATGCTTTCTGGCATGATTAGTATGCCGCATGTGAGCATACGAGGGCACTGACAGTCATTAAATTGCTCTCGTGCGTTAGGGAAACTCAAAAAAGCCTTTACAAGAATTCCCGTCTAGTGTGGAACTAGCCTGCACTATGCGGAATTCTGCGCAGAGGCTTACCGAATTCAATCTCAAATGTAAATTTTAAAATTCTAATTAATTTTGAGTATAATTAACAAAAATGAAAACACTGAAATTGGAGAACGAACATTTTAAAATTGCGTTATTTTCAAATTTAAATGCCTCATTTCTTTTTCTTCATTGCTGATGTATTGAGGGACAATTACGAGTAAAACCCATTTCTCAGTATTATTTCTTATGTTATTCCATGGATTCAAATCTTGTTGAAGACATTTCTCTCAAACAATTTGAACTTCTTTATGTTAACGAGCTTCTCATGTACATTCCCGTGTTATACGATATATATTAAAATTGTTCATACCATACAATTTGGAAATTTTGAACACGTTTTCTATGTGGTGTGATATAATTTAAATTAAAAAAATTCAATTGGAGTTTATTTTGATTACAATACAAATAACAAAGTATTTTCTTCAAAAAGCTTATTATCACGTCACTATCATAAATTTTCTTTTATATATTGAATGTATTTATTCCAACAAAAATAAATATAAACGAAAGCCAGCAGTCGATGTTTTTAGGTTATACTACATTCAAAGAACATTAATGCGCTGTGGGCCTACAGTCAAGAAATCCTGGGAGAAGTATCTGCATATGGAAATGAGGAAGCGATGCAACATGAGCTGAGGCATCATCTAGACCATAACGTACTGCACACATCGACCAAGCTGTCTCTGTCAGCTTAGGGAATTTCGGTACCATGCACGAGTTTATAAACATTATGCTAGTTGCATGGATGCTGCGGAACGGGGAAGCGTGGTGATCGTGCGTTTCATTTCGAAATCAACTGCTGTTGTGAAGTTGCATGAAGACGACATTCTGCTTTTCTTTGTTTAATAATAATAATAATAATAATAATATCACCATATAAGTGGAGAATGTGAAGAGTAAATTCAGTAATATTTTACTGTTTGAAAAGGTTGAGAGACTCTTACGTTTAGTGGATGTAGCAGTTACACTTATCAACCTTGTGGTCGGGGACAAGGTAAACGCACCGTCTGTGAAGCATGCGAGGGATTTGCAGTGCATACATTTTTTTTCAATGGCTTTACAACCCCTTGGGGGCCTAGACCGCCTCATTGCTCGAGGCTTCACGATCACACTTGAGACACACCACACTCGGTAGGACTCCTCTGGACGAGGGATCAGCCCGTTGCAGAGATCTCTATCTGACAACACATAACGCTCAAAAGAGACAGACATCCATGCCCCCGGCGGGATTCGAAACCACAATCCCAGTAAGCGAGCGGCCGCAGACCCACGCCTTAGACCGCACGGCCACTGGGATCGGCGCAGTGCTTACATACGAAAACCAATAACAGTTTCCGCGCTTACTAATACGCTACGCGACCGGCAAGCAGCCTTTCACGCTAAGGTAAGAAAGTGTGATAATGGAGACTTTGATGATAAGTAATCTCCACTTAGTAAATGATGTACCCATGATATATGTGAATTCACTTATAATTGTAATTACAGTTTCTGAGAAAAAATAGGAGGCATTACTTTCGTACCGCTCCTCGGTACGTGTGAGGTGTGACTCTTTGTGGTGGTAAGAATTGACAAGGTGTATATTGTTAGAAGCTTACAAAATGAAGACAGCAGGTTTTCCCGAAATGACAGTACACTTCTACCAAATTTAAGGCGCCACATCTCAGTAGCCCCTAAGCTTAATGCTGCCATACGTGCCGATAGTTCTCTTGATTGTTTTCAGTGAGGTCAATGATGGAAAAAATGCCTTTACCTCTTCATTTGGAGTACTTATAGAACAACAATAAAATAATTTGCGTGCGAGAATATGTGACGTCTCTTGCCCAGGTTGCTGGCAAGATCACGTAAGAGTTGTACAAACACACCTCTATTTTTAATCAAAGATTTGAATTGTGTCTTGGGGGCCATATTGATGATCTTAGTGGAATATCACGAAGATTAGGCTGCAGTAACATTTCTCTGACTAATTGACTGAATGACTAAAAGAACACTACTACATACCTTTTCGAAATATGAGGTTCTGGGGGCGGCGGTTGTCTAGATTTAAGTGTTCTGGAGGGTTAAGCTGTTTTTGGATAAATAGCTGCCAACGTTTCAAAGGATCGTATTAACTTCATATTCAGGGCCAAGCAGTCAACTGCAATTTATATAACAATCCTAACTTATTTTTGCAGTCTTTATGGGGGGATTATGTTTCAATCAAATCCTAATTTAGTCAAGTCTGAATATTCGTATCTTCACTAGCATTTGTGTCCAGCAGTTTTCATTTTTATTGCAGGACCATAGATGTTTTTCTATGAAACATAAAAATTCTATATATTGGATTAAAATGAATACTAGAATAATGCTGGATCAATTCTTCATGCGATATCAGTTATTTATTCTCGTACAAATCGCCTTGTATTCATGTATTCGCACGCAGGTCAATGTAGTCTTTTACGGTTTTTCCGCAAACTGTCTATGCCAATTCTTTTTCGCAACCAGCTCGCCGTAGTCTCCTGTATTTTCTCCTCAGAAGTTCTGTGTGCATTCCTTTTGACACACAGGTCACTATGGCCTCCCATATTTTACTATTATAACAAAGCCTAATGCTCTGTATAAATTACGAACTTGACTTTGGCTTCGGGAATTATCTACTTGCCTAGAGTGATGGGGCTGCTTCTACTGCTTAACAATTTTATAGTGCAGTGGTCACTGTGTATACTGCTTGTTTTAACACAAAATTTGACCCACAAAATTTATTTAGACTATGCGCTTCCTTTGTTCACAAAACAATAATAATTTCCCGAAATATTAAACATGCGATCTTAGGGAAGAAACTGTGGTGGGTTATTGTCAATGTGAAGAAGATCTTTAAAATTAGTCATTATATATGTACATGTATATAAAGGCTTCAATTACATATATATATTCATATTCATATATACATATTCGCAATCCTCTCTTTAAAACCTTTTATATGAGCGAGACACTGGAACATGTCGCTTTGAAGCATAAGCGTGTTATAAAAACTTCTTGGCTTCTAATTAAAGACCGTAAAAGAAAATACAGCAGTTGTTCTGGATTGTGTAAAGTCGTTTGAATTTTAGTGTCGTTTTTGAAAACTCAATGGATATCTGCAAATAAAACCATAAAAAAATCTGTCCTCTTCTTCATGTGACGTTACTTTCGGTAAACCTGAGCGTCTTGTAATGTAGCAGTTGCAGTATTTACCTTTTGCGTCGTGACTGTGTTGGTGTTGAAATGCTTAGGCAGTCTACTAGTCTACCAATTGCGTCGTGACTGTGTTGGTGTTGCAATGCTTGGGCAGTCTACTAGACCACGATATTTGTTGTAACCTGTTAATGGAAAACCCACGTGTACGCTTAAAATGCTTTCTTTGTGATTTTGCGACCATACCGTCCTTGGCATTCACTCTTTGCAAAATTTATTGTTTATTCTCTGATGTTTATTGTAGCTACTGTTTTTTTCCTGAGGTCTTTCAGTGTCTCATTTATTAATCAGTTTATAACTCACAGACATATCTGTGCCTTCCATTTCTTTCCATTTATTTCTCAAGACTATTACTCTGTTATTTACGTTAACATTTTGGTAGTTACCCACTGACGTCACAGCTATTTTTATGATAAGTCCTGCTAAGTCTACACTTCTGAAAAGAACCACTTCCCTTGATTGGGAAAATTCAGCATATATATTTATTTTTATTTTCGAAGATTAATTCAGTGGAATACACTATACCAACTTCGTTTTAATACATTTTAGTAGTTTACCATCATTAAATTCTCAATCCATTGTTATTTATTTTTCTTCAAATTTTTTTAAAATTAGGCGGTTTGGTGTGTTGCAATTTAAACCTAAGTTCTGAAAGCACGCATGAATTTCCAAAATATTTCAGGGGATTACTTAAACAAGGGACCAGTCAGTCCATCGCAAGGCTTCTATCCACAAAGGACAGGACAAACACAGATGAAAAATGTGGACATATATCCATGCCTCCCTCCCCCCCCCCCCCCACAACACACTAGGATTTGAAACTGCGTTCCCAATATTCTTGTAGTCGAACACAACTTTCCCACTTTCTTTTTTCATTCCACTTCTTCATCAAATATAGACCTGACGGATAGCAGGAATGGTCCTTGAAATAAAACATATCGCTGGCATAAAATGGGCGTGGTTACCTTCATAATAATTAACTCCTGACTTTATACACATATTTCAACCTCTGCCTTCCCCGGGAATGTTTGTGGCACAGTCTACTACAAGTTCTTTAAGTGCTATCGTCGTCATATTGATCTGAATATTTTCAAGGATTCGGAAGCCGTTTGAAAAACGTTCATACTTGGGGAACACGAAAGAGCCATACTGGGGCAAGCGAGGCCACAGCGTTGAATACTTAAACATTGACACTATTTTGCTCTTTGGTCGAACACGCCTTAGCAAAGATGCTGTAGGAGAAGGTGCATTGTTACCATGCAAAATCCGCTTGTCCTGCCAAACGTTGGGCCCCCATTGTCGAACTGACTTGGGCTAACGTTCGGAAATATGGAAGATGTTTTGGAGAAGCAAATTTGTTTTAGGTGATCACTTCGACATCGATAAAAGAGATATAGCATGTGTCTGACTTGGTTATGAAATTCGAGCTTCCGTATGCCTCAAAAGCTGGAAGTTTTTATATGGTGATTTTAGTTGTTACTGTTTCTGGGGCATGAAAGAGCAAGTTTTAAACGTATAAAAGTTTCCAAATACAAATAGAATTTGTATTTTATTTTATTAATTTTTTTGATAGGACATGGAAATTTAGAAGTCCCTGTGGTAAATGCAACAACATATACCGAAACTAGTACGCTCTAAATTTGGTCACGGTTCCTGCATAATTAACTCTACATTGCACGTAAGTATAGAACTTGGCACCAGTTCTCATGGAATGCATTTCCGTAGAGCTCTGTATTCTGACCCCATTATAGGGCTGTTTTTTAAATTTTTTTGCTCGCTGCTTTGTCTCTTTTAAGAAAGTGGTTGTTTTACCAAGAAAAATCAATGACCTGCAGTAAGTTGGAGTGATGCCACTGGCCGACTGAATTGGAATTACTTCAGTTTTAATTGTGATTTGTTTCTGTTTTTTTTGGAGAGAGTCGGCTGCCGAGTCGCAGTCCGTTTACCTCATTTTATTTCTCCATAACTGGAAATAAATGAGTAATAACCGAAAGCAAGCATTAAGCTTTATTATAAGACATCTAATTTTCCTTCCCGACAGAAATTCTAAACACTCTTTTTCTGAGTTTTTCACACGTAAGTGAGGAACGCCTTGAATATGCGGCAACATCTCCGACACTGGTGTTCGCCACAAGCGCTACTTTAAAGGACATTTCACTTTCAAATGCAAGTTACGGTGTAAATGGAATTGTTACTGTGATATAGAACTGTAATTTAAAATTAGATACAACAAGCTAGACCTTACTGTCTTACAATAATATGTTACTGACGTGTGGAACTCTGTTAGTAGTGAGCGCGGAACCAGTTTGATTGTTTTTAGTGTCTCCAGTTTGATTGTTTTCAGTGTCTCGCGTAAAGAGGTTGATGATGCTGGATGGCCGTGCAGTCTGAGATAAACTCTAATAAATAAAACTCCGATATTGTGAGGCTTCATCCTCTGGCCGTCGATATTGTATTTTTATTCTTTCAGGTATCTAAGGCTGCGTTATTCTTTTAAAATACTATTTTCACTATACGTGCCGCCTGATTTATGACTAAATAGAATTCGAATTTTGCCCTCACAGTGTTATCTGTATGTTTAGTATGGTTCTCTGAATGGACAGCGAGCTTTCCGAAAAATAATTACATTGAAAATAGATTGGAAAGCTGTAGTCTACTTCAGTCGATTACACATACCTTCGACGTGCACTGTTTGACATTTTACCTAATCGACTCGTTCTTATTTATATTTGTTGCATACAAAGCTTCTTGTTGCAAAGCTGATCACTGTACATAAATTACATTGCATAATCAGAAAATATATGGCCTATCGTTTAGGTATTTAAATTAATAACTACACAAATTTTCAATAAAATTTCTGGATTTTAGTGGAATCTTTATTTAATCCTACATTTTTTGAAATTCTGTCATTGTTTTAAAAGATAAATCGTCCGAAATGACGACCTTCCATATTTTGCGCTTATACGTATGATAAACCTTAGGCACAGGAAGTGAACAAATTACCTTTATTGTTAATTAATTCCTATAAGAGAGACAAGTGTTCAAATCTAAAACAATATTCTTATTCACTCCAACTTTACTTCGCTCTCTAAGCGTTCGCTTTATTTGTTCTACACAATATTATAATGAAAACATTTGAAAAGATCTGTACAGCACACAGGACAGCTAATCCCTGTTCTGCGTCATATTAGGTTTCTGTGAATGTTAATAGTGTAGCAACCTCAGCATGTACTCATATGTTGGTGTTAGAGTGCTGCATGCATTAGAGACGCTGCTATTCCCCATGTCATGGTAACACCTGATGACACGGTTGATTATGTCAAGACCTACAGTTTTTTATATTGTAACCCCGTCTATAAACTTGGCCGTGAATTCAGTCTTAGTTTGACTAGTGCAAGAGGAAGAAGCAAACACGCCGAGATACACAACCACGACAGTTAAGTCCAATTATTTGTTAAATGAATATGCTATAAAACATGACTCTAAATTGAAAATATCAATAAATTAAAATATATTTAAGATATATATATATAAAACGTAAGTGATTTATAAGGGGCAAACTTACATAATTTATAAAAATTAAAAGAAAAACATGTATAAATAACTTTGTTTCTCAGAATTTTTAAACTTTCTATCTATACAGAATATTTATTTAAAAATACAGTGGGTAGAAAAAGAATTATTAAAATACTTATGGTCAAAATGCACGTCCTGAGATCATAATAGGGCCATAACACAAGTAAAGATAAAAAACGTAAATAACAAATGTTACTTTATTATTACTAAAATCAACTATCTGCACACATTTATTTATATACCTTATTCATACCTTAATATTTATTATATTTGTTATTTTCCAGAACTTTGGGCTTATACTCCCTCGGCAAACAGTATAAAAACAAAACTATCCTACTTACCTCTTGAAATACCTACACACTTTTAACCAAAATGTTTTTAACTTATTTCAACATAATCTTAATCATTTGGCTTCTGAGACCTCAAGGCTTCTGAATTAAAAACACAAATAGAATATATGCGAGAATTAATTCTTTTTACCAGCGCATTCGATGTTGCTTTGTACAGGACGTTCAATCTTAAAATGGAACCCAGACGCAGGGCCAGCTTAACGGCCTTATATTTACTCATATCTATAACTAGCCGCATGCTTGAGTAGGTGTTGGAAATGACCTCCTTTAACTCTCAGACATGCTTGGTTTCGAAGTAACTGAAACACCTGTAAAACCTTAATCCATATTTCCCGGACACTTTTAATATTATTCATTCCGTGTTTTGTGCTGCCAGTTATTTATATACACCGATATATGCACACAAAAGAACTATATGTAGTACATAAACTTCAACCCCCTACATTTTTCAGCGATAAAGCGCCATCCTCAGGGAGATGTCAATAAAAAGGAAATATATATTATTATGTGAGGTATATGTATTAATCTTTTATATTTCGTTTGTGTTGAGGTCTCCCTGAGGATGGTGATTTATAGTTGATATAGGAAGGGTTTGAAGTTTATGTATAACGTTTAATTCTATTTTGTACGTATGGTGGTGTATATAAATTATTCCTAGACATTTTTCATGCGATTTCTTCCTTACATAGGTTTCAAAATAAAAATTTTCTGTATTAAAGTGTACGGCATACTCACAAATAAAGGAAATGTACTTTAAACTGTGTTTCGTCTTCTGTTATAGACAGAAAGTGAAACTGAACTGTTTGACAGTAGATGCAATGTACTCTTACAGTACAGGCGACGGTTAGACTGGCAATGTGTGAATCATCCTGTTGCTGTTAGACTTGCTGCGCACTATCGGGAATTTCTAGGTAAGAACTTCTGACACTAATAATCTGTTCACCAGTATTAAGCCTGTCTTGAGAGGACACTTTCATCACCTGCTCTAACATGGGGTAATTTATATGATTATATATATATGTTATATATATATATATATATATGTGCGGAAATATAAGGTCATTAAGCTTGCCATGCGTCTGGATTCAGTCTTCAGTTTAACTTCCTGTGTTTTACTGTATTTTAAAAGAGTAACTCAGTGGTATCACAGCCTGAAAATCGAACACTTCTAATACCAAATTTTAGAATCTATAAATACCTGGAACTGATCAATTCAACAGGTAGAAATTTGTACTACCAGTGAACCTTCTGTCTCGGGTTTAAGAATATTCCTAAATCGTAGCTGTGTTACGTTGCGTTATATTGTTATTCTGTATATACCATTTGCACTAAATCACAGCTGGATTATTTCAGTGCATTAGAACCGTGAAAGTACGCAGAACTTCAGGCACTTTGATAAAACTTTCACTTTACTTCACACGTGAGATCCTAAGTATTTCAACACGAAACTTCCAAAGTTTCAAAGTGGAATATATATATATATATATATATATATATATATATTTGTGTGTGTGTGTGTTTGTGTATCTGAAACGAAAAGTCCCTTCATATTTCTGTCAGATGGGTATGGTTTATTAGAACAATGGAAATTGCGGTATTTATGAAATGTATAACTAGTTCGGACGCCGAAGCCGTAGTCTCGTATGAACAATAGGTTCCTTAAAATTTATTTCCCAATTCAAATAGCCTACTTTGGATCTCTGTTAAAAAATATGTCGACTTCCACAAGGAATTTTCGCAATCGGTAGAGCACGGGAATTATCGTGTCTCGATTTTCCTTTACGAAATGAATCGCCCATTTGTTTATGTCATAGTGACGTCACCGCAGCAATATTCATTCCTCTGTCTATCAGCTCTTACACCGCACTGTCCAGAAGTAATTACAACATGAAGCACTCAAAGAATTCTAAATTGCTAAAGTGTACTGTAAGTACATTCTGCATCCCACAATACACAGAAGTGGGCAGATGACACCTCTTGTGTGCTATAGAGCACGCCGTGGCAAACGCGACCGCAAATGAGCGAAGGACCTATAATGCTATATATGAGGGTTAGCACAATAATTCTTCCTCGAACAAGCGAAACCGCGAAAGAGGAGCGTCTGCTGTGTTATTGCATGTTACGTATTGATATTAGTAAACAACTCTTTTTTTCTTTAGATTTACATATTTAGCCTTAATATTTATATATTACATGTATATGCAAATTTAATTGTTATGAACGAAACCAATACCCCATGTGATGATGCAGGGTAATGCTTCTGAGATATCACGCCGTGTAATTTGATGGACAGATACCAACGTTTCTAAGAAACATTCTTCCATTTTCAACATAGAAGAAGAAGCAGGGCGAATTCTGCGCTAAAGATGAAGGCAGAATGTTCCTTCGAAACGTTGGTACCTACTAACAAAACAGATGAACGTATATTCCAGAAGACAACGCAGCTTCAATTCCTTAAAAGTTAGACTTAGAACTCGCTGAGAGCTGAGATTCTGCGTCATCAGGCTTTCATTTCCTCCACGGTCCAGCCTTTGTTCTATTTGGGTAGGGCAATCTTTAATCCTTCTTGATGGTTTTTTAATCTCTTCCTTAGCCTCGCATTAAAAAATGGCGTAGTTGTAGATTTGAGTGGATCATGAATGTCTGGTTAAAAATAACTTTGGTGATTTATCTTCATTCATCATTGACACTGACTGAATTTGGAATTCTGTTGAAAAATCTAAAGAACTTACTTCGCCCTTGTAACTATCTCTGGAAAGTTAAGAGTAAAATTCTTATCCATACTATTATCGTTTAACTTAATGCACGTGTAATTCACAGAATAGAGACAGGGTCAGTGTTTGGACTGGAATGTCAGTGTGATACAGAGACGGAAGCTGCCTTCCATCAGACCACCAAATTAAGATAAATAAACACACAAATATATTTGTCTATTTAATATATAATAATATAATATTAGATATTATATTATAATTTTCCCAGTTCATATTCCAATTCATGCTGTCAATGAATTGGCAAAATTGTAAGGAAAAATTATTTCAGACTGTGCATAATGCGAAAAGCTTTGCAATAGTACATTAATTTTGGACTCATTCAATAGAAGTTTTGTTTTGGAATGAAATTTGTCGATTCGATCTTGTCCTCTCTCATATGATAATAAATATTAATACGGTTACAGATGAGACTGTCGACCCGATTTACCCGATGCGTTCTGGTCAATGGCAGATAATATATTGAGCGTTATCTCTGATTTCGTTTATAAGTCCTCCGGCCTTTAATTGCACTGTTTGCTTTCCAATTCAATTGAATTGTTTGTACTGTTGTCTGGGTACCCAACCAGGTTGTTTTCAGTAACACCTGTGCCAATATTGTCGGCAAAACTGAAAGGAGAAATATTTGAAAAATCTAGATAGTGTGAATAGTTGCACAAACATTCATTGTTGTGTTATAGTCACTAGCAAATAATGACTGTAGTCACTGCTTTTGTTCTGAGTATCTGCAGTTTTCACATACACTGTACAGTGGCAAAGACAGCTCACTTTCAACAGTTACGAGATAGGCTGGAGCGCTATTTTGATCCATTGCCTTGACGAAATTGTTTATGAGTCCAAGTTTGATGTGCAACGGAGGTAAAAAACTTTTTCAGGGCTGATTAATGGAGTATTTACTACATTTTTATTTCCTGGAATAAGCGATTCTCGTTCAGGCCACTGCTTTTCGATGTAATGATATTTTCTGTCCCCATTATCCCACTCACACAGAAAGCAACAAAACTTTGTGTAGCCAAGCTGCAAGCCAAGCAAGAGAGCAATGACGTTTAAATCCCCACAAAAGTTGCAATTATATTTTTCGTACTGGATCTTTTCCAACAGTAGTTTCATATTTCCACAGGACTCTTTCGTGTTAGCGGCATGGGCTAGGGTTACAGATGGGAATTTATTCCCGTTATGTAGAGCACAGCCTTTAATCTAAATTTGGAGGGTCAATAAACAAAGTCTCACATCCCTACTGTCTTTGTTATGCTTAAGTTTTCATTCCCACACTATGTTTGAAATATAATAAAGTGCCTCAGACATATTTCAGACATACTGGTAGCGTTACAAAGAACTAAATTCAGTAAAATTGCATTTTAAAAAATTCTTACACACAAAAACTGTGGGTATAGAGCAATTCTAATAACATATCTGAATTCAGCGTGGAAAAAATACATAAGAAACACAAATTAGTTTTCATGTGACAAAAATTATTTTTACCAGTATATCAGCGTTTTATTCATCGGCACAGAAAATTGGAAAAATTATCAATATGAAGATCTTGTATGCGAACGTTCTGTAACTTTAAATGATTATTTAAAGCAGGCGGAATTCTTGATTCTTTTAATACAACCAAGACACTGAGACGCTTATGTAGACGTATCAGGCGACAGAGTTATTTCGAAGGATATTAGGCCAGCGATGTCGCCTAATATTTTATCTCGGACGAGTAGAGAGTGAAAACTGCAGTACAAAGCCTGCCGAAACTGAAGGAAGTCATTACAGAGCATATGAACACCTTTTAGCGACACCTTCCCACGCTTCTTAACTCTTAAAACTACTTAAAATAAAGGAGAGTTTTATTGTTTAAAATTTTTACTTAATAAAATAAGCCCTCGGTAGAATTAACACAATTAGGCATATGGCGACAATCAGCATTCATTATTCATGATGAGTAACAAGGTGTATTTGTAACACAAACCTATAAGAAAATATTTTTCTTATTATTTTCTTGCTGCCAACTCCCTGAAAATTTAAAATCAATGGATGTACGTTTCGCATTATTTGACATGAACATTATGCCACCAGAGGCCACTTACCTCTGCACTCCGTAATGTAATACCAATGATAATACCAACATAGCAGTTGTGTGAACTTTTGAAGAAGGAAAAACACATGGTGAAATTTATTCTCAATAAAGAGATACCGAAAAACGTATACACGCTGCTTTTTACGTAATGTAAAACAATAACATGGCGACAGTGGAAAATTACATTTACTGGTGTGTTTAAAAAAATAATGAACTATTTGAAATTACGCATGTTTAAAACTTGTACGGAGATAATATTTTAAACATAGTACACATACAGAATGATTTCTATTAATTGAACCATATTGTTTAGCCATAATTAAAACAGTCTGTGTAAGTTTCATTGTTTTTTCATTTAAGATGACTGCACAAGTAGATTTCTCATTGTGTCCAATGTTCGATGAGGGCTGCGTGTCAGACGACGTGTCGAAGTTCAATGATTGAAATAAGTAGTACTGCCTGCAAAATTCCTGTGGAGAATGAGAAGGTCTCTTGTTTTATTGCCTCTTTGTCACCATCAGTTGTGTGAGGATTGGTGCTGAATACTTTATCCGTGAGAATTGTGCCCATTGTCAATAGTCGTGTGGGTTTTAATCTCCTACAGATTTGCGATAAACAAAGTAGAACTGTACAAGAAGCTCTCTTTAAAGATGCCTTTTATACGAGTATTACCAAAAGAGAGTCCTCGTAAGACAACAGTGCAATGTATGTCTAAATTTGTTGGTGACTACCTTTATTAACTGAAATTATGCATAAAAATGGGCGATTGCCTAACGCTGTAAACTTTATTCCAGTTACACTCAATGGAATCTGAAATCACTTACAATGTACCTTCACTAAATTTTTCATGATTTTCCTCAGTCTCTTCGAGGCGGGGTTGTAAATAAATAGAGGGCACAGCCACATGATTTCCTTTATCTGTTCAACATTATTACTAATTTACCAGTCTGTTCTCCGCTTTGTAATCTAGGTACATATAAAGAGCTGGATTAGCTCAGTTGTTATAGTGACTAGACTGCGGGTAGGACAACCGAGTAATATGAGTTTTATCCCAGCAAATAATCTTAAGGCATGGCTCTAATTAAGCATAAGGACAGTTTAACCGTTATTTTATTTACCAAACGCAGTTGAGCTACTTAAGAAAATATCATTCAATTTTCTCGAAACGCAGTCGGCTTCGTAACCATTGTAACACATAAAGCGAACGGAATTGAACGTAATTTAAGTATCCTAGGTGTTCATCTGCTGCAGGCATAATTGCATTGCTTACATAAAATGCACGCACGCAGAAAATATGTTTTTTCTTATTTTGTTAAATATTCAACTGACAAAACGTAAATTAAATTTGTCCGTGTGCACAACTTGAAGGCATATGGGGGAGTGCAGGTTTAGCTTCACGCATTTTTAAACTCGGCATTACATGGAGGTGCTTCTTCAGCTTTACATGCCGGCTGCTTTACCCCAGGGGAAACAGTCTCCAATACTCATTACGTAGATGGCTCTTGGGCTCCAGAACCGGTCTGGATGAGTTGGATAGGAGAATCGTTTCCTCTCGGAAATCGACTACAGCTTCCCAGTTAACCACCCGTATCGTAGCCACTTTACTGACTAAGCTATCCCACCTAGGATATTGCACGTAATTATTTAGATCTTAATAAAATTATAGATTCACTTAATATTATTACATTCCGTACATTTTAACTTTATATTTAAAGTCCGACAAATGTACAATTTAATCACATTAATTGTGTATTTTCACTGTTCTACATGTTTCGAACCCTTAATTTGGGTTCATCGCCATTCAATGAGACATGATTTTACAAGTCACTTTTAACAATAATAGTTAAAAATTAGTAAATATAAAAGTTGAACAATCTATGCTGTTTTGATATCCCGTTTATCGGAGTAAGTTGCTGTTTGGTGGTGAGAACAGTACTGTTCAACTTTTATACAATTTTTAACCAATGTAAGACTGAAACAACCAAAAACCACAATTTTTAACTTGTATTTGTTTTAAACAGTTATATGAACAATTGTAAAGAATTTATGTAAACAATCGTGCCAGTTGGTGTAACTATTGTGCGATTTTAGATAATGTGTCCCTGAAGATGAAGCCAAATTAAGGGTTCGAAACATGTAAGGACAGTGAAAATACACAATTAATGTGATTAAATTGTACATTTGTCGGACTTTAAATATCTATAGATTCACTTACATCTTGCAAAACGTTACTGTTTTAGAATATCCATGATTTTCAGAATGAGGTTCTCAAAAATTGGGAGCAGGCCTAATAGTGGACTGGTAAAATTCAACCTCAACTCCCTCGAAAATCTTTTGTGGTCCATTACGAAATTTAATCGAAATCCTTTTAGTAGCTGACGAAATTATCTTGCACACGGACAGACGGATTTGACCTTTCCTATACGTGCTCACTTAGCCAGTCCTCCTTTTCCGTGGTGTGCTATGCTAAGATTTTATTAAATCAGTTTATTGTAAAATTTAATTATTGTGTTCGTCAATATGTCAAATTCCAACAGCATTATTTATGCAATAACTTCTCTGGGAATTAACGTCCTTTTTCAATAAATATTTTTAGTTGAATTTTCGTTTCCAACTACAGTTCCATGAAGGATTAAAAATTTAGTAATCCGCAGTTTCTAGATGAGACTGACTGGCACATGTCTCCTACCCTATTCGCTTAGAAGTGACATATAGGACTACATTAATTTACTAATTTGCAAGGACAGAAATATTTTTATTTAATCATTCATTAGTTAAAGTAGGTTGTAAATAGATTTGAAAAAGTATATAAAAATTTTATGCTTATGTCAAACAGAAAGGAGGAAAAAATCTTGATTATTGAGGCCCTGTCCGTAAATTATTACTAAAAATATTAAGTCGCCCATCTGATTAAATAAAATTGAAACGGATGAAATCTTGTGAGCTCCGTAATCGGCCTTTCCAAGCATGACCTGTACCGACAGTGAGATCGGCAGGAAAAGTGTCACACTTGGAGACGGCATTTGCACCTACAAAAGTTTAGGCAGAAATAATGATGGAAAAATAACTCGGGCGACGTAAACTTAGATGCATGGATATTATTAAAATTGACTGCAAAGAAATAGGTTGTGAGGTTGTGAAATGGATTAAACTGGCCAAGTATAGAGCTCAGTGGCGAGCCCTTTTATGCACCATAGTGTTCCTTCAGTTTCTGTAAATGCAGAGAATTTCTTGACCATCTTACCAGCCATCAGCTTTTTTCAAGACTTTGCCCCTTAGAGCTAGATACAAGTAATTGTTTTATCAATAATTTTCTTCATACTGTTTCTAAATTTAACTTTTCGTCATAGGCCGTGGTTTAAAACAGTTCTTTATTTATATTGTTCTTCTGTTTTTAAGCATCACAAATGATTACTTTAAACTCAACTTGTAACAGAAAATTCATCTCACAGCATGAGTCATGCTACTGTTTATCCAGATTTCTGATGCATATAAAAGAAAGGGTTTTGGGAAAGTTTGCTTATGCTTCAGGTCCTGTACACTTAGACAAGTTCGAAGTCCTTATATTGTTTACCAACCAATTTTAAGCCTTCTTAGTACTCGTATTTGAGCAGTTGATAGAGTCTTGCTAAATGTGAACCCATAATTCATGTCAAAGCGTGTAGTTTTCCTTATTGATATGCAGTTTTATTATTTTTAAAGGCAGGTCTCTATGTTCTTCTGTGTGAAAAGGTCAATTTTTAAAGGTACAAATTTAGAGTCGATGACGTACTGTGCACTGAAGTGTGGCTGGGTGTCAGGTATGGAGCAGGGGCAGTGTAATACGTTGTGTAACACTGCTTCGGTTATACGAAGAGCACTTTTAATTACCTTTGAACTCCCTATACTTATAGCGCATGTACCATGGTTTTTCTGTCTGTCTGTCTGTCTGCCTGCCTCAGACTGTCTGCAGTTAATTACCTGGCATATACAGTCTGCACAGTTATCGGCACGGGCTGTGTTAGTTGCTGTCTATTTAGATATTATTACAGGCTGTGTCTCTTGAATAATTTCAAAATTTAATTTTGTTCGCTTGTCGAGAATATAGTGTTACGTCAAGTGGACTTTTATACCTAAGCACGGGTTGGAAATCCTGTACAAGGGAAGCTGTATCGATATTCTATAGATGAAATACATTTGATTAAGTACGTCAGCAACACGCGCTTGATTGGAAAGGGGAAGGTTGTGGGGGCGATCAGCTATGATGTTTTAAGTCACTTGTTCCAAAGCAGCATTTAGATTAAATATTTAAATTGTTTCCTGCTTTCCAAGCTCAAGTCGTCACAGTATGGAAGCGCAGAAATTGTCTCTTTTACCCTTTGTGTCAGATTATTTCTCGTGCACACGACTGAAATTATGTTTATATAGAGTTTAGATAGTTTAATGAATTTTACACATAAATGCACTATATACAGAGCCAGGGTAGCGTAGTCGGTATAAGGCTTAGGCTGCGGGTAGGACAACTGAGAAACAAGATTCGATTCCTGTCAAGGGCAAAAGATAATAATTTTCTCCAAAGTCTTGAGACAGCTAGCAACACCTATTATTGACCTGAGGATTAAATCGAAGTTAGCGGTCAGACATATTCCGTCCAATTTACTCCTGGATAAATAACCTCCTGTAGACTTTAAACAGCACGGTCGGTGAGCCCCAGAGCCGGTCTGGAGCCTTTACTGCCTCAGCCGGTGATGGAATTATGATTCCACGGGGACTTGAGTAAAGAATTTGACCTCTGACAATTGTATGTGTGCCACGTGATTGCGCGGACTTTCAGCCTCTCAGTAAATAAACAAGAACAGGCAATGTATATGTTAAAGAACAATGTGTTGAAGAGAATATTGACTTCTAGCAAAGATGATTTAAAGGAATAATGGCGAAAATTATATAGGATGATCCGAAAATTTGTTTTCTTTCTCTAATAAATTTGGGTGACTGCATGAAACAAAATTGTTATTCTAAGACATGCGGCCTTTTTATTTTCGTAGATAGCAAAATGTCGGAAGGTTGGGTTGCTTTCATCTCCATGGTAGAATATGGAGGCAGCAAGTTCCTTCGAAATGTTGGCACGTGTCTACCAAACTACACGTCATCACGTGCCCAAAGGCAACTTTGAGAGTCGCCGTCATCAGGGCTTCAAGTTTCTGTGAATGAAAAACGGTTAGATAGGCGTAACATGTTGCAGAGGCGGAGGAAACAGAGTACACAGATGCTTGTTTCAGAGCACTACAAAAAGGTAGTAATCTTTGGAAAAATGAGTATAAAGACCAGTTGTAACTATATAGTCTAACTTTTGCAACTTTAACAAAATTTGTATTTTGCCCATGCAGTGTGTTCACGTGTTTCATGGGATCCTCACACGTGAGAGAAATTATTTCCTTAAATCCTATCCGGTTGGTTTTTGCAATGTGCCTGGATTGTCATCCCCGTGCTTGATTAAGGCTAAGAGAAGAATAAAAGACGAGAGAGGAGTGTACATGGTACATGCTCACTGTCCGGTATTTATGGTTACTATTGGACTGTATGAATTTTTATTACTTACATATATGAATTGTTTAATTTGACTATTCCATTATTTATATTTGCCATAAAGGATGGTTTTCCTGCAAGTAATGTTCTGGGGCGCTTATATTTATGATGGATAGGCTACGGACCTGTCGTAAGACAGACTACAGAATGAATGAAGGGTTTATTGTCCTAAGTTCTGAATCTGGCAATTGTCACTGAATGCCACCCTTTGATACCTGGCTGCTTGACCCTTTATGTGATTTTTATACGAATTAATGACATTCCTGCCTCTTCGTATAGGATATTTGTAGGGTATCAGATAAATTTGTCTATATCTTTCTTTCTGTCTTTCTTTCATAGTCTGACCTCCTCTACCTACTCATTGTATGTGTAAAGAGTTATTGTTGCTACTGATCACACTCAATGACACACACACACACACTCGGTAGGACTCCTCTCGACGATGGATCGGCCCGTCACAGAGACCTCTACCTGACAACACACAACATTCACAAGAGAGAGACAGACATGCCCCCGGCGGGATTCAAACCCGCAATCCCAACAAGCGAGCCCCCGCGGTCTCGCGCAATTTGGATGTTTACGCAGATATATTCGTAAGTTCCAGCACTTTCCGTTAGGACCGAGAAAGTCATGTAGTACAGCTGCTGCCACTAGCTGCCGTAACATCGCTATCTTCTGAGTCAGTCCACTGAGTTCTGCAGCCATAACCCTCTGCCTTACTTGTGAGCTGGTTCTATTTTTGTGCCTGTTAAGGGTGATCCACAATTTTCTAATGGCTGATACGAAGGAACAACGCATTTGCTTTAAGTTCTGCTTCAAACTTGGGGGGAAAAGTGCATCGGAAACGCATGAAATGCTCAAAACAGCTTTCGGTTTCCATTTTATGGAAATAACACAGACTTTTGAATGGTTTACTCCATTCAGATTTTGGGAAATTTCAGTTAAAAATTATCAGCGTTCAGTTCATCTCTCCTCAGGTCGCACAGAGGAAAACGTGGAGAAAGTTCGCGAAATCTATATCGAAGACCGACGAAGTATCTTTTCGGAGATCCGTGGTATGTTATGCCTTTCGCATGGCACGTTTGCTCTGGGAGCGTGATAATCATGAGCAATTATTGGCCTATTTATGTTTCAGCAGAGGACCTGAACAGGAAGCATAGCCAGTTTTGACACTGTACATTTTGTTGAGTTATTACGCCGTTCTAATTTCATTTTGTATACCTGTTTTATTATTTATATCTTTTATTAAAGTATAAATTTACAACGATAATAATGAGGGAAATGACAGCAATTATTCATAACTGTTAAGCAATTGCACTTTAATCATTACTCAACAGTTAATTAACAGTCCAATTATTAGTTTTGAGGATGCTAATATTATTATATGTATCCCCGAAAGAGAGCAGTTTCAAAAGTGCATTACTAATGCTTTGTCTCTTTGAAAAATGGTTTATAGAAGCGAAATGTTATAGTTTTTTTTTTGTATGGCTCGACAGCCTTATATGGGCCTGGGCCTCCTGGTTTCGTCGAGGTTTCATGGTCACACACATTTGAGACACACCACAGTCGGTAGGACTCCTCTGGACGAGTGAACAGCCCGTCGCAGAGACCTCTACCTGACAACACACAACACTCACAACAGACAGACATCCATGCCCCAGGTGGGATTTTTTTTTTTTACTAATTCCTGGGTTTTCCCCTTTGATCCATTTTTGTTCTGTATTAGTCCTTTTTCGTCCTTTCATGTCACTTACGGTCCACAACCGTCTTTTTACAACACAACACAAACATCCATGCCCCCGGTGGGATTCGAACCCACGATCCTAGTAAGCGAGCGGCCGAAGACCCACGCCTTAGACCGCACGGCCACTGGGATCGGCGAAATGTTATAGTACCTTGACAAAAAAATATTCAAAACAATATTTATTAAGCTTATTACCAGCGTTTAAACATTTAAATACATTCTATGACAATTAAACAATGACAAAGGTGTTATAACTTGGTTTGAAAATTGAAAATTTAATGTAATTTCCCTTGGAGGTGAATTCCTGTTGTCACTACTCTCTTTCGTTTCATGCAGTATGGAAATTTTGCAAACAAGCTAACTGTAAATAGCTGTAAAAGCCAGATATCTCATATATGTGTTCTATTGTACTGCATATATGCTATTTATTCGATATACACTACATCGTTGTACTAAAAGGATCTAGGCAATGCAATTAAATTCTAACATGAATTGTAATTGTAATTACAATGACAATATAGAATAAACAAACTGAACGTAATTATTCTGCCACTGAAGTGCCACAAGAGAGGAAGCCAAGTTTTCCGTAAATCTCTGACATCAACAGCACTGTGCTGTGAAGACAGCACAAAACATTTCAGAACAATGTGAATAATCATGAAACTTTTTATTTTTTTAAAAGCTGCATACATATCGGCACCTTAATTCAGTGTTATATACAGAAACCATAAAGTGTTCGTTAAACACGTTCACTTTGACAGAAGTGCGGCACGAGGCTGGTCTTCACGAATGCTGGTATTGAGCTGACTACAGTTCTCTCTGGACAGTGAGACTGGTCTGGTCTGGTATGATCTGGTCTGCTTCGGTGTGTCCGCACCAGACGAACAACTGTGAGCATGCAAGATGCTATATTTTTATTACGCCTCGAGCAAAACTCGGAAGTCGTGATCGAATGCTTTAAAATTCTTTTATGTTAGGGAGGTTTTTGTTGCGAATTTCGTTCCGCAGTCCTATTATTCTTGCAGAACTTCTTGTCGCATTTTCTGAATAGCTCTAGAGTAAACGATTGAGCAATGCCTTAAAATATGACAATGCTACTTCATTCCATATCATTTTAATATCACCATTCACTGTACTAGGCCTAATAGATTTGAAGATTTAAGAGAATAAATTGTGTTGTTGAGTGAGGGTCGTCGAGTAAGCCAAGAACCAATCCACAGACACGCGCGAAATTAAAGTAGGTGTGGATCGTCTGGTAAGGGAATCCTATGTCATGTCTGTGTCGTTTGTAGTTGACTGACAGAGATGTGCAGCCGGCCGAACTTTCGTCCTACTGTAGTAACACGTACGTTTTCAACGAACCTTTCATTCTTACATTTTTACCAGTCTCAGCTGTTTTACTGCAACCAATTTTGTGTTCTTTTATACGTATTCGTATTATGATCCCATTCGTGAATTTGACTGATGTATGTGCAAAAGCGACCATGCTCTTTGTCAGACAGGATGAAGTGGAGGAGGACCAGAAGAACCTGCTGCAACATCAAGCTGGAAATTTGTGAAATTTGGTACTTTGGCTAGATTTGTTAATTTTCACGTTTGTTGAAGAAAAGTGTATCAATTACTTGTGTTTATAGTTGTAGCATAACAAATGATGGGGCGATTATTACAATTGGTGAACAGCCAATCATCTGATATATCAGTTTCTTGTTCACGCTTAACAAAATATTTTGTTAAAACGTATAATAATATTTTCTTTTGTTTTGACCACAAGTTTTGGTGCTCTGAGGAACCATCATAGAAGCCTAAACCAATATTGAGTACGAGTTAACAAAAGAGTGGACAGTTATTTCAAACACAACAAGATGTAACTACAAACAGGTTTGAAATACAGCTATCATGTATAGTTTCAAAACACTATTTCAGGAGTCGCCTACAAAGACAGAGGAAAAATATATGAATTATATCTGTGTATTTATTAGCCGTGCAGAGATTTGAACTTGCTGCCTCCAAACACGAGTCTACAACCGTTCGTGATCACATATACCGTGGATATAAGAAGGTAATGGAAGGAAATATTTGCATTATTCTTCATATCCTCCTCCACTTATGTCTCGACGAGATGAACTTCAAAGCACGCTTCATTACAACTCCATCTGTCGGGATCAGCTGTTGTCACTACTGGATACTGTGAAGTCTTGCTTACTCGTGATGTGACTGCCGGTATCAGCATGTAACCGTGTCAGTTAAGCTGTCAGTAAAAGTATTCATTCTATGTTCCTAGAGCCGAATTACACTCTACAGTAAGCAGTTTTAACGCCAAACGAAATCTTATGCCGTTTTCACACTGTCACTCGTATGAATTAATTGAGGTTTTCTTACAAAAAATTAAATCAATATCCAAACTCAAATAAATTCTATTCATTATACAGAACTACATGTTTCGACCTATCTCAGGTCATCCTCAGTTTCAACATTGGTCTTTAAAATACATTGAGGAAGAAACATTAGTTCATTTTCGGCTTAAGAATTGGTATTTAAAACATATTGAGGAAGAAATATGTATTTCTTCTTCAATATGTTTTAAAGACTAATTCTGAACCTGAGGCTGACCTGAGATAGTTCGAAACAGGTAGTTCTATATAACAAATAGAATTTAGTTTTGTTTGGACAGATGTTCATTTAATTTTTTGTCCCATTAACAACACAACGGGATGGAATTCTTTAATATTGAAGTTTTCTTATTGTTTTATAGCCTAACCGTGAAAGCTAAAACAACTGGGTGAATAACTGAGAACATACGGCATCTTTTTAGCATTCCTGGGATCACTGAATCGATTTTTTAGAGGCAATTCTGACACGTTTTTGTATTTAGTACCCCATAGTCATCCACAGCCCGAGCTCTTTTAACGTATCTTTCAGAGTGGTGAGGAAGGGGGTAAGACTGTGAATTTGTTCAGTGCTTCCAGCTGGCTGTCCGCCAGCAGCTCTCTGCGTGTGGCCTATATATACATAAACTTAAATGTGTTTAGCGTTATACTGTATAACGTGAATCGGGGAAATATTCTGTTCTTTTGCAGACAACGAATTTTTCCTTTCTAGCAGCTGAATGGTTTGTGTAGAACATTAAGCATATTATTTTATTATTTTTACACCATCAAGGTACTATAATTAAAGTATTAGTTGAAAGGCCGATCCCTGTGGCCATGCGGTCTTTGGACGCTTGATAGTTGGAATCACAGGTTCCAATCCCGCTGTGGGCATGAATGCTCCTCTCTTTTTTAGTTGTGTATTGTGTGAGTAGAGGCCTCTGTGACGAGTTGACCACTCTTTCAGTGTAGGTCTAATAGCGTTTGAGCTAGAAACCTCAAAACGAAGCGGCCAAGGCTCGATTTGGGCCGTAGCTCCATAGAAAAAGCAATTAGTTTATAGTAGCATGAAAGGGTCAAGTGTGAATAAAATTGACATAAAACAAACTTTGGGGCACTGCAAAGTTATAAGAACTTTTTTTTTTCAACTGAATATCAGTGCACGGTATGAAAATTAAATATTATATAATTCTAAACACTATTCAAAAGCACCAACTGGATGCACCTTTATTCTAAAAAATGTATAGTTTTTTAAAACATTTCAATAAAACCCGACATATGTTTCGGCTCCCAACAGAGCCATCCTCAGGGGTTTTTTGTCACTAAAACTGCATAAAAGTTTATGGCTCTGTTGGGAGCCAAAACATATGTCGGGTTTTATTGAAATGTTTTAAAAAACTGTACATTTTTTAGAATAAAGGTGCAGCCAGTTGGTGCTTTTGAATAGTGATTATCAAAAGATGCACGGTGATTTTAGAATAAAATATAATTCTAAGTTTATAACATCACTTTGCACTATCTCACTGTATGGGCCATTACGATTATTTGTCTTGCTTTTACTCACTAACACGACATTCGTGACACATTATTTCGTATGCACTCATTTGTTACTTAAGCTGCAAATGTTCATTGCGTGTGATTTTATAAGGCGTTAATGTTAGCAGCTATAAATCAATCTGTGTTGACATGCTTTATTTTAATTAGTGGGTGTCTTATTTTATTTACTTTATACGTGGTAGTTATATTTTTTCAGATAATATTTACTATTACAAGCAGTGTTAAAAATGTATAATATGTAAGAACTGCCAGATATGAAGTTTTCACAGTGGTGTTGATAAAAATTCAAGTTTTCTGGAATGATAAAGCCATGTCAGCTGGTAAATAGTTTCCGACCTTTCAGAGAATCATAGTGCCTGGATATTCAGTTTTACCGTGAAGAGGAAGGAGAAACTTCGGTAACACTTTATCTTTCGACAAAGCATAAGGTCCCGAAAGAATGAAATTTTAAATTTTTGTATTATTTTCATATCTGTAGATGGATTACACATTTTTGTTACTGTTATAATTATTTTCTTTTGAAAATTAGACGATTATGTATTGTTTCTTCAATGTTCGAGTTGATTTTATACGTATAAGTGTTAGTAATATTATATGAATATCGTTGTTTTATTTGACATTTAAAAATGTAGTTTAATGCTACACTTGTCACCTGGAATACTTAAGCATAAATTGTAGGACAACATTAAAATGGATTAAGAAAAGTAAACGGTTTGCGTGTCTGCAATAGAGCAGCTGTCTCTGTGAAGGTTCCAGTGGCAGGCTTCTGTGAAAGCGGCAACCAAATTTCGTTTTGCACAAACCTAGGAACTCCTTGACCGGAGGTGTAACTCTAAACTTTCCGCCGTAAAGTTGGTTGCAATGTAGGTTACAGTAGCAAGCGGCAACATTGATGCCGCCTGATGTGGGGGAAGGCTGATCAGACGTCACGACTGTGCAGCGGTAGAAATGGGCTGAGCAGCAGGTGCGTGTTATCGTGTTCCCTGAATCGTTCGCCTTAACTGGCTTATGAAATCGGATTTAGCAATCCTTCGCATTTAAGTGAAACGTGAACTACATTCTTGATCCATAACGTGTAATAAACATTCAATTAAAAACGGGACATTAAAAATAGTAGCGTGAAATGAGTTTCAGTGGAATACGCTGATCGACCAAAGGGAGCATATTAAACCCTTTATACACGACTCGCCTAGGAACAGAATAGAATACTCTGAGCTAAACAAACTCACGAAAAGAGAAATCAGAAAGGACCTCCGGGATCACATTTCAAAGAAAGTGAAAACCATAATTGAAAAATCAAAATCTGTGAAGAAAATCAGAAAAGAACTCACGGATGGAAAACATTGGATATTGGGAGTAAAGAACAGAATTGGGAAGAAGATAGCGTCAAGGGCAGAGATAAGTAGGCACGCGACAGATTACTACAGGGACCTATACACATCTACCTTGCCAGCCGAGAACCCAGGCCGGAGACCTCTTCGCAAGAAAGACGATGACGAAGATGTAAGCATATCCATCCTCCCCAGTGAAGTAAGAACGGCAATAATGGAATTGAAGAACGAAAAATACCATGAGAGGACGGCATACTAAATGAGTTCATCAAACTTGGCATAGAGGAAATCATACCACCTATCACCCGGTTATTTAACCTGATATTGGATACCGAGGAAGTACCTAAACAATGGAACCTCAGCACGATAATAATTCTCCACAAGAAAGGCCCAAAAGACGACCTAAATAACTATAGACCAATAAGTTTGATGTCAAACCTTTACAAACTTTTCTCGAAAATAATCACGAAGAGACTAACCAAAATTCTAGACGAAAACCAACCGCCGGAGCAGGCAAGATTTCGCTCGGGCTACAGTACAATGGACCATATCCAGACATTAAACCAGATATTTGAAAAAATGGAAGAATATAACCATGAAATACATATTGCCTTTATCGACTACACAAAGGCCTTCGATTCCGTAGAGCATGAGTGCGTTCTTCAAGCACTGGAAAATCAAGGCATACAGAGCAAATATGTAAGACTTCTTGCATCGATCTATAGGAACAGCTATGCCAAAGCACGAACGGAACTTGAGGGCAGCACATTCAGGCTAGAACGAGGAGTCAAACAAGGGGATCCTCTTTCACCTAAGCTCTTTACTTGCCCTTTAGAGAATCAGTTTCGCAAACTAGATTGGGATAACAAATACGGAATAAGCATCAATGAAAGAAGATTGACCAATCTGAGATTTGCAGACGACATAGTTCTCTTCGCAAAAACTGGGCTCGAATTAGAGAATATGATTCATGACATAAACAAAGTCAGCAACGAAGTAGGTCTCCCAATGAATCCTAGGAAAACTAAATTGATGACAAATGGAACGGAGGTTGAAATTAAAGTTAACAGAGAAGTATTAGAATATGTAAGGGAGTACACATATTTAGGCCAAATAGTTTCTTTTCATAAGAGTTCAGGGAAGGAAGTAAAAGAAGAATTGGTCTAGCATGGAACAAATTTTGGAGTCTAAAATTTATTTTATTGGACAAATATATAAAACTATTACGAAAAGGGAAGTCTTAGAAACCTGTGTGATTCCAGCACTATTGTACGGCTGCCAGACAGGGTCTCCCACCTCCAAGGAAAGGAAAATGCTACAAGTCTGCCAGAGGAAAATGGAGAGAAAAATTCTGCGAATATCCATAAAGGACAGAATAAGAAACGAAGATGTCAGGAAACAGTTAGGCACAAGAGATGGCGTACAAACCGCAGTTCAGCTGAAATGGAAGTGGGGAGGCCACGTATCAAGAATGCATGAATCTAGATGGGCCTATGCAGCGACGATGTGGGACCCAAGACAGGAAAGAGGAACGTGGGACGACCTAGAACCCGTTGGTCCGCCTTATTCACCGAAATAGTGGGCAGGCAGTGGACACGTGTGGCCAGGAATAGGACTGAATGGAGAAGACTTGAGAAGTCACTAAGAACAGTTCAAACACCCTAATTATGTAAACTGTGCAAGCTATGGCAAAATATCAGGCTAGAAGCAGATCATGCTAGAAAAGACTCTAGGATTAAGTCAAACACTAATTGAAAAGAAAATTATGCAAGCTACTTTCTGTGTCAGTCTCAGCCCCCAACTAGCTCTAACTCATGGCCACTTGTAATCCAGATCTGGTAGGATCACGTGTTAGTACCCAACAGCTTGCTAGGACTAGCTCACCTAGCGAGCACTCTCAGAGCTCACCCTGCACATAGCAGGAGGCCTTTGCCCTCATGGGATATTATAGGCTTATTTTATTTTATTTTTTTATTTATTTTTTACACTATGACAGCAACGTGCTGATGGTACTTCGGCACGCGAGGGGTACTTAAGATTGTGCTAACAAACACATTTGATCATTTGTGTATAGGCCTAACTAGTTATCTTTTTTTTTTTCCAATGGCTCGACAGCCCCTTGGGGGCCTAGGCCGCCTCATTTTTCGAGGCTTCACGATCACACAGTTGAGACACACCACACTCGGTAGGACTCCTCTGGACGAGGGACCAGCTCGTCACAGAGATCTCTACCTGACAACACACAGCATTCACAAGAGACAGACATCCATGCCCTAGGCGGGATTCGAACCCACAATCCCACTAAGCGAGCGGCCTTAGACCCACGCCATAGACCGCGCGGCCACTGGGATCGGCAACTAGTTATCTATATTATAAAAATAATATATATATATATATATATATAATGCAGGAAACGTAAGATACTACCGCCAAATATTACTGTGTTTTTAAGATGCAAATTAGATTTCATTTTTGCCTTAAAACTTACGACAGTTTAAAAAAGGAAAGTATTCTGTCAATGTATAGTAATTACTAATAATCATCATCATTGTCATCGTCATCGTCATCATTATCATAACCACAGTTTTCTTATTGTTCTGTTTATTATTGCATGTACAAAGAGAAATATATAACGGAGGGTTTGTACTGACCAAAACATGCCTACGTAAACCTTGATCACAATAGTGTGGGACCTCCATAGAGGCAATGGATTTTCTAGTTTTCGATTATAATGTGGGAGTACTAAAAGTTGCTTATAATATTGCTGTTTTATGTAACGTTTTGGGACGAACGTCTGGAATTGTGTACCGAGCATTAAAATGTAAATACAGCAGAAATATATAATTGAACAGCGTTGTTTCGGCGTGTGGCGGGTTTATAAATCTCATCAAGACATGAACTAAATTAGAAAAAGCACTTACAGAAGTTAAGCTAATGTAAAAGGATTTAACAATCATATCGAAAGTGACAACAACATTTAGACCCAGTTAACAAAAATGTTCTCAGTGTGTGACACAGCTGATCACGCGACAACAGATATTAAGCTGCAAATCCATAGAAATCGTGTAGGATATACGGGCTGAAACTGTAAAGTTTGGGATCTGTAAACTTTAATTCCTGGGCTATACCAAGAATGAGTGTGTCATGTCACAACTATTCGCCCTTATGAAGACAGCTGTTAGTCACGAAATGGCAACAATTTTACTTACCGACACATCAAATACTCTGTAAAAATGACGAAGCATCTCAGAAGCGTATTTGTAAACATCGGTATTCTTACATACTCTTTACATTTATGCGTATTACGCAGTATTATGCAACATACAAACGCAACCTAGACAGTATACATATAATGGAAAATTATTCCCTTTTGGATGTCGTAAGACTGCAGTTCCCTGAGAACGTTAATATAGCAGTGGCCAGCTGGCTGTGCTCCTTCTGTCTCCCAAGTACAGGCGCTCTTTACCCTTACCCCAATTTCTATTTACAAACCTCAGAGTCTGTTCCTCTGCTCCTTTGTGTTGCCTGCAGGGGTTTACAGAAATGAGTTCGGGACCAATCTGCACTACAAAGAAGTTATGGAATAGACCCTATATAGTTCTAGGTCTTGAAAGTATGAAACTTGAATATATGAAGTACGGAATCATGTACTGAAGGATTTTTGTTCTGCTGTATTGCATGTAGTTTAGGCCCAATACTGATTTAATTTTTGGGCTGGTTTCTACATATCGTTATACGAACCATTACGTTTTACTGATAACAGAACAGACGCGTATCCAGTGTGACCTAGCATTCAAGTTTATTTTTTACTGTTAGCAGAACCACCTGTCCAGCAGCTGGTCAGGCCTATCTAAATAGCCCGCTTCTTTCCATGTGTTTCGGTTTATTAGTAATGTTGTTTGTGTATTATTTACTATATTAAATTCAGATTTAATTTTCTTGCTTTCCACAGCAGTGGAGGGCGTTACATATTAGGTACGTATTTATTTACTTCACAGTGTTCGTAACAGGTTGTCTGTGTAGAATGACTTTATAGCGTGTCTTGATTCATATTTTACAAGAACTGGCAAATTTGTATCTTATGTCCACGGA
The DNA here is from genome assembly GCA_021186555.1 of Reticulitermes speratus. NCBI lineage: Eukaryota > Metazoa > Arthropoda > Insecta > Blattodea > Rhinotermitidae > Reticulitermes > Reticulitermes speratus. The sequence continues at coordinate 29,458,881 of JAJKFL010000003.1, read as the reverse complement.
TCTATAAACGTCCTTACAGAAAATGACCAGATTGTGTAAAACGGTCATGAGAAATTTGTAACAAAATTACAAAGTAATCTACAACGTAATCTATTGGTTGCAATGTCGGATAATAAATTTTATTCATTGGCTGAAGTTATCGTAAAATTATTCCAGAAACTTAGTTTCTTAAGGACAATCGGGCCCAATGCAGAAAACAAAATATACTACAAATTAGAACAGGAATTGTGGACGCATTATATCTACTGCATTAAGTATGCTTATCGTTATCAGACAAGGTTGTGCGTCAGCTGTTTTATGGTGGTCAATGGTGCTATGTCAATGAGAATTCTTTTCGTCGGGCTGCTTGAACCTTGAAGATGAGAGAGATAAGTTGTCCGGAAACGTCAGTAACTAACAATATAGGCTGCGTAACATCCCAGAAGAGCGAAGATCTCATTTGCACCGCAGCGGAAGCCTGAAATAGCGCATAGTATAAATCAACTTTTCCCCATATAACAAATTCGGACATTGAATAAGAGATGTACCGATGTGAATAAAGTAACATTGGCGAATATGTTGAGGTGGAAACATTGCTTTCTCTCTTTTTCTCTTGTATCGTCAAACGTCACGCAAAGGGAACGAAGCTCCTTCGTGCAGGTGTAAGGCACGAGGGAAATATAAACCTGCGAAGAATTGCCTTGCGAAAGCCAGCAAAAATGCATCCCACAAATAAACGGCCATAAAATTGCGGTTCTTGAAGCCGACAGTTCAATTTCTCGTGTCTTCTCCGTATTTCACTTGCACACGAGCGCCCAAAAACTCTGTTTCTCTGACATGGGAAATCCCTTGCGTTGTAACACAAGGATTATACGCCGCAACAGGCCGCTAACTTATTTTAATAAAGCGAAGTAATTTGTTTTATGAAAATAAATTGTGTTAGATTAGAATTATTTATAATCCTTAAGAATGTGGAACTTCGGAACCTTTAATTATGAGAGTCATTATTCTTCGTTCAGACCTTGTGACATTATGGTGTACTGAACTGCTCTCCGTAGCCTGGATAGATTTCTCTTCTCCCAGATGAGACTGGGGCATCAGTGATACTGCAGACATATGTATTACTTGAATATGGTGAGGGCGTAGGCTTTGGGTGAGAATGTGTTTTATTGATTCGCACTGAGTATTCTGTATGAACTCCCTAAATTACATTAAAATATATGTATGGCTTTCTTGGATTAATTTGCTGGATGTGGTTTAATTTCTTAAAATCGAAAGTCATAACGTTGGTCAAATTTTCAATATCGTTTTTCGAATTGTGAGGATATTGTGGCGTCTGTCCCACTCGCGTAAGAAACAGCAGTATTTTGTGTAACCTTGCTGCATACCAAGTAACGGTCCCAATACCTTCAAATCTCCACATATCTTCCACTTAAACTTGTCATAGTCAATGCAGTTGAGCAAAGTACGCATAAATTCATGAGACTCCTTCATGTGAACAGAGTATGCTAGTGGAACGGAAGAATAAATGTTACCATTGTGAAGAAGCGCAGCCTTTAAACTGACTTTCGAGGAGTCAATTAAAAGTCACCACTCTTCTGGATTATAAACATGACCAAATACTCCAAACAAACCATCTGCATCGTTACAATACACAACATCTTTTGAGGCAAGAAAAACGTTTCAAAATCACGCTGTCGTCACCTAAATGAAGTGACTTTAACACCTTTCTCTTTAAGATTCCACCCTTGCAGTTGTGAAGCCAACTACGCTGTGTTTGTGAAAAGTTTAAGTCCTTAACAAGATCAAGAGTTGTAAATTAAAGATAAGCTTCGAAGTGCGCGAACTTTAAACGGTCATGTATAACACAATACTTTGGAAAATTTAAGAATTAAGATAGTTTAGTTCCTAAGCGAACGGTAAGTGATAGAGAAAAACTAAAAGCATATTTAGAAATGTCGTGAAAAATGAAGCAAAATAATCTATTTTCATTGGGAGGGCAAAATCTAATTCTAGATTATCGATTAATATCAACGACAAGCATAGTAACAGTAATAATCCAGGTAGTCGTACACATGCGAAGGTCTATTTTTGTCTCACTCAAGCCAAAGTTGTGTTTTCACGACAGAGTTTAGTAACTTTCCTCCGCCCCCAGTATAAAGTTAACGAAACTCAGTGAAGCTGAGCCGAGGCTTTTCATGCGGACGGAGTGACGGATAGACGGTCAAACACAACGAAGCTAGTAGTCACTTTTCGTAACTTCGTGAAAGCGCTTGAAAGACCGTTAGTGTAGTTTTAGCATGCTCCAAGTTACAAAATATTGTACAAATAAGATATGTAACCCTCATTAGCTTGACGGCTTTGAGTTGAAGATGTCAGTACTAGAGCGATAATAAATGTTGATTGGAGTCCAGATCACTTACTAATTGCCCTGCAGTCCCTTGAAGGGCAGAGCACCACTTTGTCAGTCAAGGAAATGACAGACAAATGCCGCTCTTATTTTAAAAATATTGGAACTCTTCCATGGCAAGAAAAGAAAATTGCAGTGTTATAATTATCATGACTGTTAAATGTGCCTAACTAAATTAAAATTTGTAGTTTGACTTACCTGGTGTTTCTTTCGTCCCCTCTTCATCCTTATCAATCATGGGGTGGATTTTATGATCCTCAAGAAGTCTTATCGTTGTAGTACTGTAGACATGAATCGTCAGTCCCAGTAGTGGATTTCTTGCTGCACATAAGTTTTTTGTGTGTTCCCTGCGATAAGCTGTGGAAGACCATTAATTTTTTCCGCACCATATCCGTGCTGGCATTTTGTCAGTTTCTTTAGGTTTTCCACAAACATGTCGTAACCCGCCTTTTTATATTCCGGTCCTCATGTAATGCACTTTTATTTCCCATAGTTTGGTACATTTGAACTCCTTGTTTAACCTTTTAAAGTCAACATAAACTTGAAAGATGTTTAAAGGGTCAGTTTGTGCCCGCAGTAAACACACTACGCCTGTGGTATAAAAATTACTATGGAAATGGTGTAAATAGAAATAATCACTCTTTTTTCTAAAACAATACCAAAGATATAAACCCATTCGGTGAAGGGAACGAGGAATTTTTAATGTGAAATCTGTTTGTACATAAAGCAACCACTGAGCTTTACAGGGCTACGGCTGCTGATATTTTAAAAACGTAACACGAATGTCAATGGACAGCCAAGCCTCAAGTGACGCTGACATTCACATTAATGCTGTAACCTCTGCGTAACACTGCTTTGGCAAAATAATTTTAAAACATGTTTGAGTTTGCACGCACGTGCTTCAAATTTTCGACACGTTTTTAGAGCAGCCCGTCATGCAAATTTCTTACTCTTCTGTGGGTCCCTTAAGGATGCCAATATTAATGCTTTCTGTGTAGGCTTAGAAATATTTTCTGTTCTGTTGTGTGCTTCTTTGGTGTTTGACAAACCAGTGGAGGAATTTTCTCGTGGAATTTACCATGGAAATATATTAACAAGGAAAATAAATTTAAAAATACTTCAAGGCTGTCTAAGACTGACAAAGGATCAAGACGCTGTACATTACGATTACTTTATATATATATATATATAGAATTTACATTATATACTCTTATATATAATATATATATTATATATTATATAATATATATTATACACTATTACTGTATATTTCAGTCGTACACAGTATTTTGTGAATACACTTTTTACATCTATTCTTTTTTAATATATGTTTTAATACCACCGTGCCATTTTCAGGCGAAACAACTTTTGTCTTTTCACAAGCTATTATAGATAAATTATTTTCGAGTTATTTTTATCACTAAGATTAAAAATGCAAATAAAAATTAAAAATAATAATTGAAATACTAGTATGGAATGAAAAAATTGCAGAACTTTCTTGGAATTAAATTTTAATTAAAGCCATTATTTAAGATATGATATTAGCACTAACACTGTGCTTGATTGTCAATATAGATGTTCCGTTTTTTTTAACTGGTTCACACTGTATGTTACTGACGGGAACTGCTGTTTCTCGTTTTCTTATTTGTATGTAACTGAAGCTGATCCAAGCTTATGTGAAGTTGCACTTACACTCCTGTTACTTAGATTTCGTAACGTCAGTCCTTTGTTATTTCGTTGTGCACTCTCATTATTAGCGCGTTCGCATAATTGCGAAGAGCGACTGTTAGCTTGGTCATGTCTGTACGTCTGTCTGTCCGCATGGTACATCTCGGTGTCCACTGTACGGAGTTTCATAAAATTTGATATCTTAGGAATTCTCGAAAATCTCTCGAGAAAATTCAAGTTTGATTAAAATCGAAGAAGGATAATAATGAGTACTTTACATGAAGACCTATGTAGATTTATGATATATCTTGCTTTATTCTTCGTAGAGTGAGAAATATTTCAGAAACATTTTAGAGAAAATCAAAGCAAAAATTCTACACTCAAAAACATTTTTTTCCTGAAAATTGTGAACTTTATGAGATAATGAGGAAAAATGTGTCTGAGAGGCTACAGCTGACAATATAGACGCAGTGCAGAACAGATGCGATTTGCATGCCGGATAACTAAGTCAAGACTGCAGACACACCCTCATAATATTTAAACCTATTGCTTTTCCTCGGCAACAATGGTTACGTGAACGCGCCTAAATATTACGCTATACGTACATTGCCTATCTTGCTACAGACTGCGTTTGTTTGATCAAATCCGTTATAATTTTTTGTGCTGTAAACGTATATCTGGTTTATATAATTACTTTGACCCTCTAAGTTTCAATATACAAGGCAGCAGCAACTCGAACCCTCCCGCAGAATGCCTAATGACGAGACCCCAGTCTTTAGCGGAAGAATCCGCAGTCAGCCATGTAAAAGAATTTTATGGAAATGTGATGAACAGCGTAATTTTTACATAAAGACATCCACTTGCACGATTTTTGTACTTTCCTGCAAACGTTTAAGAAAAGAACACACAGAATGATGTGAGAAGCCTATCCCATCCGTCCATCTGTTTCTCCATGTCCAAGTTTTTTGTTGATGTGAAGAGCCCCGCAGCAGATGCTACGGACGCACCGCAGCTTTGAGGCTTATTGTGCAACCCTGTGATGAAGATGATTATTTTTTTTTTTCTTTTTTCCTTTTAATGGAACAGCGGTGGAATGAAATTGACAGGGGAAAACCTGTCCCAATGCCACTTTTTCCACCAAAAAATCCCACATGGACTGACTCGGGATTTTTTTTTTCTTTGATCCATTTTTGTACTTTTAAATCCTTCTGCCCTTCTTCATGTCACTTATGTTTCATACTGCTGTCCTTATACAACAAACACAACACAAACATCCATGCCCCTGCGGGATTCGAACCCACAATCCCAGCAAGCGAGCGGCCGTAGACCCACGCCTTAGACCGCGCAGCCACTGGGATCGGCGGATTGAACCCGGGCCTCCGAGGTGAGAAACGGCGACTAACCGCCTGAGCCATGGCACGGACATACCCACGTTACATTTCGGTACTGGTAAATGGGTTAAGAAGAAGTTATTGGGCGACATCATTTTTAGTTTGTATTAGTCAGCTACAGACTGTGGTGCTCAAATAGCAGGAAGCGCAGTTCACTGTACAAACATGACTGCGTAGTAACAATAAATCTGTCATTAAGTGCCTACCTACAAACTGCTTCTGACGCATTTTTCAATGTGGCGACTGCCTAACACCATGCAATAATTTCTGATTCTGCGCAGTGAAAGGATTTCAAATTGCAACAGACAGAAAACCTGTGCCACTTCCGAAATATTTTATAGATTTGCAGTCAACACAGATGCGGAGGTTTCACACACAGTTTACGGATGTGTTTGGAATATTTCACTTTGTGATTGGACGAGTGCATCTGTTGTCACAAAACATCAGGTTGTTACGTCACATTTTCCTTAAAAATATTTAAATATAATTTGCTTTTTTTTTTTTTTAAATATCTGTCAACTTTGAAGTCGCAGCCAAGTTCTCTTCGTACGGGAATCAGTTTAACATTGACTGTAGCCACGACTTTAAATATAATGCTGCCAAAGCCTTCGTAACATTAATGCTCGTGTTTAAATAAATATACAACAGACAGACGGAGACAGACAGACAGAGAAACACACTTCTTCTCTTAATTTAGTTCCAATGGAAAACAACCCAAAATTGTGCACTGTGCCTGTTGAATTATAAAGACAATTTATTTACAAGCCTTCCTAGAACAATAAATGTTGGATGTTTGTTTTCTCCCGCCAGTCCCTTCTGGTGTTTTGTGTCTCTTACCGTCTAAATGTACGATTGAAGTAGCTTCAATGCTATTCATATATTAGCATTTCTGGAACATTCACAACGAGATTTTCAAAATATACCCGTACTGTTTTGGCCATAAGTCTCTCTCTGTCTGTAACACCTCTAGATATGGCAAAGGGATTTACACACAATTTGACGTAAATCGTTTTAATAACATATGTCTACACACTTCAAATTTCGTTAAAATCGGACACCAACAATCGACATTTCACATGAAGGCCACCGGGCGATTCAGCCCACATGCTTAGACTAACTCACCCTTTAGGGCAAGGCTCTTGTACTTAATAGCCAAGGATTCCTTAGAGGCAATCTTGGGAATCGCTTACGTAAATAACGAGTAGAGAAAAACATTGGGAATTGTAACGCTTTTACTCGTAATATGACACTTTTTTGACTGTTTATTTGAATTTAAAAAATGTGATATATATATCCGTCAGCCATACATCTGTCAGAAAAATTATTAATAGATTCTGTGCCAAATTTTACAATTAACAAACCAACGTATATATTCTTTTGTTTGCATGTGTTTGTGATGACAACCAAACGAAAGAGTAGCGGGTAGTTACATGCTTCCATGTATGTGAATAGATATTTATATGTGCCGACAATTTTAAATAAGATACAGAGTATTTAACATCATCCATGATCCGTGCAGTAAACTATATTACAATATTTATTCTAACAACTGCACAACAATAAAAATACAATAGTTTATAAATATATGACCCCTCTTTTACATCTTTTGGACCTACAATGGCCTATTAGGGAGGCGGTTATCAAAGGAAAGAGTAGTTATGGCTAATTATATTATACATGCACTGATATAAAGCTAAAATACACGAGTTAAATAAATTACACAGTAAAATATAATTTGCACAGATTACATGTATTTATATGTATGGTGATACTTTTTGTTGCTCGAATACAAACATGTAATCTGTTCCAAGTTACAAACTTCTTATCATGTAATTTACTTAAAACATGTATTTTAGCTTTATATTTGCGCGTCTAGAATATAATTAGCCTTTCCTTTAATAACCACCTCCCTGAAGACAGATGGCCATTCTAGGCCGAAACATGTAGGAGGAGTGTCATATATTTATGAAAAATTTTCTTTTTATTGTTGTGTAGTTGTTGGAATAAATATTGTTGTGAAGATACAGAGTAAATATATAGAGACGCCTCACTGTTAGCACTGAAAGGGCTCAGTATAAGTATGTTAGTTTGTAGCAAAGGCAGTGGATTGTAGTCACTCAGTTTGGACTTCTTGACTCTGAGGAAGGAGGCATTAAGCTCCTTCGAAACGTCAGTAACTATTTTCGGTGGCACTGCATAACATTCAAGGAGACTTGGATTTTAATCAGCGCCGCAGTGCGAATTTCAGATCTTAACACGGAATAATCCTTTGTCTTTATATCTTTATCTTTATCTTTATCTTTGATCTTTGTCTTTTATATGTTTCAGCCTGTGGCTGCACGTTTGGAATATCAGTATCACGTCAGCAATCCTTAGCACTATAGATAGATTTATATATGCTGTCACTAAAAAACTCTATTTTCTTAATGGCTGTTATCCGAATTCACGAGAAAAGTGACACAAGTCAAAAAATCTATTTTCAATTTTATCAGTTTTCTGTCGAACAGGAGATTTGAAATGTTAGGCAGAAATATAAATGCAAAAGATTACACTACATTCCGCTACAGAGCACTAGTGTCATAATGTCCCTCCTTGGTTATACTGAACACTACATAGGAAAAAAATTATCACTTCTCTCTGGAGTAAGAACTGTCAAAGAGGGAACTGCTTGGTTACAGCGAAAAGCAAATTTTTATTTATATCACTTTTGTTGATAGAAACGTAATTTTCTTTCGTAATTGTGTGTTTTATTCCCCTACTTATTTGGAGCTGTGTTGTTTTTTTAAAGATAGAAGGATTAACGTTCTTAACAACTTTCTTCGCTTAGCTGATTGGTGTTTGGAGTTGTCACTTTGTTCATAATGAAAGTAACGTCTTATTTTAAGAATTGCTAAGCGGCAAGAATTACATTTTGAGTTGCTACTAGTTTCTTTAACATTTTCAATCACGAATCACTCTGCAGAATTTTGAAACTTTTTGTAGTTTCTGCTTTCGAATCTTTATAATACACGTAATTTTTTAGGGAAATAACTTATGAATTTTTTGAAGTGTATGTAATTTTGAAATTAATATTTTTATATTAATTCGCTCTTGCACTTATCACTACAAATAATGCATCCACGATTAAGAAGAGCATGAAAAATAATTTTTCCTTATTAATTTCATGTCATGTTGCATTTTCTGATAGCGTCACAAGTATGAAAAGTGACAGTATTTACAAAATTCTGCTTTTTTACTTGTCGGAATGCATTTTAAGGATAAACGATACAAAATTTTTCAGAGGTGATTCTATAGCCAAGGCACGTATAAAAACCTACCGCTTTACAATTAATATTGGAGCTAATGTTTTTTTCCAATTTTATTCTTCGGTTTCTGTAAAAGTTACTTTCTTGACCTGGGTCAGTTTTATCGCGTAGCTGTGGTATATGTTACTCACAGGGAACATTTTAGCAGCAACCTCATGCTGATTAAAGAATATAAAGTTCACCAGCATGTATAGGGATATTTTCAGCACCTTGTATGATCAAGACAGGATTCAATTACTTTGCTCTTGCAGGGTGATTCTGTAGTTACAATGGGGCTGAACTGGTAGCACCCATCAAGGGAGTTGGGAAATTATGTCATGAAATTTAGAACAAGGAGGCAGTGTGTACTTTGTGCATTGTAATTCATAAAGAAACTAAACCATTTTACAATTCGGTTATTCAGTCATTCACTCTTAGCAACTAAATAAGCTGTGCTGGAATTAGGCCTATTACATTTTTGCATGGTGTTTTACTGGCCAAGTAAATTGCAGTATTTCCTCTAGCTACTAAAACCTGATTAACTGAGAAAAATCAGTACATATGGACGGTATATATTAAAACAACAGTTTGTTTTCATCTCCATAAAAAACCAGAACCCCCACCACACACAAACCTATATGAAGGAATTAATTTATATATAAATAAAATTTAATTTGATGTCTAAAATATATTACATATGAAAATATTTTATATATCTAAGCATGTCATTCCAGATAGTTGTTTACAGACATTCTGTTAATAAAAACACACTATATTAATATTTTTATTCAATTCAATTATTTTTATCTGAAAAAAAGCCGTATGTATTAATTTTGTTATTTTTTGGCATTCTCTTGCTTTTTGAGACCACATTTTATTTTAGGCGAATCTGTTTCTTCTCCTTAAAATAGGCGACTTTTATCAATTCCATATTATTTTTACACAATTTGCTTGCTACTTTCAAACTGAATGTATTTTTTTGTTAGAAATGAAATCCAGCCTCAATGTATTATACTTCCCTTAAGGGGAAAGTTGCTTAAAGCTTTGGAATACAAACATTGTACGCTTGTCATTCACAAAGAGTAATGAGTGTATATTTCTTCCGTTTATGCTATTAACCATTTATTATGAGAGTGTTCTAACAAATTATATTGTCAGTTCTCTTGCACAAAATTTAATTAAACATATTTAACATAACTAATTACGAAGTAATGTCCACTTCTATATCACATGCATTTTGTCATTATTAAGGAGCCAGGTCTTCTGCGCTTTTGCGCGGGTTAGGCAGGTTACCAATCAATAACCTTACACTCATTGTAACAATCCAGAAGATGTGAATCCTCAACATCGGCGCTGTGCAAACCTCAGATCGCATGTTTGTTACTATATTGCAAGTAAAGTGTTTAGATAAACTAGTAAGAATTAAATTTTATGCATTAAAATTCACTGGCTGTATAATGTCAGCTACAGAGTGTAGCGGCTCTCGGAAAAGCCCAGCTGTTTTATCACACAACGTTGATAACCACAGCATTACACGAGCACTTCAAGTCTGCAAGTTCCGGCACTCTCCCGCTAACGATGGTATCAGTATTGGACTACTCCCTCATCGCGTATTCATCAGCGGTGCTGTCATAAGAGCCCAACCTCTGGTCACGCCCATCTCTAATGGCTCGTTCAAACACTCTCGTCCCCAACTTCAATACCGCCATTCATGTGGAACTGACGCCGCTCAAGAAATGGGGAAAGCTGACTGTCAGGGTCTTCTGAGAAGCATTTGCAAGAAGTGACTGAAATATGAAGGCACAAATTTCTTGTAAAACAGGCCTGGAAAAGTAATCTAATTTTGAGTACACATATACGTTTACACACGTATATGAATACGTATATACATATACATGCGTACACACATACATACGTAGTTACACACGTATACACCTACATACATATATATTTATAGATATATACATACACACATACATACATACATACATAATTCATTCATGCATGCATACATACACACTTACATACATACATAGACACCTTACATTCTCCATCCAAGGATAGGAATCTTATTACACAACTTGTCTATTGCCCAAACTATTTCATTCCTAACCTAAATTTTATACCTGTCGAGGTAATAAATGAAATCTCTTTGCAGGTCACAAGTTTCGCGGATCTTCTTTTGGAGTCCATTCTGTGTGTTGAACACGATTAACTTTACTCTCAGGAGCAAAGGTTTCGATATATAACACTTCATATTTTCTTGAACGCCATTTAATTTTATAGAGCGATTTGACACACATGTTGAAAGTTACGAGAGCAAATATTAAGGCTGAGAAATTTTAATAGCAGGGCTCTCTGCATGTTTCAATTGTAGCCCTAATCATATTTTAGAAGGTAGATGCATTATTAAAGAGGTATAGAATACCTATATGTCAAAGCCCTTCAACATAAACGATAAAATGTAGAATTCTGCCGTAATGTACTTCAAGGATAAGAAAATGTCCTCCCACGGATCTTCTTCTTTGTGATAAAGTATTAATAAATTTGAAAGAAAGAACAGAAAGTGGATCACAGAAAGAAGATTTTCAAACGATGTGCTGATGTGGAAGACAGACTAAGTGACATTTGAAGAGAAACTAACTGGAAATTCAATATAAAAAGGTACGGACTGAAAATGATCACGGTGAAGATGTTGACCTGAGAAACGGAGACACAAAAGTTTGAAAAATGTGACACAGTAATCAATGAATGGGGAAATTTATTTAATTTTGAAAGAGTAAGAAATTCACAACAGACAATTTTGTGGAGAAATGTATAAAAGAGTATCGAGTAATTCTCAAGTGTATGAAAAATGAAATATTATAGAACAGACACACGAGTATTCTGGGACAATGCAGAAGCATAAAGTAAGTTAATTTAAAGTGTATTTAACCTATACAAACATATAACTACATAACACAGGCCCTTAACACCTTTTAGGCTAAATTTAATCTACAGTTTTATAACTACTCAGTTTGCACCTCACAGAGAATAAAAAGTGCTTCCAATAGACAGGAAAATCTGCGAATAGCGTAAACGGGTGTAATGGTTTTTATTGTGAGGTTAATATGGAACACACAAACACAATGTTTTGGAAAAATGCAGAAATTTTAGTGTTAAACCTAGTGGTATATATACTAACCAATAGGCTGTTTAGGTGTTAATATAGAAATTAAACCCTAGCCCAAGCAACCAATACGAAATTTTTTGAGTAACATCGAAAAGGAAAAAAGATCTGGAATCAGAAATCAAAATTTTAAAGATGAGATTGGATTTCAAAGTGTCAATAAAATTAGAAGAGAAACCATTAAAATTTTAACAGTCTAGAAGGAATGGCTTAAAAAAAAAAGAATACAGAGAAAGGGATTATAACAAATGTAAAAGAAAGAGACCTATGTGACGACCCAGAACTTGATGGTTCAATAAGGTCGTGGAAGGTGCATAGAATGAGAAGAAAGAGTTGGCAGGAAGTCAAAAGGGACAATTGTGGGAAGAAAGAAGAGATTGGAGATGTGTCTTCCATCGACCCACACGAAAGGCAAATGGTAGTAAAAAGAAGACGAGTAAGTTAAAGGCTCTCTCTAGCACGAAGTAATGGATCGAATGCAAAAACAAAGGAAACGTTTACATGATGTAGAAATGCCAAGTCCTTTGACAGAGACTTGCAACGTCTGTGTGGTCACAGAATGTACATTTTCGATCAAGCATAAAATTCAGTTGAGTGCCCCGGTCAACGTCATGAAGGCATGTAAGTGGAACAGAGGTGTAGCTCCACGCACTGCTAACCTCGGCACTGATAAAGTGAGTGGTCAGCTTCACGCCCCGACCGTTTTACTACCGGCGAGTAGTCCCGTGGTACCCATTTGATAGGACGCTGGATGGGCCTCGGATTAAGTTGGACGTTTTGGAGAACAGAAAAATCTTTTGTCCCTGCCGGAAATTGAAATTTGAACCGTCGATCTCGTAACCTAGCCACTCTATTGACCAGTTCAATATAATAAATATACACGCAAGAGAGCTTGGCCATTTGAAGTTAACACGAAATCGAAAGTGTGAGGGTAAAAGCCATATTTGTTTTATCTAGATAAATAATAATACTTCTTTTCTTGCTATAAACACACAGAGATCTTTCCGAAGTTATTTAGACTAAATGACGAAGTTCTAAAATTTGTTGTAAACAACTGAAATTTAAGTCTTGCACATGTAGGCAGTAACACACTCTAATCCAGAGCAACTTGTGAGCACAGCCTCACTACTTAAGGAAACGTCTGTAATCCCAATCTACAGATCGCTTTCATAAAGCAATTTTATAAACCAGGAAATAATGTCGACCATATCAATGAATTTCTTTCGACAGACCATTTAAAATGTAATGAAGTGTGTATCTCGTAGAGTGCTATGATGAAGAAAAGTCATTTTCCAGTGGACTGCCCTGAACACGGATATAGCAGGCTACACAACTCCACAACCCAAAAGAAGGTATCATTTGCTGGTTACTGAGTGTGTTATGATCTTCAAGGAAATATGAAATCAGCCATAGGCTTAAGTCGAATTGTATAAAGTACGTCTGAAGTGCTTGCTTAGTTTATCCTTCTGTTAAGAAAATAAAAATTTTCTTCTCCTTTTCGTCGTCATTTTTATCGTTCTCCTTCCTTCTTCCTTCTTTTTATTGTTTTTCTCGCCTTTACGAATGAAATCTTCTGGCCTGTTCTATTTCAGACACAATTTTTGAAAAATACTCTCTTGTAGATATTTGGCAGAAAACACTGAACAGCTTGTCGGCCTATTGAAAATGCTGTATCTACACAGGACAACAAATACGCGGAGTTTTAGCCATGCCTCGATTCCAGGATTTCAGTGGTCGAGATAGAAGATTTTATGCGCCTTAGACCGCATGACCTCTGTGATACGTCATACTTTATACACTATATATATATATATATTTATTTATTTATTTCATTCTGTAGTCTGTCTTACGACAGCGATTCAGGAACAGTGTGAAGGAAGTGCAGACACTGCCTGGAGCAGATACTAACTCTGACCACAACTTATTGGTTGCAAAGATCTGCACCAGATTGGAGAAAATCATAAGGTTCCACAAGCGGAAACCAAGATGGGATTTGGAGAAGCTATATGCTCAACGACAGGAAGTACACGATAGTCTAGAAGAAAAACTTGGTGCAATCAAATGTGAAAGTGGGAATGTGGAAGTGCTGTGGAACAATTTCAATAAATGTGTGTTAGATACTGTGTGTGATTTAGTTGGAAAAGTCGAGAGGAGTCAAGAAAGCCATGGATTACACAGGAGATGATCAGTAAAATGGATGAACGAAGGAAATGGAAAAATGTCAACAATGAAAAAGGAAGGAAGAACTACAGACTACTGAGGAACGGACAACGCCAAGAAGGAATATCTGGAGAGCATATGCGACGAGATCATAGAATTTCAAAGAACAGGACGTTATGATTAAATGTACATGAAGAAAAAGGAACTAGGTTGGAAAGAAAACCATGGGATTCAAAACATTGGCATCGAAGACTCTCAAGGGAATATACTAATAGATCAGAGACGAGTACTGCAAATTTTGGAGAATTATATTACAGAGCTCTTCTATCGAGCTAATCGATCAGAACACCTAGAAATCGAACCTGAAGCTGAAGACGAGAAAGGCCCTTATACTTTGCTAAGGGAAGCGGAAAAAGCTATCAAGGAGATAAGGGATAAGACGGCTACAGGAGATGATGATGTACCTGGGCATGTACTCAAATTGTTGGGAGAAGATGGTCTCAAACTAATGACACAGCTGATCAAAAGCAAATATGTAAATGGGGAGTGGCCCAGAGATTTAATTGAAGTTACAATGATTGCCTTAAAGCAGAAGCCCATAGCTACCTATTACATTCAGTAATATCAACGGTATTTTTATCTAGTATTTTGTTATTAAAATAAAATTATACACAAAACGTCTGCAATGGTCTACGTATATATATATATATATATATATATATATATATATAGTAAATGCTGGTAAAGAAAAACCTTCCATATCTTTATGAACTTAAATCACACATCATGATAAGTAGCAACTATATTTCATATAACTATACCTAGATACTTATTATCAACACTAGCAGAATAGAAGCATGAAACAGAAGACATGCCGCTCCCAACTTTCTACACAACGTTTCATAGAAGGCAGCAAAACAGATTAGTGCGTGTCAATACTCGAATATTCCTTGCTATGTTAAAAAGCAACAGAGAAGTTTCACACGTTTCGAAGGCCTCATAGCAAAACGTTTTTTCTCCCATTGTCTGGGCGAAGTTGATTTTCGAATAAAAAAATAACAAATTCAGAGGTACTTCCCTTGTAATCATAATCAAAATCAGCTGCGAAAACGCAGAGTCACAGTTCTACATAGAGATAATATAAGATGGTTGTACATAAGGTTTATTCAAAATATCATGGCAACAGATATAAAGATTATTCTGTCGTGGATATTGCAGCATGACGTACTGTAAATAACAGACCGTTCCTGCCTATGGGATAGGTCCTTCTTTTATGTTGTAAATTTTATTGCGTATTCTTATTAATTCGCATGTTGCTTTTTCGGTTTCTTTATCTCCTATTTCTCAATTACGAATTACATTCCCCATAAGCATGTGAGGTTGTTGTAAACAGTCGATGTTTACTGTGTTTTTCAACCCGAATTCCCTTGGATCCGCGTGATCAACAATACAAGCAATAATTTTATTTTTCATGGCTCGAAGCCCTAGTGGGCCTAGGCCACCTCGTTGTTGATGTTTCGAGATCACACTCAGACACATCACATTCGCTAGGACTCCTCTGGACGAGTGATCGGCCCGTCGCAGATGCCTCTACCTGACACCACACAACATTCACAAGAGGCAGATATACATGCCCCGGCGGGATTCGAACCCATAATCCCAGCAAGCGAGCAATATTCACCATATGGTTTAACTCTGGTATCCCACATCTTTGCAATTTTACAATATGAAGTTGTAAAATCTGGCCGTTTATTAGCTGATGATTGTAAAATTATTGTAGGTCTTGGTAGGATGTATAATGATAAAATTAAAAGATTATATTGTAAGGTGAAATTATTAAATAATACTTAGATGTGTAGAAATTAGAGTCGAGGCGTCAGCTACATGATATAATGTAGATCTGATAGTATTACATGTATCACGCCGGAATGGTGAAGCTGGCGGTACGAAAGTCTTGGATGATTTTAATTTATGCCATATATCGACTTTTTTTATTGACCTGCTTCATTGTACTATTGTACTGTTCTTATATGAAATTCTCGTTGGTTATCGGCGTGTTTGTTCACGTAGCCCCTAACAGTCAGCTCTGCTGGCAGGGACGTGACCCAGCTATTTCCTAAATATCCTACGTACAAGTCTACACACATAATAGTGAATGTCTTATGGTGGACACAAATACTTTTTGCCTAAATTGTTACATTGATTTTGCACGCGTCTGTTGTGTTGCGCTGTACATGAACGTCGAAAATGTGCAAAGGGTGTTTGCAAACTGCCTTTATATTGCGAGGATTGAGATTTTTATATCAGTGAATACGAAGACTGGGATTGAGGGAGTGTAGTTTGTTGGAGAGGAATAACATATTACCTCAGTGACTTCAGGCTTCCGCCGCAATGTTGAGATGATCTGCGCTCTTCTGGGGTATTACGCAGCGTCGACTGATAATTCTTTACCTACGTTTCGGGACAACGTATCGGTCTCTTCTTCAAGGGTCAAGAAATCCAAGAAGAAAATAAATTGCGAATTTTTTTCTGGCTTTCTTTTATTCTTGGACTTCTTGACCCTTCAAATGGGACCGATACGTTGTCCCGAAACGTCGGTAAAGGATTACCATTCGACGTTGCATAATACCCCAGAAGAGTACATTACCTCCATTTTTTCAGCATTGAAATGGAGGTAGAATTTTCTTCGGAAAACTTGGTACCTATGGACCAATCTACATGTGGCTACGTCCCAGAAGAACGCAATGTGCTGTCATTATAACCTAGAATTCCTGGGAAATGTATGCTTGAATATAATTCAACCCGAATAGCGTTTTTAAACTTTACGTTATATTGACCGTGCATTCTATAGCAATTGGAAGTTATTTATTTATCATACCAAATCATGCACAATTTTACAATATTATTACTTCACCCCTATACGTATTTCGGCATAGAATGCCATCCTCAGGGGGTCACAGTGTTAAAAGCATAGACTATACATCCGTTCAGCCGTTCACAAAGGCTGAACGGAGCTGACACGACGTAACACACAGCAACATATACAGAAAACTACTGCATCCCTACGGTAACGAAAGGATACAAGACCAAATCTGCCACTAATTTTAAAAAAAACTTCAAAAATTTGTAACAATTTTAACATTTTAGTGATATTTTAATACACATGTGGTGTATGAGCTTATTCAGAACTCAAAAACAATAGACTAACATTTTAATGTTCAACATTTTACTCATACGGATGTAAGATTTTATACAATCGATGTATAGTCTATGCTTTTAACACTGTAACCCCCTGAGAATGGCTTTCTGAATGCCTAAATACGTATAGGGGTGAAGTAATAATATTGTAAAGTTGTGCATGAGTTGGTATGATAAATAAATAACTTTCGAATAGCGTTGTTTTCGGGGGAGGGGGGGGGGGAGGAGAAGAGAGGAGACATTCATGTTCGCTATGAAGTCTTCTGTGACCATAAATAGTGTGTATGTGTTGTTGACACGAGGTGGGAATATTTAAATCTAATTTTTACATTCTTGTCTCTAGTTTTACAGAGTCTTAAAACTGCATGGTCTGACTGTCGTCATTCGTGTCGGCTCATTTGCTGAAGTTTTAAAAAATGCGTCTCGTTCTTGTCACCTTTTATATTTCCCTGCATTATGTTTGTCCAGTTCATGGACGATCATTTCCATACAAACATTATTTTGTCTCGCACCATTTCAAACAAATCTTTCTCTTGAAAACCTTTCTGGAACTCAGAACAAAGTTTTTAATTGCGCACGAATAAAATTTCTGAAAACGATAACGTGTGGCTGCATATTTCAAAATAGCACAAGTCCGTGTCTTGTTGCTATATATTTCCGAAGAATACAAACCGATATCGCGTGGCTACGCATTTGCAAGTACCCAACGTCTCTTTTGTTGAAGACAAAATTCTCATAATAGAATAAATAAGCTGTTTTGCTGAAAATATTATATAGTGAGGGAAAATGCTAGTATCTCTTATCTTGTTTTCATTATTTTACAAGTAAAAGTAGACATTTGATATCCTTCCTGTTTGTGTCTGCCCACTTTAATACATTTTCAACTATAACTCTAATTGACGCCTCTTTATGAAACTTGATAAATAATGCAGAATTACTTGGTTTCTGAACTTAGTTCATCTTCTAGTATTCCAAATATAAATTTCGGAAAATGCATCTGTTTCCGCCCTTATGTGACAGGATGGAGAGTTACCTACAGAGTTGGGTCCTTAAAAGAGCAATTGTCAGTAACTGGTCCCTTTTCAAATGACGACAAACGCATTCAACTCCCGAAAATTTGTGTTTTGTTTGTAACACCAGACGAAGTAGAAAGTATAATCGTGTTTATCATCTTCTAAAACCTTAAGGTATCACCTGATGTAAAATTATTCCGTAATATGACACACGAGAAAGAAATAATAAAGGACATAAAGGAAAAGAATGAATATATTTATTTCTACCAACCTCTATTAAAAATAAGTGACAAGTTATGAATAGGCCTACAGAATCACCATAGAATTCAGCTAATTTTGTTCTGTATTGAGTTGGTAAATGGGTTTACCTTAATGTAAGGTGAATTGCATGAAGGGTTATGCACTTAAAATGAGCTGTACAGCTCCCGACTAATTAAAGCTCTTCAGATATATTTATATTATCTTACATTATTTGACGCTTATTACGAAATGGTGTTGAAATGTATAGTCACGCCAGAAAGTGGTCAACATTGATGAGGTCGTAGAATAAAGCGCAGTGTGAAGTGCTAGACAATAAGTCCGTGACGTTAAACAAGTTCGTCTAAGTCAGTCTACATGAAAATGCAAGGAAGTGACGTTAATTTTAATACAGGAATCCGTTCTCTATGTAAATTCCAATATCTTCAGGTCATGCAATTTTAATACACCGCGCTTCGAAACTAATTTGTGTGGACCTGTCTAGGACGTGAGAGTGGATCTATTGGGACCAACCACATTAGGAATTTGCTGATATCCTGGCTACCTGAAAAAGAAAATACAAACCATTTTATAAAAGACTTGGACAATTAGAAGACCCCAAAGAAGTCTTCAACACGATGCAGCCCCATAATCAAATAACTTAAAACTTAACCGGATGTTCTAAAAAAGTTTTAACCTCGGAACAGGTAATCACATTGTGGTGGCTGAGTAAATTTTTCAAAGACGCTATGAGCTCCAGATAATTGGTACTAAATTAATATATACATTTAACTGACTTAAATTTTCCAGTGAATAAAATATCTCTTCCTGACGGATCCGTCAGAATAGCTACCTCGCGTCTATGCTTCTGAAGAAGGAAATAATCCCTCTTTCCGTTTTGTCGTTTCTTGTTCGGAAGACGAGAAACCAAATAATTCCGAGTGTAATAAAATTTACAAAAAAAAATAGAACTGATTTAAACGATTTTATTTATCAAACTGAGTAGGAAAATTATGCTTATATTAACCAATTTACATAAAATTTTTAAATTCGTATGTTTATTAATACTATAATTGCAGCCTTACAAGCTTCTGTGATGGAATGACATTGATGCAACGAATAACGTAGGCCCTTAAGATGCATTCTGCATTTAGAAATGTAAAGATAAATGCATCGTTTGCAAATTTAAGTTTTGCAAAATTTTAAAAACGGAACTTTTGAAGCGAAAAATATTTACTTTGATTGCTCTTCATGACAAGAAGTGACAGATCATTGAGGTTACGTACTTCGCGTGCAGTTCGATGGCAGCAAGTAGTAGATATTTTGAAGCTATATACTTAGCTTGCAGTTTGATGTCATTGAACTATGTACTTAGCCTGCAGTGCGATGGCAAGAAGTGGCAGGTCGTTGAAACTATGCACTTAGCTTGTAGTTTGATGGGGTAAGTGATATGTGATTGAAGCTATGTACTTAGTTTCATTTCGATAACAATAAATATTAGGTCATTGAAGTTATATACGTAGCTGTCAGTTGTATGGCAATGAGTTGTGGGTCTTGAAGCTATGCAAGCTGAGTGTTTTCAGGAGACACTTTATATCTGTGTCTACAAAGTCTGCATGTAAAATTTGAGATAGATTTTTTATGAACAATTGACAGACACGATGACGATATGAAACTTTAAGCTTATTTCCTGAAAGTGTAAAGTATAAGGAATCTGTGCGATTTAAAGTTATGCACAAAAGTTGATTGTAATTATTAATAACGTAATTTTATTATATAGAATAAGTTCTTCTCTTGGAGGCACGTTGGTGGCATTGTTCGTTTATATGTATTAAGAAAATGGTAAATCCTCCAATGGCGGTATAAGTATTGGTACCAAATTCTCTAGTGACCAGGTAGTTCGTTAAGAAATTGTAGTCAGCAATATAATGGCACATAAAACATGATGCAGTGTGCATAATTTTACTTACAACACTCAAGGAATACTTTGGCTAAATATGCAAGTTCGTAGGGATTTGTGATGAAAAGCAAATATTTTAAATTTTTCATCACAGCATAAAGTGATTTCATGTTGAATGTACAAATGACCCTATAGGCCTACTAATAAGAGTGCTATTGAAATTTGTTAATATATGTTACCAAGTCCTTTTCCTTTCGATAAGCATTTACTGTAATTTCTGTGGATTACGTAGTACAAGACTGCTACAACTTGTCTGTGTGACAGACCTGTGAATAAAGTAAGAGTGAACTTTGTACAGGCTATTTCAAATTGATTGGTAGGCCCAAATGTGTAAATGTGAAATGTAAATTTAGCAATTGCTACTAGCTCTAAAAACTGAACTGAATGAAACTTGTATAAAGCAGCTCAATACGAACGCTTCAGAAGGTTACGAATGGAATTACTTTTTCAAGGCTTTTTGTTATCCTTTAAGGGATTATAATTTCAAGTTTGACCGTTCACTGTTTGGTAGAAAGAGCCATTCCAGTTTTGAACTTCAAAGAGGGAGTTAGGTTGGCATCTCCTCCATGAACTTTACAATGTTCTATCGTGGTATTTCAATTAATTTTTATGTAGTGAATCTTATTACTGTACCGTGGATGCTATAATTACGTTATGCAGACTTAAACTTTGTACTTCATATGCTTCATTGCATATGTTAACTTAATAATTTTCGGTTCGACTTTCAGAGGGCAGCTACGTGGAAGAAGGGCATCCGAGGGTCTTCTCATTCGACATGGAACAACGCTTTATTACGCAAAATTAGTGACACCCAAAACATTGCCATTCGTGAAAAACT
Source organism: Reticulitermes speratus (assembly GCA_021186555.1). Classification (NCBI taxonomy): domain Eukaryota; kingdom Metazoa; phylum Arthropoda; class Insecta; order Blattodea; family Rhinotermitidae; genus Reticulitermes; species Reticulitermes speratus. The sequence goes on along the minus strand of JAJKFL010000003.1, from coordinate 29,437,574 downwards.
AATTCCGACGAGAGTTATGCTGCGCTACACATTGCGCTGTAAATATTTTAAGCTTTGAGAAAGTCCATGATTCAGTGAGGCTGATTAAAACCTGTTCGAACTTAACCCATTATAAAATTCGTGTACGTAAATTTTTTCGTTACATTTATTACTCGCAGTTATGTAGAAAGACCAAATAGCCTATAATTCCTTTAAGTTAATTTTCAACTTAGCTTTAAAACACCTTACCAATACATCTGATGGATGTAGAACTTAATGGAAGACATCCGCTTATTCTGTGTGCTCTGGTGAAAATTTATTCGAAAAAACACGACTACGGAAAAATAGAGGAACTTTTAACTTATGCTATTAATAAAGTTGGTCTAGAAATAAACTTAGACAAAATAATGTGCTAGGCCTGTATTTATTTACAAATAACGTTTCTCTTCTCTATTACTACAGCCTGATTCAGGGTTTGACTTCCTTAATTATGCCCTCCATTGAATTCCCTCAGGTAGTCCAAAGTGTTTTCATGCCGTTAATATAGCACAGTCAGTTCTTCTATTACGGGAGTTTCTTTAACGCGTTTTGGCGATAACGTGATTGATGAATAGGTGAACGCTGTTCGTACAGTATAAGGCGAAACTGCGCATAAGCATATTGGCTATTACTCGAGTTAAGGGACAATTGTGAAGATATAAGTTTGGGTGAAGGGTCAATTTTTTTTTGATCTGACCCTACTTTTATTAAGCGTCTTTCTACAAAGCGAGGCCTCACAAGAACACAAATATCTGGTTATACAAAAACTGGATATATGTGGAGTCCCAGCGTAAGCTTTTATTTGCGGGGATGAAGTCATTAGTCCCACGACACAATGCCGAACATGGAGGATTAGGACACCTCTCTTTTTTAAAACGTCGCTCGAAATATATCCGGAATTTGCGACCCTGCTAGCAGCTAGGCTGCCATCGGCATAGATTTCGATGTCACTGGTGAACGCAAGCCGAATTTTCCGTTAAAAGTCTGCATTTAACAGGGCTGAGATAGAATAAATATTAGTTGCTCACAAAATTTGGCAGAGTTAAAATATTTGAGAAGACAAAATTGCAAATCACTATTCAACAAGTATTTAAGATATTCGGAAAATTCTCCTGCCACGTAGTTCAAATTCTTTAAGTTTCCGTCTGCTATCTAAAATGTAAATAAAATGTGTAATGTCACTATTTTTTATGGCGATGTGATACTAGGTCTCTCACTCTCTAGAATAACAGGTTGCGGATATTTGACAACAGGGAGCACAGTAGCTAATTTAAAGGAAGAAAGAGGAAAGAATATGAAGAGAGATATTTAACGAACGAAAACTTTCATAACTTTTACTCATTACCAAATATTACTCGGACAGTGAAATGGAGGAGGAGGAGATGATGGGACATGTAGCATGCATACAGCAAGTAAGAAATTTACTCATAATATTCGTCGTAAGTCATGAAGGGAGGGACTTAGATGGGCGGCTTATGCACGGAGAGTAGGAAACTATTTAAATAGAATCTAAATAAATAAGGTGTGAGTGCGGATTAAATGCAACTGGGTCATGAAATATTTCAGTAGCGGTTTCGTCTTATTCGGGTTCCATGAAAAGTGACTCATTTCCTGGCTATCATCAGAAGGTAGGTTAATGGTGTTATTTATTTTTGTACAGTTAGTTGCAGGCATGAATTATGTTGCAAAAACACCAATTAACATTAGGTATATTGCAACATTTTTATACTTCTGCTTTACTTGGAGAGGCTGGGTGTATTACATGTATTATATATGTAACATGTTTACATGTGTGTATTAGCAAAAAAGATACGACATATACAATAGGGTGGAGTGAAAATGTATGGTTTTTACACTTTTTTAAATTTCCGTTATGGAATAGTGCTTAAAAGCTGCTTTATTATGCCACTAAGGCATGTGCGAAAAATTGGTTCTCTACATTTAAGTTTTGAGGTGCCCCGAAGGTCTCGGACTTTCAGAGATTTTGAATTTCTTGCGCATTTCTTATTTTTTTTTTATTTAATTAAATAATAAGAAAATTAAGCTAGAATAGTCGTTACATCGTAACATGAACCTCAAAATGACAGTGCATAAATTTTCATTGCCCTTACCTAGAGCTAAGAGGTGCCCCAAAGGCCCCAAACTTCAAGATTTTTCGCAAGAAAATAGTGAAAGAAAGTTGTTGAGCTCTTGTAGGCTTTTATTAGTTGATATTATAAAATGTTTGTTTACACAATTATAAAATCAAAAGATACAATTACGTAGTATAATCTCTCTTTGTTTCAAACGAGGGCATGTTTTTGCGGAATAAAAGCCTGCCCCTTATAAAACCATCTCGCTTTTCATAAACGCAGACTGCTCCTGAAGCCTCTGTCACCAGCTTAATGCATCGTTCAACTGTTTGGATGTGACATGGGAAGAGAGTTATGTTGTCTCCTGTTTCAAATCCACATTCAGCCATACTTCTTAATGTTTCAGCAGATAAATTTGCAGTTAAAGGTGGTTCGGTGACTTGAGACTCTTGCCAAGAAATGATTTCCGTATAATCAGAAGCCTCAAAATTGAAGAAAGGTATTTTGAACTTTCGAATGCCAGCTATTTTTTGAGATCTTGCTTTTAAAATATGACGAAAGGCTAGTTCTCTAATAATCTTCTTTTCATCTGCTAGCATATCTATAAGAAGGTTTTCAGGATGACCATAATATCCATTTCTTTGGATGACGGGATCAATTACCCTTTTTAAGTCATTGCTAAGATAACAGCTGTAATTTATGGTTGACCACAAATGTTTTGCTCCTTTTGTGCATGAAGAATTGCACTTGATTTCAAACCACATTCGTCCATATACTTTTAAAACAAAAGTTGCCAGAGTTTTCAGATTTTCACCTGGATCAATCTTAGCTGCGTATAAACGTAAGATTCTATTTGCAGTTGTGACCCATCTGGAATGATTTAGTTGACCTGGGTCCTTATTTGCCAAATCGGAAGAAAATATTCCTGTTGAAATTGCTGTCATTATATCGAATAGGTATTTTTGGTCTGTACTGAGATTTTCGTCCGTTATTGTAGGAAGTGTCGTAGATATAATTTCAAATTGAACTACAGGAAGTTTTTCGCATTGTTGCAGTTCAGTCCCTATTTCACCTGAGAAACAACGGGGCCCTGTGGTTTGACCATCTAAATGTAGCATTAAATGGCGTAGAGGTAACTGGTTTGCGTGAAGTTGACAGACCAACCACTGCAACGGTTTCTTAAGTTCTTCTTCTAAGAGCCGAATGACACCTCCTCTGGGTCCTGTGTTAACGACGGTTCCATCGCAGCCAACAACACATAAGAGACTTGCGTCAACGGACTTGTCATTTAAATAATTTATTATGCTAGTTTTGATGTTTGCTGCTGATCCTGAATGACAAGTTACATGGCCAAAATAATTATCGCCTGGTTCCGATACGAGAACATAGTGTTCTTCAAATTGTATTTTTCGGTAGTTTTTAGACCCTCTCTTTTCCACTGTCATTGTTTTGTCCCTCCTGCCATCGAAATACAGACCAAGCATCGGCTCTATTACTTTATCTTGTTTTAACTGAGATCGCTTTTTAAATCTTTCGCGCCGAACCTTAGAACGATCTACTACAAGACTTTTATCATCTGACGTGATAATTCCAACATCTTGTAGCACGGCAGACGCTATAATTGCAGCAGACCTATCACACACTCCAGTACGGTCGCAGGCAAGAGCAAGAGAAGGAAGACTAATTCGCATTTGTTTAGCTGGTCGTTCCTGGATATCATCTTGCTGTGGCAGCGGATTTTCTGGTGGACCTGAGCTGCATACTTGTACTTGTATCTCTATTGACTGAACAGAGGACCTTACTTCTAGTGGATCTGATACATCGGTCATCTCATTTTCAACTGATGTAAGCCCATAGGAACAAGAAGGTTTCGGAAAATCCACGTCTCGCTGAGCGAGGGATAAATCTCTCTTCTTTCTCTCTATTCTATTATTTTCCTTTTCGGTTGCAACTAAATCAATGCACCCAATTATCATCTTTCTTTCTGTTCTTTGATCGATTAGAAAATCTATTTCACTTTTTGGAATTCGGCGATTTTTTTCACAGGTACAGTTACCTATACTACACTTGCAACTACAAACGTCAAACAGTCGTTTTGAATTTTCTTGGAATATATTAATTTTTTCTTTATAATTTTCGTTCGCTTGACGTTCCTTATATGGTTTCATTAAATTTCTGTATTTATCGTGATAGGCCATAATCATTTGTAGAATCCTTTTGTGAATTACTGTTGGGATAGAAGCTTTCTCCCAAATGTCACGAATTTTGACAGCAACTCTTTCTGATATTTGTGTTACAGTAGGTTCTTTCGATGTTATTTCCGGTTTTAATTCATGTTTGACAAAAAGGTAGTATTTCATGACATCACGGTAAGTAGGTAGCTGAGACGGCCATAACTCCTCGGGCGTGCCAAGTATGGGGCAATTAGTACTTTTTCTTGTCTTTATTTGAGCCATATTATGGTTATAACCTATAAAAAAAATCATAACATCATAATTTGAGTTTAGATGATATCGTGGCCAAAATACTACTGAGAATAAAAATATCTCACCTTGCTTGTAGCAGACACAAGTTGAACACTATTCACGAAATTGTTACACAATTAAATCGATGCGGTAAATTCTGGAGAAACGTACGAGACCTCTCCTCGCAATTGTTAGTTTCTGACTGAGTGACTGATTGGCGGGTGCGAGAGGGCGGTTAGTGGCGGTGGCTGTGGAAGAAAGTTGCGTTCGGTACAAGTATTTCACGACCATAGCAGACAAGTTTTACAGTACAGCCACTTTAGGCCAACTGTAGTGAAAGTCAGAAATCTTCGATTTTTTTCAAAATATTACGATTTTTATCGCGGTGGGGGAACCTCAATACGTGAAGCAAAACAAAAAATATTTTAACCAGTTCTTAGTGACCCCTCTCCCCATATTTCCCCAAGTATTCCGAACCGTTTATAGAAAATTAATATTTTCGCTCCACCCTAATATACAATAACTTAATATTGATCGAGTTCGGATTTGGGCTTTCTGGACTCTTGTGAGAAGACCATATCATTTATCTAGAGGAAGAGGCAGTGTATGTTGCTGTTCACAGCTGCGTACACACACACACACACACACACACACAACACACACAACACACACACACAAAACACACACACAACACACCCAACACACACACACACAACACACACACACACAACACACACAACACACACACACACAAAACACCACACACAAAACACACACACAAAACACACACACACACACCAACACACACACACAAAACACACAACACACACACAACACACACACACACAACACACACACACACGCAAATTACACACACACATCCGTCGGCATTTTCAGGTTTGCTTTTCACAAAACAAAAAGTTATTACATAGTAATTAGGCTTATTTATATTCTGATAAAACATGGACTAAAGTCAAATTAGTGAATACAGAATATTTAAATTTAAAAACTATGGCTACGGAAATTTCACTAAACATCAGGCACACGAAATACATCACTGGGCATTGTAGATATATCGTTCACTCGATATTAGCACTTGCAGCAGTGTGCAAGTGGCACAGTTGCCAGATATGACACTTACTGCAATACGCTTTATTTCCTAATTTGACTTTACTGTGTATTCAATACGAATGCCAATAGTTATTACGTATTAACATTTGTTTTTGAAAAAGCTAGCCTGAAGACGGGAACCGATCCCGCCCCCCGAAAGGTAATGTGTTAAATTTTAATACATAAGATGGAAAAGTTTATAAAACTAATGAATTCATTTGAATAAATTATTTTTATGTGTCTGCATGACTTTTTGTTTAATTTATCCATCTTTCATAGACTGAAAGTTTCAACCTGTCTAAATATTGTGCAATTTCTGACTCACAAACAATAGTTAGTACCAAATTTACAGGCAAGTTAATATTCCATGTACATATCAAATTTCAGTCTCTTCGATATAAGCAATAAGTACTAAATATTTTGATTGCATAGGAACGTAACATCACAACGCGATGTTTACGTCATCAATTATTACGTCGCACCACATCAAATTACAATCTGCCCTATGTACGCCATATTATTATGTAAGAGTATTTAAGCATAAAGCAACAAATATTAGATGTTATGACTATGTGTTTTTACCTTAATAATCCTTCATTCAAAGTGCATTTTATCATTAAATATTATTTATTTATTTATTTATCTATTTTTGTCTTAAATACCCTGCATGAAAATCGCATTTTTTGAGTCGTGTTATGTTCGAACATCGATGGCCTCCCTGGGTTTGCCGTAGTTTTTATACTTATTTGGGAAACGGCACGGATGTCGGAAAACCTGCAGCTGTTTCACGTGACATATATATATATATATTAATTTTCTCTGTGACTTTTATGCTGAAGGTTACGTATTTCATGGAGAATAAAGAGGGGTGTTATCATAAAAGTACTTACGTCTTTTTGTAAAGTGCCTGATATTTGTTTCCTTTTTAACCAAAATCAAATTTTTTGGACAAAATTTAGTAAAAATGTCCAATACAACTTCACGAAAATCCGCCGAGTGCAAACCGAGTTGTTCCATACAGACTGAAGGAGAGATATGGTGAAGCTAGTAGACACTTGTCGCAAATTTTCGAAAGCGTCTAATAGAAGAAAATTGTTTGTGTAATATACCAAATATTAGTTCGCTTTTTCCAATACAGACCTAAGTAGGCCAATATAATAAGCCTATAATTTAAGTTACTTTGCAATGATTGGGCCTAAATCATAGCCAAGTAGACTTGATTACTATTATTTTTATGGTGCTTTTCTCTCCATTTACCACATTCTGTCTCTAGTTCGCTTTTATTTCTAACACAAATTTCTGAAAAACATTTATTTTCTGCGCTTTATACGTTACAAGCTCACATGAGATGAAATAACAAGTGAAAGTTGAACTCTAAAAGTTAAAGGGATTTACGGCGTCGCCAACACAAAAAAGACACGGCAAACAGGCAATAAACGCATGGAAATTGCGACATTTTCCTGCGATATCGTAGACTGTAAGTCGTACCCGAGAATGTTACGAACCTGTAGCATGCTCATCTGTGAAAACTAAAACTGAAACACAACACGTTTTTAGGTACTTTTTTATACTGTCAAATTGTGTAAGTATTTGTTTGCAGGTAGTGTTTTTTCTGCAATTATGTTAATTTTTACTACTCCTAATTTTCGCTGTTATGTTATGGTTATAATTAGTGTATAGGGCGATGTTCCCGCCCGTTTAGAGTCTATTGGAAGCTGGTAATTGGTACGGCTTGAAACAAAGTTTAGGTTGTATTATTTTATACATGTAGTAAAAGGATAATAAAGCTCTTTCTCTTTTTAAAAGAAAATGTATTGGCATCAAATAATTTGCGACTCTCCTGAAGTAGAGTAATATCATTTCTAAGACTACAATATTTATTGAAATTCGACTCATTCTTTAATGTGAATTGCCAAGTCTTATCCTCAAAGTTATACTTAGACGGATAAGCTACAGTGTTTATTTTGAAATATCTGTAACACGTAAAATGGCAATTCACCAACCCCAGCAATAACTCTGGCTATAATACTGACGCTGCACATCAGACACCCCAGTCTCTCGACATAAACGTATTTTTTTCCCTATGACTACATAAATAGTGTAATTCAGATTATAATCTAGAATTTGAAGCATTGTAGTCTGGTACCTGTATACACAACACACGGCGTCACACCGCAAAAGGCCGTAGTCTACACACCGACATTCTTAACGACTTCGCATTTGATGCACTGTAAAGAAGATGCAGAATTTCATTACTGAAGGTTGCTACAAGGCTATAATACATATATGCAACAGTACCGGGTTTATTGATAAACAGGCTAACCTATAACTACGGATGATGGATGAGCGGATCTGGCAAGACGGGTTTAAGCCATCTGCATTCTCTGACGCCTGCGAAAGGCAGGTATGTTGGCTTATGAAAAGCCACCATATGGGTGTCAAAAGAATATACTTATTGACGACAGATATAGGCTGGTACGTCCGCACAGACGTGCAGTGACGGCGTTTATATTAGGCCTTCATTTCGTATTCTGCTTATAAGGAATCCAGTAGTATGTCCCTTAATGGCGAAAGTTGTAGAAGCGTTGACTGACGAGAGAAATGCGCATTGACCTTGAAAACCCTGTCGATGTACTGGGAATATCATCATCACCATATACTAATAAGGTAAGGTTTTTTGAGGCGACATGGTCTACTGAACTACCGAAAGGATCTTTTAATATAAACGTTTTAAGAACCTTATGATTTGGCAATGATGGCAGACACCTTTGCCTTCATTAATTCATTCTCAAAGAATTGTTTTAAGAAAAAAGGGCTAAGTTAAAAATTGACAATTCTGCCTCAAACGGAGTCCAAGGACATCTAACATACGTATTTCACGTACCTTCCTTGGCTTCCGCTTGAGGCAGGACTGTCCATTTTAACGTTTTGTTTCTTATTTACATTTGATACGAAGATGTTTTCCTTATTTACACGAGAAACTTAATCCGTTGTCTCCAAAAGAAATTACCCAGCATCAAGCATTTGTAAGTACAATTTTTAATGTTTGCTAAGATCAATATTCTGTAATTTTTCTTAATTATACAATTTACTGTTTTTACGTGCTAATTATTCGCACGGGTACAACTGGTATCTTTAAGTATGGTAAGCCACATTCTGTCGATATCTGGCAGTGACGTAGTAGCTTTAAATAGTTTGAGTGTATCAACTACTGCAGTCCTTTCCAGGTCACTGATCATTTATTTTCGGCAACAGGAAATAAATGGGATATGGATATCAATATTAAATGTAATTTTTTTGGAATCTGAATAATATGGTGCGTGGAATGAACCTAATACGCATTCATAAATTTTTCAATGAGATAAACAAAAATACACACTTTCCTAACACGAATCATTTATGCATACCGATTCTGACAAGTTGTAAACGCCAAGCGAAAATGTAATTGCTTAAATTTTCCCGGCAATGTCATGTCTGTGATGGCTCCACCGTCATTTGGGATGTCCTTCGGCAATTTCACCGCTTTCCTTCGGTTCTTACCCTCCCTCCCCGCCCTCTGTTTTTCGTTTAATGAACGTCTTGTCAAAGAAAAGCAAATTTGCACGAGTATGACGTAACTGCGAATGCACTGCACACACACACACGTATGTGTCGCCCTCTGTTGCCTAGCGACAAAAAAGTGACGCAAAGACCGATAAAAGTGTCTGCGGTCCCTCTGTTACTAGCCGTCAAGGTCACTCAGCATCTGCAATTACCTGCAGCCCTCTGGATGTAATTGAGGTCAGCTGCAAATTCGGACATATTATTAACAAACATCTTTGTAAAACTAATTTCCATTCGGATTCAATTCCTTGGCACTAACTGTCGAATTGGGCGAACTTCAGAGCAGCTGTCTTCGGCTTCTTAAAGCAGAGCTTACCAAAGCACGGTCAGTTGATCATATAGGTCTACGAGGGCATGCGGCCAGGACAGATAGTTAGCATCCTGCTGTGTAGAGCTGCTAGTTACAAACAGAGACTGTGTATTATAATTGTGTCGCGGTGAAGACCGCTTCAAAGGTACAAATGCCGATTTAACATATATTTGTGACGTGCTAGGACACACCGTTCTACTAGAAATAAATACTATCATACGTTACCGGCATTTTCACTTGAAAAATCAATGTGTTATAGGGTTTGAAATTAATCCTTGTCCATTATTTATTGAAGGATTTGCTTGGAGCAGTCCAGTAAGTCATTCTGAGCGAGTGCCTGGCACTTTTCACATACTTTCAGCATTCCGTGCCGGTATTGATTTGACTTCCTCGGTACCCAGGGTACAGTCAATAAGTTCATCAATGATCATTTGTAGGAACAAAGTCCAAACACGTATGTAACAGTGTTAATTTTTAATATTTTATTGTAAGAAGGAGCCAACATATATTCCACTAGCAGACCAGTTTATTTCTATTACAAAACATAACTTATTTCTCCTTTCTTCTTACAAACCACTTTTCCTCCAAATTAAATGTTGGACACTTGTATGCAACAAATTTTCCAGATTAAAATTGCAGTCTTGTAGGTTGTGAAATTGTCTTTTTTAGGAGGATACTAAAATTTCGAGGCAACATGCTGCCTCCATCTTCAGGGTTGATCATGAAATTGGAGGTAGCATATTACTTTTGGTAACCACTTACAATACTGCACGGTGTCACAACACAGAGGACAGCAATGTGAAATGGTACAGCAATAAAAACCTCAAATTTTACATTTTAGACCTAGGTTACTGCAGGTCGTACAGTGCTTGACACTTTTCGGGTGTTATGTGCAGAAGAAAGAAGATTTTTAAAGGGATAAACATAGATTCAGCGGTGGAGTGGTTGTTTCAAGGAGATGAAAAGGCAAGCACTGCAACACCTATCGCACTTATGGGAAGGTGGTTCCCAGAATACTGCCTGCTGGTGTCATAATGCTTTCCCCAGCCACTCAATATTTTGAGTGCTCTAAACTTCGCCACCAATATGTCAGCCGGTATAGTGTGGAACGGAAATGCAGTGAAACACATTATAGTCTGTACAGTCTCTGCCAGCAATGTGTGAACAAAATAATTGCACACGGCTGAGTGTCACACGAGGTTTTAAATTAATTTAAAACAAATTTATGCTTAGCCTTCAGATTCACTATCTAAATAATTCTCTTGAAGGTACATAACCTATTTTTCCAACCACTTCACCTCTTTTTGTTCTAACCATTTTCAGTGAAGCCTGATTTTTTTAAACCACTTCCTATATTTAGGGTGTCAATAACTTAGAGGCATATATTACATACAACAGGGGAGTTACATTTTACATGATGCAAATAGCAGAAATAAGTGTCAAATTTAATCATAACTCTTTAAAGGAATTTACTGATTTTAGGTAAATGAGCTACACTGCATCAACTACATAGTTTATATATTGCACAAAGCTTAGGAGTAAACGGCCGTAGTGTATTTTAAGGTGTTCTAACGACATTTTCAAACAGGAACTGGGTAAAGCCGCGAAGAGCTCAGTGAGGACAGCCGATTAGCGGAACGTCAAACGAATCCGAAAAATCTCAAACATGAAGCAGGAATAGCAGCTTTGGAGTACTAATTTATAACATTAGAAGTAAGAAGTTCAGCATTATACGGAATGGCAATGCCACTTGACTGGAGAAATCCCCATCCAGCTGCTAACTCCTTAACTACATGTGCAGAGAAATAACAAATTGTTGCCTTAAAGAGTGGACAAATCGTAGTAGCCCTAGTGAGAGAAAATGGTGCTTTGGATCAGGCCACTTAGCCACCTGCACACCACATTATTGATGTACGAGTATGTACAATAAATAAAGTCACCCTTTTTAAGTAGGCACAACTATGTTTCTGTTAAAATATAAGAACTTGCTACATGTTTCGACACTTTTCACTCCTCTTCAGGGAAGTTCAATTACCAAAATAAAAAGTAAAGGAAACATGCAGCACCACACTACTTTGGGATCTCAGGTTTTATCGTGTATAGATGTATTGTGAAGTGAAGTAACATTGAAACTTTTTAAATCTGTATGTCTAGATCTCGTTAATATTGGTAACATCTTGCAGGGGGTTTTATGACATTATCTTAAATCGACAACGAAAACTTCAAGCCTTTTAAAAACTTTACCTATTGATTCCGAGTACTGTGGTTAATCTGAATTTTCTCGTACAGTAATGCCAGCAGGCGATACTTCACAAGACGAAATTTCTCAGAGTTTACTACTTTTTGTAGCATATTATGTAATTGTAGCTGAAGATCACGTGATGCTGAAGCTTCTCTATGATGAAAACTAGAGAATTTACGTGAGGCGCAACTTGCTTCCTTCGGTCTGAAAGCCTTTCCTGTGACCTGTCATAGTTGTTGCTCCATTTCCCTCTATGCTGACACGAGTTGACAAAGGGATTTTTTTTTCGTAAAAGATAGAGTTATTTGCAGCGATCAAAGCATTATTTCCTACATTCCTCTTTGTGAGCCGTATATAGCATGTAAAATCTACCTTAATGTTTTTATAAAATTGGTATCTGACAAGTAGATGATTTAGCCCTGAAAAATCTGTTGATTTGTCAATTTAAAGTGAAACATTGGATTGCATTTAATCCGGGCTAATAGTTTTCCTTGGTGTCTTGACATTGATTCAATCCTTTGCAAGGCGGTGTTATTAGACACTGGAAGTGCTTTAAGTCATTAGCCATATATGTCATCGTATAATCACACATTTTGATGGCTACTATCAGAAGCACTATGTCTTTAATCCCAAGTGACATTTAATGTTCAGCGATTAAATATGAGATATCAAATAATTTAGTACTGCTTTTGTGGAATTATTGTCTGCTCTTTCCATTAATGTTAACTACTCCCTTTTTCTAGCAATTTTGTTTTAAGGAATTCTATTGGCGTTCTCTTGTTAAATGCCTAGGCAGATGTATTTCATTTAAATTACCTTTTGACAAAATTTCACCAAACAGGCTGGACATCATTTTTCCTTCGCGAATTGATAAGTAACACCGAAAGTTAGGATGCCAGACTGATATAGGCATATCCCCTCACTTCTTTCTTTTCCACAGAAGGAGTCCTCTAGAATTTATTGCGCCACGCATACTACTTTTTATAGCTGCGAATTTAACACTTTGAGGCCCAGTTATTACTTCCGGTAACATCAGGTTTAACATTAAAAAGTTTTACATTCTGCCCAGAGTGTATGTCTGTGTTTTTCTGTCTATTTCAGAAGAAGCAACAATTTTGTCCCTGTACAGCAAAGAGAAATTTGTTTTTTTACAACCGATATGGAGGGTTTACTGGGCTGTATATAAACATAATCGTTACATATAGGTGAAGTTAATTTTATCTTTAAGCTTTTAAACTGCACACTTGTCTCACCTCTGTCTCAGGCGATTCTGACACAGAATAAAACGACTTCCTATAATCTGAGCTATAACTCTTGTATTTTACCCTTCTTTGCTTCTGTCTAAGAAAATCCGCCAAAAATCAAACCTTCCTTACCAGTTCGGTTCGGTTTTATTTCACGATACCATTTTCAGGTATTAGTGCTTAGCCAGCCTCAGCTGTAGACATCTTAAGCCACGTCATCACTGCTAACTGTACTGCTGTAAAACTACATGAAAGCTTACAGCTCCTGTTCTGGAGCACAGTTGTTAAGAAGAAAACATTGCCCATAACTTTATACACAGCATTAGTTGCGGGCTGCCTAGTTTGGGAGCCACTGTGTAGAATACTCTTAGCCACTCTCATAAGACATTCCTGGACGCCTGATCTCTTGAGTTGAGTTAGACTCTGAATTTTATTTGTTTCCCGACCTACTCACATCGGAAAAACTTGCGTCGCGTTGTGATCAGTCAACACTCTGTTGTCATTATACGTAAAAAGAGCATGTGCATTTTCTTAGGCAGAACTGATTTTTTTCCAAGCTGCTGCTTAGCTGTTTGTTAAGTCCTTCTAGGGAATTCTCCTCTCAAGCGAAGACACAGGGGTCGAGACTCAGTGTTTAAAACTTTGGCCTAATCCTTTCATTAATGTGTCCCAGGAGATCTTTTGGTTGCGCAATGCTGCATCAGAAACTATTTTGGAAACAAAGCCTTTTGCACAAAAACTGAAATCGGACTCTTAACATTAAAACATGACAATCTTTGGAATATGACGTCACGTCGTTTGGTGATTTGTTACTAGCTTTTCGGAAGGCTTGCTGCCTCCATCTCCTCTCTTTCCCTATATAAAGCAATCCATGTTTCCCGAGCAACTTGTACTTCCTGGGCAACTGTAAAGATGAAAGCAGGGAGCTCCTCCGAAACGTCGGTAACATATTACCAATCAAAAAGTCGTAAAGTATCAGAAGATTATAATCTTCACAAACACGCCTATGACAATCTCAAATCACATATTAAATATTAATTGTAGCGTAACTGTTTGAAACGAATATCAAGTTTAATTTGTGTTGGCTTTGCTGTCAAACACAGGTTAAAGAGCGCGCGCGCCACCGGCGATGTAATTTCTGTATACATAAATTAAATTCTATTTGAAGCATATGCTATACCAAATACTTTTATAATATGGAGCTTTGCCGTCTATATTTATTGAGCTTTGTAAAAGGTTTCAAACGAGTGGTTTTGTGTTCTTGACAAGTGGCACAAAACAAACCTGCTGATTGATACTGACATCTGTGCAAGACTGGGTGTATTTTACAAAGTAATTAATGCAACTGTCAGGCTTTATGCAACTGAAATGACACTTCATAAAATAACCCATAAATTATATATTCTAATCCTGGAATTTTAACAACTATACATTTTAGCAGCCGATCCCAGTAGCCGCACTGTCTAAGGCATGGGTCTGCGGCCGCTGGCTTGCTGGGATTGTGGTTTCGAATCTCGCCGGGGGCACGAATATCTCTCGCTTGTGAGTGTTGCGTGTTGCCAGGTAGAGGTCTCTGCAACTGGCCGATCACTCCTCGAGAGGAGTCCTACCGAGGGTGGTGTGCCTGAGTGTGATCCCCAAATCTGAACAATGGGAAGGTCTAGGCCCACTACGGCTGTCGAGCCATGAACAAAAATACCTTTACAAAATGTCAGTTTTTCACATTGACCGCCGAGCCTGTAACATTCCCTTTCAACTGTGACATCAGAGCGTCCGTGTCACCAGTGCGGTATGAGAACATCGATCGACAACTGAAATTTTCTGGACGTCTAAAAAATAAGACTATTTATCAGTGGACCCTTCTGTTTAATATAAAATTACTGAGGCCAGAGAAAGAAGTCTGCTGGATTTTGGGGATGATGAAGCCCTAGGCTTTCCACACTGCTAGTAATGGTATTTACTTGTGTCTGTGTTTTATTTGTCGGCGTTGATATCTGTGTAAATAGCGTAGAATATTTGGATGAAATAATGAATTGGAAACTTTGTGGAAGGAAGCGGTCGTCGCCTATTTTGACCTACAATGCAAATATTTGCTTGGCAGGACTGAGGAAGGACACGAAAGACCACATCCAGGATAGTCAGCTTCCCTGCCTAGAATCAACTGGGCACCTTTTGAATAGACTTAGACGGGGCTATGATATGAGCCATCTTACTTTGGGGGAATGTATTAATTAGCCTACATGGTTTATATCTAGCTACCAGAATTTGTATGAACAGAATGGTTTAAGACTGGAGGGGAACATAGAAAGTGCCTTGGAGAGGGAAACCTAACAGCTGGAGCACTAAGATGTGGAGGGGTGGTTACCACAGAGGCTTTTTTTCTTGGCTTCATTGTGCAATTTCTTGTAACCTGCTTTTCAGCTTCTCGCTTTTCTGGTTGAAATTTATTTTGGCGTTCCAGATGTGCAGGGAGCGAAGCCTTACCGGCCGCGCTTCAGAAGTCGCACATAAATATGAGAGCATTTTCAACAGCATAACTTAAACATTTCCATGAGTAGAATCATACTTCTACTAAAATTTCAAATTTAGCATGAAGATTGTGTACCCATTGATAAACTTGTGAGAAATGCATGTTGAGAAGCCAACAATTACAAATATAGCGAAAGTATGAATTTATGTGTTTAGTCGGATTTTAAGGTTTTTATTTCCATTTTGTCAGATTAAAAAAATGTAGACTTCGATTTTTTCCAGCATCGATCTAAATTTCCACCCGAATCTCATTCTTCTTGTTGATGTCAGTTTAGAACCTGCAGATTCCACAGCACAAATATCTATATTAGAATGTGGAAGTGACTACATCCATTAACCTGACAAACGTGGAGCTAAACAGTTAAAATCAACAAGACTGAATACGGATATTATGATATTAAAGGGAGGTAAAAGGAATGTTATTGTGGTCATGGATAAGTCAGTTTATTATAGAAGGTCAATACTTCGTTGAATTCTGAGATATATAAAGAGTGGAAGAAGGATTCCACGGATACAATAGAGAGGAGAATCAAGAAGTTACTCTCCAAATATAAACCATCTCTCACTCCTGACCCAACACAAGTTAGCGTCTTACAACATTAATTCTCCCTGTTTGAACTACCTAACATAAACAAAACTGGCATGCCATTGAGAGCTTCTTACACATTATCTGGTTTCCTTCACAATATATTAAGTCTATTGGTTGGTAAAACAGATTCATGGGTGAAGAACTTACAACATTTTATACATTTGATTAATAATGTTAATTCGGAAGATTCGGACCTTATGGCGAGATTTGATACAGTTAGTTTCCTTTCACAAATATTCCAGTGGGTGAAGTTTTGTAAGTTATTAAGAACACACTCCAGGAGTATAAAATGTTGGGTGAGCTTTTTTGCGCCACAGGTGAAAGCCATTATTGAGTTCGTGGTGTGTTTGAAGACTTCATAATTTCAAGTTGGAGATAAGATTTTTCAGAAGAAGGAGGGTATGGCCGTGGAGACTTTTTTATCATCGGTAGTTAGCAACATTTTTGCGGAACATTTTGAGTATATGGCCATAGCTAGGCTGAAGGTTAAGATATATGGATGATAATTCATTATTTGGAAAAATGGCATAGACAGTCTTCAGGTATTTATGGATCACATTAATAATCTGCAGAGGACTATAATCTTCACAACGGAAGCGAAATCTAACGGTTCAAATCCATTTTTATTTGTTTTGGTTATTAGAAGGTTCTCAGTTTTGGTACAAGTGTATAGAAAGCCAAAATACATGGGGCGTTATCTTCATTATAAATCAAATAATCCAGCACATGTGAAGAGGGGAGTGTTAAAAAGAGAGGAGTCGTACAAAGTTTGGTTTACAGAGCCAATATGATAAGCCAGAAAAAACAGGATTTTGATGTTGAAATGGATATAGTGAAGAGGGACTTGTTATCTAACGCCTTCCCTTCCAGTTTTGTGGACTGTATTATTCATAAGTGGTCTAAGACCAGGGATTTGGAATGAAGTGGTGTGAAGCCATTGTGTATTGTGTCTATTCCTCATGTAAAGGGGGTTTCTGAAAAGTAAAAAGGGGTTAGTGAATGTTATAACATTAAGGCTGTTTTTTTTAAATATTCATATTCTTGGAAGGTGTCTGAGGAAATCTAAACCTAATAAGGATATGCAGAAGAGAAAATAATGTGTTTATAAGAATGCATGTGAATGTGGGAGATTGTATATAGATGAAGCAGGTACACCATTGGCAGTAAGGTTCAGGTAATATAGACATAATTTGGAAGAAGGACATTTAGACAAACCAAAATTGGCATGACCTGCTTTTGAAGGTCATAAACTTCGTTGAACGCAAGAGGAAGTTTTAAAACTTGAGTCCAACTCTATACATAGGAAATACAAGAAGACTGCCCATATGATATTTTCTGATAATCCTATAAGCCAATTAATTTCGCAACTCGCCCATTTGTTTTCTGTTGATAGGCAAGGAACTGAAGTACGAAATATCTTAAAGTCTTGTGTGTTGCTGTGATATTGGTGTTTTCTTTGCCAACAGACAGGGTGGTTTCAAGAGTTCGCCGTTATATTCTTGCTAGTGAATTTTATGTTGGTTTTGTGGGATGGGGGGGCATGGACTGGATTGATATGGCTCAGGATAGGGACAGGTGGCGGGCTCTTGTGAATACGGTAATGAACCTTTGGGTTCCATAAAACGCGGGTAATTTCTTGACTAGCTGACGACCTGCTAGCTTCTCAAGAAGGACTCTGCTCATGGAGTTAGTTAGTTAGTTAGTTAGTTTGTAATTTTTAGCTTATGTGACCTCTGGCCCTTGTTGTGGTTGTTTTGGTAATTTTGTACGTACAATATTTGATTACGTTGATTTTATTACTTACTGAATTTTTTTGTGTTAATTCTCATTATGTTGATATTGTATTTATTTTAGGGTGGTTAGCTTGTTTTGAGGTTAATATTTCGTTACGTGAAGACGGAAGCAGGTAGTTTTCGAAATGCTGTGTTGCTGTGGTGTTGTGTTTTTAAAAATGGGAAAAAAAATCCTAATATATTTGATAAGACAAGTTAAAGTAGACAGAATCTGTACTGAAGAAATAAATGCCTCCCTCGAAGAAAGCAGTAACAGTAGTTTTACTACAACAACAACAAACAACTACTACTACTACTACTACTACTACTACTACTACTACTACTACTACTACTACTACTAATAAAAATAATAATAATAACTACTACGAGGTATAATATATTTTAAGGTTTTTACAATTGTAAGCAATAAAAACTCATGTCTGCGCACAAGTTCAGCACGCTCACATGAGCTACATTGCATTTTATTGCTTGTTTATGAGCTTATGTAATATCTTTGTGGCATTAATATCACAAGATTGAGTCTGTAAAGTAGAAAAATAGATTTTATGAGTGCTGCAGAGAAGGCCGTTTTTATTTGTTACTTTAGTTTCATATGCGTTTTGTATAGACTTACATAATTGCTTGTTATAGGATTCTGGTTATTATAAAGGCTTACATAAAGAAATGAATTATCGTTATAGTCGTCAGACGGGATAGTTCAGTTAATTTAAGCTATATGCTGGCTGAGCGGCCATTTTTTGTTTTTGCAAATAATTTATCCTCTTACCTTCCCTCAGGTTTGAGACCTCACCCATCTGGGTGTTAGCCACAAACACTGACACTTTTGGGTCATCATGGGCCGCATCTGCGGAGATAATGTTTGGTAATTTTCAAGCTCCGCACCAGTCCGGATATATTCCAACTGGCTCAGAGACATAATCGCAGTTTATATCTCGCTCATCCGCCACTCAGGCACGCACTCACATACTTAACTTACACTTACCCTCTCCTAACCCACACTTGTACTTAGAACAAATCAATACCGTCGTGATTCATAATAGTGAGGCTGTTTGTTCTTTTGTCTAAGATGCATTGTTGCAATCTTTTTCCTTTCACAGTACTAACGAATTCCTAACCAGCTTGAAACAATAGTGGTAAAGCAGGTCATGACACAAAAACGAAAAGCATTTTCTTATGTGAACACATAATTACATTCAGACAAGAAATTTGCAGGCCATAGCGATGACAATTTTGTCCGGAATCAGTCTAAGCATTTCCCGATGTTCTTCACTCACTAACGCAATATTTTGACAAAAACGTACTAAGTCCGCTAACTGAAACTCTGGCTTCTTAGAACACGTTGTTGGCGGGCAGCGGTTTTGATCCGTCACAAATTTTAATAACAAAATTGACGGGCAATTTTGATGTCTGCGGATAAAATCATATGCGTGTGACCCGCTAATACAAGCGGTACTGGGTCCTTCTTTATTTTGTAGAAAAAAGTGCAGGAACATGAAGCTGAAAATTGTTGTGTGTCTAGCGCCAAGAGTAGAGAGACTGGCTCAGGTCTACTCTGCTCCTTCAAGATGCGGTTCTGGGGCAGGGGAGCAACTTTACTTTCCTTATTATGACTAACTAGCCAATTCCATTGTTTAATATAACAGAATTCTTTTTAAGAAAATAACTCTTGCTCAGCTGGTCAGAATTACTCGCCTTTTATGGAGACTGAAGGTCCATTAATTACTATGTTCAAAAAAAGCCATTTATTGTGTCCTATTGGTAACTAGTAGAATTCGCTGAACACCTAGACCTTATACTTGTTAATATACTTTTTAATATTATACTCTCTTCTATGCCTGAGTCTACTATCTCTCCTTTATGTTCAGATTTTAGGACTACATTTTTTACTGACAAAATTCTCATTTTCTCATACGTGCTACATGCCCAGCACATGGCGTCCTCATTGACTTGCTTAACTAAATTATTTGGCGAAGATCGCATATTATGAAACTCACACATTATGCAGTGTCCTCAGTCCCTTCTTAATACCTTTCACTTAAATCCAATCACCACTTTGTGTCACAGTTTACGTCTTTCACATCCGTATCACGACACACTGATGGTAGCAGTCTAATGAAGTGATTTTTCTTTGTTATCACTTGTACTTTTAGAGAACATTTTTGTCGGTAAGTCGTATTTTATGTTATTGGGTTACTTTATTACCTATAAAAATATCTTCTTCTTTCCTGTTTCGGTCCTGGATTCTCTTCCATGTTGGTTTCTTTGAATCTTCTCTCTTTATATTTTGCTGTCTTTGTAACTGTCCATTAGGTTGTTGAGTCAGCACGTAAATAAGTAAAAGAACTGCCTGATTAATATAATTATTTACCTTAATGCTTGTCCAGTTGGCTTACCTACAAGTAAATCCTATATTAAAATACACAAACCTTTTTCAGTCATGGGAAATATATAAAGTGTGTTTATAAAATGTCTCGATTTGAAAGTCCAGTGAATCAAATATAATGCCATAAATTTGATACTAGAATTGCATTGCACGTGCTTCTATAACCCCAATTTAGGATCCACAGTTCGATTACATAGCTTAAGGTAGACACCACTAGGCATCGGAGAATTTATAGACTTATACTTCTGCATACCAGACTGCCTATTTATTGTATCAATACTACGCTATGCGGAATTGTGTACAGTATCCGAGGTATCTGTAGAGACAGCGTTTCCATAATTCTTCCTGCTGTAGGTTTCAGGTGATTTTTAACTATAATGAGAGGTGTTTTTTTTTATTTTAAGATCAGTTTTAACGGTTGAGACAGAATACGGGACTTTCTGAATAACAGACTAATGTGCTAACCAATATAGCTCCTAATACATGATATTTATTTTGTCTTAAATTGTGTTTTCAGGTTTAATTATTTCGGGATGTCACTTCACGTTTTGCCGACTAGTGCACTCCCGACGTTCTGAAATACGATCACATTGCTTATTTCCAGGTCTACATTACTACGTGAATTTTAGCAGTAATATTTTATAGCTTTTATAGTTGGCGGTTTATAGCTTGCCACTAAGTGCTATCTCAAAACTGGCTACAAGGAAACAAAACAGCCCGGTTTTTCAGACCAGTGGAGCTTATTTATCAGTTTCCTATACGGAGTAACAATGAAAGGCAGTGAGCTTCCTGTCAAAGAATCGATAAATTGGAACACGAGATGGAAAGAGAGAGAAAGAAGTGGGTAGTACAGAGTTTTATTGCGAGGCACAAAGAAAGAATATATTGAAAGCATTGCGTTTCTGTGAACTAACTGCAGCGTTTTGAATTTCCAGAATTACCTCTCCATTACCATTAAAGTTGCGTGATGTAATTGTGCGTAGCCTTTTTTCTGAAATATTATGGAGAATTTTCAATTTGATATGTAGGCCCATGTTTAGCGTAAATCACGTTTGAAACTTGCACATAACATTCAAACAGAGCACAACGCTTCCTAGACGAGCTCTGTCGACATTCTTAAGCAAAACGGTAAATGAGATATCTACACATGTTGGCCTAATATTTATTGCCATCGCATAGGAGTTTAGAGCCTATGATAGTCCCTATATTTGTACTGCAGAACATTGCAACTGAAATGATATTATTTTGAATATTATCCATCTTCTGAGGCATTGGACGCAGAGAAACAATATATGGTTGGATATATTATAGGTCTTCAGGAGATTTATTGTCACATGCTGACTAATTTGGTTTCTTTTCCTTCGTGCCAAATATTAATAGTGATGTTTTCGGTTCTGCCGATCCCAGTGGCCGCGCGGTCTCTGCTTGCTTGCTGGGATTGTGGGTTCGAATCCCACCAGGGGCATGGATATCTGTCTCTGTGAGTGTTGAGCATTGTCAAGTAGAGGTCTCTGCTTCGGACTGATCTCTTTTCCAGAGGAATTCCACCGAGTATGGTGTGTCTGAGGATGATCGTAAAGCCTGGATAAAGAGGAGACTCTGACCCACTAGTGGCTGTTGGCCATGGGAAAAAAATCGGTTGTAATCAGACCTTGGGCCCTTTAGAATAGAAGGCTAGCCCTTTAGCTACTACACAAGTGCAGTGGCCCAGAGGTGTTGGTTTTATAACTGTACATATCGTTAAGTTTTGTATTAGATGGAATGAGGCTGTCTGAACAACAGGAAGGTCATCAGCAAACCAGGCCTTAGACGTGGGCTCCAAGTGTCACTGTGTATTATGAGATGGAAAGTAATTAAGGAATAAAACTTCGGTAGAAGCGTAACAGGTTCAAGAGATCTTCGCGTTATGTTCAGTGTAATATTACATAAAGTTGAGGGAGGAAAGGAAAGTCTTACACACAATAAAATAATGGAAGGCTAAATGGATTGGTCAAAGTTTGCGTAGGAACTGTCTTCTAAAACACATTATTAAAGGAAAGGTAGAAGGAATGGGAAAAAGGGGGAGAAAGACGTAAGCACCTACTGGATGACCTTAAGGAAATGAGAAGATCCTGGAAATTGAAAAAGGAAGCACTAGATCGCACTCTCTGAAGAACTTGCTCAGGCAGAGGCATAGACCTGTCGTAAGACAGACTACGATATGATTATGGTGATTATATAAAGGCCCTTGATTTCAAGCAATAGTATTATAGTACTAGTATAACAACAATAACGAAAGTAAATTTATCAACATCGGTTACATATTTCGTTCCATGAAAATGTACACAAACAGACATATAACTTTTTCCTTCCGTCTTCAGTGAATGACCACTGCACACAGAATACATAAAAATGCATAAGGCTTGACAAGGTGAATAAAGGGATGGGTTATATAAAGAGACATGTTAATATATACTTAATATTATTTTCACCGTTCATGTTTATTAACACTAGTAAACACTATATTGAACGTGATTATGCTGTGGAATGCTAGTTGCCCCTGATAATGGCCAGTTAGCTGACCGAAACATATGTAGGGCTTGGTTTTTAAAATTATTAATGTTTTAATAGGAAGTGCATGTGTTGGTATAGTGTTTACTAATGTTAATATAGTTTATTGCGCATTAAACTCTTAAAATTAACTTCAGTAATATTTCAGGGAAAGCAGCAGCATTGGAAAATTTACTGCAGAAGGAACTAGGCCTACTCTTTCGAATTATGATGCTCTCAATTATTCGACGTCAATGTTCGCTGTATCATTTATTACAGAATATAAACCTTATCAATTATAATTTTGTGTGTGTTACATGAGCAGTCTGTCCTGTATTACTAAAAGGAAGTTGAATCAATTGACAGGGCAACGCGTATAGGGCTGTACCGTAATTTTAACCCCGTCGCCTCATAGGAATGGACGCCGCCAGCTTAATCACATTCACGTGCGAGTGGGGCACGCAGGCGGGCTTCATATTCCCAGATTAAATGAGAAGCCTCTCACACTGGGAACCAGAAAGGCGGAGTGACGATTTACACAGCAGCAGTACCGTAATGGTTAAGTTGTTGATTAAGCTACGCCAGAAAAGACGTGTGACGAAGTAAGGTGTATATATATATATATATATATATATATGGGCAAATTTTTAAGATTACGTAACAGTGGATTGACGTCAGAAATAAAAAGATGTCTAATTAGAGAAAGTGGGACGACTTTGGAATTTCCACAAGAAGCTTCGTGGCATCCCCTCACATCCCACTTCTCAATAAACTCTGCCTACCTATATGTAACAAGAGAGGCCATGTACGTATACCGTAACATTGTTGTGCGCTCGCGTAACCATTGTTGCATTTGAAAAAGAACAATGCATTCTGTGTGCGCTGTTGAGCTACACGTCACTGTCGGCTGTAAAAACTATTGAGTGTTGCACAAAATGTTGCGAAAATGTATGTCGCCAGTAACAATAAAACGTACGTAGGTCTTCATATAAAGTGACCGATGCTGCATTGAAACAAAATAATTTTCGGTTGCTCAAGGCGTTCTTTAGACTATAATTTGGGTAAACTCTTTGTAATGACAAATGAGTCGTTGCGCAGCTGCTCAGTTTTTGTAAGCATTGTCGTAAAACATTTTACATCAGACGGAATTAATAAATTATGAAGCAATAATTATTAAATATTATGAGTGTGTGTCTGTATTCTTGCTTTAGTTATCTGGCACGCAAATCGCATCTTTACTACACAGTATTATATTGTCATTGTTGGCCTGGCTGTACCCTATTCTTTTCAAATTATCTCATAAACGGCACGATATTCGGAAAAACGTTATTGAATTTAAAACGTCTGTTTTGATTTTCTTTACAGTGTTTGTCTAAAACATTTCTCATTCTAAGAAGAATTCAGCGAGTTACTATCATAACCGTACATAGTTCTTTATGTAAAGTACCCATTATGCTTGTCAGATTTTAATGGAGCTTGAATTTTCTGGACAGATTTTAGACAAATACTCAGATATCAAGTTTCATGAAAATCCGCTCAGTCGGAGCCGAGTTCAATGTGGACGGACAGACATGATGAAGCTAATAGTCGCTTTTCGAAATTTCTCGAACGCGCCTAAAAACACAGCACTCTACACAAATTAATATAAATTTAACAGAGAATATTTACAACTTTTGAAGTACGATCAGAAAAGCTTTAAATTACGTTATTATTCCAAATTACCCTTTCGAAATAAAAACTTCGCTAATTTAGAAACAATTCTCTCTTATCCTCTTCTCAGTAAGAATTTGTCGTGATTTTTCATACGAACGTGATTGTAGTTTAAGAAAGAATGACAGGTTTGTAACGAATCATCAATGCTAGCTGCATGAAGTATTATTACACAAACTGAGCACGCATTATATCAGATGTGTGTATCTCACTTATAATACAAGAGATGGTAAAAGAAGTGAAAGAAGGATCAATGGAGACGAAAGACGGATTTGATGAGTCCCCGTACTGATTGGTTCTTTCAGGCCCGTTCATTCTTGAATCAAACCTGTTCCTGTGCCTTGGCCCTCAGCATCGATATGGGGCAGCAGGAAATGCGTTATAATCATTGTTATATTTTATACACTATAATAGACAAGAATGTTTGGTAAATTAACATTTCTTCAATTATGTTGCGTGAAATACTAGTTAGTTCTTGTTGCCTTTGGAGGTCTTATTTCCTGAAAACTAATTAAATTTAAGTATCAAGTTTTGTTAAAAACAATATAAATGTAACTTGTGCAGTCGTTCAGTAAAACGCATTGTTATTTCAGTTGTGGAACTTACATCTTGAATGCATTTGTGTAAATGTGATAATAGCGACTGTAAGCCTTCTACGCCATTAAACTCTTATTGCTTCTGTAAGTATTTTAATTTTTTTGATGGTTTGAGTAGCCTCGAATGGCCACTTCAGAAAGTGACAGAAACCTGTGGGCTGTGCAGCATCATGTTTTTATTCAGACTGACATAAACGTGTAGTTTAATTAGGACTTCGAAACCAAAAGTGGCACAAGCAACTTTCTGTGAAACTGACAAAGAATGTCTTCTCGGCAAAGCAAATGGTGCCTACTTCCTTTAAAATGCCATCATCTATAAGATGAGGTCAGCAGTTTCCATGAATTCATTATGTAATATATTATTACATGTCTGCTTAAACTTCTTTTCGAATTTTTAGGATTTCGCAGCGGTGCAGATGAGGTCTTTGTTGTTCCCGAATATGGTCCCCCGTCATTGGGTGATTGGTCCCCGACAGGTCGAGAGAGCGTCGTGCTCTCTTCTTCAGTGGTCGAATAACAGTCTCATTCGCTCAGCGACGTAGCTCCATTTCCCAGAAGAACAACACCAAAATTACTCTTTATTGTGGTACAGAAAATTATGAACTCATCCGAGTTAGCCTCGAAATTACATAGATTCCGACTTACGTAAGGGTTCTGTTAGTGAAAGTTTTACACAACCAGAAATTTACGTAAGTCTGAATTGACCCCTCCCCCCCCGTACTTATTTATCGCACCACATCGACTATGTATACGTTTTTACAATGTCAGTGTGCATGTTTAAAATGTCATTTCTATCAGTTTTTTCATATGAAACACACAAAGTAAAATATATTTAATAACTACAGTATTAATAAGTAATAATGTAACAATTAGTAACATAAGGAATTATTAAGAATTTTTTACACAAGTACGAGTTTACGTAAGTCGCGTATTGCCTAACCCGGAAACTGCCTGTAATCTTCGTCAACTAGGCAATTTTTTTTAACAAAGCTGCATTTTACTCCTATCCAGTATCGATTTTGATACGCATTTGTATGATTACATTTCTTGGCGTTTCAATCTCACAAATTTAAGTGCCATCCATGTTTTTATTAGTAATTTAGGAATTTAAAGTTTATCACGTTTTGTGTCACATTTGCTGGATTGCGTTTTGTATCAACTTTTGTGAAACTAGGTTAATTAAGTTCAGGTCAAAACGCACATACACGCACAGAAACACATACACACACAAACACACACTTGCCTTATAAGACTAATTCTTTTTCCTAATAAAGAAAAGTAATCTGAAGCATAATAATAATAATAATAATTATTATTATTATTATTATTATCATCTCATTTATTAAATGTTATGTAACATCACAGAGGCCAGTAACAAAACTAGTACCAAACAATTACAACACAAATTACACAAATAAAGTAAAACATCATACCAAAACAGTTAACAAAATTCTGGTTGCTTTACAAATTTAATCTCACATTAGCTGAATAATTAAAACCACATCTCAAATGAAAATTAATACCAATACAAATATATTTGTCGATCCAGTGGCCGTGCGGTCTAAAGCGTGGGTCTTCGGCCGCTCGCTTCCTAGGATCGTGGGTTCGAATCCCACCGGGGCATGGATGTCTGTCTCTTGTGAGTGTTGTGTGTTGTCAGGTAGAGGCCTCTGCGACGAGCCGATCCCTCGTCCAGTGGAGTCCTACCGACTGTGGTGTGTCTCTAAGTGTGATCAAAAGAACTTCCAACCTCGACACTGAAACGGGAAACCGGAGTAGGTAGGAGAGGACGACTATATATATATATATATATATATATATATATATATATATTTCAAAATACTGATTTACGTAGTACAGATGTCAATATCATTGCCTATCAAATTCGCAGCTGTTGCACATCTAGTGACAGGACAATTTTGCGGGCTACAGAACAAAGGTGAACTGTAATACTACGAGACGGAATTCTGAGACTAATATTGCCAATAAAGGAAGGAAAAAAAATTTGATCCTACTCAAGCGTGAATGAAGGAAAAGAGAGTCAAGGTGATGCCTTCCAATAAAGTGTGTAACTTTAGAAGCTCAACTGTTGTTATTATCAAGTGCATACTTGTATTTATGACAAACATGGGGAAAAAAGCGACCGAAGCGTAAAGCTGCCAACTTCCGCTAGATGCGTTCCAGCTTATTGACATCAGTAGCCGTAATCCTATTCCAGACCGAGGCATATTCTAACTTAGGTCTAAGATGTAATGTAACAATAATAAGCAATCAATAATAGAAAAAGATTAGGTAAAGCAAATGTGGGTCCCAGCATTTTGAGTAATTGAGAAAATATGTAGGCGACATGGTGATGAAAGTAGGAGGTTATAATCTGAAAGTACTCCTAGATCTGTGATGGATCCGGTACGAGTTGTACATTTGTCACACAGTCTGTACTTGCAGTTAATTTCATAAGTTTTCGTCGTAAAGGTAAAGACTTTAGTTTTGTAAGTGGTAAGTTTCTGTAGTTAGCAGCACACCAACTGCGAATGGAATCAGTGTCAGATGTGTACAATCAGTGACAGAGCTTACGGTACGAAAAAGTTTGATCTCTTTTGCAAATAAAAATATCTCGAATGTTTAATAGAGCTGCAAATGTCATGGATAAATATATTTATTGAAAGAGGTCCAAGGACAGATCCTTGAGGAAGAGCAAAACGCACTTCAAAGGGTGTCGAGGAAATTACCGCGGATTCGAACAAAGAATAAAGAATAGTTATGTAACTACGCGACCAAATGACGTAACCATCAGAGAGTCCATAGACAATGATCTTACGTATCTAAAAGGAGTGTAAGAGGAACTAGGTCAAAGGCGCTGCGTAAATAAAACCAGGTGGCGTAAACGTGGCGTTATGAACAAACTAATGCAGATATGTAGTCTAAATACGATACTATGTTTAGATTTTACAAAACCCTGTTGACAGGGATTCAATTTACATTTGAAATAATGAGACAAATGGTCATGCGTAGCAAGTTCAAGGACTTCTGAAAAATTATTACGAACAGATATAATATTGGTCTATAATAATAACAACAATAATAACAATAATAATGATAACAACAACAACTAAATGAGATATGAGTATACAGAGCGCACCAAAAGCGGATTGACGTCTGTGTTTCTGAAACCTGGATACGACCTTCTTGGCACAGCTGAGATATGGAGTGGTGCTTTTATTCTTGTCAGCATCCCTCACGCTTCTGTAAGTCTCTCAGAGAAGTTGACAGCCTGAAACTAAGGAATAAATTAAAAAGGAGAAGATCAAAAGGAGAAAGAAAGAAACTGATTGGAAAGGAACAGTAAGACATAAAAGTCACACTGTCGAGACTGGTTTTATCTTATTTGTCAGTGTGTAATTCGTTAAGGCGAATATAAGTAATATTTTGTTTCTAAAATCTTCGCATGTTACAGACGTATGCACATGTTCTTTAACAAGTTATTCTGGATTACGTTACATGAGGTTATAATCGTTTCGGTCGCACTATGGCCCTGGGGTCGACTCAGCCTCTAACAGAAATGAGTACCAGGAATCTTTCCTGGGGGGTAAAGGCGGCCGGTGCTTAGGGCTGACAACCTTACCACCTTCATGTGCCTATTGTCTAGAAATCTGGGAGCCTCAACCTTCTGGAACCCTAAGGGTCTGTCCAGGCCTGTAATGGGATTGCTTTACCTTTACCTTTTTACGATACATGAGGTTACGTTAAGACACGTTCGGAAACGTCACTATACAGAACATTACATCAGCTGACAGCACACCCTCCATTTGAAAAACATGCCTTCAGTGTCCGTCCGTCAGTAGCAGGACGTCCGCATTGTTGACAGCTTGTACGAATTGAGTATTTTGAACACAGACGAAATTTAGAGAAACTATAATTTAATCTGAAACAAAGTTTTAAATAATCATTTAGTATATTTTGAATAAACTTCATACCGAAATGCTACATTAATTCATGTAAGCTCCGTAGACTACAATTCAACTTATGGGTGACATTATTTAAAAAGTCCATTTTGTTAAAAATATATCTCTAAATATTTATCGAAGAGAAAGTCATGTTGGATATCATTTGTAAGTATCCAAAAGACAGTATAAATGTTGTTTAGTTAATCTACTGCCTGCACTAAGTTCACTGATTTCATTAAATCGCTAACAAAATAGAAACACCTGTACTTTCGAATGTGTTACTCTGACTCTGACACTTCTGTCTTCATGCCCTTCATCGCAAGAGGAATTGATAATACCTCATGATTTGTTTGAACCCCATTAAAGTTAATGACATAACGAATTAAAGTTTCATTTGAAGATAATTTCCTTACCACAAGACTTAAATTTGCTGTCAATTTACCGTTGTCAGAGTCGCTGATATCCGTTTCCCGCAATTATGGGGTCAAAATTTTGAGTAAAAAATACATATAATTTCCGCACTTGCGGGGATTACATTCTTCCACCACGATTTTTTCAAGACTACTGTTGCCCTGAGGTCTGGCTCTTCTGCGATATTACGCGGCGAAGTATGATAATAGGTTCAAGGACTCTTGACCTTTGAAGATGGGACCGATACTTTGTCCCGAAACGCCGGTAAACAATTACCATATGACGCTGCGTAATATCCCAGAAGAGCGCAGATCTCATCAATTTCGCGGCGGAAGCCTGAAATCAAGGTTACTCTTACCCTGCTCACGATCCAGGCTCTTGAAAAAGATTGCTGAATTAGGCACGAAACCAGTAGGCGAATAACGGTTGGGTAATTGGCTAAACAAATAGTGCATTCCGTGTAAAGCTAGTCGTATTATTTGCTGTCATTTAAGATGCATTTTTTATCCGTTACTTACACGGTTGCATTGCTGCCGGAATATTTTTTTCCCAATCGCTCGACAGCCCCTTGGGGGCCTAGGCCGCCTCATTATTCGAGGCTTCAGTATCACACACTTTTTAGACACACCACAATCGGTAGGACTCCTCTGGAAGAGGGATCATCCCGTCGCAGAGACCTCTACCTGACAACACACAACACTCACAAGAGACAGACATCCATGCCCTAGGCGGGATTCGAACCCACAATCCCAGTAAGCGAGCGGCCGTAGACCCACGCCTTAGACCGCGCGGCCACTGGGATCGGCGCTGGAATATTAGTGATCATAAATAAATTGAGGATAATTATGGAAACATCATTTGTAAACGGCCCTCTTTATAATAATTTTATTCATAATTATCGGGCTCTTAAAATAATTCGGCCGGCTTCATTTTGGATGCTCATTGCTCATTTGAAGGTTTGGACATTTCCTCAGTCAACACCGAAATTGAAGTTCTAGAAAATGAGAGAGGATTCCAGGGCATTGGTGAAGGTGACGCCGTTGTACTGTTGAAGTCTCATTCCCTGCCATAAAGGAATAAGGAACTGGTAGAGTTGGAGAAGCAGACTTATAGAACACAAGGTCACGACGATGATAAATACGGTGTCATTTCAGAAGAACAGATGTTGAAATTTAAAAATTTCAAAGATGCCATCATCAAATTTCTTGAAGCCATGGATTATTTTACAAACCATAAGTCCCTCTATGATCGTTCTCCCAAGTTCAGTATGAGTTCTAGGATGTGTTTTTCTGTTGTAAATTAAATTTAAGAGCAAATATGCGAGTTGAAAAGCAAACAACTCTCCATTAACATTTTTGAAAAAGAAAAATAATCACAAATGAATCCGAAAATCCTGCAGTCCATTCCAGTTTTCATCTGGCATCTCGTGGAGGGGATGCTGATGAGGTGACACTAGAAAACTCTACTACTGATTCTGCTTGTTAAGTGTTCTCCTCTATACAAGTATTTCGCAAAATACATCTCCATCCTTCCAGACAAGACAAACACCCCCTTTTTTGAAGTAAGGTGACAAAAATCACTTAAAGGCGTATGTTAGAATATATATTTTAAAAATAGTCACTTATGATTAGTGTTTATTTGCAGAAAGTGCTGTATGTGCACATCAACTCCGTCTCCATTAACCCATAACTAGGTTATTTTCTACTAGCGGAAATTCCCCGCTTAAAGTGACGTCGCTTGAAGTGTTTTTTTTCTCTGGAATAAATTGACCACGGATACCTGTTCACACACGCATCATGCGCCGATAAACCGTACACTATTAATGCCGCACACCCACACAGCAAATTTTACTTTCTTGTTACGAGCATTTATGTGGAACCTTCCGACTGACATAATGGTCTAATTTTAAAATAGCGTGTATTTCAAACATGAGGTACATATTGATTTTGTAACGAATACAATGCATACAAATTAACATTGTTTGGCCTCAGGAGTTGCGATGTAAAGTTTTGCAGAATAATTGATACAAATTAATTAGTTCGGATGGTAATACTTTTGATGGATATGACCTGTAAACTTTGTATTGTTGCCTGTTAGTCAGGCGTCCCGCTGCTATATTGCCAATTTCAAAATAGCCTGCTTTCAAGAGAAAGCCAATAATTAGACAGCGCTTGTGAAACATGACGATTCAGAGATTTAATTAAACTTCAAATAGACTAAAATACACGAAGTTTCACTTAGTAAAATTCCAAAATAATTTTGATAAGGCTGAGATGTCAGACTCTTAAATAGGTCGTAGAAAGTAAAGCTTGTTTGTATTCATTATAGTGTTCGTTCACTGTGACATAATTCGTGTAGCTTTTAATACTCATACTCATTCTCTTCTATCAAGGTACATAGCAAGCAGTGTTTACCCCAATCATACCTTCAACCCCTTAAAGATTACAATTAACGCAAATGAATAAAAATGTAGTTTATGCCTCACAATGAAGACAGATTTTCCCTAATAATTAACAGTCAATTTATGTTGTATGGGGAAATAAATGCGTTCCTATTGTGAGAATCATGCGAAATACACAAATATAATAAAGGAGAAAATTGAGCCTCTTTGTTTTTAAACTTAGTGTTGTATACAAGAATCATTATATTTTAAAAGGTTAAAGCATGGTGATATTTACATGTACCAACTGTTTAACATTCAGTAAACTCTGTTTGCTCACACAAAGTATTAAAGGAATTTGTATGATTCTCAGAGTAGAAATCAATCATATGCCTGATTTTATAACAACCCAATTTACATTCGGCCACGGTAAATTTCGTTCGTACTTCAGAAGATTTCATATCAAAGTAGAGAATGGATTTGAATGCACTTGTGGAGGTGAACAAACAGTAGAACATCTACTATTTGATTGCCCCATATTCGGAAACAGGAGATTTTGCCTTGAAATACACTTAAACAAATGTAATATTAGTTACCATAAGCCACTATACAATATAGTTAGTAGAAACTGTTGTCAAAAACATTTAATTAATTTTATACACCATATCAATAGAAAATTATAAGTAACAATATTGTTATTATATGTACTTGGTTAAACTTTAACCCTAATATACATATATAAAATAGGGTTTGTTTTTGGAAAAAAAAAATCATAAGAGTATATTGACCTGTGTATGTAAGGTTAGAGCCTGTTTATTTCTCCGTAAAATTATATACTCCAAAGCTAAGAGTAAATGTGTAAAGATAATTTAAGACTGTCAGCGAATATAAACATTTGTCAGCCTACATCCTATTCGAAAAGCATTTTGAGGACACTTGCTATGCGACAGTAATGCGTGCTGTTACTGAAGGACAGATATTTAAAGGATAATACAGTACGAGGGTAACGCTTACTTGCTTGTCGGGGAAAATTAACACAAGAAGATACTTACAGGTTTGCTTCCGCAAGAGCTAAAACAATAACACTCTTTAAATATCTTTGGAACAACCTGTCACATTTTAGAGGAGACGTACCATAAAAAGGTACGTTTGTTCTGTGCTGAATTAATCAAGAACTAGGCCATAAATGATTTATATATAGAGACTTGTCATAGATGTTTGTGTGTATGTACCATGTTATTCGTACGAAGTAAAAGTATACGTCTGTCGATAGAGTCTAACTCGGTTATAACGTCGTGAATGGGACTGAATATTTTGTGTCGTTACAAACGAGTGTTGTTATAACCGAGTAGTGTAACGTTATGTTTAACAGTGAGGAGTTAATTGCTATTAAAGAATATCTGACGCCATAGACGAGGTGTCGTGTAAACCGATGTCGTTACAACCGGGTTCGACCGTATTTTTATTAATTAAAAATAAATTACATTTATAAAATTTCAACATATTCTACAATTTATTCACTTAAGTTTACTCGTATATGCTTCAATTCTTTTATGAACACATCTTCATGTCTTTGCCACCTGTACATGTGTAATCAAAACGTTCAAAATAAATAATATAATATAATAATATACTGAATAATATAGAATAATATTTTTTAAAAACTTTTATTTCCTTAGCCACTGGGCGTTTAGAATTTTTAGACCCCCTATACACTTCACATCGAAAATATAAAAACAAGTGGTGTGAGAAGGGAAACAGCTTGAAATTGATTCAAACACGCGGCATCTGTACACATGATTTGCTAGCAAACATTTTAAACTAAATATGTTCCAATATCTAAAAGCCATTAAAATATGTTTTATGCAAGATAGATTTTTTGGTTACAAAAATACCTTGATTCCCTTTTAATTTGACCAAATATCATTATTTGCTAACAAAAATTTTTCAATCCATAACTTGTCAAACCGAGAAAATAGCTCGGCTTTGTGTAATAGAATTTGACGAATTATATCCCGTTGTGTTTTATAGATAACTACCCTCATACACGAATGTAATTTATTGTGATAAATGTCCTCTTTAAAAAGCGCTACAGGATTTAGCCCAAAACCTAGTTCTAAGCCGAAGCGTTTATATGCAACACACAAACACTAAAATAGTATAAACTTAGAGTAAGTTAAAATCTAATAGTTGAAAGCTGAACGATGCGTAACACAGCTACACAAAGCCTCGGGAAATAAAGAAAAGAAAACTAATACATAGCGCTTTATACGTAAGAAATAAAAGGATCCTTACTGCGCGCAACGATACAAGATCAAAAAGCAAAACCTGAAATAGAATTAGAAGTTTAATATAATAAACGGAATTTAAAAATAATGCTACAGCAGCAATAATAAGTTGGAACAATTTTATTGAATTTTAACTTGTTTTAAAATTCTTATTTCCTAAAAGTGTGGTCAAAAACTTTTACAAAAACTAAATTTAAGCTACAAAAATGAAAATATTAATAAAATTAATAAATCTAATCAACATATGTAGAGGTGAGATCATACTAAAAATAAAATGTGTAATAAGTTTATTTACATTTCCTTAATATATTTGTATAAAGCTTGCTGTTTGACCTTTTGGTCCGAAACATATTGCGTTTTGTAAACAAGACTTTTTTAAATGTAAATTACAGTTGTGTTTGACGGTGTTCTTATTGCTGAGTAGTTATTTGCGTAAAAGAATAAAAATTTCTGCAGCAGAGTGTGACTCTTTATGACTTTATGTGAGCCGACCCTTTACCTGAAACTATCTACTTATAGCTGTTCGGTTGCCTGGAGGCTGGAGTGGGTCATGGGCTTCTCTTCTGTCAAAACATTCCAGGTATTTCTAGTGTACTTTCCGAAGTGTCCACGTTTCAGCACCATATAAAGCTATGCTCAAAATATAGCACTTCACTAGTTTCTTCCTTAAATTTAAGTACAATTTGCTGGTGAAAAGATTCTTCTCCTTGTTGAATGCTGCTTTTGTCATGGTAATCCTGGATTTAATTTCACGTGTACACCTTGCATCATTTGTTACCATGCTACCCAAATAATTGAAATATTCCACATTCTCCAACTTTTTTTGGTCAATCAAAATTTTTATTGGGGATGGTTGCCTCGAGATTTTCATTACCTTAGTTTTTTCCACATTCATTTCCATTCCATAGCGTCTTCCAATTTCAATTAGTCTATCAATCATGCCCTGTAGCACCTTCTCTTCCCTAGTCAGTAGTACAAGGCCATCTGCATATTTCACAGTGTGAATTACTTCTCCTCCTATTTTGAAGTCTCCAAACCCTTCAAGAGCTTCTTTGGTAAGGTACTCGCTGTATAAGTTGGAACAGATTCGGCGACAAACAGCAACCTTGTCTAACTCCTCTTCCAGTCTTCACACTTCTCTTCTCCCCTTGGTCCAGTCGTATTTTGACACTCTGTTTCATGTACAATTTGCTGATCAATCTTCTTTCGCGCCAGTCTATCCCAATTCCCTTTAGGATCTGCATTAATTTGGTTCAGTTGACACAGTCAAATGCCTTCTGCCAGTCTATGAAGCAAGCACACAATTCCTCGTCTATGTCCAAGGTTCGTTCTGATATTATTTTTAGCATCCAAATTGCATCCCCAGTTCCTTTTCCTCTTCTAAATCCGAAGCGATCTTCTCCAAGCGCATCCTCAATTTTCCTTTCAATCCTTCTTCTAAGTATTTTCGCTACTATCTTTGCTGCGTGTGTGATGATGCTGATTGTGCGATGATCGCTGAATTTTGTAGCTTGGAATTCTTCTTTAAGGCAAGCGTTGTAACTTCAATGAAATCTCTGGGCCACCCTCTAGTTACATATATGCTTTTGATCAGCTGTGCCATTAGTTTGAGGCCATCTTTTCTCAACAATTTGTGTACGTCCCCAGGTACATCATCATGTCCTGTAGCGTTCTTATTCCTCATTTCCTTGATAGCCTTTTCCACTTCCCTTTTCAAAATATAAGGGCCTTTCTCGTCTTCATCTACTTCAGGTTCTGGTTCGATTTCTAGGTGTTCTGGTCGATTAGCTCGATCGTAGAGCTCTGTAATATAATTCTCCCAAGTTTGCAGTAATCGTTTCTGATCTATTATTATATTCCCTTGAGAGTCTTCGATGCCAATGTTTTGAATCCCATGGTTTTATTTACAACTTAGTTCCTTTGTCTTCATGTACATTAAATCATAACGTCCTGTTCTTCGAAATCATATGATCTCGTCGCATAGCTCTCAAGATATTCGTTGTTGGCGTCGTCCGTGGCTCTTTTCAATTCGTTCCTCAGTTTTCCGTAGTTTTCCTTCCTTCTTCGTTGTTGACATTCTTACATTTCCTTCGTTCATTCATTTTACTTATCACCTCGTGTGTAATCCATGGCTTTCTTGCTCTCCTCTCTACATTTTGCGAGCCAAATTACTCATAGTATCTAACACACATTTCTTGATATTGTTCCACAACAGTTCCACATTCCCACTTTCACATTTGATTGCACCAAGTTTTCTTCTGGACCGTCGTGAACGTTCTGTCTTTATATGTAGTTAAAAATTAAATTTAAAAACTCTGTATATTCTTCGATAACATTAGGCGTTGTTGGTGGAGTGGACGCAATATTATAATTACAAATATATCTTTATTTTATAATTTGAAAGTTATTGTGCTTTCAAACATCTATACTTTCACAATTAATCTCTTCGTAAAATAAAGCAAAAGCATGGAATTGTGCAATTTGTTTGTGGTTAATAAACAAATTTGTGTACACGGAATAGGCATCACTTCAAAATTTAATAAAGTTATTACCAAATAATTAGTACATGTGCAATTTTTGTAGGCTACATACAGTAAGAAATGTAGACAGTGCTGCGAACCGGCCAAAGGTCATACCGTTAAGCATAAACGGAGATACTGCCAGTGCTCCTTACAGTAATAATTTGTACACATAGGACGAAGGCAGGAAGTAAGGAAGCTAATAGGCCGTAAAAGATGAGAAACTTAAGTTTCTACGAGAAGATGGGGATCTAAGGATCAAGGAACTTCATGACTTACTCGTGAAGAGACTGCAGCATTGGTCTCATTGTTGGGACTGAAATAGAGAAAGGAGTGGAGAGCTACTTGCTTGGCTACACGTTAGAGACTTCCCCGCCAACTGCAAAGTTTTGGTTTACAAATTGCCATGCGAGACAGCTGACATTATGCATGCATGTAAGTCCCCAAGGAGATTTAGCAGCTCTGCTTCGACTTAAGTGATCCTTTAGCATTAAGTGTAGATGATTATGAATGAGACTGTTGGACCAACTTAGGTAGTTTCACCACATGTTTCCAGCGCTGAAGCAAAATCTTGTCGGCCACAGATGTAAAGAGAAGTGTATGTTATTTCGTAGTTGGGCGCTGCGACACCAAATGTTTTGCGCCCGAAGTTTCGAGACCAGTACATTTCCTCAACACGTCGGGCACTATACATGCAGTGACAGAGCGCCACACCCCAGAAGGACAGACACATTATCCACACCGCTGCGAAAACTTAAACGCTCACAAATGGTAGGAAAATCGAGAGGTGGTAGCAGTTGCAACACGATGACCGATAACACAAGACAGGGGAGGGAAGGGACTGTCAACAACAGGGAATAGAGAAGCTGTTTCCACGAACTGATTATTACTTCAGTTGTGGCGGGAATCACGTGGAAAAGTAGTGGGGTGGCAGTACAATTGATGTTGAACGGTTCCTATTACAGCTGAAAATAAAGAACCTAGAATACGTGCGCTGTAAACATATTTTCTGATCAAAACTCATACCACCATATTAGAACACACGAGGTACAACCAACATGACTTTTATTTCGGAGCTATCTGATTCATATCTCAAACAGGGAAAAATGTAGCCTGAATGCAGGTCTTGTGTCTTTGTCAGTTGTTTAACAGATATCGTGACAGAACCTCGTTTAAAATCTATGATTATATTTCGCAAATTAATCTGCGATTGTTACAATACAGATATTATTAATTGATCATAAAATATCTTTTATAAGCATCTAAATACAGCAGCAGTGAATAATAATTTTACAACAGCTGTATGATTTATAATGTTAACTGTCAGTAATTAACTTATAGAACACCAGGACAAGTTTCGAAAATTTCAGTTGGAGGTTAGAATTCTTTGGTAATTTCTAATCGAAAATGTATTAACTTGTATGTTTCCACAACTTAACACTTATTGGTACCGAATTTATATCCTTATTGATTCATTAATTTTACGGTTATAAGCATATAACAACCCGTTTTAATTGTAAGTTTTTGTGGTACTCCGTGTTGGATGATTGTGATCGATAAATTTTAAAGGACTTGGAAAGAAGTGGTCATGACCTAATTTAAAGTCGTATCACAGCTTTTCTCCAGGAGAGAGTGAGGGAAATTATCGAAAAATCTTGGTCAGAAGAATGTTTTCCAGACCAAGATACACACCCGAGACTTTCCAAATGCGGAGAAAGAATGATAAACACTTGTCGACTGCGATGTTCCTTTCTGTGTTGCGTAGTAAATCCCTGAGGGAAAGCAAGGGATACTTCAGTATCGTGTAGGTACACCTGATATAACACGAACCTGTTATTACTCTTAATTAAATACACAGGGTATAACACATAACGTTCATTACACTTAAGTAGGTACACACGCTGTAACACGTGCCTTTTTTTTACATTCAATTACATGTACGTTATATAAGACTTACCTTTCATTATTCCTCATTAATACACATTAGTACACATATTACTGCGTACCTACCTATTACCCTTGATCATTGTGTTCCATAATGAAGTAAAAGGTTCCTCCACAGTGGCTCGCAGTGTCTGTTGACAAAGATGTGAGTTGAAAGAAGGTGAATTAAAAGGAGCGAGTAAATATACATTGCAGGAAGGT
This sequence comes from Reticulitermes speratus, assembly GCA_021186555.1. NCBI lineage: Eukaryota > Metazoa > Arthropoda > Insecta > Blattodea > Rhinotermitidae > Reticulitermes > Reticulitermes speratus. The sequence goes on along the minus strand of JAJKFL010000003.1, from coordinate 29,398,694 downwards.
AATTGCTTTCCTGAGATAGCTTTTAAAAAGGAATTTTCAGAGTGTAAATATTTTCTTAAAATATATTCATGATTGAACTGTAGATGATAGAAGAACGAGTGACTTAATGGAAAAGGGAGTTTCAAGAGATAGCTTAAGCGTTACTCTCTTCTTCAATGCGAAAATTGTATTTGTATACTGAATGTTTTCTGGCATATTACTGTCAATGGTAGACGCTGTTCGATGTAAAAATTTGTGACTGTAACAGACACTAAAGATGACTTTAAAATCTACACTCTTTGGATTTCGTTCATTATTTTTTTTAAATAAAAATGTTTACTACGATCAAGGGAAGATGAAGAAGTTCAAATTTGAATGATTACAAATATGACACGAATGCACGAGTGTCAGGATTGTGTAGGACTGTACAGAGAAACTCATTTGTTTCGTCTTTTATGTAGGCATGAGTATGGACATGAAACAAATTATCTTCAGATATTATTATATTATTGTCCAATGCAATCTGATCCTTACAATGATGTGACGTAAATAAGCAGTAAGATTTGACTGTTTCGATCTGCAAACAAGTCTAATGTCAGTCCCAGCCGCATGACCTTATTTACTGGTTATACGAGTGACGTTGCAGGCGTAAATAGGGCATGTTATTTATTTGTGTTTCGTTTTATTGGTGGATGTAAAGAAAACTCAACTGTAGTTTGTATTGGAGTGCTCACACAACACACAAATAAAACAGAGTTAACATAAAGCGTTTCTTATGCACGGTGCTACGTCTGTGCTGTTTGGCACCAGGACCAGATCTTATCCCAGCAGCAGCACTCTCTGCAATTACAGCACTTGGTAATCGAGTTAGAAATGGATTATAAGACTTCATGCACGTTTCTTACTCTCACACGTGTTGGTAGATTTATATACTTTTTTAAATTTGGTTGTGATTTTTGCAGCATCATGTCACTCTAAATTATATAATTTTCTTGGAAAAGTGTAGAGATTTTTTAATTTACAAGAACTTCGTTGCGCTTTTTTGAAATTCAAGCAACAGCGTGTTTCAAGCTTTTATAACTCACGTCGTCTGTCCACTGACCCACACACTCTTCTCTTTTTCTCTGGCAACCTTCCCACAACAACCGTAAACCCCCCCCCCCCCCCCCTCTCACGCAACCCATCTGAAATAATGAAAACAAGTTGTGGTGCACCGTCTTTCATGCTTCTAATACAACCAGATTTCCTTTGATTTTAATGTAAGGTAGCATTAATAAATAGCATTAAATTTAGCACCATATCGGTGAAGTAGACGACAGGTAGACCCGGCCCCCCCCCCCTGCCGCACCTTGATAATTAGAGACTTCTTAGCTTAATCACTACCGATCTTACTCCCAGATCTCATAACTAGGGTCCAGAACGCTACTTTCTTTTGAAAGAACAGAATCGAATCTGCAAGAACCCAAAAAAAATTTTAGTTTTCTGTAACTGTGGGTGCTCACGGGCTGCGGGGACTGCGGGGGGCCTATCTACGTAACTGTACCTCCTACACTGAGCCTCTTGTTGGTATTAAAATACACGTTTCCTTTATGTCAGATGTTGTGGCTGCTATTACATATATGCCCTAACCCGTACGGCATGAACAGCAGTGCAGGCGGTTGGACATTCCTACCGATGATGCAAAATTATTAGGTCTTGTATTGTATTTTACGTATTTTCAAAATCATAAGGTATATGCAGTTATTATATCAGTCATGATGTTTACTTCATAAACTCACTTATTTTATTCGAGACGTTTTTCTGTCCAGGCATTCAAAATTATAAACTTGAGATATATTCAAGTATCGCGATATTTATACCAAGTTTCATAAAAATCTGTCAATTTCTTGGCTGGTTAAAGGGGAGCAGACACTGTAAGGTGTATTAACATTTGTGCCTCTAGCACCGCACTTTCCTATGCATTGCTTTAGCAAGATTTAACGTCACAACTTACGAAATTCTAGAAGTAGGACAGAGAAGTATAATTCTCACTTGTAATATGTTCCTGTTAATGAAGTGGCCACCAAATTCACAAAGATTCATTACGCCAAACTAATGTGGCTCACGACGGTCTTACTGACTTTCCTTTGCCATACAAAATCCTTAAATAAAACAAATGGCACTCAGCCCTGCACTGCCTTAAACTATTTGGAATTCCACTTTGGTTCTGTTTACCGTCTGGAATTTCACTTCACACGTGCCCACGCACAAGTTCCAACACCTTCACTCTGCCTCCCTTTCATGCCCCCTGAACTTGGTTTACAGACCAGTAATTACTATGAACCCTCGGCTCTACATCAAGGCTTACCAGAAAATTAGCAGAGGGTAGATTACATCCTTCTGGCATTGCCTTTTGCTGCATTTCGTTGTACTCTTTGCTGCACAACGAAAGCTCTTTATTATTTAATCATTCGATTGTGAATTATTTAACAATGCTGTGGGTGACTCAGGTTAGCTGGAAGATCCGGCAGCTTTACTCCCGGCGAAGGAGCCCTTTTACCCGTGTTAAATGGGCCGAGCCCCGGGCTGAATATATTGGATTAGAGAAACACCTCTGCCCCTGTCAGTGGTCCAGTCTGTAGCCGAATCACTATAACGAGAATGCTATCCAGGCTCCTGTGCTGAGTACAGCAGGAACTCAGGATAACATGGATAACATTTAATGACACTTGTCTTTGCGTAATTTTTCCTAATAAAAGTTCCGACTAAAGTAAAGTTGTCAGTTATAAAGTCTAAGTTTTGTACTGTCGCCATTCTTATAAATGTATAGGTGTAAGTAGAATATAGTACAAAATTTATTCTTAAGTTTATAATTGAGCTCTATAAAAATTTTACGTTTCTTAAAATAACTGTAATATAATCATTGTCACCGAACCGGAAATTATATATATTGTTTTTTTGCGCCCCCGCTGTTTTCCTCTTTTGAATTCTACAAAATTTGTACCTGTTTCGAGGATTTATTGGCACACGAAACTTTTGGGACATAACTTATGTGATGCTATCTTCCCACCTCAGACGTTTTCATGGCCGTTATATCGGCAGTATTATCGTTAAGATATTCCAAATACATACACATATACTTGACTCTGCTTAAAATTCATTGGTGGCTTTTTCAGCAGGAGAAAGAAGGATCGACTCTCCTGGTGAAGTGAAGTTATACTCGTAGACCGCCATTAATTCCCAGTCCTTCACCTCAGCCTGGCTGAGCATATTTGACATCTCTTGGAGCAATCAGCTGCGTAGACAAGTGTACAGTCCGTAATTCCATTGTTTGTGTCCCATGGTCAGTCCTTGACCATTTATCAGCGAAGGACAAAAGGAACATCAATTACCCTTTCAGTCATTAGTTTTTTCTGTGTATGGGTAAGGCTTATTGTCCGGAAAGGCTTTATTAAATTTACACTCTTCGAAAACTTGAGATTTTACGTGGCACCTAATTTAACGGCGTGGGAGGTTGTATTTACGCAGACAGTTGATGGGATCTACTGTTACAGCAAGAAGCGAAAGAAATTTAGGCAACATGGTCAAATATCCATGTACCGAACAGGATTCGAAGCCGAGACTTGCTCAGTTGACTGTCTGCCATAGACCCTTCTGCTACCCTGGTCTAACACTTGCCTATTGATACTCCATAGCTACATACGTATAAACATATACACGTATGCTTACACATAGAGCCTAGCAGATTCGAAGTTCTTATAAAGCGAAGCATGTTGTAACAGTGCAAGTCGTTATGCGGGTGCGTGGGAATAATTAAAAATTGAAATTCAAGTCTTTTTTTTTGGAGCGTTTGACACTGATGTATGATACAGTAAGTACAAATACATTTGATTTATAAAAAGTTCTAAATGTGACGTCCAATGATCATCTGACCATAAAATATTTAGTACCAGAAGCACCGAGAGCGACGCACGCAGTGAGTCGTGCGGGTGTATTGCTTTGTGATTTATGTGGTAATATCTGCCGATGCCTGGCCTGGACCTGAATCGACAAACACGAGTTTAAAAAGAGTAAAGTGTGTAGCTGTCCTGCACGAAGTTTCACGAGAACGCATAACGCCGGAAACGCACAAAGTTTCTCTCCTCCAGTCGCTATTCGCCGTTTTGTTTGACGCTTAGTCACGGTCACACAGTCACGTGTCTCCCACCTTCCTGACTACAGCTGATCTTATCTGCTCAGGAGTTAATTGCTCGTATACTACTCAATATCAATCTCCCGATGATATTTCGCTCATATATATATATATATACACATACATGGAGGCAGTTCATATATAACAATAGACTATTGCACAATGCATCTACTATGATGCTGATCCCCGGAGGCCGTGCGGTCTAAAGCATACGTCTGCAGCCGCTTGGTTTTTTGGGATCGCGGGTTTGAATCCCGCTGAGGACATAGATGTTCTTTTCTTGTGTTTGTTGTGTGTCACATAGGCAGATGTCTCTGCGACGGGCTGATCATTCATTGAGAGGAGTCCTGCTAGGTTTGTGTGTCTATGTGTGATCTAGAAACCTCAACAATAAGGCGGCCGAAGCCCGATTTGGGCTGTTGCGTCACAGAAATATCTACTGTCATAAAATTCTCCGAAACGGCCTAAACGTTTCCTAGTTGTGCTTTTTGTGGCCATAAAAATCATTAGTGCAATCTCGGAATGTAGGAATGAGATACGTTCACTGTCGAAGATTTGAATATTCTGCAATATTATGCCGTGTGGACTTCTATATAGGCACCGAAGTTTCATAAGAGTTTCCTACCTTCATTTTCAAAACACTCCGAGAAAATGAAGAAGAATGCTGCAAGTTCCACCGATACGTTGATATCTGTATACAAGTCTACACTGCGTCATATCCAAGCAGACTGGAATGTTTATCTGCACCTCCGTCTTCACTGTTTTTATTTTTCAGATCTACTAGTAAAGATAAAAGCAATCCCATTACAGACCCTTAGGGTTCCAGGAGGTTGAGGCTTCTAGATATCTAGACAATCGGCACATGAAGTTGGTAAGGTTGTCAGCCCTACGCACCGACCGCCTTTACCCCCCAGGGAAGATTCCTGGTACTCATTTCTGTTAGAGGCTGAGTCGACCCCACGGCCATAGTGCGACCGGAACGATTATGTCAAAGAAAAATTCCAGTGACATAATCGGGAATCGAACCCGCGACGTTCCGGCTTGTAGCGCAGTGCCTCAACCAACTGCGCCACCGGTGGCATTAAATTGACAGGAGAAAACCGAAGTACTCGGAGAAAACCTGTCCCAGTACCACTTTGTCCACCACAAATCCCACATAGACTGACCCAGGATCGAACCGGGCCTCCGTGGTGGAAGGCATCGGACCGGCCTTGCTTATAGGCCACATTATTCTCATATATGTGTAGATGCCTGCACTTACCTATACATGTCATTACACACATAGTTATCCACATTTATGTCATTGATCAAGTTGTGTCAGACCTTAACCCTTGAGACTTGTGCGTGGGACGCGACTAGTTGGAATTTCGGCCGTGATACCGACTTTCCTGAAGATTTTCGTGTTTTTCCTCAGTTCTCCCATGTAAATGTCGTTGATTAACATTACATTAGGACAAAACCAATTCCTCCAACATAATTTCTAATTCATTACTTAATAATTATCCCACAATGCGAAGCTATGTCTCTAAGTCTTAGCTGATTTTCTGACAACGTCGCCAATTAAAGTCCAAATAAGGGTCTAACAATCCTGCCAGATCTGAAGTGCTCGTAGCGGTGTTTTTGCTTGTACTAAACCATCAGCCATCAAATATAACTTACAATTTTGGTGGTTACGTGTTTAATAATTCAGTATTAAGACGGAAATTATTTGACCCTAGAGAGCCTATTTATATTTGCAAGTATAAATCCATATATGTACAACTACTACTAGTGTCACAATTTTTTTACAGATAATCTTAAAATAATTGGTCAAGTATGGACCAGTGTAATAACACTTAGCTGAGTGCACTGTTGAAGTGTCTATAGGCTGCGTGTGGGAATATCCAAGTTAGGAATAACATTTTTGAAAACATAATTCCTGTTCTTAGTTCATTATTACTTTATCTAGATCATATACGAATTTTACTTGTGGTAAAACTTCAAAGTTCACTATCATCAATTGCGATTATTTTCATGACGCAGGTAGGTTAATGTCAAAGAAAATACAAAGTCCACTCGGCAGTTTGCCATCGCGAGCCGATGGCAAACTGCCGAGTGGACCTGAAATTTCAAACATACGAGCCGGCTAACAAAAAATATCTACCCCCACGGACCATAAAATACACACGATGAGGTCTTCCTTCAGTCCTCAGTAACGTAACATTCGTTGGCATTTAACACTCACAAAGGAAGTTCTGAGTATATAATCCTAAAGCACGGATGAGACCTGTGTATAACTTGAAATGTAACATGGAAACAGACAAATCCTATATTTATACACTTTTTACTATTTTAACCAATGTATAAATTCGTACAAACAAAGTGATGTATTATTCAGTTTTTACCATTTTAACCAGTGTATAATTGTACCATTGATGTAAAAAGTCAGTGTAATTTAATATACTGAGGTCCCTGAAGATGAACTGGGATAAGGTTCGAAACATGTAGGACTGTGTTTCACAAAAATTAATAGTGAATAAAAGTGTACATTCGTCGGACAATAAACATATAAACAAAGAGACTGAAATGCTTTGCTGCTGTGTGCAGCCAGTTCCTAAAACAGCTAACTTGTATACGGTTCACGATGGTAATATTGTACGTTATTTTAGGTACCGCATCGATTTGAGCGAAATTATTTTCTTGAATTTTCCCTCTGAAATAATTAAAATGCTATATACCTGGATTAAAAAATTTTTAAAAAATCTAGGAGCCATATCAAAATTCTAGTCTTCTGAAGGGTGACATGGAGAAACTTCCATACTGAGAACCAAGAAATTTAGGAGCAACCGTAAAAAAATTATAGTCGCCAGGGCGACTCACTGCCCGGATTTGCACACCGCTGTGATGTTTGGAAACACAACACACATCATCAAAGAATTTCAACAAACCAGTGAATGTGCACGTCGACATCTGTCTTGTCGTGTCCCAACAAACACAATAAGACGCGTAGCTGTATAGACTATTACGTGCAGAAAATCAAATTCAAAACTGTCTGTAGACAATTATTCCAGGTAGCGTATTCTGACTGCAAGATAAGTTAATACTTGACCGTTGGGCAATTTTTGAACATCTTGTTTTCTAGGCATACGCCGTGGTAACCCACAGCCAGGACACTCCGTGTCGCCACTCTAGCGTCTCTTTAAGTGGAGTCTGAAGTATTTTGATGAGATTGTATCGCTAAAGTTCCTAATTTACATAAAAATGTAATGAAAAAGAATAAAATATTCTTGACCGATAGCCGCGCTTGATTTACTTCCGTGTTGTTTATTCATAAAAAGTTACTACCATACCAAAGTCTGTGCGCGCTACCATGCGTATAAAGATATAGTCCGGTGAAATGTTTATGGCAGTACATCACGATCCTATTGCTGAGGAACTTCCCAGCCAGCAATATCATATAAACATGGGTCGCAACCTCAGAGGTGTATTTGAAATTGAAGTTGGTTTGAGCAGGCATCAAGTTTAATGGAGGAAAATGTTAATACATATTTCGGATTAATGAATGTTCAAAATGAAATCTTCAGTATGGGTGCAAATTCTGATTCGTTTGACCATGGAACCTGTAAAATTAGGTAAGGAATTATGTTCATTTATGCGTCTTACAGCATCGAAATGTGATGTAATTTGTATTCTCATATTTTGCGTTCATACTCCATGTTTAGCATGCAGTTCCATGCAGGAAAAAGCAGCTGGGTGGGTTCTGGTGATTGCGGTGGCCAATTCTGAGGACCACCACTGACAGCCTGACAACATGACTACACTCTGTGCTAGCTACAACAATACAGGGTTGTTTGAAATTGTCATGCATTGCTCGCACATAAGCACCAAAACCACAGCAGCAAACACATAACTCCATAAATTCTGAGAAGCGGACCCAGCTTTATACCACATGCCTTAACTGGAAATGCTTTTGGAAAATGATACTGAAATGCTAACACAAACTTACAGGAAACCCTGTCCTATATGCACATGCATGCGTGTGTGTGTGTGTGTGTGAAAAGAGAGGGTTCCGTAAGAAGCATGAATTTCCTTAATAAGTTGCTCACCAATAGCATGTTCATCATGCCGTGGTTCACGCCGATCACTCAATTATTGTCTATAATAACGTGTCGGTAATTCAATCTGGGACGCAGAGACGAAGGAGAGAGTAAAGGAAATCAGATTGTTGGACACATGCATGCAGCTCCGTCATTAATTTTGTTACAAGGCACCTGAGAAGAGGGTTTACACGTTCACATGTGAGTGCTTATCTGTGTGCGTGGCATTACGATTCGGGACACGAGGCAGGACACAACGAGTCCAACACTCGGCAATAAGGCGGCCCTACGAGTAGATGGCTACAGATAAAAATAATAAAATTATCCCTTTGCTACATAAGCACCAAGCCATGGAGATGTACGAAGGATTGAAGGTACAGCTCCACGCATGCATATTCTGGGTGATAGCTAGAGATGAGTGGTCAGTTTCAAGTTCTGACTGCTTTGGTCTAAGGAAAGACGTACTAGTTAAATGCCTTCTGAGGATTTCAGACCTCTTGTAGAAGAAGGGACGAAAAGGAAGTTTGCTGCTCCTACTGCGAATCGAAAATTTCGTCGATATCGATTAACATATAAGAAAATATATCGACATGTTCTGTAAAAATGAACATTTTTAAATTTATAGAATTATTAATATTGCTGTGGGGAGCAAAATAAATTTGAATATAAATAATTAATTATGGTGACTGGAGATTTTGTAAAGAAGACACCATTTTCCTGCCAGGTTATTATTATTATTATTATTATCATCATTATTATACACGTAAATTTCATTATGACTTTTAATTTAAAAAATTTCCCCATATGTCCTTAGAGTATATTTTGTTATATTTGGATTTTATTTTATTTGTTGGAAGGTTTCACTGTAATTGAATGTGCAAGGTAATGCTGGTATTCATTTTGCTTTGGTTTATATACCGTGTATTGTAATTTTTTTAAATTTTACAATTGGATACTTAGTGAACAAAGCCCAATAAATTAGAAGCAGCGCTGTATATTCTCTGAAACGTACATCAAATGCGTATAATTTATATTAATATATGTGTGCAACAATTTATGAAAGGTTATGAGTTACAGGGCGAAATTCCTTTATTATTCTGTGCTTTCCGCTTAGCCCGAAATTTATGTGAAGAAATGAATATTTATAAGCCGTTATGCAAACAGTTTTATTCGGCCTGACTTCTGAAATAGGCTTGTGTAAGAATATCAAATATACTGCAGGAAATTAACTGTGGAACCAAGGTTACTGAAACATTTAACAGGAAGGTTTCCAAATATTCGTGCATATAAACATAGGTTTTTGCAGAACTGTGTAATATTTAGACGACATTTGTTTATTTATGCACGACGTTTTTGTATTTTACGTATTACAGTAAACTTCTGAGAGTTGTTCTGCTCTTGCAAGAAAAAAGTGCGTTGCCGTCGTCGATAACTATTTCAGAGAATGGCTACATCGCCGATGATCTGATCATTTAAAATACAGGATCAATGCACTTGGACTAACACGAACAAATCAAGCGCCATTTGAGACGTACGTGGAAAAAAATAACTTTGTACATAACCAGCACTTTATTGACTGTTTGCAGAATGAACCAACCACTCTAAGCACGTCGGAAAATTTTCAAGTCCAAGTAAACTGTAGTGGAAATGAAAGTTTGGTTTAAACTGTGGTGACTCGGAAGTGGCGTTCTTCTAGTGGGATTGGGAACTAGTCCAATTGACATTTTAATGTTCTAGAATGAGTTTGCGATGAAGGGAGTGTTTGGTTTCACATTCTTACACAAGCATATTACGCTTCGAGATAATGCTGTGTTTTCGACTTGATAAAATCGAGGTAATTCTGCCAATTTTTTATTTCTAAAGATTTTTTATAAATGTGCAACATATTTTAATGTATTGAACATTACTGACAGCTTCTTTACATACAATTCTTAAGCATATCGAATAATATAACCCTCGATCTATATTTTCAAAAAAACATTCAGTCCACAACAAAGTACACGATTTGTATAAGAACATTTTAATGTTCTGCTCCGGTCTGGACAATTCCATGTGGTGTATCTCCCTGTGGTTTACTTTGCGAACGTGTCACTATCTAAGAATATAGAGAAGAGTATCAAAATGTCAGGTAAAAGCAGGACAATTTATCCCGACTTCAATGTGAGCGTGGCACAGGTGTAACAGATGGTACACGTCAAATGTCCACATGTTGTATTCGGCATTGACTTTTACGAATTTGTTCCACCGTAGAAGCAAGGCTTGTATTTCGGCGTAGAAAAAATATTTCGGGCTGCTATAATGTTGTGTTCATTAACTCTTTTATAGTGTAGGTCAGTAGTTAAAGTGGACAATACCTGACAGACATTGATTGATTTAAGATTCTTCCAGGGTTGTGCCATGGCTCAGGCGGTTAGTCACCGGCCTTTCATCGCGGAGGCCGCGTTCGATCCCGGGTCAGTCCATGTGGGATTTGTGGCGGACAAAGTGGCACTGGGACAGATTTTCCCTCGAGTACTTCGGTTTTTCCCTGTCAATTGCATTCTACCGGTGCTCCATTACAAGGAAAAACAAAAATAAATATTAATCATCTTCATCACAATAAGCCTTAAGGCTGCGGTGCGTCCGTAGCAACTGCTGCGGTGCCCTTCTCCACAAAAAAAAAACATTCTTCGAGTGTTTAAGTGCGGATATAAAAATAGAAGGTCTAAATTAAGATGGGAAGTGAACGTGAAAGACAAAGAGACAACAATGTTTAAGGAAGGAATATGTAATTACTTGCAGGTGCTATATCGTTCTTTTTCTTGGAGACTATGTGTAAAATACTAAAAGACAGCCAGCAGCTCGACAAAGGTTTGAAAAAATAGGCCTATAAGTACACGTAAAAAGTATTACAGCTTCTTTAACTATCTGGGTATCGAGACAAACTGTACTATTATTTTATTTCATTTAATGACCCTATTTTCGTCGTAATAAAAAATAAATCACTTCAGGCTTAAGTGTGGGGCAAGCTTAAGGACCGACGTGTTACTGTGGCCTGCGCTGCGTTTGTGACTAGTCGAGTCATAAAACGGTTGAACACAATTCATGATGGAATATGATGAATGTAGGAGCAAGCTAGGAGAATAGAGTGTTGTAATTAACAAGTAACTAACAGAGAAGTGAAAGCAAAACTTGAATGAACTTTCACTGTAGGAAACCGTTATGCAAATTAATTACAGTAATTTCCTTTCTATCTTCGTGTACGTAATTACTCTCTCAGCGACAAACAACTGTTCCATTCAGATTTGTTTCATTACAATCAGTTTGGTTTTTAAAAACTGGAAAGCGTAGGTACTCAGTGCTGAAACTGTAAGTCGCGACATGCCAGCAAGGGCCACTCTATTGTTACTGCACATTCGTCAAAATACGAGAATTTGAATGGGTTTGTGGAAGCCAGCTGTATTTGCTGCTACACACAATAGTGTGGTCTCGCGCTGAAACAGCATACGCTGTCGTTCAAAACTAATGACTGTAGAAAATTTAAATAGACAAAAGTTACGACACCTCAGAATCATGCATGTATGTTGGGAAGCCATAATTCATCAGGAAATGAAAACAGTAACTTGAAATTCTGATATCAGTTTTAGGATAATTATGAGATGTGCCGTGCCATATAATGTCAGAATAGAATTAATTATGATTTGCTCCGCATTTCAGCGTCCTACTTTGCCGATAACAATTATCACACTAACTTTGTTTACTCGACCTCTTACTATGTTTCTAAAAGTGGCAAACCAAAGACGCAAGCTTCTAAATACGATAAAATGATTTAGAATACTGCTTTCTAAGTACTTAATTATTCCACGCACGGCGTTGAAAGTCGCAGGGGCGTACTATCTCGATTAAAGTGTCAGTATAAAAGAAAAAATTCCATTAGTAGACCTAACAATATCGTAAACTTGTCACGTAGTTTTCTGTCGGCACGATAGCGCCTTCAGATTTGAATTCTAGTGTACTCCTCTGTATTTGTCTGTCGTAACATGAATTTTGAAGTCACGTGACAAGAATACTGTAGTTTCCTAATTTGTTCTGCAAATTAATAGGTCCAGCCGGGGCAAATAATGGCAACTTTGATAAATGAGGCTGTTTTACACGTACGAGTATGGCGTGCTTAATATTTGAAGTACCTTCCATATAACCATATATATTCCAACAACTGCACTATAATTAAATACAATAATATACAAACGTGTGGTAAACGTCGTACATGTTTGGCCTTTTTCGGCCATCCTCAGGGAGGTATTCAAAAAAGAAAATTACAGTAATGTCTAGATATATCACAGATGTGCAGTAATATAGGTAAGATACAAATATTAAGCATGGTTAAAAGTTTGCTTTTTAAAATGTATCTAACTGCACGGAACATGGATAATTTTAAATTTACCTTCCACTTGTTCGTAGGGGCGTCTGAAACATTTGTTTTTAAGATTGCATGGTTTATTTTTGTTAATTAAGCACTACTTATATATAAAAGATTTTCATGTGTTTATCCATTTCAATCAATTTGAAATCCTGATTTTTACTTTTCCAAAACATATTTTACTCTTATCAGTAGTACAGTCACAACCAAGACACACACTTGCGACACGTAATCAGGCTACCAGTTTCAGCTCAAAGAGCCATCATCAGGCCTATGACAGAAAACTATGAAAATCAAACTCCATACTTTTGATAAGAGGAAAAACTCCCCCTTTTTTTACAATTACATAGGTAAAATGTATATCAATATATAAAAATGCTGAATAAGAGAAGTGTATATTAAAATGTAAATGTAAAAGTTACAAAATATACTTCTCTTAGGCAGCACTTTATATAAAAGGTTTTTTATATTTTTATATTCACATTTTTTACTTCTATGTTTTTTATCATTTTATACCTTTTATATTTACATTTTAACATATATTTCTCTTAGGCAGCACTTTTATATATTGATATATATATTTCGTAGATTTAATTGTAAAAAAGAGGGAGTTTTTCCTCTTACCAAAATGTATGGAGTTTAATTTTCATATTTTTCGGTCATAGGCCTGATGATGGCTCTTTGAGCTGAAACCGGTAGCCTGATTACGTTTCGCAAGTTTATGTGTTGGTTGTGACTGTACTACTGATAAGAGTAAAATACGCTTTTTCATGTACATACCAACGGGGTTGTCTAATATTAAAATTTTACTTTTCATGTGTATTATTTAACAGCAGTCCCTCATTATATTCTGTGACATATCTCGAACTTATGCATATCAGTATTAGGACTGATATCTCATTCTGTGTCCAAATAAATTTCAACTACTAACTATAATAATTAAGACATATAAGTCACCCTCCTCGTGCCGCTATTACGCAAAGTCCTTCAATTTCTAAGTTTCCTTCCTCTTTGTCCTCCCTCGGGTCGCGTTGTAAAGTAGTTGCATTGGGACTTCTAATTCATAACTTCTCTTTGTAAACGACCATGTGCTTTGCTGGACAATTGTAATCTACAAGAAAGCGCTGTGCTTTACACTACAGCATGAATACATGTGGGGCAGTGTAGGTAGAGCCGAAAGAATTTGTATCTAACAAAGGCGTTCATTACTGTATTGTAAATACATAATTTTTAAGTGTTGGCAATAAGTAGGCTTGCAGACAAACATTTGCACTGACCAAGGCTAGACAGATAGTGTAATATCGCACCTCCGAATGTACATCTTTGCTGTAGAAATCCCCGAATCAAAATAAACACTAATTTATTGTTAGGCCACCTTCGGACGTCTGCCGTCCTTTCCTCGTCTAATTAATAATAATAGAACATGACAGGTTAACTTCGGAATTTTAGCAAACAGCACTATAGGACGGTCCTACACCCTAATGAGTCACAGTAACTGCGAAATCTATAACCTGAACTCTGGGACGGTGTTTCCTTACTCCACTTGGAGCATGGACTTAAGTCTGCGATTTTTCTGTCTTTTACTCTCGCTCGTAGGAGTCGGCCACGCCACGAGCCGATCCTTTTTCTAATTATTCCTGCCGAATGTCTGCAAACAACAATGTGAAACCCCGAAGAGTTTAAGATTTGGGCCGCAGTTGACTTAACACCATGGTAGGTTGATAAGAGAACGGTACGTGTGCTAATATATTCATCAGTTCAACTATAAGAAACCTGCCATACTTTCAGCTTTCGTAACCGCAGACACAGTTTTGTGACTTCTATAAGGTGGGGACTTATCTTGTGTGAACTTACGCCTTCCCCACAGAGTTTACAGCGTCAATCTTATCTCCAGGATACGCGGCATAAGTCAGCTGCAGCTACAGAAACCGTCGGTTACGAAGATTGATGGTCTTGCGTCACACATTTTCATTTCTAACCTCTAGAAGTGATGGAAGATATTATGATGGTGATAAAGTATGGATGGAAAGGATAATTATAAGGCAGTACACAAGGTTTCCTTGAAGTTCTAGAGATGATCACTTACGATAAGTAGATATGAGACTCCATTTGTGGACATCAAGGATCTCAGACTTGAGGCTTACATCATCTAAATTACACATCAAACTGACTCACCAACTAACTTACGATTCATTCTAGTATAAGAACCCGAAGGTTAAACATACTGAATACCAAATCTCGTTGATGTACATGATCCTAAGCCACTCCTCCCCTCTTTCCCTACGGACAATCTTATTGCTATCGTCCTTAATAAAGAGAATAAAAAACGGAAAAATCATGTAAATGCAAGTCTTATAATATAAAAATATATTAGTGGTAGTTAAGTACATAAATGTAATGACATACATTTGAAGACAGGCAGTAACTTCTCATCCGTAAGTATTCTTGTTTGACGTTGTCTCCAGTTCGATTGCAATAGCTGAAGCAACTCCTTGCGTAGAAATAGAAGCGCAGAGTAACTTTTGTGGTAGTTAACTTTATTGCACACATGCAGTGTGGCTGTTAAGGTGTACAATATTGTGTTTGTCCACTGTCGTGCACTTTCACTAATACATGACTAAACTACGCATTTCAACAATAACGTACAGTATGTTACTCATAAATTAGTGGAAGTGCAGGGCATTGGACAAAAGGCATAGTGTACACTTCTTGGTAGTTTTGGGAGTGATACTGGCCATAATCTCTCAGCATTTGATTTCCTGGATTCATAAATAATTCACGTCCTCTCTTTTTCATCCTCCCCATCCGCAGAGCTTTTCAGGATTTATTCACGAAGCCTAAATCTCTACTAGAAAAGCACTATGCACGTATTTTAAAGGGGATCTACTGGAGAGCTAATTAATTTTTTTACAACCAACGTTTAAGTTTAACATCTCGAAGAAGATATTTGTCTTACCTCCTCTTCCTCCAGGATACATTTATAAACATATGTGAAGAACCACTACTGAATTAAGACTGTAGCTTATTTGCCACCATTTCTTAAAGTTCAGAAACAAAAATTAATTTGGAGCATACTAAAGTATAAATATGGCCTTCCTTGCAGTCCTTGAATCAAAGCTAAATGCCTCAATTAATTTGAAACTTGCAAGGTTTAAATGTATTTTTACTTTCCATTCAGGCAATTATCTTTTTTTTTGTGTGAGACCCTCAGACTCTCTTATAAAGTACAGGTAGGACTCGGTTTACGCCACTTCACTTTACGCCCACTTCACTTTTGCGCCTCTCATAGATCACGATTGGAGGGGGTGATGAGTCATGACTCTGCCCGACTTCCTGGACACAGATGGTCCCGACATTGTAATAAAATTATAATACTAAATGATAAACTACGGCCTAAAATTTAAATAATTAAACAAAAAACGGAATACAAATTGTGACGAGAAAAAGCAAATTACATTAACCACGTACTAAAAACTGCAAGTGAACAGATAAACATGCACTGGTGTCTAGAGAACAGAACAGAGAATGTGACAGAGATAGCAAAGGAAATAGAACTAGATGATGTAGAAGCTGGTGACATAAATGAGCTCCTTGAGAGTCATGTTGAAGAGCTTTCAATGGAAGATTTAGAAGAGCTAGCTGAACAACTGTCCAAAGAAGACACAGAGGAAAGTGAAGCTGACTCTGCCATGCCAGTTAGGACACTAACAGTGAAATCAATGCAAGAGGCTATTGCTCTTATTAATAAGGGATGTGAGATCTTCTGTAGCAACGACCCCAACTGGGAGTGGAGCTGAACCGTTAAGAGAGGAACTGAGACAGTTCTACAGCCATACTCTAACTTATTATCAGAAAAGAAGAAAACCAAACAGGCATCTATCCTATCGTTTTTAAAGCAGTAAATTTTCTTTCTTTTTCTTAAACATTGTTATCTTAAACATTATACAATTTTCAATTTGTAAATTTCATAAAATAAAACATTTTCAAGTATTTTGTGTTGATTACTGAAAATCTTGGAACGGAACCTAATGTATTTACATATGTTCCAATTATATTTTTTCTTCAATTTACGCCACTTCATTTTACGCCGAAACTCTCAGGAACCTAACCCCGGCGTAAACCGAGTCCTACCTGTACATTTTTGGAGACGGAGAAAGGAACACATAAAGAAAGAACGGAACATAAATCAAGGAAACAAATATGAAAACAAGTAGTGCTGTCTTGTGCCATGTGGCGCCTTTACGCCTCATATCTAAAACAAACATAAGATTGGATGGTATAAAGGCCAGAATAACGTCAACAACTTTCTTAATTGTTGCGTTTGATGTTGGTTTCACATCTTCGTTTTGTGGAAGAACTACAAGCATAAAAACAATTTTGACTTAACCAATTTTTATGCAGATTTGTTGCTCTGGCGGAAGTTATTGCAGGGGTTTCAGAACAAAATGGCAAGGAAAATATTAAGCTATATGAATGAAATATGGAATTCAGAATATTACGTGGGAGGAGCTTTGGTCACTGAATGATTTTATTACAAATATTCCTGTATGCTTACACTTTACTGAGAGTGCTCACCTTCAAGGTAGTCCCACTGAGCCACTATACATTTCGGCCTGCTATGTTTTCACTTTTGAAAGCATTCATGGTAATCCTCTTTCGGAACGGCCTTTGGCATAGCTGTCACATTTTTCTGAAAGTCTTCCATGTTCTGAAATGTCTTACCTTCAAAGCGGACTTCAATTATTTAAATAGCCGAAGGCCACAGGGAGACAAATATAGTGAACAAGAAGAGGGAGCCTAGTAGTCTAATAACACTTTTCCACAGACTGTTTGACAGAAGTAGCTCGGTAATTTGGAACTTTTCATGACGGGTAACAAATTATTAGGCCAAAGTACAGGCCTGTTTCCTACGCAGTTTCATGTAACCTAAACATTGCTACATAATAAGCAGGTTGGTTCTTTGGCCTTTTCTGAACGAAGAATATTCCGCACATTTTTCATATTTTTACCAGATTTGTGATTTTTCGAAGGAACCCTAAATTTCAGGATCTTCCACGTTATGTCGATTCTTTTTGAACCATTTGTGCCATTCTAAAAGAATTTTTTCATAGCTTCTATGCCCCATGATTTAGATAGCATGACACAAGTTTGATTTTTACTGTTTTCTAATTCCACACAAATTTAATGCCAATTATTTGCAATTACCACCGATTACACATTTTTCCACGAAATGCAAACATATACCGTTATTTTGTGTCATCTCTGAAAAACTGACAATTCAGTTTCAAAATGCCAGTCTGCGCCAGTCGAAACATGAAGAGACAATTTCGACACGATCAAGGACAAAGTTACACGATAGACAGCGCGGTAAGAGCATTCCGCAGATTGTAGTCACACGTACAGTACTGTGATGAAGTGAACCGAAATAAACACTCAGTATGGACGTGGGAAAACGAAGGTCTTTATAGCGATGTGGTGGGAAAATGCCCAGGTGTTTCCAGAACCACGATTCAATGCGTACTAATACTGCAGTGTACCGCCCGTAATGAGATAAATCTTCATCTGTCTCTTCTAGGTTATGACGCCGTATAATCTGGTAGAAATATACCTACGCTTCGGAGGAACCTACTGTCTCCATGTTGAGTGTAGATAGAGGCAGTAAGTTCCCTCAAACATTAATAAATTCTTATAAGAATCAACGACGTCGCATCTTAGAAGATATAGGCGAGGGTTATCTCTTTGTAAACCATGCTTTTCCAAACCGCGGCCCACCGGGTTGTGTTATACAGTCCGCGGCCACACTTGTAAATTATATATACTATATAAACATACCACTTATTTTAATTTTTACACGCGTGGCCCCTAGTCCAGCCCACAATGATGATTCTGGCCCTTTTCCAAAAAAGGTTGGGCACCCATGTTTTAGGCGGTAAAGAAATAAGTGGATATGTTGTTAGGGATTGAATCGCGGCCCGGGAACTAACTGAACATTTTCTTACAAAGTCCCTATGAAGCTGACGTGTTAAATTCAATTAATAAGAAAACATAAACTTAGAAGGACGGGAAATTAAGAAAGACGGAGAAGGAAGTCAAGAAGCCTTTATAAAGTTTAACATTCATCTTCGGAGGAGTGAAAAACAAAAGTGAATATTCATGACAACTAAGAAATTTCTAATTTGGATAGCACAGTCTCTCTTCTCGTTTGCCCATTAGTCGGCATAATAAGAATCCGCCCTTCTACTTCAGAATTTGTACGGCGAACTCCAATACATTGTGCCCTGTTACCAACCATCGGAAAGGTATAGAACAAATATTGTCTATGGAAAAACGCACTTAACCTAAGCAAATGATAATAATTAATAGGAAATTATTTTTTGGAAAATTGTGTAATTCAGAAATTGCGGAAGTAATAGTGTTTCTGAATATTTATATATATTCAATAAGATTATTACAATAAAGCGCCATTATCTTCTTATAATACGTTCAAGGATAGGCCTTTCTAATGGAAGCGCGTTGTTTTCTTTGTATTTTACAGCGTGAAAATTTAGATACAATAATCTTAACGTAGAATGTCCATGTTGGTGTGTTTAGATATAATTTAGATTTATTTTAGTCTTCAAAGCAGTAGGAATAACTCACCTAGTGATAAAAGACTAGCAATTCGTAGGTACAACCAGGAGGCCTTTCCCTCATGGGATTAATTAGGTTTATTTATTACTATTTTATTATTATTATTATTATTATTATTATTATTATTGTTCTTCAAAGGGGATTATTCACTATATAGGTCACTCTCCATTTACGCAGTCTTGATTTCCGCATCGTGGATTTGCACGGTTTATTAGGAATATTCTCATTTAAGTCGGTCAAGAATTCACATTTGCGCAATTTGAAACAAACTTTAAAAAAGCTATGCTATAAATCCTGGCAACTCTAGTGACAGAACACTTGCCATGTAGAAAAAATAAGCGAGACAACTTCTTTTCAGTTAGGTAGAAGTGCGGACATATCGTCACATGTGTCAGTTCTTTGGGATCGGCCTCATTGTCCGCGTGAATTCGTAGTGAATGGACATTCCATGTTTTTGTTATTGTTGTTGTTGTTGTTGTTGCTGTTTTTGTCGTAGTCTTTGTTGCCGTGCTTTCGTAAACCTTTTGCTCTTCATTTGTATGAAGAAAGCCTTTTTCTAACTTCTGCGCAATCTGCAGGCCGAAGGAATGTAAGAGTGTTTTTGTTGAAGTAAACTTTTTTCTCATAAGAAGATACGAAAAGGGGGAAGAAATATTGATACCAATTGCACGTTGGAACTGAAAGATTTCACTCTTCGCATTTTTCGTAGGTCAGCTGTGAAGAGAACTTTTACTGCCCTTGGCATAGCAGATGAAGATGATCCTGGGAGGAAAGCAGCGCTAAGTTTGTATGAAATGTGCGAGCTGCCATCAGCTGTAGCATCGAAAAGTATAATAAGAACAAGGAGAAGGCAAAGCAGTCAATCTTGGGACTGTCTTCCGGCAAGAAACGTCACCTACACTTTAAAGTGTTGTGTAGTATTACACTTATTGTAATGTATTCAATACTACAACTTGAAATTTCGGTGATATTGGGTAGGCTAATAGAAGAATGTACTCCCCTGTAGCCTGGTGTTTTCAAATATTGTATATGGGAAAATAATTCTCATTTTAAGCGAATTAAATTTGTGCAGTAGTTATCAGGGAGGCATGAGCCACGCAAATCGAGAAATACATCTGCCGTGAAAGTGCAAAATAATCACCAGTTATTGAAAAGGTAGCTACAAATTTTTACAGTTATACATTTATTGTTCCTTCAACTTACATTTTTTACATTTCTGTCATATCTGTCATTTAGGGTGTGAAACAAGTTCTCTTGGTGAAAGGGACGGGTATATAAGTGTTCGAAGGCAAATTTTCCAGAAAAGCATCTGGATTAAAGTAAAGGAATAATTTAGGATTTTTTGCTCCTCAAAATTTTGTCAGTGCACTTTCTGGTCTTCTGGAGTACCGGTAAATAGTTACAGACGTTTTGGAGATCGTAGTGTTTTATGTTCAGAGTCAAGCATATGATAATGAAGATTCATGTTGTATTGTGTATTACGTCTTCCCGAATGGTCAATAATTACCTATGTCTGGAAGGTTCATAGTGCCTTCATCCTCGGAATCAGACAGATCATGCTAAACAACAAACTGCGAGAAATTTGGGAGCTTATTGAGAAACTGATAGGTAATAAGCTAGCCCTAGTAAATCATATTAAAGCACAAAGATTAGGGTGGTTTGGGCATGTGTACCGAATGGAAAATGACAGATTGGTTAAAAGAATCTATAACTGGAAGCCTATATCTATACGAATGCGTGGAAGACCGAAGAATAGATGGGAAGATGATGTTATGGCAGACTTGAGGATTCAAAATGTCAAAAACTGGAGAAACTGCATCCAGGATAGGAAGAAATGGAAGGATAGAGTTGAGAAGGCCAAAACCTACAAAGGAGAGGTTGTCGCGCCTGTATAAGAAGAAGAAGAATAAGCTAGCCCAGGAATTTTCCTATCTACTTGAACCTACATTTTATTACCACCACCACAAAGGACTGCCACGGCATCTTTCCTAAACGTACTGAGATAGACTTTCAGAAATGTCTCTTCCCTTACGAGTTTCAAACAAAACTGAAAGAAAATTTCATCGACCTAAACGCGTCCTACATACTCGTATCCCGCCCATATTTTCCTTCTTAGTGACACCATGCTTTGATATCATCTGCAATCATACACGGGTATTTACGTTTGCTAACATCCTGTAGCTGTGCTCTTGTCCTGATGCTATTTAGTATTGCTCAGTGCCATTAAATTTAGGTCTTGTAGGGGTTAACCTTTCCCCTCGGGAAGGAGAAAAATCATTCTCAATCAAAACAATTCTTACAGTACTAAATAAATAGAGTAATGTGAATTGGTAACTCTTTAAACTTTATGCACTGATGAAGTTCGAATTTAATATGTTTAATGTTAAATTTTTTACAGAGGTAATTTAAATAAATAGACGAAGGGTTTAGAGCATAACTGAAGGCCTACTCTCCCACTTCATGGAGTTCTTGTTGTTGATATTATTGTTGTCTTATTTCCTTTCTTGAGGAACTTATTACCGCAAAGAAAATTCGCACGCATGAAGAAATGATATGTAACAGCAGATTACATATGGGGACGCCAGTTACTATTCGGTCTATGATCTTTTGTCTTCTCCATTCCTATGTAGAAACCTAAAGATTAAAACATAGAGAATTATAATTTTGCCTATTATTTTGTATGGGTATGAAACTTGGTCTTTCATATTAAGGGAAGAACACAGACTGAGGATGTTTGACAATAGGTTGCTGAAGAAGACATTGGGCCTAACAGAGGAAAACGTGAGAGGAAATTTTTATAATTAGGAGCTTTATGATTTGTACTTCATACCAAATTTTGAGACCACTATGAAGAACTAGGCGTATATGGGAGAATACTTTAAAATGGATCTTAAAGAGATAGGCAGGGAAGGCGTGGAATGAATTAGCGTGTCTCGTGATAGGGACAAACGGCAGGCTCTTTTGAACATGGCAATGGACCTCACAGTTTCATAACACGCAAGGAATTTCTGATTGCGCTACTATTCAATGGGTATTTGAGGTTCTTTCCTAATGGTTAAGCGGACGGAGTGTGAAGCTGTTCACTTTTTTATTTATTCTCGACTTTAAGTCTGATTTGCGCCATATGTTATTTATACCCTCGTATTCCTGAATGGCCTAAACCTGGACAAATTTTCCTTCCACCATTTTAGGGGTCATGTATATAGGCTACTTTAAATTTGTCAGACATATTTTCCAAGATTCCCATCCCATTTCCATTCCCGTAGCAGTTTTCACCCGCCTAGCTCCAACGTTGCAATAGCCATCGCCAACAAAATTACAGCTAAAACATTTCACATAGCTGCCATTTAGTTACGATACTTTATGTTTTCCTAAAAAAATATTATTTTGACGTTTTTAGTATTCCAAACTCTATTACTGTACATCGCTTCAGGATCAAAGCTTAATTTCAATCCCGTCGCACAAGTGTGGCAAAAAACATATTTTTTTTTTTGTTTTTACTGATCGTGGGATATCAGAAGGGACGTAATACGTTCCAGTATTTACAGAAGGCAACATATTCATAACGTGTTTCGTGAATATCGGTTAGCTGATTAAAAAGTCGGAATGTTGAGACACCAGAGTGCACGGTTATTTCAAAAGCCTACACTTGTATTTTGTAAGAAGGAAAGTAGGCCGTATGTAGGCGTATTTATTATCAAGTCCATAAAACTTAAAATTGTTTTCAGTAAGAAGGTGGGTACAAGAAAATGTAAACTCAGAAGTGACAGATTCTTGTTACTGCAGCTCAGAAACTGCGGATTCCACACCTCCTTAATTTTATTCAGTTCCTTTCCTCCTTCATTAGCAAAGAGTTTCCTGTACCGCTTTCTTTAATATTCGTTCCATTCTTTGTCTTATGCAGATTCTGTCGTTTCACTGATAAACCAAAACCCACAAGAATATACAGCTGAATTTAATTGATTTTGCATAAAATCTCTGTAGCAAATCAAAACGCGGTACTTCTGAACGCTATGCTCCATGCAGGAACCAGAGTTATCTTTAATTTTAATGAGAAATCTCCATGCGTTCCATCTATAGCGTATAGAATTCTACCGGTTACCTGGAATACCCTCAAATTTAGCCCTTTTTTCCTTAACTTATAAGAAGAAGAAAAGCACCGGTTCTTCTCCCAAGTCTTTCTTGAAATAAATGCAACTGCAGTAATAGAATGAGTACTTGTTGTGGCAGTCTTGTAGATATATGTTAGCTTGGTGAAAGCAAAATTACTTGCAAAAACTAATGAAATTACGCTACACAAATTTCGTATTTGATATGAGTTTCATGAACTGGTTGTTTGAAACGACTATTTTGTATAGACATTATTATTATTATTATATTATTATTATTATTATTACACAGATTATAGTATTTACAATTTAAATACTTAATGAGTGTGGTAATGTGGAAAAGTTACTTTTCATGGGAGTGAAGTTTTGTCTGTCACACGAACGGAAGAATGCGGCAGAGTGCAGAACATATTTGAGCCTAAGAAGCGGAAGTAAGAGCAGACTGGAGAAACGTAACGTCAAGAGATTCATAATTTGTTCTCCTCGCCAGATATGATTAGTGTGATAACGGCGGGCCTTCTAGTACGCATGGTATAGAGGAAAAGTTGTACAGACTTTTGAAAGAAATACATCGCATTGTATACCTCGGAGAATATGGAAGGAAAATATTAAAAATATATGATTTAGAGATAACGCAAGATAGTACAAAAATTTTAATATTCGCCCAAAAAGAAAATATATGCAATGAAAATGAATTGTGTAAACTTCACGGGCTTAGTACTAGGGATTTGTCTGTTTTCAACGCAGGCATGCGTGGAAGGAAGTAATATAGGCCTAATTTATAATTCATCATGTATAACTATCTTATCTTCGATGACATACAGATTATGCAGTTGATCAAGGGACGTTAAACCCTTGCCACAATTCTTGGTTTTGCTTACTGACACTGAACAAGATTACTTGTATTCGGAAGATGTCGGGTTCAAATATCAACTGTAACAGATACAATCCTGAGATTTCTCATTATTTTTTCAGTCCATTCAGAGAATTCTGGGATAATACCTTAAAAGAGGCCACGACCGTTTCTCTCCTTACACATTCTAATTAATTATGCACTATCATTCACATTCTACGCTACGTAATGTCTCAAAATATAGCGTAGAAATAAACAAAAAATTGTCTATTATAAACATATAGATACAAATTATTAAAAACAAGACCAACTAGATGCACAATCACTATTAAAAAAACTTTAATAGTAGTGTTACATTAAACCCGACATGTTTCGGTTAGGTACCTGACCATCTTCAGGGGTATACTACATTAAAATGCGTAGTCCATATGTTAAACACACGTGAGATGTGAGCCTATAAGGTCTAGTCGTATATAACGCGCTGACACAAAATCCCAGACCTCAAATCTTAGAAAATCCACAAAAAGGTGCACTATATATAGTCTTTACGAGACATACTTCGATCTGAAAAACAGGACGCATAAGTGAACATACTTAAGAAGTATACAATAACAGCGTTATAAGTTATATAAGGTGGAACTATTGTGGGATTACAAGTGTTGACTATTTTTTAAAAAAAGTTTTTAAAAAAGTTTTTAGTGATTTTATAGTGACTTTAAAACTGTGTTCTGAAAAACTTTATATACGACTAGACCTTATAGGCTCACATCTCACGTGTGTTTAACATATGGACTACGCATTTTAATGTAGTATACCCCTGAAGATGGTCAGGTACCTGACCGAAACATGTCGGGTTTAATGTAACACTACTATTAAAGTTCTTTTAATAGTGATTGTGCATCTAGTTGATTTTGTTTTTAATATATACAAGATGCACGGTGAAAACAATATTAAACATATAGATACAAAGCTTTAAAACGCTTTGGAATAAGAGCTCAAATCTTCTATAAAATTTCTGTAAAGGCTTATGTATGTATATTGCACTTGTCGTTTATTTAAGGTAACTGTCACGATGGTTGATGGCTGGCTATTACATCTGTGGCAATAACGACAGTAGCTAACACCACCCGAGTCTGCAATCTGCCTGCTGCTCTCAGATGCATCAATAGAGTTGAAACAGATAAAGAGAAATGTCAGCCTAGCTGGCCTGCGGTGAGATTCGAACCTGAACATGTTACCTCTGAGCTACTCGCTCGATATATGGATTGTGAACGCGATCTTCTCATCGGATCCTAATTGTTCCTCGTTGATTGTCCTGTACTGATAAAGGATGTTATCCCTTGTAGAAGAGAGGAGGAGACCGGTGAGAGGCCATCAACGTGTGCAGAAACCAATCATAACGGAAAATACAGGGGATACAGTTATATTGATTCTGGATGTGACACACCATAGCTTCATAGACAGGCATTAACGTTTCGCAAGCACATTTTCTGCTTGTAATATAGAGGCTGTAATATCCTCCAAATCAGTGGTACCTCTCGGATGTATACTTTTATCCGTAATATATTTATAGAATCTCAGGTCTTTGTGTATTGCGATATTTTATATTGAATGATAAGAGCATGCAATGTTGAATTACCTTCGAACTGTAATTTTTGGTGCAGCAGCTGATAGTTTAGATATTACTCGTGCAAAATGCCTCCTAAAGAACGGTACTTAACAAAACAAATGTCTTGAAATTACGAAAAAATTTCTTTTGAAAGAAGATATGAAATCCATGCACTTCAAACTTTTCTGAACCCATGGCGAATAAAATTTAGAATTTGAAAAGAGGAAAGCATAAATTATATCTAGCGTGAAAGCTACACATAGGTATAATGTAACGATAAAGTTTATAGTGGATTGGATTCTTCTGGCACAAAATAGGGATCAGTGGCAGGTTCTTGTGAGAAAGTTAATAAACTTCTCGGGTTCCATCAAATGAGGGAAGTTTGTTGACTAGCTGAGGATATATTAATTTCTCAAGATGAACTCTGCTCCTTGGAGATGGTTGGCGTATGTATGAATAAGTGGAGCTGTACCACTACTCCATCATGTCTCTTGGTCTTGCTGCTTAATTAAACACAAGGACAACAGCACTTTTTACGTGAACGATGGTAAAATATGAGAAGCTGAGGAATGATAGAAACGAATCTTAGGACTGTCCGTGCAGAGATTTGATTCAGCGAGGCATCAAGAATGTATTTCTGAACGAAACATTAGTTGATGAGCTGACAATTATAAATAGCAGGCCAGTATTTATAATCACACAAGGAAGCAGGAAAAAATAGCGTACAACAAAATCCTGATATTACCCTGATTTTGCAACCAATTTCGGTGTCATGATATAATACCGCAAGTTTTTCTGTCAGCCAAAGCCTGAACTGATGTAGAAACCGTATTTCATTTAAGGACGTACTTTTCTCATGCGTTGACTTTGTTATTGTGCGTTGACCTACGATGCAAACCTTCCTCAACTATTCCCTCCAGGAGAACCCAACAGATCTCGAGGCACCACCCAAGAAGCCCAACCCACATAACAGCAGGTACAAATATAATTTTACTTAACTTTACGCAAAAAATTCCATAACACACTAGTGAAAAGGTATGTGACTCCGATGTAGTAATATTACTAGGGGCAACATAACTTGATGCTTTGGAAATGAGACTTGTTTCTAACGCAAGAGCATTTCTGATTTTTGCACTTTATTGATAAAAGTCTCTTAACGCATCTTTCCTCCGTCTGAATAGATTGGTGAGTATTAAAACGTGTAAATTATATTTGCATTTCGGCTGCAAGACTGCCGAATTATTCTCGCTAGTGTGTCGAATGCTTTCGAAAATCACTAATCATTACACTTTTTGTACTTTTTCTGGTGCTCTGACGCAACCACACCAACACCTAAACATATTATGCAATGCCGGTCACAATGGCCACGTGGTCTTGAAGTGCTGCAAAATGGGGAATAGGGGAAAGATATCTGCTCGACACTTGAAAGCACGCCCCCTGCGTTATGTTGTGTCGTGTGTTACGTACTTAAAATCCTTACGATTTACAACATCCCCTCAACAAGGAGGTCTTTCAAATATCTAAATGATTAATACTTCAGAAATAATTTGATTGGCAACAGTGTGAAAGAACCCCGACACATGATATTTAAGGAAAATCACGCATATGATATCTGAGTGCCAAACAAAACTTTGCTTAACTCATCGTATGTTAAGGGAGGAAAGCTGATTAAATGTGTGAAAAAGTAAATTTATATAAAACAAGGCTGAAAGGCAGAGCTTTCTGCACTTCTGCAGGAGGACCAAGGCCTCTGTAAATATTCTAGAGACGTTCCAACTTATTTGGTGAGGGCACGAAAATGGGAAGACGCTGGAGAAATCTTTCAGCACAGAGGAAATGATTTTCAGTTGGCACATTCCCGTTGTGTTTTCAATTGCAGATGTATTTTGTCTCAAAATCAGTCATACACATCATATAAGACAGGACAAAACAGGCAACCTGTTTCGGGTGATTAAGCCACCATCAAGACTTTTTTGAAAACATTAAAATACTGAAGTATTAGCACTTTTATAATGTTCTCAAAAAAGGCCTGCTGATGATTTAACTATCCTAAATATGTTTCCTGCTCTATCCTGTCTTATATTAACTTGACATTACTTTCACCTTGCACCATTATGATAAATTGTATATATATACCAAAGTTTATTGCACAAAATTATAACTAGATAAACTTATCACTTAATTATAACTAGATAAACTTATCACTTAACCCGACACGTGTTTCGGCCCAAATGGGCTATCATCAGGGGTTGCTGGTTTGTATGCAGTGACCAAGATGGCTGACGGACCAGCCGCAGATATCAAGATGCAGAAAACCCGCTCAACCTGCAAAGACAACGACCAAACAACCCAACAGCACCGCATAGAACACCACCTTCGCCACAACGCGACACAACAACAGGACTCCATTTCGACCCCATCCACAGTCAGCCGCGCCTGACAGCTTTCTACACCCTACGTTCCGATCACCTACTACATCACCAGTAAATAAAGGTGTGCACGCGGTTCCAGTGTTCCAACGATATCACCAGCAAAATTACAACTCTTAACAATACCAAAGGAAGTGTACAGTGAAGCATACAAACCAGCAACCCCTGATGATGGCCCATTTGGGCCGAAACACGTGTCGGGTTAAGTGATAAGTTTATCTAGTTATAATTAAGTGATAAGTTTATCTAGTTATAATTTTGTGCAATACACGTTGGTATATATATACAACCTGTCTTACGTTGTGTGTTGTGTATGACTAACTTTGAGAAAAAATATATCTACAGTTGAAATCCTTGCTTCTTAAGAAAGAGTTGCAAGCTATATGACGACTTGAAACTTTAAGGTGGATTTAGATATGGAGTGAAGATAGAACAATTCTAATTTCATTAGCTTCTCCCTTTGAGTAAAAACAATTTAAAATTTCATCATTAATAAATACGTTTTTCAAAACTATAACACAAATAGTAACCCGATGTACAATTTGTAAGACCTACTTCAATACGGCACCACAAACTCGCATGATTTAGGAATGAGTGAAACTATAAGAAAGACAAATTGGGTCCTCAAATCCAGTGCGTAAACAATTAAGAAATGTAGAGAAGTGTCGGTCTATAACATCTTGTTATCTATGCGAGATTTAAGGTTCTGACAGCAGTGTTGAAAATTCAAGCCTTCTGGTTTGTTACGCCAATCGAACGTTTTCAAGCATCGTACTGACTTCATTTTCTTAGATTTCTTTACTCTGACGATGAAGGAAATTTGGATCTTCGAATGTTGGTAACAATTCACCAGACGACATGGCCTAATAACCTGGAATACTTGAATGCTTGTAGTCTAGGTTTTGTTTTTTGTGGAAATGGGCCCCGCAGCAGATGCTAGGACGCACCGCAGCTTTAAGGCTTATTGTGCAACTTTCTGACGAAGATGAAGAGAAAGATAAGTTTTTTCATTTTTCCAAGTAATGGAGCACCGGTGGAATTAAATATACCGGGGAAAACCGAAGTACTCAGGGAAAAACCTGTCCCTGTGCCACTTTGTCCACCACAAACCCCACATTGACTGACCCGGGATTTTTCTCCTGTCCCGTTTTTTCCCTTGGATCCATTTTTGTACTTTTAAATCCTTCCGTCCTTCTTCATGTCACTTATGTTCCATACTAGTCCTTATACAACAAACGCAACACAAACATCCATTAAATATAGTCTTCTCGGGCGATCAGCCGCGTTAACTGGTTTAAATACAACGTTTCGGGGACTGGCTCCATCCCCATCCTCAGGCAAAACTGTTTTTATCGAAGTTTCTTGAATGTGGTTACATCCATTTTTACTGAACTACAGGAAATCGTACTGCAGTCCGCCAGACCTGTACAGACGTATAGTCAGAGCTAGGTCAGTTAGCAGCAAATAAATTGTATTTACGTGCGTTGGAATTCTATTTCCTTTCAACCTACAATGTTAATGATTCCTTGGTCTAACCGTAAAGGCAACATGTTTTCCGCCGTCTCTCTATCTTGCACGTCTGCTGCTTCTTTACTCGCGTCCTCTACAGAATCGATAAGCTGCACTGACCAGCGCGAGTAGCATACGTAATTACGCATCTCAATAGAAACGTGGCAGTGGGCATACATGAGGAAATATCTAGTGGAATTTCAGAAACAAAAAGTCTGACTGAG
Source organism: Reticulitermes speratus (assembly GCA_021186555.1). Lineage (NCBI taxonomy): Eukaryota > Metazoa > Arthropoda > Insecta > Blattodea > Rhinotermitidae > Reticulitermes > Reticulitermes speratus. The sequence goes on along the minus strand of JAJKFL010000003.1, from coordinate 29,368,706 downwards.
AAACTGGACTCAACACAGTGTTACTTACGAATATTATCGCTTCGAATGACCTGGATTGAAACCCAAATTTATGTTGTTTAAAGCATTTGATTATCTGAAATTACGTTTTTGGTGTACGCAGCGTCAAGGATTTTACATTCCATATTGTATGCGTGGAAATAAATAAAATTTACCTCAAGAATTTTTGATACACTGATTATTTAAATAGACCCGGATCATGTATTTACAGTAATTATGCCTATTTTCACAGTCTCTGGATTTTCTCGAGCTAGACTGCAGTTTTCAACAGACAATATCACCAGAGTTCGTTCTTTCTCTGAAGGCTCTTACTGTTACTTCTCTCTCGAAAAGTCACTTCATTATTAAAAACGTTTTTTGAAGGGAGGCGAAACATTTACATATTATCATACGTAGCAAAGATGCAGAGAAAAAAGTTAATATTAGCATTAACAAATTAAACTGAATTTTCATCATCTACTTCATTGTTTAGTTTAGTGGAAGAAATATGTAACGGGAATACAGCGTGTTCATTTTAGATGAGTTCTAAATACCACAACGTCAGTGGTGTTTCAAATGTTCAAAACTGACTCAACATGATTAACCCTTTAAAGACTGACGTTCATTTAATCAACATAAATCTCTGTTGGCAACTCACAGAGAACACAGCCGATGTCAATTAAAATACCTACCTGAAAATGTCTAAGCAAAATTATCTTGGCCTCTTTTAAGAATCATATGAAAGACATAAATACATCAGTGGGCAAAGTTCAGATTTTACCCACATCCATCAACTCCACATTGTGTAACAGGTCTGTCTGCTTCACATATTCACTCTACACGGAAGAATTTCCATCTGTTGTCTAAATACACAAGAGATCAAAATATGTTTAAGTAATTGTTTTTACAACAATAATTAATGTACTCCCTGAAGATGGACTAGTAAGGTGCCAAAAATGTGGGAGTTAGTGTTTTTAAAATTATCATTTTGAACTGAAGAAAATTGTGTGCATTTGTTATTAATATTACAGAAAATCTTATATTTTTATTACACACCATGTGCTAAGAGTTCCACATTATAGGCTTATGTAGATTACAGAACGAGAATTCTCAGAAGGTCAGGAGTTTGACTGAGGTCTTCTGGATTATGACGTATTGTAGTCTGATCAGGTTCAGGGTAGTAGAGGCCGTACATTCAAAGCAGTTCAAATCCAGCCGCCATAAACACATGCTTATCACACTAGAAGACTCAAATTTCAGTAGTTCTGAACTTCAGTAACAAAATTTAACTGTATTTTTTTTGTGGAAGTAGCCCAATTGCAGTATTGTAAATGAGAATAATTTAGAACTTCTGGAACTGCGTCCTGTTGACTTTTGAATCACAATAGAGACGGAACCCATTATATCGTGTTATATAATAGGGTGAAGGAGGGTGAGTAGGGATTTGAAAGGAAATTTTGCAGGCTCAGATTCACGCGAATAAATTAAGAACTTCATTAAAGAGGTCTGCATAATGTGAGAGGCGTTCATGAATTGTCGCCTTAGAGTTTCCAAAATCTTATTTTGTCACTTCTCAGTATAAAAGACAAAATGCTCCTTTCTTAGAATTAAATAACGGATTCGATTACTTTTTTGAGGACAATTTTAATTAATTTAATTCCAAGCGTTCTTTCTTCACTACAGCAAATTCAATTAAGACGCCCCTCTTTCACAAGAAAAGTGAAAGGAATGTCGATTATGTTTCGGAAAAAGTCGGATTTGCACGTGAATTCCATATACAATATACGGTCCATAAATTTAATAAACGCCAGCCCGAGTGCACCTTTACATAATTCGTAAGGTTCGTAATTTTAACAGCCGCCAGTTCGAGTAAGGCAAAGATTCTTACTGCTGGTTATAATGCGCTAGAAAAAAGCATTTTGATGGAGACGAATTTTTTTCCGATAGCTCACGTTTCCTCTTACCCTACAAACCTTCTTTAAGAATAAAGTAGGCTTGTGAGTTTACCATGCTTTATGGAGGTTTCCCATGTTTTGAAATATTCGACTTATTTTCACAAACTCTTTAAGAAGGTGGGCCTTACGTCAAAACAGCATATATTTAATGTCCTAAAGGTAGTATTAGTAAGTGGTGGTAGTAGTAGTAGTAGTAGTAGTAGTAGTAGTAGGAGTAGGAGTAGGAGTATTAGTGGTAGTGGTGGTAGGAGTAGGAGTAGTAACTCTGTATACCGGTGGGTTTTTGAACAAATATTAATTTGTTTATTCCAGTTTAATTTCGTGCAACTACTAATCCGACCCATAGAAGGCAATCGCTTTGACGAATCATTCTCCAATCGCACACCACACTCCTCAAACGTTTAGAGAACTAAGAAGCGGCAACAATTTTATGCAATATATTTCCATGCTTGAGAACATGTTACTGGTATACCTTACTGTCTGAAATTGATTGCTGTTATTCAAACTGCCTTATGTCATTACATCTACTGGTCAAAAAAGAAAAACGAAATTCTAACCACAGAAAGTAGCTCATAGGCTTAATCCGATTTAGTTATACGTACATGATTGTGACAGAGGTGCATCATATACAAACATATTCTGCCTTCCGACTTAATTCGTCATCCAGTGTCTAAAATACAACAAGATAGGCAGTATACGTAAAATGTAATTTTGTGGCGCTTTCGCGTTAAGTTTACACCTCCTCTGCTCTCCGGACACCATTTCACTCGAAGACAGCACTCTTGTGCAGATTTAATGACGCCGCCAACAATCAAACGTAGTCTACTTAATCATTCATGTAAATTACCAGATACTTTCGCCGGATTTTAACCAAATTTGTGATTTCTCAAGAGATTTTCGTAAAATTCCCCAGTAACAAATTTACTGAAATCCGTCTAGTGGGAGCCGTCCTGATACGTGCGGACAGGCGGACAGACAGACGGACGGACAAGAGGAAGTTTGTAGGTGCTGTTCGCAACAATGCGAAAGCGTCTGAAAATGAACACATTGCTTTGGAAGTGGATTAATTTCCGTTTTCAGTTAAAACGGTGGGAGGACCTCTAATCTGTTGGGCCCAGATGGATTTATTCTCGATCACTGCGCCAGCAATTGCCCACAGACAGAGAATAACTTTATCTAGCGAGCTACGATTTCCGAAATTTTGTCACTTTTTTATTTTAAATACTGGATGACGAACAAAGTCTAAAATAGAGAGGTATTAACTAATAATTCAATGTTGTGAATGCACGAATGTACACATATACTCGCATGTATATTTTGGATTGAGCTGCTTCTATAAAAAAAATTCTGTAAGCTCTTTTGACTATAGATAAAATACAATGACAGCCAGATAAGCCGGGGCACAGTGACCAACGTGTGTTAAGTCCACGGGCCCTTTTAATGAAATGAGCACAGCCTATGTGAAATTACATTCTATTTTAATCTTCAGCTTTTATGTCCCATTCATATTCAAGTATGCTGCAAGTCTGTGTGGTGTGTGTGTGTGTGTGTGTGTGTGTGTGTGTGTGTGTAAGAACAATTTAAATAGCGCAACTAAAAATATTTGCAACACGGCCCGGATTGAAGTTTTGAATTTCCACGTAATGTTGTAACACAGTAAATCCGTCCTGAACGAAACACAACGGAAGAAAAAAAGAATATCACATATATTCAAAACAAAGAGGAAAAATTCTATCTGAATTTATGGTGCCTACAGAAAATACTCGCATAATCCTATAACTAATATTGTGAGGGCAGGAAGAGATATTTAAACTTCGTCAAAGAATAGCCTTCCTTTTGACAAGTTGATGAGATAGTGCCATCCACCTACCATCCCCACGACCTAGTTCCATAAGCTCCATTTTAATGTCATTACCCCATCTACTATTCTGTCTTCCAAGTGGCCGTTTCCCTATACGTTTCCCACTCTGAATTATTATGTAGGTGTATGCATTTTTGCTCCCCCCCCCCCCATCCGACATAGTGTACATTTTGTGCAGATATTCATCGTATGGTGGCCATCCAGATTTCTTTAGCCTAACAATAATACAGGGCATACACAAAAGAATGGTGCGGTTTCAAAAGTGAATAAAAAATTTATTTCTTACCTTACACGGGCACAACATACACCTTCAGCGGCGGCATCTGTTCAAGTTTCTCATTTAGTAATTACAATCCTTCAATGTGTGCACCCTGGGTCACACGACACACATCCACACGGTAATCAAACTCATCCCAGACCCGGTGTATCATGCCCGCTGTAATGGCCTGCAGTGCATGCGTTATCCGATCACGAATTTCATGGATGGACGTGGGCAATGGTGGTACATAAACGCTGTCTTTAACGAACCCCCAAAGAAAGAAATCGCAAGGTGTAAGATCTGGCGAACGGGGTGGCCAAGGGAGAAGGTTCTTGTCTCCATTTGCAGCAGCACGTCCGATCCAGCTACACCGGGTCTGGGATGAGTTTGATTACCTTGTGGATGTGTGTCGTGTGACCCAGGGTGCATACATTGAAGGATTATAATTACCAAATGAGAAACTTGGACAGTTGCCGCCGCTGACGGTGTATGTTGTGCCCGTGTAATATGAGACATAAATGTTTTATTCACTTTTTAAACCGCACCATTCTTTTGTGTATGCCCTGTATGTAACGAAGTTCCTTATTACACTTTATCACGAGATGCTGACTTACTTCACTATTCTTAGTTGTGAGCCTTTGTGGGTTTCTTCAATTCTATCAGATGACTTCCTGATAGCTTCAATTTCGATTTGACTGCTTTGTTCCTTGTCCTTCCCAATTTATTATTCACTGTCATTCAATCTTTCGACCCTATATAACCTGAGTTACTGACAGCATTAGATAAATAAGCAGTAGGCTTATTCGTTTTACTTAGGTTCAGACACCTTCTTCAATTTTTGCTTTAAAAGGTTGTAATTTATGTCACTTCCTGAGAGCATAATGGGTATGTTAACTACACTAGGGGCTGGACGAATCAGAAATAATAGTTTGATTCCCGGCAAGGGCAACAGATATTTCTCTTGTCCAAAACTTCCAGACAGGTTCTGAAGCCCACACAGCCTCCTGTTCAATGCACACTCATTACCAGGCGGTAAAGCGACCGGGTGTGAAGCTGACTGCTGACATGCATCTAGTGACGAAGTTAAGAATAAGTGGAGCTATACAAATTTTATTACCAACCACTGCACAGAGTAATTTTTGCTCCTAAATTTTTCGGCTACGTGTTGTAGCCAGTATCAGGGAGCCTTATTACACAGACATTAGCAATGTACAGTACTTCGATGAATGGTAATACGTAAATTAACTTTTTACACAGTCGCTATATAATATAATAATACACTGTATTATATATTATACATTATACATATTATATAGCGACTAACTGTGTAAAAATTTAGTGTACATATTATCATTCATTGAAGTACTGTAGGCTGCTCATGTCTGTGTAATGAGGCTCCGTAATGGTGGCTGCAACACGTAGCCGAAACATGTAGGAGCAAAAAATACTGTGTGCAGTGGCTGGTAATAAAAGTTTTATGTGTAAGGAAACTGCATGGAATATGCACAACATTAAGTGTATAAATGAGTGAAGCTATACCTCTGTTCTACTACATGCGTTTATATTGGACACATGGGTAATTGTATTGAACATTCCTTAATATAATAAATTTTCCCGCTCATGCCAAGCAACCGGCAAATGTTACTTACGCAGGCCTATAACCTGAGCTTCAGCCTACCGCCTAAGAACTTAAATATGATGAGATGATAATAATTTATGAAGTAAGTAATAATAGACAGTTCCTTAATTTATTCTGTCGTTATTTTGTAATCAAGTCACTGCTATATAATTTTATTAATTTTACGTGTTCTTTGACAAAGTTGTTTCAGAATATTGAATTATGAAACACTGGCGAAGGATATGTTTTCAGGCTTACACGGGAAGTGTTGTTCAGATGAGTCTTCTGAGTTGTCAAACCGTGCGTGATAATAAAGTTTGTTCCGGCGTTTCGGAGGAAAGTGTTGCCTCTATCACGATGACTGAATTTCATTCGCAGAGGTTTGTGTCTCTTCGCGCTGCTACTTTTCTTGGAATTCTTAACCCTGAAGATAAAACTACAAGCTCTCTTTCCTTTGCCCTTTCCACAGCTCTGATTGTCAACAATCGTTGCAATCTTCCGACTAATCGACAGATTTCATTTACAATCACCTAAGCACTCAAAACAACCAAATTCAGACACCTTGAAGATGAGGGCAGCACATTCCTCTAAAACGTGGGAACACTCTTGTTATCCTACACGGTGTAAGAATCCAGAAGGTTACCTTTTGAAATTATCGAAAAAGCTGTTCTGTACAGTACGCTTGTTGTATTTGTTGCTGATTTTGATGTCGTGTTAGAACTTGGGAGTTCCGCTTAAATATGTGTGTGTTTGTGTCTGCTTCAAACTGAGCAAACCGCCTTACCTCTAACCGTACCTCTAGTGATTTCTGAAATTTACCAGGCTGCCCATTGATGCGAAAATTGCACTTAGTAAACGGCGAGCATGTGAAATATAATCTTAGTAGCTACCATGTTAACGTTAAGCACAGCAGGGAAATAAGACACTCTTCTCTTAGAATTCTCCTTGCTTGTGACGTCATCAGTCGTCGCAGCTACATTAAAAGCAAAGTAACTATGCTTCAGACACTCAGATATTTAATGTACTTGTTTCGCGTTATCCGACGCTGACACCCACTCTACACTGGTATGATCAGGCCTGCATAGCGACAAAAGGTAAAGGTGAACTCCCTGTGGACGCCAAGAAGGTATCGGGCAGAGTGGAAGTATAGCTCCATTCGTTCTTAACATCGGCATTAGATGGACGTGAGTGGTCCGATTCAAGCCCCGAGCCGCTGGGGTGACCATAAACATTCTTTAAACTTTCAAGTAAATTAGCTGTCAATCAATATTTACGTTTTTGCAATGTGAATTTTTCGGAATTTTTCATATCAAAATTTATGAAAGCCTAACAGATGAATAGGGATTCTAAATTCGCATGCCTGTTTACGTATAAAATGATGTATCTGTTACGTTTACAGCCGCACAGAGATATTTAAAATTTAAATGTGTATAAAACAAGAAATTGTCGTAATAGCAGACATTTATTCACTTTTGTTTTATCAACGTGTTTCTGTCCCTTTGTTTATTTTGTATACTGTTGCTTCCGGCTGTCTTTTCAGTTTAATTATTATTTGGATTTCTATATTTTGTGTTATGACGCGGGTTTTGAGAATGTTGCGACAACAAAAGTTTTACGCATTACTTCTCTCCCTTGTCCCAGCCATATGACCAGTCCACTGTAGACTTTCAGATTGCGCTATCCTAACAACTACAGGAGGATTATCTTAACCAGATAGTTTGTCTTTATGTATGTGATGTTGTATTTTAAAATATTAAAGTGGGCTGGGCCTGTAATAAGTATGTTCGAGAACAGAAAAATAGAATGAATTCTGGCAAGAAGTGTAGGAGGAAGAAAGCCCGCTGGAAAGCCGAGGAAGTGATGGGACGATGAAATGCGGATGGATGTTGCCAAATTTCTCGATATGACAAATGGGCAGCCAAAGACAAGACATTGGAGTAACTGGTGGAAGAAAACAGGGGAGACCATGGCTAGTAAATTGGCTGAGGAGCCGTAGGAAGAGGAGTGTGATGTCGTGAGCAAATCAATAATATGATATCGGATCTTACTTCCCGGCCCAATGTTTCATATTTCCTGCATCTCACTGTCTCCTTTTTCCTCACGTAGTGGAGGGTCCTATGAGAAAGGACTCGCAGGCAGGCCGTGACATACTCATTTCTTACTCCATTTGGATTGTTACCAATCAGGTAATTTAAAGAAGTTTCCGAGAAAAGTAACTCCTTTGTCGCTGTGGATCGTTGCAATCTCTCATGCTTTCTGTATTTGCGAAATCTAGTAATTTCATTTCCCTAGCAACGTTCTTCTTGAATACTGTCATTTTTGGCATTAGTCCCACGGGATCGGAATTTCGTTTGTCCCATTCCTTCCTCCCTTCCTTCCTTGTCTCCCACAGTCTTTTGTTATGTAATCGCAGATGGAAATTAGCGCCTCTTCGCCCTGTATGCTAGTCACCTGCAGGTGATTTATGATGCTAACAAGAATTTGTGATTTGTTAACCTTTGAAGGAAATTTCAAATACAACATATATACAACTGAACTGAGGGTGATGCTAGAGGGCTTTCATTCAGAGAATGACGTGGCTTTAAGATGGGTCGTATAACTGGAATTGTTACCTCCCTACGGAATCTTTCGTGCACATGTTGTGGCATTATATTGTATAAATATATCTTAGAATAAGATATTGTACAAATGACAAATTCATACGTTAGATTCTATTTGTTTTATACGAGTAGCATGAGCCCAAAATGTGAATTATTCTTTAGAATCTAATTATGTAAAAAAATATTAATTATCCAATATCGAAGGTAATATCTTGCGTATATTTACTTCGCGTTCATCAGAACCTTTCCTCCATACACAAAAGTCGGAAATCTTATCACCATTTCTCTGCATAAAAATTTCAAATTTGCTTCCAGCATGAGGTATTTATAGAAAGCGGAAATTTATTTCCTGTAATTACTATAAAATTCACAAGAAATAACGTCTGAGCGGCTACAGCTACAGGGAATACATTTTATCCTGTAGCTGAGCACTGCATCAGAAAATTATTGCTTATGAAGGACAAACAGCCGGAATTTAGATTCGTCTAAGGAATGCGGCTGTTCTATGTGATAAGATTTCTGTTACAATTTCTGTGCTTAGGTATACGACAAAAACCCTCGTCCTTTGGGTGACTCATTTTGTACCCTTTCGTCCTGTCAAAAATTGGCTTCTCTGAACGAATTAGCGAGCCTAGTTATCATAACAGCGCACCTCAAGGTTTGGCCGCTTTGTGTATAGGACAGTCTACGGAAAAGTGATAAGAAAACCAGTCTTTTAAATTTAACCACTAATATAATCGAAGCAGTACTTACGGAAGAGGAAATTGATTATCTGAGAGACGAAGGGAACTCGGTGAAGATATTCAATAAAACGGGCAAGGAAGCATTAAGGTGAATAAAATGAAAGTGTATAAGGCATACCGCATGTATAAGAAGCTTGTACATGTAGTCTTTGTCAACTGCGCAGGGGCTCAGTACCTACCTCGTTACGTAAAGCAATCCCATTACAGGCCTGGACAGGCCCTTAGGGTTCCAGGATGTTGAGGCTCTCAGATTTATAGAAAATCGGCACATGAAAGTGGTAAGGTTGTCAGCCCTACGCACCGGCCGCCTTTAACCCCAGGAAATACTCCTGGTACTCATTTCTGTTAGAGACTGACTCGACCCCAGGGCCATAGTGCGACCAAAAGGATTATGTCAATGAAAAATTCCAATGACACCATCGGGAATCGAACCCGCGACCTTCCGGCTTGTAGAGCAGAGATAGATCAAAAACAACTGTAGAATGCGGAATATTTTAAATTTTTGGTACCAGGATTAACAAATAATTCAGGATGTACACGTGAAATTAAATCCAGGAGTGTTATGGTAAAAGCAATAGTCAATAAGAAGAAGACTATTTTCACCAACAGAGTGGACTGAAATTTAAGGAAGAAAGTAGTGAAGAGCTACATTTGGAGTATAGCTTTGTATGGTGCTGAAACTTGGACACTTTGGAAAGTAGATCAGAAATAGCTTGAAAGCTTTGAAATGTGGTTCTGGAGAAGAATGGAGAAGATTATCGGAACGATCATGTCACAAATGAAGAAGTACTGCAAAGAGTGAAGGGGGAAAGTAACATCCTACACGAAATGAAGGAAGAAAGGCTAACTGAACTGGTCACATCTTGCACAGGAACTGCCTTCTAAAACATGCTATTGAACGACAAAAGGGACAGGAAAAAAGGAAGGAGACTTAAGCATCTACTGGATGACCCTAAGGAAACAAGAAGATACTGGAAATTGAAAGAGGAAACAAAAGATTTCACTCCGTGGAGAACTAGCTTTGGAAGAGTCTATGGATCTGACGTAAGACAGAATACGTGACGAAGGTGGCAATAATGTTCTGTAAACATCTGACCACTTATTACTTCGTTGTGTAATTCCAAAAGGCTGCATCACGAATTTCATGCAGGCTACTAGAAACATGTGAACATTGCCTCAAAGAAAAAACCATTTCCCACAAAGGCGTTTGTGATGTGAAACGTCTGTCACAGTGAAAGACACTCTTTATAAAAGCATAGCACGTTTCCTTCAAGATGAAAGGAGTTTTCCTTTTATCAAAGCAAAGCAATTCAAGTGTTAAATAGAACTTTAAAGATATAAAATTTGTAGGTCTGTCACAAACACCTAAGTGCGTTATCCTACTCAACATAAATGTCGGATATCCTATAAAGCATATAAAACTTCTGAACATTTATCGACCTGAGCTTTGGCTGCTTTTAACTTCTGTCCTGTTTATTCAGCTGTGTTATGCGTGAAGGTGCTTTGAATAGTATTAAAGTGGAAACTTTCAAGATAATTTAAATTTGAAAACAATACTAACACATAGATATGTACAAAAGAATTCAAAGTTTGCCTTTTGGGATTGAAATTTTTCACACTGCATAAGAAAAAGGAAGGCGCATTATTTGAGCACTACCCGCCATGAAACCCTGAAAACTTTTAAAATAAGAGTCGTCAGTTTCCTTAAATGTATTGTTTTGTGCTTTTTGTCTTCGATCTCATATCTTTATGTGCTTCTTGGCCTGGATTATATACCTCATTCTAGATCCACTTTATTTTCTATCAGACCGGTATCTTCTTAGCCATTGTGTCAATTGCTAGTTTTACCGTTCTGCCAGTCTTATTTAAGAATATGAAAGTTATTTTTTATCCTTAAATTGTGTGCTTTTTACCTATGATCTTAATTCTTATGTAGGCTAGTAGGACTGATAGTTCAAATTGTCGCTGGTTTTAAACATTACACTTTTAAGATTTGACAGATCTACAAGTAGCTTAAGCTTTTAAAAAACCAATTCCATCCCAGAGAAGCAACATTCTTTTATTTAATAAAGAAACTTTCTCCTTCTATGGATTCTGAATGTCCATTACAGTGTTCACAGGATCTTGACAGTAAATAGTATATAAATAATACGTCCAAGTCCCACGTCATGTGCAGTATTTCGTAACATTCTGGCTTTAATAGTGGGAGCTTTTCACCTTCCAACTTAACCCATGAGGTAAGAAACCGCTATTTCTAATCTGTCCGTAACTGCTTCCGCAAGATATTCGCAAATGCTCCCGATATCAAGCGCTCTGCATCGTGAACAATAGACTGCTTTAAATAAAAATAAAGTAAAGCAAATAGTAATGTCGTGTCAGGCTTCGTGTTTTCATTCAGAGATGCAGAATGGAATTACTTAAATTACTGTGTCATTTAACAATGCTGTCTCAAGCACGAAAATGTTTTGCTTTGGGTGGGAACACCAAAGTGAATTACGAATTAAGATATTCGCAAAGAAGCCAGGTGGCCTGTCTTAAGATACTTTGCTGGTATCTGCAAATAAAGTCTGAGGAAAATCACGGAAATCCGCTGAGGTATGCAGAACTTTCCGAATTGTAACCGCCACAGAGGGACTCGAAATTACAGAGACTATACAGAACGGCTTTAACCAGAAGCAAGAGTGTAGAGGTGGTTATAAATAGGAACGTTGTTGCGAGCTGTGTAACACAGTCACCACACAGCTGCCCTGTATTTAAATATTTAAAGCACAGACTTATGTGTATGCGTCACCTGCCTGAAGGTTGAGAAGAACCTGCATCTTGCTATGGAGTATATTTATAGGTTTCATATAATTTTGACAGTAAACTGGAATTATTTTTCTAATCAGCATTAAACAATTGGTGTTTGAATAGAGAAGCAGTGTGTTTGTTGTGAGGCAGAAACTGAAATGTAAAGTCTTATTTAGAAAAAAAAATCATGATTTAGAGTTTTCAAGAAATATAAATATTGTTGTTTGTAATTTATTAAACACTCCAAGTGGCACACTGCCTAAAACTCAATTCGTTCCGAAGGCACTATCAACCTTTTAAAGCCTACTCGTTACTTGACGCACCAACAGGTTTAATATTCAAGAATTGTACATTCTGCCCATATTGGATTTATGTTTTGTATTTGTGTCAGAACAAACAGCGGCTTTTGCCCTATGTAACATAAACTAATTGGTATTTATAACCGAGATGACAAGTGTTCACTGCGCGGTACGACCTGGGTCTTAAAATAAAACAGTTTAAGCTTCGTCTTTAAAGGGTTTACAAGGACATTAGAAAGTTAATATTTTTATGAAGTGAGCCTGAGGGTTTATGAGCTGTGACATGATTTTCATACTGTAAGAGGATGCTGCGTGAAGTAGGGACTTGTGCTTGCAGGCGGAGTTAATCTCACCGCTTTGTTTTGTTTATGAGGCCATTACCGTTCTCTTCACGTTTGGGCAGTAATTATATTAATTAACAAAGGCAAAGCCATGTGTCTAGAATATCTTGTGGAAACAGCTGTGCAGTACAAACAACGTTCGCAACAGAACTTACAAAGCCAGTTCGGTATATCACTGTGCAAGTTTCCTGATTAACAGGGTGGAAATGTGAGATTTGAGTTTCTCTCAGCGGGATTGATGAAGTTTCAGGTCTTGTGGGATGTTAGGCCGCGTCGACCGGCGAACAGTTATCCACGTGTGGGGTTGGTTTAGTGCCTCCAACTTCAGAGTCAAGCAGTCCAAGAAAATTAGCCACGCTATAATTAGTCACATTGCTGCTCACTTCCTTTCAGTCGAATTTCAAATTCCAAATTTAGTAGCTGAATTTTGTTTACATCTTTGGATATAACACCGGGGTTTAGCCAGTACATATCTATTATTTTTAATACCATTAGCTATAGTTTGTCTATTTTACTTACTATCTTCTCTCAGGTGTTAATCTAATCTAAGTTTATATGTCTATATATATAAACAGTAATGTTTTTTATTATAATTTATTCTGTCCCATTTCCTCTAAATTTTGCACATTTTTTAACTTTATTCTCCCACTTGCATTTTATTTTCTATAAAAATTTAACCAAATGTTTAAATTCTGTGCCCTTATTTCAGATTATTATTTTCTTGTGTGCCAGTTCGTCATTTATGTTTAGCTATTTATTATCTAAAAATGTTTCTCTCCACCTCTGTGTCTCATTACATTTTAGTAATATATGAACCGCATTCTCTTCTTTTTAGTTAGGGGGCATCTTTCATTTTCTGCACATCTCCGTTACCTGTTAGTTCCCAGATTCCCATTCTAAACCATGCTAACCAAATCCTATCTTTCGAATTACACTGATCCACTTACATTTATCTCCCATCATCTTATTTCATTGTCCAACATGAAACTAGAGATTTATTTTCCTTCATTCTTTGTCTGTTTAAATAGGCCTATCTTTGAATATAGTTAAAATTATTTTTAATTATTTGGCACGTATTTCTCAAATCCCCCCCCCCCCGCCATCTCTGTCTAACCAAATGTAACCCAAAAAATGGGCCATTCAATCTCTTTGTCTTGGCATCGAGACCCTCTTATCATATTTAACCATATTTTATCTATGAAGAAGATTTGCTTTATTGCTAGTCCTTGATGACCCTCTGTTAGAGACAGAACGAATCCCCATAGTTAAAGTCAAAATCACATTAAGGCTGGCGATTATTGAGTTAATTGATCTTGGTGACCCCCACGTATTTGTGAAAATTATTGTTCTACTCTCTTAGATCATCGTCTCTGACAACGGGAGTACTTTGTCAGGAACCGCAGTCTTCGTCGATCTTATATACTGACCGGTATGTATGTAGGCCTATATACATAGTTTTTGAAAATGTACTGTAATTTTACACATATGGCCTCTGTAACTCCTTCAAATTCCAAGTAATTTTACGATTGACGGAAGGTCAGGCAGTTATTCAGTCAGTTATTCGGTCTTGTTGTCGAGTCCCTGTTGAGGTTAGTGACAGGACTTTCCTTGTTTACCCTACCACGTCGGCCCTGTCGGCCCCGTTGGCTCCGTCGTCTCTGAGAAAAGGACCGGACAGGTCTCCAAGTCAAGGTCCACGTCTCTTTGCAACCCGTAATCAGTCAGTCAGTATGTTACTCAGTCAGTCAGTCAGTCAGGCAGGAAGGCAGGCAGACAGGCAGTCATTGCGTCTTGGCATCGAGCCCTCAATGGGGCTCAAGTCCTGATCTTGTTCAATAGAAAGTGAAATTTGCTTTTTTGCTCTTTGTCAGGTACATGCAGATATTTAGTATACTTTTAGTCTTGGTTAATTAGTGGAACATCTTTTCTATGCACTAGGGAATTGTACTAAGCCTTTCTTGATTTCTTCACAATGCTATTTCTGACACACTTCGACCTGTCCTCGACCGTTGTTAGGGAAATATTCCTGATGACGGTATATGATATTTTATTAACTACCACTGTATTTTTACGAAGAAATTATGAATAATTCCAAATATCTGTACGTTGCTTGTACGAGTATACATAAAAGTCTACTGGATTGTTGTACACAATATTACATACATGCAGTATATACAAACCCTCTGTCGGTCCCGACTTATTACAGCATATTATGCCTTACCTTACTTATTTTTTGCCATAATGGCAGCTCAGTCACTTAAACGATCATAAGACTGACCGCTGACAAGTTTTAGCCTCTTTTATTTGCTTTGTATTGGGTTTCGCCTTGTCAAGTGTGGCAAAAGTTTTCATTCTGATCCCTTTATATGATTTCGCTTGCTCCCTGCAAATTTTGTGATAAAATCATATCCATTTGAAATTCGGAAAGCCGATTTCAAATCTCAGATAAATGTGTGGCCCATAAAGTTTAAAATTTTTCAGAGATCCTTTCGAAAATATCTATCACAAAATCCGCTGCGGAGCAGGCATAAGTCATTATAGAAAAATTAGTGCTGTAGAGAGATGTAACTTTGGCATTTGATGATTTGCTTTTGAATAGCAAGCAGACTCCAACAGATGGTCCATGTGGATTCTACCTACGAGGTTCAAGCTTTGTGTCAGATATTGCACGGAGATATTTCACATGGTTTACGAAAGGAATATTCCGTCCTATCAATGTAAGATGAGTCTTAGCTAGTGAAAGTCCACGACAGAAATAGATAGTCCGTCCCTTTTCTTCATTTATTTTAATATTCCGGATCTCAAGTCACGACTGCTTTGAAAGAAATCGCGTTGTAGCTGTCTGAGAGCATAAATCTCTTTGCGATCTATAGTAGACATTCAGGCATCATCAGCAAAGAGGGCTAAAGGCGCACCCCTTGCTTGAAGGCATCTTTTTATACAAACTGTACAAGATGTGGGCCGCAATCCATCAGCTGCAGTTAGTGATCTATCGCTTAGTCTATTACAATAAACTTTAGTACTGGAACTGAGTAAGAGAAGAGAAATTTGTGTATATTGAATTTAATATTCAAATTGACATATCCTTCTATTTTTCAAGTTAGTTACTTTGCTTTCTCTTATTTGCAGGTAAGTTGCATCAGCTCCCGATGTGACGTCATTTCTGGAAGAAAATCTAAGGATAATTTGTTTTGGAGACATAAAATTGACTGAAGCACGTAATGTACAATGTAATACGTGCAGACTGAAGCAAGTAACGCACACTGTAAGACATACAGCCCAAAGTATGTAAAACACACTGTGATACCTAAAATCAACAGCATGCCCTGCACAATCTATACGTATGCTCTGTTCCTCCCACATTTAGTGTTTTGTTTTCGTGAAGTCCTTGACTGAGGGACCTGGTCTACCTCGATCGGCTTCTATATAAACACAAATAGGACTCATTGCTTGCTTATCTACAGTTAGAAATTGTGTAACGCTAAGTGATTCAAGGTGTAATTTTCATATTCTTTCCTATAAAGTAAACTTAACCATTTCTGTGACAGCGTGATTCGGAACCATTTGTGGAAAACTGTGAAAATTAATTTTTTAACATTTGGCCTAAGTTTTCTTGACGAATATAGATAAACTTGACTAAATATTTTTTGAAAACTGAGTGCATTTACGTCATAGATTTTAAGCACAAGTTACTTCGTTTCTTTCAGTTATAAAATATAAGAAAAAACCCTAAATACTTTTCGAGACTGCCCTTAATTCAGCCACTCCAAATGTTTAGAAGCACAATTGAAATATTTAATTGCTTTTAACTTCTTTTATTATTCGTGCTTACTAGGAAATTTTATATGCGATTAATAATATCAACTTATAGAACAACAACGCACTTCCTTTTATCATCATTTCAAAATATAAACTTTATTACCTTTAATTTGGATCACGTATTAGAAACACATTTTCACATTTCTACTCACGAGCTTATGTACATAGAACACCTATCGGCTGAAATTTTTCCACACCGAATAGACCCATTTATGTCTATCCGGGAACTGGAAGAAATTTCCTCAAATTAGGTTCTCAGCTGATCTGAAAATCAATTGGATGCGTATGAATTACTCTTGTTAAAACTTTTGTGTTTTGTGTTAGATCAATTACGTAAAGGTAAAGCAATCCCATTACAGGCCTGGACAGGCCCTTAGTGTTCCAGGAGGTTGAGGCTCCCAGATTTCTAGACAATCGGCACATGAAGGTGGTAAGGTTGTCAACCCTATGCACTGGCCGCCTTTACCCCCAGGAAATATCCCAGGTACCAATTTCTGTTAGAGTCTGAGTCGACCCCAGGGCCAGAGTGCGACCAAAAGGATTATGTAAATGAAAAATTCCACTGACACTGTCGGGAATCGAACCCGCGACTTTCCGGCTTGTAGCGCAGTGCCTCAACCAACTGCACCACCGTGTGCCCCCCTCAATCACGTATTCTTAAAATTTTATCTACTACCTACCTCACACAACAGACGATGCCCAGTATCGTATCTCAAAGAACTGGTGCCCCTGGAGTGAAATCTTTCGCCCCCCTCTTTCAAGTTGTGCGGTTTTCCATTCCCCGTTGTTCATGATGTTCAGTGCAGGCATCAATCTATTTTCAGAGATGATAATCCTAATCTATAAATTCGAAATTTTCTTTCGTGTCTCATTTTGTATCCACTATAGAAGAGACGTAGTTCAAATTCAATTTGTAGTTAGTAATTAGCCTATATATTTCGCTCTTTTCCTCATCTAACAATGTTTGTACTAAGAGGACTGAAGTAACAGGAGGCTCAAGGCTGCGGTGCGTCCGTAGCATCTGCTGCGGGGCCCTTCACCAAAAAAGAAAAGGAGGCTGAAAAAAATTACTTATAGAGAAGCTCCCTGATTTGTAATCCACGCCAATTATTATTCAGGAGATCAAATCGGGGAAGATGAGGTGGGCCGGTCATGTGACACATGATTTTTAGTACGTTACTTTGCAACGCTGTCAGTTGCTAAGAATATATAGTGTCTCTGATGAATGATTATTGAGCATTGGTGGAATGGTACTGAAAGGAGAAAACCGATGTACACGGAGAAAAACGTATCCCAGTACACGTTGTCTGCCAAAAATGCTACACGGACTACCCTGCACGCATGGATGAGACAAGAAAAGCATACAGGAATTTCATTGAGAATTCTAAGGAAAGAGAACACTTGGAAGGTCTAGGCGATAATAATAAAGTGGTCTTAAAGGAATAGGCTGCGATGACATTAACTCGATTCATCTGGCTGAGGATAGGGACAAGAGGCGGGCTGCTGTAAACACAGTAGTGACATTTCTGGCTCCATTGAAAAACCGTACGTTTATAAAGACATTTGTTGTTGTCATATTTAGAGTTGTATTACATAGTAACTCAAAATTGGCGTTCCAAAAAATAGGAAAGTATTTAACATTCTGTATCGTTTTTCGTCTTTTATGAGGCGCCACATTCCAATCAGTAAAACACCATAAATACACTTACAGCAAGTTGAAGTGAATTTGGATTGAAGCACCTCATAACACAGATATTAAATGTAACTTATATTTCGGCATTCTGCCTGGTCTTGTCATAAAACTCTTTTGCATGGCAGAATTCTTTTTGTAAGTTCCTCGGCACACCCACGGTTGTATTTCTTCTAATATACTCGTTCCCTCTTCTGTTACTCTCGTTTTGTCATGCCTGGCTTCCTCATGCAACGCTAGTCACAAAGCTTCTTCATTCTCCTGCAACATGAGGTATTACCATCACCGATATAATCTCCCTTTCACGAAAGGTACTCTGGATTTTGATCCAGCTATATAAAGCCTGCAGCTTTGATATAGATGCTATGTGAAGAAAATAGGGAGCAGTAGTTCCAAAAACAGAAAGTCCGCAGTCGGATCTAAATTCTGTGGGATGGATTTCTTGAAATATCCAGTGATCTGTAACTTACTGTTTAACATGCATAGCGCAAATAAACTAAGTAAACTTCACCCTACATTTTCAGATTACTTTACCACACAAATGATGAGTACCTATGGAATATTAAGCAATGAAAGAAAACTTAATTAGGTACAGTGTTCAGTGGCAGGGCGCATGGTTACAGTAACCACAAAAAGCATAACACTTCGTTCAATTTCTTTGTCTCTGCGATTAAGCACGAAGACAAATTTGGTCAGGTCCTACAGACCCTATAGTAGTAACGTTAGGCTGTATACGACTGACACTATGTAAAAGAAGGCCGCACCTATTTATAGTCAAGAAAGTGACACAGTATGAACGGGATTGAAGTAGGCCTAGGCAGTGATACGGGAATTAATTCATGAACATAGCTACAAGCCGTACCGAGAGGGGAGTTGCTACGTAATATTACTGAGCGTAAAGCAATAAATCGTACATTGTAAGAGAAGAGAAATACCTTGTGGTACTGTCAGTAAGTCATAAACTTATATGAGGGAGAGTTTTGAAGCACATAGTGGTGTTGACAGTAAGTCATGAACTGAGTTTAAAGAGGATAGAAGTAAGTGATATTGTTAAGAGCAGTCTAATTCATGAAGGTATATACTGCAACTTTACTGCATTCCGTAGAGTGAAGACAGTAATTAATGAACTTGCATACTGTAACCGTACTGAAGTCCTTGGGCAGGGATAGCTTAGTCGGTATAGCGACTGGCTACGAGCTGGACGGTCCGGGGATCCAGAAGCAAAGCAAAATGTCATCTTCATTGTGATTCAGAAATGGAAAATTTTAAACCTCTCATTTGGTTAAATACGTAGCTTACAGATTAACATATCGAGTGTTTTAAAGTATCGAAATATATTAGTAGGGTACAGTATTTTTTTTTTACTTATCAAGACAAAATAGCCCCAAGAATGGGTGTTTAGTATAAATAAACGATTGGCCAATAGAAAGATGTAACTTACAGCTAGAAGTACAACCAATCTGCTTGTTCGCGCTGACGATATGTCCATGAGCATATGCTTCGTACATAAAAGTTGTTCACGTTCTGAACAAAAGTACGCTAGGCATACCTCATATGCTACAGACCAACACATCCATAGCAGGGACCACGATCGTGATACTGAAGTGGATGTTAAATAATCCACACTTTCTGACCGCTTCAAGTATTCTGCTTCGCTAAACAAAAAACAGCAACCTAGTAAACGCATAAAAAATATACCAATTTTTTAACATGACGCATGTTACATTTAATAATAATGATATATGCAAATAGATAGTACGCAAGTTTGAAGGGAGAGATTATATAATTTATATGGAAACATTTCATTAATGTTTAAAGTATTCACCAATATATAATAATTCAACATAATATCTTGTCATGTATGATTTATTTTAATAAGGCATCTAAACGTTTTGATGATCAACAAGATAGGCAATATACGTATAACGTAATATTGTGGCGCTTTCGCTTAACCAGTTGGCAGTGGAAACAAAAAAAAATGCATTATGTGTGTTGTTGTTGAGTTACATGTCACTGTCAAACATATAAATATATTGGGTGCTGCACAACAATGTTTTTATGGTAAATGTATGCCACCGACAACAATGCAAATTATACTACCAGATATTGAAAGAATTGCACTTTTGCACAGGTTACATAAAAACGCTGCATTGAAAATGAACGTTCTGCTCAGGGCCTTCTTTATACATGCAATATGGCTAAACAGATCGTAATGACTTAATCGTGCGTAGTTTCTCAATTTTCATGATGCCGTAAAATGTTTTTAAGAGATCAGTTGGAATTAACAAATTACGAAAAGATAAGCTTTAAATATTTTGGCTGTGTGTCTGTATTCTTGTCCTAGTTAGCCGGCATGAAACGCGAATCTTTTCTGCGTCGTATTATACTAATATCTGTCGCCTGTCTGCCTCTACTATACTTTTCCACATTACTTCACAAACGGCACGATTTTCGTAAAAAAAAATTGATCATAAAATGTGTGTTTTGAATTTCTCTGCAAGTTTTCTGAAATATTTCTTATTCTAAGAAAATTTCAGCGAGATATTGTCATAAATGTACAGACGTCCTCATGTAAAGTACCCGTTATTCTTCCCAGATTTTAATCAAACTTGAATTTTCTCGACAGATTTTCGAAAAATGCTCAAATATCAAATATCATGAAAATCCGTCAATTGGAAGCCGAATTTTTTTCATGCGGACGGACGGACGGACAGACATGACGAAGCTAATTGTCTCTTTTTGCAATTTTGCGAAAGCGCCTAAAAATGAACAGAATATACTTGCTATAAACTTGTATAATACAAATGCAGGGTTTGTAACTTTTACGTATTTCCTACAAATACAAAGATTAAGTACCTCCAAGTAACGTTCAGAATAGATCTGCACTCTTCTGGGATATTACGCAGCGTAGAGTGGTAATTCTATACCGACGTTTTGGGACAACCTTTCTTCTTGGACGTCTTGACCCTTGAAGATGGTACCGATGGGTTGTCCCGAAACGTCGGTACAGATGTACCACTCTAGGCTGCGTAATATCCCAGAAGAGCGTAGATCGCGGCGGAAGCCTGAAATAACGTTCAGAATAGTCTCCCTGAAGATAGCAGCTTTGACCGCAACATGTTGGACAACAATGAAATAAAGTACAGTTGTGATTGGCAACTTTTGTGTGATTTTTCAGTTGCATTACTAAATAATACTGGCTAGAGTATAAAAGAATGCACTATAAAACATAATTTACAATTAGAGGATTAGGATGTGACGCTGTAGGATGGGTTCAACTCTCCCATTTGTAATTGATTACATGCATAAGCACCAGAGTGTACCTCAGCTTTGACATATATTTCGTTGAAAACCCAAAGTTCGATAAGAAGAAAATGCCACAATAAGATTAATTTGCCTTGCTAAATAGCCCTAAGCAAAGTATGAAGCGTAATATCATTTCCATTATGCCATTTCATGTTCTGATTACAAAGACAAAAAATTTATCCTTTTACATTTGACATTCCCTTTCCTTCAGTTATATAGAGAGAACTGTTCTGGAAATCCGTTTTTTGACTTTCTATACAAATAATCTAGCCACACCTAGTAATAGATGCTATTGTTGCGTTGATATCTCTTATTGATAATATTATCTTACATCTCCATTACTATTTGGTCTATTATTTTGTATGTTGCAACTTACTCTGAGCAAAGCTACCCCATTCTTCTCATTATTTACGTAACTTCCAGAATTAGGATCGATATAAAAAAAATATGCCGATCCCAGTGGCCGCGCGGTCTAAGGCGTGGGTCTGCGGCCGCTCGCTTACTGGGATAGTGGGTTCGAATCCCACCTGGGGCATGGATGTCTGTCTGTTGTGAGTGTTGTGTGTTGTCAGGTAGAGGTCTCTGCGACGGGCTGGTCACTCGTCCAGAGGAGTCCTACCGATTGTGGTGTGTCCAAAAAGTGTGGTCGTGAAGCCCCGAAAAATGAGGCGGCCTAGGCCACCAAGGGGCTGTCGAGCCATTGAGAAGAAAACAACAACAAGAGTGCGTGTTCTAATGCTTCATTTACGACATCCTCGTTACGTAAGCGTAATTCATTAAGCAAACTTCTCTTTCGAAATATCTTACCGTTTCACTCTTTGGTTCTAAGCACATTTTTGTGACACCGCCTCTGTTAAAACTAGGAAGCCATATAAGGGCGACTCTCACGTTAAGGAATCAGTAGCCCTATTCTTCTACTAGTGAACATTCTTTTATCTCGTAGAATGAAAAGAGGAATTAAGGAAGTAATTGTTCTAGTTATTTTGGTTTTGCATTTCTCTTCACGTCATTTCAAACTGAAACCTCTTAAAATGTACAAATTCTTCCATCTGAGGTTAGAAGAAAATGTATTTTCTTCCTCTGCAAGAAGGATGACTGAAACGTAGCAAGACCCCAGAAAATACTTCACGAAAACAGCAACCTTTCATATAATTTCTTAGTCTTTGTGTCATAATTTATTCTCATGAGATATGATGTTCTCATTTTTGTGACCACAAATAACAGGAGTAGTGTCTTTCGGGATGGACCGCCGTTTAGACTGGGATAACATTCTAACAGACAAAATGTCGTCATACCCCATAAGAGTATTCTTGAGTTTATTGCTTAGTCAGTACAATAATACGCTTTTCCAAAGACAGACACCTTATAGCTTAATGCAAGCCTTATCAACCTTGTAGGTGATGCGTGAACAAAAGATTCAATATACAGAATGAAGAATAAATAAGTATACGCCTACTTTTGTCTTTGTATTCTTCTGTAGATCGTGTGCAATAAAAGTATACGCTGCTTACAATAATAGAAAAAAGTTATAAAAATGCAATTCACACGATATGTCGCTATTTCAGCACATGTTTACGAAATTAATGCATTGAATGTCTCTTACATGAACAGCTCGCAGTTTCTCAACATTGCTTCGGCCTTGTACCTGGACTTCGCCACGGAAAGAGTTAAAAGGGGGTTTCTCATTTCAAATGCCTCCACCGGAAACGTCGAACTGTGTCGTGTGCCGCATTTTGCCCGCGAGGTAGGGTTTGCGCGAGCCTTATCTAATGCGCGTAGTCCACCAGCAGGACCGGTTTAAAATATTTTCTCACTCAAAGAAAAATAAATTTGTTAGTCATAACAATGTCTAGTCCTGAGCTGAGAATGCACACAGGGCTAACAAACAAAATATGTTTGACACAAAATCTGAAACACAAACGGCCTTTTCGGGGCCCAACAATCAGTGGGGTCCCAACAGCCTCCAACCAATCCTGGCTACCAATTCAGTTTACTTCACACCAGTTTAGACACTTTCGGTTATCTTGTTGGAACATAAGAAGAACAGTGCTCTATGTTGGCTGAAGGAGCGTGTCGTGACTCAGTTTAGCAATTGCCTGTTGGAAAATTTAAGAACGACAGAGAAGCTGTATTGAAGCAGACAACATAATTTAAAACACCACAAGCAGTCCAATAGATAGGTCTTCATGAAAATATAGATCTTTTAATTTATTCATAAACTTTATTTCAATCTGTAATGAAGTTAGTTACGTGTCTGTCACACTGCAGCAGGGTGCAATTTCGATTTACGCGAATCCCCTACACAATGATCTGGACCTGTAAAAATCAAATATGGCACGACGAAAAAAAGGTGTTTTCTGTCCAAATAATTTATCTGCATGTATTCTTGGAACGCACACGCAATTTAATACATGCATTAGTGATGATCCTATATTCGTGATAAGAGTGTGAATAATTATTTAACATTTTATAGCACAGTGGTAATTATATATAATATTCACTTTAAAATTAAAAACTCTGCAGTTTACCGCACAGGGCATTAATATATTTCTAAGAGTAAATATAGACAGGCGTAGCTCTTGAAGATGAAGTGTGTTTTGTGTGAGTAGAAACTGACGATTTATATGTAAAGTAGACGAATTCCAGTCTTCAGTTTCCCTCTGTCTTCACGCAAATGCTTACGAAGTGCCCCAAAGCAATGTTGCTAATGCAGGCTTTTCAAGCAGTCCGCCCAACTTTCAATATCGTAAGAATTATTGTTTACAGACAGACAGAAAAACATAAAGATTTTATGAAGGTGGTTTGTTGAGGTAATGAAGATGTTACAAAATATTTCGGAAGAGATTTGAGTTCTAGTTCAGAGGGTAATGATCGGTTCAACCGAATTTGTTAAAGTCTTAATGCTATGTTTGTCACGCTTTAACATTTTTTCCATAAGAACAGAAAAAACGCTCAGCTAATTGAATGTACTTGTAAGTACGAAGCACATTCACATCAAATACCACATCCCCACTATTAGTAACGTAGGGTAAATACCAAATATCTCGCGAAAATTGCAGACTTAAGAAATTTACAACCACCGAAAATTCTTCGTTAAAGAACCAAATTTTAGCATCCTGTATTCTATTTGCCACGTATTTATGTCGCGTTTTAGCCTGAAAAAACTGAGGAAGTCCAAATTTGCCGGCGTTTTCATTATTAAATTTCCTGAGCGTTCTTAACATTGTGGAATTTGTCACGAAAAACAAATCTTGTTTTTGTTGCCAGAATTTGGAATTGTGATTAGCGACTACTTGCCTAAGAACAATCTGTGTGAAGTGAAATGGCGTGTTTTGTCTGTCGGTCAGATGGATATCTAACCAGGTAGACTGACAGTGGTCCTTGTGGACGTCATGAAGCATGTGGGTAGACTATACCTATAGTTCTTTTCATTCTTAACGTCGGCACCAGATGGACTTAAGGAGCCAGATTTGTATCTCGGCCACTTTGCCTCCTCTGAAAGAGTAACCCCGATAGCCCTACGCATTGAACAGGGGGCTCTGGAGGAAATAAAACATTAGTTGTCATACTGGGAATCGAACTACAATTTGTAAGTCGTCCAGCCCATAGCCTACTGGCACTAGCTACTCTAACAATCATCACTTTAACCAACAAATGCACTCTT
Source organism: Reticulitermes speratus (assembly GCA_021186555.1). Classification (NCBI taxonomy): domain Eukaryota; kingdom Metazoa; phylum Arthropoda; class Insecta; order Blattodea; family Rhinotermitidae; genus Reticulitermes; species Reticulitermes speratus. Next base: position 29,343,764 of record JAJKFL010000003.1, on the reverse strand, counting down.
ATTATACCTTGTTATGTTATACAATACAGTCACAGTGAACTAGCCCGACATGTTTCGATCCCTTGTTGGGATCATCATCAGGGACTTTTGGATTATAAATCACACTATTACAAATCAATAATAAGGTACATATTAAAAGTATAAGGTGTATAAAGTTTAAAATTGTAGGCTATATCTGTTGGTTTATGGGTCCACTGTGTATCGGAAATTGCCTGTTTACATGTGGAAGGCTAAGACAGTAGTCTTTAATTTTTAATTTTTAACTGTGTAATTTATAACCTAAAAGTCCCTGATGATGATCCCAACAAGGGATCGAAACATGTCGGGCTAGTTCACTGTGACTGTATTGTATAACTTAACAAGATATAATAAGAGTGCGTTTGTTGACTAAAGTGGTGTGTGTTCGAATGACAGTGCACGGTATGAATGGTATAAAGATTACTCTAACAATATTTTGTTATACACTGTAGATCTTGTTTTTATGCAACTAAGACAGGCTCAGTTGTAACATAGGGTTGATAATGACTACATTGCCTAGCCTTCTAGTTTCCTCTTAAAGACAAACCTGTAACCTCAAGCAAGTTGTTTAATTAACTCAATGTACAAGCCAGTTTTGACCGAGCTCCATTTAACTTCTGCGCTCCAAACAGTGCACGGTTCTTTCGCTTTCTCTTCTCGAATGTTATACCGAGTAGTTCCTCCTGATTCCCTGACAGTCTGGAAGAGTTAGAGTTAACTCAATTTACACAATTAGTTCGAGAACTGAGTACAGCAGAGTAACTTGTTCTTCATTTACTGACACTGCAGTCAGACATTGCATAACCCATGCTACTTTTTATACGAATAAGTAGCAGCAATAGCAGCGGTGCTTCATACAACACAGGGATGTTATTTACATTTGAATACACCATGATTTGCAAAAGGCGATTCTGAATCCTAAATAATTTTATTTTTTAAATATTCTCAGTACGGACAATTATATTGCGAGTGTTGTAAATGCATTCTGGCTCTGTATATGGCAAAGTTAGTTTTGTACCTTATAAATCGTTGATGCCCCTAAACCTCTATCCGCGGAATTACTTGCAATTTCTTCTCTCAGAGTACGCTCAAGTTTCAGTGAATAACTTATAAGTTGCCCACGAAACGTCATGGCTCAGTAGCTAACATTCCTTCGTCGTATTCAAAACGTTCCTCGCTAGAATCTCAGCCTAGCGACCCAATGATTTTTGGTGATGCTTTTCGTGGGTTTTCCCAGTCCTTCCACGCAAATTTGAAATTTTTTCTAAATTTACATCAGAACAGCCCGCTGCCACTTACTTTCAAGTTCATCATTTATTAATCATCCAAACTTAAGACGATATATGGGCCTAGCCAGCTTTACTGACAATGTCGTTAATTCAACAAAGAATAAGCCTGAAGTGCTTATTGTTCAGGAAAATATGTTAACCGTTCAGAGCCCAGGGCTTAATATATATGCCACACGTTGTAACATCAATCAAGCCTTTCTGAAAATAGGTGACTACGCAAATGCTTAAGTTGAGTTGCACAAAAATCGGAAACACGCAGTCGATGTGCCACGGTCGTTGCCCTGCCCGACCATGATGCTTGAGCAAAAAATATCAATCAAGTTTGTGTTCCATACGATTCTCACAATAAGCAGAGTTTAGTTCCTAAAAAAAACTAATTGGTTTTTATAGTGCAAAAGAACTGTGTTTTATGTGAAGCAGAAACTGAAAAAATGTATGCGTAATTTAGATGAATTTCATTCTTCAAGGCTTTACTATTTTGTAGTAATATAGAAATGCGTTACCTATTTCCACTCGTAGCTTTGCACTGTTAAATAACTAAATAACTCCATAGAGCAGAGAGTTAATATTTCCTCAATTGCTCAAGAAATTCTCTGAAATTTTTGGGACCCGAATATTTATTATAGTGTCCATAACAACCCGCCACTTTTCCTTCTTTTGAGCCCATTAAATAAAGTCCAGGTCATTCCAAAATATCCGCGTAGCGTGTTTCCTGAGGTAGCTGGAAACTTCGGGAAAGATTATATATATATATATATATATATATATACAGTGACAATATTAGAGAAGATAATACGTTTTAATAAATTAACTTTCAAACATCAAGATCTTTTACAACTATAAACTCGTGCAAACGAAACCTGAGAATTCGTGCAACACTACCGATTCCCTAGCTGGCCTTTCCTATTGAATCCGCAACCCTAAAATTTTGGAATTGCTACACCATCTGTTTTAATAAGCGCCTCTCATCCTTCCATCTAAGCCTAGGTCTCTGAAATCTTCTCTTTCCTTCTGAGAAAAGTGTAAAGGCATTTTTAATGGAACGTAACTCAGGCTTCGTGAACACGACATAGTTGAAGTCAGTTCCATAAAACTGGAACCTAAACTTCTTGTGGCCTCTTAGAAATCTTGTTGAGTTAAGTATTCTTATGCCCTTGCCCCATTCAGAGAGTATAAGTTAGTAACATTTGTTTATTACAATGAGTTAAACTGTGCTATGCTTCATGTTCGTAGAAAAACAAAGGTTAATGATAAGGACAACAATGGAAATAACGAGGAACTTCATGATCTAAACACGGCACCTCCTGTTGTTAATAAAGCGAAATGTAAAACTTATCGATCAACTGGTAACGTTGCTGGGATTGGCATTCAATGGATGCATTAATAGGTACTTTGGTGGAGGAACTGTCCATTTGGAAGACTGAAACATCTGGGGGGGGGGGGGTATTAGGGAGGGAATTTTAGGAGTGAGGTTGATGTAACTGTCCTAATATCGTGTTCATATTAGTATTAGCTGTGTGCAACCTTTGAATTGCGCTAACACAGCGTTAGTTACAGAACGTACGCGAGTTATTGCTGTTAGAGGAACTACAAGACCTTCACGTGTATGTCTTTTGCACAGTGGTTCTAAGGAGGAACAACGTAAATTACAAGAACTATAGATAACTTGCTTGTACATAGAGACAACACTTGTCGTGAAAAATTTATTTTATCTTCAGCGAAGAGGATTAAATTTAAATTTCCTAAAAATACTAGACTGAAGAATAAAGTCTCTTGGGATATGACGCCCTTCCATTGATAAGTAGAGACCTTAGTTTGTGAGAAACTGAATGCCTCGCCCTAAAGACGGAAGCAGAAAACTCCTGAAAAACATTGGTAGCTATTTACAAACCTGCACGTCATCATGTCACATAATGTTTCAATTTCCTTCAGCAGCTGTGTGAGAACATGTTTTGGAACTTTTGCTCGTGTTTAACGCCCAAATTCCACATTTATTTCTCTTTGGACAAAAACAGGACGGACTATACAGTCATGTATAGGTTGTTACAGATTTGAATGCCTAATGCCTTCCTCGAAAATTACGGCACAATTAAAATTCGCCTAAGACAAGATCCATTTTCTCATACACAATCACTAACATACCGAGCTTTGTGTGAGTACATTCTCCTATCAACCTAACCAACATACCGAAATTTCAAATTTTTTAATAGAATGCGGTAGAGTAAGTTCAAAACTCTGCAAGAATTTAAAGTAAAAATAGATGTGAGGTTTCCTTTTGAAAAGAACATTTCAAGATAAACTGCTTTAGTTTCCCCTTCTTTCTGTTTTATGTTTCGGTACAATAACTCATAGTTGCCCGCATATTTTCAAGCAACCTTACCCTACTTTCCGTATCAGGATCATCCTCACATGCTACGACCAGTGAATGGTAGTATTTTACCCACCCGCTTGCAACATAGGGAAAGCCTTACCATTTTCATCTCCATAAAAACACGTACATTCCTTAGTACTTGAGCTTGCTGAGAAACTTGAAAGCAAAACAGCTCACGTAGTAACACAAGACAGACAATGTACGTATAAACGGAACATTGAGGAGCTTTGCATATCCATTGTTGCCGTGGAAAAAACAATAAGTATTACACACGCTAAGTGTGTGTCTGTAGCCTTAGTTACACAGCATGCTAAGTACATATGCCATATTACCATCTGTAGCCTGTCCGGTTCTACAATATTTTTCCACATTATCTCATAAACGGCACGATTTTCGAGAAAAGGTTATTGATCATAAAACGTACGTTTTGATTATTTCTACAACATTTGTCTGAAATATTTCCCATTCTAAGAAGAATTCAGTAAGGTATTATCATAAATGTACAAAAGTCTCCATGTAAAGTACCTGTTATTCTTGTCAGGTTTTAATGAAATTTGGATTTTCTCGACAGATCTTCGAAAAATATTTCAATATAAAATTTCATGAAAATCTGTCCAGTGGGAGCCGAGTTGTTCCATGCAGAGAGTTGGATGGACGGACGGACATTACGAAACTGATAGTCGCCTGTCGCAATTTTGCGAAAGCGCCCAAACACGGATCGTACTTCTTTGTGATGTCACGCGGAAACTGGGCTGATCAGAGACGGAAGTGACTAAAAGGACGAGACGCCCGCACTTGTGTTGTGAACCTGATATACTTCTGTCAAGTTGGTGTTCATCAGTAGAATTGCCAGGAATTCTCCCGTTCGTCTTTCAAACCGCATACATTTAATTGTTGATGGCGTAAACTGAGAACATGATTAGATTAATAAACCGTGTAATTTCAAATTCGCTTAAGTCAAAACAGCCAAATCGATAACAAAATTTACATCTACATTTGTGTGTTTTTCTGCCTCTTCCTTTTCTCTACAACAACCTTCGCTGCAGTTCCCTGTGAAAGTATCTATGACTATGCTATTTCCCATCTGCCAACACCTGAGATGAGAGCATAAGCTATTTGGTTAGGATCTTAAAATGCTATATTGTCGAATAATTATGGAAAATATAGAGCGATATTCACAATATATTTTCTTTGTCCCAAAATGTAGTGTAATGACAGCCCTTCCGATAAAAGCGCATCTGCCGTCAGTGTGAATGAAGAAGAGGAGGGGTTAGTTTGAACATACTTTGTATTCTTCTTCTTCTTCCTTGGCGCAACAACCCCTAATGGGCCAGGACCTCCTCATTATCGAGGCTTCACAATAACACTCAGACACACGACACTCGGTAGGATTCCTCTGGATGAGTGATCATCCCGACGCTGAGACCTCTGCCTGACAACTCACAACACTCACAAGTGACAGACTTCCATGCCCCAGCAAACGAGCGGCCGCAGACCTACGCCTTAGACGGCACAGCTACTGGGATTGGCACATAATTTATATAGTGCATATTAATGTACATTTGCAAATTTCAAGTTATGACTTTTGTTATTCTGAATGAGTTGTCTGTTGTGAGTGAGAGGTTGTGAATTTTGTTGTCGTGTATTGAATAAATCTGCACACGCTTTATAATGTGAGGCCATAAAAGGTTTTGTTATGTATTGGCTGAATCTGTACATTCTTGGAAGGCAGACTGTCTCTCAGTGAGGTCTTTTTTTCGTTATAAACGATGTTTTAACAGAAAGGATACTTTATTACTTCAGACGGTATTAGTGATTGGTCTGTAGGTGTAGAAAATTTGACGTGATGAGGCATGCATTTGATTTGTACTAAGGTCATAAACAAATTAGTCTTCTGGAATATTAGGTCTCGTTTTCTGATAAACACTTGTTAACGTTTTGGGGGAGTATAATGCCTCCATCTTCAGAGCCGTATAGTCCAAGTATTTCGGTCAAGTCTCCAAAATGTATTTAAATATAATTTAAACATTTTGTTGTTCACTTTAAATGTAACATCATTCCCATATTTGTGGCTCATTTAAAAACACTGTCAGTAGCTCAGAGGGTAGGGTGGTTGATAATTTAAGAACTAGAGAAGATTTAGAAAGGAGCTGTTTTGGCTTAATATGTACTGTCTCGGGATTTTCCTGGAGTCTTTAATGAATTACTCGAGATATCTCAATCAAGATAGCCGATGCCTCAATCCAGATTCGAACCAGACAGCTTCAGAAGACAAGTCTATATTTTTACCATAACACCATTCTGCTCTTTGCCTATCATCTTCATATCGCCCTACACTTACAGATTGTTGTCATAGCGACTCAGTTACTTCCTGCTCTTTCCTTCGTGGCCAGCCGTGTTCAGAGAATAGCTAAGGAATATGGTTTGTCGGTTGCTTGGCAACCTACTGTAGTTAATATTTTAACAGCAGTACTGTATTGTACCTGGCACATTACTTATGTTTGCTATGAAGCTGATCGCATGAATGCACACATTATGGTGGACTGCAAATTCAGTGAAATACTGCTAAAACTTTGTTTATTTGCCATTCCTGAGCACTCATGCGAACATTATGTAAGAACGAATATTTTTTTCCTCGTTTATAAATTTGTCGTTATATTTGTTAAGAGATTTTTTTCTTTTCAGATTTTAAGCAAGTGTAGGGACATCTGCTTCTATAAATTAGGCCTACCACTGGAAATATTTTATTGGTTTCCTGTTAATAAGCTACTAATATTGCATCCAAGTTCCATTCTTGAGTTAATTCAAATTAATAGGCTGAAGGAAATAAGTACAAGTAGGCTTAATTTTACTTAGTAAGGGTTACTGTTACTGCAGAAGATGTCACTTCGTTTTAAACATTTAAATTACTTATTTACCCTAATAAAACAATCTCGAGAAAGGCGAAGGAATATATTCATCATATTATGGTTCCGAAAGTTCCGTATTCTTTTGCAAAATTTTGTTCTATGAAGTTTGTAGCACTTGTTTTTAGTTTAATAAATTCGCTTTTAAGAAACAAGCGATATTTGAAATTTTCTTGCTGAGGGTTATCATTATTTTTAAAGTACTTCTTCCATATGTGTAGGAGTACTATGTACTCTTGTGTTTGAATTAAAATTATACATCCTGTATAAAATGGGCCTTAATATCTTAAGACGTTTAACTCTCAACAACTTTCAACAGGTCAATCGTAGTGAGCATGCAGTTTAAAGATATGGGACTTCCTGAATATTGGGGTTCTGGGACCAAATTTTGCTCATGGAGGAAGCGTATATTTTATCCATGTTTTATTTTTGAAAATACAGACTTGTAAGTGATTAGTCTTCATCCAAGAAATGTTGTGTTATATAAAATAATTTGAAATTATTCCAGACCGTTAAACATAAGAGTAGGCTGCTAGGAAATGACCGTAAGTAGCTTTTTTCTTATTTTCTTTTTCATTCTACCTGAACACAGTTTTCAGAGGTGTTACTAATTGTGCAAAATGTGACAGCGGCACAAATGTGTGTTAAGAGCAACTTACATATATTTGGTTGAACGTAATACTTTCTGCTTTGCAACAGAGAGGAAGAAACTTTTTCTGTTTATACATGCTGTAGTAAAAGTTTAGTTTCATGACTTGTGTAATGCGTGAAGGCTGTCTTGTTTATGAGAGTCCAGACGGCACCATAACGATGATCTGTGAAGCAAGTTTTATTACGTATTCATGTGCTCAATTTAAGTACCTTTTTTCAGCGGAAAATTGCTGGCCAGAACTGAGAGAATGTAGGAGAGAAAAAACTCTGTGGAATTGAAGAGAAAGAAAACACACGAAATAAAAATAGCTATATTTTCTATGACGCAGGCTAGAGTTAACACTTTTTTTGTGCTTCTGTCTAGGAATCTAAAGTTGAGAATTTTTCCTACTGCTTGAGGCACTTAAAAAAATGTTAAGGAGTATATTTGGACGTATGAAGCAGGAAGTAATAAAAATTCGATGAAGTTACGCAAAGAGACGTTTTATAATATTTTCAACAAATACTATGAGGATGAGAAATTTGGATGGCGTATGTAGCATGCAAATGAAATGATGACTTGTACATAGGGAATTTAAGTTCCGAAGAAAGCAAATTCCCATTCTGGCTTACACAGAGAATGTGGACTGGGCTCTTTTGATTCAGGAAGGGAAAAATGTTGGGCTGTTTTAAAGACGCTTCGGATTCCACACGAGACAGCATCCCTGTTACGTGCTGCGTGACTGTCATCTTGCAAGTCCTAAGATTCCACTGCCGTGTTGTTGAGAACTCTGTTCCTCTCTGCTGTGACGCGGCTTCATATCCTAGAAGAAAGGAGTCCTTGGCTCGCATATTCTCAATGAAGAGAACATTACATGGATTTACGTACTTAAATCCAGTGCCATACAGATATTTTGCACAAAGATGACATTCTAACATGCATTTTTTTATTCCAATCCTTGTGGAAGAAGCTTGCCTAATACCTACAAGTATATCAGGAAATGTTATTTACTGTGCCAGTGTAAACCTAAGTCAACAACTGGCATTAGGCGTGCCAACCGAGCTGCTATTGAAGAGTAATTCTTCAGTTTTGGGATTTCGAGAAGAAACTTCTTTTACCTACATAGAAATTTTGCAACTCGACTTTTTATCGTCATGTATCAGAAGAACTTCTTATCAGTCACGCAAGCAATTTCTCTTGGTTACATTATGTTCACTTACTTAGAGTTTTTATTTCCTATCTTATAACCACAATTCTAAATTAAAAGTAGTTTTTGGAAAGGGTGGGATTCTTTTTAAAATTTTAATATAAAATATGCTATTAGAGAAAATTTCCTCCGTCATAACTCAGTTTTATTCTCACAGATCTGGGCTGTATTAAACGCCTAAGAATGAAAGGTGACGAAATCTCTTTTCTTGAAGTAAATATTCTGAAACACGTGAAAGAGAACACATTTTCTATAACATCGTGTTTTAAAATTTGCGTATTATGCTACAAAAAGCTCTAACATTAAGTAACATATTTACAAAAGCACAATTGCTCTCGTCATCACACTTTTGCCCTGAAATTAGCACAGCAACATATCAAGTTACAAAGCGAAGAAGATCAACAAACTAGAGCATCTAAAGATTATGATTTCCAAAAAATTTATACGCAAAATTAAATTAAACATTTTGGAATTCTATGAGTGACGGACTTTTAAGCGTGACAACAAATCAACATGGTACGTATAAAATAAAAAATATTCTACATGCCATATAGGTGCCAGCAATATTTTTGTCGCTGCTAACTAGGACAATTCTAAAAACAATAAAGCTGTCCAAAATTGCAATATGGGGCTGCTTGAGGCTTGAAAGTGAAGGTATCACTATCCTTCGGAAAGTCGGGAATGAATCATCCGCTGACACTGCGTCATATCCCAGAAGACTTGAGTCCTCAGCAACACAGCTGCAAAGACCTCAAATGTAGAAATTTCCGGAAAGAGTGTACGACGTGTATGTTTTTTTAATTTTTCAGTATGCTTTAGCACAAAATATAAGTTAGTAATTATGCTATTGTTCGAAACTCCATTTCTGTGTGTTATTCTTCCTACTAGAAATTCGTCTATGTTTTTTGTCACACGTAACATGAAGGACTTTTCATTGCCCTACTTATATTTGGTCGCACATTAACAAGGCCACATAATGTAGAAGGCTTAAATATGCAGCATCGACATATAAACGTTCACGTTCTTCGCCATCAAACCAAAATATCAAGCGATAAATAAATTTTTGTTTTGCAATTTAAATATGTAAGATAAATGTAGATATTTGTAAGGATGGTGTGTTACAGAGCTGACGCACAGCCTATATTTGACTTCTTCTGTTGTCTAGATTTTTACTTAAAACAGACAACAGAGATTTCGTAATTTCTGTATTTTTCTTTACGATGGAATCATAGACATCTTCCGAAAACTGTATTTTAACAAAAGCAAACAATAAAAAACCTTAAATATACATGGCACCTCATGCTTACATGAAGATTTTGAGAGAACGTTTTTATAGTAGGCAATATTGCAGGGACGTATATTAGGTGGTGCGATTATTGTTCCCACGTCAGAAATTCGCAACACACTATATTTTTATTACCTGACGACAATAAGTTAAGAAATTCAAAACTTTTGTGGGATTTAATGGCGCCGTTTTCGTTAAAAGACTTATTAAAATCCATCAGTTTTTTAAGGGCAAATAGCGGACATAAACAAACAGACATACGTCGCGGGTGAGTGGACAGATCTCTTGTTTCTTATTTGGGTTGACCTGATTCAAATCGCGGCTTAGAAACTGGCTGTCCTAGATGAATGTTTTGCGGTTTTATTCAGTTCCGGCAGGCAAATGCCATACGGCACCTCAAATTAGGTCGCGACCACTTCGTTGTCCTTTCTAGTTCAATACCAGTGACAGCGTCATTTAATAGGAACACAAATAACTAAGTACAGGGTAAAGCAAAAGCAGCATTGTATTTTAATATGGATATAGGCCTGCCATGGCTGAGGCAGTTAGTCGCCGGCGTCTCGCTGCGAAGGCCCGGGTTCGATCCCCAGATCAGTCAATGTGGGATTTGTGGTCGACAAAGTGGCACTGGGACAGGTTTTTCCCCAAGTACTACGGTTTTCCTGTGTCAATTTCATTCCACTGTTGCTCCATTACAAGGAAAAACGAAAAAAATTACCATCTTCATCGCAGGGTTGCACAATAAGCCTCAAGGCAGCGGTGCGTTTATAGCATCTACTGCGGGGCCCTTCACTACAAAGAAAAATATGGATATAACTTTCACAGTACGTGAGATTTTAAGATTCTAATAGACTACAGTACACATCTTACAATTTTAAAAGAGTTTTGAACTTCATTTACCTATGGTTTTTTATATTTTAACAGACTATTGTACATATTGTGTATTTGTTTTTAATATGTAAATAATTGGTAGCACACGACAGCCCCCTGAAGATGGAACTTTAAAGTTCCGAAACACGTGTAGGGTGAGGGGAAACAGGCCAGAATAAAATTGGTCAATATAGTGCATTAGTCGGTTTTATTATTTGATGGATATAACTGTTTAATGATTATTCAGATTTTCCATCATTTTAGGTAAACAGTTGCCGTCTCTCACGGACACTTTGATCAAGGTTATAACATTTTTGCGCATGTCCTAACGGCTTTGAAATTCCTAGGAAAAACATTTCCCTTGGCCAATCACAACCTCTCTTGAACTATACTGTTATTATTGCGTCGTTCTGTAAATATATAAATAAAACTGTCAAATATGATGGCAAAATGCGCCTAAAACGAAAGCAACTTACAATATTAATTTCAGCCACACCAGGTAAAGTACTTATACTGATTAAATTACATTAGTAATTTAAAAGCGATATATTCATCCCTTGGTTACTTTTTTAAATTCAAATATAAGAGATTAAAATTTACGCTTAAATTTGCCATTACACGAATGAATCACAACTGAGAATCATTCTGCACAATGCAAATATTTATGAAGACTTAAAACATGATTTGCCGTAGGCCTTATATACGACCAGGCAAGGGTCGAGGCATGGATATATCTGAACGAATTGATGAAAGTCACAGTGTGTTTCGCGTACCTCTTGAATTGTGTTACCCTTCTCCTAATTCTTCGGCTTAAAGAGGTGACTGGAAAACACAAACAGCTGCTCCTATTTAATCATCCATTACAGGCATATTAAACAAGTAAACATATAATTATCATGCTAAGTCTTTAAGTCTTGTAGTTTTAAATTGTTTATTTCGAAATTTTATCGAAGCACTACATACGCACTTAGGTGTAAGTATTTAAGGAACTATTCTCTGTATAAGAAAGACTAGACCTATTAATCTTCCTTATTGCTTACGAATTATTTAATTTAATTACAAGAGGAAGCATTAATCATTTAAAGTCGCCTGTAAATTTGTTCTGTTTCCATCGTGAGGGTTGAGACGGGTATTTACTGAAATGTCCTTTTTCAGGCCAGCAACAACACAGCAGAAGGTGAGAGAAGATTTTAATGCATGCCCGTACTAGTATGTGAAACATTGTCTTCAAATACAGTTACAGGCCAAATTATATAACAACACACAGTAAAGTGTTTACCGGAAAAAAGAAAGATTTTCCCACAAACTTAGCTCTAATATATGAAGTTACACAGGAAACCACATAAATCTGTCAAAAAAAGAAGAAATCTTAAAAGTTTAAGTTTTTACAAATTTTCGTGCAGTGTTTTACTTGTAAGGTTAAGGTCAACTAATGTGATTTCACTAACTAGACTCAAATATAGCGAACATGCACCTGCAGCAGGCCTAGTTTTGAGGACTTAAAGACTGAAGCCAAAATGCTGATGAAGAAGCAGTAGGCCTACTATAAGAAGATGAAGTATAATAATAATATAAACAGTACTACTACTAATAATAATAATAAAGAATGAGAAGTAAGGGGTAGTGACTGACTGCATTGGTTCTGGAGAAAGAGCAAATTTAGTGTTGCAAAGTTCCAAGCTATGTTCGTCTAGGCCAGGGGTGGCCAAACTTGCTGAACCTAAGAGCCACATACGACAAACTTCAGATGTTTAAGAGCCGCAAGACATAAACAAATATTACACACACGTTTTTATTGTTACATGCACACTTTGTTACAGAAATTCTTAAATATATTTACTCACCATGAACATTAAACTTACGTTTTAATCCAGTGGACTCTCAGTTTATACCCGATAAATAATTATAAAGCTTCAAAATTTTTTATTTACCTTTTACATGAATTGTAATGCAAAAAGAAGCTAAGCCAACATATTTCCGAGAGCCACACATTATACGTCAAAGAGCCGCATGTGGCTCGCGAGCCGCGGTTTGGCACCCCTGGTCTAGGCTGTAGGTAAAATAGAGCGTTGGGAACTGAAGTTGTGAAGGTGATGGGACGTCGAAAGTTTGGTGTATGCAGCAGAGGAATGGAATTAAACAATTACTGCAATTGAACCAAATGTTGATACTGTATTTGGAGGGTTCAATATGGCGAAATATTTGTAAAACTGGGAATGGAGCATTGGCGGGGGAAAATTTTTAACATTTGGATGACTGAATTTGTGCGAAATATTTGGAAGGCTGCCTTGTGATGGAAACGTTGTCTAAATACTGAGAAATTTCTTGAGAATCAGGAATTACAATGTGGAATTTGGTTGTCGTAACCAGCATTTGCAATGGAACCACAAAAAATCTTGATCGATTTGGCCGGTAGCAGGATCTTCAGGATTAAAAGTCTGTAATCCATACAAATAAATTACTTTGTGTTTTCGAGACACCCTTTTATTGTGTCTCAAAGCTTAAATTCCGCTTTAATATTTTGTATCATAACATCAGTATTTCATGACTTTAATATTTGATATCATCAATCCCAGCATAAAGCACGACGGTTGTAACGAAAAAAGAGATAAAGGAATACTTCAGCATTTCGAGGTCCATCGAAGAGAGGAAATTCATTACGTGAAAATTTCAAGTATTCAGTGTAACCTGAGCAAATAGCATTACATAGTAACAAGACGGATGAATGTTCATGACTCCAGTGTCGTGCAATTGACGGCTTTCCAAATGAATGTGTCAAGATTACTGCCCTACTCAGTTTTAAATAAGCAGCCGATACTTTGCAAAGCAAACGCCGCGATTCTGTTGACTGTTCAGTGTGAGTTGTAATTAGAGCGACCCTGCAACACTTTACTAAAGCAACTTAAATTAATCTAGTAAATCTTAATTTCCATAAGCTCCTATTACGTGTACTACGTCGAAGTAACTCTGTTAAAAGAACCCAAAGTTTAATACCACCGAAGTTCAACTTGCATGTTCCGAATACAAAGCAGAAAGAATTACTGCTCTGCGAACTTGCACGGTGTAAGTTTTGTTTTATTAGTCTTATTACAAGCCCAAAATTAAGCCGTAAACCTGTTACTAATATCATTGCGGCAAACGTTTTGCATTCATCTGATTGCTCACCTCAGTTCTTACATATTTAAACATATATTTAATTCACGTTTACATCTCTTGTAAAAGTTTAGGACTGAGTGAATCTCGTGGACGTTACCCAAGGTGTTATGTGCCTTAGACGTACACTAATGTGCTTTCCTGCACGACTTGTGGAACTGCACGTAATTTGTAGGCTAATGTTCAAGTAGGGAACTCCTATAGAAAATCGCGTATATTACAATAAATTAAGATGCAGCTTGTTAAGTTTATAATAATATTTGAAAATACAGAAATTAGACTAAAACAAATCAATTGCTTAAAAAAGGGAAGAAGAAAAAATAAATGTTTGTTTTAGGTGCAAAGTAACATAATTTTGGAATGACTAAGAAGTTCAGTGATACGATATTTGTTAAATGAAATGGTACAGATCTGAATAGGACGGAAGGAGCCCTCTAATCAACAAGAATACAGAGTGTTTTCTCACACAGCGCGCAGTAGATCACAATTACGTGCATTAGATACACATTAGGATCAAAGATAAATATATAGATATTTGAAAGAAAAAAGCACATACAGCGGTAAAATTGTAATGAAAGATACGCATATAGACCTCAACTACATATTTTTTAACTTGATTTTAGCAGTCACAGAGAGAAATATTAAACTCCAGTTTTAATTATGTGTTTTAAAATATTGTATTTTAAAATACTGACATCTGCCTGCAGCAACTTATTCATTGTTGCACAACATATTTGACAACAATCTGTAGTTATGTTAATACAGATCTTATTTTTTCCTTGTAATTTATTCTCCATTAAAATGGCTTATTTAAGCCATAAAATGTAGGGGGATCTAGACCATAAAATAGTACAACATACATATTTTTTGTCAAGAAGCGCAATAAGTTGGAATTATAATTAACAAGTTAGGCAATGTGCGTTTAACTTAACACAGGCGCGTTAGCTTACCAATTTTTGTTGTGAAAAAGCAATAAGTATTGCATGTTCTGAGTGTGTGTCTGTAGCCTTAGCTATCCAGCACGCTACGCGCATGCGCCGTATTATATTGTAATCTGTGGTCTGTCTGGCTCTACCATATTTTTCCACATTATCCCATAAACGGCACGATTTTCGGAAAAACGTTGCCGAATATAAAATGTGTTTTGATTTCTTCTACAACTTCCGTCTGGAACATTTCTCATTCTAAGAAGAATTCAGTGAGATATCATAAATATACTATTCATGCAAAGTACCCGTTAATCTTGTCAGATTTTAATTAAACTTGAATTTTATCGACATATTTTAGAAAAATCCTCAGATATCAAATTTCATGAAAATCCTTCCAGTGGGAGCAGAATTGTTTCATGCGGACAGAAGGACAGACATGAAGAGCTAATAGTCGCTGTTCACAATTTTGCTAACGCGGCTAATAAATAAAAGAGTGCTTTTTATTCAAACGTAAATGTCTACCTCTACACTTCTGAAAGGGAAAAAAGCAATTTTCAACGTCTAAGCTTTTGGATCATAAATTTTCGCACTGCATGCTAATGGTGTAACGGCAAGAGCTGCAAAATTAACTGTCGTAGCTACTGCAAATGACGTAAATAAAAGCAGGTGTATCAAGACACATTATAATGAACCGTTTGAGAGAAAATTATCTGTGGCGGCTCTGAAAACGCACTCAACTGATTTCATACGAACTTCTATTTTGTTGTTTTAAAAAAAATTTCAGGTAGGCCTAAGAGTAAAGTTGTTCCTGTGCAAAACCATGAAGGCATATGGGGAAGTCGGAGTGTGGCTCTACTTATTCTTATCATCGGCAATGTGTAGAAGGGAGTGTTTAGTTTCACAACCCGGCCTCGTTTTCCTAGAGAAAGAACCCCCGCTACCCATTGAATAAGAGGTTTCGTGAGCCCTACGACCTTTTGACCCTGCTAGAAATCTTACCACGGTTCCTCTGTTGTCTATCCCCTAGCCTAGTCACTAAAGCAACTGAGCTGTCCAGTCTGTTATGATAAGAGCGTCAGGAATGTTACATCAGTAAAAGTGTAAATCTTTATGTGGAGACGTGAATTCAAGAATCAGTTTTATTAGCAAGGCCGTCGATGGTCACCCCTGTTGTTAAGGAGCCGGTTGTCCTCATGTAGGTTGCAAATCACACTGTACGTAATCATCTTCATATACAAAGGATATTGTGAAATACTTTTCATACGGATTGGTGTTTATATGTTTTTGGATGGAACAAAATCAGTGTAAATATAACCTGACATATTAATTACCAATCCTCTGACTGAAACGCCTTTAAGTAATCCATAAAATTCAATATGGCATTCTTTTCGTAGGGTATAGTCGGTACAGTTAATAAACTGCGGGCTGGACGACCGAGGAATTTTGGTTCAATTTCCTGCAGGCGCAAAACATTTTTATATCCGAAAGCGTCCGGATCGCCTCTGGGCCCCATGCCACATGGCCTCTTTAGCCGGCGTTAAATCAGCTGGATTGTGAAGCTAACATCCTAACTCAATCTAATGCCGAGGTTAAGAATGAGTGGAGCTGTATCCCAACCCCTCCTCTCCCAGTAAGCCATCATAGCGTGCAAAGGCGCATATTCGGACACGGTGAAAGTACCAGTATTTTATGATATGCTTCGAGATTGAATGATACCGCATTGACAGACAAGACGCTTCACGAAACTTGGTAGGTGTATTTCATGTCAGAAGACACCCTGTAGCCGACTGTTTGTTGTGTTTGATCACTGGATTATGAAATGATGTGTTTAACGATACACTTGCAACCGAATTCCATGTGTTTTTGACGGTACTGAAATAACAAACATCTCGACGTTCATTCATTCAGCCAGCCAGCTAGACGGTTATTTGGCTGGAGGGATATGTAAATGATGCTGTTTAAAACAGTTTGCATGCAAATAACAAATCCGACTCTCCAATGTTATGTTACACTTGAATGTGCCTAATAGCAATTGCTGTTATGCTACAGGGCGAGTCGGAGGAACATGCGTGCAGTATTCTGAAACAGAACTCTCTCCGTACTAAAGTCAGGTGCATTGTAAGGCCATTTCAAGGAAAGAATATTTTGTAAGCTTTAACATAAAAATAGGTCTGAAGTTCCATTTCTCTGAGCCATGTGCACAAACAGCGCTAAAGAGGGTAAGGAAATGAGATCTGTCACTTGCCTATGTACAATTTACCGGAATATTAACACCTTCATAAGGGCTGGACGTAAACCAGACACATAAGTGTCTACAAACTCCTCCGTTGCAGAGGAAATTTCTGAATAAAATTTTTTTGCTTGATTGTACTGTTCAGATATTAGGTTGGTAGAACAACAAGACCCCATTCTTCACAAAGCGCTCTTTCTACACAAAATGAAACCTGAAGTCTCCCACTCTGTGCTCTGACCGTCCTAACTCTCAGTCGGTGCTTTGCTGTGAAGGTGGGGAAGGCGAACTATGCTTGTAGTTGTAATACGTTAACAAACTTTTTTTTTCGGTTTCATTTTACTTATATGTATATTTCACTTTTGTAAGGAAATTTACAGAGTCATGTAGGTTTATTTATTTAAAAAAATCTTTTTCTTTGTAATGTTCTGCGGCCTCTGTATATAAAAGTTTCAGTTCAGCTTTCACTTTTAGAACGTTCACCATTTTTCTTCTTGACACTGTACCACTTGCCTGCTTGCAATCCCAGCTCACACTATGCACCCCACGCCGCAATTCCGCTGTATAACGGACCTGCAAAGCGTCTTCCTGACACGTCTACTATCTTAACGGCTACAGTTCTTGTTTCCACACTTCCTCTCCTCGATAAGGCAATCTGAGGTGTGATTTCTCTTTTCAAAGTGATCAAAAGGGGTCCCAGAACTGCGCATGTGTCGGTATCAGGTAGCAGCTGCTACTGCGACCGAGGGAAATGGCGTATTTTCTTGTACCTTCAAGTTGAAGTGCAAATTTCTGTGTGCTGTTTAAGAAAAACGTACAGGTCTGGAAACTTCTGTATAGTGAGACAATGAGAACTACAGTGACCAAAATATTTCAAGGAATGACTGTGGTCCTAAAGAATGTTTATCGGAATTTGTTTACCCCTCCAGAGAAATTCGATCACTTTCTACCTGATTCATCTGGATACACCACTCTAGGCTCTCCTCTCTGGTTCCGGCAGAGAGTTTAATTTTTTAAAACCTAGAGGTCGCTTTTCGTATATACATATTTGACAATGGTTCACCGAGTATAATAACAAGTTTTGTATGGATCTCAGTACACACAGTTAACAGCTGCGTGTACAGCACTAACGTATTCGTCTTTAGAGTCTAGTCGAATTGTGTCTACTGCGCGGTAACAAATAAATCTTTAAATATAATTCAGGGATCGGGATCGATACCGTGTCAGTTCATATGGGATTGTTGGTGGACACAGACGCATTGGGAGAGGATTTTATCCAATTAACTGGGCTTTCCCCTGTCAATGTATTTTCATCACGGCACAATACTCACCATCATCTACATACTGTTCTTATCAGAAGGAGAAGAGGATGAAGTCTGGGAACTGACAAGAAGCAATTCTTTTTCGGAAATGCGAGATCATTGGTTGGTCAAGTGCATTAACTTTGTATTTAGAGCGTAATGCTCCAAAATGGCATATAAACGTTCGTGTAGATATGATGGGAACAGGCTGTGAGGAGAGTACTTGGACCCCGAGAGAAGTTAAAGTCAAATGAATAAAGAAAGCTTCACAGATGTATAATTCACCTGACAAAATTGCGGCGATAAGTGAAAAATTATGAGATGTGCTGAACATGACGCGTTGATGCAGAAGCGGCGAAATGCCTTTAAAATTGTAGTCGGAAATAATAAAGAGAAGATGCAACTTGGACTGCTAGGAATATGAGAGCAATTTGCAACCCAAATATATGGAGCGTTAGGGATGTGAAATGGATTCAGCTATCTCAGAATACGGTCTACTGGCAGAACGTTTTGAATTTGGTTATACAGGTTAGAGTTTCGAGAGAACAGGAAGAAATTTTCTTTACTAATTCTGTAATAGTCACCCTTCATGGCAAAACCTGTACTGCGGACTTTGTCTTTGGTTGAAGTTTCAACTATTCTCCGAGAAGTGTTGTACTGCCTGAGCCTAAATTTGGAGAAAATAAACTTATCGAAACTTTGGTAACTCTTAACTGACAATGTGTAACGTACCAGAAGGCTTGAATCTTCATAAACGCCTTTGTGACAACCTGAAATCTGGCTTTGTGTTTAGTCACTGATGAGGAAATCATAGCGTTTGGACGCTGCAGTTGAGTTTAAATTGCTCTGCGCGTAAGCCTCAGATTACGGTGCACGTCGTGGAACATGTGCACCCCTCTAGCATTTACTGCTCCAAATATTCCATTTTACTGAATTGTCCTGAATGTGATAATGCTAAGAATTATAATTTTATATCTTACCTTTCATGAAAACGAAATGGTTTGCGATTTACACTTGGCACTGATTTTCTTCGTATAAGACCGATTACACGACTGTTGAAGTTTAGTTAAAGTAGGAGAAGCTGTAGTAATGCTGTTTCACTTTACAACTACATGCAGCAGAGTCCTTCTTAAGAAGCTAATAATCGCTCTGATTTAAAAAATCGCCACCCTGTATGAAGCCCATGTTCAAAACACGCGAGAGTGCTTCCGTGCAACTCGCTAATAGCATTAATTTGCCTCTGCCGGTTTTATAATATGTCGATACATAAATGGGAAAATATTTACGAAGCGAAAAATTAGTTTTAATTATTGAAAGATCATGTTACCGTAGAACATTTGGTGTAAAGTCGAAGCATGTTTGCTTGATTTTGTACTTGAAAGTTCTGTTATGCGACTTCTTAACCATTGATGGAACTTGGGCTTGAATTAAAGTTGTTTCTGCGTGATATAGAGTAACAATTTGCCGTATATCCATAAATTAAATTGCAAGCTTTTGTTCCTAACACACCTAATATTTGCACCCAAGTGTGCTTATAGTCGTGAATGTCAAAAGAATGCTCAAATACATTACCCGCTTTACTATCAAGTCCTTTTTCTTTTAGCTTAGTATTCCTTATTAATTTATGTTTAACCACATGTAAATACTAATACATCTTTCTTTTCCTGCAGTCTTTAATCTCCTTCCTTCTATTAAATTCACACAGTTTTCTTCAATTTTCGTCCTTATGTTTACTGCTTTAATTCCTAATTCTCTACTGTATTCTTTTCCACTAATTCCTTATGCCCTCTACGTTATCATTTTCATTGTAAAAATTACATATCTAGAATAAGCCAGCAAATAATAAACATTTATCAATGTATTGTGTATAGTTTAATATTCTGTGATTACGAACTCCGTACATTTCTATTCATTCTGGTATCGCTTCTCCTTCGAAACATGTATATTAAACGTGAGATTAATTAAATTTAAATACAGGATATTTGACGCTTATGCCTTATAAAGTATTAAGCATAGAATACAGCAGGTCCCCGCCCCCAAACCCCCAAAAACCGAAATTTAAAACGACAGATTTTGTAAATATTATGATATCAAACTTTTACGTGATTTCCCCTTCAGCCTAAATCAGCCACTGAAGTCGACTGATGACTAGTACATTAGAATTTTGAAAAATAAATTAATAAAGTTAAGAGAAACAAGAACATAGGATACTGTGACTGAGTCCTGGAACATGTAGTTATGTTCGTATGTATATAAATGCAGTTGCAAACAGTGTTATGTTTTACTTACAACATGATTTTATAACATAAATTTTAATATCAAACATAAATTATATGTAATCTCAGGGTCATCGCCCCCCCCCCCTCAACGAAAAATTCTGGTTGCGCACTTGGAGTACAGAACATAGAGTATGAATGCATATAAAGGGAGGTTGAGGTCTCCGCACTATCGACCCAGACACAAAACAGAAGTAACTTGCCATTTGAAGTTCCTGCCGTTTTAAACGAGAGCAAATAGGAGGCTGGAGGGATACCAAAGCAGGTTTCTGTGACAGAAACGTCGGAACCCAGCCCGCTCCAATACTTGTCTTCTGCCCCATAGCCGGCCACTTTACCTAATGAACTACTTCAGCTTCCACGTATCGTCCAGTACAATAATTTTAAATGTTCTTGCATGTGATCCATATTCGTGGTTACTTGTAGCGCAGTAAGGTGAAGTAAAGAGTACTGGAATTTGTCATTACAACCATCAATTTTAGGGTATCAGAGTGATGTGATGTAAAGGCAATAAAGAACACTCCGTTGTGAGAAAGAGACAATGTAAATGGACGATTTTAGTCTTATTAAGGTTTAGGTTTTCGCGACGGGCCGGATCCTTGAACTTTGAAGAATGTGGGCAGCATCTTTCTTCCAAGAGTTCATTGAACTTGCCAGACTTCAACATGGTATTACCAAGATGACTAAGGTGTATATAACAGTGTCGTCCACAGTCTGCTATACAGTCTAAAATTCGTACAACCGCAGTGAGCTTCCGCTGAAATCATAAATATCAGGATCTGTTAAATGACACTGCAGTTGAAACTGGGAACAAACAACTACATAGAGAATTAAATAACTCTGTGAACACACACAACAAATCCCTAATTACTCCACTCGATGAGTACAGATTTGTAGGGCAGTCAGCAGCACTGTGTACCCTGCAGGGACGAACATTACGCCCATGTCGTTTTATTCATGTTTACTTTGCTCATGTAACAAAATGTGTGACTTCCAATTATAAATACACTCACAGAGAGCAAACTTGCGGATTTCCTTTGTGACAACAGTTCTGCATGCTGTTGGCCGGTAACACGTCAAAGGCTTTAATCCCGTTATACAAGTTCAGAGAGCGGAATTGTATAAGAGCCTTACGTGAACTAACAAATCAGTACCACTGAAAGATCGTATAAACTGACTTCAGTACCAAAGCAAATAGCTGACTGCATAATCAACGAGAGAAACGATTCCTACTGTTACCTACAGTTTCAAAGACAAATTTATTTTGTAGTTTCAAAAAAGTAAGAGGTATGTTCCTTGTACAAATCAGTCAGTGTTAACTTTCATGTTATGAAACGGGAGTGCTAATTTCTGTTGAGAGTATGTTTAAAAGAATGGATGGTTTTGTGGTTTATTTCAGGATCATATCCCAATATCAAGCTACAGAGGCAGCAAAGCAACGTAAAATTTATCAACTTTAAAGTTCTAGCGGTCTCCTTCCACGGATACTTTCCGGATGTAAATTCAGACCGTTGCTACTTCATTGCCTTGATCAGTCAAAGAAAGCAAAGTAAAGTAAATTTTCCCTGAGCAAAATATGAAGCTGTACGGAGAAGTAGCCAAAGGCTGCAAAAGGCAAAGAACATCGCACAATCAGCCTCATCGCATTTACAGCAAAGATAGTAGCGAAGACACTTAGAAGAAGGACTGAAAGGAAATTAAGAACGTATTTCGAGAAAATCAATTTGGATTTGGTAGAAGAAAAGGAAGTAGACATGCTTCTCCTTTAAGGCAATAATTGTACCTCCAGTTAAATCCTTGGGCCACTCTCCAATTACATATATGCTGTTGATTAGCTGTGTCATTAGTTTGAGACCATCTTTTCCCAACAATTTAAGTACATCCCCAGGTACATCATCATCTCTTGTAGCCTTCTTATCCCTCTTCTCCTTGATAGCTTTTTCCACTTCACTTTGCAAAATATAAGGGCTTTTCTCGTCTTCATCTACTTCCTCTTGAGTTTCAGGTATTCTGGTCGATTAGCTCTATCGTAGAGCTCTGTAATATAATTCTCCCAAATTTACAGTACTTGTTTGTTATGTACTATCATATTCCCTTTAGAATCTTTAATACCAATGTTTTGAATCCATGGTTTTCTTTCCAACTAGTTCTATTCATCTTCGTTTGTATTAAGTCCTAACGTCATGTTCTTTGAAATTTCATGATCTCGTCACATATGCTCTTAAGATATTCCTTCTTGGCCTTGTCTGTGGCTCTTTTCAATTCGTTCCTCAGTCTTCTGTAGTTCTTCCTTCCTTCTTCATTGTTGACATTCTTCCACTTCCTTCTTTCATCCATTTTACTGATCATTTCTTGTGTAAGCCATGGCTTTCTAGCTCTCCTTTCTACTTTCCCAACCAAATCACTCCTAGTAACTAAAACATATTTCTTGATATTGTTCCACTGCACTTCCACTTTCCCACTTTCACGTTTGATTGCACCGAGATTTTCTTCTAGGCTATCTTGTACTTCCTGTCATGGAACATGAAATTCTCCAGATCCCATCTCGGTTTTCCTCTTTGGAACTTTATGATTTCTTTCTATCTGTTACAGATCTTTGCAACCAGTAAGTTGTGGCCGGAGACAATACCTGCTTCATGCAGTGTCTGCACATCCTTCATACTGTTTCTGAATTGATGCTTCATAAGCATGTAATCCTACTGTTATCTTATGAAGTAAAAAACGTCATGGTTCCCAAAGCTTAGTTTTATTACACCGACATGTTACACAAAATTTCAGCATTTCCTCCTAACTTGCAGATTTAGGAAAGGTAATGTCGTGTGATACATTGCTTTGCGCGTGTTGTAAATGCCTGATATTGATACGGACATGAAAATATTAAATTGAAGATTATATCGATCCTGTCATCTCTTGGCCACTTGTTAATATCAGCTTAGGTAAGAACATAAACTAGATAATAAGACTAGTATAGGCGTCCTGATTACTTCGATGCTTCTTTAAGGAGAGAGCCGTGAGGTCGATAGAGTTTATAGTACGTCGCAAACAAATACCGACCATGTAGCTCATATTGTAACATCTCTTTGACTTGTATAAATGTTGGAAGCTGAACTTTATTTCATTCGTCTTGCAACGCTGAATACTGAAAATTAATACTCATAAAGGTACAATTAAATTTGTCCCAATATATAATTAAAAACTATGCCATGTAAAATGTTATGTGGAATTAGAAGCATATCTTCGCAACTTCCAAACCTCGGCGCTATGCAGGGCATACCGGGAAAAATTTGCCATACGTTAGGAGAACTTTCATTAGGTTAAATTGCAAAGATTTAACCAACATATTTTTATCCGAATTTGAAGAGAAAGGGAGATAATGACGCGAGAAAAATGTGGTCTTATTGCGGTTCCACGTACTGTACCTGTTTATCGTGATGTATTACCCACACACTGTGCACGCCCGTCCTTGAAGTTTCGTTTTCACGGGGATAGTTTACGAGCTGGTAAGTCGAGCTGGCAAGTAGGTTACCGAGTAAGTTTGTATTGCCACTAGGCCGGGTCAGTTACTGGGAAGTAGGCACTGCTGTCGGACAATGTGGGAAAACGCTGTTGATGAAGTGGTTGATGCTTTTATTGATCGTCAGCTCCTGCTCCACTTTTTTTGGATTTTTCAATCTTCACAAGCTTCACGTTCTTTATACTTTTTATTTTCTTTCGTACAACATCCACACCCTCGACAGCCACATTATTTTTTAATAGTTCGCCCATTAGTTTTGACATTGCACTGTCGCGTTTAATTTTATTGTTGTAGTCGAATGTTCCGAAGACACTCAAAGTTCTCGTAGACATCTAAAAACTTGACAACTTCCTCACTATTCCACTTGGACACCATTTTTAATTATGTAACAATGCAAAACAATCAACACGTGGAGTCAAAACAAGCTATAAACATAACTTAACACTAGCCGCAGAGTGAGCTAGTAGGTGTTGCTACGGGGTTCTACATGCCCGCTCGTAGATCATGTGACCGGTAACAAGACAGCAAAGTAGCCCGGCCGTCAACTCTAGGTGGCCCTATCCGGGTACGCGAGTAAGTAGATAGTGCGGCTGTTGCTACGGGGCAACTTCACTTACCGCTCGCACTAGCGGCTCGTAAACTATCCCCGTGAAAACGTACCTTGAGCCGATAGCTAAACCAAGCCATATGCAGGAGGCAAGTAAATTGAAACCCTAAGAATTATTTTTTATGAAGCTACTACGGGTTTTTCTAGCTTAAGTGTTATATTCATTAAACTCAAATTTTAATTAAATATTAAGGAAGGTGTTAAAGTTTCAGGAACCACAAATTTCACTTAGTTTTGAATGTATTTGGAAATAAATAAATAAATAAATAAATGTGTAACAGTTCTCATTCTTTAAAACTTCACTCGTCATCATCTCTGAAAAGGTAAAATGGGAATGTTTATCTATGTCTATGTCATTTAAAGTAAGAAACGTTTTCCCTAACTATGACACATTCTTCTCCGTATACCCTGTATAGATTCACGCCCCGATCGCTTTACTCTCCGGTAGGTAAAATTACTCTGGTATCCGTGGAATACTGGGCTGTTTTGGTCCCAGAGAATGAACGATTCTTAGGAGACCAAAATATCTTTCCTCTGCTAGGAATTGAAGTAAATTTTATTTGACATTATACTCTTAGCCTGATTACCATACCAACTGAGCCATGGCGGCTTCTGCTGAATTATTATTACGTCCTGAGAGCTATTTTCTTGCTGCTTGTGTTAGAGCAGTGATTCGAAAACAGACAATTTGGCTAGCCACAGTATAGGATTACTGGCGAAATGAAAGAGCAAACCAGGTGTATCTGATCGAAGTGGCAGTTCCATTTAGCCAGACGCGCGGAAAATAATAATATATAAATGTGACACAATGAATTGTGCTCTATATGGATGCAGGAAGACAATGTACTGAGTTTAAATGCAACATCAACAAAAGGAAAAATTCCGCGTACCTTGGCACACTAGTAGAATTAGAATTGTACGCTACAATGCACACACGCACTGTGTTGGGCACATGAAATGTCAGAAGACGGCTTTTATCCTTTCTGTAAGTAAAACAGATCAAAGTGTTGATAAGCTTCCGAAGAATGGGAGGGAAAAGAATGGATTGTTGCATATTCATTATAGTGTGATTTAATTTGCGCAAGGAAACGTAACAATATCCTGGAGGTTAGTACGAGTTTGCTCTTCTTCCACTTAGCCCTGCGACTCTTTTGAACCTGGGAGATAACAACAGGGATTTCATTCAAGATGGGAGCAAGAGGCGACTAGCCGTTATGAGAGGGTAACAGGATTTACCAGAATGCACTCTCGAGGCCATACAAAACGTAGGAAGACGAAAAGGAGTCAGGGAGCTTTCCCAAACTTGAAATTAGAACACATTTCTGCTGCTTCACAGTATAAGGCCGACTGTTCTTTAAGGCAACGTTTATCCATAAATCCCTCTTCCAACTTTGGAACAATTTTATGTATTTTTTGTAACTACTTGTATCAGCGTCGTGATTTTAGAATTTTCCTACCTGTGCCGTGCCAGCATCTGACCTGAGACCGACTAGTGACGGGTGCTAAATTTTTTAATAACAATAGTACTACATAAACTATGAAACGCCTGCGAGTTTTTAGGTATTCGAAACAGTGTGAATGAGGCATCTGTTCTTCTGGGATATGACTCTGCGTCATTCAGTATTTTTTCCCAAGGGGTGACACAATGTAGTGGTTTTCATTTTCAAGGTTAGAAGTGACCAAGAAGATGAATATGTCGACCCTTGAAGATGAGACCAAAATGTTGCATCTAAACGTCGAAAACGAAGTACACACGGATACAGTCTTATATTCCAGAAGAAAGGATAATAACGGAACACTCACTATTCAGTAACCAACAAATGCACAAACATAAACTACTTTATAGTCTTTATTAATATCGATGCATTCCCCTACACGTGTTTCGGTTCGTAGACCATCTTCAGGGGGGTAACAAGCTACTACACTTCACATCGCATGTTTAATGTGCCGAAGAACACACTTGTCTCAGAAGTAAGTTATAAAAACACATTTGAATTTGTAAAATATGTAAAACTCTATAGCAACTTAAAATTTTTTATCGTATAAGTTAAAGTAAAAAGTTAAAATAGCAGCGTTGTCACTTGATGCACAGAATCATGGTATTGTATATGCTGGTGATTGTAAGCTGTAATATGAATAAAAAATATATATAGTTAGAAATTATTCTGTCTATAAAGTAGTTTATGTTTGTGCATTTGTTGGTTACTGAATACTAAGTGAAAATACACGGTGAAAGCAATATAAAAGCGGAACATTTGTTTTTCTGCACAGCGACCACGTCATATTTTATGTTGGGCTATCAAGTTTTACAAGAGAAAATGAAATATCATTCGCCAAACCAAGACCTTATTTCTCACTGTACATAAGAGCTCAACTGTTTGTCACAAAGTTATTTTAAACAGCTGTTAGCCTGTAGTCTCAGTATTTTCAAAATAGCTGCATGTTTCTTAATATTAGAATTGTCATTACCTTTACTACGATAGTGTATAATATTCTTGTCAGTGAAGTTGGACGTAATGCAGTTCTGTTTACTAAAACATGTGAAAAATAGAAATTTAACTGGTCATAATGGAAAACGAAAGTCAGATTTCCTTAATATAGTATAGTGTGAGACACTGGTCCAGCATTTATTAGCACTGAAATTGTAAGGCAGTTTGTTTAAAGTTTACATTCATATTTTATTATCAAATGCGTATCTACTTTGTGTCTTGCACAGTCTCACATTCCAAAAGTAGATGGTGACCTATTCTTCTCACTGTTCACGAATGCACCCGAAAAATACCAGCGATCAAGAACATTATATTTATTGGTGTTCCATTGTATTACTCCTCTTAGGAGATTGCAAAAACGAATATTTTGTAAAAGAGATACTGTCATCAGTTAAAAGGAATGTTTCTTAGGTATAACTATACTATTACTTATGTGAACATACGATGAGAACTTTATGTGAAACATCTGTAATTAAACCTTTTGCAGAACCTGTATTCTTCCTGTATAGTTGCTCTGGAATTGTGAGATATTTACAATCAAATGTTAGAGGTTTTGTAATAAAACATGAAATTTTACAAGTTTTAAATTATCCAACATTATTTCTCCTCCTGCTTCCACCACATATCAACACTGTACACTTATTTGGAACCACAAGCGTGTTGATAGGAAGAAACTGTGTTTTTGCAAAAATAGTGTATCGGACGTGGATTACGGAACCCAGAGCCCTTTAGATTTTATGTAATCAAGCCTTTCTTACACACTTGGGCTAATTACACTGCTGAAAGGTTAATATTTTCCTTCAATTTCATGTAAGAATTAAATTAATTTTGATAAAACCGGGTGCACTTCATTCATTCATTCTGCAGTCTGTCTTACGACAGGTCCGTAGCCTCTTCCAAAGCGAGTTCTCCAAGAAAAGAAAAACAGAAAGTAGTAACATGCACAATTCCTCGTCACTTTCTGTTTTTAACTGCGCTTACTGTACACTAATGCATGCAACACTTATTGAGCCATTCTAAATAAAAATTTATTTACGCGAGAATTATCTTCTTTCACTAATAAAACTTTATATTCTCATACGATATAAAGTCTCTATCCTTCACTTCTGCCGACACTTAATAAGCTATGCTTAGCTTATATATATATATATATATATATGTGTGTGTGTGTGTGTGTGTGTGTGTGTGTGTGTGTCAATAATGACCATCATATTTTTCTTCGAAGCTGCGACATCGTGTAAATGTTTGCGTACAGATTTGGAAATTTACACTTTATTTTTCTTTTATATCACATAATCTTTTCGACGTTTTAGGGCTCTCACGAGACACTTCAATTTAAATATTATAGCCCGCATAAAATGTACGCTTTTGAGTTTTTCTTGAAATGACAGCAATATATATGAAGACAGAGTTACCAAATTAGATTCCTAATTTTCTTAATACATATCTGTGTTTCGGATAAACATTCATTAAAAATTAAAAATAAATTAATCCATAAGTTGATGATGTCGCACTGCTTTCAACTCTTGAGGTTTACGTATTGGATTTTCTGATCCAAAATTCTTCAGTCTTTTTTAATGGCAGGGCAGGAGGACTAAGGAACATTCGAATGGTACTGCGAAAGAATTCCCAATGCCCCAGCGTGGCCCTCAATATTTGGGGTTGTTCCTAATTGAAAGAATTTTCAACTAAGTAATATAATAAAGCAACTTTAGAAGAGAAGGGGAAAACCAGTTCCATAATGACTGGTATAATTTTTACATCGTGATTTAGCTCTTAAAAATTAAGTAAGGAAAGTGAGGAAAATGTTTCTATACAGGGTAAAAAGTAATTAAAACATTTTATTGTAGAAATGCTAATTGACTCTCTTATGCAGTCTTTAAAAACCTTGTCCTACTAAATTTCTGTCTGAATAGCCTCTAATACAAAATCCTTTTTAGGAAATTAAATTTAGGGATGCAGGTTTTATTCGATTATGTATGCTGGCTGTGACTTAAGTAAAGCAATTAGATCGTGGAATATTTTCTTTGACGTAAAGTTGACAAGTTGGAATCAGACAATGGCGAAATTAAAAGAGAAAATACGGTGACGTGTTAAAATGTCAACAAGACTTTAATATATGCTTTCAAATTTAGAGGTGCATTTTTAAATGATTCTGAACAGGCCGTATTGTGGAACTGTTAGATCCGTAAAGGTCTGTGACAAAGTTATTCATTACAACAATATTAATGTGAATATATTCCATTGTCTCATGTGTATTAGTCACACAGATCTTTTCGAAATTTTGTTTTTGTTGTAATATAAAACTGATAATTTAAACCTAAGTATTTGGTTTCAACGTACCGCTCTGATCCGGGAATATAAGTTAGCTTGACCTGATAGGGCCAGTAATGCAAAACTTATACGACAAATTACAACTGTTTTAGAAAGAAAGTAAAAAATCAAAATTAAATCCAAGAAGAATGAAGGAAGGACTAATTTCAGAAAATGCTTGCTAAAGTACTTTTCAGAAAATCTTTGCTTTCAGTCTTCTATGTAAGATTAAAATAATATAATAAGCAACCTAAAATTTTCTATATTTTATTTAAGAGTACAAGAATTTACCTCGAATCGCAACAAAATAACATAGATTATGTCTGAGAATTTGTACGTAAGGGAAATTTGGAAGAGACAGTCAGCAGCTGGAAGAGTTTGGTAACACGGCATTATAAAGAGTTCCATCATACGTGTGTATATACTCTTCGCCAAATATTAAGTTTATTAGGATGAGGAAATACAGGGGAATTAGAAGAATGAGCATGTAGCACGTATAGGAGAAATGTTAAATATACGCAAAATTTCAGGGGGGAACACCAAAAATAGAACCGCTTATGAGACATGAAGTTATATAGCAGGATCTTTAGTAAATTTATTTATGCTTTTCTTAAAGGTGCAGACAGTAGCTGAAATTCTATACCGTCTGATTTTAGGGTAAGTAGTAAATAATGAGTTATGAAGGATGTGAAAGAAAGATGCCGTGTCCTTATATAATATCATTTCCTGAAATTTTCCTAAATGGGGTAAGAAAGTTCGCAGAAGGCCTCAGTCGGAATAGTCGTTCTTTGGTCCAACATTTGAACCCGTCGCCTGCCACATAAGAAACACAATGCTGACCATTTGACCGCGACGTTCCGGGCTAAATAATATAGATGTGCTACGAATTGGAAAGTCGTGAGCAATAAATGTAGAATGCAGTAAGCATAATGCGTTAATACGCTTTAGAATGTATCGAATTTTAATGTCGGTCTTGTGGATTTTCATACCGTGTATGGTAATGTGTTTTTTCGACGTTTCAGGCAAGCATGCTGTCTCTATCTTCAGTGTATTTTAGTTTGTTCAAGTGGCTGCTTGCAGAAATACAATACAGTACACGGTCTAAGAACGCAGGGGGAGAAAATTCAAGCAACGCGCACCATGAAAACCTGGATATTTATACTTTCCTTTTGTGAATAAATGAACAGCTACTTGGCGCATTTGGGTGCGTGATAGACACATTAAAGCCAACAGGCACGTGTGTAGTCTGATGTGAGCTTACTCTAGGTGGTATTTCGTCCACGCATTGACATTAGGCCTACTTGCAATGGAGCTACAGGCGGCACACTGTCGATGTCGGAAGCAACACTCTATGGACGAATAAAGCAAGGTTGCTCTTTGGAAGCACGAACGAGTGCGTCCGATTTGAGTAAACAGTTTTGTGATCAGACACTGTACTGCTGGAAGGATTCGGGACAGATCCAGCACACTTCTATGGCGCCAAGACCCTTCAGCTTCCATTAATCCAATAATCGACTAATAACATCACACGTACTGGTGACTTCTCCCGTGCCTCTGATCCTACCGAACTCCCAGTGTTCCTGTTATTACACCGACACGCCAAGCTATTCAACCTCATATTTGGCGTTTTTAACAATCGCCGCAATTCAGAAGTTGGTAATCCTCTTTCCTATTCAAGAGGACTCGTGTTCGAGTCTTAATCCGAAGGCCAAATATTCGGCCTGATATTCTCGTCGTTCAACAGTTAACGTAGGGGTGGATTTGGTAGTAATTCTGCCTCATATTCGAAAATCTGGTTCTCATATCTGGGCCTAGACATCAACTATTCTTACTAGAGTTTTCATGAGAGATTTTTTTTTAGCGATGGTGTAAATTAATAAGATCCATGAAAGAGAAAATAGCACTCAACAAGCTGCTCAGTGGCAGCAAGGTCACAGAACTGAGAAATTTAAGTACTTTGCCGCCTGTAAGGTTAAATGTACATAGGACAGCCAACTGAAAGAGACACAACTGAGGTTGGGGGGATTTAAAAAACGGAATGGCACTAGGATCGATAGGATATAAAATAGAAAAGAAAACAGAGAGAAAGAGCTAACAACTGGATGAAATGCATGGTAAATAATGGAGTATTCTAAGAATATTTTAAACCTACGATTAATACAAGAGATATACACTACTGAAAACTTAGTGTTAGCAGACACACCACCGAAACTTCTTAATGTAACTCAGTAAATAAATTTTATTTCTAGTTCTAAAAAGTTCATACATCATACACGGTGCTTACGCTATCTGATAAGTATCCTATGTCACTTCTCAGACTGTTTCGTTTGTCGGCAGGCAGCGCAGTGCTCGGCCCTGTTCCAATGCGCCGTGAGTCTGAGCACTCGTGTTCTATTTAAAATATTAGAATCTATATTAGGCTATTATCAGCCATGTATAAAGAAGGTGATGGAAAGCTTTACATAAATCCATTGCAGTTAATATTAGGTTTTTTTTTCATCTTGTTTAAAGGAAGTTTTTTAATTAGTTCATTGCGCATTCAAGTTCTGGTGTTGAAATTGAAGACAGCACATCCTGAATGTTTCTGTTCAGATCTTCTTTGGTGCGAGGATTACTACTACACAGTTTATCCTCTAACATGCCGCACAATTAAAATCAGAACGAATTATAACTAGCGAAAGAGGAGGTATTGTACTTTTACCAAAGCATTCTTTAAACAACATTATAGAACTGTAATTTGATAGGTGTTCAAAAATGGCGTCAATGTATGTGTAGCGTATCGGTGTGCATTTGAGTCCTCAGAAAAATAGGGCTTAGTACTGCTAGTTACACTAATAGCGTACCACACACCAACCATAGTACCAGGTAATGACACTTCATGAATCAACATGGGACTTTCTGCACATCAACTGGTAGTGTAGGGTTTCATTTACATAGTGAGATGAAACAAACCTTCATCGCTAAAGAGAACGAAAGTGGGGCCTCTTTTTAGACACTTCCGCAAAATTAAGAAAGGCGACTATTAGCTTCATCACGTCTCTCTTTCCGTCCGTGTCCATCCATCTATCTCACTTTCTGTCTCTCTGTCTATCCGTATGGAAAAACTCGGCTCCCACTGGACTGATTTTCATGTTTGATATTTGAGGGTTTTTCGAAAATCTGTCGAGAAAATTCAAGTTTCATTAAAAACTGACACAAATACCAGGTACCTTACATGAAGACCTAGGTACATTTATGATAATATTTCGCCGAAATCTTCTTGGGATCAGAAATATTTCAGATAAACTTGTAGAGAGGACCAAAACGCACATTTTATGTTCAAAAATTTTTCCTCCGCAAATTTTGCCTTTTGTGGGATAATGTGAAAAAATATGGTAGAGTAAAATACGCCACAGATGAAAATACTGCGCAGAAAAATTGTCACTTGCATGCCGGATAACTAAGGCAAGAACACAGAACACACATATAATATTTAACACCTGCTTTTCCACGGCAACGATGGTTATGCAAACGCGCCTCAGTGTTACGTTATACCTAGAGTGCCTGTCTTGTTTTATCGTACCTTTTCAAAAAAAATAAAATAAAACTCTGCCTTGCTTTACGATCTGTGTCGTTGGGTTTTGAAATATATCTGTCGAACTTCAGTAGAGGCAAATGCAGCAGCTTTGATATTATTCTTGCTTATAATGCACGCATGCCCCTTTGCTGCGCAAGTCGAACCAACGATTTCCTTGGAGATGTCCCCAATCTACTATCAAAGTTTTCAGCTTTGAACTCATCATGTCTTCTACAAGTCCTGTTCCTTTTTAGAATGGAATCTGTTACTGGTGTTATTTTCTGTCTATTTGCAAATTGTTATCTGTTTGAAACAGGAAATTTGTGATCGTTTACTTAAGAGTTTCACACACTCTGTAGGTTTGTTATTGACCAACCTGCGTATTAGAACTACAAATTTTACGTGCCTAGCGCTATTAGTTATTTCTATAAACGGCTGATTTTATCATGTTGTTTTAGTTTCGACAAAAACATTGTCTTAACAAAAGTTGCTTATTTTTATATGGTCTAGTTCCACACATCACAACATTAATCGGGATGTAAGTGGTGTTTGCGCCTGTCGAGCCTCATAAGTTCGCTAGTGCGCCATGTTTTTATCACATACTTTAGGAAGGTAGATATTGTGGCTTTGAGTTTTTCCCTAAAGGCATGAGTTTCCTACCACTCTTCGCAAAATCTATTTACGTTTTTCAGGGATTCCAGCAAAGAACACACACAAAGAACAAGTTGCGTTCAAAACCTAAATTTGCCCTTCTTAGGAAGAAAAATGGAACAACAATGGCAAAGAGCGCTTTTTAAAACGTTTGTATTCCGAACTACAGTGCAATTTTCAACTCTTCTCTGACACGAAAAAAGAACAAAAAATTATCTTTGCTACGCAACATATTCACGCACGCAACGTGGGACAGTAGGCAATAGGAAACGACCGAGCTCTTAGTGAGAACTTGCTGGATCATTTTGGTGGTGTTTCGAAAGTCAGATCACATGGCGACATGAATGTTTCTGCCACGCAGCTGGCGATATGTACTGGGTCATACAGAGTCTGTGCACACTGTTAATGGTCTAAGTGAAAATATTTCACCCGTAAAATGCCGTACTCATATGCAGAAATATTTATGCAGTAATTCATTTGACAGCACTGTCACGTACTGGCAATGTTGTCATCATCGACCCACTCAGATTAACCATCCATCATTCTCTGTGGCGCGTCCAATTATGTCCCTCCATGTGCACACAGCTTTATGCTGGATTACGCAGATTAGGGCTTGCGTCGTTTACATTTCCGGACACAGAAACTGTTATAAAGGTACGACCTGACATAACAAATCCTTCCTGTTCAATTTGCGAAACAAAGACGGGAAGAGGTCTCCAATTTTCATAGGCCTATATGTATTTCTAAAATGCGTTCTTGCTGGTGGACAAAATTCTTTATTTCTTATGTATCATAGATCATAGACATTAAAAAGGAAGTAAATTCTTTTGCCTCTTCATCTCTAAATAATTTCTTCCTATTCTTAATTCGTTTCATGCCTACGTCTTCATACTTTCTCCCTCCTTCTCCCTTCCCTTCCTTCCCGTATTTATTTCCCATTTCCTTTGTCTCACTATTATCATTCTTCTCTCCTTTTCCAAACCCTAAAATTGGGAGAGGGAATAGATACTGGTTGGTACAGACTCATTGCCCATTTTCATGATCTGTTTAAACATATTCCTTGCACATTATTCATAACATAATGACAAACTTTCTCACCATAATGACTCAGCGTCTACTTGGGCATAATCCCGTCACCCTGAAGAAGGATGCAACATATTATTCCGAAATGTCTGCGTCAACCTAAGAGCCTACACAGTGTCAAAATCTAGAAGAATATTATCTGCACAAATATATTTCTAAACAGCTATTCATACCACCAGAAGTAAGAAATTACTTTTCTAAAATTAAATGTGGACCTATGTACGATAATTTCAAAAAGGCTGCGGACGCACTGCAACCATGTTGCTTTGAGGTTAGTAGGTTAGCAGGTTAATGGCGGGAATGAGATTTTATACAATAAGGGACTTACCCAGGCAAAAGCACTCATCACCCTTCGCTGTAAGTTCTCTCCTAGCTTAGAGATGGGGGTCAGTGAGGCCGTCTGAATAAGTTTGTTGGTGTTGGTTACAATCGTATTCCCGCCATGCACCTGCTACTCCACTAAACGTATTATATACAATCGTATTCCCGCCATGCACCTGCTACTCCGCTAAACGTGTTGGTTACAATCGTATTCCCGCCATGCACATGCTACTCCGATAAACATGTTATTTACAATCGTATTCCCGCCATGCACCTGCTACTCCGCTAAACGTGTTGGTTACAATCGTATTCCCGCCATGCACCTGCTACTTCGCTAAACGTGTTGGTTACAATCGTATTCCCGCCATGCACATGCTACTCCGCTAAACGTGTTGGTTACAATCGTATTCCCGCCATGCACCTGCTACTCCGCTAGACATGTTGGTTACAATCGTATTCCCGCCATGCACCTGCTACTCCGCTAAACGCGAATCAACACGCTTGCAGTGCGTCCGTGCCCGATTTTGTATATCTTAGAGGGCTTTATTCATAAGCATGCCCAGCAAATTTTGTTAGGGTGTGCACCCAAGGAATTTTATTTTTCATTTTTTAAAAGGCCGATACTTATTGAATACTCAGTCATAAACGACATTACTTTATCCACCAAACAGACTAAAGAAACGAAAAATTAACTAAACCTCTTTAAATTAACAAGTAAACTCTACTCAGAAACTAGAGGACCATACCGTAAAATTAAAATAAAAGCCGCTTTTTAAATATTAGCTTGCGCCTAGACACACCCGGCACACCCCTCACGCACGCTTATGGCTATATTTAAGTTCTTTTATGTATAAAGTTTTTATGCTATTAGCCACTTATTGGAAAATTGGTAACATTCAATTTGACATAACATAGAATAACTTTACCTACTACCAAAGGCGCCATAATTAAATATTTCAACAAAGTTACGGGTGAAGCTTCGGTTACGAAATTTATTCAACATACCTTGTTTTTGTAGCTACGAGCAAAACATGCGTCATTCTGGTGAGCTGTGTGCAAGAAAACACGCAACTCTTTCTCTGATTTTGTCTTAAGTACTTTCTTCTACATACTATTGTGCAGTAAAAGAAGAGAAGTTTCCTTTGAAATATAAAGGAATGCAAAAATATACGTAGGAGGAATTGATCTAGGGGGTTTCTCTATCTTCATATTGTTATGGATTAGTTACTAATCATTATTAAAAGGTAAAGCAATCCCATTACAGGCCTGGACAGGCCCTTAGGGTTCCAGGAGGTTGAGACTCCGAGATTTCTAGACAATCGGCAATGAAGGTGGTAAGGTTGTCAGCCCTACGCACCTGCCGCCTTTACCTGGTACTCATTTCTGTTAGAGGCTGAGTCGACCCCAAGGCCATAGTGCGACCGAAAGGATTATGCCAATGAAAAATTCCGTAATCATTAGTACATTCACCATAGCAGTAAAGATACCAGATGAAAGGAATTTTTCTTTCTCTAATGAGTCCAGATCGCCTTTGGATTGCATCCAGCCTCCCTTCCAATGGGCACCTGGAGCTCTCTCAGGAGGCAAAGCTTCAGGGTTGGGAAGCCGACACCTCACTTTAGTCGAGTACAATGTATAAGACCACGTGAAGCTGTATCTCCAATCCCGCGGTGCTTAATTAAGCTCAGGGCACATTTACCTCTCTTATCAACTGATCGGATGTCAAAGAAAACAGCCACGACAGTGTGAACTGCATGGGACTGTTTTAGGACACAGCGCAGTAGCAGAATTTTGTGGTGGCTGAGTGAATGTTAGGATTTATAGCGCTGTTAAATGGGTGCAGAAGATTTAATAGGAAGAGACTCCATGGAACAAAGTCCTTCCTATTAAATCAGTAGTCATTCAGCTAGTAAAGAAAATCTCCTAATATTATGTAATATAAATACAATTATTTTGTTCATAAGAGCCGACTACTGGGGCCTGACGTTAGCCAGATGAATCCGACCCATATCCTCGCACCGTACGTTTAATAGGCAAGACCGTGTCGGCCAACACAGACACAGCATGTGGATAGTTACATACATTTGCACACCCACATCATGCGTGTCAGAGTCGAGTTTATTCAGCGAGTTGTCAGTCAGAAATTTACACCTTTCGTTTACGTTACCTGAATAGCAGTTTCTGTCATTTTTAGGCTCCTTTGCAAAGCGAAGACGTTGACTAGCCAAGTCATGATGTCCGGCCCTCCGTATGTAACAACGCGGCTCCCACCAGACGGAATTTCATAAAATTTTATATTTTCAATTCTTAGTCAAATTTATCAACATATTGCGATTGTGACTGAAATCTGACAAAAATGACTATGACAATCTACGTACATTTATGTGGTTGGTCTTTATAAAAGGGACAGGCTCTTTTCTCTCTGCCGTACGAATCGAGGCCTAAGAAATAACTGACAAACAAAACATCTTGCCTTTTACGAGGAAAGTACAAGAAATAGGATATGTCGCCTTTGATGAGATAGTTACAGGGAAAATACTCTCCGTTCACGACAGGAGTACAAGAAATAAGGCAGAATCAGAAGGCCGGAGAAAAATTTTACGTTCCAGACATATCAGCCCACACGAAACCAAAAGAATGTCGTGACTGCATTTTGACTTCATTGAAAGGATTCACGAAAAATAATAATAAGGAAATGAATGATAGGGACAATACCAATAATTACCAATAATTACGGAATAATTACGTCCTGCGGCCTTTTCTTAAGTTGTTTAAATTGATGCTAATGTGTTATATTACCGTTCCGAATGTTCGCATTACTTTTTTTTTTTTCCAATGGCTCGACAGCCCCTTGGGGGCCTAGGCCGCCTCATTGTTCGAGGCTTCACGATCACACAGTTTAGACACACCACATTCGGTAGGACTCCTCTGGACGAGGGACCAGCTCGTCGCAGAGACCTCTACCTCGCATACGTTAGATACGATAAAGTAACGGAGTCTACTCTAAAGATTGGTGTTCCCTGTACGTGACAACGTGTATTTTTGTGTAAAGTTACCATCGTTTTGTAGGAATCTGCTGTCTACGTCTTCAAGGTGGAAGCTGAGGCACTAGGTTTTCCCGACAAGCAGATACTTTTATATAAATTTACAAGGCACCATATTCCAATAGACAGTAATTTTTATTTTGGCTCATGTCAGTCCTGAAGTCAACATAGCCCTAAAATTTTAGTCTGTTAGTCGCCTGTTTCTCTACGTGGATGGTCGGTATCGATCCTTCGTCATTCCTTGTGGGATTTGTGGTGGATATGATGGCACTGGGATACGTTTCACTTAGAGTACTGCGGTGTTCCACTATTAGCTTCATTCTACCAGTGGCCCACACTCGAATCTGTCCATAAAACATCGACGCCACAAATTGTTTTTATGTATTTCATAATGTCGCTAAATGAAAAAAAGAATTGTATACACAAGGAAATATAACAAGTGATGTATTTTCTTACGTTGTGGTAAACAAGCAGAATACAGGAGGTGTGTTTTTAAATAAAGCTTTTGCACTCATTATTTAAAAAGAATTTGCTCTTATTCCCAGGTTTGTAAGTACCGAGGTCTCCGTTTTTCTCGTTAAATATATTTGCTTCACAGGGTGACAGTTGCGTGACTTTTCAAGGCAGAATGGTGGTATCGAAACTTTAGATATATGTTGCCCAGTAACGCAGTGCTACATATCAGAAAAACGGTGACTTCAAATGGACTGCTGCAAAAGCCTAAAAATTCTAAAAGAATTATTATATTATAAAGTTTATACTCGTATATAGAATACATTTGTTTGCAACAGAACAAAAGTTCTGTTGAACTGATGGGTAAGATACTGGGGCAAGTTTTAGCGACATGTATAGAGAACAGTTACAAATGGACATCCGTTACTACCTGTTCTTACTAAAAAAGACTGTAAAGTCCTAGGTACTAGTAGACAGAATTAGTATTTCAATTCATAAATAGGTTAAAAATTATTGCACCTGTTGGTAAAAGCCCGAATCAATTTTGCATACTCAATTCCTTTCCAGCAAAGAGTAATTTTTATCACATTCTTTCATTTGAAAGTAATTCTCGCTGGATTTTTTCATTAAGGAGAAGTATTTTATCTTTGTTATGCAGAACGTATTTAGCCTCCTGTTGCAAGAAGGAGCTGGGATTGCTGAGTTGTATATGGCCTAGGCTACAAGCTCGACGACAGAAAAAGTTTTGTTGGAATTCTAGTAGAGGCAAGACATTTTCTCTTCTCCAAAATATCCAGATCAAGCCTTCAGGAACGAGGTCTTTTTCCCTCGGTATAAAGTGGCCACAGCGTGAAGCTGACCATACCCAACTAGCGCCAAGGTTAAGAATGAGTAGAGGTACAATTTATTCCCTCATGTGTCTTCATAGCCTGTACAAGGATAACTTTTCCTTTTACAGATTCAAGATATTCGCAAACTTTTTCTGACATGGACTCATGAAATTCCGAAAACTATACTTCTTTTACCTGTTCACTGCAGTGTTGCATCTCTGTGCCGTACAGTTCTAGACAAAGGCTTGGCGTTTCTCTGGCTGTTACACTACTGAACCACAATTTCACTCCCCGGCTGTGATATTGCAGATGTAATCCGCAGCCTGGATGATATGGATTGATGTGAAGTGCGAGCAGGGAATCCGATTTCCTGGTCTCATCTTCGGAAGATCAGTTTCTCAAGTAGGTTATGCGTCGTAAAAAATCAGCAGCATCGCAAGGAAAGAAGCAATATAAAATATGAAGACATTATCGCACAAGAGCCCTCTCCGTTTCTAATAGGAATGTCGGGGTTCCTTCCCCTTCTCTTCAGCTCAACACTGTGAAGTTAAGCCTTGGTTCAATCCCCCTTACGACCGGATTTCATGATTTCGTGATTTCTTCACCGTAGGGAGGATGAAAGGACAGTTTTGCGAATAGAGATTGCAGCCTCCCCAATTTTTTATATTACTGGGCTGTTTTTAATTTGTATACGTCCTGGAAATATTAAGGACACTTTCGGTAATTTATTTCTCGACGGGGTAACAAGTATCTTCAAAAGGCTGTAGACAATACACCACGTCATGCAGATGACCTCCAATAATATTATTAGGTTACTGCAAGAGCTCAGAGGCGGAAGTACGGTCCAATTTGCAGTGGCGGTAGGGCAAGGCTGTCTATAATCATATTGGCAGAGTAAGGTCGCCTACACTGTTACCGGTACGAATAAGTCTCCTAAATTTGCCTGTTTCTTGAATTGTCATTTTTCTGCGGAATGCACAGCTCTACAGCTTGCTAACCTCGAAGACGTTCTAATTTGCCTCATAAGCTGACAGGAATATTTCAGATTTTGCATTGGTCTAATATAAGTTTCGTTCTTCTACTTCTTTTGATGCTACTTTACTGACCTTCTTTAGGCACTGCATAGACACAAAGAAACAAAAGTCATAGTAATTTATCATAGTGATAATTACAGCTTCTTTCAAAATAATTAGACTAAACTTGAAAAATAAAATCAAATTCAAAGTAATATTTTTCTTTGAATGGTTTCTTGAGCCCAAAGAGGCACATTTTAATAAATTTGATTAAAGAACTTTCTTACATTTTATTTAGAAGTTTGCGTGTACAGTGTATATTCATATAAAATTATAGCCAATACTTCCTTATTTTCAAGTAACTAATGATTAATATTAACAAACTGCAGCTGACTATCCACTGCACTGTGTATATCAAGTAGTTTATCCTGCTACGTGAAGGATCGAAGCTTCAAGTAGAAACGAAGAAGATAATTGCAGTCCATTAGGAATTCTAGAAAGGAATTTTTCTCTAAATTAATATTTACGCTTCAAGAAATTGTGTGATTGTGATAAAAATATAATTGGAAGAAGGAGATAATGGAACAAGCACAAGGTCGGCGATCATATCGGGCTAATAGCGTCTTCGAGAAATGTGGAGATCAAATGGCAAGTCTCAAAAACTTAGTTGGTAGTGACAATATTGTAAATGCTATTCATCGCGTTCAGATTTTCGGAAGATAGAAAAAATTAACGAAACATATGTTACTTTCAGAAGTACATCGCGCAACATTTGAGGGTCCTATAAAATGTAGTGGGTATTGGGCCGCTGAAGAGAGTCTGTAATTGAATACCTGCATTAAGTTTCCACTCTGTATTGAATTTGAATGGAAGAACATATTCAGTGAATTAACAACTTCTTGTTACTCTCAGTAGGGTTGATATCTGTGCCAAGTCCAACTGATATGAGTGAATAAATATGCATATGACCGAAATAAAAACCGAAGGAGAATGGTACATATGAAGGAGTAATTTTCCGAACCGCTGAAAATATAAATACAAAATATATAAATAAAAAAGAGTGATTTTCAAAACCTCAAATCTATGTTGCTTTATAAACAGACATTAGAGTGTACTTCAGTCATGTAAAATATTAGTACTGTATAAAATATGAAATTCGTGTGAGGTTTTAATAGGTCGTAATATCTGTCTTGTAAAAGTGTAAAGCTTTTCTGAAAGTATCCTACTCACCATAATCAGTTTAGCATTTCGAGTTAAACCCCTATACAATGCCCCCCCCCCCCCCCCGTTATAGCGCCACCCTCACTCAGTGCCCATGAAAGCCTGTGGAAAGAAATCTGTTATAGAATATTTTGATTTACGGCCACCCTCGATAATCCGCCAATGACTGCGGTGAACAAACAGTGGCGCTATATCGGGTTTTGACTGTAGAGTCCAAGATGGCCTTCATATTTTTTATCTAGACTTTTTATATTACACAACTTTATACTTTATGGATAATTTCAGTAAGTTTTCAGAAACCAGCTTTCTTCTAATCGAGCAACAAAATGTTAAAAACATAAATATATCTTGTGGCGTAGAGAGCAGA
Source organism: Reticulitermes speratus (assembly GCA_021186555.1). Taxonomy (NCBI): domain Eukaryota; kingdom Metazoa; phylum Arthropoda; class Insecta; order Blattodea; family Rhinotermitidae; genus Reticulitermes; species Reticulitermes speratus. Next base: position 29,301,836 of record JAJKFL010000003.1, on the reverse strand, counting down.
GCCTTACTCCTTTGACGTATAACGCTGTGTGCGTTGTTTCGAAAGACATAATGCAAAATATGGATGTCTGTGTAATTCAAATTTTAACGTAAAAAAAGGGTACAAGGCAAAATTTTTTGTTTTTATGGCCTTAAAATTTTTTGTCGTTATAAAAGTTTTTGGGCTTTTACGATGGGTGTTGCTGAAGTGATAGTGAAGTGTGGTGTACACCGTGCTGGGTCATACGTTTGTTCCAGCAGTTCAGAGGGAGGTGGAAATAAATTTATGTCCCTACTTGTTGGAAAGATTTAAAGTAATATTTTTTATTGGTTACAAAATTCTGACTTACGGCTCCGTAGACTTACAATTTGTGTGACACGTAACTGTACCATATGATCGTAGTTACAAGTTTTAATTCTTTTCAGTTGCTCTTAACCTATTAGAAGCATTAGTTAATCATTACAAATGTTAAGAAGATTCTGTCGTTATTCTTCTTAACTTCTTGAGCTGTGACACAAGGAAGTTTCAACACTGCAGTCACTTCTGCGAGTTGCAACCAGGAGATATTTGTTCCATCACGACTGGAGAGCAGAGGATTTGTATCGATTTCCGCAGTCCACCGATGACCAATGCAGAGACAATACCTTACAAGTAAACTGCAAATGCTTCTGCCACATATCACCACTTGAAATATTCTGAATATTCTATTCTGCTATATGTAATATTTAACACCTTCAATCACAGTGATGGGGCACGCGGTGCCGCAGTTGGTTGAGGCACTGCGCTACAAGCCGGAAGGTCGCGGGTTCGATTCCCGATGGTGTGATTGGAATTTTTCATTGACATAATCCTTTCGGTCGCACTATGGTCCTGAAGTCGACTCAGCCTCCAACAGAAATGAGTACCAGGAGTGTTTCCTGGGGGGTAAAAGCGGCCGGTGCGTAGGGCCGACAACCTTACCACATTCATGTGCCGATTGTCTAGAAATCTGGGAACCTCAACCTCCTAGAACCCTAAGGGCCTGTCCAGGGCTGTAATGGGATTGCTTTTTTTATCACAGTGATAAACACATGTAACATTCATTTAACTTTAAAAAGAATCTGAATTTTATCATTAGAATATACTGAGTGTTCTGACAGGTAGAAACTAAACCCATAAATGTTTGTTAAATAAGTCCTACTTCCCTGGAATTATAGTTGATTTCATATTATGGATTTTATTACTCAGGTATGTCTTGCGTCACCTCTTATAACTGGGACGGAAACGTAGGTTTTTTTTTAAAGTTGACTTATTTTATCACCATGTACCTGAAATATCTTACCTGAAAAAACACCATCCCGTTACAAATATTGTGAGGCTGATATCAGGCCTTGTCACTTCTGTCCTCTTAGTGCTGTGAGGAGAACAAAGAAGCATGTGACAAGAGGCGAAAATCCGTGAGAAATCGATGTGCTAGCAGCCTCCTCGCTTCCACACTGCATTTATGTTAAGAGAAATGTCCGATTTTATCATAATTGTATATTATTATTCTTGCAAAAACTTTTTAATTACCAGAATCTCCTACTTCATTGCTTGTTAATGAGGGTTTGTAGATGCGTTTAGTGTCAGGACATTCAAGTTCCTGACACTTATATTCCATAATTTGTGTTCCTCAAGTCGTTAAGGTTTTGTAAACATAATCAGGTTATGTTACTTCAGTAAGCAGGATTTTGAAGACAATGGGAACCAGAATACTTAAAAATATTTTCGGCAGATCGACCAAAGCGTGGTTATTTTTTATTATTATTATTATTTACTGCAATTGGGTTTTCACCCGGTGGCAGTAGTCCTTACACTAGTACACACAATACAAATGGACATATAAATATACATAAAATTAACAATACAAAACAAACTATACACAATTACAAAACAAAATACATACAGTAAATACAAGTACACACATTATAACACCGTACACACATTATAAAAACATCCACACCTTGCAAAAGCATCCACACCTTACAAAAACATCCATACCTTACAAATACATCCACACCTTACACTACCTTCGCACTAAAGGGACAGTTGCGCTCCAGGAAAGAACAAGTCAGATATTCTTCACTTTGAATAGGAGTGTCTACACTAGCTGTCATGGGCACGAATAGACAGATTTAAAGGCAGGCAAAAACATTTTCCCTGGCCGCGTATGGACAGTGATTTTACCCGGAGTGAAATTAAGTTGTGTATTTTGATAGAACACTCTATGCCACGCGGCTATGTAACCATTTCTGCGCGCTCTCAGGCAGCAGATTGGGAAACTATTCATGTCACATCGGGGCGATACACAATGCAAGTGCTTCCTGTATAGCTGCGCTGTGTATAAATCTCACTGTAAGATCCTTAATAACAGGCAATAATGTCGATTGTGCAATTGAAGTGGGGACGATCACGCAGAGTATGAAATTTATTTACTCTTAACTAACCAAATTAAAAAATAACGCCGTACCATTGTTCAGGTGGTTAATCTCCAGTTTCTTATCACGGAGAATTGAGTTCAATCCCAGGTCTTTCGTAAGGAATTTATGGTGACAACTGGCAATGGGACACGTTTTCCTCGATGTACTTCGGTTTCCCCTTCCAGAATTACTCCACCTATGCCTCACACTTACTCATCTGTCGTCGATTATGTAATCTGAGTAATCAATAACGTCTTTAAACAGTCCGCTGAAAAATAAATTTAAGTATAACTAACTGGTAGAACGACCACCATGTCTGCAGGGTGCAGGGCGTGTCGGGTGCTATCATCGAAAACACAAATTTTGGTATCCTGCTTACGAATCCCTCTCGGAGCAAGGAATATGTCAGTACTATATGCTGTTCTGCTTACATATAGTACTCGATATGTGCCACACACCTCAAACCGCCCAAGAAGTCTAAAATGTGAGTGTCTTCACTGTTTACAGTCTTATACGTTACTCCGAAATTTAACAGGTCAGATGACGTACGCCGTAAAATAGTAATAGTAATAGTAATAATAATAATAAATGTGACGCTAAAGGAAGCAGAAAAGGAATTAAATACAAGAGTTTATGTATAGAGATAAAACGATTATGGTACATGAAATGTATGATTATACCAGTAGCAATTGGAGCCACTGGAATAGTAACAAAGGGTCTAAAGAAAAATTTAGAAGCCATACCAGGAAAATATTCAATAGATTCACTACAGAAGACAGCTATAATTGTAACATCACACATAATACGGAAAGTATTGCAGTCTGAAACTTGACACCTTAGCAGTGGGGATCACCTGTGTTTCAAGAGAAGTGCAAGGGAGAAGAGGCCTGTGACAAGAGACAACGAATACTAGTACTAATACTAATACTAATAGTAATGTTCTGAATATTACCCTATTGGACCAGAACAGAAATTCTCAACCTCTTGGTGCTTGCTGCACGCTAGAATTAGAAGTTGGAACTGGAGGCTATAGTAGGAGTTTATTTTACATCGCTCAGCAGCACCTAGTGGGCCAGATCCTCTTCATTATCGAGGCTTCACGATCACACTCAGACACACAACATTCGGTAGGATTCCTCTGGACGAGTGATCAGCCCGACGCAGAGACCTCTACCTGACAACACACAACACTCACAAGAGACAGACATCCACGTCCCCGACGGGATTCTAACCCACAATCCCAGCAAGCGAACGGCCGCAAACCCACGCCTTGGACCATGCGGCTACTGGGATCGGCATTATAGGAGTATACTTATTTTTAAATGATGTTTTTTACTGCACAAAAATAAACTCCCGTATAGCAGAAAGGTTAAACTTTTATGTAAATATACAAATTACACTACAGTTGCTGCATAATATATTTGCGTTTCATGTGTGTTTATTTTCCTTCCTGCAGTACATCATTTACGTAATAATAATTAATTAAATTCTTATTTATTAACGTGTTAACTTAAGAGAAAATGGCCGGTTATTTAACTAGAATAAACAAAATGTACATACACAAACACAGTCAAATAACACAATTTCACAAATCAAAAAAAGAACGTTAGATTTGTATCTGATTCAGGTGGTGAATTACATAATACAGTTCATATTTAGAAGTATGTTACGTACACGTTACTACTCACACATTTAGTTAAGTAAAGAAGAACGTAAAATTAAAAACATAAGCAAATGCACTACGAATTTTCAAACTGAAAACCATGATTCACATGAAACTTGATTGTACTAGCTACTGGCTAAAATCCACTTAGTTACAAAATTGTACTTCAAATATCCTTCAGGTTGCTGAATATTCAATAAAATGGAGATGACTTCGGTAGTATAATTAACTTCTCAATAATTAATTTGTATCTGCTACACAAAGAAGGCAATAAGGGTTTATTTTCTTTGATTTGATTACTTTATTAATACCTTTCTTTATCAGTTTAAGTAAAAATTAATGAAAGGTGAATACTTGCAACATGATTCAATGCAATTATAATATTTATCCTAGAAATACTTCGTCATATAAATGGTGGTAGAATACAACAAACGAAAGTAAATAAAGAAGACTGTTGAATTATAGGATTTCAGTTTCTTTTGCAGATAGCTTCTACAGAGGGCAACACAGGGTTGAAACCGTCTGTCCCATTGTTTTATTTCTGTTGGCTTTGTCTAGTCTTTGTTAGTAGCCGATGTATGCTGCACGACTGATACATAAAGCGATAAGTTTGATATCTTCAGGACCTATTTCCATGCAGCACAAGAGTTTCAAGAAACGACTTGTAGTATCACATCTCATACTTTTCATGAATTCGTATTTGGTGGACAGGAAGAATACTTCACTCTGGTTCTTTGAGCTTTTTTGACAGGATAAGTTATCTGTTATTGTTTACATTCTTCATGAAGTGTTTTAAAGATGCCCGTAGAAGATCCTTTATATTTGCATATAATTATAGGCGTAAGTATTTGTTAGAAATGTGGATTATAAAATATAAGCAACTTTACTATTTAAGCAGAGTATATCTTATGAAGCGTCTGTAAAATACAGTCTGCATGGAGTTTAAATTGAAAAATCACGTGCCTATAGTTGCGAAGAATTCCTTCTCAGTTATAAATATTTACCTATACCAAATGTACATGTAATATTGCATCAAATGTAGTTTTATAACATGTTTTCCATGCAGCAATACAAGCTACTCGTATTTTTACGTCGCTTTGTGTGTCAAATTAACGGACTAGGGCTCAACAACTGGGCACACCAAACACTACAAAATTACACAAATTATTTACATTTATAACGAGAAACTCTCCTTTGATCAATTTACAAAGGCAGCATGCGAGAGGGACATTAAATTATGTATGAAAAATATTTGACGCTCGTAACGTAATTGCATGTCACTTGCAGCGCTAAATTATAATGCATAATTATGCGAGAAAACAAAAATTACGAGTATAGTATGACATATGTTTGTTGAAAAACATTAGGCCGATACCTTCATGGAGCTAGTGATAATAAAACCTACATTTTGCTGTTTGAAATTCGGCGTTGTTTCGCTCCTGAGTATGGATTAAGGCGAGAGATATTTTGAGAGTTTTTTGCCTTTGAAAAGGGATTTGTGGACTATGTAGTTTGGTACTCTTGTGCTTCTGAAAGCAACTCACGGCAGATGTATGTTGGTAGTTCTTTATTTCTGAAAGGTATTTAGTGAATGGCAGTATTTTGAATCTGGGAATGGATTTAGGGGGAAGTAGTTTGGTACTGTTGTATTTCTGAGAATGAATTTACGACAAACGTATGTTGGTAGTGTTTTGCTTCTGAAATGCGATTTAATGGAGATTCGTAGAGTTTTGCCTCTGGGAATGGATTTATTGAAGATGTAGTTTGGTAGTTTTTTGTTTCTGAGAAAAAAATTACGAGAGATGTAGTTTGGTATTATTGTGGAAATAACTTTACGGGAGACGTAGATTGTTGGTGTTGTGACTCTGAGAAGGATTTTACAGGAGATGTAGTTTGGTAATGTTTTGTTTCTGACACGAGATTTAAAGGAGATATATTTTGCTACTTTTGTGCTTCTGGCATGGGATACACGGGCAAGTATTTCGGTACTTTTGGACTTCTGAAAGTGGATTTACTAGAGATGTATGTATTTTAGTACTGTTTTACTGTGCAGGGATTGGCGGGAGATGGGTAACAGACGATCTAGTCGAAATATTTGAGAAAAGAAAAAGGGAGAAGAGAAAATAAAGTGATATTCTAAATTCACTGCACTGGAAGACTGTTCGCTTTCAGGCCACGTTGATTTAAATTACATGCAAGGCATAGACTAGTGTAAGCCTCCTGTTTTATCAGCGTGCTGTAAAAATTTTAGCACTCTATTTAAGAATATAAAACTTCAAATTAATGAGTTACTCTTTCTTAATTACTGTTTATATTATTGTTTCTACGCTGGAAGTCGTCGAGTTGAGCGAATTTATTCATAGAACATAAACGTTTCTTGCTTTTGTGTGTTTTCTGTTCCTAGTTTTATTGCCATTAGTGCATATAAAAGACATTGCTTTTGTAATAAACTTTTACATTTACTTTGATTTACTTGTATTTGCAATTGTTCCTTATTTGTAAATAACCCCACTGTAAAGGTTAAAGCGAGTTTAGTCTAAACGGTCTACAGAATACGCAACTTTGCATGGCCGTGCCACTGCTCAGGCCATCAGAAGCATGCCTGTTACCGCGGAGTCGCTACTTCGATTATTCTTTATTCCATGTGGAATTTGTGGTGGAAAAAGTGGCACTAGAACATATTTCTGTCCGAGAAATTCGATCTTTCCTTGCCAGCATTATTTCGCCATTGCTTTGTGCTCCTTCATTCATCTATTACCAGTGCTATATATTCTCACCAATGAGAGCGCCAATAACTTACTCAACAAGAGAGGCAATGTACGTATAAACGTAAAATCGAGGCGCGTGCGCGTAACGATTAATGTCGTAGAAAAGCAATACGTATTGCGTATTTTGAATGTGTGTATAGCCTTAGTTATCCAGCATGAGCCCTGTTTTTTTGTCATCTGTGGCATGTCTGGTGCTACCATATTTTTTCCACATTATCTCATAAATTTCACGATTTTCGGGAACAGGTTACTGAACATAAAATATGTGATGTTTCACAAACCAACTAAATGCACATCCTTTGATACTGTTTTATATAGTTACTGAATGCCCCTACATATGTTTCAGTCCATTTTACAGACCACCATCAGGGGTTTTTTAAACTACACTTATTACACATCGATATACTCAGTTCATCGTCGTATGCAGTCAGATCACTTTAGTTGGATAGGTTATAATAACCTTATATATAAGGTTATTATAACCTATCCAACTAAAGTGATCTGACTGCATACGACGATGAACTGAGTATATGGATATGTAATAAGTGTAGTTTAAAAAAACCCTGATGGTGGTCTGTAAAATGGACTGAAACATATGTAGGGGCATTCAGTAACTACTCGTATATAAAACAGTATCAAAGAATTTGTATGTAGTTGGCTTGTGAAACATTGAAAGAAAATGCACGGTGAAAATAATATAAAGTTTATATAATATGTGATTTGATATTCTCTGCAAATTTTGTCTGAAACATTTCTCATTCTAAGAAGAATTCAGCGAGATATTGTCATAAATATACATAGGTCTTTATGTAAAGAACCCGTTATTCTTATCAGATTTTAATGGAACTTTAATTTTCTCGACAGATTTAAAAAAAATCAAGTACCAAATTTCATAAAAAAAATCCCTCCAATGGGAGCCAAGTTGTTCCATGTGGACGGACGAACGGACAGACATGACGAAACTAATAGTCGCTTTTTGAATTTACGAACGCGCCTATAAAGGGGACTTTGCACGAGGTCCGCGGTACCATAAAATTTTATCTGTAGAAATAAATTAATGAATATGGGCACAAATCTTTTTTTATACTTCTCCGAAACCTGCGGTGTAATAGAGACTGACCTACTTGCGAAAATAGGGTGGAACACTATAAGACTAGTGTTACGATTTCAATGTCTCATTAAGATTGCTTTATTTTAAGATGTGAAGCAGCATAGTCTGGTAGAAGCATACAGGCGTTTCAGAGCAACTTGGTTCTTGCACCATCAGCATCGGTGATCCTGAACACTTCAAGAATCATCCTGCTCATGTAGGCTCCTCTGAAACACCTCTAGACTTGTAGCAGGCTATACGACCTCGCATCGCAAATGAGAGCTATCTTTTATTCACCGTCTTAACAACCTCAAGCTTCTCCCTCGTCAGTCCTACTGTTTTCCCTGGAATAGACAGTCGTAAAAATATTATGATTCTCTATAATTACATCCTCTCACATAAATTCAGCGTGTAAAAAGTAAACAGAAGGCTTGGGACCTCCTTCCTTGCCACCATCTTCCCAACAAATTTTAGTTAGTTGTATTTTTGTGTACATACTGTAACTATTCTTCCTTTTATAATCGTGAAATCAGTGGAAGTATTTGAAGTTGCTAAGATCTGCTCTCTTCTGGGATATTAGACAGTGTTGAGTGGTAGTTCTGTACCGACGTTTCGGCACAACCTATCGGTCCCATCTTTAAGCGTAAATAAGTCCAAGGAGAAAACTTCTTGGACTTTTTGACCCCTGAAGATGGGATCGATAGGTTTTTACGAAACGTCGGTACAGAGCTACTACTCTACGCTATCTAATATTCCAGAAGAGCACAGATGTCATCTACATGGCGGCGGAAGCCTGAAAATACTTCAAGCTGCTAGTCCGGTACCAAAATGAACACAAGACACAGGGCGTCCACTGGGAAATGTGAAAAGAGCCCACGGATCACAGCTTTATAATCATTAGCCCAGATCAAGACTTCGTGACCACCTCAATAAAAGCCACGACACACCGACAACGAGAATAACAGAACGCTGTGCAAAACCGCGGCCAGATTTCATGGAATAATTGCGAATGACAACTTAAACCTCTCTGGACCCACACAGTAATGACCTAGATTTAGAGGGAAACACTAAAATTCGCTCTCACACCAAAGTTGTTCCGTTCGATACAGGATGTAAATGTGCTTCACCGCTGGGATTTAAATGGCTGCGTAGAACGAGAAGGCGTCGGTTTATGTAGTTAACAAAATAAAACGGAACTAAAACTCAGTGGGCCGTGGATTAGTTTAATGGACTGTCCCATTCATTGGAGTCTCTTAGCAGGGGGCAAACTGCTTGAGAGACCAAAGCCACGGCTTAGAAGTTCAGAGCGTAAGGTCTTCTGAGTTTGTATGTGGAGTGGGAGTGCACTTTGATCAAACAGTTTATGCCATTCTGTGGGCCTTTATTACATTGCTTTACCTTGGCTGCTCTGGTACGACGTAACTTCCAGAACGTTGCTGGAGCTTACAGTGCTGTGTTAATGAACTCTTACAATAATCTGTTTTTCTTTTGAAAATTTCGCGGTAAATTCAAAGCGTCTACATTCCTTTAAATTATTCATGCTGAAAGCAACTGAAGGCAGCCTTTCCAGTGGTAAGCATAAACGCCACAAATCAAATTCCGGTCGTATTATTGTCAGCTGAAAACACATGGGGCCCTTTTCAAATGAAATTGTATGGTGGTAGGAGCAATGTGAAACGTGCGTAAGAGCAGTAGGGTTCTAAGAATTTTATACAAAATCTGACATAAGTACACGATTTACATGAAAACGTATTTAGATTTATATCTCGCCGTCATTGGTTTCGTAGATGAAACAGTGTTCTCTGTGAGGTACAAGCTAAGGCTAGAAACTAAATTAACGACCTGAACATAACAATCGATCATGATCGATTATAAATCTACCTCTTCACATCTAGAAGTTTAAGAAATAGTGATCATCACACATTGTATATCTCCTTGTTTAGCTTATTTCTAGATTTTGTTCGATATCGATTATAATTATTATACATTTATTGCTAAGGTATGGCTAAATCTGAGAGCTTCGTTAAAATATTTTTAATTCTGTGTAATTTCATGAAATTATTTACGAATTTAGAATATATGAAGTATAACAGAGTGAAAGCGCCAGAAATTTTAAAGTAGGCCTACAATTCACGTAATAATACGATAGATGTTCTGTTCAAGGGAACTGTTTTAATTATCTAAATCTGTTAAAGCACAGTGTATGTGTTTATTGCAACAAATCTTAAAACATTAGCTACTGTGACACGGAGAAAAGTCCATTAAATTTTGACAGCAGGCCTATGCTATAGCGAAACAAGACCGTTCAATTTATGACTTTCACAGAAGAAGTTGGCTCAAGAGGTAACCATTCTAAATTGTATTAGGAACGTATCCATTTCGAACCTCTTCCTGTGTATGTAATATCGTGAATGACGATTCTTGTTTTCCTTAGTCTGCCAGACAAATTCAAAGTAAGCCTTAAATAGGCCACGGCACTTTTTTATATCACTTGCAATTCAGAAGAATTCCAAAAAGACAATAGATCTCACTACACCTGCGAAGCCTGATAATCACGCACGGACAACTTTACCTTTATAGGTAAAGATAAATTCCTACCTCACAGAGAACGTGCTTCCAATACAAAACAAATCAGAATTTGTCTGAGAAAATCAGAGTTTACTGCAAAGAGTTCTAGGGGACATCGGAGTAAATACAATGTCTGAGCATTTTAGATTTCCTACTATTAAACCTGATATTAAAGATACTAACCACTAAGCTAAACGGCGAAATTCATCTAACAGCTCTACACAAGTTCTTATTTTAGACTCATAATTGAATATGAGCCACTGGAAATGACAGAACTTTAGAACACTTAACGCAGAGAAATTGAAAGATTTAATTTATTTGCTCTTGAAGACAGACCACTTAGCTGCAGGCCTGTGTTTACTAACAAATAAAATGCAGCAATTCTACATTTGCAGTAAACAACTGTAGGCCACACTTGTCTGAAGATCACGAATAAAAGCAACACTCCTTAATTGCACAAACTATGAAGACAATTTAAAGATGAATCCGCAATGATAGGTACTTTACACAGGGTAGTGACGACCTTTTAAAAACTTTATGTAAATGTCGCTCATAACACGCCACTACAGAACAAAACAAGAATAGCCATGCTACATGCTACTTCATTTTAATGTTTTTCTCGTAGTCCGTGTCCTCGTGTATCAAACTGTTTTTTTTCTGAAGGAGTCTTATTAAACTGTTTTTTGCTTAGAATCACTGTAACATTTTTACAGCTTGTGATTCCTTTTAAAATTTTCCTCCTTCCTAGTATGTAATGTAACAAGTGTTCCAGAGTCGTACAAATTCAATAATCTCCATTTACTAATTCCATATTACCTTCCTGTAATGAAACTTTAAATCGCTAACCGTGCAATTCTGATGTGTGGCAGGTCTTTAAATTAATTTCCTCTTTAATTACACACAGAATCGTAGAACATTCACAAAGCCGGTGTTCTATGATTATGTGGTTGAAGAGTTCAGTAAGACTAGTTAAACCTAGCTGCTTCTAGTCGCATAATAAAGGGTACAGACTCTGACGGCAAGGATGAAGTAGCTATAAAGTTGTAATATGAATGTAACATTTCACCTTACACACCGATTCCAGTTAAAATGGATAAGAGAAACCCAAAACTCCAAATACAGATTATGCTGCGTTCGTGGGATTGCTAAAGATTAGAATACTGTAATCGAAATAAATTATCTATCAAAAGGGATAGGAATAAGTGGAAGTACTTTGACAACTTTGATGCAGGCTTACCCTATTTTCTTCGCTTGGCCGACCTATTTGCCTTCTCTTCAAAAGATCTCTGTCCTATCTCCGAGTAATAAAAATATCCCACCCCTGCTCTGGAACAATTTCTACTTCCAGGGACTTTACAACAAGGGGGTTGCGTTGTCTCCAAATAAAGTCGGGCTTAATCCTAGATAAACAAAGTGAGAAAACTCGGATTTTCTCGCCCTTGTTCATGTTTAAAATATTGTGCATTTTTATAAATTGTGTAGAGCCTAAGAAGTCAGTCGGTATAGTGACTAAACTATGGGTGAGACGTCCGCGGAATCATGGTTCGATTTCTGACAGAGGCAAATTTTTTCTCTGAAAATATGAGGTCCACCCAGTCGTTCATTTAATTGGTACTTAGTGCTCTCTCGCAGAAGTTAAATGATGAGGGGTTGAAACTGACCACTCACCACATCTAAGGCCAAGGCTAAAAGTGACTGAAGTTATTTCTTCTCTCCCCTATACACCATAATTCCGGGCACAGGGACAAAGTTACCTTTATTTACCTTGCAAATTTACGCGAAGTGGGTACACTAGTTACAGGGGATCTTATCTATCCACCAACATGTGTGACCATCAAACATACTTAACAGATTTTAATTCGATTTTTGATTACAATTCCACACCAAACGCTTTACGTCATATTTCATTCTGGTTTTGTGAGTTCATGCAACCGCTTACTTTGCGTCAAACTGCAGCGGAAATATGTAGTTTATAAAAGACGACTAATTGTGTGAATTTAAGTATGTAGTAAAGATGTCAATAACCTCTCTTTTAGGAGGCAGTACTTTCCTTCAATATTTAATAACTTTATCATTCGACAAGGCGCAAAATCCCAGGCTTTAATATTCATGCCATTTACATTTACAAAGTTTATGTTAAAAATTTGAAGCCGGTGAATTTTTAAGTGCAGTGATCTTCTCTGTCGTATTTCAATAATAATGGCGGTAATAAAAATAATCCTTAATATTAACTTCATTAGAGTCTAATTCGTTGAAATTTCAAGAAAAATATTTAAAAACCTTCCTCTAAAATATCTTAAAATTTTCTGGAATTACAGCTGCAAGTTTCTAACTCCATGTAGCGGATTCCTTATTGAGAAGCTAATAATTCCTCATCTAGTCAAGAAGTTACCCACATTTTGTGGAAATACTTTGCCCCTACCCTTAGCCAAATTAATCCATTCCCCGCCATGCAATCCTATTTATTTAGGATACATTTTAATATATTCCCGTCTGTGCCTATATCTTCCAAATGGTCTCTTTCTTTCAGGTTACCCTACCGAAAACTTGTATGCAATTGTTTACACTCGTACTATCTACATGCCCCGTACATCTTATCATTCTTGATTTGATCACCCGAATAGTATGTGGTGTGCAGTAAAACGTAATGAAGTTCCTCACTATGCAGTTTCCTCCAGTCTCCTCTTACCTCCTGCTTCTGATGTCCAAATATGTTCCTCAGCACCATATTCCCTAACACAGTCTATGTTCTTATCTTGATATGGGAGCCAAGTAAAATAACCATGTAAAACAGCAGCAAATTTACATTTCCTTATGTTTGAATGTTTAAATATTTAGATAGCAAAGGGAAGAAAAATTATTCTGTTCAAAATGATAGCAGGCTTTCCTCGAATTTAATCTACTCTTAGTTTCTTCATGCATGCAATTTTGATTGCTAGTGTCATTCCCATACATAACTACTGTATTCGAAATTGCCTGATTTTCAAAAGTGTTCTCAGCTCCGATTACGTTTAACTCTTGATTTTTCCTGCAGTCTGTTTACTAGGTATGAATATATATTTAATTTTATCATTACTTGCTTCTAGACCATCTTCCTTAGTAGCGACTAATAACACTATTGTTGTGACCTTTACAGTATGTTTTCGCCAAATTAATATCATCGGCCTAGACCAGAAGCTGATATTTCATTTTCAATTTTGATCTCCCCAAGATAAGACTCTTGATACAACAATATTTGCACTGTGTTGCTGTTATCTAGAGGGACATTTCTCGTTAAAGTGGACACTGTAATACGATCCCAATTCTACTCCTTCGACACTTTTCATTTTTCTTTTATAAGCTTGCTGATATACACATTGAAAATAAATTCGCACGATATATCCCATAGCGTAATCCCTTATTAAAAATAAGAGGCCAATTTTTACAACAAACGTTATGAGGTGCTTATTTTTTCGAAATACAGGTCACCCTCAAATGGCGCAAGGTATGAAATGATCAACCCATGCGCGCCTCTTAGTTACAATAGGATAAGCCGCGCTGGGCCACTGCCAGTTGCGCTGGAGCTCCTTCGTGATAAAACCTCAAATTCTGCCTCAAAGTTAGAGGCACATTTTCAAGAAGCTATAATATAGCACTTTTCAAAACATTAAGATATCACTGAGCAATCAGCCTGTCAGGTACAAGTACAGACAATGCTCCCGACGGTAACAGCCTGACAGTTCAAACTGAAGCGGACTTCATAACCACGTTCGTGAATAGCGTGAGTGTTATTCCATGTACACAGGTGATTATGGTAGACCTTGAGCACACCTTCACTCGTAAAACACGCTTCGTATTTCGACAGACTGTTGTTTAAAATGAGAACAACCTCGGAGTTTTAATGTTGTTTCCTTTCGAAAAATCGCATCATTGAGGAAAAATCTTCTGGAAAAGTGTGCGCTCTTCGGGTAGTGGTACGGACAAACAAAATACTTTGAAAACGCTCGGTTTTCCTTCGACAGCTGCAATTGTGAAAGTCATTGCCTGGTGTACGTAGAGTTCGTGGATGGCCTGCATTCACGCCTCACGGAGACGTTTCTCCAACGGCCGAAACCCATTAGCATCTGGATGTCAGCGACGAGAATCACGTAGGATTAAAAGCTTGTCGCAACATTCGTCGTATGTGTAGTCCATATTTCAATCACAAATAATCTGTGCTGCGCATTATGTGTCTTAACTACATCTAACAACGGACTTTTTCATATGACAAGACTTTTAGCCACTTGTCGGTTACGTGTATCTCAAAAGCTAAACGTCTCAGGACATATGTCTCATAACAGTTCAACGTATTTTTTAAATAAAGGATCGCACCATGGACAGCGGTCTCGAATTTCTTTTCAGTCCTTCTATAATGAACATATACAGGGTGCGGCAGAGGAAACGCATGTTTTTCGAATGGCTAGTACTCAGCAAGGAGGAGGGTGGGGGATTTCCGCCCCTTGCTGGTAGACAGCTTAGATGATGCAGTTTCAGTAGCCATGGCACCGTGGACCCGCGAGCATCGGGTGTTTGTCGTTGAAAATTATATCAAAAGTGGTGAATCCGTAATTGCCGTTCAGCGCCTTTTCCGTAAACAGTTCAATGTGGAGCGCCGTGGAAACATCCCTGATCGTAACACGATACTCAGGTGGGTTGATGCGTTTAGGACAACAGGGTCTGTGATGAAGAGGAAACCATCTGGCCTTCCCGCGTCTGTGTGTACCCCTGAAAACGTTGAGAGAGTGAGATTGGCAGTTCTCAGAAGCCCGAGGCGTTCTGCTCAGCGCCAAGCTTTAGCTTTGCGGATGTCAGATCGGTCCGTACGTCGCATCCTACACAAACACATGTTTCGGAAGTAATTCAAAAATGTTTAACAAAAACTGCATTGTAAAACCTTTCTTTTTGTGTAATTAAAATTTTTTTAACTTGAAAATCAATTGAGTTATTGTTATTTGAAAAACATGCGTTTCCTCTGCCGCACCCTGTATAACGACATAACAACGGAAAAAATGCTTTGTTCTGCCTGCTGGTTACGTTAGCTGGTTACTGATTTTAGCTAGTTACTAGTTACTTGACCAAGAGAACATCTTATTTCCGCTATTGTGGAGCACTCTCTTCGCCATTTGAAGTGGTATCTAGTGTGCCACAAGGATCCGTTCTGGGACCACTCCTTTTCAACATTCTGTGTGGTGTGGTCAAGTATTCAAATTGCCTTCTCTTGTCGGATGACATCAAAAGTTTTCGTGAAATAAAGTCCCCTCAAGACAGTCTGTTACTACAATCTGATACCAATTGTGTTCTCGGATAGTGCATCTCCAATTGTAAGAAGTTCAACATCAACAAGACTAGAGCTATCTCCTTTTGTAGGAAAACTAACTTGCTCCTTTTTGATATCAAATTATGTGAATCCTTGATTACTCGAACTGAATGCATCAAAGATCTGGGAGTGCTAATTGACTCCAAACTGCACTTTCACAATCGTGTGGATTATATTTTCTCTCAAACAATTAGGTTGCTGGGGTTAATTAGGTCAGTAACTTTTTCCTTTTCCTCTCTACAGAGCCTTCTGATGCTATATTGCACATTAGTTAGAACCAAGTTAGAATATGCCTCTGTTGCGTGGAATTCCATTACTTCTACTGATGCCAGTAAGCTTGAGTGCATTCAGCGGAAATTTGTATCTATTTGTCATCGTCGTTTTTTTCAGTCATGTACCGTACAGTTACGCTAATATTTTAAATTACTTGAAATTTCATACTTTAAATTATCGTAGGTGCCACTTAGACGCCCTGTTTTTACTTAATGTTTAAATAGTTCAAAATTTTGCCCTACTCTTTTGGAAACTGTCGGCCTTCTTGTGCCGAATCGAAATTTCAGAGATTTTAAAATGTTTCATGTTAACTTAAACCGTCGCAACTGCTCTTCCGCTAGATGCGCTTCAGCTGCTAATGCCATCAGTAGGGATACTTGTATATTCAATGGTAGGTCTGTTTTGATTAATGATTTGTTACCAATATAAATGATGAACTCGACGTTGTATTTCGGTCAATGACTTTCCTTATAATTCTGCGCTAATCTGTGACATTTTTAAATCACCTTAACTATGTTTTTTAAGGGTATAGGGATTTTGCCCCAGCAATTCTTTTATATTGTTTTTATACATATTTGTTTTTGTTTTATTTGTTTATTGTTTTGTTTTTGTGTATTTGTACTGTTTTTGTGTTTTATTTATGTCTTTATGCTGGCTTTATAATTGGCACTTCAGCTGTTAACACTGCATGATAATAAATACCTATTGGACTGTATTGAATTGAATTGAATTGAATTTCATACACGTAGAATATACCAAGTGCTTGAAGACTAACATGAATAGGCCCTATTATTTTCTAGTAGGGGTATTTCAAATTAAACAAAGAATGACGTATTATTATACCTGTTACAGAATTTCTTCTGCAGTCACTCTCAATGTAAGCGGCAAAATTACTTTTCTTTTTTGTCTTAACCTATATATATATACGACTCATCCTTTCTTCTACCTGTCGCATATACATAAATAATTTCAGCATTCATTTTCTTCCTTTGCAAAATATATTACATCCTTTATTTATAAGCCATTTCTCTTTTCTCAGATAATTGTAGTTTTGTTGTTCCAGTAATATTCCTACCCTTTGTATTTTTATTTCAGTTAAATTAATATTTTGCAATTTGAATTTAAAGCAGATATTCAAAACTATGTAGTACTTTGCTTGTCGAATAATTACATTTCCAATTTCAATCTAACACAAATTGCATATTTTCTCATTCTGGATTTAATTAAAATCTTCAATTATTTCATTCTTAATGTTATTTCCAAAGACCCTCGAGGTCCTGTCATTTCCAGAAATGCAAATATAAATAGTTATTTGTCTTACTTGGTGGCGTCTTAAAATTCCATTCCATCTCAACGCCCTTTCACATTTCACTATTGTTAACCTGAAGGTATAGTTTTCTCAGATGAGAACAAATATTTCCATTGACATTAAGAGCTTCATATTGTGCCACCTCTTAATGGAAACCGCCTTATATTGTGTACGCATATAGCCTTCGTGTTTTTCTCTACCAGTTTCTTATGAATTCCACGTCTTTTTAAATGTTCAACAAAGTTAATACTTAGGAATATTTATATGCATGTTGTAATGATACTACCTTGTGAGATGTCACGCCTTGTATTTTGTAAACAGGCACGAAGATTTCGAAGGAAATTACTGCCTTCATATTCGGAGTAAATGGTAAGCCACAAGGGGAAGAACGGTCAATGAGGTATGGCTTGGAGCTTAGAAAGTCCCTGTCCGTACATCACAGATATTTCTTCCCCTGTATGTCTTACTCGTATACTATAAATGTAGTATCTATATACCAAACTACACGGCCTTCCAGTAACGTCCATATTCCCTGGCGGGAGAATTTGAAACTTAAAGCGCATCCAGAGTATTCGTGCTCGTGCTCGTAACAGCGGGGTGATTCTGTCCAGCTGTGACAGTGGCTTCAAGTACCCTAATCTGCAAGGTTTTTCGTGATGGGTGTGATCGTTATACAGTACGATTGAGGAAGGTTTAATAATAATGAGTACTGGAGACAGTCGCCTGTTCCTATTTTTTTTTCTGAGATTTTTCGCTTTTACCGATAAAATGCCGGCAGATGATTCATCTTTCTTTCCGACTCTGACAGACTGGCTTAAGTCTCTTTGATATTTCCATGCACACACCTTTCTATTTTGGTGCCAATTTATAACATTTATGGGTACTATCAGATACCACTGCCGATCCCAGTGGCCACGCGTTCTAAGGCATGAGTCTGCGGCCGCTCGCTTGCTGGGATTGTGGGTTCGAATCCGTCCAGGGGTATGGATGTCTATCTCTTGTGAATGTTGTGTGTTGTCAGGTAGAGGTATAAGGGTCGGGCTGATCACTCGTCCAGAGGAGTCTTACCGCGTGTGGTGTGTCTAACTTCTCTAAGTGTGATCGTGAAGCCTCCATAACGAAGATGCCCTGGTCCTCTAGGGGATGTTGCGCCATTATAAAAATCAGGTAACATTTCCTGTCTTTGTACTCATGAACGACATGTAGTACTAGATTAGGCCTATCAGTTTACACCATTACAACTACAAAACGTAAACTAGCCGAAAGAAAGGACAGTAAGATTAAGCTGCGTGAAGATACGAGCCTCAGGGGCCAACTGCAAAATGTCTAAACAGGAGCCTGTCTTGGCGAGCCTTGTATGAAGGATCGCTGAGCCTTTCGAGCCCAGTGCTCCGACTTACCGCCATATTTCGGTTCAGGCTGTCAAAACCGTCCACATTTACGGGGACATAAAATTCGGAACACCAGCCCAAGCACGACTATTCTGGATATTACAATGACAATGTGGGAGCACATACAAATATTAAAATGGGTTAGAGGCCACATATTTCAGCACAAAAACAAAGACAAGTATGTTGAGGTGTACTTACAAACATCAAACGAGTAAATATATTGACTTAATTAGGCCTATATTCAGTGTCTGTCTTTGCATATGGCATCTTAATTCAGCGACTGCAGTCATATATCTTACAGGCCTAAATGCGTTTTCAAAGATAATTCAGAGCTTTGACATTTGAAAAAATTTCATCAGTGAGCTTCTGAAGCCCAAAAAAAAAAAACAAAAAAAGCTGAGTAGGGGCAGACACTTACGCGAAGAGCAAGTTGAATTCGACTTCCCTTGGTGCGTTTAACCATTTCTAATAACGAAACGCATTGCTGGGAGACGGAACGGAAAATTTTAACTAAAATGCGCATTGTGCTTGCGCTAACGGATTTGCCGTCTCGGCTGATGGCCATGACGTGTTCATACTAAGGACTGATGTTACAAATGTAAACATATTGATGGCCATGACGTGTTCATACTAAGGACTGATGTTACAAATGTAAACATATTGATGGCCATGACGTGTTCATACTAAGGACTGATGTTACAAATGTAAACATATTGATGGCCATGACGTGTTCATACTAAGGACTGATGTTACAAATGTAAACATATTGATGGCCATGACGTGTTCATACTAAGGACTGATGTTACAAATGTAAACATATTGATGGCCATGACGTGTTCATACTAAGGACTGATGTTACAAATGTAAACATATTGATAGCCATGACGTGTTCATACTAAGGACTGATGTTACAAATGTAAACATATTGATGGCCATGACGTGTTCATACTAAGGACTGATGTTACAAATGTAAACATATTGATGGCCATGACGTGTTCATACTAAGGACTGATGTTACAAATGTAAACATATTGATGGCCATGACGTGTTCATACTAAGGACTGATGTTACAAATGTAAACATATTGATGGCCATGACGTGTTCATACTAAGGACTGATGTTACAAATGTAAACATATTGATGGCCATGACGTGTTCATACTAAGGACTGATGTTACAAATGTAAACATATTGATAGCCATGACGTGTTCATACTAAGGACTGATGTTACAAATGTAAACATATTGATGGCCATGACGTGTTCATACTAAGGACTGATGTTACAAATGTAAACATATTGATGGCCATGACGTGTTCATACTAAGGACTGATGTTACAAATGTAAACATATTGATAGCCATGACGTGTTCATACTAAGGACTGATGTTACAAATGTAAACATATTGATGGCCATGACGTGTTCATACTAAGGACTGATGTTACAAATGTAAACATATT
This sequence comes from Reticulitermes speratus, assembly GCA_021186555.1. Classification (NCBI taxonomy): domain Eukaryota; kingdom Metazoa; phylum Arthropoda; class Insecta; order Blattodea; family Rhinotermitidae; genus Reticulitermes; species Reticulitermes speratus. The sequence continues at coordinate 29,281,565 of JAJKFL010000003.1, read as the reverse complement.
GATGGCCATGACGTGTTCATACTAAGGACTGATGTTACAAATGTAAACATATTGATGGCCATGACGTGTTCATACTAAGGACTGATGTTACAAATGTAAACATATTGATGGCCATGACGTGTTCATACTAAGGACTGATGTTACAAATGTAAGCACATCCTTTTATGGGACGGGAAGGGGGATCAACCCAGAACTGCTGGGTTGAGTTTGGCAAGGGCCTGTGCTACATGGGGGACCTGGGATTGGGAGGAGTGCGGGCCATGCCCGATCTTTAATGTAACCTGGAATTCGCTTTAGAACTGAGGAAAATCACGGAAAACCTGAGTTAGGTTAGCCGAAAAGTGTCAGACACAGTTTTTTATGTCGACTTTGCCGCCTTTTTACAAATCTAGCAAGGTGTGTTAGTCGCCATATAAAAAACTGTTGGATTGCACGGCCTGCGGTTTCCTGACGTGGTGCGGGCAGCAGACATCCAGATAGAACATGCTGATTCCGGCATAGAACGAAAGGGCTGCTTGTCTGAAGACGAATATTAGATTCACTTCCTACCTCAGAGAGAACACATTTTGCTTCCATTAGAAAAGCCGACAGGTGAATATTACATAGGGAAACAATCGCTGTTAATCGCAAGAATCATAAGGAACACATAAATACACAGAGTGGATAAATTACAGAGATGGATTTGAATGTTAAGACTGGCCGTATGTATAGAATGCAGTCTCGATTCTCCGAGTCCCGATTTTTCGAGGTTCCGTTTCGTCAAAGCAGATGCCCTGTAATGAAGTTCTTTTCCATGCTGGACACAAAATGCAGCTGAACGTCTTATCTCTGTGTTCATACGTGTCTTTCAGGCATTACTGTGCTTCCTGTGCAGCAAAGAAGCGATCACATTTTCAACAGAACCTAGCCTTAAATACTTTTTTGCCTCGCAAATGAGAGGGAAGGTTTTTACTTCTTCACAGTGTCACTTAATAGTGTATGTTACAGTATTACTTTACACTTATGTAATTGCATACATTGATATTATGGTACAATGGTACACATAGTACGTATTTCTACAATGTGTATGTCATAATATATACGTAAGCATATGTTTTAGCTTTGCGGTAATTCGAGCCAAACTCAGTCCCGTTTACCTCGAAATATCGAGAACTAATATACTAGGCTTTGAACGGTTATATATAGTTGTGAAATGTAACTTTAGCACATTTCCGGCCTTATCGCTCTGTTACTTTCTCTAGATTCTTAATTTACTTGGTGACAAGAAATGACAAAGCGTAAAAATCCTTTTGTCTAATTACACGGGAAAACATAAGTCTGAGAGCGAAAGCTTATAAAACTTAAAATGTTTTATCTATTTAAGACCTTCATTTCAAATACTTTCCGCCTACCAAAACATTTAGCTAAGTTTATGTTATTTGTAAAGTACATTTTTCTTGATTACATAAAATCGTGATCCGACAAACGTACACTCTTTATTATTGGCTATTTAATACAGTCTATATAGACTGTATTAAATAGAAAATAATAAAGAGTGTACATTTGTCGGATCACGATTTTATGTTACATTTAGCTAGTTATGCTCGACACTCATGTGAAGTTTCCGTTATATTTGTCTCACTTGAGAAAAAAATTGAAACGTAAATAGAATTTAGTAAAACACTCCCATATCAAATTTATTAATAATCATAATAATAGTAATAATAATAATAATAATCAAGTGGTGTTTATATTTGTTACGTGCGGACATATGGACGGACAGGTAAACATGACGAAGCCAAAACGCTCTGCTTGCAAATTTTTGTTCTGAAAGCGACAAGTACTTTTTGTCAGGCTCAATCAAGCAATAGGTGTATCCATTTATGCAGTCTAACCTCTGTCTTTAATTTGTGTTGGTAGTCTGAACAGTCCAAACATATCCACTTCCACAGCGTACTTCAGCCTTTAGCTTGCACTGATTTCCCACCCGAATTTTACAATACATTATACGGACATACACACATATTTATTGATGACTTGTCGTGGTTGATAGCTGATTAATTTCCATATTTTATGTGCGGAATCACTACCGATAATAAAGTTGATATCATTGATGCGTATATGAGTGTGTCAGCGGAATATTCGTCACGTGTTCAAAAACGTTTTTAGTCGTACAGAAATGTCGTTGGTGGCTCATAAAAGCCAGTTAAAACTTGATCATTGTGTTTATATTGTGATAAGAACAAAGCTTTGCTGGTGATTGTGGAAAGTGGAGGTTTCATAGAATCCAGTGCGTATTTACCAGCCTTTGATTTAGCATATGAAAGACCGTGGAACATTTTCCATTATGTTAAAAAATTGTCAGATTTCTCCCACATGTGCAATGTAAGTAGTATAAATATTTCCCTCCTCATAATTCATATTTATCTTCCTGTAACATTCGACAATATTATTCAATCATAATTGAAAATGACACCAAAAATAACTTAGGAAAAAGTTTGTAACTTTTTAGGCGCGTTCACAAAATTGCGAAAAAAGACTATCAGCTTCGTCATGTCTGTCCGTCTGCCCGCATTGAAGAATCGGCTTCCACTGAAAAGATTTTTCTGAAATTTGATATTCGAGCATTGTTCGAAAAACTATCGTGAAAATTTAGGTTTTATTAAAATCTGACAAGAATAAAGGGCATTTTGCATGAAGACGTATGTACATTTTTGACAGTATCTCGCTGAATTATTCTTAGAATGACAAATGTTTCGGACGAAAGTTGTAGAGAAAATCAAAACACACGTTTTATATTCAATAAATTATTTTTAGGAAAATCTGCCCTTTATGAGATAATGTGGAAATATATGGTAGAGCTAGACAGGACACAGGTGAAAACAGAATACGGCGCAGAAAAGATGCAAGAATACAGACACACTCAGAATATGTAATTATTGTTGCTTTTTCACGGCAACAATGGTCACTCGAAAGCGCCTCAATGTTAGGTTGTACTTACATTGCCTGTCTTGTTGATATTTAAGATTAATGTGTCTATTACCTCAGAAATATTTTATCTGTTGAAATCATTCCAAATTAAGGTTCTAGTTTAAGGAAATTTTAGTCCTGACCTTTAAGACGTAAACTTACAATTTCGATGTTCTTCTTAAATCAGATTACGAGACATTGCTTGAGGTTAAGGATTATAAGCACGCATATTGACAGCACTATCTGCAATAGTACAGCCAAGCCAAGAGCACACATATTTAATTTAAAACCATTAATCCTGATGATAAAATTTTATACTTATATTTTTTATGGACAAATTGAAATTGATTTCTTCGAAATCTCTACCACTGTCCATAATAAATAGCGCGGCTGTCACATGTGGCAGCAACATCACAAACGAGTGTCCACAGCTCCTCATTAATTTGAAGGCACAGTGCTTTTTACAGTATGAGGTTGTCTATGACCCGACTAATCCCGTTTTAATTAAATTACAAATATTTATAAACATTTGTATAACAATATTATTACTGTGTTTATTCCCACACTCGCAATTTTTAATTTCATAACATTAATAAAATCAACGTGGTAGCGTGTGAATTTGTGACTTGGAAGCGACACAGTTGACTCTAGAATTCCGGTGTGGTCTCAGATTTTCGGCAAGTATGCTAATATGAACGGCTGTTGGAGAGAAAAATATTAATCTGCATTTAGCTTTCCTTTTGGTGAAGACGATTAACGAACGCAAGGATTTAGAGGGTAGAACATAAATGTGCTTAAAAATTCTGTATGAGGTAGACTTTTATATATGCCTATCTTTTAAAAACTGGCGATGGTACAAACATTGGAAGTGAAATGAAGAAAATTAAACGTATCTCTTACATGTAGAACTTGAAATTACGTTGACTAAAGAAAGTATCGCCGATCTTAGTGGCCGCGCGGTCCAAGGCGTGGGTCTACGGCCGCTCGCTTGCTGGGACTGTGGGTTTGAATCCCGCCAGGGGAATGGATGTCTTTCTCTTGTGAGTGTTGTGTGTTGTCAGGTAGAGGTCTCTGCGACGGGCTGGTCACTCGTCCAGAGGAGTCCTACTGAGTGTGGTGTGTCTAAAGTGTGTGATCGTGAAACCTCGAAAAATGAGGAGGCCTAGGCCACCTAGGGGCTGTCGAGCCATAGGAGAAAAAAAAATCGTTTAACAATAGTTACTAATTTATATTTTTAGCGCACAGATGAAAAACATTCAGCGCAGCTGGAAGAAGTGCATTATGAAATATAAAGACAAATATATGACTCATCGTGTTAAAAAGCCTAGAGATAACAGGTATAAATGCAGTAAAGAAGACATAGGTTAGAGGACATACGCGTGACACTCATTGGACTCGAGCGATCTCCCGCTTAAGGGCCGTCGTACTTGTGCGTAATTCATCTAGTGGCCATTCTTTATGGACCTGCCACAGTAGATTGTTAACCGTCCCGTACGTGGCTCCCTGATTTACACGCACTAACACAATATTGCGCCTCGGCAGGTCACCATCTATCAGGAAACTCATTTCCGTCCTTTCCCTGCCGCCCGAGGCTATGACCACCAATCCCACCACACAGACTGCTGTATTACGTAGACCAGCTCACAGTACAACAAACGGAACGAAACAGAGACGAGAGGAAGTGCCACTCCCATTTGTTACATGAATATCTTCGTATTAAAAAAAGACGATGCAGGTCGGCAAGGTATTGTATAAACAATTGTATTGTATTGTAAAATTGTATTGTATATTGCATAAACAACACATTCGCCCTCCCCCCCCAAAAAGTAAAGGAAAACAAGAGGGCAAAATTCAAAATAAATATATTGTTTGTAGGTCGAGTGCATACTAGCACAAACCAAAGCAAAATTACACTCACGGAACCCGTTGGAATGCTATCAGAACGATTTTTTTTTTTTTTTGCTTCACTTCCTTTTGGTGAGGTGCAGGTTGCGTTTGACTGTTACGTGGCGAAAAACAAGCTAGGCACGCTGGTTGCGGGAAGATTGTGCTTCGTCAGTCGATGGCAGAAGCCGACATTGTTGTAGGGACCCGATTATTCAAATCATCTGCTGAACGATAATTTACGGAAGGGTTTGAAATATTAGAAATATTTACAGTGTAAATTATAGCTTTTAATAATTAGGTAATTGAGACTAACTGAAAAGGTAAATGTAAACATGTTCTTCTTCACACCCTGAAGGAATAAAAGGTTAAATGTAAATGGAGAAACCAGGTGAAGAAAGCAGAACTGAGGCTTAGGGAAGACCGAGAGCTAGCCTGTAAGCACGTAGATTCGATAGACCATAAATTACATGGATGAGAATAGAATCCTTCAAAACATAATAAATAGTACAGATAAAGTGTAGTAATTAGCAGTACATAGGATGTGCACTGGCATAAACCTAGTGTTAACGGTCACATCCGAAGAAACGTATTTGTAACTTCGTAAAGGATTAGAGATATAGCTCCACGCATTGTCAACCTCGGCACTAGATGGAGGTGTGTGGTCAGCTCTATGCACACTCCGCCTTACCTCCAGAGAGAAGGTCCTGTGACCAATTGAATAAGAGGTTGATTTGGCTCCAGAGCAAACCTCTCGTCTCACTAGTATCCCAGTTCTCCAGCTCACAATATACTCACTGTACCGACAGCTCTATCCCGATTCCCATCGAAAATTTCACGTATTTCAAGATTAATTTTTCAAGAAAGGAAAACAAATTTTACGTTAGAGGTGACAGAAGCATCTGACGGTATTGAGGAAAGATAATTTTCTGTTTTTCAAAAATTATAAGCCTTCCTCTAAATTAAACTTGATAATTTCTACAAAGAATATATTTGATTAACAGGTAGGTAAAGGAATGTAAAGGAATCACATGTTGCAATTTTATCAGCATCTGAATAAACTCTTAGTAAAATACTCTGTAGTATTCTTCCAATTTCATCTTCATCACAAAAGAGTCACAAAATCATCTGGCGTATTACTCTTTACGATTTCATTCGGTAAAACTTTTTCTAGCATGCGCCAGCAACGAAAATTCAGTCTGTTTCTTTTCCGTTCGTTGTAGTACTATTCAGTGTCCTTGCAAACCTGCGCCAAATCTATTTCAGTAACAGAAACATATTTGGTAGCAAGTCCGTACTGACAAAAGAGAAAGATTACTTCCTATGTGTTGGTCTACTTCCTTAACACGAGTGCATATACGCATGCTTTGTAGACATTTTCACTAATCCGTTATTCCAGTTTCACAGCAAAGACTGTCCACTATCCATGTATAACCGTTTGTTAACAGATAATCGGTAAAAGCTGCCTGCGCAGAAATGAATTCTGTCCTTCGCAACTAACTAATTAACTCCATGGAGCAGAGTCTTTCTTGAGAAGCTAACAGGTCATCAGCTAGTCAAGAAATTCCTCGCGTTTTATGGAACCCGAAGGTTCATTACCGCATTCACAACAGCCCGCCGCCTGTCCCTATCCTGAACCATATCAATCCAGTCCACGCCCTTCCATCCCACTTCTTGAAGATCTATTTTAATATTATCCTCCCATCTACGCCTGGGTCTTCCAAGTGGTCTCCTTCCCTCAGGTCTCCCCACTAAAATTCTGTATGCACCTTTCCCCTCCCCCATACGTGCTACATGCTCCGCCGACCTCATTCTTCTTGATTTGATCACCCGAATAATATTTGGTGATGGGTACAGATCAATAAGTTTCTTGTTTTATAGTCTTCTCCACTCCCCTGTTACCTTGTCCCTCTTAGGCCCAAATATCATCCTCAACACCCTATTCTCGAACACCCTCAGCCTATGTTCCTCCCTCAGTGTGAGAAACCAAGTTTCACGTCCATACAAAACAACAGGCAAAATTATAGTTCTATATATCTTAATCTTTGTATTTTTGGATAGCAAACTGGAAGACAGAAGATCCTGCACCGAAAGATAACAAGCCTTCCCTGACTTCAATCTCCTCTTAATTTCTTCCTGAATGGAATTTCGATTCATTAGGGCTGTTCCCAAATTTGAACTGTTCCACCCTTTCAAACGATTTATTATCTAACTTTATGTTGTGATTTTGTCCCGCAGTCTGATTGCAAGACATGACCATGTACTTAGTTTTCTCAGCATTTACTTCTAGACCAATCTCCTTACCAGCGACTATTAAGCTTCTGTGTTTTTCTTTGTAGCATGTACGCTTCCGCCCAATATATTAACATTATCAGCATAAACTAAAAGATGATGTGTACGATTTAATTTCAAACCCTCCTGGTTTGCCTGAACCCTCCTAATGGCACATTCCAAAGCAAAGTTGAAAAGCAATGGCGATAAAGTATCTCCTTGTTTCAAACCATTCGTAATAGGAAATGTGTCAGACAAATGTTTGCCTACCTGGACTCTGCTATAGGTTTCATTTAGACACATTTTTACTAGCCTTACTAGTTTCATATGGATACCAAATTGAATGAGAATATTATACAAAACCTCCATCCTAACTGAATCATAGGCTTTCTTGAAGTCTATAAATAGCTGATGCACTGCCTCATTGTATTCCCATTTTTACTCGAGTATTTGACAAATGCAGAGTATATGATCAGTAGTCGATCTGTTACGTCTAAATCCATACTGATGATCTCCTATAATTTCCTCTGCATATGGAGTTAACCTTGACAGAAGGATGTTGGATAGAATTTTGTATGTGGTTGACAAAACTGATATGCCTCGATAATTACTGCAGTCTGTTTTATCACCCTTCTTATACTCGTAAATAGGTACAATGATTGACTCCTTCCAGTGCTCAAGCAATTCCTCTTTATTCCAAATAGAATTAATAAGTTTATGGATCTCAGAACCAATTGTCCTACCTCCTGCTTTAATCAGTTCTGCTGGAATTTGATCAATACCTGGGGATTTGTGCCTTTTTAACTTTTCAATAGCCATCTCAAACTCAGAGTCACTGGGCTCAGGCACCAGTGGCTCTGCTGTATGTATTTCAGTCTGCCTAACATCATTAATCCCATGTACATTCAAGAGCTGAAAGAAATAATTCCTCCACCTACCCAAAATACTGTGGGAGTCTGCAACCAGATCACCCTTCACATACTTTACTACATTATTTTTAGGCTGGTAACCCTTCTTAAAGTCATTGATGCCCCTATACAAGTCTCTGATATTCTTGTTCTTGCTGTTTGTTTCAAGTTCATTAATTTTAGCTTTCAGATATTTCTTCTTTTTTTCCTGAAATATCTACTAGCTTCACGTCTTACATTGTTCAGATTATCTGCATTACTTTGGTTTGTATTCTGTAATCACTGTATTTTAGCCTGCTTACTTTGTTCTAAAAATTTTGAACATTCTTCTTCAAACCATGGTTTATGCTGCTTCCTTTCGTACATCCTTAGACTCTCTTTAGCTGTGATCTTTAATGTTTTACTAAGCCCTATTCATGTCCTCACTAACATTTAAGTTCTGCAAAGCTGCAAACCTGTTTGAGATCTTTATCTGATACTGTTTCCTAACCTCTAGTTCACTTAGCTTCTGAGATTAAATCTCTCCGCATCAAAGTTCTGTGATGCTTGTTTAATTACCGCCAGTCTTTCCCTAACTTTTGCAACCACCAGATAGTGATCAGTATCACAGCCAGCTCCCCTGAAAAATCGCATATCGGGTATAGTTGAATGTCATCTCCTATCTATCAATACGTGATCGATCTGAATATGAGTCTTCCCATCAGGAGAGGTCCAGGTGTATTTATGAATACTTCGGTGCGAGAACGTCGTGCTCTTAACAACCAGATTTTTTGATGTGGCAAAGTTTACACCATTATCATTACTATCCTCATGTAAACTCTCATTCGCGATCGTCGGTTTGGAAGTATCCTCCCACCCCAATTTTGCATCAAAATCTCCTAACAGAATTTTCGTATGGTACTTAGGAAAATAGGGTGCGCGGTAGCGCAGTTGGTTGAGGCACTAAGCTACAAACCGGAACGTCGCGGGTTCGATTCCCGATGGTGTCATTGGAATTTTTCCTTGACATAATCGTTTCGGCCGCACTATGGCCCTAGGGTCGACTCAGCCTCTAACAGAAATGAGTACCAGGAATATTTCCTGGGGGGTAATAGCGGCCGGTGCATAGGGCTGACAACCTTACCACCTTCATGTGCCGATTGTCTAGAAATCTGGGAGCCTCAACCTCCTGGAACCCTAAGGGCCTATCCAGGCCTGTAATGGGATTGCATTACCTTTTGCTTTTTTACTTGGGAAAATGATCAAAAACCTGTTCTAATTCCTCACAGAAACTGTCCTTTGAGTCATCACCTTTCTTCTCAGTTGGTGCATGCACATTCAGAACAATTATATTACACCAGCGACTTCTCAGCACCATATATGACATCCTATCACTAACAAACTCTACTATCTTAATTGCTGATACTATTCTCTGGTGTACAAGAAAACCTGTTCCCAATTATCCCCTGCTCTTACAGTGCCTACTTTATCCCACCTAACCTCCTGTACACCCACTAAATCTAATTTATACCTCTCTAATTACCTGGTCACTCTCATATGTGACCCTGATCTATACAGGCTCCTCACGTTCCATGTTCCAAATCTCATATTCATTTTCCTTTGCTTAAGTTGTAACAAAGAACCATTCCAGATCCGAGGCTTTGTCAAATGTTGCGTAACATGGTAATTTTGTACGGTGAGGAGTTGTTAGCATCTCGCCCAACCCCCAAGCTGGAGGACAACCCCTTGTCGGCTGTCCACGACTGCTTATTCAATGTATTCGCAGCTACTCTCCATATCCGGAGGCCGTTCCTCCATCCGCAACCTGAGGGCGCGCCATGCCGTGGTGACAGGTACACCACTTGTCATGAGTCCTTCGCAACTATAGTTACAAAACAACCAGCCTTAATCCTTTTGTATAAAACCATAAAGCGTATAGCAAATTCAAGTCTGTTCTGGATCCTGAAGAGCAGAAAGTTCCTTTCCAAAGCTCAGTGCAGATTTCATCACGATGGATTTAATATTCACTAGAAATGAACCGGGAGCATTATACTCAGCAGTCTTTTATCTTAGTAGAACAATTGATGCTGTTTTTAGAAACAGGAAACAAATGGAACACAAGGTGGGGATAAGGTATTTTATGAAATCTCCACTGGTGAAGATTTAATGGTTTGTTTTCCACTACTTCTGTCTTTCTCTTTTTAGCAATGTCTTGTCTGCACATCATTTTAAAAGAAACTGGAGTGCAGGAACCAATTTTAAGAGCGGATTTGTTTGCAGGCATGCAGTTGGGCCGTACCTGTTGACATCTCTCTACGTTGAGGTTTTCGATACTTCCGAGTTACACATGCAACATAACGCCTGCTGCAATTTGCAATAAACCACGTTACACTTGGCCCTGGATTAAGTGTTCCTATTTTGAACAACACAGACTCCGTGTGTGTGCACTCTGCTCTTTTGCGGGTTTCACATCCTTACCCTCAGTCTGTTCCTTAACAACAGCAAGTTTCCTTCCTCCTATATCTTTCAGGTTTCTAGGGAGCCTTCTTGACGGAAGGCTCTCTTTGACATCTCAGCTGAATGAGAACCCGCCTTAAGTACAAAAGGTCACTTTTAAAAATGTAACGTTTTATGTGGCAGGTCTTGAGATGTTATTCCAAATTTGTCGTCTCATGATACACTATAAGATAAGAGTAGGGCAGCTTCGTCTGTATCCCCGCAGTTCATTCCAAACTGTATGTTAAAGACCCTGTCCAAATACTGGGTCTGTGGCGCCTTCTGCTTCAGTCACCTTGATGGTCTACAGGTTACGTGTAATTCGCTGAACCTTCAATTTTTTTTAGCAGCAGTCTTCTTTGCTTGTATGAATTGAAGTCGGCAACACTGCCTCAGAACTCCACTACGGCAAGGTTTTTCATTCTACCAATAGAAACGTCTGAGCCTTTCTACTTATGGGACTCGCTTGTTGCGTTATTTAACCTTCGCTTAATTTTGTATTAAACCTGGCAACTTTGAGTTTTCTGATAAGTGAGAAACTGTGCTACACGGTCACTTTTCAAGTGTCGATGTATTGTACTTTATTTTCTGAAGAATAAGTGCTTTCCTGCCTTGTGAAGGACAATAACCTTTTGTACCCCCATACTTTATGCAAAACATTTTTTTACATGGTGAAGGGCCCCGTAGCAGATGCTACGGACGCACCAAGCCTTAAGGCTTTTTGTGCAACCCTGTGATGAAGATGAGCAGTTTTTTACCAAGTTTTACAAGTAATGGAGCACCAGTGGAATGTAACTGACAGGGGAAAACCGACAACTCGGAGAAAAACCTGTCCCAGTGCCACTTTGTCCACCACAAACCCCACATGGACTGACCCAGGATCGAACCCGGGCCTCCGCAGTGGTACTTTATGCAATATAAGGGGCCCGTCTCTTCATATGCAGGCAACCTCAGCAGATGCACTTTGTTTCACCAACCACGCGTGTAGCAGCATGTGAAGGCTCAACAGTTCATGCAGTATTTATAAAGATTCTGCAACATGTGTTACGTCTGTGTAGGACAGAGTAGTGGACTTTCTTTCGCTGGGTATCGGATCATATGAGCCTGACCGAAAGTAAGAGGGCTAATATAGTTGAGTGGGAATTTGTCATGTGATTGTGCTGTAAGCAAAGATTTTCCCACCGTTATAATTACCGCTCTCTTTTTTCCGGCAATAAGAATGCATCCATAAACATGTCTGTAAATTGAGAGCTCAAAAGCATCCACGCAGGTGCGGCAATCCTCCGGTTCTATAAGGAGGGATAAGTTTATTTTCTCACTGTTTCCATTTGGTCACACTCACTTTAAACATGGATACTTTGACATCCTCCGGGGAACCCCTTAGTATCCAACGCAGTCTGAAGTAATGTCCGCTTTATAATCAGGAAAGACAAAGGTTGTTACACCTCAAAGGCAATTTGCGCAGCGGGTCGGTGCTTATTACCCTAGCATGTCTGAGGTTTTGGCAAATTTTGAATAAAGCAGTGTTCTCTGAGTTTGTTTAAATAATCCTTCTTAAAAATAAATTCGCAAATTTATGAGAAGACAGTGCTCCGTGCAGTGTGTGAGTGTATTTCCATTCCAAATTTTTAAACAAGTGATGGCCCGTTACGAAGCTTTGTATGAAGATTGTACCACTGTGTGCCACTGTAATAGGGTATTTCAATTCATACACTGAGTAATAACAATACGCTGGACGTGCAAACGTGTGAGGTGGGATCGACAATGTTACCATTCTGTTTTTGGTCCTGTAATGATGCACGGTAATACAAATAGATATTGAAAAAAAGGACAATTTTAAGATAATATTTTCGCAAAATAAGGCTAAAATTATTGGGGTTATGCCAGCGTATACTTTAGTCTTTGGTTTGTAGCAATAAAAATAAATAATTGGAGTTGTGCGTGTTAGGTTTGGTAAACACATGTGTCAGTAACATACTTACACAGAGTGTAGAAAATATTAATTTTAAGTTAATTACAAACACCGTTACGGTACAAGTCTTTGACCTTACAGCCGACAAATACAACTTGCATATTAATGTGTACTTACGTAATGTGTTTTATATAAACATAAAATAACACAAAAAATAATACAGAACCAGACACAACATCAATAGAACTTTTGGCTATATGAGTTCTGTTCGGAATTTTTTGCAAATTTTCAGCCTTAATAGAATGTTTTTACGGAAAGCGAGGTTTGTTTTATTTAACGACGCTGGAAATTTTAAGGATTACACAGAATCTGTGGATGATTAATAAAATATGATTACGGATTATTGGTTGAATGATAATAACAGAGGAAAACCGAAGTGCTTGAAAGTAACCTATCCCACTTGCAATTTGCCCGAAGCAAATTTCACGTGGACTGACAGGGATTAAAAAAAAAAAAAAAAAGGGCCTTCACAGTGAGATGCCTGAGAAGACCCGCCCGAGATATAGCATGATATATTTCTTGTAAATTTGTCTTTTTTTGGTATTGTAGGGCGTCGGTGTCAGTCCCCTTTACAATGTAACATTTTATGAATTGTTGAGGCCATGTTATTTTAACGCGTTATCCATTTCTTCCTACAAGAACCCTCAGACCCCTTTAAAATATGACGTATAGAAAATTTATCTTACTTTTTCATGGGTTTTACAATTGGTATTTTACTTTTTATACAGTGCATAGAGCCTTAGATTCTGACGTGCTTACACTGCCTCCTCCCCCACTTCCGACAGGTAAGGGAACAACCACGTGTTATGTTGGCAACAATCAGATTGTACGAATATTAAGAGAGAAACTTAAACGGAAATGGAGTCCTAGAAAATGGCTAGATTTACATTCTGGACAGGCCACTTGCTTAAATTACAGAGGAACATGTTTCTTCCTGTCACAGTCGTGCGGATGTCATAAACTGAATGAAAGAAGGTTTCATTCTCTTTTCATAGCACTTCTTTTTACCGTGAGTGAACGTTTTTCAAATTGTACTAAAAAGAACTGTATTTCTGCATTACAGTCTCTTCACATCGCAGAAACATAACTCAGAAATGCCTTTGTCATTATGACATTGGACTGGAATATTTCACAAAGCATGAATAATTCTTTGGGCTTTGCGTCTCCACGATTTATTATAGCCATTTTCAAAACTTTTTCACTTTATAGCCCCTGTAGTGGGGTGATCTTTCCCGTACTGGGGAAAAGTTGAGGCGATTATTCCAACTAGGGGATTTCAAGGTATGAGAGCAGCCCTGAATAATCTGTATGGGTGCTAGAGAGAGTGAGAGAGATATGTTTCTTGCCCAGGATAAGGCAGCTTTCATTTAGGTCAGGGGAAAAGAACCTACAGCACTTTGCTTCATGCTTCTCCTCGGCAACACTTTCAAAAACGAATCTGTCGAATAAAGATTTCGCTCAAGAATGACTCTTGAACATTTGCATCGGTATTTACCCATATCTGTCACCAACTTTCCAAACATTATCAACTTTCTTGCTGCTAAAATTCAGCAGCAATCCTAATATTACGGTGGAATGCCAAGATTCATATTGTATTAATACTCGTATGTGATTGTTTTCGAAGAATCGAAGCTAAATTTTTTAACTCCTTAAAGAGAAAAAGGTGAAAGTACTTTTCTATCCCATGCTCTCCTATTTCTAAAAATAGCTTTGGTTTCTGGAAGGTTCCATGTCTTCGCCTGTTTGTCCTTCTGGTAAGAGCAACATATGGAAGAATATGAGTACGGAGCATTGGTGAACTTATCCTGACAGGAGAAAACAGAAATATTCTGACGAAAACCTACCACAGTGCTACTTTGTCCACCACAAGCTCATATGGACTAACGTGGGATCGAATCTGGGTCTCCGCGGTGAAAGGACGGCAACTAACTGCCTGAACCATAACGGGCCTTTAAAGATGAAAATTAACCTGAATTATATTTAACGATTCAGGTCGTACCGAACAGTAAACACACTCCATCTCACTTATAGGGACCAATCAGTGAATGTTGCGTAGGGGAACAATCTCGCTTTCTTCTGAGATCCATACAAAATATATTAATAAAAGAGGTCCTCTCTCTTCTGCGATGTTAGGCAGCGTAGGTTGGTAGTTAGTTACCGACGTTTTGGGACAATCTATCGGTCTCATAATCAAGGGTCAAGCCGTCCAAAAAGAAATCTTCTTACACGGAAGCGGAAGACTGAAATCACGTATATTAATAAACTATGTGGGCATAACGTAGAACTTCTTATGTTAAGCGTGTTGGTATATGAAGTAACCATTAAGCTTTGAAGGATTAAATATATTAAAAATCTTCAAAACTTTGAAAAAGTTAAAAATAAAATACTAACGAAGTTGCAACTGAATTAGTTGTAAGATACATAAGGCCTTTTAATACAGAAAGAACAAATTGAACCATAAAACAGTTCAGTAATTCTGCTGCTTTCAGTTAAATATAAAACCTACGTGGCCCACTTTTATTGCAATTTTTGACAGTAAGGTCTGCTCTTACAAAAGGATTACCGACCCCTGATGGAGGCTAAACGACAGCAACATAATGAAATGCAAAGCGCTTCGAGCGCCTCGCTACAGTTCACATAACCTCATTTCAAAAGCAAAGAAAGTTAAATTAAAATTGCCTACTAATGTCTCAAAGGCAATTACAAATTAAACTGAGTGAAAAAGGAGCAAATATTTGTAAAGCCATATCTCGGCAACTACCAGATCTGCAGTAGGCAATGCAACATATTTATTTAAATATTTATGGCAAATCCCTAAGAAGAGAAGTGGATATTTGCAACAATAGAATGGACATGTTTCCGAGATGTAAATTTGAGTGCTTTGCATTCATTACTGGCTTTGATAGTTACTTTACACTGCATACTGCAATGAAGCAGTATCCTCAGTATTTTTCACCCACACAATTTACCGAAATTTTAGCCAGTTGCTGACAATTTTCTATACAAACAACTAACTATATTTTCTCCTGCTAGTTTAGTGTAGCCACAAGTTCTATATGTTCATAAAATATTCTACCATAAGTTTTTAAAATTAAAATATATTATATACACGTCTTTGGAATTTTGTATTCAAAAGAAAATCGGTGAAATCAAGTGGATATAAAGTTTTCATTTTAAAATATAGCCTATAATAAATAGTATAGACAAATCGTAGTCATTAGCGATAAGGTGGATATGTACTGGCAAAAACGTGGTGTTACCAGGCACATCCAAAGCAATGTATTTGAAAGTCAACTAATAAATTGTTAATAAAGGCTTATTAGCCAAAATTGCACTATTAAAGTAGATTGTCACTTAAAATCACTTAAAATACCCTACATATGTGTGATTTTAAGTGACAATCTACTTTAATAGTGCAACTGTTGGTTAGTAAGTGTTTATTAATACCACAATGCACGGTGAACAAAGAGTAAAGTTAATAAATTGTTAATATTAAATTAGAAGAATAACAATACAACGGCCGCATAAATATAATAGGAGGGCCCTAGCGGCTCGCTGGCCGTGTGTGTTGCAGATCCCTGCTGCAGACAGTTTGGAGTTACAGGCGTGTTACTATGCATTTCACGTCTCCATCATGCGTGTTAGGTGGTGCTTGCCCCCATTCGCAATCACTCTGAATTAATTATTCTAACAGTGTTAGGTGGAGACTACAAATTATAAAGTAGCATATTATGCAGCCATATTCCCTCTTTCTGTTAATTCTTACTCAATACTCCTCCTCATGGAACTCCGAAATTTTGCTGGTAGTAGCTAACTATCGTAGGATAATATGTAGGTCTTTGATTCCTACTGTTACGAACATTGATTAGGGTTTACCTTTAGTTTTACCAAATATTGTGCAAGTTTTATTCAGTCTGATGTGACAAGTGTATTGGACAAACAAATCATAATCTGTACACTTTACAGGCTATCCTACAGGCGGGCGCCTTAATATTATTAACAACGGGGGATATTTGCGTTATGAATCTTCAGCAATACGTTTAATCGGGGAGCTGATGGATTAATATGTAAAATGTCGCGTCTTTCTTCTTAATCGATGATAATTGTGCTCCGATCAATGATCTGTATTTGTTTGTGCATTATGTCACTGGGATCTATCTTAAATTTCAAAAAGTGTTTCCCCTTAAATAAGGAAGTTAAATTATAATTCAGTTGATTTGTGTCAGTTACGACGATAGTCTTGCTTTTATCGACCTTACAGACCATCACCTAACAGGCTTCTAATTTTTGTCTAAGTCTGTTATCGATACGTGTTTCTTCTCAAGTAACATTTTAATAATTTGCTGTATTTTTGTTTCATCTAGGTGTCTGTAAGAATCCTATTGTTAGAGTTCTAAATGCTTAATTAAATTTTCTGTTTCAATTACATGATCTTTTTTGCGACTGTAGATGTTTTTCAAGACTAAAGCTATAGCCTCTCTCTAATATACTCGTATGTAATTCTGCTGCGGTGGACATTTTTACTTGTGAATGAGAATTAATCCTACTTGTTTTACTAGATCATCTGTGAATATATGCATGCTGCTGCTTGCTGGTTTTACGTCGAGTTTTTATTGGGTTTATTAGAGTCATGCATTCGTAAAAACGGGTAAACTTTAAAGATGTCACTGTCCACGCCATGAAAATATTTACCTGAACGTAATTGGGGTGTGAATTGGGTTTTTTTGCGCATATTTTTACACGATGTAGCGAAATTGCTTTTGTCTTGTGCTTTCGTAGGTGTGACGTAATCGTAGCCGTTTGCCCTGTTGTACGTAGAGGTTAATTAGTCAGAATTTCCCCAAGATGCAATTGTTTGTGTGGAGAGAGAGAGAGAGGGAGGGAGATAAAAACAGATAAAGAAAGAACGAGGTAGTGAGAGACTACGAATAAATCACAAGAGAAGGAATAAAAAATTTAGGAAGCTGCAGCTTACGAGGCGGTGCTACGTCTTCTGTCTTTCGAAACAGGTTACGTTTGCACAAGGTAAAACGTTGGGACGTTAGGAAGGCGAAATTACCGGAATTAAGAATGGCGTTCAACAAGTAAGGTTTTCTCCATCATAAAAATTAAATAAGGAGATATTAAATGTGAAAAGTAGATCATTTATTCCATTGAAGGAACATTATTTTTTAACATATTCCCGTGAAAACCGATGTATTTCTTCCACCTTGGAAAGTGTTTACCAACAGAGCTCTTAAGTTTGAAAACAGACGGTTTGTGTATGATTCCAATTGACAACCCCAAAGCAGCGAATAAATCTCGAATACTGCAGGTCTTAGAAGATCAGTACTTTCACATGTCATACGTTCACATGTCGTTGATGTGTTGGGCCGACCGTTGCGATCATCACCATGGACATCATTTCGATCACCGTGTAATTCCCTGAAACATTTTTCAGCCAATTTCCATCATTTTTAACTCTCTTTACATCGTAGATTGACGCTGAAATCAATCTCAGAAGAATATTTCGTCCATAAAATTCGAATCACACTATAAATTTCTTCGCTGGACCAAGTTTCCAAGTTATCATTGGATATTTACTTATCGCACGAGTAGCTTCTCAGTAACGGATTCTTTCAGTTTCTCTTTCATATTACACCTACTACAAATGCTACGCCCTATCAAAGAAATAAAACTCTTCACTAACGTAAAAGTTACAGGCTAGGTAATCTGAATTATTGAGAGTGCCTCCTAGATTATTTTGGGTAAGCTATAGCAGAAGAAGAAATTTGTTAGTTACTCTATTAGGGTTGGATTTTGAGATTAGTCTTTGAAGGGCCACATTATGGAAGACTTTTGACGTTAATATTAGGATAATTTGGAGCCGGAGTAGCTCATTGGTTATATATTGAGTAAACAAACGGCAGTACGAACAAGAAGCGGACTTTCGATCCCGATAGGGGCATGAGTTTTTTCTCTTCTCAAAAGATTCAAAACTATCTGACGTGTATCCAGTCTCCTTAACAGTGAGTATCGGAGTAAAAGTTGACTAGGGGGTAAAGCTCGCCACTCACCTTCGTCTAATGCCGAGGATAAGAAGGCGTGGAGCTAGAACTGCACTCCTTCATAAGACTCCATGTTGTGTACAGCGAACATTTTGCCTTACTGTGAGGATGCATGAGACGCATGCAGTGCAAAGTACGAGTACCAAAACAGTATTTGCCTCAGAACTGAAGAAAATCACTGAGAAGCATCGAGTTGGTCTATCGAAGGAGCTTCTAGTTTCATACTGACTACTTATACAGCAAACTCGCAATTGCACAAACCATGTGTATGCATTTCCTTTGATTTGTGTTACAGAGGTTTTTCCTTATGTATTTCTTCGGAGGAGTAACGAAGAGTTAGAAGATAGAACCTAGACAGGTTTTGAGTATTTCAAGACCTTGTTGCTCTTTCAAGTACGAAGCATCCTCTATCATGGATCGATAATGTCTTCTTGCTGCTCTTTCTCGGTTCTGCAGAACCTCTGTTCTAAGGGACTTTAAAGCACGAATTTTATGTAAATATTATTTAAAAATTTGGTTCCTTCACCTAATTAAATATTAACACTCGCCACTACAAAGCCCAACCACTTTGTGCTGTATAAAATTCGAGTAAAAACACCATTTGATCTAAGAATCATACTTCGCGGGTAAAACGCGGACTTATTTGACATTGAGCTACGTGGTACCTAAATTGCCACTAAGTTTAGAGGACTGAGTTTATTAAAAGAGGAGTTAAAGTGAAATAATTCTAGTTACAGAGACTGCACATAAGAAAAAACTATTATCTAGTAGAATCTGAAATCATGTCTTATTCATTGTCTTTTTAATTCTTAACAGTACATGTCATCTGCATTACATGTAGACTTACGCCACAATCGATCGTGATATTTTGTTTCTGAACACACTCGAAATATATTGAAAAAAGTAAGTTTGAACTTTCTTGTTCTTCTTCTCTTCTGGGGTTTGTGGAAGTCCTCCGAAAGTTCGGTAATATGGTCTATTGCCACAAGTTAAAAAAACCCGGACGATTATCAAAATTGACTTTAATGATATGTGGACAGAAAGTATTCAGCTATGTCTCATGGACTTTATACAGACGTAAATTTAGGTGGTCGAGTTACTGGTACACATGCTGGTTTCAAAGTAGAGCTCCAGGGGACAGGAATTTACCGAAATGGCTTATCTTCGGAGTGCATATTTAAAAATAAAAATCTTTCAAGTGGTTTTATAAACCAGTTCACATTCCATGATAGTCGGAATAACAACTACACTAATATCACCTGCGGGTTATTTTGTGGATTTCCAGTTACGTTCAGTTAATGGAATTTTTAAAAGTTGTAACTTGTTTATCAGCTAATGGGACCATTAAGTGACATTATAACGCTTCTTTCACGTGTTTTCCGTTACTTTTAAAGACTCGGTTGCATAAAAGTTCGTAAGTTATTCATCGGTTAATGGATTCACTGACCATAATGTTTACCCACCCTTAGAAGAACCGATCAGATGTACAGCGCATCGAGTTTCGGCTGCCTCTAAAAAAAACTACACTTTAGGAATTAAAGACTAACATAATTTAATTTGTTGCACGATTAAGAGGGTAGTCGAAGTTCCAAAGAACATGTGGTGTAATAAAACAATAATATTGACTCTTCTTTTTTTTTATAGTTTTAATTTATTTGTAGCTGCAGGTTCGACTGAACCACCGAAAGGAGTCTACTGTGCCACTAGCGAGCGAGTGTACGACTCCGGACTCACGTCTTGGTGACACCAGCCCCGGCGGGGACGTTCGGGATTTTAAGACGTACCCGTTCGCCTTTGTCCTCAGGTTGAGAGTTCTTCAGGTGGGTAACACTTTCCTAAATTTTTCGAGGTCAGATCCTTTCAAATTACATGGTGTATTAGTTTTATAGTAGGTCACAGGTGTTTCAAAATTTCCCTGTTTCCCCGTGCCGTAAAAGCGGAGTGTTGACTGGGAAGCACAGAGTTTACATGTGCTAGTATGTAGAGAAAAACGATAATGTAATTTCTTAAATACGAAATAAAGCAGCGACTTTAAGCAATAACGGTGATTAGTAGCACCATTAATAAAATTGTTGTCGTCTGTAATATGACGCTCTAAAGTCTGGTGTATAGGTACAAATTATTAGAAAAAAGCAGCTGTTCCATTTGTAGGATCTGTTGTCTATTACTTTTAATGATGCTAGAAAAGCACTTCTTAACGGGCTAGGTCTCTGAAATTTGGGCAATTGAATCATCTTTTTTGTTTTAGAAATTCACAAGAGTGATCGCTATATCAAGTGACTTTTTCTTTAAGTTAAATAGTGTTGCACTTTTTCAGGCCATCCTAGCCATTCCTGGCTTCGAGCAGGACGTCACCGACGTTCCTAACCACTGACTAGCAAATTCTTGTATACAGTATTTCGTCTGCGTTCACGATATTAAATGCTAAAAGAATCTCTTCCTTCATTTGCTAAACATGAGCAAGCATCTCTCCCTACTTTTCTTTGATTATATCTCACATGGAAAAATCACAAGTTGTAATTTCAAGTGATATTGGGGGCCACTCAGATGATCCACTGCGACCAATTCATATCCGAAGTTTCATGTAGAGGAAAGCGCGAACATTGCCGCCAAAACAAGTTGGAGCTCCATTCTCCTGCCAGGCCACACATCCTAGGTCAAGGTGCTGTTCAGTCTCCAGCATCACTGCGAGTTACCGAAATTTGAAGTTATAGTGCTTTCGATGAAAAAAGGCCCAGTTAAACCTTCTGGCTACATGCCTGCCCATACTGTCAGTTTTGGAACATTAAGCTCTTCTTCTACCATTCTTTTTGTGTATTTATTACTCCAATTATCGTAAGTATGTCGATTTACTCTTCCATTTGTCTTGAATCTAGTCCATAGAATCTTTCTTGTAAGTCCTGACATACCCTCGTGTATATCATGAACCACACAAAGAAATCCTTCAGTGTATCTGGGTCCTCGTTATTAGAAGCATGTAGCATGATTTGATTCCAAGAGAACGTGACATTAAATGTATGCTACTGCCTGGCTTTTCCCGTGCTCTTGAAGCTTTTCGTTTTCACTTGTTATGATTCTGAGTTAAAGCTTTGGCTAGGGATTTGCAAAAATAAAACTGTAAGCTTCTTTTTTTATATCAGATACAATTTTTTATTTTTATTTTTATATTATATTTTTATAATATTGCTCCTTTGTTGAGTTTCTGGTCACATTTGAGTAATTTTAAGATTTAAATTGAGTAAACACCCAAATTATATAAGAGCCAATAGAAACAAGAAATGTTGTATGCACAGTGTTGAAAACCTTGCAAATAAAAGTATGAAGACCATTGCAAATAATAATAATAATATATTAATAAAACCAACGAATGCACTATTTTGACCACTTTTATTATGGCCTATGTCCCCTCACCCTACACGTGTTTCAGAACCTTATAGTTCCATCCTCAGGGGTTTGCCATGTGCTACCAATTACTCACATATCAAAACAAATACACAATATGTACAATAGTCTGGTAAAATCTTAAAACCATAGGTAAATGTATATTCAGAACCTGTTTAAAATTGTACGATATGTACGGTAGTCTGGTAAAATCTTAAAACCATACGTAAATGTATATTTAAAACCTGTTTTAAAAAGTTGTAAACTGTCCGTAATATTCACTGTTTTTTACGGAACTACTGGCGTAATTTTTCGTCTCCGTGTTCCTTTTCTGTAAATAAATTAAACATTCCAAATAAAAACTTCTGTATTTTTTGTTAACTATA
This sequence comes from Reticulitermes speratus, assembly GCA_021186555.1. Taxonomy (NCBI): domain Eukaryota; kingdom Metazoa; phylum Arthropoda; class Insecta; order Blattodea; family Rhinotermitidae; genus Reticulitermes; species Reticulitermes speratus. The sequence goes on along the minus strand of JAJKFL010000003.1, from coordinate 29,259,292 downwards.
TGAATTATTTGGGTTAAGTGGATATTTTATAAGAAATTGGTTTACTGCGAATGTCTTACCTTGTGTGTTGTAATGTTACTGTGCTATCTTTTCATGGCTGTGTGTGTAGAGAGACTGTTGTTGTGTTGGGTATCCGGTATGAGTGGTATGACATAGGCCATAATAAAAGTGGTCAAAATAGTGCATTCGTTGGTTTTATTAATTGATTAAAAAATGCACGGTGGTAATACTGTGAAATAATAATAATAATAATGACAATTAAATATTTACCATCTTAGTAAAGCGACCTTTTAAGACACCCGATGTATTCAATGTGGTTGTGAACGATCAAGACCATAAGCTACTAGCGGTCTCATTATTTAATAGCCACACTTCTTAGTCTTCAGCAAACTGCATTAAAGAAAAACACTGTTATATCCATAACATAAGATGGATGGGACATGTAGTTTTTTTTATTTGATGGCGAAAGGAAGTGGTATCAGAACCACTGAAAGGAAGTTTGTTCGGCGTTTAATGAAAATAAGCGACTAAATGTCTTAAATGTTGAATTAGAGAAGGATACTTTCAGCCTTCTCAGAACTGTGCACCTTTGGAACTGTAAAACTCCAATTTCTGCATTTCTCAAATATATAATTTTAAATTACCTATTGCAGGATTAATGGCAGTAATCGACATAGAAACTTCGTTTGAGGCTGCGTGCAACTGTATTGGAAGAACCTTCCCGCAAAACAAAACAAAAAAAAAAAAAACGAAAAAGTTTATGTTTTAAAAAGAGCGGCCTTGACAGCCATATAAATGGTAGCAAACGTGAGGCAATCATATGCATACGTCGTGTGACATGACTCTAAGCGAATATAAATTAAGGAACAAGAAGGGCTGAAGAACATTCTCCTTTGTGAGGGTAATGAAGGAAATAACAGTGGATGGAACTTGGGTGCATGCTACTGACATACTTGATTGCTTCCTGTGAGGTACTCTCGTGGCACTCACCTGAACCTCTTTCCTCTGTAATATAATCACGTCTTTCAACTTCCTACGTGTCATGTAAGATAAAAGGCAGGGTACAGCAAGGCAAGTATATCAAACAGATACCCTTCACAGCACAACACACTGATTTTTTAGTGGCTTGGAGCAGACGTGGTATACTGACAGAATGGCTCAAACAGCTGCTGCAAATGTACGGCAGTTCGGTGTGTTTTCATCTCACTCGAATAAGGCTTGTTCTTAAAATAAAACCAAAAAATGTACTCTGATAAGTTACGCTCCCACTGAATGTATTGTGGAGTAATACAAAGTTTGCCATCATTTAAAGAGAATCCCTGTTGTTGAGTCTGAAGAAGAAGGCAAAAAATTCGGGTGGAACAATCATGTCCTTTAAGCTATTGGTCTTTATTTTACAAGAAAATGTATGCTAAATATATCACGCCCGTGTGTAATTATGCCTATATCTATCCACTTTAATATTATTTGAATCAAACCCGTGCGACCGTTAAATATAAGACAAACACAATTGCCATTTAATATGGGCTAATAAAATTTTTAGTGGTAAAAAAATCTTTGAAAAATAGAGGAATTTTCTGGTAAGCCTTGGTCGCTTTTATCCTAGAACAGCAACATTTTAATTTAATTATGTAAATTGCACGGTCTGTAATTGTCAATGTCCCACTTACATTTAAAATTGGATAAATGAGCGTTCATTCTACACATTCCAGGAGACTTGAAACTTCAGCAAAAACACCCTGTGAGAACGTCTACCTTGAGTGTTTATTCTGTTGCAGATTGTGTGTGGTATATCGGCGATGGTGATGGGAACTGTCGCCTTCATTGAGGAGCGTGGCGAATTCAACCTAGGTCTGGGTATTCCTGCTGGTGCAGCCACTGTGCTGGCTGCCGGTAAGAAAAACCTCTCTGTTACAAGCGCGCTCGCACACAGCATGCAGAGTTACGTAGCACGCACAAATTCAAGTGTTCTCCAAGAGATCCCCTAGACTCACGAAATTACTTGGGGAGAGGGAGGGAGGAAGACAGTTATTCAGTTACATCTCTCCTACACTCATGCTTACCTCCTTGAGAGCGACAAATGTAGTCCTTTACAAAGGCAGTTCTTCAGCAACAGCTTTACTTCTCTGACAGAAATAGTTTGAAGGGAGAAATGCAGCTCTGAACAAAGCTTCCCTTTTGCCTTTACAGAATTTCTTTTGAGTTCCTGAAAAATAGATCTCTTACTTTCACACATTCATGTCGGAATGAGAAATGTAGTTCTGCAAAATACAAAATTAGAATGGAAACAGATGCAGTTCTTCAGAAAGCATTTTACAGTTTTTCCTGAAATATTACTGTGTTTCTACTAGAACACAAGACGTCTCATTTCAGAAAGCAATAATCATCAAAGAAACTTAATTTTACTATGCTTTGGCACGTATTTATGACGTCTGACGGCTTCAGAAGTTTATGAAGTATGCCAACACAATTATTATAATGGATCAATTCGATTTCAGTGCAGTACAGACTTACTGGGAAAGGACAAAGTTAAGGGAATTACACTTCTGCGTTGGACGTTAAGCTGATACGAGTGGCAATAAGCGTGGGAGAAGAAGTATAGGAAGTCTTTACGATGGTTAATCTATTGTACCACATGCATTAGCATCATATTTTGCACTTTCTACAGCTTGTGATTATACGTATCGTATGATGTTGACATAAACAGCGATAATTTCCCTGAACAGCATTATCTGTTGGCCTCTGTATTTGAAAAACAATGTGTTTGCTGTGTGGGGGGAACCGAATGCTTAAAAGCAATTCATATGAATTTTATGCTGCAGAGGTTTAATACATTCGACGTTCAGTAAAATTACGACACACACCACAGAGACATGAAGTCCTTCTTGTACACCTTTAAATTTTTTTTATCGAAAAATATTTCATATCAAATTTACAGATGTGGGCCCTCTATGTTATGTCACATACTTCTACTCATTTTGAACAGTCAGTCGCGTTTTAGACAGTATTTGTAACTTGCAGATATGGAAAAAATTAGTAAACTCTTAAGGACCAAAATCAAATTTACCTCGATAAATACTGCTACGTGTGTACATCTCTCACACCGCGTGTAATCAAACGTGTTATCTTATTAGAGAAAAGAATCATGTTGATTGACGGAAAAATATGACGTCAGTATTGTGCCTTCACTTCGCATCTGAGCGTAAAGAGTGTGTAATAACTTGTCATCAGTATCACGATCGTCGTTCTTCTTCTTTCTCTTCGTCATTTACCGTGAAGCATTATGTCACGCCTGTTGCGACTTCCCTACAGCGTACTTTTGTCATCCTGACCTAGCCTCCATTTCTATTAATAACCCTGTCCCTGGATAATTTTTCGTCGTCTCTTCTTTGCGCATGATCATGAAAGTTTCCTTCTTAGGTCTATATTCAATTGTTTTTCTTTCCTTTTTAATGTAGTAGTGTTAATTTTTTTATTTTTTATTTTGTCTATTCTCACAGGTCTTCTGTCCTATAAGAATATTGCTCTACGTTTTTAGTTTGTTTTTAGTTCCGTATGTTTCTCTTTTGGTGCTCACACACATATCTCTGCTCTGTCAGCACTGCTGAAATATTACGAGAGTCAAGTTTGTCTCTTATCTGTTTTTCCTGCTGTATTTTTACTCGTGCGATCGAAGCTGATATGGCGTAACTACATATAGGCCTGTCTCAACCTTGGCTGTATTTTATACGACATTCTAAGTAGCTATTAAAATGGCAGACATGTTAAAGAACAAATTTCTATACCGTTTAAAGCCCTCTTGAAGTGTAAGTACTGCTTCGCACTCTAAGTTCATTTCATAAGATATTCACAATCAACAACGATCACTTTTCTAAACAGAATTAACCGAATGGTCAAGATTTCCAAGAAGTTTCCTTGGACATCTTGACCCCTGAAAATGGCACGGATACACTGTCCCGAAACGTGGGCAATAAACTACACATTCACGCCGAGCAACATGTTGGAATATCGAAAGCCTGAAATTTATTTTTTGAGAAAAATTATCGGATAATTTGCAGAGCATTGTGTGGGTACAGGATATATATATATATATATATGTGTGTGTGTGTGTGTGTGTGTGTGTGTGGTGCAAAAACCCAGACGTCAGGTCGCCTGTGTAACAAAAGTTTTGTAGAGAAGCACTTAATATTTTTGGGTCCGCAGTATAGATTACACACATCTGGCACATAGAAATTTCAACCAGCTTCTACATTTTTGAACAAAGATTTTGCGTCCCTATGTACGCATGCATACATAGACGGAGAGACTTGCCTAAGAATTCATCATGTTTCTCCGAAACGTCGGCAAGTACATACAGAATACACAGCGACACATCCCAGAAGATATACCGTAATATTTGGTGCCGTGAAAAGCTCAGATTTCAGTGAGGGATGAGGACTATATCCCTGAGAATTATTAGGCTCTCACATCAGTGAAAATGAAGATGACTCCCTTTCTTCTGTGACGTAGCGCCGTTTATTCTGATGGAAACGCAGCATAGTTTCTACCCGACTACACAAACTTCTTATCCCCGCAAAACACTCTTCAACCGCTCATAAATCCCAAAAATGGAAACAATAGGCCTCTTCGAGCTGTTTGGACCTTTGCATCAGAGTGAAGAACATCACATGCCGAAAGACAGTAACCTTGTTGCATTCTTATTTTAACCCTTATTTGATATGACCTCGTGTGATAGTTCCTTGTAAGTGTGTACATTAGGTTGTTTGTAATATTTAAAACTGTACACCTAATTTTACGAAAGAAAGCTTTTACATATTGCTTTTCAAAATCAAAACATCATCAGTGCAGGAGCTTCCTGTTCTCAAGCCAGCAACTTTACGTACCCCAACTAACTTTCATCGTAGCATTTTTATTCTAGTTTTCAAAATTTTGCTATATATACCAAGTACTTTAAAAATACGTAACAAACATCCTGATGCCGAGAAATTTATCCTAACTTCGATATACACAAGTCACAAGCTTAGCAGATGGTACACGTCACACATCCCCTTAGTCACCATTGAAATGCAGGCATTTTTCCAGCCGTGGCAACAAGGCTTGTATCCCAACGTAGAAGCAATCAGTTTCAATGTCTGTAGCCAGCTTGCTCCTCGTCGGCGTGTGTTACAAATCGCCTTCCAGACATGTGCTTCTAAGGGGTCCAAAGAGATTAAAATCCCTGGGCGCAAGATCGGGACTGTAGGATGCGTGGTCCACGACCTCCAAGACGTACCGCCTAACCAGTCACAAGTCCGACTGGCAGTGTGGAACCCGTTTGCAACAGATGTCGACGGGAAGCAATCTGTCACCTCCTGGCTGCAGAAACTTTAGCAGATTTTTCCAACGGCGGGATACAAACCTTGGTACCACGGTGGAACAAATGTTTAAATGGCTTTCTCATTTAACGTGTGTAGCAGAACGTTCGGAACATCTTCCGGCATTCCATTTCGAGCTGCTCCAAACAGCCTTTTTCGATCAGTGAAGGTCTACCCTTAGCCTTTCTTTCCTTTACGTAAGAATCTAAGGCTCTCCTTGGGTTGTCTTTCGTCATGTGCTTCATGGATAAATATTTATCCACTTTTTGGAGCACATTGTATTTGCCATCTAAATATTAATATAGTTTATACATATGAAAGTGTAACCTTTTGTTTTGTGCAGATTTGAAATTTCGCCTGACATTCTAAAGACAGAAAACAGGTCCAGAGTGATTGAGATTAGGATGCCTAACACAGCAAAAGTAATTTAGAGGTGGAGAAAATTTTATAATAAAGAGTTTTTAATTTTATCTCTTCACCAAAAATATTCCGGTAATAAATTAAACAAGATGAGACCAACGGGACATAAAGATGGCGTAGAGAGTTTAAGTGTGCACGCACTATGGTCAGAAAATTTAGAGAAAGATCAGCGTATGGAAGAAAAGATAATATGTTTACGGGATTTAAAGATGTAGGGTGTAGGGATATAAAGTAAATTATACTGACTTTGGACGACGTACATGGATGTGTTCTTGTAAAGAGTGTAATACAAGGAATTTGAGGATTTAAAAGCTGTGCAATTTAAATTGTGGTCTTCAATGTCTGAGGGCAGATGGAAGCATTATTTCACTCTGAAACATCGAGAATGCACGGCGTCCTTATGCAGATGGCCACAATTAAATGTAATAAATATTGAAGCTCAATGAAAGGCAGGAAATTTCTTGACATCTGAGTGACTGTCAGCTTCACAAGAGGAATGTGCTGTTTGAAGTGGCCTTACAGTGAGAGACCACATTTCTCATATGCCTAAAACACAGCTGTAGCTAACTCGTTGAGTGAATTCACCTACTACATTTTTCACAAAAAAAAAGCGTAGGAAAACACTTTAATTAAACGTTTAATGCGAAAGGGTATCAAAGAGTATGGGACACGGAAACTTTATTACACCTTGGAGTTAATTATAGGCAAAGAAGGGACAGAAATTAAAAGTTATTTCCCATAATAAAGGATATCCGTCGCTTCACTGAAAGCAACTGCGAACACTGATGCATATAAGCACCTCCCGCTGGTTTGCTATGGACGTTGTTTGCTGTAATTTCACAGCCTCATAGTGAGACCGCCTATTGACACTTAATGAAAGCTTCTGTGCTTGCTAATGGATACCGCAAGCCCCTTTCATCATTACTTTCATCATCATCCCCTCTCTTCATATTTCACACCTTTTTGCTCCCCTCATAATTGGCTTATTCATTTATTCATTATTTTCTCTGGCGTTTTTTCCTGTCTTGCCGAGTACTAATCTTGTATTCATGTATCTATATGTGTACTTCACTATAAGGAACTGATTTCGACTTCCAGTAAGTCTGAGTGAGATTACAGCGGATGAACAACCTAAGATCCCTAAATAAACATGTACAATGAAGATTCCATTTAAAGATAAACAATTGGTTTTCAAATCTTCCACCAAATGGAAAGCCATAGGTTTAGAGACCAAATTATAAAATGTTATCCAACAGAAACATGGCGATTTTAACGCATGCTTAAAATACTTCTTTATGATGTGAGTGCGGTCGCAACAGGCCGCCTCCAGTAGCTAAATTCCTACCAAGAAACATTTATTATAACTGTGTTATCTATACGTAATTGAAATGTGAGTCTAAAACATACATACATATATGTTATACGATTTATAACTTAATATAATTTTTCAGTGGACTCTTTCTTACTGTTATCTCCCACGAAGTTGAGAAAGAAAAGAAATATGTAAGGTGATATTAATTTTACTTATGTTAAGTTTTAATGTTATGTTATCAGATGACTATTAATATCCTAACACTTTTAAGCCTGACATTCTTCGTTCTTCTGTATGTTGTATATAAAAATTAATTTCCTTCCCCACATAGAACAAATTCTCTCTCTCTCCATTACAACGACGAAAGGGTTAATACTGTGTATTGAAATGATTCCTGCTTATTGTCAGAATCATACTAATCACACAAAAACACTGTGTGGCAGAATGCAGAGCTTATTAATGTTAAAGCAGGTGGCATATAGCCTTGCCACTGAGCTTTATGATTAAAACAGTATAAAGGTATTTTTTTCGCCGCAGGCAAACTGCGGTTCAAAACTTCGTGCTGGCAGAATGGAGGGAGAAATTTTAGATATGTGAGCAGGCTTTAGAGAGTTAGAAATTTAGCGTATAATTCGAAGGAAATCTTTGTCCATCTGCCCTTCCATTTACATGAAGCGTATCATCTGCAATACTAATAAACAGGTTTGAAATATATTTCTTACTAGCAAGTTAAGCTTAAAATTATCGTTTGTTCTGTACGTGTCTATTTCAACCCCAGTTCTCACGAAGCTGAAGTCTAATTTTGCCAATGTTGGGTCGTGGATTCACGGCATTTTTTAATATTTTTAAAGAATGCTTTACAGTAGACATCTACGAATATTTTCTGTCTGTGTGCAATGTGAAACATATAGCGAAATTACATTTAAAATTATATATTTATATCTGCAATAAGCTAATAAAAAGACTAATGACAATTATTTTAAAAATAATCTGAGTGCCCTCCAGTTGGAGTATCCTATGCTGTTACATTCTTATGCAGGTCTACTTTCGTTACTTCTTTATTCGCAATTATGGAAGAATTGCTTACCTGGTCCACGGCTGCACTTCTACCAGATTCTCACATTGCACCTTTGACATATATATCCGTGGCGGCGCATGTCTCATTGCGGAGAGTTCCGTGCGATTCTCCTTGCATCCGCAGACTCTGTACATGGACTGCGATTAGTTTTTTATTATATTGCCATAATAAGACATACCCCTTTGTTGGTATCTTCACCTTGCCGTGGTAGAGGGGCTTGTGAGTTCCAGTGACCCTGAGAGCTAAGCCGGCGGTAGCATTGCTACCAGTAGGGTCTCCCAAGCCGGACAGATCAAAAGGGTAGGAGCCAGACGAAGAGAGATGCCTAGGAGATGGGAAACCGAATAAAAACTCCCCTGATGCCGGAAGCAGCGACATCAGTAGCGACATGAAGCACAGAGCAAATGATGCTCGAGATGGTTCATGATCGTGTAGCAACAGGCGTGACCAGAGTGGTCTGAACGGCTGCTGTACTGCGATGTGGAAAGCAAATGGAAAAACTACCACATTATTACTTTTCCTGGATAGTCTCTTCCAGAAACAGAGACAAATGCCAAATGCGAGATGCTTCCTCTGGAGACAAAACGATCCGGAGGTAAACTACTCCCCCATTCGGATCTCCGGGGGGGAGTGTTTCTAGGGGAGACACCACGCGGTAATGACTACAGACAACAGCAGAAGAATGAACATAACAGCTTCAAGATAGGCACTTGGAACGTAAGGACCTTGAATCAAGGAGGAAAACTCGAAAATTTGAAGAAAGAGATGCAGAAGAACGCAGTGTCTGTGCTAGGTGTTAGTGAAGTGCGGTGGAAGGGTCAAGGTGAAATAAAAAGTGGTGATTATACAGTGTATTATTCCGGGGGTGACAGTGCTGAAAGAGGCGTAGCTATAGTAGTGCATAAAAGCGTAGTGAAAAGTGTTGTTAAGAAGAGTGTGTATAGTGACAGAATCATTGCTATTAAATTGCAGGCAGAACCGGTAAGTATTTTGATAGTGCAAGTGTACATGCCAACATCGGACTATGAAGATGACAAAGTTGAAGAGTTGTATGATATAATTGAAGAAATTCTTGAAGAGGATGGAAAGGGCGCGACAAACACGATTATAATGGGAGATTGGAACAGTGTGGTTGGAGATAAAGCACATCACAACACTGTTGGACCATATGGACTGGGAAGGAGGAATCAGAGAGGTCAAATGCTTATTGACTTCTGTGAAAGAAATGGACTTGTTATAACAAACACATGGTTCAAAAAACCTAAAAGAAGATTGTACACGTGGAAATCACCAGGAGATAGGAATCGATATCAGCTGGACTATGTACTAGTGAAACAGCGATTCAGGAACAGTGTGAAGGATGTGCAGACACTGCCTGGAGCAGATATTGACTCTGACCACAATTTACTGGTTGCAAAGATCTGCACCAGATTGAAGAAGATCATGAGGTTCCACAAGAGAAAACCAAGATGGGATTTGGAGAAGCTATATGCTCAACGACAGGTAGTACACGATAGACTAGAAGAACAGCTTGGTGCAATCAAATGTGAAAGTGGGAATGTGGAAGTGCAGTGGAACAATATCAAGAAATGTGTGTTAGATACTATGAGTGGTTTGGTTGGAAAAGTCGAGAGGAGAGCAAGAAAGCCATGGATTACACAGGAGATGATCAGTAAAAATGGATGAACGAAGGAAATGGAAGAATGTCAACAATGAAGAAGGAAGGAAGAACTACAGAAGACTGAGGAACGAATTGAAAAGAGCCACGGACAACGCCAAGAAGGAATATCTGGAGAGCATATGCGACGAGATCATAGAATTTCAAAGAATAGGACGTTATGATTTAATGTACATGAAGACAAAGGAACTAGGTTGGAAAGAAAACCATGGGATTCAAAACATTGGCATCGAAGACTCTCAAGGCAATATAATAATAAATCAGAGACGAGTATTGCAAATTTGGGAGAATTATATCACAGAGCTCTACGATCGAGCTAATCGACCAGAACATCTAGACGTCGAACCTGAAGATGAAGTAGATGAAGACGAGAAAGGCCCTTATATTTTGCAAAGTGAAGTTGAAAAAGCTATCAAGGAGATGAGGGATAAGAAGGCTACAGGAGATGATGATGTACCTGGGGATGTACTCAAATTGTTGGGAGAAGGTGGTCTAAGGCTAATGACACAAATGATCAACAGCATGTATGTAACTGGAGAATGGCCCAGAGATTTTATTGAAGTTACAATGATTGCCTTAAAGAAGAAGCCCAAAGCTACAAAATGCAGCGACCATCGCACAATCAGCATCATCGCACATGCAGCAAAGATAGTAGCGAGGATACTTAGAAGAAGAATTGAGAGGAAAATTGAAGATGCACTTGGAGAAGATCAGTTTGGATTTAGAAGAGGAAAAGGAACTAGGGATGCAATTGGGATGCTGAGAATAATATCAGAACGAACCTTGGTCATAGATGAGGAATTGTGTGCTTGCTTCATAGACTGGCAGAAGGCATTTGACCGTGTCAACTGGACCAAATTAATGCAAATCCTAAAAGGAATTGGGATAGACTGGCGCGAAAGAAGATTAGTCAGCAAATTGTACATGGAACAAAGTGTCAAAATACGACTGGACCAAGGGGAGACGAGAAGTGTGAAGATTGGAAGAGGAGTTAGACAAGGTTGCTGTTTGTCACCGATTCTGTTCAACTTATACAGCGAGTACCTTACCAAGGAAGCTCTTGAAGGGTTTGGAGACTTCAAAATAGGAGGACAAGTAATTCGCACTGTGAAATATGCAGATGACCTTGTGCTACTGGCTAGAGAAGAAAACGTGCTACAGGGCATGATTGATAGACTAATTGAAATTGGAAGACGCTATGGAATGGAAATGAATGTGGGAAAAACTAAAGTAATGAAAATCTCAAGGCAACCATCCCCAATGAAAATTATGATAGATCAAAAACAATTGGAGAATGTGGAATATTTCAATTATTTGGGTAGCATGATAACAAGTGATGCAAGGTGTACACGTGAAATTAAATCCAGAATTGCCATGGCAAAAACAGCATTCAACAAGAAGAAAAATCTTTTCACCAGCAAACTGGAATTAAATTTAAGGAAGAAACTAGTAAAGTGCTACATTTGGAGCATAGCTTTGTATGGTGCTGAAACGTGGACACTTCGGAAAGTAGATCAGAAGTATCTGGAAAGTTTTGAAATGTGGTGCTGGAGAAGAATGGAGAAGATCAGTTGGACCGATCGTGTGAGAAATGAAGAAGTATTACACAGAGTCAAGGAGGAGAGGAATATACTACATACAATAAAAAGAAGAAAGGCTAACTGGATTGGTCACATCTTGCGTAGAAACTGCCTTCTGAAACACGTGATTGAAGGAAAGTTAGAAGGAAGGATAGAAATGACGGGACGACGAGGGAGAAGACGTAAGCAGCTACTGGATGACCTTAAGGAAAAGAAAAGATACTGGAAATTGAAAGAGGAAGCACTAGATCGCACCCTGTGGAGAACTCGCTTTGGAAGAGGCTACGGACCTGTCGTAAGACAGACTACAGAATGAATGAATGAATAAGACATAAAAAGAACTGTTTATCTTTAAGTAAACGAATTGAGTTTTTAAGAATATAACATGACATTTACAGACTCAAAAAATTTTCCCTTATACATCTTTAAATATTAACTACATTGAATAGCGTCTTAAATAAAATTTTCACACGATAGTTAGATATCTGTGATAACTTACCTACATGTTTTCTAACACACGCGTTTTTGCTAACCCTCTTAAGGCTCCGTCTGAGCTTCATATAAAATAAGAGTGACATTTGACCAATGAAATCCCCAAAATAAGGTCACCACAAAATATTCAGCATCGATATCACACCAAAGTTAGTTGAAATCCGTTTAGTGTTGCGGAATTAATCAAGCAGACGGGCGGATAAACACGGTTGATCTAAGCGTTAATTTTGTGCCATATACAAAGTACGCGTCCGATTCAACTAACATTTTAAGTTTTGTAAGAACGGGGTTTCTTACAAATGAGAGAGAGAGCACATAGTGTTCTCGAAGAAACCCCTTTCTACTGGTATCGTGACCTGAGCGTGCTTGAAACTTCAGGGATGTGGTGACCAACTGTCACCCTTCGGTAGCGTAACAACTGGTTAGTGTTCACAGACACCAACCCGGATGTAGCGCCCGGGCAGTCCATACTCCCAGAACGTCTACACGTGGTGAGCCCTACAGTCCACCGCTGTGTCTGGCTTCACCCACTCTCTATACTCTAATATCGCTGCCACCAGGAAGTTTCTATATTTTAAAGCAGGTTACTTCCAACTGCTTCAACCTTCATAAAGTGGGGCGTCTAGCTCAGTCGATCCCGGCTGAGTAACCCCCACAGGCGTGCCTAGCCCAGCTAGCATCACCTAACTACTTGGTATAACCATACCATCGGTCAACTAATCCTCTGACCGCAACTAATACTGCTACCGATTATCACTTGGGATATTTCCTAGCTCATAAGGAATTAATTACACACTTGGGATGTGATTATACTTGGAATGTACTTCTTCATTACCATTATTAAAACAATTAAACCTCTTTCAATATATAACCAAAGTAAATAATAAAATTTATTTAACCCAACTAAATCCTAATTAACGTTCATCACAATGAATTTTAAATCCCTTTAATAATTTCTCTGTAAATCATTAATCAAACTTTTCCTTCATACTGTAAACAAAGTTAAACATTTCTTCACCATTTCTAATGCTAATAAATATATTACCCGTTCAGTTTGGCCCACTCACACTTGCAACAACTTTACCCAATTTTCCTAATTAAATAATTGTGTTTGTAATACTTCATAATAAAAGTCATCAATTTCAAAATTTCTTTCCGAGTACCAACTCGCCAATTACAACATATAACCCATCCAAAAACTTATTCTTTTGCCAACCTACCTTGTGTTACAAGTTGATCCATGTTCCCTCTGGAATCATCAACATATATTACCCGTTCATATTTCCAAATATTTGCATGTATGCTACGGGTGCATAAGTATAGCATTTTCACTGCCATCTTATTACGTAACCACAAGATAAGATGCTGCTCTGCCATTTCACTTTATCATAACTCACTTTCTGTAGTTAAACTTTACATATTCACTACCAACACTTTTACCAATTACACAGTGTTGGAGTTTAAAACACTTCATAATTTCTACATAATTTCAACACGTTTAATTTAAAATCACACCGCCAAACTGCTTCAAACACCAACCAAACGTCGAGCCAAAAGATGATCAAAAGATCTCGAAACATTGTTCTCAACTATATTTAATAACTTCCAAACCACACCCTGTTTCATTACCAACATGGCTACCTCACTACATCTCCTACCGTCTCATCCAATTAAATTAATGCATTCACGTCTAGTCCCTATCGTAAATAGCCAATGGGAATCTACATTTCCTAATAAGGAATATGCTGATACTGTGGTTCTCATATCCTCCAGCATGCAAGCGCAAAATGCTGAGGTTACCATTCTCACAAAGCCAAGTGTGTGTGGGCTAACTGTTACAAGTTAACATAAACTCTATACTTCTAAACATATAAACTTTTCAACTCAGTATTCTAACTGTATTCCAAAAATAAAATGTTACCCAAATTCATACATGCTAACCACATTCCTACAACTAAAATTACATCAACTCTCATACATACATAAATTCACTTCAATCTCATTCACTCACTTTAATTACCAAAGTTCCAAATTCTAAATGGTTCTATCTACCTAATCCTAAAACAATAAACTAATCGATCCTTCTCATATACCAATCAGAGCCTGCTTTAATACAAGTCCTGCGTTCCCAACCTGCTTACTATAATTCTACCACCTGTTCTATCCGCTTCCTACTCTAGTTTAAATTCGGCACCTATTACATCCGCATCCTTCCTCAAGTTTAAAATTCAGCTCCTTCATCTATCTACACAATATCAACAAACTTCTACCTGTTCAACCCATCATCAATGTTACCAAATAACAAAAGAACAAAAGAAATGCAAATTCCTAAAAACTGACCCGTGGCTGGATCCTGGCCTTGAGTAAGATTTTAAAAATGAAACATATCCAATAATCTATCAAAAAACATCACTCCAGTTTTTAATTCATTACAGTTTCTATGTCCTTTAGAAGTCTGTCGTCAAGGTTTAATTTTTTAGGACGCTGCCCTACACAGCTGACTTCCATAGAAATACATGGCACACTAGAACTATACCTAACAGCGGGATTTATGGTACCTAGTTACTACGTAATTAACATTATTTAATGTGTGGGGGTTTTTGTAATGTGCGTGTGTTTTGTTTGTATTGTGTGTGGGTGTTTTTGTAAGGTGTGGATGTTTTTGTTAAGGAGTGGATGTTTTTGTTAAGGTGTGGATGTTTTGTAATGTGTGGATGGTGTTCTAATGTGTGTACTTGTATTTACTGTATGTATTTTGTTTTGTAATTGTGTATAGTTTGTTTTGTATTGTTACTTTTATGTATATTATATGTCCATTTGTATTGTGTGTACTAGTGTAAGGACTACTGCCACCGGGTGAAAACCCAATTGCAGTAAATAATAATAATAATATTTATCCTAATAAGCAAGCAGTCAAAGCTGTGGTATTCAAATTCAAATCTTTAGTACTGCACATACAAAATATGAATAAGTTACTCCCGCTAAAAATGGTTCAGTCCGCATTAATAAAATCTAGTTTACGAAAATTTATTTTAATATTGACTTTCCAGCCAGTGAGCGATTGTCTACGGGTTGGATGATCGCGGTTGAGTCTCAAGCACGGGCAGAAAATGTCCTCTTCCCCGCCAAGTCCAGGCTGAATTTAGTGTCCACACAGCTTCCTATCGAAAGGAAACAGAGGCTTTCGCCAGGGAGTAAAGCGGCCGAAGCATGAAGCTTACCACTCACAAGCACTTAGTCCCAAGGCAAATATTTGCAGCTTTACCAACACTCTACTAATCGCTTATATGGCGCTGTGTTTAGACATAGGAATGTCTACAATATTGTCCTGTCATTTACATTTGAGGTTTTCAAGTAATTAGTTTCAAGACGTTATTCTTATCGGACTATTTCATCTCCTCGATTTACTCGTGATTTGTGTTTTTATATTTTATAGACTATTTCTCTTGCTCCGTTCCGTTTTGGTGTATGCCAATGGCAAATCAACTTTCTCCCACTCTTTATAATGAAGGAATAATGATGTCAAACATATTTAATTTCTCTGTGGTTGGTTTCTGATGTAAATTTTCACATTCAGCTACTGCAGCGTTTCTCAAGCATGTATTTTAGAAAAGTTATCCCATGTTCCCTGCTTTTCTGAAGATACATACATATTCAGGAACGTGTAACTACCCTCAAAATACAAGAAGGATCTTTTAAGCCACCAAGTTTCTCGTCGTGTTAGACAAGGGTTAGGCCTGTTCCTCTCTGAGAGGACAGCTTTGGCCACATTAACACACTATTTACGAATTGCTAGTGCAAGGAGGAAGTCCACTTACAACGACTCCTCTGTGTCTTCCACAGCGGCCAGTATTCACACCAGTCGAGGTTTCGGAGGCTACCGGCCGTCATCCTGTGCGCCCGAATCACCGTGGTCTACACTTCGATTCCTGGGTCCCTCGGCTCGCATAGCAGGGCTATTGGCAGCACTGTGGGTTACAGCGTGTTCGCTGCATGCTGCAGTGTTAATCCAGGCAGCAAGAACACTTGCAGTCACCACTTCGGGAGCTAGAGACCCTCACCTGGACCACTTGACCACCGCCACATCCGCGACGTCTAATCTCGCAGTTCTTGCTGCAGTGCACATCACACTGTCTGTTCTCACTTTAGTTGTCGTGCTTACCGTACTCCGGGTGGACTGTCGCTACGACCCCGACTGACCCACATTCCCGGCTACCACCCATGTTGGTGGTGGTCCGAATGTTGCGATAGGGGTTAGTGTTGTTGGTATTGGCGGTGATGTCGGTGGAGGAGGAACCACAGCTTGTTCATCACAGAGAGTCAGTAGGGTTGCCTGGGTCATTTAGACATTCACCTGATACTTTAATATGTATTTCTTCATGAATGTCAGTTAATCGTGTAATGTCTAACTTTCACATAGACCAGGCCTTCACAACTTGGAAAGCGGCGAGGGCCGTATTGCTCCAAAGAAAACAACTGCTGGCAGAAGGGGTAAATTCCGGGGTAAGGGTGGGGGTCATACTTTATTATTAATTTTATAATTACATGAAATAAATAATTTTAAATATTAATGTTTTAATTATTAACCGTGAAAAACGAAAAATAAACAAGTTTCGCGTAGTTTCGAATTACATTATGACGTATACATTCCTGATTAAAATAAGTTTCTTTGAAACAAAACATTTGTACTTTCTCCAATCACCTTGCAAGCTTAATGAGAGGCATTACCTGCCCTTTCGGTAACAAGCTTGTCCTCTTCGAGGGTCATATATGAAGCAGATTTTTACAAAAAGAGCCGAATCCCGGAGAATGCAGAGGGTGACTATCTCCTATTCCTCGAACCAAGTGAGTCACGTCTTCACACGTACACACTCGTCAGCGTAGCACTGTTCAAAAATATATTGTCGACGGCAGCATTTAATCTGCAAATGTCAAAAATGACATAATGACAAAAATAAATACTATTTCCAAAAGTCGTGATGGGCCGCACATTCAGGGTCAGTGAGGCGCATGAGGCTCACGCGCCGTATGTTTTGCAAGCATGCCACAGATAATAGGTAGGGAACTGTTTAGTAGGCAGTTGCTTTCATTTGGCCGCGTGTAATGCCGGAGCCTAGCAATTGGATATGATGCTAACAAAACACATATTGCGACAGTAAAAGACTAGAATATTTGACGTAATCCGTATACCGCGCAATAAATTTAATATACAGTACTTGATTAAAAAAAACTAAACAGTCAATAATAAATAATTACTTGCCGCTTACGTTACCCCTATATATTTCGACAAATGATTATACGTTATTGATAGTGCAAATTGTTGCATCAAATACTTTATAAAACCCTAACATATTTTAATTTGTACTAAATTTCATCTCCTGCATCTGGGAGGAAAGAAAGAAAGCATTTGAAAAGTTTTTACAGCTATGTTTTATTCACGGAAAGCAGGCAATAACAAAATCTCTGTACCTTCTTACTTGTGTGGTCGTTAAGCAGGAAAGTAAAGGTGTACTTCAATGTACAGGTAACAACACTTGATATAAAATGACGTTGAATATGGCACACTGGCATTAACATTGAAATAGAGTTCACTTGTCTTGGTAATGATTATTTTCTGCTATCTCAGAATAGTGTTTAGTCATGTAGGCCTGTTTTTGGGTCTGCAGTGATGAAAGCTCTTGTTACATTTTTGTAGCAGACGTTGAATTCTTTTTGTGGAGTGCTACCGACAACTACAAGAAATGTGAAAGAAACTATTCTATCTGAGGTACATAAAAAGACTATTACATTTTTATGAAGACTTTAATTGTTTAAGCATTTCACATACGTATTCAACCACAATGCTATATTTATCCCTTTAAAGTACTGCGGTTGCTCTATGTACGTTAACAGCAAGAACTCCTATTTCTACCCACAAAATGTGTTTGTAAATCTAATAATGATCATGTGAATAACGAGAGACTAATTGCCCAAATAGGAGGGTCAGTCAGAAAATAAGTTTACACGACGTAACATTTTGTAGCTTGAGAATCTGTACTGATTCTAATTATACAGGAGTATTCGTTTCCTGTTTCCAGGCCTGTAGCAAAATCTTGGCTGTCACAAATTTAAAGATGGTTGATAACAAAGGGCAAAATGCTTCTATCAACAGGGAACAGAAAATGTCGTCCCACGGTACAATGAACGCCTCACAATGTGTCACTTGTGGTAGAGACCATGTGGAAGATAATTGGAGTAACACTATAATTAAATCTTAACTGTTCTTATGTGACGTGAATATTAGGAATCCAAATACATGTATTATAAACTTATTTTCTGATTAATTCTCGTAGCATTATGCAGTTTGCCGTTTTAATGGAGAAGCTACATTTTTTTGTGACGTAGATACTGGGGTTTTGAAAATAATTTGCAGTAATATCATGGTGCAAAGCGTTAAATATCTTAATTCCTTGTTTTTCTCTACCACAAACATTTGAAAATATTTTAGAAGAACAAAATATTGAATATTCAGAAGGAATTCATGCATTAAGAGTAATTACTTCAAAAATATACATAAACGGAAGACTGAAGTTTCCAAAAGAAGTTCGTAAATAGTATCGCAAAGGATGACATTGACTTGGAATCTCACTTACGTGAAAGTTTGGGGATATGAACGTGATACATAAATTTAGTAACATTGGAATAGATTTTTATCCTACATAACATCTTCCCACAGCATTATCTCCGTTGTTACACATATTACTAGCCTCTATGTTGATATATCAGATGCAAGAATATCATTGCAAAATTCTGTCTTGTTGTACAAAACTGCACAATCATAAAGAATATGTCCATGTATTTCATTGCATATACAACACACAAAGATGCTTAAACTGAGTCATAAATCACAAAAGGCTGGAGCAGTATATTTTCTGTTACATATCATTCATTTTTTAGACATATTCAATCCCCAGGAAACCCATGTTTATTACATTTCCTCCTTTATTTACTAGCTCAGCTACATACGTAATGTAGCGTCAAATGGAAGGATGGTGATGAATGGTAAAATAAGAAGGAAATGTAGAAATCGTATGGTCAATTGCAAGGCGTTATTCCAGCATTTTTATGGATGAACTGAGAAATGTTATGAAAAGTACAAAGTTAGTAGGCCCTTTTTAAGATACGAAGTTCTAAAATCGATGCGTGTCAACAATACAATCGTTTAACCTTTCGCAGGCAAGTAACAACATTTTGGATAAACCTGTTGCGCCTATCTTGAGGGCAGGAGGTAACCCAGCAAATGTGACACACAGAATGGGACATTATCCATGGATCTATTAAGTGATTTTATACAGCAGTTAAATTCAAAACTAATGGAGGTCACGTATTTTACATAACACTGTTCTGTGTGCCTGAGGATGGTGTACTAAATTGAAAAATGGAGAACATGAAATGAATAATACTATCTTTATTTATCATGAATATATTTGTGCTCAAGATTCAAGTCTTCTCAGACGTTACACCGTGCTAACTACCGACGTTTTGGAGTAGCACAGAACCTCTATTTGAGATTGAAGATAAAGGCATTAAGCTCCTCAGTAACTGCGATAAATATTTACCAGTCGGCCCAGTGTACAATCCCGGATAACCTGAATTTTCAGCAACAACACTTAAATATATACGGCTGTAAAAGTTAATCGAGGGAAATGCATAAACAGCAGAATGCAAAATATGAAATTGACTGAAGGTTTCTGATAAGTTTTCTCCAAACTCAAGGACATTTTCAGGATATTACTTTTAGGTGGCTCATGACCCTCCGTATCTATTCATTGTAAAAGATAATATTTTCCCGTTTGATGCGTTACAATCTGTGCAGTAGAAAAGTTAAATGACTAACGAAGTGTTCTTTATTTAGACTAAGACGTTAATTGTTGTGTTTATGTAATGGAATATATTCCATGGTCTCTTAAAAGATGTAAGACTAAGTTAAAATACATAGTTTTGATACGTTCTTATGAGCTATACGGCAATAATATATTTGTACATAAAATAAATTTGAGGGTCATGGGTTCAGTCAAGTTGGTCAGTTTTACAATGGCTGTATTATCTATGCTAAAATATTTATATATAATATAACTGGATAACAAACTTATGGAAGTACATATGTTTATTGAAATGTGTATATTTCTATGTAGTACTTGTGCCTGATTAAGAGAATAGTGCTCTTAAATATTAGTAATTCTGAAATTTTAATTAAAGATGTGTAATTTAATATCTGAAAAAGAGTAACAAAATAAATCCATAAACTAATAATTACAATTACATGCTTTTTATGTTTTCAGTATTTGTGAACTTTCCTGCATAGTAAAGACACAAGCATATTTTAACTAAATATACATCTGTCACTGCAGTAAAGACAAACAACTGTATTACGAGTATTGTGTTTTTTGTGAAATAAGAATATATAAAAGCTGGAAGTGTATGTGCAGAAATTAAAAAGTAAAATAATATTTATACAATTTAAAAACTTGTCATCATAACATATAGTGTATTTTTTTATGTTCTCAGTAAATTGGCAACCTTGACAGTGTACGTCATTTCAATTTTCAATGTTAATAAGCTTCTCAACCAAACCTCTTTAGTGACAGTGCTCGCGAGAGAAAGAGAGGGTTTGATAACGAAGTGAATACAGTAATATTCAAAATCAGAAAACAACTGTTATTGTGATTTTTGTGGTATAATAATTTATTATGTAAATATGATGCTTTATAATAAAAAGAGTTTTAACATGATTCGTGATATGAAGAGGATATTACGGGTAGCTTAGCCGGTGTGGTGATTAAAGTATGACGTAAACAAGCAAGGACTTGTGATTGGATTCCCAGCAGGTGCAAGAGAGCAAGGCCTCCAGTCCGGCATTGGAACCCACCCAGCTTCCTATTCAATAGGTACAGACAGCCCTTTCCCCGGGTGGAAAGCGGCCGAGGCGTGGAGAAAAACACTCACTTCTATGTAGGGCTGAGCTTATGAATGCTACGAACTATGTATCCACTCCCTCGTGTAACTTCATTGCTTGCACACGGACAACTTTGCCTTGTACCATTACCTCACAATAGGTATAAACCAATATAGGCCCAAGATTTGGTCACTTTTTATTTATGGCCATCACACATGAGTTGTCTCATAATAACGTACCTATTTCCAAGGAAAATGTTGATTTTATAATATACAAAATCCGTATCAGTCAAAAGAAACACAACTATATGGTGTGCGGAAAAACTCCACGCCCAAATTTCTTGGTGTATTAAGAGGGGCCGAAACAAATTCTTATTTTCAAGCATATGTATATATATCGGAAGTGTGTCCTTGCAGTGTCACGGACCATCAAAGTGGGCCTGACTAAGGTTCGAAATCAAGAAAAAGCACTGAAGCATTCTGAAAAGTTGTATTTTGTACCAATTTACAGCATATGTTCAAAAGTATGGCTACCGACCTCAATAAAAATCTGACAACGAAGCAGCAGAATGCCAGGTTCCTGCCTGATGGTCGCTGCTTCCTCAGCGATACGGGCAATAATATCCTCTTCAGAATCAAATGGCGATTAGTAAATCAAGGTTTACATGTAGCCCCATAGGAAGAAGTCCAATGGTGTGAGGTCCGGTTACCTGGGAGACCAAGCCACAGGCCCGCCACGTCCAATCCAGTGATCGTTGTAAGCTGCGGTGAGATGTTCTCGGATCTGACGTGAGATATGAGCCGCAGGCCCGTCGTCGTGCAACCACATGTTTCTCCTGAGTGCCAAGGGGATTTCCTCCAGCAATTCTGGTAGCATTTTCTCCAGAAACATCCTGTAAATCTGTGCACTGAGCCGTGGGGGTAACAAGTAAGGCCCAATAAAAAGTCATGCACAATGCCCTCCAAACGTTGACCGCAAAACGTTATTGGCTGCAGTGAACAAATGCAGCATGAGGGTTTCCTTCTGCCCAAACATGGCTATTGTGGCTATTGAAAATCCCCTGTATGGTGAAGCAGGCCTCATCCTGAAACAAAACGATTGCGGGAAAGTCGGGATTCTCTGCACTCTGGTGCACAATCCAACGCACATATTGGTCTCGACGAAGGTAATCGTTGGGGCCCAGAACCTGCACCTTCGGCCGATGGGAAGGATGGAGCTTCTGAACGCGTACAACATTCCGCACAAGGCGAAGATCAACACCGACTTCGTGAGCAACCGCGCGGATGTTGTTGAGGGGTAGTCCTCAAAACATTTCAAAACATCCACATTAATTTGCGGCGTGCCAACTGATTGTCCTCGCCGTGTGCTGTGCCTGTTCACTACAAATGTACCAGTTTCCCGTACGCGACCGTCGACACAACCAAACGTACTCTAATCTGCACACACTCTGTTCGGAAAAAGCTCGTGGTAAATGCTCTGCGATTCCTTGTCGCTGCTACACCCTGCACCTAACGCGGAACAGATGTCGGCGAGTTCGGCCCATGTGAGGCGCTCCATTCCCCCCCCCCCCCCACATGGTGAAGGGCCCCGCAGCAGATGCTACGGACGCACCACAGCCTTAAGGCTTTTTTTGCAACCCTGCGATGAAGATGAGCAGTTTTTTACCAAGTTTTACAAGTAATGGAGCACCAGTGGAATGAAATTAACAGGGGAAAACCGACAACTCGGAGAAAAACGTATCCCAGTGCCACTTTGTCCACCACAAACCCCACATGGACTGACCCGGGATCGAACCCGGGCCTCCGCAGTGAGAGGCCGGTGACTAACCGCCTGAGCCATGGCACGGCCTTTAAGGGCTCCATGTTGATATCGACTTGACTACACACACTTGTGAGGTTCTGAGTTCGAAACTTTGAACATCTGCTCTAAATTGGTAACAAATGCAATTTTTTCAGAATGCTCCAGTGCTTTTACTTGATTTCCAACCTTAGTCAGACCTACTCTCAAGGTCAGTGGCACTGCAAAGACGCACTTCCAACATGAATTTTCTTGATAATAAACATTTGTTTCGGTTCCTCCTATCACCTCAAGCAGCTTAGGCGTGGAGATTTTCCGTACAACATGGTCTATATGTCTAAAAGAACAACATGTTTCGTCCTAGGGTAGGCCATTCTCAATCTCACAATTCTAAAAACAAACACACATTGATGAAGACAATGTACAAATAGTAGTAGGTATTACTTGTATATTATCTTCCCCAATGTGTATTTTTTAGAATTGCTGTGAGCTTGAGAATGACGTATCCTAGGTCGAAACATGTCGCTCTTTTAGACACATAAACACTGTTGTCTAAATATAATTGTGTTTTGACTGATACAAATTTTGTTTATTATGCTATCTTAAAACAACGGCTTGTCGCATATAAAGAAATGTTGATTAGTAACAAGCATTAGTATGGAGTTTCGTGTTAAGTTTGGTTTCTTCGACTAATAAATTTGAGAAACATTTGTCACTTATGTATACTTGCCACGTCTTGCGAACAGTGCAATTGTGCAATTGTTGGCCACTTGTCCTTTTCACAGCGACTGTCGTTAAATGTAACATAAGTCGGAAGGATTACAAATGTTTAGTCTAAACTTGAAGCCTGGGCCTCTTGCATTACAAGACTCGTTTATATACGGTTGGAATGTCAAAAGGGCGGCCCATGAACCTATATAAAACAAACTGTGTTCATTACCCAAACATTAAAATTTATAAACAAAACCCTTCACGCAGTAAGATTTAAAATCCGTTATCATATAGTTGAGTAAAACTTCTTACGTTGACGTATTTTACAGGCGACCTATGATATCAAACAATCGCAGACTGCTGCCTGCGTGACTACTTCATTCTTTTGGCAGATGAAGCAAATGCTGCAAGGGGAAAGAGGATTGCCCATGCGTATGGCAATTGCAGTGAATCAAAAGTAACACATAGAATTATTGGAATGTGTCTGAGCTCACAGGAATAATGGATAGTTAATACGTAGTTATATTCGCTGACTGTTCCTATGTTATTTGGTTTGCCGTAGTATATTTGTGGTGAAATTCTTGTTATTTAATTATAATTTAAATACTAAACCCAAGAGTGTTAAATTGAACTTATGTGCTGCTAGAAAACGTAAGATGGAAAAAGTAGGTCGTATAATGCAAAAAGAAAAATTGGAGGGGGGGGGGGGATACTTCTGTAAAATAAGCAACAGTCTTCATCCTTGTATATTGTTTTCTCGTTAAAAACCTTCAGTGCTGAAATTCGTTTGTTGAAGTCACTTATGTCTAGGTTTTACTTGTCACTCCACTAAATATTTGCTTGCTACATTTTAAGTGTTTGATTTGGCCTGTATAACAAATGTGCTGTTCTCTTCAATGCACAGGCTCCAGCCGCTCGTAACGAAATTCACGGAGTTCACTGTAGTGACGCCAAGTGGTGACACATTGTACTAACATGACTAGTGCTGCCGAAATGTCGGGTGAACAGGATGTTGACGTTTTATGTAGTAAGTACAGTCGTTTGGTTATCAACGTGTGTGCGTTGGTACCCCTTTCATCTATGACTGGTACCTCTGATCCACGGCAGGTACATATCGCCATCCAATTGCTTGATCGCGCGCGGTATTAAAACGGTGATGCTGAATGATTATACTGCTCAAATGCAGTGTGTTTCGTATGCACACGTACCGCATATTTGCTTGTAAATATTGTAATGCATTAGAATCCAACACTTTATATAATCCCCCTGTACATTTTATTTCACTAGGTTTATTATACAATATTTATCAGCGAAGTGCGTTTGCTTGTAAATGTTAGAATACAGCAATTCATATAACTTGCCCATGATGTTCTTCTACTGAAATATGAATTTGTAGGTTATTCTAGTTGGTATGAATATGTTTTCCAGAAAAAACTGTATAGTTATTATTTTCTTAGGCATCAGGACTGTTGTTGCTGTTGCTGTAGCTGTCGTCGTCGCGCCACCCATAACCACAATGTGTACAGGAGTTAAAATGCATTTTTCTGTTCAACAGTAGAGTCTACTGTTAGGAATTCAGAGAATCTTTTATCAGTTACATCAGTGACGCATGGGAGTTGCACAGTCATGTAAATATTGTGGAGAAGTCCTTCAGTTACTAGACGAATGAAGGGAAAAAACTTCGTAAGTACCAAGATGAATTCCCAAAATAACCATTAGGTAAGTACAACATGCATCTTCAATCAAAATTTGACTATTCTTCTCAAACAGAGCGTGATTTTATGTCATTAAGTTGGTGAAAATCATGGTAGGTATTGCAGGAACAAACCTGGGTAGCAGTAATGCAGCATTTTCTGTAGTGGTGGTGGTGGTGGTGTTAGGGAATTAAGGAGCAGGGTGTTGTGAGCTTTCTGTGGTGAAATGCCTAAGATGAATCAGACTATTTGTTAAAGCAGCAAGGCTAACTGGATTGGTCACATGTTGCATAGAAACTGCCTTCTAAAACATTATTGGAGGAATGATAGAAGTGATGGGAAGATGAGAAAGAAGACGTGAGCAGCTACTGGATGACCTTAAGGAAACGAGAGGATACTGGTAGAAATTGAAAGAGGAAGCACTAGATGGCATTCTGTGGAGAACTCGCTTTGGAAGAGGCTATGGACCTTTCATAGGACAGACTACAAAATGAATGATTACTTGTGAGGAATAATCTTGCATTAGTATCTGGTTCTGGAAAGAGACTATCCAGGAAAAGTAATAGTATGGTAGTTTTTTTGACTCTATTTAACTTATACAGCAAATACCTAACCAAGGAAGCTCTTGAAGGAAGTAATTTGCACTGTGAAATATGCAGATGACCTTGTGCTACTGGCTAAGGATTAAATGATACTACAAGGCATGATTGATAGACTAATTGAAGTTGGAAGATGCTGTGGAATGGAAATGAATGTGGAAAAACTAAGGTAGTTAGAATCTCAAGGCAGCCATTCGCAGTACAGATTATAATTGATCAAAAACAACTGCAGAATGTGAAATATTCAACTATTTGGGTATTGTAGTAACAAATGATGCAAGATGTGCACGTAAATTACATTCAAAATTGCCATGGTAAAAGCAGCATTCAACAAGAAGACGCTTTTCACCAGCAGATTGGATGTAAACTTAAGGAAGGCAGTAGTAAAGTGCCACCTTTGGAGTATAGTTTTATGTGGTGTTGAAACTTGGAAAGTAGATAAAAAATAGGCGTACCTGGAAAGTTTTGAAATGTGGTGCTGGAGACCGATCATGTGAGAAATGAAGAACAACTAGTCAAGAAGGAGGGGCATATCCTACAGAAAATAAAAAGAAGGAAGGCTAACTGGATTGGTCACATCTTGGGTAGGAACTGCCATCTAAAACACATTATTGAAGGAAAGATAGAGGGAAGGATAGAATTGATGGGACGACGAGGAAGAATACGTAAGTAGCTACTGGATGACCTTAAGGAAACGAGAGGATACTGGAAATTGAAGGAGGAAGCACTAGATTGCTCTCTGTGGAGAGCTCGCTTTGGAAGAGGCTACAAACTACATGATGATGATGATGATGATACTTTGTGACTGTTAAACAGTCTGTATGAAGGTAATTCCTTTGTTGCAAGGTATTTAGAGAAAGCGGAAGAATTTTCCAACAAAATGAATGATAATAAATAATTTTTGTATTCAGTTTAGATCCAAATACTCCACAAGACATTTTGAAGGTCCAACTTAAACAAATCAATGCAAAATATCTCTTCTATGACACTGTACTTTCTGTTACACAGTTTTGCAACAGGAGAGTTGCATGTTAAAACAACACTTAATTATCTTAAAGCAACTGTGCACCTGAGTAAGATGCCAAAGCTAGGTATTTTTCAGTAACACAGGGTCAAAGAAAACTAACAGAGTGAGATTTGAGGTTGTCACAGTAGTTTTGTTGAAGACTCGATTGTGGAATGTGATGCTGTGGTGTTGGGTGAATAGTCCCTGAAGTTCTGAAGGCTCATGGTGCCTTCATCTTCAGGGTCAAGCAGTGTAGGAAGAAACTAATGGGAAATTTGTTTGACCTACTGACCATGTGATATATGTGTTTGTTGTAGAAAACAATAAATCAGTATAGCCTTTTTTATAGAAGGAGACTTATACCTACCAATAAGTGATACATAAGTTTATGTTTTTGCATATGTATTTTCAAGGAAATAAAAACTGTAATAACTTCCTGATTGGCCAAAATAACAAAAATGTTTTACATTTTAAAAAGCACTTTTTGTCAGGCTATCCATGATCAAATTGTTTGTGTAAAAAAAAGGCAGCACCATTATTGAACACAGCAGCAAGAGAAAACTTCTAACTTTAGTATTTTATCAGCAGTTTTTCTGGAACTAGTGTGTAATTGTATATCAATGAATACTTTAATGGACAGATAATGATAACACGTACCAGAATTTGTGATCTACTCTTACATATCATTGAAGAGCAACCATGCTGAACACACATGGCCAGTATAGTGTTAGTAAATGACATGACATCATTGTTGCCAACATGCTTCCAAATCAAAAATATAACATGCATTTATAGAATCAGAAAGCATTCATCATTCATTGGTTTGTGAGAATCATGGAAGAAAGTTTCATGAGCACTGTACAGAAGTATTAAGACAACTTTTAATGCAGTTTGTGTTTTACATGTTTCGAAATGCTGCAAAGGCATTGTCTAAAGTGACTAATACTTGGGTTAATACAGTTTGCTTTATACACACACAGACACAAGCCTAACCTTGGTGTATAATATGCATTACTTTTTCTTGTCTGCTTATCTGTGTTAGCGGTTCTGACTTTGGCTTCTCTGATTGTAATCTAGTATTGTGAACACTGTGTATGATGCAGAACGAAAGAAACATTGAAATTGAGTCATACATTATTATTAGGTTTCCAAATTCCTTATACTGAGCTATCAACACAACATCTATAGATTTTTTTTTTGTAATGGAAGCACATTTTGTTCTTTATCAGGTCTGGACTGACTCTTTGTATTATGTAGATTAATTTTAGTTTTCAAGCCAGATTGATTCAATATTGAGATTGGCTGACTTCACATTTCATATTGATATTGATTTAAGGTCCCATCTTTTTGTGGAAAGTTCTGAGGTTCATGTGTCTCATTCTTGGATAGTGCGAGAATGATCAAGTGATTGTGTGCCTGGCAAGAGAGGGTTGTGGGCCCAGGTTCTACAGCCATCTTAGGCCACAATCAGCTGCAGTATTAAGTAGCAGTCCTCTTCTGAGACATGCACTGCACAGAAAACCTCAGAACACTACAGTATGTTTAAACCAAGTAGTTATAAAGCCAGCAGTTGTATATTTTGTTCCTACTTGGCATATAGTGTGTGTATACTGTTGTAAATTATCTCCCTATGTGTGTATATGGTGTGTATTGAGAAATGGCTGCAGCACAAGTGCTGCACTACCACAAACATTGGCCGCTTGAGGCAGACCATATCCATACCAATTATTAGGGTATTTTTGCCAAATATTGTGCCACAAGTGTGGGCACCTTGTGCTAAGCCAGCTGTGCATCAAAAGACATAGGTGAAGTGCCAGTTGGGAAGCCATTGGATGCAATGCCAAAGAAGATTGTAAAAACTTACATAAATTCTTGAAAACTAAGCAACTTTTCAGTGCTAAGCGATTGAACAAGTTGAAGGCAACAGTGAAGAAGCACCCTGGACAGGAAATTCTCCCATCTTTTGTAGAAAAAGATGTTATTGGTTTTAAGTAACAGAAGAAGAGGCATACCCCTTCTAAAAATGAAACCTGAAGTAAGGAGATGGCATCTGTAATACTGATTACAAAATCACTGGTATTGCTATACTTCAAAGATGTCCAAGGACCTGTAAGGAACATTATGACACCTCTGTGCATAGATTCAATGGATGCTGAAAGTGGAGAGCTACCAGAGATAACGGACCTGGCCAGCAGGTACTGTCAGCCTGAAAAGAGGGTCCAAATAACATGGTGAAAGGATTTTTGGATTTCAAAACACTAGAAGAGGGACCAAAGTAATGATTGAAGAAAGGTAGAATTTTCAACCATCATGCATCACTTTGACTCTAACAACTTGAAATATTTCATGTCCTTTCCAAAGTCAGATAGGGCAATAAAGGCTGTAATATGTCACCTGCACCCCAACATGTCGACTGTGATGTGTCACCTGCGCCACAACATGTTGGCTGTGATATATCACCTGCATCCTGACATGTTGGCTGTGATACATCACATCCATTATGACATGCCAGTAGAAGACATTTCGAACAGCTTTCTGGAACTTGGTCTTAAAGGAAGGAGGAAGCCAAATTGAATGCCTCCCCTTGATTTATTTAACTCTTCCACAAACTCTAAAATTAAATGAATATTGAAATGAACAATTTCCAAGACAATCACTGGTACATCTCACATACTTATTTAATCACTGCATTCGTTTATCTTGTAAGGAAGCAAAAACAATAACTTTGCCCAAACCTGACAAGGACCCACATTTCCTCAAAATTTACTTCTTATTAGCATCTTGTCCATGAAAGGCATACTATTCAAGATAAAAAAATTCTAAAAATAGTCAAATGGCACAATGAGAAAATAAACTTGCTCAGAGCAAATCAGTTTGGTTTTTGTGCACATCTTAGCATGCCACTTAAGTGCATGAAGCTTATGGACCACACGAACTTAGATTTCAACAATTATATGTCTATGCCTGCAGTCTTCTTGGATATTGAAACCCCTTTGATACATCATAGCACACTGTCTTGTATAAATTATCAGAATTAGAATTTTCAGTCAATATATTTTTTCCAAACAGAAAATTCAAGGTTTTGGTTGAAGGTGAGATTTTCTGACCTAGAGAAATAGATGCAGGAGTACGACAAGGTTTTGTCCTACCTCCCATCCTGTACAGTCTGTATAAAGATGATGCCCCAAAACACCAGATATCTACCTAAACCTTCTTGCTTACAAAAACTGTTTATATGCTGCATCACAAAGAGGGTTATGTTCTCAGAAAGACACATATAGTTTGAGTCATGGTGTGAGCTGTGTAGCATTCGAATCAGTGAATCTAGATTCAGGTCATCCATTTTTTTCATGAGCTTAGAACAGATAGGACTCATCTTACACTGAATATACAGAGAATCTCTTTGTATACCATGTAAAGCACATAGGTGTCTTCTTTTACAGAAGGATTACATGGAGGATCCAAATAGAAATAATTGAATCCAGGGCCTTCAGGACTTTTATTATGGCCTTTATCTTATTAAAAAGTGAGTGATTAAGTGCTAACATTAAACTAACTTTCATAAAGCACTCATTAGGTCAGTAATGACTTATGCACTGTCTTGGAATTGGTGGTAGACACCTTTTTAAATTGCAGTGCTAGCAAAATATGTTCTCTGTATGATTTTACACTTTTCAGGACACACACTTGTCCAAAATTTCCATTTCATTTTCAGAATTTCAGATGTGTATGATTTCATTGCAAATTTCTGCAGGCAACAAGCAGAAGCCATACAAAATTGTGAAAATGAAAATGTTAGCAAGGCCCAAGCAAGAAAGTACAAAAGACTTAAACTTGGCAGCAGTCAAACACACAACCAAGGCAATGGAATAAATAACATAAAAACCATATTCCATAACAGTACAACTACAAAATCAGTAATAAGAACAATAGAAAGAACAACAACAACAACAACAAACAGAATGGGAAAAACAAATGGGCCACAGTCACATAAACCAGAAAACAAAATTTATTATAAAACTGTTCAAGAACACCAGCATGGGCACAGCATTCAAAACCAACAACACAATTCAAAAAATACTAAAGCCAAAAAATACAACATCGGATAAGTACAACCTAAGTGGAATATACCAATTAAATGCCTTGACTGCCCCAGTTAATACACAGGACAAAACAGAGGGACATTCTCAACAATATTTACAGAACATACATACTCCGTCAAAAAAAAAAAAAAATAGAACAAACTCAAAGTATGCCCAACATATATTGGAAACAAACAATAACCACGGAACCATTAAGAACAATGGACATACTGTACATCACAAATAAAGAGAAACACATGAACACAATAGAAAAATTCCACATCTACAACCTCAGCTAATAGAATCAGCACTAAATGACAGCCACACAGTCACCTAAAACCCAATTTTTGACACATCGCATAGTGTAGGAAAAGACACCATAGAATAACCACATCCAAAAACACTCAATGACCAGACAACATGATCACATCACCAAATAACATGAAGACAGATAAACAATGTAAGTAATGAATTTAGAACTTAAGAAAAGAAAAAATTAACCATATAAAAAAACACCTAGAAGACATTCTGCCAGAACAGGTCTCACCTACAAGAGTGTATCCCTATTAACACTGTAAGAAAATGAAGGAAAAGAACATACTCTCAGTACATTTAACAAAAAGGAACCAAAAGCTACAATACACAAAATTCAGCATCACATGTACTACCTTCCTGGATTTGAAAATAGACATCACCTGAAAGTGACCTACACAGGTCTGAAACATGTAACTATTTAAGATGCAGTAAAGATTATTGTGCCAACAGGGAAAAAGTCCTATTATTCTTCAATTGGAATTTCATTAAATAGCAGAACAAGATACAAACAGTGAAGATAGCGAAAGCTAAGTAATGTAAGGCATGGTCTGCTGTATAAAGCCTGGGCTGAAAAAGGACATGTCTGTATTGTACAAGACCCTACATTATGTGTTGTAAACATTGTACATTCACTGACATCTAGTTGCAGTAAAAATGCATACAGATTACCAAAACGAGCAAGGCAAAACGTATGACAACAGGTATACTCGTCCTCTCATCAGAGAGGGTGACCACAGACTGATAACAAAGTAATAAATAGCTGTTACAGTGTGACCTTGTCTCTGATTTTGTCTCAAGAAGTTAACAACATCTTGGCATTAATATAAAATGATTCTGTCTTCCTTCACTACAAAACATAGTGGAGAAATTGTCTGGCTGTCTGTCTGTGTTTTCTTCTCCAGTATTTGTAATATGTTTGAATGAGATTTGGAGTGGTAGGCCTGCGCTACAAATTGTCAAATGTATTTAAATTTTGAGACTAATAAGCAATAATCTTTTTAAAGAAAACGTTGCATCCATGAGCAGGGTAGAAGAAGAGTACTCTCAAAACACTGGTACTTATGTACTGAACTGAACAGCACCATATCCCAGAAAGCAGTCATCTTCATAGTAGCTGCTGTGATAAGCTCAGTTAATGGACAGTTCCAGTGTTTGTGTTACGTGTTGAATATGGACAGTATTGTTTCTGTTATCACAGCCTGCAGCAGAATTCTGTTTCTCATATGGCAGTTCTGTGTGGCCAGTTTTTCTCCCTCATCTACCAAACAGTACATTCTATGGGTCAAATATGTCTGTCTTCTTGGTCTACTGTGGGACTACTTCTGGCCTAGCATGCAGCACGTTGAATATATGCTAGAGATACAAGAGCTTCCATGTCTTGCAAGCAAGGTGTACGTTACTGAATGCAAGCCATGCAGATGTTTTTTTTGTAGTAAAGATAGTGAATATGTAACATACATGCTTTATCTGTTTCATAATTCTCCATTCATACTCATTTTTAACATCAGTTTTATTAAAGTTTTTTTCCATAAGTCAATGCTGCCACTGTCATCATCATTATCGTTGTCATCAACAACAACATTTGGCAATCAGGTACATTCCATCCTCCTGCTGCCTGTGTTTGACCCTCCACTGTAGTTGCCTTCCATACTGTGGATTGAGGTATTATTACAACACTTTTTATATATTAGATTCATAGAGGTTGTGTTGTACTTTTACTGACCTTTTCAGTCAATTTAAGAAAGCCTTTCTCCATTCATTTCCTGAACTTACCTTTCTTTACAAGCAGTATTGAAGGTTCAGACTTAATAAAAACTTTCCAACAAAGCAGGGCTGTATAATCAATATGAGCCAGCAGCAAAGCTCTCCATTCTTATATCCAAGGTGTCAGTAGGGTGGATGGAAACTAGGAACAAGGAGTTGTTAAATTCCTTTACAGCTGTCACACCTTCTATAACTTCTTGCACTGAATGTCAACCAAGTGGTCTCAGGTAAGGCACTGGACTCTCATTCAGAGGGTTCTGAGTTGGTCTCCCTGTTCAGATCTGTGTGCAGAGATTCTACTGCATTGCATAGGTGGGTAGACGTTAGAAAGGACAACACAGACCTCATCAGGAAGTGCTACACAACAACAAGCGGCTTTCAATTGCTACTGCAAGCTCATCACTCCACTTGCACATAATCATTTTAATAAGTGATGAAATTAATGTCATATGTAATAATTCATTTCAATTATTCATTTACATTTTGACTCAAAAGCCTAATGGCCAATTACAAAATGATCACAAATACACAAAGAATAAATATACATACACACATACAAACAACAGACGAGAACTAAACACAGGACAAATGAGAAGAATTTGCATTCTTCTCATTTGTCGTGTGTTTAGTTGTGCAATTGACTTGTTTAATACATCAAAGTTAGAATAAGAAAAAGAAATTGTACATGATACAACAAATGCAGGAACACCTCTGATAAGGTAGTTTGTTGTCCAAATATCACTGTCTCTACAGACAAAATTAGAGGCTAATATGGATCTAGCAGAAGGACAAGTTTTGCATGAACATTGCCTCTTGAATTCCAAGTTGAAGTTTGAAGACAAAATTTAAAACCAAGTTAAATATGGATATAAAAAACTCTGTGCATGAAAGTGATGCCTTCTATCATGTAATGTGTTAAGTTTCAAGTACTCTTAGTGCTTGGCATAAATCCACATAATGGACATGAGGAAAGAAACTATTACAACAGAGAGCTGTAAAATTCTGGTGGATGCATTTGAGCATATTGACATCAGAAAAGTAACAGAGTCCACATTAGAATTACAATTTTGATCTAAGGTAACATACACCATCAATGAACAACCAAGGGAAGTTACAAAAAAGGCAAGATGGTGCTCAAGATCGAAGAATTTAATAAACAGAAAATATGTAAACAATATAATGATGAAAATGTAGTTTCAAATACTGTTTGAAGTTCTTGTCTAGAAAGTTCCAATACTGATCGGCAAGAGTAACGGCAGCTTCATGACGCACACACCGCCAGTAATATCGGCTTACGTACGTTACATTGCATCATCCAAGTCACATAGTCCCGTTTAATCAGCTGTCATAACGGACTGTGAAGCACACTGTAAAGTACGTACATTTCTTTTGTTTGCTACTATGCAGTACAGTTTAATATAGAGGATTTTCGCTGTGGAAACCTACATAAGGAAGAAACCATGTGAAAAATGTCGTAGTAAATTTATAATATTTCCCGCCCTTTCAGTTTCTTTTAAATCAAGCGTGTTTGTGAGTTGGAGGTCATTTCCAATACCTACTCTTAACATGCAGTAAGGCCGCTAAGCTTGCCGTGCGTCTGGGTCGGTTTTCAATGGAACTCTCCGTATAGTAACGGCAGAGAAGCCGTCCTGTTTATTGCTGGCTGGATTGTGTGGAAGCCAATATTTCGTATGTAGGTCACACATTACAAACATTTTCATAGGATTAAATTTTTTCGAGTTCGTGAACTAATCGGGACATTAGAACATCGCGAATTAAACGTAATAGTAATCAATCTGATCTGATCTGATATTCGGTATTTGCACAAACATGACGATTTCATTCCCTCGCCGTTGTTTATAAAGGTCGAAGCGAAACATCACAAAGCAGCATGCCGTAAGAATAATTCCTTGTAAGGATGTTCTGTACTTACTGGCACGATTTCAGCACAAATACTTTTATTAATGATTCTCGTGCTGGCAACCTTGTGACCTCACGACATGACGACCTCGGAATCCTCCATATTGTCTGTGAGATTTCGAAAGTTGCTCCAGCAACATCTTATTGAGTCGAGGGAAAGACGAGAACTTTCGATTGTTTAATGGGCGGCGGCAGAAGATGCTACGCGAAAATGTGTCGGCGTGCAATACCGGTATATGTGGCCTGCGGATGTTTGACACAGCACGACTTGATGATCACCAACTTCGTATTATATAAACAGGGGTATGCATTCGATATATTAAGTTCTACACGTATAAACGTTCACGCATATTAAGTTTTTCAGCTGGTCGTCCTTCTGAGGCCCAGAATACTTCAGTCATCGTTATTTTATCTATATTTTACAGCAACTAGAAAAAATACTGTTTTGTATTTCTTCGATATGTTTCCTTTAGCAAATAAATAGTTTCCTTGTAACACTACTACTGTTTGCCTCATTCTCGTGGGCACAAATTTTAATTTCGACTACTCGGTGTGGGTGGTTATGACGTCACTTCGATTTTAATACCACGTAAAAGCGTTTATTATTATATAGTGCATAAACATTTATATAGGGTCATTATTTTATTTGACAACTATGGGTTGCAATTTCCTGTCGGCTTGTTTATTGTATTGACGTAGCCGGAGTAGCAGCAGGAAGTGACAAACAGCATTTGCGAAATAAAATAAGAGGAGCACGTGCCTTATGATCCGAGTTGTACATGTATGGTTCTCTCTGTTGTTTTGCCGGTCTGTGAGCCAGAAAACATTTGGAAACACGGTCTGGTGTCTATGTTTGTTGAATGCTTGTTTGCTGAATTGGATCTCAGGCGATCATCCGTGTCATGGTCGAGCCAGAAAACTAGTCTCCAGCATCAGGGTCGACGTGGTTATTAGCTGTCCATGACGTGACTGATATCCCGACAGGTTTTAATGTATTTATTTTGCTGTAAAATCTTCAAATTTTGCTCTTAGGCATACGTGGTGGGTGAGATGTTTGTGAATCGAGAAATAATTTACAGACCGTAATTATGTAGTAATTTCATGTTAAAGTGTTATCCTCGTAATTGGTATAAAGGGAAAGCAAGGAAGAAAGAACGAAGAACTGGATGTAACAATTCCATGAAGCAAAATTTCTTTCCAGAAGACACATAACCTTCAGGTAGTCAAATCTCCCGCCTTTAATGAAGCAAAAATTTCCATTATCGCGTTTACCGAAGCCCGTCGCGGGACACTACTCTAATACAGGTGAGTACACACCCTATTTTATTGGTCACTCCCATCTATGCCTAGGTCTTCCAAGTGTCCTTGTTCTCAAATTTAGCGTATAAAATAAAGTAAGGCAGGAAGACTGAAATGATATATATATATATATATATATATATATATATGGAACGAAAGAAAGTTAGAATTACAGAAACAAAAAAAAACAGGGGAAGAGAAACCTCCATTCTGACAGTTTTGCAACAAGTTTCCCCATTTGTACTGGATAAACACAAGTGTGAGGTTTCCGTACATGGGTGAAATTTTTGCCAGCACTGCGTTCATATGTCAGAGGTCGGGGTCTCAGGATGGATCCGTTATCATAACAACTTTCTAACTAAATTGTCGAGCACGTTAATTGTCACTGACATACCTTAATAGGTCTATTCTTCAGCAGAGGATATCCGTTGCTTCCTGGATGAGTCGGTAGAACTTCGCTGTTAAATACGTTGACCTGCAAAACATGAGTAAAAAACATAAATACTTTCACATGAATAAATATCCTACATAAAGCGATGCTCTTGGATGGGTTACGCAAT
The DNA here is from genome assembly GCA_021186555.1 of Reticulitermes speratus. Classification (NCBI taxonomy): domain Eukaryota; kingdom Metazoa; phylum Arthropoda; class Insecta; order Blattodea; family Rhinotermitidae; genus Reticulitermes; species Reticulitermes speratus. The sequence goes on along the minus strand of JAJKFL010000003.1, from coordinate 29,222,696 downwards.
TCAGCGTAACAGTTATGTTACGTCACAAGAAAGAGTTGCAGTGACAAAGCAGCTCTGTCACGTGACGATCCTGTAACTACACCGACAACACAAAAGGTAACAGTGAGAAAGGGAAGACATTAGCTACACATTTACACGTAAAGGTAAAGGTTGAGTTGCCATTGTATGCGGTGGCGCAGTTGGTTGAGGCACTGCACTACAAGCCGGAAGGTCGCGGGTTCTGTTCCCAATTGTGTCATAGGTATTTTTCATTGATTTAATCTTTCCTACCTGGGATCGACTCAGCCTCTTAACAGAAATGAGTACGAAGAATATTTCCTGGAGTGGGGGGGGGGGGGAGTGGTAAAGGTCGCCGGTGCGTGGGGCTGACAACCTTACCACCATCATGTGTCGATTGTCTGGAAATCTGGGAGCCTCGACCTCCTGGAACCCTAAAGGCCTGTACACGGATTGCTTTACCTTTACCTTTTACTAATGACACTGGCTGCATCCCTAATCACTGGGTTGAAAAGTTGGAAATTAGAGGATGGACATGAAACCATAAATTAGGTTAAAACTAGTTCCAGCAACTGGTGTTTGAGAAACGACAGAAGGTTATTGAAGTTAAACTGCGACATGGACGAAGTGCTGCCTTCCGTTTCAGATCGTATCCTTTACAACACTTGTTCATATCTCTTGCCTGGCCATTGTCAAACATAACATTTCGCTTGCCTTAGATTGTAGTAAATCGGTGTGTAGGCAAAACCTTCATGCAAATCGGACCTAGGTTCGCGAACCGTGCAGTCGTTTTGAAAGTTACGGCGCGTAAAACATTCGAAAAGTGGATTTTGTTAAGGCTTGTCCAAAACTTTATCTGTCATTCAATGCTATATTCTTACTCACCATTTCCCACTTTAACACTTATAAGTGGTGTAAAATATCCTTAGTAGTTGGTTCTGTGGCGTTAAATGACGTATGAAAGCAGTTCCTTGATTTTACGACGGCAAAATAGCGCATTAACGAGTGCTCTTCCGCCGGTATCGGTTTTCTGAAGTTCGTCTAACTTTCCTGCGGAAATTCTAAGGTAAAATATTATTCTTTATTTAAGACTTTGAAGACAGAATTTTTAAAATTAATACTGTACATTATTTTCTTGCAGAAGTCGTAGCATTCAGTATGCAAGAACATATGATGCGAATTCGAGGGAAGAAGTACAAGGAAATTAAGGTTTGAGTGAAGATATCACAAGCTCGCACTTACGAGGAAAATTAATTTATATTTTATTTACTGTGTAAAAAAAAGAAGATCTGTTAATAAAGAGCCAAGTAATGGACCGTAATCGGTTACGACAACTTCCACCCTGAACAGAATTTCCGTCAGCCTTACAAATCCTGGCATCATTGTTGGATATTTGTTGAGAAAAATAAGACCACTATCGCTTATGATTATATCGAACCTTAATTTGATGTAGGCCTGCAGTAAAAGCTATGGCTGTCGTACCTGCGGAGCTTACCTGTCGAAATATAGATAAGGTTGTACCATAATAGCAGTGTAATTCAGTTTCGGCTTTTGTAGAATGTATATATATTAAAAGTATTAAGTAATATCTGTAAATAGACATTAACTCCATCTAATGGGCCCATCGGAGCATATTTCTGTTTTTGCCACATGACTGAGACAGAATCAGTTTCGGAATCTTTGTATTTATGTAAGAAAATCGAAGTGACAGACTGTGTCCAATACTGTACCGCTTTAAAATCATAATTATAGATGATGAAGCTGAATTTTCTTTATTATGCATTACAACTGATATTTACATTTTTACTCGTTGTTACTAATATCATGCACTATATTGTGTTCACAGTCGTTAGGACTTCAATACGTTACGTATTAGCTCGAATCAATTCAGCTTGTGTAGACGTCCGACTTCCCGAACAAACAGGCAGCTGTCAGTGTAGGAACAGGTGTACTGACTGTCTCACTTTTACACAAGGATTTAGACGTGACGTGGCATGTTTCCTGTGAGCACAGCAATCCAGGATGATAATGGTCATCCACAGGCGTTGGGCTCAATAGATTATTTATAAGTGATGATTACATAAAACCAGCCAGAAAGCAGGATGATTTCTTAACATTTTTTTCTATTGTCTTAACATACTGTCATGCATACATTTTAGCATGTCTCTATGGAATGACAGTGAGGAAGTACAAGATAATAGAGCCGTCAGAAAATAGCCGAAGACAAAAGTACGTTTCATGAAGTGGTCATTCTCATTCTTAAAATTACCATGCACCCAACGCTTTTAATTGATTTTAGGCGCTTTCGCATAGTCGCGAAAAGCGCGTATTAGTTTCATCATGTCCTGCCTGTCTGTCCGCATGTATCACCGCGGCTCCCACTGAACGGATTTCTGTGACATCTGTCGCCATAAGAAGGAAAAGCATTGTTGCATATCCATGGCAACAATGGCTACGCGAACGCGCTATAATGTTACGTTATAGCCTACGTAAACTTCCTCTTTTGTTTTATTTTAGAACCAGGCAGATGGGCGCACCTTGGATGGTGGTTTACTCTACAACACAATGTAAATAAAATTAATTTCTTCCACCGCAAACCATTTTCAAAGCTTTTAGATGAAAGATCCGTTTAATAGAAAGTTCACATAAAATATTTTAATGAAACGAAACAGCAAATAGAAAACTTACGATAAAGAAAAATAAACAAAGTTATGTTATGCCAGATTTGAGTTTCTCACTGCGGTGTTGCTGAAGATTCAAGTCTTCTGAGGTGTGTGCCCTGTCGACTGGTAAATACGTTACCAACGATCTGAAGGACTGTAGTGCTGTTCTCCGCTCGCTTATGTTTAGTTCTTTGACCCTGCAGATGAAGGTACTGCGATGCTTCGAAGCGTCGGTAACTATTTACCAGTCGACACGATTATTACACTTGAATCCTTAAAATTAATTTAAGTAAATGCATTTTAAAAATGTTCTTAAGGTAACAGTAAAGTGACCGATTACTTCTGGATATTGTTTGTATTAAAACTGGGAGGCGTTTAGGGCTTCTCCGTTGTGTCTTCAGAAACAAGCATTTTTGAGCAGAGTCCCTCGACATAAAATGCTGTCGCAAATTTTTGTGGATGGTGGGAATATAATTTAAAAATGTTATTGCGGAAAAGAGTTAGGCAAAAAAGTTATATGAAGTTATTTCTGCAAGGACAGGACTGAAGATTGGAGGGCAGTCCGTTTTTTATTTCAAAAAGGACAATTAAGAATTCTACGAGCTCCTATACGCAAACAATCTATAGAGATTTTGTGAGGGAAGGCTCTTGAGAAACTGGTAATTGGAAGATGGTCAGGGGTAGAAGGATAGCATTAATATGGGGTTTTAGTAAATTCGATTAGGAGATTCGGATTGCAGGTGCGTGTCGAATGGCGGTCTTAAGTTTTGAGGTGTTAAACTTTCGAGTTACACCTTAGGATATTAGAGATTTAGTAGTTAGTTACTCGCTCCTTCAAAACTTGAATGTTGTAGAACTTTGCAAGACCTGCCGACCTTCATAATCTTCGGCAAATGTAAATTGTGAAAGAAGAAGTCCTTTATGCCCGTAACACGTTTGCACAACATTTAACTGCCGTTGCCCGTTTTAGACCCGTTGCGTGTTTGTCGTGCAGCATCGAACTGGAGGTAGCTGAGAATCACTATACAAAACATTGATGACAAATTTCCAGAACGTTGAGATCCAGAGAGCACCCATTTACAATGCCAGTTAATTTATCTTCACAACTGTTGCTTCATCCAGATCTATTTACTCATCTCATTGTTCATCATTAGTTTATGAGTTTTATACACAAACATTGGAGACGAATTGAACAATTTTTACCAAAAAATGCACACAGACACACTTTATTCTGATTTCACCGTGCATTTTTGTTGTATAGTATGTCATTCATATTTTGGAAGTATTGATGTTCTGACCTGTTCAAAAATGCACACAGACATATAATGTCAATAGTTTATTTTATTAATAGCTTTCCCCAATACGTATTTCGGCGTGTTTACTTCGCCATCTTCAGGGGGTCGTTGAAGTTGGTCTATGTTAAAAACTTCAACGACCCCCTGAAGATGGCGATGTAAACACGCCGAAATACGTATTGGGGAAAGCTATTAATAAAATAAACTATTGATATTATATGTCTGTGTGCATTTTTTGGTAAAAATTGTTCAATTAAGCAAAAATGCACGGTGAATACAACATAAAATTGGAGACGAAGTTTGTCATTTACTTGAGGTTTAAATTAAGGTCAGTAACGAATGAATTTAACTTTGTACCGAAGGAAGTAGGTATGTTAAAATTAGCACATGCAAGTGCAAAGTTGTTATATGAGGAAGACGTAGTCAGCCGTGGACAGGCATAATATTTCAAACACGACATAAAGGTAATCTTGTTTGCAGTCGTACAAATTCCGTTACGATTTACGAAGAGGTCGTGACAAATTACCACGCTCGTAAGATGGCAACACAGGTTTTATTGAGTAAAAGTGAGTCGTGTTGCTTGTTATACAATGGTAATGTGAAGACTTGCTTCGAAAGCCTTGTTGTTGTGGGAGTATAAAATATTCTGAACCTAATAATCTTACTTCCTCCAATATTTTAGCGTGGGAATTGAGCACTGACATATTTAGCAACAAGAGGCATTAGAGATATAGTAAAAAAGTCTAAGGACCTAAACATTGACAAATTACTCATTCTAACTCAACAATTATAGGATTTTTAAGTTTCCTACTGTGACTACTACTGCAAGAACCTTTAAAATATACCGTAACAAATACTCTGATGCCGAGTACTTTATTCTGACTGCTGTGCACGTGGCGTGTGGATAGCAGATGGTACACATCAAAACTCCACGTTGTCACCATTGTCATTCTGTCATTTGTCACATCATGACACTAAGGCGTAGAAGTCGGTGTTAAATATCTGTAGCCAGGTGACAGCTTGCTTCGCGTCGGCGCCTGTTGCAAATTGATGCCAGCCAGGTGCTTCGTAAGGGATCCAAAGAGATGGAAATCACCAGGCCCTGTACAGCCAACCGAACTTGTGGCTCATTACGGCGCTGCGTCTGTGAGGTTACTGATTTCGCGCCCAGTTATTTCCATCTCTTTGGACCCCTTAAGAAGCACCTAGCTGGCAAGTGATGTGCAGCAGATGCCGATATGAAGCAAGCTGTCACTTCTTGACTACAAACACTTGGCACAGATTTCTTCTACGCCGGGATACGAACCTAGGTGCCATGGTGGAACAAATGCTTATGAGTAAATTTCAGTGGTGACTACATGGAGGTCTGATGAGTATTATACGCTACCCATATGCAATATGTAGGCTACATCGAAGTCAGAATAAATTTCTCCGTACCAGAGTGTTTGTTATGTTATTTTTTAAACTCCTTTTCACGTTTCTGGAATACTTCTTCATGAAATGGAAAGCAAGAACATATGTTTAAACATAATAGCTTATAAATCATTGTAAATTGTCACGTTGAACTCATACATTTATAAATCTAGTAGTGGTGGTAGTGGTAGCAGTAGTAGTAGTATCAGTAGTACAAGTGTTAATAGAGTGTGGGTTGCAATCCTTGGAAAACGTAAAATGAACATCAGCGGGCCTGTTTTGAGTTTTGACATGATATCATCAGAATTAGTGCTCTCTTCATATCAGAATTCCGACGAAATTACTCCTGCTTGAGGCTGGTTTTCCTTGGAGTGCTGTGTTTCCCTCGGTCTTCCAAGGTACACACGTAGCCTGTACTTCACAGCCTTTTGTTTCGACAACTCTGTGAATCAAGCTGAACGTGGCATATAAAGTAACAGAAACAGAAGTTTCAAAGCTGCATCCCTTTGTTGCGTTGCAATGTAACAGCAGGCCAGAACACAGTATCTGCATATTACGGTTTGTTTGCACAAAGCGAATGAAAACGATGGACCATCTAGTCCACTAGTCCATCGAAATTGCTAAACGGGTTTGCGTGTACTTTGGTATTGCAGGTCTACAATAAAACTGATTGATAGATCTTAATGCTGATTTGTATCGGTTTTACGTACTCCTAATTTACATTTAGATGAAATATACCTTTTTATATTTTCTGGATTTGTTGAGAAATTGTAAATTTAAAAATATGTTGGTAATGCTGAAATTTAATTTTCTTTTGGACAATTTGAAGCATTGGAGTTTTCAGCAGCTAGTTAATGCAGGTGGAACCATTTGAATGAAGGATGGTTTATTACCTCTCTCTGGATATCGCTCTTTGTTTTTACAGTACATATTTGTAATTTTTTTAGATCCTACGTGTTAAAATATTTTATAATTCAATTTAATAAGAACTATTAACGTGAACATTTATAAAAATGTGTTCTATCGGAGAAGATTTATCAGCTGCGTCCAACGAGAAAGTAGTAAGCTCCCCCCAACAATAGTGATCAGTTAACGAATGAAGTTTACTTCATCACCCAGAATGCAATGAGGCAGACAAATACGTGTGTGCTTATCGTGAACAAATATGCCGCAGACGTTAGAAAGTGGGAAGTGTGAATTACACTAACCATACAGTTTCACCAGACTATCTATCTTCCCTTCCATCCCGTCTTCCTGGTTCTTTTCATTTTCTTCCTTCTCTTTCTTTATGTCTTTAGTTCATCTGCACAATCTTTCTTCTCACTCTATGTTTATTCTTTAAGTCTTTTTCCCTTCGCTTTCTTCCTTTATTTCTTATTTTCTTTTTTCTATGAGATTACAATGAAGTCTGTATCGATCAGTATGTTCATCCTTCCTAATTTCGAAACACCAAATTTTCGTGAAGTTCTGTAGTGAGAAGGTCATCAGAAACCACCTTGCCCGGGTATTATTTACATTTGTACAACCAGTAAAAACGGCATTTCTGTGTACGGAATTGTGAGGTTTGAATGACTTTAGGCCTACTTACTCATTTAAAGACTGCCTTTAGTGTACATTATATATGAAGATTCGGTCCGTAACTAACAGAGAATACGTCTTTCCCTTACGAGGACCTATGCGTTAAAGTTGCAAAGAGAAACAATATTTGATTACTGTAATAATCATACGGAATACAAATGAGTAAGCTTAAAGACGCTGTGTATGCACATTGCGAAGATTTTTAATGTTAAACTTGGTGGTACGTGTTGTTACCACTGAACTCTAAAGGGTTCTTTTTGGTGCTGAAATTGTTTTTGGTACTGTATCTTCGATAAATATACAGCTTTTCGTCGTTTCGTGCAAAATATAAAACAACGTGACGCATACGTGAAATAGGCATACTTATCTTCAGATCTTACAGCTTTAACGAAACATTTGAGCGACGAATGTGAAATTTAAGAGGCCTATGAAAATGTGTTTTGAACAGCGTGCTTACAGAATGTAGGCCTAACTAGATACCGTACATAAAACATGCACTTAGTAACGGGGTTTCAATAATAATAATAATAATTATTATTATTATATATTATTATTGGCCACCTGGCTGTTGATTCGGCACATTAATAAAATAGAATAGAATAGAATTGAATTGAATTATTATTAAAAGAGACTGACAGTCGCATAATTACTGAAGAATATCCCATCTCTTATGGAACCCGAAAGTCTAAATCCGTGTTCACAAGGACCGGCCAGTGGACCCTATTTCGAATCGCACCTTCCCACCCTGTTTCTGTAAGTTACGTTTTAATATTATCCTCCCATATATAGTGGACCGGGATAGCGTAGTCGGTATAGCGACTCCTACGAGCTGGGCGGTCCGGGGATCGAATCCCGGCGGGGGCGAGATTTTCAGCACCCGTCCAGACCGGCCCTGGGGCCTACCCAGCCTCCTGTACAATGGGTACCGGGTCATTCTCGGGGGTAAAGCGGCCGAGGCGTGGCGTTGACCACCCACCCCCATCTAGCGCCAAGGTTAAAGAAAGAGTAGAGCTATATCTCTACTCCCCCTCTGGGCTTTCATGGCCTGTTCTGGGGTGAACGTTACCTTTACCTCCCGTACATATGCATATGCAGAGGCCTCTTTACCTTTACCTCCTGTACATATGCATATGCAGAGGCCTCTTTACCTTTACCTCCTGTACATATGCATATGCAGAGGCCTCTTTACCTTTACCTCCTGTACATATGCATATGCAGAGGCCTCTTCCCCACAACTTTACCTACCTAAATGTCGAGTAGCAAGTGATGGCATGGTCCAAAGGCGCTAACCTCCGAGCTAACTTATTTTTTCCTTTTGAACTGTCATTGACTCAGAACAGGAATTTAGGCTAATGAGGTCTGTCCATAACCACACACGTTTCTTTCTTTCCTTCTTTCTTTCTTCCTTCTTCCTCCTTTTATTCTCTTTAATCGTCCTTTAGTCATTACTTGTTGGTGCAGGTAGATTGCGCCTTAGTTGTGTTCCTGAGTAAGGTGTGTGAATCAAGAAGGCGTAAATCAAATACGTTTTTCCCACAAGAAACAATAGAACAGGTAGGGGTTAAGGGAAATCAGGCAAACGACATACTCGTCAGTAAGAGGTGTATCATATATGTTGTTATTTTTATTATTATTGCTGATAATAAATAATCAGCATTCATTATTATCCTATGTAGATTATGTTAGATGCTGAATGAGATTCTTTCAACATTATCACGAATTGAGCGAAGAGTGCTCTTCGCTAAGCCAAGAACACGGCAGATATTAGCAATGCGTTTGTGTTCTTCAAGCCGATTCATTACATCTAATTTCTTCTCAGTACTAAACAAGAACTACTTGCATTCTAAGCCCGGCAGGTGACATTTAATTTCAACGAGTTTACACTTCTTTTCTGCCGTCGAATTCATAATCTTAGTTAGATATTACACGCCGCAGTGTCCATTTTGTTGTAACTACGTTACATATTAAAACAAAGATCTGGGAAATTTCTAGGATACGTGCTAAACAGTCGGGGTTCTGTTCCCGGCAGGAATATTTTCTCACCAGGGCTCTGAGGTCCACCCACGCTCCTGAGCATAGCATACCGGGAGTTCTCGGCGATACAGCAGTCGGGGCATGAATGTAAACCTTACCTCCATCGATGGCAGAAGATAAGCATGTGTGCCAATTTACCTGAACTTCCGTACGTCTTGAGGGTTTAAAGTTGAGTAAGCAGGCTACATGGAGCCGATCCCGTTGGCCGCGCGGTCTAAAGCGTGGGTCTGCGGCCGCTCGCTTGCTGGGTTTGCGGGTTCGAATAGGTCTCTGCGTCGGGCTAGTCCCTCGTCCAGAGGAGTCCTACCCAGTGTGTATGTGTCAGTGCAATATTAACCCTCTACACCTACAATGAGTAGGTAGACAGAGGTCAGAATTATAAAGAAAGAAAGTATATGGAGACATCTTTATGATGGCATGTTGATGAAGTAGCTTTACAGCTTAGTTAAGTATAGGGACAGCTGTAACGTCACTTTACAAATTAGGTGCGACAGAAGGGTAGTTATTTTAAAAAGGAAAATGTCGTAAAGAGAAAGAACTTCGCTGCACTGCGTCCAAACACAAAGCAGTGTGTCTCCTGAGTAGTGTAGTCACAGCGCTCATTTGTTCACGGTGCAATGGATCTTGACGACCCGAGATCAGTTTTAACCTTCTTGTATGTGAAACATCTGGCAGGCTCAATGTACCGAGTTAACATGGAGGTCGTGCGTGAGGCCATCCATGCTTTCTTTTCTAAACTCGACATTTCCTCAATCCCACAATCTGTTATATAGGCGCACACAGACGTACAAACTGATCGTTATGCCACGTCACTGCCGTGCGCCTATTAAAACCGCTATGTCCGTCCGTCTGTACGAGAGTAACATGAGAACCGCCGAACAGGTTATCATGAAAATTTTGGAAACATATGTGAAACATCGTTCAAATATTTTAATATAGTTTGAAATAAGACAAATATAATGGACACCTCACGTGAACATCTGCAGTCTACGTATTTTGATGTGCATTTCCGGCTTAAGTTCCTACATTTACCGAAGCGAAAAATAAGGTATTTCGAACAAATTTTGCACAGAAGAAAAATACATAGTTTAAGCTCAGGACAATTTTTCCATTAGCTTTACTGTTCTCAAGATAAGTGAAGACAACGGACGTGTTGTGTACGTTTCTCGGTGGAGTCACTTCCGATACTTGTAACCGCAAGTACTGCACATTCACTGTGACTTCCACTCAAATCTATATCCTACTTCCCACAGTTGCATAGGGACTTTTAGATCATCCTGTATTATATGCGTAGGAAAAGTTAGCCGATATAGCGTAGTCGACATACGATGGCTAGGCTACGGGCTAGATGTCCTAGCAATCGTTCCATTCTCTCCAGGAGACGAGATTTTTCTCCAGAGCCTTCAAACAGACTTTGGGGCTCACACAGCCTCCAGTTTAATAACTGTTGATACATAAATACAGGAGCTTTATTTAAAAATTTTCTATGGGGTTGAAAGAAGTTTCAGCATGTTCATGAAGAGGAGAAGAAGACTTTGAATAATAACATCCTTACAGTCATGAAATGCCTCAGTACTACTGCACTTCGACTTTAAATGCCAGAGGTACAGTTACTTGTGTAGTTTTCGTATAAACGTTGTGGAGTGTGCAGATATTTTTAAGATTTATATGAAAATTTATTAATCTTTTATCCATAATTTTTATACAAGAGTACCTACTTTCCGCATTTTTAAGTTTCTGCCACTCTCACCACTAATTATGCTTATATGCTCAGAGTCCAATGCCCCTAGGCCGAACGGAGAGTACCGGGAATCTTGTCTTAGCTAGAAAGTCTCCTAACAAGTCTAAAAGAAGCAGCGTGTTTGCTTTCTGTTGCAAGAAGACAAGTAACTTACAGCGATAGGATAGTCTGTTGTGCCGTTATGTAACAGAAGGGTGAAATGCCATAACCCTCAGGCGAATCGGTGTCGCATCGGTAGTCAAACCAGTAGACTCACAGCCATAATTGAATAAGCTGCTTTATAGTTGGGGTTTTCCTTGAAAAAATATCCATTCTTCACAGTTGCACGTCTAGTAGCCATGCTGGGCTCAAAACAGTTTTGCAACTTGTTAAGGACCGTTGTGGAGCCAAAACGTAAGGGACAGCCTTACCTTTGTCTTTATCTATCAGCTGGAATGTGTAAAAATTGTTTATTAAAATCCAACTAAATACACTGTTTAGGTTATGTGCACCTTATTATTACACATTAACATATATTTACATGTTTCAGCTCGTACTGAGCCATAACCGGGAAGATAAGTGTAAGGGAATATATATATATATATATATATATATATATATATGTCTGAGTATAAAATTGCATCTCCTTTTATAAAAGTTATAACGGCCACAGGTACAGCATTTGTTATACTTTTCTGTTAATCCATTATTATTGATACTGCGTATGGATATAATATTAATAATTAAAATTGAAGATTTAAAATATATAATAACAAATATAATAATATAATAAATATAAATATAATAAATATAAATATAATATAATAAATATAATATATATATATTATAATAATAAATATGATGAGCTTGATATTGTTGGTTAAAAAATGTGTGACCAAATATGATGAGCTTGATGCTCTATTCAGTTGTAAGTATTCCTTACCATGTAGAAGTAGGCGTTCGATTATTAAATCCAGATATCTGTGGTATGTCTTCAGATGTCTTTTAAAAAGTAGATTTCAAGACTTTTTTTGGAGAGTTAATTTCGCTTTGTCGGGAGTTATCCAACGGACTAGTCGGTAGGAGTCCGTGGACATGCTACACCTCAAGATCATGTCCGGTTGTTTTAAAAGCTTTGGTTTTTATAACATAGGAACTGTGAATAAATAAACGAAGTTTTTAGTAGTGTCGATAGATGTCTCTGTGTACCAGACGCTGAGAAATAGTTTCACGTGCCCTCTATCCATTGAATAAGAGGCCGGGTGGAACCCAGAACCGCTCTCAACTCTTTGGAGAATATTAAAACCTACTTCCTTACCGGAAATCGAAACACGATTCCTGTATACGTTCACTTATTTTGTGATATGACTTGAGTGTCCTAGTCAGACATTGATTCCAAGGAAATTTTCGTAGCTCTGCGCAGGAGCAATTTTGTACTTAGTTTATTTCAGCGCTGATGTCGACTAAATCCTGAAATCGTGTTTTTAACAGAACACATCACAAAGTTGACTTTTCAATGAATTTTCCTGTATACAGTGTTGATCTGCTTTACAAAGCAGCATTATGAGGAACAATTCACAAGTAACCTTCTGTTTTACAGTAAAAAGATATTGTGACAGAGGGAGAGTCACATGTCACTACTTCTGCACAGTACGATCCGAAATGGTGCATAAAATTAAGTGTTACTGTACATAGTGACATGTTGTAGATTAGATGCTCTATTTTATACGGCCTTTCAGTATAGGATAATGCTTTCGTGATGCGTTTATCTGCCTCCACTAAATAATTATGAAATAGTATACGGATTTCCATTACATTTTTCACGGACTTCGCGATTCCAGGACCACTCAACTTTATAATTTCTGCAATTGTGGTGAGGGCTGAGCGAACTACCGAGAGGGAAGCGAATCTGTCATCATTTAATGTAGGATCCTGAATTGTGTGCAGGAGCCCTAACAAGTCTTAAATAAAACTCTGTAAATGAAGACTTTTTGTACGACGACAATCGCCCAATATTTATATTTAGCTTTGTTTCGATGACCGTAACTAATGAAACATAGACATACAAGACGTGAATTTTGTATGAGAGAGACTGTAAGAGGACTCATAAATTCTGTGCGAAATACTTTGATATACGAATACCGCACGTAACCAGTACAAACACTATGGAGTTTTGAGGTCATAAGTGGCAAATACAACGTAATGTTAGTGTGAAAATTATGCTCAGAAATGTAGCCTTAAACTGCGTAATTATACATTCGTACTTCAGTATAGCCTCACGATATCCGTTGAAGCATTTGAAGGATAAAAACTTCATAGTTCTTCCTAGAACTTCTTATTGTTCTCTGGAATGTTTCTCCATCTACTCATTGGTAATCCATCCTCTATGCAGTTGGAACAGTTACTGTTTCTGAAATGGAGGCCTAGGATAACACGTGTGTCCTGATGAATGAAATAGAATTACATTCATCCACTCGATTCACGTTTCAAACAAGATCTCATCATGAATATTGTTCGATTTGCCAAAAGTCGTGCTGCATGCAACGTCTCTTAAATTGGCCATGCGTGAAAGGGCACTGATGTGCGTAGGGGAGATTTTAAGAACTGTGAAGGATGCTTGATTGCTAACGACTAACAGTGTGTAATAAAGTGCCTGTCTCTCATTCGAAAGATACGTTAATCGGTGTCAATGACATAAACACATTTTCTTTACCAGTTGGTTTATAGGCTCTGACGCCCCAGAGTCGGTCTGGACGGAGAAGATGAAAACGTCTTGCCTTTGCCGGCAATTGAACCCCTATATCCCGGTCGTCCATCTCGTATTGTAAGCACTATATCGACTGAGGTGTCCCCGTTCCAATTGTACCTGAACAAGTCTTACTGTCACTGTCGGAGACAGCGAAGTGTGTTCACACCGTGCAGCTGGGCGTAACTTCATTGAAGGATTGTGACGGGGGACACACTGGCAATAGTACTCGTAGGATAATGATGCAACACAGGGAATGAATGTGCATTTTCTTTGCACGACTTATATGTTTTTTTTTAAATCAATAACTGACAAATATGCAATTCGCACAGGAGACCGGCCGTATTAATCCCCTTCTAAAAAAGTTAAAAGTGTGTGAATGTGGAGAATACTAGATAGCACCACAGTCGAAACCCGCGTTGAACCGTAGGCTGTTTGTCGTAAATATGTCAATGGGGGGAGGGGGCGAATGAGAATTCCGCCCATTGAAGGTCTCAATGGTCTGGCCTTCCATCCAATATGCAAGTAAACTTACTGTTGCTGTCCTGATGTGTAAATACGAAAAACGGATTCTGTCACGACAAGCATAGACTGGACGTAAGGCAGGTAAGCTTCCTAGGATTAACTGCTAGATGTATGTTAATAGACCTCATCAGCAATGAAACAGTTGGAGTAGCGAGTCTGGTTTAGAATACCGCCGTGATTGAACTCTACTTTACGACTCCACTGCTGCATATACACCAAGAACTATTGTAGAAAGACACATATTTGTAACAAAAGTAAAATTAGGTTTCAGCATACTGTTTTAACATAATCTTAACATAAGTGTCTGATTGGCTGGCGTTGAAGTTACATTGTAAGGAAGGCAACCAAATGCATTGAGGGTTGCCAACATGATAGCGTGTAAGGAACTTGAAGGTTTGGCACGCAGGTAAGAAAGCTGTGTCCATGAGACTTAAGCCGTGTCACGTGACGCATTTGCGGACATTGGAAAAGTGAATGAAGTAGAAACCCTGAACTTTATGTCAGTAAAATGAAACCCCAAGAACTAACCTCCTTGACTGTCAATGAAACGAATCCTCAGAACCTAACCTTGCTGCTCTAATGTGCTTATTAATGTGAGTCTGTGTCAATAAAATGAAACCTCGGACACCAACTTGCTTTACTATCTGTCAATAGAATGGTGGAATGATAAGTCAAAACCCAACATTAAATATTTTTTGTTGGAGTTTGCTTTCTGTCAACAATGAGAAATCTGAACTCCTAAATTTCTGGCGGTAAATTAAATTTCAAAGCCAAATCTCCGTAAATTTCTCTCAATAAAATGAAACCAACACCTATCATTATTAGTGGGTTAAATGTTTGTGTTTTATGACCTATCTTTGTTAGCATGATTTCAGTTTCTGTAATAGTACTGTGTTGGAAAGCCTGATCCACCGTGGTCCGAAACGCAGCGTTTAACTGGGTGCGTACATACGGCTCCCTTATGGTTGTGGACAAAAACGAAACTTTCATTAATGTTGAACATATCATCAGAACATATACCTCTGTCCTGGATATTAACGCCTGATTATGTGGGTTGGCCGAGAAAGATATGTAATACGATATCATGGATGCTGGGGCAGCTGGTATCCTACATTATGCAAGGATGACGGCTTCTCACTCAGGAATACTATCTGGAGTTTTTGAAGAGAGCTAGATGGAAGGCCTATAGTATTATTGAAATAGTGATCAATAGAGGAATACATTGTTTTTCGATTTGTCTCACCTTAAACATCTTCCTCCCTAACACAAGAACTATCCTGCAGAAGTAAGTGAGAAGAGGAAAAGGACCTGTGTACAGTATAGGGATATAAGGTGACTTTTTTCAGAGTTTGAGTTTGTTTGAAATGTATGTTCTTGATATTTTTTATTTATGTATAGTAAAGTTTTGTGTGTTTGGTTTTAGTAATGAATAAAAATTTGGTTACATCATATAAAAAACGCAGAAGTTGCGAGACTTACTGATGGCAGCAAAGAGTTCGGCATATTATACTTACTGTACCATTTGCATGAAAATATATTGGTTAGACCAGTGGTATTCAACCTTTTTTGTTCGCGTAACGCCAGATGTAATTTCTCTTCAACTTTGTACCCCCCAAAGTTGTTGGTGCATAATTCAAGTTATACATAGTCTATAATCTATATCTGAAATAAGTTACATAAATTACACCAAAAATAATTTATTAAATAATAAGTTTTAAATGAGAAAAAGGAGAGTCAAGCTATTAAATAACAAATATATTATTGCCTATCATATAAAATTAATAGAGTAACAAAGGTATCTTAGCAAAGCAAAATTATATGCACTATGTGTAATAAAGTGAAACTAGCCGCCCAGATAAGAATAGCATAAAGGAGAGAGAGAGAGAGAAACAAAATGGCGCTCCCAAATCGCATAACCTTACGTCCGGGTCTCTTGTGGCTAACCCTAAATCTGGCCCTGATTATTCAGTGTTTATCATGAAATAATATTTTTATTTTTTTATTTTTACGTACCCCCTAAGATGTCTTCGCGTACCCCCGGGGTTACGCGTACCCCAGGTTGAATACCACTGGCTTAGACAACAGGTAATATTATTTCGAAATGTTGGTGAGTAAAGGTCTATAGAAGTTACTTCCGAAAAAAGTAATAAGTGATAGTAAGTCATGGCACTATTTTGGACTAGACAGAAAGTAGTCAGCTGTAGGTTAGAGGATACTGGAATATGCATAAGACAGTGGAGAGCGCAAGTATAAAGAATGCGGGATATATGTATTGCCTAAGGGAGCAATACCGTACAGGCCTCTGGGAAGAAGACCTGTTGAGAGACCCAAATAAAGGTGGTCGGATTAACACAGAGGCTGCGAACAGGCCCTGTAGGCTTAAATATTGCAGTACAGAAGAACATTATGAAGAATTCAGTATTTAATGTCTCCACATTGTATGCTTCAGTAAATATCATTCCTTCCTTGCTGACTACTTGAGATACTGAAACTGGTTGCAATCCTCTTGCTAGTCTACGCTCGAGGCAACAAACACTTTATACTGAGAGAGAGCGAGCAGTCGTGAGTGACTTACAACATAAAGGTCAGTTGCAAAATGAGATTCCTTTAGCCGCGCAATCATCATTGCTTTGAATAAGGCCTACTTCCTTTGCGGCTCAGTGGTTCCTTGGGCCAGAGGAATTAATTATAAGGGAATACATCATCATGCCGGTGTGACTAACGAAACGCAGTTCAGCTGATAAAGGCATTTTGTGTACGACACGCACGGGATCAAGTGTCTGGCATTGTTCCCACGTTTAAAGTCATCTTTTTAGTCTCCAGACCATTCATTTCGATTTTAACTCTCAAGGATAGAATGGAAATTTCTGACTTCAAGGTTTTATTTCTAACGAATGTGACGCAGCTTTATTCTCAGTTAATATGGCGCAGGATCTTCATACTAGAGCGATAATTAGTCATAGGCTAAAGAAATTCCTATTGTTATATACGAAGTTTCCTCAGCGGCTTTGATTGAATGGGAAAGGGAAGTGTATGTATTACGTATACGGTATTCAGTCACAAAACCTTGTACCGAAACTTTAAAATGAGCGTTTATTTCGACGCCTTATATGTGGATGTCGACGTAACACTTTGTGCGTACATGTGCGATTTATGGTGGTCAAACGGCAGTGAATTAGGTTTCCTCCGAGTACTTTGTTCTTCCCCTGTGATTTATTAACCCACAAACGTTCTATATTAATTCATATCCATTCCTCTACCAACGACGCTGCATGGCCTACATACTGACAGTGTCGCTAAATAAATTGCAGAGAAAGACAGTTTATTGCCAACTGTATTTACTGTGTTGTTCACACCATTTACATGGAAATTGTATTTCTCACGCAAACTACTTACAGTGATGGCAACTGTGTATTCAAAACTGTGCCGTCTGAACGAAAAGAATGTAACGTAATTCACTGTTTTAACGGAGAAAAGATAAGAGATGCAATGGCGTGTAATCGGGGAAAAAGAAGGAAAAAGATGGCATACTTAACGACCCTGTGATTTGCTAAGATTATGTGTTGTCGATGGTAGTTGAATGAAATATGAGTATGGGGCATTAACGGAATGAGACTGACGGTGGAAAACCAGCCCACTGCCACTTTATCCACTAAAAAATTCCATATTAATTGACGTGGGATCGAAACCGGGCCTCCTCGGTCAGAGGCCGGTCAATAACCGCCTGAGTCATGACATTGGCCGCGAATGGGGTAGTGGCAGCTATTGAAGATTAAGGGACGAAAGAAATGTCGCACCCCTCTAATTTCAACGCACTTCTGCCACTTGTAAACTTACTACTAGTCCTCCAGCAAGTCGTGAGTGCTTCCTCTCGAATGAGTATTAAATGATTTATGTCAACTAAACTCTCATCTGTTTGTAGCTGACTGGCAAGTGAAAGTGAAGACGGAGCCTTTCGTTGCGTTTCTGAATCTGCTACTGTCGGTATGACCCAGCTCTGACAGCCCGACATTACGTCGGATGAGCCACATCAGTAAAACCACTTCCTCGGTCCGATCATCCAGTTTCACGTCTACTTTGCAATAGCAACGATGTGCTACTTGTGCAGGTTGTTGCAAATGAATTCTAATGTTGTATATAGGTATGCTTACTAACACACAGGACATAAATTGTTTCTTACGCATCATTTACACGCACTAATTGAGGTCACCATATAAGTTCCAAACAAATTAACTAATTTCTACTAAATTTTGCATTGTAGGTCTCAATTAAATATGTTGAAATTTAACTTCAGTTGGTATCGCTCAAATATATACTCTTAATTTACACAATATGTCGTTTCTCTTACAACATATCCATTAGTGCTTGGGGCTCATGTGGGTAGCGTTGCTTGGGCTAGGGCTCGTAAAACCGTCCACATTTACAGAGACACAAGTTCTACAACGAGCCCAAACATGAGTGGCCTGGATGCACCTTTAGTGAATATAAATTTTTCGTCTTTACAGGATGAGGCGTGGGAGTAGGATCATAGTCGTTACGAATAGCTCGTTCTTACAATGTTCGTTGGTATTTCAAAAGTTCAGTCGCTAAGTAAAGGAAGGACATATTGCTGAACAGGCGATATGTTATTCTCCCGGGCCACAGTATGTTTATAATGGGCAACAAACACATATCTTGAAAAATAATGGGTCCAAGGTCCCGATATTGTAGATCATAACACTTCGAGGACTACAAGCTTTCGAAAGAAAATCCACTCCCATGTCGGGGTTGGAAGCATTGCTTAACTCAGTTGTCAGGAATGTTGCTACGAACAAACGAATATAACGAGAATGACGTAACTTCTAGAAATCATCTCCCTCTTTCCGTGTGTCCGATAATGAGAAAGTTCCCATGGTAATCTCTTTCATACGAATCTATGAAACAAGTGAAAGTGCAAAATAAAAACAAATGAATAAAGACAAACGCTGTGTTTACCCGTTCACATATTACATTTCGTTTGCATGATTTTTCTCTTGTATTTATGTTTAGCCTCGTTTCTGTGCGTGTTTTGTTTCATTATATATTTTATTATATATGCTTGAGAATATTTTAAACTTTATGTGTCACACGTAATGGGAATTTTCCTGTACAGCGAGGTCCTTCAACTTATGAAAAGTGTGCAATTTTAATGACTGCTGTTTCTCTATCAAGACTACATACAATATTTACCCCAAACCTCATCGTGTAATGGCGCGACAAATAATGTGTTTAGACTATTCGTGCTTGTTGCAGGCGCCCGTGCTGACTTGTATGTCTCCATGAATGTGGACAGTTTCATGAGCCGACTCCAAGCAATGCGATCCACCGGAGTCCTGTGCTCGACTGGCTCGGCATAGGAGTGGTATTTCAAAGTTTTATTAAAAATAGATTTCGGAATAATATGTGCAACAGATTCGTTTAAACACCCGGAATTTTGATACAATAAAATTTCTATGCAGTGTTTAATAAATGTTGTAAAATTAATATTAATATGTGTGTTACCTTCAAACACAACAAATTCATCAGTGAATGCTACATGTTTCGGCCTTACAGACCATGATCTGGCAATAAAACACATAATTTAAAACATAAATATGTGTACATAGAAATGCTTAGAAATTTGCGAGATCTCACAAATATTTACAAACATTTTTCAGATTGACGTAGCATTAACATATAACTCAGTGACATGGCGTAAAGACAAAATCACGGCACAAGGAACTGGAGCGAACGTAAACTGATGTTGTTCAAGGAAAAGTCAAATAATCAACAAAACGCAAACACGAACGCGCAGGGTCCCAGGTCATAGACGCAACTTAACAAATAAACACCGAATGTCAACAAATATATCAATAATCCATTTAACAAGTACCTATTGATTTCAAGAGAAATAACGTTCGCCCCAAAAACACAATACACCAGGCAACCGAATATTCAAGACAACGAAATAAGAAGATCAACATAATTTGAACAATTTTAAGATTCATAGAAACAATTTTTAACAAACAAGGGGTATATATGAGAAGTATTAGGTAAATAAATTTTAATGCTACGTAAATTTGGAAAAAGTTTGTAAAAATTTGTAAGATCTCGCAAATTTCTAAGCATTTCTAGGCATTCATAATTACGTTTTAAATTACGTGTTTTATTGCCTGATGATGATCTGTAAGACCGAAACGTGTAGCATTCACTGATGAATTTAATAAAAGTTTGTTGTGTTTGACGTCTTTACACATAATAATATTAATATGGGACAGAACAACGGGATGGACTCCATTAAAATTTAAAACGTTGTCAAATTTAACCGTCCATGTGCGCAGATTGTCGAAGCATGTCATAATTACAAGCTGTTACTTTCATCAGGTTTTGAGCTTGAAATCCAATAGGATATTTTTGAGTTGCTAAACATGACAGCACTTTTTTGAAAGTGTGGAATTGTAACTTGCAGCTTAATCTGACAGTTGTAAGTAGTATTGTTAGCAGGAAGTGGTAACATATTTATTATTATGTTTTTAACTACTCGTACGTTTGACATGTATCAGGATTTGGTGGAGAGGCCTGAATGACAGAGACCGCGTGGAATACCTAGGCGTAGAAGGGAGTTTAAAAATTGAAGTGCATCTTAATGTGCTAGGACTGGGTGACGTCGACTGGATTTATATGTTTCAGGATAGGTAAAATTTGCGGGTTCTTGTGAACACGGTAATGAACCTTCGGATTTTGCTCGTCTTGTTGTTCTACCAGGTTCCATACAACGTGGGAACACACACTCGCTTACTGAGTGTGTGTGTGTGAGTGAGTGAATGGGTGAGTGAGGGAGTGGGTGGGTGGGTGGGTGACAGAGTGATTGGATGTTTGGGTGGGTGGGTGAGTGAGTGATTGGGTGAGTGACAGAGTGAGTGATTGGGTGGGTGGGTGAGTGAATGATTGGGTGATTGGGTGAGTGAGTAAGAGTGTGTTTGATTGGGTGATTGGGTGAGTAAGAAGAACACTCCCCCTCATCGTTACATTTCTACTTCGTCTAAGTCTTTTCTGAATTCTTTATAAAATAGTTGAACCAAACGAAAATGGCAAGTTGTGCAGATAGGAACAAAAATGCTGCCAACTAATGCTCCATTGACAAAGTAACGTGCAGTGGAGCTCACTGTTGAGAAAACTGTATTGCTACAAATAACATTATAGGCTACCTTAAAGTGACAACGGTTTATGTGAGATATGAGTGTCTCACGGCAGTGACCATGCATATTACCGTTATCTGGGATGTGACACCGTACAATCTAATAGCAATTTACTGATATTTCGGAGGAATATTCGGCTACCGTCTTCAGGGTAGTAAGATAGGTTACACAAAGCAGAGAAGCGCGAAAGCTTGCCTTACTCTTCTACCCTAAATATGGTGACGGTATGTTCCTCCGAAATGAAATTGCTACCAGAGTACATGATGTCACTTCCCAGACGACATGCTTAATGTGTAAAACATTCGCGTCAGATATTCAGTGCATTGCGTTTCCTTAAGTCCAATACATATAAACAAACGATTCCATCATGGAGTCACGCACAGATGTATGAAGGCCTGCTCTGCATTTCTTGCGTGTTATGTTAGGAACTCCACCACAGTTTGGTCTCTTGAAGTGATTTCTTTTCTCACAATGAAAATCAGACGGAACAAATAAAGTAATGAAATCTTCGGTTGTTTGCGCTGTTACGCAGGGTTGGAAAGTAGTTGGGTGCCGAAGTTTCGGGAACTCCTACTGGTCCTATCTTAATAAAGTTGAATGATAACAGAAGAATGCCAAGTGGCAGGTGGGTGAGTGGTTATAAGGGACTGGTGTGGGTGGCGACTGTTTCTCGGGTTGAATTAACCTGGTCCACGTTGGATCGTAAGAGAGTGTGCTGTTCATGTAGTAATGCCCTTAGTAGTCCCCTAGTAAGACATATAATGATGTGAACATATCGACCGCAACATAGTTTATACATATATCGCAGTCACGAGGTCCGGAAGTCGTCCACAAGTTGTCTGTTGCAGGGCTCCGCGTGCAACCGAATATGTGGGTCCAGCTAGCTGCATTCAAATTGACAGAACAGCTCCTGTGCTTCATTGCTATGACTTGCGTTTGTAGCAGGTAGCGTGTTGATTTACTTCAGGCAAGAGATAATACGTGACGAAGAACTACACAATGAGACAATCTTACGCGTCTGCATGACTTAGCGTTTGGGGCTTGTGATGTAGACAAACACCGGCGTGCAATGTGTGACCCACTCAGTGTCCGTATCGGAAATGTTGAATAAATGCGGAAATATACCGGCTAATCTGCGACTGTTCCGCTGTTTGTTTAAGATATGTCAAGTGTTTGACAATTTGTTACTAAGCGTCTTTTTCCTTTTAATCCATGTCAATTTTAGACACACTTTACACCGCCATGTACAATGAACAGCTGACTGAAGTAATTCTTCCATCTATTCAAAATATTATCGAAATTTGCTAGCATGCCACCATTTGTATCTTTATCAAGCTAGTCCTAGGTTGGTGACACTCGTAGTTTCATATGTGCCTCTATACTTATTATTATTACTATTATTATTATTATTATTATTACTCTTTATTTTAAGTCTTTAGTTTTGTCTTTAAAATATTGTTATCTTGGGGGGGGGGGGGTCCTGAAATGTCATTATGTCTACTAGTTCCACGTCTTTTTGGACTCTACAGCTATTGCAGAATCTGCTTTCTCAAGATTTCTCTCTGGTGCGTGACATTATGTAGTCTCCGTGCATGTCGAGGGGCTGCTTCCTCCCTCTTCAGTATATAAGAATGAAAGGTTGATCGTTCTCTGTCAAACGTGGTTCATGAGGCTCTCGTTAACCAAAACTCTCTTTTGCTCAGGTTTTCATATTCTCTTTAATGCTTTTCAAGCCTATTGTTATCCAAACCCTTACCCAGGTATTACAAAACTCCAAAATGTTTAGGTTTTAACTAGGGATGGGATATTCGAATCCTCGAATCCTCGAATCCCGCGAATCTTGAATAATATTCGAGATTCGAAAACTCGAATCTTTGCGCTTTTTTCGTCTTTCGAATCTTTCGAATCCTAACCTAGCAAAATTCTGCCACCTAGCGGAATCTTGAGGAACTAGGGATGGGATATTCGAATCTCGCGAATCTTGAATAATATTCGAGATTCGAAAACGCGAATCTTTGCGCTTTTTTCATCTTTCGAATCTTTCGAATCCTAACCTAGCAAAATTCTGCCACCTAGCGGAATCTTGAGGAACTTAAACTACTTAGTGCTACTCACTGTATAGCTCAGCGTTTCTAGTTCTACTCAACTGTCCGTAGCGTCTCACTTGTACACGCTATCAGTCTACGCTCGGCGTTATCCGGACTGTATTTTTGTCTCACTCTTAGCGTTTCTCACGCTTTTTTGATTATTCCTACGTGGTTTCTATCGCTAACCACAGCATTTACGCTTACTTGGGAGCGATTTATCTTGTGCCTCTGGCATAACCTCTTATTTCCTATAACCTACAACCAATGTCACCTATAACCTACAACCCATGAGATGGCACCTTCTGATATCTGGAACTATTTCCACATTTCGGATAATGAAAATTATACGAATTGCAATCTGTGTTCTGCAAAAATATCCAGAGGAAAAGGGTCACATACTACTTCAGCAATGTGGAAACATTTGAAAGGCAAACATTTATCCAAATTTCAAGAACTGAAAAGTAGAAGTTCACCATCCCCATTACTGACCCCAGCTTCAACCTTAAGCTCTTTGACTGTCAGAGTTGACTCTCCATTCAAAGACAATAATGACCCAGATGATCCAGCTGTTGTTGGGAGTCCTCCATCAGTTAGTTCAACTTCTACACCACGTTCAGCAGCTTCTTTCTATGGAGAACAAAGCCCTTTCAAAACACCCCCAATAAAACGCAAAGCAGTATCGTCTAACCAACCGACTCTGAAAGAATTTGTTGATAAAATGCAACATTTTAAGCCTGGAGACAAAAGAGCTAAAACAATTACCAGATTACTCGCCGAAATGATCTGCAAAGATAACCAACCATTGTCCATAGTGGAAGATAAAGGTTTTAAAAAGTTGATAAATCACCTTGAGCCAAGATATATTATCCCAAGCAGAAAACATTTTGCCATAAGGTAATTCCAGAGATGTATGAAGAAGAAAAATAAAAGTTGAGAAACTTTTAGAAAAAACCGAGTTTATTGGAGTCACAACAGACATGTGAACATCAACATCTTCTGACGATTACCTCAGTTTGACAGTTCACTTCGTAGATGAAAACTTTGAGTATCATCACTTGTGTTTAGAATGCATTCCCTTTGCAGAAGTTTCACATACAGCATCTTCAATAGAAACTTTCATAACCGACACTATGAAAGAATGGAATCTCTTAGAAAAAGTTGTGTGTTTCATGAGAGATAATGGTCCGAATATGGTTGCAGCTTTAGAGCGCAGTACCTTTGACCACTTGCCATGCCTGGCTCATACTTTTCAATTAGTTATCAAAGATGGTCTACTTAACAACAGTGAAATTAAGGAAATAATGTCAGCCTGCCGGAGTATTGTGGGATATTTCAAGCACTCGTCTAAAGCCATGAAAGTCTTACGAGCTTTTCAAGCTAAATTAAGTCTTAAACCTCATCGTTTGATACAAGACGAACTGACAAGATGGAATTCTCAGCTTCACTTGCTCACTCGTCTCATGGAACAAAAGCAAGCTGTTTTATTATCTGCTTTAGACTTAAATTTTCAGGTAAATCTTAGTGCTCGACAGTGGACAACTATAGAAGAAGTGATACGAATCCTAGATGTGTTCGATAGAGCTACATTTGTGGCCAGTTCCAGTCAAGTAACAATCTCAGAAATAATTCCTTTAGTGAATAGCACCATTAATGCTCTACAAAACTTCAAATCAACTTTAGGTTCCATACAGCGTTTTCGAAATGGCTTGCTTACATCTCTAAAAAGGCGCTATCAGTCTGTTGAAACAGAAAAATTGTATGCTCTTGGTACTATACTGGATCCCCGATTCAAAGGAAATGTATTTTTGAGCAAAGAAAACCTTGAGCAAGCTAAATCAACACTGACCATGGAAATTTCTGATATTAGTATTTTGCAAGCAGATGACACTGATCTGCAGTCATCAGAACAAAGTCAAAGAGATACCATTCAAAAATCGCCAACTGAACAACAAGGAGTTCATAGCATGTGGAGTTACTATTCTCAATTGATGATACCATCTACCAGCACTGAGCAAAGTTATAGTTTGTCTCCTGAAGAAGAAATAAATGCTTACTTAGCAGAAACACTGCTTCCACCATCTGCGGACATCTTTAAATACTGGAAGGACAACAAAAATATCAAAATTTAAAGAAACTCTCTAAAAAGTTTTTAATTACACCACCATCGACAGTACTATCAGAAAGACTGATTCAGTACAGCAGGTATCATAGCTGATAAAAAACGAAGTAGGCTAGACCCAGAACGAGTTCGAATGCTAGTGTTCTTAAATAAAAATCTCTATTAAAGGTTTCTGATTCTTTTAGATTGCCCTGAAAGAGTTCAGTGTTTAGTGTTTTTAATTTTTATTAACTCTTAAAATAAACATGTTTTTTATTTTTCTTCATTTTCTGGAAAGAATTTAGTATTCCATGTTTAGCGTTTACTGTTTATCTACGATATATTAACTCTTGAAATAATCCCCTCCCTCTACACAAATGTCAAAAATGTGACCTGTTACTCAAATATTATTTTTATTATTATTATTAATATAATTAATATTTATTATTATTTCATTTATTTGTATCTTCTTAATGAATAATATAGGTATATTTTTGAAAACTGTATTCTTAAATGTGTTTTTTCATTAAACACAGATTTTAAATTTTGCTTCAAATAAAAACTTTTAATTTTAAAATAAATACTAAATGGTATAGAACTAAGTCTTTTTCCCTTTAGTTTTTTCTTATTATTATTCTTATATGAAGGATTCGAGAGATTCGAGATTCGAGGGATTCGACGGATACGAGAACCTTTTAGGATTCGGATTCGGATTCGGATTCGAGCAAATTTAGGATTCGTCCCACCTCTAGTTTTAACCCATTACTGTCCTTTAACGTTCATAGTTTTCACTTCTTTAGATTAAATAACCAAATATTAAGTACTTTAATTCCTGTATACTTATTGACATTTTCTCCCTAACATTTGCAACCGGCATGGTAATCATCTCCTCTGATATAATGGACATTCGTGACAGACGTATGCTTGTATGTACCAAGACGTGGTTCCACAGATAGCACTACGTATGTAACTATCAGAAGTCGACGCGTAATCGGGAATACTGCGACATGCAAACGTCTGACAGTTACATTCTTCCTTGCAAGGGCATCAACTTGGCTAACTCGGTGAGTGAGCTGAACCCGTGCTGTCGCAGAGAAGTCGTCGGTACTGTGGGCATCGACATCGCAATTGGAACGTCACGTATTCCTGAAAACATGTGTGCTAATTAACGACTGTGTGTACATGAAATGTCGTAGTAGATTCAGACTAAAGGTTTCTGATGCTCTTGTTCCAAACAAAAAAATTCACACACACGTGAAAAGTTGTTGAACATCAGGGTCCACTCTAGACAGGATCAGAGTACGCAGAAGACACGTGTTAACTGCGGAAGAACCAGCCAAAATAGATGCTGCACTGGAGAAATAACCGATTAAATCTTTCTTTCGACTGCACAGCAAACAAGCGTGTCTCCACAGTCACAATGAACTTGAAAAAAGCGACTGCCTGCCTGCGACTGACTTCCCGCAGCTGCCTCTCAGCCTGCCTGCAGATTCCTTCCAGGGTCTACCTACGACTGTGTGCCTGCGGTTGCCGGCCTGCATCCGGCTCCATGCGGCTGCCTGTCTGCAGCTGCCTGAAGGTCTGCGGCTGCCTGCGGTTGCCTGCGACTGCCTGCCTGCCTACGGCTACTTGCGGCTCCCTGCCTGCAGTCCTTGCGGCTTCCTGCTTGCGGCTGCTTGCGACTACATGCCTGCCTACCTGCACCTGCCTGCCTGCATGCCTGAGGCTGTCTGCCAGCATGCCAGTGGCTGTCTGCCTGCCTGCGGCTGCCTGGAAGGGAGGCATGTAGCCGCAGGTTGGCATGTAGGCAGGAAGCCGAGGGCTGCCAGGCAGGGAAGCAGGCAGACGCACGGAGCAAGCACGCAGACAGGCAGGCAGCCGCAGGTAGGCAGGCAGGTAGCGGCAGGCTCGCAGGTAGGAAGGCAGCCACATTTTGGCAGTTAGGCAGGCAGCCGCAGGGAGATGGTAGGTAGGCAGCCGCGGGCAATCAGGCAGGCATATGGAGGTAGGCAGCCGTAGGCTAGCAAACGCAGGCAGGCTGCCGCAGGTGCCCGCAGGCGGGCAGACACAAGCAGGCAGCCACAGGCAAGCAGGCAGGTAGCCGCGGGTATTCAGGCAGGTATTCGCAGGCAGCAGCAGGCAAACACACGCAGGCAAGAAGGCAACCGCAGATAGGCAGCTGCAGACAGACAGCCACATGCTCGCAAGCAGTCGCAGACAGGCAGGCGAGCAGCCGCAGGCAGTCAGAGAAGCTACCAGTTAGGAAGCCGCAGGGTGGCAGGCAAGCAGCCACAGGCTCGCGGCAGGCAGCCGCAGGCTGGGAGGCACAGACCAGGAGGCAGCCGCAGGTTAGCAGGCAGGGAGGCAGGCAGCCGTACGCTGGCAGGCATGAAGGTAGGCAAGCAGCCGCAGACGGTCAGGTAGGCAGGCAGGCATCCGCGGTCAAGCACTGGCAGAAGTCAGCCGAAGGCTGGCAGCCGCAGGAAGCCAGCAGCAATCAGGTAGACGCAGGCAGGTGACCTCAGACAGGCAGCCGTAGGCAGACGGCCGCAGGAAGGCAACCGCAAGCAGACACGCGCAGGCAGGCAGGCAGGCAAGAAGGTGGCCGTAGGCTGGCAGGGAGTGAGGCAGGCAGACGCAGGATAGCAGCCGCAGGTTGGAAGGCTGGATAGCAGCCTCAGGCTGCCAGGCAGGCAGGTAGGAGACTGCCGCAAGCTATCATACAGGCAGGCAGGTCGCCGCACGCTGGCAAGCAGCCGCATGCAGGCAGCTGTGGTTTGGAAGGCAGGCAGCTCCCAGCAGACAGGAGGTAATCAGTCAGCCGCAGACAGTCAAGCAGCCTCAGTCAGCCATAGGCAGGCTGCCGCAAGCAGTCACGCAACCGTAGGCAGCACCAATCATTCCCACTCAGGCAACGGCAAAAAGGCAGCCCCAGGCAGGCAGCCGCAGGCAGCAGCATGCTGGCACGGAGGCAGCCGTAGGCAGGCAGGCGACCGCAGGCAAGCAGGCGCTGGAAGGCAGCCGCAGGCAAAAACAGGCAGCCGCAGGCAAAAACAGGCAGCCAGCCGCATGCAACCCCAAGCGGGCAACCGCTAGCAGGCCTCCAGAGGCACTCAAACAGGCAGCCGTAAGCAGGTAGGCAGACAGCCGGCTGCTAACAGGCAAACACGCAGGCAGGCAGCCGCAAACAGACAGGCATCCGCATGCATCCCAGGCAAGCAAGCAGGCAGTCGCAAGCAGCCACAGACAGGCATGTAGGCTGCCGCAGGTAGACAGGCAGGCAGCCGCATGCAGGCAGGCACGTAGATGCAGTCAGTCAGACAGTGTCACGCAGTGCCAGGCAGCCGCAGTCAGGCAGGAACGCTGCCGCAGACAGCCGCAGGCAGGCAACCGCAAGCAGACCGGCAGCTGCAGACAGGCAGCCGCTGGGAGCCTTTGGCAGGCAGGAAGCCGCAGCCTGGCAGGCAGTCCAACGCAACAGGAAGGCGAGATACAGACACAAGGTACTCTGTTTTTCAAGTAGACTGCCCTTCATTATTGTGAGATTTGAACCAAACGTAAGCCGTTTGTAACACGTGCGTCGGAAGAGGAAGGTATGAAGTGTCAGGAACATACGTCGATTGATAGGCGAGATACAGACGAAAAGGTACTTTGTTCTCCAAGTAAAGTGCCCTTAATTATTGACCGAATTCAAACAGCATTAAAAAGCTTGTACAAAATGCACGGAAATTTCGAGGTATTAAGCTCCGATTACATCATGTCTATGGAAGGCGTGATAGAGATGAAAAAGTACTTTGATCTTCACGTAAAGTGCCCTTCATTATTGACCGACTGCAACCAAACTTACAGCGTTCATGGTCAATGCGCGGAAAGTGCGAGGTATGAAGTTTCAGTTACATCACTCCCGGTGGAAGGCGAGATACTTAGGAAAAAGTAACTTGTTCTTCAAGTAAAGTGCCCTTCATTATTCATCAATTTCAACCAAACGTGCACCGCTTGTAACGCATGCGTCGGAAGAGCGAGGTATGAAATTTCAGGAACATGCATCAATTGGAAAGTGAGATAGAGACGAAAAGGTAATTTGTTCTCCAAGTAAAGTACCCTTCAATATTGACCGATTTCAATCAAACTTACATCGCTTGTGGAGCATGTCCGAAAGTAAGATGTATGCAGTTTCATTTACAACACTCCTATGGAAGGCGAGATAAGGACGAAAAAGTACTTTGGTCCCCAGTAAAATGCCCTCTATACTTGACAGATTTCAGCCAAACTTACAATGTTTACAGCCCACACGTGGAAAGTACGAAGTGTTAAGTTTCAGTTACATCACCCCTATGGAAGGTGAGATACAGACCGTAAAGTAATTTGTTCTACAAGCAAAGTGCCCTTCATTATTGATCGATTTCAACCAAACCTACAAGGTTTTTAGCACCTGCGTCGAAAGAGAGATGTATGGTGTTTCAGGAAAATACGTCGAATGAAAGGCTAGATAGAGAACAAAATTTCCTTTTTTCTCTAAGGAAAATGCCCTTCATTATTTTCTGATATCAAATTTACACAGCTTGTAGCGCACGCGCGGTAAGTGCGAGGTATGAGGTTGCAGTTACATCACCTCTATGAAAGGCGATATGCAGACGAAAAAGTAAATTATCGCCAAGTAAAGTACCCTTAATTATCAATCGATTACAGCCTAAATTACACAGTTTGTAGCAAATGCTTCGGAAGACCGACATATGAAGTTTCAAGAAAATACGTCGAATGGAAGGCGAGATACAGAGGAAGAGGTAATTGGTCTCGAAGTAAAGTGCCCTTCACTTTGATCGATATCAACCAAACTTGCACCATTTGTAGAGCTTGCGCGGAAAATGCGAGGTACGAAGCTCCAGTTACATCACTCCTGTGGAAGTAGAGATACAGACGGAAAAGTACTTTGGTCTCCAAGGAAATTGCTTTTCATATTTGACCGATTTCAGCCAAACGTACATCGTTTATAGCTCATAAGCCAAAAGTGCGAGGAGTGAAGTTGCAATTACATTACTCCTATGGAAGGCGAAATACAGACAAAAAGTACTTTGTTCGGTAAATAAAGCGCCCTTCATTATTGTTCGATTTCAACCAAACGATCAAAGTTTTTAACGCATGCGTCGGAAGAACGAGGTGTGAAATTTCAGGAACATATGTCGATTGGAAGGCGAGATACACACGAGAAGGTACTTTTTCTACTAGTAAAGTGCCCTTCTTTATTGACCGATTTCCACCAAATGTACAGGTTTTGTAGCGCATGCGCCGAAAGTGCGAGGTATGAGGTTTCATTTACATCACTCATATGGAAGGCGCGATACAAACCAAAAAGTGCTTTGGTCTCCAAGTAATGTGCCTTTCATTATTGACTGATTTCAACCAAACTTAAAACGATTACAGCCCATGCGCGGGAAGTGAGAGGTATGAAGTTTCAGTTACATCACTCCTGTGAAGACAGGCTAGATACAGACGAATAGGTGCTTTGTTCTACAAGTAAAACGCCCTTCATTATTGATCGACTTCAGCAAAACCTACATCGTTTGTAGCACATGCGTCGGAAGAGCGAGGTATAAAGTTTCAGGAAAATACGCCGAATGGAAGGCGAAATACATTCGAAAAGGTACTTCCTTCTCCAAGTGAAGTGCCCTTCATTATTGACCGATTTCAACCAAACGTACAACGTTTGTAGCCCATGCGCCGAAAGAGAGAGGTATGAAGTTTCAGGAAAATACGGCGAATGGAAGGTGGAGTACATACGGGAAGGTGCATTGTTCTGCAATTAAATGCCCTTCATTATTAGCCGATTTAACCTAAACTTACATCGTTTTTAGCGCGTGAACTGAAAGTGCGAGGTATGAAGTTTCAGCTACAGCCTGGCCTTCCGTAGGCAGTCTTGCCTGCCTTTCCTGCCGGTCTGCCTGCCTGTAAACAGGAAGTATTAAAGTAGGACACTTGTTACGACATAGCAGACGAACTAGTGGCTCATCTATTCAGTTTTCATTAGGTACTACGTTACGCTGGAAGAGCCATCTTCCTGTCCGCCAGTTGCTGAAATAAAGCTGCCTCAGTCTAAATACAGTATGTATGTTTGGACCAATCGCACCTACATTAGAATTAGAAAGTGTAATTCTTTCACGTGTAGGTGAGCCTTACCACTGGGGTCAGTTACCTTATCTCAGTTAAAATCGGGAATATGTAATGGTGTTGATGTTACCAATTACGTGGTGCTGCCGCAAAGAAATGCTTCATACGTCTCGCGAGGACTGCAAGTGAAATTCTTACTGTTGTTATCGTGACTTCCTGCCGTGATTTTCTGAGATGCTGCAATAAAATTAAGAATCGACGTGCAGTGACACTATGTAGGCGTAATGATGTATGTTATTCAAATTTCATGGATAATCTTGAGACCATTTATTCACATTAATACCAGTTCGAGGACTAGATAGTGCCAAGACAATGCTATGTGTCGGCCTATATGTCATTGGTAGAAAATACAAATAGGTTGAACTCCGGCTGTGTAATTTGTGCCACTACAGTAAGAGGCCTTAGTGTCGTACATTGACCTACATATTTTCGCCAGTACCTCATCTAGACGCGCAGACCACAGTTAAATCTGTCTAGGTACACGCAGGAGGTTATCACTTACAGAAAACGAAGCCGCCATGCGGCAAATTTTATTGGGTTGAACCGTCTGTGCTCCCATTCTACACCCTTTCTGTCACTCGCTATCATATTAACAGCATTTGTTGCTAAGTTACGCAGGGCCGGCCCTAGATATGTGAGCGCCCCAGACAGATTACTAATCTTGCGCCCCGGGCAGGCTAATATTTTGGCGCCCCTTAAAACTGATATTCTTTAAACTACGACAGGGCTGGCGAAATTTTTGAGGGCGCATACCCAAATTGCCCATACTTTTCGGATAAATTGCTGAAACCTGAGTTTGCTAGCACAATATTTCTGACAATTCCAGTGACGTCAAGAAATTTTCGGCATTTTATGGAAACCGTACGTTCCTTGCCACATTCACAAGTGCCCGCCACTTGTCCCTATCCGGAGCCAGATCAATCCAGTTCACATCTCCCCATCGCACTTCTTGGTGATCCATTTTAATATTATCCTCCTATCTACGACCAGGTCTTCTAAGTGGTCTCATTCCCTCAGGTCTCCCCACCAAAACCCTTTTTACACCTCTTCTGTCTCCCATACGTTTCACATGCCCCCTCCCACCATCTCTTTCTTGATTTGATCACCCAAATGATATTTGGTGTGGAGTACAGATCATAAAGATCCATATTATTATGTAGTCTTCTCTACTCCCCTGTTTCCAAGTCCGCTTTGTCCTTTCTGTGTACAGTAGCTACAACTTGCAAAAATGCACTCCACAACTGAGAGAGAGAATTACATTTATTTTTCGAAATACCCCATTTTCTTTCTGCTAACATGAAAACGTAGAACCTGCCTACTACCTGCAGCTATTTATAAGATACGAAATGTAACTGCATGGTCGGTTTCTGAGCTTTCTACTCAGCATTAATTGGTCGGTGTATAAAACTGCACGACAAATATGTGAACAGGTAGTTGACATCATCATCTTCAAATAACACTCTTCATGTCTTCCCTCTTCTCGGTTGTTATTCAGCTTTGATTGGTAGTTGTTTACCGGCGTTTCGGGACAGCCTATTGGTCGCATCTTCAAAGGTCAAACAGTCTTCTTGGACTGCCTGACCTTAGAAGATCGGAATGATAGGCTGTGCCAGAACGTCGGAAAGCAACCACCAAGAACACCGCATAATAATCCAGAAAAGTGAAGATGGCGACCACACCGCGACGGAAGCCTGAAATCTCGCACCAGTCTTCATGTTCGGCCTTATTACGTTTTAGTACAGGCGTTAGAATAATAAGACTGCAACCCTTCCTCTTATGCAGTGTCTAGCACTATCAAGCAGCAATACACCGATTTTCTTACGTAAACTAATATGCCGTGACTGACAGCTTCTCGAGTGAAGGAGGAAAGAAAGACTGAGATTAAGAAGGAAACACAGTAGACAGCAAATATGTGAAAAAATAAGGCAAGGAGAGAATCGAAATATAATATATAAGTAAAAGATATAGGTCAAATCACACCGAATCTGAACAATAATACAGAAATCCTCGGCTTCAAACAATAACATACTTCGGAAACTGAATCCATTCCCGTCCTCGGGGTAAAAGGGTGGGAGGTACTTCCTGCGCTGGATCCGACAGGAAAAACAATTCTCAATCACTACACAACATGTGTTACTTAACTGTCATTATATATGCGCACATGATCACGTCTTATCAGCAGGAGGTAAGATAAAATGTACAATAAGAATTGTGGGAATACCCAGGAAGGCCTAATATATAAGACAGAAAGAGAAATCAAAATTCAAAACACTGATCTGGAAGAAAATCGAAATTGACATAGGCCTATTATTGTCCTTCCGCTAGCGTCTTCTGCGGAAAACAAATGGAACATGTGTGAGAAGTAAAGCAAGACAAGCGTGAAGAACCTAACATATCCTGCTAACAGTTTTTCCTATTACTTTTCAAGCCTTATTGATAGTGGGGAATCCGTAGGGGCGAAATTACCAGACTGGGGCGGCTGAATGAATTTGTCATAAACGCTATGTCCACAGATTACATTTGCGTATTTTCTGTACCTACCATTAGTTTCAATTTGCAGAATCCTGGCTTCATTTCGGCCGTTTTTTTCCCCCCTTCTTCACAAGCTGAAGGTTTCAGATTGTGGCCATGTTCCTGGAGCCGCAAGGCTAGCCGTCTGTTTCACCAACGTAGCTTCTGCCACATTCAGACAGAATGCTTTAGACACAATGTGCTGTCTGTTGCTTGTTTCTTTCTGATCTGGTTATTGTGAACGAAATGCTGACGGTATATTTCGTTTCGATGACTGTAGAAATGTTGTGACTTTTTTCTGTAATTTTTGTGCGCGTTCGAAAAATTGCGAAAAGTGATTATTACCTTCGTCATGTCTGTCTGTATGTCCGCGTGAAACAACTCGTCTCCCACTGGACGGATTTTCATGAAATTTGATATTTGAGGATTTTTCGAAAATCTGAAAAGAATATAGGGTACTTTACATGAAGACTATGTACATTTATGATATTATCTGGCTGAATTCTACTTGGAATAAAAAATGTTTTAGACAAGTTTGTAGAGAAAATAAAAACACACATTTTATTTTCAGTAAGTCTTTTCCGATAATCGTGACCTACGAGTATATGAGATAATGCAGAAAAATGTGGTAGAGCCAGACAGGCCACGGATAGGAATATAATACAAGGCAGAAGAATTGCGCTTTGCATGCCGGATAATTAAGGCAAGAATACAGACACATACTCATAGTATTTAATACTTATTGCTTTTTTAGGCAACAATGGTTATGCGGACGCACCTGAATGTTACGTTGTGCGTACTTTTCCTGTCTTGTTCGTTGATAACAAGCAAACTCAACCACGCACTTTTCTGACCGTCACTTAACTGCGATTCACTCATTTATGATAGGAGCGACTGCTGAGTAGGATATTAGTAACCAGCTTACTGCGAAACTAGTACTTGCTCAACTGCCCATGAAATTCTCCGCCTTTTATGGAATCCGAAGTTCGTCACCGCTTTACAACAGCCCGTTACTGGCCCCTCTCCTCAGCCACTTGAGTCCAGCTCAGTCACGTTGTGGCCCTGTGTTTCAGCCCACAATCAACCACCAAGCGGAAGGAGCACCCTTCATCGGCTGTCCGCAACTATTTGATCTATGACCTTTCATAGATATGAAAGGTCATAGATCATGCTCTCCTTCTGCAACCTGAACGTCTGGGGACAAGGAATTCGCTGAAGTTTGCAACTAAAGATATATTATCATTTGTTTCTTTGTTACCCATCTTAATTTAAAAACGTTTAAAACTCAATTCCTGTTTTACCCACGAACACAGTCCTTCAATGTGTACGATTAAGCCTGTACATTACCCCTGAACAACTCCTGTTTCGCTTTTAAAAGGTAAAGAATTAGGTAACACGTAACATAAACAGACAGGCAGAATGGAACACAATACACTAACCTTCAGTCAGATGAAGTATTTGAAAAATTAAAAAAAAAAAAAGTAATACTCTTTGTGTAGACGCTATTAAGGAATATAAGAGGAGTGGAGGTGTTTATCCACTCATTTAACCTCGGCACGAGATGGAGGTGAGTGGTTAGCTTCACTCCCCGGTCGCTTCGCTCCCAGGGAACAACTAAGCCAAGTGACAATACGGTTAGCATTAGATTTAGGGTAAATTAACACCAGGGGATTTAGAGTCATTTTACTTTTACTCAGAACATGTAGCATTCACACCGTTACTCTTTACTCTTCCACGTTAATCGTGTGAAGACAGATCAGTGCCGAGACTGAGATAACATCTATTGCATGAGACTTAAATCTCAGCAGTGGCAGAACAAGGTAGTAGGAATGGATGGTAGATAGTAGAGGAAAAGTTGGACGTACATTGTAATAATCACTTTTGTTTGTCAGAGAATTCTTCTTCACGAAAAGACATCACTTGTCCAACAGGGCTGTATTCAGTGTCGGATTTCTGATATGCAATATAAATGCCGGAAGCAAGTCATGAAGACAGAAAGCCATTGTTTCACGTTTACACACAATTTTATGCACGAATAATCCTGCTTCTTGTTGGCAGCAGTGTTTAGATCTAGCACTTACTAACAAGGCAAGATGAACTGATTTTCTACAATGGTGTTTAACGAGGCTAAATCTCTTATGATCAGAGGAGGCCAAGACTTAAATCGGTGTACAACGCCAAAGAAGAGAAGAAGAAATTCTACATTATGTGAGCGATATAATGCAGTTAACAGAGAGGCGCTCTAGGTAATGTAAGGCGACTTGATACTGACACTCCTTTAATGATAATTCCTCACTGTTTAAAAGTGAATGCTTAATTCATGCTATTGCGTCTTGTGTGTTGTGATTAGTGCAAATGAATTGGTACAGTCAACACAACATGACTCTTTTGCACCATCTTCAAGCCCCAATATATTAGGTAGTACGTGAAAAGCAGCTTTCGGTGGTCTGCATTGGCATAAATTTGATATTACGTTTTGTTAAATGCGGTTACATTGGTTCAAACGCTAAATTAAAAGATACACAAATTAAGTAAAGATATTAAGTAAGATATTAAGTAAAGATACACAATTAAGTAGTCTAGGTTAACAACAAATGTCTGTATTTAAGATGCCGGTGCAGGGACAGAATCCGGGTTGCCCCTTGATGATTCGCCTCATTATATTCGAGTACAGACACTCCCCGACTTACCAAATAATTACGTTCAGTAAAGTGCGGCGCAGTTCGGAGTTAAGTTCACGTATGTTCAACTGTATAAGCATACACAAAGAAGTCGTTTAAATCCAAACTCCAACACACCTGATCGGCAGCAGCATGACCGTCCCACCGTCTGTGTTATCGCCCAGCAGTATCCTTCCGCCACTTTCGTCTTAACGCTCTTCCATTTCTGCAAGGAAAATTTGGACGCGCGTTAAAAAAAAAACTTGTTAAACCAATTTTTAACGTTATGAAACTGCGTAAATCTGAAATTTCGTAAATTGAACCTGTGTAGGTCAGGAAGTGTCTGTATTAAAAAGGTTTAATTCTTTCTTAGATTGGTTGATGGTTCTGTTTACATTGTAGCGTCGGAAGCAATGGGATCATGATTAAGAGGGCAAGAATTTGGAAGAAGTCAGTCTTGGGCTGCTTCAAGTTGTGTTGGCCTTCGTCTGATGAGAGCAAAGAAAACCACGTAAGATGTTATTTGGGGTTATCAGTTCTCGGCTCAAAATTTTAAACCATGACCTTTTCTATAGTTAGGCAACAGAGTTTATGTGTCTAAAAGAGCGACACGTTTCGACCTAGGATAGGATGGGTCGACCCACGTAACATGAAGGCATGCAACCTTAAGAAACAATTTACTACACCATACGAAGTAAAAGTCAACCGTGCTACCTACCAACTGCCCTTCAAAGTATGAGTGTTTTACAAAAGAGTTGTCACCATATACCCTATATCCTCACGAAGACAGATGGATCGATCCACCCTGGACTGAAAACGGAAATAATAGCCTGTAAGTAACTGCAGCAGTTTTTAAAAAAACCTCTGATTGCATGAATTATTTTCTTGTATATGACTTCTAATATTCTATTTATATCACTATATGTAATCAAACTACTACTTGTACATTGTCTGACTCAATGTATGTTTTTTAGAATTGTTGTGAGCTTGAGAATAATCTGTCTTAGGTCGAAACATGTCGCTCTTTTAGACACATAAACACTGTTGTCTAAATATAGTTGTGTTTTGACTGATACAAATTTTGTACGTTATACCATCATAACACAACGCTATGTCACCTTCGCAGTACGAGGCAGCTTTACTATGGCTCAGGCGCCTAGTCGCCGGCCTCTGTCCGCCTTGGCTGGGACTCGATCCCAGTCCAGTCCATGTGGGATCTGTGGCGAGCAAAGTGGCACCGAGACACGTTTTTCTCCAAGCAGGCCTACTTCGGTTTTACCCTGTGAGTATCATTCCACCAACTCTCTGTAATCATATTTCGTCCATCTGCCATCCCAGCTATGTAATCTTAGCAATTGGAGACGTCGTTTAATAAAACAGATCTCCCATTCACTCTCCCCAGAAAGAAGCAGTAGATCTTACCAAACGTGTATGACTCTTTATTTGAATAAAGCGTTTGTACTGTGCAGTAAGGTTAGCCGCATCTTCACTGCAAAATTGCCGTTAGCCATTTGTGAGCTTCACACACCTTCACATAGCTGAAACATTAGTCACGTCTCCAAATGCCAAACAGACCTGGGATTAGAACACAGGCCGCTGTGTATTATGGGAAACTTCTGTCGTGTCTCTAGACAGACTACCGACTCCTGTTTCTGACACTGCAGAATGAAAGCGCACCTTATGTGAAAGAGAATGTAGGTTAATGCTTTTAGTGAGTTATTGTACCAGTCCTGCAGGTTCAGAAGTACTATTAATTTCTGAACGGAACTTTACCAATAGCCGATCCCGGTGGCCGCGCGGTCTAACGCGTAGGTCTGCGGCTGCTCGCTTGCTGGAATTGCGGGTTCCAATCCCGCGTGGGGCATGGATTTCTCTCTCTTGTAAATGTTTTGTGTTTTACAGGTAGAGGTCTCTGCGACGAGCCGATCCCTCGTCCAGGGGAGTCCTACCGAGTGTGTGTCATTGAGTGTGATCAGGCGCAACAATGAGTAGGTAGAAGGGGTCAGACTTTGAAAAAAATTATCAATTATAAATTTGTTTCATTTAATTTATTGTGTAAGGAGGAGCAAACAAATTCTAGGTTACGTCTTTCACACATGCTAATTACGGACACTCACTAGATTATAGTCTTCTTGAATCTGACGCCGTGTAGTTTCATAAATGGATACGAAAGTTTAGAAGGAAGGATCTGCGCACATAGTCAAGGTAGTGTATAATTCTTCTACCCTGAAAGTCGAGGCAGCAGGCTCCTATAAAATTTTTGTATCCATCGACAGATCTACACAGTTTCACATATTATGAGACCATAATGCTTGCTCACCGCCGTGAAAAACCCAAAGCCCTCAGCTGTGATTCTTTTGCAGGATCACGATATCGCAACACCTGCATATATATAGACTAGCGCTGGACAACAGTTTAGAGCAGCGACGTATGAGGATTTGATTGTGGCCTGTTTCATATCGGTATTACGACATGCTTTACCGAGGCGCTGACGAAAATCACTAAGGCGGACACCTGCAGGATGGAAGGCAGTCTCAGCAGGACAGAGGTATTTCGGTACCTGGGCAGAGGCGTGGGAAACCCCAGCCAAGTCTCCTTATACAGAACAGCCACAGTCCTAATTAAATCTCGAACCCGTGTCTACTTGGTAGTCGTCTGTGAGAACGGCACTACATTAATCGTGCGTCTAGCTTGGCCTCGACCATTCGAGTTCGTAATTCAAGATTGCGAAAGGAATAATTTGAAATTCATGAGATTAGAACGGATGACGTCACTTGTGGAAGAAAACACCGAAATAGAATGCTTCAGATATATTGATGACGTCACACGTGGGCGTTCAGATAAGTACGAGATGTACCTATCAATAACATTCCATCAAGTGATCCCCTGTGCCGTTCACAGGGATGTACAAGCAGTGGCGTATCCTCCGTATGTGCAAGCGATGCACGGTGGACGTCAATACGCAGAAAGCTGCCCAGAACTTCGAAACAAAACCTGTAATAATTCCGCTTGATAGTTACGTTTATTGCTCGGCATGGGCAAGGATAAGGACACGTTGCGGGCACGTGTGAACAAGACACTGAGCACACGGACACACACAGCACGGTATTGTGATCTCGAAATTTTTTTATTAGGGGGCACGCGGTGGCGCAATTCATTGAGGCACTGCGCTACGATTCCCGATGCAGTCATTGGGATTATTCATTGATATAATCCTTCCGGCCACACTATGGCCCTGGGGTCGACTCAGCCTTTAACAGAAATTAGTACCAGCAATATTTCCTGTTGGGTAAAGGCGGCCGGTGCTTAGAGCTGGCAACCTTACCACCTTCATGTGCCGATTGTCTTTAAATCTGGGAGCCTCAAACTTCTAGAGCCCTCAGGGCTTGCCAGGTCTGTAATGGGATTGTTTTACCTTTTACCTTTCAGGAAAGCAAGTAGGCTGAAATATTGAAGCCTTCTTGGAGTCCTCTTCTTGGACTACCCTGAAGACGGAGGCATCACGCTCCTAGAAACGTCGGTAACTACCAGTCGACAGGGCGTCGTGTCGAACAGGACTCGATATTTTTTGGAGTCGCTATGGGAACGTCATGTCTCCCATAGGCTAAAAGTCACTGTGAATTGTTACTTGCGAGAAAAATTCTGCCAGCCAGTAACCTGAAATATCGTGGTATCAAAGACGCCACTTTCTTCAACGTCAAAGAAAATCATGCCGTAATTGACAGCATCATTACATAGGCCTACTTTTATAATGTCACAATTTGATGCTAGAAAACATTTTCAAGTATCAAAATACTCTCTCCAAATCTAAGTGGAACCTCAAACTCTGTATTCAGCGAAATTCCTAACATGAATGAATACAGTTACTTCGCTCAGGTGATGCACAATGTGTCACTTAATTTTACTGTACATAAATGTCGACACTTTTACCGTTGCTAAATTAACGTAATATAGCGGATGTCTGTAATTTCATAAACATCTTACGTAAAACCAGCCTTGACATTACACAGCATAGCAACACGTTCATACGGAACTCTATAGTAACTGTATTTTATATGGACAATGCGATGTGATGAAATGAAAGAGGCTAGGTACATCCGGGTAGATATTCAACAAACTGCTCCGAGGAAGATGCTCCTATACCATCATCTGTCTATCCCGCAACCGGAGGTCGCAAAATAAATTCAAGGACGATTACATGTCTGGCGCAGGTGCTCCGTGGACCGTGTATTGTCCCACTTCTCCTCAGGCATTGAGCAAACGGTGACCCAAGAACACCTTGAGGGGAGTGACCGCAGGACAATGAAATTGCACTAAGGTGCCCTTTGTTTTTATTTGGTCTTTAGTGCCATATTACAGCAACCCCTTACAATATGTGCCAACTATTTGTATATGTTACAGAGTGACTGTGAATAAATACGTATTGTCAAGTGGCTGTATCTCCTAAGGGAAGAGCTATATGGCTATAATTCCTTAAGTCCATACACTCATTTAATGTCAGGTTTCAATATTGGCCCCAGCATTTTTCGCGTACTTCTGCACCCTGGAAGACACAGGCTCAAAACTTTTCCTTAGGAAGTCACGAAGAATAGCAGCAAATTATGTAGAATTTGTTGCTCCAGTTCATCAAGCGTTCTTGGGTTGATCGGCAGACTTTATGTTTGGCCCAATCCCACAAAAATAAATCACATGGAGTAAGATTGGGACTTGACGGAATTCATTCTGCTGGTCCTCGACGCCCAATCCACCAATTAGGAAAATGGTTCTCAATCGTGATTGGAAAGTAAATGCATAATGTATCTCCTAAAAGAAATGTTGTATTTCTACAATTCTTGCGCCATTTTAAAGCTTATACATCAACATTTTACGATCAGTCCATTTACTTTACAATCGCCCTGTATATAGTGTATGTCTGGACAATACCTACAACACTGAATTATGACAACATATCTTGAAACTAGGCTAACAAGACCGTCTGGGGTCCTTAATAATTCCACAAGTGAAATTAGACGGCACTGCAAGAAGTATGGTCTGCTATGTTTGAGCAATACATTATTTGTCCCTTTGTTCTGCAAGATTTTTATGATGCCACATTTTATGAGCAGAGGAACAGTCAAGGAACTAAACACGGTTGACATTTCATACAGCACCAACACTAATAAATTCGCTGTATGAAAGTGAACCTTGCACAGCAAGGTACATAGAATGCAGTCAGTAGAGGTGAGACTTAACAACAATCAAAGGCTACATTAGACCATATCATATTAAGAATGAAGATCTTACGGAAGAATGTAAAATGATCAAAACAAACAAAATATGTATTCACATAGACAAAAGTTAAAAACACATTTGGATAGAAATACAGTTGAATGAAAAATTAAACAGGTGTTACATCGTAAACCAGACACCAAGACAGAGGAGAGAGCACGACTATGTTAGGTCAGAACAGGCTTGACTGCCCACAGCACGAAGAAGAAGTACATAAATAAATCAACAAGGAATGAATAAATGGTCATAAAAACTACTTCCTATCTAACTGTAGTTATTTAATATCCCTAGCATGAATCTGGAATTCGAATACATGTACTTCCAGCATTTGCAGCCCTCTCAGTGGAGTGTGACGTCTCCAAAGTAGAAGACAGGTCTTTCCTGAAGATGAAAGCAAAACGTTTGACTTGAGCATTGGCACCTGTCTACCAAACCACACGGCATCACATACCATAATACAGTAATCTTCATAGTCACCACCATGAGAACCTCAAGACTCAATAAGTCAAGACTGAAACGCAAAAAGAAGTGTATAATATCCTTTTTCTATTTAGTATTTTTTATATTTAGGTATAAAGTGGTTACGTCATTATTGACAGGTATAAACCCATGGGTTGTAATCAGCAGTTCCTAATAATTATCTGAAGGGTTGGTGTATAATTTTAAACCCATATTTTATTTAACTGCTACGTCATTATATTCGTATTAAATTACAACCTTTCAGCTGAAAATTTACCTGTCATATTTAAATCAAAGTTCCCCATGAAGCTCTAGGAGAATAAAGTTCGGACGCAGTGCATTCCTTTCAGCCTAAGTCTTTATCTAAGAATATTACATACTAACAGACCGACCCCTCTTTCCGGAGATGATATCAAGGAAGGAACGCCTTTTGAGTTTTCAATTGTGTACGAATGTTAGCGGTGCGCGAAGGCCAGCTTTCTATCATTATGATGGACCACAGTACTTCTGAGATAGTTGACTTTTAAGCATTAAATGACCCCAGTTGCTTCATCAAAATACCAAGTTCTTCATCCTAAAGTTGTTTTTGTGCTGCCTGAAGGTAAACAACTATAACCTTGACAACAAGATGAAATTGACGTGTCATATTTTGTTCATAATATCACAGCTCCTTAAACAACACAAGAGCAGGTAGATTATTTCTTAACTTGTGACCGGTAAGTCAGCATATGTACATGCTGACTCAGCAGTCTAACAGCACATAGTGGTAAAAAGAAATTTACTTCTTAGAAACGTGGTAGCTATCTTTTTGCATGGTGGCACTATGGCTGTTTGAAGGTTGGGACGCAAGAGACACCACAGTATCTCCATTGAATTTGGTATCAATGTACGTGCTTACCTTGATTTCAGGCTTCCGCCGCGATGTTGATGAGATCTGCGCTCTTCTGGGATATTACGCAGCGTCGTGTTGTAATTGTTTACCGACGTTTCGGGACAACGTATCGGTCCCATCTTCAAGAGTCAAGAGTCCGAGGAAAAAAAATTGACCCTTAAAGATGGAACACATACGTTGTCCCGAAACGTCGGTAAACAATTACCACACGACGCCGCGTAATATCCCAGAAGAGAGCAGATCTCAATGTACGTAATTCAGTGCTACTGAGATACGCAGAATTGTAAATCATACCCTTCATAAAAACGTGTGTAATGCACCGGGGGCACATTGTACGGGGTAAAGCGGCCGAGGGGTGGCGTTGACCACCCACCCTACCTAGAGCCCAGGTTAAAGAAAGAGTAGAACTGTACCTCTACGCCTCCTCTGTGCCTTCATGGCAGGTTATAGGGTTAACTTAACTTTACTCTTTAATATAATTCATCGTCGCACACCCTCCCGCCATGTTTGATTATGCAAATATTAGAACGTTTAAAAAACGAACCCTTTATTGTGCGTTGGTTGAAATATGTACCGCCTGCTTTAAAATTGAAAATCTACATTTTGCTCACGTGGCGTATTTAAGCGTAAGCATTTTTCATGATTCTAATTATAAGCAATGATCAGCAGCAACACCTTGTAAGTCGTCTAGGCTTTTCGACTTTATGGTTGTTGGTCTCTCCAACTTTTCCTTAGTCGACCTACATTTCTTCTGCTGGTCGGATTTTATTCATACACTAAATTAGGAAAGAATATATCGTTCCTTCTTAATAAGTGTTGTGTCCACTTGCCTTTACAAACCACAATAATATCATTTAAAAAATTATATTTTAATTATTGTCTTATTTCTTCTTCTGTTTCATGGTCATAGCAAGTATATCCTGAAACTGACGTCAACATTTCTTCTTCGCTATTTCAGTTCTTCTTTCTTGCCATGTTTTCTCTACACAGCATATATCTGGTGACCCTTGTAATGGATACCTCGTGTTTTCTGTGACATGGGAAATCAACTGTCATAAAAGATTCGGTTTTCAATGGTGAAGGTAAAGTTCTCCCTGTGCACGCTATGA
This sequence comes from Reticulitermes speratus, assembly GCA_021186555.1. Classification (NCBI taxonomy): domain Eukaryota; kingdom Metazoa; phylum Arthropoda; class Insecta; order Blattodea; family Rhinotermitidae; genus Reticulitermes; species Reticulitermes speratus. The sequence continues at coordinate 29,178,280 of JAJKFL010000003.1, read as the reverse complement.
AAACATGTGAGGGATTGGAGGTTTTAATATCAAACCTCCACGAACTCTTTTAACTTCGGCATTAGATGGAGATGAGTGGTCAGCCTCACGCCCCGGTCGCTTTACTCCTGGAATATGAACCCCCCCGTATCCACTGAACAGGAGGCTGGGCGGGCCCCAGAGCCCGTCTGGAAGCACTGGAGAAGAGAGAAATCTGTCACATTTGAAAGACTTAAACAAATGAAGAGGAAGATCAAAACAGAGACGGGTAAATATATTCAGTGTGGAAATATGGAAACATAAGGAACTGCAATGATAAGGAAAGACCACAAGGACGATGATTGCGCGAAATTATTATAGTCCGATCGGCTTACGCAGACGGCTCTCGGGTAGCTCGGAGGGATACCAGTAAATCTGGGCGGCCATGAGAAGGCTTCTTCGTGTCTCATCCTCTTTTAATAGGCCAGATCTCACGCTGCAGCTGCCGCACTTTCACTTTCGTTCTGTGCAGTGTTGCGACACCACACATGCCCTGTCTGATGCAACAGAGCTGTGCGTACTCAAACTTACACCTGTATAAAAAGGAAAGAAGAAACAGGGAGGAAATGGAGGAAAGAAGGGAGAAAGTAAGGACAAATTAATTTCATACCAGTAATCTAACCGTGTAATTAAAAAACGTACTTCAAGCCATGTGTCTGTTCTCAAATTGTTGGTCTACATTTGGGAAACCTTCTGCCTGTCCAACGTGTGTATCTGACTGTTCTGAGGTTCAAATGTATTGAAATGACATGCGTGAAAGCACTACGAATCTAAGAAGGCTAAATTATCGCCGACATCATTAGGCCTATAAAAATTTAAAAGTATATTTTTGCTCTTACCAATAGTACAGTCACAACCAACACATACACTGGCAATACGTAATCAGGCTACCGGTTTCAGCTCAAAGAGCCATCATCAGGCCCATGACAGAAAAATATGAAAATCAGACTCCATATATTTTGGTAAGAGGAAAAGCTCCCCCCTTTTTTAAAATTACATACATAAATTGTATATCAATATACATAAATGTGCTTCCTAAGAGAAGTATACGAGTGTGTTAAAATGTAAATATAAAAGCTGTAAAATATAAAAAACCTTTAAGTATCAAAATATGAATATAAAAAATGGAGTCAGTCCGTAAGATGTGGAAGTATGTGCTGCAGTATTAACGTAAAAAACCAGTTTCAATCTTGTATATTGCATATGGACCTTCGTGCGACAAGATTGACACTGTTTTTTTACATAAGTACTGCCGCACATACTTACATGACTCCATTTTTATATTCATATTTTTATACTTATATGTGTTTTAAATCTTACACCTTTTATATTTACATTTTAATGTATACTTCTCTTAGGCAACACATTTATATATTAATATACAATATATACATGTAATTTTAAAAAAAGGGGGAGTTTTCCCCTTACCAAAATGTATGGAGTTAGATTTTCATACTTTTCTGCCATAGGCTTGATGATGGTTCTTTGAGCTGAAACCGGTAGCCTGATTACCTGTTGCAAGTGTATGTGTTGGTTGTGACTGTACTATTGATAAGAGTAAAAATATACTTTTGCATGTACATACCAACGGGGATGTCTAATAATAAAACTATTAAAATTCGATCGGTCTTGCATACTGATATATGGATTTTAAGAATCAAGTATTTGCTCAATATGCCTGTAACTGCATAGTTGTACATAGGCGATAAACGCTGTTTTCCAACCGCCATAAAACAGTGTCAGGCGGCAAGTCACGGAACTTGCGAGTCACTGATAAAGCCAGACATACTCCCATGAGGCTGGAGCCTCCGTTGTGCTGTTGTAGTTGCGTTAGAGAAGCGCTTGAGTGTCCAATTCTCCGTGCAAAGTGTGGGTGTTTCGTGGGAGTGTCGTGTTCTAACGGTCCTCAAGGCAGTGCTAGAGAGAGCTACTGCTAACAGTGTAAACGAGGAAGAACTTGGAATGTCGCTTTCCTACAGACGCTTCAATTTGCATATTTCAACCACAACAAATCCTAGGTCTAAATAATTAGACATATGCAACATAGCGATCCGTTTCTCTGCGTAATTTCAACGAACACAGATTTAGAGGACGTTAAATCTTAACAAACGTCATCCCGTTGTGTTGTTAATAGTATAAAATTAAATCAATATCTGTCCAAACACAACTAAATTGTATTTATTACATAAAACTACATGCTTCGACCTATTTCAGGTCATTCTCATTTACACAATTGGTTTTTAAAACATATAGAGTAAGAAATATGCATTCTTAAGTCCATAAACAATTAAAATTATTAAAATGTTTAGGTAATAAACAGGTCGAAGCACGTAGTACTATATAATAAATAGAATTTAGTTGTGTTTGGAGAGATATTGATTTAATTTTGGACGTTAAAATTGTCTGATAAGTGTCAAAGGTTTGTCACTATCAGAAATGTCACACAGCTGGATCGTTAAATTTGGCAGTTAAAAAAGTGTCATGCCAAGTCAACTTTAAAGTACCTAATATTGACCTATTATTTGTAGCAAATAATTCTGGGTTAATAGCCTGTAAAGTGATGATTCTCTAATCGGCCACATGGTCACAAATTTAGCCTGTGTACGCGACTTCCAATAAAATAAATTTGGTTAAGTTTTCACCGTACACGCCATGAAGGCATATGAGGGAGTGGCTATATAGCTGCATTCATTCTTAACCTTTGTATTAGATGAAGGTGAGTGGTCATTTTAATGTCTCGGTCCCTTTATCGCCAGAGAAAGAGCCTCTAGTACCCATTGAATATGAGGCTGGGTGAGCCTCAGAGCAGGTCTGAACGCATTGCGGAAGAGATACAACTCTTGATAGTAAAGATGGATCAAAATTCAACGCGCTGAAGCAGTCTTTATGTCAGAATAACAAGAAATTAGAGAATTATTCAATCTAATATTGACAGATAAAGGGACTGTAATCGGTTAATATTTGTGCCCCAAATTCCACAGAAACTGACTCAACGACCAGTACCTGGAAGCCACTTCGTACCGGCAAGAAATTCTGCGTCCTTTGCAAGTTAGTACACACGGCGATGATAGCGATAACCATTAAACTAGTGATGGGTACTCTCACTGGCAGATACAAAGTACCTTTCTGTCCCAGGAGACCCAGGGACACTGCAGCAGCAACGCGACACGCCACATTACGTGTGTGCAGTGCCTCTGGAAGGTCCAAGAATCAGCAGGATCCCATGCGAATGCGGAGAAACGGATTACATGACAAGATACCTCCGTCTTTACCACCCAGCAAGTTTGGCAAGGGCGCAATACGCTATCTGTCTATCTATTGGCTATCAGCCGATGTCCAAAGAGTGGATGTGATGTCCTCAAGGACCATGGCGTATTCACATGGCCTTAGAAGAGGAGACAGGGTCACAGCATGAAGGCTTAAGTTGAACACACTGACAGATGAACTGGTTTCTTCTCAGGAAAAAGAGTAAAGTTATCCAGGCACTTAATAAAGGATTGGTCTATGAAGACGCGTGGGGTTGTGCAAGTATGGCTCCACGCAAACCTAACCCCGGCACTGGCTGGAATAGACAATTGAAAAAGTGTTATCTTTTGTACATTGTTAGTACGAGTAAAATCGTCGAAGTCTGTGTAAAAAAGAGACCGTGTTCGATGGGCGACCCATAAACTCGCAAATAACATTACAACATTGATATTTGTAGTTGAGTGACCACAACTCTATTCACCTGATTATGAGGGAAATCTGCATGCTTGTGTAAAGGACCAAGTGTTTTGCTTTTATTCGACATTAATTCTGCAAATACAAGTAATTTACCCTAAACGTATAATAAAAACCGCAGTGTAACCTAAATCGAAATGTGTAACTACGTATTTGCACTTATGTTACACTAGATCATTAACTTGGTCTGATCTGTTTAATAAACTTATCCCACACTGAGTGGGAAATTTCATTTTCGAGTCTGGGTTCGTGATAGAAATATGCTTTACAGAAATACATATTTTATAATTTGGTCCTGCACTGAACTAACAAAATAGGGTTCAGTGGCTAATATTTTATGGCTGTAATTTTATAAATACGACACTGTCAGTAGCTAGGATGATTTAGTGTCGGTGATAGATGAAGGAATAAATGTAGAGAATTGGAGGAATTATACTGATAGTAGAAAACAGAGTACTCTAAGAAAAATTGTGCCATTAGTACTTGGTCCACCACAAATACCACATTCACAATACTGGTATTGAACATGGTCTTCCACTGTGACAGACCAACAATTGAGGACCCGAGTCATGGCAAGGCCCTATAGCGGTAATAAATCATAGGAATACATTGTGAATGCCACGGAGATGCGATTGCCCAGTTATTTTTTACCTGCGCCTGACAGTGCGCTTTCGAAAGTTTCTCTGAACGATGCACTTTTTAAACCTGGTTACATTTGCCATAATATCTGAATGAAAGCATGACGAATTACAAAAATGCAATAAGTGAGGGCTGTGAGTTGCGCTTCAAGACGGCGTAAATAATCGGTCAAGTGCAACAAGCAATGTCGAGTGTTGTAATGACCTGTGATAAATGGAAATGGCAGAGAATAAAGATGCTGCAGTGTTGCTAACGGATCGAAAGTACCCACATTGCAGTGTTGCTAACAGATCGAAAGTACCCATGTTGCAGTGTTGCTAACAGATCGAAAGTACCCATGTTGCAGTGTTGCTAACAGATCGAAAGTACCCATATTGCAGTGTTGCTAACAGATCGAAAGTACCCATGTTGCAGTGTTGCTAACAGATCGAAAGTGCCCATGTTGCAGTGTTGCTAACAGATCGAGAGTACCCATGTTGTAGTGTTGCTAACAGATCGAAAGTACCCAGAACTACTAGTGCGTTTGAGAGTTCTGTTATTTTGTCAAATGAAGTTTGTTAGACTACATTATAAACCCATTCTGTCACTGTGGAAGGCTTAGATGCTTATGAAACACATCTTCATGATTAGTCAAGAGTGTAAGAACCATATCGTCGATAAAGGAGAAATTAAATTGTGAGCTGCGAGGTACAGAGCAAATATTAAAAGTGAATCAACCGTATATCCGGGTACTACATGGGTGTGGATTAATTTTTAGCGATTCTATAAAGCTTGGGAGGGGGGGGGGGACGGTCTGATCTCAGATTTCTTCGGGTGTGACGTACGATTATAAATGTACTGACACAAAGAAACAGGGAATTTCTTGGACCCTTGGTGTTCGAATTCGCAGGTAATAGAGGTTTAATTTTGTGTGTAAATTTAGATTTTTCCAGAGTGAGAAATTATATGACCAAAATAATTTTTAAGTTATTTCGGAACTCTGATACTGGTAGCATTCGGTTTGTGGTTTGTAGGGGTCTATGAATACGTGGAACTTGCGACTGCTTAGATGGTACATTGAAAATATACATGTTTTATAGTGGCGATTCATAGTAACGAAGTGGAATACGAAGCACAAGCATTATACGTCGCAGTTGAAGTGACAAAGTGTGCAAGCGGTTTTGTAAGCTTAGAAAAGTTGTCTAAATGCTAAATCTGTAGAGTTGATCCAGCTTAGTTATATGACCCTATAGTTACACAAAAATCAGTTCCTTTACTCACTACTCTTAGGCTTTTACTTTCCGGAACAAGGTTTATTCATGCAGCCAATCTCTGCCACGATCGCCTTTATCAGGCCGGCCTCTGGGCCATCATAGCACAGACGCAGGTTTCGTGACTGTGTAGTCTCTCTCTGATAGATACGTTAAATAGAAGGGCAAAGTTGCTGTGTATGCTAGTTTTTTTGGGGGCAGTTGAAAATTATAATAATAATAATAATAATAATAATAATTATTATTATTATTATTATTACTAATGTCTTTGTATCCTTGTGTCAAAACTGTTTTTAGTTACGTTCGCAAAATTGCAAAAAGCGACTATTAGATTCGTCATATCTGTCTGTCTGTGTCTCTCTATCCGCATGGAAAAACTCGGCTCCCACTGGGCTGATTTTCATGAAAAATGATATTTGAGGATTTTTGAAAATAGGTCGAGAAAATTCAAGTTTGATTTAAATCTGAGAAGTATAACGAGTACTTTTACATGAATACCTGTGGGTATTTATGTCAATATCTCGCTGGATTCTTCTCAGAATGAGAAGTGTTTTACGCAATAGTTGTATAGTAAATAAAAACAAACATTTTACTCGTATATTCAATAACGTTTTTCCAAAAATCGTACTGTATATGAGATAGTGTGGAAAAATATTGTATAGCCAGATGACAATATGATACGATGCAAAGAATGAGCTTTGCATGCCGGATAACTAAGGCTAGAATACAGACACACACTCATAATATTTAATACTTACTGCTTTTCCACGGCAACAATGGTTACGCGAACGCGCCACAGCGTTACGTTATACGTACACTGCCTGTCGTGTGTTTTCTAGGAACACGTTAGTTGTCATGATGCAATACAGTGTCTAAAGCTTCATACCCTTCAGGACAAAAGACATATCCTTGATGCTTCTTTCTTATTAATATTCGTACTGGTTTGAAAAAGTATCCTTCGTTTTGGACAACACTGTCGCCATGTTCTTGTTCGTAATGTTAGAGACTCCCCCATGTTTTCTGTTACATATGAAAATTGTTTTCCTGCTAGATGCGTGAAAGGAGCCAACTTGGTCTGCAGAGACTTAAAAATAGCTCATTTAAAACATATTTTATATTAACAGACTATATTTGGTCACAAATCTCACGCTCTCGTTATTGTATTAAAACTGTGTTGGAACTTGAAAATATTTTAGTAGGGTGTTAAGTCAGTACTCGGACTTACCTTTTCTGTTACCCTTTTGTTTGGGTTTTGTTTTGTTTTTGTCTTGTTGTAGCTATGTATGTACATGTGTACTGTTGCTGGTTTTGTAATTGGCCCTGTACTCTTAAGTCTGCGCGTTATTAAACTGAACAAGTCTTATTAACACGGTTACAGAAGTTGTATTTGGTGCTGCCTTTTCAGATACTTTCTCATGCCACATTTAGTGGCAAAATTGCACCTTTAAAATCCTGAACATTCACAAACTAATTTCAGGATACTGAAATATTCTTCGAAGACTATGAGAGAGATTCGAATGCAGACAATATACCAGTAGACTTTTAGCTCCATTTACTCTAAATGTCGGCAGTACATGGAGGTCAGTGATCACCATCACTCCCCTCTCACATGCATACATACATGCGTACATACATACATACGTACATTCATACGTACATGCATGCACACATACATATACATACATACGTGCATACATAATACATACATACATATATACATACATACATACATACATACATACGACAAAATGTGATAGTATTTATGGGTTTAATTTTTGTCTTCAACAAATTAGTCGGGGGTGTCTTGTCGCACAAATGTCGACGAAATAATCTACCAGCAGAAGACTGTTTACATTCATGGTTATCCTACTTTCAGTGTAAGACCGACACTACCGGCCACCACGTAACTAAGGGGCAGGGCCAAAGGGCATCAAGATTTCCTTCCGTCTCCTCGCCAGGAGCGCATGCATTTTGTTACCTGGCGGGGCAGCTGAGGAAACAACTGATGTGGGCGTTAGTGGGGATGTACTTAAAAGAAATACATCCTTTCACTGTACCCTGGAGGGGTTTCTCACACATCGGCAGAGATGAGGCAACCAAATCCGACTGTCTCCCATCCGCAGTCAGTGTTCAGGAGTCTAGCGACGTACATCGTCTGCAGTGCCTTGTAGTGAGTGAAGTCTGTTGTTCTGCTGTCGGTGAGTGCCAGTGTCGGGCCCAGGTTTGCCAACGATTTGTGTCCAGCCATTTATATAAGTAGTGTTACCTTACACTTGTGTCTTCAAGTAATTAATAACAAGCATTTGCTTTAATATTTAAAGTGAAATGACCTACCGGATCCTACGCTTCATTGCTTACTTATAGTGTCGTTTTGAATTTGAATCAAATCATCCTTACTGCCCTAAATCTTATATAGAAACCAGAAGGTAATGATAAAACTAAATCTTATATTGAAGAAACAAGCAATGCAGATTCCGCCTTGTCGTAGCAGGGAAATCTGGCAAAGAATCTCAAGACCCATAAATCAAAATTATGAGTTATTTTCAGACCAAGAAAATTTATCTCTGGAGACGTATGCAAGGGTACATGTAAATTACAGACGTGCCAAATGAAACATTAATGTGACTGAAACCTTTGGTCAGGAATTCTAAGACAGAGCTTGACAAATAACGAATTAGAGGCATATTTAAATCACCAGAATATCGATTAAATATCACGCAATATAATCTTAATGTTCAAGTAAAATGTTAAAGTGAATTTAGAAGGAAAACCACCTGCCTGCCAGCAACAGCGTCCAAACTGGTAGCCAGTTTCATTTAGATGCAGTACGGTGAAATAAACGCAGACTTGCTGGGTAATTTTTATTCCAATTAAATTTTCTTATTACCGAGAAAAATTTATCGACCTACGCGTTCACCTCTCAGTGCCAATAGACTTTGATGGAATGTGATACGCAGTGCTTCCGTTGTATCAGTATTGCAACACGTACATATAAAAATTCATTTTAAACCTCTTTAAGGGGCTGAAGACACACAGTATATATCTCACACACCATGAGCACAGTGCTTGTTAATTTTCATGTTTATGACAATGAAAATAATTAAAAATAACAATAATAATAATAGACCTGCCTGTGATGTGTGTGTCGTCACAAGACTTATCCACGACCCTGCCCGAATATAGGCATACAGCACGCGCCATGCCCTAAGTAAATGCTTTTTAAAGCCATCCCCAAGGGTGTCTTTGTCCCTTTTTGTTGCACTTCACTGGCACAGTAACAAAAAAGGTAAAACTGAACATATCGATCCCATGAAGGCATATACGGGAAGTAGAAGCATAGCTTCACTCATTCTTAACCTCGACAGCAAATGTAGATGGTGACAAACTTCACTCCCCGGGAAAGAAACCTGGTACCCACTGAATAGGAGGCTGAGTGGATCCCAGAACCGATATAAACGTTTTGGAGAAGAGAAAAAGTTCTTGCAGCTTTCGGGATTCGCACCCCAGTTCATCCATGTTGCAGCCTAGTCACTATACTAATACGCTCTCGGTGCGGTATCGATATCACTTAAAAGTGTATCGTTGTAGTTGGAGTGCTATGACCAATATTTCGTGCATGTTGTAAGTTTCGGGTAGGAATATTCTGAAGCAACTTGTGTTTTATTTATATTATTTACATTGTGATAATTATAGGAATGCTTAAAAAATAAACACTTAAGGATTTGGGAAAAATTATGAACTTACAGATAATCTCAAGTTATTGTCATGACAAAAAAACAAAAATTTTGTTATTTGAATATGGAAATAAACACACAGTGCGTATGATTTACAGTGGTGACAGTATTTCTGAAATAGGTTCTACAAGGAAAAAAGGGGCTTGTTATTTTTGTGAGAAAAATTTTGGAACTGATTAAGCCTCCGGACTAAAACAGGTAATGTATTGAGGGCCACTAGAATCATTTACTGTATGTGTATGCGTTGTATTAAAATCCTTGTACCGTTTGTCAAAATTTGGAAACAAATTATTGAAACATCATCATGGTCTCCAGTTTTCCATTACAACACTTTCTGCACAGCATTGTAAAATACTTATAACGTTCTCAGTCATCTCGAATTCATGACTAATACTACGTTCGTGTTAGCAGCTTTATATAAGGACATTATTTTATCTGACAACTGTTGATTGCCACTTCATATCGACTCATTTATCTTGCTAACGTAACCCACTTCTTCCGACCGCCCACAAGCACAGCGGAGTAGTGACAGAAAGTGAAATAACATGTTTATCACACAACAAATGACCCTGTGTTTCAGCATAAAATGACACCATTAAACGAGCTCGCGATTAAGCACAGGTCAAGTTTTTATAGTTACAGCGTCTTATTTTGTCTGTCCTCCACTCGTCATGAGTTAAGGCTTTTCTACTCGCTATGATGAATATTACAGACGTGCGTCATTGTCTCGTCATATTTCTGTATAAACCTACATGAGTATTATGTATTATAAATTATTTCATATATTTATGCCTAAGCTGTACATTTTATCAACATTGCAAGTAAATCTAAAACGAAGAATAGTGTCTCGTGGGATGTGAGGCCGTTTTTACCAATGTTTCGAAGAAACCTGTGTCTCAACCTTTACGGCACACTTTTCAGTTTGTGCTGTCGAACAAAGGACTTAATAACTATTTTTCGCCGTTCATATCTTGTTTAAAGCGACATAGCCTTCAGACTTTAACATTTTTCCAAAATCTAGTGACACGAAATTTACTGACACGACATTCATTGGCGCCATTGTAGTTCTCACCTCGGAAGTTGGATAGGCATCATGTTCGAATTACATATGATTCATTCATTCTGTAGTGTCTTAGACCAGGTCAATAGCCTCTTCCAGAGCGAGTTCTCCACAGAGTACAATCTAGTGCTTCCTCTTTCAATTTCCAATATACTCCCGTTTTCTTAAAGTCATCCAGTAGTAGCTTACAACTTCTTCCTCGTCTTCCTATCACTTCTATCCTTTCCTCTATCTTTCCTTCAATAACGCGTTTTAGAAAGCAATTTTTATGCAAGATGTGACCAATCCAGTTAGCCTTTCCTCTTTTTATAGTATGTAGGATATACCTTTCCTCCTTGACTCTCTGTAAGACTTCTTCATTTCTCACACGGTCGGTCCAACTCATCTTCTCCATCCTTCTCCAGCACCACATTTCAAAACTTTCCACGTATCTCTGCTCTATTTTCCGAAGTGTTCACGTTTCAGCAGCATACAAAGCTATGCTCCAAATGTAGCACTTTAGTAGTTTCGTCCTTAAGTTTGAGTCCAATTTGCTGGTGAAAAGAACCTTCTTCTTGTTGAATGCTGCTTTTGCCACGGCAATTCTGGATTTAATTTCACGTGTACACCCTGCATCATTTGTTATTATGCTACCCAAATAATTGAAATATTACACACTCTCAAATTGTTTTTATTGGGGATGATTGCCTTGAGATTCTCATTGCCTTAGTTTTTCCACATTAATTTCCATTCCATAGCGTCTTCCAATTTCAATTAATCTATCAAACCTGCCCTGTAGCACCCTTTATTCTTTAGCTAGTAGGACGAGGTCATCTACATATTTCACAGTGCGAATTACTTGTCCTCTTATTTTGAAGTTTCCAACCCTTCAAAAGCTTCCTTGATGAGGTATTCGCTGTATAAGTTGAATACAATCGGATACAGACAGCATCCTTGTCTAACGACTCTTCCATTCTTCACACATATTTTCTCCTCTTTCACATTAAAGGTAAGGGGTGATAAATGTGCTGCTTTATAAATTTCTTTTGAGTATTGTTTTTTGAAATTATGTCGGTTCTTGTAACAATAATAACAAACATATAAAAATGACAAGGAAAAGTATTTTACTCTCTGCTTCACAACTTCTCTTTTGAGCTTTGATTTCAGGCTTCCGCCGCGATGTCGATGAGATCTGCGCTCTTCTGGGATATTACGGTAAACAATTACCACACGACGCCGCGTAATATCTCAGAAGATCGCAGATCACTTCTGTCTTGAGGCTTACGGTTCTTCATGCAAGCAATAAGCAAATAGTGAAGTTAATTTTCTCATCGACTGCACTGTGTTTTTGCAAAGTGTCTGCTTCCGTGCAGGTTAGAGAAGCCAATTTGATTTGTGGGAGGTGTCCTGTCTTACGCTGCCCATATCAGTAATGACGCACGTAGAGTTTGTACAGTTACGTATTCCAAACTTTTAAACCAGCAAACATTTTAGGCCCATTATTAAAATAGTCGCGAAAAGCGACTACAAGTCTCGTCATACTTATCCATCCGTCCATCTGTCCGCAGGAAAAAAGTGACCCCCTCCGGACGGATTTTCGTGAAATTTCATATTTGGAATTGTTACTGAAAACTGTCGATACATTCGTCTTTTGTTTAAAATCGGATGGAAATAAAAGACGCCTCCATTTATGTAACTGCTCTTAATTATGGAGCCAGACCGTGTTCTCTGTGAGGTACCATCTGAGGCATAAGAAACATGTGACGATCGAAGCATCTCACCTGTTACGAGGTAAGTACAGGAAAGAGGACAGCTCGCCCTTTGCGAGATATGTACAGGAAGTACGACATATTGACGTTGGCGAAAGAATCACAAGAAATACCGCAAAAACCACAGAGGCTGGAGAAACAGGTGTTGAGTTAAACACATCACGGCGCGCTGAAAAGAAAGGAGAGAAGTGATCGCGTTTCTACTGTAATTACGGATGCTACAAGCAATTACAACGCGAATGCGCCAGAAGTATTACGCCCTGCGGACAGTTTCAAACTTATATAAGTTAAATATTAAGATATTAAAAGGTCGTGATATAACATGTTGTTGTGTCGGTGTGAGACTTGTCTGTAGTTGCAAGAAACTGAGAGCAGCGTATTGTACAGTAAGGGCGCTTAAGATAATATTTGGATCCGAGGGGAATGGAACAACAGAAGATGGCTGAATAATAATGACATTCACAATTTGCATCCTTCGCCATACGTTACAAGGACTACGAAAGTGAGGAGGGGATGGGAGAGTAATGTAGCGTGCATGGGGGGACAAGAATGCACAAAAGATTTTATTCGAACATTTGTGAGACAAAACCATAGAGGGTAGATATTTTTAAAATGGATCTTGAAGCAACAGAATGTGAGAGTGTAGACTGGATTTTGAATTGCGATATCGATCAGTGGCGGACTGTTGCCAAGCGTAGAATTTTTTAAAAGCTAAGCGATTATTGGCGTCTTTAGCACTTTAGTAATGCAGTCTAGATGTTCAATTAATTAATAACAACTGTTGAGGTTTTAATCTAATTTCTGATAATAATTCGTGTATTTTAAATGTCCTTTCACTTCTTTTACACAGCACACACTGTGAGTTTTCACCGTAACCTAGCAACAGATTTAAAATCGATCACGCTCAAGTGTAACTCTATTTTTTAACGCAGGAAAAAATTGTACTGTATGTATTAATAGTCGTATTTCAACAGAGCGCTGCATTGGAGTAATAAAATAAATTTCCTTTTAATGCATTCTAAACGCAGTAAAACTCTCTTTTGTTTTTGTACGGTGATGGATAGGTCTATGTACTCTGTCGATACGCGCTGATATGCAGCTCTTCGCCAGAAGGGTCCGTTATGTGTGTCCGATTTTAACGACAATTTACATAGAATGACAATTGTCCTTATAATTTCCGAATGTCGAATTTCAAGAAGACCCACTTAGCCGTTCTCAGGTTCTTAAGTATGGACGGACAACAATGTAATAGATGTTCCACAGAGATTCGAATGCGCCTTAAAATACGGTGGGAAGCACCAGGCAGAAGGCTTGACACGTCAGTATCGAACACGGAAATAATCTGGGACCTGAACAACGCCCACCGTCCTAGCTACTCACGAAGAACCTATCGGCCTATTAGTTCAATATTTGGCTTCTAAGTTTTGTGAACTTTTGCTGGAGAAAAATTTTGAAATCTGCGCTCTTCTGGGTTTTTAGGGATTTTACGCAGCGTAGAATGTTAATTCCTTACCGACGTTTCGGGACAACCTATCGATCCCCTCTTCAAGGTTCAAGGGACTGCTTGACCCTTGAAGATGGGACCGATAGTTTGTCCCGAAACTTCGGTAAGGAATTAACATTTTACGCTGCGTAAAATCCCAAAAGAGCGCAGATCTCTTTTACATCGCAGCGAACGCCTGAAATCACGAGAAAAAGTATCGATTAATGGAAGCAGTGACTTTAGCTAAGGACCAAGGAATTATCATGTAATGATGACACATACTGTGCGAGGGTAATTCGGTTGTATCCACAATCAGGAGTTTTAGTTTTGTTCAATTTAAATCGGGAGAGCTGTGTGAAATCATATAATTCCGTTACTACCTGGAATTTGAGAAACATCTCAGCGTTTGCTTGGAAGTCGGGATAGAATTGGTGGTTGTAGTGACTAGACTGCTGGATAGATGACCAAGGAACCGTAACTCGATTTACGGCAGGGGCAAGAGATTTATCTCTTCTCCAAAATCGTCCAGACCGGCAGTGGAACCCAAAAAGATTCTTGTTCAGTGGGGACATACAGCTCTTTCCCCCGGCGTATAGCGGCAGGAGCGTGAAGCTGACCACTCACCCCTCACCTAGTGCCGCGTTCTGGAATACCCTGTCCTCCATACGCTTACATATTACGCACAGGGACAACTTTGTGTTTTTACAGCAACATCTGCTTGAGGACAGGCACACCACTGAAACTTCGTGTCAAGACGGCCCACCATCAGGAACATTTCAACTGAGCCTAAGAATGAATTTCCTGCCTCATACAAAACACATTTCTTATATATTACAAAGGCCAATCGCCTAATTTTTGAAGCATATAATTGATGTTTATTCTGAGAATAATACAAAGCCCATAAATACAATCTATAGAAAATGCCGAATTTTTTACTTTAAAGCATATGGTAAATATAGTTACCACTTTGTATTAAAAGGTTAATGAACTCATGAATTTTGTGAAGGTGGAGATAATTATCTGTTGATTTACTGCCACTGTATTTGAGTTATGGGGATGCTCAAGCAGTTGATACAGCCCCGATGAATGACCTGCAAATCAGATGTTCAACGCTGAGAAAACTACGTTCATTAGCATGGACTGCCACTGTATTTAGTCCAATTTTCAAGCCAGACCATTTACGTGAACATTTTGAAAATATATGTCTAACATACATAAGCTGTACAACATGAAAATGTCTGTTGCGATAACAGGATAGGGGGACTCAGTTTTCCTATCACCTTGAAAGCTATCGACTCTTCAAATGTTTCCAGCCGTAATCCCGTTTCCTCTCCCATACAAAATAATCGTACTTTAGAAGTACGTTAAATAGGTTACGTGAAAAATTCCCACTTACGAATGATAAGTTGTATAAACTGGAATTAACTTCCGTGCCGAGCTTTGTCTTGTGGATGTGTAAGTTTCACAGAAAGAGTCCAGTATCAGGATCAGAGATGTAAGATAATTTTTAACAACTAATTCAAATTACCTTTCACTTTTGTGCATTGTGTTTCATGCACCATTATAACTAGGAATACTCTAAGAATAAATGCTTAAATGGTGCATTTATCACTCTCGGAGTTAGATAAAGCTACACGCATGCCAATTAGCCCTTTACTTTCGACAGTCTGGACATTCTACACTTACGCAGCTATTGCTTTAATTTTTCCAATCAGATTGCCTTAGGATCAATTGTGTCAAAGTCAATTGTCTTAAACAGTCATGTAGCTTTTGCTTCAAGTTCTCCAGTCAGATTGTTACAGTCATACAGTTATTGATTAAAGCAGCCAGTAGCAGTTACGTCGTACTACCTTTATGTGGTTATTCCTTCAAATTTCTGAAATGTTCTTAAAGTTGTATTTTTTTGTGGATACGGTGACATGACACGACATGACATGGCTTAACTTTTCTCCCAGTCCTAGTCGACGTTTATGTATAAATTACAAAGCGTACATGTTGACAGAAAACTGTCAGTTATGGATCTGGCTCATTCTGACAGTAAACAGCATACCTGTGATGACTCTATCTTGTTACTCGTCTGACTGTTATATGAGTACTTGACTGGAAATAAAGCTTTATTTTTAAAAGATGACTCTATAAAGACTGGAAGTTTCGTTTGGCAGACATTTTTAATGCTCCTGTCTCCTTATAAAATCACGTACATTCATTTCCGTAAAAATGAAAAGACCATGAACTTTTCCGACTATTTCCGCTTTTGTAGCAGTTATTTTAGCTTCCTCTTCACCTCACGTGTCTTTTTTCACATCGTAGCCATAAGCAATATACGAGCACAACAGGCACTCTGACAAATAAACCCTTGAAAGTTGAGGTTTTGAGGGCAAAATTTGCATTTTCTTCAAATTTTCATGCTGTTCTTTCAAAACTGTTCATTTATGTCGGTCTTCCAAATTATATGCCTTGTTAGCTACAGCACTACAGACTCTTTAAAACCACCGTAGTCACAACTCGTGTGTTTTTCGCATGGGCAGAACTGGATATTAATTACAGCCGAACCCGCTAAAAACGACATCGGTTTATACGATACCTCGTCTATAGTGTCATATAATCTGTGTTACAAATTAATTCCTTACTGTGAACCATAAATTATTCTCCTCGGTTATAAAAACACTTGTTTATAACGACACAAAATATTCAGTCCCTCTCATGACGTAACCGAGTTCGACTATATAATAATTTTAAGTTTAAGCACTGCGAGCCGGGAACGCTTAGTGGCTTAACGACCGGGGAATCGTGGTTGGATTCCCGGCGGGGTAAGAGGAGTTTCCTCTTCTCCAAACCGTCCAGACCGGCTCCGAGGCCCACCCAGCCTCCACAGCAGTGAGCACCCAGAACTTTTCCGCCGGCAGTAAAGCTGCTGGGAAGTGAAAGTGACCACTCTTCCCTATCTAGCCCAGCGGTTAAGAATGATTGCAGCTATGCATTAACTCCCTCGTGTGCCTTCACGGTGCGCCAGAGGCAACTTTATTCAATTTAGGCACTCTACATGTAACAGAAAGCCCTTCGTCCTTCTAGATTTCAGATTTTTCCCACTGTCACCAGACTGACTTCCTTTGACTCCCCTTTCATGTAATTTACGCCCCTGCCGTACTTTTATTATCACAGATGTAATTGTCGTTAAACTTCGCCATTTTTACAGTACTTCGCTAAAGGACCGAGAATTCAATAGACGAAAAGAATTCAGATAACCTTCTTGACGCTGTAGACATTCTGTTGTCATTTAAGCTAAGTAGCCATAATAGTAACAAATGGTATTGGGGGTGAGGATGAGAAGGCATGGCATGTAGCATGCATGAGGTAGATGATTGTATGCGGGGAAAAAAATAAAAGTACAGACTGCTTGGCAGGGACAGTCAATGGCGGGAAAATAACATTAACAAAGATCTTAAAGAAATGGTATATGGAAGCGTGGATGTTTTTCGACTAGGTTTGTTATGCAAGTCACAAATACCTTTCTACGCCATATAAGTTGCCAATGAATCCCTCAGACAATATCTACATTAGCTGTTACTGGAATTTCTGCTTAGTTAGTCTCTGTAACTAATTAAAAGAAACCCTATATTACAGCCCGCAGATTTAGTGCCACTATTGCATATGCCTTCCATTGAACCCTATCTTGAGTCATTTAAACCAGTTACGTGTTACCAAAATCCATTTCTGTATGTCGCACTTTAATATTATACTCCAATATCCGTTTCATGTACGGCAGTGATAACTTTCTACAAAGCTCCGACAAATTCTGCAGAGTGTGTCTCTTGTTGTGTAACTACAGCTGCACTTACATGTGTCAAATTTACTGTCAGTACTAGGAAGTCTTCATACATCGCGAAGTCCCAAATTACGTATTTGCCACCATTTCTCTATTGGTTTGTTCCTCCTGGTCCCGAATGTTCTGTTCCAAATATTTACTTCTATTTATGTTTATCCATCAGGCTGAAAAATCTTTTCTCACATCCATAAGAAAGCAGAGAAGGTATTTCTGTGCCTCTCTTTTACAAATGTTTTACTCGTATTCTTTGTGTGAAGGTGAGTTAGTACAGTATGTGTAACAACTAGGCTATGGGTTGGACAATCAAGGAATCGTGGTTAGATTACCGGCAAGGGCAAGAGGTTTTCCTCTTCAAAACTTCCACACTGTTTGTGGGGACGATTCAGCCTCCTATACAATGGGTACTCGGAACTCGTGTGCCGGGGTAAAGCGGCTGAAGCGTGAAGCTGACCACTCACCTCTATCTAGTGCCAAGTTTAAGAATGAGTGGAGATATGCCTTCACTCCCAAGCATGCTTCGCAGCATGAAAAGACAATTTTACGTTTACCTTTTCAGTTTTCTGCAACTCTGACCATCCTAGTACACATTTTGGTGGTCCATTGATACTAAAAACTGTGCACATTTTATGTAAATTATCAGTAACACAAGAATGCAAAAACTTTAGAAATTTCCTATGCTGAAGTCGTAAAAATTAAGTATGACTATTAAGAATGTTGGTGCAATTGTAATTCTTGTTACAGGAAATAAAGAAAAATAGAACCGTATCGACTGGGAAGGTCAACGACCATCATGAAGCACTTCATAATCACTTTAGGTAAACGTTCTTGCCACCATAAATGGACAATGCTCATGTGTGTTTCAGAGCCATTTTTATTTGACACAAGTACTGCTTGCAGGTTGCCTTCTGGCTTGCACTGCCGCACAGCGGCGACCTCCGAACTACAGTTTGGACGACATGCCAGATACGAATTTCAACTGTCGAGACAAGATTCTTGGGGGCTACTACGCAGACCCAGAGACAGACTGCCAAATGTTCCACGTCTGTGTGAAAGTGCCTGGTGTGGGGGTGAGGACCAACGCTCATTCTTAATAAAACAAGAAAGAAAGACATTTATGAAAATATTTATGAAAACAGCATGTCAGAAGTACGAGTAAATCCGTTCGTTCCAATGAAAGACAGCAATGGAAACTATAACAAACAGATCAATTGCTAGGAATAACCCGGTAGTGATATGAGCTACGAAAATATTAGTCTAGATTTGATCCTCACCAAATATTATTTTGTGATCAAATGAAGGATCAGACATGCATGGAATGTGCACACATTGGAATTATAAAAAAAGAGGCAACGTACGTATAACTTAATATTGGGGCGCGTTCGCGTAACCATTGTTGCCGTGGAAAAGCAATAAGTATTACATACTCTGAGTGTGTGTCTGTACCCTTAGTTACGCAGCATGCAAAGCGCATGCGCCATGTTATATTGTTATCCGTGGCCCCTCCGCCTTTTACCATGTTTTCCTACATTATCTCATAAACGGTACGATTTTCGGAAAAAAACAAGTTACTGAACGTAAAATGTGTGTTTTGATTTTCTCTACAACTCACGTCTGAAATATTTCTCATTCTAAGAAGAATTCAGCGAGATACTATCATATATGTACATAGGCCTTTATGTAAATTAGCCGTTATTCTTGTCAGATTTTTAATTAAAAACTTGTATTTTCTCAACAGATTTTCGAAAAATACTCAAAAATAAAATTTCATGAAAATCCATTCAGTGGGTGCCGATTTGTTCTATGCGGACGGACAGACAGACGGGCGGACGGAGAGACAGACTGGGAGACAGACAGACAGACAGACATCACGAAACTAACAGTCGCTTTTCGCAATTCTGCGAACGCCGCTAAAAATGTGGCGAAAAATTATTTTTGTTGTAAAACCTGAAAGGAAGGAGCAGCTTTTAGAGTTAATGCACCCGTCTTTGTAGTTGAAAATTCTAATCTTCTTCTACACAGACATATTTATATCTGTCCCTGAAGATGGAGGCAGGATGTTCCTCTGAAATACTGGTATGTACGTAACAAAATACTTGGCATCAGACGCCAGAAGAGAGTAGTTTTAACAAGAGAGGCAGTGTGCGTAAAACGCAACAGTGAGGCGCGTTCGTGCAACGATTGTTGACGTGAAAAAGCTATAAGTATTAAATATTCTGAGTGTGTGTTTGTAGCCTTAGTTATCCAGCATGCGCAGCCCATGCGCCATATTATATTTTCATCTGTGGCGTGTTCTGCTCTACAAAATTCTTCCGCATTATCTCATAAGCGCAGGATTTTCGGGAAAGAGTTATTGAACACAAAATGTGTTTTGATTTTCTCCACAACTTTTGTCTGAAACGTTTCTCATTTTAAGAAGAATTCAGTGAGATATTATCAGAGATGTACACATGTCTTCGTGTAAAGTACCGGTCATTCTTATCAGATTTTAATGAAAATTTAATTTTCTCGACATATTTTCGAAAAATAATCAAATATCAAATTTTATGAAAATCCGTCCAGTGGGAGCCGAGTTATTCCATTCGGACGAACGGACAGACAGAGAGCCAGACAGACGCGACGAAGGTAATAGTAGCTTTTCACAATTTTGCAAACGCGCCTAAATCGAAGATGAATATAGCCAGCAAAGGGAACCTAAAGATAAACGTGTATTTGAATCACGGTGTTGACCTACTGTATTCCCACGTTTTGACTTGTTAGACATTTCCACATATATCTGCCATTTAGGTCATAAAAGCAAACAGTAATATTCATATAACTGAATTGGCACATGCCAGATCCATCAAAAGCTGTCAAAAAGCCCAAAAGATTCCAGCATGCATGAAGTTAAGAACTAAATTGGCCCATAAAATAAAACAAAAAGAAACCCAAAACTTAATGATTAAAAAATGTTTGCCTCCAATATACCGTTTGACTGAAATCAGTCAGAGAGTCTTGAGATAAACTGGCTCATTGTTTTTCTTATATACTTGCTTGGACAACAAAGAGACATTTGTGATTTCTTAGCCTCAATGCAATTACTTGCAGATGGTCATGAAAAAAGCAAGAAATAATATTCAAAATTGTTTTTGAAAACCCTCAAAATGACAAGTCCTAATACGCAAAATTGAGTAATTATTATTAGTACTTCGGAATGACTCAGGGAGTCATCAGAAGTTCAGAGTGTTGTGAATAACTATACGTAAGCTAATAGCAACACATACCATACAAGAATATATTCAATATATGTACACTGTTTTGACACACAGGTACAAGATTACCGGTTCCTGTGTCCCAATGACACCTCATTCGACCAAGAGAACCAGATTTGTGCCAACTGGTTTGATATAGACTGTGAAGCTGCAGCACTTTATTATAGCGACAACTTTGATCTGTACCGCATCGGTAAGTGTAATTAGAGCAGCTGTAGCTCCTGCATTACAACTCCAGGCTAGGTTCCAGGTTTTTAAAGCAACTGCAGCAGAAAAATGTTCCAGTAGCTAACAGTTACAACAACAGCCTAGATTTCTGGCAGAAGCGAGTTAACTGCAGGTTATATTCCAGTTGGTAAGTGCAACTAGAGTAGGAAAGGCTTTAGTAACTACAAGTATCCACAGCAGCTTAGATACCTGACAGTGAGACAACTGCAGTTCCAGTAGCTAAGAGAAATAACAGCAGTCTGCAACTTATATTTGAGTCAGTAATTTTAACTGCAGCAAGCTTCATGCTAGTGCATTTCAGTTACTCACTAAGTGTAACTATAGCAGGTTCCTTTCAGTCAAGTAATATACTTGTTCAGAAATCAAAACTATAAGAGTGTAGCACCAAACTGCTTTCATTGCTGATATGTTTGTTAAGTTGTGAACAGTTTAAGATAGACTGTAAATCTCTTCTTACAGCAACAAGTCTAGAGTTGGTTTTAATATTATGTAAGTTTGTAAATTTCATTAAATAAGTGTTATCCACTTTTCCAATGACTTACAAAGTACTACTACTACTACAACTACTACTACTACAACTACTACTACACTAATAAGAAATTTAAATGGTGGGAAGTTTGAATGTAGTATCCTTTCCTGTGTTTTAATTACTTACTAATATTCCTTCTTATACCTGTAGCATGTAATTGTATCAAGGATATCACTTTTACAATGAAAAGTTCCTGGCCTCAGCATCAAGAATTCTGTACAGATTCTCTATGTTATCATATTCACAAAGCAAAGGCATTTTGAAATAATGGACGAGGTTTTGAACACAGCTGGTGAATGCAGACATACTGGTGAACATAAAAGTTGTAAAAACTAAATTCAGATCTATATTTGTACTATTTGCAAAGGCTATAATCCCAGCAGTCCAAGTCTGGGTACCAGCAATGTCACGCCAATTCCTTTGGGTCCTTCAAGTGTGAGGCCTCCTGTGTCTAAAGTCCGTCCCCGCTACCAGAACACTCGCCCATTAGATGAAGAAGAAGACTACTTCCTACAAAGAAGTGAGACTGGAGACAGTCGACTGCAACAGAAAGATTTACTGAGGTACGTATTTCTGCTGAAGAAACAGGGTTAGCTTAGTAAAAGATCCAAGAGACTGTTTCTTCCTGCCATACAAACTTATGGAGTTGTACGATCTATGTGCAACATATTTAATAATAGAGTGGTTTTCTTCACTATCTGTACCCACAAAAGAACGCTTTTGTCATAAATCGTAAAATCGTCAGTGATGACTTGCTACCCAGTCCAGAGTAGTCATCCTTTTCTTACAAAGTACAGATAAAATAATTATCAAAAACTCTTA
Source organism: Reticulitermes speratus (assembly GCA_021186555.1). NCBI lineage: Eukaryota > Metazoa > Arthropoda > Insecta > Blattodea > Rhinotermitidae > Reticulitermes > Reticulitermes speratus. Next base: position 29,155,975 of record JAJKFL010000003.1, on the reverse strand, counting down.
CACAGTAACATATTTTCACATATTTAAATTTTTGCTTTATGCACAAAGGGATTGATAATAAGTTTTAGTAGGTTTCTGTTTCTAAATATACTCTTACTTCACTATATTTATAACTTTATAAAGTCACTGTACCTTATATGTTGTTATTTTAAAGCAAGGGAGCCAGGATAGCATACTTAGTATGGCGATTATCAGGCTGTACCATCCGGTGTTCAAATTCTGGTAGGGGCAAAAGATTTTTTTTCAGAACTCAGGGATCCACCCAGCCTCCTATTCAATGGGTACCAGGGTCCTTTCCCAGTTATTAAATCAGCCAGGGCATAAATTCACATCCATGTAGTGCGAAGGTTAAGAAGGAGTAGAATTATACATCTACTCAGCATATATGTCTTCATGGCAGGGACAGGGACAGGGACAACTTTAACTTTTAAGAATATATTTAGAGCAAAATATATTTCTGTTACAACATTTAGTTCATTTTGAGAAAAAACAGTATATTCTGTAATGCAGATGGCACTGCCTCTTACATTTGTCACATAACATTCATAATTGTGTAACCAGATGTAATTTGCTATTGAAACAGAGGTAGCAGTAGCAGCAATTTCTTCAACCCCAACAAGGGCAAAGAGAATGAAGATGAGGATGAGACCTACAGGGACCACAATCAGAAAAGTTCATCCAATGACAGTACCTACAGACGTCCATCCAATGGGAACAAGAAGAAAGTTGCTGTTAGGAAACTCATCAAGCGTCCAAATAACAGCTTCATTCAAGAAGGAGAAACTTATCCAACCCTAAAACCTACAACAGTTCCATCCACAACTTTCAGCCAGAACAATCGTGGTTCAAACAGCTATGAAAATTACAACTATAACAATAATCAAGGGAACAGCTTTGGAAATCAAAAGCAACAAAATTACAACACAGGTGATTACAACAACCCAGTTCAATTGCCATCCAGCAATTATTACACTCCAACAACTGAAAAAGGTGCCATTACTGTGAGCAATGACAGAACGCCCAGAACTGGCAACAATTACTATCAGCCACGTTACAACACAATCCAGCGAAACAATGCTCAGAGCAGCACTACCCCACAACCATCTGTGGATCACAGTGCAGGCACCAATAATTACAACTATCAGCAGCAATCAGAAAGCAATGGTAATACTCAAGGGAACAACTACAATATTGCCAGCTACTACAGTACATTCTCTGCACAAAAATCAACGACACCAAAATCAACACAATATTCAACAACCCAAGCAACAACAGCCAATTATTACAATTACCAGTCACAACAAAGAAGTACGAACACACATTCTCGCAACACTAAAAATAATGAAGCTAACCTGGATAATTACCCAACAACAGCAAGCCATCCAGTAAGCAAGAACAATAATTACAATTTTGCTAACTACAATGTTAATACCCAGAAGTCTCAGCCAACAAATACTTATACAAAGAGTACTGCGAATAACTATACTCCTACAACCTTCGAAACTTCCACCTATGATGCTTACAACAATGGCAACAATCAGAAGAGACTTGGTAACAGTTACAACCAGAGAAGCACAGATTATTCGAACACGAAGTCCACGGTAGGCTTCATATCCACAACAACACTGAGCCCAGCTTCTAATGCTCAGACATATAACAATTACCAGCAGTCAATCAATGAAGATTATAACAACTTCAACAATTATGACTATCAGAGAACTAACAACTTTGGTCATAACAATGCAAACACAGGTGATGCTGCCAAAGCCGATGATAAAACGGATAGTGAATTTTTGAAAACAGCACCAAGCAATAACTACAGACCAAGCAGTTTCAACACATTCCAAAACAACTACAATGCCAACAGCAAACCTACTACAACTGTAACAAAGAACTACAATTATACGACAACAACCACTGCTTCAGACAACCAATCTTCACAAAATTACAACAGTAATCACTACAACAGCAATGCCACTCCCAAAACTACATCCTTCACCACCTCAGAAACATATAATTTAGATAGGCAGTCCTCAACTGGTAACAGTAATTACTACTCACAAAGTACAATTTTTCCACCTGCACCATTCAGCTTAGCAGAAACAAATCCAACAACCAGAAGGCCACAAACAACAGCGTCGCAAAGTTACCCATCCTCGAGCAAGGACACTGTATCTACAACAAACTACAACCAACAGAAGAATAACAATAATTACAATGCTTATTCTGTAAGTTCAACAACAGTGAGAGCATCTGAATATGATAATGCTGGTGTCAATGGTGGCATCAAAAAGGCTTTAGCACCCGGCTCTAAACCTGGTTCGAAAACATCTGATGTATCCTATGATTATGCCTACTATGATGACAGTAATACAGAGTATGATGGGGTGGATCCTGTAAGTGACCATCACTTCGGTAAAGGTGGAGAATCACTTAAAGTAGCAAGGTCAACAGAGTGAAGAAAGCCAAGGTGCTTAATGTGAAGTAAATACAAAATGTACTGCGCTGCTGTAAGCCAAATACAATATAAAAGGTGTTGTAGTTCGATAATCAGTCAATACAACAAGGTGTGTTTTATATCACACTACTAAGAAAGTTTTAAAATAAATTTAATACATTTCATTCTTCCAAAAATCTAAAAATCCTCTTTTGAAAAGTACTCTATCAACATTCTGAATGTTACTCTGTACTGTGTGCCTTTCTCTTTGTATGAGGAATGGAATAAGATAGAATATCTAAAACAGGAGTATTTCACTCATAGTGAAAATTGTACTTCTGATACTATCTAAATACAATACACATGTCATGTTTCATGAACACATCTTGCTTTCTATAAGTGAGACAATTTTTCATTTGTAATAGGCATCTGCAGAATTGAAGAGCTGGTCAGAGGACGTTGCCTTTTAATGATAAATTTACTATTTTATTCAGATTTTATTCATGTTTAGGTGAAGACATAGATTCATTAAAAGAAATGCCACATCCACAAATGTGTATGTGCCAAATATTTCAAATGCTCAGAAGTGCGCCATTACAGCAAAAACCAAAATGTAATAGGCATCATGAAATTACATAGTACCCTCAAACTAAGAAATTGGATATGTTGACTCCTTTGTAAATATCGAGTAAAGGAGTGCAACATATCATTGTTGTATCATTTATTTTGTTTTGTACACTGTTGAGACAATAAAGAAATATTATGCCTTTTCTCAGGCATAACAATATCCCAAACTCTAAGCATCTATCACACATTCACGTGAGACTTTTCCTTTTACAAACGGTCCATGACAATCCTGAAATTGTGCAGAGTTCTTTAAAATATAACTCAAGGGTGCATAAATCCCAGGAGCAAGGTTGTCCAGGCAACTAAATTTTGTATGGTGACGCCTAAAATTTGTGGGTCCTCAGTATGGAGGTTGCTTCATGTCACCTAGAATTTTGAGGTGGCTTCTAGATATTAGGAAAATTTGTGCACCCCTCATATAACGTATTTTGGGGATTGCAGTGAAACGTTGTGACTCTCCTCTAGTCAGTTGTTTCCAAACCTTTTCAAATATGGCGACCCTTTCTTTACCTCCAAACGTTTTGTTTACGCCCATGTGCTAAGAACCATACATTTAGTCTCCATGAATTTTGAAAGAACATAAAGACAACAACGCATTATAAACACAGTGACAGGTGTAAATTAATATATATTTTTTTCATCACAACAAAACTAAGTGCCGGATGGAGGAGTAAGTACTGTTGTGAAGCTTCGTCAGTTTGCAGAGCTCTTGTAATAAACATCGGAACCACTGCTCTAGTCCTTCAAGCGTATATTCATTCTGCCCACTCAAAAGAGCAACAACCCTGATGGACTGAGACATGAAACAGAGTGGAGATATGTTCCTCCTCCTCCATGTACCGCATGAGACTTTAATGGTCGTACCATAGTTCAGGTGGCTAGCCACCGGCTGTAACTGCAGAGTACTGCGTGTACTCCTATGACAGTCCTTGTGGGATTTATGGTACACACAGTGGCACCGGGACAGGTTCTTCTGTGAGTAGGGGCCTATTCGCTGCTGTCCCTGCTGCTTGAAGCGTGTGTTTTTGTGTGTGTGAGAGAGAGATGGCAATGTGGAATGTTATTCACGGCGTCCATTTAATGTTAAGAAGCGACGACAGTAACAGCTATGCTTCTTGTCGCAAGTGTAACAAGTGAGAGAAGGAAAGACACTGCTGTGAATGCGGCTAGTCTAGCGGGAAGGTTTACGAATTGGAAATGACAGCGCTGGAAGGTTTTATTAGTTCCAATCCTGCTTTCGAATTGAGGAAGCAGGTCTTCTGGGTTGCTGCACCGTGTGGTTGGGTAATTGCTTTCCGACGTTTCGAAGGAACGTACCGCCTTTATCTTCGGGGTTAATCAAATTCCGCTCTTCTATTGACTGATGCAAATTTTTAAATAACCAGATCGTAGAAGTTTGAATATTTTAAAGTAATATTGTTATGTATTCATGAAGATTGAGGTCAGAATATTACGAAAACTCGATAGTTTCATTCTTTCGTAGAAAATCAATCATGCATCAACAAACACAATAAACGAGAAAGGTAAAATAATCAGAAATAAATTCTTAACAATATGAAAACAATCATTTGAGGTTTCCACTGCGTGACTGTTGGGGAACCAGGTCTTCTGGGTTGTTACTCCGTGACGTTCGGTAATTTCTTTCCGAAGTTTCGAAGAACCTTACCACCTTCATCCTAAGGATTACGAGTTATTTCCAGTCGAGCCAGGAAGTGAACTAGAAGTGAAACCGTTAAGTGCTGTGAAGACACGAAGTGGGAAATTAGAGGACTATATACTGGGTGTGAAGAGAGTGAAGTACTTTAAAAGGGCATCTGGGGCCGGAGAACCGAGTTCATAAATAAGTGCATTGACAGAAGAACGCGAAATGAGAGACCAGACACGAAGGCCTGCTTCTAGATCAGCTTCCACCTCGGAGCTTACGAGTAAGCTTGTATCTCCCGGAATGGCTCATTGTCCACCAAGTCAGAAACGAAGGCTAGGCACTATGGACTGTGAAGCCGGACCGACCGCTATCCATGTCTTTTGCAGACAATTGCTGTGTGTGATCACATTTGTATTTTCGTTTATAATAATAATAATAATAATGTTATTACCTTCGAAATGCTGGATGACTGACTCATTTTTTGATGGGGACGAAGGGGAGGGGAGGGATGGGAGGGGAGGGGTAAAGAAGGTATTCTATACCCTTCCGCTTGGTCTGATCTCCAGATCAGGATTCATCACTGCCAGTAACAATGGAACATTTGTACCATTAAGGTTCCAATTGCTTTTAATTAAATGAATAAACAAAATACATTCCAATACATGTATTATACACACAGAATATTCAATTTACAACACCACACTCCAATTCTGTCATGTAAAATTAATGTCTTGGGAGTATTTCAACAAAAGAACTGCAAGTTGGAAATTTTATACAGGAAAGCAGGTATATAAATATTATAATTTTATCTATCTTATAAATTAACAAATCATAAAACCTTTGCGGAAAAGAACATAGGTGTAAAAGCAGAATACAATACTAAGGAATGATTTGTCCATGGCAACACAAACTTCTGCAGTAAAGTATAGTGTAACCATGAATAACGTAGCTCCTATGCAGTTTTCCAGGAAAGGTTTCTTATTATACAATAAATTCATCCATGTATGCATATTCATACATACAAATAACATGATAGTGATAATAAGCATGTTGTAGAACTGTCTATAATCAGTTTTATCAATTGCTAGGTAATGGGTTCATACAGTTTTTGTTCAAACCACTGATGTACCCCGATGGTTATAGCACATCCAATTGTCTGGGTGGTTTTACTAATTTCATGTCTGTGAAAAGTCACCAGAGTTCATTTACTTCTTGGAAAAAAGATGTAGTAGGCCTGTATTTTTATAGAATTTTTATGAAAGATATCATTGAAAATTCAATTATTCTGGGATATGACACAGCATTAATTAGTAACAAAGAGTTACCGACAATGGAAGGAGCTTTGTGCTTCCTCATTCAGGGTCTACTCAGTCCAAGTAGAGAATACACACAACAGAAAATGGATATACTCTATAGGTCAGAACAATTGAGGTAGCAAGCCAACAGGAGGTATAGTGTCATGTGGTGGATAGGGCCATAAGTGCAACACGCAGTAAAGTTAATGGGAGGTGACACCATGGAAAGGAAGCGATGGAGCTTACGATGTAACATGTAGGTCTAGATGGGAAGTTAAGCGAGGGTGGTCTGGGATGTAGTTTAAACGAGTTGACAAGGAAAGGAGGATTCACAGATGGAAACAAGAAGTTCCTCCAAAACATCATAATTACATATTCACCAATCAACATAGTGTCATATCCCAGAAGTCTTGACTCTTCATTTACAGTGCTCTGAGAACCTTAAGACTCACATGCAACATTTACTTTGGAATATCGAATTCGACACCAGCTGAACTACATACTTATGATTCATCAATTCAGAAAGAGTATGAATGCCTGGAGCAGATATTGACTCTGACCACAACTTACTGGTTGCGAAGATCTGCACTAGACTGAAGAAAATCGTAAAGATCCAAAAAGGAAAACCGAAATTGGATTTGGAGAAGTTATATGCTCAATGACAGAAAGTACACAATAGTCTAGAAGAAAAACTTGGTGCAATCAAATGTGAAAGTGGGAATATGGAAGTGCAGTGGAACAATATCAAGAAATGTGTGTTAGATACTATGAGTGATTTAGTTGGAAAAGTCGAGAGGAGAGCAAGAAAGCCATGGATTACACAGGAGATGATCAGTAAAATGGATGAACGAAGGAAATGGAAGAATCTAAACAACGAAGAAGCTAGGACGACCTACAGAAGACTGAGGAACAAATTGAAAAGAGCCACAGACAACGCCAAGAAGGAATATCTGGAGAGCATACACGATGAGATCGTAGGATTTCAAAGAACAGGATATTACGATTTAATGTACATGAAGACAAAGAAACTAGGTTGGAAAGAAAACCATGGGATTCAAAACATTGGCATTGAAGCCTCTCAAGGGAATATAATAACAGATTACAGACAAGTGCTGAAAATTTTGGAGAATTATATTACAGAGCTCTACTATCGATCTAATCGACCAGAACACCTAGAAGTCAAACCTGAAAAGGAAGGAGTTTAAGACGAGAAAGGCCCTTATATTTTGCAAAGTTAAGTGGAAAAAGCTATGAAGGAGATGAGGGATAAGAAGGCTACAGGAGATGATGATGTACCTGGGGATGTACTTAAATTGTTGGGAGAAGATGGTCTCAGAATAATGATATATCTGATCAGCAACATATATGAAACGGGAGAGTGGCCCAAGGATTTCACTGATGTTACAATGATTGCCTTAAAGAAGAAGCCAAAAGCTACAAAATGCAGCGACCATCGCACAATCAGCCTGATCACACAAACAGCAAAGATAGTAGCGAGGATACTTAGAAGGAGGATTGAAAGGAAGACGGAGGATAGGAAAAGAATGTATATTGGTAAGTGAAAGAAATAGATCACAATCTGTGGAGAACTTGCTTTGGAAGAGGCTATGGACCTGTCATAAGACAGATAACAGACTGGATGTGAATACATACTTTTATAGGGTTCATAATCATTGAAATCCTTACACAACTTCTGTGTGCAAAATACAATTACACAAACTTTCATATGAACCCTTTCCTCGTCTTTTGGTTGATTACTGCATGCAGTATGAAGTTTCCAATCATATAGGTCAGAAAATATATGAAATGAGAATAAAAAAAATTACAGGTGGCATTTTAATGGGAAAAAAAATCAGTATATTCATATTACGAACAGTCGTTTCAAGAATTATGCTACAATGCCTTGAAGTATTTTATATCTTGAGCATCCATTGTGAGTACAGAAATATTCTTTATAGTTTCTTTACATCAAAATTCACTCTGGACTTGCTTTTTGTACCCTCCAAAAACAACAGTCCTCTTACAGTTAGAATAAAATGTCCTTCACATTATAAATTACACGAAAAATAAGAATTCCATATTATAATTAAATATCCTTCAGCCTGTCATGAAATGTCTGTACATATGATACAGCACAAAAAATACAGTCTGACATTTGGTTTTTGGAGTCACGAAATACAATAGTCCGTCAGGCATCGGAAAATAGTGATATCCGACACATAATCTTGCCACACATTGAGATGTCACTGTTCCACAAATTATTCCAGTTCCGATAATACACGCAAAGTTTAAATTAGCCTTAAGGAAATACCTAAATACACATCCTTTTACACAGCAGATGAATTTTTTATGTGTAGATATGATCTATAATACTGTTTTGTAAAATCTTTATAGTATTTTACATTGCAAAATTGTGTATATTTGTGTATTTAAGACTTGTTCTGCATCCTACTGTCTTTGTGACACACTTATGGATCCATGGAATGTATGTATGTATGTATGTATGTATGTACGTACGTACGTACGTACGTACGTATGTATGTATGTATGTATGTATGTATGTATGTATGTATGTATGTATGTACGTATGTATGTATGTATGTATGTATGTCTGAATGAAGATAAAGCCAGATGAAGCAGGTTAGACTTATGTCCGTAATTTATGATGTTGTTCATGCTACCCATGAAGAAATTTTACATTATAACCATTGCCACTACTTCATTAAAATTTACACCTTTTGCTTACACAGGGCGATCTTCACAAATTTAGATATGCTATACTATCACATTATTTACCAATGGTTTTCAAGACCAACAAGACGCTGTGTAATGAACAAATGGCTCATTAGTTCAGTAGCTATCTAGGCTAGGCCTTAAAACCGCCAGAGGTCAGTTGACAGATGTTACACTTCAAGTTGTTGCTTCTCAAAAATTAAATGACGTCCTTGTAAATAATCTGTATTGTTACTTTTAAGAACCTGTTTCAGTTTTACCCATGATTCAGATATTTTTAGGACTTGTTTTCTGTATCAACATGGTTTAAACATGGACAATTACTATTTTTGATTAATTTACAGTCAAAATTAAGGGATCATAGCAGTAATCTCCATAATTAAATGTGGTGATGGTTTTTCTGTCAATTAGTGCCTATAAAAATTAATATGTCCAGAACTGTATTTGAACATCACAGTGTTATAATTAACAATATTCTGAAAATACATAAGAAAACTACAAGGCACTTAAAAAGCATCCAAAATAAGTACATGTGGTAGTCTGCTGGTGCTTAATTGGAAAGTAACACTGAAGCAAATATCTACTGTAATGTCCACCAATAAAGCACATAATAAATTATGTGAGATCTGAGGTTCTCAGAGCAGTGACTATGACAATTACTGTCTTCTTGGATGTAAGACTGTGTAGTCCAGAAAAGAAATCTGCTACCTCCATCTTCAGGGCAGAAGAGTAAGCCACAATGGGAAGGAAATGTAGAGATACATAAAAAAGAGCTAAGAAAACGGCTGTAAAGGTTAAAGAATATTTGCCCCAGAATGGCAAACCAAGCATGATTTGTCTGTATCCATAATTCTTCTAAGATCAGGGAGGAGGTAGCAAGTTCCTCCAGAACGTCAGTAACTCTGTATCAAACTGCATGGTGCCACATTTCAGAAGACAGTAACTTTCATATACTTACTGCTTCATTTTATTGCCTAAATACAGTAATGTACTTCATAATTACTGTATACTGTACAACAGTGTCATTATTAAAGAAACTCCCCAAAATGAGATCAGCAACTGACTTTAAATTTCATTATGTGTAGTGTGGTATTAATGGACAAGCCTAAACTGAAAATTAGAATTTTGTTTTTTTTTATCATTTTTTACATTTGGCAAGACAACAAATTAAAATGGCAGTAATCTTAGTTTCAGATATCATAATTGAAATAGTACATATACAAAGAACCCATTTCTATTTTCCTGGTGTTGATATCATACAGGCTGCAGCATAGTCTGAAACAAACTTTTCACTTGCATTAAACAGTACTTTGTTAAGCCAGCACAAACAATAAAAGCACATAGCCAAAATTTTATTCCAGTTTCATAAACTGGACACTTGAGTTCAGAATGAAACTCCTAAAATATTTTACACTGACAAATGGAGAGGCGTGTGTCAACAAAGTGCAAAAGAACCAGTTAGTCCTAACTATTGCTGCTGTCACTCACTTCTTACTTTCAAATTCATACAGGTCGGTACCAGAAATTCATTTTCACATTTGTGGGTATCAGCTCTGAAAGCTGTTCCATTTTGACATATAAACCTGAAGTCCAAAACTTGTCTATCGTGAAAGCCTGGAGAACAGTAATGGAACATTCTACAGTCATCTGTATCCGGATGATATTGATGCAGCTCTCTCCCCGTGCATACAAACCCAGTGGTATGTGGTGTGTCAGTGGACACAGAAGGCTGTGACGTTACTGCTGAAAGTGTATATCCTAAGTGGTATGACGGTGATGTGTTTGGCAACACTTCTGAGGGTTCACTTGAAGGAATGTCAAATGTACTAGATGTAGTTGTAACTGGGACTGCTAAATTATTTATTGAAAACACAAGTGCAGATGTTGGATTCTCCTGGCTTAATTGAAAAATGTTCCTAACTGCATGATCAAGTGTAGAATTATCAGCTCTAAAGTGGTTTAACATTATGTTATCATTTGATGCAACTGAAGAATTTACTGCAGTGAGTTTATGGCTGTCATATTGTGCTGAAGAACTGGGTGCTGAAACCACCATAGGAGGAAACATGGGTAGTTTAGATGATAATGTGGAATCTGTTGAATCTAAAGATGAATGAACAGCTTCACTCTTTGAATATATCAACTTAGCTACAGTATCAGCATTAATTGTTGAGCTTTTGGCAAAGGGTAGAGGGATGTCAGTTTTGAGTTTATACTCATCATTACTGCTAAAAATTACATGGGGATCAGTTGATGAGCTTTGTTCAGATTCAGACATTTCTGATGACTGTGTACTAGGAACTGTGTTTTGTAACCTTGCTTCATCATCATCAGTGACTGGATCATCAGCAAAAAGGGATGTTGCAAGTGCAGTAGTAGAACTATTGACATCCTCTTGTTGTGGAATATGTGCCACATGATTTTCATTGTGTTCAAGTTTGAATCTGTACGATGTCCTTGGTTTTCCTTCACCTTCTGTTGCATTATCTTCTGTGAAATTTGTGGCAACACTATGGTCATTCCTTTCAGTGGTAGATTTTCTTGAGTTAAGTGTCTCTCTTGACTGAAACACAATTGGTGGAGGAACTAGAGTTGAGAAGTGATTCCTGAATATATTATGAGGTTTCAAAGGCTGGGACATGCTTTTAACAGCAGATTGAGATGGAATTTGTGCAGAAAAGTGTTGCAATGTAACTTCAGTAAATGTTGTCAGGTTCTGAGTTCTTTGAGTAGGTTGTGACAAAGATACCTCAACTTGCATAGGTGAGCTTAACTCTACATCTGCAGTACTACCACCAACATGAGAAAGGCTAGGATTTGTATTTGTTTCAAACAATTCTGAAATTATAGCTCTTTCAGTGGATGTTGATTTCTTTTTGTTATGAGCAGCAACGTCAATTCCAAAATTCATGTGTGTCTTTGCAGAAATTTGTGCTGGAGCTGGTGGTTCTACATTTAATTTTTCTGATGCTTTCAAAGTTAAATTAGAACTAATAGTCTTGTGTGTGTCACTTATATTGTCCACTTTCACAGATGGTCTGTGGATTTGTGGATTAATTTCTTCAGTAACTACATAACGTGCAGAGTCATCTCTTTTATCTCCAGAATCTGTTGTTGCATTATGACCATTAGCTTCCCTCAGTAGCTGGTCTTCTGTTGTTACTGAAGGCAAGTGTTTGTTGCTACTGTCAGCTTCTGTTTCATTTGAATCAGTGTAGCCTTCGTCATAATAATACTCATACTCATAGTCATCTGAAGGTACATTACCACTAGCAGAATCTTCTTTTTCTAGAACCTTTGTTTCCAAATTCTGATTTGTTGTAATTTTTCCACTATTGTTTATATCTAGAATATTTTCTGTCGTGCTTTTGGGTAATGGTACACTGTCAACCAACTTATGAGTTACAGTGGCAAATTTGGCATCATTCTTCATATGATCATTTGTTTCTATTGTGAAAAAATTAGAGGAATTTTCCACATCATACCTGGGATCCGATGTAATAGATTTCATGTAACTTTTAATATTTTTGTCGTCTAATGCAGAGTTAGTTTGTTTAAGATCTGGCACAGCAGATGTCACTCCTCTATCTTCATCAACATATTCATACTCAAATACATAATCAAGTTTATCTCCCGTCATCTTCTCTGATTTATTGTGCAAAACTAACTGATATGGAATAGGCACTGAAGTGATTTCGTCTACAGCAGCCACTGATTCTTTGCGACGAAGCAAAGTATTTGCTGTGGTATGTGCCATGGAACTTTCAAAAGGTTCAGGACTCTTATTCCTTTGATCTTCAGCAGCAGAAACCATATATTTCTGCTGATCTTTTTCATTTTTCTGGGATTTAAGTAAATATGGATCTTCTTTTGCTACTTGATCAGCAGAAACAGGAGCAGAATCATAAACATAATCTTCAGAATTAGCAGTGTTGTCTTTAGATTGTTTTATCCTGTCGTTTGCTGGTGAGATATCCCTGTTTATTGGTTTTACCGCATGTGCTTCATAATTATCATCTACATAGTCATAATAATCAAAAGTTTCTTTCTTAGTTTCCCGTTTCATTCTGTAATTCTTATGCATCACATGCTTGTACACAGTGTCATTCTTTGGTGATGCAACATTTCTTAACTTCATGTATGTACTTTCTAAAAGTGTGTGCCGTTTGTTCCTAGATTTCAAACCCTGATTCCTGATGCCAGTAGCTTCAGTCTTCTTAAAGGTGTGTTCAGGTGCAGAATATAACGCACAATCCACTTCATTCTTTGTATCACAGTTTCCCTCTGGCTGGTTAAAAACTGTACCTGGAGGACAGACAAAGGATGATTCCAAGGTCAGTTGTCCAGAAATGGTACGACAGAGATGAAATACTTGACACTGCGTCTCCACATCGGCATACAGTCCATCCTGAGGCTTATCTTCACAAGTGAATGATGTCTCTGGTAGGTTGTCAATATTGTAAAGTGGTTGTTTACTTCCAGGTCGCAATTCTGCTGAAACAGAAAACTGTTATTACTGAACTTTTTCTTTATGTAGTTACTCCCTGAAGCAAGATCTAGAAATTGGATTCTCTGCTCTAGAAAATAAGAATATTATGTAACTAAATGAGGGGAAAGAGGAAAGAAGAGTCTTTTCTGAGCTCTGTGCCACTGTAATAACAAATGCATTGTGCTCTTGAATTCTCTCATCAAAACTGTCTTTGCCCATGTCCTTTTCTGCCTTTTCTGTACTAAATTTGATGTGAAGCAAATTCAAAAATATAATACGGTAAATTTAATTAAATTTAATTAAAACAGCCAACACTGCCAGCATACAAATACAGAGCACCCACATGAAAATGGAACTCGTGCCATTTGCAAGTTTATCAAACTCTGTGTGACTCATATCTGGTAGTTTTATCATAACACGTTCAGTTGCAACACATAATAAAAAGGATTAGTCATACAGTCCAGTTCATAAACTGCATGAAACAGACATAAATCGTTGTTTGTTCATGAATATGAGCTGTAGTACAGCGCAATACAAACCGTTATTACTCTGGAACCTTACACAGTGATCACTCACCCAATTTGCAGATTAGGGGGAGTGATCACAGTATGTTGGATGGAAGTGTATTGTGCACATTTCTTATGGGAAAAATGTGGTTAGGTGAACATGGATGCTTATGGAGACCGCCAACCCCCATCGTTTAACATACACAAATTTTGGAGCATTAAATATGTATACAGTCCACAAATATTATGACAAGTGCACACAACATCTTGAAATAAAAATTATAAACAATATAAAATAGTATTACTAAATGTAGGCCTACTCTATCCACCCATAAATACACATGGTAGTGCTAGGTAGGCACAGGCTGGCAGATAAAGGTTTGGGTAGCTGATGCTACCAGCTTCCTTGGCAATTGAGTAACCGCCCGAATTATCCGTAAGCATTTACATTTTTTGGTGTGTGGCAATTTTTTTCTCATATATAAATAGTCTTTAATCATTTTCAGCCACATATACTCAGAACCGCAATGGGCAGGACCACATTGGGCGACAGGTTAAATTGTTATAATTGAAACATACAGCAATAAACCTTTCAATAAAATTTACAAATACAGTTATAAAATTTTGTTAACACCAGAGTCTCAAATTTTTTGTACTGTGCTTGACTTTTAAAGCAGTCCCTATGCCCACCATGAAGGCATATGGGGGAAAGGAGGCATGTCTTCACTCATTCTTAATCCTGGCACTAGACAGAGGTGTGTGGCTACCTCCATGCCTGGGGGAGAAGCTCCCCATACCCATTAAGCAGATGGTTGGGTGGACCCCAGAGCCAGTCTGGACACTGTGGAGAAGTGCCCTGATGGGAATCAAACCATGATTCCTTGATTGTCTAATATGTGGTCTAGTCAATGCAGCAACTACATTACCCAGATGCCTATGTGTAAAGCACTAATATTTACTGTCTGTGTGTAATATTTTCTAAATATTTACATTTTTTATTAAACAAAATAAAGAATTACCGTATATTCTCGAATCTAAACCGCACCCGAATCTAATCCGCACCCAGTTTTTGGCGACTTCTTAAACGAAAAAAAGTTAGTTCGCGATTCTAATCCGCACCTTTCCTTCAACCACCCCTTGCCCACGGGGCGACTGATTGAATAATATTGGATGTTACCAATGCGTTAAAATCCGACGCTACGCCTGTGGCCGATGAGTCATACCGATAGAGGCGGGGCCTTTCTCAACAGACGTGCGCAATCTCGTCTGAAGCCAGCTGATCTTTAGTTGTTGAAACGTGGGAGGTGCTTGTTCCAATTTGTCGTGTACCGTAGTTATGGAAGAGGGACACCTGAAATCTAAACGACTCTCATATACGGCGAAGTTCAAGCGTGAAGTTATTCGGTGCGCAGAGGAGAATGGAAACCGCAAAGCCGCTGCAATTTTTGGAGTTGATGAAAGCAACGTTCGACTATGGCGGAAACACAAGGCAGCGATCAGCGGGTGTGAGGCGTCACGAAGGAAATTCACTGGACCCAAGAAAGGACGATTTCCTGAAATTGATGATGCAGTCTTCACGTTTTTTCAAGAGAGACGCAAGACTGGACTGTTTGTGAGTTATGATCTACTCGCGAGGAGGCGATAAAGAAGGCCAGATCTTTGAACATTCCTCGAATTATGAGTGATGACGGCGAGTCTGATGAATAATAAATTATAATAATAAATAATAAAATAGTAGATTATTGTATTGTATTGTTCTTACGTTGTTTATTAATTACGTTAATTACGTTATTGTTATATTGTACAGCAGCTCAATCATTTTTCCAAAATCCAGCTCTAGACCGCGAATCTAATCCGCACGCGAATCTAATCCGCATCTGATTTTTTAGCCCTCTAAAACTGTAAAAAAAGTGCGGATTAGATTCGAGAATATACGGTATGTAGTCAATTTTAAGACCCTTCAACACACTGTCACTTACTTCTCCTTATATACTTATGTATTTTATTCCAAAAAGATTCTTGTTCACATAGGCTATGTATTGACTTACCTTTGATTGTTTCTCGTCTGGTTCGAATCTTCTGTGCTTCAAAGCCACCATCATGCGTTGAAATATCAACTAAAAAATTAAACATTATATCAAACTTAAAACAAATCATATCAACTACGTGATACAATGAAATGGGAAGATCCATGACTTCTACATGAAAAATCACACAAAATAAATTTCCATGCAATCTACACGGCTGCTGAGAAACATATCATAAGAATATTTAAATTTTTTCTGGTGCTTTGAATGAATAAGATAGATCATAAAATAATCTGGCAGGGGAAGATGTTTAAAATACACAGTCCAGGCCTGGACATTTAAATCAGTCAACAATGGATGCCAGCATATGGTGTCCTCTATGTACACATATGTATCACTATTACCTGGAGAGTTCAACTGGAAATGGCTGTTCAAGTAATACAAAGAGGCTGAGAGGCTGCAGTCCACCAAGTCCCTTGCTTGGCATGTTCTACTTCGTTGATCAAATCTTGTGCCAGGTCCACATAGAAACATGTTGTCTGTAATTCTATAACACACAAAATTATGATGCAACATTAAAATAAATGAACAAAAAAAAACTCTCTTGAATCAGACAAATATAAAGTTAAACACACTGCATGACCTACACACACGGTTGCAGCATTCAGACATCAGTCCATATTGAGGCATTTGGATAATTTCCACTGCCACTGTACCTGGGGTCACTGCAGTATGCATTACATCCTACATAACTGTCATTTGGAAGGTGTTTTCAATATGGTAAAGACAATTACAGCTTGAAGCTGACCACTCACCTTCCCAGGTAAATGTTCTGAAGTTTTATATTCCTGCTTCTCTCCCATATGTATGCATAATATTAACATTTAACCGCATTCTAATGAAACAAAAACTGCATGAATTAAAGTACTGCATCATGTTGTCAACAGCAACGGTTTCTGTATAACGTAATCACAAATGTGTTCATGGCACAATGTCTTGCAGGAGATGTTCATAGTTATTTCAGGCTGTTGTAATATTTCCTGTTTTTATGGGACACATCAACAAAAGCCCACCACTGGATACCTAACCTAAGCCACTTACCGAGTTTTATCTTTGTACAGAAACTATGTAATTCCATTTTATTATCAGATCTCTCCAGTACATCTGCCACACGCACTTTTCCAATGATAACTTTTAACCATTTCCTGTCTCCCCACTATACTGTGTATGTCTCAAACTATCTCATTCTCCTTTATCTGATTAGTTTAAATATTAAGAAATTGCAAAAATTATGAAGCTTTGCACTCTGTAATGCTTGCCATTGCCCCGTTACTTCTTCATGTGTGAATCCAAATATTTTGCTTAGCACTTTCGTCTTCATACTTCCAACACACAATTAAACTTATGAATATAACGTAGTGAAAGACGTGGGCATATTCACATTATATTTCCTCTGAATGGATAATCGGGTCTACCTGACCAACCATACCTTTTTATAGAAGCTGCTAGAATAATTAATATGTCTTAATCTTGTATCATAGTTAATAACTAAACTAACACTCTCATAGCAGAATTTGAAGTTTCAATATCAGCAATATTAAATTCACGACAATCAGGTAGTTTCACCAACTTCGCACATCATATTTAAATTTTTGTATGACCTATTTCGATACATTGTCCCACTTCCTTGGTGTTCCAAATGGCTGTTTTTTCAACAAGTTTAACTACCAAATTACCCTATGCATTTCTTTCTCTACAGGCCCAATTATAAATCCAGCTTATCATAGCAATCGGCATTTTGCTCTCCTAACAATACTAACCGGTATAAATTACAGAATTCCTCGTTATTTAATGCCCTAAACTGTTAGCTTACTCCTTCCTTCTGTGAAATTCATAAACTGACATACTTCTCAGCAGTTTGGTTTCAAATAAATGTACATACTTCTCCCAAAGTAAGACACTACATTGCATTCTCACACAAAACAGCGTGGCAAAATTAATGTTGCTGATCGCTGTACTTCAGAATTTTGTAAAGTAGACAGTGTCATAACAATTTCTGAACTGAATAATTGCACACTTTCTCAAAACTTCTTCTTCTCTTAATTTCAAACATGAACCTCAGTTCTGTAACAATGAATGTTGCAGTAAGATCAGGATGTGACAAGTAAAGTGACATGTAGTCAGGAAATACGAGTTAGTAAGAATACAGGTAAGTACCACCGCCACTTTTGCAGGCATGCACACACACACATCATCGTGATATAATATCTAATACTGACATTTTTGCCTACCAGTCACAATTTAAGATTTTAATTCTCAAACGTTATTTCCAGCAAACTCAAAAAACCATCACAACAGTTCTTAAACAGGTCATAACTTGTGAGATATTCATCTTAATTTATCTAATTCGGTTTGTTTCAGGATATGCTCTTAGGAAAGTCCAACAAAACTATGGTGTATTAGAATTTAATTGTAAACAACTTATGGTCTAGCTAATGATGTAACTATAAAACTGCATCTAAAATACACACAAAAAAACATTTGATTTTCAAGGAAAAAAATATTAAATAATATTCAGTTAATAATAAATCAGATTTTATAAAATTGTGCCATACTGTGTTTCTCTTTTCTGTGAATATGTAATTCTTAACTCACTGTCATAAGAATTTCAACTCTTGTTATGAAGAAATATAATCTGATCACTCATTTAAAACACCTCTGTCAGCTGTGTCATCATTCCTGGAAAGAAGACTATAACTGAATACCTCTGAAAAAGTCTTGCACTCTGTCAGTCAAACTGAGTTCAAAACTCAACAACTGCACTTACAGCACAGGTAGCAGGTTTTCAAAGGGCTAAGGCATTTTTTGAAATTTTTATGTCTTTAAAATTCCAAAATGTTAAGGCTTTGCTCCTTGAATTGAAAATAACTAACACCATTCAAAATCTTCAGCCTATCTGCTTGGAAACACTTCCATTTACCACATTTTTCAATAATCTCTACTTACTTGCCATGTCTACCCATTGAGCATATATGGAACAGCTGGCAATCTGCCTCCAGGTCGGCATAGTAGCCTCCTGGAATCTTATCAGCACAAGTGAAGTTTGTCTTGGGTGTTGAAGTTTGAGGATGAAATGGAGACTCTACTAGTGGTTCTGTGGCAGCACCAGACTCCATATGAGTCTCATTGGTTGGCGGGATCACTTTATTACTATCTGACCTTGCCACATCTTGATACCTGCTGGAAACATCCAATTTCCGTCCATGGTTTCGAATTCTGGTGGGTGGGCTTGCATGATGATTGTATAAAGTTCTTTCATCTACATTTTTAGAATCAGAATATCTGTTATCAGTTACTCTACTTGCTGATTTCATAGCATTTGCATCACCTCTGGGTTGAAAGGTTAATGGCCTTCTTGGCAGATGTTCATCATTTTCATGAGCACTGCCAGCAGCTCCCATTCTAGTCTTCTGCCTGCTTCTTTGTCTGGAACGTCTTGAGTGACTTTCAACTCTTCCTTCTTGAACCTGGTTACTTTGAGATGGTTGATGCTGAAGATGCCTGTGTTCTCCTCTACCACGAGTTCTTGCAATAGGGACATTCTTTGTAAAGTTTTGTAACGTCTGAGAACTTTCAGCACCTATCCAGGCACTTGCTTTGGGTTTTCCATACTTGCTTTCTATAGATCCTGAAGTAGATACTACTAACCCAACCGGTATAGAAGATTCTTCACCTATGAATTGTTGAAAACTTTCTGTATGATCAGATAACCCTGATGTTTCTGAAGGATGGTGGTTATACACATCTCCTGCAACATTTTGCTTATAAGGTCTTGTGGCTTTCACAGGGGTTCTTTCATAAACTTGACGGTTCTCAGTTCTCACAGGAGAATTTAATACCGTACTTTCTAAGTGTTTTGGGGAAGCATTTGGCAAGGAAATATCTGACACAGTGCCAGAATATTGTGGTGACTGCTGTAAGGCTTCAGGTACTATTGTTGAAACTTCATATGTTACAGCAACAAAGGGACTGGGATGTGATCTTTCACTATTTTGCTTTGATCCTAACTGTTCTTGAATACTTGTTCTTCTAGAGTGTGATTCCACTTGTATTTGTTCTCGTGCATTAGTCTGAAGACTTAATTTCTCACCGCGACTCCTATTTGAATCTGCTGACCTGGTTCTGTCTCTTCCTTCCCCGGTTCCAAATGCTTCAGTTGGCAATCCAGTCTGTGCTACAGCTTTTCGTTTGTACCTCATGTTATTGTAAAGTGATAGAAAGAGAGGTTTTGGCTTCACAGGAATATTCTTAAGTGCTTCACGTTTCTTTCTAATAATTCCGTGTCTTGTTGGAGATGGTGTTTTAAGTGTTGTTGAAGGTTTGGCTATTTTTGGCACATCCCTAAAGAATGGGTCGGAATGAACATCTCCTTCTTGGTATTCATCATATGAATTTGGAGGTACTGTTTCTGTGAACAGCTGGACAGAAACTGAGGAGTTATTTGTAACACCTGATCCCTTAGGGGTATTTCCAATACTTGAGGTCAATGATATCACTGGAGAAATATTTCCAACCTTCCCTGTTGGGCCAGTTCTTGCACTTGAACTACTGGAAGTGCTGCTAGTAGTTGCAACCACTGCTACTGAAGGAGTTGTAAACAGCTGGCGGTTATTACCGTTTGAATTAAACTGGAAGGTGAGAGGATTCTGAGAGATTTGAATTGTCTGTGAAAGGAAGCCACCATTATTGGCAATGTTGGCATGTATTTGATGAACCAGAGGATTAGGAGGAATTTGATGTGCGTTTGTCTGTGGTGGAAAAGGAGAGGTGTTAGGTGGCCGCTGAGTGGCATGAAGGGGCGCTTGTGTACCTACAGCATGATGAGAGAAGGGTTCAATAGCAGGAGCAGAATATCCATTAGGGTTCTTTGTCGTAAAAAGGACTGGAGGTTGTCGGGTTGTTGATGAGAACAAGAACTGATTTTTGGTGTCTGGGTTTGGAATTGGTTTAAAGCCATGATGCTGCTGGTTCTCATTATTCCTTTGTTGGTTTAATATAAACTGAGTATTCAGCTGGTGTTTGGAATGAGCACTTGAGTCTTTGACAATAAGAGGGGTTTGATGTCCATAGAGGTGGGCTAAATGAGTTGATGTGGATTGGGACTTCTGTGGCTGCTGTCTGTTCGACTGATTCAAAATCACACCACTTTCCCCTGTGCCATGTACTTTTACATTATGCTGCGGTATATTGTGATGCCCTGGACTAACAGGTCGAATCTGACTGCTGACTGTGGTTACAGGAAAATGATGGTTAGTGCCTCCGTTTATTACAATTGCAGGACGATCTGTAACAGAATCATCCTCTTCCTCTTCTTCCTCATCCTCATCATCCACTTCATCTTCATCATAGTGGCTAGAATTGTCTCCTAATTTACTCCCTTCTTGATTACTAGTGGAAGAAGAGAAAGCGTTATTGATTGCAAGAAATGCTGCTATTGATGGAGCTGTGGTGGAATGGAAATGGGTCAAATGCTGGTTGGGCTTATATGTTGTGGTGGGAACAAATGGACGGACAGGCGTTCTTGGAGTAGTTGTGGAAGCAGGGTCAGCTGTAATGGGGTTAGCACTAGAAGATGTTGGAGTAGGAGGTTTAGAAGTGGATGCTTTGTGTTTCAAGCCGGCATCATTGGAGGATGTATCACTAGTCTCTGTATTCTCTTCAGACTCCGTTTCTTCTTCTCCTGCATCTTCTTCATCTTCTTCTCCTTCAGCATCTTCTTCTGGGAAACTGAAATGTTATGGAAATTAGAAATTAATAAACAAAATAGATTGAGGCAAATCTCATACAAATCAATAAAAAATGGTATATTGAACAAAACAAGTTGTGTTTTTACTACTCAATTTTGCTTTAATGTATTTTTGGTCTCACAATTTAAGTTTAACTTACCGACACAACAGATCATTTGGAAGAAAAGATCAACGAATCAGAGAATTTTACAAATGGAAAGACAAATGTTCATAAAATTCCTTTTTTTCTGAAAATTCATGATTAATTTGCTGGGAATCTAACATAAACCTGTAAGCAAAAGGTGTTCATTTTCGAGCCATAAATGGATACAACGTAGCATTAAAATTTTTATTAAAAACAAACCAAATACTCTTACTGATGTTACACATTCTAATAGAGTGTGTAACATCAAATAAGTGTATTTAGTTGGTTTTTGAAAATAGTAAAATTAACACACATACAATGTATAGAATTAAGTAACACTGGCAGTTGTTACAGAATTGCTAAATAAGCCATGAACAAGTAATGTAACCACAAATCACAGTACAATCCTAGTCTTTATAAAACATATTTCAAAAAAAATTCGAAGCAATTAATATGATAAATGTTTTATGTTACATGTGTTGATTTTTATTTTCACTTAAAATCATACGATTGCATCTAACATGTAATTTATAAAATACCTTGTTTCAATGCCATTATCATTAAATAATAAAGACAATTTACAAAATAAACACGACTTTGCCATAGACTTAATTCTGTCAGTGCTGTATACATAATAGCCATTTGCAGAAGAAAGGACAGTTAGTACAATGTGTAAAGATAACCGTCCTCTGATATTAGCTCCAATGCAATGGCACCTCACCTGAGAGCAGCACTGTTTCCATACAGCTCAAGGTTCAGGTTATAGAAGCCCTCAGTCTTACTGCAATCTACTTCATCCACACGTTCGCACACCCTCGTTTCTTGGTCAAAGACTGTGCCATTCAGGCATAAAAATTTAATGTCTGTTGTCTCTCCTACAAAACAAGAACACAGTGGCACTGCCAAATGCATAATTATTGACTTTTAAAGACTCTATTTCACACTAAACAAAGCATGTCATAAAAATTCTCTCAGATGGTTGAGACATGACAGTACAATTTGAACTAAAATTAATATTATTCAAACAGCAACACTCATAAGTCAAAATCATAAGTAGTAATTAAGAATGGTAATAAAATTCATCTACAAACCAAAGAAAATCTTTACAACATAATAAATTTAATATCAGACATTTAATTCAACAACTACATATTTAAAAAATATGCAACAGAACTCAGTAGCAAACTAAGAACTGAAGTTCACCATGTGAAAGAAATAACTTATACTTGTCTTCCTATTACCTATTCACATCTGTAAACTGACACTTCACATTCTCTCACTTATTTAATACTCGGTACCTAAATGGCCCCTTTGTTGGTATCTTCACCTTGCCGTGGTAGAGGGGCTTGTGAGTTCCAGTGACCCTGAGAGCTAAGCCGGCGGTAGCATTGCTATCAGTAGGGTCTCCCAAGCCGGACAGATCAAAAGGGTAGGAACCAGACGAAGAGAGATGCCTAGGAGATGGGAAACCGAATAAAAACTCCCCTGATGCCGGAAGCAGCGACATCAGTAGCGACATGAAGCACAGAGCAAATGATGCTCGAGATGGTTCATGATCGTGTAGCAACAGGCGTGACCAGAGTGGTCTGAACGGCTGCTGTACTGCGATGTGGAAAGCAAATGGAAAAACTACCACATTATTACTTTTCCTGGATAGTCTCTTCCAGAAACAGAGACAAATGCCAAATGCGAGATGCTTCCTCTGGAGACAAAACATTCCGGAGGTAAACTACTCCCCCATTCGAATCTCCGGGGGGGAGTGTTTCTAGGGGAGACACCACGCGGTAATGACTACAGACAAAAGCAGAAGACACAGAATGAACATAACAGCTTCAAGATAGGCACTTGGAACGTAAGGACCTTGAATCAAGGAGGAAAACTCGAAAATTTGAAGAAAGAGATGCAGAAGAACGCAGTGTCTGTGCTAGGTGTTAGTGAAGTGCGGTGGAAGGGTCAAGGTGAAATAAAAAGTGGTGATTATACAGTGTATTATTCCGGGGGTGACAGTGCTGAAAGAGGCGTAGCTATAGTAGTGCATAAAAGCGTAGTGAAAAGTGTTGTTAAGAAGAGTGTGTATAGTGACAGAATCATTGCTATTAAATTGCAGGCAGAACCGGTACGTATTTTGATAGTGCAAGTGTACATGCCAACATCGGACTATGAAGATGACAAAGTGGAAGAGTTGTATGATATAATTGAAGAAATTCTTGAAGAGGATGGAAAGGGTGCGACAAATACGATTATAATGGGAGATTGGAACAGTGTGGTTGGAGATAAAGCACATCACAACACTGTTGGACCATATGGACTGGGAAGGAGGAATCAGAGAGGTCAAATGCTTATTGACTTCTGTGAAAGAAATGGACTTGTTATAACAAACACATGGTTCAAAAAACCTAAAAGAAGATTGTACACGTGGAAATCACCAGGAGATAGGAATCGATATCAGCTGGACTATGTACTAGTGAAACAGCGATTCAGGAACAGTGTGAAGGATGTGCAGACACTACCTGGAGCAGATATTGACTCTGACCACAATTTACTGGTTGCAAAGATCTGCACCAGATTGAAGAAGATCATGAGGTTCCACAAGAAAAAACCAAGATGGGATTTGGAGAAGCTATATGCTCAACGACAGGTAGTACACGATAGACTAGAAGAACAGCTTGGTGCAATCAAATGTGAAAGTGGGAATGTGGAAGTGCAGTGGAACAATATCAAGAAATGTGTGTTAGATACTATGAGTGGTTTGGTTGGAAAAGTCGAGAGGAGAGCAAGAAAGCCATGGATTACACAGGAGATGATCAGTAAAATGGATGAACGAAGGAAATGGAAGAATGTCAACAATGAAGAAGGAAGGAAGAACTACAGAAGACTGAGGAATGAATTGAAAAGAGCCACGGACAACGTCAAGAAGGAATATCTGGAGAGCATATGCGACGAGATCATAGAATTTCAAAGAATAGGACGTTATGATTTAATGTACATGAAGACAAAGGAACTAGGCTGGAAAGAAAACCATGGGATTCAAAACATTGGCATCGAAGACTCTCAAGGCAATATAATAATAAATCAGAGACGAGTATTGCAAATTTGGGAGAATTATATCACAGAGCTCTACGATCGAGCTAATCGACCAGAACATCTAGACGTCGAACCTGAAGATGAAGTAGATGAAGACGAGAAAGGCCCTTATATTTTGCAAAGTGAAGTGGAAAAAGCTATCAAGGAGATGAGGGATAAGAAGGCTACAGGAGATGATGATATACCTGGGGATGTACTCAAATTGTTGGGAGAAGGTGGTCTAAGGCTAATGACACAGATGATCAACAGCATATATGTAACTGGAGAATGGCCCAGAGATTTTATTGAAGTTACAATGATTGCCTTAAAGAAGAAGCCCAAAGCTACAAAATGCAGCGACCATCGCACAATCAGCATCATCGCTCATGCAGCAAAGATAGTAGCGAGGATACTTAGAAGAAGGATTGAGAGGAAAATTGAAGATGCACTTGGAGAAGATCAGTTTGGATTTAGAAGAGGAAAAGGAACTAGGGATGCAATTGGGATGCTGAGAATAATATCAGAACGAACCTTGGTCATAGATGAGGAATTGTGTGCTTGCTTCATAGACTGGCAGAAGGCATTTGACCGTGTCAACTGGACCAAATTAATGCAAATCCTAAAAGGAATTGGGATAGACTGGCGCGAAAGAAGATTGATCAGCAAATTGTACATGGAACAGAGTGTCAAAATACGACTGGACCAAGGGGAGACGAGAAGTGTGAAGATTGGAAGAGGAGTTAGACAAGGTTGCTGCTTGTCACCGATTCTGTTCAACTTATACAGCGAGTACCTTACCAAGGAAGCTCTTGAAGGGTTTGGAGACTTCAAAATAGGAGGACAAGTAATTCGCACTGTGAAATATGCAGATGACCTTGTGCTACTGGCTAGGGAAGAAAAGGTGCTACAGGGCATGATTGATAGACTAAGTGAAATTGGAAGACGCTATGGAATGGAAATGAATGTGGGAAAAACTAAAGTAATGAAAATCTCAAGGCAACCATCCCCAATGAAAATTATGATAGATCAAAAACAATTGGAGAATGTGGAATATTTCAATTATTTGGGTAGCATGATAACAAGTGATGCAAGGTGTACACGTGAAATTAAATCCAGAATTGCCATGGCAAAAACAGCATTCAACAAGAAGAAAAATCTTTTCACCAGCAAACTGGAATTAAATTTAAGGAAGAAACTAGTAAAGTGCTACATTTGGAGCATAGCTTTGTATGGTGCTGAAACGTGGACACTCCGGAAAGTAGATCAGAAGTATCTGGAAAGTTTTGAAATGTGGTGCTGGAGAAGAATGGAGAAGATCAGTTGGACCGATCGTGTGAGAAATGAAGAAGTATTACACAGAGTCAAGGAGGAGAGGAATATACTACATACAATAAAAAGAAGAAAAGCTAACTGGATTGGTCACATCTTGCGTAGAAACTGTCTTCTGAAACACGTGATTGAAGGAAAGTTAGAAGGAAGGATAGAAATGACGGGACGACGAGGGAGAAGACGTAAGCAGCTACTGGATGACCTTAAGGAAAAGAAAAGATACTGGAAATTGAAAGAGGAAGCACTAGATCGCACCCTGTGGAGAACTCGCTTTGGAAGAGGCTACGGACCTGTCGTAAGACAGACTACAGAATGAATGAATGAACCTAAATGGCTAGTACACAGTTTTTCAAGCATCCCTGATCAGACAATATTTACCCAGCTGTTCAAGCCTGCACATCAATGACAGCAGGAATTAGTAATTTCAATACTGGAAGGACTGAATGGAGAGGTTGATGTTTGTGTGATATTTGCAGAGAAAACTTGTAAAATTCTGTCATAAATTTGACTGTAATAACTTTAACACTGTGCCTTAAGTCAGCACCGCACCAGATTTTGGTGCTTTCTGAATAAACCTCTCAAAAACATAAAAAATGTTATTGTATTTTGATGTGTCTTGACTTGTTTCAATAAGGTAATTATCAAATTTACTGGATACTTGCAGTCAGTATGTGTTACAAAGATTCTGTTTACTTAAACACATTGATGGTGATATACAATAACAAAACATTAGACCTGTTTTATGCTAATACCGCATTATCCTGCAGTGTCATGTTGTCACCTGCATTCCATACCTCGTAAGCCACACTTTCATGTGTCTACAGTAACGAAATATGGTGCACAATGTGACTCAGATTCAAACAGTTCTGAATGGCTGACAAATATCCTTCATATATTCATTACAATCCAACTGACATCAAGATGTACGTAGTGGATCTGCAGGTTGTAATTCAGTGACTGTAGATATTAAAGCACTTGCAAAATAAAAATTATATAAATATTATTTCATTTAATGTTACTCATAGTAACTCTCCTCCTATGTGGCAAATTGAGCATTTTATTTACTTCTATTTATAAGTGCTCCTACTAAAACAAAAAGAGAGAGTCAGCAGCGAGATCTCAGACTAACAAAATAATTCCCTTAGACACATTGTATTGATAAGTTATTTTACTTTGTCAAATTTGTGGTTTTTTAAATCAATGCTTCACTCTTGTTTCTTCTCTGAAGTTCAGAGTATGACATGCTACCCTTCTTGACATCACCAAGCAACCTTGCAGGGACAGCAGTTGTATTTTAAAATGTTTACATTAGTAACATTCAAACATAAAAAGCATTTCTTTCAAGTTTCTTACACTCATTTTAATCCTATTACATGAACATGGGTGCAACACTTCAAGGGTTGTGAAATAAATCGCAGCAAAAGGGATTAAGAAACAATATTGTAAATCAAATAAATGTATCAAATTTATTGCTGTACATGTTAGGACACCCTCACTCATTTAGAATGCTAAATAATGCATTATTTAAAGTATTAATGTTACTACACTGGCACTAACTCTTTATGAAGTAATTTGCTTCTGAATAACACAGACCTTTCTGTCCAATTGTGCAAACATGAAACATCTGGCAACCCGTCTCGACATCTGCATAGTAACCTCCAATAACTTTACCCTCACAGGAAAAATTGGTGTCTGGCAAGTTATCAAAGTCCAAGTACTAAAAATAAAATAAATTATCTTTTAATTAATGAACACACTACACTTGCACACAACGCAAAAACAATATGATGTAGAAAAAATGTTCATCGTCACATTGCTACCTTAAACACAATATAAAGCATCTTCCAATAAACTGTTATCATTTGTATGGAAGTATTTTTTTTTACCAAGCAGCCAGTGGTCCTCTGGTCTGGCGTGCAAGACTGCACAAAGGAGTCCCCGTGATTGTCAACTCTGGCGGATAGTAAAGGACTGCATTTATGCAGTGAACCCAAGAAGTCTTCCTAACTTAGAGCAGTGTATGACAGAAACCAGTGTAAACACAGAGGTAGTGATATGCCATCATGTTGTGCAGTCAGCAAATAATCATATGTTTTTCAGCATAGACAGCGATGAACAAGTTGATGGAATGTATGAGCATGGTCACCAGCAACGAGATGCAGAGGGGTGCACATGCACCACCTTGGGATTTTGACATAATTATCTAGTGTATACTTAATAATTTATTGAATCAAACAATAAAGATTCTACAAAACAAAACTAAGTCTCATACATTTCCTATAATTGTAGTCTGGAATGACTTACATAATTTCTATCTTTAAATAAAAATTTCAGTCATTTCAGCCTCACTGCAAATTATCGTTAAAGAATCGGGTCACTTTACATTTAGGTAATGTACACCACCTTCCAAAAAATCTTGCCCCTGCTGCTGTATGTGAGTATTAAGTAAATTAGCTTCTTCAGAATTTTTTCTTGAAATAATATGTTAATAAAAATGTTAACAATTTAATGGAGGACTCTGCATAGTGTTTTAAGATGGCCAAATTTACATATTGCTAGTAATTTGTACATATATGAATGGCAAAATGATAAGACTGATGAGAAAGGGCAAACTGGAAACATGTCTGGGATGAACGACCATTTTTTAAAAACTGATGATTTCTTAAATTTTAATTCCTCCTATGCACAAAATGCATAAAGTGATTACATAATAAGGAGAGTCACAACACCCACATGTAAAGAATGGTAAAGAATTAGAGGAATATTTACTGCTGTTTGAATTTAGCATGACAGTTTCAATCTGAATCCTATCTGCCAAGACAGGAAGAGGTACCTAAAGCTCCTAATTGAAGATTTTCATAATGCTTTATTTCCATAACACATAAACAAATATCAATTAACATTGGTACTTATGATATCTACTACAAGCTGTCATAAGAATGAAACTTACCCCTGGAACAACATCTGGTGAACAGTGGAAGACATGTTGCATGTGAAATGTGAGTAGGAGTGCTGAAAATAAGACATTAAATAATCAGTTCACTATGAGTACATACCATTGAATTGCAAAGCAAAGATTCTCTTATGGCTGCATTTTGTGCAATGGTAATTTTTTCTAAGAGGATTACTTAAAAGAATGCATTTGAATTTTGCCACAGCCATTTCATACTTGTATAACTTCATCACAAATAAAAAATATAATTAATGTATGGAAATTTCCGAATTTGTTACAGGCCTGTACTACCATTTTCTAAACTTAGATTCATCAGCCTTCAGAGGTGAACTAAAAATGCTTACACTCTTCTACTTGTGGGTGCTTACATTGCATCAAATTAGTATAAGTAAGAATATTGGTTGCTATCTGTGTTTTTTAGGATTCTGGTTCTCTGTCACATGGTCAATATATCCTTGTTATAAAACTGAAAATTAAAGAGTATATTTGAAGCTTGGTGTAAAGGCTACAGCTGTATCTTATCCAAAGGATTCCAGAACTACAAGAATGTAAAACGAAATACAGTGGCTTCAATCCCCACAAGTGAAAAATATTGGTACATGTTGCATAACCTTTAAATTTGGCAGCACATTGACAGAGTGGTGTGTCATGAAGCCATTGCAAATTACACCATCTGTACTGCCTCTCGTACTATTATTGCGCCATTATTAGCACAATTCTATCATCTGATTACTTACATGATAATGTATGCTGTGAGTCCACAATCTTTAAATGTTCTGATGCTATATTGTCATCTGCATGAGCAGTATGTATTGGCATATTGGTTTATAGGTGCAGAAAATATGCACTTATCTCAGAATGATTGAAATTTGATCCAATCTGAGCTGGCTTACTGTCTGTTCATCAAGATGGTGTTTGGATACCAAGGATATTAATATGCCCTCAGTTTGATCACGAACCTATGTGAGCTTCCATGGTTACTTTGATGAAACCAACAGCTTTACAGTCCATACTGTTTAAAATAAATTCTGAATCTGAAATATGTATATTCGGCATGGTGTGTAACAGCCTTCCACGCTTTGTACAGCTATCAGAATATTTGGTTTTATCATCTCCGTTTTAAACAAATTTGTTTCTCTTTGGTTTACACTCATTTAATTTCTTGCGCAGAGTAACAATAATATTAGTGGGAGAACGCTGGAGAAAAAAAAATCTCGGTCTATTTGAGAGAAAATTGCAATATCTTCCTGGATGGACTGAAAGCTGAACACCCACAGGTAGAATAATCATTCTCACCGTTAAGATGCCCGATCACGGTCCAGCAATCTTGTCACAGACATGCAAAAATAAATTTTAATGTAATTCATTGCAGCATATATTGCTCTGCATTAACACTATGCAAGAAGTGAGGAATCGTACAGAGTACATATGCTTTGGCAGCGTTTCTTAGATTGGAAAGATTTACACTATACCGACATTTGTAAATCAGAGCAAAACATTAGGGCTTGAATATAAAATTATTCTATGGCAGACTTATAAGTTGGTTTACTGGGCAGAAACCTGCATACTATAAAACAATGGCCTGCAACCTATGGCACGCAGGACATATATGACTTATGTGGCTGTTTCATCCTGCCCACTGTCCCAACCCTGCGAAAAATGAACATTCCAAGTTTTTGAATTTGCAGAGGATTTATACTTTAGAGCTGCTACACCGAAACATTAGGAAATTGAGGCCAAATATATTTATGATCATCTCGTTGGTATACTGCAGCTAGAGAAAACTATCAGGCATGTAAAGGAATCACGTGCCTTACAGCTGCACAATCTTACATAATTCAGGTGCCATTTTCTTAATTTTGTAGCAGTTACTAATTCTTTTACACTTTCTTTCATTACTTTTGGAGAGTACTTAACAGCATGCATACTAAAGAACACATGAATAGGACCACAGCATTGTTGAGTGATTTTGATGCTTTCTGTTAAATGTAAAACCTATATGGCCCAGTTCTACCATACTTATTTACATTGTGGCCCGCCATTACAAAAAAGGCTACTACCCACTGCCATAAATAAAAACCCAAAACCCCAAAAAGACGCTAAATTTGAAGCTGGTCTAGAAATAGTGAGAACAAGCAATTCATTCGTATATATTCACGTCTTGTAAGCAGAAAGCAGGACGTTGATAAAGACACCTAGTGAATATTCAAAAACTTTGTAAGGTTCAAATATCATATTTGGGGGTGACAATGACAACTCGAAACCTCATTCACAAGAAATTAAAAGCAGATTATCCTCATTATACGAATATGTAAAAAGATTCAGTTTTTTGCAAGTCCCACACATTTGCATCACATATTAGGGCAATTATAAGCCTATACAAATTGATGCTATCTCTATGTAGAGTACTGCAGTGTCTCACTAAACTTTTGAAATCATCAATCCTAGCAAATTTATAAATGTTGCAGCACTGAATAAATACTAAGATGACTGCTTTGAAAAGTAAAATGTAATATTTCCTCCCAGAAGTTGATACTGTGATAAGTCATTATAAAACATTATGAAAAGAACTTGTTTAGTCTGTGGGCTACGTCTGACCATGGCAGGAATCATATCAACGCCTTACACATCATTACCAGTACGGAGTTATTCACCTACACAAATGTAAATACAATTTATCAGTTTCGAAATCGATGCATCGATATTTGTGCTGAACGGTTCTCTCGAGAATACCAATGTTATATCACATGGAATTAATTAAAATGACCAAGCATTTTTAAATGTTTCCTGGCTCTTAGGAATTGGTCTGAGTTTCTTAACATAAAACGAAGAATGGGATATATAAAATCGTGTTCTGACAAATGTACACTCTTTATTATCTGTTATTTAACAGTTTATATTAAAAATAGTCCAACATGTTTCGAACTATGTTAGTTCATCTTCAGGGACTCAATTGTTTATTACACCAGCTATAGACGTATGGTACTCATTAAAATAATATAAGTTAGTAAATAAAATGTCGCTAACTGTGTTGAGTTTGTGGTCACTGTATCTGCTGCTTCGTGTTCACCACTTGTTTGTTAAAAGTTTATGGGGGGGATACTTGCACGAAATACACACAACAGACACAAAATGGGAATTTCGTGTCCGTCCGTCCGTCTATCTGTCTACTAGTTTACGTCCAAAACCACTCAAAGAATGTTGATGATATTTAGCACTGGGCGAATTTAATGTTGGTTCATATAAGACAAATGCAATATTTACTTGTTAGACAAATAAGAGTCTTTCAATGTGTTTACGTACGTAAAATTATAACGCGTGCCGTAGTACAAGAGCAGCAAGTCGGCCCCCCACCTCCCTTACTTTACATTCACAGTAAATCAAACCTATAAATTATCAAAATGTGGCTCTTCGTACAAAAAAGAATGCCAAAGTAAAAGTTGTCCCTGTGCACGCCATGCAGACACATTGGGTAGTGGAAGTATGGCTCCGCTCATTCTTAACCTCAGCAGAAGATAAGGGTGAGTGGCCAGCTTCACGTTCCGGCTGTATTTTTCCCGAAACCCACTGAATAGGAGGTTAGGTGGGTCCTAGATCCGGTCTGGCCGTTTAGGAGAAGAGGAAACCCCTCTTGTTCCTGCCGGGAGTCGAAACACCATTCCTCGGTCGTCCAGCCCGTAGCCTGATCACTAACCGCATATGCTTCCCCAACTCCCACAGAAATAATGACACATGCTGTAATGCATAGGTAGCGTAAGGACGTCTAAATATAAGTCGAAACGACTTCCGACATATTGCGTTCTTGCAGAGTATAAGGAAACCTACTTTATGCCTGCATGAATTATGATACTGGTAATCTGATTACGCCTATCTTTGCAACGAAGGATTTGCATCTGCAATAAATAAACACAACGGTTAACGAACAGGGAATCCATTTTTTAAAAACAAAAAACCGGGACATTTAATAACATTTAGATGGCGGAGTGGGGGGGGGGGGAGAGAAGGCAAAATTCGTAACTAATCTAGACATTTTTCTCTCCCCTGTTTATTTCTTCCTGTTCGTGGCTGGTTGATGGCTGTCCACTGATGGCTGCCCTGCTCCTGCAGATGTCTTCTCCCACCACGGGGAAGTCCAAATGTTCACACGCACTGTCAGAAATGTCGTATTTTTATGATTTGGTAAAACTAGGGACATTTACGTTCCCGAACCGAATTTTGCGCGACACTGGGACAGAGCTCTTTATAACCAATAGACCCGGTACTGTCCCGGAACCGGGACGATCGGGATCCCCTCCAGTAAAATTTATCAGCAAAGAACACGTGGATTGTGCGAAATGGAGTTCTCCTTACCACTCTAGGTGAAGAGAAGTAAAACTTAAAGCAACAATATTGTAGATTAGTTATCAAACATTCGAACAATGCGAACTGAAAGTGGTCCTGTTTTTACACTCAAGCTCAGAGCCATTCTGGGCACCAACAAATGAAAAACAGGTCTTATGATACAGATCACGAATCACCTACACATCAATGTAGACTTGACAATTTCCGCGCCACGAAACACATGTTTATCACACAATCGGTGCGCTTCCACTGTGTAACTTTCACATTCCTTCACCGCAGTGGCCAAGGCAAAAGCCATCCATCACAGCAAGAAGCGAACAATCAAAGGATATGTTCCAAAGGTAGCCGAGTACTTTCCTGCTTACTTATCACGGGGCTTCCAGCGTGCATTAATTTGCAAGTGTCCTGCGTGTTTACACGTTCCTTAAGTTGCTTAACGTTAAACGGCAGGTTTTAAGGTTGTTTTCAAAGACAGTGCTCGTCATCAAATATCGCGGCTACTTTGTTCAAACCAAATCTTCTTTCATCTCCATTCAGGTTTCTGCGCACACTTTTTCACTCATACAAAAAAAGGACAGTTGCATATCCGGATGATTCCACGCCAAATCGCACCAAAAAAGGGGGGAACAGACCTCATATATTTTTATTATTGTTAATTTTATTCACTCGGACGTGAGGAGAAACTAACTACCCGAAAGTTAAGGCCCGCTATGCCGTACAATTTTAGACTATCAAATCTCAATTGTTTCATAATTTTGGGTAAATCGTCCCAGGAGCCACTTTTGCGAAAACAATATCTCCGGAACGGTTTACAGTAGAGACCTAAACGAGAACTCCTTTTTAAGTTGACAATACACGCTTTAAACCGTAGCCAACGTCATTTATTTAATGTGCAAGAAGAGGCACTTGCTATTACATTTTTTTCATGTTTTTACCCCTTTCCTCGACCCTCTTTTCGAATTCAGAAAAAAATGCCAGGAGATTCCTTGCTTCCTGCCATTCAACAAACCTCCAGAAATAGAATGAGGCAACACAGAAGAGGCCAGAAGAAAATAAAGCTCCGCGATAAGAGCAGTTCAACGCCATGTCTATCACAGTTCTGGGAAAACTCCAAACAAATTAGCAGCATTGTATTTTTATGAGATTGTCAAGCGAGTATCTCAATTTTTCCCCCGCATGGTCCTTTCGCATAAGATGTTTCGACAAAATTCAGTTCTGCTCTAATACTGAAGTTCTTTTCGTGACGACACAGATTCACAGAATTCATCCAGTATTTGTGTCGTACGGATTTCCCAACGCTGACCTAAGGTCTCTTCTGTATTCTATGATATTGCAGTCGCAGATATGCAATTAGATGTTCTTAGAATCGGTACACAGCGACTGTGTCATGTTGAAGTCAGTCCGACATTGCAACAAACAATCGGCAGTCCCCTGCATCATTTCGGCTGCATATAACATACGCATTGTCGCCTGACTATTGTACCAGCAGGGGCCGCGGACTTAACCCTGAACGAGGAGCTCATAGTTCACTGAAAAGTTGAAAATAAACTAAACATGACCCTGCTGTAATATTTCTTTCATTCATTATTTTAATATATTCTATTGTGTCTGATGAAGTGCCGGTATCTTTCAAACAAAAAATGTACAAACCTAGCTGTGCTACTTACAATGAGTGCAAGAGCGGTGCCAGTACTTCAGTCCACGGAACACCATAGCTGGTGTAACATGACATCCAACACAACCCCCCCCCCCCCCAGTTCGTATGTCCCAGGACAGAGCACAGTTGTCCACGTACGTACAGTTCTGGGAATGCAGTCACGGTCACATTTTATCGGAAAGCCTTCTGCCTTCTGCCTTCTGCCTCTGTCATGTGCAGCATTCTTGATTCTTCGTCTTGAGTTTCATCCCTGGTGGAATCATAACACCCAGATTCTATGTGCACCAGCAAGATACAAAGCACAGTAAGCTGGTCCCAATTTTGCAGCCTACTTTGATTTAGAATCTGTCTTTGAAACCTCGATACGACTCCACCAGACCGTACAATGTTAATTCCCTTTGAGAGTGTTGCTCTTTTCCACTTTTGTTACTGTCACAACATCATTTTCTCTTTCTGCACACAGAGAGGCTAACATCACGCGATTCATCGACGTTAGAAACTAACTTGCCTTTACATAACTCTCCTCATTTCCGATTGGACATACATACCACTGAATCCCATTTTCAAAATCTTTAACAGCGCTGATTATGTGTGCTATGTCATTAACTCTTCCTGGATTTTTCTAACAGGGCAAGTTACAGGAAATTAAAAATATTTGAATTTTTCTACCTGACTCTTCATAATAACAGAACGATTTTTTTTCTGGCCTCTTCTGCACTCTGATACCAAACGGAAATTTTCTGTTTAAAAGGTTTCTCTAGTTCTTTTCCTTGTCCCCTTTGCATACTTCCGTTTCTTCTCCGCTACCGACTCTCCCCGACAGATGTGAACTTTTAGTTTAATTGCGATAATGGTTTCCCTCACAAATTCTCAAACGTCTTCCACACAACCCTGATTACTTGCGCCACTGCAAGCAGGTTCTTCTGACCCACATGGGGTGCTTAGCCTGCTTACTTTAGTTTATACAGGATAACTGTGTAGCACATGTAGGGAAATAATGTACACAATTTTGGATAGAAACGAGGAAAATGCCACTTCAGCGACCAAGGCGTAGGTAGGACGATAACATTAAATTGATCTCATACAAATACGGTGTGGGGATGTGTACTACAATCAGCGTAGATGTGTACTACAAATTGCGTAGATGTGTATTTCACACTATTATCACCGTGCATTTCTATGAATTAAATTAAATAAATAGACCAACTAATGCACTATTTGACCACTTTAATGTAGTGTCTTTCTTATACACCCTACACGTGTTTCGGACCTAGGTCCATCTTCGGGGGTCTCAGTATTGTTAAAACTTCTAAAACAAGCACATGTTTAAACGAACGTACAACACTTGCGTACCGCTATTGTGGTAGAATTGTCTGGATAAAATTGTAGAACATAAATATGTATATATTTAGTTCAAACCTTATTAAAATTGTGAGATATATATATGATGTTCACTGATGCGGAAATACTGGCTGTTGTTGTTTGACATCTTATGATGCGTATTCTGTAAAGTGAATAAATCGTCTGTATAGTGACTAAAATATTTTATTATCCAGTAATTAGCGGATATTCATATTAGCCAGAATATAATCAGAAATATTGTTTTAGTAGTTTTAACAATACTGAGACCCCCGAAGATGGACCTAGGTCCGAAACACGTGTAGGGTGTATAAGAAAGACACTATATTGAAGTGGTCAAATACTGCATTAGTTGGTCTATTTATTTAATTTAAAGCGTAGATGTGTACTACAAACAGCGTAATGTGTACTACAAACAGCGTAGATGTGTACTACAATCAGCGTAGATGTGTACTACAAACAGCTAGATGTGTACTACAATCAGCGTAGATGTGTACTACAATCAGCGTAGATGTGTACTACAAACAGCGTAGATGTGTACTACAAACAGCGTAGATGTGTACTACAAACAGCGTAGATGTGTACTACAAACAGAGTAGATGTGTACTACAAACAGGGTAGATGTGTACTACAATCAGCGTAGATGTGTACTACAATCAGCGTAGATGTGTACTACAAACCGCGTAGATGTGTACTACAAACATCGTAGATGTGTACTATAAACAGCGTAGATGTGTACTACAATCAGCGTAGATTACTGTGCCGAGATCTTCAGAACTGAGCAATAAACCATGACAATGGTATTTTGACCATCTGATTCAGCGCTTTCTTTCCGAGAAAGGTCTGACAGTTATAAGTTGTTTTTACAGCTAGAACTGTGAATATGAGTGAGCACGTGTTGATTGGTAGCTACTTACCGACGTTTCGGTACTGTATATCGGTTCCATCTTCAAGAATCAACTTTAAAATTGAATATGCGACTGATAGGTTATCTCGAAACGTCGGTAACTACCAAATAACGCTGCGTAACATCCCAGAAGAGCGAAGACCTCGTCCATTCGGTAGTTCAGTAGATCATGATTTCGCAAAGAGACTTTACCCTATGATTGTGATGATAGTGGCAATAATATTGGATTAATTACTCCCAGTGTTGACAGATTTCGTTATTTTCAAACGACCTCGACGCATGACTCGATAAGTTGTATGTGTATCCTTTCACATCTGACAGGCGTGTATGAAGGCCGCTTTTGTGTGGTCTGTGTAGGCAATGTGTACCTGAGCCCACGTAGGACGGCTGATCTCAGGTACAGCGTTAAATTAAGAATTCTTGTTTATCTTTAAGGAGTATAGAACCAGTTTTAATAATTTTGATTCATTTCAAATTTGTTGCCTGTTTATGTGCATAGTGCAAGAATATGATACGGTACATTGCAGTCCATAGGTCTGTCTTCTAAAACCTATACCACCAAGAATATAAAATTTATATTAAATAAGTTGAATTGTTTGGGGAGGGGCTGGTGAATCGAGAATTATCTTTAAGTTCTATATACCGTTTTCAGTGCCTCGATTATAGTAAAACCTTTACTACCTTCGCTATTATACACATTTTTCAGCCACTTTAAATCTCCAGTTTATATAAACTGACAAATTTTTTTCCTAAAATCGATTTTTTTTTTTGTTTTCAGCGTGAACGCTTTCCAAGAATTTATCCATGCATTAGTTCTTCTTCCCTTAAGCTGCGGCAATCGTCACTAAAGCAATCATACTTTTTTATGGCTCATCGTTGAGGTTTCGAAATCACACTCGGTAGGACTCCTCTGGACAAATGATCAGACCGTCGCAGATACCTCTACCTGACAACACAAAACACTCACAAGAGACAGACATCCATGCTCCCAGCGGGCTTCGAAACCCGCAATACCAGTAAGCGAGCGGCTGCAGACCCACTCCTTACACCGCGCAGCCATTGGGATCGGCAGTAGCAATAATAACAAATCGAATAAGAATGTTCTTATTTAATAATTTAGGTTATATAAAAAAATTGCAATTTAACTGAATGTACACGTGTGTTTTTAAATGAGACTGGTATGTGCAAGAGGTGGCTATTTACTGGACGCAGCAAACAGCCACCTCTTGCACATAACACACGACTAGTCATATAGGGACACGACCCACAATGGATAGAATACAATGACAGATGTTTGTATACGCAAAAGCATACTGCCACGACATATCAAGAAAGTTGAATTATAACCAAATTTTATATTTCTACTTGCTTTATACCAACTGTCAAAATAATACGATGCACACATCATATTGCTATAATGTACTACAGACTATGTATGTACCACTCGGCAAATTGAACTTTACTGCGAAATGCTATATATACAAATATAACGAATGTAAATAATAAAACCAACGAATGCACTATATTGACCACTTTTATTATGGCCTATTTCCCCACACCCTACACGTGTTTCGGAACTTTAAAGTTCCATCTTCAGGGGTTGTCGTGTGTTACC
The DNA here is from genome assembly GCA_021186555.1 of Reticulitermes speratus. NCBI lineage: Eukaryota > Metazoa > Arthropoda > Insecta > Blattodea > Rhinotermitidae > Reticulitermes > Reticulitermes speratus. The sequence goes on along the minus strand of JAJKFL010000003.1, from coordinate 29,117,061 downwards.
AATTATTCACATATTAAAACAAATACACAATATGTACAATAGTCTGTTAAAGTATTAAAACCATAGGTAAATGAAGTTCAAAACTCTTTTAAAATTGTACGATATGTACTGTAGTCTATTAGAATCTTAAAATCTCGCGTAAATGTATATTTAAAACCTGTTTTAAAAATGTATTTAAAAAATTTGTGGACTGTTCGTAATATTCACTTTTTTACGTAACTACTGGCGTAGTTTTATACAACTCCGTATTCCATTTCTTGTGTGTTGTGGTGCTTCTGTGCTGTGTTTTCAAGGCTGTGTGTCTCACACACACAGCCTTGAAAACACAGCACAGAAGCACCACAACACACAAGAAATGGAATACGGAGTTGTATAAAACTACGCCAGTAGTTACGTAAAAAAGTGAATATTACGAACAGTCCACAAATTTTTTAAATACATTTTTAAAACAGGTTTTAAATATACATTTACGCGAGATTTTAAGATTCTAATAGACTACAGTACATATCGTACAATTTTAAAAGAGTTTTGAACTTCATTTACCTATGGTTTTAATACTTTAACAGACTATTGTACATATTGTGTATTTGTTTTAATATGTGAATAATTGGTAACACACGACAACCCCTGAAGATGGAACTTTAAAGTTCCGAAACACGTGTAGGGTGTGGGGAAATAGGCCATAATAAAAGTGGTAAATATAGTGCATTCGTTGGTTTTATTATTTGATTAAAAAATGCACGGTCGTAATACTGTGAAATAACGAATGTAATCTATCATATATTAGCTAACATTAAAACCTGGTGTAAGAACTCCCTGAAGGTGGCACAGTGGTGCCGAAACATGTTGGAGTAATAAAATACTATACTATTGTGTATATGTGCATTTAGTTGGCTCGTAAATCAGTACCCATTTCTCAAACGTTTTATACAGATTTGTATGTGATAAAGACGACATAGGCCTGCATATTTAAAACAGTATTAATTTCATTGAGTATTTACAGGAGCCGGGTTATCGTAGTGTGTATTGCGGCTACAGGAAGGAATTCCGGGTTCGAATCCTTGTAGGGGCAAGAGATGTTTCTCCTCTCTAAAACGTCCAGACCGACTCTGGGGCCCACCCAGATTCCTCTTCAGTGGGTACCGGCCTTCTTTCCCGCGGTTAAAGCGGCCGGAGCGTGAAGTCGACCACTCACCTCCACCTAGCAACGAGGTTAAGAATGAGTGGCTCTAGATCTCTACTCCCCCTGCATGCATTTATGGCATGGTCAGGAAAAACTTTACTTTTTAATTTACTTTTTGATTATTTAGATTTATAAGTACTAAATTATTTATCATTATTGTAAAAAAAACCGACTCTCAGTACATCTTTTCAGCTCTTTGTGAGACGTCTCTGCGGCCCTTTGGTTTAAATAGAATGTATCGGGCACCAGGTCTATGTAGAATTATACAGTTAAAATCCATACTTAGTGTGATGTGACTTGTTTTTAGGCGCGTTCGCGAAATTGCGACTATTAGCTTCGTCATGTATGCCTGTCCGTCCGTCTGTGTCTGCATGCAACAACTAGGCTACCATAGGACGGATTTTCACGAAATTTGATATTTAAAAAATTTCCGAAGATCTGTCAAAAAATAAATTTCTTTGAAATGTGATAAGAATAACGGGTACTTCGCATTAAGACGTACGTAAATTTATGATACTATCTCCCTGGAATTATTCTTGGAAGGAGAAATATTTCACACAAAAGTTGTAGAGAAAATCAAAACACGCATTATATGTTCAATAATTGTTTTCAGAAAATCGTGCCGTTTATGAGATAAGGTGGGAAAATATGGCAGAGCCAAACAGGACAAAGATGACAATATAATGCGGTGCAGAAAAGATGCGCTTTTCATGTTGGATAACTAAGGCAAAAATACAGACATGCCCTCATAATATTTAATACTTCATAACTACTGTTAACAGCAGTACGAAATATTCTGGAGCTAGAAAACGGTGCAAAGGGAACCTATTGTTGTATTTACATGGAAACACTGAATACTTTTATATTGTTGACAGCTACATCTATTCCAACAAAAATAAAAACGTAACGTATTTTTGCGTTTCCATGGCAACAATTGTCACGCGAACGCGCCACAATGTAACATACGTACATTGTCTCTCTTCCGTGATTTCAGGCTTCCGCCGCGATGTTGATGAGATCTGCGCTCCTCTGGGATATTACGCAGATTGTCTCTCTTGTTTAAAGGATCTACACGTTCAGGACACCATCAATTCGAAGATCCCATTGGTAGTTAAATTTCGGGAATGATTATGTAGATATGTTTGTAAGAAACTATACTTCACTGCTGCGTAATTATCCCTTACTGCGCCAACTTAAACCTTCAGTGTGCCGCATTCCTCGCGGCAAGGAATACTGTGCCATTCCCAAAAGAAGTTTGAAAACCGCTGTTGTTTATGATGCAAGAAGTGTCCACTTCCCGCGCTCTCCACTGCTAGAATTGGTATCCTGCTGTTGCACAGTACATTTTACAGATAATAATCTACAAATTCATGTAATTACTAGCACGTCGAAACACGTTTATGTGAAACATAAAAATTATCGCCTATAGGCAGGGGTGCACAAATCCCGGGTGTCAGGCCGCCGTGGCGACTAAACTTTGTACAGCGGCACCTATTCTTTCTTGATCCTCAGTATGGCATTGGTTTCATATCACCCTTCTGGCGCCTGTAAGTTTGAACTAGCTCCTACATTTTTGGAAAACTTACGCACCGCTGCTATTGGACCTATAGGGATAAAGAAAACAGACGTTGTAAAGACGCACCCTGACCATATAAAAACTAAAAATCATGTATGAGTACGCGAAATAATTAAAGGTGTCAGTCGCATCGGCCTTACAAGAATCTCGGATTTTCAAAACGACTCCGTTTCCCGTTTCTTAGGGGTGAATCAGCCAACCCCCACACCATGTCCTCTTCCTTATCACTCGGATGGTCACACCGCCAGAAAGAAATACGGTATTTATGTGAGACTAATGCAGGCCTGCTCAACCTTTTATGTAGTGCGGGAAAATTCGGCAAGATTTTGTCTGCATACCGGCAAAATAAAACTGAATATACAAAATGAAGAATGAATAAGCATACATAAAATTAGGTACATGTACAATTATAACCGTGCATTTTTCTATGCATCGTACAAGAAAAATATTCAGATGATAACAGGATAAATTTATAAAAAATGCAGTTCACAAGCTAGGCTAGAGTATGTTTATTGTCCGACGAATGTGGACTTTTATTCACTTTTAATTGTGAAACGTAGTCCTACATGTTTCGAACCTTATCCTGGTTCATCCTCAGGGACTTTAGTATTTTAAATTACACATATTTTTACATCAATGGTACAATTGGTTAAAATAGTAAAAACTGAATAACATGAATAATATTAAGTTTCTAGGCTAGAGTGTCGCTATTTTAGCATATATTTACAAAATGAACTGGTAATTTAATGTAGTCTCAATAAAGAAACTCTCTATAAGTTTTCAAACTGTTTCGGTCTTTTATCCCGGTTTTGCCAGGGAAAGGGGCAGAAGACTTTCTTCATTTCGAATGTCTCCAAGGGCAACATAACACTGTGTCGCGGGTCAAATTATGCCCGTGAGCTACGGGTTTGAGCGGACCTGGACTAGAGGTTCTCACAGCGGTGAATATGAAAATTACAGTCTTCAGGAATGTGCAGACGTGCAGTTTTAAGCACAGGTACCTATTTGCATGATGCAGCGTGGTTCGGTAGACAGGCATCTCTCTACCAAATTGCATGGCATTAAATTCTACAAGCCCGGAATCTGAACAAAAATAATTTTATTGAGAGTCACAAAAAGAAAACTGATCATTTTTCAAATAGGATTTTCTCCGACTATGTACGTAAAATAAAAAATAAAAACTTCGTAATTATTTAAATGTAAAATTTGACACTTCTCATGCCTAGCTACAGTTTCACACAGACGACCCTTCGACTGATCCTCTGTTACAGGTACACAAAATGGCCATTGTGGAGCATCTGAAATCACGAATTAACTGTAAACCTACTCCATGTCACTTCTTCACAATCGGTCCAGTCTTATTAAAATACTGGCTGAAGCATAGATACCTCTCACTTCCGTTTATTCCTGCTAACGTTTGGTCACTTCCGTTACTATCAGCAAATCTACTACACGACAAAAAAAGAGAAACGCAATACTTAGAAGTGATATACATATATAACCAGAATTTGGAGAGAAGCATAAATCAAGCCGCAAATCAGTCAACACCCGTGCGAGATACAGCTTCACTTCCATGAACAGCTTTAAGAATTCCGCGAGTTTGCGTAACTGTTCCCGAATTTAAAACAAAACTTGTTCGCTCGCTGCTCCATGGCAACAAATAAACACAAACGCGCGGGGCTGCTACGGATGAACTGAATGAGCCATAACTTCCATCCACTAATAATTGTTGGTTGTAGCATGAAATAATAGAAACCAGCAACTGGTTCATGTGCTAAACCGCACCTGCGTGTTCATAGTGTGACGCCATACAACATGATGCTAAGGATATAACCTCTACTGCTGCCAAGAAAATGTAAACCTTCCAGCGGAAATATGTAGTTCCCTGTAATAGTCGTTTTAGGCCCTCCCTTAATTTTATAGCTATGTTAATACAACATATATCCCGGTGACCATGCGGTCTAAGGCGTTGGTCTACGGCCGTTTGATTGCTGGGATTGCGGATTCGAATGCCGCGGATGGCATGGCTGTTCGTCTCTTGTGTTTGTTGTAGGCTGTGTAGGTAGCGGCCTCTGCAACAAGCTGATCCCTCGTTCAGAGAAGTACTATCGCGTGTGTGTGTCTAATTGTATGTGATCTAGGAACCTCAACAGTTACGCGGCCTGGGCACGAGTTGGGCTGTTGCGCCACAAAAAAAAAAAAAGCATACTATTTAAAATATCACACCTTACTCCAGATGCGATATCACTTTGCTGCACTTGTTTTAAATTTTGGAAACCACGGGTCTTTGCGGTCGTAACTGGAATCCCGGAGACTATTGCTTGTTTAGTATCGACTGTTTATGCAAAACTGCACTCTGCTAGATGCATATGAGCTGCTAATTGTGTTGTAGAGACACTGATATACCTGCTTAGTAAACCAAATATTTCTCTTAGTCAGTTTCATACTTTATGATATTTTATTTAGTTTTATTATTGTTATTATTACGTAAACTTAGTTCCTTTGGTGTTACGAGTGCTTATGTTAGTTCGTTCCGTAGCTATTTAACTGACAGATTTTCGTTTGTTAAAATTTCTACTATTCTTTCGGCTCCTATTACAGTTCTGTCCTGTGTTCCTCGAGGCTTTGTATTAGGGCCTCAGCTTTAATGTATTTTTTGACGATATGCGTAGTGTAATAATACACTTAAATTGTTTTCTTGTTGCTGATGATTTACAACTTTTCATGCTGTTAAAGTCATTCGATGATTATACTCTTTTACAATCATATATCGATTGCACACAAGGTTGGTGTGCTGCTAATTTAATGACTCTCAATATAATTACAACTCGAGCTATCACCTTTTCTAGGAAAGCTGATACCTTTTTCTTTAAATACATTACTCGTATTGACTGTATTAAGGATCTGGCAGTTTTTATTCTAAATTATACTTTTATTCTCATGTTGATTAAATTTTTTTAATCTATTAAGCTTATAGGTCTCATTTGTAATATTACTTTTTTTATTTTTGACTCTTGATGGTTTAATAAGTTTATACTTTTCAACTGTTAGACCTAAATTAGAGTACGCATCCGTAGTATGGAATTCAGTTACCTCTACTGATGCGCATTCAGAGAAATTTCGTAGCTCTTTGCTATAATCGATTGTTTTCCACAGACAGTAATGGCTGTAGTTATGCTAGTGCTCTACATATACTTCACTTACGCACTCAACATGTGAGAAGACATCAACGTGATGCAATTTTTGTCATTAATGTTTTTTTTTTGGGTTCTAAATCTTGATCATCTTCTACGGACATTATTGGTCTTCGAGTTCCCCCTCGGAACCTCCAAGACTTTCCTCTGTTTTATGTTTGTCCATCATTCAAAAATTGTCCCTCCTCCAGGTGTGCCACTGTGGCAAATTCAGTTCGTAGTGATCACGTATTTTTTGAAGGCAAATAATAACATTTAGTCAGTTTTGATATTGTCATTATTTCCTTACTATAAAGTGTCCTAATTAATTATTTGAGTATTCTCCTGTTGGTTTTGTCTGTGTTTGTTTTATAGGTAACCTGTTTGTTGTTCTTTGTTACTTGTGTTTGTATGTTGTGCTGTTTCTGTAGTTGGCCATGTGGCTGTTAACTCGGCACTTAAATAAACAAGCACTGAATTGAACTGTATTATTATTATTATTATGCTGTCTTACTAGAGGCGTAAATTTAATTGTATACATTACAGCCTTATTAAATATATATAATTTTTTGTTTTATTATTGTCTTAATTTTGTTTTACGTTGTTTTGTTTACTCGTTTCGTCTTTGTAACTGGTCGGTCGGCTATTGGATCAGCCCGTAAGTCAATAAACACCTGAACAATGTCAATAAACACCTGAACAATGCCAACAACAATCCCAGTCATCCGCAATTCGTAGTCTTCCCACCTGTTATTACTAGCTCCAGAACCTCCCCGCTTCAGGAAAAAATGTTACTGACTTCCTCTTAGTCTTCGGCAGGAACTCTAAAACGGTCATCAGAATTCGGACCAGGAGCAGAGCTGACATTAACAGTCACGTCGTCATTTCGTAAATACGATTCCGAAGCAAGAAATGTCGTAGACGAATTCGAGCCGGAAGTCGTACGTAAGAATGGAAAGAGAAACGGCAACGAAATAAATGACAATACTTGCGACTCCGGCCAGCGGTTTTTATAGGAGGCACTGGAAATGTTACAACACAACCACTCAAAGAGCAGGCCTCAAGAAAAACTGGATCTGAAAGCCACTAAACCCTTCCTTATTAGTTCAATTAAGTTTTTTACATCATTAAGACATGTTGTTAGTGCAAAAGACCAGAAATGTCAGTGACACAATGGCCACAGTAAATTAGAATTGTGCAACCGGTCCTCGACATTAGCTCATTGTGATTTACGGAAATATCGAAGGCTTTTTAGGCAGATATTTACATTTTCCCCCAAGGAAATCCTCATTACTGAACAGGCCTACATGAGTTGTGAAAAATACAGTTTCGCTGGTTGACACATCTGATGCATCAGACTCGCTTTCCGAAGAACCATGCATAAAATCCCGTGGTATTTCATCCTACATATCTGAGGCTTCTCTATGCCATGCATTTTTAATCAGAAAATTTCAGTGAAAAGTATGATACATAATACGTTACATTTACATCCCTTTTTAGCGCTTTCGCAAAATGGCGAAAAGCGACTGTTAGCTTCGTCATGTCTATCTGTACGTCCGCACGAAACATCTCGGCTTCCACTGGGTTTGATATTTGGGTAGTTTTCGAAAATCTGTCGAGAACATTCAGTTTCATTAAAATCTGACAAGAATAACGGGTACTTTACAAGAAGAGCTATGTACATTTATTATAATATCTCGCTAATCCTTTTTAAAATGAGAAATATTTCAGACAAAAGTTGCAGAGAAAATCAAAGCACACATTTTATGCCCAATAACTTTTTCCGAAAATCGTGCCGTTTATGAAGTAATGTGGAAACGTATGGTACAGCCGGACATGTCACAAATGGTAACATAATATGGCGCATGCGCTTTGCATGGTGGATAACTAAGGCTACAAACACACACTCGGAATATGTAATACTTATTGCTTTTCCACGGCAACAACAGTTACACGAACGCGCCTCACTGTTACGTTATACGCACACTGCTTCTCTTGTTGATTGGACAGCCAAACTTCTTCAGTTCATTTTCTCAACACAAAAGTGACTGTTTGGTAGATACTAAATGCTTAGCAAGCACTGTAGTGTTAAAAATCTACATTTTACGCGAATACTGGAAAAATACTTTACATTAAATGAGTAATGATATACGTTATATGGCTCATTCGATATTACATACCAAGTGCATCAGTTGCTGATAAAACTTCGTTAAAACAGCAATCAATAATTTATTAAAGCCTGAGAGTCACAATTACAAATACTCGTCCAAGATGATATTAGACACAATATGACTTCCTCTGAGCTGAAGGAGACACTCTTCAAATCAATTTGTAACTGACAGTCGGGTGACAGAGTGACTAGGCTACGGGCTGGACGTTTGAGTAATTGTACTTTATGTCATTGTTTAATATGTGCTTTGAAGTCGTTTCGTAATAGGGTATTCTATTTAAAGAATAATTCAGAATTATTTTCAAAACAGTCTAAATGTAATCAAGACTTTTTCTTTTCCCCGCGGGAGGATAAATAGATTTCGGTAAATTTCAAATTGCTGATTAGGAATTTCACAAATGTACATGCAGGGTCTCTTTTCTTAACCACATCGCAAATATTTATCCTAGACTTCATTCCTTTAGTTTGCATGTCTTCAGGTCTGATGCGTTTGTTGTGTATAAACTGGAAAGACACATCTCAAACACTCGCATGTATGTGCCCTTTATTTGATACAGTCAGTTTTTACGCTATTTGCAGGAGTGCACAAGAAGACAGCATTTACGAATCGAAAATCTACAGGCAATACAAAAGCGAAAGAGCCAGAATTATTACGCGATACGAATAATTTAAATCTTGTTTTTTATTCTTAAATTGGGTTAAACTAGGTACTGAAACTGCAGCCTACAATGAGCGCACAATCCACTCTGAGTACCACAGATAAATGAAGAAGAAACACTGATAAAATAACTTACACGGAAAATCGAAGTAGTCTACTCGGAGGAAAACCTAAGTAACGTTTTACATACCACAAATCCCACATGGACTGCCCTTTGAAAATAACCCGGGCCGTTGCTGCAGGAAGCATGCGACTTCATGCCGCTGTAGCACGGAGCAGTACTTGCGATAGGACTGACATGCAATGGTAATACGGCAGTTACGAAACGATACCTGCCTCGCACACTGGAGGTAATCCGCTTAGACGACATGCATTGTTTCAGTACGAACATGTCTTTAGACGAAGAGGACATATTTATTATCTGGTGGATGAGAAGAAGACTGAAGAAGGAGGCAACAAGGAGGAAATGCTGGGTTAAGCCTTACTTCATTGAAAGTTGTAAAGCCGGCAGTTCTGTTGCAGACACGAACTGGCCCAGGCCCGTGAGAGATGAAATCATTTTACAGAATGACAGGAAAGTTCCAAATTGTTAATAAATCTTGTGGGAGATGAAAGCCTACATACTTTTCTCTGTGTGTTTAAGGTTTTTGCAGATGCCGACAGACTTTATGCAACAAGTGACCTCGGGTGTGGCCTACAGTGAGATATAACCGATCTGTCTGTTGCTTTTACACAGTTGCTAGTGAGATATTGTCATATGTCTGCCTACTACTTTTACATAACCTCTACTGAGATATACTCGTATGTCTGTCTGCAAATTTAAATAGCATTTACTAAGACAGACACTCGTAGGTAGGTATTTACTATTTTTACGTAGCATATAATAAGTTCCGAAAAAGAAAAGGAAATCCTGTACGCAGTGCACAGCTCTCGAAGGAATCTGGAAGATAGTTTTTTGTGCTATTACACGAGAAATCGTTCATGACTTTGACCGCACTATGAGAAAGCACAGTAACACATAGTGACAAGTTCTTTTTGTTTCATGCACGATCTCTTATTCGCACAAGCAAATTCTGCACTTTCTCCCAATTTTTATCTGAAAATTTCTTTTTATAACGTAGACAAAACAAAATTGCTTTCACGGCGTGATATTTGGATATATTCATTACCTGCTTCAAGTAATCCTGCGAACGTCGTACACATTTTTGCGCGAAAAAAAGGCAGCTACACACTGAAAGTGGAATCAGTCATCGTGAACATAAGGAATTGTGCTTGTGTGCATTTCCTGCGAGTAGTACCAGCCTTTTGGTTCATAATCTCATTAATTATGGCACATCGCGTTTTAGTTAAATTCCAGCTCGTCATGCCGGAACGAGTCCGTCCATGGTTCGTTTCCTTATGCGTAAGGAAGTCAAAACAATAAATCGAACACCGATTAAAATAAACCATTAAACTCATAATTAATTTTATAACAGAGAAGAAACGACAGTTCATCAGATGACACAAATAAAACGTGCAGCCTGAAGGTAACCTCAAATATTTTACTTACAACTCCTCTCGTGCTGTATAAAATATATTCCACACGTGTACTGCCTCTTGCTTTTCCGGCATATTCTGCGAGCTTCTTCCTAGTTACTCTGCATGGTCGTATATGGCAGGATTGGCTCTGTTACAAAACTGAACTGACATGACCGGTGGGGAAAAGGGGAATTTAGAATTCGAAAAGTAGGCTGTAAAAAATGCAGACGGCTTTGACATTCTTTGTAGAGGTTTGGATTATCGGACGTTTTAATGACACTAAATCGGATGATTCTTCTGTTCAGTCACTAAATTTTGGCAAAGACGAGGACATCGGGTCCAATCAGATTTGTAATTTCAGTCAAGGTCAGTTTCAATGCTGGCATTAGTAGGCCTAAGGCAGAACAGAAAAGTGATAAATAAAACAGAAGTAGTTCACCTGGTACGAGAAAATAAATAATCTAGGAATGGCTGCAGGAACTCAAAAAGAAAATGTAAATTCTCGGCATTCAACAACGGCTGCTGCTTTCGGTATATTAAATCCGTGACTCCACAAGAAGAAGAAGAAGAATAAGAACAACCACAAAATATCGTTTGGATTGACGAAAAACAGATGTTTGGGTCCAGATAAATGTTCAGAACAAACCCTTTCAAAAAATTGTATTTGTTACTGCTCGCTTACAAAGGGCAATTTTCAGTCATCATTATTTATGAGACACTAACCTCACAGAATAACACACACACATGCATATGCACAACAGAGTCCAAAAGTCACTGTCCGTTCAGAAGCTTCAACAGAGTTTATTTTCAGTCTACATTCCCTGGTTAAGGAAAGCAAGATTTGGCTCTGAAATTGTCATGGTGTATGTGCACATTTCCGCTCCATTGAACTTCTGAACCAGTTTAGTTATGTGTACACAATTGATTGTAATTTTTCTCAATATTGTTAATTATCTGGTACAATGTCAATTATGAGTATACTTAAATCAGTTTCTGATATTCACAAAATTTGGTTTGAATATATACCACTGAAATCTGCACCAATTTCGTACTTGCAGTTTCCTATAATCATTAAAAACAACACATCAGACAAGGGAACTTGTGAAGTGGGAATAACACTATTGCCATTTAACACACACTTACGAAATTGTGTTCGAAAAACTTTTGCTAAGCTAATATTTTTGTAGCATGTAAAACAAGGCGACCATGCACAACCTTTCCCTTTACTTTAATTTTTACGCCGACAACAGACATTTCGTATGAAGCTATACTCGATCTATGCATTTTGTATGAAGGTATATTCGGTCAATATATTTTTATGAAAGTACATTAGGTCAACAATTTTTTATCTTGCGATATTGCGACTATACATTTTCCATAAAATCGTGTATAAAACAGTGTTTATAAGAGAACAGTTACAAATATGGCGAAGTCGGTAAACTCTAAATTCCTGTCTGATAATTTAACGTAGACAGAATCCACAGACTATTCGAATAACAAGTGCTTTGCAAAAAATAATATTTTCAAAAATCTCTACGGTATTTAGAACCACAAGCAGTAAACATGTTGTAACTCTAACAGAATTCGATTTTAAGTCCACTCAAGCACACAGTCCAGCCGACAAGCCCATCACCTAAATTACGTATGGCTGCTATATTATAAATGTATATTACAATATCGTAACAAAACATAACAAAACAAAGATCTGTACAATTTTGGGTCATGCTACATTACCCGAGCACTGCGTCACTAAGTATTTCGGTCAATACAATCAGTACGTGACTATTATTTCATACCACAAACTCACTACACGTTCAGACGAACATCGCATTAAAGAATGTAGCTGCAACGCATGATTTGTTCTTAAATTCAACAGAGATATTGTTGAAAGAAGAATAATAAAATTAATAAGTAACAAATAAATCGTGACTAAGATTATGTTTTCGTGTGCATTCACCCGTTGTCTTGTTTTTCATTTACATAATGCTATCAGTATGTAATCCATTTTACTTGCACAAGATGGCACCTTATGCCGACACGTGTAGTGTATATATATATATATAATATATATATATGTATGTATGTGTGTGTCGTACGAAATAACATCCACGTAACAGTTTTACAGACTGGAACGTTTAGTGACAACGCAAGATTTGTATGACTAACACCTGCGCAGTATGAAGACACGCCGTATGGGACTGCGGTTTGCAGGTGGCGACGTGTAGTGTTGTTGACGGTTGTCGACATTATGGAGCCATCTGCTGCTTTAATTTTTAGTGTGTCCTCAAACTCCGAAGACGGAGGCAGTACGTTCTTTAAAACGTCAGTAAATACCCATACGGCTACACGTGTCACAGCCAAGGGGGATCAATGTCTGAATCATCACCGCTTTGAAATACTAAAACTTTCCTGCAGGCTGTGCCTAATGTGTTCTGCCTGGAACTGTTTGGTAATATGAATATTGGTAAATTACATGTCACGATGATGAAATGAATCTATTGCAGTGTGCGCTGTGCTTGGCAGCGTCACGACTCGCCTCAGCAGTCGTGTTCATTTCAGTTAATGAATCCATTCTACCTGTCAGTAATTAAAACCAATGTTACTTTATGAAGTTAACACGTATCGCAGTTACGGACGTAGGAATTATAAATTATCAGTTTGCCCTTCCTTCGTCCACTCTCTTCTGCTCTTTGTGTAATAGAAATAATTATTGACAACGATCACTAGCTTATGCAGTTAGAAATTGGAATCTTTCTATTTCTCAGTCTGACCTTTTTCTACCTACTCATTGCACGTGTAGTGGGTTACTCTTGCATTTGATCACAGTCAGTGACACACCACACTCGGTTGGACTCCTCTGGACGAGGGATCGGCCTGTCGCAGAGACCTCTATGTGACAACACACAACATCACAAGAAACATCCAAGCCCACGGCAGGATTCGAACCTCCAATCCCAGCAAGCGAACGGTCGCAGACCCACGCCTTAGACCTCGCGGCCACTGGGATCGGCGAACTTGGAGTCATACACCATAATAGTTGCATCAAGTGACAGCAATGCCCATGTTCAAACGTGCTTCCTTTTCTATCCCTTTTGTTTTTAACGATATTAACCTCAATATGAAGACGCTACGATCCTTCGAAAAATCTGAAACCATTTACGAATAATGCGCAATTTTATTTCACGTTCAGTAACGAAGTCTGGATGAGAGATCTGTCCTGCACACGATGACCTTGTCAACGCAGACCTATACAGACAACTTTATGTGCCTTTCGAAAAAAGAAAAGCACTAGTTACCTCATAGTTCGCCCTCTGTATTTTCTATCCAAACTCCCAGACCGATTTTAATCAAATTCCTTATGACAGACCAACAATAAAGATCTTTATGTTATTCTCAACTGGGTTTGGTTTGGTTCATTTTAAGCAGAACTTTACTGACGAACCTAAACTTATTTTTATACAGAGAAAGACATAAACCTGAGGAAACAGTCTAAATCTTCCTTTATTTCGGTCGCAAATTAACAAAGATAAGAGTAATATTTATTACTATTTGTGTATATTTTACATCTACATTGCTTATGTTGATGGTATATAGTCTGAACTACTGATAGCGTCGTTAAAGAAACCGTAAACAAACAAGAAAAATATTTTTTGCGAAGCAAGCCGTTATTTTTCTGCAACTTCCTTTCATTCTTTTTTGAGAACAGTCAGCCTCCGTTTTACATTACGCTTGTCTTCCTGGAAATTAAGAATTAACAGTCAGCTGTACTTTTCTTTAAGGCAACGTTAATGGGCAAACAAAATTTATTATCCCATTAATTAACGATGCCACAGACAAGAAACGCAGTTCGAATAATGTAAACAGGAAAGTGGTTACATCATCATCCATCCTGCTGAAACAGTTTTTGAAATGTTCCCCGAAAGACCGAAGGCCGAAATGGTCCGTTACTAAGCTCTGAATGTGGGTCACCTAGTTATTACGGAATAGAGCAGCAGTCTTAAAGGTCTTCGCCTGTTAAATATCAGCTGGCAGCAACGAATAGGCCTTGGCTAGTCAGCAGTTCGTGGTTCTTACTGGACTGTTATATGATTCAAAAGAGTAGAATAAATTGTGGCTGGAAAGGTCTAGCTTCTTACTACTTAATCGGCTTAATCCGCCCTCTCGGCCTTGAAATACTTATATTTTAAAAGATTTCTGTGCTGCAAGAATTACTAACGAACACGTGGATGAAAGATAAAGCAAGGAGATATATTCTTAACTTACCTAATAGGCGTTGGCGCGTTGTTTGTGAAGTTCCATTACAAAGTAACCTTTCTCCCTCACTAGAGAGAGAAAGAAATTATGACATCACCAGTTAGTAGCGTATGCGTTTGTCGCTTTCAATATATCAACCAGAGTGACGTCATTATGCAATATATGTAACGGCCTTTGGTAGACTGGTATTAATACTTTAAAACCAACACCAGAGCCGTGACTAAAGATTTTTGCGCCTGGGGCAAGTTACTGAAATGAACCCCACCACCCACAGCCCTCCTCCAATAAGAAATATTTAAATTTTTGTATTCACTTTATTTATTCGTGGTTTTAACTACACATACCGTAATCGAGGTTGCAAATATATGAGATATAAATTAAATAATAAGCTACACATGTGTTTCATATATTTTGTGTTACCGCTTTTTAATTTTGCGCCCCTAAGTGCCCCACTTGCCTCACCTTCTTACGGATATGCCCAAAAACAAATCGTGACAGCCCCTACACATTCAAGATGGTCAATACAGCACAATAAAAATTCCTTTGTGCTTATTTACTTTTCTTGTACTCGTATAAATCTTCTACGCTGCTTCAAAGTTGCTTAGTCGTTACGAAATTATTGGCAATTATTAAATAATTTTTAAGGACAGGGGATTTTAAAACTATAGAACTGTTTAAAATTAATTTGTATTCTGTCACGGATTATGAAGACTCGACGACACTTAAAAATGTCGGTGATTATTTACTAACCGAGGCGGTGTTAACTTCCAGTTTACGGGCTATAAGGAACTCAACCTCGCGGAACAGAGTTAATTATAATTTAACTTTCATATCTACAGCCGTCATCTCGTTCTGCCGACTGTAGACGACTAGACATTGTTTACTGGTTTGATTTATTTTGTTTGTATATTTATTTATCTTTATTTAGAAAATAAATAAAGAAAAATACGTGTAGACATGTTAAAGGATAAGGTGCACTGTAACAAACCTCGCAGTGAAGACGATCTGGAAGAAAAGCAATCAGAATATTGTGTCTTCAATTTCACCAGCGCAAATTTGACGTGCAATGAACAGGTTTGTTAGATGTGAAGCGTGCCTCACAGACGAAGGACCCCATTTCCAGCGCCTTCTTTAAATACGGCGTGTAAAAAAATAACATTAACTGAAATTCATTGATGTAAAACGCCTGGACCCCGACTCACAGGAAACTGTTAGAGCGGGGAGCGGTGCGCTTTCTGTCGTCCCGCGAAGCAGCGGGTTTAAAGAGTGATAAGAGTTATTAAATAAAGAAATATCCCCGCATTGTTCCTCATTCACAAACAAGAGAATATTTTATCAGATCATGGAAGATTCCTGCAACCATATCCACGTATGTGTGTATGTGTGTGTGTATGTATGTATGTAAGCAGACACACCTTGGAACAAAAACAAGCAATGTCAAAAATATCAGTTTCCGGTAATGGGACATGGAAATGAAATAAAAATGGCTACTGCAACAAAAACATAATTTTCACCCTCTCCTTCTTCATTAACATCATCTGAGAGCACATCATGCACTCCGGGATTTCTGCTATTTGTTGACCAACTGCCGGCTTGATTGGGGATATAAACTAGAAGTACATGACTGTGGGTCTGTCACTTTTTGGGGTGATAAAGTCAGGAGTCAAGAATACAGCAGCAGCAACGAGGGATCAACTAAGTTACTTCGGCGAGGCATGCTTTGAGGCAAATCGAGTATTTTAAATAATTTCTGACATGGAAGTTCTTAAAACATCTCTTATTTTGTTACTTGAAATGTAACCATTTAATCTTTCGCCAAGATACCTATTCCTTGCCAACATTTTCTTTACTCTGAAAGTGCGTTCGTCAGTAAGGTTTTGTTATTTAGGAAATGGACTTGCTAAGTTTCTACGAAATTAATGGACTATCTTCTTGCTAGACATCATTTAAGATCCTTCCGATATCTTGCCAGATGAGTTTTTGTAGGTTTTCCTTTTTCTACTTTTTCAATTGCTGGGTAAAATGTTCTGCCTTAATATTAGTGTGACCCAAATACAAAAATTTGGTTAATTACTCTCAGCTTTATCCCAGGTTTTCCAGCAAGATCCACACTACGAAACGGCAATTACAGTATTGCAAAGCAAACATTTCTGTTCTGCCCTAAACACGAGTTACTACAAAGAGTCACCTCCTACACTGGCTCACGCCGATCCAGCAGTGCTACTTCCCCGCCCCCTCGATTGGCAACTCGTTCATTCCAAATATAACATGAAGCCATTTTTCACACTTATTACTAAATTATACGTTTGGTTAAATGCCAGTAAATACCTTTCATATAAAAAAAAGTAAGCAGACGTTTCTCGAGGTCGTAAATATACGCACAATTGGAAATTTCAGACGCTTTTCGTTTATCACTTTTTTCAGCATAAAAAGACTCTGCTGCATTTACTTGGTCGTTGGATTCTCTGGGTTTTCTTCTTCATTAATGCCAATCTGCCTAAATAATTTGTATAGGCTATATCACACTTGTCAGAAGTGTTATTCTTTGGTTTCTGAAACGGCTGCTACTTATAATAATAATAATAATTATTATTATTATTAGTAGTAGTAGTAGTAGTAGTAGTAGTAGTAGTATTAGTAGCATTCAAAAATATTTTACTTTTGTTACGTGACTGATTATTTAAGCTTAATTTCACAATTAGTCTAGCACTTAATATACTCTGTTTCACAAATCGGAACTCACCTCAGTTTAAAAAACGTCAGATAAACAAACAGGCAAGCTACCTTTCAATTTTATTTTTCACGACTGTTGCTGTTGCTCGCACATTCCATTGACAAAACAACCAATGTTCACTTGTTGTCTCCGAAACTCATGCTCACTAAAATTAGACATTGTTTGTTATTACTCCCAACTACAAATAAATTATATATTATGTATATAAATTACAGAAGATGGTTTACGACTGTCTTTCTCGCGCCGCTTTCTTGAAAATGTGCATATTTCACGTCCTTATAGAGGTAGCATCTCTATGTTTCAAACTGCCATCTGACGGATTACGACGTAACAAAATTAACCGTTTTTACGTCAATCAGATCAGACTTAGGAAGGACGAAGCAGAGGCATGAAACAGATAGCAGTATGCAAGGAAAGGGTGGCGACGGATGAAAGTACTCACGAGCTGATTCCCCGTTGAATTTGAAAAGCCTTCTTCACTGGTATTTATAAACATCAGAGGCAAGAGAGATAGATCTAGGTACATCTGTAGATCCGAAAGAGACCAGCTGTTAACACTTTTCCTAGTTATTCCGTAAAGATTTTATACACTGCGAGATTTTAACACCTTCGCTGCTTAGAGAGTAACAATTGTTAGTGTCTGGTCTTAATAACTGTATTAGAACCAGGAACGGCCTAAGCAGTAGTTCAAGAATAAGACGACGAGTATTATTGTTTTATTATTATTATTATTATTATTATTCCGAAATAAATACTATGGCTCCACTCATTTCCTCCCTCCTCAGTGCTGTGAACTCGCGACTTGAAGCTTGGAATTTGAACCTCGCTGGTGCAAATAATTACCATGCAGAATAATAAAGGTTTCCACACATTACATTGTAATTAATACCAGGTCTAATTACACATACATGCAGAACACGTTACATGTTCGTGTGATGAAAACACTAACTTGCGCACCTGTCAATAATACACGTATGGTGTCCACTCCAGTAGCGTCCTCCTTACTCCCTTATCAGACTTCAATTTATTCTCCTACGAGCATTACCCGCAAGCAAACGTGGAGTTACAATCAGTAAGTACATCACTAATCGTATTTCTAACAACTGGGTAGGCCTATCGAATTTACCTCTGGATTATTTCATGACGGTTTCAATAGCTAAGCGTATGGAGCGTTGAATGTAGGTTGATGATCGAATATAAACTGCAGGACTGTGGAAGGAAGCTCGTGGTTTAACTGACGTACGTACAACCCCGTAATCTGCCAGGAGAAAATGACTACCATGAAACTATTAGTCAGGACAGCCTCTGTCCCAACCGAGATTCGAACCAAGCATTATCTAAATACAAAACAGTAGTGTCACCATTTCAGTCAACTTGTTCGGTGGGCCCTAACAATTACGTCTGTAGTCCCTGATCTATTTGCTCTTGATTCATGTTCCTACTCGTTTACCTCCTCTGTCACGCCAGATAAATGCCGGGATAATAGTATGTAGTGTAGGGTAGTGGTATGGATAAGGGTAGTGGTATGGATAAAGGAATTTCTGTTAGGGCGTTCGCAAAGAGTTAGAGTAGACGGACAACTATCTGATGAAGTCAGAGTAACGTCGGGAGTGCCGCAAGGGAGCGTATTAGGTCCGTGCTGTTCCTCGCTTATGTTAATGATATTTGGAAAAACATTAAGTCAAATATACGGCTTTTCGCTGATAATTGTATAATATACAGGAGGATAATCGATAGTAATGACACTGAAAATTTGCAGACAGACTTAAATAGATTAGGGGAATGGGCGGTTGAAAATGAAATGAGGATAAATCCAGGTAAGAGTAAAGCAGTAAGCTTCAATAGAGCTAGGGTGAAAGGTAAACTGAGGTATTGTATTGGGGATCAACTAATTCCAGAGGCAAATAGCTTTAAGTATTTAGGAATAATTATACGCAGCGACCTAAGCTGGGCAGATCATGTAAATTATATACTAAGAAAATCATGGAAGGCTCTTCATTTCGTAATGCGTATACTCAAAAGGGCAAATAATAATACGAAAATTTTAGCTTATACGGCACTAGTGAGACCGATACTTGAGTACGGAGCGGTGTGTTGGGACCCATACAGAGAAGGTCAGGTAAGCGCTTTGAATCGCGTGCAAAAGAGAGCGGCAAAATTTGCAAATAATACAAATGAATCGGGATGGGAAACATTGACACAGCGTAGAGCGATAGCCCGAATATGCGCCCTTTTCAAAGCATACACCGGGGGACGGGCTTGGAAAACAATAGGGGATAGACTGCTAAAACCATGCTACCTGGGTAGGGACGATCATAGTCGGAAAATTAGGATTAGGAAACAAAGAACAGATGTAGGTAAATATTCCTTTGTAAATAGGACCATAAAAAGCTGGAACCAATTACCTCCAAGCTACTAGCGACTTTCCCCTGTAAATTAAGCACTTTTAGAAAAAGGGTCAAGAAAGTCATTACAAGCTAAGGATTTTTAAGTGGGGATTAAATAAAAATAAGGGATGTGAAGTGAAGGAGTGTGAAGTGATGTGAAGTGAAGTGCTTTGGTTTCGAAGTGAAGTGAAGTGAAGTGAATTAAGTTCTTGGGGGATATAATTATCATGTACTTTGGTCTGACTTTATACTGAGGATATTCTAACGCACTGAAATTAATTATGTGTGGTGTTTTTTGTAATGTGCGTGTGTTTTTTTTTCCTTGTATTGTGTATGGGTGTTTTTGTAAGGTGTGATGTTTTTGTAAGGTGTGGATGTTTTTGTAAGGTGTGAATGCTTTTGTAAGGTGTGGATGCTTTGTAAGGTGAGGATGTTTTTGTAATGTGTGTACGGTGTTCTAATATGTGTACTTGTATTTACTCTATGTATTTTGTTTTGTATGTGTATGGGTGTTTTTGTAAGGTGTGTACGGTGTTCTAATATGTGTACTTGTATTTACTGTATGTATTTTGTTTTGTATGTGTATGGGTGTTTTTGTAAGGTGTGGATGTTTTTGTAATGTGTGTACGGTGTTCTAATATGTGTACTTGTATTTACTGTATGTATTTTGTTTTGTATGTTTATGGGTGTTTTTGTAAGGTGTGGATGCTTTGTAAGGTGTGGATGTTTTTGTAAGGTGTGGATGCTTTTGTAACGAGTGGATGCTTTTGTAAGGTGTGGATGTTTTTGTAATGTGTGTGCGGTGCTCTAATGTGTGTACTTGTATTTACTGTATGTATTTTTTTTGTATGTGTATGGGTGTTTTTGTAAGGTGTGGATGTATTTGTAAGGTGTGGATGTTTTTGTAAGGTGTGGATGCTTTTGTAAGGAGTGGATGCTTTTGTAAGGTGTGGATGTTTTTGTAATGTGTGTACGGTGTTCTAATGTGTGTACTTGTATTTACTGTACGCATTTTGTTTTGTAATTGTGTATAGTTTGTTTTGTATTGTTGTTTTTATGTATATTATATGTCCATTTGTATTGTGTGTACTAGTGTAAGGACTACTGCCACCGGGTGAAAACCCAATTGCAGTAAATAATAATAATAATAAATAATAATAACTTAAAACTGGCCACAACCGCCTCCTTAATTTCCAATTCATTGTTTCTAACATAATTATTTGAATCCATAGAGTCTAAGTTAATGACAGCGCTGTTACATGAACTACAAATGAATAAACGAACAAACAAGCACTACGCTCGAAAGGTAAAAAGGGACGCGAAAATGACCTCCTTGCCCTTAAATTTTAGACTCTGACAATGGATGGAACATAAGGGTGAACTTCATGGTCCGGTCGCTCAGCTCAAAACTGTACTCTGTATTACTGGATTTGGCCCCAGTGGTGTCTCAACATACAGGGACTGTTTCATCGTCGGACTAAAAACAGTCCAGCTGACGCCATCATAGATCGCCATGCAGCAACGCTGTCGTCCGCTCTACGGCGAGCAGTCTGGCAAAGAAAAGTACTCTGTATGGAAACAGTAACAATGTCTTATGCACCACTCCAGAAATCATACGAAGGCATTCAATTTATAGCTCCACTCATTCTTAACCTCGGTACTATATGAAGGTGAGTGGTCAGTTTCACGCCACGGCCGCTTTACCCCAGGGGAAAATACCCCTACACACATTGAACAGAAGGCTGCATGTGCCCAACAGCCGTCCTGGACGCTTTGCAGAAGACAAAAATCTCTTGTCCCTGCCAGAAATCCATCCACACTCATCCGTCGCCCAGCCGGTAGCTAGTCACTGTACCGACTGGACTATCACGAAATGATTTAACACCCTAAACTTATATGTTCTATTATTTTATGGGCGCTAAACTGTTTCTTCAACTGAGCTCGTACTTGACACAGAAGAGGCGTGTTGCATAATGTGCTCATCCTGAATGTTTATTCAACTCAACGCATTACTCACAGGGAAGCGGATGGCCGGGGGGGGGGGGGAGTCGTCACAGTTACTCAATCACAACACGGATATTATATATAAGGAGATTATTATTATTATTATTATTATTAACAGAAGACCGTCGTATCTGGTAACGATGGCAATAATTTGATAACAATAATATTATTAATAATAATATCACCACCACCTCAATATAATTCAGAAAATACCCGAGCAACATACCTGGAAATCATGACATCAAGGAACTACAGAAAAAACAGCCACATTTGGCATTGCGCACATAGGCCTACTTCAGAAAGTACTAACATAAGTACAAAACGTTTATCACGAGAAATAGCATTACATGTACCATATATTGTAACTACAGAATAATGCAAAGCAATATACCCTAGGAACATTGTTTTTTTCAAGTATACAATTGTAAATACTCTGCATAAAGGTGATACATAATAACAATAATTAAAAGAACGAAATCAGGTACAGAAAGTCGGAATGACAGAGAAGGAAAATGAATAAATGATGTAAGAATTCTCTTCCTCCTATTCCTCCCCCCATCCTCTGCCTCCTTCACTTATCTGCTGTTGATCTGGCTGTGCGGGAAGCACATGTAACTGCAGTCACAGACAGTCGGCCTCTGATTAAGACAATGGTAAGCAGCAGGCTCGTCAGAGTGGCATCAATCTCCTGTCATTTCGTTACGCAGACGTGAGTTGATCCTTCACCTCCTATCAGGTACTCCTCCTGCACGAACTTCAGTACAAAGGACGAAAGTCATTAGAAGAAATGCACTAGTACCAGTTACCAGGTAAACTACAGTTACTGACTGCTAAGTAAAGATAACAATTTTCTACTTTCTAATAGTATAAAAACATATCCGCATGTAGTCAATATCGCAGGAAAGTATGCGGTCAGCCTTTCTGCCGCGTGTTCTGGGACAAAATCTCAAGGCCTGCAGTAACGATGGTCGCGAGCAACCGCTGAGCACACCTTGGGTTGTTCAAGTTGCACGCGCTGTCGAAGTTAATTCCAAGACACGTTATTACTATGTGACTCACTCACCAAATCACTATCTGGCTCAAAAATTTGATGTTCTTAAGGTTCTGTGGAGGGTTAATTCCCAAAATATCAAAAAGAACCTACCGATATTCCCATTAACGTACACCATCCATTCCTGATCAGTTCATAAAAACCCAATTATACAACAATCTAACTGTTGCAGTGGCTGTTGTTGCAGATAATCCATTAAGAATGTGCGTAAATACTCCTAGACGGTGAATAATACTGTGCAGTAATTCATAATACATAATATTATTGAGCGTCTAGTTGCAATATTGTGCAATGTATTCAGTAGTCTGTGGACAGTATTGCGCAATAATTCGTTTAGTTACCGTCTGTTTGCCGAGCAGTAAACATGTCTCTAATGTATTGAAGAGATGCACCGTTGATGAATTTCAGATTTTCAAAAGCATTTCCAGTGGCCAAATAGCCTAATGTAATGGATAAACACTGAATGAGAGTGACTGTAGGAGTAACAATCTCGAGTACCTTATCAAATGATGGACCACTCAACCTTAAAGATTTTGTAGTCGTTTGACTCACTCTGCCAGTAAGATTTTTGTGTGTACTATTCTTTGGTGTAGCGGCGAATTTTTATTTTTTAAACACACGGCTAAAGCAATGGCCATACAAGCAGCATCAGTATCACTCAACATGCTTACTCGTCGTAACTCACGAACAAAATAAAATATTGCACAATAATATTGAGTCGTCTAGGGAGAAAAATACTGCACAGTATAAATTCAAAGCAATGCTATTGAACAATAATACTGACCGTCTAGGGACGGCTTAGGTACCATCACAGAATTAATAAATGCAGACTAAAAGGTTCCTGGGCTTTCTTAGTCCATCAAAGGTGGACAACAGTTTGGACAAACAAACCTCGAAATTTCAGCTGAAGGCGTTCTCCTGTGTAATCAAAATGAACATTCGCACCAAGTCCCATTGGAACTACCGTAACTTCAGTCAAGAATTACGGATTAAGACGTAGTGAATTTTAGCAAACTCATAACTGCTTCGTTATGTCAATCAGTTTAGGACTTGTGCACCACTTGCGCCAAACCTTAGTATGAATACATTGTAACATGTCTCAGAAGAACACAAATTACTCATAGCAAATGCCGCACAAGTAAAGACGATACGGCTTTTCTGTTCTGAAAACTTGTGCTATATTTTGTAAATGTGAACATTTCACTGCTTCATGTCTAGAGGCCGCAACACAGCTGTCGAACAACTTACAATGAAGCAACTACAGGTCAGAGCACATGTCTGAAGGATGGCTTTATTTTTGTCTCTGGGAATGATTAATTCTGAACATATCATTGTCATTTGGTGAGGTAATTTTAGTTACACCCAGGACCGTGGCCAGGCGGATGCAACTGGGTGCAACGCACCCACCACAAATCTGGATGCACCACTAGGAATCTGCAAAATACTGAACACGAACATGCTGATCAGCCCGCTAAAAACCGCGACACCCTACCGCATCCACGTGTTGTCTCTGTTGAACTGCCTTGGTTTGAAACTACCCATTTTCAAAAATGTATGCATGTGCACGATGGTTTGTGCAATGTTTTAAAACCCATTATGGAATTAAAGTGTTCATTTTGTAGTCATGAAAAAGGCACTTTTTACGCTTGTGCATAAATAATATATATACAGTACACGTATAATTCAGCATCATGTATGTATGTATGTATGTATGTAAACGTGTGTATGTATATTCGCCCGCACTAGAAGCCCCTGCATCCACTGTGTTCATGGTCTGGCTACGGGCCTGGTTATGCCATTACTCAACTAAACGTCACGGTGTTAAGGTGTAGCCTAGAGGGGAGGGAACGTCTAGGTTATCTGTGTCCCTGCGATGTTCCAACTTCGACATATCCGATCTCAACCACGTCACACAAGCACATGAATACAACATTAAGCTTTGTAGCAATCGATTGCGTATTCTTAGCGCATTTTCATTACACAAGCAGCTCACACCCGCATTGCTACAGAGCAACAGATCATGCCGATCGCCCTTCAGTAGTACTCATTACCGTGAGCCTGCATTAACGCGGGACTTCGCGCCGTAGAGCGGACAATATCAGTTCTTGCCCAGCGACTGATAACAACCCCCCCCCCCCCCACTCTGCCGTACCGATTTCTGCGTTAAAAAACTTTTATGGGATGGTGTTTCTTCCGACACGTATATTTATATCATTACATAAATACTAAACAGACTGACCATCAACAACAAAACACTTGTAACAAAGCTTTTTTTATTCTGTATTGCATGTTAGACACGCTGAAGTAATTAAGTGTGAACAAATCAGTCACTTCGAACTAACTGTTATTAAAGCAATGCGTCTAGTAAAAAAAATGTAAGTATTCTCATATTGTTTATTATAAATAAGTAATGACGCATTAAGCAGGAATAAAAACATCCAAATCTACGCAACGCATCGTAATTTTTTAAACTTTTAATTTTCCCTGACTGCGAAAAACAATAATCTAATCGGGCTTGTAAATAATAACTTACTTATAACCGACTTACAAGCAATAACTGAACAGGTCAAGCACGTGTTTTAATTATGTTTTGCGTAATTATGAGCTGCCCGAAAGGGGAACGCAGCAGCACCCCACCGTTCTTGTCCCTGATGCTCATTTACTGCAGATTTACACCGTTGCAAGCTGATCACAATGCGCGCAAATAAACTGCGTACGAGCAGAATCAGGAACGTAGATCCTATGCCTCCCAATACAGGTAGTTTCTCGTTTTACCCCAGGGTTACGTTCCTGAAAAAGTCGAGCAAATCGAACATAAAATTTCCGTTTAAAACAATGTATTTCCTGGGAGTTAGGGGACTGACAACCTCATCCTATATAGTGTATGACTATACCACTAATGGACATACGGATCTCTAGAGTATATATGTACTGTGTATACAGTATATATACATTTCTATACAGTATACAAACATTTCTATACAATATATTTATAATACAATAAAAATGTAACAGACTCACATCCATAGTTTCTTGGTACGGGTCATTCGGATAGGATTGTGGTAGTCTTGCTATACAAACAAACATTTGAGTTCCTGACTTAGCACTTTCTTTAATTCTATCAGCATTATCACGAATTGTATGTACGCTACTATGAGCAAGTCCAACATTTCTAACATTAAGGCATGTGTCAACAATTCTTTCACTTTTTTCAAGTCGGCAATACCGATTTATTTGGCCAATTTTTCACTTGGATTGCCCTAGGTGATACAGATTTGCGTATTGGTAAGAAAAGCCAATGCTGATGAAGAGGAAACTAAATGAACCGCGTGGTTCTATCACCAACGTAATCAATCCATACACGTGACTGATGGCGTGACAGTGACGTCACATCCTGCTAGCCTCCTACAGAAGATAAGCGCGACCACGGATCGTCTATGCCAAATCGCGTTAAACCGACAATTATCGCGTAAATTCGAAAAGTGGTGTAAATTTTCAAGTCGCGTTCAAGCGAACCCGCGCAAAACGAAATCGCGTAAAACGAGAACCACCTTTTACTTTATTAAGCATCCAGCTTACTGTTGATTTATAAAACCAAGTCAGTGCACAAGTAGCGTGTGTATACAAAGACGTATGCCGCAACGATATAATTAACACAGAATTTTAACCATCCTCTATAATTATATATTTTACACAAACTTAAAAATTCAATATGGTATGTATGTAACACTTTTATAATGTATTATTTTTATATACTCGTACATCAACCGCACTTCGCTTTAAATTTAGAGGCTGAATGCTACACATAATGAATATTGCAGATGTAATTAATTATATTTCAGCAAAGTTTTAAATTTGGCGTACGAACTCCCTGAGGATGGCACATACGTGCCGAAGCATGTAGGAGTGGTGACAAGCCATACTCTAGGTACGTTTGTAAATCGGCTTTAACTTGGTTTTATAAATGAATGTTACGCAAAATGCACGAAATGAATTTCAAAATTCAGCGTACTATTAAAAATACTGAAGGCAGGATTTTTAGACAACAGTTTTCAATGTTTTATAAAGAAAAAATCACCTTGTTTCTAATATGATGGGCTCTCTTTTGGGGAAGTCGGTATATTCGAGTTCCATGTAAAATGATATTTGCAATACACCGATGTGAACGAAACTTAGTGTTCCAATCTCAAATCTAACGTATATATGTTCAGTACTTTCAGAGATAAGAGCCAGACTTTGCCATTTTTCTTTCATTTCATTCACTGTACACACACAGCTCTTGAGAACTACATCTAACCTGACAAATTCGTTCTATTTTCACCCAAATCACCGCGTAAAGCATTTCGGCTGCACTCGGCTCTACCAAGACAACTTCAGGCCTACTAAACTTCCCCTGCTTGTTTGTTTTATAATCCTGGAAACCTAAAGTACAAAATAATCATATTTGGGGCACCCAGAACAAAAATTCAGCTCCCACAAAGATCAAGCACTGTTTTACATAACAAATTTGATATCATAATGATTACTGCAACTCACAGTTCGCTCTTGTGCAAACATGTCCGTCCAAAAGTGGCTTACATCCATGTACCCTTAGGTGTAACGTCCTTAATTACCACTTCCATTGAAAGAACTAATTAGTCCGCTACCATGATGAAAATGAAAGAGCAGTTGATTAATGATTCGGACGATTATATGAAAGTTGAGTCTGAATGCAAAACATACAGCCTAAGTAACAATAAAATAACGAATAACAATAAATCAGGCAACGTAAATAGTTTACAACCTACTATTCGCGACAAAGGACGACTCGCAAAGAAACACTCAGTGACCGCAGAAACATTTTCGGGATGCCATTAAAATTAATATAAATACAGACACGTCTATCTGTTTATAATTTGCGTAGGTTTATTATGTTTTTAATTCTTGCGCGCACTATATGTATGTTTTATGGTTTGCGTAGTACTAAACTTTTTTTTAATTTCAGTAAAAACAAGAGATCCTACACACATTTGTATTTAGCTTAAACCGTTCCCCAGGTCGTTTCCATACTACAGTTTTGCAGACATTTCAAATAGCAAATGTACGTACGTTTCCCAGACCTTTGCATATATTTTGCTGCCCTAAATTAGGGTATAAGCCGATCCCAGAGGCCGTGCGGTCTAAGGCGTGGGTCTTCGGCAGCTCGCTTACTAGGATCGTGGGTTCGAATTTGCCGATCCCAGCGGCCGTGCGGTCTAAGGCGTGAGTCTAAGGCCGCTCGCTTACTGGGATTGTGGGTTCGAATCCCACCGGGGGCATGGATGTTTGTGTTGTGTTAGATATATGGACGATAGCATGAAACATAAGGTGACATGCAGGACAAAAAGGACTTCAACAGTACAAATGGATCAAAGGGGAAAACCCAGGAATACAAAAAAAAAAAAAAAAAAATCCCACCGGGGGCATGGATGTTTGTGTTGTGTTAGATGTATGGACGACAGCATGAAACATAAGGTGACATGCAGGACAAAAAGGACTTCAACAGTACAAATGGATCAAAGGGGAAAACCCAGGAATTAATACAAAAAAAAAATCCCACCGGGGGCATGGATGTCTGTCTCTTGTGAGTGTTTTGTGTTGTCAGGTAGAGGTCTCTGCGACGAGCTGGTCCCTCGTCCAGAGGAGTCCTACCGACTGTGGCGTGTCTCAATGTGTGTGACCATGAAACCTTGACGAAACGAGGAGGCCCAGGCCCATATAGGGCTGTCGAGCCATAGAAAAAAAAAAGGGTATAATTACGTACTAGACGTGGAGTAAACTTTTTTCGTAATGTAAACCACGGTTTGTTACTTCGAGAAATATGAACTACATATATCTGAAAACAAGGTGCTTAATAAATACCGCACTTCCAATTTACCATGACCCCAGAGTGTGTGAAACCTCAGGTCGGTAAGCTACTGCTTCCACAACTAAAATTAATCAAAAATCCCCTCCCACCCCCCACAAATCCTAACGTCCAACATTTGTAGCTACAGTCTCACTTAATTTCAATCTTTCCTGGTCCCAGCACTTCTTTGCTGATACAGACAAGTAACAGGTTTCAGCATAGCGATGGTGCACTTTTGAATGCCAGAACACCCGAGAGTTATGCAGGGTCAGCGATCGGCCCACTCCCACTGTGCATGATAGAATGACTCAACACTGATACTGTGTGTGCAGGAATGTGCATACTCAAATTTCTGATCATCGTTTAACGAAAACTCCCGCGACGTTGAAACGAAAACGGAACCACCCCGTGCATAGTTGCCATGTTGTCAGTATGTCTTCAACCACCGTAATGTCAGATATGCACGGCCGTCGATCTGGCAATAACGGAGGTATATCCTTTTACCTACAGATGAAGCCACAAATACTAGGCAGCTGGATCTAATCACACTGCCTTGCTGGTTTATGCGTTTTACGAGCAAAGTCGTTAGACCTCTGGTACGAAACGCTGATCGCTCTCCATAGGGTCCAAGCATGGTGTCCCAGAGCTGTTCTGTTGGTGCTTCAGTTGCTGGAGGCGTGATGGTAATGCCACTGACTGCAGCGACAGCTACTGATGTGGACGGCTCTGTACTCTGATATCATGGAAGTTATTCATCGTTGGCGACCAGTATCGACTTGACGGCTCTTCATATTAGGCACGTCCCAGAGCCGGCTGTCATGGATAAGTTCAGTTCTTGAAACAGACGTTCTTCTGCACTTCGTAAAGAACGCCTGAAAATCATTCGATCTTAATATTCGATGTTGAACCCTCCTGAGTGTATCGAGACGGGGGCGGGGGGAGGTATGTTTGGTGCTCAGAAAACAATCGACTATTTCCCTAAACTTCATAAACCACTCATGATAGATACTAGAGATGTGGCGTGTTTTGCTGCAACTGCATACAGTAGGCCCTCGATTTAACGGACTTCGGATTTAAAGGACAAAAAAGTTTTGGCCTAAAGGAAAAATTTAGAACTTTTCTTTTATTCGCGAATAGAGCACGCTAAAAGGTTGGGTCAATGAGTGGTGGAAACACTCCATTAGCTACGTTGTATACTTTCTGACGTGTTTAATTAAAACAAAGTTTGGTTCCTGTCGTAAATTTATTGTTATATTAGTCTCACCGTGCATTTTTTACAATTCACTGTTGACAAATCAACGAAATATGTTTCGGTATTTTATAAGGCCATATTCAGGGGGTTCATATTCAGTGTTTTTATATATACTTCAAATTCTGACTTTGTAAGTGATTGTAATTTATATACAAAGAGATTGGACTAGTTATAATGGCAGACGGAACATGTATGGATGTAAAGTGAACGTACGTTTATGAATGTACCTGTAGTTGGTACCTGCGAGATATTAAAATGTACCTACGTTGGCCTTCATGTGAAGTGCCTGTCATATTTGTCCGAGTAATGTCTCGACGTACATTAGTAAACACACCAAATATTAAATTTCTTACAAATCCGTCTGGTGGTATTCGCCCAAATACATGCGGACAGGCTTAACAGGGCTAACAGTCACTTCTGACTGTGCGAAAACGCCTAGGAAAGAATGGCAAAGAGTAGGCTTATTTTACTCTCCATGAAAAATACTTCCAGAAGTACAAATTCCGCAAAAAAAGTAGCGTAACATTTCTGTCCGTTTATGGCAAGGAACGCAAAGAGAATATTAAAGTTTTGTTGTGAAAATCTCGTTGAATATTAGCACTTCAGAGACCAATGAGAAGGCAGGAGGCTGACACGAAGATGTCCGATTTAAGGTTCGCACTGTAGTGACGGTCTTCTGTGATACGGCGTCTAGTTTCATAGATAGATACCAGCACTTCGGAAGAAACCTCTTAGACCCTCCCGACGAGGTCAGCAGGTTCCTCCTACAGGCTGGTACAGTACATACATACCAATTTACACGGCATCACATCCCAGAATATCGTCCGTTACCTTAACATTCACATTAATCTGACTGAAACAGGATTTGAGGACGGGATGTAACCGTTCCCGTCTGCTTTGTCATCTGCGTCGCTTATGTAAGAATGAGCGCCAGAAGGAAGACCTTTTTTTTTTTCTTTTTTTCCAATGGCTCGACAGCCCCTTGGGGGCCTAGGCCGCCTCATTTTTCGAGGCTTCACGATCACACACTTTTAGACATACCACACTCGGTAGGACTCCTCTGGACGAGGGACCAGCTCGTCGCAGAGACCTCTACCTGACAACACTCACAAGAGACAGACATCTATGCCCTAGGCGGGATTCTAACCCACAATCCCAGTAAGCGAGCGGCCGCAGACCCACGCCTTAGACCGCGCGGCCACTGGAATCGGCGAAGGAAGACTTACATTACTTAATTTTGCAAATAATGATGGCGTGGTGAGCTCTGTACGGTGGTCGGTCATTTTGAAGATACGACTGGATCAGTGGTAAAGCCGTGCACTAGTCAAGGGAATTTCAGGTTGGTGGTTCATGGTGGCCTCATCGAGTGGTTGTAAGACAAGGTCTTTAACAGCAAGTGAACTTTTGATCTGTTTCTATTCTATCCCTTGGTACTGTTCACTACACGAAATTTGTCACTCACGCAAATCAGTTCACTCTCACAACAAGAAATTTTTGTATTTAGGTATTAGATTTCATCCACAGCTTGCAGAAAAATCTTATCTGTTTGACCATTAGCACAACTCACGCTGTACTATGATCGTGCTTAAGTTGAAGCGATTAAATAGAATATCTGATCAAATAATTACTAGTAATTGCTACTAACAATTACCGATTTATTCCCATTACAATTTTCAGCAAGTCTTTAAAATGGCAATATGTAACTTTCTAAATTCGAACTGTTGAACATATGGTAATGTGTTCAGAACACTGAAAGGTTTCGCGAATAGGGATCATTGGTAACAGCTGCGAAAATAACGGAAAGTGGCAGTAACAAATAGCAGACACACCTATTCTTCAGCCAGTATTTCAGTCTCCACCTTCACAGAAGGCAGTTGTAAAGCGTAAAATCGTGACATTAAAGTTCCCCCCATTGCTAGTTGGTCAGAGGAAATACTGGCTAAACATGTAAACCGTCTTTATATGATCCATGACCCGTGCATTAATTGATTATATACAATAACAGTACCAACAAAATGACCTTCTACATGTTTCGGCCAATCATGTGGCCATCCTCAGGGAGGAAAAACCCAAAGGATAAATACATAAAAGGTTAAATTACTGAAGTATCAGAACAAATACACAAACTTTAATATACTTGTGTGCACTTTGTTAGTATTATTATTTTACATGCGGGAAACCGTCATATTTTCCCCTTAAATTTTCAACTGACATTTCACTAATACGTATAAATAACACAGTTACTATGTATTTTGTTATATCTAATAGCGCGGAAAAATAAAGGCTGTTTAACAAGGCCACTTCGAAAGAGACACAGCTGACTTCCAAATAAAGCTAACTGCCCGCCCTGTTATGTATTTGTTAATGGCCTATCTTGAGTCCCTTATACAGAATGACTATTTACACAAATGACTTCTGATGATTCTGAAATTCCATTTACACTCCTCGTGTGGATCCAGTTGAAACAACGTATAGAACTACACAGGCACGTATGCAAGTCTAGCGGCATATCACTTTAACGAAGTGAATAATATTAACACGGGACACGAATTTCTCTTGCGACTTAATTAGACGAAGTAGACGCTTATTTTCAGCAGAAGTATGCGGAACTGATGTGTCCCTTGATGCCACTCTAACCTCCAGGCACAAGTGTGGCTCGCAGCCAGGGGAACTAGATCACACGCTAACTTTCCCTTATATCGCTCGCTTCCAAAATGAAGACGACATGCGGAGATCGCTAACGGGAAATGCCTTTTTTTTGTGTTATATGCTTTGCGTTTAAAGCACATCGCATCCATGAACCGTAATTAAATCAAACAAGTACACAGAATTACGAAAGTGCAAAGCTGCTCTCAAGCACAGTGTTTCTACATTAAGTTACAGAAGCTGAGGCATGAAAGAGAAAACAGGAACCAGCAACGCAAACACGTAAATGAAATTGAAGTGATTAAGATAATGCGAAGTTTCCTAATCCTGGAAGGATTCGTCTTTAGATTGTAATGAACTTGTGTTGTAAAGGCTAAATTGTAATGGTTGCAGAATGAAAACGAAATGGACAGCGTTGAAACCAGTAAAGCTTTTAGGAACAATGAACGAAATATCCATGAGGATTCAAGTCTCCCTAGATGTTACGCCGAGTCGACTGGTAAATATTCGTAGTTACGAACGTTTCGGAGAAGCCAAGTGCCTCCATCTCTACGCGCAAGCAGTTAAAATGGGGGAAGAAGGGAGAAAAGTGAAGAGTGCCTAATCTTGAAAACGGAGGCATTACGCTCCTCCGAAACGCCGGTAACTATTTATGAGTGACAAGGCGTAACATCCCAGAAGATTTGAATGCTAATCAACGCCGCTGTGAGAACCTATTGGTCCATGAACGGATGTTCAAAATATTACTCTGTTTGAAACAAGAATTTCAACAGGACAAGAAAGAACCCATGGAATCTGACAGATTTCATTCAAAAATTCATCTACCATACCTCTCTGGACGTTTAAATGTACGAGTAAATGAAATTATTGGTCATTAGTGTGGATTTCGACCTAGTTGATCATACATTCTCCAGCCACCAGATAGTGAAGAAAGAATGGATGTGCAATGGCACGGTACGTCGAGCGTATATAAACTGAGTTAGAACAGATGTACCGCATTTGCTTGAATATTATGTGCAGATGGAGTTAGTGTAAGCGAATTAAAATACGTGCAAAGGAAACGCACAATAATGACAGCAAAGAGAAAAATTTGTCTCATATACTTTCTGTTCGCCGATCCCAGCTGCCGCGCGGTCTGAGGCTTAGATCTGTGGCCGCTCGCTTGCTGGGATTGTGGGTTTCAATCCCGCCGGGGGCATGGATGTCTGTCTCTTGTGAGTGTTGCATGTTGTCAGGTAGATGTCTCTGCGTCGGGTAGATCATTCGTCCAGAGGAATCCTACCGAGTGTGGTGTGTCTGAGTGTCATCGTGAAGCTTGGATAATGAGGAGGCCCTGGCCCACTAGGGGCTGTTGCGCCATGGGGGGAAAAAACTTTCTGTTCGGAATTGTATGGAAAAAATCACAAATCCTAAAATGCATCCAGAACTTTGGACAGCAAAAATCAACACCACCCATATAAACGATTTTAGTATATTCAGATTATGAGTTTAAGAATAATATTTTCCATTACACAGTAAGCGTTAAAGTGCATGATGATCGCTAGCTTTGAATGACCTTTCTTTATTACAGCACTGACTTGGCGTACGTTCCGCTGCAGTATTCTGCTGCTTATCGCAACTAGTTCCTAACAAATAACGACAGAAGAGAAAGTGTTAACCACGTACATACATGTATGAATGTACGTGTATGTCTGCTCTTTATTCCTAGATGAAACCAAGCGTTAAGTTCGTCTATCACAGTTCTGCCACCTGTGTGAGCCATGACTGTCATCGATTACTATCAACCACTGTCGTTTATTACCGATTATATCGATTGACATCAATTACTGTCGATAATTATCGATTACTATCCTTAACTGGCAATTGGTAGTGATTATTGTCGATTATCATCAAATCCTACGGATTGTTCACGAACTCAAACCAACAATATCACGCTCTACTGAAGACGCCTTCATTGTCGTTTCTTGATTCTTAGAGCAAACCACGCGGTTAACTTCATCTATTGAATGGCTGCCATCTGGTTCTGCTACGCTGTGCTATATGTTCAATGCTCAATTGTTTCTTCAGCCTCAGCCGTGCCCCACAGAATACACACACACACAAACACACACACACACACTTTCCCTTTGTATTGCATAATAGCTGGTTTCCGCCATAGCGCATAGGTAAGAGAGAACCTGGTTGTGGCTGACTCAGTAACTCACACAAGACGTGTGACTCATTCACTCACACCAAGGGTATTACGTGAGGTGTTATACATATATACATATATATATATATGTGTGTGTACATCTCATATGTGTATATGTGTATAACCCACTAACGTTCAAAGTTACATCCACGCGTTTTTAAAATATTGCAGAGAATCCAATCATGTCCAATGTTTTGTGTTTATGATGCCACATAACATTGTGGTACAGGGTTTCTGACCACATTCTCAACGTCGTAATTGGAGGACTTCCCGTGCCGACTGTCAAGTGGGGCTATTTCAACATGTTCACGTCTAACAAAATATCTGTAAGTCTGGAAGCCTTTAATTTCTTGGAATCCCAGCCGTTTGCCAGACAGGGTGCTTTGTAATGCTTGTTTGCACTGTGACATTTGCTTAGGCCAGGTGTTCAAATGGCATAGCTTACTACACCCTCCCGTCAAATCTACTGTCCTTGGCTTCGTGTTAAAGAGGCTGGACTGCAACACGTTTCTGCCCATAATTACGAAGATTATAGGTTGTACTATGCCGATCCCAGTGGCCGTGCGGTCTAAGGCGTGGGTCTGCGGCCGCTCGCTTACCGGGATTGTGGTTCGAATCCCACAGGGGGCATGGATGTCTGTCTCTTGTGAGTGTTGTGTGTTGTCAGGTAGAGGTCTCTGCGACGAGCTGGTCCCTCGTCCAGAGGAGTCCTACCGAGTGTGGTGTGTCTAAAAAGTGTGATCGTGAAGCCTCGAAAAATGAGGCGGCCTAGGCCCCCAAGGGGCCTTCCGAGCCATTGGGGAAAAAAATAGGTTGTACTATGTGAGAGCCAAGGCATGAGTGACAGAAATATTATAACATAATAATATTACCCTGAAAATGGATTTTCGTACAAGATAACGTACAAGGTTCACGAAAAGACTAATGATATGCTTTGGACTGCTTTATTGCGCTGATACTATGCGAGTACTGTGTCAATTCTTTACAGGTAGTTACCACACTTGTACCGGAAATTCGTTGTCTCATACGTGTACATGTCATTGTAGCACATGACAGACACCGAGCGTATTGACAGACTTAATTTACTTTATGAAGGACAAGGGCAAATAGCGTATAAATGTCAAGGCAACAATCAACCGGACTGTGCACGCTACGCCCAGCACCCGCCAGGGTTATGTATCGACACTTCCTCCTCACACCCTCTACGATTGCCAGTGTTTCCGTCCCTGTCTTGCGTCCTGCCAGTCGTTTTACCAAAGACCCGAGTCACACAACAGTAACAAAGCACCGACTTTTCGTACTTTTACGATTATGCATATTTCAGTGGCATGTTATTAATTCATACAAATTCTCTATTTCGAGACATCTAGTCTCACACACCCGTCTGCAAGGTCCCACCAGTACGACGTGTTCCACAGGTTGAGAAACACTGGCTAATATTACAGCCCTGTCACTAACGCCGGTGAAAACTTTTAGGTCTAATCTGCATTTGGGTTATCACCATATAGAAATGAATATCGAGGAAAATCCGGTAAGTCATAAGACTTAAAGCCACAAGTCTAAACCGAATACAAGTTACAAAATCACAAACTTACCTTCGTAATATCTATGCATGGCACGGACCATAAATACAAAAGAAGTTCCATTCGTAAAACTGGAGAGAGAGAGAGAGAGAGAGAGAGACACACCTCTTGGGTTACCGAGCTGTAGATGAGAGAAGTTTAAAACTGATCTGTAAGATACAGAATGGGGCGGGGTATATGAACTGGATTAATTTGGAACAGGTTAGCGTCCTGTGAAGAGGACAATAAATTTTAAATTATTTTTTTAAAAGGCGGAGAACTTCTTCAGCCAATAGTAGCTTCCCAATATGGATTCTGACTTACTGAGTTAGTTATGCAACATGTGTATTATATATGAAACCTGTCCTCTCTTGTTAAAGTAAAGACATAGACTGAGGGCGCTTGAGAGCAAAGTGCCGACAAGATTAATTACCTTACATTTGTCTGCAGACAGGTGCCACAAGAGGTAAGGAGGAGACAACTGTATAATGACAAAATTCGTATTTGCACCCTTCTCATAGACACAGTCATTAACTAACTCCACGGATCACAGTCGGTTTTGAGACGCCTACAGTTGCTCAGCTAGTCATGAACTTCCCCGAATTTTATGGAACCCTACTGTTCACTGTCGTGTTCTCAACAGCCGACCACTTGTTCCTATGCTGAGTTGGATGAATCTAGTCCACACCCTCTCACCACACTTCTTTCAGATCAATTTTAATAGTATCCTCCCATCTACGCCCATGTCTTCCAAGTGGTCGTTTTCATTCGGATTTCCTCATCAAAATTATGTACGTATTTCTCTCCTCACCCATGCGTGCCATTTATTTGGGTGAGTTAATCGAGAAACATGTGGACCTTCATTTGCGGTTTCGCATTTCGCCAGCCAACCGGCGTTTGTCGATTATTGTACTGTGTCTCTTCATCAGCATAAATCTACCTGCCGTCAGCTACTACAGATATTGGTCCGAATAGTTTGAATAGTTTGTTTACCGTGCAGGTAACTAGGTATGCACATTCCTATTTCGAAGTACTGAGGTTCCGCTTTTGAATTTCGATCCGGAGACTGGGTAACCTGACTGAGATTTTACGTGGCTTTTCTCAGCCTCTGAAAGCAAATGTGGTGAAAACTCCTTAAAAGAGGCCAAGACGTCATACCTCTACATACTTCATAACTCTTCTATCAAATTCGACGCCGTATAACCCATGTAGTAGAAGAGACATTGTCAAACAAAGAATCCACAGTAAGTAAATGGATTCAAAATTTATTTTCGGATTAAGGCCTCTCTCCTTTCACAGGCTAATTGTTGCTACATCTCTGGTTGCAGAATTGCCACGTTCAATGCAATCACCGCACACGTTCCTGCCATCCACACAAACCACTTATCTAAGATTCGTTTATGCTTCAGTCGTGTTCTAGGTCTTAAAAGTGGCTGTTTTGTAAAAGGTTTCCCCTACTTGCACTGTATACATGCTTTGTGTCCCCATCCTAACTACACGCAAGTCCCATTGCAGCCTCTTGCATTTCACTGTCTTAACAATTCTAGAAGATATGTACAAAAATTATCCACGAGGTTCTTCGTGATGTAATATCGTGAAGTACCCACTTCATCCTTGTAGAAAGTCTTAAACAGTTTCTTGAGAAAATCAGGAAGAAGAAAAGAAAGATGCAGGCGATGATGAGGACAAGAAAGTGGTCAGAATATTGTATTTCAGAGAATACTCTCAGCTAGTTGAAAAGAAGTGAAGCTTACATTACGGTCTTCTGCGTTATTATCGAGTATGGAATAGTTACAGCGTTTCAGAGGAACGTGCTGCCTCCATCTTCAGGATTATTGCAGGATCCATCTGAACCAAACAAATTCACCCTTACGATAGAGGCAGCACTTCCTCTGAAATGTCAGAACAAACTTATTATCCTACGCAATGTAATAAAGCAAAAGACCATAATTTACAAAACACCCACCGTGAAAGCCTCTTAAACTTATAAATGACATTTTAGTACAGTGTTAACAGCAGGCGTCTCTCAGCTCGCAACTCTAACCTAGCCTCAAGTGTGCTCGTCAGGATATTATCTTACACACTGTCTCAATGTCTCAGGTACTTCGGGAATAACGTATACTTCAGGTTCAGACGGTTTGCTATCGTTGGTGGCATTACGAGTATTTCATTTTTAGATTGCTGCAGCTGTATGAGACATCTAACTTCGGAGCTGTGAATGCTTCTACGTAATAATGCTTCTATAATACGCTAACCACAGCACGAGGTTTTCAAATTACGACGCTGCCAACATGCTTGTAAAAGCGAGATGACCTAGACAAGTTCAGCGGTTGCGCAGGGGGTTACGCAGCGTCATATGATGAAAATCCTGTACTACAGACATGGCAGCAGGTTTCAACTTCACAGTCACCTCCACACCTAGCCACAAGGTAAGATAAATTGTTTCCCTCTATTCGTATTGTGTAACATTAGTCTCTGCCTGTCTGCACTGCGAACTGAACTGACATATCTTGCACCAGTTATTATACCTGACGTCAAAATCTTGGCGACCTTCACATTATAATGCCACCTTCCGTTACAATTCCATGCTTGAGGAAGCGCGAAGAAAAAGAACGACTTGAAAGCAAAAGTGATTTAGCATTTCATACAGCAAATGGAATCTTCCTATTAAGAATGAAAAGTTTTTACATTCCAGATATTAAGATAAACATGACAACAATGTCGTCTATAATATGATAAATTTACTGTCCACTTACTAGAGTCGAACACCAGTCCGGAGTACTACAAACGATTACGTATGTCACGTTTCTCACACGGCGGTCCGCAAAGCCTAGTTAGTATCTAAAGTGCGGAAAATGTGGTACCTTTGAGCAGAATGTTCTCTTTCCACCTCATTTGAGCAGACAATATTTATGTGTCAGATATTACTGCGACTGCAAAAAAAAAAAAGTCACTAAGTTTGCTCCAAATTTCTTACTTCATGACATTTCTTTCCGTTATATGCAGACCTGACAATACCACGGTGTTCTGATAAATATTTCATATGCCACCGTATACAATTTTCCGTTTCAAATTACTTTGGCTTATCTTCAAAAGTGAATAGGAAATAAAGTCTTCATTGTGAATAAACGTATTTGAGTGCGTTTACACTAATTACATTTGCAGTTCCGTACAATGTAGAGACACAGTATAACATTCACCAAAACCCCACGGCCATTTTACTAGTGTGTAAATCTGAGAATACTGAAAACAGCAGACACAGTAAATGACAGTTGTCTAGGCATCATTACTTAGTCACAACTCAAAACACTGCAGTTTTTTTTTGCTTTCCTGTTGCGCAACAGCCCATTTCGGGCGTAGGCCGCATTATTGTTGAGGTTGCTAGATCAGGCGTAATTAGACACGCACACACCCGCTAGGACTCCTGTGAACGAGTGATCAACTCGTCGCAGAGGCCGCTACCTACACAACACACAAGAAACACAAAGAGACAAATATCCACGCCCTCAGCCGGATTCGAACCCGCAATCCCAGCAATCGAGCGACCGCAGACCTACGCCTTAGACGGCATAGCCACCGGCATCGGGCAGATCCTGCTGTTACGGTAGCCTAATCACAACTTAGGAAGCAGTAACTTATTCAGATTTTGTTCCAATAACCATTCCTTACTTCTACAGTTAAGCTGAGTGGTGGTATAAAAAGTATTTGTGTCCTAGTCAAATCACTATTTTCTAGCTAACAGTTTCAGAACAAGAGTGATTAATTTCAGTGTACACATATTTTTGTAACCGAACTTTCCCGAACAAGTGTTCTTTTTCGAACCCAGGCATGCTACTTCTACAAGCCTACGAATAGACAAGTTGGACTACAGATATCTGAACTGCAAGTTTTGACAGACTGACCAAAGACAGAGGTCTGTTTCTCCCATCACTAACCATGTTTACCAGAACGGGTTGTTCACCCAGTTCCGGGCACTCAATCAAAATTAGTCAGCTTCTGGTAAAAATTACATTAACTTTCGCTCACGAGAATCTGAAGTCATTTCGGTCTAAATCATTCAGCAGTCCGTCATATACAGTATGTTGCTCCGTACTAAATCGCTCCTTTGTAAATTACTGGAAGGAAAGGCATATGCGACACAACACTCCATACCTACGACATACTAGAGTCGAACCCGGTTATAACAACGTAGGTTTATGTGACACCTCGTTTATAGCGTCAGATATTCTGTGGTACCAATTTATTCCTCACTGTTAACCACAACATTATTCTCCTCGGTTATAACAACACTCGTTCTTAACGACACAAAATATGCAGTCCCTTTCAAGATGTTAAAACCGTGTTCGACTCTATTTGTAGCAAACAGTACAAGTAACTACTGCCGATCCGAGTGACTGCGCTGTCTAAGGCGTAGGTCTGCGGCCGCTCCCTTGCTGGGATTGCGGGTTCGAATACCGCCGCGGGCATGGATGTCTGTCTCTTGTGATTGCTGTGTGTTGTCAGACAGACGTCTCTGCCTCGGGCTGATCACTCGTCCAGAGGAGTCCTACCGAGTGTGGTGTGTGTAACTGAGTGTGATCGTGAAGCCTCGATAATGAGGAGGCCGTGGCCGACTAGGGGTTGTGCCATGAAAAAAAATTAACTACTGCTGAGTACCTACTTGAATAGACTTAATTTGAACTAATAAGTAAGAGTCTGTGAATTCAACTACATTTCTGTCAATATTACTGTTGCAGGTAACTGGACAGAAAGTGGACACAGAACCTGTGCAAACTGAATAAATTAAAATCATCACTAGTGAAACTTTAAAAACAAATTACAGTGTGAGAGTAGTTACTCATTGAACCTTAAAACTTATACTCAAATTGTCTCCTTGGTTACGACCACGTGCATTCTGACAGGTGTTTACGAAGTTTTTGAGG
The DNA here is from genome assembly GCA_021186555.1 of Reticulitermes speratus. Taxonomy (NCBI): domain Eukaryota; kingdom Metazoa; phylum Arthropoda; class Insecta; order Blattodea; family Rhinotermitidae; genus Reticulitermes; species Reticulitermes speratus. The sequence goes on along the minus strand of JAJKFL010000003.1, from coordinate 29,075,914 downwards.
AACATAGTTCCGCCTTCTTCGGGGTAATGTATTACTCCTCCGAAAATGGAAGCAGTATGCTCCACAGAAACGTTCGTAACCACCTGCCACAGTGCATGCTTTCATAAACCAGAAGGTAACAAAATAGTCACACGCCGTGAAAACGTCACAAGCATTACCGTTATTCATATTCCATATTTCGCTCTTCCGAACAACGAACTGAAATATCTCTCCGAACTTTCACTTCGATTCTAATATTACAGAATCAAACCACGTGTCGCAGTCATCTTTTGCTGAAAGCCGCCCTCTAGCGCCTGGCACTTCTTTTCTCTCACAAGTTATATGCAAACGTAACAGTAACTCCTTAAAATAAGTATATTTGATAGAAATCAATGTAGATAACTGATAACTGAGAGGTGCAGGTTAAAATCTCGGACAGAGACTTCCTAGCCTGATTAAGATATTTTGTAAGCTCCTCTAAGCAAATACATCCTCCTTCTTAACCTTGTAATCTTCCTCTTCGTCGTCGTATTCAACTCGTCATTGATATTCTTCTGCTGTTCCTTCACCTTCTCTTTTCTCCTTCAGTCCCTGCAGTGGCTCAGGAGGTTAATCGTAGACCTCTCACAGCGGAGGCCCCGACTTGTTACCAGACCAATCCAAGTAGGATATGTAGTGGATAGAGTGGCAAGAAACTGGTGACTCGGTTTTCTCATAGTACTTCTGTTTTCCCTTATCAGCTACTTCTAGGCCCACAGCTTCGAAAGTCGTGGGCAGTGAGTGAAGACGTACGCGGGGAATGCGGGTGACCGCCGTGAGAATGCAATAAAATCCGAGCTTTAGGTCAGTGTTGCAGCGCCGCCACTGGTCGTCCTTCAGAGCAGAGGCGGGCCGTGGTAAATCCCGTGGATTCACAACGGTACTCGTCATTACGATACTATAATACTGTTATCTGAACGTAGTCAATCCGAGTCATCAGGCCGAAATTTAGCCTTCTGAAGAACACAAGTACTGCGGACAGCATCTTAGTAACGTATGACAGCTACCACCCTAACATTTACCCACACCTCCTTTTCTCACACCACCTTCTTCGTTTATTCCCCCTTTATTTTTCATCTTTGTACATCATCCCTTCCCCCATTTCGTCCTCTTCTTCTTCAGCTCTACCGCCAATTTCCCCTGCTCCTCCTTTCATTCTCTAAAATCTTCCTTTTTTCGTCTTCTTATTCTTCTTCTTAAAGTTGTCCTTGCTTGCCTTATTCTCTGCTCTTCCTACACTTTCGCCTTGCTCCTTCGAGGCGTGCCGTGACTCATGTGGTTAATCGCCGTCTTGTCAACACGGAGACTCCGGTTTGATTCCAGGTTTGTCCATGTGGGATGTGTGGTGGGCAAATTCGCACTGGGGGCATGTTCTTCTCCAAGTACTTCTGTTTTCCCCAGTGAGGATCACTCCACCAGTGCTCCATATTCATGTACCATCGTCGCTGTACAGAAACTTAAGTAATCGACACTGCTGTTAAATTAACACTTCTCAATTTTCTCCTCCTCCTCCTCCTCCTCCAGCACCATCACGTACCTCTTCTTGGCTCTTCCGATCCTTCTTCGTTTTCTCTACGATCCAAACCACTTGTGCCAAATGGTCTTGGATCACGTGCACACCGGAATCGTATATTCTAGTCTCGATACGGGAAGGTGTGTTTATCACCTTCGGACTGTCTGTAATCGCAGACGCTTTCACATTCGATTTAACCTGCCATTTGATGTTCTTTTACTGAAGCTGTAAAACAGCAGGCCCCACAGTTCTGAGTCCGCACCAGTGCTACTGATTTCGAAAACGGAGTACATCCAGCAACTCCACTGCTCCACAGAGAGGGCGCATTTGCTCTCACACGCAAAAGCGTAATTTGATAAATTTTATGTTGTAAGTGCCGTGCATTTTATCATGAGTATAAGTTAAAACCAACTAATACACAAGGTTATTAACAGAGTAAGATGTATTTGTAACCCCTACATACGTTCCGGCAATCAAGTTGCCATCCTCAGCGGGCTTTCATCAAAGGCATCCAGATATACACACATCTGGCATTACAATGGAAGCACATCTTACTCTGTTAGGAATCTTGTGCATTAGTTGGTTTTAACTTATACACGTAATTTGATGTCGGCGTGTCCGCATTTCGTATATCTGATGTACGTGCTGACACTTCACGTGTCCTGGCAAAGTGACACGACTGTGTGAAGAGACAGGTGGCTGGGATTAGAGGGTAGGAAAGGAATTCGCATCTTAGCAGTATGCAATCCGTTAGGCATTCGCGGCATTCTTGAGCACGTTCACCTATCATCTTTGCGTCGTTGTGACCTCTGACATGAAGTCGCTGGACGGCGTTTGAGCAGTTTTAATTGCAGTTGTGTTTACGCGGATTCTAAATTATAGGAATTTGTAAGAAGCTATCACATGTAATTCTGTTTTACCCTCTTATGTCATCCCCTACTAGTCACGCAGTCCGGTGACAGTGCCACAAGCACGAAGTGTCAACACCTATCTCAGATACTGTCTTTAAAAACGGACACTTCAACGTCGCATTTCATTCTTATTAGTAGTGGACACGCCCTAGACTTGTTCCGGCAATGTTCCCAGGCATTCTGTGCAAAAAGAGCACACAACAACGTCAAATAATCACTCGACTACCGGGTACAGCAAACTTCCGTACATACCTGACTGGCCAGTATCCAATCTAGGCCTGTGATGTAATGAATCAATACTGTTTCGAACTGTTACACAATCATATATTTACTCTCATTTTACTACGTATTATTAATATTCGCGTGTAGTTTCCTTGGTTACCCTATCACTAATTATTGCCTTTAAAATAATGACAGACATTTGGGTTTCTCGAACAACATTCAGACGACGTATTACTTTCTTAAAAGTTTGGACTAGTGATTTAGAGTGTGACATTCTAAATTAGGATGCGGTATGGCTTTGTACACCGTACAGACGTTTCGGAAGAAAGTACGTCTTTCGATCGTTAAGATGGAGGTCGTAAATATTTCTGAAACGGTGGTAACCACCCACGACATTACAGTGTGTTATTACGGAGGTCACAATCTAAATGTTCACCGCCCTCAAAATTTCGTTAGGGTTGCTGCATTCCAGCAACTGCAGTCTACTAAATCGAAAACATTTAGATTAAACTGTCACGTTCCCGCCCGTCTGCGTAGTCAGCGAAGATTGCTGTTAGTTTGCCTACACAGCTAGGGCAAATCTGCGATCAAAGATGAAATGATACTGTACGTACAACACGATTTTCCGTCCCAAGAAAATCTGCCCCCTCATCAAATGAAATTAGGGCATCGTTACACAAAACTGCTTTGGGCAAAGTTTTGCGACATTACATCACACACAGAAGCGCGTGGTTTCTCTGTTTGTCAGATGTTCACATAGTCCCCGATGGATAAAAGACTAACACAGCAAAGGGGAACCTCGTTATACAAATTGTCGTGCGTCTCCACCGATTTAGAGACCAATCCCCTCTCTGCCTCTCACTGTCAAAGAATAATTTATTAAATATTCAATAAAGTTTTCTCGGGCGCACAGCCGCGTCAATTCGTTTGAATACAACGTTTCGGGGACTAGCTCCGTCCCCATCCTCAGGCAAAACTGATTTAACATATAACTCGTCTGTCCCGTGTTTTTCTACCTGGCGCGGCAGGGAGAATGAGACCGGTTTGTAGTGCCCAAATAGTTAAGTTGGTGGGCGGGCTGCTGACTGTTGTGCTCCCACGCCTCGCTGCGAGGTCCTTATCTGACGTATTGCGGGCTGCCAGGCTCTGCTCAGTATGAAACCGCCATCCCTGTTGAAGTTGTCCGGATGTAATTTTATTTCAATGGCTTCTTTTATTATGCGGTCCATGTATCCTTTTGTCCTGGCTAGTCTGCAGGTGTTATTGAAATCTATCTTGTGGCCTGTTTCCAGGGCATGTTGAGCAACTGCTGATTTATCTGGTTGCCCCAGTCTCAGGTGTCGTATGTGCTCTTTTCGCCTCGTCTCGATCGTTCTTTTTGTCTGGCCAATATACGACTTTCCGCATTCACATGGGATGCCGTATACGCCGGGTATTTTCAATCCAGGGTCATCCTTCACAGGTCTGAGCATGTGGCAGGTTTTCTTTGCTGGGACGTGTATGGTCCTGATGTCGTAGTTGGATAGAAGTCTGCTGATTTTATTGGAAGTGGATTGTTGGTATGGCAGAAGTGCTGTAGCAGTTGGTTTTTCGTTGTTTTCTTTTTGTTTCCTTTTTGAGTTAAGGGCGTGACTGATATTGAATCATGTCGCCGCGAAAGTTTTAAAACTTATAATAATTTATTAGAAGCACATTTAAACAAGTTTATATAAAATTGGGCAATTAACGCATTAGGACTGATCTTAAAAAAGACAGTATATCGAGGTGTGCGTCCAAGTAGACTGGATTAATTTTGCTCAGAACAGGTACGAGTGGCGGACTCTTGTGAACACGGTAAAGAATATATTTCTTCCACAAAATGCAAAGGATTTGTTGATTAGGTGGGAAAATATTAGCTTCTCGATAATGATTTTCCCTCATGTGGGTTTAGATATATATATATTTTTTATGGCTCGACAGCCTTATATGGGCCTGGGCCTCCTCGTTTCGTCGAGGTTTCATGATCACACAAATTTGAGACACACCACAGTCGGTAGGACTCCTCTGGACGAGGGACCAGCTCGTCGCAGAGACCAGGTTTAGATATTACCCTAATTAAAATATAACAGAAGCCATAATGCCCAAAACTGAACATTTGAATTAAGTGAATGGATCAGATTAGTGAAATTATTTGTCAGAAATGTCTTCGACCCTGATGACTGGTAGCCCACATAAATACAAAAAAGTGACCGTAATCCATTTACTGTTTAAACTATGTGTACGAAAGAGTAGCTACAATTATTTTCAGCAAAAACGTTGCAAGAACGAACAAACAGACTGCAGCCTGCCATAAAACTCCGTCTCAAACTGTCGTCCATCCACAGATCACCGGCTTGAAAACTGACGCTAGCTATACTTTTGGCGCCTATTAACTCTCGGCAAAGATTGAAATCTGTTTGCCCGACAGAATGTTACTTTAGCCACATAATAAGAAATTTATTTTTCTTAGTCTATATAATGCCGATCCCAGTGACCGTGCGGTCTAAGGCGTGGGTCTGCGGCCACTCGCTTGCTGGGATTGTGGGTTCGAATCCTGCCGGGGCATGGATGTTGTGTGTTGTCAGGTAAAGGTCTCTGTGACGGGCTGATCCCTCGTCCAGAGGAGCGCTACGAGTGTGTGTGTGTTTCATTGAGTGTTATCAGGTGAATAATAACCCTCTACACCTACAATGAGTACGTAGAAGAGGTCAGACCAAGAAAGAAAGAAAGTTTATATAACGATGGCGTGGCGTCGACCACCCACCCCATTCTAGCGCCGAGGTTGTGTATGGGTAGAGCTATACCTCTGCTTTCCTCTGTGCCTTCATGGCATGATATAGAATGACCTATATGTAACCATGCTGTCGAACGGTAGAATAATCAGACAGTTAACTAGTGGCATGCAAGCGCTGTGGGAGGGAGCATTTGTGGCTTAATTGTGTTAACATGCCATCATTAGCGTCAAGCAACGGAGACCATCATCAAAACCTCAGTTACGACAGTCAGTGTCCAAGCACAGATTCGAAACAGGCAGACCGACCATCATCAAAACCTCAGTTACGACAGTCAGTGTCCAAGCACAGATTCGAAACAGGCATCTCCCGTACGTCAGAAGCGTAACTGTTTAAGAGTCAACTGGCTTGATTAATGAGAACTAAGAACTGTACACTAACGAATCTGACATTTAGAGTTAGGCTACGTACTAAATGGCACAGCTTATCCTGCAGTATACTGGTGCTTGAAAAAGAAATATGAGAATGTGGCACTGTTGAAACTTCTGTCGAACTGGTTTTATTTTCTCTCTCTCATTGTGGAAATAGGGTCAATAGGATATTAAGGTGTACTGGCAATGGGAGAGTGGAATAGAGATACAACTATCAGAGCCACGTGGCCAGTTCACACAGCATAGCACACTCCACGATATAAGGCCGTAGCGTCCAATATACGAACCGACAAAAATCCAATTAACTAGCACACATAATCCACAGAACCCACTAATCTAATTATCTAACATATCTAAACCAATAGCATCCCACTAATTCATATATTTACCTAGCATACATAAACCATATAAAATACATAAACCACAATCTTTTCCGTCAGCACAGCAGTTGTCGCGGAGCTTTATCGCATACGAAGCCTGCATCCAGCTGGAATTTGGAGTCTGTTTCCCTGTGAAGTTCATCTTACCTTATTTCAGAGCAGAGTTTTAAATCGACGAACTCCAGCTTCTAAGCAGACCTCGCGCCGTCGGAAAACATTTCCCGACAATTGATTGAGCTCTTGTCTTGAAATATTGGTAATTTCTCATCGAAAATTCGCATTCAATGTTTCCAATTAAAGTAGGCTCATTACCCTGCTTTTCTTCTTCTGAATCCCCGAACAACGGTGTCGGGATTAATTTAACACAAAATTCTGAACTAGTTTCTTCGGAAAACACGGACCCTATAATTTTGCGCGAAATCTAAGATCATGTAAAATCAACTTCACGAAATGCATGGGTATTTTTTCGCAACACAAACATCTGTTATTTTTGGCTGTATGTGTTCCTACTTAATATGCACCAAGTATCACTGGAGAAGAAATAGAAGTTTTGTTATTTTGTTTTTGCCCAGCACTAAACACCTAATTAAAAAATTTTCCATTCTTCTTTATACTGTCGATTATTTCTTTACGAAAATTTCTGCGGCGTTTCTTCCTTGACATGTTGCGAAAGTTCTGTAAATGAACGCTCTTTGCTCAAAAGCAATATATTTCTCACACGCGCTGACGACGTGTGCTATGTGAGACAGTATGCTTGATTGGTCGCCCGTTTCACGTTCCAGGGCCCGTAAATAAACTCTCGTCAGATTCGCTTTGCCTAAGAGGGCTTGTTTTTTCCCTACGATCGGGGAAAAGATCAGTGCGATGCTCTGCAGTAGGCCAGTAGAGAATAATTTGATATGTTACGTTCCAGTACTGTCACTGATTTGACAAAACTGATCATGACAGCACTAGGCCTTTAAATGTGTTCTAAAATGCATTTTGGAGTGCACAAACGTTACTGCTAAAAATCCGTGTTTTGAGTAGCTAAGAGGTTATGCTTCCCCGCTGTTATAAATAAAACCTCGACGCGACAAATCCCGTGCCGTGACTCTTACCGGCGTCTTACCGCGGACGCCCCAGTGTGATCCCAGGCCAGTCAATGTGGAATCTGTGGTGAAAAATGTTGCACTGGTAGACTTTCTCAGGGTGCGTCGCTTTTCCCTGTCAATATCATTCTACCACTGCACCATACTGAAATTTAATTCATGTACAACTGACAGTATGTAATCTTAGCAGTTCAGAGCGCCTTTAAATAAAACAACAAGTCACTCATTTAGGTCTGCATATATATATAGATTTATGATCATGTGACCCACTACTTTGGAAATTAGACGCTCCATGGTATAAGATCTCACTTGAAAAGTTGACAACTTTTCAGCTCTTCCAAGAAATTTCCCTGTTTTACGTGATCCGAAGCTTCATTAAAGTTTACAATTGATGAAAAGATATGACCTGAAGTGATGTAGCACGCACGAGTAATCTGTGACTGACATTTACAGAAAATAGTTTTATGTGAAACATCCCCCCGTGTTACACACGTGTAATAATGAAGTCAACTCAACGGATAATTGGACGTTAATTGTAACAGGCGAAACTGCGGAGAAATTTGAAAGTAAATATCAACATGCAAAGCCCTTATACCGACGCCTGTATTGTCACTGGACAGAAATGTATAATTAACTGTAATTTCCATCCTTTAAACACTAGCATACATAGTAGCCTACATACAATTTGCCGCTTCAAACTTCGAGGTCTATCATTCAGTCACGAACATGAAGTAATGATCCTTTTTAGGCATAGAGAAGGGTGGAATCAGTTCCAGAAGTTACTCATACGAGGTACTGAGTTAAAGACTATATAGTGCCTTCGCACCAACCCGAGTTTTTTTCGTCTACCTTCCTTATTTTATTACGAAACAAACACTTATGCTATATTGACCTGAGTTGGCACTGTAGGCATATCGCCTCCTGACAAAACGTTTCATTAACTGATGAGTAGGGGAGAGGGGGGATAGTTGGCACACTTTTCACGTTATAATTTTTCACATTTTCCCTGTACATGTTAAGTTGAATATAGCGGCACGTATGGTTAGCAACACTCTTGGGCTACAATCTGACCTACACGAATTTGACGCTATTCGTAAGGAATAGGAGGGAGAGGCTTTTGCCCTAACCTCTGCACGTGTGCCAACCTGCCCCACGCACGGGGTAAGTTGGCATATGGTAAAATACGTGGAAAATCAAGATGCCAATTTTTCAAGGCCAAAACATAACAGATAGTGATTAATATAATGTTTTATGGAACAAACGTGTCAGATAGGGGCGCATCAAAGGGGGGGCTACCAGGCTACAACCCCCCAAACACCCCAAAACTGAAATTTAAAAAACACAGATTTTGTGAATACGATGATATCAAGGGTTTTACGTGATTTACCCTGCAGCCAAATTCAGCCACTGAAATCAGCTGATGACTAGTACATTAGAATTTTGAATAAGAAATTAATAAAATTAAGAAATAATAAGACAGGACACTGTGATTGAGTCATGGAACATATAGTTATATTTGTATGTATATACATGCAGTTGCTGACAGTGTTATGTTATACTTATGACAAGATTTTCATAACACAATTTTTAAAATCAAACACAAATTATATTCAGCCTCAGGGTCAGCCTCCCCCCCCCCCCCCCCCCCACCCCCACATGCATACACCAACCAAAAAAAAGTTGAGAAACAATAGAATTTCGGCCCAAAATTCAATACATTTACCTAAATTGAAAAAGAAAATCAAAAGGAAGGGTAACAGTATGGCACTAGCTTACCACCAGCAACACACGTTTTCATTCTAAATAAAGTATCCCAATCCTATGAGACTGGAAATTTAAGCAAACACAGTTGGCAGAGCCATCAGTCCATTATTCAAGTGACCGCAAATTGCATTCTGTACACTGAATCCACATTTCTCTGTATGCGCCAAGACAGTAGATGTAGGAAGTATCATCGGAGTCGTCTTCGTCTGCGTAGCCTGCATTTTTTTTTTTTTTTTTTTTTCGTTCTGCTCTTGTAAATCTCTCTTTAGATACGTGGCACGCTCCTCTTTCTTATATATTAGGCCCAGTTCTTCTCTCATTTGCTCCGAGCCTTCTGTTGTACTGGTGTCAAAGCATTTTTGACAGAGGTATCAGCCAAAATGACAGTTATTTTCTTGTTCTTGTTTACATTCTTGCTCTTTTTGCGTACGGTTTAGGAAGGTTTCGAAAGTCTTCTGGAGTAGCAGGATGTGTTGCAACTTTTGAAGCAGAAGATGATCATTTGGGAGAATCATCAAAATCGCAGGAAGTTCACTGTTGCTACTGGAAGCTGCTGCCTCCATAGGAGGGGCAGCTATATCTGCAACGTAATCTTCCATAAATTCCTCATTTTGAAAGATATCGCCGCTGAACAGGTAAATTTCAGAAAACTGGAAACCTGCTTTGGTATTTGCAGTAAAAAGAAGTCAGGTGCGAAGGTGTGTTGACGACACAAGGATTGTCATATACTGTCACTGTTGTGCCTGTATGGTTAGTTATGCAGGCATCATAAGCTCGGTTCACATACGTCGTAAGCGATCCGTTGACAGACCTGTCAAGAGGCTGGAGTTACGGCTGCAGTGTGGAGGGAGGTTAAGGACAGGCACGCCATTCAGCTTGTAGTAGTCTATTGCCCGTATGGCCAAAAGTGAATCATAGTTGTCTAGCAACAGAACTACTGATCTGTCTTTAGAAGGCTTAGCATATGCCGCGAAATGTTCTACATATCTTACAAAATGCTCCTCCGTCATCTACCCAGAGCGATGGACGGTGTGCTCAATGACAGTGTTAGTGAGGTTCTTTTACCTCACCCTGCCTTACCCTTTTGCAGTATCTTGCCCAAATACGAAAATAAATCTGAAATCCTTCACCGCTTTCCTTGTTGACCGTCCAAGTTTTCGCGGAGCTCTCACAGCTTGTAGCAATAATCCAGACGTGTGTTGCTCCTATATGACCTCTTCTTGCAAGTACGCATTATTTAGCTTCTTAAACCGGACAGAAAAAATCACACTGCTAAACAATTAACCAATGAGATTCTGATCGACAGCGGGGCAAGTTGACACAGTGAGCTAACATGCCCCACGTTGAGTGTGCCGACCTGCCCCGTCGCCACCTTCTTATGTTTTAGAGTGTATCATCCTCAAACAAAATGGAAGTCTACAATTCTCTCTAGCTCCAATGTTAACCAAAAGGAGGTAACATTCATGGGTGGCACAATGTCACATGTAGCTGTAACCAAACTTCAAACACAAAACATTTTATAAAGCGATAAAAAATTACTTCCTGCGGTGTACAAAATAAAACACTACACCACACTTCAGTCATAGCTCACAAAGCGCTGACGCTTGCTGACCGCTCTCAGGAGAAGTCATTGAACAGTACAAATTGACAGGTGCTGCTATCCTGCGCCACCTTTGGGAGTTATGGCCATTTTGCCAACTTACCCCTGTAGCCAACTAGCCCCCCTCTCCCCTACTTACAGAACTTGGTACGAGCATCATACAATTACGGGCCACTCAACCCCTGCGATTTTTATTTACCTATCATGAAAATCGTGGCCGATCTCAGTGGCCGCGTCGTCTAAGACGTGGGTCTGCGGCCGTTCGCTTGCTGGGATTGCGGGTTCGAATCCCGCCGGGGGCATGGATGTCCCTCCCTTGTGAGTTTTGTATGTTTTCAGGTAGAGGTCTCTGCTTCGGGCTGATCATTTGTCCAGAGGAGTCCTACCGAGCGTGGTGTGTCTGAGTGTGATCGTGAAGCCTCGATAATGAGGAGGCCCTGACCCACTGGGGCTGTCGAAACATTGGGGGAAAAAAATCATGAAAATCTTAACGTGAGTTCCTTGAACATTTGCGAGACAGCCATATCATTTATAAAATTTGTGTTAATAATTTTATACAAATACTGAACTTTGGATAGGGTAATTTCGTGTAGATTTTAAAGCAACAACATGCCATCCGTGTAAAATGTAAATTTAGCTTTCAGTTTAATGAGATAATGAATGAGCCTCAAAACTGTGTATGTAAATATATCATGAACATAAATATAAATTACATCTTAACAGCTCCCAGTGCGGGCCTTACAACTGAAGTACGAGTCCAGGCAGGGGCAAAATTTTCCTTTCGTCATTGTGCCCATACCGGCTCTGCGGCCCACCCAGCCGCCTGTTCAGTGGCTCCCTGGTTAAAGGAATCAAACCGTGAAGTTGACTAATGATCTCCTTCCAGTGTCGAGGTTAACCCCATACCTCCACTCCCTCATATGTACTTAATTGAACACATTAACAACCTTAGGACGTATACGACAACGCGACTTTGAAAATTTTTATTCGACAAATTTCGTGTATTTGGAATCTGTCATGTGAAGTTCCACAAAGAAATGGAACGTTAAATTTTACGGGTATTATCTTCTTCATGGTCCAGCAGCCCCTAGTGGACCTAGGCCTCCTCATTTTCGAGGCTTCGCGATCACACTCAGGCACAGCACAATCGCATTCCTCTGGACGAGCGATCAGCCCGACGCAGAGACCTCTACCCGACAACACACAACATTCACAAGAGATAGCCATCCATGCCCCCGGCGGGATTCGAACCCGCAATCCCAGCAAGCGAGCGGCCGCAAACCCACGCCTTAGACCGCGCGGCCACCGGGATCCGCACGATTATTAGTTTACATTTCACCACAGCATTCATACACAGGCTGAACATTTTGAAGAAACACGCGGACTGTAACTTCTTCCCATAATCTCGTTTTCCACCGGGACTAGTTCTTACATTGGAATTCACCGAAACAAGATACCGGCCTTGAGACTGACAATTGTTCTACTTGATGAATATACGAGTAGAAATTATTTCACTATTGACCAACTTAAGTAGTAAGGTCAGATCGTAAGGTTGCTGAGCCGAAATAGCTCAGACAGTATAGTTGCTAGGCTACGAGGTGGACGTCTGGAAAATCTTCCTTCGATTCGCGCCAGAGCCGAAGCGAATTTCCTCTCTTCGAAGTGTCTAGACCGGCTCTGGGGCTCACCCGCCTTCCTATTTAATGACTATTGGTGGTTTTTCTCCCATGGGTAAGGCGGCCGATGTGCGAAGCAGACAGCTCACCTCATCCAGACCGAGGCTAATACTGAGTGGAGCTATACCTCCACTCCCTCTACGCTTCATACAGACAGTGTCAATTTTACCTTTACTTTTACCTTTACCTAAGGCTGCTACCGAACCGTCGACTAATATGTAATCAAGACAATATTTAACCAGTCTAAGACAGCGACAGACTGTGATTCAGACCTCTTGTTTACACACCTCACCTTGAAGACTTGCCGATTTTCTGAAGCTAACGAATACAACGACTTGTGTGTTCACGAAGAATACTTGCAGCCTTTGAGGTCATGGGATATTCTTAATTAGGCTTTTAAGTAGCCTTTTCTATACTATGTCTATTATGTTTAACCTATTAAAGTTAATGTTACCCTGCACTCTCACAATGTTTGCATATTCTTGTCTCATATGAACAAGTATTAAGTACAATTTCTGGTTTCCATAATAAACTGAACGGTAGAGTTGCCAATTTTATAATAGTAATAAATGTCATTAAAATGGCCAGGTGCAAACTGTATGTATGGGTAATCTAGGCCTCCAGATTTTATCCCCGTTCAGCTTCATACATTTAGGTCTGTAAATCATTTACTTTACACTGCCAAATCTTGGACTCTTAATGCCGCTTGCTTAAATGCAGTGAATTGTCACTTCACTGGTGTAAATGGGACCGAATGATAAGGCAGTTCATCAAAATTTGGTTAATCCGGAGAAATAAGACCCTGAATAAATCAAAAGAAAAACCAGTACAGCATAAAATGAAACCGCATCACTAGGAATGACACATGCATCATGCAACATAAATGTTTAAATGCCTGCAAGTAAATAACTTTCGTCTGTTTTTATTTGTTGAGAGTTAAGCCGTACAGCCGGATTACTGAACTTCGTTTAAACAGAGTACACTGCATCAAATAAAGTTACGAAGTCATTTATCACGTCTCTTGTATTTTTTTTTCTAATTACTTTAATTTTTTCCTTAAAGTCGTATCTTCGCTGATGCCTTTTGAACCGTGATGTTTATATTTCAAAACTTCAAATATCCCGAGACGGGAGTCAAACTCGAATCAAGCGACCCTACGTAGCCTTCAGAATGCTGTCCTTTGATGGCTACATACTTGCGGTAATGTTCATACGGTTGTTTAGAACACGTCTGGTGGCCACCAACTGCAGCAACACAAACGTCGGCGCTCCATGAAACAGTGCAGCTTTCATTCTGCCGGTCCATCATCCACAGCACTGTCACAGCGGGGGAAGAAAAGTGCTGGGGTGATGCTTAGCGAGACGCTGCTGCACAAGCATTCAGGAAAACAAAATATTTGTCACGACAGCCGGCCTCAAGACCGAGATTTTTTTTTTATATTAATTCCTGGGGTTTTCCCCTTTGATCCATTTGTACTGTTGAAGTCCTTTTTGTCCTGCATGTCACCTTATGTTTCATGCTATCGTCCATACATCTAACACAACACAAACATCCATGCCCCCTGTGGGATTTTTTTTTTTTTTAATTCCTGGGTTTTCCCTTTTGATCCATTTGTACTGTTAAAGTCCTTTTTGTCCTGCATGTCACCTTATGTTTCATGCTATCGTCCATACATCTAACACAACACAAACATCCATGCCCCCGGTGGGATTCGAACCCACGATCCTAGTAAGCGAGCGGCCGAAGACCCACGCCTTAGACCGCACGGCCACTGGGATCGGCAATTCGAACCTGAACCCTCCAGAATACCATACAGACGCCCTAACCCTTAGACCGGGCGGTTAGGTAAAGGTGTAAGTTACAGTAAAACATAGTTGTGCCTGTGTATGCCATGAAGGCATATTGCGGAGCGTAGGTATAACTCCACAAATTACACTTCAGCGCTCCAGCCGCTTTACTTCTGAGGAAAGAACGCCACGTACCTATTGAATAAGAGGCCCCATAGCCGATCTGGACACTTTGGAGTACAAAAGAATCTCTGATTTGCGCATGCCGGGAAGCCAATTACGATTCATCGGGCGTTTAGCCAGTAGTCCAGTAACTACAAAGACTATGCTGTTATGGTATAAGTTACACTCTAATAATTTTCTTAACAACTTAATTGTTTAAGAATCAAGTCAATCACTAATTGGCGTCAAGGTTATGCTCTGTTAATGGCCAGAATTGTGAAATTCAGTTTTATTACAGCATTACTTTGAAAAGACTAGACACCTAAAGAAACGGCAAAAAGGTGCTTTCAGTATCTTCCAAAGTCTGAGCAGCAGAAATACGATTTGAAACACATGCGTATGGCTTTCAGGTCAGCGAACTAGGTTCTAAGATCGAAAGGTTTCATGAATATCTGCAAAGACCCGACAATTGAACCAGTGGTTGTGGATGGGAACAAAATCTATCATCGAAAGGTCAAAGTTCATTATGTTGCTGCTGGAATAGCCTTAACATTCACTGTCTGTAGGATGAATAATGAAGACCCAGGCAAATGATGACCTTTCGCAAGTAGGCTATTTAACAACTGCTCAAAACGCATCACAAGTACGATACGTACGTACAATATCTTCTAAACGTAGACGCCTATACTCTATAGACTACATAATATCCGAAACGTCAGAATAGTAGGCTACCAAAAATTAGGCACAACTAATTCCTTCCGTATTCTTTCCAATTCATCTTTCCCTAATCATCCCACCTTCACTGCTAAGTGGTCCAGCGCCTTTAAATAAATGATTTTCTGCCCACAGTTTCCGCATTTCTTGACCGATTTGCCTTCAAGTAAATGAATTCTGCAAACATTTTCCGCATTTCTTGACCTATTTGTGTCCCATTCGGAATTCGATATCTGCACTTGATGATGTAAAGCTTACGAGGTTCACAAAAATCCGCGCCGTAAACTACACACGTTACCTAAGGTCCTAAATGAATTTCCACATCTAATAAGCGGTTTAGGTGAAATTCCTACGAGAAATATACACGTAATGCTGTTAGTTTCGAGTTTCATGAAACTACGTACAGTGAAAGAGTACTTTACGCCAGGACGTAAACACGTGTTTGTTCACGTGCTCTGTAGTTTTCGTCCGACTTGGATAAACGTCGTTACACGTGTAAATGATGTACACGTGATGCTGTTGAACAAGCGTGTACTCTGCACACACCGTCAGTGTGAATGTAACACTGTGCCCGACGGCGTTAACTGCATTCCCATCGGCGCTTTACACGTTTTAAGGTATGAAAAATAACTGCTGTTCATTTTGCTAACAATACGAAGCACCTAAACAATGCAATAGTACAATATATTGTGTTTGCTATTGTTGTAGTATCTGGTAATTAGGACAGTGGCGGAGGTACACGAGTGACAATAAGAACTAGTACATGGATATCCACCCATAAACTGCGAGTTTCATGAAAACGCGTGTAGTAAAAGCCGCACTTTACTTAACGACCTAAATGTATTTATACGTGTAATTTCCACATTTCTTCCCTTCGTAAGGTGATAATCGGTACCGAAGAGTGACACATAAAATGTTAAGAACTTATGAGTTTGATGGAAATCCGTGCAACGAAAACCTTATTTTATTGAACAGCATAAGTGAATTTCTACCCGTAATTTCCATAATTCGTAACCGATTTTTGTGAAATTCGGTAGTGGATATTCATATGTGATGCCGTTTAGGAACTATGAGCTTTATTTCGATCGTGACAGCATCACTTGACTTGTTAGCATAAACGAATTTCTGACCATAGATTCAGCATTTCTTGACTGGCGAGGTTGAAATTCTTTGCAACGTATCTATAAGTAATGCTGGTAAGCAGTTATGAGTTTCAGACTTATCGACGCTGTAAAAGCTGTAGTTTCGTGAATGGCGAAAATGAATTTGATTTTATTTTCTCCAAAATTTTTGTCCGACTTGGGGAGTGTTGGTACAGAAGTTTACAAATAAAACCGATGAACACTTATGATATTCGAAATGTAATTTCAATAAATGTTAAGCATTATCTGGGGGAAGAAACGAATATCTATCCATACTTCCTGTTTTCCCTGCGGAAAAAGAGTGTTTTGTGATAACTACCCGAAGCACCAGTGGTGTAGCTAGAGGTGTGGGTGAAAGATGCGGCCGCCCGGGTCGACAGACTGCAGGGGGTGACAAAAATTAATTTTTCAAGTGAACGAATTTGATTTTCTGCTTCCAATGTACTTCAACATATTCAGCAAAATACAAAGTAATTCAACGCAAGATTTTTATTGTTTAAATTTATAAATTACTTTAAGGACGGCCATTGTGATTACTCGCCCCTGACTCCAAAAATCCAGTTGAGTATGTAGCATAATATGAGGAAACGACTGGTGAATAATAAATTAAAAGAGTTATGGGAAAAGTCAGGCCTACCTTTACGTACCACGTACGTAGATATTATTCCGCAGGGACTAAACAAACAACAAAGGCAACTGTCAGGATAACCCCACTTAAACCCAGACCTTCTAGAATATGAAGCGGGAAATAATATGCACTCGACCGCGACTGTCAGTTTCGGATCGTAGTAAAATATTACCTAATACAGTCTTCCGCTATCTGTGTGCAGAATTTTAATGTACAAAGGACATAGAGGACCATAAGACGGAAAGTTATAAAAACGTGAAAAACGGAATATAAGAAGAACAAAAGATGAAAGAGATACAAAAATAATGAATGATGAAGAAGATGATAGAGTGGAGTAAAGAAACATATTAGGAAATGTAAGCACGTCGCAACATTTCTTGCGCGTCACCCACTTAACTACACCTACCTCGGAAACCACGTTACTTCCTGAGAAGAGTAGTCTACATCGTTTGCTCGAAATATATGTGGCTCGCATAAATGCTGAGTTCATGTCGGCACTGATCAATGTTGTTATCAAAATTAACATGTCGACATGTTTCGGTAAAATTCTCAAATACTAAATTTCGTGCAAATCCTTTAAACGGGTCTCCAGCTCGTATTGTACACAGACACAGCGCTATAGAAAGATGTAGCGAAGCTAATAGACACATTTCTATAACCTTTCACTGCGAATGCGCTAAAAGAGAGTAAATTTAAATTAAGCTAAAGTTACATAATACGGCAAATAGTTAACAATTCTATATATAGGATTACATTCGGTTCGGATCGCTTACAGGCAAATAAAGCCATCATGACTGGTAGAATTACAAGCAGGAAGGGAAGACTCACACAGCTATGACCCCTCTCTCTTTCCATGCCATCTTCAACTCCGTCTGACAGAAATTGCTAAATGTCGCGCTAGGCGGAAGTTAAAAGCAGTGCTCCCATCATTTTGGCATATTACCTCATCTGTGCAGCAAAACTCACAACGCTAGTAATAGAACTATTCAATGATGCTCAATTATCAACGGTTACAATGCAAAACTTCGCTAATGCTTCTGACTTGTATTTTTAAGGCACCCAGTTCGAACTTCGACAAGGATAACGGCTACCTTGATTGAGGTCCTTTGTGACTGCCCTCAGTTCTCCAGGCAAAAGAGGTAACAGCAGGCCACGAACGCCTCCTTCCACATCCTTTCCAGTTCATTAAGCTGTACTCATTTTATGATTCGGTGCTACACAGACAGGGCTACAGACAGAACCATTAAACAAATAAATAAACAAACTTACGTAAAAGTAGAAATGGACCAAAACTGCCTCTTCTAAGACTAAATGAACTGGTCCTTCCATCGTGACCTAAGACGACCTACTTCTCGTTTTGCTATATACGAGGTCTGTCCAAAAAGTATCCGACCTTGGGCCGGGAAAAAAAAGTTCTGTATCTGGGTGGTTACAATACCTAATCCCCTTCAAAGTAGGCCCCTTGTGACTCCACACACTTAGCCCAGCGGTCCTTCCATCGCTGGAAGCAATTCTGGAAGGCTTGTTTTGGAATGGTGTGCAGCTGCGCCGTCGCGTTCTGTACGATGTCCTCGCGGCTGTCAAAACGGGAGCCTTTTAGCGGTGTCTTCAATCTCGGGAACAGCCAGAAATCACAAGGAGCCATGTCAGGAGAGTAGGGAGCCTGGCGAACCTGCGGAATGCCGTGCTTAGCCAGGAAACCCTGGATCAGGTGTGATGAATGAGCTGGGCCATTGTCATGATGCAGCTGCCAGTTGCGTGCGTCCCACAGCTCCGGTCTCTTGCGCCGAACTGCATCACGAAGATGACGGAGGACTTCTTGGTAGTACTCCTTATTAACAGTTTGGCCTAGTGGTGCGTACTCATGATGCACAACACCCCGGTAATCGAAGAAAACAGTCAGTATCACCTTCACATTGCTCCGAACGTGTCGTGCTTTTTTGGGCCTCGGGGATGTTGGATGCTTCCATTGTGACGACTGGACCTTGGTTTCCGGGTCATATCCGTACACCCACGACTCGTCACCAGTGATCACAGTCTTCAGGAACTCAGGATCCCTGTTGGCGCACTCCAGCATGTCCTGCGCGACCTCAAGGCGGAGTTGTTGCTGCTCCGGCGAAAGCAGCTTGGGCACAAATTTTGCCACCACTCTTCGCATGCCCACATCCTCAGTTAAAATCGTGTTTGCGGAACCTCTGCTGATCCCAACCTCATCAGCAATTTCCCGGACGGTCAAACGACGGTCCTCCATGATCAATGTCCGCACTTTGTCAATGACATCAGCATTTCGGCTCGTTGACGGTCTCCCGGAACGCTGGTCACTGTCCGCCGACATGCGGCCATCTTTAAAGCGGTTGAACCACTCTTTAATTTGAGTGACCCCCATTGCATCATCACCGAAAGCCTGCTGAATTTTGCGGATTGTTTCCGCTTGGGTATCCCCAAGTCTCTGACAAAACTTGACGCAGTATCGCAGCTCCAAACATTCTGTCATCTTGAGCGAAACGAGAATGCGACGAACACGTGTTACACCACTTCGCTATCTGGCAGCGACAGACGCATCCGGCGGTGTTGCGAGGCAGCAAAAAATCACGCATGCGCATGAAAGTCCCTTCTACCACTACGCTCAGTTTCCCCACCCTTTCGCCATTACTTACCGCGGGAAAAAATATAGTCGGATACTTTTTGGACAGCCCTCGTAGATGTAAGGACATGTTTGTCAAGTTCTTCCTGGGTCATCGCTATTAAAGGCAATAATAATAATAAGCAGAAAAAATAATGAAACAACCATAACGGCAATGACACCCACAACGTTAACAATATCTTTACCAAAATTAGTGATGATGATGGTAAGTTATTAACATACATGACAACAGAACGAAAACCAAAAACCATTGCAGGAATACTACGAAAAACGAGAAAAACAGAAACAACAAGTCGTGGAATATGTATATACAAATCATAATAAAACTGTGTAGTTGTTAAACTGCAGTAGGTAGTAGAGATAACATTTAAAATGCGATAACTTTATACCAAAGGCGTCTGAACTACTGAATAAGTTACATATCAAGAGTGAAACACGATCTTTGCTGAATGTGTCAATTATGTCACATAAAAACATCAGATAAGTTTTCGGTATTATAGTTAGATGTGTTATACTTTAAAGCTTTGAATAAAGGCAACGGACTTAGGACTGAATGGTAGCAATCGTTCTCGAAATTCATCTATTTTTAATTTTTTTCGAGATTGCAACTTTGATTTCAGCGCTTTCAAATGATTTATTATCGATATTTATTTTGCGATTTTGTCCTTCGTTCTGTTGATGGGATATGCAAATACAAACTTAGTTTCCTCAGCATTTACTTCTAGACTGACCTCAATGCTAAAGACTATTAAAGCTTCTGTGTTTTTCTTTGTTTTAGACCAATAAATTAATATCTTCAGCATTTAAGCGGCGCTCATATGTCTGCTTATTCAATACTTTAGCAGCTACCCTCCATATCTGGAGGACGTCTCCTCCATCCGCAACCTCAGGACGCACCATGACGTAGTGACAGTCTCATGTAAGGGAAGTTATACTATACTGCTCTATAACACGAAAGGAATTTTGGGTTAAAAGGCAACAGTAGTAGGAATAATACATATTAGGCCTATATTATTGCCATTGCTAATTACGTCCTTTGTGTTTTATGGGAATATACTTTTATGTTAATCATATCACTGGCCCCACTTAATTTCTGCACCAACGGTGGCGTTTTTAAAAAAAAAAAAAAACCCTGTATGAACGTGATGTCACATGATTGACCTCCTTAGTTTCTAATTTCCTGGCATCAGTAATGCAAATCTGACGGCCGTCCGAACATCTAACAGTAAGATGGTAAGGCACCAGCGGTCTGAAATTTCGAGTACTTTCTGAAAACACGTAAACAGCAGGTTTTGTATACTATTAAACAACAGGACTGAGCCACAGCGAAACTTTTATATTTCCATTTACGGATATAACTCATGAGCCACTGTAACTGTGTATGGGAAGAGGTCATACAGAAGGTAAGCATTCTGTATAAAGTGTTTTATTCCGTAACAGTGAAAACACGGCGATGGTACATAACTCTGAATTATACCTGAGAACTGAAACGCACCAAGCATGTGGAAAGAAAAGGACCCGAACATCAGTCATTTTGAATGCACATAAGTATACAAAATATATTTCCAGCATTATAAGCCCATGTTCATGAGCGGCATTCATCGTGCAATATATGCCTATGCCTTACCAGTCAATAAGTTCTAAAATACATAAAATATGACGCAAGGAAAAAATATAATTTCTCATCAATACCAAAGCGGGTTCCTAATATCATATTGTACTTTCACATCTGTTTACAAAAATTAGCTCAGCAACGCAATCGCCGCAGCAGTCACTGCCCGTTGCTTTCTGTTCTACGTAACTCTTCAGAAGTTACTGTCAAAAGTAACTGCCATGTCTCGTTAGTGTTAAAGAAGCTTATATCGAACACCCCTCACCGGTCAATCCAGACAACCCTTGAACAATTAATTTTGGAATTACTGATCTGTAATCTAGCTCTTACGTCTTTCGTATTTTCACTTTGTTCGCTTTGACTGTTTTAATCGTGCTGGCACAGAAGTTATTCTTCCGCTTGTTATTTCCAATAGAAGGTTTCTTGCAGAAAGTATGGTAAATACCAATGGCACTACGCATCATGTGTAGACCTAATTCATTTATACACAGAAACAGTCTATGGTAATTAAATTTATCATATTATACCTTCAAGATAAACATCAAAAGAAGCCAAACTGCGACATATTTACAATTAATATAAAATAAAAAGTTGTCTTAATACAGGGTCATTATTCTACCTAATGACACCATTGGTCACATCCTGTTATTACAGTTATGTTATACACACACGCCCACTCACCGGCACGCTGACGCATTTCTAAAGCGAGTCTACTGTGTTGTCCGCTGGACTTACCACGAAGATGTTTATGTAGTGGCCTGTGAGGAAATAGGGATATGCTCTTGACCGCTCAGCTTGACACTACGCGGACAGGAAGGCAACAAATCAGAATAATCGTACGTATGCTTGAGCATTACATGTGGCTATTTTTCGGTATGAAAATAAGTTCCGTTGTTTTATTTTGCTATATTATTTTCCCGGCCCCTTCAGATTTGCGTCTGCTTATTTCAAGACAACAAGTTTCCGTGGCCAAAGGTTTGGGAAAGGTTGCTTTAGTAACTCGCCAGACTTGATCCCCGGATCTTCCGCTGCCTCGGTACAGCATCAATGCAGCTTCGCCTATTTCCAGGCTATTCAGAATGTTTCGTCTAATTTTCTATCTTCAGAATCCATAGAATTAGAAATAAGTTTAATGCCCCTTACATTCATATCATTATTTCAAATATGGTCACTTTTCATTCCAGGCTGTTCCGCTTTCCTTTCCATCCTATTTCCCCTTCTACAGTCGCCTAACCATTCTGTTCGCACGATAACCTTCGTTAGAGACAAAGGAGATTGGGCTAGCTGACAGCAGCCAGTGGCATGAAGGGAATACACAGTCCGATGAAGGGAATACACAGTTCGATGAAGGGCATACACAGTCCGCACAGAGTAGATCTGCGCCATCCCCACTATTATCGCGCGTTCTTTCCGTGGTCTCAATATAGCAGGTGCATTAAACATTAACTGGAGTCTCTTTGTGTCACAATTCTTATGTAAAAACAACAGCCTGCAGACAAACTTAAAACGGAAGAAAGAAATTTCAGATGATAGCTCTGTTGAAAAACTTTCACCACCACGACGACTGACGCACGTTTAGCAGTTGAAGCCCACTGACACTGAAGACAGAGCGAGAGACGTGACGCAACAAACAATCTGCTTCTGGTTCCCATCACGATGTGATTCAGTTACAGACTTCGTCACGAATAAGCGGCAGGCCCACCAAAGCTAATACACACTTGATACAATGACGTTCCTATTGACTTTTGCTATTATAATGTACAGAATGGCAACAGTGCAACCCTTGCAAGCACACACCTAACTGCGTCAGTGTGGCTACAAACTTGTGAGTTTAGATTAATCAAGGCACTACGTACTTCAATGCAAGATTATAAAAAGTTGTCAGAAGGAAACAATTAAGCCAATACTGCAGGGAATAAAAACAATGCAGGATTCACTCACGAAAGACTTTGATGCCCTGGAGAGACGAATTTAAAGAAATCGTTACCACCTAGCAGACTGGCAAATCATACACAAAACGTCAGTTTCTATCTCAGACAGAACACTGTCCGATCTCATCATAATGACAAATTGGTAAATCATTTTAGGGAATTTTCTAGGATATGCAGAAAATTATCAAATTATGCAGTGGTGTGCTGGATCAAACAGATTTCAGATCGTGGGCATTCTAAATATGTACATTTGCGTGTGCGTGTGAGTGTGTATGTGGTACTGTCGTGGATGGATGGAATGCGTGACCGGCAGTCTGCAAGCTTCCTTCGTTGTTACTAAGTACACGGTGAAAGGGATAGATATTCAAAACACTTTCGTCCAAGGACCAACAGATGGCACCAACAGGAGATATGAGAAAGTAACTACATTGCTGACTTACATGTAATTCACGCATGCTCGGACTCTTTTTTTATTTAAAGCAACGATGCGTGCATATGTGTGAAAAAGAATTGGTGACGGCTCAGGGATTTCCTGCGTAAAGCTGGAGACCTAGTGGCATGAAAGACGCCTCGGTTACGATGTCTCTTTAAGCAGAGAAACTGCAGTGAAATTTCTGAAAATCGTAACCGAACCCCCCCTGCTACACGCTGTACAGTGCAAAAGGTAACAAAACTCAGTTGTCCACAGAAGCACAGGTAGGGAGGAGGTAAAGCTCCACTCATTCTTTCCCTCGCACTAGATAGGGATCAGTGGTCAGCTTTATACCCGGCTGCTTTATTCCCAGGGAAAGAACTCCCGGTACCCATTGAATAGAGGACGAGATGGCCCCAGATCTGGTCTGGACGTTCTAGTGGAGGGAAAAAATTTTTTTTTCAGCTGGCAGGAATCCAGTCGCAGTTCGTCCGTCGTCCAGCCCGTAGTCTACTCACTGTACAGACAGATATCAAAGCGCCCAGTAAAATGAGACTATAATAACATTTTTAAAAACTCGTTGCTGTTAACGCGACATAACATGCTTGTTTACAATATGGTATGGATTTAGAACGCGGTATTAAAAAGGTGAAGTTTTCCCTCTGCACGCCATGAAGACACTAGATGCAGATGAGTGGTTAACTTCACGCCCCGGCCGCTTTATCCCCGGGAAAGAACCTGGTACCCAATGAATAGGAGGCTGGATCTGAAAGTTTTGAAGAGAAAAATCTCTTGCCCCTACTGAGATTCGAAACCCGGACTGTCCATCCCGTAGGCGTAGTCGCCACACCGACTACGCTACTCTGGTTCTTCACTTATGTGGTATTAAATTCGCCACAATTAGCTTTTACTACACTTACGAAATTTTAATTTATGCAAGCGAAAAAATGAAATAATTTCAGTTTTCAGACATATCGGATGTCACGATTGACCGAAAACCTAACAGTGAATGGAAAAGAAAGTAACTAATTATAACGTACAGCAGTAGGCACGAGTTTTACAATTGCATGAATTGATTAAAACAATAACTGTTACCATTCAGTTCAGAATCTTTTGTCTTCTAGATAAGAAGCTAGCTCCATGATTGGTACTCTTCAATAATATTGCTAGGATGGTGGATCAAGTACTACGCAATAGCCGGACACACAGAGATCATGGAAGAGAAGAGGGGTACCTAAAGCATTTTATTCGGAAATCATGAAGACGCAGAATGGAGGATAATATTAAAAGAGTTTCCTAGAAGAACTGATTAAGTCTACTTGCCTACTGTATAAATGTTCGTCAATAGTAGTCCGTGACTTCATTTGTGTTACTTAAAGAAACTCCAGCGACTGGAACGTCCCTACGTCAAACACCACTCGTCTGAACAAGAGTTCAGAAAACGCCTGCAGTGAAAGAACCAAAAGTATGATTCTGAGGTGTGATGCCATCACAGCACGGTGCGCTATTGTATGCAAATTGTAGTCTGGGATCTGGAGTACCGCAGGGGGCAGGCAGCTCATCTATCCAATGTGTTAGTTACAAGCAGGCTACTTGAACCGCAGCCAATGACCCGGTTAATTGTTCACGTCCTGCGTTTCACCTGTCCGTTCCAAGACAACTCTCCCATAATGAGAAGATCATGTGTACTTCATGACTTCCAGCCATACCGAAAAACATCTCTACGGCATATCGAATGATTCTGTCGATCTATAGATGAATGAACGGAAGTGTTCAGATTTAACGGAGTGAGGCATTTATTGGTTTAGATAACCACATACAACAGCCAAAACGAGTGGAAAATAAATTCAGTGAGGGAACATCGATATCTGCTGAATAAATTCGATAAGGCTATTTTCTTACTCTCTATAAGAGATTTCATGAATGAATAACACAGGTACCTGAAAAAGATAGTGGCCATCTGACGATCTGTGAAGGCAATATGTTTGTATGAATGTTTTGTGTAGAACTCTACGCGTAAAGGGACAGCTGCCCATATGTGTGTGTTTGTATATATATATATACACAGGGCCGGCCTTAGGCCGATTGGACTGATTTGACGCAATCGGGCTCGGCGCTTACGCGGGCCCTGCGCTCAAGCGCGAAATTAAATAAACAACATGTTTGACTGATTGTGTCATTAAAAGTAAATAAAAATTATAAAAATGGACCATTTTCATCCTACGTTACTAAAATGTTAGTCTTTTTTTTTTTGCTCTGCACAATAACTTTTAGGGGCCCGCATCAAGGATCGCAATCGGGCCCCGCGTTTGCTAAGGCCGGCACTGTATACATAATACCTACAGGGGCAACAGATTAGCATCCAGGCTTATTCTAGGGCCCACCCAGCCTCCTTTTCAATGGACAAAACGCTCGGGCGTGAGGCTGACCACTCACCTCCACCTAGTGTCGAAGTTAGAAATGGGTGGAGCTATACATCCATTCTCCCATATACTTTCATGGCTTGCAGAAGGACTGTGCAGTACCTTACCCCCCATATAAATAAACAGGAAAGTAAAATTAAAAGCATAATGTGAGAGAAAGAAGATAACAAATTTCAACGTCGCATAGTATGATCTTAAATTTCTTTCTTACACAAAAACTTATTCTCGAAATTAAATCACAAGTGCGTTCATGGTCTACACTTACATGAATAAGTTACATTAACGAATAATACTATTCAGAAAGGGTAAAACGGCGAGGTTGATGTGAAGTGGGCAGGCCCTTCAGTGTTCATACAATGCGAGCTACGGTATGGAAACGTTCAATAAACACACAACTCAGTGTTTCTGCCTGCGCCCTCTCCAGTTGCAACGACCTTTCAGGAAACCGGTCATGAAGCGCACGGGTCGCTTGCTGAATACCTGGCCAGCTATTTAAGCGGCGTGACGTCAACTTGCAATTCGGTCCTTACAGCTTCTATGTTCTTCAGGTTAGGTATTCTTGCGCCATATTGAAATACAGTACTGAAACGAAGTAATTCTTTTCGGGCTATTTTACATCGTTGTCAGTAACTCTGATTTCATAGTGTTCAATATTGGGATGACTCATGAATAACGAACTGAAAGGGGTTTGTAAGGAACCGCTCCTACCTGATAGAGACAATATTCCGGCATTTGCCCGCAGGGACTGAGGAAAACCACGTAAACCCTGTCAGGAGAGCGGACGACCAGACCAATATTCGAAAAAGGTATCTCCCGAATACACATCCATAGCCTTACCCCTATACCACCCGTTTCGGTAAAAACAATTTGGAAAAACTATTATATTATACGAGAGGAAGTGCAGTCTTAAATTAATGTCAATAAAGAAAGTACAGTCGAACCCGGTTATAACGACATCGGTTTATGGGACACCTCGTCTATAACGTCAGATTTTCTGTGGCACCAATTAATTCCTCACTGTTAACCATAACATTATAGTCCCCGGTTATAAGAACACTCGTTTATAACGATTGCTCGAGTCTCATGTTATACAGATTGTTCTGCGAAAGGTGTGCCAACGTTCCGCATGCTATTATAAGTCAATCTGAGTAACAAATGCTATATCACCGTGTTTCCGACTATCAACCGCTACATTGCTATGAGCATTTTAATGTACTAAAAATTTTGCAATTCACGTTTTATCACACTGTACAATACGGAAAAAAAAGTTATGTGATAGATAATATTACAAAAGGCAGATATCAATTAAGAATTTCTTGTAATAAGATTCCCCTGCGTGTATACCGTAATGAAATGTGCTGCGCACGCTTGTGGTGATATAGAATTTTTTACTCCGAAAGACTCGTACAGTACTGTAACATCCTGTAGTTTGTCACGTTTCGCGGAACACTGTGTACTGACGAAGTACGTGCACTCGTCATAGCACTGAACGGTATGGCCAGCGAGTGGCTATGGACATGGTCTATTTTATGGTAAATATCAACACGTGCCTGAAGTGACTGAGAAAACCACGATAATCACAAGTCAGTATATCCCGTTCTTCGACCGAAATTCAAACAGGATACCTCCCGAGCATTAGACTACAGCTTTGCCAATGCGTCCGGTGACACTGAAGAAATGTCACCATGCTCAGTAAGGCTCATGCTACTTATTTTGCGAGTGTAACAGTTTTACCACACAAGCAACACATTACAGAGAATAATTTGTTTACTTCTGGAATACTTCACCGATGTAGACTGCCATATGATTAGACTTGATACGTCCAGTAGCGTAGCTATGAGTTTAGGCGCCTGGGGCGATAATCACAATGGCCACCCTTAACACAGTTATGAACTTAAAAAATCAATGAGTCATTGAACTTCGTTTTAGTTGGTTCCATAATTTAAATTTTTTATCTGCAGAATATCAGCTTTTTAAATTAAAATATTCGTTTTGCTGTCCCTTGAACTCTGCCACCCAGGGCGGCCGCAACATTCGCCCACCAACACACCCCCCCCCCCCCCCACCAACTACACCCGCGGGTAATTCATATCACAACCTTGCCTTCTAGTCGGAACACACTCGCCAGATACTTTGAACAAAATGCTGACTAAAAGAATAAATAAGTCTACAGTACATGATTCACGCCATACCATTCTGGGTCCATTAACGACAATGTCTCTCAATCGAAGAACCGCAAATCACTGCTTGTTCGAAAATTATAGTACATGTTACGTTACGTTACGTTACATATTGATAAACAATGCAGTATTTCGCATCCAGTGACAATTTTAGCTTCTTTATTTAATAAAAGTGCTTACTTCCAGCATTACTTACTTTCTTCCGCCCACCATTTAGCAGTGTTTAATGAGTGCTGACGAAGTCTTTCGCTAGGCTACTCAAAGTGCGGAGGGTATTACAGACTCCAGATATCTGGATGACAAAGTCATTGCTTTCCCTCATGTATTAGGGTAAAATTCGAGTGTGGGTGATTATATAATCTGTGGAAATAAATACACAAATACACATCTTTTTCTTTTTCAGCCTTTACGGACACTTTTACTCCGTTCTTTTCAGATGAACTACTGAAACCATGACCCCCCTAAGCACACCGAAAAAGCAACAGGCATAAAGAAAATTTGAAAATTTAGGGTTTGTGCTTTGTAATGCAATCCGCGCTCTGAAGAAGTATGACAAGAAACACAGTAGTTTCTTTTTATCCAAACACAACGGGATGAACCATCTTAAAATTATGAAGTAAGAACCGTGCAACACGGGACACGATGAGAGGATTGCACATTGTTATTTATACCGTGCATTTTATTACTAAGTTATTATCTAAAAATTTCCAACAATATGCACCAAACAGTTAATGATTTTTTTAAAAGTTATTATAAAATCACTCTACATTCCAACATTATCCGGTGACAGCCACCACCATCATCAGGGAACGTTCATCTTGTAAGCTGGAACACAGCCGTTATAAAACACTGTTTATCTTGTTACGCACTCGCAGTAAAATCCACTTCACAACATTCGTCAGCTTAAAACTTGGTTAACACTGGATGCTTAGTGGTGTTGAAATTATTGAACACTAACTCATAACACACGGTCATAGTAAGTGGATGTCGTCCAGGATATACAAGGTCTGGCACTGGTTGACACTATGGCAGCCAAATAACTATATTCTGAACTTGTAGTCTCAGTGAAACACGCAATATCAAAATTAGTCCTGTAAAAAATTCAATTCTTTGATTGAATATGTATGAAAACCTAAAGACGTGCTATATATTGTATGCTTATGTGTTGATACTCACTATTTATTAATGTGTGTATGTTTATATGATGCCAACCACGTGCGAACTGGCATGGCCGGGTGTACTGTCGTATTTGATGGGCCATTTACGTAGTGTAGGCGTCTGCGCTAACTGAAAGAGCGCACTGACCTCTTCTGTATTTTGTTCCTCCACAAGTTGTCCCTTCATCTAGTGTTCCTGTACATAATAATTCTCCCAACTACATTTTACCTTTCTCACAGGGTTTCATGAGATCCATAGTGGAGTTTATGGGACCATAATCCTGCCGGTTATTCAAAAAAATATATATGTATATGTATATGATATGTTCGTTAAAACGAGCTCTTAGGCATCTACCCGTCTGTCCCTTATGTGACTTCTTACAAGTATGGCAAATTAACTTGTAAACTCCTGAGTTCTCACATTGGTCCTCGTGTTGTTTCTTGTTCAATAGTCTAAAAACAGCGTTATTGGATCTGAATGCTACCTGCAAACCTGCATTCCTAAATAAGTTGGTTACTTTTGTGATTGCAGGGCTATAATAGGTAAATGTGATCCATTTCTTAGTTTGTGTAGTGTCTGTGATATTTATGTGTATCCCTCGCTTACGTGTAATGTCCTCGTGTAATCGTTGTAGTTATTTGGCTGCCATAGTGCCAACCGCTGCCAGAACTTTTACATCCTGGACGACATCCACTTACTATGACCGTGTGTTGTGTGTTAGTGTTCAGTAATTTCAACACCACTACGCATCCGTGTTTTCCAAGTTTTTACGTTCATGAATGTCGTGAAGTGGATTTTACTGCTTGTGCGTAACAAGATAAACAGTGTTTTTTTTTTCAAAAAAGGAGAGAGCTTTATTACTACTTTCATTACATACATAACATGACAAAGAACTGTAGGTAAGCTGTGCCATATACCAGCTTCTGTACTTCACACAATCTTCGGGAACTCCTCCCTGTCCGCACATGTGGCCATGACATCAAAGCATAGTAAGAGTAGTGAAAATTTATGAACAGCTGAAAAAACACTACCTATCGAGCTGCTCTACTTAGAGCAATCTGTGCTTCGGACGTTTATGCTTGTATCGTTTATACATATGAATCAAATCTAGGAGAGTATATTGTCCGATGGCCCCGATGAGGGGATTTGGATGCAAGTGGCAGTTTGAATAGAACCGGCTTGCTAATCGTCGGACGTATGCCTGGATAGATTCGACACCCAAGGCAGTGCGAAGGCGGAGTATGGGCGTATATCGCGGAGAGGATGAAATGACCCGCAGACATTTGTTTTGCACAATTTCAAGCTGTTGGTACGTCGAGTCACTGATCGAGCACCATACCGGTGCCGCATAAGTCATGGTTGAACGGACAGCTGCCTTATATATATGCAGTTTCGTGGCCACTGCAAGAGTAGAGTCGTTGGCCAGAAGGGGGAAGAGTTGTACTAGGTTTCCAATTGCCTTATGAGCTGCAGTCTTGATGTATGCTGAGTAGTTTAGGGTGGAAGTCAGTCGGAGACCCAAATAGGTTACTTCTGATGACCACGGAATGTCCATTTCATCTAGTTGGATTGGCTTTGGATGTCGCGGCCGTCGTTTAGTGAATAAGATCGCGTCCGTTTTCGAGATGTTGACTTTTAGGCGCCATCGAGAGAAGTAGGAGATGAGACGATCCACTGCGTTGGTGAGACGGCGGGATAGTGTCGGTACGCCAGGATTGGGCGTATATGGCCGTGTCATCGGCGAATAGGGCTAAGTGTATATGGGGGGGGGGGGGGGTCGTGGCAGATCTGCTGTATATATAGTAAAAAGGATCGATGAAAGTACCGCCCCTTGTGGGAGGCCAGCCGGGAGGAGTTTTGTAGAGGAATAACTTCCGGAGACATTTACAGCAAAAAACAGTGTTTTATAACGGCTGTGTTCATCATGACTTTATTGTAAGTTGTATTTCAGAACGTTTTAATTGACCTAATTCGTTTAATGAGTATAGCCTACATGAAACTGAATCATAGGCTTTCTTGTACTTCATAAACAGCTGACGTATTGCTCAGTTGTATTCCTATTTATATCTCAAGTAATTATAACCGCTGAACATCTTTTCAGTAGTTGATGTATTACATTCATATCCACATCGACGATTCCGATAACTTAATCTACAAAGGTAAAGCTAAAGTTCTCCCTACAAGAGGCCATAAATGCCCAGAGGGGGAATAGAGGTATAGCTGTACTCTTTCTTTAACCCCGGCACTAGATGAGGGTGGGTGGTTAACTCCACGTCCCGGCAGCTTTACTCCCGGGAAAGAGACCCGGTACCCATTGTATAGGAGGCTGGGTGGGCCCTAGGGCCGGTCTGGACGGGTGCGGAAAATCTCGCCCCACCGGGATTCGATCCCCGGACCGTCCAGCCCGTAGCGAGTCGCTATACCGACTACGCTATCCCGGCCCAACTTCATCTACATGTGGAGTTAAACGTGACAGAAGAAGTTTTAAAGTTGTTCATTCCGTGTATTTCGGAACAAAGTACTCGTTTATGAAACCAACAAAATGTACAACGTCAAATACATACAAATAGCAGAGACATTACTCCGACATGTTTCGGTAAAAATATGCTATCTTCAGGGAGTACTTGTGCCAAGGTTAAAACCAATTACCAATGGCGAAATAATATTTACAAAGTTTCAGGGCCTGTAGTAAGATCTGCAGTTGATTACCTATTGTGTATAGAAAATACATAGTGCGGTTTAAAATATCATAATTAAAATATAGTTAAAACATTTATTATACAGTAGATATGATTTGTACAGTATAAAATTATTATAATCTTTGTGCTTGGTGGTTACGTTCTTCCAATCTGCGGCAGACCAGAAGAAATTAACCACAATCGGTAAGCATGATCTTTTATTGATGTGCTGATTGCTATCTGTGCTGATTTCTTGCCTGTTAATAAGTTGACCGTTTCCTTTAACGGATCTACGCGATCCAATACGTTGGTTTTATAGCTATCAACAAGCATTAAGAACATAACCTCATAAGTTAGACAACAATTATGGCTATAAGTTAAAACCAACTAATGCACAAGATTATTAACAGAGTAAGCGGAAGGTGAGGGTGTCTCGTTCTTTTATTCACACAGCAGTTGGTAAATTGGTACAACTTGCAATCTTTATGGCTGATTTATGTATACTGTCAATGGAAATAAAGCTTTAATTTAATTTTAAAAAAAAGACGTATTTGTAACCCCTACATACGTTTCGGCATTCAGGTTGCCATCCTCAGGGGGCGTTCATCAACGAATCAGAAGCACCTATGGCATCCAGATATACACACATTTGGCATTACAATTACATTACAATGGAATAATGAGTGCTTCCATTGTAATGCCAAATGTGTGTATATCTGGATGCCATAGATGCTTGTGATTCTTTGATGAACGCCCGCTGAGGATGGCAACTTGATTGCCAAAACGTATATAGGGTTTACAAATACAGCTTACTCTGTTGATAACCTTGTGCGTTAGTTGGTTTTAACTTATACTCATGATAAAGTGCGCGGTGCATACAACATAAAACAATTATGGTGTCTACTGCTGCGTTTGCTTCTCAATATGGGCGCCAGAACTCCACGATCTGCGTCCACTGATGCCATTGTCTCAACTAAACATGCTTCGCCGATCAATGCACGCGCAAAGGTATTTTGATCTCGATACACCTTTGTTTCATGTTTCGTGCTTCACGCTTTTTGCTTCCTCGATGGGCGGCCCTATTTGACATTCGGCAGGACTCGCTGGATGAGGAATCGGTCCCTTGCACGGCCTGTATCTATACATGACATAACAAAAACAAGATGACGCGCATATATATATATATATATATATATATATATATATATGCACCAAGTGGAATTCGAAACCGTGATCCCGATGTTGGATCGGTAGCTCGTCATAGGGCACAACCACTGTCCTAGAAATGATTAGCCTATATTTATATACCATATGCTGTTTTGTACAAAGTGAGATAGACAGAGGACCGGTTCTTGGAAACCCCCAGATGTGTTATCCATCATAGTTTACACAAGTCGCGCTGCTGCTCCAGTGACTGTATTTCAATACGTGAAATGTTCAGTGTGGTTCACTGTGACGCTGCGTACGGTAGTTACACAGACCTAAGCAAGTTCGGTACCAAGCTTTGCGAATGTCTATGCAACGGGAACCAGAATTATCTAACTCACATTTCACCTACAATTCCCCAGCTTCTGCATCCGCAGAGGTGAGTCCTGGACTGTAATTTTTATAAGACTGTATATACTGCAATAAAAGAATTCGGTTGTGTGCGGGTGCAACGTGACACACAGTACCGGTTGTTGGAAAACTCACTTTTGATACATCTCCATGACTGAAAGTTGAAAAATGCTACGCTACAATGAAACTGTCATTGAAGGAAAGATGCATGTTTCTTGCATCCGTGAGGAACACACTTCATTTCAAAAACGTTCCTGGTCGCTTGAACGTCCATGCAGTACGCCTGTTGTGAGATATATATAAAACCAGAGACGATGTTTTTATACGGAACAACGCAAATTACAATCGGTCTTTTGAAATACTTAAAGATGTCACATCCAGTTTACGTAATTTGGCTTATATCCTGTCAATATCTGTACACATTTTACAGCTAAAAAGACAATCACTACTTTTTGTCCCCATGCTATAATATTGAGTCTGGTGAATTCTAAGCAGGGGCAGACAATATCTGCAGCCAACGAGGCATAAAGCATGATTCATTCATCCTTGTCTTCTTTGATGGTGCAGTTTCAATATGTTATTTTATACAATTTAACTAGTAGGTGTACCACGAATTACTGACAGGAAGGAATGTGGAAGGAAGCGGTCTTGACCAGTTCCAAGATTTACTGGGAATGACTGAGGAAAATAGCAAATAACGTCGGCCATTCTCAGGGCCGATGTTCAAACCCTATTCTCCTGCTTATGAAGCAAGAGTACTAGCCATTCAAACGTGAATTCAGGTTTAAATGATGGCGAATTCGACAAATTATAAAAGATCTGTAATCAGTAGGTGTGGAAGGCTGTACTCTGATTTACAATACGACTACATGCATTTTCTAAATTCTTGCTTTGCGATTTTGCATACTTCATTAATGTTGTCTTCTTTACGGCATGCACGTTTTCGATAATTAATCATAATACGATGTGTTCAATTAAACTCAAATATCTCGTATTTTCTTCTGCCTCCCTGATGAAATTTCCTAAAGCGGAGCTGACAAAAGATGTCGATAAAGTGGCTCTGCATTTCAGAACTTCATGGGAAATGCTTTGGACCAATATTTACTTACACAGACTTTACTATACGCTTCATTATTTTAAGTGCGTAGTCTAATGAGAAACGTGGGAGTACAACGAGTTTCAAAAAAATAAGACAACAGTACTCTGGGACCGAGAACTTTATTCTGACGTCGATGTACTTACAGCCTACTGGCACATAGGTAGCAGATGGTACACACTAGACCTCAAGTAGTCACCATTGACTTATAAGAATTTATCCCACCCTGGCATCAACGTGTGATCCCGGCGTAAGAGAAGTAAGCATCAAGTGTCTGTAGCCACCTTCCTTCACGTAGGCGTCTGTTGCAAATCGCTTGACAGCCAGGTGCTTCGTAAAGGATCCAAAGAGACCGAAATCACTGAGTCCCATACCGCAAACCGGACTTGTGACTGGTTAAGGCTCCACGGCCGGGGGGGGGATTATGGACCACTCTTCCACACTCCCGATCTCGTACCCAAGGATGTCCATCCTTTTACATTCCTTAAGAAGGACACGGCTGGCAAGCGATTTGCAACAGACGCTGACTTGAAGCAAGCTGTCAGCTCCTGGCTATAGACGCTTGACGATTTCTTCTACGCCGGGATGCAACCCTTGGTGCGACGGCTACAAGGCGACTGCATGGAGGTCTGACGTGTACCATCTGCTACCCGTGTGAAATGTATACATCGAAGACAGATTGAAGTTCTCGGCATCAAAGTGTTTGCGACTTTATTTTCAGAACCACCTTTGTATCAAATTCAGTGAGGAGATTGTACAATATTAAAACTGCTGTCTTATGGTATGTTACACCATTACGTTAAACTTGTACATGGCTGCCAATTTTTCGAAAACACAGCCCCTCTCTAGCTTAAACCTAGAAGAGGGGAGGGGGGATGTAGGCTCCTGCGCGATATATGCTGCATTTCAAGAAGTATACTGAAGCCAATTTTGTGTGTATATGTGTGTCATTATTTTCGTTTTTCTTTTTTTCCCCCCTTTTTTTCATTCAGTTAAGAACAGCGATTGCGAAGGTCCTTTGAAGTACCAAACACTTTTTTTGGACATCCTGTATAGCAAAGACTGGACAAAGACCAACATAATGCTACAGTAGTAGGCTCTGTAATGAACCATAACTCAGAGGTTTATATGTTCCGTGTTCCGTGCATTAATCAGATGTATAAAAGTTTTTGAAAAACAAACGTATTTGAATGTATGAATGTAATTTTATTACATAGTAACCACAGACGTGTTTCGGCCACTCATGTGGCCATCTTCAGTGTGGTAAGAACAGAAAAAGTTACAATTATGTGTCGGAATCAATCCACAGTTAAAAAATCATATAATTTTGGTTAAATTCACGGTTAAAAGAGTATCGTATAGATACACGTAGGTATAAAATATTATAAGATAAAACGTTTTTGTGCATGAAGTATTGTGCTGTGGATGATATTCGTAGTAGACATGTGTAGTGAATTATGATCCAGGTCGTTGAGCTATGGCATGAAAGGCACAGTGAACCACAGCGAACTTTTTATCTTGTAATACTTCATACCTATCTACACGATACTCTTTTGACCGTGAACTTAACCAAAAGTATATTATTTTTAACTGTGGACTGATTCCGACACATTGTAATTGTAATTGTATTCTTGCTCTTACCACCCTGAAGATTGCCACATGAGTGGCCGAAACACGCCGGTGGTTACTATGTAATAAAATTACATTCATATACTCAAGTGCATTTGTTGGTCTTTTTAAAAGTTTTATACATAACTCAGAAATTCAAATCATAATTTAGAAAACAGAACGATAGACGAATAAGCCAAGTATGAATGGATGGACGGATGGATGGATGGATGGAGGGATGAATGGAAGGATGGATGGATGAATGTACAATAAATTAACGATTCCAGTAAATTGATACAGCATAACAGAACATTCCTAGGGTTCAAATATTTCGTATTCTGACTTCATATCTGTAAGGTCTTCAATCCCCCATTACCTACACGTAACATATACCTGTTTACTGTACAACAAGGTTCCCCACGTTTCACCTTTATGTGAGAAGGCTGAACAGCACAGTGCCTAGGCCGACGTGTTAGTAAGCGTGGACACTCGCTGTTCACTTACCTGTCAGAATACCAAGCCGCATAGTTGCATCGGGTGGGGCCCTCGAAGTTTTCGGGCCGCCGCGGCAGGAGGGGGTCAAGGCCCGAGCGTCCGCCGGCCCTGTAAAAATAAAATAACTACTTGAGTCGCTTACTCCACCGAGTTCGTTGCAAGCAGGTTGCAGAGGATTCAGGGACGGTGGCACGGAGAGCGAAAGTGTCGTAAGTTGGGCACTAGATCAAACGTCAATGACACGACACGTCATATTACAGTTTCTACGGTGGGCCGTTGCGGACCTACGGCGCCGACCGTACGAAGAAACATTTGACACTTGTTTTCCCACTCCGAACTGCATTGCAGGAAGGTTTTCAGGTGTATTAAGAGAATAGATGTTACCTTCTACCCTTTAAAAACTACAAGTCCAAGAGCTAAAAGTCAGTATGTTCGACTTTACGTCGAGTCCCCCCTCAGGGTGGGGGCTCACGCCCAGATATTATTAAAGCAGTACTCGGACCACTGTGATCACCGACGCGTTGGGATGTCCTCGCTGACGAGAAGATGGGTCCGACTTGTCCAGTGTCATGGTCTCTGTCAAGTACACTTATCTAAATATGTACATTTTGAGAGTACTAGGCAAATGAGACGCTATTTACAATGCTACATATGCACAATGTATACAGAGGAATTATTTTATCTGACAAATCGCATCACAGTTCCTCCAGTTTTGCGTGACAGCAGGCAGCGAAGCGATCGCCGCAATTCCGGTTTGCCCTTGAGTCGGCCTTCACCTGTTTTTAATTCACTATAAGATATTCCAGTTAATATTTAGTTGTTACTCCGTAAAGAAGGCGTTGGAAGTTTTAGTTCAGTGTGTAGCAGGTAATATTAAATTATACTCGTCATATTTAAAGATGGTGCTTAAAATGGTTTCCTTAGACTCACATGTAAGCGTTACATCTAACGAACACCTTCTTCGTTTCAAGTCGAAATTCTGCTGATAAAATTTAAGACACCATCCCAAATGCTTGTTTTCAATTCGTCTGCCGTATGACGTTTATTTATTTATTTACTGTGGCGCAACAGCCCAACTCGGGCCTAGGTCGCTTCGTTATTGAGGTTTCTAGATCTCACACACACACACACACACACACTCGGTAGGACTCCTCTGAACGAGTGATTAGTTCGTCGCAAAGGCTGCTACCTACACAACACACAACAAACACAAGAGACATACATCCATGCCCTGAGCGGGATTCGAATTCGCGATCCCAGCAGACCTACGTCTCAGAACGCACGGCCACCGGGCTACGCGTGATGTTTATTACCATACACTTTATCCTTTAACATGTCTCACAAGCAAAACCCGCATGGCTTCAGACAAGGCGCTCGAGGCCGCAAATCGCTTGTTCCTTGTCGTGTCACAAACACCACTCGAGTGTAAACAACACACATAACTGTTTACTCTGTGAGATGATTCACTTACCTGCTCAACAGAGGCATACTGTCTCTCGTAATCGGATATTTAAAAAAAAATTTTCAGAATTCGCCTAAAATATCCAAGCGAATCTGTGGTCTCGGAATAAAAATTGGCCCAATAATCCTAGTTGCACTCATAGCACACCACACACCCAACTTAACGTCACGTAATGGCACTTCGTGGATAAACATGGAATTTATGCAAAATAGTACTCTTACTCTGAGATTACCACTGTTGTGAAAACAAACTTCATCGCTAAGAGAACGAGTGTGGGATCTCCGTCATATACCCCATGAAGCTACCAGTTCACAAAATTCAGCCTTGTTTCAACGATCTGAGTCGTGGAGTTTGTAGACCACAACTGTCTTTTATGG
Source organism: Reticulitermes speratus (assembly GCA_021186555.1). NCBI lineage: Eukaryota > Metazoa > Arthropoda > Insecta > Blattodea > Rhinotermitidae > Reticulitermes > Reticulitermes speratus. Next base: position 29,037,495 of record JAJKFL010000003.1, on the reverse strand, counting down.
CTTCAAATGCAACAGTTCTGTTGCATTTTGTGCTGATGATGCAGATAGTTACAAATTTGAAATCTTGGCAAAATAGCATAGCGAACACACCAGAGATTTTACACTCTGCGGACATACTTTGTTATGTGCAGGGTTTTCATTATATGACGCTGCTTAAACTCTGTGTAAGAGGTGAACTAGTGGAGAACTGCTTGCTTCACAAGATTGTTCGCAGCGTTATAATTTGTAAATTCCGTACTAATTTAGCAAAAGTACACAAACTCTCAAAAGTAGACGACTAAGTTTTTTTAAATCATTGTCTTGTACGATTCTTCAGAAGTTCTTCATCTTTCTCATACAATCCAATTTCATGTTAAGTTCCATTCATGCTTATTTTTCTTAACTTCTCGTAGCTCAAGGCACAGTATTTAGGTGCGATAAAATTTAATCAATACAGAAATCTAGGTAACCACTCAATACCAGGGACGAATCACACAAAAGAATACACTCAGGAAACATCCTGCAGCGACTGTGAACCCATATAACTATCTCGGAAGTCGGACTGAGTGGAACCAACCACGCCTTCTGAATGCAAAGTAAACATCGTACGCTTTGAAACGTGAACATCTGGAACAACAGAGCAAGTCACATGCTACTGTGTGTTTCACGAGATTGAAACGCGGAAAAGAAGGAATTTTATTGAACTAACAAGTCACGTGCCTGCCACGTCCTTCACTATGCTGTCTTTCAGCGAATATCAACACCTTGTACATGGCATTAATAGTCGTGCAACGATGATACGCCCGAATTATTGTTACAGTCACAGGAGTGTAAGTAACACTGCAAATGCATTTACCTAACAGCCCGTCTTCACGCAATAGTCCTCTTAAGATCCACCTCGGCGTGGGGCTCACATTCTCACCTCGTAAAAACGCAACTGTCTTGAAACACCCGCAAAGGAGGGCCGTAGGGGGGGGGGTGCATGGCCGGAAGCGGGGGAAGCGTCATAAAAGAAGACGAAGAAGAGTTCTACCTTAGTGCTATCTTTCCACCTTGCCGGTCTTCCAAAATCCGTTTACTAGAGTTTTCGCCTCCAAAATTCCGTACGCATTTTTTGTCTTCTTGTCTAACTACATGACAAGCCTCCTAGATTTCACCCCTTCAGCAGTAATATGAGACCTGAATAAACTTCTTGGGTCTAGAAATTTTTCTGAGAAATATGTACCCAAATATTTATTTATAATGTTTCCTTCGTGTAAACGGACCATGTTTCAAACGCACACAAAACTAATTTTGTAACAAGAATAACGTTATGATAGAAGAATGCAAATGTTAAATGGATGCCTATTCTTCTCCTAATTTAATCACAACCTTACTTAGAGAGATAGAAAGGTTATCCCTAATACTAAAATAGTTGTTTCTTCCCATTATTCCAGGAGAAATATGCCTATTGCTGAATATTCAATTTCACTTAGAACTTGCAAATGTCAAAAGGATAAACTTTATAGTTGTACAGCTGGTCAATAAATACCCAGCCCAGTCATTTCCGTTGTCAAAACAGTCTGTCAGTGGGCTTTTATCTTCAGCCAGTTGAATCAGAACACACCCCTGCACATTGTTTCTTTAAGAATTCTTTTAATATGAGTCTCCCATTTAAGCCAAAGTCTTCCAGTAGTCGCGTGTTTTGTATTAATTTCCCTAACTATATTAGAGCATGCTTACTTACAGGGTAAATTGTAATCATTTCCCGAGTCATACCAAAGTTTTCTTACCAACTGCCTATTAAGAAATCTCTCGTTACGCTGATCCCATAAGACAACTAGGATCGAATGTCTCAGTCAATTAAATCTTACTAATTATTTATCTCACCAAAATGCTCTCGCACTTTCATAGAACCGACGCAGTCAAATACGTAAATAGTGAGACTTTTCTGCCTTTCTTGTTCTCCCTGCTGGAAGGGTGTAAATCTATTTTTTTTTTCTTGGCTTGATTGACGGTACTCGGATCGTAGGCGGTAGCGATAATATCAGTCATTAAGAGATAACGGACTGATTTCAACTGTCTAGTCAGTCTACTGGGCTCAAGTAGGGTTCTTCAGCTTCCCATCAGAACACGACCTACGCGATAGCAACACGCAGGGATGGCCAAACGTAGTCATAGGATGGCATAAAATTTGTTAAGAATAAAAAACAGCAGAGATTATTTTCGTTATGATGAGAGGGGCGGGCAAGTGGAAAGGATGGAAATAGTGGTGTCACGTGACATGCTGTGGACGGGATTCCCAGTTTTGCGGGTGATTTATCTTTCACGAATGTGCTGCTGTGGGCGTTTTATAACAATAGCGATGCCTTCCATTTTAGCTCATTCTGATATTGTTCGTGATGGATAAAATCCATTCAGCATCGATGGGCGTCTCATTAAGAGCGTGTGGGTTTAAGATAAAGGGCGCAGTGTCCAAAAAGTATGACGAAATACGAGCGAACTTTGCCTTGTGTTTTAATATAAGAGCTCCGACTGGGGATAATTTACGTAAATTGTAAAAAGAAAAAAGTTTGATACAGGTACTATGTTAGGTGTGAAACTAAGTGGAATACCACAGAAGTGTTTGGATGTCGATGCTCGTGTGGAGAAATCGGTTCTGCACTCAGCCAGAAAAGTCCGCGAAGAGACGATCTGCAAAATTCCGACTCCAAGAACTTCCATGCGACGTGTGGCGAGAAAAGACAGCTATAATTAGTATTGGCCCATAGTTATCAACAATTTAAGTGACCATGACAAGGACGTGCGGCTACAGACATGTCCATGTTTACTGCGTACCGTCCTAACCTTGGTGTCCCATAGCAACGTCATGTACACTGAATCCGCTGTGTATGTCAATGCAACGACTCGGGAATGCTAATGTCTTGCCCAAATACAAAATAAACATTCCTTTGAAGAAGCTGGAAGTCCCCTGACCTACGGCCACTGCTGTATAATAAATTGCGTATTTCAAATCTGTGTATCATATACCGTGTGCTAAAAAAAACTCTATAAGCTGACAGCCAAACATTTAATAAATATACAACAAAATACCGGAGAGAATTCAGATTGAATCGAACATTCTTGGAACCTGAAACAATCGCACAACTCTTAGTCACTATGGTAACAATTATGTTATTAAAATATTAAACTCAACTATAATTTCCAACTGTCAAATTTTCCCTTTCAACTTTCAAACAGGTTCCCACTAGTCACAGAGCAACCTCAATGCATTATAAAGATGGTGGAAATGGATTTAATGTTGCTAGCCGATGGATGTTGTAAGCAAAACCAACGGGTAAACAAAAATAACGTGCATTAAGTAGACAGCTTGCTCACAGATTTCAGTATTCTTCCACTATACTCTTCAGCCAAACTCATTAACTTATTTTCATACAGAACAAAAGAAGTCGCCAGAAGGTCGCGGTTTCGATTCCCGATGGTGTCACTGACATAATCCTTCTGGTCGCACTATGGCCCTGGGGTCGACTCAGCCTCTAACCGAAATGAGTACCAGGAATATTTCCTGGGGGGTAAAGGCGGCCGGTGCGTAGGGATGACCTTACCACCTTCATGTGCTGACTGTCTAGAAATCTGAGAGCCTCAACCTCCTGGAACCCTAAGGACCTGTCCAGGCCTGTAATGGGATTGCTTTACCTTTACCTTTTTACAAAAGAAGTCAGAGAACGCTGAAAATTCAAGTTCCCTAGAATGTTACGCCTATCAACTGGTAAATAGTTACCATCACAATGTTTCGAACGTCGATACCTAGGAATCGCCGATATCTGAATCTTCAACACCATTGTAAAAAAACCGTAAATTTCGCATTTAGAATGCTCTCTAATCGAGACAAGAAATAAGTTATGGATAAAACCCTGTGGAACAATGTTAAGAGGTTGACCTGGAAGTAAACGCAGAGAAGACAAAGCACGTTTTTGTATATGCTCATTTATTGTCAACAAAATGTAGGGCAAAATCGTAATCGAAAATGGTCAATTAATACTTCGAAAATCTGGTAAAGTTCAAATATTTCAGAATGACGGTAACGGATCGAAATTGGATCCACATAATATTAAATTCGAGGAACGCTTACCACTATTAAAGAATGTTCCGTCTTTCCTCCTGCTATCCAAAACTTCCTGTAAAAACTATAATCCTGCAAGAGCGGAACTTGGTCTCATGTTTAATGGCATTCCAACGATCCGTTTACGTATAACACAATGACTTTTTATTCCAGTCGTCATTCAAGTCTTCCGCGTGTCCTAATCTGACGTTCTCACATCGCCGTTGCTGTAGTTTTAAGTCTTTTGGGATGTGACACTGTGTCTTGGACGAGTAATTCCCGAAGTTTCCAAGGACGGAAGTACCTTCATCTTCAAGATCAAGCTTGACTGCTTGACCATTTAGATGAGGACATTACGATAGCCAGGACAGCGCAGTCGGTATAGCGAATCGCTACGGGCTGGAGGTCCGGGGATCGAATCCCGGTGGAGGCGAGATTTTCCGCACCCGTCCAAACCGGCCCTGGGGCCCACCCAGCCTCCTATATGATGGGTACTGGGTCTCTTTCCCTTGGGTAAAGCGGCCGGGGCGTAGAGTTGACCACCCACCCTCATCTAGTGCCAGGGTTAAAGAAAGAGTAGAGCTATACCTCTACTCTTCCTCTGAGCCGTCATGGCCCGTTCTAGGAAGAACCTTTACTTTACCTTCTACATTACGATCCTTCGAAACTTGGAGAACTACTAACCCACCGACATAGCGTCACATCTCAGGACACTTGAATCTAAGGTCACCTTCAGGAGGTTCCTTCTATAGGAAAACACGAACTTCGTTACACATCCAGTTCAATTATATTAATAAAATCTCATTGTGTTAGGCTTAGATGATTTGTCTGTATGTCACCTAACGAAGGGCAACAAGCGGTATAGACATTTATGTAAAATTATTGGTATTCTCACATTACATGCGAGAGAGAGAATAGGGTGCCGAGGAGAATATTTGGACCCAAGAGAGGATAAGCAGCAGAAGGCTGGAGAAAACTGTATAGTGAGCAGCCTCATGATTTGTACTCTTCAAAAGATGCTGTTAATATTATCAGATCAAGAAGGCCGAAATGGTAGAGACAGTTAATGCAAGACATTCATAAAAATTTTGGTAAGAAAATCTGAAAGGGAGATATCACTTGGAAGACTGAGGCGTAAATGGAAGGATAATATTAGAACTGATTTTAAAAAATGCTGTAAGGATCTGTAATTGATTTTTTGTGAAGGGCCCCGAAGCAGATGTTACGGACGCACTGAAACCTTGAGGCTTATTGTGCAATCCTGTGATAAAGATGATTAGTGTTTTTTTCGTTTTTCCGTGTAATAGAGCACCGGTGGAATGAAATTGACAGGGGAAACCGAAGTACTCGGGAGAAAAACCTGTCCCAGTACCACTTTGTCCACCACAAATCCCACATGGACTGAACTGGGATCGAACCCGGGCCTCCGCGATGACAGGCCGGCGACTAACCGCCTGAGCCATTGCCTCTGTAATTAATTTAGGTGACTCAGGAGAGCGACAGTGGCCGGCCTTTGTGACTCCAGTAACGAACGTTCAATTTGCACAAAACGCGGGTACTTAACCACCTGAGTACTGCTGGCTTCTCAGATGGGCTCTGCTCCGTAGAGTTAGTTAGTCACTTGGTTAATTTTCAGTTTCACATACCCAGGCTATGTAAACGCAATCATTCACCGTAGTATTTTCCAATGTATGTTCCGTGGAGCATTGCTGTTCCGTGAGCTCGACCAAGACTTTCGCCAATGACGGTCTATTCTCTATTCGGAGTAAAAAATAAAAAGAAAAGGAAAAATTTTTTCTCGATTTCACACTGCTCTAGCAGACTTCACAAAAGTCGTCCGTGCGACCAGGCCCATAATATGACATGGCACTCGCTGCTAGTAATATTAAAATGTAATTTACAATGACATCAAAAGCAATTCATCATGGCACTCCGCAGAGAGGATCATGACGTCCAGTTTCTCCTCAAAATGAAAATATCTGGTGAACCACTGGATCAGGGTATGAATCGCAGCTAAGATAGAGAGCTATACGTTCATGGTCATTAAGGTTTGTGTTTCTACTCACAACAGACTGTGACAAAGCTGAGGGGCACCCAGTTTTTGTTGCAAAACAGCAGTAAGAGAGCACGGGCAGTACGTGAACAGATTCGACCTAGCCTACTTACATGCCAACGTGGAAGTCAGGAATGCGTTTAAAAAAAGGTGAGCGCTTTTGAGAGAAAGCAAATATTGTGGAAGTCGTTTGACTGCCGGCATTGACAAGAATTACAAGGAGAAACTTTCATCTATGACTCGTTCAGTTGGACTGTTTCGCTTAGAAGTAAGATTAAGGTTTATTAAGTAACATTAAACAGGCAAATGAATCAAGAACACAACGTAATACTCGTACAGACGAGGATCGGTCAGACAATAAGTTTACAAAGCATATATGTTGAAGTTCCTTATTCTCGGCTCTAATACGAACAGTTAACATTTAACTTTGCTGCTATCCCACTAGTTTTCCACACAGTTCCCGCCACATTTGCCATGACATATGAAGAACTTTTCTATTCCCTATTGATATAAATCCGTTTCCTGCGTTATTAGCCACCTTGTCACAAATCTTTCCATATCTCGTTCCTATTTACATTCGTGACAAATTCCCCTGACATAATTACAACCAGAGTAGGCCCTTCAATTACCGTAATTTAAGCCGTGCAAACTTACTTTATGACAATGCCTGGTACATGATTAATCCTAGTGTAGTAATTTAATCTCCTTTATACTTTTTTTTCAATGGCTCGACAGCCCCTTCGGGGCCTAGGCCGCCTCATTTTTTGAGGCTTCACGATCACACACTTTTTAGACACACCACACTCGGTAGGACTCCTCTGGACGAGGGACCAGCTCGTCGCAGAGACCTCTACCTGACAACACACAACACTCACAAGAGACAGACATCCATGCCCTAGGCGGGATTCGAACCCACAATCCCAGTAAACAAGCGGCCGTAGACCCACGCCTTAGACCGCACGGCCACTGGGATCGGCCCTTTATACTTAGCGACTATAAATTATAATAGATGGATTAAAATACAAACACAATATCAAATATTCAGCTCGTAGACATAAATCTTTGAAGTTGCGTATTATATTTCACTTACTAGAATTACAAATCATATCGCTACGTGTAACATCCACGATACTGAGATTAAACGGACAGAAGTAGCTTTAACCAGTCAGGGGAACAAACCACTTAGATGAATGGCATGTGTAGACTGAGGGAAACACAGTCTGAGAAAGAAAATGAGGTGTGGACTGAATTAAACTACGCCAGGATAGGGTCCAATTTTGATGTTTTAGAGCCCTTCATATCCATAAAAACGAGGATTTGTTTGAACAGCCGAATAATTATGGACCTGCATCATCCAGTTATATGTAAATTTTGTAGGCATTTCCCTTTTCCCTCTGTGTGTGTGTGTGTGGGGGGGGGGGTCACACATCGTAAGGTATTCGCATAAAGTTTGTTTTTAATGGCTTACAGAAACCGTGGTGATGAAGACTGATAGGGATTTAGCAGTTGGCGTGTGCTTAGAACAAAGCTGCGGGACCATTAGTCTAGTCTTTCTTGTCATTACTGACCGATCTCAAACACACAAAGAACAGAAAGTAAAGTGTGCGAAGCTGTGGAGCGCTTCAGTGGCAAAACGTTCGTACTAAGTTCCCCGAATATTGGTTAAACGCGTCGACAGCTGAAGGAGGGATACACATACAACGTACACATAGGTTTCCATGGCTATACCATAAGTCTGCTTTCTTTCCTTAACACAAGGTAGGCTAAAAACGTTACTAGTTCAAAGTCATGCAGAGGCGGTAAGTGTCCCTCGGCAAGCGTTAGGCTCTTATTTTCGCGCTGATCACTCAGCACTGCGGATTACTATTTCCGTTTCGACGCAAAAGGCGTCTACACGCTTCCGTCAAAGACACTCTACTATCTGTCAAATTGCGTACAGGTTGCTACTCTGACGACAGGCAGCCCACCTGCACTGCTTTACTTCTGGCACGGAAACCTTAGAGCGAGATTTCAAGGCGTGGTCACCTCCAAGTGATCTGGTTCAGCCTGTCCCTATCTGTATCACGTAGATTGATTATCTTGCACGACTACACCCCATTTCCACTGCCTATCCTTGAGTTTCCAACACATACCGTCACGTGACATTGTGACACTGTGACGCTTGGTAAATTCAACGTGTTTCTATAAGTAAAACAAGTGAAACTTCGATACAATATAAACACCAAACCGTTCCTAAGACGTTTCCCCTAATAATGTTTCTATCTGTCGATGGATTACGGCATAACTAGCCAAAAACTTTGAACATTCAGCGAAAATTATTGGTGAAAGGTGCGATTCTATAATATGTTGCATAATAACGTGCGGTTTAACAGCTGAGCTAATTCGTGGTCGGGGTAGAGCTTCAAAGCTAAAGTGCGGCGCACTATCAGCTGTGTGTGTACGTGCGTGCGTGTAGAGACAGACAGACAGAAAGTTGTTTTGAGGTCTTCGATCTTCTGAGTTGTTACGCAGCGTATGCTGATAGTTGTTTACCACATTTCGGGACAGTCTATCGGTCCCATTTTCAAGTGTCAAGCGGTCCAAGAACAACTGCTCGACCCTTGAAGATGGGATTGATAGGCTGTCCCGAAACATCGCTAAACAACTACCAACGTAGGCTGCGTAACAACCCAGAAGAGCGACCCTCATCTACACCGAGGCGGAAGCCTGAAATCTCGCGAAAGGTGTTTTATTTTACGACGATATAAATTTATAATATCATACGGCATCAGAGTTAGATAAAATAAATGTATGGACCAGTGGAATGATGATGACAGCGTAACGCCGACGTACTGGGAGATGAAACCTGTCCCAGTGCCACTTTGTCCACCACAACCCCATATGGACTGGTCTGGGATCGAATACGAACTTCCGCGGTAAGAGGCCGGTGACTAATGTCCTAAGTCGCAAATTGGCCTACGTTGCATTGGACCAATGGACTCGTTGAAGAAATATTTGGGAATTATTCTGTGGATATTTGTATGTATGTTGACAAAACTCACGATGAATGCGAAGAAGCGCGTAGGATCTCACGTTTCTCCGCGCACTTTGTGAATTTACCCCAAGTTCACTCTAGTATTCTGAGAACTAAATCCCAGAATTCTTAAATCCTGAAGTGTTTCATCTGCGTAAGTAAATGCGCAAAATAGTTACTGCCACACAAGCACAGCTGATGTTAGTACGTCAGGCAATTTGTACCGGAAGGCCATCACGAAGTGTCTCCACTCACCCACTTCATGGTGTGATGCTTAAGAAATTCGAACAACTTTAACCTTACCTACCTCATAAAATGTTCAGTTTAATCACAACATTATGCGATTACGATTGAAGTATTTTGGGAAGCTAAGCCGTGTCGACACAGCGGAACATCCCAGAAGACTTGAATATTCTTCAACGCCTGTATGATAACCTTCAATCTCGCATTACATAGTGAAGTCAGAGAACATTTCCTAATACGCTCATTAAGATAGCCGCATAATGCAACTATTCGTATAACTTAAAGAGTATACAGACGGCCGTGCCATGGCTCAGGCGATTAGTCGCTGTCTCTCGCCGTGGATGCCCGGCCAATCCCAGGCCAATTAATGTGGGAGTTACGGTGGAGCTCGACATAATGGCACTGGGACAGGTACCCCTCCAAGCATTCGGATTTCCCCTGTCAGTATCCTTCCGCCAGTTCTCCATACTTATTCGTTCGTTCGTTCGTCCATCTACAACCGAGGCCATATTTCTTCCTGGCAAGACAGCCCCCAGTGGGCCAGGGCCTCCTCATTGTCGAGGCTTCACGATCACACTCAGACACACCACACTCGGTAGGACTCCTCTGGACGAGTGATCAGCCCGATGGAGAGACCTGACAACACACAACACTCACAAGACAGACATCCATACCCCCGGCAGGATTCGAAGCCGCAATCCCAGCAAGCGAGCGGCCGCAGACCTACGTCTCAGACCGTGCGGCCACCGGATCGGCACCGACGCTATATAAATCCAGCAACTGACAGCGTCGCTAAATAACATACGTAATAAAAACTTATATGGAAGCTACAATGTCGGTATATTTTAAAATCCACACATAGCTTTGATGCCGATATTGAAGACATAAGTATAAAGTTCTTCTAACACTGGGAATAATCACATAATAGGCGATAACAAATACATCTACAGACTAAATATCTTGTTGCAAAAGGCGAAGATGTCACCAAAGCCCGCAACTGGACACTTTCTGGCCATTACTAGCCCCGTCTAACTTCACTTCATCAATCTCATGATATTCTTCAAACTTCTTCTCGATTTTTCGTGTTCCCTTGTCCCAAGACACTGGAGTCATAGTGTTCATCTCATTGCCGAAAAATTTTGGCTGGCGACAAAACACTCGGAATTAGACGCTGTCTTCTGGAACTCTCGCATTCTCGTTTGATTATTGTGACGCAAATTAAATGGCGAACCGCCTCAAAGTAATTAGGCGGCCATAACAATTAGCCCCTCTTTGAGACAAGCGCTATTTTCTTATGCCTGTATTTAGGAAACACAGTGCGATAACGAAAGAGATTAATTTAGCAGGCCGATCGGAAGCAAACCCACCCAAATGTGCCAAAAAATACGGATCCAACTCCTTCTGGCGACTAAAATTTGCGTCAGTCTATCATTTTTCAAAAATAAAAAATTCAAACACCGCCAACAGACTTTCTCACCGCCTTACTATGCTTATTCCTTATACCCACCATTCAATCAACAAGACCAGCTCCTGTTCACTGCCCACATTTCACTAATCTAACAACACACGAGTAAGGAACTAGTAATAATCAAGATTCTCCTCCTTATGCAATCTCCGTGCTTTATTTCCCTGAGATACAGAGCGCTTTAGTTTTGAAACATTTGTAACGTAAGAGAATGACACTAATGTGTGAACGTCCAAATCTAATGTCCCGAGGCCATGACATACAAAAGCAACCAGGCAGGCATGCCACCAAACTACTGCTTGATAGTGTAAGCACACTAGAGCCCATAAAGTAAAAGTAGTTTTGAATAAATGGCAACAGCCTTCATTATCGGTAACTCGAGAGAAAACAATAAAGGTATAAGGCAATGTTCACCTAAAGCACCATACGCTTAGTGTGAACAGAGGACGAAGAGGTACTCTATGAATGTGTGTGTGGTCAACTTCATGCCGTTTTACCACAGGTCTCGGTGAATAGAAAGTTATGAGATCCAGCTTGGACGTCGAGGCGTAGCGAAACATCCCTTCCCCTGCTGGGAATAGAATCCGGGTTTCCAAACTCGTGGTCACTTGATTGATCGAGTTGTCCTGTATCAATACATGAAACACACATACTAATGAATATTATGACGTTGTGTAGTCTGACGTCATCTTCCCGGACGAACCTACTGCCTCAATCTTCAAACTAAAATATCATTAGCACTTCTTACCATACTAGAAATTTATGTCGTACAGGTGGGAAAATAACACAAACTTTAAAGCTCAAGTCGACGTATTATACATGTATGTTCACATTACAGTTAATAACATCAGTTATCGTAAGAAATCATACAGCTGTTTAATTATTATTTATTACATAAGTTAAGGACTAACGTTTTGTTCTTGGTCGGTAAATACCAAAGCCACGTAGTACCTGTTTACTTAATGAAGGCATTTTGTGGGAGTACTCGGCACTAAATAAGAGGTGAGTGGTCAGCTTCACTTTACCATGGCGGAAAGACTCCCTCGGTACACAATAAACAGGAGACTGGGTGGGTCCCAGAACACGTATGGACGTTTTGAGAAACAGAAAACTCCTGTACTTTCCGGGAACCGAACCACTATTCCTCAGTCTTCCAGCCCGTAGCCTAATCACTATACCGACTAAGCCATCCCGACTCCTGTTTCGTGAATACTGAATCAGATAAAGTTTACTTGCTGCTTCAAGCAGTGCCAGTCGCAGCGTATCTAAGCAGTCAATAAATGTGTATTGTTAATGCTTTAGCTGAAATGTCACACAGGACACATGGGGACAAACATATGGAAGAAAGCACAGAAATTTGAAATTATGAAACTGGAGGCAAATAATTAACTTCACGAAGCGAAACACTTTCTGTGAAGCCAGCCGTCGCTGACCTGGTCAAATAATTCCCCGTGTGTAAAAGTGCTCACGAATGGATGCTATCCCGATCCAATGGGATTCTGCTTTGGCCTTCATGTTTCAATTTCATAAAGACATTTTTTTTCGCCATCATGTTACAGGCGCGCACGCAGAAATTTTCAATGGGGGGGGGTAGCTGACCCTGAGGCTATATATAATTTATGTTCAAGCTTAAAAACTATATTATAGGAATAATGTCATAAATATGATTGCAAAATAACATTGTTTGAATCTGCTTTTATATACATATAAATATAACCACATGTCCCATGACTTATTCACCTAATTTAAATCATAAGGCCTGTCTTCTTGGTTTTTTAAGTGCATCTAAGGCTTCACAAGTTTCTTATTTTATTTTTCAAAATTCTAATGTATTAGCAGTCATCAGCCGATTTCTGTGACTGATTTCGGCTGAAGCGTAAAAAGTTTGGCATCGTCGTGTCTACAAAATCTGTATTTTTTATTTCGACTTGTGGGGCTGCAGCCGGCAGCCCCCCCCCCCTTTGGGTGCGCGCCTGTCATCCCACCATCTGCGCTAAAATCTCCGAAATAACCAGCTACCTTCAGGTTTGGCAAGCAATGTTTTACGCACTTCTGAATATTCTCAAACGTACTAATGCCCCGCCCATCTCATTGTTGGATAGTTTTAATATTTGGTAAAGCGTACATATTACAAAATTCCCAATATGATCCTCCCAAAATTCCTTAGGTCCAAATATTCTCCACAGCAGTCCTCTAAACGTCTTTTTTTATCACGGTTTATAGATTACATATACCAATATTAAGTTGGACACTGTCCACATTCTGAAATATGTTTGATATGCACGACGACAATTGGTTTTACCACTGTCTTCAGGCAACTGGTTGTCATTATGCTGAGAGCTTTTCATGGTGTTTATTTTGAAGATTATGCCCTTCGTACCAACAACTGGGCTCGAACATGAGAGCTTTTGAATACTGAGCTAGTACTTATCACTACCACGGCTACGACCGCCACAGTAATTTAAACGTCTAAAAAAATTTTTTTTTTCTGGGCTGCACCACACGGTCGCCATTCGGAGAGCCATGTCTCGCGCTGCAAATATACAACTTAGTCTCTCAGCGTGGGCAAGGGAAAGCTGCTACACGTCCATACACTCACAGCTACAACTGATCAACATCGGTCTTTATGCTATAGCACAGAACTTCCAAATAACATACTCCCACTTAACCTCAGGCACTCTTATTCTTGTATGCTGTCAAAAGAATTCAAAAGACTCCGCTCTTGAATAGTTTGAGGGGAAAGTTCGTCCATAATTCAGTAGGCCATACCAAGCGTCGAAGCTTTTTATCCTCATTGCTTGTACCGAAAGTCACGGTCGAGTGGTTAGCACTCCTGTCTTCCCGTTCGAATCTCAGTCGACAGACCGGCACTTCAGATTTTCGTATTTCTCAGTATTTTACATTCCACGCTCTTTACAGTTTCTGACTGACCTTCATCCAACAGTTCGAAGCTATAAAACTAAAGTATTCGGTTAAAAAGCTTAGAATAATCAAATAAGGAATGAATCGCTACTTGTAGAGCAGAGAAGCATATGATTACTTTCTAACGCATCACTTAAACTTATGTAAAGTGCGTGTATGATTACAGTAGTAAAAATGTATAAATAAAAATGTAAAATGTATGTAATGTCATGATTCAGAGCTATACATACGTATGTGATCCTGACACGTAATTATTCATTATACAGAATACGTTTACAATAAACATTATAGCTGTATGGTTTAAGAGTTACTGCACCAATGGGCTAAAAGAAGTAGAAATCTCGGAAACAGAACCACATTCCGAAATCTTCCAACCTTTGTATTAAAACTAAAACCATCGACGAAGTACAAATTAATAAGCCTTAAATACAGTGCGTGTTTTGTTTTCTTTTGTCCTAATGAAAAATGATTTATTTTATAAGAGATATAGGAATTCGAAATGATTACAAAAAAATAAGCTACAAATAACGAGTTCGAATACACAAAATTTAAAATAACAAAGTACAAATGTGCTCGTGCTTATAAAACAGGCCGGTTAACATGATGACAATGCAAGCTGGACGCACATAAATTCGAGTAAATGCTGTCATGACCATACATTTTATTGTAATGATTTGTGTGTTTTTCTTGACTTACAGAAAGCAGTTCTTGCAAAGATTTCCTACAGCCATCAAAATCAGTTATGAACCTGGACAGCTCAGTCAGTGTAGTGACTACGTTACAGGCTGGAAAATCGAGGTTCGACTCCCGGCAAGTGTAGAAATATCTTCTCTCCACCGCGTCTAGACTGGCTGTATGGTCCAACCAACCTCGTATTCAGTGGGTTCCATGGTCTCTTAGCCGGGGGTGAAGTGGCTCGGGCGTCAAGCAAATTACTCCTCTTTCAACATAAAGCGCTTTCCGAGAGGCCCGTAATATTCAGAGGCTCCCTAAATGAAAAACAGTTAGGCCTACACTGTTCCGTGTTTAGACCCTTTATGTCCCTTTGCTCTTTTCTCTAACGCCCTTCAGTGAAGAATTCAACTGCATCATGCACACTGTGGCGACAGAGTGTTCGGAGTGCTTCGTACACTATGTGGCGACCCAGTGTTCGGAGTGCTTCGTACACTATGTGGCGACCCAGTGTTCGGAGGGCTTCATACACTGCGTGGCGACCCGGTGTTCGGAGGGCTTCATACACAGTGTGGCGACCCGGTGTTCGGAGGGCTTCATACACAGTGTGGCGACCCGGTGTTCGGAGGGTTTCATACACTGTGTGGCGACCCGGTGTTCGGAGGGCTTCATACACAGTGTGGCGACCCCGTGTTCGGAGGGTTTCATACACTGTGTGGCGACCCCGTGTTCGGAGAGCTTCATTCACTGTGTGGCGACCCAGTGTTCGGAGTTCTTCATACTCTGTGTGGCGACCCGTTGTTCGGAGGGCTGCGTACACTGTGTGGCGACCCGGTGTTCGGAGGGCTTCATACACTGTGTAGCGGCCCAATGTTCCGAGTGCTTCGTACACTGCGTGGCGACCCAGTGTTCGGATCTTCATACACTGTGCGACCCATTGTTCGGACAGCTTCTTACACTGCGTGGCGACACAGTGGTCGAAGTGTGTTATCTACTGTGTGGTGATTCAATGTTCGGAGTGTTTCGTACAATGTGTGCGACCCAGTGCTCTGAGTGCTTCCTATCCAGTCAATCTCTAATCCTGAGCTTGCCAGTACAGGTACAATTGCTAACTCAGGCCTGTTTAACTATGGCTTACCTGACTCTTTTCTAGCAAATATATTTGCAACCTCATTACCCTGTATCCCACAGTGGACAGTGAACCAGAGGATCGTGACCTTCTCCTTCCTGGACAGGACACTCAATGTCTGCAGACATTCCCAAATTTCGGTGTCCTCCTTCATCAGGGGGTCTACAAATTTTCCAGAACTCTAGGCGCCACCTCAAAATTCTAGGCCCCAGAAGTGATACGGAGCAAGTTTCACACTGAGGGCTCACAAATGTTAGGCGCCACCGTACAAAATTTAGCCGTCCCTATGACCTGGCGCCCCAGTTTTGTGCGCCTCTACTCTTGATATCTTAAGGGCTAACAAAGCAGCCAGGCTATCTGGACATATTGGACGTGTCCATTTGCAGAGTGCCTTTCTGTACGTTCCTCTGCATAGATTAATCTCGCGAGTATTTCGCTTTGAAAACAGTGGCATAAAGCCAAGTGTTCACGCTGTATTACTTCCGAATTTTACTCCGAAGAATATCGGTTATAATGCATGACTGGAGACCGCAGTACGATACAGTACGTCACCTCATCTATCAGAATCACCGTTGTCATCTAATGCCATCACAATTGCTACGGTAACCGTTGACGCTGGTCTTTTTCTACAGTACTTGCAGGCACTTGGTCATTTAATTAAAGGATATTAACTTCTGTCAGAGAACACATTTATAATAGTACTTATCCATAATGACACTTCACATAATAATCTTCCTTTCTTCCTTTGAATATGTCGTCTCTCGAGTGAAAGTTTTAATTCTCCAATGATGAAAAGTGTCACAAAGTTCTGCAAGTATTTGTTTCTTACAGTTTGTAGATTGGAGATATACCTTGGCATACTTTATAGTGTTATCGTTTATTAGTACAAAAAGTCTCTAAATTTGAACGAAATGACAAGTTCACCGTCGGAATCATAGTTACACATATATCTGTGAATATCCAAGCTTATATCCTCAAAGGCATTTATGCTTCATAAGAAGAGAACTATTAAGATACAATATCTTACTCACATTTTCAAATTGCAACTTATTTTTACGTCTAGGATTCTCTAGCTGTATATCATAGCATAGCCAATATCATAGCATTATAACTCAGTGCTAACCAGCCCCATCATTAAAGCAATACTCGGCCTTCGACAGCAATTTCTAAATGATCTCCCATTACTGTGGGGATTCGATATAAATCTCCCATAGGCCTACATACCTTTCCTAGTACATACGTCGTCAAACTATTCAGGAACCAAACGTAGACGGTCCCCGCACTTACATCCTTACGTCGTTCAGTTTAGTGTACAAGACGGTCAATGCATATTTGTGCCTGCGCTTAGTACCTTCGCAGCATCCCGACTGCGCTCCGTCCCATGCATCTCACGTGGTGGGCAGATAAATCTCAACGTAAGTACACGGCTAACAGTGTCTCTTGAGAAGCTTAACAGCAGATCAACTACTCAAGAATTTTTCCGCATTTTCTGGAACTCGAAGCTTCATAACCTTATTCACAACAGCCTGCCGCTGGACCCCCCCCCCCCCTGCTCTGAGCCAGACGCATCCAGTCCACACACCCCCCCTATTTCTTTAACATCCATTTTAGTATAATTCTCTCGTGTCCTGTTTCTTCAGTTTCCCGCCAAAATCCTGTACGCATTTCTCTTCTTTCCAAGCCCTTCTACACTCACCGCTCATGCCATTCTTCTTTAATTGATCGCCTTAATTACATTTAGCGAATAAACATACGAAACTCCTTGTTGTGCACATTTCTGTC
Source organism: Reticulitermes speratus (assembly GCA_021186555.1). Lineage (NCBI taxonomy): Eukaryota > Metazoa > Arthropoda > Insecta > Blattodea > Rhinotermitidae > Reticulitermes > Reticulitermes speratus. The sequence continues at coordinate 29,020,156 of JAJKFL010000003.1, read as the reverse complement.
CCCCTTGTTACATCCTACATGTTAGGCCCAAATATGTCCCTCCGTACGCTGTTCTAAAACACTCTATACAAATCATATGTAAAACTATACGCTACGTTGTACATTTTTAAACAGAAAACGGCACAACAAACATTCTCAAGCGAATTGGAGCAGTCACTCCCAGAATTTAATATAATCTTAATTTCTTCATAAAATTAATTCTTACTTATAATATCGTTGCAAAATATCTCAACTTTAACACATTTACAAACAATGTATTAGCTGCCTTCGTTTTGTGACTTTGTCCTCCATTCTATTGACGAGACATTAACATCTTCTTGGTTTTCTCAGCATTTACCTCCAGACTAACCTCTTTAACATAAATGACGGTGAATTTTATTGTCAAATAACTTATACGAAATTCTTATTGAGGAAAATTACTTCATGTAGGCTGTTTTGATGTAAATCACAATTGTCCGGTGTCTGGTACCTAACCTCGGACCACTGTACTCTAAGTTGGAAGGGAATCGCAAAACATTTCCGACTACAGCCGAAGTTTCGTGAGTTGGTCAACAATTACGCACTAAAATGGAGAATAGGATATTACGAGGTAATTAAATACTTTCCATTTGCGAATCTGTTTAAATTAGGTGAAACTAGACAATTACCTTTCTCCATAATTTCACGTGACAGAATACATATGGTCAGGTGTGAAACTTTGTTGAACTTAAATTTATTCTCCTCCGAAGATGAATGCTTTCTATAAGACAAAAAGTGTGCCCACTCCAGTAGCCGTGCAATCTGAAGGTCACACGGTGTTGGACTGCTTAAAAACAGGATCATGCACTCGAATCCTATTTCAGGCACGATGTGGTCTTCTTGTATGTACAGGCCCTGCGATGGACTCTCAGTCACAGAGACATCGTGTACAGCAGACAAAGCGAAATCAAGCCGAGGCACCAAAAACAACAGAAATAAATAACTAGCGTTTCGGACAGAACTCATAAAACCTACTTTCCCAATGCATTGGCATACTTAAAGTTCTTTAAATTGTGTGTTTCAATGGTTCATTTTGTTAATGCAAGTCTATAATGCAACAATCAAATGCAATTTTTTAACGTTATTCTTTCCTGAAGATGGCGAAGATCCGCCGAAACATGTAGCAGTAAACAAGAGCTTGTTACAGAATGTTGTTGTTGTTGTTATTGTTGTTGTCGTCGTCATCGTCGATGATATTGCAGTTTTATTCTCGTAGTTTCGTTGTTACTGCTTTTTTCGTGTGGATCTACTTGTCTTCATTCAATTTATCCGCTATAGCCTCAAACTTTTTCTCCCGTGCCATATTTGTTCGTATCGTCTACTTGCACGCAACACCGCATACACATTATGTTGGAATGTTTACAACCAGACTTTATTGCACATTTAATAATCTGAGCTTCCATTTCCGCTAGTTATTGCTGTGAGACCGAACGCTAAAGAAAACTGCATGGCCGCATTTTGTGGTTTTACATTCTGCAGAATTAAAATTACGGGCATGTGCCTTATAAAACTGTCATATTTTAACACACAATAGAAACTATAAACATTAATGTGCGAGGGGGCATTCATAACACTCTAAGATAAGTAACACAAAGGGATGACTAATTTAAAAATTACGTAATGCTCTACTTCACTCTGCTGTCTTTGTGAGAACAGTTGCAGACCGAACAGTACGATTCATTTACTGGCAGGTCTTTTAGTGTGCGCGAAAATAAAAATGTTGTGATATATGGTAGGCACAGGAGAGAAATTAGGAGGCACTGGTTACACTTTATGTACTAACTAATTAACTCCAATGAGTAGAGTCCTTCCTGAGAAGCCAGCAGGTCGTCAGCTAGTCAAGAAATTCGCCGCGTTTTATGGAACCCGAAGGTTCATTACCGCACTCACAAGAGCCCGCCACCTGTCCCTATCTTTATGTACTTGAATTTGAATTTTAAGGCAAGGAAATGTAGTGTTTAAAGAAAGTAGGAATGTACTGCCTTCACCAGCTGTAACTTGCTGAATACTGCGTTAAGATATTGTGCGAAAAAGCTCAGACATTTTCTGCTCCAGAGACAGGGTCCTTATTTTTACCTGACAAATATAATTTTCACGTCTCAGACTTTCGCGTGGCGGCTGGCAGCCCAGCGGTCGCCGCTATTCTAATTCCCTACAAGTCGGTGTCACGCTTTTAGTACATCGTATTAAATTTATTATTGGGTTTTCAGTAATCATATTTACAAAAATTCCTGAAATACTTAATGTTACTCATATTCCGTGCAGTTACCTTACGCATACAAGTTTTACTTCAACTACTGCGCAAAGCCGTAGCCGAAACATGTAGGAGCGTAAAAATTGTTTTGTGCAGTAGTTGAAGTAAAACTTGTATGTGTAAGTTGCTGGAAAGTTTTAAATCAATACAGGCCTCCTGCAGTTAATATTAAGCTTCTACGCACCATTTCTAGCCGTTGCTGGAAAGAGTTACCTTCGTCTGGCAGACACTCGTCACATCCGACATACACGTTGTGCACTGGACGTCTAAGTTCTGCCAGTGAAACTGAAGACATATCCTGAATGTTCTTTTACATCTTCTTGAGTGTGACGACTTGACCTTTAACTTTTCCAACAAGTAAAAATCGTACGGGTTCAAATCTAACGACCTTTGAGGCCACAATCACCTACTTAAAATTCTATCACTAAACACTCACTAAAGAAAGCATACGTTGTCTGCACTTTTAAAAAGGGTGTTAAAATATGTACACTACATCGGCGTGAATTTATGGTGTCCAACACATTGGGCCAAATAATCCTTGTTTAAATCATAGCAAACCACAGTCCATATCACTTCGTGGATTAACGTGAGATTTTCTGCTTCACATGCCGTTATCCTTAGAGTTCACTTATCCTCCGAAAGGAACAGAGTTTTATCGCTAAACACAAGAGAATGGTGCCTGTTTCTTTATCATGTGACTAATAACTGGCTGTCGACGATCACGGACGTAACTCTCGGCCAGAACAAGAATGTAGATGGTCTGCTGAGTCAACGAAGTTCAGTGAGATAAGCAAGTCGGCGGGAAGTGAAAAGGATACTTGTCGGATAAAATGAGGGCTCAATAGAAGCTACAGTGCGCCTTCATTCGAAGAATTTGCACCATTCCTACTGAATGCCATGCTACTCTGGCACAAGCCCGCACGAAACGAATATCCAAGGGTACCAATATACTAAGCCTGAAGTGCATGTATCAAGCATTGCTACCAACATACAAAGTCTGAAGTGCATGTATCAAGCATTGCTACCAACATACAAAGTCTGAAGTGCGTGTATCAAGCATTGCTACCAACATACAAAGTCTGAAGTGCATGTATCAAGCATTGCTACCAACATACTAAGTCTGAAGTGCATGTACAAAGCATCGCTAGTTTTTCCAACTGCGGTTTAGGAAACATTCTCTCTCTTTCAGTATTGGGGTTCGTGCCATTTGTAACAGGCTCTACTAATCCACTGCTTTCCTACTAAGTATCTTCCATATCAACGTGACACAGCTACACATCAACAGCCACATCTTTACCAAACATTTTAATAAATATTATATCTATATTTCATTTGCATGAAGGTTTTTCCACCTATATGAACTGATCATTCCGCATAAGTTACAAGAAAGAATGAGTCGTCCTCTGTAGACGGTACCCGATTCGAAATTTGGCTGTGGGATTAGCTACCCTGGAAGCCATTTCTCCTGTCTATGTCTATGTCTATTTCTAGGGGACTTGTGGATATTATCTCAAAAAAAATACAAGTTGCTCCTTTAGTCTCCCCAGTCTGTCTACTAACGACCAATCCTACACGAAATCCGCAGTCGATAAGACATCACTGAGCAAGCTACCTCTAGCAGTAACGCCTCTTGCATGTATTCGGGAGGTGCCCATTTCGAATATCATCCGGGACACAGAAAAACAGTACTTGAAGCGTTTCGTAATATTCCTCAATGTCTACAGAAAATGTCTCTGTCTCGGTCGAGATTCGAACCGGACAACTCCCAAATATAAGTCCACGGCATTACCGCCACACCTAAATCTTCGGCAATAAATAATTAACACTGTGGCTTTCAATACTAAACCCCTAGTAATAAACCCAGCTAATACAGTATCTAATTAGATTCACTTGGCATAAAATGGTCATGAGCAATGTCAGTCACTTCTATAAACAGTGTAACAACTTGTACGGTATTTATGTAACCGAGACCGCTGCCCGCAACGAAACTGCGACACACTGGGATGTGGATTTGCGGCCAGCAGCGAGGTAAGTGGTGAATGGGACTTGTCAAAGCGTTACGCCTCCATTCTATGGCAGAATTTCACTATGTAAAGAACTGTAATAACGCGGCCAGTTGTGTAACAGACCGTGGGGGCCCTGGCACCCATAAACACGCTGTACAATAAGTACATTAGCATTAAGAAACTATGGCAAAGTCAGAGTGTGATTAAACAAAGTAATATACACGTGCTATGCAAAACAACAGGAGAATATAATCTTCAAAATTCTAGACTATGCTGAAAACAAATCAATGAATCTGAAGAGGCGAGTGACAGAGATTCAAATTCTGCTAGAAAAAGTCTTCATACAAATTTTCAACTGACATATTTAGTTAAATAAACTTCCACGAAACCGAAAGTGCCTCAAATTAGCACGTAGCCTACTATACCTATTACGTCACGATAACAAGGAACGACAATTATAAAAAGAGTACGACAGTAGCACCACAAAAGTGAATATTAGACCTATTTAGAGTGTGTGCCGCACAATTTTATACACACGACCACATGCGTAAAAGAAGTAAAACATATGTAAAAGAATATATATTATATGGACTACAGTAACGTACATAACCATCAGCACAGGGAGGCTCTCTTGCAAGCTGGTGCACACTCCAATACTAAAAGCGACCAAGTTTTTTTTAATGGCTAGAAAGGATAGTAACGTATTTGTCGCTTGATTAAAATTATGACTTTTGTAGAATTTTTGTGTTTTATTTAATAAATTATTTCATATAAAAAAGAAACGTAAGTCGAAAGCCCGACGTGGTGCAAGAGCACAACCTTGCACGTCGCTGCCGGCGTCCCTGTATCAAATACACAGATCTTAATTGATATCAGTGCATTTTATTGACACATCAGATAGGCTAAAATAGAGAACAGCAAAAACTCTATCACAGCCATTTCCATAACACATTAGCGGAGTGAAGTATCAGCGTAACAATTGAAATAAAAAACCACACACACACACACACAAATGAATATCTGCGTAGTAATTAAATCTGAGGTCCATAACATTGACCGGTTTGATTTATTACATTTAACCGATACCAAATTACTTTCTTTGGGTTTTTAAACTGAAAACACAGTTTCACGCTGTACTTCTCAGACTGCATTATATGATCCAAGTACAGTAGAACCTCGATTATCCCAAATAAAGGGGGCGGGCCCGATTTCGGATACTTCGGAAATTCGGCTTGACGTGATAAGGTGCAATAGAAATAACATTTATTCAGAAACACGTCTTATGTTGATAAAATTTATGGCACAAGAAACTGTATGATATTTACAGATACAACACAACACTACAAATTTCTACGAAAAAAATCTGATATTTTAGTTTGAACTTTTTTTCACAACGTTTTTTGGCTGCAGTGTCCCTCCATTCGGCATTTTAGACGAATGTTCTTCTAGTTTCGATTTCGATTTTACCCAATCAAAAACCGTTGATATGCCAACACCGAAATCCGCCGCGACGTTTCGCAAGATCTCGCCATTTTTAATTCGTCTCACAGCCCCCAATTTCTGTTCAATTGTTATTACAACACGTTTCGTCTAGCTGACACTGTTTGCAATCACTGTTAAATGAAACTGTAAAACTGCACTGTAAGAAGCACACACACGTCAATTTGCCACTCGTCTGCATCTGTCAGGCTCAGAGGTGTCTCGCGGCAGGCAGTTCTGGGAATCGCAGCGCCTGACAGGCGTTTCGGTTAACCCGAGTTTCGGTTAAGCGAAGTTCGGAAAACCGAGGTTCTACTGTAACAAATCCAGGGCTAATTTAGTTTTAAAATTTCAGAATTCTGGAATGAGGTGCCGTGTCCGAAACTGGAGCTGAATTTTATTTTTCAAAACAAACGTAGAAATTAATACACAACACACGAAAAGAACATAAAGTCCCAAATAATTAACTACGCACTTTTACACAAACGACCAAAACAACATGAAGTCCCAAATAATTAACTACGCACTTTTACACAAACGACCAAAACAACATGAAGTCCCAAATAATTAACTATGCACTTTTACACAAACGACCAAAACAACAAGAAGTCCCAAAAGCATGCAGTCACATAAGATATAAACTTTCATTGCTGAAACTTTCCAATGTCCCGACAGCAATGCCGTTCACATAAAAACCTAAAAGTGTTGATTGGCACGAACTGTTACAGCGTTTCAAATCACGTGCTCACGTTCCTGCCTTTGTTTAGCAGCTTGAAAGTGATTCACGATCATGGCTATGAGACTTTTGCTGTTTCAGATTCTTGCTGTAAATTATGAACGTAAATGTAAAATTGCTCATATCCACGTCATGAAGGTACAGGGGTGGATAGGAGTATAGCTCCACTCATTCTTAACCTCGGCACTAGATGGAATTTAGTGGTTAACTTCACGTCCTGGCCGCGTTACCCGCGGGGAAAGGGCCTCCGCTAGCCACCGAATCAGAAGCTAGGTGGGATTCAGGGACGGACAGAGAGGTCTTTCCGCTGCCGAGAATCGAGAACTGGTTCGTACTTTAATCATTTACGCCGACAACGATATCCCGACTCCCTGCTGTAAAGTATACTATACAATAAGATTGCCATCAGTGCATACTTCAAGTTTAGGGTTCCTATTCTGTTAATTTTCGCACTGAACATTTTTATTTACAAATAACGAAACAAGCACAGATCACCAGGAATAAAATCGTCGAAAAAACTAACAGATAACTGACACGCGAACAATAAACAAACTGCCTGACAGATCGCCATTTTCGATAATGCTGATGGCAGCAATAATAATAACAATAATAATAATAAAATTAGTTTTTATTTATATGCTGGCACAACAGCCACAAGGCCAATTACAGACACAGCACAGGAATATAAGGAAAATACACACATACAAGCAACAAAAGAAAACTAATAGAAAAGAGGTAATAAAGGAACACATCTTAAAAATGACAGAATAAATAAAATTATAATTGTTAAAATTTGTGAAAAGATCATTTTCCTGAGTATATAGATAGTACGGTTCCGTTCAATTCAATTTATGAAAGCAAATGCCAGTTGCTACGTAAACGATCGAATCAACAATACACAAATACACAGATACTCCACAGTCACTTAACAAAGGAATAACAATAATAATTCAAGTCAAGTTTATTTACGTGCTGAAACAACAGCCCGTTGGCCAATTACAGGAACAGCACGAAGCGACTAAAATAAAAGCATCGAAGACAAAACATATGAAATTATGTATAAGAGAATATGACAAATGGAAAATACCAAAGGACATAAATACAAAATATAAAAAGAGTAAATTAAAAAATTGGAGGATAATACCTGGCCATTTAACGGATAGAAGGAAATTAATAAACAGAAGGAACAGGCTAGAAAGATAGCATGAACCGTAAGAATGGTATAGGTATACAATAGTATTTGAATAAAACAGTATTAGATCTAAAAAATATCTTTAGCGAAATAACATGGTAGTTGAAAATATAAATTTTACTACAGACAGCATTAACCGCAGTAACAAATCTGGCAAAAGGGCTGGCCTTAGCACAATAAACAGCAGTGAATATACGTGTCTCTGATTATTTCAGAGGGTACCCGTAGACCGACGGTAATAAAAAAATAATAATAATAAAATGTAAACACAAAAGTAATGCCAGTAACAATAGGGACAACGGGAACAATCTCATAAGCATTCAGAACATACCTGAGCAACATACCGGGAAAGCAGGAAATCAAGGAACTACAGAAACTAGCCATATTGGGCATTGCACACATACTTCAGAAAGTACTAATGTGAAAGTACAAAACATTCAACATGGAAAATACCAGTACATGTGCTATGAATTAAAACTACAAAATAGCTGCAACACTATACACCCTAGAAATACGGCTGTTTCAGGCATATAACTTGTAAACACCCTGTATAAATGTGATAACGGATGATAATAATAATAATAATACAGTAAGTGTTTATTAACGTGCTGGCTAAACAGCCAAGTCCCAAATATAAAGTCAGCACACAAACACAAATACAATACAAATAAAATACAAATACATACAAACGAAAGATGGAACACAGAACAAAGCAGCACATATAACAATAACAAACAACAATATGAAGTACTGGGACCAAAATACCATATGCTGGAAACATTGACAAGTTGAGTAGAGAATGTCACAAATTAGCACGTAATTTGTTTTAATGACGTAATGGGTTTCCTAAAGAAGTCGACATCTTTGCACACAAGGTTAGCAGCTGAAATGCATCTACCAGGCAGAGAATTTTGCAAGTAATGGAAGACTTGGAGAAGTTCCCAAAATCACGAGAAAGTACTCGGATACCAATAATATCCAAAACAGACAGGCAACATTCTAAACGCGATTAAACATGAATGAAGAATAATGTATCAAGGGCGAATCTTTTGTCGTACAGGTTGTGAAATTCTTAAAATTTAAGAAAATCCTCCTAAGTGACATGGCTACGAGAAAAGAAACGATTTTTACATAGGACTGCTCACTTCCGCGGTATTCGTTCCAGCCTTTTGACGTCTGCAAACGTTATAGAATTCCATGCAATTGAGGCACACTCAAGTTTAGGTCTGACTAGTGTTAAATATAGCCGATCCCAGTGGCCGTGCGGTCTAAGGCGTGGGTCTTTGGCCGCTCGCCTACTAGGATCGTGGGTTCGAATCCCACCGGGGGCATGGATGTCTGTCTCTTGTGAGTGTTGTGTGTTGTCAGGTAGAGGTCTCTGCGACGAGCTGGTCCCTCGTCCAGAGGAGTCCTACCGACTGTGGTGTGTCTCAAATGTGTGTGATCATGAAACCTCGACGAAAACGAGGAGGCCCAGGCCCATATAGGGCTGTCGAGCCATAGAAGAAGAAGTGTTAAATACAACGTTAATAAACAGTCAGGGGTATTAAAGGAAAAGGTCATAGTTCGATGTAAACCCAACATCTTATGGATTGGGAGAAAATACAGTCTACATGTTCGTGAAAATGCAGTTCGGAATCAATTTGTATTCCAAGACCTTTAATGGTGTCCGTACGGGTTATACTAGAATCAGATGTTTTGTAACGCAGTAGAGAGCATTGGTTCCCTTAGTGACGGTTATAGCCCTAGTTTTGCTATTGATTAATTTCATGAAGTTAGCATAAAACCATCCTTGTATAAGTTCGATATCCGACTGCAGCAGAGTGCAATCCTCAGCAGAAATTATAGCACGAAGAATTTTGATGTCATCAGCGAACAATATGTATCTAGAATACCTACGTACATTACAAAGGTCGTTTATGAATACATTAAAATGCAGATAAAACAATAATAACAATCTGTTTCCACCATTTAAAAATTGAAGAAACAATACATGTCGGACGTTGTAAGATAATGAAATATTAATTACCAGAAAATTCATACTGACTTTATTAACAAAGAGGCTTTTCTGCCTCATGAAACCCTCAAGAAGAATGAAGGTTAGATGTCTGTCAATGAACTTCTGCCCGACGGGAAAATTTTTGCGTGTTTGCCACAAAATGTACGAAATTTATAATTCGTTTCACTTACAAACCAAACTCTAAGGACTAAAATCAAACAAACCTGAATATGACGCAAATAAACAGAAGCAAAATAGTGCATAAACGTCTTAGAAAGACGCGTTCTCAGTGTTCTGAACGAGGGGTTGACCTTCGCTCTCGTTCCAGCACAGATATCACATCTGGACATCGCAACGATAAAAGAAACAGCTCATAGTCTCCACCCTACAAACATTAAAGAAGGAAAATGGAAAGTATGCAAAAATCTCGTGACCACAAAACAGGTGAAACCGTACGTCCGTCAGGCAGAAATCAGGGCCATGTCTAAATTAAGGTAAGAGTTTTCTTTAGCTGAGATCTTACCAGACGACAAGCAGAATGCGACAGCCGTGGACATACAGCAAACCAGGAAACAATACACGATTAAATTAAGTTATAAACCAACCGATGACGAAGATGCACGGTGTCAACAGTGTGAAACAATACACGATATCAGACGTCGTCTCGTCTGGGGAGTACAGGAAATGTAACGAAGTTCCAATAACAACAACTAAGACACCATCACAGACAAACTAAGATCAAGCCTCACACCACACCTAAGTGGACTTCCGAAGACACACAAAAATGGAATACTCCTAACGACAACAGTTTGCTTACTCCCCATGCCAACCTCTGGCAAAATATGTACTCAAAATCCTGTCCTGTATCACAGTGACCAAAACTTCCTTTGTGAAAAGCTCAGAACCCTTCACAAATAAGTTTAAAAGTATGGAACTAGAATAAAGACACCTTGGCTAGCCTCGGCTTTAAGCGTCTTTACAAACATCCCAATCGACTGAACATTGTACACAGACCGAAAAGCCACGGAGGCAGAGAAGGACGTAGACGAATGATGATTCCTGCGGTAGATGCAAAACCAGAAGTTCTATATCTATGCTTGTAGTCGGCGTGCTTTCATGACGATGAATAATTAATCGAGCAAATAGCTAGATTGATAATGGGTTCACCCCTCCCCCCAGAAATAAGCAACATATGCATGAAAAACCTCGAAAACATTTTTCTGGTAAAAACTGACTTCAGACCTAAAATCTGGTTCAGGTGTGTAGATATATTAGCCACTTTGTCATACGGCGACTCGAATATAAATCCATTTCCAAACCATCTCAATCTGGGGTTTTTTTTTGTGAAGGGCCCCGCAGCAGATGCTACGGACGCACCGCAGCCTAGAGGCTTATTGTGCAACCCTGTGATGAAGATGATTAATTTATTCTTTTTCCTTGTAATGGAGCACCGATGGAATGAAACTGACAGGGGAAAACCGAAGTACTCGGGGAAAAACCTGTCCCAGTGCCACTTTGTCCACCACAAAACCCACATGGACTGACCCGGGAAATCCGGGGCTTAAAACATGAGGCCCGCCTAAGATTGTTAGCGAGAAGAAAATATTTTACGTAACTAGCTAAGACACAAGACTTAGTAATCCAGTACGACCTCCCCACATACTAAGCAATTAAACTATTTTCTGGACTGCGGTTTAATTCCTTCCATAAAAACCTATAGTTCAGTTTAAAAAATCATGCTGTCCGCACACATACGGATTTCTGATTAGTACCTCCTACTGGCGATAAGAAGAGCATGCCTCTGATGTAAATGGATTAAAGCCAGCAACCAAGCTGGTAATACAAAGTACCAATGTACTGAGACTCCTAGCACTAGAAAACACAAGCAGCATCATCAAGACAAACCATACTACACACACAATCACATGCACAGTACTAAGTAAGGTGTAAGCAGATTCTAGAAGAGAGAATAAAGAGAAGTGCTTTGTGTAAGAAAGCTGTCAATTGCTAAGATTATGGGTGAATGGAATTGAGTACGGAGCACTGGCGAAATGATACTGACAAAGAAAATCCGAAATACTGGGAGAAAAAAAAATTGTCTCAGTGCCACTTTGTCCATCACATATCCCACATAGCCTGACCTGGGATTGAACTTGGTTCTCCGCAGTGACAGGCCTGCGAACAACCGCGTGAACCGTGACACGGCACAAAAGCCTATAAAACAGAGCCACAGCCATACAAACAACGAAAGACAGCTTTAAGAAGGGAAAAGCAACTCTTAAAAAAAGGGCCGTGCCATGGCTCAGGCGGTTAGTCGCCGGTCCCTCACCGCGGAGGCCCAGGTTCGATACCGGGTCGGTCCATGTGAGATTTGTGGTGGACAAAGTGGCACTGGGACAGGTTTTCCCCGAGTACTTCGGTTTTCCACCATTGCTTCATTACACGGAAAAACGGAAAAAACGAATCATCTTCATCACAAGGGTTGCACAATCCTAAAGACATCGGTAAAATTAGAATCAGAACAGAGTTCGGAATATGTACTCGTACAGAATAAGTACAGCATTCACATCACGGGATATCCTGTATATGATTTCAGGCTTCCGATGTGGTGTAAACGAGATCTTCACTCATCTGGCATTTTACGCAGCATAGATTGGTACCAATCTATGCTGCGTAAAATGTCAGATGAGCGAAGACCTCAAGCCCTACGTAGCATGTAAACCAAAGCAAGTGGCACAGAAAACATACATTCGCGTATATAGCATCTCATACGAATGCGGGAAGTGCAGGCATTTAGGTAAAATAGAATACCAGGATTATTGAATACAAACACAACACAAAAATGGAGAAATATCCAAGCCTAAAATCGCATAATACTCCTGAGCTGAGAACAGTAAATAACATTGGAACGAGGCAGAAATCAAACAATAACAAACAACAGTCGTACACAATTTGCCTAGTCAGCTGCATTATATGCTGAAGATTATTGTGTAATTGTGTTCAAACATCCATGTGAACATTGATGGTTGAGACGTAATTCCAACCTTATTCAACCGAAGTCTAGTGGAAGCTGTTGTACTGTAGTTTGCGGTCTTCTGGGGTATTACGCGGCGTCTTGTCAAAAATTGAGGAAAATAAACAAATCTAATTATTATACATACAAAAGTCCTCAACTAACTGATTTAATTAATTTAAAAATGCAAGAAAACCAAGATATATTGATTTTAGAATTCAGAACTTTACAATTCCTTTAAATTGTTATTGAATTATGTAGTCCATACATAATTCATTTATTTTTATGTTAAGATTCACTTCTCTGTGAATTTTAATTATCTATACTGAAATACCCCAGAAATTAGTGGGTCTTGTGTAGACAGAACCGAATGTTCCTCTGATCACTGCACGTGGAAACCGGTGACGCAATGCTAATAGGCCTATAGCCTACAATGTGCGCATGCGTGGCTAGAGTTGGTATTCGTTTCGAACATGCGGTTTCGCTCTCAGCCATTTTTCCATCGATAAGTAGGCCTATATTGTTTCTATACATGTACGCATAGAATATATATATATATATTTATATATGTGTGTGTGTGCGTGTGTGTGTGTGTGTGTTTGAGAGTATTCATTCTCCATCCTTATTGAGAGTAAACAACGAGTTCCATCGTTTTATCAATAGGACCTTAAACGTCCGTTATTTTAAACGTGCAATAAACAGGCCGACTGTAGTTGATTAGAAGGAATATACCTAATAAGCTCAATATGCCTTGTCCTCAGGATCTATCAGTTCGTTCTATGTAACTTCTATTGCAATCCTGGCAGATTCCTTATAAACATATATCCCGCTGCTCTTATTTGGATTAGACTGAACAGGTGTCAGTAACAGCTGAATGGTAGTGTCAGCCCCGAAGGTGACATTAAAATTTGCATCCTTAAAAATATTTGTGATTTTTCTCTGATACACGTGCAATGTACAATAAAACTGACCCATGTGTTACGATGTTGTGTACATAGTTCCGACTGTATATAATAGAAACACTACACTACATGAAGTAGAGCCCTTGTTTTCTGTCCTTGTGCTTGCTAATATTTATGTCGAGTAGAGTTATTTCTTTTTCTGGGAAAGAAGTGCGCTGTGTTTAGAAACCTTTATTATTAATTTATAGGTGCCAAATTTTGCGAAGATAATGTAGAACATCTTCCAGTTTGGTAAGTGCAGTGCGTTTGGCATTCTTTTCCTTACATGCACAAAGCTTTCATGCAATATTAATTTTAAGCTGTGTTCACCGTGCATCTTGACAGCAACTTTCAATTTCTTCAACCAACGAATGCACCTTTTTATTTCTGTTCAGTTCCCCCTACATATGTTTCGGACGTGACTCGGCCATATCTTTAAGAACACCAACTTACATATTACATACCGAGTTAGCAATACAACACAAAGACTCCTACAAACCTACAATACAAATCAAGACATCAACACACACAGTGGAATATACAGCCTAATGTGCAACACATGCAATAAGGAATATGTGGGTCAAACAGGAAGATATATGAGACAAAGTTACTCAGAACATCATAGATACATAAAATCTAATGTGTGGGTCAAACAGGAAGAATTATGAGACAACGTTACTCAGAACATCATAGATACATACAAACTAATGACACCAAATCTGCATACGCACTACATATCTAAACAACAAACACGAATACGGTACAATAAAATCAACTATGAAACTTCTCAAAATATGTAAAAAGGGATGGAGAACTACATGCAGAAACAACTGCAGGACGGTACACTTATACAAGAACAAAGTCCAGGTGAAGAAAATCCACTCTTTAGGATCATTATCCCTACACACCCCAATGCGCATGAGCAAAGACAAGACACTGACACACCCAACACATCCACAAACTAAACACTCAGTCACAACCACGCAACAGGACAATAACAACAGCAGGTCAGCCAAACTAAATAAAATATTATTAAGTCATGCAATGTGTCAAACCTTTACGAAAAACTGTGATAACCATGTTGTTACAGGATACGGACGTCACTATCTGTACAAGATCAACTGCCAGCAATTTTAACAATTTTAACAAATTTCATTAACAATAATTTTAATAATTGTAACATTTTCAACAACTACCAACGACACAGTGCTCTATATTCACAATTTATAGTGCTATACACCAAGACATTTCAAGAAACTACTTGAAGAAATTGTGTATACTGGTGTTGCCAACGTAAATAATAACCTTAAACAGTGTAACGGTTGTGATAATATTAAATGGAGCAGTGAATAGTGAAGTACACTTATCAACGTACCCCTGATGATGGCCTAGTTGCGGCCGAAACATATGTAGGGTGAATTGAACAGAAATAAAAAGGTGCATTCGTTGGTTAAAGAAATTGAAAATTTCATGTAATATGTTTGGGAACTAAACAATTCTTAGCAATTATTTTTCGAACCATGCAATGTTTCCCTTTTGAACAGAAAGTGACTTAGTCAAATACCCTTAAGTAACTTCTACTTATCCCCTTGAGGCCAGCTTTTACCATGCGCTCTGAGAGTGAGCAGATAATTAGGCCTACATCTCTTTCTACACACAGCGTATTACAGAAAGTGAAGGTCGTCATACACATTATTGTGCATACCTGCCCTGTCATCCTCCCAATATCCATTGCCCTCCATCTAGCATTTCATTCGAAGGAGAAGCAGTTCAGCTAACGGTATCATGGCGTGTCTTCACACAGCTGTTCTCACGTGTGCTCGCTCAATCAGCAACATACCCGCTTTGCATTCAGTAGGCGGGGGCTATTCCCACTCCACGCCGTACATTCTCATTGTGTAATTTCTCGACACTGTGATTAAATGACACCTGGTCCTTTCCTTTCCATTTCTCTCCTGGGCTCACTCGGCAAAACAATTTAACCACTCACCTCAAGTTAAAATGCGCGATTTCAATGCCAGTATGGAGAAAGATTTTCTACAAGATTTCGGTCGAGATTCTCACTCAATGTGACCGGATAGCTTATTTGGTCCAGTGACTATGCTACCACCTGAACAGCCAAGGAATCTTGTTTCGATTCCGGGCAGGGAAAAGGATTTTTCTCCGCTCCAAAGCGTCCAGACCGAAACTGGGGCCCACCCAGCCTCCTATACAATGGGAGACGTCGGCTTTTCGAGATTGATAAAGCGGCCGGAGCGTGAAACTAACCACTGACCTAAATACATTGCCGAAGTTAAGAATGCGTGAGGCTTTACCTGCACTTGCCCTTATACCGTCTTGCCATGCACAGGGCTAACACATTGTGAGATCTAATACCATGAAACTCAAAACCATACGGATTCAGAACTTACAATGAATGTTCCTGACACTAACGTTTGGATGCTTCATGCCTTAGCACAGGTCTTCCAAAACTTCGAGCTTGTCGCATATTCTGCCAACAGAAGCTATCGAGATCTTAATGGGGGGCATTCTATTAATCACACAGATTATGGACTAAGATGTCGAAGAAAATAGAAAGGCCGTGATCATCAGCTCGAAAGAAGCGAAGTGACCGTTTGTTTAAAGCAGTGTTTTCAAACTAGGTTTACGCGAAATCCTATGGTTTTGTAGAACATCTTACAGGGATCCGCAAGAAATCGTGGAATAGGCTATATACATAAAAATTCCAAACATCCCTCGAAAGACAAGAAAAAACTCAATTTTTTAAAACGTAAGGTGACTTTATATATATACATATAGAAGACTCTTTTCACCAGCAAACTGGACTTAAATTTAAGGAAGAAACTAGTAAAGTGCTACCTTTGGAGCATAGCTTTATATGCTGCTGAAACGTGGACACTTCGGAAACTAGATCAGAAGTATCTGGAAAGTTTTGAAATGTGGTGCTTGTGAAGAATGGAGAAGATCAGTTGGACCGATTGTGTGAGAAATGAAGAAGTATTACACAGAGTCAAGGAGGAGAGGAATATCCTACATACAATAAAAAGATGAAAGGCTAACTAGATTGGTCACATCTTGCGTAGAAACTGCCTTCTAAAGCATGTGATTGAAGGATAGAAATGATAGGAAGATGAGGGAAAAGACGTAAGCAGCTACTGGATGACCTTAAGGAAAAGAGAAGATACTGGAAATTGAAAGAGGAAGCACTAGATCGCACCCTGTGGAGAACTCGCTTTGGAAGAGGCTGCGGACCTGTCGTAAGACAGACTGCAGAATGAATGAATGAATGAATGAATGACACACACACATACAGTCGTACTCGGTTATAACGTCATGAAAGGGACTGAATGTTTTGTGTCGTTATAAACGAGTGTTGTTCTAACCGAGCAGTATAATGTTATGGTTAACAGTGCCAATTTAATTGGTACCACAAAATATCTGACGCTACAGACGAGGTGTCGTAAAAACCGATGTCGTTATAACAGGGTTTGACTGTTTTCATGTGTAAAGAGAACCTCTATACATATATATATATATATATATATATATATCAGCTCTCTTTACACATAAACGTTTGTGATATTTAGCAGTAAATGAATTTCTCTTCCCGCTATCAACTTTTTCTGGCTTGTAAACGTTTTCATAGTTAGGGCTTCGGCAGGATATTAAAAATTACATGGAAGAGAGGTTTGGAAAAGCTGGTCTAAAAGGACTGCGGAAACCAAGAAAAACGTCAGAATGGGTACCCGGTAACCGGAACAAGATCAGAACCCAGAGCTTCCCGAATATAAAACAAGAGTATTTACCATTACGCATCGACTTTCGGTAAGCGAGGAAAAGTAAACTTTTAAATTAAGTAATCATTTGTGTGTCTGGTGTGAATGTCAATTAGAAGTGTAACTGACTAGAGAATGGCCCGCTGAAATGAACAAGAAATTTAAAAGAATATGCAGGAAAATCAGGTCTTGTATCTAACTACAAAGAAGACCCCTTCTGTGTTCTAATAATAAGAATAAACCTGACAATAATAGCATTAATACAAAAGAGTAAAATTTTCAGGTTTATTATAATAAACGGCGACTCATGCATGCTTGGGCAATGCCATAATTGCTAATCCATAATAGGTTACAGCATAGCATCACTGATTGAGGAAAAATGTGGAGAAAATCTGTCTATACGCGATTCTGTGCCCAAAAAGTAATAATATCGATCCTATCAGTGAAGAGCTTTCCAACAGTCTTGATGGACAAGTTGAAACTTGCTTTACTGTATATACGATAGACTGCTAAAATGAACAAAAACATGTCCTAGTTCAGTTTAATATTTTACGTAATATATGCCTTTGTTAATTTGGAGTGTGGCATCCCATTGTGTCTTGTAAGTCACTGACGTTCTACAGAAAGGTTAACAAAAATGTATTACAGTATATGCTACACAGTTTTGTGAATTACATGTTCCGGCCTCTGTTGTTAGCGTTTTCTGGTCTTTCATACAATAAAAACTCGTATAAGAATTTGATTTTAAAGAAGTTCACGTACAAAAAATGCATTTTCAATTTTGTGTATTTTCTAAGGAACTGATCTCATCCCGTTTTACATTATGTGTTTTGTACACACTTCTAGCCTTTCATCATATATTCTTTTTTAGGAATTTTAGCGTGTAGCACTACGTGTTATTTTTGTTGGACACAATGAATTACTTCTTAATAACTAAACTATTTAAGATTAAAACCTGCTAAAACAGAGTAAAATAGGCTTCTCTGTTCGGGAGCTCGTATCATCCTTGAGTCAGTCCACTATATGTCTGTCCGGAAGCGCATTCTTGAGACAATCCCCTGTACGTCTGTTTTTTGCTTTGTCACCTGCACATTGAATAACAATGTAGGCAGTTATTTTAGTCAGATACCTTATGGTCAGGTAGAACGTTTTTTGTATTAATTGTGTTGTGTTGTGCTATGTTCGTGGTTCTCCAACTAGGTTTTAGACCCACTGTGAGTTTGCTCGCATGTGCATATTTCATCCTTCAGCTGGATTCGGATACCAGCTATAGAAGCAAGCACACATCCATTTAGAATCGATGAAATTGTAAATACATATTTTTATAAATAAAATTTTTAAAATGAATCCTCTCCACATGTTTAGTTGTTATAATTTAAGAAACTGTGTACCATATACAGCAATAAAGTTGTGTTAACAGAGACACCCACAGTGCATGTATCTAGAACGATAACGTCTTAGTTTTGTTTTGTTTGCTAGTACTATGGCGGTGACCAATGACAAAGCTCTACGTATACACGACTAATTGTATTATTTTGTTTCTAAATATGCTCACGTCAACTTTAGCTTCCAAGTCAGTGGTCGTACACCTACCTAAATATTTCCGTGTCCTAGTAAGTTAATTAACTCAAAAATTCTTGCAGAATTTTATATAGGTATTATAGATTTCTGAAATAAGTTACAGAATATGCACCAGAACAAAAGCATTAAACGCGTATCAGGTTTACGTTAGAAGACGAAACGTCGATTAAAATACTTATATTAAACAGGATGTGATAAAAGGTTATGAAGCATTAACTGATACCGTGTGCCATAAAGTTATAGTACGCCTTTCGAGCTTATGAATTTTGTAACATTTTGGAAAAGAAAGCTCGCAGATTTGACCACCTCGATATATGAACCTTACTCTGCTATGTCTTCTTATGTAAGAGTATGAAGCCACGTAAAATGATGGGTAGCGATTGTAAAAATCAAAGATACTGGCAATCTGAAGTGGAGATTCAGAGATGTGATTGATATTGTAACTCCAGCTATTACCTTCCGAGTGTTGCAATACTTGACATACTGAAGATACATGTGCAAAGCGCCAAGTGTGGCTCACATACCAATTCAGGAAAAACAACGGCAACTTTACTAGTCGGCTTGTGATTTGTGACACCGTTTAGGGGCTACAAACATTTTGAAACACACGGGCACCATTTTTCAGGCTACAAGACAGGGGTAGTAAAAATGCCTCTGAAACTGTAACCATCTACCAGGTTACACGGAATAATAACCAACAAAATCATAACATAAAATCTCACCACAGCAAAAAGTTGAAGTCGTTTCTATTTCGTGTTTCATTTATATTTCTGGGACTTATTTGTGCAAAGTATCAAAGCCTGAAAACAGCACCGGATTCTTACGAACATATTATATTAAAATTTTGTTTCCTTAGTGGTATTTGGTTTTTCCTATGGCTCGACAGCCCTATATGGGCCTTTGCCTCCTCGTTTCGTCGAGGTTTCATGATCACACACATTTGAAACACACCACAGTCAGTAGGACTCCTCTGGACGAGGGACCAGCTCGTCGCAGAGACCTCTACCTGACAACACACAACACTCACAAGAGACAGACATCCATGCCCCCGGTGGTATTTTTTTTTTCTGTCCGGGGTTTTTTCCCCTTTGATCCATTTGTGTACTGTTTAAATCCTTTCGTCCTTCATGTCACTTTACGTTCCATATTACCGTTCTTACAACAAACACAACACAAACATCCATGCCCCCGGTTTTTTTTTGCCTGTCCGGGGTTTTTTCCCCTTTGATCCATTTTTGTACTGTTTAAATCCTTTTCGTCCTTCATGTCACTTTACGTTCCATGCTACCGTCCTTACAACAAACACAACACAAACATCCATGCCCCCGGTGGGATTTTTTTTTTGTCTGTCCGGGGTTTTTCCCCTTTGATCCATTTTTGTACTGTATTAAATCCTTTCGTCCTTCGGGATATTTTTTTTGTCTGTCCGGGGTTTTTTCCCCTTTGATCCATTTTTGTACTGTTTAAATCCTTTCGTCCTTCATGTCACTTTTACGTTCCATGCTACCGTCTTTACAACAAACACAACACAAACATCCATGCCCCCGGTGGGATTCGAACCCACGATCCTAGTAAACGAGCGGCCGAAGACCCACGCCTTAGACCGCATGGCCACTGGGATCGGCATTCGAACCCACGATCCTAGTAAGCGAGCGGCCGAAGACCCACGCCTTAGGCCGCACGGCCGCTGGGATCGGCCCTAAGTGGTATTACTACACTTTTATACGCAACGCTTATCATTATTTATTTCGTTAGTGGTTCATTCATACTTACCTTTAACCCTAAAGAATAACTCCTACACGAAGAAGTACATATGCGTCTTGTAGGAAAGAGCTTTCTGGATGGCTGAGTTACATTAAATAAATTACGAATCGATTATCAATCAAAACCGTCACTTCGATTGTAAATGTCTCTATTTCCCCCTTTCTTATGCAAGTTTCTTGAGTTAAGGATTTATAGTTTATTATTATTGCTGTAAGTGTGGGCGTAATGCACGTGATGTGTTTTAAAAATACAATCGTCTGCACGTAAGGAAATAAAATTTGCAATATAAAATCCCAGGACATAATTTGCTCAGATGGCCAAATTAAACGTACTCGCAAATTTCCAAAGACAATGCGAAAGAGAAATGCCACAACTTCTACATATCCTAAAAATAATGGAGCAGTGCTAATACCCCCGTATGCTTTGGCTTGGAACGCCACGGATGGTTACGTGGCGAGAATAGGAACCGTCCATTTAGCTTCATCAATGACACCCCGTTGTGAAATATGAACAATAAAAAGGAAGTACAAACCGTCAAACACAACTAAACTTCTATCACTTTTATTGCTTGCTACACGTTTCGACTTAGTGATAAACCATCATCAGGCAATTAAAAATACATAAGGAAATATAATTAAATACAACCCATTAAAATGATACTTTTCCAGATAACCGAGATCTCAAATTTACGAAAACTGGAGTTGAGTAAGCCAAAACTAGATAAGAGTCAAGACTGCATATTAATACACAAATTTATTTCCAAGTAATTGCACAATACATAGTTTAATACTCCTACGCGTTTCGGCCACGAACCGCAGCCATCTTCAAGGAGCTACAAGTTTCGGCCACGAAACATGGCGCATCACGCTATGTATTGTGTAACTAGTTGGAAATAAGGTTTTTATATTAGACAATTGCACGACATGTGTATAATATTAACATTTTACATTAAAATATTAAAATGTAATAATTGGATAATATATTAAAATATTAAAAATTGTTTTCAGTACTTCGGGCGTGAAAGGGAATTTCTTCATTACCAAAAAGCCTCGTGGGGTACAATGTTTACCTCTTCAACGTCAATCAAAAGTAAGAAACAAAATTAATGCAAATTGTACCCTACGAGGCTTGTTTTAATAATGAAGAAATTCCCTTTCACACCCGAAGTCCTGAAAAAATTAATATTTTAATATAACATACACTTATTATACTTTAATGTATTAATACATAATCTTTACTTTTATCTAGTTTCGGCTTATACAAGTCAAATATTTTTAAAGTTCAGATCTCAGCTGTCTGAAAAACTATAATTTTGATGGATTGTATTTAATTATCTTTCTTTACGTATTTTTAGTTTCCTGGTAGTGGTTTTTCACTAAGTCGAAACATGTAGCAAACAATAAAACTGATATAAATTTAGTTGCGGCTCACGATTTGTTCTTCCCTTTTACCATCCATTTAACAGAACGTGCAGACGTTTTCACACTGCAGCGCTCTCGGCGACTAAAATCTAATTCACACATATCCTAATATATCCTAATATCCTAAAGGAGTATTATAAGGAAGCTCGTTCATGTGGCAACGGTTGGAATACCGACAATTAAACTGGACTTCAGCGAATAAAAGGCACATCTAAATATACTTCCATACATTTGAGCTGGAATTTTATTATACAGCACATACTTCCGCGCTGACCGCGGTAACTATCTGAGAGACAGCTGAAGGGAATAATGCAACTCCAGAACGTTTGGAATATTACTGGAAAATATGAAGTTAGTTTTGAGATACACAGCACGAAAACTTCACTCCAACGTAAGTGACGGATTTGTGGTAATTAATGCGAAATTGTAACTGACCATAAAACAGTGGAACAAGAGAACACATTTACACATCCGGACTGTAAATTTACATGTCCACGACATACAGACAGAGGTTCCAATAACGTACTATCTGGGTTCCAGTTTTTTAAAATATCTTGGTAACTGATCTTCAGTAGTATACTTTCCTCGATCTTACGATTATGTGCCCCTCACACGTTTTAATTTGTTGCCTTTAAGCATCATATTACACGTCAATATGGCTAAGATGGAGCACCTCGACTCCATTCCCGGTAAAAAGGCTCGTAAAAGTAAAATCCATCGCCTAACTCACATATCCGCTTCACATGACTCTCACGCTGCGACTGATGGATAAGGCTAGTTGAGACACGCAACACGTGTGTGGGAGAGTTACAGAATTCTGCCTGGAAAGCTCGTGAAAGCAAGACAGCCGAAACTCTTTTGGAAATGCACCTCGCACATGCAGCTAAATAAACCTTCTGAAATACAATGGCGTAGATCGGCAGTTGAACAGAACTTCCTGTTACAGCATAGAGAAAGGCGATGCTTATTTGACAATGACTCCTCTTACTTGAAATATAACTGCAAAATCCAGATTGGTGTTGCTCCTTCTTCTGGCACAAAAGAAGCATTAGTGTGTCCAAGTACGTTACACTGTGCTATTAACTCTTTCCGTGCAGTTTCTTTGACTAATTTGGTATCAAGCACTTTGAAAGGACTTTTCATATGACTGAAAAAGAACGACTGTTCCAGCCGAAAGTTGAACCCCAATCATTTACTTCGTACCCAGTCACTATAAACAGTAAGCTGCTCCGGCAGTTACTAATGTAACAACATACATCTATGTTACGGAAATTAACCGCTGTACTTCTTATGCCACTGAACGGTCCAATCACAGACTTGAAGGAAAATTATCGTCAGGGTAATAAACAAAAAACTATCCTCTTCTAAATAGTGCAAGCTCTGCTGGTATCAAAATAAAACCACAAATGTCTAGCAGTTTGAAATTTCGTTCTTATTTCTTGCTTTGATCCGTCCTTCAATGTTTAAGTAATGGGGCAAACATTTCCGTAACATTGTTAATTTGCTGTTACTTCACCATTACAAGAGACAGATCGGCGACTTTGGAAAGATAATTCTTTTCTGGACTTCCGAATATTCACGCAGTGTAGGCCCATACAAAATACTGCAATCGTCCAACAGAAAGCACACGTTTTACCCCTGTGGATTTTTAAAACCTTGGCGTTCAGTTCCAGCAACATTTTTTTTTCAAATTTCCACGATTGTTCGTATTGTGGTACAAACACTTTCAGAAATTAATTTTGGTCTAGTTTCCTTTCTTAAGGAAATAAATTAGGTTTATGAAATTACCGATTCTCACCAAACTTCGTACGGAATTTATTTAATTGGAGGCCACGCCAACCTTATACTTTGTGATTTCGTAAAACTGGCAAAAGCAACATGGTAGAAGCACGAAGTTTCATTGGAAGCGATACTAGCGCTGCTTAGTTTAGAGTTCTAAAATTATGTAGGAGAAGACCGCGTAAATTGGACCACTTCCTAAACCGAACCATTGCTTTAGAAATTGACAAGAAGCAACGGCCGTCACTCTGGTGGCAAAAAGTCCAAGCTGTTATTTCTTCTGAATAATGGTGGAAGGAAGTGATCAGGAAGTGTTGCTCTTTGTGGCGGGCTTTTTATGTTTTATATGGGCTGCATCTTACTTTTCACTTCATCTGCTTTTAAGCAAGGAATACTCTTCAGCTGAGGAAGTTGCATCTACAGATGTGCAAACACAGTTTCCTTGGGATAAAATTAGGGCCTTAATATTTTGCACTGCGCCGTCTAGACTCTCAAAGTCTTGGGTGAGAAGAAAAACAGCGAGTGTTTTTTTTTTTTTTTTTTTTTTTTTTTTTTTTTGTGAAGAGCCCCGCAGCAGATGCTACGGACGCACCGCAGCCTTGAGACTTATTGTGCAACCAAAATAGCGGTTACTATAAAATGGACCTGCACCATTTTCACAGGTCATTTAACAACGCTGTACTTGCTGCAGAGTTTGATTTGCACTGAAATACGTGTGTGGGGTTAGTAAATAATATTGAATGGGCAGAGATGGTAAAGAACAATTCCTTCGTTATGGTTATTGCTCTGTACGTACTGAGCAGAATGCTGAGCGCGCGTTCTGCATATGAAGCACTGGTCACAGCAATCCACGTCTGTCTTAAGTTAAGGACATCACAGTGCTGGGCATACGGGCGAGTTCAGCTTTTAAACACGCAGGAAGATAAGCTTGTAACGACTAAAATAACATCTCTGCTCAATTTACAAGTAACAGCAATACGACAGAAACCAGTTTGACAGGAGGACGAGGTAAGGCCAACTCTCGCTCTTCGCGAAGGTCATTTTCTTTAAAAATCCCGGGAACCGTGTAACCGTGATGCGCGGCCTTATGGGAAAAAGGGGCTAACGGAACCAAAGACACGCAAAACATTATAGTACGTAAACTACTAAGTAATAAACACGAACATATTTGTGCTGGTGTTTGTTGTAACGACGTACGTTTTCATAGCTGCAAGTTGTCAGGGTAATCGCATTGCGGAGAAGAAGGCTGAAAACCGCGTGAAGAAAAGGGTGATCGCCGATTGCTTTGCCTTCTTCTGTATCTCCTTATACACCTCCTTGTATGGTATCGTGTCACCCTCCATCTCCATCTTCAGCCACACACAAGACCCTTTCCATCTTGTAGAGTTAGTGACACCACGGCTTACACAAGCAAGTTTCGTACTCGGCGGAGCCTTGGCCTTAACGCCTGTATTCAGTCTCCTGTAGAAACGAATCATTTATTCGTTTACACCAGTGGTTCCCAAACTTTTTCGGTTCCATATACACACCCACAGCGCCCCCCTACCTTTTAAAAAAAAACATAAATGCGCTTTTGTCTCCACTTTTATTTTATATTTAAAAAATCGTTTACATAACATTATAAGAGTTAAACTTAATGTTTTATGTGTTAATTAATAAATTAAAAGTTATTATATTTTTTATGATTAACAATAATTCATCTAGCAATAGTTTATTAAAAAATAATATATGCCTGAATAAGATTCATAAATTAAAATACTAAGAAATTTAGTTAATTTTTTTATTTTTAACACAAAAATTACTTCATTTAAATTTTATTATAAAAATAAATGCACTACTTGTATACTAGCGCCCCCCTGTGATAATAACAGCGCTCCCTTCCACCTCTCGTACCTATTAGCGCCCACCTCGGTAATCCCACCGCCCCCCAGGGGGCGGTACCGCCCACTTTGGGAACCACTGGTTTACACCATAACGGTTTCCGACAGCAACAATGCTCATTCCCCTCTCCATCAGAATGTATATTCCGTTTCGCACGATATCTAGATAGCTACTGAGTGAGATAGGCGAGCAGATGCGGCCTCTTGTGCATCACACGTTGCTACGCGAGCGCTACCGTGAATGACCGAGTGACCTACACGGCTATGCAAGAGGGTTGCCACAGTAACGTAACGAGTGTCTACTGTGGTCAAGCAGCAGGAATGAGAAAGAGAAACAGTACAGGTCTGAGTGCAAGTTCATCGTAGAATAGGCCATGTAGGCCGAGAGGGGAGTAGAGGTATAGCTCTAATCTTTAACCTTGGAGCTAGATAGAGGTGGGTGGTCAACGCCACGCCCTGGCCGCTTTACTCCCGGGAATGAGACCCAGCACCTATTGTACAGGAGGCTGCATGGGCCCCCAGGACCGGTCTGGACGGGTGCGAAAAATCTCACTCACACCAGGATTCGATCCACGGACCGTCCAGCCCGTAGCGAGCCGCTATGCCGACTACGCTGTCCTGGCGAGCCTTCAATGAATCTCCCGTTTAAACGAAAACGTTCCGGACTTTCGCACTAAAATTACATCTGCCTATCGTGCTTCACAATACAAAATTTAAAAAAATAATCAATCAGGCCAGAGCATTTTTATTAGCATTACCTTCCTTCTGTACCACCAACCTCCTCAACACAACGTAACCAAGAGGGATTAGTATTCAAGCATGTCTATAACGAGAAACTACATTCTAAGAATTTATTGTGCGGCTTTAGCACAAAGTACACCAAATTATCCCGTAACTGGGAGAGCCGTGACTTTTATCCCCGAAACTTATAATCAGACATCGATTTAAAGTTTTTACTTACAGGTCTACACTGAGCGCCAACGTGAGAATTTAATTAGCATCCCTAACGTTAAAATATACGGTAGAAATATTATTTTTATGACTAATATATTTTTTTCAATTCACGTACCTATACCAACACGCGTGTTAATGGGCCACGCAGCGGCTACGGTTTATACGATGAGCCGAAAGGACATAACAAAAGAGATTGGTCACATGAAACAAAGTCCCTGCGCAAAATCTGAAGGAATATCATCCTACACAAACATCCACTCCATAAAGTCTACAACTGTCTATATGAAACATTTCTCAACGTGATGGATGTTAATAACATGCGGAAAAAGAACAACATTCGTGGTTCCAAGTAGTGGAGCAGCTTTGCAACAGTACATTTGTACCTCAAATGTAATGGAATTTCCTATATGTGTACAATTCCCATTATTTTATGTTGCTGAATACGTACATTTACATGTTTTAATACCAACTGATTTTAATTATTTAATTAAATTTTATAGGAAGAAATGAATAAAGTTAGAGCGGTTGGACCTATTTATATGTATACACACCCTAATAGTCATTCAATTTAAATATTACGTTGTATGAATGGTGAACAGATACAACAAAGAAAATGCAGGAGTTAACCTATTTCAGAATTAGATTATGCACTACATTAAATAGGTAGTGTGAACCACTCTATGTTCTGTATCAGCACTAAATGGAGACTGAATACAATGATGCATGCAAAATGTCAGCATTTGTTCTGCGTGAGTGGTGAACTAGTCCAGGCCGGCCGCTTTTACGAGTACAAGCATGTTCGCAGCGTCATAATTTGAAAACCCCACATTCAAGAAGTTTCAGTACGCTATAACTTTATTATACATCTTGCTCTATGTAAACAGTAAACTAAGAGATAAAGTTTTAGATGAGAATTTAAAAAATGCACAAAAATGTAAGTGGAGTTACAAGAATTCTAATTTTTCTTGTTTCTTCCAGCAGACACACGACACTAGTTGAACCCAACAGTAGTATCATTAAACGATTATAGTTCTAAAAATGTAAATACAGCCACTAATTTAGACAATTTCTTTTTGAAGCAGGGTTGTAGCTGGGGGGGGGGGGGGGGCGGACGATTGGCGCGGCCGCCCCCGAGCGGCAGAGTCCAAAGGGGAGCAAAGTGGGCAGCCAAATGAAAAGTTTAAATGGAGAAATTTGATTTTCTGCGCTCAACAGATTTTAAATTATTGAGACGAATAACAAGAAATTCAATAAATAATTGTGACTTTTAAAGATACTTTCTGTTGGGGGCGGGAGCCATTGTGATTATTCGCCTCAAGTGCCAAAAACCCTAGCTACACCATTGTTTTAAATCATCACGTTTTATCTGTGTATCGTTTAAGTTTTAGAAAGTTAGTTTCCTTTAAAGAAATTGGGATTCTATGAATTAAACAGTATAATTTTCCACTATCGAAATCACCAGAAGTACAACTTTATGGGCGTTCTGTGAATGAAACAGTACAATTTTTCACTATCGAAATCACCAAAAGTACAACTTTATGGGGTTCTATGAATTAAACAGTATAATTTTCCACTATCGAAATCACCAGAACAACAACTTTATGGGGGTTCTATGAATTAAACAGTATAATTTTCCACTATCGAAATCACTAGAAGTAGAACTTTATGGGGGTTCTATGAATTAAACAGTATAATTTTCCATTATTGACATCACCAGAAGTACAACTTTATTTCGATCCATATCCATAAACTTGTGTATTAAACGTCGATGGCAAGCAACTTTAATGCTTGCGTCAGCCAGAGTTATCGACAGCCAGAAACGATGTTAAATTTAAGAGTAATTGTGTGAATTACCTTCAAGCTAAAAGTGTAGCTCAGAAGCGTTGGTGGTGACGGATCCAGAAACTGTTAACACATTTTGATGTTAACAGGGGAAAGAAATCCACTGCCACTTGATACCAAGCATGTCACTGCTACCGCCATTTCATGATGTAAACAAACACTCAATTACACACGCTCCCGGCCGATGTCCTTTATTACTCACTGAGGAATGATACTTTTAAACGTCAGAAATTTTTATTCCACTTGCTATTAGCATATTTCATACAGTCAAAACTTGGTAACCATATGGCGTAATTTGATCACAACGTACTGCGCTACGGAACATACCTTCGTCCGCTGCTCAAGTCGTTTCAGTTGTTTCTGTGGAAGGAAAAGAAAGGAATGGAGGGGAGAGTAAGGTGAAAGATGCAGGGGTAAAGAAAGTGGAGGGGGAAATCATACAGTCCATACAGCAGCAAGGGTGATGCTAACGCTGACAATTAGGGAAGACTGCAATTACGCGATGGTTGGCGTGGAGGATGTCACCAGCTCTGATTTACGACGTTTGACACACTTCTGTGACACTCCAAGGCAGACTGGATCAGATGCGTAATCTTCGGTGCATTCCGGATTGCAAGATGAATGAATCACTCGACAGATTAAATGCAACAGCAGTAGAACTGTCGCGTCTGTTGCTGTTTGTCTGACGTCATACAACACAAAATTAAAATCCGCGAGCGGCATAATTACTAGCACATCTATATATCTTTATGTATAATACCAAATTACTGCATGAGACGTCATGTAACATCAATTTCTCTGCGATTAGTTACAAACTGTCTGTCGGTACGCAGCACTTTCAGGGTGGGGTGTCCAGTGGCGAGCTCTTGCTCATACGACAATAGACGGGCGACAAATGAATCCAGTGCAAAAGATCAATTTAATATTATCCTTACGTCTACGTGTATGTCTTCCACATGGTCTCTTTCATTCAGGTTTCCATACGAAAAGTTTGTATACTTTCCTCTCCCTGATTTTATCACCGTAATAGTATTTAGTGAAGTGTGTAAATTCTGAAGGTCTGTATTACGCAGCTTCCCCGGCTGTTAAACCTACAACACAGGGTTAAAGTTGAGGCTTTGTACTTAATGATTCAGTTAACAGATGACTGATTCATAATGATTGAGCCAAGTCTGAAGTAGAGTAGACTTAGACCAACCAGCTCCGTCTGCCGTCAGTGTGCTGTTCTTTTCAAGCGATAATTACACGCGTGTCCACTAAGCGGGTAAGTGTACTATAGCAATCCCGGAAGAAGGTTAGTTAGTTCGTTAAGTAAAAGTATTCCGTTTTGTAACCAAGTGATCTGGGTTCAAAACGTGGAGGGCTGCGTGTTCAATATGGACTTCCCAAGTAATCTTTTTTTTTATGAAGGGCCCTCGCACCACAGCCTTAAGGCTTTTTGTGCAACCCTGTGATGAAGATGAGCAGTTTTTTTTACCAATTTTTACAATTAATGGAGCACCAGTGGAATGAAATCGACAGGGGAAAACCGACAACTCGGAGAAAAACCTGTCCCAGTGCCACTTTGTCCACCACAAATCTCACATGGACTTGACCTGGGACCGAACCCCGGGCCTCCGTGGAAGTTATCTTAGGTGAGTACTACGTTCTTGTTTTCACGTTCTGTTATTCTCCACGCTAACCACGGTCTCTATGGCTGAACTCTGGTGCATGTACTGACGGTACGTACGCCGTACACGAGACATGAGCTCAGCTCTTGCTTTGACACAACAGTCATTTTTCTTAGTCTCTCCAGGAATATTACGAGACAGTACTTCCAACAGACCAAGGCCGCTTTCTTCCACATCTTACTACCTCGTCATTTATAATCACTGTACCGTTAGATACTGTTGTTAATGTATCAAGCAACAAAGAAAATGTTTAAAGTTTGCAAAAATAAATTACATTTAAGCATCCATTAAAATTATAGCTAAAATATGTCTAACAGTAAAATGCTTCGTGGACTACTTTACCCTTGACGATTGGACCGATAGGTTGTCCCGAAAGTGGGCTGGGATAGCGCAGTCGGTATAGCGCGAAAGTGGGCTGGGATAGCGCAGTCGGTATAGCGACTCGCTACGAGCTGGACGGTCCGGGAATCGAATCCCGGTGGGGGTGAGATTTTCCGCACCCGTCCAGACCGGCCCTGGGGCTTACCCAGCCTCCTGTACAATGGGTACCGGGTCATTCCCGGGGGTAAAGCGGCCGGGTCGTGGCGTTGACCACCCACCCCCATCTAGCGCCGAGGTTAAAGAAAGAGTAGAGCTATACCTCTACTCCCCTTCTGGGCATTCATGGCCTGTTCTAGGGAGAACTTTACCTTTACATTTACCTTTTTTTAGGTTTTCCCGAAACCTCGGTAACTTACTACCAATCTAGGCTGCGTAACATCCCAGAAGAATGAAAATGTACGTAAAAGGCTTAAAATTTCATCTTTAATAACACATATAAGTTATATATACTGGAACTCAGAATCTGTAGTGTCCAATTTGTCGTACACCTGTGCATGGCAGCTGTCGCGTAGACAGCCTACATCCGTCGGTAATTTTAGAGTCCTTTTTCCCTGAAGTTTAATTCACTTCATATCATAGCATAGTCTCAAAGTGCCCATCACCAGCTTCTAAGCAAACCTCGCAACAACTTCTGAATATATTCCTCTAGACACGACAGAGCTCTTGTCTTGAAATATCAGCAATTGCTCTCCGGATATTTTCTTTAAATACTTGCACAGAGTGTGGATTGTTCTTAAAAACTGTAGCTTTCGATGTCCCCCACAAACAGCAACAGGATTCAAATTTGGAGATATAGGAGGCCGCAGTAAGCGACTATCAACCGTTTTCCGAGTACCTCTTCTAGCGCAGTCACGGGGAAGTTTGTTTTATGATCCGTGGCATTGTCCTGCATCAAGTAACAGCATATCTTTCTTCCGTTAATTCTGTAAGGAATGGTGTTAGAATCAACCGAACCAGTACGAACCGATTGTTTCTTCCAAAAACTCGTGTCCAATTATTTTGCGCGCACTCGCTGAACACCACAATCCGACTTTACGCTCATGCAAAAGGAAAGTCATAAACGGCATGGCGATTTTCGGAACATTAATATTTGTTATTCTGGCTGTTTACGTTCCCATTTAATATAGCCTATGCCACCTTGCGGAAGTATTGCCAATAAACACTCTTTGTTCAACAGAATACATTTCCATCCACAGTGACCACCTGCCCTTGTGACTCATACAGAAGACATGCCTGAGCGGTCGTATCACTTTCCAGCGCTGATAAGACGAGGTAAAGTCGCACTCTCAGGCAGAGATTGTATTTCGCTAAGCTAGGTGGCATGATGAAATCGACGACATGTTCAACAGCGTATATTTCCCACACGCAGTGATCACTTGCTCCATATACGTCAGACATAACTGAGCGCTCGTCTCACGTTCCAGCGTTGAACAGAAAGAGTTTTTCCGTAAAGTCGCACTTAAAATAGGAGACTTTATTTTCCTTATCATCCATATATACCAACAAATGCACACAATTTATATAAAATCATAAACCATCCATACACGTGAACTCATGTGTATGGATGGTTTATGATTTTATATCAATTGTGTAATTTTTTTATATATCTAGATGATTACAGTCACAATGCACAGAACGAACAATTTTAATTTATTTTCCTAAGATTTTGGGCGTGATTAAATGGACTGTGTATAATGATTTAATGTTAGCTTAAATGCAAGCAGTTCCTAAAATATTAGAACTGAATTTCTTGGTAATTATGGCTGACTATTAAGACAGCAGGAATAGACCTTTAAGCCTACATAACATAAAGATAGGCCATATTTAAATCACGGAATTCAGACATCTCAGTTTACGGACTATATCATTACCACCCGTTTTTCACTCGAATGTTGGCCTCCTGTTTATTTCAGCATTTCTTTGCTACTGACTTATCTTTTCTCTTCCATTTTGCCTCTTCCTTGATTTATTATTTCTTTATTTTATTTATTGTTTCAACTGTACAATTTATGCACATACAACGTCGTTGAACGAAAAGGGAAGCATTAGGCCTAATCATCACTTATGAGGTGTAACGTACGTGGAAGTAAGCTATTGTGGCCTTCTTTACTTTTTAGACCATCCAGCATCGAATAAATAGATGACAGTGAATAATTAATTATAAAGGATAAAACGGGAATCGATCGTGGCTTGACTTGTGGTACTATGCAGGCATTTACGTGGAGAGGACTAAGAAAGCTACCAAACACTTAGTTTTTTTGTTTATTGAAGGGCCCGGCAGCAGATGCTACGTACGCACCGCAGCTTTGAAGGCTTATTGTGCAACCCTGTGATGATGATGTTTTTTCTGCTTTTCCATTTTAATGGAGCATAAGTGGATTGCAATTGACAGGGGAAAACCGAAGGACTTGGAGAACAACCTGTCCCAGTACCACTTTGTCCACCACAAATCCCACATGGACCGATCCGGGATCGAACTCGGGCCTCCGCGGTAAGAGGCCGGCGACTAACCGCCTGAGCCATGGCACGGTAAAAAAAACTTTAGTTAGGATAGCTGGTGTCCCATACTAGATTCAAACCAAGCACCTTCCACCGACTCGTCTGATACATTATGTATGAAGCTGAAGTTACTCATTTGTTTCGACGTTGTGGTGACTACTTTTGATCGAATACTGACACGCAAATGCACTTCAAACACTTGTGGGAGGACGCTGCTGTAGTGACAATAAAACTGTACTTAATGCCACGTGCACTCACCACCGTCTAGTGCCGCGTTCAGATGTACAAAAACATTCTTTAAATGTTGACGTCACAGTTTTCTGAACAATACACGCACGTATGTTGAACCAGTTTTTGGTGGTGGCACCGTTTGGGAGTGCCCTGTGCTGATTATGTTGCGGAGGAAAATTTTGACGCCATCTATGTGGTCAAATTGAGTAGAATAGTAAAGCAGTGGGAGTTATATAAGACCCACGGAATGGAAGATGACCCAATGCGCAGTTCGACTCAAATAAGAAAGGTTCATCGGGATCATTCTTCCAAAATCTTCCAATTCTTCCAAAAAAGACAGACCAGTTTCACGCACTGGCAACACCCAGCAACATATCCATCAATACTGAGTCACAGTAAAAGCCCATAAACAATGGGCTTCAAATACAGTACAGGTATTATACAGCATCGCCGATTTTCAGCACAAAATCAAAGTAAAGATCACATCAATATCGGCGGAGAAAACACAGCCAGTAATGGGAAATTTGCTTTACGGGGTACAACACTGTATACAGAAGGATGGAAGTTGTCTTCATGATATAATTGGAAAGGAAACTGTGTTAAAAATGTTCTGTAATGTACTTCATATTGTTAAAAACCAAAGCCACAAATGTTATTCTTATGTTTCGTTTACTTTTATTTCAAGTAAAAATTAAAAAGAAAATTACTTTAAAATTCAGGCTACTCTGCCGCCCTTTATATCATTCCATAACACTCTTCTTCTTGTACACGTTTTTCCTACTCTTTCTTCTCTTTTTTAATCGGAATCCTGACCCGGTCACTCGCAGATAATGGGTCTGAAGATGAAGTTGATGAGATGGGTGTCCCATGTACGGGGAAGCCTAGGCCAAAGGAAAGGGTAATATGGAGCAATATGGAGCTGACATCAGACATTATGTTTTTATTTCAGTCAGTAGAAACCTTCATATGCTATAAAAAACTAACCACCCTCAAGTGCAAAGGGCTATGTCATTTTCATTTTGCAGTTAGACACATCACTTCTGTGTTTGAATCCTGTTCAACGCCTCTCATGATGGACGACAAACGCTTAGCTTTTTACGAATAATTTAAACAGTCAAAATAATGAGTGTTTAGCCTACGCAAGTGTCACATTCTTGGAGAAAGTAAAAACACAGTAAAAATTGGTAATATTTATGGCGTATTAAATGTGTAAACTTGAAAGAAAGGTGTAAATGTGGAAAGATTCATTCCTGGATAAAGCAATTTCTTCATCCTTTTCTGTTGTCTTCACGGATTATGCAATAGAGTAAATTACAGACTCATTTTTCTCTTACCTTTCTATCTGCCGATGTACGAGTACAATCTTACACTCTCCTGTATTTATGTGGTCTTTCTTTTTCCTTCTTATATATCGGGCATATTTCTGCATTTTCATTTTGTCTGACCCTCTATACCCCGCTAAAGGTTTTGGTGTGCTCAGTTTGTCTGTCACTCACGATCTTATCTAGCTGCCATGTTTTCCACTGGCTTAATTGCTCTTGCGTATAATTTCATATAAACACGTTGCGGAATTGTTAATTAAGTGTCTCTAAATTATCACACATAGAGAGCAAAGTTATCTCATAGAAATATATTTTTTCTTCATTTTTCAAGTCTGAATCGCTATCTGGAATTCTTAAAGTTGCCAAATATTTGAATTAACATAGCTAATAGTTCCAGTCTATTAGCAACCATCACGAATAAAGGCTCGTAGTTACATTTTATTGAGCGAGATATTCGTTTGAAGCCTGATCCCCATGTATTCTAATTCTCCATAGTATTTTGCTGAGATTACTGCTCTGATGGGCTACCATCTGTTCTTATTCTAGCTTTCATTTCCTAAAGCAAATGTTTCACACTTGAATGTCACGATTTTCAACATTGTTACAATAAGATAAATTGCAGCTATTTATCATGCCATGTTTGTGTTCCCATATACTACACATGGGTGTGTCAAACACACGTCTGCAAGTTACACGTCTCGTGTACTGGGCTTAAAGCAATGTTTTAGTCCTACGTAAAATAAGGACGAGATTACACACAGCACACGTGACGGCATTACAGGTCTAGCTTATAATTTACAAAATTGCTACTACGTTAGTGAGAACGTATAACGAAAACAGATTTTTGGGTTCGTATTTACTTTCAGATGATGAAAGGCATGTTCCTTAGAGAAAGGGACGCATTATTTCCAATCATAGGAATGAAGGCCGCAGCTCTTGATTCATAGTACTTGAAGGACTGGTGCCTACATAACATAACGCAATATAATATTCAATGTCGCACAAAAGCCCGCGTATTTTTCAAAACGTTACACGTATTAACGGAGCTATTTTAACTCGAGATTTTACATCATCACAGTCTGATGCTCAGCCACAAGGGTGCTAACGTTAAAAATTTAGGAAAAGCAAATAAAATCACAGATTGATTAAAAATGTATTTCATTGCGTTATCTTATCAGCTACATGGAATTTTCTTTATTAGTTCGGTAGTTAGTTTAATCGTTACGTTAGTTACTGTTCCAAATGACACCTTCTATTGCAGATCTACAATTTTGATTGTTTTGCGTTAGAACTTGTGACATTTGAATTTCTTGCCTCCCATGTGTCCTCAGGATTGTTTTGTAGGCGAGCAGCAATATCTTTGATTCGCTGCAGTGTTTCGTCCCTTGTCTGTAGTTTCTCTTGATCAACCTAATCCTTCATTTATCTGCTGAAGACATTCAATGTGAGTGAGAATGAAGGAATGCAGAGGCCATGTAACAAATAAGACAAACAAATAAATTAATCTTATTCAGTTGACGAATTTAGTCACCTTCCCTCAATTTAAAGCAGTAGCTCATTAAAGCTGAGCAAATACACATGTTCATACTAAACTTCTCAGTTAAGTAATCCAGTTAATAAGTTCATCAAATACGTACGGCATACGGAGCAATACCTTGTACAGTACGTAGTGGCTGGTTACGGGTTGGATGCCCGTGATTCTGTTCCAGTTGGGCACTAGGCTTCATTCAAACTATAGGGCCAATGAAATATTCTTTGCTCTGTTTGGAGTGTCCACACTAGCCATCACATTCAAGACAGGGAACAGTCACGCACCAGAAAGGATTCTCTCGGAGAATACGTGACTGGACTGTGAGCCTTCCTTTCCATACCTGTCCTAAAGTGCACAGATTTCGCAGTCTTCATCTGTTCGTCTACTCTGAGAGTGAGTACGTAGCATTCACTTGACGAGAATTCAAATGGCCGAATCTCCTAGACGCAAGAAAAGTCGCAATCACTGATACTTTTTTTTTTGTGGCGCTACAGCCAAATTCGGGCCTCGGCCGCCTCTCTTGAGGTTTCTAGATCATACAAATTACAAACACACACACACACACACACGGTAGGACTCCTCTGAACAAGTGATCAGCTCGTCGCAGAGGCCTTTACCTACACTACACACACCAGACAAAAGAGACCAAAATCCATGCCCTCAGCGGGATTTGAACTCGCGATCCCAGGAATGGAGCTGTTCACTGGGATTATGCAAAATGTTATTTCTATCCCCTCTATAAATTAGAGGAGGCTAGCGCATTTAATTTTAAAATTCATGAAAGTACACAAAAACTAAAGAGTGTTCTTGCTTTAGGCAAGTTATCGATTAAGTACGGGATAAACCTGACTTGAATAATCCGAGATACAGTGACAACATGGCGACAGAAAATGTATGGAGTGAAATTGAGAAGAGGCCTCTCAAGGAGGTGACTTATGGTACATAATTTATTTAAATTTTATTTACTTTCCAAGTTACAGATCCAACTGCTATTTCAAACTGGATGCAAATGGAAACTTTCTGACAACAGAGTGTTTTTACGAATAAAATTTTTACAAATGTATGCAGCTAAAATAATGTTTTCAATTTGTTCAGGATCTTATTTAAATTTCCTAAAAAGCAATATGATTCTTTACATTAGAATCCCAAATGTACATTTAACTAATCCCCGTGAACTGGACAATCTGTAAGTTAAAGTTCTATTCTTGCTATCATTTACGTTTCTGATTCATGATAAGGCCTCATCATAATTATTTTCACATGGAACGATTCATGTGAGACTATTACGTGCGATGCACATGCCTGGTACTAGGAAATGTCTATCGAACATTCCATTTTCTGAGGCTTTCCTTAGCATATTTTTCCATTTGAGGCCAGTCCTAAATGGATAAGAGAAAATGTCTTCCTGTAAACAAAATACAGGGTGGTGCAGAAGTCACTTTACACTAGAGGCAACATGATAAAACATCGAGTGTCAAGTGATTTTTGCGCCAACTGTATAGTGACGACAAGCACTCTGGGGAAAGTACACATAATTAGCGCAGTAACATCTGACCAAACTCGTTAGCACAATGAGGCGCGTGAACAAGGCACGCAAACAGTATCAACCGTGTTCATGAAATATATTTTAGAGAGAAGAAAGGAAAAAACAAGTCCCCAATATACGTTCCGTCTGTTGACGTAATAATAATTCAAATATTTTCCCCTGCATATCAGCATATTCTATGAAGCCGGTTGTTTTCATTGACGAGTAAAATGGAAGCAACATATTCGAAACTGCACATACCCCAACACACTCCTTTTCCTCTACACTCACCAGCATCACTCCGCGACTACATCTATCAACCTCACACTCTGGATATTCTGTTGCATCGTCGCCCTCCCAACATCACGAACCAGGCACCATTGACTTTGCATCTTCAGCTACTCGTGCACAACCTGACCTGCTCATCTCCCCACAGTATCCAGCAGTGGGGGACACGAAGTATCCCGCCCAGCATATCTAACCACTTATTGATTTCTGTTAATCCTTTGTTAATTATCGTAATTTATTGTATTATTTTCAACGTCTCAAAATTCCAAGTGCATTAGTAAGGGAAATGCGATTAAAGACTCCTACTTCAGCCAAAAGCAGTGCTTTCATTGCCAAACACATATCATTTACGTGTCTAAATACTTTTGCCTCAACACAGTTGCTCCAAGCACTCTCGTCTAGCTTCATCTAAGGATTCAGGGACGCGGGTAGAAGCGGAATGTGCACATCCGCTAACCCGAGTGTAGTGTCACCGGCTCTTGGTTGGAACGTGATTGTTTTCATAGTGCGGATGAAGCCGTACTGCCTTCATCACTACGTCCACACCGGCGAGCAAGCACAGAACCACCTCCACACTAAATGCAAAAGGAGAATGCTTTTTTCTCGGCAGTAAAGCGGCTGAAGTATTAAGCTACCGATTTGCCTCCGTCTACAGCCGTGATTAAGAATGCGTGGATCTTTATCCACACTTCCACTGTAAATCCACACCGTGTCGTTCTTAGAAACCGGGACAACTCTGTCTCTATTTTCTGTTATTACGAGTCCGTTCCACATACAATTTTGTCTAAAAGAAACGCCTCGTTTTGTAGGAGCGTTCGCAGCATTGCGAAAAGCGACTATGAGCTTCGTCAAGTCTGTCCGTCCGTATGGAACAACTCGGCTCCCACTATACGGATTTTGACGAAATTTGATATTTGAGGATTTCTCGAAAATCATTCGAGAAGACTCAAGTTTGATTAAAATCGGACAAAGAAAACGGGTACTTTTCATGAATACCGATATGCATTTATTATAATACCTCTCTACATTATTTTTAAAGTGAGACGTGTTTTAGAAAAAAGTTGTGTAGATACTCAAAACACACATTTTATCTTCAATAACTTTTTTTTAAAAATCGTGCCGCTTATGAGATAATGTGGAAAAAAAAATTTACTGTTGCTTGTCCACTGCAACAATATCAATGCTGCAAAACTGACTGGCATCCAGATGCATGAATACCTGTTTTCACATTTTAAAGACCGCAATCTTAAAAATCTCGAAGTGAAAGCCTGGAACTTGTATACTGCAAAATGAAGACAAATTTCATTTGCCCTCTTGTCTGAATCCTGCAAACTCCCAAAGTCATCGCTGTGTAAAGAAGCGTATCTTCTAATGCCGTACACAGTAACAGGCACGTGGCTGGCTATTCCACAATAATAAGGTTTTTCGTTGAGGGTTGTGCTTTGGTAGGTGGACATGTTAGTCCTAGCGGTGTAAGATACAGGCTAAGCTTAATGCTGAAAGGAATATTCATGTTTATAGCTAGGTATAGCTAGAGTTAAATAAAATGTAATAATGCCTTACAAAAAGAGCTTTTAACATTGATTTATTAATGTGGTGTTTGACAGGTATCATATCTCTTGGCAAGGAAATTAACAACCGTGAGTACTTTTACTGTAAAACTGTAAACAGGGAGCTTATTGCCTGCATGTAACTACACGTTATTACAGCGCAAATACGTAACTACGTAACTACATAATTATTTACAATATAACAACAAACATGTACATACGTAATTCTACTAGACAGGCGGGATAGCGACTCGCTAGGTGCTGGATAATTTGGTGATCGAACCCCGGGGGGGGGGGGGGGGGAGATTTTCCGCACTTTTCAAGGCTGCCCCGTGGCCCATCCAGCTTCCTGTACAATGAATACCGGGTCTCTTTCCCGCGGGTAAATCGGCCTGCGCGTGATGTTGACCACCCAACCCCACCTAGCGCCAAGGTTAAACAAAAGGTAGATTTATAGAAGTTTACATCTATCCCGTCTCTGTCTTCACGGCATGTTGTAGGATAAAATCTATGTAATTCTAATTATATTTGTGTTTAAATACATGATGTTGGTGCAACAGCATTGAAACATGTCACGAGTACGTATCAATCTATTATATTTACGTTCTTGTTGACGGTCAATATTACTGACCATTTACGTGGTACCGTCGACCTCGGTGGACTAGTGGTTAGCGTTCTCGCCACTGGACCCAAGGTTCGCGGGTTCGATCCCGACCGAGGTCGATGGATTTTTAAGGGTGATAAAAATCCGGAGCACCACTTCCTTCGGAGGGGAAGTAAAGCCGTCGGTCCCATGTCGTAGATTTACGGCATGTAAAAGAACCTTACGGGCATGAATAAAATGTTCCATTTCTCACCCAAGTCTCCTGACTGCCTAACAGATGGCTCTGGCGGGCACATCAGGATCGATAGAATAGTAGCGCGGCCAGTTTACCAGTCACCAACTGCCACGAATGCGCACGACTTAGTAACCTCGCAAGAGGAGGCCCGGGCCCATATAGGGCTGTTGAGCCATGGTTATTATTATTATTATTATTATTATTATTATATTTACGTGGTACCACGTTTCTACATGCCTCATTGAGAAATAGGGTAGTACTAACAACAAGCGTGAGTGAACCGCAGTGTGTTACTTCAGGTACAGGCAAGGTTTGTTCTAATTATGAAGGTAGCGTGAACGAGGAAAACGGAAGGCACTGTCAGACGGTGTAAGTAAGGCAGAGGAAGAAATGAACTCGACTGCTGTCTGGGTTCATTGGAAGAGAAGGCGTAGTAGTTAAATATGTTACACATTGTAATACAAGATATGAATAAATACCAACAATGCACCCTACCAGATTTTAATTTATGTTTATTTTAAAGAAATACTTGAATATGGAAAAAGTTCGCCGAAACACGTAAGATCCCTGACTTTAAAATAAATATAAATTAACATAATTTGCTGCGCACACAGTCGCAATGTATTAACAAACTGTATTACTTGTTTATTGTGAAATACAGAACAACCTAAGATACTAAGTACGGTGTGGCAAGTCTGGACCAACACAGACAAAGTACTGTATTGCACAGACAGTGCGTAAAGCTGTCTAGATCTTGTACGTAAACACCTCAATGGGCGCCCAAACACGGAAAGGCTTTGGGCGTTCAGAGCGCGGGGTGTAACCTATATAGCCATTCTGTCCAGCCTTTTGTTCTTTATTATCTCTTTGCTCAAATATTCTCCTCAGAGCCCTCAATCTATGCCTTTTATTTGGGTGAAGAAGTAGCGTGCCTGGCGAAGGGGGGGGGGGGCAAGTGTTGCGGCTGCCCCTGCGGCAGACTGCAAGGGGCGGCAAAATGGGCGGAAAATAAATATTTTGCAAAGAAATTGAATTTCTGCGTTTAAATAATAATAATAAATTATTGAACCAAACGAAAATAAAATCAATAAACGATTGTTATTTCTTTTACATTCCTAATGTCTGTATCAATCGCCCCGGGCGCCAAAAACCTAGCTCCGCCACTGTGTGGGAGACCAACTTTCTCAGTCATAGGCTACTGCTGGTGAATTAATTCTACGATTTGAGACAAGAGACGAGATAAGTAAAATACTCTTTACTGGACGAAAACAAGCATTCCCCAAACTTTATTAAATAGATAAAGTAAATGGCTGAAGATCGAATTCATTTGGCTCTATATAGAAACCAGTGGCGGGCTCTTATGAATACTGTAATAAATGCTTTTATTTCATAAAAGACAGGTAATTTCTCTACTAGTTGAGGGACTATTAGTTTCTGAATGAAGACCCTGCTCTCCTAAGTTAGGTCTGTAAGCAGTAGCGCTGCACAAGAGAAAAAGATGAAGCCCTTAATGAAGTAACAAATCCTATAACAGTGACAAGGAAATGTCTAGAGAGACGTAGGTTAAATAGCAAGAAGTATAATCCTCAAAGCGCAATAGTCATTGTGCACTCAACAGTGAATTTTGCCTTGTCAGGTTTGTGGCGACTCAAGCACGGAGGACATTACGGTCTCTGGACATCGTTTACAGTTTTGTGGACGAGAAACTTCCTTCAGTTGCAGAAGCATAAATGCTCTCACACAAACAGGTATTACTTGTTGGTAGCACTGAACGTAATGATTTAAGAAACATGGTTTCATTGCGACTTTTTTTTGCCGAGTTTCAAACGATCTGTTAGCTCCACACTACGTCACAGAAAGACAAAGCTTACACATAACACGTTTCACTCTTTCGCTTCGCCGAAGGAACAAGGTGTGGAAAGTTGTGTTTTTATACGCTAGGTGGGTCCAGCTAATTATTTAACAGTTGGT
Organism: Reticulitermes speratus; assembly: GCA_021186555.1. Lineage (NCBI taxonomy): Eukaryota > Metazoa > Arthropoda > Insecta > Blattodea > Rhinotermitidae > Reticulitermes > Reticulitermes speratus. Next base: position 28,977,714 of record JAJKFL010000003.1, on the reverse strand, counting down.
ATAAATTATTAACTGACGTATAAACTAACTTACAGTTCTAAATTCATCTTCCACTAATTTAATTTGAACTCTTGAAATAAGGTACGATAATCTTAACTGTAGCTCTTACGTTCAAAACATGTAATTCCGCTGGTTAATTAATGGTTCAATATTCCTCTTACAGAAATGCTGAGGTCACTCTCTAAAACAAGAGGAAGTGCTTTCTACCGTGCGCTCCAGATCTGTACATTGGCCAGGAACTGCTAAGAAATTCTATTGTGCTTGTATTGCAGTTACTGATAATTTCAGTGTACCTTGCATTATCTTATAAGACTGCAGAACAATTCAAATAGAATTTTAATAGCATGTCTAAACAAACAAGGAGATCTATTTTCCTGTGTTTAACTGAAGCATAGTGTAGCAGAGTATTAAAGGCAACAACTCAACTTTATAATATATGGTTTCTACATGAAAATGTTATAATGTCACTGAAGGATTATTTTATATCCAAGGGCCTTGCTTTTGCAGAAACACAACATGCACATGCAATTGAGAACACAAGTTACCAACTTGAAACCTGATTCACGCGATTGCAAAATGTGGGATTATAGATGAATGGGGGAGGCGTTGGTATATCTTGAAGAATATATTCATCAGACAGATAATTTAATTGTGCAGAACAGACCTTAAAAATTTGACAACTAATAAGATGGCTAAGAATTACCCTGCTGTTAAGTAAACCCCAAACCGTGTTTAAAAATCCCCGTCTATTTGCATTCTAAGCGACCTCAATCCAGTCCCCATCCCATCTGCACATCCTCCTAATCGAATGTTTATTTTCAACGCGTCTTCCTTACAAATGTATTGTAATCTTTGAGTCTCTTAGCTCCAACCAAAGATTCCTTTCAAGTTTGGGGATTTTTAAAACTTCCGTAAGCCTTGGGAGCTTTAATGGGCGGAGGCATTACCTAAACACACAATTTTAACATCGAGGACCACCAATTTTCTGCTGTCCGCACGGCTAATTCAACGTAATTAAGAAGCTAGGCTTCGTACCTCGCAATTATATACGCCATCTACGTGTCAGATTATATTTTTAGTTACTATAATTAGAAGCAACGGGCTGGACGACCGAGGAACCGTAGTTTGGTTCCCAGAAGATGCAAGAGATTTTTGTTTTCTGGAGCATGCAGACAGGCTATGGTGCCCACCCATCTTCGCATTTAATATATATGGGGTTTGTTTCCGCGGAGTTAAAGCGGTCGGGCAGTAAAATAGACCACTCCCCTCAATCTAGTGCCGAGGTAACAGTCGAGCTATTCATATTGGTTGGTTGCTTTGTTTCGTAGGGTGTTTAGGAGGGGGAAGTTTGACTTCACCCTCAACTTTCAAAAGTCCTTCAACCCTCTGCGACAGCCATCTGCTTATCACACTTATTACAGGCAGTTGCGCATTGTGTGTGATGAATGGTAAAAATCAAGCATCAATTGTAAATCTGTTGCTAAGATATGACGAAGTTTTATTGTGTGTTGTATTAAAATATGCAGTTTTTTATGGACAGTTCAGCACAGTTCTGCTTTTTGCACATTTGAAATGATTCGTGAAAAAGGGTATATGAATTAACTTACTGTGGGTATATGTAATTTCATCAATCAACTCGATGTTCCTGCTAAATTTACAGGGCATTCCATTTGGCTGGAATTCTTGAATTTATTAATCAGTCTGTAGTTTAGGGAGATACAAGTACTGTGAATATCACAAGCTATATCTCCAATCCCCCGTATGTCTTCATGGTGTGTACATGGACAACTTTACCTTCACTATAATCAGAAAACTTTCAAACACACACATACAGTAAATAATGGAGTAGAACTCAAGTACTAACCAGTGCCGGATGATACTAACGTGACTGTCTCTGTGATACAGATGAAGAAGATGTTCTCTGACTTTTTATATTAGGCTAGTTCCTTTGTGTTAAGTTACAGCCGTACATAGGCATCTTTTGAAACTTTCTGTTTTAAGCTACCAAAAAATCTCAGCACGGATAGCGTTATAAATGCACTGATTCTAACTTATGCATTAACGTTCAGTCATAGGAAATACGGTAATACTGTAGATAAACAGTTTTAAAAGAGCCAAGGTAATTTGTATTGTCATAGATGATAAGAAATAAAATGTTTTAAAAGAGCCAAGGTAATTTGTATTGTCATAGTTGATAAGAAATAAAATGTTTTAAAAGAGCCAAGGTAATTTGTATTGTCATAGTTGATAAGAAATAAAATGTTTTAAAAGAGCCAAGGTAATTTGTATTGTCATAGTTGATAAGACATAAAATGTTTTAAAAGAGCCAAGGTAATTTGTATTGTCATAGTTGATAAGGAATAAAATGTTTTAAAAGAGCTAAGGTAATTTGTATTGTCATAGTTGATAAGAAATAAAAAGTTTTAAAAGAGCTAAGGTAATTTGTTTTGTCATAAATGATAAGAAATAAAATGTTTTAAAGAGCCAAGGTAATTTGTATTATCATAGTTGATAAGAAATACAACGTTTCAAAGAGACAAGGTAATTTGTATTGTCATAGTTGATAAGAAATAAAATGTTTTAAAGAGCCAAGGTAATTTGTATTGTCATAGTTGATAAGAAATAAAATGTTTTAAAGAGCCAAGGTAATTTGTATTGTCATAGTTGATAAGAAATAAAATGTTTTAAAGAGCCAAGATAACTTGTATTGTCATAGTTGATAAGGAATAAAATGTTTTAAAGAACCAAGGTAATTTGTATTGTCATAGTTGATAAGAAATAAAATGTTTTAAAGAGCCAAGGTAATTTGTATTGTCATAGTTGATAAGAAATAAAATGTTTTAAAGAGCCAAGGTAATTTGTATTGTCATAGTTGATAAGAAATAAAATGTTTTAAAGAGCCAAGGTAATTTGTATTGTCATAGTTGATAAGAAATAAAATGTTTTAAAAGAGCCAAGGTAATTTGTATTGTCATAGTTGATAAGACATAAAATGTTTAAAAAAATACCATGGTATTTTGTATTATCATATTTGATAAGAAGTTAAGCTTTTACAATAGCTGATTCTAGTCAGCTTATCCGCCACTGTCAACAAGAAGGCAGTGCCTTTTATATAGCTTTCACTTATACCGGTGACACCGGTCACGTGTATATGTCTCACGCAGACACCAAGAGTAAGAATGTTACAAATTTACTCGCGCCTACAAGCGAAAAACACGAGTTTCAAGTATGGATAATAGTTGTGTATTTTTCCCTTATTTAGAATGATTTGAAGAAAGCAATTACTTCATCGTAACTGCTTTTCAGCTTTACTTTGGATTGTGCCATTAAGAGGGCCAAGTAAATCGGGAGGAGTTGGAATTTGCTGAGTGGACAGTATAAAATTCTAGTTTTTGTTCATGGGATAATTGACAGAGAGAAACACAAATATGACAACGAAAAGCATAGAAACTCTAGTGTACAATAATAAGGAACTCTCTCTTGAATTACTGGCGAAGTCCTTACCTCACCATAATGCAGCACAAAACCACAGTAAAAAGAGAGTTAATACATTTTTCGAAAATGTGGAGAGTTGTGATGTTTAGAATAGTCAGATTATATTACGGAAGACTTAGTTAATTTACTGTTCATAATTAATGTTTTCCACACTCCTTACCCCTAATTATTACAAGGAAGCAATAATTGTCCCGTTCACTTTGAATATACTTCTCTACCAGCCTAACAGAAGAATATATGTGGACTTATATTGTGATTCTCTGAACTGTGGCACAGTGCAAACTGATAAGTTGTTACAGATGTTTCGGAAAACACACTCTCTGATTCCCAAGGTGCAAATTCTGTCCTGAAGATGGAGGTCCACGAGACTACCCAGACGACCATCACCACCACGCAAACCTAAATTCTCAAAATATATGAGTGCTTAAATACAGGGAGGTTAAATATTTTTTACCTAAAGCAACTAATTGACAAACGGTTGGGTAAAAAGGTTAATGGATTTTGACTTAGAAAGAATTTCTAATAACCAAAAATTGCTTATCGTTATGAAGTCTTTAAGATTGATTATTAAACAATGTGTATCTTCAAAATACTTGTATGAATCGTTGTAACTGCTTCAGGGTGAATTAGACAACTTGGGCGCAATTTCCTAAATCGATACTGACCATTCGTGTTTAACACAATTGGCAAGAGAACTGCATCACCAGCGCAAACAAGCTAGCCGCCTTCGAAATTAGGTCACATGGTGAAAAATGAAAGCAAACCCGTCTGCGTTTATAGCCTTACCACAAACTGTTAAACCTGTCAGCTGTTTGACGTTACTTTCCAGATGAACTAAACATCAAAAGTCTGTATTCATTTGTCAACGACTAATTCTTGATTTGTAGGATATTTAACGACGTTTTTAGACGAATAGTCCATATAGCATCAAATGATATAATGACTGCGAAGTATACAATGGAAAGCATGTTGGCCTCCTTATTCGTTGAAAGCCCAGTGGTAATTATATGTAATATTTTCTGTAACATTAACCGTTTAAAGCACGCTGGTTACTATATGTATCACCTGCTGTAACTTTCACAAAATTCTACATTTTGCCCACACAATAAATTTGTATGTTTCTTATCATTCTCACAATAAAAGCCGATTATTTTCATAAACATCATTAATCGATTAGTCTTTGTAATGGACATGGACTGTGTTCTGTGTTAAGTAGGATTTATGGTTTGTGTAGTTATAATTTCGACGAATTTCAGTGTCCAAAGTATTAAGAAAATAGATTTTTGTGGCAAATTTTCTTAGACTTTTGAGAAAAACCAGTAGATTTGTTAGTCTGGATGACCTGTTTAGGACTGATCTTTGAATTAGGGACTTCAAGAATAAGTAGCTAATATTTGATCTGTGAAGTTTGGCCGTCAGTTGTGAGATTGTGCTTGATTTAAAGGCACAGTAGTACATGAAAGTTAAGCTGCTCCGTACGGAGGTGGCAATATTATCGGACTATTTTAGATATTATTCTAAATTGGACCGTCATCTAGTTGTACAGTATTATTATTATTATTATTATTATTATGTGCTCTTCCTCAGGTGTTGCACTGACTGCTAATATGTTACCAAAGTAGTTACAAATTTCGTAATTTATTATAAACATTTTTATTGTATAGTTATAAATTATTACGAACAGGAGAGTCTACGTACGGCGGTTTGATTATGTTGTAAAATGTTAGGGTAATTTCATACTAGAGAAATTAACTTGACATCTCCCAAATAATTTCAGAAACTAACAAGAAAACCTTGAGGGAAATCTGTAACTAAATTAAATTTCATTTTTTTTCCAATGGCGCAACAGCCCCTAGTCGGCCAGGGCCTCCTCATTATCGAGGCTTCACGATCACACTCAGTTACGCACCACACTCGGTAGGACTCCTCTGGACGAGTGATCAGCCCGACGCAGAGACCTCTACCTGACAACACACAACATTCACTACAGAGAGACAACCATGCCCCCGGCGACATTCGAACCCACAATCCCAGCAAGCGAGCGACCGCAGACCCACGCCTTAGACCGCGCAGCCGCTGGGATTGGCATATTAAATTTCATACAAAGAAATAAATCAGTCATTTGATTTGTCTGGATGACATCAGCAAGCCTGGCATAGTAAACTAAAAAGTAGTATTTTATTGTTCTAATAAAAATATAATATTGACGGAAATGTTTACTTTTACAGTTACCTGTTTGCTGACTAATAAGTTATGCTGTTATCTTGGGCGTGGCAAGGACTTGCAATGCAACATTTAATTCTGCCCTGATTGATAAACATGCACAACACTAATGCCCTAAATGCCTTGTGTCATCTACTTCTGTTTCATTCATCTTATAAATTTCAGCTTCTTAGACTGTACAATATTAGCTCCAGTCACGTACATGAAAGCCTACAGTAATGTAATTAGGCCTAAACACTCGTATAAGACATTTGGATCTGTAAAAAATTTTGTAATTTTTCTACAGGGCGTTCTTTTGAAAGTGATTCTCGTGCAGACGGCAACTGGACAGTCACTGCACGACTCCTCAACGGTAGTTCATCGCATGGCTTTCAAACTCTTGGTACTATTTATACAAGTACACGACACCACTTACAACAGGAACCTAATCTTGGTAGGCAACACCGTGAGCGCATCAAATCTCACATTTCCCTTATCTATAAGCTACTATAAATGTGTTCTTTCAAATGCACATTATTATGAACGCTTTTTAAAATTAAGTAACAATTCAGCCTACAACTCCGACCCGTTAATGAATGCTAGCCCAATCATTGCATCAAGAATTTTAGGAGGATTCCAGATTATCTGCGCGTTATATATATATATATAAATGAATCCATCTGTCAAGATTAGGAACAATGACGAGAGAAGATTCAAATTACTTCGCGCATTAAAGAGCTAAGACATTGAACTCCGCCACTGTTCGGAATTCACCATTCGTCCTTTTGAATTACGTCAGCATATCTTCACATAGCTATCGCTGTGTTTAATGCATGCTTTATTTACAGTGTGCCGTTCACCTGTACACTTGTATGACAATGGGAGGGGAACACCATTTTGCAGTTTATTTAACGACACTGCCAGCAACTCTGAATAGGCAACGTCGAATGTTTTAATGATAGTGAATACAGTAGCTATTATTATTATTATTATTATTATTGAGTCTCAGTTTAATATTATCAGCTGATGGGACTGTTAACATCAGGTTGTTTACTGCAGTACACATCCCTTATGATTTGCATACTTTACGATACGAGTACTGTACACAGTACACACGTCAGTCAGCTATCGCTTCTTGTTACAGTACCACTTTATTCTCTTCCTCAACCGTCTGTGATATTTCCTTCGTTTAATTATTCCATTCATGGTTTATATGACATCAAAATTTAATCAGATTCCTCAATTTTGTGGTCTTAGTACAGTTAATTAATTTCTTATAAGCTCTATCCTTATTTATAATTAACCACTTACAGTGTCAAAGATTTTTTCCACAAATTTGCCTTTCCCTGCACTGCAAAGTAACAGGAATATCATTCTCTGCCTCTATACATAAGGGGCAAATTCCCTTTACTGCTCAGCTCCTCAATCCCATCAATTCCTGAATCCTCAATCTAAACCATGCTCTCCTATCATTTCATTCATACCACGTAGTGCAGAAAGATGTACACATCTTTCCCAATAATTTTTCATTTAGAAGCACTAAAGTTTAAAATGTTGCAAATAACTTGGATTATGTAGAGTCTATTTTGAGTTACAAACCCGGTATTTTACTGAAGGGACTGAGAAGAATCACGAACATTTTTAACTTTTCTATGCACATGTTTGATTTTAATACACAAAAGTATAGGTTTCACTTTAAGACATTTGTTTAAAATTCTGTATAAATATAAAGGACCTTCTCATTTGTCATTTCTAACAGCATTTACAATTATAAAAAGTAGTATAAGAGTGGAAATGTGTAAAACAAAGCAATATTTGCACTTCTTCTGAGTTCATCGACCATTGTATTCATTTACTGCACGTACAGATGTTTAGTTGCACGTATCCCATGCTCATCGTATTTTATCTCGCGATCTTCAGTTTATGATGCGGATTTAGATTACTATGTACCAATTATTTTCACGATGATTACTTTTTTAAATTATATGTGTATGATAAGGAGTGTGTGCCAAATTTTAACTACTGACTCGAGTGTTTTTCAACTGTTAATGTTTTGGGCTAATTTTTAGGCGTATTCACAAAATTGTGCAAGGCGATTATTAACTTCGTCATGCTTGCCTGTATCTCCGTCCGTCCGACCGCGTGGCACAACTCGGCTCCCACGGGACGGTTTTTCATAAAATGTTATATTTCAGTATTTTCCTAAAAACTGTCCAGAAAATTAAATTTTCATTAAAATCTGACACGAATGACGGGTACTTTACATAAAGACCTATGTACATTTATGATAATACCTCGCTCAATTCTTCTTACAATGAGAAATGTTTCAGACAAAGTCGTAGAGAAAATCAAAACACGTATTTTGTGTTCAATAATTTTTTTCCTGAAAATCTTGCCATTTATGAGATACTGTGGAAAAATATGGTACAGCCGGACAGGCCACAGATGACATTATAATAAGGCGCATGTGCTTTGCGTGCTGGATAAGTAAGGTTACGGACACACACTCGGAATATGCAACACTTATTGCGTTTCCACGGTAACAATGGTTACACGAACGCTCCTCTGTGTTACGTTATACGTACATTGCCTGTCATGTTAATATTGGAAAAGGGGCTAATAACTTTCTGGTTTTGTGAATGTGAGTGTTATTGATTCAGTGAGGTCAGTATTAAGGAATTTTAATATTAGGTTTCAATTCGGCCAACAAGTGTACACCCCTGAATATAGGCATTAATATTGCGGGTTCGCATGTAGCAAGGGACTGCACAAGAAATTTTCTGAAGCATCAGAGGCCTTCCACAACATGCCACGTGACGTAATATGAACGTGTACGTGTGTGACTGACACACCCATCAGCAGCACAGGGAGAAAAAATTAGACATTATCATAACTCATTGCCATGTAAATTTTGTTGAGACTTCGTGAAAAACACAAAGTAAGAGAAGTTGTTGCTGTGGCAGAAAAACTGGCACAAATCCGTGACGTGCAGTATCTGATCTGGGGACTACAAGTATCCCTCTTTTACAAAGGAAAGATCTAATTAGCATAAATGTGCATGGCGATACGAAAGTCAAGAGAACGTCACTCTAGAGCAGTGGTTCCCAAACTTTTTCGGTCCACCGCCCCCTTGGTTCGATACACAGACTCACAGCGCCTCCTTACGTTTTTTAAAAAACATAAATGCGCTTTTGTTTCCACTTTTATTTTATATTTAAAAAATCGTTTAAATAAAATTATAAGAGTTAAATTTAATGTTGTATGTGTTAATTAATAATTTAAAATTTATTAAATTTTTATGATTAACAATAATTCATCTAGCAATAGTTTATTAAAAAATAATATGTGCTTGAATAAGATTCATAAATTAATATACTTAGAAATTTAGTTACTTTTTTATTTTTAACACAAAAATTACTTTATTTGCATTTCATTATAAAAATAAATGCACTACTTGTCTACTAGCGCCCCCCTGTGATAATAACAGCGCTCCCTTCCACTTCTCGTACCTATTAGCGCCCACCTCGGTAATCCCACCGCCCCCCAGGGGGCGGTACCGCCCACGTTGGGAACCACTGCTCTAGAGCGACCAGCAGGATGGATACGGTTTATCTTTCGTGTACTTAAAATAGTTATCACGAGATATATCAATACAGCATCAACAAAATTGCATACGAGCCCCTTATTGTTCTTCACGAGTTTCGATTGAAAAAACCACCAAAATGTCAACTATGATAATTCTAAACAGACTTCATCAATTGCTGGCTAAATTTCTGTCGTTTCACATAAACTACACACTTCACGATCGTCAGCGCACTACATAAATAACTATTCACCAACTTTGACCATTAAGTCTAGACCACATCACCAACAAGTGAACCATACAATTTGTAGAGTTATATATCCTTCATCGCCATTATAAAATACACTATACTATACATTTCTCTTCGTCTAACATACACAGCACGCCATAAATGAAACACACCATATAAATAGCCATACTCACCATCATCATCAACAACGTCAATGTAGGCCTTAAGGCCTGTTCCAGTCAGACAGTAATCCTCCTCAGTTGTCCTCCCATCTTCCTCCCAACCGTTCAACGTCCCAGTGTCCCACCTGCTCGGCATGAGGTCATTCATGTAACGTGTTGTGCAAATTTCCTTTCTGGTCAGCGATCTCCTCTGCTATATTAAATATATGTAGCTTTCGTCCAATACTCTGATTTTTAAATGAGTATCGTAGTCGTAGGGTGTGACCAGCTACTCTTCATATGAATTCCATGTCGTCCATTTCTAAACTTCTTTTCTTCGGTTGAAAATCAAGACTATACAACCATTAAAGATACTAAGTGACTTGATTTGTTTAGATTTTAAAATTTACCACCATTGATTTTTTTATATTATCTTCAACGTGCATTTTTTAACAACTCACAAATTACACACCAACGAAATGCACTATATTTTCACTTTTTATTCTTTAACCCCTACATAAGATGGCCTTGTAAAGGCTGAAACATATGTAGGGGTTAAAGAATAAAAAGTTAAAATATAGTGCATTTCGTTGGTGTGTAATTTGTGAGTTTTACCACCATTAATTGTACCTCGCTACGAGAACTACTGTGCTTAAAGCAAACACAACATCGTTATGGAGTGCAATATGTGAGTTTTTCGTTTTAGACTTCACCATGATTAACTGAACTATGCTAGTGAGGACTACCTCGCTTATCTGAACCTTACAATCCATAACGGAACCAATGAAAAGTGATAATATTATGAAAGTAAAGGAATATTAATTAAATTGGAAACCACATTTAGACTTAAACAGAATTTAACGTAATAAAGCTATCCCATTACAAACTTGCACAGGCCCTTAGGGCTCCAGGAGGTTGACGCTCCCAGAATTTCTAGAAAATCGGCACATGAAGGCGGTACGGTTGTCAGCCCTACGCACCGGCCGCCTTTAGCCCCCATGAGACATTACTGGTACTCATTTCTATTAGAGGCTGAGCCGACCCTAGGGCCATATTGCGGCCGGAAAGATTAGGTCAATGAAAACCCCCAATGACCCCATCGGGAATCGAATCCGCGACCTTCCAGCTTGTAGCGCACTGCCCTCAACCAACTGCGCCACCGTCTACCCAGAATTTAACATAGCAGATCACCAAAATTATCGCAGTTGCCTACCACCGAAGAACAAAAACACGTGGGGAGACGAATAAGCAGATGGATAGACCTAGTTCATAAGCTCAGAATTTCGGGACGGGCTTTTAATACTCAATCCTCATACACGTAGTCTTTGTTTTACACCTTAGTTGTGTTCCTGGAAAAGTGGGCGTCAATCAAAAAGCCTTAAGATAAAACTGATATTTCCTTAAGAAATAATGGAATAGGTAGGGGTTAGGGACAATAATTTACCAATGACAGCCTGTTCACATGAGGTATATGCACATGTATTCATTATATTATTATTGTGTTACTGATGTTCATATGGAAATAAGCAATTAATATTAATTTGTAGCCTAAGTAAACTGAAAACGAATTGTAAACAACTTGGGTACACTTGTCACAGATGTTACATGTTCCGTATTTTCGCTGTCACGGATGACTAAATTCACTCTCACAGCCTCTCCAACTCAGTCATTTTACTGCCATCGTTAATATTCTTGCTGCGGTTACGTTAGGGCTTTGGTCGTGCCAGTTTAATACAAGTATATACGATGATGGTTAGGCTAGGGGTTGTTTTATTGGTCATCTAAGTTTTTTTGTTCCAGCTTACTTCGTAGTTGCTAGGGTTGTCACAGATGGTAGATTTTCCATATCGTCGCTGTCACGGATAATCAAATTCACTCTTACAGGCTTTACTACGCAGTCACTTCATTACCCACAGATCACATATATTACTACCGGTAAGACTGTTGCTGTGATTATTTATCGTCTTGTCATTGTTTTCCTTGATTGGGTGTGTCATCGTGGCGTTTCTAGGCAGAACAAAAAAAGGCTTAAATAAACGCAAATAAACCACGTGGGTCTGAACAAAACGACGAGCGCACGGTGACTGACGTATTCTGTTGTCAGCTCCCAGCCTCCCTGGTTTGTCCTGGCCCGTAAATTCTTACTTTCCCGCCAGCGTCCAAGTGCGCAGCCAGCCAAAGGGCGTTAAACCGAAAATGAAAGAGCGCAAATTAAGAGGTTGTGTCAATTGGCAAGGGGCGTTGAAGGAAAAAGGCATAAAAGAAACGACCACTTCTCTGTACATCCTTCACAATTTATTATTCAATACAACTGGGTCACCAAAAATTAACACAGATTGTCCCTCACGCCTCTGCCCAGAAACTCCAACAACTCCGCTTGCCCTCCATTGCTTCCACTAGTCTACACTTATAGTCTCCCACGTTCTCTCTCTCCCTATTTCTCATTTTATTATTGGCGCCGACGGAGAGTAATATGCAATGTGATAAATCGGGTGGCTGCTTCCCCATTACTCGTGGTCATTCTTTCCCTGACCCAAGAACAGTCCCTAGATCATCCATTGACATATGGGCGTAATCTTAGGTGAAGTTAGGACACTTAGCGTTTGAGCGTTTTCAGATTCTCATATGGCTAAAGGTATATGCCCTTATCAGATGGTTTAAGGTAGAGGTTCTTTAATTGGAAGTCGGTAAGTTAGTAACGCTAGACTACTGCCTGCTGCATGGCACTCCTTTGTTAGGGCAATTAGATAAAAAGATCAAACACGTTTAACTTAAAATGGTAATAAATTGTACAAAAACTAAATAAATATCTGTCCAAGCACAACTAAATTCTACAATACGCAATGTATACACGTATTTCTACCTCAGTATGTTTTAAAGACCAACTGTGAAGCCGAGGATGACGTGCGATAGGCCGAAACATGTAGTTCTATATAATAAATAGAATTTAGTTGTGTTTGGACAGATATTGATTTAACTTTTGTAATATTAACAACACGGAGGGATGAAATTCGTGAAAATTGGTAAAAAAAACTGGATGTACTGAACTTCAGTCCCGAAATCGGTTTGAAGAGACCTTTTGTCCTCTGCTTGAGCAATGTGTGACAGAATCAAATATGACAATGCATTTGTTGCCTAGTATTTTGGGGTAATATAATTCAGCTCTTCGTCCTGAGACAGGTCATCCTGCAGCCTTTCGTTGTGTTCTTCAGTCGCACCATTAGAAATTTAGAAGGGTGTCTTAACATACTACAAAACCACTTCTCGCCCCACTATATAATTCGTCATGTCAGTAGTCCTGACATTCGATGCAGTTTGTGTTGGCCAGTAAAAATTGTATAACCTGAAGAGAATTAAAATGCGCAGCACGTCGAAACTCACAGTAGAAATGACGGATAGAATAGACACAATAGTATTGGTTTAATAAAATGTACATAGTAACACCCTATGAGATAAATTAAAATGCCCCTACGCTCAAATTGAGAACTACGTCATGAAAAGATGTGGAGGGAGTGCAACAATGGCTCCAAATATTCTTAACCTCGACACTAGATGAAGATGGGTGGCCAACCTCACACCCGGTAAACCTGCCCCCGTAGAAAGAGCTCCCGCTACCATTACGTGAGAACGTAGGTGGACCTCAGAACTCCGGGAATCCAACCCTGGTAACCCATCCAGTAGGCAGTCAGTACATTGATTGAGATACATTTTCTTAAACACGAAAATCCTAGGCTATGATTAACCACCAGGATTCTTTCAACGCGAATGAAATAAAGCTACTGGGTCACAGCCCGCTAACAGCATACAAATAGAGAAAAATGCAATGACGTAGCATATCGGATGAACTTGTTTGTAAAGGTTATGAAAATACTGTCGCCCGGTTTTGGGCCTCTATAAATAGCATGAACTATTTGTTCTCGTCACTTTCACTCGGTAATCTGCAAGACTTGACCCACGTTTTACTGACAGACGGGTCTTCGTGTTTGCTCAATGCACATCCAAAAAGGCACTGACAGATTTCATGCTTTCGCCGCGTTGTAGTTGAGATGTCTCTTCTGGCTTGTTGCGCTGCGTAGGTTGGTTTGTCACCGACGTTTTGGGGCAGCTTTCTTTTACCGAATTTCCCCCACATTGGACACTAAATGTGGAAATTATGGATAGAAACTGACGTACGCTCGTAAGGTATGGTTTTCTCTGCCCCGATTTCCATAAAACTCATATCACACACTACATTTTTGTGAAATGTCCTGTACCGAATTTTATCCAAATTGGACGAAAAATGTAGAAAGTTCGGGCAAACATTCTTTTGGTAACTATGGAAACATGGCCTTCACCTCACCGATTTGCACGAAACTCACAATAAGGTAATAAAGTTCTCTGTACAGTTCTTTCTTATACTGAATTTTATCCGAATCTGAGGATAAATTGTAGAAAATAGCGAAATCTTCATTTATACCTTTAAGTACAGTATACGGCTTTTACTACACCGACCTTCGAAAAACCCGTAGTCACTTTATTGTTTGCATCTCCTACAGATTTTCATTCGAACTAGAAAAAATGCATAAAACATGGGGAAACTATGACTCATCACTTTCTGCAAATTATGACTCGGAATGAGCCAGTTTTCACTAAACTCAAGCATGCTAAGCTGTTTTCTATAAAGAACTTTTATACGGAACTGCGTGGATATCCTAAAAACGGTTTAGTAATAGACAAACAGACAGACAGAGAGACAGACAGACAGACAGACGAACGGACGTGGTCTCTGCATAAGACGATCTTACCTCTACTTCGTAAAAAGCACCTATAAACTAAGAAAATATTAACATAAAACAGCAAATAAAGCGACAAGATGGCATAGTCTTATTGAAATATTACTGAACAAGTGTTCGTTGGTCACCAAAGGCCAATTAAACGCTCAACCAACTTATATACGCATACTCTCATCTTAATTACGGTGGATATGATTGTCGAAACATGTAGTATGCGTAGCGGAAGTAAAGAATATGTATAAAATTGCGCTGAAACCCCCCAGTGAATGAGGTCACTTAGGAGGTCTACATGTATTCTTATATCGGCAACCAATTTAACAAATAGGTTACGAGGCTGTGAACTGGGTGTAACTGACTGACCTAAGGGTTCAATAACAGGCTTTTGTGGGAAGTGCATAAAGCTTCCTGTTCCTTAGAGGCAAGGAATTTCTTTGCCAGCTGAGAGACTCACAGCTGTCACGGTAGGTTTATTACGGGGGGGGGGGGGTGCATTTATATTCTACTAATTAATACTCGTAACATTATATTCTATTTCGGCATTATCCTAAACATCATATTTGAAATGAAATGAAAAGCTTACATTTCATAACTGTAAATGACAAGATATTCACCTAAGGCAACAGCCTTTCTCCTTTTGTGGTTTAGGTCGTGATCTTTTCTTTCTGTCGGACCTTTCACCATGAATTAAACAATTTATTAATTCGTGATCATACTCGAGTAATATTAAGAGCTAATTTTATTAGAAAACTGCATGGATGATAAACTTCATAAATCTCGGTCACACACGGCATAACTCTCCTCCGAAAATTCGTTATATGTTACTATTATTCGCAAGATGTCTGTATTACTGTTAATCGCAATATTTTATACTAAATTGTTAGTATTAATACTCGCAGTAAGCCCCATTAAAACTGATAATATTATTATTGCACCATGTCGGTTAAAGTAACATAAAAATTACTCCCAAGTTGTCCTGGCAAAACATAATTTCCGGAAGTATGTCGCACTAAAATAATATTGTATTAATGAGGAATATAGAATTTGTAAAATTCAATATTCACATGGTTCCAGAGATGTTATTTGCCTTCGCCGTCCACGTAATCTTAAATTCTGTAACTGTTTCAACTGAGATTTTCTGACACATAAAACAACACCAAAATAATCACATACCGTTACGTTCAGCATTTGTATCATTTCGAAGTTCTGAACATTTCGTACAATATTGTTGATTGTGTACCTTACATAACATATCGAAGTTCATAAATGAATTCCGTGAAATTATGAATAAATTCTCCATTTTACTCTGCAATAAAACTAAGCTAAGATAAACTTTTAGGACATCTGTCATTAGACATTTAAAACTGAGTGTGAGAATATCGCCGAATCCTCCTTCGCTCAAGGTTAACGGTGCCAGAATTCTTACACCTTTCAAAAGAAATAGAGAATTACAATAAACACGGCACGGCTGTTACTCCAGTTACACGACGTGCATAATTATTCCAACGTTCACAGATCTCCACCATTGCAACAAATAAATGCATTGCGCAGAGAAAGACATGATAACTGCACCTTACGTGTCTCACTTAAGCGTTCTTTATCATAAGTTCCGTGCAAATCTCAACACACGTAGAAAAAAAGTGTGTTCGTCTCTTGTCTATCCTTCAACAAAATCTATTTTGTGAATTAGACCTTAGATCATATCGGTCTAGTATAACCCCTACTTTTCCTAACGGTCGAAGGAAATTTATCCGATCTGTTAAAAGCAGCTCATAAATTAAAAATACGTTACATCAATGAAATAAAGTTCATCCATAATATTCACGATCGAATTTATTTAAATAATAGTATATTTTATTCCTTTTGTAGTACACCATTGACAGTAAACATACAAACACGTGTGAGAGTGGTGCCACTTCAAATTGAAGGGACAAATTACAGTAGGGGAGAGGGGGGATAGTTGGCACACTTTTCACGTTATAATTTTTCACATTTTCCCTGTACATGTTTAGTTGAATATAGCGGCACTTATGGTTAGCAACACTCTTGGGCTACAATCTGACCTACACAAATTTGACGCTATTCGTAAGGAATAGGAGGGAGAGGCTTTTGCCCTAACCTCTGCACGTGTGCCAACCTGCCCCACGCACGGGGTAAGTTGGCATATGGTAAAATACGTGGAAAATCAAGATGCCAACTTTTCAAGGCCAAAACATAACAGACAGTGATTAATATAATGTTTTATGGAACAAACGTGTCAGATAGGGGCGCATCAAAGGGGGGGCTACCAGGCTGCAGCCCCCCAAACACCCCAAAACTGAAATTTAAAAAACACAGATTTTGTGAATACGATGATATCAAGGGTTTCACGTGATTTACCCTGCAGCCAAATTCAGCCACTGAAATCAGCTGATGACTAGTACATTAGAATTTTGAAAAATAAATTAATAAAATTAAAAAATAATAAGATAGGACACTGTGATTAAGTCATGGAACATATAGTTATATTTGTATGTATATAAATGCAGTTGCTGACAGTGTTATGTTATACTTATGACAAGATTTTAATAACACAATTTTTAAAATCAAACACAAATTATATTCAGCCTCAGGGTCAGCCCCCCCCCCCCCCCAATGAAAAATTCTGGTTGCGCACCTGGTGTCAGATTCAGGTTGTGCGCAACAACGAGGTGTTATTATGGTAATAAAACAGTTGAGAAACAACAGAATTTCGGCCCAAAATTCAATACATTTACTTAAATTGAAAAAGAAAATCAAAAGGAAAGGTAACTCAGTATGGCACTAGCCTACCACCAGCAACACACGTTTTCATTCTAAATAAAGTATCCCAATCCCATGAGACTGGCAATTTAGGTAAACACAGTTGGGAGAGCCATCAGTCCATTATTCAAGTGACCGCAGCTTGCATTCTGTGCACTGAATCCACATTTCTCTGGATGGCTCAAGACAGTAGAGGTAGGAAGTATCCTCGGAGTCTTCTTAGTCTGTGTCGCCAGCATTTTTGGTTTTTTTTTTTTTGGTATTTTTGCGTTCTGCTCTCGTAAATCTCTCTTTAGATACGTGGCACGCTCCTCTTTCTTATATTTTAGGCCCAGTTCTTCTGCTCCGAGCCTTCTGTTGTACTGGTGTCAAAGCATTTTTGACAGGGGTATCAGCCAAAATGACAGTTATTTTCTTTGTTCTTGTTTACATTCTTGCTCTTTTTGCGTGCGGTTAAGGAAGGTTTCGAACGTCTTCTGGAGTAGCAGGATGTGTGCAACTTTTGAAGCAGAAGATGATCATTTGGGAGAATCATCAAAATCGCAGGAAGTTCACTGTTGCTACTGGAAGCTACTGCCTCCATAGGAGGGGGCAGCTATGTCTGCAACGTAATCTTCCATGAATTCCTCATTTTGAAAGATATCGCCTCTGAACAGGTAAATTCCAGTAAACTGAAAACCTGCTTTGGTATTTGCAGTAAAACGAAGTCAGGTGCGAAGGTGTGTTGACGACACAAGGATTGTCATATACTGTCACTGTTGTGCCTGTATGGTTAGTTATGCACGCATCATAAGCTCGGTTCACATACGTTGTAAGCGATCCGTTGACAGACTGAAATTAACTGACTCAAGCAAATTTCTCGAAACGTAACGTTTATAGCTTGTTGGGATAGAGCACCGTGTCGGTTGGTAAATATTTACCGACGTTTCGGAGAAGCTAGCTACCTCCATTTTCAGGGTTGTCCAAGAAGAGTAAGTTTCTTTCTTCCAAGTAACTAACTCGTGTTGACTATCCTGAAGATGAACGCAGTAGACTGGGTACAAAGCTGCATGGCGTCATATACCAGAAGACTATAAGGACGTAATTTTCCTCCATTGTGTCGCTCGTTTATAAACAATAATCAAAAGGCTGTTATAATTCTACATCGTGTTATTAAGAGTCCTTATTTACTAAATACATAACAAAATAATTCTTGAATCCAAATGGTGTGTCCATTACTCATTTTATTCACGCATGTTACACGTAGGATATAGCCTACTATATATATCTTTACCACGTCTAAAACAGATAAAAATTGTAAACGCGAAACCTCGTTGCTGTTTTACGGTCCTAATTTTCTTGGACTGTTTGACTCTCAAGACAAACGCACTAAGTTCTCCCGAAAGTTTTGGGAATATTTAGCCGTCGGCATGGTGTTAACACCTCCGTTTAATCTTCAAATAACGGTGTTTTCCTAGCTCAATCCATCTGGCATGCAGTTATGGATCTGTTCACGTAACTTATCTTCAGTTGGTTCATAGGCCGGCTGCCGTGCCAGCTCCAGATGTGCTTGCAGGACTGCGGAAGAGACCAATAACGTGTGCTATCAATTCCAAGCGAATCTTATTGTCGTGAGTTCATACGGTTCCTTTCCTTTCACGACTAAATGAAACTGTAGCACGCATTCATTGATTAATGATGCTTTCTAAAGCGCTCAGTTTTATTTCTTTGATAGAGGATAGCATTCACTAGGGAAACTTGTCTGCGAGGTAAATTTTAGTGCCAACTTACATAAACACAGGTAACACCAATCGTGACAGTTGTTTTCAATCCAATGGCAGTTTGTTAAAATATCTCGTTACACTGTGGCAGTTCGTTCAGGAAAAGAAATCTGCTCCTCCATGTGCTTCGATATTTTACGAAAATTTTAATAATGCTGTCAGTAGCTCGAAGTACATATCGTCAGATCGTAAGAAGATTAGTAAACAATTGATTGGAAGACATGTGGAAAGGTATGGTAGTGGCTCAATTTGTGGATCTATTTCAGTGTTTGCCTGGAGGAACTAAGAAAACCACCAAAAATCTAACATACCAGGTCTACGATCCGACATTTGAACCCCCCCCCCCCCCCAATACAAAAGACGAAAACAAAGTACTCGACAGGTATATTCGTCTTCGTTTTTAATACAACACGTTTCGACGCATTTAAAATTGCTGTGATAACAGTAAGACTTCGAGAAATTCCTATTTAAATCTTATTTTTTGCTCTCTTTTGTTAAATTCTTGCTGCCCTATTTTTAATATTTATTTAGGCCTATATTTTTCAGACGTTACAGTCTTTCAGAATGACAATTTCTTCATCCCTCTGACCCTTTACAGATTACAGCCTCTGTCCTTTCCCAATTTATAATGCACTTCTGCAAATTTTTAGGCATTTGTTACGAGTCCTTAGGTGAGGAATAGGCCAATTACAAAGCCTGAAACTACACAGGAAAACAAAGAGACACAGTCATGCTTCGAGTGAGATTCCCATCCACGCGGAAGGCTGTGACCCTCAGAAGAGTCTGTTCCAATCTCAATATTTTGTCTGCCAGTCTTGTCATTTTCTCTCTTTTCTGAAATGCTATTAGTATGTTAAAAACGTTCTAATAACGCATCTATATAGACCTAAATGAGGGAAGCAACAAAATATGCCGAATAATACCAGCCTAGAGTAGGCCTACAAACACAAAAACACTCATAAAGTCATGCAGTAATACATGATTTGGCGTGAGGCGACATATTTCATTGTATGCTGCCAGCAGGAAATTACTGAGAAACACTGGTGTTAGTTCTCAGTACATTTCTAGTGAACTGTTAAATGGATTTCTAACTTTTATCTCTATAGGATTTCATATATCATGTAAGTACCAAAAATCGGTTAAATGTAAAGCCAAAATATTTTGCGTCGTCATCATGTTATTTATTTTTGTTTTGCGAGAGAGTTCATTCGAATACTTGGCAAAACACACGCAAACGGAAGACACTATATTGAATTGTGTTCAAAATGCTAATACACGGCCAAGATGTAACGATGATAGTCAGTTGTAACATTTAAGTTAAAACAAACAGAAGTACACCTTATTCATCCGAAGTATTGTTGCTTTTCTTGTAAATATCACAATATATAGTAGCTAAAACTTTAAAGAAGGAATAACACAATGATAAGAAATTAATATTTGTTGCTCTGCAGGAATGAATTTGGCAATGGCAATTCACATTGTATTCATAAACTCTACCGCAATGCCTTTACATCTCCTTAGAAGCTGTGGTTATGATACAAGAGCACTGAGTAAATTTCATGACGTCTTTGGGTGTTGTCTGTTAGGTCGGCCGAAGGAAACAGACAATACAAGGGATAAAACAGCTGCTTCGTCTCTGACGTCACCTTGTTCGAGTGATTTTCGCGAATATCTCCAACCTGTAACTGAACTTCCCTCTGGACGACACATTCTAATCATTAGAGCCCTAAAACCGAAAGCAGGCCTCTAGGTGAAATGGTATGGTCTGAGAAAAACTCCTTGTTTTCAAACGGTCAATAGACCTTTTTGAATTTCATTCAGAATGGCAAAAATGCTCTAGAGCAAAGAGAAACCACTTGAACATAAGAACAAAGGAATTTAATTGTTGGTGGTTCAAGCTTCAATAACACTGTGAGCAAGTGCAAACACTCTACAAAACCGTGTGATTTTGTTGGGTAACTTCTTCGTCCTACACCTTGGGGATTTGTGCAGCGAACACACCTTTTATTCATGAATAATATAACGTCGCTTTATCGACAGAAGAACCTGTTGCGCGTCTTTTGCAGAAAGAAAGCTTCATTATGTGTGTCGCAGTACGCAAGTGCAGGTTACCCGTCACATACTTCCTACAGGTAACATAACATACGGACCACAAGACAGATGACAATCTTCTCTGGGCTAAATAATGTACACTTCCACTTTTCTGCCTCTCTGCTTTCCTTCCATACTGTTTATTTTCACACAAAAAAGGGGAATAAAAAATAAAACTAATACAATTATATACAAAGCCGACATTTCTGTGACAGCAGTTTCACTGATGAAGTCCGACCCGCGACTTTGTGCTGTTTTCTTCGTATGGTTTTTCCCATTTATATTTCATCGTTATAAACATATACCTAAATTCCTCAAATCTGTGATTTTGTTACAATTAATTATTTACTTATATTCCACTTCCTCGTTTGTAATTAACCATTTACTATTCTAAAAGCTTTTCCCTCCATCTTCGCTTTTCCATATATTTCAAATTATGCTCAGCTGATTCTCCTTTTTTCTATGTCCCTCCGCATACCCCTCCATTTCCAAATTCCCTTTCGAAACCGTATTATCTCATCCCCCTCATTCATATCACGGCAGGATATGTCGCTCATGAAAAGGAAATTTGTCGTAACCCACACAATTCGTCATATTGAGATTCCCGCATTACTAGACAGGTGGGTTACAAACACACCTTCTATCAAAATGTCGTATTCACAAAAAAAAATTGCTTGTCTTTACATCTTCATAAAAACGTAACATGCTTAAGTGTTGGTCTGTTGGGATCGTCAAGTTTTTCTGTCTCCTGCAAAATTGTGTATCGGTGGATTACGACAGATTGCTCTTTCGTGGGCGATATGGTCTTCCTTCTCCCATTCCTCGTTCATTTTCCAGTAAGGAATTTAGAGCCTCTTTCCGTTATGCTCACTGTACTCAACTGTCTTTGACTACGCGTGTTTATGTTGGTTGTTACAAACACAGCGGCATGCAACAGACAAAAATATGTTTTACTCACTTCGCCATACGAATTAGAAAGTGGAGGGCAGATTTACGGTATACTACAGGGCAGCCACATTTGTTCTGGTCTTGCAGTCATTTATACGAAGAGTAATATGCACCAGCTGAAAGCTTCCCATGACGTAAGGTTAAACATACAACAAAAAAGGTAATGCCCTTATGCTTTAATCGTTATGACACAAAGATGCAGATAGGATGGAGGTAAAACTCCACATACTCTTAGCCTTGAAACTAGGTTCGTGAGTGTTTAGAGTATCAAATTGCGACGGCCCTACTCCCGAAGAAAGGCTTATAATATCCACTGGAGAGAAGGTTGTGTGACTTGCTGAAGAGTGTTAGACACTGGCGCTTAGAGATGAGTGGCCTATGATATCCGCTGGAGAGAAGGCTGTGCGACTTGCTGAATAGTTCTAGACAGTGGGGCTTACAGACGAAGAGCCCATGATATCCCCTGGAGAGAAGGCTGTGCGACTTGCTGAATAGTTCTAGACAGTGGGGCTTAGAGATGAAGAGCCCATGATATCCCCTGGACAGAAGGCTGTGCGACTTGCTGAATAGTTCTAGACAGTGGGGCTTAGAGATGAAGAGCCCATGATATCCCCTGGAGAGAAGGCTGTGCGACTTGCTGAATAGTTCTAGACAGTGGGGCTTAGAGATGAAGAGCCTATGATATCCCTTGGAGAGAAGGCTGTGCGACTTGCTGAATAGTTCTAGACAGTGGGGCTTAGAAATGAAGAGCCCATGATATCCCCTGGAGAGAAGGCTGTGCGACTTGCTGAATAGTTCTAGACAGTGGGGCTTAGAGACGAAGAGCCCATGATATCCCCTGGAGAGAAGGCTGTGCGACTTGCTGAATAGTTCTAGACAGTGGGGCTTAGAGATGAAGAGCCCATGATATCCCCTGGACAGAAGGCTGTGCGACTTGCTGAATAGTTCTAGACAGTGGGGCTTAGAGACGAAGAGCCCATGATATCCCCTGGAGAGAAGGCTGTGCGACTTGCTGAATAGTTCTAGACAGTGGGGCTTAGAGATGAAGAGCCCATGATATCCCCTGGACAGAAGGCTGTGCGACTTGCTGAATAGTTCTAGACAGTGGGGCTTAGAGATGAAGAGCCCATGATATCCCCTGGAGAGAAGGCTGTGCGACTTGCTGAATAGTTCTAGACAGTGGGGCTTAGAGATGAAGAGCCTATGATATCCCCTGGAGAGAAGGCTGTGCGACTTGCTGAATAGTTCTAAACACTGGGGCTTAGAGAAAAATCACTGCCCCTGCAGCGAATTGACAACAATGTTCGAGATGTAGCCGTTCTCGCACATAACACAAACATGTGATACTGACTACGTAATCTACTTTGTTTAAAAGAACAGAAATTCTTTCCTTACACTGAATAACCTGAATTTGTCACATACTAGTACTTTAAAAAGTAATAGCCTGTGGTAAGAAAGGAGAGCGTAGAAACTTATTCAAGTTAACATCCTGTAATTCGTCTAAAAATGTACCAAATTTATTCAGGAAGCATCATTCATACGACCGGACTCGGGTTACGTTTAAACTAATTTTCATGTTCCGGTTGGTGAAGAATACTCTTTGTAAAGTCATGCCATATTGAGTTACAGGTCTTACTAGATTTAATTCTCTCTAGCAGCTGTACCTAGCATGTATTAAGTGGAGAGGTAGGGCGAAACATTTGTCAAATTTTATTGCACGGTAAAAGAAGCAGAGTAATCGTGGCTTAGAAATCACGACACCCACACAGAGTTCAGGCAAGCACGTTGCTGACCTAAGCAAAAGAAAGCAAGTCCGCCATCAATCAAATCACTGGCCAACTACAAAGATCTTTAGCTGTATTTCCTCCTGTACTACTAATGAATAGTTCAGCTTATGAAATACTCACAGCAGTGTTTCTAGAAAAGGTTCTGAAAGTTCTGTTTTAGAACTGACAAATTTGCACATATATATATAACTGAGTTACGTACTTGACAATTACATGGTGTAACAGTCCGCTGTTCTTATCTGTGCAACACATGCAATTAAGCAACAATCCGGATGGACCTACAGCGATTGGTCTGACATTTATAGGCCCAATGCAAAAATAAATTTGGGGGCCCTACCTACGCCTAGCCCTGAACTGACAGTGCGGATAGAGCAACGTAATAATTTGCATACAAAATATGTTTGACACAGAATTTCAAATACATACAGCCTTTTCTGGGCCACAGAAACAGTGAACCCTGGGGCCTGCCATAAAGAGATAAACGGTAAAGTTTACCTTGCACTTCACGAAGCACATTGACGTCAAAGATACGTACACAGGTACGTAGAATAGAGCTCCACGCATTCTTCACTCCGGAATTAGGTACAGGCGATGAGTCAGCTTTACCCTCAGGCAGATTTAGCCCTGGAAAAAGAGACAAAAGGCTGGTTGGTCCCCACCGACTGACTGGAGCTGTATCAAAAGAAAAAAATTCTTGCTTCAGACAGGAACTGAACACCTTAGCCAGCCAATGCACTAACATCTATCCGAAATGACACCGAGTAATATACATATTCAAAAATCCTTCATGTAATTCGAATTAACATTATGCAAAAAATTAAGGCTTTTACTATTAACGGGTTCGATAATTTAATTGACTTCTCGCCATTTTTTTTTGTTTCTTGGTTTCATTGAGTGTTACTTTATATTCTCACACAACTCTGCTCATAATTTGTCTCGGTTGGGTGTGGATCATACTTATAGATCATTACAACAAGTTCGCGTAATAATCGTCCGGAACTTTCAAAACATAAAGTAACTTTTCCCAATTTCCCAAGGAATCCATGAGCATAGGCTGACAATCAGAAGCGACAGCATAATACATGCTGACAGAGCATAGTCTAGAAAATATCCGAGCCACTTCATCATCGTTATTATTATTAGTAGTAGCATTAGTAGTAGTAGTAGTAGTAGTAGTAGTAGTAGTAGTAGTAGTAGTAGTAGCAGCGGTAGTGTTGTTGTTGTTGTCGTCGTCGCTACATCGGCAACTATTAGTGAAAGCCGAGACGTCTGCGGACAGTGTAGCAAGTTTAACATATTTCTGGCTTTTGGATGTTGTTGGAGTTGCTGACAGGACTATTGGTACTACTGTCAAATCTATCATATATCTATTTAGTTCCACACGCTAATTTAAAATATTTCTGGGTTTTATTTTCATACACCATTTCATTATCCTCCGAATCTGTGGAAAGCTGCACTAATTATGTACATTAGATTGTTTTTTTTTGTTTAGGTGCTGTCAGCTAATGTAACACCGGGTCTTTTGGGCCGTATTTCTTTACCAGCTTGCACTGTTCAATCACAGTAAATTTTTTACCTTCAGTATTCCACAATACAGTACGTTGTAGTGTACATTTATATATATGACTTGAATTTTTATTAGGTTTGTTTTTCAGTAGGATTTCTTGCTGAACCTGTTTGGCTGCATTGGCATGTCTTCTTTTATATTCTGTTGAAACTAAAATCATAAGTAGTATGTTGTGTGGTTTCCTTACCAGAACTACATTCTTTGCATATCTCTGCTGTAATAAATGAAAGATTAAGATCAGATTCACCATGACTGTGTATTTACCTTGTCCTGTACACCTACCATAAAACCCTCTGTTTCCGGATAGAGATCTCCACGTTTTAAATTGCAACTTTGACGAATTCACGTATGCGTGTCATAGATGAACCTTGGAGTGGCTTTTGTTTCCATGTTGTTGTTGTTGTTGTTTGTATTATTGTCATTATTATGGTTATCATTATCATTATTTTCTCTTTTACTTTAAAGATATGTTAGCTCTCAAAAACCTAAGGAAAGGTAGAGAGAACTATAAATTCATCTCGATGTTAACCGTAATTCATTTTGCAGCAATGTAAGGGTAGATAATCAGTACAGAATTACAGCGTAATGAGTCTTGCAGGTAAAATTTCACTTGTGCTTATTTAAACACTATACCATTAAGATGCATAAAGCAGTGGAGTTATAGCTCCAAACAATCTTAATAGAGTGCTCAAATTGACGCCCTTGTCGGTTAAAAACATGTTGGTGTTCAAATGTTACTGCTACTACTACTACTACTACTTCTTCTTCTTACTTTTCTTCTTCTTTTTTAAAGTGACCTATAATTACGATGACAGAAACGTCATGTTACAAATAAAATTCGGCAGCCGAATTTCCGAAATAACACAACTCAAAATTTTCTCTCTCAAGGTATTGTTTGTGATGTAGTTAATTTTCATAAAATTACCAATTTCACTGCTATTGTAACGTCTTCAGTGTTTCCGATGAGACACTTTAAACGTATTGAACATTTTTTGTTTTTTGTAATAAGAAAGCAAAAGTGACTGTATCTCCTAGTTTGGGCTTACACTTCAACTTGCACGCACAAATTTTAGCCTTTGTCGTATACTTGAAATCCTGGATTATGAATATTCCCATTTATCAAGCAGCTACATCTTTTTTCTGTCGCTAGTTACGTTGCTCTATTAGGTTAGGGCAGTAATACTCAAAATGTGCTCGTGGAGCCCGAAGGTTCCTCCGGCGACTTTCACGGATTCCACAAACACACTTCTTTTAGAATGAAAATATAATTTTTACAATTATAGTCACTTATTTCATCCCCATCTTTGAACATAAATGGTGCTGATTCTATTTTCGGTGTAAATCAACACCAATAAAATTTTGTGTTTCGTAAATTTGTGTAAATATTTTACTTATTATGTGTTCAGGGAGAATCTGCCATACTTCGGAAAAAAGTTTCTTACGTTAAATTACATTGATATAATAAAAAATATCCGTGTCGGTTGCGGAGATAATGGCGAGAGAAGTTTTAAAAATGAGAGCTGTTATACATTTATTGATTACCAAACACATATAAAAACGAAAAGAGTTTTTATTTCTTGTAAGGTTAACACCTCTACTTAACATTTAATTAACATCTGAGTCATATAAAGACAGTGATTAAGCAAGAAACCCTCACAGTAGTTCCATATAAATCGTCCGTACGGTCCCAAATACTTAAATAGCACACGCGCCGCCGCATGGCGTTGCTTCGCTATCGGCTGAAGGAGGGACCTGAGCAGATTACGCATCACGCTAAACAGGTACAGTAAGTGGAACCGCAAGAAGACCACATTTTCCTCGCTTCAATATCCCTGTAAAATTTCGTCTTCGCACATAGGACGTTCTACGGAAGTATGGCAGATCTCCCCTGAAACATCGTGTAAAAAGGTTTATAGTTTAACAAGTCTTATTAATTTTTATACCCGCCAAAGTACAATTTACTTTACAGGCCTTCCGCGAAAATGCCGATTCTGTCACAAGTGCTTCACAGATATTAAGATTTCGAAAACCGCTGGCATACAGCAATATATATCTTCTTGCTAGCCGCAGTCTTCCCATTCGGAGCAAAACTGCAAGGAAATGAAAGCATGCATAGATTTTATTTAAAGAGATAAGGTAAAGAAACTTTACACCAGACCTTCAGTAAAGCCGCAATGCTGAGTAAACGAAATTGCAAAATGATTATACTTGCTACACTTGAATTTCTCAGTAAAATTTATCATCGAATTTCGATAAAGAACAGCTATTTAAGATATCACACACTTTTAAAACGTTTCGACAGATTATTGTAAACAAGTTAGGAAATGTACACGAAAATGTATGAAGAAACACCTTTGTTGGAGAAAGCGTGACGTCAGGGAAATTCGGCAAGCCAGCAGAAGTCTTTAATGTACCTGTCGTTGGCAACAAATATGCCTTACCTGAAAATATTCCCATAGCACATCCAGCACAGTAGGTCTTGGCAACAAATGTGCCGTATGCCACTTTCCGCCGCAATGTGAGCCAATACCTGCATTCCATACCGAATCCACTACATGCAGAATCTGCGACTGCAAGATTATGCATGCTGTTTGGAATTCGAAATTTGGCGTTGGAAAAGATTGATGTAGAAAAACACCTTCTCAAAGGACAATTTTTTACTGATATGGCCACTTTCCGAGTGGCCTTCCGTGGTTAATATACGTAATCTAACCGTTTGTGGAAGGGAAGGTAGCAGCGTTTCTTCGGGTTTGAGAGTCCGAAAGTTAAAATCTGGTGTATTGCTACAAACTCTAATAGGTATGGGCCTTATTTATCTGGCGAGGAAACAATTCGTTGAGTCCCGTATCTGGATATGCTAGAGAACTTTATTTTTCCTCAACTCTCAAACGATGGTACTGATCATTTCATACTGTATTCCAGCAGGATAGTGCAGCTCCACGCAGGAGGCCTGAAGTAGGTCTACGTAACGACCTAACCCAAAGTTTCAACTACGTCTGGTGTGGTCGTGGATGTACTTTACTTGGCACCCAAACTTACGATACCTAAACCCATCTGACATTTCGCTCTGGGGTTGCATCAAAAACTTTGTGTGCGCGTCACATCCAACAGACATTAGAGTTCTGCGAGGCGAAATTGCTGATCTGTTTCAATAAGTCACGCCAGAAATTTGGACAAAACCTAAAAACCCTTGCTGCCCAATATGCTCATCCCGTGAAAGACAGGGAGGTCATATTGAGGCATGGTGGCTTTCCCCCCACAAACTTCAGTGTATCCTTTACATTAAAGCAAATTTTCATTAAAATAACCTGTAGGTTATATTTGTGTTATTTATATTTACCTTCTAAAAGTTTATTCTCTGCGATTTAAAAAATAGGCCTAAAAGCTTGGCCCAATAATTCTAAACCATTCACTCATTTTTGTTTAAAAGACTCCAAAAACGAACGACTTGAGGAAAATGTGTATAAGGAAAAATAAATAATTTCGTTTTTATACAAGGCCTGTTTGAAATTTTTTCACTACGAAAATTTTTTAGAGAATTACACTCGAAGAGAGCCCATAACCTCATGCGTATCTTAATACACAGTGTCCACTATATTATTGAAATTTCCAAAACTGCACTGTGTTAACAAATTTTTATTAGAACTCTTCAACACCTAATTTCATGAAAATCCATCCATCAGCTCTTGATACGTTTCACGGTTACCTGTGGGCAGACGTTACTAACCGCGCCGCAGGAATGTGGACACGCCCACAATTCATCACATTCCTCTTTCCACAAAACAGGTTTTGTGCAGTATCAAATTACGTCATATGATTTTATCTCAAGCGTTTTGAAAGAAGGTGATTACTGGGCTAAATTACAGGCGTGATTTAGTCCTCAGGGTGAAACAAAGTCCTTACGAAATAAAAAAGTCAAAATGATAATTTCGCTTAATAGTTTAATCATTTCCGTGCTACGAGCGACATTTCTCGTTCAGCAGTATTGTTCATATTGTCAGTAAATGTCATGGTTGAGGGTATCAATCGACGCCCATGTTTAAGTTCAAGAGACCAATTCCTGTCCCCGGCCTGAATGACAATAAAACACTTGAAGATAAATTCCGTGTCTTGTATAACACATTTACTTGACATGTAACTTCTGTTAACCTCTTGCACCCTCCTTTCGGCTACTTACTACTTGTGTACTTTCACCAGTCCTTACGGCTGAGCGCAACAGATGAAAAATGGCGGATGAATACTGTCTTCATTTTATCAGATGGGAAAAATAATTGTTCCGAAGTAAACTTCACTTTCCGTATAAGCCTGCCTTTCATAAGCAATTTACGGCAGGGAACTTTTGCAGCAAACGTTTTCATGACACTGTGACACTCCATCTTATTCACGTTAACAAAAGACCTCGACTCTCATCCAGCATGTCAGTTTTCTGCTTTTTAATCCCAACATTTGAGTTTCACTGATGACTAACAACAAGAATAAAACTCACTCTCAAAGACTTATAATGTAAACACTCAGTTTAAGCCTTGAAGACTGACATTAATCTAAATTATATACCGCAAAAACACTTCAGTTCCCATCTCACACGGAACAAAGTCTGTTTCCATTGCAAAGACCAGCCGATAAATGCTGTTTAGGGAAGTAATCCATGCTGATTGTGTGAATCGTACGAAACTATTACATGGTGTGGAAAAATTGCAGAGTTCTTGAATGTTATTGCAGGTGGTACATGTATTTACTACTGGGCTTTAAACAGTTAACAGATCCTTCAACTTTCTGCCATCCCGGATTCATTAACTAACTCCAAGTAGCAGATGTCTTCTTGAGAAGTTAATATTCCTTATCTAGTCAAGTAGATTCCCGTAATTTACAGAACTAGAGGTTCATCACCGTGTACACAACAGTCTCCCGCTTTTCTCTATCTTTAGCCAAATGCATCAAGTCCACACAACCTTCAATCCTGTTTCTTTAATATCCATTTTCATATTATATTCCCACCAATCTCTGGTTCTTCCAAGTAGTTTCTTGCCTTCAGGTTTTCCCACCAAACACTCAATGCATGCCACATTGCACACCCATCTTATCCGCCTTGATTTTATCACCCTGATTTTATTTGCCATCACGGTTTATGCAATTTAATGCCTGTAACTTTCTCAAAATTCCGTTTTCACAATCTTGTTCAATTTACTCTTTCTTTTTCCTTTTCGGTTTTTATTCAAATTTTATGTTAGCCATTATTTCCTGAATGTATTTTATTCTGTAACCACCGTGCATCTTTTCACAGTCACTATTTACATACACCAACTGGATGCAACTTTATTTAAAAAACTGTATAGTTTTTTAAAATATATTTAAAAACTTTTTAAAACCCGACATATGTTTCGGCTCCTATAGAGCCATCTTCGTCTCTATAGTGTTACATCCTAATGAATTAACTTTGTGCATAGTCGGTTTAAGATATTTTGCAGCCGCCTGCAAAACAAGATTTGAGGCTCCTGTATATAAATAAGAGGTAGAACATCACAATTTCAGACGCGACCAAGTCTACATCACATTATATCTGTGGGGCCTAGTTAACATAAAATACAAAAATCACAAGAAAATGATATGTTCATGCTCTACACATATTACTGCATCTTATTAAATGACTCACATGAAATGTTATTTTTCTTGCTTTTTGTGCTGCAAATATTGCCACCAATTTTCCTATGTCCAAGGAACCTGCAATTTCTCCTTTGCTTGCAATTTGTTCCAGTTCATTCAAGTCGTTCTTGGCTCACTGTACACCTTAAATTACTTTTAATCTGTTCAAATGTAGAAAAACTTGGTTCAGCTGGGCTACTAAAAATGGTATGCTCAAGAAAATTCTTAATGCAACATTCATATTTGGAAATGCATCCTTCAGTTATCTTCTCACAAATATACTGTGGTACTGGCAGACACTCGCGTCTCCTGAAGTAGTTTCCTTGGGATTTGTTACTGAATTTGCTAGTCTTTTGCATCTGTCTTGTAATTTGTTGTTTTCTCTTTTGTATTGATTTACATCACAGACTAATGGTCACGAGATATATCATGTACTAGTGTAGAATAATGGCAGTGAACGTGTATATGGTGTTAATTGTTCATAATGTTATTTGCGCTAAAATAGATAACTCACCTGGCTTTATGAAATCTTAACCTCAAAGTTGTCATGTCCTTCGTGTTCACTGCTAACCTTCAACTGCGAGAATCACGCCCCTTGCTGCGGAAATATATAATCGATTGTTTGATAATAGCATTCAGAAAATTCCACGAACGTACATTCGATATAATCGATCCTTCATATGAAACTTCTTTTCATGGGTAAACACTTGAAAGATGGACCAAAAAATGTATTAATTCCTGCGCATTAATATAACTTCGAGTGAACGAAACTTAACATACGAAAATACGTACTCACATAACAGAAGTGCCATGTATCCAGTTTCATCAGAATCCTTCAAACGGCTAACGCGATGCCCAAAAAATGCAGTTAGGCCCCTTATAAAGCGGCTCTCAAAATGATTTAAAGAGAATGAGACTTACAGCTGATACTACTCATAAAACAGACGTCCAGCTGTCATTAAAATCTGTACGAAATTCTTAAAAATGCTATGTAAATGTTCAATAACCCTTGAATGATCCTGAGGTTTAAATTTCAACTACTACACAGGATGGAGGGGTTTGAAATTTGTAGCAACCTTCAATGCATTCACAACCGAATGGTCACCGAGACGGCAAGCATATGAAGAATTCAAGGTCTGTACAGTGCACGGAGGCCGGCATTGAAGGGTTAAAACTCCTGATGTGGTTCTTAAAATAAGCCAAACCAAAATCGAATTCACAAAAGTCAGACCACATAAACTGTAGTTCTGTAGTTCCATAATACCAGCTGAAATGAAACTCATTAAATGAATGGAGATGATTAAAATAAACAGGTAATTTTATGGTAATTTTCAGACTGCACTTAAAATTTTTTTTTTTTTTGGGGGGGGGGGGACTATAAATTAGCAATTGATTCTGTTCATACATACAGCCAACTTCTAACATAGCACATGTTGCTCATTTTCAATTTCAGTTCTGTGAGTACTAATACAAACTGCCAAAGGTTCATTTCCCCATGACAGAGGAGCACTCACTGCTTTATGGAAAGTAGCACAACTCAAGCAGATCCTCAAACCCAATGCAGAGGTCAGCTGTGGGAGGTTCCTCTACTTGCAACAAATTTCAGAAGTGCGCTGTGCCATGTTGACTAAATCAACAGACCACAGACCTCGAGATTAACCGCCACTCAGCCACTTGTAAAATTCCTGGCATTTTATAGAACCAGAAAGTTCATTTTACATTCACGACTCCAGAGCC
This sequence comes from Reticulitermes speratus, assembly GCA_021186555.1. NCBI lineage: Eukaryota > Metazoa > Arthropoda > Insecta > Blattodea > Rhinotermitidae > Reticulitermes > Reticulitermes speratus. The sequence goes on along the minus strand of JAJKFL010000003.1, from coordinate 28,944,964 downwards.
AGATGAATCCAGTCCATATCCTTCTACACCACTTCTTTAAAACCCATCTTCATACAATCTTCCCATCTATTTCTAGGTTTTTCAAGTAGTATCTTTCCTTCTGGCTTTCTAAATAAACCATGTATGTACCTCTCATCTCTTCCTTGTGTGTTCTCTGCCTCTTGATTGCTCATCTTAATATCTGTTGAAGAGTACAAATCTTGAAGTTCCTTATTGTACAACTGTCTCCAGTCTCACGTCACTTCATCCCTCACAAACCCAAACACTCTCCTAACCATATTTTACTTAAATATCACTAATCTTTATGCTTCCTTTAATGTGACAGAGTGTCCCCCCCCCAACAAAAGGCAAAATTACAGTTCTATATACTTTATAACCATTAATCTTTTTCAGTTTGTCCTTAGTTTCTTAGACCTTCCAATGGCATGTTCTAAAACGAAGTTGAAAAGAAGTGGAGGTAAAAGGTCTCCACATAGACAAAAGATCAGAAAGTGAAGTTGTCCCTGGACTTAATAAAGCATCATATCACGGAGATGTATGGGAGAGTGGAGGTATAGCCCTCCACATTAACCTCAGTACTAGACGCAAATGAGTGGTCAGCTCTATGCTCTGGCACTGAACAGGGACAGGACACTGGGTGACCCCAGCAGCCAGCCTGGACTTTTGGGCAGAGATTTCTGCCCCTAACGCGAAATGAACCTCAGTCATCTAGCCATTACATGTACTGACAGATGTATTGTGCCTTAAGACATAGATCAAGTGATCAAGTGTATTACTGCTTCCAGCAGAAGCAACCACTGCTAATCAAAGCTGGCAAAATACCTCATACATACGCCAAAGGCAAGTTGTGCAGAGGCCTACACATGTTTCCATAATTCATTTTTCACAAACGTTAAAATCCATTTTAGTAATTGATCTTCTTTTAGCAAACAAATGAGATGTGAAATACATGTGATACCTCATGGTGTCAGACAGGAGGCCTTGAGATGAATCTCCAAGCATTCTGATCTTTGGTGTAACACATTCTGACCACTTTACATCCCCCACTCATTCTTACTGCATAGATGCTTGGCCTGCATCAGAGCTGTCCTGAACTGGTAAACAAAAATATTCCACTGGGATCTAAATGATACTTGCACAGCCTGCATCCAGTTATTATACTGAATGAGCTATCCTTTTATTTTATCTACCAACTTTTCTATTTTTGAGGCTTTTTACTCACATAATTTCAGTACAGTAGTAAGAGGGCCACTTCTGCCATCTAGGAGCACTTGCATGAACTAATATAAGAGCAAAGTAAATGAATGGCAGTATGGAATACTGTATATTATATCCTACAGAGAGAGATAGTGAATCAAGAAATGACACACAAGAGAAAATGTCAAGAGCAGAATATATAACATGGAACATGGGAAGGATTAGTTTCTTATCACGTTATTAAAACATTTCTTTCATATTTTGCTATTTTATCAGTAAATATATCATTTATGTAGCTTTTTTTGTTTGATCACTTTTTGTGAAATGTCTCATTCCGTTCTGAAAGTTATCATGTGGGCTGTGACATCATTTACTCCGGTTCATAGGTACCAACATTTTGGAGCAAGCTCCTGCCTCAATCTTCAGTCAAGGAGCTGTCTTCTAACCAGAAGAGGGAAGCAGATGTTCCTCATTGGTACCAAGATACCAGACTGTATAGTGCTACATTTGAGAAGACAGTACGTAACATTTATAGTCACTATAAGAAGAATCTCAAATTTCTCACACAGTTTTGTTCACAGACAACCAAAGAGCATAATACAGTTACTAGCTCTATCCATTTTGAATGTTTATAATAATCAGTAGAATGTGACCCTCTGAAATCACCATAAAGTTTAAAATATTAATGCAGAAATCTCATCTGATACATGTAATTTCAGAGAATGCTATGCTCACCAAAAGAAATAATTTAGACAAAACTCATGCATGTTTCAGCAGTAACCTATTTTCTATTACCCCCCCCCCCCCCCCAAAAAAAAAAAACTACAAATGCAGGTTACTGATCAACGTTTAGCATATGGGGTTTTAAATGCCAGTTTTCTGCTGTGGCTGGAGCACTATTCAATTTAAGTGGTCACTGCAGGGCAGTGTTTTCTTTTGAATGAAACAATGTACATTTACTAGGAAAATGTTGTCTCATTCATCTGTTAAAGATTGAGGAAATGTGTGCAGCACAGTCTGTAACTGAACCTACAAAATGAATGGATAAAGCAATGTTACATCCAAGAAGTAATATTGAACATATCAGTCAAGAAGCTCTAAATGGACGTGATAGACCTGTCAAGACTTGAGTACATTCCACTAACTTCAGGGATCCAGTCTAATACTATACTACATATTTGTATTTAATTCCTTGTACAACAGACTTCTGGTAGTCTGAAACCATTCAGACCAAGGCGATGCTAAGTATCAGGGGGTACTAAATGCTGGGTTGATATATATTATAAAAGTATACAGACATTTTAACTGCATAGTGCATAAAACATTTTGTAAGTCTGCAACTATTCACTTGAAACATAACTAACTTACTAACTCCATGGAGCAGAGTCCTTCTTGAGAAGCTAGCAGGTCATCAGCTAGTCAAGAAATACCCCGCATTGTATGGAACCCGAAGGTTCATCACCGCACTTACAACAGCCCGCCACCTGTCCCTATCCTGAGCCATATCAATCCAGTCCATGTCCTTCATCCCACTTCTTGAAGATCCATTTTAATATTATCCTCCCATCTATGCCAGGGTCTTCCAAGTGGTCTCCTTCCCTCAGGTCTCCCCACCAAAATCCTGTATGCACCTCTCCCCTCACCCATACGTGCAACATACCCTGCCCACCTCATTCTTCTAGATTTGATCATAATATTTGGTGATGAGTACAGATCATTAAGTTCCTCGTTATGTGGTCTTCTCCACTCCCCTGTTACCTCGCCCCTCTTAGGCCCAAATATCCTCCTCAGCACCCTATTCTCGAACACCGCAGCCTATGTTCCTCTCTGTGTGAGAGACCAAGTCTCACACCCAAGCAAAACAACAGGCAACATTATAGTTCTGTATATCTTAATCTTTGTATTTTTGGATAGCAAACTGGAAGACAGAAGATCCTGCACCGAATGATAACAAGCATTCCCCGACTTCAATCTGCTCTTAATTTCTTCCTGAATGGAATTTCGATCTGTTAGGGTTGTTCCCAAATATTTGAACTGTTCCACCCTTTCAAAGGATTTATTATCTAACTTTATGTGGTGATTTTGTCCTACATTCTGATTGCAAGACATGACCACGTACTTAGTTTTCTCAGCATTTACTTCTAGACCAATCTCCTTACTAGCGACTACTAAAGCTTCTGTGTTTTTCTTTATAGCACGTACGCTTCCGCCCAATATATTAACATCATCAGCATAAACTAGAAGCTGATGTGTACCACAGTGTCCTTGAGATTGAAATGGGAATGAATTTCAGCAACACTGCAGTCAGACTTGACCAGTTTTCAGAAAAAAGACCCCTATAGAAACACCTAAAATTCTGGGCCCTGCCTTGATCCATGGGTTAGATCAAAGATGTCACATACAATGGCAAAGATGTCCCAAAAATGTTTGCACAAACAAGCTCAGAAGCATATGATCGCACAAAAGAACAGCTCCACTACCTTCTGGTGGACTGTCCTTTATAAAAGTCTCCCTAAATACAGGGGCCAAATAATTAGAGGTCCAGCTTTTAATGATTTCTGCCATCATCCAAGCATTCAACTACAAATCACTGGAAAACTTGTAAGATTTTTAAAAGCTCTAGGCTTTTTGTGCTTTCCTATAATAACATGCTTAAGCTTGTGTGTGTCAGAGCCATTTGAACTTACAAGAACTGTAATGTGGTTTTTGTTCACTTTAAAGCCATCAGATGCCTTCTCACCACCACCAGACAGAGTAGATATGTAAGCAACGCCACAAAACCCAAGTCTCAACTGCGTCATATATTTGAGATTGTGACAAACCCAAACCATGTTCTTCCACCAAATGCTCAATAATAATGCTATAATGCTATACTCCTATGGCACAATGTGACTGGCAGACTTAAGCTCACCATTAATATCTAACTTGAGGATACCATGCTGCTACTCAAAATTACACAGCCATCCTTCTGCGAAAACATACGCTTCAGTAATAGTTTTCACTGTGAAAGTGTTTTGCATTTTCAATGAGCATGGGCCTAGTAATAGGTTTTTCTTCACAGTGATTTGCACTGAACCACTCAAACAAAGCTGGATACAACTGCACTGTTAGTTCAGGGTTTGGTGTGCATCAGTATGTGTAGCATGTGCTTGACTTCTAGCAACAATACTTGCAATTTATCTGTTTTTCCTTATGCCACAGCTCATCAAAGATCCAACGCTAAATTTATCCATGACAATGTTCTGATTTATGCCTCTTTCTAGCATCTTTAAAAAATGTAATTTCTTTGTCAGTGTTACTGTTGCATACCTTTACTACTGGTAGCACTATCATTTGCTTTGATGCCATTGATATAATTGGATGGGTACAAACATTCAAAATACAAGTTGAACACTAACTAGAAAATACAAGACTCCATCCATAACAACAGAAAATGGTGGACTGAGATCATATCAGATGGTGATGAGCTGAATCAAGTCTGCTTGGTATCGTTTGGTTTGGCTGATGCTGCCACAACTCTTTTTTTGCCAAAGTTCACTCACTAACACTTGTCAATTGTCATGCTGGAATATCAGGAATTCCAGATCATTTGATTCTGAACTATTGCTGTTTTTACTGTACTACCAAGATGACAGGTGGCATTACACATACACAACTATTGTATTACCGTATATTCTCGAATCTAATCCGCACCCAGTTTTTGGCGACTTCTTAAACGAAAAAAAGTTAGTTCGCGATTCTAATCCGCACCTTTCCTTCAACCACCCCTTGCCCACGGGGCGACTGATTGAATAATATTGGATGTTACCAATGCGTTAAAATCCGACGCTACGCCTGTGGCCGATGAGTCATACCGATAGAGGCGGGGCCTTTCTCAACAGACGTGCGCAATCTCGTCTGAAGCCAGCTGATCTTTAGTTGTTGAAACGTGGGAGGTGCTTGTTCCAATTTGTCGTGTACCGTAGTTATGGAAGAGGGACACCTGAAATCTAAACGACTCTCATATACGGCAAAGTTCAAACGTGAAGTTATTCGGTGCGCAGAGGAGAATGGAAACCGCAAAGCCGCTGCAATTTTTGGAGTTGATGAAAGCAACGTTCGACTATGGCGGAAACACAAGGCAGCGATCAGCGGGTGTGAGGCGTCACGAAGGAAATTCACTGGACCCAAGAAAGGACGATTTCCTGAAATTGATGATGCAGTCTTCACGTTTTTTCAAGAGAGACGCAAGACTGGACTGTTTGTGAGTTATGATCTACTCGCGAGCAGGCGATAAAGAAGGCCAGATCTTTGAACATTCCTCGAATTATGAGTGATGACGGCGAGTCTGATGAATAATAAATTATAATAATAAATAATAAAATAATAGATTATTGTATTGTATTGTTCTTACGTTGTTTATTAATTACGTTAATTACATTATTGTTATATTGTACAGCAGCTCAATCATTTTTCCAAAATCCAGCTCGAGACCGCGAATCTAATCCGCACGCGAATCTAATCCGCATCTGATTTTTTAGCCCTCTAAAACTGTAAAAAAAAGTGGGGATTAGATTCGAGAATATACGGTACTTTGTTGATGAGAACACTTGAAGTCAACAAGAGGCATACTTGAAGAGAGATTACTCAAATCTATCTGTATGATCTTCATGGAGATGTAAATTCAAGCAGTAGTATATAAATACACATATCTGTGCAATTTTCAATCATTTCCTATATAAGACATATACCACATATTACAGTAGTCGCTTGGCAATCTGGACTATATGGGGGAAGGGTGGTCCAGATTACCTGGGAATCCGGATCACCGAGGACAAAATCCATGGTATAGGTAACATCCAAAAAGCATCACTCAAATAACTCCTTGAAGCCTAAATACTGCACTAAATGGTACACAGTAGTAGTAGCAGTAGTATTAGTAGTAGTGACTTTTGTCACTATCATTTCACTCTAATAGCGAAATATGAAAGAGAGCTCAACACTTGAGAGACTATGTCCTTACTGCTGAGGAGTTAAGACTGGCTGGCTCTTCCTGCTTCACCCATGCCACCAATCTTGGATATGAATTGTCTCTGATTTTCTCCCCCATGATCTGGACAATGACTGGATCACTGGGGTGAAAGAGAGGGCTACAGTTGGACCAAAACTGTCTGGATTACCCAGGGATCCAAATTACCATGGTCCAGATTACTGAGGGACTACTGTAATTACATTCTAATAATGTGTATTCAACAGCTGACTGTAATCTCTACCAACATACAGACTACACGCAGTATGAAAATTTCCAGATGCTGAGTGTCCAGAACTGTGCTGGTTTAGCAGAAAGGTTAGAAATGACTGTGCAATATCTGTAGTCAAGATTCCTATATTTAACAATGTACATATTGTAAAATACATTAAAATGTCAGAAAATTTGTTAACTCTGTATGTTCAATGTCACAGTCCATCACAACACTACCTGACAGCTCATAAAACGGGCATTAAGTATAACACAAATACAATATCAGAACTCTTTTAACATAATAAACTGGTCTAGTTCAACCCTATTTATTACCACACACCACAGACATATCTGCTTATCACAGTAATTGTATTTATATCTTTGTATGTACAAAATATAAAATTATTTATTCAACACTCTTTTTATGCTTGTTACAACTGCATTAATCATCATCTTTTATCACAATTATTACTTTCCCAATAGATTTCTTGTCCAAAACAAACTGCACAGCTTCATTTACTTTCTCCAGTGAAAACTGCTTTGCAATCACTGGACCAATAAGTCTCTGATCTGCCATGTCAATTGCATCTTGAACAATTTGCCTGTAACAGCAATATCACAACAGATTTAGCATCAGAACAATGAAAGGACTGTCTTACACAAGTAGAAAACTTCACTGTATGCCTAACATAATAATATTCATATACGAAAACAAAGTAAATTAATTCTCTGTTGTACGTAACACAGTAAAAGTAAGTATTTCCTACAACAGCATAGATGTCTTCAAACTCACTAAGCTTCAACCAAATCAGGAACTACGAACGTAAACAAACTGTCCTTGTGTACAGTGTCCCACCTTTGTATCAAAGTGTCGCCAGAGACACAATATAAGAACAGATGCGGTAGTGTGATACTGCCTGATCTGCAATAATCTAGCACTAGGTCTACAGTGCAGTGTTGTCCTGTCTCTCATTGTACTATTATCTCAACAGTGGTGCTGTGCTGTCTGTAGTAAAATACTGCTAGCTCAACAGTGCTGTACTTTCCTATTTGTAGTATCATACTGCTAGCTCATGGTTCAATACTGTCCTGTCTGTAGTATCATAGTGCTAGCCAAACAATGTTGCATTGTCTTATTTTTAGTATTGTACCACTAGCTTAAAACTGCAGTGTTTTCCTGAGATCTGCGCTGTGTGGAAATTGTTTACCAGCATTTCAGGACAAAGAATCGGTCCCATATCCCAGAATATATCGATATATCATAATATCCCAGAAGAGTGCAGATCTCATCAACATTGCAGTGGAAGCCTGAAATCAAGGTCAGTATTTTCCTCTCTGCAGTATCATAATGCCACCTAAACAGTGCAGTGTCACCCTGTGTTATACACTGCTAGCTCAAGAGTGCGGTGCCATCCTATCTGTTTATATCACATAGCATAAGTGTGTGATATTGTCCTATGCATCATATTGTACTGCTAGCACAGCAGTTAAGTGTTGTCCCATCCACAGTATCATACCACTATGTCAACAAGCAAGTCAAGCCTGCAATTATATTGTAATGTTCATTGCATGAAAGCAAGTGTATACTTGGCAATGTACAATGCAGATGACTCTGCCTCTACACTCAAATTGTAATGCTGTAACTGTTTCTAGATTCACTAAGATTGAAAACATCTGTAACATACTAAAGTTATTTTAAGGAAGGACACTTAAATAAAATGGACTAGCAGAGATGGGGTACAGTAAAAGTAAATGCTGAGGTAACACATTAAGTGCTCCTGTTTTGAAGTTGTGGGGACATTAATGCTTTATTTATATGCAGTAGGGTTCTTATTTTATCTGGCAAATACCGTCTGTCAGTTCCCATTGACTTGGTTAGATTACACACATGCACACTCACTGGCAAGCTGACCAGTTTCTTATTGGACTGTGTGTTCAGTCATCTGCTACCCTCTATGCCCTTTTCATGATATGCAAAAACTCTATGATGCAGATCATGAAGCAAGATAATATATTGTGAACCGGTACCTTTATACAGTGCATGCTGGAAAAACAGACCCCACACTTGTTCTATTTAGTGGTGAAGCTTGATTTCAACTTCTAAGAGGAGCACACAGTTGAGCCCTCTCTGATTTGTTTTAAACTTTTTGAGGATTAAAAAAATACCTAACACAAAGCAAAATGATCAAGCAGTACGAACTGATACATATTTAGAAACTACAGAAAAAATTGGGTGAGAAGTTTTGCATTGTTTTTGTTTAGGATGTAACCTTCTTAGTATTGCAAGCTGTAATGGTTTATTCAGCATTAAGGAATATACCATAAAATACACATGAGAACTTGAGATGAAAATTTTGGGTAGCAGCTAAACAATATTATACAAGACAAACAATGTACATATAACGTAACAGTGAGGTGTGTTCACATAACCACTGTTGCCATGGGAAAGCAATAAGTATTCAATAATATGAGCGCATGTCTGTAGCCTTAGTCATGTAGCATGCAAAGGGCATGTACAGTGTTGTGTCATCTGTGGCCTGTCAGGCTCCACAACATTTTTCCACATTATCTCATACATGGCATAATTAATGGAAAAAGTTATTGAAAACAAAATGCGTGTTTTGATTTTCTCTACAACTGAAACATTTCTCATTCTAAGAAGAATTAAGTTAGATACTATCATAAACGTACATAGGTATTCAAGTAAAGTACCTGTTATTCTTGTTGGATTTTTAATGAAACTTTAACTCTGATAGACTTTTGAAAAATACTCAAATATCAAATTTTGTCAAAATCCGTCCTGTGGGAGCTGAGTTGTTCCATGCAGACGGATGGATGGACAGCCAGACATGACAAAGCTAACAGTCACTTTTCAAAATTTTGCAAACACGGCTAAAAATGGATACAATTTTTTTTATGCAACAGTGCAACTTGGGCCTAGGCCACCTCATTGTTCGGGTTTCTTAATCACACACAATTAGACACACACATACTCCCTTGGACTCCTCTGAACAAGTGAACAACAGCTCGTCACAGAGGATACTACCTACATAACACACAACAAACACAAAAGACATACATCCATGCCCTCAAAAGGATTTGAACCCATAATCCCAGCAACTAAGTAGCTTCAGACCTATACCTTAGAACGCACAGCCACTGGGATAGGCATGGATACCATTACACAATAAAAAATACAGGATCAAAGACTACAAATGAAACATATTTCATACTAAAGAATGTGCCTTCAGTAATAATGCTTCACATTATCACTTACCTGTAAACTTTAGGATTGGATTTTCGGTAGTTCCGAAGAGATACACCAATAAGACTGAATGACATTGGCAGCAACTCGCTGGTTTTAATTGTAGGAACTAGCCTTGAAGCTGTACCTGCTACTATCACAACACCTTCAGCAGCAACACTGGAAACAGTGAACATACTACAGCGTTCTTAAAGACGTATATGTGAATAAAAAACTGTATAAATCAAAATCTGTAAAAAAGCGTATAAATTGTCATAAAATACTACACTGCTACATGTAAAGACAGTACAGTACAGCAGAATTTCTTCAATCAAGCTACTGATACTCTGCAAATCCTGATATTTCAGCAGGTGAGGAAATTATTCCCAAGACAACATTTTGCCATCAATAGTGTTCACTATGTTTACTGACACCATGACTTTATCTTGAGTTATCTGGGCTCTATTGAGCCTATCAATCTATTATAATGGCAAGGTACTGCTGGCAAGAGGATATACATAACATTAAAGAGTCCTAAGAAACTTGAGTGTGGTTATGCCTCCATACAACACTGGATTGTTAACTGGTATAAAGAAACAGAAAGACCAATTACGAACATTTATGGCATCAAGTGAAAGTGTGAAGGGCCTTTTCAAGTGACAGATACTTAAACAGCCTAAATTACTGCAACCGGACAAGGTGTTGCATAAGTGGTTTACAGCAATGCTTTCTGAAAGAAAACCCGTGACTTGGCTTATGATAATTGGGAAAGCTCAAGTCTTTTTATGACGAAATGAAAATAACTAACTTAACTGTAAGAACTTAAGTCAGTATAGGTATCATCTGATAATCCAGAATATTTGAAAACCCACCACCTGTCCATTCCTTTGGGTGCTGGATTAGAGAAGTCTACTGTATTTGCATGAAATTAAGGAATATTTATTTTAGGGTTGTACCTCTGCCTAAGACATGGCGTGGCATTCAGCAATCACCCTATCTAGTGTTGAGGTTAAGAATGAGTACAGCTATACCTCTACTCCCCTTCTGTGCCTCCTGTGGCTTGTTATGGGGTGACCTTTACGTTTACCTTTACCTCTGCATAAGCACTTTGGCATGAAGACATATGGCATACCAGGAGGTAAACCTCCATGCTTTGTAGACAATGAAATTAAATAGAGGTGAACAGTCAAATTGATACTCTGACCATTTCATCTCAGGGAAAGGGATCATTGGACAGAGGCTGGGTGGGTACCATAACCAGTCTGAATATGACAGAAATTTATGATTCTCTAAAATGTAGTTATCTGAGAAGTGTAAATGTGAAACTTCGGGTCAATGCAAATTCACATCCAAGAATCACACAAAGTTATACATCCCATTATGTGCATTCACATGTCTCCACATCCTTACTACTCCTAGTGCTAAATATGTACTTACAAAATGTCGTTCTTGTGTACAAGTATGAACACGTTACATTTGCAGCTATTTAGGAAACACGGAAAGAGTTTACAACAAATACCATTCTCATTACCAGTGCTACACAATATAAGAACTGAGCACCTGATTATACAGTACACTGTTTTCTGGATATATATTATGTCATAAATTTATCCACCACTTATTCCAAGTTCTTTTACATGAACATTTTATTTTGCATTGTTCTCCATTGTAATTGAAATGGCAAACACAACAACAGAACATTCATTTTCAGTGTTTTAGGTTGAGTTGTGGGGGGAGAAAATCAACCTCAAATGAACAAACAGTTTACACAAAACAGAGAAATATATATATATATATATATATATATATATATATATAATCAGTAAGTTTATACAAAATCTTGGTGCTTTTAACCTCTGCAGTTTGGCAACAACAAATGATGCTTATGACAGCAATTTATAACTATCAACTTTTCCACTGCTATTCGGCCTCTTTCACACAGCCGACTCAGTCGACAGCGACTTGTTGCCCAGAGACAGGCAGCTGGCCTCCTGTGCCCCAACGACTATGAGAAATCCGTTACCGTGACATCAGACATACTCTCCTCTGAAAATGAACACTCAGTGCAATACTAGAACTGGAAGAGATTATTGCTGTGTGGGCCCTAAGAGAACTGAAAAAGAAAAAGGAGAGAAGAAAAATGTGGATGCACCCCATAATATGTGACAGGCAAAACAAAGGGTTATTTTGGAATATTTTTGAAAATCTGAGGAGAGACAAAGCAAAGTTTTTTAATTCTTTTAGAATCTCTATGAACTCTTTTGAAGAACTTGTACTAGACTACTGAGTATTTTCTACAGAAAGAAGACACAAATATGAGGAAATCTATACCACCCAGACAGAGATTAGCAGTAACACTCAGGTGATCACAGTATTTTAATTAACCACTTTTATTAATTATTCAGATTACAGTTTAGGCTAAATACAACTCAATTTACAAATTATTTGTGACAATTTACATGTATACACTAGTTCCTGTATTCATCAGTCTTTAAATCCATAACACTTGATGTATCTGATAGTGTGGATGGCCCACGTATGTAAGTTGATTGGAGTGAAAGGGGATACTCCTGCTGCTGTGGTTGTGGTTCAACTGAAGATTGAGAAAAAGTTGTGATGGTGTTCGTTGTTGTTGTTGAGCAGTTTGTGAATAAGCTAGGTTTGGTGGGTAATATGGATTTGTATTAGGAAAAGGATAAGGATTTGCAGAAGGTGCTGGGAAAAAGGTCTTGTGTTTTGCAATCACTGATATAATCTCGCCTTTAGCTTGTAGTTTTCTATCAGGTGGAATGTCTTTTAGGTCATTCACTAATGATAGCATGAAGAGTTTATCTCCATCATCTGAAATCTGCTTCTGAAGTGCAGACCGCTGGTCAATACTTTTAAGCAGAATCGCGCCAATTTTTCACATCTAACATGTCCTCCTTTTTCTTTCTTTCTTCTCTTTACCCTGACTCTTCAGAGTTGTTGGCATGAGGCATGTATCATACAAATCATCAAGATTTGAAGTAGTGCTGTTCTCTAAATTCAGCTGCAGAAACAACAAGTCACCAAGGTATATATATTTTTGTGGTCTGTTCAGCCAGAACCGTAAACTAAAGTTTGTTTCTTCCTCATGTCTCTGGCAAAGCAACTCCTTAGATTTTTCAATTTTTTCAGCAACCACTTGCCTGCAATTAATAGATGTAAAATATTGGTCAATTATTGTTACCTGTTTATTGCATAGGATATACAACTGCCTGTCCTTCATATTTTACAGGTACTTGGCTTCTGGCTTTATCTGATCTGCATTATACCTATAGAATAGGAATTTCAACCCTCAGTAAAATTATTCAAGAAGTTTGCAAAACAATCTGGTAAGAACTGAAGTCGAGCTGCATGCTTCTATCATCACAACAAGATTGGCTACAAATTGCTTAACAATTCAAGCAACACGCCAACTTTCCAAATTGCATTGGTTGTAAAAATGGCAAACATGTTCGGATAGTGAGACCAGAAGACAGTGGGTCGCTGTATTATACTTAATTCTCAATTGTGTTACTGGCTCTGTGATGTAAATTAAAAATTCACATTCGTTGATATTGGAGCATACAGCAAGAATTCTGACTCCTGTACTTTTCAGAACAGTGTGTTAAGAAGGTATCATGAAATGAATTTAACATTCCAGACCATCGCTCTCTAATTGGGGACAGTGATATCCTTCCAAATTGATTTCAGACTTCCGCCGCGATGTTGATGAGATCTGCGCTCTCCTGGGATATTACATGGCATCGTGTAGTAATTCTTTACCGACGTTTCGGGACAACGTATCGGTCCTATCTTCAAGGGTCAAGAGTTAGTTTTGACGTGGTGTCCCTGTTCACCCGGGTACCTATTGCGGAGTTCCTTAACCTCTTCAGACAACATTTTAGTGAAGACATTCTGTTCTTATTTAGGCATGTCCTCACTTCTACATACTTCTCCTTTGGGGGACAATTCTACAAGCAGAATGACGGTGTGGCTATGGGTTCCCCGCTCTCTCCTGTCATCGCTAACTTCTTTATGGATGACTTTGAGGACAGGGCCTTAAAACAAGTGACCCACAAACTGCTGTGCTGGTTTCGTTATGTGGATGGCACCTTTGTCATCTGGCCACATGGATCAGAAAAGCTGGAGGTTCCTTGACCATCTGAATGGCCTTCACAGGAATATTCAATTTACCATGGAGACGGACAAGGATGGCCACCTTCCTTTCCTTGTCATTGACACTTATAGGAGACCGGATGGCTCCCTGGGCCATAAAGTTTACCGCAAACCTACCCACACAAACCTTTACCTGAACCCTGGATCACATCACCACCCTTCCAATAAACAGGCCATTCTTGCAACCTTGGACACACAGGGCCAGGGCTCTGTGTGACAAGGAGAGCCTCCATGGTGAGTTGGGAGTTCCTTAAGACCACTTTCAAGGAAAATGGGTACAGTCATAAGCAGATAGAATGTGTCCTTAACCCAAAGGTGAGAACTTCCAAGCCTAAAGATAAGCCCACCTCAGTCACCCTCCCAGTCACATATGTCCAGACTACATACGGCCACCTCTGCAGAATGCTGGCCAAGCACAACATTAAGATTGTTGGCTTGCCGCCAAGGAAGATCTCTAGCTTCCTCCGTCCTGTGAAGGATGATCCAGAGCTGAGGACTCCAGATGTGTACAGCATCTCCTGTGAGTGTGGCCAGGTGTACATCAGACAGACTGGTCGATCCATCGCGACCAGAATAAAAGAGCATCAGCAGCACATATGGCTTGGACATCCAGACAAATCAGCAGTGGTGGAACATGGGCTCAACCATGATAACCTCAATAAATTCCAAGACACCCAAATCCTCTCTACCAAATCCGGCTACATGGACCGACTCATGAGGGAGGCGAACGAGTTGGAACTCCACCCAAACAATATGAAGAGGGAGGATGGCCAGATGGCCTGACTCTAAGGGAGTCATGGAAACCACTCTTTCGCCTCCTTAGAGAAAGTAGAGCCCCCCCCCCATTAGTGGTGACTAGCCTACAGTCCTTTAGAGGACCACATTCTCCCTCTTCCACATTCTCCCATTTCCCAGCATTGTTTCTCCTCAAGCTCCATCTTTGTCTTATCATTCTCTTTCTCCCCCCTGGCTCTAGCTGCGCTTCTCCCTGCTTTCTTTTCCTCCACCTGCTGTCTCGTTCCTTTTCCTTTTTTATTCCACTTTTTGTATTCTCCTTAGTTATTCTATTGATTGATTTATTTTTAATGTTTTTTATATTCTCTATTTTTAATTTTTCTTCACTTTTCAAATACTTTTTTTTAGTCTTATTCTTGTTTTTATTTATTTCATTATTTTTATTATTGTTATTCATTTATTTATTTATTTATAATTTTTTTTTTCATTTATATATTCGTTTATTTGGTATATTTCCCTTCTTTGTTATTGCTGCATTCCATACATTTTTCTCCCTTTAGTTTCACCTTGCTGTACTGGCAGCGACTTGGCTGCCCTGGGACCGGTTTTCGCCCAGGCATCCCACCAGCCACTTTACGTCTCTCTCTCTCTCCCCCCCCCCCTCCCTCAAGCTGTTTTGGTTTTTTATTTTCTTCTCCTAATTTGTTTATTTATTTTTATTTCATTTATTTAGCTTTATATTTTCCTCCCTTACTCTTACTTTATTCCATATGTTTTTTCCATCAGCTTTAGCTGACTGTATTCTCAGTACTCCTAAGCTCCTAAAGTTGTCTCCATCCACCTCTCCCTTACCCTAATTCAACCCTATTGGCTGTCATCACATTTACTGATTACCACCCCACGCGCACCTTCCCATATAGAATCTATGTTACAGGTTGCCGGCTTTATTTTCTTCTCGGACTCTTGACCCTTGAAGATGGGACCGATACGTTGTCGCAAAACATTGGTAAACAATTAGCACACGACGCTGTGTAATATCCCAGAAAAGTGCAGATCTCACCTTCCACATGTTTTCGTAGGCAATGAAGCTTTAGGTCTCTCAACACATACCATGAGACCATATTCTGGCAAAAATTTACCTACAGAGAAAACAGTAGATAACTATAGACACTCTGGAGCAAGGAGATTTATTGAACACACTTTTGGAATTTTAGCTAGTAGGTGGAGAATTTTCCACAGACCTTTGAACGTGTCTATCACCGTTGCTCAATATTTTGCATAATTCTGTGCACAAAAGGGATGGTTTTTGTTTTGAAGATACCTTCAGTTATGAAGGCTTACAAGACAATGTTCAGTTAGAAGCATCTAGCACAGGAAAAACAACTCTGAAAATATGTGACAAGTGTGCGGAATACTGCACTGGGGCCGGTGATGTACCATGGCAGTATGACCATATTTAGTCCAGTATCATTAAGCATCAAAATGACATGTAATATAATAATTATACGGTAATATACAATGATAAAAGTAAATAATGAAGAACACAGGCATAATGTTGATTGAATTGAAGGTTAATGTGAATACAATACTTACAAATAATTACTTCAAAAGTTGTACTAATTCTTTTACAATTTCATATAGACCATAATTTCATTCTTTAAGGTTTTGTTTTGCAGGAAGAAAAGGAAATTGTTATTAGTGTTATGACTCAAAAAGATTCTTTCCTTAATTCCTTGTTTCTAGTTTCTCCCCTTAAGTATGCAATGTAAATGTACTATTGTTGTGAATCAATTAAGATTTCTATTATACTTACCAATCTCGTTTCTTTTGTCCACTTCAAAAGTATCGAAACCCTTGTACATCTCTCTACACACCTACAGCCAGGCATCATGTTCTTTAGTCTTGTTGGAGTATTCTTCACGAAAAATATCCCACAGAACAGAACGTATGCGAATTAAATGAATAAACTGTTCGGTGTCGAATATTTCGCTTTGTGTCGCCATGGAGACTGTCGCCTGTGTGAAAGCTCACATACAACTGCTTGGTTCTGCTGTCTCCCGTAAGTCTCCGTCTTCGAGCGACGACAGAGGAAAGGCCACGGTAATTCTGTTGACAGGAGACTTTATACAGACAGTCGACAGTGTGAAAGCCCTCATTGTTTGCCATGTATTCTCTGTCACTGGCAGACCTGTCGCCGGCGACAGTCGCCTGTGTGAAAGGGGCCTTAAATCTGTAGTGTCATCAGACCTTCCTCTCACATTCCCTTCTTTTGTCAGTCATGTAGTCATCTTCCAACATCTTAGCAATGACAGGTTTTCTCCATTGTCTAGCTCTGGTGTGTTGCATTTTCCCATATTCAGTTTTCCCCCAAACTTGATAGGAACTGGTCTGGTACTACCGTGTGTACAAGAATATGTAAATTACCTTAAAAGGACGTAACAAACCACTCACCACTTCAGAACACTATGGAACATTTCACTTCCCACAGATTCAAAGACTACCCTAACTCCTTCTCCACTTGTTACTTCAGCACACTTCTTTTCAATTTCCTTTGGAACACTGGTTAGAGCTGCCCATGCACCTTTTTCTCTAAGCAAAGCTGCTTTATCCTCTGTGTCACACACTGCAATTACCTGTATAATAAGAGATGTGTTTTAAACAAATGTCTACTGCCCTTTGGCTTCATAGCATCCACTGGTCTGAAGATATAAAGAACACCACAGCTAGCTCACCCATTTAATACTGCAGAATTTTAGCCCTGGTATAAAATGGCTGAAATGATAGAGGAACCACCCTCCTCACCTACTGTCAAAACTCGTCTTCTTGAGAAGCTAATGGTCACTCCCTTGATCAAGAAATTCCCTGCCTTTTATGGATATGGAAGATTCATCACCATGTTCACAACTGTCTGCCACCGAATGCTATCTTCAGCCACATAAATCCAGTCAGTATGATCACATACAATTTCTTCAATCTCCACTTTAGTATTATCCTCCTTGCTATGCCCAGGTCTCTTGAGTGGTCTCTTCCCTTCATCTTGTCTAACTAAAATTCCATATTTCAGATCATTAGCATCATGGACTTTGTCCACAGTCTAGCATTTTAAAAGTAATAAAAAATAAATAAAACTTTGCATTTCATGGAAAGTATCAGTCCCTGTCTTCAGGTCAAAATAATAAGACCTACTCAATTGGGCCCAATAGGCAAAACTACTCTCAAACTCTGGCCCAGCCTGAAGATATGAACCAATCCCACCTGCAACACATAGCATACTTTTAAAATGCCAAAATGCATTAAACTAAATGATCTTAAGATGTATACCATGGTCAGAAGCCTACAGAATTGTAAAATTTTGCATGTATTTTTTGTCTCTCCCATGTTTGTTACATTTCCTGCCTATGCCAATGAATCAATCTGATCATCCTAATATTACTTCATGGTGAACACAAATTATGAAGCTACTCATTACAAAGTTTTCTCCAGCCTCTTGTTGCTGCCTACCACTTAGAACCAAATATTCTTCTCAGCACCTTGTTCTCACTCTCTCCCAGTCTGTTTTTTTTTTTAAACTCAGGGTAAAGACCACCTTCACAGCCATACAAAACCAAAACAAAACTAGTGTAGCATCAAATTATATTTTGAAAATTTTATATCAATTTAATTAATCAAATCAAACAAGAGATTGATGAGCATGAAGATAAACTTCCTTGGACCATCCCAAGCACAGCTAGTGCATAATATATTCTCTTTATCCAAAAGATTTATAAATAATACACTAATGACACTAAAATAAATGCTACTGATTTCAATGAGCATGTCAATTATGGCCATTTTTGTACAGACCTGTTGGGGTTTCTCCTGCCACCACTAACTTTAGTAATTATAATTCTGTCCAAAAAAATAAATCCTGTAATTTACTTGGGTCATTTCAGAAGTTGTGTGTATGATTTTATTGTAATAACAAAATACTAGATAAAAATACTATTGATATTCCTGAATGTTTACACATATGTCCTCTACTCAATGTAATCACCAGCACTGTCTACACACTTTTCCCATCTACGTGGTAAATGATCAATTGCAGCTCTGTATTTATCCTTGCTCGGACACTTTAAAGAGGCAGTGACAGCAGTGTTGATATCGTCTTCCGATTCAAATCATTTTCCCCGAAGATGTTCTTTCACACGTGAAAACAACAAATAATCACATGGGGCAAGATCTGGAGAGTAGCAATGATGATGAGAGGTGGCAATGACTGTGAATGTGTACATAAATTCACTCACTGCATAGTTTGTCTTGCGACAGGTCCATAGCCTCTTCCAAAGCGGGTTCTTCAGAGAGAACTTTAATAGAATTCATGCCGTTGTGTCTTTGAAGCAATCAAAACAGCATCACATTATCAGTCCAACACAACAACATATTCTTAAAAAAATGCTACATGTTTTGAGTTAAATAATCCATCATCAGGCTAAATACAGACTTAAATGCAGGTAACATGCAACTCATTATACTACATTATAATTGTTTTTTACATTTTTTGTGGGATCCCACATCACAATACTAGTATTACAATAAAATTGTAACATGCAAAATTAGCCAATAGTAAGTAAAATTAAAGTTAAAAGTTTTATTAACATTAATTCTAATACATATTCTAGTTGTGTTTTTAATTCAGGGGTCTTGGAGGTCTGAGAACCCAACAGAGTAAGATTATGTTGAAATAAGTTAAAAACACTTTTGTTAAGAGTCTGTAGGTATTACACAAGGTAAGTTGGGTAGTGCCAATCCCAGTGACCACACAGTCTAAGACGTGGGTCTGCAGCCGCTCCCTTGCTGGGGTTGTGGGCTCTACATAAAACCACGACAGTTAAGTCCAATTATTCGTCAAATGGATATGTTATAAAACATAACTCTAAATACACACGCTGAGATCATAATAGAACCATAACACACGTAAAATCAAAAACAACTTTTGGCTTATACTTCCTCGGCACAACAGTATAACACAAAACTAACCTACTTTACCTCCTGTAATACCTACAGACTCTTAACAAGCATTTTTAACTTATTTCAACATAATGTTACTATGGTGGCTTCGGAGACCTCCAAGACTCCTTAATTAAAGATACTACTAGAATATACATATATTAGAATTAATTTTAATAAAAATTTTAACTGTAATTTTACTCAATATTGGCTAATTTTGCATATTAAAACTTTATTGTAATACTAATAATGTAAAGTGGGATCCCACAAAAAAATTTAAAATAAAATTATAATGTAGTATTATGAATTGCATTTTACCTGCAATTTATGTCTGTATTTAGCCTGATTATGGATTATTTAATCTGAAACGTGTAGCATTTTTCTAATATATAATTGTGTTGGACTGATAATATGATGTTGTTTTGATTATCCAGAGAGTGAAATCTAATGCTCCCCATTAAAATTTGAGTATCCTCTTTTTTCCTTAAGGTCATCCAGTAGCTGCTCATGTCTGCTTCAGGAACTACAACCATACACTGTGTTTCAATAAGACACGGCACTTCAACACTGGTCTGTTCCTGCAGACATGTGTTTGACACACATTCTCTGGGCATTGGATTGGTTGAGACAGAATAATCAAGTGGCCACTGCGGTCCCTAGATTTAAACCCTCTGCACCTTTCCTTGTGGGACCACATGAAGACTGTGTAACCTAACCCTGTTACTGATCATCAGGACCTGTGCAACAGAACTGCAATGCCATTTCAATGATCACACAAGATATGCTTGAACATATAGTAAATGGACTGAGACAGGTTATCCTTTTGACAATGCCTGTACAGCAAAGGGTACCCATCTGCAAACTGCACAAAACATTCCCACTTTTTCAAACTTTGTGACAACAATCACACTAAAGGTACGGTCATTGCTTGAAAGTTACTACCACTGAATTTCATGACATGTTATATACACTCTGTATTACTTTTGCAGAACAAACATTTAATTTCATACTTTACGCTGCATATAAAAATCATGAACACTTCCTGGCATAAGGCACAAAATATTCATGTTCACCTTTGCTCTATACATATTGGCAGCAACATCAACAGCTGCGAGACCCAGGCCACCAGCTGCTGCTGTTATTAAAACTTTGTCAGTATTCTTTAATTTTCCCCGTCGAACTAGGCCAATAAGAGCTGTCGAATATGAATCTGCCAGTGCAACAGCAGTATCAAAACTCACAGAAGATGGCAGTTGCCACACATCCTGTGAATATTAAAAGCACAGTTACACATAAGTTATATAACTTTACTACAACCTGACAAAATAATACACACTCACACACACAGATCTACTTGAGTAATGATTTCTTGTTCTATGTAAATGTACACAACTCAAAAGATGCAACTGGCTGTTGTAAAGAATGGTCAGTTAAGCAAACAAGTTCAACCCTAAGTGACATTATGGCTCTGATTGGCTACTTCCATCCCCCACAAATGCAGGCAGTATGTTCCTCTGGAAGTCAAATGTCAGACTACACAGTGTCATAACCCAGATGGCCATAATATGAAACAGACATAAACTTCATGGTTAAAGTGGGAGGAGAATAAATCCTGAAAATGCTCTACAATGCTACGGGATTCTGACAATGGTATAACACACCCAGAATCATTAAATTTTTGGCCTTTGTACATCATCCAATGCTTAAAGTAAACAATTCAATGTATTAAGCAAAAGAGTACGGCTAGGTACACACTGAGATGTAAGAGCAGGCAGGGTGGAGTAGGGTAGGACAACACAGCATGGGCAAAGTTGTGCAGACTGAGGGAAAAAGTTTACTTTCCATAAACGCGAGCTCTTTTTTCATAGGTTTGAAGGAAATAAAAAAATATGAGGTCTGACACAAAAATAAGGAGACTGATCCTGTAACTCGGGAACCAACGGTGGGAGGGGAAGAGTGAACAGACAGTATTTGACCCTGAAGTACGCACTTACAGTGTGACAAGTTTTATCCTGTTCACTTTACTCAGTAGCAGTGGACGAGTGTTTTAGTAGAGACATGTTGTTGCGCTTGGTTGAAAAACGTCTGATTCATGAAGTGAGCAACGAGTTAACATCAAGTTTCTCGTCAAACTTAGGAAATCTGCAACTGACTGAGGATTATGGTGAAGATTGTATGTCTTGTGCACACGTTTTTGAATGGCACAAATGATTTTCGGTAGGCAGGGAAAGTGTGAAAGATGATGCCCGTCCAGGTCGTCCACGCACATCAGTTACTGCTAACAACATTGAGAAAGTGCGAGATGTGATTCAAAAAGACCACAGGTTGGGTGTTTGAGCAATAGCTGAGATGGTTAATTTAGACAGGGAAAGTGTTCAACGCATTTTAACAGAGGAATTGAACATGAAAAAGTTATGTGCAAAAGTGGTTCCAAAAATGCTATTGGCTGAACAAAAAAAACTTCAAAAGGAAATCTGTTCTGACCTCTTGTAATGCACTGAGAATGAACCAGATTCGTTGGCATCGGTAGATTACTTGTGATGAGACTTGGATATTTACATACGAGTATGACCTGGAAACAAAACGACAATCAACGTACTGGAAGTCACCAAACTCTCCAAGACCAAAAAAAGGTCACATGAGCCATTCAAAGTTCAAGGCCATGCTAATTGTTTTCTTCAATATCCAGGGTGTTGTGATGGCAGAGTGGGTTCCCAGTGGCCAGACTGTCAATCAACACTATTATATTGAAGTCTTCACTAAATTTCATGAATGAGTGAGAAGGAAATGGCCAGGACTGTGGAGAAACAGGTGGATTCTGCATCAGGACAACGCACCATCTCATAACATGTTGTCTGTAAAGCAGTTTTTAGCCAGTAAAAACACTGCTGTGCTTGCTCATCCCCCTTGTTTGCCTGATCTTGCACCCTGCAACCTCATCTTTTTTTCAAGAGATCAAATCTGTGCTCAAAGAAACCCATTTTGTGTTCGTAGAAGAGGTGAATGCAAAAACGACAGAGCTCCTGAACAGTCTTACACAAAATGATCTGCACCTTTGCTTTGAACAGTGGCAGTATCGTATGCAGCTGTGTTTAAACTCAGAACGGGACTACTTTGAAGGCGATCACAAATGATTTTTTGAATTATGTACATAAAAACAGTTACAGCATCAGTCTCGTTATTTTTGTGTCAGACCTCGTATGTTTCTTTCCTTGTCTTTGTTTCCACTGTTCACTTCTATCTTTGTACAAAATATAGTTTCTGATGAATAAACTGCAACATACAAGCAAAAATGTCCATGCAGTCTTACCTTACATTATTGAGGTTAAGTTCTTTAGCTATTCCAACTCAGATATTATGTTTCAGCTTTGTTTTCATGAAATTAGGGGGCATGGTGTCATAAAAGACCTATTTTAATCCTTATCCTCTCATATGTACTTCAAACACTACAGTATAACCAGGAAATATTTTGTGATCTGTGCATCCATGTGCTGAGCAGCAGGATGCAGCTGTTCTTTGAATACAAACTCAAACAGGCCAGCACAGGTCTGTGCATGCTCTGCCCTGCGCTGCAGTGTGTTGTCTCTTGATACAAACTCACAGACACAGAAATCTGCCCTGTCCTGTGCTACAATGCCTATGTTGCCTGCATCTCAATGTGCACCTAGCCTAAGGAAAACACCTACTCATTTGCACCTGACATGCAAAGCTTCCCCCATCCAAGTAGGTGTTTCCCCTTACTCCTGTTCCCAAGGATGGGAACCAACCTTTCCCCAAAATGCAGTGTTTTAATTTTTTATTTAAGTAGGGGATGCTGCACAAAGTCTGAAGATTAAATAATTCCAAATCAACTAAAGGGTTGAGTTGCCCAGAGGTTCAGAATAGCCTTCTTATCAGGCCCTAAAGGGTCAGATAAGAAGCCACACTGCAAGCCTGCTGCTTGGAGGTTAGAAAATATCAGGCCACTTGGCAGGAATGCAACTTAACCAAAAACAGGAAACTAACTCCCTCCCTCTAAGCTGCTCTCTAGCCTTCCCACTTGCAGAACGAACATGTTTGTTATAACCACTCACTATCTAGCAAGATACTGCCAAAATCAGTAGTGTGTAGGCCTGTGTTGAGACAGAGACAGAAGTTTTGATAAACCCTGTGTTCTGTTGAAGGCCACTATGAGACCCAAGCAATAATAATTACTACTACTACTTTCCTATAGGCTACTCTTCATGTCCAATCATTTTTATTCAGGAACTCAGTTCTCCATTTGTTTGTTTCTGGACAGTTCAACAATATAGGTTTGACACCTCCTTACCTAAACCGAGTGAAAACCTTTCTTGACCTATTTTTATTCTGCTTCACCTCACTTTCCATGCTGCTGCTAACAACTATGCCATCCTGTTTCTTTCCTTCCTAGTACAACCTTCTATATACGAGTTCTCACACTAAGTAACATTAACATCCCAATAACAGTGCTAATTAACTTCTTTTCTGATATTTTAGCCACAGCCTTTCTTTTATCACTTTTTCTTCAATTAGTCTTGCTCATTCAGCCATACAAATGTTAATTTAATACTGTTCAGCCCCTCTTTCAGCTCCTCAGCGAAACCTTTCTCTCTCATCTTGATTTCAAGCTTTCCGACTCGGACTCTTGACCCGTGAAGATGGGACCAATATGTTGTCCCGAAACGTCGTAAAAAATTACCACACGACGCCATGTAATACCCTAAAAGACCGCAGCTTTCTCTCTCATTTTTCCTTTCTGCCATCCATAAAACTGCTTTACCAGTTGATTTAAATAAACATACTGTGGTTTTGATGAGAGTGGGAGGAAATTGCAAAAGAAACAGGAAACGATGTGGAGTACAAATTTGTTAAACAAATCCAAATTATAGAAACACTTAAGTTGCATTGGTGCTGTACGTGATAAGTTACAACAGTGAAGCTGAATGTGTCTCAAGCAAAGGCATATTGTGATGGTGCAAAATATTATCAGGCAAAGCTTAATCAATTTGCATTGCCACAGATCCCACACTGCTACAGTAATTACAAAATGCTTTGCTGATATTTCGAGTATCTCTGCATAGGTGATTAGACTTTACAAATGAACCCCCATACTGATTGAATTCATGCACGTAACACAAATCAGACAAACAATCCTTTGGCTTTAAAGCTGTGTTCCAGCAACAAACCTTCTTTGGTATCTTCAAGAGAGACATCCCTTTTGCCATACACAACACAACTAGCACACTACCCACAACGTGCAGTGCAGTCATCTGCTTTCTGCAACCCTCTACGCATCCCACTATCATCCAACCTCCATGCAACACACTTGCAGTGCGATCCTACCCTTAGTCTTGTGTCTGAGGACAGGGACTGATCCTGTTCCTGAAATGATGCTTTAAATTTTATTTTAAACATAGGATCATGGACAAAGTAAAAATTTTAAATGACTCCAAACTGAAAATCCCTATTACTGAGCTCTAGAACTATCAACACCCAAGCTAGTTTCCAAGCACTAAAGTTTGGGATATAAAAAAACAGTTTTGTAAACTTTTTTGTATGTGACACAGTCACTTACTCTGAGGGACCAATTACAAGTTTTTGGAAATATTTCATTCAAAGAAGCATAATGAGCATTAGAGTATTACATGATGAGGAACTTTGTGTAAACATGTGACCTCATATGATTAGGTTATTGAAATCTAAGATGATTTGCTGGTTGGGCATGAAGCTGGGATGTGAAGGCAACAAATAGTCCTTGGCAAATGTCCAAGTGGAAGAGTATGAAGCAGATGTGAGAACAATATTATGAAAAGAATGTAAGTTTGAAGGGAGGTAGATGGAACTGCTCAATCATGAAGATTCTGTTCTCCTAGGATATGACACTAAATCACTAGTTAATCAGACTCAAACGCTTTGAGTTAACCTACTGTCCTCACCTTCAGGGTAGAAATGTCTTCTTGGACATTTTAATCCCAACATTTCAGGCAACAGTGTTCTGACTTTCAGGGTGTCAATGTCTTCCTGGACATTTCAACCCTTGCAGATCGGACACTACAATGCCTCAACACATTGGGATCTGATCACCCAGTGATGCAGTGACATATCCCAAAAGAACATTATCCTCAGCTACCCCACTGCAAAAACCTCAAACTTCCACAGCTTAATTACATCCAACTGCAGATATTTACAAAACAGTGTGGAATCCTCAGGTTTTGCTGCCAGATTTAGTTTTTAGTTAAACACAATATAAAGGACTGTAGTCTTAGATAATACCGCTTCAGCTTTCACTGTACTGAACTTTATTTACAGTATCTAGTTATAACAGAAACATTCTAACTTTCATAATGAAACTAGCCACCACACGAAAAATACACTTTACTTGCAACACATTCAAATGTGTAGCATGTTATACAGTAAGAGCCTATGAGAGTGCCACTAAACAAACAAACAAAATGGCATACATACCGATGACTGGAGAACACATTCTTCTGAAAATCCAGAAAAGAGGTCTTTGTTAAGACCAACTATTTTATCTCCCACTTTCAGACCTTCACCTGCTTTAGATCCAAGTTCCAAAATTTCTCCACTCACTTCATAGCCGGGAATGAAGGGAAGTTTTGGAGCAATTTCATACAAACCATGACATATCATAATATCAGAAGCATTGACGCTGCAACACTTTACCTTAATACGAACCTGAAACAATGATATTAATAACATAGTTCTTCATACAGCACACAAACTGTAGTACTACCAATGTTACAGATATTTTAAATGCCATGTTGAAATGGCCTCTGATGTTAAGACTAGAATACTGTTCACATGGCAACAGCATTATGTGTATCCACAGGAGGACAACGCATGCTGCCCAGGCAGGCTGCAGTAGACGTCTGCACAGGCCAAGATTTTAGAATTTTACCCAGCCCAGTCTGAGAAGCACGCAGCCTGACCCTGATGTTTACTTTCACATCTATTATTGTTAACCAAACCTAACCAAAGACCAATTTTAATTTATACTAACCTGAATTAAGCCTGATCTATTTATAATCTGCCATGACTATCCTGTCATTAATACACACTTCTTTTAATGCACAATTGCCAATAACCCTTGAAAAATTAACTTTACAAGACATCAGGTGCAAGATTTATAAGGTGTTACTCCCTATTTCTGGAAGATGGTAACTACAAAAATCCCCAGTACAATCAAGTCCTTGAGACATGATCAAGCAGCCCAAGTTAACCAAATTTTCTTTAAACAAATTCTCAACTCACCACATTTAATTTACTGACAAGGTTAACCTCATTTCAACACATTTACTGCATGCTGTTGTGCAGAAACAGAATGCAGTCAAAACTGTCACTGCTTAACCTGGTTAGATGATCTGGCAGCACTAACCCAGCTATGCCAAAATTTCTTGCACTGCTTGCATTGGTGATGGGTATGCAAAGTACATTTTTGGTTACTCTTGACAAATATCTGATATCCTCCTCATGGTTTTTCCACCAGTCAAGCGTGACTCACATTAAAAGGGACACATTTCTAGTTATTGTTGTTTTGATTTTTTTACATTTCAAATAGCTCTTCAAACAACTGAACCACACTACACATTGATAATTAACATTTACTTTTACTTTGAAGTCCCTGAAAGTAAGGAGACCAGCAGATTCAGAAATAAGAACAGTCCAATTTGGCTGTCATGAATCGTATGTAACACATATGGTGTAGGTGAAACACAAATCACAAAAATCAGCTGGGCTTATCATCTTCACTTCCCTGCGTCCTCTCTTGGACAACAATCAGGAAATCCCAGTAAACATACATGTGCAGACCCTAAATAACTTTCAATCCACAAGTAGCATCCCATCTCTCCACACTTGTTACTTCTGTGTGCCATGCACACAAAAGTTAATTAACTCCAGGTAAGTTTCCTTTGCAAAAAATAAATTGCCTGAGAAAGCCCAAAACATTGTATAAAACATCTGAATGCTACCATTTTAAGCAGAACATTATCTCTGCTACCAGACCCAGGCAGACCTCTATGTCACAGACCACAAGTTAAACACATGGACAGTTCAGAACCATGTTTTGAAAAATGTCTCTGTAATTTTATTCTCAACCTGACAGGGAAGATCTATGTGAAGAAACTGAAATGCATAATTTTATGTTATTCATGTCCATGCATTAATTGATAATTACATAAGACAACACCAACAAAATGCACAATATTATATATACACATATACTTTAACTGTAAATTATATATAATAATATTGTGCATTTTGTTGGTGTTGTTTTATGAAACGCACAAGTTACATGCATGATTCACTATGGAGACATTCTCTCTTCCAGCAATCTGTTTCAGCTGTTTCATGTTCCAGACCAGTGGTTCCCAAACTTTTTTGGTCCACCGCCCCCTTGGTTCCATATACACACCCACCGCGCCCCCCCTACCTTTTTTAAAAAACATAAATGCACTTTTGTTTCCACTTTTATTTATATTTAAAAAATTGTTTAAATAAAATTATAAGAGTTAAACTTAATGTTTTGTGTGTTAATTAATAAATTAACTTTATTATGTTTTTATGATTAACGATAATTCATCTAGCAGTAGTTTAGTAAAAAAATAATATGTGCTTGAATAAGATTCATAAATTGAAATACTAAGAAATTTAGTTAATTTTTTATTTTTAACACAAAAATTACTTTATTTGAATTTTATTATAAAAATAAATGCACTACTTGTCTACTAGCGCCCCCCTGTGATAATAACAGTGCTCCCTTCCACCTCTCGTACCTATTAGCGCCCACCTCGGTAATCCCACCACCCCCCAGGGGGCGGTACTGCCCACTTTGGGAACCACTGTTCCAGTCAATTACTCAATCTTTGCTTCTAAGCACCCGTCCACTCATATGAATCACACATGCAGCATGAGGAATTTCTGGCACTACATACTTCATACACCCACAGCAAAACAGGAAACCTAAACTGTCACCAATCTTTTGAGAATATACTAAACTGACTATATGAAACATTGGTGCATAAAAAAGTTATGTTCAGTAAGCATGACAATAATAACTGAAAAATAAAGCAAAATTTTATAATGCTTATTCATATAAGTGAACTATGAATTCTTTTCACTAAGATCATACAGGAAGAACATAATACATTATATACCAGTGTAAGAAAACAGAAATTAAAAATCTGGCCATACGAGGGACACCATTGGAAGTAAACACCCATAAAACAACATACAGAATATACTACTGAAACAGTAATCAATAAATGCACAAAATACAGTGTGCAACAAAAATACAAGAATTGAAAATTTCTAAAAATGCTGGCAAATACTGCTACCAACTGACACCATATGTAGAATGTCTCTATGTTGCCACCTAATTTGAAAAGAATTGGTACTGTCATTTGCAAATTAAAAAGCAGGGTCATACAGTGAATGGCTACAGCACGTTTCACGGTCACCTTGAATGGCTGAAGAAAATGAATATGAACAGAGACTATGTACATGTGCCACAATAGTTCTTGGCATGTGAGAAACTTAGAGGTGGTGGTAGAAAGACCTACTCTGTGTACATGAAGTGGCAACAGCAGGGTATCTGTTTTGTTCCATTAATCAGTCTGTAGGACTTGTCTGCAACAGTACTGTCAGCAGCAATGGCCCAACAGACTAGTGTCAAGTGTATGGACTTCTATATCATATCAGTTACACCAACTTTTCATTTCAGATCAGATTCTTTAACACAAAGAGTGCAAACATGGAAAATTGTTCTGAGTGTATGTAATTTTATGAAGAATGAAGCACAGGATTCAAAGTACAAGCGTCTGAACACTGAACAAATAGACACTGCATGCGCAAAAGAGGATGGAAGGGATAACTAATGTGCCCCTTTAAGCAGAAATTCAGAAAAATTGGAGAAAACAAGTTGATAAGTGTTTGTGAACATGCTGACAAACTATAAAATCAGTATTGTGAATGATAATGTAAAACACTCATAGCAGAGAAGACTGGCACTATAAATAATGATAAAGCACTGAGCAATAGTAGCAGCAGCAAGAGTAAATTAATGAATGTGGGAGGGGTAGAAGAATTATAAGACACTGTTATGGGCATTACTACTGAACAATAAACTTGTTACTTTACAAAATTCCTTATCACTATGCACTATGGGAACTATACATCAGATCCAGTTTCCTGTGTACGGACCTGCAATTCCTGGAGGCCACCCATGGAACATTACCCTACTATTGTGCAAGCGACTCATTTCCACTCCTCTACTTGAACACTGCACCCGTCAAAAACTACTGCAACAACTGTACTTCCCATATCTGTTCCAGTATATTACCACCACACCCAACAGCTTGTTGGCACTGTACAGGAGTGTCATAATCATGTAAGGTAGAACACCTATGCCTGTAAGTTACAGAAGAAGCTCACACAATTATGTATGTTGTAGCCTGGTAGTGACTAAGCCACAGGATACACCTGAGGAGTCACAGTTCAACTCATGGCAGAGGCAAGACTTTCTTCTTCTCCACTCAACGCTGGGGGTCACCCAGGCTCATATTCAATTGGTACAAGAGCACCTCCTAGGAGGTAAAGTGTCTGCAGCTTGAAGTTCCCATTTCTGAGATTAAGAATGCATGCAGCTACACTTCCATTCCCCCATTCATCCTAAAGGCATGGTGCTTAATTATACATAGTGATAAGTTTACCTTTTACTTTTAGTGCACCTAACAGTACAACTACTTTAAGTGGTTTGGGCTGATTAATAAATAACAAACACATAACATACTGAGAAATGAACTCTCTGCATCATGCACTTTTGCTCTAATGTTTTATTTAAATATACACCAAATAAAAATTCGAATACAGAACATAAATGTTTTATGTTATGAACTGGTTACGCTTATTGGATGTGGAAATTCACTTACAGTGGCTCCTCTGACACACAACAGAAGCATAAGTAACCATGCACTCACAGTACCGAACATTATAACTGTGCAAGCAGTTAGGGCGCTCAATAACCTAATCTATAAAGCTGTAAAATATTCATGTACAGGCAGAGCCAATGCAACATAACCCAATCAATTCTACACGATCGGATTTTGGAAGTGAGCGGACAAGTGTACTGTCAATGTATATCCAAGAACTGCCCAAACCATATACTTAGAACAACGGGCCACAATTCACCCTCTTGTCTTGAGTAATTAACTTCGGATGCTTCTAAGCTGCACATTTCGAGAAACATAACATACTCACTTCATCCTTCTCCAGCTTTTTTCGTTTCTGTTCGTCTATGATTAAAGGCTTTTTCAATTCCTGAAGAACAGCTGCCTTATACACGCTTTTAAACCTATGTCCTACTTCTGAACTGACAACACAGAGGCCTTCTACTTGCTTGCATCTTCTGACGTTAAAAAATAACGTGGAAAATACGCTTTTTCCTATAGCTCCCGCCATCACGTGGGTAGACTACAACCTTCACGAACACAGATTATCTTTCACGAACGCATGCACATTGTGATAATCCGTGACTGTGTTACATCTGCGAACGAGCTGTGCCAGCGAACATTTCTTCCACATCCACCTCTCATCCATGCCCTACATTCTCTGCCTACACGCAACCCACAACCAAGTAGCCAAGCTAATGATTTTAAGTTACGTAGCAGAAGGGAACTAGGTACTCGAACTGAGTTATGAAAGTAACCGTTTGTAATGACATTCATAAGTTCATAAAGTGAGAAAAACGTAGCAATGTGACAATTCTGCCAAAATGTATCAAACCACGGATGACAGTATCAACAGCCTCTAACCTTCCATATATTTTAATTCGACAGTATCGACTCCAGTTCATGACATCGAGACTAATCGATATTTGTACCTTACACATAGCAATTTGAATTCCTTTCCGACAGATGGTACCATTACTCCAGTGTTGCGATATTGACCTTCCCGGTCCCCTATTATTACGTAGTCCAAAACAATTAAACACTAATTTAAGGACTCGGCTATAAAATATTATACGTCTCCTAATTTATTTAATCCAATCCTGATAAAACTTACATGACTTAGTGTTAATAATTCTTCAAGTCATGTATTTTTCCTTCAGATTTCGGCCTTGAGAGATAATGTTTTCTAAAATGACATGATACGGAAGTAACGTGCTTTCCACTAGAATGTGGCAAGCTATGTAATCATTTGTCAGCTGTTTGAAGCACATATGGTGATCGTGATTAAAGAAGTTATTTACAGATGCGGATTTTAACAGTTCATCCGGAAATTGGATAAGCCAAAGGTATTTTTATGTTTCGTATGTATTTTAATACTGCGTATAACGAAA
This sequence comes from Reticulitermes speratus, assembly GCA_021186555.1. Lineage (NCBI taxonomy): Eukaryota > Metazoa > Arthropoda > Insecta > Blattodea > Rhinotermitidae > Reticulitermes > Reticulitermes speratus. The sequence continues at coordinate 28,913,041 of JAJKFL010000003.1, read as the reverse complement.
GTAAAATTGCACAGAAGAATGGAAACTAACGTTTACGTAGGCAACGAAGTTTTGTAACCTTACAACATGGGACTTGTATATGATGCATTATGCGTTTCAGTTCTTTCTGTATGGTGCACGGAGAATTTTATAAATGGCTAATTAAGAGTGTACTAATTAATTTCATGGGGAATGTACGTACGTTTGTCATGATGAGTACCGAAGAAGAAAAACCTCTTGCCTCTTCAGCGATTGGTAATTACTTGGCACTTCGGAGTTCCACACCTTGTTCCATTCTATTAAATTATGTAAATTGTGTGATGGTTTTAAAAAGTTAGCAACTATAATGAATTATTGGTGATATTTGAATCGATTGTATCCGGATAATCTTCATCCAGTAGTTACTGCGTACTATCTTATCCAATGAGAAGGCGAATATTCCCGCGTTTTAGGGTTATTCAACTTTGCATTTAACAAACAAGTAAAGATTCAAACATGTATTATTTATATTTACACAAATTAGTAATTAAATGGTGATTGATAGCCCTATTTCGTTACGTTCGTTTTGGTTTTTTTTTCGGGCAGGGGGGGGGGGGGGGGGGGGGGGGGTGTTGATGCGACGTTTTATAAAATACTTCGAAAAGGAAATCGAAAGACCGCATTGCAGCAAAGTGAAGAAAAATAGTTCCAGCTTATTCTGAATCGTATAAATGATTCGATGAACTAGTTATGTGAAAAGTAGTTCACATCTCTTTAGTCTAAAGTCATCTCAGAAATTAAATTTTCTTTGTGAATTGTGGAAATCTGTTAACTTAAAAATAAATTGATGTCTCCAAGCATTTATTAAAGCATTCATGAAGTAGAGCAATTATGCCGTAGGTTACAACACACATTATAATGTACGTGATAATGTTTTCACACACAATCCACTGCTTTGAATAACTTTTATTACTAACAAAGTCGGTCTACAGTTATCATATTACCATTGAGAGTTACTATGTTATGACACATACAAATAAAGTGTGACATTTTACAAAATAACATTTTTCATAGAAAGATTAATTCTAATAGGTGCACAGGAAAAGTAAACCACAAACTGTTTTAGGTTGAGACCAGGCACACCAATTTACATAGGAGCATTTTGCAGTACTTAGGCTGGAAAAGGGCCTGGCCTGAAGTGTTACCAACTGACCCAAATCTGCATTGTCTGCACATGAAAAGCAGCTATGACATAAAAACTCTTATGATTTAGGTTTCAAAACAAAAGAGTAGCCGGTAAATTTATGTAAATTCTGTAAATGTAATATAGCACAATGAAAATTACTTTCATGTTTTGTACAGGACTTAGTGTTCATGCCTGTTTCAGTATAATGTTGTGCAATTAAAAGTGCATGATATTGTATTCAAACATAAGAAGACAGTAATTGAAAGAGAATTTAAATTAATGAATATTGCATTATTGACACACAGTGTAAGTAAATGGTGTGGCAAATTTACAATTTGCTGTAGCTTGGTTTTAGTTTAAGAGTGGTATTGTTGTCCTTTCAAGGGTGCTAGGGGCTAAAATTGGGCTGTTATACATTGTGGCAGTAGTAGTAATTGTCTTTACAAACATGTATGTGCAAGTCATTAAAAAATTTGTTGCAATGGCAGAATGTTCAACATTTTTTTACAGACTGATCCAAGATAATACCAAGTGGACATGTTAAGTAAACATAGAAGACATTTCCTTATGGCTGTATTGTCATCTTTCATAAAGACACATAAGCCTGATTTTTAAATCTCATGGAAGAAAATGTGATAAACTTTGTTTATACTGCCAAAGTTTCTGAGTCAGAAATATGAATAATTTGCTAGCAGAGTCCCACAGGACAGTTATTATATGTGATGATGATATACAGCTGTTCTGCATTGAATCAAACTGACGTCAATGAAAAGGCATTTAGTAACACATTACAAGTATACATTATCATATCCCAAATGAAGGTAGTGTCAAGTGAAATATCTACTAGTAGACCTACATACAATTCAAATATCTGGACCATTAAATTTATTTTTGTGGCTTGCGTATGTTTGTTACATAGAATTTGTAATGTTTGTTACAAAATATATATATATATATATATATATATATATATAACATAGAAGATATACGCATCCCATACCCAAGATTTTATATGCAAAATAACAGATAGTGAATGTGCTCTAGTCTACTAGTGACAACAAAGCTTGTTTTATGTGTGATATATGTTATGTTATTGGACGAAAATAATGGATGTTAAGTATATGTAAACCTTGGACCCCCTGATGATGGCTTGGTAAAGCTGAAACATATGTGGGGGCATTAGACTATACTTGTGGAATACAGTGCATTTGTTGGTTTTTTAATTTGTGATTTTATATCAGAATGCACGGTGAATATAATGTGAAATTAAATTTGTTAGTTTCCATGGTGATCTCTATGGAGCAGGAAGAATATATGGCTCATAAAACAGCAATTTGTCATACCCCACCCATAAACAATTGTACAGGAGACAGAAGAAACTTGACCGATCCTTAATAAACCAACATGTAAGCATGTTATGTTTTTACGAAATTATAAGGACAAGCAATTTTTTGGGGAACACAACATTTTGACAGAAGGTGTTTGTAACCCAACTGTCTAGTAATGCAGGAATCTCAGTTTGGTGAATTGTGTGGGTTATGACAAATTTCCGTTTCTTGAGCGATATGAAATTTGGAACTTGATATGTCAGAAGCGTCCGTCGGCAGGGTAATTAAAATCAGGAGCAGGAGAAGTGGCATAGTATGGAAAGGTCAAGCATGACAAGAATTGCACTGAACCCATAGACTGTACATTTGTCTGTGGTAAAGGGAAGAGCTTTTCATACATCAAGTAGATAAATAAATAAGATTAGTAGTCAAGAGAATGGGTAGTTGCTTAGTGATAAGGTGTCAGATACAAGAAATTTGAGCAGAACTCATAAAGCATACTTTCTCATTGTAAAGATTTCTTGTGCCATAGTTCCATTAAAATTTTTATTATTTTTATTCTATTTTTGTGAATATTTTGTTACTTAAGTACAGTTTCTGTCTACATTAAACTTGTCGGATATACTTCAGAGTTTCACATCATTGCCTTATTTGTAATTGTTGACTTATGATCATAATAATACATAATGTATGGGTATGTATGTGATCTGTCTTTGTATGAAATTTCATATATCTAGCTTAAATGGTTCATCAGTTTCTGCCATCAAACCAAAAGCTAAAGAAAATTTTCTCATGGTCACCAAGCTGTCATTGTACATTCTTCCACTGCACATCCCCAAAAAAAGAAACCTTCTATGAAAGATTGCATATTTTTTCATTGTCATAATTTCAGAACCCTATATTAAAATCTGCTGTTGCTGCTCCCATCTTGCAAATTAGCCAGCCCAACATGTTATTACTGATTGAAGGAAATTAAAATGTATAGTGTTGTGGTAGCATTGAAAAGTATAATATTCATACTAAGTTCATGTAAGGACAAACAAAGTATCTTTAATCATAGATTTTATAATTTTATCTTCAGTGAATGTGTATATCATTGTTACATTATCATATTTGTGAATTTTTTGTCCTTCCACTTGTCATTTTATATCAGACTCTTTGATAATGGTCCAGCTGGTCTGAAACATTTTGGAGATACAATAAAATAGCTGGGGTAACCCACCCTCAGTGTACATAGTTGATTTGCTATAATTATAGATAAAATGTACACGCTAGAAATAAAACACAACAAGATTGCAGGCTATACTGTACCGTGGTTTTAATTCTTTTTTTTTTAATGGCAATCTTCTTTTTAAATGCTCATAAATGTATCAGAAACGTTACTTTCGATATTCATGGTTATATGTTTTCGTGAATAAGCAGCGTAGTTACGTTGAATTAACCCTCCCACTGACAGGACTTTGACAGTATGTATATTGGCCACACTGTTGATAGTTGTGAGCTGTGATTTGTTATTTTTCAAATGACCAGATGCCCAAATGACCAAATGCAGGTTTTGGCATTTCTTAACAGCACATTTTGGAACCAACTTTATTAGAAAAAGAGATGATCTGCCATTATCACATGAATGTGTTAACACTCACTGTGGTTAGGTGCACAGTTACTCAGAATAGTTAAATAAAAGATTAGGTAACCTAAACAGAAATTGAAATGACATAACAGATATTTGCTTCTGATGCCCAAAAGTAACCGAGTGCATGATCTAATGCCCATGTTTCAACAGTCTTTTCAACCCAGTTATTATCAGAATCGTTAGGCAGGCAGGCATGCTACTGGGGTATAATTTTTGCACTAATTTTGGACTAAATACATAAAGTTGGTGTGTTCGTGAGATCACTTGCAAATTAAGTTGAACTTCAGAGCTCTATAGCAACTTACAAATTACTTTGACTTCAAGATTCTGTTGAGACTTGAAGTCATTTGAGATGTGCGCTCTTCTGGGATATTATGCAGTGTCTAGTGGTAAACCTTTATCGCCGTTTAGGGACAACGTATCGGTCCCGAAACGTCGGTAAAGGATTACCACTCGATGCTGCGTAATATCCCAGAAGAGCGCGGATCTCATCAACATCGTGGTGGAAGCTTGAAATCACGGGTTGAAGTCATTTGATTTCACAGAGTTCTGTAGCAACCTACAAGGTCTGTTCAGTTTAATGATTTTGTAGTTCTTTAACAACATGTGAGCTGACTTTGACTGAAGGGTTCTGTAGCTACTTGCAAATGAAATTTGACATCAGGGTTCTGTAGAAACCTGCAGGTTGTTTGACTTAAGAATTTTTGTAGCAACTTGCATATTCAGTTCAGAGGTGAGTAGGAATTTGCACGTTGTTTGACTTTGTTTGACTACAGACTTACAGAGAAACTTACAAGTTGTTTCAGCTCAGAATTTTGTAGCAACTTGCAAGTGGTTTGCCTGTGGAGTTTTGTAGTAACTGGCAAATTGTGTTGAACGTTGGAGTTCTGGAGCTTAGCCCACACTTAAGGAGGTGCAGAATTTGGGACAGAGGTATCATACTTCTGCTAGCAGTAGAATTTCCATGGTATAGAAGGCTACCAGTTAATAGCAGATGCCCAGTTACAGGATACATATTTTGGTTGATGGCACACTTGAAGTCCTATTGACAAGATAGAGCCAGGTGACTGGGTAGAGGGTAGTGTTTTGTATGTGCATTTTGTATATTTTCTTTCTCTATTTTTCTTTCTTTATTTCTTTCTTCTTTCCTTCCTTACTTCTTGCTTTCTTTTTTCTTTCTTTCTAATATGTATGTTCTTTAAGCTAGTAACCATACTTTGTAAGAGCACATACATTTTATCTTCCAGTTTTTAACTTGCTAATGTAAGTATAACTTTGACTGGCAGTGAATATGAAAGTCATTTTCATTGCTGATGTAAAGAATTCGGATAGAATATTGCTGGCAACATGAAAATGAATACAAACTACTTTTATCTGCCACAAATAGCTGACTCAGCAGCTTGTGTGTACTCATTTAAATGTATTTATTGGCTAGGTCTTCATGGGGGTTTCTGTGTTTTCCAGATGCTAATGGCAAATTTTTAGATTCCCCCCCCCCCCCCCCCCCTCCAAAGATGGTTAGTGTTAATCTAATTTTATAAATTATTAAAATGATTTCTTATTTGCTTATTTTTACAGGGTTGCTAGATCAACATTGTTGGTCTGGTGAGTGTACAGCCTGCCTTAATCAAAACCCTGATTCAGTCTTCAGGAAAGTAAAAAATACTGTCTTCTTGGATGTGATGCCATGTAATGTGGCAATTATTATCGACATTTCAGAGGACCTACTGCCAGCATCTTCAGGGTAGGAAGGTAAGTCCATGTAGACAGGTCCAGCCAAGTGCACAGGAAGACATAGAGACCAATTATGAAATGATGAATAACATGCCAGACAGTGATGGAAAATCTTTGCTGGTGCCTTTGCTCAACAATTACTTGGGGGGTTTTCTTCTGCCTAAACATGATTATTCTGGCTACTGATAAAACTCCCTTGAATAAAGGACGCCTCATCTGCGTAGAGCACAATGTTGGAGAACCAAGCCTCCTCAAAACAGTGTTGGACAAAGCCCTGTCTAAACTCCTGTAATCAGGGGTGGTCCACTAAGCCCATTTGCCTGAACATTTTGGCAATGGTATGGGTGCAGCTGCTGCTGATTAATGGCTACCGGACAACAGTGTGAGATGAATGCATGGCTTGTCTAACTTCATGTTTGCTGGTTGAGATTGTGTCGGCTTCTTCAAACCCCAAAGTGTGGACAATCCTCCACTGTTCACAGTCATGTCTGTTGACATTCAACAAACCAGCCTCTCTTAACCACCATCTGTGGATGCATTCATACTGTGGTGCACAAGTCACTGATCAGGGAAACGTTCTTGATGTAACTGCTGATCCATCCTGCTGTTTCTGTCTCCTTCACCATACGTAAGGAGCCCAGCCATCATTTCGTGCCAAGTATGTGTGACCATTGCTTTCCTGAAGTCACTCAGACACTAATGCAGACAGACTCACAACAGAAGCATGGTTTGTGTGGGGGAGGGGGGGGGGATGCCAGGCCAAGAAGTAACTTTATATCAAGGAATTAAGTATTGGAGTTCAGTGCGGCCAGACCACCCACGTAGAACCATGCACAACAGGCACCATCTGAGGTGCAGGGATGGTTGAGAGATTGTGCAGGGCCAACAGTATTTTGTTGGCCTGTATCTTGTGTTGTAAGTTTTATACCCCTACGCATTTATGTTAAAGTCATTCTCAGGACGTCATTCTTTCACTGTGATTCAGATAATATCCCCTATGTAGAATGCAGGTTCGGAAGTTTCCATATTTAATGTACATGAGTTGTCGGTGGACACACAGTTTGAGCTGCTGACAGCATCATTAAGTAAAGCCTGTATTGTATACATAAATAAAATTTACATAGGCTGGGATAGCGTAGTTGGTATAGCAACTCGCTACAGGCCGGACGGTCTGGGGATCGAATCCCGCTGGGGCGAGATTTTCCCCACCCTTGCAGACCGGCCTTGGGGCCCACCCAGCCTCCTGTACAATGGGTAACGGGTACCCGGGGGTAAAGCGGCCGGGACGTGGCGTTGACCACCCACCCCCTTGTAGGGCTGAGGTTAAAGAAACAGTAGAGCTATACTCGTACCTCTGCTCCCCCTTTGGGCCTTCATGGCCTGTTCTAGAGTGAAATTTACCTTTACCTTTTTAACTTTTAAATGAAATTTGCATGAAATTTATTTGAAAGCGCGCACTCTGGCGGAAGAGTCAGGCAACGGCCCCCCCCCCCCCCCAAGTGGCACACCTGTAACGCGTTGGTTAACATAAAGGCTGTGCTGTCTATAAAACTCACAGTACTAACAGTACGTAAATGTAAAATAAAGGCGAGATAACAAAGATTGTATTCCGAGTTTAAACACTAACCCAACACACAGTTCAGTGATCGGCAGTACAGTGTAGTCTCCATTGTTCGCGTGTTGCGGCAATTACCAAGTGTAACTGAACCATCTTACTTTCAGATTTAGTGGCACTGTGCTTCGGTCTATTGTAAGAAGTTATATAGGCTTACTTAGTGTAGCATTATTAAATGCAAATTTGGACAGATAAGTGATTACATAGTGAACTTTCTAACCACCGCTTTCTTGAAGGGAATTGTGCGTTATGTGTCGACCCGGCTTGACAGGAGCAGCGTCCGACTCTTCCTCTCGCAAACAGCCCCATTGTATAGGACAGCGGTCGCCAACCATTCGGACCTCACAGACCACTAAACTCACAATTTTGAATTCCGCGGACCACTAACATGAATTTTTTTTAAAAAGGTACAAACATCTATAAAATAATGATCATAAAAGTTCCATTTTATTAATATGAAATTTGATTAAACGTAATAAGGCGAAAATTGTCAGCGATCCTGTGTCGGTGACAAGAAGACGAATCAGAATATAATGAAACAGTATAATAATCATAAAAATTGCAAATAATGTCCAAATTTCTCCACGGACCACCAAAATTTTCTCGCGGACCATCAGTGGTCCGCGGACCACCGGTTGGTGACCGCTGGTATAGGAGATACACTGTAACGAAATAGTTCATGTGAGAGCCAATGTGTAGTGAGGTGGTGTGAGAATATCATGGAAGTTGTGATGTGAACTGTACTGAACTGGCCCCAATTCTGTGATGGGCTGAATGTGTTGAACATTCGATTTCTGTAAGAACAGGTAACTTAGTAAGCACCTCAGTAACTTTAATCTGCTTGAGGAGGACTCAGTCACAGAAGTATGTTACTTAATCATATGATGATCCTTCATGATTGCAAGATTTCACGTAGACAACATTACGTGTGGGTTGTCTAAATTACCCACAATTGTACGGAGCGAAATTAAACGTAATGAACGTGTGTGTAAAATGCGGTGAGTAGTCTGGTTTCTCGTATTCACGTCGGTGTTCAGATCCACTGACGACGTGGAAAGTCGCAAAGGCATGCGATATAAAAAGATCGATTTCATGTTTCTCCTTGTTCATGACACAAGATCGTTATTAATCAGTCGTTTGTCATTCTAGTCGAGCATCCGAATTCTTCTGTTTTCGGAATAATAATAATAATAATAATAATAATTATTATTATTATTATTATTCCAAGGGTTGGTATCGACATTGAGATTTGAAATTAAAATACGCGTATATTTATAAGCAGCTACTGTAGACTTCAGGAATGGTCGATACGATGAAGATTTTAGATCAAGGTTTTGACGTCCTCCACGAAAAGTTGCTGAATCATGAACCTGCAGTTGTAACGTAGGTTATAGGACCTTGGCTAGATACATAGCTGTCTCTTTCGCTCGTCACACATGCTTGGGCGTGAGATGGCTAGCTCCAACGCGGTGCACGTTTGACACATCTTGAAAACTTCTGAATTTTGAGAGTACTTTGCATGTGTGCTGTTTCAGTAATTCAGAATTAATTCTGTCCCCGGTCTTTCGACTATAAAAATGAGAAATAATTAGTACTTTATGACTGGCATGCCTGTAATGAATGTTTGGATGCGACTGCAAGTGTGTAAGATTCTACTCCCGCACCCACTTTCAGAATATGAGGAAAATAACATTTCATTCAAAAAGTAAGTTATACTTTCCGAATGGGAGACGCGCTGCTCTCTGCTTTATTGCTCTTTCTTTGTACATTGTTTAAAACGAATGCGTAACGTTTCACGTTATATTCACCGTGCATCTTGATAACTAATTAAAAGTTTTAGACACCAACATATGCGCTATATTCTTATAAGTCAATTACCCCTACATGTTTCGGCCCTTAACAAGCCATCCTCAGGGGTCAAAGTTTTACATATGCTTTACATCCATTAGTTCAATGTTAAACACCTCTTGCATCCACAAAGAATAAAATAAAATCTTGATACCTGTGAGTCACAACGCAACCAGCCGGTGCAGATCACAACACAGGACACGTAGCAACATAATATAGGGTAACTTCAACCTACTTGAGAAAACATGTATACAAAACAGGACTGCCATTAATTTATAAACAACAATAGATATGTAATGCCGATCCCAGTGGCCGTGCGGTCTAAGGCGTGGGTCTTCGGCCGCTCGCTTCCTAGGATCGTGGGTTCGAAAAAAAAAAAATCCCACCGGGGGCATGGATGTCTGTCTCTTGTGAGTGTTGTGTGTTGTCAGGTAGAGGTCTCTGCGACGAGCTGGTCCCTCGTCCAGAGGAGTCCTACCGACTGTGGTGTGTCTCAACCGTGTGTGATCATGAAACCTCGACGAAACGAGGAGGCCCAGGCCCATATAGGGCTGTCGAGCCATAGGAAAAAAAATGTAATTCTTGAAGAAACTTTTAACCTTTTATGAAAGACTAATAAAACACATCCCCTGAATTTTACATAATTCGACAGCTCGACGTAATGATACCATAATCCATTGGGTATCAAGATTTTATTTTATTATTTGTGGATGTAAGAGGTGTTTAAAATTGAACTAATGGATGTAAAGCATATGTAAAACTTTTACTTCCTGAGGGTGGCTTGTTAAGGGCCGAAACATGTAGCGGTAATTGATTTACTTATGAGAATATAGTGCATATGTTGGTGTCTAGAACTTTTAATTAGATTGCGAACGATTCGACGGACTTTGATGAAATTTTGTATCAGAAACAGAAGTGTTATTTGTTCCTATCAGGTAAACTATATTTCACATGAAGCTGACTCATCACGCAAAAATTGTAGGCTACGTGGCAAACGTTGCAATTGCCATCTTCAGGGTGAATTAGTCTGAAGATTACGGGGGGGGGGGCGCTTATATAGATCTGGCAGCGGGCGGTGTGTGGAAGGGTAAGCAATCGGACCGTCGGCGTTCCACTCACCGTACGCTGCCAGTTGTATACAAGCATCCCGATACCGACATGTCGACACCTTCCCGGCAGGTTGAGTTAACGGGTCTGCGCAGATTACGCGACCGTCATAGCCACGTCCCGCCCGCCGACGCTCGTCAGTTACCTGGAGATAATGCTCAACAGTTTTAGGCACTAGTTACGGAACTGGGGGATAGCAGTCAGCGTCTCTTTAGTTAAGACCGCGAGACGCAACCAAAGGCTCAACTGCGCAGCCCAGAGGCTGGGCATGATAGGCCCTTTCCTTAACAAGAGAATTGGTCTGTCAGAAACGGTGTTGTGTCTTTTAAGCAGCTTATTCGTCCTATGATAGACTATGCGTGCCCTATCGGGAGGTCCGCTGCCCGCACCCACGTCCAGAAACTGCAAGTGGTAATATCCACGTGTCTTCGCCGTACTACTAACGCACCTTTGTACGTAGATGACAAGCAAATTCAGGAAGATTTTAAGGCCCCAGTTCTCGCCGACTGCATCAGAGCACAAACCGATGGTTTCGCCTCAAAGTTACCTGGTGCGGGGAACCCCATATTTCGGCAGCTTGAAAGTCAATTGTGCCCTCCGAATGCTGAGCAAAGTCATTGTGGGGCCTTAACCAAAATCGACTGAAAACCAGTGTGCCAGTCGGGGCTGCTCGTAAATAGGCGGCCATATCAGTAGAACGAACTATGTATAGCACTCTTCCGCTATCCTGATTGAGGTTTTCTGCGATTTACCTTAGTTGTAAGGCAAATGACAGGAAATAATTACATGACGGGGCACCAATCACAGAGTCCTTCAGCCAAATTGACTCCCCCCAGAGTAGTGCAAGCCTCCAGTCTACGCGATCCCAGGCATCTATGCAACCAATTCTCCCCCCCCCCCCCCCTCCTGAAAAGACGTCGCCTTTTATAGCAGAAGTCTTTACTGTACGACTACTTTAAGACCCGCAGAAAAGACGGGAAGTCAGGGTTCCGTAACCTCTCAGTCGTACCGGCCGTAATCAGTCACAATTCCGGTTGGCCGTATGGAGCCTGGCTCTATCCTGCTGAATTGGCGCAGCAACCCAGCCTTTTGCGACGAATGGCCTGTCGTAACTTGTACAGTGTGCCACAATACTGCCCAGCAGCTACAGGTAACTCCACAAGAAACACACCGTTATGGTCCTAAAAGGTAGTTGCTATGACCGTTTTTACTCTTGGTGTTGCTTTATGTTTGTTTGCTGGAGATGAGATATTTTCACATCAGTGATCCCTTTTTAGTTTCGGGTGTCGCGTGATTGACTCATCTTTCATGCCGTGTAATAATATATTGCGGGGTGTTCTCCTTGATCGGCATAAAGTGTCAGATGCGTGAGAGAGTGTCGCAACGAGCTTTGTGATCATCTTGTGAGTTTCTTTAGCATCCAGCGTGCACACACTTCTGTGTAATCCATTTGGTCAGGACAGTGCTGTGCACATTAGACAGCGAAATTGGTAGGTCGCTGGCGCTTAAGTCAGCTTAATGCGTCTGTCGTCTCTGGACGACACACGTTGTCATCTGCATTCGGCGTGCTTGGGCGTCTGAGTCGCTGTTTGTCGTCAACATCTGTCCTGCCGCTATCGAAAGCATTGTACTATATCCACACCAGTGTCCCTGCCAATACACACGCTGGCGATGAATTTCAACCGGTGCAGCACTCTTCACACACGCACAAATAGAATCACAGCGCGTACCTCGATACTGAACCGTGTTTCCAGTAGGCCTGCCTCCTTTAAACTGATTGTACGGCGACACGATACGCTTATGATGCCCTCTCATGGCTGTAGTTACAACAGAGACAATCAACACGTGCCCTTTACATTGTGAAATGCACGGTCGGATGATACTATATTACGTGACATTTGCTGTAGCCTCATTTTTTAAACCTCACTGTATTTGGTCATATAGACGACTTGTTTAATCAGTCGTCGTACAGTGTTAAACAGTGGATATTATGGGCAAATGGATGCGGTGTACGCAAGCATTCAGTGGCGACAGTCATTGGTCATTTATAGTGGCTGTAGGAATAAAATTACTAGAATAAAGTACCAGCATGCTTGTTTATCAACAGGTTCCAGACACATTGGTTTTTAGTGCATCACAGCACGTAATGTTCTCATCCAACTGAATTATTGGATATACACCAAGGCAAACTAAACATGTGTATTCCCGTATATTCATACAGCTGTGCTCATTGTTAAACTGTACTGTAATCTTGATAAAATAAACAAACTTAACAGAACTATTGTAATAGTGATAAAATAAACAAACAGTACTTATAGTGCTATTGTAATCTCGATAAAATGAACAATACTTACAGTACTGTTGTAATCTTGAAAAAGTAAACAAACATTGTTTACAATATTATTGTATCTTTATAAAATAAACAGATAGTACCAGATACGCCCAATTGTGTCGACGTGTCCTCCCACAACTCCCCCACCCCCGAATTCCATCACTGGAAACCTCTTCAGCATCACACACAGCCTTCCTGCACTGTTAGAGGCGTCAGTTTTAGCTGAACCAGGCACAGGGACGATCAGACAGCGCTGGTCATGACGTCGTGTTTTTTAACTGGCCTTTTCTTGTCAATGTGAGCGTTTTGATTGTTTACGTTTTTCTGTTCAAGACGTGTGATTCTTTTCGTCTTTTCTTGACCCTTGACTGCTCAGCGTGATTACCCGCCTCAGTAAAGATGCGTCCAGACTACCCGTGTTTGGGCCAGTGCTCGTGCTTTGACTTCTGTGCCTCGTTAAATGTGGACGGTTTCAGAAACCCAACCCCAAACAATGTAACCCACGGGCGCCTTGGTCTTGAGTGGCTCGGCACAAACAGAAGCTCGCGAAGGCGCTGTACATTTAAAAGATACTTCAAGCCACAAAGCGAGCAGTCTATACGCATCCAGCAATAACGTGCCGCGAGCACGTGCACAGCATGCAATAGTCTAGACGCGCCTTAAGGAATATCTATATGCCTCCCCCCCCCGCTCCTTTTTTCGCAACACCTGTTTGGCTAGTGGTGTATAAGTTTGTTGCGCATTGCGTTGCGAGAGATTAGAACATAATTCGTTTGTGGTTTTTTCAGGTGCACTGCCTCCAAAACACTCGTTCATCGCGACTGCACCAAAACACCAATCTCGGAAAAATTGCATTTAGCCCTCTGAACCCTGAAATTCAGCTAGGAATATCTCACAGAAAGTACATTGCGTCTCTATTACAAAGGCGAATTGGTTAATGCTGTTGAAGGATATAATCAGTTGTTATTGTGTGAATCATACGAAACACCAATTTGTGGGCAGAATGTAAATTTATTTTTGTGTTAAAGTAGGTGGTAGGTGTAGAAACCAGTAGAACTCAGTCATAACGGCCGTCAGACTGAGCCTTGACATACTTAACTACGCAATTTCATAGGTAATTGTATAGCGGTAGGGCGATTCGTCATTTTGAAGAGAAGTGGAAGGAAGTGGTCGTGGCTTAATTCAAAGTCCTGTCGCAGCGTTCTAAAAGCCTCAGTCAGGATAGTCCTCCGTGCCGAAATTCGAACTCACAGCTCCCGAATATGGAACTACCGCCAACTACTGGGTGTCGCCATACAAGTATGCACTTGCTTGTATTTTCTGTCCGTAATTAAACACCTCGATAAGCGTTGTAATCTCCTGCAAGAACATACGCCACTGCTGGTGACGTCACTTCGATGTCAACAGGGGCAACGTGATCTGCAGCCAGTGTGGTGATTTTAGTCGCGTTCGCAAAATTTCGAAAAGCGACTATTATCTCCGTCATGTGTGCCTGTCTGTCTGTCCGTCCGCATGAAACAACTCGGCTCCCACTGGGCAGATGTTCATGAAATTTGATATTTGAGTATTTTTCGAAACTCTGCCGAGAAAATTTAATTTTCATTAAAATCTGACAAGAATAACGGGTACTTTACATTGAGACATACGTATATATAATATCTCGCTGAATTCTTCTTAGAATGAGAAATGTTCCAGACAGAAGTTGTTAAGAAAATCAAAACACACATTTTATGTTCAGTAACCTTTTTTCCCGAAAATCGTGCCGTTTATGAGATAATGCGGGAAAATATGGTACAGCCAGACAGGCCACAGATGACAATATAATACGGCGCATGCGCTTTGCATGCCGGATTACTAAGGCAACAGACACACACTCAGAGTATGTAATACTTATTGCTTTTCCACGGCAACAATGGTTACACGAACGCGCCTCACTGCCTGTCTTGTTCTTCAGAGTGTAGGTTGTTTTGTGGATCCGATGCGATGCAGAATATTAATAAGAAGGCGTGGGCAGACGTTGTAACCACAGCTTTCATTCAGCTGTTTTAGTCAGACCCATAAATCAGTAGTTACACCATTTCTGTGTGTAATTTCCTCTAGTACTCGTTCCAACCACGTTACAGTTGGGAGCTGCGAGCTATCCACAGACGTGTGGCTGAGGGATCCGTTCTTCTGGGATGTGACGCTGCGTTGCTGGGTAGTCGGTTGTCAGCATTTCAGAGTATTGTTTCTTCATCTTATTTGGAAACGAGGGGAACCACTTACCAAGTTACACAGTTTCATATCCCAGAAGAACGGATTCTACAGTAAATATATGAGATACAATGTAAAATTTTGCAGAATCGCCACATTTTAATGGTCGAAATGTAAATATATGTCAAACTAAGTTTGTAGGTACCCTCAAAATATGTGTACTTGCCAGCTGCCATAGCGTTAGCTGCAGGTGTTTAAGCTCTCGAAAATCAATGTAACGTTTAAGTTATTACAATTATTGCTTATATTGAGAATTTTATATCACTTAAAACACATACTCGTCTTTTTATGTAAATATTTGGGATGTATAAATAAAATTAATTACTGTATGTCTTAGGCGGTAGAGCTAAGTGACACGTGTTGCCCGGTAAGTAACCTTCATGTTTGTTGACATGGGGATTCCCGGCGCCAGGTTCCAGCGGTGTAATAGGAGCAGCAGAGTGACTCATGCTGACAGACCGGAAGAATCGTCCGTGTTTTTTTTCCTGGAAATGTGGAGGAATATTGTAGCTACTGCCCTTGGATTGAAAGTATTACCCTCTATAAAGATATTTACGAAGTTTGTTCACAGTACTGCAGTTTTCTAGTTGAAGTTTGGTGGAATATTCGAGATTATTTTAAGATTGTACATTCCGTTCATTGTTCTGACCAATGTAGTAGTCAATTTATAGTACCAACTACTGTTCACATATGAATGTTACATATACAGCTCCGACGTGTAAAAGGTAAAGGTAAAGCAATCCCATTACAGGCCTGGACAGGCCCTTAGGGTTTCAGGAGGTTGAGGCTCCCAGATTTCTAGACAATCGGCACATGAAGGTGGTAAGGTTGTCAGCCCTACGCACCGGCCGCCTTTACCCCCCAGGAAATATTCCTGGTACTCATTTCTGTTAGAGGCTGAGTCGACCCCAGGACCATAGTGCGACCGGAAGGATTATGTCAATGACACAATCGGGAATCGAACCCGCGACCTTCCGGCTTGTAGCGCAGTGCCTCAATCAACTGCGCCACCACGTGCCCCAACTCCGCTGAGCCAGACGGTGTGAAATATGACAACTGTTGGTGGTGGGATCGATAGGTTGTCCCGAAACGTCTGTAAGAAACTACTATTCTACGCTGCGTAAAATCCCAAAAGAGCGCAGATCACAAGAGCTGTTTGATTCTGAAGACCCGAAGGACTTGAATGTTGGTGACATGGGGTCTTACAGGTATAACAGGTACGTGTTAGTAACATCATGTGTTAGAGGTATAAGACTTCAGTGTTAATGACATGGTGTGTTACAGGTATAAGACTTGTCTGTTAATGACATAGTGTGTTACACGATTTGAGTTCTTGCGACATCGTGTATTACCGGTATATGACTTGGGTGTTAATGACATAGTGTGTTATAAGATCTGATTTCTAGTGACATCGTGTGTTACAGGTATAAGACGTAAGTGTTAGTAACATCATGTGTTAGAGGTATAACACTTGTGTGTAAATGACATAGTGTGTTATAAGATTTGAGTTCTAGTGACATCATGTGTTACAGGTATAAGATGCGTTAGTAACATTATGTGTTAAAGGTATAAGACTTGAGTGTTCGTGATATCGTTTGTTACATGTGTAAGACGTGTGTGTTATAGATGTAAGACTTGTGTGTTAATGACATAGTGTGTTACAAGATTCGAGTTCTAGTGAGATCTGTGCTCTTCTGGGGTATTACGCGGCGTCGTGTGGTAATTGTTTACCGACGTTTCGGGACAACGTATCGGTTCCATCTTCACGGGTCAGGAGTCCGAGTAGGAAAGAAAGCCAGCAACCTATAACGTAGATTCTGGAAAGTACGTGCGGGGTAGCAATCAGTAGGCGTGATGACAGCCAATAGGGTAGAACCAGGGTGAGAGAGGGGTGGATACAGACAACGTAAAGCTGCTATAAGACTTGAGTGATCGTGATATCGTGTGTTACATGTGTAAGACGTGTGTGTTACAGGTGTAAGACTTGTGTGTTAATGACATAATGTGTTACAAGATTGGAGTTCTAGTGACATCGTGTGTTACAGGCATAAGACTTGAGTGTTGCAGGGGATTTTGAAAGTGCGCATGGAAGTGGCTTCGAGTGGGATGAAGTTTAGAGTGGTTTGGGAGTTACCAGCGGTAGTGGGTACAGAACACGGGTGTGCCGCCACGAGCCTGTCTTTTCTTGTAATGTGAATATGCTGAAAATGTGCACCCAGCATCACACGAGGTTGTATAACGGTAACGTTCTAAACTGTTTCGGTAAGAGCCCGGTTTGAATCTTGTCCGGGACACCGGCTATGCTGACTCAGATGACCGTGTTTTCTTCAGTCCTTCCACGCAAATTCTCGGGCAGTATTTCGACTATACCACGACCGATTTCTTCTAAGTTCTTTCCAATTGATCACACACCAATCCTCCTACCATAGGCACTTACAGTCTTGAGATACTGGCAGCGCAGCGTTGCAGACAAACCACACAACGGAAACCAGACAAACGAATAGCCCGCCGCCCACCTCGTATGAATAAGGTACTTCATTTGGGTGCTCCAAGCTAGTGACACTATAAGGGCGATGTGAACTCTATAGCCTATGCATAGGTGGGTAAAGACATACGAAATTCTGAATATTTGGTTAGTGAGATGGAAGGGACATGATGGTCTTAGGCTGCACAGGAGACATGCTGGGTGTTCATTTTTACCGCACATGTTAGGAGCACTTAACAGTAAAACCAGTTCACACTGCAGTACAAAAGGAATGTAAATTTGTTGTATACAAAGGGGCTAGTTCTTATGAACGACTGCAAGGACATGCATATATAGAAAGGGCTTCTCAGTTTAAAGAGAATTAAGTATGCACTGTGTCGAATGTCATCAAACACTAGGCATTCGTGCCTGTGCAGTAAACAAAATTAAGTAATTTCTCTTGAGTTGTACGTTCTACCCACCAATGGAAGTTTATATTACTTTAACGTCTATATGTACGTGAATGGCTACTTCGCCTTTTTGTGCTTGTGAATTCTCATTTGATTGCCTGGATTGCTCATGAGCTTGTTAAAAGCCGTATGTAGGCATACAGATGGTCCTAATGATTCCATGCACCTTTACAAGTTGCATGCACCGTGTGAAAGGTGGAGTCATTGTTATGGTTACAACGTACCGGTAACCTTGACACGTGGACACCATTTTCAATAACTTCTGTCAAGGTAGATGCTTCTGAAGGTTTCGCATTTATATGATTATGCCACTAGTCTAAACTTTTATTAAGGATATTAATGGTTTGGGGTGTGAAGGACTGTTTTTACGGCTTTGATAGTTTGATGTATGCGTCGCTGAGAAATTATAAATTAAGCTTTCGAAGCCGTGTTGCAACTGTGTATACCACCTGCTGTAACTTAAAAACTCTGCATTTTGTTACACGGTGTATTTAAGGCATGTGTTTCGTGTGATTAACTCCATGGCGCATAATCCTTCTGAGAGGCTAACAGGTCATCAGCTGTTCAAAAAATTCCCCGAATTTTGTGGAACCCGAAGGGTCATTACCGTATTCACAACAGTCCGCCACTTGTCCCTATCCTGAGCCGGATGAATCCAGTCTTACACTCTCCCGCTCTATTTCTTTAAGCTCCATTGTCATATTACGCTCCCACCTATGCTCAGATCTTCCAAGTGGCCTTTTTCGTTCAGGTTTCCCCAGCGAAACCCTGTACGTGTTTCTCTTCGCCCCTCTCCTGCATGTCACATGCCCCGCCCATCTCGTACTCCTTGGATTTGCTCACCCTAAGAATATTTGGCGAGGACTGAAAAGTATGAAGCGCCTCATTAAGCAGTTTTCTCTAGCCTGTTGTTACTTCGTTCCTCGTAGTCCGTAGTATCGTCCTCAACACCCTGTTCTCGTATGATTCTCACAGTAAACAGCGATCATTTCCTTATACAACACTGACCAGTCGGCCCTTCTAATCGGGAGCGAGTGTGTTCTATTTGAGATAGAACTGAAGTTTTATGTATAATGTAGACTAGTGTTAGTCTTCGAAGTGTTAATTATGTATCAACAAGGCATACAGATACCTTACATTCTTCAGCGTGTCCCGTTCACATAATTGCAATACCATTTTATGTGGCATTTTTGTAAGTTAACGTCCGTTGGCAGGGTAACAAATAATATTGAAAACTGGTCAGGTTAGACATCAGTGCAATGTACTCATTTTACCTTTTAAAGCACATGGTTTCTCTGCCTACCACCGGCTTTAAAATTTGAAAACTCTGCACTTCTTCCACGCAGCTTATTTGTATATTTTGTACATCACAGTAAGTATCGATCATTTACCCATACAGGATTAACCTGTTGGTCTTCATGACGGAGACATAGGAACTGATTCGTAATAATATTAATCAGGTAAACCTCAAGGCGTCCAAAGTTGATCAGCAGAGTTCATGCTACGGTAGCAGAGTACATATTATTATATACGACTCGTGTGTGTAGCGTGTAATACGTGTCATAGATGCCTGTTTTAAGTATCTGAAATGAAAATATGTCATATGTAAACATTATGGGTCTAGCTATAATCATCTGCATATGTACATTATTCAGTTAGGCCTGAAGATTATATTACACTGTGCAGCAAATTTGGGGTTGTATCCTGTTACGGAAACGAAAATATGTGTACTTAGTAGAATTTGCACTGCAGAACGTCAAACTAGCATTTAAATTACGGGATTGGCTCTGGTTTGAAAAATTGATTATATTGCTGTGTGGAAGCAGGACATAACAGTGAAATTACATGAATTAAACGAGGCGCCTTTTCGCTTCTTGCTTGTACTGAATGTCCCGAGCATCCCTCTTCGCCGTCCAGCAGTAATCGGCTAACATGGCAGCACTCCATTTGCCCTTGTATCTGTTCTCCATCGCTGAGATTTCCTGGTGAAAACGCACCGTGTTCGTCACTTACGGCACCACAGTTAACCGGAAAGGAATCCAAGTGTGAACGGAGGAACTGCATCTTGAGTGACACGCTGCAGTCTCTGAAGAGCTGACGTATCTGGGGGCCAATGAATACGAGTACATCCGCCTTAATCTTCTTCCGTACTAAACCGTGAGAATTTCTCACACAAGAATGAGAATGCTGGGCCATTTCTGTCTAGTGCCTTCACGAAATTTTTCATGAGGTCCAATTTAATATGTAGAGGGGAAAGCAACACTTTACATGGATCTACAACAGACTTATGAGCTATGTTCTTTGTTCCAGGTGTATGTGATTTATGCAGAAGCCAATTATTCTTGCTGTAATGAACACTTTTGGCACGAATATCCCATTCGCATAGGAAATAACAGAATTTTGCGTAATCCTTTTGCAGTCCCATCAAAATGGCAATTACCTTCAAGTCACCGCAGGTGTGTCATTGATATGTCTTGTAGTTCACGCAGTTGAGAATTTCCTTCATGTTTTCCTATGTTTCCTGTTTGTGGACAGCTTAGGCAACAGGGATTGAAGGCAGTGCGTTGCCCTTGTGCAACAACACTGCCTTTAGGCTATGCATGGAAGAGTCTATGAATAGTCGCCATTCTTCCGGATTGTACGTGATGTACATTGCTGTAATGAGACCCTCGACGTTCGTACAAGCCCTGAGTTCACCTCGTGTTATGAATAACTGCTCAAAATCTTTTTTGGCGGGAGCGAAATGCTGTCACTTTCACAGTGTCGTCCAGAAGACAACAGTTCTTCTTTATTCATCGACAGTTCTAGATCTCTGATGAGGTCAGAAAGTTCTTTCCGCTTGATCTTATGTGGTTCATCAGAGGTTACGTTCAGGAACAATTCTGGATCTCTTGAAGTAGATGGCTGTGGTGTTGCTTTGGGTGTATTCTTTTCTTCCTCATCCGAGTCTAGGGAAAAACTGTCGGGGTGTTCTGGAATAGGCAGACCTTCACAGCGAGGCACTGGACAAATAGCCGATGGTATATTTTGGCGCTCGACTGTCCACTTTTTCTTCTTGGTAATCCCTTTCTGAATAGGAGGCAGCATACAAAAGTAGCTGTCTCTGAGGTGAGCGCTCTACTCGTCCGCTGAGCGGTAACTCGTCCTTATGAGATCCCTTTCCTAGCTTGGAAACCAGAGCCAATTCTCAATTCGTAATGTCATTTTCGTGTTCAGCGCCCCAAAATTAGCTAAGATTAGGTATTTTCGTTTCGGTGTGTTGCACAATGTTATGTGTAAAATATGACAATTAAGTATGTTGTTTAGACATAGTTGCTTCACATGAGACGTATTTCTCAACCACGTTATGTAGAAAATCGTCACACAATTCTCTTACACAGGAATTGCGAAATTGCGCGCCGTATTCAGAGAAACATGATCCAGTTCCTTGTTCGTAATGCTGTTGAAGAAAACAAGGCTGGATCTATTGTCTGACTTGTCTTACCAAGGCCAGACGGATCCGAAACAGTGTACTGTTTATTGCCGCGTAAATTGCATTGTACAAATTGAAAACGACACCGTTTTAGGTGATAATCTCTGGGCCACGTGTCCTATTACAGACGATTTAGAGCAGTGTTTCTTAAACAGGGGTCCGCGGAACCCTTTGAATTGTGCCTAAGGTGTCCGGAATTTGAATGGATTCTACTCAGCAGAACATGAAAGTCTTTTGCTTGTCGGCTTTTCTGATCGTGGTTTTGTTGTCATTACTTCTAGGGAAGTTATTTTTTCTGTAACAAATCTTTATATGACTTAATAGAAGTTTTTACAGTTAAGTATGTTCCAACTTTAAATGTTAACCTGAGTTGTGCATAAGAGGTCTCAGGCTGTCAGTGCAGTCCCCACCACGTTTCACACACCTCCTCCAGCGTTCCACTAAG
Source organism: Reticulitermes speratus (assembly GCA_021186555.1). Taxonomy (NCBI): domain Eukaryota; kingdom Metazoa; phylum Arthropoda; class Insecta; order Blattodea; family Rhinotermitidae; genus Reticulitermes; species Reticulitermes speratus. The sequence goes on along the minus strand of JAJKFL010000003.1, from coordinate 28,891,196 downwards.
GCATAAATTCCTCGGGAGAAAAAGTCTTTTCGTTGCTGTGCCAGTCAGTCATGCACCGCCTCCTTGACCTCCTCATCCGATCTGAAATTACGTCCACGTAGAGCGTCTTGTAGGGGCCAGAAGAGGTAAATCACTGGGTGCAAAATCTGGTGAATATGACGGCTGGGGTAACATCTCCAATTTTAAATCCTGACTCTGTTTCACGGTATGACGGGCTGCATAAAGTCGGGCGTTGTCATGCTGCAGATACACGCCAGAAGACAACAAACCACTGCGTTTTCTTCGAGTTGCTGGCGTAAGCTGATTCCGAAACACAACTCTACCTTTCACTGTTCATAAACGTAAAGTTATCACGGGCTGATTCATATTACAAATTTTATATAAATTTTCCGGTTGTCATTTGAGTTACCTTTGTATTATTATTATTATTATTATTATTTGTTATCACTTTTATGCAGGGTATTTACAATTATATACCTGAAACAAACCATGTTTCTAGGGTATATATTGTTGCAGCTATTCCGTAGTTACAATTATGGCACATGTAATGTTATTTCCCATGTTGAATGTTTGGTACTTTTACATCAGTACTTTCCGAAGTATGTGTGCAGTGCCCAATATGGCTGTTTTCTGTAGTTCCTTGATTTCGTGTTTTCTCGGTATGTTGCTCGGGTATTTTCTGAATGATTTTGAGATCATTCCAGCTGCCCCTATTATTACCGGTGTCGCTTTTGTTTTTACACTCCACATGCGCTGTATTTCTATTGTAATGTCTTTATATTATTATTATTATTATTATTATTATTATTATTGAACTCATGGCCAGTGTTGACACCACCTACCGCCTTAACAAATGCAGAGTTTACCGTTTAAGGATGCGAATGAGCCAATAAATTATTTTCTGAAATACAGTAAGTGCGTGTGATATACAGTAGCTGTTACATATGAAGTTTGCCGACACCAGTTTATTTACTTCTACGACGAGTAAAGGCATTCCAGAACTGTGTACAGTATGAACGTGTAACGCTTATGCTAGTATGGGGCTTGTTCATTCACTATTGTTCCGCTAAAACCCCCTCCTGTTCCGCGGTTCCCTGGCTTTCCCAACACGCAGGATCAGAGTGCCGAGGGCCGAGCACTCGGTTGTATTTTGGATGACTCGTGGTAATATGTACCACAGACTGTGTAGCTAGCTCTGGCTATTAACCTTCACTGAATGACGACTGGGGCTAGTCCCGTCTGGCATTTTACGGTACAAACAATAGTCTGTACCTATAATTACACCAGCACGTTTAAGCAGTCATTACGTGAAACCGAAGTCGAGGACATGATCACGCCCAATTGTAAATTATGCGTAAAGGCATATTAAATAATTTACTAATTTACTCCTATAGCGCTTTCCTCATTATTCTGTCGGTCAACATTAAATGTGTCAAAAGGGAAAGGAAGGAAATTTTAGTACAAGTTGTTTAATCGATAGGAGAAAAACAAGTTTGGATATATAAGTAGGGTATCAATTCTGATGTGTTTACAGTATTATTGTCTACGGCTTTCGGGAGAAGTGTCACGTATTTGCACGTCTTCCTCCAGCTGTGACACTAAATATTCGTATTCCTGCAACAACTCGTGATAAACATTCTATTCATCATGGATTCAGCGAAGAACTAACCGGAAACTTCTCCTTCCGATATTTCATTTAAGACAAGTAAACACGTTTTTATGAATAAATTTCTTACCAACAAATTGCACTTGTCCATGAACAGAGATTCGCTCCTACAGTGAGTGCAGACGACATTCATAGTGTACACAGTTTGACGACATACATGACTTACCACTCGACTAGACTCGAAAAGAATTTACTATTTCAAGATGTTTGTATGCACAAGATTTTAACAACAATCCTATATAGTAATAATAATTTTAACGTAGTTTTAAGGGAACTTTAACATTGCCAACACTGTACATTGGTGCTGTGGTGGTATACTGGCAATTGTGTATTTTACCATTTACAAATGACAAAGCTGTGTGCTGACGCTGTATATGTCTTTTAGTATGTTTTCGGGCTGCCTGAAGATGGCTGTGAATAATAGCCAAAACATGTAGGAGTAATTCTGTATTCATGGACAAGTGCAATTTGTTGGTAATAAAATTATATATATATATATATATATGTATCATTGCACGGAAGATGTACAATATTAAGTTCACATTTTTAGTTGAACTTTCATATACTCATAGTAATGTCCTGTACAATCTTGACAGAATTAAACTTTTCTACTAACATTATAAACGCTGTTGGCACGTGAAGTAGGTAAATGGAGTTTGTGAACCGCGGCTGTCGTCCTCGGTCAGTGTGTTACCTATATCATATCATATATCGTATCATATCATATTACACTAGCACGCTTCACCACTGTCCAAAACATTAAGAGTTAGTTACTGTTAAGAGAAGGGACTTTGAAAAATGAGCGAACTTCTTCTGTGTCCGAACACTGTAGCGTCCGTGTATAAATGTTAACGTATGGTTAGTTCAGACCAGTAAGAGATAAACGTTATCGTGATGTCACAGCACAAGGCTTTTATGGCATACGGCCTACAAACAGCAAGTGGGATGACTCTGCAGTATTTGTTCGTGTATCACGATTATTTGATTTACACTCTAATCTATTAATTTTCAAAAGCCATGACGGTTTGAGGATGCGAGAATATGTTTGTGGCACGATACACAAGTTCATTCATTTGCCACTGCTGTGCAGTAAGTCAGTCTACCCGACTTTGCTTCACGTCTCTCTTCTCTGTTGTTCACAGGTGAGGAGTGACTCAGCTGTTTTCTTTTCAAACGTGTAGCTGTCACAGGGACAGAAAGAACTACGGCGGAGTTATCGAAACACACCGTCATCTTCACGTACCGTCGTGTTGAAACACACTTCCAAGACCGATGTAGGAGGCGATAGACACCTACTTGTCGTCTAGAATTTCAGTTCTCCTGTACTCGCAGAAACTTTCTCTCGCCAAGTGCTTGAAGAGCAAGATGATTGCAGCGGAAGACTCGGTAACGATCACGTGTGCGAAAATGAGAGCGGTTATTGTGTTTTATTACCCACGAGAAGACATGTCATAAATATAAAATGTGAAAGTGTGGTGAAGAGTTTAATGAGGTGCCGTGTTAGATACTGTGGATTTTTAATGCGTTGGAAAACTGTCAGGAAAGTGAAATCAAGACTTAAAAAAAGCATAAATTAATGGGTTGAGAAGGATAAAGTTATCAATTTACAGTGAGCCAGTAAATGTGTAAATAAACTAGGACGTGCAGCCCAGAAGGGTTTCATCGATATGTGCGTTGCGAAAAACACTTAAGAAATCCGGGAGTAGTGCTCAGTTTGTCTGCTGTCGTGTGTGCAAAGCACAAGACAAGGGAAATGTTCCAGTAAGCTGTAAACCTTGCCATTGCGGTTTGCCATTACGAAGATGGACGCTGAGGAAGATTATCTCGGCGTCCCAACAATGGACACGGCGGGTGGATCAAAGGGACGATGTTTCACCCCTCTGCCTCAAACTGCCAGCAGTTCAGGACCAATGGATAAAGCGGGAGATACGGGAGATATGACATTCTGTATGGCTAATTACGTGAAGGAAGCTATGCAAGTAAGTTTGTTCATTTCAGATTATAACAAAAGAATGCACCGCTTTTTGCTGTGTATCTGAATACTGTTGAAAAAGTTCACTTAGAAAATATGCCAGTCATTCTGTGGGAAGGAGATCCGCGAGTAAATACGGCACTAATGCTCCGTAACAGCTCGTGGACAAGAATATATTACTAGTAACTACAGACTTCTAAATGTGGGTGTTCTGTTTGGACGACTATGCAGACCATTTCAATCAGACACCAACAGTGTACACAAAACGTATATTATACACTACTCCAGAGTAGCGTATAATGTAGTAAGTTTGTGTACATTGTTCTTGTCTTTGATTTAAACGGTATAGAGCACACAGTTTACGATGCGATGTTGTAAGGTGCAGACCGTTCTGTATGCCTGACAAGGCGTTTGAAACGATATTTGAGGTTCTCCCAGCGGCTTTAATGAAGATTCAGGTTTTTCTGAGTTGTTGGCTGTGTCGACTGGTAAATACGGAGTTTCCGAATTATGACGCTGCGAACGTGCTTGTAAAAGCGAGTAGGCCTACAGTAGTTCAGAGCGTGCGCCGGGCTTACGCAGCGTCATATAATGAAAACCCTGTCGTTACCGGGGTTTCGAAGGACTGCTTGGCCCAGAAGATTGTGGCACTATGCTTTACGGAAACGTCGATGATGTACCAGAAGCGATGAATTTTCAAGGCGTTTGATTTCGATGAACACGCGGACCGTTAGATGTGCTGTATAGAGTGTCTATTCAAGATAGACAATTTACTTAATAATCATACAAAATAAATAAAATTATGAGGTGATTGGAAATAATTCCTAACACGATTTAATAATGATTTTAATGGTATGGGTTAAAATCTCTCTGTCATCAAGCAGTGCGGCTTTAATATGAGATGACATTTGAACAGATAAAACCATTTGAGCACAGTTGATTAAAAATTGTTGTTTATGTACATAATAAGATCTGCGGTAATTGTTTCAGTTATGAGATGTGCAATACTGATTAGGAGAGGGAGGGGTATTTATCGTTAAACACTTATGTTGACATGTCTGTCACCCTATTAGGATTATCTGTTCAAGGTAAATAATTTACTTAATTATATAAAATTATAAAATTATGAGGGGATTAAAAATTATCAGTGACACGATTTAACGATGGTTTTAATTGTATAGGTTGAAAGTCTTACCTTTCATCAAGCAATGCGATTGTAATTGAATCCGTCTGTAATACTTAATGTGAACAAAACTGTCAGTGTTAACCTCCTTTCCTTCATTAAGGAACACAAGATTACGATAATGTCTGTGTGCATGTTTTTCTTTCACTTTTGAACCAAATGGTCGATTTACACGAAGTCTGATACGAACGTTATACCATTGGAGGTCACCCCTACTCACCACTTCTCTGTCTTAAAATTGGAAATAACAACATGGCGGATGCACAAACTTGTGAGGCGGGAAGGGAACTGGCGCCTCGTAATCTAGAGACTTAAATTTACCTGTGGCGCCTTAAAAATTTGCAACTGTTCAAGTAATTTTTGTATAATATAATACAACACTGAGACTGCATGAAATCTAATGGCGGTAACTACTGACGTGTTGGAGCTGGGAATTTGAAATGTAGTATAAGAGATGAATTACACTGCAGATGTCTACAATTTTTGTATGCAGTATTGTTTATAAATCAACCACCATAAGCATGGTACGATAACCGTGTAAGTTTTGGGGTTATTTTCCACACATTTAGCGTAGACAAAATCGGCATACAGATAGTAAGTTTTTTTTTCCAAAATAGCATTGATAATACAGTAATGTTAAATAATAATAATAATAATAATAATAATAATAATGCAATCAGTAACGTGTACAATCCTAAATGAAAAATAAAAACTCTTGACGCGCTGACGATTCGATCACTACCGTAAGTTTACGTCACTAAATACGACAGTAATGACATGACATTTTTGCCGCTAAAGTGTATACAGTAGGAAAGCAGCGTCATATGATTTCTAGATTTTTCTTTACATTTTTAGCCTACCCTTCTTCCTAGCAAAGGCAAGAAATTGTTTGAGATCACCATGCTATCTGTGTATTTGTGTTTATCTGTGTTCCCCACTTCAACTTAACAAGTTGACCGATTTTTACGAAACTTGGTATGAACATTATGCCATTGGGCGATATCCCAACGCCATACTAGGCCCTGGATTTAAGTATGATAATAAAGCTTGGAAAAAATGCAACTTTTGTGAAGTATAAAACAGCAGCATGGGGACCGAGCGAGATTTTTTTAGGGTGATAATTAATGTAACATTGGAGCTAGTAATTTAAGCTTTAGTACGTAGATCGTTAATATATTTACACAGTATGTGTGAAGTATTGTTTGTAAGTCAACAATTGCAAATATGGCGATGTTGCGAAACTTGGAAGTTGGACTATATCTGACAATTTTTTATTTTTTATTTTTGATGTGCCCCCTGAGGATGGCAACTTGATTGCCGAAACGTATGTAGGGGTTACAAATACACCTTACTTTGTTAATAATTCTTGTGCATTAGTTGGTTTAACTTAAACTTATATCTGACAAGTTTAACGCATACAGAATCTGTACGTAACAGGTTCTCGCAAAATAAATAAATAATTAATTAAAACAGCAGAAGTACTACTAACAGATTTGTAGCATCAAAAATGTATGCAGCAGAAAAGTCAACTTTATGCGTAGGCTCGGCCAACTCCTGGTGGAACTAATTTATGAATTATGGCCATGTATGAATGTAAGATATTATATAATTTTTATCTGTTGAGTAATATTCAAGTATTTATATTCTGAAGCCTGTTAGAGATTCGTGGATGGGTGAAATGTGATTTCGGAGCTATTGAAATGAGTCCTTATTCGAAAAATTAACGCAATTTTGTGAAGTGTTTTCAGGGTAACTGAACTTCCGGTGAAATTGTGCTTTAAAGGACTGTTTCTATTCGTTTAATTATATCTGTCCTGATCATCGAACGTAGTACGAGTACTTAACTGTGTGGACTGTCTACGTATAATTTCATACTTGACTCACAGCAGGAAAGCCAATAACTTGGAAGACCCAGCAAAGTTCTGCAATTTGAACTTTTTTACGTGGTTCTTTTCAAGTGCAATAAGTAAATGGGGACACTGCCCGCGGTGTTTTCCATGTCTAGTAACCAGGGGGGGGGGGGGGGCTGGTAGAAGTTGTGGAACGAAGTTTGACATTTAAACTACGGGTATTATACATACGCATACACACATAGTAATTGACCCTGTAATGGTTCTAACTTTGCGGTGTTGCCTGTGGAGGTTTTAACTCCTAATTCTTCCCACCGAATTCAAAACGGAAATTCAATAACGAAGCATAAAGAAATGATTAAACGGGCTTCATGTATGGAGATACCTAAAGAAATCGCTTGTTGATTTGGTCGATAAAGTTCAGTCGCTGGCTGGATACATTTCCCTCAAGCCCTGTTTACACCATCTCTGCTCACGTTTTCATTTTTCGGAATTATGTTTAGCTCTTTCGGTGTCAAAGTTCGTTTCGGTTTTCAGTTAATAATAACCCATCATGTTTTGACATGACTCATCCTGTGAGTGGACACTTTAAAAGACAGACATTGCTCTCACAGTGTAGCTTTGTCTGATAGGGATAATATGTAATGTACAGTACAGGCCTTCACAAAATTGTATCGTTAGGGAACAAATAAAGTTTAGATTTTATCGTACAGATTCTGGAAGTCATGTAGCTACGCATGGAATCGGAATTGATAAATACGACTTTCTGTACGCTTTCCGGTGTTTTTGTACAGTATTTCAAATTAGTAGCCGATCCCAGCGGCCGCGCGGTCTAAGGCGTGGGTCTGCGGCGTTCGCTTGCTGGGATTGTGGGTTCGAATCCCACCGCGGGCATATGTCTGTCTCTTGTAAGTGTTGTGTGTTGTCAGGTAGAGGTCTCTGCGTCGGGCTGATCATTCGTCCAGAGGAGTCCTACCGAGTGTGGTGTGTGTAACTGAGTGTGATCGTGAAGCCTCGATAATGACGAGGCCCTGGCCCACTAGGGGCTGTTGCGCCATAAAACAAAAAAAAACTTTCAAATTAGTATAACTTGTAGTGATGATTGTAGTTCTTATGACTAAAAACTGCTGATGAAACGTGCTGTTTTATACATCTCACAACTAGAACGCAGGACAAATGTTACGTAGCTCAAATGTGGTTATTTTGGAACTGTAGTAAACAAAAAGGCATTCTGAAATTACTAACAATTACACTCGAAAAATGCGGTAGGCCTACGCCTATACAAAACTATAATTTTACCTGTATAAGATTTGAGGTTTTCACGGCGTTGGAAATTCGTATTGTAGACTTCTGTCTCGCAACGCCGTGTATTTGCTCGCTAGGTAACTATGTTTTGGAGAAGGCATGTTCTCCTTAACGCTGGTACCGAGCTTCCACATTACACGGTGTCTGTCATAACACAGAAGACCACAATATGAAGTAGCCTGTCATCCTATATTGGAGATCAGTGTGCGGAGGAATGTCGTGCCATGGCTCAGGCGGTTAGTCGCCGGCCTGTCACCGCGGAGGCCCGAGTTCGATCCCGGCTCAGCCCATGTGGGATTTGTGGTGGACAAAGTGGCACTGGGACAGGTTTCCCCCCGAGTACTTCGGTTTTCCCCTGTAAATTTTATTCCACTGGGTTTCCATTACAAGGAAAAACGAGTTCGATCCCGGTCCATGTGGGATTTGTGGTAGACAGAGTTGCACTGGGACAGGTTTTTCCCCGAGTACTTCGGTTTTCCCTTGTCAATTTCATTCCACCGGTGCTCCATTATAAAGGGAAAAAAAAAAGAATCATCTTCATCACAGGGTTGCACAATAAGCCTCAAGGCTGCGGTAGGTTCGTAGCATCTGCTGTGGGGCCCTTCACAAAAATAAAGTTGCGGAGGACGTATTTGGAACTAGCTGGGGAAGGTTAACAGAAATTAAACAGTGAGGAGCGCCATAATTTATACTTTTCACCTAACATTATGAGGGCGATCAAATGAAGGGAAATGAGATTGTCGGGGCATGTAGCACGCATGGAAATGATAAGTGTTGTATACACTATATTAGTCGGTAAAACGGAAGGGAAGAGAACACTTGGCAGACTTAGGTAGATATGAGAATAATATTGAAATCAGTTTTAAAGAAACAGGGTGTGAAAATGTGGACTTATATGGCTGAGGATAGAGATAGGTGGCAGGCTGTTGTAGACATGGTACTGAACGTCGGAGTTCCGTAAAAATCGGACAGTTTTTTGACTGCCTGAGTGACGACTGGGAAAAGGACGCTGTCCTCTAGCACTGGTCTTACAAACACAGTGTGGGCTCTTTGTTTCATACTTAAAAGTGTAGCCGTACATCAAACGCATGACTCTTGTTGCATCGAATGAATTTGTTCATGTAATTTGGTACAGTCAGAAATCAAAACCCCGATGTATGTATTAAATCACTTCTGATGTTATATACAAAAGGACTGAGAAAATCGGAAACATACGTACATGGCGTCACGATTAGACAGAAGCACAAAAAAGGAGGAAACGGAACACGTGAAAGAATCCGGAATTGACATATACGAGCTGAAAAGAGCTAGTTGGCTCAAGCAGTAACACGCTTGACTTCTATAATGCTGTTGTTTTAAATGGCCCCAATCGCTCGTAACTTCCGGTCGGATTGCGTATGCTATGCACCGAGCCCACGCTGCTTATCCGAGAGGTTGCGAGTTCCATGCAACTCGTCTGCAGTCGCTCTGCGGATCTATGTGTAGTACATACGTTAAATACAGTTCCTACAAGAACTGTCTTCGTAAATTAAGACGAAAATGTCCAGATTTGCAAATAAGCGAAAAGGCTTCGAGCAACGGGTTATGTTTTAGACAGCAAGAGAACACGCAGAAGACAGGCACTGAATGAGGAAAAACCGGCCGAAATTGCTGCAAGATTGGAGATATCTGAAAGAAAATCTTCCGCTCGACTTTCACAGCAAACGGGCGTGGCTGCGTCATCGTCGCGACATGCAACGAAACTGCTGTGTTTGCAACTGTATAGTTCTCACACACTTAACGGCCCATATCGCGAAGCAAAAGTGAATTTTGTGAAGTTCTCCCACAATAACTGGTACTAGTCTGCAGAAAATCGCACGTTGATCCATTACATGATGTTAAGGTTTGTGTGCTGTGAATGCAACTAGAATTATTGGATATATTTTTTTGAGAGCATAAATTCACACCGATGTGTAACACAATCTGATGCCATATTTTGAACACGTGTCCGATTACGAGAGAAAATACTTCTTTTTTAAGCAAAATATTCAACAGCTTACACCCCAAAATAGTTTCTAACATCTGCCTTAAATGCGGTGAATAAAATCTTTATATGGACGCGTAGACCTGCACTCATGGCAGATTGGAACAGCAGCGATCGCCGCCCTACCTGCCGTCACGCGGGACGGTCCGAGAGTAGTGATGCGTGGGGTCATTTAAAATAAATCCTTATGGTACTGAGGTGCCAGGTTCGAATCTCGGCCGGGTTACCTGTTAGTCTAAGATTTTTTTTATGGTATCGGCAGACTCTGCAGGCAAACGCCAGGATAATACCTTAAATTAGGCCACGACCGCTTGCTTCCAGGTCCCCCCAAATTATTCACTTTTAGCCTATCGTTCACACTGTAATAGAGACCTAGCCTGAATTACTGACAGGCTCGTTAAGTGCAAACACACAGAAAGGGAAACTCCCAGACCCACAAGACAAAATATTTTCCTTCCTGTGACAGATTTTCGTAGTATTTTGAAAATGTTAGTAGGAAGCGTTGTCCCCTGTAATGTCCAAATGTTGTAAGGAAGGTCAAGGTAAAGTTGTCGCGATATACGCCATGAACAGAATGGATACGGGAAGTCGAGTCATAGTTACACAGATTAATGACGTCGTCATGCCTGTCGCTTGTTTCATTCACTATTCGGAACACGACGACTTTTTATGAAACTTGGCATCGGCGTCATGCCACATTAGCAACCCTCGTAATTTGTAAGTATCTACCATCAGCGTTATCAACATGACGGCCGTACGACGTACCTCAGTGGGAGCGACAATAGAACCATTTCGTATGTGTCTGAAACTGTACGTACATAAAGAGTTTTTAAAATATGCAGCTTTTGTTAAAGTCATTTTTGTGCAATGTGAAACAACAATATGCCGGCCGATCGTAATCTGCATTCAGTTTTCAGTTTGACAGTGTAACTGAACATTTCTGGTAGGTCTGGTTCGAGTCCAGTAGTGGAAATTGATTGAAGAAAAGCAACAGAAAACATGTGAGTAGCAGATGGTTCAACTCCCTGCATCCTTAAGGCTAATTCACACACGCCATGCCGTGCCGTGTCGCGCTAATTCACACGTCATGCAGTGCCCCTGCCATGCTCCGACAATGCCGTGTCCTTCGTGTAAAGTCCACGTGGTAGCCGGAAAAATCCGAACTGCTAATCCAACGGTTTAACATATCCTCGTTTGAAATTTGCTCTTGGCAGTCGTCAGCATGGATATTTGTGAGAAGGATGTGATAATTACATGTGGACTTTATCTTCTTTCAGAAGAAGAAAAGCGAAAAAAACGGAAATGCTGGATTCATAATGTGTTTCGAGCAAGAGAAGAGGAAGGAGAATTTCACACTCTGGACGTCTGAAAGATGACCGACAAACATTTTTCAAATATTTTAGAATGAGTATTTCGAAAATTGAAAACTTGAAACAGTTGTTGCACACAGATATTGAAAAGAAGAATACACGATGGAAACGTAGCATAACAACAGAAGAAATACTGGCTTTAACTTTAAGGTTAGTTCATAAAAATTTATAATTCCGTATAATCTGCTGTCTGCATTATTTAGTTTTGTAGACGCCAGCTGCAGTTCAGTTCCTGTCTGGTAAGCATTCTGGTAACAACCTTCGTGAAACTCCGCGTGGTAGCCGGAAGAAGCCGAACCTGGGCACTCGACGGCCGATGTTAATTCCCACATACAGTGCCGTGCCCCTGACGTGCTGTGCCGTAGCTTTGAGAAGTCACTCTCAAAGCGCCATGGTCCGGAGCACGGCAGTGGTGCGGCCCTTCATGTGTGAAGCAATCACGGTCGCACTGTGTAATTCAAATGGGAACGACACAATTTAAATCTTTAGCGACACGGCATGGTCGGGGCACGGCATGGTGTGTGTGTGTGTGTGAATTAGCGTTTAGTTGCTCACACAGGCGGCTTGATGATTGATGTCCCTCACCCCGATAGGCACAAGTCAAAAGGACCTGCGCACTGGTGGAAGCAGTGATTTCAAAGGAAGAGGTGTCAGCTAGGAAACGTTGTCTCATATCCTTCAAGTTCGACACTTGAAACTTCCAGGCTGAAATTCATTAACTGGACAAGCTGAGTTTACTGCCTTAATTTGACTTGACAAGTTTAACTGTCATTACATCATTAGTAGTGGGAACCGAAAAACATCCACTCGAAAATTCCGTGCCAGTGGTGAGGAAATCATCCTTCCGAGCAACCAGAAAATCTTGAACTAATCGTTCAGAAGACAACCTGTAAGGGAAGTCAAAAACCCCCAAACCAACTAAATACAGTAATTGGACCATCGGTTAATCTGGGCAGCCATTTATATGGGACAAATCTTAAAGAACAAAATCTAATCGAGAAAATTGCCAGGGTTTTCTTCGCTTATTTGGGACAGCATGCCGTTTAATTGGGACAGGAGAAACCGTGTAAATCCAAGAAAGTACCCTAATTACTTCAGAAATTTTGTGCAGATGATATCTACAGTGCTGATGAAACAGGCTTGCTTTATCGTGCCACGCCGGATGGTTCTCTGTGCTACAAGCATGTAAAATTGTTGGGTTCTAAGAAAGCAATGGATCGCATAACTGTGTTATGCTGTTCAAACGTGTCAGGAACTGATAAAAAGAAGCTGTTGGTTATTGGGAAGAGTGCTAAGTCTGGATGCTTTAAGGGGCTAAAAATGGACAGTTTACCGGTCGAATACTATGCTAATAAGAATGCATGGATGACATCCGAAATTCTTAAGAAATGGTTAATGAAGTGGGATGTGGAGTTACAGCGGAAATCAAGAAAAGTTCTTCTGATTCTTGACAATTGTGCGGCACACCCTCAGTGTTCAGAGAGTTTGAAAAACATCCGGCTGGAATTTCTTCCTGTCAACACTGCATCCTTGGTGCAGGCAATGGATATGGGAATCGTAAAAATTTTGAAGATGTTGTACCGCGGAGAGTTGGTGAACCACATCCTAGATTCGATTGAAGAAAATCTACTGACATCATTTTCCAAAGCCAAGGAAGTGAGTTCAAAGGTTAACCTTCTCCAGGCAGTACAGTTTGTTGCCGATAGTTGACGAGAAATAAGCAGTAAGACAACTCAGAACAGTTTTTCTCACTGCGGTTTGAAGCATTCAGGCTTGGGGATGCCTGAAACAGCCAAAAGTAAATACGAAGCCATTTCAGAAGTGCAAAAAGTTAGGAACTATGAAGAATTTGAAGGTATCGACAATAATGTTGAATGTTACAATGAAAATGAAGATTGTGAGGATGAAATTGTTACAAGCATTCTATCAAAACACCAAGGCGAGGAAAGTGATGAAGATGACACATCTGAACTTGAACGAGTGACTACACAGGATGCCGGTTACGACGATACTTCATGCAGCAAGGCAATGAAGGCAGTGCATTGTCTGCACTAGAAATCTGTGCTGATTTAGTGAAATGTTAGTTTGTATTTTTAACTATTTACATGAAACTTCAGCCGCTTAATTGGGCCAAAGTGTTCTGGTACCGATGTGTCCCAATTTACCGGAATCTACTCTATTACAAGAAAAGGCTCTTACCGAATACCGGGATAATCAGATTTATGCTCGAACTGTCTAGTAAGTGCACACTGAAGAACGTAATTTGACTCTGGTAAAACGTTTTTAACAATATAAGACGTGATTGTAGGCTTCCGCCACGGTGTTGATGAGATCTGCGCTCTTCTGGGACATTACGCAGCGTCAAGTGGTATCCTTACCACTCGACGCTGCGTAATGTCCCAGAAGAGCGCAGATCTCATAAATATAAGACGTGCTGAACATTGATGCTGTCATAATGTAACTTACCTGTACACTTGATTTTTGAATATAATAAAGAGGAATTAACCCTTAACCAACAGTAACGTGTGTTGTGTAAATTCATTATCAATTTCCGCATAACCACTAATATACCAATCAGCTGGATAAGCACACCCCCGTATTATGTAACAGTGTGACCTATCGACGAGCTAAACCCGGCACGGCAGATCCATGGATGTGAGAAGACGGCGAAAGGCGCCCCACATCGACACAGGGGAACAAGGTGAGGATGTACGCTTCTAACTGCAGTGATCAATGGGCCATTATGTATGCGCATTAGACTAACAGCTATACAGAGAGCAGAGGCCTTGAGAAGCTGGTAGTCGCTGTGGTAGTCAAGAAATCCCCTGCCTCTTCCGGAACCGTAAGGCCATTAACATGTTCACAAATGCTCTGTCCTGAGCCAAATGAATCGGACCCAGACTCTCCCACTCCATGTAAGCTGTGTTTAATTTTATCCTCCAATCTACATGTAGGTCATAGGCTTCACTTTACCAACACATGCACTATATTCTTACAATAATATCGTACCGTCTTACATATGTTTCGGCCGGTTATCGGCCATCCTCAGGGGGTCAAAGACTTTACAATAGACTATACATCAATTATAAAAGTTTGTACATCCTCTTAGAGTGAAACACTATTTCAATAAAACTGCAGTTCCCAATGAGTTCAACTTTAAACTTCTAGGGATATCTAGAATACAGAATTAGAATTAAAATTATAAGAATTATAAAAAATTTTACATGTTCTTTGTTATATTTAAAAATTACTGGCAGTTAGTCTTGTATGCAGAATCGTGGAAATGTGCAGATTTCTGTGTTCTGTTGTTGCGTATTATTCCTTGCGTGCTACACCATTTGGCTGAGTAGTGTCTAGTATTGATCTGTTTACTGTGTTTGGGTCGACCCAAGCACAGTAAACAGATGTGTATTATACAGAATATATAATGACTGAGTGGAGAGCTGGAATGGCGCAGTCGCGCTGTCGTGGGTAGGTTACGGACTGGACAACCGAGGAATCGTGGTTGGATTCGCGGGAGGGGCAAGAGATTTATCTCTTTTCCGAGGCATCCAAACCGGCTGTGGGGCCCACCCATCCTATTCAGTGGGTACCAGGGCGTGAAGCTGATCAATCATTCCCATCAAGTGCATAGGTACGAATGAGTGAAAGCATACTTCCACTTGCCCATACGTCTTCTTGGCGTGCCTCGGGAGAACTTTACCTTTCACTTTATATATTGTATTTACGAGGGCTGTCCAAAAAGTATCCGACTATATTTTTTCCCGCGGTAAGTAATGGCGAAAGGGTGGGGAAACTGAGCGTAGTGGTAGAAGGGACTTTCATGCGCATGCGTGATTTTTTGCTGCCTCGCAACACCGCCGGATGCGTCTGTCGCTGCCAGATAGCGAAGTGGTGTAACACGTGTTCGTCGCATTCTCGTTTCGCTCAAGATGACAGAATGTTTGGAGCAGCGATACTGCAACAAGTTTTGTCAGAAACTTGGGGATACCCAAGCGGAAACAATCCGCAAAATTCAGCAGGCTTTCGGTGATGATGCAATGGGGGTCACTCAAATTAAAGAGTGGTTCAACCGCTTTAAAGATGGCCGCATGTCGGCGGACAGTGACCAGCGTTCCGGGAGACCGTCAACGAGCCGAAATGCTGATGTCATTGACAAAGTGCGGACATTGATCATGGAGGACCGTCGTTTGACCGTCCGGGAAATTGCTGATGAGGTTGGGATCAGCAGAGGTTCCGCAAACACGATTTTAACTGAGGATGTGGGCATGCGAAGAGTGGCGGCAAAATTTGTGCCCAAGCTGCTTTCGCCGGAGCAGCAACAACTCCGCCTTGAGGTCGCGCAGGACATGCTGGAGTGCACCAACAGGGATCCTGAGTTCCTGAAGACTGTGATCACTGGTGACGAGTCGTGGGTGTACGGATATGACCCGGAAACCAAGGTCCAGTCGTCACAATGGAAGCATCCAACATCCCCGAGGCCCAAAAAAGCACGACACGTTCGGAGCAATGTGAAGGTGATACTGACTGTTTTCTTCGATTACCGGGGTGTTGTGCATCATGAGTACGCACCACTAGGCCAAACTGTTAATAAGGAGTACTACCAAGAAGTCCTCCGTCATCTTCGTGATGCAGTTCGGCGCAAGAGACCGGAGCTGTGGGACGCACGCAACTGGCAGCTGCATCATGACAATGCCCCAGCTCATTCATCACACCTGATCCAGGGTTTCCTGGCTAAGCACGGCATTCCGCAGGTTCGCCAGGCTCCCTACTCTCCTGACATGGCTCCTTGTGATTTCTGGCTGTTCCCGAGATTGAAGACACCGCTAAAAGGCTCCCGTTTTGACAGCCGCGAGGACATCATACAGAACGCGACGGCGCAGCTGCACACCATTCCAAAACAAGCCAGAATTGCTTCCAGCGATGGAAGGACCGCTGGGCTAAGTGTGTGGAGTCACAAGGGGCCTACTTTGAAGGGGATAAGGTATTGTAACCACCCAGACACAGAACTTTTTTTTCCCGGCCCAAGGTCGGATACTTTTTGGACAGACCTCGTATATAATGTATGCGTACAAAACTGTGTGAAGCAGTATTCGTATGTCAACAACTACAAACATGGAAGCGGTGCGCATCTTGTGAGGTATGTGTGAGAAGTTTAGCGTACGTGGTCTACTGAATAATATACGGGTGCGTAGGCTTGCATCACTAAATTGTATAATGCGTAATGGATTGTTTCCACGCGCATCGTAAGTTGTGGGACCATAAATTAATACTGTATTCTGTATGTGAGCGGCAACTAATCAGGGTTCTACTACCGTTAAACACTAGAAGTCGTGTTCAGTTTCTCCTTCACTTATCGAAAGACAGTTTACCCTATAAAGTCTACTGGTTACTTTATATACCACCAGGTTTAACATTATGCTCACAGAGTGTACATCTGTGTTTTGTGTGGATATCAGAAGAAATCGCAGTTATTTCCCTACACAGCACCAACTGATTCGTCTTTGTAAGCGAAACGGAGTTTGTTTACAACGCTGTACAAGCTGAGTTTAAGTTAAGTTCAGTCCTCAAAGGGTTAATGAATGAAAGAGGTCTGCAGTAAGGCGTCCCTTTGACATTGCTTCTGCCGGTGTTTCGACAATCATGTGGACGCTGCACAGCAGGCAGTGACTGCTTGACCTTCTGTGTAGGATGTTTACGCAGCATGTCAATGACCCATCTATCTGTATGTGTCAGCAAATTTGTTTCTCACTGTTCTATTATATAAACGTATCCACGAAGGGTATAAAACAGTTCATTGGTGTGAGATATTAGGTTCTCCTGACGGTGACTATAAAGCAGTGGCTTAGCTAGGTTTTTGGTGCCCCGGACGAGTAATCCCAATGGCCGCCCCTAACATAAATTATAAACTTTAAAAAATCAAATATATTTATTAAATTTCCTTATATTTGGCCCAGTAATTTAAAATTTGTTAAATGCAGAAAATCAATTTTTTTATTTAAAATATTCACTTTGCCTCCCAATTTTCCGCCCCTTGGACTCTGCTGCCTGTGGCGGCGGCACCACTGGCTCTCCCCACTAGCTACGCCCCTGCTATCAAGAATGCTGTCTTGTGGGACGTGACGCCGCAAGATGTATAAATTTAGCGAAGTTTCGGATGAACGTGCTGCCTCCCTCTTCAGGCAGCACGTTTTTCCGAAACGTAATTAAATGTTTGTCACACTACATGATGTCACATATCACAAACAAGCATTCATGTACACATGATAGAGAAAGGTGACAGAAAGAATAATTTTCAATTGAAAAAACAAAGCAAAAGTCATGACGCTTCTCACTGTATTGTGCACGTATTGTGTAACAGTGATAGACGCGGGCTTCCTTCAGTGGTAGGTTTAGGACGGATGTACAGAAAATATCTTCAAGCGGCTTCCACAACGCATTTTGACACATCGCTAGATAAGTAGTCAAAAATCCCTTTATTTACTCGTGTACGTAACACATGAATGTTCCATTATCATTTTGACATCTGATCCCGCTTTGAGCCTTTTGATTCCTGACCACTAAGATCTATTCTGTCTGTTTGAAACCATGAGTAGCTGCGTAGTATTCGGGAGGTCCTGGGTTCAGATTTCGGCTCGGAGACCGGCTGTACTAACAGATACTTTTCGTGGCTTTCTTCAGTCATTCCTGGCAAATGCTGGCTATGTACCTCAGATTAGGTCACGGCCCTTCCTTCTTCACCCTCGTCAATTCATTAATCACTGATCATCCTACCAGTCGATGCTAAATAATCTGAGATACTGACAACGTCGTTAAATGAGCTATAAATATCGCTAAATATATAAGCCCTAAGTTCATTATCTTCTTCTTTTTCTGCCTGTCAGGGCTTAGGATTTCCGACCTGTTCCGGCTTCATTTTAATCTATTACGTGGCCTACTTTTGTCAAAGTTTAGTTACTGTCACAATCAAACTGCGTCTCCATTACAGCTGGTTAATCATGTAAAGGAAACAATCTCTTGTTTATTCTTAGAATCATAAGAAACACACAGTAAGGAAGGCTAAGCGCATCGTATCAGGCAAACGCGTCTACCCCCAGTATTTTCCTCTGCATTATGTTCAGACCCCCTATACAAGGTTAGATTAGTAACCAGGGACGGCCTTGACCTAGTGCAGATTTCCACAGCGTTATGAATAGTTGTCCGGAATTTACAAGTAAACTTTAATTTTTGCCACATTGCTGAAATAGAATTCACATTTTAATTGCTTATTGTGCAAAATTACAAGCGTCATTCACAAATTATTTTAACATCAGCAAGAAATCATGACATGAAACTCTAACAGTATATGTGCAAGGCCGTTCGCAAGCTTACGGCACAGCGCAAAGAACCGACTTCAGTCGCTCTACTCGGACTTATCCGCAGCGATACTAAAGGGATGTCAAATTATTTGGTTACAGTCATTTGTAGTGCACAGATCTTTGTGTTTCCCACTATTAACCGAATAAAAGCATTGTCCTTCACAGAATACTTGTACTATACTGTAGCACTGCCTAAGATAGGAAACCACAGAGTTATCCATAGTCAAGGACGTGAAATAGCATATAATGTGCGGAAGTACATAACAGAAGAGGCATTAAATGGAGTAAATATGATGTAATGCGGTAAGAACACAAACTCGTGTTTTTAGAAAGAGGGCGACTCTGCTGCATCATATATGCTCCCTCCAACCGCCCATGTTATGACACCCACTTCTCTCTTACTCTGAGGCTGCAGACAAATGCAGGTGCAGTCCAACTCTAGAGTCAGATCACACCCCTTGAAATTAAAAGAGCAGGGGAAGTTGCATCTCAGCTTCTGTGCATATTTTGTATTACTGTTTGGGTTACCTTGTAATGGCAGAGATTTCTACAACAAAGTTGTAGAAGACATAAAGATTACGTATATGGACAAAACTGAAGGTTGTGCATGGCAAGCCGAGATATAGCCAGAGCCGGTATCAGGGAAGTGTCGAAAGAGGCAGGTCATTGAGAACATGATAACAACCTGGATTCAGGACAATAGTACTGGCAACTGGAAGCAAGGCATGAAATTTGTTGAATAAAACCTGCACTTAAAACTCACATGTCAAGAGGGCCCCACATGAAGCAATGTTCGGAACTGGTCCAAAATTTGGTATTTCAGCAACTTCCTTGCCTAAGAATGTGGTAGACACCATGACTTTTGAAGACAGCTTAAAAATGGTTTGGAAATAATGGACTACATAAACCACGTAATGTAGACACACCGTTTCACCCTAGTCTTTCTCCACTCATTTGTGGTGTATGTGCAATGGATGCACAAATACAGGTGCATGCTCACCTATTTGTAATGCATGCAGTCTTAACTGATGAGTGTGAAATAATTGTTACAAGTTCTTTATGTCTGAATGAAACAAATACTGGAATAAATGAGGGGGGGGGGAGGAATTAAAACAAAGCCTGAGTGCAAGCTAAAAAGATGAAGTTGCCTTCCCACAAGTCATGCATTGAAGATGCAGTAGGTGCCACAGTCAGTGTTAAAGTACCGAAATTGACAGGAACACATCTGATCCCAGCTGCAGTTTTGGGAGAGGCAAATCAAAGTTTGTATTGGCTTGGGACAAGACATGGCATACTGATGCTTGGCCTCAGTTTAGAGTGTAAGAAGAGAAACTGGTTACTGCTAACCAAGTTGCTGAGGTTAAATTATCCAGCTGCTCCATGGTCGCTGCTCAGATTACAGGGACTGTTCAGTGGTTTAAAAAAATGTTCACACAATGGTAACTTCATATCAAAAACTGTATGTGTGTAAAAAGGGCAATATTATGTAAAACCAGATGCCACATGAGCAGTCTAGTTGCAACAAATGACAATTTGGTTATGTAACTCATTCATTGATTTCTTGGTTTAAAGTTTAAGAATTTATAAGCTTCTGTTTACATAAATTGTGAGTTTGATTTTACAGTTTCTTTATGTGAATTCAGCATCATTTATTAACCTGACTGATACTCTTACTTCCAGGAATATACAAGTATTTCATTTATGTATATGTAATTCCCAGCCTCCTATACAATGGGTACCGGGTCTCTTTCCCGGGGGTAGAGCGGCCGGGGCGTGGAGTTGACCATCCACCCCCCATCTAGTGCCAGGGTTATAGAAAGAGTAGAGCTATACCTCTACTCCCCCTCTGGGCCTTTGTGGCCTGTTCTAGGGAGAACTTTAACTTTACCTTTATATGTAATTCCATGTATCCCTATATTGCTATTTCATACTTTTGAGTGAGCGGGTTAAATGTGTTTAACTGGTAGCACAAGGATTGCTGTTTCATGCTGTAACTGGTTTGGAATAGCTACTTTGTGGAGTCATGACATAGTCTGTAAAATAACTAGTTAAATTTTCTTTTTATTTAACACTCTAACTGAAATGCCAAATTAATGTATGAAATGACTAGGTATTCTATAAAATGCCTGAGTTGTACACTTTAACGGTAACCTATACAATGCTAGCACTAAATTCCTGAAGGTTGCACTGACATGGAACCCAGAAAAGACAACTTTGTGCATGGTCACTTTGCTAGTTTTGCATGCATACTGTGTGTCTGAAGGTTTATTTTCAGTGTCAGCAGCTTGGTTTCTATGTCAGGTGTGAGGTTTCCACAGTGTTGATGTTGAGGATTCTGGTCTTCTGGGATGTTATGCTACGTAGTGGGTAATTTAGCGTATGCCAACATTTTAAAGTAACAGATGAAGGAAAATTCAAGGGCCTGGAAGAGAAATATCAAGGAAGGAGACTATTTGGATCTTATTGAAATCGGATGGGTGTGGAATGGATTCATCTGGCGTGGGAGTGGGACAAGTGGCAAACTCTTTATGGGTGTGACAGTGAACCTATGGGTTCCATAAAATTCTGGGAGACTATCTTGACTAGGTGAGGACCTGTTAGCTTCTCATAAAGGATCGGTAATTATTTGGTTCATTATTAGGAATGACTGGGAATGAGGTTTGAATTGCATACAAGATCTCTACCACAGTATTTGTACAATGCTTTGCAGCCATGGCTACTGTATAAATTGGTAAGAGTAAGGAGTTAATTTTCATATGCTTTTATGCTCTCTATTAGGCCCACAGTAGGAAACATGAAATATAAAAGGCAGATGTTTAATGGCTTCTTTTCTTGTCACTGATCACTATATGTACCACATGCTGTAACATTAAAAAACTCTGCATTTTGCCATATGGTGTGTTTGTATTTCACGTGATTACTGTAATAAACACAAGTTATTTCCCTGACAGCATTAACCAGTTGGTATTTGTAATGGGCAGCCTGTGCTTTGTGACCATAGGCTGAAGTCTTATGTCTAATTTAGATGAACATCAATCTTCCAAGTGCTAAAAATGAAATTTGAAATTTACTGTTGTAAAACATTATAAGAATGTTTAAAATAAAGTCTTTCTCTGTATAGGTGTAAGATATACTTGTACAAGCAGTGGAAGTGTATGATAAGTGTTTGTAACTTCATACCCATTAGAAAGAATTATGATTCATCTGGGGATTAGAGCAAAGACTATGGTATGCTCCTGAAGATGGTGGGAAAAAATTGGAGTTTGTTTCAGCATGTTACCTGGTATTCAGGCATCTTGCAAATAGGATATGTCTTTTGCAATAATATATAACCAGGGAGTTTGAGAAAATCTGACAAAATTGAAAGTGGTAGTCACCTGGCTTTGTTACTGGCCATTCAGTTTCAACAATGATTGCTGTTCCCTTGGTATGAAACTACTGAATTTTGGTGTAATTACTTCTACAGTGAGTTTATTAAACTCTCATGTGAATACCTCATTGTTACTCATTGATATTACATTTTCTACAGAAGTTTATACACATTATTTTAACCAAGCACATATTGCATATTAAATGATAAAGGGAACAAAATATAATGGATATAATAACTTCAAGTTATTTCACTCAGTCCTTTGACCCACTAGCTCTCAATTTTTTGTAATAGACAGAGGGATAAAACAGTAATGGGTTTTCTGAGGACTGGTAATTCTGTTTCAGGTTGTATATATGTCATATATAATTAGTACTAGAACATCTAAACGTTTACAATATTAAAATTGTGTTTTTTTAGTATTAGAATTGATGATAGTCACACTCAGCATTCACAAAAACTACAGGCGAGTTTGCCCAAACTTTTTTAAATTGTCCAGCTTCTAAGAGAAGGAGGTTGAAATGGGTGTGACATGTATCATGCTTGGAAAAGAAAAGAAATGCATGCACAATTTTAGTTGAAAATCTGAAGGGGAAGAATTTTTTGGGATACTGAGGCATAGATGGAAGGAGAGTAAAATTAATATTAAACGAATATGATATGAGGGTGCATACTGGATTCATCTGGCTGCTGATAGAAGTGGTCAGTTTTGAACATGCCAGTGAACCTTCAGATTCCATGATATGGAGTTCTTGACCAGATGTGTGACTGTTAGATCCTGAAGAAAGTCTGTGCTCTATGGAGCTACGATTCCTAGAATATGGGGTTAATAACACATCTACACCTTCCCATTTTTTATGGATGCTGCTACTGAACCCAAAATTCTTAGGTTTTTCTTCACTACTCATGTGGTTAGAACATTAAATGCCACAGTAGGGAATTAGAAAAAAACAATAATGATCAGGATAAATTGTTTTATCACAAAAAGGAAGCAAAAAGCAAAAAAGAACTTTGCAGACTGGATGCATTAACCTGTCAACCAGCAGGAGTTGTAGAAGACTTGTGAATTATTTTTACTCTGTGTGCTTCCAGATGATGCTTATGATGCGGAGTCATCATATGCTGACTGATGTGATTTTGGAAGTTGGAGGAGAACTATTCCATGCACATAAAGTTGTTCTAGCTTCAGCAAGTCCCTACTTCAAGGTAAGCAATATCCACAACTGTGCAAGAAATTTCTGTAAGCAAGTGCATGCCATATTTTAAGCTCCATTTATTCATTTATTTATTTTAACAAGAGAGCATCAAGAATTAGAATTAGAATTGAATTGTAGTAGAATTTATTTTAACTAGTGATGTGAATAGTTAAGCCAGAGGAGAAAAAGATTTGTCACTGATTGTTTCAGTAATCCCTATGTTGAGCCTAGCCTTCTTTCTTAAAGAAGAAACATCAGGCTGGCCAGTTCGCAGTAGTGTTTATGTGTGGGTTCCTTTCAACCAGATTTTCCTACACCTAGCTAGCTGTCTCTTGACCTGTTAGTAAGAAAAGCTGCCTCAGCCTCCTAACCAACATTTACAGATAGCTCCCACAAAAAATAAATATGAATAGAGCTAACCACGTTCCAAGAGCTCATGTGAGGTGTCTAATAAGTTACATTTGATCATTAATAACTAATATTCTAAACAAGGCAAGACTTTCTACATGTAATAACTACTCACAGTTTTGCAGTTGAAATAGAAGATATTGGCTACATACTTTGATGTATCCATGAAGAAAGGTTTTGTAAAAAAGATTTATATGTAAGAACAGCAGCTCTGCAGCGAGTTTCATGTAAATAATCAAAATTGAATATAACCTTAACACAGCTACTAAATAATGAAAATTCTCAGGAATAAATATCATTGCAAGATTGATATCTCAATCCCAATTTTAATGATTTTATGACTGTTACATGCATTGCTTGTTTGCACATTTGTCACTGCAGCCTGAGGATGGCTTAGTATAGTCATGACGAAACATACAGTTGTATTCGTTCATTCTGTAGTCTGTCTTACAACAGGTCTGTAGCCTCTTCTAAAGTGATTTCTCCACAGGGTGAAATCTAGTGCTTCCTCTTTCAATTTCCAGTATCTTCTCTTTTCCTTAAGGTCATCCATTAGCTGCTTATGCCTTCTTCCTCATCTTCCCATCATTTCTATCCTTCCCTCTAACTTTCCTTCAATCACGTGTTTTAGAAGGCAGTTTCTACGCAAGATGTGACCAATCCAGTTAGCCTTTCTTCTTTTTATAGTATGTAGGATATTCCTCTCCTCCTTGACAATATGTAATACTTCTTCATTTCTCACATGATCGGTCCAACTGATCTTCCCCATTCTTCTCCAGCACCACATTTCAAAACTTTCCAGGTATTTCTGATCTACTTACCGAAGTGTTCACGTTTCAGCACCATACAAAGCTATGCTCCAAATGTAGCAGTTTACTAGTTTCATCCTTAAATTTAAGTCCAATTTGCTGGTGAAAACAGTCTTCTTCTTGTTGAATGCTGCTTTTGCCATGTACACCCTGCATCATTTGTTATCATGCTACCCAAATAATTGAATATTCCACCTTCTCCAATTGTTTTTGATCTATCATAATTTTTATTGGGTATGGTTGCGTTGAGATTCTCATTACCTTAGTTTTTTCCACATTCATTTCCATTCCATAGCGTCTTCCAATTTCAGTTAGTCTGTCAAACATGCCTTGTAGCACCGTTTCTTCCTTAGCCAGTAGCACAAGGTCATCTGCATATTTCACAGTGCAAATTATTTGTCCTAATTTGAAGTCTCCAACCCCTTCAAGAGCTTCCTTGGTAAGGTACTCGCAGTATAAGTTAAACAGAATCAGTGACAAACAGCAACCTTGTCTAACTCCTCTTCCAATCTCCACACTTCTCATCTCCCCTTGGTCCAGTCGTACTTAAACACTCTGTTCTATGTAGTTTTATGTAGTTGTTCCTTCCTTCTTAATTGTTGACATTCTTCCATTTCCTTCATTCGTCCATTTTACTGACCATCTCCTGTGTAATACATGGCTTGCTTGCTCTCCTCTCGACTTTTCCAACCAAATCACTCATAGTATCTAGCACACATTTCTTTATATTGTTCCACTGCACTTCCACATTCCCACTTTCACATTTGATTGCACCAAGTTTTTCTTCTAGACTATCGTGCACTTTCTGTCGCTGAGCACATAACTTCTCCAAATCCCATCTTGGTTTTCACTTTTGGAACTTTATGATTTTCTTCTATCTAGTGCAGATCTTTGCAACCAGTAAGTTGTGGTCAGAGTCAGTAACTGCTTCAGGCAGTGTCTGCACATCCTTCCCACTGTTCCTGAATTGCTGTTTCACTAGTACATAATCCAACTGATGTTGACTCCTATCCCCTGGTGCTTTCCAGGTGTACAGTCTTCTTTAAGGTTTTTGAAACATGTGTTGGTTATAACAAGCCCATTTATTTCACAGAAGTCAATGAACATTTTACCTCTCTGATTTCTCCTTCCCAGTCCATATGGTCTTGTGATGTGCTTTATCTCTAGCCACACTGTTCCAATCTCCCATTATAATCGTCTTTGTCTTGCCTTTTCTATCCTCGTCAAGAATTTCTTCAGTTATATCACAGCTCTTCCACTTCATCGTCATAATCCGATGTTGGCATGTACTCTTGCACTATCAAAATACTTACTGGTTCTGCCTTCAACTTAACAGCAATGATTCTGTCACTACACACACTCTTCTTAACAACACTTTTCACTATGCTTTTACGCACCACTATTGCTATGCCTCTTTCAGGCCTTTCACCCCTGGAATAATACACTGTATAATCACCACTTCTTATTTCACCTTGACCCTTCCACCGCACCTCACTAACACGTAGCACAGACACTGCATTCTTCTGCATCTCCTTCTTCAAATGTTCGATTTTCCTCCTTGATTGAACGTCCTTACGTTCCAAGTTCCTATCTTGAAGTTGTGATGTTCCTTCTGCTTCTGTTTGTAGTCCTTGCTGTAACTCCTACCATGTGGTGTCTCCTCTAGAAACACTCCCTCCAGAGATCCGAATGGGGGAGTAGTTTACCTCTAGATTGTTTTGTCTCCAGAGGAAACATCTCGCATTTGTCTCTGTTTTTGGAAGAGACTATCCAGGAAAAGTAATAATGTGGTAGTTTTTCCATTTGCTTTCCACATCGCAGTACATCAGCCGTTTAAACCACTCTGGTCACGCCTGTTGCTGCACGATCATGAACCATCTCGAGCATCATTTGCTCTGTGCTTCAAGTCGCTCCTGATGTCGCTGCTTCCAGCATCAGAGGAATTTTTATTGGATTTCCCATCTCCTAGGCATCTCTCTTCATCTGGTTCCTACCCTCTTGATCTGTCAGGCTTGGGAGACCCAGGTGATAGCAATGCTACTGCTGGCTTAGCTCTCAGGGTCACTGGAACTCACAAGCCTCTCTACCACAGCAAGGTGGAGATACCAATAAAGGGGACAGCTGTATACAGAACGTTAAAATAAAGTGTGCAGTACTCACCTAAATGAGCAAATAGGTCCCAGCCAACATGTGTCTAAACACCAGTGCCTGCTGAGATATGGATGATGTTCATGTATCTCTACAACAGATGCTATATGTGGTTCCCATGCATGTCAACACTTCTTTCAGCTCTTCATCACACAGCTGTGCATGCTCTTTCAAGAATTCTTGGTTTCACTCGAATTTCCTGACAAGCATTCACTACTCATTGCTGTAATACTTCTAAGTCACTGATCAGCTCTGATTACACCAAAGTCTTTAGGTGTCTGCACAGCCAAAAGTCCAGGGGATTAAGTTCAGGGTATCATGCAGGCCACTTGACTGGGCCTCTATGTTCTATCCACTGTCCACCAAAAGTCTGGTTCAGTTGCTGTCTGACAGTGCAGAGAAAATGAGGTGGTGCCCAATCATGCATGCATGTGTGCATGCATACATGTGTTGTTGATGAAGAGGCACACCTTCCAAGAGTACTGGTAAATCATTAAATAAAAACAGATGGTACAATGCACTTGTTAGTCCACTGGGTAAGACAACTGGTCCTAACAGCTGATCTAAGATGCGTACCTCTCTTAAAGCATATGGTGGTGATATCCTAGTATCCAGTCAAGTACAAATATCACCCATATCTTGGAAGGCACTGGTGGTGGGACATACGTTGACGGGGATTTTTTCATTCATTTAAAGTGGGTACTAGACACCCTTAAAGCCTGTAACATTTTTTAAATAATAATAATAATAATAATAATAATAAATTAGTGTAGTAGTAGTAGTATGTATGTATCTAAACTGGACTTCAGTTGTTTACCCACCTCCACATGTGCCCAAGATGCTAACTCATTAAATAAGGTGTATTTTGTTATTGGGCTCTAAATTTGCTTTAAGCAAAATATGAACGTATGAGATGGGAGTGACATTACTGTCATTTAATGCAGGGTCCTGACATTTTGTATGATAATATTTCACTGGAACGATGTGCCACTGTTTTGAACATTGTAATGAATGTTTGGGTTCCATAAAAGGCAATGAATTTCTTGACTTTGCATCATAGGGTCGGTTATGATATAAGATTATTTTTGAGGTTTCTGTAATTATCTTCAGTGCCAACAAGAGGTGAGGGGAGCCGGTACAAATTATCAGGGCCTGGCAGTCTGGAAGGGGGCCCAGGGCGCGATTATGTTTCATATGTTTTGATACAGTAAATTTTGCAAAATGCAACTTTTTTGAATCAATTGTTTTAAAAATGTAGCTTTTTAAACAAATTTAATTTCTCTTAGTTTTTGGATAAACAAAATCTCATGTCAGAATTATAAAAATGTAAAAATTTAACATTTTAGTGAAAAACAAAAACATTTGCATGTTATGAGTAATTAATTTTAAATATATTGCATTGTGTGGGTGTCGAAATTTGCGAAAATTTGCAGTTTGCAACGTTGTATTTTGCGAGTGTTTACTGCTGTGTTAATTGTAATAATGTGATAATGTGATTTTGATTTTAAGCTTTTTCAAAATGCTGTTTACTTTTCTTGTATAGTCTTCAAGAATAAATGCTTCCTTTTCCTGTTCCATGTTTCATTTTTATACAAGGCAGGGCATATTTGTTTTTTTTCTTTTGCACATCAATCTAAATCTTGCATAAAGATTTTTAGTTGGTCCGCCCTTGCTGGGGGGCCTGAAAAATTTTTTCACCACGGCCCTAACCTGCTGTCGGAGGCCCTGATTCATAGTAACAATTTCCTACAATCATATGTGAACCTGTTTTGGTAACGTTTTACAAATATATTCTAGTACCATAGAACAGGAAAATTTGAGGAAATTTGAGTACACTTTCACTCATGTTTCCTTCTTGTACATTGTAAGTCACAGTGAATGAAATGAAGGAATACAGGGTCCTTGCTTAGCTGACTAATATTGTTTGCCATGGTAGCGACTGTTTCATGTGATGGCAGGCACTGCAGCTCTCATTGCTATTCCAGTTTGCCATGAGCCAGCAATCCACACATTGTAGTTCAGTGTATTCCAGTTAATATATTTTCTGCTCACCATATGTAAATAAAGTGCTGGAAAGGTTTAATTCAATGCATTGCAGTCAGTATTAGGTTTTTACTCATCACATTTAAAGAAGGTGCTGGAAATAGTTTCCTTAGGCTCTCAGGCACGCATCACATTTAAGAAACGTGTTCATTGCACATCACAGTTATGTTGGTCAAATTGAATGCACTGTGCCCTGCATGCTTTTTTCAGATTTTGTTCGGTGTGATGATTACTACTCTATACTTTATCCTTTAACATGCGCCAAAAGTAAGAATCAGATGTGTTCAGATCTGGTGCACGAGGAGGCCACAATCCCCTGCTTATTCTGCTACCAAAACACTCTCTAAACAGTGCATAGAATTGTTCATTGTCTGAAAAAATGGTGTCAGAATGTGTGTAACATACATTGTGAATTTATGTTCTCAGGAAAAAAAAACATGGGGGCCCAGTAATCATAGTTGCACTCCTAGCATGCCACACATCAACTTTAATATCATGCATTGGCACTTCATAGATTAACATGGGATTTTCTGTTATTCTGAGAGTTTACATATCCATTGAGATGAAACCACACCTTATCACTAAACGGGATGAGTGTGGGGTCTGTTTTGTAACTGATGACTGTTGAAGACTGTACAGATATAAAAACCTGGCCATAAAATAGCATGCTGCCAGCTGAGTCATCCAAGTTCTATGTGACACGTTTGTTGTCTGGAAGTGAAAAACAAAATTTGCCAGGTAAACTAAGGACCCTGTCTATTACCAAGAGTATTTTCTATGCAGATGATTCACTTCAGTAAATTCAGACACTGACTGTCAGATATGTTTGAAACATTATAACGTTTCATAAATGAGTATCACAAGAATTTCAGTACTGTAAATGTCAGATGAATTATAAAGTCATGGTATTTCCAGATGTATAGTTTGACATTACAGGTATTATTGTCACACTATATATCCTGACACACACAAAACGATTCAGCAGCATCTCATATTTCCCTGTTAGGTTTCACACTAGGCTGTAGCATTCATGATTAATGAACTGTTGAAACCTCTAGTCAGATGAATGTCACACAGTAAGCTAGAAGTGCTGGTATTGACATATTTGACATCAGTGGTGTATTGTTAGAAGGTAATAAAGACATCAAAATAACAGTATTTCACAAGTTTTAATACAACTAAAATTAACTTCACCCTATATGGTACAGCAGTGTATTGTTGCCATCTTCGGGTATCTCCCATTAGCAAGGAAGTCATTAGGTAAAGCAATCCCATTACAGGCCTGGACAGGCCATTAGGGTTCCAGGAGGTTGAGGCTCCCAGATTTCTAGACAATCAGCACATGAAGGTGGTAAGGTTGTCAGCCCTACGCACCGGCCACCTTTACCCCCAGGAAAGATTCCTGGTACTCATTTCTGTTAGAGGCTGAGTCGATCCCAGGGCCATAGTGCAAACGAAACGATCATGTCAATGAAAAATTCCGATGACACCATCGGGAATCGAACCCGCGACGTTCCAGCTTGTAGCGTAGTGCCTCAACCAACTGCGCCACCGCGTGCCCCCGGAAGTCATTAGAAATAAAGAAAAACCATATTACAATACACTGAAAGTATATACCATTTCTAAATTACAAAGTAAAAAGCATGAGCAATTTATTAATATTGTTATTGTCTATTCACTTTTTTCTGGGTATCGTATGTTGGTATTCATTTTTACATAGTATATGCTTCTGGTTTTGTAAGTCCTTTCTTGTATACTCATAGAGGTGGGTTTTGTTAATAGTATTTCATTTGTTCACAGTGTTTGTTTAGTAACAAGTGGTCTGGTGTCTGACTTGTGTGTTGAGAGACATCCATAAAGACAAGATATATATATTTTGCCACAACATGTAGGGTGAAGTTAATTTTAATTACAGTGTATCCTCTCTTTAATACTCCTCAATGTCAGGTTTTCTTTGTTTTGATGTTCAGTTTCAGTGATCTGAGATTAAATTTTCTCCAGTAAAGTGTTTCCTCAGTTCATTGAAAGAAACCTCAAATGGTGATTTCACTGTATAATGAGATTTTATGTAATGTTGTATTTGTGTGGCTTTATTACCTTAACATAGAAACATAAAAAATATTACAAAAGTCAACCAAATGCACAATTTGCCTCTTACAATTATATTACATTAAAACATTAAAATTAAAAATTAAAAACTCCTACATGTTATGATCCCCGTAGGATCATCATCAGGGAGTATACACATCAAATAATTATGTATAAAACACTGTGTAAAATTATTCATAACAGTTGGAGTTATATGTTGTACATGGTGTAGTAGAAGCAGAAGTAGAGAGTAGACTGTTCTGTGTAAAACAGATGTAAACAAATACAGTGATATGGAAATGTGATGTTCAAGATCTGTGAGGCACCTTGTGTATATGATGAAGACTAGCACAGTCTTCGTCTTGTGCAGTTGGTTGGCTTTTGTAATATTTGTTATCAGTGCACGGACTGAGTAATATTAAATAGAAACATTATGTTGGTAAGATTATACAGAAATCATAACTAAAAAATAAAACTGTCGTGAACTTCACTAGTACGATAACTGTGGTCCTGTGTGTATAAATACTAATGGTATTTACAGTGATTCTTCAAATCATGGTTCATGTATATGAACAATGCTACAAAATATTGTTCTGAGGGTGTGCCTGTCTATAATCATTCTAATAAATTTGACCTCATATGAAAATTAGTGTTTGTTAATGATAAGTCAGCAAATGTGTGTGAATTATTTTTAAAATGTTAACCATGACTAAGAAGACATTCTGAAACTCATGATGACTAAAGCAGTATGTAGTGAGTCAGAAATAATAGCAAGGCAGCCTATAAGGAGGACTTCCAAGAAGACAAAAAGGAGAGATTTCACAGAACTATAAAATAACAAACCTTGTCAGCCTTCTCTAGGGATGTGTTCTTTAAAAAGTAGCATGTTGGGCAGAACTCATAAAACATACTTGTCTACTGCATATTCTTCCATTCTACAAATCTTTTGTTGTTAATGCTACATAAACACACACACACACACACACAGCATGGTAATTTTATAAGCCTGCCTTTTTTCCCTTAAGAAATAAAATAAAGTGTGAATCAATGTTACATTAACATGCTTTTATTTAGTGCACAGGGGTTGGATGTTTCAGGTCCATTGTCTTGCTAGCCTTACTGAAAATACAGCACATACTTTGTATCTCAGTTGTCATCCTGTATAGTAAATTGTCTTACAATATATACTTCAATCTTCAATTCTTGCTTCTGTCATTAATATAGTCATAAGTGCCCATAGTGTGTGTACAGAATAAATTACTGCATAGTGATTGAACACTCCTTTTGGGCAGTGTGTGAATATTTTGATAATGTGAGGTATCAAACACAACCAATATGCTTCCACTAACATGCCTTTCGTTGATGTAAAAATAGGGAATTTGATTCTCCAGTCTCTATCCAGCAGTGTTAATGCATGCTATGTTAAATTAACTTTCACTGTAAAGCATTTTTCAGCTCATTGTTATGTTTAATGAGGTACGAGTACTATAAATGTTTGCTCAAGAGTTTAAACAAAGCATCACCCATAAATTCTCGATGACATATTTTATTATATGTTTTTCAGTGTGTATATTTTATAAAACTTAATTAAAATGAAATGACAGGTTTGGAAGTTGAAAGATGTGACGGTCAAACAGACTCCTAAATGACTGAGGAAAGCTGACAGAGGTGAGCAGATTCATGTAGCATCAACTGTCTGGACTTATATTCAAGAGGTGCCCAGCTTCAAACCCTGTCAGTTACCAGCTATTTTGACATATTTCTATGGTCCACAGTGTATTCGAGTAAATATTCAGCACTTCTTCAAACAGGCTGAGACTGTCCTTCCAAATTCTTGCGTACTCACCATTCATTATCATCCTTTCATCTCATGCTACAATAACCTCTGCATGTTAAATGGTAGGCCCTATAGTTAACTAGTCCAAGAATAAGTCAGCCTAAAGACATTGTATGCCTAAGAAATCTGTTGATTTTGTTTTGTATGAAATATAGCTTTCCTAAATATACAATTTCAATATGTTTATACTCTTTCACCACAATAAATTTAGCACTTCATGAACTACGTTTGTGGTTTTCTGGAATGTTGAACTGTATAGTCTGATAGATAGATGTTTCAGAGGAACCTGCTGCCACCATATTCAGGGTTAAAGAACTATCCTGATGACAGAGGTATCAAGTTTCTCTGAAACTGAAACCTGTCTACCAAACAACGTGGCATCACATCCCAGAAAACCACAAACTTACTGTCAACTTTTATGAGAACTGGTAGACAGGTACACTATCTTAGAGGAATGTGCTTTCTCCATCTTCAAGGTGAAAACATCTTGTACCTTGAAGTTTGAAGCAGCATTTTCTCAAAAAAATTGGTGCCTGTCAATCAAACTACATAGAAACACATCCTAGAAAACCATAATATTGACTTCTGCGAGAACTATATATCTCATTTCATGAATTGTATTCTTCTATTTTGTCTTCTTTGTTTTTACTGTGTGCTACAAAAGTAATGTAAATTTTTTTTTCATCTTCAGGAAGAAAGGCCAAAACGTATGTTAATATAATGATTGCTGTCTTCTGGAATCTGTTACTGTGTATCTATCCTCACAGTAGAGGCAGCTGGATTCTCTGAAATGTTGGTATGCATCTACTGGTCTACATGGTGTAATAGCCCAGGAGACAGCATTCTTCTCAGTCATCACTGTGAGGATTTGAGATCTCACTTATATAAGTTTATTTCAGTAGGCTTGTGTGACTTTTATTTCAGGCAATGTTCACAGGTGGTCTCAAAGAATGTGAAATGTCACGAGTAAAGTTACAAGGTGTCTGTCCCACTGCAATGGCAAGGATATTACACTTCATGTACACAGGCCAGATAAGAGTGACAGAAGTTACAGTCTGTCAGCTACTGCCAGCAGCCACCATGTTCCAGGTATGTATTGGGTTCTCTGACTTTTCTTTTTAACCCTCTTAGGATGGTTGCCATACATTTACATTTTAATATAGGTTGAGTTCATGGCCAGATACCCCCGAATAGTATGATTTCTATTGCAACCAATATGACCAATTGCCATTTATGTTAAAATATTTTTAACACATGTCTGTGTTGAGTGACATACATGTACACTACTTTTTCCAATGTCAGCCTCTGAAGGCCATACCAGAACATTTTGATTTACTAACTTGTAAGCTGGGCGCTGTACCAATACGTTGTTCATGTTACACATGTTGCATGCCTTGAGCCATACTGGTATGGCATTACATGTTTTTATACATTTCACATTTATATTGTTTTTGGATGTGAAACATGAAGTACTGTTTTTGTAAATATACGTTAGTAGACACAAAAATGAAAAATCCTGACCTTGGCCAGCAGGTACCCAATTGCATTTGTGCAGCTCTCCTGAATGAGTTAATGTGTTCATTTGTGACTGGTCTTTACTTTTACAAACTGAATGCAGTACTGATAAGTAAGCATTTTTGTAATGATGTCAGTACTTGTCTGTAACCACCTACCTTCTCTTAATAAACTGGCTGTCAGTCAGGCTTTCACAGGGCTCAATAAATTTTGATAAGTTGTGCACCCATTCATGGAATTTCATGGCCCAAATTTTCCCCTGAATCCAGAATTAAATTTGGTTTGTATATTTTGGTAGGTAACACAGCAGATATAATGAGTATTCATTTAGTTTAGGTGTGCAATATTGTTACTTGCAGGCAGACTTACAAACGTGGAGAATAAAAACTTCAGTCTTTGAGACCACATGATCTTTAAGATGGAGTCTAGTGATGTATTACTGTATGTGAAATAATTCTGCAGCTAAGAGGGAATTAACTTATGTTTTTATTCTGAATTACAAAACTTACACCATCACCTTACAAACTTAAAGTTAAAATTCTAGCATTCAGCATTCTTCTTTATCAGTTTAATGATCCTTGTGCATTATTTACAGGCATTCATAAGGAATTAACAGATATGCTGAGGTAATGACAAAGTCTATATGAAGTGTAATCTTTGAATTACAGCTGTCTATCACAAACAGTGACTGGCACGTGTAAGTCATTGACACATGTGAAAGCAAGGTATTAACAAAACTGCAGTGTCACTGAACACAGTCCATATCAAACAGAAGATAGCATTACACTAAGAATATTCATGCAGTCCATGAAGCACACTCTGTGTACTGATTGCACACAACTGAAATCAGGTTTTCTGGCAAACACATAAAAGGACTGTCATTTCAATTTCACACTTAAAGGCTTTGAACAGTTTTCCTCTATTCTGTTAGGCCTCTGTGTTTGTATTATGAGAATACTCCAAGTAGCATAGTGATTTTCAAACTTAACGGAAAAGTAATGTGACATAAAAGTGATAAATTTAAGAACTGTATGTGAAATACATCTTCAAAGCTACAAAGCTCACAAAGCCTTTGTGACATTTCATAAATTTTCACTTTAAAGTAAGGGCATCTGCTTTGGAACAAACCAAACATTAGTTTCAAATACTCTTCAGGATGAACTTGAATACACACAACTGTACCTGAAGAGAGCAAGTTTCTCATTTAGTTATGTTCAGAATATAAATAGCATTGGAAGGAGGTAAAGAATGAAGTATGTTGAAACTGCCTTAAGACAGTGTCCTAATAAGATGATCAGCTAACTGTTGTTTAAAATTACCTTAGTCCTGCAGAAGTGGATATTTCATCTGATACAGCAGTACAATAAGATCTTCAAGGTGGTGTGTATTCTTATAATATTTTTGGATCAGAGTCATTCTTGAGAAGCTGATAGGTTCTTAGCTCATCAAGAAATCCCTCATTTAATGGAACCCAGACATTCATTATTGTGTTGACAACAGCCTGCTGCTTGCTCCTAACCTGAGCCAGATTAATCCAGTCCACTCCTTCCCATCCTGTTTGTTTAAGATCCATTTTAATTTTATCCTCACATCTGTGCCTAGGTCTTGCAAGTGGCCTCTTTCCCTCAGGTTTCTCCACCAGAATGCTGTATGCATTTCTCTTCTTCCTCATGCATGATACATGCCCTGCCCATCTCATCCTCCTTGATTTAATCACCCGCATAATATTTGGTGAAGAGTACAAGTCATGAAGGTCTTCATTATGCAGTTTTCTCCAGCCACCTGTTACTTCTAAGTCTTAGGCCCAAATATCTTCCTCAGTACACTATTCTGGAACACCCTCAGCCTGCATTCTTCATGTAATATGAGAAGACCATATAAAACCACTAGCAAAATGATAGTTCTATATGTCTTTATGTTTTAGATAGTAAATGGGAACACAGACTATTATAAACTGAATGATAGCAGGCATTGCCCACATTTAGAGTGCTCCGAATTGCTTCATGCATTTTATTTTAAGTCAATCATCAAAAATGTTCAGTGAAACATATGAAAATACTAGGTGCACAAGTATTTACGAATTTATTTCATAACAAGAACCTTAGTAGAACTGGAGGCATCAGCTAGTGCTAAGGTACTGGGACATTAAAGGAAACTTCTTAACTTCCTATGAACCAGGAAAAATATGGTTGTTAA
The DNA here is from genome assembly GCA_021186555.1 of Reticulitermes speratus. NCBI lineage: Eukaryota > Metazoa > Arthropoda > Insecta > Blattodea > Rhinotermitidae > Reticulitermes > Reticulitermes speratus. The sequence continues at coordinate 28,854,859 of JAJKFL010000003.1, read as the reverse complement.
CATGACTAATGTCATCTACTTACAAAACATGTTCCATAAGTAAGATTCCCTAGCCTGTTAGTTCTGTGTTAACTGAGCATTTTATTTTTTGGTATGAGGTAGCATTTTTAGTAGGGGTAACATGCAACAGATGATGCAAGATTCAGTCAGTCAGTCAGATGCTGTTCAGTGGATAAGTTGATATGCAGTGGCAATGGCACTGGAGACGTGATGCCACAAAGACATTTGTAGTGTGATTTGGATTTTATGGGCAAAACAAGTATCCCCCATCAAAATTCACCAATATTCACCACCAGTTAATAAAGGCATATGTTGATGGTGTAATGAGGGTGCAGCATGTGTGAAAATGGTGCAGATAGTTCAAAAATGTCGAGGGCTACTAGGAAAATGGTGTGGGAAAAGCAGTAACAGACAGAGAGGATTGGCTGAAAGTTCTACTGTGTCAGTCTGGACTCTGTGGCTCAGTTTCCCCTACATTTTCCCAACTTCTAGGCCCACAAGGCAGAGTTATATAACTGCTAACAACTAGTCAAATGCAAAACATGCATTTTCCTACAGATGTTTTCGGCTAAAAATTGGTGCTGCATTGATCTTAAAGTAATGATAGGTCACATTATCTATAACTGAGAAAGAGTTTGTAGCAATATTTGAAATTAATTTGCACTTTGGCCACTTCTATCACAAAATTTCATGTTACCATGATAGCCAGTGGATTACTGACATGATATAAATATCAATGTAGCATTTGGAATAAACTTGTTATCTTTATGTTATTTGTACCGTACATTTTCTTGATTATATAAAACTGTGTTCTGACAAATGTATACTCTTTATTATCTGTTATTTAATACAGTTTATATTAAAAATAGTCCAACATGTTTCGAACTATGTTAGTTCATCTTCAGGGACTCAATTGTTTATTACACCAGCTATAGACGTGTGATACTCATTAAAATATATAAGTTAGTAGATAAAATGTCGCTAACTGTGTTGTTTGTGGTCACTGAAAACAATAATAAAACATTTTTAAGCTAAAATATTTAAGGTATAATCAACATTATTAAAATTATATAATGGTTATGTTTGGTAAAACGGCTGTTGAAGTGTTACACTGTACATATCTATATCTGCTGCTTCGTGTTCACCATTTGTTTGTCAGTGGTGTACTAACCATATGGTGTCCGGACAGGAGTATATATAGGTCAAAGTCATGTGGTAATGTGACGACTCTATAGGTTGTAAACAAAACGGAATATAGGGTTGATTCTCCTGGTGTTTGTTCTGGTACTAGTTTTTTTGTTGTGTGCATATAATTGAATGTAAAATTGTTCTAAGGAGTTTGTTGTGTGCATATAATTGAATGTGAAACTGTTCTAAGGAACATGGTTTCGACTGGATTCACCTGCCTAAGGATAGTGACATATGATGGGCACTTATGAATATGGCAATGAACCTTTGGGTTCCATAAAATTCAAGGAATTTATTGACTAGCTAAGAACCTGTTAACCTCACAAGAAGGACTCTGCTATATGTGATTAGTTGGTCCTTTATATGTCTTAGGATCCAGTAAGTTTTATCAAAACTAAAAGGGCTCGACAGCAAATTGTTTGGAAAATACTGTTACATACAGTTGCTTATGCTTCCCTACCAAAACATATGTACGTATATTCTTTCAATTAATTTAACAAATATTGTTACAGGTCGCTAATGTCATCGACGCATGCTGTGTGTTCCTGGAACGTCAGCTTGACCCCACAAATGCAATTGGTATTGCTAACTTTGCGGAACAGCATGGATGCAAAGATCTCAACCACAAAGCAACTCTGTTTATAGAGCAACATTTTACTCAGGTACATACTCCGTGAATCCACACAGTAATCTAAAATGTCACTGCTAAGCTGGGTCCCCCTCTCATTACGTATGAACAGCTAAATAATCTCACTGCCTTCCATAATTACAGCCCATCTTCCATTTTACTTTATCTATGTGCCTGTAGCATGTATAACTATGGTACAATATAAGGTACACCTACTGAGTCGCGTCCCACAATATGTGTTGACTAATGAATTTCTCACCTTCGGGATTCTGTTGTCTTGAAAATGTATGATCCGGAAATTTCCTGTTTACACACTATAAAGAAATAAGTTAGGGAATGTATGCATAGTGTAACAGTTTTGGTGTGTTGCACTCTGTTTTGTTTAATTGTCTTGAAAACATCAAGACTGAGGGGAAGAGTGCATTGGGCACAGGTTTTGTTTAATTTTTCTCTTCGATTTTTGTTGAAAATATTTTTCACTCCAACAAATATTCAGTGAGGTGTGCTCAAGAACTTCTGATTTCTTTAATCTGTATGATTTGACTAGGAAGTGCCATAAATTAATACTTTAATTATTTAGTTGCCTGTTGCTGTGCCTAGTTTCCTTTAGGACGGTCCCTGACTAGGTCAGGTAAACTTTTCTGATCCCAACTGGAGGTTTCACACCATCACCATGTCTGTATTTGGGATATTATTTCATGACTAATTGACTGACTGCCTGACTAACTAACTAACTCCTTGGAGCATAGTCCACCATGAGAAGCCAGTAGTTACTCATCATTTTATGGAACTTGAAGATTCTGAAGTCCGTGTTCATAAGAACTTTTCACTGATCCCTATTCTGTGCAAGATGAATGTAGTTGACACCCTCCCAGCCTATTTCTTTAAGATGCATTTTAATATTATCTGTCCTTGACTACGTAGGTTTTCTAAATGGTTTCATTCCCTGAAGTCTTTGTACCAGAACTTTGTATGCATCTTTTCTCATTGCGCTATGTATATTACATGCCCCACCCATCTCACCTGCCTTGATTTATTGTCATAGTTCTTGGTGAGGAGTACAAATTATGAAGTGGTGGTGGTGGAAGCGGTAGTCCCTCAGATGTCACATGGAATAGTCTAATTTGTAATTACAGGTATTGTAAAAGTAATTACAAATGTTATCAATTACACTGTACAACAAATTTTGACTTTGTTTCTGCTTTGGAAACAAAATATGTTTCCCTTTATAGATTTTGGGATGCTGAACACTAAAATGGTCACGAAAAGGCTTGATTGGCTAAAGTTTAAAAAAAAATTATCTAACTTAGTTATACATGCCTTACACACTATATTCTTGACATAGTGTATACTGACTGGTTTGCCTTGATTAAATGCGCTGCCCCTTCGCCTGCCATTTGTACGCAAGTCCAGGAGAATCCCTTGTTACTGTCCAGCAATAGTCTGCTAACATCGATGAACTCCACTTGTCCTGGTATCTCTTCTCCATTGCTGTGATATCATGATGAAAACGTTTGCCATACTCATCGTTCAGTGCCTCACAGTTTTCCGGGAAAAAATCCAGGTGAGAGTGCAGAAAATGGTTCTTTAAAGACTTATTGCAACCTCATTCCTCATAGGACAACAACAGGTTTTCAACAAGTTCCTTGTAGTTGTCAGCCTTATTATTTCCAAAAAGTTGGTTTCTAAAAGACAGAAATCATTTCACGCCCTCTTCTCGGTGCCACTGAGAATGTGGTCGGAACTGAGGACCGATGAAAACACCCTCCTTAATTTTTGCAGCACTCATTCCTGGGATTTTCTCAGCGAGATACCTAAACACTGGCCCTGTCTGATCCATTGCCTTAACAAAGTTCTTCGTTAGTCCTAGTTTGATGTGCAGAGGAGGCAGCAAAATGTTGCTGGATTCTACCAGCGGTAGGTGCTGTACATTCTTTGTTCCCGGTTCTAGTAATTGTCGGGAAGGCCAGTCCCTCCTCTTGTGATGGGAAGTCTTTGCCCGACTGTCCCATTCACATAAGAAACAGCAAAAGTTCATGTAGCCCTGCTGCAATCCAAGCAATACAACAACAACTTTCAAGTCTCTACAAAGCTGCCATTGTTATTCCAAAATCTTTGAGCTTTTTGCCATATTTTCAGAGAATGTGCAATCCGCATCTAGCTATGTAATATGATTTTGTCCTGCTTTCCATTGGCAAGACATGAACACATATTCATTCATTTATTCTGTAGTCTGTCTTATGACAGGTCCTTTTCTTTCACAGAAGTCAATAAGCATTTGACCTCTCTAATTCCTCCTTCCCTGTCCATATGGTCCAACAGTGTTGTGATGTGATTTATCTCCCACCACACTGTTCCAATTCCCCCATTATAATCGTATTTGTCATGCCCTTTCATCCTCTTTAAGAATTTCTTCAGTTATATCATACAGCTCTTCCACTTCGTCATCTTCATAGTCCGATGTTGGCATGTACACTTGCACTATCAAAATACTTACCAGTTCTGCCTTCAATGTAACACCAATGATTCTGTCACTACACACACTCTTCTTAACAACACTTTTCACTATGCTTTTATGCACTACTATTGCTACACCTCTTTCAGCCCTGTCACCCCCGGAATAATACACTGTATAATCACCACTAATTATTTCACCTTGACCCTTCCACCACACTTCACTAACACCTAGCACAGACACTGCGTTCTTCTGCATCTCCTTCTTCAAATTTTCGAGTTTTCCTCCTTGATTCAAGATCCTTATATTCCAAATCCTATCTTGAAGCTGTGATGTTCCTTCTGCTTCTTCTGCTTCTGTTTGTAGTCCTCACCGTAACTCCTACCACGTGGTGTCTCCTCTACAAACACGACCCCCCTCCCCCCCGCATGCGCACAATCCTACGCTCACAACCAGGACCCAAGCACAGTAAACAGATTAATATTAGACACATGCAGCCAAATGGTGTAGCATGCAAGGAATAATATGCAACAACAGAACACAGGTATGTCTCAACATAAAACAAACACTCCCTTAAAAACTAATAGATACCTATTTCGGTAATATGATACTGATAATTGTAAATATTTCCACAGAAATCTGCACATTTCCACGATTCTGCATACAAGACCAACTGCCAGTAATTTTTAAATATAACAAAGAACATGTAAAAATTTTTATAATTTTTATAATTCTTATAATTTTATTTCTGTATTCTACATATTCCCTAGAAGTTTAAAGTTGAACTCATTGGGAACTACAATTTTATTGAAATAGTGTTTTACTCTAAGAGGATGTACAAACTTTTATAATTGATGTATAGTCTATTGTAAAGTCTTTGACCCCCTGAGGATGGCCGGTAACCGGCCGAAACATATGTAGGGGTGTATGATATTATTGTAAGAATATAGTGCATGTGTTGGTAAAGTGAAGCTTATGATTAAAAAATGGATAGTTTTTGAATACTATAGTCCCATAATATGAAAAGTAACTAATATTTTCAGAAATGCTAATCTACGCATCACATATCAAGTTAGTAATACATCACATAACTTACTAAAAAACACACAAAATAAATCTTGACATGTACACAAATAGTGGCATATACAGTATAAGATGCAATACATGCAATAAGCAATATGTTGGTCAAACCAGACGCAGCCTGAAAACACGTTTCATAGAACACCATAGATATATAAAAAGTAATGAACCTAAATCAGCCTATGCATTACACATATTGAATAACAAACATGAATATGGCCCTTTACAGTCCACCATGGAATTAATAAAAAGTTGTAAAAAAAAAAGGATGGCACATGAATATATTAGAGAATCTTTATATACAAATATACTATCAAAAACGAACAAAATCCAGGACAGGAAAACCCCCCATTCAAGTTCATTACCCCTACCACTCACAACACGCATGCAGTCAACTCTATGCAGTCACCCACAATACAACCATTGCATAACCAGTCAGTACAAATCACAACACAGGACATGTAACAACATAATACAGGTATGTCATTCAAATTATAGCCCCTTTCTCTATATATATTCTTTATGATACCGTGCTTGATATAAAATACTACGATGTTGATATCCACTCATATATTTTTACAGGATATGCTCAACTTTACTTGGATATTCCGTACACTAAAAACAGGACTGCCATGAATTTCAAACCAACATATATGAATGTAATCTTAAAAACTTTTTAAACTTTTAACTTTTTATATATATATATATATATATATATATACATATAGCAAAAATACGCAACTATTCCCAGGATTTTATATGCTTAAATACTGATATTATGTGTGACATAAGAGACGTTATTTGATGAATTAATGGATGTGTAGTACATGTAAAATTTGGTACCCCTGATGATGGCTTATTAAAACCAAAACATATGTAGGGGCAGTTGACTCTGTGTATGAAAATACAGTGCATACATTGGTTTTAATCTTGTGAATTGTTATCATGATGCACGGTGAATATAATGTAAAAAATGAAATGTAAATATCATGTGTGTCATGTTGTTTGACGTTCTTCAAAGAATTACCTTAACAAATGTTGCTTGTAGGTGTGGTGTCACATCCACCCTACAAAATTGCATGACCACCAGATTGATATTACTGATAATAGGAAATTAAGCACGAAAAATGTGGGGTGCCCTGTAGTGGCATGATGTTCATATCTAATATCATCAAAATGTATAATTTGGGTGAAATTTATTCAGGGTGGTCAGACACAACAAATACACACATGAACATCATAACATCATAAGCTTACTTTTTCTTTATAAAGTAAAGTATTCAATCAAATGACATGTGTCAATTCACAGATCTGTCTGGAGGAGGAGTTCTTGCAATTAACAGGAATCCAGTTGGTGGCTCTTATCAAAAAGGACGAGTTGAATGTGCAGGAGGAACGTGATGTGTATAACGCTGTACTGAAATGGGTTAAATATGATGAGGAGAAGAGGTACCCTAAAATGGAACATATCCTACATGCAGTGCGGTGCCAATATCTCACACCAAATTTTCTTCGTGACCAAATGAAGAACTGTGATGTACTCAAGAAATTACCTGCCTGTAGGGAGTACCTAGCTCAAATATTTAAGGTAATACAGCGGTTTATCATTACATATTACGCTCCATTCTGTATAACCAGTGTTTCCTTAGTCTCTCAAAGCAAATACTATGGTGGTTTGTTGTTATAGTTGCTAAATATCTAATTCATTTCCTGTCATCTCTGATAATTGTCCATTGTATCATCACCTGAGGGCCAGCGTATAAGAAGGCAGGAATTAGCAGAGTACCATTAATCATCAGTTTATATGAATGGGTGGTAAACATTGTAGCAGAAGTATTTTTGTTTTACTCCAGGAACTAAGGCTTAGAGAACGACCACATTTTTTTAGAACTGAACTTCTGTACCTAAGCACAGAACATGGGGGGAGAGGGTAGAAGAAGAAAATCATGCATTATGTGCTTGTGCATAATACCAGAAACACAAGCTTCATGAACAAACACACTTTGCATAGAATCATATTCCATTTACTGTCTGTTATGTTTTACTCTTTGAGAGATATGTAGAAGTGCATATTTTCTAAACCCTATCATGCTTGTAGAGGATATTTCAATAGCAAGTTTGTAATTCAGTGCATAATGTAATAAGATGAAAAAGGTCATGCATTCTTCTTACTTGCATGCATAAAAACTCGGGCTGATCCGGGAATGGTTTATGTATGACAGAATTAAACCTTTGAAGACTGGCATTAATTTCACATTATGTATAAAAATTGAGTTCCTGTTTTGTAGAAAACAAACTGTCTTCATTATAAAGGCAGGTCAGTTCATGCTGTTTAGAGAAATAATGGCTAGTTGTTCAAAAAATTGCATGAAACATGTGAGTGAATTTTAGGGGCAGAATGCGGAGTTGAAATGTTACAGCAAGTGGTACACTGGGCTGTAGATGGTTATTGTTAGCATGAAGATAAGTGAAAGAAATGAACAGCAGTGTTGCCACATAACAGCATGCAGTCATGCTGCACTATATCTCAGGTGGTTAATCACTGACCCCTGACCATGGAAGCCCAGGTTTGATCCCAGGCTTGTCTGTATGGAATTTGTAGTGGAAAAAGTGGCACTGGGACAGGTTTTTCTCTGAGTACTTCGTTTTCCCCTGTTTTTATCATTTTGCCAGTGTTCTTTACTCATATTTAATTACTCCACCATTGACAGTATAGTCTTAGCAACGATAATTTTATAATTCATTTTAGCCATGTACGCTAATTTTATCAAATGATACAGCCAACAAGGTACACATTCATGAATCACAAATACATTTATTATTTAACGTCTCCTACATGTTTCAGCCTTCTTGGCCATGTTCAGCAATACCATTTAATACCACAAGAAGGGTATAAAGACTATTATAGATTTGATTACAATGAAAGAAGTTAAAGAAGTAAATATAATTATTATATCCTGTTAATTCGTAAATTTGTTATGTTGTTTGTATCTTTTGGTAATCTTAGCAGTCGAGAGTGTTGTCAAATACAATACTTCCTCTGACACAACATGTAATCTGCATGCTGTAACCTCAGTTACAGAACTTTATTCACATTCATTCCATTCCGTATAATCATTTTTTTGTGTAGAAAATAAGTACATACTATGATATTTGAAGTACAGTGGAACCTCGTTGCGTCGTTCCCGTTACCTTCGTTTTCCCTCATATATTGTCTGCCTTATTTGGTCTCGGAACTAGCCCCATATTAATAACACTATTTTTCCCCGCCTCCATCGGCCCTCGAACTGTCATTTTATCGCATCGATCACTGAAAAATCACGGTCCTGACGCAACATTTTCCCACATGGATAGTTTTTTTTTAAATTTGAAACGACGATTTAGTGCGCTGCGCGCGCATGTATTGCTGTCTTAGTGCCGTCTGGATTGCCTGCTACGTGTTGAACCAAATACCAGAATGAGAAAATTGCCTTAATTTCTATCATTTTGGTTTTCCGCGAGATTGAGATGCATGTATATTCTTATACAACATCTTCGAAAGACTCGGGAAAGTTACTGTTTTACTTTGTTTTAACAGTGATGGAAGTGACAAGTGCCGATTTTTATCGGAAAGTCTCCGAAACCGCGATGTTTCAAGAGTATAAAAAAATTACCCACCAAATACCACGCGAACAATAAAGCGTGGATGAACACAGACATTTTTTCTTCATTTCTGCGTTCATTAGACGCAAGTATGGATGCGCAAAAGAGGAACATTCTCCTCTTTGTGGACAATTGTGCCGCACATCCAAAGTATACTCGTACATCGTTTCTAAGAAATGTAAAAGTCATACGGTACCCGGCAAATTGTACAAGTGTGCTCCAGCCCCTTGATTTAGGGGTAATAAAGTGTTATAAGCAGCTTTAATGAAACCGCCTCGTGCAAACAGCTGTTTGCTTAATGGATGCAGGCAAAAATACGAAAAATAAGATAAACGTGTTGGAAGCTTTGCACTACACTGTTGCAGCCTTGCAACAAGTAACCCAGCAGACAATCGAAAATTGTTTTCGGAAAGCTGGTTACGTGCACGGACAGTCTTCAGGCGATAGTGACGTCGTATTGACCAACGATGACGACGATTTCCGCCAAGACTGGGAAAAGTTCACTGGCATGAACAAAGATAAATTCGAGGACTACGTCTCTGTGGACAGTCACGTGGCAACCTGTGGTGTAGAAACAGTGCAGGAGCTGTGCGTGAGCCTCGTGGCGTCCGGGAGTGTGGAGGGGGAAGGAGGAGAAGAAGATGGCGAACCCGAAGTTGTGCCGAACTTTGCTGAGACGCATGAAGCGCTGTTGAAAGTAAAATATTTCTTTTATGCGCACAGCACGCGTGACAGTGATCGTGAAAGTGTTCTAGGCCTTGAAAAATCGTACTTTGATTGAGGAGTAAAGTTTGCACAAAACAAACGTCAATGAAAGATTTTCTCAGCAAGAAGTAATAATAATCATTAAATTGTTCTTATCTATAATTTTTAGTGGTTTCCCGGTACTGTTGTTTTCCCATATATATCGTTTTTGTTTTCCACCACCCTGAAAAACGATGCATCGAGGTTTTACTCTATTTTGTTCTGAGGAACTAAAAACACATCAAGAATCAACTTATGAAAATGTGGACTCAATCTCATGTTTCAGAAGTTGCTGTAGGTCTATAAGCATCATTGTTTCTCTCTACACAGGATCTGACCCTGCACAAGAAACCATGTGTGAAGGAACGTACACCCAATACTCCAAGAATAATTTACATAGCTGGAGGTTATCTCAGAAATTCACTAGATCTCGTTGAAGGCTATAATGCAGATGATCGTACATGGTCACAGCTTGCTAAGTTAACTGTACCTAGATCTGGGCTAGGAGGAGCATTTCTAAAGGTAACTGTAATGTATTTCTTTTGCCACTTATACTTATGTATATATGTATGTCATTTAAGCCTTTTTAATTTTTCCTCAGGGCATGTTTTATGCTGTAGGGGGGCGTAACAACTCTCCTGGGAGTAGTTATGATTCAGACTGGGTGGATCGGTATAATCCAGTAATAGACCAGTGGCGTCCTTGTAGTCCCATGTCAGTTCCTCGTAACAGGGTGGGAGTGGCTGTCATGGATGGTCTCTTATATGCAGTTGGAGGATCAGCAGGCAGCGAATACCACAGCAGTGTGGAGAGGTGAGCAGTTCAGATTATTTAAAATACCAAAAGTAATGTTCTTATTTGGTTTCTAATGGTTCTGTGTTTCTGAGTAAACAGGTAGGACTCGGTTTCCACCACTTCAATTTACGCCTTTTTCACTTTTGCGTCTCTCACAGATCATGATTGGAGGGGGTGATGAGTCATGACTCTGCCCAACTTCCTAGGCACAGATGGTCGCGACATTGTAACTTAAACTTACACCAAACACAACCTCACTTTTACAACCCATGGATCAAGGAGCAATATCCACCTTCAAGGCGTATTACTTATGGACAACACTCAAGGGACTTTCTGAGGCTATTCAAGTGTCTGATAATGTCATGTTGAGAGACTACTGGAAGTCATACGACATCATGAAAGGGATCTCCAACATTTCAGCGGCATGGAGTGAAGTGTCAAAATCATGTATGAATGGTGTCTGGTGTAAGCTTTGGCCTGACTGCATTCTGGATTCGCAAGAGCACGACACTACCCTTGCATCAATAACAGAGAATGTGACAGAGATAGCAAAGGAAATAGGACTAGATGATGTAGAAGTTGGTGACATAAATGAGCTCCTTGAGAGTCATGGTGAAGAGCTTTCAACGGAAAATTTAGAAGATCTAGCTGAACAACTGTCCAAAGAAGACACAGAGGAAAGTGAAGCTGACTCTGCCATGCCAGTTAGGACACTAACAGTGAAATCAATGCAAGAGGCTATTGCTCTTATTAATAAGGGATGTGAGATCTTCTGTAGCAACGACCCCAACTGGGAGTGGAGCTCAACCGTTAAGAGAGGAATTGAGACGGTTCTGCAGCCATGCTATAACTTATTATCAGAAAAGACGAAAACCAAACAGACATCTATTCTATCATTTTTAAAGCAGTAAATTTTCTTTCTTTTTCTTAAACATTATACAATTTTCAATATGTAAATTTCATAAAATAAAACATTTTTCAAGTATTTTGTGTTGATTACTGAAAATCTTGGAACGCAACCTAATGTATTTACATATGTTCCCATTATATTTTTGCTTCAATTTACGCCGCTTCATTTTATGCCGGAAATCTCAGGAACCTAACCCCGGCGTAAATCGAGTCCTACCTGTAGTTGTAAAGTGTCGTCTTGGAAATGCTGACTGTTCCATTGGTCATGAAACTTAAATTAAGCAGTAAGAAGAGGGACTTGTTTATATTCAGCTGGAAGAGACACAAGTGGCATTTTAGAAACTTCTGCAACACTTATCAATTAACAGTCATATGAGATACAGTAATTGAGACCAACTCTTACACAAAATAATTCAGAAAGTTAACAATGTGGCATGTGTTCAAACAGAAATCATCCTTATGGCTTTAGAAACTTGTGTCAGTGGATGAACAGTATGCTGTGCATGAGGTGTTTATATCCTGATAGGGACGTGAGGCCCGATACTATACCATGCTCTATTACTAACATAATGTAAATCATGTCCTCATGTTTTACAGATATTTAGGACTTCACTATAAACTTTCATTAAAATTGTTGAAGTTCATTTCAGTCCAAGCATGCATGTTTTGTGGATATAACTGTTTGCCTGCTCCATTTACTCACTAGTGTTTGGTGGTATTAGTCCACATCCATTCCCAGGTCTTTACATTTTACATGGATGGTATGTGAAATATGTGCACTGATTTACAAAAATCACAGTATCTTGAAATTTTCAAATTGTTTCACTATGAAACCTGTGTGACGTATAAGTATGTGCAATGCATATTCTCTGCACTTTACATTCCTTTGTTGGCAGTGAGTCAGAAAGTAGCCAACATGACACAATGGAAGGCCAACCTTTGAGATTTTAGGTTGACACATCAACTGGTGGTACTGGAGGAGTGTAGTGCCTCTGTCTTCAGGGTCAGACACTCTGCTTTGACTGTTTGACCCTGAAGATGAAGATGAATGTAACATCCCAGAAAACTTGAATCTTTGAAGGTCACACTGTTTGCATTTGTCGCTGCTTGAAACCCAGATGGGGGTTTTTCTTCTCTTATTGGTGCACTCAGCACAAGTTCTTACATGCTCAGTGATTTTTGACACTGTATTACACCACAGACTGCTTTCTCCCTACTCTTTTGCATGAGAAACAGTGTTTCTTTTTTTATCAGTGCATGCAGCACAAGTTTCTGTGTGCCCAGTGAATGCTGAACCTGTATCAAGTAGGAAACTTTCTCCCTCCTTCTCTTGAATGACAAATAGTTTCCAGTCAACTACTCCATTAGGTTCATTCTATGCATATGCCTGCAGGTTTGTTGACTTGATTGCAGAGAATAAGACTTTTCAATGTTGCTGCATTCAAAATGGTATGGATAACATATTTTCACCACCTTGTAGATGTTCACACAGTTGTGTAATATTTTTTCATTAAACCAGCCAATATGATAACTGCTATACCCACTGTATATTTTACAATAGCTTCTGAGCACACAATGTCAGTTTATTGTTTTAATTGACACATCACATTGTAGAGCGTTAGTACTCAATAAATAAATGTTTAAATATTACAGTCGGCATGGCAGTATTTAGTAGTTCAGATATTTCTGTTTGGGCTGCACCTTTCAGCTCTTTAGTGAGCCATCTTTAGGCTACTATGAATGTATGTACAAGCATATTTCATGGTGTTCCTCATCCTCCGCTGCCCTCACCACCGCCATCACCTTCTTCTCCTGCTCCTCCTCATCATCATCCTCTTCCACCTGTTGTTGCTGTTCTTGCTGCTGCTGCTACTACTACTACTACTACTACTAATAATAATAATAATAAATTGATTGTTACTTGTGTTGTAGAGCCAGCACAGTAATAAACACCTGTTTCATCATCATTCAAAGGATATGAAAGAACAGCCTATAAATTCTGTGTTAATTTTCAGTTGATTGCCATAACAGCAAAGGACTGGGGATAGACATAACATTTTGAATGAATGATTGTTGTTTTCTCTGTTAATTAGTACAAATGTGGCAGTGCTGTCAAACCTGGAAGTCATGTCTGACGAATTAAAATGTTTTGAATCTTTACTATTGGAAATTATACACAGAAATGGATTAAGGATTACCATAACTATTACTTATAGTTTCTGGTCGGTTGACCGTGAAGATTGAAGTATCAGAAGGAGAACAGGTTTTGTAAACTGTTCTCAGAAATAACACAAGCAATTTATTTTCACATACTGATTCAAGGTTTGACCCAGAAGAAGATCGGTGGACAAGTGTAAAACCAATGCACACAAAACGTCTTGGAGTTGGGGTAGCAGTTGTGAACAGGTTACTGTATGCAATTGGTGGTTATGATGGCAATGAGAGACTAGGCTCAGGAGAATGTTACCACCCAGAAAACAATGCCTGGACAATGATAGCACCCATGACAACACAGAGAAGTGGAGCAGGTAATTTTAATATCATGTCATATCAAGATGCACACCCACACACATGCACATATACATACATACACTTTACCCCTGCAGGTGAGTAGCTGTTCTTCTGAAACACAGATGTCCATCTACCAGACTATAGATCAATGTCATAACACAGAATATCACAATATGAATCTTCACACTATGGAAACTTCTATTCTAACATTTCATAATTTTGTTTTCTCACACTGGACTGTAGTTTAGTGTGTATCTGATGTGCTCTACTATGCCTCATAGTTAGTCACTGGCACTATACACCATCCAGGTGCAGATTCAATCCTAGGGTAGTCCATTTGGCATTTGTGGGGTACAAAGTGGCACTGGAGCTGGTTTTTCACCGAACATTTTAGGCTCCCCTGTGAGTTGTTATTACACAAATTCTCCATACCCATCTGTGATAAGGAGATGATACACAAGGCCCATTTTAGGCTGCAGTACCAAGGAACTTTATCTTACCCCATCCCAGGAACTTGAATAAAACAATTATGTTATACAAATAAGTAATCAGACCACTATTTTTTTGCACCAGCTGGCAACACTGCTGAGTTGATGTGGGTTTGATCATGTATCAGGATCAGCAGTTTTATGTCAACTAGTTCTTGGGATTAAGTTTGTGGTTGCAGTGTTTTGTCTTTCTAAACCATGGATGGTAGAACAGATATCAGAATCAGTTTTTAGTTAAAATGGGAAAAGATGTCAGTAACATGTACAGAATGTTGTCGCAATTCATGGGAGGAAAAATTATCAGAACACACAACTTGAAGTTAATGGAGTGATATCAGTTGTCTGTTCTGAAAATAGCAGAAGAATTGAATGTGAATAGAGTCACTTTCTTAAACCAAAGAAGACCATTTATGTAAAAATGACGCTGAAAATTTTCAATGATGAGGAAAATAAGATGCCACACCTGAGATTATGCAACCAGGATCCATCAAAGAACCTGACATTTTTTTAAAGATACTGATTGGTGTTGAGACTAGGGCCTTCAACTATGAACAGACAACAAAATGATGACATTTTGAATACAAACATCCAGAGTCTCCAAGATAAAAAGAAAGTTATAAGGTCAAAACTATGCTCAAGTGCTTTGCTGCTGAATTATCCATTACAGATTTATTCATCCACGACACTGAACCAAGCAGTTTACCTTCAAATTTTGGCATGTCTGCAACAGTATGTTAATGGAAGAGGACCTAACTCTGGCCAAGCAAGTGCATTTGACATCACGATTATGTATGTGGTTTCCCACACAACACCCTTGATAAAACAGTGTTTGGCTGAGAACAAATATCAGTGTTACAACTCCAATGTACTCTCCTCATTTGGCCACAAGGAACTTTCATGGTTCTAGAACTTAAATGTCTTTGAAAGGGTCTCAATTTGAATTAGGTGAAAATACTCAGATCAGTGTGATACGAATATTGAACATACTTTCACAAATGAGTTCTAGCAATGATTATTTATTTATTCAGTCCATCCAGTCATACACATGACACCACCGGACACGTCAAATTCAGTATACATATAAAACATTCATCAATTTCAGTCACAAAATTATTGAAAACATTGTGAATTAGAATATAACACAAATGTTTCCAGGAATGACTGGCTTTAGAAGGCACTTTAAAGGCAACAGTGCTCACAAAAGGCTAATGAGTTATTTTTGTAGGACCAATCCGTTTATTTGTCAGACCTTGTATGCGTTCATCTTACCATTGCCTGCCTCACTAAATGTAACAGTGTCATATATCAGCTGGTCTCATGTTGTCTGTCTAGTGGTGATGTGTGTGTTTTTAGAAGCAGCTAATGCTGGTTTTATACAGTGTACATCATGCACACCTGCTTAGAAGCTAAGGATAATAAATTGGTTTGTACATGTTTAAACATATCAAAACTAAAAATCCTGCGAAAATACATGTTAGGGCATAAGCGAGCCTGCCAAAGCTACAGACATTTTGAGAATTTCCGTTTGTATTGAGGAAGTAATATCTCTGCAATAAATTTCACAGGTAAGTTACATACTGTCACTTTTTCACATAAAATTAAATCTACCACATGAAGATTGGAGTAGCTTGTTTCAAAATGTGGTTTTGTATTTGAATGGCCATGTCCTTAACTTGTGGTCTGTAAATACATATTTTTGCACAATGCTGTATTTATATGCTGATACCAGCATTTCTGTCAAACACAACCTTTTAATTGAGGGTAATCTTCTAAGACTACACAGTTACTCTCACTCCATGTTTCTGCGCGTAGTGCTGTCGCAGGCATAGCACATACAACTGCTGATACTGCAAAGCATTTGTTCTAACATAAAATAAGTAATAATATATGGAAACTAGTAGTTAAGTAGGTGTTCATAAAGTTATTAGAACTGATAAAGCTCTTCATTGCAGGTGGCTGTCACTTATAGTTACAGTACAAGTTACAATGTTTCTTATACACTCACATTTGAACAAACTTTCTATTATGTGAAGGTACCACTAGTTCTTTGTTGTTCAGTTCCTTATGTTTTGCTGTGAAGCTTTTTGTGTAGGTACATCAGTGTACATTTTTCTTGTATAGTTGTGGGGGTACTGGTACAATATTAATTATTTTCTTACTTCTGCCCATATATTCTCTTATTGTGTGTATCAGTGGTCAGAGAAGGCAGGTACAGGGTGTAATAATACTGTTCTGGTTTGCATAGTACCACTACATTGACAAGTGTACAACCAAGGCAGAAATATAACAAATCAAAACATCTTCACGTAATTTTAATACTTAATGACACCATGGACATTGTGATACTGAGTAAAACATGAGAACTCGTAGGTATAAGTGATAAAGCCTTAGGACAAAAAACTTTTATCAGGTTTAATACTTTTACAAACACCTTTATAAAATAATAGTTCTTAATGATTCAATTCTTACATATTTTTAAACATGTGCTGAAACATGTAGCGATATGAAGTGTAGAGTCTAATGAGAATAGTACATACAATTAACCCTTGGATTACACACTGGGTACAAAATGCGCTAAGCACAGTAGGAATTGTAAGTATTTTGCCCCCTAATTCAAGGGTTAAAGGTTGTATTTGACAGAAGCCCTGATACTAATTGTAGTCTGTAATGTGTGTGGGCAACCAGCATTGTTACACTGTATCCTGGAATGCTGTTGCTGTACAACCAGTAGCCTTTTTTTTGGGGGGGGGGGGGGGGTAGATGTTGGCTAAGCCAAAGCAGTGCTGTAACAACAAAAGAAGTTAGGATCAACTCATGTTATTTTACAGGTATGGCAGCACTGAACCAGTATATTTATGTAGTTGGAGGTTATGATGGAGAGAGACAACTAAGTACAGTAGAGCGGTACGATACAGAGAGGGATAGTTGGGACTTTGTGTCTAGTATACGCATAGCACGCAGTGCACTCAGCCTGACTGTACTGGATGGAAAACTTTATGCTATGGGTAAGGTATCATTATTATTGTAATAAAGTACTAGTGATTTCATGCCAGAACAAAAAAGTACTGTTCAGGAAGTCAGTATTTCTTTGAAGATTCAAATCTTCTGCAGTGTCACATGGTGACAACTGATAGTTACCATTGTTTTGGAGGATTAGTGCCTGCAGCTTCAGGCTTATACAGTGCCATGGACTTTTGTGAGAACCCCGCATCTCACACAATATTTCTTTCATGATTGTTTCACAGTAAGGAAATGGTAACTACCAAAAACTGTACTTGAAATCACTGTTTCTTACCCATGTCTTAATTCATGATAGTGTGCAAAATCTTATTTTATTACGTGTTTTACCACAGCTCCAATGTGTTATAGATCTCTACACACTTTGCACTTGTGCATAATTTTCTATTGTGAATTTTCAGTGTGGGTGGATATTAATTCAGTGTGATTTTCATATCGTATAAAGGTGTTAATCCTGAGACGTAACAGATTTTAGGTTTCCATGGTTGTTCATATTTAGGTAGTGGTACTTGGGCTATGATGCCTTTTAGTCTTCTTCTAGGTGATGAAAGCATTCCACAGGAACCTGTTGCCTCCATCTGCAGTGTATAATTGAGTCAAGTTCAGATATGGATGCTATATATAGGAAAAGTGGCCAGTTGGAACAGGGAAAAGGAGAGGTCCTAAAAGCAGCGACTTGCAAGGAAGGCCCTGAAATGTGCAACTTGCAGGAAGGGCCCTTAAAGAGACACCTTTCAGGGAAGGTCTTTATTATAAAGACCTTCCCTGAAAGATGCCTCTTTAAGGCCCCTTCCTGCAAGTTGGTAAAGGGTGACTCAGTAGAAGAGAGGCTTCTGTTGTTCCTTTGGCATGTACATTTGTGGTATTTTGGAGGTCTCATCATCCCTCTTCAATTTGTTGGGATGGAGTTCAGTTTGCATTGCTTCTGTGATGTGTGATACATGCATCTGGACATCTTGGTCTGAACACAGGTGGTCTGTGCGTGGAGGCTATGCTCAGGTGTGTAATGTGTTCTGTTACACCTGCCTTATGTGTGTGATAGAGGTGGGAGTACCACTGGTGCTGTCTCTGATCTCACTGGAACATCTGGCTTGTCCATTGTGTACTTTCTAACTCTCACAGGGGATGCTGTGTATGCCTGGATGAACTGAAGGATGCTGCAATTTTGACATGCTTGCACAGTAACCTGCTGATGTGTTTCGAGGTGGTGCCAACATATGGTAAGGGAAGCTGCCGAAGTCAGATTTTGGCTATGTCACGAAACCCTCTCATGTGGATCGAGTGTGGAGAATCTGCTGGTTGCTACAGGCATTTTGTTAGAATATACTGTTGAGAAATTCCGAGTTTTGTGTGAAGACATTGGCCCTGTATGCCAAGGTGGGGAGCACAGACTATTGGCCAGATGGTGGTGTAACCTGACACCTGTGGGTTGCCAAGTTTAGTGCTCATTCTTCAATGACCTGCATGGAGAAGTTGGCATCTATGACTGATAGGGGCAAACTCATGGCTACTCCGTGTGTTCATAGAACTGGGTAGAGTGACTATGATTCTGCCCATACAGTGTGACCTGTGGTTGCCAGCTTCTTCATAAGATGATTTAAGGAAGGAGCACTCATCAGAGCAACTGACAACCCACTCTGACAGTTTCTGTACATTGAGAACCACTAATAATATGACCCCATGGACCAAAAAAATTTAACTTCTTTCCCACCTCAGCAGCATATAACATTAACATCTGTTTCACCATGGAGGTGGAGATGTGATCCTGAATATTATGTATACAAGAGGCTGACCCAACAGCTGCATATTTTATAGAGTATACACTAAACTTACCAGCACCACCCTTTATCTGAATGCAAGGCTGCACCATCATCTGGTGAACAAACAGACCATGTGTTCCACCTATGCTCACAGTCAAAGCTATCTGTGACCACATCAGTCTTCACACAGAATCAGCTTTTTTTTTGTGCTACATTCAGTCACAATGGCTGCAGCAACCAGCAGATTCCTAGGCTTCCAACCTGTATAAGAGGGCCATACCATATAGACAGGATAATTCAGTTTTAGTGGACCATTTTACCTTATGTTTGCATCATCTTTAATCACATCAGCAGGGTGCTCCCCAAGACTGATATTCTGCAGAAAGCACCAGGCATATACAGCATCCCATGTAAATATGCCCTTCCTCTACTTGTGACCCATATAGTGAATGGCCTTCCTTGAAAGTTTCACTTTTTAAGGTCTTTCTTGTAATTTGCCACTTTTAGGGCTTCTGTTTCTTGCACACATTTCCCACCCTTCATGTATAAGTTCTCTGCATCTTGGCATGCTTCTGTACCAAAGGTAGAGGCAGCAGATATCCTGAAACACTGGTAACCATCTAAAAGACTGTGTGGGGTAATACCCAGTAGACAATAATCTAAACATGTTTAGATGTCCTGGAAATAATTAACTTTTTAGATTGTAATTTGTATAATGTAGGATTGTGAAGACAACAGTTTACCAGTCCTCAGACTGTCCACTGCTGTTTTACCAGTCTGTGAACTTAGAAAGTGTTGAGAAACATAGGCTGCAGTAACTGAAATGTATGACTGATTTTGTGTCTGATGACATAACCACATTTTACAAAAATTTTATACCAGAATGAACATAAGGATATCACGTGCTTTATACAAAAACTTTTCACCAAGGTAATGTTTGTGTATGACTTTCAAAAATCACATGGGCCAGTGTGTAAGAATATGCAAGAAGTAATGTTTTTTTTTTTTTTCACCTAGGAGGTTATGACGGACAGACATTCCTGAACATTGTGGAGGTGTATGACCCAGAACGTGATGTATGGGAAGAGGGTCAACCCCTCACAAGTGGACGCTCAGGACATGCATCTGCAGTATCATATCATCAGTGTGTGATTCACTGTGAACAACATGATCATTCAATGACAATGGATACACCTTCACCAAGGGGAAGGTCTAGACAAGGCAATGAAAGAATGAAGACATGATGAAGGTGAAAATGTACCCACAATTAATGCTACTGAAACAGTGAATGAAAGTGTATGAGGAGATGCTCGAAGATTCCATTCATGACTAAAACATTGCCTGATTTGAAGACTGTATGTTTTGTTTTATTGTGTATTAAGATTACGCACATGACTGTTACCAAGGTGAGTGCTCCAAATATGGAGATCAGCATTCCTCACTCCATTGCAGTGGAAGTCCTTCCTTTACAGTAGTTACTGTAATCATTTAAATGTCTGTTGTATTTATTGTTTTGAATTTCCATAGTAAAGTAGAAAACATCTCTTCAGTATATTTTTGACATTTTTAAAAATTTAATAATATGTATATATATGTTTATGTCCACAGTAGAGATTATTTATAACATTGACACATGTGAACTCTTCAGTCAATGTTTGGAAAACTTGGAGACTGTGGTTGTAATGAGACAAACTTATTTGTTGCAGTAGCTTGTTCATAATGTATATATAATTTATTTTTAGAATACACTTTCCTTATCTTTTCTAATCCATAGCAAATGAATACAATTGGATATTAGTTGTAGTTGCATTTTTTGCTTTAGAAGGGAAACTTTACATATTAGCTGTTCTCAAAAGTGCCAAATATTGTCATGTAACTGAGGCTGTGGTCCAGTACACATAAGTAAAAATGACTACTCAGTTCAAAAATTGACAAATCCACATTAGTCAGTGCAATAGGATTTGGTTTATATATATCTAACATGATATAGTTAGTACTGAACTTTGTCCTGTTCATATAAGCCAATGCCTAATTTAATAACTTGTTGCATGCTACCACAGCAGATTCAGAACATATGGTTGTATTACTCAGTTCAATCCTGACCATTCAGCATAATCTCAGGCAGCTTATATTTCTTTACATTGCTCATAAGTCTAGTATTATTTTGTAGGAAAGCCTGAAACTCAAATTTTATTGGATGTGGTCATCACACTTTGTCAAGTACCTTTTGTTAATACATTGCAAAATTGACTGTATGAACCATGGCTTATTTAATTTATTAATTGATTTTGGAAGGTTGCAATAAGTTGTATTTCTTGTATTGTGAATTCACAGTGTTTCTGAAGTATATTTTTTTGGATTCTGGGCTGTCAAGAGTCTGAGTTAAGCCATGTGAGTGGCCCAGAGGAATTGTGACATGTGCAGGACTTGTTTTTGTGCTGTGCTCATGATGTGATCTGTTTAAACACTGGCTGAACAGTATGTTGTAGGAGATCATTGATAAAATATAAATATTTATCATTATGTAACAGCAGTTTTTCATACATTCCTCGCTTATATGGACCTTGGAAAATCACGTGGCTGTTGCTCCACAGCAGAGCATCTCTTTATTGTTAGACCTTTTGACTCTGCTTATTACCCTTAGGCCACATAGAGGAAAGAAGTCCTTATTTCCAAAAAATGTTAGCATGCTCATAAGGTAAGGCAATAGAATTTGAAGTCTGTAAAATGGTGCAATGGTTTATGTAGGCTTGGAGATGGGCTTGCTGATCAAAGTTTCAACTGTGAACACACTGGTATCAGCATTCAGATTCTTCAGAACATGGTTATTTGCGAGTGTTCTTGTATTGTATGTCTGGAACAACAATTTGTCTTGTCCATTATAATGGAGAAAAGAGGCCTAGGGAAGTGCCTTCAAATAGGCCATGACAATCTCTTTCAAAATCCTCTCTTACTGATTGTACACAATCATGTGCATCTCATTTTATATCTGCTGTGGAAACAGCATAGTTCAATAATCTAATAATCAGTCACTACATTCATACTGTAGTACATGAACCATTTGGTGCCAGAATGAAGTGCCTAATAGTTAATTTACTTTGTGTTCACTGTGCGTCTTAGTATTAATATTCACTCATTCAAACAACGAATGCACTATTATAAATAAATTTTTTCACTATACCCTACATATATTTCGGTCTTAATTTGGCCATCATCAGGGGTAACTTGCTATGTAAACTTCACTTATCACCGTCCATTTGGCACTGTTATTCAACTATTATTTTGTCAGTGTTACTATTTACACTGGAAGTCACAAGCACTGCACGTTTTGTAGGGTGTTTGTCGTTATTATCTATTGATATCGTCGATATTATTAAAACTTATTATTAAATTATTTAAATTACTAAAACTGTTAAAACCGTTGGTTATGTTTATATTGCAGTCCGTATTCTGTTGTAGTGTTGTCTCGTTGCATAGGTGCGGATGACGGTCCTTGAGTTTTTTTACGGTGTATGACTTTCTTTCTTGTTCGAATTATATTCTAGTACAGCTGTTGTTGTTGTATGACGCTGCGTTTCCGATGTCTATTGTAATCGTTGATGTTGTCGAAACCCGTTGTTGAACAGTTTAAGAGGTTAAAATTATAAAATTGTTAAAAACTGCTGGCAACTGGTCACTTATAAAGGAGTCTGTGTCCGCTCTGAGTTTTAACTCGATGTCGGCGAATTCATTCTTGAAGGCTCCGTTATTGTCAATGTGGTCCCACACGACCTGCTCCATGCCCACGGCGAACTTCTGCAGGTACTTATATGTGTCCGTCGCTGTGTCCAGCTCAATTTTATGGAGCTCTTCAAGTGGTATATATTCCCCCAGACTTTTGGAGATTTCTTCTGTAGTTGGCATCCATGGATAGCGAAAAGTCTTCCAGTCTTGGTCAATCTGCTCGAAATTCATATTGAAAGCGTTTTTTACATAACTATCCTTGAAGGGCTGCGCGTACATGAGGGCGTTCTTGACCGCTACGATGATCGAAGACAGCAGCTCACTGTCGTTGAGTCGTGGAACGCCTTCTAGCTCACTGTCGAAATCATGACTGGCTCTAAGTCCGCGGGGATTGATCCATTTTTGGTGAGAATGCATACGCTCGTCATAATCGACACTACTGTGACGAGTTGCAGGGGCAGACATGACGGTCGGTACGCGAATGACGGTGAGAAAACACACACACCATAAGGGCCTTGCTAATTCCTCCAAAGTTTTCACTGGATATCTTTCAATAAACGGAGCACAAAATTCACACTGCCAGTGTTGATAAACCATATGAAAAACATCAGAAAATACACTTTTGCACACAACACTACGAAACCGCGCTGTCAAAACGCCATTTTGACTTATCTTGACTGAGATCAGTCAAAATGGCGTTTTGACAGAGCGCGGTTTCGTAGTGTTGTGTGCAAAAGTGTATTTTCTGGTGTTTTTCATATGGTTTATCAACACTGGCAGTGTGAATTTTGTGCTCCGTTTATTGAAACAGATATCCAGTGAAAATTTTGGAGGATTTACCAAGGCCCTTTTGGTGTGTGTGTGTTTTCTCACCGTCATTCGCGTACCGACCGTCATGTCTGCCCCTGCAACTCGTCACAGTAGTGTCGATTATGACGAGCGTATATGCATTCGCACAAAAAATGGATCAATCCCTGCGGACTTAGAGCCAGTCATGATTTCGACAGTGAGCTAGAAGGCGTTCCACGACTCAATGACAGTGAGCTGCTGTCTTCGATCATCGTAGCGGCCAAGAACGCCCTCATGTACGCGCAGCCCTTCAAGGAGAGTTATGTAAAAACCACTTTCAATATGAATTTCGAGCAGATTCAACAAGACTGGAAGACTTTTCACTATCCATGGCTGCCAACTACAGAAGAAATCTCCAAAAGTCTGGGTGAACATATGCCACTTGAAGAGCTTCAGAGACTCGAGCTGGACACAGCGCTGAAGGACACTTATAAGTACCTGCAGAAGTTCGCCGTGGGCATGGAGCAGGTCGTGTGGGACCACATTGACAATAACGGAGCCTTCAAGAATGAATTCGCCGACATCGAGTTAAAACTCAGAGCGGACACAGACTCCTTTATAAGTGACCAATTGCCAGCAGTTTTTAACAATTTTATAATTGTAACCTCTTAAACTGTTCAACAACGGGTTTCGACAACATCAACGATTACAATAGATATCGGCAACGCAGCATCATACAACAATAGCTGTACTAGAATATACTTCGAACAAGAAAGCAAGTCATACACCGTAAAAAAAACTCAGGACCGTCATCCGCACCTATGCAACGAGACAACACTACAACAGAATACGGACTGCAATATAAACATAGTTAGTTAGTTAGTTAGTCCCCATGTCGCTCCAATCGCGGAGCATTGGGGGCCTCCTTTCGGAGGTTTCTATGGTCATGTACGAATATAAACATAACCAATGGTTTTAACAGTTTTAGTAATTTAAATAATTTAATAACAAGTTTTAATAACATCGACGATCTCAATAGATAATAAAGACAAACACTACAAAAAGTGCAGTGCTTGTGACTTCCAGTGTAAATAGTAACACTGACAAAATAATAGTTGAATAACAGTGCCAAATGGACGGGGATAAGTGAAGTGTACATAGCAAGTTACCCCTAATGATGGCCAAATTAAGACCGAAACATATGTAGGGTATAGTGAAAAATTTATTTATAATAGTGCATTCGTTGGTTGAATTAGTGAATATTAATGCCTAATAGTTTTCCGCAGAAGACCAGAATTGAATGGGGGCTGCATAAGAGCAGATATAATTGTATAATGATCAGCATTTTGAGCCTCATACTGCATGTTACATATGTATAACAATATATATATATATGTATATATAGTAAAACCCCTATTTAATGAATTGCTGGGGGATTAGAATATATTTCACTAAATCGAGGTTTTCATTAAATGGAGGTTTATTTGTTTATATGGAGCTATTGTCGGGACATGAAAAAATCATCACTAAATCCGGAATTTCACTAAATGCGGGAACATTAAATCGGGGTTTTACTGTACATATATATATATAATGTTCTACACCAAAAGGTTGGGTGGGATATAAACCATACTGTTGACAGACAGTTCACATGAGTGTAATGCCTTCCAGAGTGCCAGTAAACAGATGAACATCTTGACTACTATCTAAATACAAATAACAAGGTATTTTCGATTGTTTCTCATTTGTGTACAGTCTTTGTATAAGGTTCATAAAACAAGCACATAATGGGAAAAATGTGTCTTTGTCTGCATGTTCCATCCCTGAAATTACTTTATGATTTAAATGACATTTGGCCTTAAGAGTCAGTATGAAAGGTTACCTATTTTTCTGTTAAATCCCCCCCCCCCCTACATAATTTGAAAATATAAAGTAACAGAAGAAACACAAATGTAGGTGTATGACCACTCATTTGACAGCCACTGTAATGCCATCGTTGGGACAAGTACATGTTTTGCAGTCAGCTGGGGCATAACCCCAGCCATTCTAGCCCAGGGAAAAAAGCCCTTCTTACCCATTGAATAGGAAGCTGAGTGGCCCCCATTGGTGGACTGGAGGCTTGGGAGAAGGTATAAATCTCTTGCCCCTGTCAGAGATCTAACCACAATTCCTCAGTCATCCACCCTGTAGCCTAGTCACTATACTGACTGAGCTATCCTGGTTCCTGTAGCAGTGAATTTTCAAGCATTAGTATGTAGTGACCAGTTTAGCCACATTCTAGTAAATTTACCCACTATTCTAGAAGTGCAGTAGTTCACAATAAGTGAACAGTCCTGTGTTTTGATGTATTGTGTGCTGATATAATTTTGTTGTGTTGAATGTAGTTAGTAATTAGCATGAAATATGAATTAATTTATAAACAGTTGGAAGATACACTTAAAAACAGGAATCTACAAGATATGTTTATAGACCGGTTCTATTAAATCGTATCCAAGCATATCCAGAACAATCAAGTCGACATGTGCTAGGGTATAATATCTGCAGATTTTGTACAATCCCAACAACTCAGCAGGCCACTGGATATAAACAAGTTATCATGGCAGCGCCATTCCTGTTGATTGCTTGAGTTCACAGCATATGCTGGAAGATTGTAACCTAGGGTAAAGTTTGGTTTTATAGTGATAAGTTTTAATAAAATCCCAGTTACTCTAAATTGTTTAGCCTTATGTCCTAAATACTGAAGGATGTCCAGAAGGTTGTGCAAACATCCATATACAAGAGAGACAACTATTTTAAAAACTGTCTTGTACAGAAATTAAATGAACCACTGCAACAGTAGTGAGTAGTACTATGATCTGTATGGCATTACTGTGGTAGTGGTTTGGCAGTATTGTGACACTAGTTCTCAGTTGTATTAGATATCATTAAAATTTTAAAATTATATGTATTTACACTAATGCGGTGAATAAAAATGAGCTGCCAGGGTAAAGTTAGTTGCAGTGCAGTGGTACCAGCTGTACATCTTATACATTTCTTAGTCACTCTTGTCATTTTACATAAGCTCCACAGACACTTGAACTCTGGATTCTCAAATGTGCAACAGTTTTACTGGAAACAGTCCTTTAAATGGTAATTATTTAACATAATGTAAGAAGAAAGGAATTTTTGACTATAAACAGTGTGGTTAGCTTTGCAATAGTGGATTTGTATCTGCAACACTTAAGATTTATATCTGCAATAATCCATCTGGGATGTATATACTTCAGAGTGGAGTGCATATTTCCGCCCTCGTTAATTTTAGGGATGTGATAACGGCCAAAGCAATTTACAGTTTGAGAAACATTGGTGTGATCAGCAAGACAGCAACGAGGATGTAGATGGGAACTTTGTACCAGAAAATTTGGATTATGGTTACTTTTTGTGGTTTATTTTACAGGATGTTAAATTTCTCAGACTATATAGTGTTAATGGAAGGATGTTTCATGAAGATGAATTATAAGGATGTGGGAGGAAGTGGTGATAGCCTAATCAAAGTACTAGCCCTGAATTTGCCTGCAGTGACCGATGAAAACCATGAAAAACCTCAGTCATGATAGCCAATGTTGTGACTGAGATTTGAACCAGGAACTTCTGAATGCAAGTCTAAGGTGTTATCACTATTTCAACCTCATCTGTGTATCATGCTGTTCTGTGTTATGACACTACATAGTCTGGTAGGTGGTTATTTGTTTGTATTTTGGGTGTACATGAGATGTTTGAATATCAATGGGACATGTTGAGGTACTGACTGATACCATTGAAATTCCACGGCCCATTTTATTAACCACCCGACCAACCATCTCTATGAAGTTTTAATTATTATGTATGGTTGTGTTTGGTTGCCATGACCACGTGGGCAGAAATCACTTTGCCATATTTGAATCTTTGTAAGAGTACCATGTACCAGATTACATGGTATGACCCAGAATCCAAATTTTCACCATAACAAAAACCTCAAATTTCTTATGCTATATGAGTTCATGGAGCATGGTGGAAATCTTAGTTGTTTATAGATACAGATAAAGCATGTACTCGCAAAACCAGAAGATAATGAAAACGAAAGAAATACCTGTAGTGTCTTTGGCATCAGTAAGCATATGTGCTTAGTGGAAGCCTTAATAAGATTTACGGATGATATAGTGAAAGTGTCAGACTGTGGGTCCATTTCCTGTCTTATATGACAACAAGTGATGAGTGCTAAGTCTTAATAACTGGAAACAATTTGTCCTACATGTTTCAACGTAACTAATGTGAAAAACTGAAGCCTCACTTCCAGTGGTGAGGTATGTAGTGTACTGCTGTGCATGCAGTGATCAGCCCTTAAATGGAATTTAGTATAGCATATCCAACTATTACAACAGTGTGTTGCTTCATGGATTTTTATTCCTAATTGTGCCACCAGTAAGATCATTTTGTATTCCTGTTTTTCACAGTGGGCTGTAATGTAAGATGTTAGTGAAAGAAATTTTACAGTTTTGGATGACAGTTGTAACTTTTCCTTGAATAATATTCAATAGTAGCATCCTTTAGTTGCCTTTCTTCTTCTCTACTTGGTCCAGTATGTTCCATAAGATTGAGAAGTCCAGTTTTACTGTTTTACCATGGTGATATGACATGTGTTGCTAGAAATGGCCTATACTGGTTTTGTAAAGCATATGACTGTGCAAGTGCTTAGTAAAAAAGAATGACATATTACTTTGAAAATGTTTTAAGAACAGCGTTTTCGTTATTATTTCGTTATTCGTGATTTCATGTGAAGCTGGGATAGTTACACTGGTGACCTTTGCATCTGGTATTCAGTGATTCAGATTAGCTCTTTCTAATTCTACCATCCCTCAGATTAGCTGTCCCATGCCTGAAGATGAATACAATAATTTTTTGAAATGTAGCATTTTGAGACAAAATCAAATTTATAAGATCCAGGATGTTAATACTGTGTTGAACTACATTAAAATTGAGAATTTGTGAGGAAAATACAGATTGATGAGAATCAAACAGCCTTCTCAGGGATGATTAATCCAGTTTGAGTAGTATCCAACAGCTTCATATGTTTGTGGTGTTCACTTTCTTGCTTTCACTTTGTTTTCCCAGGTGGGACTAAGCTGGCAACAATCTTCCCTGTTGAAGTTGTAATGTACGTTTATTTTGACAGCCATATAGATTTGTCATAGTGATTAATCGAATGATCCATTCAGACATTAGTTTTGGACAGTTTGTATGTGGAAGAAACTTGACTGCTTGCTGCCCCTGCCCCTTATATTGACTTATGGGCTTGCTTCTTTCAGTTCAGTTTGAACATGTGTGAATATGTAATGTAATGAATTTAAGGCCAAAGTGAAACATATCAAGAAATTTACAGAATGATTCTCTTTAAGGAGTCATTGCATGTGTTTCACTAATTTTTGGATGTGAAAGTTGAAGCAGTTCAAATTTTCCTAATCCATTTTTATTGGATGATGGTAATTACTTTTATTATGGAAATATTAATAATACAAAACTTTTCGTCATAATGTACCTGTGCATTTTAAACACTGCACTGTCCTTCTGACACATTAGAGATCACTAATCACTGCAAGTTTACTACTTCATATGTTCAAGTACAGGGCTATTATTTTAAATACTGATGCTCATTAATCATTTTTCACCAAATTGCTTACTTTATGCACCATTCTCAATAACCAGCTAATTTACACACTGTTTATCATAGATGTTGTGGAAGAAGTATTTCATTTTGTAGTTTTTGTACAGCAATACCAAAACAGCAGTCCATTTATTGAGTGCAGTGTTTTCAGTTACTGTAGCCCCTCGAATTAACGGACCTCTTATGTACAGATTTAGAAAATAACGGAGAAAATCTGTTGGTTCCGAAATTTTCATCCACAATGGGCATATATGAAATTAGTGATCTTGACTGTCAATTAGCAAAGCTGCCGCTATGTGGCGGACACTGACGTGTGCTCAGTCTTTGCTGACACTCGCGTGGAGGTAGCAGTTTATTGCTCTTTTCATAACCTGCATCGTGGATTTATTGTATTTATCTAAAACTTATTAAATTCCAATTAACGATGGCTTCCAGACAAAGTGGTAGTGCTAACAGGACAGTTGTGTACAGTATTATGTGTATGCATTAGTGTTAAAGATGCAGTACTGTATTACTGTTTTGGCGACTTTTTAGGCTACATATACATACAAATTTCGGAAGTACTGGACAATCGGCATTATTGGACCATTCGCTTCCCCCCCCCCCCCCCCCCCTTAGTTCATTCATTTGAGGGTCTACAGTACTGGTATAAATATGACTAAGTGGACTGCAGTGTCTTCTAGCCACAGAACTGGTCCTTATAATCAGTGCATGGCATTGTTGCACATGCATATATGAGGATTCATACATGGCTAAAAGCTACTTGGCAGAAAAACAGAAAGAATGATTTCACATTATATTCACCGTGCATTCTGTCTTATATGATAGCTTTTATTTTAACCAACATATGCACTACACCTTGTCGTCTTATATACCCCTACATATGTTTCGACTACTTATTAGTCATCATCAGGGGGATCAAAGTATATAAACACAGACTACACATCCACTATAATAGTTGGTTCACATTCAATGTTAAAATAAGATGAACTATGTTCACTATAAAAACATGTAGCATTTCTGCTTCAGTGGTTAAAATATATAAGAGCGTTTGTTTTCCTTTTTGGTTAAAACGTTTAAAATTATTTAAAATTATTGGCAGCTGGTCTTGTTTCCTTCTCAAATGGCTGGTGACTTTATCTGTGGCGTGTTGTTGTGCCGTGTTCTGTAAGCTTCGCCTGACGGCTGCCGTCAGGCGAAGCTTACATTTAAATCATAAAGTAATTTCAGGGATGGAACATGCAGACACAGACACATTTTTCCCATTATTAGCTTGTTTTATGAACCATATACAAAGACTGTACACAATTTTAATTTATTTTATTTTAATTTATATAAATCATATTTATTATGTAAGAAATGTTTTAATCATTTTAACCATAAGATTTTAAAAACAGTACAAGTTGTGCCATTTATACATAAATGACATTAACAACGGAGCCTACTACAGACTGTGGAACGTTGTAAATAATAGCTTATCACTGGCAGTTGGTTTCAAACCTGGCATATTGCGCTCCCTGAAGATGGTAAGCTTGTACCGAAACATGTCGGAGCTACGTGTTTAACAATCATATATAATTAATAATGTGCATTTAGTCGGTATAATAAATTGAATACATTAATGAAATAGTATTTTGGTATACACTTCATAAATGTTTCCCTTACATTTGAACATATTTAAAACAATTTAAATAATGCAATTAACATTTCTAAAATTGAATTATTGAAAAAAATGATAATTTCTAAATTTCTTCGCGTAGCACAAGACGACCGTCCGCGTACCACCGTTTCAAAAGCACTGCTATACAGTATCTGTACTTAAGTAATAGGTTCTTCACAAAAAGAAGACAAAGCAACAATAACAACACCGAAACACTAGAACAAAACCGCCTGCTGTGTGAAGACACAAGCCTCTGATTATGATCCCTTTGCTGACCAAGCAGTCGGCGGGACAGTCAGCATCCATATACACTTTCGAGTGACTTACAGGAAACTTACCATATTTACAAATGTAGAGGTACAGTCTGATTACGTAAACATAGTGGATCTCTTCACCCTGTACCACATCTTGGTGGCTTCGGTTCTACCACCGTACAAGGCGCTCCGAATATTAATGGGAGAGTTTTTCATATTTGGGTCAGAGCGGAGTTCATTTTTTAGCTCAGGATTGTCACGTAGTGATTTTCTAATCTCGCACCCACAGATCGAAATAACTTTGTAACAACATCTCTGAACTTTTGCAACCGCGCCATTGTTTCCTCATACAGACTCGGCAAGGCATCGCATGCCAAGGAGTTTATGTCGATTGGGCATACAAGGACACCAGTGCGAAAAACAATCTGGTTATTCAAAGACTTTCTTAGTCTCTACACAATATCCATCAACATTCACATTTGGTACCCCGTCTAAACGAACCTACCGCCATTTCCGGCATGAGTGATATCGTTCCTCGTCTCCCATTCCATACCCCTCTCGGGATAAGATCCACAGTATATGTTTTCAAGAACGTGGATCGGAATACCTTATTGTAAAGGGATGATATTGTAGTAGCCTGCCAAAAGAGGCCCATCTTCACCAATTTTAAAAACAAATTCCGAAAGCACAGAATATCTGCCTCAGAACATTGACATTATCCATGCAGTAGGCCAAGAGCTCTTCCTTATTATGGAAAATTTTGTCTTTTTCTCCTTTGGCCATTCCAAAAATTGGGAACGCTCAACACCTGACATGAAGTCCGCCACATAAAACTTGGGTTCGTGATAAGTCCAAATTATCGGCCGTGCTAAAGAAGTGGGGGTAGTAACCCTTCTTGCAGGTGAGGTCAAATGATTTGGGCAAACTTTTCAAAGACGTTGGCATGAAATTAAGGGAATCAACGAAAAAGAAACGTTCCACACACATACTAAGAATTTTGGTACCATCCACTATCAACTTCGGAATCCATCTTATTTCAAGAAGCCGTCTCAGCAAAAACTGGGCAACGTATCCGCGAGAGTTATGTGAAATAACATGTACCTTATCTGCGAATAGTCTGGATAGCCGAAGATACTCTATCAATTTTCCTATGGGGTCCTTCCAGAACACGTGGACACGCTTGCCGCACAGTTCGGAATCAATATTTATGTCCTCAATGGCTTCACACTTTGAACACATTTGCTGATCACATATAAGTTTCGGTATATTTTCGAAAAAACCATCACGCTTTTCAAGACCTCGCATTCACTCCGTATCAAAGACAACGTACATGGGTATGTCTGAAAGCTTGCTAGGTTTGAGTGGAGCCAAGTAGCAAAGATGGCCTGAAGGTTGGTTTGTGTTACACAATTTAAAAATTTCTTAAAACATTCGTGCTTAGAATCTCAAATTATAACTAAATTGCAATTTCGGCATACTTGTCTCCACTGGCATAATGGCTTAATTTTCACTCTCGGTTAGATCATTTTGAAAACACTTGTCACTAAGAAACGACCTGTTGCTGTAGCACAATACCTAGACTGACTTGTGGTACAGGGTGGTTTGGCTGCACATAGGGAGCAAGCCTTGTCACACGTATGTGCATAGTCATATAAGGTGTCACGCGCGTTACATACATACCGCTTGGCCATAGCTGCCTTAATGTTGGTGATCACATTGTAGTGACCGTGTCCGCATCATATAGTAAACATAACTTCTTTTCCGAAAGGGAATTTCCACTGAAAATGAGTCTATCGGGACTCAGACCGTCATAAACAATAATTTTATAGTCCGAAACATAATTTTGAAAATGTTGAGGTTCCCCAAGGCCTCCGCAATTGGACAGATCAACACCGAAGGCGTTCAGGAGTTCTTCAACAGACTGGTCCAGTTGTTATCCATGCCTATATGATTTGTACTTGGGGTGACCATTAACCCAGGACAGAGCAATGATGAGGCATGGGCCAGGCACAGATAAACGGCCTTAACTACAACTAACCTCTTTTGATGGCACTCACCACAATCCAAAGAGTGCCCATTCGTCTTCTCAGCATTTTATCCGTTACAAGCAGGCATCCTGACATGGTCCAGAAGAAATAAGAAGAGAATGGAGAAAACTGCATGATAGCATTGCGTACGCTGTACAAAGGGTGATCAAACCACGGAAGACGAAACTGGTGGGCCATGCAGCTCCTTCGAGGAGATGAGGTCCATACAGTAACTAAGTCCTTCTTCTCTGGAGTGCTAAGCACAGACGGAAGGATAATATCACAATCCATCTTGTGTGCGTGCGTGATCGCGTTCCCGCGCTTGTATGTACGTTGTGAGGGTGTGGGCTGGATTCAAAACTCAAAGGACCAGTTGCAGTGGTAGGCTTTTGTGAATGTACTAATGGTCCTTCCGATTCTATGGTAGTTGGGGGCAATTTCTTGACCACTGAAGGAATAACGACTTCTGAAGAAAGAATCTGCAGTACGAAGTTAATCTTGTAGATTGACATACTATTGCTCCACAAACTTATGTCGGTACTGCTCCCAAGTTCGAACAGTTTCAAAGGTTCTCTGTTCTTACATATTGTTCTTTTTGTCACTGTCTAAATCCTGTCCGTAAGGTGTGTAACGCTTTGTTCCCGGCAGGGGTCAAATACTTAGTCATGCCTCTTCATGACAGGTTTCATGTGGGCCTGTCTTAGCATATAAAGTAGCTCGCATGTCTGAATGGCACATAAACAAAGAAAGGCAATCGGTGTCTTAGTATAAAACTAATCTCCCATCCAAATTTTAGCTAACATGTTGGTTATGGTTTATTTAACGACGCTGTCATTGACTGAGGCTATACAGCGCCGAATTACTAGATGACTATGAACAACTACGTAAATTAAGTAGGCTTTGGAAGGAAAGGTCATGGCCCAATTTAATGTAATATCCCGGCTCTTGCCCGGAGGGATTGAGGAAAACTGCAGAAAATTTCACTTAAGATGGTGTCCCGGCGGGGACTGGAAGCAAACACCCCTCAAACAGGAGTCAGAAACAATACCTCTGGAACAAACTTAAGAAGGTGTTGTGAAAGTCTGAACGCCACTGAAGAGAACTAAGTGGTTGTCAGTCACTGTCCTACACCAATGCTTTTCAACTGAAAGGACGCAGAGTTATTTGGGAATTATCATTCCATTATAATTGAGTTTTACAAATGTTGCTTGCATTATTAGAATTGTCTGAAATGTATTGAAATGAAAAGAAAAATATTTATGAAATGTACACCAAAATGCTGTTTTCTTCAATGCGTGGACGAATTAACTATCGTGACCTAACAATTAATAGAAATGACAACAGCATAGCTATAGAGACATTTAAAAAACCAACAAGTATCGATACAACTATGCATTTTGCTTCCAACCATCCCATGGAGCATAAAATGGCAGCCTATGAATATCTTATAAATAGAGTTAACATATTATCAATAAGAGAATCCAATAAACAACAAGAAATGAATAACATATTGAGTATGGCTAAAAACAATGGTTTCCCATTACGCTTAATTCAAAGACTTAAAGACAAAATAACATACAAGAGAAAAAAATACTTAAAATCAATGCAGCAAAAGTAATGCTATTTTCCTTTTCGAATGTAAATACAAATTGTCGTCTAATCGCCACTGACAAAGGAATAGTGTAACATGTTTAAACACGTCAAACAGCGTGTCAGACCGGAGGAACTCAGGACCCAGAATGTCACCGTTATTCTTCTTGGTTCTTCGGTTGCGGTGGTCACTATTCAGAGAAAACTACATAGCCATAACTAACTCCATAACTCCATGGAGCAGAGTCCTTCTTGAGAAGCTAACAGGTCGTCAGCAAGTCAAGAAATTCCCCGCGTTTTATGGAACCCGAAGGTTCATTACCTCACTCACAAGAGCCCGCCACCTGTCCCTATCCTGAGCCATATCAATCCAGTCCAGGCCCCCCCCCATCCCACTTCTTGAAGATCCATTTTAATATTATCCTCCCATCTACGCCTCGGTCTTCCAAGTGGTCTCCTTCCCTCAGGTCTCCCCACCAAAACCCTGTATGCACCTCTCCCCTCACCCATACGTGCTACATGCCCCGCCCACCTCATTCTTCTCGATTTGATCACCCGAATAATATTTGATGATGAGTACAGATAATTAAGTTCCTCGTTATGTAGTCTTCTCCACTCCCCTGTTATCCCGTCCCTCTTAGGCCCAAATATCCTCCTCAGCACCCTATTCTCGAACACCCTCAGCCTATGTTCCTCCCTCAGTGTGAGAGACCAAGTCTCACATCCATACAAAACAACAGGCAAAATTATAGTTCTGTATATCTTAATCTTTGTATTTTTGGATAGCAACTACATAGCCATAAACCCTTACAAACCCATTATCTTCAACATCAGGTAGCAATATTCTGAGAGTGGAAGGGAAAGCGAAGAGCAAGAAAACGGCAACAATTTTGCGAGAGACAAGCCCAAATCTACTAACCCGAAACTCCAATCGCTGCGGGGAGTAGCAAGCAAGGGAAAACTGTAATACTTTCTTGTAATTTTTAGGAGATTTTACTCCAGACGGCAAAGAGTACTAAGCCAGTGTTGCACGGTCAGTAGAGTGGTCGTTGTATCATTCCACATTGCAGTTTTAACAAAAGAGCACGCATTAGAAGTATGAAGACTTTTTATTCGATATCCTGTTTATATTAAGTACTTTATTTTAATATTTTAATAACATAATACATTATTTTCAGTACACATGTAATTTTTGTGATAATGGTGTGCGAGAAAAAAAGTTCAAAAGCACTGTTCTAAACCAGTGGTATTCAACCTTTTTTGTTCGCGTACCCCCACATAGGGGCCTATAATTTCTCTTCAACTTTGTACCCCCAAATTTGTTGGTGCATAATTCAAGTTATACATAGTCTATAATCTACACATAAAATAAATTAAATAAATTGCATCCAAAATAATGTATTAAATAATAAGTTTTAAATGAGAAAAAGGAGAGTCAAGCTATTAAATAGCAAATATATTATATGCACTATGTGGAATAAAATGAAACTAGCCGCCCAGATAAAAATCGCATAAAGGAGAGAGAGAGAGAGAGAGAGAAAATGGCGCTCCCAAATCGCATGTCCTTCGTCCGGGTCTCTTGTGGCTAACCCTAAATCTGGCCCTGATTATTCAGTGTTTATCATGAAATAATATATTTATTTTTTTTAATTTTACGTACGCCCTAAGATGTCTTCGCGTACCCCCGGGGATACGCGTACCCCAGGTTGAATACCACCGTTCTAAACCACTTCCGCTGTTCCACAGTGCGCGCAATTCGTTATGTTACCCAATTCCGAAATGCCTGTTTCTCTCCTACAAGGAACAGTGACATCGCGTGAACCGCGCTTGTGACTGTGTGCCCTGGCATGCGGTCGAGCATGCCCGTCAAGCCTTTACGTACTCCTCACAGTCATCATGTTAATGCCCTCCTCCTTATGAGGTTCAGTAACGTCTGTTTCATATCTCTTCGTCTCGAAAGATTGTAGACCATAAAAAGGCCCAATTGTACCTGGAATTTCACAAGAAACAGATAATAACACTTTTTGACTTCCCTATGTTGACAAGCATGCCACCTTACGTCCAACGTTATTCAAATAATTTAAATTGTACCGACGTTTTGCATTATTGAACTCTTCGTAGGTTAGGATCAAAACGGACGTCACTCCACGACGCCTAAAGGAACAAATGTGTTCCTGACAAGGTCATTCAATTCAGTGACAGACAAGTATGACACGCTGCTTGTATTTTGTACACACACACACACACACACACACACACACACACAAAGGCGTAACTTGGGGAGGCAAGGGGAAACAAATGCTCCCCCCCCCAAGTATTTTTCTAATTAGAATAGTTTTTTTGCCTACAGAGTTGAAGAGGGGCAAATAAAAAATGGGGTGAGAGTGGGGAAAAGGGGTAAACATATAAACTTTTATTTACAACCACTACACAACGCAATTTTTAAGCTCCTACACGATTCGGCAACGTATTGTAGCCATCATCAGGAGCCAGGATTACAAAGACATAAGCAGTGTATTGTAGGTATTGTATTGTATAGCGACTGTTGTGTAAATAGCTAATGTGTGTATATTACCATTTGCCGACGCACAATACGCTGCGTATGTCTTTATAATATTGGCTCCCTGTCGATGGCTACAATACGTAGCCGAAACATGTACGGGCGTAAAAATTGCTTTGTGCGGTGGTTGGAAATAAAACTTGTATGTGCAAGTCAACTGCACGGAATATGAGTAACATTAAAGTTATATGTATATTAAGGACTGGTACAAACCGATCTTCCCACTCTTTCTCAAGGTTCATAACACCCATGGTCGATTTTGCCCCATCTCCCACCCCAATGTTATTAGCCAAGTTACGCCTATGCACACACACACACATACATATATATATATATGTGCATATATATATATAAATCACACAATTAAAACCAACTATGTACACTGCTGTTGGGATTCTGTCGCAGTGATACAGTTGCATTCACATCGTCTATGCGTCATGTCATGCACAGCTCAGGCACTGACTGTGGATTCGCAGTAGGAGCAGATCATCACTACTGCATGCAGCAGGTCTTCACAACTTCTGTTGACCAACACTGTAATGTATTTTACCATTTTGAAGCTTCCGTGGATGTTTGGACATAACATTCCCACTTACTGTTAAAACACAAATATGGCACAAAGGTTTTTAGTTAATCGTTCCACCAACGAACAGCTTATTACCGATGTTGCTGGACCTATATATATACTGTACATACATACATACATATGCTGATCTTGAGCTACCTTGAAAGCAGCAATATTTTTAAAAATATTTTATCAGAATACTGCATTGAGTTTTTTAGACACGTATTGCATTGTTTATGTACAAACTACTCTCGTACAGTCTCATATGTAAACTTTTGGTACCTCAAATTAAATTTAAGTCATTCAAAATGGCCCGGTGGGTCGCAACGTGTTGTAGACATATTAAAAGTAGCTGGGTAGTCCCAGCAGCAGTGTACATGATCGTTTTCAATCTGATTATTGATGAAGGACATACACTGTAGAAATGCAGCATTACAATACTTGTGGTTCTATTGCTATTTTATATATACTGGTTACCATGTCTATCAAGAAAGGACCCTGCATCGTCTTTTGTACAGACTTTGTACATATACTTCTAAACAACAAGGCAATTCTTACTGTCGGTAGACAATTCAATTATTGCTCTCTGACGTAAAGTCGTACTAGTTTTTACCCCTGAACTATTTTTAGGTAGGTGCATATAGCGTTGGATGCTGACACACCTCTAAACCTCCCCCCCCCCCCCACACACACACACATATTAGGTTAAACATCCGTGAACTACACCTCCACTCCCACATATGCTTTAATGGCGCGCACAGGAGTAATTTACCTTGCTTTTACCATGCAACCACAATAAACTTACTCACGAAGGAATGCATTCATTCAGAGAATCGAAAGCGGAACCTCCATAGTATTACCACTGCATCACTATGTCCGTGCAACATCATAGTAACCGTGCATATAGGTAGGTCTGTCTTACAGCGAGGCGACATCTGTTCTGTCCAATAGTTTATTTCCTGCATTGTCCACTGTATAAAGTGTACATTGTACGCACTGGTTCATTCTGGTAAGAAGAAATTTATGCTAGTCATTATGGAACTTCACTGTTCGTGAGCTCATAGATCGTACATCCTTGGAGGAGGCTATATGAGGCTCATTCGACTGACCTGGCATCATGTTATTGTACCTGTCCCTTACAAACCAACCATTTTTTTTTTGTATGGCTCGACAGCCTTATATGGGCCTGGGCCTCCTCGTTTCGTCGAGGTTTCATGGTCACACACATTTGAGACACACCACAGTCGGTAGGACTCCTCTGGACGAGGGACCAGCTCGTCGCAGAGACCTCTACCTGACATCACACAACACTCACAAGAGACAGACATCCATGCCCCCGGTGGGAGTCGAACCCACGATCCTAGTAAGCGAGCGGCCGAAGACCCACGCCTTAGACCGCGCGGCCACTGGGATCGGCACAAACCAACCATAGCCTTCTGTATTCTGAGATTGGACGCCATGTGTAGTGAAGACAGCGCATTCCTTGTATCAGACTGTGCGAGGTCAGGCCCCTGTGTCTGGTCACCGCTTTGAGTACCTCAAACCTCGCTCTTAAAAGAATCTTGCAAATGCGATTGGCGCTGGACAGGAAAACTGCAGCATAAATTTGAGTGGAAAATAAGAACACTTGGGCGACGGGTAATAAGCATCGGTCAACAAACAATGCCTCCTATTTTTATTTATGTTTCTGTTTTATTACGTAATTAAACAAAAGGTGTCCGTCTCTGGATGAGGGGTCGGAACCTAGTAAGGTTTCCAACCTACGCAATATACAGAAAACCGCGTAAGCCTACACCATGCATGCTTTGAGCGGGGCTGGAACCGACTTTCCCATGGTTCAAGCGGTGCTAGACCGCGCACATGGCTCACAGACCGATTATGAAGTGCACTCACCAAACGTGGGAGCAGTTCCGAGGTTGATCCAAGGACTTTTGGGTGGATAGTCAGATCTATCCTGCATTCGGTGACTTTTTGTTATTTTTTCCGTCTCTCTTTTGTTTACGAGGTACATTCCCTCTCCCGCCATATATTCCGCTCGTAATCTGTGATCACAGATCACAAACAGATTCTGACACTGTGAACACTGGTAAAGATCTTAAAAGAAATCATGCGCAGATGGCCTAATTCAGAGGTGTGAAATTTCTACAGTTGCTTGAAAGAGAGACAGAGGATGAGGAGTAGGAAGCTAAGTACTAGCGAGCGAGCTGTTCCGAGTCAGTTGGCCCGCGATCTCGGTGAAGTTTAGTGCGGCCCAACGGAAGCACAGCCCAGACACCCCGCAAGACACTTCTGTTTCTACAGCAAGATCCTTGATAGGAAAGAAAACTGACTATTGGATCGGAATGGATTTTGCATGTCAACAGTCTAAGTGTCACGTTTCAACGCTGCAGCTCATTGTACAACTGTGAGTAGGCCTAGATGAAAGATTATAAATTATGTTATGGGGGTGCGGGATAACTAACGAGAACTAATTTGTATAGGTGCTACAGTTATTGAGTCATTGTCGGTTAATGTAGACTACGTACGTAACAGTGATAATTCTCAATGATTAATTTAGCATTTTAGGGTCAAAGTTTGAAGGCCGTTGATAAAAACATAACTGAACGTCGGCATAAGAGATCAACTTCGTACTTATGAACTGATAACAACGCAGTTGAAACAGGCATGGAACTAAGCAGAGATTATTTTACATAATCCATGTTGCAGAATAAAAACTATTTCTGAAGAATGGTGTGAAGTTAGGATACAATATATTTTCTTCAGAAAGGAACAGCTACAGAGGAAGTTGTCTTCTAAATTCAGCGTGAAGGATTAATTACAAAAGAATTAAACCAAAGCTATGAAAAAATGGCTGAAATGTACTGTTATAAAGCGGGTTAGGACTTACAAAGCAATGTCTGAGATATTATAAAATTGTTATTATTAAGAAAATTATTTAGTTACAGACAAATTTAACACAGAGACTGTGCTGTTTCAATGACTGCGCTAATACACTTGGAATATTATGAGACATGATATAAGGAAAAGAGGACACCTGATACATGTGATGGACACAACTGCGAACATGTATACATAATGCAAACGATGCATTCGAACATAAAGTACATCATACAAAAAAATATACATACGTAAAAGTTATATAAAGTA
This sequence comes from Reticulitermes speratus, assembly GCA_021186555.1. Lineage (NCBI taxonomy): Eukaryota > Metazoa > Arthropoda > Insecta > Blattodea > Rhinotermitidae > Reticulitermes > Reticulitermes speratus. Next base: position 28,813,646 of record JAJKFL010000003.1, on the reverse strand, counting down.
ACGGAACAAAACTAAGATGCGAAACACCCATAAAGCAAATGCGTGCAATAAAGACACTCTTTCAGTTGGCGCAACTATTTTTTTATTAAAATACCTTAACTTGCTACATGTTTCGCCCCTTTCCATTCATCTTTAGACCAGTGCAGTTATCAAAATTAAAAGACAAAATATGCACTGCCACACTACTTCGGGTCCCAGGCTTTTGATATATATATATATATATATATATATATAATGAGAGGCTTAATACATTAACAATACTATTTGGAGTTCAAAATATGTATCCAGATCTCACTAATATTTGTAGAATCTTGCAGAGATTTTGATTGCAAACGATTTGTCATTCTTTATGTTGGATCGGTAATGAACAACGTACTTCGTCGTCTTTATATTTTCTCGTTGTGTGTGACATGTATGGATGTTATCTACATGTTGTGTAGTTTCCTCTCCGTTTCGGTGTAATGTGTTGTGTCTTGTTGTTTATGCGCTGATCTTTGTTTTCAGTTCTAGAGATTTGTAGATGCAATGTTAAGTGTGCTGTACGGGTTGAATGACTGCACTCCTCATAAAGCAATTTTCTTACAAATGCAGTTTAGTTAGCGTAGGCCTTCAATTAGGATGCGGTATGCCATATCTATGGAAAATCGAGCTATTATGCGACATAACCATGACTTGCAATAGTGTTTGATCGTTTATTTAGCCTTCGATAATTAACAAACGCGCAACAGACTATTGTGATATAACAGGGAGGAGAAGGAGGAGGCTGTAGAAAATTGCGTGATAAGAAGGTTCATAATTTCTACTCTTCACTACATATCGTTAGCATGCTAAGATTGGCGGGACACGTAGCATTGCAAATACATACAACATTCTACAACCAAAACCCGGAGGGAGGAAACCACTTGGGACACCCAGGTTTAGGTGGAAAGGTAATATTAAATGGATTTTAAAGAAATAGGGCTTGATGATGCATACTTGATTCGTCTTGTTCAGAGTAGTGGTCGGTGACAAGCTCTCGTGAAGGAACTTCCAGGTTCCATGAACGGCGTTGCTCAATTACCTAAGCCATTGTTTGCTTTTGAAGAAGTCCTCTGCTCAATGAAGCTAGTTAGTTTGTGTCTGTTTTACATCACCAGGATAGTCGTTTCCAACGAAAATGTGACGCAGACCTCAGCTTGTAATAAATCAGCTAAAAATTTAAACAGATCTTTCTTCAAGACAGCGTAAAGCCAAATAAAAAATTGCTAAAAAACATAAAAATTCGAGAACAGGCGTGCAACTTTAATTATTTAGATTAATGAATAATAATAATAATAATAATAATAATAATAATGGAACACTATAATTCGTTCTTAGATAAATTGTAGCTGTTTTTTTTCTGAACAAGTAAGAGGGGCAAGACACAATCCACTGCAGTATAGTTAACTTCCTAACTGTTGAAACAACTGCGACCTTACATTAACTTATAGCCGGTACGTATCAATTAATGCACGTACAGGTCCATAGGTGAAAACTGATTACATTAGAGACACTAAACTGCCTCGAGTCAGAACGTATTTTTCATTATGCTTCATATTTTCCATGTTTCAGATGGACCTATAAGTTGTAAATGGTAGTAAAGATCTATATTTTATGTTACGTGTCTATTTTGTGAGACGATTAGTAATGTCCGGATTGAGCTTCAAGCACAGTAGAGCCTATGCAGACTAACAATAAACACATCCGGCAAATTTTAGTGTAAACACCCCAATACCAAACTCAATCAAAATTTAGCCACTGGTTTCCGAAATAAAATATAGTCACACCGGACAATTAGACATGACCTACCCATCTGTATGAGTTTTAAAAACTTTATTGAAGCAGTCAATAACAGATCATTCGGCTTCCTCAAATTACTCTGGCCACAGTTCTCAATAATTTTTTCTCATTGCTGAAATTTCAGTATTGCAAGAATTCTTGGATTATTTAACGACATTGCTCCAAATTGTACATACTTTGGTCTTGAATAATGAGTAGGTTAAGATTTGCAAAGAAGCGGACGTGGCCTTTCTCACGGTATTATTGTGCTATTCTTTACGGAAGACTAAGGATACGTACCCACCAACAGAGTCGAGTCGAGTTCGTCGCAAGAACGCGGCAGAGACTATTTGGTTTACTTATAAATGGCCATGTGCGGGAATGTGTACACACCAGCAGGGTTGAGTAGAGTCGAGTCCCACGAGTCTTGCCGAATCAAGAGTCTTGATGCTGCATGTTTCACTTTCGTCAGTCGGACTTAGTAATCGGGCGTGACTGCTGCTGTTTCGCGTTGGTTTCCACATAATTGTGTGCAAAAAAGCACGTTAAAGTTGTCCATCGCTATAGAGTTATTTACTTGTGCACTGTTCAATGATTACTAAAAACCTAGTGGATTCCCGCGGACTTGATTGGACTCGACTCGGTCGGTGTGCCCCTCCTCGGCCCCCCCCCCCCGACTCTACAGTCTGACTGGACTGGACTGGACTGTGTTGTTGGGAACCCACCCTAAGGAATACCACAAATAGCTGAATCATGATAGCCAGAATGGAGTCCTAGAAATCAAGAAGCTGCTTTCAGTACGTAGGAGAATATCACGGAATTACTTTACAGAGAGTTTTTTTTAATGTGGTACTGAGCTGAACTGAACACTGTGCAACGTGAGGCGTCATGGGTCGCTTTGCAGCAACGACGTCGTCCGCTCTGCGGCGAGCGGTCCCGCGATAAAAAAAAAGCCATCTATCATACAGATTGCTGATGTACATACACTGTACGAGTGGGTTCCGCTTTAAGCTATAGAATTCATACAGAAATATTTCCATATCATTAGAAAGGCCAGTGAGGGGCCAGTGAATGAAATATGCATGACGGAACCCGAAAAGTAAATTGGGACAAAACAAGGCATAATAAATAAGAGCAGAAGATGGAAGCAGCGGCGCCGGCGGCTAACCTGGGAGCAGTTCTTCTTCATTCTCATACAAAGGGGAGTAACTCTCGTTAATTGAATGAAACAGGTTCTCTGTGTTGCGGCTTCAGGTCTTGTTCCTTATTCTAACAACATACATTTGGCGTTATATTACTCTCCTTCAGCTGCAGTTCCATTAGACTATTCCCTTTACAAGTAGTTGATAAAATGTGGCTGTGAAGCGTGTTGAAAATTCACCAATATGGTAAGAGACAGAGAAGTGGTTTACTTAAAAGACCTGTCAATTGCCAAGATCACATAGCGTCAGTGCCAGTTGACAAAAATATGAGTATGGAGCACTGGTGGTATTAAATTGATAGGGTAAAGCCGAAAGGCCTGTCCCTGTGCCACTTTCTCCATCACAAATCCCACACAGACTGACTTGGGATCGAACCCGGGCCTCCGTGACAGAGGCCGGCGACTAACTGCGTGATTCATGGCACAACCAGGAGGACCCACGTGACTGGCAATAATGTGAAAGTCCCATTGACAGGTAAACTAACTTTCTATTCCAGTTCATTTGGCACACAATAACAGCGAATGTCTGTCCAGCGGGCAGCATTCCTCCTCTGCACTCGGGATGTCTCGGGCGTACATCTACGCATGGAGACAAGCTGTCTTGATTGATGTCGCTTTCAGTCCCACCATACAACTGCTGGCATAGTACTCCGAATTACGTCACGATCCCTTCCTTCCAAGTCCTTTCCAACTACCATTCGAACCTATTTATTCTGAGCTACTAAGAGCGTCTTTAATTGAACTACAAATAAATAAATAAATAGGGAACAATAACATTTTACAGGTAAGCCATTTATCACATGCCCTCATTTGGTAGCAGATGCAAATAAATGTATCCCGAACGTAAAAACTGTATACTACAAGAATAAATTTCACTTCAACAGTTCCGCTTTGAATGGTATATTTATGTTACCAAAAATAAATAAGCATTTTTTGTGCCATTTGTTAGCCGCATTCTCCACGCCTTGATTTGCAAAGCGAATATAAGTAACCCAATTCAGATTTGCTACTTATGGATTCAGTGCAAGATCTTAAGGTAAAACTATACGAAGCATATGGACGGGACAGGAAAACCTTCCCTTGATATTAGTGTTTTAGACTGTATATGAAGACGGGACAGCGTCCTCGGTATAATGTCTAGGTTAACGGCTGGAGGTTCGAGAAATCGTGGTCCGATTCCTGGCGCAGGCAAGAGTTTACCATCTTGAAGGAAGATATGCCTTGCGTTATTTGACTCAATCATGTGGTAATAATTAAGAGTTAAAACACTATATTTATTATAAAAATAATATCCTTGTTTCGGCTCATCTTGAGTCACCATCAGGCCAACAAATTCGTGAAAGAAAAGGCTAGTTGTACTACAGTCGTAAATTGCCATTCCGCGGACACAGATCTTATTCTTTTATTGTACAATCTTAGTAACTGTATTGACAATACACAACTATTAATGCAAACATTCTATCGTTTCGGCCACGATGAGCTGGATTTTAATACAATTACTAAAAGTGTATAATATAAATTAAAGAATGTGTGTGCGTGCGTGTGTGTGCGCGCATTAGGTTCCTTCCCTTGACCGATTTATTACAACTCAAAGTTCAAAAGTTCGGTCTTTTGTCTTCCAGTGACAAACAGAAGAATATTACCGTTCACATGACACAGCACTGTGCGACGTACTGGCATATGCGTGCCTAAAAATGTTGCTTATCTTCGCAATGTGATGATTATAATTCGGGACAATTTTCATTTGGAATCTCCATCGGAAACAGATTATCCTCACTGACGGTCGCCATGGTTATCCCACAGTCTCGTGAGGCATTTCCCGGGACTAAGTTGCCATTCAGCCAGAATAGCTTTCTCTTTTAAAAAGCTGATTCTTCCTTAAAAAAAGAGAGTTATGGTCTGGTCAATATATTGGCGGCTCTTACAGCACCCGGCAGTACAGTTTTCCCGAGACAGTGGAGCCAACTTTACACCCTTACACTCCATTTCTCTAATTGTATTTATAATAGTCCTCCCTTCTAAGCTTCAGATCTCACATGTGGTCTCCTCCATTTTACTTGCACTTCTGACACAAGCAACATGTTGCCCACTTCCCATCCTCTTGGACACTGAATTGTCTATGTAGTTGCATAGCGTTGTTAATTAATACGTCGTTAATCAGACTACTTTAAAACATCCGTTCTTACATCCACGAGAGCAAATTGAATCTAAAGCGGAAGTTTAGTTTAAAATGTTACAAGTCAGTCAGTCTAACACGCAACTAATACATCAGTACGGTATGCGATTAAAGCTTAACATTAACATACTTGCAGAGAATAAATGTATACCTCTTAAACACAGTCAACTTTGGATGCTGTACGAGTATAAACGAGATTTTAAAAGCTGATGCTTGCAAGATATAAACAGTAATTAAGGCGTTCTTGCAAGATATAAACAGTAATTAAGGCGTTCATAAAGTTTATTAAAATGAAAGTTAACATCTAGTAAAGTTAAAGTGAAACCCAGGCTAGTAAGCCGTGAACAACATTAAGTGCTGAAAAGGCTTACATATCAGGCCTCTCGGAGCAATTACTTTATCTCTCACCCCGAGGTCATATTTCTTTCTTTTCCTTTACATGTCTATCTATTATATGGGTCGAGATGGTCAATATTACAACTACGACCTCAGATCCTAGCTTTCTTAAGCTCCGACACTGAAGATGGAAATATCAAAAGGAAGATGATTCCAAGTCATCTGGAATGTGACACCGTGTTGACTGGCAAATAGTTGCGGACGTTTCGAAGGAATGTAGTGCCTTCATCTTCAGGGTCAAGCAGAGCAAGTTTCTTTTTACACTCCTTGAAGGTGAAGATTATAAGCCTTCGAAACGTCGCCAACTATGTACCAGTAAGCACGGCGTCACATCCCAGAAGACTTGCAGCTTCAATAACACTGCTGTGAGAGCCTCAAACTTCGTAAATAGAAGGTTCCTCAGAAACGTCGATATTTTCATCGTTGAACAGGTGCGATATTAAGCAGAGTTCACCCCAGTTCACAAAGAAACCTCAGCTCAGGCCACTATCGCCATCTCCCTGTACAGTCAATACCGATCAATTACTCGTGAGGTACCCGATTCAGATCTCGGCCAACTTATGGACTAACAGCTTCGTTTTCCTTAAATGCAATATTTAACGGCGTTGTCAGTTCATAAGTTTATACAGCGTCGTACGTAGATGAACGAATGAATGAATATGGAGCACTGATGGAATGATACTGAGAGGAGATAACCGAAGTACTCGGATAACAGCCTGTCCCAGTGCCACTTAAATTGCCAACGAATTCCTGCCTACTATAGAGCAGAAAAAGCCGTGGGGACTAATGCAACACCGCATCGGGGGAAGGCAATTAGCAAAGTGCTTCTTCAGTGTAGAGCCTGATTCGAGTTCGGAAAGCACTCGAACCGAATATCCGAAATGCCTGGTTTTCTCCTCAGTCTGCCCAGGCGGATATCGGAACAACAGATCACTAACATCTCCTCTGTCATTATTCCGAAATAAAGTTACGAAATAGACAAAGCTGCAAAGAGTGGCGGGGAATTAAGAAAGAATACCAGAAAATTAGCATAACGAAAGTTACAAAGGATGTGCAAAATAATACAATAATAGCAACCATAATCGATGTCGCAGAGCACCGTGCGGAAGTTTAAAATGCGAGGGGCGGTACGAAAGTAATGCCTTCTTTTTTCAGAAACTATAATTACAATTATAATTAAATTTACGTATACATTTTATCAGGAATATATCGTGTACAAAGTTCAGATTACTTTTACTCAAAGTCTCCATTATCAACACACTTTTTCCACCTTTGCGTGAGACGCTGTATGCCGGTCGCGTAAAATTCTTTGCTGAAGCGCTGCGGCGCCTGTCACCAATGTCCTTTTTACCGCTCTTAAAACGACGGACCCAGCGTCTAACTGACCTAACATCTACAACATCCTCACCACACACGCTTCTCAGACGTTTATGAATCTCTATCGGACTGGAGCATTCTGCAGTAAGAAATTCAATCACCACTCTCTGCCTACTACGTACATGCACAACATCCGCCATTTTGCACAGCTACTGTGTTGAACACACGCGATTGACTAGAGCACGGATGATCATGGTCACAGATTATCTAGTATGATCACGGTGGAGCTGGGGAGTGTCGCTGGCAGGTGGATAAGGAAAGAAACTCTACCCGGCGCCCACGCAGACACGAAGGAAGGAGGTCCTACCTAACAGCAAAACACACACAGATAACTGGAATACACACCGGAAAATAGGACCACGCTGCCATTAATTAATTAATGAAGTACACTACAGCAAGTAGTTTATATATACCAATTGATTTTACTGTTAATTTTAATAACTTTTAGCAACTTAACAATACCACTAATTATACAAAATTTTATGAAGTGGTAATAACATATATCGACTCACTGTTATGACGTAACTTAAGAATTGGTCTATGTAACATCTCACTTAAAAAAAACCCCTGATGATGGCAATATAATTGCCGAAATACGTATTGGGGCACTCTTTCAATAAAGAAAACAGTGACAAACTTGTCTTGGTGCATTTGTTGGTACCAATTATTTTAGTTGCCATCTTATTTTTCGGTAGTCATAAGATATACCTAAGCCATACCCTCTTAAGTTTCTCATATGTTCTTATTATAAGACACTGTCCATTGAGTGACCCATACTTGATACGCATGACGTCATCAAGTAAAAACAATATTATAAACGTATTCTGCTGGGTCCATAAATCGAGCTGATCTGTCCCCGGATTCCCCGTAGATCAGCTCAATCTAACGGCACCTAACAGAGGAGCTTTAATACATTAACTGAAATGTTTGAAAAATCGATTTCAGTATTCCAGGGCTCTGTTTAAATACGGTATTAATTGTATCACAAAGCAACGTTTGGTTCGTCTATTCATTGAAATACGTATATACAAACTACATAATTTTCCATAAATTATAAAATTGTCTCAACACTTACTAGTGTGTAGTTAGTGACTTTTCAGACCAACGATATTACTTCTATCCGATAACGCAAACAGCTCCAGCTTCCGAAACGTCGTGTTTATGAAGTATGCTATAGACAATGGATAATGTCCAACGTAATGTCCTTATCCCTATAATGAATCACCCGTTGTCACAGACTTTAGAGAATCACTTCTCAGTTTCTTCTCATCCAACAGGCTGGCGACCCATGATACGGAGAATCAGAAGTAACACTTTTACATGGCGCAAAACAGAATAAAGCCCTACTCGTAGCAGCCGCAGCAGCGGTGCTAGAGTTCTGGCTAGGTCACTAAATACTGTATCAAGTTATTCTTATTTTCGCAAAATGACTGCAAGTTACGACCACGGCCGAAAAAGTTACAACTCTATCGACCGCAGTTACGACTGTGGATCGTAGCAGAGCATGCAACCTGACCAAAACGGAGCAGAAACGTAGTGAGATGCGTCTGGGGACGGGCATAAATATTTTGTGACAAACTGAGGGTCACGTTATCATTACGAGCGACCAATTCCTTTAGAGGCTGGGTGAACAAAGTTGTGTGGTATTGGGAGCAGCAACGTAATGCCACATTCACTGCCAGGGACGTCGGAAGTGTTTTAGAACTGAAGTGGCGGGGCGAGACTGATCATATATTCTGCATTCGTCAAATACTTGAGAAAAAATGGGAATACAATGAGGTAGTCCATCAGCTATTTATAGACTTCAAGAAAGCCTATGATTCAGTTAGGAGGGAGGTCTTGTATAATATTCTCATTGAATCTGGTATCCCTATGCAACTAGCAAGGCTAGTAAAAATGTGTGTAAATGAAACCTATAGCAGAGTCCGGGTAGGCAAACATTTGTCTGACACATTTCCTATTAAGAATGGTTTGAAACAAGGAGATGCTTTATCGCCATTGCTTTTCAACTTTGCTTTAGAATATGCCATTAGGGGGGTTCAGGCAAACCAGGAGGGCTTGAAATTAAATGGTACACATCAGCGTCTAGTTTATGCTGATGATGTTACTATATTGGGCGGAAGCGTACATGCTATAAAGAAAAACACAGAAGCTTTATTAGTCCTAGTAAGGAGATTGGTCTAGAAGTAAATGCTGAGAAAACTAAGTACATGGTCATGTCTCGAGACCAGAATGTAGGACAAAATCACAACACAAAGTTAGATAATAAATCCTTTGAAAGGGTAGAACGGTTCAAATATTTGGGAACAACCCTAACAAATCGAAATTCCATTCAGGAAGAAATTAAGAGCAGATTGAAGTCGGGGAATGCTTATTATCTTTCGGTGCAGGATCTTCTGTCTTCCAGTTTGCTATCCAAATACAAAGAATAAGATATACAGAACTATAATTTTGCCTGTTGTTTTGTATGGGTGTGAAACTTGGTCTCTCACACTGAGGGAGGAACATAGGCTGCGGGTGTTCGAGAATAGGGTGCTGAGGAGGATATTTGGGCCTAATAAGGGAGTGGAAAAGACTACATAACGAGGAACTTAATTATCTGTACTCATAACCAAATATTATTCGGGTGATCAAATCAAGAAGAATGGGGTGGGCGGGGTAAGTAGCACGTATGGGTGAGGGGAGAGGTGCATACAGGATTTTGGTAGGGAGACCTGAGGGAAGGAGACCACTTGGAAGACCCAGGCGTAGATGGGGCGATAATACTAAAATGAATCTTCAAGAAGTGGGATGGGGGGGGGGGGGCATGGACTGGATTGATATGGTTCAGAATAAGGACAGGTGGCGGGCTGTTGTAAGTGCGGTGATGATCCTTCGGGTTCCATAAAATGCGGGGTATTTCTTGACTAGCTGACGACCTGCTAGCTTCTCAAGAAGGACTCTGCTCCATGGAGTTAGTTAGTTAGTTAGTTAGTGGCGGGGTGGGCTCCTAACAGCAACATCTGTCACTGTATGGGTGGATGCCCTTTCGAAGTTGGAATGAGGACATGCACACCCCCCCCCCCCCCACATACACACATACATACATATCCAATGTTATTGTTAACATACTAAAAATTTAATGTATTAATGTTTAAGGAAACCAAAATCAGTCCCTTCATCCTGATTCTAACTTAGGCAATTAAAAGCGACATTTCCTACTAAATCGTTAGACGAGTTTTAGTGTGTAACAATTAAAACTTACAAATTGTAAAAACAGTTATACTTCATTCAATTTGAAATAAAACAGTAACCAAAGTACACATTCATTTCTCTTCAACAGAATACAGGACAAAATCGTATTACGAAGGTAGCTAATAAATTCTTTTAAAATGTGACAAAAGTTGAATTACTTCTTCGGAGGGACAGTAACAAAGCAAAACTTCATTCACGAAGAAATTAAGAGCAGTTCAAATCCGGGTAATGCTTGCTACCATTCAGTTTAGAGCCTCCTGTATTAAGGGCGTCAAACTTGGCTTCTCACCCTAAGAGGGGTGTCAAATCCTGCACATAAGCCGACTCTTCGCCTCTCTTATTCTTTTCGCTGCCTTAACTGCTGCACGTTCTGAATACAGATAAATGCAATAAAGATCAACTAACCAACAGGTCAATGTTGATTCCCTAACTACCGGACTCCATGGAGCAGAGTCATTCCTGATAAGCTAAAGGTCTTCAGCCAGTCAAGAAATTTCCCGCATTTTATGGGACCCGGAGGTTCATTGCCGCATTCACAAGAGCCCTACAACTTTCCCTATCCTGAGCCAGTTTAATCCAGTCCATGCCCCCATTCCACTTCTTGAAGATACATTTTAATATTATGCTCGCATCTACGCCTAGATCTTCCAAGTGGTCTCTTTTCCTCAAGTTTCCCAACCAAAACCCTGTAGGCACCTCCCCAATGCGTGCGACAAAAATATAAATAAAATAAACAAATGCTGATTCTCTTAACAGATTAAAAATTCGTTGGAGCCGCAAGCGGCCTACGTGATACAGTTCATGTAGGCTTATCCCTGATTTGTACAGGCGGTATACTGCTAAGGAATATTTAGAAATGTCAGCATGAGTTTTATGTTACAACAATCGTTTGCATCTGCACTTCTTACCCCACAGCAAACACTCAGAGAATTCATAACAAAGACCAAGCTGTTAACACTGCTTAGACAAATAATGGCAATTTATTGTCACAGTGGTGTGAAACACACACACAGGCCTACATCTTTAGGCCAAATGTTAACATTTTTAATATTAAGCCTACTGATATATACTGTACAGTTACCACTAAGCTTAAGGGGTTAAACGGGGAATAACTTAATGTAAAGCGAAAGCCACTTAAGTCCTGTTCTTTCAGTTCCTATACACATTAAAGATATAATGATTTGAGGTTCAGGCCTTTCTTAACGGGATTCAATAAAATCAAGAAAGTTTTGGTAGGCTGAGTGACCGTCGCCCTTAAAAGGAAGTTCACAGAGATAGAAATAATCTGCGGCCCGCGGCCACATTTGTAAATTGTGTGTATACTATACAATTTCTCAGCAATGTAGGCAGTTAGGTATATCACTAATTGTTATTTTTCCACGTGCGACCCGCGAACTAGCCCAAAATAATGAGTGTGGTCCGTTGCCATAAAAAGGTTGGAGGCATATGACCTACAGCTTCATTCCAGACTTCAACCAGAACGGAATCCACTCCTCTCAGGTGAGGATCCTGCACAGTGGAATCGTAGCTGACAAATGTGCGAAAACAACCTTGGCGTGTACCCTACACTGCGTGGTACTGCGTTGATGTAATGGAAATTTCTCTCGTTACTTCCTTCATCCTCCCTTCCTTCTTTTCTTTCTTTCTTTATTTCTTTCTTTCTTTCGCTCTTTCTTCTTTCCATCCTTCCTCTATTTAATGACACTGTGTCAATTACTTAGGTTACACAGTACCGAATGGGAAATTATAGAATTTTTATGCACGACGATTCAGAACGGATGTGGCAGAAAGCGAACGTGAGCTATTTAAATACAATTACAGCACATCGATCCCGGCAAAGACACAGATTTTTTCCTTCCCCAAAAGTCCAGACCAGCTGGGGCATACCAAGCCTCCTATCCAATGGGTAGCTGGGGCTCATTCCCTGGGGATAAAGGGGCTTGGGCGTGAAGTTGGCCACATACCTCCATATAATACCGAGGTTAACAATTGTGGAACTATACCACCACTTCCCTATCAGCCTTCATGGAGTGGTGGCTTTATCATTGCATCGCCAAAAGTAGTGGCTTTTAAACTGCGGGGTCTTAAATTTAAAGTAAATAATACACTGTTTTATTTTCGCTGTCACTAAAATTTAAGGTAAAAAATGGATTCATGATATGATTAGGCCAAGTAATCAGAACACAATACATCGCTTAAGGTAAGAAATGGATTCATGATATATTAGGCCTAGTAATCAGAACACAATACATCGCTTAAGGTAAGAAATGGATTCATGATATATTAGGCCTAGTAATCAGAACACAATACATCGCTTAAGGTAAGAAATGGATTCATGATATATTAGGCCTAGTAATCAGAACACAATACATCGCTTAAGGTAAGAAATGGATTCATGATATGATTAGGCCAAGTAATCAGAAAACAATACATCGCTTAAGGTAAGAAATGGATTCATGATATATTAGGCCTAGTAATCAGAACACAATACATCGCTTAAGGTAAGAAATGGATTCATGATATATTAGGCCTAGTAATCAGAAAACAATACATCGCTTAAGGTAAGAAATGGATTCATGATATATTAGGCCTAGTAATCAGAACACACATACATCGCTTAAGGTAAGAAATGGATTCATGATATATTAGGCCTAGTAATCAGAACACACATACGTCGCTTAAGGTAAGAAATGGATTCATGATATGATTAGGCCTAGTAATCAGAACACACATACGTCGCTTAAGATAAGAAATGGATTCATGATATGATTAGGCCAAGTAATCAGAACACACATACGTCACTTCTGTCACCCGTTACCGACTCTGTGTGTTCAGAAATGCGAGTCGCAGTCAAGAAGGATAGAGAGGAAGCAGGTCAGCTAGCTTTCTTCGCAGCTGTGTCCTCCCGAACATGCGGCAGGGTTTCTAACCAGCGCACCGCGGGTGATGCATTTATAAAGAGGCTGAGAAGCGGGGACACTGAGGCGGTATGAGCGCTGTTATAAGCGGACAGAATGAATTATGGACGTGTCGCACCGGCTGCAAGACGAACCCCTCTGGAACGAAAAAGCGACATAGCGCCAAGTTGCTATCTTATTCTTCAGTTACTGCTAGGTCCAGAATTGTGATTATAGTGATAGTTTTGAAACTTCCTGCAGTCACGTCTAACTTCAATAGCCCTCTTCCAGTAGGTCACCCTCGACCACTACTCGCAGCAAAAACAACAATCATCATTATTATGCTTTATTATTATTATTATTATTATTACTATTATTTGGTACTTTCGTCACCATTTACTTTGGCGTTTGGTCACCTGCAAAGGTCAGTTTTGGGTCCTTTGCTTTACAAGGTTTTTATTAACGACTTATGTAACGTAATTAGAAGACGAAAATACCATCCTTTTGCTGAAGACTAATGCGTTTTCCGTGTTAATGGGTTTTCCAGTGATTACCCGTTTTTACAATCTGCTATCTGCAGTCTTTCCAGTTGGTCTTTGTATGGCACTAGAGATACTTCTCTTACCATGAATACGAACGTTTCGTTTTACCAGTAAGCATATAGCCCCTATTCATTGTACTTCCATGTACTACGACCTGACTGTATTGAACACTTCTAGGCATAAAAACTTCACTTTTGTCACTACGTCGATTTTATTTCTTCGCCAGCCATGAAACTGCTAAGCTTAATTCAAACAGATGTTGTTTCTATTTTTCCACTCTGGACAGCGTACTGATGCTGTACGTTACTTCAATTACATCCAATCATGAATGTGCTTCTGTTGACCGGAATTTTACAACTACGAGTGCTTTTGGCTTCAAAAAACCTGAACTATTTTGCAGCCCTGCGCCCTACATCTTTTGCAGCCCTGCGTCACAATATCTTTCGCAGCCCTGCGCCACAGTACATTTTGCAGCCCTGTGCCACAGTATATTTTGCAGTCCCGTGCCAAAATATATTTTTGTCAGCCCTGCGCCACAGTATATTTTGCAGCCTGTGCCACAATAACTTTCGCAGCCCTGTGCCACAATCTCTTTTGCAGCCCCGTGCCACAATACCTTTTGCAAACCTGCGCAACAATACCTTTTGCAGCTCTGTGCCAAAATATATTTTGCAGCCCTGTGCCACAATATATTTTGCAGCCCTGCGCCACAGTATATTTCGCAGCCCTGCGCCACAGTATATTTTGCAGCCCTGTGCCACAGTATATTTTCCAGCCCCGTGCTACAATACTTTTTGCAGCCCTGCGCCACAGTATATTTTGCAGCTCTGTGCCACAGTATATTTTGCAGCCCTGCGCCACAATACCTTTTGCAGCCCTGCGCCACAATACCTTTTGCAGCCCTGCGCCACAGTATATTTTGCAGCTCTGTGCCACAGTATATTTTGCAACCCCGTGCCACAACACCTTTTGCAACCCTGCGCCACAGTATATTTTGCAACCCTGCGCCACAATATCTTTCGCAGCCTTGTGCCACAATATATTTTGCAGCCCTGCGCCACAATATGTTTTGCATCCCTGCGCCACAATATCTTTTGCAGCCCTGCGCCACAGTATATTTTGCATCCCCGTGCCACAATATATTTTGCAACCCTGCGCCACAGTATATTTTGCAGCCCTGTGCCACAATATCTTTCGCAGCCCTGTGCCACAATATCATTTGCAGCCCCGTGTCACAATATATTTTGCAGCCCTGCGCCACAGTATCTTTTGCAGCCCCGTGTCACAATATCTTTTGCAGCCCTGCGCCATAATATATTTTGCAGCCCTGCGCCATAAGATGTTTTTTCAACTTATCCAGTATCATACCGATGCGTTGGAATATCTAAATCTTCATACCGATACTAGGTGGCACTAATTCGATGCTGTTTTTTATAGATGTATGTAATTCTCTAAATTTTGTCCCTCAGTTCCTGAAACATTCAGCAGCATTCGTGTTCCTGCTTGGAAAATACAAAATATTTCGGGGTTTACTGTGACCTTCAGAAATTGTTCCTCTGCTAGATGTGCTGGCAATGTCATTGACAAACCTGTTGATATATTTAGTAAGTTACGTTTTAATCATAACGGTGTTCGAGAGCTTTGCATTTCAATTTTATCTGTTAATTGCTTGTTTTATCTATAGTTGACATGATTTTTCACTCGAGATGTTTTTTTTTGTAATTAGCCTCGTGGCTGTTGTGTCAGCCCAATAACAGCAAGGAGTTGAATTATTATTTTATTATTATTATTATTATTATTATTATTAGACTGTTAGTCGTTATCATCTTTATGCAGGGTATTTACAATTATATACCTGAAACAAACCATGTTTCAAGGGTATATAGTTTTGCAGCTATTCTGTATTTACAGTTTAGGCTACATGTAATGTTATTTTCCATGTTAAATATTTTGTACTTGACATTAATACTTTATTATTATTATTATTATTATTACTGCTTCTGCTAGTACATAATATTGCTAATTCGAAAACCTATCGAGGGAGGAGTGGGTGGCTGTACGATCCTCCTCTCCCAGTTCTTAGTAGGTCACTTAATTTAAACTCCTTATCAGAACTGCATTATCGCCAAACAGCGTACACTTCACAATGTCAACTGAATGAAACATAGAACTCCCTTGTCTAAAAAGCAGCGGGCAAACTATAAGAAAAAAAATTACAGGAAAATAACACACACTAAGGAGGCAATACCTTCATTAGGGGAAGGTCGTATAGTACAGGACACCGTCTACTGCTAGGCAGTGCTTATTTTTGGGTAACACTGCTAGATAGTGCCAATTTTTCATGCATCGGAGCATTGCCTTTGTTCGTCACAGAAGACAGTTCAAAGCTGGTGGAAATGCGTTAAGCCAGTCGAACGTTGTAAGCAAATGTTTCCTTTCTGTACAAGTTTTGAGTTAAGCTGTTTGATTTTGGAAGGTCATATCAACTGATTATTGCAAGTAAAATAATTGTTGAATATATTTTTCTTCTCTTGTATAAGCCGTCTGTAAAATGACGTTGATGATCTAGTTTAATGTTATCCTCGCATCTAAACCTAGGTCTTTCGAACAGTCCCTTTCCTTCAGATTTCCCCACCAAACCTTGTATAGACCTACATTTCTCTTTTTCCTTACGCCTGACACACGCCTTACCACACTTATTTTCCTTTACTTTATCACCCGCATAATATTTGGTGAGTAGTACAAATCATGAAGCTCCTCATTATGCAATTTTCTCCAGTCTCCTGTTACTTCCTTCCTCATAGGACCAAATATGTTCCTCAGCACCATATTCGAGAAAACCCTCAGCCCTGTTCTAACCTTAATGTGGAAGCCCAAGTTTCACGCCCATATAAAACAACAGGAAAACTTACAGTTATTCACCTCCAGGGTGACCAAATTTGGTTCACGTGTGTGCTGAAGTAAATGGGAGGGAAATGTGGCGACACATTCCTCCTCCCAGTCAGTCACTGAAGACGGAGGCAGCACGTTTCTCCGAACCATCGGAACAAACTAATCATATTAGACTGTGTAAAAACCCAGAAACACCATCATTTCATAAATAATATGGCACTGGTATAGTTAAAATAGCTCTTAAGTTTCAAGACAACCACGAGGGACTGACACTGAATGGTATACATTAACTTCGGTCCTCTGTTCTTATGAAATTTACTGGCAACTTAAGCACATATCAGCTTCTTAACAAGGACTATGCTTCGTAACGTTAGATAATTGTTTCTGCGCTAACACTTCTATTTTGTGTCCATTGCAAAACCGATACAGAAGCACAGGACCTCAGACAGGAAGATTATACAGAACTTCTTCACGAGGGAAACAGCACAAAGTCTCATACATTATTATGAAATATGCGACCTAATTTTCTTCTAATGGAAGTAAAAGGATCCACTTACCCTTGTGTATGGACCTTCAATAACCAACCTTAATGCCTTTCATCCACGCGCGCGCATGAACGACGAAAGTTTAACTAATAAATTTCGAAACACTCCTTCTTGGGCCTTTGTGGAATAAAGATTCATAAATTTATATTCAGTACAAAACAACATTCCTCTCATTACCAAGACAAGAGCAGAACTTAGAAAAGTAAAAAGACTGCCGAGTAGTTTATTGAGGGGCGGAGAAGCTGAGAGCAGTTTGTATAATGCATTACATCCAGAATGTCGTGAGTGGGATAGTGAAATGTGAAACGTAAGCGGCTAAATTGGACTGGCCATGTACCTAGGAAGGGAGGGGGGGGGGGGCAATAAGTGTACGTACAATTTTGGTGGGAGAATTTCTAAGTAAATGGCCAATTGGAAGACTGAGAAGGAGATGGATGACAATAAAAGATGTATCTTAAGGACATCTCGTTGATCGTCGGAAGTGGATGAAACTGGCTTAGGTTCATGTCCAATAAGAGGCTTCAGCGCTGGAGATACTGAAAAAAGCTCTGGCAATGCGATTCCTCGTTAAAAATAAGTTGAAAGTTTAACACGAAACCGAGATACACATTACCGCTACATGGCGCACGGTCATTTATAAAACAATAGGAGAATCGGAGTGAAATAGGTGCTCGAAGCGGCCTCCATCAATTTAAAAGCCGAGGGCAGGGATCAGTACAGCATCTTCTAGAACATCCCTAAATACGTCGGCATCCACACTTCCTGAACCCTTGCCACGAGATCTTTGACAGACCTGGAAGGAATATGTAAACCTGCAACGTCAGGTGTGCTCACAGGAAAAAAAACATCGGATTTAGATTCGGCAACTGAGAAGGCCACAGTCGGCTCTCCACGTTCAGGTCACCTTCCTGGACATGCCGTCTTCAACCACAGCCGGGCATCTTCTCCCTAGTGTGCAGGAGCTCCGTTGTGCTGGAACCACAACTGCTGTCTGACAGCTAGACCCACATCTTTAAGCAGCCATGGTAGGTCACTTTCCAGAAAAATTATGATAACCTATAACTGAACAGTCAGCCTGTCACGTAGCAGACAGGAGTCCACAGCAATGTCTCCGACGATACCAGCCCAATGGGGACGCTCAAGCGGTCTTGATACCCACGTTTGCGGAGAGGTGAGAGATGCCAGAAGTGACGGTCGCGGAAATTGAACATACTCGTACTCTGCGTAAAACATACTTCCTCTGTCCAGAGTATATCGTGCAAAACGAACTTGTCCGCAGTGTGTCGATGTCGTAGCAATTCAAAAAGTTGCATTCACAGAGGATAATTATCCGAAAAAAGACGTATAACGATAGGGATGCAACCGATCATCATGAAATATTTCGAGGACCCTCCGTTTAAATATGAGATATCGCGTGAGCTTCTCGATTCTCGTCCCACAGCTGCAATTATGGCAGCTTCATTGGCTAATGTCCGTCATTCCGTTGGCGACTAGACTTCACTATTTCCATAGGTGTTACACTTCCTCTGTCACGGAGACGCTGCTCCAGTCGTCGAAACACATTAGCGCTTAGATGACGTCGATGAGGATAACGGAGCTTATCACTACCAGCTCTACTCTTGCAGTCACCGATGGTTAAGAGCATGTGTCGAGTGTATATTCATTCCATGATCATTCAGTCATAACTGATCCCTGCTGTGCAGCATGCCTTGAGTGCACCTAATAAGGCGCTTCATCGGCGTGACCAATAACACGCCTGAGAAGTATGTTACGCCACTTGAAGATGACTTGTTTGTCAACAATAAACGTCCCAGGACAGATGTTGTATAACATTTCAACCTACTTTTTAACAAAGAATTGCCTTATGGAAAGCTTGTGCATTTTACGTAACTTAATAATCCTCTTATCCAACATAAATACTCACTTATTATCATTCAAAGGCAGAAGAAGATACCGTACTGAATTGTTCTGCTTCTAAACAAATAAGAGGCTTCAGTGACCGCGTCCCAATTTTGAATGCGCCTTAGCCACCCACCCTTTAAGCCAGCATAGGAAGACTTCTTAGTCTAACCCACTAATGACAAAATATATTCTGATTTTTGGTTTATTTAGCGGGGCTTTGTCAATTTAATATTTTATAATAATTTATTTGGGGTTATTTTAAAGTACTTGGCTGGAGGGAGAGTGGAGAAGAATAAAAGGCCTCAGTCCGGACAGCCAGCCTTCGGACCGAGATGGCACGTGTGTATCACAGTAGGCACGTCTTTGTTAAAACACGTAAGGTAATGCAGTTACAAGGAGACATAATGCAGCATACATTATATACTACTAAGGTCGTTCAAATTTAAACGAGAATTCGTTTCTAAAAAATTTATTCACAATAGAATGGAAAAGTCTTACACACTACTTTTCAATGTAGTTCCTGTTGACTGCCATACACTTGTGCCAACGTTGTGGAAGCTTCTTATTTCCAGTTTCAAAGAAGGTTTTCTGTTGCTTGTTTATCCAACTTTGCAGTTGCAATGACCTCATCATTATTCTGGAATCTCTTGCCTCCTAAAACCCTCTTCATTGGTCCAAACAAATGATAATCAGATGGAGCTAAGTCTGGACTGTACAGTGGATGAGGCAGGACATTCCACTTCAGTTTCAGTAGTGTTGCAATCGTTAAAGCCGCAGTGTGAGGACGAACGTTGTCCTGGAGGAAGCAAACTGAATCCTGCATTTTTCTTCGCTTTAAGCGGATTGCCGACTTCACTTTTCGTTCAGGAGAGTTTAGTAGTACTGCGCATTGATGGTTTTTTGACAAGTGAGAAAGTCCAGGTGAATGATACCCTTTGAATCCCAGAACACAGCAGTCATTATCTTCCCCGTTGAAAAAATCACTTTCGGTTTTTTGCTCTTCTTGATTCAGGAGTGAAGTAGTGGACCCAGGTCTCATCACAGGTCACAATTGAGTCCAAAAATTCGGCTCCTTCTATCTCGTATCGTTGCAAAATTGAGTAACGGCCACTAAACGTCTTTCCTTGTGCTCCGGTGACAGGAGCCGTGGGACCCACCTTGTGCTCACTTTACTGACTTTCAATTCGTTGTGCAGAATTTCTTCAACACTCCCTACACTAATTCCTACTTCCTGTGACAGTTCAAGAACAGTTATGAGACGATTAGCCCGAATAAGTTCACCAATTTTCAAAACGTTTTCTGGATTGACAGAAGTTCTTGGTCGCCGAGCGTGAGGTTCATTTTCAACAAGGTCTCGTCCTTCTCGAAATGATTTCGCCCAACTGAACACCCACGGCTGTGACAAACATTCATCCCCAAACTGTGCTAGAAGCCTGGTAAAGATTTCAGAAGGAATGACACCTTACTTCGTGAGAAATTTGATAATTATACGCTGCGCAACACCGTTGGGTACTGCTTGCACTGCCATCTTGATTGCACCTTTAAACATGTCATAACTTGTCAGCACAAGCACGTTCATACAAGTTGATTTGTGCTCGAGAGGGAACTAAATTCTCGTTTAAATTTGAACGACCCACGTACATACGTACACGCATGTTAGAAGATCGATCACAATATTGCTTGTATTTGATCATGAAATAGTTTGAAACAGCGAACAACAAACCAAGGAAGTTGACTGAAACGGTAAAGCTTCTGACTTGCATTCGCAAGTGACCAGTTCGAACCCTGGGCGAGACTCGGAATAGTGAGGTTTTTAGTTGTTTTCTTCATTTCCATGTACTATCCCGGAGGCCACTACCATTTACGCGTCCCTTTCAATTCACTATTCAGTATGACCCACTCATTCGCAAATTTCAAAACTGAGTTTAATTTATTTGTTTTTATCGTAACTAATCATGAGCGGATTTTATGACTGGGATAGATAATGATAAACTTTACTGATACCTGTCACCTGAATAACCCACATTCTTATAATTCATATTTCAGTTTTCCGACCTTCCTCTTCGGTTTTGTCCACATTATACTGCACTCACTTTCCTCCGAACATTCCATCCCCCGGTTTCTCCGAGTCTACCTCTTTATATGTTAGCTTGTGTACGTCAGTTATTAGAACTAAGTGACAAACGTAATCATATTTGTTTCGTTATCTGAAAACTCTTAATGATGTTAATGTACTGTAAATGCTTAATTGATTAAAATTTTAAACAGCTGATACTCCAGTAAATGCAGGAAACTGACAACACTTACAAGTTGTGGCTGACGTATACGTACACGTTGTTTTCTTTTTTACAGACAATGAATTTATCTGCTACATTCCTACTGTTGCTATACCAAGTACTGCATTGTGTCAATGTTGCGCAACATACCAAAGGTAAGCTAGCTAGCGTCTATACGTTTTCGTATAGTAGGAACCTAATATCCAGTGAAATAAATCCGTAATTTAACGGCTGTTTGACCAGCAGTATACCAAAATTAAAACAAAACTTGAATTTTGTATTTATTTTCTACTACATTTCTGAGTTACACTTACGGAACTGCACAATAACACGCTCTAGTTTCTCATAAAATGTGTTCTTTGATTCATCAATTGTCTTCAGTTGGCGCAGGCGCCTTCAGAAAGTAGTACCACAACGACCATATCTTAGTGTTATTAGGCTATATATGACATCATAATACCAACAAACTGTATCGTTTAACTACTGATATGATATCCTTTGTGTACGAAGAAGTATGTCCCAAACTGATGGGGAAATATACGAGTATAACCATCTGCAGATTCAGTGACACCGTTGTCACACTCACTTCTTAATCTCCCACTTAAATGAACATGACCTATAGATACTTAAGAAATTCCGAGTTCCAAATCTTTATGTCCGTTTTCTGTCACTTCTTTCATTCCACAGATTCCGTCCAAGTGCGAGAACCTGTGTAATGTTTCAAGCGTTCTCTTCAGTTATTAGTCCCCCTGTCTAAATCCGAAAGTGGAGGAATACCCCCTCTGCCATTGCTTATGCAATAAATTATATTAAAAGGACACCGTTAATAGATTCTGACATTAAACACGCCAGCGGACATAGGGACGGATATATGCAGAAGCTCATGTTACACGCTTCGTGCAAACGGTCAGTAATAATTGTGTTCTTAAATGATAAACCTACCCGATTTTGTGACGCGCCTTATTTCGTGCCGAGAAATTTGTTTCCCCACAGACAGTTTCACCACACAGATACGGTAATAGCCGTGGCAAATACGAGTAAAACATAACTAATTTTGTGACGAATTTAATGTGTCATACCATGACGTGATGTAAGGTAGGGTAGGGTAACGTAAGATACAGTTCTTCCTAGAACAGGCCATGAAGGCCCAGAGGGGGAGTAGAGGTATAGTTCTACTCTTTCTTTAACCCTGGCACTAGATGAGGGTGGGTGGTGAACTCCACTCCCCGGCCGCTTTACCCCGGGAAACAGACCCGGTACCCATTTTATAGGAGGCTGGGTGGGCCCCAGGGCCGGTCTGGACAGATGCGGAAAATCTCGCCCCCACCGGGTTTCGATCCCCGGACCGTCCAGCCCGTAGCGAGTCGCTATACCGACTACGCTATCCCGGCCCACACCATGACATGAGTACTCTGCGGAATTGACTGTGGGGCAGAAATGGGCATCCGTAATAAATACTAGAGGTAAAACTGCTTGCAGAAAATATGTGGACATACGAAGGGACTGGAGAACACTTCATGACGACTAACTTCGCATACTTAGACTACGGTCTCTTCATGTGATGTCTATGTTTAATTCAAGGAAGCTGCAAAGGTCTTGACACACAAACCGAAAGTGGCGGGCGACAGCAATCGTAGGCCTACAGAAAGTTCAGTAGAGGTGACAGACTTCAGAAAAGACAGAAGGTACACTTGACACGATCTTTTTACATCATTTCCGAATTATAGGTATAGAAGAAAACACTTTCCTGAACTAACTGAATCCAGCTCACATTTCCATCTCTAAAATCGGCTGCAATAATCACGCACGGGGAAAGCGTATTCGGTAGAGTGACTAGGCTATGGGTGCGTAATCCGCTGTTCGATTCGCGACAGTGGTGAGACATTGTTCTCCCACACGTCCGAACCGTCTCTAGGGCCCACACAGCCTCCTATTTAACCGGTACCGGGGCCTCCTTCCTTGGAGGTAAAGTGGCCGGGACGTGAAGCTGATCACTCACCTCTATCTCGAGTTGAGGTTATGAACAAGGAGAACTATAAATCTATGCGTGATTTCAGGCTTCCGCCGCGGTGTAAATGAGATCGTCGCTCTTCTGGGATGTTACGCAGCGTATATTGGTAGTTACAGACGTTTCGGGGCAACCTATCGGTCCCATATTCAATGGTCAAAGAAAATGAGGCCGATATATTGTGCCGCAACGTCGGATATATCTACCAAATTACGCTGCGTAACATCCCAGAATAGCGAAGATATCAACTATAAATGTACTCCCTCTATTTGCCTTCATGACGTGCACAAGAAAAAGGAACTGTTATTAACTTCATGATTCAGTCACCACGGCCCTCTGTGTGCGAATACGGCGAACTGGAATAATGCAGCACTGATATTAAGAGAAGGAAACATTTTGATGCGCTCAGTGACACATCCAATGCACCTTGTTTCAGCCGATTTACTTAACGTTACATTAAAAGCGATATTGTTACAGCAATATCACGTCTGTGTCCTTGTAGATGTCCAACCCTAATAACTTTTCAACTAAGTGACAGACTGGAATGAGACTCGTTATAAAGCTGATACCATTATACTTTGTAACTTTTAATTTTCTACCATAAATAACACTGACAAGACGGCCGCGCGGAATGTTACAGAGAGGAGCTACAGTAGCGTCGCTTAATTGATACCCTTTAAACGTTCTCGTAGCAACAATATATTCTCGAAACATGTGCATATTTTGTTAAGGTCGTTTTCCTTTTGTAGAATATTAAGTTACAGCATGGAGGCTGCGCGAAATCTAATTTCGTTTTGCGTTTCATGGCGATAACTAATGCGATTGCATGGAGACAAAAAATAAATTTACTTACGAACAATCTGAATGAAACATTTTTCATTTTTTAATAATTATAAACGTAGCGATGGTGCCTAATTTCGTGATTAAATCCAGCTGCTCCTACAAAGTTTCTAAATTGTTGTTTTTAATTTATAGCTGTTGGTAAGCACGCTACAACTGTGCAGTATTTTCCATAATTTCTTGTCTTACTTCTTCTACTTATTTATTCTACCTCGCAATTTCACCAGTCTGCTTCACTAGCACTTCAGAGGTACGTAATTCTGATCCTTCTGTCCAGTAATCTGAATTCTGAATGCTTACGACGTGTTTGCTGACCGGAGAGAGGTTCGTGAGCAAGCCCGCACAACAGTGAAACCCTTTCTAGTGCTACAATACCCAATTAGCGGATAGAGAAGCAAGTAACCTCAAGGGCGAATTTACGTTTCACTCTCTATAGCCTTTCAACTTAAGGGTCTCAGGTCCATATGACGTAACCGGTTGCTGAGAAGCTGTGTATCCTCTATTCTTCCTGTTTACACGCAGCATGCAGGATATTTAACTCGAGTGGTCACACCATTTCATACACAGCGAATTTCAGAAGACTGGCCATTTGTTTCTTTAACGACACTTTGTCACTTGCATAGGTTTATTGAGGGTATAATGGTAGAATGTTTGTTAAAGAATAAAGCTGTAGTGGACTGTTTTAACAAGCTGTCCCAGCATTTGCATCGACGGAAGCCTTAAAGACCTCAGGACAGATTGGGGGAGGGGGGGGGAGCTGGGATTCTAATCTGGGACCTTTAACATACTTGGAATTGTACGAGCATAGCTTGTAATTACTTAACTCAGAAGCGATAGCAGGATTACTTCCATATCCTTGAACAATAGAATAAACACCTGTCAATAGTGGGAACTGGAGTATCTCGGTCGGTACGATGATTAGGCTATGGACTGAATGACCGGGGTTCGATTCTCGGTAGGAGAAATATTTCTTTATTCGCAGCGTCCAGACATATTCTGGGTCCCACCCACTATTCTGCGCATGGAATTTCCCCCGACGGTAAAGCGGCCGGGGTATTATTATTATTATTATTATTATTATTATTTACTGCAATTGGGTTTTCACCCGGTGGCAGTAGTCCTTACACTAGTACACACAATACAATTGGACATATAATATACATAAAAGTAACAATACAAAACAAACTACACACAATTACAAAACAAAATACATACAGTAAATACAAGTACACACATTAGAACACCGTAAACACATTACAAAAACATCCACACTTTAACAAAAACATCCACACCTTACAGAAACATCCACACCTTACAGAAACATCCACACCTTACAGAAACACTCACACACAATACAAAATAACACCCACACATTAAATAATCTCAATACGTTAGAGTATCCTTAGTATAAAGTCAGACCAAAGTACATGATACTTTTATCCCCCAAGAACTTAATTCACTTCGAAACAAAAAACACTTCACTTCACTTCACGCCCCTTCACTTCACATCACTTCCCTTATTTCCATTTAATCCCCACTTAAAAACCCTTAGCTTGTAATTACTTTCTTGACCCTCTTTCTAAAAGTGCTTAATTTACAGGGGAAAGTCGCTAGTACACCTGGAGGTAATTGGTTCCAGCTTTTTATGGTCCTATTTACAAAGGAATATTTACCTACATCTGTTCTTTGTTTCCTAGTCCTAATTTTCCGACTATGATCGTCCCTACCCAGGTAGCATGATTTTAGTAGTCTATCCCCTATCGTTTTCCAAGCCCGTCCCCCGGTCTCGTTAAACAGTCATCATGCATCCGGAAATATGGGTGACGGTGCTGTACGGGTAATACTGCTGTGAAATAGACAAATTGTCAGGCGAATAAACACTTCCAGCTGTCAACAGAGTAAGGTACCACAAGGCGAAGGCACAATCAGGACTTGTTGCGGTGCGCTAATGAGATTGTTTTTTATTACGAGCAGGAGTTTGGGAATTTCTGTACATTTTATTTGTACTTAATGCAAAGCATGAGTTTTGTCGGAACGATTTGAACGAAAGTTCATTTCGCGCAATTATCTTTAGTGTTAGCCCCAAGGCCAAATGTAGTTGAAGGCCGTCCGTTACTTTTAGACATGTTCATTTATGTAGGTTGTACAGACAACGCACAGAAGTGGTGACAAGTGATTGCGTCTCGCAGGACCGTGTTCGCGACCGCTGGGACTGATGTCCGGATCTGTGCATGATTGGCAGCTTTCTGCCAGCTCCAGCTATCCTGCAGACAGGGACCCGGAGTGCCATGTGCGGTTCGCCAGGCTCCATCAGCCCAGGAGCAGGGCCTGGTGCGCCAAGCACAAGTCACCCAACGAGTGGATTCTGGTGGACCTCGGGGTTGCGGCGCAGGTAAAACCATGGTTTCCTTCCTCTCTCTCCGTATATGTTCTGACATGGTGAGGGAGGAATCAGCACTGATCTATTTAATGCACGTTACAACTTTTTTCCTACAGGGACTGAGGGAAATCATGAAAAACTAATTCCGGTTAACCAAAGCCCGTCTGGAAGTACAGCCCACAAATGAACCAAAGTGTCCACTAACGGTGCTACACCACCAAAATGAACTCGGATCCCACTACCAGGCCCCACATCTCCCAAGCCATCCTGTCATCCTCTTACTGACTTCTCATCATCGTCTCTTTCTTTGAGATTTTCAGACAAAAGCATTGAATGCATTTTCTCTTTTCTGTGTTTGTTCTACACGCCCTGGTCGTCTCATCCTACTGATATAGTCGTTATTAACAGTCCTAGCTGATGCATACAAAATTATAAAGTACATTATGATGTAACTTCTACAGTCAAATTCGTATCTCCTAGCACCACTAAGCTCCTACAGGCTATCTGCTAAAACACTGACAAAACTCTCATTCCTTCTCGGTGACACGGAATTTTCACACCCATATAAAACAACGGGTGAAATCAGAGTCGACTATTTCAGTCTTCAGTGTTTCGGGTAGGAAAAGTGTGTACTTATGCATAATATTGGGAGGTGAATACTAGTGTATCAAGCATTTACCAGATTAAATGTATTCGTAATTTCATTAAGAGCCGAGATATCTCAGTCGGAATAGTAACTACGCCACAGGCGCGACGACCTAGCAATCGCGTTCGATTCCCTGCAGGGGCATGAATTTTCCCCCTTTTCCAAAACGTCCAGACCGGCTATGGAGTTCATCCAACTTCCTCTTTATTGGAAGTAGTAAGTAAGGCAGCTATAGATCAGCGACGCCTGGCGTCGCGACGCTTTAACCTAAGTAAGTGTGACAGTGTTGGTGTGTGTGTGTCAGGTGTAGCGACGCCTGAACCTAAGGAAGTGTTGGTGTGTGTGTGTGTGTGCGTTGTAGATTATAAGTTTAATATGGCG
Source organism: Reticulitermes speratus (assembly GCA_021186555.1). NCBI lineage: Eukaryota > Metazoa > Arthropoda > Insecta > Blattodea > Rhinotermitidae > Reticulitermes > Reticulitermes speratus. The sequence continues at coordinate 28,786,156 of JAJKFL010000003.1, read as the reverse complement.
CCGACGTCCTGCGTCGTCTCGACGCCCCTAACCTAAGGAAGTGTGTAAGGTGGTGGTGGTGTTGGTGATGGTGTTGGTGGAATGGGGGGCGGGTGGTGTCGGCGGTGTTGTTTTAGGATGGGGTTTAATATACAGACAGTTGTGTTGCAGCAGAAGCCAGGCGTCGCTCGTCGTCGTCGTCGAGTGCTGAGAGTGAACGGCGGCCCACTGTTTGTGAGGGTAATTAACGTCAAGTTTGCAGTAATGCGAGGAACGTGATTTGCGTATCGGTTTGCGAGACAGAGAGAGCTGTGTATGAAAACAGGATGCCAATACAGTCTGTGTGCGAGTGAGATGCAGTTATAGGATATTGGCGTGGTTGGAAGGAAGATAGCTAGATAGCTGTGTTTTTCTGTTCAGGACGACGTACCTCGCGCGACGGTGAATATATATATATATATATGTATATATATACATTGTATTAATATGATGAAGAAATGTAAGTGTAAGGGTACAAGGGTATGAAGACAAAAAAACCTAAACAACACATATTACATCAAACGGACACAAACACGTATGTATCATAGTTAAAGCCCGTATTCGCGAATCTAGCTGTTCGCGATCGTTTAAGGAACGTATTCATTGCGAATATGGACGTCTACCTGTATAGCCTGCAGCAGCAGTAGTGAAGATTGTTATCGTCCGGAAGTTCTCTACCTCCGGTCCTCGAGTGTGTATATTAGGTATTAGTGCTACACTATGTAAAAGTAAATGAACAGATACTTTACTAAAATTGTTCTCACTTCATTACTGCCTGAAGGTGACTGGAGTGATGACACAGGGTCGCGGTGACCGGGAAGAATGGGCCACACACTACACGCTGTCATATAGTCAAGACGCTCTCCGGTGGAGTTTCATCAATGATCCGTACGGAAACAGAAGGGTGAGTTCCAATCTAATTGCAATGACTGGTGGTGGGGCGGAGCTGAACAGAGATTTGGTACTGTGGCCTGACATAAACCTACTCTATGGTGATGATGATGATGATATCAGCATGGAGCGCTGGCGAAATAATGACAGGGGACACTCAGATTACTCATAACCTGTCCCAGTGCCACTACGTCCACCCATATCCTACATGGCCTGTCTTGGGATTGAACGTGGGCCTAGGCACGGCAAATGGTCTGCAACCAAAAGACATTCGAATGTGTGTCCACAATTGCGTACCTGAATGCCTGATGCCTCTTCTTGGTGTTAAAATACAGGGCATACACAAAAGAATGGTGCGGTTTTAATAGTGAACACTATTAAAACAGGACCATTCTTTTGTGTATGCCCTGTATATCAGCCTCGGCTACGTTTGCTAAACTTTTTCTAGGTACGTTTAGAAAACAAAAGTCGAAAACTGACTGTTACGCCGTGTCTGTTCGCCTGCTGGTGACCTAGTTCATCCATGCTCGTTATTCCACACTTACTGAATCCGATTTTGGTTTAGTCTACTTCGTTAAAGGAGGCGTTATTTAAGGGCCTAAATGAACCTTCACTTATAAGTTTTATGTGTTTTTCTTCTATTATAGAGCATTTACTCTTATAAGCATTATTTATAGCAACTTATGGTATGCCATGTTGTCCCGCAAAAAGTGGCCGTCAATAAATATTTGGGAGAAGGAATGGAATTAAAGGGAAAGGAGAAAGAAATCGCCCACCAGTTTTGATGAATAGATTGATTTGATGGGAAAAGATTTCCAGAAGCACATTCTTAGAGAATTTGACGATTTCAGGTATTACTCATTGATAGCTCATCCAATACCCGATGTGTCACATGTTGATAAGACATTGCTTCCAAGAACATTCGTGTAAGTTGTCTAGGATTTTTCGTCATTGCTGACAATACTGAACAAAACATTTTTACACGTGTCAGTCACCTCCCATAACAATTACGTACTGAGACCGATGACTCACGATAATGCGCCGAACATGTCAGGGGAAGTTCGATGGTATATAAGCGCATAATATATCTAAACCCTTAAAACTACTTACGGTTTTTAAGTCGGGACTCAACTTAATTTAGCGGGGGTAAAAGCAGTGGAATTACGTCGCGAAGCAGTATTTTTATGGTGGCAGAGAGATTTCTATGATCATTATACGCATTTTTCTCAGTGTCTTGTCACTGGGGCATTATTTTGTGTTCTCAAATGTCCGAAAATGACAAAAAACTCTTGTTACGTCTTCAAAGTCTCTACTCCTCCACTCGTAGGTGTGCACATGTCGAGACGTGTGAGGCCTTTGCTCGGAACTATAAATGTGTAGTCCAGGCCCTTGATGATACATCGAACAGTGATCTAGAAAACGGTAGGACGAAATGGGATGCAGTAGCTTTTTTTGCCGAGATTTAAGAATAAACAACTCTAAGAGGTCACAAATTCACCACGGTCAGACTGAAATTTGTCAAGTCAAATGTTGTGCTAAATATAAGAAATTAAAAACTGTGTTGGCTAGTTCTGAAGCTGAAGTTTAATAGTTCGAAGATGTAAACGAACAATTTCGTATGGACTTTGTATGATTCTCAGAATAAATAGCGATTGTTTCCCTACACAGCTGTAAATGGTTGACCTTTGTAACTGAGGCAGAATCTGAATTCGAAAATTATTGAGCTGAAATTCATGCCTGAATTGGGTAATTCGTAGACAGCATCGTTTCTAAAGTTGCATCAAGGGACATCATGTACTGGATTATATAACTGTCTTTCTGCCTTAATTGCACTGATGACTGAAGACTTCTGCCCTTCTTCGGAAGGTAATTTTTATAGACGTACATGAAAATTTTGCGATAAAAGTTTTGAATGGAAGTTCTTGGGTTTCTTGTACACGGTTCCGGGAACTTTCCATTCATCTGCATACAGTGCCGCAGTAACGAAGCACGAAAATTATAAATTTTGCAAGGATGAACAAAATCGCATAGCCTCCTTCATACAACCTCGCCACGGTCTTGAACGCAAAGGAAGAGGACACTGAATTCTAAGCATGTTGTACTTCTGATCAATCTTTACAAATGTTTAAGTACTAAGCACATACACAGTATACTAAAAATAGAAAAAATATATAGACGGGGTAATACCTTTGTACTAATCCCGAACAGTAACAGCTCAGAACAAACATAGGCCTACGCGTTTATCGGTATTTAGCTGAAGTTATTATACTTCAACTAACATGTTTGTAACTTGTAAAACTGAACTTTTATTCTCATATTTAAAAATTAAATTCATAACGTTAAAAATAGTTTTACAGAGCACAAAAATTGTTACCAGACAACAGTTTTGTGCAGTTATGTCGAGTACATTAAGAGAAATATCATGTTACTGGCACAATGCTTCAAAAACCAATTTTCGGAAATAAGCATTTCAAGTTTGTGACGTCACTTTCGTAAGTAGCAGCATTTAAATTAACTTCTGTACAACTGATACACTTCGCACTTGGGCATGAAATTACAATGGCAATATTCACTATACATCAGTGGCTTATTTTAAAAGGGAAGGAAATCATTATTTTTTACACAAAATTCAGTTTCCTCCTCCCATAATCATCTCAGGTCGTGTGAGTTCCACGGCACCTTGGGGTGTTCACGGTTGCTTTAGAAGATGTCCCACATTAACTTGACACAAGGATAAAACTAGGAAACCTGACAATGTAACTAAACAATGTAACTGTTTATAATGGTGCGGTGTCTTAGAAGTCTATAGCTAATCAGCTGGCCACGAAAGTTCCTGCCTTTAAATAAACCGAAGAATCGTTATCGTGTTCAGAAAAGCCACGCTCTGAACCAGTTTCATCCAGCCCCACCTTCAAACAATCTTTTCGAAGATTTAATTTTGTAAGTTCCAATCCATTCCTACGAAACCCACGTAGTCTATTCTCACAAGGACTACTGCACTTTGGATGTGACGGTGTGTATTATGATATGAAGTATCAAAGTTTAGGAGAAACCTGATAACTCCATATTCTATATTAAATACGGAAGAAGCAAGTTCCTAGGAAAACTGACACATTTGTAACATAGCGTCACATCCAGCAGTCAGTAACCATACCCACAGTCATTCACCAAACAATATTAGAGTAGGAAGCTGCTCATAATCTGACTGTCATTAATACTGAGATGTAAATTTCGGCAGGTGTTCGTTGGAAACTCTGACGCGCACTCTCTCAGACACAGCTACCTGGACCAGCCCGTCACGGCACGTTTCGTCAGACTGCATGTCCTCCACTGGTTCAACCACCCGAGCCTCAGACTGGAAATTATCGGCTGTCAAGGTAACCTCAAATCCACGGTCGGTAAAATTTGTCTTACAGGGAACCTGTTATTTTTGTTAATATAATCCGGTAAGGCGTATTCTAAAAGGGAGAAGAACACAGACTAAGGGCGTTTGAGAAGAAACTTCTGAGGACAGTAGTGGATTCAAAAAAGAGGGAGGAATAAGAGTGGACGGGTCCATAATGGTGAATTTAATGTTTGCACGCTTCACCTAGTGCTTTTAGGACGGTTACACTAATTAGTGGTATGAGACAAGTACACATTTGGCAGTTCTACGAAATGCATACAAAATTGTAGCAGGAAATCCACAGGGAAAGCGAAATCTGCCAGCGATCTCGGAAATCGTACTTTGTCGCGCTTCGTTGACGATTGTGCAAAATTTCTGGAAGACTTATTTCCTGTGTGACCTGTGGAGGAAAGACCTGACTGCGGTAACGAAGTTACCGCATATAAGGAACGAGAAAAGACTCAAAAGTCTGTTTTATCCCCATGGCAGCCACCGAAAGCTCTTTTGAGCACTTCGTGCGTTTCCGATGCAGTTTTCCGGAGCCTGGAGCAAAACTTAATGCAAATGCGTTGTTCCTTAAAATCAGCTAGTTATTCCGAAACGTTTGTAATTACCTAACGAAATAAACAGTGCCAGAAACCCAAATATAATCTAATTCTTCAGTAAAATCCTCTCGGGCTGACAGCCGATTTCGGTGGTTAAGACAGATGTCAGAACCTGAAACGTTGCCTAATTTAACCAGCTGACGCGAGAAGGTTTTATTGAATACGGTTACGGCGAAAGCTTCAAAACATAAATGTAAGTCCTCACCGCCATGAAAAGCCCGTATATAGGTAATATTTTGGAATATTGTTTGTAGTTTATGTAACTACGCTGTCAGTAACACATTATATAGCGTCGAATGACTAGATGATAGAGAATTTAGAGAATAATAAAGTGGAAAGAATGTAGAAGGAAGCAGGTGTAGTCTAAGTTACGGTACTAACCCAGCACTTATCTGGAGGAACTGAGGAGTATCATGAAAACTCTCAATCAGGATACTCATTTTTCGGGCAAGGATGTGAAACGTGCACCTCCCGAATACAAGTCAGAAGCGTCACCGCTTGAGCCGACTTGCTTGGTGTCATACTGTTAGGGACTGCACTCGTACTAGAGAGCAGGCCTATGTGGTTTATTAGCAGCTGTGTTTAAGCTACATGTGAATCAATACATTAAACCTAACTTGCACAAAAGAAGTTTCGGGCAAAGGTTTTAATCATTAATGACACATTTATTTATATGCTCTAGTAAGCAGGTGTCAGGGCCGGCCCCATATGTGGGTGCCCCGAACAGGCTAATAATTTGGCGCCCCTTAAAACCGATATTTTTAAACTTTTGCGGCCTAGGACAGAGCTGGCGAAAGTTTTTGAGAGCGCGGAGAAATTATTTACCGTGTGGAAACCAGAGTTTACTAGCACAATATTTCCGATTATTCCAGTGACGTCTTAGCGCACCTTATAGGTTGGTGTCCCGGGCAGCTGCCCGGCTGGCCCGCCCCTTAGTCTGACCCTCGTATGTTTAGGTGTGGACTGGTTTTAACTATCTCTGCATAGGGCCTCAACGCGCGTTAAACTGAACGTTCGAGTTCTGCAAGATCTAAAATGACCGAGAATCTCTTTGCCAGCTGAGGAACTACCGACTTTTGACGATCCTTCATCACGGATTTAGTTCTGTTACCTACATTACATACAGGCCTATGGACATTGTTTAGGTGACAAGATCACCGTGACGTCAAAACTGAAACTCGTCTACGCGAAAGGCGCTGTGTATTAGGTACAAGAGAGAACTGGAAATCACGAAAATGTACATTTATTTGTACCCCATGAAGTCTGCGAGGACACGACAAAAATAAAGATATCTGTAGGGGTGCGGCAGTGAAAAGCAGGGAGTAATACAAGACAGATGGCGGCACAAGCAAGCACACGCACTTTTTTTTTAAGTTCACGGTCTCCGCCGGTGACCGAATAGATGTTTGAATCTCTACAGAACTGTTTCTGCGTTTTTCTATGAAGATCGTATTAAAAAGAAAATGGTATTCATACACAACTTCATAACATTCATAAACAACTTTTAGAACTGTTTTACTAACGCTTTTGACTGAGATGTTGCCTATGTTATTTTCTGTAAGATTAACAGCAAAAGAAGCAAGTAATAAGGTGATTCGTCATTCTCTACATTATTACAGAGCAGAAGCATTCTAGATTGTAACCGAATTATTGTTCATGTTAAAGATATAAACAAAAGACCCTTCTGTCGTTTATTTAGGTTCTATCCGACAAATGTACACTTTTATTTTCTATTACTCAGTACACATATTTCATTGAAGATGGTTCAACATGTTTCGAACCTTATATGAGGTTCATCTTCAGGGACATCTGTTTTAAATTACACCAGCACTTCTTCAAAGGTACATGTTAGGTTATACACTTTAAAATGTTGTCTTTGTTGTCTTATGGTTACTGAAATTAATGTTAAAATACTTAAGTTAAACACAGTTAAAATCTGTATATAAGATATATAAAATATTATTTGTAGAATATTCAGTTAGGTAGAATGGAGTTGTAATAGTAATTCTGTACATATCTATATAAGAGGTTGTATGTTCGCTTGTGGATGGTTGGGGCAGTACTAACTGTGGTGTGACAGAACGGGATATAAGTAGGTCAATGTCACTTGTGACGTCTCTGTGTCTCGGAAATGCGTCGGAATATTGGGTTGTATTCTCCCGTGTTTTGATCTTCTACCAGTTTTTTGTTTTGTGCATATAGTTGAATATAAAATTGTTCCAAAGAATTCATAGATGTTCCCTTATTTATCTGTTTGAGAAAGGTCATGTTGTTGTTAATGTTTCCATATTCATGCATATTATTTAAGATGTGTGTTGCGTAAGCTGATTGTGGATCGTTATTTCTAATATATCTAACATCAGTATCAACTGGGGCCTTCCAATCATGGCTGTCCGTAAACTTATGAAATCATAAGTGCAAGGCATTGCCATATGAGTATCGCCTGCTCCTATAGTATTACTGGGTGCCAACACACTGATCATATTCATGTTGATGGCCGGCAGAAATCACTCTGGCTATGAGGGTTTAACCCCTGACACTCCAATTTTTTACAAAAAACTGCATTTCTCACAAATTTCCAAAATTATTATTACTGGTGCGCTCTACGCTCCTTGCCACTCCCCGTGGCTGCCCAGCCATCATGCTCTTCTTTATTTATTTACTTATTTATTTATTCTATTTATTTATTTCTCGCCTGCTGGGCTAAGAATGCCGAGAAGGAATTTACAAGCCAACGATTGAACCTTAGTACAAGAGTGATGCACAGCACAGAAGCACCTCTAATGACACTCTATTGACTTCTTCCACATCCTTTAAAATTGGTTCATTAATGCTTTACTGTACCACACTTAATAGTCTGAGTTACTGATGGTATCATTAATGACCTTTTTTTAAATTTTCTTCAGTATTATAAATGAAAGCATGCCTTATCCTGCTCATGCATGCTTACAGCGCACATGTCTGAGCCACGGATATTACCGTCCTCAGAGTCACATTGGTTTCTCCGAGACCACCACTAAAAACAGATCATACAGTATTTGGGGAGGAGAAACTTAACAGTGAAGTTGTGGGAGCTTTTGAATGATGGTTGATAACATCAGGACACAGTCTGCTAAGGACAACAGAAAACCACTTAACAAGTCATGCAATGTTGTTGAGTTTTCCAGTAAATCAGTGCAAGATGTGCTCTATAAACTTATTTTCTGTTCACTCCATGCATTTTTGTTTTGGTGAAGGGCCCCGCAGCAGATGCTATGGACGCACCACAGCCTTGAGGCTTATTACACAACCCTATGATGAAGATGATTAGTGTTTTTTTCGTTTTTCTGAGTAATGGAGCACTGGTGGAATGAAACTGACGGGGGAAAACCGAAGTACTCTGGGAAAAACCTGTTCCAGTGCCACTTTGTCCACCACAAATCTCACATGGACTGACCCGGGATCGAACCCAGGCCTCCGAGGTGAGAGGCCGGCTACTAACCGCCTGAGCCATGGCACAGCCCATCCCATGCATTTACAATTTATCATTCTGATGTGTCATCAACAGAAATTGTTTTTATTTACAGAGTGTAATCAACTAATAAGCAGTCCTCCATTCACTAAAATAACTGCCAGCAGTCATCAACCCTGGTCTCGAAGGAACTCCTGTGAGCCTCAGGATGGTCACATACATACTCATCATGGGTGGTGTTCCAGGCATTTGAACCGTAAGCATACATGACCAGTATCAGGCAGATTTTCATTTAGAACACTTTTATAAAGAATATTCTCACAACACTATACCACTGTTCATTATGTAGGTCTTAATTTCTAAAACCAAATACTGAAGCTTTTAAAAATACATGAGCTACAGAGAATTATTGCAAAAGGTACTGTAACGGATGTTTTTATAAACAGACTACACTAATCAGGTCTGTGTACACCTGCAATATGCATACCTAATCACATGGGCCGGAAGTGAGGTGATCAGTGCAGTCGAGTGTCATGTACTGGCTGATGACAAACAAATAAGCACAATAAACAACGAATTGGAAATAGGGTATTAAAAGAAATATAGTGAGTGAGACTAGCAACATAGATCAGTGGAACATAAAATAGTCCCTGACAGCTGGTGATGACTAAGCCAAAACATAATTTAAATTCAAATAGTCAACAGTTTTATCTTGTTAGCATAACTTATGCACCAGTGCTTCTCCCAAACCTGGAGGATGACAACCAGTTACTCCAAGACAAACTACTGTTCCATCCAAAGTCCCAGATCACAGAGCTACAGCATCTCAATACTTGCATCCTGGTAGGTTTTCAAGCACGAGTGGAGAGGAGGGAAAAGCTTGGGAGTAATGATAGAGGGGAAGGAGTAGAAGGGTGAGGTACAGGGCATTATGGTGACTTGTCCGAGCCAGACAAGGCTCAATAGCCATACTACGTTCTTGAGAAAGTTCCAGATATATGTACATGAAAGCCAGTATAAAACCAATAAGCTAAAGATACTAATGTAAGATTTTAGGTTATCAGAGCAGAGTTGCTGGAGGCTCATGTTATGCCAGAATGTTACAATATGTAGAGTGGGAAACAGCAATGAGGGTCAAACAGTCAACCCTAAAGATGCAGGCACTATGCTCCTTCAACACATCAATAATTATTTACTAAATTTCACGGCACAAAATCTGCAAAGACTTGAATCATCAAAGAAAACAATAAGAGCAATAACAACAAAGGGGCTATTTTCTTTATTACAGAGCATCAGTGGTTACAGTTTGACATAGGACCTGCAACACAGGTAACAGGAATACTGACTAAGGGAAGAGCAGACACCAAGCGACGCCAATGGATCACCTCATATACTGTATCCTACAGTAATGATTCTGTTGTATGGTTCGTTTATACAGATGGCAACCATCTAGGGACTAAGGTCAGGCCACAATGCCAGTCAGTCAGTCCCGTGTAAGAGCTCTGAATGCTTTGACAGAATGGTTTAACAAGATTCTAAACTGTGCAGTTAACACAGAATGATTCTGTTCTCTTAAACTTTATAAATGTCAATTTACACTTACTGACAGTTTTGAAATATGCACACTTTAAAACACTGTATCTTGCAATCATGTTAAATGGCACTAACTAACTAACTAACTAACTAACTCCATGGAGCACAGTTATTCTTGAAAAACTAATAGTTACTTGGATACTCAAGAAATTTTCCACATTTTATAGAACCCAAAAGTTCATTAGCATGTTCACACGTGTCTGCCACTTGTCCATATCCTGAGCCAGACCAATTCAGTCCACACCATCCCAACTGATTTCTCTAATATCCATTTTAATATTATCCTTCCATCTATGCCTAGTCTTCCAAGTGGTTTCTTTCCCTCAGGTTTCCCCCACCAAAAACTTACATTCACCTCCCCTCTAGCCCATATGTGACACATGCCATGCCCATCTCATTCTTTGTAATTTGATCACCTGAATAAGATTTGGTATAGAGTACAAATTGTAAAGTTCATAAATACGCAATGTCCTCCAGCCCCTGTTAACCTCCTCCCTCTTACATCCAAATATCTCTCTCAGTACCTTATTCTCAAACACCCTCAACCTATGCTTTTCCATCAACATGAGAGACCAAGTTTCACTCCCACATAAAATAACAGGCACAATTATGATTCTGTACATTTTAATCTTTAATTCTTAGACAGCAAATTGGGAGATAACATTCTGGACCAAATGGTAGTAGGCACTCAATGAGTTTAATCAGCTCTTAATGTCTTCATGAAAGAAATTTTCATTTTTTAGTTTTGTTCCCAAATATTTGAACTTTGCCACAGTTTCAAAGGATTTATTAGTGATCTTATTTTCTGATTTCATCCTGCACTCTGTTCATAAGACATGAACACAAACATAGTTTTCCTCAGCATTTACTTCTAGAACAAATTCCTTACTATCAACTAATAGAACACCTGTATTTTTCTTTATTCTTTATAGGATGTATGTATTCTGCCCAGTAAACTAACATCATCAGCATAGAACAGAAGCTGATGTATTTGAGCCTTCCTAATGGCATATTCTAAAACAAAGTTGCAAAGCAATGACAACAAAGCATTTCCTTTTTTCAGTCCATTCTGAATACGAAATATATCAAATGTTTGCCTATCCAGACTTTACTATGGGTTTCATGAAAACACATTTTAATTAATGTAACAAAGTCATGGGTATACCAAAGTCAACAAAAATATTATACAAAACCTCCCTCCTAACAAAATCATTGGCTGCCTTGAAGTCTATCAATAGCTGATGCACTGCCCCATTATATTACCATTTTTTTTCAAGATCTGATAAACGCAAAACATATGATCAGTAGTTGATCTGCTGCATTAAAATCCACATTGATGATCCCCAATAAATTAATTTAAGTGTCAAGTTAACCTTGACAGAAGAAGGTGCGATACAATTTGTATGTAGTTGATAACAATGATATGCCTCGGTGATTACTAAAATCCATTTTATTCCCCTTCTTATAAACAGCTACAGTGATTGACTTCCATTACTGAGGCAATTCTTCCTCATTACAATATGAATTAATAAGCTTATGTATCTCAAATGCATTGCCATATCTCCTGCTTGAATCAACTCTGCTGGAATTTCAGGTCATTTATATCTTTTCAGCTTTTCAATAGCCATCTCAACTTCAAAAGCACTATGCTCAGGTATTAGTGGCTCTGCTGTATGTATTTCAGTCAGCCTAAAATCATTAACCTCATGCAAGTTCAATAAATGACAGAAGTGTTGCTTCTTTCTTACTGCAGAAATCTCCAAGCAGATCACCCTTCTCATCCTTTATGAAGTTACGCCTAGGCTGGTAATCGTTCTTACATTCATTTACGCCTCTGTACAAGTCTCCAATATTCCTATTCTTACAGCTATTTGAAGTTAATTAATTACACCTTTCAAATATTCCCCCTTCTTCTCCCCTCCCCCCTAAAATGACTACACGTTTCACAATTTACATTCTTCAGGTTATCTGCATTAATTTGACTTAGATCCTATAAGGTGCCACAACAATTTAAAAATTCAAGCCTGAAAATGACTACAAATATTTCATAAAAGTTTTATACAAGGAAGAATGCATCACTACAAAATTCTCCATTTACAATCCTGTGGACCTATTCCAACACAATGCGTCAGTGCACCCAACTATAACACTACACTGTGTCATAACACACAAGACTGCAACATGAATCTTCACCACCATTAAAACCTCAAATCATATAAACTGTAGCAACATTTCACCTCTGTAGACACAGCATTGTTATTTTTGCACAGTGTGTACAAGCTGGTCATGCCCTCTCACTCTGTGTTGTGTATTACTGAAACTGTTAAATGGACTTAGTAATGGAATTCACGCTAAATCTTGTGGAGCAAATATAATTTCATTTAATTTCTTCTTCAACATTTTAACCCTTGAATATGCTGCTGTGTCACATCCCAGAAGGACAGAAACCTCAACTACACCGCTGAGAAAACCTACGAAGTTCAAAAATTTTATTCCAGTTTTTACCATCAAATATAACATTCAGTACTCTACATGAAGCTCAAAATTAATCACAGCAGTAAGAAGCAAATCAAGGACCTGTACAGAGACACAAATAAATTTATGAGGGTTATCAGCTTAGAACTTGATAAAGATCATGAATGGCTCTGCTTGCACACTGCCACAGCATTTTAAGTGCAAGAACTACTACTGCCAGTCATAAACACTATCACCTCTGATTTAAATACCTCTCACCTGACAGAGCACTCAGATTTAATTACCCCTTCTGGAGATGAATTGCACTGATATGTAAAAAAAAAAATTAAAAATAAGCGTTGGAATTTCAAATTTTCCACATGTAACACTGGAAGTATGGACTTACCTAATATGTGGTCCTACTACGTTGTTGTGTGGCCAGTCTCAAAACCGTTGGGTAACTGAAGTGCTGCACCACATTTCTCACACTACCATACAGTTTCACTTCCTTGTCCGTGGCTAGTACACACAACACACGTTTTCGGCACATATTCGGCACTACTGCAGAATAGTGCAGTCACCGTTCTTACAATACGGTTGTGAGTCCCGGACCAGTCTCAGTGTCTCAGCATGACGCCAAAAATTGTTCACTACATGCACAGAATACACAACAATTCTTTTGGACCACAGGAAAATCTGATTTTGGTGTTAGCTCTAGTTCAGTTCACAAAATATTTCCTTACCGTTTCAGAATGTCCGAATGGCGCGAGAAAGTGCCTGCTACACACACAGCCGATACTAAGGGTCTTTCGGATCACAGTAGGGTTAGAGTGTGGTGTCATCTGAATTTCAGCCGACAACATATTTTCCTTGCGGTTACACAAAGTACGAATGACAGGGAAAAATGCCCACTATATGTACAGCTCATACAACTGTTCCTTCAGTCACAGAAAGGTTAGAGTCTGCTGACAAGCTATAGTCCTTCAAGCAATATTTCACTGTGTACGAATGACATGGAAAATGCCCACTATACATAAAGTTCACACAAGGGTTCCTTCGTGTCACATAACGTCCAGAGTTTGTTGTCAGCACTACTGAACTTCACAAAATACCACAAAACATTTTGGTTCGTAATTAATAAAGTCCCATCAAACTGCGTCCGGCGGATCACTTTTGCATGTTGGGAAAGTTCTTCTTTTCCCCTCCTATTGGTTTAGTCTACTTGCACATGGAGCTGTCATGTTGTATTGCTGTTATGCGTCCAAATGCATTGCAGTGACTTCAAGTGGACGTTTGAAAAATGCTACGATATATTTGTTCGTTGAAATATCAACGCTAATCTCAGTCTTCGTGGAATTCATGTGATGTTATCTGTGCTATGGGTGAGATGTCAGTCTTATTACATGAGGATCATCCGACATTCGTTTTCATGACTCACTTCTGTGGTCTAGTGGTTAATGTTTCTACTTCTGGATTCTAAAGATCGGTGGTTGAGTCCGTGTGGGTTCTGTCGTTTCCAGCGGTGTACACACATCTATTGTTAAACGGGGTGGACACATAAAGAGTGAAGCGTGTAAAGTGTTCGCGGTGGTGTTTTTGGTGGAAGAATGAGATGTACCGGTGTACGGAGACCTTGCTAATAAATTTCATTTTTCCTGTGCTATTTCAGAGGCCGGTTTCATTGGCTCGCTCAGCCACTCTTGTATTCCGTGACTGCACTATTCCACAGCAGTTCCACATTTTCCTTCTTCTTTTCTGTTGGAGGAATGTGCATCGCAAAATGCCACAAATTGTGGCTTGGAATGTTTGAGGGGTTGAACAGGATGAAGGCCGTCCTCTGATGTACTCTTGCAATCAGAGTAAGAATGCTTCCTCTTGTTGGACACCTTGTGGTGAATAACTTGCAATGAATAAGAAACAAATATGTACATATTGAGACGACAATACCGTGTCACAGTTCGTCTCATGATCCGTTAAAAGGCACTGACGTGTGTACTAGCAGCGAGAGTGGGATCCAAAATTACCGCAGCAATATACGCTTTCACGTCAGCTTCCGTGATTTTGAATCACTTGTCATCATCCTTATGTTCTTTTTCTGTTCGCGTTTTGAAATTGCAGCTTCGCGAAATCATTTTTAGGCGCGTTCGCAAAATTGCAAAAAGCGACTATTAGCTTCGACATGTCTGTCTGTCCGTCCGCCCGCGTGGAACAACTCGGCTCCCTCTGGACGGATTTTCATGAAATTCGATATTTGAGTATTATTTGAAAATCTGTACAGAAAATTCAAGTTTCGTTAAAATATGACAAGAATGACGGGTTCTTTACACGAAGACTTATGTACATTTATGATAAAGCTCACTGAATTCTTCTTATAGTGAGAAATGTTTCAGACAAAAGTTGTAGAGAAAATCTAAACACACATTTTATGTTCAATAACTTTTTCCGCAAATCGAGCCGTTTATAGATAATATGGAAAAATATTATGGAACCAGCGAGGCCACAGATGACAATACATTAAGGCGCGTGCGCTTTGTATGCCGGATAACTAAAGCTACAGCCACACACTCAGAACATTACACACTTATTTCTTTTCCACGGCAACAGTTATTACGCGAATGCACCTCAATGTTACGTTTATACGCACATTGCCTTTCTTGTTCTCTTACAATGCAGGACAACGAGAGTTCATAAATTCAATGAACACACTACGCCCAGATGGTGAAACAGACTCAAATTTACCTGCAATTTATTACGAAACACATTACCTGTACTGCAAGCATAAATTACAGGCGTATTTTCATCTTCTGGCCACTTCCAACATTACCACGTTCCTTAGTATCACTTTCGTCGCTATGGTGTCTCCCGTAGATTGCGCAATTTCAGTGTCAATGTTACTAGAAACATCATCAGCCTTTTCACTCCCATCATCTGAAATAACTTTTTCTTCATTTGAAACACCATCATCAGTTTTACTTAGACTAAATTCATCCAAAACACTGCACTTCTTCTTCGCCATGACGGCGTACTACGCACGAAAAATAGTACATGGCCAATCAAACGATAGCACAGGGTTGTTGGCGTAGTGTCCATATGGGCCGCCGAATGCGCATCTTATGATGATAATTCCTTCCATGGAAGTAATAACCTTGAGCACTAAACTCATTTTTTGTATAAATGAAGACGAATAAAGGCTAGTATAACAACTTTATTGAATATATATATATATTATATATATATATATAACACGATGGAACAGAACAACATCGGCAAACTTTCAGGGATGGTAGAAGGGACCAAATTAAGGGTTTGGAAATGAGGAACGTCCGGAAATGCCTTAGTTCGACACAGTGCAGCGTCAAATTCGCGCCAGACATTCGTCGGTTGCCGTATTTACCCCTGGCTAGACTTTCATACTATACTGCGTCGAACCAAGGCGTTTCCGGACGTAAGTTCCTTACCTAACGATCCTAAATTTGGTCCCCTCTACCATCCCTGAAATTTTGTCGGTGTTATTCTATTCCATCATGTGCACATAAATTCATTCTTTGTAGAGTTAATCATCCTCTATCTAAATGAATAATACCAACAAAGTACAATAAGATATAAAATGGCTTGAGTACCTCTCACTATGAGTGTCTGGGTACACTGCAACCGCCACGATCATCTACATCGCTGCGAAGTGACAAAACGTACAGATGAGGACGGATATGGAAATGACAGTGATAAACAGTAGAAAACGCTTATGGGACTTGGGAGGTCAACACATATTACGGGACCACAGAACATTCAAAGTTTATCCAACATTGGGGTCTTGTTGTTTACTCCATACAGAGATAAAATTATTGGATCAGCAGGTGGATATTGACATCATGTACCAACTTCCATTTGATCGGATATTCTGCATTCATCAGAAATTACAAAAGTAAAATGAGAATAGAAGTGTGACAATAAATAGGCCTATTGTCTGTGGTGTTGTTAGTTTCACTATTAAGTATATTTTTCCATCTAACAATTCATACATGCAGCATTCATGAATGAAGTGTGTAGTCATACATCTTTTTAACCAACTAATGCACACTTATTATTCTTTACTATACAATAAAATTTACCATAATGTTGTATAATAAATAATAATAAGTGTGCATTAGTTGGTTAAAGAGATGTATGATAGGCTAAAAAATGCACGGTATGAATAATATGAAGTGTGTAGTGCTTCCTTTCTGACACAGTTTATGAATTTATAACTAAAATGTGTTTGAGGTGGAAGAACATTGTTATTGAAACCCAAATAAGTCATAAAAGTATCAAATTGTTCATACACGTACATTGTGTTGCATATTGCTGAGTGTTAAAAGACTGAAAGATGTTTAAAATAAAAGTTTTAGGTGCTGATAAATTTTGATTTAGTTAATTAAAATTTAACTATGTGTATGTACCTGATTTGTTCTAAAGAGATGGTGTGAACTTGTGCTTATTTTTTAAATTAATGATCAAAGGGCTAATTAGTCTTTAACAGTCAGCCATGTTGTTGTGTATTAGATTTTGTAACATAAGGGGAAGAGGAGGTCACTGATTCTGCATCTCCAGAATTCACACAGGTAGTGATAGAAGAAGGACAAATTCAGCGCGAATTTCAAAAATGTTAATTTATTTATTTTTTACTTTTTAAAACTGTGCAAGTCTGAAACTGCATAACTTGAAACATGTATAAAAGTGTGGCAAAGATAAATTATGAGACGACAAAAACAAATCAAAATTCGCATTAATGAAATAAGAGTATATTAATTTGGGTAATGCTTACAGGCATTCAGTTCAGAATATTTTGTCTTCCTATTTGCTATATAAAAATGTACAGATCACTGTACTAATACATGTTATTCACATTGTTCTGAAACTTCATTCCTCACATTGAGAGAATAACATATTATAAGGGTGTCTGAAAACAGGTGGATAAGGGGAATATTTGGACATAAGCAGGAGAAAGTGATAGGTAAGAGTCAATGATAAAGTTGTCCCTGTGCACATCATGGAGACACATAAGAGGAGTGGATTTGCACACAAGCTCTCCATACTAAGTTCTTGTATAAAAATATGTGAATGATATTACACAACAAACAATGTCCAATGTTTAGTGTTCATGATACTTGTCAAGAAAAACTGGGACAGGATAAAAAAACAAGCTAATTAAGAACATAACATGGTCCATGAAGTAATGAAATTTATTCATGTAGTCATTAATGCAGTGTGCCTATCATACTTACAATAGGTGTTCAAAATGACCACCATGCATTTTGAGGCAGATGGGGGGCAGAGGGCATATTGTATTTTTCAGTACATGCTACAACATGGCAGCAATAACAGTAGCAAGAGTAGTGCAAGGTCTTGCTACAAGATATTTGATATTCATGGGATAAACTGTGTACTGCTGCTGCTGCCACCACTACTGTCACCACCACCATCAAAATGACAAAACCATAATTAAAAACAAAACAGTAACAATAGTGATATCATCATCACGAACAACAACAATCACCATCTTGGCATTATTTATGACTGCAAGTAATACAAAATTAACCCATGAAGTAAATAGTATTTTATTCTTGGATTATACAATTTTATTACCAAAATAAAACATTAACAAGAAATTTAAAAAAATGGAAGTCTACAGTACAACAAGTAAGCAATAAAGCAGTGCTATCTGATACACTTCATCCTTTAAGCATGAAGAATAAAATTACAAAATTTATTTCAGTAGCTATATGAGGATGAATGATGTAAACAAACTCATACATTCAGTGTCTTCCTGATTATATGACTACAATTTTTCTTAGTGATTTTCTGAGGTTTGATGCTACTGATAGCCTATACAAGACCACTATTGGGCCTGATTCTGAACTAGAAATCCATCCATTACATATCACTCATTTGCTGCAGATCCACACAGTACCAGCTCCTGCCCCCTTAATTGCTTGGTCCCCCAAGTGGCTGCTTTTGAAGACATTTTATCTCCAAGGATTTCTTCTATCCTGCCCTAGTGACATATCCATTCCCCATTTCATATCACTCCTCTCAACAATTTTCTTTCAGATATTTTTTGTTCCTCCCTCGGAGGCAGAATTTGAGATTAATAAGCATACAGCATATTAGGAAAAATGACTATTTTCTAATTACTATATCATATATTTTTTAATTCTGCAATTCTAAGAAGGAAACAACAATGCTTTGTATGCACAGTGCTATCCTGCACTTCCTGGAGCTATGTAATTTTCATCTTCTCTGTACCAACGTACAGGTGTGCTGTACTTCATACTACAGTTCTGAACTTCCAGGTGTTTAGTGGCAACATGGACAAGAGCACAGAGCGCCATCACTACCTCAACCATCCATTCACAGCACGCTATGTTCGCATAAACCCAATCACATGGCATCATGCTATTGCACTGAGAGCTGGACTAACAGGCTGTCCACACACAGGAGACTGTGGGCCTGGTTTTGTGCAAGTCAACCCACTGTCTCGCTGTGGTAAGCATTCAGTACTCATACATTTACTTACTGTATGCACAGGATTATCATATTATCACATCTGTTCCCCACATTATTCTTGTGGTATATATATTAGTGTATGTTTCTATTAATAGATAAATTACTTTTGAGGCCTAAGAGATGGATTCATCATTAGTCAGGATTACAGGGTCTTAAACTGAAATTGTTCTTTTAAGAGGAATATGCCTTACAAGTTACTCCTGGCACTTCAGCTAAAAGAAACACTGTGCTTTGAGGACATTAACAATTAAAAATACCTTAAATGTCCTACATATTTGGGGTTTGCTGGCCATGCTATGCAGTTCTTGTTTTCACAGGCCCAGGTTCAGTCTGAGAGGAGCACAATCCTCTGAGGACCTTGGTCTTCCCTTGCTGGTTATCATTCCATGAATGCTCTATATCCATGCATGATCATTCCTCCATCAGCCACCACATCAACATGACCTTCACTGGACTTAAGGGCAGCAAACAGCTGCACAGAGCAGGGTGATTCTTGAGAATGAATTAGTCATTCAGTTCATTAAGAAGTCGACGTGTGTGGAATCCAAAGGGCTGCTAATGTGTCCACAGCAGTCTGTCAAGCCAAATTAATCTAATCCACATCCTCCCATATATGCCTAGACTCACCAAGCAGTCTCTTCATCTCAGGTTTGCTGATCAGAACTCTGTATGCATTTCTCACCTCTTTCATACATTCTACATGTCCTGCCCATCCAACACTCCTTAATTTGATCATCCTAATAATATTCAGTGAGAAATGCAAATTATGTATCTCTGCATTATGCAGAATATTTCTTCCCTTACAGGTCCAATATTCTCCTAAGCATTCTGTTCTCTGACATAATTACATGCTTCCCTTCATGCAAGAGTAAAAGTTTCATACACAAAACAATATGCAAAAGTATACTTTTGTGAACAGTTTTATACCAACAAATGCACACAGATATACAATGTCAATGGTATATTTTATTTATAGCTTGCCCCTTATATATTATTGTGTTTATATTATATTTATATATATAGTATAATATAGTATATATATATATGTTATTATATATTATTTGGTTGTGCAATGTAGCTTGTAGTGGAAAAATAATGTCTGTGTTTTTTCTCTGACTGTCAGTGGCAAACCTGGCATATGGCAAGGCAACCTGGGTTAATGACAAACGGCATGGGTGGGCTGACTGGCAATATGGCCAAGCTGGACTTGCGGTGGATGGAATTCTTGACAATGTTTTGCCACGCTGTGCAATACTGGACAACTATTACTCCAGTCAGCCAATCTGGATGGTAGATCTTGGATGGAGGGAACCAGTTTCAGGACTGATAATTGTCACATGGCAAGGTCAGGGCCAAGGTAAGATATGCTATTAATCATGTTCACTTGTTCCACACTAAATCTGGTACATTACAGTAACAAAGATGATTCTGAAATTTGAACGCAGTAATAAGTTACAAAGTGACAATGTTGTAACTTTGTATGAGACATACCATTGTGTGTGTGACATACTCAATGAAAGTTTTCATTGACACAACCTTTCATTTGCCATATTAAATACATATAAACTGATATTAGTTAAATATTAAGAGCTGTAGCTTCATCATTCAAATATTCTAAATGTTGTACAAAAGCAAGTAAAAGATTGAGATCTCAGTCGTTCAAATTACATAACATGTAAAATTGAATACTTCAATATTCATACATAAAAGACCTGGTTAGAACAATAAGCCAGAATATGTTGCTGCCTGTGTATTTTTAATACAGTTAGATGAAATATTGTGTCAATGTAAACATTATTCCAATAAGATGATCACTGGAGTAAGATAAACTCATATTAAATTTCATCACATTTCCCAACAACTGACCATAAGGAGCATACAATAAATTCCTGGATTGGTTTTCAGGTTTTCACAGTGGTTGTTCCATCAGATGATGGTGTTTTTTAGGGTTTCTGCACTGTACAGTGGGTAGATGTTTCAACACTTCAGAGTAACATACTGTTTCCATCTTCTGGGTGACTCAGTTTCGGTGGACGCTGAAGTGATATGGAAGACGAATTCTGTCAGTCATACAGGACGATTTCAGGCAGTTCTGTAAATCACAGCCACAGAGGGCAGGAAGAGGGGATAGAATTATTCCAACTCAATGGGAGTTAAGACTACAAGAATAACTCTTTTCCATGCTTCAGAAGACAGAGTGTGAAAATCATGTGGACCAAGGATGCACAAATCCTGGGCGCCTGTTCACACAGATGACTGAATTTTGTACAGTGGAACCTAACATTTTCAGCACACTTGTAGTTATTGTATCTTTTTTCCTTACATACAAAAACATACACTGAGCAGAAGGCACCAGATAACAGTGAGCTTCACAGGTAGCTCCAGACTTGCAGGCCCTCAGTATGGAATATGACATCACCATTCTGGCTACTATATTTTTGGAAAAATTGTGGACCCCTGATGTGGACAGTAAATGTTGTCTGACGTCACCGTGCCATTAAGCTACAATGGGGACAATTTGCACTTCCATGGGTGACCTTTTTCTTTTTTGCCTCATGATGGCATGACCATTATGTTGTTGGAGAATCCCTGCTCCCTTCTCTCTTTTAAGGAATGAATTAGGGGCTTCCATAATCTACTCATGGAGAATATGTCCTCCCATTTCATGTTGTAAGAGGTGCAGTGCTAATCTCATAGAGTGTACCTCTACAGAGTGGGCAAAAGTCACTGCCCACCCACATGAGCTGAACACGTACTGGTGAAGCAGGGAAGGGAGCAATTCTCTAAATCTTAATTCCCACTGGCTTGGGGTAATTGTATGCTCTTTTCCCATCCTCTGTAGCTGTGATTGGCCAAATTACCTCAAATCCTTCTACAAAACTCACAACTTCTTCACCCACATCACTTCAACATTCACCCAAACCAATTCAATCAACCTGCAGATGGAGGAAGTACGTTCATAAAAACATTGGAACATTTAACCACTACATGATGTACAGACCCAAAAGAAGACCATCATCTGAATTCCAGGGTTGACATTTTTGTTACTATTAAGCTTCAATTACACAACAAATTACATGCTGCAAACACTAGGCATGTATTGACAGAATATCAAATTTATAATTTCTTTAGTAGTTATTCAAAAGAGTGGCCAGGTACAAGTGCAGCAGATACAAGTTCTGTCATAAACCTTTCCATTGCTGAAATTCATATTGTGGTCGTCTGGTTTATGACACTGTAATCTGGTATATGCATACTAACACTTTGGAAGAAGGGCAGAAGCACTTCAACCTTCAAGATGGTAGAAGCATGTCATACTGCAGAAGCCCATATTATCAAACTTTACAGCCAAGAAATCCTCAAATCTTGTAATTGCTCAAATTCATTTATGGCTCTCGGCAGTGCTCACAAGGCAAAGTGCCACAGTCCAAGATGTTTGTACAAGTGTGGTGTGTGCATTCTGGGAGGAAGAACAGAAGCTTGTTCTTGATGATACCAAAACTGGTGTACCATTCAATATCACTTATACAATGATTCATCATTTTGAGGTATCCTAGCAGAAAAACATGTAATTCCAGACATCTGGAAAATGTTATAGTAATCTCTCACAGATAACTTATGAATACAGTGAGTTCAAACTTGGAGACGAAAACAGCTGAACATGTGCCCCACAAAATGTAGGAAAACTGTCACTGTCAGGAAGGAGGAACTGAACTGTGACATGAACTGGTATACAGGAAAGAAACAGTGTGTCACAGCAATGAAAGCACACAACGAATACAGTGGAACCTCGAACTTCGAACACAATCCGTTCCAGGAGACGGTTCAACTTTCAAGTTGTTCGACTTTCGAGTTAAATTTCCCCATAAGAAATAATGTGAATTGAATTAATCCGTTCCAGACACCCAAAATTTACCCAGTATAAAACATTTTAAGTGCCTACTTCAAAAGATCATATTGGTAAATAATGATAAAACAAGTATATTTAAATTCAATAATTGAACATTTTTATTTATATTAGTACATACTTAAAAAATATTGTATAATAATCAATCAATAATAATAGTAGGAGGGATATTACTGTTCACTGGAAGGTGAATTACCCTTCTTTCATCTGGACCAAGCAGGGAGAGAAGGCGACCACGTGATTCTTTGTTCGACTTTCGAGTTTTTGTTCGAGTTTCAAAACCGGATTTTCCTCGAATTTTTTGTTCGAGTTTCAAGTTGTTCGAACATCAAACCGTTCGAAGTTCGAGGGTCCACTGTATATTGAAGAGTCAACCTTCTGCTGGCAGTCATGGAAAATCTTCTATGACACTTTCAGGGTCATCCATGTCAAGTGGAACTGTTGACCATTAGACTACTGTTAAGGGAACATGTGCAAATGGAAGCACAGTTCACTGCAGAAAGAAGGGAGCAATGATGACACCTGCTGGTCTCATACAGCCCAACAAACAATGCATGTTCTTCAGAAAGTAGGCTGGGAAGTGCTACGGTACCCCTTACAATTCAGGTGTAGTGGCCAGTGATATCTATCTCTTCACAGTGCTGAATGAGTCAGTGGCAGGCCAAACTTTTGAACATCGTGAGTAAGTCTATGAGCATGTTCACCATTTACTGCAGGCAGCTTTGAATCTGTCTGTATAGCCAGGTTTATGAAGTTCATACAGCAGTGGGAAAAATGTGTGGAACTGAAAGGTGATTATATTGAGAAACAGAACAGCCAGGTATCTTACAGAATATGTACAAGGCACATAATACAATTAAGTCCTGAATTTATTGTACACTCCTTGTATAAAAGCATTCATGTGCACACATAAAAAGGCACACAGAGGCCATAAATCATTTCATATTATAGTTCAATATTGAAAATAAATACAAATGTATCAGTCATTAATCTGAGCTCCCTGTTCTCCTGGGATATAGAGCCATCACTGGGTGATTAGTGCCAATTACCCAGTGATGTACTGCAACATTCCCCCACCCCCAAAAATGGAGCGCTCACCTGCACCACTGCAAAGCTTAAAAACTCACATTATTAATTTGATTTTTAATATTGTAAAAGTTAATAATCTTATCTTTAATTTGCAGATAAAGTGACTTCATATCGTGACTATGTATATAACCTGGATCACTTGACAGTGTATGTAGCAAACAGATCCAGACTGGAGGCTTTCCAGTTGGAGGCCACAAATAATGGTTCAGAGACTGATGCTAATGTAGCTAAATGTGGAACAATCACACGTGCCAACAATGCTCTTTTTCAACCACGGATAAATTTTGAATGCCCAGGGAAATTAATTGGACGTTATGTGTATATCAAAGCAGTAAGTGTTGCTAACAGATGGAGCTGGCTATACTCAGCTGTTCTATGTGAAGTGCTAGTGTATTAAAAAATTTGTACAAAATGAAATGTAGTGCTACCAAGATATTAAATATCTGATTATATCATGAATGTGTTTCTTCCTTTAACCTGGTGTTATACATCATGTAATAATGTTGCCTTAACCATAAATGTTACATAATGTCAAAAGATTGTAGCATATTCATGAGTGAAAACTAACAGAAATAAGGCAGTGGCTAAGGCCTATTTCAAGACATATTTTGGCAAGAACACGCTCAATACTTAAATTAGAAGGCTGCCACTACTGGAAGTGGTTTTCTTACATATGAGATTCAAAAAACTAAACTGAAGAAGAAAATACAAGGCATCAAATGTAAAATGGTATTCAGATTCAGAACAAATTAAATTGGTAATTGTCATTTTAGCACTGGAATCCTGTGGATTCCCTTTCCCCATAAAGGTCTGATCCCCAAACCAAGGGGTGGGGTTATGTTCCATTACCCATTCCAACCACAAGAAAGACAAATGACAGGCAGCCATGTTGCTACATGATGTGACTGTAACCTCAAATTCAGTATTGTGAACAGGATGGTACTTTCTCTAGCCCATCCTTCAGAGCAAGAAGGAGTGGGTAAGGCAAAGAAAAGTCTTCAATTGCTAAAAAAAAGTCCATCATGTTTCTGAGATAATCATCATTATTGATGACAAAAATTGGTAAAACCTTTCATATTTGCTGAGCCTGTAAGAAGACTAAAGGCATCTCTGCATCATCACTCATGTTCCACTGACTACAAACTGACTGCAAGTTGATTTAATTCTTTCAAAGTGTCGTCTTATGTGTCTTGTGGCACTTTATTCTATTTATTCCGGTTGATATAATAGGTAATATTACTACACTAAGCCCCTTTATGTGTGCTCAAATGATCCAAAATATCTCAGCAGTGCTGTAAAAAAGAAAACAGAAGACAAGAAAGAACACTCCACTAGGAAGGAAAAATTCTGGGTGTGCACCTGACTGTATACATATACTGATACATACATATATGTATATAACAAGCAGGATGAGAAGGCCACAGTATACAGTATACATGGGAAAGATGAGAAATTGGTACAGCACTGTAATCAGTAAGTCCTAAGGAAAGATACCACTTGGGAGACTTAGGCTTAAATGGAGGGTAACATTAAAATGGATCTGAGGGAGACAAGGTGAGGTGAAGTGGACTGCATTTATAGGGCTCAAAATAGGAACCACAGGAATTAGCCACCAGAACCCATAAATATCAGAGAGTTTTTTGATTAGCTGAATGAGTATCAGCTGTTTCGCACTGCTAGTTAATAATCTCTTGGACTTCAATTATTGAAACACAGTTTTACATATTACAAGAGTTTGTGCAATGGATGTGGTATCCAAGAAAGGGGTATTCACTGTTATAATGGAATTTATATTATTCATCCTGAACTATCTGCATTACTGCACTTTGTTATATTATGTTTCAAGCATAAGTAATACATGGTTATGATGCTGTAAGATCTTCCATCTAAACTTGACTGTCACACACTGTGATGCTACAAATCACAAGTGGTTTCTTTATAACTTCCCAACATCATGAACATACCTACCATTTTCTGCCTGCCACTTGAAATTAAACTGAAAAGGACAACCAGTTTTCGACAGTTTGGTCCTTAATTTTCTATTTTTAAAAATGCAGTAGAACAAAACAATCACCTTAATCAAGGAGATAGAAATACAGAACAGCTACTGCTCTTATTTTCTGATCTGAAAATAGGTTGATTTTCGAGCATCAGTAATAACATTGTAACCTTCATAAAACAGGCAGCCATACTTTACAAAGTAAAGGTAAAGTTGTCCATAAGCATGCCATAAAGGCATGGTGGAGAAGAGGTATAGCTCCACTCATTCTTTATCTTTGGCACTACACAGGTGGCCAACTTCAGGCCCTGACCCCTTTACCCCCAGGGAGAGCCCCCGGCACCCACTGAATAGGAGGATGGTGGGCACCAGAGCTGGTCTGGATGTTTTGGGGAAGAGACAAATCTCTTGTTCCTGCTGGGAATCAAACTCTGACTCCTCAATTGTCCAGCCTATTCACTATATCAACTGAGTTATCCTGGCTCCTGAGACACCTTACAAGGCCTTCTAGATTTTAAGTTCCCAAAGCAGTGCAGCTGAGAAATCAGGTCTTTTGGAATGTGATGCTTTGTCACTGGGTGTGCGTTGCTGATGATTGAAGGAAGAAGTGCCTTCATCTTCATGGGTCAAGTAGTACCTTGAAGATGAAGGCACTACATTAGTTTGAAAGAGCACAAACCAATAAACCAACAACACAGCATCACATCCCAGAAGATCTGAATTATCAAGAGTTGTTTAATCTTTCCTCTAGTAACCTGATGATTTTCAAGTTCTAGTCAATGGTATGGTAAAAATGGGGAAGTATTTATATTGAAGACAACACAGCAAACAGGCTTATTTAATTTGCTACAACTATGTGTGGAAACATTCTACAAATGTAATGAAAGTTTGATTTCTTTTGGCTACACAATTAACACACTCCCAAAATACTTGTGTCTATAAAGTTTTTATTGAAGCTAGCTACAATCCATAACAACCATTAAGAGTTACATTATAATTTTCTTTATACATTATTACTGTGCATTTGATTATACATGAATAATCTAAGAACTTTAATTCAGATCCTTATGTTAACGTTTGTATGTACATTAAGTTCCTGAAGCATTCTACAGTAAATTCTTTACATACAAAAATATTCATTTCCTCACATAAGTGTGGGTAGAAATACATGGAACATTTTAACCATTTCCAATTCTATATGTACTCAATTTGATCAAAGTTCCCCCACATGAGTCAGCACTTTCTCTTATCTTGACATTCAATGCCTGATGAGATTTAGACTGTAGTGTTGTGATTTCTTTTGTGTAATCTGGTATGTGGTTGTCAACATTTTGGAGGAAGTTGTTGGAAATCTTCATGATAGTTTTACACTGCAGGTATCCATCCAAAGCACTGGTAACCACCTACCCCACTGCATGTACCCACCACCACCATCAACACCACAAAAAATAATCTGTATCTTTGCTGTTTTGCTCAACCACTCATTTCTGATTTCAAATTCTTCTGCCAGCAGTAAGTAACCAAACATGAAAAGGACTTTGCTGACTTTTTTAAAAAAAAAAAAAAAAAAAAAAAACACCCCGCAATCAATAAAGCACTCAGAGAATTATAATATCATGATAAAAGTATTTAATACTGGCATCTTAATTCCTTAAGACACAGAATTCTGACATAAAAAAATTGTTTTTGGCCCTCAAGGTATCAAATGGTATTTAAACACACAAATCCCTACAGAAAGGAATGTTACAACAATTAGTACTTCCCTTACAATGTCAGTGAAAGGAGGCCTACATAACAACAGTCGAACGAGGGGTTTAAGAACTCCTGCTTACATTTACCTTATACAATATTAGGAAGAATGAATATTAAATAAAAGTAAAATAAGGAACAGCTTAACATCCAGAAAAACCTCTTAACTCAGAACATAATTCAGATTATTGCAAAAGGACAGGACGTACACTTGAGGCGAAAGTAGAACATATTACGGAATCTTAACTTTCATCCATAAGTACTAGACTGTGACGGCTAGCCATCCTACTCACCCACCTGGTAGGCTGATACTGATAATTCACAGATTGGTGTATCTCCATCAGGAGATGTTAAGTCACATGCCACTTGGCCTGAGCCATACACAAAGTGTCACCAGGATGTTTCAACCAAAATTTCCTATTTAATTCACTCAGCCTAACGTTGTGAGAAACCATAACTCGTAGGATAACCATACTCTGCTTCATAGCAAGGTTGCAACTTACTCTACCAGTAACCATGAAACCTCAGCACACCCTTCAAACATCATGTATGACATTCCTCCTACAGGATGCATCATGTGCCATGCTGTACTGGCTAGCCACAGCACACCCTTTAAACATCCCTTATGACATTCCTCCTACAGGATGCATCATGTATCATACAATAAAAAATTCTCAGGCAGACAGCCGTGTCAAGGTGTAAAAATTTTCCAATGTTTCAGGGACAGAGTCAGTCCCTGAAACGTTGGAGAATTTTTACACATTGATGTGGCTGTCTGTCCGGAATGATTTTATTGAATTCTGTCGCCATGAAAGTTTCAGTACATATATTATATATCATACTGTAAAAACTGTTACAAGCAATGATATTCTAAAGATGAATCACAATGAGCACTACCCAATCAGAGGCAAAGGATTAACGCCCATTACTTCCGGACAAATACACAGTACTTCCCGTGAAAATATTTAATTAGACCCCTAGTTGTCCTCAGATTAGAATCCATCAGTGACATCAGAAGAGCGTTACTGATAACACTTGTACAGTCGCTGATTGGCATCAGACAACTGTACCTACGCACTGCCACCCAGTAGGAAGGCAATGCACGTTATAGGCGGCAGAGGCCATCAACTGTTGACCAACTACCCATCACTCATCATGAGGATTCTAATCCTAAGTATTTGTAAGTAGGTGATATTTGTTTTCACTGGTAACTGCCACAGGTTGCTAGGGTTCTGCTACCAAAATAAAACCTAATTAGATTGTTCAAAACCATATAGATTGCGGTGGCGTGCATTTAGGGTATGCTAGGTAAGCGCCGCTTACTCAGAAGAATTTAAGAGAAAAAGTAAGTATATAGGTATAATATTTTGTTTCTTTCCGCCATTAGTTTCGTGTGTTTTTCACGCGCAAACACACTTACTGCACTAGGGGCTCCTGCAGCAGGGTGCGTTACATCTGTACCGCTTGGCCTGGTCACAGTGCATGGCGCATGCGTAACCCACAAGATGGCCAGTAGCTTTAACATTGTGTTGAGCCTGCCCGTGTAGTAGAAGCCACAGATTATCTGTAGAAGCGTCGTACTCAAGTCTGCTGAGTAAGCTGTCCTGGTACAGGTGCCTGTGGTGGATGCTAGCAGGTTTCTTTTACAAGAAATAATGCAGTAGCTTCCACTCAGCTTATTTATTATTCCTTCAGCAATTATATGGTAATGAGTTAGCCGCACGTGCAGAGTGCGCTTGTATGGTGGTGCCCTGCAGTCGAGAGCGGAGTGGAGAGAGGAACGCACAGGAAGTGTTCTCGCTGACCAGTGCGCTGCTTGGCTGCTGCTGTGGACGAGAGCGGAGAGAGAGAACCGCTAGCGTGGTGCAGGTTAAGCGTTAGTCTACAGCTTTACTCCTTTGGCTGTCTGCTTTACTCCTTTGGTTGTCAGAACGACTGGCTTTCTCCTTTGCTGCTGACCAAATGTTGATAACCAGCCAGCGCAGGACTGATGTGCTGTGATTGGCTGCTTGACGTATGTGGGTCCCGCCAGTGCTGGGGGGCTCTCTAGATGAGGCAAGGGCCGTGTAGTGTGCTCTCCTCCTGTTGCTTTCGCGGGAAGCTGAGAGAGGCAAGTGTACCGTTTTGTTGTAGCCTTGCTGTTGCGAGAAACGGCGAGTGTACCGTGGTCTCTAGTGGGAGTGTTCCCACATGCCCAAGGGAGAAAGGTTTTATGTGCGCATAGCACGTGGCTTTTTCAGTGATTGTCGGCAAGAGATTGTAATAGTTGTTTCTTTTTCTTCGAATTTTTAATGTTATAACGGAAGTAAAAATAAGCTTGCTTAGTGTCATATTACATTACGTACATTTCTTTACCGTAAGCACGCTCGAGTATGTATATATACTGTACTACATCACTGTGTTCTTACCGGTCAGCAGAACTGCCGTGACGTCTTACAATGTACGGTTTAATTTACAAGCATTATAATGGCTAACTCGGTTTGTGTGATTGAATTGTTGATACAGGAACCATTTCGGTGTAACAGCTTGAATGAAAAACTCGATATTGTGCAAGCTGGCAGACCTTGCCCAGATTTGCCCAGCCTTACAGCAACGCACAAAGACAAAAATCAATGTTACATTCGGCATTTTCAAACGTCACAGTACTCTAAAACGCAATGGATTAAGGAAGTTCAAAACTTAACAAGTTGTTTTGCTGGCCATGTTTGTTGTTTGCAAGTGAACAACCTGTTTGGTCCAACAATGGTTATGACACTCTGAATAATTTACACAATGCCATTCAAAAACATGAAAAATCAAAGTCACACATTTCTTCGTTCCTGCAATTGAAAACATTTGGAACTTCCCGAATAGACATCCAGCTTGATTCTCAATTACTTGCAAGTATTGTACTACATAATAAAACGGTTAAGAAAAACAGAGAGGTTCTCAAGAGTTTTATTGATACTGTATGCTTTTTAGCTACGCATGAACTCCCATTTCGTGGACACAATGAGGGTGAAGGCTCCCTTAACGGGGGTGTTTCCCAAGGTGCATTGAACTTACTAGCCATTTATGATGCAACTCTAAGCACTCATCTCGAAACGTCGACCACATTTCGTGGAACTTCAAACAGAATTCAAAATGATATAATTCGTGCTGTCAGTGACGCTGTTTTGGAAAAAACAATTTCGGAAATTAAAAACTCAACATTTGTCGCCTTACTACCGGATGAGACATCAGACATAATGAATCTATGTCAGCTCTCAACCACTATGAGGTATGTTGATTCTGAAAATGGACAAGTGTACGAAAGATTTGTATCCTTCACTAATGTGAGTGCAAACAAATCAGAAAATGGTTTACTTCAGCATGTCATCAAAACAGCCAATGAATTTGACTTAAGTAACAAGTTGGTTGCTCAAACTTTTAATGGAGCAACTGTGATGGCAGGTCATACAGGTGGACTGAGAGCCAAAGTAAAAGAATTATATTCGAAGGCCATATTTGTCCATTGCTTTAGCCACAAGCTTAATCTGATTTTGTCACAATCAGTCTCCTGTATAAAAGAATGTAGAATATTCTTCCAGACTCTCACGAGATTGGGTTCATTTTTTCACAAGTCCTCTAAACGAACTCGTGGACTCAGTGAATTTACTGCACAGAAATTGCCAAGAACCGCCCCAACGCGTTGGAATTTTTCATCTCGCCTAAATCATACAGTGAAAGAACATCGTACCTCATTTGTGGGATTCTTCCAAAGTGTGTTCGATGAAAGTTCAAACTGGGACAATTAAATTGTAGTCGCAGCACAAGTCTTCATAAAATTTCTGACTAGCCTTGAAACAGCTTTCCTATTAGCGATATTCAGTAGAATTTTCTGCTATATTGACGTACTTTCCAATACTCTTCAATCTAAATATTTAGATATACTTTATTGTTCCCAAAAATTCAGGAGATAAGAAGAGACTCAGGAATAAGTATGACTCGATATGGATTAAGACTCTGGCCTATCATAATGATGATGACAGCCCTCCAAGTAAACGGCATTGTCGAGATGAAGATCCAATAACTTCAAGGAAATCTCTTTACAATGACATTTTCGACAACATAGTTGTACGGTTACAGGAAAGATTTGGTTTCTTACCCCAACTGCAGTTTGCATCCTTACTGGATCCACTAAAGTATGAAGCCTACAGAACAAATTTTCCCGTTTCTGCATTTCAAATACTTAAACAAACTCACAAAGCTTTGTTCGACTTTGTCCTTTTAAAGATCAAAGATGGCGGATGTGGCTATGTGTCTTGAGGATGGCGCAGTTAATCAGTATGAGTGTTCAAGTGGCAAGAATGGTGTAAATTGTGTTAATTGTGCATTATTGAATGTCAAACTCCAAAATGTGCTACAGGAATTGAAATCTGTGCGATTAATTATTGCTCTTCTACAGGAAGATATGAACATTTTAAAGGAAGAACACAAGCATAAGGATACGTCAGGGAATACGGTTCCGACGAGTATACATAATTATGAAGAAGGAACATTTTCATCTGTGAATGGTAAAAGTTGGACACAAGTGACTGTAGATCCACAAAAGAAGATATCACCTAACATAAAACAAATATTCGCCAACAATTATAAGGATTGCAAATCGTTTTGAGGTTCTCCAATACCTTAATGACGATGGAACACAAGTCAGTTCACACAAGATTAAAAAAGTTACGAATGCAAATAAGGCAACTAGTGATATCCTTGGTTCAGTCAGTACCAGTAGTGATAAAATCATATTGAACAAGAGGAAAAGGAAGCTGTTAATGAACAACTGTGAAAATTCAGTGACATGTACAGGGAGTGTGCATAATAATAGAACAAATAAAGCAAATAACCATAATATAATGATACTGGGTGATAGTCACTTACGGGGAAGTGCAATAAGGATAGGAGGCTACTTAGGAAAGAAATTTGAAGTGTCTGGTATGATCAAGCCTGGAGCAAGTGTTACAGATATAGTAGCCCAAACCAATATGAACTATAGGAGCCTGACAAAAAATGAAGTAATTGTGATTCATGGAGGATCCAATGATATATACAGGAATAATTCTAAGGTTGCATTACTACAGATTGTAAATTTAATTCAGAAAGTAAATGATACAAATATAATAGTGTTAGACATACCACATAGATATGATTTATGAAAAAACTCTTGTGTGAACAAGGAGATCCAGCCTTTCAACGAGAAACTTAGGAAGATCAGGAATTATTTAAACATGTGTCAGTACTGGAGGTCAGTTCTAATAGTGAGGTTTTTACTCAACGTGGTTTACACTTAAACAGATTACGAAAAAGACTAATATCAAAACAAATAGCCACTGAAATCTCTAGATTAATGGAGAAAAAAGTAGATAATCCAATCAGTTTGGAATGGTAATCGGTGACAAATGGAAATCTTATTGATTCAGAGACAGTAAACCTTATATCTCCAGGATTTGATAATCTGGAAGATCAACAGCAAAATCATCTTACTTACATCAAGCAAATAAATATTGTACAGGAGGATATACATGTCCGGCGATCCTCAGTTACATACAAAAAAATTGCCTGTGACTGGAAATTAAGTTTGAATTTGTCTAACAATGATAATTATAGTAAACCTTCTGTTATTGTAAATAATACTGATGTAATTGGACGAGAATATCAATGTGAAAATTATAGACTAAGACGTAATGTACAAGGTCAGACTAATGTTATGGGTAATTATCAAAACAGTGCTTCGTTAAGCAACATTTCTTTAAATATTTTTCATCAAAATCTTCAGAGCTTTAGGAATAAGAAGGTTATTTTATAAGTTTTATTACACGATGAATTGGCTAACGTAGATGTACTGGGATTAACCAAACATTAGGTAATGGCTCATGACATAGGTTATTTCAATTTACCTGGATATTCATTAATTAGTTCATATCGTAGGAAAAATAAAAAATGGTCGTTCCTGTATCTACGTGAAATCATACTAGTCGATTAAGACTTGTATATTTAAAAACATCGGCTACAGTATGGTGAAATCTGAATCTGGTACATGTAATGATAGTTGCATAACATCCAATGATGATGATGGTAGTGGTGATGATGATGCAGAAGAAGGCGTTGATGTTAAAGTTGAAGACGACAATAATGGAGACGTGGATCAGAATCCTGTTCCTATAACATTTAAACCAATAAAGTCTGAAAATGAGGTGGTAGAGGGGCTTGTGAGTTCCAGTGACCCTGAGAGCTAAGCCGGTAGTAGCATTGCTACCAGTAGGGTCTCCCAAGCCGGACAGATCAAGAGGGTAGGAACCAGACGAAGAGAGATGCCTAGGAGATGGGAAATCCAATAAAAACTCCCCTGATACCGGACGCAGCGACATCAGTAGCGACTTGAAGCACAGAGCAAATGATGCTCAAGATGGTTCATGATCGTGTAGCAACAGGCGTGACCAGAGTGGTTTTAACGGCTGCTGTACTGAGAAGCGTTGATGTTAAAGTTGAAGACGACACTAATTGAAAAGTGGATCAGAATCCTGTTCCTATAACATTTAAAACAATAAAGTCTGAAAATGGGGTATCTCCACCTTGCCGTGGTATAGGGGCTTGTGAGATCCAGTGACCATGAGAGCTAAGCCGGCGGTAGCATTGCTACCAGTAGGGTCTCCCAAGCCGGACAGATCAAGAGGGTAGGAACCAGACGAAGGGAGATGCCTAGATGGGAAATCTAATAAAAACTCCCCTGATACCGGAAGCAGCGACATCAGTAGTGACTTGAAGCACAGAGCAAATGATGCTCGAGATGGTTCATGATCGTGTAGCAACAGGCGTGACCAGAGTGGTTTAAACGGCTGCTGTACTGAGAAGTCGTTGATGTTAAAGTTGAAGACGACACTAATGGAGACGTGGATCAGAATCCTGTTCCTATAACATTTAAACCAATGAAGTCTGAAAATGAGGTATCTCTACCTTGCCGTGGTAGAGGGGCTTGTAAGTTCCAGTGACCCTGAGAGCTAAGCCGGCGGTAGCATTGCTACCAGTAGGGTCTCCCAAACCGGAGAGATCAAGAGTGTAGGAACCAGACGAAGAGAGATGCCTAGGAGATGGGAAATCCAATAAAAACTCCCCTGATATCGGAAGCAGCGACATCAGTAGCGACTTGAAGCACAGAGCAAATGATGCTCGAGATGGTTCATGATCGTGTAGCAACAGGCGTGACCAGAGTGGTTTAAACGGCTGCTGTACTGAGAAGGCGTTGATGTTAAAGTTGAAGACGACACTAATGGAAAAGTGGATCAGAATCCTGTTCCTATAACATTTAAACCAATAAATTCTGAAAATGAGGTATCTCCACCTTGCCGTGGTAGAGGGGCTTGTGAGTTCCAGTGACCCTAAGAGCTAAGCCGGCGGTAGCATTGCTACCAGTAGGGTCTCCCAAGCCGGACATAACAAGAGGGTAGGAACCAGACGAAGAGAGATGCCTAGGAGATGGGAAATCCAATAAAAACTCCCCTGATACCGGACGCAGCGACATCAGTAGCGACTTGAAGCACAGAGCAAATGATGCTCAAGATGGTTCATGATCGTGTAGCAACAGGCGTGACCAGAGTGGTTTAAATGGCTGCTGTACTGAGAAGAGTTGATGTCAAAGTTGAAGACGACACTAATTGAAAAGTGGATCAGAATCCTGTTCCTATAACATTTAAACCAATAAAGTCTGAAAATGGGGTATCTCCACCTTGCCGTGGTAGAGGGGCTTGTGAGATCCAGTGACCCTGAGAGCTAAGCCGGCGGTAGCATTGCTACCAGTAGGGTCTCCCAAGCCGGACAGATCAAGAGGGTAGGAACCAGACGAAGGGAGATGCCTAGATGGGAAATCCAATAAAAACTCCCCTGATACCGGAAGCAGCGACATCAGTAGCGACTTGAAGCACAGAGCAAATGATGCTCGAGATGGTTCATGATCGTGTAGCAACAGGCGTGACCAGAGTGGTTTAAACGGCTGCTGTACTGAGAAGCCGTTGATGTTAAAGTTGAAGACGACACTAATGGAGACGTGGATCAGAATCCTGTTCCTATAACATTTAAACCAATAAAGTCTGGACCAGAGTGGTTTAAACGGCTGCTGTACTGAGAAGCCGTTGATGTTAAAGTTGAAGACGACACTAATGGAGACGTGGATCAGAATCCTGTTCCTATAACATTTAAACCAATAAAGTCTGAAAATGAGGTACCTCTACCTTGCCGTGGTAGAGGGGCTTGTATGTTCCAGTGACCCTGAGAGCTAAGCCGGCGGTAGCATTGCTACCAGTAGGGTCTCCCAAGCCGGAGAGATCAAGAGTGTAGGAACCAGACGAAGAGAGATGACTAGGAGATGGGAAATCCAATAAAACCTCCCCTGATATCGGAAGCAGCGACATCAGTAGCGACTTGAAGCACAGAGCAAATGATGCTCAAGATGGTTCATGATCGTGTAGCAACAGGCGTGACCAGAGTGGTTTAAACGGCTGCTGTACTGAGAAGGCGTTGATGTTAAAGTTGAAGACGACACTAATGGAAAAGTGGATCAGAATCCTGTTCCTATAACTTTTAAACCAATAAATTCTGAAAATGAGGTATCTCCACCTTGCCGTGGTAGAGGGGCTTGTGAGTTCCAGTGACCCTAAGAGCTAAGCCGGCGGTAGCATTGCTACCAGTAGGGTCTCCCACGCCGGACAGATCAAGAGGGTAGGATCCAGACAGAGAGATGCCTAGGAGATGGGAAATCCAATAAAAACTCCCCTGATACCGGACGCAGCGACATCAGTAGCGACTTGAAGCACAGAGCAAATGATGCTCGAGATGGTTCATGATCGTGTAGCAACAGGCGTGACCAGAGTGGTTTAAACGGCTGCTGTACTGAGAAGCCGTTGATGTTAAAGTTGAAGACGACACTAATGGAAAAGTGGATCAGAATCCTGTTCCTATAACATTTAAACCAATAAAGTCTTAAAATGAGGTATCTCCACCTTGCCGTGGTAGAGGGGCTTGTGAGTTCCAGTGACCCTGAGAGCTAAGCCGGCGGTAGCATTGCTACCAGTAGGGTCTCCCAAGCCGGACAGATAAAGAGGGTAGGAACCAGACAAAGAGAGATGCCTAGGAGATGGGAAATCCAATAAAAACTCCCCTGATACCGGAAGCAGCGACATCAGTAGCGACTTGAAGCACAGAGCAAATTATGCTAGAGATGGTTCATGATCGTGTAGCAACAGGCGTGACCAGAGTGGTCTGAACGGCTGCTGTACTGCGATGTGGAAAGCAAATGGAAAACCTACCACATTATTACTTTTCCCGGATAGTCTCTTCCAGAAACAGAGACAAATGCTAGATGCTTCATCTGGAGACAAAACAATCCGGAGGTAAACTACTCCCCCATTCGGATCTCCGGGGGGGGGGGGGGGGGGGGGGGGGGAGTGTTTCTAGGGCAGACACCACGCGGTAAGTGTTACAGCGAGGAATACAGACAAAAGCAGAAGACACAGAAGGAACATCACAGCCTCAAGATAGGCACTTGGAAAGTAAGGACCTTGAATCAAGGAGGAAAACTAGAAAATTTGAAGAAAGAGACGCAGAAGAACGCAGTGTCTGTGCTAGGTGTTAGTGAAGTGCGGTGGAAGGGTGAAGGTGAAATAAGAAGTGGTGATTATACAGTGTATTATTCCGGGGGTGACAGGGCTGAAAGAGGCGTAGCAATAGTAGTGCATAAAATCGTAGTGAAACGTGTTGTTAAGAAGAGTGTGTAAAGTGACAAAATCATTGCTGTTAAGTTGAAGGCAGAACCGGTAAGTATTATGATAGTGCAAGTGTACATGCAAACATCGGAGTATGAAGATGACAAAGTGGAAGAGCTGTATGATATAATTGAAGAAATTCTTGAAGAGGATGGAAAGGGCGCGACAAATACGATTATAATGGGAGACTGGAACAGTGTGGTTGGAAATAAAGCACATCACAACACTGTTGGACCATATGGACTGGGAAGGAGGAATCAGAGAGGTCAAATGCTTATTGACTTCTGTGAAAGAAATGGACTTGTTATAACAAACACATGGTTCAAAAAACTAAAACAAGATTTTACACCTGGAAATCGCCAAGGAATAGGAATCGATATCAATTGCACTATGTACTAGTGAAACAGAAATTCAGGAACAGTGTGGAGGATGTGCAGACAATGCCTGGAGCAGATATTGACTCTGACCACAATTTACTGGTTGCAACGATCTGCATCAGTGTGAAGAAACTCATAAGGTTCCACAAGCGGAAACCAAGATGGGATTTGGAGAAGCTATATCTCAACGACAGGAAGTACACGATAGTCTAGAAGAAAACCTTAGTGCAATCAAATGTGAAAGTGGGAATGTGGAAGTGCAGTGGAACAATATCAAGAAATGTGTGTTAGATACTATGAGTGATGTAGTTGGAAAAGTCGAGAGGAGAGCAAGAAAGCCATGGATTACACAGGAGATGATCAGTAAAATGGATGAATGAAGGAAATGGAAGAATGTCAACAACGAAGAAGGAAGGAAGAACTACAGAAGACTGAGCAACAAATTGAAAAGAGCCACGGACAACGCCAAGAAGGAATATCTGGAGAGCATATGCGACAATATCATACAATTTCAAAGAACAGGACGTTATGATCTAATGTACATGAAGACAAATGAGCTAGGTTGGAAAGAAAACCATGGAATTCAAAACGTTGGCATCGAAGACTCTCAAGGGAATATAATAATAGATCACAGACGAGTACTGCAAATTTTGGAGAATTATATTACAGAGCTCTACTATCGAGCTAATCGACCAGAACACCTGGAAGTCGAACCTGAAGCTGAAGTAGATGAAGATGACAAAGGCGCTTATATTTTGCAAAGTGAAGTGGAAAAAGCTATCAAGGAAATGAGGGATAAGAAGGCTACAGGAGATGATGATGTACCTGGGAATGTACTTAAATTGTTGGGAGAAGATGGTCTCAGAATAATGATATAACTGATCAGCAACATATATGAAACGGGAGAGTGGCCCATGGATTTCACTGATGTTACAATGATTGCCTTACAGAAGAAGCCAAAAGCTACGAAATGCAGCGACCATCGCACAATCAGCCTGATCACACAAACAGCAAAGATGGTAGTGAGGATACTTAGAAGGAGAATTGAAAGGAAGACTGAGGATGCGCTTGGAGATCAGTTTGGATTTAGAAGAGGAAAAGGAACTAGGGATGCAATTGGGATGCTGAGAATAATATCAGAACGAACTGTTACCGCTGGAAATATTGAAAGCTGGGTGAGGACCTGTTTCGGCACTTGCTTTAGAAGGGATTAGAAACTTAAGTTTGGGAACCATAAAGGGATTTTGTTGTGACATTTCGTAGAACACTTTTATAAAAATTTACGATGGGATAGCAGAAGAGTTAACGGTTCTTTTGTTCTGAGGGGCAAACACGGCTTTGGCCAACCCAAAATTTACAGTTATGGATTGGTTTGTATTACATAGTGGCTTGCTATATTGTCTGGTGGGAAATAGGCTGAAAGGAGGAGTTGGATGTTAGTTGCGGTAGAGACAATTACTTTTGGTCCCAGCAGAGACGGAGGTGTATCCACGTGCTGAGTGATACGAGATTGCTGTCGACCAAGTTATCGGTGTGTCGATAAAGTAAATAAAGTAACATTAACTATTAAAGCTTATTCTTACTATAAAACTGACTAGACGTACAGTCCGACTGAGGAAGCCTACACGTAAAATATTCCACGAGATACAGCATGTGAAACGCGAGCTAGTTCTTTCTCTGAGAGCTTAAAGAAGCGTCGGGCAAATTTGAGAAAGACGGTAACAGAACTTTGGACATAGATGAGGAATTGTGTGCTTGCTTCATAGACTGGCAGAAGGCATTTGACCGTGTCAACTGGACTAAATTAATGCCGATCCTAAAGGGAACTGGTATCAACTGGCGCAAAAGAAGATTGATCAGCAAATTGTACATGGATCAGAGTGATAACTAAAATTTGACCAAGGGAAGACAAGAAGTGTGAAGATTGGAAGATGAGTTAGACAAGGATGTAGTTTGTTTGAAGCTCCTGAAGGGTTTGGAGACTTCAAAATAGGAGGACAAGTAATTCGCACTGTGAA
The DNA here is from genome assembly GCA_021186555.1 of Reticulitermes speratus. NCBI lineage: Eukaryota > Metazoa > Arthropoda > Insecta > Blattodea > Rhinotermitidae > Reticulitermes > Reticulitermes speratus. The sequence goes on along the minus strand of JAJKFL010000003.1, from coordinate 28,746,307 downwards.
ATATGCAGATGACCTTGTGCTACTGGCTAGGGAAGAAAAGGTGCTACAGGGCATGGTTGATAGACTAAGTGAAATTGAAAGACGCTATGGAATGGAAATGAATGTGGAAAAATCTAAGGTAATGAGAATCTCAAGGCAACCATCCCCAAATGAAAATTATGTTAGATCAAAAACAATTGGAGAATGTGGAATATTTCAATTATTTAGGCAGCATAACAAATGATGCAAGGTGTACACGTGAAATTAAATCCAGAATTGCCATGGCCAAAGCAGCATTCAACAAGAAGAAGAATCGTTTCACCATTAAACTGGACTTAAATTTAAGGAAGAAACTAGTAAAGTGCTACATTTGGAGCACAGCTTTGTATGGTGCTGAAACGTGGACACTTCGGAAAATGGATCAGAAGTATTTGGAAAGTTTTGAAATGTGGTGCTGGAGAAGAATGGAGAAGATCAGTTGGACCGATCGCGTGAGAAATGAAGAAGTATTACACAGAGTCAAAGAGGACAGGAATATCCTACATACAATAAAAAGATGAAAGGCTAACTGGATTGGTCACATCTTATGTAGAAACTGCCTTCTGAAACACGTGATTGAAGGAAAGTTAGAAGGAAAGATAGAAATGACGGGAAGACGAGGGAGAAGACGTAAGCAGCTACTGGATGACCTTAAGGAAAAGAGAAGATACTGGAAATTGAAAAGGAAGCACTAAATCGCACTCAATGGAGAACTCGCTTTGGAAGAGGCTATGGACCTGTCGTAAGACAGACTACAGAATGAATGAATGAATGAGTCTGCAACATTTAGTATGTATTTAAAGCAGCTATGTTTTAAGAGTAATTTATTTAGTTGTACAGAAAATGTTATATGTTTGATATACAGGATGAACTATCGCTTTTGTATTTAAGTCTCACATTTATACGTTCCGCTTGATTTTCAAAACTATTTTAACAGCATACCCACTGTCAGATACCACCGCACGCCACTGATAGATTGTTTACAGACATTCAACGTTATTAAATTTACCTTTATTAAAACCCGTTTTGATTTTAATCCTACTACCTAGGCTAATCTCCAAAGTACCTCTTCCCAATGCAGCATAACAAGCCACTGACTTCAACTTTTAACGATTAAATTTTGAACCCATCTTTTTATTACTTTATGTGGAACTTGTTTCTGTTTAATTAATTACCTGTTGTGGATACGGGCTATGCCCAGCAATCTGTACTTAATTCTGCGATAAATAATGACGAAACTTGCTTGAATTGTATTGAAATGAAAAGCCAATTTAATAACGCTTTTTTGGAGCTGAAATCATTGCAAACGATAATTGAACTTTTACAGAAAGAGAGGGAACAAAATAATGCTGCATCGGTTCAGGTAAAGTGTCAAAATCTCCCAGTTGAATATTCATGTGATGAATATGATAGTGTGAAAATTGTTTCTGTCAAGGCTTCTTCGAGTAATTTCCAAGTTCTAAAAAAGGCGGTTTTAATGTTGGAAATGATGATTCCGAAATGACAGATGCAATAAGGATTCTAGTAATCGAACTAGTGAAGGTTTTGCATTGAAAATTATTGAATCTACATTCATGAGGTTAGTGTCTAAGTTCAAAGCAGTGAGCAAACTAACTCTACAGCGATGTGGTCGGACATCGTTGCGGGTAGAGCAAATAATATTTCAAGTCTAAGAACATATTAATTCACAGTATACTGACTATTGTTAATGGCCAAGTTCTATCTACTGTAAAGAATAAAGCTATGTGCACAAGTGGAAATTTAGTTAAAATTTTTCGTAAAGTGGACAATCATAACAAGGCTTCAATGTGGTGCAGGAAGGTTGGCATTCAAGGGCGGAAGGAATACCAAAGACTTTGAGGGCTGGTCCATTGAGCAGAAGTTGAGATGTTACTGAAGTCGAGTAACATCACGCTGCAAGAACTGTGTCAGTGCCAGTGAGAACGTGAGGGGGATGTGAAAGACTGCCAGTAGGGAGTGAGCTAGTGACAGACTTAACAAGTGCAAGGCCTAAAAAGCTTACTTAAAGCATGCTGAACCTTGTCATGGCGGACGTATCGGTAATCGGTGGAAATAACGCTCCAAACTTGGATTATAAAATAAACTTTCGATGTGATAAAAATATAGTGACAAGTGATCTAAAGAAAACAAGTAAGTTATTAGGCGTTAAAGATTTGTTGGAACTTAAATTGGATCTTGAAGAACTGCAAAAGTTATTTATCACAACTATTCGACCTCGCGTTAAAGATATGATGCGCTCATTCATGACTGAATTAGAGAAGTCTAATTTAAATGAAACTGTAAAGCCAGTGAAAAAAAGGTCTTGTGTAGTGGCTGGAGCTGGATTGTGGAGCTGAAGAAGAATCTACCTCCATCCAAAATATAAAGACGAACATAACCTCACGTACGACTCACATGGTGGTCACAGAAAGGAGGAGAAATGGGAAGGAGCAGAGCAGAATGACTACGTTGCCGATGTTAATAGGAGAAACCAAGAAGATGTAGATAGCAGACGAAAAATTGTAATTATTGGGGATAGCCACGTGCGGGGATAATCTAGTGATCTAAAACAACATCTAAGTTATCAGTACAAAATAACAGTTTATTTGAAACCCAATGCTGAAGTATCAATGCTTATTGATACGGCGAAACAGGAGATCAGCGAACTAGACAATTGAAAAAGAGAATGAAATTGTATAATAATGTGAAATTAAAAGATAAAGATCTAGAAAGAGAGTGCTTTACAAAACATGGACAACATTTAAATTTATTTGGAAGGGAACAGATTGCAATGAAACTAGTTGCAGTTATTGCAGAATTTTTGAATATGAAGAAGGGGCCTTCTACCTGTTTGCCATGGATAGAAAGCACTAAAGCTTTGTATCATGAAGGGAATATAGATGATTTAGATAGTTGTATAATAGGCATAGGATTGAAAGAGTTACCTTCAGTAGTCAACATATCTAGCAATAAGGAAGGGATGGGTACTTATCCTCAGCCTGTTAAAAGGCAACGGAAACCCCCGGCACAGAGAAATCAGGATTTTTTATGGACATGAGGCAACCTATATTGAAAGATAATAATGTTATGAAGGACAGTAAATTTGTTATGTCAACAGATATATTAGATTTGTATCATAAACTGGGACAGGACATAGACTCATATGAATATGCGTTCACAATATTGCATCACAATGTTCAAAGTATAAGTAATAAAATATTGGATATATCTATGATGTTAACCGTTGAAAACTTAAATATAAATATTCTGTTTTACTTAACATTGACTGCAAGAAGATCAAATGAATGTTGTAAACATTGATCAATTTAAATTAGCAAGCAAGTTTGCCAGATGTGGTAGCTCATCAGGAGGAACATGTATTTTTACTACAAATTTTCTCCAAATTAAAGAAGTTAATTACCTTATGAGGTTGGGTAGTGAAAAAGTTTTTGAACTTTCAGCAGTTGAACTGCCTGTTTTTAATTCCATTATAGCCTGTATTTACGAGGGCTGTCCAAAAAGTATCCGACTATATTTTTCCCCGCGGTTAGTAATGGCGAAAGGGTGGGGAAACTGAGCGTAGTGGTAGAAGGGACTTTCATGCGCATGCGTGATTTTTTGCTGCCTCGCAACACCGCCGGATGCGTCTGTCGCTGCCAGATAGCGAAGTGGTGTAACACGTGTTCGTCGCATTCTCGTTTCGCTCAAGATGACAGAATGTTTGGAGCAGCGATACTGCATCAAGTTTTGTCAGAAACTTGGGGATACCCAAGCGGAAACAATCCGCAAAATTCAGCAGGCTTTCGGTGATGATGCAATGGGGGTCACTCAAATTAAAGAGTGGTTCAACCGCTTTAAAGATGGCCGCATGTCGGCGGACAGTGACCAGCGTTCCGGGGGACCGTCAACGAGCCGAAATGCTGATGTCATTGACAAAGTGCGGACATTGATCATGGAGGACCGTCCGGGAAATTGCTGATGAGGTTGGGATCAGCAGAGGTTCCGCAAACACGATTTTAACTGAGGATGTGGGCATGCGAAGAGTGGCGGCAAAATTTGTGCCCGAGCTGCTTTCGCCGGAGAAGCAACTCCGCCTTGAGGTCGCGCAGGACATGCTGGAGTGCGCCAACAGGGATCCTGAGTTCCTGAAGACTGTGATCACTGGTGACGAGTCGTGGGTGTACGGATATGACCCGGAAACCAAGGTCCAGTCGTCACAATGGAAGCATCCAACATCCCCGAGGCCCAAAAAAGCACGACACGTTCGGAGCAATGTGAAGGTGATACTGACTGTTTTCTTCGATTACTGGGGTGTTGTGCATCATGAGTACGCACCACTAGGCCAAACTGTTAATAAGGAGTACTACCAAGAAGTCCTCCGTCATCTTCGTGATGCAGTTAGGCGCAAGAGACCGGAGCTGTGGGACGCACGCATCTGGCAGCTGCATCATGACAATGCCCCAGCTCATTCATCACACCTGATCCAGGGTTTCCTGGCTAAGCACGGCATTCCGCAGGTTCACCAGGCTCCCTACTCTCCTGACATGGCTCCTTGTGATTTCTGGCTGTTCCCGAGATTGAAGACACAGCTAAAAGGCTCCCGTTTTGACAGCCGCGAGGACATCATACAGAACGCGACGGCGCAGCTGCACACCATTCCAAAACAAGCCTTCCAGAATTGCTTCCAGCGATGGAAGGACCGCTGGGCTAAGTGTGTGGAGTCACAAGGGGCCTACTTTGAAGGGGATTAGGTATTGTAACCACCCAGATACAGAACTTTTTTTCCCCGGCCCAAGGTCGGATACTTTTTGGACAGACCTCGTATAGGTCACCTGAGGGTCATTTTGATTAATTTTATGTAAATTGGAATTGGTTATCACTAAGTCAAAAGGTAAACGGGTAATTCTCTGTGGAGACTGAAATGTTAACTTTTTACAAAATAGTGGTAAACTACAAAAATTACAAAACTTATTATTGATGTACAAATTGGAAAATACAGTGAAGTCTCCAACGAGGATTACTAGTCATTCTAAATCATTGATAGTTGTGATAATTCTAAATAGTACAAGTGAAGCAATGTTTACAGAGGTTCTCGATTTGGGTTCCTATGATCACTTAGCACAAATTGTACACTTAAGATCAAAGGAGGAACTAAGGGGTCCATTAACTATATGCAACAGACAGTTTACGGATAATGGTGTCGAAGAGTTTAAGTATTTGCTACAGGGTGAAGTATGGGAAGTATTTGCGTCTGAGGCGTCCTGTACTTCTTCTAATCTTTTCATGAATACATTTATTTACTATTTCAACAGAGCATTTCCTCTAAAAACTACAGAAGTTAAGGGAACCATTGTAAACAAGTGGATTACAGGAGGTTTAATTAGATCAAGAAATAAACTGCGACTTTTAAATCACATAAAAAGAACTACAAATCTATCAAGTGAATCTCTACAGTATATTCAGAATTATCAACTAATTTTTAGGAAAGTCGTAAGAGAAGCAAAAAAGAAAGAATCTGAGAGGTTTGTTTCGTCTGCTAAAAATCAAACTAAAGCTATGTGGAAGTTGATAAATAAGGAAATAGGTAACTCGCAGTCTAACTCTGATTATACAATAAAAAGTGGTAATGAAATCATTACTAGTCCTCAGGTTGTCTCTGATAGATTTAATACCTTTTTTGTTGAAGTAATTGAGGATCTATTACTTCAAAAGAACGTCCTCGATCAGAAAAAAAATCGGCAGTTCTTTGTCAAAGAGTGTTCAAAAACAATGCTTGTATCCCCTGTGACAGTACAGGAGGTGGAAGAGGTAATTAAGAGTTTAAAGACAAATGTTTCGGCTGGCTTTGATGAAATTCCGACGTCGATATTAAAACGTTGTTTATGTTATTTTATAAGACCTTTAGTACACATTTATAATATATCCCTTCAAACTGGTATTTTTTCAGATATGATGAAAATTGCTAAAATAAGACCTCTTTTTAAGAAAGGGGATAGACAAAATATGCAGAATTACAGACCGATATATATTTTGACATCGTTTACTAAGATTCTTGAAAGAGACTACTCTCTTTTTTAAAAAAGCATAACGTATTAACCGATGCGCAACATGGATTTATGGATAATAAGTCAACTAAAACTGCCAGCCAAACATTTTTAGAGAGTGTACAAGAAGCCTTAGACAGACAACTACATGTAGTAGGTCTATTTATTGACCTGTCAAAAGTGTATGATGTAATAAATCATAATATTTTACTCGATAAATTAGAATCCTATGGAATTAGAGGTTCTTCAAATTTGTGGTTTAAATCATATTTGGCATGCAGAACACAGTACATTGAAATAACTCATACTGACAGAAGTAATTCCACTGTACAGAGAGCAATGATTTTTTATGGGATTGAGAATAGAAAATAAAAGTAAAGAACTGGAGAACTTCGTCATTTATCATCAAAATATAAATAGTTTAAGTAAAAAAATAAAGACGAGGTAATTATATTAACCATATTAAACCTCATTTTATTTGCATAAGCGAACATAGTTTGAGAAAACCAGAAATTTTACTGTTATCACTTAATGGTTATAAAATAGCTTCACGTTTCCGTCGGGAAAGATTCTCGAGTGGAGGAGTGGGTATTTTTGCGAGGAATGATATGGAGTTTGATAAAATAAATCTAGAGAAATTATGTAACGAACAACATTTGAAATATGTGCAATCAAAACAATCATAAATACTATAAAACTGATTTTATGTTGCATATATAAAGCACCTTCTGGTAATTTGAACCAGTGTTTAAATTTGTTAGAGAGAACCATGAATAGATTGGACCAATCATCTGTTACTTTTTTAATTTGTGGTGATCAATTTTTAACAATAAAGGAACCTTAATAGATAGCCTCTTTATAGACTATATGAGATTTAAAGATATATCAGTTTACCCCTTTGCCAATGCTTTATCAGATCATGATGCGCAAATTATTTCCTTGTATAATATAAAAACTTTATTTTCCAATTCAGTTCCTAAAAATAAATTTCGAATAGTCAATGATCTTACATATTGAATTTTCAATCAAGCTTAAAGGAGGAGTCATGGGTTACAGTTTATGAAGCTGAGAATGTTAATTGTATGTTTAATAATTTTCATTGCACCTTTCTGAGAAATTTTGATAACAGTTTCCCTATTGTATATAAAGGATACAAATCTGACAATAATGGATGGATCAATATTGGTGTCAGAAATTCATGTACAAAGGAAACGAAGCTTATACGTAACATGTAGAGCCTCTGGAAATCATCAGGCAAAATAATACTATAAGAAATACTGTAAGGTTCTTGAAAAGGTAATAATTGAAGCAAAAAATTATCTTATAACAGACAAATAGAATCCTCCTCTAATAAAGTGAAAACAACTTGGAAGATCATAAAAGAGTCTATTGGGAAAGTTAAGTCAACTGATACTATTATAGAAATAAATACAGAAGTTGGCCACATAACAGGTATGCAGGAAATTGCTAATCTTTTTAATACATTTTTTATAAATATAGCAGGAAATGGACATAATCATATTGATATGCTTAAGGTATTGCATTCACTAGAAACAAAGGATAAGGATAAAACTATATACATGAAGGCAATTCCAGAAACTGAAGCGGAAGTAATTAATATAATAACATCCCTTGAATCTAAAAACTCGACAGGATTTTATGAAATTTCTAGTAAAATCTTAAAAAAATGTGCAAACATAATCAGTAAGCCACTTTCTTTTATGGGGGGTGATGTTGGTCGCCTTCTCGTAGTGCCCCCTGCCTGAAATAACTAAACGACCAACGAGGCTATCGCCTATACCGTGCAAATCCAGAAATGAATGCAAACTTTACACAAAACTGCCCTTTACAGTGCACTGACGAGAGCATCCGCATCCTCTATTGGAATGCGGGTGGTTTGAATAGTTCCAAATTTTTAGAATTTCGACACTTAGTTTTTATTGAAGATGCTGATGTGTATTTTATCGTCGAAGCTGGACTCGCAACAGAGTCACCTGATTTTTATGTCATAAATGGATATTCCTACTATCAATTAAAAAGAGCAAGACAAGTTGCATCAGGAATAATGGTCGGCATTAGAAACGGACTGACGGCCGCCAAGTATCAAGTGTTGCATGAGGCAAATGATGAAGATTCACTAGAAGCCATCCTAATAAACATCTGGAAGAGCAAGAAACATTTCAGTATAGTCAACTTGTACAATCCACCTACAAACCTGCTCAGTCTGCAATGCGTAGCAGCAACCCTACAACCGAACAGCATTATTGTGGGGGATTTTAATGCACCATCTACTAGATGGGGCTATATAAGATCGTCACAGACCGGGCATCTGGTTGAAGAATTTATTGATGATTATCTTTTGGACATAATACCAACCGAACCAACCTTTCTGTCCTATGCTGGGCATAGCTCGAGACCGGATCTGGTTATTACACATCCAAATCTTACAGATAATACCGTAGTCAAGCTACTGGACGATGCTTCAGGCTGCGGCCACAGAGCACTACTTGTGAAAACGACTATTATTAGAGGTAGGTACAACGGGTCCCTCGTGTCCCCAGATGGAATTTTAGAAAGGGAAATGGGACCTGTACAAAAAGAACTATCTGATGAGCTTATCACGACTGATCTGGTCGACTATAACCCAGAAAAATCGATGGAACGGATAAAATCAGCCATGATTCAATGCGCACTAAGAACCATCCCTACAGGCCAAGTTAAAAGGCATCGACCTTTTTGGAACGCGACCCTTACTGTTCTAAAGAGGAACAGAAATAATGCGCGGAAGATTGCCGAAAGATCTGGACGACACCAGCATTGTATTAATCTTAAAAGAAAACAAGCACAGCTGCGGCAGGCTATTATCCAGGGTAAGCGGACAGCATATAGATCTTTTATTAGTCGCATAGACTTTCGTAAAGATGGGATAAAGGCCCACAGATTTGTGTTGATTCTAAATAATCAATCTAGGAATAGAGAGTTAAAGCCAGTACAACACGGTGAGAAATCACTAACAGAAGTATCAGATATTGCGAATGCGCTATGCTCTCACTATGCAAGTGTGAGTAGGATTCGAACAAATAAAACTGTCCGCCGATCTCTGAAGAGAAGAGGACCACAAATCTGCCTCCCTGAAAATGACTGTAAACGCTTCTTGGAGTCCTTTAAAGCCTTCGAATTAGAAGCAGCCTTAACTCGCATCAAACTCGGCAAGGCAGCTGGACCAGACGAAGTTTTTCCTGAGCTCCTTAGACATCTTGGCCCATTTGCAAAGAAAACGCTCCTTGCTCTGTACAACTTAACATGGACCAAATATGTGCCAGATCAATGGGGGAAGGGAGAAATAATACCAGTTCTCAAGCAAGGAAAACCAGTGGGCAATATAGAAAGCTATCGCTCCATCTCGCTCACGAGTGTTTGTTGTAAAGTCATGGAAAGAATGGTAGTACGAAGACTTAATAATACCTGGAAACAAATGGCCTCATTGATGACTCACAGGCTGGATTCCGTAAAAAAAAAAGGTGCACAACTGACCAAATAGTCAGATTTACGCAAAATGTGAAAGACTGTTTCCAGAGAAAAAATGTCAACACTTGCAGTGCTGGTTGACTTTAAGGCTGCATATGATAGTGTGTGGGAAAACATGCTAATACACAAGATAATTTCCTGTGGAATCACAGGCAACATGTTAAACTGGATCAAATCATTCCTGGCTCAACGTTTAATGAGGGTTCGTTTCCATGGACATAAATCCCGCTATAGGATCCAAAGACAGGGTCTACCACAAGGAGCGGTTCTCAGCTGTGCCCTCTTCAACATCATGATAAACGATGTATTAACTGCTGTTCGATCTGTTCCCGGAGTTGAAGCCCTACTATATGCCGATGATCCGTTGCTCTGGGCCCATAGTAGGAACTTTACTGGGCTTGAGAGTTGTATCAACTTAGCACTTAAACGTTTAGAAGCATGGGCTGACTTAAACCACATGACAGTGAGCCCTTCTAAAACTGTGCCAACTTTTCTCACTATCTACAAAACCTGGGAAGATCCAACTTCAGTATAAGGGAGAAAGAATCAAACAGGAAGACTTTGCTAAATATCTAGGAGTCGAATTGGATAAACGACTGAGTTGGAAAAAAACAAGTTGACCAGGTGGTACAAAAAGGGCTGAAGAGAATACGGCTTCTCAATAGACTTACATCGAATAAGTAGGGGGCTACCCAGGACGTTCTGATAACAACTTATAAAACATACATTAGACCAGTCATGGAATACGGGAATGAAGTTATAATAACAGCAAGTAAAACAAACCTGAAAAAACTGGACCGAGTACAAAACTTGGCCCTCCGGTCCATCACTGGGGCTGCAAAGTCAACACCTATTGCCGCTATGGAGGCCCAAACAAACATTGAACCGCTAGATGTCCGCCGTGAGAAGGCTCCGTTAAAATTTTGGGAACGTAATAAACGCGTATACTCCTACACTAGCTACTGGAACTGGTACAAACAGGCTGCAGACAGACTGCATAATCAATGGACGCCGCTGGCCCTGACAACGGACCGCATAGCTAAATATAACCTTCACCTAGGAGAGCCTGCTCCGCTACCTATAGCACCTATAGCAGTTATTGGTTGTAAACAATATGGACCTTTGTAGTGTAATTGAGTTCAATGTTGGTAACATTCTGTCACTGATCTAGTAACTTTGTTGCATAGTTGCCAACCCTTATTAATATTAGATTTGCATTTGTTTTCACGTAGTGGTTATGGTTCTCAGTTGTAGTGGAATTCTGTTGAATAAAGCCAACTTTTGGTCTATTTCTGGCTCATATATACTACTACTACTATTACAATTTATTCAACAGAATTATAATGGAAAGTGCCGCGAGTTCTCAAAACTGCCAGATTGATAAGTTTCTTCGTCCTGAACGCTTTTGCACGGATCCAGCTTCAAGTTCGGCTAAGCACGAATGGATTCATTGGAAGAGGACTTTCGAAAACTTCCTTCTCTCAAATCGGGAGGTATCTGATGAAATCAAACTTCAACTTCTACATAATCATATTGGACCTACTATTTTTGCTTACATCAGTGACTGTAGTGGTTTTAATGATGCTCTACACATCTTGGATAGAATTTATGTAAAACCAGAAAATGAGATCTACGCTAGGCACTCTCTCGCAAATCGCCGGCAACAGGTGGGGGAATCTGTAGATCAATATTTGCAAGTGCTGATACAAATGGCAAAAAACTGTGGGTTTAAAGCGGTGTCAGTTGAGCAGAATAAGAATGATTACATTCGTGATGCCTTTATAGCCGGCCTACTGTCTGCCCCAATCAGGCAACGCCTTTTAGAGAATACTTCCCTGCAGCTAGAAGAAGCTTTCAATCAAGCACGCTCATTAGAAATGGCTCAGCTCCATTCAGGCAGTTTCGCATCTAATAACATAATTAACGCCGCTTCCAGTGGTCTTTCGGACATAACCTGTATTGATGGGCCTACAACTGTACCAGATCATGTTGCGCTTTCAGTTAAAAGTGGACCTGACAAACGTAAATGCTTTTTCAGTGGAAATGAACCTCATCCTAGGTATTTATGCCCGGCGTCAAACGCCACCTGTAGAAATTGTGGCAGGAAGGGGAATTATGCTAAAGTATGTAAGAGTAAACAAAATAAAACTGTTACAGCTGCCACTGAGTGCCTTTCTTGTATGGCAGCTGCCTCTTCATGACTCCAGAAGGCTTTAATACCCATAACTATTAATAAAGTGGCAGCAGAGGCCCTTGTGGATACTGGGAGTACCACTAGTTTTATAAGTAGTGCCCTTGTCGAAAAATGTAATGCTAAAAAGATGGCTTGCAGTGATAAAATAACTATGGCTTCTACAATTCATGTATCAAGGGTCGAAGGAAGCTGCGTAGTGACCATTGATATGAAAGGTCATATCTATACGGATGTCACGCTATTGATTATGAAAGACTTGTGTGCCGATATAATAATTGGTCATGATTTACTCAATGATCATTCATCTCTTGAAGTTGCTTTTGGTGGCCCTAGAATGCCCCTAAAAATCTGCAGTATAAGTCAATCATTCATCCCTCCTGTTTTTCTTTTCTCCGACCTTCGACATGACTGCAAACCAATTGCTATAAAATCCCGAAAATATTCCCAGGAAGATGAGGAATTTATCAACTTCGAAATTCAAAAACTTCTTGCAGAAGGCGTTATCGAAGAGAGTCGATCACCTTGGCGAGCTCAAGTCCTTGTTACCACCAACGCGCACCACAAAAGGCGTATGGTCGTTGACTATTCACAAACAATAAATAGATTCACTGAACTTGATGCTTATCCGCTCCCAAGCATTGAAGGAATCATCTCTCGTGTTTCGCAGTATTAGGTCTTCAGTTCTATAGATCTTCAGAGCGCATATCACCAGATTCCTATTTTGGACAAGGAAAAACCCTACACAGCATTCGAGGCAGGAGGAAACCATTATCAATTCATACGTATTCCCTTTGGTGTAACAAATGGGGTAGCTAGTTTTCAACGAGTAATTGACTCTCTTATCAAGAATGAAAAACTTGAGGGAACGTTTGTCTATCTGGATGATATAACTATTTGTGGCAATGATCAGGAAGAACATGACAAGAACCTGAATCGCTTTCTTGAGATTGCGGATAAGTACAATTTGACACTCAACAAATCAAAATGCGTTTTTTCGCAAAAAATGATAAATATACTGGGATATACGGTTCAGGATAAGACTATCAACCTGATCCTGAACGCCTCAAGCCTTCTCTTAGAACTTAAACCACCTATAAATTTTGCATCGCTCAAAAGAACACTCGGTTTGTTTTCCCATTATGCTAAATGGATACCCAAATATTCAGAAAAGGCTCATCCACTTATCCATTGTTCATCCTTTCCGATTTAATCGGAAGCCGAATCAGCTTTTCAGACGCTTAAGTCAGATATTGCCAAGTCAGTCGTAACGGCTATTGAAGACAAAACACCTTTTACAGTTGAGACGGATGCCTCTGACTTCGCTATTGCGGCTACACTTTCACAAGCCGGGAGACCCGTAGCCTTTTATTCAAGAACATTATCGGACAGCGAAAGAAGACATTCGTCTGTAGAAACGGAAGCATACGCCATAGTGGAATCGCTTCGTAAATGGCGTCATTATCTGATCGGAAGATCTTTTCGTCTCATCACAGACCAAAAGTCTGTTTCGTTTATGTTTGACAATAAACAAGCGGGAAAAATCAAGAATGACAAAATTCAGCGTTGGCGAATGGAGCTTTCAAATTATAAATATGACATAATATATCGCCCCGGAAAGGACAATACGGTTGCGGATGCCCTGTCTCGAACTTGCGCTACTACTATCACTGAATCAAAACTGTTCAACTTACATCAGAGTCTGTGTCACCCTGGTGTCACTCGAATGACGCATTGGATCCGATCCAAAAATCTTCCCTATTCCGTTGATGATGTCAAAAGAATGATAGCATCCTGCCCTATCTGTGCTGTAGTGAAGCCACGTTTTCACAGAAACGAATCTCACCTGATCAAAGCTACTAAGCCCTTTGAGAGACTTTCTTTAGACTTCAAGGGACCTTTACCCTCATCCTCTCGTAATCGGTATTTGTTGACTCTTATTGACGAATACTCGAGATTCCCGTTCGCCTTCCCTTGTTTGGACTTATCAGCTGGTACAGTAATTAAGCACCTCACTAACCTGTTCTCGGTATTTGGAATGCCTGAATATATACATTCTGATCGAGGCTCATCATTCATGTATAAAGAGCTCAAATATTTCCTTCACATAAAGGGCATTGCAACAAGTCGCACCACTCCATACAATCCCCAAGGAAATGGACAGGTGGAACGACTAAATGGAACTGTTTGGAGGACTACAGAACTGGCTCTACGTACGAAGGGATTGAAGGTTTCGGAATGGGAGGTTGTGTTACAAGATGCCTTGCATGCAATAAGATCTTTGCTTTGCACGGCTATAAACGCGACTCCACATGAGCGCATGTTTCACCACAACAGAAAATCAACAAACGGACAGTCTATACCAACTTGGCTTTCATCACCTGGTGTTGTGCTTATGAAAAAAACCAGTACGAAGAAATAGGTATGAATCACTGGTTGAAGAAGTGCAGCTTTTGGAAGCTAATCCAGATTATTCGCACATTCAGCTGCCTGATGGACGAGAGACTACTGTTTCTAATCGTTACTTGGCACCTTCTGGGGAGAGGCGAGTTGAAGACAGTCTTCAGGAGCAATCACCAGAACCAGAACAACATATTCCGGAGATACCAGAAGAATACACCGGTTTGGAGACTGCCCAAAATTCTATTTCCGACAACCCCCAAGAAAACACTATACCCAGACACTCAAGTCGACAAATTCGGGCCCCAAAGTATCTTGAGGACTATCACTGTTTTATGATGGGGTGAATGTAGTGTAATTGAGTTCAATGTTGGTAACATTCTGTCACTGATCTAGTAACTTTGTTGCATAGTTGCCAACCCTTATTAATATTAGATTTGCATTTGTTTTCACGTAGTGGTTATGGTTCTCAGTTGTAGTGGAATTCTGTTGAATAAAGCCAACTTTTGGTCTATTTCTGGCTCATATATACTACTACTATTACAACCTTTATCATACTATATCGCAGATTCATGGTATCAACATTAGACGTAATTTTGATTTTTGCCAGCCTCAATCAAACTTAACGACCTATCAGCGAGGGGCATATTATTGTAGTGTTAAGCTTTTTAATGGTCTTCCCTTAAACATAAAAAGTTAGGTCATGACTCTAAGCAATTCAGATTGACTCTGAGTGCTTTCCTTTGTTCTAAATTCTTCTATACTATTGAAGAATATTTTAATCATGATAGCTTCTTAAATACTCGTAGTTGAAGCATTATTGTAATATATTTCCTTGATTATTTCGCGCTTCAATATACTTTATCATACTCGTATGTATTGGTATAATAACTATGTTACTTTGGTGTCCTATTTTAATACTCGGATTTATTGTATATATATATATATATATATATATTTAATGATGACATGCTTAATTTTATAGCATGTACATACTGTTTGACAAATTCTATATCCAAATGGTTTCAACTTGTACGGATTTTGAGAATGTATAATAAATGAATGAATATGGCTTATATATTTCTATAAAAAAGGGCAAAGTTGAGATCTAAATATATATATATATATATATATATATATATATATATGCGATTAACCACGATTTAATGTAATTTACATCATAATTTTAATTCGGTATTCTAATTTCACCTGATAGTTTTTCTTTACTTAAGCCGAAACATGGACAGAACAGCTATTAAACGTACATTAGAACAATACGGAGACGTCATCGTTATACAAGATGAAAAATGGACAGAAGCGTATAGATACAAAGTACAAAACGGCATTATCAATGCAACGATAGACCTAAAAAAACACATACCGTTCCACCTCACGATAAAAGGAAACAGATCCCTCATAGACTATGAAGGTCAGCCGAAAACCTGCTACGTCTGCAATGAGCCGGGACATATTGTTTCCCAATGCCCACAACGCGTCAAACAACGTACAACACAAGCACAGACGGACCGCACAACATGGGCAGGGAAACTCAAAGGACAACAAAAGACAACGGAAAACACATTGCCAACGCCTACACAATATACCGAACCAACGGACACCACACAAACAGAGATACGACGCAAGATACAAGTGCAAGGAGACAATCAATCCACACATGGAGATGGAAGTGGAAGACGAACCCCCTATACCAACACACTCAACCACAATGACGACATCAGACACAAAACACAAACTTGAAGGAGACGATTTGGAGAACAACAACCACCCCGAACGCAAGGAAACACAAGCAGGGGACACAGTGAACAAGCCACAGAGAAGAGGGAAAATACGGAAATATTGCACACAGCCGACAGACACGACTACGGAAGACACTACACAAACAACGTCTTCGGAAGATGGACGACAAAGAAAAAAGTACCCGCATAGACAGTATGAAAACCAGAAGAGGCAAGGGCGCGACACAGACAAGGCCAACAACGGAGATAGGAGATGAATTCCCCACCCTCCCAGTAATCACGAGATCTGACAACACGAAAGTAAAGACCGTAATCAACAGACCGAAGAAATCACGGACTGAAAAGAAGTCGAAGGGCACCAGCAGCGACAATAGAATCACCCGACGAAGCAGGAACGGCGAAACAGAACACGCCCCACCTATACAACTGCAGACACAACAGTGACAGAATACACATACAGCGTCGCGACGCTCAACATCAATGGTATACGAGAGGGAACGAGGATGGCTATGTTGAACGAATTCTGCTCGAAAATAGATATTGACATATTGTTGATACAAGAAGTGACACATGAAAACTTCACCGAGATACAAAACAGAAACATATACTTAAACGTAGGAACGGACAGGCGAGGAACGGGAATCATCACAAAGCATCACATACAACTGGAGAACGTACAACGCATACCGTCAGGACGGAGAATTTCTGGCCACTGGCACGGCATAAACATCATAAACCCATATGCACCGTCGGGCACGAGCAGACGCACCGACAGAGAAACCTTTTTCACGACCGACGTGCCATATTTACTACGAAACTTGACAAGTGAATACATATTAGGCGGAAATTTCAACTGTGTCATACATCACAGGGATTGTACTGGCACCCCGACCTACAGCAAAGCTTTGGAAGCCCTCATACGACGCTGCAAATTAGTGGACGCGTGGAACACTGAACGAAATCAAGTAGGATACACACATTACGCAAACCAAAGCGCGTCACGGATAGACAGACTCTACATGTCCCACACCCTCAGCAAACAGAAAACCAGTGCAGAAATCCGCACGGCCGCCTTCACAGACCATAATGCGGTGGTACTCAAAATAAAATACGAAGCACCGACGACGCAGTGGGGACGCGGATATTGGAAATTGAACAGCACACTCCTAGAAGGGGTAGACACACGACAGGCTTTCAAAGACAAATGGCAGCACTGGTTGACGAAACGACGCAAATACAACGACACAACGCGATGGTGGACGTGCTATGTGAAACGCGAAAAAAATGGGTTTTCAGACGGGTGGGACAACAACGCGCACAAGAGTTTAGACATACAGAAGAATTCTATCACACATGCCTCAACGAATTACTACGAAAACCCCCAACACACCCTCAAGTGATTGTTAAAATGAAATACTTCAAGGCGAAAATCATCCACCTGCATAGCCAACGGATGGAAACCATAAAGGCGCAACTACGCGAGACCGACATCACACCAGACGAACAACCTGCGCTCTACCACATAATTAAACTACACAAAAGAAGGCAACACAAACACATCGCGACGATCATGAACCAACACGGAAGATGCATCGCAACCACACATGAAATCAAGGCCGTCTTCTACAACGAAATACAAAAGAAATTCAGTAACGTCACGATAGACGACGACAGTACCAGACTGCTATACGACGCTATAACTCACACAGTCGACAGGGAAACGCGTAGACTTCTGGACTAGCCCATCACCACACACGAAATCCAAACAGCAACAGCAAAAAGCGCAAAACGAAAGGCCCCGGGGGAAGACGGTTTGACGGCTGAACTATACCAATGGGGCATACACATCATGAAAGACGCTCTGACAGATATGTACGAGATTTTTCACACGGGAAGAATGCCTACTCAGATGAAACAAGGCATCACTGTCTGCATCCCTAAGATAAACTCACCGCAACGCGTCCAGGAGTACCGCCCGCTCACCCTCCTCAAAGCGGACTATAAGATATACGCCCGACTGATAGCACACCGCATGCAGCAAACTCTTCATGACATAGTCCACAAAAACCAACATAGTGGACTACCAGGGAGAAACATTTTCGACGCAGCTGCAGGACTAAGAGACGTAACAGCAGCAGGGGCGACTAGGAGGAACGGGATGTGCCTCCTAGCATTAGACTTTAACAGCGCCTTTGACAACATATCACACAGCTACCTACACGGCCTTCTACAACAATACGGCTACGGCGACGGCATACGGAGGGCAATAACATCCCTATACGAGGAAGCACGGTCGAAATAGCAATTAATGGACATCTAACACAGAACATTCCCATCCAAAGGTCGGTGAGACAAGGCTGCCCACTTAGTATAATTCAGTACGCGTTGGCGCTTAACCCATTCCTCATACTACTAGACAAACAATTACAGGGCATACGGCTTGGACAACAACATACAAAGGTGACCAGCATAGCATACGCTGATGATGTCACGGTCATCCTGAACGACCACAAATACTTCCAGACACTCAGATCATAACAACATATGAAAAGGCCACCGGGGCCCAGATAAACTGGGCAAAGACGAAATGTATACCCATAGGAAACTGGAACCAAAACCTACCACTGGGTAGGTTTGAATACACCCGCACGGCAAAAATACTCGGAATAACATTTGGGGATACAATGGAACGAACCATAGACAAAACTTGGAGCGACGCGCTTAATAAAACACACGGCAGCATCACGGAACCTAGACTTATACCAACGCATAAGAACGTGCAACACATACCTCCTGTCCCACCTATGGTACATCGCACAATTACTACCGATACCGGAAAGACACGCCCAACACATCACAACGATAATCACTGGACAACTTTGGAAAGGATGGGTATTCCGAGTACCAATCACAACTTTACAAAAACCCTACCTTGAGGGAGGAATGAACATGGTGGACATAAGAGCGTAGTGTGCAACCCTTTATTTTATGCGCATGGAGCTACAGAGAAACACGCAGAACCTACCGACGGCACACTGGCTCCACACCATGAAAACAACAATCCAATGGAAAAATCCACCAAACCGGACACACCTGACGAAGAACCTCGAATACCTCGCACCATATACACAACAATGGGCATACATAGGACAACAGACGAGCACGGAAACTAAAACCAACTACAAGAACCGAATATACGCGACACAGGTGTTGGGAACGAGCACAAACCCCACCGAAAGACATGAGAATCCAGCGCAAATTCCCACACATCAAATGGCAGACCGTTTGGAAAAACGTTCATTCACCCCACCTTCCGTGGAACATCCGCACAGCGTGGTACACAGTAACGCACGACATCTTACCTACAAATGCCAGGCTCCACTCAATTAACCTCCACCCAGAAGAGATATGTCAAACATGCCATCACCACGACACAGTAACACACCGCATAATCGGATGCAAGGAGACGGAAAACATCTGGCACTGGAGTAAACAACGAATCGCATGTTACATGAGGATGGACCCAAACAGAATACCGGACACCTGGGTCACATTCCCGGAATACGAACTATGGCCACGACAACAACACAACGCCATAACCTGGATATTAGGACATATGATTTGGTATGCGACACAAACACACGCCATACCGAATCTCATGGATTACATGGACTACATGCGACGAACGCGATGGAAAATAACCGCCACAGAGAAACTACAACGCACATGTGGCTATTATCTCCGAGTCCTTGACTATTGAGGATGAACGACCAAGATATCAACGGACGACACCGCCGGGACAAGACAGCGGAAACAGGCAGGTGATCCAGCACAGGCGACGGGCATTCCACCGGCAGCACCACCATCATGAAGGAAACACTGACTCATGTAATTTAGTGTATTTAACCTGTCACTGTAAATAAACGTAATTTTACAAAAAAAAATCCCACCTGATTAATATTTGAACATAGACACTGAAAATGACGTTGTGGAACCAGAGACTGTTGCCGAAACATCCACTGAAAGTGAACCCTCGTCTACTGAAAGTGGGGCAGCAACGGAGCTGCGCCTCAAGTGGCGAAAGAAGCACTTCAGTAGCCGTAATGCACGTTTTACGGGCCCAGATGTTACCACTGATGAGGTGAAAAGCCCAGTAGGTATTTCACGGAGTACTTTATTAAAGAAATTTTAAATTCATTTCTATACAAACAAATTTGTACTCAGTACAGAAAAGCGGGACGTCTGTCAAGTGCACTTGTTCTGAAATAAGAAAATTATTTGGAGTTCACATAATAATGGCACTTTAGGTTTCCCGAGGTTGCGTATGTTCTGGGAGCCTCATACGAGAAACCCTCTGACTGCCGATCATTTCTCAGTAAAGAGGGTATTCAAACTAGGAAACAACTTGCATTTGGTTAACAATGAACAGCGCAATTCGGGGGGGGGGGGGGGATACGCTGTGGAACGTTTGGCCATTACTCGACAGAATTAAGCAAACATGCCGCAGTTTGAAACAAGAGGAAAGGCAAAGTAACGATGAAGAAATGGCCCCCTAAAAGGGAAGAACGCTAATGAAGCAGCTTGTCCGTGGGAAGCTTAATCCGGTAGGACTAAACAACTTTAACCGGTGTGGGGTATCTGGACTCGCGTACGGCTTCGAGATATATCAGGGCAAAAGTACAGGTATCGGAGATCAACACAAACATTTAGGATTGGGTGGCTCTGTTGTAATGAGACTGTGTGAAACTGTACCCCAAGGATGTGGCTACAAGGCCTACTTCGACAATATTTTACGTCGCTACCTCTGATACGCGTACTGTTGGGCACAACTGCCCTCTAAAATCTGAGGCAGAATTGAAGAGGAGCAGTGGATCAAGCAGTGCCTGTTGAGGAAGACTTCTTTGTCGTTCTTTGGCTTGACAAACAGTGTTGCCACGCTTGCTTCCTCGTATGCAGGAACTGATTTCATGGATAAAATCAGGAGATGGAGTACTCAAAAGCAACATGTAGAAATCACAAGGCCTGAAATTGTAAAAGAGTATTGTGCATTTATGGGTGGAGTAGACAAGATGGACTTCCTGATAGCTCTCTACAGGGTCAAGTTGAAGACAAGCAAATGGACTACATGAAGTCCGAGAACAGATAAAAAAGACATCAAGACTATTCTCATTCCCCATACGTTAATCCCTTGAAAATAGTACAACAAATTTACGCTGTACTCGATAATTTAAAATTGCCTCAATATGCTGTGGGTCCCCATTAGTTGACTCGCTTATCGCGTGGCCTAAAAAATTGATTTCCTGCTTGCGAAAATTATATTTCTCACTACTGAAGGTGAAGCCCGCCGACGTCAAATTTCCAATTACGACATTCAGGTGTTTGATCGTCCACGCAGTTGAGAATATACCCCGTACAATCCGACGCGAGAACTATTTGTAACGCCCTAATACAACTTGGCGAAGAGTTGCAGAACCGAAAACGAACCCTGGTAAATTCGTACGACTGACCCTGAAAGTGAAAATCTGTCCATATTCGTGAAGATTCCTCAAACGGATTCTGAAAAAAAAATGACTTGTTGAGGTCAATGGAAGAAATGTATCTTACACCATGGAATCACTGTAGTAACTATCGAACAGGTGGTGTTTTTCCTTGTGCTATATAAATTCTTGACCTGCATAGCATATACACAAATCTTCATATGTTTACCGCAATTAAGGACTGGGCCAAGCTTCAACGTTGTATTGACCTACTTCCAGTTGGACTGTTCCTTCCGGTTTCGGTCTTCTCATCAAAATTCTGTTTCGACAAGATATTGTTGGAGTCCGTGGTAGTGCCTACGTCTGGATGTGTTTCCTGTATAGACACGACCCTACCAAGTGTTTGAGAGCTGTGTAGAGCTACTCTGGTAATAAGGCATCGAGATTGGTTTACGTATTTGATGTTGTATATTGTGTATTACAAAAGCTGTAAGTACGGATTTGGTGTTTTCCAATTGTTATAAATAAATAGTTTGATCTGATGTTTTTTGAGAATTCATGCTGGGTGATCCACCAACTATACTGATCCACGAAAATAGCAAACGGATCATGTAGACCCCAAAGAGCGCGACGGTTTTAAAAACTATATGCGTCGGGCACCCGGAGACAGTGACACAAAACGTTTATTAGATCTTCTAAAGGCAGTGGACGCAGATACTTTCCCAACTGTGTACAAGTTTTACTGTGTGCTTGTTACTTGTCCTCAAATTCTTGTACAGTGGAACGCATGTTTTCCAGAATGAAACGGGTCACCTCTGACAGGCGACGACAACGCGCATGGGCGATCTGCGCCTACTATCATTTGAAAGGGATCTGTCACTCAATCTGAACTATGATGAAATAACTGAACACTTAAAATGTCCGGAAGATGCCGACTTTAGTTGTAGGATTTACTACGATGTATGTCTGTTACTGAAACACTGATTAATGTCTTTAATGTTTTTACCCATTATTTTATAAAGTTGTCTTGTAATGAGTAATGAGTACATGTAAGATCCATGGTGATTCCATTATTTCGGACTTAGAACCAACTATATGTGGACTTCATTATATGTGCCTGATATTTTGTTGTATATTGTTGTGTGTGTATGTGTTTTCTTGACATGTTCTATATCCAACCGGTTGTTTTTGCCTTCATGGATCTATGGAATGTACGAGTATGAGGAGTAAATAACTAAACAATAACATAAATAGAGATATTCTTCACAACCTGTCGTATTCCATATCTGCGTACATGTAAGATGTTTTGTGCACTGCTGCAGAGCGCATTACGTAATTAAAGTGTTTACTTTGTGGTCCTGACGAAGGCGCGCCTTACACACAGCATATGTATAACAGAACATTACATTCGCATATAGACGTATGTACATATATGCACTCACACTGCAAGTCGCTGTACCCACTGTGTTCGTGGTCTGGTTACGGGCCTCAGTGCAAGGCTACTGCGCAACTTGGCGCTTGCCTCACATTTTTCCGTAGGAGAGTGCGAGTGAGTGTACTGCTGCAGAGTTCAGTGCAGTGAAGTCATTTCAGTGGTTTTGGTCATCCTTAACTGATCCGTGACTGAGACGTTTTCGAGCACGTAATTGCAGTGGATTCTTGTTCACTTTTAAGTGTAACACTTTTCAAACGTGTGGCTGAAACGTTGTAGCCATAACATGGCGCATTCCTTCACTACAATAATCAAGTATTACCGGACAGTTTGGGTTCGAGGCTGTCGCGGCTGGGTAGTGTGTGTGTGTGTGTTCACTTTATGATGACAAGCGACAGGTGGCGTTGAGCGGTTCAGGGGGCGCGTGCTGGGACAATGGTGTCCTTCTCAAGGCGCGAAGTAAGACAAAAGTAGATGTGATGAAAGAGGGGGGAACGTGTAGTTTTGGGAAGTAAATTGGTAGTGCCCACAAGATTGAGTTTTTTTATTATTTCTTCAATCAAATATATATATATATATAAATGAAGACACGTTGCTATAAATTGTTGAAAAGACAGAAGTGAATTGAAGTGAGTGGTACGAATTAACAATAAAGTAGAGAAGTGTTTAAAATATCAATTGAATATTTTTTTTTTTTAATTTTGAGTGCAGCGTGGAGTGTATGACGGAGGTCCGTTAACGTTCCACACGACAATAATCCCTGACGATAAGAAATCATACCTACCGAACATGACTAGTTCAATTACCACTCCTGTGAATTCCGTCTTCTGTGGAAAACATATAATCTGAGACGTTGAATCTAAAAGGGCGGTAACACAAGGCTTACCAGGATAAAATTAAAAACATGTCCATCGTCCCAAAAGGGTCCTTCGGGCGCAGTACAGTGAGCGCTGATGGTTTACCGACCAAAATGTACCTTGGGTTTTAGTTGGCAGACCACAAAAAAGGTGGGAAATTCCTGCAGGAGAGTGAACTGTTAAAAAGTAAGGTGTCATACCCGAAATGCGGCAGCAACATGCGCCTTTGGAAGAGTGAGTGTCATCGACAAACATCGCTGGCTGTGCACAACAGGGACGAGAGGCGAAAGTAGCGACGCCACACGAATCCTCAGTCACTCTTCGTGGTTTACTAAACGTAAACTCACGTTGCTAGAAATAATGCTTTTGACAAACGACATAATGCAAAAGTGCCGTCACAAGCAATTCAGAGAGAATACTAGATAGATCAACGCATTGCGCGTGCCTGGTTTCAGTTCTGCAGAAAAGTCGTACTGTGACCTTCCTCGAGTGCAAATCAGAAATAACAGGAGAGGATAAAGTGATTGGAACTGATGAAAGCAAGTTCGGGAAAAGGAAATATCACCGGCATCATTATGTGAAATGCCAGTGGATTCTGCCGAGCACCACCATAATCAGTGACTGCTGGGCGTCCTATACCACCATGCGTGGATACACGCATTTCACTGTGAATCACTAAATCACGTTTGTGGACGAGACTGCTGGGGCTCACACGAACACGACAGAATCCGAGTGAACACATTTACGGGCGTCACTGAGCCCGTACAACGGCACGGCGCATTACATGTACTTCCTGGCTAAATACATGTTCCGGCAGAAACGCAAGGCAAAAGATGTAGATCGCTTCTGCAAGTTCATCGATGTAGTTACCACCACAGATTGGAGCAACACCGACTCTACTGAGTGCGTATACGCGTGTGTAGTGCGCTACTGCTGATTACAATTTCTGATCCCGAATTAACCATGCACATAGTGCTTTACCAATACAAGATATTCCCACTCCTGTGTACATACTGCATAGTAGTAACTTTAAACACTTCACGTCACATGAAGACCTTGTTTACGTTGTGTACAGTGACTGAAACAATTGTGTCCCTTCAACTACGGCGGAAAAGGACCCACAGCCGTCAGTAATTCATGTTTTGTATGCGTGTAATCAAAACAACATATTATGTTCCCTTTCCTAATGCACATTCAGTGACGTGCTGATGCTGTTTATAATTTTTCCTTGCCTTCATATTGCACTAGAGGAGTTTGAATAAACTGTCTATTGCACTACTGCTTGTGCAACAGAACATGCAAATCGTGGGGTGCGCCTGTGGTAAAGTATATACTCGTATATATATATATATATATACACACATACATACACACTCCATTCATTGCCTATAGTCCAGTAATTCATGGAAAAAAGTTACATTAATGCAATAATTTTGATTTATCAAAAATTAAGATCTGAAACAGTTAATGGGCCTGCCATGAGGAGATCCCAAGATATTCAAACTTTCAAATTTTGTATCCTTTTCCTGTTGCTTGGGTCATACCAAATCATTTGTACAATCCTAAGGCCTTGTGTAATAATGTCTAACATACAGTGTTTCCTGCATAAGAAGCCTTTCAATAGACTAGGGGAAAACTGTCTTCAAGGCAAAAACTTCTTTACAAGGGAAATATAGAATTGCGTTCATTTTTTGGATTCACTTTTGCAGTTTGATCCAGAGTAATTATTTCACAATATTTCAGTTATAAATATCACAAATGTACATTATCAGGGGAACTTGGACAATGGCACCGTTTTCCATCAAAAAACAGGGTCTGGCAATGGGGGCACCATCATCGGCTATGTTTTCGGAGATTTACCTACAATATATCAAATTTAACTTTGTCATTGACATAATCATAAACAATAAAATTTAGGTTACTATCGATATGTAGATAATGTATTAATTGTTTATGATAATTCAATAACTGATATAAATATGGTGTTAGACAAATTCAACCAAATACATCCAAACTTGCACTATACAATAGAACTAGAAGAAGACAACAAAATTAACTACCTAGACCTTACAATCCATAGGAAAAATGACACTTTTGAATTCAGCAATTTCCGGAAACATACTTATACTGATATAATAATCCCCCATAATTCATGCCACCCATATGAACATAGATATGCAGCCGTTAGGTATTTCATAAATCGCCTAAAATGTACATCAAATAAATCCTTTGGCAAGAAAAGATGAAATAATAATTATCCAAAATATTCTTTACAATAATGGTTTTTCATTACAATTAATAACATTCTGAAGAAGCAACCTCCAACAAAAAATGAAAACTTCGATCAGAAACAAAAATGGGCTACACTTACATTTTTTGGCAACGAAACACACTTTTATCACAAAATCTTTTAGGCATACTACACTACGTGTTGCACATAGAACAAGAAACTGCCTTCAACGGCTTCTAAAAACAACAAACCTAACTAAAAAAGAAAACAATTTTCAAAAGAGCGGTGTATATCAACTAACATGCAAACATTGTGGAAAGAAATATACGGAACAAACCGGCCGCAGCTTTGAGAAAAGATTTAAAGAACATTTTCTTTCATTCAAAAATAATAATTATAACTCTAATTCTCACATCTTTCAGAAACTGGCCATGCCTTTGGGAAAACTGATGACATTATGGAAGTTTTACATTATGATAAAAAAGGGAGGCATTTAGACACAATGGAAAGATACTACATCTACTGAGAAACAATGAAAAATAATCAATTAAATGACGAACAAAATATTTGATACAATCATAAAAATAGAAGGTAATTTTACTAAAGCCACTACCCCCATATAAGGCGTGACCGTAAGACGTAGCATGACAGTCGACCGTAAAAATTGCAGTGCTGTTCAAAGCACCACAAGGACCAGTGAGAATACGTGCCTCACGTAAAACTCCTGTAAGTACCTTTTTACAAAAATCATTTGATTACCTATTTAACGCATAATCTCATCACATCACTAATTAGTGAATATTGTCTTTGTATTTTATAGGTACCCACACAAAAATAAAACCTAGAAAATTGTACACACGTGGATACCACACAAAATACCAGGAGTACAGGAAAAAGTCTATACAACCAACCTTCCTGCAAGACCAGTCTATCCGGTCGCACGAAAATCCGTACGTAAAAGTATGGGATTAACACTGGCCTTCTTACAGTAGCACTGCATATACATCCACATCTTACGGTCTGACGCCATTTTATATATACTTTACACACATTTTCATATTCACGTTTTTATGCTTATATGCTTTGTATTTTACATTTCTATTTTACATCTTTTATATTTACATTGCTAAGACATACCTTTTCTTAGGCAACCTCCCCACACCCCTCATTTTATACATACAATTATACAAAATAAGGGGATTCATTTTACAAAAAGTATAGTTTGATTTACATAGTTATTGTATAGGCCTGATGATGGCTCTATAGAGTTGAAACCAGTAGCCTAATTGTGTCGAAAACATATATATGTTGGTTGTGACTGTAATTACTGAACAAGTGTGAAATATACTGTCCAAGGTAATTTGCTGTTCATACAGGTTGACTTCCCTCATTTAACCTACTTGTGTCCTCCACCTCAAGGCTATCAATACAAGTCTTCAATGCCCATTAAGTCACAGCACAATATAATCTACTGCAACAAAATCTTCAAAGTTTTACTAAAGTTCAAACTTTGCTGCATCATCTCTATGATATGCTTCAGTATGCAAAAAATTAAAAACCAGAAAGGAAATGGATGTACCAGCTAACATTGACGAACATCTGTATCTCTGCATCCTGGACCCCTTCAGATCGTCACACCTTTTCATCAAATGTGCTCACACTTTTTGTTATTGTTCACAACTGTACTTATATAATCGAATGTTATTACTCTCCTTAGGGTCGGTTATTATACTTCTCCAAAAAACTTCTTATTGATATATATAGATCATATACACGTTACATTTATCATACATCACCCCAAATTTTACCCCGTCAAAATGTTTTGTAATTCACATTTTGTAAACAATTTTGTAGGTACATTTATAATCTATATCAGATTTTTATTTTACTCAATTCCACATCATATGAAGTGCATGACAAAAAACTAGTAACTGCATATGAATATGACACAACAAAATGAACACTACATCACTGGATTATCATGCCACAACATGCATGTAGATAATTATTTATTTGGCCTCTCTTGCTCTATGGAATTTCTTGTACTTCTATCCTAAATGCCAGAATTTCCCCAAAAAAGAAGTGTATCTGACATAGAATGTGCATTTTGATTTTCTCTACAAATTTCAACTGAAATTTCCGTCAAACCAAGAACAATGCAATACAGCCAATACAAATTTACAAATGTAAAGTGTCTGTTATTTTTGTTCAAATTGAACCACAAATGAATTCTTTCAACAGATTTTAGTAAAATCTGCAACAAAAATTTCACAAAATCAATCGGGCAGAGGCACACATGGACAGAGACAGACACACTAAAACTACCAGTCACTTTTTGCACACACAACGAAAAACCATGGAAAAGGGACAACAGGTGATATTTTATGCCGTGTGGACTAATTTTCAGGACTGCTTGTAGCCAAGAGGTGAGAGATATATCTCCCTCCTCCTGTCTTCCCTCAGCCCTTGGTGTTTTCCTTCTGAATGTTACTCATACCTGATTGCTTGAGCTGAACAATCCTATCAAAAGTGTGTCTTGGCCTCCATTTCTAAATTTTGTGTCAGACCAGGGAGAGATCAGGCCAGAGTCCCTGCTCTGGCATTGTAAGTTATTTGGTTTTCGATATTGATCAAACCCCAACACCATACAGGTTCTGTTTGGTTTATTTGATTTTGTTACAAAAGGGCAGTGGCACACAACATGCAGTGTAAGTAACTTACATGTGTATAAGTACACTACTGTTAAGCTCTGTCACTACTTATTAAATTCTTATTGCTCTTTCCTCTCAAGTGTATGTCCTTTAAAGTAACTTGCATTCCTGTTTGCTTCCACAGTTCCTTTACCCCAGTTAGGTAGGAAAGAAAAGAGCGGGGTGCAAGGTCACGTGTAAACCACAAAGTGGTTCACAGTAATTTATCAATTATGGTATAGTTTTACCATCAAGAAATGAATGATGGTTTTAAAGCCTTTTAACTGCATTAAATAGCAAACTTTTGTATAAAATCCAAGAAAATAAACTTCTAAAATCAGAAAACATTTTATGCAGGAACTTTTATGTGCAGAAAAATGTAACATTATTTTTAGGCGAGTTTTGGTGGAACTTATAAAATCAAAATTCTTACATAGGAAAACATTGTATCTGGGAACTTCTTAACAGCAAACTGCTGTACTTCTCTGTAATGGATTCTGAAATTCACATCCAACCCCCAAGCTAGCACATCATCCCTTGCTGGCTAGTCAAATCTTCTTATTCAATACAAGCACAGATAATACCTTGTTGTTCAAAAGAGAAATAAAACTGTTCTAAAATTGTACCTGATGGCTGAAAGCTTCTTATTATAAAGTAAGGTTTCATTTGTATCCAGGGTTTAACATCCTACAGACAGAGTCTTCATATGTGGGGTGCACTGCCATAATTTGAACCTTGTGAAGCATTCTGGAGTAAAATAAACTTTGCCTAAAAAGCTACAAAGCTTTCTTTTATGTTATGAAAACTCATTTCTGACTGCCGACACCATGATGGAATTTTCATTCGTTTCACTACTTACACTTATGGCTGATAGAATGATGCATAATCACACCGTCACAAAAGCACACAGTCATGTATGAGGGATGTCTGCCTTATAAAGACGATGACTGTAATACCAGCCACTCAAAAGGTCACTTTACTCAGAAATGTGCAACTATACCAGTTCAAAGTTCAGTTGAGAGTACTTACTATACAGTAACCAGCCACTGCAGGTGCAGTTCTGTAAACATTGAGTTTTCCCGAGATTTGGGGTTCCCACAACAACATTGATGTATATTCCAGTCTTTTTGAATATGACGCCATGTACATCAGTTGTAATTAAGCCATCTTTCAGAGAAACTTACTCCTTTCCTTTGCTACATCTCAAATTCCAAGAACAGCTGATGTATTTTAACTGAATGTAGTAGTGTGGTGACTGCCCATTTAAATTACACGCAGCAATGCTAAGTGGGTAGTCTCAACTGAACACTGAACAAAGTTAGATGAAACCCAGTCTTCTGGGGTATTACACTGTACCAAATGGCGCAGTTACTGACATTTCAGAGGAGTGTAGTGTCTCTATTTTAGGGCCTAGGTGCACTTTCCTTGGACTGCTTGACCTTGAACATGGAGGCATTACGCTCCTTGAAAATATCACTACCTAAACACCACATGAGTTTTGAGGTTTTCACAGTGGCATAATCAAGGATCCCAGTCTTTTGGGATGTGGCACAGCATTGCTGCATGAGTGGATCCCAGCATTTCGAAGGAATGTGTAGCCTTCATCTTAAAGGGTAAATGGTCCCAGAAGAATTTCTCTATGGGCCACTGAACCTTGAAAATGAAAGCAACATGTTCCTTCAAAACATCAAGAACTACTTACCCAGCAATGCAGCATCATATCCCAGAAGACAGGAATTCTCAACTACATACCAGTCAACACAGCATAACATCACACAAGACTTGCACCTTCATTAACACCCCTGTGAGAATCTCAAATCCTGCAGATGAAATTTCATTTACTCTACATTATTTATCTTCATCAGCAAACAGCAGCTGTAACTACAGTTCTGGCTGGCTGTTCTGTCACCACACTCAGTGAATTAGAAGTGGTACAAAGAGACTGGTTATTCGTTTCATTCCTGAAGCCAAAAGAAATGGCAGCTAAGAGTTATGTCCCGTGAGGAAAAACTTACTACTGCTTCTAACTTCAAGTCTGCTGATGGAGGCAGTATGTTCCTCCAAAATGTTGCTAGCCACTTTGTAAACTGCAATTCAATGAAATAACTCAGAACATCCCAATACATACCATGAAATTTTCAAACATTACAACCATCTAACATTAATGTAAAAACATTTATAAACATATAGGCTAATGAGTTTTTCTGGCCTGCAAACTCAATAGGGGGTTAAGGAAGCAATTACAATCCAAACAACGTATCCATCTTGTTCGATGTACTCGTAGAAATCATAATTAATTAATGCAACAAGACAGTGACAATACCGTATTTACTTGAATGCAAGAAAGGTTTTTTCCCCTTAAATCTGGTACTTAAATATGGGAGATCGTCTTAAATTCACATATGAAGCGCTGAACCAGACCCCGTTGTACTAGACCTCGCCAAATTGGGTTGCTCTGAACCGGACCAAGCTGAGCAAAACCAAGGCCTCATCGCCAATTCGTAGATGAAGGAGAGAACAGAGCATGACAAAAGTTGTTTAAGTGTATTTAAATAAAAAGAAAAGCACTTATGAAGTATTTATAAAGCTAAACTAGAAAAGTACAAAGTGTATGTTATTTATATACTGTATTCACTGCCTGGTGGTATGCATTAATGTTTTGTTTGTGATAGTGGTACTCAAGGAAAAGAAGGTTGAAGAGTACTGTATTAAATGTCAGGCCACATAGTAAAGAGAGCTACAAGTGCAACCTGCGTTCTGAATGGAATCAGGTAAAGTTATGATGCAAAATTTAAACTAATGGTGATTAATTACACCGAGAAAAAAATAATTACAATGCAGCAAGAAAGTTCAGTGTTGCAGAGGCAAATGTACGAAGGTGGAAGGAACAAAAACAGAAGCTGATAAATGCATACTCCACCCAAAAATCTGTCAGTGGCCCCAAGCATGGATGTTTCCAAGAATCAGAAAAAGAAACTGAGTTTGTGCGCTTGAAGAGAAAAACTGGAGTGTCAATTACATGCGAGACAATAAAACATAAAGCACAGAAACCTGTCAAATCACACACCATACAGCACCATTTCAAGGCCAGCATGGGTTGGTGTTGAGTATGATGTAGAGGAATGGGTTCAGTCTTTGCAGAAGAACTTCGTTTTGCCAGAAATTGCCAGCAGATTTTGAGGGAAGCTTGCAGCTTTACAGAGACATGTGATTGGACTCCAAAAACAAAACAATTGCCTCCTGAGCCACATAGGAAACGCCGATGAAACACCAGTATATTTTGATATGCCGTCCAATTACACTGTAGATAACACTGGGGCAAGATCTGTGGTGATTAAAACATCGGGTTATGAAAAGATGTGTGTAACTGTCATGTTGGCTGTATTAGCAGATTGTAGCAAGTTGCAACTGTACTTGATTCTAAATTGCAAAACAATGCCTCAGGAGCGCCTGCCTAGAGGAATCATCGTCAGATGCCAACCTAAAGGTTAGGTAACCAATAAACTTTTTGAAGGATTGGTTGTTAGTGGTGTGGAAGAGAAGGCCACAGGTGATCCTGAGAAAACAGGGGATGCTGGTCTTGAATGCATTTATGGGACAATTAACATCAGAAATAAAAGCCACTATTACTGGTAACACAGACCTTGTGGCCATACCTGGGTCTATGACCTCACAACCACAGGTGCTAGTTGTTGTGGTGAACAAACCGTTCAAAGACCACCTAAAGCAGCTGTATAGTGAGTGGCTCTTGACAGGGGATAATGCTTTGACCCCAGCTGTAAGAATCAAGAAGCACAGTGTGACTCTTCTTTGTTAGTGGACTGTAACGGTATGGCAGCGCATCTTACCGGAAGTGACTGTGAAAGGTTGTAAGAAGTGCTGTATATCCAATGCAGTGGATGGGACTGATGATAATACGTTGTTGAATGACAGTGAGGAGGATGGGAATGTAAAGAGTGAGTGTGAGGAAGATGAAGGCACTGACTGTGAAGATGGAGACAGTGACACTGATTTGTAGAAGAAGATAAATCTGGCATGCTTTGTGTATTAAGTATATGAAATTAACAGTAAAATATTTTCTCTCAGCAGACATTATATTTTTGAGGGTCTTAGACTAGGGTTGTCTTGCATTAGGGTAAATATGGTAAATTTACCATCATCAACTCCGTTATGTGATAAGCACATAGCAAACCTTAATGTTGATTAAACTGTTAACATATAAAACCAATATCATTAGCAATTACCAACAAGCTTTCGTCTCTTCGAAATAACAAGTCAGTACTGTTTCGAATTCAAAAAGTTAAGAATAGGAAGAAAGTGGAACATTTACCACTTACCAGTCATCTACACAGAATGAAAAAACTTCACGAAGAGACGTCTGTGATTAAAAGCATAACGAGGAATGGGCAGCATAGTCTGTTCCGACCAAACCTCGACAAATTAATGAGAACTCTCTCACAGTCTCCTGCAACTTGCGCTTGTTGGCACGTTCTCTAGAACAGACCATACAATGTACATTACCAAATAATCAAACCAAACACTTCTTTCAAAGTCCTACACAACCCCAAATATTGTGAAGAATCATATGGAAATGGTGATATTTTTAATAAAAATCTATCATTTCAACTGAAAAGAGACTCCTGTCTAAAAATCAAAATTGTTTATTTAATGGGCAGGTGATCTATAAAGTGCTGGAATAGTTCTACGACTTTAACTTTGAAACCTTTCAGGTACTTTTACATACTTCTTTGCACAGACAAAATCCACTTAAAGTACAGTGACACTTATATTCATCATTTCTGAAAGGCTCACAGACAACAAATGATAAATGCAGGAAAACGACAGTTGCAGGAAGTAAATCCAGGTGAGCCAACAACACAGACTGTAGCCACACCTTCTGTATAAAGTACAGAAACAAGGACTGATGGTACCTACACCAAAAATTTACACAGTAAGGGAAGTTCTAATAGCAAAATAAAGTATTTTAAAAGTTTTAAAAGATTTTGTAATTAGTTGACAATGTGACATAATAAATACAACATTAAAACCGCAGGGATAAACAAATTATGTGTGTGTATATATATATATACATATATAGGCTTTCTGTGAATATACTTTTATATTGGTTTAGCCCAATGATGGCTTTGGTGTAAAAGCCAAAACATGTAGCTATTTATTGTAAGCAAAAGGAATTTGTTTACGAATCAAACTGTGTTGACGGAGCCAAAAAAATATTCTTGGAATCACATCAGCATTAAATGTCTCAGAAAGACATGAAAACAAAAAACAAAGATTCTGAATTTTGCACTTAGGCCTATAAAAAAACAAATAAAAAGTTGTGTTAATACCTGCATGCAAGCAACTTTGTTCCCAAAGAAATCAGTAATTGTTAACTGCGTAGTTCAAAACCTTATGTTGCAGAAACAACAGTGGAAATTTCAAGTTCACAATGTTCTGTTCATAACGCCTGCCAATTCTGTGTGCGTAAAAGAATGACTTAACAGTTTCATCATCAGCATGGGCTCCGAGAAAAATCGTCACTAGTTCAAGATCACGTCACCCTCTTCTCCCCACTGCTGCTGCCACCCTCATGATCACCACACAAGTCATCTATGTTGATAACAACAGTGTGTGGCACGCTCACTGTCTACACATGTGTATGAACTGAAGTCAACATCCTTCTCAGTATCTAGCCATATCCACTCCTCATGGAAGGCATCATCCTTGTGAAGTTTGGTGGATAATCCACTAATTTTATGTCCTGTAGAAGTGACATATCAAGGACGAGTGGCACAGTTGTCCACACAAATTTTTACTACCTTGCACTCGGAGGCAGCCAGTACCCTTGAGAACTCCATAAAAATGGTTATGGTCACCCACGGTCTTTTATTTGTGTAGCATTTCACATTTTTAAAACAATGTGGTTTCAATCACTTTCCAACCATGATCAGCACAAATAACAAACAACAGGAATTATAACATTAAATCACACAACTTTTAACCTTTTGGTGACGAATATGGACACCCTTCATGTAAAATGTGAATATTTTATGAACCAAAAAAGATAACATTGTGAAATGCATGGCATTTGTGGAGAAAAAAACAGAAATCATACAGTATGTCTCCAAAATTCAGTAAGTATATTATGTGTGTGTGTGTTCTGACAAACAGTATTTGTTTTTGTTATTTCTAATTTATTTTCTAATGAATTTGCTATTTGTCATTCATTTAATCCTTGCTTCTCATCTGACATTACTTGTTAGACATTTCCCCACCATTGCTCTCACAAGTTCCTGGTTTAGACTGGATGAGTTTGGCAAATTGTAGGCTTCTGATGGCATGTAATAATGGAGCAATCTCAACCATATAAAACCAATATACATGAAATCACTTTTTCTTTGTGGGAGGCCATCTTAGGTTTGTAATCAATTTGAGCAAATACTGTTTTTATCTGTTACACTCTTAAGACTTTCTTTCACTGTTATATTATGTTCTTCATAGAAAATACACTGAGAAAATAAGAAATACAGTATACATATATGTATGGTTTAGAAAATTAATGTGCCACTGAAAAAAAAAACACTGTGTGACGGTTTCATATCTACACTCGTGTGACTCAACTGGTATATACATAAATTGTATCCATATTCACATACTGGAAAATGTGGCAAACACTTCTGCAGTCCAACTACCAAAACCTGCTTTAATAAAGACTTACTTAAGCACCATCTTAACAAATTGCTCCTTTTGCTCTCTGGAAGCTCTGGGAGAAGGGAAACCTTCTTGATGGATAGCTTGATGTAGCCAGCGACAGAGATTGTCACAATGTTTCTTGTTCATGGCCAGTAAAATTTCTGATAAATGTTCCAATACAGATCTTGGAGAGTCTCCACCTGAACAAAAGATAAAACGTTTAACAATATACTAAGGCAGATTTATTGTAACAAGACAGAAAACTGATCCTGTACATTCAGTATGATATCATAAATCTTCTGAGAATCATTTGTGCATGCAAACAAATCAATAATACTGCCATAAAGCATTCCCACTTTTAGCTGTTACAATGTGCATTAAAACTGTCAATACTTCAGTTTGGTACTTTTAAGGAAGACACTAAATAAAAACAATGAACTAACACAGATAACACTGTAAAATAAACACGTAATAGGTAACTCTACAATAATGACCAACACAGGACACAATATGTCATAAAGCATGAATGTAAGTTTAATACTTCACCTACGTTTCAGCCCAGCTGGACCATCATCAGGGAGAACAAGTACAATAAAAAGTAGTATTTACTTAAGTTTTAAATTAAAAGCTACTGCCTTAAGCCAGCTGACCTATTATGGAGTAAAACTGTACATAAATGTATTCCCACAATCTATATAAAACATCCCAGTAACTAATTTCAGCATGGCATTTTACGTGTTCTCACTGACAATGGCCCAGCCAGGCTGAAACACACACGAATGCATGCGCACGGACGCACGCACTCACAATCTTCAAATCATGACTTGGACATAAAATTCAATTCCACAACATATATTACAGACATGTTTTCATATCACATTTTGACACAGAAAAGTGGCAATTATAATGCTTGAAAATCTGAAATTCTCAGTCTGTAACTGATCAGTTCAATTTATGTGGTATGTGCAAAATTTAGAAAGAGGACAGTGAACAAACAATGCACATGGACACAGACAATTACATACACTTGTTAACTCCACACTATTGCATTCTTGATGAAAAATGTGCAGAGTAGGATAAGGAGTAAGGAAAGGTGGTATGTTGGATTTGAACAGGAAGTGACGTCTGAGTTTTATCACAGTGGGACTTTAATCCACATGCAGAAGTTCTGAATGTTACTTACCAATACATTGAAGAAGTCTCTGCACCAACACTTCTCCACAGGCCTGCACTACTATTAACAGCTGTGGCAGTTCTCTGCTCTGTGACACAAAGGTTACCAGAAAGGATGTAGCAGATTTAACTGCTGGTGCCTCTGGTAACGAAAGTGTCATGATTCCTGTAAAACGACTACAAGTCACTAGTGAAGATCATCTGTTGGGGTATAAGATCATGTCAAGTGGTACATACCATATTTTCGGCATATAAGACGCACTTTTTTCACCTAAAATTTTTTTTTTGAAAAAAATGGAGTGTGTCCTATATGCCGGTGCATCTTATACGCCGAAAAATACGGGGAATTTTGGTCTGTCAAAGTCTACTCTAATCGTTTACGTTCGTTGGTATGGGTTAAGAATTCGTGGGATGCATTGAAAACCGAGATAGTTTTTAAATTTTTTAAGAAATGTGGCATTAGTAATTCCCTTGACGGTACGGAGGATAATTTATTGTTTGAAGACAGTGATGACTCAGTTCCTGATTCAGAAGAACCTTCAAGTGTATCTAGCTCTGAAGATGATGATTTTTGTGGATTTGAGGATGAAGATTAATATCTTTAATGTAACTTAAAATATTTTTGCTAATTAGATTATTTGTTATGTATGAATTCTCTGAAAAATCAATGTATTTTTTATTCAATAAATGAATGATAAAATATACTAAAATTATTTTTTTCCAAAAAATCTGCATAAAAAATGGGATGCGTCCTATACACTGGTGCGTCTTATATGCCGAAAAATACGGTACTTACCAACTCTCAATAACTATTTACCAGTTGACACAGCGTAACATCCCAGGTGACTTAGATTTTTAGCAAAACTACTGTCAGAAAAGCAAATCTTGCAAGTCACTAGTGACTGCACACTGTACTGTATTCTCTGTCAACTGCACATTAGGAAGGCTGCTGAATTTGTCTGTGTAAGAAACTGTGAAATCCACTTTCATGAAGTTACCACACAGTATGCATCAGTTTGCTCAAAACTGAGCAGTATGAGATGAACCTGACTGTGGGGAGTTTAGCATGGTAAGGCTAATGAGCACAGAGGCCTGGTTTTAGTATGCCACCTATAATATATAATACAACAAAGCAAAACCATATAAAGCCAAACAAAACATAGTGGCCAATGAAAAGCACAGCAGCAAAATAGTAAAAGTCATGCATGATGTTAAATCTCATGAAAAAATGCCTCAGCACATTTCACTACTTCTCTTTCCACTATAACATCAGCATGGACTACACTTCTCTCTGTTGCCCTTCATCTTACCTTTCCTTTTTGGCAGGCCAGAGGCCACCTTAAGGTAATTCAATGAATACTTGAACTCACCACACTGGAATAGAGCAGTCAGGTCAATTCCTTCACCACTGACAAACAGCTGTGGGGTCTTCTTAAGGATCTGTGCAAGGAGATTGAAAAAGGCTTCCAAAAGTTCAGCATGATCTGACAAACTGGTTCCAGGAGTGGAGTTGCTACTACAGGCCAGTATGGTGATTGTACACAGCTCCCTGAGCAGAGATTCCATCAAAGGCAACTGGGACCTGTCCTTGCCATACATCACTAGGAACTGCACAGAAAAGAACAAATTAAAAACATGCTTTTAGTCATGACTGAAATTTTAGGCACTGTCCATTGTCTCAGGCTAAAAAACTGCAATGCTTTGGACAAAGAAACCATCTCCATCTTCAGGTGAAATGGGGAAAAGGGGAGAATCAACTCTGCTGGGGCCCTTAGAAGGCACTAGTTTCAACCCGTCATACCTATGGCCTCACACACTACTCAGAATCATTTGATACCAAAAAAAAACTGGTTATTATTAGTCATGTCTGCAACAAGGACCTAAAATGAAGATACATCCTACTCACTAAATAAAATACATATTCTCCTCCTCAAAACCTTGAAAAAATTACATTATTTGTGACTGTACTATGAGTTCAATCCTTTCCTTGCAAACCCTGCATTCAGTGACTTATTTAGCAAAGCTGTCAATTACTAGGACTACACAAGATCAATGGTACACTGATGAATATGAGTATGAAATATCAGTGGTAACAGTGACAAAGGACAATTGAAGCATCCAAACAAAAACCTGTCCCAGTGCCACTCAGTGAACCATAAATCCTATGTGGAATGCCTTCGGATTGCTTTAAACCTAGAGTACTAACATCTCACAATTTATGGCTTTAAAAATGATGCAAGTCTACTTCACTTAAAACAGTTTTACATCCCTCTCCTAGGCACCATGGTTAACATGTCAGAAAACACTTACTGTCGATGTATGAGCCATGTTCAATACATCACATTCCCTAGTCTGTAACTTTTGTCTTAATCAAGTACTTTACTTTTGGGCTGGAGGTAAGACTTGTAGTAGGGATACCATGTGACATATGGTGCAAGATGCTATTCACGTGATACATTAATGTGCAATTTGTCCCACAACAGAGTTTGTAATGTGATTCAGTTTTTATTGGTAAAATACATTGACATTCACCACAAACTGATGCAGATGTATGGTGATGGCATAATGAGAGTGCAGCATGTTGGAAAATGGTCAAGCAGACATCCATGATGGTGAATGTACATGCTGGCCCAGCACATCAAGGATGGATATGAACACAGCATGAGCGGAGGAACTGATTTTAGAAAACTGATGAGTCACAACCTGAGATTTGTCCACTGCATTAGAGTTACCCACTGGAACTGCACACAAAAGTATCCATGAAGAATTCAGATATCACTACCTGTGTGTGCATGCTGGGTACCAAGATGTCTGATGACAGAGCAAAGAGATCGATACTTTGAAACTGCTCCTTCACATTTTCAGTGGTTTCAAGAAGGAAATAAGTTCCTGGAAACCACAGTGACAGGCAATGAAAGATGGCCTACACCATTTCACTCAGCAAACAAAACAAACTGAAATCCAGGGGAAACACCTAGCTTCTCAAACAGCCAAAATATTCAGCGTGTCAGTCTGCTGGAAACG
Organism: Reticulitermes speratus; assembly: GCA_021186555.1. Lineage (NCBI taxonomy): Eukaryota > Metazoa > Arthropoda > Insecta > Blattodea > Rhinotermitidae > Reticulitermes > Reticulitermes speratus. The sequence goes on along the minus strand of JAJKFL010000003.1, from coordinate 28,706,793 downwards.
TTATGGCACCTATATTCTGGGATGCAGGAGTCATCCATGCTGAATTCATGCTTCAGGGGACACCATGAGTGCCTGTTGTGACACACTGCGTTGACTGAGTGAAGCTATTCGCAGAATGAGACCTGGACATCTGTTTGGGGTGTGATCTTTCAGCACAACAATGCAAGCCCACACAGCACATGTCAGACACAAGAGCTGCAGTCACTTCACTGGGAACTTCTGGACCATCCATCCTATAGTCCTAACCTTGTCTATCTGGACTATCATTTCTTTGAGCCACTGAAGCAACACTTGGGAGGTTACTGGTTCCAAAATAAGGAAGAATGGAAAAGGCTGTTCATGAATGGTTGCAAATGCAAGAGCCTGATTTCTATCATGATGAAATTTTTAAATTCACGCAAAGATAGAACAAATGCATCAATGTTGCCAGGGATTATGCACAACCTAATGACACTTCAGTGAAATAAATGAGCAACATCTAATGTGGAAACCCTACTTGTTGAATATCCTGTTCAATGACACAAAATTTACAACAGTGAAAACGGACAACATACCTGTTAATACCAATCAAATTACAAATTTCTGCTGGCTAACTTGAAAATCATTACACCTCACTGAGAAAACTATATTTTCAAGTGCTGTCCATCATACAGAAAAATAAGTATAGGTTATGATTAGTCTAGACTACAAATGGAGATGGGCATGTACAAGTTAAAGTCCAAAAATAAGCTAGAGAGAGAGAGAGGGGGCGGGGGGGTTATTTAATGAAACTAACATTTCCTAAGATTATACAACACTTGTAGATGAATGCAATATGAGCATGGAGCATGGTGAAACAAACAGTGACATGTAAAAACTCAGGTTTTCAAAGAAATATTTTTCACACTGCAAATTTGTCCACCATAAATCCCACATAGACTGGCATCAGATCAAATGTCAGCCTCCACGGTGGGAGGCTGGTGACTAACCGCCAAAGAGCAAATAAGGAAAATAGTGAAATGGTGTGGGATGTGTGGTTTGGTAGAGAGGCAACAAAATTTCAAAGAAACCTGCTGCCTCCATCATCAAGACATCTGTGTCTTCTTCTACTCTGAAGACGAAGGCAGCAGGTTCCTCTCAAATTTTGGTACTTATACATAAAACTACACAGCATCAAATCCAAAGAAGATATAGTATTCTTCAGTCACTGCCTTTTGAATCTCAGCTCTCATAAAACAGAGAAATTTTGTCTGATAGTTCATTAACATCATTGGATATCAATTTCAATCAAATTCTGGGCATGAATATTAGGGTGCTAGACCTACTAGGTTTCTGAAGAACTGCATTCCTTCTTTGGCATTCTACAACCAACCTGTGTGTTCATCTGTCCTCATTTCACAAGGAACATTCTTGTTTGAGATATAAACTGTTATGAACAAAACGTCACTGACAACCCTCTCCTTCCATCCTGGTTCATTTCAACTCCCTGTCATCAATAGTATCAATATCGTGCCCATGGCAACTCATGAGGTTGAAACAACAGTGCCATTCAACACACAACATTAAAGGCATTTAATACAGACATTTTATGTGGTAATAAATGCGTGGAAATTATGCACATCATAATAAGGCACTTATTTCAAAACAGAAAGTAATAAAACAGCAACCACATAATCTACTTTGGCTGAATACTGCTAACCAGGGGCTAAAATTATGGTTAACAAGCTGCTGTAAATGTGTCATTTTGCAAGCTGGAGACATAAAAATAATGACAGTCACATGCATTTAAAAGGGACTGTTGTTTTCACTTTCCTCATTTCTTTTAAACTGACAACATCAGATTCGCAGTACCCCTCTAACTACTTTGCACTAAGTAAACCACAGAATGGTCAGATAAACGAAGTAGAAATGGCTTCCTCTTCCTCCTCCCACCGCTTTGGGTTATTCTGACCTGTTCTGAGGCTAAAGTTGATCCTCCCACCTTACATGTGAATGTCCCAAGTCTCACATACCAGCAGACTTATCAGTCTGTTGTGTAAATTTATATGGAGATATTCTACAGGAAACATGCTGCTTCCGCTTACATTCTCAACATCCTCTTCTCTGACCTGTACAAATATGTTTGTTTCCAGTTTAATCCCTGTGTCACTCCATGTGTAGTATCCTTCAGCACTCTAAACATAACATACTTGTACACTGATCACAACGCATGCTCCAGTGATGTCTTACAAGGAAGGAATCTTCCACGCAGATATTTCAAACAACACGTTTTTTATGTGACTGGCCATAAGCAAATTAATCAGGGTTTGATTCCTGGCAGACGCAGGGATTCTTCTCTTAGGCACCACATCCAAGCCAACTTTATGGTCTAGCCAGGCTCCCAACCAACAGACACCAGGACCTGTTCCTTACGAAAACAAGGCATGCAATGTACATACAACATAACATTGAGGCGCATTCGTGTAACCATTTTTGCTATGGGAAAGCGATAAGCATTAAATATTATGAGTGTGTGTCTGTATTCTTGCCTCAGTTATTGGGCATGCAAATCACATATTTTCTGCGCAGCATTATATTGTCATCTGTAACTTGTCTGGCTCTACCATATTCTTCCACACTAGCTCATACATGACACAATTTTTAGGGGAAAAAAATTATTGAACGTAAAAAGTAAGTTTTGATTTTCTCTACAACTTTTGTCTGAAACATTTCTCATTCTAAGAAGAATTCAGCGAGATATTATCACAAATTTACATAGGTCTTCATGTAAAGTACACATTATTCTTGTAAGATTTTAATTAAACTTGAACTTTCTCAACAGATTTTCAAATAATCCTCAAACATCACATTTCAAGAAACTCTGTCCAGTGGGAGCCGAGTTGTTCCACGCAGACAGACGGGTAGACGGACAGACAAGATGGAGGAAAGAGTTGCTTTTCGCAATTTCACAAACATGTCTAAATAGTGGCCACAGCATGAAGCCAACCACTCACTTCCATCTAGTGCCACAGTTAAAACTGTGTGCAGTTTTATTCCCATTTCTCAAACACCTTTACAGCATGGTGCTTAATCACAGAGACAACTTTACCTTTCACTTTGGTACAGGGATACTATTTTACCTTACAACTGTCACCAGTCACTTTCCATCAGCTCACTTAACTTACGAAACTTTGATGTGCAATAAGCAATGTGTTTGTTAGATGTGACACGTAGCTGTGAGGTGAAGGTACACATTTCCAGCACCTTCTTTGATATGGTGTGTAAAAACTTAACATTAACTGCAATACACCAAACTAAAACATGGTGAACTGGAATAGTGGGAAATGCTGCATTGCCTGACATCATGCAAAATGGTCAGAGTGAAGCATAATGCAAGTTGTCAGATAAAATAACGTCCCTCTTTATTTTTATTTAGAAATACTTGTTGAGTTTCAGTGTTCTGGATTCTACCTTCTACACTTGTACCTGTCTGGCAAGATCCAAAGCAGATGGATGTGGCTGAAGCCGGTAGCTCTTCACCAGTAGCTCCAACATTTCTGGTACAAGAGGTCTGCAGTCATCCAGCAATGTTGCCAATGCATGCTTTACAACTGAGCATACTGCCTGAAAGATGTAACATCATCAGGTACAATGATTACTTGAAGGACAGGACATCCATATTAAAATAGTCACACCCAAACAATGACACATTCAAATTATGCCAACAATAGTATTTCCTAGTACATAACCTAGACATTACATAATCTAAGTTGTTGACAGTGCCAGCATACATACTATAAAGAAATTAAACACACAAATGTTTCCCATACATTTAATAGACTGACCAAAGATATGGGTGTAAATCATGACACCTACCTAACACAACAAACAATGCAAAGTCATTAGTACTCCTTACATCTGGCCATATCCACGTGCCCCTGTTATGGTTGATTTAAGGCTGAAAAACTAAGTATTTACTTCCATGCCCATAAGATACCAAGATTTTAAAAGGCAAGATTAGAGGAAAAATATTTCATTCACATTTGAAGCTGAAATTCACAAATGACTACTCAACAAAATGGCAGTGCAGTAAGAAGTTTCTACTGATCATAGAATCTCATAAAATCTTCATCATCATTACTTTTGTTATTGTCTGAACTTTCACTTTCTTCAAACAGTACATCATCTACCTACCATCAAGGGCATTACAGGACCCACATTTCTTTAAACATTTCACAGCTGTCTTCTGTTTCACAGTCCCTGCCTCTTCACAAAGGTGTCACTCCACGGATGTCTCAGAGAAAAACCAGTAATGTTGTGTGTGAGTGGCCATCTTCTGGTTTCAATAATTATCATTTTTGTAAACACAAATTCCACTGCTTTTGTGGTGTGGTCTGTTATTCAGTTCTTCACCTCTGCTTCTGGGTCAGGCCATTTTACAATATGTGTACAAAAAAGCCTTTATTCTTCTCCAACTTCTGTAATTCTTCCTCTTTCCCTCTCCATTCACTATCAATTTCTTGGTTGGAAGTGGATCAAAATGTTTTTCATTACCATTGCCCCATTACCACGTTCCTCCTCAAACTTCATCACATTTAATTTGAAACCTATGGTATACAAAATCCTCATCTGTTTATTATATATTCCATTAGGAGAAGAAATTTATTTTCAATAAACTCATTATCACTGCACGATACTCAGAGACATGTGCTAACAGGAAATATGTGCTGCTCGAAATTGCATGCTACTGTACAACTAGTAAGAAACAATGAAGTGTTGCTTCTCTCCCCCAAGTACAAGTCATGTGACAATCAGTTATCCCTCCAGGCAACATTGGAATCTGTTGCCAAAGTAAATAACAAAGATCATATCAATGCACCTTTTGGAATTTTATGCTTTTTTTAAGGGAAAAAACTGTCCTATGGTATGGAAAATATGGTGAGTACAAAACATTATAAATGACACAAATTCCTAATTACTTATCCAAAACCATCACCACTTTCTGTTCATGTTTCTATACCAGTGAATAAAAAATTGGCTGGGACATTTCCTTCACAAGTGTACACACCAAATACTAGTCGTAAAATACAACACACATGAGGAAAAGTCTGGCCATGACTGAGCCTGCTGTTCCATCAGACCAGCAGAAAAAAATATGATAACATTCCATAAAATAAACAACCCCTAAACTAAGCCACATAATCAATGATTTAAAGATTACAGCATATACGTTTATGTGTTTATTCACAGTTTATGCAACGACGTTGCTTGCTGCTCAGACAATACAGCATAAAATGGTAGAATGGTAAGAAATGGAAGGATTGGGACAGGGGCAGTTGTGGATTAAAAGGAGGTAATAACAAAGCAATCTCCTGGAGGTACTTCATCTAAGCATTATGACTGACATCCCAGCCCACACTGCGATGAATTATGATCCAAGGTTGAAGCTCGGGAATTCTGGATATTGCATTAAAACAGCCCTTCTAAGACCAGTGCAGTAATTTGTAGCGTATGTGACTAAGTGGTATAGTTAAGAAGCAAAAGTGACTGTAAAGTATGTTTTTTCTGCAAATAAAATTGGTAATCTACATTCGCATTCAAACTTGGAACTTTTAAATCAGAATTCCAATTAACACTGCATGAAAAAATGAAGAAAAACAGTGCAACATGGATTTTATGTTTCTCAAGGAACCATTTAAAATGAAGGTAATGCAACAAAAATGTAAAACTCAAGGAAATGAAAATTATGTACCTACTGAAATTAAAGACAATAAATTAACACTGTATTATATTAAAATGCAATCTAGTTCAATGTATTACATTATGAATGTAAACTAGTTCACTTCCTCCACACGCCCATTACAGCAAGTTTCTTCTTATTCACTTTAAACTGAATTCTGTACACCTTGTGTGTGTGTGTGTGTGTGTGTGCATGCATGTGTGCACACATGCATGTCTATACGCAGTATCTGTGTGTGCCATCAGGTTCAACACATGATGACCCAATGCATGGAACGTTACAGAAGGAATGACAGGTGCAACATCCCATTATGTGTTACTCCGTAGGTTCGTGATGATACATACATGAGTATATAAGTAGGTCAGTTCAAAGCAAAATTTGAGGTTTTCACAGCAGTGTTCAAGATTCAAGTCTTCCAGGATGTCACACTATGTCCAAGAATCTTGGACTGCTTAACCCTGAGGATAAAGGCACTATGCTCTTCCAATATGTAACTATTTACCAGTCAACATGGCATAACATGCCAAAAGAAAATTGAATCATGTTGGTTCTAGCTTGAGTAATTTCACCATAACCTTCAACATGGAAATGTAAACAAAACAAAAAAAAAATTCACTCCTCTAGCTCTTGCAATTATGCACTGACACCAAACCACACCATTCATCTAAGCAGTTCAGCCTAGTCTACAGAGCATGCTAAGATCTGTGCAATTTGAGTTGATCGTCAGCAGCTGCATAACATAAAATATAATGTGCTTTCCTACAGGATGCTATGATCAAATGTGTAACTTACCAGACACATATAAACTTCAACAATTTGAAACCAGTTAATTCAAAATACCACATAATTCAAAGTATGACATTCCCCTACTTCACACACAGGGGTCTGTGTACTTTTTAATGTGGTTAACTTGATAATTTGTAGTTTGAAGCCATTATTACAACCCTTGCATTACTTGAATAATTCAGAATACAGTAAAACTCCAACAGCCTGGAATTTGATGATCTGGCACTGTCAACAGTACAATGTAGAAACTAGAGAACATCAATGCATGAGTTCTGCCAAAACAAGTCACAGCAGCAGCATTACCCAACCTCAGATCAGAAATGAACAATACCAAGCAGAATCAAGTCAGCTTATCAACACATCATGTGCTCTCAGTCTGCCATTTTCTGTTGCTACAATCACAAGTGCCTGTATTTTCTTGGCAGTTTCTGACTTGCACTGCATATTTATACCCATCCAATTGTATTAATAGCATCAAATGTGAATGAAGGTGCTAGCAGCAGTAAAGGTATGCAAAATGCATGTAAGAGACACTGACAAAGAAATTACAGATCTGAAAGATGCTCCCAATAATCTGGACATCTTGATGTCTATTGTATCATTTTCTGGACAATATGCATAAACATTCATCTTTTTTTTAATACTGTGCACCCCTGCAACATAGGTCAATTGGGTCTTACTTTAAGGAACAACAAACTGAGATCACAGTTTGACAAATGTAAATTACTGTTTACTGGCTTGCAATATCACAGCTTACACTGTAACACCAGAAATTCAACCAACCACATAACAGGTAAGCAGCTGGGCCAGGGGAGAGGGAGGGATAATTTGAGCTTGCATAATTTGAAGCTTCATTTTTCAGATCCTAGCACGTCATATTAATGAGGTTTTACTCTAACAAACACTAACTACAAACTGCGAAGTGGTGTAATTTTGTTTCAACTGTGCAACTACTAATAAAAGCAGTCAGTAATTAAGTAACTACATTTCAGTCAGTATTATGGCCAAAAAACCTAATTTGAAGGATTTTCCATCCAGGGGATTAGAAAAAGCTTGGTTACAGATAAACTGCCATTTTAGTCTAGCTGTGTTTTCTGGCTTACAAAGTCATGATTAAATTTGTCTACTGCACTGGCCATCTAAAGTCAAAAGTAGGATGACAGTCAATTAGAAACTGTCAACAATGTGAAAGGGAATGATTGTGGTCTATTTCTAACAAACTCTCAACATCTGCCTGGCAAGACAAAGAAGTCTTAATCAGGGTGGATGGTCTCTGGATCAAGATTCAAACCTGGAACCTGGTGAATACGAAGCAGAAGTTATAACCACGTGACCCTGACATTCAGTCATATGTATTTCTGTTTTGCTACAATCCCTGCAGTAGCAGCGATAACAACAGTTAGAATGAAAATGAGAATGAACTATGAATCATGATCCTGGGGTTACAAAATACAGTTACCTAATCACACTTGGCTGGTAACTAATTTAGGACTCAGCATTTGTGAGTTTACTTCTGGAGTTCTGGTAATATTACTCAGTTACTTATGACAGAGAAGAAATGGCCAACCATATACAAAGAAGTTATGATTAATCTCATTAGTGAGTCACAACTGTCTCTACTTTAAATTCAGTTATTTTGCCACTATCTTCCACCTCACATACACATGTTAGGAGAAAAAAATACAATAACAAAAAAATGTTAATCCCACACCACTAGTCAAGGGAGTCAGGCACAGCAATAGGCCAAAAAATACTGATCCACCTCTTTCTGGCAATCAAAATTATTGTAGGGATACCAGATCTTCCAAAACTTTTCAACCCCCGATCATGACAATTACGAAGTGAAAGAACTGAGTGAACTTCATACCTGCATCACATGTGTGTCAGTGTACCACTTCTCTACAATAGCCTGCATAACAGGCAAGATTCTTTGCAGGACAAAAAATACAGGCTGAACTTGTTCATTGTTTGAAGATCCCAATGACTGTTGCTGAGTTCTTTGCTGTGATGCTATTGCTGTAGTGCAAGTTCCCATGTCCGAACCTTCCGACACATCAGGTTCTACCTCATTTTCAGTTCGTGGTTTGATGTCTAGTGTTGCAAATAACATACTCAACATCTTCAACCTCAAAAGGATGCCAGCCTTTGCCACTGCACTGGGCTAGAAGCAACATGTAACTACTGTCAGCACTCTGATGCTGCTGGACAAGTTCACAAATTTTAAAAACAAAATGAAATCTGATGTCATTCTACAAGTACATGACAGCCGACTAGTGACACATAAATGCTGAAATGCAGAGAACATACCGTATATTCTCGAATCTAAACCGCACCCGAATCTAATCCGCACCCAGTTTTTGGCGACTTCTTAAACGAAAAAAAGTTAGTTCGCGATTCTAATCCGCACCTTTCCTTCAACCACCCCTTGCCCACGGGGCGACTGATTGAATAATATTGGATGTTACCAATGCGTTAAAATCCGACGCTACGCCTGTGGCCGATGAGTCATACCGATAGAGGCGGGGTCTTTCTCAACAGACGTGCGCAATCTCGTCTGAAGCCAGCTGATCTTTAGTTGTTGAAACGTGGGAGGTGCTTGTTCCAATTTGTCGTGTACCGTAGTTATGGAAGAGGGACACCTGAAATCTAAACGACTCTCATATACGGCAAAGTTCAAACGTGAAGTTATTCGGTGCGCAGAGGAGAATGGAAACCGCAAAGCCGCTGCAATTTTTGGAGTTGATGAAAGCAACGTTCGACTATGGCGGAAACACAAGGCAGCGATCAGCGGGTGTGAGGCGTCACGAAGGAAATTCACTGGACCCAAGAAAGGACGATTTCCTGAAATTGATGATGCAGTCTTCACGTCTTTTCAAGAGAGACGTAAGACTGGACTGTTTGTGAGTTATGATCTACTCGCGAGGAGGCGATAAAGAAGGCCAGATCTTTGAACATTCCTCGAATTATGAGTGATGACGGCGAGTCTGATGAATAATAAATTATAATAATAAATAATAAAATAATAGATTATTGTATTGTATTGTTCTTACGTTGTTTATTAATTACGTTAATTACGTTATTGTTATATTGTACAGCAGCTCAATCATTTTTCCAAAATCCAGCTCTAGACCGCGAATCTAATCCGCACGCGAATCTAATCCGCATCTGATTTTTTAGCCCTCTAAAACTGTAAAAAAAGTGCGGATTAGATTCGAGAATATACGGTATTTCAGAATCTGTGCTCTTTTAACCTTTAAATGACCTGCATTTGCATTCGCAAACACATTAAAAAAACACCCGTAGGAATAATTTTATATATTTAGGCAAAAAGGATATTTACTGCATTTTTAAGACATGCTGCATAATCTCTGTTTTATCTCCCACAAAATGCTATTTATTTCACAATTTTATCTTTTTCTGTTCAAATAATACATTTTTCATAAACCATGCGCTAAAATTTAAATACCAGCCTGTCATTTAAAGGTTAAATCGTGATACCAGGAAAGATAGGCTGCCACATAATTTTAAGTTGTTTATTTGCCATATACAGTAGAACCCAGATAAGAAGTCCCCGCATAAGAAGTTTTCCCCTGTAAGAAGTCTGATTTTTAAAGTCCCAAAATCCTATTGCTTTTAATAAGCTTCCCTCTTAATAAGTCTTTCCGCTTAAGGAGTCACTAATCCTCTGGTCCCTTGAAAGACTTCGTAACAGGGTTCTACTGTAATTTACTGGATTAATAATCTATGCAAAAGCCAAGTATTTGGCAGCATGCTTTACGATTTAGACTGTTCTGACAGAGGCTTTACTGTTTCAAAGCAACAAGAGGCATTAGCATGCACAAACTATCATGTGGCTCTGTTTCATTTTGGACTGGCCAGTAGTGTAATACATGTACACACCAGACACTGTAAATTTAACTTCATGTGTTTTGGGAGGTGCAGGAAATGGTGGGATTTTGCTTGTAAGGACAGCCCATAATAAGCTGACAGTTGTAAGCAAAAAGGGTGTGTAAGTATGAGAAAATCTCTGTTATTTTCATACATACATGACAATTTTGCCAAACAAGTTAGGAAAAGTACACACAGTATAACAATTTCAGCATGTTCGTAAGTCACTCATGCACTGCACACATACATGTGTATACTTCATGTAAAATATCAGTTATGGTCATGTGATTTTAATAAAAACTGAAATGTTAATAAATGTTAGTACAACTCCCAATTACAGATGTCACTAATTGATATGTGCAGAGAGATGGAAAGGCATGGCAAAGATACTACAACCACAGCAAAAGAGAAAAAAAATATCATCTCACCCACATTAATGTTTCAAACCTTATGCTGTAATGTCATGGTACATACATAAAATACAACCCCAATATAAAATTCATCTGGGGAACAAGCTATTTACACCTTACATCAAGACAAATCTTAAATGGGGTTGTGTCAAAATCAAACAGAAAATTACTACTGTGGTTACAGAAACACTATTTTCACCCTAAATTTAAACCTAATGATGTTTTTGTTCAATCCACTTTATGTTTGTACTTTTATATTTATCTTATGGAACATGAAAGCAAAAATTACTTTATGGGACATGAAAAAAAAAAAAAAACTTCAAAAATAAATTCAAATTAGGATTTCATTACACAAGACATTTTATAAGTCCGTTCTTCTCTCAGCAACCAACCCTATGATAGCTTACGTCCATGATTCATGACCAACCAATAACAATGTTGAGTTAGAAATATGCTTATAAATAAATGGCTCCTGCCATGGGCTTTTTGACCAATCACATGCACACCAGCTCTTGAGAACTCAGTCAACTGCCGCAATAGTTCACAGTTGATTCTGACATTGGTTCACTTTAACTGCACATAATTACAGCATTATATACACAATCCAAACACCAAAGTTGTTAACACAAACCCTAAACTGAGGTTCCAAAATGGTGTAGGGACCAAATTTTCATTATCTTCAATCTGAGAAAAAGACCTAAAATCAAGAAACCTTAAATTGATATTTATATTGGTCAGCACCACAAAAAATGAACCCAAAATGTGGGGAATTTGAACTTGGATTCTACTGTATTTAGAAGTTAGGAGAAAGACTTGCAGACTATGTACTTCAAGCACTTTCAGGCATTACAAGTACCCATTACACAAAACGCTTTTCCAGATTTTATATACTCTTGTAATACATGGGTTATGCAAAGATATCTAACAATGAAATTAATGACCTACCAAATGTTCAGAAAGCCTGGAAACCAAGTTCACCTCACATCTGTGTGCAGAATATAAACTTCTCACTCACTTAGGGAACCAACTATACAATGTGTAAGACTCAGTGACAGCAAATTTACTTGCCTCAAGTGTAACTAGATACTGCAATTCCTCCACGTATGGCATGAGCAACTGGTTCAAGTAATTCATAATGTTATCCACAGGAAGAACAGCAAGGACTCGACCAACTGTGTACATAAGTCTCACGCATTCACCCAACTTCAACTTCTCTCCTCGAAGAGCTTCCTATTAAGAACACATAACACAATAACTGAGTCTACATCTAGCACCCAATGAGAATGGGAAACAGTTTTGAAGAAGTTCATTATGAGAAAATATGATATGTACAGTGAGCTCCAAATTTTGTAGCACAGGATCTCCACTTACAGCTGGAGCTATTTGAAAAGAATAAATCTAGAAAATAATGTGTAAAGTGAAAAACAAACAAAATAGAAAACGACCTTCAACTAAGCTGCGTAAAAATAAGTGGATTTTCTTGAAACTTGCATAATGGGTAGATGGATTCATTCTTAAGCGTGTACTTTTTATTTGAAGTTTTTATCTTTAAAGGTGTACAAAATACTATGGATAATATCAGCAGGTGCGAAAACAGGTATTTAAAGCGAAAAGAACCTCGGCCATCAGTGGCTACTTTGGGATTTAAACCTCCCATACTTAAAGGTTAAATTATATATATACCATGTACGCCGTGATGACAAAACAGGCAATGTACATGTAATGTAACATTGAAGCACATTCCCATAACCACTGTTGCCATGGGAAAGCAGTAAGGATCATAAGTTGAGTATGTGTCTGTATTCTTGTGTTAGTTATCTGGCATGCAAATCTTTTCTGTGCAGCAGTATATTGTAATCTGTGGCCTGTCTAGCTCTACCATATTCTTCCACATTAACTCATTAATGGCACAATTTTCAGAAAAAAATTACTGAATATTTTCTTCAGCAAATTATAAGAACTCAAGTTATATATCAGGTTGGGTTCAGTAATTGCAATATTTGTATGAATTGTGCTTGATTATTATGACAATGTTTGGTTTAAGCAAGATTTTATATTAAGCAAAATTTTATATATAGTAGTATTGACTGTGTCCATATCCATATTGGTTGTAGAACCTTGTAAGGATTGACGGAACAAGAAATAAAATGAATGAATGAATGAACATAAAATGTGAGTTTTGATCTCCTCTACAAATTTTGTTTCAAACATTTCTCATTCTAAGAAGAATTCAGCGAGTTATTATCATAAATGTACATAGGTCTTTGCGTAAAGCACCCATTACTCTCCTCAAATTTTAATCAAACTTGAATTTTCTCAACAGATTTTTGAAAAATCCTAATATCAAATTTCATGAAAATCCATCCAGTGGGAGTCCCGATTAGAAATGACTTGTGTGTGTGAGCTGCGATATACATACAGGGTAATATGAAAAATAGTTAATCGGAACCAATAATAGGGCAAAAGATGGAGATGGTAAGTTTCATAGGATAGTGGAATTATGTTGGTGAAAACAAGTTACGTAGTTCAGGTGGTGATGAACACAGATCAATTAATAATGCTGTACCTGGCTAGCTTGAAGAATATGATGCGCAAATGGAGCCATGCTTGTCTGACAGTCCCGAGTGAGATCCTTCAAAGCCATGGTAGCTGATGGAGCAAGATCACTACTACCCAGTCCAGTTACCAGCAGAGGTACAACATGGCTCAGTACAGATGGATGTGCATTGATCCACTCAGCATAAGCCCCTATGATGTTCACAATGAAGCACTAATAAAATAACCAATTTCAGTCACATTTATCACATACAAAATAAGGTTTAATTCTTTTTATTGTAATTCAAAAATAGATGTGACATTTGAGGTTACCAGTGCAGTGTTGCTGAAGATTCATGGCTTCTGGGATGACTTGGACTGCTTGACCCTGAAGGTGAAGGCACTATGAAGCTTCAATATATCAGGTACTATTTACCCAACAACACAACATAACATCCCAGAAGACCTGAATCTTCAAATAAGGATTTTAGTTTTACATTTGCGTAGCGATCAACATGCACAAACGAAACAAAGAGAAATCAATAACTTCTGTGAAGTTACATATAGATCTAGCAATTATGACACATCTTGAAACTTGCATGTCCACGCAGAATACCATTAACACAGAAATGTTTCAGAAGTCAAAAATGTTTGATTTTCATTGCCATACCCGCCACACTCACATGCAATTTATATAACAACACATTTTTGGAGCTATAGCTCTGCTTTTGAGGTACACTTCGTAATGATGCAACATCCATCAGACATAAATCCATATTTCTAAACTGTAGCATCCTGTTGCTTTTTAATGTGTCAGATATATTATTTTTTTTTAATACAACTGCAATAAGATTAAGGGTCTGATGTCATCTGAGCCATTTTGCTAGTTATGAATACAGCTTTGCACATGTGAGCTTTCAGGTTCCTGTAGATTCAAGTCTTCTAGGACGTTATGCTGTGTTTGATTGACTAATTAAGACCAGAGATTGAAAAAAGAATTACAAATGCAAATAGAGCATATTATGCACTTCGTCCTCTACTAAAGAGTCAATCATTACTCAGAGCAGAAAAAAATAAAAATCTGTAAGACATTAATAAGACCAGTGGCAACATAGAGAGTAGAATCTTGGACACTGAATAAAGATATTACTAAACAACTGGCTGCTTTGAAAAAAAAGTTGATGCAAAATTAAAAGCTTGAAAGAGCGGTCAAAAAACAGAGCTGACTGGGAGAAGTCCATAAAGGGGGCAAAGGTCCGCATTGGTTTCTTGTGCCCACTACGTAGAAGAAAAAAAGAAGAAGAGGAGGAGGAGATGAGAATGAGGAGTAGGAGTAGGAGGAGGAGTAGGAGGAGGATGAGGAGGAGGAGGAGGAAGAAGAAGAAGAAGAAAGCTGCAAAGATAGTTTACATACACCTGCACATAACAGACCTACATCTCCCTGTGCAGCTACTCTTCTTGTACTCTGCAGATGAAAGTGCTATGATCCTTCAACTATTTACCAATCAACATAGCATAACATCCCAGAAGACCTGGCTCCTCTATTTTGAGTATGTTTGTTTTGATTTTGATTTGTTAATTTTCTCTGTGCACTGTGTCAGATGGAAATAGCAAATGCATAGTTGTGATAAGTCACTGTCTAGAGTATACCCTCTTCTTTACAATTAAGGCAGGTAAACATGTTACATAAAATAATTTACCAACAGCTTCCAATGCTGTGATAACCACACGAGTGTCAAGCTGGTGGTATGGCAGGCGACGAAGTGCTTCAAGAAATCTGGGTAGATGCCTCGACTCATCAATATCGACACATTCTGCTATCGCTTGGAATGCATGCAGGCATGATTCCAAGGATCTCCACCATGTTCTTGGATCGCTGTTACACTTTTCCAGAGCCTCCTCTAATTTTCCATGCAGTAACTCCAATAAGTTATCACGTAAAATACTATAGCAATACATCTGTAAATGACACCCAAATCTGTAAAATTATACATCTACAGAAATGTACGTCAAAAGTCACAAAATCACATCACACCTGACATTTAAAAACCTTAGTGCAAATCCAATTAGTTTTACCTGATTTAAAGCTTTATAAAGAAATGTATTTAATTAATTTATTAATACACTAACCAGCAAATATCTCTTCACCGAAAGTAATACATGGGTCAAGTTTACTTCTTATATTATTCCTATTCTCAAACCAACAACCTACATCATGTACCAGCATTAAACTACATTTTGAGATGAGATGTCAAAATTAATTATGTTACTTTTAAGAAAAATATAAACAGGTAACAGAAGCAGTACGTTCTGATGATTTTACATGCCAGTATAAGAAACCTTTCAATATTTACAGAATCCTAAAAAAGAAATATATATACACTATATATATATTATATATACAATTTTACATAATTTGTAAAAAATGGTCATTCTAACAAACAATCATAATATCCAAGAATGGCTTAAATACATCATCTTCAAGCCCACTCATACCTTCCAATTATGCATATCATAAAACAGCACCAAGGTTTAAAAATATTAATGCAGGTATGACACCTGTTCTTTTTTAAGTCATCTTCAAGCTAAGTAAACACACAATAATAATTTAACAGTGCAGCCAAATAACAGTTTGTTACAGTTTCATCAAACAGCTTGTAACACAAAGGGACACAGACTGTCATTCCAGTGGTACCACTATTATTCCACTGGTACCATTATTCTGGCAATAACAAGAACTGAAACAGGATAGGAAATGCACATACAGTGTAATGCTGTGGTGCGTTCTTATCTTTAACTGCACTTTTTCCTCAATTATTTGTGATGCAATATGCATCTTTACATCAAAGTTTCGTCTGGTCAAAAGCAATAAGTACTCAATATTATTACTCTCTATGTGTCTATCTTAATTATGTGTCATGCAAATCAAACATTCTTTGCACCATAATATCTACAATCATCTATGGCCTCTCTGGCTGTGCTGTATTTCATGTACAGAGCACAATTTTTCGGGGAGAAAAATGTATTTAGCATGAAATGTTGGTTTCATTTTCTATGCAACTTTTACCTGAAACTCTTCTCCATCAAGGAAGAATTCAGTAAGATATCTCTAACGTACTTATGTCTTCACGTAAAACTCCCAATATTTTTGTCCCATTTTAACTAACCTAGAATTTTCTAAAAAAAATTTACAATAATCCATTTAGCAGGAGACACGCTGTTCCACACAGACAGATGGACAGGCATGACATAGCCAATAATCACAACTTTGCGAACGTGCCTAGAAAAGTATGAAGAATACTGTGTTCTGGGCTGCGACATTTAGTCTGGTAGCAATGTAAATGTAGGTCTCCCAAAGCAACCATGTTAACAGTTGGCAGTTTCTCGGGGACATATTACACATTAAGCACTCTTGCCTCCAGGTCTAGTAAATTATTTGGACAGTCACGTTCTGAATGCATATCTTCTTCTTCTGGACAATGATAGGTTAAGGGTATCTTTTAGTAGTGAATTCTGGTTCAGAAGCCAGTTCAGGTGTAAATGCAACCATACGGCCTAGCAGAATTAACAGCCCAACGCTCTCTCAATCTTTTTCACATCAACATAAGCAGGAAAGCACATTTTGGGCTATCTCGTCAGGCCATAATTCTACCTGTTTTCCACTTGGCCTAGTGCATACAAAGCCTATGCTGTGACATGTAAGCTACACAATGCAAACAGATGAATACAACCAAAACCTTAATATTCCTCCAGTTTAATTGGTTTCATGATGCATGAGCCAGATCATAGCATTCATTATTCGTACCTTTACAGAACATCAACTATAAACAGATTCAGAAGCAAAAATGCAAGCACAGTTGGGCACATATTATGGAAAAACATTTTGGTAGCTATTAGGAATCATGTTTTATAATGAAGGCACCGTAAGAGGCCCTTGCTTTATGCAGGACTTCACCATTTACATTAAGAAATTGATGATGCCATAATTTTTCTCACTACACCCAAGGTACTGTGACAAGCCACATTCATTCTATCATGGTTACACTGTACAGCAACTATAATTTATTAAGCAATTATTGTGACTGACCACATTCACACACCATGGTGTCGGCTATGTCTTGTCGGTAACATCTCAGCTGTTCCTTCTCCTCACTACTCCATGAATCTTCTACGGCAGGGAGCATGGACTTATGCAACATCACCTCAGCCAGAGTCCTGTACACTGGGGACAGCAGGGCCACATACAAATGGAACTGCTCAGGTTCTGAAGCAATTATGTCATCCTGTCGCATCAATCACTGGATTAATTCAACATGCCCATCCATTGTTTGCCAGAAGCAATAATCTTCTCACTGTCTACAAATACGAAGGGCACTCTATACAAACACATTACCGATACTTCACACAGAGGAAAGCTGGACACACATCCATGCATGCACACACACACACACAAACAAACTCTTACCATGGTTCTGAAGAAAGAATTATGCTCCTTCAAAGCTCCAAAACTGACAGTATCAGGAAACAAGTCTCATTAATTTACACTAACCTGCTAAAACCCATTACATTTCTAACACAACAAGAGTGGCAAGGTGTACTCAGATTTGTAAAACAGAAATCATACCTGCAAAATGTACCAGAAGCCTAGTGCCAACTGACTTGTGTTCTCACTAATGGGATACACTCCAGGACTGTTGCTGCACTGCAATATTAGTTGTATCAACTGAAGGACATTATTCTTATCTTCATCACTCAACAGTGAATCCAACAGCAGCCGGGAATGACTTTCCGCAACTAAAATAAACAGGCTGTAGATGCTGGCCACCAACTCCTGTGAAACACATTCAATCTGCTTTGTCACATTTTTTCAGTCTTGGAGATGAGTTTGACTTCCAATGCAAAAGTGCTACTTCATTCTGACCTCATACACATAACCCATGTCTCATCACCCACAAAAATTAACTTCATGAAGTTTTCATCTGTGTCAGCTTCTTACAAAAGGTCTGTGCAAATGTTCAGTTCGTTCTCTATTTGTTCAACCATGAGAAGTCATAGAATGAGTTTTGTGAAGATATGCCAAATGCCCAAATTCAGGCAAAATTGTAAAACATGAAACAACAGATATGCCTACCTGTTCCACCATTTCTCATGCTGTTAATCACCATTCTGCATGCACTACGACATGACTGTGTCAATTTTTTCATCTGCTGGCAAAATGAAAGGTAGTGGCCACAATGGTTTTCTTTCCATGATTCTCAATTTTAAAATACTGGCAACATTAAAACACCTGCAATATGCTTAATACCTCACTGCCAAATGCCACTTTCAACAAACTAAGTTTCCGTAGCAGTTTTCCTCATTTTGTAACAAAATTCCACAGAGATGCCATGTTTCAGTAACATTTTTTTTAAATCAGTGGCACACACTTTCTTTAAATCAAATAACTGTCTTTACTCAACAACAAAGCATGTTAGGACTCAATGCAAAACAGCAGCAGGATTGAGACAGTCTACTAGACCATGGCCAATCATCACAGAGCCATCACATGATTTTAGAGGGAGGTTGCTTGTGCATTCAGAGAACTTTCTCAACAAACCTCGTACTCGTTATAGTCAACAGTTTTAGAAACCTTCCTTCTAGTTATACCAAGGGTTGCACGATGCCTGAACCTCTGTAAAAAGCATTCCTTATAAAATTTTTGGATGTGATTCCTTAAGACAATCCCACTTTGTTAACACTCACTTGATCTCCTCCTTCAGCAAAGTTTCGCTGCTGTTGCACTTGTATGATTTGCTGGAGTGGCAGAAGCTTTGCTAGCAACCGAAGACAAGTTGAAGGGTATTTGTGTGTATCTGGATGTGTTGCCATATTGGTAAGGGCATCCAATGCTGACTCAGCCAAGCTGCACCAAATATCACACAGCATTAAAAGATATGATGGTGTGAGCTACCACAAACAGCTCACAGTACCACAAACAAATGCTGCTGAACTTACTTGTGGCACATTTTCTGACAAATTTTTAAAAAATTAGATACTCCAGTATAACTCATGTAAAACTGAACTGGGAACAGCTTTCACAACAGCCACATCATATGGGTAGCAAGTCCCAGTATTCATATGCCTGTAAACTTTTTAAATGTACTGCAATGCATATTAATGCCATCTTTTATTAGCCTCTGATTACAATATTTAAAGAGACTAGCAACCAGTCCTAGCAGTGGTGGGTTCTGAAGAGTACAATTCTTTAGAAATCTTGGAAACTATATAGTTAACCTTTAAAAGCCTGGGATTTAAACACCCTGTAGTGTCAGCAGACCAGAATTTTCTCTTGGGATTTAGACGTTTATTGCAATGGTTAGGAAAATTTTGAATATTTCTGAAGAGTAATAATCATAGATCTCTACATTAAATTGCATTTACTCAAGTAAAGCATGGAGAACACTGTTGTGTATATCATTGCTGATTATAAAATGTTTTGAGGCAGTAAAAAGAAGAAACACTTCTCCCAAAGATAGAAATTTTAGTAGTATGTTCTCTTTAGCCTTTAATTCAGACTCCTTTCCCCAGAATTCTTCACCACTGTCGAGGAAAAAATGTTTCTGTGAGGGTCTACTAACAAAGAGGTTCACAACCACAAGGAATTTGACCTGCGAAATGAAACATCTGTTTCTCAGTATTGTATCAGTGTCCACAGTCATGCAGCATTTGTTGCTGCACAGTGCAGTAAACCTGTCGCCTGTGAAATTCATTTCATATAAGTACCATGGGCCCCAGGAGAAAACTTTGTGATGAAGACATTAAATCCAAATTGATCTGTGATACCAATTCAGATGAGTACATTGAAGACACAGAATCAGATGAGGATGAAGATGTTTACAATGATGATGAACAACTATCACCACCAATGCAACAACAGAATACGAAGTGGGGACTGCAGTCTCATGCTAACCAGACACATATCTATCAGTTCACAGGTGGTGATGGAGGCAAGAAGCAGAAAGAAACACACCACATAAATAAGGATTCATCACATCTGAGTGTTTTCATGCTCTATTTTGCACCTATTATTGATCTGCTGGTGAAAGAGACTAATAAATACTACCAACAATATTTGGACAGACTTGACAAAACACCAAATCCAGTTCCAGTAATAACAAATTCTGAAATGTTTCTGTCTCTAGCAATCATTGTACAAATGGGCCATAACATGTGACAGAATCAGGGACTACTGGAAAAAGACAGGACAATTCACCTTTATACCACAGTACCATGACACAAGACAGTTTATTGCACATCTTATGTTACTTGCATTTCACAATGACAAAGAAATTGACCAGAATGACGAAAATTATGACTGTGGAAAATAAGGAAAGTTTTTGATATGCTCAATGTTGCATATTTGAAATTTTACAACCCTTCTGAACATTTGGCAATTGTTAAGGTGATTGTACTTTTCCAAAGGAAGGTTGCATTCAAGCAGTATATCCCAAAGAAACAAAAATGTTTCAGAATTAAAATTTAAAAACTCTGTGACATGACCGGCTACACATGACATGGAAATATACTTAGGGAAAGACAGAAAATGTGTCACAACAGACATGACAACAACCCATACTACAGTGAAACAACTGACAAGAATAGTATAGGGGCATGGCCATAAGTTATACATGGACAATTACTTTTCTTCTCCTGACTTATATAGCAATCTGACAACACGGAAAACAAACTGCTGCGGTACAGTTAGACCAAACCGTCAAGGAATGCCAGATGACTTCAGAAGCAGGATACTGAAAATGAAATGGGGCAACATTAGGATCAGGGCAAGTGGTGACATGACAGCAGTGGTTTGGAAGGACAAATGTGACATGCACATGCTGACAAATATTCACGATCCACCAGCGGACAGTAACTTGTGTGATGACGGTGAAAATACCCTGACACCAGCCATTGCAGAGGATTACAATCGACACATGGGTTCATGTCGATAAACGTGACAGAATGGCCAACAGCTACTATAGTAGTCGCCGTACATTGAAATGGACAAAGAAACTGTTCTTTCATCTTCTCGACCTCACAACTCTGAACAACCGCGTTCTCCTGAAGTCTTGTGGTTCTAAACTTTCATACAGACTGCAGACTGACACTTGTGAGGAATATGGTAGAGCTTGCTGGTCCACAGCCACACCTACTACAGTCTGTAGGTAGGGTATCAGCTTTGGCGACAAGAATTGGTCACCTGGAGGACAGCAGTCGGCAGCATTGGCCTACTACAACTGAAAAGAGGATGGACTGTGAAGTATGTCATGTCCATACAAAGAAGAGACGCAGAATGCAAACAAAGTGCAAAAAGTGCAATGTTGAACTGTCCATAACAGGATGTCTCAAAGACTATGATACAAAGGCACAGCTCTAGGTAGTAAATCATAACAATGGGCTATAGGAGGAGACAGTCACCTGCAGAGAACATCTAATGATGAGGTACATAACAATTTCTGTCATGGGTAACTTTCTTCTGACAAAGCATCATGTATCTTCTTTCTTGGTTGAGCTGTTTTATTCTTGCACAGAAAACCTAAGGGTAATACAACCAGCAGCTCTTCATTTGTTCATATATTTTGGCAAATATATCGTGAAAAACTGTCCTGGAAACTGTTCTGTGTGTAAAGAGATGGGCTAGAGCAGTGAATAAAGTATACATGTACTAGATGAGAGTTCAGGGTTCGGTTCTCAAAACGTACAAAAATGTTGCTGTCGACACATATAAATCATGTCTTCATCCTACAAGCTTTGTGTTCAATGGGTACCTGGGGCATCTGAATATACAGGTGCTGGAGCATGAAGGTGAATACAAATCTGTCACAGCTTTGTATGGTGCTGAAATGTGGACACTTCGGAAAGTAGATCAGAAGTATCTGGAAAGTTTTTAAATGTGGTGCTGGAGAAGAATAGAGAAGATAAGTTGGACCGATCGCATGAGAAATGAATAAGTATTACACAGAATCAAGGAGGAGAGGAATATCCTACATACAATAAAAAGAAAAAAGGCTAACTGGATTGGTCACATCTTATGTAGAAACTGCCTTCTAAAACACATGATTGAAGGAAAGTTAGAAGGAAGGATAGAAATGACGGGAAGATGAGGGAGAAGACATAAGCAGCTACTGGATGACCTTAAGGAAAAGAGAAGATACTGGAAATTGAAAGAGGAAGCACTAGAGCGCACCCTGTGGAGAACTCGCTTTGGAAGAGGCTACGGACCTGTCATAAGACAGACTACAGAATGAATGAATGAATGGAATAGACTGGCCTGTATCGTATTTAATGCAAAAAATCTATGTATATATGTTTTTGGACAAAAATGTCAATTTTGCCTTTCACACCTACACACACTGGTGGACAGAATTGTCCATTTCAGCACTTGCAGATTAATGTATTACATAATTTAATACTTGTGGCATAAACAGGCAAGGAAAGAGTGTAAAGTGAGGGAATTCTAGCCAAAAAACAATGGTGGGGAGGCACACATGTCATGCAGTGGTTTAGCGTAGTGGGCCATATATTGATGGGTGAAGAAGAACAATTTGTGCAACTCCCATTCTAATTACTTCCAAGAACGGCTTCATAACTTGAAAAAAGTGGAATAGTGTTTGTCTCTTTACAACATTAAATACTAGAAAACTCTATAATTATAAATACAATACATGTCCAGGCACTCAGAATATATCAACCTTTGCAATTAACTTTACATTTACTGGACAACAACCACTGACTGCATACAAAGTAACAAGGCAAAGAAACAGAGATCAGTGTCCAGGTTCTGTATTGATACATCAACATTAGACCACAGATTTAGAAGGCTAATAAAAACTGCCCTTTTCTATGTATGAAGACATGTGATATTGCACATTCATATACTCAAAAGTAAACACAATATAACCATTTACCTACAATGCCACATATGAAGAAACACACTAAGTATAAGGTGGGTATAAGTGTATACATCTAACACAATGGCAAAAAAAATGCAATACAATATCAGAAGATGCATAGTAATGAAAAACTGTCACTTCCAAATCTGAGGTTCTCACAGTGGTGATGATGAACATTCAAGGCTTCTGGAATGTTACATCATGCTGACTGGTAAACAGTCACTGACATGTCAAAGGGGCACAATGCCTCCATCTTCAGGGTCAAGCAGTTCTGTTTGATGCAGTTCTGTTTAACCCTGAAGATGGGAGGACTACACTCTTTCAAAATGCTGAAGACTATTTACCAGTTGATGTGTTTCAACATACCAAAAGACTCTCCATCTTCCAACTGTCAATCTGCTTCCAAACTAGTTCTGGTTATCCACGGACACCACAATAAACCATAAAATTTTCTGTCAATCATGAATTTCATTTCCCTCCTTTGACCTTCATACTAACTTCTCAACATCACATAACAACTGCAATTCACAAACTTGTTTATGCATCTGTTTCTTGTTTGAGAGTAATGAAGACTGCCTGTCTTACAGCAGCAATGCTGTAGTATAAACCACACAGACTGACAAGTGCATGACCCGGAAATAGACGAAGCAAGTCTCAATAACCTAATCATAACATTGTAAAGCAGTACACTTGTGGTTATACAAAGAAATGCAAATACTGTAAATATAACAAGACAGGAACAGACAATGTAACATAATGGCACATTTGGACCCTTGCATCCTGGACCCTTCCCACATGGTCACACCATTTAAACCACTGTGGTCATACTTTCTTTTGCTGTTCACAATTATACATGTATTAAAAAATAATGCTGTGCTTGTTCTTGTTGTTATCATCATAACAACATCACAGCAAAACTAATTTTTCATCCACATAACTCAATTATGAACTGCTTTCACTACCATCACATACAAGACATGTAACTACATTACAACCAACACCAAGAGGGCAGAAATGGACAATTTGTGCAGGTGGTACTATTGGAAACATAGGTCCACATGACAACACACTTTATTTCTAAAATTGAATGTGCCACAACTCACCCTATTTGGTGAAGCTGTGGAGAGGATGTGCTAGTGAACACAGACGCTACAAGATGGTCTGCCAGTTTTTTCACAGTCTGGAAGAGGCACGCCCAGCTGCAGCCATGAACCTGCACAGCATACTGCCTGGCGCGTCACTTCAACTGCTGTCTCACTGTTGGATGTTGCTGTATCACTTGCAAGAATGTTCTCCAATAGGGATAAAACTACAATAAATAAAAAGAAAACCCCACTCCAAGTCATATTAGAGTCCGGCTGACTTACGTAATCTTCTACGAACATTATGCATATAGTTCATACTGTATACATGTTCAGAGTGAAGTTTTCTTCAGTTTACAGCTTTGAACATGTGTACCATTATAAATGGTATTTCAACAGACTATGGCATTTATAACAAGGAATCCAAACTACAACAGTCTGTACCCACACTTCATACTACAGAACCTGAATTTTAATTAGCAAATGGCTTGAAGAGGGACATGGACTGACAGAACATCAAGCTTCCTACTTCATTTCACCTCCCTGATTTTAGACACAATGCAGCAAAACTTCACAGAAGATTGGAATTTTAAGCAAAATGAATTCTTCAAGGAGCTCAGAGATGTTTCCTTAATGCTACTGAAATCTTGCAATGGTACTTTAACTACAAGGACATGGAAATCAGAAGTTACAAATTGTTTGTAAGAACTTTCCATTTCCATTCATCTCTAAATTATATAATAAACAAAACTCTTATTTGGAATTTTAATTTATTTACAGAAACGAACATGGAGTTATAGAAACTACGCCAGTAGTTACGCAAAATCATAACAAACAGCCTACGCCACGGACAAATTACAACAATCTTATAACATACAGTTTTTTTATACTTTTACGAGAGTTTTAACATTTTTAACTGATAACTGTACATATCGTACTATTTTAAAGTGTTCTGAATATTTTTACAAGTGGTTTTATGACTGTCAGCAGACTATTGTACATATTGTGAATCTGTTTTTTAATGTGTGAATAACAAGTAGCAGAAGACAAGCCCCTGAAGATGGAACTTTAAAGTTCCGAAACACGTGTAGGGTGAGGGGAAATAGACCAGAAAAATTGGTCAATATAGTGCATTCGTCGGTTTTATTATTGATTTAACAAAATGCACGGTGATAATAATGTGAAAAATTAATAATGTGAAATTTGTTTGTAAGAAGTTGAAATGTTCAATTGTTTTCATTCTATATGCATCAATAAAAAATCAATCAACTGTTAAATGAAATTGTCTGAAAACAAAACATAGGATTAAAATTACCACAGTGCCAGGGAAAGAGGCAGTACAAGCAGGTCTCATTTTACGCGATTTTGTTTTGTGCAAATTTGCTTTAATGCAACTTGAAAATTTACACCACTTTTCAAATTTACGCGATAATTTTCGGTTTAACACGATTTGGCATAGACAATTCATGGTCATGTTTATCTTCTGTAGGAGGCTAGCAGAAAGTGAAGTCAATGCACGCCAACAGTCACATGTGTGGACTGATTATGTTGGTGATATAACCATGTGGCTCATTTAATTTCCTCTCCCACAGCATTGGCTTTTCTTACCAATATGAGTGAGAAACGTAAATCTGCATCACCTAGTGCAATCCAAGTGAAAAATCTGCGAAAGACAATCAGTAATGAAGAGAAAATAGACGTAATAAACTGACTTGAAAAAGGTGAATGAATTGCTGACATATGCTGTAATGTTAGACTCGCTCATAGTAGCGTACATACAATTCATGATAATGCTGATAGAATTAAAGCAAGTGCTAAGTCAGGAACTAAAGTGTTTGTTTGTGTAGTAAGACTACCACAATCCTATCCGAATGAACCGTACCAAAAACTATGGATGTGAGTCTCTTACATTTTTACTGCATTAGAAATAAATAAATATATTGTACAGAAATGTATGTATACTGTATAGAAATGTACATATACTGTACATACAGTACATATATACTCTACAGGTCAATATGTCCACTAGTGGTATAGTCATACACTATATAGGATGAGGATGTCAGTCCTCTAACCCCAGGAAATACACTGTTTTAAATGGGAATTTTTTGTTCGATTTCAGCGATTTCGATTTGCACGACGTTCTTCAGGAATGTAACCCTGGTGTAAAAGGAGAACTGCCTGTATACAATGGAACCTCATTGCATCATTCCCATTACCTCGTTTTCCCACATATATTGTCTGCCTTATTTGGTTCTGGAACTACACCCATATAAATAACACTATTTTTTCCCGCCTCCATCGGTCCTCGGACTGTCATTTTATCGCATCGATCATTGAAAAATCACGGTCCTGACGCAACATTTTCCCACATGGATAGTTTTTTTAAAATTTGAAACAATGATTTAGTGCGCTGCGTGCGCATGTATTGCTTTCTTGGTGCCACCTGGATTGCCTGCTGCGTGTTGAACCAAATATGAAACCAAATGAGAAAATTGCCTTAATTTCTATCATTTTGGTTTTCCGTGAGATTGAGATGCATGTATATTCTTATACAAGACCTTCGAAAGGCTCGAGAAAAGTTACTGTTTTACTTTGTGTTAACAGTGATAGAAGTGACAAACAAGTGCCGATTGCTATTGGCAAATCTCCGAAACCGCAATGTTTCAAGAATATAAAAAAATTGCCCTCCAAATACCACGCGAACAATAAAGCGTGGATGAACACAGACATCTTTCTTCATTTCTGCGTTCATTAGACGCAAGTATGGGTGCGCAAAACAGGAACATTCTCCTCTTTGTGGACAATTGTGCCACACATCCAAAGTATACATCGTTTCTAAGAAATGTAAAAGTCATACGGTACCCGGCAAATTGTACAAGTGTGCTCCAGCCCCTTGATTTAGGGGTAATAAAATGTTATAAGCAGCTTTATAGAAAATGCCTCGTGCAAACAGCTGTTTGCTTAATGGATGCAGGCAAAGATACGAAAAAGAAGATAAACATGTTCGAAGCTTTGCACTACACTGTGGCAGCCTTGCAACAAGTAGCCCAGCAGACAATCTAAAATTGTTTTCAGAAAGCTGGTTACATGCAGGGACAATCTTCAGGCGATAGTGACGTCGTATTGACCAACGATGACGACAATTTCCGCCAAGACTGGGAACAGTTCAGTGGCATGAACAAAGATATATTCGAGGATTACGCCTCTGTGGACAGTCACGTGGCAACCAGTGGTGTAGAAACAGTGCAGGATCTGTGCGAGAGCCTCATGGCGTCCGGGAGTGTGGAGGGGGAAGGAGGAGAAAAAGAAGATGGCAAACCCAAAGTTGTGCCGAATTTTGCCGAGATGCATGAAGCGCTGGTGAAAGTAAAATCTTTCTTTTATGCGCACAGCATTAGTGACAGTGATCGTGAAAGTGTTCTAGGCCTTGAAAAATCATACTTTGAATTGAGGTGTAAAGTTTGCACAAAACAAATGTCAATCAAAGATTTTTTCAGCAAGAAGTAACAATAATCATTAAATTATTCTTATCCATAATTTTTAGTGGTTTCCCGGTACTATTGTTTTCCCCTATATATCGTTCTTGTTTTCCATCCCCCTAAAAAACTATGCATCGAGGTTTTACAGTACTTAATTTCCAAGACTAAGCAATTCCACTTTCACTTGTCTGTTAGGTTTTCCTAAACTGCTTTATCTGAGAAGTTATATTAAGACAAAGCCTAGATGTGAATCCAGTATCAAAAGGCTTGAGCATTAAAACCACTTCACAAATGCTTTAAAGTATGAAACAGTTATCTGCTTGGAAGCAGCTGTCTGCACTGAGTGCTCCAGTGCACAAGCATCAATTGATAACCTAGACAATTGTGTATGTTCCTCCAACTAAGAAACATACAAACTCACTACAAAGCTTGCTCACAGTGTGAAAACAGAAAACAAACATGTGTAATGTGAAGCACGTTTCAATGTTGCTCATAGTACTGTGCCTCTGATATGTCAGCACAAAGACTATTAAGATCAATGCAAAGCGAGTGCAATATATTCAACATTTTATGCCAAAGATTTCTCCTCAACTATCTCAATTAAAACAACATTAATATACACAGCCAAGTATTTTAGCTAAGGAAAATTAGTTACTTACGAGGTGCTACCCAAAAATTCCCGAAATTTGAATATCGCAAGGGAATCGGTTTTAGTATGGACTAGTGGCGCCTGGTAGTGCTGCATGTATCCTTTGTGAAGCAGTGTGCAACATGGCTTCGTGCTGAGTGCACGCATTCTTTGGATCTACACGTTTTTATAACGTCGTGTTTGTGCCGTTTAGCGAATTTTTTTTCATTAAGTGGTGGACATAAAGGAGCAGCGTGTTTACATCAAGTTTTACTTCAAATTTGGCAAGAGTGCGGCAAAAACTCACCAAATGATTAAACAAGCATTTGGCGATGAAGCTTTGGGTCAGACGCAAACCTACGACTGGTTTAAAAATGGCCGAACGTCAGTTGATGATGACGAACGTTCTGGACGACCTTCATCCGACACAACGCCGGAAAATGTTGCAAAAGTGCGTGAGGTGTTCCGCGAAGACCGTAGGCAAATGATCCAAGACGTTTGCAACATATTGGTACTGTCATACGGAACATGCCAGCGCATTTTGTCGGACGAAATCAACATGAGGCGGATTGCTGCAAAATTCATGCCAAGGCTGCTGACTGATGACCAGAAGCAACATTGGCTGTAAGTCTGCATGGAACTTAAGAAGCAGGTCAGAAATGATCCAGATTTCCTTTCCAAGGTTGTAACTGGTGATGAAAGTTGGATTTATGGTATGACCCTGAAACAAAACAGCAATTGTCCCAGTGGGAAGTGTCCATCTTCACCCCGGCCAAAGAAAGCGCAACAAGTGAAAAGCAACGTGAAGTCAACGCTGATCTGCTTTTTCGATATTGACGGGATTATCCATAAGGAAGTCATGCCTCCAGGTCAGACTGTCAATGCGAAGTTCTACTACGATGTCCTGAGGCGGCTTAGGGAGGACATGAGGCGGAAGCAGCCAGGCAAATGACACACGAACAACTGGGTTCTCAATCATGACAATGCACCCACGCATACCACTTTAGCTGTGCAGCATTTTTTGGCCTCCAAAAACATGACGGTCATTACCAACCCCCCTTACTCACCTGATTTAGCCCCCTGTGACTTCCTCCTCTTCCCCAAAATGAAAATCAAGTTGAAAGGGCGAAGATTTGACACCGCAGAGGAGATCCAGGCTGAATCGCAGAAGGTACTGAAGATGCTGACACAGAAGGACTTCCAGGACAGCTTCCGATCATGGCAGAAAAGTTGGGATCGTTGTGTATGCTCCGAAGGGGACTACTTTGAAGGGGATGGTGACAATTAGGACTTTGAGTGTGTCTGCTTTTCTTTACTGATACATTTCGAGAACTTTTGGATAGCAACTCATATACTGTTTCATTAAAAGGAAAAGGAAATACCACCTTCAATAATTTTGATATGCAGACTCCAATCTTGACCGAAAATGCTTCCAGCACTATGTAGTCTATTCCTACTACATCAGTATAAAATCTAATATAGGTTCTATTTACTTAAATGCTTGCATCCTTTGGCATGTACAGGGAGTTCAATTGAAAACCGAATCCAGACACGTGGCAATTTTACCGACATAAATTTCCACATATAAAAATATAAAATATAACTTACTGCACAAAAGCATAACTAACTACATGGAGCAGAGTCCTTCTTGAGAAGCTAACAGGTCCTCAGCTAATCAAGAAATTCCCTGCATTTTATGGAACCCGAAGGTTCATTACCACACTCACAAGAGCCCGCCACCTGTCCCTATCCTGAGCCATATCAATCCAGTCCATGCCCCCCCAACCCACTTCTTGAAGATCCAGTTTAATATTATCCTCCCATCTACGCTGGGTCTTCAAAGTAGTCTCCTTCCCTCAGGTCTCTCCACCAAAACCCTGTATGCACCTCTCCCCTCACCCATACGTGCTACATGCCTCACTCACCTCATTCTTCTCGATTTGATCACCCGAATAATATTTGGTGATGAGTACAGATCATTAAGTTTCTCGTTATGTAGTCTTCTCCACTCCCCTGCTACCCCGTCCTTCTTAGGCCCAAATATCCTCCTCAGCACCCTATTCTTAAACACCCTCAGCCTATGTTCCTCCCTCAGTGTGAGAGACCAAGTCTCACACCCATACAAAACAACAGGCAAAATTATAGTTCTGTATATCTTAATCTTTGTATTTTTGGATAGCAAACTGGAAGACAGAAGATCCTGCACCGAATGATAATGAGCACTTCCCAACTTCAATCTGCTCTTACTTTCTTCCTGAATGGAATTTTGATTTGTTAGGGTTGTTCCCAAATATTTGAACTGTTCCACCCTTTCAAAGGATTTATTATCTAACTTTATGTTGTGATTTTGTCCTGCATTCTGATTGAGACATGACCATGTACTTAGTTTTCTCAGCATTTACTTCTAGACCAATCTTCTTACTAGCAACTACTAAAGCTTCTGTGTTTTTCTTTATAGCATGTACGCTTCCACCCAATATATTAACATCATCAGCATAAACTAGAAGCTGATGTGTACCATTCAATTTTAAGCCCTCCTGGTTTGCCTGAACCCTCCTAATGGCATATTCTAAAGCAAAGTTGAAAAGCAATGGTGATAAAGCATCTCCTTGTTTCAAAATTCGAGGTTTTACTGTATCAAAACACACTGCAATCTACTCTATTTCATTAGTTTACATAGCGTTTCAAGAGGTGTACTTGAATAACGTACTGAAAATGTTAAATTATGTTTATCAGTTATTAAACAAAAACATAGAGACTTCTGTAGACAGAATAAATAAAAAGCATAACAGATTAATTTAAGTGTTTCCCTCAAACAAAAAGGTAAACATTACTTAAAGAGGCTTATCATTCCACTGTGGCATACACGTACACTACTGAAATCAAAAGCAGATATGAACCAGGCATAAATAAACTTACCCTGATGAATGTTTTTCTGGAGTTCATTTCTTACAAGACCTTTCTGAGTATGTGCAAGGTGTGAACTCTGGAACTAGTAATGTAGAGTAATTAGTTTTTACACCAATAAAAGAAATATAAAGTAGCATATTGCATACTTAAGAGAGAAATATGTCGGTCTAATCACTGACACTAACAACATATGCAAGACGGACACTTTTTATTTAGATTAATTTGAAAATGCCACACAAATGTAACATATTTAGTTCTTGTACTCATTCATTAATCCTTTGAACACCAATATTCATCTGAATTCTGTGAGTAAACAAATCTTCAGTTCCTACCTCACAGAGAACAGAGCCCATCTCAATCAGAAAAGCCGAACTCTTGATGCTGTACTTAGTATGAGAATCATGCACAACACATAAATACACTGTGTGGCAAAATGCAAAATTTGTTAATGCTACAAGTGGCATAAAGTTAACAGCAGGTTTTAGATTGTTAATAGCATGACTTCAACCTACATTCCTTTCCTTAAGGAAAAAAGTAGGGGTATGAAACTGTGGTATGTGGTGTGATCGCTTTCTCACTCACTCTCTCTCCACCCACCCCCCCCTCCCCACCCCTCTCTCTGGTCACACTTTCAACTCTTGAATAACAAAATGTGGTATGCACACTACACCACTCAAGGCAACTTTGGAATTTCCTTCAACCAGTAACAGAAACATGGCACACACACAAACTAAATGAGGTGGGAATGACACTAGCACCACTTCATACACAGTCGTGAAATTATGGATGATAACAGACCTTAAAAAAATATGAAAATTTAAGGCAATATTATTAGACAGTAAAAAATAAAATGGTGACTGCAAGATATCTATTGGTTTGATGACAATCACAAATGTACAGTTACAGCTAGGTACAGAAATGTGATATGAAGATGAATCATAATATACCTACAATTTCTGTATGACATAATCTTTGTGAATTTTATATTATCTTCACCGTGCATTTTTTAACAACTCACAAATTGCATTTTGTTGGTGTGTAATTTGTGAGTGGGATAATCTTTGTGAGCCAACAATTACAAACATGTCAATGGTGCAAATTGTGCCATATTAACGCAGACAAAAACCTTCCTAAAAGCATCATTAATGTTGTTGTTGTAGCTGGCGTCATCATCATCATCATCATCATACTACTACTACTACAAAGTTGTTGTTGTTGTTGTCTCTTGTCACAGGCCTTTTCTCCCTGGTACTTCTCTTGAACTGTGATCCTCACTGCTCAAGCTTCAAGTTTCAGACTGCAATGCTTTCTGTATTATGTGTGATGCTCCAAGCATAGCTGTCTTTTGGAGTAAATCTATTGAATGTTTTCCTGGTATGACTCCTAAATTTTTCTTTAAACCTTTTGTTACTATTTCAGACGCTCCAATTATTACCAGTATAATCATACATTTCATGTTCCACATTCATTGTATCTCTATACATAAACTCTTATATTTAGTTTCTTTTTTGCTTCTTTTTGCATGAAATTTCTGTCCGCTGGTATTGCCACATCTATCAGGATGCATGTTTTCTCTTTTTTTGTTTTTAATTATTATATCTGGCCTATTTGCCATAACTTCTCTGTCTGTATGTACCCCTTGATTCCAAAACACCGTCACATCTTCACATTCACATACTGGTTTTGGTGTGTGTGTACCATTTGTCTGTCATTTCATGCCTAGTGCTTTGCATATCAAGTAAAGCAAATATGCACAAACTTTGTGTCTCATTAAGTACTCATTCTTTGCCAAAATGGGGCATCCTGAGGTTAGGTGGTCAATAGTTTCTTCATGTTGTTTACATAACCAGCATTTACTGTCAATTTCTTCTTTCAAAATTTTATTTTTAAAATAGTTTGTACTAATTGCTTGGTCTTGAGCTGCCACTACTGTACTTTCTGTTTCCCGCTTCATGTCTCCAAATTTTAGCCACCAATATGACCGTTCATTATCCACCAGTTCTTTTGTCTAAGTTACACAAGAATTGTCCATGCATCCTTTACCCTCGCCATCTTTCTTTTATCTTCTCTGCTATGCTGTCCTTTATTTGCCTTGTTCCTCTCTGTAATTCTCTCTTGAGGCTTCTAGCTGTCTGTAACATTGCTCAGTTGTTGTTATGTTGGTGGGCACTAACAATTTGTATTACTGGATCTTCTATGCTGTCTACATATTCCACCAATTTTGTAATTTCTACTACATAGGCTTCTTCTAACTGCATCAGCCCCCTTCCTCCCTGGTACTTCTCTTGAACCAACGGTGATCCCCATCACTCAGGTTGCAAGTTTCAGACTGCAATACTTTCCGTATTATGTGTTATGTTCCAAGTATGGCTGCCTTTTGGAGTGAATCTATTGAATGTTTTCCTGGTATGGCTTCTAAATTTTTCTTTAAACCTTTTTTACTATTCCAGTGGCTCCAATTACTACTGGTATAATCATACATTTCATGTACCACATTCATTGTATTTCTATACACAAACTTTTGTGTTTTGGTTTATTTTCTGCTTCCTTTTGCATGACATTTCTATCCGCTGGTATTGCCACATCTATCAGTATGCATGTTTTCTCTTTTTTGTTTTTAATTATTATATCTGGCCTATTTGCCATAACTTCTCTGTATGTATGTACCCCTTGATTCCATAACACTGTCACATCGTCACATTCACATACTGGTTTTGGTGTGTGTACCATTTATATGTTGTTTCGATGCCTAGTGCTTTGCATATTGAATAATGCACCAACTCTATCGTGTCTGATTAACCCCTCAGTGTGAAGGTATTTAATCCCTGTTCATACTGAGCTGTGGGATGATTTTCTGCAGGGTATTTAGATTTTGAGCCTAAATGTGGAGCAGTTTATTCAGAATGGTATATATTTGTTAATCATTGGATTTTGATGAAACTTGTACCAAAATATTCAAGAACCTCTAATCTTTTCAAATATGCAATAAAAATCTTACCTAAAAATTTAGCTTGGTGTGAAATGTCTTGAAACAGCCCTCAACACAAAGTCCAGCCTGACAATCAGGGCACCAAAACACTGTCTCCTTCCTTTTGTTGTGTTTGTAGCACACTACACACCTTTTTGTTGGCCTGGCCTTTTTCTCTGTTGGTGGTATTCTTTCGGGAAAATGTCTTTCGAGCAGCCGCGGCACATTTTTGTCAGTGGAATGACAGCCTTGCACTTTCCTTCCAATTTCACTGCCATGTTCAATAAGTATAGCCTGTACCAGATCCACTCTGAATTTAAAATGATCCATATTGGACTGGCCTGAATTTGCACAGGATATTATCATACAATTTAGAATGGTGACATTGAGCAAGCTCCTAAACATTTTTATGTACGATTTAGTCATTTTCTTTATTTCTAAAAGATACGGCTGAAGGAATTGGTCTTTTAGATCAACTCCTCCCATATTTTCGTTGCAATCTAGCACTGATACAGGCTTTTCCTGTCCACGTTGTGTTAGCTGTTTTCTTGTTTCCTCCCCGTGATAAGTTGAAATCATTGTCACTTCTTTTTTGTAACTCCACTTTAGGACGGACACCGGCCCTGAATGTTGAGCTATCAGGTCTCCATTCTTTAGCCTCTTTTCTTCACTATTTTTGGAACGTCTTTTCTATTTAGGTGTAGGGTTCCAACACAGTCAGTGTTCAAGGGCTTTAGTTTTTGAATCAGTGCTGGCAAGTTGCAAAAATTGTCCACCCATGTGTAGCCCTTTTTCAGGAATGGCTCCCACAATTGCTGCTGTTTTGTTTGTCCCCTGAAATGAATGCTGTTTGGAATACAGTGTCTTTGCCCATATAAATAACAAATGACCACAAGTACCCCAAACTGGACTCACTAGTTCATACAACTTGCACTTGTTGCACTAGGCGCACTGGATACACTAGAGATAATCTGTGCACTAAAACCTTGCACAATGTCATCTTTTTCATCACTACATTCCATT
Organism: Reticulitermes speratus; assembly: GCA_021186555.1. Lineage (NCBI taxonomy): Eukaryota > Metazoa > Arthropoda > Insecta > Blattodea > Rhinotermitidae > Reticulitermes > Reticulitermes speratus. The sequence goes on along the minus strand of JAJKFL010000003.1, from coordinate 28,671,454 downwards.
GCAATTACTTCGTTCACAGCCGAATCATCAGTGCCACTTGATTAATCATCTGAACTAGGAACTACAATGATCAGAATCTGTAAGTTCTTCTAACAAAGCTTGCTCAATTTCTTCCTCGAACAAACCCTTGCTACATGACGCCATAACTGCACCAGACTGCACCCGCAAACATAACAAGACGAATTACCAGCTGAGAAGAAACAAGGAAGCTGTTGATGTGTAAGGATGATGACACATACCATTCGAAAGCCCCAGACATCAGCTACGTGACGACAGTGGTAACATTCATGTTAGGTTTCATTTGGTCGATAGAGAGAGGCACAAAGCAGCTCATGCATTTAGAGAGTGCAAAACATCGATCCACATTGCAAAGTGAGCGGAAAAAAGAAAAAAAAAAAAATCAATTTTTGGGATTGTTTTCCACACCATCTGACAGCCAGCTCATCTATCAACAAGAATAATGCAGCCGGATTGCACTTGCTTCTCATATGTTCAAGATATAGTAGCATAAGTCTGAGAGTGCTGTCCGCGAGCAGAGCTCGGCACTCCACGGCAGGTGATGTTTACGTTTGGCGAGCAGCACTCGGACACTCCACGCTGAGGGGTTAAGCATTCATTCTTCACCAAAATGGGGCATCCTGAGGTTAGGTGGTCGATAGTTTCTTCATATTGTTGACATAACCGGCATTTACTGTCAACTTCTTCTTTCAAAATTTTATTTTTAAAATAGTTTGTACTAACTGCTTGGTCTTGTGCTGCCACTATTCTACTTTCTGTTTCTCCCTTGATGTTTCCAAATTTTAACCATCGATATGACTGTTCATTATCCACTATTTTTTTGTCTAAGTTACATGGAAATTGTCCATGCATCCTTTTCCCCCCGCCATCTTTCTTTTATCTTCTCTGCTATGCTGTCCTTTATTTGTACTGTTCCTTTCTGTAATTCTCTCTTGAGGCTTCTAGCTGTCCATACCATTGCTGAGTTGGTGTTGTTTTGGTGCGTTCTAACAATTTGTATTACTGGAACTTCAGTGCTGTCTACATATTCCATCAGTTTTGTACTTACTATTATGTAGGCTTCTTCTAACTTCATCAACCCCCTTCCTCCTTGTTTTCTAGTAACATACAAGCACTCTACATCTGCCTTTGTGTGATGCAGTCCATGGACGGTTAGCAGTTTTCTTGTTTTCCTATCCAGTTTTAGCAGTTCTTCTCAGCGCCAATTACTAATTCCAAAACTGCATCAAAGTATTGGTACTGCCAATGGTCCAATTCTTGTATTTTATTCTTTGCACTTAATTCTGTGTCCAAGACTAATCTCAATCTCCTGAAATATTCCTTCTTCAACTTTTCTTTCTCATTCTTATGCTCTATGTCATGGCTCTCTTCTACCCCTAAATACTTATATGCTTTTCTCGGGTCCAGTTCTTTAATGTCCTTCTCAAATGTACTTTCTATGTATGTTTTCCTCTGGAACCTATCTTTTTTTTAAACAAATATTTGCACATTCTTCTAATCCAAAATTCAAATTAATGTCTTTGCTAACTGCTTTCACAATTTTTATTTCATTCTCTAAATCTTCCTCACTTCTACTTAGCAGTTTCAAGTCATCCATATACAGCATGTGACTTATTTTCCTCTCAGTTCCATGTACTTGATACCACAATCAGCTCTGTTCAGCTCGTGTGTTAATGGGTAAGTGCTATACAGAAGACTAATGGCAAGAGAGAGTCCCCCTGGAATATTCCTCTTTGTATCTGAATGGGTTGCGACTGCATTACTTCCTGCTTTGTTTTCAGCTGAAGCATTATGTTCCCTTTCTCCATTGATAATTTGCAAAATTTGACAATTTTGCTGTTTACTGCTACAAATTCTATTGACTTTTCTACCCAGCTATGTCGAACACTGTCAAATGCCTTCTGGTAATCAATCCAGGCTATACTTAAATTCTTTTTCCTCCTCTTGCAGTACTCATATATTGCTTTTGATATCATTAATTGATCCCTGCACCCTTTACTTCCAGGGTGACATTATTATTATTATTATTATTATTATTATTACCACCACCACCACCACCGCCGCCGCCTCCTCCTCCTCCTCACCATCCTCAAAGCAACATAAGAAAATTTGGCCTTCTATTCATACAGAGAACCAGACTGATGTTCCTTCTGCTGGCTTTGGATTGAACCACTACTGCCCTACAAACACTGATTGGGTCACAGAAAATTTGTCTGACCTCACACGATACGCAAATTTTCCCCACAACATCATCCAATCTTTTATTTGGACAACACTGAATGATTCACTGTTTACAAACCAATGAAATGCACTTCACTTTCACTTTTATTATTTATTCATCAACCCCTGCATATGTTTCGGTCTTATATAAGGCCATCTTCAGGGGTTCATAAACTACGTTCACTTTACATCCATACATGTTCCGTCTGCCATTACAACTAGTCCAATCTCTTTGTATATAAATTACAGTCACTTACAAAGTCAGAATTTGAAGTGTATATAAAACCCACAGAGTATAAAAAATCCTTAAAAATTCGTCAATATCCGTGTTAAAATGGTAAAGTGCAACAATGTGGATTATTATGTTATCTCTTCACCTTTGGCTAGTTTTTCGGTTTTGGTCTTGGTTTTGTATATTTGGATGGTCATTTAAGTAATTATGTCCTGCTTTTTATGTTGTGTATGTCCCGTGTTGTGGTGTGTACTGACTGACTATCTTGTGGTTTTCAACATAAAAAGCAGGACATAATTACTTAAATGACCATCTAAATATACAAAACCAAGACCAAAACCGAAAAACTAGCCAAAGGTGAAGAGATAACATAATAATCCACATTGTTGCACTTTACCATTTTAACACGAATACTGACAAATTTTTAAGGATTTTTTATATTCTGTGGTTTTTATATATACTTCAAATTCTGACTTTGTAAGTGATTGTAATTTATATACAAAGAGATTGGACTAGTTATAATGGCAGACGAAACATGTATGGATGTAAAGTGAACGTAGTTTATGAACCCCTGAAGATGGCCTTATATAAGACCGAAACATATGTAGGGGTTGATGAATAAATAATAAAAGTGAAAGTGAAGTGCATTTCATTGGTTTGTAAACAGTGAATTGTAAAAAATGCACAGTGAGACTAATATAAAATTTAACACTGAATGAATTTGAATAGCCAGCACATTAAAAGTGACCATAACAAATGTGAGGAGATCTGAATCCCATTCTAGCCACATAACTGCTAAAATTTTGATTGTAGACTGACAAAATGCAACATATAAATAAACACGCCACCAACATACATTCTCATGCTGAAATATGCTTATTCATGTTTTCTTTAATTTACAGATACATGACGAAGAAATACATTTTGCACCTTAAAATGCAGCATTCCAATCACACTTCAACTGGTCATAAATGCAGTGACACTTCATACACTATTCATGCTTCAAGAAATAACTTTTCAATTTTTATACAGCCTTTAGTAAAGAGTAATGATTGTGAGATTCAACTGACGGAATTAATCACAGGCACAACATTGTATGCTCCATGTTTACCAAAAGTCAAACACAACTTCCACCAACATTTGCGCAGTATTCTGTTCTGCACATAAGAAATCTTTCAGAATCCTAATTTTACATTTACAATGAACACACATTAAACCCTAACGAGCTCCAATCACATGAAGTGGCATCCACACTTATAAAAGTTAATTCTAAGAACATAAATTGCTCTTACCTCTTCAGGTAGAACTGTAAGTATTTCAAGAAGAATCCATGCAGTTTTTTCAGGAGGGATGTTAGGTAAGTTGGATGGTTGTAAAGTTGCCATCAATTCAGGCACAGCATTTGGCCAATGAACAGGAAGTGTATGAAGAACATATGCAGACAACTGAAATATAAAAAGGAGCCTTATTATAAAAAAGTATTAATTTCAGCTAGATCCATGACTTCTGGGATGATAGGTAAGTTGGACAACTGTAAAGCTGCCAACAACTCAGGCATAGCATTTAGCGAATGAACAGGAAGCCTATGAAGAATACAGACTGGCAACTGCAATACAAAAAAGAGCCTTACTAGAAAAAAGTATTAGTTCAGCTAAAGACCCAAGACTTCTGGGATGGTAGGTAAGTTTGACGGTTTTAAAGTTGCCAACAACTCGGGCACAGCATTTGGCCAAAGAACAGGTAGTGTGTGAAGAACATACACTGAAAACTGAGCTAGAGAAAAGGGCCTTACTATAAAAAAAAATTGTTAATTTCAGCTAAAGATTCAGGACCTCTGGGATGCTAGGCCACGTCAGTTCGTAAATTCACCAAACCACGTGGCGTAACACCACAGAACACTCAGATATTCAGTAACACCACTGTGAGAACTTCAAATCTCACATTAAGTTTACGTGTTGGAAACACTGCTACCACAAACCACTTTAATTCTATGTGCGTTACTTTTCTAATTCAAGATTATGTGAGCATTTGTCAGTAGCAGAACAGATAGAGAATATAAATTTGCAAAATGCAGATTTCTAGGTCAATGATGATTTTTTAAGGAACCAGGATAGCATAACCAGTATATTGACTACCTATGGGCTAACCAACCAAAAAACCATGGTTTGACTCCAGGAAGGGGCAAGAGTTTTCTCTTCTCCAAAGCATTCCATCCTCGCTTTTAGGCACATCCAGCCTCCTATTCAGCGGCCACCAGGAGCTCTTTCCTTGAGAGTACAGTGGCTGAGACATGACGGTAATCCCTTACCTCCATCTACTGCCAAGATTAAGAATAAATAGAGCTATCTCTCCACTGTCCCAAATGCCTTCATGCGATGCATGAAGACAGCTTGACTGGACTTTACTTTATGAGGATTTTTAGATTCACTGGAAAAATCTGGACCCACCACATGTCTACAAACTAGTTATATTGTACTGTTCTTTTATTTTATTTAATTATGCTGTCCAATACTAAGATCATATAGCATTGGTCTATTACCCTGTTGAAAGCATAACTGTTCACATCTTGTGAAGATAACTCACCATGCGATGGATGTGCAGCTCATGGACTAATAACAGAAGTTGGATTAAAGACATCCAAGCACAGAGCTGCATGGCATATGGAGTGATATTGTTCTTGGCAGTACAAGGACAGAATAAGCAGATTAAGTCTCACTGTTGAATGAAATAATTTGTCTCACTGTGGTTAGGGCCAGCTCAGACAGACTGTTCAGTAAACCAGAACTTCAGATGGAAAAGCCAGATACAGTGGAACCTCGTTGCATCATTCCCGTTACCTTCGTTTTCCCACATATATTGTCTGCCTTATTTTGTCCTGGAACTAGACCCATATAAATAACACTATCTTTTCCTGCCTCCATCGGTCCTCGAACAGTCCTTTTATCACGTCGATCATTGAAAAATCACGGTCCTGACGCAACATTTTCCCACATGGATAGTTTTTTTAAAATTTGAAACGATGATTTAGTGCGCTGCGTGCGCATGTATTGCTTTCTTGGTGCCACCTGGATTGCCTGCTGCGTGTTGAACCAAATACCAGAATGAGAAAATTGCCTTAATTTCTATCATTTTGGTTTTTCGCAAGAATGAGATACATGTATATTCTTATACAAGATCTTCGAAAGACTCGAGAAAAGTTACTGTTTTACTTTGTATTAACAGTGATGGAAGTGACAAACAAGTGCCGACTGTTATTGGAAAATCTCTGAAACCGCAATGTTTCAAGAATATAAAAAATTGCCCTCCAAATACCACGCGAACAATAAAGCGTGGATGAACACAGACATCTTTCTTCATTTCTGCGTTCATTAGACGCAAGTATGGGTGCGCAATTGTGGACAATTGTGCCACACATCCAAAGTATACATCGTTTCTAAGAAATGTAAAAGTCATACGGTACCCGGCAAATTGTACAAGTGTGCTCCAGCCCCTTGATTTAGGGGTAATAAAATGTTATAAGCAGCTTTATAGAAAATGCCTCGTGCAAACAGCTGTTTGCTTAATGGATGCAGGCAAAGATACGAAAAAGAAGATAAACATGTTCGAAGCTTTGCACTACACTGTGGCAGCCTTGCAACAAGTAGCCCAGCAGACAATCTAAAATTGTTTTCAGAAAGCTGGTTACATGCAGGGACAATCTTCAGGCGATAGTGACGTCGTATTGACCAACGATGACGACAATTTCCGCCAAGACTGGGAACAGTTCAGTGGCATGAACAAAGATATATTCGAGGATTACGCCTCTGTGGACAGTCACGTGGCAACCAGTGGTGTAGAAACAGTGCAGGATCTGTGCGAGAGCCTCATGGCGTCCGGGAGTGTGGAGGGGGAAGGAGGAGAAAAAGAAGATGGCAAACCCAAAGTTGTGCCGAATTTTGCCGAGATGCATGAAGCGCTGGTGAAAGTAAAATCTTTCTTTTATGCGCACAGCATTAGTGACAGTGATCGTGAAAGTGTTCTAGGCCTTGAAAAATCATACTTTGAATTGAGGTGTAAAGTTTGCACAAAACAAATGTCAATCAAAGATTTTTTCAGCAAGAAGTAACAATAATCATTAAATTATTCTTATCCATAATTTTTAGTGGTTTCCCGGTACTATTGTTTTCCCCTATATATCGTTCTTGTTTTCCATCCCCCTAAAAAACTATGCATCGAGGTTTTACAGTACTTAATTTCCAAGACTAAGCAATTCCACTTTCACTTGTCTGTTAGGTTTTCCTAAACTGCTTTATCTGAGAAGTTATATTAAGACAAAGCCTAGATGTGAATCCAGTATCAAAAGGCTTGAGCATTAAAACCACTTCACAAATGCTTTAAAGTATGAAACAGTTATCTGCTTGGAAGCAGCTGTCTGCACTGAGTGCTCCAGTGCACAAGCATCAATTGATAACCTAGACAATTGTGTATGTTCCTCCAACTAAGAAACATACAAACTCACTACAAAGCTTGCTCACAGTGTGAAAACAGAAAACAAACATGTGTAATGTGAAGCACGTTTCAATGTTGCTCATAGTACTGTGCCTCTGATATGTCAGCACAAAGACTATTAAGATCAATGCAAAGCGAGTGCAATATATTCAACATTTTATGCCAAAGATTTCTCCTCAACTATCTCAATTAAAACAACATTAATATACACAGCCAAGTATTTTAGCTAAGGAAAATTAGTTACTTACGAGGTGCTACCCAAAAATTCCCGAAATTTGAATATCGCAAGGGAATCGGTTTTAGTATGGACTAGTGGCGCCTGGTAGTGCTGCATGTATCCTTTGTGAAGCAGTGTGCAACATGGCTTCGTGCTGAGTGCACGCATTCTTTGGATCTACACGTTTTTATAACGTCGTGTTTGTGCCGTTTAGCGAATTTTTTTTCATTAAATGGTGGACATAAAGGAGCAGCGTGTTTACATCAAGTTTTACTTCAAATTTGGCAAGAGTGCGGCAAAAACTCACCAAATGATTAAACAAGCATTTGGCGATGAAGCTTTGGGTCAGACGCAAACCTACGACTGGTTTAAAAATGGCCGAACGTCAGTTGATGATGACGAACGTTCTGGACGACCTTCATCCGACACAACGCCGGAAAATGTTGCAAAAGTGCGTGAGGTGTTCCGCGAAGACCGTAGGCAAATGATCCAAGACGTTTGCAACATATTGGTACTGTCATACGGAACATGCCAGCGCATTTTGTCGGACGAAATCAACATGAGGCGGATTGCTGCAAAATTCATGCCAAGGCTGCTGACTGATGACCAGAAGCAACATTGGCTGTAAGTCTGCATGGAACTTAAGAAGCAGGTCAGAAATGATCCAGATTTCCTTTCCAAGGTTGTAACTGGTGATGAAAGTTGGATTTATGGTATGACCCTGAAACAAAACAGCAATTGTCCCAGTGGGAAGTGTCCATCTTCACCCCGGCCAAAGAAAGCGCAACAAGTGAAAAGCAACGTGAAGTCAACGCTGATCTGCTTTTTCGATATTGACGGGATTATCCATAAGGAAGTCATGCCTCCAGGTCAGACTGTCAATGCGAAGTTCTACTACGATGTCCTGAGGCGGCTTAGGGAGGACATGAGGCGGAAGCAGCCAGGCAAATGACACACGAACAACTGGGTTCTCAATCATGACAATGCACCCACGCATACCACTTTAGCTGTGCAGCATTTTTTGGCCTCCAAAAACATGACGGTCATTACCAACCCCCTTACTCACCTGATTTAGCCCCCTGTGACTTCCTCCTCTTCCCCAAAATGAAAATCAAGTTGAAAGGGCGAAGATTTGACACCGCAGAGGAGATCCAGGCTGAATCGCAGAAGGTACTGAAGATGCTGACACAGAAGGACTTCCAGGACAGCTTCCGATCATGGCAGAAAAGTTGGGATCGTTGTGTATGCTCCGAAGGGGACTACTTTGAAGGGGATGGTGACAATTAGGACTTTGAGTGTGTCTGCTTTTCTTTACTGATACATTTCGAGAACTTTTGGATAGCAACTCATATACTGTTTCATTAAAAGGAAAAGGAAATACCACCTTCAATAATTTTGATATGCAGACTCCAATCTTGACCGAAAATGCTTCCAGCACTATGTAGTCTATTCCTACTACATCAGTATAAAATCTAATATAGGTTCTATTTACTTAAATGCTTGCATCCTTTGGCATGTACAGGGAGTTCAATTGAAAACCGAATCCAGACACGTGGCAATTTTACCGACATAAATTTCCACATATAAAAATATAAAATATAACTTACTGCACAAAAGCATAACTAACTACATGGAGCAGAGTCCTTCTTGAGAAGCTAACAGGTCCTCAGCTAATCAAGAAATTCCCTGCATTTTATGGAACCCGAAGGTTCATTACCACACTCACAAGAGCCCGCCACCTGTCCCTATCCTGAGCCATATCAATCCAGTCCATGCCCCCCCAACCCACTTCTTGAAGATCCAGTTTAATATTATCCTCCCATCTACGCTGGGTCTTCAAAGTAGTCTCCTTCCCTCAGGTCTCTCCACCAAAACCCTGTATGCACCTCTCCCCTCACCCATACGTGCTACATGCCTCACTCACCTCATTCTTCTCGATTTGATCACCCGAATAATATTTGGTGATGAGTACAGATCATTAAGTTTCTCGTTATGTAGTCTTCTCCACTCCCCTGCTACCCCGTCCTTCTTAGGCCCAAATATCCTCCTCAGCACCCTATTCTTAAACACCCTCAGCCTATGTTCCTCCCTCAGTGTGAGAGACCAAGTCTCACACCCATACAAAACAACAGGCAAAATTATAGTTCTGTATATCTTAATCTTTGTATTTTTGGATAGCAAACTGGAAGACAGAAGATCCTGCACCGAATGATAATGAGCACTTCCCAACTTCAATCTGCTCTTACTTTCTTCCTGAATGGAATTTTGATTTGTTAGGGTTGTTCCCAAATATTTGAACTGTTCCACCCTTTCAAAGGATTTATTATCTAACTTTATGTTGTGATTTTGTCCTGCATTCTGATTGAGACATGACCATGTACTTAGTTTTCTCAGCATTTACTTCTAGACCAATCTTCTTACTAGCAACTACTAAAGCTTCTGTGTTTTTCTTTATAGCATGTACGCTTCCACCCAATATATTAACATCATCAGCATAAACTAGAAGCTGATGTGTACCATTCAATTTTAAGCCCTCCTGGTTTGCCTGAACCCTCCTAATGGCATATTCTAAAGCAAAGTTGAAAAGCAATGGTGATAAAGCATCTCCTTGTTTCAAACCATTCTTAATAGGCAATGTGTCTGCCTACCCGGACTCTGCTATAGGTTTCATTTAGACACATTTTAACGAGCCTTACTAGATTCATAGGGATACCAAATTCAATGAGAATATATACAAGACCTCCCTCCTAACTGAATCATAGGCTTTCTTGAAGTCTATAAATAGCTGATGTACTGCCTTATTGTATTCCCATTTTTTCTCAAGTATTTGACGAACGCAGAATATATGATCAGTAGTCGACCTGTTACGTCTAAATCCACACTGATGATACCCAATAATTTCCTCTGCATATGGAGTTAACCTTGACAGAAGGATGTTGGATAGAATTTTGCATGTGGTTGACAAAAGTGATATGCCTCGATAATTACTGCAATCTGTTTTATCACCCTTCTTATAAATAGGTACAATGATTGACTCCTTCCACTGCTCAGGCAATTCCTCTTTATTCCAAATAGAATTAATAAGTTTATGGATCTCAGAACGAATTGTCCTACCTCCTGCTTTAATCAGTTCTGCTGGAATTTGATCAATACCTGGTGATTTGTTCTTTTTAACTTTTCAATAGCCATCTCAACCTCAGAGTCACTGGGCTCATGCACCAGTGGCTCTGCTGTATGTATTTCAGTCTGCCTAACATCATTAACTCCATGTACATTCAATAGCTGAAAGAAATGATTCCTCCACCTAGCCAAGATACTGTGGGAGTCTGCAACCAGATCACCTTTCTCATCCTTTACTGCATTATTTCTAGGCTGGTAACCCTTCTTAAAGTCATTGATGCCCCTATACAAGTCTCTGATATTCTTGTCCTTGCTGTTTGTTTCAAGTTCATTAATTTTAGCTTTCATATATTCCTTCTTTTTGTTCCTGAAATGTCTAGTAGCTTCACGTCTTACATTGTTCAGATTATCTACATTACTTTGGTTTGGATTCTGTAACCACTGCATTTTAGCCTGCTTCCTTTGATCTAAAAATTTTGAACATTCTTCGTCAAACCATGATTTATGCTGCTTCCTTTCATACAGCCCTAGACTCTCTTTAGCTGAGATTTTGATACTCTCTTTAATGTTTTCCCAAGACCTATTTATGTCCTTGCTAACATTTAAGTTGTCCAAAGCTGCAAACCTGTTTGAGATCTTTATCTGATACTGTTTCCTAACCTCTAGTTCACTTAGCTTCTTGAGATTAAATCTCTCTGCATCAAACTTCTGTGCTGCTTGTTTAATTACTGCCAGTCTTTCCCTAACTTTTGCAACCACCAGATAGTCATCAGTATCACAGTCAGCTCCCCTGAAAGATCGCACATCGAGTATACTTGAATGCCATCTCCTATCTATCAATACGTGATCAATCTGATTATGAGTCTTCCCATCAGGAGGGGTCCAGGTGTACTTATGAATGTTTCGGTGTGGGAACATCGTGCTCTGAACAACTAGATTTTTTGATGTGGCAAAGTTTACAACTCTAACACCATTATCATTACTATCCTCATGTAAACTCTCATTACCGATAGTCGGTTTGAAAGTATCCTCCCTCCCCAATTTTGCATTAAAATCTCCTAACAGAATTTTCATATGGTACTTAGGAAAATGATCAAAAACCTGTTCTAATTCCTCATAGAAACTGTCCTTTGAGTCATCACTTTTCTCCTCAGTTGGTGCATGCACATTCAGAACAATGATATTACACCAGCGACCTCTCAGCACCATATATGACATCCTATCACTAACAAACTCTACTCTCTTAATTGCTGATACTATTCTCTGATGTACAAAAAAACCTGTTCCCAGTTGATGACTTTCATTTCCTTTTCCATAGAAAAAAAGTATAATCCCCTTCTCTTAATGTGCCTCCTTTGTCCCACCTAACCTCCTGTACACCCACTAAATCTAATTTGTACCTAGCTAATTCCCTGCCCACTGTCATAAGTGACCCTGACCCATTCAGGCTCCTCACGTTCCAAGTTCCAAATCTCATGTTCCTTTTCCATTGCTTAAGTTGTACCAAAGAATCAGTCCAGGTCCGAGGCTCTGTATAGTGTTTTGTAACATGGTAATTTTTTACGGTGAGGAGTTGTTAGCACCTCGTCCAACCCCCAAGCTGGAAGACCACACCTTGTCACCTGTCCGCGACTGCATATTCACAGCTACCCTCCATATTCGGAGGCCGTTCCTCCATCCGCAACCTGAGGACGCGCCATGCCGTGGTGACAGGGACCCACTAATCATGGTACGAAAGCATAGGTGTTGGAAATGACCCTTCCTTAAACTCTGAAACGCTTGATTTTGAAGAAACTGATGTACTGGGAAACCATATTTAAACTTCCTATGACAACGTTCATATGATCTCTTCCTTATACAGGTTTCTACAATGAAAACCCCTCTGTATTAACCTTCTGGCACCGAAACGTTGACTACTGTCAATGCACAGGGTGATGCTGAGAGAACCAAACATGCACTAAAGTCATCGGCCAAGAATGTGCAATTAATGTGCAGCCATATAAATCCTGGGTCCTTTGCACAGTACACTGGGCACTTAATCCCAGCTCCAAAGAGTTACTCTGTACTGAATACTCACAAACAAGAGAAATGTATGTTATAATGTGCGCTTCACACGTCTGTTACAGACATCAGATTAAATTGGACTGTGTGACTAAGGTCATGCAAACTACTGCACATGCGACAATATGACTGGAGGTGTGATAGTCATGCAGCTGGCATTAAACTTGTCATGCAGTATTGGAAATTTCTATACAAGAACTTAAAATGGTATTTAATTATCTGTTCACCACGTGTCCAGCATATCTGGGAGCTGAAGGAGTCATTTCCAACACCACCTCTAACATGCGGTACGTTATATTATACGCATTATATGAGGAAATGTAAGGCCATTAAGCTTGCCATTACGTCTGGGTTTGGTTTTCAGTTGAACTCCCTGTATATGCTACATCAGCAGACCATCTGTACAATCCACAGATGTGAAAAGGTTTACACAGAATGCAAATATCTTCTAAAATCACGATATGACTTCATGAATAGGTTACAGTACTCATTTTTAAGAAGTTTTTTTTTTTTTTTTTTACACAAACATGTTCACGTTTGTTTTACAAATGGTCTCATCATCACATACACATGCCAAAGTACATAACCACTTAAATAAACAAAATTTATCTTTCATATTGTACACCGATGTAAACAGGACAGATCACATATTTAAAACTAGTAATAATTCAATATGCTACAATTAAAATTTATAAAATTTGTTTCCATCATGTCACAACTTTGAGAAAAACAAATGTGCTTTACATTAAAATTAAATACACAGTTGGCATAATCAGGTAAGTTATTATGAAGATGGTTTCTTTCGTCTTACAAAGGAATGCATAGTGAGCACCTGGACAGATAACCAGACAGGAAAAATATGTTTTACACCAACTAACTTACGATCATAAAACAGGGTTTTATTTGTCACATTCCCTCTCCACTGCTCTTAGAGGCCTGAAACATGCCCTAGCTTTCTCTCCTCAACCTGTGGGTCCTACCAGATTAACCATTTGTGCTCCCTGCTCACTTCAACCCAAAAGAGGGAGGCAGAAATTTCCTCCAAAACATCAACACAGTCCACTGCCACACAGTGCAAAACCCCCAGACAGGATAAACATTAATGATGAAACATTAGTCATCTCTAGTTCACAATACTCACAGCAATACAGAGGCGGTTAAGAACAATTTTTGGACCAACACAGTAACTTGCTATGGCTTCTAACAGCTGCTTCTTCAGAGAGGCATACTGTTCAGGTGGAACCTGATGCCATGATTTAACCAACTTTGTGTGAAGAGTTGTTGCTGCAAAGAACTGAACTTCAGCAGACTGGAAATAGAAATACAAACATTTAATAAAGATCACCTAAAATTAAATAACAACAACCATTTGCATCTGTAAGACTTCAAGCTTTGATATTCATCCTCTGACATATTTATCCAATTTCAAAACAATGTAATGCAAAGCCTTCCAGTACTTTAATAGTATGTGACATCATCTTAGACCTGATTCTGCATGCAAGTCAGATGTTAAACAAGGATTTCTAAACAAATTTAATACAGTCTACTTGCCTACTGCATAGACTTCCAGACATAAAACTCATGTATTGTTAATATAACATTTAGTTAATGTAGGTTTTAAATACAATAATAAAACACATTTAGCTAAGCACTCTGGAGTCATGCATAAATAGTCACAGGATTCAAATTGAGTAATTTTGTTTTTTCACTTCCTGCAATTGTAAGTATGCTGCAGATTGCCGATGTTTACAGCAGCAGTTTGTCCAACATAACCTCAAATTTTCAATCATCATCACAATGTCCTAGTCACACAACTCTTTCTGTTCAATGGTTCATGACCAACAGCAAAACAGAAGTTGTGTTATATTCCCCTTACTCTCCAGACCTTTCTTCATATGACTTCTGGGTTCAAGAAATGCAACTGAAGTGCAAACAGGAGAGATTTAACTTCTACAAAGCTCGAAGAAAGGAGACATAATGACCAGTTATCACTTCATGTACCACAAGCTTTAACACTCAAAATCTCTACACTCTGCTTACATTCTGTGCAAAGAGTGTACTTATATTTCATATGATTCTCAGAGCAGTGGTTACTTCCATATACAGCATTAACTTTGCTTTTTGTATTGTGTTTACATGCCATGGAGTGGAAACATCTGAGATCATAAATGTGGGCATCTGTTCCCTGAATCAGTTCTGTATTTCAGTAAGACATTCGTTCGTTACTTTAGTTTACTTCTTTAACAAACACTATTATTAAACTGACTCTTATAAGGAAATATAAGTGCTGCATCCATCCATTACACTGCACAAGCTACCTGATATAATATTAATTTGGATAGGGTTAACACAGACAGGGATGGCATGACACTTTAAAGCCAGCATTTCTGCTGTACTTACATATGAAAATACAGCCGATATTTTAGACTGCAAAAACATTATGCAATTGCAATTCATCTTTTCCAGTGACACTAGTGACTTTTCTTGAAGACAATATTCATCAGCCAAGAAATAATCTGTGTCTCTGAGAGTTCTGCAGCTCAGTATCAAAAATAGGAAAATTTTTTCAACCTCACATTACTCCAGCATCACTTCAAGAGTGCCAGGAGAGGGGCATTTCTGAGCCACTTCTTATGGGAACAGCCCATGCCATGGTGCAGGTGAACATTTAAATTGCTTGCTACATGAGCCAGTTTGCAAAAACCTTATTCAGACCAAACTACAACTCCAGGCAGCTTTTTAACTGCAAATGCTGTAATTCAATTTCCTTTGTATTACTCACTGTACCGTCTTCCAGTTACAAGGATAACACCAGGGAAAAAAAACTGTTATTACACAGATTTTCAACAGCCAGTCTCATCAGTGCAAACCAGAAATTACAGGGAAAATACAAATTATGTGTACAACTCTACTTGTGAATAAAATCTCAAAGTTTAATGTGTATCTGGTAGATGGTAGTACTCCTTCTTCTCCACTGCACAGCACCCATCTGAGTCTGTGCAAATCATCAGCTCAGTCACCATAAACCTGCAGGGGAAGGAAAAGTGCATGGAGTGGCTTATCAAAATGAAAATGGATATGCAGGTCCGAAGATGTTACAGAACAACAAATCACAAGACACCACTACTGAGACAAGCGATACATGCTTGGAACAAACATGTTAACCCCCTGGCACCAGAATTAAATGCCCAGTGGCACAGAGAAGACTGGAAATTAAATGACACCTGCATAAGGAGGGCCATTAAATGCCATCACCTTAACCTGACATTCAGCATTTTGAGCATCACAGTGCACGACAGGTACAACCGATATTAGGCACCATACGGTTGTGGCCAAAAGTGTTTTTGCACAAGAAGGGTGCAGAGCATCTATGTTTCTCATAAAAACTTCAAACATATACATGATGTCCTTGTCTGCACCACACATAAGTTGACATGAGCTACAGCAAATTAGCTGCAAATGCTGCATTTGACAGTGCACAGGGTGTTTCAAAAACATTTGAATCTGAATGCTTCCAAGCTGCAAGCAGCGCATGTAATTACACCAGATAATGGCGTAGGACATATGAAATCTGCAATGGCCACACTTAAGAAACTGAAAAAGAAAATAAATTCCTGAGGAAAATCAAGTACTGACAGAACAGCTATCATGTTTCATGGGAGGTAAACAAACATAATGTGTGCATTTAGGGATCATTACAGCCTTATGCTACAGTGTAGCACATTAGAAACAGCTCCAAAGTTAAAGTATGGTGTGGCGTGCTGTATGACCATCTGATTGGACCATTTTTCTAAGCCATAACTTAGACATGCTCAAAAACGTTATGCAGTATAGTTACAAGAACTGCAGTGTGCTGCGTTCTTCCAGCAAGATGGTGCACCACCACAATGCAGCCTAACTGTGGGTGCGTATCTTAGTCAGCACTCCCAAAACCAACAGATTGGCTGCATTAGTCCCACCTCTTGGCCAATCACATCACTTTCTCCTATTAGGAGATGTGTATCAAACTCCAGTGGCCAATATCAAAGATTTTAAGAACAGAAATGAAGCTGCTATTGTGTCAGTTGATATTGATATACTGTAGCATACAAGGCTGGAGACTGAATATCGCTTTGACATCGTGCATGTGACAAATGGTGCCCATGCAGAATGTGTGTAATGTTCAGAACTTGTCTGTCTTGTAAAGATGATTTAAATACACTCACACAGATGGATGCTGTGCAGTGGAAAACAAGGGGACTATCACCTACTGGGTACTCAACAGTTTCTGTTGCAGATGATGCACAAACAGTATTCCAATATCTTGTATTACAGTTTCTATTCATGAGAAAGGATAAAATGTTTACATACCCCTGTACCTAACTTTCTGCCAGTTAGGAATTGTGTTTTAATAACACCACACAATTATTCTGTGCGGAAAACATGATTACCTCCTAGGACAAATGAGTAATGCAAATGAAACCCCAATCTTTGTTGACATGCTGATGAACACTATAACTGATGTAGAAGGCTCAAAATCAGTACTTATCCTCCTGAATAACCAATTAACAAAATATGATACACGATCTTCCAAGAGCAATACAGTTATTCAGGAGATTCACTTTTATTATGAAATCCTACTGCTGGGACCTAGCCTCAGACAGTTTGGATTCTGAATTCTCCACACTACACAAAATAAATTCCATACAAGATTTGTTTCATTTCAATATGCATCAAATTAATCTCCTGAATAAGGGCTAAATATCCAAATTTTCTTATTAATAAAAGCATGATTACTAATTCACTATAATGACCTTGCTTGGGTGCAGCAGCTCCCAGACAAAACACCATGCCTCTGGAGACATCTGAGCAGCTGTAAGCCACTGATGAGCATGCTCTTGCATTGCAGCATCTGTGTGGTAAAACTGTACCACTGCACGCTCAAGATTCTCTGCTGTGAACTCCATTTTAAACTTTGCCAGACGTCAAATCTGTCACAAGAATAAAACAGCTGTTTTACTTACATGTGTTGGTGTGACAAATATATGCACGTCACATTTTATTACCACTAAGCACAACAAACAGATTTAGGCCACACCTCCAGAAATCTTCTCCTTCCAGCATGAAAGTCATAAAAATCAGTAAGTGCTGCCATCTGTGAGCAACAATGCAACTACTGATATGAGAGATGTGAGAAACAGAATGAGACAGAAGAGAGAACTTCATAATGTACCCAATATTATGTTTTGTACTAAAAGCATCAGCAACAAATAAGTAGTCCTTTGTAAGTTTATTTCAAACCTGTTATGTACCAACTACAAACTGCTTCCTCTTCCCATTTCTGCACTATTATATACATTCTTCATCACTTTTCTCTCTACACAACCAACACCTCAGAATATTTCTGTCAGGTATGAAAAATATGGCTACTGAAGACAACAGAAGAGCATTCACAAAAACAGAAAATTTGTTTTCATTTTCCAGTGGAGGACTGACGAACGGTTTGGGAATCAGCCTGAAATTTAATTATGCAGCAAAAGGGTTTAAAACTATCCAAATGCTTGAGGCTAGTAACAGTATTACTTTACAAATGCTCTGAAAATTAAAAAAAAAATCATGAACCAAGGTATCTGTTATGCGATGTGACACAGCATCACTGAGTATTTGGTTCCCAATGTTTCAAGACCACTATGTTGTCTCAAAATGTTGGAAACCAAATACTCAGTGATGCACAATCACATCCCAGAAGAACAGACACTGCAAAAACATAAAAACTCACAAATTATGAATTGCTAAAAACTGTACCTCATCAATGACCAGTCTGGATTCTGGTTGTGGTACTAGAAACATTATGTTGTTTAATGTACGTAGTTCTGAACAGCACATACAATGCAAAAAAAAATAAAGTTACAGGACTCAGTCTATAAGAACAGATAAACATGAAATAAGAAGAAAACTGTTTTATTTTCCTTCGAAGTAATCTCCCTGACTGCAACTAACAGTTTACATCTTTCTACACTTGCACAGAACAGTCATCAAACACACACACAAAGGAATGGCATATAATCTGGTGGTCATGTTCTTGATGTCCTTGGTATTCTGAAATCTTCTTTCTTTGGGGGCAGTTTTCATCATAAAGAATGGAAAAATGTCAGCTGGCGTGAGATCGGGTGAATAAGGTCAGTGGCTGATCACCATCATGCTGTGATTCACCAAGAAGTGCTTCACTATCATGGCAGAATGAATAGAGCCATGATCATGCAAAACAAACCAAATGCCTCCCCTCAAAACTGTGGCCTCTCTCAAAATCTACTTCCAATAACCTGATCAGCACCTGTAAACAGAATTCAATGTTCTCTGTTGTTTCTACCAGGCACAAATTCTTTGTGGATCACGACCTTTTTATAAAAAGAAATGTTCAACACTGTTTTAATTTTGCAAGTGAAAACTTTGTGGGCCATGGTGGCAAATTTGTTCTCCATTCCATGCGTTGACATTCTGTTTCAGGATCATACAGAAATGATGGCTGGAAGAAGTCTTCACAAATTGTGACTATACTCCTGTTGCTCATCCATGAGACTATGTGTGCGCGCGCGTGTGTGTGTGTGTGTGTGTGTGTGTGTTGGGGGGGGGGGGGGTTCACACAGATCTTCTTCTTTCCAAAATCTTCATGACAAACCTGACAAACTTCCTCCTCGTTAATGTGCAGTTCATTTTATATTAGTCTCACCGTGCATTTTTTACAATTCACTGTTTACAAACCAACAAAATGTACTTCACTTTCACTTTTATTATTCATACATCAACCCCTACATTTTTTTATATTCAGTGTTTTTACATATACTTCAAATTCTGACTTTGCAAGTGATTGTAACTTATATACAAATAGATTGGACTAGTTATAATGGCAGACGGAACATGTATGGATGTAAAGTGAACGTAGTTTATGAACCCACTGAAGATGGCCTTATATAAGATCAAAACATATGTAGGGGTTGATGTATAAATAATAAAAGTGAAAGTGAAGTGCATTTCATTGGTTTGTAAACAGTGAAGTGCAGTTCATCTTCCATCAATCTTAAGGCCATTCATTGGTCTCTAGCCACAAGTTCACATGCTTTTGCAACTGCTTCTGGATTTCAAGCATTTGATAGCCACCCATTCCTTGAATCATCTTCAATGTCCTCTCACAACCCCACATGAATCCTTTAAACCATTCAAAAACATACATACACACTAGCGCTTCATTTCTATAACCTGTTTCAAGCATATCATATACTTTTGTAGCTGTTTTCCTAGGTCTGAAACAAAATTTAACGTTTGCTTGCTGCTTCATGACAACAACAAAGATACCACTTATACACAGGGCTTCAATGAATGAATGGACTGAGCTAGAACTTTCTTTTAATTAATTCCTGGAGTCATTAACATGAACTGAAACCGGCTTCAACATTTTTATGCGCCAAACCATACTTGAGCAACAGCCATCAGTCCTGAAACTTCACTGTTTGACTCTGTATATTAGATGCAAACTGGAAACATGGCAGTACAGAAAAGTGGAATGTAATTCAGAATGAGAAATTAGATTCAAAAGAGACCAAGGAAAATATATGAACAGAAGAAATTACAAGCCACCATAAAAGAACAAAATGGTTAGAAATAAATCATAGCAAACAGCAAATACAATGTGTAAATCATAACAATCTGTCACATAACCTAAAAGAAGGAACTGACGTAAAACGAAGTATAGGATTTGAGAGGAAGAGAGTGTTGGAAGACAAAGAACAGGTCCTACTGAAAAAGAAACATAAAGTTATTCTTATTGGAGCCAGTCATGCAGGGAGATGTGCAGCAGAACTAGCAAGAAACCTTGGAAACTCTTTTGAAATGACAGGTTATGTAAAACCAAGCATGGGTTCAGAGGTGATCACAAACACAGTAACAAAAGAAATTGGTAATTTTACAAGAGATGATGTGGTGGTAGTGTGTGGAGGTGCAATACAGGGAAAAACAGACTAAACAAAGGGCTCAAATATGTGACAAACTTTATACAAAATGGGAGAAACACAAATGATTATGAATGTGCTCCATAGGTTTGTCTTACAGAAATCATGTGTAAACAACAAGGTGAAGGTGTTTAACAGAAAACTGAAAAAGAAATGAAGGCATTTAACCATATAGAGATTATAAACATGAGCCCAAATAGGGAACATAACATAAAATGTGATATATGTGTGTGTGTATGTATGAATGTATGTATACATATAACTCCTGAGTAAAATTTGATTATCTTTTTAAACAAGTTAATCATGCAGAAATTAATGTTGAAAAATAAAATTCTGATCCTGGCTAGAGCCTGAAACATGAACTTCCTCCACACAAGTAAAAATTAAATGGAACTGAACACTTTACTTTTGAGGTACAATTTAAGAAATACTGTAAATTCAACAAAGAAAAACACAACATCGGCCACAGGGAGGTATGCGACAAAGAAAAACACAACATTGGCCAATGTCAAATCACATATTAAAAAACCAACAATATTACTTTTCCTGGATAGTCCAGAAACAGAGACAAATGCGAGATGCTTCCTCTGGAGACAAAACAATCCGGAGGTAAACTACTCCCCCATTCGGATCTCCGGGGGGAGTGTTTCTAGGGGAGACACCATGCGGTAAGCAGAAGACGCAGAAGGAACATCACAGCTTCAAGATAGGCACTTGGAATGTAAGGACCTTGAATCAAGGAGGATAATCGAAAATTTGAAGAAGGAGATGCAGAAGAACACAGTGTCTGTGCTAGGTGTTAGTGAAGTGCAGTGGAAGGGTGAAGGTGAAATAAGAAGTGGTGATTATACAGTGTATTATTGCGGGGGTGACGGGGCTGAAAGAGACGTAGCAATAGTAGTGCATAAAAGCGTAGTGAAAAGTGTTGTTAAGAAGTGTGTGTATAGTGACAGAATCATTGCTGTTAAGTTGAAGGCAGAACTGGTATTTTGATAGTGCAAGTGTACATGCCAACATCAGAGTACGAAGACGATGAAGTGGAAGAGCTGTATGATATAATTGAAGAAATTCTTGAAGAGGATGGAAAGGGCGTGACAAATATAATTATAATGGGAGATTGGAAGTGTGGTTGGAAATAAAGCACACTTCAACACTGTTGGACCATGTGGACTGGGTAGGAGGAATCAGAGAGGTCAAATGCTTATTGACTTCCGTGAAAGAAATGGACTTGTTATAACAAACACACTGTTCAAAAAACGTAAAAGAAGATGGTACACGTGGAAATCACCAGGGGATAGGAGTTGATATCAATTGGACTATGTACGAGTGAAACAGCGATTCAGGAACAGTGTGAAGGATATGCAGACAATGCCTGGAGCAGATATTGACTCTGACCACAATTTACTGGTTGCAACGATCTGCACCAGTTTGAAGAAAATCATAAGGTTCCACAAGCAGAAACCAAGATGGGATTTGGAGAAGCTATATGCTCAACGACAGGAAGTACACGATAGTCTAGAAGAAAAACTTGGTGCTATCAAATGTGAAAGTGGGAATGTGGAAGTGCAGTAGAACAATATCAAGAAATGTGTGTTAGATACTATGAGTGATCTAGTTGGAAAAGTCAAGAGGAGAGCAAGAAAGCCATGGACTACACAGGAGATGACCAGTAAAATGGATGAACGAAGGAAATGGAAGAATGTCAACAATGAAGAAGGAACGAAGAACTACAGAAGACTGAGGAACAAATTGAAAAGAATCACAGACAACGCCAAGAAGGAATATCTGGAGAGCATATTTGACGAGATCATAGAATTTCAAAGAACAGGACGTTATGATCTAATGTACATGAAGACAAAGGAGCTTGGTTGGAAAGAGAACCTTGGAATTCAAAACGTTGGCATCGAAGACTCTCAAGGGAATATAATAATAGATCAGAGACGAGTACTGCAAATTTGGGAGAATTATATCACAGAGCTCTACGATCGAGCTAATCGACCAGAACACCTAGAAGTCGAACCTGAAGCTGAAGTAGATGAAGATCAGAAAGGCTCTTATATTTTGCAAAGTGAAGTGGAAAAAGCTATCAAGGAGATGAGGGATAAGAAGGCTACAGGAGATGATGATGTACCTGGGGATGTACTCAAATTGTTGGGAGCAGACGGTTTCAGGCTAATGGCCCAGAGATTTCATTGAAGTTACAATGATTGCCTTAAAGAAGTGCAAAGCTACAAAATGCAGCGTCCATCGCACAATCAGTCTCATTGCACATGCAGCAAAGATAGTAGTGAGGATACTTTGAAGAAGGACTGAAAGTAAGACTGAGGATGTGCTTGGAGAAGATCAGTCTGGATTTAGGAGAGGAAAAGGAACTAGGGATGCAAATGGGATGCTGAGAATAATATCAGATGAGCCTTGGTCATAGATGAAGAATTCTGTGCTTGCTTCATAGACTGGCAGAAGGCATTTGATCATGTCAACTGGACAAAATTAATGCAGATCCTAAAGGGAATTGGGATAGACTGGCGCGAAAGAAGATTGATCAGCAAATTGTACATGGAACAGAGTGTCAAAATACGACTGGACCAAGGAGAGACAAGGAGTGTGAACATTGGAAGAGGAGTTAGACAAGGTTGCTGTTTGTTGCCCATTCTGTTCAACTTATACAGCGAATACCTTACCAAGGAAGCTCTTCAAGGGTTTGGAAACTTCAAAACAGGACAAGTAATTTGCACTGTGAAATATGCAGATGACCTTGTGTTACTGGCTAGGGAAGAAAAGGTTCTACAGGGCATGGTTGATAGGCTAAGTGAATTGGAAGACGCTAAGGAATGGAAATAAATGTGAAAAAAACTAAGGTAATGAGAATCTCAAGGCAACCAGCCCCAATGAAAATTATGATAGATCAAAAGCTATTGGAGAATGTGGAATATTTCAATTATTTGGGTAGCATGATAACAAATGATGCAAGGTGTACACGTGAAATTAAATCCAGAATTGCCATTGCTAAAGCAGCATTCAACAAGAAGAAGAATCTTTTCACCAGCAAACTGGACTTAAATTTAAGGAAGAAACTAGTAAATTGCTACATTTGGAGCATAGCTTTGTATGGTGCTGAAACGTGGACACTTCGGAAAATAGATCAGACGTATCTGGAAAGTTTTTAAATGTGGTGCTGGAGAAGAGTGGAGATCATTTGGACCGATCGCGTGAGAAATGAAGAAGTATTACACAGAGTCAAGGAGGAGAGGAATAGCCTACATACAATAAAAACAAGAAAGGCTAACTGGATTGGTCACATCTTATGCAGAAACTGCCTTCTGAAACATGTGATTGAAGGAAAGTTAGAAGGAAGGACAGAAATGACGGGAAGATGAAGGAGAAGACGTAAACAGCTGCTGGATGACCTTAGGAAAAGAGAAGATACTGGAAATTGAAAGAGGAAGCACTAGATCGCACCTTTTGGAGATCTCGCTTTGGAAGAGGCTACGGACCTGTCGGTAAGACAGACTACAGAATGAATGAATGATGTGAAATTGGCCAATGTTGTTTTTGTTGAATATGTCTTACTGCACAGAACATGGATAATATTAAAGTTTGTACTAATTGCCTGGTCTTGAGCTGCCACTATTTTACATTCTGTTTCTCCCTTGATGTCTCCAAATTTTAGCCATCGATATGACTGCTCATTATCTACCAGTTTTTCGTCCAAGTCATGTGGGAATTGTCCATGCATCCTTCTTCCTTACCATCTTTCTCTTCTCTACTATGATTTCCTTTATTTGTTTTCTTCCTGTCTGTAATTCTCTCTAGAGGCTTCGGTCTTAACATTGTTGAGTTTGTGTTGTGTTGGTTAATTCACATTCTAACAATTTGTACTAGTGGATCTTCCTTACTGTCTCTACTTTCTTTTTGCTGTTCATATATCACAGGGGTGTAAAGGACACAGTTTTCTCCAAAACGTCCAGACCGGCTCTGGCACTCACTCTGTCTACTATTCCATGGGCACAGAGGGCGCTTTCCTTGGGGGTGAAGCGGCCAGGGAATTACGTTAACCACCTACTCCCATTTAGTGCCGAGGTCAAGAATGAGTGGACTTATACCTCTGCTACCCCTGTATGTCTTTATGGAGTGAACATGAATAACTTTACCTTTTCACGATACAATTAACATGCCATGCCACGTTAAACAGTAGTATGATCTAAAATAAAGAAATCATATTTACCACGTTCACGCATAACGGATTTACTGGAATCCACCTGAAAAAGTTATGTTACACATTCGTCAGAAACAGAGAAACGGCAAGCCTACGGAACCAGTCATCCATAACTCCGCACGTTTTAATTACCTACTCCCATCACGAACTGCCTTGTTACGAGCACTACGGCATTTCGCGAAGATAACAATGGAACTCATACGAAACAAGTAAATTCATGGAGTGCTCAACCAATCTCAACGTAACATTTACAATGCCTTGTCTATAAAATACACATTACTGTTGCCGCCTACGATATTAGCTTCGCACAGTTAGCACTCACTACGAACCACCACACGCCTGAACACAGCACGCAGCTGCTCAGTAACACAGATTACTACCTGCTCAGCACGGCCGACTTGAACTCAGTAGTGTTCTGTAAAACTGATCATACATTCTGTTCCTTATCCACGTATTACTGTGTCCATGGATCACACTGCAATGCCGCTGCAAAGAGGGAGAACAAACATCGGAACACTTGATTTACACATGCAAAATACTGGAAAACCAAAGAAAAATCATGACACAGAAAATTACAGCTAATGGAGGAAACTGGCCAACTACAAACAGGAACCTTATAGCAAAACATATGACAATGTTTTTAAGATTTGTAAAATCAATCGACTTTAATGCACTCCAATAGTAAGATGAAACAGATGTAATTTCAATTAAAATGTAATTGTTATATGAAGACAGGAAACACCCATTTAATGTGAAGGATAAAAATGCAATTGTAAACATGGTAATGCTAGAATTTAGACGTGTAGTTTTAAGTGCATCAACTAATAAATTACATTCTTTATAATCACATAATTTAATTGACGCGTAAGAATGTCAAATCATGCAAGGTATTAAGAACTAGATAATTAACCTTAGACATAAGCCAGCCACAAACAAATATGAATTGTTCAAACACTAAGCTAATTATAAAACTAAAACAAAACTTAAATATGTAGTATTACTTTGTAATGGAGCATGTTGTTAATAAATAAATAAAAAATTGGGTCACACTAGGACATGTTAATGGCGTCAACCAGTGGATTCCACTGAACTCACTTCAATTGGTAGACCACACTTTACTTAGTTATCGAAGCAGCCCTGACGGTACAGCGCAGATCGAAGTGCACCATGAGCAGTAGTGTTGGAGTGCTGTGACTTGCGGTGTTACGCCGTGTGTTTTCTAGTTTGTAAATTTTTTCCTTTGATTCTCCAATTTCCTTTGGCTTAATGGCCTTCACCATCTCTACTCGATACTCAGTTTTTAAATATTTTATTCTTTTCCTTAGCATATCACATATAAAATGCCTGAGTTTCTGTTTGGAAACCATAGACGCTCAGTTTGTGAAGGCGTATTCTCCATTATGCTTTTCATTTCATTTAATTTTGTTCATATAATCCTCCAGTCTTGTAGTTCACAATAACTCGAATTATTGGTAAATGTCGAGAAATTTACTAATGTTCTAGATGTACCTCTTGAACATTTTGATACTGAAAATACAACTCTGACCTATCTTTACACAGCAACTGTCTGCGAAACAAAGCAAGTACCCAGTCACTAAGAACACTTATCACTTCGCCTCACCAACTTCCTTGCAACTGCCCACTAAGGTTTGCTCCTGCAGCAAACTAACTTGCTCACTTGCATGCTTGTGTCTCCTGTGGTTGTCTGTATCACTCAGTGATGTAAACAACCGCATGAGATGCATGGTTCTATCCACAGTTTATTTAGTTCTACCCCTGAAAATGAAGACGAATTGCTGCAATAGATGTTTGTTTGCAATTCAAATAATAACTATTACAATATACATGCTGTACTATATATTTTAAATTTATTAACAATTTTAATATTCTGTGTTTTAACTGCATTACTGCACATCTATGTTATAACTAGCCATGAATGTATTTTTTTGTTGTTGAATATCTCCCAGAAGAAGACCGAAAAAAGCTGATACATGTAAGAGGTTTACTAACTTTATATATCATCGTATCTAAGTATAGGTGTAGTTGTAGGTATATACATAGTGTGGTCTGATCATGGAAAATCAAACCCTCATGAATGACTGAACAAATTCCGTAATATTTGTTTGCGTATATTGCACTGCGCAAAATCAGAAACAACTGGAGCAATATAACCCCACATTTCACGCCTTTTCTTTTGGCGTCGATCCAATGAAATGGAAATGTTATATGAGAGGGAATTTAAAAAAAAAGGCATTTAACAGAAGTATATGTATGTAAAGTCGCGATAAGTATCACGAACACAGTATAGTTTCAGGGAGATGACAGGTAATGCACATACTAATTTGGCAAATCCCTTACCAAACCCAGTACCAGTTTGAAAAGGAAGCTGGTACTGCAGATACAAATCCCGCCACAGTATGTCTCGGATTACAGATTAATACCAACTCTTATTCTTTTAACCATCATTACTATTGTCATGTTGTTGTTGTTGTTATTGGTGAAGTAATACCACGGATGATCTATTTACTGTAGAGATCACAGATCATCTAGTATTTGGCGATTATATTGGCACGGATCAAAAGAACACAGCCCGCAAGCAGTAGCCATATCAAACGCGTTGACGTATTCATGCATTTGGTTCCGGTTGCCCCTTGGTACGGTTGTGGTCGTAAATGTGTTATGGTTATGCATGAAACTGGCTCATTTGATTCCTCACATAACCGCCTTTTAACTCCGTGTAATAAATTTCTGTTGAGTACCGCACGTAAAATATGTGAGCTTGTTTTAAAAGAAAGTTATTAATGTAACTCGAGAAGCTCCATTTCTTACACAGTGTGACCCATTTACACGTATGACACAAAACGTAATGCAAGTATGGCTGACACGAAGCAGGCAAAGGAGGTTTTTACCGTTTTATTTTTTTGTGTACTGTGGTATGTTATTAGTTCCAGTAATAATGTTATTGGAAAGATGTTACTAAATGATTTTCCATATCCGATGACAGTGACTATGGTGCAGCTAACATCAATTACTGTATATTCTGGTCCATTTTTTAATATGTGGGGCGTGAGAAAATTTGTTGACATTAGTTGGGGTTATTATATGAAAGTAATTGTACCACTTGCGGTAGGTAAATTTCTTGCGTCTGTGTCTTCGCATGTCAGTATCTGGAAAGTACCAGTTTCATATGCTCATACAGGTAAGTGTTGTACCGGTACTGTAATGATAGAAATAAAACTTTAAATCGCATTTGTTGCTGCCAGAGTGTCTTAATTTAGTGTGAAAGGAGGAAGCGTCTTTATTGTTTGTTTATTTATTTTCAGTTAAAGCTACAATGCCCCTTTTTACTGTTCTTCTGTCAAGAGTAATTCTGTCAGAAAAACAAACACTGACAGTAAGTATGAGTTTTGTGCCATTCAGAATTTGACTTCATGTCGACAGATAACATGTCTTTTGATATATTGAACTGTTTTTTCAGGTGTATTTATCTCTTATACCAATAATTACAGGAGTAGCAATTGCAACAGTAACAGAACTCTCCTTTGATATGATTGGTTTGATTAGTGCATTGATTGCAACAATGGGCTTCTCACTTCAAAACATATTCTCAAAAAAGGTTAGTTGTTTGCATTATGTTGAAAATGAATTGTTCTACATAAGGAATTCTGTCAAAGGTTAGTTACTGTAAAATGTGTCACAAATAATGGGACTGTTGACAGGTGCTGCATGATACAGGTGTTCACCACTTACGTTTGCTACATATTCTGGGTCGTCTAGCACTAATCATGTTTATTCCTGTGTGGCTTGTAGTTGATCTACAAAATGTTATGCAGCATCCAACACTGGTGAGTTTACCAACCTTGGCTTAGTACAGTGACTACATTTACCTGTCACTGAGGTTGAGTTTTATTTTTAGTTACCATACATAAATCATCTGTTTGTTTACAGTATAGTTGTCATTTATGTTAGTTAATTTTCAGTGGCTGTATTTAGTCTCATACAAACTAAAATCAGTGGCAGGTTAGGGGACCAGTAGGTCAGAATGATTTATTTTATGTCTAGGGATTGTAAATAACCGTCATGTTCACTGGCAGGTCTGTATGGTCACGATATTGTAAAGTTGGTCAACCATTGTAACCTGTCTGATCCACTGACCTGTTTTATATATTTATTTTATGTAATTGCACTTTGAGTACCTCATATTGTGTAGTGTGGAAATGTAGGATGATTCCTGAATAATGAAATAATCATGGAAGTTGACGTACTGTTCTGGGACTGACAGGCATCATGAAAAATTCAGTCTTTGCACCTGTGACATTGCAAATATGAAAGAAGACTGCTAGCCATTGGATCACAATATTTGGCCCTCTGACCTGTCTTTGTGTTTTATTTATGGTTACTAGCTCTGTTACAAAAAACAATTCTAACATACCTGAATCAGCTAATCTTTGTGTTATAAAATTATGCCATGAACTTGTGAATTATGTCATCATGTTTCATAGGTGTTTACCACATTTTGATGGAACTGCATCTTCAGGGTAGACAAGACTGAAGAAGGTCATTCTGAAACATTGACAACCACCTACAAAACTACATAATATTGTAACCCAGAAAACAACAATATTAATTTTCAACACCTCAAATCTCATACATTGAACTTATTACACCAGGCGCAGCAGATAAATAAGACAGTTAAGGAAATGATTAACACAGTGAGATTTTACAGTCCTGTTTAATGGTCATTATTGCTGTAAACTAAATTACATGCCTAATTTTTCATCACATCCCTGAGATGCCTTCAGCCATTCCTCAAGGTCTGTGCCAATCTTGCTCCAAGATTTCCCAGTGCTTGCTGCATTATTTCCTCTGGGATGGCCGAGATTTGTTCCCGTTTTCTTTGCTTAAGGTCTGAGAGTGTTCTTTCTAGGCCTAATGGTATATACTTCACTCTTAAGGTACCCCCAAAGAAAAACATCAAATGTGGGTAAATCAGGTGAATGTGGAGGCCATTGAACATCACTGGTTTATGATGTAACATGTTTGGAAACACCAGAGGTGTAGCAGGGAGGGGGGCAAAAGATGCAGCTGCCCCGGGCAGCAGAGTCGAAGGGGTGGCAAAACGAATATTTTAAATGAAAACAGTTATTTTCAGCACTCTACAAATTTTAAATTACTGAACCAAATATTTGGAAATTCAATAAATAATTGTGCTTTTTTAAAAGTTCATAAATTCTACTAGGAGCGGCGATTGTTATAACTCGCCCTGGGCGCCAAATACCTAGCTATGCCACTAGGAAACCCTTCTCATACCGCATCTGTTGATGCCCTCACCATGTGAGAGTCGCCCCATCTTGTTGGAACCATGTGGTTCAGGATCAGTTCCTTGACAACATAATTACAGGTCATACCTGCGTAACATGTCCATGTTGCCGTGGGATGTTACTGTCACCACAGCACCTGAAATGTCTTCAAAGAATTAAGGACCTATGACCCCAAAGCATGCCACACAACACCATACAGTTATGGGTACAGAATTTCTGTGTCTTGGGGTCACAGGCCTTTACTGTTTTGAAGACAATGCAAGTGCTGTGGAGACAGTAACATCCTGTTGCTACATGGAAATGTTACATCGTCGTGGACTTTATCCCAGAACCATATTGTGATGAATGTCTTCTTACACATGGGTATCAAGTAACTAGGTTTATTTACACTACAGTTATTACAATTGACACATACAAGGATTCACAGGGTCACAGATTCTCAAGGTCCATATGCCCTTATATAGCTCTTCACTATTCGCGCAGCAAGTCTGTAGTCTTACTCTTCTTTCATGGGCCATTACAATATGGTTCCAACAAGGTGGAGCTACTGCTCATGTGGCAAGGGCATCAATGAATTTGGTATCAGAAGTGTTTCCACATTACATAGTAGAACTGTGACGTTTAATGGCTTCCACATTCACCTGCTGGATCCATGTTTCATTACTTTCTTTGGGGTAAAGTGTGTACCACGGGGCCATGAAACACACAAGGACCTCAAATAAGGAATATGGGACAAAACCGCAGCGATCCCAGAAGAAATAATGTGGCGAGTACTGGTAAACCCTCAAGCAAGATTGACACATTGCTTGAGAAAATCTCACTGCATGATTTCATTCAAAAAATTGTCAGGTTTCTCTTCTAGTTATAATAAATATTAAATAGGAAAGGAAAATTTGACTGCATGATTTCATTTTAAAAATTGTTAGGTTTATCTGACAAACCATTTACAGCAGAGGATGCCACTTTTAGGAAGTGCATTTCCTTTTAATGTTGTATATTTATTTGAAATGATTTGTGTGCGTGTGTGCATGCACACACGCGTATATGCGCACTTCTTTTGCACCAGACAGTTTACTGCACTTTCTTGAAATTTGGCCTTCATGTATGTATTCAGACATTAAAATTTGTATTAATATTTTTAATGCACAGTGATTAATAACAGCATTATTTTGAAAGTTGCATCCAATTACTCTCCTCCTGGCATGTCACTCTTTGCCAAAGCTGGGCTTTACTCAGAAGGGTTGCAGTCCATGCTCCTTCACTCCACACACGTTGTAGCTCAGTATCATAAGTCAGTCTCTCCCTCTCCCCCCTTCAGGGATTATTTGGGAGAAAGGTGCAACACTAAGATGTTGATTGCTGAAAAATCACCAGCAAAGTGTGATTAAATTTTATTAGATGGATTAATCATATGCCCGACACATGTGGTAGCCCCTACTTGCAGCAATGTGGGTTTACACTTAAGGTGATTCACATGAGTGTGCTGACTGATTTCTGTGTATGCTTTGTGAAAATACCGAGCCAAGTGCCCTTGCTTTGCAGAACAAACGTCTTTTGACACTGTTTCCAGTGCTTCTGAGTTTGAAATAATGAAATTGATTGACTCGTGAAAAGTGCCGAAATTGAATGTCTTCCTGGACAAAAGAACTGTTTTGATTGAATTCTGTTGGTTATTTCAAAATGTTATCCTTGTCTAAAATCGCTGTCTGTCTGTAAATGTTTGTAACTGAAAATTGGTATGTGGATCCCATCAGTGCATCCACCGTTAATCCACCTCTGTGTCCCAGGGTCACGAATTCTGCCATACAATGAGGTGCCTTCCCATATGCACTGCCCTATGTTCTTGCACTAATTTCCAGAATTTGATCTATCTAAACTGTAAAGAAACTCTCATTAATTAAAACAGAGATGCATGCCATTCAGCAGTCCTAATTGCACATTCTGCATGTGTAACTAGATTAATATGCCAAACTCTAGTTATCTTCTTATGTCAGGGGTGTCTGTTCTTATGGTAAAATCAAGTACAGGCTGTCTCAAAGCTCATGGCTTAAATGACAACCCTTTAAAGTAGAAGAACCAGTTAAATTCCTCCACAAATGTTATAGTTAACATTTCTAAACAGATGCAGTTTCAGTCTCATTTCTATAGAATTGTGATGAGTTTGCAGATGGAACTGTTTGTTTCTGATTTAGTGGTATCGTATGTCATTATTTGTAGGTGTCCGGCGAGGATTATCGTGTGTTGGTGCTCCTGTTTCTTGATGGAGTTCTCAATTGGCTGCAAAATATTGTGGCTTTCAGTGTGCTGTCACTGGTCACACCACTCACATATGCAGTTGCTAGTGCATCAAAACGGATATTTGTTATTGCTGTATCCTTGTTTATGTTAGGAAACCCAGTTACAGGCACAAATATCTTTGGGATGGTATTGGCAATATTTGGAGTTCTCTTCTACAACAAGGTATGTGATGCCAAACAAGCTTATAATACAGTTTTAAAATTGTCCGTACTGTGTACATACTTATTGTAACCACATGTATTACCACCAACTCCTACATAATATTGAAGTACAATCTAACAAACTTTATAAAACTCCTGACATGTTTTGGTGTAACATACACACATCCTCAGGGGAGACGCACAGAACACTTAAAAATACACAAGCCTAGTTGGTTAGGGGTTCGTTAAAAAACATGTTAAAATACCACATGACGCCTTATGTTAAAATATAATACAAAAGCTATCCCCCTCAAATGATTTACAACCGAAATAGAACAAGAACACAAAATTTAAAAAACGCACAACAAAACACAACAAGCCTGCAACAATGTAAAAAAAATGGATACCCTTTACATACTCTAGTCCACTAGTAAAAAAAGAAACAAATATATTCAGGAACATCAATCTACACATTAATTTTTCAGTTTTTTACCAACGAATGCACTTTTTAGTGCATTCGTTGGTTAAAAAACTGAAAAATTAATGTCAAGATGCACGGTGAACACAACGTGAAAATCAATCTACACATTTCTTTCCATGCAACAAATAAGCTTTTTGATTTACTACGTCCTCAAACAGAGTACGCAAACAAATACACAAAGAGTGGGATTTACAAACTAACTTGTAACACATGCAATAAGGTTTATGAGGGGCAGTCTGGAAGACAGATAAAGACCAGATTTAACAAACACATTTGTTACATTAGATACAACAACCCTAAATCTGCTTATGCCCAGCATATTCTAAATAATGAACATGAATATGGAACTATACAAGATACTTTACAATTAGATAAGGCATGCACAAAAGGAAAGCACATGACATGCTGGGAAAATTACTATATACAACTCTACCAACAGCATGGGTTGTTGATAAACGAACAAACGGCCAGTGACCCCAACCCATTATTTAATCTCATAATTGATAGGTATACTACCTAGGTAGGCATCTTGTTAGGTACCTCCCTTCATTCACTTGCTTGCCAGCAGTCAACCCAAACCACCACCACACAACAGGTTCAAGTATTCCGGTACATATCTTGATCTTTCCAATCTTTGCAAGTCTGGCACATAATAACCTTTACGTTTCTTAGAGTACTTTGTGATTTATGTAGGACGAGGCCAATACCAGGCTAAATAACAATACCTGATGCTTGTACTCTGCTACACTAATCTCTTGGCACATTCGTTGATGAACAATTTGCAACGAATCACCAGCTTTTGTATAATATTTTAACATAAGGCATCATGTGGTATTTTAACAACATGTTTTTTAACAAACTCCTAACCAACTAGGCTTGTGTATTTTTAAGTGTTCTGTGCGTCTCCCCTGAGGATGGTGTAATGTTACAACGAAACATGTAGGGAGGTTTATAAAGTTTGTTATATTGTGCTTCAATATTGTGTAGGAGTTGGTGGTAATACATGTGGTTATTATAATACAGTTTGTCAGTACTGGACTGAAGGTAAATTTCAGTTACTGCTGTTACATTAAGGAAAGCATTTCATACTACAAGGCCATAAAGTGTTAATAGTTTTGAGACAATACATTTTTATTTACTTGTTTAAGGATAGTAACTATAGTGCTATTTTCTTAAAGAATTTGCAATAAGAAAGTTGATATTAAATGTATAAACCAGTGTTACCAAAACTTTTTTGCTCGCAGACCGGACCCCTTTTTGCTTCGAAAAATAACCACAGGTCCTCACATCCTTGCTCACATAAATATAGTGTCCAGATGGTAGGTACCCAAAATTAAAAATTTATATCTCAGAACTGATTTTAGATAGCTACAAATACATACCAGTAGCGTATGTAACAATGCATTGCATGATTTTACCTTAATTGAACTGACTGTCCCTTGCTTTATGTGTAGAGGGGATTTCTTAATTAGATATGCTAACAGTCATATGAAATAAATACATCGCCAATTAAAGAAGTTCCACGATTATTTTTAACAAAACATTATTCCTTTAATTAAAAAAATAAGTAAACTTCAAAGTAGCCATTACAGAAATGTATCCACGAATTCCCTGGGAACTGGTTACGGATCCCAAGGGATCCAGGGAGCACACTTTGGGAACCACTGGTGTAAACTATTTTAACACTAAAGATCATACCACTGTATTAACTGAGTCAACCATAGCCCAACAAGTTTCAGTCCTTCAATCATTCACACGAGCTACAAACACACGCATCACTAGCTACAGAGGTTTTACATGTAGGATCATATTTACACTTGCAACTAATATAAAGAGTGTTACAATAATTTCAGACTTACAATTTTAGTCTTGCATTATGCCTATCATCAAAACGTTTGTATTCTTCTGAAATACCAAGGTGGACGATTTCCTGTACGATTGATAAGCGGTTGACTGACGCTCCACCAGTGTTGCTTCATAGTCTTCACCTCAGGAGGCTTAACAGTTGGTAAAGGAAGCTAGACAAACAATCAGTGATAATAACCTTTAGAAACTCTAATAAAAACTGACCACTGCTACAGCAGATGTTGAAATTTTTGCCCTCCTGACTGAATGCATTCAGTATACCTGCAGAAGGCGTTGTTGTTAACTGTCTGGAGTTCTTTCCTGGAAATGGTTGAAATCTCATGGCAGATGTTGTTTCTTAGTTCTTCCAGGGTGTGGGGATTTGTTTTATGCACTTTATCTTTTACACTTCACAAAAATAAAAGTCCATTGACTTATGGGGTCACAGTTTCAACAATTTTGTGGCCCTTCATGCATACGTTTTCGAAACACTTATCTCCTGAGCTAGTCATTTAAGAGATTTTCTTGGTAAGTTTCAAGTCTAGCACCAGTATCATCCAATTTCTCTTCTGTCAGCACAGTTTGTTTCCTGTCTGGCTTTTTGTCTAGCAGCAATACTGTTGTTTTCAGTTTTCTGCGACATTTTACAACAGATTCATATTTGAAATGGAGTTGCACTAAACACACATGCTATTGAATAGTGTACTTGACTTGATGCATGTTGTTACAGCACTGAATGTTTGACTAAGAAATGCATTACCAGCAGCAAACGTGATGATTAATGGCACAGTCTCTTATTGCTGACAGATAATGTTGCACTCGCAAGTTTTGAAGCACTGCGAGAGGTTTTCGATGGGTGTGTAATTTGGCACGGTCTTTTGCCCCCACATTCCCCTGATTTAACACCTAGTGACTTCTGTTTGTGGGGAAGCTTAAAAGATAAAGTGTATAAAACAAACCCCCCACACTCTTGAAGAAGCAGCAGCAACATCCGCTGTGAGATTACAACTATTTCCGGGGAAGAACTCCAGAATTAATAACGATGCACTCTACAGGTATACTGAGTGCATTTGGTCAGGAGGGCAACAATTTCAGCATCTGCTGCAGCACTGGTGAGTTTTTATTAAACTTTCTGGAGGCTATTATTACTGCAATTGTTTGTCCAGCTCCCTTCACCGACCGTTAAGCCTCTGGAGATGCGGCATACAACACAATCCTGGTGGAGCATCAGCCCTGTGCTTGTCGGCAGGAAATGGTCTAACCTCTACTTCCCTCAGTTTTGGCACAGATAGCATGTCTACACAACATGTAACACAAGGCATAGTGTTTACTCGTACATGTACCACTTTTCAGGTTCTGGTTTATGCTGTTAATTTATATGTTTTATTGTTCATTCATCTGGAACAAAGTTATTTCTATGCACGCCACCTAGAAAATTTGCTTACAAACTTACATTTAAGCCAATTAAGAATGTTTTATTGGTTTTGTTGTAGTTTAATATGTTTATATTTAGAAGAGTAGGCCTTTTTTATTCCTTCCAAATTCACCCGACATTATGCCACCTTATGGCTTTATTTGTGGGGCATGCTGAAGGAATATGTGTACTTCAGCCCAGTATTTATGACATTTTTCACCTGAAAGACAGTGTCCAACATGTGTTGAAGTTAAAACCTTACACGCCACCCAGGAACTGTTTGACGATCTATGTCACCAATATAACTAACTAAACCAACTAACTCCATGGAGCAGAGTCCTTCTTGAGAAGCTAACAGGTCCTCAGCTAGTCAAGAAATTCCTCGCATTTTATGGAACCCAAAGATTAATTACCACATTCACAAGAGCCCGCCACCTGTCCCTATCCTGAGCCATATCAATCCAGTCCATGCCTCCCCTTCCCACTTCTTGAAGATCCATTTTAATATTATCCTCCCATCTATGCCTGGGTCTTCCAAGTGGTCTCCTTCCCTCAGGTCTCCCCACCAAAATCCTGTATGCACCCATCCGCCCCCCCCCCCCCCCAGATGTGCTGCATGCACCGCCCACCTCATTTTTCTTGATTTGATCACCCGAATAATAGTTCGTGATGAGTACAGATCATTAAGTTCCTCCTTATATAGTCTTCTCCACTCCCCTGTTACCTCATCCCTCTTAGGCCCAAATATCCTCCTCAGCACGCTATTCTTGAACACCCTCAGCCTATGTTCCTCCTTCAGTGTGAGACCAAGTCTCACACCCATACAAAGCAACAGGCAAAATTATAGTTCTGTATATCTTAATCTTTGTATTTTTGGATAGCAAACTGGAAGACAGAAGATCCTGCACCGAATGATAACAAGCATTCCCCGAATTCAATCTGCTCTTTATTTCTTCCTGAATGGAATTTTGATTTGTTAGGGTTGTTCGCAAATATTTGAACTGTTCCACACATTCGAAGGATTTATTATCTAGCTTTATGTTGTGATTTTGTCTTGCATTCTGATCTCGAGACATGACCATGTACTTAATTTTCTCAGCATTTACTTCTAGACCAATATCCTTACTAGCAACTACTAAAACTTCTGTGTTTTTCTTTGTAGCATGTATGCTTCTGCCCAATATATTGACATCATCAGCATAACTAGAAGCTGATGTGTACCATTTAATTTCAAGCCCTCCTGGTTTGCCTGAACCCTCCTAATGGCATATTCCAAAGCAAAGTTGAAAAGCATTGGTGATAAAGCATCTCCCTGTTTCAAACCATTCTTAATAGGAAATGTGTCAGACAAATGTTTGCCTACCTGGACTCTGCTATAGGTTTCATTTAGACACATTTTTACTAGCCTTACTAGTTTCATGGAGATACCAAACTGAATGAGAATATTATATAAGACCTCCCTCCTAACTGAATCATAGGCTTTCTTGAAGTCTGTAAATAGGTGATGGACTGCCTCATTGTATTCCTATTTTTTCTCAAGTATTTGACAAGTGCAGAATATATGATCAGTAGTTGACCTGTTATGTCTAAATCCACACTGATGCTCCCCAATAATTTCCTCTGCGTGGAGTTAACCTTGACAGAAGGATGTTGGATAGAATTTTGTATGTGGTTGACAAAAGTGATATGCCTCGATAATTACTGCAATCTGTTTTATCGCCCTTCTTATAAATAGGTACAATGATTGACTCCTTCCACTGCTGAGGCAATATAACACATGACTTTACTCCTGGTACCTAGAGACTTGGAAGGTATTTAAGGAATGCAGGCAGGATAGGGTGCATATTCGCTTGGAGAGGGTGTGACTCAGCAACTACTATCTGTGCAAAAGCATTTATTACTTACATTAAAGTGACCGTGCTGGGTTCCTAATGTTCTAGCGGCCAATGTATGTGGGACTGGTATTTTTCACTGACATCTCATGCCATAAAATAGGTACTGGCCTCATACCCTGCGCCTCCCTTTTCCTTCATCTTTTCCCCACTTCCTCAACCTGCAAGTTTCAAGATATGGGAACTGGATTGTAGCATGATGTGTGAACCTTGAAAATGTCTCTGTGTAAGAAGTTACTGTATAGTTCCTGTCAGACACACTGAGGGCATACCAGCCTCAAATTCATAACCAGTTTTATACACCCTTTACACACCCCTTGATATATCCTAACTTATTTGTTCATGTGAATAACATGTACAGTTTGTTTCCATATAATCCATGTAAATTGAGTGTTCTCAGCTAACAATTTTCAGACTTTTTTTTTTTTTTTGTCTCTGTGACAGGCAAAGTATGATGCTCGTCAGTCTCTAAAGCAGCAGACTATACTGCCCTTCTCACAGACGTCATGGCAGAACAAGACAGGGCATGTTACATATCCAAGTTCTCCAGAGCATACTGCCAGTGAACAGAAACGTGCATACTCCATTTTGAATGGTGGCAGCCACGCCATTAATAACAATACCATTAATAGTAATAATAAGAGTAAAAGCAGCAGAACTGAGAACTTACTCTTTGTATGATATAATAAGCTGCTTTTAGTTAATTTATTAGATAAGAAATACATGTACTTTATATGAAACTGTAAGGTCATATGGGCCTTGATATATGAAACTCTAAGGTCATATGGGCCTTGATATTATGTATGTGCATAATATTTATGCACCTCCTAAGAAGCCAAGAAAAATAAGAAGTCACTTTTAGTTAAATTTTGTAAACCCAGTTTGGTAATAAACTGGTATCAAAAAGCTTTTAGAAACAAGCTCAAAATTTTGTGAACAGAGGTAGTCTGTTGACCCTCGAAAACACATAAAGGCATTGTTACACGTGTGTTTTATGCCATAGCAACATGGCATGTAGACACTGAGTTTCAGACATTGACACTACACAAACTTAAGCTATCAACTTCACACTCAAAAGTACAGCAGGCTTGGACTGAAAAAAAGCAAGGTTCTTTTTAAACAAACAGATATTATATCATCAGCCATTCTGAGCAAATTCACCATTAAATTGAATAAAAAGCATAAAACAGCAAAAAACCATTTCTGTGCAACTTTACACAGTACTTGGCTGGTCACTCATGTTCATGTGAGATTTGAGGTTCTCACAGTAGTGGTTATAAAGAATATTGTCTTCTGGGACGTGATGCCATGTACTTTGGTACAAGTTTACCATCCCTGAAGATGGAGGCAGTAAACTTCTGCGAAACATTTGTTAATTTCTAGCAGACTGTAGGGAATCACATACCAGAAGACATATTTATGTCCACGTTGTGACTTTGTTCTGTGTATATATCTGAAGAACAATACTTTCTAATATCAAGACTGCTGAAAGGTAAAATAATGAATGAACAAGGAGTTCTGGGTAGAACTCATGAAGCCTGTTTTCCTGATGCAGACTTGCAGTCCTACAAATCTTACTTTATTAATGTCTTACATGTTGTCACATTTGTAAGTACTAATTAGTGAATATCTTATATAAAGGGAGCTGGGATAACATAGTCAGTGTAGTAATTAGGCTCCAGACTGTAGAACCAAGGAACTGTGGTTCATGGTGCTTAAAAGTTTTTGGGTTGTAGCCCAGCGTCAATTTTTGGTGTGTAACCAACGTTTTGGGAACACTTGTTTGTCCCATCTTTAGGGTCTTAGGTAAAAAGGATGCCAGGAGGTAAGGAACGTGTCTTTATATAGGAATGGGGTCCAATGGGTAGTATTGGATGGACGAGCCAATCAGGAAGAAGGGGAGGTGTGGTGTGTTGTGATAGGTTGTGAAAGGGACTGGGAGGGGCACAATGGGTAAGAAGTGGTGGGAATATATATATATATATATGGTTGGTGGCTGTAGCCGTGGAGGAAGGGGAGCCAAACTGTAAGAACCAGTACCTAGTATTCACTGGGTGGGATTGAGTGGCAGAGAAGGAGAGTCGCTGTTTTCTTGCAGGAGTCATATGGCTGTAACCTCGGAGGAAAAATGTTCATGACGAGAGGAAGGGGAGCCAAAGTCTAAGAACCGGTACCAAGTAATCACTGGGTGGGATTGAGTTCTTAGACTTTGGCTCCCCTTCCTCTCGTCATGGACATTTTTCCTCCGAGGTTACGGCCATATGACTCCTGCAAGAAAACAGCGACTCTCCTTCTCTGCCACTCAATCCCACCCAGTGAATACTAGGTTACTAGGTACTGGTTCTTACAGTTTGGCTCCCCTTCCTCCCATCGTGGACATTTTCCTCCAAGGCTACAGCCACCAACCGTATATATATATATATATACTCCCACCACTTCTTACCCATTGTCCCCCTCCCAGTCCCTTTCAAAACCTATCGCAACACACCACACCTCCCCCTTCTTCCTGATTGGCTCATCCATCCAATACTACCCATTGGACCCCATTCCTATATAAAGACACGTTTCTTACCTCCTGGCATCCTTTTTACCTAAGACCCTGAAGATGGGACGAACAAGTGTTCCCGAAACGTTGGTTATACACCAAAAATTGATGCTGGGCTACAACCCAAAAACTTTTAAGCAACATTACGACCGCGGCGGAAGCCTTCAATTACATATAACTGTGGTTCAGTTTCTGGCAGGGGCAAGAAATGTTCTCTTCTCTGAAGTGTGCAGGCCAGCTATGGGGCCCACCCAGCTTCCTATTCAGTGTGTGCTGGAGATCTTTTCCCAGGGTATAGCAACTGGGGCATGAAACTGACAACTCATTTGATTGTGATGCTAATGTTAAGAATTGGAGTTGTACGTCCACTCCCCCTACACTTTCATGGTGTGCACAGGGACAACATTACTTTCACTTTAATATAGAATCTGTAGGTATATTATGATCTATCTCCATACCAAATTTCATACACCAAGCTCCAAAAATTCCTCAGTTATTTTCATAAAACTAGTAGGCTAAATATAGATTTCATGCAGCTGTCATATTTATTTTATATATTCTAAGAATGAGAAGTACATAAAATCTTTGTTACCAAGATCTGTTTTTGCTCATCACTTCAGGCAAAAGGTAAAGTCCCTGTAAATGCCACGAAGGCAGTTCAGAGGGGAAGGTTGGTGATGGAGGTAACTAGGTGGAAGTGAGTAGTCACATTCACACTTCACGCACTTTATCCCCAGGGAAGAGCCCGCAGTACTCACTGCACACAGAGCTTGTGGGGCCTCAGAGTCAGCTTCAATGCTTTGGAGAGGAGAAAAATATCTTGCACCAATTCCTCAGCTATCCAGCATGCAGCCTTGTCACTAACTGACCATGCTATCCTGACATCCTTTCAAGCTGCTATATCAAAAGATGCTAATATCACTCCAACCTCAGAAGCTCATGTATCCATGATGTTATTTACTCACTGTAAAATATTAGAACCTGTGAGGTTGAGGTGACCTCGAATGACAATATTCATACCCAATTTTGTGGAAGTCAGCTGGTTCAGAAGTTGATGACAGGGACAGACAGACAAAAGCAGCATAGCAGTCTCATATATCTAATTTCCTTCCAGAGAGTTCAAAGATTATAGCAACATAAATGTTTTTAATCCTGTAAGTAACATTTCCACCTTCATGTAAACACTTCCTATCCAGTGATACTGTTTAAATAATAATTAAAAAATAACATTAGACACCTAAGAGGAGTAAAGACAAAAAGAGGAGGCACATATGTGAGGAGGAGGAATTACTATATGTTCCACATATATTCTCTGAAATTAGGAAAAAAAACTTTAATTCACCACATAATTCAATGAGGTGGATAATATACACATAACACTGTGGCATGTTTGTGCAACTAGTTGAATGTGTAACACAGCTGTATTACCTCCCCTTTAGATTGTTCCTGTTGTAAAATAACTTGTGCAGCAACAATGTGTTCTCTTAGTATTGATTACCTACATGTCACATATCAGTATTGAAACCGTTGCCATGTAAATACAACAAGTTCCTTTGGCATTGTGTCAGTATATTGTTGACAGCGACATGTACCACAAAAATTCAGTCTCTTAGTACTGCTGACCTGCATGTGTCACTGCCAACAGTGTAATCAGTATTTAAGGGGTTGCAATGGAAAAGCGACAGTGCATTCCTTTTGCATTGCTGTGCTACATGGCACTATTAAAGATGTATTTATGGTGATTTTATGTTACCACCAACAATAAAACCTACTTTGGTCTTCATGCAAAGTGGCAGATCTTTTTGTCTGATTTTAACTTTTTTTGGAGTTTCTCAGCAGAGTTTAATAAAAATCTCCATCGTCAAATTTCACAAAAATCCGTCCAGTAGCAGCTGATCTGATACATGCGGACAGACGGGTGGACAAATAGACGTGACAGAGGTCACAGATGCTTTCCACAATTTATGTGAACATGCCCAAAAACTGCTTTAACTCTGATCCATTATGAACACAATGAACATAAATTAGATAGAAGGGTGCATAACTGTTATCATTAAAAGAGCATCACACTTCTATGGAGACAGGCTCTTGATTGTTAACATGTTACAATGCTCTTAATGGAGTTTGGGGTGGACCTGTTTGTCGAAAAATTTCAGTGATACTGGGTCATCATTTGTGTTCAGCAGTACTGTCTGTCATATATACATTGTTCTCCATAAGATGTCAATAAAACTGACAAAAATTTCGTAAGATATGAAATATATTTCCCAATGAGCTGTTTGTATAAATATCCCATATTTAATTTCCTTATTAAGAAATGTAATTTAAAAAGAACTCAAAATGAATAAAGAGACATTTATTTCCCTTGACACATTTTTATGCTCAGTTTAACAAGACTAGTGGTGATCTTGTTTAAATGGACGGCAGTTTAACAACCGGTGGTTCTGATACAATAAATCACAGGATTTACGTGTTATACTAATCATACACATACACACACACACACAGAGGCAGCATCAAGAATTAAAGTGAATTTATTCATCATTTCATGTACAACAATCTGTAACAAATGCAAAGTGTATTATTTCTGAACATAATCACCACTTTTTCCAATGCATATTTGTTCACAAGCCTTCTGATCCCATCTGGGAAGAAAGTTTTCGGTTGTGATTGAAGCCACATATTCACTGCATCGGTAATTTCATCATCACTGACAAATCTTCATCCATGCAAGACTGCTTTTAGTTGACCAAACATGTGACAATCTGATGGAGCTAGGTCCAGAATATATGGGGGGTGTGGGAGACGTTCAAATTTCAGCTGCCTGATTGTTTCAATGGCAGCTGCCACAGAATGTGGATGTGCATTATTGTGGAGCAAAGGACCCCCTTGGACAGCATACCTCTGCACTTGTTGCAAAGTACTAACATTCTCCTATAAATTTCAGATGTTTTAATGCCTCATGACCACAAAACATGTATCACAGTTCACTGTTCTATAGTGGTGCACTTCAAAAAGTGGTGCCGCCATCTTTAAAGAAGATTTGTAAACAAACACAACACTATTTAAACCTGACACTGACTCATCATTGCAATGCCTAGTATGTAGTTATTGCGACAACCGTTAATTTTCGCAGTGTGTTGACTGCAATGCCTCTACAGGCAAATTCACTACTTTTTGATTCACCGTCATATATATAAGTTGTTAATTTTAACTGTATTACTGGACATTTTAAGCTATGTAATCACACAGCATATGTTCTGCCCTGAGGATGCGCACTTGTTTGAAATGTGTTGGTGGGGGAGGGGGATGTGTATGTGGTTTTATTCAATAGACGCATGTACTGATGTGTTTGATGGTTTATATTATTAGTTATGCAAAACATCAATGGTATGGACATGAAATTATGACAGAACTTGAGTTCATAACAGAAATACAGATAACACAAGTACGATGTTTGCCAGACAAAAGGCATTCTGAGGTTCTCAATTAGAATGGTGAAGAAATTTCATACTGAAACTCTTGACTTC
This sequence comes from Reticulitermes speratus, assembly GCA_021186555.1. Taxonomy (NCBI): domain Eukaryota; kingdom Metazoa; phylum Arthropoda; class Insecta; order Blattodea; family Rhinotermitidae; genus Reticulitermes; species Reticulitermes speratus. Next base: position 28,627,431 of record JAJKFL010000003.1, on the reverse strand, counting down.
CAGTTTTTACCATCTGATGCCAATCAGACCCTACAACATTCTTAACCTGATTCACAATCATTCTTAAACTTGTGATACTATGCAAAACGCCTTGTAGCAGGACATAACCATCCTCAGCATCTGTAGCACATATGCTGACTTTTGACATTGAAAAATTTCCACTTCAGTTGCTTTCTGCACTTCAAATATGCCCACATACTGGACTTTGGGACCTACCATACTATCTAATTCTTTTCATTTTTGCTCATTTTGTGATGCTGTCAGTACCTCACACTACAGAGGATAATTTTAACTAACCATCCTTCCAAGCACAGGGAAAAATACAAGCTTAGTTACACAAGTCCAACCTGCTGAGTGTTGCATAATATCAGCACTGGCAAGTGACACACTCCCTTATCTGTTGCATTTCATACACACCAGGTCAATACATGTTTGAAATATTTTCTGTAGAACAAAGAATGTTCATCTACAATATCTCTGCAATGTAAACATCATGGAAAAAAGTATCCAAAAGTTTTGTAGAATATATCCTGCATCAACACTGCTGTAGAAAAGAACTCTACATAACAGTGGAAACAATTTGAATGACAGTGCCGGTGCTGGACAGAAAGAAGATAAAAAAAATGTTACCTTATAATTGAAGTGGGAAGTCACAACTCAGCTCAGAGAGCAACAAAACTTTTAAAAGCATGCCCATACAAAGTCAGAGCCACAGAACAACTCTTTCCTGTAGAGTGGGAAGCAAGATGCCAGTATTGTAAATGAAAATGTAAGTAGCCAGAGTAACAAATACTCGTGTTCTGAAAATTCCTGTGCCGATCATGATTTAACACTACATAACCTGAAGGTCAAGATCTGGTATACTGGGAGCGCATGCAACATCATAAGGGCCCGTGTTGTTTGAAGAAACAAATTCCTACTGGTATGTTCTGCTAAATCTGACATCATTCTTCAGGCAGTTATGGCCTTCCAGATCTCCAGGTTTGAATTACTGTTTGTGGGGGTGCCAAAGGACAGAGTTTATTTGAAAAATTCACATTCAGTTCTAAGAACTGAAGATAGTATTTGAAGAGAAACTGCCAGCATTTGAAGACAAACTCCATTATGTGACCAGAAATATTTTCAGAAGGTGTGAGGCCTGTTTAGAAGCTGGAAGTTGGCACGTTGAGACATCTCCATGAAATAAGTTAAACTGAACTGCAGCTTTGCATTGTGCTAAAGCTGTAGTGCCAGCAGCTGTGCTGACAGCAAAGATCAGTATGATGCTCTGTATATAGCATTCATGGTAAAATGACTGCTGAATGATGAACCAGAAATCGGTTTTGGCCCAAATGAGGTAATAGCCCATACAGAATGTTACTGATACACCAGCCTACTTCATCCCTCTGGTTTACCAAAAACTAAATGATTATTGTGCTTTACATAATGGATATGCATATCACATTACATATGAACAGCCTCCACCATATCTGGCGGTGTCTAGGTACAGTTGAATTCCTTTAATCCAGCACCCACGGGACAGTACTGGTGCCAGTTTATAAAATATTCTGAATTATCAGACAGTACCTATCCCGACCTAAGATCTTACAGGTAATATTTTGTTACTGTCAGAGAATGTGCACTTGTCACTTGTTTCCAGTCCATCATAAAAAGACAGCTTTCTCAATTATCATGGGCCCAGTCACAGGTTTTCCTTCAGAATGAATTGCTTATAAGGTAAGGTCGGGTAAGAGCACACATCGCCTGTGAGTATGCAGTGCACTTTTTAGGCAGTTGGTAGCACCAAGCAGGACACAGAAGTCAGTTGTGCGCAGGTGGCAAGACCTTGTGGTCGTTACCTGTACAGACACTGCAAATTCTCCTGAGTTTTACAGGTAAAAATAAGTTTCTGTGCTTCAATATATTTTTTATATTCTACTAAATACCTTCAGCACTACTGTTGATACTGTGTACTTAATACCCATTAGTAATATCCTGAAAGAAAACTCACATTATACGTATTGTTGTGTGGTATAAAGGAACACCTGTAGCAGGGCAGCCTGAGTTCAAATCCAAGGACTGCCATCCCCAGATGAAAGGTGTGGTGTTGCATATATTATGGGGACCTAAGCCTGCATTCCTCCATAAACTTTCTGGTGTGAGGGTACTCAGCTTACTACACAAACAAAAGGCATACCACAAGACCCAGAGCAGGTACTCAAGGTAACAGGACTTAGCTTAGCACCATGCAGGCAACCTGTGGTATGCGGCGAACACTTGGTATTTGGATCTCAACAAGTAAAGACAAACATTGTTGGTTTGGAGTTAGACATGATAAAAATTGAGCATGAGAAAACTCCCTGTGTGGAGCTCACCTCTACCCTGAGCTGACAGTCAGTGCCTCGCTTGCAGCCATAACCACACAACATGTGTAAACTACTGGCGCCAAACCTAAGTTAAAATTCAGTGGTTAGTGAACGGATGTGTGGTTACACATCGTATCAAGGAAGTGCTTCTGTCTACTGGTGGTCATAATAATTAAATGTACAGAAGATAAGAGGATGCAAGAAGGAGGAGGCCAAGAGTATGCGTGTACTCTTGATCATCCACATAATTATCCCATTCCTCTCTTCTGTTTTCTTAAATTTTTAACAAACTATCTGTTTGTGACACAATACAGGACAAGAGAATGGAAAAATATATAAGAAAACCGGAGAAAAAGCTAGTATTTATGGAGGAAGTGAAGAGGAGAGTACCCAGTGTTGAAAGTCAGCAACAGGTTGCAAAGTCTCTTGGAACTAATGAATGCACTCAGAAAATGACTTAAAGCCATAAGTACTAGCAAAAAGCCTGTTTTATTCATGCAATTCTGAGGGCACATGAAGTGACAGAATATGACATTTGATTTCCAGCCGACTATAAATTTAATGTGTCATAATTCATATTCTTACAGTTAAAGTGTGCCACATAAATGCCTGCACTCAATATAGCTAATGACATTTTGTAGTTAATGACACTGCCATATTTAATTTTTACAGTGTCCTTTGAAGTATGTTCTGCTTTCAGTGTACAATTTCCACTTCACTTGGAAGATTCAGGAAGTCTTTGCTGTCAAAATGGAGAAAGAACTTGCAGAACACTGCCAGGATATGGACACAAGATTTTATGGTTTAGGAAACAGTTTATCCAGATAGGTTTTGTATTTGCTGATTTAAATGGCCTCAGTCACAGTTCAATAAAGGAAAGAAACTTGCTGGGAAAGACTGGTAAAAGACTTTTGCAAAACATATGGATAGCTCTTCACTCTCCAGAACAGTGCACATGGGCAGAATCACTGGATTTAATAGAATACAGTTCCAGAAGTTTTTTCAGAATTTAAGAAATTGCTAAAGAGAAACAAATTGGACCACACAGAAAATTTTGTATTGCTGAAACTGGATTGTCAACTGTGCCATATAAGTTGCAAAAGTAATATCTTCAAAGGGTAAGAAGTAAGCCTACTGAAGATGACCCAGTACTGCTGATTTTGGACAATCATGTCTTGCACTGCACACTACCTGCTGTTCTTTGCTGCAGAGAACATTTAATTGCCTTTCTTTCCAAAACACCACAGGCCAGCTACAGGCTTCAGCCACTTGATATGGTGATCTGCACTCTTTTGGGATTTTATGCAGTGTAGAATGGTACCATTGTATGCTGCGTAAAATTCCAAAAGTGCACAGATCTTATTTACACCATGGTGGAAGCCTGAAATAATTTGATAAGGCCTTCTTTGGGCCTGTGACGACAACTTATGCCACAGAGGTTGACAAATGTACGGCTGATAATCCAGGAAAATCACTGTCTCAGATACATGTTGCTAGTTTGTTTCGGTCAGCATATTCCAGAACAGCCACAGTTGAGAAAGCTGAGCACGGTTTCCACCCAACTGGAAGTCACCCATTCAACCCAGACATTTTTTCTGACGAAGACTTCGCACCATCATGGGTACCTGGGATATCTGAAGAACCTGGAAATCCAACGACATAGGAAGGGAATATTCACGCCATTTCCATCAGTGAGGATGGGCCAGTTCCATCATCATCTGCTCCATCAAATGCTACTGGCAGCTCTGTTCCTATTCCAGATAAGCCTACCACTGAACAACATTGTTAGTTTATATTTAAAGTCTGACACATGTACAATTTAATCACACTATTTGTGCACTTTCACCATCCTACATATTTCGAACCCCTAACCTGGGTTCATCTTCAGGGACACATTATCTAAAATCGCACACTAGTTAAACCAACTGGCACAATTATTTACATGGGTTCTTTACAATTGTTCAGATACACTGTTTAAAACAAATAAAAGTTAAAAAGTTAAAAATTGTGGTTGTTGGTTGTTAAAAATTGTATTACATACATACATACATACATATATACATTCCATGGATCCATAATTTTGTCACAAGACAAGAGGATGTGGAATAAGTCATAACATACAAAATCATACAAAACTGTACATTGCAAAATGCTTTAAACATTCTATGTGCAGTCTTAGATGTCAGTATTATAGGTTAACAGTACTCATAAAAAATTCATCTACAGAGTAAAAGGAGTGTGCATTTAAGTATCTTCTTAGTGCTGCTTTAAGTTGTGCCTTTTCATTCTTAAGATTTTTTATATTACACGGTAAGCTATTGAAGATCCTGATACTAGAATAGAATGTACTTTTCTGAAAGCATGATAGGTTGGCAATTGGTCTATGAAGATGGTGCTTATTCCTTGTATTAATACTGTGTATTGATGAATTTGTTTGAAAGTTTTCTTGATTATCAACGAGGAAGTTCATTAATGAAAATATATATTGGCATGGAACAGGCAAAATCTCCAGTTTTTTTAAATAGACTTCTGCATGAAGTTCTAGGATGTGCACCAACCATAATTATGATGATTTTCTTTTGTAATGTAAATATCTTCCTGCTGTTGGATGAATTTTCCCAAAAAATTATTCCGTATTGTACAATAGAGTGAAAATATGCGAAATAAATTGACTTGAGAGTGTTAATGTTGCTGATGTGGAACATTGACCAAACTGCATAACACGCTCCACTTAATTTAGGTATCATTTGATCAATATGACCTTTCCAATTTAGGTGGTTATCAAAATGTAAGCCAAGAAATTTTGAATTTAGTTTTTCTTCTATGTATATATCTTTATAACCAATAGTCAATGAACATTGTGGTGAATTATTTGTAACAAATTTCATTATATTTGTTTTCTCTATATTTAGGACTAGCTTGTTTGCTGAGAACCATTCAATCATACTGGAGAGAACTGAGTTTGATTAAAGTTGAACATCTATGCTGTTTTGATACCCAACAGGCAACTTACTCCGATAAACAGGGTATCAAAACAGCATAGATTGTTCAACTTTAATACAATTTTTAACAACCAATAACCACAATTTTTAACTTTTTAACTTTTATTTGTTTTAAACAGTGTATCTGAACAATTGTAAAGAACTCATGTAAATAATTGTGCCAGTTGGTTTAACTAGTGTGCGATTTTAGATAATGTGTCCCTGAAGATGAACCCACGTTAGGGGTTCGAAACATGTAGGACGGTGAAAGTGCACAAATAGTGTGATTAAATTGTACATGTGTCGGACTTTAAATATAAAGTTAAAATGTACGGAATGAATAATATTAAACATTGTTAGTGTAGTCCAAATTCATCCATTACCAAAAGCTGACAGAACAGTACAATGAAGAAATACAGCAACAACATCAGAAATATTGTCAGGTTCACCTTACAAGAATGTGCTGCAGGGAAAGGAAAACAGAGTGATGGATGAAAAGAAACAAGCAAAAGCAGCAACGAATATTCTAAAAGTGCAAAGAAAAGAAGATTTTCAAAGCCATCAACATCACAAAAGTCATCCTTGTTAACAACGATGAAACTCACATCTCAAAACACAACACAATCAACTGCCCTGGCTGCAGCAATGTATATGAAGAGCCTATTATCGAGGACTGGATCAAGTGTGGTAAGTGCTCAGAGCGGTGGCACGAAGCCTCTATGAGTTACGAAGGAACTGGTACTTATATCTGTGATAATGGCTAGTGTGCATATGCTTACACAACACAGTGTGTACTCTTACCAGCCAGGATGTACAAGAGTACACATCGTACACTTTATCGTTTCAGCGGCTCTGTAAAATTGTCAAAATATTTTTGAGGTTTCTAACCTATTTAAATGTGTTCCCAAATAAATGAAGAATCATGTATTATATATAAAACGCTTCTTAAATTATAACAGCCTGTTGGTTAAATGAAACAAAAACATGAGTGTACTGTTACCCAACTTTCCCCTACAACACCTTGTCCAGTTATGCTTATTTTGGCTCTTTCAATGTATGTCACTTGAAAAGGTACTTCGCACTTTCACTCGATGCCACAAACAATTGTAAGTGGTCATTCCATTTCCTTGTGCCATGATTCAAAATCTTGATGTGTTTTCATCTGCATGTAAGGGAGGGGGGGATCCTACTCTGCTGGCCCCATTACAAAGAGTTATTACTGAAAGAGTGATACAGGCTGACTCTTCTAATGAGCCCAGAAGCTCAGGATTCTTCTACCACTTTCCACCTAAAGGGATAAGCATATCCAGTGTTTGAAATGCTGTGGTACCACATGCCCAAAATGGACCACATCCAAAACACCAGTCCAGCTTATCATGTTATGTTCTTCTGAATATGCTTTTCTTTTTTCTGTTCTTTTGGATATGCTGACTTTGCAATTCATTTCAAAGAACCTTACCATTGGAAACTTGAGGTTGCCATGGTCCTGATTACAAAGATTGCTATCTTCTGGGATGTGATGCCATGTAGTTTCACAGAAGTGTGCAGTCTTTTAAGAGGAAACCACTAAATCCATCACTATGGTGTTATAAAAGACATTATAAAACAGTGTCTCACACAGTGGACAAGTTCTCAGAATTACATCAGTAGTCACATTTAGCAACATGTCAAATCACATGTAACCTTACTGTCTGAAAGAAAAAGGTATTTCTTACACATATCATAAGTTTAGAGATGTTCGCCAGTATGAATGCGCTGATGCTGCTTGAGAGTATCACGCCGAGGAAAAGTTTCCTTACACACATCACATGAGTATGGACGTTCTCCAGTATGCACACGTACATGTTGCTTGAGATGATTGCGGTGATTGAAGACATTCTTACATATATCACATGAGTATGGGCGTTCTCCAGTATGCACACGTTGATGTTGTTTGAGATTACCAAGCACACTGAAAGTTTTCTTACATATATCACAGGAATACGGACGTTCTCCAGTATGCACAAGTTGGTGTTTCTTCAGTTGACCCCGCTGACCAAAGGATTTTTTACATAAATCGCATGAGTATGGGCGTTCTCCAGTATGCACACGTTGATGCTGCTTCAGATTATAAAGTGTACTGAAAGCTTTTGTACATATATCACATAAGTAAGGAAGTTCACCACTATGCACACGAAGATGTTGCTTGAGATTACTTTGCACACTAAAGGCCTTCTTACATATATGACATGAAAATGGACGTTGACCTGTATGCACAAGAAGATGGCACTTCAGACCACTATGCTGACTAAAGGCTTTCTCACACACATTACACTGATATGGACGTTCCCCAGTATGTACACGCTGATGCTGCTTGAGATTACCTCGCTCACTAAAGACTTTCTCACATACATCACATGAGTAATTACGTTTGTGAGTATTTAAAGTGTCGAACTCACTAAATGAATTTTCATCAATTTCAGAATACTCACTGTGGCTTTCACATTCTTGCAGGTCAACATAACTCTTATGTGGTTCACTAGTATGAGCAATCTGCATACCAGTATTACCTTCCAGTGCTTCACTTGCCTTCAAAGTCTGAAAAAAGGAAAAGATATGTTCAACAAAACTGGTGACTGACATACAGTCTAACTGGGATTTACATCTACACAATCTAAACGTTTACATTATATAACAGTAACACAGTACACTCACAGTTCTTTAATACTGATGGAAATTCACATATTTGTCATCAGATAACAAAAATATATATTTTGTCTCTGTGCAAGTCATGAAGGCAAATGGGAGTGTGAGGGTACACCTCTACTCATTCTTAATCTTGGCACAAGATTACAGTGAGAGGTCAGCTTCATGTTCCTGCTGCTTTAAACCAGGGTGAGAGCCCCTCACAGAATATGCAGCTCGGTGGGCACCAGAACCAGTCTGGAGACTTCAGAGCAGAGATTTCTCCTGCCCCTGTCACAGATTTAACCACAATCCCTCAGTGAACCAGCCTGTAACCTAGTCACCACATGGACTACGCTATCCCAATTCCTATATGGAATGCAGTCTCAAATATTTTTATTATCGTAAGTGAAAATGTAAAACTTTCAAGAAAAAAAAAAAATACACCACACAATCTGTTAAATATGCAGAACATGTTACTGCTGGATGAAAGTTTAATGCGTATAAATGTATAACATAAATGGACAGATTGGCTGAAAAAGCTGAGAATTTTTACATGCAAGAGCCTTTAACAGGTATTACAGGAACTTACAAACATGCTGAAGAAAATGTGACCTGTGTGTGCTTAAATGCCAGCATTCCAAGAGATAAGAAACATATATCGGTTATATTTAAATGAAGCAAAATTACACTGCAGTTTAGACAAGGAATTAATCTGGATCATAAAATTTTAATAACCCTAAATAAAATATGTATGTTTGCATATATACTGTGTGTGTATGTATATATAAGCAAACAGTTCAACATGCTAGAGATATTATGCACTCATGCATAACATGCATCTACCTCATTATCAGCCTTCTGAACTGGAATTGTTGTTAACACAGAATCTTTATCCTCTTTTACAATGATTTTCTCATGGTCACTGTCACAAGATGTGAGACAGGTCTCACTATCAGAACTAGGTTCTGATTTAATGAAATCCATAAGAATCTGCAAGATAAAGATAATGACAACATTGTCTAAAATAACTGCCTCACAAAAGTGTATCAAAATGCAGCTTACCTCAGTTTTGTCTCATTTAAAGGGAACAATGTAGACACAGGCAGACTATTATCATCTACATCAATGACACCTACGTCATTCAGTTACAAGCACTGTATGGCAGTGGTCGATATGCGATGCAAGCACAGGTAAACAGATATAAATGGATGAATGGATAATGAACAGGTAGACTGAGAGATACACATATATACAGAGACACAGACAGGGTACACAGGCTAACAGACAAAACATAGGTAAGTCAGTTTGTGGGTGGGTGGAGGTACAAACATAGAGAGGGGCCAATAAATGGATAAATGATTTTGATGTGACACGTTCTGTTGTGTTATCAATTATCAAATGTAACAGGCCTGCTATATCTTATACTGCATGTTGACTATGACTGTTTTTAAAATACATATGAAAACTGATAACATGACAGGGATGTGTTGCCTCAATTTCATTGGAGCTAGTCAAGCATACATTCTTCACTTTATGAACTTCAAAAAGGTCTGTTACATCTTGTATTATATGTTGTGTAAGATTGATTTTTAAAATACATTTGAAAATGGATAAATGGTTACACAGAGTGACAGACTGTGTTAGTTATAGTTAGCAGAATGTGGAACAAATCAAAATGTAGTAGGCATACATCAAATACAAATATATATGTATCTTGCTGCCCACCACATTGACATTCTGCTACAAAAGATACATGCAAAGTTGTCCCTTTGCTTAATTAAGCACAATGTCATGAAGGTATATGGAGGCATGGAGGTACAGATTAGTGAATTCTTACCCTGGTACTAGGAGACCAATGGTCAGCTTCATACTCAGGCCACTGTACACCTGGGAGAAGAGCCAGCCCCTCATACTCATTGAATATGATGCTGGACAGACTCCAGAGCTGGAGGGCATGCTTTAGAGAAGATAAAATACCTTGCTCCTGCCAGAAATCAAATGCCAATTCCTTTGTCATCCAGCCCACAGCCTAGTCACTATACCAAATGAGTCATCCCCAGCTCTTGATACTGTGCTGTAAACACTGTACTTCATATTTACTACCAGCCACATGCCCAGCCTTTGCCATGGCTAGGTTCAAATAACTTTCTGTGTACAGCCACAACAGGTAAGAATTCTACAACTGTTAAATAAATTAAAAACTGAGTTCCTTTAACTATCTGTTATTACCAAACTCATAATAAAATTTTCACAATGCTTCCTTATTCCCCCCCCCCCCCCCCCCCCCCCATTTTCATCTAAAATGAACATTTCATTTATCTCCTACTCTTGAACAACCAACAAACAGCTGTCCTAGTGCAAGACATGGACTTCACAGATCACGACAAAAATGTTCATTGTTTGCCCTCATAGTGTCACAAGATGCTGAATTATTTTAAATCTGAAAAGACAGTCTGATGATATTACATGAAAAGTAAAGTGAAGTAAATTTGTCCTTGTGCACACCATGAAGGGGACTCATTCCTAATCTCAGCACTAGATGGAGTCAGTTGTCAGCTTCACGCGCTAGCTGCTGCACCCACAGAGAAAGACCCCCAGTATCCAGTGAATAGGAAACAGAGTGGGTTCCAGAGACAGTCTGGGAGCTTTGGACAAGAGATAAATGCCTTGCTTCTGGAAGGGATGAAACCACAAATTTTCAGATGCCCAGCCCATAGCTAAATAATTATACTGACTATGCTATCCCAGCTCTCCATACATGATTAAAAGCCAACTTGATACAACAGTATAAAATATTTATGGAGCAGAATAGTAACTCACTTGGCCTTTGGTGTCAGGTAAAATATTTTGGTAATAGCTGGTTAAAGAAATAAGTACAATTTGTACAGCCATACACCACTGTGCAGTAAAGGGCACAAAATTACAAAAGAAGCAATTCTTACATATTAGGGGCTTAAAAATTGTTACCAAACAAATTGGCAGAGATAATTTACTGTTGCCTGTGCTTAGTAATGGACAATGGACTCACCTCATTTTCAGCCTTCATTAGCGGATATCTTATTAACAGAGGATCCTCATCCTCCTTTATGCCCATCAAATTATTTTCATTTACACAAGTTGTTGGACACAATTCTCCATCTGAATCAAATTCGGGTTTTATGAAGTCCATGTTGTGCTGTTAAACCACAATATTAATTTGAATCATCATAGTATAGTTTTACTTCCCTGCACTGTGATACATTCTGACTGTTAAACTTTTTGCAGTGATGAATTTGACATACACTATATCTTTCTTTGCACTACAGCAAAATTCCATTAATCTGACTCACACAGGACCACACAGGTGCTGAATTATCAAATATTCCAGATCATCAAATGGTACCTATGCTGACCTTTTATTGCTGCTCCTATATGTGGGCTGTACAACTGATCAGAAGAGTATTCTATTTGGGTATCTCCTTCACCTGCTACTTCAGGGTCATCAGGGTCCTCTTTTGTGTCTTCTTGAGTGTTCATAGCTGAAGAAGTTGATGGAGGAGGAGTGAAGGGGTCAGGAGGTACTACAGTGGTTGATGTACAAACACTCTTGGGGACCTTTTTGAACATGTCCCTTAGATCTGGCTGTTCCACTGACAAAACTTTTTTTCTGATAAAAAGCAAACTTCCAGTCTTGGAACTACTATCCTCAAGTGCCAGATCATCAGGATTTTCGATTTTCCAGATGTCGGATTAAAGGAATTTTGCTGTACTAATTCAGACCTGAATAAACAGCTGTGGAAAGTTGCATTGTTAAAAGGACACCCCCGGGCTCCAGACACTACTACATGGAAATTCTTAAACTTGATAGGATTGAAGTCTATGTTCTGTATCCATACCAATTAATAAATACGTAACGTACTTCAAAATCTAAAAATAATCTTCTGATGGGACAAGTGAATGGAAGTCAGTTAATTCCCGCTTGTAGCGCAGTACCTCAACCAAATGCGCCACAGCGTGTCCCCCCATAATCATGTAGCGAGGTATAAAAATAATGATAAAGTCGTCCCTGTGCACCACGCCGTCAGGACGTAGGGGAAAGTAGGGTTATGACTCCACGCACTATTAACCTCAGCACTAGATGGAGGCGAGTGGTTAGCTTCACGCCCCGAACTCTTTTAACTTTTGTAAATCACAACTACCCATTGGGCAGGAGACTGAGTGGGTCCCAGGTCCCATATGGACGCTGTACAGAAATCTCTTGGCCTAGCAGGGACTAGTCCGTAACCTAGTAACTTTCCTGTTACCTTCTCCTGTTCTCTATGCTGACAATCGTAACAAACTTCAAATGCGAGAAGTGCTGAAGATACATAGAAACGCACACACTATACTTGCAGTTTTAAAGATACGTAGGAATGCACACATTATACTTGCATTACCACTGTCATGAAAATATACTGCTTTCGATAATTATTAATAGCACATGTAGCTCGTAGTGAATGCAGCTTTGTAAAATTTTACGTCTGTGACGAATTACACGAGAAACTCTATTCTGTACTCGAATTCAATGTTTCTACTGTCCGTATACACACACATACATACTAATGCATGTCAGGAACTCAAAAAAAAATTCCATAAACCGACTATCCTGCTGTACATACCAACCACACTGCCTCCACTATACATTTTAACCGTCGTGAGAACCTTAGGCCATAGATCTTCTACCGTACAAAGATATTCCGAAGGCAAAGAGTTTAGTTCCCCGATTGCTATACAATTTTGGTGACCGCCTCTCCGATTGTGACAACTAAGCGCTGCTGACTAAATTTTGTATCCTGTATCAGACGTACTCACAAGCATTATTCATTTCAAAATCACTGCTTAGCATAATATTTGACGCGAAATATGTGGTAACATGTAACCATTTTTATCTTGTTCTTGACTACTTTACTTGATTACTTGAAACATTCTTTAACGCCGGATTTAAATCCCCCAGCGCAACGGCAGCCTGCCCAGGTTTTTAAATGTGGAATTCAATTCTTACGCTTACTCTTAAAAAAAATCATATCTCATACACTTTTCCTTCAAATTTCAGGAAATAAAATTTCGCAGTGTGTTTATGAATTGATAAATTCGGGAAAAAATTTTCACACGTTTTTATAATAAATTTAGGCCTGTGAATTGCATGCATTATATAAAATTGAGTGTAAAAATTTTATTACTCACATAATTCTGGCTGCTACAGACGATCCGTGTCACCTTGGATCACTATTCTATCACAATACAAAATTTTGGTGTTTTACAAGTTAATTTTAGTGTGACAGTCCGCGACAAGGCACCACGCACAGGCCGACATTACATTTCGCGCACATGTACGTTGTTCCCTTTCTCATGCAGCGCGCTGAGCAAACACGACAGCGTATTTTGTTGGATTTTGCTGGCCAGTGTTGGCGGCCGTCGAGTCTTATTACGTTTGTTGCAGCCGCACTTGGCCTTCCAACCAAACTGGGGGTGGGGCGATCTTGGCTTTTTCCAGCTTCTTCAATCAAATTCCTCACCAGGAGAAGTCTGAAATCTCGGTCGGTATATTTAGCCCAACGTGAAGATAACAGAATCCAACTGTTGAGTACTGTTAGATCCAGAAGGTGGAAAAACAGTTTCATGGTCCACTTGAAATTACGTCGACTCATCGAATAGCTATTGGCCATACGATCAGAATTGTCGACGTAACCCATGTGCCAGTTATACCGTGCCACGATGTGAGGCTTCACAGGGCGGTTGTTGTCGTCACAAAAAATTTCCTTTTGCCGGTGGCGGGTCCATGTTAGCATGCAAACGTCTCGTCTGTCCTTCCAAACTAACGCTCTCAAATTTCCACTGGTCCTCACCCTTACGTCGCCCCTTTTCAGTTTCAGTTCTTTCGGTCCAAAGTCAGGGGGCATATCTTTTCTGTTGGCCGTACTGTCCCGCATGAATTTATTTTACGTCTCTCTAAGTCGTCAAAAAGTCTCGGTGATGAAAAAAATTGTCCATAAATAGTTTTTGTCCCAAACCTTCAACTCTGCAAGTCAAATGTCTTACAGTTACTTGTGTTGCAGTCATGTCATCAGTGTCAGAGCGTGAGTCTTTACCCAAGTGCACTCTCATGTCATATATATATACCCCGATTCGTCACACAGTTTGTAAATTTTGATGCCGAAACGTTTCCTTTTCTTGGGAATATACTGTTTGAAGAAGACTTTGCCCTTGAATTTTACAATTACCTCGTCCACTGCCAAATGCTCGGAGGGGATATAGAATTTAGCATAGGCCTGGTTCAATGTGTCAGAGACCGTTCTTAGTTTCCATAGTCGGTCATATCCCTCACCTTGGTCGGGTCTCTGTGAATTGTCTGCAAAATGCAAAAAACGCAGTATGTGTAAAAATCTGTCTCGTATCATGGTTTCACTGTAAAACGGAGTGTGAAACGGTGTAAGTCTAGACCAGTAGTCACGTAGTGTCTTTCAAGTCGTGTCCCATCTGCAGAGCTAAGGCAGTGAAAGTCATCATGTCCGGCAACGTAATGTCAGGCCGTCGGCGGCTAGGTCCGGCTTGTCTGTCCAAGTGTTGCTGGTAGTATAAGTTTGTCTGTTCCACCAGCAGCTGAAAAATTTGTGTGGAAAAGAGCATCAACACAGACAGTGGAGAGCTGTCTTTGTTGATGTGTGGAGCCTCACTGTTTTTCACGCCTGTTGCTGGACCGGCAAAAGGATGGATATTGGTGTTCCTTCCTTGAGGCGGTCCCCAGGTTGGTAATTCTCCGCCACTTATTGCAGCCTGTGGCTCGTCTTCTTGTGCCGAGGCTTGTAGTTGTTCGTCTTCTTCATCTTTCGATTCAAAAAATTACTCTTCTGCATCACTAGCCTCAGCACCTGATTCCGAGTCTGTGTCAGCAACCAGAATTTTACTGATGGCTTGCTTATCCAGTCTGATTTTCATCGTAGCCATCATGAAACCACTATCGCACTGGTCTAGGTCACAATGACTGTTGTGTGACAGAAGACAGCTACAGAAACCCAAGGAAGTATTGCTACTGGTATGGTGAGAGCAAAACAGATCTAAAGCCACAATGTCAATGTTGGATAAACTTCCTGCTATTCAAGGGTGCCCACGACGTTTTTATTATATTTGACTGCAGTGTGTTGCACAGTACTGCCCCACAACGCATAAAGAGTGTCGTAGAACTACAAGAGACACGTCTGTGAGCCCTCTGTAGCTGTAAACATGGATTTTTGCGGATATCTCTAGTTTAATGACATTCGAGTTCCATCCAGTGACAAGAAGTGGATGCTGGACTCCAGTACTCCCATACTCCTCTCTCAGTAATGGTACGTTGCATTCAGTTTGAACCAGTTTGTATAAATCACAATTTGATGTTCATGTAAAGGTTGTAATTATGCACATTTCCCCTGTTCAACACAAAAAAGATGGGCAGATTTGGCAGAATGGTAACTCATGACCTGTATTGAGGAGGTACCTCGTTGAAACGTAAGCCAGACAACCAGCTGTATCACAAATGGGTAACTATCTTTACTCATGGACATGTGGGGATACAGTGTTTTGAAGCGAGATGGGTCGAGGAACTCACAAGAAACGTCTGTGTTTAAAGTAATTTTTAATACGTATCTCATATTTACATTAATCACATACATTTTACAGACATACCAAAGTACAGAGAAATAAATTCATTAGTAACTCATTCATTATCATAAAATGTGCGTAATGTACTCAAGGTTACCTCAGTTCTCCCATGGGATCAATTTTAACTTTTTGAACCCAGATGTTGGCAAATAAAAGAGAAAACATGAACACTACGGACCCCAGTATTTTCATCTGCATATGTACGTCTCTCTCCCCTATTTTTTTTTTCTTTCTTTCTTCTTCTTCTTCTTCTTCTCCTGTATGAGAACGTATAAACTGAAAAATGGAAACTTCCTGCCCATGGATCATAGTTTGCACACCCCTGAGCTATGCTTGTGTGTGCTTCATGGTTTTCTTCAGCTGTTCATGTGAGCAGTGGGATAGTACCTTCAAATGACTTCACTTGTTTCTATATTCCTTTCAAATCACAATTTTTATTATCATACATGATCGTTGATATGCTGTCATTACACAAAATCATCGGAGTAACCTGCATAATTTAAACACATGTAAGCATACGTGTTTGTATCTACGTTTTAAACTGCAAAAAGCAACTATTGGCTTCGTCCTGTCTGTCCGTCCATCCGCATAGAACAACTCAGCTCCCACCGGACAGATTTCACAAAATTTGATATTTAAGTATTTTTCGAAAATTGCAAGTTGCATTAAAATCTGACAAGAATAACAAGTACTTAATATGAAGACCTTTTTACATTTATGATAGTATCTCACTGAATTCTTCTTAGAATGAGAAATGTTTCAGACAAAAGTTGTACAGAAAATCAAAACACACATTATATGCTCAATAACTTTTTTTCCGAAAGTCGGCCAGACAGGGCAGAGATGACAATATAATATGTCGCATGCACTTTGCATGCTGGATAACTTAGGCTACAAACACACACTCAGAATATGTAATACGTATTGCTTTTCTATGGCAACAATGGTTTCATTAACACGCCTCGTTACATTTTTACGTACATTGCCGGTCTTGTTTGTGATGAGCAGGTGTGGCTGTCTCCTTAAATACTTCTCCCTACTTACAGTTTTGGGCAACACCAACTTTCCTGACTGTGAGTTTGCATGGTTTTCCTAAACCACCCCTGGCAATTCTGTAAGTATACTGTACATAACACTACATGGCTGCAGAAGAATAATAAGAGGAACAAACTTTGTTAGTATTCTCTATTTTACTACGTTGATGTATATTGTTGTATTATTTATATATGAATTATGCATCAGTGTCACAACTTCTGCATGATTTTGAATGTTTCCAGTTTCCCTTATCTGTGCCAATATGATAGCTCAGTCTGTCTCATGATTAGGCTGTGGGCTGGATGACCAACAAATCATGGTTTGATTTCCAGCAGAGTCAGAGGATTTATGTCTTCTCCAAAGCATCCAGACTGGCTCTGGGATCCACCCAGCCCCCTTTTCAGTGGGTTCTGAGAACTCTTTAATAAGGGAATAAGGTGACCAGGGTGTGAAGATGATGGCGCTTCCATCTAGTGCCAAGGTTAAGTGTGACTGTTGTGATACCTGTTGTGATACTGTTGTGAAAAGGTTTAGAGAATCAAAATACATATGTTTCATTCCAATAAGTGTGACAGAATGGGAGACAAGTTATAGCTACCATACATTACACTTTAATACAGAAAAGAGAACATGAAACTCTCCTAAGAGTATGTACAGGTAAACGTAAAGTTATTGCTGGACTTAAGCATCATGAAAATGTGTTTGGGTCCATTAATAAAAAGTCATTCAGAAATAATTCGAGACTGTTGGCACAACTGTACGTTACCTGGCAAACAGGCAGCTCCCATCTTGCACACACAGACTTTGTTAGTAGAACAGTTACACAAAAGGTGGCATCAGCACTCATCAGCAGTGTCCCACACCAAATTAATTTCTGGGTTCAGACACATGCATCGGTGGACATGTTATGGACGACAATTATCATGGCCAACATTGAGGAGTGAATGGTTTTACAGCAGAAAGGTATATCAATTCTAACATTCACTGTTGACCTAGGATAATCTGTAGCAAAGCAGCACCTGGCCGCAGCACCGTCTTCTTAGGTGCGGTGGACTTCACCAGCTGAAACAGAAGTGTGAACAATGGTGCATTGTGCCTCCAAGATGATCATGTGGGAGAGGTGCAACTTCTGGTGAAGTGCAGCATGAAACAGGCGTGCATCATGAAACAATTCATGCAGTCATCTGTGTGGACCCAAGGACGAAAATAAGTGTGTAGACTGAGTATCATGGTGATAGTGGAGTGGCTTGACCAGGGGACAGCAGTGACCAGTGTAGTTTGTTGTGGAGTGGCTTGAGCAGGGGACAGCAGTGACTAGTGTAATTTGTTGTGGAATGGCTTGACCAGAGGACAGCAGTGACCAGTGTAGTCTGTTACAGCATCCTCATCCATCTTCATTGGAAAATACGAGGGTTATCCAGAAAGTAAAGATACAAAAGCAATAAAATTTTTTAAAAATATTAACAAAATCAAGTGAAAAAACTCTTAACACATACCTTTAGCTATTTCTCAACATAGTCACCACCTTTGTCAAGGCATTTGTTTAGCCTGGGTATGAGTTTTTGTATTCTGATGTCATAGAACTCCGCTGCCTGTGCGCGCAACCACGTAGTGACTTCGCTTTTCACCTCTTCATCTTCGTGAAACTTCTGGCCGGCCAGATGGTTCTTTAAATGCAAAAACAAATGGAAATCGCTGGGAGCGAGGTCTGGGCTGTGAGCGGGATGGTCTGCGGTGATTTCCCTTCCCCTCCCACCCATGTTGTATCTTTACTTTCTGGATAACCCTTGTATAGCAATGGTGCGAAGGTAAATGGATACAGAAAGTGCTGGCGATGCAAGATAACACCGTGTCCCACACCAGCCTTCAAACAACACAGACCTTGGCATTCTTCATGATCATTGTCCTACATTACCATATTCACCAGACTTCGCCCCATCTGATTATTCTGTATGCCAATTGCCAAACAAGAACTTGCAGGACAATATATTTGAGTCAGTGCACATTATCCCAACATTGGTTTGCTGCATCCATCAGAAAGGGACCAGTAAGATGGCAACAGTGCATTGACCTAAGCAGCGATTAAGTAGTATGCTGAAGTGTGGATGTGCAATTATCATCGTCTCTCAGTCTATATTCCAGGTGACATTCGTATTTAACGTGAATTAGACACGACTACTGTATTAGAAAGGTCAGCTATCAGTGACATTCTTCAACAAAGCAGACAGTATTTTATACTCTCCTACACACGGCGCACCACAACACGTTACAGGGACTAGATCCTTCTTGGATTGAAGAATCCACAAATAGGTCTTTATATGCACATAACTATCTACATACATCATAAATGATATATTAAATAACTTTTAACTACAGATATATCACTCATATAATATTTATACTTTTGTATCTATAGCTGCTATTCATGATGTTCTAACTTTATACTTGTATAAATTCCTCTGTGTCACAGTCTTCCTGAAGATGGCGAACATTCTCCAAAACACGTACGAGAGCTTATATGTAAAGATTATTTTTAACGTCTTTTACATACTGTACATGCATTTGGTGGTATAATATCAATTAGAATCTTAATGCATGGAATGAGTAATATCAAAATAGTTTTACAGATTTCAAAAAGGGACAAAAAAATCTCTGAACGACTCTTCTACCATCACTACAGACATGTAACAAGTGTTTTATTTTCTCTGTTATGAAGAGATTAGTTCTGGTGACAAGGAATATCAAGCTGTCCTATCAAGTGTGATCAAAATATGGAAACAAGAAGTGCTGGGGAAAACCTAGTAATGTATTTTCCTTCAAATGCTTTCACCTATACAGTGAGGCTAGCAAGTATAATAAATTAACAATTATACAACTGAATGATCCATTTATATGCATAATTTCCAGTAGTACTGACACCAGTTATGTTCTGTTTGTTGAATAATAACCAGAGTGCCACAGCATTCACAGAATGCAGAAGAAACTGGAAATAACGTGTTGACAGGATTCCTAAAAATATTTGAAAATTATTTATCAAACTAAAGCAAAAAGAACTCTGGAAAGACCTCTCAAATCATGGAAGGATTAACATCCACACACCCAATACCGGAATACATGATTCTGCACAAAGAATTGTTAAGTAATTTATGATTATTTCTGTACATTGTGTCATCAAAACAGCCACAAACATTCACTATCACCATCAAACCTAGAACTAAGTGCAGATTTTGCATAGGCATAATGTTTTAAGTATAAAAATATTATATTGATAAAATTTTATTTTAAAGGTCTAGTACCACACAAAATTGAAGTAACCTAAACCAGCGGTACTGTGTTGCTCCCACGTCAGAATGTCATGCACCCATTTTATTTGTATAATTTATGGTAGGCTATTAAAAAAGAATGACATGTGCCTACGAAATTCCCAGAATGATTTTATCATGCAGCTTATTATATTACAACAGACTTAAACGAAGTCAAAATCATGTCCTTGCATGTTTTGACTTGAAATTGCAACACTAGCATCCTTTGTGTTAAATCCATGGCAGAAATAAGAGGTGTGTGTATGAATATCTCAAAAAAACGGTTACCAAAACTTACAGCTAAGAATTACCATTAAAGCATATGGCACAGAAGTAATAAGGAATCAAGTGTTTTAGAGTGGCATAGGCCTGAAGAGGATCAAGAGAATGTGGAAGTGGTCCTCCAAAAATGCACAGATCTGATGAAAATGTCATAAAAATGTTCAGACAAAGCAAAACAGTCAATGAGGCTTATTATGTGGAAATTTTATGGCAAAAAAAAACCTGTTGGTCTGGAACAACCCCCTTTCCCCCTTATTCATCAGATATGACTCCCAATGACTTTGGTTGTTTCCAAAATTAAAGTACACCTTCAAGGAATGAAGATTTCAGGACATAAAACACATTCACAAAAATGCAACGGCAGCCCCTGAAGGTTACTCTGAAAGAGAAGTTCCATAAATGTTTCCAGCATTGCTGGGCTGAATGCATAGCTGCTCAGGGGTAATACCTTGAAGGTGACCCTTCCTAATAAGCTGTAAGTATAGAGGAATGTTTGCAACAAAATCATTCTGGGAGATTAATAGTCACACCTCATACAAAGTTGTGGTAGTATTTTGAGACTTTAAATTCATACTGTATCACAAAAATTAAAAAAATTGCTTATGAAGTTACTTCAGAACAGCCACAGATTTGGCAGCATAAGCTAGATTGTCTTGAAAGAACTCATAAACATGCAGCAGACAGGAAGAAGAGGCAACAGAAGGAAAAGTGGAATTTACAAACAGCCAATGAAAGAATGTGGGAAATGATTAAAGAATTAAGAAGCAAAGGTACACATGGTAAGCAGCACTAGATAATTAAAAAGAAATATATTCTTATACAAAGGATTGTGGGGACATCAATGGGCCCACATTGTTTGGTTCATATACAATGTAAAGAGACACATTTTTAATGACACTGACAAAATTAAAAATCCACGCATCCGAAGTTCACCGACAGTGAGTTTTGATGACTGACAAAAATACATTTTATTACATTTCTTCATTGTTCTATTACTGCATTCTGGTCTCTGTGGTAGTATCAGCTGTTACAAAAATTCAGGTACCAAGAGACTTAAGAGCTGTATTGACAAGTTTGTTAATGTACTCTGCTCTATTCAAGGCTCCACTGATACACTCCTGTAACTGTGATTCTGTCAGGGGACTCCCTCCTGGCTTGTGGACAGAAACACAACATATCTCCTTGAACAACAACAGTCACAACTCCACTTGATAAGCTTTCTTCTTCATTTGTTGGATCAGGTAAAAGAATTTCACTGAAAAAAACAAAGTAATTAGGACTACATAATTATGAAAATAAAACTCCCTGTTAACTAGAAGGATTCTGCACTAAGAAAATGTTAAAAACTTAATGATTTCCTAGAGACAAAATTGTAAATAGAATCCTCATACCTTCACTCGTATCATATACATATAAATTGTTGAACACCATCTAGAAGTTCAAAACCAGTAACAAAACCCAACTACTGAACACTGCTTTTTGTGGGTCATTTTATGATGATGTCATCAACAAAAATGATATAGCGTCAAACTGTAGGATTATTGATGAAGTGGGAAGGATCTGGAAGTGGTCGTGGCCTAGGCAAAGTGCTATCTTTGAATCCGCATGTAGTCACTGTGGAAAAGACAAAAAAAACCTCACGCATTATATCTGATGACCTGACCAAGGTTCTAACCTGGCACCTTCTAAATATGAGTCTAGGCATCAGTATTATACCACTCCATTCAGGTTTGATTCCGAATGGGGTCACTGGGATTTTTCATTGACATAATCCTTCCGGCCACACTAGGGCCCTGGGGTCGACTCAACCTCTAACAGAAATGAGTATGTGGGATATCTCCTAAGGGGTAAAGGCAGCCAGTGCATAGGGCTCACAACCTTGCCACCTTCATGTGCTGATTAGAAATTCTGGGACCTCAACCTTCTGGATACCAAAGGGCCTGTCCAGGACTGTATAGAGATAGCTTTTATTCAGTACTAAACTTCAACACTTCCACCCACCAGCCTGTTTCCCAGAAGTCCATTTTAATACTCATCCTCCACTTCTTTCTTGATCTTGCAAGTGGCAGCTTTCCAAGAGTGATTTCTCATAAAACTTGTAATACATTTTGTACTATGTCTGTCATAAATTTGATGTATTGTTTAATTATGTATTTGCTTTTTAGGAATGTTCACATCCCTGGAGAGTGCCTAATCAAACTGCACTGCCCATCTGTATACATGTAATAACTCTAGCATCACTGAAGATTTTAATGAAATTCGCTGTTAAGAATTTTACAAGAAAAAAAATGGTAATTTCAGTTTTAATTTAGTTCATACAATTTTAAAACCACTTTATGCCAACACATACATACATCTCTTCACATGTAAGAATTCATGTCCATGCTCTGCACAAAAGCACAATTCCCATAATTCGATTGTAGCACTGTTGCTTGGATGTCAGGACAGGAAGAACTACCTGGAGCACCAGACTTCCATTTCTGGCACACAAGCTATTGGGAATCATTGAAAAATGATGGTGAAAATGAGGTAAGAGATGATATTTAATTATTGAACAAAAAAATAGGACACAGGGGTCTGTTGTACATAACAATAAATCTGTAACTGGCTTACCAGAATATGTTACACATTCTATTTGTTTACAATTCAAAAGATACAAATTCTAATTGTGGAGGAGCAAATACGCCATAATTTCCTAACTTGTTATAGTATCAGGCCTACAAACAATTGAGAAGAAAGTGTAAAATAAGTGAACTCTAAAGCAATGCATCAGTTTATAAAGTTCCCCAAAAACAATTTTCTGTGTGAGAAACTTGTCATAGAATAAAATATTTAACATGTTTTGTCTGACATATTTCTCATTTCCATGACAAATATGAAATTCAAATAGGTATTACTGGCCACACAGGAAATGTAAAGCTCTGTATCTTCACAGAATTTTGTTTTATGCACATGCAAACCAGTATACTGAACTACTTACTCATCAAAAATGCCATAAGTTGTGGCGACAGGTGTGTTATACACTTGAAGTTTATTTCTCTTCTCAGTAGAGACAACAGTGGCTTCTTTTTTGACATCATACGAAACATGAGGTAATTTAACTGATAAGTAAAGCAAGTATATTAGTACATGTGTCATAACTTCACACATAGGCTGAGAATGTTTGAGAATAGTATGCTGGGCAAGATACGTGGGCCTAAGAGAGAGGAAGTAACAGGAGGCTGGAGAAAACTGCATAAATGAATTTCAAGGTATTCACCCCTCACCAAATATTATCAGGGTGATCATATGGAGGAGGGTGGCACATGTGGGAGAGAGAGAAATATACAGACAGTTTTGGTGAGGAAACCTGAAACAATGCATTTGGTAAACCTATGCACAGATGGAATGATAACAGTCAAAAGGATCTTAAAGAGGACAGGGAGGAGGACATGGATTGGATTCATCTGGCACAGGACACAGACAAGTGGCAGACTCTTGTGGACAAAGTGATGGACCTTCAGGTGCCATAAAATGAGAGGAATTTCTTGACTAGATGAGGAACTGTTAGCTTCTCAAGCTGGATTTCTGCTTACTTAGTTAGTTAGTTAGTTAGACAGTCAGTCACTCTCAGTTACACAGTTAGTTACTCAGTTATTTAGTTGGTTGGTTGGTCAGTCAGTTGGTTAATTAGTTAGTTAGTCCGTCAGTCAGTCAGTTACTCTCGGTTGCACAGTTAGTTAATTACTCAATGAGTTAGTTATTTAGTTGGTTCATTAGTTGTTTGTTCAGTCGATTGGTCGGTCAGTCAGTCAGTTCTACAGTCTAGGAATGCTCCAGCATTTCATCACCATCACTGATAATGTGCACAGGTAAGTGGCAGTTTAAGACTACTTTATCTCACAAATGAAACTCACTTCAATATACAATAACAATTGTTCTGTATACACTAC
The DNA here is from genome assembly GCA_021186555.1 of Reticulitermes speratus. Lineage (NCBI taxonomy): Eukaryota > Metazoa > Arthropoda > Insecta > Blattodea > Rhinotermitidae > Reticulitermes > Reticulitermes speratus. The sequence continues at coordinate 28,603,231 of JAJKFL010000003.1, read as the reverse complement.
CAATATCAGAGCACAAGATGAAGCTGAAATATTCTTTACACCTGCAAAACTGTCCTATACTTTAATGGCTATAATGGTTGAAAGTGTACTAAAAAGCAGACGTTAACGTGGAACAAAGTCCATGGATCCAAGTGCTCTCTGAATAATGTCTGAGGCATGCAGAAAGTATTTCTCTCCTTAATAAAGCATAATTACAAAACTAAATCCATGTTGCTGAAGGCACCAACAGTAAAGGTTCATCCAGTTTTTCAAAATGGTTTTTTACAACGAGAGTTGCAAAAATGTTTCTATTAGCTTCATCATGTCTCATCTGTCTCTATATTTATGTGTAACAACTGGTAAACAACAAATTATCATTAAATTTGTATTGGGAAGTTCTACTAAAATTTGTCAAAACATTTCAGTTTGGGTTAAAACCATATGACATTAACAGACACTTTATGTGAAGATCTACATCCTTGTGGCCGCACCTGAAGCGTAACTCACATCTAACTCACAAAGTACCAAGCCGAGCAAAACATTTTTTGAATAAATGTTACGTACAGAAAAATAAATTACACGCTACGTTTAATGCACCTTTACAGACAATTAAAAGAGATTTTTATGTTCTGTCATCACATAATTCAAGCACCAATGGACTGATTTTGATCAAAATTTATACTGGATCAGATCCTTGTCATTTGTTCCACTTGTTTTATGCTATTAATATGACAGCATCAAAAGACACCATTCCCACATTGTAAACCTAGGTGCAATACTGCTAAACATGCCACAACTGCAAGATTTCAGATTCTCACAGCAGCGTGATTGAGGAGTCAAGTGTTCTGGGATGTGGTGTTGAATCACTGGATGAGCGGTTCCAACCATTTTGAAGGATCCTTCACCTTCAAGTGGAAGGAGTTCCACCCTTCAATATGACGGCACCACCATGATCCTTCAAAATGTCGGAAACCACTCACCGAACAACACAGCATCACATCCCACGAGACTTGTATCATCATGCCAGGACTGTCATGTTATGTTATGTTATGTTATGCATAATATTAACAGTGTTTAAAAAATGTTAACAGTTCTTAATGAGAAGCATTTATGCCACAAGCATAGTTTTAAGACAAAACTACTTTTCAGAAACTGCAAAAACTATATTTCAGCACAAAGAATGGCTAATTTGCACTTCCCACTCTTGTTCATGTTTGAAGTGTAACCCATAATTCTGAAAGAGCCCACAAACAGTTAAGTGAGAGTCATTTTCTTATAAAATATACTTTTATCAATGTCTCTATGTGCTCCTCTTTTTACACTTGTCTGCATCTATTTATTGAAAACATTCTGTGAACTACATTTACTTCTGTGTTATGACACTGTCATTTATGATAGGCACTTACCATCATTTTGGAGGAATGCCTCCATAAGCACAATAGAACTAACTCTATCACCTACTGGGCTATGTAGTGTCATATACTGCCATGAACATATCAAAATTTCATATACCTTTATTCATGCTCAAGGCTCACCCTGCTCTTGATACATACCAGTTCTCAGAGCTGTAACAAGTGCAATAACACATGCATCCAATAATGATCCATCATGGTCCAAACAAATTAAATCACAATGAAGAACCCACGCCAAATGTTCAGGTACTATACATAAATCCGTCAGATCCACACATCCAGAGTGAGTTAGTGTTTCAGCAATAAAGTTACTTGACACTTGTGCCTGATCACTTGGCGGACCAGGACGAAACTTGGGTGAACAAAGTGGTGGAAGTTCTACATTTGGTACAAGATATCCACGGTTTGGTTCTTCAGCTTTTGGTGCTGCTAATTCCTGTTCGTATGAGAAAAAAATATTAATAATACAAAAATGTCCACGCATGATAAATCAATGTAAGCATGTAATGGAAAATACATTTTTCAGTTCTACTAATTTGTAAAAAAAAAATCCTTATCAAATTTATATTGATATCGGCACAGCAAAGTTGTGAAAACAGTTATTAACAGTTATTCAGACTTGTGTTATACAGGGTCCTTAGTTTATCTGGCTCTTTGCCAACTAGCTTATCAAATAGAACTTAGCTGACTCAGCAACCTGCCTCAACTCACACTACTGTAGAGGTGTTATATCTCAAGTCTTTGGTCACAATGCGAAAACCATCTGAACATTGCATGTTTCAATGGAATACATATGCTAAACACAGATCGTATAAGAAATGTCATCATAAATTCAGATGAAAGTTTACCTTTACCTTTACCCAGTAGGTACTGAAGAAAAAAAAAAAAAAAAAAAAGAGAGAGAGAGAGAGAGCACTTTATTTTGGAACCTGTTTGAAATGCTTCAACAGTACTTGCACTGCAATCAATTTCTGGTATACCATGCTGTGGCAAGTACCGCTCCTTCCTCCCTAGTCAATCTACATAAGGAGAGCAAAGTTAGCATTTTTTATGCAAACATCAACTCACCTCCTACAATGCAAGCATGCAGTTTTTAATTCAAGCAGGAACAAAAAAGATACAAAAACAAACACTGTAGCTACAAGTGCAAGCAGCTTGCTTCAGTCTCCTATCAGTAACCTGCAGTACAGAGCTGTAATTAGGCAGTCACATAGACAAGGCAGATTTTGTATTGGGTTGCCCAGAATTTTATTTTGGCACATGAACATTTAACAGCTCAGGTATAAAAAGAACACATATACATGTACCTATACTAACTTTATCAGTCCCCTTCTTGGGTATGTCACAGTACATCACTAACATAACTTGCTTGCATAGCCTGTATGACAAGATGTCTGGTAATTTTTACATTTTCTGTGGTTTATATAATGTGTACATACACATACATCTTCAGTTGGTTATGGAGTTCAACCAAAGATATACATATACAGACATTATGTGAGTTTAACCTTGAGCCAGTTTTGCACTTACATTTCTGACAGACAGTGAGTTACTTAAGTATGGTATCAAACACTTTAACATGAACCTATGCCTGCCCACTCTTTATTATAAAAATTACTTGAGCTAATTTAAACATGATATCAGATATCTCCATATGGTGCACATGAAAAGGAACATAGTGTATTGGCCAAATACTATTGAACGACCACCACTTCTGTCAAATATAGAATTTTTTATGCCTTCAAATAGTTCAGATGAAAAACGAAAAATATGTGGTATTTGTAGTCTCCAATTTTTTTAGGTTTTTGCTCTTATTTTCCAAGTTTGTCGCTCGATTTCGATAAAAGCCGGCATTTAACATACCCACTGGTTACTGTTCAGTAGGTATGGATTTGATTAAAATCGGTTCTTGGAAAACTGTACTTTACTGCCTGGTGTAAATAGTTATTTCATTGAATTTATAAGTTTGTCGCTTGATTTCTGTGAAACACTGCATATAACGTCTCCATCAAACTATGGAAACTACAGTATTGGTCAATTGATAAACGTATCATTTGTTATTTTAATTGTGTCGTATTAAAATATAACACTACCAACTTCATCGATTTGAAAAAAACTATATTATTAAAGTCGCACCAACAGCGCGGAAACTGCTGTTGTTTTTGTGGCTGCAAGAATTGTGTTGGAAACAATCAGGCACCAAGGTTATAAATAACTCAGTATGAAATGTTAATAAAGAGAACCTGTCAACAGAGCTCTTTGTTTGGGATTAAACTTAACTACAGCAACATTTTTCGGCTTGAGGTGTGCAGACATCTTCAGGATGTATCTACAAACTATATAGGCCTCAGGAGGGATAACATTAAACTGTACTATATTAATGAGGGTGGGATAGCTCAGTCGGTACGGGCTGGACGGTCCCTGGATCGAATACCGATGGGGGCGAGATTTTCAGCACCCGTCCAGACCGGCCCTGGGCCCCACCCAGCCTCCTACACAATAGATACCGGGTCATTCCCAGGGGTAAAGCGGCCAGGGAGTGGCGTTGACCACCCACCCCCATCTAGCGTCGAGGTTAAAGAAAGAGTAGAGCTATACCTCTACTCCCCCTCTGGGCCTTCATGATCTGTTCTAGGGTGAACTTTTCCTTTAACTATATTAATATCACCTAATAGGATATTTAAGTACTGGCGCCTAACAGAAGACACAAGTGCGTGGTTGTTTGTGTGGGTGTGTGGTTTCTATTCGGATATTAGATATTTCGAGCTCTTGCCATGTCCTGCTTTGGCCAGTGAAGGATGCCAGTTAATATGGCTGCTGTATGCAGTGACACTTTTTGTGTGTCAGATACAGTACAAACCTATACCAGTTTATGACCAGTTGTACTGAAATTATTAGTTTTAATACAAGTTTCTACGTAAATATGGCGGGTAATAACGTGTTTTAACAAACAGATATCCGGAAAATTGTGGAACATGACAGGAAATTGTAAAGTCATTTCAAAATCCAGTAATATACATTCAAACGTCAGCTTACAATTACCCAGTCTTGCTACAAGCACTTGCAATGTATTTACAGCAGCTCCACATAGAAGCAGGCACCATTCACTGTTACACCCCCTCGCCACGGTGAGGCACAGGACCTGGAGGGGGGATATGAAACCCTGCGTAATGCACAGGGTGTCATATCCACATCCGAGACACTAGTCCAGATAGGGATGTGATGCTATCTGGAATTCGTGTTTTCGAGCTAAAGTAATATCATACTGATGGAACACGGAATTTTAAAACCTTCATAACCTTACTTACATACTACCTTACATACTAACTTACTTACATACTACCTTACATACTAACTTACTTACATACTAACTTACTTACAGACTACCTTACTTACATACATAGTAACTTACTTACAGACTACCTTACTTAATCTAACTACTACAAGTAACTTACTTACATCTACTTAATATAACTTACTTACATACTACCTTACATACTAACTTACTTCATACTACTTACTTACAACTACTTACATACAATTACTATACTTACAACTACTTACTACTACAACTTACTTACATATACCTAACTTACTTACATACTACCTTACTTACATACTACACTTACATATACTTACTATACTAACTCTTACATACTACTTATATACTAACTTACTTACATATAACTTACTTACATACTTTTTTTTTTGGGTGAAGGGCCCTCGCACCAAACCCTTAAGGCTAACTTACTTACTAATTTACTTATTAACTTAGTAAATTATTAATCCTGAAAAGGGCCATTTTGGCAATAAAACCGGCTGGTTTGCCGATGTGGCCCTACAGTTGGCTGGCGTGGCCCTGAAAGTGGCTGCTTTGTCCATAAAAGTGGACGGTTTGGCCCTGAAAAGGGCTGATGTTACAAGGCAAATGGCCGGCCTGGTGATCAGAATTTCCGGTGCCTGCGGTCGCGCTGGTGGTGGTGCTCAGTCTGTTCTGTCTGTCTGTGTCGGGGCCGTTGTTCCTGTGGACAGACCGTAAATATTGTAATTAGAATGGAACTGCCACCATTATGTAGGAGAGATGGTAAGAAATTGTAGTGACAGTGCTGGGGATGTTACGTGTGTGGTATAATTATTGTGATACGACGTTTTGGGGTGGACATGTTACGTGTGTGGTATAATTATTGTCATACGACGTTTTGGGGTGGACATGTTACGTGTGTGGTATAATTATTGTGATACGACGTGTTGGGGTGGACATGTTACGTGTGTGGTATAATTATTGTGATACGACGTTTTGGGGTGGACACTCTGCCCACATGGTAAGGTTGACTGAATTCTAAAGCATCTACATGGGCCATGTTCAGTCACCCCGAAGATGGTGGGACAATGTTCCTCCGAAAAGTCGTAAAGACTTTACACTACACAGTGTGAGGGCCCATAAGACAATCATTTGAGAAGCATCTGCCGTGAGGACCGTAGAACGTACATAGGAACTTGCACAGTGCGGTTTGTGTGCAATTGTGAATATCTTACAGATCAAAAGATACGTGACAAGCAGTCAGATGTGTCAGTGGTTGATAGCGGGCACACACACACACATCTATGGCATTGTGTTGCCATAGCTTTGAACGGCAGGCTAAGAATTGGCAAGGTGGTGTAACTGTCATGCAGACTGCCCTGTGACAGACAAGACAGTCCGTAAATACTTCGCTGTCCGATGTTGGCATGTAGTACTTACGTTCAGTTGTTGGCGCAGCTGATCAACTGTGCGCTGCAGTGCTGCCGTCTCTTTATAATACTTGGATCTTAAAGCCGTCACCTGTGCCCTGGCATGCTGCAGATCGTCCCGTTTTTCCTGAGGAAGAATGTGACAATGCATTGTACAGTAAACCGTGCACAGTTCGTTCAACATCAATATCACTCACACACATTCTTAAACTCAGCTTGGCCACACAAATTCCGAAATAGTAAAGTAAAGTACAAGTCACTATCTTTATGCGCATTCACATAATTGCGAAAAGCGACTGTTAGCTTATCATGTCTGTCTGTCTTTCCGCATGGAACAACTCGGCTCCTACTGGAAGGATTTTCATGAATTTTTTTTACTGGATTATTTTTTGGAAATCTGCGGAAAAAATTCAACTTTCATTAAAATCTGACAAGAATAATGGGTACTTTACATGAAGACCCATGTACATTTATGGTAATATGTAGCGCAATTCTTTTTAGAGTGAGGAATGTTCAGGCGAATGTTGTAGAGAAAATCAAAACACACATATAATTGAGCGAGATATTGCCATAAATGTACGCAGGTCTTCATGTAAAGTACTCGGTATTTTTGTCAGATTTTAACGCAAGTTTAATTTTTTCGACAGATCTTCAAAGAATATTTAAATATCAAATTTCATGGAAATCCGTCCAGTGAGACCGAGTTGTTCCATGCCGACAGACAGACGGACGGACAGGCAGACATGACGAAGCTCACAGTCGCCTTTTGGAGATTTGCCGACGTGCCTAAGAATTAATGACCTGCCTAAAGGTCAGTGATCTTGGAATTTAGCTGTCAAAATGAAAGTGGAAATATTACTTTGTAATGCAAATATATGAGACTGTATCTGAGAGCAGAATTTATTTCTGAAAGATTGGATACAGCATGTGTTACGTCAGTGCATTAGCTGCAAATGCTTAAATCGTTACACTGTTATAACTGCTGTGACATGTGAGAAGTACCGCTCAGTGTGACACGATTGTCATCAGACGATGCTATGACAACAGGACCGTTAGTACTGCACTGTCTGCTGTGTACTGTACTTACCTTATAAGATTGCAACTCGTCGCGCATAGCACGATTCTGGCGTATCAATTCACGATGGTCGTCAAGGAATTTCTTTTGTAAATGCTGTATTTGTTGTTCAGTGTCTTCCAAGATGTCGTCCATTGTTTTCTGTTGAAGGAAATGATAACTCAGTATTACTGCATGAACAATACGTACAACATATATGTCAAACACACCTCAGCCCGGCCACACAAACTCCCAAATGTAAATGCAGTAAAAAGGACAATTCGTGAGTTCACATTTGCTACTAACTATTGCCTTGTCTACCGGCTGCACAGCGACCGATCGGAGATTGATTAGTGGCGCGGTGAGACACCGTGCAGTTACTGACATAGAACAGACCGGCTGCCGGACACTTGCCACAAACCCAGTGCGTGCTGAGGTAAATTGTCCTAGGCGTGTATTAATATATAGCTTGTGCCGAGATTAAGAATACATGGAGCCATGCCTCTATTCCCTCTTTATATCTACCTCGCGCTTTTCTAAATTAAGCAGAATATATATTAAGTTACGGGTATATTAGCGTATGTTAAATTATATTAAACTCATCTTAATATAGCCACAGAGTATGATGCTGACGAAACAACTGTTTTGAGAGCCACCAACTTCACACTGGTGGATATCGATTTGAATGTAATCTGTCCTTGAAGAAGGGGAAGTCTGTTGGGAGACCTTGGCATAGGTGGAAGTACGAATGTTACCGACATCTATCTATCGCAGTTATCAAATTGCGTTTCATTAGCACCACAGAAACTAAGATGACAATATATTAACTGGGCAAATTTTTTAAATAATTGCTGATTTCTAAGCATTCAGAGCCTCGTTGGACTGCATAGACACTGCAGATGGAGGCAGCAAACTGCTACGAAACTTCAGTAACTTTATACTGAAGTTATGACTGGTTTGCAGAATGGTGTGACCTGATGGATTTGTAACTACACTGAACCAGCTGAAGCTGTTTATATGTCTTCTGTTTCAACGGTTAAGATATTAAAGGTGCTTCCGTTTAGTAAACACGCACAGAATGTCTGACAGTCGGTTGTTAAGGAATGGTGTGGACTGATTTGTGCTAGGTCACGGTATATGTCATTGCTCGCAGTGTGCATTTGTGCTAGGTCACGGTATATGTCATTGCTCACAGTGTGCATTTGTGCTAGGTCACGGTATATGTCATTGCTCGCAGTGTGCATTTGTGCTACGTCACGGTATATGTCATTGCTCACAGTGTGCATTTGCACAGCTGAAGGCGTGACTCTGATTAATACAGTCTGCTTTCAGTACTGCTTATTGAAACGTGCGTTAAAGAGTTTGGTGATATGATTGGATTAGGCAGGCTAAGGATAAAGTGAAGTGTTGGACCACATTGATATGACAGGCAGTACTCACGTTCTTAATTGCAATCTCTTTCTCGAGCCTTTCAACTGCACGGGTCAGATCTTCGTTTGAAGTTTCCAAACTGAAGATTGTCAAAGTCATCTCTTCCAAGTCCTCAGCACTGTGGGACAAATACATAAACTGTTAGTGTGCTGTAATAATGACACTGTTGATTTTGGGAAAATGAAAAATGAATGTGATGTCATGACAAATGTTGTGAGCGTGTTTTTGTACTTAAGTACAGTATTTGAAAATGACTGTCAACGGAGTTTGAAACTGTCAGGCCTGAAAGGTGACATTAGTGTTATCCAACGTGATATTGTGCTTGGTCACATTGGGCGAGATAAATGAAATGCAGCTACGTGTAAACACAGATATTTGTCACAATATATCAAAACAACCGTGCAGAATGTCTGAACTTACCTTGCCCTCTGTTCGCTGTGCACATCAATGTCAGCCTGTGTTTCGACGTCAGCATGAGGCCGAACTACTTGTGTGGCCACAGCTACACAGGGATTGGGCCTTCTGCAGGTCGCTGGAAAGGTGGCAGCAGCTGGCAGATCATTGGCCACGCTCTCCTTTTTTAATAACATCTTCATTTGATCTGCGAGTTGTACAATTTGCGATTTGCACTCGCAGTCATCTGACCTATAATGAGAGGAGAGGGTCGAGGCGGTTAGTGTTTTCTCTTAACCTCAGTGCTGCAATGTACAATTACTTTGATACGGAATACTTAAGTATTTCGCGTTGGATTTTTATTCTCACAGAACAAGGGCGTCACAGTCTTATTCTTAAACGTTTGTACACCTTGCATATGATAAATAATTTTTGTTGTTAAATGTTCAATATCTGCAGTGTCCAGAAGTAAATAACATAAACTCCGATCACCATTAATACAAATATATTAATATATTAACTTACCATTTTATGATTGGTTTCTCTGCGTAATTCCTTATTATTTTCTCCAGTTTGTCTACGTCAGACAGAAGGTCACACGGGGCTGCTGCTGTTTCGACGTCAGCATGAGACCGAACTACTTGTGTGGCCACAGCTACACAGGGATTGGGCCTTCTGCAGGAGGTCGCTGGAAAGGTGGCAGCAGCTGGCAGATCATTGGCCACGCTCTCCTTTTTTAATAACATCTTCATTTGATCTGCGAGTTGTACAATTTGCGATTTGCACTCGCAGTCATCTGACCTGTAATGAGAGGAGAGGGTCGAGGCGGTTAGTGTTTTCTCTTAACCTCAGTGCTGCAATGTACAATTACTTTGATACGGAATACTTAAGTATTTTGCGTTGGATTTTTATTCTCACAGAACAAGGGCGTCACAGTCTTATTCTTAAACGTTTGTACACCTTGCATATGATAAATAATTTTTGTTGTTAAATGTTCAATATCTGCAGTGTCCAGAAGTAAACAACATAAACTCCGATCACCATTAATACAAATATATTAATATATTAACTTACCATTTTATGATTGGTTTCTCTGCGTAATTCCTTATTATTTTCTCCAGTTTGTCTACGTCAGACAGAAGGTCACACGGGGCTGCTGCCATAGACATCGCCAGCTGCTCCTGTTACAAACAACACGTTGCAATATGAGCTATGTTGTTCAGAACAACAGATAATACGTGTACACTTGCAAGTAATGTATTGTGCTTTATTGTCACAAGATGCATGAAACGGAAATATAACACACAGATCAATTCCATGTTCCAAATTTTTTGTCACTGAGAATTGTGGACTGGTTTTGATGAACTTTGCACAATCTACAGTAAGACTTACTGAGAAGACTAAATTAGGTGTGTGTGTGTGCTCTTCAGTTGCAACCTGTATTGTACGTAAAGGACAATGAATTGTATCGCACTCTCCCCTCCCGAAAAGAAATGTTACGTTATAAAAGCTTGGATACATTTTAACTTTATTTTTATGAAATAATTTTATCAGTAATGCATCAGTACTAGAAAGTCCACTCTGTGTAGGGATTTTATTTGCGATTGTCGTCGCGTTGTCCTACTTATGAAATAAAGGATTAATTACTTACCTCCAGTTCCCGGATTCTCTGTTTCTGTTCCTCCAGGGCCTTCTCATACTCAGCAATTATACATTTTATTATCTTGTCATCGTACTGAGGACCACTGGAAGGAAATATATGAAGTATTAGTATCGTCTTGTAACACGTAAAGATGTAATTATAACCTAAAACCAACAATATTGCACTTATTTTATATATGTATATTGTAACCCTACATATGTTTCGGCTGTACTTCAGCCATCATCAGGGTTTCTCTTGCAGCGTCCACTAACTGTATCTCTCACTAACTTTTGATTCCTATCGGTTTCTTAATAACTAGGTATTGTGCATTGTCTTACTTTCTACATGTTTCTAAAACGGACCAAGGAAACGTCAAACGCAAAACGTGCAAAAAACCCACATACATAAGTGTATCAGTGTACAAAGTGAACAATATAGGACCTAGAAAGTAAGACAATGCACAATACCTAGTTATTAAGAAACCGATAGGAATCAAAAGTTAGTGAGAGATACAGTTAGTGGACGCTGCAAGAGAAACCCCTGATGATGGCTGAAGTACAGCCGAAACATATGTAGGGTTACAATATACATATATAAAATAAGTGCAATATTGTTGGTTTTAGGTTATAATTATCTCAAACTTGCACGGTATGTACAACTTTAAAACGTAAAGATGTGGCACCTCGTGACGTACACTTTGTGTCTGTTGCAGTCAGACGTTACTGGCAAGACAATAAAAACACGCTGCATCGAATATTCAAAAACTACAGAAGATCAAAATACTTTTCAACTTTCATTCACCTCGGACATTATGATATGTAATTCTTTGTTAGGTCATTGTTATACACAGAGACGTGATAAAGACATGCTGATCACCAGTGACTGATCTGTGGTGGTTGGACAAACATACTGTACGATTGGGAATTAAATTACGATAGTAATTCCCATTTTTATTGCGAAGTGACCAACAGATAACACAGTTCTGCTAATGAACATAAATCACAGACAATGTTTTTATAGACTGATCAAGTGATTTAGAATTCCATTTCTACGTTCGTTATTCCAGAACTGCCAGTTTCTGCACACTGAGCCAGCTAAGGCCTGCAACTTGCCGATGTACAGTGCGCATGTCTCTGGTTACCTCAACACTGTGTGATCAACTGAGTGCAAACACAAATATCGTCTTGAAATAACAGCGTGTCAAAATAACCGCACTTGATAACCTACATTGATTTTATATGTTGTAACTTACCTGTTCTCCGTTTGGACAATTGCATCACCACTCAGGTTCATCTCAACCTGAGTGCTGGCTTCGTCTCTCAGGTACATGTCAACCTGAGTGCAGGCATCGACTCTCAGGCAACTGCAACTGCAGACAGTCGCAGCATGCTGTAACATTGATCACAACGTGTGTAAGTTTGTGCCTTTATCAGTGGCAATGTTTGAATATTAATGTTATGTATTATTCTAATTATTACTTTCTATTTGCATTTCATATTCTCCACTTGCGTCCCTTTCCGTTCAATGACACGATGTTGTAGCTAAGTCCGGAATTGTTAGCTCTCCCTCTTATTAGTACATCCATTCTACCAGTTTAAAGCCGAAAAAACATCTCAGGCCCAGACGCAATTCGCTTAAAGGCACATATTTTCTCCGCATTGAAAACTGCTTGCTACCGTATAACATTATTCTAATGTACACCAGAATTCCGTCTGGTCATTCGGCCCCTAAACAATACTTCAAACTTTTACCATGCTTAGAAACGTTTAAGCAGTCGCCTAATTAAGCCATCGTGAAATATAAATACTTTTCTCCTCAAATATAATGAGTTTAATAATGTTAATTGCATGTATCTGACCAATTAAAGGGGATAGTTCATTGATATTTGTGTAAAACTGAGGTCTGAATTTAGAGTTCGTACCGCGCTGTAAACACACACAGCACATAAAATCAGTGTGACACAACGTAGAATATTTTAATGTCAATTCTGATGATGCACAAAAGTGTTGAAGCAATAAATCTGGCGTCCTAAAATGTTCATAAATGTACAAGCTACCTTTCTTGTGATCAAGAGATGTTCAACACTGCTGTGTTGATATGCGGCTTGTCACGCAGCCAGTAACATATCCCCATTTTAAAGTTAATATTTCTATACTTTGTACTTACGTTCTGGTTCTTCAAGAAACCCATTTCCGTCAGTTTCGTATATATCACTAAGAGGTGTGCTTTAAACCACAGAGCAAAAAACTTGTCACGTCTTCACAACTACGCAGTTAACAACACACCACACAAGACTGGTAGCAAGCGAGCCTTTATGTAAACTAATTTCAGCAGATCGCCAGCCAGCAACCAGACTTGCTCCAGCGAGTAAACAAACGACCCTGGGTTGCAGATTGCAAGCAAGCGCGAGTTTATGTACATACGCATGCGCGTGTGAGTGGGCTACACGTTCATCCATGATCATTTTACGTCACCACACCACCTCACATCACGGATTACATAACTTGCTGCCACGGATGATTAATTACATGGCCAGTGGTATTCAAGCTGCGCTTTACGGAAGCATCGTTCAGCTTACACTGCGCTTATAGACAATCTTTTCACCAACCAAATGCACTTGTTATAAAAAACACTAAAATATTCTAAAAATGTTTGAGAAAAAGCCCCGATACTGTTCGTGCTTTTTGAATTCTTCAAGTTGCTACGTAATTCCTGGGCGTCATGTTAAATGTGTGGAAAATATGCGGATGCTTATGAGTGCTTGTTCACCAGTGTTTTTATAACAAGTGCATTTGGTTGGTGATAACATTGTCTATACTCGAAAAATGCACGGTGAAAATAGAATAAAATTATATACATATGTTTTATAACTAATGTTATACAGAGAAGAATGAATATGTCCCAAATTTTTTCAAAAGTATTATTTCTAATAACTGGCGAGGTCAGCAGTCGGTATGTGGAGGTTATGTTTGTTCTGGTTATGGACTGAATCTTTTTTTTTTTTTTTACATTTTTTTGTGCTCCACTACAAATGATAAGACCGAGTGTAAGAATTTGCAGGGAAGGGGAACTGTATTAAATTTCTTAAATAATTCTGTATAGTAGCCTCTCTTTAACACTTGTTTTTCTAATTATTTAATTTTGCAGGTTAAATCATTTCTTACTATGATACTTTTCAAGGTAATTATTTATATGATATGATGGAGTGTAAGGAAGCCAAGTTAGTTTTAACTTACCACTCATGAGTGGTGTGATTTCCCTCGTAGGAAAACATGCTGAACTTGCTTGACAGCTAATATATTTATTGTACATTTTTACATGGTTATTGTCAATATGTAGCCCGAGGAATGTAGTGCCTACTTCAGGTGTTTTGTTATTATCCCTTATATTGATATTACTACGTGTTTTATTATCAGTAGACAATGTAACAAAATTTGTTTTTGTAAAATTTTCAAGATAACAAATGCATCATGCCTGCAATTTTTAAAGTGGTCTGATTCCAGATGTGAAATGATGATGATGGTATGATTAGCAAAGTGTGCAGCTTGGGACAATTTATGCATGCAAGCAGATTATTGATGTGTAGCTTAAAACCAAGTGCTGAACCTCGAGAAACTTGTATGTTTTTCATCTTGAGCTGGTGTTATTATTTCAGTTTCGCTGGCTTTATTTCCATTTTTTGTTGTGTTTGTTTGGGGGAGGGGTTCTTTAAGACATAAATGAAACTACTGTCAAGCTTGAGTTCAAAATCATAGTTTCATCATAATTCATGAGTCACACAATCACATTGTTTAGTAAGGTCACAAATTATGCCACCAATATGCATTTTGTTATAAGGACACAAATATTTGTGAATTTTGCATTTGGAGGTAGATTTTTTGCCATTTTAGTTCAAGGTTGAGTAAGTCATCCTGGGAAAGTTCTTGCATCCATTGATTCGTTACAGAGATAAGTTCATCAACCACATGAATTAGTTTGTTTAATAGAATGGACTGCATTTTTTACATTGGCAGTAATAGGTCCAAAGGATTTATATTTGAGAAGTTTATAGGTATGACTTTAGTCTTTCCTTCTTGCAGTGTTGAATTTTGAGTACACTCATCATTCTGTCTAGAATAATTGAGAAGTGAGTAATGAAAGAGTTTGCCACGAGTTTAGGATTGTTGATAATATTATTATTTATCTGTATTCATAAGCTTGTTTCTGCTCTAGAATATCTACTTGCTTTTCTGTAGTTTTTGCAGTGTTCTTATCTCTTATTAGATGCAATCAGTTTGTCATTATATATATCTACTTATGTTTTTTTGTTAGTGACTTGATTTGAAACCTTACAGCATTTTCTGTAGTGAAGTTTCTTTACTTGGTGGTTACAATAGTAAAAGTTGCGATATGCAGTGTCCCAGGACCAAAGGGTTGCTGGACATTGCAGTTTTCCAGGTATTATAACATTATATGTATCATGTATCATTGTATACCTATTAATCTCATGGACAGACCTAACCATTTAATTTAACACTTGATATCCTGTCCTGTTTTCCTTGCTGCACTTCCTATTCCCCTTTCATCACTACTTATGTAATTTGGTGTATATATAATCTAAACAACAAGACACAAATAAGTAATGGCTGAACTTTTGGACTTGGTTCTGGGTGCTGTCAGTTGATGGGATAATGAAATTTAATGGGTCTGTCAGTTAATTTCTGGTTCATAGAGCTTGCCATATCATCCAGTGCTGGATATCACAGCTCTTGCTTATATCAGCAGTATGTTTTTATACCTGTAGACAGTATTTTGTTGTACAGGTATGTTGATGAAGTAATTTGTACTGATAAAATAGACAGGTTGAATTGTGTTTCTGTAGCAAATCTTAACAACTTTCTTGTTTTGTGTTTGCACTAACTGTTGGTACTAATACACACTTTTGACAGATCCATTGGCCATAAAAAAATCCTGATTTCTTGTCACTGGTTGTTTCCTAAGTCTTCTTGATGAATGTGTTCCTCTTTCCTTCTGTTCCACCACACACTCTTTTTCTTCCACTTCCTTCTCCCACTACTTTGTCTCACATGCATCATTATCCCCTTGTGATTCCTCTTTAGGGTCATCTTGTGTGATAATATTGACCTCACTTGAAACATCACTTACACTATCATCCTGTTCAGTTTTCATATACATACTGATTGGTTCTTCTGTTTGTTACTGTAGTAGCAGCATTAGCTATTCTTAATGCTATTCTTTCTTTGCCTAGCTTATTCATGTGCAGCCCTTTTCTAGTAAAAAATTTCTTCTGTAGCTGTACCTTTGTCACTGTAACATGCTTAAAAGACTTCATAAGTTTCACCAAATTTCTATTAAATGTTTTTACTTCACGGTTAACACAAGACCAATCACATAAATCGTGTCGCTGTGAGACACTCTTTACAATGATGTTCGTATGACTATTAATTCCACAAACTTCACTATGTCTTTTAATCCATCTTGGGAATTATTTTTACTAAAGTCCTTAGTGCCTCCCCAAAAAACAATGATGTCTTTCTTCGTTAAAGATTCAATGTCACTCGTTGCTGAAGAGGTTAGTGTGTCTGCGTTAGCTCCCGGTTTCACGCTCTTTTAAGACTGCATTATTTGATAGTATTGTGAAAATGAGAATTTTTCTATGTGCGTACTTTCCTGTGTGACAATTCGCCCGTGTGAGCATTTATCAATGTGAGCATGTATCCGTGTGAGCATTTATCAGTGTCGGTTTTTTTCCTGTGAGCATTTATGACAGTGGGGTTTTATCTGTGCGCAATTGTCGTGTGGGCTTTTGTCAGGGAACCAATTTGCCCAGGGTGTAAAGCTGACCACTCACCCCCATCTAGTACCGAGGTCAAGAATGTGTGGAACTATACTAGCGAAGTTCAGAATGCGTGGAACTATAACCTCACTCCCCCATATGCCTCACAGCATGCACAGGGACAACTTTACCTTTACCCAGTAGGTACTGAAGAAAAAAAAAAAAAAGAGAGAGAGAGAGAGAGAGAGCACTTTATTTTGGAACCTGTTTGAAATGCTTCAACAGTACTTGCACTGCAATCAATTTCTGGTATACCATGCTGTGGCAAGTACCGCTCCTTCCTCCCTAGTCAATCTACATAAGGAGAGCAAAGTTAGCATTTTTTATGCAAACATCAACTCACCTCCTACAATGCAAGCATGCAGTTTTTAATTCAAGCAGGAACAAAAAAGATACAAAAACAAACACTGTAGCTACAAGTGCAAGCAGCTTGCTTCAGTCTCCTATCAGTAACCTGCAGTACAGAGCTGTAATTAGGCAGTCACATAGACAAGGCAGATTTTGTATTGGGTTGCCCAGAATTTTATTTTGGCACATGAACATTTAACAGCTCAGGTATAAAAAGAACACATATACATGTACCTATACTAACTTTATCAGTCCCCTTCTTGGGTATGTCACAGTACATCACTAACATAACTTGCTTGCATAGCCTGTATGACAAGATGTCTGGTAATTTTTACATTTTCTGTGGTTTATATAATGTGTACATACACATACATCTTCAGTTGGTTATGGAGTTCAACCAAAGATATACATATACAGACATTATGTGAGTTTAACCTTGAGCCAGTTTTGCACTTACATTTCTGACAGACAGTGAGTTACTTAAGTATGGTATCAAACACTTTAACATGAACCTATGCCTGCCCACTCTTTATTATAAAAATTACTTGAGCTAATTTAAACATGATATCAGATATCTCCATATGGTGCACATGAAAAGGAACATAGTGTATTGGCCAAATACTATTGAACGACCACCACTTCTGTCAAATATAGAATTTTTTATGCCTTCAAATAGTTCAGATGAAAAACGAAAAATATGTGGTATTTGTAGTCTCCAATTTTTTTAGGTTGAAAACATCATAAGCCCAAATCACTGGGATTTATACAGTTGTAAAAGAAAATGTAACATAAATTGCAAAATCCCGATAGGCTTTACAACATGAATAAACTTAGCATGTCAATATATGAACGTAGAGCTGCAAAGAAGTATTTTTAAAAATACAGGGCATTTAACATGGAAGCAGACCAAGCAACTGGAATTCTTCAACATTAGTGGCAAATTTATACAAAGAATTTATTTTTTAAAGTAAAATAATCCACTACATTAATCAGAAAACTGTACAATACAATTTCAGGATACAGCATTACCAAATATATACAGGTATGAAGTACCGATATATGAACAAAAATTGCCAAAATTTATCATTGCTTCTATTGGAATGACTGAAACATATCCGACACGTACAATGTGTTAAGCTTATAAAACACATTTTGCACATCTCACGCACAAAACACACCAGTAATATACATCAACACTTTGTCGTGAAAGAGCCCAAAAAAGTACATTTTTCACTTCAGTTTTATCTAGTTCAGTGCTTATTCATTTTAAAGTTCTCTTAAAATCATGCTTTATTAACATATGAAGGTGCTGTAAGGTTTTTCCTTATTGATCACACCTGTAAAACTTTGAACCACTACTGAAAAATAAATGGATGGAAGTGAGTATTCCAGTGTTCATTTACATGTCTTTTAAATAAGCCTAAAAAATATTGAAGTAACATGCTACTTACATAAAACCAATTAGTAAGTCTCACTTTAGAATATGGAATGTATCTTTGTGCTGTCTTAATAAAATATTTAAAAATTCCATATATATTCTGAAGTTATAAATTTCCTCAAATTTATATTTCACATTCATTTTAACAACAGCGTATTTTAATGTTTTAAGAAAACAACAACCTTCAAAACAAAAATGCCCTGACAGGAATAAATACATTTACAAAATTCTTCCAAACAATCACTTTTCTAAAATTTTTTGCTGTCTTAATATTTGCATAAAAAAGCTGAATATACATACATACAAAGAACACAACACAAAAATACTCCTGCGTGTTTCAATCTTACCGCAGAATGTGTACCAGACATCAATCAATAGTACATATTTAAAAAACTTCTGTTGCTTCAAGTAACTTTTAAAAATGTTTTCACCTGCTGATTGTACCACTAGCGAATTTGTTTCCAGACCACAAGTTTGTCTTGGTACATCATTTAATTCTATTGTGTGTGACATATTGGTTGCTGTCAACATAATGCTGGCGTACGCGGAGTCAACAGTGAAACGTTATGCCACCTGGATGGGGGAAAAAAAATTGCATCAAATTAATTCATGCAAAGATAATCAAAGCTCCAAGCTACAGCAGCTTTAGAAGTTTCCTTGTTGGAATTACCAAAAAATCTCAGGACAATACATATTGCCAGTGTTCCCCACTCCCACGAGTAACATTTCAGTCACTGATAAATCTCAGGGCAGTAACATTGCCATGTTCCACTCCCGAGTAAATTCAGTCACTGAAATCTCAGCAGTACATGCAGTTCCCCACTCCCACGAGTAACATTTCAGTCACTGATAAATCTCAGGGCAGTACACATTGCCAGTGTTCCCCACTCCCACGAGTAACATTTCAGTCACTGATAAATCTCAGGGCAGTACACATTGCCAGTGTTCCCACTCCCACGAGTAACATTCAGTCACTGATAAATCTCAGGGCAGTACACATTGCCAGTGTTCCACCCACGAGTAACATTTCAGTCACTGATAAATCTCAGGGCAGTACACATTGCCAGTGTTCCCCACTCCCACGAGTAACATTTCAGTCACTGATAAATCTCAGGGCAGTACACATTGCCAGTGTTCCCCACTCCCACGAGTAACATTTCAGTCACTGATAAATCTCAGGGCAATACACATTGCCAGTGTCCCCCACCCCCACGAGCAACATTTCAGTCACTGATAAATCTCAGGGCAGTACACATTGCCAGTGTTCCCCACTCCCACGAGTAACATTTCAGTCACTGATAAATCTCAGGGCAATACACATTGCCAGTGTCCCCACCCCCACGAGCAACATTTCAGTCACTGATGATTCTTCATATTATGCCATCCCTCCACTGCAGGCAGAATTCTGAGTCCCATAACCAAAATACCCTGAGAAGGATTTGCATTGCTGATGTATCAACTGAACATACTAGATAATTTAATGACTGCCAGGAGATGGCATGTAATGCAGTTTTCAAACTTCAGGCTTTCATTTCATCTATAAAGGAAAACATTTCATATTGCCGGAATATCAACAACTTCCTCAGCAAATGAGTGTTTATATGAGGGGGAGCAAAAGTCCCTTGGAAACTAGAGGCAACGTGTTAACTGAACTTTACTGACGCAATACTTACATTTACTATCTGAAATGTTCAATGAGTCAACAAATATTCAAACCTCACAGGAAGAAATTAACATCCTTGAAGTGTCGGCAAACAAGAAGACAATAAAATTATTTTATGTACAACCTTTCTGTTGTCAAACATCAAGTGACAAGTGACTTTTGTGCCACGTTTTAAAAAAGCAGAAACTCGGCAGTTTAGAAGAAAACTGACAATCTAAATAGGCAAGCATGTGTGTTAAACTCAAGAATATCATCTTAATGCAAGTCAAACTGACATGTTTTTCATATGGGGATAATTTAAAACAGGCAAATGTTTTACTATAACATGCTTTCGAGCTACAAGTTTATTTTCCTTTTGTGTTGACCTTCTGCATGTGTGCACTGTGGATAGTGCATGGATATGTGGACTGGTACACAGATGCACTGTGTCCTGTTATTCAATGAGTGGCAGCTGATGAGGACAAAGCAGCAAACATACAGGGTGTTTCAAAAAGAGCTTTACAACTTTGAAAGAGTATACAAATTTATACAGAGGACATACACAACGTTTCGAACTGTCATAATGTAGCAAAACACTCCGAGTTTTACCTCGGATAGTTATGGTTCAATGTGACTTCCATTGGTAATGCGGCAGACGTCCCACCTGTAGTCAATTTCTTGCCACACGCTATGTAGCATCTCTGGCGTCACTTCTGCAACTGCGGCAGTAATTCGAGTTCGGAGCTCAACGACATTTGCAGGCAAAGGTGGTACGAACACTCGATCTTTAACGAATCCCCATAAGAAAAAATCCAGGGGTGTAAGATCCGGGGAACGAGGTGGCCATGCTATCGGCGCCGCTCTACCAATCCACCGACCTGGGAAACGGGTGTTGAGGTACTCATGCACTTCTCCAAGGTAATGAGGGGGTGCGCCGTCTACAGTAACACGTGCATCAAACTTGCAGTGTTTTGCTACATTATGACAGTTCGAAACGTTGTGTATGTCCTCTGTATAAATTTGTATACTCTTTCAGAGTTGTAAAGCTCTTTTTGAAACACCCTGTATAACATGGAATGAAAATTATACACAGTAATGTGGGCTTCCCAGGTCACATCCATAAATCCATAAACGGGTGAAGTATTTTAAAGGCCCAGTACACAAGTTGGATGATGCACTACAATGTCAATCCTGATAGTATTGCCAAAGCAGGAAGTTTAATTTGGGAAAATTGCCAACAATGCAATGAGAAAATTATTCATCTTGCTGCCAAGGTGCAACAGTACCATCACAACGTGCATTATCACAAGACCTCACACCAAATGATTTCTGATGTTTTCCAGAGGTGAAGTCACTTCATGACACTGTTTTTTCAAGTCAAATCTAGTGCTATTTGTTGGTGATTTGAAAACTTAATAAATGTTTAGCTACAGTCCTCACAGCATGCAAAGAAAGAAAAATTGCATGGATCTTGTCTGGGATTATGTTTAAAACCTGCACCATATGCCATTAAAACATATGCATTCCATGAAGGCACATGGAGCAGAAGTGGGCCATAGTTCCACTGATTCTTAATGTCAGAGGCTAGTGGTTAGCTTCGTGTTCCAGCCATTTTATCCCTCATGAAACAGCCCTTCTTTTCAATAAATTAAACCATAAAAGTTTAACAAATAAATGGAGCAGAGTCTTTCAGAAGTTGGTAGACACTCAGTAAAATTTCCTGCCTTTTTTTACAGAATCCCCAAAAGTTCATTACATACTCAACAAAAGCTTGGTAACAGTCCCTATCCTCAGCCACATGGATCAAACCACATCCTCACACCCCATTTCTTTAAGATCCATTTTCATATTATCCATCACTCTACGCATCTTGAAACTGGCCTATCTGCTTCAGTCTTTCCAACAGATTTTGCTTGCGTTTCTCATCCTGCCCCTACACATTACATGCACTGCCCATCTCATCCTCCTTGGTTTGAAACTTATATCACACAGTTTTCCCCAGTTACACCTTTACTCCTCTCTATGACTGAACGTTCTCTTCAGCACCCCTTTCTCAAACCTGCACCTCATGTTACCTCACACAGATAGCTACAATCCTGCTTTACATGGATCAATGTTCCACTAATCTCTGCAGTTTGCACAACTATTATGTTAGAATGTAAGTAACATGACATAAAGAGTCGTCATTCCAATAAGCCTTATGAAAATTAGCTGTTCCTTAATGAGATAGATACAGCATGCACCACTCTTTTGGATAACCCTTAAAACATCTTAAGTTTTGCAACATGTCTATGTTCAAAATGATCACATAATGCAACTCTGGTCACCTGTTAGTCTTGTACTTTTCCCTGATAGCCTGCTGAGGATACGTGCTGGCATTTGAATAGGTTTGATTTAAGTGAGAAATGCATGGTTTTAAATCCTCAAACTTGTATCTAGTTGCATCCTCTAAATCCTCAGGCCATGCTTCTTGATCCAGCGTATGCCGTGCAAGTGCAATGCATGAAGCTGCCATTTCTGATGGAAGATACTGCAAATATGGGTCAGCTTCTAGAAGTGACAGTTCACTCAGATACTGAAACAAATAACACTTAAGATGGAATTTCGGATGTTTTCAAATATTCGGTGTTTTCAAAAACTGACAAATGAGCAACTGAGAAGGAAAAAGAAAACCACAAATATGCAAACCTTCAATGGAAATAACAGTTGAAGGGAAAGCCACAATGAACAATATGTTTACTATTCTATCCTTACTTCGCACTGAGATTTGGAACATAATGACCATAATATACACCTAATTTCATTACAGCAGCACTCAGTGAGACCATTCATATTGTTTCCACCATAAGACACAAGTAGCACTGCAAATGACTAATTTTCTTGGCTGAAAAATGTGCAATTAAATTATAAAGAATTCCTATTTAGATGGATATAAGTGTATATGTAACCCATCAAAGCCCAAAACTGTATAACTTTTTAGTCCAGTAAGACATAGATTTGAAGACAGTAACTTCCATATTTGTGTGAGGGAGTACCAAGGTTTCTGCATATAAATGTCTGACCTAAAACAGCGATTTTATATTAAATTACAAATCTATACTCTGATTCCTTCCCCATTAAACTGCTGAAGCAGGAGTTCTGGTCTAAGAGTAAAATTTCAATTTTTTTTTTTTGGATATTGAATGATTTTTAATGTGGAAAGGCTTTAATTCAGATTTTGTGGCACTTAAGTGACATTCTGAAATACTTTTTAAATCATATTGCTCATTAACAAGAGAGCACTTCCATGTGCAAAAGCCTTATTCAGTACTGCCAGATGAAGCAACATGGCTGCTCCAAATTATATGCCTCATTGACATCAACAATGATTCAATGACCTATCCTTAGTTAATTTCCTGGGCAATCTGACTCAATGGCACAGAGTCCACATATACAAAGAACCAGTTATCCACTTGCCAGAACATACTGAAGTTGGATTTTCACAATCACTACCATAAAAAAAAGTTGATCTGCACATACAATCTGTCTAGCACCAATTCCAGTGTTTATGAACAGAATAAACTCAGAAAACAAATGCAACCATTATGTACCAAACGTCATTTTCTTTTCCTTACAAACACTATATACTGAAGATGAAATATCCTTGAAACAACCATGACAAGAAGTATCACTTTTTTATGAGTGAGAAACTTTGTGTCTCACTTTAAGATAATGACAAATATTAAAGGCAGGGTTCCACAGATTCCCAAAATCTAGGAGCCACCTAGATGCCAGGAAGGTGACATGAAGTTCCATACTAAGGACCCACAAATATTTGGCGGCACTGTACAAAATTTGGGATTTTTGCACCCCTGATTAGAGGTATTTGAAAAAGTGTTTTGAAGAATAAGTGGACACTAAAAAACGTTGAACAGAATATAAGAGAAAATTACACAGTTGAGAATATTGCATTACATACATTCTAGTGGTAGGCCATCTAAACAGGGTAATGCACCTTCAAGTTACAAACAAGATAGGCATTTTATGCATAACATAACACTGTGGCATGTTCGCATAACCATTTTCCATTGGAAACACAACAACGCATTCTGTGTGTGTTGTTTTTATTGGGTTAAATGTCACTGTCAACTATACAAAAATGTTGAGTGTTGCACAACAATGCTTTTATGGTCCATTTATGTCCCTAGCCAGCAACAATGCAAATTATACGAACAAGTTTTTGAAAGAAATTATATTCCAACTAATTTGCACTCTTTTTACAATTATATATAAATGCTACATCAAAACAAAAGACTGTTCTTTTGCTCATGGCCTTCTTTAGACATGTAATTTGGCCAAACAGATCATAATGACATACAAATCATTACGTAGTTTCTCAGTTTTTGTAAGTGTTGCCATAAAATATTTTACGAGACCAGACAGAATTAATCAGTTATGAAGTAATAAGTAATAAATATTATGACTGTGTGTCTGTATCCTTGCCTTGAGATGCATGCAAAGAGCATCTTTTCTACGCAGCATTATATTGTCATCTGTGGCCTGTCTGGCTCTACCATATTTTTCCACATTATCTCATAAATGGAATGATTTTCAGAAAAAGGTTATTGAATACAAAATGAGTGTTTTGATTTTCTCTACAGCTTTTTTCTGAAACATTTCTCATTGTAAGTAGAATTTAGCGAGACATTGTCATAAGTTTTCATGTCTTCATGTAAAGGGCCTGTTACTCTTGTCACATGTTAATGAAATTTGAGTTTTCTGGACAGAGCTTTGAAAAACACCCAAACATCAAATTTCGTGAAAATCTGTCCATTGGGAGCAGAGTTGTTCCATGCAGACAGACTGACATGACAAAGCTAAGTCGCTTTTCGCAATTTTGCAAACGCGCCTATAAAGGCTAGGAATGTTGACACTGTGAGCTGAGTATCAGCTGCTCAAGGACTACTCTGTGAAGGCACAGTCAAGAGAAACTACGATGGTCGAGTCAGCTGACACCCCAAACCAGGAGACACAGACATTGCAAATTTGCCAGACTTGTTCCACTCAGATACAATGCATGAATTTAACCCTGACAGAAGATTTTATAACACTGATTAATGCCACAAAAATTTAGGAACACTTTCACACTACGCGAATGCCTGAGATTAATTCTACTCATCATCTACATCATCATCATCATCTCCTCACCACCACTACCACCACTGCTTGGGTCAATTTCTTCCAAATCAGATTCCCCGACCTTTACAATGACTGGTCTGAAAACATCTTTGGAAATCACGCTCTTGAAATCTTCTACCAGCAACTTCTCTACATATATCACACAATCCACTCAAACTCAAGTCCATAAGCTGTTTACTGTGTTACGAAAGTTCTATTCTTCTCTGCTATATATAATTCCACTTGTGCCTGTGTGACTTCAACTGAACATTAATGGCCACATCACTTTGTGACCATGTTCCTTACAATGTACTCCAACTAATTCTGGTAGTCTGACTTACTGTAACAACTCTGCTTGTTTATGAGCATATGTATGGACTGCTTTCATTCTGCAACCATGCCATTACATCTAATTTCCATGTGAACGACCAAGGTGCTTTAGAGTAGCGAAAGTGTTAAGAGACAAATAATTCATCCTTACCATGGCAAGAAACATTGTGGTCTCTGGAAGGTCAGTAGTAGATGAAAAGCTTGTGATGAAACTCAGTGTTGTTGGCACTGAGAGATCAAATGCAAGCACTTTAAGAATTAGGTGTTCCATTCGTAACACCTGTTTCTTTGTATATGTATCATCAGTGATGTACACAAATTCACTCACATCAGGGGATATATTTCTTCATTTTCCTAAAATCAAAAGGGCAATTTTTTAAGATGATTCAGCCCCATTTTGTTAACGAGCTAGTATGTATTCCTCAGTATACAATCTACACAAACTTGTAAACTTGTAATATAATCTGTGTAGACTGTATACTGAGAAATATATACCAAAAGAATAATATTGGTATCACAGAAAATATATAAACTACGCTGCTCTTTATTACGTACAAGTTGTAATAAACCCAGTGATATTCTAACACCCAACTCGCTTGAACACGTTTACATCCTGCACTCTCTCACACTGGACACTACACTAGCATTACGCACTGAAAATAATGTATGAATTTAAATTGCATGGCTATTAACCAAATACAAGCTACCCGAAACCTCCAAGACAAAGTTGTTGCCGTGTGTGCCATGAAGGCATATGGGGTATGAGTATGCAGCTTCATACCCCAGCGACTCTACACCCGGTACTCACTGAATAGGAGGCTGGGTGGGTCCCAGAGCAGGTCTGGACACTTTAGAGAAAGATGACTTGCCTCTCCATAGCCCAGGCAGTATACCGAATATGCTGCCCTGGCTAGCAATTATACCAAACCTATGGCATATTGTGAACCACTTGTTTCTAGGACTTTGTCCTTCGTCTTTATTGTGAATAAAATGTAAAATATAAAATATAAAATTCACTACTTTTCGGAAGATGGCTCTTCTTCCGTCTTCAGGCCTACTCAGTTGGGTCCTGTTGATTGGGCTAGTCTCAATCACCGGACAACTCAGTTAGTGGAATCACAGTTATAAGACTTGTCCGGTGATTGAGACTAGCCCAATCAACAGGACCCAACTGAGTAGGCTGAAGACGGAAGAAGAGCATCTTCCGAAACGTAGATTTTATATATTCAATTTACATTTTATTCACAATAAAGACAATGGACAAAGTCCTAGAAACAAGTGGTTCACGTCATATACCATCATCAAAACCTTTTAGAATTCTATGGCATACTGTCCAATCAGCCTATGGGCTGTGATAGCATGCACTAACAGTACTGTGAAACACAAGGAAATATCCTTAGACACCTTTCTGACAGAGGGAGTATTTCATGGAATCTGATTTGAAGCAATATTGACAGGAGTTTAAGGGTATGGAGTTGAGTCCATCTGTAGGCACATTACTGTGCTGGAATGCAGAAACATAATAAACGCACACGAGGAACCCTGAATGGGTCTGCAAATAGGGGATGCCCAAATGGTGGCATTCTGTTGCCTCCTCTCTAAAGAAATGGTAGATGAACTCTGGGAACTCAAAAAAGACTTATGCTGTGGGATACACTGACATGCACATAGGCAATATTATCTTTGCTCTTAATCGGTTACAGCTTTAGGTTTGGTAGAAGTGGAATATTGTCACATGAGAAACGTAAAGCACAATATTATTGCCTTGAATTATTATTGCGCAATATGTTTCTCCCTAGACAACTCAATATTATTGTGCAATATTTTATTTTGCTCTTGGGTCAGGATGAGTGAACATGTTGAGTGATACTGATGTTGTTGTGTGGCCATTGCTTTAGCCCTGTGTTTAATAAACGAAAAGAATCGCCACTGGATCAAAGAGTGATACAAGTGAAGACCACAATACACACACACAAAAATCTCAAGAGACTTAATGTTGAGTGAGCCAAACGACTACATTTTTTTTAATTTGATGGCCCATCATTTGATAGGCTACTCAAGACTTTTACCCCTAGAGTCGCTAAAGAAATACTAACATGCGAGAAGCAGTCACTCAGTCAGCATTTATCCATTATTCCAAAGTTTGAAGGCAGCCAGTAGATGGGAGGAGCTTAGGGAAGACCAACATACAGTACTGTAAAATGTGTCCATTTGAGCTAAGAGCTTTAGTGAAAGACTTGGAATTTCTTTTATATAATAACAATTTATTTACAATATCAAGCAAGTTACATTTGGTAGACAGATGTAACATTACAAACTTTACTCATGACACTTGTACACAATTGTTCATGGCCATATGGCCATGTGATCGGTCTTCAAACACAAAGTTTGGGCACTGTAGGTTGTAGATCAGACAATATAAAATTTAGTAAAATATCAGTTACAAGAACCATTGTCTGAGACTTATTGATACATACTGTTTCAGAAGATGACTCTGCTTCCATCATCAGGTAAAATTAATGTAAAACCTACTGTGTTTGGTCCATTAGATCTGTCTAATCCCTAGTTTTACATGCACCCTAATGCGAATGTGGTTCATGGAATTCAGCATTAAAATTTAACCATTTCCTATCAGCAGCAGCATGGGCTTGGTGAATGTCCACTTCACTGATATATTCTGTATGATTAATATAGTGTTAGCCTGTTTCTCATTTACCAAGAAAAAGACAAAACTTGCCACATTAATAATTTTGATAAATATTGTTTTACCAGTTCATGTGTGTTATATAAACTTCTGCTTATATCATTCTTGACAGATATATACACAGACACACTTATTGTTCTGTCTGACATGACCAAAGAATGATTAACAAACAAAGTAGTTCGATTGTTTGTATGCAGTGTACAGTCCCATTCTCTCTGCTATACTTATCTGTGCTCTTCACACTGAAACTTTGCACAGCCCTATTCTACAATTATGAAACCACTTTTTAAGTTTAGAATTTCTCGGTTTGTGGACTTTATCCATCGCCTCGTGTTTAAAAATGGACTTTCTTAATATGAGACAATGGACAGAGTCCAGAGCCACGCAATTCTAAGCATAATATACTGTCATCAGAACTGTTTAGAATTGACTCGGTGTTTGTCATTTATTGTGAAAGTCTAGTGTGGTCCTGAACATATCCTGTACTTTCAGAACATATGACCATGCAATACATTATAGAAACAATGCAGTAAGAAGGAAAAGGGGCATGGAGCAAATATAACCTTAGACATTGTCAATTTTCTGAGGTGTAGGATCATTATTTTATCTGACCAATATCGCTTGTCACTTCCCACCATTATTGCAGTTTCCTGTGAGTTGAGGTCCATGTGTTTTTGTTTCATTTATTACAGTTAATATTAGGTTTTTACTCACCATATTTAAGGAAGGTACTGGAAATGGTTGCCCTCAACTTGCAGACACACACTTTATCTTACAACCATGTTGTTCATTGCTCATTGAAAGTTCTGATTGTGAAACTGAAGGCACTACATTCTGAATTTCTTTTGTTCCCCCAGATCCTCTTCAGTGCAAGAATTATTATGATACACTTCACTGTTTAACATGCCCCACAAGTAAAAATCTGTCACACAAGTTCAGATGTGGTGATTCAGGAGGCCACAGTCTCTTCCTTATTACTCTGTGACTGCAAACACCCTCTAAATAATGCATAGAATAGTTTGTGGTGTACGCTGTTGCACTGCCTTGCTGAAGAAAGGGACAGGTTATGTTATAATCAGACAGGTGTTCAAAAACTGAAGTGTGTGTTACATATTGGTGTGAATTTATGATCTCAGGAAAGAAAATGAGCCCAGTAATCATAGTTACATTCACAGCACAACACACACAAATCATAACATCACATAATGGCACTTTGTGGATTACAAAGAGATTTCTGCAGCATCCACATATCCTCTGAGATGAAAGTGAGCTTCATTGCTAAACAGAATGAATGTGGGGTTTATTTCTCCAGTATACACCTCACAAAGATGCCAGTTACAAAATTCCCTTCTTGTAGGAACTGTATTCATCATATGTATTACACATTCCTCCAGTGGAACAATCATTGCAAATAATGACACATACAGACCTCACAGATTCTCTCCATTATGCGTATATGGTCAAGGCAATGAGTGGGCTAAGCTTTCAGCAAGGTAACAGGAAGTGAGAAATGGTATGGGTCAGATACAGCATTGTCCCCGTATGTTTCGTGTACACATACACGATGTTTCTTGAGTTGACTGTACTTCAGTCCTGGGTTGTCTTTATGTTTATAGATGTGTTATTCCTTTTTTATTTTGGTATTAATTGCAGTGGTTGTGATCAAATCCAGGAGAATCAGCAGATGGTCTGTCCCGAATTGTGAGACCCCATTGGATAGCCCAATTCTAATGCAAGCAGCTGCCATGTTGTATCTGTCAGTCAAACCTATGCAAGATGGCTGCTGTGCTGATACTAACTGTCCATGCCAGACATACTGCAGATATTTAGGATGAATATTTATTGAGAACTACACTGTAATAATCTGGACCCAGTTTTAATAACAATGAGTATAAACAGCTAGTTGATGAAGCTTAACCAATGCACATAATATGAAGTTAATAAACCCATGTTGCCAAATGTGTACCTTCTTTTATTTTAGACTTTTAAATGTGGAACAAAGACATGTGTTACTTTTCTACAAATGATATAGATAGAGTAAACTGACAGCAGTATGATGACTCAATATTTTATATTAAAGAGGTGCAGCTATGTTAGTTGTGAAAAAAAGTACTGGGGTAAAGACCATCATAATAATTAAAATAACAATGTAATATTGTATGTATAAAGTTGTTTTCAAAGCCTGGCAATATTATGTATTGTATACCACTGTGAAGTTGCAAGTTGTGTGTATGTTCATGTATATGTGTGAATGTAAATATATTCTATTATAAAATATTGCAAGAAGGTGAGAGAAAAAGAGAGGATGACTGTAAGATATATGAGGGACACTGTATGAAATATCATGTTGAAACAAAAATTGCGATAAATTTATTTACAAAGTTTGAATAAATTTCTATAGCAGAGTTAAAAGACATTTTGCATTCGTATATGTATTAAATATGCGTTACAGTACGCCACTTAAAACCTTTCAGCCCGTCAATTAGTACTCGTGTCATAGCCCACTGTTGTAATTCAAGCTACACTAGACTCCAGTTCGAGGAGATAAACAAACCCATGCTGTGTTTGGAATGCTATTAGTCACCTAAGAGAAATAGGCATTTGAAAAGTGTTGACATCTAAAACGGGCTTTTGGAGGGGTTCGAGGGGAGGAGGGGGAGTAATTCTCACTCCACGAAGAAGCCCTAACTTTCAGGGGACCTACTGAGTACAAATCATTAGCAGTACCTGCGATAGGGGTGAAAAAAATGCATTTCAATTCGACACACTGCTGGCGACCACTATACTGGTCGTTCGGTCTTTTGCCATATTTAAAGGGCGACCCTATACTGGACGTTCGGCAGTAAAGGGTTAAGATAAACTTGGAAAGTACTGTAATTGACTTAAGACAGTATAGTATTGAAAAAGTAATTGAAGTT
Source organism: Reticulitermes speratus (assembly GCA_021186555.1). Classification (NCBI taxonomy): domain Eukaryota; kingdom Metazoa; phylum Arthropoda; class Insecta; order Blattodea; family Rhinotermitidae; genus Reticulitermes; species Reticulitermes speratus. The sequence continues at coordinate 28,572,216 of JAJKFL010000003.1, read as the reverse complement.
TGTGCAGCCCAAATCAAAGTTAGTAATCATTCTAGGGTGGGCGAGAAGTCACCGTACACCCAGACAATACGCACCTCAGACTCAATTTAAGTTTACTCAGCACAGCACGCACTACAATGTAAAATGGTAGTTTGGCAACAGTGACCAAGATAGTGCATACATGATTCGCCGCACACCACATGAAGAAAGACTTGAATGTGAGGCCGTATCGCCCAACTTTCGTGAATGAACTGTCGGATGCCGACATGGATCGGCGCTATGAATCATGCCGTGCTCTGCTGGACACATTCTCAAATGCCGTATCCCGATCAAAGATTCTTTTCAGTGATGAATGTGCCATCTATCGCAGTGCGCTACAGAAATGTGGTGTTCTGGTCAAAGGAGAATCCCAATTTCACGCAGGAGCTGGAACATAATCCACCGCATGTGATGATATGGGCGGGTATGACATTAGATTATCTGATTGGACCTTACTTTTTCGATGGACCGGTGAATGCGGCATCTTATTCGGCAATGTTGGAGACGTGGCTCATACCTCTGCTCAGAGACAGAGGACTCGTGGATGACGTGTGGCTGCAGCAAGATGGGGCACCCGCACACTTCGCTCTTTCTGTGTGCGATGTTTTGAACGAACAATTTCCAGGCCGCTGGCTCACCAACATCTCCGGCACCATTGCCATGGCCACCACGTAGTCCTGACCTTACCACCCCAGACAATTCGTTGTGGGGTATTATCAAGATTTGCGCAGAGCTGTGGAAGAAGCCTTTCGCACAATTACTCTACAAATGCTCCGACGTACGTCACAGAGGACATGGAGGCGCATGCGTTTGTGTGTCCAGCATCAAGGTGCACATACGGATCCACTGGACATGTAACCAAGACGTACGTGATTCAAATTAATTATGATTGATTTTGATTCCATACTGGTTGGTGTACGGTGACTTCTCGCCCATCTTGTATAATATGATTATGCATATACAGATCTCCTAGTGGACATTTTGGTGAATTTGTTGAACAACTTGATCTAATCTTAAAATATTTATATAAACCAAAATTTGAATTTGTTATTTGCGGTGACTTCAATGTAAATTTTTTAATTGATTCTAGTTCTGCACAGCAGCTAATCTTCCTATTGCAATTTTATAATTTGTTTCATGTAGTGGACTTTCCTACCAGAACGACTAAAGACTCCGGCACAGCTATTGATAATATTTTCATTGATTTCAGCAGATTAAATTCATTCCAAATATTTCCTTTGATTAATGGGCTTTCTGATCATGAAGCTCAATATCTTTGTATAAATAATATTTTCAAATGCCAATCAGGGATCAATAGGCTTGTTAAAAAGAGACTAATAACAAAGTCTGGTGTGTCAAGTTTCATTGAGTTACTCAAAAGTGAATCCTGGAATAACATTCTTAACCAGAATGATGTTAATCAAAGTTTTAATTTATTTTTTAACACTTTCTTAATTGCTTTTGATTCATGTTTTCCTATTCAGTATGTAACTCGTAATATAACTAATAATCAATGGATCACAACAGGGATTAAAACATCATGTAAGCACAAAATGTTTCTCTACATTATGAGTAAAATAACTAATTGTTCAAAAATTAAAGCACATTATAATCAATATTGCAACTTGTTACGGAAAGTTGTTAGGAAAGCAAAAGCAGTGTATTACAACGAACTGTTAACTTCATCTACTAATAAAACTAGAGTGACCTGGAACATCATTAATAAAGAAATGGGTTTAACACCTAGTAAGAAGATTATTCAGACTGAATTCAAACTTGGTAATGAAACTATCAATGTGAATCAGACAGCTAAGACTTTTAATAACTATTTTTTCAACTCAGTAGATGAATTAATCACACAGCAGCCAAAAACTGAAACGGCAATATTTTCACTTGGGGAATCGTTTCCTCGCGAGTTCCCACAAATTATTAATATTCCAATAACTGAGGCAGAAGTCATATGCACAATTACTTCATTAAAAAATACGAATTCATGTGGTTATGATGGTTTATCTCATACAATATTAAAATTATGTGGTAGCCATAATTCTAAACCTCTCATGTATATCTATAACAAATCATTATCGTGTGGTATCTGCCCGGAGCAACTAAAGTATGCTATCATTATACCCTGTTTTAAGAAAGGTGAAAAATCACAAATATCAAATTATAGACCCATATCATTATTAACTGGTTTTTGTAACATATTTGAATTGCTCATTTTTCAGAGGCTAAAACATCATCTAGTAAGTAATAATATTTTAGTCTCTGAGCAATATGGCTTTAGGGATAATGTATCTACTGAAAGTGCAATATTTAAACTTACTGATTCGATTCTTAAAGCTTGGAATAACAAAGAATATGTAACGGGGTTATTTTGTGATTTGACAAAGGCCTTCGATTGTGTTAGTCATGAATTATTGATCTCAAAGTTGGAATTTTATGGAGTAAATGGCTCTATTTTAAATTGGCTTAAATCTTATTTGTATAACAGAAAACAAAGAGTGCAGTTGCAACTTGACAGCTCACTTAATAATTTATCGGACTGGGAAACTGTTAGACATGGTGTTCCTCAAGGATCTGTGTTGGGTCCTTTACTGTTTAATGTTTATATTAATGATTTTCCAAGCATCATAGGTAAAGTTTCTCACACCATTCTTTTTGCTGATGACACTAATATTCTTGTTTCATCCATTGATCAGACTGAACTAAATACTAAATTAAATAAGGTATTTTGTTGCATTTCTGAATGGTTTCAAAACAATCAGTTGGTACTTAATTTAAATAAGACGCAATTGATCAAATTTACTTCATCTAAATCTTTTACTTATCCATTACATGTTTCATACAATAATCAAGCTATTACTGTTGCTGAAATTATTAAATTTTTAGGTGTGTATCTAAATTGTCATCTTACATGGAATTTGCATCTAGACAATTTAATTAAAAAACTGAGTTCTATTTGTTTTCTCTTGAGAAAATTATCATCTCTTGTAAATGTAAAAACACTACGAATGGTTTATTTTGCACATTTCCAGTCACAAATTAGTTATGGTATATTTTTCTGGGGTTCATCTTCATCAATAAAAAATGTTTTTATAATTCAAAAGAGAGCAATTAGGATTATGCTGAGGCTGGGTCCAAGGAGTTCTTATAGAGGTTTCAAAAAACTGGATATACTTACAGTTCCTCGTTTGTATATCTATGTTTTGATGTTATTTGTAGCTAAAAATCCTAAAAACTATCAAACCAACACCTCAGTTCATGGCAGGAATACTAGGCAACAAGATAAACTGCATGTACCTTCTGTGAGATCTTCCATAATACAGAGAGGTGTATATTATTCATCTGTTAAAATATTTAATCACCTTCCACAAAATATTTCAAAACTTCATAATAATATACATATTTTTAAGACTATTAAGGAATTATCTTGTTAAGAACGCTTTCTATTCTATTGATGAATTTCTTTCTAAAGACTGTAATAGTTAACCAGCAACAAATATGTGTATTCTGTATATGTCTTTTATTCTACTTAATTTTTAAAAGTTGACTTATTATTTATTTTAATCCATATATTTACCTTGTCTGAGAGAGTGAGTATGAATTCTCTTGTTATTTATAGTGTTTACTAATTTCATGTAACTTCGTATCTCATCTGTATCTCAGTGTTTCGACTTGATTGCATATTGCAATCTACTCTGCTCTTGACGAATTCCATATCCAATCCCACTTACGTGGATGTTGGATTGGTAAATGTATATGTGTATGTATGTATGTATGTATGACAGGCTGACTGTTTTATCTGGATGATAGGTTGAGAATATGGTGACTTTTTTTGTCACACCATTTCAGTACACTAATAGGGCCTGAATGTCTGGGTATAATTTTCCCTTTCCTCAGTTTCTTTTCTTGCACTTCTTTCATGACAGACTTTCTATTCCACCTGAGTGTTCCTACACAATCTGTTGAATACTGTACCTTAAGTTTAATTGCTAATTGAGGGTTATTATAATAGTTATCCAACCACATTGTGTGTCATCTATTTACTGGGAGCTCCAAAAGTTTTGTAACACTAGCAGTGATTTTTGTTATGTCAGGTAAACTCAGTGTTGACTCAATTTCCGAGGTTTTTCCTGCGTAAACAAAGAAACACCACAAACATCCTGTGTTTGACTCACAAAACTTGAATGTATTGATGCCAAACTGTGAAGTTTTCAAGGGCAAGTACTGTCTAAAAGCTTTGAACCCTTTCATTGAAGTGGCACAATATGGGAAATTTTTTAATAATTTTAGTGATCCCTTGTATGTCAACCTGCTATTAATATCTATGAAGCGAAGAAGTCTTACATAGCAGCTCAAATCTGCCTGTGCTCATGACATGTGTTAAACCAGGAATTTATATTAAGTCTTGCTTTTAGAGAAGTAAGACCTTGCAGTTGGCTTCTGAACAATTCCCATTAAAATAAAAAGTCCTAACACAACATAAACTTCAGCTTCTGTGACAGGTTTCCATGACCTTACAGGAGAATGGAAAGAAAAATATTACCTTGTGCATTCTTGTACTGGTCTACATGCCTGTTGATTTCCTGAACAATAATTTCTACAAGGATTTTATCAAAGAATAACTGAAAGCAGTCTACATTACCTGTAATATTCTCAGCGCCATTTTTATATCCACAATCACCACAAAACACTTCTCTGTCCCCAGAGTAACTGTTCATGGACTACCAAATTAAATCTTGATTCACTACATTTTCTTTATCAGCAGTCATCCACATTTACTACGTCAACAAATGCAACATCATCATCAATTTCGTTGTCACTGTTACTGCTGCTGTTGCTACTTTCACTAAAGTCAGTTCATCACTAATCACACAAAATTTCTTTTACTTGTGAACTCAAATCTCCCGCCCTCTTGGACGCCATGAGACTGAAAGGTAAACACCGATACTGATGGAAAAGGAATTGCAGTTGATGAGAAACCCATAATATCTTACGTCATGCAACGATATATATAGCATTTGAAAGCGTGAAACCACTTTAAACTTCTTCTGGGCAGCTGCGTAAAGGTTCTGGAGATTGTTCTTGTTTCAAAGTAGAGATGGCACAACAATCAACCAGTGTGCTTGCCACATATGATCACTGATATGAAATTAGAAACTGAAGGACAGTAAACATCGTAAGCTTCACAGACATACTGATTAAGATACAACTATGTCAACAATTTTTGAGAAAATGCTGCGGTGTCCATAAAAATAACGAGCATCAGTCATTTTTTTATTTTTTAAATATACAATGCCTATAAATTAGCTCATGTTGTAAAACAAGTTGAAACTAGGATCATATCAAACCTGACATCTTTCCTTAAAAAGATGTTCGACTACTTTCACGCTATCAATGAAACTGCACTTAACAACAGGAGAATGAATTTGTAGCTGCATAGGTCCATACAACATACGGAGGACGGCACTGGAGGGCTAATCACTGACCAAGTGTCCAAAGAGCCTATAAGAATCTGATCAGTGTGGTTTTGTTGAGATCAATCTGCTGACAGCAGATCCTTATTTCAATGCATGATTCTATACACAGTATCTAAATCAGATCACACTGATTGGTATAACTGGCATGCAGTTTTCAGTTTCTGTTTTAAGCCCCTCTTCCAAACACTCGTCCCTTAAAACTACATAACACTTCTCCTTTGTAATGCTTCAAGAAATTGCACCAATTAGCCAAATTTTAAACTTCAGAAAATTAAATATAAGTGAACACCTTTTTGTCTTCTGGCAGTGAAATTGACAGGTGTAGGTTACTGCTAGTTTTGTGGAGTGGTCATGTTTGTTTGAGTCATGATTTGGAATAACAGTTTGTCAAAAATAATTTTAGCTTTTTAGGTGCCACCCTGAAGTACTTCTCCTGTTCTGTCACCTGAATGAAACATAGACGAGTGCAATCATGGTCACGTGAACCAACCCCATATTTCCTATACACTCTATTATTCACAAAATGTGAATTCTCATTTTCAATAACAGAACACCCCATCACAGCACACTCTAGTGTAATTCCATCTTAAATCAATTCTTCACCAGTTGTCCTCATGGCTTCTCCATCTCTTCCAACTATACAGTCATTCTGGAGACATACTTATTGCTTGACTGTGCATATCCAGTTCTGAATATAAAATGAAGAATTACATTTGTGTACACCATCACTCTGCTGCAGTGACTAAGTATTTACGGTTTAACATTATGAGGTCTGTTCGACTTTTATAGGCAAGTGATGGAGGAAAGAACAAGCAACATTTATCATGAACACAACAGACTTTATTACAAAAAGTGATACAGTGAGAAATATCTAACAGATGTTCATCATAAACATGTAATGGAATCAAATTCATTTGAACAAGAGGTCATCCCCAAACTGCAGTGAGCATGAGAACAGTATTATTCCTTTCATGGTGGTGATGATCCTGTTTTTGGATGACTGTACTGTGAGTAAGTGCACGGTGTTGTTGTTTCAAAACAAAATGCCTCCATCTTCAGGGTTGGATTGATTGGGTTGAGGATATGGTAAAGTTATACATGTACACTGTCAACACAGTTTACTTCCACACATCACCATCAGCCAAAAGCAAGATCAGCATCACCAGTCTATCGTTCTGGTATAGCTAATATTTAGTTTATCTGAAGTGATTCACAAACACCTTCGGTATGAAGCCACTGCCTTCATGGTAAGAAATGACATACATCTCTATAGAGCAATTTGATAAATATCTTCGAACAGATATGAAATAACACAATCATGGATATGGCTAATGCTCATAACCAAATGTACACGACCAATCTCCTTTCCTGATATGCTAAACCACACACACACAACATACAGAACTGCTGTGCATGACAGAAAGTGAAGTAATTCACGCTTGTATCAGTGTTTCTCAACCATGCTGCTCCAGGTCTTAATTTATGCAAGTCCATAAAATTCATGAGAAATCTGAGGTTCTGACAGTGGTGTTGCTGAGGATTCAGTTCTGGGATGTGACATCATGTCATTGGACAAGCTAGCCTGTAAGGATGAAGGCACTGCGATCCTCTACAACATAAGGAACTACTCACCCTATGACACAGGGTCACACCCAGGAGACTCCCCCATAAATTTTCACTGTCATTATTTTAATTTTACAAGTTCCTTTTGGCAGCTATTTTATGTTGAAAATTACTACAGTTTTAATGCCTGAGAATAGGAGATTTTACATCATGGAGTATCACAGCAGTGGGGTCAGACTTTAACTTGGGGGTAACAGTCTTACTACCTAAGAAATTCAACATTTGGCCAGCTAGACTGTTACAGTAGACAATTTACGGCCATTTGAAGTCAATGGCATGGTCTCCTGAGTAGTGACAAACTTTATGGTTGGTCACTCCACCATGCAGATATGAGGTGGAGGCATGTTACAAATCCAGATTTTTGTAAGACGGACATCAGGTATTTTTCATAACCTCTCATGTGTACATTTAATTCTAATTCAGTTTCAGTTCCATTAAAGGCATTAATATCTTCATAGATGATATTCTGTTGTGATATATGAACAGCAGGAAGGAAGCACACATTCTCCATCACAGCTGAAGTTCTCACATTTATTGTAGTACATGTTTTGGCTTATGTGAAAAGTCATCATCAGGCAATTTACCTAGTTTTGGCCTTTACAAATCCAAAAGCATAAAATCTTGACTGGGAATGGTAGCCTCCACATTGAGAATCACACCTGCAAGTTGCCAGATATAAGCTGTGGTTAGTATTGCTTATACCGTGCATGTTTAATATAATGTTACAAATTTACCAACACATGCACTTTTTTCTATTAAAACTTAATAGTACGTTAAAATGCCCTACATATGTTTCGGTCGGTTAACCGACCATCATCAGGGGCGACACATCTAAAGGTGTAGATTAAAATAGTCCAGTGAGAGTATTAAAAACAGCATAATAAAATATAAAGTTCTAGATTCACTGCGTATTGAAGTTCACTTTTCACCAGTGTTTTACGTCGTGTTGTAAATTGTATGTTATGCACGATATGTTGGAAGCCTTTCGTTAGTTACTCAGTGTCCTGGTGGGTGAGGTCTGTTTGCCTACCAGTAGGCAAACAGACCTCACCCACCAGGACACGGCATCACAACCAACATACACAGAGACGTGACACCATACAAAAAAGCCAATAATATATACGCTGAGTTCCACTGAAAAGAACATTTTGACCAACGGAAACAGGACAGCTAGACATACTTCTGGTTTACAACATCGTGTACGCATCCTGATGTGCGGAGTAACTAACGAAAGGCTTCCAACATATCGTGCGTAACATACAATTTACAACACGACGTAAAACACTGGTGAAAAGTGAACTTCAATACGCAGTGAATCTAGAACTTCATATTTTATTATGCTGTTTTTAATACTCTCACTGGACTATTTTAATTTACACCTCTAGATGTGTATATATCTAAGTAACTCTAGTCACCCCTGATGATGGTCGGTTAACCGACCGAAACATATGTAGGGCATTTTAACGTACTATTAAGTTTTAATAGAAAAAAGTGCATGTGTTGGTAAATTTGTAACATTATAAGCTGTGGTGTTAATTACAAAAGTGTGGTGTTGGTCATGTAACTGTAGATTGAAAGTTAAATGCGTGTATGATATATCGCTCATGAAACAGCAATTTGTCGTAACCCACACAATTATCAAACTGAGATTCCCGCATTACTAGACAGTTGGGTTATAAATTCACCTTCTGTCAAAATGTCATGTCCACAAAAAAACTGCTTCTCCTTATATTTTCATAAAGACATAACATGCTGGTCTATTAATGATCTGTCAAGCTTTATCTGTCTCCTGTAAAACTGTGTATCGATGGGTTACGACAAACTGCTGTATCATGAGTAATATACAGAAAACGGCTGAACTCACTTGTTACATTGCTAGTCATCTGCACTAAACAACCCACGGCTCTTTTCTGCAGCAGCTTGCCCAATTTCTTGACCCAGTTTCTTCTTCTTAGGTGAATCACCCTTCTCTGAAACAATGCAAAATTAATACATATTAAGGCAAACACATTGTGCAGTACAAAAGACAGAAGGTAAAGTTGTCCCTGTCAAAGGGGGTGTAGCGGTAGAGCTCCACTCATTCATAACCTCAGAACTAGATGGAAATGTGTTGGTCAGCCTCATCCTCTAGATGCTTCACCTCTGGGGAAATAACTCTTGGTACCTACTGAAAAGGAGGCCGGTTGGGCCCCACAGACAGTCTGAAGATTCTGCAGAAGTGAAAAAGTCTTGCTCCTCCCAGGAATCAAATCCCAGATCATCCAGCCCAGTCCCAGTAAGAACATTTCACATGGTTTGTGGGACTGTCTTATTCCTCAGGTGAGGCACATCAATGCATTTAATTACAGGCAGAAATCATTACAAAACTCTCACTGTGTAATGTTGTGACAATTGAAAAGAACACCAGCTGACTTCATTAGGATATTACGAAGGTTAAGACTGTGCTTTCTGGGACATTATCCCACCAAATTATATAACATCACATAATAGAACACTCTAGTATTAACCTCACCAGTATTCTAATAAACTTATTTTGCAACTTATTGTTAATTAATGCTGTAATGTTTAAGAAATACGTTAAAATATGCATTACCCTCTACTTGGGGAGGTCAGAAGACAAATTTGACAAGCAACTGAAAAAATAAACAGCTGTATAAGTTTCCATGCATTCTGTGTGGTTGCTATATATATATATAATAAACCCAAGATAATTTATGCCACAGTAAATAAAAGAGCGAAGGTGAATCATTACTCAAGTATTATTTTAACTTTGTATTATATATTCACTGAAGTAATGAGAGAGTAATTTTACCTTACAGAATGGTACTTTTAGATCACTAACAGGATTGGATGGGATGGCCGGCATAGTGTAGTTGTATTAAGAGTCACTACAGGCTGGACAGTCCAGGGATCAAATCCCAGTTGGTGCGAGATTTTCAATGCCCGTCCAGACTGGCCCCAATGCCTACCCAGCCTCCTGTACAAAAGGTACCAGGTGCTGGCCAGGCTAAAGCGGCCAGGGCATGGTGCTGACCACCCATCCTCTTCTAGTGCCGAGTTGTGAATGGGTTGGTGCTATACTTCCGCCTCCCCTCTGTGCCTGCATAGGCATGTCATGGGGTGACCTTTACCTTTACCTAACAGGATTAGAATGGTGACCCACAGCATTATATGAGCAAAGTAATGTGTTATATGGCTGTCAGATGTATGTGTAATTAGTAATGTATTAACACACATAACACTGAAGATGCTGAAGTAACCATCAAAATATATGTATGTATGTGTATGTGTGTATGTCCAAGATATAAGGAGGATGTGTAAGGTCATTGGAAAATGTAATAAAGTTGTGCAGATGTTGACTGTCTTACCGATTTCCTGCCTAGCACCTTGTTAGTCACCATTAGGCATAAAAATGAGATAACGTATCTACAATGAGGTAAATAGCACTGTATCAGCAGTGGATAAAACATTTACTGCCCCGTTATAAATGATACCTACAGCAGTATGCTAACAGTACATATCAGCATGCTGCAAAGCTGTTCCAGAATGAAAAAACTCTGTGAGGTCTGACAAAAACCAGTTCTCTACTTGAAATCTCAACTTGATACCTCCTAAGAACAAGCAGGATGTGTTAGCACAGAGTTCACTTGCTTTGTGTTAAAAAACATGCTTCCATATTAAAAATCACTACTGATACCATAATATTGTATATACCTTGCCTTTGTCACACCGATTACAGGTGTCTCTGCGTGCAAAGTTAACATTCCCACACCTGAAACATGCAAGGTAATTAAGTTCACAACACTCACTTTATGTCAGATTTGAGGTTCTCACAGCAGTACCTATGAAGACTGGTCTCTTCTTCAATGTAGGTGCTTCCACCCTGAACATGGAGGCAACACATTCCTCCAAAATGCTGGGGTCTACACGAAATTACATATTGTCATAGCCCAAAAGACAGCAAATCTTTACACTCATTATATACTGCCACATGGCCTGATTTTGTATATACTACCATCTAATTTACTTCTAAAATCTGCATTAGTTTGATGTAAATTATTAAGACACACATGCATACATACATACAATTATAACAAGTATGCATTCTTTGTCAAGATCTGATTACATACCTTTTCAATGTCACACATTTTAGTTTTAGATGAACTAAAATAAATAACTAAATGTAACCAAACCTAAACCTAAAGTGAAGGCCTCCTGTGAAACCACTGATGGGGTCTGAAAATGGAAACTTTCCACTTCACTGCTTCAATATATAAACAACTGTTACCATTTAAAAACAAAGAATGGAAATCAGCATTCCAGTATCTCATTTCCTTACCACGTCTGGAATGATGGATACTTTTCCCAATTCCTTTAGCTACGTTCATAATTAAATTAATGATTATGGAAGGTGGAAGTTGGTTATTCAGGTCATGGAAGGAGTTGTAAGCACAAGTAAGTGTACTGTCAGCTGAGTGAATGGTGAGAAGCAAGAAAAGTTACATATTTATATACTAGATGTTGTGGAAATTCCATTTCTCCCAATAATTAGTGGTTTCTGTCTACACAGTCTACTGAATGCTTTAATACACAAGTTTCTTTCATCATCACAATCAGCACAGTAGTTTTACTGAACAAAAAACCCTGGATCTGCTGCAACAACTCGCGACAGCTGCAGTGATTATGACAGTAATAAAAGAACTGCACTGTATGATCGACAGATCATTGTATATACTCCAATCTTCCATTAGAAACAGTTGCTTATATATTAAAAACACTCTTCCAGATCTAATATGACTCTGTGCCTTTGGTAATGTTGTTTATGAAATACTTTCAACTGCACAAAATATAATTATTTATCACAAATCACACCTAACATTAAAAAAACTTATGCTTATACCCTCTGACTGCCATGTAATATGTGAAATTTACAGCAACCGACTTCCTATGTCAAACATAATTTCATCACATATATTGATGTCATTCCTCCCATTTTTGTTATGGCAGTGTCTTTTCTACATATCGTGACTATTCTTTTCCTAATTTCTAGTCTTCCAAAGTCCTCAAATGTAATAATCAAATTCCAGAATACCTAGGCAATAGGTTTCAATCCAGTCTTAAATTATATTAAAACTGCTTTAAGTATTATAAATGTGTAAATGAAATTCATTTAAAATCCAGTAGTATATGAACAGTAATTGGTACTGCTCCACTAAATCATTACGATAAAAATATTAACCACAAATGTGTGGTTTCGGATAAAACTGTATCATGTGAAAATATCACTTAAACTTGAAAGAATCCAGAGTTGGATTAGGCACAATACTGCTACAGAAAACGTAAAAGGGCAAAATTCGGTCCTTGCTTTCTATTCACACAATATACTATGGGTAAAAAATTAAACCGCAAGTTGCTGCATAGTGTGGATCACTACAAATCCAATCGCCTTCGCTGATACGAAACCGACTACTGCCTGATGCTGGCTCCATCGCAGTCGTATTATTGCCTGTCAGTCTTTATAAAACAAATCACTTATTTAAATTTCTGTAAGAAATGTAATGGAAACGACACTTCATAAAACTGGATTAATTATACAGTAAATATTTTTCGTTCGTTCTCCACTTCACTTTTTTTACACTTACAACACCCATAAGTTTTAACTACCAATAACGTATTTTTTTCTCTCATTTATAACACGCACGCATACGGCCTGCAGTGGATAGCATACAAGTTCTAGCGAAAATAACAGTGATATGAAAAACCCAAAGAGTGTATTTTCGCGGTTCACTACATTTTATTTTTTAAAATTATTGCATCTCTTCATTTTGTCATTCATTGCAAATACAACAAAGAATTCTGATTTCTAATTTATACATTGAAGTACACTGGCACAACAACAATCTTTATAGCTACAAAATGACATGTAACATATTTTGATTGCAAGAGCAACGTACAAATCGAATGACAAGATTCGCCGGAAGAGGGCTAAACAAGTTACCTCCTCGTGACAAATTATCCGAGGAACTGCAAAACACGGATCATATAAGAGGAGGTATTAATCCGCAAGGGCAACAGCAAAAGGACTGTGCAAATAGTCACCAGGTTACACACCTATGTTTGTGTATCATACATTCCAAACACGAATAACAGATTTCATTGTACTTATTACGGTGTACTTACATCCCGACAACATCATGTATGTTAGCAGGTGACTCAGACTCTGGTTCGTACAGGCCCATTTCACGTTTTTAAATTAATTTCAGTTTCATGTGGATGTGGCAAAATGAGTTCAGCGCACGGCAGGGGACTTCGTGCGCGTGTGTGGGTAACAGCGCTAGAAACATTTTCATTGTATCCACGAAAACAGAGAAATGACGGGAGCCCACGGAGCGCCTATGAAACAGGTTTCGCCCACCGAACCCATGGCGTGAGGCACAGGTATTACATTACAGGTGCGCGCTATGAATTGTGGTAAGGGTTTCCGTCGACATGAACGGCCATTTTGGCTGCGAAGGTCGAAGGTGTGGCAGGTGAGTTCTCGTGACTGGGCGTGCGGAATGTATTGCGGATGTGAGTTGGAGTATGTTGCGTACGTTTGAAACGTAGTTTGAATATGGTATTATGTATTTAATGTTATGTATAAATGTTGCGTTTGTTGCAATGCACAAGTTAAGTGTGTTGCAGGACTTGAATTATTTCGTGCAACTTTTGTTGGCCGTTGTAGTGTGATGGTAAGTTTCAGTTTTGTTTTGGGCGTTTTCAATTTACTGTGGAAGTTGAGTTTGATGAGTACGTGTTGAACATAAACGACACCTTTGTATTCAGTATATACATGTTTTGTTTTCTTTTAGTGTGCAATAAAAGTGACGAGGTCTTGTGTCATAGAGTGCACTTCCGCGTAGGGCGTGGAGCTGAGTCCGCCACCACGTTGGGACTTCAGTTGTAGTGTGATCTTAAGTAGATCCTGGTGAAGCCAACTCGTAAAATTTCCGCAGAATCGAATACGGTATGTTATTAATATGACTGAACGACATTATCAATTTCCGTAATTCTGAGAAATGCAAACCTTGCTTTACATATTCGTACAGAACCAAATTTAACTTACAAAGTGGATCGAAGTTTTTACAAGAAATTATGATATTCGTGTTATCAGTGAATGTAATATTATGGGTTCTAATAAAAGATTCATTGCCTTTTTGCCACTACTGCATTATAGGTGCACCTCAGTTTATCCAGCATGCTGTAACTGAGTAGAGATGTGCTGTGGGGGGTGGTGGGTTATGGCTGCAACCCCCTGTACATCACGGAACCTGCCAGTCAAGACGGATGTAGGTTAGAGTTATGTCTCTGGTATAGTGTTTGCTCTCTGTTTCAGCTGAACTAGCCAGTTGAGACAGACATTGGTTTAGGTTTGGGCCATGTCTGTTTAAACCTGCCAGTTGAGACAAGCCTAGGTTAGTGTTTAGGCTGTGTCTCTGTTACAGTCTGTGCTCTCCATTTCAGCTGAACAAGCCAGTCCACATGGACATTGGTTAGGGTTTGGGCTGTATCTGTTTAAACCTGCCAGAGACAGACCTATGTTAGCATTTCGTTTATGCCTTTGGGGTATAGTCTGTGCTCTGTTTAAACTGCATGAGCCAGTTGAGATGGACGTTGGTTAGGGTTTAGCCTATGTATCTGTTTAAACCTGCTAGTCGATACGGACATTGGTTAGGGTTTAGGCTATGTCTGGTATAGTATGTGCTCTCCAGAACCAGCCAGTCGACGAATGTTGGTTACAGTTTAGGCTATGTCTCTGTTTATAGTCGGCGCGGACATGTGCTGGAGGAGGGATACACGCATCACAGTTTAAATCATACTATCAACTTCATGAATCCACGAGCTGAGTGCACATGAATATGATTCAGGCCACATGGAAACGTTACAGTTGCCCTGAGTTCTTACAGTCGACCCATTCACTCTCTTCGTAGAAGTGTCTGTCACTGACATCAGAAATGGTCAGAAGTGTTGACTGGGTGCTCTGGCATGTGTGTCGTGATGTGCAACCTCCACCGCCCCTCCTGCCGCAGTAACCAAGTCCATCCCACTACTTCACACTCTGCCCACACCTGTTCCCTTGAAATGCACTACCTTCATCTCTTTAGAAAATTTTCCTTCCGTGATGCACCTACAGTGCAGTAGAGCTGCCTTTTTTTGGTTTGTGTATTATTGAAAAAGTTCTGAACCCAGATTCTGTGATTGAGAATGCGTTAAGACACAATACCCATTTATTAATCGTGATTAGAACTGCATTAAATGCATTAAGAGTGAAATTGTGGTAGATTTGTAATATAATCATTTCTTGTTTTACAGTGCTGTTGTGTGGATTGACGAAGTTCTGTGAGTGAACAGTTTTAAGTAAATATTATGAGTGATGATGTAACCCATTGCCCTCATAATGACTTCTGAGTGGATCATGCACAACATAATTCAGTAATGTAATTGCTGGGGTTGTGTTTGTGATGACCTTTGATTTGAGCATAATCAAACATTAGACAGCTTGCAAGAAAGACAGTCCATGGTCTGTGTGGAAAGTGGAAGCAGCCAGTGGTTTTCTATTTCATTTGCAGGATTGCAAATGCTGAGATACATGTGCAGTTGAATGACATTCTTGGCATCTCAGTGTTGAACTGCTTGTTGTTACTGGTGTCTCAGACATTGGTATGAACTGTGTTAAAGCTTTGAAACTGTTGGGTCCTGCCAGAAGGAGGCCATTCTTCAAGTTCCAAAGTCAAGAAACAGTGTATGTTCATGCACACCTCTTTACGTGCACCTGAACTGTGATTATGAAATATAAGGTGCAGTTGAAATCTGAGTGTCTGGGTAACCATCTCCAGGTTATTGCTAAATCAGAACACAGTTTGAATCTGTACAGGCTTGACAAACCCAACATAATGTGCCTGCTGTATAAGCTGACAGATAACGGTTAGCTGCACAAGTAATAAGCTATGCTGGCAGCAGGTCTCAGCACTGGTGTCTATAGGTAAGGAACAAGTGCCCTGCATTAATTCAGTTGTAATATGAAACAAAGTGACATTCAAATTTAATCAGTCTGTGAAGGGAAGTCTTATTTTCTGAATTAACCATGATACTGAAACATCTTTCTGTAGTTTTTTTTTTTGGGGGGGTGGGGTTTATGCAGTGAATAATTGGCCACTTTAGCATCTGCTTAGGGGGTTGATAAAATCTGATAGTTTGAACAGTAACACATTTTGGGATATTTGCACTGTGGCTCAAACACTTTGTAGATGATGTGAAAACTAGTATCATTAATGGCCATCCTTTTACAGGTGTGTGTAACAGTAATTGGGAGGATGACAACACACAGCGTGTGGACTACCTGCAGTCCTCCTCCAAGGAATCTGATGCTTCACCACGAGATAGCATCCACATGTCATGGTAGGGAATATCTTGATGATACTTTTAGCAGCTTTCATGTTACGTAGAAAGTATAGCAGGATGGGAACAATGCTGTATTTGATGGTGACATGAAACTGTGCACAGTAGCGTATGTTAGTGGCAGTGGCATACATAACTTATCAGGGGACCCCCCGTGGCTCTGTAATTGGAGGATCCTCTGTAGTTGATAGCGAAGTTACTCCCAGATATATTAGAGTACTGTTTTCTCTCAAAAGAAAGTAGTTAATCTGAAAGAATGCACAACAAATATTAGTATCTTCTGTGTTTGCGGGGGGCCCGTGACCCATGCCCCACCTTTGCCCCTGTCTTGTGGGGGGTGTGGGGACCTTATCTATGCCACTGTTTAGTGGTTTTGTTGCTTAACATCTGCTTGTGGATACACGTGACATGACGACGGTAAAGCCAGTTGCCATGCACACACGTTTATCCTACAGACAAAGTAGCTTTGTGAAGGCGGGATTTAATATACATTCATTGGTTTGACACTAATTTTTGGTTAGTGGGTGGGGCCAAAGAGTGAAGGCTGAATATAAGTTGATTTTATAGCTGATATATTTACTGTGGTATTAGTTATCTTACGTTGGTGCCAGCTTGGGGCATAGTGATCGCCCTCATCATCAGCAGCATTTAACTCCTAGTGCTAGCCCTCCAAAGCCTAAATATGTGAGAAAGGCAAGCATTTTTTACAACAATTTTTAAGTCTTAAAAAAATTGTGGGCACCATGAATATGAGCAGAATGCCCTGGATTTTTTCTGGTACTTCATAAATACTTGTACAGCACGAATAATTCTGTTTCTTTGTTTTTGTAACACACGGTTCACAAAAGAAATTAAGTTTTTTAAAAAGTGAAGGAAACAAAACTGAATTTTGACATAAGTTTTTTTCCGCTTAATTTTTTCTACATAATTCTGCTGCAATACTTAGTTGCAATAGTAGTAGTGAACATTGTTGCAAATTATTATACACATTCACAAAATATTTTGAGTTTTACACATGTTTTTATAAAAAAAATGGCACTCTTTACAGTGTATGTCACTTAGTACACTTATGCTCTGTGAAACATTGTTCACGAAGACCCATCTTGCGCGTGATGCACACTGTTCTGGATCTCTGCCTTTTAACACATTTGCTTCCAGTGTATGAACTGCATGATAAACTGCTGGCCCAGAAGTTTTTTATTAGCTCCACTATTTTACAACCAAATGTATAAACTTCATTTTAAGAAAACTGTTAAGGATAGGTTTACCGAATTTTTACAGGATACAAAACATACTGTCAAGTATTGTTTCAGCATGTAATATTTTGTGTTACATAGTCCTGGGTGCAGTGCGATGCCACACTTTTTGAAAAATTGTCTAGTTTCACCAAGTTTTTTGGTTTTGAGTTTTTTTGTTTTTCATGCGCACACTGCATCTTCTTGTGGATGGTCTATCAGTTTTAGAGGAGGTGGTATGGCAGTGCAGAACATGTTTTTTGTTTTTCCATCAAGTTTTGTGGAGGGTCTTTGGCTGGAGCTTGTCTTGGGGTGTTATGCTTTGAAGTTTTGGGGAGGCTAGTTGATGAATTTGAAGCAGGTGACTGAGGAGTAACATGTATCTCTTCTGTTGAATGAGGTGTCTTGATACAGTTTACATGAACTGAAGGAAGGTTGACTTACAAAAGAGGAGCAGAAGTGTATTGACCAATGTGCATTGCAGGAAGTGGAAAAATAGCTTTTTAGGCCACTTCACTGTTTTTCTTATGACAGGATAAAGAGCAAGGTACTGATCAGCATTATCCACACCATTCATATATTTCTTGTAATCAGTAGTGCACTCTGGCTTTATTTTTCTGTATCCATACTTCTGTATATCCTCCTTTATGTTAGCAGAGTGAATTATGGATATCATGTTATCACCCTTTTGTAATGCCATGTTTGCAGAAGTAGAGGGCCGTCACTTCTGAAGGTCATTTCTCCTCTCTGAAGGGCAGAAGTTTGATATCTCTAGGAAACCCTTGATTTGTCCTAAGTGCCACTTGTTGAGGTTTATCATGGAGGTCGCTAGATAGCTTGCTGCTATTGTAATTGATAATTGTCCCTGTAAACTTGGTAGCTTTGGTGTAATTAAGGTTCTAGTAACTAGCACTGTTTTACAGTGGCAATCCACTTCCATCATAGACCATCAATTTACATATGTACCCTGATGGGAAGACACACCATCCTTACTAGGACCCCATATTTCACAATCTTACGTGGGTTATGCAGATGGAATTGTAACTGCCCTCTCCATGCCAACATCCCTTCATCCAGAGCCTGCTGTGATGGTGTGTGCATTGGGAGAATTTATATGACGGCATCTGCTGGGTAGATAGTTCACAGGATTCAACGTGATGCAGACTACTGGGATGGAAGTGCAAAAAGGCTAAAATGGCCTCAAGTCAGTTGTGGGGCATTGTGGAAAAGAAGGTGTGCCAAAAACAGGATTATCAGTCCAATATATTTTGTGTTTTGATTTCTTTATTATTCCTGTGATGAATGTTAAGCCTAAAAATTTCCTCATTCTCTTCCACTGTCACGGGAACCCAAGTCCGATACAAGGAATATTCTGTGAAGGGGTATGGCACTACACTTTTGGCTTGACTTGCGTAGGGTTTAGTCTGATCAAGATTTTGATAAAATTCTGGGGTACAAAATAAGTCAACAATGACATAATACTTTCTCAAGACTGAACTACCAAATTTACGCCTACATTTGCAGTGAAAGGTAAAGGGAGGGGCGGTAGAGTTGGGAAGAATCAGGTGGAATAACAAGTACGTGGACATCGGTATACCGCCAGAAGTAAACAAAGTCAAGTGATGTTTATTTACATAAACCTAAGCTTGACCTACTTATAATGACGTGATATGTAAACATACCTCAAATTAAACTTGTAATTACTCTGACTTAATTAAAGACCTCATCCATGCATATTGACCAATTATTATATAAATGAAGTCTTCTGGCTGTTATTTGGTATAATTAAGGCCCCTCTTCAGCTACTAATTGACCTCATTAAAGACCCCCTCAAAGTTCAATAACCTCCCAGACAGCCTGGCACATTTTCAATCAAAACATAAACATATCCGCCATATGTACAGTTACTAGACATTCTGGCTCCTCTTACCTGCCATTTTTGAATTCTACCATTTTAAATTTCCTAGACTACGTGGCTGCTACCCTCCATTTTTGCATTTCACAACTTTCATAGCTTACCCACCATTTTCGAATTTGCAAACAAAAAATAAACACCGATAGCCATTTTCAATTCTTAGCCAAAACATAAGCACCCCACCATTTTCAAATTTATGGTCAGCCCACCATTTTTTAATTTTACTAGACAATATGGCGGTCTTTAGTAAGCCTTTATGGTAAAACAAGTTTGATGTGTAACGACTGAACCAACGCTACCAGTTTACTAAAGCTGCCATCGGTATTTAAACTTGGTAGTTAAATGGAGGGAAAGGGGTGGTTGAGCAGTGAGACATTGGACTTATTGAAGGGCCCTAAGTTCGAATCCTATGTACCTCAAACACCCCTTTTTTCTTGTTTAGGGAGGAAAGTTATAAAACTGAAATGAACAATTTTCATACTTTCAGATGTACACAGTGGTGGTGATTGCTTTTATTATTGCACTGTTTTTGTTTACAAATAGCCAATTAAATTTATCACTGCCTAAGAGTATTTGTGCTGTCCCAATTTTCAGCTTGCTTACAGATCCGTCTAGTGCTTTCTCCGACTAGGTCTGGTATTGGTATTGCCCCAGTTGGTATAAACTGCATTCAGCTTGCAGCCATCATCATTCTTAAGATGGTGGTAAAATTCATCGGCGGTATAGGGATTATATTCAAATCGTTTTACATGAGTGACTATGCTCGTTTTATTTGATATTGTCCGCATTTAATTTTATCGGACAGAAATACGAGTGTCAGTTCAGAGGGGTGACCATTAGTACGCTGCGAATCTGTAATTGAAATAATGGATATGAGTTTTTCTGAAATTATTCCCGTGGTGAGAGAACACGCTAAAAACAGGAAAATACGAATTTAGCACTGCATGGAGACAGTTGTTAAATTTATGAACTTATTTACACACAGGCGAGCAGAATTTGGAAATTATTATTTCAGGGAAATGTGTTGCAGGTTTATTTTCAAGGTATTTAAATTTGGTGTTGATATACGATTAAAATGTTAAAACTTGCTTGTGTTGCGACAGGAGAAAGATGCAGACGAGTAATGCTGGAACTAGCAACGTGACAAGTAACACAGCTTTTGTTCACACAGTAAATATTACAGCAGAACAGCAAGACTGAGTAGTTTACTTTGGGAATCTTTCATGAATACTTCAAACTGTACAGAACATAGTAATATAGCAATGGAATGTATCGCATACCACTACTCATTAGCTGCGGAATTACAATAATTTGCCCAATTCTTTATTCTCCACTACCGTTTTATTTAGCAATTTCTTCTGTGTACAGCAGCAGAAACTTAATCGGTCAGCCATGTACACCATACTGTTCGTCTCTCTCTATCCCAGTGTTACCACCTCTACACTCACTTATTACTACCAATAAGTTATCGCTGGAATCTCGCCCAGTGAAACACCAGTGGGGTTAAACTAGCTATGATTTCCAACATCCTCCCACCTTTGATTGATTGTTGTACAGATTAATCAAACTATATCATCAGTTTAGAAATTTTGATGGAAGTTTCACTTGTCTCCCACTCCTAGTTGTCTAGTTGTTACAGTTTTCCTGGGCACAGGGGAGATGGAGCTCACATCTATGATCTGTTGTTCATTCAACTCTGGCACCTCAACTGGGGTCTTCACTTCTGGAGGATAGACTCATAGGAGACGACTTTTAACCTGACAAGTAGCCTAGGGCCCTAGACCTGTTGAAACTTGTTAAGCCTGAGCTTGGACAAAGTGATTGTGATGGCTGTTTTGATACTTTGATTGCGTGCAGTTAACTGAATACATTGAGATTATAGTAAGGAAATAGGTTACGTTTGAAGCATGAGTTTGGTTTTGCATGGAAGCTTTATAAGGGATGCTTTAACTTATATATTTAACAGGACGGGGGAATTGTATTGACATGAATAAATGTTTTAGGCATTAATGTGAAATAAAGCATTACAAAATCAATACCGCTGATTGGTGGTGGTGGTGGTGTGCGTTAAGAGCTATAATTGAGAATTATTACGCTATTTTACTAATTCGCGATGTACTTGGACTTTACTTAACAGTACAAAGTTCCAAAAATTCAGGTGATTCATTAGACAATGCAACAGCATGAAAGTGTTGTATTCCAAGGAACGGCCAAATTGGGATAGTCAGGATCCCCGAGCGGTTGGGATTGTTGGAAGATGGATTGGGTTATTCACACGATTTACATTCAAGTAACCAAGACGAGCAGGTGGCTGGCAGTGTGTAGGTTTATTGTAAATTGAGAATTCAAGGTGGCAGAGATGTACTGTGGCGCCTATTGGCGACCGAGGGGTGAATGACGTGATACCCGGCTGCGCGGTGGTATCAGTCAGTTGTACGATGATGTATGCAGCAGTCCAGACCGGCCCTGGGGCCCACCCAGCCTCCTATACAATGGTACCAGGTCTCTTTCCCGGGGGTAAAGCGGCCGGGGCGTGGAGTTGACTACCCACCCCCATCTAGTGCCAGGGTTAAAGAAAGAGTAGAACTATACCTCTACTCCCCCTCTGGGCCTTCATGGCCCGTTGTAGGGAGAACTTTACCTTTTACGATGATGTATGTGTCCCCGGAGCAACCCCAACATTGCCCCTAATAAAGTGCCTAAGATGACGTCAGTCGCCCCCAACTACTGGACGAAACCCCCAAGGTTTCAGCAGCTTGAGGATGCTGACCGTTGTACCCTGGAACTTAATTCTTGCGAGGTCTCGAGTAGTCATTCTCGTCCCTCGGCCGATGTACAAAATACCCCAAACACCGACATGTCATCACTTCTTACAGTTGAGAAGTGACCCAACTGTTACTGCATACTAATTTCGTATCATTTAATGCTACAGTGACAATAGTTATTTAATAAATTGCTATAATATATATCATTCTACGGGTGAAATATCGTATGCTATTTATGACATGATACACGCGTATAACAGAAGTTTTGATAGTCAGTGCGCGCGCACCCATTTGTTTGTGTTTCGTTTGTACAAGTGGTCGTCAAGCAGCAATCGTTTCGCTCTTGAATTGGAATAAGCCGTGACATTTTCATCCACTGTTAAAAAGTCGCCCTGTGTGCATTTCCAAATACAACCGTACGGTTTATTGGGGCAGCACGGTAGTCGCAGCGACTAAAACCGCCCGTGCGCGATAAGCCTGAACAAGCAGGGCAGAAGGGTCTGTTGAAATCAGGTCCGTTTGGTTTTTTTTCAGAGGTCTAAACACCCAAACCCAGTGATTGTAACAAATGTGTAGTGTGGGAAGGAAATAGGGTCAGATGAATGGTAGCCTATATTCAGAGGCCACATACAGTAACTGCGCTTATATGGTTGTCGTGAATCCACCAGTAAAATGACAGGTGGCGCGGGAGGAATGCCTTTCTGTATAGTGTTGGAACCATTCCAAGAACAACTATTTAGTCATCGTTTTGGAGAGAGACGTATCAAGGAACCTGGAATTGCATTAGCAGGGTAATCTGACATGATTGAAAATTATCAGTGGACGAACTGCGCTTGCAGCTGCATTAATGCAACCAATAAGTGGGGGACTTCGTCTGACTACACATATGCTTTTTGCCTGTAGTTGTTACAACCAAAGGATCAGTCCAAGTCCGAGGCCCCGTGAAATCTTTCGTGATTTTGTTTTTACGGTGAGGAGTTAGCATGTCACCAAACCCCCACGTGGGGACATCACCCCTTGTCGGCTCTCCACGATTGTTTCAATATATTCGCAGTTACCCTCCATATTGGAGGCTATTCCTCCATCTGCAACCTGTGGCACTGTGGTAGGGAAACGAGGGAAAGACCTAGGCGTAGATGGGGGATAAACTACATTACGGCACAAGGTTGACTATCTGTTCTCGTTCGGGGGGACAAGGATGTGAGCAGTGACAGTTGTGTGATGTAAAATGTATTCGTTGGAACAGTTTCATTTTAAAATACAGGGAAATATATGACTAAATAAATTTTACGTCACATAACCATCACTGCTGAGTTCCTTGTCTTTCGGCGGAAGAACGCCGCTTCCATGAAATTACATGAAAATATTTAGATTCGTCTCAATGATGTAAGATTTTACGAACTTGCGTAGTCGAATGTTTCTGTTTGTATGTAGCCGTCGGTCGTCGCAGTTTGTTTCGCAAAGTTTCGTGGTCCGCCTAAAGAAATCAAGTGGGCCGCATGCTGCCCCCATGCAGCCTCTGACATGCCTGCTGTAGATACATTATTCGCAAAACATGCAGGACTTCAGGCGTCTTGTTTCTTGGAAGTATATCGCTTGCTTACACAAAATGTGAATAAATGTTAGCCCTAAAGCTTTGGAAGAGGCTACGGACCTGTCGTAAGATAGACTACAGAATGAGTAAAGAGGGTTTTCGAGTTGTGGTATCTGCTATGAAGTCCAGAACCCCTGTCCATCAGCCACTGATTGCATTCGTCTCGGCATGTACTCAGTGATAGAATGTAACGCTGAGACGAAGCAACTTCATCCCAAACATCTTACATTCGGGCTCAAATAACATCACTGTTTCTGGGAGGGAGGATGGGCCAGGTTTTCTGCATTGTCCTCTTCACGACTGCGCGATGTCTTCATAATGTAGTACGCCCACAGATTTTCTGATTCACGACTGCTTTGTTTCAAGTGAACGTATTGATTAGATAGATAGACAAATACGAGTGACTCGTTTGTTTATTGCTCCGCGTCCAGGTGTTGGTAAACCCTATGTATTTCTCCAGTAATCGTTACAAAAGTAAGGCATATACGTCCAGTAATAAGTATGATGAACTAAGAAAAATGAAGATAATTGTTCGGGATTCTGCTTATATGTGGCTGAATGGAACAATAAATCGGCCCCTACAACTTTTGGTGTAGAATTACCAATACAAAATGTAGTACATGTACTTTCAAAAGGAAACATGGGCGAACAGACATGACTATACCATTATGCATTTATTTTATATAGTCTGTACAAAACCTGTCAAGCAATCTTGTTCATGCAGGAACGCAGTTCAATCAAGTAGGGAAAGGTGGCTGGTATGCAGCATGCGCAGAGGCTCAGAAATGCGTAGAAAATTTTAGCCAGATATCCTGAAAGGAGTGGACCATTGCAGACATCGTAAATGCGGATTGCCCTGCATTCATGTAGGAAAGGGACGAAGAGGGGGTTCTGCGTAAATACAAACTGTGGGTTCTACAAAAGGCACAAGGCTTCATGACTAGGCAATTGTATTTTGTTTTTTTGCATGTGAATGAGATGGCACACGCTCGTCTTGTGGTCAAATGGAAGGGTCCATGTAATTCATGTCCCCTTACACGCGTCACCGTGTGCCATGTCGTACTAATCGGGTTGTACCTGTGATGTAGGCCTACGTTGTGCTGGCTGAGTTGTGTCAACCACTTACTTTAGTATGTTTTGAATTCTGTGCAGTGAAACCAAGAGATCGTCTACTGACTTGTGTAAGATGAAGGAAGCAATCTAGATATGTTTGAACTCGTTGCTCCTGAATAAAAACGCCTACTGTCATATGCTATTTTGAACGTTAGAAAATAGGTAGACTATGTCGCAGACGCTTGGCAGTTTACCCATCTGTTTTCGATATAGAAAGAATACCATTTGTAACGGGGTCCTCTTTGGGTCAATGCTTAGAGAGGCCCCGTTTTGGTTAACGCGACCGAGGGCGGTATTTTGGGGTTTACAAGTAGCGTGTATGAATTATCGGTAGTGCTGCCACCAGCCAGCGTTATAAATGCTGACAGTAACTCCCAGGACTTACAGAGTGATAGGATGGAACTGATCTCTCACTAACTGCAAATAGCTGGGTGTGGTATTAACAGTTTACTAACCTTGATTGCTACACTTTGAGTCTGCAACCATCCTACACACTATGATTTGCCTACTGTTATTAATATTAGCTGTGTACAATAAATTCCTAGTAGTACTGTCTACACACAGCCTTTGTGCCACGTCACAAATGCAAACAGTTTAAAATAATTGTGGTTCTACAATTTCCAATAATTTCGAATATATATATATATATATCTTAATATTATTACTTTCAATTTGGCATATTAATTCACTTTAGTCACTTGCTTAAAATGCTTGCTAAAATAACTTACTGCACCCACTTTTATCTGTAAACCTTTCCCTTTAATATTATCTCCAATAGATAATCTGGGTAGTGTACACTTCTTCCTATGTGTTACGTCAAACAACTAACTTTACGACAAAGTGTAGCTCTTTGTAACTATAACACTTTAACAGAGGTAAGTCTTTATAATTGTTACATTAATTAAACTTGCGTAACACTTCTTTGTAACACTGCCGCCGTGTAATCCTTTCCAAACAATAAGCCAAAAGTACCAAACCAAAACTGTCACCAAAAAACCTTAACCAAAAGAGCCTCTACCTGTTCAACATGTATTATTAAAACATTCGTTACACACCTGTTAATAACAATTTTGCCCTAAATTTGTATAATTATCAGCACCGGCCCACACACACTCATGTGCTAATTCACATAAGTAAAGTAGGTAAAATAATTGTTTCCCTGTTACCACAATTCCGAATTTAACAATTTCACCTTTACTTTATATAATTTATTTTAACCTCTACAATTAGGGTTATAAAATACTTTAAACAAATTTACTTCATCAACCTACCTTGTTGTAATTAATCCAATTATCCTTGGGGTTCACCAGCAATAGCTGCTTGGTAGTATATCCTTTAAATTTGTTTCAATACTTGGTTCAAAACAATGGCACTTAACACTACGCCACCACTTTTACAAAATAAGTTGCAGTGTCACGTCACAATTTAAATTGGTAAAATTTGCGTTAAATTTAAAATTCCACTGCCAAAGCCAAGCCGAGAAACAAACGCCAAAAAGCCCCGCGGCGTAGTCTTCGCTCCTATATGTAGGCATCGATCAACGCCCTAATGCCAATACAGCATCATCACGCTACATCAAAACCCTGAAAACAATCAACCATTTAGCTAACAGTATACCCTTCATATCCATATATGGACGTACATAATTGGCCAGTAAAACCCTTAATTCATGTCATCACCTTATAAGGTTAAGCGTCAGTAAGCATTTTCTGCGTAGCAGCAAGGGTCCATTGTCCGTGGCTCAATGCTGACAAAGCTAGTTTGTACAGTCTATGCAAATACAATGGAAAATTCCCAACAAATATACAGAAAATGTAGTCTATCAGGTATTCATTACACATTATTATACTCAGTAACGTTACGAATCTATGATTACACTCTAAATATATTCTAAAACTGTATGCATATGTCGCCATGGCAATTAATGCAGTAGGCTGTTTTAAGTATTAATTTTACTTAGTGGTGATGTATAGAAAGATTTATATCTTAGACGATTGTTGGCGCAAACGTACTTTGTGCGTACTCTGTTCAAAAATAATGGTTTGAGTATAGAAATGATTCTCGGTGTGTTATGACTACATGTTTAGCCTTTGTAAGTTTTGTTTTTGACTATTAAACAAGGCCTAATGCACTAGCAACACGTACATGAGGCGAAAATATTTACATTTACACAACATCTTTAGACCAGGGGTGGGGAACCTTTTTTCTGCCAAGGGCCATTTGGATATTTATAACATCATTCGCGGACCATACAAAATTATCAACTTAAAAATTAGCCTGATATATTTGGTCAAACATTTAATTAACTCTCCCCTAATGTGATGGCTGGAACTGCTTCTGTTGGGTGAGGCGTGTGATGTTAGCTGGTATTGATGATGTTGCTACTCGCAACTGCTTTTCCAGGTTGGCGTCGGTCAGTCTGGAGTGCAGTCGACTCTTTGCGGTGGTAAGTTTTGAAAAGAACTGCTCGCAGCAGTAAGTTGTTCCGAACACAGATGCATATTTCAGTGCATGTCTCCTCAAAGTGGGAAATTCATCATTGTTTATGTGACGTTTATAGAACTCAAGTAGTGGGTGGTTGTTGTACCTAGCTTTCAGCTCATCGCATTGCAGCTGAATGATTTCGTGTTGTAGGTTATCAGGCACATCAACTGGTTCCACATTGAACGGTGTAGCAAAGATGTTCAATTCCATTTGTTTACTTTTCACGTCCTTGAATCTTTCATTAAATGCCTCAATTATTTTCGCATTCACCAGCATATTCAAGTGTCGTAGAAGGCTTTTGTCCTTCCAGAGTGGGGAAATGCACCGTGTTATTCCTTTCGAGTTGCACTTTCCACAGCCTTAATTTAGCTTCAAATGATTTCACGTTTGAAAGTAGGGAACTGAGAAGCTGGTTGGGGCCCTGCAGCTTGACGTTCAGCTTTGAGAAGTACTTGGTAATGTCCACCATGAACGCTAGATCACACAGCCACTTGCTATCATTGAGTTCCCTGACAGGTTTTCCCTTCATCTCCATGAACTGCTTGATTTCATCCCGCGGTTCGTAAAACCTCATGAGCATGTTCCCGTGACTCAGCCACCGCACTTCACAGTGATAAACAAGATCATCGTACTCAGAGTCAAGATCATTCAGTAACTCCTTAAACTGGCGTATGTTAAACCCTCTGCTTTTGACAAAATTTATGCATGACACTACTGTTGACATGACATTGTTGAGCCGCAACGACTGTACACAGAGACTTTCTTGGTGTATGATGCAGTGGCATATAATTAAATCACTTGGATCAAGACAGACGATTCAGTTCTTTCTTGACAAATGCAATTAACCCTTTTTGCGAGCCAACCATGGCTGGAGCTCCATAACTTTTCTTAACTTTTCAAATGTTAGCTCAAGTTTTTTCATTGATCTAACAAGTCTCTCAAACAAGTCCTCACCTCTTGTAGTGCCATGCATGGCTTCCAGTGACAGCAGTTCCTCTCGCGTGTCAAACTCTGCAGTTATCCCACTAACGAAAACGGCATGTTGGGCAGCTTTTGTTATGTCCGTTGTCTCGTCACAAGCCAGAGAAAAGAATTCGAAATCTGCAGAATCCTTCAATGTTTTTTCAATATCTTGTGCTAAGTCAGTAATCCGATCTGAGACGGTTCTCCGAGACAAACTAACACTCTGAAACAATTTTACCTTGTCTGGTGCTAACAACTCTGCAGTAGCCACCATGCACTCTTTCACAAACTCTCCCTCTACATGAGGCCTCAGCTTCTTTGCGATTAGCTCGCTCACTACATAACTCGTCTGAATAACGTTCTCTCACAACGAGGCCTAGTGAAAGCGGCTTGTTGTGATTCCAAACTCCGCTGAAGAGCATTGATTTTAGCCAGACGCATTTGGCCTCCCAACTCATTGAGTTTAGCATGTTTTGAGGTGTAATGTCCAGATTGGCTTTTTTCATTACTGCTAACGCATCGTCACAAACTAGGCACACAGGTTTGCCTTTGACTTCAACAAAAAAAATAATCATTTGTCCATTTCTCTTGGAAAGATCGACGCTGCATCAACTTTTCTTTTCTTTGTAGTCGCCATTTGTAGGATGTCACACCACTTAAGTTTTAATAACTGTCCAGTGTGTGTGATCGCCGTAGTTTCGCCAGTGTGTTAACACTTTCGCAACGTGTACACTCCCAGCCTGCCTGGCACTGACTGTCCTCTGAGTCACCGCAATACAGGCAGACGGGCCGCGGGCAGCCGACGAGAAGCATACGTGTCTGTCCCGTCATGTACTCGTATGTGTCCTGTCTATCCCGTAATGGACGTTCCTTGCTTGTCCCTCAAAATTTACGATATTATTATTGTGATTCACTTAATATAAATTTATGTTGCTATGAAAAATCTCCTAGATTTATTGAATTTCGAGTCCCGCCTGTGGTTGCCTTGGCAGGGCCAGACCAAATGACTTTGCGGGCCGGTCGTTCCCCACCCCTGCTTTATACCGATGCTTGCATATGGAAGAGTAATGCAGACTAAATAGACGATAAATTTATTAGTTGACTGGTTATATTTTAGAATCACGATGACAGAGGCTGTTATTTGACCAGAGCAAATATGTCGTTTCAAACAATCCGTGGCAATTATTACGTTAGCGTATTGAATTTTGTTTCTTAAATTTTCAGAAAACATCTACTATATGCATTTCGGAATCTTACAACATTGAAGCTAAGCTGATTATTTTGCGAATTTATAACTGAAAATATAAGCCACTTAGTGAAAACATAAACACTTAATCGTTTTAGAATTTACGGAATGAATGGAAAGGGATGGTCGGGTAGCAAGACAGAGGACATGAGAACAAAATATCGTAGGCTCAAATCCTGCCTTACCTATCCCTCTTAAGGAGGAAAGATATGAAAACAAATGATCACTTTTAAAACTTACAATCGATGTTGAGTGTTTTTAATGATTATTACAACTTAAAGTTGACTATAGCGGCAGCTTCCCAAAACTCAGGCCGCATACACACAAAACTTGGGTATGTGTCGTCTAAGGATGGCGTAGGTACTGCCCTAAGGGGTAGAAAACGTGGAGCTCGTTGCCATGGCCATCCGAAGACGGCAATAAAAGTCTTTCTGAGATTTAAAAGGGGTTAGCGTTCTCTTCCGTCTTCACTGTAGTTATTTCACAGGTTTTATTTGTTGGGTCCCGTATATTGAACTTTAATAATGCTGACTCGAAAGGATCTTTCTGGACGGTGAGTCCAAGCCGATTACCATTTGTGCGGCGGGATTCAATCAACGAAATTATTGACGCTTTATCATCGACCATTTGCATGGAAGAACACTTGTGCGCTCAGAGCCAGTACCAGTGGAGAGATGGGAAGGAATCTGTGTGGCCGAGTTATTTAAATGATAATCAGTGTATATAAAAATATTAAATATTATATTTAAAATAAACAAAGTAAAAAATATAAAATAGCAATTAACAATAATAAAATCTTGGTAGCGTGAAGATAAAATGACAAAGTGTGTAGTTACTCAAACTGCTCTGTTACAATTTCTCTTACACATCTTTACAACTCTTTATAACCTGCAGGCAGTGTTTAGAATGGAGACAAGCAGTACTTACCAATCAGAAGACAATCATTGCAAGATCGACCAAAGGTTCTTCTAGTACAGAATCTTCAAGTGATTCTCTATCAGCTGTTCCCAACCGATTCCTTCGACTGGGCTAATTTTACAGGTTTTATATACTTCTGAGTTTCCGTTGCCAACGCCCGTAACCTTTAATTCTTTTGGTCACTTGTAAGTTACTTTCGAAAAGAGTGATCTCATCTTGCGTAAAGATGATTCACACGCTAAGGCGTTGAGAGACATCACACGGGATGCGGTCAGATTACGCATCGTCCTGTATCCCTTTCACTGACCTGATTATTCAACATGAGTAATGAGTCTGACATCACTCTTGATTTCATCAGCTAGGTGACCACATTCGAAAACAAGGAGTGTAAGGGATGTCCAGCATAACAACACGCTGAGAAGCAGGAAAATATGAATTTGGCACTACAGGTAGGAAGTTTATGTATGTAGATGACAGGGTCGATGTATCTATAGAGAACAGACTCGCCCAACTCTTCCGAGTAGCTGTACAGTTTCAGCTGAACCCAGGTTGTGACGTAGGCTTTAATTGCCACGTTCACGTTCTACCTGTGGTCAGATTCGCTGTGTACTTCCACGAGACCCATACACCATTTTCGGTAAAACGAGGTTAGTGACCTCAATACCCGGATTTGTCAATAGTTCGTAAAACTTACGTGTTTGAGACTATTAGTGACGTCTGGGTGTTGTTTTTATTTTGCGCCCATTTCCCTCACATGGATTTTAATTTTCAGTTTTGCCAAAGTTCTTCATTTTCGAAACAGATGCCCTGTCAAGGTCAATTTGTTCTAAGTGCTGGTAGCTCTCAAAGTATTGTTTTATCGTGTTCACTTTGCACCCAGGATGGGTAGCCAGGTGCTTCTTGTTTCAACTGTAGGAACATTTATGTACAAGGCAAACAGCCCGTCCTCATCCTTGAGCTGTCTCAGTGTATTCCCAAAATTCAAACACTATGATCAAAACAGCCCTTCTCATTGTTTTTTTACCTAATTTTTTACCCAAGTTCCGACTAATCATCGGTCCTCATCAGAGTGTACACGCGCTTTGGTGCTTATAGTCCGCACACATGGAACATAAAGGGTACTTCAGTTTAGAATTGGTCCTGTATGGAAGGACCGGATGGTACAACTTCCTAGGGGGAAGATCCTTACACTTTATTATCCCCTCCCTTGTCATAGTCAGTGGGACAGTCATCAACCACGTACACTTGTGGCTGGCCAGTTAGAAAATTTACCGTACTTGCAAATGTAGGGGTAAAGACTAATGACATGTGCATAATGGATCTTCTCACCATGCTTGAATTTGTACCACATTGTAGTGGCCTCAGTTCGGCCCTATACAGAGCATAAAGTATGTTAAGGGGTAAATTTCTAACGAAGGGGCGTGAGTTCAATTCTTTTTCCAACTCAAAATTGTCCTGCAAATGTTTCTTAAACTCACAACCGCAGGTCGTAAGAACATTGTACCCTCCGTTTTCAATGTTTTTCAGTGTGGCTATTGTTTTCTCATGTCTGGTATGCAATGTGTCCTGCGTGTTGCCTAATGGTCTGTGTCTGGAAGACAGAAGCAGCCATGCCAAAAGCACCCTAGGTACTCGAATGCCTCGTTTGTTTCTTCGCAGTACCCGTCAACTTTCAAATTAGGTACCCCGGCCAAATGCACTTCCCCGTTACCGGCATGAACAATCTTTTAGCGACCGATATAAGCCAGCCACCTTAAATCTTCTAGTGACTGCTTGTCCATCACCGGTAACCTGCGTCCACTATATCTGCTTTTAGGAATTAGGACCTAAAGACCTTGTTGCAAATGGACAAAATTATAATTGCTTGTCTGAACGGGTCCATCTTAAGGAATTTAAAAAAGAGGCTCCCAAAGGCACAGCCATCCATACGCAAAACATTTTCGTCATCAAGACAGTATGCGAACAATTCCCTCTTGTTATCAAGAGCTTCATCTTTTTCAGTGTCATACCATTTCAGAAATCGGGCCCGTTCTTCCTTGGACATTAATCCGCCCCCATGATACTAGGGTTCGGAAAGGTGGCCCACATAATTTACATGTTCTCTTGTGTTGAAAAAGTGGGGTAATACCCTTTCTTGCAAATAAGATCAAATGCCTTGGACATCTCCCTGAGGCCAACAGGGACGTAATTGAATCTTTAAAATTGAGATGCTGTAGTGACATCGATAGGATTTTTGTCCCATCCCTAATCAGTTTTGACCTCCATTTAAGTTAAAAAAAGCGACGCAGTAGGAACTGATTATCGTAACCCCGGGCATTTTGTGTTATAAGAAATATCGAGAAATGGCCTGTCAATATACAGATACTCGATAAATTTATCTACAACACTCCAACCCCAAAATACGTGTTCTCTTCCCGCACTGGACACAATTCACATTAATATTATCGTTAGACTCGCACTTTGGCACATTTGCTGCCAACATACAGGGTGTCTACAATGAAACGCTCGAATTTTATCGTATTCTCAGGAAGTAAGGAATAGAGATTAATTTAATAGAGTTTAATTTAAAAAATCAATACGCTTGTACGTGAGCACCGTTGGTGACACGTAGGATATCTAGTCTAATCGAGTTCCGCCCAGGTCCGCTGCAACAATTCCGGAGTGATGGTACCGACAGCTTCCACAATCCGGGCCCGGAGTTCTCGATTTTCTCGCACTTTAGTGGCGTAAATTCTGTCCTTCACGTAGCCCCACAAAAAGAAATCCAACTGCGTGATGTCAGGGGAACGTGGAGGCCAATCCGTTGGTCCATCTCGTCCTATCCATCGGCCTGGAAATGTTGCATTCAGAGCTCGCCGCACTTCTAGCGACCAGTGGGGTGGAGCACCGTCTTGAAAAAATACATATGGCTGCAGGTGTTCCAGCTGAGGAAAGGCGTAGAGCTGCAGCATGTCCAGGTATGAGCTACCTTCTCCGCAAAGAAAAACGGTCCGATGATCATGTTGCACATGACGCCACACCAAACGTTCACTTTCGGGCCGTCGCACATGATCCATGACGCTTTGGGGTTGCTGTGATCCCCATATCCGAACGTTATGCCTGTTTACAGCACCAGAGACATGAAAAGTGGCCTCGTCGGAAAACATGATGTTTGTCAGAAAGTTGGGGTCTCTGTCGATTCGGTCTAGCACGTCACAAGAAAAATTGTGTCGCCGTAGCTTGTCCTCTGGCTTCAGTTCCTGCAGAATCTGCACTTCTACGCATAGAGACGCAGCCGCTTTCGGATAACCTTATGCACAGTTGCTCGTGACATCTGCAGTTCTAGTGAAGCCCGACGAATTAGAATAACACTACAAGTCCTACATGCACGTTTTCACTGGCAGACCAATTTATACTAAACTTTAAGTGCCACATGATTCTGAAAACAGGCGTTACTTGAAAAAGTGATATTACATGTACTACAATACTTTTCATCTCCCTTAGTGCATGGAGGAACTGCTGTACACAGTAAGCAGGCTGTTGTACCCTGAGCTAGGATTTACAGGTTGTCTAAGGCGAGCGGATCCTTTGGGAATGCAGGTGCTGCTGTTCTATGAATAATGCTTGTATCTCTGCAGCTAAAAGATATTTATTACAAAGTAATAGGCTAAAATAGCCGAACACTGGATTCAAGAAATATATTACCCCTCTGCCTGAGCTGTGGCAGTAACGGCTGTTTAGAGAGAACAGCCCATCTCCATGAAGCTGGGAATCTGAGAATGACAAAAAGCCTCAGGTTGATCGTTTCCTAGGTTTTTATACAGTTTTGTTTTCACCCTCGTCATCTGGAAGTTTCCATCACATAAGATAGTCCGGCTTGGAGGAACATTGCTCCTTCTCAGTACTATGGCATTGTTTATTAGAATGCTGTATTGAACTTGGAGGCTAGCAGTGGACTTTGTCACATGTCTGCTACTGATAACTGCGGGTTAACACACTGAGATGTATCAGTTGTCTGGTAAAACTTATGTCCAGTATTCGGAATAAAATTATATTAGACACTGTATCCTTAATTAATAATCCCCGTACACTACAATATTGCACCTATGCTACAATATGCAACACCTCCCCCATTAAAGTAAAGGCCAATTTAAACCTTAATTGGGCCTTAAAACAAGACAGTAGAACGTACTCGTTTACTTCCTCTAGGTTCTGGGTTCGTATAGGACTGTTCCATACTTTAAAGAGTGTTTGCCTCTGTGGTCGTAGCTAAACTTTCATTGCTGGTTTTGATATTTATATTGAGTACATTACCAGATCCACCTGCGTCTGTAGGTAGTCCAGTGTGATCCGTCGCGGCTGCGGCGATTGCTCTCAAGTTCTTGTTTCTTTTCAAGTGATATACAATGATCTTATATAATTTAAAGAACCTATACAAAACAATTACTACAACAATAATATATACAAAAGCTGAGTGAGTCCATACTGAATGCGTAATAGACATAATTCGTTTATCACGACCCTTGGGTATACTAAATCTAGGTTGTAACATTTTGGCAGGGCACATTTCTTGCATATGGCTAGATAATAATGGTCGTCGTTGTTTACACACAAAGAACTGGAGTTCCAGAGTTTTACAGTGCACCAATTCATCTTGATTTGTTGTAAAATAATATTGTCTGGATTGGTCAGTATGCAAAATAGAATTCCCTGTCTCTATATACACAAACTTATTGTTTTCTAAGGATGTAATTAATGGCAGTAATCTAAACACCCTGAATGATCCTCTGTTTACTAAAGGTATAGTTATCACGTATCCCAAAATACCTTTCTTGATATAAATATGCACATCACAGACTACTAATCAAACTAGTTGAATCCTTGTTTAATGCGAAGGGTGCCATAGTATTTTTAGGAAAGGAAGACATACTTTTCATTAATGTTTCTACATTTAAATGGGGTTTCACTATCTGTGGTTGTAAGACGCCTTTCAGTGCATTCAGAACACTATTATAAGATCGAAATTCCTCTATTGCATTGCAAGCGCTATTAACGCGTGTGAAATGCCCTTCATGTGTCATTTTAACTGTTAACGTATTTAATTGTGTTCGGGTCTCTGAAGTATGTGCTTCCAGATATGATTTCAGTTTTGTCAATCCTTTCTGTACTAGTTACTTATTAAATTCCATACCTGAGACTGTATCATTTAACGTTGCCAGTGAGATTTTCACAATATAAAGTTGATGTTTCATAAGACTAGTCATGTCCTCAGAATTTTCTTCAAATCGCTTAATCTGCTCATAATATTCCGCATCGTCGTTATCTAATGTGCCAAACAAAATTTTACTAATTTCACCCACAAAATTTAGAACTCTCCGTTTGCAAGTTGAAATGTTATTGTCTCCAATCAGTTCTTTCACTAATTCCTTACTTTGTAATATTCGGTTAAATCTATCCTTAGCTATTTCGTAAAAATGGCTGCAGTCTGTCCAATGTCAGTTCAGGGTCGTGACATAAGTTCACATGCTCTATATACTGACCTAACTGATCTGTTTCACTATTTGTCTCCTTAAGGTCTACAGAAACTACTGTCTTCCACTCTGTGTTGTACAGGTTCTCGTAGTAAATTCCCGGAGTAACATATTTCTCTACAGTATATTCCAATCCGCTGCTTGAGTCTTTCACTCCTCGTATCCCGACTGAGTTTAGCAGTAACACTCCCAGTACCCATATATAATCTTGATCCCATCTGTAAAAAGAATGAATGTAGGTAATCTTCCTGTGCGCATACGCGTATCCAACTCGTACAATAACAGTAACAGTAATATTTCCTCCCTTCTGTCTTAGTTCTTCCACTATCCTGTTAGGATGGAGTCAAATCATTAGGTGCGTGACACACTATTCCTTAATAAAATGGTTTTAGCCTATTCAGGTGCACCTTCTGCGTTCGTCTGCCCCTTTGTATTGTGGCATTCACCTTATCCAAATAAATGATCTCAAATGGTCCCAACCATTGCGAACTCAACTTTTTCGACCTGCCCCTTCTCACAGTTCCATCATATAAAAGAACGTAGTTTCCAACCTGCAATGTCGATTCCCTAGCCACGCTGTGGGCGGTTTGTAACCTGTTCTTAAGTTCCATGAGAAAATCTTCGTAATGGTATTGTACACTAGGGTTTCCCTGGAGGATTGATGGCATGGTGGCCTTGAAACCATACACAAGTTCAAAGGGGGTGTATCCTGTAGGAGTGTGGATCGACGTGTTATAAGCAGAAACAGAGTACGGAATCCATTCGTCCCAGTTTGTCTGGTCTTCTTTAATAGAGTCTGACAATTATATAATGAGACAGGTTATAGAATAAAACTGGAACAAAAGACTTGAGTACTATCTGTATTTTATTTAAAGTACATACCTTCTGCATCGATACAGCGAGTGGCACGATCTAGCAAAGACTGGAACGACCTCTGCATGTGTTCTTGTGGTATGGCCCGAAGACTCGATGTCACAGCTCCTTGGATGCCTTGAACATCTTCAAAGAGGCGCCCTTTCAATGGCAACTTCATTTTGGGTAACAGAAAATAATCACAGGGGGATAAATTAGGGGAGTAGGGTGGATGATTGAGCACGCATACTTGTTTTCGGGCTAAAAAATTATTGTGCAGCAACTGCCTGGCGCTGAGTACTCGTGCCGGACACGGCGAATCCTCTTCCATAAGCCTATCAGAACACTCAAATAAAAACTTCCAGTGACAGTTTGTCCCTGAGGGACAAACTCGTGAATAATTCCCTGTCTGTCGTAGAAACACACAAGCATTGTCTTTACTTTCGGCTTTTGAAAACGAACTTTTTTGCCTTTTGGTGATGCTGGTGACTTCCATTCAGCACTTTGGCGTTTAGTTGTGGTATCATAGCGAAAACACCATGTTACATCCTCTGCTACAATCGAATTCAAGAAAGTTTTATTTGTACGAGCAGTTTTAATGATGTCTTTTGCGTACTGAACACGCTCGTGTCTTTGATCATCAGACAATGAATGCGGCACAAACGGGGAAGCGACCTTTTTCTTGCCCAAGTCTTCCACTATGATTTGACGAATCGTCTCCCTGTTATCACCAAACTCATCAGCTATAATTCTCAGTCACACAACGTTCTTCTTGTATTCGTTCTCTCACTTTCGCAATGAGTCCCTCGTTACGAACAGAAAATGGACGCCCAGGCCTGGCTTCATCTTCAATCGTTTCCACACCACTTTTGAATCGTGCATACCACTTGAATATCTGTGCACGAGATAAACAATGGTCCCCATACACTTGTCTAATCAATTCCACAGTCTCAGCTGCAGTTTTCCCGAGTTTAACACAGAATTTAATGTTCTCTCTCTGCTCCATGCCGCTACTGTGACCACGTCCTCTCACTACCCACACAACATGGCGCCGTAATTCCCGTCATGCTCAGTGTTGGGCGTTGCGGTGTTGCGAGATTACAGATGAAGGTTGGACACTTGGATGGCATGCATTGCTTCATAGATGGCACTTCTATCTTGGTCAAAATAAAATCAGTCTTATTATACGAGATGCTACCCATAAGTTCGGGAAATTTGCCCATAAAATAATTGTTTATCATAACTCCCAGTTTCCACCGTCTCCTTCGACGTAGTCCCCTTGGGCATGGATACAGCGATCCCAGCGTTTTTTTCATGATTCCATGCATCCCTGGAAGTCTTCAAGTGTGAGTGTTTTAAGCACATCCTGCGATTCTGCCTGGATCTCCTCAGTTGTGTCAAAATGACGGCCTTTCAATCGAAATTTCATTTTGGGGAACAGGAAAAAGTCGCAGGGGGCGAGGTCAGGCGAATAGCGTGGGTTGGGAATCACTGTCGTGTTTTTGGAAGCCAAAAACTGCCGAACAACGAGCTATGTGTGGGCGGGCGCGTTTTCGTGGTGGAGAACCCAACTGTTCTCCCACTTTTCCGGACGTTTGCGCCTAATGCTCTCACGTAGCCGCTTCAAAACTTCACAATAACACTTCCCGTTGACAGTTTGACCAGGGGAGACAAATTCCTTGTGGACAATGCCTTGGATGTCAAAAAACTGTCAACATGGACTTCACATATCTGCGAACTTGACGTGTTTTTTGGCCGCGGTGAATTTGGCGACTTCCACTGTGACGACTGCTGCTTAGTCTCAGGATCATAACCATAAACCCATGACTCATCACCGGGTATGACCTCGGAGATGAAGTTGGGGTCATCTCTTGCTTCATCTTTGAGTTTAGTGCAGACAGCAACGCGATGTTGTTTTTGGTCGTTGCTCAGCTGTCTCAGCACAAATTTTGCAGCAATGCATCTCATGTTCAAATCGTCTGACAAGATGCGTTGCACGGACCCGTACCATATTCCTACGTTCGCACAAACATAATGGATTGTTCGTCTACGATCTGCTACAATAGTCTCTCGCACTTTTCCGGTGTTGTGCTTGTCGATGGTGTTCCTGAACGCTCATCGTCTTCGACAGACGTTCGTCCACCCTTAAAGCGTTTGTACCAAAAAAAAAAAGTTTTACTTTGACTCATAGCATTGTCTCCAAATGCTTTCTCAAGCATGCGGTGGGTTTGTACAGCAGTTTTTTAAGCTTAAAGCAAAATTTGATGCAGATTCTTTGCTCCTTAAAATCTGCCATTTATGCAGGTTTAAAATATCGCCGAACCACTAAAACACAACGTTACAAAAACGCACAAAACTCGAGCGCGGCCTCTCACCTTCACGGTTGTTGGCACATTAATTCACAAAGGGTACTGATCGCCCCTTTGAGCGGCGGCAGGCCATACCATAACCGGTTCGCGCGTGGCATTAAAATTCCCCGAACTTTTGGGTATTAGTAGTATAATTGTCAGACTGTGTATAATGCCGTAGATATTCTTTTAATATTCTATTACTATATTCCAGTCCGCCATTAGTCTCGGGATGGAATGGTGTGGTTTGCAGTTTTTTTTATTTTGAGCATTTTGCTTGTGTTTCGAAAAACATCGCTCAGGAAGTTCGACCCTTGATCTGTCATGATTTTATCAGGGGTTCCCACCCTCAACACAATATTCTTTACAAATTCCCTAGCGACTGTTTCAGAGTCCTGTCGCGCAATTGGAATTGCAATTAGGTATCTGCTGAGTTCATCTTGAAATGTCAAAACATACATATTTCCCTGCTGGGTTTCAGTGAGTGGACCCACTGTATCTAAGCTACATTTCTCAAATTGCCTAGTCGCGGTGGTATTGATTTCCATAGGACTTTGGTTTTTGGACTTAGCACCTTATTGACTTGACAACTCTTACAATGTTTCACATCGTCCTCGATATCCTGTTTCATATTCGGCTATGAGTATTGAGCTTTTATGGCCTTGTAAGTTTTGTTCATACCCCGGTATTTGTGCCTTCTTTCTTTCGTCAATTTCAGAACCACACCTTTCACTGTCAGTTAATGTTGCCCCATTTATCCTACTCAAGGCATCTGCGTTAGTGTTCAAAGCTCCTTTCTTATACACGATTTCGTAGTCATACTCTTCTAATTTAATTCTCCACCGCAGTAATCTCGAACCCGGATCTTTGATGTTCATGATCCATGTCAAGGTTTTGTGGTCCCTGGCTACTTTAAATTTCCTGCCGTGCAAATATGGCCTGAAATGCTGTACTCCCCATACAATTGCCAAAAGTTCCTCTTCGCTAGTGGAATAATTCCGTTCTGCCTTGTTCAAGTTGCGGCTAGCGTAGGCAACTTGTAAATCCTTACCTATTTCTCCTTGTGACAAAATTGTCCCGATGCCCTCATTACTAGCATCTGTTGTTAGTATGAACTCCCTATCGAAATCAGGGTATTGCAGTATTGGCTTAGACATCAATTTCTCCTTCAGGGTCTGGAATGCTTTTTCCTGTTCGAGTGTCCAATCAAATGGTACGTCCTTTCTTAACAGAATGTTCACTGGTGCAGCTATTTACTAAACCTATGAATAAATTTACGGTAATAACATGTCATTCCCAAGAAACTTTAGTGGTTTCGCTGAAGTAGGCTGCGGGAAATTTTCAACAACTGAAACCTTCCCTGGATCTGGTAGGACCCTATTTTCTGTTATTAAATGCCCTAGATAATATACCTCCTTACGAAGGAACTCGCGTTTGTCTGGTTGAAGCTTTAAGTTATGTTTTCTAATTCGACCAAAAACTTCCCTTAATTTTGAGTCGTGTTCACTTAATGTCTTAGCTTATAGGACGATATCGTCCAGAAATACAAAGCATCGCGATCCCGTTAGACCTCTTGAGACTGTATTCATCATAGCCTAAATGTTGCTGGAGCTGTTTTAAATCCAAACGGTAATCGTGCTTCGTGCTAAAGGCTGTTTTGTCTCTGTCTTCGTCCCGGAGTTCAATCTGGTGATATCCCATCACAATGTCTATGCATGACAAATATTTAGACTGACCCAGCTGGTCTAATATCTCAGTTATGTCGGGAAGTTGGTATGTATTTCCTAATGGTTTTTTCATTTAGACGCCGGAAATCTACAAGTCTCCATTTCCTTTCTCCACTGGCGTCTAACTTTTTGGGTACTACTAAAAGTGGACTATTCCATGGCGAATTACTTTCTTCCACTATTTCTTCTACCAGCTTGGTTTCTTGTTTTTCTATTTCCGCTCTTTGGGACTCGGGTAGCCTGTGCGGTTTTGTGTTGATGGGTGCCGTACCAGGTTCATGGAGTGCTTAGCGGCGTTAGTGCAACTTAGCTTATCCCCCGGTAAATAGAATATATTCTGATAATCCCGGCAAGTATTTTCCATAACTTCCCTTTCCTCTGAGTTTAAGTGATCTAACCTAAGGCTTCCCAAAACCTTGTTTTCACGTGTTTTGTGTCCTAGTTCGGGGGCCCGTTTGTCACCCCAAAACAAGTGTCCGTACTTCCTTCAAATTTTGTTGCCTCGCTGTAACTTTCTAGTTGTACCTTTGGGGCTATAATTTTGGCCTCTTGTTCCCTTGTGT
Organism: Reticulitermes speratus; assembly: GCA_021186555.1. NCBI lineage: Eukaryota > Metazoa > Arthropoda > Insecta > Blattodea > Rhinotermitidae > Reticulitermes > Reticulitermes speratus. The sequence continues at coordinate 28,530,421 of JAJKFL010000003.1, read as the reverse complement.
TCAGAATGCTAGTGATCACATGATTGTTTTATACTCTGGATAGTGAATTTGCTAGATAAATGCCTTCCGCATTTTCTGCCTTTTCAACAATCTTTACTATTACTTCTGACCGGCCCGGCAGTGTTAATATTTCACTGCTCTCTTGCCCTTGTTCCGTCTTGGAACTGAACATCTGTTTAGTTCGTTTAACTCCCTCTATCGTCAGTGTTACAGTCCTACTATTGTAACAGATCCTGGCCTGCGCCTGTTGCAAAAAGTCTCGTCCCACAATACCGTCGTAAACCAGATCTACTTGTCGGTTTACTAAATGGAATTCAAAGGGAAACTTCAGATTTCCTTCTGTAATGTTTGTTATGGCGCCGTGGCCCGACCTTCCCGTTGTTCCTTCTAACTTCGGTAAATCGCGCCCAGCGACGTTACTAAAAAAGAACAAGGTGTGTGACTCCGGGTTCAGAAATCTGAGTGTTAGCGTGCCACCATCTCTCGTATTCAAAAACAATAGTTACTAAGGAAGCCGCGAGAGATCGGCCTCTATAGTTACACTTAACGGGTTCGGAAACATGGGTATCAAGATGGAGAGATCACCGGTTTAGATTTAGTTGCAATTATATTATCAAAGTTTACAATAAGTATAAATTCAGGACGAGGTGTACCAAATCAATTAACTCTGCCCTTTTTGGCCTTTAGTAACTGAACCACCATGTACCCCAGGCTACTAAGAAATGAACCAGCCTACATTGTAAGCTTAGTACGAAGAGGTAGATCAAGCGTACTACTCTGGTCGCCATGACCGCGTAGCGCCGTCACCCGGCGGTGGACCTCTCGTCGATCAGCCGAACTCGGACCAAGGCATAAGCCTAATCGTGTCTCGTCCTCCCTTCTTGTCTTCTTGGTACCTTCTCCTGCTCATGCCCAATTTCTAGGGTCTTTTATAGTCAACAATTGTATTTGTTTGTGTATAATAACCATTGTCTTTGTAATCACTATCCGTCGAGGTTAAATAACCTTGGTTCAACATTACAGAACACTCCCCAACCAACAACTGCTTACACATCAACTTACTCCATCCGTCCTTCACGTTCCAAAACTTACTAATCGTTAATATTTTTCAAGATGGTCAGCGTCTATCGTATAATTTGTCCTTACATTGCATGAATTCCATAACAATTAATATTACTACATTACATCACCTCGCCCTTAAAATTTAGACAGTTGGCGTATTTAGTCGCCGTGACAAAGCGGGGTCCCTGTAATTGTGTGTGTGGTATTTCATCATCAGGCGTATCATGAATTCCTTCTTCCGTGTCTGATGGGTTGCTCCTCTCGGTAGTGGAGTGCCTGTAAAGAAGTCCCTTTTTCCAGACCAACACAAGAATCGCGATTATCACTATTAATTCGGAGGCTACTGCTAACGCGGTCAATATTACTTCATGCTGATTCTTGGCTTCTTTCTGTCGGGTCTGCAGCTGAGCGACCAACTGTTTCGCTGGAATCACTGCTCGTTCTCCGTTCGAGTTCTCGGCGTCTCATAACTCCAAAATCTCGCTGGCTGCGTCAGGTAGCTCCTGTAACACTCGACGTTCGTGGTTCAGAAATAACGTTTTTATTTTCGGTAAGCACGGGTGTTTGGTCCACCGCGTATGTAGATTGACAGCTCCTCCATGCTTTCAGTGTAATTTCTTCGTGGACCCAATCACAACCTTCTGGCTGCACTACCCAGCCAGCGTCCTTCAGCGTAACCTCTGTATTTGCTTGGGCGGTGTTGCACCTTGCCTCAAAGGTATATGGTCGGTCCACTGAGTATACCCATAGGCTATGGGCCTTAGAACATCTTTAGTCTTAGATGTTCACAAAAGAAGTTCAGAACAATACACTTCCGATGCGAATGTACCATCCACCGTACATAGATAGGGTATGACGGTTTTCACCAAGTCATGCACTTGAATCTTCGGTATATCGTTCCTGAATGTTACCAGAATGAACCACTGCATCTGGTTTAACACCACATTACGTGAAGAACTTGTAAGTTTTACTTGCGGTGTGAGGTTTTCATCCAGAAAGATTCCGATGTACTTTGTTCTTTCCTTATTGAGGAAGTATACACGCTCAAGTGACGTCCACATCTGGAAGAACATTAATGACAGCCTGGTTGAATCGGGCATACTGCATACTGGAGACTAAGAATGTGAAAGTGCAGCCATTTCGCCATTGAATACGCCGATCTCATTGCACAAACATTGTTTAACCTCATATGGCATGGAAAGGTAGAGATAATGCTAGGAAAAGTTATATTTATGGCTGGTGGGCATCCTAGTTTAGTAATATCAATTACTGTGCGGTCTATTTTATCACTAATAAATGCTGATTTTCGAGGTCCAAAACAATATATAGCAACAGCTAATGATGCTTCTCGCTACAGAACAGTTTCCAACACCGAATATGATATATCTCCTTCATTCCAATTACAACCGTGTATAATATTCAGGTCAAGTCTTGTAGAAAACGCAGGTACTTCTTCCCAACAGTACGGTCTCTTGAAGGTATATGATGTGACCCTGTCACTCTGAGAATCGGCAGCCCCCCACTCCTTTACCACTAGTTCACCATCTCGCCCTTCAAAGTAGGTGAAATCTATCACTAATAGAGCCATTGCTAATTGATAATTACTGTTGTACGAACCTTTATTTATAGCTGCCATTTGCACGTCTGCTGCTTCTCCAGGTTGCGGCAGGCGGGACACTTTCCAAAATGAGCCTGGAACGTGCGCACTGCCTTTATATCGTTACAGGTGTAGTGAGCAGGTGTGAACATTTTCAGGAATGACGTCATGGATAGGCCTCAGCTCTGTGGAGTGCGTAGATGCAGCAGTAATGCCCACAGACATTCGAAGTTAATCCCTGTATTCTGTGGTGGTTAAACTTTCAAGAAATTGAGTGACGTTGCAAGTAGACAGTTATTTCGAGCTTTAATGGTGGGAGACCATAAGAATCGAAATATTCGGCATATCCAGAGTCAGAAAAGCATACAGCTACACAATGCGAACCGGGCATGTAATGTTTGTCGAGGTTTATGACAATAATGGAGGGTTTTAACATTATGGGGAGTTAATAGATCTATAGGATATACCCCTTGAATATATTTAACATGTTTTGTTGTGCCGCAACGCCCGACCTTCCGACTCCCAACTATTTTCGGAATGTCGTACGCCGAGACTATGAGTGTAAGAACCATGCCACTCCGGTAGAGTGCCACCATCTCTCGTAATAAATAATAATTAATAATTACTGTGGAGACCGCGAGAGATCAGCCTCTGCAGCTCAAATTTACCAGGCTCGGGAACATGGGTGTTAAGAGATAACGAGAGCACCAGTTTGGGTTTTCAGGTATATTACTAAAAAGTTACATTAGTTAAAAACTTAATGGGCGAGGCGTACCAAAGCAATTAATCTAGTTTCAAAATACATTTGCTGAACAAACCATGTACCTTAGGCAAACTCAGATGACTTCGTCCTACCTTGAAAGCTCAGAATTGTGAAGAAGTAGATCAGTCGTACTGTAGTGGTCGTCATGATCATGTCGTACCGTCGCCTTACGGAGTTCTCTGCTGTCGATCAGTCAGAATCGGACCCAGTCTCGGACCAAGAGTGTCTTAAGTCTAATTCTCCAGGGTTTTTATACCCAATTATTACATGTTTTTACAAACGATTTGTATTAAAAAGAACCTTCGATATCATCATAACTGCTGACTATCGAGGTTAAATAACCTTCGTCTAGCGTTACTAAAGTCTCTTTCCAATTAACAAAACACTTACACGTCATTACTCCATCGGTCCTTCGCGTTCCAGACTTAACAAACGTCAGCATATTTCTTGCCTTCAAGGTACTGGTGCTCTACATTATGACTTTTATATACAAATTACATAAATCTCACAACAAGAAGTATTGCTACACTACATCACCCCGCCCTTAAAATTGAAGTAATCTTACAAGATTATGTACAGTTTTACATCATTTACAATATATACACAATTTTTTCCTAATCACAATATTTACATTTCCATCTTGATTAATTACACAGATGGCATATTTAACCGCCGTGACACAAAACGAGACTCCGGCCGTTGAGTCTTGGGCGTTCCGTTGCCAGGCGTATCTTGATCTCCTTCCGCGACTGATGGGCTGATTATGTCGTTAGCCGACGATTTGCGGAGAAGTCCCCTTATCCACACCAACACAAGGGTCACGGTCGCTGCTACTAGTACAGCGGCGACTGCTGATGCAATCAGTATTGCATCACGCTTATCCTTGGCCTGCCGTGTCTGCAGCTGTGTAATCAGCTGTTTTGTAGGAATCATCTCTCGTTCCCCGTCCGAGTTCAGGGCGTCCCATGACTCCAAAATTTCCCTTACTGCACGAGGTTGCCCCTGTAACACTTGGTTTTCGTGGGTCCCACACACACACACACACAGATATTGCAGTCCATTTTTCTGCGTCACGTATATACACACACACACAAATTGAAAGAAAGATGATTAAAGTTTGCCCGTGATTTCATCGAATAACACGTCATATTGGACGAACAGAGAGGCGGTCTCCTTGGGCGCCACGAAAGAAGAAGAAGCGGTGGAGCTATGTACATATTCACCAACGTCTTTTGCGGCCATCGTATATCGCGCAAGCTGGTGGACCAAAGTCGACATGTTCAACAGGAGGTACTTCAGTTCGCCGACCTTCCGAGTTATGGACGTGCGGTCCATGGTCAACTTGGCCGCCGGTTCGACTCCTGTTACGGTCTGCAAACGGAAAGACAATTCGTTGCACCTTTAGGGTTCCTGCTTGCAGAGATGCTCGCAGAGTGTAGGCAAATGGACCGACAGGGTGTGCAGAAAAGACGGAGTCAAAACTACCGGTGCCTGTCTGGCGTCGCCGAACTCTACGCAGGCCTGGTAAGCGCGGTCTGGGTAAAATCCTACACTCACGTACTTGGTGTGATCTGGTTTTAAAAAGTAGAGGCGACGTAGCAGGACCCTCTCAGGCTGAGCTTTGGGCTGGCTGCTGCTGCTAGCGCCGGCCTGGCGGCGTCGCCCTGCTTCTGATGTCCCTTGGCCAGCCTCAAGTTCTTTCCCGACAGCATCTTGTGTTTCGACTAGTGATACTGCGGGTGCTCGCCTCTTAAATAGCTGAAACGAAGGATGCAGTGTGACGTTCAGGATCGGATGGGGTCACTTGACGTTCTCTTTGGCCTGCAGGTTGTACATGGCGTGTGCAGTGAACGGAAGTGAATATGTGGCAGTTGAAGCCGCAGCCTTTTGCATGCTGTTATTGTTTTTTATGCACTCATCGCACTGTATGTATTTTGGTGTTTCGTGTTCACACGCTTCGTATGTTTCCGGGCACTGTGATGGCCATTCCCAACACGAACTGCACGCGCACACTGGTAGTTGATGTTCACACGGTGGGTGTTACGTGCAAAGTAACATTGCTACTGATTTGTATGTCGGAGGGTTTTCCCTTATATTGAATCCTGGTTACACCCACACACACATTAAAAGAAAGATGATTACATTTTGCCCGTGATTTTATCGAATAACACGTAGGAAAAGAAAACAGGTGTAAGATGTGAGCAACACACACACACACACACACACTTCGCGTAAGAACAGACCTTTTCACCTTGGGGTTAGCTTGTGGGTGGTGTGTTGCATATTGCATACAGGAAGTGGTGTTCAGTAAATACACACTCAGCAGTCAAATGTTCGTATTTTGATTTTGTTAAATATACGTTCTGGTTACATGAATTCAGGTTAAATTATACCGTATTAAGTGTATGCAATACACAAATGTTTTGTTTATATATATTGAAATGTCTTTGAATCCTGGTTACACCCACATACACACACATATTGTGTTTTATTAATATATAAATGAGGGACGCCCACTATATTCACACAAGTATATATATGTGGAAAGAGAGAGTGTAGTACAGTAGCCGCTCGCACGTAGCGTAAGGCCACACCTGATGCCATCCCCTTTAGAGTCGGAGGTTGCTGGGCAGGAACAAGCAGCAGTAGCAACAACCTACAGTAATCATACGCGGTCGACGCCCACACGTCACTCGTGGCCTTGGGATGTTTGACGTATATTAGCTTGGATAACGAGAGATGTATCGGGACAGAAGGAATAGAAGTAAGAGTTCCAGATATAGGTTAGCGCGAGGGCCGCACTGTATAAATCAATAAAACCTGTTTTGTTTTTTGTTGTTGTGTTGGAGACTATGCACTTCACCCCGCGAGATAACTCGAACAGAGCCTTCTCGCAATGAGCGCACCAAAATCGTTCCTTCTGTAGGACGAGCGAGACCACGAATTCACCTGAGGATGCGAAGCTGTTCTGGGTGCGGGTCTTCCACACGTGCCGCAGTTGCGCATTGATGGCAGGCACGCACTTTTCTTGATACCTCTGCCGCGAGATAGGTCCTGTACTGATATACCAGAAGAAACGTATAGATATTGGATGTGGGAACGGGCAGAGATTGTTGATGGAAACACGGGATCGTGGCCATCTGCACCAGGCGTAATTATAGATGTATTTCGTATCTGGATCGAAACGAAAATTTTGAATGTCATAAACGAAACGAAACAATTTGTGACGCAGAGGCCTTCAGTGACGGTGGTTGACGTCGACACGCCGTGTAGGTGCACGGGTCAGGGCTCCTGCACTGCAAGTCGACGTTATATATACCTTCAAACATCTCCTCCCACGCCCTACATGACCGCGAGACCGTACCATTGCTCGAGGCCCTGTAGTGCTTTAGAAACGTAACCTTCTCGTGAGGCGAGCCAGGTCCAACCGTGAGGGCATGGTTCATAAAATAGTGGGAAAAAGAATCCCATATGTAAGTTACGAAGTCCACATTAGATCGCGGACCGCAAGGATAGACGCTGTCGATACAGTGTAATTTAATCAATTTTGCCACGTCACCCCTGCGCAGTGTATACCAGATACTGGCCCGGGTATAAAACAGGTGAAGTTAATAGTTCAAAATGAAAATCACATATCGAAAATTGGACATCTACGTCTTCTATGGCACGATTAGTTATGCAAAGTATTGTATTTGCGATGTCGGAATTTATAAGGAGAGGGTATGCCACGTATATGGCGACGTCATAAGAATCAGGAAAGACACCCGCCATGTAAGTTGCGTACTCACCCGCCACCGCGCAACACATGCCAGCACAGTGGAGTATCCATAACAGCGCTTCTAAAAAGCGCCTGTGTGGGCGATTGGCCGGCGGTACGAATTCCGACACCCAAGTCGCGTTGCCAACCTCGGCGCAGATGGCATCGTGAATGTCTGTTATCTAGCTTGTCCCTGTGAAAGGTCTACCACCGAGACGCATATTTGTTTTGTTTTTTTTTACGTAACTGCAAAACAAAAAGAAATGCCATGTTTTACAAGGTTAGTCATTTGAGGGAGAGCAGGAAAGCGTTTGTCTTTTCGCAGACGCCGTGGTATATCAACTTAAACTTTAATGTGCCATTATTGAGTGAAACAATATCGGGGTCGATAAAAACGTCGGTGTAGCGTTTGGGCAGATATGCACGCACGACGTCCACGACACACAACACTTACAAGAGACATATCCATGCCCTAGGCGGGATTGGAACCAATAATCCCAGCAAAACGAGCGGCCGCAGACCCACGTCTTCGGTATAACTGCGACTGCTGATGCAATCAGTATTGCATCACGCTGATCCTTGGCCTCCTTCTGCCGCGTCTGCAGCTGTGTAATCAGCTGTTTTGTTGGAATTATCGCTCGTTCCCCGTCTGAGTTCAGAGCGTCCCATGACTACAAAATTTCCCTTACTGCACCAGGTTGCCCCTGTAACACTTGGTGTTCGTGGGTCAAAAACAAGTCTTTTTTTTAGTAGGAGCACTGGGTTTTGCTCCACCGTATAACTGGATTGAAAGATTCTCCAGGCTTTCAATGTCATATCTTCGTGTGCCCAATCACATCCTTCTGGCTGTACCACCCAACCGGTGTCCTTCAGTATAACTTCCCTAGTCGTCGGGGCGGTTTCACACCTTGCCTCAAAGTATAGGGTCGGTCTACTGAGTATACCCATAGGCCATGTTTGGTCTTTACTCGTCTTATCGCCGGACTAAATTTTGTCTTACTATAAATCTTTCACAATACTTCAAAATTTGCTTATCCTTACCATAATATAATCCGCTCAAGCATGAATCGTGACTGCGATCTATCCTTGGTGAGGTAACCTCACAAAAGTTTACATGTCCGAATTTACATTGGCTTTGGTACCCTGGCTCTAATTAATAAGTCCTTTTCACCGCCGAAACCTCGAACCATTTATCAGTATGACCAATTTTGACGTACCTTCCTAATTCGTGTGAATAGGTAGGTAATGGAATTGCTTTGTAAACGGCGTATGTACTCTGTCTCTCTTAATGGTATCTGTATCAGTAACCTAATGAATCCATCATAAGTTACTGCATGGACTGACATGGTAAAATAAAATACATACATAAATTCTGATTTTACTCGGCCATAAAGTTAAGTCCTGGAGGCAGGTGTACGGAAATTTGTTGTAAAACCTCCGTCAACCTGTCCACGGGCATCAATGTAGCCGCTAGCCGGTTCAAAGCTGCCAGCTCCAAGCCCATAGCCAATTCGGTGACATCTGTATATACCCTTAATAAGCGAACGTCTACCTCCCTTAAGTAACTGTTTGTCTTACGGTCTTGTCTCATCTCATTGTTAGTATCATTCTCACATCGAATAACGTTCTTCCGCAATCGTTCCGATTCTCTCAACTGTAACGTAACTTGTTTCATCAGAAGCTCTATCTTGTATGAATTCCTACTAATGTGATCTTCCCAAATTTTAGGTAAAGTAATTTATTTTGTACGTCGTGTACCAACTTTCCTTGGTTCTTGTCCATCGCATATACTCTAGTGTTTATCGAGGATATGTCGACTGTTAAAGCCGTTCCAAACAGATATTTTATCATCTGTCCACCTATGGATATTATACTCTTTTCAACGCGTGGTCCTCCCATTAAAATTGATTCTACACTTTATTTTTCGAACAATCTCTCTGGCCATCGCTTGTAAATTCCCAATTACTCCCTGAATTCCAGATTCAAGTTTATTAACTTACGTAAATTCTTCTATATCTCTCAGGGCACTCCGGGCCATTTCCGCATAATTGGATATATTTATATTCAGTGCCAAGTCCCAAAAATTCCCTGTAACTTGCGTCTCATGCTCGTACAGATAGGCCGTCCCCTCCGATATCTGATTTGGTGTAGGTGGTTCCGTAAATTCAAATCTCGCACCCGTTCTTGAAGATCACCTTATTCCTCTATTCCTTATAATTAATACGTTTCCGAGGACGCAAGTTATAGCTGTCCCGTAGTCCTTCGCCTATCACGGTATTTTCATTACCTGACTTATGTTCGTTCATAGAGGTCTCGTCAAGTCGGGGTCTTGTCACTCGATTCCAGTCTTTTTCTCGAATCCATTCTAAGTCGGTATCGTCATCGCTGCTCCCTATCCTTACTGGCATGTTTCGGCGCCTTTCCTTCTCTCGCCATTTTTGGTCACATATATTCTAAAGTAGCCTTACATCTCGTCTATTGCCCTAATTCAAGGTAACTGTCCTTCCCCGGGGTCCCTCAATTTTATATCCTTTGTCCGACAATTTCCCTATCACCTTGAATGGTCCTAGCCATTTCTCGCTCAACTTTTTTCCCTTCACCATCTTCCAATAAAATAAATCTCCTGGTTCATATTCTGTCATTTTTGCTATTCGGTCATGGTGTCTGCTGGGTTTTCCTTCCGTCTCAAAATTTCTCCCTAACTTCTCTCTGAATTTTCCTCATCATGGAAGCTAAATCGTCCACCAATTTCTTAGCGTCTGTGTGCTCGCGCTTATTTGTAAGATAGGCTAACAACTCCTTATCTCATGGTCCGGCCATTTCTCTCCCATATAACGTAAAATGGCGAGTATCCCGTGGGACTGTGCGGCTGTGATCTATAGGCCCATAACACTAAGTCGACGTATTTTACCCAATCGTCCCTTCGTCCATTTATCTCACAAGCTAGCCCATTATTCAATACCCGTTGAAAATTCTCGATTTGACCGATACCTTCTGATGGTACGGACTGGTAAATACCTTCCTTACAATCAGTAACAAACTTGTCTCCTTCATAAGCTCGGACGTGAAGTTCCGTCCGCGATCACTTCAAGCGGTGTTATACACTCCATGTCTAGCAAAAATTTTGTTTACCAAGACTCGTGCGATGGTCGGGCAAGTACCGGTACCTTTCCTTATATGTAGCGTATGGCTCATTGGCCCTTTTGCTTCGGGAATTTGTCCTAATGGTGCCACACTATTACGTCCTGGTTTCAACCGGGCGCACTTATCACATTTTTTAATATAGTCTTCCACATCTTGGTGTAAGCTAGACGAATAATATTTAGTTCGCAGCCATTGTTGCGTCTTCCTAATTCCTGCATGCGCTGCGTAGCGGGAATCATGATGCTGTCTAATTATCTTCGTGACCAAACTCTTAGGAATAACCAATCTTAACTGCCCACGTGGTCCCTATCGATAAAGAAGTTCGTCTCGGTCTTCTATGTACGGGGCCTGTTCAAAAAATGTCCGAACTTTTTGTATATAATTTTTTTGGGCTCACCTGCAAGCTACTCAGTTCTGTCTCCTTCGACGTACACCCCTTGGCTGCGGCAGATACCTCCCGAAGATGACAGCTGGGCTGCGCCACTTTCCGGAAAGCGATGTGCTTTTGCATTGGCGCGCTATTTTAAAAGTTCGGACATTTGTTGAACAGGCTTCGTACTCTGACAAGGTGTCTAAGTGGTTCCTAACTTTCTTGCAAAAGGTATCCGCATCTTGTTCTGCCTTCACGACGGCTCTACCTATCGGTTCTTCCTCCTGCGTGTGAACTGTCGCCACGTGTCGTGACAAAACATCGGGCACGATGTGTTGTTTACCCGGTCGGTGTATGACCTCATTGGAATTCCGATAATCTTAGGGCCCACCTGGTTAATTTGGCGCTTGGGTCTTTTAGTTTTAGCATCCATCTGAGGGCTCTATGGTCAGTCACTAAGGTGAATGGTCTACCAAACAAATAGCACCTGTACTTTTGGGTTCCGTAGATTACCGCTGTTGTGCTCATATCCAGTACCAGTGGAGACATGGGAAGGAATCCGTGGCCGAATTACTAAAATAATAATCAGTTTATATAAAAAACATTAAATATTCTATTTAAATTAGACAAAGTAAAGTATAAAATAGCAATTTACAATAATTAAAGTTTGGTAGCGTAAAAGTTACAAATAACAAAGTTCATAGTTTCTCAAACTACTCTTTACGACCTGCAGGCGGTTTTAGACTGGAGTCAAGCAGTACTCACCAAGAAGAAGACCGAAGACGATCATTGCAAGATCTACAAAGGTTCTTCTAGTACAGAATCTTCAAGTGATTCTCTAACAGTTGTTACCAACTGATTCCTTCGAAAAAGCTAATTTTACAGAGTTTTATATACCTCTGAATTTCCGTTACCAACGCCAGTAACCTTTATTCTATTGGTCACAAGTGATCTACTTTCGTAAGGAATTATATCATCTTGCGTAAAACTGATTCACACAAAGAGGCGTTTAGAGACCTCACGCGGGAAGAATGTGGTAATATTACGCATCGTTGTGAATCCCTTTCTCTGACCTGATTAGTCAACATGAGTAATCAGTCTGACATCACTCTCGATTTCAAAAGCTATGTGACCACATCTAAAAACAAGGGGTGCAAGGGATGTCCAGCATAACACCGCCAATAATTCCTTTTCTGTTACCGACATTTTCTTCTCCACCGTGTTCTACTGCCTGCTGGCAAAGCTGATGGGTCTCTCTACGCCGTCTTGAATCTGAGTCAAGACCGCCGTGATCCCTACATCACTCGGGTCAGTATGGAGTCGAATTTCATGCTTCGGATCCATACTGGGATATGCCAAAACAACATCTAAATTAGTGGCGTCTTTTAACTTCTGGAATGCCTCTTCCTGGGGTCCTTCCCAAACAAATTTCTGATTTTTTCCTTGTCAGATTAGTTAAAGGTCGTGCCAGTTCTGCGTATCTAGGTATAAATTGTCTATAATACCTACTCAGTCCTAGAAATGACCTTACGTCTCTTACCGTCCTTGGTCTGGGAAATGTGCGAATAGCTGTGAACTTCTTTTCCGAAGGCTTTACTCCCTCTCTGGATACCATAAATCCTAAATATTCTACCTGATCTTGTGCAAAATGACACTGCTAAATTCAGGGTAAATGTAGCTTTCCTCAATCTTTCAAACACCTTTCCTAATCGTTCTGCATGTTCTTCTATGGGTTTGGACAATATTAATGTGTCGTCCATAAATATCAAACACAGTTTCCCCCAATCCGAGTAATACATTATTTATTACCCTAGTAAACGTGCTGGGTGCTCCGGCCAATCCGAAAGCTAAACGCTCGTACTGGTAAGTACCAAAGGCGTTATGATCCCAGTTTTATGTCTGTCCTGTTCCCTAATGGGTATGTGGTAGTGGGCATCTTCCACGTCTACTAAAGTGAAATATTTATTCCCACTTAGTCGATCTATATTTTCTTGCACTAGAGACATGGGATGGACGGGTATTTGAGTTACCGCATTTAATCCGCGAAATTCGTCACGAGTATCACCGGGGCTGACCAATCACTTATCGCCTCCGTGATCACTCCTCTCTCTTTCATCTCATCTAATTGCCTACGCATTTTTTCCCTGAGTGCATATGGACACCTATATTGTTGCCTCTTAACAGGCTTGGCATCGCCGGTCCTAATTTCGTGTTCACCAAAAGTCGTACACGGAATCTTACCGTCTGTGGGCTTCTTAAATAAGTCCTGATATTCCATTATGACTGGTTCAAGTCCTCCCCTTTCCGTTTGGCTCAGATGTGTTAATTTCTTCCTTAAAATCTGGGGCACCTTCGCATTCTATTGCCCAACCTTTTCCCTCAGTTGTGTATTACATATTCACGCTGACCGTACCTTAGCGGTCTTCCCTTGTTCGTTTTCTAAAATTTCCTCATACGAACTAGCAACCGTGAAGCCGGGTATCGATTACGTGCAGCTGTTCGTGCGCGGCAAACTCGTTCGTTTGTGTGTGGGTAACCGTGTTCGTGTTTACCCAGCATCGAGCGCGGCAGCCGCGCGCGGCTGTTGATCGACACTGTTCCTCAGTTCTCGCGAGATTACCATGATTACTGCACGTGCAGGGGCTGCCTTTATGTTGATGTTCAACATTATGGAAGAAAAGAAGAAACCGAAACGAAAAGTGCGTTGGTGGATGAAGGAATTGTATCGTCGGCGAATGCAATGTGGAAATAGACTTATGCGAGATATGACATTTGAAGTAGTGGAAGATACAGTTAAAAATTTTACGCGAATGGCATTATCGGATTTCGAACACATAACCTCATTTATCGAGCCAGAGTAACAAAAATTGGACACCCAATTTCGAGAAGCGATTACTGTGATGGAGAGGTTGGCTGTTACTTTGAGATTCTTAGCCACTGGAGACTCCTATACAAGCTCGCAATACCTTTTCCGCGTGTCCAAACAAAGCATATCAAGAATAGTGCCCGAGGTTTGCGATGCTATCATCCAGGCCCTGAAAGAATGTATTAAGGTAAGTCAAAATAAAACATCCGATTTTCAGATTAGTATGTATTTATTTTTCAAAATATTTGCAAGAAGTAATCACTGAATTAGTGGCATTTCCAATTTTAATTGAATGCTTTTATTCAATGTTTGAAGAAAAATGTCCAATCGTTTCTTGAAGAGTTGTGGCTCCAACAGCTTCGTTTTCCTGATTTTCTTTTTCAGTTAGATAGGTAGTAGCTGATGACGTTGATGGTACAGAAGAGTGTGATGGAATTGGTGTTGGAATCCCTATTATACTGTCTGATCTTCGAGACTGACTGTAGTTTTGTGTGTAATATCCATAAGAATATTTCCCCATATCGGCTTCGAAAATAACATTATTAATTGCACGCTTCACTTGTGCTGAGGTGCTTGGGTCATATTTTCGGAGCTCGGCGTTACGATACAGGCGTCCCTGCTTGTATCGTAATATCTTCCGCGCTCGTGTTTACCATTGGAACTATTGCACTGGCATAACTCTTGCCGAGTTTACCGGTCTTTTCCCTGACCTGCCGTAACATTTCCTGCCGATCTGGCTTTGCGAGTCGTGTTACCTCACTATATAGTAAGCATTCTCTGTTGCGTGTACGTGGGTCGCTCTGCGTTTCCTCACGCTCATCTGTCCTTCGCTTTGGCATCTCCTTACTGCGAAATTCCTTATTATCGTACACCCGGGATAACGCACGTCCCGTATAAACTCCAGGGATTAACATCCCTGCGCTTTCCAATAAGATCGTTGGTGGCATATTCCCTGTTTCCACCCTGATCTTTTCCTTGGTTTCTAAATTTACCTTGGGGATCACTGTCGTTCGCGCCGGTATCGTAATGCTGTAAGACATAATTCCATATATTTCCTCTTGCGGTTCCCCTCTCTGTTCTACTCTAGAATTCGAATCCCGAGGTTCACCATTATACTTATCACTCGATAGAGGTTTGGTTTCTAATCTTAGCTGTCTTACCGCCGTGCTCTATCTTACCCAAAAAATAATTTCCTTCCTCGTAACATTCCTTACTTGTTAGAGGATAAGTTTCCCTGCCGATCCTAATTCGGCTTCGTCCCACGTCTATCACTGCCTTTAAAGCCTTGAGACTATCTAGTCCCATTATCCCATGATATTTAGTGGCTATCCTAGCTACTGAAAATGTGTGTTCGAACGTTTTGGTCCCAAGCTGAAATCGCAGGCATCTTAGTCCTTTGATTTTGAGCTAGCTACCAGTTACACCCCTTACCACATATTGAGATACATCGCTCAATCCAAATCCAACTTCTGGTTGAATTAAGGAAACACTTGCTCCTGTGTGTACCAGGAATTCAAAATTTTCCTCACCAACGTTTACTGTCAGAACCAGGTCCTCACTGGTTCCATTTGCAACGGTCGGGACTACTCTTTCTGTGGTTCTCATCGACCTTCGTACGGGGTATCCAAAGGTCTCATTTAGTTAGTTGTCTGTTTAATTCGCGTAGCCGGCATTTCCCTCTTGTTGCAATCCCTTGATATGTGTCCTAGTTTGCCGCATATCCTGCATTGTACAGAATTTCCCTTACTACTTGCCTTCCCAACTTCAAACTTCGCTTCCTTGCGATAATTATTCCTTGGATAACCCTCCCTGTTTACCCTGCAATCTTTCCTAATGTGTCCCTTTTTGTTACACCCGTAACACACGATTGTCTTTGCGTCCGACCTGTAAATTCTTTCCCCTTTTAGATCGCCTTCCAGTTTTAAAGCATTGTACACAGCCATTGCTATGTTTAAGGCCTGTTCAAGATATTCGGGCATTCGGAATCTTAATTCCCTCCCCACCGGTCCTGAACATCCGTGAATAAAAGCTGACGGAAGTCTATAGCGTCCTTCTTCTGCCAGTATAGCGCATTCGGCGGGAGTCGAACCCTTGCGAATGGTATTCGCTCTAATGGTTCTAAGACGGTCCAGAAACTGAGCTGGCGTCTCCGTCTTTTCTTGTCTCGCCTCATGCAGCAGTGTGTAATGGTACTGTAAGGGTAATCTGTCTGAGAATCTTTGTGTCAGTATCTCCTTTAGTCTATTGTACGTCAATTCTTGTCGTTCTGACTGGTCAAGTCCCTTTATGAACAGTGCTGCCTCGTCGGTCAGTTTTTATGTAGCAATGGCAACTAAATCATGCTCTGCCCAAATACTAATTCGTCCGTATTGTTCAATTTGGTCAAATTTGGTAAATTTACTGTATGCGTCTGAAAACAAACTTCCTAATTATAAAAATAGTTTAACTTGTAGTCTCAATGTGTCAAATTATATACGTCTGTAAACACACAGGTTGATCTACTTTCTACTAGTCAACCCACTTTCTGATGTTCTGTATCGGGTCAAACTATATATGCATACAAGCAATACGATTAAACTACTTTCTTCTATATTCTACCTGTCAACCCACTTTCTATTGTTCTGCATAGGAGTCGGGGGTAAAACTATTTGCATCTATCACATCCTGTTCAAAATTTTCACCTATCCAACATGTTATAAAATTAATAGCGATAGCCGTCTTGTTCACCCTCTCATATTGTAAAAATTAAATTTTCAACGTATCTACTAGACTATTCTTTTTTGTTCAAGTAAGAAGGATTTACCATCCTCTACCATTTTCTAATTAAACATATATATACAAAATATTTTTTATTACTTTTTATTATATGTGGCGCTTCGTTGTTCCTTTTCCCCCTGTGAACGTGTGTGCACTACACTTGTCCGAGGGCTAGAGGGCCGTGTCCACCCCGACATTGGCCACTCTGAGCAACTTCCTCTTCGTGACCTCGTGTGACCAATTGATATTGCGCGGTCCGGTTACAGCTGTGACACCACTGGCTGCTCTTCAAAACCTCCCTTATCTTCGGAGCTGCTGGGGTAGCTGCTGCTATCAGACGAGGCGCCCACTTCTTCGTCGCTATCACTGTCCGAAAACAATTCACATATTTCGTCTTTGGACAGGAATTTGCTTCTCTTTGCGGGCGCACTCATTTCGCAACACTTCCCGGCACTAATACCTTTGCAAGACTGAGAAAGAAAAATTCAGTCTTACAAGATTCGATATAGTTCTACTTGATACGACGTTTTTCAGGAAAATATCGGCCCTCTTAAACCACGCAAGTTTAGGTTCATAAACATCGTCAGCTCCTGCTCCACTTTTTTGGGGAGGATTTTTCAATCTTCACAAGCTCTTGTCGGTACACGTTCTTTATAATTTTTATTTTCTTTCGTAGAACATCCACACCTTAGACAGCTACATTATTTTTTAATAGTTCGCCCATTAGTCTTGACATTGCACTGTCGCGTTTAATGTTATTGTTGTAGTCAGAATGTCCGATGTTCCTAACGCACACAGAGTTCTCGTAGACGTCTAAAAACTTTACAACTCCCTCACTATTTCACTTGGACACCATTTTTAATGATGTAACAATGCAAAACAACAAGCTATAAACATAACTTGACACTAGCCGCAGAGTGAGCTAGTAGGTGTTGCCATGGGGTTCTGCATGCCCGCTCGTAGATCATGTGACCGACCGGTAACAAGACAGCAAACTAGCCCGGTCCTCAACTCGGTGTCCCTATCCGGGTACGCGAGTAAGTAGATAGTGCGGCTGTTACTACGGGGCAACTTCACTTACCGCTCGCAATAGCGGCTCGTAAACTATCCCCGTGAAAACGTACCTTAAGTCGAGAGCTTGCTGTGTGCCTGGCCTCGGCGACGTTCTCGATAGAAGTGTCTCGAACTGGATGTGAAATGTAATATGTTGGGAAGGTGGAGGAAATTCGAGTGATGCCGCTGGTGGGGGAAACAATGCGACAGTCTCGATATTACGCGTAAGGAACTGACTATACGAAATGTAATATGTGGGGAATGTGGATCAAATTCTTGAGTGATTACGGATAGATGGGGAAACGTGTGATACGATAAAGAAAGTTTAATATTGGGACAAAGTGCTTGTATAAAACTATAATTGCTGGTTAAGGCTTTTTTTTTTTTTTTTTTTTTTTTTTTTGGCGAAGAGCTTCATTTCACAGCACTGATTTACAATTTTTCTGTTGTTCATTGAGTGACTTGTTCAGCGTGTTTTAAACAAAATGGCACAAATCATAACACATGTCTATACATTTTAAATTGTTTATTATTCATTCATTCATTCATTTTGTAGTCTGTCTTACGACAGGTCCGTAGCCTCTTCCAAAGCGAGTTCTCCACAGGTTGCGATCTAGTGCTTCCTCTTTCAATTTCCAGTATCTTTTCTTTTCCTTAAGGTCATCCAGTAGCTGCTTACGTCTTCTCCCTCGTCGTCCCGTCATTTCTATCCTTCCTTCTAACTTTCCTTCAATCACGTATTTCAGAAGGCAGTTTCTACGCAAGATGTGTCCAGTCCAGTTAGCCTTTCTTCTTCTTATTGTATGTAGGATGTTCCTCTCCTCCTTGACTCTGTAATACTTCTTCATTTCTCACACGATCGGTCCAACTGATCTTCTCCATTCTTCTCCAGCACATCTTTCCAGATACTTCTGATCTACTTTCCGAAGTGTCCACGTTTCAGCACCATATAAAGCTATGCTCCAAATGTAGCACTTTACTAGTTTCTTCCGTAAATTTAATTCCAGTTTACTGGTGAAAAGATTTTTCTTCTTGTTGAATGCTGCTTTTGCCATGGCAATTCTGGATTTAATTTCACGTGTACACCTTGCATCACTTGTTATCATGGTACCCAAATAATTGAAATATTCCACATTCTCCACTTGTTTTTGATCTATTATAATTTTCATTGGGGATGGTTGCCTTGAGATTTTAATTTCTTTAGTTTTTCCCACATTCATTTCCATTCCATAGCATCTTCCAATTTCAATTAGTCTATCAATCATGCCCTGTAGCACCTTTTCTTCCCTAGCCAGTAGCACAAGGTCATCTGCATATTTCACAGTGCGAATTACTTGTCCTATTTTGAAGTCTCCAAACCCTTCAAGAGCTTCCTTGGTAAGGTACTCGCTGTATAAGTTGAACAGAATCGGTGACAAGCAGCAACCTTGTCTAACTCTTCCAATCTTCACACTTGTCGTCTCCCCTTGGTCCAGTCGTATTTTGACACACTTCCATGTACAATTTGCTGATCGATCTTCTTTCGCCCCAGTCTATCCCAATTCCTTTTAGGATTTGCATTAATTTGGCCCAGTTGACACGGTCAAATGCCTTCTGCAAGACTATGAAGCAAGAACACAATTCCTCATCTATGACTAAGGTTCGTTCTGATATTATTCTCAGCATCCCAATTGCATCCTAGTTCCTTTTCCTCGTCTAAATCCAAACTGATCTTCTCCAAGTGCATCTTCAGTTTTCCTCTCAATCCTTCTTCTAAGTATCCTCGCTACTATCTTTGTTGCATGCGCGATTATGCTGATTGTGCGATGGTCGTTTATTTAGCATTCTGTAAAAAATGGTATAATATATATATATATTCATTTAGATTATGTACGATATTGTAAATGAAAAGAAAAGACGACCGCGGCAATTAGATTTGATATCTCTTAACATTTTCTCATTATAAATAAGATAGATATACATTATATCAGTATGGGATGCATAATATTTCACTGTAAGAACCATAGACTGCTTCCTCTGTTAGCCACACCTGTGACGTTACTTCACGTACTGGTGTTGTTCAATATTAAACATTAAAAAATTAATATAGAAAAGGCGCAATACAAAGTTTTATTAACTAATAACATATTAACCTAGCGTGACTTACACGCTGTGAATTACGCGTATACGCAACACAAGTGTTGTAATAATTAATGTCCTGCAAAATATATTGAAAACATAAACTGTTTCTTATTAATGTATGTAATAAACATTATATAAAAAGCTTTACAGCAAAACACACTTCAGACATCCTAATTTGTAAATTTTTGAGAAAGTAAAAAAAGATGGAAAAACGTTAAATATTAACCATACTGTAATCACGACAATCTATTTGGGCTTGAAGCTCCAAAATTATACATTTATCGTGAACATTTAGGCATACAAAACAGATTTTTGAAGCAATGTGCACACCACCACTTATATCCATTGACCGTGATCTTTGTAAGAAAATCATCTGCATCATCAAACGGTTGCTGTCGCTTGCAGATCCAACGTTGGCCGTTCTGTCGACCAGTTAGTGCACTTTCAGTATGAAAATACCTTGTAGGACTTCTGTCGAATTGGAGATAACGGGCTGTAACTTGAGAAACATCAAACGTTACCAGTCTATCAGCTGGTAAAGATTTTGTATACGCTAAATGTTGGTATAACGTGCCAGCTGTGTCTTGGAGTTTATCGAAATTGAAGAGCGTGGTGAAAACAACGTGTGATGTGGTAGCCTTGAGAGTATAGCTGGTTGTTTAATGCAAATCGAACAGATGCAGTTGTTTGACGCTTTACAGCCGACTTGATCTGCGACAAGTTGCTTTGGAAGGGCTAAGCAGTCATCACCGGTGCCCTATTAAGCCATCCATCACTCTCAGCCTTGTAGTGTCTAAGAAACACTACGTATGTGGACGTGATAGGCATCATACACATAGCGTATTTTAGAAAAGAAAAAGTTAAAACCCAAATGAATTTTACAAGATCGAGATTTGACGTAGTACCACATTTCTTCATTGTGTCGACAGATATTACCTTTATGCTCAATGCCATGTGATTCGGTAGATGAAGAAAGCAGGGTGAACATTAGAGCTCCTATGGCTCCTATCTCAAACGGCCCGCCGCTTTACAATAGCAGTGTTAGGCAATGTGGGTTATTTTTCCCATCGTCAGCAATAAAAATTGTTGCAGCTTTGTAATGTACAAATCTTCTAGCTATATAAGCTGGAAATCCCTTTGTGATAGTACAGCAAACATCAAATTTTAGAACTTCTTTCAATAGCTCTTCAACAGCGTATCTTTCCGGACAGTGTTTTGGAACGAATTCAGAAAACCAAGTTGCGTGTCATACGATAGATTTTATACGTTCATGGGTAGCAAAGAGGTCGGTAGATCCAGTAAACGTGATTCCTCCTAGCTTCATATTAGGGTACGCGCACACTAGAGCGCAGCGGAAGGAACGGACGCATCGGACGAGTCGCAATATTTTTACTGAGTAAGCACACTGCATCGTATTTCCGCCTACGGGCTGACGCAATTCATTTCAGTGCAGGCCTTGATTGGCTACAACATGAGCATTTATCCCTCCGTGTCACGTCATGCAATACGATAACTTCAACTTCACCGCTGAGTCAGCCGGACGCGCTGGCCTGACGGAAAAAGATTCCCCTCCCAGAATCCGAGACGGAATTGTCGCACTACGTTGCGTCCGGTGCGGATCAGTGTGCGATGGCACGTAACTAGTAAAGGGAAGAATATCTTATCTCCATGCCCTACGTCCGTCCGCTGCGCTCCAGTGTGCGCGTACCTTAATACGTACATATGACATGTACCAGTAAAGGTCCGCTTCTACTTCCGACGTTTCTTTGCCTGTCGCTTGTTTAGCTGCTCAGGATCATTTCTGGCGAGCGTCCAACAGTAGTCAGCCAACATGGAAGTGGACCACATTCCCTGATATCGTTTCTCCATCGTTGCAATGTCCTGGTGAAAACGTTCACCGTGTTCATCACTAACCATGCCGCAGTTGTCGGGGAAGAAATCCAAGTGGAATGGAGAAAGTGCATCTTTAAGGACATATTGCAGCCAAGTTTGTGATACAGAGACAACATGTCCTCAACCAGTTCCTTGTAGTTTTCTGCCCTGACATTCCCGAGGAAGTTAGTTGACACCAGACGAAACGCGTTCCAAGCTTTTTTCTCATCACCCTGAAGCACGTTGTCGAACATCTCGTCTCTGAAGAGCTGGCGGATCTGAGGACCCACAAATATTCCCTATTTAATTTTCGCTTCGCTGAGTCGAGGGAATTTGACAGCCAAGTACTTGAAAGCTGATCCAGTCCGGTCCATGGATTTTACGAAGTTTTTCATCACACCGAGTTTGATGTTTAGGGACGGTAGCAGGATTTTGTGCGTTTCTGCCAGTGATGGGTGTTGCACATTCTTCTCTCCGACCTTCAGAGATTTTCTCTGAGGCCAGTCTCTCCTCTCGTAGTGCAAAGTCTTTGCTCGACTGTCCCATTCACATAAAAAACAGCAGTACTTCGTATATCCCAGCTGCAGACCCATCAACAGAGCCACTACCTTCTAGTCACAACAGAGATGCCAGCCATACTTGCTGTATTGAAGAGAGTTGAACAGCTGTTTTAGATTGTCGTAGGTTTTTTTCACGTAGACAGCGTGTCCGACCGGAATGGATGGAAGTCGGTTTCCATTATGCAGCGACACCGCTTTGAGACTCAATTTCGAGGAGTCAATGAATAGTCGCCATTCTTGCGGGTCATGTTTGATTCCGAGGGCATTCATCAGGCTATCTACATCGGAGCAGAACACAAGGTCATCTTCCTTTCTGAAATAAGGCTCCAACTGCTCATGACGAGTGCGAAACGAAGTCACTCGGACATTTTCCTTGAGAAGATTCCATTCTTTAAGTCTTGATCCAAGTAACTCCGCTTTGGCCTTGGACAGCTCCAGATCGCGAACAAGATCATTCAGTTCTCCTTGGGTGAGAATGTGTGGCGCAGATGACGCACCGTGGTAGACTTATAGATCATCATTAGATGCCGAAGGCTGCGGAGAACCCGACGTCGGTTCGCTTCCCTCCTCATCGTCTGAATGAATGGAAACTTCTTTCGGAGGTTCGGGAACGGGAAGTCCTTCGCCGTGCTGAACTGGTCGGAAAGCAGATTGTATATTCGGGTACGCTATTGGCCACTTCCTTTTCCTTGTGATGCCTCCAGAAATAGGTGGAACCATGCAAAGTAGCAGTCATTTGCGTGATTGCTTGGCTCTCTCCAAACCATAGGAACGGCAAACGGCATCGCCACTTTTTCGCCTTTTAGCCACTTCGGAAGATTTCTTGCACACGTACTGCAGCATATGTGTGGGGCCCAGGCCTTGTCCTGATCCCCGATCTTGCATCCGAAATAAAGCTCATACGCCTTTTTCACTATTGGAGTAATGACCCTTTTCTGGCTTACAAACGTCACTTCCCCGCAAATGTAACAAAAGGTATCTGCACGATTAACACAGTTACGGGGCATCACTACTGATGGATTTAAACTGCAGGGATCACTTGCGTTGTACTTATGACGCAGGGGTAAATGGGAGTCGCTCAAATGACTTGCTCACCCTACGAGACGTCGCTTTATACAACTACGATTGCATCATCTTTCGTCAGCGATCGTAAAGCCGCGATGTCATGACTCAACTGCATTGCATCAGACAATGATGCAATACCTCCGGGGGTGGTGTGTATGGCGGGCTGATGCAATACGACGCAATATGTTGCAATCTGTAGTTTGAAATACAGCGTTGCGAAATGGTTACCTATCTACTCAATGCGGACTGAGTCGTTTATACATAACCATCTCTGTCTCTCCTAAACAAGAGCCAATCGACAAATTTTATTGTCATTTTCTTGTTCAGCACCTCGAAATCAGTAAAGATTTTCTATTTTCATTTCAAAGGCATTTTGTGTGTTGTCCAGTGTTATAGCACTGTATGTCTTCCAGAACTATGTCTATTGACTACAGCTGTCTCTGTACTAACTTGATTCATTTTCTTCTCTGTCTACCTATTACTATTAGGAACTACTTCACGTCCCTGCCTATGCTGTCTCCTATCTCGAATCGAACCTTGATTAACTGAGGGGGTTACAAAGTCTCGATCTCCACTACCACTATTCTTGTTAAAGAAGAATGCCTGGTTCCTTCTCTCCTGCTTTTCAGCATCATATACTGTAACAGCTATCTGTACAGCTTGTTCTACACTTTTCGGCATCCTATACCGAACCTGCTGCCCTGGGTTACCTGTCAAACCCGAAATAAATGTGGACAATATTCTGTCGGCCTAATCATAATGAAATTTCTGTAACTGAGGATCGTCAACCCTTGGTACTGTTTTCAATGCCAACCCACGAACCCTGTCTGCAAAATCTTCTGGCGCCTCGTCTCTACGTTGCCTAGCTGACTGCAGTTGCACTGGGGAGGCCTAAAATCTCTGAAACGATGCATGAATCTTGTCTTAAAAGCTTCCGATGTAATATCTGCTCTTTGTAATTCCACTGAACTGCAATAAAATGCTTTGGCCACATCTGTTAGTTTTAATACTGTGATCCTAATCTTATCCCAATCGCTCCCATTCCCTATCTTCGCAGTAGATTCCACTCTATCAAAAAATCCTTCTCATTCACTGCCTTATTAGTCCCCGACCACTTTGGTACTAAACCAAGTAAAGATAAATCTTTGGTTTGTTAGGGAGCTTGTTGTAACGCGGGCCTACTCCGCAGGTACACCCCAGAGTAAGACCACGACAAAGGTATATACAAAACTATACCTGGTAGTTGCCACCAACAGTAACTCCGTAATGTAATTCGTTAACTAAACATTTTAATATACTGGGGGGGGGGGTGGTATCTAATTTCTTTACTATACTCAAAACACATTTAAACCATTCAATTTATTAACAAAACTATATCTAAACAAATAACAAAATTATTAATACTGTAACGGTCACTGACGCTCAATAGTCCCACTATTAAGATCAGGGCCCGTTTGGTATACGTAGCTAAGCAGTTCTACTAACTGCAGTTGGTAAGGCTGCCACCATCCAGTATCTCGGTACTAGAAATATTAATCCTGCTATATATATCTGGGATATAATACACATCAACTCCAATTAAATACTAATAACAAAGCAAATTTATTAATAAAAACAAAACAATTTAAACACATCAATCACAAACAAAACCCCAATTAAATGTCCAAATAAAATAACCCAAATAATTATCAAAATTGCAATTACTACTCTTTACTTAAGTTTCCAAGTATTTAACTTTCCCTGTAAAGTTATTAATATCACAATAAACTCAAATTAATCTTTCAGTAAACTAATATAAAATCCCTGTATTTACTTTGGATTGACACACTTTGTTTCTTACATTTTAACATAATATCCATATTAAAATTATTTAGTTTCCTTCCCTACTTGCATATAATAGGCTGTTCTTACATACCTTGTATCCGAATTAATCCAAGTAAAATGATTGTAACCAACTTATCTGTTGAAATTAATTCTGGCAGTAGCAACACTGTTTGCACTCATAGATTACACTTTTCTTTGTGGCTGGTTAAACTTCAGTCGGTTTCACTTATGTTTCACTTATTACCAAACATTTTCTATCATTTTCAGTAAAATGACCTAAACTCCTTTTACGTGTTCACTTAAATGTTTCCAAACAAATACATTTCGTGGATCTTTTCTATTTATCACCACTTTTCACTTTTGCAAAGTTAATAAACAACTAACGTTTCTTTGTTCATAATAAATTTCACATGTAATTTCAAATGCTCCTGACCAAAGACTGACGCCAAAGACGCTCTCCCTTTGTCTACACTCCTATATAATACTTCCCAAAACCGCTCCTAAGATGGCTACTTTCAAGCTCTCTCCACACTCTTGACCAATTATAACTTGTCATTTCGGTTGCTATGCATTATTAACTACCAATCAGAACTCTAATGCATATCTACAGTTCTAGGAACATATTGCACCATTTTTGCACACGGCCTAAACTCGTGACAAATCTGTTCTGCTCGCAGGTGAACTGCAAATCTATGCTTCAACTCAATGGAAAATTCAATCATTAATATGCAATACATAGGTTCTCATTAATTCTATGCAAAATCATCTTAACTAAACATAATCAATTCAAAAAATATTTCCCCATATTATCAATATTCATTACAAATCACCTCCCACTCAGTCTTTGATGTGTCCTCACATCATTTCATGTTGTCAGTGAAACATAATGAAGATTGATAGGGTCAAATACAAAATATTACACTTGAAAAACCAATAAACATTTACAATGTAAAACCCTTTAACATGTTACACAAATAAAAGCTTTACTTTCATTCAACTTTCAAAAAGTTTGTTCTTTCAAATCTTTAAAGTCAATGTTTATGGTGCTGACTGTACAACACATCAGCTGTTTTCATAGCACTTCCTTATCTGTATCAATGTCAGTGAACTCTCATGTAAACATATTACACTTGCTGTTGTGCATTGTCCTTAACACTTCACTACACTTTTCTAATCTGTTTTCCAATCAAAATGCACTGAATTTTGACAATAACAACAAATTTAAATTTCTTTAACACATGTTACTTCAAGATTTATAAAGTTCTATTCTACTCTTTCAGTGGCCACGAAACTGCATATATATAAGGCAGCTGTCCGTTCAACCATGACTTATGCGGCACCGGTATGGTGCTCGATCAGTGACTTGACGTACCAACGGCTTGAAATTGTGCAAAACAAATGTTTGCTGGTCATTTCCTCCTCTCCGCGATATGCGCCCATACTCCGCCTTCGCACTGCCTTGGATGTCGAATCTATCCAGGCATACGTCCGACGATTAGCAATCCGGTTCTATTCAAACTGTCACTTGCATCCAAATACCCTCATCGGGGCCATCGGACAATATACGCTCCTAGATTTGATTCATATGTATAAACGATACAAGCATAAACGTCCGAAGCACAGCTTGCTCTAAGTAGAGCAGCTCGATAGGTAGTGTTTTTTCAGCTGTTCATAATTTTTCACTGCTCTTACTATTCTATGATTGTCATGGCCACATGTGCGGACAGGGAGGAGTTCCCGAAGATTGTGTGAAGTACAGAAGCAGGTATATGGCACAGCTTACCTACAGTTCGTCATGTTATGTATGTAATGAAAGTACTAATAAAGCTCTCTTCTTTAAAAAAAATAAAGTTCTATTTCACCAACAAAGTTCTGATTAGTTACTTATGTCTTCTCTCGTGAGTTGCTGCTCGTAGATGGATGTAGATGGATTATCTGCTTCCTACCTTTCGATGTTTCCACTGCAGTATCCTTACTCGTCCTGTAGTGTATGCGTAGAAATCTGATGTAATTGTTGATGACTCAACTCCTAATCTGGAATTGTGATGCACATGTGTGATGAAAGGAATCGTCTAAGGACATTCAGGTTTAACGTGGGAATGTATAAATATTTTGGTCTTGTCAGCATATTGTTACCTCCTTCATCAGATAAGATTGGGAACAAAAGTAGCATAGGAACATTTCCAAAAAGGAATTGTTAATGAATCAGTGCATACAAGAACCAATTCATTCTCTCATACTGCGTAGATCTGCCTGAGATTGTTGACATCCCTCCCATGATGTTGGTCGAATATCGTGGTCACCATCTGGTACAGTTCCTCTGTGTACACTGGTCTACACTTTGTAGAAGAAGGAATAGCAGAATCCAGTTCGCCTTGATGTCCTGGGTAAAACTGCAACTCTCAGTTGTAATAACACAAGCTCACATGGTTTAATACACCCTCTCTAGTTAACGTTTAGAGAAAATGTGTCCCAACTGCCTTGGTGATTACACTCGAAGAGTACCTCTGGTCGTTGTAGAAACAATATAACCGCACAGTGTCTTTGTGGTAATTTTCCTTAACTGCTCAAGTTTGTTTAATTCACAAATATTAACTGTTTATTATCCACAGCTTTGTTCATCAGCCAAATTAACACATTGTCATCTTTTCACTATTTGTGTCCTTTGTTGTTATCAACCAATATTGTTGTAGTGAGTCACTTAATTGATATTCGTGCTTCAGGTCTACTTGCTCATATCTATACAGCCTCATTTCCAAAGGAAACGCAACCATTTGTACAAAACAAAATTTCTATTCATCAAATTCAGTGGCACACTAAGTACTAACTTAAAACTATACATATCTGCCAAATTAACTGTTACATGTGTACATAGTGCACCTGTTAGCTGGACTTCTGATCATAACATGACCTCATCATATGTCTGACCTTCGTCAGCTGTTTACAAGTCCGCCATTTTGAATTCCATAATTATCTAAAGTGGGTGGAAATTATAACACCCTGCTAGCAATGTAGCTTCAAGCTCTTACTAACACAAGTTAATGTTTTAGCACTTGTATTCTTATCCAACTAATGATTACAAACATTGTGTGCTTTAAACACAATTATAAATTAAAATTCTGTTCTATTGTTTTCCTATTTTCCTGCATATAGACTTTCTTCTTCATTCTCCTTCCTCATCAGCTTGTGCCTGTAATCTCGCTCTTAATCGCGTAATAGGTGGCTCTAATCTAGTGCTCCCTAATTCACGTCTCGATCTCGGTGTATCAGGTGGCATGTAGATGGAATCATCTAATGCTGTGTTTGAATCATCTACAGGTGATTCTGCTCTGGCATCGTTGTCCAACGTATGTTGTAAATCTTGCCTGTCTAGATCTGTTTGCCTATCTTCAAGCTGAGGTATTACTGCTATTTCCCTTGAAGGTAAAATGCTAGTATCATCTTCTTCGCTGCCTGCTTCACTCTCTTCCTTGCTTTTCCTAACCAACCTCTTTACTTCGCGATTTTTCCTACCGCTAGGTTTCCAAATTTCTCGGTTATAAACCACCTTCAATCTATTTACATGAACCACAAATTCCTTTCCCTGCTGGCTTTCTATTCTGTAGTTCAATTCTGATAACTTTTCTGTTACCTTATAAGGACCACTCCAAAATTTTCTAAACTTCTTACATTGTCCTGGTTTAATTGCAGGAGTAAACAAGTACACAATTTCATTCAGTTCAAATGTCCTGATCTTTGCCTTTCTGTCGTAATACTTCATATTCACCTGATGTGATTTTCTACTGTTCTTGCGTACTTTCTAATGTGATCTTTTCAAACTAAATTTTAAGTTTTCAAGCCTACTTGCGTTCTCATGCTTCCTTTACTCCGGTGATAATTTTGCTGTTAAATTTTGAGCTGTTGGTACTACCATCTCTCTTCCATGAAGTAAAAAATATGGACTGTACCCGCTTGTGCTGTGAGGTGTAGATCTATAGGCAGTCAAATAAAATGGTACCAGAGTATCCCAGTTGTTACCTGACGCATTCACATAATGACTCAATCCTTCATTCATTGACCTATGATAGCGTTCTAACATTCCATTTCCCTGTGGATGAAAAGGTGTAGAAAAAAGTTTCTTGACTCCTAAAATTCTACAAGTTTCCTTAAAAAACTTGAAGTAAACTGTCTCCCTTGATCTGTCACTAAGGTTGACCCGCATCCATGCCTTGCAATGATCTGAGTTGCATATGCACGTGCACACGTTTCAGCTGACATATCAGGTATAGGAATGGCTTACGCATACTTTGTCAGATGATCAATGAAAGTCAGAAGATATCTATTCTTTCCTGCTGTTATAGGATAGGGACCACAAATATCCATTGAAGTTGTTTCAAAAGGATAAGTGGGTTCATTCACTTCTCCTAGATGTGCCTTGAATTCCCTGCCTGATTTCCTTCGTTGACATACGTCACAACTTTGAACATAGGTGTCAATGTCCTTCCGCATACTCGGCCACCAGTACCTTAAACTAACAAGTTCGAAAGTTCTCTTCCTGCCTGTGTGTGCTGCAAATACTGGGTCATGATTCATAGAAATCACTTCATTTGCTAGGCCCCGGGTATCACCAACTTATGTTCAGTTGTTCTGTTACGCTTGTAGATGGCGTTATCTTCATCAAGGAAATGTTCAGTTCTACTCCTTTCTTTTCCTGGGTTCAATGACGGACAAAATTGTCTTTCCCTTGTTCTTCTTTGACTCTATCCTTCGTCACTAGGTGTTACCTGTTGTACGTTCCTGCTCAAAGCGTCTACATGCTTAATCTTTGTACCAGGTCTGTGTTCTACTTTGAAATCATATTCACTTAATTTCAAGCTCCATCGCATTAAACGACTATTGTTATCTGCGAATTTATGTAAGTAAGTTAGTGCCGCATGGTCTTTCCTGACTACAAACTTTTTCCCATACAAATAACATCTGAAATGTCTAGTTGCCCATGTCAATGCTAACATTTCTGACTCCGAAGCTGAATAATTTTGTTCTGCTTTGTTCATTTGCCTGCTGGCAAAAGCTATTGGGCGTTCAATCCCATTTTGTTCCTGAGATAATATTGCTGCCACAGCTATCTTTGAAGCATCTGTAGTCAAAATAAACTGTTGACTGAAATCAGGATATGCCAGAACCTGATCCGAACATAACTTTTCTTCTAAGTTATCAAATGCTGCTTTCCGTCTATCATCCCAACAAAATTTCTGTTCTTTCTCTATCAGTTCTGTCAAAGTCTTTGCAATTTCAGCAAATTTTGGTACAAACCTTTTTTTTTATCTTTTCTGGGGAAGGCGATATTCCATCTTTAGAAATGATGTATCCCAAATATTTCACTTTCCTTTGTGCAAATTCACACTTGCTTGGATGTAACTGCAGGTTAGCCCTGTCAAACCTTTGTAAGACATGCTCCAATCTTCTAGCATGTTCTTGTATTGTATCTGAGTACAATATTATGTCGTCTATGAAAACCCAACACTCTGTTCCTGTTAAATTTTTCAAGACAGCATCCATTAACCTTTGAAAACTGCTCGGTGAGTTACTTAACCCATATGGTAACCGATTGAATTCATAATGCCCTGAAGGAACCGAAAATCCTGTCTTGCATTTATCTTCTTCTTTGATCTTTGTCTGCCAAAACCCTGAATAACAATCTAGTACTGTAAAATACTTGCTACCGTACAGAGTTGAATCTGTTTCTTCAAATACTGGTAGAGGGTATGTGTCAAACTTTGTTACAGCATTTAATTGTCTGAAGTCTACACAAAACCTATACTTCGGTTTTCCATCCAAAGATTTCTTTGGTACAAGAATAGCTGGAGCTGACCATGGAGAATTACTATCTCGTATCACTCCCTTCTTTAGCATATTCTGAACCTGCTTTTCCACTTCTCTCTGAGAGAATGGAACTCTATATGGGGGTCTCCTAATTGGTTTAACATCCCCAGTATCTATCTGATGCTCGACAACATCCGTAGATTTAAAATCATTACTTTGCTCATCATGAAATACGTGCCTGTATTTCCTTAATACGGGTTCTAACACTTCTTTCCTGACAGTCTAAATGTTCCAACTTTTCATGCAAATACTTGCTAAATTTCCCGCTTTGATTTGCTTGTTTGCTTGTCGACTGGTCTTGACATCTTTGTTGGTTCTCGAACTCAGGTCCATCATTTACGGAAGGAATTAGGCTTTCCGAAATTCCTTCCGCTACCCCTAACACAGTAGCCTTAGACAAAACTATTTCCTCTTCACTGAAATTTGCTAGCATAACATGCACCACCACTGTTGTTGACGCGTCCGCCTTACAGCTGATAGATGACGTCATGTGTTTCCTTGCCTGCTGCTTAACTGAGTCAATGACCTTAGAGTGTACTCGAGAAATTCCTCGTGCTGCCAAAATTCCCTCAAACGGAATCTGTGCCGGCTGAATACAGAGAAGTTCTGGTAGTTTCGAACCCTTTTTCACTTCCAGTTTTCCAATCACAATCTGCCTAACTCTAGGTTGTAATTTCGTTGTCCCAATGGATTTCACAATGTATGAAATTTCTTTACCAGTGTTTATAGTAGGTTTTCTAATTAGTTGTTCTGTTTTCTTATGAATTGTTTTTGATGCAGTACTCAATACTTCTAAATTTCTCTTGTTCTGTTGATCGTCAGAATCCGAGAATATTGTCAACGCAGAAGGGTGGATCCTTCCCTTTGCTATAACATTGCTCACTTCCCGAGAATCGATCAACTGTATTTCCTCTTTTTCCAAATTTAGCTGGGCTTTATATGCCAATAAAAAATGAACACCCAAAATACCCGCATGTTTATTTGGCAGTTTGCAAACTAAAAACTGGTGTTTGTATTTTACTTTATTC
Source organism: Reticulitermes speratus (assembly GCA_021186555.1). Taxonomy (NCBI): domain Eukaryota; kingdom Metazoa; phylum Arthropoda; class Insecta; order Blattodea; family Rhinotermitidae; genus Reticulitermes; species Reticulitermes speratus. The sequence continues at coordinate 28,498,720 of JAJKFL010000003.1, read as the reverse complement.
ACTGCAAACATAACTTCCTGTTCCCCTTTAATTTCCAGTTTGTCCCCAGTTACTCCAAAGGGTATTAAATCAGTAGTTTGTACTTCTTCACTACTAATTTCTGGCTGAATCAGTGAAATGCTGGATCCTGTATCTAATATGAACCTTCTCTTACAGCCTTCTATAATTGCGAACAGTGTAGGAGTACTTCTGTCCCAACTAATTTTTGCTGAGTGTCTGTCGACAGCGTTTTGAGCAACCAAGTGACGAAAGGAGCTGCCTTCATTTCCGTCACTTGCTAGTTTTCCGGTTTATTTCTCATTCCCTTAGAATCAGTTTTCTGGGGCAATGTTTCCGTTTTCTTTTCCCGGTCTTTACCCTGTGTAAATTTATTGGAATTATCGGACCTAAGTTTGCTCGGACATTCTCTTATCATATGGCCTTCACCACCACACTGATAACATCTGAAACTTCTACCGAGTTGTTCATTCCTAGTTGTACTGCTATTAAAACTGCTTTCCTTCTGAGATCGATCATTTCCCGCCTGCATACGGTTTTCCCATGATTTCCTTGGTGTTTTCTTACTGCCCCATTCTGAGATGAATCTGTTCCATACCTTACGTAGAAACTATTATTTCTCCTGTCTTGTCTCTCTGCCTGATCCACTGATATAGCGATCTGCAATGCTTCCTCCAACGAACTTGGCCTTGCATACCTGACCTGAGTACCAGGTGTGCCAAATAACCCTGCTATAAAGCTGGCTAGTAACATCCTTTCAGCCTGTTCGTAGTAAAACTTCTGATGTTCGGGGTCGTTAACCTTTAACACAGTTTTGTGAGCTAAACTTCTACATCGATCTGCAAATTCCTGAATTGTTTCGCCTTTTCTTTGTCTGGCAGTTTGTAATTCCATGTAATGAAATTGATCACTTCTTTCATCCTTAAACCGTTTAAAAAACAATTCTTTAAATTTTGACCAAGTGACCTCCTTGTCATGAAATTCTAATTCCGTGTTATAAAACAATTTAGCAGTCTCTGATAATTTTAACACCGCCACATGGATCTTATCAGTTTCAGACCAATTCCCAACCTTGGCTGTTCCCTCTATAGCCTCAAAAAATTCATGAAGGGGAGTTGCTTTTTCTGTGCCAGACCATTTCGGAATTAAAGTTAACAATGACATATCTTTAACTGCTGTCGGTCTTTCCACTAACTGCATTTGTAAATTTTGAACTTCAGCCTGTAACCTGGCCATCTGTTGTGCCATCGGATCTTCTAATTTAAGTTCGTGAGCCATGTTGCCCTTAACATATAATTACTTCACTAACTTAAATTTTACACTAACAGTGCCACTCAAGTGTGTGTATCCAACTTCAAAATTTTCTCAATGTAATTTACTATATCCCTCTAGTTATTATCAAATCCCACTGGTTTATCCAAATCGCACCGCTGCAAACCAATTTGTAACGGTCACTGACGCTCAATAGTCCCACTATTAAGATCAGGGCCCGTTTGGTATACGTAGCTAAGCAGTTCTACTAACTGCAGTTGGTAAGGCTGCCACCATCCAGTATCTCGGTACTAGAAATATTAATCCTGCTATATATATCTGGGATATAATACACATCAACTCCAATTAAATACTAATAACAAAGCAAATTTATTAATAAAAACAAAACAATTTAAACACATCAATCACAAACAAAACCCCAATTAAATGTCCAAATAAAATAACCCAAATAATTATCAAAATTGCAATTACTACTCTTTACTTAAGTTTCCAAGTATTTAACTTTCCCTGTAAAGTTATTAATATCACAATAAACTCAAATTAATCTTTCAGTAAACTAATATAAAATCCCTGTATTTACTTTGGATTCACACACTTTGTTTCTTACATTTTAACATAATATACATATTAAAATGATTTCGTTTCCTTCTCTACTTGCATATAATAGGCTGTTCTTACATACCTTGTATCCGAATTAATCCAAGTAAAATGATTGTAACCAACTTATCTGTTGAAATTAATTCTGGCAGTAGCAACACTGTTTGCACGCATAGATTACACTTTTCTTTGTGGCTGGTTAAACTTCAGTCGGTTTCACTTATGTGCTTAGTTATCTTTCCACTCAAACCGTTGTTTCACTATCACAGTTACCAAACATTTTCTATCATTTTCAGTAAAATGACCTAAACTCCTTTTACGTGTTCACTTAAATGTTTCCAAACAAATACATTTCGTGGATCTTTTCTATTTATCACCACTTTTCACTTTTGCAAAGTTAATAAACAACTAACGTTTCTTTGTTCATAATAAATTTCACATGTAATTTCAAATGCTCCTGACCAAAGACTGACGCCAAAGACGCTCTCCCTTTGTCTACACTCCTATATAATACTTCCCAAAACCGCTCCCAAGATGGCTACTTTCAAGCTCTCTCCACACTCTTGACCAATTATAACTTGTCATTTCGGTTGCTATGCACTATTAACTACCAATCAGAACTCTAGTGCATATCTACAGTTCTAGGAACATATTGCACCATTTTTGCACACGGCCCAAACTCGTGACAAATCTGTTCTGCTCGCAGGTGAACTGCAAATCTATGCTTCAACTCAATGGAAAATTCCATCATTAATATGCAATACATAGGTTCTCATTAATTCTATGCAAAATCATCTTAACTAAACATAATCAATTCAAAAAATATTTCCCCATATTATCAATATTCATTACAATACAACAAATTACTCCTGTTAACCAAAACAACAAATATTACTCTACCTATTAAATTTCCTTCTAGCGTATATGTTCCCCAGTTGTCAATTAATATTTTAATCTCTATTAAATTCCCCTTAATTATCGTTGTTAGACTCACACACTTTGCAGTTAGTCTCACATTAGCATAGCCCTAGTAGGAATATTGCGTTTCCTTTTTACATTTCATGATAATGAGTTTGCACCTGTCTTACCTTGAATTAAGATTAATCCAATCATCTTTGATCTCTCCAACACAACAGATAATATTGGTCCTCTCTTATAACCGATGGTTGCTGGTTACTTTTTAATTTGATATACACCAAATTACGAGACTGTTCTCTTCAAAGGTTTAACGTTATTTCTCCTTTATAACAATACAAACGTCAGCATAATACCATTCGTCCTCTCCTTTCCTTTACAGAACGCCAACTGGCGCGGGACACCTGGTCCTTTCTTCTGCCTACTATATATAGAAGATTGGGGAGGGAGATACGAACTGCTCCAATAATGTTCGGTTACATTTCTCCCCCCCCCCCCCCCAAGATGTGACTTGATGAGTTTTCAATTCAGACTGTTCAAGTCTGCATCTTGCTACTTTGTTGCCGATTAATATAACAATACCAATTCAGCCAAATCTAAACTATAAATATCTGAACACATACATTGTTCAAACAATGTCAAACATACTTAACCCTTTTTATCTTTTCTTATACAACTTAAAGGTTTACATTCTTGAATGTTATACGAGTTTCTTTTAACCACAACTCTACTGAGAATTCACAATACTATTCCATAAATTTATAACTTACAGCGGCTTACTCTATTTGTAATCATCTTGTTTGAAATTATCATTTCTTACACAGAATCAAAGTACATTTATTTCTATAACTACATGCATCATTCATTCACTATGCCTTTTTACGCCTGAGCCAAACAAAGTTTTCCTAGTCTTGGTAGTCATGTTGATCTGCTGTTTTTTTTTACTCTTCCACTTACTTAAGTAGCTAAGTGGCCAACATACAAATTGCACATTCCTCACCTCTCCCCCATGTCATAGCACAGGCATTGTTCCTTAATATCAAATACAATTCCATATTCGTTAAAGAAATTCGCAGTCAGGTAGTACACTAGTGCGTATTGGCGGTTAAATGTCTGGGAGAGGTCGGGAACAGCTATCTGTGTGGCATGTGACCCAGAAGTACAATGCATATTACAATTCCTTTCATTCACACCTTTCGCAATCCTTATGCTAGAGGACTCTGAAAGGTTAGTTTGGGCCAAATGGTTCAAGTCAAGCTGATCATTTCGGTCACCAGCAGCTTGCAACTCGCCAACGTCGCAAACAGCTGATCGACCTGTTACCTCACTGGCCGCCGCTAACTTTACTTTCAAATAGTTAATTTCTAAATTTACTTTATGGAATTCTGATGTATTTCTTTCTACCGCTACTTGAAACTTGCAACCTTTTCTTACATCCCTGTCATGCTACTACTAACTTTCTCAATATCTGTCCCTGCTCTAAGTTGCCATGTAGCGTGATCTGCGGTTATCTCTTCACTGAACTTGCTGAAATCCTGCCTCACGCTTATTACCTCACTCTCAGGGTCATCTTTGTATTTTTAACCTCTTCAATTAGGGATTTGGAACCAGCTTTCACTTAATGGGCAATTCTTTCAATTCCCTTTCTGGTATCTTCAATGTGAGCATTAATTTTCTCATGCAAATTATCACTTATACCTTCTATTGTTACTTTGACTTGTTGCAGTTCCTTATCTGTATCATTACGCAAGGCAGAAAAATCCTGCGACATGTTAGTTACCTCATTCTGAAATTTCTGCGATAATTCTTCTCTCAGATTAACTGTATCGGACTGAAATTTCGCTGTCAATTCCTCTGCTAGTTTTTGGTTCTCTGCCCGGAATTTAGAAGTTAATTGTGAGGTCAAACTAGAAGTAATATCTGCCGCCAATTTAAGATTCTCAGCCTTAAAATTGGAATTCAGTGTCTCAACTGCGGTAGCAATATCCACTTTCAGACTGCTTACAACATCTAACAATAACACATGTAATTGCATAGTTGACATGGTTGCTTTTTTCGGTTCTATGACTGCACTATTTTCAATGCTGCCTTCCTGCCTTGTTAACAGAGTTGGAGCCGTTACTACTACGCCTTCGTCAGTTGACGTTTCATCTTCAACACCTACATCACTTACTTCTGTTAAACTATTTACTTGATTTTCACTTTTATCAGTCTCTGATGCTGGAACTGTTCGGTTTCTCAAATTTCGCTCAGCCATTTTGTTTCAACTCTTTACACAAAGTTATACACAAATTTTTACACTGTATATACCTGGTGACTTTCTGAGAATCAGGCTGCACGATGTACACCGTGCGGGCAGGATCGCTGACCCGTAATAGAGGCTCGGCTGCCGATGTAAGCTGCCAGGGAGGTCGGACGTGAGGCTGCTCGATAAGTGCACACCATCGTTAGTAGCTAGTTCGGAGGCTGGCTAATACTGGTGTACAGATCCCTTTTTCTTTCTTTGGTGGAATGGCTTCCGTCCTTTGTGTTTGGTGCCGTGGTATCTGAAGGTTTTCTTCTTTATCCGGGCCCCAACGTTGATGCGCCACTTCTTATAACCGATCGTTGCTGGTTACTTTTTAATTTGATATACACCAAATAACGAGACTTCTCTTCAATGTTTAACTTTATTTCTCCATTATAACAATACAAACGTCAGCACAATACCATTCGTCTACTCCTTTCCTTTACCGAACGCCAACAGGCGCGGGACACCTGGTCCTTTCTTCTGCCTACTATATATAGAAGAGTGGTGAGGGAGGGCCGAACTGCTCCAATAATGTTTTGTTACACTCTTTAGTGACGCTGTTAGCACTAACAATTTACACCGTTTCCCGCTTTTCTTTACTTCACGCGGTTGCACTTATTTTCTTAATTACTGTAACGAAGGGTTTCTTTGAGGAGAAAGCAGGAGTGCTTGAAGAAAACCTTCGTGTGGTATACGTGACTGAGCGTCTATAGGCTAGGCATATTTGGTAACGTGTCGTTAGTAGTGTTGTGCCCTCAGACCAGTACCAGTAGAGAGGTGGGAAGGAATCTGTGTGGCCGAGTTATTTTAAATGACAATCCGTTTATATAAAAATATTAAATATTATATTTGAAATAATCAAAGCACAGATATAAAATAACAATTAATAATAATAAAAATATTGGTAGCGTGAAGTTAATATGGAAAGCTTGTAGTTATTCCAACTACTCTTCTACAATTCTTTATAACTCTTTATAACCTGCAGGCAGTGTTCAGACTTCGAGCAAAGCAGTACTTACCGATCAGAAGACCGAAGACAATCATGACAAGATCGATCAAAGGTTCTTCTAGTACAGAATCTACAAATGATTCGCTAGCCGTTGTTCCCCACCGACTCCTTCAATTAAACTGAATTTTACAGTGTTTTATATACCTCTGGTTTCCGTCGCCAACGCCCGTAACCTTTAATTCTATTGGTCACTTGTTAGTTCCTTTCAAAAACCGTGATCTCATCTTGCGTGAGACGAGTCAGACGCTAGGCGTTGAGGGACATCTCACACAGGAAGCGGTCAGCTTACGCATAACCTTGTATCCCTTTCACTTAACCTTATCACTCAGCATGAGTAATCAGGCTGACATCACTCTTTGTTTCACCAGCTAGGTGACCATGTCCGGAACAGGGGTGTAAGGGATGTACAGCATAACAAATATCTCCCACCCAAAATGAAAATTAGGGGTCCTTAGATGGCAATTTTCATTGAAGGTGCGTTCATTTAATTTTGGAGTTGGTAAGCTAATTTTCGGCTACCTTATGCGTGGTATTTGGAAACCAGTTTCAGCTTGTTGGGGTCCGAAACATTTGATAATGTCCTAATCTTATTCCGGCTTCCGGAATATGCTGGTATACAATTTCCGTTCTCACGACTGCTTGCTCCTGCTATTGCATCAGTATGTCTGACACTGAACTTGCAGTTACATGTGTGTGCTAACTATTATTTCATTAGGTATGTACAATATCAATTCTTCTTACAACTAATTACATTTAAACATCAAATTTGCATTATACGTGAACATTGAAACATTTAAACATATAAGTTTCATATTTGTTACTTTACATAGTGAAATCTGAGGTAGTCAGGAAGCCTGCATCCGCCCTCCATTGCCTGAAGACCTTCCCACTTCCATCAACCCAGTCTGTTGAATGCTTTCCCAGCCCGAAGTCATTGTTGTTCCTCGGCGAATAATTGGTTCCTCAGCAGGTGTCGTGGCTACATTTGGATTTTACCTGGTTGCGAAAACTGTACACTTATTGACGGTGTCACTGGAACAACGCCTGGCAGTTCCCGGTTACTGGGCTCCTCCGGCGGATTGCGTTGCATTTTATCTGACGCTGTTGTCGTGTGGCTCATGGGATTATTGAGCAAGGCAATTGCTGCATCGTTGTTATCTGATGTCCTTTCCTCGTAAATTCCAGATAAAATACGAGTCCGGCGTTTAGGCTGTGGCTGCGCTGATAATTGTTTAGGTCGGCGCAACGGAAATCGGGATGCGAACTCTTAAAAGAGGTCGTAGCCAGTATCTGGAGGTAAGATAGGATATAATCAGGATTAGGATAAGGATAATCCCAACTATCATCCAGTTGTTGTAACGCCTAGTGCCTTGATCTTGTTGGACATATTCTAATAGTTCTCGCAGACTTATCTCATGGTGCCTTCTCGCAGTCAAACTCCGACCCACAAGGGTGTCGAGGGCTCGAAGTGTCCCATCTGCCTCGCTGTGGTGATCTACTACCACCTTCGCTTCATCTGGCGTCAGAAGTTCAGGTAATTCCGGCACGACCACCTGTCCTCTTGTAAGCGTGAAATTGGTTTGACCGCTGACGGTTGATAACAGAAGGAAGTCCTCGGAAAATACTTGGCAATTCTCTTCTTCATACAGGATTCCTGTACCCTCAAGATCTACATCAATACTATTAGTAATACCCTTTACTTTACAAGTTTTTGTAACCTTGATTGGCGCCGGCAGACTATAAATCCAAAAATTGGGGATACCTTTCTGGTGTATCCACACTGGCTTAAAATCTTTCCTAAGAATGACTTTGTCACAGTGTTCATGCGCCAGGTCATGTTTACCGAAATAAAGTGCTCCTGAGCAAGAAGGAGTAGCCTTGTGATACAGCGGAAACTCCGAATCACAAATGGTAAACATGCCTTGTTGACAATTTTGGAAATCTGCCGATGTCAATAAGGAATAGTACTGCCTGCTCTCAGTCACTGCCATGTAGACTGTATCTGGGGTAATTTGCATGTACCTTTTCAAGGTAGGTTCTTACACTAGTAAGGGTACTGTCTTATACAGATTCATAACCCTTTCGGATCCTCGCAGAGGTATCCGTATTATTACCCGAATCTCTGAGGATGTAGTTTATGCGTGAACTTTTGATACTTCATAGTAAATGAACATATCCTCTAAATTAGTTCCAGCCAAAAGCGAAACATCATTTGGCAATTTCAAAGCCACTTGCTGCAAAATTTGTGACAAGTTGTGGGGTGGTAACAATGCAGCGGATAATTTCCCTGTGGATGTTACATCTAGTCCCTGCTGAATTTTCATAAATTCCTGTTCCAATTGTAAGCAGAAAAATTCTAGTTCTCTTACAATTTGGCTTACATTCATCAATTCTTGAATACGGGTTGAATATTCCTGTTCCACGTGAGTTAAAGTGATATTCAGTTTCAATACGTCATATACAAGAGATTTTAAAGTTCTGGCCAAAGTCGATACGTCTTTAGTGTTTTGTCTTACGTCTTCATCAAACTCTTTCATGTAGGTCACTTGATTTTCTACAGAGTGTACCAATGCAGTTTGCTTATTGTTTATTTCCTCAACCGCTAAGTGTAATGTTTGTAATTCTGAGTTCGTAGCTGTTCCAAATAAGAATTTTAACGCTTGACCTCCCAAGTCTAGAAGTCCTCTCTTCCTTTTCGTAGTAGGAAGAAGTTTTTCTAAATCATTTAGTTCTAAACTCAATTGATTCAAAATGGAGTAAACATATGTAATTTCTCGCCAATTTACGTGGTTGTTTTCCTCAATCAACCTTGGATGTGTTTTGTAAAAGTCCATTTGTCTAACAAATGAATTTATCACGTCAATCTTGGATCGGTACCAATGAAGGTCCAAATTTACAACAATGTTCCAAAAGTTTCCCGTCACTAATAAATCTTGTTGGTACAAGTAGTCTAGTCCTTTGTTTAAGTCTGGGGTCTGCGTCTGTCCCGCGACAATACCTGTAATATCCAAAATGTGAAATTAATTTTAACTAGTTATCATAGTTTCTCCTACCAGGTAATCTTCTTAAAGAGTAGGGTAAGAAGGTCCTTGATTGCTGTCAAGAGACTGTTCTAATGTAGTTTCATTTTGAGACGTATCTATTTGTTCGTCTGACTACTTCCGGTTTTTTCGGGATAACTTCTATTTCCTGATTACGTCTGTTAGTACTTCTAAGATTATACCTAGTCGTACTGTCAAGTCCTGTCTCAGAATTGTCAATATCGTTTTCCCTAACTGTACGTCTTGGTATCCACGTAGGATCGTCAGTAGTGTCATTCATTTCGTCCGGTTCGTCTACATCTTCATTATCGGTATCCCTGTCTTCCCGAGGAAGTTCAGGAGGAACTGGTACTACTATAGGTTTCCCTAATATACACGGCGATTCCGTGATTTCGTCTGTAGTCTCTGTCTTTGAAAGCTTTGGTTTTGGTCCCTGTATTACTCTTTTGCGAACTCTTGTGTTCTGAGGAGGATTGAAACACTTTTTCATTCTATTTACGTTTACTACGGCCTGTTTACCAGGTTTTATCTGTATCTGGTAGTTCCAATCCGAAAGTCTTTGAAGTATCCTAAAAGGTCCGCGCAATCTATCGCGAAATTTCTTACTTTTACCAGGTCCAATAGCCATTTGTTTAATGTAAACATAATCTCCTACATCAAAAGTTACCAATTTAGTCTTTTTGTCATACTGCAGTTTCTGTTTCTCACGACCAATCTTGTTATGTGTTCTAACCACCTCGTACGCCTCTTTCAGTCTGTCTGCGAGTGTACGAGTATGAACTTCAACCGTATTTCCTGCGCTGGAATCATTCGTCTCATCGCTTATACGCGCAGTCAGATCGTCTATGACTGGCAAACGCATTTCTCGTCCATGAAGCAAATAGAATGGACTAAATTTAGTTACAGTGTGCGGCGTCGCACGTTGTACCATCAGAGCATAGTCCATGAAATCATCCCAGTTGTTTCCATATTTATTAACATAATGACTCATTGTTTGATTTAACCCTGCGTGAAATTTTTCAACTTTCCCTTGCATTTTTGGGTTAAAGGATGTGGAATTAATTCTTTTAATCTGTAATAATTTACAAACCTCTTGGAACATAGAGGACATAAAATTAGTTCCTCTATCAGATGAAAGTGTTTGAGGACAACCATGTCGCGTGAACACCTGCGTAACAAGTGCTCTAGCGACAGTTTCCGTGTCCTGACTCGGAATAGGAATAGCTTCCGGATATCTCGAAAAATGATCGATAAAGGTGAGCAGGTACCTATTCTGTCTACTAGACATAGGGTACGGACCACAAATGTCGATGCTTGTCATTTGCATCGGCTCCGTTGTTTCAGGTAGTTCACCTAAAGGAGCTAGAGGAGTTCTACCTCCCTTCATTTTCGCACACCAGTCACATTTTTGAATGTACTCTTCCACGTCCTTTCCCAATGTTGGCCAAAAGTACTTCATTTTGAGATGATTTTGTGTACGCTTAGACCCTTGATGACCCGCGAATACTGGGTTATGGTACTGTCGAATTACTTCATTCCTTATCGCTACTGGAACGACTATTCTTAAATTCCTTAAATCGCCTTCATCGTTTCCATAATATAGGACTTGATCATTATCCACTAGATACGGTAATCGCTCCCCCTGATCAAGAGCTTTTAGAATTTGCTGACAGTATTCATCTTTGTCTTGGGCTAGGGCAATAGAATTCTTAGATAAGGAAATTTCTGCTTCCTCTTCCCCCTCCGTATCTGTACCTTCCGGTTGTGGCACGACAGCGGCAACATGACGCGACAGGACGTCCGCATTAACATGCTTCTTACCAGGTTTGTGTAGGATTTCGAAATCATACTCCGTTAACTTCAACACCCACCTGTTCAATCTTGCGCATTGGTGGTTCTTCACAGTAATCAACCACTTCAATGCCGCATGATCTGTAATAATTTTGAACTTCCTGCCATACACAAAGCATCTGTGGATCCGTACTCCGAATATGACGGCCAACAATTCTTTTTCCGTCACACTTTAATTAATTTCATGTTTGTTTAGTACCCTACTTGCAAAACTTAATGGCTTTTCTTTTCCTTCAAATTCCTGGATCAAAATAGCTGAAATTGCGTAATTGGACGCATCGCAGCTTAAAATGAATGGCTTATCATATTCCGGATGTGCCAGAACAGATTCTGACGTTAAAGCTTCTTTTAAAGCGTCAAAAGAATTTTGTTGGGGTTCTGACCACTGAAATTTAGTGTCTTTCCTCATTAATATGGTCAAGGGTTTGCTTAAGGCAGCAAAATCTTTAATAAAAGTCCGGTAATATCCCGCTAAACCTAAAAATGCTCGTACGTCTCTGACGTTACGAGGCAACGGAAAATTTCTAATTGCCTTGACCTTATTCATATCAGGAGTGACTCCAGACGCACTCACGACGTGACCCAAATAAGCCACCTCGCGAGCAGCGAATGTACGCTTCCCTAAATTTAATTTGAAATTTGCCTCTCGTATTCTTTCAAATACCATTTCCACTCTTTTTGCATGTTGCTGGATTGTATCTGAGAAAATCAAAATGTCGTCTAAATAGACAAGTGCATAAATGTCTTTCAACCCCATTAAAGTATTGTCCATGATTTTCTGAAAAGTGCTTGGCGCTCCAGCCAAACCATAGGCTAACCTTTCATACCTAAAACTTCCGAAAGGTGTAATGAAGCCTGTTTTTTCCTTAAGATCCGGATGTATGGGGATGTGCCAATAAGCTGATTCAATATCTAAAAGTTTAAAATATTTACTTCCAGCCATAAGCGATAAATTGCCCTTTATATTAGGAATTGGGTACACGGGAATTTTCGTAACAGCATTCAAACCTCTGAAGTCTGTACAAAATCGATATTTAGGAGTACCATCCAAAGACTTTTTCTTGACCAAAATTACGGGTGCTGCCCACTCCGAAGAGGCAGGGGTAATGACGCCCCTTTGCAACATGTCGTCCAACTGTCGGCGCATTTCATCTCTCAAAGCAAACGGTACTTTATATGGATTTTTCTTGATAGGGAGTACGTCTCCTGTCTTTATTTCATGGAAGCCTTTACTCGTGCAGGGTAGCATGCCAGAACGATCATATTTAAACAAATCATGACACTCACGCATGACTGGCATCAACATGTCACGCTCCGTGTTTTCCAGATGCCCTAACTTGTGCTGTATAGCACGGGTCAATTCTGCATGTGAGGTTTCCTGGTCATCCCTGACCCTGGCCCCGCCCTTGCCTGAGGCCACTTTCATGTTTCCATAAATATGAGATCCCGCAACCGAGTCTTCCCACGACTCTAGGGGTTCCCCATCCCTAACTTAACATTCTTACCGATTTCTACGGTGTCAATACTGGTATTGATCACCTCCAGAATGCAGTAACAGGACATCATGCCCTCTCCTCGTTCCTAAGAACGGCGTGAGCTGGGGATACCTTCTGCCTCTTCCCTTATCCCAGGGGTATCAACAACGTGGTTTACCTCACCACTTTTGACCTCCTCCCTTTCAGGTAGGTCCTTCACCTTAGTGAACTGCAATCCTTCCTTAATGAATACATCACTTACTACCCGGGCTATATGTATTCCTGGATTGCCCACCTGCGCAGGTTCAACTATAATCTCTCTAAGCAGTTTACTACATTTGTTCCTCACCATGCGACCCATTACAACCGCTCGAGACCTTGGAGGAAGTGTGGCCAGCGCTGACGCCATTATGCTCTAAGTGTTATAAGTCCGACTATGAATGACAGGACTGTCGGGGTTCGGTTCCCCGCGAACCAGGCTCTCGGGTTTTCCCGCACCTATGTATCTCCCTGTTGTTAGTTCATTCCTTGCGGGTACTTCCGGGTTGATCATTCCCGTCAATCCCCGCCCAACACTAACAACGGGTATAATGTCTGTGACCTGCGAGACTTCGCGGTCTTGGCAATCTAGCCCTGTCAATTCATAGCGTCTCCGCCCAATGATTAGGCCGCTTGAGCAAAGGTCCAACTTAGACTCCATTACTCACAAGAGGTTCATTCCAAAGACACCACTGAACTCTACACCCAAGGGAGTTACTAAAAATTCGTGTCGACATACACGATCTCCTAATCTGAGCTCCATGAACTGGGTACCTATACTCTTCAATTTAGTTCCGGTGATCCCTCGTGCGGCCATGTTGGTAGGTAGGACCTCAGCGTGACTAACTCCTGGCTTTACGTGGCTCAGACTCGCACCTGAGTCAATTAGAAATACTGGGGTTGTCCGTCCACCTCTACCTCCAAGAGTAGCCCGTATCCTGAAGCTCCTACTAACCCACTTGGTTCTAATGGCTCGCCTGTGACATTGGGGTCGACTTCTGGGATCTCATTGCCGACCCACTGGTGTTTGGGGGTGGATTTACCGGAGTATTATTCGCCAGCAGGGGACACTGGTCCCTGCGATGACCCAGCTTATTGCAATGATAGCAACGAATAGTTTTCCCATTGGGTTGCATTGGCGTGGAGGAATTCCTCGACACATGACCGGGCGCACCTTGTCGCCGGCCACCCGCCATATTTCTGGCGCGACCATTGCCACCGAAAAACCCATCTCGTTTACCCATCCTACACTCCCTTGCGTAGTGTCCTCTTTTTCCGCAATTAAAGCAAACACCTGATTGGGAAGTACCTTCCCTCCTTGCGCTAAATACCCTCTTGGTATCCGGGGTCTTTGTCCGTTCCGCATTATTTATGGTTATTGCTACCTGCACGGCTTCGTCTAAAGTATTCGGCATTCCAAATCTTACTTGTTGCCCTACCAAGCCTCCTAGCCCATTTATATAAGCGGCAACTAACCTGCGTTCCGCCGCCTCATTTATAATTTTCTGAGTGACTTCGTCACTCACGGTGCGAACTGTCTTTTGGCACAGTTTCCTGCACCTGTCAGCAAATTCTTCCACACTTTCCCCTTTTTCCTGTGTGGCATCATGTAATCTCGTATAGTGATACTGAGCTGGTAGTTTTTCTCGAAATCGTTCCGTTAATTGTTCTCGTAATACAGTGTATGTACATGTATCGCTCGCCAAATTATCACGACCTTGTACGTATTGTAATGCAATGCCTTGTAATTTTGCCTTCGCTATTAAAGATTTCTCTTCCTCAGACCAATTACTTACTTTTGCATAAGTGTCAATCTGTGAAAAGAATTCATGTACAGATCGCCCTTTACTATCCCCGGTCCAGTCCTTTATTCCTGTGACAAGATTACATCTTTCATGGCAGGTATTGGTGATGACCTAGGCGTACTTGCTACTTCTACTTTAAGCCTCTGGATCTCGGCCTTCAGATCTTGAATAACCGGATCTGTCATCATGTTATTCTAATTTTAATTATTCACAATTATTATCTTGCTTCTTTCCTGTGCCTCGCGGTACCTGATAGTGGTTTTGAACAGCTGGTTGAGTTTCGTAGGAAATCCTGCGCGTAGGACCACGTTCGAGAGACCGTGACGAGGAACTATCGCCTGTGTCTACGTCTTCGAAACAAAATTTCAAAAAGTCTGTTCTTTCAATTTCGAAATCGTTATACTCTTCGTCAGAACGAATATACCTACTTACTACTCTTGTTTCTAGTTCAAAAATTACAAGACCGTCTTGTGATCTATGGTTATATATACTTTATATGAAGGTACTACAAATCCCTTAGGTTTCCCTTCAAATGCGATTTCTAAATGAGAATCTACCTCCAACCTTTGAAATCTGTTGCTCAGCTCTAACACTCTCTCAGGATCAAACTTAGTATATTTCCTAAAGAAATCTTGAACTAATTGAATTGCAAAAGCAGACGAATTACGTAATGCTGAAGAGGGTGCAGCAACCACTACATGCTCTAACAAAACTGAATTTTTTTCACAAATACTGCTTTTGATTTACCACCACACAAACAATTCATATCCAAAGTTCACACACTTCTTAAACTTGTAAAATATGTCTGTACGATATTTTACAATGCTAAACCAAAATCTGCGACTCAGGGAACGTACTATGCTTAACCTAACACCTCCCGTCTGGACTGAATCTGATGCCACAATTTGTTGAAAAACACTTTTAATTATTCAAAAGCAAGGGTCGAATCTTCAGACCGAAGACTCACATCCCAACCGCTAGACACCAGTTTGTTGTGCTCTCAGACCAATGTCAGAGGAGAGGTGGGAAGGAATCTGTGTGGCCGAGTTATTTTAAATGACAATCCGTTTATATAAAAATATTAAATATTATATTTGAAATAATCAAAGCAGAGATATAAAATAACAATTAATAATAATAAAAATATTGGTAGCGTGAAGTTAATATGGAAAGCTTGTAGTTATTCCAACTACTCTTCTACAATTCTTTAAAAGCTTTGTAACACTTTACAATTCTTTATAACTCTTTATTACCTTTATAACCTGCAGGCAGTGTTCAGACTTCGAGAAAAGCAGTACTTACCGATCAGAAGACCGAAGACAATCATGACAAGATCGATCAAAGGTTCTTCTAGCACAGAATCTACAAATGATTCGCTAGCCGTTGTTCCCCACCGACTCCTTCAATTAAACTGAATTTTACAGTGATTTATATACCTCTGGTTTCCGTCGCCAACGCCCGTAACCTTTAATTCTACTGGTCACTTGTTAGTTCCTTTCAAAAACCGTGATCTCATCTTGCGTGAGACGAGTCAGACGCTAGGCGTTGAGGGACATCTCACACAGGAAGCGGTCAGCTTACGCATAACCTTGTATCCCTTTCACTTAACCTTATCACTCAGCATGAGTAATCAGGCTGACATCACTTTGTTTCACCAGCTAGGTGACCATGACTGGAACAGGGGTGTAAGGGATGTACAGCATAATAGTAGGGTTACTTAATTTGATATTCGCTGCCACCACCCTATCAGTAATTGCTGGTAGAGAAATTCCAGGACTTCAGAGTGGGGGGGCAGAGGAGCTTCGTCGATGTTGCTGAATAACAGAGTATGGTTACTATCCACTTTACTAACATGGACTGTTAACTATACACAACATTAAGGAGTACCCACACAGTTGGCTAATATAAACAAGTTATCTACTCGCACTTAGCTTGCTGCTCCGGCCAACTGTCACCTCTAGCTTATGCCACTCTTACAAGGGTTTCTATTTAAATAATTGTGATTATAATTTTCGTTCAATAATTTCGAATTTAGTAAATCACTTTTATCAGACATTACAATACCCTCACCATGGGGTTTCACTTAATTTGGATAATCTTACAGCGCCACCTACCTTTTGTCTGAAGATTAATCCAATAACTGTAATCCAAGGAATGGCGTGACACAAATTTATATCTCACTCAACAAAAGTGTTCGCACAATTCACTTGTATTCTATCACTTAATACAATATTAACGCCGCCACGTTGCTGTTATTTGTTTTAACTTTGTCGTTAACTGTTACATCAAATCCATTATGCCGAAAGGTTCAATGCCAAATGATAAAAGATCCCCTACAACGTTACAACCCTTTTTATTACCTCGCCCTCGGCGCCATCTTGGGGTGTGGTTAGCAACCACCTGACAAATCTCTATCACTATTCAACCAATAATAATTACCCTTACCAAATATGGAAGTTACTACTGTCCAATAATAACCAATTAATTTCCTACAGCAAGTTACAAGCTTTTGCTAAGCTCATCAATCCCACGCTTACATACATCTAAAGTCCACTAGCAAATGGTGTGAGTTTCTCGGTCAGCTTTCTTACTGTTCCACCATGTACAGTCTGTTTAAACAGTAATGAAACGCACAAGAAAATTTACAAAAATGTACACTATCAGCTTATGCATTACATTACTTTACACTTTTCCACACCGTTGTTAAACACTATACCATTCATTTCCTATAATTTTAAGTAAATGATCAACACTTTTTAGGAATGTAACGGGGTGGGGGGTTGTGACCATGCGTTGCAGTACTCAGTCACTCCCGTTATTGGTAGACATGGCCTAAGCTGGTACAAATATCATCCAGATCAATAACCAACTCTATCATAGCGCCCTAGCAAATATTATCCCGGGTCGTCTATCAGTGGTGATGTCCCATAGACTCCAGCTGTGTCCTTCATTCTTCTTTCCTCTGTAGTAATGCTGCAACCAGTTTGTTTTAATTTTTACAGCAGATAACAAACAACTGCTGCTACCTTTAAAAGGGTGTCACTCAGTGTTACTCAACTGAGAAACTTCCTAGGTATACTTAACCCATATAATATCACCTTCAACCCTCTAACAATGACGTCAATCAGCTATTAACAACCTTGCTTATAATTCCTCTGTTCTGCCGCAAGGTTCGATCTTCCGAATTTCCCAACTGATTTCGAAGGATCGTTCCCTGGGGCGTCTAACGTAGAAGCGGGCGTCAGGACTTAGAGTCCCGAAACCTGATCCGGTAGCGTGCCACCACCTCTCGTATATGTATTTAATAGTAATACTTTCACTTGTGGGAACAAAATAAATCCACTCATTATTTGTTGAGTCCAAACAGAGTTTGAAATTTGGGCAAAACGCTTATCACAACTTGAAGGAATAGTTCCTCTGGGTTGCATCAATTTAATCATACAATTGTCATGTAGTTGGATTTGCTTACAAACACACGACATAGCATTTACTAAACTACATTTTCCTGTGTGTGCAATTTCTTAGCGGCTGGCATACAGTAGCCTGCACTTCGTTGTATACACAACAGGTTTTTGCCGACGTATCAAAGTAGTACAGTTAATTTAAAGTTAAAATAAAATAAATGTATTATTTACAAAATAAAGAACTTTACAAAATTTAGTTAACAAGTACACATTTAAGTTGCCACGTAAAAGTTAAATTAACTGCTTACCCTCTTCATCAAAATAAATGAATTTTAGTACCGCGTTGCTAAATAAATTTAGAATTTCAAAATCTGTCGCCAAAGTATTAAAACACCAAAAGTGCTCCGTTTCAGTAATTGTTTGCCAAAGCAACTATAACATTCAACACAACTCACTTACCTTGAACGCTCAGCCATAAACCAGTATTTTTCATCATCGTCGAAGTAACTTGCAGGAGCTTTAAGTTGTCGTTACCAAAATTACTAAAACGTAAATGAGGACGTTTGCCTCGCGGAGTTCCCTTATATAAACAATTAAGAAATTCCCGCCTCAACATTCTTCAAAGTGCGGTGAACCGCAGTCAATGTTCACCGCACCGCAGGCAGTAACTTCTCGTGTCAATATTAACAAAATTCCAACCAACTACAAAACTCAAAAAATTAAATCTAACACTATTATTCATTCATTACAACCGTCTACATTTTGGTATTTCCATACACATATGTCATATCATGTAGTCAGAATCTCAATTCAAATTTGTCCTTCTGTGTTCTGCTTAACCTGAACAGTGTCACTTCTTAGTTAAGTCGCACTTTCGTATCCAGGATGTAAACAGACAAAGTTCTGTGAACAGTTTTCTTGAAGAAATTTGTTCCGAAGATGAGAATCCGATAACACTTTACGGAATTTTATATACACGTATCCATTTGTCTTCTCAAATATTTAACTAACGATGAGCAGACATTTAAATGCGAACATTTTCTAGTGACGCCTTTAATTTTTGTACCTTACATAGATATTTTAAAATGCTGCCTTTTAAACACACACAGTCGAGCATGCGATATGCTGGGACATTCGCCAGTGCACTTTAGAGACCGGCATAAGTTTAAGTAGGTCAAAAACTGTTATGTGTCGAGTACAGTTCATGATTTTGGTATATACATATAACTCGTGATGATTTACGTCACAGCATTAAAAGTTTAAATTTATTTTTCCACAAAATACCTCAAATTCAAATGTTTTAGCAAAACAAGGCACTAGATTTATATTTATCTATTAAACGTCCATCTAAAGTAACTAGTTCTTGCAGAGTTCCTTAACAGCAGCATGTTTTCGATATAAAACTTTCGAGCCTGAATCTAACGTTTAGACTCACATCACTTCACGTGTAATAATCTGTACTGATAATAAGAAAAGTAGTTTCTTTATCACTGAAGTTTTAAAGAAACTTACCCCCAAAATTGCCCCGTCCTGGTATGTTATGCAGCGCAGATTAGTAATTTACCGACGTTTCGGATCCTGTGTCCCATTTTAAAGGGTCTTGGACTGCTTGGGAGACCGTTGGGAGATGGGACTCAGTTTGTCCTGAAATGTCTGTTGTTGGATCCCAACCCGTGCCGAGTGGTGATTGCGTGGGAGGTAAGATTGTGTGGTCGCAAAGACGAGTAGCGTTTCACAAGTAGGTTTATTTCGGGCCGCGGGTCGCGGCGAGCAGCTCCAGCATGGTCGATGGTTAGAGCACAACTCGTTACACAGAGAGATGGTATGAGGTTCACTTCAGTCACATATATCCAGGCGGCTTCATAGACCCTTGATCTGGTACAATGGTAAAGTTTGCACGAATCTTGTCCGGTACATCGCGAGGGATTTAGTCAGCAAGCTAGTTAGTAGTGGCGATGTATCAGGGCGAGGTTCACACATGCCAAGTTTAAAGTACAAAGATAGAGGAAAGAATAATGTAGGAATAAAGAATAACGTAAAGTACCCTAATATCCCCCCGGGGGAAGATCAATTTTACACCTCAAATTGATCTTTCCTAAAAAAACAAAACCGCGTTGAACGGAGGCGCCGGGAAGTCCGTTCCTCCCGTTCGGCTTCCTTGCTGTATGTGGGCTTTAGGGCGTGCAGAGGTATGCCTTATGAGCCCCCAGCAACACTCTCATTGCTTGTTTTAAAGTTCATGTTAACTATATTCCCTGAACCTCCGAGTGCAGCGATCACCGTCCCTTGGGGATTTTTCCCAAGCGCCCCCGCAATTTTCTGACACAACTCTGGGCATTTCATACAAAGCACTAACTTGACTACAATATACAAACTTATTAAACAACAATGTACAAAACAGAATAACTATGGTGTGTAGCTGTGTGTTTTTCCTGCCATTCATGCTCCAAAATGTGTTTTTCCAGTTCTCGGACCTTAACCCACGCGTATCTCAAATCATCGGCGTGGGAAATGGTTTCCTGAAAATTAAGATTAAGGTGCAATTTGCTCAGGTTTACACGCGTGCCCAGTTCCTCACTACACTCGTTCAGCAGTTTAACCTGAATGAACTTGTTTTCTTTGGTTTGCGAGTTATTCACTGCAACAGAGGGTAGCCCTTACAGGTCGGCTGAATTACCAATTTCCCAGCTCCCTTCAAAAGAATGTCTCGGATCCTGATCGGCACACAATACAGGCATGCTTTCTCTTCCAGGAACATAATAAACCCATTCGTTGTCACTGACTTGTGTTAGTTAGTTTCACTATACTCACTTCACAACTCTCGGTTATGCTCCTTCGCACTTGTAGTAACTGCACATCACACTCTTCCTGCACTAAACTTGACAGGAATGGTTTGTTCTGCTTGCACACGTGTTTCCGTTAAGGAATTTCCTTGCATCGTTCCAATTCCTTTTCAGAGCTAAAATAATAATAGTGCCGTGCTTGCTCGGCACACAGGATTGATTTCTCAATCTTGACATAAACTAGCTTATCTGTTTTTACCGGTACAAGTATGGGTACCAGGTAATATACCTCAAATTCCCCCTTATTCACTAGTGGCACACTAATGACATAGCTCAATCTGCCATTCCGAACATACACCTGTACATCACATACTTTATAGAAGAGACTCGTGACATTACTGCTCATTGTACTCGTAAATTGTAAGATAGTGTACTGTGGAAAATACAGGTTGTCTACAATAAAACGCCCGAATTTTATCGTATTCTCAGGATGTAAGGAATACAGATATGGCCTACTTATTGACAAATATCAGTCACACAACACCAAGTTTAATTTAAAAAATCAGTACACTTGTACATGAGCGACGTTGGTGACACGAAGGATATGAAGTCTGTAATCAAGTTCCGCCCAGGTCCGCTGCAACATGTCCGGAGTGATGGTACCGACAGCTTCCACAATCCGGGCCTGGAGGTCTCGAAGGTCTCGCACTTTATTGGCATAAATTCTGTCCTTTACGTAGCCCCACAAAAAGAAATTCAACGGCGTGATGTCAGGGGAACGTGGCAGCCAATCCGTTGGTCCATCTCGTCCTATCCAACGGCCTGAAAATGTTGCATTCAGAGCTCGCCGCACGTCTAGCGACCAGTGGGGTGGAGCACCGTCTTGTTGAAAAAAGACATTTGGCTGCAGGTGTTCCAGCTGTGGAAAGGCGTAGAGCTGCAGCATGTCCAGGTATGAGCTGCCTGTGACAATCTTCTCCGCAAAGAAAAACGGTCTGATGATCATGTTACACATGACGCCACACCAAACGTTCACTTTCGGACTGTCTCGCACATGTTCCATGACACTGTGCGGTTGCTGTGATCCCCATAACCGAACGTTATGCCTGTTTACAGCACCAGAGACATGAAAAGTGGCCTCGTCTGAAAACATGATGTTTGTCAGAAAGTTGGGGTCTCTGTCGATTCGGTCAAGCATGTCATAGGCAAAACTGTCGCCGTGGCTTGTCTGGTTTCAGCTCCTGCAGAATCTGCACCTTGTACGCATAGAGACGCAACCGCTTTCGGAGAACCTTATGCACAGTTGCTCGTGGCATCTGCAGTTCCCGTGAAGCCCGACCAATTGACTTCTTAGGACTTCGGATGAACGCTTTACGGACGTTCTCTACCTTCTCATCGGAGACACGTTGCCGGCCTCCTCCGTGCCATTTCAAGACGCTCCCAATCTCCAGAAACTTGTTGTGCCATGCTTTAATCCTCTTGGCGTCTGGTGCTGCTTTCTGATAAACACGACGAAACTCCCTTTGCACCCTCACAATGGAATTAGATTCAGAAAACCACACAATAAATCGCCCCTTCTGAGCTGACGCCATTTTTGCGTGAAATGACAACAGCGCCCCAACTGTGGCTCGTCAGGTAGCATAAAAATTTAGGCGGGAATTTGAACTCCTGTAGTACGCAGGAGACCCTTAAGACCTGAAAAAACCATTTGCCTATTTTTGAAAACGGTGTACGTTCCCCCGTCTGCGTGTAAAACACTGTCTATTACCAGGTCCATATTTCTTTGCAAAAGGGCGAGAGCGCTGTTTACTCGACTAAAATGATTTTCCAGTGAATTACAGTCTCTCCACGTGATCTGTGTACGTTCCCACTGAATTCACCTCCATTTCTTGCTCTCTAATTTAGTTACAAATATATTAACAAAATTTACAATAAGTATAAATTAAGGACGAGGTGTACCAAATCAATTAACTCTGCCTTGTTTGGCCTTTAGTAACTGAACCACCATGTACCCCAGGCTACTCAGAAATGAACCAGCCTACCTTGCAAACTTAGTGCGAAGAGGTAGATCAACCGTACTACCGCGTAGCGCCGTCACCCGGCGGTGGACCACTCGTCGATCAGACGAACTCGGGCCAAGGCGTAAGCCTCTACATGCCTCGTCCTCCCTTCTTGTCTTCTTGGTACCTTCTTCTCTCATGCCCAATTTCTAGGGTCTTTTATACTCAACAATTGTATTTGTTTGTGTTTAATAGCCTTCATTGTCTTTGCAATCACTATCCGTCGAGGTTAAATAACCTTGGTTCAACATTACAGAAATCTCTTCCCAACCAACAACTGCTTACACATCAACTTACTCCATCCGTCCTTCACGTTCCAAAACGTACTAATCGTCAGAATTTTTCAAGGTGGTCAGCGTCTATGGTACAATTTGTCCTTACATTGCAGGAATTCCATAACAATTAATATTACTACATTAGTCCCCTTTTTATGGTGGCGTTGACCCCGTCTACGGCTAGTACCTCATACGGTCCTGCCCATTGCGCGCTCAGTTTCCTCGACCGTCCCCTCCGTAGGCTTTCGTCATACAGGAGCACTTTATCCCCCCTTTTTAGCATTATTGGCAAGGGGTCCTAGTCATAATCGGCTTTGCTCTTAACCTTGTTCTCTATCAATCTATTCGTATGCGCCCTTACAGTTCATTCACATATTCCTCGTAATTGTACCTGGGGTTGGGTCGTTCGTGTAAAACGGGCGGTAGTCGCGCCTCATGTCCGAAAAGTAACTCAAACGGTGTGTACCCCGTAGCTCGGTGAGTTGTAACGTTGTAGGGGATCCAATCTTCCCAATCTTGTGATATTCAGTGAGGTACTCAATCAGAACTCTGTGCCTCGTTCGATTCCCCCGTTCGTCTCTGGGTGAAACGCTATGGTGTGAATTCGCTTTATACGAAGTAGTTTAGATGTGCGTTCAAATAGCTCACTCAAAAAGTTTGACCCTTGATCAGTCAATATAACGTCTGGCGTGCCGAATTTAAGCACAATGTTATGCGCGAACTCTCGCGCAACGGTCTCTGCGTCCTGCATGGTTATCGGCACGGCCGGCAAAAAGCTTTGTGAGATCATCCTGGAACGTCAAAATATATCGGTTCCCCCTATCTGTTACTGTGGTCGGACCTACTATGTCCAGTGCACACTTCTCAGATGGTGTCTTCGCGGTGTCGTTTGCAACTTTTACATTTTTTACATAATGCCCTATGTCAGGCTTCATGTTTGGCCACACGTACTTCTTCCTGATCTCCCTTAACGTCTTGTTCATTCGCCTTTGACCCCCCCCCCCAACCGCGAGTCATTTGTCACCTGTTCCTTTCCTCTGTCACTCCCTGGTCCGTGACCAATTGGTTTACGCGTCTCAGCGCGTTGGTGTTTTGTGCCCCCTTTTTGTGTACAGTTTCATAATCATATTCTTCCAACTTTATCCTCCAAGCCTAGAACCCGGGTCTTTCACACTCATGATCCAGGTAAGGGGTTTGTGGTCCGTGACAACTACAAATTTTCTCCCGTAGAGATACTGTCTGAAATACCGCTTCCCGTATAGAATGGCCAACAGCTGCTTTTCCGTGGTACTATAATTCTTTTCTGCATAGTTCAGAGTGCGGCTCGCATAAGCCACTGGGAGATGTTTTCCGATTTCCCCTTGTGAAAGCACAGCCCCCAAACCCTTGTTACTGGCATCCGTTGTCAAAATAAATCCTCTGCTATAATCCGGGTATCTAAGTTTCGGCAGTGAGATCAACTTGCGTTTCAAGGCTTGGAATGCCTCCCCTGCTCAACAGTCCATTCATACTTGGCGTCCTTTTTCAAGAGTTTGTGCAGAGGAGAGGCTAGTTGACTAAATTTGGGTACAAATCGCCTGTAATAGCTCATTAGCCCTAAAAATTCCTTAAGTTGCATCACGTTCTGAGGTGCCGGAAAGTACTTTATTGCCTCAGTCTTGGCTCTGTCCTGTAGAATCCCGTCCTATGATATCATGTGTCCTAGGTAGTTGACCTCTTTTCGCAGGAATTCGCACTTCTCCGGCTTGAGCTCCAAGTAGTATTCCCTAATCCTATCAAGCAACCGCCTTGGCTTTTCATATTGCTCGGTCAGCGATTTCGCTTATAGTACAATGTCGTCCAAAAACACGAACCATCGTGAACCCGTCAACCCACTTAGTACAACATTTATTATAGTTGAAAGATGGCCGGAGCCGTTTTCAACCCAAACGGAAGCCGTTTGTACTCCCAGTGCCCCTTTTTTGTGCTATAGGCTCTCATTCCCACCCACTTCTATCTGGTGATACCCCATCGCCATATCCTTGCAACTAAAATACCTGTACTGGTCCAACTTGTCCAAAATTTCCGTTACGGCTGGTAGGGTGTACGCGTCCCCTACAGTCTTCTCGTTCAATTTTCGGTATACTATCAGCCGTCTCCGCCGTTTCTCTCCATTAGCGTCTTTGTTGGGTACTACTAGAAACGGGCTGTTCCAAGGGAAGTTGCTTTCTGTTCTTATCCCGCTCTCTCTCAGTTCCTCCATCTGTGTATTCACGTCTTGTCTCTGCGAATGCGGTAGTCTACGGTCTCGAGTTTACAGGTTCCGTCCCCGGTTCTTACCTAATTTCGTGTTTAATATCTGTGTTGCTACTCAGTACCTCCCCTGGTAGATGGATATGTCGAACAAATTTTCTCTATCTGGTTCCTCTTCTTCATTTAGGTGCTCCAATATTAAACGCTTGAAAACCTCTCTCGAACGATGTACGGGAATCACCTGCAACACGGGTTCCTCTATTCCCACTTGTCACTCCTCGTATTCAACATACTCTTAATCGCGTAACCCCGCGATACTTTTGTCACGTCTCCCGCCAAGTACACTCCTGCTTGAAGTTCCCGCTTCTCTGCTCCCGCCAAGTACACTCCTGCTTGAAGTTCCCGCTTCTCTGTGATCCCTTCTCCATCACGACTTCTTTCCTCCACTGGTAATCTAACCACGAGCTCGGCCCTGCTGGGTAATACTAGTCTTCTAGTCGCCCTACAGTGGCTTTCCGCCTTATCATCCGTCATCAACTTGTGAGCTTTCTCGCGCCCTTTTCCAAGCGTTACTGTGTCCGACTCGTAGCAAATCTTTGCGCCCGCGTGCGTGAGAAAATCTCTCCCCAGTATCCCGTCCCACGGTATACAACTTATCTGCCAACTAGTTGAAACGTAAACGGTACGCTCAGGGGACCCTCACATATAACCACCTGCACCGTTCCCATCGTCTCAAACACTGCCCCGCTAACACTTTTCACCCTTACCCTTCCTTTGGGGTCGTATTTCCTGCTCTTGTCTAGGTTACCCGGCTTAATTAATCTTAAATCCGCACCCAAATCCACCAGGAAAATCAATTCTTTCCCGTTGCTAGTATCTGTTTTCACACTGACGCACTGGGTTCGCTTCCCATCTCCACAACCCACTGTGTTGACTGATGCTATACAGGTGTATCGTTCGCCCCATGCCGGTCCCCAACTTTTGTCTGTCAGTACCCCTTCTGGTCTGTCTAGGTTTTCGACAATCCCTGGCCATGTGGCTACTTCTCCGCAGTTATAGCACTCGATGTCACCCTTAAGAGGACTCTGCCCCTTCATTGCGCCCCTCCTATTCTCAGACCCTACCGTGTTCACTATAACCTCCTTCTTGTCCCTCAAATAGCATTTTGCGGCCATGTGTCCTGTCTTTCCGCAATTACTACATACCAATTTCCCTTGTGTGTTTCCGCCCACCGACGTTACTAAAGTGGAATGAAGCGTCTGACTCAGGGTTCAGAAACCTGATTGGTAGCGTGCCACCACCTCTCGTATATAAATTTAATATTAAAAGGACGCAGAGGCCGCGAGAGGTCGGTCTATACGATTATATTTAAGATTTAGTTGCAATTATATTAACAAATTTACAATAAGCAAATATAAAAAGGTTACATCAATTAAATCTAAATGGGCGAGGCGTACCAATGTAATCAAACCAACGTTACAGACATTTGTCAACCAAACCACCATGGACCTTAGGCGACTCAAACATGTACCGTCCTACCTTGACTCAGCATGAAGGCGATGATCAGCTGTACTGTAGTGGTCCCCATGACCGTTTCGTACCGCCGTCTGACGGAGATCTCTGCTCGACGATCAATGAAACCAGCCCCGGACTCGGGCCAAAAGAGAGTGTCCTCAGTCCCATTCTCCAGGGTTTTTATACCCAATTATTACATGTTATTCCAAACAATTTGTATTTCAATAGAACCTCCAATATCGTCATAATTGCTGACTATCAAGATTAAATTACCTTGATTCACATTACAAAAGTCTCTCCCCGACCAACAACTGCTTACACATCAACTTACTCCATCTGTCCTTCACGATCCAGCTTACTAGTCGTCAGCATTTTTCAAGGTGGTTGGTGTCTAACGTGTAATTTGTCCTTGCATTACAAAAATTCCAGAACAATTAATATTGCTACATTTAATCACCTCGCCCTTAAAAATTAGAAATAATCTTACAAGATTATGTACAATTTGACAACATATATACAATTCTATCACAGTTACAATATTTACATTTTCCTCCTAAAATTTACAGTCTATCATAATTACATTATTTACACAGTTGGCGTATTTAGTCGTCGTGACACAAAACGGGGTCCCTGTACTTGTGTCTCTGATATTTCGTCATCAGGCGAAACATGAATTCCTCCTTCCGTGTCTGATGGGTTGCTCGTCTCGGTAGTAGGGTGCCTGTAGAGAAGTCCCTACTTCCAGACCAACACAAGAATCGCGATCACCGCTGTTAATACGGCGGCCACTGCTGACGCGATTAATATTACGTCATGTTGATTCTTGGCTTCTTTCTGTCGAGTCTGCAGCCGAGCGACAAACTGTCCCGCTGGAATCACTGCCCGTTCTCCGTTTAAGTTCTCGGCGTCCCATGATTCCAAAATCTCGCTGGCTGCATCAGGTAACTCCTGCAACACTCGACGTTCGTGTTTCAGAAATAACGTTATTTTCGGTAGGAACCAGGGGGTTGGTTCCACCGCGTAAGTAGATTGAAAGCGTCCTTCAGTGTGACCTCCCTATTTGCTTGGGCGGTGTCGCACCTTGCTTCAAAGGTATATGGTCGGTCCACCGAATATACCCACATGCCATGGTTGGTTTTTGCGCGCCGCATTGTCGGCCTAAATTGCTGAATAATTTAGAATTTGTTCGTCTTAACCATAGAACAAAGAGCTCAAGCATGAATCGCTACAATTATTATTGCTACATTATAACGTTTTCTTTCGTAAGGGTTTCACTAACCATTACTTGCTGAATGTGCCTACTTAAAGCATCTACATGCTTGATTTTCGTTCCTGGCCTGTGTTGTACTTGAAAATCAAATTCAGCTAATCTTAAACTCCATCTTAAGAGACGGCTGTTGTTATCTGCAAACATGTGCAAATATGTCAGCGCAGCGTGATCCGTCCTAACCACGAATCGTTTATCATACAAATAGCATCTAAAATGCCTGGTTCCCCATGTTAAAGCTAGCACCTCTGCTTCTGAAGCTGAGTAATTCTGATCGACGAAATTGGCCTTTCTACTCCGCCCTGTTCCTGTGATAACGCTGCAGCTACTGCGATCTTTGACGCGTCAGTCGTCAATATAAACGGTTGACTAAAATCTGGGTAGGCCAAAACCTGACTGGAACATAACTTTTCTTTTAAGCTATCGAAAGGTTCTTGTTGCCTATCTCCCCACTGAAATTTCTCATCTTTCCATATGAGTTCAGTTAGTGTCTTTGCAATCTCTGCAAACTTTGGCACTAATCTTCTGTAAAACGAAGCTAGTCCTATAAAGGATCTAATTTCTTTGACAGATGTGGGTCTAAGATTATCTCTGACTGCCCTAACCTTATCAGGTGAAGGTGCAATTCCATCTCTAGAGATAACATAACCCAAGTATTGCACTTCACTTTGTGCGAATACACATTTACTCGGCTGCAATTGTAAATTAGCCCTTTCAAATCTTTCCTAAACATGCTCTAGCCTTCTGGCATGTTCCTCTATTGTGTCGGAATACAAAATAATATCATCAATATAAATCCAACATTTTGTTCCTGTCAAATTCTTCAGAACCGTATCCATTCGCCTCTGGAAACTAGCTGGAGAGTTACTTAGTCCGTACGGGAAACGGTTAAATTCATAGTGTCCCGATGGAACTGAGAATCCGGTTTTAGATTTTAGCTTCTCTGATACGGATGTGCCAAAATCCCGAATAACAGTCTAAAACAGAAAAGTACTTGCTACCATGAAGAGTGGAAACTGTCTCTTCAAATACAGGGAGTGGATAAGTATCAAACTTAGTAACTGCATTCTTCTTCTCTAGTCGTTTTACTCATTGCTGAGTGTCGTGACCCCACTGTAACGTCTATATTAGCACATCCTGTATGTAGTGTCGCCATCCTGGACGGTCTTCGGCTTTCCTGAAGGATCGTTGGAGAGGCAGATCAGTGGTCCTCTTCACCTGATCTACCCCTCTATTAGCAGTCCTTCCTCGTGGTCTTCTGCCTTCAACCTTCCCCTCCATGATAATCTTCTCAAGGTTCTCTCCTCTCTCCGTCCGAAGAACTGGAGCATTCTTTTGTTGACAAGGGTAGAAAGACGGTTAGGTACTTTGAGTTCTTCCATGATTGACGCGTTAGTTCTTCTTTCCATCCAGGACACACGCAGCATCCTACGCCAGCACCACATCTCAAAGGCCTCTATGCGCTTTTTGTCGCTGGCACTAACAGTACAAGTCTCACAACCATTCAGGAGGACAGAACACAAGGGATTCGACAAGTCGGATTTTTGTGTCGTTTGTTATTGACCTGCTCTGCCAAATCTTAGCTTTGTCATAGCGACTCTTCCAAGCATGATTCTTCTTTTTATCTCCTTTTGGGAGCTTCCTTTGTCGCTAGTCAAAGATCCTAAGTATATAAAATCATTAGTCACTGCATTAAGTGCTCTGAAATCTGTACTTTGGTGTGCTATCCAAAGATTTCTTGGGAACGAGAATCGCTGGTGCCGACCATGGCGAATTGCTGTCTCGAATTACTCCCTTTTGTAACATGGTTTCAATCTGATTTTCCATTTCCCTCCTCTGTGAAAATGGAACTCTCTATTAGGGCCTTCTAATTGGTTGCGCATTCTCTGTGTCTATATGATGTTCAACTACGCCAGTTGATTTGAAATCATTGCTTTCTTCATCGTGAAATACGTGCTTATACTGATGCAAAACTGGTTCTGGCACCTGTCTTTCTCAAGTGTTTCAATTTATCTTTCAAATACTTCTTAAAGTTCCCACTGGGTTCCTCTATCCTGCTTGACGACTGTCTCTGGCTCTCTTGACGGGCCTCGAACTCTTGACACACATTTATTGAAGCAACTAAACTTTTAGAAATCTCTTCTGCGATTCCTAACACTGTAGCTTTCGGCAAAGTTATTTCCTCGTCGCTAAAGTTGGCAACCATGACGAAAACAGCTGACTTCGACGCTTCCGCCGAACACCTGCTTCGTGACGTCATGTGCTTTGCTGGCTCGACTGTCATCTGGGTCAATGGCAATTGCTTGGGATCTAGAAATTCCTCTGGCTGCAAAAATTCCTTCTAAGGGTAGTTGGGCTGGTTCTACACAAACTAACCCTGGTGGTTCCTATCGTCTTGGCAATTCCAACTTTCCCTTTATGATTGCCTAGCCCTTGGCTGTAATTTCATCGTTCCAGTAGACTTTACCAAGTATGATGTTGGCTTACTTGTATTTGTACTTGGTTTTCTAACTGTCTGTATCTCATTCTCTTTCTGTACTTTCCTAGTTTGTCGTCGGAATAAGAGAATATTGTCAGCGCAGAAGGGTTGATCAGTCCCCTTGCGATAGCATTTCCTTGCTTCCAAGAACCAAACAACCGTATTTCTTCTTTTCCTAAATCTAGCTGAGCTTTATAAGTCAACAAAAAATCAACTCCTAAAATCCCAGCTGCTTTAGTTGGCAATTTACAAACCAAAAATGGGTGTTTAAATTTCCTCTTATTTATCGCAAAATCAACTTCTTGCTCTCCAAATATTTCCAACTTTTTCCCACTCACTCCAAAAAGTATCAGCTCGGTAGTTTGCACTTCTTCACTAATCATGGAAGGTTTATCAGTGAAATATTTGACCCTGTATCAATTATTAATCGCCTCGTCATTCCTTGAATCGTAACGATCAAAGTAGGGGTACTTCGATCCCAACTTATTCTTGCTGAGTGTGCACCGACAGCGTTTTGGACAAGAGCGTGACAGATTGAGCTGCTCCCTGATCTGTCACGTGTTAGTTTCCCTGTGCCGTGGGGTTTTCCTTGGTATCTAATGTTTTCTTTCCCGGTGGGTTTTCCCGATTTCTGCTCTGCATGTATTTCCTTGTGTCATCTGATCTAATTTTACTAGGCTTGCTTGGACATACTCTGGCTAAGTGACCTTCGCCTCCACATTGGTAGCACTGGAAACTTCTAACAGGCTGTATATTCCTTCTTGTACCCTCGTTTGAACTACTCCCCCTGTGACGTATTTCATCTCTTGCCTTCGTACCGTTTCCTCTTGATCTACTGGGTGTTTTCCTGCGCGCCCCATACTGCGTTGAAGATTTTCCTACGTAGAAAGACTCATTTCTACGCTCCTGTTTTTCTGCCTGGTCTACTGAAATGGCAATTTGCAATGCTTCCTCCAAAGAACTTGGCCTGGAATACCTAACTTGTCTTCCGGGAGTTCCCCATAATCCTGCAGTAAAACTAGCTAGCACCATTCTCTCAGCTTGTTCATACTGAAATTTGAATTGCATAGGATCCTCACTTTTTACTACAATTTTGTGAGACAATGCTCTGCATCTGTCTGCAAAATCCTGGGGTGATTCATTTTTCCTCTGCCTAGCCGTTTGAAGCCCCATATAGTGAAACTGGTCAGTGCGTACGTCTTTAAATCTCTTATAAAATGCTTCTTTAAACCGTACCCAAGTTACATCACTGGAGTGTAAACTTAATTCTGTGTTGTAAAATGTTCTTGCAACCTCAGTTAATTTTAGCACGGCCACTTGGATTTTATCCACTTCGGACCAATTTCCGACTCTGGCTGTTCCCTCAATAGCTTCAAGAAACTCGTGCAAAGGGGTGGCTTTATCCGTCCCCGACCATTTTGGTATCAATGTCACTAGTGACATATCTTTACTGCTTGTATATCTTGTGCTTAACTGAGCTTGCATATGTTGTAATTCAGCCTGTATCCTGGCCATCTGCTGTTGCACAGAATCTTCGGACTTAGGCTGTGTCGCCATTTTGTTCCTGGCGTAACTTACTTGCTAACTACAAATTTTACAACAGCACTTCGAACTGGGCGTGTGTGTCCAACTTTTTATAACACAAAGTCTTCAATATATTTAATCCTCTACAAAACTAATTTGTAACCAAACTTTAACAAAAAAATTTCAATATCTCCTATTTGTGCGTATCCCTCTAAGTTGTCCAAATCCCTCCTGGTTTTACTTTCGGATTCCACCGCAGAAACACCTATTTGTAACGCGGGCCTACTCCGCGGATACAACCCGGAGTAAGACCACGACAACCCTCCCAGGGGACACCGCCTTAACGAAGCACTGTCCGTGCGGGCGGAGAGGGTTTGAGTGTCCCAAAGAAGCTGGGGACTAAACCGGCGGTAGCTTAGCTACTGGTAGGGTCTCCCAAGCCGGGCAGGCCTCAGCTGAGGGGCCAGACAAAGTGTGTTCCACAACGACCTGTCTGAACCAATCACCTTTCCATAACATCCTTTTTATTCACCCAAGTCAAGGTGTGAGGTATCGTGCCGAGGACTGCATGGCACTGGGGTGGAAAAACAGCAGTGCATTTACGATTCCCTCGGGGAACCGGGCAGCACACCGTTGTATTTATGCCTTCCACCCGTAAGGGGCTCTGCGGGTGGTGACTGTTACTTCCCCATTACTTGTGGGAATAAAATGGACACAGTAATTAATGGACTTGATCAAGGAGTGGCTGAGGCTGTAGACTTGATACAAGTAAGTTCTGAGCTGAGTTCTGATGAACCTGATCAAGGAGCAGCTGTGGCTGCAAACTTGATACTGAGGCTGTAGGCTTTGAGCCTTTCGCTGTTTCTTCTGATGAGGACAGACTGGCTGCAGGTGTCTATACGACTAGACTGCAATCCAGGCGACTCTCGGAAGTGCAGAGGAAGTAGCTCATTAAAGTAAGAGAAGGTGGTGGCGAGAAGTAGTGGGGGTGTGAGAAGACCCCACTCTTACTCGAGTATTCCACCTTCGATGAACCTGTGAGCCTTTTGCTATCTCTGCTGATGAGGACGGACTGGCTGCAGGTGTCATGACTAGACTGCAGACCAGGCGACTCTTGGGAGCGTAGCGGAAGCAGCTCGTTAAAGTAAGAGAAGGCGGTGGCGAGAAGTATGTGGGGGTGTGAAAAGACCCCACTCTTACTCGAGTATTCCTGTATGCCCTGAGCCTTTCGCTCTCTCTTCTGATGAGGACAGACTGGCTGCATGTGCCACCAGACTGCAGTCAAGGCGACTGTCGGGAGCGCAGCGGAAGTAGCTCATTAAAATAAGAGAAGGCGGTGGCGAGAAATAGTGGGGGTGTGAAAAGACCCCACTCTTACTCGAGTATTCCACCTTCGATGAACCTGTGAGCCTTTTGCTATCTCTTCTGATGAGGACAGACTGGCTGCAGGTGTCATTACGACCAGACTGCAGACCAGGCGACTCTTGGGAGCGCAGCGGAAGTAGCTCGTTAAAGTAAGAGAAGGCGGTGGCGAGAAGTAGTGGGGGTGTGAAAAGATCCCACTCTTACTCGAGTATTCCGCCTTCGATGAACCTGATCAAGGAGCGGCTGTGGCTGCAAACTTGATACGGAGGCTGTAGGCTCTGAGCCTTTTGCTGTTTCTTGTGATGAGGACAGACTGGCTGCAGGTGTCTATATGACTAAACTGCAGTCCAGGCGACTCACAGGAGTGCAGCGGAAGAAGCTCTTTAAAGTAAGAGAAGGTGGTGGCGAGAAGTAGTGGGGGTGTGAAAAGACCCCACTCTTATTCGAGTATTCCACCTTCGATTAACCTGTGAGCCTTTTGTATCTCTTCTAATGAGGACAGACTGGCTGCAGGTGTCATTATGACCAGACTGCAGATCAGGTGGCTCTAGGGAGCGCAGCGGAAGCAGCTCATTAAAGCAAGAAGGCGGTGGCGAGAAGTAGTGGGGGTGTGAATAGACCCCACTCTTACTCGAGTATTCCTCCTTCGATTAACCTGATCAAGGAGCGGCTGTGACTGCAAACTTGATATTGGGGCTGTATGCTCTGAGCCTTTCGCTGTCTCTTCTGATGAGGACAGACTGGCTGCAGGTGTCACCAAACTGCAGTCCAGGCGACTGTCGGGAGCGCGGCGGAAGCAGCTCATTAAAATAAGAGAAGGCGGTGGCGAGAAGTAGTGGGGGTGTGACCAGACCCCACTGTTACTCGAGTATTCCACCTTCGATGAACCTGATCAAGGAACGGCTGTGGCTGCAGACTCGATAATTGAAAGACTAAGGGTTAGCACAATAAGCCTAAGGCTGCGGTGCGTCCGGAGCTAATGCCGACGGGCCCATAGACACAGAAGAAGAAGAAGAAGACCACGACAAAGGTGTATACAAACTGTATACCTGGTAGCTGCCACCAACAGTAACTCCGTACTGTAATTCGTTAACTAAACATTTAGGCTCTACTGCAGTTTAGGTAGACCACAGTAGGAAAATTGTCAGTAGGAAGGAAGACAGAGTGAGTCTAGAAGGCTGTGTGTGGAAGGGGGTATGGAAAGAGGAGGAGCAACGATACAGTGCTGTGGGAGAGGCCTGTGATGCGCGCGCAGGCTGGAGCGACCAGTCCACATTTGTGATGACGTCAAGGAACATGATGAAGGGGTGAATGTGACGCGCGGCGCAAAGATATGCGAACATGTATTGGAAAGAGAATAGATGTCGTTTGTCTTCCGGTTGTAGGCGTTGAAGAAGACCTTAACATGTTTCGAGGTTCCCCCTATAGTGTTGGTGTGGGCGCCAGTGTGTGGATCCACAAAGCCGACAGTGTGATTTACTGTGTGGTGCTTGTAGCCCTCGCCTGAAAGCCGGACATATCCCGCCCAGCATTCTCTGATGATAGTAGTTCCAGGTTCTATCCAAGTGTGAATAATGTTCGTCAAATTGTCGGCAGAACG
This sequence comes from Reticulitermes speratus, assembly GCA_021186555.1. Classification (NCBI taxonomy): domain Eukaryota; kingdom Metazoa; phylum Arthropoda; class Insecta; order Blattodea; family Rhinotermitidae; genus Reticulitermes; species Reticulitermes speratus. The sequence continues at coordinate 28,463,925 of JAJKFL010000003.1, read as the reverse complement.
GTCTGGAACAGGAACGAGGAATGTCTTCCCAGACTGGCGCTCAACCCTGCCAAAAACCCACGTTATGTTGCGCAGTCTGCCGCGATTGTATTTTCGCCTCCCGAAGCAGCTTTCATAAATCTCGACGATCGTGCCGGGACCGCCTAGTTTTTCGGACGAAAGGGCGACGTAATACATCATCGCCTCTCGGCAGAACATCGTCCAGTCGGAGACTGTGTGGTCTGCAATGTGCAGTTCGAGACGGAAGTTGCGTGCCGGCAGTCTGCGCACAATGTAGTAAGCAAGCAGCATCACCTAGGCGCTGCACGTGCCGCATACGCGCGACACACGTCTGGTACGCTTTAGTAGTGTCCGTGATATGAGATGTCATTGTTATATGGCACAACACTTCCACAAACACATGAAACCCAGGAGGACCGCGACACACTGTACTACACAGAGCGAGAGCCGTTACTGAATTGAGCGGGACGAGGTTGAAATATCGCGCCGACTATATCAGAGACATAGCCTACACCCTAATCTAAGTTTGTGTCCAGTGGCCATTCTCTTAATATACAGAACAGAGACATAGCCTACACGCTAACCTAAGTTTGTGTCCAGTGGCCATTCCCTTAATATACAGAACAGAGACATAGCCTACACCCTAACCTAAGTTTGTGTCCAGTAGCCATGTACTTAATATACAGAACAGAGGCATAGCCTGCACCCTAACCAAAGTTTCTCTCCAGTGGCAAGATTTAAATGAGCACTGCAAGTTGAAGTAGGGAGATGGGGGCGAGGCCACAACGCGCCACGCCCCTCAGCGTACAGGAACATCGTCACTGCACACTGGATACACAGTGGTCGACCTAAAGTGCATTAGTGCCAACATTTTAAAATACTGGGGAGGGTTTTCTAATTTCTTACTGCAAACAAAACACATGAACCATTCAATTTATTAACAAACTATATCTAAACAACTAAAAATTATTAATACAACAAATTACTCCTGTTAACCAAAACAACAAATATTACTCTCCCTATTAAATCTCCTTGCAATATATATGATCCCCAGTTATCCTTTATTATCTCAAGCTCAGTTAGATTCCCCCTAATTATCGTCGTTGGACTCACACACTTTCAGTCAGCCTCACATTAACATCGCCCTGGTAGGAATATTGCGTTTCCTTTTTACATTTCATAATAATGAGTTTGCACCAGTCTTACCTTGAATTAAGATTAATTCAATCATCTTTGATCTCATCAACATAGCAGGTGTTATTAATCCTCTTCTTAGTGACGCAATTAGCACTAATAATTCACGCCGTTTCCGCTTTCATTTACTTCACGCGGTTTCACTTATCTTCTTGATTACTTTTCACTTTATCACACCGTTAATAAACAATCACTTTTACCATTCGTTTTCCTATCATTTTAAGAAAATGATCAAAGCTTCTTTTGTGTGGTTACTTAAATGTTTACCGAAAACTATTTACATTTGCGGCTACTTTCTAACAATACGCCGACTTTATCATTTGTTACAAGTAAGTAAAAACTTTTACGTCTTCAAATTTCGACGGGTTGCTAATTTCAAATTGCTCCTTCCAAAAACCAAAGCCAAAATGCCCCGAGGCATAGCCTCCCACACTAATTAATACATCGGTTCCACACCCAAATCATACGTCACATAATGGCTGCTCTGAACTCATTCTCCAATCAAACTCCTTTTTACAATTCCTCCCACATATGGATCTACCAATTAAAACACATTGTTCTAGTTCCCAAAGCTTTCTAACTATTTGCTGACCAGCAGTTCTCATAGCCTTGGTGTTTCTCCTGAGTGTGTAAGTCTCACGGAAGTCATCTAAAACTTATACCTATATCATTGTTACACAAAGCATAAATCATGAATAAAAATTCAACCTTACCCTTTACCCTTGCCCCAATATTCACTACACATTCTCTTTACTCCCTTGCCTAGCCCCAAATAGTTGTGTGGCATGAAAATCTAAAGTGCGCTTTTCGGAATAAGTATTTCTCAGACACTCCCATAAGTCTGCCCATCTTTTCAGATTTCTATGAGTTATCGCGGCCCTTGTTTCAGCACTGATCCTCGTCAGCACAAATTTATATAAGACCTCCGCATTGTCGGGGGTAATTACTTCAAAAGCAGTATCCACATTAGAAATAAAGGCAAGTACTTCTTTCCTTTTCCCTTTAAACGGACTCACCAACTTCAGCGCTTCGCTGACTGATATGTATTCGGCCATTTTTAGGTTCTATTGCTCTACCCTCATGCAAGGAAATGCCTCTCACTGAGTAAGACTCACTGTGCGAAACCGTTGTCTGCTTGTGGCTCAACTGTTCGTCCTTGGTACCCTGGCGCCCGGCTACTGCCCTGTCTTGGCGGTAGGCTGCTGCCCAACGATTCGCTGCTCTCGGCGGCTGGCTGCTGCCCCACAGGTTGCTGCTTTCGTCGGCTGGCTGCTGCCCCACTAGCTGCTGCTTTCGGCGGCTGGCTGCTGCCCCACTGGTTGCTGCTTTTGGCGGCTGGCTGTTGCCCCACTGGTTGCTACTTTCGGCGGCTGGCTGCTGCCTCCCTATTTGCTGTTTTGCGTGCGTAATGTCGGTAAACGGATATGATCCCCGACCACCACACCAACACATCTGACACCACTTATGTGTGTTGGATCCCAACCCCTGCCGAGCGGTGATTGCGTGGGAGGGAAGATTGTGTGGAAGCAAAGACGAGTAGCGTTTCACAAGTAGGTTTATTTCGGGCCGCGGGTCGCGGCTAGCAGCTCCAGCTTGGTCGATGGTTACAGCAGAACAACTCGTTAGAGAGTCTGAGGTTCACATCAGTCACATATATCCAGGCGGCCTCAGAGACCCTTGATCTGGTACAATGGTTAAGTTTGCACGAACCTTGTCCGGTACATCGCGAGGGTTTTAGTCAGCAAGCTAGTTAGGAGTGGCGATGTATCAGGGCGAGGTTCACACATGCCAAGTTTAAAGTACAAAGAGGAAAGAATAATGTAGGAATAATGAATAACGTAAAGTAACCCTAATATCCTTATGCAACAGGCCCTTGCTACCGTCCTTTCTAGATTTTACTTGTCTAGATGATGTGTTTCACGCATAAGACGTAACTCACATGAGTGGTAATCCAACTAGTCAGGCTCGGTAGGCGTGAGGTCTCATCTTCAGGGAATATTTACGTGTGGAACGTTAACTGATTGCTGTCCTACACTCGACGCTGCACTTAAAAATAAAGCTCTGCTGGTATATTATACACTTTCCTCGTTTAATGTCAGAAATTATTATGTATTTTGCCTCCTTTTATCCAGAACTCAGCACTTTTAAAATTAATCACACCAGATAATCACTCCGTTCCATCAAGTATGTGTTAAATGTTAAGTTTTCTCGTGCATTCGGATGTACCGAAATACACTATTAGTAACACAGTCACTCCTCAGTATTACGGTCTCACATAATTTCACTTACAATAATTTCTAATTAACCTTTTGTTATATAATGAATCAAAATAACAGAGCACAAAGAAATTGCGTCTAAACTATGGATGCCAAACAAAGAGAGGGTCTTCCATCATATATATTTCGCGCTACTTCCGCCTATCTTCTCCCCTCTCTTATACTCAACAGTAATCCTATTGGTCGAAATGTAAATTGAAACAAAACCTCATAGGCCGAAACCAAACTCTTTAATTACCTTTAACCTGATTGGTCCAATAATCCCGCGCTGAAATCCCTGAACTAACTTTCGAAACCCCCATATCTACCGTTAACATTCTAAAGATGGCTATTTATACGACGCACTACTGATAGCTTTCCTACAAAAATTTACGGAGGTCTAATTTCGTGTATAATGTTTTTTCAAGATAACGTCTTTTCCTAGATTTATTACAAAGCCTTTAAAATTACGAAAGCCTTCAAGTTCCTTTAGTTTTAACACTCCCCCTCCTAGTTTACGGCTGCATCTTCTTACGACTGATTTTTTAATTGTCTTGCCGAATAACAATACTATGTCTACCAAGACAATGATTAGGACTCGAACCCAAACTGTCCGGTAACTCCCTATCCATTGTGCACTTAATTTCTTTGACCTCCCCCTCCTCACGGTCTCGTCAAAGAGTAAAACTTTATCCCGAACGCTCAGTCTCATTCCCTCAGTTTTCTTTTCATAATAGTCTTTGCTTCGATTCTTACTCGCCACAAGGTTATCTTTTGCTAGTCGGTGGGCCGTCTGTAATCGATTCTTTAATTCAGAAACGTAATCATCATGATTGTATTGTGGTTTTGGGTCCTCTTTCAGGGCGGAACGCAGGCTCGAAGGATGTCCAAATATTAATTTGGAGTATAGCCTGTCGCGGAATACTCGGTTGTTTTGTAAGCAAATGCGGCAAAAGGAATCCACTCATCCCAATTTGTTTGGTCCTCTCTGATATAGTGTCTGAGGTACTCGGTTAACACTCGGTGGCTCCTTTCTAAGCTACCCTGGGATTCCGGGTGGAACGCAGTGGATTGGATCTTCTTTATTTTAAGCCGTTTACAGGTGTTAAACAACTCACTAAGAAAATTTGATTCCTGATCCGTCTGTACTATATCTGGCGTTCCAAATTTCAAAATAACATGCAAGACAAATTCCCTAGCACCAGTCTCTGCGTCTTGTTGCCGAATGATAGTTATAATAATATACTCTATCCAATGTATTTAATATTGTATTCGCCGTGCATCTTGTATAAATTAAAATTGAAATTAAAACCAACTTGATGCACTTTCACTATTAAAAACTTTAATGGTAGATTAATTAACTCTTAATTAACCCGACATGTTTCGGTAAGGTACCTTACCATCTTCAGGGGTTTACTACATTTAGTTGCGTAGACCATATGTTAAACATACACAAGACATGATCGCACAAGGTCTCGTCGCATATACAGTTTTCACAAATCACTAAAAGTCACTAAAACTCGTTTTAAAAACTCTTAAAAACAGTCAACACCTGCAATAGTTCCACCTTTGCAAAACTTATAGCACTCTTGTTGCACAATACTTTCTCATAATCACCCACGCGGTCCTACATTTTCTATCGGAGTATGTCACGTAGAGAAGCTGTGTAGTGTATCTTCCGCTGTAGATCTGCTATGATCTGATATTATGTCTGCGCGTTATTATTGGCTTATTGTTATTTTCGTATGCAGGGTTTTGCATTGCCGTTTTGTGTTTCCTGTGAAGCAATCGCCGTGACGTAAGTATAGGCGCAAGAACTTGATTATTCCCGTGAATGAGGAACTTTCGTCGTGGAAGCCACCTACTTGTCCACCTTTTTCATCGTGGGAAATGTTGTCGCACGGGAGTTATTTGATAATACCATGTTGTATTTATAGCCACTTCCACTCCTGTATCATTTGTTATCAAAACACAATATTTTTTCGTGCGTTTTTTAATTACATGAGGCACAAAAGTAATCCTCAGAAAAATTACAACTAACTGTTCAGTCTAATATTTCATTTACGAGGTCTGACACAAAAACAACGAGACTGTGTCTGTAACTATTTCTGTTTGACAAATTCAGCAAATTAACTACGATCGCCTTCAAAGTAGTTCCCTTCTGAGTTAACACACAGCTGCATACGATGCTGCCAAAGTTCAATGCGATTCTGCATGTCATTTTCTGTCAGACTGTTGAGGATCTCCGTCGTTTTCACTTTCACATCTTCTACCGATAAAAAATGGGTCCCTTTGAGCACCGACTTGATCTTTGGGAAGATGTAGAAGTCACAGGGATCGAGGTCTCGCGAATAAGGCGGGTGCGTAATCACAGTGATGTTTTTATTGGCTAAAAACTGCTTCACAGACAAAGCGTTGTGGGCTGGCGCGTTATCCTGATGCAAAATCCACCCGTTTTGCCACAATTCCGGTCGTTTCCTTCTCACACGTTCCCGTAATTTCGTCAACACTTCAATGTAATAGTGTTGATTTACCGTCTGGCCGCTAGGTACCCACTCTGCCATCACAATATCCTGGATGTCGAAGAAAACAATCAACATGGCCTTGAACCTCGAACGACTCATGCGAGCTTTTTTTGGTCTTGGGGATAATGTTGACTTCCACTGCATTGATTGTCGCTTTGTTTCCGGATCATACGTAAATATCCAAGTTTCATCACAAGTAATGACCGAATTCATCAAATCTGGTTCATACTCAATGCGTTGCAAAAGGTCCGAACACAATTCCTGGCGGCGTTCTTTTTGTTCTTCTGACAGAATTTTTGGAACCATTTTTGCACAAACCTTTGTCATGTTCAATTCTTCCGTTAGAATTCGTCGAACACTTTCCCTGCCCAAATTAACTTTCTCAGCTACTGCTCGAGCACCCAACCTTCTGTCTTTTCGAATCACATGTCGCACTTTTTCAATGTTGTCTTCGTTAACAGCTGTGCGTGGCCGGCCTGAGCGATTATCATCTTTGACGCTTTCTCTGCCTTCCGAAAATCGTTTGTGCAACTCAAAAACGCGTGCACGAGATATGCAATCTTCACCATAAGCCTCAGTCAATAATTCAAAAGTGTCCGTCATCTCTAAGAGCAAACGGTACTTTGTACGGGTTCTTTATACGTAATACGTCACCTGTCTTTATCTCGTGGAAGCCTTTACTTGTGCAAGGTAGCATTTCAAAACGGTCGTATTTAAACAAATCATGATACTCACGCATGACTGGCATCAACACGTCACGCTCCGTGTTCTTCAGATGCCCTAACTTGTGCTGTATAGCACGGGTCAATTCCACATGTGAGGTTTCCTGGTCATCCTTGACCCCGGCCCCGTCCTTGCCTGAGGCCTCATTCATATTTCCATAAACATGAGCTTCCACAGCCGAGTCTTCCCGAGACTCTAGGGGTTCCCCTTCCCCTAACTTAACATTTTTACCGATTTCTACGGTGTCAATACTGGTATTGATCACCTCTAGAATGCAGTAACAGGACATCATGCCCTCTCTTCGTTCCTGAGAACGGCGTGAACTGGGGATACCTACTGCCTCTTCCCTTATCCCAGGGGTATCAACAACGTGGTTCACCTCACCACTTTCGCCTCCTCCCTTTCAGGTAGTCCTTCACCTTAGTGAACTGCAATCCCTTCTTTACGAATACATCACTAATCACCCGGGCTATATGTATTCCTGGATTGCACACCTGCGCAGGTTCAACTATAATTTCTCTAGGCAGTTTACTACTTTTGTTACTCATCATGCGACCCATAACAACCGCTCGAGACCTGGGAGGGAGTATGGCCAGCGCTGACGCCATTATGCTACAAGTGTTATAAGATCGTCTACGATTTGCAGGACTGTCGGGGTTCAGTTCCCCGCGAACCAGGCTCTCGGGTCTTCCCGCACCTATGTATCTCCCTGTCGTTAGTTCATTCCTTGCGGATACTTCCCGGTTGATCAGTCCCGTCAATCCCCGCCCAATACTAACAACGGGTGACCTGCGAGAAATCGCGGTCTTGGCAATCTAGCCCTGTCAATTCATAGCGTCTCCGCCCAATGATTAGGCCGCTTGAACAAAGGTCCAACTTAGCCTCCATTAATCTCAGTAGGTCCATACCAAAGACACCACTGAACTCTACGTCCAAGGGAGTTACTAAAAATTCGTGTCGACATACACGATCTCCTAATCTGAGCTCCATGAACTGGGTACCTATACTCTTCAATTTAGTTGCGGTGATCCCTCGTGCGGCCATGTTGGTAGGTAGGACCTCAGCGTGACTAACTCCTGGCTTTACGAGGCTCAGACTCGCACCTGAGTCAATTAGAAATACTGGGGTTGTCCGTCCACCTCTACCTCCAAGAGTAGCCCGTATCCTGAAGCTCCTACTAACCCACTTGGTTCTAATGGCTCGCCTGTGACATTGGGGTCGACTTCTGGGATCTCATTGCCGACCCACTGGTGTTTGGGGGTGGATTTACCGGAGTATTATTCGCCAGCAGGGGACACTGGTCCCTGCGATGACCCAGCTTATTGCAATGATAGCAACGAATAGTTTTCCCATTGGGTTGCATTGGCGTGGAGGAATTCCTCGACACATGACCGGGCGCACCTTGTCGCCGGCCACCCGCCATATTTCTGGCGCGACCATTGCCACCGAAAATCCATCTCGTTTACCCATCCTACACTCCCTTGCATAGTGTCCTCTATTACCGCAATTAAAGCAGACAATTGATTGGGAAGTACCTTCCCTTGCACTGAATACCCTCTTGGTATCAGGGGTTTTCGTCCGTTCCACGTTACTTATGGTTATTGCTACCTGCACGGCTTCGTCCAAAGTATTCGGCATTCTAAACCTTACTTGTTGCCCTACCATGCCTCCAAGCCCATTTATATAAGCGGCAACTAACCTGCGTTCCGCCTCCTCATTTATAATTTTCTGTGTGACTTCGTCACTCACGGTGCGAACTGTCTTTTGGCAGTTTCCTGCACCTGTCAGCAAATTCTTCCACACTTTCTCCTTTTTCCTGTGTGGCATCCTGTAATCTTGTGTAGTGATATTGAGCTGGTAGTTTTTCACTAAACCTTTCTGTTCACTGTTCTCGTAATACAGTGTATGTACGTGTGCTCGCCAAATTATCTCGACCTTGTACGTATTGTTACTCAATGCCTTGTAATTTTGCCTTCTCTATTAAAGATTTCTCTTCCTCGGACCAATTACTTACTTTCGCATAAGTGTCAATTTGCGAAAAGAATTCATGTACAGATCGCCCTTTACTATCCCCGGTTCAGTCCTTTATTCCCGTGACAAGAGTTACATCTTTCATGGCAGGTATTGGTGATGACCTGGGCGTACTCGCTACTTCTATTTTAAGCCTCTGGATCTCGGCCTTCAGATCTTGAATAACCGGATCTCTCATCGTGTTATTCTAATTTTAACTATTCACAATTATTATCGCGCTTCTTTCCTGTGCTTCGCGGTACCTGATAGTGGTTTTCAGCTTCGCCAGCTGATGGAGTTGCGTAGGAAATCCTGCGCGTAGGACCACGTTCGAGAGATCGTGACGAGGAACTATCGCCTGTGTCTACGTCTTCGCAACAAAATTTCAAAAAAATCTGTCCTTTCGATTTCAAAACCTTTATATTCTTCGTCTGGACGAATATACCTGCTTACTACTCTTATTTCCAGTTCAAAAATTACAAGACCGTCTTGTGACCTGTGATTATATACTCTATATGAAGGTACTACAAATCCCTTAGGTTTCCCTTCAAATGCTATCTCTAAACGAGAATCTACTTCCAACCTTTGGAATCTATTACTCAGCTCTATCACTCTCTCAGGATCAAACTTAGTATATTTCCTAAAGAAATCTTGAACAAACTGAATTGCAAAAGCAGACGAATTACGTAATGCTGAAGAGGGTGCAGCAACGACTATATGCACTAATAAAACTGTGAATTTTTTCACAAATACTGCTTTCGATTTACCACCACACAAACAATTCATATCCAAAGTTCACACACTTCTTAAACTTGTAAAATATGTTTGTAAGATATTTTACAATACAAACCCAAAAATCTGCGGCTCAGGGAACTTACTTAGCCTAACCTAACACCTCCCGTCTGGACTGAATCTGATGCCAAAATATTTGAAAAAACACTTTTAATTATTCAAAAGCAAGGGTCGAATCTTCAGACCAAAGATTCACATCCCAACCGCTAGACACCAGTTTGTTGTGTGCTCAGAGCCAGAACCATTGGAGAGGTGGGAAGGAATCTGTGTGGCCGAGTTATTTAAAGGATAAGCGGTTTATATAAAAATATTAAACACTATATTTAAAATAAATAAAGTAAAAATATAAAATGATAATTAACAATAATAAAATCTTTGTAGCGTGAAGTTAAAATACAAAGCTTGTAGTTATTCCAACTACTCTTTTACAGTTTATCCTTACAAATCTTTACAACTCTTTATAAACTGCAGGCAGTGATCAGACTGGAGACAAGCAGTACTTACCAATCAGAAGACCGAAGACAATCATTGCAAGATCGACCAAAGGTTCTTCTACTACAGAATCTACAAATGATTCGCTACCAGTTGTTCCCAACCGACTCCTTCAAATAATCTGATTTTCCAGGGTTTTATGTACTCCTGAGTTTCCGTTGCCAACGCCCGTAACCTTTATTCCTATTGGTCACTTGTTAGTAACTTTCGAAAAGAGTGATCTCATCTTGCGTAAGGATGATTCACACGCAAAGGCGTTGACAGACACATCATGCGGGAAGTGGTTAGATTACGCATACTCTATCCCTCTCACTGACCTGATTACTCAACATGAGTAATCAGTCTGACATCACTCTTAGTTTCTTCAGCACAAATATCGGTCTTTGATTTGTGCTCACAGTGTAGAGGATATTCTTATGAAAAGTGGTCGGGAACCAACAAAGAAGATATCCATCTGCGAATGGGATAAGTTGTTGAAACAAGCTGTTTGAAATTTTAAAGGGAAAAGCTCCGGCAGAAGATCAGTCACTGAAGATAAGGAAATTCTGACAAACTTCAGTCGACTTCTAGAAGAAAGTGAGTCAACGTGAAGGGCTAAACAACGTATAAATGAAATAGTAGACTGAACAGTTAGTTGTAATTTTTCTGAGGATTACTTTTGTGCCTCATGTAATTAAAAAACGCACGAAAAAATATTGTGTTTTGATAACAAATGATACAGGAGTGGAAGTGGCTATAAATACAACATGATATTATCGAATAACTCCCGTGCTGACAACAGTTCCCATGATGGAAAAGGTGGACAAGTAGGTGGCTTCCACGACGAATGTTCCTCATTCACGGGAATAATCAAGTTCTTGCGCCTATACTACGTACCGGCGATTGTCTTCACAGGAAACACAAAAACGGCAATGCAAAACCATGCATACGAAAATAACAATAAGCCAATAATAACGCGCAGACATAATATCAGATAATAGCAGATCTACAGCGGAAGATACACTACACAGCTTCTCTACGTGACATACTCCGATAGAAAATGCAGGACGCGTGGGTGATTATGACAAAGTATTGTGCAACAAGAGTGCTATAAGTTTTGCAAAGGTGGAACTATTGCAGGTGTTGACTGTTTTTAAGAGTTCTTTAAACGAGTTTTAGTGACTTTTAGTGATTTGTGAAAACTGTATATGCGACGAGACCTTGTGCGATCATGTCTTGTGTATTTTTAACATATGGTCTACGCAACTAAATGTAGTAAACCCCTGAAGATGGTAAGGTACCTTACCGAAACATGTCGGGTTAATTAAGAGTTAATTAATCTACTATTAAAGTTTTTAATAGTGAAAGTGCATCAAGTTGGTTATAGTTTCAATTTTAATTTACTCTATCCAATATTTGACGATCCCAGCGGCCGCGCGGTCTAAGGCGTGGGTCTACGGCCGCTCGCTTACTAGGATCGTGGGTTCGAATCCCGCCTAGGGCTTGGATGTCTGTGTCTTGTGGTTGTTGTATGTTGTCAAGTAGAGGTCTCTGCGACGGGCTGATCACTCGTCCAGAGGAGTCCTACCGAGTGGCGTGTCTGAGTGTGATCGTGAAGCCTCGAAAAATGAGGCGGCCTAGTCCCCCACAAGGCTGTCTGGCCATAAGGGGGGTACTTCAAACACTTCACTACAAAGCATCACACACGTCTGTGTTACAACTCCTACAAACAGGAAATATGTTATTGTTCCTGCACTTTGTGTGAAGTCCAGCTGGTCGTACTGCGTGTTGCAGCCTCAGTCAGGGGTCGCGTAGTAATGTGCTTGTTAAAACTAAAATTATTTGAGCACATGTAGTGTGTGCCAGCACCACTTTATTTTCCTGATATCATTACCTTAGCTAGCGCGTAATATAGCTCGTATGAATTGTTTTGTTTTTCAATTTTACCTCCTCTAACGATACGTTTTAATCTTCCATAAACTCTTGCACAAAAGTGTGTGTTTTTTCTTCCACTTAAAAATCATACTAGGTTTACAGAACAAATGCAGTATTTATAAATCATATCCAACTCTCTTAACTCCAACCAATTGTCAATGTTCCTATGACTAATCGCCGTGCGAGGTTCTCCACTGTTTCGCTTCAGAACAAACTTAAACAATATATCCTCCTGGCTTTGATTGATCACTGAGAATGCCGTGTCTACATTCCCATTGAAGGTTCGCACCTCACTTTTATTACCCTTGAAAGGTGAGATCAGTTTCAGCGCCTCTCCTACGCTTATATACTCCCCATCCATATCGCGAAATCTGCGGGTTTCTGCAGCCTGGTGGTTTGAACTAGTAAGTTCAATAGACTTGGAGGATTGAGCAAGGACTCCCCTTTGTCGGTGTTCTCCTTTATGCTGATACGTGAACCTCTGGCTCTCTCTGCTACCCAGATTGCGCGGCTTTTCCGTGGCCCCTTGTCTCCCTGGACGTCGCCGGACACCTGCAGTGTGACGCGGTCCCCCTAGAAGCTTCGGCCGTTCAGGAACTTGTCTCCTTGCAGTGGCGGCTCCTACCCAACACCGTTGCCCCATGCCAACGCTGCGTCGACTTATGGGCCATATCTCCGGTCAATCCACCGCTGACCGTCGGTCCTCAGTTTGACACTTCCAGCTGCAGTCTCTGAATTTTTTCATCTTTTGATTACTTCTCCCGCTGACACTCCTCGAGCTCCAGCTCCCTGTCCATTGCCATTGTCCTTTACACTGTAAGCATTGGGAAAATGAGAAACACGTGCAACATTTCTGGATGAAAAACACTGCTATAACTAGACATATATTGCACAGTAACATCAAATTGTATCTTTGTCTACTCTAAGTCATTCACCCTTATTCAGACACGTCACGCTGGCTGTCTGTCTGGTTGGCTTGACAATTCTGTAATGATGATGCGGTGTGGTGTGTCAAGAGTTACATTTCTTAAACAATCATAAGCAACTGAACCAAATAAGAGCAAATAATGTTAATGTAAGTGACATGAGTAAAGATCCTCATGTGCATTTCTCATTGCATCAGCTATCAACATGAGAAACATATTAAAGCATTTATGGTGTTATGGTTTCATTAGCTAATATAATCCCATGTATTAATGTGAATTGCATGTGTTACTTATCCAACAGAGCTTGGCATATGAATTAGAGTGACTGTCGCTGATCCAACCACCAGACAATTCATCACCACCCTTGATATGCCACTGCAACTGGCAATCAAACAGTGGTACCACATCAGGGTTTAACTGCAGGCCCATATTCCAAAACAGCATGCAGATTAAAGTTTTGTCTCAAGCTAGTAACTTACATATTTATATGTGAGTCCTCCAAGCTCTTCACAGTTTCTTTAAGGTCACATATCTCTCTTCTCCATCTCGCGTGTCTTGGTGCTATTCCATTATCTGAAATTATGGCAGTTTGTTAGGTCGCGAGGTCCGACCTCCCGACTCTCCAACTAATTTCAGATAATCGTACCTTGCGACTTTGCGAGCGTGAGAACCGGGCTCCCGAACTCGAGAGTCCAGAAACCGGATCCGGTAGCGTGCCACCACCTCTCGTATATAAATGTAATATTAAATAACGCAGGGGCCGCGAGAGGTCGGTCTCTACGGTTATATTTCCGGGTTCGGAGGCAAGTGGAGTTCTTCAAGGGATAGAGAGTAGTATGCTAATCTTTCTCAATTTTCTAAAACAATATATTAATACTAAAAAGTTACATTTATTCTGTTAAGCAGATGAGGCGTATCGAAGGCATATTAGCTTATAGTATCCCATTACAAAACCAACCAAACCACCAGGAACCTTAACGACTCAAAAGTAAAGTGTCCTACCTTGTGTGATCATAATTATGATTAAAGTCTACAGCGTTGCGTCGGTTTCCGTGGCAGGACCGGTATGTCCCCTGGACGATACTGCCTCCTCGTTGACCGTAATCGAGGCACTGCCTCGGTCTTGATATCAAACAGAACGACGACGAAGGACCCCCTCCCTAACTTTTGATGGTCCTTTTATACTCAAAAGTATTACATGTTTTCATAAACTATTGCATTACAATAACTCTAGATGTCAGCATTATAACGCTTAAACGACCTTAGTTTAAGCGTTGTAATAACCTTCTACATCAGCATAATTACTCCATCGATAACGTAAAACTCTACAAGGTCTCTTTACAAATATGCTTGCACATCAATTCGCGCTGTTCCTCAATTATCACATCAAACCTTCACGTTTCTTAGATCATTCTTTGTTTGCCTTGGGTGGTTGGTGTTCTACATTACGCCTTATTACACATACAATGAATATTGCTACATTATATCACCTCGCCCTTAAAATTGAAGTAATCTCGTAAGATTATGTACAATTTTTCAATATTTACAACATACACAGTTTGTTCCAAGATACAATATTTACAATTTAATCCTATTCATCTATATTCTTGGTGCATGCAATTGTCGTGGTATAAAACGTGGCTCCGGCTGCAATGGCCGGGATGTTTCTTCATCGTCAGGCGTTGCTTGACTTCCTTCCTCGACGGCTGGTGCATTGGTCCCGTGGCTGGCTGAGGGTTTACATAATACTCCCCTCCTTCCCACCAACGCGAAGGTCACGATCGTTGTCACAAGAGTCGCCGCGATTACTGACGTGATCAATATGACATAATACTGTGTCATGGCTGCCTCTTGTCGCTCCCGTAGTTGCATAAACAGCTGCGTCGCCGGAAACGTTGCTTGTCCTGTGTTCCCGTTCAGGGTGTCCCAAGACTAGGACCTCCCTTATCACGTCGGGTTGCCCCTGTAACGCTTGCCGTTCATTGTTTAAAAACAAGGTCTTAATTTTGGGTACGATTACCGGGTTGGATTCCATCGTATAACTGGACTGGAGGCTCCTCCAGTCTTTCAACACCATGTCTTCGTGAGCTCAATCGCATCCGTCGGGCTGCTTTATCAAACCGGCGTCTCTTAGTTCAACTTCTCTATGCTCTCGAGCGCCTTCGCACTTCTCCTCAAAGCTGATAGGTCGGTTTACCGAGTACACCCATAGGCCCTGGTTGGTTTTCATTCGCCTCATTACCGGATTAAAATTTTTACCTACTATAATCCTTTTATAATGTCTTAATATTTCTTCGTCCTTACCATAAAATAACCCATTCAAACAGGAATCGTGACTCAGATCCATTCTTGGTGAGGTTACTTCGCAAAAGTTCACATGACCGAACTTACAATCTCTGTAATATCCTGGCTCCAGCTCGTAATATGTCCTTCCGTCCGCCGGAACTGCCAACCATTTGTCCTCGTGACCTATCTGGATGTGCCTTCCCAATTCATGAAAATTGGTAGGCAACGGAAACGATCTATACACAACATACATACTCTGTATCTCTCTCAGGGGTATCTGGATCAACAATCTGATTACCCCCTCATAAGTCACCGCCTGTACTCGCATAATGGAATAAAACATTCATGAATTCCGATTTCACTGGTCGTAAAAAATTTAGTCCTGGGGTAGGTGCAAGGTGATTTGCTGCAGAACCTCCGTCAACCTGTCCACAGGCATCAAAATGGCCGTTAGCCGGTTCAGGGCTGCCAGTTCTGAACCCACAGCCAACTCTGCAACGTCAGCGTATACTCTCAATAAATGCACATCTACTTCTCGTAAATAACTATTTGTCCTACGGTCTTGCTGTTTTACGTATCTGTATCATTAATCCAGTGAATAATATTTTGCCGTAATTTCTGTTTCCCTTACCTGTAATTTAGCTTGTTTCATCAATAAGCCTAGCTTATTGGAATTTATTTTTATATGTTCTTCCCAAACCCTCGATAATGTAATTTGATTCTGTATATCGTGTAATATTCTCCCTTGACTATTGCTCATTTCTTCTACCGTATTATTTAATAAAGCTATATCGGTCGTCAATACTGTTCCAAACAAGTATTTCATTACTCCTCCGCCTAAGGACAATAAACTCCTTTTAAAACGCGGTCCTCCCGATAAATTCCGTTCCATACCATGTATTTTCCGAATAATTTCCTTGGCCGTCATTTGCAACTATTCTATCTCTCTCCGAATCTCCGGTTCAATCCCTATAGGTCTAACGAGATCTTCTATATCTCTTAAAGCTGTTTGGGCCATCTCTCCATAATTTGATACGTTTATGTTTAAAACGAAATTCCAAAAGCTCCCTGTAACTTGCATTTCATGCTCATATAAAAAAGCTGTTCCTACTGATATCTGGCTCGGTGGATGTAATTCCGTTGAGTCAGCTCTCACACCTAAAAAATAAAACAAGTCGTCGTTTAACCTTTCTTCCGTTCCTTCAGTATTATCCTACCCCTTACTCCCTGTAACTTATAGGTCTGCGAGGTCGTAGATTATAACCTCCTCTTGGTCCTTCTCCTGCACTCAAGGTGTCATTGTCGTCTCGTCTACGTTCGTCCTTAAAGGTCCCATCAAGTCTAGGGTGGATCGTCAGGCCATCCTTATGTTCTCGGACCCACTCCAAGTCTAAATCTTAAGACATTACAGTTCTCTGAGAGGCTTAACATAATTTGTGAACACACACATATTTAACCACCTTCCTACCCACTCATTCAAAAAAATATACAGCCAAACCCTGTTATATAACCATGAAAGTTAATACAATTTCCATATATGTAACATGTACGTAAACTTTCCTCTCATGCCAGTAACTTACATATTCACATAAGAGCCTTCCAACCTCTTCAGCGAGTCTTCCGGGTGACGAATCCTGTCTTCTGCCTTCTTACATTGTTTGCCGTATTCACTTCTCTGAAATTATGATAGTCATATGTCAGAAAACAATATTACTCAAAAGCTGTTGTTGGAAAAATTCAATTTTATCTTCCTCAGTTTCTGAAAAACGAAGTTTCTGTACATACCAGTGTCATTGTTCCCTGTTATAATAGGTGTGGGAAGGGGGGAGGGAGGGTGAGGTGAAGCAGAATATTCTCTTTATATCCATAACGTTTAGAAGGTGTTCATATGGAACTCTTTTACTAACACTGATTCATTCTAAGTGTCTGTGTCATAACTCAATTTGTGTACCCTTGAGTTACTAAATTGGTTAAGACAATACAATTCCCTTACACAATGAATATAATTTGTGAACACACGCCTGCTTAACCACCTCCCTACCCACTCATTCAAAACAGTATAAAACCTAACCCTGCTATACAGATTGTCCCAGGAGGAAAGATCAATATTCTGGGAGGTCATAGTATCGATCATTCTAAGCAACAAGTGTATATGTACATGTGTCCTATTCCGTACGGTTTCCGAGGTAGAGCTATTTCACTGTACAGTTGCAAAATTGTTGATAAGAAAGAGATATTACGTACTGTTTCTAATAGCGGTATTTATTGTTCAAGTGACAAAGTTGGTACAGTTTACCTAGTGTAATACATTTTCGAAAATACCACCGTCAACATCAGTACACTTTGCAACTCGTTTGAGGGCATAGCGTGTTGATCGTCTGAGTGCATCTTGACGCTCCTTAATGCGGGCGATCACATCCATTATGTGATCGAGCACTTCGTCTCGTGTGTCCACTTTTCTTCTATACACGTCACTCTTGATCCAACCCCAGAAACAAAAATCTAACGGGGTTAGATCTGGAGATCTTGGTGGCCAGTTAATGGTACTGCCACGACCGATCCACCGATTAGGGAAAGTATCATTGAGAGTAAAATTCACTTAACAACCAACAGCTGCACTTGTTGGTTAAGTGAATTTTAATACCATAATGCACGGTGAACAGAAAGTAAAATTTATCATTGAGATGTTGCATCACAAGTCCGTATATTGAGAAGGGGCTCCGGCATGCTGAAAGTACATAGCAATCCGTGTAGCCAAAGGAACATCCTCAAGTTGTTCAGGTAATCCATTTGCAGAAAGTCTAGGTTATTTTGTCCTTTTCATAGTATCATCTAAAACAACGGGACCAATCAACATGTCATCGATCATACCGCACCACACATTGATAGAGAAACGACGTTGAACATTTGTTTCCACAGTACCATGTGGATTGTCGTGAGCCATCTGTTGCATCCCACGATACCTAGGCCGAGCGGATAGCTTTAGGCTCCTGGGCTGGGGTAGTGATCAAACGCAGCAGTTCATGTAACTCGGGTCTTTATTCGTCAAAGTCTACAGCGAGGCGCTTCCGCACTCCAGCCACAGGGCAGAGTCACACACCAGAATCCTGGGCAGTCTCTCACTCTCGCGGCTGGTCGAATCGGTCAGACCGAACTATGCCCTCGTACAAGGTCTAATTACCATGCGTACTGTGTTCTGTGGACTAGGCAAGGCCAGAGTAGAGAACCCAACACGGCTGACAGTAAAGATACATTAATAAACACTGTGCCAGCGGTCTCCTCCGAGTTCATGCATACGGGTATACAACACATCGATGCGAGTTATGTGTGTTGATTCCGTTACGGATGAAAGTAGCTTCATCAGTGAATAGTATTAATGAAGCAATTAGCTATTAGTATGTGAGCAATGACAAAATTCTAGACGCACGGCACTGTCCCCTGGGTGTAGATTTTGCACACGCTGTGGGTGATAACGTCTTCATGCAATGTTCGCCATACACGCGTTCGTGAAACGCCGAGACGTGTAGAAAGTTTTCGCGTGCTAGTAGTAGGGCTACGCTCTACCATTTCAAGAATGTTTTCCTGTTCCTCCACATGTTGACGTGCTCGATCACGGAATGTATTGGAACATCTTGGAAAACACTCTACGATCCGGAATATTAACACAATTTCCATATATTACAGCATTTTGATATACCATCACCCTTGATATGCCGCCACAAACTGGTGAACAAACAGTGGTGCCATATCAGGGTTTGACTGCAGGCCCATATTCTAAAGTAAAATGTATATATACGTTCCTTCGCACGCAACTAACTTGCGTATTTATATAAGAGCCTTCCAAGCTCTTCAATGAGTCTTCCAGATGATGAATCCTGTCTTCTGCATTTTTATGCCGCTCTTCATTTTCACTTCTCTGAAGTTGTGATAGTCACGTGTCAGAAAACAATATTAATCAAAATCTACATGTATCAAGTCAATGACATACATTTTATTACAGCCTCCAGCAACATTATGTTCTTCTGTTTAACAGATTATATTCTTTGATCTCCCTGAATTCATTTAATGGTGCTTTGGAATCACATACATTACGCTGTGAATCATGCAAAAGACAAATTAGGAAGACACTGACAGAAGCAGCAATGCCACACTTCTAGGCAATATTTTTATCATTTTCCTTGGCAGAGAGAAAACCCACACAGCAACTTCCCTCTAGCTGGACTTACATCTCAGAAGGGAATCAGGGACTTCTTGAAAATCCAGAGCAGCTAAAAGAATTTATCATTAATTTATAACAATTTACTGCTGGTATGATTATGGCACGTGGGCAGCTGTGACATCATACTGAGCATCGCGACTGGTTTACTGGCCGCACAGCGAGCGAATCATTCAATTTATGGGAAGGGGGAACAGATTTTCTTATCTCCAAAGCACCCTGACTGGCTCTGGGACCCACCTAGCCGTTTGTTCAATGGGTGAAAGGGGGCACTAGCACTGGAGGTAAAGAGGCTGTTGCATGAAGCAGACCATATGCTCCCTTCCAGTGCCACGCTTAACAATAAGTGGACATAAACCTCCACAATGGCAAACGCCTTCATGTCGTGCGTAGGAAATCTTTCACTTTCACTCTATTGCTTGCTATTTTATACTCACAAAAATGTTTTGTCGGTTTTCATGCAGCCAGATAACGGTGAGGTTTACAGGTTACCCCACAATTGTGGATCCTCGGTGTTGAAAAGTGTAGGTTGCTGGCAAGTACGACATAGAATTGTTATAACCACAGGGAATGAACAAGATAAGCTTCATTATTCTGCCTCCCTAGCTTCACTAGTGTCAAACCAATGAATACATACGAAATCATGGCATTGCAGAAGACCTTCTCTCTCTGTTGTATAAAAGTGTGTGCTTGTGAACTGGCTTCTCCAGCTTCATTTCACATGCATCCATCAGGTGGAGGATGATGCTCAGAATTGCATAACTCTTCTAAAGACGCTGTAAGTACAGATATTTCATTTGCATTCATCCACGCTCCCCTTACTGAAATTTACTGGACTATGTGAACCATATGATACAGAAAAAGTTTAATACTCATAATTCTTAAGTACAGCTTAGAGTGGAAAGTCTTCTGTGAGAAATATGTTTTGATCACAGATTATTTGTGTTTAGATATGAAACTTTCGAAAGTTATAATTGTGACCGTAGGGTGTGTTTTATTCAGAATACACAAAGCACAGAAGCAAGTACAATTCATAATAGCCACTGCAAAGGTACTCATTATACTTACGTGGACCCAAACTGTAGTCAGTGTGACAAGTCATAAAAATACAACAGATGTAGAACCAATACAATGAAAAATACTGTAATAATTATGTTTGACGTACAGTCAGGGGCGTAGCTGTGGGGTGGTGGTGCCGTTACCCCAGATGGCAGAGTCCGAAGGATGGCAAAATTAATGTTTATAAATAAAAAAATATTGATTTTTTGTCCCCAACAAATGTTAAAGTTACTGAGCCCAATAAAAGGAAATTCATTATATAATTGTGGTGGTTCTAAAGATTGCTAATTTACTTGCCCCGTGCGCCAGAACACCTAGCTACGCCTCTGCGTACAGTAAAACCATTGTATATATTTGTAATAAAGTTAGAGTCATGTAAAATTATAAATATGTCGACATTGTTAAAGGAGTGTGTATTTGTATGTCTTCTTAAGGCTATTTTAAATTGAGCCTTTTCCCTTATCAGACATTTGAGTCTGCATGCTCAACTGCCGAACATTTTGATAATGTGTGCATTTTTCTGAAAGCATGAAAGGTACACAGTACACACAGTCCATTGTGGTAGGCCGATACATTAATATCAGTAATCCTCTGCTTGGATCTTATAATACAGACACTTCCCGACTTAATTTCAAGTTTTTTAGACTTGCGCAATTACAAAAAAAACTAAAAAGAAATTAAACATTTGAAACGCGCCAAGTTCTTAATTGCGGTAATGAAAGCCCAATGAGACAAAGGTGGCAGAAGAGTACTGCTGGGCGATGACACTGGCGGAGGACAAGTCATGCTGTGGCCGATTAGGTTCCAGTGTGTTTGAGTTTGGATTTCAACGGGACTCTTTTGTATATGCGTATTTAGTTGACCATGTGTGATTAATTCCGATTTGCACAAAATTTGCCTTGTGACGCAACTTCCGGAACGTAGCTGTTGCGTAAGTCGGGGAGTGTCTTCATTTGTACCTTGTATTACTGCTGTCTACTCATGCATCCCTGAAATTGTTCTTGGTTATTTGCATTGTACTTCATTAATGAAAATATGTAGACTGCTACATGAATTTCTGGGTTTGGCATCAGCCATACTTGTAACAAATTTCTTTTGTGGGGTGCATATCTTGTTACTTACTGTATGAAGCATTGCCTCAACTAATCAATATATTATTGTACTGTGAAAATGGGCAAAATAAATTATTTTGAATGTTTCGGTGTTTCTTATTTGAACCATAGTCCTAGGAGTTACGACACTAATGTCATCAGTTCACATTACAGGTTCTGGTAAAGTGCAGTAGAACTCTGTTATAACGTCACGAAAGGGACTGAATTTTTTTGTAGTTATAAAGAGTGTTTACAACCGAGGAGTATAATGTCATGGTTAACGTGCGATATTAATTGCTACCACAGAATATCTGACTATATAGACGAGGTGTTGCATAAACCGATGTCGTTATAACGGGGTTCGACTGTATTTAGTCTTCGAGGAAGAAATGACAAGCCGTTATTTCATCAATATCAATATATTTCATATTATTTCATGAATACTGCAAAACATTTGTACACATAAAAGTAATTACATATTGATACGTGTAGATAAAAGTAATTTACACATACCCAGTTGTTGAGAGCAGTGTATTGAAATGAATAACGTAACATATGAGTCAGTGAAGAAGCAATGCCACATAAATTTCTGGTTATAAATGTACTCGTATAAGGGTGAGCACAATAAGCCTAAGGCTGCGGTGCATCCGGAGCGAATGCCGACGGGCCCATAGAAAGAAGAAGAAGAAGATGTACTCGTATATGTAGTGTTGTATCATTCTTTTGTCAAGCTGAATTATTGTACATTGCAGTTTCAAGATAGACCAAAATTTCCCACTGTTGACGTGATATATCTTATCTCCTGCTTGATGATGCTCATATCAAAGTTCGCCACACGAACATTTGTTCATTTCTTTCAACAAAACGAGTTAAAAGAGGTTAGCACCGATCCTACTAACAATGTTAAATATAGAGGGTCATCGAAAAAGAATGCCGGGATTATAAAAACTTACCACTCAAAAACTGTTATACATATCGAAATGATTCAAGTGTTAAAATGTGGCAAAACAACGTAAGTTTTGGACATGCTGAGTTAATGGGTGGGGTTAGCGAGCGACCTTGAGATGTGCAGCCGCGATGCGCGCTTGGCCAGCGGTCTTTCTATGTCAGTCGTGAATGGGTGCGTTAACCGACATAATTGCCGAATTTGGGGATCACAGCAACCCAATGAAATTCACGAGTACGTTCGTGGTTCTGCGAAAGTGAATGTTTGGTGTGGGCTGCTCTGTGATCGTGTTGTAGGCCCTTTCTTTTTTACGGAGAGCACAATTACTGGAGACATCTACCTGGACATGCTTCAACTTTGTTTTCCCACAAATTGAAGACGTGGAGAGAGAAACTGGGAACCGGATAAGTTTCATGCAGCACGGAGCACCTCCCCATTTCGGCCCGCCTGTGCGCGGAGCCTTGAATGAGAAGTTCCCCAACGCCTGGATTGGGAGGGGCGGACCAATTCCCTGGCCTCCCAGAAGTCCAGATCCTACCCCGATGGACTTTTTTTGGGGGGGGGATACGTCAAGAACTGTGTGTAGGGTGAAAAGATTGGGGATCTCCAGCACCTACGGGATAGGATCGCAACAGCCATCGCAACGGTAACTCCAGATATGATTCAGCGGACTTGGCACGAGATCGAATACCGTCTTGATGTCTGCCCAGCTACAAATGGAGCACATATCGAAACATACTAAGGTAAGACAAAGCTTCAGACATTCCTTAGCATTTTAATACTTGAATCATTTCGATATGTTCAACAGTTTTTGAGTGACGCGTTTTTATAATCCCGGAATTCTATTTCGATGACCCTGTATATATGACATACTTTAAACAGGAATGAAATATTCGTTGCAGAAAATCGAAAATGGAAATATATTTATCTTAACCCCTCATCACCTACCTTCAAATTATTAATAAAAATACATAAAATGATACAACCTATAAGGCCAGTTATCAGTTGGAGGAAAGCACCAGGTTACCATATAGCCAAATTCTAAACATACATTCTAGAATGATATACATTATTACCTACTTCCTTTAACATAAAAAAATACCCCCACCCTTATTCAAGATTTGGAAGAATAGATGGACAAAAAAGAAAGTTAAAGAAAAACAAAGAAAGCTAGTTTGTCCGGCAAGTAGTCCCGGGGCAGGTATTGTCAGTCGACGCCTAGCGTCGCGACGCCGACGCCCGTCGTCACGACGCCGTAAACCTAAGGAAGTGTGTGTTACGAAGTCGTAAGCCTTAGGGGCATTGCCCTAGACCTTAACCTAGGGATATGAGTGGGTTTGGTTTTAAATATGACGCCGACGCCCTAAACCTAAGGAAGCCCTGAACCTGTGGAAGTGTGTCTGAGGTGTATAAGGAAAGGGGGGGGGGTTGAGATGCAGAAGATACGAGGCTCGGTTGTGAGACGGTTGTATCAGTAGCACGACAGAAATGATACTGGAACCAGATGAGACGTAGTTATATAGGACGAACAGAACGTGACATACGTGACGTCTAAAAAAACACGCACAGATGTGTTTGTACGTGCTTTAAAATCAACACACACACACACATCGCGTACGAACAGACCTTGAGGTGTATAAGTAAAGGTTGAGATGCAGAAGATGCCAGGCGTAGGTTGTGAGTAACGCGGCCCACAGTGTGAGACGATTGTATCAGTAGCACGACAGAAATGATACTTGAACCCTTATGAGACGGACAGTACGTGACATACGTGACGTCTAAAATCAACACACACACACACATTTTGCGTAAGAACAGACATTTTTCACCTTGGGATCAGCTGGTGGGTAATGTGTTGCACATTGCATACACATTTAGTATTGTGTTGCAGGAAGTGGTGTTCAGTAAGTACACACTCAGTAGCCAAATGTTCTTATTTTGTTTTTTTATTAATATATGTTTTGGTTACATTAATTCAGATTACATTATACTGTATGCAATACACAAATGTCTTTGAATCTGACTTTAACAGACACACACACACACATGTTAAGGGGTTCTGGAGCTTTGGTGTAATTGTGGATAGAGTTGATCTGAGGTTTGATATTATGTGGTCGAGGTGAGATTGGTCGATATTCTCATATCGTCTCGGTGCAATGTAGATTGATTTACTGTTTGCATTCTGTATTGTCGGTCAATCCGTCCACTTTCATGGAATTCATCATGCTGTTAATAGTTTCATTGTTTTTTATGCACTCATCACACTGTAGGTGTTTTGGTGTTTCGTGTTCACACGCTTCGTATGTATCGGGACATTGAGATGGCCACTCCCAACACGAACTGCACGCGCACACTGGTATTTGATGTTTGCACGGTGGGTGTTGCGAGCAAAGTAACATTGCTACTGATTTGTATGTTGGTTACACCCACACACTGCAAAACAAAAAAGAAATGCCATGTTTTTTACAAGGTGAGTCATTCGAGAGAGAGCAGGAAAGCGTTTGTCTTTTCGCAGACGCCGTGGTATATCAACTTAAACTTTAATATGCCATTATTGATTGAGACAATATCGGGATTGGTAAAAACGTCGGTGTAGCGTTTGGGCAGATATACACGCACGACGTCCACTGAAGATTCCCTAAGAGTGAGGAGAATGGAAACTCCATATTTCATCTCCACCCTCTCGGCTCTGAGCACGGGATATTCTTTGTTCTTATGTAAAGAGCTTATAGTTACAGAGCGGTTTAATGAGGCCTCCTTAAACCTTCTGAGTACGTCTTCCATCTGTAAATATATATATATATATATCGTGTCTGTGGTGCATATGTTGTTATAATTAGTAAAAAGACGTACGGTAAATACAACGTGAAGAAATTTGAATAGCGATTGTTTACCTCAAAACAGTGGAGACGAAATGCGGTGAATGCAACACTGATGTTTTTTGGGGTGGCGATGTAAAGACGTTCACACACGTTCAGCAGCAGCAGCAGTTGTAGAAGATGATGATGATGAATGCACAATAGTTCCTGTGGGACTTTTGTAGATAGAATGGTTTCTAGACGCTTGAAACAAGACGATATATAGGACGATTAGAACTGTCGAACGTGACTATTGACTCAAAACACCACCTGCGAGTCTCACAAAAGTGCTGATGTTTTCGTTTTCACGGAAAAAAAGTGATGATATTTTAGTTTGTAACTGCACCTGCATTTAACACACACACACACTGCCGTTAGGGTAGAGCCGGAGGTTGCTGGGCAGTAGCAACGACCTACAGTAATCATAAGCGGTCGACACCCACACGTCACTCGTGGCCCTGGGATGTTTGACGTACATTAGCTTGGATAACGAGAGATGTACAGAAGGAATAGGAGTAAGAGTTCCAGACATGGCGTAGCAGATTTAGGTTAGCGCGAGGGCCGCACTTAAGTCGGCACTGTATAAATCGGTAAAATCTGTTTTGTTTGTGTGTTAGTGTTCGAGACGTATGCACTTCACCCGCGAGATAACTCGAACAGAGCCTTCTCGCAATGAGCGCACCAAAATCGCTCCTTTTGCAGGACGAGCGAGATCACGAATTCACCTGAGGATGGGAAGCTGATCAGGGTGTGGGTCCTCCACACGTGCCGCAGTTGCGCATTGATGGCAGGCACGCACTTTTCGTGATACCTCTGCCGCGAGATAGTGGGAAAAAGAATCCCATATGTAATTTACGAAGTCCTGATTAGATCGCGGACCGAAAGGATAGACGCTGTCGATACAGCAGGAGCTGTACAGGTTCCTCGCCACGCCCGGAGTATTTCCACGTGATCCAAACCATCTCGTCACTTGCGACCACAGGTTGGTCACCTCTACGCCGGGCGTGGCGAAGAACCTGTACAGCTTACATATGGGATTCCTTTTCCCACTATTTTATAAACCATGCCATCACGGTTGGACCTGGCTCGCCTCGCGAGAAGGTCATGTTCTTAAGCACTACAGGGCCTCGAGCAATGATACGGTCTCGCGGTCCTGTAGGGCGTGCGAGGGGATGTTTGAAGGTATATATGACGTCCACTTGCAGTGTAGGAGCCCTGACCCGTGCACCTGCACGGCGTGTCGACGTCAACCACCGTCACTGAAGGCCTCTGCTTCACAAATTGTTTCGTTTCGTTTATGACATTGAAAATTTTCGTTTCGATCCAGACACGACATACGACATGTATACGTACGCCTGGTGCAGATGGCCACGATCCCGTGTTTCCATCAACAATCTCTGTCCGTTCCCACATCCAATATCTATACGTTTCTTCTGGTATAGCAGTACAGGACCTATCTCGCGGCAGAGGTATCACGAAAAGTGCGTGCCTGCCATCAATGCGCAACTGCGGCACGTGTGGAGGACCCACACCCTGATCAGCTTCCCATCCTCAGGTGAATTCGTGATCTCGCTCGCCCTGCAAAAGGAGCGATTTTGGTGCGCTCATTGCGAGAAGGCTCTGTTCGAGTTATCTCGCGGGGTGAAGTGCATACGTCTCGAACACTAACACACAAACAAAACAGATTTTACCGATTTATACAGTGCCGACTTAAGTGCGGCCCTCGCGCTAACCTAAATCTGCTACGCCATGTCTGGAACTCTTACTCCTATTCCTTCTGTACATCTCTCGTTATCCAAGCTAATGTACGTCAAACATCCCAGGGCCACGAGTGACGTGTGGGTGTCGACCGCTTATGATTACTGTAGGTCGTTGCTACTGCCCAGCAACCTCCGGCTCTACCCTAACGGCAGTGTGTGTGTGTGTTAAATGCAGGTGCAGTTACAAACTAAAATATCATCACTTTTTTTCCGTGAAAACGAAAACATCAGCACTTTTGTGAGACTCGCAGGTGGTGTTTTGAGTCAATAGTAACGTTCGACAGTTCTAATCGTCCTATATATCGTCTTGTTTCAAGCGTCTAGAAACCATTCTATCTACAAAAGTCCCACAGGAACTATTGTGCATTCACCATCATCATCTTCTACAACTGCTGCTGCTGCTGAAGGTGTGTGAACGTCTTTACATCGCCACCCCAAAAAACATCAGTGTTGCATTCACCGCATTTCGTCTCCACTGTTTTGAGGTAAACAATCGCTATTCAAATTTCTTCACGTTGTATTTACCGTACGTCTTTTTACTAATTATAACAACATATGCACCACAGACACGATATATATATATATATATTATTTACAGATGGAAGACGTACTCAGAAGGTTTAAGGAGGCCTCATTAAACCGCTCTGTAACTATAAGCTCTTAACATAAGAACAAAGAATATCCCGTGCTCAGAGCCGAGAGGGTGGAGACGAAATATGGAGTTTCCATTCTCCTCACTCTTAGGGAATCTTCAGTGGACGTCGTGCGTGTATATCTGCCCAAACGCTACACCGACGTTTTTACCAATCCCGATATTGTCTCAATCAATAATGGCATATTAAAGTTTAAGTTGATATACCACGGCGTCTGCGAAAAGACAAACGCTTTCCTGCTCTCTCTCGAATGACTCACCTTGTAAAAAACATGGCATTTCTTTTTTGTTTTGCAGTGTGTGGGTGTAACCAACATACAAATCAGTAGCAATGTTACTTTGCTCGCAATACCCACCGTGCAAACATCAAATACCAGTGTGCGCGTGCAGTTCGTGTTGGGAGTGGCCATCTCAATGTCCCGATACATACGAAGCGTGTGAACACGAAACACCAAAACACCTACAGTGTGATGAGTGCATAAAAAACAATGAAACTATTAACAGCATGATGAATTCCATGAAAGTGGACGGATTGACCGACAATACAGAATGCAAACAGTAAATCAATCTACATTGCACCGAGACGATATGAGAATATCGACCAATCTCACCTCGACCACATAATATCAAACCTCAGATCAACTCTATCCACAATTACACCAAAGCTCCAGAACCCCTTAACATGTGTGTGTGTGTGTCTGTTAAAGTCAGATTCAAAGACATTTGTGTATTGCATACAGTATAATGTAATCTGAATTAATGTAACCAAAACATATATTAATAAAAAACAAAATAAGAACATTTGGCTACTGAGTGTGTACTTACTGAACACCACTTCCTGCAACACAATACTAAATGTGTATGCAATGTGCAACACATTACCCACCAGCTGATCCCAAGGTGAAAAATGTCTGTTCTTACGCAAAATGTGTGTGTGTGTGTTGATTTTAGACGTCACGTATGTCACGTACTGTCCGTCTCATAAGGGTTCAAGTATCATTTCTGTCGTGCTACTGATACAATCGTCTCACACTGTGGGCCGCGTTACTCACAACCTACGCCTGGCATCTTCTGCATCTCAACCTTTACTTATACACCTCAAGGTCTGTTCGTACGCGATGTGTGTGTGTGTGTTGATTTTAAAGCACGTACAAACACACCTGTGCGTGTGTTTTTTTTAGACGTCACGTATGTCACGTACTGTTCGTCCTATATAACTGTACGTCTCATCAGGTTCCAGTATAATTTCTGTCGTGCTACTGATACAACCCTCTCACAACCGAGCCTCGCATCTTCTGAATCTCAACCCCCCCCTTTCCTTATACACCTCAGACACACACTTCCACAGGTTCAGGGCTTCCTTAGGTTTAGGGCGTCGGCGTCATATTTAAAACCAAACCCACTCATATCCCTAGGTTAAGGTCTAGGGCAATGCCCCTAAGGTTTACGACTTCGTAACACACACTTCCTTAGGTTTACGGCGTCGTGACGTCGGGCGTCGCGACGCTATGCGTCGACTGACTATACCTGCCCCGGGACTACTCCGGCAGTTCGGTAACTGACACATGTTCTTCATACCCACTTTTAAGAGCCATTGTAACAGCCCGGTGTTGTACCACGTGACTTGTAATATTTACAGCGAACTTGTAGCAGCAGGAGACATGAACTGATCGGCAGCCCATGCTTCAGCAGTGTAAAAGAAGGCGTTTTTATATCATGCCCCCAGCATAATGTCACTCTTAATATACGTAATGGATTTCTAATCAGATATTATTATTATTATTATTTACTGCAATTGGGGTTTCACCCGGTGGCAGTAGTCCTTACACTAGTACACAAAATACAAATGTACATATAATATACATAAAAATAACAATACAAAACAAACTATACACAATTACAAAACAAAATACATACAGTAAATACAAGTACAAACATTAGAACAGCGTACACACATTACAAAAACATCCACACCTTACAAAGCATCACACCTTACAAAAACATCCACACCTTACAAAAACACCCATACACATACAAAACAAAATACATACAGTAAATACAAGTACACATATTAGAACACCGTATACACATTACAAAAACATCCACACCTTACAAAGCATCCACACCTTACAAAAGCATCCACACCTTACAAAAAACACCCATACACAATACAAGAAGAAAAAAAAGACACCCACACATTAATTAATTTCAGTGCGTTAGAATATCCTCAGTATAAAGTTAGACCAAAGTGCATGATAATTATATCCTCCAAGAACTTAATTCACTTCACTTCGAAACCAAAGCACTTCACTTCACATCACTTCACACCCCTTCACTACACATCCCTTATTTTTATTTAATCCCCACTTAAAAACCCTTACCTTGTAATGACTTTCTTGACCCTTTTTCTAAAAGTGCTTAATTTACAGGGGAAAGTCACTAGTACGCTTGAAGGTAATTGGTTCCAGCTTTTTATGGTCCTATTTACAAAGGAATATTTACCTACATCTGTTCTTTGTTTCCTAATCCTAATTTTCCGACTGTGATCGTCCCTACCCAGGTAGCATGGTTTTAGCAGTCTATCCCCTATTGTTTTCCAAGCCCGTCCCCCGGTGTATGCTTTGAAAAGGGCGCATATTCGGGCTATCGCTCTACGCTGTGTCAATGTTTCCCAACCCGATTCATTTGTGTTATTTGCGAATTTTGCCGCTCTCTTTTGCACGCGATTCAAAGCACTTACCTGACCTTCTCTGTATGGGTCCCAACACACCGCTCCATACTCAAGTATCGTTCTCACTAGTGCCGTATAAGCTAAACTTTTCGTATTATTATTTGCCCTTTTGAGTATACGCATTACGAAATGAAGAGCCTTCCATTATTTTCTTAGTGTATAATTTACATGATCTGCCCAGCTTCGGTCGCTGCGTATAATTATTCCTAAAGCTATTTGCCTCTGGAATTAGTTGATCCCCAATACAATACTTTATTTAATGCATTTTTAATAGGGTAATTTTATCAGATTGAGTAATTTCGAAATTCATTAGACACTGAATACCCTTTTAGAACCCATATCTTAATATTCACTGATGGCACCAATGTCATTTGTAGTGAAGAACTTTATGAGTTCTGTACAACATCAAGATTTGGTTCTATGTGAGTATGTACCAAGTTATGGTAATTCATAATTTTATTTTTCTTTCTGTAATATGCCATGTTGGATGCCTACAGAACGCAAAGAATTACATGTCGCAGTCTATGTGAATGGCATGCAGTCTAGTAACACCCGACTCTGCCTTCAAACACTGCGCACTTCAGGAAACAACACAACATTTATATACATAAATAAATGTGTAAGAATAAAATGCAAACTTCCACGATAAAAGAGAACTTACCATCACACAGAACTGTATGATCCCACAAAACCAAAGTGACCCCTCTATCTTGATGTCTTTGTTGTGGCCCTGTGCATAATACTTATGTATAGACCTGTTACATACACAGATCATAGTAAAACAAGGAAGACCATGGACATGTGTTGCAGGCACTGACATCACTTATCCACTTGTTATGAAACAGTGACGCCTATGGATAACTTTGGGAACTGTGTACTGTAACGTCAGTGACAGTCACTTATTATTCTGTACCCCGGACCTTCTTCAACGAATTCAGAATCCAAATTGTAGTCCTCTGGGTTCTGGCACCCTGCAATGTGATTGGTGGGTCCCAAGGTTTTGGTGGAACGTACCACGTTCATCTTCAGATGGCCTGTGAAGATAAAGGCAGAATGTTCATGCAAAACATTGATAACCATTTACCATACTATATGGTGTACTAACCCAGACCGAATTATGAACCCCTACCACTGTGTGCACCTAAAATCTTAACACCAAAAAACTAATAACTGAAGTTTGGATGAAGATTTCGTTCGAAATACAGAATTACAAATATTGTAGTGTGTTCTTTACATACATACACATTATATGAAACCATGCTGTTTTTCCCCACAAAAGTAACAAGAAATCAAAGAACGCTGGTTACAGACATCACTATAATTACATATGGTAGAGCCAATACCACATGATAAATTAACAGTTCTATTAAAACTGATATCACAAAAACAAAACACACATACACACCAACAACTACATACAATGTTATTAGATGGGTAAAAATGACTCATAGGGGACGTCTGCTTACATTATATGCAGTTGTCATCGCATAATTCAGGTGTGAAGTCTCAAGTTATGTGAACTGGTTATTCAGCTGAACAGCAGTTATTGTAATAACCACCCAATTTGTGAAGAACAGGGACGAATTCATTCACGTTCATTGTTGGGGTAACATCCACGTATTTTACATTTCTCTAGTGTTACTATTGCTAACTCACACTACTAAGTCAGCAGTGGGAAACTTACCAGCAGATTCAATACCTGACACCACAGAAACTGTAGAGGCTATCATCATGCGCTTTGAAAAACATGGCTCTTGACAGACATCTGATACATATACCCCATCATTCTGTAAGTCAAATGAAACTAACAACTGATCCACAGGACACCACGACTGATAAGATTACATGTGATTAAACTTTGCAGTGCAGTTTTCTGTACCTGCAGTGACGTGAATATTTACGGCTACTGCTACAGTGCTGCTCATATGGTGACGCACAGTAAGATGGAACTGTCGCTCTGTTCATGTGTCTTTTCAGGTGCTTTTGTATTGGTCTGAAGTGCTGGTTACATACATAACTACTTGTGTAGCATTCTTGCATTCTGTACACAGCAGGGCATGCCCACAGCTGAACTCTTTGGAGAAACAAAATATATATCCACCAACATATGCACACAAGTTGTATAAAATTTCAAAATATTCCATAAACATGAACTCTCCTACATGTTTCAGCAATAAGTCGCAATCATCAGGGAGGCGTCGATACAAAGGAATATATACTGTTACTAGCTCAAATTTTTACATACACGTTGTTAAAAATACATTTTTTTGCATGACGCAACAGCATCTAGTTGGCCAAGGCCACTCATTATCGAGGCTTCACGATCAACTCAGACACACTACACTCGGTAGCATTCCTCTGGACGAGTAATCACCCCGACGCAGAGACCTCTACTGACAACACAACACTCACAAGGGACAAATCCATGCGCCCGGCGGGATTCAAACCTGCAATCCCAGCAAGCAAGCGGCCGCAGACCCACGCCTCAGACCGCGCGGCTGCTGGGATCGGCTAAAAATACATATAGCAGCTAGAATTATAATAATGTGGATACTGTGAATAGTATGATGTTGGTTAAAATTCATTTATATGCCACTGTTTACATTGTATGTGCCGCCCTCGGTGGAATAGTGGTTAGCGTGCTCGCCACTGGGCCCAAGGTTCGCGGGTTCGATCCCGACCCTACGGGCATGAATAGAACTAGTAGTGCCCGTCGGCAAAATTCAGCGGCCATTTCTCACCCAAGTCTCCTGACTGCGTGCCACATGGCTCTGGCAGTCACATCAGGATTGAGTGGAACTTGTGCGGTCAGTGGGCTGGTCACCCGCTACATCAACGCACATGACCATAGAAACCTCCGAAAAGAGGTCCCCAATGCTCCGCGATTGGAGCGACGTGGGGACTAACTAACTAACTTACATTGTATGTAGTTATATACATACAAACATCTAGTCTTGATGTCTTCGATCCAGAAAGGTCAAGTCTCTGTGCCGTGTATTGATGTATCTTGCACTCGTGCCTCTGATCGCTGCTTGCAGGTATGTACTCCTTGCACCTGTGACCCAACATTATGCGGCAGACCCAAATTAATATATGTTACTATTAACTGATATACTTTATATTTCACAAGAGAATGTTTTATGAACAATAAAATACAATGTTGTAACAGGATGGGCCTCCTGCTTACAGTAGAATAAGGGCCGATTCACACTATTCTCTCATGTGTAATTAAAGGGGGTTGTTCCACTGACAGGAACGTCTCCGTTGCCGAGCGAGAATGGTCGACGTGACGGAACGGGTACGGACCTGTCTGTGTCTGCTCGATTCCCATAGTGTGAACAGTCTTCCGTCTCTACTACACTTCGAGCGTTTGCTTGCAACGAGTGATGTCTGGTTTTGTCTTCAAAAATGGGTGAAAAATTAATAGAATTGGTGCGGAAATGTGAGGAATTATTTAACATGTCAAATTCCGTGCACTGCATCACTATTACAAACCAACTGAATACACGTATTATTATTATTATTATTATTATTATTATTATTTACTGCAATTGGGTTTTCACCCGGTGACAGTAGTCCTTACACTAGTACACACAATACAAATGGACATATAATATACATAAAAGTAACAATACAAAACAAACTATACACAATTACAAAACAAAATACATACAGTAAATACAAGTACATACATTAGAACATCGTACACACATTGCAAAAACATCCACACCTTAAAAAAGCATCCATACCTTACAAAAACATCCACACCTTACAGAAACACCCATACACATACAGAAAAAAAACATACAGTAAATACAAGTACACACATTAGAACACCGTACACACATTACAAAAGCATCCACACCTTACAAAAGCATCCACTCCTTACAAAAGCATCCACGCCTTACAAAAACATCCACACCTTACAAATACATCCACACCTTACAAAAACACCCATACACATACAAAAAAAAATTACATACAGTAAATACAAGTACACACATTAGAACACCGTACACACATTACAAAAACATCCACACCTTACAAAAGCATCCACTCCTTACAAAAACATCCATACCTTACAAATACATCCACACCTTACAAAAACACCCATACACATACAAAACAAAATACATACAGTAAATACAAGTACACATATTAGAACACCATACCTTACAAATACATCCACACCTTACAAAAACACCCATACACATACAAAACAAAATACATACAGTAAATACTAGTACACATATTAGAACACCATACACACATTATAAAACATCCACACCTTACAAAAACATCCACACCTTACAAAAACACCTATACACAATACAAGAAAAAAACACACGCACATTACAAAAAACACCCACACATTAGTTAATTTCAGTGCGTTAGAATATCCTCAGTATAAGGTCAGACCATAGTACATGATAATTATATCTCCCAAGAACTTAATTCACTTCACTTTACTTCACTTTGAAACCAAAGCACTTCACTTCACATCACTTCACACCCCTTCACTTCACATCCCTTATTCTTATTTAATCCTCACTTAAAAACCCTTAGCTTGTAATGACTTTCTTGACCCTTTTTCTAAAAGTGCTTAATTTACAGGGGAAAGTCGCTAGTACGCTTGGAGGTAATTGGTTCCAGCTTTTTATGGTCCTATTTA
Source organism: Reticulitermes speratus (assembly GCA_021186555.1). Classification (NCBI taxonomy): domain Eukaryota; kingdom Metazoa; phylum Arthropoda; class Insecta; order Blattodea; family Rhinotermitidae; genus Reticulitermes; species Reticulitermes speratus. The sequence goes on along the minus strand of JAJKFL010000003.1, from coordinate 28,428,823 downwards.
CAAAGGAATATTTACCTACATCTGTTCTTAGTTTCCTAGTCCTAATTTTCCGACTATGATCGTCCCTACCCAGGTAGCATGGTTTTAGCAGTCTATCCCCTATCGTTTTCCAAGCCCGTCCCCCGGTGTATGCTTTGAAAAGGGCGCATATTCGGGCTATCGCTCTACGCTGTGTCAATGTTTCCCAACCCGATTCATTTGTATTATTTGCAAATTTTGCCGCTCTCTTTTGCACGCGGTTCAAAGCGCTTACCTGACCTTCTCTGTATAGGTCCCAACACACCGCTCCATACTCAAGTATCGGTCTCACTAGTGCCGTATAAGCTAAACGTTTCGTATTATTATTTGCCCTTTTGAGTACGCATTACGAAATGAAGAGCCTTCCATGATTTTCTTAGTGTATAATTTACATGATCTGCCCAGCTTAGGTCGCTGCGTATAATTATTCCTAAATACTTAAAGCTATTTGCCTCTGGAATTAGTTGATCCCCAATACAATACCTCAGTATACCTTTCACCCTAGCTCTATTGAAGCTTACTGCTTTACTTTTACCTGGATTTATCCTCATTTCATTTTCAACCGCCCATTCCCCTAATCTATTTAAGTCTGTCTGCAAATTTTCAATGTCACTACTATCGATTATCCTCCTGTATATTATACAATCATCAGCGAAAAGCCGTATATTTGACTCAATGTTTTTCCAAATATCATTAACATAAGCGAGGAACAGCAACGGACCTAATACGCTCCCTTGCGGCACTCCCGACGTTACTCTGACTTCCTCAGATAGTTGTCCGTCTACTCTAACTCTTTGCGAACGTCCTAAGAGAAATTCCTTTATCCATACCACTACCCTCAAGTCCACTCCGGTTTCCGCAATTTTTGTAAGCAGCCTATCATGTGGGACTAAATCAAAAGCCTTTGAAAAATCTATTATAATCGCGTCAGTCCTGACTCCCTCGTCCAGTGAATCAGCAATATCTTGACAAACTGTGACTACTTGACTTTCGCATGAGTACCCTGGTCTAAATCCATGCTGACCCTCATATAACCACTCACCAATTTCCCAGACTTGCCTTAGATACCCTGCTATAACGTGCTCCATTTGTTTGCAAACTACTGAGGTTAAACTGACCGGTCTATAGTTTCCCACTACCGATCGATCTCCCCCTTTATAAATAGGAACCACTATAGCTTTTTTCCAGTCCCCTGGGATAGAATTGTTGTTCATCGTTATACCCAGCAATCTCGCGAGATATGGAATCATGGCTTCCCCACCTAACTTTAAAATTTCCCCAGGAATGCCATCTGGTCCGACGGATTTATTTCTCCCGATTGCTGATAGTCGTTTCCGTAAAATGTTGATATTAATGGTGAACGGTTTTCCTGAAAATAAATAAATATACTGTATTATTGTACATTATATTTTAATCTGAGGAGAAATATTTCGGAGAAAGTATAATGGAAAATAATAAGGTTACCTAGTAAGTGTACTTACTTGGTTTGTAGTAATTTCGAACTTCGCAATTTTTTAGTGCCATATGAGCGATGATGAGGGTTGGCAGGGTATGATAAGGCAAGAGGTTGCTTCACCGGTGTGATGTACGTAGTTCCATAAGTTACCACCAGGAGCATGCTTTACTCTCAGCCAGTGTGGCATGCGGGCTATATGTAACGCACGTAGTTGCCGCATATGGCGCTGTACTTTTACGTTTCCGCGGAGTTGCCAATCTGTAAGATTTTTAATCTGTGATTTGTGGCTGTCCAAGTCCATCCGGCATTGGCAGCGGGACACACAAGAGAGAGAAAATGATTATAGGCTCAAGTTGTATGTTTAACTACGGGAGTGGGGGGTACCCGACATCCACAGTTGAGTCCATGTATCATCACAGACACCATAGGCTATGTCCACACTTGTGCGCTTTCATCTTCAACTTCGCTTTCAACTTTCAATTCCGCTTTTCAACACCGAATAGTCTAGCGCATGCCGTAGATTGAATGCGTTGGACGCATGCCTTCAACTGTCTACACCTGTGCGTCAAATAGTTGTCAATTTGTCACCAGTGTCGACGTGAAGTTGCAATGGACGTAACTGATGCTGCTATGTTAGCGGGTATAAGTGCTGCTATGTTAGCGGGTATAAGTGCTGCTATGTTAGTGCTGAAAAAAGTGAAAAAAAAAAAAGACGCGAAAAATACCGGCGATCGATATGGGTGAAAGATTATTTTAAAACGCTGAATTTTGGAATAATGAAGGAATTGGAATTAAATGAAAACGTTATTTTTAAGAACTTTACGCGAATGTCTAGAACAAACTATGTGACCTATAATCCTCAATAAAGGCCAATGTTTGTTCTGACGACATGGTGAGCAAAAAACACAGGCTCAATAATTACAAAAACAAAACGAAACCTTCCCGAAAAACTACGAAGTTGCACGGAATGTTGAACAAAAATCCACTACTGGTGGAAGCACGTGCGCTACTGCGTGCGTCACTGAAAACGACGCCGTTCAACTGATTTGAGGCATGTCTTTGCGCATGCATCACGTGCGCTAGACGCATGCGCTGCGGTGCATGCGTCTAGCGCACGTAAAACGCACAAATGTGGACATAGCAATAGATTTCTATCATAGTTTTCTTCCACTGCAAAAGTTCTGACTCCTGGTGGTGGTGTATGGAACCCAGGGATTTGACGAGAAGTTGAAGGACTGTCTGCATGGTCAGGTACAGGAGTTTTAGTGGAGGAAACAGACGCCTTGCCGTAGGTTCTGGTGGGTGGTAGGACATGGAGGTCATGTTCAGGGGTTAAAATTGTGGGCAAGGAATTCAGAGAAGGGATATAATAGGCAGACTCCAAAGGTTGTGGGATGGAATGTGAAAATGAATCTGAGTTATGTGGAACTGCCACTTGGTTCAGGCGTACCCTTTCAGAAGTGCAGAAATCGCTCTCTGCAAAATGTTTGCTGCACAAATAATATTTGCACAGCATTCTTGCAGAGTCAATACTGCACGGCTGGCCGACTTTCTCTGCCCATACTTTGGCACTGGACTGAAAAAAGAAAAGTACATTATATTACAAATGTTTGCATTTTTTAATATTTTTAGTCAGGAAGTTTGGGTTCAGAATTTCATGCAAATGGGATACATTTACATTGCATTTTCGTAGTATTAATGACTTAAAAAATTACTATTATGAATGCACAGTGAGAATAATTTTTGCATATCTTAATAAATGATACAGATTTCTCTCTTGCTTCAAAATATAACTTGCATGAAGTTTCTAGCCATGTATGGATATTTTAATGCGAAACAAAATAATTTACTACACGTGACTGGTCTTCTTTACTGTAACGCCGTGTAACCGAGCAGAAGACTCACAGTCCACGGGTACTACAATTCATATTTCCATATTTCCTTTATTACACATACGTAGATGAGATCTGCTTAAGTTACGATATTGCATGTGACATACCGTATTGGATTCCTTGGAAATCTGAAGAATTGTATTCCATCTTTGAGTGTCGAATCGCACCCAAGTGCGTGGCACTTCTTCAGGTACGCATTTTACTGAAAGAAACAGAACACAACGCGATAGAGTACTTACATCTCAAAATTAAAGGGAGTATGCTAAGCTTTCATAACTTAAAATCTTACCGTTCCACAGACGAAAGAGAATAAATAACCAATTCAAATTATTCTTGCACCAATCTATTGGAGACACGAGCCGTTACAATCACAGGTCACAATGAAAGGTTGGCGCTTCTTTTGTGATTGGTCCAGAAGATCACGTGGCTTGGCGACCTCTACCTGCTTCGTGCGACATCCGTTATGAATAATACAAGGTATTGTAGCTGGCGTTCTTGACAAGTTTTCACTCGCCCACATTTAGATGTCGCGATTGCATGCTTCCCCTTCCCAATCCTAGTTTCACCCCGAATAGATAATCTGTGGCAGCAGTGGCTTTACAGACATGGCTTTCTCACAAGTGCAGCGTGGTTTTCGTTGTTGAACATTATCTTCAATTTCAGTCCTCTTTCAAATGCCAGGATGATTTTAGGAGTGCCTTCCCGAAGTCTCGAGTGTCAGATATGTCAACAGTATTTCGTTTAGTAGTCCGTTTTCGTGAAACGGGTATAGTGAGTGATCGAAAACTTTCTGGTCGCACTACAGTGTTAAATGACGTGATATTGGACAACATCCGACATTGTTTAGTGCAGTCTCGACGAAAATCTTGAATATATAATATAATATATTGAGATTTTTTATTTGTATTTTCTTTAGTTTGGGTTGTACGACTTTTCAATCATCCTGTACAAGACCACCCTCCTAACTCAATAATAGGCCTCGCTTGCTAGCCCTCTGCCCCAGTGTGTTATGATCTGCGAAGGAGGCAAGATGATGTCGCAAAGCGTCAGGCATGGAATACCACAGATTACTGAAGGTAAGTACACTAATCTATATTACTGAATCTTTTTTTAAATCTTAGTGTTACATGGAAGGAGTAATTAGAAGGACTTCATTCACCATCATCCAGATTTATGTTTCCCATCACTCTTACTGACAGCCACAGTAAACGAAATTCATCTGCTATGTTTCGTAGTCTAATGTGTCATCGTGTGTGATTTATAAAACGTGGAGCAGGACGGTATGTAGACTATGTATGTATGTGCATGTAGCTGTAAAATACGTTTTTCAGTTTTGTGTGTGGTTGTGTAAACATGGTATCGTAATTTGTCAGGAAAACATCCGTTGGAATAATGGCAAACAAAGGGATCAATATAGAGTTTGAAATGAAAAAGAATCAGGCGTACATCATATGTAGTTTTATTGTGTGTGATTTATAAAGCGTGAAACATGAAGACTTGTAGGCTGTGTATGTATGTGTATGTAGTTATAAAGTTTTCAGTTTGTGTGTGTGTGTGTGTGTGTGTAAATATAGTATCTTAATTTATCAGAATGTGTGGTTGAATAATTTGGAAAGAATAGGTTTGGTAAAATGTTTGAAATGGAAAAAGAATAAGTGTACATAACATGGAACTTAGTGATACAGTTCAACAAGTATATGTGGGATAGTTAAATATAGAAATATAAGCCACAAGTGGGTTCAGTGCATACAAAATATTGGTGGGAAAAACAGTTGGAAAGTGACTGGATGGATGGCTGAAAAGGAGATGCAAGGACAGCATTATTATGGGTCTTATGGGGATGGGTTGTGAGCATGCGAGGTTTGTCATGTTTGGCACTATTGAACCTTCGGTTTCTGGTGTTTCATGATGTAATTCAGGGTTTGCTTACATAATCGAGTTTATGATATACACACACAAATAATCCAGTACCCTTAATACATACCATGCCTCAACACTTAGTGTATTACACTGTGAACGTGTGTTAGGTAGGTAGAGGTGGACCGATGGAGTGGTCTCCACGCTGCTGTGACCAAATCCACTGGATTTTTGTTTGTGGGGATATGTAAAATCTCTGGTATATTCATCTTCAGTGTTAAATGTGGAGAGTCTCCATGAATGCAGTGATTGCATTGTTGTATGCCATGATGCAGTTCGCAGTGCACAGAGGATGTTTTGGGCGTATAGGGGAGTCGATACGAGGACACATTGAGGCCTGCATCCATGGCATAGGTGTGTACTTCAAACATTTTCTATGAAACACAAGCATGTGAAGCCTGCAAACTGCCTTGTAATACATATTTTGTGTGATGTGAACCAGTATGAAGTAGATGTTTTAGTGTAAACAAACATTTTTGATAAAGAATCACATCACCAAATGTTCCACCATGATGAGTAATGCTTCCACAGTGTTCTGATAGCTCAGCAAGGAAGCATTTCTGGGCACATGTTCATACCCAAGGTTTTCATCCTTTTGGTAAGAGGGACACAGTGTGTAATAATTACAGAGTGTCATTCAGTCATACTCAAAATGACAGGTTCACAGGAAATCGGATCTGAAACTCAATATACATATGTATAATGAGCCATAAATTTGTATCTCCAAATAATAAATTAGAGAAAAGTTTGTATATGTTTAAAATTTTGGCATTAGTCCATTCTTCATGGTTTTGGGGTTGTAAACACAGATTGGAGAGAAGGGTTAAAATTAACATCTTTCTTCTCAGTGGTGTTCCGTGGGAAAGATTTATAAATTTCTCATATTACAGCAAAATGCTTAAAATATGTATGAGGGAATTTTGTTTTTCTTTAAGATAAGTCAGATATAGGAAGGACATTTCATTCTTTGAAGTGGGTGTTTTGGGAAGTGGTTTTTGTGCGCATTCCTTGTCTCCCCCATTCAAGCCACACTCTCAGACCATCTTAGCCTACGACATTTCATTATTAGAAGAATGAAAATGAATTTCTTGTATAATAATTAGTACAATTTTAACTTTTCTGCGTTCTAGGTTGTGTGCTGCCATCTGTCAAGCACCAGACTTGCAGGGAATGTGCAGTGGCACTTCTTGCACAACTGGTCAGTAGGCATTCTCTTAGTTTCACTGCATAGAATTCAAGACATATCCTCACATAGGTAGTAGACAAAACTCAACAGAAAGTAGGCGTACTTCACAGAACAATTACTTGTGATGTAGGCAATTGCTCAGTGAGTCAGGAAGCTTTGTGCCTCTTGTGGAATGCAAAGTTTGTTAGTATTTTCACAAAACCCCCCTCATGGTTCATTTCCTGAACTAGATGAATGCAATGCAGTCCATATTTCAGTTATTCTTGCTTATTTCTGAATGTGTATGCCTTACTTGTAATGATTACTGGAAAAATATGCAAAATAAATAGCCACAGTCTCTTCCTTGGGGGTAAAGTATGAGGATTGTGAAGATGTGCACTCACCTCGATGATTAACTGCACAAACCATGTGAAGATTAACTGTTGTTACACATCAACACAGCTAGCATTGAGTTGCCATACAGTAAAGCATGCATACAGTAGAACTTGGTTTTTACAGAAAATGTTCTGTTTTCTGAGGATATGGACTGAAAAGTAATGTGGTATTGTCTGTAGTACCTAAACAGAAATTGGTTAACCTTGAAATGGAAAGGGAAAAAAATATTTGACATCAGATAGTCTGTTATAATCTTCCTTATTTTCTGTTTTTGTGCCTGCATTTTGTAGTTGTGTTGTTGCTTGACTTTGCTCATCTGAGAAAGTTTGATTCTGTCCTACACAGGAACAAATGTGCTCATTATTTTTAACTACTGACTTACATTTCGGAAAGTGGCACATATTTTGTATGATGAATGGAAATATACTCTGTCAGGTACATAGGTAGAGCTCCCCTTAAACCATGAAAACAAGAGAAAAAACATGAAATTGTTAATATGCCTGCCAGCTGTGTTAATGATGGGCTAAAAAATGGCTGTTTTGGGGAGCTACTCTATCCCAATTAGCAGGGTCAAATCCTACATTAAAAAGAAAACGACAGTTGTAAAATGGGGATGATGGTCAAAGTTTAGATGAATTGTTTTAATCCATGCGTCATAGCACCATAAAAGAAATTTGAAAACATGTACTGCTGTCTGCAACACATATGCCATGAGTGTGTTGCTTATATGTTTAATTAGCTGTGCTGACAGTATCTGGACTGTATAGCATGGATGCTAGGTGAATTATGAAAACAGGGCATTTGTGTAATAATAATTGACAGGAGGGGAACAACAGAGACTTGTCTGTCAGCCTGGGATTGAACCCTGACCTCCACAATTAGTAGCAAGCAACTTAGCCATCTGACTTCTGGTACAGCCATTTCTAATTTGAAAAATAAGTCACATGGGATGTGTAAAGTGCATCTTTTTATTCATAGCTATAAGTAGAATGTAGAAATAAATTCAAGCTTAATAAGCTCTGCACCACAAAAATATATGGCAGTGGAGGAATAGCTTCAGGTACTTAACAACCCCAGCACTGGTTGGAGGGGAAAGGTCAACTTCACACACAGGTTGCTCTATGACTAGGGAAATAATGCCTGTATTTCTCTAAAATTACTGGCCCTTCAGTTCCACATTTATTTGGTATCCAAGAAGATAAACCACAGAAACATGTCTCACCATCTCCCATCCCTTGATGCCAGGTGACTGTTCATTATTTTTAAGCAGTATAAACTATATGTCAATGATAACAGCGAGATTTGTTCAAATGTTGTGGCACTGCAATCAGATTGAAAGCTAAGTATAGTTCTTGTGCATTCACATTGTACTTATTTTGCATTAAAAATAAAAGAGGAGTTGGCATTCCTTTTTGAGATATAACGTGCATTAAGTGATAGCAGCAGTAACAGACTCACCTCATAAATTTGCAGGTGCCATGTTGATGTTATTGATAGTGAAAAGTGAAGTTGTACATATGTTTAAGTAAGCAACACCATGAAAATGTGTGGCAAATGGAGTAACGCCATGCTGTTTTATCCCTGGTGAAATAGACCTATGTGCTCATTGGGTAGAACACTAGGTGGTTTCCAAAGGTTGTTGTGGATGCAGTGGCAAATAGATAAATTTGTGTGTATGTCAAGAGTTAAACCAGTCATCCACCATGTAGCTAGTCAGTGCAGATTACTGACTGGGCTTTTCTGGTAGGGAGTGAAAACATACAGAGGTTTCAAGGGCGTGATGTTCTTTCAGTAAGTTCTCCAAAATCCTTTGCAATTCTTCTAAGATGTCACTGTACAGATATTACCTGACTTACACAGTAGTTACTTTCTGGAAGGTCTGGTACAAGTCATATTTTGCACAAGTTAAATTTGAGTATACATATTGTCATTTATGTTTGTATATACAAGGGAGTCCAGTTGAAATCCCATCTCCAACACACTGAACCAGATCAGCTGCAGCCTGACCTGCTGGCCATCTGTGTTATTGTCCAGCGGTATTCTTCCGCCATCTTTGTCTCATTGCACTTTCATTTTTACAAAGCAAAATTTGGCATACCTTTTAAGAAGTTGCCATTTCATTGTATTTTTTGCATTTTTAAAAATTGCATAAGTTTGAGAATGTCCATAATGTACCATCATGACAGCCCTCTAAAACTGAGTGAATTCCTCGGTGAGTTGAATGTCTGTAGCCTGAATATGAAAGGCTGTCTGCAACTAAATTACTTAACGACTTCAATAATGAAGCATGGATTGATTGACTGACTCTGTTGTTATTTACTGGCTCTGTTTGAGCTGCAGATTATAGAGCATTAATTGGTGTCAATGTATGCAGTGTTCCTATTTGTAATTAATGATGACTTAGTGCACTTTATCTTGGTGCTTATGGCCTGGGGCTCATCCATTAGGATCCCTGGTGGGATAATTATGTAACTCATTCCTGCACTGTCCCACCTGATTTATCATTCCTAAATTAGAATATAAGTTTTTCCCCTGCACATACCATGAAGGCAGCCTGGGGAGTGGTCCCTGGAGCTGCTCTTGATACTTGGAGATGAGAAACGTCTGTTGCCCCTGTCAGAAATCAAACCATGATTTCTTAGCTGTGTGGCCAGTAGACCATTTGGTCTACTGACTGTAATGTCCCATCTCCCCATCATCTATAACAATTCCTGTGGTAATTCATTATAACCTTCATAATGAACATCTGGTGTCTTGCAGTGGGCTTCATATTCAAGAAGTCCCGAGTTTCATTCTTGGATGCAAGTCCAGCTACATGAAAGTTATTTTGTGATATTCCTCTGTGATTCCAGGAGAATAATAGGCTGAGATATTTGCTCATCTGGGATGTTATGCAGTGTAGATTGGTAGTTATCGACATTTCGAGACAACGTATTGGTCCTATCTTCAAGGGTCAAGCAGTGCAAAAGAAGATGGGACTGATAGATTGTTGTGAAACGTTGGTAACTAACTACCAATCTACACTGCATAACATCCGAGTACAGCGAAGATCTCATTTATGCCATGGTGGAAGCCTGAAATCGCAGAATAATGGACTATTGCCCTAAATTGTTGCCAGGATGACATCTTCCTCATGTTGTTTAGTCTCTTCTTTTCATGATATGCCATAAATCTCAGCAATTCCAAAGCATGTAATTGATGGCAGATCAAAAGTAGCATTTGGTAAACAGAAGTAGACAAACTTGCTGGATGCTGTGTGATAAAAGCCATTATCCTAGACATTTTACATGTAGATTTTGATTGAGAATTTGTTTTCTGACATAGATGTGTCTGTTAACATTTCAGAAAGAACATGACTGTAAATTTGAGATACTGAAGAAGGATGAAGAAAACATGCAGCTTAAACAAATAGTGAAGGACCTGGAGGAGACACTCTCAAGAATGTAAGTCCTATTACAGAGCAAAGTATCACATACATGTTACTGTACAATATAGTCCTATGTCACATGTTACTGTGCAGTATAGTCCTATATCACATACATATTACTGTGTAGTATAGTCCTATATTTTTCCAAGTGAGCAGGTAGGATGTTGAGTAGGCAGGTGCATGTATTATTTCATGTTCAGAAGGTATGTTCAGTATCTCAAAGAATTATATTTTCTTACATGTGATAATAATTGGAGGAAACAAAATGGATATCCTGACAAATGCTTAGAGTTTGTGTTAGTATAAAGATTCTGCTTGAACAACCTTTATGCTGTTGTAGATGTGAAGGCAATATTCTGCCTTGCTCCAGCGTTTTCCCTGAAGGTGCCATAGCAGGGTTCACTTAGCTTTATTGTTCAAAACTTTGCTTTGGACAACTAAAGAGTAGGCAGTTGCAGTTTGTGCAAGCTGCTCAAAACTTTCCTGGCTGTTTGATGTGGAGAAGCAGCTCTGATTTATATTTCCCCACATTTAGTATGCCTTGGCATTCTTTTTGTTAGTAGATAAACACTAGAGTTCATGAAACCATATAGATGCAGAAACATGGAAACATTGTGTCATAGGATTACAGAAGTTTTGAAATTATAATACAGCCGTATTTAAAATGTGTTGGTCATTTGAGAGCTGCTGCGAAACAAGAGGCAAATTGTGTCACCATTTTTCCTTTTTTATAATTCAGTTACATATCATAGTTTAAAAATATAACACTTTTGACACCATACATAAGTTATAATTAGAGAGCTTGGTAAACAACTCTCTGACATGTACTGAATGAATCAATATGAACCAATTTAATGAAACTAAGATCACGTTTGACGTTATTTTTCAATGTATGTCTAGGTAAAGTGGTCTTTTTGTTCACAAAACTTATGTGTCTCTTATTTTCCCTATTTGCGCAGCCAAGAGGAAAATCTGCGTCTCGTTTGCGAGCTGAAGAAGTGCCAAGAACACCTCCAATCAAAAGATCGAGAATTGCAGCGCCAGGCCTCAGAACTACAGAAAAAGGTATGCTAGTAAGGAAAGTGGATCTGATATTTTGGAAGGACTTGCTAAGGTACTGTGCTAGGTACTTAAAGCAAACAGGGTTCTCAAGGGCAAGTCCATCAGTATTTCTATAAATTTCATACGATTTCATTGTATTATGCCACTGACACAGCCAGGAAGAATCTGGGGAATTTCTGAATGAGTTGAATGTCTGGAATGGAATTGGTTAGCTAAGGATTGATTGATTATGGTGTAATTCTTTGATTCTATTTGAAGTGCAGATTATAGAGCATCAAATGGTGGAATTGTGTGCAGTTTCTTTACTTTAAATTGGTGTGGTTTTGGTGCATGGTGTGTTACTGCTTAGAACCTCTGGTAGTTAATTAATAAGAAGCTTATTGAGCTAATAAAATTTCTGAATTCTGCACTGCCCCACTTAATTCATCACATGTACATTAGAGTGAAAGGTTTGTTATGCGAACCATGAAGGCAGTTGCCAGAGTGAAGGTTTATCTCCACTTATTCTAAAGCCTGGCACTGGACGGGGGCAAGTGGTCTGCTTCATGCACCAGCCGCTTTACCTCCGGTGCAGGTGTCCCCTTTCACCCATTGAACAAAAGGCTGAGTGGGCCCCAAAGCCAGTCTGAATGCTTTGGAAAAGAGAAAATCTGTTTCCCTTCCCATAAATTGAATGATTCGCTGGCTGTACGGCCAGTAGACCAGTCGCTATGCTCGGTATGATGTCACAGCTGCGCATGTTCCCTAACCATTCCAGCAGTAACTTGTTACAAGTAATGATGAACTTCTTGTAGCTGTACTGGACTTTGATAAAGTCCCTGATTCCTTTCTCAGATGTAAGTGCAACTGGACCAGGGAAATGATAAAATATTGCTTGAAAGTGAGGCATCTCTGTTTCTGTCCCATGTCTTCCTATTATGTCTTTTGTACCGCTACGCTGTGTAATGTATGTGATTTTCCAAGCATCATTAAATGAATTAAGGAAGATCACAGAAATGAATCAATTAAACAGAAACACACAAACTTGCTGGAGGCTGTGTAGTAAAATCTGTGTCATTGACTTGATGCATGTAGATTTTGTTTAATATTATTTTCTGACCCGCGACTGCCATAATTTCAGAGAAGGGAATACCACCAAGACAGGCGAGATGCAGAAGAGAAGATCCGTCACCTTAAAGAAACTGTGAAGAGCTTGGAGGACTCACATATAAATATGTAAGTTACTTGTTTGAGACAAAACTTTAATTTGCATGCTGCTTTGGAATATGGGCCTGCAGTTAAAACCTGATGTGGCACCACTGTTTGGTTGCCAGTTGTAGTGGCATATCAAGGGTGGTGATGAATCAAAATGCTGTAATATATGGAAATTATGTTAACATTCATGGGTGCTGTGTTGGGATTTCACTGTATATTGCTTTGAATGAGTGGGTAGGGAGGTGGTTAAGCAGGTGTGTGTTCACAAATTGTATTCATTGTGTCAGGGAATTGTATTGTCTTAACCACCTTAATAACCAGAGAGTACACAAATGAAAATTATGACACAGACACTTAGAATGAATTATATAATAATAATAATAACCATGGCTCGACATTCCTATATCGGCTTGGGCCTCCTCTTTCCGAGGTTACAAGGTCTTTTTTGTGCATTTGCAGCAGTGAGGGACCGGATGACTGGCTGCGCTTTTCAACTTGATCCTGCTGTGACTGCCAGAGCCATCTGGCAGTCAGTCAGGAGACGTGGGTGAGAAATGGCCTCTTAATTTTGCTTACAAGCACTACTAGTTCTATTCATGCCGTAAGGTTCTTTTACATGCCGTAAATCTACGACATGGGACTGGCGGTTGTACTTCCCCTCCGAAGGAAGTGGTGCTCCGGGTTTTTATCACCCTTAAAAATCCATCAACCTCGGTCGGGATCGAACCCGCGAACCTTGGATCCAGTGGCGAGCACGCTAACCACTAGTCCACCGAGGTCGACTTAGAATGATTTAGTGTTAGTAAAAGAATACCACATGAACACCTTCTTTATGAGATAGATATCAAGATGAATATATTGCTTTGGCCCACCAATGAATGACCTTGGTATGTTCAGAAAATTTGCTTTTCAAAACTGAGGAAGATGAAGTTGAATTTTTCCAACAGTATGTTGAAACCCTGTCTCCACACCAGCCCTTTGAACCCTTGTTCATTCACCTCTGAATGAAAAGTTGGCAGGTGGTTGGATCAGCGACAGTCACTCTAATTCATATGCCAAGCTCTGTTGGATAAGTAACACATGCAATTCACGAAGCTGTTGGAAATGTGGACACATTAATACATGGGATTACATTAGCTAATGAAACCATAACACCATAAATGCTTTAATATGTTTCTCATGTTGATAGCTGATGCAATAAGAAATGCACGTGAGGATCTTTACTCATGTCACTTGCATTAACATTGTTTGCTCTTATTTGGTTCAGTTGCTTGTGATTGTTTAAGAAATGTAACTCTTGACACACCACACCGCATCGTCATTACAGAACTATCAAGCCAGACAGACAGCCAGCATGACGTGTCTGAATCAGAGTGAATGACTTAAAATAGACAAAGATTTATTTTATATTACTGTGCAATGTAAGTCTAGGTAAAGCAGTCTTTTCTATCCAGAAATGTTGCACGTGTTTCTCATTTTCGCAATGCTTACAGGGTAGACATGGCAGTGAACAGAGAGCTGCAGCTCCAGGACAGTCAACAGGCGATTGCATCGAAAGACAGAGAAATCTGCACACTCCAGTTTGAACTGTCAAAGCTACAGGAACAGGTAGGCACAGTGACAGGAATATTTTTGTGTTTGAAGGACTTGGAAATGTGTTCTGTTAGACAGTTAAAATGTATGAAGCATCTTAGATTGCATGTTTTTGTTTTTAACTTTCAGTATGTCTACCAAAAGTTCCGTAATTCTAATAAGATTTCGGTGTAGTATGCCATCACAGCCCAGTAGAACTGTCCGAATATCTGAAAACGTTGAATGGCCATAGCTTGCTTAAGACAAGAGTTTCTGAAATGGAATTAGTGAAAGATTGGTTGAGTGATTGAGTGTGGTGTAATTCTGTGATTCTGTTTGAAGTGCAGATTTTAGAGCATCAAATGTGTGCTGCTTCTTTATATCAAATTAACGTAGTCTTGGAGCATGTTACCTACTGCTAGAACCTCTGGTAGTTATTTAGTAAGAAGTTTGCTGAGATAATTAATTACTGATTTCTGCACAGCCCTACCTAATGCATCACACATTCCTTAGAGTGAGTTTTCCTATGCTTGCCATTAAGGGATTTGCTAGAGTGGAGATTTGTCTTCATTTATTCTTAAGCTTGACATTGAATGGGGGCAAGTGGTCTGCTTCATGCCCCAGCTGTTTTATCTCCAGTGCAAGTGCCCCATTTTACACATTGAACAAAAGGCTGGGTAGGCCCCAAAGCCAGTCTAGAGGCTTTGGAGAAGAGAAAATATGTTCCCCCTCCGATACATAAGTGGAATGATTCCTCAGTTATGCGGCCAGTAGGCCAGTCACTGTGCTCAGTATGATGTCACAGCTGTCTATGTTCCATAACCATTCCAGCAGTAATTTGTTACAACTAATGATGAACTTCTTGTAGCTGTACTGGACTTTGATAAAGTCCTTGATTCTGTTCTCAGACTTAAGCCCAGTTAGAGGGACTTTACTTTGTGGTTTTTCTCTGTGCCCAGGAAAATGATGGAATATTGCCTGAAACTGGTGCATGGCTGGTTCTGTCCATGTCTTCCTATTATGTCTTGTGCACTGACACACTGTGTAATGTTTGCAATGACAAATGAATTAAGGAAGGTCACAGAATGGAATCTGTTAAACAGAAACACACAAATTTGCTGGGTTCTCTGTAAAAAAAATCTGTCATTGACTATATACACATCGGTTTTATTTGAAAGGTTTTGTGACTTATGTGTGTGACTGCCTTATTTTCAGAGAGCAGTGAAGAATTTGATGTTTTTAACGGAACCTGGAGGGAGTAGACACTTGCAACACCAAGTGAGGGAGATAGAGGTTTCAATTTCAAGAAAGTAAGTTAAATACATGAGACAAAACTTTGTGGATGGCTTTTTTTATATATGAAGCCTGTATCATTTTGAGTGAGCAGATGGAAAACACCATAAATGCTTTAATATGTTTCTCAGGTTGATAGCTGATGCAATGAGAAATGCACATGAGGATCTTTACTCATGGTACTTGCGTTAACATTGCTTGCTCTTATTTGGTTCAGTTGCTTGTGATTGTTTAAGAAGTGTAACTCTTGACACTCCACACGTCATCATCATTACAGAATTGTCAAGGCAACCAGACAGACTGCCAGCATGAAGTGTCTGAATCAGGGTGGATGACTTAAAGTAGACAAAGATACAATTTGATGTTACTGTGCAATATACGTCTAGTTATAGCAGTGTTTTTCATCCAGAAATGTTGCATGTTTTTCTCATTTTCCCAATGCTTACAGGGTAAAGGACAAAGGCAATGGACAGGGAGCTGGAGCTCGAGGAGCGTCAGCGGGAGAAGTAATCAAAAGATAAAAAAATTCAGAGACTGCAGCTGGAAGTGTCAAACTGAGGACCGACGGTCAGCGGTGGATTGACCAGAGATATGGCCCACAAGTCGACGCAGCATTGGCACGGGGCAACGGTGTTGGGTAGGAGCCGCCACTGCAAGGAGACAAGTTCCTGAACGGCCGAGGCTTCGACGGGGACCGTGTCACACTACAGTGTTCCGGCGACGTCTAGGGAGACAAGGGGCCACGGAAAAGCCGCGCAATCGGAGTAACAGAGAGAGCCGAGGTTTGCGTATCAGCATAAAGGAGAACACCAACAAAGGTGAGTCCTTGCTCAATCCTCCAAGTCTATTGAACTTACTAGTTCAAACCACCAGGCTGCAGAAACCCGCAGATTTCGCGATATGGATGGGGAGTATATAAGTGTAGGAAAGGCGCTGAAACTGATCTCACCTTTCAAGGGTAATAAAAGTGAGGTGCGAGCCTTCAATGGGAATGTACACACGGCATTCTCAGTGATCAATCCAAGCCAGGAGGATATATTGTTTAAGTTTGTTCTGAAGTGAATCAGTGGAGAACCTTGCACGGCGATTAGTCATAGCCAGTTAATAATGATATGGGTCTATAATTTGAGATTTGTGATTTTTCACCTTTATTAAAACAGGGTGTAATGATGGCATACTTTAGGCGCTCCGGGTAGATACCACACGACAATGATTTGTTATAGATGTACGTGAGAGGTTTAGAAATATGGCTACCACATAATTTTAATATTTTATTAGATAAATCATCATAACCACATGAATTCTTATTTTTTAATGAAGTAATTGCGCTTATAACTTCTTCCTCAGTTACTGGAATATTAATGATTTGAGGGAACTCGCGAAGAAACGATTCCCTAAGTGAAAATATTGCCGATTCAGTTTTTGGTTGCTGTGTGATTAATTCATCTACTGAGCTGATAAAATAGTTATTAAAAGTCTTAGCTGCCTGACTCACATTGATAGTTTTATTACCAAGTTTGAATTCAGTCTGAGTAATCTTCTTATTAGGTGTTAAACCCATTTCTTTATTAATGATGTTCCAGGTCGCATTAGTTTTATTAGTAGATGAAGTTAACAATTCATTGTAATACATTGCTTTTGCTTTTCTAATAACTTTCCTTAACAAGTTGCAATATTGATTATAATGAAGAATTAAAGAATTAAAAATTTTACCTTTGATAGTTAATAATAAAAATTATTTTATCACTAATTCAGAAAATCACAGTATACATACCAGAAGTAGTAATAACTTTCATTTACCCCAGGCTAACCTGGCTATTTATCAAAAAGGTGTTTACTGTTCAGGTGTTAAAGTCTTCAATGACCTTCCACAAGACATTGAAAACATCTCTGACAATCCTGAGAGATTTAAAAGAGTTTTAAAGAATTTTTTAACAACACAGTCTTATTATACATTGGAAGAATACTATACCAGACGATAGGATTTTGACTTTAAAAATAAATCTAACAACTTTAGATTTTGTATTTTTAGACTTAAAATTTGGTTTAGCTTTCAACTGCTTTTCTCTTCATTTGGTTATGTGTTGACTACATTGTCTGCAATGTGTGGATGGTTACATCTTGCACTTGTGACTGTTACCTTCTTGCTTTTTGTTTTTACCATTGTCTCTTATCATGGAAATTATGTAGTGCATGTTGATGTATTTCATGCAACTTAGAGTGATATGATTATACATTGTACTTAGACTATATGTATTTGACATATTCTATATCCTGTGGGTTGTCTAAACCCGGTGAGGATCTAACGAATGAAAAATAAATGAAATGAAATGTGCTTTAATTTTTGAACAATTAGTTATTTTACTCATAATGTAGAGAAACATTTTGTGCTTCTTACATGATGTTTTAATCCCTGTTGTGATCCATTCATTATTAGTTATATTACGAGTTACATATTGAATAGGAAAACATGAATCAAAAGCAATTAAGAAAGTGTTAAAGAATAAATTAAAACTTTGATTAACATCAGTCTGGTTAAGAATGTTATCCCAGGATTCAATTTTGAGTGACTCAATGAATGTTGACACACCAGACTTTGTTATTAGTCTCTTTTTAACAAGCCTACTGATACCTGATTGGCATTTGAAAATATTATTTATACAAAGATATTGAGCTTCATGATCAGAAAGCCCATTAATCAAAGGAAATATTTGGAATGAATTTAATCTGCTGAAATCAATTAAAATATTATCAATAGCTGTGCCAGAGTCTTTAATCGTTCTGGTAGGAAAGTCCACTACATGAAACAAATTGTAAGATTGCAATAGGAAGATTAGCTGCTGTGCAGAACTAGAATCAATTAAAAAATTTACATTGAAGTCACCGCAAATAACAAATTCAAATTTTGGTTTATATAAATATTTTAAGATTAGATCAAGTTGTTCAACAAATTCACCAAAATGTCCACTAGGAGATCTGTATATGCATAATCATATTTTAGAATGATTACTAACTTTGATTTGGGCTGCACAAACTTCAATTACTTTTTCAATACAATACTGTCTTAAGTCAATTACAGTACTTTCCAAGTTTATCTTAATATACATGCATACACCACCTCCAGTATGAGATTGACGTGCAAATTTAGAAGGTAAGTAGTAGTTATTAGGTTTCATCATTATAAAATTATGTTCTTTTAAGTAATGCTCTGTTAAGCAAATAATATGAGGACTAAGATCACAACTATGTAACATACAAATTAATTCATCCATTTTATGTTTTAGGCCTCTAATGTTCTTATGAAATATGCACAAAGAATTACTTGTATTCTGTTTTGTTTTCAAACTTAACATCTGTCTTAAGCCCATAAAAATCTTCATTTCTAATTGTTGATTTTTTCTTTCTGAGAAGACGATTCAATACTGGTGAACACACAGCTTCACTGCTTATACTTTGATTCAATATTCATGAACACACAGCCTCACTACTTAAACTTTGATTCAATATTGGTGAACACACAGCTTCACTACTTAAACTTTGAGGAATAATATGTGTAGAGTGAGGAACCTTCCAGTCTTTAATGGTATCCTGTTCTCTCAGAGATGAACAGCTCTCCGTCCTGTTGGCAAAGCATTTATCCACATTCAACACAAACTTCTTATCACTCTTAGCGCTCTTCCATGGCAGAGAGATAGCAGGCTTTCTGTGAGAGGTTGTAGACAAAGTTTTAATAATCTTGGCCAAGACATTAGTGATCCAATTTTTCCCTAGTGTATTCATGTGAAATCCATGTGTAGTATAAGAGTCTCGGTTGTTACTCATACTGCAAATTTGTATATGTTCATGTACCTTCATTATTTGCGTAACTTACTATTGAATGAAACAACTTCCTTATTAACACATGAAAAATACTGGAGATCAAAACGATGAGGAACACACAATATAATCACATTAGTGTTTTTTGTATGATTTGCAAATTGTTACAGTTGCCGTAGTCCAGTATTAGTCTCATTCTTCGCCACATCCCTTGTTCCACCACAAACAATCACTACGTATTTTTTCGTTAACTTCTCAGGCTTTAGATTAATTGAGGATGTGATGGCACTTAAGGTTGCATTTGGCTTCATTATCCCTACTACACTCCACGAATTACCAAGTAGATTTGCCACTTTTTCTGAGCATCCCCACACATGGCTGTCTCCCAGGAGTATGATTTTACATTTGTTCATGCTCATTGGTGCTCAATGATTGAGAAGGTTTGGATTTATTGTAATGATAACTTTGCTGATACATTTGTGTTTGAAGGTTAACTAAGGTCGGAATATGAGACGATTGTGATTTCTGTTTCTTTATTCCATTAGTACCGACATATTTAGTTGCCAGATTGTCCCTTATGTTTTGTACCTGACTTTCGAGCATATCCAACTGATCTACCAAATGAAAGCACGGTAAGCATATCCCCATTTAGATTTATGGAAGGTAAAAATAAATAATAATAATAATAATAAAAAATTGACATTTCAGTATTCGTAGATATCCATATATCATATAGAAGTTTTTAACTTTTCCCTCACAAGAGTTTCACTCTGAGTGGTCCGAGAAGTGATCAGTTTCATATCAACATAATTAGCAAGCAAGTCTATCCCACAAAGTAAACAGTAATGATTCACTACAATAGCCTCTTCCATGATCTTTGCGGAACTTTGTATAAATATTAAAGAACTGATTTTTCCGATGATTTGGTAGGTTAGGTTGAATCTGCCTCTAGTAAATTTACCGTCACTTTGGCTTATGCTGCACCTCGAATTTATTCGGCTATAGCACTGTATGAATTATAAACAACTGCTGGTTACAAAATTTCCAATTACTGACACACTGAAACCTTCATATGTACATTTCCTTCTCCTCGTAATCTACACTTCCACCGCCATGTCCGCCATGTTCCTCTAGCAGAGTGGTTGTGAGCATCTCAGAAAGGACTGTTTGACAGAAGTTTAAAAACTTACAAATATGATTATGTTTGATAACAAATACAGAGCAGCTTACATTAGTTGATCTAGATTCAGATGCTGCATCCTAGCAATATCAGTGCTGCAAGCTTGACCAAAGACAACTTATGCTCTAATATTCACAAAATTTGTAGTAAGTTAGATATATAGGCACACTTCCAGGACATAGAACATAATTTGGTAGAAACTACATCATTAGTTCTACTGAAAGCAAAAGTTAAAAATGTGATGACTTTCTCTTTCTGTGGTACACTGTGTCTAGAGCATCACAGTACAACATCCAGCAGTAATCTGCCATCATAGAGTCATTCCAGAAACCCTGATAGCGGTGTTCCATTGATTTAGTTTCTTGATGAAAGCATTCACCTTGCTCGTCACTGACTTCACTAAGGTTTTCTGGAAAGAAATCTAAATGTGAATGCAAAAAGTGAACTTTTAAGTGACATGCGACATCCCATTTCCTTATACGCATTCAGAAGTTTCTGCATACCATTACTGAAATCAGGAGATTTCTTTCTACCTAAGAAGTTTGCACAGACCCACATAAAGCTTTCCCAAGCTACTCGTTCTGTGTCAGTCAGAGTTTCTACAAAGGCTTCATCTTGCAGGATTTCTCAGACTTGAGGTCCCACGAAGATGCCTTCTTTCAGTTTTGCAGTGCTCATGTTGGGAAATTTTTTACTCAGGTAATGGAATCCTTTTGAATTGTCTTAGCCATGGCTTTCACTAAGCACTTAATCAACCCAAGTTTCATGTGGAGAGGAGGAAGGAATATCTTCATGGGATTAACGAGAGGAATGTGTTGGACACTATCTTTTCCTGGCTCATAAGTCTTCCTTGGTTCCCAGTCACGCTTGATGTAATGTTCGGCTGTAGAGTGACCACCCCAAATGCATAAGCAGCAGCAGAACTTTGTAAAGCCTCCTTGCATACCCATCAACATACCAGTCACCTTCAGATCTCCACAGATGTTCCATTGGTGAACATTATACTGAATTGCCTCTAGCAGTATTTTCATTTTATCATAAGTTTCTTTTAGGTGTACACAGTGAGCAATCGCAATGGAAGGTTTGGAATTTCCGCTATGGAGGACAGCTTTAAGACTTCGCTGCGAAAAGTCAATGAAAAGCCGTCAATCTGATGGGTAGTATTCTTGTTTCAGTTCCTTACAGAAGCCACTGATGTCATGGCAGAAGTCCAAGGGACCATCTACCCTAAAACATGTTTTCAAAACATTATTCCATATTTGGTAGTGGCAAACTCTGTAAAAGATTTCTTTCCTTCAGTCTAGAAGCAAGAAGTTCTGCTTTGTCTTTTGACAGAGAAAGATCTAGAATGAGATCACTTAATTCCTGCTGATTAAATCATTTGGTTTTGAAGTCCTCTCCTATGGGACGTATTGATCATCTGAAGAGTGATGAATGGCTTCAAGTGAAGACCCATCTTCACAGTCCATTTGTTCTAAAAATGCCAGTCCATTCTCTGGAGGCTCTGGACCTGTTAAATTGTCATCATGAGTGATTGGCCTCATTGCAGAGTTTAGGTTTGAGTACAAAATTTTATGCTTATTCTTTGCTGAGAAACCAGTAGTAATGACACAATAAAAATAGCAGTCACCAACATGATTCTTTGGCTCCTGCCATATCATTGGAATTGCGAAGGACATTGCCGCATTCCTTTCATTCATCCAGTCACTTAATCCATTTGAACATGATGTACATATAACATGAGGTGCCCAGTCCTTATCTTGATCTCCTAATGGACAGCCAATATGTCGCTGAGCTTTCGTTGTGAAGGAACCACGTACGTAGCAGAATGTGTTGGAATAATTAATACAATTTTGAGGCATGATGTTTTTTTTCTTATCATTTAACCTGAAACGATAGGCTAACATCATACTTCGTTTAATAAAGAAAATCAAGCATGGAAATGAGATGTAGTTACATGTAGCAAGCGTAGATACATTAACCAAAAGCAGTAGGTATAATCTTGCCATTCATAGAACAAGATTTATTGAAATTTTTAAGATCAGCACCAATCATAACTGTATGTTGGTTAATGTAGCATTTCTAATAAAGAACGAGAATTTTCTCTTTAATAGCGAGCTTTTTCTAATTAAATGCTTAGCATTTTGTAATAAATCAGTGAGCATTTTCTATTACATTACAAGAATTTTCTAATAAATCAGCGAGCATTTTCTAGTAAATCCGCAAGCATTTTCTGCCTAATCTACGATCAATTATAAAAAATCATGAGAATTTTCCAGTGCTTTAAAATTAAACAAGGACCTGAAGACTGGTCAAGAATGCTCACTGATTTATGAGAAGCCGCACCATCATGACACTTGCATTTATATAACAAGATGAGTCATCTGTAGCACGTTCTGGAATGTTCCTGAGAAAACAAGGACAGTGCAAGAGGGTCTTTCCTAATAAGCATCACAACCTGTGATGCATTCAGATCTGTTTATAAAATTGTTAATTATATTTTTCATGAATATTTTGAGAAGAATAAACATAATTAACATGATTATATTATGTAAATAAATTAAAGTTTTCAATCCAATTTTCATATGAAAATAGCCATACCCCCCTCCTCATCTCAAAAATATACGTGCTGTAGAAAAACTAAATACAGATCAGAATCAGTGACTCAAACTTTGTCTAATTTACATGTTACTTTGCTTGATGAATTTGCCTTGTAGACGAGTGTTGTGGAACATGTTCACAGCAATGTGATCGTTTACCTACTTTTGCAGGGTTTAGCCAATAAAAAATCCGAATGACCAAATCGGGAATCGCATCCGCGACCTTGCGGCTTGTAGCGCAGTGCCTCACCCAACCGCGTGCTCGGAACGTTACATGAGCAATCCTTAAATTATGTAGCAGAGTTTCAGAACGGCAGAAAGAATAAAAAGGACTTACGTATAATGAAACTGAGGGCAAATTGAATGTAGTAAAAGCATGCTATCATGTAGTTAACAAGTCTTCATTTTTCCATCCCCCCACCCCACACACACACACACAAATTAAAAATAAAAAACTACAATTTTGTGTTTGGTTTTAATGGCTGTCAAATGTGTCATCTCACTGTGAGGGAAAAACACAAGTGTTTAGGAACAAGCTGCTGTCGAAGATACATACATGGGCTTACATATTGCAAACTAACAAACACAAGAAACATACAAAGAAGAGCTTCACGCTTTGATTTAGCATCTAATATTGCCACGGTCTGTCATCATGAAGACTGTAATGGGCAGGGCTTTTAGCACATACATGGGATACCATTTGTAAGACAGGTAGGACAGCTCAGTTGGTATAGTGACTACACTACAGACTGCATGAACTGGGGTTAAAATCCCAGCAGGATTAGGAGATTTTGTCTTCTTCAAAATGTCGAAGGCTATCTCTGCAGACCGCCAGCCTCCTAACCAATAGGTACCATGGTTCTCTCATGGGGATAAAGCGGCCAAAGCGTGTTGCTGACCGCTAACCACCCTCAAGTGCTTAGGTTAAGTGGAGCTATACTGCTACTCCTTACATGCCTTCATAGTGTGGACAGGGACTTTAACTTTACCTTTACCACTTGTAAGATGTAAGTTGAAATAGTTAAGAACAGGGGCTGGTGTAGGGGTGAGCATGGTGTTGAAGCTCCATTTGCCGGAGAACACAGTGTGCTTCCATTAGAAAGACCAATCAGTGGGTGTTGTATGAGGAAATGATTTCTGTTTATTGTGAGAACTGTATGACTATCAGGGCACAATACAGAGTTTATAGTGTTAAACCTGGCGACATACAAGCATATGCTAACAATTACTTGTGGGATACTGGCCGGATTTCTATTGCTAGAAAGGATAACACAGCATCCTCATATAGTCAGTCAATATATTCTTCAATCAAAGTGTGTTGGTACAACGAGTGTGTGTAAGTGCTCTCCTTTCTCAGTGAGTCGGGAAGTGGAGAGGTTGCTGCTGGAAGTGGAGAGCGGCAAGATGTACCGTGCTCTCCTTCCATGTTGTGTCGTCCTCTCCTTCCACAGTGAGTCGGGAAGTGGAGAGGTGGCTGCTGGAAGTGGAAAGCGGCAAATGTACCGTGCTTTCCTTCCATGTTGTGTCGGGACGGCGGTGTGCCGATGATGTCCCGAGAGTTGGCTCGCTGTTGCCGTGCGTAGGCTACACGTCAGTACAGCGAGTGATGAGTGATGGCAGCTGGTTTCAAGTAGAGGAGTCGGCCACGAAGTGGGCGAGTTGGGCGCATAGTGGCGCGGTCCCACCGGCCGGGTCTGCCGCTTGGTGTGTGACTCCTTTATGTGATGAGTGAGCTTGTGAGTGCTGGTTGTCCAACCAACCACCAACCAAAGTGCTAACTAAGGGCGGAGACTTGCGCGGAGCGCAAGTCGACGTCCCTTGATCTGTTTAGCCATTCCTGCGTTTTACCGCATTGCTGGACACGATAACAGACTTTTTATTCTGAACTGGGGATTTGCTTACGCTAACAAATTTAAGGTCTCGATTAAGTCGGGACCTAGCACACCAAAGGCTACAGATCTAAGAGCGTGTAGTTTTTCTAAGTGGGGGGGGGGATGCTTTGGTTGGATGGCTCCCTGGGGTTTGAACCCAGAGTGGCATTTTCACAAATAATTTCGCGAAGGATCTAAAACCTGCACACGGATAATTTAGTCCTACAGGGGGGGGAGGGGGGATGCGGGCCGTGCCCCGACTTGTTTGTTATACCCTGGCATTTATCTTACAACTGAGGAAAACCACAGAAAACCTCAGTCAGGGTATTCGAGACGCGCCTAATTTTAGGTGCAGTGTCGGTTGGCCACTAAGGGCCTCGACATATTTACTGACCTGTCCCCGTAGCTTGCGCTAGGCGGCTTGGGTCAACCTTGAGTCGAAGCTCTCGGTTAGGACTCTGATGTGATCAGCAAAGAGAGGAACTCCCAAATCCTCGTGAATTTGCACGTTACTCATGTACCAAGGTGTACCAGTAGCAATACGAAGACACTTGGATTGAATAACCTGCAGCTTTCTGAGGTGGGTACAGGCCGCAGACCTCCAAATGGGCAACGCATATTCCATCATGGGCCGTATGAGCTGCTTATACAGCAGAACTCTGTTCCTGATGGACAAACCGCTTCTCTTGTGAAGGAGAGAGCTAAGCAGACCCAGTCGTTGGGCAGCTTTCTTCTTGACCTGGACGATGTGAGGCGACCATGTCATCCGTGTATCAAGGATCACTCCCAGATAACGGGCTGTGTCTACCCACTGGATTGGCTCTCCTAGGAGCTGCACCGGTCGAGGCTTGGAGGACCTCCACCCTGCCTTCGCAAAAGGCATAGCATTGCTCTTCGAGACATTGATGGCGATCCTCCACGCCTTCAACCACCTCTCTAGATCACTGAGGTATGCTTCTAGGTAGCTAACAAGCAGAGCCGGGCTGCGGGACGTGGCAATGATTGCCGTGTCATCCGCGTACAATGCCAGCTCGAAGTGGCGGGAAGGGACGGGCATGTCATTGACATACAGACTGAACAAGACAGGAGAGATTAGTCCCCCCTGTGCTACGCCAGCCCGCATGCCACGACGGGTGGATATGGCCGTTTGGAAGGACGCTTCGAACGTCCTGTTGTAAAGGTAGGAAGATATGGTTTTGACCAGATAGGAGGGGAAGTAAAGTTCCGTTAGCTTGAAGAGGAGGCCGTCGACCCAAACAGTGTCGAAGGCCTTAGCCACGTCGAGAAAGACTGCGCCTGTTAGCCGCTTCTCGCCAAAGTTTCTGGTCACCCTTTCGACAAGGCGGGCTAGCTGGAGAGAGGTGCTATGTTTGGTCTGAATCCAAAATGCTCATCTCGCAGAAGCCCGCGCCCGCTTACTTCACTTAAGATCCTACTAAGTAGGATCTTTTCAAACAACTTGCCAATGGTGTCCAGAAGACTTATGGGACGATAGGAAGAGGGTAGCGCTGGGTCCTTCCCAGGTTTCAGTATGGAGACAATGCGGGCATGCTTCCATACTGATGGGAAGTACTGCGCTAGGAGAGCTGCGTTGAATATGGCAGCGAGGAGGGAGACAGCTCGCTGCGGAAGGTGCTTCAGTGCCCTGTTCGGAATACCGTTTGGGCCCGGAGCCTTGCTGGCCTTGAGACCCCGGATGGCATCCTGTACCTCCGCGGGGTTGGTTAACTTGGGCTCGCTTACAGGTGCATAAGAGTATGCTTGCAGCGCCTCGCCAACCATCTCAATAACTGCCGGATCCGACGAGTCGTTTACCGGCTGAAACTCAGCCTCAAGACTGTCCGCCAGGGCTTCGGCTTTCTCAGAGTCTGAGAGAGCAAGCCCGCCCTACGTGACCAGGGGTGGAGAGGGAGTGGGCACTCTCATCACCCGCTTTGTCATCTTCCACAGCGATTGGTCCTCGGGATCTAGGCTCTCCAGTGTGGTACCCCACTGTTCATTCCGCCACTCGTTAAGCTCTTGTGTCACCGACCGCTGAAGGCTGTTGACCTCAGCTTTTAGAGCAGGGTCCCTAGTGATTTGCCACTGTCTCAACCGGTTTTTCAGGCGTATTTCATCCTGAATACTTGCCGGTTTTGGGGGCCGTGGGTCGTCACGAGGGCGTCTGCTGGGGCTGACGCTGCTAGTGCCTCAGTGATAGCGCTGGACACCTCCTCCACACACGTGTCGATTTCCACCCCGCTACGGAGTTTCGGGGTGGACGGAAGGCTGTCCTCCACGCAGGCCTGGAGTTTGACCCAATCGGTCCTTCTGAAGTCCGGGCGGTCCGGGAGGTTAAGAAAGGATGATCGACATTTAGTGTCGATCAGTACAGGCAAGTGATCTGAGCTTATTGCAGAGCACATTGTCAGATGCACTGGGATGACTAGGTTTTTAGTGATTACTATGTCTAGGACATCAGGGGTAGCAGAGGAATTGTATGGGATAGTGGTGGGTGTTTCCGGCCTATAAATCAAACACGAATGATCGTTGGCGTAGTCACGAAGGTGCCTGCCCCTTGTCGTGATTAGCCTCGAATTCCAGTTTACGTGCTTGGCGTTCAGGTCCCCTGCCATGAGGACGGGAAGCCCTCCGCTCAGGCACGTAGACAAATCCGCTTCGATTAGGGGCCGGGAAGGCGAAAGGTAAGCCTCCAGGATTTTCAGCGGTCCACTTGCCAACATAACATGTATGGTAATTGCCTCCAACTGGGTCAGGCCGGGCATGGGTATAGCGTAGTGGTCTATACCCCGGCGGACCAGTATAGGTGTTCCGCCACCCTCTGTAGACCGGTCTGTACGGTGGCAAACATAGTTTGCGAGCCGAAAGACTTGCCCTGATCTGAGATGTGTTTCAGTCAGGAGGCATATGTCAACCCCGTGTTTACCAAGGAAGTGATCCAGCTCCATCTTTCTGCCGCGCACGCCATCGGCGTTCCAGCAGGCCAGCCGTAGTGCCCTCACACTCTGCGCCTTAGGGTGTGCTACCATATTAGGCAACAAAAAGGATAACAATTTTCAGGACAGCCCGCGAGCGTGCTGCGCCTGAAGGGAGGGTGGTTACCGCTGTGAGGAGCCGCCGTGTCAGCTGTACACACGCGTGTACAGGAAGGTTGTCGAGCAGATCAGAGATATCCTCGATTGGAGACTGGTTGGGAGGTGGAATGGGTGTAGGATTAGGCTTCTTAGATGGAATCGATGGTTTATCAGTCATCGCCTTCTTCGTTGGTGCCTGTTGAGGGGCCGCAACGGCAGGTTGGGTAGCCTGAACCCTATTCCTGCTTGTGGTCGCTTTGCCCTGTTGAGGGGCCGCGGCCGGCTTGGAGGTGGGTATAGGTTGCGAAGGGGTGGTGGGTTTCACTACCCGCCCCCCTCGCACCACATGAGACCATTCAGGGCCTAAACTCTTCTGTTCAGCAGAAGGCTCGGCGCGGGTCGCTTGCTCTGAAGCCGAGCGACCGGTTGCACCGTTCATGTGGACGCGAGGAGCTGGCGTCCGCTTTGTAAGCGCGGCCTTGGCTTCCTTCCACTTTGCACAGCCCCGGTAGTTCGCCGTGTGGTTGCCCCCGCAGCTGCAGCATTTTAGCTGCTGCTTAGGGGTAGAGCACTCCCCGTAGGGGTGCGTCTCACCACAGGCAACACACCGGGGTGCGTATCCGCAGTTACGCTGCGTGTGGCCGAAGCGTTGGCAGCGCTTACATTGAAGCGGGGCTTTAGGGGCTACGTATGTCTCTACAGAGACTCTCAAGCCGCATAGTTCTGAAAGGGATCGCACCTTCTGCACCTCTGTGCCTCTAGCCACCGACACCACGAAATGTGGAGTGGGGGGCCGATCGCATGCGGCGTCCTGGTTGCGGCGCCCTGAGCGGAGCTGCATAACGCCCTGGACACGGATTCCCAGGGCCTCAAGCTCCTCCCGGACGACGTTCTCAGGCATCTGTCTGCCGAGGTTCTTCATCAGCAGACGTACACAACGATCCTCTGGGAGAGAGAAAGTGTGAAATGTCACACCCTTGCTCCCGTCAAGGGATCGGAGGGCACTGACTGTCGCTCTGAACCCGTCGGCAGTACCCGGCACGATCATTAATTTCTCACCCTTCATCTGGGCGGACAGACTGCTGGGGCATTTGGTCCGTAGCCACGCGAGAAACCCGCGCGTGTCGTGACTCCTGTAACAAAGACGGGGGTTTTGTTGGGCCGCTCACCTGCGGGAACGGCCCCAGCCTCATTGGCGCCAGCTGGCATGCTGCCCACAGGCCCGGACATGTCGACAGACATGCGCCTGGTTGCTGCCTCAGAAGAGGCAGCAGGTTCGGAGGAGTCCGAACCAGTGGCTATGGGCTTGGGCTGCCCACTCGACTGACGGGGGTTGGAATCCCCGGCTACTGCAGCATAAGCTGGCTTACCTGACGTGTCTTCTTGCTGCCGGCTGCTCGATGGTGTAGGGGCACCAGAGGTGCCCGGTGCGTCGGGCGCTGGGCGTCTAGCTGCCGGGGTTGACAGGACGTCCGAGCCAAAAGACTCAGCCTTCCTTTTCCCCGTGATGGGCTGCGGCCCCTTCCACGATGGTGGCACGCTCCTGGCCCCGGTGGTGGTGGCATGACGCTTGGAATGCGCCACGAAAGACGTTTTGGCCGTGCAGCACGCAGCGGCCTTCGCAGTCTTCTTGGCGGCAAGGGCCGTCCTCAGCTTTCGCAAGAGGACTGAGTTGCCCTGCACCGATGATATAGCCCTCATAAGGGCAAGTTCCTCCTGCTTCAGCATTACGCCTACAGCAGGGGGGACCGTACTCCTGACGCTGCGCCGACTTTCCAGTGGACTAGGGGCAGCACGCTGGTGACCTCTCCTTCCTCAGTCGCTTCTCCTTGCAGTGACTATGGATTCGTCGCTAAGTTCTGTTTCTTAGAACGTCTTCACTCCTCTGCAGCTAACACCGAACTCTGCTCAGTGCTGTTTGTAACCAACCAAAGTGCTAACTAAGGGCGGAGACTTGCGCGGAGCGCAAGTCGACGTCCCTTGATCTGTTTAGCCATTCCTGCGTTTTACCGCATTGCTGGACTCAATATCAGACTCTTTATTCTGAACTAGGGATTTTGCTTACGCTAACAAATTTAAGGTGTCGATTAGGTCGGGACCTGGCACACCAAAGGCTACAGCTCTAAGAGCGAATAGTTTAGTTTTTCCAAGTGGGGCGGGAATACTTTGGTTGGATGGCTCCAAAGGATCCAAAACATACAAACGAGTAATTTAGTCCTACCGGGGGGGGGGGGGTGCGGGCCGTGCCCCGACTTTGTTTTATACCCTGGCATTCACCTTACAACTGAGGAAAATCACGGAAAACCTCAGTCAGGGTATTCGAAGCACGCCTAATTTTATGTGGAGTGCTGGTTGTCTGTAAGTCGCCCTCTATTTATTCTGCTGGACACGGGACAATCTGTTCTGCGATTGGCTAGCTGGACTCTTGCTGTGCGCCAATCCCGTGGCCAGTGGGCGGAGTCGGCTGAATGACTTTGCTGCATGCTGTTGCGGGAAACGGAGAGGCTGCTGCGGCGTGTCTACCGCGTTCTCCTTCCCGGTGCTGTTGCGGAAAGCGGAGAGATTGATGCATGTGGTAATGCTTTCAAAACTGTCATTTGTACTATCAACTGTATGAGTCTGGACTAGCTGAATGATTACAAACTGGAAAGGATGTCTACATTAGAAATCACGAAATACAGGATTTTCATCATTATGCTGCATAACCCCAGCAAAACCACTGAACTTGGCTAGGCTAGCTAACCTTTAGAAGCATGTTCATAACGTCACAATTTGACAGTCCTGCAGCTAATGTCCTATGCGTCCAGGTTCGATGCATCCACATGAAACCTATAGCAACAACACAACTTTCCGGGAAAAAAGAGTCCTGCAGAGGATTATTTTATGCTGACGTTCAGCTCTGTCTAGACTCAATGCACGACAATCATGTGCACAGGTGATGTACCTTGTACAGGTTACCTGCTCTACCGGTAGAGGGATGGTTTGACAACGTTCCAAGTACGTTGCATCAATGACTGGCAGCACAGTTGGTAGCGATTCCACGGATTAACATTCACTTACTCATCTTAACTCTGATCCATGGTGTAGAGTTGCACCAAACTTTCGAGCTTTGCGTCAGCGGGAGTGACTTGTGATATGCAGGGATTAGTCAACGTATGAATGTTTCTGGAAGTATTTCTGCTCACTATATATGAGAGTGATACTTTGGAAAGACATTTCATCGGGAACCTGGTGGTGCTCCAGTTGGTGAAGGCGCTGATTGAAATTTAGTATGGAATTTCCGGAACTAGGGAAGCATTGCTCTGATCCAGCTTGTAAACAACTAGGTAAAGCAGTTGTACATTTATAAGTTTGTAATGGCATTCGTTGTCTGTACTTACGATAATATGTTGTTACTGGTATACATCATGTTTCATTGGAAACCCCAAATATATTGGAATAAACTTTTTTTTTTTTTTTTAGATTACCTGCCGTTGAAATGTGATGCGTGTGAAAATATTTTCTGGTGAGTACTTTATACACAGCAACATGATATAATGTTAACTTGGGTAGGTAACTTATATTCCACATTTGTCACTATATGAGTCTTGTTTGGTATGCTAAGACCTGTCAAAGGTTGAAAAAATTAAATCTGTGGTCTTCTGGGTAGTTACACGGCGTCGTGTTATTTACCGATGTTTCGGGACAACGTATCGGCCCCATCTTCACGGGTCAAGGTTGCGAAACTATCGGTAGCGTTAAAAGGTTAAGTTTCCCCTGTGCCTGAGCTTAACATATGAAAACGAATGGGGGAGAGAAGGGAAAGTTCGGTCACTACAGAAATAAAATTTGGTTTCTCCATACAAATGCATTAATATGTCTATGTTAGAGTTTCCATTTCATCCATTATATTTGACATCTTACATTTTACTTTGAGGTGGTAAATTAAAAATTGTAGAAGTTAATATTTAGAGGCTATAGAAAAAAGTGTTGTGAGTTACCTAAACAATATAATTATATTGCTTGTAATAGTTATGGAAGTTCCTCAGTATGAAGCATGTACATTACTCTACATTAAAACTAGGAATAATAATGATCCTAGATTAAAAGAACACTATAAAGTATATTGCAAGATATTAAGTAAAGTTATTTCAGCAGCAAATAAATTATATTTGAATAAAATTATAGAAACTTCTAATAATAAAACTAAAGCGACTTGGGAAGTTATAAGAAATACAACCAGAAATAGCCATGTATCTACTAATGTAACTTGCTTAAATACAAATGGTAATAATATCCAGAACCACCAAGACATAGTAAATTAATTTAATAACTTTTTCTTAGATGTGGCTAATATTACAAGAGAGAGGATAAATAAGGATATAGAAATAGATAAGAAACCCATGGATTATCTATATACCTCATTTTTACAACCATTTCAAAAATTGGTATTAAAGAAAACGAATGGTAAAGAAATAGAAGAGATAATAAGACTTATAAAATCTAAATCAGCTTATGGATATGATGGAATTACAACTAAATTAATAAAAGCAAGCGCACTATTTATATAATCGCCATTAGCATGTATATGTAATAAATCCCTGTCTACAGGAATATTTCCTTCTCGTTTAAAATACCGTATATTCTTGAATCTGATCCGCACTCAGTTTTTGGCGATTTCTTAAACGAAAAAAGTTAGTTCGTGGTTCTAATCCGCACCTTTCCTTCAACCACCCCTTGCCCACGGGGCGACTGATTGAATAATATTGGATGTTACCAATGCGTTAAAATACGACGCTACGCCTGGGGCCGATGAGTCATACCGATACCGTGAGGCGGGGCCTTTCTCAACAGACGTGCGCAATCTTGTCTGAATCCAGCTCGCGCCTTAGTTGTTGAAATGTGGGAGGTGCTTGTTCCAATTTGTTGTGTACCGTAGTTATGGAAGAGGGACGCCTGAAATCTAAACGACTCTCGTATACGGCAAAGTTCAAACGTGAAGTTATTCGGTGCGCAGAGGAGAATGGAAACCGCAAAGCCGCTGCAATTTTTGGAGTTGATGAAAGCAACGTTCGACTGTGGCGGAAACACAAGGCAGCGATCAGCGGGTGTGAGGCGTCACGAAGGAAATTCACTGGACCCAAGAAAGGATGATTTCCTGAAATTGATGATGCAGTCTTCACGTTTTTTCAAGAGAGACGCAAGACTGGACTGTTTGTGAGTTATGATCTACTTCGCGAGGAGGCGATAAAGAAGGCCAGATCTTTGAACATTCTTCAAAGTCGTTTTAAAGCCAGTAAAGGATGGGCCATAAGGTTCATGCGCCAAATGGGGCTGGCGTTGCGGCATAGGACGACGATATGCCAAAAGCTCCCAAAAGATTTTGAACAAAAGTTGTTGAATTATCAGCGGTACATCACCAACCTGAGGAAGACGGAACATTTTCTGATGGGGCAAATTGCCAATGCTGATGAAACGGCTATTTATCTTGATATGCCACCAAACTACACGGAGAAGAAAGGTGTAAAGGAGGTACTTTTGAAAACCACTGGATGCGAAAAGCTTCGCCTAACAGTGATGCTGGCAGCAACTGCTGATGGGAGAAAACTACCACCCTTGCTAATTTTGAAAAGGAAGACTTTACCCAAATCAGAGGCGTTTCCGAAGGACATTATAGTCAGGGCCCAGGAAAAAAGGATGGATGACGGAGGAGCTGATGTTGGAGTGGCTGAAAATAGTATGGAGTCGTAGGCCTGGAGCCTTCTTAAATCAACCATCAATGCTTGTCCTTGATGCATTTAAAGGGCATCTGATTCCGTGAAGGACCAGCTCCACAAGATGAAAACTGAGCTTGTTGTGATTCCGGGTGGAATGACATCAGTGTTGCAACCAATGGACGTATCCATAAATAAGCCCTTTAAAGACAGGTTGAGGCAACAATATCTGACCTGGATTGCGGATCTTGCCTGTGAGTTAACAGAAACTGGAAAAATCAAACGCATAGCTCCTTCAGAAGTGGCGCGGTGGGTGTCGGCTGCATGGAAAGCCATCCCGGAGAGCATTATCGTCAGATCTTTCAAGAAGTGTTGCATAAGCAATGCTTTGGACGGATCCGAAGATGACATTGTATGGGAGGACGATGTTGAAGATAAAGATGATAGTGACTGGGTGGAGAGCATGGATAACGATTCAGTTATGAGTGATGACGGCGAGTCTGATGAATAATAAATTATAATAATAAATAATAAAATAATAAATTATTGTATTGTATTGTTCTTACGGCACGTACAGCAGCTCTATCATTTTTCCAAAATCCAGCTCTCTACCGCGAATCTAATCCGCATCTGATTTTTTAGCCCTCTAAATCTGTAGAAAGGGTGTGGATTAGATTCGAGAATATACGGTACTCTGAAATAACACCCATACATAAAAAAGGAGACAAAACTAACATGTCGAACTATAGACCAATATCTTTACTTCCAACCTTCTCCAAATTCCTCGAAAAAGTTATATATAAAAGGTTGCTCTCTCATTTAAATAATTATAATATCTTAGTAAAGGAACAATTTGGTTTTAGGAAAAACTCCTCAACAGCGTTAGCTACTCATAATTTATTAGATAATATTTACAAGGCCTTAAATAATAAATGTATAGTGGGTGGAATCTTTTGTGACCTGACGAAGGCTTTTGATTGTGTAAGCCATGACATTCTGCTGTCAAAAATGGAATTTTATGGTATTAAAGGAATTACACAAAAACTTACGAGATCCTATATAAGAGGAAGATATCAAAGAATAGTTTTACATAAAAATGGAAATAAGTGTTGCTCTGAATGGAAAGAAATACAATATGGTGTGCCCCAAGGTTCAGTACTGGGTCCACTACGTTTCCTAATATATATTAATGACCTACAAAAAATTATATCTGAATTATCAAAACCAATTTTATTTGCTGACGATACCAGCATTATTATTTCAGATAAGGATCAAACAAATTTCAAAATTAAAATAAATAAATTATTTGATATGAATATGTTTTGTAATTCGATCAGTTAAATCCATTCTACCATTGGAAACATTAAAAATGGTATACTTTTCGTATGTACATTCTATATTAACTTATGAGATAATATTCTGGGGTAACTCCTCGCACAGTATAAGAGTATTTAGGATAAAAAAAAGGATAATCAGAGTTATGACAAATTCAACAAAAAGAGCTTCATGTCGTAATATGTTTAAAGAATTGGGTATTCTCCCCTTACAAGCACAGTATATTTTATCAATTTCCATGTTTATTGTAGCAAATAAGGAATTATTTACATTCATTTCTCAAGTACATGAACTTAATATCAGATCCACTTACGATCTGTATTATCCACAAACAAACTTAGCACAGTTTCAAAAGGGAATATGTTATATGGGAGTAAAGATTTTTAATCACTTGCCGACAAAAATTAAATCTATGTCTAATGACACGAAGAGCTTTAAATCGAAGTTGACAACATTTTTATTACAAAATTCTTTCTATACTATTCAAGAATTTTTCGAATTAAAGTCTGCGTAGGAATAGGGCTAATAATGTAAACAATAACGTTTTATATTTTACATTAAGTTTTATGATGCTATGAGTGATACATTGTATGTTGCCTTGTGTAGATGGATGCACATGTTTTACATCTGATTATTGAATAATATAAATGATTGTGAAAATGGATATACAACTGGATTTTATATTGTAAGACTATTTTATATTACATGTGACTGATTCTATATCTATGTACATAGGTTGCTGGAAGATACAATAAATTGAAATTGAAGTGTTATAGGGGGGTTGATGTACTCCAACGGTGAATTAGCTTGGTTTGTGTAAAATATTATTTGATTCAATTAATGACATGGATTAAAAATGAACTGTTTATTATTTATGCAGCCAAGAACACATAAGCTATGACAGTCACAATTGTCCTTCAGCATATAAGAAGGATTTTCAAGTACCTGTATGCCCCCTGTGTAATACACCGATTCCTGTCAAACGTGGGGAACAGCCAGATATTGCCGTCAGTGCCCATATTGATAGTGACTGCATGTCAGATCCTGCCAAGAATAGAAGAAAGGTAAGTTTCTAATTGACCTAATTTGAAATTTGAGGTTTTCATGCTAGTGAAGTGTTAATGTTATGTAGTGTGTTTAGATAGCTACTTTGAAACAAACACAGCATCACATCTAAAAGACCGTAATCCTAGACTTGTTTAACCTGGCTATATATTGCCTTAAGTTGTGAAATTATAGTGAATTTCAGGCTTCCAAGGCATTAAGATCCAGCCAGCATACCCATAGTACTGGAGTATTTAAAATTCCCTGAGTGTAGTTGGTATGGTGACTAGACTACAGGCTGGACAAACGAGGAATTTTTTGATTCTCAGCAGGCAAAAGAGATTTTTTGGTTTTACTTTAGACCGGCAGAGGAGTGCATCGAGCCTCCTGTTTATTGGTTACTGGTGCAGGGACTATGCCCTGGAGGAAAGTGGCCAAAGCATGAACCTGACCACCCATCTCCATTTATTGCTGAGGTTAAGAATGAGTTGAGGTATACCTCCACTCCCTCATTTACCTTCATGGCATGCAGAGGGACAACCTTACCTATTATCCAAAATCCAGACAGTAAAACCTCAATTCCTCAAGTGGGAAGTCACACTCACACCAGTGTTGACTCTTTATTGTGTGTCATATTGTGGGTGCGCGGCATGTGATTCAGCTTTCAAAGAGTTTTCCACCCCAAAGTCACAGTAAATCCACACTGAGAAACTGGGGAAAGGTTTTCATGTATTTTAGAGAGTCCAATTATTATTATTATTATTATTATTATTATTACTAGCTCAGCTCTCGTGGTGTACGGACGTGTTTGTGCTGCGCTCCTGTAACTGTAACCGTAGTGTGTGTTAGTGTGTTGTGTAACATACCTGCGCTTGAAGTCGTGTTAGCGTGGCCGCTATGGCCGCGTCCAAGGATGTCTGTAAGATTTGCAACAAGGCATTCCATGGCAAGCAGAAGTTTTTAAAGTGCTGTGGGCCTTGTGCCATCCGCTTTCATCTTTCCTGTCTGCAGATCAGTGACGCCAAGTATGCGTATTATATGGATTCTGGGGTTTCGACCTATAAGTGCGCCGAGTGTGTTAAGTTGTTGCGTGTACAGCGTAACGACGATACTCCGGTGAAGACCCGTTCAGCGTCTGCATCTGACGTTCCCAGAAAGGTTGTTTCACCTGAGAGGTCCTTAGTGATTCCTCCAGTTTTTGAATCAGACAAATTTGAGGCCCTCAGCGTACAGGTGGAAACTGTACGTCTCAATGGAGTCTGCACTTTGGACCTCATAAAATCGTTGACTGATATGGTCACCAAATTATGTGGAGAGGTGGATCATTTAAAAAATGATAACGCATCTCTTAAGCAGCAGCTAAAAAATCTACAAGATGGCTTTCAGGCTAGTAATGTGGGTCATCAGTCACAGCCCACTCAAGTCTTCAGTAACAAGGAGATTGTTGAGAGGTCAGTGCCTCCCCAGTCAGTGTCTTCATACAGAGACATAGTTTTACAAAATCAAAATGTACTGCAGGCTAGTGCCGTCAGCAATACCAAGAATGTACGAGTTTGCAACTCCGCTCCACAAGGTACTGTCGTCAGCAATGTTGATGCCGCAAGTCAAGTCGTTTGTGTAACTGGGTCATCAGCGGCTGCCGATGGTGATTACGTCCTTGTCACAAGCAAGAAGCGACGTGTTGGAGGGATGGCAACCCCGCCAGTCAATTCCAAACACAGCGACAAACAGAGGGCCTCATCACCTGTTAATACTAAACCTGCTGCGAGTAAAAAACATAGGACCCCTATGATAGGGGTAAGAAACTCCTCTTCTTTACCTATAATTGCAAGGCGCGTGAAAACCAAGTCTCTTTTTGTCTCGCGTTTTTCACCTGATGTCAAGTGCACTGATATAGAAAATTCTTTGAAAGAGCAGCTCTTGCTTAAATCTTTGGTCTGCACAAGGCTGAAAACTAAATTTAACACATATGCCTCTTTCCACGTATCTGTGGCAGAGGAAGACTTTCCGCTCATTAATAATGTCGGTGTCTGGCCTGACGGCTGTCTTATTGCTCCCTATTACGGACGTCTAAATCCAGAGCAAATTTTTACTATTACAAATCCCATAAGTAGTGATCCCTCAGTCCAGTCTGCTGTTGTTAATAAAGCCGTGGGGGAAGGTGATCCTATGTCTAGTTAATGGCTCGATCTAATTGTTTTAATGCTGGTGGTTACGCCATGTCCAATACAAGTATTGATATTTTTTATCAAAATGTACGTGGACTTAGGACAAAATTTACTGAGCTTTTTGATAATGTTATTTTATTTGGAAATAAATATTTTTTGTTTGACAGAGACGTGGCTTAACGACCAGTGTTATGATCAAAATTTATTTCCTGATGGTTTCGTTGTTTTCCGTTCAGACAGAATCCATGCGACTAAGAAAAGGGGAGGTGGTGTGTTAATAGCTGTTTCCCCTGAATTAAATGCATGCAAGCGCAGGCATGATTTACAGTTTTTTGATGAGTGTGTTTGGGTCGAATTTCCCACTCGTAATGGTCCAAATTTACTTATTGGTAATCATTACTTTTTGCCTGATCTTGTGAATACTTTTCCCATTTAGAAAATAAACTTGACACGACAAATTATCGTGTTATTCTTTTAGGTGACTTCAATGTCCCTGGTTTTGATTGGGAAAGCGGCCTGCCTTGTGAAAATTGTCAGTTTTATTCTAAACTTAGGGGAGATGCTATTTACACCTCCACTTGTTTTCTTGGTTTAGGACAGTGTGTTGATGCTGATCACAGTAGAAATATGCTTGACCTTGTTTTTTCTAATATTACTGACCTTTATATTACTTCTCCCGATACTAGCCTGGTTAAACCTGACGTTTATCACCCGCCACTGTTAATTGAATTGCCTCTTATTGACAAAATATGTTATAAAACTAATGAACTATCGTACTTTAAATACGCTAGTGGCGATTATTTATCGTTGTATAATTTTCTTTACTTTTACGATTGGTCAAGTGTGTATTCCAAATCTTCTGTTGATGCTGCTGTGGCCAGCCTTAACTCTGCTGTTCATGAAGCCATTGATAGATCAATTCCCCTACGCTCTATTAAAGGTTCCAAATTTCCCTCTTGGTTTTCTCGCACTTTGCGGCATTACATTTTGAAAAAGAACTATTATCACAAACGTTTCAAAAAGAATAAGTCTTATGTACACTATAGTAAATTTTCCTACTATAGGAAACTTGTAAAGAATGCTATTAAGTTCGATAGATCTAGATGGCTCAAATCTATTGACGAAAGTTTAAAAATCAATCCTAAGAAATTTTGGAATTACGTGTCTAATTTTAGGAAAAATAAATCAAATTCTCTTCAACTCGAGGTGGATGGCACACACTTAGTGGAACCGCACCTAGTCGCTGCAGCCTTTGCTAATCATTTTAAATTGGTGTATGATAACACTGCTTTTAAAGTTCCGTCTAATATTAAAACTTCTTTTGATGATATTTCTACAGACAATTTATCTGTTTTTTGGGTTACTGACTCTGACGTACGTAAAGCTATTAAGCGGCTAAAGCCATCTAAATCTGCTGGGCTTGATGGTATTCCAGGCTTTATTATTAAGGGCTGTACTGATATTTTGGTACCCTTATTGAAGCATATTTTTAATCTCAGTTTGTCTCAGCAGTTGTTTCCTTCTTTTTGGAAAAAAGCTGCTATTGTACCTATTCTTAAAAAAGGCAACAGTACTAAAATTGCTAATTATCGCCCTATTTCAATTTTAAATAATTTTTCTAAAATTTTTGAAATAGTTATATATAATCACGTTTCATATTACCTTCAGCCTAAACTTAATTGCTGTCA
This sequence comes from Reticulitermes speratus, assembly GCA_021186555.1. Classification (NCBI taxonomy): domain Eukaryota; kingdom Metazoa; phylum Arthropoda; class Insecta; order Blattodea; family Rhinotermitidae; genus Reticulitermes; species Reticulitermes speratus. The sequence goes on along the minus strand of JAJKFL010000003.1, from coordinate 28,388,962 downwards.
ACACGGTTTTATAAAATCAAGGTCTACCACCTCTAATTTGGTAAATTATCTTGATTATATAACCCCGTTAGTCAGGTCTCAGCGTCAAGTTGATGCTATATATTTTGATTTTAGCAATGCTTTTGACCTTGTGTCACATACTTTACTTTTAAACAAACTTAGTTCCTTTGGACTCTCAAGTGCTTATGTTAGCTGGTTTTGTAGCTATTTATCTGGTAGATTTTCGTGTGTGAAAATTTCTGGTATTTTTTCGACGCCTTTTAGAATACTTGCGGGTGTTCCTCAAGGCTCTGTTTTAGGGCCTTTGCTATTTAATGTATTTATAGACGATATGTGTAAAGTAATAACACATTCAAAATTTCTTCTTTTTGCAGATGATATAAAAATTTTTCGTGCTATTACATCACCTAATGATTTCATTCAGTTGCAATCAGATATTGATTCCATACAACGTTGGTGCACTGCTAATTTTATGATTCTAAATACTGGCAAAACTCTAGCTATTACCTTTTCTAGGAAAACAAATACCCTTTTTTTGAAATATAAACTTGGGGATTCTTATATTACACGTACGGATTGTATTAAGGATTTAGGAGTCTTTATTGATTCCAAATTATATTTTCATTCCCATGTTGATTACATTTTTTCTCAATCCATCAAGCTTTTGGGTCTTATTCGTAATATTACCTTTTCATTTTCGACTCTTGATTGTTTATTGACTTTATATTTTTCACTTGTTAGACCCAAATTAGAGTACGCATCTGTTGTATGGAATTCAATTACTTCTACCGATGCAAAAAAGCTTGAGCGTATTCAAAGGAAGTTTGTAGCTCTATGTTATAATCGATTCCTTTCCCGCGACAGCAATGGTTATAGTTATGCCAATGCTCTTCAAGTACTTAATTTACGTACTTTACAAGACAGAAGACATCAACTTGATGCAATTTTTGTCATTAATGTTTTATTAGGTTCTAAATCCTGTCCGTCTACCTTAGACATTATTGGTCTACGAGTTCCCACTCGAAACCTCCGAGACTTTTCTTTGTTTCATGTTAGCTCATATTACAAAAACTGTCCCTCCGGCCGGTGTGTAACTGCGGCAAATTCTATTTGTAATCATATGGATGTTTTTAGAAGGGAATTTGTTACACTTAGTGAGATGTAATATTTTATTACATTATTTTAAGGTGTTCTTATTAATTCTTTCAGTAAATTATTGTTTGCTTATTTATCTGTTTTGTTGTGTTTGTTTATTTTATTTTGTTCCTTGTCCATTGTTATTTGTGTTTGTATGTTGTGCTGTTTCTGTAATTGGCCATCTGGCTGTTGACTCGGCACATTAATAAACCAGAATTGAATTGAATTGAATTGAATTATTATTATTATTATTATTACAATGGTTCAAAATTTTGCCCTATCCTTTTGGAAACGGTCGGTCTTTGTGTGCGGAATCAAAATTTCAGAGATTTTAAATTGTTTCATGTTGACTTAAACCGTCGCAACTGCCCTTCCGCCAGATGCGCTTTGGGGGTTAATGCCATCAGTAGGGATACTTGTGTATTCAATGGTAGGTCTGTTTTGATTAATGATTTGTTATCAATGTAAATCATGAATTTGACGCTGTAGTTAGGTCACTGCGACATTTTTAAATCAAGTTATCTATGTTCTGTCAGGGTATTGGATTTCTGCCCCAGTACTTCTTTTATATTGTTTTACTACATTTTTGTTTTGTTTCTTTAGTGTTTTGTCTTGTGTATTTGTACTGTTTTGTATTTTTTTGTGCTGGCTTTGTAATTGGCACTTGTGCTGTTAAGCCTGCACGTTAGTAAATACCCATTGAATTGAATTATTATTATTATCGTGCATGACGTTGAGAACTCTAAAGGAGCAATTAAAGCTTTCTTTGATTGTTTGTACAAAACTCAAAACCAAATTTAATACATATGCCTCCTGTCACGTTTCTGTTACGGAAGATGACTTTCCCCTCATTCACAACACGTGTGTGGCCTGACAGGTGTTTAATCACACCATTTTGTGGATGTCTTAGTCCTGACCAAATTTTGAATTTTGGTTCACATGTCACATCTAGGCCCCCATCAGTTGATGCAACCAGTAGCCTGGTTGCCCCTACATCTGGCCCTGTTGCACTGACAGGTGAGGCCCGTGGGGGGGAGGTGCTACACCACATACTTAATGGTAAAGTATTGTGACAGAAACGTGCATAATTTTACCATTCTGATACCAAATCTAAACCTACTTTTGAAATATTTTATCAAAATGTTAGAGGTCTTAGGACCAAACAGACTGAACTGTTTGATAAGGTATGTTCCATGGATTTTCAAATCATCTGTTTGACTGACACATGGTTAAATGACATGTGTTTTTCGATCACAAACTATTTCCAGATTCTGTCACTATCTTCCATTCTGATAGGGTCAGTAGTACTAAATCTAGGGGTGGTGGTGTTCTAATAGCTGTTTCGTCTAGAGTTCATACTTTTAAACTCAGGTATGATCTACAGTTTTATGAGGAATGCATCTGGATCAAAATTTCCACCAAAAACAGCTGTAGTTTACTTATTGGTAATCACTATTTTACTCCTGATATCAAATCAGACGTTATTTCTAATTATTTTTGTTCTTTGGAGAAAACCTTGATACTAAGAATCACAAGTGTTCTCTTGGTTGTGGATTTTAATGCTCCTAATTTTGATTGGGGGAGAGGTTTGCCCCTACCAAACTGTTATTGTTATTCAAAATTAAAGGGTGACGCAATTTACACCTCAACCTGCCTCTTAGGTCTGACTCAATGCCTATTGACTGACAACTCTCTTGACCTAGTTTTTACTAATTTCAGTCGTGTAAACGCATTCTTTGCTGGCGTAGGTGTTGTCAATCCAAATTCCTGCCATCCACCTATTATCATCGAAATTCCTTGGATTTTCATAATTTGTCATACCATGAGCATTCCTACCATAACTATGCATTAGGAGACTGTAGCTTGTTCTTCAGTTTTCATTCTATTTATGACTGGTCGTGTGTATATTGTAATAACACAGTAGATGCTGCACAAGACAGTTTTACCAGTGTTATTCTTCATGCTATGGGTTTAGCAATTCTCCGTGGTGTTATTAGAAAGGACAGATTCCCTTACTGGTTTTCTCACACATTGATTTACTATATTCGGAAAAAGAATTATTTTTATAGGCGATACAAGAAAAGTAAAAACAAGAATTCTTATAGTAAATTTTCCCACTACCAAAAGCTAGTTAAAATCACAATTAAGTCTGACAGAGTTAATTGGTATAAGAGCATAGGCAATGATTTAAAATCTCAAACTACCAAATTTTGGAAGTATGTGTCCTCTTTAAGGAAACATAATTCCTATTCTATTCATCTTGATATAAATGGTACCAGTGTAGTTGAACCTGTCAAGGTAGCTGAAGCTTTTGCAAAACACTTTCAGTTGGTTTATAACATGTCTTCTCCTGTGGGCTATCACTCTGGTCTATTGTCCAGTGATATTTTGCACTTGCCTCCCATTTCCAAATTAGACATTTTGAAGGCTATAAAACTCCTTAGACCCTCTTAAGTCTGTTGGACTTGATGGTATACCTGGTTTCATTATAAAGGGTTGTTCTGCAATATTCACACCCCTGCTTAAAAATATTTTCGATCTTAGCTTGTCACAGGAACACTTTCCAACACAGTGAAAAAAGTGGTCATTGTGCCTATTTTGAAAAAAGGTAACAGTCCTTTCATTAGTAATTACAGACTAATTTCCCTTTTAAATGCCTTTCCAAAGTTTTTGAATTTGTTATACACAATCACGTGTCATTATTTTAAACATAAATTAAATCCTACTCAACATGGTTTTTTAAAAGCCAAATCGACGACAACTAATTTAGTAGCTTATCTTGATTTTATTTCTCCTTTAGTTAATTCTCAGTGTCAAGTTGATTTTATTTATTTTGACCTTAGCAGTGCATTTGACCTTGACTCACATCCTATTTTACTTCACAAACTTTGTGCCATGGGCTTTCAGCCGGTTACGTGAACTGGTTTCGTAATTACCTCACTAATCGGCAATCTTCTGTACAGATCTTAGACACCTTTTCGTTACCTTTCGAAGTTCTTTCGGAGGTCCCACAAGGATCTGTTTTAGGTCCTTTGTTTTTAATGTTTTTATTAACTTCCATTGTAATATAATTAAGCATTCTAAATGTTTATTATTTGCTGATGACGTTAAAATTTTTCATGCTATAAATTCCGTTGACGATTACATTCTGCTGCAATCTGGTATTGAACATGTGCAAGGTTGGTGTACTGCTAACTTCATGAAATTAAACATAAGCAAAACTAGGGATATTGCCTTCACTAGGAAAACAAATGTTCTTTATTATACTTATAAAATATGTGATTCTTCTATAACCCATACAGACACTATCAAAGAGCTTGGGGTACAACTAGATTCAAAACTTAATTTCCATGCACATGTAGACTACATATTCTCCCAATCCATAAGGATGCTGGGCTTAACACATTCACTGCCAAAGTCGACCATGGTCGATTTAAGTATTTACATTTTAATTTGCCAGCGTCGACTTTAGTCGATCTAAAGTTTACTCAGCTCTTTTGCCTTAAATAGGCCACGCACACAATAATTTCTGTCAGGAAACATATTTTTCATCTTTATTAATCCCTAGCTGATGTAACTAGAAACAGTATATGCATTTGGTCACATACATTAGGGTAGAAAAATATCATAAATATATCACAACATTTCTGTTTAGTCTCCAGCTGAGCAAGTGATTTCTGAGGCTGCAGTCAGTAGAGTGTTTCCTTTCTGTTTAGTTGGTTGCTAGTTTATTTATACATAAAGTGCAATATAACTATTAGGAAAAGAAAATTGCTTATAACTGAAGCAGAATAGTGGCTTCTATTGATGAGGAACCTGTGAATGATAGATTCAGACGCAGATTGTGTCCCGGAAATATCGAGTAGTGAGGAGAGTGATGATGAGAATGACATTTCAGACTCAGGTCCACGACTTAGTGTAGGTGGTTTTTTGTAAAAAAGATCGTCAACCAAGTATTCCACTCTTCACAGGAAATCCAGCAGTACAGTTTGCTGTTCAAAATGGAACAGATATGATGGTATTTGTTGATAATTGCATCTCTCCAGAACTCTTTCAAATTGTTGTCCACCAGACAAATTTATACGCACAACAACAGATCGTGACAGTGCCACGACCCGTTACTAAACATGCACGTAGTGAACAATGGAAAACTGTGATACTATATGAAATGAAGAAATTTCTTGGTATGATGTTCCTTACAGGTGTAATTCAAAAACCAAAATTAGAATGATACTGGTCAGCAAGAGGCATTTTACTAACACCCATTTTTTCACAAATGATGTCTAGGAACAGATTTCAAATTATCCATCAATACCCACACTTCAATGACAATACTGCAATAGGAACAAATGAAGACAGACTATACAAAATTCAACCAGTATTAGACACTGTAGTCAATTTCAGATCTAATTATATTCCCAAGAGAGATTTCACTTGATGAAGGCATGCTTGGTTGATGGAGTGGTTTGCATTTCCGCATATACAACCCTGGTAAAATAACAAAGTATGGTATTCTGGCATTGATGGTATGTGAAAGTATGTTGGGCTATATTTGCAACATGCAGATATATGATGGCAAATGCGGGTCGTTGACTGAAACAGTAAGTCTTCTACTAGAACCTTATGAAGGGAAGGGTTACCATTTGTATCAACATAATTATTATAAAAGTGTTCGTCTGGCTGACTAACTGCTTCAAAAATCAATTCGTGTGTGTGGCACAATTAGAGTAAATTGTGGTTCTCCCAAGGACATGATAGAAGATGCAAAAAAAGTTGAAGAAGGGTGAGGTCACTTTTTGTAGGAAACAGGATGTACCATTGGTCACGCACCAAGATAAGAGACTCCTAAACATGATTTCAACACTTCACACTGCAGCTGTGGAAGATGACTCGAGCAGACATACTGGCGTCACAAAGAAAAAACCTAAATGTATACCAGATTACAATACACACATGACTGGTGTTGATACAGCTGACCAATGCGTTGCGTATTACCCCTTCATCCGTAAAACTGTAAAATAGCCTAAGAAAGTCTTTTTCTACCTTCTCCAATGTGCACTTTTCAATAGTTATGTTATATTTACAAAATCCAACCCTAATTCCACTAATCATTCCTAGATTACTTAGTGGATGTCAGTGAAAATCTTATACACACAAGCGAAGATGTATCTACTCCCTGTTTCCTGCTACTTGTAAAAACTCTTCTTCTGCTAGATGTGTTTTGGCTGCTAACTGTGTGTGCACAGACATTGATATCTTTAGGAAACTCATTATTTCTTTAAAACAGATTTTGCGCTAGTCTGTGACATGTTTAAATCAACTTCTGTGTGTTTTTTAAGGGTATAGGGTTTTTGTCCCAATACTTCTTCTATATTGCTTTTTTCTGTAATGTTTTTGTTTTGTCTGTTTAATGTTTTATTTCTGTGTATTTGTACTGTTTTTGTGTTTTATTTGTGTGTTCGTGCTGGCTTTATAATAGGCACTTGTGCTGTTAAGCTTGCACATTAAATACCCATTGAATTGAATTGCTTTGAATTGTATCATCATCATCATTAGTCAAAATGTTGTTTTGTTTTTACAGGCTTTTTTAATTTAGTGAAATAAGGAAATAAAGTATTTATTTTATCACGTTCTTGATAAACTTTATGAACAGAGAACTTTAACCCTTTTGTATCCTCTTGTCAGAAGCCTTCTGCCACCAAAATTTAAATTTACAGCTGCATTAAGTCTTCATCCTGATGTTATTTACATTCATTTTACATCCATGCTAGTTCACATGTGGATACAACAGATGGCAGGAGATTTATGTTTTTTTAACGCCATATGTGTTTAATTGTCTTATTGTGTTATATTCTGTTTTGCCTGCTTATTGTTTTTGTATTTTTTTTACCAGGGGAAGCTTGTCCATAAGAGCCGCAGCCCTCTCAGAAATTTTGAGAAAAATTGAACTAAATATCTGAGTAAGAGTTTTTGTTAGGAGATACATACATTTTTTAAGAAAATATTAAGTCAGTTTAAACTCAGATACTGGTGCTGTGGAGAACCGAAAAGCGAGCAGACTGTGTCCTACCCAGATGTGTGGTGGGTTAGCACAGGAGTTGCAGTTTCAATATAAACATGAACAAGAACACTGTGAAGTACTTGCAGGCATCAATTTTTTGCAGTTAACTCTTGCCAAGAAGACTGAGGTTAAGAATTTAGGTCATGCAGCACCTGATTTAGTTATTTCGCAGCCATCATCAAGCAGAAAACATACTTATGTGGGACAATTGAACCCTGCTATACACACTAACATAAGCTGTGGGTTGGCTGTGTGGAAAGAAACGCTCTAGTAAGACCTTCTCATTAATCATAATATTCCTAGCCTCAGCCCTACCATAAGAAAGTCCCACGACTCGCCTCTTTTTTTTACCCATTCTAGCTGTTAGGTAGTAAGGATGGGAAAGCGTTAACATTGTGTCTGATAACATGAAACTTCGCATGCTACACGAAAAAAGGGACTATTTTTATTTACCTGTTAATTAAAATTTGTAAAATGAGGATTTGACATAACACATTGTTTCCATTATAAGTTGTCATGGCACTGCATGGTGGTAGTCTTGGGTATACCAAATACTTATCTTTATGCTGTATATGACATGTGGTTCCTATCAAGAAACAGACATAGAAGATTGAAGGAAATGGTAAAACAGCAGAATTAAATTCATACTTTGTTATGATCTTGCCATTCTAGGTTTTTACAAATAAGTGTTCAGCCAAGAACTGCCGTGTGAAAGAAATAATGCCAGTGGTTTGTGGTGAATGTAAATTGAACTTTTGTCTCAGACATCGCCATCCAGCAGATCATCTGTGTGAGGGTGCAGCAGGGGCATTGAGGAGGAGGGCAGTGTAAGTTACTTCAGTGTTACTTTGCTTCAGTTGAATCATTGTCATAAGACCTTGTTACACTGTGGTCATTCAAGAAGTAACAAGCAAAAATGACACAGAACAAAAGATAAACTGATAAAAGTCCTTGTTAAGAGGTACAGAATAAATCCTACAATTCACAGATTCTTTCTTTGGCAGCACACGCATTTTGAAGCATTCAGAGGAACATATTGCCTCCATCTTCTCTGCTGAAGACCAACACCCCCCCCCCCCCCCACACACACACACACACACACACACACACATACATACACACACACTGTATGAACTTAATGCAATCCATTTGAGCACTAAGGTAAAGTTCTCCCTAGAACAGGCCATGAAGGCCCAGAGGGGGAGTAGAGGTATAGCTCTACCTTTCTTTGGCACTAGATGAGGGTGGGTGGTGAACTCCACACCCTGGCCGCTTTACCCTCGGGAAAGAGACCCAGTACCCATTGTATAGGATGCTGGGTGGACCCCAGGGCCGGTCTGGACGGGTGCTGAACTAAAATAGTTTTAAAAATATAAATCAGTCACACCTCATCTCTTTCATGACCTACTGGATTTATTCATGTTGCAGTCTTCTTTATTGTGGCACCATGTAGTTTGGTAGAGAAGTTCCAACAAAACTTTATACCTACCTGCCATACTACACAGCATCACATCCCAGAAAACCATAAGTTTAATATTCACTCTTATGAGAACCTCACTTTTCAGGTATAGGAATACAGTCGTCTGGGAAGTGCTGCCGCCATCTGGGGATAGAGTCATGAGTTTATATGGACTTTCTGACTGGTCATTTTGGTGGCTACAGTGATTGTTAAGTTTATAATGCTTGATGAAATTGAAACATGTTTTAAATCAGAAGATTCAAGTCTTTTGGGATGTTATGCCATGTTGACTTATAAATAGTTACCAACATGTTGAAGGCTTTACAGTCCTTCAAAATGTCTGTAACTGTTTACAGATTTACATGGTGTAATATCCCAGAAGACTTGAAAAATTACCAGCACTGCTGTGGGAACCTCAAATGCCACGCTTCAGTTATTTCTCAACTTTTTTTTAAGTATTTGCAAATTATGTTTGTTTCTCATTTTGTGTTGATGTATTTTATTTCCTAGTGAAGCTGCAATGGCTCGACAGGCAAGATTCCAGGCCTTCAGTACATCTTCAAGCAGTAGGGCTCCAAGACCAGTGAAAGATAAACCTACACAGCCACAGAAGGCAGTAGCTGGCATCCAGGGTGAATTGGTGAGTATCAGCACAGTCCAACCAAATCATTATGTCAGCCTGTGTGCATGAGTCTGTTGCTAGTGAAGCAGCATAACAATCCTCTGTACAAGAAAATACAACAAAATTCCTTTAATTCAATGTCTGATAATTCAGAAATTTTGATAATCCAAACATGAGGAGAGTAGTCCGAAAGACGGAAGTTTTGCTTTTTACCAGACACAGGCGTCAGCAGCAAAACAGGCAGATCTTAGGGACATGTTCAAAAGTCAACCAAGAGGGAGTGTACATCAACCTTTTGGTATCTTCTGACCCCTTGTCTTCTATTCCATCAACTTCATCAGCTATGAAGAAACCAGAAAACACAGAAGAGGGCCATGTTGACCCTGAATCAGCAGGTGAAAGAGATATCCAACTGGAATACTCCTCTGATTAGTTATACAGCCCAAGTATAAGAGCAGTAACCAAAAATTACCTGTAAGAATTTAGGTCAGTATAGGCACTGTCTGATAATCTGGAATATCTGATAATTCAGCACCTGTCCAGCTCAGTGCGATTTGGATTAATGAAAGTTTTCTGTATTTGAAATCTATTTAGCCAAACATGAGATACAATTTTTTGCATATTTGCAATAGAGACTTGGAAAATACATATTGGAACTGTGCCATAGCTATATGTGTATGCATGCATGTATGTGTGTGTGTGTTTTGATATTGTGAGTTTTAGTGAAGTTTGTCTTAATTTTCTATTTCGGTTAAAATTGTACTCAAGTAATGGACACCTTACTAGAAGATCTACAGTCATTGCTACATGCATCTTGAATATAACTCACTAAATGCGGAGAAAAATTAGCTCACATTTTATACCCAGTTCACTCTTCCTGTAAGTCCCCATAAGGTTTTGAGGTAATTGTGCAAAAGGAGCAATGCACCAGAACTGTTACATTATGCATAAATTTCACAACTTGTTCGTGGTTTCCTGCATAAAGCTGAATTCACAGGGATGGAAACCCTCTCTGCTGAAGGGTTCTTTCTGATAATACATTGAACTGAACAAAGCACTCACATTGAAGAAGACACGCGCAAAATGGAAGTAATATTTCTCATTATAAGTTCCTGTTTTAATACCCTAGTTTTAGGTGTCTCTTTTTATGTGTGGGTAATTATGGCATTTGTTAACAGACATCAAGTTTGTGGTATTAACCTGCGATTATTTCCACAGACTGAAGATGAAGCTTTGGCACGTGCATTGGCACTCTCACTTCAGGATTCCTACAGTAATGAACCAAATGGCACTATAGGAACTGACAGGCAGCAGCAACTTGATGAGGACCACTTGTTGGCCAGAGCCATTGCTGAGTCAGAGAGACAACGGCGAGGTATTTCCTCATTGTCTTCACGTGACCGTTGTAATGTCTCATAGCATAACATTAAGTGTGTTTAACATCCACTGAAAAATGAAGTGGTACTTCTGAAATGAAATGTTTCTAAGATTTTCATCCATCCATCCCATCTTAATATGGCTGACTGCTAAAGAACTTTTCATTGTATTTATTCACCAAAAAATCTTCATATCTTATGTGGTAGCAAATTGTCAGCTGGTACCTGTTGGCTGAAGTTGGGTAACTTGTGATATGAAATTATCTCATGACAAGAGTTTCCACATTGCTGGTCATGAACCACAAAGCAGTGTGTGTATTTATTTATTTTTGTGTCACTGACGTATGAAAAATCATAATTCCCCACAACATCACATGAAATTATTGCACACATTGAATAAATAAGGCCACTGCTCATGGAATTAATATCTTACAGGTCTGCCCTTTGAAGTTGTGTACTGTGTATATAAATGCATGTGTATCAACTGAGGATGTAACTAATGTCTAACAGAAGGAAAGCAGTTATAGATGTGGCCTTATTGCACTATATTAAAAGCAAGATCATTGTACAAATTTAGCACGTTATAATTTTTTTCTTTTAGTTGTTGCTCTGTTATTCAAAATGTGATTTATAAACATTGTTGTATTATTCTCATAAGAAGTGGCCTGTAAGGAAGGTGCAATTCATATTATGCATTGATCCAACCATGAAACTCAATTTATTTATCTTCAGTCATTGTAGCTGTAAAGCAACTTGTCTGTCAGCTTAGCAGTTACATGTTGTCAGCATTATATTTATGTGGCTTTTCACTTTACATTTTCATTTGTTATGCAAATTTTGCAGTCCTGTGCAGAGCATTCCCAAACTAACTCAGCTGATAAAATATTTTGAAAAATGTATAACTTAATCCAGGAATTGTGAAAATTTTTGTTGTCTGGTGCTCAATTTACATGAAGTCTCTCACCTGTAGAAAGTGGTGCTACCTGCCCCATTGCTTTATTACTGCATGGTGAGAAGTCTGCTGCTGTACATTAGCTATACAGTTCTTAGACTGTGTGTTGTTTTCAGAGTGACACACACTGCACTGGTTTTGTTTGTGCGATCACATGAATGTGGTTTTATGTATTTTACAGTTCAAAATAATGTCCAAGATAATACAGTGTTGTGGTGTCCTGTAGTCATCTTTCTGTTGGACACCATATGTTTTCATTATACAGGGTGGATACATAAAGGTATCAGCAAAGTTGTATTTTTTTTTAAGGAGTACTGTGGCTTGATGAACTGCTGAATTATCAGTGGCCATAGGTGTTCATGTAAACAAAACCTATTTTTCCAGTACCGTCTATATCTCACTCAGTTCTAAACTTGGCATTGGTGCCAACAGTTTGTCATCCCCACAGACTGCTGCATATTTGTATGTGTGTCTGTCCATATGTGGCAACCATGACTCATCAGAAATTAAAGATAAGAGCTAAGAATTTTGTTAGCAGTTTTAGGGCAATTATGAGATGTGCCATACCAAATATAATCAAAATCTAAACGCTCCACAAAACTTGGTGTTTCCAAACATTGTTAATCATTATATGGATCCACATGGCTAAGTGAAGAAACAGCTGTAGCACATGGAAAATATGCTGTTATTGTGAATAGGGAACTTTACAAAAAAAATACCTGGAGTTGCGAAAGAATACAGATCAGTAGGTACACTGCTGCAAGCCAGTAAGTAGTACATTATCGTCCTGAATTCTAAATTCTTCTGAAACATTGTGGTTGCCACAACGCATTTTAAAATTTTAAATAGGTGCACCAGGGATGTGTAAAGGAAGCTGAATTCACTGATGCTTTGTAATGATAGAAGATGGTGTTGAGGCAACTACAGTTGTGTCAAGAAAGCTTCAGTCATCACTGATCACATGAGGAGAGAATGTGTTAATCCCAAAAATACCTATAATACCATCAGAATATCCTCCATTCACATTTAAAAGAATTCAGTTTCCTGTGAGACTTACTTCTGCAAATATCAATAAATCTCATTCATTCGCAGTCATCGAAAATTGTGGGCCTTGATGTGCGGAATCCATGTTTTGCACACAGACAGCTGTATGTTGGTTGTGCAGGGGCAGTGTTGTATATAAGGAGGCATTGTAAACCCTGTATTGTGAGATTTTATTAATACATAATAATAAAATAGATTAAAGTTATTTTTATATTGATCCATATTTATACTTAGCATTCATTGGCTGACAGTAATATTTGGTTGGCTATAAGAATAATGAAATGACCAATCAAAGAGGCCATGCAGTGGCATGTGATTTTTATGGCAGCATGTAACATGATGGGCATGTAGCTGGACCACAGTAAAAATAAACATTTTTTTCGAGTGGCTGGATGACTTTATCATTTTATAATATGTAATTAAAAACATCTTCAAAGTTACAGCTGTCTAGAACTGTCTTTTAGAAATGTGTGCTGTCTTTACAATGTCCTGCAAAGAATTTAGAATTCAGGTTGTTATACTGTAAAATTCTGTAGTGCTATTCTTAGGATTACTTGTTTTCTGAACTAATGTCGTATGTCTTGTATTCACAAGACACCACATTTCAGAAACTGGATCTGTTTCCAGCCTTTTAGCCAAGGACAGGAACAGATCCAGTTTGTAAAAGTTACATTCTTTTGACGTGAATACGTCTTTAAATTCGGTCCGGTGTAGGGGGGTCTCTACGAAAATTGTAGCGACCAAAAAAAATGGCAAGATTTGTCGCTCTTATATCTCGTAAACTATCTTGATAATGTAATGATTTAAATTTTGTTGGATGGAGGGTTGATGTCCATATCTAAAATGGTGGGTATTGGGAGTGTGCAGCAGTGAGGGGGGGAGGGGTAGCGCTTGCGCGTGAACACTGTAAATGGCAACGCCTCGCGGCATTTGGGCAGTGTAACTTTGGATTGCGAAGAGATAGGACGTTGAAATTGGTGTCGATGTTTAGAGAATAACAGGATCTACAATATTATTTAGCAATAATAACCAATAGAATAAAGTTTGTAAAGTTATAAGCCGATAAGTGTGCTGAGTTGAAGAAAATTTTCATAATGTCGAAAAAATTGCAAAGGAAATATGAACAGAAATGTAAGAAACGTATATCATTGGAAAGAAAAATTCAAAAGGAATCAGAAAAGCCCAAATAGACTAATGCCGAACGATGCAGATTGTATAGAGAGCGTAAGAAAGCCGAGCGCGTCAATGCCAGCGCGAGTACTTCGAGTGCACCGCTACTATGCCATATGTATCTTACTTCTATCATCGGCCTTTGATAAATAAAATTATACTTCACTTATAACCACCAAGATTTGATTCATTTACATCTTACCCTTCCTCTAATAACACAAAGACGGATTCACACCTTAAACGATTGTGGTTGTGTCCCTGTACACAAGCCACGAATTTTTTTTTTTTTTTTTTAATAGGAGACTGTAGACAGACCCCACAAATCAGTAAATCCTAACATTAAGTTATTATATATATTAAATTATTATACCTGCAAAAATTGTGATGAACAAACAATGGTGCTGTATTGGGGCTTTGACTGTATTTTGTTTTATAGATTTATTATGATCTACATGGACTCTGTAAAAATTATTTTTCATCCTCTGTTATGGCTACCAGAGTCATACTTACTGATGTGTCAAAGCAAACTTTAAAATATTGTTGAAAGTAAGTTGTAGATGATATTGTGACGTACTGTTTAAGGCTTTTCATTTGGTCTTTATCCATTAGGTAATATTTAATACAAAAATCTACAGTGTTTTGGAAATTGATTCAATTTTTATTTTCACTTGGGGAATTTCCTACTCTTTTGGGCCCTTTGGTAGAACTACCCATTTTATGAAATCAGTGGTCTTCTGGGTAATTACACGGCGTCGTGTGGTAATTATTTACCGACGTTTCGGGACAATGTATCGGTCCCATCTTCACGGGTCAAGATTCTTGACCCGTGAAGATGGGAGCGATACATTGTCCCGAAACGTCGGTAAATAATTACCACACGACACCGTGTAATTACCCAGAAGACCACAGATTTCATCAACATCGCGGCGGAAGCCTGAAATCAAGGTTACCCATTTTATATTTCATTTCTTGTTGGTTGAAAATTATTATTTAGAACTACCACTTAAATAATCATGGAGAGTAATGCACTTCAGCAAACATTAAAATATCTATTACTTTGTCACATTTGTTTGTGTTGAGGGAGAATTTCATTAACTGCTGTGAAAACAGCTGGTGCAGTAATTTCACTGATAAAGTCTTTGGTGGTCAGGAATAAGACTGCAGACAGTACACATTACATTTTAGTTATACTGTTTATTGAATACCATAGAATCATTTATGCAAAGACAACTGGACATGAATTTGGGTACATGGAATGTAAGATAATATATATAGGCCAGGAGCATTGAAAGCTCTTATACCACAATTGCAACAATATAAAATACATATAGCTGCCATCCAAGAGACTAGGTGTCATGGGAAAGTGATCATGTATAAGGAAGATTGGAGTGGGCAGAGCATGTAATGAGAATGGAGGAACATTGTACACCAAAGAAAGCCCTGCAACAAATAATTCACAGCAAGAGAAGAGTAGGAAGACCTAGGAAAAGATGGGAAGATGGAGTGAGAGAGGATGCCATCGTGTTACTTGTCACACAGGCTTGGAAAACTACAGCCAAAGACAGATAATCCTGGAGGGAATGCATTGAGGAGGCTAAGGCTTGACTTGGGCTGTCACGCCATTGCAGCAGCATAGAATCATATGTGATATATTCTCTCTCTGTCTTCAGCATATTATTTTTGCACATATTGTTACTTTTCTATCTGAAGCATTTCAAAGGAGGATGGAAATGCACTTTGGGGTCACTGTTCTGGTTGGAATAATGTTTTGGTAATGTATAGTTGTACTCATATTTGCTTTGTGCGTACAAGTTAATACATGTACACGTGTGCGTGTGTACGTACACACACACGCAGAATGAAAAACATTCCAGCATCATAGTTCATTTTGTGGTTTATTTTATAGTCGGTATTTGAGACTGTACATGTACAGCATAATTGGTAGGGTGTTTGATGGATAATGAATTGGAAAGGGTTTGAAATGCAGCAGTCATGATCTAATTATGGTCTGTCCTGGAATTTTCATGAGGAAGCGAGGAAAACCACAATAAAGTTCAGTCAGACTAGTCATTGTCCTGGCTAAGATCCAAACTGAGCACCTCCCACATAGATGTCTATTACGTTAATATTATGCCAACCTGGTCAGTAGCGTCGTGTTGATCACCATGTAGCTGGAGACAATTTAGCAGCATAATGGTTATTAATCTACAAGTCTTTCTTGCGTCTGTTGATGCAGTGTTATTTATAACTAATTAAGTGCGTCTTAAATTTAAAAAAACAATATACATTCATCAAATACAACTCAGGTTAATGAAGTATGAGTTTCATATGGCAGTGATTACTATGTACTAACATTTTGGACAAATTTATAGTCTCTGTACTTAATTCAAACCTGAGTACAGATGTAGCAAGTTCTTCCAAAATGCTGGTGCCTGTCTGCCGAGGTACAAGGCATCCCTGAAGACCATGCTGTTACAGCTCAGCTGAATTGTATTTGAATACTGTGTATGCATCTCACTTGTTAGTATTGCATTGTAAATACCTGTTTAAAATTCTGTTGCCTTATTACAACCTGCTGTCTTTTAAAATATTCTATTTGAGTCAATTTTTATTGGAAGAAATATAGTGTATGTATTTAAATGAATGTACTTACTTGTATGTTCAAATGAAATGTCAATATATTGGTGTTGTAAAGTGAAAATATTGTGTGTCCAATATACACAGTTTTTAGTAAAGTCATATTAAAGATTCACTAATACTATGTTCTGTTAGACTTACAATATTTGTGCAGGATGAAGGTAGTCCCATTTAGTGACGAAGGGCCCACATTAACATAAAGTTGACCTGGACGTGCACTACTTATGCATTAAACAGTTGATATGTTCTGACATGGCAGTGTATTGAGAATGAAGTGTATGTAGAAGGTTACAGGTGGATTGCTAGAAGCATATGATTTACACATTTTTGTAGTGTAATGAAAACGTGTACACAAAGGACATTTCAGAAAGAATGGTGGTGAAACAGCCTACTGTCTGCTTATCTGTGGGGGTACTATATGATTCATTATGGAAACATTTGCTGCATGTTACATAGATCATGAATTAATGTATTTACTTAATTCAGTACTTATAATTGAGTACATTGTATTATTTATTTATCTGTCGGTATTTAAGACAAATCAGGACAAGAACTGACATCCACTTTAAGAATGGATTTTCAACGCAATGAGCACCCCCAACCCCTGTCCCCCAAGATTGATTAAAAGGATGGGTTCTTGCTCCATGTCCCAAGCCTTTTTTGCATGACCGTAGTTAGTAGATCGAGGTCTCCACTGTTGATTGCACATAATTCTGTGGTTCCCTGCCTGTGCCTCTGCCTCAATTACCACATGCAGAGGCAGGAGTTCCAGGAGAACCTCCATTGCTGCTGTTGGGGTAGTCTTCATCGCCCCCATTATGTATCTTATAGCTCCCTCCTGCTGACGTAGTTGACCCTCATCCACCATACCGTTGCACCATAGGTTAAAATGGGTCTAATTATCATGATGTAAATCCAGTGTAATACCTTGGGCTTCACACCACAAGTTTTACCAAATGTACCTTTGCAGGTCCAGAAAGCTCTATAGGCCTTGTTTATCACATTTCCTAGCTGTGTCTTCCATGTCAATCCCTTGTCCAAAGTGAGTCCGAGGTATTTGACTTCTGTAGCCAGTTGCAATTTATGTCCAGAGAGGGTTGATTCTTTTAAGCCCCTTAAATCTCTCTTCCTTGTGAATGGAACTACCACCATCTTTTGTGGGTTTATAGACAACTGAGTGTTTTCATACCACTGCTGCACCTGCTCAAGGCTTCCTGTAGAAGCTCTGAGATAGTATACGGAAATTTTCCGCTGACTAGGATAGCAATATTATCAGCATATCCCAGTGTGTTATAACCGCTCTCACTGAGTCCTTCTATGAGTTCATCCACAACCATACTCCAAAGCAGGGGTGACAAGATGCCTCCCTGCGGACAGCCCCTGGCCACAGACCCCCCCAGAGTTTCTCCTGAGAGTGTTGCTATGATTTTCCTATTTCACCAGCATGAAGTTGATCCACCGACAAATCATGTCCTCAAGCCCATGCCTTTTAGCAGCTTCTATTATAATGCTATGTGAGGTGCTATCAAATGCTCCCTCAATATCCAAGAAGGCTCCAAGTGTGACCTCTCTGTTTTCCACTGCTTCTTCAGTGCATGTGATTACATGGTGCAGTGCAGTTTCAGTAGACTTCCCTGGTTGGTAGGAAAATTGGTATCGATGCAGGGGTCATAGCCCCAAAATCTCGTCCCTAATATGCCTGCCCACTAATTTTTCCATCGTTTTCAGCATGAAAGACGATAGACTAATAGGACGATATGCTTTAGCCTCGGTATAGTTAGCCTTCCCGGGCTTAGGTATAAACGTCACTTTTAACTTGCCTCCAGGCTATGGGTATGTATCCCCTTGCCAGGCATGCTCTACAGATTCGGCGTAGGTGAGTCGTTAAGTATTCGACCCCCTGTTGCAATAATGCAGGTACAATTATATCTGTTCCTGCCGATTTGAATGGTTTGAATGTGTTTATCGCCCGTTTAATTTTGGATTGGTCAATAATCCTTTTAGACAGTTCCCAGTCCTCCCTGTGGGCAATGAATGTCCCCAGGTTTGGCTGTCCCTGTCTTAGCTCTATTGTTTCTCCTGCAGCAGCTCCTGGGAAGTGAACTCTATACAGTTCCCTCAGGGTCTCTATTCCTGCTTGTGTGTGACAGTCATTAGGTAGTTTGTTGGAACCCACCTTATTGGCCGACTGATTGATCATAATCCTCATTAGGCGGGCTCTGTCAGGTACATTCTGAATCCCCCGAAAGTGTTCCCTCCACGAGGATCGTTTGGCTTTTCTTATTGCTTTATGGTAACTGGTGAGGGCCATTTTATAAGGTTCCCAGTCACCAGTCTTCTTAGCTTTATTAAAAAGCCATCTTGTAGATGCTTTAAGGTGGCTGAACTCTATTCCACCAAGGAACCTTCCTTGGTGAGAGAGCCATCCTAGCTGGACAATTTTTGTGATAGGAGAGAATGGCATGTTGCACCAGGTCAACAGCCAACTCCATGTCCCTCACCGAGTGCACAACTCTTGGTACAGCCGCTAGATTTACCTAAAGGTCTACCCGATAGGATTCCCAGTTTGTTCTCTTAGGATTAAGATGTTATATTAGAAATTTCTAAGTCACTTACCTGAAACAGTATGTACCTGTGATCCGACAAAGAGGTCTCATCAGATACATGCCAATCGGACGCTAGGTCTACTACCTTATCAGTCCCTAATGTCAAATCAATAACCTCCTGCCTGTTGCTAACCACAAAGGTAGGTTCGTTACCTTTATTGAGAATATTAAGGTTGGCACTCACTAAATATTCCAGTAGACTGCTTCCTCTAGGATTGATGCCAGTGCTCCCCCATACAATGGGGCGTGCATTGGCATCACATCCAGCAATGAGCTGTAGGTTGTTCCTACAGCAATAGTTTACAACGTCCCGTAGTTCCCCTGATGGGAGTGATTCGTCCGAGTCATAGGGGAGGTATGCAGAGGTAACAGTAAGATACCTAGTGCTTCCTTCTCCGTTAAATGATAACCTAACCGTCACTACATCTCTGGAGCAGAGCTCCAGCAGTGGAAAGGCTTGAATAGTATTTCTTATTAAAATACAAGCTCTTGAATTAATACCGGGTCCAGCAGAAAACAGCATAATCCCCTTTTCGGTCCCCATAAACCCAGGGTTCCTGAATAAGTGCTACATCGATCTCCCCTATAGCAAGTTTGCGGCAAAGAAGTGCCGTTGCAGCCTTGCTATGGTGCAGATTAATTTGTATAATTTTACATTTTAAGGCCAGAGTGACCTTTTTGTATGGAAAACTTCGTAAGGGTTAGCCCCTATAATTTTCCCTCTTAGTGGTGGGTTCAGGTTCTGCAGGCGTCACCTTAACCAGCGCCTGCGAGGTATTTGTGTCCCCGGTCACGGCCTCCATGGAGTCGTCCCCTGGCTTCTTTTCCCGGTCCTCAGTGAAGGTGCTGTCTCCAGCCCCCTTCCCCTCCGTCCTGGTGTCCACAGCCCGGGGTCTCCCCCTAGATGCCTGACCCCTTATTTCCTGTTCGGGATCGCTGAGTACTTTAAAAGTGCCCTCAGACAGTCCCGTGAAGATTTTGTAGCCGGTTCCTTTAATTATTTTAGCTGAGTCCCGGTCTACTAAGAGGATGAGCCATCTGCCGATAGGCTCATCCCTAGAGTCAAGAACCCTCCAATTCTCCGTGTGGAGCCCTGGATTAAGGCTCTTGATCCATTTAAGAAGCTCTTCAGGACCTGTAGCAACCTTATCCTTTGTCCTGAGAGCCATCTTAATTGGTTTAGGGAGGTGCTTGGCGTCAATTGCTTTCAGCCTCGCTCCCTCCCGAATTTGGAACCCGTGAAGGGCTGTAACAAGCCAGTCTATAGACCTTTGATCAGCACATGCATATGGGATTGTGCCTCTCTCCAGCCTGTAGGATCTGAGAAGTGGGCGTCCCCCATACGGGGTCTCGCGAAACACTTCCCCAACCTTGACCAATACCAAGTTTGCATCCTCCAGGGACAGCTGCTCCTCAGGATGGGCCAAGAGGATAGCCGCCCTAAAGTTGAGGAGTGCTTCCTTATATGACCCAGGCTTCAATGGAGTCCTGGGTTTTTTGGAGGTTCCTCTGTGACCCCCAGATCTGGGTCGTTTAGGACCCATTGAGGGCTGAGGCGAGGTTTCGTGCCCAGGTTGCGTTAAGCTCCCAGTACCACTCTGCCCCTCCTTAGCCTTCCTGAGTTTCCTCCTAACGGCCCCAGAAAGTTTGGTTCTCGCTGTAGGAAGCTGTTGGACTTAATGTCCTCCTCAGCTGGTTTGCCTATAGAGGCTCTCTGCTCTGTCAGGCCAGATGGTCCGGCCTCAGGTGTAATCAAATGCTCAGTGTCCCTAGGTTTGCTGGAAGACCCAGCTCCCTGGGGTGTTCGCCAAGACAGGCCCCCTGTTGAGCGTATTTGAGCAGGTGTCTCTGTACAACAGTCCCAGCGTTTAGAAGATTTCTTATCTTTAATCTTCGTAGTCTCCATTTTGGGTCCCAAGAGTATTGGGGAAGTAACGGTCACCACCCGCAGAGCCCCATACGGGTGGAAGGCATAAATACAACGGGGTGCTGCCTGCTGCCCCGAGGGGATCGTCTGCGACACTACCTTTACCACCCCAGTGCCATGCAGCCCTCGGCACGATGCCTCACACCTTTGGTAGACCATTGCCCCTGTTAGCCGCCTACAGACGTTACCCCCCTCCGCGACGGTGACGCGAGGGTTTGGTTTTTTGGAGGGGATATGGGTGTGAAACTAGTTTTTTTTTTTTTTTTTTTTTGCGTTAAGGGAAGAATGTAGGCTGAGAGTGCTTGAGAGTAGGGTGCTATGGAAGATATTTGGGTCTGTGACGACATAACAGGAGACTGGACAAAATTGCATAATAAGGAGCTTTAAGATTTTGAATTCCTTACCAGACATTGCTTAGGTGATCAATCAAGGAGGAGCGTGTGGTACATATCGGGGAGACAAGTAATACATAGAATATTCTGATAGGAAACCTGAAGGAAATTACTCCTTGTAAGACCTAGGTGTAGATGGGAGTATGCTATGAAAATGGATTTTAAATAAATAGGTTGGGAAGGCATGGACTGGGTTCTTCTGTCTCAGGAGAGGGACATGTAGCTGGCTCTTGTGAACATGGTAATGAAACTTCTGGTTCCGTAACATGGGGGGGGGGGGGGATTTCTCTATTAGTTGAGGAACTAATAGTTTTTTAAGAAGCACTCTGCTCCGTGGCATCAGCAGAGTAGACTCCTACACAGAAGACAGAGGCAGCAGGTAATGGTAAATTTCCACCAGGCTACATTGCCTCACATCCCAGAAAGCAGTATTATATTTTATAGTCATAAAGATTACATTAATAATGGAAATCCTTCTGATTGGTATTAACACATCTCATTGGATCTGTAATGGGTCAGGTTCAACTGCATTGTACGAAGTTTTCAAATTTTATTTGTCGGTTTGGATTGGCAGAATATGGTCAAAAGGCGGCCTGTTGTGTACACGGTGATGAATTTTTGCGCTCCATAAAACGCATTGATTCCTTGTTCAGCTGAGGGACTGTTAGCTGCTCATAAACGACGGTGTTCCGTGGAAATAATTACACCCATTGGCTGTTACAGTTGAGTAAATACGTGTCCTATTTGTGGGGAGTTAAGAACTAGTTTTAGGCGCGTTCGCAACATTTGAAAAAGCGACTTACCTTCGTCATGCCTGCCAGTCCGCATGGAACAACTCGGCTCCCACTGGACGGATTTTCATGAAATTTTGTATTCGAGGATTGTTCGAGACTGTCGAGAAAGTTGGAGTTGATTAAAATCTGACAAGAGAAACGGGTACTTTACATAAAGAGCTATGTACATTTATGCTAATAACTCTCTGAATTCTTCTTAGAATGAGAAATGTTTTAGGCTCAAGTACTGAAAATCAAAACACACGTTTTCTCTTCAGAAAGTTTTCTTTCTTACATCGTAACGTTTATGAGACTGTGGAGAAAAACACAAAAGGCGTTGTTGCGTTTCTACTGCAACAATAGTTACGCGAACGCGCCACAATGTTACGTTATAGGTACATTGCCTATCTTGTTCCTTCCACTTCTAGGCGCGTTCGCAAGGCAGTTGCGGAAGGTAATTCTTTAACTTAATCCTGTCCGTCCGTCCGCATGGAACAGTGCGAATTTCATCGAAAGGATTTTCGTGAAAATTCGTATTTGGGATCGTTACTAAAATTTGCCAGCGCATTCCGATTTTAACCAAAATAGCGAAAGTAGCAGAGCTACTTTACATGAGACGCACGTACGTTTATTATGATCTCTCGCCTTGATTAGTCTTTAAAATTGGGACACTGTGCTCTGTGAAGTACCCACACAGCCCGAAGAAACAGCTTGTATAATTGAGACACTGCGTTCTCTGTGAGGTACGAACTGACGCTGAACGCAGGGTTGCTCATCGAATATAAGAGATTGTTGAAAATCTCCCTGCCTCACTCGATGATAATCGGCTGTAAATATGTTTGAAGAAACGATGAAATCTTAAGCGTGTGTGTTAAAATGCCGTTTTTTTGGGATGTACTCAAGGGACAATCACAGAAGGAAGGCGCCAGAAGTGTGATGCTGTGAGGATATTTAGAAACTTATCTTTAGTTTTTGCGAAGTATGCTTGAGTAATTAATAGGCCTAAATGAACGTATTGTTATGAATATTAAATTTCGCTGCCAGTTTTTCGCACGCGAGCCTTGCCATGAGTGTGCTAGAGCGACTGAGGTAAAGTCACGCTGAAGCAAGGGATTGCTGGTCACGCATCGCATGAGAATTGTGGCCCTCATCATGCAAAGCACGGAAAGTAATTTGAACTCTGTCTGTTCGAGTCACCGCAGTATGTGTATAGTCTGTCAGAATTACAGGACAAACTCACCAGATGGCAGCTGATGTACATTTTTCCTGAGCAGTACAGCGAACAGCTGATTACAGGGCGTATTCGAAGGCCATTCTCGAGCAGACAGAAAATGGATTAGCAGTGAAGCGGAAAGGACAGTTACAGTACAGTGTACATATTCCGGCTTTTTCTCCTTGGCATAAATATGCCTTCAATAATCGTTATCTCTTCTAACAGTGATGTTAACCGTAAACGGATTTCATAGCGCATACAAGAAGGTGGAAAATTTGAAGTAACAAGGAAGAGGCGTAGAGAGGTAGAAAACGTATAAAAATGTCCAAGTAATACTTGCTGTTGCAAATTTAAACTTGCAAGCGTGCAAGAAGGCATAACGACTCCACATTCCTTAAAGGCAACCAATCAGATACAACTCTGTCGGAGAATCGTGAAGCATGGCATTTTAGAGGTCATTGAAACTGCTGACTCCTCCTCCTGATGCAGCGGCTACAGCTAACTTCATGCACGCAGAAGACAGCCAACTAGCAGAAAGTGGATACCACAGTGTGACATTCCTGTTAAAGGCAACAATTATAAAGCGCGCTAACTTACACATTCGACCGCTTCACTTCAATTCTGCATGTTACCTACCTTTTTTATAAATGGTGGTAGTAATATGTGCTGTAGTTAAGTATAAATGTTATCGTCCAAAATTTATATTTGTAAGCAAGAAGAAGGAATACCTGTGATTGGTTGTTCTGTGTGGGGGGAAGGAGGTGGGTTTATCAGATTGGTGCATTGCCAGTGGTACTCCCCTCACCATGGACTTTCCCACTAAGCACGAGCGCACTGTACGTCAGTCAACAGGTGCTCCGTGCAAGTCGTCGGAGTGTGACTGTATCTGCTGAGTAAATTCTCGCATGGTGTATATTCAGTGTGGAAAGTGTTTTAAGTGTCTTTGAAGTACAAGAACTCAGTTTTATTTTTACAGTGTACGTTACTGGAATATTAATACGCTTCCGTTTATAAATTCCACTTCTGTCTCTTCCCCTCCACCATTCATTAACGCCTCTCAGAGTATCATTCTCGTACCGGAAAAGGAAACAAACAACTTCCCCTCAACCGCGAAAGTCTTTGCTACGGCATGTTAATACCTCAGCCATTATATTAACATTTCTTTCCACTTTGCGAACGATGATTGTAAGTTCTGTGATGCAAGGAAATCTCAAGCTTTGATTTTTATATCAATTTTATTAATTCTGTAGACAATATCAGAAGCGTGTGTCACGAATGTGCATGTGAATGATTCAGTTATTTCGGCAACAAATCTTTGCTTTTCTAATCGACTGGCGTAAAGACGTGCTTGAGTGTAATTGTTAGAAGGGTACATAATACAGACGTCGTCGACCTATAGTGTCACAGGGACCGGGCAGAGGGATACTTTTATGCTGAAATACAGAAAGAAAGGAAGATTATACATATCGTCGATTAATTTCAACGAGTGTGTTGTGCTCTGAAACATAAAATGGAGACATTTTCCGTGGACAAGTCATTTTACGACATTGGGACAAGCGACTTAAAAGAGTTATGGGATTCCGACCTGGATCCGGTGAGTGTAATGTTAATGTTTGTAAACTAGTCACATTTGAGAAATAGTTACAGTTGTACGTTGTCTTGACTTTCCCTCCTTTTGTATGTGTGTGTTTTTACTTAATTATCAGCATTAGAGTCACAGCCATGTGATTATTTATGGTATTCCCCATTCCACGTTTAGAGAACAAACACTAGGAAGTAGAGCAGACATACAGGATCATGCACTAGCAGATATTGCAGTAACTGCTGGGTGGATTAAAACTCATATTCAGCACAAAAAGTGTACTTCTGATAACAGTTATATTGCGACCCCAGAAGTTCTTGTTTTGCTCTAGGCTCCATCAAGGAATTTGGAATATTACATAACTCTGAACTTGTTTATTTGTACAGGTAACCCAGTTTTACTGAGCTATAGACACTACAATACCCAGAGCTTGAATGAGGTAATGCACAACCACCAACGGGTGGGGAAACCTCTAGGGAAGCATCCACAAGTAAGACCAAGAATGAGATGGGGAGGTAGCATTAAAGTAGATGCTGGGGAAATAGGCTGTGATGGGAGGTGGTTGGAGGTAGCTGAGGATTGCCTCCGGTGACATATTTTACAAAAGCTGGGAAAGTGCACTTTACCGTAAGCCATGTCATTGATTGGTGGTATTACTTTTGTACGTCCAGCACGTGTTTATTAACAATATCATAAATGTTTTGGAAACCATCAGATCAGTGGTATCTGTATCTGGTGTCGTCATTATCGTCAGCGTTGTCCTTGCAGTATCCATGTTGTTTTCAGTATCATCATACTGGTAATAAATATTAAACGTGTAAAAGGCCCGTAATAGATTCATGGGGCTTACAAGTTAGATAGATCATTGCTAAAGTTTTCAAATGATAGCGACCCCTTGAATTTATGCGGATTTAAAACTGCTTGGTGAAAGGAATCGGCGTGCCTCTCGAAAAGTGGTTAAAGTTTACATTATAAAGAGTGACCCCATTAAACTGTGTCACCGATTTCACACAGAGCCACTGTGAGTTTGTGTGGCCTGGTAGGTGGGTACCAACATCTTAGACAAATTTGCTGCTGCTATCATCAGGATAAAGGTGGAATCTTCTTAGTTATAACACCGTGCAGTCTCGTATGTGGTTACCAATGTGCCGGGGGAACACATTGCCTTTGTACAATATGATTTATGTTGTGGTCTTGTGGGTTATAACCAAGAGTCTGGTTCGCATAGCCTTTAAAGTGACCAGCCCACGGACTGGACGGTCCGGAATTCGAATCCCGGCAGGGGCAAGATATTATTTTTCCCCAAAACTCTCAGATCGACTACGGAGTCCACCCAGCCTTCTTTTCAATGGGTACCGGGGGTTCGGCTGACCACTAACCCCCATTTAGTTTCGAGATTAAGAATGAATGGAGCTGTAGGCCTACCACCACTTCTCCAGTGTGCCTTTATATCGTGTGTGGGGAAAACTTTGCTGTGGGTTGTAACACCATGCAATCCCATCTATGGTTACTAAAGCTTTGTGACATCATACTATCTCCATTTTCAGTGTAGAAGTGGTACATATATTTTCCAGTAAAACTAAATTGAAATTTTGGCCGATACTATCAATAAAACAATAAAAAAACATGACCCTGCAGGCCCAGCTGTTCAGATTTTGTATATCAGTGGGTAATTGACATACTGGTATGGGCGTGGGATAGTGATTAGTTACAGGACGAAATACAATAAAAACTTATAATATGAAGTAACAACAAATTGTGTTGGCGGACAGAGTAAATCGTAACATTGACTTAGTCAATTTTAAGAGAGCTTAACTCTTTTAAGGTCCATTGGTAACTGTATGTACCTCCAGTTCAGCGTTCAGGAACTCCGGAGTTTCTCCCGTAATGTATTTCTGCGTTTCGTATTCTTACAATAAATGAACATCGATCATTTCCCTATGCAGCAATAACCTATTGGTCTTTATGATGGAGTTGGACTATGTTCTCTGTGAGGCAGAACCTAATCGGTATAGTGGTATAGCATTTAATATAATGTGGGCTCCAGAGGGTTAAATGTCATAATTTTCTATAACCAGATACACTGCGTAGGTGTTGATGGTGGGAGTGGGATAAGTTGCATCATTGTACGACAGATATTGTGTGTACCATATGGCAAAGTTCTTGCTTGAGCTGGTGGCACGGGTAAAAAGTGTAGCGTATAGCTAGCTGTCTTTTCAGATGGGAACTGCAGCTTGCGGAAGGAGATAAGCCACCGGCAACGGCGACCCCCCCCCCCCCCCCCCCTCCGTACGTAGTGGGCGTGTATGTTCCGCCACGCCAGAAGGAACGCATTCTTTCCGAAATGCGCTACCCGTGGTTTAAATAGCCGGATGCCTTTCAAGGTTTTTCTGAAATAATATGTAATTTTCCTCATTTTTGCTAACATAACACCATTAAAAAAAACTTTTTTTACTGAACGTAGGAGCCAGGATAGCGCAGTCGGTATAGTGACTTCGCTACAAGGTTTTGAATCCCAGTAGGGGCCAGAGATTTATTTCTTCTCCAAGACGTCCAGACCGGTTCTGGGGCCCACGCACCCTTCTGTTCAATGGGTAACGGGGTTCTTTCCCGGGGGTAAAGCGGTCGGGGCGTGAAGTTGACCACTTACCTCCCTCTAGTACAGATGTTAAAAATGAGTGGAGCTGTACCACTGCTCCCCCTATATGCCTTTATGGCATGGACAGGAATAACTTTACCATTTTTACTGAACGTCATCCTCTGCCTCCTATTCGGGGGGTTCCACTTTCCAAACTTGTCCTGAAGATCGGATATTTTCATTGAGGATTTCCTGGTTTTTCCAAGCCCCTTCAGGAAAATTCCGGGATAATTCTTGAAATTAGTCGCGACCGATTCTGTCAAAACTGTTTTCCGATTTCATTATCCACAAATCATGTCATTGTACATTACATAGTGTTACTCAAAGCACCTTTAAATTAATTATATGTAATAAATAAATATATATGTATAACACTTTTAGGCCGCCATTTTTTCTGGTATGTGGAGCTGCGTCACTGTGTGACTGTGGGCACCAGTAACCCAGTGACGCAGCGCCACATACCAGAGTAACGGAGACTTGAAGTACACCGCTGACAGCCTAAAAAACCGGAATATTTTGTACCTTATAATTTGTCGTAAATATGAATTCATATTTGGACTCCTAAAATTTATTACTAAATACTATATGCTCAACGACAGGTAGTACACGATAGACTAGAAGAAAAACTTGGTGCAATCAAATGTGAAAGTGGGAATGTGGAAGTGCAGAGGAACAATATCAAGAAATGTGTGTTAGATACTATGAGTGATTTAGTTGGAAAAGTCGAAAGGAGAGCAAGAAAGCCGTGGATTACACAGGAGATGATCAGTAAAATGGATGAACGAAGGAAATGGAAGAATGTCAACAACGAAGAAGGAAGGAAGAACTACAGAAGACTGAGGAACGAACTGAAAAGAGCCACGGACAACGCCAAGAAGGAATATCTGGAGAGCATATGCGACGAGATCATAGAATTTCAAAGAACAGGACGTTATGATCTAATGTACATGAAGAAAAAGGAACTAGGTTGGAAAGAAAACCGTGGGATTCAAAACATTAGCATCGAAGACTCTCAAGGGAATATATTAATAAATCAGAGACGAGTACTGCAAATTTGGAAGAATTATATCACAGAGCTCTACGATCGAGCTAATCGACCAGAACACGTAGAAGTCGAACCTGAAGCTGAAGTAGATGAAGACAAGAAAGGCCCTTATATTTTGCAAAGTGAAGTGGAGAAAGCTATCAAGGAGATGAGGGATAAGAAGGCTACAGGAGATGATGATGCACCTGGGGATGTACTTAAATTGTTGGGAGAAGATGGTCTCAGACTAATGATACAGCTGATCAAAGCATATATGTAACTGGGGAGTGGCCCAGAGATTTCATTGAAGTTGCAATAACTGCCTTAAAGAAGAATCCCAAAGCTAGAAAATGCAGCGACCATCGCACAATCAGCAGCATCGCACATGCAGCAAAGATAGTAGCGAGGATACTTAGAAGAAGGATTGAAAGGAAGACTGAGGATGCGCTTAGAGAAGATCAGTTTGGATTTAGGAGAGGAAAAGGAACTAGGGATGCAATTGGGATGCTGAGAATAATATCAGAACTAACTTTGGTCATAGATGAGGAATTGTGTGCTTGCTTCATAGACTGGCAGAAGGCATTTGACCGTGTCAACTGGACCAAATTAATGCAGATCCTAAAGGGAACTGGGATAGACTGGCGCGAAAGAAGATTGATCAGCAAATTGTACATGGAACAGAGTGTCAAAATACGACTGGACCAAGGGGAGATGAGGAGTGTGAAGATTGGAAGAGGAGTTAGACACGGTTGCTGTTTGTCGCCGATTCTGTTCAGCTTGTACAGCGAGTACCTAACCAAGGAAGCTGTTGAAGGGTTGGAGACTTCAAAATAGGAGGACAAGTAATTCGCACTGTGAAATATGTAGATGATCTTGTGCTACTGGCTAAGGAAGAAACGGTGCTATAGGGCATGGTTGATGGAGTAATTGAAATTGGAAGACGCTATGGAATGGAAATGAATGTGGAAAAAACTAAGGTAATTAGAATCTCAAGGCAGCCATCCCCTAATGAAAATTACGATAGATGAAAAGCAATTGGAGAATGTGGAATATTTAAATTATTTGGGTAGCATGATAACAAATGATGCAAGGTGTACACGTGTAATTAAATCCAGAATTGCCATGGCAAAAGCAGCATTCAACAAGAAGAAGAATCTTTTCACCAGCAAACTTGACTTAAGTTTAAGGAAGAAACTAGTAAAGTGCTACATTTGGAGCATAGCTTTGTATGATACTTAAAGGTGGACACTTCGGAAAATAGATCAGCAGTATCTGGAAAGTTTTGAAATGTGGTGCTGTAGAAGAATAGAGAAGATCAGTTGGACCGATGGTGTGAGAAATGAAGAAGAATTACACAGAGTCAAGGAGGAGAAGAATATCCTACATACAATAAAAAGAAGAAAGGCTAACTGTATTGGTCACATCTTGCGTAGAAACTTCCTTCTGAAACACGTGATTGAAGAAAAATTAGAAGGAAGGATAGAAATGACGGGAAGACGAGGGAGAAGACGTAAGCAGCTACTGGATGACCTTAAGGAAAAGAGAAAATACTGGAAATTGAAAGAGGAAACACTAGATCGCATCCTGTGGAGAACTCGCTTTGGAAGAGGCCATAGACCTGTCGTAAGACAGACTACAGAATTAATGAAATACTGAAAATTAGCTTTTTGATGGGATTCATTTGACGAGGACTTGGTCTGTCAGGTGGCCTACATTTACATCCGAAAGCACATCCATACTTAAACCGTGATTCGAACACGCGAGCTCAGTGTTACAGTGGCCCAGAACCGTATAATTTTCAGACACTCTGCCATTGTGATCGACCGAAAGAAACATTTCAAAAGTGCCATAATGGTTGGAATTTGATGTATGTCTGTCTTTACGATTAAATATGTGGGTAAGCGAGGGCGGTTTAAGAAATTTCTGGACCCGACGCAAAAATAAATTTGGGGGCCCTACCTACATGTATTCCTGAACTGACAATGCAGATGGAGGGCATATATGGCGATAGCCTTAAGTCGACCCTGTGGTAAGCTTGCAAGTGCCCTTGATTAGCCCTGAACTATCTCACAATGCAGATATGGCGAATGGATTGCGCTAGCTTTATTATGCCATTATGCATTATGCCAAAGAAACGTAATTTATTAGAATAAACTACCTTAAACACACCGTTTAATATATACCCTAGCCGCTGTAACATTCAAAGACCCTGCATCTTTCCCACATGTTTTATTTGTGCTTTATGTGACTGTCACAGTAAATACCGATTATTTCCCTAAACAGCATCAACCGGCCTGTGTCTATAATGGAGACGGACTGTGTTCTCTGTGCGGTAGGTACTGAATTGTTGTGTATTAATTGGATGCACTTCAGGCTTTAAATGGTTAGTTATTGCTAAGCTGTTCGTCTTGAATTTGATTTTAACAACATTCATAATTTCTTTATTTTTTCAACCCAAAAATAAAAAATTAATATTAGTTTACTGTCACAGGTCCGTTTATGTTTAGCATTTGACTCGAAGTGCTTATATGAAATCGAGTTCTTTATGGTAAAATTTAATTTTATCCTGACGTTCCAAGATCAATGCAGGATTAAAAACCGTGAACTTTAATTAACGAACTGCAGGTAAACATGTAAAGGATTGGGTTAATTTTAAATATTTACTCTACACTGAAATGTAATGCAGATTTTCATTAGTGTTCCTGTTACAGTTTTTAAGCAATTCATCGCCGCTGTGTTTTTAAATAATCAAAGGTATATAATAAATTCAGCAAACACAACCATACATTTAGTTCAAATCAGTATATACATTCGAACCCTATTATAACGACATCGGTTTATACGACACCTCGCCTATGAGTCAGATTTTCTGTGGTACCAATTAATTCCTCACTGTTAACCATAACATTATACTACTCGGTTATAACGACACAAAATATTCAGTCCCTTGCGTGACGTTATAACCGAGTTCGGCTGTATTTAGTTAAAGTCAGCTACATGTTTCAACCATATTTGGTCGTCATCAAGCTGGCCACAAGAAAGAACGTGCACAGTTGCGTTTAGGATTGAGATCTCAATGTTTTACATATGTGTTGTATAAAATATATACATAGCAAGTTGAATTCTTTCCCAAGGCTATCCAACTTGATATGTATATATTTTATACAATACATATGTAAAGCACTGAGATCTGAATCCTAAACGCAACTGTGTATTTATTTTCTATTTTGTGGCCAGCCTCATGATGACCATATATGGTTGAAACATGTAACTGACTTGAACTAAATATATACTGATTTTAACTAAATATATGGTTGTGTTTGAATTTCTTATATATCTTCGGTTCCTTTTACAGCAAACGTTACCCCTGAAGATGTCACAGTGGTATCGACAGATGTTGCAAATAATACAAGTAGTACAAATCATAGCTGTGTTGGAGGTTGTCTCATTCCTTTATTGTTTGGATATCTTCTCTGATAAATGCAGTTATGTCTGTTATAGATTTCGTTGGTGGTTCTCGGGGTCAAAAGGAATGATGGAGAGCAGTGGTGCGCATCCTATGACCCTCGACCCTTCCTAAGGCGGATGTGGAGCCGTTGGTTCCTTGTTGAGACTTAACGATTATCAGCCCCATATAAATTTATTATCTACAATATACTTTCTCTTAGTAACCCTAAACTGCGGAGATTTCATGAAACAGATTGGTACTTACACGAACGAAGAAAGGCACCCCTGCAAGTAGTAGGCGTATGTAAGAGTCTTTAAAAAAATTGAGAATTTCTCTTTAAAAATTCGCGTTTTTGTTACTGAAGGTTGAGGGATCTAATATAAATACAAATATGAATTAAATTAATACAAATCGATGTTTCAGTATATTAATACTGTGCTTTAAAATCCTTTGTGACGCTTCGCCAAATCACTCGTGTCTGTGTGGCTCGCGGTTATAAAATGTTGCGCACCACTGATGTAAAGTGATGCAATCCTTGTGACTGAATAAAACGGGAAGGATTGAGTAGGAAGCCGACTTGAAATAGTAGGTCTGTAGGATTGGAGGAAAGCCCCGATAAATTTTACCAGCACCCACAGATACGCTGCTGCTTGAATTTTGGAAATTATTAGTTTGTGATTATGAGTAGGGAATCGATGATTAGGAATAATTTTTAGACATATTCCTGCGCTTGTTCACAGACATTCAGAATAATCAACGCTGGGGGTTGAATATCGAACCTCCCTAACACAGAACAGGAATGGAATGTAGTTACGCAAGACAATATTAAGACTTGGCCTTTAGATAATAATATTGTAACATTGGACGGAGCGAGCATGGGAAACCTGATGCCAAATTTCTAACCCTTTACCATTCATGTCCCTCGTAAGAGTTAATGACATAAGTTTGTTCCAATTAACCAGCTACAGTAACTAACTTTCTGTATGGTATTAGCACTTTAAGACCCATTACCAAGTTACACAGTCTTGAATCAGTGCCATCGAACTCCAGTCCTCACAACCCGTCTCCTTACACCACAACATTATCCTTTCGTCGCATTCTGAGTCTTTCAAGCGGTCTTTTTGCTTTACCAAAACAATCTGTACGAGTTCTTGTCTCCGCCCTCTATATCACGTGACCAGTCCATTGTAATCTTCTGGATTCCCCTATCCTAACAAACCTATGTGGTCTGTATAAATGTACAGTTCATCGTTATGTTATCTATCCTAGCTACATACCAAGTCTGTCCTAACGTCCTACCTTTTACTGTCCTGATGTTACTACGTGTCCTGTATAAATCACAGATCCTTGTTATGTAATTTCCATCCAGGCTACGTACCCAGCCCATCGCAACCTCATGCATTTCACTGTACTAACATGACTATGTGTTTTTTTATAAATCGCACAGTTCCTTGTTACCTGGTATCTATCCTAGGTTCATACCCAGCCAGTCGTAACCTACATTTTTCTATCCTAAGTAAATTAGGTGAACTGTATCAGTGACAAAGTTCCTCGCTATTAATATCTTTCCTAGCTATTACACCACCCATGGTAACCTGCATTTTAGTGTCCTAACAAAACTATGTTACTTGTGTCAGTATCACAATTTTCCGTTATGTAATATCCGTCCTAGCTACATACCCAGCCCACCGTAACCCCCTACATTTTCCTATCGAAAAAGGCAGGCAACCTGCAAGAATCACACAGTTCGTCTCTAATACCTGTCCTAGATATATAATCCACCCC
The DNA here is from genome assembly GCA_021186555.1 of Reticulitermes speratus. Classification (NCBI taxonomy): domain Eukaryota; kingdom Metazoa; phylum Arthropoda; class Insecta; order Blattodea; family Rhinotermitidae; genus Reticulitermes; species Reticulitermes speratus. The sequence continues at coordinate 28,355,116 of JAJKFL010000003.1, read as the reverse complement.
ATGGTAACCCCCTACATTTCACTATCCTAACAAAATTAGTGATCCAACTATACACTGCCTAACATTTTTAATCCCATGTGAATCCATGGGAATCTGCAAGCACATTACGCTTGTCATCCTTTACCAGGGTACCTACAGTTGTGTAACCCTTCATAAATTAATTTTTGTCTCTATACAAGTCTCTCTTCTTGTTTTTGCTGTTTATTTTAAGCTCATTAATTTTGCCTGTCACATTTTCCCTCTTTTTGTCCCTGAAATCACGAAAGTAAGTGAGCTGTTTGAATCACTCTTAAATTGTTTACTTACTTATTTTATTCTTCTAGGATCTTAGGAAATTTGTCTGTAAACACACAGTTCTATTTTATACTCCCGGAGTAAGGAACATACCGTACGAAATAAATAGTAAATTTAAAAAAAAACATAAATGTTTTTCACCTTGAATACAAGCCATCAAATAGTCCACCTGCAGAAATTTTGTCACAGTACTGGCTTTTAGATCCTGCAAGAAAACCATATAATGACCACAGTTTTGCTAAAAGACGGATATGACCTTGCCATAACTCAGGCAGTTAGTCGTCATTTTCTCACCGAGGAGGCTGGGGTCGAATTCCAGTGCAATTTATGTGGAATTTATTATGATAAAAGCGACACAGGGACACATTTTTCTCCGAGCACTTCGACATTTTCCTAGTCATTATTCCACAAAATGCTCCTAGCGCCGAGGTCAAAGAAAGAGTAGAGCTATACCTCTACTTTCCCTCTGGGCCTTCATGGCCTGCCATAAGGTGAACTTTACCTTTTATCATTCGAAGTATGGACGATCGGCAGGTAGCAGGTCCACGGGGGTCCAGTCTGATGCGACCGCGACAGAACGAAAAGAAAAGAACTGGATGAATTCAAGTGAATGAACGTGACTAATTTGACAATAAGACGGGAAGCAGGTTTTGTTATGTTCTCGTGAAATAACTGAAGAAAACCACTAGAACCCTAAACAGTGTTGCAGTCCGTACAATACGGTATGCCGATCAAAGTGACCGTGTATGATGCAGACGGAGGATGTATAACAGCAGCGCGTCTAATCGTAGCCCGGAGGCAATGTTCCGCTCCGCAGATTTATTTCCTGGAACGCAGTTCTGAGGAAACTCACATTTTCGTTCTTGTGTATTAGACCGTTTGAATATACACGTGAGTTCAGAAACATATTTTTATGTGTTTGATTGCTTTTTAGTCGTTGCTGTGGGTCTCGCGAAATGCAAGCAGCAGATCGCCGAAACATTTCACGAATTCTAGTTACACAGAATACTTGACCAAGTAATCTGAATAAATAGCCCTTGTCGTTAAGAGAAACAGGAAGTCGTAGGCCTCGCACATGAAAAAAGAGAAACCAGAGAACTCGTTGACATGACGGGTCAAAACCTAAGAAATCAGAAGACACTAACTCCAAACCAACAAATTCAGTTCCAGTACCTTACCGTACTCTTGTTTTCTGTTAGACTTTACTTTGATTTTAGATAAAACCACACCTGTTCCATTACATTTAAAATATAATATTACATTTTCTTATAGTAGGTCTAGAGATGCGCCAGGGTCTTACAAAATGAAAGGGACTCCTCATTCAAAAAAGTTGTGAAAACTGTGAGGTAGACAATTCCACACTCTACTTTTGTGTCTCTGGCAACGAAAGTTTACAAACATGCGCCTATCGACTAGCTCCACCATTTCTGCTGGGGCACGTGGTAGCGCAGTTGGTTGAGGCACTGCGCTACAAGCCGGAAGGTCGCGGGTTCGATTCCCGATGGTGTCATTGGAATTTTTCATTGACATAATCCTTCCTGTCGCACTGTGGGCTTGGGGTCGACTCAGCCTCTAACAGAAATGAGTACCAGGTATATTTTCTGGGGGGTGGCGGGTGCGTAGGGCTGACAACCTTACCACCTTCATGAGCCGATTGTCTAGAAATCTGGGAGCCTCAACCTCCTGGAATCCTAAGGGCCTGTCCAGGCCTGTAATGGAATTGCTTACCTTTACCACCATTTCTGTCTGTCCGCATCTATTAAATCGAAAACATTTGAACCGATTTCTATGAAATTTGGCATTGAGGATTTCTACTGAAATGGGACGACAAAATAACTCCATGGAACAGAACCCATGTTAAGAAGCAATAGTTCCTTATCTAATGAAAATACCCCACTCCCCCTTACGGACCAAGAAATTTCATGCACAACGACCCTCTCCTTGTCCCTGTCCTGACCCAGATGCAGTCCATACCCTGTCACCCTATTTATTTCATATATTGTTGTAAGAATACAGTTCCACTTAAACCTAGTTCTTTCAAGCGGTCTCTCTTCTCCGAGTTTCTCACAAAAAGACCCGACTGCATTGTTGTAGAGTAACTGCAGTTCATTTTACACTAATACCCTAACCGACTGCTTAGATACGCAGGTGATATTCTGGTCCGTTAAATCCGTCGTTTGTCCAAGCCTGAGGCCCTGTGTAACGTGTTGTATGTAACATGCTGATTTCTTATGGTGAGGAGTTGTTATCCACTCACCCAGCTTCCACGCTGGAGGACCACCGTTGTCAGTTGTACGCTATCGCTTATTGAGTGTATTCGCAGCTACCCTCCATTTGGGATGCAGTCTTCTTTGGTTTCTCTGCACTTTGTAAAAATGACGTTACTATCTTCTTCATACAATCTAATTATTCCCTGAGCAGTCTGTGTTTAAACAACAAACACTCCGCCCAAACGCAACGCAGCAATCCGGTTAGCATTTAGGCCTATGACTTGTGTTCCTAGGAATAATATTGCATGTAGGCCTAATGTTTGGTCTTCCAAATTATCTTTTTCATAAGGGTTTTCAACCAGAATGTTTATGCATTTTTTGAGCAGTCGACTGTCGGGTCATTGGCCTGAAACGACAGTTGTTGGATGCTAGGATTGTGCAGTACAATCTCTGCAGTCCATTTTGCACTAATACGCTAACCGACTCCTTAGATACGCATGTAATGTTCTGGTCCGTTAAATCTGCACGTGCATGCTAATTTCCTGTAAGCGAGAAACGCATTTCAGAGTTGTTTTGTACAAGAAAGAATCAAAAGTTGCATTTCTAATAAAGATATCAACAGGTGTTCAGTGTGGATCTTGTTTCTGAGTTTCTGTATACATGTAGGTTTTATTGCCGACGTTTCGGAAGTAATCACGATTTCTATCATCGAGCCGAAAACAAAACTGAATCCGTGCTTTATTTTATAACAGTTTTCAGATGTTCATGGCGGTTCACTGCCAATGTTCATTCTTGTTTTGCTTAATGGCACCCTGTAAGTGTGGGATGTACAGCTTACATTCCTGAGATAATCGCCGTCCTCCTCGGGGAAGGAAACAGAATACAGTTTAGTTTTATAATACGGTTTTCAAGGCGGGTCAGTGCCATTGTTTAGTGTCCATTCTGTTGCTGGCTGACTGTGTAGATGTATGAACTATAACTGATGTTTCGGAAGTCGTTAAAGATAATTGTGCAACACAACGTCTAACTAAACGGTGCCATCACGAAGAAATAAGATCCACGTAACAACGAAATCGCTGTGAAAGCCTTGAAATATGTTATAAGTATGTACATGTATTCTCCGACTAACGTACTCCTAGTTGCTCATCCTAGAGTGGTAACAGAATTTGAATTTTTGCTACACTTTTGATGTCGTTGCCTTTAATATTCTTTAAAAAGACGCAGTTCAGTTAATTTCAGTACCGTTCACTGTAACTGTTCATAAATCCTAATTTTTGTTGTCTTAGACAAGTAAGTTTTTGAAGTTTAGTCTTTACTAAAACAAATCCCATGAAATCGCCTTAACGTAAAATTCTAAGTCAGAAGTTCCTACATTTAGACATGTGAGGTGTTACGAGTTTGCTGCCAGTTTTATTGATAAATCACGTAAGTATGCTCGTGTTGTCATGAGAGTGACAAATTGTAGTGTTGTAATAATCCTGCAGCCATCCACATAATATTTTGGCCTGTTTGCCGATCGAATGTGTCGTTGCAGTAAGTTGCCGTTAAAAGAATTAAATGTGCCGTCCAAAAAGGTTTATGTTTTTGGTAAGATTCGAACAAATGTGTGAGTTACCAGTCGATGCTCAAGCGTTTTGGATTTACTTCTGTGAAGTGGCATTTATTCATGTTAACCTATCGGCCTTAGATTGTGGGGACTACGGAAAATTTCTGGGTTAATCTGATTAAGAAACTCTGAAGTAAAATAATTTGCATATTAAATAACACCAGTAGTCAGTACTTGTTATGCAGCCCGCTTAACTCTGTAATGCGCTGTGGCTGCTAATGTACCAACTGACTTAACATTCAAACCTCTGCACTTTTCCCCACACATTGTATTTCTGTGCTCTGTATGATTCTCAGAATAAACGGCGATGTCCCTGAACAACATTAACTGCTTAATCTCTATGATGGAGACGGTCTGTGTTTACTGTGAGGAACGAACTGAAATTTTTGAGTATTTTTATGTGAAGTTCCAGCTTCCAAGGGTTAGATACTCGTAGATACGGATGGAGACCTTAGACCGGCGGTAGACATGCACTCTGTGATTTGCGACAGGCATAAACTTATTCAAATAACAAAGTACACCGTGAATCTAATGCAGACAATATGCTCTTATGTAGGTACTACTCTTTTTCCCTGACGATGGAGACAGAAAGTTCCTCAGAAACGTTTGTATCTATATACCAAACTGCGCGGCGTCAAGCGGCTTTGTCATGGCTCAGGCGGCTAGTCGCTGGCCTCTCACCGCGGCACTAGGATAGGTTTTTCCCCAAGTACTGCGGTTTTCACCTTGCCAGTATCATTCCACCAATTTGCCATACTCATTCGTCACCGCCACTGTATAATCTTAGCAATTGATAGCATCATTAAATAACACACCTAAAAATGCCTCGCATCACAGGGGACCCGAAATCTTATCTTAGTATTCACCGCCTTAGCCTGTCAGCTCTCAAAACTCAGTGATATTTTTAAGTTAACTCGACGTTTTAAATGTTGATTCCATTTAAGGCCTGTTAATCGTGGCCTGAAGACATGTAAAAGAACACCTTGGCCATGAAACAGCAGGAATGCCCGCTTATGTAATTACATAATTCACAGTATGAATTTACACTAAAGGTCACATTCCTTGACCTCTGTAAAGGTTACAAATAATTCTGAACGAACAAGATAGGTGTTTAAACTCTCCTTGCCCCTTGCAGTAATTCTCTTATATTACTCGTATATTTGGCATGAGATGCTTTGCTGACATAAAAATACACGTTTAATTAACGGTGCTGCAGAGGGCGTGTCTCTGCTTCAGCACCACGTGGTCAGTCGGCCATATGACCTTTAGACCGTGGTCACATGCCGGCTCATCGGCCACACGCTGCTCGAGGACGCTGCGTTGATTAGGTTCTGCAAACATGTGCCTCGCTACGAGAAGCAGCGATATGTCTTGATGATAATAATAAAAATGGTAGTGTTTATGATACTACTACTGCTAATAATACTGATGGTGGTGATGATGATGATGATGGTGATAACTATGATATAACAATAAGAATAAGAATAATAATTGCGTCAGGAATTGGCGAAACAGCTTAATCTCCATATTATTCTCCATATTATAAATACGGGCCGCAGGTCGTCCTGGAAAACGACAACTACAAACACTACGGGGATCGTACCTTGTTAATAGACGAGACTGTTCCATTCAATTGGCCAGACATAACACTGGTTGATAGAAAAAATAAGAAAGCTTTATTCATTTCATTAGCCCACAATCTACAAGCCACAATTACAGAAAAACAACGCAAATATCAGGAATTGACATTTGAAATCAAGTAACAGTGGCAACTGAACAAGATTGTTGTTATTCCACTGCTCTTGTCTGCTAGGGGGCCATCCCTAACATGCTTAACCAAAGCCTCACTACCCTCAATTTACCGCCACGCCTACTGTCCCAGGCCCACAAAGTGGTCATACGAAACACCTGTTCCATCGTGAGAAAATTCCTCAATGATGAAGTCCAGTTACCAGATGAAGAGGTTAATAACCCCTAATCACGTCTTTTACCGTGTTCCCGGCTTTATACACTCATTTTAATATTCCCTGATGCGACCTCCCAAGCAGATACTTGGTTCAAAGCCCGTACTCTGGGAGGTTGACAACACTGGGCATAGCCTGAGACAGTCCCTAATAATAATAATAATAATAATAATAATAATAATAATAATCCAGTGAGTAAGGTGCTCTTGCCGCGAGGAGCGAGCATGAAGCCGTCTGCTTTATTAAAAATAAGGGTTTAAATATGTGGAACTTACCTCCAAACCTAGAATTGTTACAATCCAGAAATCGTCCTTACTGATATAAAGTTTATTTCCGTTATCACTAACTACATAATAATTTTATTTATTTTTAAGAGCGCTCGCTATCTACATAAGCGCTTGACAACAATACAAACTGCATATCTATGAGACATATTTATGGAAATTATCATACTGCGGGAGATAAGTACAGCAACGAGCACCATTTATGAAGGTTAATAAGTAGGAGGTCATTATCACAAAAGCCAAAGTTATCCGAACACTTAGTGTCTATCAGTAAAAAATCCCCCATTTTAAATGCACTGTAAGGTATGTCCTTATGCGGAAAATGAAATGTCACAACTAAAGGTTCTTAGCTTGTAGGCCACTTCCTTATTTTACAAGGAAAGCATTTGTTCCTCCTATCCTTTTCTTTCTGGCGAATTTGACTAACTTTCATGAAGCCATTCGTGAACGCAATTCTACTACAGCCCACTCTACTGTCGTGATTCTTAACTTTGTGCCATAATTAACATAAACATGGCGGCCACACGACTTTGTTGATTGAGGACACCACTAAAGCGTTTTGTGTGCTAGCAGATATTGAAAAATCATGGAGCTTGTGTGTAGTAGCTTTTATTTTGTAGACTGTGAAACAACATGGCTTCCTCCGAAGTTGGCTGTAACGAATAAGGATTGCGTTTAAATGAACTGGACATTGATTTTTGTGTTGAGATACGGGTGTGTCATAAGTCGAAGTATTTCTGAAGATGATGCGTTATAAGACACATGAATATTATTTTGGACATTGTGTACAGTATTGGGTTTTTTCGTTCAAACGCAACCGTGTCTTCAAACTTTTCAAAACGTTCTGTTCGAAAAAGCTATACCGACTGACAGTTTCCAAATAATTGTCATGTTTAGCCTTCAAGTTCTGTAGCTGTGAAGTACTGTTTCCTGTTCAGCACTTGCAAATGTAGCGATGATGCGAAATACAGCAAACCTGATGGACATTATATTGCCGAGCACAAATGTGAGCCTATCACTAAATATTGTAGTTGTTAGTATTGCAAAATTTCCTGCCCAGAACTTTCTTTCAGTTTTATATGTGTTCTTAAAAACCCCCTTCTTCCCTTCTCTCATTTGTTTGGATTTTAGAACTAAAATTTGGATATCTCACTCAGTAAAGTGACGGGTGGCTAGCGGCTGAACAGCCGGTTTTCGATCTTTGGCACGAGCCTCTATTTGTCAGTTCACCTCTATATCCTCACCGCCTCATATACAATGGGTGTCGGACATAAAGCGACCAGAATATGAAGCTGATTACTTATTTGAATCTAATGCCCATATTAAGAATTCATGGAGCTATTCTTGCACTTCCCCGTGCGTCATCCCGGCATGATGCATAAGCACAGAGACAATTATACCTATGTTTGGTCATTTGTGTGAAGTTAATAGATGCGTATATAGAAAAGTGCCGTCCATTGTTCGTAAATCCCGTATCTAATGGCCTTGTACAACCACTTGGCAAATTCTGAAAGATTTAATTGTGTGTGGCAAGTTGAACTTGCCTTTCAAGCAAAGTAAACTTTGTTGTTGAACTTTTACTATTGGCCCTTTGAGATCTGAATTTTATCGACATCATGTATAGAAACTCAATTCCTACCTCACAGGGGACATAACGTCTTCATTACAGAGCTAAAACGGGTACTGCTGTTTAGAAAATTAATCAGTTTTTATTCTGGGTATTGCACGAAACACACAAAGACACTGCTGAGGGAGGGGGGGGGGGGAATTTAGAGTTTTACAGGGGACAAATATGGGTCGCACAGTGTCAGGTGCTTTGTCAAAAATCTGCGAGGAGTATAGATGTTCTGCCGATGGAACAATCAGATCAAGCTGGGATAATATGACATTACCGTGGGTATATTATAAGACTTTACTTTCTGAGCATTGTTTTGCATATCGCAAGTGTGAGCTACCAGATAGTACCACAGATTATTTCAGGGCTGTAATCCGTGTCAAGCCATTAGCATCGGTATCCATTTTCTTAGAGACATGAAGTTATGAACAGCTAAAGCTAAAACAATGGAGCTTAAATGTCTTTTAAAGCATTAAATGTGTCTAAATAAGTATTAATTTAAGTCTAACTTCTGTAGCTTCAGTATGTTGCCTACTAGCATTCTGATAAAGATGGGAGTATCCGATCACAAGTGTTTGACTTAAAGCCAAAACTACGACTAGTTTTCCTTGACTTTTGATTGCTCTCAGAACGAAACCTCCCGTATGCCAGGAGTGTTGGTAGCTACAACGGATAATGTCCGTGGCGTTGTAGTAAATGGTATATGCCGCCGAAGGAAAAAAGAACTTTTAACCCTTTAAATCCCAGTCATTATATATATGCGACTTTATTTAACTTTCAAGAACTCAGCATTTTGCACACAATTATGTGCATCGTGTGATTCGTACAGTGAACAGCAGTGATTTCCGTAAACAGCACTAACTGGCTAGTGTCCTGTGTTCTCTGTGAGGTGCCAATTGGGTTTTCTTTAAATATCATTTATACAGATTAATTTCAGGCTTGACTTGGTTAGTCTGTAATAGGTTTGATGTAATGAGAATGTATTGAGTGAAGGCTTCGGGTATAATCAGTCGATTTCATATGTTCCGCTGACTAAATTGAAATTCTTACAGTGGGAACCACCAAAATGTGTCTTTTTTAAACTGGATCAACTTCCAAACATTAAAATTTTATACAACCTTATGTGGGAGTTTTATTATAACAGTGAGCTAAGTTTTACTGCGTGTATGCAAAGAAAATGTACCTTGATGCGCTTGTGAAAGATAGACGAGGGTTCTGCTTAAGTTTTATTTAAAATGTGTTTCCTGCCAGTAACATGACAAAAAATGACAAAAATGCATGTCTTTCTTGCATGGAGGGAAAGTAGGCTATTGCACTGTGGATCCCTTGTGTTGCTTGAGGAAACTGGGGCTTGTGAAACTCGGTTTGCGAGCACTAAGTTACTGAAATGAGACAAGAACTGATTGGGATGCCATTCTGTCGCGGTTCTGTTGCCAAATGAAGTATGGAATGCAACACCAATCGGTACGAGGCAGTTTGTGACCGTAATTTAAATCGACAGAAGAGAATCCTTGTTGAGAAGCTAATAGTGGCTCAGCTAATTAATAAATTCACCGTATTTTATATGTGTTCGCAAGTACCCGCCACTGGTCTTTGTTCTGTTATTTTAATCCAATACACATCTTCACAACTTATTTCTTTGGGGCTGTGCTTCTTCGAGTCACGAGGTGATGCAATAAATGGTCTGATTGTGCGTGCCGATAGTATCCGTTTAGTAGCCTCTATAAAGGTCGGCTTCCGACGGGTCCACAGTCAGGGAGCTTTTAATTCGCGTGTTTTATTTTTCTAACCATTTTCTTGGCAACAAAAACTTGCAAAAAGGCTTCCAATACCTTCGGCACATCTGTATACATATACCAACTCGAAAACCAGTGAACGATTTTTAATGAAATCTGATAATCCGGAGTTTTAATATAATTTGTCGATACGTTCCAGATTCGGTTGAAATAGGACAAAAATAACTCATATTTTACTTAAAGACAGACATGCCTTTCTGCGCGCATTTTGAGCATAACTCATTAAACATGTATCGAAGAGAAAAGTCTGTGGAATAAAAGTTGTAAAGGAAAACGAGGCGCATATTTTGTATCCAATAAATATTTTCCGTAAGTCTTGCGGTTTTCGAGATAAACCGAAAAGTGTGCGGGCGTTCCACATTGTTGCGCTAAGCGTAAGCCTACTTTTTCGAAATTCCTTGTTTACCTATCAACAATAGTACTCCAAACATACACGAAGATTACCTTACCCTCCTATTACTGATAATTAAACTACACTTTCTCCCGCCTCGACTTATATAGTCTTAACTTGTGTATAAGCCCATATTTAATTAAGATAGAACAGAAATCGATATCACAACCGTCACTGTATTAAAATTTGAACTTTTTTATAATTAACAACAGTATTGAACGCACTAGCACTGTTGTGCTATTCGTACGTTTTCTAATTTGTTCATGCTGCACTGATTTCTTTTATATTGGGTCGAAATCGCGTTCGTTAACAATGGTGTCCTTTCTTCTATTGTCCTACAAATTACATTCAGTCTTGCCTCTTATGATTTCCATGTCGACTGTCTTTATTCTGTTTGTGCCGTTTTGTTTTAACGCCGAAACTTTCAAATCGTACAAAAGTGATGTGATTACACATATGTTATATCACTTTAATTGAAATTGTTATTGAACAAAATTCGATCTCATGCCATTTTTCCAAAATGCTGCAAAAATTTACATATTTATGAGGCTTTGTCCTATTCCATTTCGTATGAAATTTTAGGTGCATTTCAAATGTATTACTTGTTCCACTCTAATACATGGTGTCCACAAAGTTCTGTTTGTCTGTGAAAAATGTATTAAATTATAACCAAACCAGGTAGAAATATGCAGTCTTTTGCAAATTGTTCGTAACTCAACACGTGTATGTGTGCTTTAGTCCATCTCAAGATGGGAAGCCTTAGTGGCCCTGATCAGATCAAGCCGACAGTCCAGTTCTCCCCATGTGCGGGTCACCATTCCTTTCGCTGCACTTCGGATTGCTTCGATTGTCCTTCACGAAGGGTTGCATTGCCATGCACAGATGTGCAGTAAGCATAATCCTTCACGTACTCCAACAGGAAGAAATACAAGGGCGTGTAATCAGGGGAGCGTGGGGGCCAGGAGATAGTCCACCACGACCAATCCATATGCAGTTTTGGTGGCCCACCACCATATGGGAAAATGTTGAATTGTTGCAGTTTTTATCAGCTGGGGGACCAAGTACAGCTTCATCAGAGAATTACATCCGTTTTAGGTAGTGGTGTGATCAGGGCCGCTAGGGGTTCCATGTTGAGGTGGAATAAAGCTCACACAAAGTTTCTGAGTTAAGGAAAATTTTAAAAAGACGGCACATTTATGTGTTTATATATTTATATATATATGACATGTTGAAAATTGGAACAAGGCTTTGTGGACACCCGGTATTATTTATTGTAATTTTTCGGGTGATTGGAACCTGTTATTTAAGTTCCATTACTTTAGACTTCACGGAGACATTTTTATTCACATCCATTTTAATATGTATTTTGTTCCATCAACGCCTAGTTTTCCCAAATCGTTTTTCTCCTTTAAGCTTTTCCAACACACTGACATGTACATGTACTCGAAGCTAGAGCTTTCCTCATTCTTTGAACCACAAATTTTAAGATTCACCGATCGTGGTATATGACAACTCATACATTAATCAGTTACGTATCAACAAGGCGTTATATCCCAGAAGACTTGAATCTTCATAAACAGCACTGTTAGGAGCTCAAATCTCGCAACCATGGCTTTGTTTAGAGACCTGAAAAATATAAAGCATACTGCGTACTGAAAGCAAATTATTTAAACGTAATACTCTCTCGTCTTGTCATAAAAACACAAAGTTTCCCGCATTAAACTTCTTTCCATTGCACTTGCCTGAAGTATTGATGTAATTATAGTTTAATATAATAGTTACTTTATATGACTGTGGAATTTTTCTCATCCCAAGGGAAAATATACACACACGCGGTGTTCCAGGACAGGGTGTTGATACGAACATCTGTACCTAAGAGGACAGGATGGGACAGGACAGGGTGTTGATACGAACATCTGTACCTAAGAGGACAGGATGGGACAGGATTGGGGAGAAAATTACAGTGTGAAGAAATTTGTGGTTTGTACCGTTCACCATACAGTAGGATGATGAAATGAAGAGATTGGTCTGTCATTTAGCACGAATCCAAAACTTTACTCGGAAACTTTAACGGAAGAAGCCAGTTGAGAGATCTTTGAAGTAGGTGGCAGGGTAATATTAAAATAAGTCTGAAATCAAGAATACGAGCCGGGATAGCGTAGTCAGTATACGGAATACGCTACGTGCTAGACGATCCGAGGTTCGAATTCCGGTAGGGCCAAGAGAGATTTTTGTCTTCTCCGAAACATCCGGACCTGCTCTGGGGCCCGCCCAGTCTCCACTCAGCGGGCATCAGGAGCGCTTTTACCGGTGATAGAGGAGCCGTGGCGTGAGGCTGACCCCTTACTTCCATCTAGTGCCGAGGTTAAGAAAGAGTGGAGCTGTACCTCCAGTCTCCCTGTATTTCTTCAATGGCGTGTATGGGGACAACTTTGCCTTTGTACCTTTAGCGTAAATAAATAGTGTGTGCTTGTGAACTGGATTAATCTGGCTCAAGATGAAGCCCAATAGTGGATTCCTGTAAACACAGTAATGAATTGTAGAATTCTATAAAACGCGTGAAATTTCTTTACTACTTAAAAAACTGTTGGTTTTTTTTTAAGGCGGACTCTGGTCAATGCAGTTAGTTAAATGTTTCGATATTCATTCTCCATCCCCCAAAGTCGAAATATTCTCCTCTTCACATTGTTTTCAGATATACCGAATTTATATTCATCGATTAGAATCACAAGCCAAGTTTTATATCCATCCCCTAAATACGACTTTATTACTGAATGTAAAGAAAATGCGGTACCAGCCAGTACTGTAAGTGAGCAGAACCAATGCTGTAGCTTCAGATCTGAGGCACTAACCCGGGCTCAATATATACCTTCATTTATTTTAATAACGAAACGGGCCAGACTAATTAATGGTGCTGTTAAATCATCAGGATTGTTGAGACGGCTGATAAAATCAGCAGACATTAACGCAGTGTGAAGCAAATAGCCTATCTCCTCTCACTTGGGTCAATGTACTGCCTGCTGTAGAAGCTTTCACTCTATCGTTATCCACCACAGGCGGCTTATGAGTGAACGGGTATGAACAGAACTCAAGAAACTGACGGTTCTGCTCGTTCATGACGAGTGAAACAAATCTTTGCATTTTTTTTTTTTTTTTTTGTTTGGGTTAATAGTCTCTCCGGTTGTCAGTTATGATACTCCACAGATGTCGAACAGTAAATTTGAATACTATTTGATAATTTTCTTACATATTTATAATAGCAGTGGGAAAATGCCCATTACAATTCAACAAGGAATAATGTGTTTTCGTATCTGCAGCTCTCACCACGTTCCTTCCTTTCCTTTATCCTCTTCGTGTCACCAGTGGCGCAGCTAGGTTTTTCACGCCCAGGGCTAGCAATCACATTGGCCGTCTCTGACAAATCACGAACTTTAAAAAAAAAGTTACAATTAGGCCTTATGTATTGAATTTCCTTTTATTTGTCTCAATAATTTAAAATTTGTTGAGCGCAGAAAATCAATTCTTTTTAATATTCATTTTGCCGCCCCTTGGACTCAGCTGCCCGGGGCGGCCGCACCACTCGCCCCACATTAGCCACGCTCCTGCGTGTTACTTCCTGTTATTCCTAATTATGATCTGTGTTACATTAAAGCAGGTGGCACAGTTTCGAATGTGCGGTGAACCTGCTACCCGTGTAAGTACGTGGAAACTAAGCTTACGCGTTACCATGGAAACGGCGTGAGAACGACATACACAGTTCGTTATAAACTTACACACACACACACACACACACATATATATATATATATATATATAGAGAGAGAGAGAGAGAGAGAGAGAGAGAGAAAGGCCAATAAAAAGTATGTGGAATGTGGAATATTTCAACTATTTGGGTAGTATGATAACAAATGATGCAAGGTGTACACGTGTAATTAAATCCAGAATTGCCATGGCAAAAGCAGTATTCAACAACAAGAAGGCTCTTTTCACCAGCAAACTGGACTTAAATTTAAAGACGAAACTAGTAAAGTGCTACATTTGGAGCATAGCTTTGTCTGGTGGACACTTCGGAAAGTAGATCAGAAATACCTGGAAAGTTTTGAAATGTGGTGCTGGAGAAGAATGGAGATCAGTTCGACGGATCGTGTGAGAAATGAAGAAGTATTACACAGAGTCAAGGAGGAGTGGAATATCCTACATATAATAAAAAGAAGAAAGGCTAACTGGATTGGTCACATCTTGCGTAGAAACTTCCTTCTAAAACACTTGATTGAAAGAAAGTTAGAGGGAAGGATAGAAAAGATGGGAAGACAGGAAGAAAGCGTAAGCAGCTACTGGATGACCTTAAGGAAAAGAGAAGATACTGGGAATTGAAAGAGGAAGCACTAGATTGCACCCTTTGGAGAACTCGCTTTGGCAGAGGCTACGGACCTGTCTTAAGACAGACTACAGGGTGAATGAATATGGTGAGGAGGTGGCAGTGTTACATAATAGTGTAGGCTTATGATCCATTGTGTGTTTATTTCAATAATATGGATCATTGACATCAGTTAAGACGAGACCACATTTGGCACCAATAAATGGCAGCGAAGTGTACGTATTCTTCGATCGGTATTACTGCGAAGACCTGCACCGTTGCCCGTATACTTAGCGTGCATATTCAGTGAAACCGCGAATTCTAAGTGTTCCTCGAAGGCTGTAATTCATAATAGTGGATTAATAGAAGGGCGAGCTGTAAAATACGTAGCTACATATCGGAATTGCCAAATTTTACATTTGAATTTTCAGCTTAATTTCGCTTGTATGGGTGTGTGCGTGCGATCGCTCGCATTGCTGCTGGGTACGTGTTATTAGGAAGAACATTTACAAGTGTAACTAATTATATTGTAAAATACTCATACTTAGATGTTCTTCGAAGCAGCCATTTCACTTTACGCACGCCCTGTTTTTCTCCGGATTACACAGTCTCTAAAGGTGTTTTATGACATGCTTTAACTAAAAAAAAAATCATTACACAGGAAATAGCGAAAACATCGAAGACTTAAGATCTTGCAGCAAAAAACCACAATATCTGCCACTCAACATGCAACTTGTAGCCTGTCATACATCAAATAACAGAAGATAAGAAGCGGCTAGCCACTTGCTCGGTTTAATACATGGCCTAAAAAACGAAAAGTTTTTAATTTGACTTTAACGTATTTTAATTAGGAACTTGTACCCTAGAAGGTTCGAAAATAAAAACCCGCACTGTTTGTATCTACTCGACACACCACCGAGAATTAGAAGTTGATTGTAATACATTCTTTCCATCTTTTATGAGATCTCGCATAGTTATTTACATTTTTACCTTGTTTTTATTACTTGTGTATTGAAACATCTGAGGATGATCAGCTTCCGATCGAAATATGTAGTGTTTAAAAGAATAATAAAGGGTTGTGTCTGAAGGAAATACGCTTGTTTGCGTGATTAACTGGAACGTTTAGTTAGTAATGGAATGCATAGGTGTTCTGTGAAATAAGGCTTCTCACGCATTAACTGTAAGGTATGCATGTGTGCATGTGTCTTGTGTTGTATGACAGTAAGCAGGCTGGTGCGAGACCATTACTGCGACGTAGAGGGATCTGTGGGGAGGAGAATTTTTGTCTGACAGATGAACTGAGCTAACATTTGTTGACCCCTGTGTAAGTCACTTTTGTATGCCTTTTTCTTATACTCCTAATTCTTTCCTCCGCCTCCCCACTGTCTCACCGTGCTCATTTTTCTTGATTTTTCTTCTTCTGTGTTAATTCACTAAGCGCCATTTGTACGTCGTACACAGACTGTACCTAAGGCGCTTCTGTTATTGAACGAATACAATTACACCAAAGTAGGAGGTTAATAGCTCCAGCATTGACGAGGGCAAAAGTTTTCCCTGTGCTTAAGCACCACGCCATTAGGCATTTGAGGGAGAAGAGGCATAACTCCACACATTCTTGTCTTCGCCACAAGATCGAGGTGAGTGATCACTTTCACGCCCTGCCAGCTTTAGCCCCGGGGAACTAACTTGGCGGAACCAGCTAGATAAGAGTCTAAGTAGGCCCCAGAGGAAATTTTCTTGCCCTTGCATTTATTGGAACCCGATTCCTCGGTCATCCAGTCCATAGCATAGACGCTATACTGAAACTATATATAATTGGTCTAAATGTCTAAACAGGACAGTCATTGGCGTAAAAGGTCCCCGCATACCTCACGGCCGGAGGGTCAGGGAACCCCCAGACGTACAAAATACTAAAATTTATTATGGGTTATTTCGGACTGGATTCTGTTCTTCTGACAGAAAGCAGTATTTGAGTTATCTATCAGTAAATTTGCTAATAATTATAGGAGGAAACCAGATTATCGGGTCGCGGGGGAAGGGGGGGCTGATTGTTATTTGCGCCACTGAGGACGGTTTGTCGGTTTGACGTTATTTCGTTTCGCTGTAAACCAAGTGCAAATCTCGGGTAGGTATGATAGAATTAGAAGATGACAGCGATAAAGGACACTCTTAGTCGGAATTAAGTAGTGAAGAAATTTGCTGGAAAGGCACCTCTTTTCGGGACTGTGTTCCTCAATATATATCATGGGTGCGGGGGTATCAGTGGCAGTACAGGTGGGGATTTTCAAACTTTTCCGTTGAATTTCCAATGGTTATTCTGCCAGTAAGTAAATAATGTAGGCCGAACTAACACCATGAAGCAGGCCGTCTTGAAAAACGATATCCGGTCAGTTCTTGAATAAATTACCACCCTTTTATGGAATCCTAAGGTACATTACCTTGCATATTGTTGACTTCTGAAAAGTGACGCAGTAGAGTCTTGTAGCGATTTACCGATGTTTCGGACGAACTACGGTCTACGTCTTCAGGTTATGTTGAGGATGGCGGGGGCAGGGCTTTCCGAAACGCCGCTAAAACTCTGCCAGTTTACACGACGTCATATTTCAGAAGACAGCAATCTTCGTAGCCAGCACCGTGAAAACCTCAAATCCGACATTCATTACAGCTTTCAGCAGCTTCCGCCAATGGTCCGTGCCCTGGGCTGTGCTTGGTAACTGTCCAATGCCATCACTGTGCGGAGCCACAATGCTAGATAATCGAAAACCTGCATAAAGCCATATTCTTTCGTTTGTAGAATGTGAATTTAATTATAAGACTAATTCATTGCTTGTTTGCATGTATGTTGAAGCATACTCATACTTAGTGCCAGTGAAGAAGTTAAAGCACAAAGAGGTGTTATAAAAGGATGAAATTTCTTGTGGGTACACAGATTATTAAAAAACCTCGGGCCAGGAACGGGTGCTTACTCGATTTGTGTTCGTGGATGTCAGATGCTTCGTTTGTTTCCTCGTAGCTGTTTTATTGTTTGCTAAGTGCGTTCACATCCCTTCGTAGCGCCTGTCAAAGTCGCCGCCTGCATGCATGAAACAATTCGAGAACCGCTAAATAGTTTTTCATTGGGGAGATTAAAATTCGAGGCCTTGTGAAGTGTTAAAATGGTTCTTCAAGAAGTGGGACGGGGAGGCGTGGACTGGATTGCTCTGACTCACGATAGGGACAGGTGGCAGGCGCTTATGAATGCGGTAATGAACCTTCGAGTTTCATAAAATGCGGGGAATTTCTTGACTAGCTGAGGACCTGTTAGTTTCTCAGAAAAGAAATGCTGTGTAGATAACAAACAGTATTGTTGTCTATATACAGTCTATATAGTACGTAGTGTATGACATATTGCGACGATAATAAAGTGGAATGGGATGAGAGAGGAGATAAATGCACACATAAATTTGGAAGGAAAACCTGAAGGAAATAGACCACTTGCAAGACCTAGGTATAGATGGGAGGATAATATTAAAATTATTCTTAAAGAAATAAAAAGGGAGATTGTGGACTGGATTCATCTGGCCTAGGATAAGGACCATTGGCGGGCTGTTGTGAACAAGGTGTTGAAACTTCAGGTTCCATAAAGCGCAGAGACTTTATTGACTACCTGAGCAACTGTTACGTTCTCAAGGAGGACTGTTGCAGTTACGTAGTCACTTTTATCACTTGGATCTCAAGGCAGATGTAGAAGACGATGGATTTCAGGACAGAGAAGGACCCACTTGGAGACGATTTCAAAGCAAGTAATATGTAGCGATCTGTGTTAAGGTACAGTACACGTACAACGTAAAAGGTGCAGGTGTCCCTGTACTTAATTAAGCGCCATCCATGTGGACATGCGGGGTAGTGGAGGTACAGCTCCACACTTTCTTAACGTCGGCATTGTATGGAGGTCCGTGGCTAAAGTTACGCCCCGGGCTCTTTCAGTCTCGACGTCGTAGAAAGGAAAAAACGTCTTTGTTGTCAGCCCATAGCCTAGTCACACGACGTATTCCAGCCAGGCACGCATCCAAAATTTTTCATGTGAGGGAGGGTGGGGGGCTGACCGTGAGGCTGTATATAATGTATGTTTGATTTTAAAAATTATGTTATAAAAATCATGTCATAAATATAACTGTAACATAACACCGTTTGTAACTGCATTTATATAATACAAATATACCTGCATTTTCAGTGACTCACCCAACTTAAATCACAGTGTCCAGTCTTCTCGGTTTTTTAAGTTTATGCAAGACTTCTTAAGTTTCTTATTTTATTTTTCAAAATTGCTATTTACTAGTCATCAGCCGATTTTAGTGACTGGTTTCGGCTGAAGGGTAAATCACGTAAAACCATTGATATTCCGTGTGTACAAAATATGTGTTTTTTTCAAATTTCGATTTGGGGAGGGGTCTGCAGCCCAGCAGCTCCTTGCTGGGTGGGCGCCTGATTCCAGCTATGACGAATTTCTAATTTACCAGAATACTTCTCCGTTTTTACAGTTTTCCTTTTTTGTGGGTATTTATCACACTCATTGGACTGTTACTAGGCAGTACAACTCTTGTACCTTTCTTTCTTCGTGCAAGCAGATAACGATAAGTGAAAAAAAAATACGAAGTATTGTATTGAAGGATGTAAAGCTATCAACAGAGTTTCTATGTTTTATTTTTCCTCAGTCGCTGTAGCGACTAGGCCGCCGATTGGAGACCTTGGAATCGTGGTTCAATTCCAAGCAGAGGCAAGGTATTTTTCTGTTCTCCGAAACGTCCGGACTAGCTCTGGGGCCCACCCAAACTCTCATTCAGTGGGTACTGAGGACTTTTGCCGGTGGTAAAGCGGCCAGGGCGTGAAGCCTACCACCACTCGCGTCTATCTAGTGCTGATATTAAGAATGAGTGGAGCTGTACCTTTACTTCCCATATGCTTTCATGTCGTTCGTATGGACAACTTTAGGGGTTGCTTTACCAGAGTATATTTGTGTTTTCTTGGTTTCTTTAACGACGCTTTCGATTGCTAATATAATTCGTAGCGTCGGGTAGTAGGATATTAGTGAATAATGAATTGGTGAGGATATGGAAGGAAGGGGTTGTGGCCTAGTTTAATGTACTGTCGCTGCATTTACCTGGAGGAATTAATCAGAACTACAAGCGACCGCAGTCATGGTATCTGGTCACTAAGCACAATTTTGACCCGAGAACATCTCCATTGGGAAACAAGGGTGTTATACACTCGATCACTCACTCAGTTTGTGCCGAAGTTAAGGACGCTGGAGATCTCCTCTGTTCTCCCATACATCGTCATGGCGTAGGTTTAATTAAGCAGAGACAACTGTAGCTTTCTTACATGTACATTTATAAGTAATCGGGAGTCATATGCTTCTTCGAGGTCCTTATTACAGGGTTTCTGATGAGGGAAATAAAGAATTAAAAATCTTATTTAGATCTGGGAAAGTATAGGTTAGTATCGAAGTCCGTCCTGCCGCACATACGCCGATTCTCAGGCAGAGAGTGGTAAATGCCGTCTTCTGATGTGAGGTCGTATTGCGTGGTGGCTATTTACAAACGTTTAAGAGGAACGTGCTGCCTGTATCTTCAGGGTAGAGTATGGAGAGATTAGGCTGTTCCGAATCGTTGCTACTATCTACCAAAATACATGACTTCACATCCCAGACGACAGCAGTCTTCATTAATTTTTATTCCTATTTATGTTTCTCATTTGTCTAATAGTCTTCTAATTCTGTTGCTGTAAGGACTAATAGCCATTGACGAGCAGTCTCGCCTTTGTTTCAGTCGTGCAATAACAGGGACCCATAAGCGGCAGGTACAATATGGACTGACTGTCCGTTATCGTGAGATGTTACATAAGCATGTTGGTGATAAGCTTGTATCATCGGCGTACCGCGCCCACCTGGCCACTTTTGTTACTTAGTCTGACAAAGGGTGTCCAAAGTGACATCCAGGCATTAACCCTTTAAAAACCGTGGTTATATGTACCACATTCTTTAATATCTGACAAGTTTACATTTTGCCTACATGCCGTATATTCATGTAATTTTGTGATTCTAACAACACACCGTGATTATTTCCATGGACAGCATTAATTGACTGGTCTTTGTAATGAACACACACTGTGTTGCCTGCGAGGTAAAACGTAAAGTTAATGTTGTCCCCGTGCACGCCATGAAGGCCTAGGGGGAATAGATGTGTAGCTCCACTCTTCGTAACCTCGGCAGTAGATGGAGATAAGTGGTCAGCTTCACGCTCCGGCCGCTTTACTCCTGGTGAAAGAGCCCCGGTGCCTACTGAATAAGAAGCTGGGTGAGACTTAGAAACTATATCGATGTTTAGGAGGAGGGAAAAGTCTCTGTCCTCTGCCGGGAATTGAACCGCTATTTCACCGTGGTCCATGCCGTTGGCTAGTCACTGTACTGACTACACTGTCCCTGCGAGGTAGCTGCTGAAGTGTTCAACTTCAGCAGCTACGTCGCAGGTCTATATTGCGAGTACTTGGGTAAATTTTGGTGTTCATGGTGTTAAGTATACGATAACCTCTTATCACCCGAGGGTTATACATTCTTTTATATTATCACTGTTGGCAAAAAATGTGGATATGGCCCATGGCAACTGATAACACTCAGCAAAGGGAAAGTGGCTAATTTGTACACTTAGTACAAAAAATATGGACGTCTAGTAACAGGGGCGACCAAACTACAGAAGGAAGGGTATTATAAAATACGTCAGAGAGGTTAAATTATTTATTATGTAACAATGATGACTGTTCGAGACTAATAAAGTGAGGGTATTTAACAAGAGAGTGCTTAGGATTGTATTTGGACACAGGAAGGAGGAACAGTAGAATCGAGAAAACTATGTAATGAGGAATTTCATAATCTATACTTGTCACCAAGTACCAGGGTGATAAATTCGAAGAATATGAGATGGGCGGATCATGCAGTATGCATGAAAATGATAAGTTTATACAGAATTTTGGTTGGAAAACTTTAAGGAATGAGATCATTTAGGAAATACAGGCGTACCATAATACAACATTGGATCTTAAATAAGTAACTTGTGGGGTTTCGGACTATTTATGAAACTAGGGACTGTTCTCCTCGGAACTGTGCCCGCCCCTGCACGTTACTCTGCGTGTATGCCACATATGTTTCCTTCTCAACTCATTCCCGATGCTGGAACACAGCAGCAGTCGCAGCTTGTGGCTTAGCCATCTGTTATGCCTCAGCCTAGGTCAGGGGGAGATAAGTTCATTCCACAGGTATCACGTGTTAACAGCAACCATTTCTCTTCCTTACTCAAATCATCATATAATTCTCTTGTGTTGATAAAATGAGAGCCTTCTTGTTCTTTGCTCAGTACTGTTGGCCTGTTTCTTGGAATATATATCAGAAGGACCATTACTGTCACAAATTAAAAATAATTAAGCTACACCGTCGACAGAATGTGTAAAGAGTATTTTAATGCATCGTATGAAATAAATAAATAAATAAATAAATTGGTAAACAGTAAATGAAGACAGAAAGAAGAAAGAAAGACGGGAAGGAATTATGAAATGAACGGAAGAAACAATGAAATAAATAAAGACTGGAAGTGCGGAATTCTCAATAGTAGAGGAATATACTAGTGTTCTGTCTAGAAGCTCAGAATTATGGCGAATGGATTTCTTCCTGTAAAGGAAAACTAAACATTTCCTTTGGAATTTTGGTATAACCCAAATTCACTGACCTTGTCTATGCAAATGTGGTTTTACTCTTTTCTGTTTCCTGCCACGAACCCAAAGATATTATGAAATTTACTCCGTACTCGTTCTTCTAAGTACGGTAGCCACGGCTTCTAAAGCTTTATGCAACAACTGCACTAGTTGTTAGGTGCGGTTCGAATCATAATTTTCAATCCGTTTTAAAATTGCATAAGCGAACTTGTACTTCTTTATTTGAGTGTTACTCTTTCTTCACAAATTTTAGTTACTATGTCAGACTCCCAAAATCAAACCTAGCAATCGCATTCTCGGCCATAAATGGGTTCTGCGCAACATTCTCTACAAATTTGTATATTTGGTTATTATAAAAGCCATAAAGTTATCGCGGTTTCAAGGGAATAAACACCAAATGTTAAAACGAAGTCAAATACCTCCAGTTATACGTTAGAAGCAAACCTGTCAGCTTCCATATCGACCAATCATGGAGGTCCAATACCACCATGTGATAATATCAGTTATAAACAAGCCTAATGAGGTTATGCATTATGACTCTGCAGTGGTATTCAAAATTAATAAGAGTTTAATTTCTGTAAATGTTTTCAAGTGCATTTTACACGTTAATTGAGATGTGAATTTGTCATAGTGTTCATATTGATCCGAAATGGATAGAAGTGTAATATATTATTTGGAATAGTATGGATTCGAGTTCAAGTGCCATCTTGAAAATCAAGGAACTCTGATGATGGAGACGGAATCGGGCTCTGCAACGTTGGTGCATGTGAATCGCATGACGCGCCTGTCAGGCCGAGATTTAATTGAATACGAATAATGGCTGGAGCACTGTGGTATATACGTGTATTCAAGTTGATTGCTAATAATTAAGCAGTTACGCATTTTTTTTCAATGGCTCAACGGCCCCTTGGGGGCCAAGGCCGCCTCAGTTTTCGAGGCTTCAGGATCACACTTTTTAGGCACACCACACTCGGTAGGACTCCTCTGGACGAGGGACCAGTCCGTCGCAGAGACCTCTACCTGACAACACACAACTCACAAGAGACAGACATCCATGCCCCCGGCGGGATTCGAACCCACAATCCCAGTAAGCGAGCGGCCGCAGACCCACGTCTTAGACCGCGCGGCCACTGGGATCGGCGCAGTTACGCATATTTCCCTAAAATAAAAGTATGTTTAGAAGTTTGTGGTATTTAGTTTACAAAAATAAATGTGTTTATTCTTTTACAGCCTTCTTCTGTCACTGCTCAAAACGTGACAAATATTTTAGTACAAGTTTTGGTAAGGGCAGTGTTTATTTTTTTTGCAAAAATAAGGAATAAAATGAATGAAAAAGCCTTATAAAGTTGGTTCAGTACAAAGTAGTCTACGTTTGTAGAGACTTCTTTTAAAACAAGCAATGAAGAACAGCTTCTGAAAATTGGTTCAGTACAAAGCAGTCGACGTTTTTTGGAGAATTATTTCAAAACAAGCAATGAAGAACAGCTTCAGAAAATTGGTTCAGTACAACGCAGGCTACGTTTTTGGAGACTTATTTAAAAAAAACAATGAAGAACAGCTTCAGAAAATTGGTTTAGTACAAAGCAGTCTACGTTTTTGGAGACTTCTTTCAAAACAAGCAATGAAGAACAGCTTCAGAAAATTGGTTCAGGACAAAGCAGGCTACGTTGTAGACTTCTTTCATAACAAGCAATATTGGGCTTTTGAGGTCATATACAACATTCTCCATTATTTAGATGAAAGTAACAAATGTGTAGGGCCTATTCGAGAATTTAAAAACTTTGGTTTTTGAAGAACGTTAAATTTGTCTCAGCCTGTAAACAACATAATGAGCTTCTTACCAGCACGACAAATACGTGACACAGTTTTTCTAGTCTACTGAAATGTTACTCAAAGTGGAGATAGCTGGATATGATTTTGGAGTTCTCTTCTATTTTGTTGCTGACAGTTAGGGGCAGGGGTGGGCGGTGGGTGGGTCCAGCTGTTTGTAATAAAACACACAAATTATTTCAACCAATCTTGGAAAACACAGGCACTTCTGAAACGTAAAGTTACGACAACTACGTGCAGCATTTGCTTTATTTTATTTAATTGCCTGAGCCATATTTAACGGACATTCAGAATCCTCATAAATGGGATGAACAGATGGATAGACAGTATGAAGGTAAAGGCGCATTTTGAAACTTTTTGTTGAGACACTGCTTGAAACAATAACGATTAGTCTTACCTTACTAATGTAGGCGAATTCCTCCTATTCTGGTGCTCGGAGTTGAACTTGTCTACTATTGTTGCTAAGTCAAGCCGTTTCACGGTTTCTTTCTCCAAAGGCAGTAGAGCGTGGTCACGAAGTCGCTCATTGGCCAGATTGTTGCTTCGATGGATCTTCGGCTGGCGAAGACGGGAAAAGGTCCTCTCACAGGCAACAATTCTTTGCTGCAATTACTGCCAGTCTGTGAAGTCCGTTATTCTCCAGGCAGGCCCAATAGCTGTGACAGTGTTTTTATTTCACGCCGATTTGCTTCCTCATACCATTTAATCAGTTGCAGTAAGTTCACTTCTACCTTCAGCACTTCTCGTATCACATGAGTTGTGCTCTGCCAGATGTCAAGAGGAGTAGCGTTTCGAGGAAGGACTTGCAGCTTGGGTGCAACGCTCTGACTCCTTGCAAACCGGCACTGTTTTCCAAATACGTCGAGTTGTTCATCAATCACCGGAATGCATGCGTGGGGTTTGTAATGTTCGCGTGAGGATACTGCAATTTCTTCGCTTCTGTAAATGAAATGGCAGACACTTCTCCAAAAATTCAGAAAGAGAATGAACTTTATTGCTGTTGGTTTTAGCAGTGTATCTACTTTCGATCAAAATTTTATCGAGCGAATCTGTAGATATTGCATTGTTGAAAAAGTATCGTCACAGGTTTGGACTAACAGGCATGTATATGCTATGCCGCAGTCCTTCGACTGGAGGTAATTATACAAGAGTTTTGATTTGTCCAATAGTTTATGAAATAGGCAAAGATGAAACATAAACGATATGGTCAGCTGATGTAGTAAGCCTCCAGCGGTCGTTCGACATTATGTCCATGTCGCTATTACTGGTGGAAACGTCTTCTTCACTATAGGGCAAGATGTGTACTGACATGACTGCCGAGTATCACCTAAACGTTGTAAATTCTTGTCTTGCGAATGCATAATTTCTCCTGTACTGTCATAAAGATAGCGTGCGACCCTGAACCACTGAAGACCATGTGTGCCGTTCCAGGATTGCAAAGAAGTTTCTTGTCGATTTTGTGCATTTTGCAGACTTTAGTATTTACTAGACTCGAGCGATGGTTCACACAGTGTACATAAGCAGCTTGGGGAACTTCTTTCTCAGCAAAGACTACTTTATGGTAGCCCCCACTCTTTGCATTGGCACCATCATTTGTTTGGATAACGAAAGTCTGTACATCTATTCCGCCTTGTTAAGGGCAGCCTTTAATAGCCTATACGAAAGGAGTGAATTCGCCTTTATAATTTTTTTTGGATGAACTCCTAACGACCTCTCCTACATAGAATAATTTAAATAACAACGAATTACGATGGACATCTGTACGGTCCTGGATGTTCCCTTGGGCTCATAATGCATGTAAAGTGTTGAGCTTCCGTAACTTTACTTTTAATAGCAGCTAATATTAGTTTCGCAAAAATAAGTTATGTATTATGCTATTCCGCAGAGAAGAATTGACGTATTTTGCGTTTCCGTGGTTCTATATTCTTTTTCTTAATGAAGGTTCAATTTACGTCACAAGATGTAGAACCTCAAGAAAGGTACCTTCATTTTCATACTGGAAGTCGAGTCGTCTTGCACTCGTTGAGTGATGCCCTACGTAGCAGTCAATCGTAGTGTGTCCGCAATCTTCCGGATATTCTCCCGTTTTTATAACGTCTGCTGCATTGGTTGCAATAATTTGCACAGCGATAGACCCTCCACATCCCGTTACTCGCATCTTCTTCTACGATTCCTATGGAGTTATATATGTCTCGTATGACACCCTGTTCTCAAGGAATTTGGAATCAGGGAATTTTTGCGTTGAGCTCCAATTATGGGAACTAGTAACTAAAATGCTACGTTATTTTCCTTGCAGCTGTACCGAACATTGTACAGGCAAAACAAAACTGCGAGTCATTTTCAGTACTGTACGAATGAAGCCTGTGCCACGATGGCTGCAAGTTTCTATATATTATCCTCTATTTTCGAGTAGGAAACTTCTTTAAAGTTGGTTGCGTTGGTCCATCGGTGACGCATGTAGATGTGTAACGCGGCCCTGTCAAGCAAATTATGTCTTCTAAATTCTCGCAGTATTTGAAGGAGAATAACTTACGTCTTCAGGGACATCATTATCCATTTCACTCTCGGACACATCGATGACACCGTACACATCGCATGTGAACATGTCAGCATTTGAATTTTCTTACACTGTTAAACTTGTTTGGTCGTCGCTGACACACGTTTCTATTAACTTGTATCCTCACTTGTAGACATCTCTTTCATTTCTTTTCTATATAGCCTTTCTAAAAATTATCACTAACAACTCTCTTTCGGAAGTCAGACATTAAACCTGTGGCACTATAGATACAACATACATACTATTAATCATGTGGCACTATAGATACAACATACACACTATTAATTATGTGGCACTACAGATACAACATACACACTTAATCATGTGGCACAATAGATACAACATACATACTATTAATCATGTGGCACTATAGATACAACATGCACACTATTAATCATGTGGCACTATAGATACAACATACACACTATTAATTATGTGTCACTACAGATACAACATACACACTTAATCATGTGGCACAATAGATACAACATACATACTATTAATCATGTGGCACTATAGATACAACATGCACACTATTAATCATGTGGCACTATAGATACAACATACACACTATTAATTATGTGGCACTACAGATACAACATACACACTTAATCATGTGGCACAATAGATACAACATACATACTATAAATCATGTGGCACTATAGATACAACATACACACTATTAATTATGTGGCACTACAGATACAACATACACACTATTAATAATGTGGCACAATAGATACAACATGCACACTATTAATCATGTGGCACTATAGATACAACATACACACTTAATCATGTGGCACAATAGATACAACATACATACTATTAATCATGTGGCACTATAGATACAACATGCACACTATTAACAATGTGGCACTATAGATACAACATACACCCTATTAATCATGTGGCACAATAGATACAACATGCACACTATTAATCATGTGGTACTATAGATACAACATGCACACTATTAATCATGTGGCACTATATATACAACATGCACACTATTAATCACGTGGCACACGCACACTATTAATCACGTGGCACTATATATACAACATGCACACTATTAATCGTGGCATCGTAGATACAACATGCACACTATTAATCATGTGGCACTATAGATACAACATGCACACTATTAATCATGTGGCACTATAGATACAACATGCACACTATTAATCACGTGGCACACGCACACTATTAATCACGTGGCACTATATATACAACATGCACACTAGTAATCGTGGCATCGTAGATACAACATGCACACTATTAATCACGTGGCACTATAGATACAACATGCACACTAGTAATCGCGGCATCGTAGATACAGCATGCACACTATTAATCATTGGCACTATAGATACAGCACGCACACTGTTAATTATGTGGCACTATAAATGCAACGTGCAAAATATTCACAATCAGAATGAGGAATAGATTTATATCTGAATGTGAGTTGTTAAATAACGGTTGCTTAAAGAGTAACTGTAAGCAATGGAGTATCAACAGAAGGCATTAGTGCATCCTTTAAATTTTATGAGCCGTCTTATTGTGGCTGAGTGTAGTATTACAAAAAAAAAAGCCAGTCTATAGCAAATAATGTTTTAAGTTAACGTTTATCGTATGTGCTAAAAACGGCCCGAAACTTTACATACATTTCGTAGTAAGGCAATGTCATGCCCAGTTCAGCCTTGAATATCAGAGGTTTCATTTGGAAAGAGCAATCGACTCTCGATTGCTACCGACAGTTACAGCTAGCTTTCCGTTATACACGAATATTTCACACCGGCGCGCAACGACCGTAGCAATTGACGGCGTTATTAAATAAAGCAACAAACGCACCTCGCAGTAATTAATTTTGTACCAATTGTTCTACAAACATAGTAAAGAATATTTTACTGCGTAAGGCTTTAAATCTTTAAATACATAAGCATAGCTTCAGTGTGACACAAATGAAGATAAAAAATGCTTGCGGGCCACATTATAAATAATACCTCCCGTTTTCTGAAGTATCGTCAATGATAATGCCCTGTCGTCTCTATTAGCAAAATTGGGGCTCTAAAACTAAGACAGGAGCTCTGCTGTGTTGTCACCACTTTGCGGTTCCTGAAGCTGTAACCAAAGAAGCCAGGTAGCGCGATAGCTAGTGAGATGGAGCTTCTGTTTACATTTGGTGTGAAAAGTGTTTTATATAACCAATAATATACCGTATTTCTGAATAGTATTTTTGTATGAATGCGGATAAAATAATTATTCGTCGAATTTCATATCTTTTTGTTTCGTGTTTCTGAAAGATCGCGGGCCACTTTTTGCCATTGCTGCTGTAGGGTATAAATAGAAGCTATTTATCTCTTCCCCACAGCGTCCAGACCGGTTCTGGGGCCCATCCAGCCTTTCATTTAGTGGGTACTTCGAGCTTTTTTCCCTGGCGTAAAGCGACCGGGTCCTGAAGCTAACTTCTCGCCTTATCTAGAGTCTAGGTTAAGAATAGTGGAGCTATTCCGCCTCTCCCCCGTATGTCTTTATGGCTTGCACAGGTACATCGGTACCCCATATAAATACAGGACCTGAGATAGCTTAGTATTGCGACTAGGCTCCTGGCTGGACGACTGAGGGGTCGGTGTTCGATTCCCGTCAGCGTCAGGGATTTTTGTTTTCTAGAGTGTTCAGACCGGCCTTGGGACTCACCCAACCTCCTACTCGTATTCAGTGGGTACCGACGGCTGTCTGCCCAGGGTGAAGCGGCCTGGATATGAAGCTGACCACTTACCCCCATCTAAATAAGAAGTAGTGAATGCTTGGAGCTATACCTCCACTCAGATTGTGTTTTTATGGCATGGTGCTTAACTAAACACAGCAACAAATTGACGTATGCATTTTACGTGAGTAGGCCGAGGTGCCTGTACGTGGCGTCACTTGACCACTGGATAACTGCCGATTGTGAGGGGTCGGAATACACAGTAAAATAATGGTTGTGTTCTTGGAATGCTATCGCAGTGGGTTTGTACCACACGTACGTTACATCACGTTTTGCGGCCTTGGGTATACTTGGGGCACAATTACGAACTGTTTCCTCCTACGACTGCGGAACTGTGTTTAGGCATGTTACTTCTATTCGTAAACTCGATGGACAGAATCACTCCGCCCAGCCAAGAATTTTACTGGAGAGTAAAATAACTTGTCTGTGCGGAAGTTAAAAGCGAACATCGCGTAGAACTTGCTTTCCAGCATAATCACATTCAGTGGTCTGAGTAACCTTCTGAAGTATGAAACACATCTGCACAATATTTAGAAATTCACTTTCTGCCTCAGGGAAAACACACATGATTTCGATTATAAAGACCTTTCCGTTAATGTTATTTCAGGAAATAATTACTGCTTGAAAAGGCAATTGTCCTGTAGTGTGGCCTCATAGACATTTTCCGTCGTTTCGGAGCATCATAATGCAGTAAATTTGTACCACGCTACACGAGAGAACATTCTTTACAGCTACCACTGTGAGAACCAGAAATCTCACAATTACGAGTGTTAGTTAAACACACGCACAGACTCTGTGGGCAAGATATGATCAGTCGGTACTTATAGGTACCTTACCCTTCGAAAGGATTAAATGTGTCCTTATCCTGATAAGTTTAATTGATTAATATGAGATTTCAAGTGTTTACGGCAGTGAAAATTTAGATTGTGGCCTTTTGGGTTATGACATCATTTAGGCTAGTAGGAGGTTAACTAACGTGTCGGAGGAACCTACTGCCTCCGTTTTAAGATACAGGTAGCCCTCGATTTACGCCGGGAATGCGTTCCTGGACGAACCGGCGTAATCGGAGTCGGCGTAAATTGAAACGATTTTACACGTATAATGTAAATCAATGGGAAGTCAATGACATGCGTTCCCGGCACCCAAACAGTGACGAGTAATATATTGGCATTGCATTTAAAGTTCTGAAATAACGTAAATATGATAAAGGGAATTTAATAAATACATTTTGTACACTTGCAACTGGCAATGGCGTAATGAAGCAACGTTAGTTCTCTGACGAAGTCCCTGGTTGAGGATCGTCACGTTTTTTAAAGAAAGCATGCAGTGTGGACTGTCGTGATTTCTTCTTTCTTTCTATCAAAATTTCACGATAAGGCCTCATGGATGCCATAACGCTCCTCTTCGCTGTAGCACTCCGCTCCCAGTCATGGTCAATCTCGCAGAGCTCATCAGTGAGTTTATCTATGTCTGAGAGGATGCGCTGGAGATCGCTTGTCTTCATTTCACGTACAGGAAGTTCTTCCTCTCGTTCCTACTCTTCCTCTTCCTCTTACATCAGCGATGTAAGAATTACGATTTAGTATAAGAAGCAGTACGAGAAAATTTGTAAAACGTTATAAATAATAGTAAAATATATTTTTTTCACTTTTTGACCTCCTGGTTTCAAAATCAGCGTTGTTCTGAATCGGCGCAAATTGGACCGGCGCAAATCGAGGGCTGCCTGTACCCTTAAACGCTGGTAAGCAAGTGCCAGCCTACAGCACGGTGTCATGGCGACGTCGGTTGATCGTTAACATCGTACATTAAGTTCGTATCTTGTTATACGAGTATTTCTTAGGTCAATAGTTGACAGACGTCATAATTTCGGTTAATATTAACGAACTACAATAACTTTTCAAAGTGATTGTTCTTTTTCTCATATGAGTGTTTCTAGCTTCCTTGGATGTGATTGTGGAACCTGATTTCGCATAGTCGCGGCATTATACACATATTACATTTCAGAAAGAAACGAGTCCCTCTGTTTAAGAGCTGTTGCTTTCTTTTTTGAGATATTGTACATGGAGTTATTTGAACAGGGGGATAGTCTCAGAAATTTTGTGGTATGTTTAACTACACTGTCAGGGTGATTAGCGAATGATGATTGAAAAGGATGTGGAAGGAAGCGGTCGTCGCCTAATTTGTCACTCTCCCGATATGTGCTTGAAAGGACCTGGGAAAACCACGAAAAATCCTTCGTAGTAGCACGATGAAGTGGAATTCAGAGAAAGTATATTTACAAAATGGTTTTCAGAATTACTCCTAAACCCTTGAGGACATGAAATCTAGATTTCCCGCTAACGACGAGAAATTATCGTGATAGTAACCTCCATATGCAACGGGTCTTACAGATGTCATGGCCAAAGCATACGAAGGTTAGCATTAATGAAGCCAAAGTCGTTGCTATGTATGCCTCAGGGACAGAGTGTATCCCAAATAAGGCAGAGCCAGCAGATACATTGCACGGGGCAGAGGAAGGCAGGAAACGCATTTTTCTCTGTGCCACTGCGTCCAGACTAGCTGTGGGGGCCCATCCAGCCTCTTACACAGTGGGTACATGGGGCTCTTTGGGGGTAAAGCTGCTGGTACAGTTTAGATAAACACTCCGCTCTATCTAGAGCTGAGGGAAAGACTGGCGCTATATCTCCACTGCAACTATGTCAGGGGTTGGACGATCGAGGACTCGTGGCTCGATTTCCGGCAAGGGCAAGAAATTTTCTCTTCTCAAAAGTCCAGACTGGTTCTGGGGCCCACACTGCATTCTATTCAATGAATACTTAGGGCTCTTTCCTCGGAGGTGAAGCGGCCAGGACGTGAAGCTAACTACTTATCTCCATCTAGTGCCCATAAGTCCGCATGGCATGGTGCTTAAGTTCAAGGACATTTTTGTCATGTACATTTTACCGCTTCCTTCCACGTCCATTGTCCTGTGTTACATTTCGTAAGACATTACGGTAACATGTTACTCCTTGGCCTAACACCCTTTGACAGCTCTCTTCAACTACTTATTCACTGTATTCTACCTCCACGTCTGTCATGCATCCGTTTTTAAAACAACCTGTTGTTTAAAATCTTGAAGAGGGCACAAATCTTCAGTTATCTGAGTAGATATGATACGGTTATTGCGGTTCGCCCGACGATACACGATTTGACGAATGGCTGAAACGCGGAGGGTGTGATGAGTAGACACAGAGGTGATAAAAAAACTCAGGCAAAACCAAAGTCTTCCGTGTTCGGGCCGTACCGATGTCACTAATATATAACAAGAGAGGAAATGTACGTATAACGTAACAGTGTGGCACGTTCGCGTAACCACTGTTACAGTCGAAACACAACAATGCATTTTGTGTATTTTGAACACTATCTCATTAACGGAACGATTTTCGGGAAATAAAATGTGTGTTTTGATTTTCTGTACAACGTTTATCTATAACATTACTCATTCTAAAAATTCAGAGAGATATTATCAATACAAGTATGTACATAGGTATTCATGTAAAGTACCCGTCATTCTTGTCAGATTTTAATAAAACTTGTATCTTCTCTACAGATTTTCGAAAAATTCTTAAAGATTAAAATATGAAAATCTGTCTGTGGGAGCCGAGTTGTTCCATGCGGACGGACAGACATGACGGAGCTAATAGTCGCTTTTCGTAATGTTGCGAACGCGCCTAAAAATATCGGCACAGTAAACTTGGTCCCTTATCGTAAAGGGAAGAACATAGACTGGGTGTGTGAGATTTGAGGTTCTTACGGCGTTGAATATTGAAGTTACTGTCTTTTGGAATGTGGCACCTCTCAGCCTAGTAGATTGGTACAAACGCTTCTGGGGAATTTGCTGCTTCCATTTTCAGGGTCCTACCCTGACTAAAGACCATGCTTACATCCCAGAAGACCGTAATCTGAATAGATGGAGAATGTGTGAGAACAGAGTGCTGGGGAGAGCATTGTGACCTAAGAGGGCAGATATCACAGGAGGCTTTATAAAACTGCATGACCCGTCTTTCTAGCCTTTGCATTTTAGTGCCTCCGTCCATTTGCAGTTCAGATTTAATGCGTGAAACTATGAATCTGGTAGGAAATTGGCAGACTCCTGGGACGGGGATCGGCTCATCTCAGGATCTTGTCTACACAGAAAAGAACAAACAAAACAAAACAAAGCGAAACAGAGAAACTTGGATGTACATCCATGCCTGGAGTGGATTTTGAACCCACATTCCAGTGTTCGAAGACGGTGGGACGTGCGTTACTTTAAATGTCATTAGGGTTATTAAATAAAGTAGAATGGATCAGACGGGACATGTAACGCGCATGGGAAAAATGAAAAATGCATACAGAAATTTTGTTGGACAATCGGATGGGTAGACACCTCTTGGAAAATATTCTCATAGGCAGGAGTATGAATACTGAGAATGGTCATAAAGCAGTAGGGTAGGAGGATGTGTGCTGGATTAATCTGGCTTAGGTTGGGACCAGAGAGCGCGTTGCTGTGAACACGGCAATGAAACTTGGGCTTCCATGAAAGTCGATGAATTTCCTGATTGGCTGAGCGACTGTTTCTCATGAAGGACTCTGTTCCACGGACTTCCTTCTGTCCGTATGATGAACGAAGACGAAAGCAGAACCACTTAACGAAACGTAATTAATTTTCATGAGATATGTTTTCCTGTTCCGTGCTTATGCGAGTGTGTGCTTGATTGTGCCATACGTCGATATATTTGCACTTAAAGACTATCCAGATTCCTAGGAAAAACGTGATAAGGTAGCCAACAGATAGGGGAACTCCGCGTCCAGAGTTTATTCAAGATAACCGTTTGCTGCATTATGAGATGGTTCGAAATATTCTATAGTATGTTTTAAAAGCTGAAATCCCTTATCGATCTGTGTTTTCTGTGTGAAGTGTTAATAAAAGAAACCTTGTTCTATGGAGGTAAGATAACTAAGACATCATAGCTGCTAGACTACGAGTTCAAAGACCTCTAGAATCGGGGTTCGACTCTTGTCGGTGACAGATTTTTTCTTCAGCAGTGCCCAGTCCGGCTCTGGGGCCGAGTCAGTCTTCTGTCCAAATGGTACTGTGGATTCTTTCGCCAGCAAAAAAGCAGCGTGGGCGTTAAACTGGCCACACACTTATGTCTGGGTTGAGAATGCGTTTACCTACTTCTATAACTCCATTCCCCATATACCCTAATGGTCCGGCGCTGAATTAGAGGGACAACTTAACCTTTCTGTTACCATATACTGTTAACACATTTAATGAAATCTGAAGTCCTACGGTCGTCAGTACTTAGATATAAGCTTGTGGATGGTTAATGTTTAAGAGAAACGTATTGCTTCCGTGTTCTGGATAAGGAGGCAGCAAGTTTCATGTCAGCCCAGAATATCACGATCGAAAAATATATTTCCAGAATAATATATAGGCTGATTTCTATTGTTGACAAGCCACAAACAGTTGCACCGTGTGCACAACAGCAGGGGAGGTTGCTATAATTGATTCTGTCAAACACTGGCTAATTCGAGACTACAAGAACTAGAATTTCAAAGCAAAATAACTCCTGCATAACATGGAATGTCGCGGACGCGACCATGAGGTGTCGATATAACGGGTTCTGGTCGTTACGGTGGGGAAATACACGTACAATAAAATCCATGTCTGGGATCGAACTAAGCCATTCAGAAACCATAGAGTTACTTTCATAATGAAATACCCCGACTGTGTATTCAGCCATTCTTGGTTCAGAAAAAGCCGGAAACGTTATGATAGTGTAAAATTTTATTAGTTTGATAGGACTAGAAGTCAAACCACTTCGAATAGGTTAACTGAGCAGTAATATCTTTGCGTCATATACTTTAATAATCCATTTCGCATATGCGTCAAGAAAACGTACGTTTCTTCTTGCCATGTGTTTCTTATTACTTCCAAGCGCATATAAGAATATTGCCGTGGTGGTTTTTCCCCGTTTCTATTAGTGTAAGGTATAATTTATAATTAACCTCATACCCAGTCTGCGTTTCGTGTCCCATGCAAGTTACATTATTTATCCTTTGAAGCCGTAGTTTGTCTAAATAAATTCATCCTTAAAAATTCAGTTCCTATCCCAAGAAAAAAATTGCATTTTCCTTATAAAGAACTGGTTATTGCTGTTTAGGGAAGTAGCCACTAATTTTATGAGAATACGAAACACATACACTGTGGACAAAGTGGAGAATTTCCTGATGTTAAAGTAGGAGGATACATAACCACTGTGCTATAAAGGGTTAAGTGCCCAGTCAATTAGTGTATGTGAGTAAATAAAGAAGTAATGCCGCATATGGTGAGAAATTGATAGCTTCTCAAGTCGTAAAGGATTTCCGCGTGTGCACGGACTCTGAATTTCACAAAAGCCCGTAATTTTATACAACCCTTTATTGATGGAATTAAATCTTCACTCTTACGTAATGTTTCAAATTAATATATCCCGCATATTTTCTGTAAGATGGGGTTATCTCCCTCGCCTTTGTTAGCAGTGGACCAATGGTCCGGCTAGAAGTGCGCCATCAGATCACTGAAACTTATTTTTTGCATTCAGTGAAAGCTTTGTTTTACTTGTAGTTTGCTGTGCGCAGTTTAACTTTATACGCCATGGCGTTTAACTTATTATGCGCCAATCCAGGAAAGTGAGTGAATTCACCGCCCGATCACGTGTCCCTACAGTGTTCTTTAGCGCATGTGTCGACGTTGAACAGAGGCACAGAATTCAATTTTTTACTGCTGTCACTTTGTGGGGTTTTATTTCCATATGACCTGCCGTCAGACCTGGATTCGCCACATTTTGAGGTCTTCGCTCTTCTGCGATGTTACGCAATGTTGATTGGTAGTTTGTTACCGACGTTTCGGGACAGTCTAGTGGTCCCATCCTTCAGAGTCAAGCAGTCCAAGAACGCTGCGTAACATCCCAGAAGAGCGAAGACCTCATTTACACCGCGGCGGAAGCGTGAAATGTCGCCACAGTTTGTTGGTGAAAAATTAATGGAGTAACCACCAAGTAAATATACATAAATATGTAACCTTCGTGACGTAAATATGAGTACTGTTTAACAACCGTGAAGGACTTCCGGATCCTGTATTACAGTTGTGTAACGAAGTCACCTGATTGAGCAATATCTGCCAGTAGCA
Source organism: Reticulitermes speratus (assembly GCA_021186555.1). Classification (NCBI taxonomy): domain Eukaryota; kingdom Metazoa; phylum Arthropoda; class Insecta; order Blattodea; family Rhinotermitidae; genus Reticulitermes; species Reticulitermes speratus. The sequence continues at coordinate 28,318,504 of JAJKFL010000003.1, read as the reverse complement.
GTAGAGAGCATATGCTAATGCAGTATAAACAATAATCATTTAACTTCACCTTGTCTAACTAGTATTACTGAGTGCATATTTGAAAATAGTAACGGTTCATTTAAGAATAACATATTTGCAGTTTAAAATAAATAGTGTATATTTAGGCACAGTTTCTTACCTGTCTTTTTTACTGTCGTGATATTCTTAAACGATAAAGTCATAGGTATGTGTTTCGAATTTACACTGAAGGATACGCTGCGAATCCCTGCAGTGTGTGTGTGTCTGTGTGTGTGTGTGTGATGTTTGTACATTGAAGCGTGATTTACTTTTATTCTCCGAATTTCTGGCTAATAGGTTATATGCTACAGAATGCACCAATAAAAATGGAAACCATATGCTCATTAAGTATATTGTGGAGTTGCAAAATGATTATAATATAAAATCAGCATATTCAATAAACGTTGAACAAGCATTGCTGAATATACATTTGAAACCGGTTGCTATTTTCATATTCTTAAATGAGTACAGTACAGCTGTTCGATTTCAAATGCACATACAATTATGCCGTTTAAACATACCTTAACGCGGAGTTTAAGTAGACTTGTGTTACAAATATAGATTTTACTGCATATTGTCTCTCTTCTTTATTGGCTCATTCTGCAGTAGATACTACCCCAGAACTTACCAGGATACAAAAGTGACACGTTTCCGGCTGCAGAATCACATAATTATGCGGGGATTCACTGTTACAGTCATTGCTTATTGTACAAGGTTTTATAAACAAACTGACAGCGCTGCTCTGTGTCGTGATTTGTGCTCAGAAAACATGGAGTTAATCAACAGCCTTTCCGGTTTTTTAATACCTTTTGCTTACATTTATGTATCTTCTAAACTCCTGTAGGGTTAGCATCTAAAGTTCTGAGCCGATCACCACTTCGATAACGCTTCTTATATTTTGTAGATATACTTGTCAGGTAAGATGCTGAATTATGCACCACGCCATGAAGACTTATGGAGAAGTGAAGATAAAGCTGCATGCGTTCTTAACGTCGGCATTAGATGGAGGTGAGTGGTCAGTTTTACGCCTCGGCCGCTTTAGCGCTGGAGAAAGAGCCGATAGTGCCCATTGGTTAGGGGGCTGGGTGGTCCGGTGCCGGTATGGACCCTTTAGTGAAGAGGAAGTTCTCTTTTTCTGCCGGGAATCAAACCCCAATTCCGTGGTCGTCCAACCCGTAGTCTGGTCACTTCACTAACTTGTAAGGTGTACGGTTCAAATCACGAAGGCTGATCCAGAAATCCTGTTGCTTATCGTGGTTTCTGTCAGACATACAAGAGAGAAACGATCCACGAATGCTGCTGTAATTTTCCTGACTTCTCGCCATGTACGGCTAATTTGACTCTAATTCTGATACAGCGTCGCCAAATGATGTGCGAATAAACAAGACTAAGGTACGATTAGTTTACGAAAGAATTATTTAATTTCGCCGACATTAGAAGAAACTACGAAATTTTAATCGCGAATTACAAGCATAGAATAAGACACAGACCTAATAAACGGTATTATGGTCTCCTGAGGTGTGGCATCGTGGAACTGGCAGATGGTAAACATGCTTGTCGTGGTATGCTTAAGATCGTAGCCTCGGGTTTCTCTGGAACTTTCCTACCAGTTACCGGAGTTCGTGGTGACATCACTTCAAGAAAACACTCCAAACAAATGCGTCGGTTTGAGAATAGCTCTATAAAGAGATGCAACAGAGTAGGCTTTTGTTCATCTGATGGTGGGAATAGAGCCACTTCCCGAAAGGCGGTCGTTTTAAGTAACTGAGGCAATGGACAAAATCCAAAAGAATGGCCATAATGTGTGACGCCAACAGAAAACTTATACTTGGTTTGTGTGTCACATTAGAACCTTTGCAAACTGTTACGAAGCGTGAATCATTGTGAGTGCCACTAAACTCTCGAAAGAAGTCTTCACTGCCACACTGAGGAACACCGCGCTGCATATTTGGAACTTGATTTCCGTTATTCTCGTATAGCGGCACTGCTGGTTATTGGACCGTCTCATCTATCTTCTTATTCTAGGTCAGACTTTTACCCTGACTTACACTACTGCTTCATTACTTTATTAGCTACTGCTGTAGACACAAAGATGGATCTTGCAGTAGGGGTACTCAGACTGTGAGCTAAAGTGTTTCAGAAGTTTTAGTCCTTTCAGGATTTAGTAGACTCGAATACGGCTGTAAGATTTCGTTGTTTCTACAGTAATTCCATCAAAATCATCCATAGTTTTCGAAATAACTTACATCAACTTATCTCTAATTCTGCACTTTTTATGGGTATACAAAACTGAGATTATACAAAACCACGTATAAAACACTACGGAAGAATTGTATAAACAATCAAAAGTTATCTATGTTGATGTTTTAAAGCAGTTGAATAATTACGGTTTTTATGCATGCGGGTAGTCCAAATAACGAGGAATTATATCTTGTGGTGTAAGCCTGCTGTAGTTTACATTATTATGTATAAGGTTGCCCTTAGTAATGTTCCTTATTGTGGTACATGTCCGTTTTGAAAGAAACGGTAATTTAATATTGTTGTATTTTGGTGGTCAGTATTTAATTAAATATTATACATCCATTATACATGTTCACATTAGGGTCCACTGATAGTGTACGTTATCCACATACAGAACTACACAATTATTAAATGAACAGAGCCATTCCAAAAAAGCAATAAGTCACCACGTTTACTTTGTCTCATCCTATTATCTTCAGGAGTGACAGTGCAAGGTCGTACGAAGAAGAAAACATATTGACCATTTGAATACGTCGTGAGGCTAGTGTCATGAAATATATGTGCTTCAACCAAAAAGCGATGGAAACTGTTTTTTGGCCAGAAGAATTGGCAATGCGGCAAATGGAGTTTATACGTTTGAAAGCGCATGGCATGTAATTGTCAGGTTTACCATCAGTTGGGGGCGCATATACAGGAATACACACACACATTTCGCGCGCAAACGTCATTGTGTTGGCGACCTTGTCCGGAAGCGGAAGTCAATGAAATCGAACAGTGATCGTATGTCAAAATAGAGTTTTTCTCCGCCAGAAATTGCACGGGCGTGCCTTGCATTGGGTGATCGTGCCCTACCGTATCGAAGAGTCGCAAGATAGATGCAGGCATTCAAATGTGGAAGAGTGCCAACTGCCGGCTTGCATCGCAGTGGACGTTTCGTGTCCGTTTGCACAGTCATGTCAGTGGTCATAATAACTGAAGAGTGCATGGACGAAGACAGGCACTGGACTGTGAAGGAATTAACCGAGCATGCAGTGGTTTCTGGGTACATTGCTCTGAATTTTACGACAGGGCTTAAAAATACACAAGTTTGCTGCAAAGTGTGTGCCACGTCATTCAAATGAGGTGCAACAGCGGAGACTTTCATCTGTTTGGATGGGTTTCGTCGCGAAGGAGACAGCGCGTTATGTCGGTTAATTGCAGTCAAGGAAACGTAGGCAAGGGGCTACGTTCCGGAATTCAAATGACAGTGCTCCGAATGGTGTCATTCACAGTCACCACGCAAACGCAAGGTTGGAAAAATACATTCGGCGAACACTACTAAGAACAAATTTCACATTGTTTATACCGTGCATTTTATTGTCAAGTTATTGTCTGAAAACTTCCAACGATATGCACCCTACCTTTAAAGATTTAAAGTTATTACAAACTCACTCTACGTTCCGACATGTTCCGGTGACAGCCACCACCATCATTAGGGAACGTTCACCTTGTAAGCTGGAACACAGCCGTTATAAAACACTGTTTATCTTGTTACGCACTCGCAGTAAAATCCTCTTCACAACATTCTTCAGCTTAAAACTTGGTTGACACTGGATGCTTAGTGGTGTTGAAATTACTGAACACTAACACACAACAAACGGCAATAATAAGTAGATGTCGTCCAGGATACAAAGTTCTGGCAGCGGTTGGCACTATGGCAGCCAAATAATTAATTCTGAACCTGTAGTCTCAGTGAAACACCCAAGATCAGGATTAGTACTGTCAGAAATTTAATTTTTTACAGGTGTAATCCTGATATTGGTTGTTTCACTGAGACTACAAGTTTATAATGTAGTTATTTGGCTGCCAGAACTGTACATCCTGGACGACATCCACTTACTGTGACCGTGTGTTATGAGTTAGTGTTCAATAATTTCAACACCACTAAGCATCCAGTGTTAACCAAGTTTTAAGCTGACGAATGTTGTGAAGTGGATTTTACTGCGAGTGCGTAACAAGATAAATAGTGTCTTATAACGGCTGTATTCCAGCTTACAAGGTGAACATTCCCTGATGATGGTGGTGGCTGCCACCGGAGCATGTCGGAATGTAGAGTGAATTTGTAATAACTTTAAATCTTTAAATGTAGGGTGCATATTGTTGGAAGTTTTTACACAATAACTACTAAGAACGTTCTCTGGCAATGGGGGTGGAAAGTGTTACAACATCCTCCCCATTCTTTCAACCTCACTCGATGTGACTACGATCTGATTTCCAAAATGAACCAGCCATTGCTTGGGAAACGATTTGCAGACAGGGCATTTTAACAGAAGTGCTGCGCGAGGTGGCACAGAATAGATCGTCAGATGATGCCGATGGTGTTCGCCGCCATCCCAATCCTTCGCATCGAATCGTAGACAATCCCGTGAACTACTTTGTGGTTATTAACAGTTTGTACGGGTAGTTTGTGTTATACTGTTTGCTCTGTGTTTACTATATACTCCACAATAAACGATAAAACCTTGATGCAAAACTCCTGTGGTTTGTTTGCCCCCTGTCAGTGGCTCCTGTACATGCACCTCCATCTGATGGTAACAGTTACAAGTACATACTACATGCTTTCAAACGCACCTACTCATATCCGGTGTTGGCACACTTTTGACCAAAAAAAGAGTTTCCGTAACTTATGGAGGTCACTGAAATTGTCGTTCAAATTCGTTCGAGTGAGTCAAGGGTAGCAACAGAGGGTAGTCAGCAAGTAGTGTCATAACCCTGAAGATTCAGTGCATAACACTTCCACCCCCCCTGGGTCCCCACTTACGTTATCCCTTCGCCAACCCATCGCCCTTACCTGTATAACAGACCACACAGCTATTCTTCTTGGAATGTTTTACAAAAGACAGTACGATCTTTGAAAAGTCGGGCTGAATCTGCAGCCGCACCGCTGTAACTACCCTAAATCTCGCAGTGTCATGTCCTCACATGACTTTAAATGAGCAATGATAACTGAATTTAACTGCATGCACTTCATCAAGCACAGCCCTGTTGAGACAGTGATAGTTGCTCATCTGGTCAATATATTTCTCGCCATTTATGAGAACCAATTGTTTTTTCCCATGTTCACAACTGCTCGCAGCACTGATGCTCTCGTGAGTCAGTTGAATGGAGTCAGCACTATTACATCCAATATCTTTTTAACATCCACTTTGTTTTCCTACCTATGCTCAGATCTGTCAAGTGATCCCTCCAGTGCGTGCTACATACCCTACTGATCTCTTTGCCCTCGACTCGTTCACCCCAAAAATATTTGAGGGAGAGTACAACCCCAAGAATTCGTCTGAATCCAAGGCCTCCGCCCAACTCCCAAGTCGGAGGACGACTCCTTTTTGACTGCAACTACTCTTTGCGTCTAAAGTTTGTTTCCTGGAGTAGAGGTATAAGTCCACTCATGCTTAATCTCGGCACTAGATTGAGCCAAGTGGTGAGCTTCTTCCCCCCCCCCCCCCCCCCCCCCAGATGCTTCACCACCGGGGGAAGAGCCACAGATAACCATTGAATAAAGGGCTTGATGGGTTCCAGAACCGGGCTAGACGGTCAGAAGAGGGAAAAACTCTTGCCCATGCTGGGAATCGAACCACGTCTCCCGTTATCCAGCTCATAGCCCAGTCACCGTACCGACTTTTTTTATATTCATTTTCCATCATTTCAAGGTCGAAAGTACGTTACGCTGTTCTAATAATTACAAAAATTGGGAACCCAAGAAAAGAGAAAACACAAATGTAGTAGGAAAAGTACTATAATGTGAATGCAATCCGTATCTTATCTGCACGAAGTTAAATGTCCGCAGCACACGTGGTACGTCTGTGACTATCGCCATGAGGAAGTGCGGACTGCGGAAAATACCTGAGCTTGCGTACGTTCTCCCCTGTCGTACATGAGTTCGGCAGACCTCCAGGTAATTTCCGAAAGTAGCCGACAGGGAGTTGTGGTGTGTGTTATGTAATGTATCATGTTTGCGAGGAGCCACACTGTGGCATTTTGTTTTTATCGTGGCCACAGGGAAAAGGCGATGTAACAAGCACTGGCTAGCTATGTGCCGTGGATCCGCCCTTAACGACTGAGCTCTCCCGACTCTCGTGGCGACAAGAGGACACAGTGTGGCAATATACCCCTAACGTCATGCTGTTGGTATATGGGTACCGATGTTTCGGATGAACAATTGTGACTGTATTTTCTGCGCAGTGTCCAAGGAGCTAATAGGTTCTCAGCTATTCAAGTTCGCCGCTTTTTCTGCAACCCAAAGGTTTATTACCCTGTTCGTAAGATCCCGCCACTTGTCCCTATTCTGAGCATTATCGTGCTACTATGCAGGCATTTAATTGGAGGTAGTGAGGGATATACAAAAAACCTCGATCACTGTATCCGATGCCCTGGCCGAGCTTCGAATCTCTCACCTCCCGAATACGAGCCTAGAGCGTTAACCACTACGCCATCTTCATCCATCTATCCGGTGTAAAAGTCCAGGAGACAGTAACATTATAACAGATCAAGATACGTCATGTCTTCAGTGAAAGATGACACTTATGTGACTACATCTGACACATTCATGAGTACTCTTCTGAAACAATTTGATGCTTTAATGCTTACTACGAACTAAAAGGACCTGATTGTTTTTTGGAGAAGGGCTCCGCAGCAGAAGCTACGGATGAACCGCAACCTTAAGGCTTATTTTGCAACCGTGTGATGAAGATGAAGAGAAAGATGATTAATTTTTTTTCATTTTTTTCAAGTAATGGAGCACCAGTGGAATGAAATTGACATGGGAAAACCGAAGTACTCGGGGAAAAACCTGTCCCAGTGCCACTTTGTCCACCACAAATCCCACATGGACTGACCCGGGATAGAACCCGGGCCTCCGCGGTAAGAGGCCGGCGACTAACCGCCTGAGCCATGGCACGGCCTAAAAGGGCCTGATTACACTCTTGGGTAACCAGATGATTCCGTGTTTGTAAGAGAATGAGGTTATAAAGATAATGTGCGTATTTTAATCTTCACTTTAAATTTTCTCCTTATGCAGAATTAAGTATACTTGTTTCTCAACCCGCTGAAAGAAACTCCTAATTAATACTGCTCATCGCTCCTGGCATGTACGTTGTGAGATTACTTCTTTTAGGCACGTTCGCGTACTCGCAAAAAGCTATTTGATATGTGTCCGTCCTTCTGTCCGCATTTATCAGCTCGGCTGTCACTGGACGAAATTTTTTTACATTTGATATTGGGTACTTTATGAAAATATATCGAGAAATTCCAAATTTGGTTAAACTCTTACAAAAATCAGACACTTTACATGAACGTTTAAATAAGTCTTATTGTTGCTGGCGACAAAATTGTCATAAAAGCATTGTTGACAGCGACATACGTAGCTAAAAATGCAAACTGACCTCATCGTTGCGTTTCGATGGCAACAATGGTTAGGCGAACGCGCCGCAGTGTTGCGTGATGCATACATGACCATCTTTTTCAAATTGGCACCACTTCAACAGCTGAACTTTTACGGTTACAAGAATAAGTTATTATATTGTCCAGGTAGGAAATTTCCTCCAACAAGCCTGCAAATTGCTTGCTGTACTTCATGGGATGCACTCTTCTACTAAGTTCTTGTTTTATAGAAACGTCTCCCCATTCGTGAGATTTATAGAAATATCTCGACCATTATTTGGTTTTATAGAAATATCTTGTTCATTGTCGTGGTTTTTACGCTTAGAAATGCCCGTATCTCGAAAATTATTGGTATTGTTACAAATATCTCTTCTCTTTTTCATTTAAAGAATTATCTCATCCATTGCCTTCATTGAAATGTCTTCTCGTCCATTAATGTGATGTGTAGGAATATCTCGACCTCTGTTTGGTTTATAGATATACCTCGACTATCATCGTGATTTATAGAACTATCCCGACTATAAGGCTTCCCAAGATTTTCCACGAGTTTAGCGAATACGGTCCGTTATGTCGAATCTTAATTCCGTAAAATTCTTGAATACCTAATATTATTAAGAGAAATGGAAATTCGCTCTAATTGTGCGATACACTTAATTAACATTGTTTCAGTTAAACTGTATATAAGAAACCCCCTGTATTGTTTAAAAATTAAAGCCGAAAGGCAGTGAAAGTATGGTTTGCAAACCAAAAACTCACAGCGAACCTTACTTCAGACACACCATTTCGGTTCCATTGCGCTATGTTTCATTGTGTTTCATTAGTTTCATCAGTCCGGTTTGTTGTAAACGTGTTCCACCACGTTTTTGCTTAATGTGTTAATTTTATTGCTATGAGACCGCCCTTCCCACCCGGAAGCTCTCCGGAGTAAAATAAATGTTGCGAAGTACTGATTGAGAGTAAAACTTTTCAGTACATCCTTTCAGATTAGAGGCCTGTGGTAGATTTACCTTCAGCCATGACATGATCGACATGCAAAATAGTTATTCACGAAGTTTTTAGAACTATGTATTATAGTATAAAAGCAGTGTTGCATAAATACTTGTTGACAGACACAACAATGGTGGTAGATCTTCATGCTTCACTAAACATACAAACACGTCTCCTTTTATGTTGGTTATTATAACTTATAAATAATTTATATTGACATCAAAACATTTCTCAGTCTGTTACAATATATATACGTACACCAGTAGCAAAGCCTTCTAATCCAATATCTGTACGGAAAATGAGAGACTTAACATGTAGAAGAACAGGAGCAAGGGAAAGACAAGGGAGAAGTGAAAGACACTTACTTTCGCTTGGATCGAAAGGAGAATTACTTTGTTAGCAGGTTTCCAGGTTTCTCCCGCTCGTCCTTCTGATAGGAATAGTATGAAAATGAAAGTGAAGATGAAGTTAAAATGGTGACAGTAGTGGCTTCAAATAAGTGTCGTGGAATTTTGATTTTATTTCTGCTTAATGCTAAAGTGCATTATTTGGAAAATTAATTTGACTTTGAAGGAAGGGGGTTAACTTTGCTGAACTTAAATGGGGAGAGCTGCAGGAGAAGCAGGCAGTAACAACTTGCAATCTTGGGAATCTTCTCAGCGTTTGCTTGAAGATGAGGGAAAACCAAGAAAACCTATGTCGAGATGGTCGATCGCAGGACCTTAACTGACTTCTGGCCAGCTGTCGGGCTAAATATAAAAGCCTGATATTTCCCTGACATATGTTCTTGCTTTATTAATAAAGCAAATTATGTATTATGTACAGTGTACTGATAATTCCAGTTACTTCACACAACATGAGTACATTTTTTTATATATTACATTCGGAAATCTGTTCCGTTGCCTGTTTTCTGCAGCAGACTTAACAGAAAGCAGCCAAAAATGTTATGAAAAGTATCTCCACTTTCTCTTCAGTATACACGCTAGTCACCGCTGTTAGATTGATGTGCAAGCCTTTCGGTGGAGCTTCTGGACGTCATTCTAATCCCCATTTCCAATTTTTTATTTTCATCGGCAACTTTAATTTCATAATTTTAGTATTATTCCTTCTTTAAAGTTTTGACTAGTGTATTGTGATATTAACAAGGAAAGCATCTAAATCCCTGGCGAAGAAAGGGCACTTCCGTTTGTAATATATCACAAACGTATTTCTATGTGACATATTACATGCATTTATTTATAAGCAGACTGGCCTGTTTTTCGCCCAGAATGTGATTGTGCTTATACAATTCTCCGTGTGTAGGAGAAATCTGCTGTTTTTTTTTCTGAATAACTCCCTGATGATGGCCCCCTGGTGCTGAAACATGTAGGAGATTATACTTGTTCTTGAATGTATTTTATTAAGTGTATGAGTTGGTTGATGTACTAACGGTTTTTTTTAATACTTAGGTACTGTGTCGCGTTGGTTCTTTACGTCTTTAGCATTTGTTACAGTATATGTAACGCCAATGCAACTTTACATTACTTTTAACATTAGAATTACCATCCAAAAAATCTCGGTATTCATCACAGCAGCAGGTTAGGTTAATTTAAAATATTTTTTCCTCTCACAGTATCTCAGTTCACATTCGATTCACGATCCACACTGCATTTGTTTCGTCGTGTAGAGAAATATACCAAAAGTATTTTCTGGACCAGTGATCAGATGAGATCCCATGATCCTACAACAACATAATCTTATCGTAATGAAGTACATTTCATGATTAAGTCCTAGTTTTTAATTTCGTGACCTCGCACACAACTTCTGTCTCTCTTTTTCCTGTAAGGTTTTTTTTTTCTTAAGTCTTTGGCGTGTTGTGTGTAGCACCGGTATGTCGTAGTCGTCGCTGCATTCTCAGTACTGCAAGAACAGGCAGACATGCATGGCCTTTCCGTTGCTAAACCTGATGACCTCAATATGTCTGTCTGTGAGCGCGCAAAATGTCGAGGGTTGAATTATATTCACCATGACAGTTGCTGGTTTTTATGAACAGAATTACTCGTCCTCGATGTCCATATGGCCCTCTGTCCCGTTAAATAATAACAGGTTACTTTTCTTTTACCCCTGTAACAAGGAGCTGGGATAGCTCAGTCGGCATAGTGACTAGGCTACGGGCTGGACGACCTAGGAGTCGGAGTTTGATTCCTGACAGCGGATTTTTCTCCTCATAGTGCCAACACCGGATGAGGGCCCATGTGGCGTACTATGTAATGGGTACCGTTGCCTCTTTTCCCAGGATAAAGCGGACGGGGCTTAAAACTGACTACTTCTTTCGCCGAGGTCAAGAATTTGTGGAGCTGTAAATTCACTCCTCGATGTTCCTTCATAGCGTGGTGTTTAATTAAGCACAGAGATTAATTCGCCTTTTTATCTTATACAAATACAAGTAATCATAGTCATTCCTTCTTGCGGTTATGTCAGTGACGCTGTCAGTACGTCTAGACTATACAGTCAATGGTAGGATGGTTTGTGTATAAAGAATTGGAAAGGATTTGAAAGCAAGCGGTCATGGCCTAATTTAGATAGGCTACTGTCCTGGCATTTTCTGGAGGGACGTGCGAACATTATGAAAAACGTTGGGATTGGAGTTGTGTCACTCGTGATTCGAACAGGCCTTCCCCAGAATATTTTTCTCGACGGTTTCCGCCACATCATTCTCCTCGCTGTCCAGGTTCTGAAAATACACCACCGAAAAAATTAACTTGTTTTTTTTTAATGGCAGTGTTAGAAATGAATTAGCAGGTCCAGTTGTCCCTGTGTTTAATTAAGAACTGCTTCGTTAAGGCGCATGGAGAAGTGGAGGTAAAACAACACATTATTAACCATGACAAGAGATGGAGGTGTGGCCAGCCTTATGCTCCGGTCGCTTTATCTCCAAGGAAGACTTTCCGTACTCATTGGATTCGAGGTTGGGTGGGCCCACCGGCTCAGTAGCAGTCGGGACGTTTTGGAGAAGAGAGAAATGTACTGTCTGCGCCGGGAATCAAACACTGGTCAAAGCACACAATACTCAGCCCAACAAAATGCACTCTATTATATTCAGATATTCTGTATTACAATATCTGTAAACCAATCCAACATGTTTCGATCCCTCATGGGATCATCATCAGGGATTCTTGTAAAAGTAAGATTGCACAAACAGAACTAACAATGCATGTACATGTTAAAAATATACACAGTGTATAAAAGATGATCAGTTAAACTGTAGGCGATTTCCTAGTGGATCCCTGGTCTTCTATGTACTGGAGGTTGCCTGTTTATGTGCTTTAGTACTGTACTGTCTCATCCGTCCGTACATAAACAGGCAACCTCCAGTACATAGTAGACCAGGGATCCACTAGGAAATCGCCTACAGTTTAACTGATCATCTTTTATACACTGTGTATATTTTTAACATGTAAATATATTGTTATTTCTGTTTGTGCAATCTTACTTTTAGAAGAATCCCTGATGATGATCCCAGGAGGGATCGAAACATGTTGGATTGGTTTACAGATATTGTAATATAGAATATCTGAAAATAATAGAGTGCATTTTTTGGACTGAGTATTGTGTGATTTGATTATCGAAAATGCGCGGTATGAACAATATAAAATCAAACACTGGTTGCCCCTTCATCCAGCCCACAGAATGATCGTTACAGTGACTGATATATTGAATTGTGTAACTTGTAAACATTATTTCGTAAGCAGGTATAGTTATATTTATAATGTATGTTCTTAGAAATCTGATATTCCTTGCTCAATTTTTCGTTAGTTATCACTGTCACACCGAATGCTCCAAGTAAATAAAATTGTTTGCACGGCCACGACTTGTTCATTCTAAATAGATATGTCTTATCAGAAGCTGCATACTTTTTCGAAAATCTGTTACCGTAGTTTCATTGGCGCTAATGTCGCTCTCACCTTGCGGTTTCTTACATTCCCTGTGTTTTGTTACCAAGTAGGCAATTAAAATGTACGAGATTAGGATGACCTCGAATGTTATAAGGTTTATACTGAAGATGAAAGGAGACACAAACAAAGGCAGCTCGGTGATCTCATAAGCTGGCTTTCTTTTTCTTAAGAAAAGAAAGTAGGTTAAAATGGAGATGCAATTCTTATCGTTGGGTTTTATTTTCACCGCGATAGCGTTAGGTGCAGTAAACTGACAAGCATTTTTATAGTTCAAAGTGTAAGCTACAGTGTGAAGTACACGTGTGCTGCAAATTATGCAATATTTTATTAGTTACGTGCGTACTCATTACGGGCGATTTATTTCTAAGCTTTCGAAGCGTCAGTTTTGTGAAAATTATATTTAAAAATTCAGTTTCTAAATCAGCACAAAATCCAGTCCTTCTCCACTTCAAAGACCAACCGAAAAATGCTTTATAGGGAAATAATCGTTACTTGCGTTAGAATCATACAAAACACGTTATTTTGGTAAAATGCATGGGGGGGGGGGGTTCCAGTCTTAAAGCGTGTGGTATCACTGTGCCGTGATGTCCTTGTTCAGTATGATTCTTAAAACATATGTTTTAGGTTCTCACGACAGATGTTATTCATGTTCTAATCTTCCGGGTTTTGACAAGCTGTAATGTTATAAGTTTACACCGACGTTTCGGAAAAACGTACTACATTCATCTTCAGGTTTAAAGAAATTATGTCCAAGTAAATGCTGTAGTGATCTGGCCGGGGATGGGGAAGAAGTGGGTCGGTTTTATTGGTGGGTTGCAAGAACTATGGGCGATTGTGATGTTTGTTTTCAAGGCACTTAATTGTACAATTCACTGGAACAATATACATTGTTTACAGTGATTATACAAATGTCAGTCCACACATTCTTCAATCTCATCTGTCTGAAATTTAGTTGAAGACTTCACTTCAACTTAGTCCTAAATTTGCTGTTATTGTTAAACTTAAGTGTCATTGTAAAATTTAGTTATTTTCCTTTCACGCTACTTTATCTTGCAAGGTACTTCATGCCATCTTTCATTAAGCATAAAGCGAGCCAAGACACATTAAATGATCCGTTCGGAGTTCAGATGATGAATAATGTGAATGGTACATTAACGAAAAAATGAAAGTACTTTTATATTCAGTGCTTCCCGATTTCCGAAAGTGTAGCTTGTTAGAATGTTCCCAGGCTTCGCCCGTTTGCTCTTCTGGTAAGAGCAACATATAGTAGAAAATGAGTAAGGAGCACTGGTAGAATGATACTGACGGGAAAACGGAAATATTTTGAGAAAATCCTGTCCCAGTGCCAATTTGTCTACCACAGATCTCACGTGGACTGGCCTGGGATGGAATCTGGACCTCTGCGGTGAGAGACCGGCGACTAACTGCCAGAGCCTAAGGGAAGAACACTGAGGGTTTCAAACGTCTGTGACGGAGGTCTTTTGTGAAACTGACACATGTATTCAACATTTTCCATCATCTCGCTTTGGTTGAAGGAAAGTTTCGGAAACTGGTTCTGGTTCCTTCATCAGGGAAAACTGTGATTCCTGCTCTGTTGGATCCATTAGACGGAGCTAACTTAAATCACAAGGGACAGCTTTAATATAAATTCGCATTAATACATTGAGTATATTTTAGAACAGGGCACTGATAGCATTGTAAGTAAAGGGGTTCAAGTAATGGGTGGATGTAGAAAAGTATATGATGAGGAGCTTTATAATTTGTACTGTCCACTAAATACTAGGATGGTGAAATAAAGGATGAAGTGGGCGGGGACTGCAACACGTAAGGGGAGATAAGAAATGCAAGCAAAATTTCAGTTGGTTTACGTGAAAAATCAGTTTAGTGTCTTTGGCCTAAATTTGAGCATAATATTAAAATGAATTTTAAACAAATAGGAAGGGTGTGGACTGGATTCATCTGGTTAAGCGTAGGAACCAGTGGCGGGAATTTGCTTAACGGCTGACCATCTGTCAACCTATCAAGAATGGCAGGGATTAGCGTTCTGGGGCTGGCTGGCCCGTTTTTAGACGCATTCGCAAAATTGCATATAGAGACATTAGCTTCGTCGTGTCTGTCTGTCTGTATACCCGTCCGCGTGGAACAACTCGACTCCCACTGGACGGATTTTCATGCAATTTGGTATTTGAGTACTTTTCGAAAATCTGTCGACAGAATTCAAGTCTCATTAGAATTTGGCAAGTATAGCGGGTACTTTGCATGAAGACCTATGTACATTTATAATATCTTGCTGAATTCTTTTTAGAATGAGATGTTTCAGACAAACGTTATAGAGACAATCGAAACACACATCCTATGTTCAATAACTTTTTCCCGAAAATCGTGCCGTTTATGAGGTAATGTGGAAAACTATGGTAGAGCCAGACAGGCCACAGATGACAATATAGGACGGCACATGCGCATTGCATGCTGGATAACTAAGGCTACAGAAACACACACACACAGAATATGTAATACACGGCAACAATGGTTACGCGAACGCGAATCAATATTTTATACGTACATTGCCCTTTTGTTAATTTTGTTCGTATTCTGCACTACCTATATAGTCAGAGCTACTGACAGCATCTTTAAATAAACGGTACTTAAATAAAAAGTAAAACTTATTTGTTGTAGCCCCTGCTGTCTGCGTTGTCAAGTGTAAAACACACCCATTGTGACGGTGATCCGCAGCTTGGTGGAAGTGCCTTTCGAAATGTGATCAAACAAGCGACGAAAACTCGTCAGGTCCTATAAAATCCTGTAACGGGCAGACAATGGCTTGTTTGGTCGTTATGAATTTACTGCCATCCCACATTCTTGTCCTCCAAAATAAGCCGTCTCTTTTAGGGAACTAGTTTGACGCAAAGGGCTATGTGCCAGTGTTCTAGTCCCAAATCAAGCGGAACCCATAAAGACCAGCATTTTATATACGCCACGAGTTTCAGTCATAAATAAAGGAAACACGTGATAAATGAAATAGAAAAGCGATCGATGTTGTGTACAGGATACATTTGAGAGATTCACGTTGAATAGTGCAAAAAGTGGGGCCGTACTCCCCGTGGTATTCGCCTTGTAATTTCTTCCGCATATCTGAAGATAATCCATTCGGTACAGATTAAAAGAATTCATAGGGTTCACGGTTCATGAGCCATAAAATACAGCAGTTCTCTGTTACATCGCTGAATAAACTAAGGAGGGAAAAGATTATACTGTGTCATAATATTTGTATAGCAATACCTTGCCATTCGCGGAGGTGAGGTTAGAGATGTTTGTCAAAAACACGGCGGTTGGAAAGATCTATGGCCTTTTGGAAGATCTGGAGTAAGGGAAAATCCGGATGCTGTTAAAACGAGCAAAATGCGGCATGTTGTAAATGGAGAAGCAGGAGGTACATACGTTTAAGATTGTGTTTAAAAGGGTTCACGCATTCGGAGTCTTATGTTATTGAAAGTGTTCATTGAAATCTCACACACACACACACACACATATTTCACAGAATACATCCGTCTGTCCCTCAATTTGTGCATCTCAGGACCTGATAGGCTTATTTTAGTGGACGTGGATAAATGTACATAATAATAAATTTAAATGAAACGCAAAAAGAAAGCTCTTCAGTTAAACAATTACTGTTAATGGTAATAAGAATGTGATTAGGACGGTGGCCACGTTGAGTACTGTAATGATCGCTAAGTAGCCATTTGGCTGTATTCTAATTTAATACAGGCTGTTTATTCCAGTAGGCCTATATAAGGTACGGTATTGTGGTCGTGATACACATAACTGGGTTGATCAACTTTGCCATATACTAAACTTCCGGATCAATTGATTATCGCCCATGAAGGTGAAGGTGAGACGTGGTGAATAATTATGGAGCAATGCTGGGATCATGTAAAGGATACTGTTCCTCGGATTGCGATTTCTATTCTGTGCCCACAGACACCCCACTTGGACAGCCGGGATGACAGTCTGTATAATGACCAGGCTACGGCCAGAAGACCCGATTCCCGGCAGAGGCAAGAGAGTTTTTGGTTTCAAAGCGTCCAGATCGACTCTGGCTTTCACCTAGGCTCATATCAAATGGATACTGGGGACTCTTTTCTTGGGGTAAAGCGGCCGGGGGCGTGAAGCTGACCACTTAACTCCATCTAGTGCTAAGCTGAAACGAGATATGTAGTGTACGTATAACGTAACATTGTGACGCCTTCGCATAACCACTGTTGCCATGGAGACATAACAATGCATTCTGTTGGGCCGTGCCATGGCTCAGGCGGTTATAGGGTTGTTTGTTATAAATGTATACATGTTTCGGCCTCTTTTGGCCATCATATATATATATATATATGTATATAAACACAAAAATTACTAGGAGGAAGGATAATTGCAAACATTAAATTTTAAGTTTACAGGAAGATCTTATTCTAACCTTAAATTTTATGTTTGCAATTATCCTTCCTCCTAATGATGTTTGTGTTTAGATATACTCGTACATGATAATGGCCAAAAGAGGCCGAAATATGTAGTATAAATTTATAGTAAATAACCGTATATACAAGTGTTGTGATTGACGGCATATTTATTCATTTTAGTTTGAATCTTTATATACAAGATAAGCAATGTCAATAATGTAGTCAGTAGTGAAAACGTTGCCACGGAAACGCAAGAATACCTTCGTTTTGCATTGTTGCATTACGTATGTTGCTGTCAGTAATGCTTTTCTGGAGATTTTAAGTCGCCGGCAACAATAAAATGTACTTGGATCATAAAAGTCCCCATTATCAAATTTCATGAAAATCCATCCAGTGGGAGCCGAGCTGACACATACGGATGGACAGACAGACGTGACGAAGGTAATAGGCGCTTTTTTACGACTGTGCGAACGCGCCTAAAAATGCATGAAGCTATACGTCAGCTTCTCTGCACGTGTTCCATGGCGTGGTGTTTATTAAGTAGAGAGACAACTTCACCTTTACACTGTAGTTTGGTTATAATTGCTGCTAGCCTCACAGAACATACTGACGCGTTTGAATGGGAGGATGCCTCGTACGTTATTGCAGTGAAGGTGCATTCTTTGTGTGTATGTTTTGAAATGCCACATGTAAGTGGCGTCAACACTGCTAGAGAAATCCTTGGCCTTGTCCTGCGAAAGGTAATGAACATGCGGAGTCCGGTTCTCGCATGACTGACCGCTTGGAACAGCCAGTGTCTCTTCGTTCGTCATTTCATGATGACCATTTTCTACAAATCCATGGTATGTAACGCTGTTGTGTCTTATCTGTTAACGAGGAACATTGATTCGCGTTTGACCTAGTTTCTATCATCAGTTAAAGTTTCCATGAGAATAGTGGTTTTGTGTAATTTATGACAACATTTCTGCTAAACAAAAACTTTTCAAGTGTCCACATTTAGATTCTGTAATTAGTTAATTCTAAGGCGTATCAAGCCCTTTCAGATTTCAAAGGGAAATTGTTAGAAAGAATTTCCATAAAAATTCCTCACTTCAGTACGTTGAGAAGTTCTGGAAAAGCAGCTACAGTTATGCGGTGAACTGAACTTGATACAGTAATGCTAGGCGTTAGGTGGTGCCGCTACCTAGAGGTAAACGCTGTCATTGTAAAGCAGACTGAAAACATCCTTTCCATCTTTTCGTATTCATAACTACTGGCTAACATGCAGAGCACCTAAACTTAGCATTCCATGTGTATTGCTTTTTGGTGTATTTAAGGACGCTGTCAGTAGCTTATACCACGGAATGGTAGGGTGATTAATTAAGGACGAGTTGATTATGCAGACGGAAGCGGTTACAGGTAAAGGCAATGTTGCAAGTTTTAAGATTTTCACAGCGGTGTGAATGAGGTATATGTTCTTCTGAAATATGACGCTGCGTCACTGGATATTGGGTTCCAGACATTTCGAGACAACGCAGTCTTTTTATCTTCAAGGGTTTAAATGTCCAGCACGCATGAGGACATTTTGACCTTTGAAGGTGAGAGCATTACGTTGTCTCGAAACGTCGGGAACCCAATACGCAGTGAGGCAGCGTCATATCGTAGAAGTACAGATTCCTCACAGGCAAAGTGGTCCTTGTGCACACCATGCCGGCAAATAAGGGAGCAGAGTTATAGCTCCACGCATTCTTAAGCTCGACACTAGATGGAGATGAGTGGTCAGCTTCACGCCCCTGCCGCTTTACTCCCAGGAAAGATCCGCCGATACTCATTGAATAGGAGGCTGGATGGATCCCAGAGCCGGCCTGGACGCTGTGAATAAGAGAAAAATCTATTGTCCTTTGCAGTAATCGCACGACTTTCAGCCCGTAGCCTGGTCGCAGTATCGACTATGCAATCCGTCTCTGGAGTGACGCGGTCGTGGCGTAGTTTGATGTATTATACCGAAATTAGTCTGTCGGTGCTGAATAACTCCACGAATGTTCATATGTGCATTACAGAGTAAACAACGATTATTTCCCTAAACAGCATTCATTGACTTGTCTTTGTACTGCAGTCTCCGTTTCTGTGTACGTTTTGTAGTGGACAAAGTGACATTGTGACAGGTTTCCTTCGAGTGCTTGGTCTCTGCCCCTGTCAGTATCATTCTACAAATGCTCCATACTCGTCTTCCTCTTTATGCGTTTCTTATCAAGGCAAGTCAGCGAAGTCTGGGTACCTGCTAAAGAAGCGTTACTCCTTCGGAAAAACAATTCTCTTTTCAGGCAGAAGGAAGTTGGCTCAAGGGATGACGTTTCTAGCTTATATTCGATAGGTGCAGGGTTATAGTTTTCTGGCTTAGGTGTTTCCAGGTTCCCAGTCCTTCCAGGCAAATACAGTCTAGTGTCACAAATTAGGCTACAACTGCTTCCTTCCACATCCTTTCCAGTTCATTATTTAGGCCTACTAACGTGTAATCAATCATTCAACATTATGTGATTTATCATTAGAGCTGTTAAATGAACTACAAATAAATAAATAAGTTTAGATTGTTAAAGAGATAAAGGCAATCGACTATGCATTAAGTAATTTAATTATTAGATACGAGAAGGCAGTTGTGAATTATACATCGCTACAATCGGGAACATCTCTGTAACCCTATAAAGCACAGTGTACCACCATACCTAATAGTAAAAACTCTGCATTTTACTCGCACTGGGTATTTATGTGTTTCATACTAACTGCAGTTGTTTCCCGACGCATCTTTAACAGATTGGTCTGTGTGCTAGAGATATGGCGTGTTATTGACGGGCAGGAACTAAACATCCGAGTATAATACGCATTTCAGGCTTCAAAGCGAGCATCCACTGTGTTTTGCTTCGTAGTATGCGTTCATTCAACTCTACAGCATGAACAGACTCCATCCTCCAGGCAGTGGCCGTAATAGGATGCCATCTCACTTCCAGTAAAGGCACATCGCTGCTCACACATTTCACGTACAAGTACCAGTTCCTCTGTAACAAGGAAATTTTGTAAAGCCACGCGGTTATTTTTTGTCATTTAACTGCAGAATAATTCCTGAGAGGTTGGTGGTAGTTCAGCTGGTCAGGAAATTATCCGACTTGTATGGGCCCCAAAGGTTCATAACCATGTTTACAATAGCTCGAAGCTGAACCACTCTAATGCAGTCCTGTATGCTCGTACCATATTTGTTTAAGATCGATTTTAAAAGTATGGTCCTATCTATGCCTAGGACTTCGAAATAGTCTTTTCACTTCATATTTTTAACTCAAATGGTGGTTTAATTTCCCATTTTTTCTCATGGCTGAAACATTCCTGTCAGTTTGATCCTTTTCAATATATATAATATTTTATCAAGACCACAAATTGTGAGGCCCATCTTTATGGAATGTTTCTACCTTCCTCATATTCCCTGTCTCTTTTACATCCTGTGATTATCCTCAGCATTTTCTTGTCGTACGTCTTCAATGTATGTTCTTTTCCAAATTTTACACTCATACAAAGCAACCTTTGGCACTTTGACCGCTACGTCTTGTGCGGCCGAGAGGCTGAAGAAGAGGACAGTAACCTTTTGAGAGAGGTCAATTATCTTCGTCGTAAATCGTAAGAACGAAGCATGGGAAGTGTCGTATCGCACGTAACACTTCTTATAAAGAATGATCCTGATATTGGGAAACCGAAAGTTTGTCTGTTGCGTGCAACTGCGTTCAGATATCGCCTGCCATCTGCGTACTCCACAGACGCGTCATTATGGATGAAATGATGAGGAAATAATGTTCGCAGAGAAAGTCTTTGTCGACTTACTGCTCCATTTTAGCTTGCTGAGTCATATTCTTTTGTATATTGAATACACGTAGATTTGCATAGAACAGTGTCTTCCAAACCTTTTTTACTTGGGGGCAATTGTAGATTTGAAAACAATCTTGACTGGTCCCCAGACCAATAAAACGCATATATTAAAAATTATGGAAGATGCAAGGTGTTTATGTTAAGTTAAAATCAAAGGAAAGTCTTATAAAATATTCCGAAGCATAGCGGAATCGAACTGAATTCTTAGGTTTCAAGTGAAGTTTATTGTGACTGGTTTGCTTTGCGAACCGCAGTGCAAATACATTATTTGCGCTTTATTTTTGTGCCATACTCTACAGGGGCATTCATTAATACATTTTACTACCGACAGTACCAGTTAAACATACTGCACACTTAAAGCAACTTCCTGTTTCTCTTTGCTTTTTGTGTTGAAGGGCCCCGCAGCAGATGCTACGGACGCACCGCAGCCTTGAGGCTTATTGTGCGACCCTGTGATGAAGATGATTAGTTTTTTTCGTTTTTCCGTGTAATGGAGCACCGGTGGAATGAAATTGACAGGGGAAACCCGAAGTACTCGGGGAAAAAAACCTGTCCCATTGCCACTTTGTTCACCACAAATCCCACATGGACTGACCCGGGTTGGAACCCTGTCCTCCGCGGTGAGAGGCCGGCGACTAACCGCCTGAGCCATGGCACGGCCCTTCCTGTTTTTCTTGATATGCGAGTAACATTTCTTACTCAGTTACTCTGTAAAATGACAATTCGACGTTACAGAAGTTGTTCGCCGATCCAGTAACCACTGCTTTAGAATTATACAGTATTTCAACGGCAAACCATTTTCTGATGAGTACTGATAAATTGGTTAGAATATCTTTAAATAATTATCTCTGGGTAGGCCGTGCCATAGCTCAGGCGGTTAGATACTGGTCTTCGGTTCCTCAGTCACTTTATTTGCAATTCGTGGTGAACGAAGTGGTACATTCCACCATTGCTCTATACTCACCTAGCACGGTGCAATAGCCTTTACCATGCAGCATATTATCAAATCCTGGTCCTAAGTTCGGGGCTTCATCTCTGACCCGGCATTTGTTTGGCCACAGAGTGAATATATGTTTACACATGTAACCTTCCTAGACCTACTTTATCTCCTTCCCTCGTTTTCTCCCGTATTCACTTCCCTTCCCTTTATTTGTCCGTTTTAGTGTCATTCTTCGTGCCCTTCCTTACTACCTCTCTTTGAAATGAAAACAATAGTGGTAAATTTTACGTTATGTTCACCGTGCATCTTAGCTATAAGCCTCAAGCTTTAACCAACGAATGCATTCGTTGGTTAAAGATTGAGCCTAATAGTGGTAAATATTGCAGTTTGATGAGTGCCAGCACTCTACCCGAGCATAACACGTGAAAACGAAGTAGTATATTCGGTTTGGTCTCATTAGTATAGAGTTAATTGTGAACATCTTCATTTGTTCGCAACTGTTAGGACGAAGACTACCCAACCCTACAGAACAGAATCCTTCTTCAGGAGCTGATAGTTTCTTATCGAGTCATCAATTCCCCGGCATTTTTAGGAAACCGAAGTTTTATTACGTAGCATGTTCACAGTAGCTTGTATTCGGAGCCAGATGAAACCACATCTTCCCATACTATATATTTAAACGATTATTCTAATAATATCCTCCAATCTACGCCTAGGTTTTTCAAGTTATCTGTTTTCTTAAGGGGTTTCCCTCGCATGCATTTCTCTTCTCCCCGAGTGTACGACATGCATGCGCTCGTCTCTTCATTTTTCATTTGATCAACCTAACATCTGATGAGGGATACAAATTACAAAATCATGGGGCTTCTGATTACACATTATGCAACGGGGAAAGTATGTGACAAATATTGCCAGTGGAATTATACTGTACCGTTTTGTAAAATGTTCGAGGATCTTTTTTATGGTTTGTCAATTACATCATGACTAACAGCGAAGTGATATGCTGGAAGCGGTAACTTTGGAAACGTTGTTTCTGCTTAAATTTTTTATTACGCAGTCCACATACAATCAAATATTCGCGTCTATAGAAAGAGACAAATTGTCGAATAAATATAGGTCCTTTTCCTTCACTTTTCTGCGGTGTCACTGATGTTTCCGGTACATCCCATTTGACCGACCTTTATTTCCACGCGCATTCTAAATGTGTTGTTTTTACTGCTAACATCAGTATGACAGGGTATATTACCATGCAAAACTATTTACACACCGTATTTTCTGTGGCACAACAGGCCAAGTCAGGCCTAGGCTGCCTAAATGTTGAGGTTCCTAGATCACACACACCCGGTAGGACTCCTCTGAACGAGTGATCAGCTGGTCGCAGAGGTCGCTACCTACGCAACACACAAAAGAAACAAACATCCATGCCTTCAGCGGGATTCGAAGCCGCGATCCCAAAAATCGAGCGGCCGCAGGCCTACGCCTTAGACTGTACGGCCACCGTATTAACTGACAGTGACTTTGGATAATGTCAATGAAATGACTGTAATTGGTAAAACACTTGAAACACTTTGCCATGCCAGTCGCACGACTGTAGAGGAAGGGTTGTTTTAATATTGTCCTCTCATCTATGTTCAAATGTTCCAAGCAGTCACGTGCCTTCAGGTTTATCTACTAAAATGTTTTCTTAATTCTTCATCTCATTATGCGTATTACATATTTCATCCTTTTGGTGTGATCAGCCCAATAATACGTGGCGAAGAGTACAAACATAAAGCTCATTTGTATGTTATTATCTCTGTACTCCTAATATTTTCTCCGTCTTACGTCCGAATGTTTTCACAGTCGTGTTCTCAAACGCCCTAAACTTATTAATTTACTGCTACAGTAGCCGTCCAGGTTACTGCCCCCCCCCCCCGCTTAAGAAACGGTAAGAATGTGTCTCATTGGTAAATAGTTACCGACGTTTCGGAGGAGCTTGCTACCTCTATCTCCAGAATGTAAACAATCCAGGATTAATTACCAGTTGACATCTAGTCATTTCAGAAACCTTGAATGTTTATCAACACTGCGGTGAGGAATCTCACATTCCTCCGAAATGTTGGTTCCGACATCAAGACGATGTCATAACCTAGAAGATTATAGTGTGGATCTACACAGCCGTAGGAATCTCAAACGCTGGAACTATTGAGGCCTGTAGAACTGAGTGTACATGGTCAGACCGAAGAATCGCGCTGTTTCATTGAGACAACCCACTTCATTATGCTGAGACCATGCCTAACCATAACACCATTGTGCACAGTGCCTCTCAAACAGAATGACCTGTTCAGATTTTGCCCTGTCATCGTCTGGCTTTCATTTGGTCTTCAACTGACCGACTCCGTACCAGGAAACACCTTTCTTCCATTTACGTCTGGAAGTGAAATGCAAACAACAACCCAGACAAGATTCAAACTGGATCCACCCACACCATTACAATTGCCGTGTTCCAGCGAGACTGATTTTGATTTCCAGTTTGTTTGTTTGTATGTAGGTAGAGTCCACGGAAACAAGTCCCATGGATCCGCTATCTCCACATCCCCGATTTGCTGTTGCGTTTCCCCCTCCAGCATACTTTCCTAGACATCCTTCAGTCTTCTAGCCAGTCTGTTCATACGTATGTTGGTAGAGATAACCACGCGATGACTTCGCTAGCGACAAGCTCTTTGGGTTGCTTGATACAGGCCAGAAGGAGCTGTGGGAAAACAGAGATGTGGCTACAGAGTGGGAAGCCTCGAGCGACGTCATTTCCACCACTCATGGGACTTATTTCCGTGGCGTCAGTGTAGTTCGTTTAATAACGTAGCCAGTAAAGATACACCATCGGGTGAATAATGAATCGGGAAGAACATGGAAGGAAGCGGTCGTGGCCTGATTTCTGGGGGGGGGGGGGGGGGGGGGGTGTTAGGCAGTTTCATGGTACAGTATGATTTCAACTGACCTCCAGACCGGGCAAGTTGGCTCAAGCGGTAACGCTTCTGACGTGTGTCAGGGAGGTCCCCGGTCCGAATCTCGGCCGGAACACCGACTATCCAGACTGAGGGTTTTCGTTATTTTCGTCAGTCACTCCCTGCAAATCCTAAAATTAGATGCTGGTCTATATAGTCTGAGCTACTGCCAGCGTCGTTAAATAAACCACTAATATATTCGCGTTGCATAAAATGCATGGAAATTTCTGACAAGATTAGAAACTATTAGCTACTCGAGAAGACTGTAGTCCATAAAGTTATGTAGTTTGTTGCAGCGTATACTAAGATGTCAACAGACCTGCAGATAACACGTCAACATCACAACTTTATCATGTCAGTAATCTTTCGGTTGATGGGCGGGTTTACAGGCGCTTCGTTTGCCTGGATTATCCACCAAACATAGCAGCAATCGAGTTTCTTTGTAATACTTACTCTGTATAACTCTGTTAACACTTGTTAACGCAAATTCAACCTAAATAACAGGTCTATACAAAAATTCAGTTTCCTGCCTTGCACAGAACACAGTCCGTCTCTGCTACAAAGACTACTCAGTTAAGGATGTATAGGGAAATAATTGCTGATTATTGTGAGAATTATACGAAGCGTATTTATATATTCCGGGGGAAGAATGAGGAGATTGGTTGTTTAAAAGACTGAGGAAAGGGCAGTGAGCTGAACAGCAGTGGATCGATTCCCAAGAAGTACCTTTGTTTTCGCCAGTGCGTCCAGAACACATCAGGGACCCGCCCGGATTCCTAACCAGTGAGAACACTGGACCTTTCCCCGGTGAAGTCGACCGCTCACCTCAGTATAATTCCAAGGAACAGAATTCTTTAAAGTTCATCTCCACGCCTTCAGTACGCCCCATTGCAAGGTACTTGGCACGTTCTCACCCTTAGTCTTAACATACCTACGTACGGCTTCATGTTGTGGTGTTCGGGGATATGACACTGTACTTTGTGATTACCAACGTTTTGTGGGAACCTCCTGCCTCCATCTTATTCTACTCCGAAGATGGAGGCAGTATGGTTCTCTGAAACGTTGGTAACCTATGTACCAGGCATAACCCAGAGACAAAATTTTGAGTCTCCACCGCTTTGAAGATATTTATACAATATATTGATTACGGTGTTGATTACCGAAATTATCCTATGTGTGGTAAAATATGTAGTCTGAACTCAGAGTTACCGATGTTCGATTTACAACTAGGTCGTTTTGTCCCTCTCATTTTATTGCAGTTTCTTTTTCTTTTCCTCCAGAGCGCGTTCTCTGACAGAAGGGTCGGTCCCTCATCCTTTCAAGTTGTGCTTACCCGTAACTCTTAACGTACATTCTGTAATAAATACGACAGAACACAACGCAGGAAACCAAATTCCAATCTAAATTCTTAAGTTATCCAAAGAATCGATATATGAGTGCCAAGCATGTAAGCTACTGTGCAGAATGATTGACTTGCTGGTGTGACGATGTGTCAGATGGCGCGGGTTGGAGTACATAAACTTGACACGGTGTTTTTGGGGCTTAGATGTGTAATATGCGATGGTTTGCAGTTATTTAGAATACATATATAGGCCTATATCTTTTATGACTAGGTGTGTATGTTACATCGTCACACTATTTTAAGTATCACGTGTTTACACAAATGGCAGCTCTGTGTTCGAAACTGTGCCATATGAAGAATAAGGCTGTATATTACCGTCCTTTGGGATGTTACTTCGTAATTTTGGTTCGTATTTATCGCCATTTCAAAAGAACGTACATCATCTATCTTTAGGTGACCCTGTGTATCCTGTGTGTAAGTGAAGTCGCTGTTTTTTTTTTAATTTATTGTAGGACCCTGTGTATGTCTGAAGCTGTGTAGTATTGATGCTAGGATGATTTGAGAAAGATTAATAAGAAAGTACTTGGAATGAAGCGGTTGTGGCCTAACCGAGGTACTGCCACCAAATTGACCCCGTAGGACTGAAGAAAACCATAGAAGTCTGTCAGAGTAACCGGTGCCACGACGGAGATTCAACCCTGGCGTATCTTGAATACATTTCTAGAGCGTTACCGCGCAGCATCTTCATTTTGTTACGGCCCAGTGTATATTAGGATAGATATTGTATCCTGTTGTAAGGATAACTAGGCCCGTGAACATGAGGTGAGATTGGAAGTAACCGCGAAGTTTGTGTTAGTGGCCCACGTAACAGTACGTGCATAATACGTACGTAGTACGAGTACATACACGAGACCATGGTCCATTTTAATCTAATAAATAGCCTTCATCCCAGTCCCGTGTACCTTGTCAGGTGATCTGATCGATCCATATTCCGGATGTGCCACAAGACAAGTGTTCTTGTTTGCTCTTTTCCTTGTGTGTCGACAGAGATGTCTAACGCAATTTATTTTCTGAGGCACACAAGTGTTTCGAGTTGTTGCGCTTCAAAACAACATTCTGTGACACTTGTGGTATTTGAGGTTCTCCCGCCGGCTTCTGTCAAGGATTTCTGAGATGTGATGGAATATAATGTGGTAGATTGGTACCAACATTTCGCAGTAACCTGTAGCGCGTTTCCATGAAACGATTCCTGTCTACCAAATTACACGGCGGTACGTCCCACTGTATCGTGGTATGAGGACAGTTACTTCCGCCTACTTTCCTTCACTCTGGCTAAAAAAATTTAAAAAACTTTGACGGTTGCTGCCTTGTGAAATGTACGTCGTGTAGCCTTCTAGAAGTATATCGACGTTTCAAAGGAACCAGCTACCTCCGTCGTCAGGGTAGTTTCCTTCCAGGTTACACGACATCGCATTCCAGAGTCACCGCCTTGAGAACCTCAGGTGTAACAAACCAGACTGTCTTCTCTTTTTTTATCTTTATTTGTTTACTTGTTACTGTTTTCTTCCTTTGGACTTAATTTCTTTCTTTCCCCTCTCTTCACTTCTTTCCCCTTACTTCCCCTTCTCCACGCCTCTTCTTTGCTTCCACTCAAGTCTAATCATTTTAGTTGTTTTTGGAAGGCAGATAAGACACTAAGTACATTCCACTCCCGCTTATCCGGCGTACACAAGACAGAGTGGTAGGCCGATTAATCGAAAAGCTCTTTAATCAGAAACGCATTAGATAAATAAGGAGTAATAAAATTCATTTTACAGTGATAAATCATCACTGGCGTTTCTTAAGCGTAACACTACTTTATCAATTACAAATTCACTATTCGTCTGTACAGCGGTTTTATGTATGTAATAATAATGCAGCTTATTAAGTTCTGTATGAAGTAGATATAGTAGGTGAAATTCGGAGCTACCAAAAGAATTGGCTACAACATTTTGAAAGGATGGAACACTTAGGAATACCCAGGATGGCATTGGAATACCAACAAAAAGGCAAACGCGATATAGGTCGACCAAAAACAATATGGAGAGACCAACAGCATCTTCAAGATTAAGTTTTCACAGGACAGGACCCAGGTGTCCTACATCTATTTACGTTCATGATGATGATTTAAGTTCTGTTACTGAAGCCATTATTTTCGCCTATTTTTTTTTTAGAATCAAGGCGTTAACTCGGATAACTAGATAAGCTATCGTGAGCTATGTGGACATACGAAGTGTGACAAATAAATAAGGAGACTGCACGCGCAATTTCTGAACTTGTTGGTCGCCAAAGAAAATATATACTAGTTGTTTACCAGTTTCATGCCAAACCACGCTCCGTTACATTAACGTAGTGTCGAGTAATAATTTTTTTTGTAAATTGTGTTTTAACTTGCCGTAATCTTGTTTAATAAAAAAATCAGCAATGGAGTAAACATCAGAATTGTTGTGAAATTTAATAAAACAGCCACCGAACCTTCCATTTTTTTACGTGAGCTGTCTGGAGAAGACGGTTATTACTTAAAGCACTCTCATAAAAGCACGGTTCAGGGGCATTCTTCGAGGCATGGAAGACTCTTATGACGCTGTGTGTAGCTTCCGATAGAAATTGCTTTAAAAAGGGTAGAATGTAGGTACACTACTTTCATTAATAAAATATAGTTTGAAAGTATATCTATTTAATAGCCACACCTAGTACTTCTTAAGCTTATATGTACGAGTATATCTGGCATTTCATTCGGGTTGCCCAACTGCGATGAAACTGCTTGTACGGGAGGGCAATAATAATGGAATCACACAAGAAACAACGTTACATAAGCAGGCGTTTTATTAATTTGTATTTTCAAAACAGTATTGTTCAAAATTTCCTACATGTTATGTTTTCGTTTTGATTGAGTGCATTGTTTTCGTGTAATGCAATATGTTGCAATGCATTACTATCATGTTTACTCGCAGACTCGTTTGTTCGTCCTTACGTAGGCTGTATGATCGAAAAAGTTGGCGTACCTTACCGATGTTGTTTGTGATTTTATTCTACCCTAAAGGCAAATGTATGGATAGTAGGCCTACTTTAAGTAGGCCACGGCAACTTCCAAATCCTTTCCAACTCATCGTACACTCTCCGATTACGCGTTGCTGTATAGCCTGGGATTGTTATTGACTGCTTCGTGAACCAAATCATACATGAAAAATACAATTTTCGTAAGATGAGCCTACTGCCTTCTGATATGGTGTGTCTTGTAGTCAGGCATAAATACAGGCACACTAATATTTCGAAGGAAACTGTTACCTCTATCATCAGGGCAGAAGATAAAGCCGCGCTGAGAAAATACGGTACAGGATATACGGGCAATGGAGGACTAACTTTATTTTTAAACATCCCGTTGTAACACTATAAATCGTCTGATTTTTCATTCCAGAACACCCTGTAACAACTACGCAAACTAGACTCTCTCTACCATCACCGAGAAAAAAGATAGTGTTTACTTGTACAAACGGAGGATTAATAATAACAATAAAATTTAACAACATTTGACTTTCACGAGGAGTAGGCCTACTGTTGTAATTTGTAATTTTAATATAATAAATTTACGTATTTGTAACGTGAACTACAGATGTTTCGGCCTACGTAAATTGAATATTTTACGATTTTATATAAAAACCCAAACGTTCTGTGCAAAAGAATGAGATCTCGTTTTTAAAACAGGTTTCATATTTCATTCATTCATTCTGTAGTCTGTCTTACGACAGGTCCGTAGCCTCTTCCAAAGCGAGTTCTCCACAGGGTGCGATCTAGTGCTTCCTCTTTCAATTTCCAGTTTCATATTTATACACAAATACATTTCTGTAAGTATTTTTTATTTTTGATAACTGATTATAGCCTTTGCAGCCGAAACATGTTGTCTGTTTGAAAATACAAAAGAGCTATAAAGAATGTTGTTATTGACGGTTTATGTGACACCTTCTTCCTGGGGAAGGGAGGATAAAACTGTGGCCAAGCCAATACTTGACGGTTGCCCTAAAAGCGGGAGGGGCGCTGGTGCTGGCACAGCTTGGGTGGAAGTCGAAGACAAAGTGACAAAAGATTAACATACAGGGTTCATTAGGAGTTATTTATTTATCATACCAACTCATGCACAATTTTTACAATATTATTACTTCACCCCTATACGTATTTCGGCATTCAGAATGCCGTCCTCAGGGGGTCACAGTGTTAAAAGCATAGACTATACATCGATTGTATAAAATGTTATATCCATATGAGTAAAATGTCGAACATTAAAATATTAGTCTATTATTTTTGAGTCTTGACTGAGCTCATACAGGGTTCATTAATTTGTATGTACAACATTCATTTTTTGTGAGCATTCGCTATAACTGTGCTTTATGTTCCTGTCTTAAGTGAACAGACAGACATTTGCGTGGTGCCGTATAACAAGAATTAAGGTAATACAATGTAATCATCTGTCTTAAAATTGCATTACCGTCATTCTTGATTCTGCTTTAAAAAGCTTACGCCAAACGACTTAGTTATTAAACCTTGATTAGAAGTAGCCGGCACGAAAATAGTCCCGTCAAGGTCACTGCCTGTGAACGCAGTGTTGCCATGTCTACGGCAGTCTTTTAGACTGTAATCCAGTAGTCATTCTGAAAGTTGGACTTTCACACAAACTACAACTGAAGCGTTATGTGTTAACTTTTTTTGAATGTTGTTTTCTCTGAATTATTGTTGCAACTAAACGGGAAGCTGCGTCTCGGAGGGAAGAACTGGCAACAACGCAGGGCGGCGGGGAGCGCGGGTGTGAGTCAGCCGCTTTACCTTGACGGGACTATTTTCGTGCCGGCAACTCTAGTTGTAATAAATTGTGTTTTGGTTAACATAATATTTCCTGGTAATTACAGGTTTTGATTTTATTTAAACTATTTCTCCTTTTGAATTTCTACTTTCTTAAGTTATGTCAACGTGTAGATTCATATGTGGTTACCAACGTTTTGGAAGAATCTGCTGCCTTCATCTTCACTGTATAAGTTCCTCCAAAACTTTCTAAGTGATACGAACTGGAGTTTTAAAAGCAGCGTGTTCATAAATCCCGAGGAATTGTGTGCACATCACGAATTAATTCGTCGGTCAGTCCAGGACTGCGACTTTTGATTTAGAACATTCTCTGTCACACGTTCTGAAACATGCATTATGGTCTGTTGCAAAATAACAAAAATGTTATGATTTGATCGCATTAAATAAGGACGTAATGGATGTTATATATTATTTATATGAGATTCATGCTTCGATCCGTTGTTAGAACCTCTTTTATGCAATATGTAACAGTTATGGCCTGCAGAGCAGAAAATAAGCCAGTAATGTCTTGTATCCTTTAATAACTGTTGCTGTACGAGTCATTATATCCCTATTAACCATCACCCAGAGACGTGTTTGATCCTGTGTCACTGAGTGGCGCAAGTGTGAATGAGGTAAAGTTGCCCCCTTGCTTAATTAAGCGCCACACGCCTTAAAGCAGGCCTGCACAACTCAGAAAGCGGCGAGGGTCGTATTGTTGCAAAGAAATCAGCTGCGGGCCGAAGGGGTAGATTCCGGGAGCGGGGTATTTTATTAATGGTTCTCTAATTAAGTAAAATATATATTTTAATTACTTTTCGGTGTAGGGCTGTTAAAAATCAATTGCTGACGGCAACATTTAATTTTCACTTTCAAAAAATTATATTTAAAAAAATAAGTGTTATTTCCAAAAGTCGTCACGGGCGCACTGTGAGCTCCAGTGGGCCGCATGCGGCCCGCGGGCCGTATGTTGTGAAGGCCTGCCATAAAGGCATGTGAGAAACTGGTTGCATAGCTCCACGCATTCTTAACCTGGGCAGTAGATAGAGGGGAGTGGTCAGCTTTACGCCCCGGCCATTTTACTCCAGAAGAGTGTTCCAGGTGCGTGTTGGGTAGGAGGTTATGTGAGCCACATAGTCGGTTCTTGGCGAATTGGAGAAAATAATGTCACGCCCCTGCCCTTAATTGGACTGCAATTCGTCGGTCGTCCATCTTGTGAATAATGGTCTGGAGATTAGACCAACAAGAAGTAGAGGCATTTAAATACGGGGTGGGAGAAAACATTGCACCAAATGAGCTTAACGTAGCTGAGAAATGACAGTGGTGGCCCGACGTTGCGGGGAGGGAGAAATCACGGTTTTGCCGTTTTAGCTGCGTCATTGCGCCATTTGCCACTTTCTTGTAGTTCTTTCAAAAGTACGTGTAGTATGACGGGAGCAGGCCCAGCAAATGCTGTTAGACGTTCTGAAAAGCGTGAAATATAACTTTTCTGAACATTTTAAATATTTCTCATGAAAATGTAAGATGTTTTTACTCCTCGCCAGAGGATGGTGAGACGGGCGGCGCGTGTGAAACGCAAGATAGGAGAAATGCCTACAGCTTTCTGGTGGGAAAATCTGAAGGAAGGGGTAACTGTTAATCTAAATCTTTATTGTGTATTATATTTTGGGATGTTGTATTTTTATTGTTATTTTATTGACGAGTCTTTATAATTGATGTTTTTCTCTAGGCTTAGGTGGAAGGATATATTAAAATTTATGTTAAAGAAATCGGACGGCAGAATGTGGACTGGATTCATCTGGCTCGGGTTACAGACAAGTCGCGGGCCTTGTGAACACGGTAATAGATTTAGGGGCCCATAAAATGTGGGGAATTTCTTGACTAGCTGACGAATTATGGGCCTTTCAAAGACTGTACCGCATGGGGTTAGTTGGTTAGTGAATAGCGCAGGTAACTATTGTATTGACAGTTACTTCGAATGGTTCACAACGTCATTGAGGTTGGCGGAAAGAAAATGATTGAAGGCTTTACTGCTGAAGACTCCAATAGGCCCTCCAGTTTGTTTTAAAAGAAATTCGTGGGCCAAGGACGGAGATTTTTAGTAGCTACAGGTAATATATTTTGAGAGGAAATCTTAGGTGTAAGGATTGAATGAAATTCTTCCTCACAGGGTCTGGTGTTGGTTTTGAGTAAAGTTTGGTCATTGCCCCCACTTCCGCAGGTTACTCTTATCGTCATTACAGAGCAAAACTACACGGGAGAGCAGAATTTACAAGCGCGGTGCAGGAAACAACGCTGCCTGATACTGCCTACAGAGCCAGAAACTGTGACCAATTATCACTAAACATAGTTGAGTGTGTTGGGATAGCGTAGTGGGTACAAAGACTAGAATATTGACTGGAAGACCGCGGAAACTGAGTTCGATTCCCAGCAAGGACAAGAGATTATTTTTTTCTCCCGTGCTTCCAGACCGACTCTAGGGCCCACCCAGCCTTCTAGTCAATGGATTTTGGGGCCTGGGCGTGTAGCTGACCACTCATCACCATATATTGCCGGGGTTGATGAGTGGACGGATACCTCCACTCCCCCTACACCATCACAGGGAAGACTATGCCTTTTACCGTGACCATTTTTGTATACACATACTAAGAAGTACTTCTGTGTCTCACCGTAGGTTACTGCACAGCCGCGAAAGCAACTGGCAGTACAAGGACTGCTTGTACTGGATAGGACTGTAGACCGGCGTTAGAAGCAAGCTAACAGCATTTTTCAATACACTTGAAAGGGTTCATTTCTTTTACAGCAAAAACTCTTTATTGGGTCGTTACCTCAATCAGATTAGTAGGTTTTCTGATTTAATCGAGAAATGTTAATGGAGGAGACCGCCTGACGACCAAGGCGTGGATGGGAGTTTGATATTAAAATGGATGTTAAATAAGATACTCCTTTGTGGACCGGATTCCTACGCCTTAGGATTGGGGCCAGCAGTAGGTATACTGAAATGAAAAATATGCGGAAGGAAGGGGTCGTTGCCTAAATATAGGTGCTGTTCCAGGGTTTGCCTGGAGGAAATGAGAAAGCCTAATGCAGCTCACAGACTAGTCGGTGTTCTGGCCGAGAGTGGAGCCTGACATGTCCTGAATACGAGTCAGAACATTGCTGCTGTAGTCATCTTCCTCGGCGCTGTGTAGTTTATTGATTTGCCCCAATTTGTGTAACACCCTTTTAGCACATAGAAGTGTATGTAGCTCGGAAGCTGAAATACACAAACTCTCTTAATATAATAGCAATATTTTGAAAGTATGGTGTCCCAACGTGTGTAACACCCTTTTAGTACGTCGAAGTGTGTGTAGCTCAGAAACCGAGGACACACTTTCTTAATAGAATAGCCATGTTTTGAAAGTAAGGTATCGCCGTGCGTAATTAAATATCACGCCATGGATACGCATGGGACAGCGTAGATACAGCGCCATGCATTCTTAACCTGTGCACAACTTGGAAATGAGTGGGTAAGCTTGACGGCCCAGCCGCTTTATCCGCGGAAAAAGATCCCCGATACCATATGGATAGGACGCTGTGTAGGCCTCAGAGGTGGTCTTGACGCTTTGGTGACGAGAAGTTTTTTTTTTTTCGGTTTGACGTTCTCAAAGCTGTAACTTTTGGGATGTAGGTAACATTTTAGAAGAGCCTGCTGCGGTCGTAATGTGTCAGGTTTCTCTGAAACGTCGATAGGCTTTACCTGAATACACGGCGTCACATCCCAAAAGAATATCTTCGTAGTTGTCGTAATAACTTCGAAGTTTGCAGATATTTTTCGGTTCTTGACCGTTTACTTCTCAGCCGGTTCACTTTCCGTCAAGAGGGGGCGTTTTTATGGGCGGGTTAATTACTTTGGGGGTGGATGTGTGACCCTACGGCCGCTCATGACGCCATGTCAGTCTTGAAGTCTGAACAATCTACTACTTGTTGCTTTCTCGGTGAATCAGCAGGTGAGATCTTACCCGCCGCAGTTTACAGGAAGTACCGGATCTGTTTTCATTACGTCTGGGTGAGCCAGCCAGACTGCTCCTGCTTTATGAGTGACAGGCACAGACAGACATGTCCGCTGTACAAGCATTAACTGCGTGCTGCCTGTACTACTGAATACAAGGACATTGATTATAGCTAGTAAAGCGCCCTGAACACGATGGGCACAAAACGAATATACGATGTAGACCGAGGCTACTTCTTCTTCTTCTTCCCATGGCGCGACAGACCCTAGTGGGCCAGGGCCTCCTCATTTTCGAGGCTTCACAATCACACTCAGACACACCACACTCGTTAGGACTCCCCGGGACGAGTGATCAGCCCGACGCAGAGATCTCTACCTGACAAAACACAACATTCACAAGAGACAGACATCCATGCCCCCGGCGGGATTCGAACCCACAATCCCAGTAAGCGATCGGCCGCAGACCCAAGCCTTAAACCGCGCGGGACTGGGATCGGCCGAGGCAACACCAGTCCGGTGCACGTAAACTGCGTATGATTATAGAGTTAATAGTCTTATTAATAATTTAGTCATAATTTCCTAACCCTTTGTATTATGAACTTCCTAAAAAAATATCCGACAATAAAAATCCACTTCCTTCCTAACAGAGAACACATTTCGTCTCCATTACAAAGACCGACCGGATAATACTGTTTACGTAGGAATCACTGCAAGAGCCATACACAGTACGTAAGTACACTGTGTGGCTAAAATATCGAATTTGGTGATGTTCAAGAAAGCGTTCAATATAGTAATCATTGTGCTTTAAAGGGTTGACAGCAAAATAACGGTGAGGGGCGGGAGTGTCAGGTACATTGACACCATATTCAGCATGATCATGGTAGGTTTCAGGCTTCCGCCACGGTCTACATGAGGTCTTCGCTCTTCTAGGATGTTACGCTGACTATATTGGTAGTTCACCGACGCTTCGGGACAGCCTGTCATTCCCTTCACTCCTTGACACTTGAAGTAGCTAGCCTATAGTAATGATGGCGGCGGGCGGCGGTGGTGGTGGTGGTGGTGGTGGTGGTGGTAGTAGTAGTAGTAGTAGTTTGTAGTAGTAGTAGTAGTAGTAGTAGTAGTAGTAGTAGTAGTAGTAGTAGTAGTAGTAGTAGTTGGTGTTGGTGTTGGTGTTGGTGTTGGTGTTGGTGTTGGTGTTGGTGTTGTTTTGTTATGTTCTTGTTGGAAATACGTGCGTCTGTTCATTTTGTGTTTCATATTTTAGGTTTAATAAGTTACAATTTTTCTCCGCCAGAGTTTCAGTACACACTTTCATGTTCAGGCACTCCAGATCATTTGATCTGTTTGAACATGACAGTTGATGCTGGGTTATTTATTTATTGGTTCTAAGTACCAAGTCAAACAACCATATAAACGGCAAATATTGAATTGTGGTAATAAATCTAATATATCTTCGTGGCATGTTACGAAGAAGGGGCTTTGCACTGTCAACACCGACCGTCACGTAATTACGTAAGTTCCTTGATATGTCTATAAGCCCAGTTAATCTAATCAGTTGTGCCCCTGAAGTTGAGTAGCTGATTAATACCGAACGTCCAGGCGGACAAACTGTGCTGTGTTGAACCCCTTAAGACATGAATAGTGATTGAGAAGAAAGGGGTCAGAGGAGGAGGAAGACGAACATGAAGATGAGGATTGGTATAGTGAGAGGCAGTACTTTTATTATGGGTTGGGGGGGGGGGGGGGGGCAGAAATTGACTGATCTGGTTATTCCCATACTACACCCGCTAGTCCCTCTAGAGCAAGGCAGAGCGTTGGGAAGTGAGGAAGGTCAAGTAATGGGAAGTAGGCTGTCGGAGTATGTAACAGAAGAAAGAAGTTGAATGTTCGGGCTGAATTTATTTGGATGGCTGCATTACGACCAAATTTTGATAGCGTTGGGAAGGCTGCGTTTGGGCAGAAAAGTTCAAATTAATTCTGGGAGTGCTGCATGACATGCACGAAGTGCAATGTGTGTTTACTCTAGCACCGAGAAAACCACGGAAAACCTTGATCAAGTTGGCCGGTCGCAGGGCGTCCCGGATGCATACTGACATCTAGCCAGCAGTCCGACTTTCAAGTACGCGAACCCCAGCGGCAGTCCCTATATAGAAATGTGTTTTACGTAGATTTTCGTGTTTGTTGCTTTTGATGACTAACAAATGGTTTTAGAAAAGAGAGGAGGCTAAACGATTAGACATTTTTTGCTTTGTCTTTAACATTTCTTGCACATCCAATTACGAATTGTGGGGTGTCTTTTGTAGACATTTCTTCTTGTTCGTCTTCTTTGTTTCTTCAGGTTTCCGGTTTGGTCCAACGTAGGGAAAGCGCCCATGGACTGGATCTCTCTGAATGTCCTCAGAGTTCTGGTGCCTTGAACTGTTCTTCAGAATAATTTGTGGGGGTTGAAACTAAAAACTGTTTATGGAGACGTTAATGTAGGCTATATGTGTTCTTTGTTCGGGAAATGTTTTATGGTTACTGCTGGCTTATCTATTTATTTGCATTACGTATTTCAATATGTATTATATGTGCTATTCATATTGGCCGTAAAGGGTCATCCTGCAAGTCAGGGTCCGGGGCGCCGATATTTGTCACGGATGGGATCTATTGTTCTACTTGCTGAATCTGGTAGTTTTCATTGACTACCAACTTTTGATTTAATACTGTGGGTCCTAGACCCTTAATTTAATTTTTATGAATGACTCCCCTGTCTGATCATGCAGGATTTTAATTGGGGTTACGAATTTGTGTTATTATCCTGAGGACTTATTCTTCTAAACGTTTGTAATTTAATGATATGGTTTCCCGCAGCATAGCCCCAGGCTGGGGAGGCATGTGTGAATATATTCCCAATGAAGGATTTCCTGGCACTGTCACTGATGGAAGACATATTTGGTGCAGGATAATCTTACCTCAGTCTGCAATTTGCTTCATGCAGAAGGCAAGAAATGTGGGCTTTATATCAGTTTTTATTCTAGTGTCAGAGCAAGTTTTTTTTTTTTTTCATTTTGTGTTTGCTTTAAAAGTTTTAACTGGCTGAGTACTGCGGGTGCAATCTTATAATCATTTGGAAAATAAAGTAACACTGGATTTCTTAGTATTAATCGT
This sequence comes from Reticulitermes speratus, assembly GCA_021186555.1. NCBI lineage: Eukaryota > Metazoa > Arthropoda > Insecta > Blattodea > Rhinotermitidae > Reticulitermes > Reticulitermes speratus. The sequence goes on along the minus strand of JAJKFL010000003.1, from coordinate 28,280,269 downwards.
AGTACTCTATATCAGGAAGAAGTGTTCTAAGAGACATATTGTTCTATTTAATAGTTATTGCTGTTTAGGGAAATAATCGTTCTTTATTGTGAAAATCATAAGAATACATAAATACACTGTGCGAGCAGAATGGAAAGTTTTAAATGTTACGACAGGCAGCACACACACACTTGCATGCATACACACATATAGCTCTCTTGAGAAGGGTAAGAAACAAACTGGATAACCGGGCAAGCAGACATTATCAGTATTGAACGCCTTAACCCTTTAAGATACAATGGTTACTACCGCCTGCTTTAACATTAAAAAGTTTCTGCATTTTGAGTACACAGTGTATTTATGCTCCCTGTATGATTCTCGCAATACACAACGATTACTTCCCAAGGAGCACTAAACGATTGTTCTGTGTAATGGGCAAGCGGTGTATTTGTATGAAGTTCGAGTAAGTTTTCAGAATCACTTAGACGAACTTCGCGCTTCGCCGCGGTCTGCCACAAATGTTCAAAACTTATAATTGGTGCGGCAGTGAATTACTAGATGTCTTACCATGAATACTCAGCCTAGTGAGAACTGCTCAGGACCTGCTAACTAACACCTATGCCATTCTGACCTCCGCGGACATTGTCTTGGTACCTCGTCCCTAGTTTCCGCCCCTCTCCCCCTCCCTTCGGATTTTATACTTGAAACGTTAACGTGTACAGGAACGGGATCAAATACACAGGTACGGAAGGATACCATTATGACTGAGGGGTACAGAGGAAGGGTACCATTATGACTGAGGGGTACAGAAGAAGGGTACCATTATGACTGAGGGATACAGAGGAAGGGTACCATTATGACTGAGGGTACAGAGGAAGGGTACCATTATGACTGAGGGGTACAGAGGAAGGGTACAATTATGACTGAGGGGTACAGAGGAAGGGTACAATTATGACTGAGGGGTACAGAGGAAGGGTGCAATTATGACTGAGAGGTACAGAGGAAGGGTACCATTATGACTAAGGTACAGAGGAAGGGTACAATTATGACTGAGGGTACAGAGGAAGGGTACCATTATGACTGAGGGTACAGAGGAAGGGTACCATTTATGACTGAGGGGTACAGAGGAAGAGAAGGCGGCCGCGAAATGGAAGACATACTGTGTTGTTAATTTCAACACTTATATGGAATCCGTTGGAGCCGTGACAGCTCAGTCGATACGGTGCTTAATTAAGCACATCGACAAACTTTTATATAAAGATACATTCCGGGAGAAATGACTACGACTGCTTTTTTCCCCAGTCCTTACAATTCGCCAAATATATTCCATATTATTGGCTGCAAAATAATTACTTCAGTTAAATAACTAGAGTCTATATTACCATCTTCACATGCTGTGTACAGCAACGCAATCTTGCACATGTCTATATTTCGACACACACTGTACCTACTGTACCTACTCCACTGGACTACGTTTCAAGTGATTAATGTTCCATGCTGCAAATTGTTGAGGCATTGCTACCGGGAAACGATTGCAGTGGGCCGTAACAAAAAATATTGCAAACAAGTGTGCAAGTAAATGCAAACTTTTTGACACCAATTCTTAGTCTACTTTCGTGATTACGTACATTATCGGGCCTGGGCGGAAATGTCTGTTATCCCACCACTACGTTCAATTGTTCTGACTTCCTGACGATGCGCGGTTGTGAAGCGCACGGCTGATAACTGCCTACAGAAACACACACGAGGGCCCACAATCTTTTCTCTAGGGAGCTTCTAATTGCAGTGACATCGTGTATAACCACATGACTATGAAGCATGAATTTTATGTAATACCTAAGAATCCAGTGTCTACCTTACAGTAACCACACTGCGTCTCCATTACAAAGGCCAGTTGGCTAATACGGCTTTGAGAAATAATTACTGTTTAAAATGACACTCGTACGAAACACGTTTATACTCTAGACAAAATGCAGGATTTCTTATTGTTAGAGTGGGCTGTCTATGTATATACCACTGCACTGTAAAGGGTGAACGGGAAGGAGTCCCTTGGCACTGCACCGGGAATGAGGCGTTACGTTTTGTTTTTGCTGTATTACTCGTCCTGAAGAAACATGCGCTAAATAGAATTTATAGGAATGAATATGATGTTTATTTTACGTAACAGGCTTATACTAGATTTTTATGCAATAGGCTATATTTTAGAAAATTTATAAAAGTCATTATTCATTACAAACCATGTATCAACTGTGATAGTATATTACTAGTTACCGATAAATCCAAATTTGAGTTCTGTGCAAAGTAGAAGTTATACTTGATCCATATAAATATTAATTAAGCTGATAGTCTCTTCTGGGATGTGATGCCATGCAGTTTGGTGGATTGTTAGTGGCCTCTTCTACCATGAAGATGGATGCAAGAACTTTCCTCCCAATTGTTGATACGTATCCACTGAACTACACCCTTGACAACCCAGATTACGGTGTATTTTACAGTAACGTTTGTTTTCTATATGTCTTATATCTAAGACTATATTAGTAACATAATCGTGCACCGAGTCTGTGTTAATATGTGCAAACATTCGTATTTTCATACATAATATTTGATACACCCTTACGTTATAACTATATTGACATGAGAACACAGAACATACCCTGTGCTTTAGGTAGAGCAGGTTTTATCTCTCTTTTCTTTATGCTTCGCAATAATTCTGAAGCTATAAGTCGTTTAGATATTTCATAAGATTGCAAGTCTTCTTCCTGCCCTTATAATAGGAAATATAAACCCGCAGGCCTACATCCATACCGTAGCAGGGATTAGAACCCGCGATCTCTGTGTTCAAGCGGACCAACACCGTACACGTACTATGTCTCATAGTTAGACCCTCTTGCAAATAACTGTTTTTATATTTCTGTATGACATAAGTATCCTACATGATCATCATATACAAATATTTGAGGTTTTCGCTTCTGGTGTTAAATTCAAATAACAGAACATTATTTTTAGAATACATTATAGGTGGAAAGTTTGGCTCATGTCTACACAGTGCGATGCAGCCAGCTCAGCAGATCCGTTACTTTGCACAGCAAGATGTTTCAGCACTTGCCACACTTGTCTGTCCAACAGAAGGTCCATGCATTTGTGCTTCTTTTGTGTTACGCTACAGAGGCCACGTAGTTAGCAGTAAAATGATGGTCCCTACTAGCCGCAAGCCCGGAATGTTTCAGTAAGCTCAGTTAAACCTGTAAGCCTTCAAGACTCAGTGGTGACTATAGCATCTTTTTTAGCATTAAGAGACACCGAGTTTTGCCCACAGAATTATGTATTATAAATTTTGTATATTATTTAGAATAAACACTGACGGTTTCTTCAGATTGCATTTAGAAGAAAGGGGTAGCAGGTTTCTCCGAAACTTTGGTACCTGTCTGCCAAACATACGGCGTTGCGTCCCAGAAGACAGTAATTTTCATGCTGTTATGCCAATGGTTGTTAATAAGTAAGTTGCGTTAATTAATACACGGCTGCTTTATTGCAGCCTTCGTTTGATAGGTTGCGGAATGTGGACTGGAATGAACTATCTGAAGTTAGGATCCAGTGACGGGCTCCTCTGAAGAAGGTGATGAATTATCTACTCATATTTTATTTGTGCTGTCAGTAACTCAAACTGTGTAATGTCGAGTGATTGGATAATTAGTGAATAATGAATTAGAAAGTATGTGGAAGGAAACAGTCTTGGCCTAGTTGAAGGTATTATCCCGTCATTTGCCTCGAGGTACTTGGTAAAACAACGAAAGTCATCAGTCAGTATGGCCGGTCTCGAGGACAGAAAGCAGGACTTTTCGAATACGTAGCCAGTGACCCTTGAACTTTACTGAGTGTGTGAGCGGTTGTCGACTTCTTAAGGACTGTGCTCCGTACTGTTACTTACCTGTAACACCATTGCTTTTGAATATCTGTGATAAAAGTTGAAGCCTGAAGAGGTCTGTTAATCAGAAACAATACAGTTAGTTACCAAATGGCAGTAATGGCACGCACAGCTTTTAATGGATGACCAGTATTTCCTGCCAGTCTGTGTTGCAATGCGTACATTCGTGATTTTCATTAGTGTATCCGTGTAGTGAAATGTTTGTTACCTTTCTATACCAGCGTTTGAGTCATCGCTGTGACTTGTAATGTCACGTATAATTTTCACCTACGCTCCTTCCTTGTAGACTCTCAAGGACGGCCTCCCCAAGTTACTTTTATGACTGACCCTGCCACTCCCGGTCTCTTGACATTTCTGAATAATGCAGTACAGTTAACGCTTTAAAAGCACAGTGGTTGCCACATGCTTTGACACGGAAAAGGCTGCATTTTGTCCACAGAAATTGTGTTTTTGTGTGCCATAAGATTCGCACAATAAACAGCGATTACTTCTCTGAAGATCTTCAACCGCTTGGTCTCTGTAATGAGACACAGTATTAATAAATTTATAACCAACTGATACACAATTGAACCACTTTTATTGTAGCGTCTATATTATTATACGCCCCTACATATGTTTCGGACCTCAGTCCATCCTCAGGGGGTCTCGTTCGTAAAAGCCACTAAATCAAATACATGTTTTACGAACGAGACCCCCTGAGGATGGACTGAGGTCCGAAACATATGTAGGGGCGTATAATAATATAGACGCTACAATAAAAGTGGTTCAATTGTGTATCAGTTGGTTATAAATTTATTAATTCATAAAGATGTACGGTGATACTAATATGAGACACAGTATGTTGAATTTTACCTATTCTGACAACGAATTTTATGACTTATTTGCTGGGTTGTAGGTCTAACAAGGCACAGTGCCATTTTCTTCCCTTGTGGATTGTGGGCGTACACATAATGCCTCCATTTTCAGAGAGTGACAGTATGTTAATCCAAAACGTTTGTTCCTACCTATCAAACTACACGGTGCCACAAAGCATAAGACCACGTTGGTGAGACCAGTTGCCTATCTCATCAGGGTCGAAGAAACTAAAGACGTTAGTAGTAAATTTTATGTGATATTTATTATTACAAAAAGTTTTGTCGAAAAAGCGGAAGGGAAGAGATGAATCGGGACGCGTAGGAGTTAAGTGAGAAATAAGGACGAATATTACGATCTTCTGCGGTATTTCCACTTGCAGTTTGGTGGTTATGAACTGACGTTTCGGAGGAATCTGATTTTTCCATATGCGCCGTAGGAGATTGAAGATTAAGGCAGGAGGTTTCTTCGAAGCGTCGGAACCTGCCTGTCAAACTACACATTGTCATCACATCTCAGAACACCCTCATGGCGACACTCAATGCCATGAGAGCCTCCTGTCTCTTAAGGTGCAATAATGTGCATTGGATTAGTCTGGCTGAGTACACAGTCCAGTAACGGACTGTTGTGAACACGATAATGAACATTCGGGTTTTAGAAAAGACTCGAAATTTCTAGAGTAGTTGATCGATTCGCATCTCCTCGACTTGGACTGTACTCAGAGTTACGTATGAGTATATTCTTCATTTTCGTTCCACTGCACTGCATTACCAGCAGATTACGCAATGGAGAAAGAACATAGTTCGCTGCAGTGAACAGACCTAATGTCCTGTAATTATCTCAAAAGTTTAATAAGCGTATTTTAATTGACGACATCAAAGAAAAACGATGGAGATGAGTGGAATATTTAATGTAAAGTAAAATTTAAAGTTGCTACCATGCTTAAGTAAGCATGACGCTATGAAGTATGGTGGGAGTTGAGGTATAGATCCACGAATTTTTAATTTAGACACTAGATGATCGTATTGATTTATTGGTCGTCCATCCGTAGCTGAGTCATTATGCCGATTTAAAAATTAATAGCTTCATCTACTGTGATGTACTATCCCTGATGAAGGCTTCAAAGTCGAAACTTGTAGGCCATTAAAGGTTTTACTTTACATGTGCATATGGATATTGTCATTGTTTGATTATTGCTGTGTGTAAATAGGCGTAGTTCAGCACATGGAAGGAACTGTGTAGTATTGTGCCGCGGCGGCTGAGACGATCCGGACCCGGTGGCTGTGCTAATGATCTGCGAGGCAGGAGGCTGGCTGTCAGCCACTGACAAGTTCAAAGACGTCTGAGGTGTATATACAGCCTTAGATGCATACCCACAATTACTAGCCAGATATGGCGTCTCCACAGAGACTTCTACCAACCAGACTCCATATTCAGGCTAATAGGCAATATACGGCACAGGCGACCTTACATTCGTGAGGTAATAGTATTGCTGTGTCGGGGAATTATCGAACATTCTCTGTCGTTTTACACCCACTTTAAACAGACGTGTCATACTTGCTACTGCTTATTTTTCAATTTGTGTAATAACTGGATGGCCAGATAGTCGGGGTTCGCTTCCTGGCAAGAGCACAGATTTTTCCATCCACACCTGCTATTTAGCCTACCCGGCCTCCAATGCATCGGAGGCCCTTTCCTGGGAGTATAGCGTTCTAAGCATGAAGTTGACCACTCGGCTCTGTGTGAAGCTATCCCCCATCCCCTCATACGTCTTCCTCACGGCGTGACTCTTAATTAAGCATACTGACAATTTTATGTTTAACGTTTTATGTCTTTCATTTATTTGGATCGGATTCAGCTGGCCCAGGGCAGGGACCGGTTGCAGGGTCTTATGTGAACTCGATGGCTCGTCGACTAGAGGGGAATATAGAGAAGCGTGATGGAAGGGGAAGTGTGGAGGGGTTCGATTCGTGTCACTTGTTTTCGTGGCTGCCGTATAACTGTAACTGAATTAGTTACATGGACCACTGGCCTTCTGACAAGCTGATGGTTACTCACTTGGCGAAGAAATCCCCACTTTTTATGGAAGACAAAAGTTCTGTACCGTGTTCTGCAGTGCTTGCCACAAGACCCTGTCTGCAACCTCCTGTAGCCAATCCTATCTCACAGCATACGCCTGCAAGATTGATTGCAGTATTATCCTGTGTCTCCGAAATTTTCTCTTTCCTTCAGTTTTTCAGCTGAAGTGGCACTTTTTCTGTCTTGTCAGTACTTGCTGCTTGTCCCTCTCATGTTAGAATTTCCTGTCGTAATTTAATGATAGCTTGGTCAGTACTGACACCAGACTAGGGGCTGGACGATGAAGGAATCAGAGTTCAATTTTCAGCAAGTTCAGAGATTTTTCTCTTCTCCACACCATACAGAGGGTCACGGGGATCCACCTGCCTTCTATTAATGGGAGCGGAAATTCCTTCTCTGCAGGTAAAGCGCCCAGGGAATCAAACCGACCACTGATCTCCCTCTAGAGTGGAAGTTACGAATCAATGGAAAAACACCTCCACTTATTTCTACGTGTTTGTGGCGTGGCGATTAATTAAACACAGGGATGACTTTACCATTACTCTTGAAAGATTAATATGACAACAGCTGTTATGTCTAAGCATTGAAGCTAATATTTGTTTCTTTCTTTCCAGGTGAGTAAATTGTTAACAACATTCTTGCGAGCTGGATGATTTTTAAGGTAGGCTCAAGTTTACATTTGACACCGAAAATTTAAGAAGCAGTCCTTACATCAGAGAACGTGAAATGGATGATGAAGGAGGTAAGAGGTTTGTTCGAAACTTTGGCGGGTGTCGAATTACGCACCTTCACAGTCTTCAACGTCAATCAGCCTGACAATTCAAGTATTCTAGAACATGACGTCATATTAATTGGTAAGTAGTTACCGACTTGGACTTCTTGGACGCTGAAGATGGCGACAGCAAGTCCCCTGAAACGTCGGTAACTATTTGCCAGTCGAAACGACATCATCTTAGGAGACTTTAATCTCCATCAACACCGCTCTGAGAACCTCAAATCCCGCATCAAATGAGCTTGTAATGAATCACTTACAGTAAAGTTTCCCCTGTGTAAGCCAAGCAAGCGTATGGGAGAGTGGAGGTATAACGCCACTCATTCGTAACCATGGCATTACATGGAGGTTGGCTATCAACTTTGCGCCCCGGTGGCTCCCCCCCCCACCCCCTTCGGGTAATGAGATAGATTTACAAATTTTGCTATTATTTCCACATTCGCTCGTGATTTGTGCGCGGTTGTGGCAAGGAGGTTTTCATTGCGTTACTTTATAAATAACTGCAGCCTTATTTTTATTAAGTCATTTTATGAAGCCACATTATTTAAATTAGAACTACTGAAGTTTGAAAACTTTCCACGCGGGGGTGGACACTCCGCTGAATGACTTGAAAACTCTGAAAGTTGGCTGTGAAGAAATATAGATTGGGCTACATTGTGAACTCCGAAATATTAAAAGATATCCTCGTGCGTAATTAAGCTCTACGCCATGGTTGTATATGGGGAAGTGGAGGCAGAGCGCCACGCATTCTTAATCCCCTCACTTAACGGAAGTGAGTTGTCATCTTTACATCCCGGCCGTTTTGTCCCCGAGGAAATATCACCCAGTGCCCACTGGATAGGATGGGTGGCTCCCAAAGCCTGCCTGAGGGACGCAGAAGAACAGTCTTTGACCATGCTGGGAATCGAACACCGTGCCATAAACTCTCACCGCGGGGGCCCGGGTTCGATCCCAGGTCAGTCCATGTGGTGGACAAAGATGCACTGGTACAGGTTTTTCACTGAGAATTTAGGTTTTTCGGAATGCTCCATATTCATTCATTCATTCATTCACCTATACCGACGCCATATAATCTCAGCAGTTAACAGCGTCGTTAAATAACGCAGCCGAAAAAAGGAAATGAAGGGGTTGGAAAGAAATATCTTCTTCCCTCTAATCTCTCCTGAAGAAGCGGGACGGGAACATTCTTTAGTCTTCTCCACGGCGATTACACTCCTTCATTCTCTCACGTCCTCACCTTGGTGTGACGTCATGGCTTGCGATGTTATTGACCTCGACATTGACTACAAGTTCTTGTTGTTGTTAGATCCGCCCGTCTTCTGCTTGTCTTGGCTTCTCTCGCGTTAAAAATGTTCGTCAGTCCTGTCCTGTCCTCGTCTGTGTTTGGGGTAAATAGAAACTCGGAATTTTTTCACTCAGGAGGATGAAGACGTACTGAAAGTTTCAGAACAGAGTGCTGAGGACAGCATTTAGACCAAATTGGGAGGAAGTGACAGGAGGATAGAAAAATTACGTGATTAGGAGCCTCATAGTTTTTACTCTTCATGATTTATTGTTAATATTGTTGTTATTCCGTTATTGTGTTGTATTTGTGTCTTTGTGCTGGCTTTACATTAGGTACCTATGCTGTTAAGTCTGCTGGTTAATAAAACGCCCATTGAACTGAATTAAATTGAATTAATTACGGCTAGCGTATGCCTTGCGAATGGCAGAAATGAGAAAAGCCTGCAGACCAGAGGGAAAACATATCTTGGGAGACTTAAGATGAAGAGATAAATATTGAAATGTCACTTAAAGGAATCAATTTTGAGGCCGTGGATTGAATTCAAGTAGCTCCAGACAGGAACTGCAGGCGCAATGAACTTTCGGGTTCCGTAACATGCGAGGAATTTCTTGACATGCTTAACGACTATCAGCCACTCAAGAAGCACTGACTTATGCAGTTAAATTTTAGTCTTCTGGATAACATCACTAATATGTACCTGAACTTTTTCCATAATCAGTGAACACAAACACTCACAACATTTCGATAGCAGACTGCTTTCGAAGCGTTGTGAGTGTTTGTGCTTAGTGGTAATGGCAAACGTCCAGGTACATATTAGTGATGTTTCACATGTTAAACCAATGTCAAAAGATTATGTGGTGCAGATCGTTTACGGTATGTGTAGCAACCGGTTAGTGTTGTTTAGGGAAATAATTGCTGTTGATTGCGAAAATTGTTCGAAATAGACAAAATGAAAGGAACTGGTGCATATAGTAACTACAGGACTTTAAAAAATTAGGTTGGCGACAGTGGAAGTAACACCGTGATGATAGGTCTCCCATGAACGACAGTGTGGGATTTTAGCTTGGCACCGTGAAATACGGAATTTGGAAGTGGAATCCCACCGGCACATTCCGATTGGCACTGTTGATCTCGCACTCTGGAAGCCACTTCTCGCCAGTCACTGAGCTCACTGAGAGCGTGCCCAAACTGTGGATAATTTTTGGATAACTGTTTGCCCGTTCCCATGGAAATTTTGATCACAATGGAAACATAGAGCCTTTATATTTTATTATACATACATTCAATGGATCCATAAGTCTGTCGAAGTTACAACTGGATGTGGAATAAGTCATAATATACAAATATACAGCTATACAGGCTATAGGATTTTACATTTGAACACTATAAACTAAATCACTCTATTATATTATTATTATTATTATTATTACTGTTTATTACTGTTTATTATTTTTGTTATGTATCATATGTTATAACCACTCGCTGTATACTTGAGGAATGCGATATGGAGTAAATAGGAAATGAACTGAGGATATTACAAATAAGTCATAGACTAATCCACACTTCAAAAGACTAGCCCAATAAATATAACAACGAAGTTTGTTGCGTTTGTAAAAAAGACCATGATAGAGCGAACTTGAAATATTCTTGGGGATCCTGTTTAAGCATGCAGTAAGGCTTATGAATTATTTTAAACGCGATAGCCTTAAAATTACATGTCATTTACAAAACAGGACGTCGCAAGATACATAATGACAGTTTGATGATAATACTAATACTAATAATAATAATAATTAAGAATCGGCAACAAGGTTGTAAGAAATCGCGTGAATTATTAATATTTGTTGTTTTTTGGCTGTTGTAATAAAGGAATTTATGAACAAATATTATGCTTGATTTCTAAACAGGTTTAACAGAAGTGTGCTTCAACATAAAATTCAAAATATGCCACAGAATATTACTTAAAATACTTCAATTAATATTAGTGTAAATATTTGTCACCTCAAAATCTGAACGACTTTATGTTGGCATTTGTTATCTTCTGTATGTCAAAAAGTACTTAGGTTTCACTCAAAAGCAGCAGAAGAAAAAGTGTTAGCAGAACGATCCAATGCTAACCGTTCATTTCTGTCATTAGGCGCATAACAATTTGTGCTGGCAGAATTTCGCAAATTCCGCTGTACTGCGAAGAGGGTGGGCTGTCAATGAAATTCTGTTCATCAGATCCTGCTTTGGACACTTGGTAGGTGGCTTATTGCAGGGTTTGTGAAACGTGTTGTTCGAAGTCACATGCTCGCACGGCCTCCGCCCGGCCGGCACCCCGCTGAGAAATCTGTCAACACTTCGCACGGCTCGCTGTCTGTTGAAGAGATTATTCACTCGCTGCTTCATTTGGTAGTAACGATATTTGTACACAGTGTATACGCCTTCCGATATATTTAATTATAAATATATATATTTTATATCATAGCAGGTTTGGTCGGGCACAGAAGCACTTGTGGCAGCAGTGAATGCGGCGTGCCAAGAAAATCTCGCGTCACTTTGGGTACGCATGCCATAAGTTTGCCGGTCATTGTCTAAGCAATTGCATGAGCTTCATACCGCCCGCAGAATTTTGTATATATGTCACAAAGCTGTAGGCTTCGTACCGTCGGATGATTTTATTTTTGCATATGGAATGTCAGTCACTGTAGTGACAACGCCTCGGACTGAACTACCGAGAAATCTGGGTTAGATTCTCGACAGAGGCAAGAGATATTTCTCTTGGCTAGTTCTGCTCTGGGGCCCACGCCGCCTCCTGTCCCACGGGTATCGGGGTAGAGTTGAGGCATTGCTTTACACATTTTTAGTGTCTGCTTTTTGATGTGAGTGGTCAGCTTTACACCTCAGCCGCTTTACCTCCGGAGAAAGAGCCCCCGTACCATTGGACAATTTGGAGAAAACAAAGATGGACTGCCCCTGCCGGGAATTGAACCGCGATTCCTCGGTTGTGCAGCCAGTGACTGAGTTATCCCGGCTCGTATGGTGTGATAGTTTTACCTGAAGCCGTTTTTTTCCAGGTAGAGGAAGTGATGTGCTACTACTTTGCGTTCTTTTAACGCGCAGGTTGTTCAAACAAGTTTTTTCCTGCAGGTTTAGGTAACTGGCCTCTAATGAAGGAGCCCATTCAAATTAAGGGCCTCAGTCTGTCTTTTTTGCTTCGCCTTCAGATTTACACAGCGGCAGTTCGTTTGTTTTGTATAAGATTTAATACCATTTGTTTGTTATGTAACCCTTAAAGCAGTGCTTTTCAGCCTTCTGTTCCTCGCTTGCCACTGTCACGAACAGAACATTTACGCGTACCACCAGGTGCTGAAAACACGTACACTTTTTACTTTAATAATTTAACTTTATAAATAGTTTATAAGTGTTTTTATTTTCATTTAAATACATTCAAACAATTTAGTAATACGATTAACATATCTAAACTTGAATTATGAAAAACATTTTAATTCCGAAACAACGTCGCGTACCACCAGTGGTACGCGTACCACCGATTAAAAAACACTGCTTTAAACTACCCCGTAGAGTATGTATTATTTAACGACACCGTCAATTGATGAGATGATATAGGTCCAGCGTCAGTGGTAGATGAATGAATGAATTAATTAATGAGAATAGGGCGTTGGTGTAATGAAGCTGACTAGAAAAAACCAAAGAATTCGGAGAAAAGCGTATCCTACATGGGCTGACCGGGGATTGAACTCGGGCTTCCAAGATGAAAGGTCGACGACTAACCGCTGAGCTATGGCACGGCCGCAGCGCTGTGTAAGAGCGTGATTAGCTCCGTCAGTATAGTCACCTGGCCACGGGCTGGACGAAAGTGTTCGATTTCCGGGAGAGACAATGGGTTCTTTTCTCCAGAGCGTCCACACCTGCTGTGGGTCCCTGTCATCTTCCTGTCCAGCGTATACCGTGGGCTATTTCCACGAATAAGGTGGCTGGACCATGGAGTTGACAACGTGCTTCTCATATAGTACCGAGTTAAGCATGGCTGGAGTGTGCCTGTATTCCCCCATGCCGTTTCATGGCGTGGTACCTCATGAAGCACGGGATAAACTGTCAATCATTGTGGTAATTACGTGTACCACGGGCGTTACATTATAGAAACTCTGTACTTTCTTCACACACTATGTTTATTGGTTCCATATGATGCTCACAACAAACAGCTGTTATAGCCCTACACAACATTAAGAGGTTGGAAACTGTGTGTTTACTGTGAGGTAGGAGCTGAAGCTTCGTGTATTATTAAGGTCAGGAGTTTCAAACACGTAGCCCGCTAGTTCGTTGTATGCTGCCTTCTCACTGATCTTATCCACTTATTGAATATGGCCCTGCTCAGAGTCGAAGATTTGTTTTTCATTTAAAATGTTTTTGTCACGGGCCTGAAGGCTCGCAATTATTGCTATCCCTGGATGGGAAGGTACGAGTACAACATACGTCAGCAAAGATGTAATAATGCGATACAATTTTAAATTCCATAATTACAATATATTTTGATCCTATTATTAAAAGTATGAAGTATTCTTAATTGTGTGTTAAATTTTAACGGAAATACCTGCCCTCTTTATTGCTAAAAATGACGTGCCAACCTGCTGTTTGAGTTTGAGTCCCCTGATTGAGATGAAATTTAGGTTTAAGATGGTTAAACAAAAATTATCATTTGTCTCAGCTTAAGAGAGCATATCACCTGAACGTGATTAACAAATCAAACCTTATCAATCAACTGACATGATGTCATCTGATGCTATGACACATTTAGGATTGCAACATACTTACAGTTGACTGACAGGTCAAGTTCACTGAACACTGCAAGGAAATTTGTTACATGACACACGTCAGGTGCTTAACAGTGCTAATTTACCGTGCTGTTAATCTGAGTGTGTCACGTTTTTTCTGTACATTTCCTTCAGCAAGTGGTGCTGCGCATCAGGTTTTCCGACTAAAATCTTCTCTGTGTTTCTCATAGTGCCCGTGCGTACTTCATAGGGCACCCATTTCAACCTCCTTGATTTTGAGACCCTAATAATATTTGGTGACATCACGAATTGGACAAACCCGCGTAGAACCCATCGAAATTTGAGCTGGAAATGTTTGCTGTTATGAACGTCATTGTTGGTCGTGGAACATAGACTGTATTAAGGAAAGAATTTCTGTACACATGCTACCTTGTTTGTCTATAGCAACGAAGGTCTTCAAAAAGAAAAGAAAAGGAAACTAATTCCAATAACTTGAAAATTTCTAGAGGTACTGATACTGAAATACCAGATTTCAGGGAGTTATCTCTGTGCTTAATTAAGCAGTACGCCTAGAGGTGCAGCTGCACGCATTCCGAACTTTGGAACCAGGTGGATTTGGCTAGTCTCTTCATTCCACGGCTGCTTTACCTTCTGGGAATGAGCCCCCGTCACACATTGAATAAGAGCCTGTGTGGCTTCTGGAGCTGGTCTGGACGCTTTGGAGAGCCTAGTGGTTTTTAGATACCTGCCTGTGTTTAATTTCATGGACTGATTTATCGAGACGCGCAATGTCTTTACGGGGCAAAATGTGTAATACAATGTATTAAATCCGTATAAAAGGTTAACGTTTGCTATTCTGCAGTTATGTGTTTTGGCACGTAGTAATGTATAGGAACAATATAGGGACACAAATAGCAGTGGGAGGTTTTGTTTCACTCGATATCTCAGGGTCAAGTTTTGCGGAAAATTTTCGTAGCACGCCTCTAGACAGCAGCATGCTTAGTGACTGTTCTGTAACAGAAAGACAGCTAAGATATACGTTTCCTTGGCGATGGATGTTAAGATTGTGGTCTTATGGGATATGGCCTATAGGTTAGTGTAGTTATTATCGTCAGTAGGAGACTTCCTTAAACTTCGCATGTGTTCGGAATATGCAAGTACAGCAACGTGTGATCTATCAGATTATACCGCGACACATCCCAGAAGAGCGCTGTCTGACAAGAAGTACCATTTTAATTACTAGTGAACGACAACATGATTAACAACTGAAAGCGATTTGTAAAAAGGTCAAGTTGTCCCTGTGCAAGCCGTGAATTTGTATGTGGGGTGGAAGCACAGCTGCACATATTCTTCAACTCGGTATTAAATGGGGAAGGAGGCTGGTGTAGCTCTGCAAGTGCGACTATGATACACCAAAGTGCCAACTATAATCAAATATGGGAATTACGTAAAACACTCAATAGACAATCGTATGATATATTGTGTACGTATTTTGTTACTTATTCCTCATAAAATATGTTTATAAGCTTGTGCTTTTAATCAAAATTTGTTCCAAAGTATTACTTATGAGAGGATTTTCCTTGAGAATGTGTAGATTTAGTATTCGATGTAGAATTCCTCTCCCTTATCAACTTTGAATTGTTGCAGTGTTTGTAGATTGTCATTAATCGCAACTTCCATAGAAATATCACATTCTAAACGCACACAGTCGTCTCCAGTGTTCGAAAGCATGTCAGCTTCATGAAAGTTGTGTATGAAGTGTACTTTATTATATTTAATTTGTGTATGTTTGCTTCATTTAGCTTAAAATTCTAGCTCATGAAAACTTTCAGATGTGAATGTAGACCACAGACCTGTTATAATACGCTTTGTGTGTCTCTATATTTTAATGTCCCACAAATATTTTCCACTTATGAATATCGATGCCATCAGTGTGTTGTAAAAAGATAAATTTGTTCTTGTGTACAGCATGATGGCGTTTTGGGAAGTTGAGGCACAGCTCCACGCATTCTTAACCTCGATACTATAGATAGGGTGAGTGGTCAGCTTTACACCCCGACCGCTTTATATCCAGGGAAAGAGGCCCCCCATACACATTGAGCAGGAGGCTGGGTGGCCCCAGAGTCGGTCTGGACACCTTGGGGAAGAGATCTCTTGTTACAGCCGGGAATTGAACTACGATTTCTCAGAAGTCCAGCCCATAGCATAGCCACTGTATCGACTGAACTAACCCGGTTCTATGATGATGCTGTTACCACAGCAAATGACGCAGATAGTAAGAGGTGTAAATAGGTCAGATCGCTGTACGTGCTTACTGTAACAACAAAGACTTTATATGAGTATTATGCCAAACACTGACTATTGACATATAGTGGAGATATACAAAACATTTTGTGAGTTGGCGTAGTCCGTAATTCGTCTGATTGGTTTTCATAATGCTGACAGATTTTTTATTCATATTTCTTTTACATTACATTTTTATCTATTATTTATTGACGCCATTACTAATTCTGACTACATAGCCTCGAATGGTAGCGTGATTAAGGAACTGGAAAGGATGTAAAGGAAGCGGTCGTGGCCTCGTTTGAAGTTAGTAAGGAAAATTAGTCTCAGAATTGTTCTGGAGGACTGAGGAAAACTACAGTCACCTGTGAAGGTAGCTGGTCTTTTCTTTTGAACCGTGGACCTCCCGAATATAAAATTGAAGTACTAACCACTCTGTGTCGATGTTCGCTTAATTTTGTGTTATTTACAACAGGTGGAATCGGTTAGGTTAGCCACTTACGAAGTACTGTTATAACTAACAGTGGAACACAAAGGCGGAGAATTTACTGTGTCATACGGTGTTAAAAAGTTTGTTATGAAATTCAATAGGTTTACCCTAATTGTTTTATTAATTAATGTCACAACTCACGTTAAACTGTCATCGAGAATTTACCAAGGCTGAACATACATACATAGATGCTGTCCTCATAGATAATTTGTCTCGAATTATTCTGTTATCAGGACAATTTGCCATGCGTATAAAATCTCGTTACGGCTAGTATTTTGCATTTGACCTTCACACGTGGGATACAAAATGCAACTGAAACAAGGCCGCTTACTGTGGTTAATAAAGGTATATTGACAATTAAATTCGTAATAGCTAACGGCACTTCTAGAAAGAGCCTAGACGCCTACACGTTCCATCAAACACGGACATATATGCGTGGCGACGCACTTATATGTAGCTCCCGTGCTTTGTGGAAAAGAGTTCGTTTACTCTGAAGATTCTGAAGATTGAGAATGCGGATTTCCCCGAAATGCCGGTACCTCCCTACCAACTTACACGGCGTCCCATTCCAGAAGACATTCTTTACGCTTGTGCCCTTATGCACTTTCAGGTCCCTGTAGCCTATAACTTTCCCCGTCAAGAAGAATCTGCACTCCACTGCGAGAAAGAGCTTTTCTTGTTTGTGATTTTCCCCTTGTTCTGGTAGTTGATGACCTCCTAATCAACTTACAGTGTTAGTTGATGAGCCTTTGATCCACTTGCAATGGTAGTTGAGGTGCCCTCTGTCAACAATTCAGCTCTTATGCCTTACTTGTTTGCGTGGAGCGTGGTAATTTATGCGTATACCTGGCATGCCCTTTTGGAGCATACTGTGCCTAAACTTTGAAATATAAAAAGGAATTCCCAGGGTTGCCACCCCAAAACCCATTTATTTATTTATTAGTGTGTATGTGCGTGTGTCACTAATTAAAGCCCGTTGAAGTTTCGGTGTGAAAATTTGACAGTTCCACATCTAGGCACGGTTTTCACAGAAAGCACTTCCATTGATTCACTCGTACGTATCATAGCCCTTACGGATGCAGTGAAATCACATCTCACTGCATACGCGGGGCATCAAATTGAAACTTTCTTGAAGGAAGATCGAGGCTGCAATGCCGACTGAAGTACAGCTACGTCTTATCTGCTTCATAATAACAGATTGTTTTTGCCAATTACTGCCACCTGTCTTACATATCCGTTACTGTAAAAATGACTTGTTACATGACACAACGATGACAGAATTTCGACTCTTAGGCTTTTACGAGTATGAACACAGATGCTTGTTTTTCGCCAACTATACTCGCTGTTTCTGTGCTCATTTATCGAGTGGCAACTTGTTTCCTTTGAATTTTCTCTCAAGAATTACATGTGTGCTATTTCTCTTACAACCTTCAACTCGATCTGCATGTGAACTCTTATCTTTCTTTCCCCTGGTATCTTATCGTGCCTACGGTTGCTCAACTGTCCGATTTTGGCTGGCTACAGTGTTTAAAGGGCACTGGAGTGATATATGTATTTAACACTCTGCATGTTCTTACAACCCTAGTAACCCTCACAAGCTTATTGATTGATATGTGCAGTATTTGCTGTAACGTTAAACGATTTGCATTTTGCTCACACAGTGTCTTTATGTATGGAGTGACTTTGTATTCGCTGAACCTTTGTCGCCACGTTTGTACCCATGTAGTTTTCCTGTGGGGGAATATCTTTCTGGGATAAAATATTCAGCACCAACCCTTGCACAGTTGAGATAGGAAGAGGCGTTTTACTTCTTCACAGAAATTTTGCAGGCTCTACTATGGAATTTAATAGTCGAACTTCGTCACTTTATCTGACAGGGAGGACACATCGCAAAAGTTACACGGTAAGCACTGTATGTGTGCAGTCTTTTCAAAAGCAGAAATAGTGAGGTTCCTACGTATTGTTTTAACTTTATGGTAATGTTGTCTCTGTGCACGTCACGAAGGCATACAGAGTGGAGGTATAGCTCCAGCCATTCTTAACCTCGGCACTAGATTTAGGTGAGCGGCCAGTTTCACGTCCCGGCCGCTTTACCTCCTGGGAAGTTGCTCCGGTATCCATCGAATAGGAGGCTGGGTGGTCCCCAGAGCCGGTCTGGACATTTTGGAGAAGAGGTAATTTTCTTGAGGTCTTCAGTCTTCTGAGATGTTGCGCAGCGTCAATGGGTAGTTTGTTACCAACATTTCTGGGCAGCGTGTCGATCCTGTCTTCAAGGACCAGAATGTCTTTTTGGAAATTTCGACCTTTGAAGATGGAACCGACACGCTGTCTATAAACGTTGATACCAAACATCCACTGACGCTGTGCAACTTACAAGAAGATCGAAGACTTCAACTAGACAGCGGCGAAAGCCTAAAAATCTCGCAGATAAATTTTTTCCCCCGCTGAGAATAGGACCACGATTCCTCGGACGTCCAACATCTATTATATTTGCTGTACCGACTAAACTGTCTCGCCTTTCCTTTAATTTTATGACTGAATTAAATGGTTTGATGAACAAGAAATCCCTCTGTATGTCCTACGATTTTAAAAACAGTAATCGGTTATTGCAGTGAACGGCATTAACCTGTTGGTTTTTGTAATGTAGAAACAGTTTTTTTATGTATGAAGTAGGAATTGGTTTTCAAGCATTATTTAAATGAATTCTGGTCAGTCGGCGGCCTCTCATTGAGGAGGCCCCGCTTAGATCCCGGGCCAGTCTATGTGCAAATTTTTGTGGGCAATGTGGCACTGAAACAGGCTTTTGTCTTATTACATTCAGTCTCCCCTGTCGGTATTATTCCACCAATACTCCATGCTCATCATCATCTTAAGCTATTGTCAGAAGGACAAGGAGGCGAAGCCTGGGAACATTCAAACACAGCAGTGCACTTTCAGAAATCGGGGAGCACTGGACAGAAGAGTAACTTAAAATTGTTTGTCTGACCTCACATAGGCTGACCAAGCGGTCAGTCGCCAGCTGTCACCGTGGCTGCCCGTGTTCGAGCCCTGGCCGATACATGTGAGATTTGTGGTGCACGAAGTGTCACTGGGATAGGTTTTTCTCCAGGTATTTCGGTTTTCCACTGTCAGTATGTTTCCAACAATGCGTCATACTAATCGTCATCTCCAGAGCTGCTCTTTGCATTACAAACGGCCAAAGTCTGGGGACCTTCCAACAAACCTGACACTCTTTCCGATGTCGGCGAGCATCAAGGAAGAACAGTACTTTCATTTGTTGCGGACTTGAAAGGGTTAATGTAAAAAGAGAGGGGAGTTTATATTAGTGGTGGAAAGCGAAAGGGGAAGTCGTGAAAGGGTAGGTATACTTGTGGACGAGCCTGGAATTTCTGTTAGATATTATTAACGCCGACCACAATGACCAGGCGTGTAGTTTCTCATAACTCTTGGGACACAAGATCATGGATTCTAAATGCACTTGGGACATGTATGTATGTATGCTTGTATGTATGTATATATATTTTTTTTATGGCTCAACAGCCCCTTTTCGGGTGCCTAGGCCTCCTCATTTCGAGATTTCATGATCACACACATTAGACACAACACACTCGGTAGGACTCCTCTGGACGAGTGACCAGCCCGGCGCAGAGACCTCTACTTGACAACACACAACACTCACAAGAGACAGACATCCATGCCCCCGGTGGGATTCGAACCCACGATCCTAGTAAGCGAGCGGCCGCAGAACCATGCCTTAGACCGCACGGCCACTGGGATCGGCATGTATATATATATATATATATATATATATATATATATGCGTTTCTTGTGTGTTCGTTTTGACCTGTGTAAGTAGATGCCTTGCGATGGGTTTAGCCCCCCGTCCAAGAAGTTATCTCGTGTGGCTGTAAATAAGATTTAGAAAACCTATTAACGGGACGTTTTGGGCCATTCATGCGAAAAGAACAGTTTTACGTATTAAAAGTTATTGGTGTAGTGGTTCCCTAAATGATCATAACAACGGTTGGTTATACCGGAATTGTTTTGGACAATGTCATTTAGCTCAGGTAAGTGTATTGCAGATACGATATTTCGGGGGCAGTTTCTTCTCCCGTCTTCAGGTGAATGGGTGTTATTATGCTGACAGGTTTCTGTTATTGCTATGGATTGTTATAGGTGTTAGTATTAATATTACGATCTTGAGGGATGAGAGTCCGTGTGGTTTGGTAGACAATAATCTTAATTTTGTATTATATTGTAAGTTAGTGTCGAAGGTTGGGATCGAAACCGAGATATTTCGAACAGTAGGCTGGTACATTAATCATTGTCGGGGGTTTTAGTCTTGCATGTAACACTTCATAATCGTAAGGCAGTTCGTAAGACGTTCTCAAGGGGATCGCTTATGTCTGGGTTTCTGTTGTCATGCCTGTTCATTCCGCCAGTTCTGCTTTTCCATTCCACACCATTCTAACTCAGTGTAACTACACGTCTCCAAGGAGTGTCATCGAGGATCATCTGGGCCATCGAGCCGTGATGGGGCTGTTAGGTGATATACGAGGACACGATGACAGTTACTTCGTAAGGGCAGAGCTCGTGGCGACGTCTCGAGGATAGTACAGCTGCCGTCCGTCGGCGTTGCTACGGCGCCCTCCGTGTCCGCCTGAAGTAGTTCCACCATTTTAGCGACCCCCCTCTCTCTCAACCCCTACGCCATGGCAGTATGAAGTGTGGGTTGCAGCAGATAAGAGTGGGTGGCTGCGTGTCTACTGACTCATTGACCCAGTTCACAAATACGGAGGTTTCCTCATTTTCCGAAGCTAAGGAATAACTACACAGTGACGACACAATAATATCAAACTGAACAGCTTGGTGTAGCGATGACGATTGAGATTTGTATTCGGGAGGTGCCCGGTTTTAATCCAGGCCGAGACACCGGCTATCCTGATAGGGTTTCCTTGGTTCCTGAAGGCAAATTCTGGGATAGTTTAGGTCACAGCCACTTCCCTACGCGTCATTTTCAGTTCATTATCATCATCTTATCATTCAATGCTGTATGGACTGAGATACTGATATCATATTTCCGTAAGTTACGAATACAGACACAAGAGTGCCCCGCAAGGGCTATAATGCATAATGTTCTGTGTAAGCGAGACCGTGGCTATCGGTGGGAGTTGCCAAATTGTCCCGCTTAATGTTCCAACTGCATGTATCGAGTAATGAGTGTATGTATGAAATCAGTGAAAATGCTTTTCAGAAACAATTTTCTGTCATAATTTTAATTCCGTTTTCACACGACGCTAATTTACTCCAGGAAGTTCTGGCTGTAGGAAAGCACTAACACCACACATTAAATATAGTCTGTGAAGTGTGAACTTGAAATGCATGGCATTTCAAGGAACACTAGACCGTCGCATTGCACGTGATTGGCCAGTAAACCCTGTTACGTACGAGCTGTGCATCGCGTCAGCATTTCGTATCCATGGTAACCGGTGTAATTCATCAACAAGTGGCAACTGCTTTATAAGCGGGGGCTGTTTCTAAATTAAACTTACTCCCACCATCCAGACTGAAATAAGTTAAAAATAGAACGAATCTTCCTACGCAAGGAGTTGTGTTCTATTGAATTACAGGCGCATCCTATGCAGATCTCATGCCCTGTAATGAAATCACAGTGTTCTAAGAGGCATGAAGTCATGGCACCAGACAGAATTAAGAATGTGCACACAACACAGGTCAGGAACTGTCTCCTAACTGCTTTACAGCCGTACTTTGTTGATGCTGATACTGCTTTTGGCTGATGCAGCCGTGTGGGAGTAGACTGTATCAAACGTTTCGGAGTAATCTGCTGGCTCCAGGTTCAGGGCAGAAGAGTAAACCGGCTGGGAAAATATGTTCATATATTATGGAAGGTCGAATTAGACCTAGGGCTAAGAGGGAGCTCATGAGAATGTTTGGCCTTAGAAGGTGGTGGGGGGGGGGGGGCCACGACTCTTTGTTGAGGGGGGAAAACGAAAGAAGCAGAAATGTCTGTAATAGAGGTGTTATAATAAAATACAGTAGAAATAACATTTAATAAGAAAGTAACAGGAAGAATTATGAGAGGAACGAAATGGGGAAACAACCGAGTCAGAAGGTAAGGAAGAGAACTTGGGAAAAGGTGGAGGAAATGAGGATGTTAAGTGAGTAGGAACGTGGGTAATTAAGGTTAAAACAAAAGTACATACAGAGGGTATGGAAGTAAGTGTAAGAATGATTATCCGATGCGCAATGTCGGCCATATTATGCACTGAGTTAAAAAAAATTAAGTTTTTGTGAGATATAAATACAAAAATTTTCTTTAATATTTTTCACTGGCAACCATGGTCATCTGACTAAATCTCTTTCGATTTTGGTATCTGAGGAACTGTTGAGAAAGCCTAGGCCCATGTGCTTGTCCACTACTGGTAGTTAAACTGAAAGGAGTTGGTATAGCTTGTAAGTGTAGTGATTACGCGTCGGTCTGGGCGGCTGGGAAATCGACGTTAAGCAAATAAGGTAAAGGAGGAGGAACTCTTTAAGATTCTAACCTAGGCCACAGGCAATTTCTCCTACGCATTTCCTAATTAATCACTAAATTATCGACACTGTTTACCCCGTGTAGTTAAAAGAGCGTCGTTAAACTAAGAATGTCACTAAGAAGCTTCGTTGGCCGTGCCGTATCTCAGGCGGTTAATGCCGGTCTCTTACCGGGGAGTCCTGTTTTCGATCTCAGGGCTATCTTTGTGGGGTTTGTGGTGAATAAAAGGGCATTGGGACAGATTTTTCTCCAAGCATTTCGGCTTCTCCCTCCCCACCCGTATTCGTTTATGTATTATTCGGTGGATGATAATGGGCCAGTAGTTTCACAGCCGCGCTGTCTCGAAACACCACAGGTAACCCGTATCCCAGAAGTTAAGAGCGTCCTTGAAGTCACACTCTCGTGCTTGTAACACAGTGACCATGACCAATGTACCACGACGTATATTCGTCAACTCGACATAAATATCGGTCACTATCTGCCATGCCTTTAGTCACGACAGGATCATTTCCCCCCCCCTCCTCCCCTTCCAAGTTCAAGGCCGCTGATCTGCGAACACGTACAGAATAGTGTCAGCGAATGATCGTGCCAGACACAGTCTGTTCAGTCTCATCGTCCGACAAGATTACGATATTCATCATTTCTGTAATCGAGCAAGCAGTGGTGCTTCTCATTTGTATTCTGGAACTCCGTGTCACCGGCTATTGTGACTGAGGTGTTTGTGGTTTTCCTCAGTCACTCATTGGCAAGTGCTCAGATGGTGCCACTAGTTTAGTCCACTGCCGCTTGCTTCCTCGTACTTTCAATTTGCGCAATTTCATTTCATTCGGTATTTTTCATAAAGAAGTGCATAATTCAGAACATTCACCATGTCTAATGCACATAAAATGGTGTCAGAACTGGCTTCTTTGGTGTGGGCGCAACTGTTCCTTATCAGTGGTTCACTTGCTGATATCAGTGGGTGAGCCAATAAAGCGTCCAGTTGTGGGATTATTTGTGAATGATAAACTGGAAAGGATGTGCATGGAAACAGTCGTGACAATAACATAGTTACTGCCATAGAACTTGCCTGGGGGGACTGAGCAAAACCACAACAATCTCCAGTCAGCATAGTCAATGTCCAGGCCGTGATTCGAACTAGAAACCTCCAGAATACATATTTAATATTATTTGTTATTGTACCTATAGTCATCATATACACCAACAAATGCATAAAATTTATATAAAATCATAAATCGTCCATACACATGAACTCTCCTACATGTTTCGGCGATAAATCGTCATCCTCAGCAATACATTATTATAAACCAGCATATCCAATTTCCATATACAATGTTAAAGGTAAAATGTTAAAAATGTTAAATAATGGCAGTCATAAAGATAAAAATGTGGATACAATTGACAACGTGATGCTGACTTATTTTTGTATAAAATTCGTTGATATGCCGTTGTTCACCTTGTATGTGGTTATGTGCATAATCACATCTAGTAACGAAAATTTAATGCAAAACGATCAAGTCCTGCAGATTTGCAGGATTTGACATTACTATCAAGCCTTCGAAAGACACGGCTAATTTTTGGTGAAATTATGAAGCTAGTAATTATGTAATTATCTCCACTTTTGTTTCATGGCTCGACAGCCGTCGTGGGCCTAGGCCGCCTCTATGAGGTTCCTCGATCGCACTGATTGTGACACACCACAGCCGGTAGGACTCCTGTGGATGAGTGATCGGCCCGTCGCAGAGGCCTCTACCTAACAACACACAACACTCACAAGAGACAGACATCCATGCCCCCCGGCGGAATTCGAACCCGCAATCCCAGCAAGCGGGCGGCCGTAAACCCACGCTTTAGACCGCGCGGCCGCTGGGATCGGCTTATCTCCACCGCAATATATTAAAATTACTTAATTAAAAGAATAACTGAACGATCGAAGTGGCGGCCAGATGGCTCTGGCTCAGCCCCACCGTTGTCGTAGTACATTGTCCTGCCCTGTGCCTTCGCGCCTAACGTATGGAACAACATTTTACTATTGTGGAAGCAAAGTAGTGGAACATAGTAAATCTCTGAAGAAGGTTATCTAAATAATATTTAACATTTCAGTTCTCTACTCACAGAAAACACACCGTCTCCATTACAAATGCCTGTCGGTCGGTGATATTTAGGGACGTGATCGCTATTTATTGTCAGAAGAGAAGGCAACGCATAAATACACAGAATGGAAACGTACATCTTTTTTAATATTAAAGTACAGGGCGTGTTTTGTTTTGTTAACCAGCAAGGATCAGCAGAGTCATAAACGACTGTACCAGTTCTTTAAATTTCATCCGACACAGACACTCCTGTCTGTTATTTGTCGTGCGTATCTGTACCCTTCTTCTGTATGTGTTTGGATTTAGATCAGTTTATCAGAAAGATAATGTCTCTCTTATAAGTTATTAGAACAGAATCATAACCAATAAGATTTCGTAACTGTCATTATTATGCAACTTCGGCGGTTTGTTATCGCTATCAAAGTGAAAGCTGAGTTTAGAGTTTACTTGTCCACAGTATTATTCTTAAACATTTTACAACAATTTTACTTCAACACAGTTTAATATTTTTTTTCGAAATGCTATTGCCATCGATAATTTCAAAACCTACAATAAGTGGCGTTGTAATTGCTCCAACCTCTCAGACGTTCTTATGGTCATCATATTGGTGTTACTCCTGACTCGTAATTAAATGTACGGAGGTACCATTGTTAGTAGAAATGTTTAGAGGATTTTGGTTGAAAAATCTGAAAGAAATATAGACCACTTGGGTGGGATACCTTGGCATAGTTGGGAGGATAATATTAAAATAGACCTAAAGAAATTAAATTTGAAGTTTATGGACTGGATTTACTTCGCTTATAATGTGGAGCAGTGGCACCTTTTCCAGAACATTGTAATTAACTTGTAGGTACAATAAAAGGCGAGGAATATCCTGAGAAGCCGAACAGAGCTGAGCTTGTCAGCAAAGATTCTGTTCCAACGAGTCGTAACATGTGGTCGAGACTGGCATATCGTAGCATGCCAAGGGGGAGTATGTCAGCCCAGAAGAGTTACGAAGTCGTTTGCTTCTCACACAGCCTGCAGCTTTTTGTGTCCCATTATAAAATGTGACATGTGTAGACACATACGTAGGCCTATACGTTAGCATGATATAATAAAACGTTTAGGTAACCTTGAAAGCTGTCACCAAAAAAATTTCTGTCTACATTAAAGTCTTCTAAGGTATGACGCCGTTAATTTGGTAAGTAGGTACCCACGTTTCGGAGGAACCTGCTGCCTCCTGCTTCACGGCATAAGCGAGGGTAGGAGGTAGTTTCTGGGACCACTATCCTTTTATGTATCTTCGAAGATTGTCAGTGCGTACATAATACATTTTAAATAAAAGAAATATTTTATTAAACTTGTGTGTAATATAATATATAACTTGGCTTGCAGAGTTTAGCCATGGTATGTCGAAGCCCTTCCAGCGTTTCAGTGTACGTTGCCATCATGGCGAATTGATGCGGAGTCGATGTCTTAAGGAAGGTAATGTTCCATATGGTGTGTCCAAGCAGAAAGGACGAAGGGTAATAGCTGGAGTGCACAAACACCGGGTGCCAGGTTGCCCGGT
This sequence comes from Reticulitermes speratus, assembly GCA_021186555.1. Lineage (NCBI taxonomy): Eukaryota > Metazoa > Arthropoda > Insecta > Blattodea > Rhinotermitidae > Reticulitermes > Reticulitermes speratus. The sequence goes on along the minus strand of JAJKFL010000003.1, from coordinate 28,253,625 downwards.
CGACTAAATTTCTGACAGTAGCGTCTAATATTTGTGAATACTCCGTACGGAACTTGCTTCGTATCACCTGCCTAACAGAGCAATGTCATACAAACCTCTGGGCAGAAAAGACGTTGGGGGACCTGAAAGAATTGGTCGGATGAGCGGTGAGAGTCGGATGGGTGCGTAGAGTCCTAAACGTTGACAGTACAGCGGCAGCAGCAGGACAAGAAAAATTACGTCGTGAAATGAGAAATCTCCTGAATGATGAAGTAATGTAATTTCTCATTAAGTAATTCGTTTACTGCGTATCGATTCAATGTTCGGGCGGACATAGAAAATAACCTTGACTCAGAAGTTGGCATTAATGTGAGTTTAGAATGTGCGTGATGATAAGACACTGATAGCGTAGAAGGAAAAGCTTGTTTAATTGCCTCTCAAACGTTTCAGTGTTAGACTAACCGTTTGGCCTTTAAAAACAGCAGTGTTAGTCTTCAGGTGACGCCTTGTGACTTGATAGTTACCAACGATTCGGAAAACCCCTGCTGCATCGTTAAGATAGAACATGTCTTGCACTGTCGTCCACATCAAATATGGAGGCGACAGGTTCCTCCGAAACGTTGGTACCTACCTACCTACCTACCTACCGAACCACACGGCCTCGTATTACTAGGACTGTTAACTTTCACCGCCGTGAAAACCCCAGTTCTCATAAACCTTGAAATGTACTTGAGCAGAAGCAGACGAAACTACTTCATGAAATGGAACCCTACTTGATAAGCTAATGGTCGCTCAGCTGTGGAAATTCCCTGCCTTTTATGGAACTGGATATTTAATTTCCTTGTTTAGCTCTGAACAACATGTATTTAGTTTTCATTACAACATGTTTGGCCGGCTTGGCCATCTTGAGGTAATGCAAAAAATGTAAATTCTTGTGCATTACCTCAAGTTGGCCAAGCCGGCCAAACATGTTGTAATGAAAACTAAATACCGACAATAAAAATTTTCGTTGTGATGACGGTTTATTTTATTGTAGTTTATACATTATCACAACGGGATGTATAAAATAAAGGTTAATCTGTATCTTTCATTAACCCATTGAAGTTCGAAATTAATCTAAACACATTTAAGAATTATCTTCTTGTTGCACAAAAAATATGGTTTCATGGCAAATACCAATTATTTAATGCTGTTTACAGAAATAATAGCTGTTTGTTGGGGAGTCTGGATAGCTCAGTCAGTGTAGTGACTAGGCTAGGACTACGAAAACCGAGGAATCTTTCGATTCTCGGCAGGTGCAAGAGAGTTTCCTGGTCTCTAAAACGCACTGACCGGCTCTGGGTCACACACAGACTCCGATTCAATTGACTCCGAAATGTGATGTCCGTTAAGCATGAGTGGAGCTGTACCTCCACTTCCCCATATGCCTTCATGACGTCAACAGGGAAAACTTTAACTTACATAGCTATTGATTGTGAGAACCACATGAAATACATAAACACATTGCGTGAGCAGAATGCAGAGCTTAGAATGTTGAGGGACGTCGTACATGCAGTTGCGGCTGTGTCTAAAGGGCTCAAGATCCCTCTACCGTCTCTTGCGTGGGAAGAACCTGGGGCTGTTCCCTCGTTTCACCTCTGTCTAAGAAGCTTAACACGAGTAGTGCAAACCCGTGCACGAATTCCGCTGTCCCTTGTCGCTAGGACAGCCCCGTTAAACACGAACCTGATTGAAACAACAAGCGGACATAACTGTGAGCATTATTGTATTAACCAACATCCGGATATTCTAGTTTTAATTTTCCCACCTTCACAAAGGAGAAGTACACATTCCTACACTTCCATGTTTTAAAATACCTGTAATATAAAGGTTCATATTGCCGTTTTTGTTTCTTAACTAACTTAAACGAGTACAGTCCTTGTTGAGAAGCTAATCGTTCCTCTGCTAGTCGAGAAACTCCACGCATTTAGTTAAACCCGATAGTGTATTACTGTGTTAAAAGGACCCGCCACTGGTCCCTATTTTGCGACAGATAAATCCAGTCTACATTCTCCCATAGTATAATTTTGTCATCGTATGTATATGTAGGTCTTCCAACTGCTTCTTTCCTTCTGATTCTCCTACCAAAACCCTTTATGCATTTCTATTTTCTCCCATGCGTGCCACATGGTGCTTCCATCTCATCCTCCTTCAATTCATTATTGTAATAATATTTGGCGGCAAGTATGAATCATGAAGCAATTCATTATACAATTTTCTCCAACCTCCTGCCAGTCCAAATATCCTTTTAGCATCCTGTTCGGGAACATCTCCAGTCCGTGTAACAGATCAAGTTCCACACTCATACAACAGGCACACATACTTTTATGTATTTTAATCTTTACGTTTGTAGATAGCAGAGGAGAGGACAGAAGATTCTGAACTGAATCGTAGCAAGGATTTGCAGGATTTAATCTGCTTTTAACTACTTCGTCAATGCAATTTTCATTTGACCCTATCGTTCCAAAATGTTTGAACTTGGCACATTCTCAAAGGATGTTTCTGCTTGCTAACTGTTCTAAAATTTGCTAATTTCCGTCCCTGCTACATGGGTTTAGATGCAGTTGGGGTCATCTACTTTTGTAGACAGTGGTAGCCTGCGTTCCAGCGGTGCTTGGCGGTTAATTTGGATCGCAGTTGGTGATGCTGTTAATTGAGACACGTCTCACGAGGTGATACAGTAACTGAAGGATGGCACTGAGCACGACAAATAACTGACTGGGTGAAGATTGCCTATTAGTAAGACCAATGGAAAGTATCAGTGCTTCGTGCATTAATAACACTTTACAAATCACGTTTGCCGTGACACTTGGTTGCAGTTACTGTATAACGCGCATGTAAACAGTAAGGGGGTTACTTTGTGGAGTACTATTGAAACATAACTGTAGAACACACATCCAGTTTCGCTGCTAATTTAGAATGACATACCGTGAAATAAGGTGTGTTACGAAAGTGGGTACGTTTCGCCTATATTTCAGTAATGTTTTATTTTCACTAGTGTATAAAGAGGAGTGCTTCTGATTTGTATGTCATAAATTTATAGATATGAAATCTTAAGCTCATAACGTCACAGAATTCTGACCATAAAAGAGCAGGTGTCGCGTCTGGTGCGTATCAAATTGATAAATGTTAGACGAAAACGAGCTGTAAATTGCCAGCTGAAGTAGTTTAACATCTGTAAAGGTAAGCGTTAGGGTAAGAGAGGTGTGTCTGCATTACTGGCTGCATTACTGCGATATATTCACAGCATAGCTGAAATGAATTGAGATCAAAACCATCTGTTGTGAAAATAACAGTTATGTCGCATCGTGGGAAAACTTCCCTCAACTGTACTTCTGGCTTTAGATGTATAATTGTTTTAAACCATACTTAAGATCTATACACACCTGTGTGTGGGGGGGGGGGGGTCCTGCACATATTAATATATATATGTATACATATATATTGCAAATTGGGTTATTCTTCTTGTGAATTACTACACCGTATAGTCTGGTAAGTGGTTACCAAAGTTTCTGAATAATGAGTATGTGCTACCGCAGTCTTACGGACAGTAGGCAGTGAGCAACTTTTAACCCTAACTGGTATAACTTTTGCCCTACCTAAGTACGGTATTTTCTCCGTAAAGTTCCTAACCTTGTATCTGACTACACGCTGTCACAACCATGGAAATTACCATAGAAATATTGAATCCTAAATCCTGTGACTTTATCTTGCTGATTTACGATTATATTATATTACTTTATCGGAGACTGATCAAAACAAGGAGGATAAGATGGGCCAGGAATGTGGCAGGCATACAGGAGACAGAAATGCATAAAGTGCTTTGGCCGGTAAAGCTGAAGGAAAGAGACCACTTGGGAGACCTAGGCATAGAATGGAGGATAATATTAAAATGGATCTTAAATGAACAGGATGGTAGGACGTGGACTGCATTTATGTGGCTCAGAACAGGGGCAAATTTCGGGCTGTTGTGAACTCCGTAATTAACCTTGGGGTTCAATAAACTGTGGGCGATTTCTTGACTGGGTTAGGAATTATTAGCATTTCAAGAAGGATTCTGCTGCATTGAGTTCACTGGATATTAAATATCGTCTTATCGCACTGAAATATGATGACCTAAATAATATGAAAACATTCAGTTCGTACATCAGAGAAAGCACCCAGTCTCCATTATATAAACCGATCGGTTTCACCCTTTCCGTGCTACGTGTTATTGTGTTATTTAGAATGAAGAATCGTCTAAGGACGTGTATGTGTCACCTTAGTGTAACTCAATATTTCAGATGATGTCTATAGCACGAAAAACCTTTAACACTGTTTAAGGAAATGTCACTGTTTATTCTGACAAATATATGGGACATATAAATAGCTGAGGATAAAGGGAAGGGCTTTCAACTATTAATAAAGGTGGTACATATTTACCACCGAACTTCAACGGGCTACAATGGCGAACTCTTCCGTTTGAAACACTGAACACTTCTTCTCGACTGAGGTACCAGATCGTGAGGTGAAAGGCAACCAGCCTGCCTAGCAAATTCTCAGCTTCCTTGTTAGTTTCACTTCAGAGCGTAACGAATATAGCGCACTGAGTCAATTCAGGTAACCAACAAGTTTCTCCAGTTCGACGAATTTGTCGATTGGGAAATACCAAACCATAAATACAAGAGGTGCATAGTTGAAAACTGGGAGTAAGGTTTGACGCTTCCGCGTTGAAAAAAAAATTACTAAATTGCGGACAATCAGCCCCGTCACTGATGGGCTAAGAACCAAAATTTCGGGGACCTGCTCTGTCTCAGCAGTCAGAGTCAATGTCAGTGTCAGTAAGCCCTGATGATGGGGACAAAGCGATCTCTAAAACTTTGGTTTCTAGCCCGTCATTGGCGCGACTGTCGTCCCGAGATCAATGTAGTTTAAAAAAGGGAGTGTTGTATCACATCGCAGCTGACGAATTTTAATTTTGAAATTGAAGATTACCGTCGCGTGAGATGTGATCGCATGTATTCTGACTGAAATGTACTGACGTCTCTGGAGAAAGGCAGTAAATTTCTACCGGACTGCACGGTGTTACACGCCAGAAAATAATGTGAGAACGCCAAATCTGGCCATTGTGAAAGTTTTGTCATTCTTGAAGATTGTTATTTTCTGAATTGTGACATCGCGTAGGAATATATCATGGCTGGGACGCTCTGCTGGAGTTATAATGCACCACAGAACCTTATTTGCCCGTCTGTGTTAGTGATGATAACTAGCGAATACTGTTATACTCCGTTCGGAACCTGATGAGCTCGTCCGGAAAAGACAAGCCTTAGGTAGAAGCAAACATGTCTTCTGTGTTGCCCTGAGGAGTAACACGTCTGCACAGAGGAATTTATACATTGCTGCCAACTGTTCCTCGTTTTTGTTAACGCTTTGTGGTATGTAGTTTCAGCTAGTAATTTGTTGATGTTATTTTGATAAGTAAAACTTCTATATTTATATACCTGATGGAACACAGATTTGTGTGTAGGTTTTCGTAACTTGTGAGCCTAGGCACTGTTTAACGCTTTGAAGTCTGAAGTCCCTGTCAGTAATATGTAGAATTCAGTGTCTACATCACTGCGTCTTCATTACAAAGGTCATTCGGTTAATGCTGTTGTGAGAAGTAAATGTTATTTATTCTGAGAATCCTGTGGAACACATAAATGCACGGTGAATTCAAAATGCAAAGTTGTTCAGTGTTAAGGCAGGCAGTACCGCTGGGCTTTAAGGGGTTAAGGTTTATTTTCTGAATTATTCTGAAATATAAGAATAAAGCTGTTGTATAAAGACGTTTTCTGTCTAAATATCACGATACATAGGCATACAGTAACAAAGTTGTGTAATTTGTAAGGGGTTCTGAGGATGGTATATTATTACACTTAGAATTTCTTGGCTTTTGGACTTCGTGCACCGTAAAGTTCACCCTATAACGTGCAAGAAAGGCACAGAGGGGGAGCAGAGGTATTAGATCTACTCTTTCTTTAACCTCAGTACTAGATGGGGTGGGTGGTTAACGCCACGCCTCGTCCGTTTTACCCCCGGCAATAATACCCATACCCATTGTATAGGAGGCTGGATGGGCCCCAGGGTCGGTCTGGACGGTTGCAGAAAACCTCGCCTACACCGGGATTGCTCTACCGACTGCGCTATCCCGGCCCCTTTTGTGCATCATCCCCTATAATGTACATGCCGGGCAATGGGCAAACTTCAGGAACAGTTACGATGGCTTTGTCTGTTCCGAAGTATTTCTTATGTACGCAGACTTTGCTCTTTTGTAGAAAACTAGTACACAGCCGTTGAAGTTTTAACGGGAAATTGTTCCGGTTGCAGACATACTTATTGAGTATGGAGCACAAAATCTAAGAGAGTAATTTCTGTGCACGTGTAACATATATTGCTTACACAACGTATAACTTGTATTGCTTACACAGCGAAGTTCCTTAACAAAGCCTGAACTCAATAACAATCTTGACTGAAAAGAACAAGAAGATATGGTACCATATGTATTATCAGTATATAAGACACCAATTGTGCCTGTGATTCTGTGATTACAATGTCGACCTAAGAGAATGAAATTTCATAGTTCTGGATGCCAGCATGGCGTTTTTCTTTGTAGCAAAGATACTTGCCAAACGAAGGCCTTGCAAGAAAGGCACAAATCGAAATATTCCGTTAAAGGCACGTTCGCATAGTCGTGAAGAGCGCCTGTTGCCTTCGTCTGTGTTGATTTGTCTGGATAATAAATCGATATTGATTAACTAGCACAACGGAATGATGTTACCTGAATTTACTTTGTCTGGTCTGTCTGTCAATCCGTCCGTCAATCCGTCAGCATGTATCAGCGCGGCTCCCACTGGAAGGATTTCCGTGAAATTAGACATTGGGAACTTTCATGAAAATCTGTCGAGAAAATCCAAATTTGGTGTAAATCGGGCAAATATATCTGGAACTTTACATGAATATCTAAGTTTTATTGTTGCCGACGACATTACATCACCATAAAAGTGCTCTCTTCAAGGGGTATGGTATCAGGTGGTATCATGCTGTTAGGATAGCCGAAGAGGTATAAACATTACGCGAACGCTCCACAAATGTACGTTATACGTACATTTGTGTCTTGCTTGATTCTTTTTTGTGGTATTTTAGTCGATATTATATTTCAGCCTATTCTAACATGCTTTGAAAGCATTTTTAGAGCAAGCCAATTAAAATACAAAGTTCAAATGGAACTAATTCTCTAACGGATTTTTTTGCCTTTGCCTTGACGGTAAGCATTGTCCTGGTTTGGTGTGTTGCATTCGATAGAGCTCTACCTTTGAACTAAGGTACGTCTTGACCTGTTTTAACCCACTATTACATGGGATAGAAACGCCCGTTCCCCAGCACCATTCCCGTGGACCGAGTTTGATTATATATGGCACGGCAGGTCTGACAATCATTCTAAAACTGGTATCAAAATTTCAGGCTCCTATCTATATTTCCTTATGATGTATGGCTTCCACAGTAACAGACACACACACGCACACAAACACACAGACGCCTTCTTGTATTATACAGCTATGTCGGAAGCTGGGATTTAAAACTTTACCCAAGGTCGTAGAAGGTAATTATACTTGCGAGTGTTGGGTGAAATGCATCGTGGTACAGCTGTGGAGTGGAGAGACGGGCACGGCCTTCGCGGGAATGCAGCGCCTCCGGGAGCCTTGGCCGGTACATTGCGTGCAACAGCGGGTTACATTATTTTATTCTAATTCTGAAGGTTTCTGACCACGATGTATAGCAGTCTTTTGGTTTACTTCCGCACTGTGTCCATTTTTTTTTTTTCAGTTTTTCAAACCACGACGTTTGGGAAACCGTATTTTATTTGCCACATCAGACGAAGTAAGAATTCCTCCTGCCTTTGGACCCTTGGTAAAGTTTGTTTCGAACCTAGGTTTTTCAATGTATCGGACTTATTTATACTTTTATTGAAGCGTCAAATCAGAAGCTGTGAAGTCATGCCGACCTATGATACATTTTTTAAGCTGGTGCTGGACAAACTGTTCTGTCAGTCTCTATCAGAATTTTTCACACCAGCTATGTCTGGATTATCCTGCGGCATATAGTCGACTGTTGGTAGGCCTGTCTGTATAATTCCTGGTCATTGAACAAAACTAATCTTTCGCTTGAGTGTGATAACATCTCATTGTTTCATTCATGTTGAAATTATTCATTCAAACTCGTATCTTATTTTTATTTCCTGCCTTATGAAACAAACTGCGTGACGTAAATCCATACAAATTTTGGTTAAACTCCCGAAGCCCTGGGCAGGATTTATACACGCATGCATGCATACATACATACATATATACATACATACATACATACATACATACATACATACATACATACATACATACATACATACATACTGCGAGAGGGTTTGTGATGTGTATGTCATTTACTCATAGCAGACTAGTTACTCTCAGTGTCCGGACAGATGGCGTTGTTTGTCAGACGGCCTCGATATGTACATACTTTTGATTGTGAGAAATTTTCCTTCGAATTTTGAATATGCCTTTACCATTAGTAACATTATAATGAATGTTAAATAGATTGAGGCATGTGAATGAAAACTGGATTCATTTGGCTCAGAATATGGACAAGTGATGAGCTGTTGTAAATGTATTAATGAAACTTTTTGTGCTATAAAAGGCCGAGATTTTCTTCACCAGCAGAGCAACTATAATTGCTACTTTTAATGTCTCCAGACGGTTTATGCCCTATCACGTTAGGCAAACTCTGCAGTGTTGGCTGTTGCTGGTAGCTATGTAATATCGCCATATAATATTGCCGTCCAGTACATGTTCCACTTTTACACTACTTTGAGTATAATTCTCTTACGTTTTTAGTTCTGAGAAACAGCGCACTTTCATAACCCGCTCCGTAAGTTGCATTAAATTTGGAAATAGTTAAATATGATCGGTCGGTTTTGATTACATGTTATTTTATTTGGATATAATTTAGTTAATTTCGCTGTAAAGATCTCAGACTGAACGATTGGACGACAAGGAGTAATGAAATGAAAAGACCGTGCGAAGGAGTGGTCGTGACCTAATTGAAAGCACTTTCCCGGCATTTGTTTGGAAGGACTGAGGAAAACCACGGAAACTTTAGGCAGAATTAGCTGGTGTCCGGGCCGATATTCGAACCGGGCACTTCACGGATTTAGCGGACAAGGGGTCTGTCCTTACGTGTAACTGCTTTTACCGGCTTGTGATATGCGATGTATGTCCGCCCTATTAGATCAGGGTATTGTGGAGGTATATCTGCGTCTTATTAGAAATGACAGTGGAAAAATTTTTAATTAACATAATAAAGTGTGCTAATGTAGTGGTATGTGAATTAATACTAGCAGGTAATTACCGTGAAAATAAATTGTCTTATTATAGCGCGTTTGGAGAGTTTTAGCTTTTGTTTTCAACGAGGGTCCACTGAATACCGATCGTGTATAATGGATCCTTGTGAGAATGAGTCTGTTTTGAATGGTGCTGCCGCCTATATTATTGATTATGCACTAAACGTAAAATAACGAGTTACCGTTTAGTTGTGTACCATTTATTTATTTGTAATGAATTATATATATTTTTTGTATTGTTCATATGGTGGCCTCTTTTCTCTTAACACGTTACTGGCATAGATTGAACTATACTTCTTAGTGAATGCCCATTAAAGTTTTGTGTAGGGCAAAACTTTAATTATGACTTCAATTTCGAAAATATTGAGCATGTTCATTAGATCGAGTTTGGAGCTTCCATCAGTCTGTCCGATATATATCTTGGAACAATCAGGATATGTTAAATGACAAACTTCACTTTTCTTATACACGTATTTGTTCTGAATATTTGAGATTTTGTTTTTTCTTTGGGATTTTTTCAGTGGTATTATTTTCTTATAGGTGAAATTTAGATTAGTATCCTTGAACAGCTTTTTCATATGTTTGTTTTTTTCCATATTTACTTGAAGGTAATTAATTCATTTTCTGCATATATCGTTCTTGGTTTCTGTTGTATGTTTTTTAGCTTGCTATATGAGAGTTTTCTGGTGTTGATATGATACTGGTTGTTGTGAAGTATATTTTATTCTGCGGTGCTCATTTGGAGCTCCGCGCAACAGCAGAATGTGGGCCGCGTAGTGAGTATGACTACTTAAGGGTATAAGAATGACAACAGTAAGCAGATAGACTTGTCCCTTTGCCTAGGCCTCCTGAAGCATTACACCATGAAGACGAATGAGTGGCTGAAGTGTAGCTCAATTGTTTCCTAATCCTTCGCATTAATTAGAGGTAAACGGTTATCTTCATGTCCTGGCAGCATTGGTTGGACTGGCCCGGACAGGTCTGTACCCCTCCCCCCTTACGTGGTTCTGATTGACAACATTCCTTGAAACTCACCTATGTAGTATAATCTAACATTTTCACTGTAATCACTTGGGCGGAGCTTTCGTCAAACCCCAAGATGGAGGCAGCATGTTCGTCCGAAACGTCGGCTCAACTTACAACACTGTTTGATGTAAAAGCCCTGAAATCTGCAATCTCAGCAGTGTCCTCGGATCAGCGAACTATTGTTTTGAAGCTTATCAAAGGGCTTTTGTACCTGTTGACGATATGAGGAATAGGGTTATGTGAAGCTTTCTTTATCGTTAAGTGAAACGGTTTCAAGACGGCGAGGTCATAGACTAGACCTGTATTTCCTGCAAAGTGCGATGTAAAAACGAAAGAGTGCGCTTAAAATAAATATTTACTGCGTAAATGACTGTACCGATTCGTTTAAACAGTAATCAGAAGGTTAAAGTTCGTATAACGCAGTGTAATATTTGACTATTTCAATATTTGATTTGGGTTGTATTAACTGCATAATCATCAGGGTTATAAATGATTCTAAATATATTGAGGCCACGAAAAGTCTCATGGATGGTGGGGATGACGTCGCTCGAGGCTTACCATACTCTGCATTCTATTATATTCTTTTCTAGCTCCACTGCCCTACTTCGTATATCAACCAGCCCAAAGAGCTTTCACATGTTTATCACTACCAGCATTTAGAATGGCTGCACGACTGGAGGAGAACATTGGAGAAGTGCGCTGATTTGGGTGGGGTGGGAGACGTGGAAGTGGAGGCCATCCCTGGGACTTCTTGCAATGGTCTCAGGACAGAAAGTATGTTCGTTCTAAGTACAGTGTTGTTACATTGTACCGGGGCCATAAATAAAAAAAAAGTCTTTTTACTAGAAAAAATTGTGCCCGTGTAGTTGTTTATTTAGTTACAATTGAATTAATAAAAGTAAAAGTAAAAAATAAAGTTCTCCCTAGAACAGGCCATGAAGGCCCAGAGGGGGAGTAGAGGTATAGCTCTACTCTTTCTTTAACCTCGGCGCTAGTTGGGGGTGGGTGGTCAGCACAACACCCCGGCCGCTTTACCCCCGAAAATGACCCGGTACCCATTGTATAGGAGGCTGGGTAGGCCCCAGGGCCGGTCTGGACGGATGCGAAAAATCTCGCCCCCACCGGGTTTCGATCCCCGGACCGTCCAGCCCGTAGCGAGTCGCTATACCGACTAGGCTATCCCGGCCCACAATTAATAAAAATAGAGAAACTTATTGGAGTTAAACATGACACGTAATGTGAAGTCTTCTGCGAGTTTTGAGTTCCTGACGCCGGTTTTGATGAATAGTTAAGTCTTCTGGGATAGTTTTGGAAATGACGTTTCGGAGGAACATTCTGCCTCCATCTTCAGGGGCCCAAGAAGGCCAAGAAAACCAAGAAGAGAATTTTTCGACGACCGTTGTGGACAACTGTGAGATATGATCTCTGTTCCTATATCGTAGTCCACAGGCCATCTGTATGTGAGTCAGCCTATCTTCAAAACTGAAATATTTCATTCGAGGTTTTGGAAGCTGCCACGAATTGTGTGGTGGCAGGAGATAATCTTGTCCTATTTTAACTATCTTAGTATACAAGGAATATGACTTACGTAATCACAAGACAGCTCACTCTTCTTGGACTGCTTGACCCTGAAGACGAAAGCATTGCGGTCCTTAGAATTTCGCGAACTTCTCGCACAACGACATAGCGCCACACTGCCGAATCTTGAATTTTCAGCATCACGGCTGCGGTTACCTCAGGTCTCGCAGTTTAGCCCAGGAAGGGGGTTCTTCCTTGTTTCTATTCAAGATACTTAACAAAATATCACGAAGTTTTCGGAATACCGAAGAAAGTCCATGAGACCTGACAAACGGCGATTAACGCTTTGAAGTGCTAATGGGTGACGATGTATGAGTGCCTGATTTATACAGACTCAAAGATATAATTCCTTACACCTTTGTAGACTAAAGAAGAAGAAGAAGAAGAAGAAGAAGAAATAAAGGGCTGTAATGAGAGGGACTACATATATTACAGGTGGGGGAAGAGAAAAATTACAGCTGTGAATTTTCCCAGACTGTGCCCGCTCGTCCTTCTGGTAAAGGTAGGCTTGAGTCTGTGTAGAAGGTTGGGAAGTGAAGAAGGTAAGGTGATGGGAAGTGGAAGTTGTATGCAGCAGAAGAAATAAATTGAACGTTTGGGCTGAATTTTGAATTTTGTTTCTGGAGGGCTGCATTGTGGCGAAATATTGATAATTTTGGCGCTCTGCCTTTGGACGGAAATTTTGAAATTAATATTCGGAGGGCTTTAGGAGAAGAATGAAGTGCAACTTTCATTTTGGGTAACAATTGAGTGTTTGTTCTAGAGCCGAGGAAACCCACGGAAAATGTTGATCGAGTTCCCTGGTCACAGGACCTTCAAGATACACACAAACTGCTAGCCAGCAGCCGTCATTCATATATACACGAATCTTAGCGACAGTCCCTACATGTGCAGTTGCTTTACTTTTAAAATTGTGCACATGCATTTTACATATATATTCGTGTCTGTTCTTTTGGATGAGTAAAGGCTGTTTTTGAAGAAATGAGCAGAAGCTAACAGATAAAAATAGTTAACTCTTTTTAAACGTTTGTTGCATATCGAGTTACAAAGTATGAGATTATATTTACGTATATAACCAACATGTAGTGCACAAATTATAACTAATTGGAGTTTATCACTTAACTCTACACGTGTTTCGGTCCAAATGGGCCATCATCAGGGTTGCTGTTTGGGTATGCTTCACTTGTACACTTCCTGTGGTACTGTTAATTTGTGTATTGTTTGTTGGTGTTATAGTTTGACCCTTGAAAACACTAGGCACTACACTTATTTTGCTGATGGTGTTGTAAGTTGTTGAATAGCGGAGTGTAGAACGCTGCTGGGAGTCGGTTGACCGTGAACAACGCCGGACTGGAATCTTGTTGATGTACTTCGTTGTGATGAAGGTGGTGTTCTAGATGATGTTGGTGAAGTGTTCTACATACATACATACATACATACATACATACATACATTCCATGGATCCATAAGTCTGTCGAAGTGACAACTGGATGTGGAATAAGTCATAATATACAAATATACAGCTATACAGACTATAGAATTTTACATTTGAACACTATAAACTAAAACACTATAAATGTGTTACATACCTCACTATGAACCATCTTTATACATAAAAAATTCATCTACTGTGTAATAGGAGTGTGTATTAAGTATTTTCTTAATGCTACTTTAAATTTGTCCTTTCATGCTTAAGACTTATGAGACTCAGAGGGAGTCTGTTGAAAATTCTGATACCGGCATAGAATGTACTTTTTTGAAAACAAGATAGGTTGGCATTTGGTCTATGCAGGTGGTGCTTATTCCTGGTGTCTATACTGTGTATAGATGAATTTGTTTGAAAATGTTCTTGATTGTTTAAAATAAAGTTCATTAATGAAAATATATATTGACATGGGATAGGTAAAATCCCTTAATTTTTTAAACAGACTTCTGCATGCAATTCTTGGTTTGCACCGACCATAATTCTGATTATTTTCTTTTGTAAGGTGAATATCTTCTTACTGTTGAAGGAATTACCCCCAAATATTATTCCGTACTTTATAATGGAATGAAAGTATGCGAAATAAATTGCTTTAAGAGTGTTGATGTTGCAGATATGATACATTGATCTAACTGCATAACATGCTCCACTTAACTTAGGAACCATTTGATCAATATTATTCTTCCAAGTTAAGTGGTTATCAATTTGCAAACCAAGAACTTTGTGTTTATTGTATCTTCTATATACTTTTCTCTATAATCAATACGTAATGCACAGTGTGGTGAATTATTTGTTACAAATTTCATAATATTTGTTTTATCAAGATTTAGTACTAACTTATTAGCAGTAAACCATTCAATCATACGAGTGAGAACTAAGTCTGTGATATTACTCATTCGATAAATTCAACTCACGTTCCACGCAGCTAATAACGGCGGAAATCAGTTAATAGGTATTAGTACTAATAACTACCGTGATGTACATAAAGAGAAAATTAAAGTCTGCACTGATATATCTCCAGTGGGACGGATCAAGTACTCTTCATTTTAAATACGTACTGACCTATTTCACCAGGAGTAGAAGATGCGGGTGTGTCATTGTCACGTAAGTTTTTTCTTAGCAAAACACGTACAGGTTATACTAGTATATACTCTTAACTGCAAGATTTCCTTTCCGACTATAGTTAAACTAGTGTTATTAACAGCCTCTGAGAAGATTCAACCAAGAAAAAGGTGAAGTGTCATAGTGATGACACGTACCATTGCCAGCGACAACCTCATTATTAACACTTAACGACACATAGTGACCCATCAACTATCATCTCTTTTTGAAACGTCCGGTAGATCTTTCCAAAACTCCGTCCAATTTCGAAGCCTTTATAATAGTTCGTGGCACAGAGCGTGCTGCATTGTAAGACTCTGAACTGTATACCCGACACTGAAGATTGTTGACCACTCTTTGTCGGCTTTTGGGGAGAGTTCAGTCGGTATATTCACGCAGATACCCTCCGTATGCAAGAGTCATTGTAGCGCAGTTACTGTGACTTGGCTGGTGTCCGAACAACAAAGTTTCAGGCAGGAAAAGGAAAATTTTTTCGTCCCCCACAGCTTCCAGATTGTTTCTGGGAATACCCAGCCTCCTATCCAATGAGCACCGAGTCTTCTTCCCCCCCCCCCCCCCCCCCCCCCGGAATAAGTCGATCGCGGCGTGAAGCTGACCATGTACCTCCAACTAGTCCCCTCATACGTCTTAATAGTGTGTTGCCTAATTAGAAGGTCAGCAGAAGGGAATTCTGACTCATATTAGCACCTATTCCCATATGGCGGAACGTTGTTTTTACCTTATCCTTGACAACTTACAGCTCGCTTCCATCCACAAACGCGATTCTGCTGCACTGATACACTGTCCAAGTCGAGTGACACAGCGATTCTGAAGTGCGTTTACCAGCTGTTTTATGACTAAAAACTAAGTTATTTTTTGTTTAAAATCCTTTTCCAGTATTGAATAAATCTTCTTATCCTGTGCAAATTCGCTGAGTATTTGTACGTGAGAATTGTGGGTATGTGCTAAGAAGCTGCAATTCTTGTCTGGTACCTACGTTTACCTTATGTCGCACTGCATGTGGTTTGTTGAGCCGAGTGAAGCCAAAGTCTGCTTTTGTAAGCCAATGAGACTCCATTCTAATTATCTGGCTTCGATTGACATAAGGTGCTAGCATCTTTAACTGGCTAATATTTTTTCGCTGTTTTATACAGCTTTAGTCTAGTTTTTTTTAACGACGCCCGCTTTATTCGTAGTTTTTTAACGACGCTTTCATGATCTCAGACAACATAGCTTCGAAAAATCGTATTTAGTAAATAACGAATTGGAAGGGATGTTGAAGGAAGCTGTATCGGCCCTATTTATGATACTGCATTGGTATCTATCTGCATGCAGAGACTGAGGGAAACCGCGAAAACCTTAGTATGTGTCTATGTTGCGACCGAGATTCGAATAAGGAACCTCCCGAGTACAAGTAAAAAGCGTTAACCGCCTGAGCCAACCTGCCCTGTCCTCCCTTAACTGAACAGCGGAACACAGTAAGTTTAGTAATTCCTTTTATGGAAGTAAGCTAAAACTAGTGTAAACATAAGCAACGTATATTGATGATTTGTCAGTAATACAGGAAACGCAACCTGGCATTACCGCTTCCTGTTGCAGCCATGATCAAGTTTGTATGTGCTTCGTACTCCGTCAAGGACGTCTTCGTGAACTGATTAATGTGCTTAATAAGTTGTGTGTTCATAATCCCTGGGGACTATGTTGTCTTGCGTGTGTGTGCCGGTCTTTCACATTGATATAGAACACACACTGAAGGTGCTGGAGAACAGGTTGCTGAAGATCATAATGTGACCTGAGGAGGGGGTGTGACAAATGACGAAATAACAGACTGATAACAAGTATTTTTTCACATTGTTGACACCGTGCATCTTCGTCATATTAAATTAAATTTTTCAGATCAACTGATGCACCATTAAAACCACTTTTTTATTGTAGCTTTTTTTACAATTGTTAAAATTATACCCCTACACGTGTTTCGATCCTCGGATCATCGTCAGAGGGTTTTTTGAAAGCTACTGTCGCTTCAGTCACATAATTTTGAATAGTCCAACAGCACATTAAAACATATGTATTATAAGTTAAAATCTTTGTTAAAAGTTGTACGAAAGTTGTAAAACTTTTTACCGGACGACAGATAGTACACACCGTTCCTCACAAGACACACATAGCATACGATCATAATACTACGATTCTACATGCCAGCACTTCCACAACACTGTCTACAAAAAACTTTTACAACTTTCGTACAACTTTTAACAAAGATTTTAACTTATAATACATATGTTTTAATGTGCTGTTGGACTATTCAAAATTATGTGACTGAAGCGACAGTAGCTTTCAAAAAACCCCTGACGATGATCCGAGGATCGAAACACGTGTAGGGGTATAATTTTAACAATTTTAATAAAGCTACAATAAAAAAGTGGTTTTAATGGTGCATCAGTTGGTCTGAAAAATTTAATTTGATAATAAGTATGTTCAGGGTTGGTTCTGAAAGGGTTAATGTAAGTTTTCGGATCATGGAATGAAACTAGATGACGTAACAATCGAATAGACCTGCGTTAGCGATGATAAATTATACATTATTCTAACCTAACATGTTTAATATCTAGGGACGTATGTCAAATACATAAATATTACTTTCTCTTAGAATGGGACGCCGTGGATTTTGGTAGGTACCAGTGTTTCGGATGAATCTACTGCCTCCACTCTAAGCCGCAGGGAGAATGTAGGACTTAGGGAGGGGACAACAGGAACCGGGTTTGCGAGGGAGTCAATGAGAGTTGGAAACCCTAAAATTGGCCAAACATTTTCAGGGGTGTTGTGTGGAGCTTCACCTTCTTCCCCGAGCCGCCGACTCTTGTACGCGATGATGGAGGCAGTAGTTTCCTCCGAAGTTTGATATATATGTACGAACGTACACATTGTTACATCTCGGAAGACAGTGATGCTGATACAAAATCAAATTCAAAGAACCATTTTATTTCTTTCTTGCTTTCTTTCTTTCATTTCAAGTTTCGTGCATTAGAGAAAACGCTCGTGATAATTTTCAACGCATAGAAATGGGGAAATGAAAGGGTATCGCACAAGAGGTGTTGACACTGAAGTAGGATGTGTTTCACACGTTTAGTGGAGGTTTTTCTATGACGGGTACAGGTTGTACTTAAAATCGGCTGCATATGCAGGAAATAAGGACATATGAATGAGAAATGTTTTCGGAGCGAATAATAAAAGTGCCCGCTTGCCTATTGGCCACTGACCTTCCCGCAGCATCATTATTGTCACCAACAGTGATAATCTACAGTGCAACCAGCATATCTTGGCTTGTGAAACACTTTTTTCCCCATATAGTGGCATTGCGACCAATGATAGAGTAATCGGCCCTCCTTCCACATCCGACTCGAGTCCGTTTTCATTTTTCATCGCTTATTCTCAATTAAAGTCTCTTGAAACTTCGCCATAATTTTATTTTACTTGTTTACAGTACGTCTTACTAGATTTCGGTGCAAGAATTTTTACTTGATACATTTCACTAATTTATTGTCAGTTCATTGTTTATACTAAATAACAACCGACTTCAACATCACAACGCCTCGTGAGAATCAAACAGACGCTCAAGAAATTACCCACTTTTTTTTTCAACCCGGATATTTATTATCTCGTTCACAAGAGCCCGCAACAGGACCCTGTTCTGATACATATAAATCCAGTCCATGCCTTATAAACTTATTTATTCCATATAGTTCTAAAATTATTTTCTCATCAACGACTAGGTCTTTCAAGTGGTTATGTCCCTACAGATTCCCCGACTAAAATTTTGAATCCATTCTTGTCTCTCCCGTTTGTTCTACATTCCCTACCCATCTATTTTTCGATTACACTAATAATATTTACACTGTTTAATCACATATATGAATTTATATTCAGCTCAAGTGGATGCCACCTTGTAAGGAGAAAAGTTTTCATATGCTTCCGGGCCACATAGAATTGGTCATGCGTCCCGCCCATGAATTGTCTGCCAGTCCATCGCATTACAGGACAATATCAAGGCAGCGGGCGTGTCCGTGAAATACATTCCGCTGTACTCTAATTTATGTCATTTGCATATGTCCTCTAGTTGTGTATGCTGCAGAGTAAAGACCCTGTCAGTTGGCATTTTAGAACTATCTCATCAAACGGAGACAAAAATTCTATAATATTTGAAATTTTGACAGACGTGGAAATTAATCTACCGTGAATATGGAGGCAGTATGTGCCTCCTAAACATTGATAAACGCCTGCAAGACCATAGCTGCTATAACTCAGAAAACTATCATAAGTAACAGTCATGACGTAACCTTCATGAACCGCTACTTGGCCGTCTGAAAACTGTCTTTATGTTCCAGTCATATTTACTCAACACTCCCACTACATGGAAGTCTTGGTGTGCCTCTGGCTTGTTGTTGGTGTCACAATGCAGATAGAATTTCAGACGCTTCGTCTGGGAATTGAACACCATCCTGTCAGTCCTTCATTTTGCTGAATTCCCATCTTGCTCTTGTTATGTTTGTGTATCACTTTTAAGCATGGTTTATTTTACGACGCTGTCACTAACATACACTCTATCGGTAGAATGCTAAGGTGGCCGATGAACTGGAAATAATTTGGAAAGAAGCTGTCAGAGACCTAATAGAGACAGTCTACTAACGAAGCTTCTCACTGGAGGGACGGAGGAAAATCGCTAAAAACCTCATTCAGTATAGCTGATGACCCGACTGTAATTTGCACGAATACATATCTACAGCGTCGGGGTCCAGTTATATTAATATCAAGTGAAAGAATAACTTGTCTAAAATGTAGGCCGGGAAATCAAAATACGTTGATATGTCATTCCCATAAATGCAGGAATGCCGTGTGAGCGACTGTTAGCTCCTCAAGAGGGACTTTACTGTATATAATTAAACTAACTTGTGTGAACCTCAGGCTGCACCCACTGCGGCATGCTATAACTTGCGTTATGCTAATGACCTTTCGGAAGAGTCGTGATTGCTGCATAAAACGGAGAAAAGCCGCTCCCACAGACTTGGCACTGACTGAACTTCCGACTGTGTGAAGACGAAGACCTCAAATACGCGGTTCAATTCATTACGACTGCGAAGCAACACCATGATTCCACATGACGTCACCTGTCGACCGGGGGGGGGGGGGGGTGAGTACACTCCTGCTTCTTATGTGCCGGGGCCGTGTTCAAATCTCTGTCTAGAGACCGGCTATTGTGGCTTAGGTTTTTCGTTGAATGTGAAACCGCGTACTTTGATAGCATGGCACCGGTGTTTCGGAAGAACCTGCTGCCTCCATCTTCTACCGCTGCGAGGAAAACCTCGTGTCATACTGAGGAGACCTTTTCAAACACCAAAATTTCAATATATACATTCCTGTTATTTTAGAGCCCTTTGACGAACGCCATAGGGAACAGGAGGTAAGAGCGGCGGGGGAAAGCTGATAGCAGAGTCGGGAGGAAAGGATGTGACGGTATTGGTACAGACGTCTTGCAAAAATTACCATGAATTTATTTATATAATATCTCGGAGGATTTTTGCTGTTGCGCCATTAGCGTTGTGACTGGCAACTGTTCCTGTCGTTTGGATGTCTACAATTTTTCAGTGTCCAACTTAACGCGAAATTTGCTCACAGAATCTACGTTAACAATCTGGATGTCAAAGCAGGTATCGGAAATGACTTCCTTCAACTATCAGGCATATTTAACAACTAGTGAACGTATCATTACAATCTTTGAGGTTCTTGTGTATAGGAAGTGCTAGAACGCACAAACTGCTTCTCAGAACCTTACACTCGCAACACAGCCTGCCTACTGGAGTTTTCGCACAACTGTAAGTTTATATGGTTTGGAACGGAGACTTTTGTGGCTGCTTGTACATATCACTTATATACACCATTTCCTGGGATAACCATCTTAAATAGTTTTCGTGAAGATGCTTCTAATCGCGCACCAATATCATCTGTTTACTCTTCTGAAATAATACATCGTGTTCGCTGTCGCTTCTTCCGTAGCAAGGAACTTGTTGGAAATTTGTTCACCAATCGATATATTGTTGATGTGGAGGAAATGTAAATACCGGGAAAGCGACTTCTAAATTTCCTACGACACTTTTTATACCATTTGTATACGGGTTTCTGCAATAAAAAGTCGGTTACTGGGCACTGAATGTTCGCGAACAACAAATATGTCTGTTGCGCGCAGTGTATCAAATTGGAGTGTTTTGAAATTCCATTGATATTACGAAGTCTTCGGATGCTTTGTAAGGGAAGGCCTGCGATTAAACTACTGGAAGTGACTCATGCACAGCCCGATAACCACCCGACAGCATGGATTCCACATTGAAATGGACCTCCTGTATGCTGCTTCCTTAGTACGTAGGCAGTATATTTTATTAAATTGGCAATTTTTTAGTTGTTGTGTATTACATGGTTTCGGCACCCGCAAGAACCCCTTACCATTGCAAGTGCGGGATTGCATTGATCACATTGTTACCGGTATCGTATATCTAGCTAAATTGATTAAAATCATATTACTGTTTTGAATGTATCTTATAGCCCTTTCCCTTCTGCATTGCTAGTATTACATTTATGAATATTTCTCTCTAGTTTACCATTCAGCTTCAGTATTCCCCAATATCCCCACATAAAAATTCATTTATTGCAATTAATATTTTCGTAAACAATTTTTCATGCATTTGAAATGTATCCTTGGAGTCTTACTGTAACTGCATGTAACAAGATAGCAATGTATGTGTAACGTAACATTGTGGCGCGTTCGTGTTACGATTGTCCCCATGGAGGCGCAAAAATGTGTTCTGTTGTTGAGCTACGTATGTCAGTGTCAAAAATATGGAACTGTTGAGTGTTGCCATGGAAACGCAACAGAAGGTTCCCGCTGCATTGTTGTCGAGCTACAAAATATTTCATGCTGCTGCCAACAATGTAAAGGCACTTACGTTTTCATGTAACGTGCCCGATTTTTTGTCCGATCTTAAACAAATTTGGATTTTCTAGACATTTTCATGAAATCCCCCAACACCAGATTTGACGCGAATCCGTACAGTGGGAGCAGAGTTGATACATGAAGACAGACAGACGGACATGACGAAACTAATAGGCTTTGTTCGCTATGTATGCGAACGCGCCTAAAGACTGATGTTTTTATTCTCGCCAGTGTTACTCGCAAAGTGCTCCACATTCGACCTTTCTCATGTGCAGCTACCAGCAAACTGACCTCTACATTCACAATAAGTAAACAAAAAATCTAAACGCAAACATATAAGTTATGCTTCCTCCTACTAAAAACCTAGATTGTGTTGCACTCTACCGTTTTTTTCAGTGGAACCGACGTTTAGTGTCCCCCCCCCCCCCAAGTAACTGGACTGTACAATGTCTTCAAGTCGTTTGCTAATTGGCAGTTCTGCACAGTATTTCCTTCTTCAAGAAGGGGCAGGGAAATGGTAACGGGTCAGTTGAAAGGAAGCCAGAAATCGTGTGCAAACGACGTTACGAGTTAGCGGTGTACGTTATAAGATTATTTTACACAGATTTTCAAAATTCGATATGTAAATGATCATCATGCAAATATTGGAACCGATCCGAGACAACACATTCAGTGTAATATCCAGACTACGAGATGGAAGATCGGGAAATCGGGATTCTACTCCCGGTAGGGACAGATTTTTTCCTCCTCCATCGCGTCCACACAGGCTTCCCCCCCCCCCCCTACCATGCCCTCGCAGTGGATGCTGGGGTTCCCTGTGAGTAAAACGGATACAGCTTGAAGCTGATTATTTCACGTGCGTCTAGTGCCGAGGTTAAAATTCGTGGAGCTCTATCTACTCTCCCAATATGTCTTCATGGTGTAGTGCTTAATCAAGCAGCGTTTGACTATGTCGGTTGCCATTAAGTTGTGGCTGTTCTGTTCCCAAGGTTGATCTGTTGTGACTTGTAACGTGGCAAGTAATGTCAGACGAAGTGTCGTCTGTAAAAACTACTTGTCTCAAAGTATCTTTGTGTATTTCATTTAACATTAAATTTGCATATTCTGATCTCTTCGAAGGCTCAGCATCTTTGATTTCATGTCTCAGTTGAATTTTACGAGCTTGTAATCGCAGCCGCTCGTGCTAGTCATTTTGGGTCGTGGTTTTGGTTCTACCAAGTTCATGATGCGACGAGCGCGAGAATTCTTTTCACTTTTAATTCCGCCCCAATGTTGTAACTGGGAAGTTGTTTTACTTCTTGTATATTTTATTGTGTTACTGACAAAGAAAAGTCATAACCTAGGCGAAGGAAGGTACTTCTGATTTTTTGATATGATAAGTTGTTGTCTATGGTGAATATTACTTTCGTCCGAGATATAATACTGTATAGTATTTTAGAAATTTACCGTCGTTTCGGAGGAAACTTCTGTTTTCATCTTTATGGTACAAGATTAAGGAGGTACAGTTGTAGGAAAGCAAAGACAGGGGCCGAATGCGAGCCACTTAAGGGCCACCATCCCATTGGCTCGCTCGCATCATCTTTCCTATATCTGTATCTTCCTGCTCGTTTTATTCTTCTACACTGAAAATGGAGAGAGCAGGATCCTCCGAAAGATAGGATCCCATCTACCAAAATGCACTGTGTCACATACCTGTAGAATGTACTCTCTACATTCACCACTGTAAGAACGTCAAATTTCGTATATTTGTTTTTGCTTCGCTTCAAGGATGGGGTTCACGATGTCGGTGGTGGAGTTATGAATTGTTAGGTTTGTGCTCTCTACTGAATGACATTGGGATGTTTAGATCAGTGAGTATGAGACGGGTGCGGTATGTATCACATAACAGAAATAAGACATGCATATAAAAGATTGGTCGGACGGACTGAAAGAGGGATATCTTGCAGTTCCCAGGTTTACGTGGGAGGATAATGTTAAAAAATGGATCTTCCGGTACTAGGGCTGGATTAGTGTGACTCCCAGGTAAGCACAGTGTTTCCTCGTATGAGTTTTAAATTAACTCGTTTTTATATTCGACTTTCACTTATCCGATATTCAGCGGATATTTTTGTGGGCTGACGTGTAGATCGTTTCACCGTAAACAAAATGTGATGTCTGCAGTGTATATTTCAACTTATCCGTCACGGACCGCCATGGTTCGTGAATCTCATGCACAGTGCTCAATTAGTCATCCCTACTACTAGTGCTTTTAGTACAGTCTCTGTCAAGACATTACAAAACACGTGGAAAATTTATATGTGCCGACTTGACAGTCACGGACTGCGAGCGATACATGTTCGGATCATCGAGGTATGTAGCTGTGTTCTGTATTGTGCAGTGAGCCGCCAGGAAATCGTACGTATGTTCCAAAGGCAATAAAACAAAACCAAGGAGTTCAGTCATGCCTAAACGTAGGCCTAAACCCGTTTTTATCGGGAATATTTTCTAGCGCCAACAGTACATATTTCTGTATAGGCTAGTAATGTAATTATTACCTCTGATAAACGTAAATGTAATCGTCATTGCCTAACTTGAGGAAATATTCCGAAATTTGTTTGAGAGACTGAGGAAAACCAGGGGAAATCTCAATCGGAACAGCTTGCCTCCAACTTTGAATCCGAGTCCGTTTGAATAAGTAGTAGTAATGGTAAAGATGGAAGGGTAGTATTAAACCGAACTATAAAGAACTAGTATAGGAGGGCGCAGACTGGATTATCTGCAGCACTTATAGGGACAAGCGGCGGACCCTAGTCAGTACGGTAATTACCGTTTGGGGTCCATAACGTGCGGGGAGTTTCTTGACCAGCTCAGGAACTGCAGATACTCCGCGACGTATGCGGTAGTTACGCTCCGGAAAGTCCTGCGCAAGTCGAATTTTACGCAATTCGGAAATTAGGACACGTGATAAACTATACACGTGTAGCCAAGGGAGTCCAACTGAAATCCAAACTCCAACACACGGGAACCTGATCGGCCGTAGCGTGACCGCACCCGCCGCCTGTGTTATCGCTCAGCAATGTTCTTCCACCACCTTCGTCCGATTGCGCTCGATGCGCGTTTTAAACAATGTTATCTAACTTTTGTACTTAAAAATTGAGTGAGTCTGAAATTGCTTAAGTTGAAACTGCGTAACTCGGGGAGTCTCTGTATAGGCTGATGATGGACTCGGTTAAGTTTGTTGTTGATTGGTTAGTTCTTCGGTTGGTCGGTCGGTCGGTTTGTTGGCTGGTTGTTAGTTACCTGGGAGGAGTGTTAACCGCTCAACCGACACGTGCAGTGACATTGCAGCTGTGAGTTTACATTTTCATGTGGCGTGCACCCTTCTGCAAGCAAGTCATAAAGCGGCATCTGTCAATGAGCGCTGTGCCTTTTATCTTATAAGCTTAAACGATAAGTTCTTATGTGAATAAAAGTGTAGATGTGTAAATTAATTACGGAAAATAACAAGGTTCAACCAATCATCCTACCTTTCCAGTACATTCTTGATATGTTCTTTTTTGTATCCACTGACAACTGGATCCTTCTGACCTGCCTGCAACAATAAATCAATTATGTGCCTACCTTATCATTATGCGTAACAAATAACATTATAAATATGGTGGTATAGCCAGAGCTTTATATTTTCATAGAAGGTTTGACATAAGCGAAAGTGTTAGACGTTCTCTGACCTAGGACATCGATCGATATATCGACTTTGCATTCCTGTGATTTGAATTGTGGATATAAATTTAAATTGTTCATTCATGACACCATCAAATAGCGATAGAGAAATGGCAACAATCAGTGTCATGGCCATTATTTGTCTACAAAATGACTACTGTCCGTCGAGGAACTCAGGTGGACATCCGAAGCTATTCCGTTCGAATGATAAAGCAGAAACGTTCTTGTCATATGTACAACAGTCATCCATTCTGTGGTTGGTGATGTGTATAAATTATAACATTTTAGCGTTGGAGCGTTGGAGCCGGGATGCTAAGGATGTCCTTGCCGGTTCTGGGGTCCATCCAGCTTCCTAATCAGTGGCTCCTAGGGGATGTTTCCCCGGCATTGAGTGTTCGTAGGGACAACGTTACCTTTACACTTTATATCCTTTAGAGTATGAATTCGTAACGTTTGAAAACCTGATGTAAGATTAGATAAATTCTAGCCTGAATAACGGCACAAAGCTCCTCATAGGTGTGTAGCTAACTACGTGTGTGAGGTACAGTGCTTTTAGAGGAACTGAAAGTTGCTCAGCTAGTCAAATTCGTTGCTCTTTATGTAAATGGAAGCATTTTACAGTGTTGACAAGCTCCTTCTACTGGTCCCTGTCCGGAGACAAATCCAGTCCACACAAATTAATGTCCTATTTATTTAAGATTCGTTTACTATTATTCTTCCGTTTACCTCCAGGCCTTCAGTGTGGTCCCATCCCTTCAGATTTTTCAACCAAAATCTTGTTTGCATTTATTGTAGGGAACATAATGCATAAATTTGGTCATGTGTTTTGTTGTTTCCATACATGTAATTCCAAGTTCTTGTTTTCTGCAGTTCCGCCGTCTGTACTTACATCACTGTTTAGCCTTTTAGTTTACAACTTACAGTTGTAATTATTCATAGGCTGTTAAAATAATTTACGGTTTTTCTGGGAGGTGACGCCGTGTAGTTTGATAGATTGATAAAATGTTTGAGAGAAACCTTCACTTTCATCCTCAGGTTACTCTTCTACAGCAGATGGCTTGTTCGAAACTTTTGTATCTGTCTATAAAACGACGCGGCTTCATGTCCCAGAAGACTGTAATCTTGACTTTTCCAAGATTCTTGTTTGTCTAAGAAATATGGTGTATACCGACAGTGATGTATGACACATGCTAATGGACGAAGACTGAATTTGAATGTGCACTTGGTAGCCACCTACCAGATTGCACGGTTTAGTCGCACAAAGACCAGAATTCCTGCTTTTAAACAAGTCCGTTTTTGTAAATTGTTTTTTACTTTAATGGTAATTTACTCATTACTTTTTTATTCTGTTTCAAGTAAGTTATCAGCCTATAATTATTTTCGCCAGAAAGAAAAAGGAAAACCTGCAGGAACCTGGAACCAAAAATTGCACCCGTAAACGTACGTAATTTATTCACTGGCGAAACTAATTCCGTTGAAAAGACTTTGTATTGAGAAGGTGATACTCTCTGAGTTACAAGACATTACCGAACTTTTTCTAGAACCAAAATCCTCATTACTCTTTCACAAAAGCCCGCTAATAGTCCATATGAATCTATCGTATTATATTCTCTGGCATTTTTCCTTTAAGATTTGTTTTATATTCGTTTTTGTTCTATCTACACTTTTAAAAATGTAAGGTAAGGTAATTGAGCACCACGTTGTGAAGGTACCTGATGCAGTGGAGGCGTGTACTCACGTATTCTTAACCTCTGCACTAGGTGTATGTAAGTGTTCAGCTTCACACACCGGCCTCTTAACCGCCGGGTAAGAGAACCCGCTACCCATTCAATAGGAGGTTCTATGGATCTCGGAGCCGGTCGGTGCACGTAGGAGAAGAGAAAAGTTTCATTCCCTTCCAGAGAATCGAACTGTTAAAATATATATTATTGAAAATCTGTATTTTTGGCCTTTGAAATTAAATGGAGAAGTAGGAGAAAGCAAAGCGTGACAGCCTTTATAGGTATTGACCTCGGTAGGCAGAGAGATGATAACTAGTGAAGATAATGCAGGCAGGCAGCAAATGACGGCGAAAGGAAAATACGTAAAGAGCTTTAAGTTACACTTACTTGTGCACATGACGTCAGAACACCCGCGAATGAATATGTACGTGTCATGTGCACTACCACAGTGAAGAGTTTTAGGTCGGAATGAATGTAGCCATTTGGTTGCATGATAAGGCATGTATTCATATATCCTGACGGCGCACAACGGCTACGGTAAAGGAAATAATGACATACGAGGGCTGTCCAAAAAGTATCCGACTATATTTTTTCCCGCGGTAAGTAATGGCGAAAGGGTGGGGAAACTGAGCGTAGTGGTAGAAGGGACTTTCATGCGCATGCGTGATTTTTTGCTGCCTCGCAACACCGCCGGATGCGTCTGTCGCTGCCAGATAGCGAAGTGGTGTAACACGTGTTCGTCGCATTCTCGTTTCGCTCAAGATGACAGAATGTTTGGAGCAGCGATACTGCATCAAGTTTTGTCAGAAACTTGGGGATACCCAAGTGGAAACAATCCGCAAAATTCAGCAGGCTTTCGGTGATGATGCAATGGGGGTCACTCAAATTAAAGAGTGGTTCAACCGCTTTAAAGATGGCCGCATGTCGGCGGACAGTGACCAGCGTTCCGGGAGACCGTCAACGAGCCGAAATGCTGATGTCATTGACAAAGTGCGGACATTGATCATGGAGGACCGTCGTTTGACCGTCCGGGAAATTGCTGATGAGGTTGGGATCAGCAGAGGTTCCGCAAACACGATTTTAACTGAGGATGTGGGCATGCGAAGAGTGGCGGCAAAATTTGTGCCCAAGCTGCTTTCGCCGGAGCAGCAACAACTCCGCCTTGAGGTCGCGCAGGACATGCTGGAGTGCGCCAACAGGGATCCTGAGTTCCTGAAGACTGTGGTAACTGGTGACGAGTCGTGGGTGTACGGATATGACCCGGAAACCAAGGTCCAGTCGTCACAATGGAAGCATCTAACATCCCCGAGGCCCAAAAAAGCACGACACGTTCGGAGCAATGTGAAGGTGATACTGACTGTTTTTCTTCGATTACCGGGGTGTTGTGCATCATGAGTACGCACCACTAGGCCAAACTGTTAATAAGGAGTACTACCAAGAAGTCCTCCGTCATCTTCGTGATGCAGTTCGGCGCAAGAGACCGGAGCTGTGGGACGCACGCAACTGGCAGCTGCATCGTGACAATGCCCCAGCTCATTCATCACACCTGATCCAAGGTTTCCTGGCTAAGCACGGCATTCCGCAGGTTCGCCAGGCTCCCTACTCTCCTGACATGGCTCCTTGTGATTTCTGGCTGTTCCCGAGATTGAAGACACCGCTAAAAGGCTCCCGTTTTGACAGCCGCGAGGACATCATACAGAACGCGACGGCGCAGCTGCACACCATTCCAAAACAAGCCTTCCAGAATTGCTTCCAGCGATGGAAGGACCGCTGGGCTAAGTGTGTGGAGTCACAAGGGGCCTACTTTGAAGGGGATTAGGTATTGTAACCACCCAGATACAGAACTTTTTTTTCCCGGCCCAAGGTCGGATACTTTTTGGACAGACCTCGTACAGTCATCCCTCTCTTTTCGCTGGGGTTAGGTTCCAAGATTCCCCGCCAAAAGCGGAAGTCCGTGAATAATTGACCGCCCCCCCCCCCCCCCCCCCAAAAAAAAAAGTTTGATTAATTTTTAGTATTTTTATTTTGCAGAAACATTGTGATGGGGAACTCTGCTTTCTTTCCTTCAACTCCTCCAACATCGTGCGGTTTGGCTGCAAGACCTGTTCGAGTTGTCGAGCAATTTTGATGCTCCTATCCATGGAAGGGTTCGAGTGATGTATTTCTATTCTTGGGGCGAACGTGCGAAACCGCGAAGTACGAAACCGCGAAAAGCGAGAGATGACTGCATTGAGTATTCTCTGAATGTACTCGAACCATAATTTATTTTGTGACTTTTTAACTGCATTGTCATTAACACTGACTATATAACGGCGAATGACAGGGTGAGTGATGAATAATGAAGTGGAAAGAGCTTGGAAGGAAGCGTTCGTGGCCTGATTTAAGGTGGGACTAAGGAAATCCACCAACGACCTCAAGACAGCCAGTGTCCCGGTCGTGATTCCAACCTGTATCTTCCGATTACATGTCTAGACCCTTATGACTATGTCAACCGTTTTGTTCACTTATTATTATTATTATTATTATTATTATTATTATGCATAATTACTAGTTACTTGCAGCACAGTCCTGCTTAAAGCCGCTAATAGCTGCTGCACTACCCCCAAAAATCCCCGAATTTTATGGGGCATGGCAGCTGCGTGAAATCTGTAACGTACAGTACCTGGGGACCAAGCTGAAGTAGCGTGAATCTAAGCTAAAATGATCCTGGCGTCACCACAACAGACCTACATTTTCCTAGATGAAAATACTCCATCAAGTCCAGGAAAAAGACAAAGCAGCAATTAAGCTTTGAAGGAAAAAATAAACCTTTCGCAAATTCCAAACTTAGAATCACACACAATGAATCAAACTAACAACCTGTGCAAAAGATTGCTTTACACTGTCAAAAATTATCACAGCTGAAAACAACAAACAATTCATTCAACTAAACTAATTTCTAATACAATGCTCAAGCGATATTAAAAAATTACTAAATAAAGTACTTTTTAACTAATTCTATCAATAATCTGGAAGTGAATGAATATAATATAGAGCCCACAATCAATTTTACGTTACTGACAAATTGTCATTGTTAATATATTTATTATTGCCTTCCCCTCTATTGTTACATCATTATGTTGAAAATAAATCCATATTGAAATCTATACTCCATTTTCTTAATGCGATCAGTCCGCCAATAAAACTAGTAAGCTTCTGTCATGGCCAATCGACCTTTGTTCTTAATTTTTAAACATAAATAATATTTCGCACCTGAGCAATTTGTAAATAATTGCAATATATGTCTATCTTACCGTAAGTCGATTGAAAAAACAAATTCCAAACCATGTTGTTGAATTCGTAGTAAAACACTGTAAGTTTCCACAATCTGTTTAGAATTTACTGTATCGAAGTCGAATCCATGTTACTGCTGCCACCGTCTCCATAAGAATGTCTTGTAAAAATCCACTAAACTGCATAACTCGCGGGAAGCCATCACGTTCCGTGTTGAAAATGCAAACTTTCTTTCAGTCTCACAAAGAAAGCAGAGAGCAGTCCGTTTTTTTTTTGTGGGAAACTACCAGGAAATAATCCTAACAGTGCGTCCAATAAGCATTTGCTACTATAACCTCAATCCACAAGCCACTCGAACAAAATAAACTACAGTAAAGAAAATGAAGGTGGGTCGTTACAGATATATGGCGAGCTTTCGATTTGATTGCCTTTAACCAATGAACCATCGAAACTGGTCATGTTCTTCGATATGGCGATAAATCATGAGCGTGTCTACTAATTCTCTATGGTATTTTACAAACGTGACAGTGGTGCAGAATTTTGAAATTCTGTTTGATAATTTAGCGGGGACATTTTGCACAGAAATTCATAGCTAAATTGTGTAATACTGTAGTGATATTCAATAATATATTCTTCTGTTTGGCTCACTATTAGCTTCCGTTTCAAGAAAATGAAACTCTAAGTTGTTTACAGACTTGTTTTTCCTGTTGTATGCCAGTATATTAAGTTTCGTAACCGAAGTTCCTTAGAGAGAGATAAGGAAGCATCGTGCTGAGTCGTTCTTTTGTGCTGAAAATAAATCATTTAAGTACAGATTTTTTTCGCATATTAGGTCGACGTTTTCGGTGAGCCTTAGCCTTAAAATACTTGAGTGAATGAACTGCTTCTTCATTTTCATAACAAACCATGTCTATGAGACATTATTGCGAGAAACCTGGGGTAAGTAATAAGTAAATAGCCAGTTTATTCAGTTGGGATTTTTTTTTGTGATTTTACATCTCCATCAGGAACTCAGTATGTATAGCAAGGCTGTCTAGCTAGACGAGTTTCACAAGCCGCACTTCAGATGACAAATTAGGCAAGAGTAAATCTAACGGTAAAGTTAACCCTATGATATGCCAGACACAGAAAGGGTTTAGAGGTGTAGCTCTACCCATTCTTATCCTGAACTCTCGATGGGGGTGGGTAGTCAACGCAACGCCCCAGCCGCTTTATCCCCGTGAAAGAGCCCCGGTTGAGTCGGCTGGTTAGGCCCCACATCCGGTCTGGATGTGTATAGAGAAGAGAAAAATTATTTCCCCCATCGGGGTTAGAAACCGGGACCGTCCAGCCTGTGGCGAGTCTCTGTACCAATACGCTATCCCGGCCCCCAAATGAGGCAAGAGTCGTGCATTAATAATGAAACATATTTTTCCTTATTTGATGGCTTCTTATTTCTGTTCATCCAACTATAATAAGGGGTTTTTCTGTGGCGCAACAGCCCAAATCGGGCCTAGGCCGCCTCGTTTTCGAGGTTTATAGAACACACACAATTAGACACACACACACACACTCGATAGGACTCCTCTGAATGAGTGATCAGCCCGTCGCAGAGGCCGTTACCTACACAACACAGCAAATACAAGAGACGAACATCCATGCCCTCAGCAGCATTTGAACCCGCGATCCCAGCAATCAAGCGGCCGTAGACCTACACCTTAGGCAGCACGACCACCGGGCTGGGCCTGTAATAGGTTAGTTTCAGTTATTGATGAGTCTCGTTTCTTTAGAAATTAAAAGCGCCGTTCACAAGCTGCCTGAATGTTGTATTTTTTCAGGCAACTTGCGCAAACCGCACCAGTCACGTGCGCGAGCAGCGTTGCGGTCGCCCCTGCCATGTAGCACGGAATGGCATGAGGAATGATGAATGCCGAATTGGAAAGGATTTGCTTGTTGGGACTGAGAGAAAGGACGGAGCACCTCATTTAGCATAGACGATGACTGGACTAAAATTCGAACCAGACGTCTTTTAAATAAACGCCTACAGCATTACCGCTATGGTATACCTTTTGGTAGTTGTGACCTCATATATGAGTACATAAATCTGTGCCCGCATAACATCGAATTTTTGAGGTTAGCTTACATAGATTTGCATGCATAATATATCCATGAATTATAATATTTTGCTACCTACCATAGTAACAGTAATAATAGGCTTGCGTCATTTTGTTTCTTGGAAGACAGAGTTGGCAGAGTGTTACTAAGAGCATAAAGCTGCTTAAAGACTAACCTTCGTAGCGTACATTTAGTTAGCAGCACCGGTTGATGTGTATGGCGCCTGAAGTTTAAATCAAGGAATAGCAGACCTAACCATAATCGAAAAGCTACTTATCCGAACAGACTGTCAAAACAAGTAGTAAAAATGTTTCATAGAGGGAAGTTATCACTGGCATGCACTAAGCATAATGGTGTGTTATCAGTTACAGACATTTGGTAAAATAATATTTTGAAATCTCCAATAGTGGTGGAACTACGCTATTAAATTCATTAGTAATGGCAATATTCTTGCCTTTTGTGTTTATATTCAAGGCGGGTAAGTCGGAGAGCCGGTCAAATATCAGTTAAAGGATAACTGACAGTACCTGTAAAGCATTAAGCCAACGTCGCTATTACAGTCACCCCTGAAGGGCCAGAAATGGGAAGCCATACGAATGGTCTGCATCAATCAGAGCTGCATGTGATTCGCAATGGCGGACATTTGAAGCACTTCGACACCCACATGTTCGCCGCTGATAAAGAACGACTCCTTCATTACCATGCGTCACAGGGCGACAGTTCTTAACAGGACCGGCTCCTACCGTGTGTTCTTGCACAGCTGTGGCATCAATAAAAGTTAAGTATCCAATGAAGTAGTGCCACCCCCGTCGTGATATAAAATATCTCACACTTCATTCCTTCCCCAGGATATGTTCTTAAGTGTCTTTGACTCCATAAAAGTCCAGTGGTAACTATGTGTACCTCGTGCGCTGACATTAACTATGCATTTTCCCGTACAATGTGTGTGTTTCGTATGATTCTCGTAATAAACAGTGTTTATTTCGCTAAACAGCATAAGCCGGTTGGTCTTCAAAGGGGAAACAGTTTGTTCCCTGTGAGGTAGGAACTGAATCTTTATGTGTGATCAGAGGAGTATCAAGCATCAACGAGTTAAATGATTTTATAACAATTATACACAAGAGGGACTAAGATTTGTTATCATATCGTTACGTTTGTCAGCATGCATAGTTGGTATTAGTTATGAACAGGAGCTGAATATGGCAGATATAACAGGCGGTAGAAGGTATACTTGAGTCGGTACTGCAGTGTTGACCTTTGCCGAGTTCAATTCATAACGTAGGGCCTATGTGTGGATAGCAGGACCGCTTAATGCGTATCGTACAATCATAGTAACCTGTGTTATAAGAACTTCTCAACACACTGAGGTTAAGTATTTTGACACCAGTGTTTTATGCACAAAATATTTTGTGCTCAGAAATTGTTTACTCAACAGATTTACTTTTTAATTAAAAATGATGCCGATAGCCACAGCAATTTCCCGAATGGAATTCGAACGAGTTTTACGCTAGTTAATAATTTGTTCCGGTCTATTTGAAGAACCCCAATGTTAGACAGTCGAATGTGTGTAGAATGTTTTCTGAACCACTGGGAAACAGAAGGTTGTAGTTTTCTGGGCTGTGACGCCGTGTAGGGTGCTAGCAACATACCAAGGTTTTGGAAGAACTTGCTACCTACTTCTTTAGGGTAGCACGAAATAACACACAGCAGAGCCGACGTTTTCTTTTTGGTAAATTTCTACCAGACCACGCAGCTTCATATTCCAGAAGAATTATCTCGTGTTGAACGGCATGAAAACCTCAAATATCAGTCGGTAGGCCTAGGACTACTCTTGATAGCCCCTAGGAAGCTCACTTCGGAACGAGGTTATGTGAGCTAATAACAAAAATGAGATTGCTCAATCAAACCATTTTCGAGGCTTGAGGTTTTGACGGTGGTGTATTTGAAGACTATATTCTTCTGCGATATGACACCGCGTCACTAGGTAATCGGTACCTAACCTTTCGAAGGCACTGAAACGTCGCGAACCGATTATGCAGTGACGCGGTATCTTGTCCGAGAAGAATTGCGACCGAAACCATTTTCTTTTTTTTTTTACGTTGATTTTCCTGTGTTAACAAAACCGAAGGTGTCGGACCAGTGAGCAGTACCGCTGCTTCAGTTTCGGGGTGTCTGAGGTACAAATCTTGACCCGGAGATCGGCTACAGGTGTTTCACGTTTCTCCTCAGTACCTCCAGACAACCTCTGTGAATGTATTTCAAACTAGGCCGTGACCGTTTCTTCCATATCCTTTCCAATTCACTCATCATCCTGCCATCAGGCGCAGTACAGACTGAACTACTAAACAAAATAGAAACGCGAAGCCATTCCGATGACAGCAGCTTGCTATGGAATGCAGATTCCGTTTTTGACAGGTGATGCTAGCTTCACGCATGGGTAATAGCGGCAGTGGACGGAAGTGACTAGTTAGCTTCACGACCTGGCCGCTTTACTTCCGGGGAATGAGGACCTTGGTACCCATTGAATAGGAAACTGGGTAGAGCCCAGAGCCGGCCTGGCTACCGTAGAGAATGGAAAAGTCTCTGCTTCTACAGGCAATGAAACACCGATTACCTGGTCGTCTAACTCATAGCCTAGGCGCTGTATTTACAGGATTTGTTTGAAATTAAGGGAAGACACGACATAAGGCAGCACTGTGAAATCAAAGGTCAAGGTTTGAAATGAAAGGACTGGATTAGGATTTTCCTAATAGCATCGTAGTATCATTTTGTTCCGACAAGGTTCTTCATGATACACAAGGCTGCTGGCGCGTTGCATCACCTGTAGCTTGTTCTTCTAGCTTGTCATTGAAAGGTAAAGTAACGTAGCCCCTGTGCGCGCCATTAAGACGTACGGGGCAGTGGAGTTACAGATCCACTCATGGTGGATGTGAGTCTTCAGCTTCACACCACGGCCGCTTTATTCCCGTCCCCATCAGATAGGAAGTTTGATGGGTTCCCATAGCCTGTCTGGACAGTTTTGGGGAAGAGAAAATCTCATCCCTGCCGTCAGTCGAACTACAATTCCTTGGTTTTCCAGCCCATTGCCTTGTCAGTATACGCCCACGTTATTCCGAACGGATTTGTCCCAACCAGAAATAAGAATCATGATAGAGTTTTGTGTACAGGATGAGGATAATTCAGCACAGAGACTAGGGCATGAGCTGGGCGACCGAGGATCCAGAATTACATTCGGGGACGGAGTTTTTTTACTCCAACACACGTCTTAATATTGTGGTTCTTAAATAAGCACAGGTATAACTTTACCTCTTTTTGCCTTTACCCTCTGTGCCTAGGTCTTCCTATAGCTCTCTTACATTCAGCCTTCTTACTGAACCGGAAATAAGTACAAGGAATAGTCATGTTTTTACTTGATCGGTTTGTTTTCACATCAGAAGTTTTTCCTACAAGTAGAACAAATAACGGAACTCTTTACAGCACTGTGGTATCTGTTTTCGTACCAACTGCTTGAACATTAAGTAACTCTATTTTGTCCGTAAAATGTATTTTTATTGCATATGATGCTTACAATAAACAGCCATTATTTCCCTAAATAGCATTGTGTTTACTGTGACGTAGAAAATGAATTTTTAAGTATTACTTAGATGAATATTAGACTCCAAACAGAGAAGTTACATTGCCGAGTTGATACCAATAAGTAGCTGGGGTGGAGGGGAGGCTTCATAAAGTAGGAGTTCAACACCATTTCATAAGTTACTGTTATAAAGAGGAACTTCATAAGCTTGACGTCACGGCGTACAGATTTTTACGAGGAAGACCTTCACAATAAAAACTAACGATTCGTGCCTGACGTGCTGAAAGCAGTCCTTCAGGTCGTAAAGTTGTTCATATTTCACATTTCGTGACTACGTCGTAACACAAAGAGACATCGGGTTGACATTTTGAGTCAAACGTAACATAAGGAAAGAATGGCCACGCCGCCGGTCTGGACGCTGTGGAGAAGAGGATAATACGTACCTTGCCTCCCTCTGGAATCAAACCCTGATTCACCTACTGTAGAGCCTAATAACCTAGTCGCTGTACTGACTGGAATATCCAGACTTTTACTACACTCTTTTAAGTAACCATATCTGTCTTTCGTTATCTTTTTAACTAAATTTTTCCTGGTGACAGCATTCACTGCTACAGTTCATGATCTGTGTGAGTTATGTAAGTATTGACATGTCTGCCATCTGTCGGCAGTGAAGCTGCAATTGTCAAAGGGTCGAGCGACTTGTTAATGGGCGGTCTGTGAAGGCCATGACCGTGAAATATGCAGGCTGTTTGACCATGCACTAATGCATTATGAACGTCAGTGTAAATACAAGGCAATATAAATTCGACGTAGCAGAAATTATGTTTTCAGTTTGTTGTTGATTAAACTTTAAATTGGCATTGTGGTAACACTGTTGTAAAATTGAAGATTGGTGCATTTTTAGTAGATTTTACACTGATGATGGAGGCAGCAAGTCCCTCTGAAATGTCGATATTCTTCTAACCAACTACACGGCCTTACATCCCAAAAGACAGCAATTTTAATTTAATACCGCCTTAAGAATCTTAAATCTGACGCGTGACTTCGCCATTTCTAACCGTAACTGTTAAAAGAGTAAAGATTAAATGGTAAAGGTAAAGTCGTCCCTATACTTCGTTAAGCCGCGCGCCTTGAAGGAATATATGGTAGTGGAGGTAGAGCGCCAAATATTCTTAATCTCTTAAGAGAGGTGAGTGATCAGCTTCACGTTCCGACAGCTTTACCCCTAGTTAAGAACACCCTCACTCATTGAATAGGAAGGTGGATGGGGGCCTCAGCGCTGGTCTGGGTGCTTTGGAGAAAGTCGCCTACCGTTGGAGAAAGAGTAGTCTGTAAGGTTTTGCACTGCTCAGTCCCGCTCGAGGCATGTGCGAGGTATGTGGCCCCGTACTGATGTAGTTCTTTGCTTTCCAGCACTGATACAGGCCTGCTGTGGTTCCTGGCATTTGTGTACCCAGTTCTAAATATCTGAGAATGAACTAGCCCTGTACATTTAATTATGTCAAAGGGATAAATCCTTAAGAACAAGAATTTGTAATTTAGTTTATGCATTGATAATTTTATTAGTTGAGTTTCAACTGTTGATATATGGGTAGTAATGACAAGTAGTCTTGTAGGTGCATACGGACGTTTCGGAGGAACATGCAGCCTCAGTTTCAAGGTTAATAATTATGTTCAGCTTGAACACTGACGTGACTCTGATTTTCAATATATATATATATACATTTTTTAGGAATCCGTCACATTTGGACAAATTCTTGTTTTCTTCTACTCCTAATACCTCCTTATGTTCGGCTATTTATTACATACGAACCTTTGAATAGTGTGTGTTAACGTGCAATCCGTCCCCAAACTTTGGGGGGGGGGGGGGTCATCTTCAAATTCTTTCCCTTACCCTCCTAAATTCAATGCCCTGCTTCCAGCTTTTTCTGTCTGTAAGACTATGGCACGGCTCAGGCGGTTAGTCTCAGGCCTCTTACTGCTGGGGCCCGGGTTCAATCCGAAGCCAGTCCATGCGGCATTTGTAGCACGAAATATACAATATTTCGTAGACAGTTCGTAGGTATTTATAATCGAACTAGCTCCTTATCTACAGCTTCACTAATCGATTCAGAATTTCCAGCCAACTGGAATAATTCCTTGTTAATTTCGCAGTAATATCGAAGTGATTAATGAAATTACATACACTAACCACAGACGATCATATAGTCTTATATAAATTATACTTAATGCCTCTATTAACTCAAAATTTCAGTTAGCAAGCAAAACAGTTATGCAACTTATACATACCAGTGTTTTAAAAGGAATTATATTCCAACTAATTTGAAATCTCTTCACACATTACATAAAATGCTGCATTGAAACAGTAGAATGTTAGTTTGCTTATGGCCTTCTTTAGACGTACAGTTTGGCTCTACAGATCGTAATGAAGGTAAGTCGTTGCGCAGTTTCTCAGTTTTTGTAAGTTTTGCCTTAAAACATTTTACTAGATCAGACAGAATTAAAAAATTGTGAAGCAATAAGTATTAAATATTATGAGTGTGTGTTTGTATTCTTGCCTTCGTTACCCGGCATGCAAATCGCATCTTCTCCGCGCCGCGTTATTTTTCCATCTGTAGCCTGTTGGCTCTACCATATTTCTCCAAATTATCTCACAAAAGACACGATTTTCGGACAAAAGTTTTTGAAAATAAAATCTGGGATAGGTTTTCTCTACAACTGTTGTCTGAAACATTTCACATTGTAAGAAGAATTCAGTTATCATATATGTACATAGGTCTTCAAGTAAAGTACCCCTCATTCTTGTTAGATTTTCATAAAACTTGAATTTTCTCGACAGATTTTCGAAAAATCCTCAAATATCAAATTTATGAAAATCCGCCCAGTGGCTGTACGTTGGAAGGGAAACGTGAAGGTGTGTGCACATCACTTGTGCTTGGGGTTGTGCTTGTGCTCCGACTTGTGCGTCTGTGTAAATGTGGGCAGTGTCACGAACGCGATCCCAAGCGACACGATCCACCGGAGCCCTGGGCTTGAGTGGATCAGCACAGCAACAGTACTGCAAAGAGAGGCTAGCCAACGATCGGTTTGTACACAGCCAGCAATAATCAGTCCCAAGATCACGAGCACAAGTAGTCTGGACGCACCTTAAAATTTGGAAGGAGATGAGGAGGCAGTCGATCTACGGGACTCCATTCCGTGATCTCGGAATAAGGAGAGAGAAGTGTGTGCGCTGAAGTGGCATACAACGAGCGAGCTAAAGAATCATGTCTTGATTGCATAGGATGTGGTTAATGCTGTTAAGAGCAATAACGGGCTTGTCCAGAACCGGTCCAACTGTGTGTATAGCAACAGTCTTAACGATATGACTGTTCGAATCCGTCTTATTATTGCAATCATTTTGAAGTTACATGTGCCCCGGCTGGTATTTGCACCGAAGTCACAAGAATTCACGCATTTATATGTTTATTGTCTGACGAATGTACACTTTTATTCACTATTAATTGTGAAACGTAGTCCTACATGTTTCGAACCTTATCCTAGTTCATCCTCAGGGACTTCAGTGTTTTAAATTACACATATTTTTACATCAGTGGTACAATTGGTTAGAATAGTAAAAACTGAATAACATGAAGTTTACAATCAAGTTATACACTGGTTAAGATAATAAAAATTGAATAAATGTAGCAGCTGTTTGTTTCGGTGTTACAAACCAAGTCTTACACAGGTTAAAATGTTAAAAGCTGTTATTTTGTAAGACATCTAGTTTTTTTGATAAGATTTGTGTACTGTTTTTCACTATAGTATTGAAGTGTTTCATGAATATTAGATTGTATATATTGCCAATTCTTTTGCCATTTGTCTGCACAGATCAGGTGGAGTTGGTATAATTGTTTATTCAGTTTTTGTTTTTTAACGTATAAATATTTCAATTCTTGATTTCGTCGGGCAATAAACATAGAA
The DNA here is from genome assembly GCA_021186555.1 of Reticulitermes speratus. Taxonomy (NCBI): domain Eukaryota; kingdom Metazoa; phylum Arthropoda; class Insecta; order Blattodea; family Rhinotermitidae; genus Reticulitermes; species Reticulitermes speratus. The sequence continues at coordinate 28,213,698 of JAJKFL010000003.1, read as the reverse complement.
AAGAAAATATACGGAATGAATAATATTAAGTTCACGCATTTATATTGCTGCTTAATATGAGTACGATAGAGATGCTCACGCTTGTGAGATTTGAGGTTCTCATGGCGGTAACTGTCGTCTGGGTTGTGACGCCGTGTATTGTGTTAGATATTTCCGTCCATAACGTTGCTACGTATAGGCTGTAGCACACTGCATAGCGTCATATCCCACAAGACAGTAACATGCAAGCTGTTCTCGTCTCTTTTCAGGCGCTTTGGCAACATTGCGAAAAAGGACTGTTGGCTTCGTCATGTCTGTCCGTCCGTCCGTCCGTCTTGCCTGTTTGTCCGCATGCAACAACTCGGCTCCCACGGGACGGATTTTCGTGAAATTTGATATATGATTATTTTTCGAAAACCTGTCGAGAAAATTCAAGTTTGTTTATAATTTAAAAAGCATAACGGGTGCTTTACACGAAGACCTATGCACATGTACATCTCTTTGAATTCTTCTTAAATGAGAAATGTTTCAGACAAATGTTCTAGAGAAAACCAATTCCACATTTTATCTTCATTAACTTCTTTCCGAAACTCGTGACGTATAACTATAACGTATAACTAATGTGGAAAAATATGGTACAGCCAGACAGGCCACAGAAGACAATAAGTGTATGACGGCGGAGAAAAAATGCAAGGCTACAGACACTCACTCGAAATATATAATACTTACCGCTTTTCCACGGCAACAATGGTTACTCGAACGCACCTCAATGTTACGTTTATACGTACATTGCCTGTCTTGTAAACGTAAAGTTCACCCTAGAACAGGCCATGAAGTCCCAGAGGGAAGTAGCGGTGTATCTATACTCTTTCGTTAACCTCGGCGCTAGATGGGGGTTGGTGGTTAAAGCTACGCCACGGCCGCTTTACCCCCGGGAAACAGACCCGTTACCCATTGTACAGGAAGCTGCGTGGGCCCCAGGGTCGGGTGCTTGTTGCCTACACGCTTTCAGTAAGGTTACTGAAATGTTTAGTTGATTTGCCCTGACTCGAGATTTGAAAAAAAGTACCTTCCGAAATTAAGGTCGTTGGTTCGAATCCTGATGGGGTCAGTGGGATTTTTCATTGACTTAATCCTTTCGGCCGCACTATAGCCCTGGGGTCGACTCAGCCTCTGACAGAAGTGAGCACCAGGGATATCTCCTGGGGGTTAAAAGCGGCCGGTGCTTAGGGTTGACAATCTGATGAACTTCATGTGCCGATTGTCTAGAAATTCTGTGAGTCTCAACCTCCTGGAGCCATAAGGGCCTGTTCAGGCCTTTAATGGGGTAGCTACCTTCCGAACTGAAGTGTAGAGCGTTGCCAGTGCTTTAGTGTGGTCGGTCTGAAACCGAAGAATGTGATGCAACAAACTGCAGTAATTTTTCGATTCATTATTGGTCTGGAAGTACAGAGAAAACTGTGTAGAAGGAGATGGTAGCTGTCGTTAAAGCTCCAGAATGGTGGCTTTGATTCTGAATCCTTAAGTTGCTGTGTTCAGTCATGGCAGACCGTCACCACAGCCCTAGATTAATTCTTAGCTCCCGATGAGATAGCAAGTTGTCAGGCGACCTTGATGCACACTTCCTCGTCTGAAGCCACAAGCATGCCAGAACGACTACAGATCCTTTGGAACGAACAAGCTGAATCAGTATCCGCACTCACACATAAACTGTTAGGTTGCACAACGTGGCATGCATCGAAATATAAGCGATACATTTACAAAGGCACATAATCTATTCTGGTCTTGCATTCAATTGAAAGCAAAATGAACTGAGGTTTGGAATTAATATTACGTGAACTACCGTATGACCGGAATGACTTTGTGCGTGATTTGTCAACGAGTGTATTTCCAGGGTACGAAAGGAGTGGGGAAGAAGAATGGATAAAATGGATAAAATAAAGGCAGAAAGGAAAAAGGAAAACAAACACGAAAGATAGAAGGAAGAAGGGAAAAATAATGGTACAAAAAGACGAAGAGAGAGGAACAGACGAAGACAGAATGAATGAATGATTGAATGAAACAGGAAAAAAGTAGAAGATAAGGCAGCTGGTTCCCCCGAAACTCTGATACTATTTTACCAAAATACACAGCGCCAAATCCCAAAAGACTGCAGTCTTCATTCCGCCATCAGCACTTAATTTCTTACTTATAGAAGGAATGAATGAAATAAAGCAGGATGAAACACAGGAAATAAGAGAGAGTAACATTACAGGAAACCAGTGAACTTCACTACTTAATCACTTTTTGTCATTCTCGTATTACTCAGGACACAAAGCTGATGAACGACATGGCATAGACAAAGTAATCACGAATATGATTTCTAGCTTAGCGGACTTGCACATGGCTGCAAATAAATCATAACAAAAACCGGAAGAGCGAAGAGACACGTATTGAGCAGCAGTAGACTTGCTAATATATTGGCTGTCACGCTGAATATTTAAATATGTGTAGAACCTCTTTACTGAAGTCGCGAATATTAACAAAATACACGAATGAATCATTTGAAAACATTTTATTTATACAGTCCTTCTGGACACATAAAATATGCAATACCTTCACAGTTGAGAAGGTTGTCATTGAACTCTAAAGATGTACCTATGCCTCGTAAATCACCTGAATGAGCCTAAGCTTCTTCTTCCACAGAGGGGGTCAAAATAAAGAACATTTCCTTACCGACTCAGTGTAAACAAGAAGAGTGTATTCACACAACCTCAAGGTGTGTCACAATCCCATTATAACAACATTATGTAATATATGACTTTCTCACAGTGATGAATATGAAGATTTCTGTCGTCGGGGAAGTGTCGCTGTGTAGCTTGGCAGATACGTATCATAGCTTCGGAAGAACATGTTACCTCCATCTTTAGGGTAGAAGGGTGCAGCGCGGTCGTCCGAAAGTTGGCATCTCTCGGTAGTAGTCCACACATCCCAGAAGACGATAACCCCAACACCAGTACTGTACTGAATATCACACAAATACGACCGCCTAGCAACTTGTCTCAAACTGTAAAATTCTGATTCGTATTCGAAAGGTGACCGGTTCGAATTTTGGTCGGTATACCTACTATTCTTGCAACATTTCAAGTAGTTTCACTCAGTCTGTCCACGCAAGTGTCGGAGTACTACCACGAACTTTCCTTGCACATACTTCCCAGTTTATCATTCACTAACCTTCCTAACCTTCGACGCTATATTCGCAGAGTTCCTGACAGTATTGTTAAATAAATAATAAATAAATACATAAATGTGCTCCTGTCTTCAGGTAACTGATCGTTGTAATAAATGATCCAACAGATTTCAGTTTTAATAATCGGTCTTCAGTCTTACTTCGACACTCGTACCTTCCTAGTGACAATCAGTCCCTTTATCGCTCTGTTAATTTTATAACCAAAATTATAGGTTTGATGTCAAAAGGCTTCCTGCTTATGTGTCATAATATTCCTGCTGTGTTGGTGGTATTTGAGTTGCCGCGTTGATTTGATGAGGCATGAGAAGTATGGACTGCCATCTGGTGGGAATGCTGCGATTAGTAGATGAAGGGGCTTATTCTGCGTGTCTCCTTTTCCTTTACGTCATCTTCACAGCCAATGGAGGGCAGTGACCCACCAAATTTACTCGTACTACATGCTGTTTAAAATGCATACACACCTTCTTATTCAGACTGGCGTTTAGCGTGTATTACATCAACAGACTTGTAACGTTTTGGCATAAACGATTTATTGTGTACGTGCCTTGTTTAAGTGTTAACATAAGCTGATTAGACCTATCTACTAAAGCCATGAAGGAACATGAATAAAGCTTCGTACTTGTATGCAGGAGGTGACCGGTTTGAACTTCAGCCGGGATACTAGCTGATGTTTTCCGTTGTCTTCCTCACAGTCCCTCCTGGCAACTGTCTCAAAATGGGCCACGGTCGCTTCTTTCAGAATCGTTCACTGATCTCCCTAATATTCGATGCTGTATAACGTGAGATACTGACAACGCCATTAAATAAGCCACACATAAATAACAAATATGGCGGTATAGATCCATACCGTGGTGGTCTGAGTTACGACTCCTTGTAGTGCGGTCGGTGGATGGGTACCAACGTTTCGGAGGAACATCCCTTTTCCACACCGAAGATGGAGGCTTAATATTTCTCCGACACGTTGGTACACACCTGCGAAACAACAACACGACATCGTAACCCAGAAAGCAATATGGATATCAGTTGCTGAGGACAGAGACCAGTGATGGGCTTTAATGAAGCACGTGATGGACCTTCGTATTTTATGAAACGCGGGAATTCTTGACTAATTGACCAGCTGATAGCTTCTTGAGAAGGGCTCTGTATCATGGTGTTAGGTTAATTAAGTTACATTACGTTACGTTACTTTATTATTTAGTCGTGTTTCGAAACGGGTTTTATTAAAATCCTTTCAGAATTTCAGTAGCCGTGGTGCATAACCCTACTTTTCTTCTGTTCCTCTTGAGCAAGATCATCGCAGACTCCTTAACGCTTTAAAGACCGGTGATTACTACAGTATGTACCACCAGCTTTAATATTCAGAAACTCTGCACTTTGCACACGGTGTATTTATGCCTTTAGTAAGATACAATAGACAACGACTATTTTCCTAAACACCATCCACTGTTTTGCCTTTGTAGTGGAGAAGTAGACCTACTTTGGTTGGAACTGAATTTGAATCATTATTTACATGAAACTTAGGCTTAAAAATGTAACAAAGCTGTGCACCAGATAGCGATAACAGGACGCATACAGACGAGTTTATGTAGTTCCGTGTTTATGCCACGACACAGTGTGGCATAACAAGCCCCTCTTACCAGATAGTAAATGAACATGAATTATTGTAACGCCTGAGATAAGCAGAGTAACCTCATTTGTTTTAACAACACTTACAGCAAAATTTCGATAACGCCATCCAGTTTGCTAGCATATTTCCTTCCATAATACGACTGTCTAAACTTGCCACTAAATTATGTGGTCCACATTAAGTTTCAGCGCTTTTCCACAGATTACTTTCTCTTGAGTTTTGCCTATAAACAATTTGGAATATTTTTTTCTTGGCCTTCCTATTTTAAATCTATTGATTTAGCGCCTAGAAGTTTTGAATATTTTAAAACACATAAAACAACGATATTACTATTGTCATCCTTCCTATTTATGAGGTCTTAGGTTTAATTATGGGCCATGACATCGACTACCGTCAGAGGTTGTTCGTGGGTTTTCTCACTTATACTAAGCAAATGGTGATTATAATGGCTTCCTTCGCCATCCTTTCCATTTTATTACTCACTGATGCTATCACTGAACACTGTATAGGCTGAAGTTGAAGGAATTTCGGAGTCGAACTAGCGTAGCTGCTATAGCGACCCACTGCGGGCTGGACGGTCCGGGGCCCGAACCCCGTTGGGGTCAACAGGTTCCTCTTCTACACATCCATCTCGACCGGCCTTGGGGCCCACCCAGCCTCTTTTACCATGGGTACCAGTGCTCTTTCCCGGGGGTGAAGCGGCCGGAGCGTGGCGTTGATCACTCACCTCCATCTAGCGCCGAGGTTTAGAATGAGTAGAGCTATACGTACATCCACTCCCCCTGTGTGTCTCGTATGGCACTGTATGTGGTGACTTTTGACCCTGAAGAAATTTCACATAACAAATATTCAAAAATTGAATACTTGGCTCACAGAAGACCAATCGGTTAATGCCATATAAGGAAATGGTCACTGCTTATTGTGAGAATCATGTGAAGTCGACAGATATGTTTAAAATGGTCCTTCAAGGGCTGTAACATGTAACGGGAAGTCAGTGAAGAGATTATATTTGGAAACGTTTGCTAGAGATTGAAACTGTCGAATTTTGCCGTTGCATGTTTAATTTTTGTTACAATATTAGGCCCTGCTTATTAAAGCGCGTAGTTTAACATACTTTTATTATTTATTCTGGAGTTCTTCACACATAACTTATTGTATTATGTATGATAAAATATCTTGTTCATGGACAGACAGGCTCGAGAGCTACATTTAAACATCTCTAAATTACATTGTCTATATAGTATGTTCTTTGCAGTGTGTCTGGCTGTTATTTTGTGTAAGGGGGGGACTGAAATGTCGGAATTGCGGTATATTTGAGGGGCGTGGGGGAATAAGTTGCGGTACATTTGTTATATGGCGGTGGGCGTGTTAACGTCTGCATACCTGATGCTCCCACTGCATCGTGCGTCATAAACTGTTTACTGACATTCGTATATCCGAAGGAACACAGTAGGAATGGCGCAATGTATGATGCTCGGCGCTGCAAACTTACCTTGAAAGTTACTCATATTTGTCATATGAAAGTTGTTCCTTGGATAAAAGAATAAATAAATAAAGTAAAATTGGAATCAGAAAAACACAAGGTAAGTAAACAAAGAAATGGAAATATTACATAAGAATTTTTTTGTATATTATTTGAATTAAATCTTGAATCTTGGTTATTTTTTATTATACGAGAAAAGCTTTTGCCTTGACAGCGTCGGTAGGGTTCCTTAACTTGGGGTTATCCTTTCGGAGAAAATATGTCCGCTCAGCAACATAAGTCTCTGTCACTGCTTGTATAGCGTTCAACTGCTCGCCGTTTGCTAGGTGGTCAGTTCGTAACAAGCCTAATGTCAAATTATGCACAGATGTACCCAGATAGAACATAACAAAATAATAGTATTAAGGTGCATGCACAAGACACAACTGTACTTCAACCCAGTACCTCTGTTCCGGTTCATACATGTCAAATGGTCTGACTTCTCCCTGCGCCACTAGTCTCAATGTCAAAGCTGTTCTTGTGAGTTGACAACAGCATTAGCTTCGTCATGTTCTTCTGTTCGTCCGTCTGTCCGAATGCAACAACTAGGCTCCTATTGAAAGGATTTTTGTGAAATGTTGTATTGGGGATTGACAGATGCTCACTCACTTTACTTGAAGTCGTACATAAATTTATGGCAATATATCTCTGAATTCGTGGACTGAGAAAAGTTTCTGCTAAACGTTTTAGAGAAAATTAAAATACACATTTATTTTCAAATGTACGAATTTTTCTCCCCGAAAATCCTGCCGTATACGAGATATTTACAAGAAATAAGGAAGAGCCACGGAAGGCCATAGGTCTAACATAGTATGGCTCATGATAGATGCGATTTTCTTGCCGGATAACTAGGAACAATATACATACAAACACAATATTTAATACTTGTTCCTTTACACTTGATTATTTCCGCCTCAACTGTAAAAATAAGTTTTATTGCCAGACTTACGAAAAGTAGAAATTACGCAACCACCGATGTGTCTTTATGATCTGTCCAGCCTCATTGTACACATAAAGAAGGTCGTGAGCGAATGCAAGTCTTTTTTTTTCAGTTCATTGTTCAGAAGTAAATGTGTGGGGAGTGTGAACTTATGGGACACACGGTATGATACTTTTATGTCTAATGCTTGACGAACCGGTCTGTGTGTCTTTAGAAAACAGTCCACAACAACAGGCAATTCGCAATGAGGGTTGTGTGTGGGCTGTGGGTAACAGTACTTCTTTGATGTCAGTGGCGGAATTAAGAACACAAGACCTGTATTCATGTTGGAGTGATACCGTAAATAGAGTTCAGTATGCTAGATAAACACCCCTGACTTCGAGGTCTGATTTTCTCACGTTGGTCAATATCAAGATTACGGTCGCAGGAATGTAGCGTCTTGTAGTAAGGTGGATAGGTACCACATTTCGTAGGAACCTGCTGCCTCCATCTTGAGGGTCTACTCTGAAGGTGTTTAACGTTGCCGTGTGTGCCCGTAGTTACTCTATAAAGAAATTCAAAACATTCGAGTGAACAAGAATCTTGAACTTGACTTTTTCTATTGTTGCTGCATTTAACAATACAATATATTATTAAGAGCATTCAGTATAGGGCCCGTGATACGTGGGTCCCTGCCACCACGACGTGGCACATCCTCAGGCTGCGGATGGAGATGTCCTCCAGTTATGGTGGATAGCTGCGAATACATTCAGTAATCAGTCATGGGCAGCCCACAAGTGGTGGTGCTGCAGCTTGGGTGTTGCGTAAGGTGCTAACAGCTCCTCGGACATGGACAGAAGCTGTTGGGGAGGGTGTGGACTAGATTAATCTGGCTCGGTTTAGGTCATCCTGCCCATAGCCAAGTCACTATACCGAGTACACTATCCGGGCTCATCCATGCAGTTCAGACTGAGTAGAACCGCGAGAATCGCATTCAGGCAGAGCACAGCATCTTCCGAATCTGAATAGTGCACAGCCCTTTCCTATCAGATCCTTCCAAAATCATCACTATTACATTCAGTGTCCGAAGGCCGATCTTAGATTCCGAGAAAGGGCAGGATTTTTCTCGTCGCCATTACGTCCTGACCTATTATACTTTTTATGTATGTTTTATTGAACGACACTGCCAGTATCTTAGACTGTATATCGTCGAATGGTACGAGTAGTAACATTAGTGAATAATGAACTATAAAAAGCATGGAAGTAGCCATGGCCTAATTTGAGGCCTATCCTATCACATGTACGACTTACGACGCCGCCGAATAATTCTGTCAAAATATCCGATCTTCAGGAAAAGATTTGAACCGTGACCTACCGAATACGAGATAGAGATTTGAACTGTGACCTCCCGAGTATGAGACAGAAATTGAAAGCATGATCTCCTGAGTACGAGATAAATTTGAACCGTGAATTCCCGAAACGAAATAGATTTGAACCGTGACCTCGCGAGTACAAGAGAGAGATTTGAACTGTGGCCTCCCGAGTACGAGACAGAGGTGCCACCCACTTGCTGCCACGTTCAGTGTGATTTTATTTAATTCCGTAATGGGTATATGGGTTTTCCACGAGGATTGAAGCTGTAATTGATGACAAGATGGAAGTGGGAAGGCCCAGGTTTAGATGGTTGGAAGTGGAGGGAATGATTTGCGAGAGCTGAAAGTGAAGAGATGGAAGAAGAAGGCAAAAGATAGAGAGGAATGGACATCGGTTTAAAGGGAAACCGAGCTTCTTACAGGTTTCTATCGGAGTTTAACGTCTTCCTATAGTTCTCCTGCTACGAGGAACAGGGAAAATTGTTCGTCTTTTGTGTAGAAAAATAAGTAGCTACTCTTCAGATGTGATTCAATTTTGTAGCTGCTAATTTCACACGGTCAGTAATTCCTGACACTACTGTGACTTGTATTAGCACCTGACCATGATAATAATAACTTATTACGACATATTCAGGCTGTGTTTTTCTTCTCAGCTTCTCATCTCCTATATGCCAGTAAAATGCATGTCATTCACTTACCTGGAAATACAAGTTAACCGCATTTAGACCTGCTATGACGACGATGCAGAAAACTAACCCTTGGAGCAGAGTCCTTCTTGAGAATCCAATAGTCGACGGTCTTAGAATTTGAAGGTGATTCATTGTTGATGTGATGTTAATTCGGTTTTCGGGTGTTTGCACCTTGTTGAAGTGGGCTGTTTTGCTGACGTTTCAGATGGAACATGATCCTTCCATCTTCAGGGTCCATCTTCGCACCTTCCAAATTTCAAACTTAAACGTGAAGCCAGCATGTTGTTATGAAACGTCGATAATACAGCCCACTTCCACGATTTCAATACTCGGAAAATAGAATCCGCTTTAAACCAGTAGTCCCCCAGGTTGTCAGGAACATACCTGTCTTTCGTGGAACGCGAAGGTTCATTACCTTATTCAGAAAATCCGGCAATGGCGTCTATCTTGAGCCAGTTGAATCCAGTTTACATTCTGCTACCCTGTTTCTTTAAGATCAGTTTAAATATTATCTTGCGATCTACGCCTTCGTCTTTCAGGTGGTCCCTTCCCTTCATCTTGCTTAACCCTCACATTTACTATGCGGATGTAAAGTCAGAGAACGATTGTTACATGGAGTCCGTAGAAATGTAGCAGTCTCCTGTTTTTTAGTCTTCATTTCGGAGCTGCTGATAACCTCGCCTCGCCTTTAAAACACGAAATACAATAGAACATCGCCTATGTGGCCACGGAATTGAAATTATTGAACCTAGAACCTGTGATAACGCTTTCAGATCGCAGTCACTACGAAAACTCCTGTTCCTTTTTTATGTTGTGATGATTTCCTGAACAGTAGAGGAATGGCGGTGACAGTCGGTACAGGGACTGGTGAATCGGAGTTCTGTTCTCTGTAGGGACAAAAAATTTTACTTTTGTTCTCAGCGTCATTATTTACGGTTCTTTCTGTACTCCTGTTTCTTTCTGCACGGAGGTAAAGCGATTGGGGTGTGACCTGGCCACTCAACTCCATCTAGCGCCGAAATCAGGAAAGCTTGGAGCCATACCTCCACTCTGCCTTGCTTGTTTATGAAGTGGTGCTTAATTAAGCGCCTGTTCTTCGTCTACTGTCGTCTTCATTTCCTCGTTTTTTTACGGATTTTTTATGGTCTCCGTTTATTCCTGCTACTACTGTATATTCTCCTTCCTTTATCGTGTTTTTAATTTCATATTCTTTACCTCTTTGTATTGTCTTCCATTTCCTATCTTTCTTTTCACTATCCTCATTCTGTTTCTCTCCTTCCCTTTGAAAACGCAAATAACTCGTATGTTACCACCTTAGACTCGACATTTTTGGCACGTTTACAACAAAAAGTTAAAACAATACACCATTATCTTCTCATATCTCTCTGTATGCCTGTCTGTCCTTGTGTAACAACTCGAATTGCTGAAAGGTATTTCATGAAATTTTATTCTGAGGCAGGGGCTTACCACCCATTCGAGTTTGGTCAAGATCAGACAGGAGTAAATACCACGTTCTAAGAATACCTACCTGCGTTTCAGCGCTGAAATTTTCTCAGAAGGCAAAATGTTCCGAATATATGTTGTAGAGAAAACTGAAGTACGTAACTTACATGCAGTAGTATACTTTTCGCCCTACGTTCTTCCTCTTTTAGAGATAGCTAATGGAACGGGAGCGAGCCGCCGCCCCAGAATTAAGCTGTGCAAATGTGCAGTTAAGTCGACCTCGGTGGACTAGTGGTTAGCGTACTCGCCACTGGACCCAAGGTTCGCGGGTTCGATCCCGACCGAGGTCGATGGATTTTTAAGGGTGATAAAAATTCGGAGCACCACTTCCTTCGGAGGGGAAGTAAAGCCGTCGGTCCCATGTCGTAGATTTACGGCATGTAAAAGAACCTTACGGGCATGAATAGAAATGTTTCGTAAGCTAAATTCAAAGCCTCCATTTCTCACCCAAATCTCCTGACTGCCTGCCAGATGGCTCTGGCGGACACATCAGGATCGATAGAACAGTAGCGCGGCCAGTTGGCCAGTCACCAACTGCCACGAATGCGCACGACTTAGTAACCTCGGAAAGAGGAGGCAAGAGGAGGCCCGAGCCCATATAGGGCTGTTGAGCCATGGTTATTATTATTATTATTATTATTGTTATAAATGTGCAGTTAACGACTTGTTTACTTGCAGTGAAAATCCCAAGTAATTGCCGTGCATCTGCTTGTATAATGTTTAATTCCATTTTTTTTTTTGTAAGAGTAACGGGAGTCGTGAGGCATAATAACCGGTTTCAGGATTCGGTCTTTGAATTTCGACGTACAAGTGAGACTTTTATTTGTCGAAAATGAATAGATACTCTCTTTATGTGAAGGAGTTTAAATGGACCTTACCGGATATACAGGTATATTACTGCATCTTTTCTAATTATAATGTAATGATAATTTTACACGATTTCAGGCTTTGAATTACAGTTGTGCCATTATCATAGCAGAAATACAAGATTTCGAAGCGGGAGGGCTTCAAAATAGTATGTTGACTCATAAAGGCATATGATCATAGATTGTTTCGTAGATGTATCTATCTACAAGATAACAGCAGTTGCTGTAAATTCCGTACGGGGCATATTGCAGATACAAAACACTGACACCCATCCATCGTGCAGACGCATCTTGAGGGCTGCCACCCTCAAAAGTCATACCTACGTTTATCTGATAATATACTGTGTCCATTACATTCCAATGTTAAGCGGGCTCCTTGTCAACACAGAATGGTCCATTCTGAGTTTATGGTTAAATGAGACGGCGTTGAGTCGATGTTATTTCTGTATTTAGTTATACCTACACTCAGCATACGTCTTCGTGACATGGGGTTTAAATACAAGGACACATTTACCTTTAACGTGGAGTAAGTAATTACAGTTATGTCTCATTATATTCCCAATTGTTTCTGTTGTTTGTAGAAACCTCAAAGCCGTTATGCGAGGTGAAACGTTGTGTTGGCAGTTTAAGTTGTTACGAAGCTAAAACAATGTGATGACTTTGGCTGTTGTTATTTTACACAATTTTGCAGACAATGCGTCACTGCTAATATGCAAATTTAGATGCGCCTGCAAATTTCTTTGGCGATTCTAGATTCTGTTGTTTGGTAATTTGCTTTCGTATCACAGTGTTGTAATTCTAATTTGTTGCGCTGAATGTGTCCATTCGTAGAAAGGGACATGTATGTCCTGAGCATTGTGGTATGTGTGTTAACTCCGGCGCCTAAGTGGATGCCTTTGAGCGAAGATAACATGATATGAAGGGGGAAAGTGCTTCTAAACTTAAATTACTCCCTTCCTGGATGTGGCTACGTGTAGTTTGATTGATAGGTATGTATTAACTTTTCGAAGGAACCTGCTCTCTCAGTCTTCAAATTAGAAGAGAGGGTGTGATTGTAACAAGTTGTTTTTAAATACATTTGGCACTGCGTACCAAATTACATGTGGTCACATCTCAGAAGACTGCAGTGGTCATAGCCAGCGCCGAGAACTTCATGTCTGACATTTTTCAATGATTCAGTATCTATCATGCTTTTTTTTTTTTTTTGCACGACGTGATGTCACGTTTATTCATCCTTACGTTTTAAGTGTAGAAGCTCTTGATGGATTTTAATTAAATCTGGCAACCACGTTATGGCACTGGATGCTATCACAAACTCGGTACTTTTTGTGGATTGGGATTTCTCACGGCTCCTTGAAGTCTGATACAGAGATAAGTAACCAATGTTTCAGAAAAACATACTGCTTCCATCTTCCGGACAGAGGAGTTAGTTTGAAAATGATCGTGAGTCAATTCGATCGATTTCACGTCCAATTCCTTAGAATAACATTATCCTTTCGTGTCTCGTCTCCCAAAACGCTTCTTTCCATTAAGTTCCGTACGTATCGTCCGATGTTTTAGAGCGGGGGTGCCCAGCCCGCCGACCAGATGTGGCCTGATAGTTCATGTTATGCGGGCCGCGGCTGCATTTGTAAATTATACATATACTATAAAAATTACACAAAAATTTAGAGGGTTAAGTATACCACTTATTGTGATTTTACACGTTCCACCCGCGAACCAGCTCTCAATATCATTTGTGGCCCTGTTAAAAAAATTGGACACCCCTGTTTTAGAGCGTCCCGTGAACGTTGAATCTCTTAGACGGAAAAATGGACCGATGCTTCGATAAAGTCGGGCAGTGGGAGATAACACGTATGAAATTATATGTGTATGCTTCGTATTTGCGCTTTATATCAAGTCTTTATTTTCAGGTACTGTAATTTGGATCTGGAGGTGAGGCATTTGCGTCTAAATGTGCAACCCATTAATGTAATAGAACCGTATGTTGTGTTGACTGAGTTAATACCTTTTATCAATCGAAGGTTATACCACAGAACGTAACAGTGTAGACATAGCTGACTATCATTAGTTTGCCTAAGCAAGACATTTTTATGTCATTCGTGTCCATGGAAACAAAATACAGTAGCATCACAAGACAGAAAAAGGCGGTGAAGTGGATGCTTGTCATTACTGTAGTGTCGAAATTTACCGAATAAAGATATTAGGAACGCGTATTCTGTCACTTGGTCTTTGCACTTTACAGACGGTTTTTAATGCGCAGTGTGCTGCATTTAGAGAACAAAATTAAAATAAGCACGAAGAAATTATAATGAACAGAACAGCGGTGCTTCCTTTCTGAAAGAAATGTACCTGTAGATTATTATTATTATTATTATTATTACTATTATTATTAATGTGTTTATTTATTTATCACCTTTATGCAATGTGTTTACAATTAATGTACTTTGAACAAACCATGTCTCTAGGGTACATAATGTTGCAGCTGTTCTATGGTTACAGCATGTGGTCTATGTAATGTTATTTCCCATCGTAAGCGTTTTGTACTTTTACATTATTACTTTCCCAAGTGTTTGCGCAATGGAAAAAATAGAAATATATAAGACATTAATAAGCCCAGGGGCAACATACGGGGCAGAATCTTGGACATTGAATGAAGATATTGCTAAACGTTTGTCTGCTTTTGAAAGAAAAGTTCTAAGAAGAATGTTTGGGGGAATTTTGTCAGAATAAGTCGGTTGAAGTGGATTGGTCATGTTAATAGAATGGATATTAAACGAAAAGTAAGTCAAGGATTTAATAATAATCCCCAGGGAAGTCGACTAAGAGGTCGACCAAAAAACAGATGGTGGAACTCTGTACAGACAGATATTAATAGGTACAAAATTAAAACTGGAAAGAGGAGTAAAAAAACAGAGCTGACAGGGAAAAGTCCATTAAGAGACGAAGATCCGCATTGGACTGTAGTGCCATCTAAGAAGAAGGAGAAGAAGAAGAAGGAGACGTATGTGCACAATGCCCAGTATGGCTGTTTTCTGTAGTTCTGTAGTTGCTCAGATATTCATTGAATTATTTTGAGGTGGTTCCACTTTCCCCTATTATTACTGGTATCACTTTTGTTTTTACATTCCATATACACTGTTTCTATTGTAAGGTATTTATATTTGAAAATCTTTTCGGCTTCTTTCTCAGTCACATTTCTAGTTCCTGAAATTGCAGTGTCTATTAACAAACATGTTCCTTTTTCATTACCATGAATTGTGATGACCGGTTTATTGTTAGGGATGGTTCTGTCAGATTTCACTTGTTGATGCCATAATATGTGTAGCTTAATTTCATGACTTCCTTATACTGACTTTCGTATATGCTCATACCAGTATTTCCTTGCATATCTTAAAGTGCATTGGAGCACACTGTCATAATCTATTATTATTATTATTATTATTATTATTATTACTCTTAATTTGTCTTTCCAAAACTTGTTGGTTTCATGGCGTACATATTCATTGAAATAGTGATATAAAACCTTTCCCCTGATAGGCTGTAATTTATAAGATTGGATCAGTCCGTAGAAACTGTATCTGCAAATGGGGTTTGCCATATGTTTCCTTTGAATTTCAACTGGTATTTCAGTGGTAGGTATTACACTACATGTATATTGCTAGTAATGTATTGCGCCAGGCCACTGAACTGCTCAACATGAAGAACTGCAGCCGAGCTAAGAAGTAAGTTAACCTCTGCTGCGATTCAGGCGTCTTTCGATTGCACTGTGTGGATACACTGGTGTCTCATGTGCTGATTAGCATACTTAACGTCAAGAGTAAATAAGACAAAGTGTAAAGCGTGTTTACAGTCAAGACCGTTTCGTTAAATGAGTCATACCTGTCTTGAACATTTAAGAACAGTCTACGGAAGTGGTAAAATAAATGTTCATTACTGGGGCCAATTTTATTCTTGTCTGACAAGACTTTATGCCCTCTGAATAAATTTATTTCATAACACCGCCTTATTTCGTATGGAAATCAAACGTAAAGAGTAGTTTTGGTCGTGAAACCTGAACGAAGATGTCCACTTGGAAGACATGAGCGTAGATGGAAGGATAATATTAACAGAAACTGTGGGCCGGGATACTTGGTATAGCGACTCGCTACGAGCTGGACGTTCCCGGGATCGAATCCTGGTGGGGCCAGATTTCCCGCACCCATCCAGACCGGCCCCGGGGCCCACCCAGCCTCCTGTACAATGCGTACTGAATCTCTTTCCTGGGGGTAAAGAGGCCGGGGTGTGGCGTTGACCACCCACCCATATCTAGCGCCGAGGTTAAAGAAAGAGTATAACTACACCTCTCCTCTCCCCTCCCTTTGAGCTTTCGTGGCCTGTTCTAGGGTGAACTTTACCTTACAGAACGTGGATTAATTGGGCTCCGTAGGGGCCAATTATGGGCTTCTGTGAATACGGTAATAAATCTTAGGGTTTTATAAAATTCGGGGGTTTTCTACAGTAGCTGGGCGACTGGTAACTTCTAAAGAATTACTCTGTTTCATGGGTCGGTACTTTGATAACACTACGTAATTGAATGTGCACGCTGTGAAATTGAAAAGTTCTGGTACGTTAGCTAGACTGAATAAGCATAGCCTAATAATAATAGTCCAGAGGTACCTTTCTCGGGAGGGGGGGGGGATTAGCTGATCTGAGTTTTTTTTATTGTGTAGTCTGAAAGCAGCGTAAGCATGTGAAAGATTGAAAACTTCCTCCTTAAATTAGTTTAAGGACAGCTTGGCTGGAGTAAGAAGTGTCACTGTGTGATGCAGAGGTAAATTTCTTGAGGCAGTGGCCTACACAGTCATGTCAACTGGATCGTGCATTCATTGTCGTACATTGCTGCCATTTGGTGGTGCTGTGAAATGTTTATTTCGTTACCGTGGAAACGAACGTCACACCTACTGACAAAGAATGACATGCTTTGCTTAATTAGGCTATGTAACAAGGTAGGAACCGTACGTATAACGAAACACTGAAGCGCTTTCGGATGTTTTTAAATGAGTACTCCACGTACCGTAACATTTCTCTGTATTTTAGCAACAAATTTATAATAGATATTCAGCGTTGCAATTGATCATGATCGATCCTTGATGCTCAATGCTCAACTATTTCTTAAGCCTCAGCCCTACTTCATACAGAATTCAACCTGTCTCGTTTATATGACCTCTTTCTTCTGGCTCAACCCGTATTTCACAGAAAACATGGTCAGTCTTAAATATGAAGAACAATCATAGCGAGGGATCACAAATGTAGCTGGGTCTTCATGTTTAATTGTCTGTTATTTTTGTTCGATTCTAAACAAAATCTAAATACAATAACGTTTTCTAGAGCTAACAGCCGCGTCAGGTGGTTAAATGGCGAGTAAACTAACGTTTCGAGAACTGTCTCTGTCCTTGTCATCAGGGAACTGATGACAAGGATGGTGATGATCAGTTTCCTGATGACGAGGACAGAGATAATTCTTGAAACGTTGATTTACTCGCCATTTAACCACCTGACGCATCTGCTAGTCAGAGACAATTTTATTAAATCATTTGCCGTGAAAGCTTTAAATTAAAAATCTAAATATTTCGACAATCAGTTTTGCCTGAGGATGGGGACGGAGCTGGTCCCCGAAACGTTGTATTCAAACGAATTGACGCGGCTGTGCGCCCGAGAAAACTATATTGAATCATGTCGCCGCGAAAGTTTTGAAACTTATATTTCGACAAAATTTTGTACAAATCCCAAATATGAAATTTCATAAAAAACTGTGTCCTGTGGGAGTCGTGCTGATACGTGCGGACGGACAGATGGACATGACCAAGCTAATAGTTGCTTCTTGCATACGAACCCCCCTAATGATGTATAAATTCTTGTAGTAATTTTAAAATCTTATGTACGTTTTTAGTTTCTCATAGCAGTGTTGATATTGTGGTTAGGTTGTGACACTGTGGAGCCTTGGAGGTGGATACCAGCGTTTAGTGGAACTGCTGCCTCCTTTCTCAGGATCGAGAATAGTGTTTTCCCCAAAATTTTTATATCCGCCTACAAGACTATACGGTGTCACAACCCAGATATCCACAATATGAACACTTACCGCCATGAGTACTTGAAAGTTCGTAACCAGGTTAATTTATTGTTTCAAATGTTATTAAGCGGGACAGTCACAGACCTCCGGTGCTGTACTGATCTCCTTTACATAAAGTGAGGATACGAGAATAAACATGTAGGAAATGTGACATTGTCTTCGGTCCCGAGTATTTGTGCAAGGACTACTGAAACTGAAGACAGTTTGCTGATTATTGATATGGCAGTACCCTTTTCCATGTGTTTTCAGCAGTCTCCCCATAGACCTATAAAACACGTGCTTTTATTCTGCATTAACCGCTTAAGTCGCAATAGTCGCAGTGGCTAGCATATGTGCCAGTTAGCATTTAGAACTCCTCATGTGCCCACACTCTGCATCGCGATTTTTTTTAAATTTCACAACATACAAAGATTGTGTCTGTACAAACGTTAGCCAATTGATGTTTGTAATGGAGACTCAGTATGTTTTCTGAGGCGTAGGATCTAATCTTTAATATACTAATTAGATGAAAGTCTGTCGTCAGAGAGTTGAACTGAGGTTGACGAAGAAACGTATATCAATTTTACGATTTTAGTCTGTAAAGATTACAATATTCTGGGATGTGACAACGTGTAGTGTAGTATGAATTTATCTTCATTTGTCCGAAACGTCGTTAAGTGTTTCCCAGACGACACGGTGTCACATACCATAAAACAGTAAACTTTGTATTTTTTAGTTTTATAAGAAATGCCACGTTGTTCCAAAATTGTATGTTACACAATATAATCTAACAATCTAAAACGTCACGTTAATTTGACAGCCATTGTGTTGTCAGTTACGCATAAAGTTTTGCAATATCCTGCATTCCGTTTCGTTTCCAGGTAATGTTAAGTTTACAGTTAACTTGTCCCTTTGTTTCACATTACGGCTAGGCTCAAATAATTCGAGTTTATGGAGGACAAAGTTTGCTCTAAATGACTGTACTTGTGTGAAGCCTCTTATTTATATTTGGAGACCGTGAGACAAAAAGAGAGTGACAGTGAGGTATATTGACTTGCTTTTTGATAGGAACTGGAACTGACACTGCCTCAAGACAGGCTGATATAGAGTTCAGCATGTGCTTCCTTCTACAGGGCGTTTATGATATCCTGTACTGCATACCTAACATTGATTGTCACCTGAGGATTTGCTGACTTCAGTTTTATGGTTAATTTTTTCCGTTATAGTGGTCTAGGACTAGCGCTGTTTTATTTTATCGACGTGTAGTTTTTACTGCAAAAACATTAGAAGCTGAAAAGTTGTGTGTGTTCCTAAATTAATCACCACACCATGCAGACTGACGTGGGTGTGTGGGTATAGCTAGATGGAGGTTAGTGGTCAACTATGACAACTGCGCTATGCCGGCTCCTGCATACTGCAGGTACACTGAAGATATGGCAGCTTGAATGTACCAGATCGTCAGTAACAAACTGACACGAGAATGAAGACAATTACGCAATGAGCAGCTTAATAATTCGTACTCTTTACACTTCACCAAAGAATCTGATGATACATAGTATCAAGGCAAATGAGATACGCGTGGGAAGGTTAACACAGGCCTTCAAAATTTTAGTTAGAAATCATGAAGGGAGGAAATCGCAAATGTGAAGCTAATGTTAAAATTGATCTTTTAAAGGAATAAGATGCGAAGACGTGGATTGGATTCTACTGGTTGGGGGCAGGATCTATTGAATGGCTGTCTTGAAGACAGTAAATAACCTTCTAACTAAATAAGTAACTGTGTGGATCAGAATTCTTGTCGATAAACTAATAGTTCCTCCGCTACTCAAGAAAATTCCTGCATTTTATGGAACCTGAATGTTCATTATCGCATTTACAAGAGCCCACCTCTTGTCTCTATCCTACGCCAGATGAATTCAGCCCACACTCATTCTATTTCCTTAACATCTATTTTAATATTGTCCTCCCATCTACGCCTAGTTTTTTTCAAGTGGTCTCTTTACTTCAGGTTTCCTTACCAAAACCCTATATACATTTCTCTTCTTTCCATACCTGCTACGTACATCGTTCTTCTCATCCTCCTAGATTTGATCACCTGAATACTATGTGGTTAGGGGTATGAATCATGAAGATCTTTATTATGCAATTTTTGTCCAGTCTACTGCTATGTCCTACCTCTTAGGCCCAGATATGTTCCTCACCACCCTATTCTGGAGGACTCTTAGCCAATTTTCTTCTCGTATTGTGGGAAACAAGGTTTTGGTCCATGCAAAATAACGGTGGAAATTTAGTTGCGTATTTTAATCTACGTGCATAATTAGACAACGGGAGTACAAGGGATTCTGGACAGAATGGTGGCCGGAATTCCCTGAATTTCATTTGCCCTTAATTTCTTTATGCATGCAGTGTTGATATGTCAGTGTTATTCCCACATATTTGTTCTTGGACACATTTTTAAAGGGGTTATTAACTACGTTAATGTTGTGATATGATCCTGCATTCTGTTTACGATATATTAATGTATATGTATAATGTTATCAGCGTTTACTTCCAGGCCAATCTTCCTAGCGGAATTAAAGCTTCTGTCCTTTCTTCTTTATAATATGCATGTTTTCGCTCTATATATTTGCACCCCCTCTTTATTGCCATCTTAGCTTAAATAAACAGAACCAAGTACCGGAATTTGTGGAAACGGTCAGTGACCAAGTGTTCACATAATGCAACGTAACGCATAAATTTGCAACACCTTCTTTGAAGCAGTATTTGCTTAAATAAACAAAATCAATACTTAAACGCATGGAAATGTCGGGATGTGTTCAAATAACTCAACATGAGAGTAAAATAAAACCGTATATTACTCTAATCAAAGAACAAACAATAAACCAGAACACTTTCTTGAACTATGAAGTGGCAGATATACAGATTCATCGGCTTTAGAAATTAAACTCTGAGTCTCACTTAATAAACAAAACAAGGAACAACATATAAATTTGCGTGGCGTTGATTGTAGGTAATCGTTAATACAAACAGGTTCATACTTCTGCTTACTCAAAAGTGGAAAGCACGGTCTTCAGCCGAAACTATACTTCAAAAATCCACGGCCGAGACGTAATTTAGAAAGGCGTTGTTGGATATGCTATACGCGTAAGAATGGATTACTAGGCTGCAAACGGGAATCATCAAGGGTTATGGGGGTACAGGGGTAACGACTGGAAGGGTACTGCGCTTTCACATTTCGAACAAGTGGTACTAGGAAATAGTTTCTATATCACGGTGTAAATTATCATATTCAGCTGATGGATGACATCCAATTTCGTCCCTCCTGGTTTGATAGGACCGTCTTAATGACATATTCTAAAGTAAAATCCAAAAGCAATGGCGGTAAAACATCTTGTGTTAGACCATTCTGAATAGTAAATCTATCAGATAAATGTCTGAATATTCGGTCTTTACTGTAGGTTTCACTTAAGCATATTTTACCACTGTCACTAGTTTCAAGGGCGTACCAAACTCACTGAGAACATTATGCAAGACCTCCCTCCTAACTGAATAATAGGCTTTCTTGAAGTGTATAAGTAGCTGATGTAGTACCCCATTGTATTCCCATTTTTCCTCAAGTATTTGACGAATGCAGACTATATACTCTGAGTAGATTTGTTATGTCAAAATCCACCCTGATGATCCCCATTAATTTTGTCTACATCTGGAGTTAGGTGGCGCAGTTTGTTGAGACACTGCGCTACAAGCCGGAAAGTCTCGGGTTCGATTCCCGATGGTGTCATTGGAATTCTTCATTGATATAATCCTTCCGGCCTCATTATGGCCCTGGGGTCGACTCAGCCTCTAACAGAAATGAGTACCGGCAATATTGGGGTAAAGGCGGCCGGTGCTTAGGGCTGACAACCTTACCACCTTAATGTGCCGATTATCTTGCAATCTGGGAGCCTTAGCCTCCTGGAAACCTCGGGGCCTGTCCTTTTTGGATATGGAGTTAATCTTGACAGAAGAGTTGATAACAGTGAGATGCTCATGACTACAGTCTGTTTTATCCCTCTTCGTAAGTTCTTCTTAAGTTCTTATTCAAAATAGAATCTTTAATGTTGTGGAACTAAGGATATGTTGTTATACCTCCTGCTTGATCAGTTTTGCTGTAACTTCCTCAGTACGTGGTGATGTGTATCTTTGAAACTTTAAAATAGCCACATCAAAATAAAAGGCACTATGCTCGGATGCTATTGGCTAGATGTATGTATTTCAGTCTGCCTAACGTAATTAACCGCATGTACATTATACGTATAACTCATAGAAGTGATTCTTCCACTTATTCAAGATACTGTTGGAATCTGGGAGCAGATCGCCTTTCTCATCCATTAAGTAACTTCCTGTCTGGTAACCGTTCTGAAATTTATTTATGCCTCTAGTATTCTTGTTCTTTTTGCTTTTTATTTCATCAATTAAAAACATTTTCCTTTTTTGTTCGTGAAATGTGACTAGTTTCGCATCGCATTTCATTATTTTGGCTTGGGTATTTTAACCTTCGAAATTTAGCCTGCTTACTTTGATCTTCAACTTTTGAACATTCGCTAGCAATCCACGGTTTTTATTGATTCCCTGAAGACCTAGACTGTTAGCTGAATTTTGGTATTCACTCTGGTACCTTCCGAAGCAAAATTGACGTACCTGCTGTCTAAGCTCTCCATAACTTCAACCTGTTTGAGACTTTAGCCTTACAATGTTCCTTAACTCCACCTCTTTTAAATTCTTGAGATTGTATCTCTCCATGTTAAACTTCTGTGTCCTTCATGGACTTACTGACAGTCTCTCCGTAACTTCTGCAACCACTAGACAGTGGTCAGTGTCACAGCCAGCTTCTCTGGAAAATCGTATGTGAAGTGTACTTCAATGCCATCTCCTACCTGTCTAGATGTGAGTCTTCCAGTTAGAAGAGTTCCGTGTATGTTTATTAATGTTTCGATGTGGGAACATTGTGCTCTTGGTAATTAGATTTTTCGATGTGGTGAAGTTCGCTGAACACCATTATCATTACTATTTTTATGTAGACTGTCGTTCTCAGTTGTCGATTTGAAAATATCCTGTCGCCCTCATTTTGCCTTGAATTCTCGTACTAACAGAACTTTTCTGTGGTACTTAGAGAACGGATGGAATACACCGACCTTAATACCTCATAGAAACTATCGCTTGAGTAATCACTTTTATTCTCAGTTCATTCAGAACAATTGTATCATACCAGCGACCTCTTAACACTGTGTATGACGTCCTGTCACTAAGAAATTCTACTATTTTAACTATTGTTCATGTCTTATGCACAAAAATCCTATCCCTAATCAATGGTTTTCATTCTCTTTGAGATAGAGAAAAGTATAATCCTCCGCTCCGTCAGTGCCGACCTTCCTCCATCTGATATATACTCCCACTA
Organism: Reticulitermes speratus; assembly: GCA_021186555.1. Lineage (NCBI taxonomy): Eukaryota > Metazoa > Arthropoda > Insecta > Blattodea > Rhinotermitidae > Reticulitermes > Reticulitermes speratus. The sequence continues at coordinate 28,190,463 of JAJKFL010000003.1, read as the reverse complement.
AATCTAACCAATATTTCGCTAATTCTCTTGCATCCGTCTTCAGTGGCCCTTACCTCTACGGACTGGTAACATTCCAAGTGCCAAGTTCCATAACTCATGTCTATTTTCCGTTGCATATGTCGTTAAAAAGGATCTTCCAAACCCCGAGGTCATATATAAAATTTCACAACGTGTCGATTTTTAACGGTGAGGAATTATTAGTCACTTGTGCAACCCCCAGTCTGGAGGACCACCCCTTGTCCGCTGCCTGCGACTGCTTATTCGGTATATTCGCATCTACTCTGCATCTCTGAAGGCCATTTCCTCCGTCCACAACCAGACGGCGCGCAATGCTGTGTTGACGGCGACCCACGGAACATGAATGTGCAATTATATATGCGAGTTGAAGTTGTAAAAATGAGAAGCTGATAGAGGTGTTCATTATACACACGCGCACATGACGGAATTTTGTGCTAAGCTGATGGGGCACCATTAGTTGGGAACCATTGAGGTCTTTAAACTGGTATTTGTGTCATAACTTCATGCGTTTTCTGCTTTATGATAGTTCTGTATGTTTTCGCAGTAAATTGCATTATTTAAAAATAGGTGTACTCTATTATACACTTCAGTTCTGTACTCTAATTGTAGTGTGAAAGAAGAAAACAAGATAGGAAATGTACGTATGACGTAATGCTGAGGCTGGTTCGTGTGTTTGCATCCTGGAATTTTCTCAGATGGTCATATCATTGAAACCGCTGGGGACACAGTTTTGGTTGTTGTTCACAATTGTACACGTCATAGAATGTTGTTGCTATTCTTAGGGTCTGTTGTTATATTTGTGTGCATGACTTATTATTTATATGTCTACGTTGATTGTGTCTACTTTATCAGTCTGACTCCAAACTCAAATTTTCACCCCGTCAAAATATTTGTAACTACTCAGTTAGAAACAATATTTCTTATAAAGTTGTGCATAATCTGTCTACATACCAAACTTTGTATTCCTAGGTATAATTAATAAATATTGTGATTGCACGTTTTTGTTTCTTTTGTTATGCATTATGTGAATTACATGACTAAAGAAGGCAGTTAATATAATTTACTTGCTGACTACTATCTATCGTTATCGGTTGCTATGGAAGACAACCATAGTGACAATTACAAACACCGTAGTCACAGATGTATGTAGGTCTTCGTGTAGCAAAGTGTCTGCTAATGTCATTACTTTTTTTTTTGCGATTTTAACCAAACACCTGAATTACAAATTTTAGTAACCTTCCCCCCAATCTTCCTCCGCTCCCAACAAATTTAACAATTCATGAAAATCTGTCCATGGAGAGCCGAGTTGTTCCACGCGGACAGACGGACAGGTGGAGAGACATGACGAAGGTAATAGGCGCTTTTCACAAGGCTGCTAACGTACCTAAAAGGGAATATCCTACCTGTGCCGTGAGTACCAAAAGTTTGAGGAGCTACTGCTTCAGAGGGTTACCTAATGAAGTCGAGAAAATAGTGCTTAGAATATTGGAACTATAATTCTTAACGTGTTTCCCATACGCTAACCTGGTTGACGAATAGTAGAGTAACTGAATGAAAGAAGTAAAAAAGAACGTTGAATGAATGTGGTACGCTGGAACGCGCACACGGGCCGCGAGGCGTAGGGTCAATGGCCTCCTGGAATCAACACAGCAGAAACACCAGCCTACTTTTACTACAGACAAAATTATAGTCGTGACTTGATCGCATGAACAATTTTTACGCGGGGCATTATAATAACAATTATTACTAAAGTATTTTGAAATATGCTTGTAGAAAGGAAGTTCTGCTGATGAAAGAAGGGGAAGGGCGGAAGTAGTGGACCTTGAAGTGGAATGTGTCTGGTTCCTCACAGTGTCTTGCAGTGAGCCTCATGCGTCAGCACAAGTTTCGGCAGATGAACGACCTTTCTCCTGAGGTCAATATCGTCTTCTTAGTGGCGAGCTAGCTGCGCTCGTAACTGAGCCCCTATGGCCTTCAGGTGCAATCTGACACAGAAATGGCGTGTAACGGCGTTTCTGGACCGTTTGCATTCGACATACTCCTTGACTTAGAGAGAGACTTCACGCATCCCTTGGTTTTAGAGTGAACTTTTTGTACTCCCTGGTGTCTGAATGAAACTTCTTGTATCCTTTGATGTACAGTGAGACTTAACATACCCTCCGTTCAGGGTGTGCCCCCGGTGTTATCGTACTCCTGTGTCTCAGAGTGAAACGAATGATGTAGGCAGCAAATTTATCTCAAACAGGCTAAACGCCGTCTCAGTCACAGCCTTGGGAACGTTAAATCTGACTGGATAATCATATTGCTTATGAAGCAAGAACGAAAACGTGACGAAGGTAACAGTGTCACCATAGGCCGTGCCATGGCTCAGGCGGTTAGTCGTCGGCCTCTCACCGCGGAGTCCCGGGTTAGTCCGTGTGGGATTTGGGTGGGCAAAGTGGCATTGGGACAGGTTTTTTCCCCGAGTACTTCTGTTTTCTCCTGTCAATTTCATTCCACCGGTGCTCCATTACTTGGAAAAATAAAAAAAAAACTGATCATCTTTCTCTTCATCTTCATCACAAGGGTTGCACAATAAGCCTTAAGGCTGCGGTGCGTCCGTAACTTCTACTGCGGGGCCCTCCGCCACAAAAAAAACTGTGTGACCATACATTTATATCTTCTGACACCCAAACTTCTCTTAAGGATTTGCCTTCTCTCCTCGGTATAAATCCGCACACATCCACTTTCTAACACAACGTGGGGGCGAACCTAGTTCCGTATCAAGTCACGAATGATCTCCATCACTGCCATTACCGTCGCCTTTATGAGCGGGCGGCGGACAAATTGAGAATGCCAGCGTATAGAGTAAAAGTATGCCTTGTCGTGGGGTTAGGCAATTGAACAAGGACAGGAATTCTTTGATGTTTATAGCTTCCTGCATTACATGTTACGGTTCAAAATCGCTACCGTCTATTCCAGAGCAGGAAACAGCATATCATGACGTAAAAAAGTCGAAATACTTTGTTTAGAATAGGTGGAGTCGTAAGCTTACGGACATCTCTATTACAATGTCGTAGTAGTGCAAGTAATGCGAAGGAGGTAGAGTGGAAGGAAAACAGGAAATGGTTAGAGAAAGAAAAAAGAAGATGGGATGAATGCCGAAATTGCGCAAAGAAATAAAGAGATATATATAGACAGCGAGAAAGAAAGAAAGAGACCAAGGGGGAGAAAGAAAACCCAGAATTTAAGCCGAATAAACGGGAGTAATAGTGGTGAATAGATAGTAGAAGGTTGAATAAGAGGAAAGAAAAGCTATGTAGAAGATGGACTCAAGGGTGGATACACAGAAAGAGAGAAATGATAAGAGACAGGAAGAAAGAAAGAGAGGAAGGAAACCAGACAGAAATGAAGGACGGGGGGAAAGAGAAGGAAGGAAATAGTAAAGATACAGTGAAATTACAAGTAAAGAAAATAAACTGAGATTGCCGAAATCTGACTTCAAGCTCCGACCACCTTTACCAAATGGAAGAGATCCCTAATTACCCATGAGGACTGCCATTGGTTATGGCGCTGGTGGTAGAGTCACAACCCCTTTCCAGCAGATAGACACGTGGATGCGCAGCAATTACCCAACGCTTCGTGGGTCAACTTTGTATCCAATAATTACATTTTTACTGAAGATTGTGGTCAAGCGCTTAACACTCCTCCATATTCGGGAGGTCCATGGTTCACACTTCGGGCCGTAGGCTGGCATTAGTGACTGGGGGTTCGTGGGTTTCCTCAGTTCATTTACAACTGCCTGGATAACTTCTCATATTAGGCCACAACCACTTTCTATTACACAATGTTTAGCTCATTAATAATCCGTAGGACTAAGTAAATAAAAGATATATCACAGACTCCATAGATGTTTTGCTTTATTTTTATGGTATTTTGTGGTATTTATTTCCGTACACTAAATGACAATTTTTGAGGTAATAACCAACAAAATGCACAATATTGCAATACCTTATATAATTTTACAAGTAAAACTTTAAGACTCCGACATGTTTCCATTCTTTAAGAATCATCCTTAGGGAGAAAATGTCAATCAAATATGCTTAAAACATGAATTACATTAAAGTAATAATACATGACGTATGTGGATGTCCTGCAGTCCACGGTAAGAGCATAAACGTGAAGAAATAGTATAGTGATGAGTGTAGTATAAATAGTAGTGTTAGATTACAGTTAGTCACTGTGGTAGAAGCCTCGTGTGAATGGGACGACGGTAGGCTTTGTATTTACCAAGCAGACTACACTGCAATTAGTAGCAATTCAGGCATTAAATTTACTGTAACTTAAGTGCTTAGTTCACTGTAGCTTCATAACAGGACTAGTGGTGGGCTGTTGTGAGTATGGCAAAGAACTTTTGCTTTCTGTAAAAGGACTTAAATTTCTTAGCTGTCGAATGACTCTTAGCTCTCAAGACAGGGCTCTACTCCGTGTAATTAATTAAAATTGGAGCCATTTTGCCTCAGAAGTCCGTACGTCTTCCCGTAGTAACATATTATTATTATTATTATTATTATTATTATTATCATCATCATCATCATCATCCACTTTCCTTCACAACAGTTCAGCAGGTTCTCAAAGAGTACAGGTCTCACTGACCAAGCACTTCTTATTAACTGTTGTGCCAAAAACTTTCTAACTGTACGGCACGTATTAAGTCTTTCTGCTTTCTGTATTAGAATATATAGAGAGGGCGGATGTTAAGCAGTTGCAAGCTTTCGTGTAATTTGTTTTGGATAATACCCGTTGTGGATAGTACTAATGGTATTATATAGGCCGTTTTGAGTTGCCATATTCTAATTAGCTCTCCTTTCAAGCCTGTATAACTCTGGAGCTTCTCGAGTATGGTGCTGTGAAGGTTATGACTGCTTAGAATTGCTACGTACTTCTATTAAGTATGTTTCTTTGATGGTTTTGTCAAGTATAACTATGTCCGGTCTGTTGTTATGGACAGTTCGATGAGTTATTGTAGACCTGTAATAGTAATATTTATAATTGGAGTTCTCTAACACTGATTTGGCTCATATTTTAAATATGGCAATGGTGATGCCTTTATTAGTCCACATTTGATAACCAATTCTTGATGGACAGTGTTGGCTACTTGGTGGGTGTAACCGCCTTGTGCTAGTGCACGCGATGCACCGGTTGTATGTTGAATAGTTTCTAATTTCTCTCGGCATTTTCTGCAGATATTGTTAGTAATATTCTGGTTCTTCCAAATATAGTTATTGGTACTCATGACCTGTTCCTGGATGGCTTGTCATAAATCCAGCAGTTTCTGGCAAGAGTTCGCCAGCCTTTAGCGATGCATTCAATGCTATTGTATCGGCATCTGGTGTTTCAAGGTTGTTGTTGTTGTTGTTTTTGTTTGGGATTATCTCAGGCTATGCCCAGTGTTGTCAACCTCCCAGAGTACGGGGTTTGAACCAAGTATCTGCTTGGGAGGTTCCATCAGGGAATATTTAAATGAGTGTATAAAGCTGGGAACACGGTAAAAGACGTGATTAGGGGTTATTAACCTCTTCATCAGGTAACTGGACTTCATCATTGAGGAATTTTCTCACGATGGAACAGGTGTTTAGTATGACCACTTTGTGGGCCTGGGACAGTAGGCGTGGCGGTAAATTGAGGGTAGTGAGGCTTTGGTTAAGCATGTTAGGGATGGCCCCCTAGCAGACAAGAGCAGTGGAATAATAATAATAATAATAATTTATTATTATTATTGTTAATGTAATTGGAAATTAGGCTGTTGAGTCAGCACGTGAATCAACAGGAACTGAAATGAACTAAAGAACTGAATTATTGTTGTTGTTGTGGTGGTGGTGTTAAGGCCTTCGCTCTTCTGGTATGTTACGCAGTTTATGTTGGTAATTTTTTCACCACTCTCTCGGTACAGCTTATCGGTCTCAGCTTCAAAGGTCAAGCGGTTGCTGATATCATCATCATCATCATCATCATATTTGCTGTTGCTGCTGCCGCCACCGCTGAAGTCGGAGAACCTGAAAGGAAGAAACTAGGATACCCAGACGTAGATGGAAGGCTAATGCTAAGATGGATATTAAGTAAATAGGGACTGGTGGTGTGGACTGGATTGAATTGACTGAGGATAAGATCCGGCGGCTCTGTCTTGTAAACACGATAATGAACTTCGGGCTTTCATAAAGTGCCCGTAATTACTTGAATAGCTGTGCGATTGCTAGCTTCTGAAGGAGGATTCTGCTCCCTGGCATTAGTTGCTAGTTAGTGTACTTGCGGTATTTTTAACGATATCAGTCTGTGCCGCATTTTGCAGTATACTCTACTGCTATGCTGGTATATTCAGCAGTTAATCAGTTTCAGAAGAAAAGGTACTGTATCACTGATCCTTGTTCGTTCCGTTCTTGCACATTCGCAGCGTAATGTTACATTATGAGCAGTCGATCTAGCCCCAGCACCCTTCTTCTATTCAAACGACACGTGACAGAATTTGGTAAAGGTAAAAATGTAGTCCCCTTGCTTAATGAAGCATCACCACATGAAGACATAAAGGTAAGGGGGAGGTATAACTCCATGTGTTATTCAACTCGGCACGGTTTGCTGGGAAGAGGTTAGCTTCATGTCTCCACCGCTTCAATCTGACGGTGAGTGAAATGTCCCCGATGTCTGTTTGGTAGAAGGCTGTGTGGCTATCAGAGACGGTATGGACGCTTTGTAGACGAGAAGATACCTCGATGGTCTGCCGGGAATTGAATCCCGATTTCTTCGTCGTTCAGCCCGTAGCCTTACTACTATGCCGACTGGAGTGCCACGTATTCTTTATCTTCCGTCTCCTTCCGCCCCCAACCTATTTTTCTAAGCTATGGTATCTGCTCACTTGGCATTACTGCTCGTTTTGAAGAGTGGCAATAGAATTTCACGGTTCTGCTACCGTTGATGTTGCACCTCTACTTTACGTTCGGTCCAGAACCACCATCATCAGCCACCCGCGCACGTGCGAGATTTTCTAATTAGGAACTACATAAATGATATGACAATATGACGTAGCAACCAGTGGCGACCGTGATTGTTGCACTAACTGGGTCACCAACATTGAGCACTCTAAAATTCAATCCTTCGCTGTAGTTGTACTCAATAACATACAGTCATAGCACAAAAAGAAGCATCTATTTTGCATTTATTCATCTGTCAGTTTCCGGCATGTTTCGGTCCTAGGACCGTAATGTGTCTAATGCGATGGTCCGTTATTAACGACAGTTGCATAGTTCGTACACGATTAATGATGAAAACATTTAAGATTTTCGCTGTGGTATGTATGTACATATGTATGTATGTTTGTAGGCTGGTCATGTCAACGGCTCTGAACCGGGTACATTTCCTCCTAGGAGGTACGCAAGATATATATCATACATTGTTAAATACAGCTTGTAAGAACCTGAAGAAAGTGCGTACAACTTTCTTTTGTGCAACTTTTTCTGTGCATGAAATAAGAAAAGTCTGTGAGGTGTGAGGTTCTCACGGCTGTAAATCTGAAGATCACGGACTTCCAGGATGTGACGTTTTGTAATTTGGTAGCTAGCTATCAGCGGTTCGGAGGAATTTGCTGCCTCCACCTTCAGAGCAGCAGAGTAAGCCTCACCCTAAAGTGAGGATGGTTGCATTCTGTCCACAACTCCCTATATCATGTAACTAACATCCTTATCCATGCGACTTTCTCTTCTACCCTGAAGAAGGAGGCCCCGGGTTCCTTAAATATCCTAGTAACCACCTATCAGAATAAATCGTATGTCATAAAAGAACACAACCCCAACCGAAACGACGATCAAGTATTGTGCTGAAGTTGTAAATACGCTCGTCAGCATTGTTGAGCAATCGGCTGCAAGTAGAGCCAGGCCATACGTAATAAAGCTGTATATCAAAGGTCAACCATGACAAATATTAAAGTTTGATAGGGATTAGTACAATCGCTTTATCTGAAGCCACGTTATGCACTGAGGATGTGAGCTCTATGTTCTAGCGTTGTCACAACTCTGAACTTCCTTTTATATTGCGACATTTTAGGCTTTCGCCGCCGTGAAGTTGAGGTTTTCGCTCTTCTGGGATGCTGCGTAGTGTCAATTGGTAGTCTGTTACCGACATTTCGGAACATCCTCTCGGTCCCGTCTTCAGGGGTTTAAATATCAAACGAGAATTGTTTTTACAACAGCCGAAAAGATACAATTACCTTGCGAGAGAAAGTGACGTCGGAGCAATTCTCGCTGCATTTGAGTGACGATGTTTAAAACGATAATCCTTACGCACGTACAAACTTCATGTTAATGCGCATGTGTAACAGTACAACCTCTGTGCAGACGACAGACAGAGGTTGCCCTCCAGCGTGGGGGTTGGATGGGAGCTAACAAATCTTCACCGTAAGAGGACACGATGTTATGAAATATTACATAGGGCCTCGGGTTCCTTTGAATACGGTAATGAATAGCTAAAAGTTATCCCTTATAGCTCTGAAGGTTTTTAGGCTGTGCCCGCTTGTCCTTCCGGTGCAGGTAGTTTGGAGGTAAAGTAGAGGGTTCGAAAGCGTATGAGGTAAAGTTTTTCGAAGTGGACTGTTTTGGGTGTACAGCAGGGAAAGAAGCTGAGCAGTTAGTGTATGTGGGCTGGAATGTGGTATTAACATCGATAGACGTACCTTAGGGAAGAACTTAGTATTAACATTGGGAGGGCTGCACGAGAATTATGCAGTGCAACGTGCAATTCGGGTACCAGCTGATCATTTGCTGTAGCACCAATCAAAACCGCAGATAACCTTGATCGAAAAGGCTTCATTTTATCTATGGTATATAAATAGGCTATGCAGTTCCTACCTCACAGAGAAAAAGTACGCCTCTTTTATAAAAATCCACTCTTTTTGCGGGATGTTTAGGGAAATAATCGCTGTTTATTGTGAGAATCATGTGAAATACACTGTGTAGGTAAACATAAAGAGTTATTTTAATGTTAAAAACAGGTGATACATGTAGTTAACACTGATTTAAAGCATTGGTGCACAACCCTTTTTAACCGCGGGACATTCAGGCACGAGTGATGTGCCGAAGAACCACAAAGTATTTTTAAAACATAATGTTAATACAGTACACCCCCGCTTCGCCGAGTTCCGATTTGTCAGGGTGCCGTTTCGTCTGATCTGATGCCTGGACGATTTTTGCGTGCTGAATGAGAGGAAAGGTTTTGATTTCTTTACAGTGTTACTTAATAGTGTATATTCTAGTATTATTCTACTATTACTCTATTCTAATGCATTGTTATATACATAGTACGTATTAATACAATGTGTATATCGTACTACATACGTAAGCATATGTTCTAAATTGTCGTAATCCGTGTAGTCCGAGCTTTTCGGTAATTCGAGGCAACCTTGATCACGTTCACCTCGAACTGTCGAGATTTTACTGTATATTGTAACGGTAACTTGTATTCACTTTGGTCATATTTGTATTAGATTACGATGAAGTGTATAGCTTCTTTAATAAATAATACTGTTTAGTGTATGCCTATTCCCGTTGGAGTTTATACGGGGCTGATGCTCGTGGAATTTCGAGGAACTAAGGCTCCACGGGCCACTTAAGAAATGGTCGAGGACCACAGGATGCATACCACTGCTTTAAAGTGTTAACTAACTGGATAGAACAGAATCGTTCATGGGAGACTGGTAGTGGCTTATCGTGTCATTCTCCGCCTTTTATGGAATCCATAAGTTCTTTAGTGCGTTCAAAAGTGCCCGCCACTTGTGCCTATCCGGAGAAATAGGGTCAGTAATTGTGACTAACTTGTTTCCAGTGAAGCATTTGAAGTGTTTTTGCTTGCTATATAACAGCGCGATGTACGATATTAATAACTCAAAGGTACCTAGACTTCTGAATAAGGTGGGACGGGGGGGATATTCGAGTGTATACATTACACTAGAGTTCCTTATCGAAATGCTTATGGTTAACGACTCCTCCACGGGTTGGCGTTGCGGTAGCCATCTTTACCTAGTTGGAATAGGCTTTGTCCAAATCTCGGCAGGGTAATTGGCTATGCTGACTGATGTTTTGCGTGGTTTTGCTCAGCCCATATAGACAGTTGCAGGGACGGCGACTCAAATTATCCCACGACAGTGTATTTTTAACATCCTTTCCAACTCAGTATTCTCTGTCATCCTATCATTCGACGTTTCATAGCCTGGACTACTGACTACTGTCACTAAATAAAGGATTTGATTATCGTCACAGCAAATTAGAGGAAAATTCTGTACTCATCCAAGCTCAGTGCTTACTATATGTAGCACTGGGTTTAACATTCAAATCTCTGCATTTTGCTAACATTGAATTTGTGTGCTTCTTATGAGTGTCACAATTTCTCTAAAAAAAAACCCTAACCAAATTGTCTTTATAATGGAGATGTATTGTGTTCTCTATGAGTTATGAATGGACTTTTATACATAATTCAGGTACAATTCGCACTTCAAAGGGTTGGGAATTTTGGGTTATAAACTTTGCATTTTGCCCACACAGTGTGTATTTTCGTATTATACGATATATATATATATATATATATATATAGCGATTAATCTCTGTAATACAGAAAGTGTTTGTTCTCTGTGAGGTATGAACAATTTTTCCGTAAATAGGTTTAGATTAATTTTCGTTTTCATAGTTAATATTACGAGTCGTTGGTGTTGCATAATTATTATTCTTAAACAGAGCGCCATAATTCCTTTTACCATAGTGTCTTCGGCTGTGAAAACCCCTAACCTATAACCAGTTTGTCTAACAAATATACATCGCTTATATCACACAGAACCAGCAACAGAACCTGCACTTGCAGAGCAGCAGGATATAATATAAATTACGTAAATTATGTCCTCCTGGGGGTAAAGGCGGCCGGTGCGTAGGTCTGACAAATTTTCCACCTTCATGTGCCTGTTGATGGAAATTTTGGGAGCCTCAACCCCCTGGAGCCCTAAGGGCCTGCATAGGCCTGTAGAAGGATAGCTACGTAAATTATGTCAACCGCTGAGTGTTCCACAGTGTTTATATTGGTCTCATCAGTAGATAATTCTAATATACGCTGGGGTTTAAACCATTGGAACACAAAGAGAGAATCAGGCCGTACACTTGGTAGGTCTGTTTCGAGCGTAGAAGTTATCCAGGGCATGAGGAATGGTCATTAGTCTGGGTGTTCAAGGAAAGGATCTGTTAATTTAAGTTCGGTTGTAAACTTTGTACGACAGAAACCTTCCACTAATGGAAGCAGTGACTGTACACACGGGCCGCAGAATTTTGATGAATTGTGAATGGCATAACTTGGAAAGATAATTTGAATATTTAGAAGAGAAGGTTTGAGTATGACAAAATTTAAATTCGGAGGGCGTGGAAACCGTCTCAACGTTTGCTTCAAAGATAAAGGAAGACCAAGAAAATATGTTTCAAGATGACCAATTGCAGGACCGATACATGCCGACTTCCGTTAGCAGTGGGGAAATACTATGGAAGTGCCCCTAAGGTTTCCCCAACATGCTTGCTATTCTTTATTGATAATAAAACACATATGTCAAGCACATTCCATCCGAAATGTGTGAAAAAATGACAGCTCAAAGAATAAAAGAATTAAGATTAATTTTGACCGAATTTTACTTAATTATGTGCGTATAAATAAAACAGTTCAGTACCTATCCAGCAGGAAGCACCTACCATCTGACTGTGCTTAATGCTGTTAGGTAAATAATCCCTATTTATTGTTATAATCCTACAGAACACTGTGGACAATGTTAGTTTTATTTGTGTATTTCACTCTTAAGGCAGGTGGTACTTAAAGCAACCACTGTACCTTAAAAGCTTTTACTTTTACACAGACATCACGAAGCCTGTCATATGATTTCGGTAAGACTGTACTAGAGAGGGATGAGGTAGCTGTTGTGGTTCTGAATTTGAGAACTGTATTTGCGGCGAAAGTTAATATTATGATCTTCTGGGTCATGATACCGTGCAGTCTGGTAGGTGTTTACAAACGTTCTACATCAGGGATCGGTAACCTTTTGGCACTAGAGGGCCGCATTCGACTTTTAGCTTTATTAACGCGGGCCGCTTGCATTGGATAGTGATAACCAGAAAAACAGAAGCTCTTTGAGAACGAAATGACCAGTAATTAGGTAGCAGATGTATGTACCCCATACACACTCGTACATTCCTTTCACAGACGGTTGTGCACGTATTTATCTCAAACATACTGCTATAGAAAATATTTGCCTCAGTACAGTGAAAAGAGATGTCGACAAATTCATTGTCCCTGGCTAACTTGTGAATCTTAAAAAGATAAGTTGTTTTGTCCACTATAAATTGGAGAACCGTGACCCATTTCTCATCAGATAATTGTGGTACAGTTCTAACCTCTTCTGACACGAAAATATGTGTTCCAGTTCTCAGCACAAAAATCTACTTAGCACTGAACCTGCGCTCAGCCGTCTCACTGGCGAGTAGGCAATATCGCCATATTCTGATGTGACTTTCGAAAAAAATGTTCGAACTGATCGTATGTCAAACCGTTACGTCGAGTGTAGTCCACTGCTAATACCACAGAGTCCATAACGTGTTTCACACCATGTTCTATGCAACACAAGTTTGAAGCACGGTGCCTCTTGGTGACTAATGCAGTGAAACACCGTCGCGTTTTCACAGATCCTGTTCGTAACTTCCTCGCAGATATGCCCTGTTGCCTCGGTCGTACAGCCATATTTCTGCCACGATTAGTCGTCACACTTGTCAGTTTTTTTCTGACCCGTTTTCAAAGGACCTAGTGTTTCTTTTATTTTCGGGCACAGATTTTCGCCAGTCGCAATGCATTACAAGCTGCATAAGCTGGCAGGCTTGTCATGAACATGAAAGGCACTGTAAGTGCCACGAATAAGTACAGTCGAACCCGGTTATAACGACATCAGTTTATACGACGCCTCGTCTTTAGCGTCAGATATTCTGTGGTACCAGTTAATTCCTCACTGTTAACCATAAGTTTACGCTACTTGGTTGTAACAACATTCGTTTATAACAATACAGAATTTTCAGTTCCCTTCATGACGCTATAACTGAGTCGACTGTATTTTCAACTTCTTAGCGTCTGTGACGTCAGTACTTTCACGCATTGTGATGCCTGCTTTGAAATTGTTCACAGAAATTTTTCCTAGTTTTGTAAACGCCTTGCACAAGTTCGGGTAGAGAGGCTGACAACGTCAGACCTTATCTGCTTATCTGAACACACCCTTTCAGCTACAGCTAACAAACAACGCTGCAAAAATTCAGTCTGTAAAGGGTCTTCCGTGTGTTGCAGTTACTTCGCCACTACCTTTTTTTTTTAAACTAGGAGAGCTTTATTACCATTTCCATTATATACAGAACATAACAAAAAACTGTTTGCAAGCTGTTCCATTTACCAGCTTCTGTACTTCTCACAAAATTCGGGAACTCCTTCCTGTCCGCACATGTAGACATGACAATCAGAGAGTAGTAGGAGTAGTGAAAATTGAATGAACAGCAGAAAAAACACTACCTTTCAAACTACTCTACTTAGAGCAAGCTATGCTTCGGACGTTTGTGTTTATATCGTTTGTACATCTTATTAAGATCAAGGAGAGTATATTGTCCGATGGACCCGATGAGAGGATTGGGATGTAAGCGCCACTACCTAACTGGAACAGGCAGTCGAGGCTATTACTTGTTTGTTTTTATTCCTACTCCTTCATGGTCGTTCTCATAATGATGCCTGATATTAACTGCACTTTCAGTGAAGAAGTGTTTGCTGTTCTAATAACGTTAAAATTTTTCCTCCTTCACAAAGTGTCCGTTTCTTTGATGCCTTGCCTATGTTGTTACAATTCTAATATAACCCACTGCATTCAAATTCTCTTCAAATTTATAAACACAGTACCACCGAAGGAAGGCTTGCTACCGTATTTGTAATTCGGGGAACATTCTGAACTTAGCCAGAAAGGATGTGGTACTTCGATTTTCTCAAGCTAGCCTTCAGCGGGTGATAATGTGCTGCTTCAGTCAATAACTTAGTTGATTTTTACATTTTTTATTTTTCGCTGCTTGGCCTGCCATACGAAACGGGAGTGAGGGCCCGGGGTTGCCAATTTCTGTTCTAGGGGAACCTGTTTCCTCAGTATCCACTTTTGTGTAAGGCCGAAACTCAGCGGCCTGCATAAAATAACATGGTTGTAGAACGGAGAAGAAAGTGTGTGTATGAAGCAAGGGAAATCTCTTGATGCATTTGCTAAATGATAAGGTATGCGAGGGCGGTGCTTTCTCACTTTCTCCTGCTCTTATCCTGGTGGTTCCGGTTTCATACCTCGACTTGAGGGCGAGCTGTCATAGTTTCTTTCACGCCCTCCAGACAAAGACACTGTTACTCTTTCCTTCCACATCCTTCGAATTAATTTTTATAAATCTTGTCTCTACGTGATAGAATTTGCACGTAACCTAAGGAGTTGAATTTTCGTCTTTGTATGTGGACATACTCGTCATTTACCACCCTCTCATTTTCGAATGTTCTCAAGATATTTCACGAATCAGTGACAGGTCAAGGTCTATCTGTTCCTAAACCTCCATCAAAAAGCATTTGTAAACAGACACCGTGTGACCAGCCAAGTGCCGGTCAGAGATGAGTGCCAAGTTAAACACGGAGATTGTAATAACACGAGTGCTGCCTGTCAGAGTTGTCGCATGATGACAGATAAGTATGGTGCAATGGTGGAAAGGTAACGGGAGAAAACCGAAGAAACTTGGAGAAAACCTGCTCCAGCGTCACGACGTCCACCACGAAGCTTACTTGAATTAATCCGGAATTAGAAGCGGTCTGTAATTAACGCATTTTTATGCTGTCGTGTAGCCCACCGCTGACGTTTGCGTAATTGTGAGAAGGCTGAAAACGTGAACCACGCCTGGGGCAGTGCAGCCTGAAGAGGAACGCGATCATTCATGTGACGACATGCCATTTGCGGCTGGCGCTCCGTCAGTGGACATCTCGGGGAGTAGGAATAGAAGCATTGGGTGAATATCATGCTTAGCAGGATTTTGTCAGCACTGAACAAACAGCGACATAATGTTCCATGTGCGCGTTTCGAATGGCGATATGTGCATTACCCCTCGAGTTTCGCGAGAGTTGCTTTTCCAAGAGCCTGACGCGATGTGCAATTATACATTTGCAGTTAAACATTTTCTAGAAATAAATATGTACAAGCTACGTCCACGTAGCAGAGGGTAAATTTACGGACCCCAGAAGACCAAGCGTACTGAAAAATTGTTTCCTGTCTTGGACAAGGAAACTGTCGAGTATGCAAGGACCTTGAGAGCAGGAGTCATGAAAATGCAAACCCCAAGCTTGCATGGCCTACTTTGATATTCGTGAGACACAGAATGGGTATATAAAATAAGAAGAAAAAATGTTTTCTTCGTTTTACTTACATTCCGAATTCAAAATATCTTATATATAAACAACCTTCAGGTTACTTTCTAATACTTAATAACCTCCGGAAATATACAGCTGTCTCAACAAGGGATTCTCAAGACTTGCCTCTATGTCTTCATTATTTCACCGTTACAATTCAACCGTTGTGTAATTATGGGTGCGATGCATTGGCGTTCTGGGAATTAGACAAGAGATTGTCAAGAAGAGTGTAATCGTATATTCCGGCAGATGCAGTTCAGTTTGCTGGCTAAATCGGCGTTGAACGTAGCGAGTAGCTTATTGAACGTCTAAAATCGATCAGTAAGTTCACTAGACCAGCCACAATCAAAATAAATGGCTGTCGAATTATGTTACATGGAATCCTGTAGTTCTGCAAGGAATTGCCATTCTCTCCGAATGTCCTTCTGAGTGGCTGAGTAGTTTCTTTTACGACTCTCAGTATGTCAGACTACGCGGTGTCCGATGATTGAAAAATAATGAATTGCAAGGGGTTTGGAAGAAAGCCGTCGTCGCTTAATCGAGCTACGATCCATGCATTTGTTTGGAATAACTGAGCAAATCCACAAAAGAACATCAGGGTCGCCTGTGTCCCAGCCAAGAGACGGATTTTGGTTCAGTTTTACAATAACAACAAGGTTACTGAAAATTGAATTTGCAGCACAAACATTTTTTTTATGGCTCGACAGCCAAAGTGGGCAACGTTGTTGAGGTTTCGAGATCACACTCAGACACACCACACTCTATAGGACTCCTCTGGACAAGTGATCGGCCCGACGCAGAGACCTCTACCTGACAACACACAACACTCACAAGAGACATCCATGTCCGTTGCGGGATTCGAATCCGCAATCCCAGCAAGCGAGCAGCCGCAGACCCACATCTTAGACTGCACGGCCACTGGAATCGGCAACACAGACACTTGGTTCTGTTAATATCTGGATAGCTTTTCGTTAAAGGAACACTTAATGATATTCAACAGCATTTTTGAACATTTTTAAACCTAAGTACGCCGTGGTCTCAAAACTTAAACTTGTACGTCTTGGTCTGTCGGTGAAACTTACGAGCACCTTCCCAGTGGCGTTTAATTTTTACTTCAGACAACATGTTATCATGCATTGTAAATACAAGGTATACAGAGTTTCTCATTTTAAGCAAACTTGATTTTATGCTTAAAGAAGGTTGTGCAAAAGAAAGTTATCAGTCCATTTTATTCCCTTTTATCTTTGTTCAACAGCGTATGAATTACATTTCATGTATCTTTAAGTACAGCCCGGGGCTGGACGTACGCGTGGTTTAGAACTGCTGTTATAGAGTGCTAAGTGTTATGCACTACGAAATGTATTTTTATGTTTATCTCGTAAGATTAAAGTGTGAGATAATATATCTTCCCTTGGGCGAATTATGAAACATTAATGCCTATGTACAGAATTACTAACGTATGAATTATCTCCTGTTGTTATCTATAAGTAGACGCGTGCCTGTTATATCAGAATTAAGTAAGATAAAGCAGTGAAATTTTGTTCCATATTGCTTCCGGCATTACGTCTCTACGTAAATCAGCTTCTGTAAGAAAAATATGGAGGTCTGATATGAACGTCTGTCTAGTCTGTATGGTAAAAAATGTGATATTATTGATGTGTTCATTTTTTGTGTTATTGTACTTCTGTATCTTCATATAAATGTCATTCGACAGTGGACAGCAAATGACAACATTTGCAAGTTATAAACGAACTTTTTGTGTAAATAGGTAGGAAAACTATGCATCAAACCGCATATTCTCCTATGTTAATTCCCTGCAATGAACTGGACTGAGCAGTAAAATCTAATAGTCTTTCAGCTTCTCAAGAAACCGAAAGTTCATTAATGTGTTCACGCTGGGCTCTACCTGTACGACATGAATCCTTTCCACACCCTCGCATCATGTTTCTTTACGATCCAGCGGTAGGAGAACAAGCTGCAAACTTGAACAAGAACCGTAATTACACATAAATAAAAACGGCCGTTACATACTTTACATTCCCTAAAATGGCAGGTGGTAGAAGTGGATGTACATACTTCGGCACATACTTTTCTGTATACGTTTGTGTGAGTCAGCTTTGTACATACACGACGGTGAGTATATAAGGCACTGGAAACATGAAGAAACTTTCCCGTTGTAAACTGAACCTGAAAGCTGAAAAAAGTAGTCATAATTACAGCGACACTAATGGCTGACACTAGACATGACTCTTGTTTGTTAAAACGTTTTTGAAATTAGCTTTGGCCTTACTTTGCCGTAATTGAAGCTACTGCCTGGCGAACTTGGAATGTAGCCCTCGCCATTACATCCTTTTTCCTTAAGTAAGGTCCTTTTTAATGTTATCTTATCAGCAACGCCACCCATAGTGCCCTTGAAATGTAGTAGAATTATCCAGATATCTCGAAGGCCACGTGCGATTACTTCATGCAACACAGGCACAAAGTTTCTCGTGGCGAGGCTCATGACACTGTATTTTTAAGTGCATCCAACAAAAATGTCCATGTACAGTAGATAGTTCAAGAAGTAGGAATAGTCATAAGCATTACTCTTGAAAGGCGACTCTGGGTCTAACAAAAGAAAGCTATGTTTCTTGACCAGGAAATCCATCTTACACTGACGTTGCGATCCACTGCTTTTTTTCTCTCAAAATCTGTCGTCTTTTCTTTTTTAATTGCTTGAACAGCTTTTGATTTCTGCTTCTTAAATCGTTATTACTTAATAGCTCGGTGTTCTGCATTCGTCAGTCAGTATAGCGTAGTCTGTACAGTGATTAATCTGCAGGCTGGACGTCGGAGGAATCGTACTTCGATTCCCGACAGGGGCAAGGGATTTTCCGCGTCTACAAAATACCCACACTGGCTCCGGAGCCCACCCAGCCTCAAATTCAGTGGGTACCGGGGCTCTTTCCCCGAAGGTAAAGCGACCGGGGGGTGAAGCTGACCACAAACCTGCATGAAGTGCCGATGTTAAGATTTAATGTAGTTGTAACTCCGCTCCCACTTATGCCTTCACAGCGTGCTCAGGTACAACTTTGCTTTGCCTTACTTTACTGAACCCCGTTCTTATTTGGGTCAACCAATATAATCGATATACATGTGAATACATTTCTGCCTGGGGTCCGATATTATCGAATTTTTCTTCAATAAGAAAGTGCCTGTACATGTGTGACCTTTCCTCCCCCCCCCCCCCCCCCCCCCGCGTCATTCATTTTGTTTAGTTTCACTTTGCTGTGTGGGCCTTGCAACGTTCGCCTCTGGGCATTCACGTTTATAGTGGCATTGCCCACTCTCCAAATGGCTTCTCCCTCATGTGTCTATTGTCACAATAAATAGCTGACTTGCAGCCGCGATATCGTGCACTTTAATCGCCTTGAGGTAAAGGGAACGGGGTGTGAAACTGACCACTTGCCTCCTTCTGACGCTGAAGCTAAAAATGTGTATAGCTATACCTCTGCTACTTTCCTGTAAGTCTTCACGGCCTGGTGTTTACTGGGGCAAAGCGAAAACGTGTTACTTTCACACCTTTTGTCCCGCAGTGTAGGAATTTTGTTTCTGACCTGAAGAGATGTGTTTCAGCAACTTGATTTTGTTGTTGTGCTCGCGACAGCATTTGACGAATATGAGACACGCCCTTTATGTCCAGTACACATTTTTATAAGTCATTCGGTTTCCGAGATAAACGAGATTTTTATGCCGTGTCATCTGATCTCCTGAACCTCTGGATTGATTGGTCTTTGTAGTTGAGACGAAATACCACGTATGGTTACTGTGCGGTGGGAACCGAAATTTTAATAGTATGTAGACGAATTTAGTGCCTCAGAGAGTATGCCGGCATTATCGCACCTGACAAAAGAATTCCATTACAACAGATTAACTTTTATATAAACGGGATATCTGATTTACAGCTACTACATTAGGCCTATACATAAACCATTGCATTACTCGTGTATTGAAAGTGGTCACACAGATGAGTCTCAAAATTTCGGTGAAAAAAAAAGTCTGATTATAACGACCACTTAAAAGTAAAGGTTGCCCCGAAACATGCGAGGGCACTGAGGGCAGCTAGAGATTTAGCTGTACGCATACACAACTTCTGCGCTAGAAGGGGGTGGTGGTTGTCACGCCCCTGCTACTTTCCCCCAGGGAAAGATACCCGGTACCCATTTTACAGGAGGGGCCGGTTTGAAAGGGTCCGGAAACTCTCGCCCTCACCGGGGTTTGGACCCCGGACCGTTGAGGCAGTAGTTAGTTGCTATCCCGGCCGCCTCACCACCGCTTGCTGACCCAAATAAAAATACAGTAGGCAAAGTGATGGTTGTTAAAGTGGCTTAAGTGATGTTGCTGACAAAGGACAGTCCTATTAAGAATTCGACAAACAAAACAAGGTGTTTAAGTGGCCCAACCCCTGTCTAGATTTCTTATCTTTGAAAGGATAAATGTACACAGCACACACAAGGTCAGTTGAGCATTGACATTTGATATTTTGGGCACATGAAACATTTCTATTTCGAAATCTCGTAACATTAATGAGACACACAAAACTTTGATCAATAGACAAGATTGGAATGCTTGTGAGACCTAATTGTAAGCATAGATGATAGGTTACATAAATAAGTGTTGAGATTTTGATTGCATTCAACGGGATTACTGTAGGGTCCAGTGACGGGCCGCTCAGAACAGATAGGAATTTATAATTGTGTATAGCAGGGAATGCCTGAACCAGGTGAGCAGCTATAAACGTTCCCCCGTAATAGCACGCACCATGTCATCAGTTACAGATTCATGTCCTTCCGTATCACTGAAAAAATAGTGCAGAACCTGTGATGTTATGACGGCTATGAATTTGTGAGAAATAAGTTATTACACTTGGCCATTTTAAGAAAACCGTAAAGGGGGCTAAACACATCGTATTGTGGTATTCCGTGTTATGATACCGTGTAGTCGGACAATGCTTTGCCACCGATAACCACTTCTTATTGTGGTCTTCTGAGATATGACGCCATGTTGTCTGTTACTTGGTTACTGTCACCAACTCTTACTAGGGTTGGTTTTTGTGATAAATTTATCACAAATAGATTTTACTAATGAAGAAATGATCTTACTAGGGTCTTCCGGATTATTATACCGTAACCACCACTTACCACTTCTGTGCCTCCGACCTGGATATTAAAAGCAGGAGGAGCATGGTACAAAGTTACATTCTCTGAAATACAGGCAGTGGGTACTTATTTACATTGTATTCAAATTTTCTACATTTTTGTAGGTTCACTTGTAAGTATTTTGAAATTTTTGTGTTTTTTCGACTTTTACGGATTTTATGGAAAAGCAATAACACACATCAAATCCCATGACAGAATTGTAGGAGTTTTGTCAGTTTCTAAATAGTCGGTCCAAATGACATTTTACAACATGGTAGTTTTTACAGTGAGGGATTTGTAGGACACGAATAACTTGTGAGCAGCGAATCTTCCTTCTCTTTGTTGCGTATTTACTTTATTGACAGCTATCATCCTTATCGTCAGGCCGTATCCTTAATCCACAACACGAGGACGCGGTGTGCCGTGGTGATTTAGATGGTTACAACGCTTAGCAACCTTTCGGGCTGCACGGCGGTAGGAACCACAATCCAAACTTTCACTGCTGTGCTAACCTGAAGCCCTATGAATGTATAACAGTTTTGCTTATGTAAAAAGGAAAATGTGGGAGCAAATTGTAAGACGATACTAGCTTACCATTTCATTCCTGAGACCGGTTAAGCCTTTAGAGCAGTGGTTCCCAAAGTGGGCGGTACCGCCCCCTGGGGGGCGTTGGGATTACAGAGGTGGGCGCTAATAGGTACGAGAGGTGGAAGGGAGCGCTGTTATTATCACAGGGGGACGTTAGTAGACGAGTAGTGCATCTATTTTTATAATAAAATTCAAATAAAGTAATTTTTGTGTTAAAAATAAAAAATGAACTAAATTTCTTAGTATTTTAATTTATGACTCTTATTCAAGCACATTATTTTTTTAATAAACTATTGCTAGATGGATTATTGTTAATCATAAAAAATATAATAAATTTTAATTTATTAATTAACGCATAAAACATTAAGTTTAACTCTTATAATTTTATTTAAACGATTTTTTAAATATAAAATAAAAGTGGAAACAAAAGCGCATTTATGTTTTTTTTAAGAAAGGTAGGGGGCGCTGTGGGTGTGTATGTGGAACCAAGGGGGCGGTGGACAGAAAGAGTTTGGGAACCACTGCTTTAGAGAACAGTGGTAACTACTCGTATGTGTACGGCCTGCTGTAACAGCATTAATAGGCTCTGTGCTTTGCCCGCACAGTTCGTGTTTCGTACGATTCTTACAATAAACAGCTATTATACCTGGTTGGTCGTTGTAACAGAGACGGACAGTATCCTTTGTGAAGTAGGAACGTCATTTTGGAATAGCTCAGTCGGCATAGTGATTAGCCTACGGGTTTGGACGTTTAAGGACTTCCGGCAGGGACAAGAGGTCTTTCTCTTCTCCAAAATGTCCAGACCGGCTCTGTGACCCACCCTTCCTCTGTTCAGTGGGTGCCGCGAGCTCTTTCTCCGTGAGTAAAGCGACCGGGCCATGAAGCACACCACTCATCTCCATCTGGTGCCGAAGTTGAGAGTGTGATTTGAGCTATACATTGCACTCTCGATTATCCGCGTGCGATTTATCCGATTTGCAGATTAACCGTGCGGGATCTTAAGTTGCTAATGACTATTGACGAAGGTGGGAAATAACGTTTTTTTTTTTAATTTTTACTAGGGAATCCCGAAGGCAAACAAAATTCACGGGCTGTTTACTTAAATAATAAGCATAAGCTATACACCTGTTATGTATCTAATAAATAAATTACAGTTTTATTTTTTGTTCGTGGCTCAATAGTGTGTTTTGGATTATCCGTGTTTCTCAACTACCCTTTCGCCTCCCTCCGCAACCTTATCCCGGATAATCCTAAGTACACTGCAACTTCAAACCCCTAAACGCCTTCATGGTGTCCACAGAGACAGAAGCAATATAATATAGCATTAGTTTTGAAAGCAGTGTTGAGAAAAAGGACTTACATCCCGTTATTTATCCTGCTTGAAGAGACAAGCCAGTTTAAACGCTGCAGTTCACTGGAATAAGTGAGGAAATTGGATAGTGGTGGACAGAAGTGCACTGGGACAGGTTTCTTCTCCGAGTACTGCGGTTTTTTCTAGTCGGTGTCATTCCACCATTCCACCATACTCATTGGTCTATAACCGGGGTGATGGACAAGGGGCCCATTAGATTCTGCATTTACAAGGATACATAGTCTTACCATACCACGAGAACACGTAAATTTTTACCTGCGTGTCCTAGGCAGCATGTTCTTCCGAAACGTCCGTAGCGATTTATCAGTCAGCACGGCGTAATTTCCCAGAAGACATGAAGTTTCAGGTATAGACTTCTTCTTAGTACTTCTAATTAGCTTGTTTCTTTTCAGACAGTTAATACTGAACTTTCAGAATTATCGAGCAATGTAGGCTACCTTTTTAAATGATGTACCTCAGAACGTTACCACTTGGTATAGGCTACGTGCGGTCTGAAAGCGCTGCTGCATGCCGTGGGTTTGAGTTCCGCTCGGGGTATAATTGTACGCCCGCGGTTCCTTTTTATGAAACAGATCGTGATAGTGAATAGACTAATGAACTGGAAATGATCTGGAAGGAATAAGTAAAGGTAAGTTGCCCCTTTGCACACCATGAAGGCACATGGGCGAGTGGAGGTAGGCCTATATCCTCGCAATCTTAAGCTGCTCACTAGATGGAGATAAGTGGAGAAATTCACACCCTTGCCGCTTTATCTCCGGGGAAAGAGCCGCGATACCCATTAAATAGGAGACTGGGTGATTTCCAAAGCCAATGTAGACCCTTTGCAGAAGGTACATAATAACTTGCCCCTACCAGCAACCGAACCACAGTTTCCTGAACGTCCAGCCACACTATACCGACTGAGATATCTCAGCTGCCGGAAGGAAGAGGGCGTAGTCTTATTGAAGGCATTCTCCCGGCAATTGCCTCGAGCGACTGAAGAATAAAACGATAGGCCTTCGGATAACCAGAATCTGGGCTGAAATTTGAACCCGGTATGTCCTGAATAAAAAGCAGTAATGAACCCACCCGACCGCGGGTGTCAGCATGTTAATAAGTGGTACCTAATGTGATTTAAGCCACTTATATCCGTATGTTTTATATTTAACTAACGTATGGGTGTGGCCAAGAATTTGGGGCTTGAGGGAACGCAGCCACAGACCCACACCCTCCCCAACACCCCTACTTCGATGTTGCAAACAGGTAAACTTGTTTCGAGGTGACACACAATTGCGAGATCCCCAGCTGTTCTGATTACTTTGTCATTCGAGACAGAAGCAATGTAATTTCAGCTACTGCACAACGAAACTGCCGACTCATCTATTGCTATCGATAGAAGCGAGTTATAACCTTCCTTGATTCCAAAGTTTCTTGTAGAATTCTATACTGGACTGGAAAATTCAGTGGCGCAGTTTTATCACATTTTTTATCTTACCTACCCCTTTCGTATTATTCGACTTAGATTCCCCTTGCCTGCACATTTATTTATGGCTGTCAGTATCTCAGGGTATACAGCGTCGAATGGTACGATGGTTCGTGAGTAATGAACTGAAAACTACGTGGAAGGAAGCGGTCGGTTTCAATGCCAAGGTCATGTAGTCCAGCACCTCTTGAGTACAATCAAGAAAGGTTATCGCTTGATCCCGTTTGCTCGGTTTCCCCTTGTCCAGACAGGAAAGAAACGACAAATAGAGGTTAATTAAGCAATACTATAAAGCCGTATAGGCGAGTGAATTTACGTCTCCACGTATTCTTAATCCTGACAGTAGATGGAGGTCGATGTCAACTTCACGCCCCGGACGCTTACTCTCGGCTCGCGCTACCCGTTGGGTAGGAGGTTGGGTGGGCCACAGAACCGGTCGGATTGCTGTGGAAACGGAAAAAAAGAAAAAAATCCATTCACGTCGGAAATCAAACCCAGATATCCTAGTCGCCCAGCCCGTAGCCTGATCACCGTGTTGTCTGAGCTGTGGTTTAAGTTGATGCGATTCAGACTTGTGCATTGCGAAAAACTGATTGGCTGATTTCTCCTGTAATGACGTGTGAAGATTGTTGGGGAAACTGTACTTTCGGAAAGAGATCAAATGCTGCTCAGTGAAGCAGAGTCCTACCTCCTGGTCAGCTCCTACGTGAGGCAGCAGTTTGATGAAGTGGATGACCGATGAGAACAGAAGAACCAGAGGAATGCGAGGGGAGTGCCCTAGAACAGGGGCACACCCCCTTCATTAGGAAGACGTTGGAAATGCATTAAGGGGCGCCAATAGGGCCTAACTGATAACGCATTTAACACAAAAACTTTTCCCAGTATGATTTTCTTGTGTCCTCTTCGCTTCTCGGCATGCGTTTCTTATATCTGGCATACTTTCTGCATATCCGGCATACTTTCTGCATATCCTGCCATGTTGATTTGATCACCTTACTGCTATTTGATGAAGGGTCAAATTATGAAACGCCTCCGTGTGTAGGTCTCGATCCTTTAGTCACTTTCTGGCTGTCAAGTCCAATTATTTCCCACACCACCCTCTTCTCTCACACAATCAATTTAATCTTTTCCAAAGGGGGAGAGAGATCAAGTTCTACGTCAGTACGAAAAAACAGATAAAATTATAATTTCTTTATTTTTTGGATACTAGACGGGCAGAGAGAAGATTCGAAATTAAATGTCAGTAAGTATTCCTTGAATTAGAGATTCCAGTCGCCATAGGGATCCTCCGGAACCTTGGTGCCTGCTTACCAATCCACACGGTATCTTATCATAGCATATTGGATTTTTGATCATTGCCGCTCTCAGGACCTCAAATTTCTCATTTCCTTAACTTATTTTGCTTTTAATGTCTCAGTGAATGTAACTCTGATATTAGAATTTGCGACCTTTTCAAAGCGTCACCATTCTGCTGCTTTCGCTGTGTTAATGCTTCTAGTTTCTCATATTCTGGACGTTAACTTCAGATGCTGTCCTATAAATTGCATGAAATAGAAGGGGCGGACAAGAAAGGTCGCCTGATCAAAATCAGTCCATCAGTTCTTCAGTTAAAAGATTACTGTGTAATAAGTACTTGTGTTTGTCTCGAAAACTGTGAGACTGACGGAAAGAGTGTGTTGCGTAAAGAATATGTAGACTACTTAATTTACCTTCGATGTACCTGCAGAAAGCCGATCCCAGTGGCTGCGCGGTCAAAGTGTGGGTCTGCGGCCGTTTGCTTGCTGGGATTGCGGCTTCGAATCCGGGGGCATGGATGTCTGTCTTGTGAGTGTTGTGTGTTGTCAGGTAGAGGTCTCTGCGTCGGGCTGATCACTCGTCCGGAGGAGTTCTACCGGCTGTGATATGTCTGAGTATAATTGTGAAGTCTCGATAATAAGAAGGCACTGGCCCAATAGGGGCTGTTTGCCATGAAAAGAACCTACAAAATACATATATGTCTTCACATAAACTTCAGAATGTGTCAACAGACGGTAGTAAAACTCTCCTTTGCCAAATTCCACGAACAACCTTTTAGTGGCTCTAGTGTTGTTTTATGCGAAGGGATAAACGTAGCCAACTTTGAAGTCCATTTTTTGAAATTCTTTTATGAATACGGTATAAACTAGCCCGAGCCTGTATACGTAAATTAAATCAAATTTCAGATATTTCATCCACCGACTAGACATAAAATGGAGGATATTTATCTTCGCCTTAAGCAGACTAAGTTCTTTAGCCCGTTCCATTTCTCATTTAACCCTTCAAAGCCTAGTGATAACTATGTGTACCACATGCTGTAACATTATACACTCAGCATTATTCCCACATGGCGTATTTATGTATTTCGTATTATTTTTACAATAAACATCCTTTCCATATCCAACACTAACAATTTGATCTGTATAACTAAGACAAGCTGAGTTATCTTTGCAGCAGGAATGACTCCCCACCCCTGCCGCATACTCAAGCAGTCACTTCCCAGCACCTTACCTTTTCCACTTTCCAATGCTGTACTTGACTGCAGCCTTCCTTTGCCAGAAGGACGAGCGGTCACGGCCTCTGAACCTTCATAGCGGTAAATTTCCAGTTTCTGTCCGCTGTAACAAGGGGAACACAGTATCCCGAATTTGTTGTTCCTGTTCATCAGATCTTGTTGCTTTTGGTCGGTAGACTTCCTGTTTGGTCCATCTCTACAAAAAAAAGGAATCGCATAGTGTAAAGTCGGGGCTTTCTGGAATAATTTACCAGGTCACAGACATGGTAAACGTTTATTAGTGGACCATGGAAGAAAAGAGCTGAAGGCCTGCTTAAACTGAGCAGGCATCAACTAAGATTGGTAGTTGCATTCCTCACAGGCCATGCTCCTGTGAGGAAGCACCTGCATATTATGGGCCTCTGATGGATATCAGACCTGCAGATTTTTCAGGTCGGAGACTGAAACTGTGTACCATATTATTTGTTGTTGCGAGGGTTGGCTCGTCAACGCTATAAGTACTTTGAGAAGCTATTTGCTGAACCAAAAGATATGAGTATGGCTTCATTAAAAGACCTGTGTCTCTTCGTTAGAGGCACAGGTCTAATGAACCAGAGCTGAATGAATACTTAGGGCTGCACAATAAGCCTAAGGCTGCAGTGCATCCGGAGCTTCTGCCGACGGACCCTTTGAAGAAGAATAAGAAAGTCGGGGCTTCGCCGAGGCCATTTTGTTGGTTCTTGACGCCCAATCCACAGACCAGGAAGCGCAAATGTGTTGGTGCTCCATCCTGCGTGAAGTGCAGTTCTTCATAATTTTTTTTATGTGGCACATTGGACCCGTTTTCGGATCGTGGCTTTCCCCGTTCTCGGGGCTTCACGATCACACTCATTTAGACACACCACACTCGGTAGGACTCCTCTGGACGAGTGACCAGCCCAACGCAGAGACCTCTACCTGACAACACACCACTCACAAGAGACAGATATCCATGCCCCCGGCGGGATTCGAACCCTCAATCCCAGCAAGCCAACGGCCGAAGACCCACGCCTTAGACCGCGCGGCCACTGGGATCGGCAGTTCTTTATAATTGTCCCACCGAAAAACATCGGACAACACGAAATTTAACATTATATATTTAGTTTGCTATCACCCTGTAGTGCCACTTACTACACCTCCATGCTTTTTCATCTTCTTCAGTCAGTTCAGTTTTCAAAGGGTTAAATCTGGAAACACGAATCCTCTTAGACGCTTTGTGGGATGAAAGTTTGATGGAGCCTAGGCCCTTCGCAAGTAGTCCCTACTCTACCTACGCAGGATAGCACAGTGCAGCAGAGAAAAGACACGACGATAACCGCCTTCTGGATGTGACGTGATGCCGTGTGGGAAATATTTACCGACGTTTCGTAAGAACGTGCTGCCTGCATTATCATTCATTCCCTACCCTGGTGATGGAAGCAGCAGGTTACTCTGAAACGTTGGTATATACCAGACTACAAGATGTCGCATCCCAGACAGTAGTAGCCTAATCTTCACATTCAGCGCCTTGAGAGTCTCGAATTTCGAAATACATCGACGATGTGCAGGAGATTACAGCAGGAATCGCTATGTTACGGTGATGCCAATATTCTGCCCTGCTACTTTCATACCACAAATTTCCTATATTGTAGTTCGTTTCTTGTACCCAGGCAGGTAACTCTCATGTAGGCCCTGTATGCGTACAGTCACATGTGGGAATACATTAGTATATAATACAGTCATAGGCATGCTCACAAACGCTTCCAAAGAGAAATTATGTCGGTGTACTTTACATGTATATTCATTTAGCTGTTCTTTCGGTGTGGATGTTACATTGTTCATAATTTCCAAACAAAAGTTCAATGTCCGAGGAGGATGGTGTAGCAGTAATGCTCTAGACATATAGTCGAGAACAATCCAGTTAGAATCTCACCGGGGCACCGACTGTTCCAAGATGTTCGTAGTTTTACTTCGTCATTACGAGAAAACGCAGGGATAATATCTCGATCAGGCCATAATCTCTTCCTTCCAAATCGTCTTCATGACACAGTTCGCTGAAGTGGAATCAGATCTGGGCTAACACAATGTTATGTTAACTATGTACCTGACTGTACAAGGTTTAGCTAAGTGCACGATTTATTGAAGAAAGAGGCACTGGTATAATCACGAAGACGGGCGGTGTATAAAAGAACTCTTGTCTTCGAAGGGACTCGAACGTGGGAACTGAGAACAAAGACAAAGTTTATTGACATTTCGTCCTTTCTGTTAACGTTCAGGAAAGTCTTGTTCATAATTAAAACTTCTTTACAATTCTATGTGTGCTTATCACAGTGGCCGTACTCTCTAGCTTCCAGTGCACGCTTTTTTTAGATTCAAAACACGGAAAACAAGAGGCCTGGAGCCGCACTAGCCTGTGGCTCATAGAGACAGATACTGCATATGCTGACAGCCAAACATTTATGTAGGTAGGGATAATAACGTAGGGGTAAAGTAGTCCTGAAGATGTGTGACAAGTGGAGGCATAGCCCCAAAGTTTCATGAAGTTCGGTAGTGCGTGAAGCTGAGGGGTCAGCTTATCTTTTTAAAAGACAGTGGAACTACAGGATAAGTTCCACCCGCTTTAACATTAAAATACTGCCTTTTTTCCCGCACAGTGTATTCATATGTTGTGTATGATGCTTATACCAAACGTTATTTCCCTCAACAGCATTAACCAGTTTGTATTTATAATAGAGACGGACTTTGTTCTCCATGAGATACGAATTGATTTTTGTACATTATTTAGGTGAAATGCGTGTTCTAATTAAACTCTTTGTTACTCATCCAAAGGAACAGTCACGAATATCTATGTAAAACACAGAGGCCTATGTAAAAAAAAATAAAGCAACTGCTTATATGTGTCTTGTATTCTTCCAGTTTTTCCGTATCTGTTTTGCAATGTAGTTTTGTCTTTTATGTAATGTGTTAGAAAATGTTGTGTCTTGTCTGTCGCTAGGGTTCGCGTAATAGAACGCCGCACTGGTGGCCGGAAGTCGGTATTCATCCGGAATGTCCTGCTACCGATGCTCAGTTGGCACTCAAATTTCACGTTGCACTTCACATGCAGCCGTCCCTACATTAACTTGAAAATTTCTGTCCAAACGCATCTCTCCCAGCCTTATCAAAATTTCATTGTAGGGCAGCCCTCCAAATACAAAGTTCAGAATTCAGCCTAGATGTTCAACTTGTTTCGTCATGTGTCGGATGATTAAAACAAATTAAGACACAATGGTTGTTTTTAAATACGTATTTTAAGTACTTACAGTGACATTTGGACTTTAAATATACAACTCATTAACTGTTAAACAAACTGTATAATTTCCTCATTTTCAACCTGTAAATACCTGATCCATATTTCTCTTCACTCTTTTTGGGGCGCAGCAGATCTGACCTAAGCAACTGGAAGTCTTTACCATAAAATAATTTCCATCTGTTACGGTTTGACTTCCACACATCCACTTACTTAAGCTTACAGTAGTTATGCATGCTTCTACTTTCTTTATAATTGGTTTCATAGTAGTTCTGTGTGCTGTAATAGAATGTGCCCTGTCGCTGTGGCCAAGGTCGAATAACTTCAGGACGTTGGCATCTACCTGTCGTTGCTTTGCTGTTCATGCACGGACCGTAGAGAGGAATGGAGCCAAGGCCTTGCAAACACCTTGCATTACTTCCCCCTCTCCCCTTTTCCCAAAAATTACACAAAATAAACAAGATCACTGTACTACTGTGGGATTTGATGTGTTATAAGTTGGACAGGAATTTATAATTCTGGCATTTACCTATATTATTTTTAATTTTCTCAGTATGATGGGTCAATACACTATTCGATTGAGTAAGAGAGATACTGATTAGTCTTCAGCTCACGTTTCCTCATACGAGTTGGGGGAGATTCTTTGACCTTTAGCATTTAAAGTGAGGGCTGTCCAGTTTCTATCGAAGAGAGGGAACTTACCCGGAGGATTGACGCAATCACTTAACGAGTGCTTCTTACAGCCGTAGAGGTTAGGATAATGTTAAATGGATCTGAAATAGAATGAGAGAGTGTGAAATGCATTCATCTGGCTCAGGATTTGTTCCAGTGGCAAACTCTTTTGATTCTGGTAATGAGCCTTCGAATTTTTTAAAACACTGCTTTCTTGACAAGTTGAGCCTTTGTTGTCTGATCCACGGATTCTGTTGGAACACCTAGTTCTTTAATTTACTCCATACTGTCTCTCTTAGGGCACTTTCTCATGGCTCTGTTTTCAAACACTCTAAGCTGAAAGGAAAATTTTAGGACCCATTTAAACGGGGGGAAATTTGTAATGCTTTATAATTCTGTATTTATGTTTATTGATAGTGTACGAGAAAACAAAACTCTGATTTCAACTACTTCTTGAACAGTAATATTGTCACAGTTGTTTACTTTGAATTAAACGAAATGTGACAGCTCTTCAGACGTCAGCGTCTGCCTTGAACACTACGTCTCCCGCACATCTTTCAGTAAAGCAGTACATAATTACAAAGTAACTTGTACAGCGTCAGCAGCCGATCAAGCCCCCCGTCCTTTTGTTCAAATGGCATGGGACCGAGGGTGTTCGATAACAGGTGTTGAGGACAATATTTGGACCTAAGAGAGATTGAAAGACAGGAGGATGAAGAAACCTGCATTATGAGAAGCTTCGACTTATATCGTGAGGATTATGAAATAAGAGGAGGGTGAGATGGGCGGGACATGTTGCACGCGTAGGAGATAATAGAAATTTTGTACGTGGTTTTTATGGGGATACTTGAAGGAAAGGGATCGCTTGGAAGATGCAGTCGTAGATGGGAGGATAATATTGAAAGAATCTTAAAGAACTAGGATGAAAGGATGTGAACTTGATTCATTTGGCTCGGAATAATGATCAATGGTAGGTTCTTGTGAATATGATAACGAATCTTCACGTCATAAAAGGCGTATTTCTTGACTAGCTGAGGAACTATTAGCATCCCAAGAACGTTTCTGTTTTGTGGAATTAGATGGATAATTAAGACACATGACAGACCTTGAAAAATAACATAACTTAGTTTTAGAGCTGCGTTGATCAACTTACCTCTTTCTTTCCCTGACCCCATTACCTTTGCACGACTTGAGCTCCAATGGTCACCTGGCATCACTGTTCATTGTGAATATTTCTGCGCGGAGACGAGATCGTCTGCTCGCGTTATAACACTAATTACTCTAAGTAATATTTAACCTTTCTTGATGTAAAATGAAACCAGACCATTTATACCTACTTAAAAGGATAACTAAAAAGTTACTGTCCTATAAAATTTAAAAGTCAGAGTTCATACAGATAAGGTATTAAGTTTTAAGTGATATTTCCGAATGTATTGCCATCAGAAGAGAATAAATAGGAAGTAAAACTCACGGTTACGATCGTTTGGGATATGAAACCATGTTGCGAGATTTGAGGTTATAAGCACTACGATCTTTTGAAACATCAGGCACTGAAGCCATGTTTTCTTAGGTTCGGAGGAACCCTCTGCCTCTGTCTTTCAAGTAGAAAGCATTTTACCCTGAAAATGCAACAGGTGTGTCCGAAACTTCGGTACACCAGTACCAAGCTACACAGTATCCGTGACCGGAAGATTGTAGTCTTGGCTTTCGCCACAATGAGTACCGTAAATCTCACAAGAGGCACAATGTAACACATGATTTGAACTAAAGGAATGCTTGCGTGTATTGCAGGTATTTGTGATTGGTCTGTGTGGCAGAGGACTTCATTTAGTGTAGGATCTGATGACAGTGAAGTGCCTTCATGTTATGACCCTTCATAGCTCAGTGGTAACTATACAGAGTTTCCGGCTACTTTATTTCATAACTTCGGAATTAAGATTCCTGGACGTCAGGAACGTCATATCAACATGGGTCCGAATAGCAACCGTTTCAAAGCTACGGGACTTTGAAATTTGAACTTTGCGCTTGCCGGTAACATTTAGCAGGCTGCACGGTGGATGCATACAACGGTTGACAGGTGACAGTAGCTGCTTACGTCTCCTTCCTCGTCTTCCCGCCACTTCTGTTTTTCTATCTTTCCTTCAATAACGTGTTTTAGAAGGCAGTTCCTACACAGGATGTAACCACTCCAGTCATCCTTTCTTCCTTCCTTCTTATTGTATGTAGGATATTTCTGTCCTCCTTTACGTATTTCGTATGTGATTCTTAAAAAATAAACAGTGATTATTTCCTTAAACAGCATTAACCACTTGGTCTTTATAGTGGTAAATCTAAAGGTCTCCCCGTATTATGCCATGCAAGTACCTCGGCCTTAGATGAGGGTCGGTGGTCAATGCCACGTCCCGGCCGCTTTCCTCTGGAAAAGAGCGCTGGAACCCATTTTACAGGAGGCTGAGTGGGTCCCAGGGCTGGTCGTGACGGGTGTAGAGAAGAGAAAACCTCTTGCTTCCACCGAGGTTCGAGCCGCAAACCGTCCAGCCCGTAGCGAATTGCTATACCGACCTTCTATCTCGGCCCCGTCTTTATAGTGGGGATGAAGTGTATTCTCTGCTAGACAGAAACTGAATTCTTATATATTTAGGGATATTTAATGTTTTAAAGTATGTACGTGTTCTGATTCTATGATTTTCTTTTGTAAGTAGCTAATGTTGGATTCCTTCCAATCACCATTACGGTGTCTGCTCGATGTATTATTTTTAAGTAGGCTGTGATAAGTTTTTCACTGGGCGTTCCAAAACTGGCGTCCGAAATAATTCCCTTCTTGAATTAATTAACGTGGTTAATTATTCCAGAAACTAATTTCTGTGTTTTGTTTGGTACGTGTTTAGCATACTGCCTCCATCTTCAAGAAAGATTGAGGTAGATTTAGGCTATATTTTCCTCCTCAGCTTTGGTAACCATCTACTTTATTACACAGCATAACAACCGTGAAGATCAGGGACTTTTTAGCACAACATTTGTAAGAACAAATGCATGTCCAGACCTCTTTCCTTGCTCTTTGCATAGTTGGTTTTGTGTTTTCTCAGTTCGGTTGGACGCATGCACGCGATATACACGTTCTGTTCCCTATTAACTTCGCCTGTTTCTTTCCCGCTCCACATCAGTTAGTGAATCATATCTAAAATGGTTTGCAACTGGATCCTGAAGGCCGTCGAGTGTTTGAAGGTCCCACAGTTTCAGGGTATTTCCCACTCTGGACATGTTCTTGGCATTCCTGATTATGACATTACTGCACTATCTTCTAAGGAAAATTAACGTGACTCAGAATATTAAGCGAGCATGAAATACACGCTTGAACGAAAGCTAGTCACATTTAAAAACAAAACCAAGAAAGACAAAGAGTGGCCCTGAAGTTGGCAGATTCTTGGATGTTACACAACTTTTACGTGAACTGTTAGGGCCTAGACATGAAAAATTACAATACGCAAATATTTTGGTTTGTTAAAGGTAATTGGTTAAGCATTGATAAATATGAGAGGTGTAATTTGTGTGGTGACATGTCACAAACCAATGAAGTGACAGAACTCGGAGGATCACCACTAATACAAAAGCCCTTCACTGGACACTCGCCCACTTCCGCACCAACTTTTTATGAAGTGCTAACCATTCGCTTGCGACGGACCATTATTGATTATTGCTTGAGGCTATTGTTGCTCACCGCTATGATTGGTTACTTCCCACCACTGTTTGTTACTTATTGCTCACCGCTATGCTTATTTCCTCCCGCTATTTGTTACTTATTGCTCACCGCTAAGCTTATTTCCTCCCGCTATTTGTTGCTAATTGCTCACCGCTATGGGTATTTCTTACCGCTATGTTTATTGCATGTTACTTACCGCTATATGTATTGCTTATCATTTATCACAGTCGTCATTGCTTATTGCTTACCCCTATGGCTATTTATTATCCCTGCGAATGCTTCTTGTCACTGCCGATATTATTTTTGTTTACCGCCCTGTGTATTGCTCATTGCATACCGTTATGAATTCTTACTAATTCGGGACCTTCATTATGCAACTTATATTTCGGCCAGCCTCGGTACAAGATCCACATAAACTTTTCTGCGATTTACTCCAATCATTTACAGAATCAAATAAAACAAAAAACAATTCCTCAGTGTGAAAGTTTAAAATGAATTAAATAAACAGTTTATGTGACCTATATATTTTTGGAGTACATGAGTCATGTTTTAAGATATTTTTTAATTTCATGTGTTCAGACTTATATTCTTTTCAATAGGACGTAGTGAGCGTGAATTTGGACGGTCCTATTCTTGTTTAGGCCTACTTAGGAATTACTTTAAAATTACTTACTTGTGCAAACGTTTTTTATAAGCAGTATATAATTAAATGTTATATTTTGATTTTCTTCCGGGCACGACATCGCCTTTGTTACGAAAAGAACTGGTTGAATGTATTATTATTATCAGTTTTGTAGACAGCGCAGCAGTGAGTGGAACTTAACTTTGCATACTGCGAGGTATAAGTTATGAGTGTGCCCGACTTGATGGGGCTAGCGTCTGTTTCTACCGCCTGAGTGTGCGCGTGCAAAAATCTCGCTTCTCCATAAACGGCTTGCTGAACTGTTCCAAATTGTCGCCTCTAACAAGTGTTATTTTCTTTCAGGCCATCTCAGAGGCTTTCAAAATGGCCACAGACCCAGACCTGGAGTGGACAGCTACAATTTTGGACGTGAAGCCACAAGTGATCCTTCACGATCGCCTCATGACAGATGCTGCCCTGGGGACGGTTCCCATCAAGTCAGAACATTCATATAGCCTGACTTCGGACGGCGACTCCATTCCAGACTCACCGCTTAGTCTCGACAACAAGATGGACGGTAAGTGCGATTTCAGTGAACTTGCGCGGGAACAGTCGACGGCGCACCAGTAGCAGCGCAATAAAGCATACACGTAGAACAGTCACGATAATACAAAAATCCCTGACCAATCGGAAATTCAAGAGTCCTCGGTATTCAAATTTTTCCGAGTTCTGCCAGCCACAGTTTCAGGTATCATCAGTTTTGAATCTCTCTAATCACGCTGTAACAAAACTATGACGGATCAAGTACCAAGGCAAGGCAAGACTGTAATGGCATCGGAGGCCAGGTTTCTAGCTTTTAGGTAACCACAGCGGTGCGTCTCTTTATGATACTTTTATATAACATTAAATTAAAATTTCCGGACAGCTTTTAGTATAGGCGTCTCAGTACCACATTTTATCGAAGCCCGTCGAATATTTAATGATATGAAAGGAATGGACATACACGACCTCACCATCATGTAATAATTTTATGCGATTTGTATGAGGAAGGCGTGAAAACATTGTAGAAGTATGCAGCGTACACTTAACAGGCACGTCCGCAGAAGGAATAATGAATGATAAGCTAACGTCCACGGTCTTGAAACTGCAAGTAAAGAAAATGGTACTTAATGCGAGAAAAGGTTATGGTATTCTGTAATTCCAGACGTACTTGATTTTAAAATGATGTATTTGGTGCTTCGTTGCCTGGTTTAAGTTGTGAACTAACACGATAACTAAAACACTATTGTGCTTGTACATACTGTACCATACCAAGCGAAAGAACACAAGGTTTTAGGGTTTCACAACGGGGATTGGTCAGATTGAGATCCTCTGGGTTTTGACACCGTGTAGTGTTGAAAATTTAAACCGACGTGTCGGAGGAACATGCTGTCTCCATCTTCATGGTTCACAACTTAGACCCAGTTTCTTCAAATCTTAATATGGAGATAGCATGTTCATCCGACACGTCGGTGTCAAACTACAACACTGTACAATGTGAAGACTCGTTACTAAAATCCGAAAGCCAAACGATGTTTTATTTTTGCTACAAATATGTGAACCGAATTTAGATGTATTAAAACGTGTGCACTGCGAAATATTCACACAACACAAGACAAATAAGCAGATAGGCCTATGTAGCCTGTATGAACACACCTTCTTTAGCATATAATGCGATGTCGATTTCATTATAGCACTATATGAAATGATCAATATAGATTGGTTATCATCGTATTCTACCCTCAGTCAAGTTTCTCTCTCTCTGTCTCCGAAGGAGAATGTGCATATGTTCGGAACGGCTGTAGATTCTTCAGTATCTTGTTCGGTTCGCAAGTGTACGCCTAACATTAAGTTCTGTTTAATTATCTCGAAAATCGTAAGACTTACAGAAGAATGTACTGAATAGGAAACGTCTTTTTCATTTTTCCCCACAGCTTTAGTTGCACGCTTCTTGCTCCGATAAACATATTTAACAAGTTATGGTGGAGATGTGCGCAATATGCATGTAGGTTTCCATGTACCGTCCATATTTTTTGGCAGATTTCAACCAAAAATTGAAACTACTCTAAAGTTTTTTTTTAATAAATTTATCCAATAGGCCTACTGAGTTTCATGAAAATCTGTTCGGCGGTTTCCGAATTGTTACATGCGTGCGGACGGACGGAGCGATTTTAATGTGCTTTCCGCAGGGATGCAAAAGCACCTAAAAACCGAGCGTTACTCTGTCAGTGAGGAGTGAAACATGAGCATGAAACGACACCTTGAAATGTTCCACACAAATTAACAACAAACACAGCAATTAACTGTAACACACACGTGATGTGATATATGAAGGGAAATTACACATTCAGCAGGCAACGGAAGAAGGTCCTAAGAACGGAGAAGTGTTATACGTTTGTGTGGGAAGGGATGAGAGACTACGTTTATTATAAGGAAACAAGATTTTATGACAGTGCCATCCTGTCATAACGGTAAAGGTAGGTTAGAGGCTAGGTAAAGTGTTAGGTTTAAACGTAAAATAATAAGTGATGGGAAGGAGATTTTGTGTATGCGGCAGAGGCAAGATGTTGAACAGTCACAGTGTTTTGCTTGAATTTTGATATTACCATTTGAAGGGTTGCCTGGTGGCGGAACTAGAGGGACAGAGATAGAAAGAGAGAGAAGGAAGTGAAGAGCAAGGGAGTAGTGAGAGACGCTTGTATGTATGGGGTTAGAAAGAGCATCTCTTTGTTATAAGGTTACCAGGCTTCGCCCGCTCGTCCTTCTGGTAGGAGTAAAATGAACATGAAAATGTTAGACGTTAGAATGGTGACAGTAGTAGCTCGAAATAAGGTACGCGAAATTTTAATTTCTCATTAATGGTAAAGCTCATAATTTGGACATTTAATTAAAGCCGGCGCTGCCGATATATTGTGGGTTAATCGGTGATTTTGATCTTGATGAAGGTGATGAATGCTACCGTTGACCTACATCCCACTATTGGCTTTTTCTACTCAAGAAGATGATATTGGCTCAGTACGGGTAAATTTAACGTACAGATCTGTCGACAATGAACAACTCATGAGTGTAATTTACCACTTGTTAAAACATCTCCCCCCTGTTTCCTGTACATGTTGACGTAACCCAGTAAACTGCAGGTGCGCCGTACACTTGTAGGAACATAATAGTGTTTGCAAAACAATGTATCGAAAACCTTTTCGCACTATATATAGAACTAAACGTAACAATAATGCATAGCAGTTCTGGAGAAGCGTGTGGGCTGACGCTGTGTTCTCCCTACTAGAAGTGAAAAACAGTTTAACATGATTGTATTGTTTCTTTATTGATTCACGTTGGTGATGACCGACTTACGTTTGTATTTTCCTGCCGACATCTGTATTACATTAGTCCTCTGAAGCATGAAGTTCGTTCAAATTATGTATGGAAATTCAATTCCTACTTCACCGGAAAATACTGCGAGAAGAGAGAGTCGTTTATTTGACGACGCCCTCAGTTGCTAAGGTGATGTTGCGTTGGTGGTTGGTGAATGAAATAAGATTTTGAAGCGCTGGTGGAATGATACTGACCGGGAAAAATATAAGTACTCTGAAGTAACCCTGTCCCAGTGTCACCTTGCCCACCACAAATCCCATTTGGATTGACAGAAACACGTTGCATTCCCATTGCAAAGAAGTACTAGGGAAATTAAGCTTTGTTTATTGTGAAAATCATACAAAACATATAAATACACTATGGGGGGGGGAATTAGACTTCGTAAAGTTGCGAAAAACGACTGTTAGCTTCATCATATCTGCCTTTCCGTATGGAATGACCCCGTTCCCACTGGACGGATTTTCGTGAAATTTTATGTTGAGGGGTGTTACTAAAATCTGAGCCTAAAGCACTACGTACGTTTATGAGCACGGTGACGCAGTTGGTTGAGGCACTGCGCTACAAACCGGGAGGTCGCGGGTTCGATTCCCAATGGTGTCATTGGAATTTTTCATTGACATAATCCTTTCGGTCGCACTATGGCCCTGGGGTCGACTCAGCCTCTAACAGAAATGAGTACCAGGAATATTTCCTGGGTAAAGGCGGCCGGTGGATAGGGCTAACAACCTTACCACCTTCATGTGCCAATTGTCTAGAAATCTGGGAGCCTCAATCTCCTGGAAACCTAAGGGCCTGTCCAGGCCTGTAATTGGATTGCTTTTACCTCGTCACCAGATGGGGGTAAGTAGTCAGCTTCTTTTTCCATCCGCTTTACCCGCGTTACCCAATCGGTAGGGGGCCGGATCGGCCCCAGATGCAGTGTGGACGCTGCGATCTATTCAATTTATTAACTATTGTAATTTATTTCTTCCTTAAAATAAGAAAAATAGCAAGGGCAACTTAGACAAGTTACAAGGCTAAGGATTGGGCAACTGAGTAATCGGGGTTCGATTTCCGGCAGGGACATAAACTTATTTTTCTCTACAACATCCTGACCGCTCTGAGTCCCACCCATTCTCTTGTCCAGTGGTTACTGGGGGTGAAACAGACTGAACGTGAAGCTGACCACTCATCTCTCGTTTACTGCCGAGGTTAAGATCGCGTGAATCTATACTTCCACTCGCACTCATGTGTCCATGGCTTTGTGCCTAATTAAGTACGGATAAACTTTACCCTACTTCAAAGTAATTCAATAGATGGAAGTGCTCTAGCATACGTACAGAAAAATAAATATCACAAGATAGATATTAAAATTTGGAGGAAACTAAAATCCAGGGATACGCACTGCTGAAACCTGATATGATACATTCTTGCACTAAGCATCTCTTCATGCTTAGCTGTCGTATTTTCCGTAACGCTAGTATAGTAGAAGGAAACACCTGTCCAAACCGTGAGATGAATCGAGATGCTAACAGAACGCTTAACATATACCGTCTGCTGTTCGTGCGCCGTTAATCATTTAATTGCTGATTTAGGTGCGTCATGACAGTGTTGCGTGGTCACTGTGGGCAAATGGCTGCCGTCTGTACTTCCAGTTCAGACACCCTTGCTTAAGACATCCACCGCCTGTATCCAAACCGAGTTTTGTCCGTGCAGAAAGTTTGACGAAGTCCACGCACAGAATTTACCTGCCGGGCAGGAAGGGGTCAGTTTACTGGTGGTTGTGTATGAGAGACGTTTAGTGTGAGAATGTAGCATGGGGACAGTAGCTAGCATAAAGAAACGATAGCTATGTAAAGTGGAAGAAAAAATTATGCACAGCCAAAGAAGAGCGGTGGTAGTTGCAAGTCCAGTAGTGTAACATTAAAAGTTCTGTGTAATAACTGCATCAATCAATCTTATGATAAATTGTCATTTAGGGTAATTCCGGGAGAGACTTTTTGCAACTCCCACTGTAACTCAATCCGAAAATCATCAAAACGGCTGAAAATTCACAGATATTATATTTAAGGTTCCTACTTTACTAAGTTGGGTACAAAATATCTGCAGAAGTAAAAGCGTCTGAGATACAGGGCGACGAAAAAAGTTGTCTCCGCGGCGTCTCTCCCGGGCATGCCGGTAGAGACGCCGCTTTTTGGCAGGGATAGATGTCGCTATGTAGGGAGAGATGCCGCTCTTTGAAAATATCCTGTGAATTCAAGAAGAAAGATAAGTAAATTCTGTCGAACTCATTCAAAGTAAAGAAGCAATATCAACGTTGAAATAGAAAATATATCACAAGTAGGCTACACAATATTTCAACCCAATGAACTCTATAGAGTCTAAGTTGTAGTGAACGTAATATTATACATTCTGTTCTGCATCTTGCTGTTTTTCTCTCGCAGTAACTTTATACAGCAGTCGAAGCATTTGCCTTTGTATGGAGAACAGAACTCGTGCAGCCAGTTTCTGCAACTCACACATTCGATCCAGCCATGTTCCTTAGTTGTTTGCAAGTAGTTTTCCCAGCACGCACAGCATTTCGTGTCAGAATCTTCAGATGTCTCTTGATTATGAATATCATTTTTAAGGAGTTCTTTTTCTGCATTTTCTGACCTTATAGACCTGAAGTATTGGAACTGTTTACACTTTAGATTTCCCTCTGCTCTTTGACTTTATTTCTTTGAATCTTTCGCTTTTCCTCGGTATTATTAGTTTCTTCAGTGGGAACCACAGAGCTGGTTTTCTGAAATTGAATATTTCCTCGGTATTTTCGGTACTGGATCGATCTTCAAAACTCT
Source organism: Reticulitermes speratus (assembly GCA_021186555.1). Classification (NCBI taxonomy): domain Eukaryota; kingdom Metazoa; phylum Arthropoda; class Insecta; order Blattodea; family Rhinotermitidae; genus Reticulitermes; species Reticulitermes speratus. The sequence goes on along the minus strand of JAJKFL010000003.1, from coordinate 28,149,317 downwards.
GGAAGGAGTAACTTCTTCAGGGGAAGAGTCAGAAGGCAGTGTAGTATTCAGAGTACTTAATGAAGGTCCTGCTGAGATAGGTAACACATTTTGAGAGTTGGTTCCTGAAGTAGAGGGTGCACAAATCGGAGCCATAGGTGGAGGTGCTGTTTCCATAAAAGTTACAGTTTCACTGGTATCAGATATGGAGAAGAAATATTCACGCACTCTGTTGCCATTCAAAGGATAAATACCAGTTGACTCAACAGCACTTACATCAACACCCATGGAAGCAGCTTTATTCCAAGCAAACTCGATGAGGCGGCCCATGTGATATCTAGTGATTTTCCTTTGTGGATTCTGCTTCATCCAAGCTGCGGCTGCATTTCTGAAATTACTCTTTAAAGACCCCTGAAAAGCACTTATCCAAAGGCTGTAAGGCTTGAGTACAGTGACTCGGTAGACAAATGATAGTGACGTTATTTTCAACAGCAGCCTGAAGCAGTCAAGGGGAGCTGCAATGAGCTGTGTGGTCATCTAAAAGTAGAACGACCTTCCCTGAAGTTTTGTGTTTGAGGAAGTGCTGTGTGAACCACTTGATGAATAAGTCGGTGCTAATGTACGAGTATTTCCGGTTCATGTGCATATCTGACCTTGGTGGTAAGATGAGATACTTTTTAGTACTCTATAATGTATATGCACCACGTTTTCAAACGATTTGAAATTGTTTAAGTGCGGCATCTCTCCCTTAATTTTTTGCAGCGTCTGTCCCAATCTTCAAAGAAAGAAGCCCCCCCCCCCCCCCCACTTGCCGAACAGAGTGAAGAACATGTCGGCTACATTATGTGAAGGCTAGGTCAACAACGTCAGATACCTCTAACGTATCGTGATTGCATAGTTACTTTGACTGGAACTAATTGTGTAAGACACATTTCGTGAACACTAGGAAAAAGTTTGAGTATAAAATTAATAAACTCGCCGCATAAAATCAGTCATAAGTCTCGCAAAACAGCACCGATATTCACTACATTCACTCGCAACACCTCTCTAGACTCACTGAATAAGCACGCGTGCTGCGATCTGCAGAGGATTGTCAGAACCCACCAAACTAAAAAATGCCGCATATCTACCGCCGCGGCAACTCTTCCGGAATTACTATAATATTTTCCAACAGGTCTATAGATACTGCATTTCCTGTCCTACTGCTGTCGATGTCTGAGCTAACAGTCTTATTGTTGCCACCACCATTGTCTCCCCTGCCTTGTTGCGCAGACCAGAGATCACCGTAAAGTATCCGAACGGTACCTGACATATTACTTCTGTCAGTTGTCCGTGATAGGTACATGTGCCGCAGACATATTACTTCTGTCAGTTGTCCATGATAGGTGTACATGTGCCGCAGACATATTACTTCTGTCAGTTGTCCATGATAGGTGTACATGTGCCGCAGATTTCGTTTGTCTGGCGCATTATTGTTTGTTTAGCCAAGGTGCCAGCACGTATTACGTAGCGTCGAATGATTAGTGGTTAGTGAGCAACGAATTGCAAAAGACGAGGAAGGAAACGTTATTGGCCTAATCTGAGTTGTTGTTCCAGAACTTGTCTGAAGTAGCTAAATGAAGCCACGAATATCTCAGGATAGTCTGTCTCCGGGCCGAGATTTGAACATGGGACCTCCCGAATATGAAGAGACATTTTCGTTGTAAATTTGCAGATTCACAATGTTGCATCGCCTCCGGAGAATGGATATGCTGAGAAAATCAATGGAAGCCTCGTTTAATTGAGCCGGTACACCGACCGATACTCATACCTTACCGCTACGTCATTTATCGCGATTAACAAAAATGTAATACAAACAGTCTAATTGAAAAGTAAATGAAGGTAAAGTTGTCCGTTTGCTTAATGAAGTAAGCATTTCGCGATGAAGATAGGCGTCACTTTTGTGGGTCAGTTAACTGACGTCACGAGACGGTGGAGAATGGAGCTGGTAACGACCAGGAAGCATGAGGCAGCCCGCATAACAGTCGTGATGTTGCAACAAGCCATACACAGGTGCTGCTTGCTGCCTAACAGTGATGAAAACTAGTGGCCCGCGGTCATGTCCACATAAAGTGTAACACGTCTTAACAGAGAGAACAGTTTCATAATGTGGGATAACCCTGTTACGATAGCGAGTATCATGATCGAAGTGTTGTGGCTCATGACACCTTGTATTTTTGTAAATAAGTACCAGCATTTCGGGGGAACCTGCTGCCTCCATGTTCTGAGTAGACGTTTTTTGCCCAAAACTGAAGACATGAAGTTTGTCCTCTGAATCGCTAGTGCCTGTCTACTAAACTGCAAGGCGTCATATCCCGTCAGGCAGCGGGTTTGTTACATAGCGTAACTATTTGTATGCTTCACCAGACAGAGATAGGAGAATTAAGTCGAGAAAGGTGAGATGGTCAGGACATGCAGCACATGTTACCACTTGCAAGACGGAAGAGTAGACGGTAGGATAATATTAAAAATGACCTTGCAGAAATAGGGTCGGAGGGCATAGACGTAAGTTCATTAGCTCAGGATAGAGACAAGTGGTGGGCTGTTAACGCCGTAATGCATCTTCCGTTTCTGTAAATAATGGAATTACGTAGAGAGCCTGTTAGCTTTCATGAAGGCCTCTGCTTCGTGGAGTTACTTAATACAAATAATATTATACGAGTATAGAGTACGTTCATTGCTGAGATGTCAAAATTCAAGTTTAAGTCAACCTCAAACTCTCGTATTCTTATGCCCCCGGCTTGAAGACTAATACGTCTTTCTTATTAAATGTGTGTTGCAGCAGTTTGTATTGCCACTTGCAGTTACTTATTTAACCCGTTCACCCTTTGAAGCACAGTGGTTGGTTATGTTTACCGGCCTACTGAGTCCTGGAACAGAACTTCGTAATAGATCGGATACGCTGGCAGGTAAAATGCGCCGTACTCCTATGTTCTTGCAATAAGAAGCGACTATTTCCGTAAACATTGTCCTTTGTAATGGAGTCAGAATGTAATAGAAGGTCTGGAAAGGAGAATTTCTTTTTAGAGGGGCTCCATAAGGGGAACCGAAAGGTATTTAGCAAGGAAGGGCTCAGCCAATATGTATATTGGCCGGAACCTGTACTTGATATATTTTTCTGTTATGTATAACTTAGAGGGTTTGTGGACTTATGTTGGGCCACAACACTCTAAGAAATCATCTGCATTTTGGGGGGCACAAAGGGCCTGTTAAAAAGGCTTACGTGCATCGGGCCTCTAAGGGCTCGAACCCATTGGGTATTCTATTCTAATGGAGTCGGACAGTTCTCTGTGAGGCAGGAACTGAGTTTTTGTATAATAGTTGTACCCCTGCGAATAATTCGCACGTATGAAGAATAAAGTATGTAATCAATAAAGATTTGTTTATATATTTGGAACTTAAAGCACTTTTCGATATACATTGATGTTATCAATGTATCATTTTCTGTACGTTGTCGATGCCCTTCAATAATTACAACAGTGACCTTATCAAATGATGAGGTTCGGGAAAATGCCACATACAGCTGGCCATGTGGGGGAGGGGGAACAGGTAGATGTGTTCCAACTCATTTAAGCATCTGCCCTTGAGCCTTATTGATTGTCATGGCAAACGCGATTTTGATCAGAAATCGTCTTCTGCATAGTTGGAAGGGAATGTTAGTATGTGATGGACGTAACTGAATCCTTGATATAAGGATAGTTTTTATAGAGCCAGTAACATCCGCTGCTATGCAGTGCTTGTGCTGATAACACCGGAAGCCAAAGGACGCTAACACATTTCATGTAATTCCCACAACTTCCGGTAGATGCAGCACTGTCAGTTTTTAACCTTGGCTTTGTTTTGTTAAAAACAGTTTTTTTTCCCCCCCAGAAGGCGTTACTGAAAAGAAAGGAGATTGCCATCGATGCCGAATCATAAGCTTTCTCAAAATGTCTATCTTGAAAAGGTCCCTTCGGTAGTTCAGTAGAGCATGATGTCGTAACAGGCGTCACCGTATTAATACGAGTATATATGACTACTTACATTGCATTCATGCTTCAGAGCTTTAGTAAGTGGAACCTCTTATTCAAAATGCTGTGAAGAAACTTCAAATATGACACTAGCACTAACAAGTAACCTCGACGCTAACGTGGGCAGTCTGACCATTGACAGCATCGTTAAATAGATCAAATAACTGGTACCAGAGCCCACAGATACAAAGTCACAAATACCAAAGCCCGCTGTTGGACACGATCCTGAGCAAGTAACGTGGTAGCGATGGCGGCGGCGGCTGTGGTGATGATGATGATAACGATAATACTTCAATTCAGTTTATGTTACCAAAGTGTAGGCTTTACAGCGCAGGGACAATTATGAAACCAGCGCGAGTACACAAATACACAGGTACAGCACAATTACTTAAACAAACGAAAAAAAAAAAAGAAACAAGGTGACGTAAATGTGAGTGCTGATTCAAGACCCTATTAAAAATGAGGTTCAAATACACTTCAGTTCTTCAGTAGGCCTTACACAAAAAGCAAAACAAATACTCAATAATTGCACAGTGAATCCACAGGGAAGGAGAGAAAAACGAATAAAATGAGGTGAGCTTAGGTGCTGACTGGAAACTCAAATACAATTTGTTGTCAAACTGCATTGCAACAAAAAAGAGGGGTGCGGTTTTTGACCAAATGTAGTCTGTTAATGTAAAATCTGTTTTAAAGCAGTGATTGGTTTTCTAAATATGTCTGCCTCTCTGCGGAACAAATTAGCAGCTTTTACACACATAGCCGTAGGGAAAGTTTTCCGTGTCACACAAAACATAAGGGAGTATTCTGACATTACGCGTACGAACTCGCAGAACTGCGATGTCCAAAAGAGACGAACAGTTTTTCAGACCAGTATAAGCATTAATAAAAATAGCATCACGGTGATTGTTTCTGGCCTGGACGGTATGAAATGCAGGTCTAAACACTGAAATGCGTCACCATAGCAAAAATCTTTTTGTGTCGCGGGGGGTGGTTATGGCGCCAAATACACAAATTTCCGCTGGATGCGTTAAAGCTTTTAGTCTCCAATAGACCTAATAGAATTCTAAGTGACAAGTGTGTTCAAGTGTTCGGATCTGATTAATGTGAAATTATGATGATGATGATGATGATGCTAATAATTCCATCGAGTAGAATTCTTTTGACAGTTAATTACGTGTTAAGGTAGTGAAAACATTCGTCGCTCTTCATTGGAAGCCGAACGGTCATTACTGTGTCAACAAGGGCCCGTCAGTGATCCCTATCCTGCGCCAGTGAATCCATTATACCTCCGCACACCGTGGATCAATTTGAATGTCATTCCTACATCTTTCCTTCAGACTTCTAGGCTAATAATATGTATATATATTTCTCATCTCCCATGCGTGCTACATCATTCTTTCACCTCTATCCCATTTATTTGTTTCTTGTTATTCTTATTCATGCAAAAACAGTTTATTGTCCAAAACATTTAAACGATGATTGATGATGGCCTTCAAAGAGATACATAATAACGTAGGCACTCGTATATTTGTAGTAGAAACTTGACGATGACTGATCATAGCCTTCAAAGAGACACATACTAACGTAGGCACTCGTATATTTATAGTAGAAACTTGACGATGACTGATGATAGCCTTCAAAGAGATACATAATAACGTACGTACTCTTATATTTGCAGTAGAAACTTGACGATGACTGATGATAGCCTTCAAAGAGACACATACTAACGTAGGCACTCGTATATTTGTAGTAGAAACTTGACGATGACTGATGATAGCCTTCAAAGAGATACATAATAACGTACGTACTCTTATATTTGCAGTAGAAACTTGACGATGACTGATGATAGCCTTCAAAGAGACACATACTAACGTAGGCACTGGTATATTTGTAGTAGAAACTTGACGATGACTGATGATAGCCTTCAAAGAGATACATAATAACGTACGTGCTCTTATATTTGCAGTAGAAACTGGACGATGACTGATGATAACCTTCAAAGAGAGACATACTAACGTAGGCACTGGTATATTTGTAGTAGAAACTTGATGATGACTGATGATAGCCTTCAAAGAGATACATAATAACGTAGGTACTCTTATATTTGCAGTATAAACCTGACGATGGATCTTGAGATTATGCATGTGACTCGTTTTGATATGTCCAGCTAAGGAACACGCAATACGATAGCCTCATCTGCTGCGGACTGTTCCACATGAACGATGAAAAGCTTTCTGCAGTCACACTGTACAGTGTCATGCCGAGTGCATGTCGGTTTTGCTCATTACTCATATGGCCTACTGCGACATCTGTTGACGGATACTTCTGCTGGCCACGGACCCCGAGTTTCTTTACGTTTATTAATGCAGTCAGATTCAAGTGATACACGTGTGTAAAACTTGGTTTGTCACTGTGATTGCTGGATGTAAATTGAAGACATTTGAAAACAAGTGATGGGGAGTATATTTCGACTTAGGAGGGTGGAAAAGAATGCATATCTACACCGTCATTGAGCATACTGCAGACGCGTTTAATTCGCTGTATGGAGGAGAGTCATTGAGATCCTCATAGTCGCTCAGCTACTGAAGAAATTTTCCGCCTTTTATACAGTGCGAAGTTTCATTACGGTCATCACAACATTCATCCACTGGATCCTGTCCAGAGCCAGATAAATTTAATCCACGCCATCCTAACGTACCCCTTTGACACACATTTTAACGCTGTCCTCTTAACTACGCATAGCCCATTCAATAGGTCCCTTTGGTACTCACCAAATCCATTTTCTGATCTTGCTAAGGCACGCTACGTGTCCCGTCCAACTCATCCTCGATTTGAACACTCTAATACTGTTTGATTGATGTCAGGTAAGTATGGCAACGACTGTGTCTTTCCAGATATTTTCCAACCGACTAATCGTCACCCGTCCCGTAATTTGATGCTGTACACTCTGGCTACTGCCAGTTTCAATAAACCGTAAATAAACAGATAAGACTAGAATAAATTTTCCATCCTTAGTAAAAAGAGCAAGGAATAGCCTGAATAAAACTCTGTTTCATTTCAAACGACTTTCGCAAAACCTCGTATGAACGTTATGCCATTCGTGGCCGACCACGTTGACGCCTTATATTTTATTTTCCTAAAATCAGTAATACCAACATGACGGGTGCGCGAACTTGTGCTTTAGGGTCCAGAAATGATGTATGGTCCTTAATACACTTGGCGATCATACGAAAATCTGAGATTATGTTCCACAGATTGAACGTATACAGATTCTGTGCTTAAATAATACGTTTTTCACAATCAGGAAGTATTGTAATAATAATAATAATAATAATAATTGATTGATTGATTGATTGATCCGTTGAACTAGAAATATATTCAACAAGAAAACCTTATGATTTGTTGCACCGGGAACTTCTTGTATTTATTACCTCCATTCATGTATTTGTTCTTGTTTCGTATGCAGGGCCGGCCTTAGGCTGACTGGACCGATTTGACGCAATCGGGCCCCACGCTTACGGGGCTTTGCCTTCATGGGGGATTCGCGCATAGTAATTTTTAAAAATGATAAAATATTGGCCATTTTAATTTTTCATCCTAACGTACGTTAATGCACCAGAACGTTAGTCCCTTTTTTGCTCTGCACAATAACTTTTAGAGACCCGCTACAATGATCGCAAATAGGGCCCCGCGTTTGCTACGGCCGGCACTGTTCGTATGTGTACGGTATAGACCTTGCTGTTTTGACCGGTGGACCTCGCAGATCTGACACACTCCACGTCGTGCTCATTCATTTGTTACAGACTGCGGCGGGGAAGGGGGGAGGGGTGTCGAACTGTTATAATAACGGGACAGTGCGTTGTAATAACTCAAACAGTACCAGGGTTCGCGTCTAGATGCGGGCTAGTTCAGTTAACACTGCTGTTAGGTATTAATGTAAAGCTATTCGGACATGTTGCGTACTGCAGTTGTATAGAGTGGACTAAACGTCGCGCCCCGGACGGATTTGTTCACATTGGCCCACCATAGGTTTCCGAATAGTTTCTGAGATGTAGATGCTCATGTAGTGTTTTTACTTGGTTAATATTTTTACGAACCGATCCCGGTGGCCGCGCTGTCTACGGCGTGGGTCTGCGGCCGCTCGCTTGCTGGAATTGCGGATTCGAATCCCGCCGGGTGTATGGATATCTGTCTCTTGTGAGTGTTGTGTGTTGTCAGGTACAGGTTTCTGCGACTGGCCGATCCCTCGTCCGGAGGAGTCCTAGCGAGTGTGGTGTGTCTAAAGTGTGTGATCTCGAAACCTCAACAGTGAGGTGGCATAGGCATAGCATAGGCTGGTGCGCCGCAGGAAAAAAAATTTTGTTAGGAAAATAGAATGTGTGCCCCAGATGAATTATGGGGGAATAATTAACACAGGCAGAGATAGTAAAGTTCTATAGGTAAAGTTCTCCCTAGAACGGGCCATGAAGGCCCAGAGGGGAGTAGAGGTATAGCTCTACTCATTCTTTAACCCTGGCACTAGATGAGGGTGGGTGGTCAACTCTACGCCCCGGCCGCTTTATCCCCAGGAAAGAGACCCGTTACCCATTGTATAGGAGGCTGGGTGGACCCCAGGGCCGGTCTGGGCGGTTGCGGAAAATCTCGCCCCCACCGGGATTGGATCCCCGGACCGTCCAGCCCGTAGCGAGTCGCAATATCGACTACACTATCCCGGCCCACGGAAGAGACAGTGTAGTTTATATTTATTAACTTCAAAGGTTTAATAAAGAATTCTCGGTAGACACATTATGAATGAACCATGGTCATAGTGTATGTTATCGCTGGACTGAGGGGGCAGCAAGGATGCCGTCCGCTTTTTGGCGAATATTCCAGCGATAAAAAGAATAATCTCTGTGCTGCCAGATCCAACACTAAAAATGCTGCATTATGTTTACATGTTTTATTTATGTGTCCCTATGATTCTTACAGTAAACACGAGTTGTTTCCCTGTACATCATTCACAGTTGGTTTTCTAATGTAAATATACTGTTTTCACTGTGAGGTAGGAACTTAACTTTTATATGGCTATTATCGAAATGAATTTCGTCGTTCAAACGAGTAATCAAAAATCCTATATTAACACGTTATAAATTAACTGTAATCGCATTGATCTTCATGTGTGATTTATTAGGTGAACGACCGAGAAATGTGGATCCTATTTCCAGCACCTACATAAAATGATTCTGTTCGCAGCGTCCAGGCCGGCTGTGAGACCCAATCTCCTGTTCAGTACGTACGGGGGCTCGTTCCCATAAGGTAAAGGGGTCGGGGAATGAAGCTAACCACTCTCTCCCCATCTAGTGCCGAGGTTAATAATGCTTGGAGCTATACCTCTACTCCCCTACATCTTCGTGGCACGTTGCTGAATGAAGCACACGGACGACTATTCACTTTACCTTTACCTGACCAACGAACTTGAACACTGTTAACTAAGTGTTGCAGCAGAGTGGACAGCATTTCGTATTCGGAAGGACCCGGGTTAATATCTCGGACAGGGACCAGCTATCCTGCGTCCTTTTTATGGATCTTCTCACTTCTCCTAGACAAGTACCAAGACAGTACCTAAAATTAGGCCACGCTGTAAAGTGTGACTGAGCTACTAACAGCCTCGTTAAGTGAACGAGACAGTGAGTGAGGTTACGGGAACAGAATGTAAATTCGTGTATGAAAGCAATGTAGTGCTATAGAAATGCACTACGCATGCGTATCAGGAACAGGAGGTTATCCTTGCCGACCGGAAGTCTCGTGGAAGTGAGATAGATAGCGCACCCTGCGGTCATGCACCCGAACACCGTTACTCCAGATTCCCAAGAGTGGCAGATTCCACCATGCCACTACAGGATGTTTCGAAATATATTCAAGTGCCCCATAACCATATCACGGATTGAACAAAAAATACTTCCAGTTTGAAATTACGTACAGCTAATCTTAGTGTGTGTGTGTATGTGGGGGGGGGGGGGCATTTCGTGTTTTATAATATGAAACCAAGATCACTTTTTCCTCAGTTTACATAACTCTTGTTCATTCGTAAACAAACTCCTTTTGTTTACAATAAATCGCTAAACGTTTCGGCTTCTATACCAAAGCCATCATCAGCCTAAACCACTATAAAAGTACATTAATGAAAAACCTTATATCACATCGTTTCAATTCCAATGTGGTAGTGAGTACAACTACTGATTAACTTCTTCCCATACTGCTTTTTATTCAAATACTCTTCTGATGTCGGCGTATTTCTGTGGAAGAAGTATTTTTGTAAAATCTAAAATATTTAATTGTAAATGTTGAGAGGTGGCTGGACACGTTTCTGTCACATACACATACGAAACAGCAAATAAATTGAGACTGTAAGGACTCGCGATTGTAACCGATATATCACGTGCACAGCATGTGAAGGGTATTTTTAATGTGACTGAATCGTTTGGCTCGGTTTCTTCTGGAAACTAACACATTGCGTCATGTTCTACATTGTCTGTAACCTTTTCTATTGTCAGCCGGTGAAAATGTTACCAATATTCAGTTACTAGACGGCCCTCATACGCTTGGACGACCTACGCCCATAGCTTCAAGGTTTTCTCGTAAACAATGTACTTTGCAGCTGCAGACCGTGAAATGTTCGCCCCACTTATGCATTTTCAGCATTAAACAGGCTTGAATAATACTTTTGTTCGAGACATTTATTTGGGACAGTTTTTTAAAGCCCGCTGAAATTACGGCGGGAAAATTTGACAGTTCTTATCTGACAGATAACCTTCCACTGTCCTTCGTTAATACATTGCAGCCCTTAAGGCATCCTGCGGCATTAGTATGTCACTGCATATGCACGCTATGGAGCTGAAAATTTCTTTAATGGCAGTTCGATAGATTAAGCGGCACTAGGCCAACTACATATAGACACATCCCACCGGCAAAGGTTGAGGCTGTAACATTGCCGAAGCTTGCGTAGATCTTGTATGCTTCATGTTTTCGGCAATCACTGTCACCTCGCTTGCGAGTACATACAGTGACCATAAAAACGACCTGCTACGTGGGGACAGAATACGACAGTATTACAAATCTTAGGTCCTCACTAAGGCCTAGAATCGAAGGATGGGTGGATAGATGGATGCTTCAAATTTAGACTTGGTTACTGGTTATCTTCACCACGTTTTCGTGATTTTCCTTAGTCTGTGAAGGTTAATGCCGTGATGTGCCTTGAAAGAGGCTACGACCGTCTTGCATATTTTACATAAAATATGGTACATTTGATCTTAACTAACCTACTAAGTCCACGTAGCAATTCTTTCTTAAGAGGCTGATTGTCGCTCATCTGATAAAGAAATTTTCTGCCGTGTGTGATCCCAAAGGTTCATTATAGATTTCACAGTAGCCCACTATTACATATTCAGATCAAGCCGAATTCAGTCCATGTCCCCAACCTCTTAATTTAACGTTGATGTTAATATCACATTCTCGTCTGACTACAGGTCTCCAGGCTGTTTCTTCCCTTAAGGTTTTCCGACTCTTAGGTCACACATTCTCCCCAGTAGCCTCTCTTTATGACCTTCATTAAAATGATAGACAACACTCACATCGTTTAGTCTGGTAGAAGTGAACCGACGTTTCAGAAGAATTTGCTGCCTCCATCATCGGGTGGAGACAGCAATTTCATATGAAAGGTCGGTATGATTTTGCAAGACTATACGGCGTCACATCCCAGAGGACAGTACTGTGCATGGTCATTGCCGTGAAAACTTTAAATCCCATAAAACTGTAATGTTATTTAATGTGTTGTTAATTTTCTCCTATATCTGTAACTTACCCAGTTGAAACAGCGGCTTTATATAAACTAAGATTCAGTTTGTGAAACAGCGGTAACCAGGCCCTATAACTGTATTAAAATATTGAGTACAGTTTAAATGCGAGAGAAGTCTTCAAAGTGCTGCTTGTTGAAACGTGCGTGAGATTCAGAGAGATGACATTGCTGTAGCAGTAGGCGTACCGGTAAGTGTCCGGCACGCCGGGACGACAGCCGTGTACAGTTAATGTCTGGCACTCATAGATGGCATCCTCTTAGAAGCAGATTGTGTACTTGCACTGAAGAAGCTCGCCCGAGACTTGTATCATGTCCAAGTGAAATAGCCTTTATTTATGAGTCAATTAACATGCTCAATAAAACATACGAAAACTAGTTAATAAGTCATCTGTTTCTGAACTACCATCACGGCCTGCATCTTCTTTATTTAATGAGCTTCACTTTTTATAATGGGTAACTCCTTTAAATAATAATTTTATGTCTTTTGTTACAGCACGTATAACATACTGCATCTCCAACCAAGACAAAGGGACGCGTTACTTCTGTTGCAGATTTCCTTGCATTTCCTATGATCTCTGATCTTTTAAATCACCACTACGTGTAAAATTACTAGCCTGCAGCGTGTGTGACATTTCGAAATAATCTTAAAAATGTTGATCTTGGCCTGAATGCGTGTAGTTTGACCTTGGACTTCGTGAAGTTGTTTTCCAGGATGCTGTTCCGTGGTATTTTTTTTCTTTTTATATCATTTCGCGTTACATTTATAAGTCACCGATTAAAATGTGACGTTCTCTTCAGTTTTCTCAGAGCATTCTGCCCACACATGTTGATTAAGCGATTTGTGAAGGACGCACTTTTATATGTGAGACTTGAGGTCTTGCCCTGGCGTCTCTCCCCTAGTTGGTCATATTATGCTGGGCATGTTACACTTCTGCTGCATATCCAGTGGGTCCGAGTTCATTTCCAGCTCATGTTACCTCGGTGATATGATAAACTGCCGAAAGTCGCGGTCGAGATTTTATAACTCCTTACTTGTGAGGGCCAGGTTCAAATCTCATTCCAATGCCTGCCTGACAGACGTTTTTGTGGTTTCCTCCGTCCTTCAGGCAAATGCAGATTAGCCCACGACCGGTTTCTTCCACATTCCATTTCATTTTTACTATCATATCATTCGACGCTATATAGACCGACTTACTCGTAGCGGCGTAAAATAAAGCACAAATAAGTACATGCGACAAAACAGTGAAAGTTAGGCTTACTGTTTTGTGGGATGATGCCGTGTAGTCTGGTAGATGTGTACTGACGTTTAAGAGGATTTTCTGCCTCCATCATCAGGAACATGATTAAAAAGCATTTTAAAATTCTTATCGAAATGCTACTAGAATCTGAAAGGAATGAATGTTTTTTTTTGTGAAGGGCCCCGCAGCAGATGCTACGGACGCACCGCTGCCGTGAGGCTTATTGTGCAACCCTGTGATGAAGATGATTAGTTTTTTTTTTCGTTTTTCCGAGTAATGGAGCTTCGGTGGAATGAAATTGACAGGGGAAAACCGAAGTACTCGGGGAAAAACCTGTCTCAGTGCCACTTTGTCCACCACAAATCCCACATGGACTGACCCGTGATCGAACCCGGCCTCCGCGGTGAGAGGCCGGCGACCAACCACCTGAGCCATGGCACGGCCATAAGACTTATGTTTAATGGTGGGTATTATCTTTTAACATGTCCAGCGCAGGACTTTGACGGCGGGGTTAATACGCTTTGATAGGCCACCGGAAGTTGCTGCCTGTTGCAGCTGGGAAGCCTGTTTCTGCTACGCCTATCCGCATATCCGATCAACACACCCTAATGCAGCCCTCGCCAACGTTTGTTGGGTGAAGAATGGGCCTAAGTGAGATGATGGTATAGTTTATAGCAGGCACCGTATTCATCTGCTAAAAAGATATGCTAGTGCAAATAATTACTAGATTACCAGTAGCTTTGCACATTGCGTTTTGACATCAGTAGATTTCCCAGAAACATTGCATATTCGAACCCACAAAGTAAAAGATGTCACCAATATTTACACATTAGCCCCTCATGTAATGACACCCGAACATTTAGAACTCTTTGGCACTGGACAGGGATTTCCTTCACAGGACGGAAATCACCACGTGCTTTGCGATAATCGGCGTACAGTTAAGACATTATTATTTTAAAATTCTTGAGGGCAGCCAAAAATCTCTTCTCTGTGCAGTTAAGTTTATTGCGAGGAAAAATACCCCGATTGCCCCTTTGTTTGTGTTGGTAGTGCCCCCACACAGACTGTCGGCATTGTGGGTCGTCTGTAAATTTCGAGTCAGAGTATTTAAAACACTGATTTAAAAGACATCTCTCGAAGGTCCTAATTTATAATCATTCTCTAAACATCTTGCAAAGACTTATTAATGGTAAATAAAACAAAGGAAATAAACCTGATCTAAACTGCACGCATGTTAGAGAATTGAACCATATCCTTTTTTACATTTTTACAAGTTCCTGTCTTCGCCATCTTACTCGAAATTTAGGAATGAATTCTTACGGAGAGTATTATACGGCGTACATTTTCAAATAAGGATGTTCTACATGGTTCCGTAGTGAGTGCGGTATGTTTGCGGATTCTTTCGCTTTAAAACATTCACCCAAGGTCTGTTACTGAAACTGTTTTGTACACATACTTGTGAAATACAGAAATTCCTTGGTACATAATACCTCTTTCTTCGTCTGTGTGTCTTGTCTCTGCGGACGACAGGAAAGTTAGTTCACAGTGCTACTTGATGTAACGTAACGTATATAACTTCTGCGTTACATTCGGGCTAGGGCAGTGGAGGTTAAAATCCCCACCCTACCTCGAGACCTACTACACACGTCCCCTTGGTCAACACCTATAACAAATGTGGAACGAAAGATGGACAGGTCAAGAATGCAAGTGACAAATTTTTTGAAACAGTGGCATTCACGCAGGGCGGGCATGGCTGTTGGGCAGACGGATGGCGAAAAATCTGATTTCATTCTTTTCTTGACCCGACTAAAGATGGAAGGCGCATTGCTCCTGTTATCTATGACGGTAGCCCAGAGACGTTCTGGGTGCGACGGCGGAAGAAAAATTAATTTTGTTTAATTATCTCTGAACCGTAAGGCTTTTGGAAAAAGTGTACTGGACATAAAAATGTGCGTATTGTACTTGTCTACAACTTTAATTGGAAAATATTTTGCTCCGATACATATTTTTAATTTTCGTCCGAGATGCGCTCAGACAAGCGTGTGTGTCTTCATGTAAAGTGGCTGTTAAAATTGTCGGTCTAAGTGAAATAATGTCAAGTGAGTAACTCAACAGATTCCAGGAAAACTTCTCATCACCAAGTCTGATGGAAATCCGTTTAGCGATTTTCGAGTTCTTTAATGCATACACCGGACGGACGGACGGACGGAATGTGCCTATTTTACTATGCGATCCGCATGGATCCGGAAGCGCTTACAAAGGAGAAAACAGTGATTCAGCCTGCAGAAATTACATTTTTAAGAGCAGTAAGGGATGCACAAGAATGTATGGCGTTATACATACATGATAAAATAGTAAAAATTAAGTTGGAAAAATTTTACCCTTTTATTATTATTATTATTATTATTATCATCATTATTATGTATCATCTTTATGCACGGTATTTACAATTATATACCTGAAACAACCCGTGTTTTAATGTATACGAGTATAGTGTTGAGTTATTCCGTAGTTACAATTATGGCACATGTAATGTTATTTCCCATGTTGAATGTTATGTACTTTTACATTGGTACTTTCCGAAGTATGTGCGCAGTGCCCAATATGGCTGTTGGTGTATATTATTATTATTATTATTATTATTATTATTATTACCAGCGAAAGCTTTTAGCTTTTTATTATAATCGATTTTCCCCCGGACAATAATAGCTTTATTTATGCTAAGGCTCTTCTTGTTTTTCATTTATGCTCTTTGCATGAGAGAAGATATCACCTTGACCCAATTTTTGTTACTGTTTTTTTAAGGGGTGTCCACGTTGCATTATAGGTCTTCGAGTTCGCACTCTGAACCTCTGAGGCTTTCTTCTGTTTCATGTCGTTCCATCCTTTAAAAACTGTCCTTAGGCCTGGTGTTGCATTGCAACTAATTCAGGTTGTGGTGATTTTGATATCTTCAGAAAGCAAACTACGAGTATCACACTTTGTAAGATTTGATATTATTTTTAGTTCTGTATCATAATGAGTCTCAGTATGTTACAAGTAACTTTTTATTTGTTTTGTCTGTGTTTGTATCGTATGTGTCTTTTTTACTGTTCTTTGTTTTTTTACGTTGTGCTGTTTTGTTATTAGCCACTTGGGTGTTGACCCAGCACATTAAAGAAAAAGAAGTGAGTTATCGTTATTAATATTAATAATATTATCATTGTTATTATTGATAAATTCATAGAGCGATTTTTATCTTCGGTCACATTTCATGTTGATATGGCATTATGTTATTTATTTAATATTACTGTTTTGGGTTACGACACTGGTACACAAATTCCGGGTGCTAGGTCGCCCGGGCGACCAAGTTTTGTACGGTGGCGCCTAATATTTGTGGGTCCTCAAAATGGAATTTGCTTCATGTCACCCGTCTGGAGCCTAGTATTTTGAGGTGGCTCCTAGATTTTTGGAAAATTTGTCCACCCCTGGTTTACGATATGGACTAATTATAATTAAGCGCTTTTTCTTTATTTTTTTATTTGACTTCCACTTTAAATTACTCGTAATTGTAATGTTTTTTTTTTCTTTTGTTTTGTCTTCACATGATTTTGGTATCTCCTTTTACTTGCGCTGTCTTTGTAATTGATCATTAGTCTGTTAAGTTAGCATGTAAATTAACAGTAGTAGTAGTAGTAGTAGTATAGTAGTAGTAATAGTAGTAGTAAAAGAAGAAGTATAGGGCCTAAGCAGTGTGTCTAAAACGTCACGTTTTTCGTAACATGAACTGTTTCTAAAATAAATTTCTGACTCACCATATTTACACCAAACCCACCGTATGATGAAATAATCGCTTCTTATTATGAGAATCATAAGGAACACATAACTACACTGTATCTGTGAAATTCAGAGTTTTTAAATATTTAAATAGGGCCTACCTTATTAATCCCGAAATGTGTCTCTGGCGAATACGCGATTTAATGAAGGTGATACAGATACTAACCACTGTGCATTGAAATGTTCAAACACATCAAGGCGTTCTACGGCCTGCTACTCGTAAAGTACGCCTAAATTGTATGGTTAAGATAAAGGTAAAGTTGTCCCTGTGCGTGCCACGAAGACATGTAGGGGAGTGAAGGCGTAGCTACATCGGTACTAGATGGGGGGCGAGCTATGACTTGACTTCTTATTACACATGCTGATACCCGTCAATGGTTACTGTTCAGAAAAATCACATTTTTTGCTCAGCCTATGAGAGCGACCGGAAATTACGTGTTCGTAAGTTATGTTAAGTATGTCATGGACTAGCTAGCATTTTCTCTCCGTGTTTGTGGATAAAGCGAGTCGTGATGACAAGAAGACATATATGTCCTTTAATCATATAAATATGCCTTGAGTCATCAGCCACTATTATCTGTTGAATGCAGGTGTGCATGGACGCTGCCTATAATGATATCCATAACGGATATCATTATAGGCAGCATGAAACTTGTGTAACTGTAACATAAAGTTATTTATAACATTCGCTTATAGATTAAGGAAATATACTTGTAGCAGTGACAGCTGAATAGATTTCGTGACAAAATTACTAAGTTGCGTGTTGAAAAGTGGAACAGTCACGAATAACAGACTAATCGATCACTTCATTATTCACAGGTTAATACTGTCTTCCGTATAGTTGTGAGGCAATATTAAATGCCATAACCGGTATGCGGGCGGTTTGAATAACGTAGCCTAATTTTATGCTGACTTTCATGAACTTTTTGTATGTTTGAGTGTGTACGTTTATACTGCAAACTAGTGCACTAAGATGCATGTACCAAATCAATACTAACAGATACGTCTGTTAGGTAAAGTTGTCTCTCTGCATGCAGTGAAGGCATGGGGAAAAAGCATTCTCAACCCCTGGCGAAATGGCCGTCAGTTGAATAGGAGCCTAGGTACGCCCAGAGCCGGTCTGGACGTTTTCGTTAAGAGAAAAAATCTCTTGCCTGGGCAGGAAATCGAATCCCCGAGTGTCTAGCCCATAGCCTAGTCACTATACCGACTATCCCGGTTCCTTTACATTTTTAGGGGAAATTAAGTTCACACAAATATTTTTGTTTTTAGAAGGGCCCCGCAGCAGATGCTACGGACGCACCGCAGCCTTAGGACTTATTGTGCAACACTGTGATGAAGATGATTCGTTTTTTCCGTTTTTCCGTGTAATTGAGCTACGGTGGAATGAAATTAACAGGGGAAAACCGAAGTACTCGGGGGGGGAAAAACCTGTCCCAGTGCCACTTTATCCACTACAAATCCCACATGGACTGACCCGGGATCAAAATTTCATATTTAATTATTGTTGAGCATGTCCGTGTTTTCTGTTCAATCTAACGCACTGCTCAGTCCGTGTAGTGACTAGGCTGCGGGCTGGACAACCGAGGAATTTTTCGAGTCCCAGCAGGAGCATTCGGACCGGCTGTGGGGCCCACTCAGCACCCTATTCAAGCACACGAACAACTTTACTTTCACCTTTATCTGACGACCGAACTCCCTGTGAATATGGCTTATATCCGTCTGAATGTCCGTCTTACCTGGGTCTTTTTCTGTGTATAAATTTAACTCTTTAAAGCATAGTGGTTACGATATGCACCACCTACTTACGATATTTCAGGCTTCCGCCGCGGTGTAATTTAGGTCTTCGCTCTTCTGGGATGTTATGCAGCGTATGCTGATAGTTGTTTACCGACAGTTTGGGACAGCTTATCGGTCCCATTTTCAATGGTCAAACAGTCCAACTCGTGGCTGTTCCAAGAAGTCTGTAAACAGCTACCAATAATAGTAATAATATTCCTCTTCATCGTCTGGGAAAGAATTACACCTAACCGACAAATCCTGTTCCCAACACCCAACATCCCAGAAGAGCGAGACCTCTACGAACGACTTTACCATTAAAGGACATTGCATTTTGCCCAAGCGGTGTATTTACGTGTTCTGTATGATTCTCAGAGATTATACCCCTAAATGGCATTAACCAGTTGGTATTTTTAAAGTAGAAGATGTGTGATTTCTGTTAGACGGGAACTTGATCGTTGTTATTTAGATGAGCTTCAGTCTTTATACAGTTACTCGTGTTTCTCTGGGTTGCTAAGAGCAACGCACCTTTATGAGTCCTCCCAAGTTTTCTCAACATATGGCAAGGCATCCAGAGAGTATGTTTGTTCAGGAAACCCAAAATGTTATGGAAGAATTGCAGACGATGTAATATGAGACGAATTTCGCGACGGTAGAAAGTCTAGTAGAACCGCTGCATTAGAAACGTCTCCCCCGCGGAAGAAATGATGTCACTATGACATCATCATTGTAACATTAGTTCCCTTTCTTCTTCTTTCCTTTTTTTAAATAAATCAATCTTTGTCAGCATATATATCCAGAAAAATCTGCATTTAACGGTTTGTATTTTCTCCGTATCTTAGCTACGAGCCCGGTAACAATTTTCTGTATGAGATGTTCTGTACCCCAGCAAACGCGTCAGTTGGAGTTTGATCTGAACGATGAATTTTTCCCAATTGTGACAGAACGTCCCTAACATAATGGGCAACAAAATTGTTTTACATTTATTATTCGTATAACAGCAAAATTAAGCACTTCTTTAGAGCTGTCCTTCCAAAAACGAGCGTTTATATTTAGGTCTGTCTGATAGTTACCATTATTAGTTCTGGAGGCACAAAGCGTGATGGACGGACATGCACTGTGACTTACACGTATAGGCCCAATGGATTACTCCTTTATTTAAGGCGATTTTTATACCTCAGAATGTATAACATCGAATGGTAGGCTAATTAGAAATTAGAAACGATGTGGGGAAAAAAGCAGTGATGGTCGAATTAAGGTACTAGCCTGACATTTATCTGGAGGGACCAAATAAAAAGCAGTGATGGTCGAATTAAGGTACTAGCCTGGCGTTTATCTGGAGGGACTGAATGAAACTGCGCTAAACCACAGATCAGGAGAGCTGGTTCAGATTGCACCTGTGACCTCCCAAATACTACGCAGGGGCGCTGTCCACTCGATCACAACGTTCGATTGTAGTCAGAATGGGTATTATAAAATGTTGCTTTTAAGGCTGTATGCAGTCTGGATATTTTAACTCCAAGACCAGTTTCTTCAACACGCTGTTCGCTGTACTCTTCTCTATACTTTATCCTTGACGTTTTTCTCATATTCGCAGTCTGGATTATTTGTTTTGTTGGTCTCTGGGCGCCAATGAGCCGGGATAGCTGCGTAACTTCAGTGACAGTTTATAGTATGGTCAAAAATGTTGTCTTCACTGCGATTTGCGCACGGACTATTTGACTTACACAGCCTTCTGATTTTTCCGTAACCAAAGCTATCGGAGCGGGAAGTTGATCGCTCGTGTCCCTCTACAGCAGGCCTGCACAAGTCGGAAAGCGGCGAGAGCCATATTGTTCCAAAGAAAACGGTTGCAGGCCGCAGGGTAGATTCCGGGGCAGGGGTGATAATTTATTAATAATTTCCTAATTGAATAAAATAAATATTATTTAATTATTTTATTTTTATCGTTAATCATGAGAACAGTATTTAATTATTTTATTTTTCATCATGAACCATGAGAAAACAAAAAAGTTTCGTTGAAAGAAAACATTTGTGCTTTCTCCAGTCACCTTGTAAACTTAATGAGAGGCATTACCTGCCTTTTCGGTAACAAGCTTGTCCCCTTCGAGGGTCATATATGAAGCAGATATTTTCAAAAAGAGCTGAGTCCCGGAGAATGCAGAGGATGACTATCTCTATTCCTCGAACCAAGTGAGCCACGTCGTCACGCGTACACACTCGTCAGCGTAGCACTGTTCAAAAATCAATTGTCGACGGCAACATTTAATTTCCAACTTTCAAACAATTACAATTTTCTTTTAAAAAAATTTATTTCCAAAAGTCGTCGCGGACAACACAATGAGTCCCAGTGGAACGCATGCGGCCCGCGGGCCGTATGCTACACAGCAAGGGTGAGCACTTAATTTCGGGCCGGACGGATGTTTTCGAAAGGACCGCAACTCCAAGATGTCTCACGAGAAGAATCATGTAATTAAAGCTTGTTAATTAGCTATTTATTGCGAGACTCGAGGTTTTCATGGGCAGCATTGTGAAGGTTTCCGTCTTCTGAATAACACTAAGATGGGAGTAACAGGTTGCACCGAAATACCAGTAAATATCTACCAGACTACAGACGTTAAATCCCAGTAGATGGTAATATTCAGGGCGTCGTTAGGATGGAGGTAGGAGGTTCCTCCAAAAGTCAGTAAATTTTTACCCTACTACACGGCATCACATCGCAAAAGAGGGCAGCAGACTCTTCAGTAACGTCAGTATATTTCTGTGAGACTACACAACGGCACATCTTCATAGTTACAAACTGTTCGCACCGACTGAGCACGCTTATGTCCGTTACGTCAGAAGACGTAGGTCAAATATTACATTATTTATAATTAATTGGGATATGCTATTTAAGGCATCCCTTCGCTTTCTTAGGAACATAGGCATATAGGTATACGAAGGAGTAGGGGTGTCGCTTCACGCTTTCTTAACCTTGGCACTAGATTCAGATAAGTGACCCGCTTTACTCCTGGGGGAAAAAAAAGCACCACGGTACCGATTGATTGGGGGCTGTGTGTTCACCCTGAACCGGTCTGGACGCTCTGGAGAAGAGAAATGTCCGTTGCCCCTTCCGGGAGTCGAGTCATGTCGTCAGGATACTAAGACACTCAAACCGCATCTGCAGACGGCCGCACTCGTTAAATTTATGCCAAGGTGCAGGTATTTTTTTTCCAATGGCTCGACAGTCCCTTGGGGGCCAAGGCCGCCTCAGTTTTCGAGGCTTCACGATCACACACTTTTTAGACACACCACACTCGGTAGGACTCCTCTGGACGAGTGACCAGCCCGTCGTAGAGACCTCTACCTGACAACACACAACACTCACAAGAGACAGACATCCATGCCCCCGGCGGGATTCGAACCCACAATTCCAGTAAGCGAGCGGCCGTAGACCCACGCCTTAGACCGCGCGGCCACTGGGATCGGCAAGGTGCAGGTATAGTGAAGGCAAATACCAGAACTAAATACATGTATACTCGTATTTTTCCCAAGGGTGCAACAGCCCCTAGTGGGCCAGGGCCTCCTCGTTATCGAATCTTCACGTTCACCCTCAGACACATCACACTCGGAAGGACTCATCTGGACGAGTGATCAGCCCGACGCACACAACACTCACAAGAGACAGACATCCATGCCCCCGGCGGGATTCGAACCCACAATTCCAACAAGCGATCGGCCGCAGACCGACGCCTTAGACCGCGCTGCCACTGGCATCGGCAAATACATGTATCAAGGAATCAAAAACTCGCGTGTTGTTTATAGATATTCGAACATCGCAGCAGCTGACCGAATTGAAATGATTATCTTGAACCAAGGTCTATAACGTGTGGGGTATTAGCTACACCTCCAGCATACATCCTCAGGGCACTGTGCTGAGGCTTCTTCCTTTCGCTTTTTCCGTCTCGGATACATCTGTGAATAGTTTGACTTGATGTAAAAGGATGTCGCACCTTTTATCACTTAACGTGCGCTCTCCATCGTGATGAAGTCGTCTTAGGAAAGTACACAGAAAATGCTTAGTGTGTAGGTTGTCTATTGTGGCAACAACTATGAGCCTGAATGCGCAGAAGCTGCATTCAACAGTCTGGTCATTGGCATGACACAACTCACGAGCATCAGGCTTCACGTAGCTAGTACAAGAAATACGTCGAGAGGTAGCCTTCCACTTCTTCCCATCTGCCAGGTAGTCCTTTGTCCCGTAAAGCTCACTTTGGTTTTCCACGTAAATTAGACAACCTGTGGCAACTGAAATAGGTCAATAAAGTTACACGTGCTACAGACCGAGTCACGACCTAATTTTCCACTGAGTTGACACAGTCATTAACTATCCTGCAGGGGCCGTAAGTCTTACCGATAATAGCCTTTTGTTCTCTTTTAGACTACTGGGTGCCCTTATGTATCTTATCTTTATTTTTCAGAGGTGAAATAGCAAGGTTGTTTTCTATGGTAGAAAATAAGTCCATTGCTAATTAGCCAACGATTTTTATTTACGTTTAACTGCTGCAGTTTCGTGTAACATTTTAAATTAGTGAAATGTACGTGAAGACCGAAAGCGTTGCTGTGAGTGGCACCGATACAGCAATGCGTTCGTATTCAGAGATGTCTGGTTCGAATGTGGGACGGGCGTGTGGTGGTTTTCCTTAATTTCTCCAGCGTAATGCCGTTGGTAGCTCGATTTAGCCGCTACCGCTTCATTGCGAAACTTCCCAATTCGTCAGTAATCCTGCCATAGATACTGTACAGTCTGAGGTACAGACAGCGTCGTACAATAAACTGCAAATAAAATACAAGCGAATTAGGATTTGTTCTTATACCAACTGCTTTGCTACACTTCTTAATTGATATGACGCTTTTTACACCTGAATAATTTAAATATATTCAGTTGAGAAAATATTAGTGGGTGATGAATTTCGATAAACGTTGTGGAGAAACGTGAACCATATTTATATTCATTGCACTTTTACCGTAAGTCTTATCGGTTTTTGAGATAGTAGAAAATTATTTTACTGCTGTGTCATCTCATACTTCAGCGTGTATTATAATAAACCAGCGATCCAGCTTGCATTGAAGTCTGTAATAATGTTGTTGCACTGCTCAAATTTACATTTTTCTAATTTTATCCCTCCACATATGCAGCCATGTGAATGCTTGATTTCGTACCGGTAGACATTGAACGAGGTCATGCCGATAATTAATGAGCTATTGGAGGTAGGCTCATGAAATTTGGCGTAATGAAAAATGTGTTTTACTCTGCACATGTTTTATGTAAACAATTTTGTGTGCTAACAACAGATATATGCTCATTGCGTTTGAGCGGAACTTTTACAGTATGTTAGGCCCAGTCAGTGCGACTTCTGTATTCTGTAAGAGGCTTTTAATACTGTCTTCCTTCAATCCAGTGTAAGCCTTCGTTTCTTCATGTTACACTTTACATATCTAGCACTGGATCCACGCCCTCAGTTCTTTAAGATTAATTTCAGTATGATCCTCCCGCTTTAAGGTTCAATTTGAAATGATCTCCCTCAAACAAATCCACGCTTTCAATTATTTTAAATCTAGTTTCCTATTACCTTCCCTATTAAGATCCATTTTAATATTATCTTCACTCAAGTCTACACCCCATCTCATTACGATCTGTTCTAATCCTTCCATGTATGCCTGTGTCTCCCAAGTGGTTTCTTTATTGCGGGTTTCGACTAAAATTGTTTGTGTAATTCTCATTTCTCCCACGAGCGAACTGTTCACAATAATTGTATTTTATTAGTGATACGACGAACTTTCCTCAATTATAAAGACAATAAAAGTGGCTGATGTAAGACTTGGGCAGCTGGTGCTTACTGTCAGCTGGCTCCGATTAGGACTGAGTGATTGCTACAAAATGTCGAGGGTTTCCAGCATGTTGTACGAAGCACAGTGCAGTTACTCAGGTGTTGAATAACTGTCAAGTAATCATGTGCGTGGTGAAGCAACTGTTCAGCGTCCTGGCCTTCGAACAGTATTGGCTCCCAGAGTCAAGGCCTTATGAACACTTTGAATCATGAAAAAGCCAATGAAGCTTCCTTGATGATTCTCGATTTCCGATAGGTTGGAATGTTCCGATGTTTCGCTTGTTTGTCCTTCTTTTAAGAGTAGCTTTGAGGATAAAGATTAATATGTAGCATGTGTGTAATGATACTGAGAGGGAAAAGGAGATAAAAATCTCCCGGCCTCACTCTGTACTCCATATATCCCACACGGACTGGCCCGGTCTCGAACCCGGGCTGCCGTGGTCAGAGGCCGGGAACTAATGAATTTCAACTAAACTATGTATGAAAATTAAGTTAGTACCTCATAGAGAACGAAAACTTTCTCCACCACAAAAGCGACCCTTGAGGATGAAACGAGTAGTGAGGAAGGAGCGGAATGCATCCACTGTAAGGAGAGCCATCTCGGATTAAAGTGGCGAATGGTGGATTGGCTCATGAGGAGGGTGCTGGCTTTGAAGGTGGTTTGATTGAATTTAGAAAAAAGTCACATCAGGCACTGTCACAGCATTCTCTAACATGCTAGACTCGTTCTTGTGTGACTACTCCTAAAACAGACTTAATTACATTTTTGACTGAAGTTGAAGGATTTTCGGGACCGGGATACCGTAGACGGTATAGCGACTCGCTACGGGCTGGTGGTTGGTCCGGGTTCTAACCGTGGTGGGATCAAGAGATTTTATCAAATCCATACCCGTCCAGACCGGCCCTAGGACCCAGCCAGGTTCCTCTAAAATGGGTACTGGCTTATTTTCCGGGGGTAAGGCGGCCGGGACGCGGCGTTGACCACCCACTTGCATCTAACGCCGAGGTTAAGAACGAGCAGAGCTATGCCTCCACTCCCTCTCTGTGCCTTCAGAGCAGGTTATGGGATGATCATTACGTTTACCATATTTTTCACCGCCGTGAAATTTTACAGCCTATATCGTATTCAATTCATCTTTAATTCCTTTAACTGTTTTTAGTAAAAAAAAAAAAAAAAGCAAAACTAATGGGAAACAATTTACATTCGAAACAGTTGCATCAAAGTAGATTATACGATAGCACACTTGAAATGCAGATGTTGGTACTGCACGTTCATGAAAGCTCCACGTGCTGTGAACACTTTTTCTCTCCTCCTGATAACACTCGAAAGTTCAAATAGCGCTCACTAGGAAATTGTACTGTTGGTTCCTGCAGTATTTTGAGTTCAAAGTTTGTATCTGTCATTGCACAAATGCAGTTCACAGCACATCTTATCGACGAACTTCGTCCACACTTTAAGGCGCTAAACTGCATTGTAAGCGATTCACGTAACAAGGAACCATGAAAGATTTTTAGGCTTTGTATCGGGAGAAAACTCCTTAAGTTCAGTATATTTAATTTTTCCTTCTCCTATCTTAAGAAACCTAGATTAAAACGCACAAACTACTTGCTGTTTTGTACAATTGGCTGATAGTGTTCGAATGCAGGGTGCTGAGAAGAAGAATATTTTGACCTGAGAGGGAAGAAATAAGAGGAGAATGGAAAAGGTTGTATATTGTAGCGCTGAGGAGTTTCGTGATTGCACTTCTCGCGAAATATCGTTTGGATGAGATGGGCGGGGCATGTAGCAAGCACAAGGGAGAAAAAAATACACGCGTTTCTAATACGAAGACCTGAAGAAAGGAAAGTTCCTGGCAGACCTAAGCGTGCATTGGGGATGATATGAAAGTGGATATTAAAGAAATACGATAGGAAGGCGTAGACTGGATTTATCTGGCTCTGGATATGAAGCAGTAGCGAGTTCCTATGAACAGGGCGATAAAACTTGGCGTTCTATAAAATGGCGGGAAGTTTCTCGATTAGCTGAGCAACTCTTAGTTTCCCAAGAGGAATTGTGCTCCTTTGTATATGTTTCTTATGTGTGCCGCGAGGCTTTGAATAAAGGCATGATTATGTAAAATTCAGTAGGCAAATTAAAATTTAAAAAATTAAAACCTTATGATGTTCCTCACACCAGTGCATACACACACAGTTAACTAAGGGGTGGGGTTTGGTGAAGTGTTTGCATATCTGAGGGGGCATTGTTATATAAAGCTTGGAAACCACTGCATTTACTTAAGCGGTTTAAATTGACTTTTATACCAAGACTTCATCACCACTCAGATTTACGATATTTCTGTTTTTATGCAATGAACAACGTTCTTTAAAAATATGTGTACTCTTCGAGCTTCTGGTCCTTCGACACTGTGGCGAAGTTCAAATATGTGGGAACGACACTAACAAATCAGAATTGCATGCGTGAAGAAATTAAGAGCAGATTGAATTCGGGAAATTCCTGCTAAAATTTGTTCCAGAATATTTTTGTCTTCCCATTTGTCACCTTAAAACATACCAATTAAAATGTCCAGTACTGTAATTTAGCTTGTTGTTTTGTATTTGTACGGAACTTGGCCTCTCGCGGTGAAGAACAATGGCTGAGGGTGTTCGAGAACAGAGTGCTGAGGAAGATATTTGGGCATATGAGGGGGAAGCAAGATGAGGTTGCAGACAAGTGCATAATGAGGAACGTCATGATTTGTACTCCTCGCCAAATGTGATTAGGGTGATCCAAGCGAATAGGTGAGGTGGATGGGGCATTTGGCACGTATGAGGGAGAATAAAACTGCATACAGAATATTATTGGGGAAGCCTGAAGGAGAGAGAGACCACTTGGATTATCTAGGCGTAGATGGGATGATAATATTAAAACTTGACATACATTGTGGTGTATATATAGTGATGCCAAATGGATTAGTGAATGTTGAAGTGAACGTGACCTTGAACCCCTGATGATGGCTCTATTGCAGCCGAAACATATGTAGGGTTATTGGACATGCTTAAGAAATATAGTGCATTTGTTGGTTTAATTGTTGAGTGATTAAAACTTATGTTAAAGAAATAGGGTGGGAGGACGTAGACTGGGTTTATCTGGCTCAGGATACGGACAAGTGGCATGGGCTCTTGTGAACACGGAAATGGATCTTTACCTTCCATAAAGTGCAGGGAATTTTGTGACCAACTGAGGAATTGTAAGCTTCTCAAGGACTCTGCTCAGTGGAGTCAGATAGGTGTTCCCTATAACTATTAGTTCTCTGTTCTAATGCTACCGTATCGTGAACAATAATGAGCACTGCAAGACTGCCGCGAGCTCCGCAAGCTTCAGAGTTACTGCCTTAGCCCTTATTATGTGCCGTATGTGCGGCCTGGTGTTTTTGCGTGAAAATCCGCTCCAAGTTGATTATGGGCAGATTTAAAGACTGTGATATGCAGTAGACGCATAATAGTTCATTAAACATCCCCATGTTCTTAAATTACACGAATATGTATCTTTGTAACGTATTTTTATGCGAGTCTGGAAATGTGTGTGTGTGAATGAATCTGCCCGGTCATGTGTGCACTGTGTCTTGCTGACATGCATTTGAACACGAGGACTGTTTTGTAGTATTAATAGTTGGAGGTCATCACCCTGGTTTGCATCCACGTGCAGTGCATTATCACTCAAAAACGGGACAGACTACAGGTTTCACAAGTTCAGTATTCTGACACAATACTTCAAAACTTGCTTCTAACGGAATCCAGGGGACCTGAACTTTAAACACGTTTCAGGTGGGGTTTCTCTTAAATAAACCACTTCTTAACCCGGACAGCTCAATCGGTATAATGACTAGGTTAAGGGATGGACGGCCGAGGAATCGGGGTTCCATTCTAAGTATGGGTAAGAGATCTTTGTCTTCTGTAAAGCATCCAGACCAACTCTGGATCCCACCCAGTTTTCTATTCAGCGGGCACGGGGATTAAAGTGGCGGAGGCGTGAAACTGACTACATACCGCCAACTAATACCAAGCTTAAGCATTCACGGAGCTGTACCTCCAGCCTCAGACTTCTTCATGGCGTAGTACTCAACGTAATTGTGTACAAGGGAAACTACCTTTATACATGTTGTAGATAAAAGATCGTAGCCATGCATTTACGACCGAAATCACAAATTTGAAATGCATACTGCTGCATGTACTCAAGTGTACTCGTAATCACTGAGCAGTAGGTCTTTAGTTTCACCTCTCATTTTCTTTCCTTCTTATTTTCCTGTTATGTCCCCCCCCCCCCCTCAATCCCGTCTCTATTCTCTTTCCTTATCTCCTTTCTGTCTCTCTTTGTTGCTTGTTACTTGCCCTCCTTCTTCGGTCCTTTGTTCTCACCTTCCTCTATATTTCTTTTAGCCTTGTAACACAGTCAGGTACTACTTCTGCGTAGGTGTACTAGGGTACTCAGAGCCAGAAAGTAACCTGTGCAGTGTTTATGTTCCCAACTGTAGCGATTACTGCATTCGTCGAGAAAGAAAGAAAGAAAGAAAGAAAGAAAGAAAGAAAGAAAAACTTTCCACAGGTGGAGGAGAAGCTATGTTGCATGGCAATTAACATCGCGTTCTAGTGACGGCATTTGGTGGCGTCTGTGCCTGGAGAGCGGAACCTTTTATACTTCACCAACTGTACTTTCCTCGATTCGCACGAAGCAATTTTACAGTGTGTAATTAACCAACTGCAGGGTCTTCCTTGAGCAGTCGAGTTACTCAGGTGGTCGAGACATTAGCTACGAGGTTCATTACAAAGACTGTTCCGTCGAGTTCATACTTTCACAACATAATTATTCGAGGTGGATACTCGGGTTCGATCCTGGGCCAGTGCATGCGAGATTTATATTGGTTAACGTGGCACTAGGACAGGACTTTGGTTTTCCCCTGTCAAAATTACTCCACCAATGCTTCATATATGAGTATTCATCGACCATTAATGCGATGTCGTCTAGATACTGAATATTGCAGACCAGTGATGAGCAACCTGCGGCCCGCCGGACATATGTATACGACCCGCGTCTGCTTTTGAACACACCTTATGCTCCCCGATAAGATTGAAGGACAACTTTTTGAGTAGTTTGGTGAACATTGCAGGCATAGGTAAATTTAATAAACAATATTTAATTTGTAACTGGCTTCGTGCACATTGCGTGAACAGAGATCATATGCTGGAAGCTTTACAGTGGGAGGCGTGAGAAAAATATGGAGTGTAAGCTCCACCAACCCCCTTACTCTTTCAGCTTTAAGTGTCATCTAATAATAATGGTACAAGCGTATTTCAGTCCTGATTTTATGGAATAAAAGTCTATATATCTTTGAAAATTATCATTGACAAAGAAACTTACAAATGTCTCATTGACGTTCTGTCACTCAAAAAAATGGGAATCCTAAAAATGAAATTGTAATTAGTTAATTAATAGTAATTTTAGCCCCTTTATCGCTTTTTTTTTTCTTGGAAAAATAGGACTTCTACTGTTAATGACTGTTTTGCGGCCCGCGCAAGGTTTTCAGGTCTTCAAAATGGCCCTTGTGCTATACAGGATTGCTCTACAATATTGTAGACCCAGCGTTGCGGTCGAGTGGAGGTTGAGGTCCCGGGTTCAAGTCTCAGCCAGGAGACCGTTTATCTTGACCGGAGTTCTTTATGGCTTTCCTCAGTCCGTCCAATGAATTCTGGGACAGTACTTAAAATTAGACCACGACAGCTGTTTTCTGCACCACTTCCAGTTCATTTGTCACCAATAAGCAGCCACAAATCATTAGACATAGCATAGTCTGAGCTATTTATAAAGCACAAACTCTGGGTTATGAGACCGTGTAGTCTGGTAGGCGGTTACCAACATTTCGAAGGAACTTCTGCCTTCATCGTCAGGGTAAAGAGAGAGAGTATGTTCTTCTGAAACTTTGGTAAGCACCTACCAGTCTGTACTATAATATAAAACTTCATAGCCATAAAGGTCTCATATATCAAACAATAATGATCTCTTTTGATTTACTTATGCTTATGACTAGCATTGGCGGAATGACTGTCAACTCTGCAGCTAGCTGAGTTAATCATATTAAATCAGCTCATTTTTTCGCACAGTAATCATCATGAACTACCCTCGCTTGCAATTTGCGAAGACTTAGATCACCTAGACATGTTCAACATTCATTCCGGTCGTGACCCGAGCTATTGAAATCTGTATAAGACTTGAGGTTTTCATGGAGGTGAATATTCATACTGTGGTCTTGTGTATTGTGAGGCCGTGAAGTCTGGTAGGTGGTCACTTGTACGCGGAAAATGCAGGCAGTGTGATTCTTCAAGACGTTGGTAACCAGCTACCAGACAGCGCGGTTCATTAATGCAACCCCGTCACATTTTGAAAGGGTATGACGAACGTTGGTTTTCAAGGAACGACTTTATTCTTAAACTACGGAAGTGGAACTTGAAACTTGAACCACTCTCGGTAATAAGAACGATATCACGGCCCTAATGTTCTCTGGTTATTAGGGCTAACCTGTTATGCGCCCTGCTCCACCTAGGGAAAACACGAAGCATTATGTACCAAAATCGTTTTTGTCTTCAATGACAATCTTTACTTCGTAACACAAATTTTCCTCGGTAAGACGATTTTTTTTGCAGTGACGCTGATTTGTTACGTGATAATACAGTTTTATACGCTGTGACACAAATTGCCGACTTCCCACAATATTATATAAGCTTATGAGCTGTGCAGTGTTCTTCGAAGTGAAAATTAATGCACCGAATAAATTAACAGAGTAGAACTTAGCTTGCGGTTGAAATCTATGGTGGACCTGTGATAAATGTATCTTTGTACTCGGAACGTCTGAACAACAAGTGCGCAGACGTGTCGGTCACCGCGTTCTCTTCAGCACTGGATGCCGTAATGAAGACTGTACGCTACCCTCTGCACCGCATTCGCTGTATTACAAACACCAGCTCATGTAAGGTAAGGTAAAGTAATTAAGCACTGTACCTTCCTTAAGTGGGATAGCGCAGTCGGTATATAGACTCGCTACGGGCTGGACGGTCCGGAGATCGAATCCCGGTGGGGGCGATATTTTCAGCACCCGTCCAGACCGGCCCTGGGGCCTACCCAGCCTCGTGTACAATGGGTACTGGGTCATTCCCGGGGGGGGTCAAGCGGCCGGGGCGTGGCGTTGACCACCCACCCCCATCTAGCGCCGAGGTTAAAGAAAGAGTAGAGTTATACCTCTACTCCCCCTCTGGGCCTTCTTGGCCTGTTCTAGGTAAAGTTTACCCTAGAACAGGCCACGAAGGCCCAGAGGGGGAGTAGAGGTATAGCTCTACTCTTTCTTTAACCTCGGCGCTAGATGAGGGTGGGTGGTCAACTCCACGCCCCGGCCGCTTTACCCCCGGGAAAGAGACCCGGTACCCATTGTATAGGAGGCTGGGTGGGCCCCAGGGCCGGTCTAGACGGCTGCGAAAAATCTCGCCCCCACCGGGATTCGATCCCCGGACCGTCCAGCCCGTAGCGAGTCGCTATACCGACTGCGCTATCCCGGCCCACCATGGCCTGTTCTAGGGTGAACTTTACCTTTACTTTACCTTTACCTTCATTAAGTAATTTCTCGTAGAGATAGGCCTACAGCTCCATGCATTCTTAACCTCGGCACGTCTACGCTACGATGTCTTTACACCCAAGCAAGGGTCCCTGGTATCCATTGAACAGGAGTCTGGGTCTACCCCACTGGCAAATAAATTAAAATTTTGGAACTCCAAAATGCTTAAAAGAAAATGCTCGCAAGAAAACAGAGGCGTTTGGGATTATAATACAAATAAGGGCAGCGTGGGAGCCGATATGTTCAGTTGGTGTAGTGACTAGGTTACGGACAGGATGACTGGGGAATCGGCAGGGAAAGGAGTACTTCGTCTTCTCTACACCGTTCGGACCGGCTCTGGGGCCCACCACCCTACGTCTAGTTGATACCAGGGGCTCCTTCCCAGAGGGTGAAGTGGCCGGGCATGAAACCGACCATTTATCTCCATCTACTGCTGACGTTAAGAATGAGTGGAGCTTTCCCTCTACTCCCCATATGTCTTTATGGTATGGTGCTTACCGACTTCACCTTAAGGGGCAGCGTGAGATTAGAAACGTTAAGAACCGCTGATCAAATTTCGTAAGCTTGTTTGTAATAGGCAGAACACTGAATGGGCCGGGTTCCAAAATATTTCAATTTTGTTCTTTTTTTTCTAAATATAACGCTTTCGTTAATTTTGTTTTACGATTTTGTCCTGATTCTGGTTTATGCTGAACTTCTCTGGTGCAGCCGGTATAATGGATAGTGCTGTCAGTTGTAATGACTTGTTTTTTATTTAATTGCCTCGCGACCCATTTGCAAGATTTAAAACTCACCGGTATATTTCGATGGTGCCTTATGTACTGACGGCGAGAAACGACTTTGTCTTTTTTGCAGATAGAGAAATGAGATCGGGGGGGGGGGGAAGGGGAGGGGAGGGGGTTGTACAGTCTGGAATATGTAACTTCTCTCGACTGGTCACGATTTTGACCGTGTTCATACAGTACCATTCCGTTGCTTTTGTTGAGGAGAAGGGAACCAAATCAGAGGAATTTCTCTTTCCCTTTTGAGTAGGTGGAACAACATATGTGATTCTTTGACGTCGTATATATAGAGAGAAAGGTGGGGAAATTGATGCAGATAAATCTTGTCTCCTTTTTGCGGGTAAGTTTTCAGTCCATTTTTTATGCCCACCAACAAACATTCAACTTATGATACTGAATGTGATGAACGCAGACCTACATCTCTCTAACAATATTTAAAATGTGTTTATGCCTCACAGAAAACACTGTCTCCATTATAAAGACCAGGCGGTCACTGAAGTTAGGGAAACAATCACTAACTTAAGAGCAATCATCCGCTATGTCTTCAGAAAAATATTCAAAACAATCGCTGTTTATTGTGAAAACTGTACGAAACACTGTGTGGGAAAAATGCCGATCGTTTTAATGTTAAAGCATGTGGTACATATAGTTACCACCTTGCTTTAAAGATTTCAGGACAGACGTATGGATTTCAGTGAGTCCCTAGTTGTAGTTGGTATAGGTCGTTCATCGACTCGTGAGCTCTGAGCGGACGTGACTAACAATGATCCCCCCTCACCTGCCAGTCCACACTGTACTACAAGATGAGGACTGGCGGGTGATGGGGAATCACTGTTAGCCACGCCTGCCCAGAGCTCAAGAGTGGATGAACGACCTCAAAAAGGTGTCTGGTATGCCTGAAGTATCAGTGAACAGATTTTGAAATTTGTTAAAAACTTTTATCAGAAGTAGAGAGAATCGTTGCTGAAACCATGACACGTGGTCTTGGTGAGCAGGCGATGCTTATTGAGCTGTTTAAAGTTGTTCATTTTACGGAACATTAAGCTTCATAACCGTGTCGACAAAGGCCCACCACTTAACGTTATCTTTATCCTCTTATATTTAGTTATCGTTTTCAGAACCTACTTTTCTAAAATCCAATTTAATATTATCGTACCATCTGCGTCCAGATCTCCAAAGTGTTATTTCCTCGAGTTGACGCAAAAAAACATTCTGTATGTATGTCTCGTTTCTCCATGTAGGCTAACTGGAACAATGGACATTTGAGATTAAGATTTTTGTTTTCGTCAAAAACAAAACGTGAGATGCCAGCTGCTACGTACACGTCGCTCATGGACTCGTGAGCTCCAGGCAAGCGTGGCTAACAATATGCTCCTTCACACGACAACTACATCGCGCAGTACGATGTGGACTGGCCGGTGAGGAACGCACCTACGATGTGAACTGGCAGGTTAGGGGGGCACAGTGTTAGCCATGCCCGCCCAGAGTTGACGAGTTGATGAACGATCTCTAGTGTAGCAGGCACGTCCGGAGAGCTGACTTGAAATGGAGATTGAAGTCTTAGTGTTATGGCGCCATATCGATTGGTAAATACTGAAGTTTCGGAGGAGAATGCTACCTCCATCTGCAGGGTTGTCCAAGGAGAATGACTTCTGACTGGCCTGCTATATTCCGAATGGTACGTTTTGAGCTTGTAAGAAAGATTGCTAGCAATCTCAGCAATAAGATGTGCCTAAAATTAACCACGGCATTTCAAGTATGAAAATATTAAGGAATGTCAGAGAGTGAAGGCTTTTCTTGGTCTATCCTGAGGATGGAGACAGCAAGCTCCTCCGATAAGTCAGTAACTACTTACCACTCGACACGGATTAATATCCCGGAAGAACTGAATCTTCATAAACACTGCTGTGAGAATTCCAGATCTTGGAAACTTGAAAGCTGCGGGGAACAGATGGTACCAGCATGTTAACATCTTCAGCAATATTACATTTTACAGATTTTGCCTGAACCTGACAGACGTATCTTTTCTTACATGAAAAGTTGCCATGACAACACCAGTTTGTTCCACGTCTATTCTTCTGGCTGGCCGACTGTATTCTGAGCGACACG
Organism: Reticulitermes speratus; assembly: GCA_021186555.1. Taxonomy (NCBI): domain Eukaryota; kingdom Metazoa; phylum Arthropoda; class Insecta; order Blattodea; family Rhinotermitidae; genus Reticulitermes; species Reticulitermes speratus. The sequence continues at coordinate 28,114,224 of JAJKFL010000003.1, read as the reverse complement.
TGTTGCGTTTGTAAGAGTCATTCCTAATAACTTAGGCACAAGTATATACAGAAATTCGACCCAAGCACTTCAGGTTAAAAAAATCATAGAGTTACAGAGTGAACACCTAAATGTAATAAGAAAAACTAAGTATGTATATGTTCATGTCTCGTCACCAAAATTCAAGACAAGAGCACAACATACAAATATCTAACGATTCATTTTAAAATGGGGAAAATTCAAATCACGGAAACGACACTAACAAGTCAATATTTCATTAACAAGAAGAGTAGGAATGGATTACATTCGAGGAATGTTTGCTACCATTTAGTTCAGGGTCTTCTGTATTCACGTATGCTATCCAAAAACGTAGGGTTAAAATACACAAGACCGAGGCCTTCGCACTTCTGGGATGTTACATGGCGTAAGTTGGTAGTTGGTTACTGGCGTTTCAGGACAACCTATCGGTCCATCTTCTAGAGTCAAGCAGTCCAAGACCGCTTCGTGATTAGTACTTCTCATCAAATATTATTGAGACGATCAAATCAAGGAGAATAAATAGGGCCGGGCATGTGACACAGAAGGGGGAGAAGAGAAATGCTCGCAGGATTGTGGTGAGGAAACCAGTAGGAAAGAAACCACCTGCAAGTCCTAGGCTCAGAGTATTTCCCGCACATACTGTACAGTCATCCCCCGAAGTTACGTCGTAAGTGGCTCCGAGACCGGCGACTTAGTCAAGACAACGTAAGTCGAGACCATTTGTCCGTAAACGCAACGTTAAAACGGGGACGGTGGTTACAGACAATCTGTTTTGTCCAAGACAAAATACGTATTCATACTTAAGATAAATTTACAAAAAAAAATATGAAATGACAAAGAAATTATAATATAAGGAGGAGGCACTTCCTCTTGAACTGTGGGCGGGTCATCTGGATCATAAACTCTTATGTCTAACAGTACAGGTGACAATGAATGAGTTCCTGAAAATGACTGAAAGAAATCAAGACTTCAATGTCTGGCGAGACAAAGGCCTCTTCTTCTCCTTCAGAATCTCCTCATAGGAAGCAAGCAACTTTATAATTCCTTGTGTAGTTCTGTTTGCTGCTCTTTCGAATCAATGTCCTCAAACACCTTGATGCCAGCTCCAGTGAGTCCAAGCCCCTTAGTCATCATTGTAACCGTCACGGTCTTTCTCCTTAGGCTCAGGCTCATGTTCCTCTGCTTCTTCAATGGCGCTTTGCTTCCGAATTTCAACAAGATGGTCGATCGTAAGATCCTGATCATGTTATTTCAGCAAGAGGAACGTGTCTTCAGCATCGAAAATACGAATTAGTGGACTTGGCCTAATGTATTGGGTCTGGAGGTATACGACGTAAGCGCAGAACAACCTAAGTCGGGTGATAACTGTATTTGTTATTACATATATTGCATTGTGATTTCTCCTTGTGTGATCACAAAAACCAGGATTTCAGCTACATAATCCCCCTTCATCTTTTTTTTTTGTCTGTTTTGTATTTTTCCTTTTTAAGTTGCTAGATTCTGTATGCCAATTGTAGTTTCGCATTTGTGTTCTTTGTCTGGTAACACATTAGGTCGTTCGAAAAGTTATTACAGAAAATCAATGTCCACCGCCGTACAAATCAAATTATATTATGTGTCAAGAGGAATTTTGTTGCCAACGACGGCAATCATGCACCAGTACCACTTATAACAATTTTTACCGCGCTTGCGAAAAGTTGTTGCGAAAGTATGCGTATTAGATTCGTCATGTCCGTCTTGCTGTCTGTAGTTCCTGCCAGCAACCATGCTTAATGTTCAGTAACCTCAAAATCCATCCAGTGTAGTCTGCTGCTTTTAATATTTATGTTACCTAAATTGGAAACAATACATGACCATGTAGCAGCAATTACTGGCTGCCTGTATTATTTCGAATGTACTGTTGCTTTGTTGTTTGCCAATACACACTGTCAGTTAAATAATTCAATTTACATTATTTTCAGGAAGCCACTGTTGTAACCATCGGTAGTGCTAGTACGTGAGTTCTAGATGTTCTTCTACATGTCCTTCATTGCTTCAGCAAATCCACATTTTCCGTTGACCATGATGAAACCAAATAACAGGTTTTATACCACACATGCAGAAATGAAGTGTCGACTATTTGTTCACTTCATAATCTTTTGTTTTCCCATCTGCTGTCTAAGAATACGAAGTGTGGCTATTAAATAACGAGACTAGTTGCCAGACGTTATTTGTATCTTCTTGTTACTACCTTCAAATTAATTTCCATTGGGACCTACGCACTGGGATGTGACGCTATGTACTTCGGTCAGCAGGTACAAACGTTTCGAAAAAACATGCAGCTCTGAAGCGTTGGTACTGCCTGAAAAACTGCACGGCGTAATGTGCAAGAATACTGTAATCTAACTTTGTTTCTCATGAAGTTTCACGTTAAGGAAAGGACAGAGGGCGTTCTAGATTAGGGTGGTGCCAAAGGGAATATTTGGATCTTAGGAGAAGGAATGAACAAGAGGCTGGAAAGATTTGTATGACACATCTTCATGGTTTTTACTGTTCATCAGATAATTCCAGGGCTATGAAATCAGTGCGGCATACAGCATGCTAAAGGAAATGGTGAAATGCATACAAAACTCTGGATGAAATGCCTGAAATGAGGAAACCACTTGGAAGAAGTAGGTGCAGATGGGAGAATAACATTAAAACGAGTCATAGAGAAATGTGGTGTGAACATGTGAACTGCTTCATCTGATACAGGATGGGGACCAGTGATCTGCTGTTATGGACAGGATAAAATGCGTGGACTTTCTCAACTAGCTGGATGACTGTTAACTTCTCAAGGAGGACTGCTCCATGAAGTTAATTAAAATAGTGAGAAGGTTTTCAGCCTAACTGATGTAGAATTAAACTGTGAACGAGTTCTTTATATGTGAATTGGATTAAGAGATCAGTCTGTCCGATTGTTAGGTATTTTTTAAACTGTTAGTCAATTTCGAAAAGTACGGAGTTTTTTCGGACACAATCAGCCGACGAAAATGTTTTCACTAAGAGCATGTCACTGAATAAAGCAGATATGTGCGTACGTGATATGTAAATACATAATCTGCTTTAACCCTGTAAAGCACAGTGGTTACTGTATTTACCACCTGCTTTAACAATAAAAGTCTCTCAATTATTCGCACACAATTTGTGTGTTTGGTATTATTCTTACAATAAACATAGATGATATCCCTGAATAACATCAACCAGTTGGTCTTTAAAGTGGAGGCTGTGTTCTCTGTGAGTGACTGAGTGATTAAGTCACACCGGTTTGCCATGGTTACGATAGGCTTCTGTTTGTGCGTGACGTCGCCAAATTACAATCTGCGTTACTGTAGTACAACGAAGTGGCAGTACTCCGATAGATGGAATTAACGCTTTTTTTTTTGTGTTTGAAATCAGCAGTAGTGTAATGACTCCATGATTAATCATGTTTTCAGAAAGGACTCATGAAAGACGCCGCTGAGTAATGCTTATCATAGAACGTCAGGCTTTAGGACGTGCCATGGGTCAGGCTGTTAAGTCACAAGCCTCTCACCTTGGAGGGACTGGGTTCGATTCTTTGTCAGTCCCTGTGGGATTTCAGATGGATAAAGTGGCTTTGGAACAGGGTTTTCTTGAATTCCTCGGTGTTCTCGTGCCATTATCATTCTACCAGTTCTCCATAGTCATCTTCATGCTGCTATCAGAAAGACTAGCGGGTGAAATCAGGGAAACTTCAAATAAAGCTGTGCTCTTTCTCAAGTCAGGGGTAAAGGTAAGAACATTGCTTTCATTTTTCGGCAGGGTTAATTTTTGTAGTTATCCGTTGAATTGTTTATACAACGTACATGTACGTAACTTACGTCGCTTGAAACTACATACATCGAACAGTTGCTATTTCCTGCTTCTCTTCTCGCAAAAAAGCAATCAATGAAACATGATGGGGCCAGTTGTAGACATCCTTTTGGGCAAGTTCTGATCCAGTCACGTGGTGCAGAGCCGAACTCATTAGTGCTGCCAAGTGTTCAGCTTTTTTCCGAATCACTCTTTTTCTTGGCTAAGGTGAAAAATGTGACATCACTGCACTGACTGATCGGGACAGAAAGTTTTCGCACGCCTGCCAAGCGACAAGGCTCTCCCTACTCCCTTACAGCTATTAACTGTTGTACAGTACTTGCCAGCTAAGGTCAAGCTTAATGAGAAATGGAAATGATTACAGTGTAACGATTTTGTATTGCAGATATGGAAAACGAATGCTTTCCATGCATCCAAATCAGCACTGCAACAGGGCGGTCCAGAGAATCGGATTCTCCAGTTGTAGTGAAGGAAGAGCCAATGAGTGATCCAGAGTCTCCAGAGTCATGTCCAATGTCCCCGTCATCACCACCGTCTCTCGTACACATTGATGCCAGACACGATCAGCACAAGGTAAGGGAAATCTGTAGCTCAGTCACTGCACTGACTAGGCTAGGGGTTGAATGACCAGAAGCTAAGATGTGAGGTTTCATACTGGTGTTGATAAAAGATTCCAGCTTTCTGCGATAGGAAGGCGTGTGGATTAGTATATAGTAGGGGTGTACAAATGCCGGGCGCCTGGTTGTCGTGACGCCTAATTTTTTTACGGTGGCGTCTAGTACTTATGGGTGCTCAGCATGGAACTTGCTTCATGTCAACCTTCTAGCAGCTAGATCTTTTGAGGTGGCTACTGGATTTCTGGAAAATTTGTGCACCCGTGGTATATAGGTACCAGCGTTTCGGAGGAGCTTGCTGACTCAAACTTCAGGATAGTCTAAGGAGATACTTAACTTCTGTATAGCATCCAGAAGCCGATCGCAGTGGCCGAGCGGTCTAAGGCGTGGATCTGCGGCCGCTCGCTTGATGGGATTGTGGGTTCGAATCTCGCCGGTGGCATGTTGGATGTCTCTTGTGAGTGTTGTGTGTTGTCAGGTAGAGAGGTCTCTGCGTCGAGCTGGCCACTCGTCCAGAGGAGTCCTAGCGAGTGCGGTGTGTCTAACAGTGTGATCGTGAAACCTAGATAATGAGGAAGGCCCTGGCCCACTGGAGGCTGGGGCTGTTGCGCCATGGAATATATATATATATATATATCATCCAGACCGGCTCAGGGGCCCATTCAACCCCCTGTTCAGTAGGAACCGATGTCTATTTTTTCGGGGTAAAGCGGCTGGGGCGTGAAGTTGAACACTCAGTGTCATGTAATGTCGAGGTTAAGAATGCACGCAGCTATTATTACACTCCTCCATACGTCTTCGCGGTGTGGTGCTTAATTATGTACAGTGACAAACTTCTTTACCTAATTCACGAAATCCGTGGAGCAGATTTTTTTTTGAGGCGCTAGTAGTTGCTCAGCTAGTAATGCCATTCCCCACATTTTATCGATCCTGGAGGTTCATTGCCGTTATTCACAACAGCACACCACATGTCACTGTTCTGATTTAAATAAATCTACTACACATCCTCTCACACTGTATTGTCATACTGATTTCAATATTATTCTCCCACCATGCCTAGGTCTTCAAAGTGGTGCCTTTCCTTCACGTTTTCCATCCAAAATTTTATATACATTTATCTCTACTCTCACATGTGCTGCACAACATGCATTTCATCCTCCTTAATCTCATCACCTTAATAATATTCGTTCAGTCCTTATTGCATTAGCAAATCCATATATACAAAGCACTTATGCTTGCTATTCTGGTGCTGCATATTTGGCAGTCAGAATTTGTGGAAGTTACGAATATGAACAGATGATGTGCAGTAGTATATGCCAGTATTCTCATGCTGTAAGTGCAGGGGTAGCTTTCCGAAAGAAAGGTCTGTAGCATACCTCTAACTAGCAATACCACTTAGCCCATTTCACTTGTAGTAACTTAGTGCACATTACATCACAAAAGTTGTGGTCTTAAGCAAAATACAAATTTCTTTACTGAGATTAGATATTTTCGACAAAGTCTGCTTATGTTGACAAGAAATATTGCACTTGAGACAAGTTATTCTCTCAATAATGATGTTGGTAACTGCAGCATTTTCATGCCGAAATTTCAACAGACCCTACGCTTATGTTGTTAGGCATGGTTTTTAGCCTTATAATATGTGCATATCCTGCAACCTGGTCTGAAATTCGAGCTGGGTTCTTCCTGAATACAAATGTCAAGTGTCAGTGCTTTTGTTCATGAAGAAGATAAGAAACATGGAAGAAGCATTGGGTATCCCAATGGTAGACTTTATTTACATTCTTTGCTTTTCATCATGTTCATCATCAGTCATCAACAACAAGAAAACAACAACACAAATCTCTTTGACCTGGTCCAGTTACATTAATATAAACTGCTTGACCCTGGCATCTTTTGTTTATATTGATGGAGCACCTTTGGCATTTGGTTTTTCAGGTGTTCATTACAAATATTCTAATGATTTGTTTTGATGGCATTTAATTATGTATTTATATCTGTCATTCCAAATTCCTCTGTCCCCATTATATTTTATGATGTGACACTCTGTACTCTGCAACCACTCTGAGGGAGAACTATTTATGTCATTTCCATTATTCTAATTTGTTCTTTCATTAACATAAAATGTTTAGATCCATACAAAAGCATAAATATGCTTATTCCACCATACAGTTTTAATAAAGTTTGCTTGTGACATTTCCTTATAGTGTGTATTACATAGTTCCACGAAGCTGTTGAAGTCTATATCTTTTTATGTTAATCATTTTAAGGCAAGGTCAAGCAGCAAAAACATGTATGACAAGTTTCAACTGATTTTCTGAAAAATTCACTAAATCCCAAAAATAACTAATAGTTACGTTCTGACTAACAGAATTATGTGTTGTGGCCAGAGAAAAGTTTATTGAAGTCTATACACTACTCAAAACAGAGAATGTGCTCCATCTATTGGCTTTAGATAAGACCACAAGCTAAATTAAAAATTGTCTGGGAGACTTTGACAATTGCAGTTGTTCTCAAAACATCACAGGGAGCAGCTGGCACTCAAGGGTTAATTTTATTCTCTTCCAAGCATATGGAGCCGGGAGAGCATAGTTGGTATAGTGACTAGGCTATGGGCTGGACGGTCTGGGGTTCGAATCCTGACAGGGGCAGGAGATTTTCCTCTTCTCCAAAACATCCAGACCAGCTCTGGGGTCCAACAGCTTCCTATTGAATGGGCACTAGGGTTATTGCCTGGGGATAAAGTGGCAAGGACGTGAAGTTGGACACTCACTTCCTTTCAATGCCGACATTAAGAATGGGTGGAGCTGTACCTCTGCTGCCCCTCTATTCCTTCATTGCGTAGACAGGGACAACTTTACCTTTTACTTTACCTTTACCTTTCAAGCATATACTATTGCAGGTTATTTTCCTCAGAACATGATTATTTTATGCAAGTTGCTAATGCATTGTTCGGCTGTTAGTTGCTTTACTTTAAGTTAAGCCAGACATGAACAACATTAACATGCTACTGCACCTGGGGTTTATATACGTGCATTACCAATGTCCACATATCTCATGTTTCAGACTGGAAGTCAACAGAGTGTACTAAAGCAACCAGCAATTTTCCTGACAGCACGGGGCAACGTGTTTGGTCAAGAAAATAGAGTTGTTATACCAAAGCTGAACATCAAACTGGAAACAAATGGAACAGCAGGTCAGAATGTGTAATATGCCCTTTGACTTCGTAAAGTAAGCCCATGTTGTGAAGTTTGTTTGCTCACAGCAATGAATATTAAATTGGTTTTTTAAATTGATTTATAATACTGTACACTTAATAAATAACAAATCTGTATATATAGAGTATCAGAGGACACTTGTTGCACATATAACATTATCTGCTTATTCACAGCTCCAGCATGTTTCAGTTAATGTTACATGCCATTATCACGGAAGCATACAAGATTGCATGTGGAACATAGTAAGGCTTACATTTAGAGGTATAAGATAAGCATTATTTAAAAAGTAAAAACTTATACTACCTAATACAGCTCTATGGCAGATATGTGTCTGCAGCATATTCCTTTCTTATGTACTTAGGAGTTCCAGATCAGTTGAGGTATTAACTGAGTACTTTTAAATTTTACTTTCAAAAAGCTTAAAACATAAGCATAACATAGCAACTAGTATTGTTGATTCTTATATTATGCGTAAGTATGATTTGTTTCTTAGTTGTTGTAACTTTGAGTATTGTATACATCCAGAGACTCATTAATGATATGTGTAATATATATGTCACCAATATGTCACCATTTTCAAATCTAAATAGTATAACGTAAGGCATGGACACATTTACATGATAATGCATGTGTGGCAGGCAAAGTATCATTTCAGGTGCTTTATCCATGGTTTTGCAGTAGGAAGCATCCATTATGTAGGTGCACTACTAACTACTAGCTAGTCACCGTTTATTTATTATTAGTGAATATTAAAATTATGGTCTTCTGGGATGTGGTGCATGTTCCTGGTAATAGAGTCTGCTGAATGGGGGACAATGGTACACGATATAGGGAGGGCAGAACTCCGATTGGAGTTACAAGCAAATCCCGGATGAGAGGACACTTCTTAATTTTTTCTGCATTAATGGAACAGCCCATTTCAGGACCACCAGTTCACTTCATGGTCCAGTGTTTATTCCCTTCCATAAATCACATACCACTTTCCCCAATCAGCTCACTTTTCTCCCTGAATATGAAGGCAGCAGATTCCTCTGAAATGTTGCTACATATCTACCAAACTAAACAGTGTCAGCATCCAGAAGATCACAATCTTAAACCTATATAAAGTTTTGCAGGAACTGTATTATACAGTAGCTGTATGAAAAATTCACTTTAACGTTGTCACTGATGTTCACATTTCAAGAGCTCAGACCTAAAATGAATTCCAAGCAGAACTCATAAAGACTTTGCACAGATTTCTAGTCCCATATATTTATCAGTATTCTTATTGTTATGTTACTTTATTTTCCTTCTGTGAAGACCTGATTACTAAGAACAGATCCTGTATATACTAAATTTCTTGGATGTAACTTCAGTAGTTTTGCATTATTACTGTGTTTGTTATTGTTGACTTACAAACAATATTTCAGCCACACTGTGTACGTATGTTTGTGATATATGTTGGTACCAAACTTCACATGCCTAGCTTCATCAGGTTATTACATACTGCCATCATCAAAATGAACCCTGATTGAGTCACACAGATTCTCTCAATTTCAATTTCAATTTAATGTATCTTCCAGAAATCTGTGTACATAGATATAGAATCAGTCAACATGAATATAAAATAGTCTTACAATATAAATCCAGCTGTATATCCATTTTCACAATCATTTATGTTCATTCAACAATCAAGTATAAAACAATCAAGTATAAAAACAATTAAGTTTAAAACATGTGCATCTCTCTACACAAGGCAACATACAATGTATCACTCTTAACATCATAAAACATAATATAAATATAAAATATTATTGTTTACATTATTAACCCTATTCCTAAGCAGACTTTAATTCAAAAATTCTTCAGTAGTATAGAAAGAATTTTGTAGTAAAAATGTTGTCAACTTAGATTTAAAGCTCTTCGTGTCATTAGGCATAGCTTTAATTTTTGTTGGCAAATGATTAAAAATCTTTACTCCCATATAACATATTCCCTTTTGAAATTGTGAAAAGTTTGTTTGTGGATAATACAGATCATAAGTAGATACCATTTTTAATGTTTCCAATGGTAAAATGGATTTAACTGATCGAATTGCGAAACAAGATCTATTTAGTTTATTAATTAATACATCTATGTGATTTTTCCATGTTAAAAAATTATCAAGAACGATATATTAGAATTACTTGAAATTTGGTTATTTAAGTAATTAACTCTGGTTTATTATGTTCACTGGTGCTAGGGCAAATGCAGCACAAGGCCTCTCCATTATTCAGGTTTATATACTATTTATGGACATATGTTACAACTCCTTAGACAGGGAATCAGCCCATCACAAGGCCTCTACAGACAAAATGTAGACATACTCCATTCCCCAAATGGGAGGGGGACCCATAATACCAGTGTTTGAGTGGTGGAAAACAGTATATGCCTTACGACTCTTGGCCGGTGTCATGGGCCACACTAAGTCTCTGCCTTACATTATTGTGTATGCTGCAAAAGCTGCGAGTGAATTGTACAGTTTCCAAAGCAGTACTTGTGTAAGGTCATTTGTTTGATGTTTCTAGGTTTTTCACTTCCTCCAACACCACCTTCATCAACCACAAGTGACAGTGAAGGCAACGTTTCTCCAGACCATAATCCCTCTTCACCAAGTAGACACATGCGACAGCAGCACACTGGTACAACACGACTGCTTGTACCCTCAAACAGCATGACACCATCAGCATCAAACCGGCAGCCAATACAGACACCACTCATTAGTAATCAGCCAGTAAGTGTGAAGTTCAGCTGTCCCTAGTGAGTTCAGTCATTCTTGTGAAGCTGATCTAATTCAGATGGTCAAGAAAGATTAGGTTTGTTTTGTAGTGGTCCTTATTCACATTGTGGTCTTATCTGTGCTTCAACAATTAAGATGGAGGCAGCAAATACAGTCCCTCTGAAATGTCAGTATCTACTGACACATTGTCACAACCTAGAAGACCACAGTCTGAAATTCATTACCTTGTCTGTCATGGGACCTATCCTGAGTCAGCTGAATGTAGCCCATATCCTTACATTGTTTCTTGTTAAGATCAAGTTAATGCCAAATATGGTTCTCCCATCGAAGCCTGTATCTCCCAAGTGATAGCATCCCCTGATTTTTCCAATTCAAATTTTGTATGTGTTTCTTATACCTTCCACATAAAAAAAATGGCCACACTGTGGTACTGACCATTTGCCCCTAGCTAGTGCTGAGATTAAGAATGTGTGGAGCTTTCCCCCTTCTCCACTGCATCCTTTCTTAAGTGAGGAAACAATTTGACCATTATTACCTTTAGAAATTCATTGATAAAATTAAGTACCACTATTATTTTTTTATTTACAAATAAGGTAACTGTTTTTCAAATGTGTTACACTAGTGAATGGATTACCAAGTAGTTCTTGGAGATTTTTTAAGCCTAACAGTAAGTACATTTATTTAAATGTTGAATCCTGTTACAGCAATGATGCTGATTTCTCTTCAGTAGCTAACTCTGTGGTAATAGAACTTGCACATTTAGCACCACTGATACCAAAGTCTTGCCACATGATAAATTCAGAAATAGTACCAATGCACTTCACACCCTATAATGTACTTCCCTAAGATCTATCCTACAATGTATTTGCCTAAAAATAATCTTAATATTACACTCTTCTCTCTTTCTTAGTGTTCCAAGTGGTCGTGTTCCAAGATGTTTTACCATAAAAAATTATGTATGTGTTTCTTATCTCTGACCTTCTAGCTAAATGCACAACCTGTCATAGCCTTCTGAATTTTATCACTGTATCAGTACTAAATGATATATATACAGCACAGATTTTGTTGTTACATAATGTCTTGTAATTTAAAAAAATTAGTTATAATTTTGTTTAAAAAGAATGATCTTTGTGAGATGTGAAATATCTTGCAGTGATGATGAAATTTTGTATATTTTATGTTACAGAAAGGGTCAACAGGAATGCTGTTGCTGACTGAAGAAGAAAAGAGAACGCTTCTTGCTGAAGGTTACCCTATCCCCACAAGATTACCTCTCACAAAAGCTGAAGAAAAGTCATTGAAGAAAATCAGGAGGAAAATAAAAAATAAAGTAAATAGCAATGCATACATCATCTTGCATGTGACCAACTTGTGTTTTAAAAAGATTTCTAGTGAACTTCCACATATTAAGTAGTGAGGGTTCTTCATATTTTTCCAATTTCTGCAACTTAATTACTGTTCACACCTTATCTCTAATGTATCAGAAATATAGGTGAAACTTTCATGAAATGGCATGACAATTGACTCTGCAAATTCTATGAGTTGGAACCTAAAAGCAACACTTATTATTGGTCTCTTCCATCTTCACATAGCCATTCCTCATGACTTTAAATTGTAGCAATCATAATGGTATATAGTGGATGACGAACTCCTTACATGTGTGCTGGAAATTGGCTATGTAAGACTTCAGAAGTGTCAGTTCTGGTTCTTAGCTACAGTATGTGACTCTGGTATCGCACATACAGGTTGAGTCATGCATGCACACTGAGAATCAACTACATGAGGTATCATGATGCTTGTACCAAGTTCCATGAAAACTAATCAGCTGGTTGGAAAGTTGCAATGGAGAGAGAGAGAGAGAGAGAGAGGGGGGGGGGGGAGGGGAGAGAGAGAGAGAGAGAGAGAGAGCATGACGATCTCATATGTGCACTTTTAAAAATTTCATTCCAGTAACAAAAGTAGACTGGAAATTTAGGATATTATGGAGTATCAGTGATTACTCATGTTTCCCTTCCATCCACATGTTCTGAAGTCAGTTTTGTTAAAGATTTCAGCTCAAGAGAGCAGAAGGAAGAAGAAAGAGTATATGGATGCACTGGAGAGGAAAGTTGAAGTGTTGACAGGAGAAAATACAGACTACAAGAAGAAGATTGAGAGCTTGGAAGAAAGTAATGCATCACTCTTCAGCCAGCTCCAGAAACTTGAGGCCCTTATAGCAAGGAGTTCTACTGTCAGTACAACAGGCACAACGAGCCATGTTGTCAGGCACACAGATACCACAAATTTCACCACAGTGAGTAGCCTGAAGCATACCTTCAAATATGCTATGACTGATGCTGCCCTCTCTAGCAGTTGTAATATATCATTTTTGGATGGTGCTGTGAACCTACATAGTTTTTTGCAGTTGTTCAGGAGAGTATGAAATTTGAACTAACAGATATAAAGAACATACAGCATTTTAATGAAAACTAAAAGTAATACAAATTGTAACAAGGGATTTACTATTGACCAGCAGAAGTATTGATTGTTATCTGCATATTTCTTGAAATAAATTGTATTGTACCGACATAATTATCACAGTCATGATCATTATGATTGTTTGCATTAAGAAATGTTCCCACGAATCCAAAGATGATTTTGATGTCATCATCATTGTCTGGGTTGTCCTAAATCTTATCTCCTTGATTAGTAGCAAAATGCTAATTGTCACCCCTGTCCCTTCTTTTCAAGTAATTCTTCCAGTTCTGTTAGAATCCTTGTATCTTTGTGAGGTCAGAGGTTTTTACAGAGGTGTAATTGAGGATTGTGGTTTTCTGGAAGATTATGCTATGTTGCTGGGTAAGTGGTTCGTGACATTTCGAAGGGACACATGTCCTTCATCTTCAGCTTTTCAAGGTCCACAAAGGTCTTGAATCAGTTAAGATTAAGGCAACACGTTCCTTTAAAATATTGGGAACCACTTACGTAGTAATGCAGCATCATATCTCAGAAGAATGGAATCCTCCATCCTTATTTTCTTCAACTGTATTTATGTCTTTCAGTCTTCATCTGAAGTTAGATTTTCTTTACTGTATTATGTACTGAAGTCCAGTAGTAAAGGTAAAGGTAAAGTTTCCCTTGTTCTTAATTATCACAATACCATGAAGGTATATACTGGTCTCAAAAAACACCTTTGTGCTACCTTTAATTTCTGGGAATCAAAATTTCAGTACCATAATTGATTGTTGCTCTTGATGGAATGTTACATAAGCATAAGTTTGAATTAATTAAAATTTGTGTACCAAACAGGAATATTTCCTGGGGGGTAAAGGCAGCCGGTGCGTAGGGCTGACAACCTTCCCACCTTCATGTGCCAATTGTCTAGAAATCTGGGAGCCTCAACCTCCTGGAAACCTAAGGGCCTGTTCAGGCCTGTAATGGGATTGCTTTACCCTTTCTTTTTGTGTACCAAACTTTCTGTCAGGTATAGGCATAATAAAATTGTTTATATTTTATTTGACCTTTGTGTAATGCCTATCTGTTCGTATTAGACTAATCCCTTTATCTTCATATTAATAAACTATATAAACAATCTAAACAGCCACAGAACCCTTTAATCTCTTAACTGCTCTGTCACCACATAATTTATAGACATGTGCTGCATGGCAGGATTCCTTCTGATCATCAGAAGTTTGAATGAAAGTACATAAAAAGTGTAAAGCAAAGTCACATAATTTCTTTGCACATTAACCTTGTTCATGCATCATGGCACTATAAATACTTTTATGTGTTTTTGCCAGGGCTTTTTATATTGGTGCTAGCCACATTCAGTTAATTATGTAATGACAGAACTTGTGACAATAATTGTGTACATGTTTTGTTTTACCACAGCCTCACATGAACCAGCACATTACTCGGAGTTCCATAAAATAGATTAGTGCCTCTCGAGAATCATCCAGGCAATTTCCACTGTAAATATGGGTAAGTTGTATACAACCAACTTTGTATACGTGTATGTACATATATACGAGGGCTGTCCAAAAAGAATCCGACTATATTTTTTCCCGCGGTAAGTAATGGCGAAAGGGTGGGGAAACTGAGCGCAGTGGTAGAAGGGACTTTCATGCGCATGCGTGATTTTTTGCTGCCTCGCAACACTGCCGGATGCGTCTGTCGCTGCCAGATAGCGAAGTGGTGTAACACGTGTTCGTCGCATTCTCGTTTCGCTCAAGATGACAGAATGTTTGGAGCAGCTATACTGCATCAAGTTTTGTCAGAAACTTGGGGATACCCAAGCGGAAACAATCCGCAAAATTCAGCAGGCTTTCGGTGATGATGCAATGGGGGTCACTCAAATTAAAGAGTGGTTCAACCGCTTTAAAGATGGCCGCATGTCGGCGGACAGTGACCAGCGTTCCGGGAGACCATCAACGAGCCGAAATGCTGATGTCATTGACAAAGTGCGGACATTGATCATGGAGGACCGTCGTTTGACCGTCCGGGAAATTGCTGATGAGGTTGGGATCAGCAGAGGTTCCGCAAACACGATTTTAACTGAGGATGTGGGCATGCGAAGAGTGGCGGCAAAATTTGTGCCCAAGCTGCTTTCGCCAGAGCAGCAACAACTCCGCCTTGAGGTCGCGCAGGACATGCTGGAGTGCGCCAACAGGGATCCTGAGTTCCTGAAGACTGTGATCACTGGTGATGAGTCGTGGGTGTACGGATATGACCCGGAAACCAAGGTCCAGTCGTCACAATGGAAGCATCCAACATCCCCGAGGCCCAATAAAGTACGACACGTTCGGAGCAATGTGAAGGTGATACTGACTGTTTTCTTCGATTACCGGGGTGTTGTGCATCATCAGTACGCACCACTAGGCCAAACTGTTAATAAGGAGTACTACCAAGAAGTCCTCCGTCATCTTCGTGATGCAGTTCGGCGCAAGAGACCGGAGCTGTGGGATGCACGCAACTGGCAGCTGCATCATGACAATGCCCCAGCTCATTCATCACACCTGATCCAGGGTTTCCTGGCTAAGCACGGCATTCCGCAGGTTCGCCAGGCTCCCTACTCTCCTGACATGGCTCCTTGTGATTTCTGGCTGTTCCCGAGATTGAAGACACCGCTAAAAGGCTCCCGTTTTGACAGCCGCGAGGACAACATACAGAACGCGACGGCGCAGCTGCACACCATTCCAAAACAAGCCTTCCAGAATTGCTTCCAGCGATGGAAGGACCGCTGGGCTAAGTGTGTGGAGTCACAAGGGCCTACTTTGAAGGGGATTAGGTATTGTAACCACCCAGATACAGAACTTTTTTTTTCCCGGCCCAAGGTCGGATACTTTTTGGACAGACCTCGTATATATATATACATACATACATACATATGAGCCATTTTATGACTATGTACGTATATGTGCCATCTGTGTGCCTGCCTGCTGTGTTATTCTAATGCCTTAGTATTCTTTGTGTACTTACGCAGGTGGCAGTTCTGTGTTCATAACTGTGCCATCTGAAGGATGAAGATGTAACTTGATTCACTGTTTTAATAGAGAAGGCAATGTGATTTTCAGCAGACTTTTCCATTGCTAACAGAAAATATTTTTCACTCTCAACTCATGACTGAAAAAATTGATTTGATGATCATAAGGATGAAGATACAAAATAAATGATTTCCCATGTCGAATTTGCAGTAATACGATAAGAAACATAAGGCTTTAACTTTTGTGCTGTAAAGTGGAGTGATCTTTACTTTCTTCCTATAGGTGCAGGGATATTGGTCTGCCATCTTTCTAAGGAACTCACTTCATATTCATCATTAGTATGTGCTCACTGCTAGTCTTCCATCCTCCTGCGTTCATTGCACGAAGGCTGGTGCAGCGAGTTGAGCTGAGCTAATATAAGGAGAAACAAACTTTATTACTACAGGGTTTGTTTGAAACAGATGGTTTAGTACAGTGCTTCAAGAAAAGGAACTAACACAGTTTGTTAGTAAGAAAATACAGGGAAATAAGTGTTAGGTTGTGTTGTTACAGAAATGTATCAGTTAGGTTTTTCTGTATCTTCCAGAATAGAAGTGCTGTGAGTAATAACATACTAAAGATTTATTTTGCAAAGTTTATGGGTTATGCTAGAAGGACTGTAGATTAAATTATTGTATTAAGGAAATGGAAAGTGTCCTTTTCAGCATTTCTGCTTGCACACGATGTTGCATTTCCTCATCTTTCCCTCATAAAAGGAATATTATCGGCATATTTTAAATATTTGGTTATCCCTGTACTGCTCTCAGGGCATTGCTTTAAATCACTATTGTTACTTTTAATTTTCCTGTGTTAATTGCTCTGTCATTCATGTTTCTATCTATGTCTGTATGATACATTCATTGTTACAAAAAAACTGACACTTCTGTGCATGGATAAGATTACGGTCTCTTTTTTGAAAGTCAAACATTTGTTCCAGATAATGTAACAATATATTGTTATATGTCTATACAGTTTATGACTAAGACTGGTAACACCATTCCACATCAAGTAATGTAAGTTAATGTTGAACATTTATTCCATCCATTTTCCATTACTTATATCAGTGTAGTAAGTCTAATGGTTATAGATTTATGTTACTGTTGTTGCTCAAGAGTTACTTAGTCTAGTTCTGGTAGGATGAAGTACTTTGGTAGCAAGTGAACTGATATGAATCAGAAAGAAGCATAACTCTTTCACTGACACATTCGTAATTCAGTGACATTCCATCATACAATCTTGATAGAAAGGTACCATCATGTAATATTTATACAGATGCGATTTTTGTGGGAGGGGAAAAGTAGTAAGAGGTACAAAATGATCATTTTATATGAAAAATTTTATTTTATGATACATGATTTTAAAATGGTAGTGACATTATAACCACATGATGTGTTTGTCTAAGATAGTATTATATTTTATACTGATGTTTTTTATCCTCAAAGGGTATAATCTTTACCTGCTACAATAATTTCTCTTAATTGTTAAAGAGATGATTTTCTGTAAGTGTTTAACCCTTTCAGGTTTACAGTGAAAATACTTATGCCTTCACAAGGCACCCCTGACAGGTCATGGGGCAGTAATTTGTCATATAATGTTTTAAAATTTCCCTCCCATCTGCCATGCATCATATAATTGTGAAATACCTGATCTGACAGGTTTGCTGCTTTACTCTGAAGGGGTTCAAACAGTCTGCTACTAATGATTGCAGTATTCGTTATTAACCCTCTATGAGCAGATTTTATTTTTAAACTTAAAGATTGCTATCCTGTAAATTACTAATAAGCTACCATCTCGTGTGTCTGAAGCTTACTGCTGGTAGTGGATCATATGCTAATGACATCTGGTACAAATTCAGAAAACTCCTCTGAAGAATTACTGTTATTTTCAGAGCATGCCTTGCAGATATATCCATATATCATGCATAAAGTGTTCCATCATAATCCTTTAAGCCATGTACTAAATTTGGAAGGAACAGATAGCAAACATGTAAGCTGAATATTTGTTCCTCTTCCTATATGATTGTACAGTCTGAGTTTGAGCCATGTTACTGCTGTTTGGTCTTATCCTGTTTCAGTTCTTACATGTCTTAAGGAGACAACTGTTATGGAATCTTCCTGTAAGATGTCCAATATGTTAGGTACGGAATAATATAAACAGTAAATGATTCTGTGTGGCAGTGTTCTACGTTTCACGACCAGAAATTCTAAAATTTAATGTTATGTTTGAGTAACCTGCATGGACATACCTAAAGTAAGTATCATTTCAGTACATTTCTTTTTGGAAGTCACATGCATATATATTTGGAGTCAGTGCAAAATGTTTATTTTTAGAAATCAAAAATTGTGTCTGGTACCACTCACCATGTTTTAAACAATAATTATAGCAGCAGAAATTCGGTTATATTCAGTATTCAATTTCTATTGCACCTGGATTATTAAGTTCTTCTTCTTGTCTTTCCCCCCCCCCCCCCCCCCCATATAATTGTCATGTAACTTTATAAAATATTTAGTTGACTGGCTTTGTGCCCGCTATGTTACTACAGGAAACCCTTGCCACTTGCAGGGGCTACATTCCTGAAAAATCCTGTGAACAGTAAAACTGCAGTGCACAAAGCTAAGTTCTGATGAGGAAATTGGGGTTAGGAAAAACAGAGACAAGCAAACCATTATACAAAACATGAAAAGACATTTGTGTTGGAGTTTACTGGAATGATGCCAGTTGTTCCTGGCTGAAAGTTGCCATGGTGATTACATGACATAGAGTGCATGGCATAGGAGAGACTGAAGACTTCATGAAGAAAGAGGTGACCTTCAATTGCTTTGTCTTCATTTTGTGTTATGACAGCTTCCATTTTGTGCTAAAATTCAGGCCTGTTACATCCACATTAAAGATTGGCTGTAGTGTGTAATCTTCCTTGATTATCTTAAAATTCCCTGGCTGCTGAGTAGAAACCACATGATAATCAGATCATGATTCTCCTATTCTCTTCATGTTGTGGAGGCTCAACTGCTTCTTAAAATATTCAAACCTCTTTTATTGACACAGCAGCAGCCCTTCTCACCCCAGACTCTGCATAGCATTTGTACAATCACAAGACCTTCTTCCTCTCTACAGTATCACTGATTGACAACATTTTCTGTGCCTCATCTTCCCAACCATACACAAAAGGTCCTTTCCACATTTTCGAGAAAGGGCTCACAGCGACATACATAAGAATTTTCACACTCAATGGAACACTAGCCTTAATGCTTCCCTGATCTTGTCATAGAACTCCTTGACTGGCTCAGGAAGTGGCAGCTTCTCAAGAAGGATCCTGTGCCATGGAGTTAGTGGAATTGCAGTAAATTATACTGCTGTTAGCATCAAGGGACTTGGAATTAGAAAAGCTTTTTTTAATATTTTCTTCCAGGATTCTTACTGTGATTGCATACATTTCTCCAACTTTAACAGGTAGCATGTGTTAGTTTCCTATTTACTACACAATGACATATAAGCGAGAACGTGAATTTGTTTGACTGTTACTTGGAATGAAAGAAAACAGGTTTAGCTTTGTGCATTTTACTGAGTGACTTGGAAATATCTTTCCTTAAGTAATATAGTTGTAACGTTCTTGTCTTCTGCTGAATGGCTAGGATAGCCTGATGGTCAAAGGTGGCGTAGAAAGAAATTTTATGTGCCTTGCAATAACCATAACAGCAAAAAATGTATCTTCGGGCATGAATTATGAAGAACTTCCCCTTCCTGTTTTATTACTCATGCCACATTTTGCAGTGAGACTGTGACATCCAGACACATAAAGCAACTAAAAGACATTATGTTGCAGATGTAATGAAATTGTAGATGATATTTCAAATAAAGAACTAGTAAATATTTTGCAATTTCCTGCCACATATCACTTTGACCATCAGTCTGTTAAAGAAGATGGCATCTTACAGAGACAGAAGTCCACCATTTGTGCCACATATGAGTCCGCTAGATCTGGTAAAGCAAACACAACTATTTACACCTGAATCCAACATGCAGATGTGGATTCTTACCTAGAATATGTGTTGCAACACTTAATTTAGTGGAGCTCAATAATTACTTTGAAAAGGATGGCCTGTATGATTAAAATCTTAAGAATTTACAGAATATTGAATCAGTTGTGTCTGTTTATATGGACTACACCCACTTTATGTATAGAAATAATGATAAGTATTCTTCCTTTTGTTTTATAAAGCTGTACCATTTATTTTATTGATGTGATAACCTTTGTTCTTGAGACCAAAAGTGCCTGGTCTGAAACAATGTTGTGATAGCTGGAAATAGGTGGTGCTAGAGGAAATGAAGTTCCATTTGATAGAATATGAAGTTTAACAAGTACCTCCTCTGTGTCTACATCTTCATTCCAAGTTTTGATAGGGAGGGACATACTGCATACTTCAAAACTGAATATGTACCTATTTCAGTCCTCCAAAATAATTTCTACGAAAAGGCTACAACTGTGAGTTTCACTGTTCACATATGCTATGTTCTAACATGTTGTGAAGTGTTCTGGAATTAAAATGTACTTACATAATTCGCATGTCATTCACTCGAACGTGACATCTTGTAAAGTAGTTATTTTATTCTGTCTTAATATGTAAATAGTGTGTTAGGGTTGCCATTTGATTCAGAAATTGACTCTGGTATGTACATAAATGTACCTTTTAACAGTATGAGTAATTATCTCCATAAACTGCAATGATATAAGTGCAAGAAGTCAAGCCAAAAACTGAAAGAGTAATGATTTTCATTCACTTACTTTAACACTGCTGCCTAACAGACTATGTACACCAGGTTATGTAACTCACTAGATGAAGAGGGGAAAAAAATCTGTAGAAATATTTTCAGTTACTTCCATGAGAATACATAAATATTTTGAATTTTATCAAATACCTGAACAGATATTCTTAATGAAATGATTTTCCTTGAATGGTGTTTGTCAAATACTTCATAGATAATGCAACAGATGGAAGTATATGAGCCAACTTGTATGGCAAATATCTACTGTGAAGTCTTCACAGGCTGTGTGAAGATGGAGCATCTGGGCTTATCACCCAGGAAGACTTCATTGTAGACTTTCATCCATTCTGCAACAAAGAATTTAAGATCCTAAATAAAAATTACTGCACAAACTCTTAATGGCTTCTGTCATATTTTGTAATGACTTTGAATGATGGGAAATTTGCTGATGAATTAAGGATATGAAATGGCAATTCCTGATGGGTTCTTGTAATTGTTATAACTTGTTACAGTTGTACCATAGTATCCGTTTAGAAATAAGTGTGTGATATAAGATGCCTTGTGGGAAAAGCTTACAGTGAGGAGTGTTATATGAAACTGGTCCATAAATGTATTAAATATATATTTTCAAAGGAAGAAACTTCTTTTAGATACAACTGACGTAACTACAGCATAAGTAATTTCAAGTGACAGAAACTATTTTTTGGGTAAATATTGTTGCCTTTGAAGTTTTTGAAAAATAATGTATATACTGACATTGGTCAAAATTGAAACATACTAATCATGCATTTTACATATATTTTTAAGAAAAACATTATGTTAAAGCATTTATGATACGAAGTTTCTTGAAAGGCTGATGGTCTTTCTTTGGAAATATGTTTTTGGATAGAGATTTTTTATTTAAAAATATTATATTTTAATTTATTTGTAATATTCAAGTCATATCTAAGTGGTGTAAGAATATGTTTGCTATTGTAATGTTGAAGTTATGCTATAAGGGTACATACCTAAATTGTATAAGTATAGGAAGAAAGTGGAAAGAATATATCATCATTAACTGCATGGTTCTATATAATTTTGTCTTTTGGTGCAAACATTTTTTTTCTGTGTGCAGTTTGAATTAAGTTTGTGTGCAGGTTTTCTTGTCTTGTGTGTGTATGTGTGCAATATTATTAATTCCCCTCAGAGAAGAAATGATGTATACATATCTAACTTGCCAAAATAGAGGATTAATTTGCTGCACATGTGGGACTCTGTTGTTATTCTTCAGTGTGTGGTGACACATTTATGATACTGTAATGCATCATTGATGCAATGTTGTAAATCATGAGAAAGGAATATAATTGTGTACTAGAAGATGAAATAAAAAGTGTCACTACTGGAATTTTAAGTTACTGACTGTTATAAAAATGCGATTTACCCCAGAATTTCATGGACACTCCAGTGCGGCTTGAATGTTTAATGTTAATGTTAAACACTGAGTTTATTTCCTCAGGCACCAGTTAATTTACAGCTGATGCCCTTACATATGAGTAAATCTGGCAAATTGAATATAGTTTATGACATATATATCCTAGTAAATACTCTGAAATTGCAACAGTAACAAAACAGCTTTCATGCATTTCCAAAAGCCTTTATCCTTTGTATAACAGTGAGCATTGTTATTCACAGCTTAACAAAGATAAATGTGGTAATAAATTAAATCAATTATAGGTTCCTATAAATGCATGGCAACAGCCTGTCTGAAGGCATGGAAGATGTATAAACATGTTGTGTACAAAAGTAACAAATATCTTGTATTCATTTGCAAGAATGAAAATTATTCTTACAAAAAATTTAATCATCTCATAATGACACATTTTGCCAAAATTTGGCTATACAGTGAAATCCCTATTAAATAAATCCCTGGGAAAGTGGCTTTTCTTACACAACATCAAGGTTTGAATTAACGGGAATCATGAAAAATTTCTCCAAAGAACAATACCTCTTCGAATAGAATTACATACATACATACATACATATATACATTCCATGGATCCATAATTTTGTCACAAGACAAGAGGATGTGGAATAAGTCTAACATACAAAAATGTACATTGCAAAATGCTTTAAACATTCTATGTGCAGTCTTAGAAGTCAGTATTATAGGTTAACAGTACTCATAAGAAATTCATCTACAGAGTAAAAGGAGTGTGCATTTAAGTCTCTTCTTAGTGTCTTACGACACAATGACTTCTCTAAACAAGCAGTTAAAAACTGTTTCTACACAAATACAACTACATAATAACATCAAAGTAATTTCTTACTGATATATAAAACAAACACTATAAAAATCTCACCTGAAAGCAAACAAACTATGATGCTACTCACTACACAGTGTCACTATCATACATATATACGTAGATTATGGTGATGCAGTAATGGTTTTTAACAAAGATCATATGTGAATATCAGTTATTCTTTTGACCACATTTGTACTCAGTGGGGGTTCTAGGTGAAAAACATTCTTGTATTAAATACAGGTTATATAAAATGACATTCACTACTACTACTACTACTACTACTACTACTACTACTACTACTACTACTACTACTACTACTACTACTACTACTACTACTACTACTACTACCACCACTACTACTACACTGGCTTCAGTTATGCCTGGAAAGAAAATTCACTAAATACAGGATTAGACAAAGTACAAGAAAACTAAACTGGGATGTCACTGTATATATCACATAGTATAAAAAATGAGTCATTCTTAGACCAGATCCATCATTTGGAATTAATAAGCAACACTTGCAGCTAGCTAGTTTATACAACCTTAACAGATCTGTAAACGAAATATTAAAACATATGTAGTTAAACATGAGAACAGCCCAAAGACAACATATTTTCAAAGACAGGCAGAACAAATATTATGTTTACAAAGTTTCAGCCATCTGCATTTATGACAAAATGTTCTCAGCAGACTCTTGGCATGACATGTACACGTTTCCAAAAAAAAATTGTAAAACGTTTTAACTTTTGGAGGTTATTATAAATTCCATGGCAGTCCCTGTGGAATTTCTGCTTGACATAGTGGCAATACAACAGGTTTTTTCTCCAAGTAATTCCAGATTTCCCCTGCCAGTATTATTCCACCAGTGCTCCATATTCATACTGATTTGAATACAACTGACTACAGTCTAAGACTCTCACAGCATCAGTAAACACCCCCCCCCCCCCCCCCAAATTATTTCTCTTTTCCGTTACCCTGTTGTTATTCAGGACAACATTGTAGCAATGAATGTCAGCATCATGTGGGTGGCATTCCTTCTTCGTTTCTGAGAGGTCCCACATTCAAAACTCAGCCCACTGAACAGGTTAGCATAGTGGTAACACTCCAAACTTATATTGAGGAGGTGCCTTGTTCAAATCTTTGCCAGAACACCAACTATCCATACAGATGATTTCCATGGTTTCTCCTCAGTCCTTCCAGGATAATATTCAATTTGGTCATGGCTGCTTTGGCATGGAATGTGCTGAATAGTTCAAATGACTCAGTCAACATGCTGGTAGTCTTTAAGTTTTGTCTCACCAGGGTTCGTTACCTGTCCTCGTAATCACCTGCTAGTTTTTAGGACATAATATCTGCTCACAGAAGTGATTTCCTGTGCTCACAAAATCATTGTTTCACAATTTGAGATTGAACTAATTACCCAATTGCTAAGATACCAATAAAGAAGTCTTCCTACACACAAAAGTGGTTTTAAAATGACTAAAGCATTTCTCAAGCCATGCCTTCTCAGGTTTATAAAATCAAGTGTTTTTAGTAGTTATAACATTCTTTCATAATGCTTCAAGTGACACACTTTTGATGTGATTCTGAATAAACAATAATGCCTACAGCTTTACTGATGAAATGTTGACATTATTGATTTATGTGTTAATTTTCAGTGGCTTCGAATTCAATGTGTAATTATTCTGCAAGTAGCATCTACAGAAATTTGACTTGGGGGTGCTTAAAACTTAAGCTTAGTAATTTCCACTTTGATGTGAACAAATCACATGTGTTAAAACTTGTGTATTATTTCTGGGATGAAATTTGTGAATTATGAAATACATTAATGACAATTAAGACTAATTCTTTTTATAAATTTTAACATTTGTACAAAATATTTGTAATAGTGTGGTAGAACTGTTCTCCACACATATTTACGATTTTGACCTAACAATTTTAACATTTTAATCGCATTTTATGGACTTACATTCCTTCCTCAATATGTTTGAATTGTGAACCTGAAGATGACCTAGAATAGGTCGAAACATGTTGTTCGGAACTTAATTGTGTTTGGACGGATTTTGTCTTGATTTCTGTTATAAAGAACACAAAGGAATGACATCCTTTAAAATAATAATAATAATAATAATGGTAATAGTACGTTGCAAAACCTGTACCTAGTGACGTGAAAACCCGGGAGTAGCATTTAACTACGCAGCAGTTTTTAAGTGAACGCAGTGAGTGAATTGGTTACACGAAAGAGTGAAGGGCACGTGTACCGACTAAAACATTTCTCGCTAAAGACCTGTTTTGTCACCTCTATGACCCACGGTACATCCACTTTCTGGCACGCTTGTGACCACAGACGTTAGGCATAGGTTGTTACGTAGCTGTGGCCGCCTGAACCACACTATAAATATACTACATAATCTGTGCTAGAAATCACGTCTGTGGATGATCCGTGCCGTAGCTAGAGCGCTTATCGATGTACGTTATGCATATGTATTTTACCTTGATTGTCGTTTGCAAAGTGTACATGTGGTCTGTGGTGCCAACCGACGAGCTAAAATTCTGTGGCACAGATCATCTAGTACATCTGTGGTGTGAAGGCAATATTGCATGTGCTGCCAACTATTGGTAATTGTACTGCATACCGGAAATGATAATCGTGGAGTAAGTGTTCCAATGTATTTTTCTTTTTTACGTAAAAGAACTTCTGTATTGAGGCCAACTTATAAAGAGAATACAGCTCTACTAATTTGGAACTATTGATCGCTCCATTCTGAAACTGCATGTAACTGTGTATAGAATTGCTAACACATTTACCCGAAACCGAAAGGACATTTGCTGCCAACATAAAACATTGCTATGTACTGCCATTTTACCTGGCCAAACTTATTGATCATAAACATTCGGCAGATCTGTAACAAAATTAATATTGTTCGTTTATTACTAATGAGAAGTTAGTAGCTAGGGATATTTATGTAGGTTACTACTCTGTTTTCTACGGTTCATAATTTATTTACTTAAAAAATTATTGCTGTGCTGAATAAGTACCACTATTCTATGAACTCAAAGGATAAGAAATACGGAACAGGCGACGGTGAAGCCTCAAGGTACATATATACATCTTACTTCAGATGTAGCCTACAGTGGGACAGTTTTCAATGACGTTTGAGATTTTCACAGATATGTCTGATTAGATTGGAATTAACAGCAGCTTCATTTCTTCTTGGATAATTCTCTATGGTGGTGTATATTTTATAGAGTGCTGCTGTGTCATTCTTAACTTGAACACGTTCATTAAAGTGGACATGTTCCCAGCTCCATACAGTACATACTTTTCGTAAATCCTTGAAGGTAAACCCATAAATTATATTAAAGTACGTTAATTGTAGAGAATTTATAAGAAGCTCTTGTATTCATGGTATCACTAATGTGTGGAACTTTTTCCCCCACCCAAGTGCTTCTTCGACTGCTGTAACTACGTCACCAGAACTGTCTCCTTCACCAAATAGTGGTTTGACAGCAGAAACTGATACAATGAAAAGAGCAGCTGCCAAGAAATTAATCGAACGGTACTTCTATCAGCTGATTGATGGCTGTGGCAATTCCAACTGTGATAATGAATATTGCGCATCTAGTGGAAAAGTAAGATTTGTTTTGGTATTGGCTGCTGAGAATAATGAAATGTTATGTCACATGTACATTCCTTATTTGTTTATTTGATTTCAGGTAAAGAATTTGACACCAAATCAAGCTGCTGCTCAAGCAATTCAACTTTTCTCCCAGGAAGCTAAACTCTGTGATGCCCAGCCCACCAAAGTTGCTAGAACACAGTCAGAGTTAACAAATAAAAATAATGAAAATGGAAGATCAAATGATGATAATTCAAGACTTGGTTCTTCAAACATTTCAGCAACATATAATACACCAGAACCAGATTCTGGCATTCCCAAGAATTCAAGGCTTGATGGTCAGTCCACAAATTCTTCACAAGGTAGGTAATGTTAGGAATTATTACACATTGCTATTTATGGTGCATTTGCAGCAAGTGGAAGAGTGCACCTATTAGTTTTACCATCTATCTGTCTCTCTGCATGTAGCAGTTGTAGATTTGCTGAGTGGATTATAATGGAACTTTATTTTGGAAACTTTTACTAGAATTTGTTAATTCACTCTAGTCTTGGCTGAATCGGATAATGCTTTACGTGAAGACATACACACATTTTTGGTACTGTTTCAGTGTAACATGTTAAATGTTTAAATCAGAGGAAAAAATGCTTAGAACAAAAGGTGTAGAGAAAAATTAAATGCACATTTTGTGTCCATTATAGGTTTCTGTATGTTTTGTGATCACTAACCCTGTGGAGCCAGAATTAAGTGCCCAGTGTACCCTGCAAAGGACCCAGGTTTTAAATGGCTACCCATTATGTTGCATTTTCTTGGCCAACTACTTTAGTGGATGTTAGTTTTTCACAGCATCAAACTGCGATTCAACTGTAATTGACTTTTGGCACCAAAGGGTTAAATTGTAGTGAATGGAGGCACTAGAAATGTTATGCTATGTATACAGTTTCTAACTTGTTTTTCCTTTATTTCATTATTTTAGCCTAATTGCATTTTATGTCATGTTTAGGCAAAGAAGTTCCATATATTACTGAAGAGAAACTTCTGAAAATATTAGAAACCTGTAAGCAAGAGAGTTCATATTCATTATTGATACGGACATTGGGAGAAGTGTATTCAAGTGCAGATTCATTGAGTCAGAGCTTTCTGAAACAACACCCAGACTCGCCAATTGATGCTATGTTAGACAAGGCTCCCAAGGATCTGAAGAATTTGAAGAAAGAAGATGTGAGAACAATGGAGGGAGACTTGGATAAGGATGAAGATAGTCAGGAAGTGAACGAGGAAGGAGGAGAGTGCTCAGGAAGTAGTCGAAGTTGGAAGAGTTCAAGTCCATCTGATGACCTAAAGGTGGATATTCCATCACTTCGCCGTGCATATAAGGCACTTTTTGAGGTGCCTGGAAATGTTTTTGAGAGTGCTTTGGTGCATGCACTTAGAACACTGTCTGGGAATTTGGAGTTAGATCTTCGATTATTTGGACGTGCCAAGACTGATAGTGCTGAAGAGCTACTGAATGTGTTTGTGATTGTGTTGGAGATCCCTGCTCTTGGTTCATCAGAGTACCTGGAGATGGCATTACCACTCATATGCAAGGCTGCATCACATCTCCCATTGAAATTACAGGCTCGTCTTGCCCAGATCTGGGCTCGTCATTGTCGTTCACGTCTTAAAGGGATGCTTGAAGCTCTGCAGCAGCTTGTGACACTGAAAATCTTTTCAAGTCAGTTTTCGAGAGACTACTGTGTACAGGATGAAGAGACAGTTACAGCACCTACAAAATTAATGAAGGTATGGCAGTCACTTACACAGGATATTGTAAAATGTAAAATAAAATACAAATGAATTGAAACTTGCTAGAATTACAGGGATAAATCCAAAAGTAAAGGCTGTTTATTTTTTGTTAAATAAAGGAAAAGAAATTTGCAAAAAGTGTAGTAGTATCTTTCAACATAGTCACATTTGTGTACCCAAACACGGGTCACATCATTCAAGAAGATTCTTAATGCTGTTAAAATGGGGTTGTTTGTTATGCTACTTGTGAACGGTTGGTCAGTGAGGCATTTGGGTACCCACCTTTCATAGACTGTGAAATTCAAAGGTATAATGTATGATTGAATAAGAGACCCATAGCTGATGTAAAACCTTTCGGCAATAGCAGAATCACAAATCTGCATGTTTTAACTTCACTGAAGGTTTTGGACAGCCTAATTGGTCTTCATCAATCGTATTTGTACTGCCACTGCTAAACTTTTGTACCATTCATATGCTTTTTTCCATGTTGTTCCAACATCTGAGAAGGTTTGACCCCACTGGACCACAAAAATCTGATTATGGCATGTTGTTTACTAATTGCGTGGTTGGATAGCAAAGCCACCATGATCAGACCTTGACTACGATGAAGACAGAGCACAGGGTACTGGTAATACACATTGAACAATGTAGCAGATATGATCACACTGGGACTGTGTTCTGACATGGGATGTTACGTTTACCAACAAATTGCCTTTGCTTTTTGATTTATCCTCATATTTCTTCTGCTTGCATTGCATTATGAATTGAAGGGTGCTAATATATCTGGATTATAGGTAATAAGTGTTTATCCAGGGCTTGACAAATGCTAGGTGCCAGATTGCCATGGGACCTAGGTAAATTACACCTAGAATTTTGGAAACATATATTGTAAAGTCTTGTGCACACTATGCTCATACAACATAAACAAAACAGAAACTGGGTGTTCTGTGACAATCTGTTGATGATTAGAAAACATGTTATGACTTAGAGTTTGGTCTTGGCAAGTGTTCATGTTTTTGGAAACTTTCCCAAGTCCTGCCATCAGTCAGTAAGTATGACAGAGTTTCTGTTTGTATTTCAAGTTCTGGGAACTGATAGGGACTGGTTTGTGCACAGCGTAGACAGAACAGGAACAAAACAGGAACATTTGATCTTTCGTATGTACTGACAGAGACCATGGGCATGTTGGATATTGTTGAAAGTGTTTTAAATGCTGTAAATGTGTACATGCACAACAGAACTGTAAATACGTATAATTGACATTGACTGTGACTTTTGACGAAGGACAGACCCACTCTCTCGTCAGAGAGGGTGTTCCAAGACTAAGAATGCAAATTTCAAATTAGATACCTGATCATAAGACCTAAGAGGCACTTGACACCCAGATGGACTGGCTGACTGATCATCAGCTGTAATGTGACTCTATAACTGAACTTTTGCAGTGTACATATGCAGTTGTGCTGTCACATGTTTGGACGCTGCGTGTAGTTTTGTGACAGGGACATGGATTCCAGGATACCAATCCAAAAGTGGAGTACAGAAGATATGTGTAAATTAATAGAACTGTCTAAAGAGCATTGAGTAGTATGGGACCATTCATGTATGGACTATGTGGATGCATTTAGGCAGCAGAAAATGCGTTGAACATGACTTCGGTTGAATAGACAGAAAACTTAGAACTATTAATTCACAGTACCTCCACAAGAGAGGCAATTATAAATAAATGAAGAAATGTGGAGCAGGGAAGCAATTCAGCACCAAATAATTTGGCCATTTTCTGATGACCTTCCTGCATGACAGAAATAAACCCCGGAAAAGTCAAGCAGGATTTTCTAACATCCAGGTAAATACTTGATTTTAAAAACTTTATTCTATTATTAATTAGCTGCATTGGTGTTACTTTGACAGTTTTAACAGTGGTGACTAATCTTGCAGTATTATTACTGGGGAGAACTGTATTGTAGGGGCTTTGATATTAATTTTTTAAAATATGGGATAGAAAAAACAATATGAAAAATGGTTGAAATGGACTAGGGTGGGAACTCTAGTTTAGTTCATGGATTAGCGAACATTTCATGTTACTTGAATTGCCATGGAACTTGGGCTTGTTTGGTCATGAAATATTGAGTTAACTTGTCTCTGTTGTCTGCTGCCTGTAAAGGTTATTTGTTGGTCATTTCTCCAGGAACCTTGTCTGTTGACCCCCTATCCAAATATTCCCTATGAAATATTCATTGTGGATTATGACTAATTTTTGATGAACCACTTCATAAATAATTATGAAGGTATAAGCATGCTTAAGTTACCTTTTCTGCCTTCTGTGGCCAGTATAACATAGGTTTGCGAAATACACAAAAAGCACCTTATAAATTTCCAGATACGTTTTCTGCTACTCGGGCACAGCTAAGGTGGTGGTTAAATACATAATTTTTCAATCCCTTCTCCTGATGACCATTGAATGGTTTTATTGTACAGCAGTAGAAGGGAGATGCATCATTTGCTACAAGAATGTGTGGAATAACTTCTTCTCTCGCGTGGGGAACACAGTTTTGTGGCAGATTTAATTAATTCCTCGACTAATTTGTGAAACCCAGTGATCCCCAAAAACACCCTTGTCAGATATGTGACCTTGGCAGCCAACATTCATGTGTAAGACAGTAGATTGCATGTGCTGCACCAAATAGCACAATGCCAAATGTTTCTTTAGAATTAAAAGGTCCCTATCACTGAAGGTGAGTGCTTTATTTAAGATGTATTTACTCTCTGTAGCTCCTACACAATGTGGAAAACTCTAAATCTTGTTGTACTGATCACTAAAACATTTCCACTCTTCTTCGCTTATAAGGATCTAAAAAAAATGAGTTACTTAAAGTCATAACTGACACATTAATTTAAATTATTGGATATTTAATTAAATTTTTCATTATATGGTTGCTGATATTGGTACTACAACTACTTAAAAGCATTGAATACTTTCAGGGAAGTGATACTTCAGTGGATACCAGTGACAGATATTAAACAGTTAAAAACTATCAAAATGGAAATATTGAGCAAGATGGAAACCGAAGAATAATCTTACAATACAGTGCAGGAAGACAAACTGAAATGAACAAAACTACTGAAACATTGGACATTGGGACAAATAAAGTTGAGAGCTCTGAGAAGCCTCCCTTGAACATCGAGCCACAACAGAACAAAACAGATATAATCATACAACAAGAAAAAGAAAATGAAAGCAAATGAAAGCTGAATTGCTGATGACTGCTAATGAGGAACAAATTCAATAAGTTGTCAAATAATGAAGTCTGTGGAACAAAACTGTGAAGAACATGTGAAAAATGAACAAGAGTTATGTTCATTGGTATAGTGGCTCATACACTACATAACCTTCATACTCGCTATGCTCACTGAACTGTACGGCATTTGATTGACTTTTATTATGTGCAGGTAAATTAGGTAAACATGATAAACTGCCAAGAAAAACACATTCACGAGAGGAACTTTCACAATTCTTTAGTCTTTCACAAGCCTCTCCAGTACTTCATCATTTATGTTATGCTCAGATCCCCCCAGCATTCAGTTGCCGAAGAATTCAGCTTCAGATCAACAAATTTTGTCCCATACATCAGAAAGTTTGATGTGGTATTATTTTTCTTCACAGTTATTTTGTACTAATTTTGTGTTTTAATTACTGTTATTGGAATATGTAGCTTAAAAATGTCAGAAACTTTAACTACAATAAAAACTTGTGTTTACACCTTCATACGCTGAGTTATTCCATTTCCCTTAATTAAATTTTGTACCTTGACATAGGGGTATAGAGCATTTACTAGTGCCTCACATGCTTGTGATATTATTCATGATACTCTGTTGCAACCTGAATCAGGTTCGTCATGCTGTGGTATGAATCCACAGTTGCAAAGTATCTTGGTGTTATTACCAAGCATTCCGTCACACTGATTACTAACCCCATAGAGTGGAGTCATTCTTGAGAAGTGAGTAGTTCTTCAGCTAGTTGAGAAATTTCCCGTATTTTACGGAACCTGAAGGTCGATTACTGTGTTCTGAAGAACCTGCCACATGTCCCTATCCTGAACCAAATTAATACAGTTCATGCCTTGCTATCATTTCTTTAAGATCCATTTTAATTGTATCTTCACATCTGCATCTAGGTCTTCCAGGTGGTTTCTTTCCTTAAAGTTTTCCCATGAAAACCCTGTATGCATTTCTCTTCTCCTTGATACATGCCACGTGCCTCACCCATCTCTCTACTAAGTTAGTTCCAGGCTGGTAACCTTTGTTAAATTCATTTATACGTTTATACATGTCTGTGATATTCGTGTTCTTGCAGTTTGTTTCAAGGTAATTAATTTTATTATTCAAATATTCTGGCTGTTTGGGTTTGTCCATAAATGACATCACACAATTTGGCATAAAATCGACCCCTACCAACCGCTTGTCACACTTGGTCATGAAAGTCTGACCCCTCTTTCAAAATGACATCACAGACTTATGACTCCCCCACCCAAAACCACAAGAAAGTGAATTTCCTATGGAAAGTAGTTGCCACTGTTTAAAGCCAAAACACCTACCAGTCTGTACTATTTGACTAATGCAAAACATCATAAAAAACAATGTGCACAATTTAGGCCTACTGGAAACAGTTATGACAGGCCGCCTTCTACCCATTCATCAATAACTGGCAAATTGCCTAACTGGAGTATGAGAAGTCTAGCCAGCTCTGCACAGTATCATACTGGTTATGTTAAGACTTTAGTGACATCACAATGTTTCGAACCCCCCACCCCCCCCTCCGTCACACATCATCACAGAAGTCTGAACCCCTCCCCTTCGGAGCATGACATCATTTATGTTGATTTTGTTGATGAATTGTCTGCAAGTTTCATGTCTTACATTGTTCAGATGATCTGTATTGATTTGGCTGGGATTCTGTAACCATTGCAGGTTAACCTGCTTCTTTTTATCTTCAAATTTTAAACATTTCCCATTAGACTGTTGTTAATGCTGCGTTCATTTGTAATGGCCAAAACTCTGTTAGGCTGTGATTTTGATATTATCTCTGATATTTTCCCAAGCCCTGTTTATGTCCCCATTATGATCTAAGTTGCCTAAAGCTGCAAATCTATTTGAGATAGCTTGATACTGTTCCCTAACTTCCTTATTTAAATTACTGAGATCGGCTGTCTCCATATACAACATCTATGTTGTTTGTATACTTCCTCAGTCTCTCCGGAACTTTTGCAACCACTAGATAGTGATCAGTATCACAGTCAGTTGATGTGAGAGATCAGATAAAGTGCTATTGAATGAAATCTTCAGTATGTCAAGATGTGATAAATCTGATTGTGAGCCTTCCCATTAGGAGAAATCCAAGTGTATTTATGGATGTTCCATGTGGGAGTATTGTGTTCTGGACAGTTACATGTTTTTGATGTGGCAAAGTTTACTGCTTTAACACCATCACCATTACTATTCTCACATAAACTCTCATTCCAATTTTATGGTTTGAAAATATCTTCTGTCTCTAACTTTGCATTGAAATCTCATAACAGAATTTTCATGTGGTACGTAGGGAACTGATTGAATAGCCATTGTAAAGCCTCATAAAAACTGCCCTTTGAGGCATTGCTTTTATTGTCAGTAGGGGCATGTACATTTGTAACAATATCATGTCAGTGAACTTTTGGTGCTGTACATGACTTCCTATCACCAACAAACTCTACTCTTGCAACTGCAGATGTCATTCTGTAACTAACAAAAAAAAAATTGTCCCTAAATGATGATTTTCGTTGCCTTTGCCATAAAAAAGATAGGATCCTCTGCTGGTTCAGTTCTGTTTTCTCGCCAAATCTATCCTAGTCTTTGCTAATTCTCTTGCAACTGTCTTCATTGACCATGACCAAATAAAGACTCCTTACATTCCAAGTTCCCAATCTCGCATCTGGTTTCTATTGCGTAGCTTTTCCAAAGGATCTGTGCAAATCCGAGGGCCTTTGTAACAATTCATAATGTGTTGATTTTTGCAGTGAGGAATTTTTGGCCTCTTGCTCAACCCTCAAGCTGGAGGATCACGCCTTAGCAGCTGTCTGCAACTGTTTATTCAGTATATTCACAGCTGTTTTCCTATATCACACTGATGGTACTTCAAAAGTTTGCATTTTTTTTTATGGCAGGACCAACAAGGCATTAATTTGCAGCATCTTTGCTTGACATTTTAAAAGAAATTTGGAACTCTAACATTTAATCCAATATCATCATTCCTCAAATCAGAGTTAATCACAACATATGCAGGGTGGGACAGCATTCATTCATCATTTTGATTGATTTAGTACTGAATGAATGAATGAAACTAAGTGCACAATGGGATTCAGCTTGGGATGCCACTTACTAAGCGTGGATCAGTGGCCAGCTGTCTGCCGTGCATTCGCCTTCGAGACATCTTTAAAAAATAACAACTCTGTGATAGCAACTCAGTGAATATTCAGATATTTTAACTTTGGGAGACATCAAGAACTGGGTAGAGGATTTTAAAATCATGGCTTCTGCAGCAAATAGAAAACCTGAAACCAATGTCAGAACTGCAGACCCCAGAAAACACTGAAAGAATACGAGCCACCATTGGTCATAGCCACAAGTGATCAGCACGCATGCAGTTGAGCTCAACATATTGATCAGATCGCTCCAATAGATACTTCAATGTGACCTACATTATCACCCCTACAAAACACAGATTGTGCACGCAGTCTCAGACCATGATTTTGCTTCAAGAAGTGCATTTTGTGAGCAGTTTGTTGCCTTAGTGAACAAACATCCAGGTATTATTCATTGCTTGGTAATGTCTCATGGAGCTCACTTTGAATTGTCTGGTTGTATGAATAAACAAAACATGCAGTATTGGAGTGAAGCTGATTCTTAATGATTTGCATTTGAAACTACTTCACAGTCAGTATCAGTGTCATACAGGATATAAGCATTTGGTGTCATCAATCCTTATTTTTTCAAGGATGAAATTGGCTATGTGGTTACTGTGACACCTGACTGATATGTGCGTATGGTGAATGAGTTCTTGTTTCCAGAGTTACACTGCTGTGATATTGACCTTGCCACCATTTGGTTCCAACAAGATGGATTAATACTGCTCACCAGTCGATGAACTCTTGAAGGACTGTGTTTGAATGTCACATGGTCCTACTCTAGCGACATCTCTTGGTGAGCATATTTTTCTGATCTGTCAGCTTGTGATTTCTTTTTATGGGGCTATGTGGAAAGCAGAGTGTTTTCACTCACATCCAGCAGTTAACACGATCTCAAACAGAGAATTTCTGAAGAAAAACATTCTGTATCACCTGCCATGTTACTTTGTGTAATGGGAAGTGTTATGAACACAGCGCATCAGTGATGGGGGTTGTTTTTACGAAGTAACTTTGTTGTAATGTTCCAAAATAATGACAAACGTTTGTCTTTCAATTCACATTACTTAGACTAAATTTTAATAAACTGTTTTCTACTAGTGTGTCTTTAAAACATGATGAATGAACACTGCCCCACCTGTACTTTTCATTTACTCAATGTTTGCATCACTTTGTGCTTCTTCGTCTTCTTCTTCTGCTTCTTCTACTTCCTCTTCTTTCTCTTTCTCCTCCTCCTCCTCATCATCATCATCATCATCATCATCATCTTGATCACTTGAGGAATAGAATGCCGGCCACTGCCAGGAATGTGCCGTACCTTCTTCATGTTTCTTGAAATGCCACATGATGTGTTCACTTAACTGCAGCTGTGCAGCTGTACACTGTATGTGGACAGGGCAAACAAAACTGAAACATCTAGATCATGTCTGAGTTCTTTGTATTTGTGTTCCGTTTTCGTCATTCCTTGTTTTGTTGTCTGTAGTGTGACTCAAGCCTAAATTAATTTTTATTTTGTTTGTGCTTGAAAATCCAAGTTCAACAATCCTTTCATTACTGAACAGCTCGTTTATCACCAACAACAAATAATGTAACTACCAAAATAAGTTTAGTGTAGTATAAAAATCTGTAGAAGGAACTCTAAAAGTATTTTTTGTCATGATTGGTCCAGAAGACAGAGCAAAGGGTGCAGGACCTGAGGGTGTGAGCTGTTTTGCATGTGTTAATACATTGTTAGAAAATACTTTGTTTAGTTCTGTGAAACAGCAGGCTGTTGGTGTTTCTTATATAATTTTGTCCCTATCAGTGGACTACAATGTTGCTGCCATACCTTCTGTTTGTTTACTGATTCCCCTCAGAAATTTTCATTCTTAATTTTTAACCTCCCTCCAATAGTCACTAAAGGAATCTGGCAGTCAGGCCACCTTTCTGTTAGGCAAGCACTGTGAATTATGTCACACATCCTTGTAGTTTTGTGTTTAGTAGTCTGTAGGGTTTGGTGTGCATGATGATGGGCATCATAGTGGCTGTGATAGTGCTTAAGGTGGATGTGCTGTTGGTGTGTGGCGTTTTAATGTTGAATAAGGAAGTTTAATATGACAGTTTTTGTTTCAGTATACTTTGTAAGGTTTTTAATTTTGTATGTTTTTCAGAGTATTTTTGGATAAAAATATTTGTAAAAAGTAGTATAAATGCAGAAGAATATCCTCAGTTTGTGTGAATATGTTGCGATATATGTAAGACATGTGTGTGCACACATGAACACACACACAATAGTAGAAACAGTAGTAGTGGAAGGTTTAAGTTTGTTAGTCATTGCAACATAAATCCAACAAAGGAAAAAGTCTGGCTTACTGGTTTCTGAATTTTTGAAGTGGTGCCTAGACTGAAAAAAGAATTGTCATGCCCTGGTTTAGACATTGTGTCTTTTGATACAGACTCGGCATATGTGGGTGGAAGTACTTTCTGTCCACATATGCTAAGCACTCCTTATGTTGATGTACAGGAGTGTGGGAGGGAGGCCTATTAAGCAGTGTACATAATTTAATACAGACGATGAAATGCAATAGCTGAGTCTGAATAGTGATAAGATTGTAGGCTGAATGACCGGGGGATTTAAATTCTGTTTCATGCAGGAATAGAGATATTACTCTTCCCAACAAGGGCCATACCTACTTCTGGTCCCACACAGTCTTCTTTTCAGTGGGTATAGCGACGGAGGCATGCTGCCTCCATCTGGTGCTGTGTTTCAGAATGCATGGATCTCTGCATACACTCTTTCATATGTCTTTATGGAGTGGTGCTAAATTAAGTACAGGGACAACTGTACTGCCTGTTTACCTTATACTGTAATGTAAACTGTCTGCAGACAATTTTGCAAGTATGAAAATGTTTAGTTGAATGGGTTCAGCTCCTGTGCCAGTTTCATGCTAAATGTGGAACAGACAGCCAGTGGGGGGAGAGAATGTAAAGCAGCAAATATTAAGGCACTGACCAGACCATGGGTAGCATTTATTTATATTACATAATGTGTTTATTTACTCAAAATACTGCCACTTTGATTTCTAGCTTTCTGTACTGTTAAAGGTGAAGCTAAGTGGTCCCTGTGCATGCTGTGTGGACATATGGAGGAGTGAAAGTGTAGTTCCACTCAGTCTTAAGTTTGGCACTGGATGGGGGTGAGTGGTTAGCTTCACACCCTGACTTATTTGCTTCGGGGGAAAGATCCCCTAGTACCCATTGAATAGGGGCTGGATGGGCTGCAGTGCCACTCTGGGTGCCTTGGAAAAGAGATACATCTCTTCTCCTTGCTGAGAATTGAAGCATGATTCCTTAGTCATGCAGCTCATAGCTAAGACACTGTACTTGCTATGCTATACCAGCTCCTGCTTCCTGTACTGTTATGAGTTTTAATGTTGTCATGGCAGTGAGTACTGAGAATATGGTCTTCTGGGTTGTGACATCATGTAGTCTTGGAGGTGCATATAAACATCTGGGAAAGTATTCTGCATACATTTTCATGGTCTAAGTGATTAGGGTGAAGATGTGGCATGGTTGTTTAGTGATTACTCAGAAGTGGTGGGAAAGGGAGAGGAAGGGCCATGTGAGGGCCATTAAGAACAATGCAACAGAATTGTCAGAAGCTGCCCTTTTGGAGGCATACCCACAACTCCCCTGAAGATGCAGGCTACAGGTATCTGCAAACATTGGTACTTATTTAGCAAAGTACATGACTCATGTTCCAGAAGACACAAATCTTTATAGTCACTGCTGTGAGAATCTCAAGTTTTACACTCGCCTCCTGTTCTATGGATGGAGCCTTACTACCATTCCATGTTTGTTCTTTGATTGCATGACACTCTGTTGTATGGGTAATTTTAATGTATTTAATTATGTTTGAAGGTGCTATATTATGCCAATATTTTGGCGGGGGAGCTGGATCCTCCAGAGCTACGACAAGAAGACTGCAGTACTACTACAGATGACTCGCTTCTGAGTAGCATCTCTGGTAACAAAAATCCTCGCCCACCACAGCATGAAGATCCACTGGGAGCAGAACTACAAGTGAATGTTCTTGACTCACGGCGTCCTTATCTTCCATTTACCGAGTTCTACAATGAACTTCTTAGTGATACCATTGAAATGGATAAGGACTTTGCATACTATAAGAGCGAATCAGCAACATCATCTTCACAGCAGACAAAAAAGTTTAGCTTCATGAACTATGCCTTCATTCTTACACCTGCAACCAAAACTCTGGGCCTTTACTATGACAATAGAATACGGATGTACAGTGAGAGGAGGATGAGTTTCTTTCATTCTGTCGTCGGACAGCCAACGAATCCATACCTGCGGCTCAAAGTTAGAAGAGATCACATCATAGATGATGCTCTAGTGGAGGTATGTTTCCAACACTGTCTTTGGCTACTAACTGGACTGTGTCTAAAACTTTTTTGAGAAACTTTTTCTTCTACAAGGTGTGACTGCTCAGGGTATGACATGCTCTCAGAGATGTTCTGGACAAACTCCACACATCCAAGTCCATCTTGAGAAGATGGCAGTTGCTCAGCTCATTGAGAAATGTCCTGGCTTTCATAATATCTGGTGGTTGGTCACCTGTTCATGAGAGCCTACCACTGTTTCCTATCTGTAGCAAGATGAATTCACTCCACATCCTGACACATATTTCTTTAAGAGCTGCAAAATATTTCACATGTCTTTTCTATTTAGGTTTTCTGAATGAATTTTGTATGTTTTTCATCTCTTACATTCTTTCACCATTCTCTGCCTGTCTCATCCTCCTTCATTTGGTAAACTTCATAATATTTGCTGGGAGTACAAATTATGACTTTCTTTGACTTTGATGTTTTTGTGAATTTGTAGTCTTTAAGCAATATGAGACTGAATTTCAGAGTTCCAGAATGTCTGATGTGTAGTTACCAATGTGTAATGAAATTTTAGATCCTGTGTATTGACATAGTACTATGGCTGCGAACTGTAAGTTTTCTTGCATATTGTCAACTAATCTATAGCATTTTAGGAATGTAAAGAAAGATTCTGTATTCATATTTAATGTAACTACAGGAAGAAGGAATTGAATGGTTTTGGAGATTCTCTCATCTGGAATGTGATACTGAATAGTCTGGCAATAGGATCCTTTGAAATGTTGGTACCTGGCTGGCAGACTGCAGAATGTCACATCCCTGAAGTCTATGATCTTTGGGTATTGATGTCTTCTTTTGACTGAATATTATGGATTACTTAGTCGTTCTCAATGGATACATAGGAAAGCATACAAACTCTATTTGAGAGATTGTTATTTGGGATGTAACACTATGTAGTTGTTGGAGTTACCACTCTTTTGGAGGAACCTTCTTGCTTTTCTGTCCTGAGTGGAGGCAGTGGGTTTCTCCAAAATATTGTTACCTACATTCTAAATTTCATGGTGTCAGTTTATTATTTTAATATTCACCACAATGGAAACCTTAAATCATGTACAGTTTAGAGAATTGTGTGCTAAAATATTAAGTGAAGTTCACCATATTCTATATCCTGCTTGCATTCTCACTTGCTGCTGTGTGTTTCATATTGGGTTATGCTGAATTATTGTTTAACATGAAGATGGTAAGCTTTGAATCATCATGATTGAGTTAAAACAGTATTAATCCTTTAAAAACTAAAATTAACTTGAATTGTAATTTAAGATTCAGTTCATACTGTACAGTGAACACACTGCATCTGGGTTATGAAAACCAATCAGTTGATGTTATATAGGGAAATAATCACTGTTTGTTTTGTTCTGAGATCCATACAAAACATGTAAACAAACTGTGTGAGCAGAACATAGAATTTTTGAATGTTAAATCTACTGGTAAATAAGGTAGCCACTTGGCCATAAAGGGTTAAGTTGTATGTTTACTAATGATTTTTAAAAATGTATTTTCTTTGTCTCAGTTGGAGATGGTAGCAATGGAAAACCCGAAAGATTTAAAGAAACAGTTGGTTGTTGAATTTGAAGGAGAACAAGGCATTGATGAGGGAGGAGTGTCAAAAGAATTTTTCCAGTTAATTGTAGAAGAAATCTTCAACCCTGACTATGGTAAGTTCTATTGGTGCATGCTGATTATTGTGGAGTGGAAAATAAGTGTAGTCTTTTTTTATTTGTATATTATGTGAGATAGAGACAACAACCAATCACCAAATCAGTCGGTGTAACGGTAATGCTGGAGACTTGTATTTGAGAACTTTCAGGTTCAAACTGTATAATATTACAGGAAATTTTTACTT
Organism: Reticulitermes speratus; assembly: GCA_021186555.1. Taxonomy (NCBI): domain Eukaryota; kingdom Metazoa; phylum Arthropoda; class Insecta; order Blattodea; family Rhinotermitidae; genus Reticulitermes; species Reticulitermes speratus. The sequence continues at coordinate 28,073,095 of JAJKFL010000003.1, read as the reverse complement.
ATTTTTGTCTCAAAAATTTGGCTCCCTGTATGTGAGGAAATGGATGTCTGGGATTCAGATAACAGGGACTCCGTATACCATCATGGCATTAGCCTCGAGGGTGCAAGGAAATCAGGGAAGAACTCATCAGGGTAGTTGGTGTTGGGGCTGAGATTGAACCTGGAAACTTCAAAATATATAACAAGCAGGAGGCCTGTGCACTTGGCTTTGTTGTTTGGTGATATCTCCATCATGAGTTTCATTTGTTTTTAATAAATTCAGTGTTTTAACATTTAGATTAGACTTTTTGATGATCTTCCCTTTCATTGATGAGCAGTTTGCTGTAGTTAATGGCAATATTCAGTTTGTAACTATGATGTGAATAGGCCTATAATAAACTTAAACAAGAATTATGATTTTTAGAGTCAGTAATGTCTATGGAGATTACATTCTTCTGGGATATCATGCCATGTAGTCTGGTAGAGATTTACAAACATTTCAGAGAAACCTGCCACCCTTTTCTTCTACCTAGAAGATGGAGGCAGCAGGTTCCTCCAGAAGTTAAGTAAATCTTTACCAGACTACATGATGTCACATCATCCCAAAACTGTAATATTCATAATATATTTCTGAAGTTTAATGACAGTGGTATGTTGTTGTTGTGGTCATCGTCATTATCGTCGTCGTCGTCATCATCATCATCATCATCATCATCATCATCATCATCATCATCGTTGCACTCCAATTAGACTTTGTCCATTGTTTGATAAAACAGTACATTTAGGAACAGCATTCTATCTCTGTCCTCAGGTGAAATTTGGGGGGGGGGGGGGGGGCGCACAGAATCTGACTCATTTTCGTTCATCACGTGAAGGCAGATCAACGGGGGCCCATCTGAAGGCCTACTGCTGAAGGTCAGATTTGTCTGATAGGCCAGACTTCATCTGTGGATGGAGCTGGAGCCAGTCCCCAGCACATTGTTCTTAGAATGCTGCGTTTTAATCATATAGTGGGCAAAGCCCCATTGGGGTGCCATAGTAATAATAGTAATGGTCACTGTCACCATTTTGAGAACCTTGTATCTCATTATTATGTTTATTACATTTACTGTGTAACCTAAACCCACTGATCTTTTCTTGCAGGAATGTTTACATTTCAAAATGAATCACAGACTGTATGGTTTAATCCAACTTCCTTTGAAAGTGATGCTCAGTTTACACTTATTGGAATTGTACTAGGTCTAGCGATTTATAACAATATTATTCTGGATGTTCATTTTCCAATGGTGGTTTATAAGAAACTTATGGGCAAGAAGGGCACATTCTATGACCTTGAAGACTGGAACCAAGTAAGGCCTAAATGCACTTTCTGTAACATTTAAAACTATTTTAACATTTCTTGAATTTGAACCTGCACACTTTCACTCTGATATGTAGGACGTGTAGTTTTTACTTTGTACAGAAAAACAGAAATTAACATTGGGATGTGATCTTGGTAGTTTAGTTAGGTGGGGCATTTCCTCATTATTTGTAATGGTATTAAAAGAATGTGTATTATCATACTGAACAATTTTTTGAATATTATTGCATTGTGAGTCCAGACTGATCAGTTGGTGTAGGGGTGAGGCTATGGGCTGGATTTTTGAGGATTTGTGGTTCAGTTCCTGGCAAGGGCAAAATGTTCAGGCCAGCTCTGTTGCCCACCTGACACCCTGTTCAATCGGTACTAGGGGCTTTTTCAGTGGGCAAAAGCAGCAGTGGTATGAAACTGACTGCTCTCACATCTATTGCCAATGTGAAGAGCAAGTGGAATACCACCACATCTCCATATGTGTGTGTGGTGTGCACAGGGACAATTTTGCCTTTATGGCTACCGTATTTCAGTTACTTAGAATGGGGGAAACCTGCATTTTTCTTAATTATTTGTTCTTTATTTGTTTATTATCTTTTTTCTTTCAGTAGTTATAACAGTCAACCTATTGGCATGTGGACCCCCTAATCTAAGGCACATTTATATTGGGTAATCTGTCATTGTAGGTATTAGTATTTCAGAGGAACATGTTGCATCCTCTCCAGAAAGCCTTAATCTTAATACTCCATGCTGTGAGAATTTCAAGTCTCAGGTATAATACACTCATTCCTTGCCTTATGGACATGATCTGTTCCATGAAGACTGTTCGTAAGGCAAAAACCCATAAAGCAAAAGCTCAGTTGCAAATGTACTGATGCATGTGCTTGCATGTCCTGCTTTACAGACCCTTTGTCCTTGAAAGTGAAAAGTAGACCTTACAGCAAAAAACAGGTACATATTTTTAATTTATAGGCTTTTACAGCAGTGCAGTTGAGGTCTACATTTTGTGGGTTGTGGCACTGTGTCACATTCCAGAATATGGGAGACCTCAACAAGTACAAATTAGTGTGTGGTAAAACAGCAATCCATAAAGTGAATGTCTGTATCACAGGGGATGGGTGTACTATCATAGAAGTTGTCACATTAATTATTTTAGTGTTTATTCATTTTATAAATGTAGCCACTTTACTGTTATAAGATGCCAGGTTGTCATTTTAAGTTAACCCTTATATTGTATTTGAAATTTTTTTGTGCACCCTTTGCCAAAGATCAAGTGCTTGAAAGTTTCTAAGTGACATAAGTTTACAGCTTCCATCATAATTCCAGTCATTCATAATCCTGTATTTTGTTAGTGTTTGGATTTTCCCTTCCATTCATTAGAGTTGTTTATGCCAGATATCTGTTAGCCAAAGACCAATATGTCTGTCAAACTTGAAGATAAACATAGTTTAAAGGTTATTATTTTTCTGACATGTGACTAGGCTCTGTGGCGAAGCATAGATGAAAACTTCACCAGACACTTACACTCATAGCGGAGTGGACAGGCAGGAGATAGTATTCCTTGGAGATCAAATATGCTGGTTTGGGTCATGGTATGGGTATATGCTTTTCTACCCCCCCCCCCCCCCCCTCGCAACATGCTGATACTAATTTAAACTGTGCAGCCACATTATTTATGTACATACCTCAAAAGTTATTTGTGCTGCATTGGTGACGCTATAAGTGTGAGTGAAGCAGATATTCCTGTTATTTTTCTGTGATATGTTGTTTACTGGCGTGATTTAAAGGGTCCGTGTTTGAATGTGACTGTAATCAAACAACTTTATTTGCAAAACATGCACAACTTACAAGCATTTTGTTTCCTGAAGTATATCATGTATACAAAATATGGATTAGTATGTTAGTCCTTGAAAGGGCTCATTCCAAGGCAATACTTCTTTCATATGGTATCCCAAATGCCTTAGCTTCAATTGCAGATCACCTTCATCTCAACAAGGACAACTTATAGATTGAATATAACACTCAGACAAAACAACTTATTGCTTATTCAGTTTACTTTAACTTCATCATGAGTTGAATTTGTGTTATTTTTTGAGTCAGATATCAGTACACTTATTGTTTGAGCAACAGAGACTTGGAGATGGCTTTATATATTTGATGGTTACTCTGTGTATAGTCATGCTTTTTTGTAAGTTGAAAGGGCAACTGTAAGTGTCGGGGTGGGGTGTTCAAACATTACTTTGTATCTACTACAATGCAACTGGCATATGAGGTTCAAATCAGTTCTTCATTCTTATCGCTATGGCTCACTGCAAGAGATCTACTTGCGAGCACTTTATTGCTCTTGTTGAATAGGGACAATTCAGTGCAAGCATTGCAGGTGGACAGTATGAACTAACTAACTAACTAACTCCATAGAGCAGAGTCCTTCTTGAGAAGCTAGCAGGTTGTCAGCTAGTCAAGAAATTCCCCGCGTTTTATGGAACCTGAAGGTTCATTACTGCACTCACAAGAGCCCGCCATCTGTCCCTATCCTGAGCCATATCAATCCAGTCCATGCCCCCCCATCCCACCAAAATCCTGTATGCACCTCTCCCCTCACCCATACATGCTACATGCCCCACCTACCTCATTCTTCTTGATTTGATCACCCGAATAATATTTGGTGATGAGTACAGATCATTAAGTTCCTCGTTATGTAGTCTTCTACACTCCCCTGTTACCTCGTCCCTCTTAGGCCAAAATATCCTCCTCAGCACCCTATTCTCGAACACCCTCAGCCTATGTTCCTCCTTCAGTGTGAGAGACCAACTCTCACACCCATACAAAACAACAGGCAAACTTATAGTTCTGTATATCTCAGTGTTTGTATTTTTGGATAGCAAATGGGAAGACAGAAGATCCTGCATTGAATGATAACAAGCATTCCCCAACTTCAATCTGCTCTTAATTTCTTCCTGAATGGAATTTCGATTTGTTAGGGATGTTCCCAAATATTTGAACTGTTCCACCCTTTCAAAGGATTTATTATCTAACTTTATGTTGTGATTTTGTCCTACATTCTGATTGCGAGACATGACCAAGTACTTAGTTTTCTCAGCATTTACTTCTAGACCAATCTCCTTACTAGCGACTACTAAAGCTTCTGTGTTTTTCTTTATAGCATGTATGCTTCCGCCCAATATATTAACATCATCAGCATAAACTAGAAGCTGATGTGTACCATTTAATTTCAATCCCTCCTGGTTTGCCTGAACCCTCCTAATGGCATATTCCAAAGCAAAGTTGAAAAGCAATGGCGATAAAGCATCTCCTTGTTTCAAATCATTCTTAATAGGAAATGTGTCAGACAAATGTTTGCCTACCCGGACTCTGCTATAGGTTTCATTTAGACACATTTTTACTAGCTGTGCTAGTTTCATAAGGATACCAAATTCAATGGGAATATTATACAAGACTTCCCTCCTAACTGAATTATAGGCTTTCTTGAAGTCTATAAATAACTGATGCACTGCATTGTATTCCCATTTTTTCTCAAGTATTTGACGAATGCAGAATATATGATCAGTAGTCGACCTGGTACATCTAAATCCACACTGATGCTCCCCAATAATTTCCTCTGCATATGGAGTTAACCTTGACAGAAGGATGTTGGATAGAATTTTGTATGTGGTTGACAAAAGTGATATGCCTCGATAATTACTGCAATCTATTTTATCACCCTTCTTATAAATAGGTACAATGATTGACTCCTTCCACTGCTCAGGCAATTCCTCTTTATTCCAAATAGAATTAATAAGTTTATGGATCTCAGAACGAATTGTCCTACCTCCTCCTTTAATCAGTTCTGCTGGAATTTGATCAATACCTGGTGATTTGTGCCTTTTTAACTTTTCAATAGCCATCTCAACCTCAGAGTCACTGGGCTCAGGCACCAGTGGCTCTTCTGTATGTATTTCAGTCTGTGTAACATCATTAACCCCATGTACATTCAATAGCTGAAAGAAATGATTTCTCCACCTAGACAAGATACTGTGGGAGTCTGCAACCAGATCACCCTTCTCATCCTTTACTACATTAGTTCTAGGCTGGTAACCCTTCTTAAAGTCATTGATGCCCCTATACAAGTCTCTGATATTCTTGTTCTTACTGTTTGTTTCAAGTTCATTAATTTTAGCTTTCAGGTATTCCTTCTTTTTGTTCCTGAAATGTCTATTAGCTTTACATCTTACATTGTTCATATTATCTACATTACTTTGGTTTGGATTCTGTAACCATTGCATTTTAGCCTGCTTCCTTTGGTCAAAAAATTTTGAACATTCTTCGTCAAACCATGGTTTATGCTGCTTCCTTTCATACAGCCCTAGACTGTCTTTAGATGAGATTTTGATACTCTCTTTAATGTTTTCCCAAGCACTATTTATGTCATCATTAACATTTAAGTTCTCTAAAGCTGCAAACCTGTTTGAGATCTTTATCTGATACTGTTTCCAACCTCTAGTTCACTTAGTTTCTTGAGATTAAATCTCTCCGCATCAAACTTCTGTGCTGCTTGTTTAATTACCGCCAGTCTTTCCCTAACTTTTGCAACCACCAGATAGTGATCAGTATCACAGTCAGTTCCCCTGAAAGATTGCACATCGAGTATACTTGAATGTCATCTCCTATCTGTCAATACATGATCAATCTGATTTTGAGTTTTCCCATCAGGAGAGGTCCAGGTGTATTTATGGACAGTATGGTGTCTCAAAGTCTGTGGAAAGAGCATGGTTACAGACATACCAGGTGGGTGGGACAGGTTGAAAGGCACTATGAATTGGGTTATGGTGTGTATCCAGCCCAGTTTAGGATGTTGCATTTGGTATCCAGAGTTCAAAGGCACCCTTTCATCCGTGCAAGGAAGCCTAAAGCTGCTATAAACTTTCCTGGACATAAATGTGCTGTGATTTCTAGACTTAAAGAAGCTGGTCTCAGAGTATGTCATGCTGAGCTGAAGGACCTCTTTACTGATGAACATAAATCATACCATCTAGCACCTGCTGAGAGCAAAGTAGATCACCCATCAGCTAGAGTCATATTCTCTGATGAATCAACATTTAGCACAGCAAATGGTGGGCTGGTGCTAGTGTACAGACCGTGGGGTGAGCGTACATTTCTCACTGTGTGTCAGCATCTACTTGCAGTGGGGTGAATGCTCCATTACATAGAAGATCACTTGAACGGCCTACAATGTAATCACATTTGGAAGAACATAATGGTGTCCTCTGTAAAAGTAAAGTTTTCCCTGTCTGCACATTGATGGCATACAGAAGGTTAGAGGTATAGCTCCACTCATCGTTAACCTCGGCACTACATGGAGTTGAGTGGTTAACGTCACACCCCGGCCGCTTTACCCATGAAAGAACCATGGTACCCATTGAATAGTCGGGTGGGTGGACTCCAGAGCCGGTCCGGACAGTTTGGAGAAGAGAAAAATCTCTCGCCTCCACCAGGATTCAAACCCGGGACCATCCAGTCCACAGCTTAGTCACTATACCCACTACATTACTCCAGCTGCTGGCATCCTCTGTAAGACACCTTTGTCCTGATAGTGTAATCCAGTTCCAAAAAGACCACTCCTCCATTGACAGTTTTAATGTGGTTCAGGAATGTCTATTACTACAGACAAATTTCAAACTGACTGACTGGCCACCACAAGTGCCTGCTTTGAACCAACTAAAGAATGTGTGGAGTGCGGGTGAAAAGAACCATGCTTGAAGCCTGGCCTCTCCTCCTGGCAATTAATAATGATTTCCTCTTTACCCTTCTGTCAGATGGTTAGGATGAGGTTGCTTCATCTCAGCATTATGTCCAATCCACCATTGAGTCCATGCAGATATGGACATAATATTGAAGATGCCATGCTTTGAAAACAGCAATTTTAAGGGTTAATATATTAGTTAATTTCTTGTACAAGTAAGTGACATTCTTCAAGTAACAAAACACTTGTAAAGAATGTATGTCTTGCCAGTTGTTTGTTGACAGTCATTTTGAACGTGGTCTGTTTAATCCAGAAAACCAGTAAATAAAAAAGATGGAAAAATAATAAAAATATATGCTGCATTCACACTTCTAGCCTTGCCAGTGCAGTACAAATAAACTTTTGAAACATGTACTTAAGTAGTATAACTGCACACTTTAAATCAGTGTCTCTGCAAATGCAACATATGCAAAAAATAAGGAAAAGAAAACTTATGCCAATACCAAGACTCAGAATAGTATATTTAATCTTTGAGGAACAGTGGTCTTCTGCCTTGTCTGCTCAACTGTGTGTGAATGTGGTTGTTTAAATCTTCATTTATACACTGAAGCAAAACCTAGTCACATCTTGGAAATTAAATGAATTTTAATCTGTGGTTATTCTCAAATTATGCAGGCATGATGGCACCTTTGGTTATTAGATATCTGGCTTAAATAATTATAATGAGTGGAAGGCAGAGAAACATTACACATGAACAAATATAAGGAAGTTGCGAAGGAATGGAATTATGAAGGCAGCTGTACACTTGTCATTCTGGAATGGGAAATTTTAGGTGCTTGATTTTTGTTGCGTGGAGTGTACAGGCAGGTAGCCAGATTTGTTTGCCAGATTCTTAATTTAATTGCATTTAATTGGATTGGGTAATATTTTTTATAATAATGTCAGGTTTTAAAATGTGAAATAAAGTTTTTCATAGAGAATTAAACACGTTAGTGTACTGTAAGTTATTCTAACAGAATTTTTCATATGCTGTGGAGGTGGTCAAAACCTGAAGTAGTACAGAAATCAGATTACATTATATTCATGAATACATTACATTCATGAAAGACTTTGCATGGAATAACTTGCGTATTATGTATCCAGTATGAAATCTGTCAACATTTTTATATACTTTGTGTGTGACTTACTATTGTCATGCTGTACAGGTGATACTGAAGTGTTTGTACCTGCTTTCATGCACACAGTAGCATAATATATACTTTTCAGACCTTCTTTACGGGACTGAAAGGAATGCTGGAATATGAAGCAGACGACATGGAAGAAACCTTTGTGCAGACCTTCCGTATCTGCTACCAAGATGTTTTTGGTACAACTTTCTTTCATGAGTTGAAGGAAGGAGGTGATCAAATATATGTATGCCAGGATAACAAGAAGGTGAGATAATTAACATTGGAAAAGAAAACAGCCTAATTTGAAGTAACCTTATTTGTACTTCTTAAAATGTTTCTTTCATAAAGAGTGTGTTCGTTTGTAGTACAACTAAATGGTTTTTCTTTCTAGTCCTGAAACTTATGTGGATAATGGTTACTGTGAAACATTTACAAGTACATCACCATATGACAGTCTTAAATGCAATTTGGCACTGCCTGTTTTTTTTTACCATCCTCCAGTCAAGAAAATTTTTTGTATTCTTTCTTGGTTGTAGTTTTGTATCAAAATTTGTACGGATAACTCCCCACACGTTGCAACAGCTCAGTTTTTTTCTGTACTGGCTTTCTTTAGCTAAATTAGAGTAACTTATATATCTGGACACACTAGATAATGTATGCATATGTTTATAGTATGGAAAGAGTTAAATGTCTGACTTTATCATTGTTATAGTTTTGTAGGGGTTAAGTTACAAATCTCATCACATCCCTTTCTGTATTTCCTATTTGTTATGTTACTATCCGTGCTGAAATATTTTCATAGCAGTGACTTTTCGTAAGGGTGACAGAATCTGGACTATGTGTATCAAAATGCAGACTCTTGGGTATTTGTCCAGGGCATGTGATGTTGTGGTGTGGCTGTGGGTGGAGTATAGTAAGGTACTTATAACCGATTTTCAACTTCAGTGGCAATTTATTGTTAATGTTGATTCTTTTTTGTGGTTTTTGCACAAGTGGCACTGGGCTTTATTGCTGCTATTTTGGCAGAACTTGCTGTTTGTCTTAATTGTCAAAGTGTGTAAGGGGCAAATTGCTTTAAGTTACAGAGGCAGGCAGCCCCCTGCACTCACAGGAGGGGAAGAAGGGGCTTGTGCATTGTCAAAGTCAGTAGGAACCCTGATCAGGGAATTGCTACAAAACAGCTTTTTTCAGGGTCACATTCACCAAAACTCAGCAACACAAAAAATGTTTTTACACTATGTGCCACTGACTTGTGGTAAATGTTGTGGTTCTGAAAATGGCTGTTTTGCCGTAGTTTTCTGTTCACTGTCATATTGGTCCGGACTGAGCATCATCCCATCTCCCCTCTCACGAGTTCAAGGGCTTGCCTACATACTCGTATTTCAGACCTTAAGCTGGAGGCAGCCAGTTCCTTCACAGCATCAGCAGCACATCATGAAGGACAGGGTCAGCCTTAAGAATGATGTAGTTATACATTATGTTACTTGATATAACAGTTAGTAGCACTTTTAGTTTGTTATGGAAGTTTTATGTAAAAAAAAATGGACTTTGCTTGTATCGTCTTTTGAAAGTCATGATTATTTAGTGTTGAACTATTATTGCTCACTCAGAAAATAATTTGGCGTAGTTGACACTGCAAGATTAACAGGGACAAGCTTTGTTTTATGATTCCAATTTGGTGTTTCTTTTCTGTCCATGTTTTTTATCTGAAGGCAGACACATACCTCTGAAGCATTGTGCCAATCAGCTTAACTCCAGACATAGGGCTGTATCTATTGGACACCCTTATGTCATGAAAATTACATTTTTCTGGTATATGAGGCTGTGTAGAATGCCAGAAAGCAGTGTTCCAGAGGAACCTGCAGTCTTTATCTTCTGGTCCAAACATGGAGGCAGTAAGTTCTTTTGAAACAGTGGTATCTTTTTTCCCAAACTGTGCTGCATTACATTCTAGAAGACAGTTTTCACACTCTCTGCCATGAGATTCTCAGATCTCATACTTACATTATGATGCTCTCAGTACATTAGAATTCCCTTAATCCGGCACCTGCATAACCAGACAGGTGCCAGATTATTAAATATTCTGGGTTATCAGACAGTACCTATACTGACCTAAGTTCTTACAGGTAATATTTGTTGGTCTATATATATAATTATCTCAAACATGCACGGTATGTACAACTTTAAAGGTAATTTTTTGTTCCTGTCCTCAGAGAATGTCCACTTTTCAGTTATTTTCATTTCACCATATGGGCGCTTAGCTTTTTAAATTATTATAGGTCCAGTCACAGGTTTTCCTTTAGAACACATTGTTATAAACCACTTATACAACACCTTTTCCACTTGCGCTAGTTTAGGCTCTTTCAGTATCTGTTGCTTGAAAAGGTCCTCCACACTTTCACTTGATGCCATAAGCGATCATAATGGGTCATGCTGTTTCCTTATATCATAAACAGTTGATCCATTCAGGTAGAAAACCATAACCTCTCTTTGGCTTTGGCACTTTCAAGCCTCCTATTTATTTCAAGTTTCTGAGGAATCGTTAAGATTGCATGTTGCCTGTTGCCAGCAGTACCTTGTTTACTCATCTTTGGATTGTGTGAAGCCATTATAATAGCTCAATGGGCTCAGTAAGGTCCAGATAGCCCAAGATAAAGTCATGGACTCAGTACACGCACTGAAAGTTATGGACAGCGGAATTTGTGGTCTTGGGACTTTTCCTTGAGCGTTGAACTGTCAGGCATGCCAGATTAAAGGAATTCTACTATGTGTGTGTATATATATATATATATATATATATGTATGTATGTATGTACATAAATATATATATATATATATAATTGTTTGTCATTGTCTTTCTTTTTGCAGGAGTTTGTTGATTTATATGCAGATTTCCTCTTGAACAAGTCAGTAGAGAAGCAATTTAGAGCTTTTAGACGTGGCTTCCAGATGGTAACAGATGAATCGCCGCTCCATCTGCTTTTCAGGCCTGAGGAAATAGAGCAGTTGGTGTGTGGTAGTAAGGTAAGAGACTCACTTAAGTATCATTCCTTTGCTTGTTGTCTGAGCATGTAAATTCGATCTGTCTCCTCCACTCCTCTTGACAAAGAAGTGTGAATGTATGGGGACCTCTCTTTCTTATACTGTTGAGTTCGAATTTCATTGTTTGTTTTGAGCATGTTTCTGTTCCCAAGGTTACTAGCATTTCCACACAGTTGTCTGGAGCTAGAGGATTTAAAGTGCCTTGCACTGTGGTCCTGGTAGCCAGACATTAACTGGTGTGTAATGATATTTGTATGGAAAATAATGGATAAGAACAGTTCCTATGTGTGTGATCTGTTATTGAACAAGATTATTTTCAGTTGTGAAGCTCACCCGATGGAGGCCCAGGTTTGATCCGAGGCCAGTCTGTGTGGAATTTATGGTGGACAAAATAGCACTAGGACAGTACTTATTGTTTTCCTTTCTGTTAAGAACTTTGACTTCAATGAATTGGAGGAGGCAACAGAATATGATGGTGGCTATACATCAGACAGTCCCATAATTCGAAACTTCTGGGAGATAGTCCATAAGATGCCTCTTGAATCACAGAGGAAGTTGCTGCAGTTTGCTACTGGCAGTGATCGTGTTCCTGTGGGAGGTCTGAGTAAACTCAAGTTGATTATAGCAAGAAATGGTCCAGATTCTGACAGGTTGGTATGCATAGACACATACACACAGCAGCCCTTTGTAAGCTCAAGTTGATCATAGCATGAAATGGTCCAGATTCTGACAGGTTAATACATGACAGACATACAGCCTCTATCTACATGAGGAGGAACATCCAGTTGTGTTTATTAATGCATCTGTTTGTGTAGTTAACTGTGATAAGTAATGCAAAACTTTTTATGTCTGGGAAGCAGAATAGCCCTTCTTCATCTGAAACGCATTTGCTTTCAGTGTTAGCATCAGAGTGTACAGTAGTTAAAACACTAAAAGCATGAATAACACTCAGGTTAGACAGTTTAGTCATATAGCTTGAATCAAGAAAAAAGAAAGTAGGGTATCATTTGAATCACATACAAAAACTCTGCCTCATTGCTTGCACATCTGTGTAACAGCCATGGCTGCTACACATATTGGCGTGAATACACAGTAAATTTTGTGGTACCCGTGGGTGTTCTCTGTTAGGTCCATGGTAGGAAAGAGAAAAATAGGAAGGTTACATTTTGTATATGCAGTAAAACTAGATTAATTTGAAATCATTTGATTCAAAACACAATATAATTCAAAACATTTGATGCTCCCCAGCTTGAAACATAGGATTGTGTGTACTTTTTAATGCAGATAATTCTAAATACATTTAATTTTTGGTGTGGAGCTTATGATCCTCTGATTACTGTAAGCTGAAGTGTGAAATACGGTAAAACTCGAGTAGTTCAGAATATGATGATCTGGCAGTCTTAGTAGTTTGGCATAAAAATTGGCGACTGTTGATGAATGAGCTTTGGCAAAAAAAGAATGACTTGTGGCAGCATCAGAACTGAACAATACCAAGTAGAACCAAGTCAGTTCATTGCAATTTCATGTGATCTCAGTCTGCCATTTTTCATTGTTATAACTAGAAGTATGCCTATTTCCTTGAGTGTTTTTGACTTATATTTTGAATACTGATAACCTTGTGATTGTAATAATGTTGTCCAAGGCAAGTGAGGGGTGCAAGTGGTAGTGAAGGTCTGAAGAAAGCATATAACACTGATGTTGAAAAAGAAGTTAGAGGTTTTCAAGATGTTCCTAATAGCCTGGTACTATCTCGGTCCCAATGATGCTGGACTCTTGGAAGCCTACTGTGATATATTATTTTCTGCACAGTATGCATAAGCATTTGTCTTAAACATGAGGCACCCCTGGAACAGGCCAGGAGTCCTATTTTAAGAAACAATGAACTACCATAAAAAATTTGACAAACCTGAATTATTGTTTGCTGGCTTCCATTTTGAAGTAAATTGAATTAAATTTAAAAAATAAATATGGATTTTGAAATTATTCAATTAAGTAAAAAAGTGACATCTTACAACATTACACTAGGTCTTCAACCAACCATGTAACCTGTAAGTGTTCACTGAAAGAGTTGGATAATTTTAAATCACGCAATTCAAAGTCCAGTATTTCAGCCCCAAGCACTTTAAATTAACAAGGTTTTACTGCACTGTATTAACCTGAATATAAGAGGACACCCCTTTACAGTCTTCAGTTTCCAGGAAAATACCTATGCAGAACTGCTTAAATTTGTGCATGATATGATGAATTAGGAAAAAATTCTCATCTTTTATTTGAGTGAATGGGCATGCCATGAAGGCATATAGGTTGAATAGAAGTATAGCTCTACACATTCTTAACCTCAGCACTGCATGGATGTGAATAGTCAACTTCGTGCGGCAGCTGATTTACCCTGGGGGGGGGGAATGCCCATTACCCATTCAATAGAGGCTGGGTGGGGCCCAGAGCCAGTCTTGATGTTTTGGTGGAGAGAAAAAGTTCCTGCTCCAGCTGGGAATCTAACCCAAGATTGTCCAGCAATAGTCTAGTCACTGTATCGACTGTATCCTGGCTGCATATTAGGCTGCTGGTAACTGTAATTAGAATGAGTGAAGATGCTACATTATAATAGTTGAAGTGTCAGTCTCTCTGGCAGTACAGACATAATAGTTCCAATATTATATGCGTAATTGTCGGTGAAAGTTCATTGTTGTATTTGTTTTCTTTGTTTCCAGATTACCAACTGCTCACACTTGCTTCAATGTTCTTCTGTTGCCAGAATATGAAAGTAAAGAAAAGTTGAATGACAGGCTCATGAAAGCAATTAACTATTCAAAAGGGTTTGGAATGTTGTAGTGTGTGTCCAGCTCTGATCTTGCAATATGTTTTATTATATTGCCACCTTCCTTCACCCCCACATCTGCTCTCCTTGCCTGATGAAACTGCTTTGTTTATTTTTCTAAGTTCTTAAGTTTTGATACAAAATGTAGAATGAAGAAATATACCAGAATGGTTAAATAATGATTTCACTATTTACTGGAATCCAAAGTAGAGGGATAAACATTTTGTATGTTAATAAAGCCCTCTCCTCATGTTTGGAAAATTTAAGGCTTGGACAGTGTACAGTTTTGTCTGCTCGTAGATAATTGTGTTAGTCAATATTACCCCTCTTCTTTGGTATTCTACCATTCAACAGACTGAACTGGTACTATAAGCTTGTACATTTACAAGACATAAGAATATAGTCAAGCTGTACTCATTGGTAATGTATATATCTATTTGGTTTGAGTCTTAAATTCACCAGTACCCCTGAATTATGTGACAGACATCAGTGTTTAACTTGTTTATGTCATTGGCAATACAATGGGATTGTTCTGATGACGACTGGAGCAAAGATGTCAAGGCATAATTGCAGGATGCTATGGTGGCACGCAAGGTGCAGCGTTGCAATTGAATTTGATGTATAAAATAATGGTGGTAATTAAAGTGAATTTGACATGTTGTGCAGTGACAATTGTTTGTAGGTAAGCAAAGTGTATTGTATAGTTCATTTTTTGTGAGTGTGACATCTTGTTAATAAACTATAAAACTAAGAGTCTAGTTTCTGATTGTAAGGCATAGTTACATATTGAACTCAGAGAATGCCTGCTGCTGTACTGTCCGGAATCTTTTGTCTTCCCTTTTGCTGTCCAAAAATATAAAGATTGTGGGTGTGAAGCTTGGTTCCTCATATTGAAAGAAGAACGTAGGTGGAGGGTGTCTGAGAATAAGGAGCTGAGGAAGATAGGGGTCTGGAGGAAACTGGGTAAGGAGGAACTTACTGATTTGTACTCCTTTCCAAATATTATTGAGGTGACCTAATCAAGAAAAATGAGATGGGCTGGGCATGTGGCACATGTAGGGTTTTGGTGGGGAAACATGAGGGAAAGAGACCATATGGGAGAACTAGGCATAGATGGGAGGATATATTAAAGTGGATCTTAAATAAATTGGTTGGGAGGGCATGGACTGGATTGAACTGGCTCTTTTGCACATGATAGTGAACTTTTGTGTTCCATAAAATGAAGGGAATTTCTTGACCTGTTCTCAAGAAGAAAATCTGCTCCGTGGAGTTAGTTAAGACATAGTTACATTACTCTGGCCATGTTTTAGATCTGTGACCAGGCCTTTTAGTTGCGCTGAGGAGAAGTAAGGAGAGGGGCAGTGGTTGCAGCTGCATCATGTGTGGGCGGAGTAGTGACATGCTAACTGTGGCCTTGTTAACAAAATGCTGATTCTCATTTATCTGGACATTTTTCTCATTGAACATGATATGTATCTGGCACCACAACACAGCAGTGCAATGAATAAATTCTGAAATCCAAGTCTTCTGGGTTGTTATGCTGTGTTAACTGGTGAATAGTTAACCGACATTTGGAGAAGTGTAATGCTACTGAAACACTGGTAAATATTAACCAGTCAATTTGGTGAGCCATGCCAGAAGACTTGGCTCTTCATCAACACTACTATGAGAACCACAAATCTCACAAATTCTGGAACCTTAAGTTGTATGTACATGATACACCTTGAAGAGAACTTCCATTTTACCAGCTTTTGCTTTAGTAACACATATGCACCCTACAGTCCATATCTGAGTTAGTAGACTTCACCAGATCCACTGCACATTTTGTTGAAAATGACCAGGTCTAGAAATACTTGCAGAACATATCTCTGTCCTTTGATGTGTTCAGACTCGTACATTCTGTGATTTTTCTCTATTCTAAATCAGCCAAACAAAAGAATGCAGCACAGAAAGGTTACAAATGTGTGTGCTGGGGCAGAGCAGAAAGTGTGTTTGTATATCTGTTTGTATGTGTTGAGGTTATTGCAAATAGGTTCTTAGCAGTAATGAAACCTAATTACATGTCACATGACTAGGTGACATGTAAATACAACTGCACCTGTGGCAGTACTCAGAAACCATTTTGTCTCCTTCACGGCAAGCGTGCAACAGCACAGTTTTGGAACCTGCAGTCAAGTGGCATGGAGGGTTGGAAATTCCTTGCATGGCATTTCAAGAATGATAGCTCTGCAGAGCTTGTTGGTCACTTGAATGGCGACTGTTTGAATTGAAAAGATCCAGCAGTTTCAGTGTTTGGTGGTGCAGTGCTAGCCACACTGCAGTATTTGCCACTCGTGGCTTGGGTACAAACTGAACGCAAAAGGAGGTAAACTGCAATGATAGTTATGTGTGTGTTCATTTTCTGTGTGGAGATTACCCATATGTCTTAAAACTAACCCGATGGAGCATAGTCCCACGTAAGATGCTAATGGTTGCATTTCATGTCAAGAAATTCCCTGTATTCTGTGGAGTGCAGGTTCATTACTGTGTTCACAACAGCCTTCCACTAGTCTGTATCCTGTCACATGAATACAGTTTGCATCCTTCCATCCTGTTTCTTCTAAGATTCATTTCAATATTATCTTCCCATCTATGTATAGGTCTTCCATGTAATCTCTCTCCTTCAAGTTTGGCAGAATGACTTGATAGTGAGTTAGCACTGAACTTTATATTCAGGAGGTTGGAGGTTTATTCTCTGCCAGAGATGCACTGTAGTGACAGGTTTTTTGTTTTCATCATTGCTGCCAGCTAAATGCTGGGCCATGAGTGCTTTCACATCCTTTCCAGTTCATATTTTTCAGTCATCCATTTAGCTGCATATAATATATTTAACATAGAAAGTGGTTCTCTGTATAAAAGCATAAGGTTTGTCATTCCATCTTTATTTTGTCATTATGCGAAAATTAGACTTTCTAGTAGTTACAACTGGGAATCTATAGCACATTAGAACTGTTACTTTCCAGGACCCTGGTAACATCAACCCACATTAGTATAATAAAACCGTAGGGAGACCTTACTATCAATATAAAAAGAAACAAGATAGGCAATGTAAGTATAAACGTAACATTGAGGCCTGTTCGCGTAACCATTGTTGCCGTGGAAAAGCAATAAGTATTGCATATTCCAAGTGTGTGTCTGTGGCCTTAGTTATCCAGCATGCAAAGCGCATGCGCCATATATTGTCATCTGTGTCCTGTCTGACTGCCACATCTTTCCGCATTATCTCATAAACGGCACAACTTTCGGAAAGAAAGTTATTGAACATAAAATGTGTGCATTTTTATTTTCTCTGCAACTTTTGTCTGAAATATTTCTCATTCTAAGAAGAATTGAGCGAGATATTGTCATGAATGTGCATAGGTCTTCATGTAAAATACCCGTTATTCTTGTCAAATTTTAATGAAATTTGAATTTTCTCGACAGATTTTCGAAAAATATTTAAATATCAAATTTCATGAAAATCCGTCCAGTGGGAGCCGAGTTGTTCCACGTGGACGGACAGACAGACAGACAGACAGACAGACATGACGAAGCTAATAGTCGCTTTTTGCAATTTTGCGACTGCGTCTAAAGTCCCAGTTTGATTACGAGCGATGTCACTGCATTGCACAACAGCGCGCGTCCCTCTGTGGCCCGCGTTTTACAGGACGGCCTAAAAATCAACAGTGTGTGACGTATAGTGACGAGGTTCATATTCCTCATCTAGAGTGCAGAGATTACTGTGCGTGCGACCTGCGTTAGTATTAAAGAATTCAACAACACAGTGTACTTATGTGTTCCGTATTTCTCACAGTAAACAGCGATTATTTCCCTAAACAGTATAAACTGATTAGTGTTTACATTGGAGGCCGTGAAGTATAAATTATATTGCTTAAGATATGCATCTTGAATATACAATTTTTATTACCAACTACTCTTGTGCAGTGTTTGGTAATAAAAACTTATATGTAAAGCAACTGCACGGAATATGTATAACATTCAGTATATAAATGCCCAGCAGGCAAAGACTATACGTAGTTTCAAGAACATCAAGAGAAACCATTAAAGACAAATGCAGCTGTCTGGTTTAATAAAATATTCAGAAATCATCAGTTAACACCTAAAATGTTGTGCTGTGGTTAGTAATAAAAACTTATATGTAAAGCAACTGTACGGCATGTGCCGTGCCATGGCTTATGCGGTTAGTCGCCGACCTCCCACCGCGGAGGCCCGGGTTCGATCCCGGGTCGGGCCATGTGGGATTTGTGTTGGACGAAGTGGCACTGAGGCAGGTTTTTCCCCGCGTACTTCGGTTTTCCCCTGTCAATTTCATTCCACCGCTGCTCCATTACTTGGAAAAATGAAAAAAAATTATCATCTTTCTCTCCATCTTCATCACACGGTTGCACCATAAGCCTGAAGGCTGCGGTGCGTCCGTAGCTTCTGCTGCGGGACCCTTCTAAAAAAACTGTATGGAATATGTATAATATTAAGTATGCGTCTTGAAATTTGTACTTGAGAGGTTTAAAGGCATGGTGTTTTAGAAAGCAACATAATAAGAACAGATGAGTGAGCAATTTTGCTACACTCTTTTTCTTCGTTTGCAGTTGGTCTAGCCAGTCAGTAGAGAATCGATTTTGGTTCAGATACTAGACTATTTAAAGCTACAGGCGCCCTGTTTTACTGAAACACGTTCCTTCCCTCTCCATGGTCACCCAGTTTTTTTTATCAACTAGTTAAAACCGCGAGAGTATGAAGCAAGAACTTGCTTGTAATCCATCCGTGTTCTGTGTGCAATGCGCAGCGCCATACCCGATGTCGACACGTAAGTCCGGTCTGTGTAATTGGCTTATCGTGTAAGCAGCTAATTCTGTGTTTTTAATGTCGTGTTTTTCAGTGTGCTTTACGAGTCGTTTTATAGTGACAATAATTCCAGTTTTAGTCTTCTAATTTGTGACGCCGTGATGGTATTAATGGTAAGTTTCAACTTTTCGAAAGAGCATGAAGGAGCATCAATCTTACTCTCATCATTTCTGCCCATGAAAGTTGTGGCAGCATGTTTCTTTTAAACTTTGGCATTTACCTATAAGAGCGCGTGGTGTCGCATTTCAGGTTAATGTGAAGATACTGAAGTGAAAACCTGAACACATATTTATATACTCCTTATTCATGTTATGCTGTCGTAAAGACGCCATTCTGTGAGTGAAGGCATTGATAAAGGCTAGTACAATAACCCCTATATATATATATATATATATGGACATATATGGAATACGTATTTGTGCATGAAGTGCAAATGTTTGTGTGGTGTTTAATGTGGGTATTTATGTTATCGGCTGTGTTTTCATTTTGTGCGGATTCAAAGTTATTTCGCATTCGAGGTAAGTTCTACTTTTTAAATGACGCGAAACTGGTTTCATTTATTTGTTTGTTTATCTCAGTTTTAGGTGCGTTTTGGAAACCACGGATTGGGTAGGCCTACTGTCTGTCTGTACGTCAATAACGACGCCGAAGCTATCTGGTAGTCCTGTATTTTGTCGAATAATTTTAATTTCGTTTTAGATTATTTTAAGGGTCAATTTACTTTAAGGGCCAACATATTTTATATGCCTTGTGAGCCCTATTGACATATAACAAGACTTATGTACTGTCATTGTATTACAGGGTGGTATGTTTAAGCTTCATTCACTTTGATTCATATTAAGAGCAATTTTCCTAAATGATAAAAAGGAACCTAAATTTATCCTTTGAGTCTTTTGGCGCGTTCTTATGCGACTCTACATTCTATACGGTATCTATTATACGAGCATTACCATGTAGGAACATAAGTTTTGTTCATTTTAATTTTGGTCCATATATTATATAACACCAAACGTGGAAGCTCATCAGAGTAATATATAGCAGTTTGGTTCTTACCTCAAAGAGAACACAAACTAGAATCATGAAGTTAATTCGATCAATAACGTCTGGGAAAGCTGTAGTTGTTTTTCTCTGAGAACCGGTTGAAAGCAATAGATATCTTTAAGTAAGGTGCCGAGGTATCTAATATTACAGAAGGTGGCATAGAAGAGTATTACGGCTTGTTAAGTAGTGAAGGTTTCCAACACATAGCTTGCCACGTAGGTATTAACATGTTAAGTAGAAGTTATGAAGGTGATGTCCCTGTACACGCCAAGAAGTGATATTGGGGAGTGGAGGTGTAGCCCCTCACGTTCTTAACCTCGACATTAAACAAAGATAGTCAGTTTCACGTCTCAGCCGCTTTACCCCCTGTTGAAGAACCACCGGAACCCATTGAATAGGAGGCTGGGTGGGGTCTAGAACCGGTCTGGGCTCTTTGGAAAAGGGAGAAATATTTTGCTTCTGTTGAGAATCGAACCACGATTTCTCGGTGTTACAACCCATGGCCTAGTCACTATACCGACTACGATAGGCAGACTCTCAAACAAAAGTTATAGGTATATTAAATAAAAATTTATGCATTTTACTTGCATAAAATTCTGCGATTTAAAAAAAAATTCCCCAGTCTAGAAAAAATTCCTATAGCTGTTCGTCAAAGAAAGCCATTCCCAACCCGCTGTCGCTCTGCCATGCATCACTTGCAGCGTTTTCTCTGTTTACACCGCATTCCATATGGCCACAAACAAGCAGATGTTAGGGTCTATGCGTGAGTGAAGCACGCATTTGTAATATCGCCCATTGCCCCACAAGAACGCATTTGACCCAAAGTCTTGCCTTACTGTGTTCCGCTGTTGCTGTTAAGGGCCCTCCATCTCCGACCGTGACATATAATATTCGACTGAAATTCAATTATTCAACGGAAGGGCTTCTCAAAAATCCTAATGCAAGTGGAATTGTCTAAGTTCGCATTTACCTAACGATGTTTTCATTTTGTGGTACATTTTCTGATGCTCTCAGCAACTCAGATTGTAGACTGTCGAGTGGTAGATGATTGGTGATAATTTGACGGTAGCATTCATCGCCTAATCTTGGTACGGTTTCGGCATTTGATTGGAATAATTAAAGAAAACCACAAAACAGTTTCAGTAAGTATGTCCATTGATCCGATAGAGACTCAAACCTGACATTTCCCAAATGTTTATCCTTATAGGGAAGTTAAGACGTGTCCATTTGCTTTTCTTTTTTGTAACAAAGGCACACAAAAGGTTTGTAGTAGGTGGAAGGGTTTTATACAAAGGCATGACCTGTTTTCTTCAGTCCGTTGCCTGCAGCCTTCGCTGCTTCTTCCCGCTGCTCAAATTACCGCTGCACCAACCCGTTCTGTGCTCATGTAAGGCCTGCAACAATCGTTGTGACTATCATTTGGATACCCTCTCTTCTCCAATTTCCTTCAAAGCACAGTGTTTCGATAACTGATTCTCATTCCTTTTTCAGGTGACCATCATCCAACACTCTACCGTGCATCTTCAATACATGATACTTAAGCACACACATAGCTTTACTATGCCACTGCGCCTTAACACCACATTCCAGAGTACAGATGTGTGAGGACTGCTGGTAAGGAGACGGAAATTATATTCATTTGCATGGAGGTCAGTTGATGTGGAACAAAAATGTCATACTGACAGCAGAAATTAGGCAGTGTACGTATGACGTGCTATTTGTAATACCTTCGCTCTCCTTTGTATATTTATTTCGAAAATCTCAGGACGTACGAAAAGAAAGGTTACTGGATATCAAGTACGTGAGTCATTTTCCTCCACATACTTCTCTAATAATTATTTTGCAAGTTACACTGTAGACATGTGCAGAAATTGTTTGTTATTGTGGTCCGATTTGAACCGCAATTTGAGTGGTTGAATACAGTTTAGGTACATTTCAAACTATAAAATCTCATGGACATTTCTTCAGCGGTTGTAGAGCAGTTCCGTGCGTAGGGACGGACGGAAGGGAAAAGCGACTTTAATAGCAGCGGCGAAGGAGCCTGATGACGGTTGCCTACTAAGAACATTTTTTTTTTTCCAATGGCTCGACTGCCCCTTGGGGGCCTAGGCCGCCTCATTTTTCGAGGCTTCACGACCACACTTTTTAGACACACCACAGTCGGTAGGACTCCTCTGGACGAGTGATCAGCCCGTCGCAGAGACTTCTACCTGACAACACACAACACTCACAAGAGACAGACATCCATGCCCCAGGTGGGATTCGAAACCACGATTCTAGAAAGCGACCGGCCTCAGACCCACGCCTTAGACCGCACGGCCACTGGGATCGGCCTACTAAGAACATATAATCCTGAATTTCAAATATAGCAACTTTTGTTGGCAATTTAGTAAATATGCCTAATGATTTTGAGATGTCCTTTATCTTAAGACTTGTGAATAAAATTCAGTTCTTTATTATACATCGTTATAACACAATTTGTTGAGTCATTTGTATTAAAATACTCTCTAAAACGATTCTCCTGCTGAAGCCGTGACCAATAAAAACGACAATACGAACTGTGAGTCACTAAAACTGAATAGTAGTGTGGAGAATTGAAGAGAATTTATAGGTTAAAAACCTGACGTTAGGAAACTTGGAAGGGAGGAAAGAACATAGAATAAAACAATACAATCCTTTCACTGGAATAAAACAGGAACACTTTTTTTAACTGTATATTTTTAGATGTCACTAATACTACGTCGCGTGATTCAGAGTAACAGCTTGTCCATTCTTTTCTCTAACTTCAGAGTGATACATTTTTTTTTCCACGCCATATTTCTTACTTTAAGCGATTAGCTACATTTCCTTCTCAGCTATACTAATTTCCTTTATGTCTTCACATGCTCTATTTTATCTTGTTTGTGCCTTGTACCTTTTGAGAATAGTTTGGTGTGCATTACCTAATTAATATCCCAGCAGTGTTGTTGCACTGGACATATTTAAATTAAATTGAACCACTTGTTAAAATCTTCATTCAAGACTTAATTAAGCCATTCAAACTGGCGTCATCGAAACTGCGCCACAAAAAATCCAGTAGAGAATCTGATATTACTGAAATCTCTTACGGGACAGACGATACATTCAAAGAGAGTTTTGGCTGGAAAACAGGAAGAGGTTACTTAGAAGATCTAGAGATATTAAATAAACAGGGCAGAGGGATGGACAGAGCTCGGAAGAGAAGCCAGTGGCGGGATCTTGTGAACACAATAAAACTTCGGGTTCCCTAAAGGTAAAGTTGTTTCTGTATGCCATATTGCATATGGGAGAGTAGCTATAGAGCTCAGGCGTTCTACCCCGGCATTAGGTTGAGGTGAGTGGTCAGCTTCACGTCACGTCCGCTTTTCCCCCGGTGAAACCGACCGCGGTATCCTTTGAATAGGAGTCTGGGTGGGACCCTGAGACGGTCTGGACGTTTTTAAGAAAATAAAATATATTTGCCCTCTCAGGAATCGAACCACGATTACTCGGTCGTCAGCCCGAAGCCTAGTCACTAAAGTTGGAAGATCTTTATCTAACTGACCGACAGTTAGCTTCTCAAACAACATTGTACCTCAAGGAGTTGGTACATCATTTTTCTGCTTTAAATAATCGTAAGACCAGTTCCTCATACACATAGCTATTATAACTGTCATAAGGAGGTTCTACAGTAGACCCATTTGGGGCCCCGGTACCAAGGCGCCCAGTCTCACGTTGCTGTTATTTTTTAGCCACAGTTACAACTGAACTTTCAGGCCTATCCTTCCATCAGTGAAGAAATATTACACAAAAGCATATTAATTGCCAGAACACGGAGGTGTGTGTACGTGGCTTTAAGCATCAGGCTATCAGATACGTGAAAACGAATGTTATAGGTTAGACCAGGGCATTTCCTTGTTTCCAGATTTGTTTCATTATAATAACATTATAAATTCAACCCTCGTAATTTAGGCTTGAGGGCTGTTGAATAACAATCTCCAATAATACACGAAGCACAAATAGGATGAAGCGTTCTGATGTGAAGTAGAGATATTCGTAATGCACCTAGTTGACACAAGCATTAATTGCATGGAAGCAACTGCCTTAAAGCTGATAATCATTTCTCAAGTAATTACGGGTCTTTTGTGAAAAAAAGAAGGTTAAATTTTGTGTTTAAAACGCCAAATGAATCCAATCTTCATTCTCACAGCCAATTTTTTAAGTATATTCATCCAAGTGATACACAAAACCTCAGTTCCTGCCTCACAGAAGACACGCTGCTTCTGCATTACGAAGAAAACTCGGACAGTGCTGCTTAGAGAACTAATTGCTCTTTATTTTAAGAAATATACAAAACATACACGTGTGTACACAGCGTGGGTAAAATTCAAGTTCTTTAAAGTTAATACATGTGATCTATATGGTAACCTTAAAAGGTTAAGGTACGTTTTAATATTAGCCTTATATGTGTGATGAATGTGTCTTCCAAGTGGTCCGTTCGCTTCAGAATTCAAGACTCCTCCCTTCTCCTGTACGTTCTACAGGGTTCTTCAGGAGGAAAGGTCAATATTTTGGGAGGTGATAGTTTCGGTCACTGTGAGGAGAAAGTTCGTATAAACATGTGTCTAGTTCCAAATGGTTACTGAGATACAGCTGTTTGAATCTACAGACCTAACTCCTTTAGATTTTTTTGTGTGGTTGGATAATGAGCGAAGTTTACAAAATAAATGTGGTTATACAAAACGAATTTCTCTTTCACATTTTGGATGCTTCTGCCTGCATAAAGGAACGTGAAGATCAATTAAGACGAACAACAC
Source organism: Reticulitermes speratus (assembly GCA_021186555.1). Lineage (NCBI taxonomy): Eukaryota > Metazoa > Arthropoda > Insecta > Blattodea > Rhinotermitidae > Reticulitermes > Reticulitermes speratus. Next base: position 28,048,261 of record JAJKFL010000003.1, on the reverse strand, counting down.
GCGATTTCGTACACGAGAAGCAAAGTGCTTTGAGTTTGACGGTGGGATTTTCAACATTTGTTGTGAACTGCAATAAATTTGTCATTTATGTGTAAAAAAATTGTCATTTAAACATTAAATTAAAATTCAAATAAAATTAACAGTAATTTCTCTATCTTTATTACCATTCACAATGCTTTTGTATTTCTAGATTCAAAAAACTCTATCTTGCTAACCATTCAGAATTAGACACGTGTTCTTATGAACTTTTTCTCACAATGACGGATAATATCACCTAACAAAATATGGATCTTTTCTCCAGAATCACCCTCTACATGCCCCGCTTTATTTGAGTGTTATGTTGTAAGACTGAAGATAGCGAAGAGTCATCCGAAAATGTGTCTTTCTTCAGATATTTGGGAAAGACATTAGCAAACCATAAATGGTTTACGAAAACGTTAAGACGAGATTAAATCTGGGGAATGCTGGCTACTATGTAGTTCAGGATCTCTTATGTTTCATCCGGCTGTCTAAAGACGTGAAGATTAAAATAAAAAACTACAACAATTGGGAAGACGTAGCAGGAGGATGGAGGATATTCAGCAGTGAGAAGCTTAATGATTTGTTCTCCTTGAGAAATGTGATTAAGATGACCAAATGAAAGAGGATGAGATAGGCGGGGCATGTTACACGCATGGCAAGAAAGAAAAATGCATACAGGCTTTTGTCGCAACCCTTGAAGAGAAGAGAGCACTTGGAAGAAATGGGATTAAATTTGAGGCTAACCTTATATTAGATATTAGGTGCGTGAGACGTTAGATTGTGTGCTGGATTCATGTGACATTATAGGGACCTGTGGCGGGCTTGACAAACGTGTTAACGAACCTTCGGGTTCCACAAAACAAGGGAGATTTCTTGACAAGCTGACCAAGTAGCAGGTTCTGAGGAGGGATTCTGCTCCGTGTATTTTTTTTTTTTTTCCAATGACTCAACAGCCCCTTGGGGGGCCTAGGTCTCCTCATTTTTCGAGGCTTCACGATCACACTTTTTAGACACACCACACTCGGTAGGACTCCTCTGGACGAGGGACTAGCTCGTTGCAGAGACCTCTACCTGACAACACACACAACACTCACAAGAGAAAGACATCCATGCCCCTGGTGGGATTCGAACCCACAATCCTAGGAAGCGAGCGGCCGCAGACCCACGCCTTAGACCTCACGGCCACTGGGATCAGCTCCGTGTAATTACTGTCCACAATTATGTACTGTAGGACGAAATATGGGAAATTTGTGCTGACAAAATACGATAACATCTGGCAGGATTAATGAAACATGTAATGGCGGAGTGGCACTGAAATTAGTTGCGGGATCTTTGGGAATAAGTAAATAAATGCATCAATAATAACTTTATTACGCACTTGACATGTAATTTAGGAAAATAAAAAAATTCAAAGAGTGATTCTTTACAGTAATTACTTAATTTCGTGACGCTGTCATGCAATTTCCCCTCCTTTCTCGCTTTAAAATTTAAAGTAAAAAATAACAGCACTATAAGCCTGCGAAATAAAATTTTCATAGAACTAACTGCTTCGACAGAGCAAGGGACATATTCTCGAATGTCACATCGAATGCCTCTGATCTACGCCTACTTGTGCGGAATTTTTTAGGAAATTATTTTCTAACTAAAAATTAGTACTCACTTCTCGTCGCGCCTACGCATGCTACATGCATCTTGTTATACTGGAACATTGTTACACTAACCACGAGTACTGGCCTGATGATGGCACACAGCTTGTGACAAAGCATGTGATCAATGAGGCAAAATAAGTACTTGTCTAATAACAAGTATGTTTATTTTAGTGGTCAAGAATGAAAAAACATGCTACAATTGAAATTCTGCTTAAAATGCTTAGAGTCGCTCAGGTAGTAAACTAATTCTCTGCCTTTATGAAACCTGAAATTTTTATTTCTGTTTCCACAGAAGTCCTTCCATATAAATTATTTTAGACCTATTATTAGTTTACTATCGTGCTGTTGTATAATAATCTGTGCTGTAATTTCAGCTTTTAATCTTCAAGGGCCGCGAAACGAAAAATCAAAAAAATTGTTTGCAGATGCGTTGTTCACAAATTTTACCTGAAGAAAAATTTGCTCTAAATACGAGTACTTTCTTTTTCCCCATATTCTATCAACGGCTCAAGCTATGCTCGAGAGTGGAGTTTTCTTCAACGATAAAATAAGCGGCATCACACGGCGGGGAATTGTTTTAGTTGGTCTAGAATTATGCATGTAAGAGAAAAGTTTATTTTTCGAGTGACGGACCGACGGGCACACTGAATTGTATATGTGGGTACTTAATGCTAGCTTCACAGGAGGATTTGTTATTTATGTATGCTTTTTGAAGGACACTTTTATTTTTCACGTTTTATGGTATTAACTGACAGGATTATGGTGAATATTTAAGTGAAAACTACATTGAAGGAAGTGATCCTGGCCTATTTTAATGTAATATCCCAATTTCTGCTTGGATGGACGGAGAAAAACCATAAAAGAACCGCAGCATATGTTGTTCACTTCTAGATTTTAAATCGAGAACTTCTGAATATGAAGCTTGTTTGCTAACCACGCAACCCGTGACGTTCTTCCGGAAGTAGACATGCCAATTTCTTCTCAGGACGTTTAGTTTGTAACAAACTTTATAGAAGAAAATTTAGTTTTGATTAAAGTAGAGTGTGCAGAAAGACAGAGGAATGTAAGCTAGAGCAGGAGGGGAAATCACATGAGTTAAGCATCGTAATGATGGTTGCAGAATTTAAGAGCCTTCGCGTGATATATGGAATAAGCTTCTGTCTCAAGCTGACAAACAAACAGAGCATGCGCTTCCAGCGTCTACCTTCCTGTCGTCTCTAGAGCCCCTCTTCATTCTCCCCAACCCACCCTATCCCTTTATCCCAGATATTTTTGCATGTTAGATGCATTTTATGTGTATATATATATATATACATAAATTCTACCCCCACCCTGTCATCTAAGGTATAATTTCCTCCCACATCCCAGTCAGCAGAACTGAACTCCCAGAATTTTCAGAGTAAAATAGGATAAGAGAAATGTTATTGTGTAGAATTAAATATACCAATAGCGGTTCTATCAACAGTTCTGTTTAGAACATCCTTGTGTTTACTTCGGTCCTGACTGGAAGGGACTGTGGATACGGCAGTGAAAAGTATAGGCATACTTATAACAAAATGGCTTATCCTGAACTGAAATATTGTTCTTAAAACATCCTTTATTTATCATAATTATATTGTCAATTCCATATTTGTTGAAGTACTAGTTGTATTGCGTGTTTGTGTACGAGATGCATTTGCTTGAACATTTTCGCATGGACTCGCAGAATGTTGTGTGTGATATTCTTTTACCTAGCAACAAAGAATGGCAGTTGAAGAATTACTTCAAGTTAGTGGAACAGCAAAGAGCAATGGAGGCCAATCCGTAAGTGACTTGTAAGAATATGCTTATAAGTACAAATTTAATACAAACAAGTTTTCGTGCTGATGGTAAAAACAATCACAGTTTTACTGAATCTTCATGTCGTGCACTAGATAGAACAGGGACTAAGCGATGCCACTAGTTACATATAAATTTTCATATACATAATTCAAGGCTGCAATACCGACCGAAACATAGGTACCACTCGACTGCTTCATAAGCACGGATTGTTTTCAGCAACCTCGTTCATCTGGCATATATATGTATACGTACTTAACTAGGTGTAAGAATAACTTGCTATATGGGGTCAATAATACAGACAGAATTTCAACTCTTACTTTTATAAAGTGTACGTATGTATATATATATATATATATATACATTCTGTTGCCTATATAAACTTATAATGCAACCGACTCATTTTGTAATCTTCATTTTCACGCACAATGCTTAAAACATTTTTTTGTATGATTGATGACGTAAAGGTCGCATGTAAAATACTGTTTTGTGACATGTTACGCCGTGTACTTTGATAGATACATACAGACTTTCAGGAGGTAGCTGCTGTCTCCACCTTTGTGGTACAAGATTATGTATCATGAATATGGGGACAGCAACTTCCTCAGCAGTATAATAATGGTATAACCCTCTATACGGCATCACATCCCATAGAAGCATAAATCTATTACTGCAGTGAGAACTTCAAATTCCGAACATTTAATGTTACCGAAAATACATGTCTAGAGGGAGCAAGTTACGAACACTTTCTAATAATTATTCTGCCAGTCGATGCCATGACAGCGTTTTTAAACAAATCATAAGCTGAAAAAATAAAGTGCAGCCAAATTAAGACGTTTGAAGTGTCTAACATGACTTGACGTTTGACTTGAGTGTATGAATTTCTAATTCTTTCTCTATTAAGACTATCATAGAAACTTTATAACTCACATTTGTACGTTCCAACGCTTAAACTTTGAATTTTAAATTATGAAACAAAAAATTTCAAATACAACTTAAAATACAACTTCAGCAGGCGAAGTACTTCAAAGATCGAAAAATAAATGAATTTTTAGTTGTGTTTGATGCTTACTTGTTTAATTACTTGTAATTATCGTTTAAACGCATGTCGCAATCATTTTAATGTAAAAAAGCAGTGTAAGAATACTCATTATTGCGATAAGAACTGTCGTCTCGTGCTAGTCCAAAGGACAGCCGGAATAGCTCTGTCGGTGTAGTGACTAGGTTATGGGCTGGACGTCCGAGAAATCGAGTTTTTATTCCCGGTAGGAGCAAGAGATATATCTCTTCTCCAAGGCGTCGAAACCTGCCCCACCGCCAACAAACCTCCTATTCAATGGGCACCGAGGCTACAGAGACCGGGACTCGAAGCTGAACACCCACTCCTATCTAGTGCTGAAGTTAAGATTGAGTGGAGCTATACATCGATTCTCCCATGTGCTTTCAAGGCTTACACAGACGCAATTTTACCTTTACCTTCACCTTCAAGACAATTTAAATTTGTCACAGAATTAGAGGCTTTCTAAAACTTGATTTAAAACTCCTCCCCGTTGCAACTAACCGTGGAACATACACTTCCTTTTCTGGCGAATTTTGTGCGTCTTATCGCTAAATGTTATAAACTGATGTCACGAAACTATTTAGTTTAACCTTATATTTTTAGTTGGAACAAGGTCGGTTATCGGTTTTGCTGACGTTGTTATTTCGCTCTGTAATTCTACAGGCACCGAATCCCACAATGCAAGAGTCGCTGGCATATATATATATATATATATATATATTACAGAGTCGCGTGACTTTATCAAATATTTTTCGATTTACTTGTATAGCTCCGACTCACCGGCCCATCACTGTCACTCAAGCGTAATCTGCCTCTGTCTCACTTGGTTACCTGCTATTAAGTTCCACACTTACGCCAAATCATGCACAAACTAAATTATACTACTTTCCATATTTTGACGCGGCTTCTTGCGTTTTGGTTGTTATAGTGAATGAATCTTCTTTATTCTCAATGAGTTTTGAACAAACGCACACTTCGTTTGCTATTGCATTATTTCTAGTCCAGCAGATCTCTTACTTTTGTATTTGCTATTTTACTTCCTTTTCATAAAGAAACTAAATAAGATGTGAAGGCCGTGCCATGGCTCAGGCTGTTAGTCGCCGGCCTCTCACCGCGGAGGCCTGGGTTCGATCCCGGGTCAGTCCATGTGAGATTTATGGTGGACAAAGTGGCACTGGGACAGGTTTTTCTCCGAGTTGTCGGTTTTCCCCTGTCAATTTCATACCGCTGGTGCTCCATTAATTGTAAAACTTGGTAAAAAAAACTGCTCATCTTCATCACAGGGGTTGTAAAAGAAACCTTAAGGCTGCGGTACGTCCGTAGCATCTGCTGCGGGGCCCTTCACCACGCAAAAATTAAAAAAAATAAAAAATAAAAAAATAAGAAGTTACAGATTCTGCCTACATCAAATTTTCGGATACAAGTTCAAAGGCTGAAGTTCTGGGACAGATTTTTTATAAAATTATAGTTTGGCGCTTACATCAGTTTAAGCCGATTTCCGCTGTCTCATGTTACGAGGCCATGGATTAGTGAAAAGAAAGTCCTGAGTCAATCAGTTCCTCCGTAGTTGCACCGCGCGTAAATTGTGTTTTTCTTTTTCTTCATAGAGCAGCAAGCGAACATTAAGTTTTTCTTCAAACTCAGGAAAACCTCTACAGAAACACACGAAATGCTCGAAACCGTTCACGGAAATAATGTGTGTAACATACATGTATGTTCAGTTGGTTTGAAAGATTCAGAGAGGGACACGCGGACTTGAAACTGATCCAAAATGTGAGCAGCTGTCACTTAGTCGAAATTTGGAAACAGTTGCAACACATCGTGAACAGGTGGCAGAGATTATTGGATGATCCAAACACTGATGCAGGAACAGCTGCACATTAACGGGGAGGCGATTTGTCACAAAAATTTGGGACCGAGGAAGATCTGCGCAAAGTTTGTGGCACACAGTCCCATGGATGAGCAAAAGGAGCATCCAGACATGTCAGACTAATCCACACTTTCTCAACTGCATCATTAGTATTTCCTAACGATCGTGAAACAAACCGTCAGGTAGGAAGTGGAGAACGAAATCATATCGGAGTCCAAACAGTTTAGCTTGCAGAAGTTTAGGATCAAAATGGTATTGATTAACTTTTTATAGAAAGGGTGCCTGTAGAAAGAGGACTGAACGGTGTACAGTAGAGACGCTGGAAAAGTGATTAAAGCTGATTTAGGGATGGAGGCCGAAATCTCGGGAGAAAGGCACTTGGTTCATTTTGTACGACAGTGACCTTGCACCTTCTGTCATGACTATGAGGTGTTTTCTGGAGGATCGTGGAACCACCCATCTTATTTAAGCCACCTCGCGCCAGTCGATTTGTTCTGCTCCCTAAAGTAATAACCACCCTCAAAGGGAGAAGCTAACGGGACGCTGAATGCATCAGGAGCGCAACAGCCTAGTTAAGTGCATTTTTTGGACGCCATCCATGATGTTCGATAAATTTTAGAAAGATACAAAAAGAGTATTGGAAGGGATATAACTTTACGGCATATAAAACAAATCTGTCGTTATTTCATGCATATCTACTCTATAGATCGAGTCCCAGAAATGTATTTCTGATCTTGTATAAATCAAAATTTGCACCGTCGCCACATTTGTATTGATTGACTTACTGGCAACATTTCGTACTTAACTGTGTAGGAATGATTCATTTTCGTAGCAACTGCTACATGTCGAGCTCCAGTATTTCATTAGTTATAGCCATAAACTTGATTCATTATCAGCATATTGGCACGACAGCTTTATTGCTATTTTATATTTAGAAGCAATTATTCTAACATCTAATTTTTGAAGTTTTATTGCCGTAGGCCTATAGTAAGTCAGTACCCCTACATTCTGTGTCGCTATTTTAGCTGCCACTTTACCCGCTTCTGTCATATTTTTGTTACATGAATTGCAAGATATTAAGAGGTCTGTGCTTGAGGTAGGTTGCAATGGCATAATGTCCATATCAACTTTTGTGAAAATGCGCCGAATTATTTAAACTTGAATGGGTGAGAGACAGCCTGAAGATGTCATAGTCTTGAGGCAGGGCTATCCGTTATTCTGTGATGTGGCACTGTGTCCTGGGTATCTGGTTTTTGAGGTTTCGAGACAGAGTAGTGGTATTGAAACGTCGGAAAACAAGTACCATGTGACGCAGCGTGACATCGAAGAAGAACGGAAGCCTCATCCACACAGCTGCTAATCCTAAGAACTCGCGTTTCGTAAATTTATTTATTACTTAAAGAAGGGAAATTAGGCTAAAGGCAGAGGATTTACGTAAAAGCTCGTCACTCCGAGAATGGAGGCCTATCGTTATAGCTGAACTTTTGATGGATTATTTTATCTTATGAAAACAAATTTGGCAATTCATCGATTGGTGGGAAACAAAAGATTATGTGGAGTTAAAATTTGTAAGATAGATTAATTTCCATTAGAAAGTGACATGATAGTAGCAGGAGTATAAAGAGAGTTCAAAAGGTTGCTGCAAGGCATCCGGCATTACGTTGGGGACGTCGTATTTATGGGAGTCTGGCTTTTGTGCTCTGAGTGATCAAAGCAAACTCCTTCCTAGAAAGGTGGGGTTGACCTTCTTCGCCATTATAATTTCTTTCCGTCGAAGGACATCCTCACAAAACACATAGCAACAGTTTTAAAGTAAAAGTAAAAACAAATGTTCCCATGTGCCTAACCAAACCCCATGTAATGAATAATTTAATGGGTGTAAAACTGCAAGGCTACGTGAATCCTTATGGCATGCGCTCAAGATCCTTTGACATAATCGCTGTTGCTTTTTCAAACTTCAGGTGTTCTTGAGCGGTATAATAAGAGTTTCTCAAGTGTAACACTATTTGAAGCTACTATATTCTAGTCACTTTATTGTTATTACGTTAAGAACTCAGTTACAGATCCATATACACAAACTGCTTTCGCCCTTTAGCATAACATTCTTCTTTGTTTAAATTTACAATTCCTTCGCCAATTTGTCTAGCAGTCCCCTTTACAGTTCTCCTTTATTCTAACCCGAGTGAAATAGTTATTTTGGAACTTTAATTTTATGTAGGTTCAAATAGCTATCGATGACTATGCGCCTTAACTCCAAGCCACTCACGCAGACCCTACATTGATGCAAATGATTATACTGTGGATAGAATACCCAGCACCCAACAGACGGAAGGCTGAATCGGCTCCAGAACCGGTGTAGAAGCGGTCTCGGAGTGCATAATGTAGAGAAGGAAGACTCATCTCTTGTGCCTGATGATGACTCGAGTGAGGCAAAGAGAGTATTACAATTCAACAAAATTTTCTCGGGCTAGGAGTCGCGTCATGTAGTTAAATGTCGAGTAAACCAACGTTTCGAGAACCATCTGTGTCCTCGTCATCAGGGTGACGCCGTGAAAATTTCAAATTATAGAGTATTATAATTATCCCGTGATAAATCTTTATGGATCAACCTCTAATCTTATCATTAACTTCATATTTTCTTTTACAAGGAGAAATGGAAATGTATAAAGTTCTGAGGTCTCCTTTCTCCCGGGATGTGGCGCTGTATCCCTGAGTGACTGGTGCCGGACATTTTGAGACAGCGTTGTGTTCTTATATTCAGTTTTCGAAATGTCAAATGGCTTTATTCATTGGACATGGCCTTTGAAGGTGAGACCACCACGTCTTGACACGTTGGACACTTATCAACCAGGGACCCAGCGCCATATCCCAGAAGGAGACGTCAAATGCATGCTGTCCGTAGGTATTGCCATGTCCCAGGCGCTGAGAGAGTGGAGGAGTTGTTGACTCGGATAAGAATGTGAGGGGTGGGTGCCTAAGCTAACCGTAGCGACAGTGAAAAAATTGTTAATTTTTCTATAAAAAAACTGAAGCTTTCCAAATGTATAGGGACATTACTTTATGTGACAATTGCCACTAGTCATTAGCCGTTGGCTCGCCTGTCATAACATTTTGACATAAAGTGAATTACGTGTTAGTTAGATAAGATGTGTGTCTGCAAGCCGAGAAAAACCATTTCCAGCGCCTTCTTTAAATACGGTGCATTGAATTTACTGCGAGGTCCCCGACCCACGGCGAATTGGAATAGCAGCATGGGGTTGCTGCCTGCCTTCATGTAAAACGGTCTGAGTGACGAGTGATACGAATTGTCATTGGAAATTACGTTACTGTATATACCTTAACATTATATTTCCGAGTTTGACAATACAGCTATTCATACCTAAAAATCTATTTATTTCTTTAGTTGCTTCGTTCACGGACTTCAAATCAAAATTAGCTGCCTTTTATCAAGAGCTTAGTGTGATCTGAGTTGTTCACAATATTGTTGAATAATGCTGTCTTCTGGAGTATGACGTCATGTTGATTCCTATATCTTTGATGTTATGCATCCCTTTGTGTTATCTGTATTAATAAATGGCGCTATCACACCGTTAAACGCAACTCTTTATTTGTGAGTAAATCTACGTTACCTCCAGCAGCACGTTTCGACTTTAGCAAGACATCATCAGGCTAACTCTCTTAAAATATAAAAATGTAAATTTCGAAGTCTGTATAAAATGCAATGTATCATGTCAATAGTGGACTGAGATCTTATTCCTCACATAATTGTTTATAGGATAAAATATTTTGCTCTTGATCCTTGTAAGTAGTTGCATAGAACATTATCTTTAAAAATATTGAAAGTTGAAAGGGTATATTTGTTATAATATAGTATCTTTTTTATTATTTTCTTCGATAAAGTGTATAGGAATATTCCATTGATAATTTAAGCCATAAAACTTTTGCACATGTGTGGTTTGATGTTCTTTAACTTGTATCACATTTATGTATTATAGAATCGATTTCGTGTATTCTAGTATTGTAAGTTAATATTCTTTAATGGAATATATTCTGGTAAAGGGTTTCTTGTTTTAATTACGCCGTTCCTATATCCACGTTCTATCAATGCTGGGAGGATATGTTCCCAACTACAAAAGTTTTTCTGGCTTGAAACATCGATCAAATAATGACGGTACTATGTTATAACACATATAACATTTTTAACTTATAATGGTTTTCAAGACAATTTTCTATGCAACTGCTTAAAGGATCAAGATAAAAACATTTTAAACATTTTGTTCTGTAACTATTTATGTGAAAGTGAGATCTCAACCCGCTATTTACATGATATATTATATTTTGTACAAAATTTAATATGTACAGTTTCATATTTTAAGAGAGTTAGCGTGACGATGATTTTTTAAAAGTCGAAACATGTTGCTAGAGATAATGTACGATTTACTTACAAATAAAGATCTGTGTTTGACGGTACAATATTACAATCTGATTGCTATTTATTTACAAACATTTGGAAGGATCTTGCTGCATTCATTTGCAAGGTAGCCCGTGGAAAACTGTAATCCTCAAGAAGAACTTTACCATAAGGCAACATAAAACGAGCAAAACTACTCAAAAATGTTTGTATCGTACTGGAATACACGAGGAAAATTATCCCGGGTCAGTCCATGTGGGATTTGTGGTGGACAAAGTGGCACTGGGACAGGTTTTTCCTCGAGTACTTCGGTTTTCTTCTTTCAATTTCATTCCACCGGTACTCCATTACTTGTAAAAATAAAAAAAAAAACTTATTATCTTTCATCTTCATCACAGGGTTGCACAAGAAGCCTTAAGGCTGCTGTGCGTCCGTAGCATCTGCTGCGGGGCCCTTCACCACAAAAAAAAAAGATCTGAACAGAGTAATAAAGGTAAATTTGTCCCTATTCACGACATGAAGACATATAGGGGATTAGAATTGTAGCTCCACTCATTCTTAACCTAGGCACTAGAAGGGAGTGAGGGTTCTGCTTCACGTCCCGGCCGCTGTCCTCCACCATACGTGTTCCATTCCCAGCCCATCTCATTCTCCTTGACTGGATAAACTTAATACTGTAATAGGCCTACTTGTTAACTTGCAAACATCGTGAAGCTCCCCATTAGGCAAGAACTAACGGCGCAGTAAGGGGCGACTGAGAGAAAGTGACGTTATAAGCGACATTGAGAGACACAAACTTCAATGAAAAAAGTACTTTGATGGGGTGGAAGAGGACTTCAAAACAGGTCATATGGTACATGGTAAAGTCAAAGGTAAATTTCACCCTAGAACAGGCCATGAAGGCCCAGAGGGGGAGTAGAGGTATAGCTCTACCCTTCCTTTAACCTCGGCGCTACACGGGGGTGGGTGGTCAACGTAACGCCCTAGCCGCTTTACCCTCCGGAAAGACCCTGTACCCACTAAATAGGAGGCTGGGTGGGCCCCTGGGCCGGTCTTGACGGGTGCGGAAAACCTCGCCCCACCGGGATTCGATACCCGGACCGTCCAGTCCTTAGCAAGTCGCATGTTATATGCCGGAAAATAAAAGGGAATTGGAAAATCAGACAAAGGAAGTTCCGAGCAATCTCGAAAGTGACCTAAGTGTCCTTGTCTTCGTACAGTAGACACAAAAGAACAAGAATAGAAGCAGAACAAGAAGAAGAATAGAAGACAAAGAAGAAGAAGAAGAAAGATTACTGCTGCACATGCAGATTAGATCGATATCTGTGAAAATGATTCCCCGGAGAACCACTCTGAAACAATGCCGATAAAACAATCGATACCGTATTGTAATGTGCATCTGTAATATAATCTTCATGTTGTGCATTGAATGTAGTTGTTATGCTTCGTCATTATCCTCATAGCTAGGATGGACACAGTCAGCATGTTATACGAACATACAAGGACACATGCTGTAAGTCAGGCCTGCTCAACATCTTATGCGGGGCGGGCAACATAAAATCCAATACAAAGAATGAAGAATGAATAAGTATACGTGTAATTATATGTATAATGTTAACTGTATATTTTTTGATATATCATGTGCGATAAAAACGTACTGATAATGATATAAAAGATTGATAATATGTGCAATTCACAACGTAGCTACGGTTCCGCCTTTTTTAGCACAGTTTTACAAAATGAATTAATCATGTAACGTATGTCTGCGTAAATAAACAGCTCATAATTTTTTAAAATTACTTCTGCATTCTATCTCGGCATTGCCAGGGAAAGGGTTAAAAGAGATTTTCTCATTTCAAATGTTTCAGCGGGAAATATAACACTGTGCTGCGGACAACATGTTGCCCAGGAGTTATGGGTTGAGCGGGTTTGGTATAAGTAGACAAAGCATGTTAAAGGAATGCGCAACAAGGTACATAGACGAGATAATTATGAATCGCAATAAAAATAACTTGAAGGCGAAAGGTTACTCAAAAGTCCTTTTAACGTTTTAATACATATTCGGTTAAGTAACGAAAGAGTAATTTTAATTATACAGAATGTTAATTTTAGACAGCTAATAAGATAATAATGGTGAATCATAACAATGTAATAGTGAAATAATGTTTATGTTAGTGTCAGGCATGTGTGTAATAATGTGCTTGTATAAATTCCACTGAAGATAATGCAGATGTAAACATTAAAACACATATGTTGATATACAAAATATAAGAAATGGGTGTAAGAGTGTTTGGAAATATAATACAGAATTGTAGGCTAATACAAAAGCTCACATTACTGTGTAAGACTAAAACGTTCCGATATACAGCTGGTAGTAATGAGGGACACATTGAAAACATTGTGAAAAATCCAGGGGCTCTTGGCGGCTCACTGGCCACACGTTGCACACCCCAGACGACCTTACTGACAGACATATATGCAGGCATTCCTGCACGTATGTTTAGTGTTCTCGTAATATGGGAAACAGAGGGTTTTTGTAACTCTTGTGATTTTTGTGTGTTAGATTGTAAGGAGACGACGACAGGAGAGTGGGGTGCGATACTGTAGCAGATTTAGTATAACTAGGCTTGAAGCCTGAGAGACGGGGGGATTCTTTCGACACTAGCCAGGCCGAAAACTTCGCACCAGCGAAGGGCCATGAAGAAATTAGCGGTTCTCCTGCACTCGTCTCCACAACTGGACTACGCCATTGTACAACTTACTGCTTATTAAAACCATTAGTATTAGGAGATTGCCGTGGGCTATCACTCTTTGAAGAAAAAGACCCACCCTCCGAATGTCAGCGTTCAATTTCAAGGGAGCAAAGTACCGTTCGTCTGTCTGCCCGCAGAATCTCTGTCGCCGGGGGGAACAGGAGTCAGGACCCCCTGGTCAGGGACACTACAATTGGTATAGGGGAAAGAAGTGATCGTGTGTTTTATTGTGTGCACAATTCATGTTGTTGACAGTGAAGTGAAGAGAAAAATGAACTGCGCCATGAGGACGATGATGATAATTGAGTTGTAAGTTTGTATTTCTTGATGTTAATTTGGTTCCAATTGAGAGCGTAATATTACTCGTCGAATTTAGATAATTGCAAAGTTATATTAAAAAGTTTACTTGTCTTACGGCACTCAGCAGAAGTTTTACGCTTCTAGCGTGACAAACACACATTCAAACCTGGCCGAAGACTGTACATAAAGTTCTAATTTTGTTCTGACATGTTGCAGAGTTCAAGGCAGTCCCAATCTTGCCTTACAAACCATACATAACGTCGTGTGTTCTGAGTGAGATACAGTCCGTACCATACAGAAGCAATATTTGTGTTTGTGCGCCTTTTAAAAATACTTTGATTTGCAAGATTTGTAATGATCATGTCATAGTAAAAACTGATTTATAAATACGATATTTCAAGATTATAATCTACCATCAGTTCGGATAAATCTGCTGTTTCCATCTTCAAGTTCGAAGAGTAAAGCTTTGCTACTGAGCTACCAAATTAGATAACGTCACATTCCGAAAGAACGCCGTCTTGAAACATCATATTTGTTTATTGCAAAATGACACTATTTCACAAGAAATGAATAGCTGATGATCTACAGCCGCAACACAGCCGAAGTAAGAGGGTGAGAGTTGCTGTTCAGTGTGTAGCACTGTTTCGTATTCAGTGTGTTCAAATCGCGGCTCGGAGGATTTCCTAATTCCTTCCAGTCAAATACAGGGATAGTGTCTCGAATTAGGTCACGAGAGCTACTTCCACTCCTCTTCCCTTTCATTATTTTCTGATCATAACATCCTTCGACGCTGTGCAGCCTGAGCTGTTAGTATTTTAGTTAAATAAACCACACATTCATACATAACCTACACGTAGACGAATTTTAAAGTGCAAGAAAATTGTTCTTTGCTACACTGACAACGTAATTACTATCAGTGCTGACAGATGTCGTTGATAGACGCTTTCAGGTACATGCGTGTTCTTATTACAGGCTGCCGGCTGTCTGCCCCGAGGAGATGGAAGATAAAAGCAGGGTCACTTCTCAAACAGAGGCTAAGAGGCCTCGACGTTACTCAGCTTGTCTGGCGTCGGGGCTGTCGCTGTCACGTGCCTTAACCGTGGAGACAACATGTACCGCGTCAGATATAGCTAAGGCTGGATGTATCCTGACGATTCCTCCGAGGCCGCTCCATTTCGAGGACGAGGGGGAAATGAGACGCATTTACTCCCTCATATATGACGTCTTCAGATGTAATATTTCGTAATTGTTTAGCATGAGAGATGGTTAAATCCATGTGGCAAAGCCCTCTGTGAGAAAATGATAGTCACTCATCTATACTGATACCGCGAAAAGAAATCTCATGATAATGGAGTGACGTCACTCGACCTTCCCACTCTTTTGTTATATTACCGTCAGACCCTTCTGTTATATGGGAACCGGCCCAAATATCTTTCGTCAGGGAAGGTTATCACGTGGTTGTCACAGCCAATATCTGTCTGTATAGATCGCCTAGGAAGAGTGGAGAGGAGTATAGTACACTGGAGAGGTTAGTGTAACATCTCGAAGGAGATGTGGAGGGACTTCTTTCCGTGGCCTCATTATGGTATAGAAATTCACAACCTTTTACGGAACCCAAAGGTTCATAACAGCTGTATCCAGTTGTAATTGAGTTGCCACTTACGTCAATCCACAACTTCAGATTCTGTTTCTCTCAGATAATTTTATATTATCCTTCCATTTATGCCAGCGTCTGACTAAAATTGTAACAATACACTCAATAGACTCAAGATTACCCGACCTAAACGGGGCCGAAGCGAGGTAGGATAATTGAAAGTGTAGGATAAAGCAGAATAGTAAAAAACAGACAAGGGTATATATCACCTCCTGTACAACTTAAATTTTTATTATATGACGAAGACAATACAATGAGGCATTAAACAAAAAGTCTCATAACAAAAATTGCATTCAAAATAATGCAAAATTGCAAATGATGTTTCATTTTTTTAAAGAAGTGTGTTGTATAGAATTATTTTCAGGCCGGATGTTAATCGAATCTTCTCAAATTAATTATGCCTTTTCAGCTGCTGAGGTTGTATATGATGGATGGGACGATTGTTGTGGAGAAGAATAAATTGTGTTCATAGCTTTAAGTTACCTACTAATGTAATATATTATGTAATTTTATTTTACATCATGCTTTAAGATCTGTCTTTTTGGAGTTCGCAACGATAATTTTGCAGATTTATACTTCTAAACTAGTAGACTTCCGCACGTAATCACTCGACTATCACTGAAAGGATTCTCATGAAATTTGATATTGAAGAGTTTTGCTGAAATTGTGTCGACAAACTACAGTCGTAGTTAAAATGGAACAAAAGTGCTCGTAAGAGACGTGTTACATGGCGACCTACACTCGTTTCTATAGGCGTCTCGAGCATAAGTCGCTAAATATTTATCGGAGCACAGAACTTCGCACGACTTTTTACACTTTACCAAAAGTCTTACGGTTTCAGAGATAATGAAACTAACGTAGCTAAGACAGATGTTTGTCACACGTCATAACTTATCATACATTTTCGTTGTTGAAATACGATTTATCTATTTTGTAAAAATAAGGTGCATTTTGAGTCCTTCGTGAAATGTTGCTTCACGTTTTTGGTATCTCACACAGTTAGGTGCCACCACCTCTCTCTCCAGAACGCGTAGACTTACGTACGTTTCTTCAACGAATATGATTAATTGTAGGTACTTAAAGTGATAAGGCATGAAGGTGTCACTGTAAAGGTTGTGTGCGTCCATTAAGGCCACGAATAGGGGGGGGGGGGGTGCCAAGGCTTTGGCATCCTCAACAGTTCCCTTGATTTCTTACGATCCTAACCCCAACTTACGTATATGTTTTCCCTTCCAGTCGTTGAATAATTCCTTTGTAATCGAATGACGCTCCGGCATCTTTTCTGGATGACCTCGGGTTCAGATCTCGACCCAGAGACCAACTATACTGATTTAGAATTTTCATGGGGTTTCTCAGTCCCCCCAGAAAAATGCTCGGATAGTGGCTCAAATCAGGCCACATCGCTCATTGCCACTTCCTTTCCAATTCATTATTTACACATTTTTCTACAATACGACGCTATATACTCTATGATGTTGACGGAGTCTTTGAACAGGCAAGAAATAATAACGAGGATATTACTAGTGACGAACGTCATTAGCGACAAGCACCTTGGTTGATTTACATAGGCCAGAAGGGTTCTTGAGGGGATGATAGCAATAGATCGAAAGGGGGAAGCCTAGAGCTCCGTTATCCCCTCCGTCTGTGAAGAATCTCTCCGTGGCCTTATTATAGCTACCGTAGAAACCTTCAAGCAATAAATCGAGATCTGCATGGTTCCCGGCTGCGTGTAGTGTTATGAAAGCCACTCTTTAACATGCGATGTAAATCAACTCCTCCATCCTGTAAAGTACTGATTAATACACGCGAAGCTTCTTGCGTGATAATGCAGCAGAGGTAGTTTGGTTTGTGTGTACTTTGGTAAGGTTTCCAGTAATTGCATTATGTGTGTAATTTCATTGTCTAATGCAGTTTCCATATAACCACAAACGACCTTCAAATTTCATAAAGAACAATTTCAGTAATAACAGAGCAGATCAAATTTCTTCACCTTATTCTTTCTGTGATACCTACGAAGGGTCCCGGTTTTAAGTAAAATGGATAACTGTTCACAAAAATGACACATTTTTTAGCTTCTACATTATATTTTTATGCAAGGCATATGAAAGTACATACCGCTTACTACATTATTTAAAATAAAGTTTTTGAAGAGAAGTAGGCATTTATTCACTAACAAACATCATATTATAAAATTATTGACGAAAATTATATGAGAACTAAGATAAAAAATAAGAAAATGACAAAAGAATACCCGTGGCTTTGGCTTGTAATCCAACACATGTAAAGAAATATTCGACGTGATGCAAAAGTTTTGCTTCCAGATTTTAGATGGACATAAAATAATTAACCTTAAAAGCTAGTCCTCACAGCGGTATTAATGAAGATTCAAGTCGTCATGGCTGGTACGCCTTGTTGACAGTTAAATAGTCGCCGACGTTTAGGAGGAGCTTAGTGCCTTCATCTTCTTGGAATGCTTGACCCTGCAGGGGGCGGCTCAACTTCTGAGACTTAAATCTTCGACCACTTAAGACCTATTATACAGCTCACGCCATTATTTTGTGTTTCTCTTGAATCAACCCATAAATACTGAAGGTACTGGAAGTACTTGCGGGTACCGCAAGCTGTTACTGACCGAGCAACAAACATTATGATGCATTTTCTTTTTTTCAGATAAGTCTGTTTTGAACCAAGCCTTGACAGATACTGCATTCTTTGTCCAGTTCCCACAGGTAAAATAAATTGGATTTCAGTACTTACCTACCTAAATACGTACATACTAACTACACTGCTACGTGGGTTAGGGTTTCTGATAAGTTAAAGGAATAATAATGAAGTAGATATGCAATATTATATAACTGATGTGTCAAATGTATATGAAATAAATAGGCCTACTCTTAACACAAATGACGTGTTATACAATGAAAATGTCACAAGTAGTGAATATTTCTAAAGATCGAATTTGTTGTGTCATACAGACGAAGGCAGCATGTTCCTCCGAAACATCCATAATCTTAGTAATCAACAAAGCGACAACCGAAAAGCTCGCTTTTCCTACTTGTTTCACTCATCCCAAATTTTAATCGGACGTAGCAACTACTGAAGTTGCTTTGTGTGTTTGATAGTTCCAGAAGCAGCCAAATTTGGTGTGGCTGTTGTGCTATGACTTGTACAAGAGACGGTTTCTACCCCGCGATCACACAGAAGAGCAATCTCGCCTAGAGACTTTCAAAGAAGCAGGACTTCTAGAGATGGACATGCACTTGTGGAACGCCAGGGTGAAAATCGCGGCTGCTATGTCCCGCTTACGTATAAAGAACAATGCCCTGAGACTATCTCAGCTTCTGCCTGCACACCTTAGGGACGACCGTATTTTAGTCAGAGAAAAAAACCCCGTCACTGCCTGGGTTAACACTTTCAGGATCAAGTGAGTTGGCATTCGCCTAGGTCAGTGCTTTTCAAACTATTTTCTCGCGTACTACTGTCACAATATACACGTACCACTGTCACAATATACACGTACCACTGTCACAATATACACGTACCTGTCACAATATACACGTACCACTGTCACAATATACACGTACTACTGTCACAATATACACGTACCACTGTCACAATATACACGTACCACTATCACAATATACACGTACCACTGTCACAATATACACGTACCACTGTCACAATATACACGTACCACTGTCACAACATACACGTACCACTGTCACAATACACGTACCACTGTCACAATATACACGTACCACTATCACAATACAAAATATGTAGCCTACGCATACCACTAGGTACCGCAAATTTTAACGCCTACCTTCAGAATACTGGTCTTCTGGGATGTTTCGCTGGTTTGCAGGTTTCAGGTCTTCAGACCTGCCAACTAGCGAAACAACAACGCTGTGAAAACCTCAAATTTCGCACTTGCTACTTTTCTAATTTAATGCATTAAACGACAGGAGAGAGTCTGTATTTATATTGGAACAATGAAATGGTGTCTTGGTATACACTTTACAAATGTTTTTGTTTACATTTCAACACATTTAAAACAATTTTAATAGTGCAATTAATGTTTCTAAATTTTGATTATTAAAAAAATCCTAAATTCCTTTGCGTACCATCAGGCGACCGTCTGCGTACCACTAGTGGTATGCGTACCACCGTTTGAAAAGCACTGGTCTAACTGTAATAAATTAACACCTTCAAACATTTTTATTTTTTTGGAACTTTGATGTTCCGTAAGATGGACATAAGTAAAAACCATTAAAAAGGGTGTAATTTGACAAAAGACCATTATTTCCATTCAGACAAGTGCAACACGAAAGACATTAAATACTCAGAGGTAAATTGTTGTTTAGTTTAATTATAAATTTTTAGCACTTTACGTATAAAATGAAACCAAGCCTTCTCTTCAAAGAGTACGCGCCACATTTTCTCCGGGGGGCAAAGCGCTGGGGACGTGTACGTGCCCACTTAACTGCATTCAGTGCCTAGATTACAATAATGTGGCGTTAAACTCCGCTCCCTGCATGTCGCTGCGGCGTACAGAGGGACAGCAAATTGACCGTTTACAAAAAAGAAATCTGTACCGTGTGTAAGGCAATTAACGAAATAAAGACGGCTGACGTAAGATCCAAATGTATGAATTCTGTGTTAAAGGGTAGCCTACTGTGTTTACAGAAATTTACGTCAAATGTTTTTGAATATTTTATTTTTCTGATTTGTATACGCAGCACCGATGATGTTATACAACTTTTGGAAAAGGCTGGACTGAAGGCCTTGGCGTCGAAACGGCAGAACCTGCACGTACTGAGCTGCACGTGTGATGACCTATGTCCCAACTTCATTAAGTATCATCCTACACAGCTCTCAGTCCTCGCAAAGTCCGCACTTGTAAGAGGACACTACATCATACTCCAGGTACTTGCTGATAAAAGCAGATAATCGTGGCAGTCTTCACGTAGCGCAAACCAACCAAATATCAAGACATAACAGTATTTTGCGTTGCGACACTTTAATTCTTTATTAATTAAATACACGCAGGTCTGTGTGTTACAGAGTTATTTTTAACAGTGCTCGATGGATGGATCCATTAAGTAATTAGCATGGGCTTTAATTCAAAACATTAAAGCCTGATTGTTAAAATCAAACAGACTTGCGTTCTTATAAACATGAAGCTGGATAAAATAATTAAATAAATTATTCTCTTAATATACTCGTAGTTTTGTGAACCTAGCATCATAATAACGTGGCAATTTCTGATTTGTAATTTTTTGTTTAAAATTAGTAATTCTCTTCTTATTCTTTCCGCACGTAACAAGTTATTCTTACAGTTACGGGTATGTACGTTAGGTGGCAGTGATTGCTCAAAACCATCTGTTGTTATGAAGCAGCCGAACGGTACTTATATTTCGATCGGAATTGCAGTCTCGAATTTTCTAGCTCAAGTATTATCTCTAAGTAGACGCACCACAGAACATATTTTTATGAAACTTGATGTTTGGGAATTTCAGTAAATTTTATGACACGTTATAATTTTGGCCAAAACCGGAAAAAGATTAAGAAATGTGCTCGTGTTTTTGCTTGCATTTCGAGGGTACGTTCTCAGTAACTCTTGCGTAAATCGTTAAATATACACCTCACAGGCGTTAACTGCTTAACTTGGTTAATAATACTGGGGGGGGGGGGGGGGGGCAAAATGTACCACGGGTATTAGGATGCCTCTATTTTGTGTCTCGTAAAATGCAGTTTTTTTCTGTCTTTACACCACCCAAATAATCATATAGAAATATTTCTATTTTTATTTTCCGTTCTTCAACTCAGTAGCCAAATAATTTTTCTTAGGTAGAAAAAATATTGGAGAGGCATTTGCACACCCGAAGTTACACCTATGATATACCTAAGTAAAAAATATTTTGAGAGAAATTGTAGAAAGAAGCAAAGCACATACTGATATGTTCAGTACCGCTTCTGAAAACCTTAAGGTTTTAGAGATATTAAAAATAGTGTTTTGTGTAAAAGTGTAGAAAGAAGCACAACACGTATTGGTAGATCTAATCCCGCTTCTGTAAGCCTGAAGGTTTCAGAGATATTTAAAAAAGTATGAGAAGCATGACAGAACTGTAAAATTATGCTTATGTTTGTCACTTCTGTAAGCATTTAGGGTATACTACGTGATAATTTATTGCCTGTAAGCTGAACAAATGTATTAGCGTGCAGTAAAATAATTACCACTTCGTTTGCTTTTGTTATATTCACTTAGACTCTGCATGCAAATATGTTTTGTCCCACTTATCTAGTCACGTTTCTTCTCTGTCAGTTTCCATTCCCTAATACTTACTGTAGTGTATGCGTCACGATGAGATTAGTAAAGTGCTAAATGTTGTTTTTACGAGGTCACGAAGTTTCATGTTATGTCGGTACACATGAAAAGGCAAGTTCTAACTTAAATGAGAATATTTGTAGTTTGTGCTGTACAGTGGCGTAGATAGGGTTTTTTTTGTGCCCGGGACGAGTAATTACAATGGCCGCCCTTAACAGAAATTCTGAACATTAAAAAATCACAGCTACTTATTAAATTTACTTTTATTTTGAAAATTGTTGAGAGTAGAAAATCAAATTTGTATTTAAAATATTCATTTTACTGCCCATTTTGCCGCCCCTTGTACTCTGCCGCCTCAAGCGGCCGCAAAACTCACATTCCCCCCGCAGCTCTTCCCCTGGTGTTGTTACACCTATTGAATAAGCAGTGCGTACAAAGTGATTAAACACCAAGGAAGGCATAGGCATGTCTGCAAAAACACATGCATCCTCTAAACTGTTGAGCGAATTTCAGTCCACTTTAGCTGAATATACTAACATCGCTGTCTGGTGTATGACGACCCGTAGTCCCCTAGAAATTTACCGACGTTTTGGAAGAAAGCCATGCTTTCATCTTCAGGGTAGATGCTTGGCCTTAATCATAAAGGCATCCCGTTCTCCTAAAATGTCGGTAAATTTATACCAAACTACACGGATTCACATCGCCGTGACAACTTCAAATCTCAGTTGGTATTAGACGTCTAAGTTGAAGATGTTGGTAGCAGTAGCCTACTTTGTGTTGCGTAATGCTGCATGTTATATAAAGTTTGAATGGAGTTTTATTAGTATTGTGATAAATGGCTGACCGTTAGAATGGTAGAGGACACAAAATATAGATCTCATTGAGAGATGCAACGCTTGTATAAAATTTGTTTTTTTATATTGAGGACTGAACAAAATGTAAGGACACAATAGGCTGACCAGATATATGCCGGCCGGCTCCTCTAGACGGAGCCTCATGTTTAGTCACAGGTAACGCGCTTAAATTGCATGGTCGACGTAATGACACTGGATTGGATTTCTCACTGAGAACTTCGGTTTTCCCCGCTATATGTAATTCCGCCTTAGTTCTGTGAGCTTCCTCATCTATCACCTTCCTCTGAAGTGTAAGATTGTCCCCACCAACCCCTACATTATAACATCCTCTTTCTTCAAGCTGGAGGCTTTGTCACTGACCATACATTTGGCTGGTCACAAAGTAAGAGAGTTAATTTTTTTGACAAAAGAAAAAAATTCTGACAGAGATGATACAACACGATTGGTTTCGCGGCATTAATTTTTATCTGCGTGAAATAAACATCAAAATCGAAAGAAAGATTTAAAAATCACAAGCAAAAATGAGGAAAACGTGTACTTCTAATTGGAGTAGCCCTTTTCATTCTTGTTAGCACATATAAAACAGTTGAAAACGAAGCAATTGAAAATTGTATACAGAAAAGGTTTTAAAGTAATCTTAGTTCTCGGAGTTAAAAACTCATTGTACGAAAATCCAAATATTCCTTTCTTCTAGGATAAAGCTGTGTAGTTCTTAGGACATGCAGCAACCTCTCGGAGAGGTCCGCTGCCTTCATGATCAAGACACCTTAAAAATACAGAAATACAGGCGGCGGACTCTTTCAGAACGTTGGTACCGATTTACCAAACTACACGTTGTCACGTCCAAGATGACCGTAATCTTAATATTCCCATGGTAAAAAAATTAAATCTCATAAGTTTTAAGGTGTGTTTTGACTTAAACACTAAGAAGTACTGACGTAGGAGCACACGACAAGCAATAGGGGCCTAATGCCATTACACCAGCAGTTACGCATGTACTACTGTGATTACAGGACAGAGCCTTCTGTTTGGGTCCAGCTGTCATGTGCCAAATATTAAGCACTCTAGATCTCAGAGGAACGGTGGTTCAGACCCATATCGTTTCTCCCCGCACAACGGCGTATCTTGCTAACGTCCTGTCGGACAATGAGAAGATCGACACTTTGATTGCTTTTGGCGCCGGAGACAGGTAAGAAAATTTCGATGAAAACCTTGGGTTTAAACATTCGGATGCTTTTCAGTTTCAAGGGTTATGACGGTGTATTGTACTTAGGAATACTTGGTTCGTGGTCTTTGCCCGTCTTCTCGTAATCAAAAAAATAATAAACATTTCGGGAATTGGATCTGTTTCGGTCCTTACGTGAATGGGTAGGACAGAAGGAGTTGTTCTCAGTCACTGGGGCTGAGAAACACAGTTATTATAATGCTGGTTGTTAATTGCTTTGAACAACAGCGTCATGTTTTGGAAATTCATGTGGGAACTTGGGGAAGACTGAATAGTGCTGAAACTGTAGTAGGAATTAAACTGGGCCGTGAGTAAGTGTCATGTAATTAGAAGATGTGCTATAGGTTTTTGCTATTGTATTTCTTTAATTTCAATTCATCTGTTCATCTTATCTGCACTCTTTCACTATGTGATTTTCTTCAGCTTAAGACAAAGAAGATCGATGGGTATTATTTTACAGATTACATTTTGATCCTATTCAGTGAAGTGTTCATTGTACGGAAAACGTGTACTTATAGTGACAATGAAATATTAGAATGCTGTCTTGTGGGATCAGACTCCGTGGATTACATATTTTATCAGACTACATGGCTTCACATTCCAGAAGGCAGTAATCTGTATAGTCACGGCCATGAGAGTTTCAAATTTCGTAGTGTACGTTTGATTAACACAAATTGCATTCTGTGACAGGAAGGAAGAATATGATGAGTATCTACGCCAGCTGGGCGTGACAAACACAAAGGTACGCGCCGAGAGGTTTGTGGATGTGCCATCAGAGAGCTTGATTTTAGAAAACGTTGTGGCCGTGCTGGCGAATCCACCAAGCACATACTCAGGTGTTACAGACCCTGTGGATCTGGTGTGCAGTCGTGGCGGAGACCTCTCGATGCTAGAATTGATGACGGAGAGTGGAGACATGAGATTCGACCGGGCCAACACGATGCTGGAGGAACAGCGTCAGACGCTGCGGATCGCCATGTCCAGACCTCAAGTTAGCAGCAAAAGCAACCTCTTGAGAAGCTGATAGTCGCTCCAAAAATGAAAAAAAAAAATCGCCACTTTTTAATCAAAAGCGAAAGTAGAGTACCGGATTAAGGAGAACCGCCACTGAAACCTATCCTAAGCCAGATTAATCCAAATTACATTCTGTCTCTTTAGAATCTCTCGTAGTATTTTTTCCCCATCTTGAGAGTGTTTCACAAATGAATTTTTGCCTTCAGGTTTTCGAATAAAATTTTAGACACGCAGGTATCATCACTACAATGCGTTCTACAAGCCCCATCCACCTCATCCGCGTTGATTTGATCACTATTAATAATGTTACCAGATTCCTTACATCAAGGCTGCCCGACTTCAACACACAGGAGGGCCACATACTTCGTTAAGGACTCGCATGCAGGCCGCATGTGTGTATACATATATCGAAAGGGGGGGGGGGGGTAGCGGGGGGTGGCGGGGGGTGGCGGGGGGTGGCGGGGGGATTGAGTTAAATAGAGGGCAATTATTTACAAACAATAAGTTACGCTAAAAGTACGGTTGAAGAACAAGGTAGTAGGCCATAACAAATTCGGTAAAACCAAAAAAGTATTGGTTTATTATTTGCTGTCTTAAAAGGGATGAGTTATAGTTTCTACACATTTTATGCTATTAAAGTTACCATATTATGTTCTGTAGACCTAGTATATTATGTCCGTTAAACTGTATTACTGAAACTATTCAGGTGACTGAGGGCCGCAAATAATTTCCTCGAGGGCCACATTTTAGGCAGCCCTGCCTTACAACATCGAGCGTATGAGATGGTTGGGACTAGTTGCAAGCATGAAAGATATGGAGAGCATATGTGGAATTTGGTAATAAAACATCTGGGAAGATAAATTTTGAAGAAGGAGCTGTAAATTGGAGAATACTATTAAAACTGATCTTTAAAAATAGGGGTTGACAGAGAGTATTGCTTCATATTCTCAAGATAAATACCAGCAAATTGTAAAGTTGCCACTGTGCTTCATTAAGCACCACACCATGAAGACCTGTGGAGGATGCTTCGGATAAGATAACAAAACATTGCCCCTGCCGGGTATCAAACCACATTTCCTCGATCGTGGTGGACTCTTGTACACCTTCGGGTTTAGTAACAGATATAGAATTTCTTCAGTAGATAAGCGGATATTAGCTTCTCAAAAAGAATTTTTTTCCATGGTGTTAGATATGCGATTTCTGAAACTTTCTGAATTGTGGTACTTTTCGTAGCGTCTATAACACCTTGCCTCTGCTTCCCTGCTTCAGATCCAGGTCGTGTTATATGAGAACCACTCGATTGTTCCCGCAGAGAACAGAGAGATGGTAAATCGGATGTTGAATCAAATGAACAACAACGCACGTGAGAAACACTTGGAGGAGCTGGGGAAACCCCTCGGTGTCTCCAACCGTGAGGGATCTGAAACATTTGATGGTGCTGGTAGTGCGGGCTCCGGTGTTCTTTGTGCTGGTGGCAGCGCTGGTGGAGGTCGCGATGAAGAGAGCTTGGTGGCGTCTTCCAGCACAGTCGTTTCCCTCCAGAATGTTGAAGTGAATGATCCTCACAGACCCAACATTTCGGAAAAAGACATTGCTGTAAGTCTTTACTTGAAGTTTATTTAACGACGCTGGCAGTGTGTGAGATTAGGAGTAGATAGTGTTGCACAATAGGATTGTAATAAATAATGATTTAGAAAGCATGTAAGGGAAAGTCGTAGCTTTATTTGAGGTGCTACCCTGGGATTTGACTAGGGGACTGAGGAAATCTACGAGAAAACTCAATCAGAATATTCGGTGATCCGGCTGTGATTCGAACCGGACACCTCTCGAATACAAATCAGAAAAATTAGCACCAACCGGCTTTTTGTAAGTTCTTATTATTGCTAACATACCGATTAAAATAACTCTTATTATTCGGTAGGGTTAAAAATAAGTTATTTCCCTGTGCTTAATCAAGCATAAGCCACGATTATTTATGGGGAGTGAAGAAATATTTCCATGCGTTCAGAATTGTATGCAAAATGTACGCGAGTAGCCAGGTTAACGCGGCAGCCGCTTTAGCCCTTTGGAAAAATGTCTTATTACACAATATTCAGTTAAGTTTATCCTCATTTTTGTGAGACTATCAACAGTTTATCCCCCGGTTCATTACCCATTAGGTAGTGTGGTGTGTGGGGTCCGGAACCGGTCGGGACTATTTGTAGAAAGAAACATCTCTGACCCTGCAACCCCGATCTTCCGAGTCGTCCAGCCCCTATCTTAGTTACTACACTCACAGAACTAATCACCCAATAAGTCTCAGACTATAAAATAATTTTAGATTATAATCTTCAGTTCACGTTACTCTATAATCTTGTGGGTGACTCAAATGTTAAAGCTGATGTTATATTGGTCAATATTATCGACTTTATATCAAAGTTTTAATAATACCACTCGATATGTACAAAATACGAACTTCCTTTTTGCGTAACATCCAGAATTATTCACACAGTAGATAGTTATTAGATCAGAATAGAAAATATTCCATATATAAATAATCAAACATTAACTTTAATTATGTTTAAAGGTAATTATATATATTGGATCTAGTTAAAAAAATTCGCGAAACATTATGCCGAAAAGTGAGACTTCTAGCGAGTAAAGGAACTGCGTGTTGCCATTCTAATATGTGCTTGCTGTATCTGGAGAAGTTCTTGGGTCATGCCGCAGCTGGTTTCGCTCAGCTGGAGTCAAGTCCTCATACACTCTTTTCTATTCCAGTGGCAAAGATAGTTCAGTACATATGATGACCATAAAATGAGATTCGGAAGAGAGAAGACAACCCTTGGTTTTCAAATTTCTATTCATCTAGCTATCAGACTTCAATTTGTCACTGTAGGAAGAAAAACAAACCTTTTAAAAAGTCGCCGTCTAATTGTTTAGAATTATAAATGACAGCTACACTTTTATAATTATTCTAGTGTGAGAGCTTCGTTTATCTTGCATATATAGATAGTTTGGTGTCACGGTCTTCCACTGCCATCTTCGATTATCTTCTTTGATCAGCCAGTCGGAAGGCAGTGATGCATGATGAAACAATTTATTTGGTCAAGTAGTGGAATATGTAACACTCTTCACTGACCTAAAGAAGTCATTGTCTTAAAACAAATTAGTAGGGGTCAGCACCTCGAAACAACACTGAAACTTGGGGCTCCGAGGCTAATTCTTTCGTAACTTCTTTTTAACTGGACGGAAGCAAACAACCGTCCATTCGCTCCATATTTCGGAGTTAGAAATTTCCACGACTAAATTCAGAAAAATTTAAAGACTAAGGTGTAAGTGTAACTGTACAGGGTGTATCTAAAATGCTTGGATAAGTATCAAGAATGATTTTCCCACAAAAAAGAATTCGAGGTACAACCCGAAACCTTTTGACCTCAATCCTTTAGATTTTTATGTGTGGGGACACTTAAATCCCTTAGTGTATTCAGCTGTAATTGCAAATGCAGAGACACTTTACTAACTCATTTTTATGCTTGTCATGTCATTCGCAACCGCCCAGAGACCTGTGAAAGTGTGCTGCAGTCTATGATCAGACGTGTTCATGTGTGCATTGATTCAGGTGGAGGATATTTTGAGATTTTTTGTGAATTGTGACTTGATAAACTATAAGAACTCAATAGTTATTAACCTGGGAATGTGTACCGTAAATGTATTCTGCCAGTTGTAAGTAAAATATTAGTCTACATTGTTAGGGTATTTATTGTCGAATGTAATCTTACAATTAAACCCAAAAACCCCTAATTTCTCGACATATGTGTACATTAACTTTTTTTATATGTTTTGATGTGAAATCTCACTCTTGCAGTTTGTCCAAGTATTTTAAGTACACTGTGTATAATTTTTCGCCGGCGAGTGTTCCGTCGTGAATTACGTGTTCAAGTTTTTGTATTGTCCAGAAAAGTGTGAAATATTTTAAAAAAAGCAGCATATTACAGCAAACAATTCATTCTATATTCCCTAAACGTTTTGCTTCTCTTGTCTTCACCACCGTTGATAGCATGGTCTTATCCCCTGAGAAGACCTCATGACCCCACTGACCCTAGCCTGGTTCTAGTCAAGCCACACCTAACCCATCTTCTTTCCCTTTACCGCACCGATAATGACAGTCAACCATGCATAAAAGTGTGCTTGTATTTAGGAACTATAGCTGCGACAATAAGATTTGTAAGCTACTGCCAATTTCGGTCATGTTATTAACATACATGAAGTAATTACAATACAGATGTATTATATCTGTTATTACGTACCCAAGATTGATGACTCTGCACGAATTGACCATGTTACCATGATATTATATGGATTGCATACTTATGAGGAGTCTGAAGTAGTAATTCCCCGTAGTTGGCTGATTAGATATTTAATTTGTCTATTGTTCTATAAAATTGGTAGAGTATATAAATTTTATTGTATCTTTCACTACATTTAAGATAAAATTAAACACGTAGACGTATTTCCCAATGTTACATAAATACTTTATTGGATGAGTATCATGTTTATTTTTATAAACCTTTTTTTTTCTGTGGCGCAACAGCCCAACTTGGGCCTAGGCCGCTTCTTTTGAGGTTACTAAATCACACACATCTGGACACACACACACACCCAGTAGGACTCCTCTGAAAGGGTGATCAGCACGCCGCAGAGGCCGCTACCTACACAACACACAACAAACACACGAGACGAAGAGCCTTGACTTCAGCGGGTCTCGAACCCGCAATCCCAGCAATCAAGCGGCTTCAGACCTACGCCTTTGACCGCACGGCCACCGGGATCAGCTACAAAACTTTTGTCATACTAAAATAGATACCAAACAGGCTAATAAACATAATAAGTTGTTATTAAAGTTCATAAAGAATTAAACGTTTCAGGTTCTATATACTGGCATAATTTTCATATAAAACAATACCAAAATTCTTCAAGCTGTTTGCAAGTTGAAACGTGGGAACGACGGAGGGACAGACAAATAAATCCGGAAAAACACTCGCGACCTATCTTATAAGCGTCCTGTTGAAGCACACCGTAACAATTTCGTGTAATATGGGAAGTATGCCACAAATATGCAACAAAGGGAGTCAATGTACATATAACGTAACATTGTGGCGCATTCGACTAAACATTGTTGAAACGGAAAAGCAACAATGCCTTAACTGTGTATTGTTGAGCTACATGTCACTGTCAAAAATATAAAAATATTTAGTGTTGCAAAACAATGCTTTTGTAGTGAATTTATGTCGCCGGCAACAATAAAACGTAATTATGTTTTCATATAAAATGCCCGACATATTCGTCCGATTTTAACCAAATTTGGATTTTAGCGACAGATTTTCTTTAAAGCCCCCCATATAAAATTTCACAAAAATCCTTCCAGTGAGATCCGCGCTGATACATGCGGACAGACGGATAGACGGACGGACGAAAGGACGAACGAACATTTCGAAGCTAATAGACGCTTTTCGCTGCTGTGTTAACGCGCCTAAAAAACAACAACATTTATTTGGTGAACTTCCAGAAAATAATGGCGAGATCTTGTGAACGCGGTAAAGAGTCCTCGGGTGTCATCAAAAGGCGTGAATTCCTTGACCAGCTGAGCGACTATTAGCTTCTGAAGAAAGACTCTCTTTCATGAAGTTAGTCAATTACAGAATACACTGTAATCATAACTGCAGCTGCATATGTGTTTTCACTAGTGATGTGTGATTTGATTTTTCAGGTACCGCCTTGTGACTTGTTTGAGCTTCATGACCTATCTGACCTCTCTCCTGATAAACAAGTTTGTGTCCGTTTGGAGAAAGACGGCTGTTACTTGGCATATCTACGCAGAAAGGTCAGCTCTAACAGCTTACTCTGTTTGAAAAGAAGTTTCTTGACAGCGCCCGCGTAAATATAACTTTTACGTTACGCGTCTGTCCGACTTGAGGGGAGGAGCTTCCTACTCTTCCACCTAATAGAGTGCTCATTGTACGTGTACATGACTTCACGCAAAATATGTGCGGCCTGCATTAGTTTTGCATACGTAGTCATGTCATGAAGTTTGACACTCGAGTATGACAACTTATTAATTCTGTTCGGAATTCAACGAATAATCCTAATGATCCAGGACTTATATACGAGTATCTTAAAATTCTGTATTTTCTTTTACTCAGCTACTAAACCTGTCGACTGAAATTTGTCAGAAGATTATGCTACTAGACCCTCCCATCTTCCAATTTCCTGTGTGATTTGTAATAAAAAATGGCGGACAAAGCGTCACTTAATGCAAGACCCTGACATGAGAAATGGCAACATGTCTTAGAAAAATATTTAAAAATTTTGTTAATTTAATTT
This sequence comes from Reticulitermes speratus, assembly GCA_021186555.1. Classification (NCBI taxonomy): domain Eukaryota; kingdom Metazoa; phylum Arthropoda; class Insecta; order Blattodea; family Rhinotermitidae; genus Reticulitermes; species Reticulitermes speratus. The sequence goes on along the minus strand of JAJKFL010000003.1, from coordinate 28,016,941 downwards.
GTTTTAGAGCGTAAAACTGACAAATGTATGAAATCTGTTTTTATATTATTTTCACCGTGCATTTTTACAATTCACAAATTATACACCAACGAAATGCACTATCCACAAATATAGTGGACTAAATTTGATAGCAGATAAAAACATTGGATATGAAGTGAATGTAGTTTACGAGCCCCCTGAAGATGGCCTTGTAAAGGCCGAAACATATGTAGGGGTTGAATAAAGAATATAAAGTGAAAATATAGTGCATTTCGTTGGTGTATAATTTGTGAAGTATGAAATCTGTATTTGTCTTTTGGTTTCATGAAGAAGACGAATGAAAAAGTAGGCATAAATTTGGGCCTATGGAGTTTGGTATGGAGATTATAAGTATATCAACAATATACTTATAAAATGCTGTTTATAGTTCTACAGCTATAAAAATATCGAAGGCATGAGGGTTTGATATTATTATAAAAATTTTAACGCAGCATCTGCAGTTAGACAATAAGTTCTTTTTCCCAAAAGATGATGATAATGATAATAATTATATTACTATTACTACTAATAAAAATAGGAATAAAACGATAACAATAATCTGCAACATACTGCAAGCAGTGGAAAAGTTCTGAGTCGATTAGGATTCGGTTGTAAAACCTTCTAGGCATGAGTTAATCACTCTAATTAGTCTACAACTACACCTCATATTTGATTATAAATATACATTTACCTGTTATGTGAAATACCCTTTCTTTGCGTGAAAGTAAAACATATTTGACATCACAGGTACTGGTTTCCATGGTTGCGGTACAGATTCGTTTCTGAGTGATGTCACACCTGTGTTAAGATTAGGGTATATTGATATAAGGCAGTGACGTCTCAGCCACCGGCTTTCATGGTTACGATAGACTGGTCGATATAAGAAATCGATACATATATATGTATATATACATATATGTCGCTAACCTGAAATCTACAAAACATTTTATTCAAGTATCTGGGAAATATTTTTGACAATGTTATTTGAGTAACTAAGTTTTTTGAAATATTTAACAGTGATTATGTGACGTTGGAAGCCTTTTATGCTGTTGATAACTGGTGTTTTGTCGAGTTAGTTAGGAAGCCTGCAATGCGATTGACAACTGGTATTGTATCTGGATAATAAGAGGAGTTATATATATATTTTCTTCTTAATTGAATTTCTGTAGTTGACTGAAAATCTTACGTGTTTCGAAATTCGTAATTTGTAAAAGCGCATCATTTCTACAAAGTACTTAAATCTGCTTTCAAAGGTGTCTTTCTATCACACCGCGTATGACTCACGCCCTTAGTGTGAGTCACATTCTGTTGCATGGTTGCTGGGTTGCGACATCAAATCACGTTTGCTACTGTTACGTGACGTCAACCACGTTCGTAACCATTACCGTTTATCATAGTTGGTGGATTGTGGCGTAACACCCCGGTCGTTCGGCTACGGACTTCTGACTTCAAAGTATGGCGAAATCTTTACTTGTTCAGGCACATAGAAGTGATCAGTTGGATTGTATTTATCGGCTTATGTTGCTTAATTGCATCCATCACAGAAGGCAGTTGAGCTTGGTAAATATGAAACTATTTGTACAAACCGAAGGGGGGAATTAAAAAGCGTTATACTTATGTGCCGAGGGCCGGCAGGTATGTTCGGAATACAATAAATTAATGCCATTAGTTTAGTGGGTTAAAAATCATCATGAAGCGATAACAGATGATGAATGGGGCCGTGAGGTGGCACGTGAATGTTATGAGGGGCAAGTGGTTAGTCATCTCAATAAAACATACGAGCAAAGGGTACAAGACCTGGCGATGGCTCGAAGTGGAAGTGGACATTTTTGCTAATAATTCCGATGTTAAGAATAAGTGGAAACGTGTCTCCACTCCCCTATATGCCTTGATGACTTGTACAAGGAAAGTTGTACCTCTCACGTTTGCCTTAACTCCTTGACGTGTGGAATTTTAACTGTACAGGAAATTGTCAGGCTGAATGCCAAGTACATGATCAACATAGCGGAATCCCGGGGCCTGTTCGGTGAATGCGGAGCCTCCAAGGAGACCAAGAAGTCTCAAAGTGGACGCCAGCAACGGAAGAAGCCCGAACTACAGCAGCCAACTTCCGGTAGCCCCACGTTAGTTAGACCCAAAAGCCGAAGAGTTGAAATTGAACGCATTGCAGCTCCTACACAAGCTTCCATTCTACGTCGGGTTACCAACCGGGGAAAGCGTTCGTCCGGAAACGTTCATAAAGCAGCCTCATGCTCTAGTTCTTGCCCACGTCATCAGAACCATTTACAGCATGAAGCCACTTCGACTGTGAGACTCAACCCCAAGGTGGTCGCGCAACTAAGGCGCCAGGATGTTAAAAGGTGGTGGGCGGAAGCAGCAAGACACATTCTGACCTTTGGTTTCAGTTTCGATAACGGTCAAAATTCATCCAATGAACTTTTGAAACCACCTTTGAAACTAACACGTACTAAACCATACAGTAAAATTCCCTTACCAGTCAATGTTACTTTAATTCTGTTCAATGACCCTCAAGAATGCCCTCAATAGTGTTGTAAACTCTAATCCAGCGCTCAGGTTCTGTTGTGTATTTTGTACTTGTAGTGTTTCGAAAGAAAATAAAGCATGGTCTGTAAATGTGAATATGTTTTGTCTCTTCCGAAAATTCGAGTGTAATGTAAACGTTATATGCCCTTCTTATAAGGTGATTAGTGTAGTGCAAAGGAAAATTTTGTTTGTATTTTTGTGAGTTTGTGTTAGAGAGTTCATTGCTGATGTAAGGAAATGGTGGTGGTGTGCCATCTTGTTTGTGAATTCAGAATGTTGTTATTACTTTATGGAAGACGAATCACAACACGCATGAACGATAAAAGAGAGGGACTTTGTGTCTGTGTCCAGATGGGTTTGAATGTCGATAAAATGCAATAATCCTTGCAGAGTTGTGCAGTCTCCCGAGAAGTGTTAATTGCGTGCGAACTTAAATAAACAGACCACAGTTCGGCGAACCGTTATACGTAGGTATATCACACTCTGCATTCTGATAGGTGGTTTATAAAAGTTTTGGAGAAATGTATTGCCCAATGGTGTAGCTAGGCTTTTTGATGCCAGGGGTGAGTAATCACAATGGCCGCCTCTAAGAGAAACTGTCAACTTTAAAAAGTCACAATCCTTTTTGAACTTTCTTTAATTTGGCTCAATAATTTAATTTTTAAGAGCTTAAAATAATTTTTTATTACAACTTTTTTCCGCCCAATTTGTCGCCTGTTGAACTCAGCAGCTCGGGGCGGCCGCACCACTCGCCCCTGATCCCGCCTGTAATATATGGTGCGGTGAAGTCGGGTAGATGGTTACCAAACTTTCGGAGGAGCATACTACCTGCATCTTCAAGGTAGAAATTGAAGATTCATACAGTTGTATTCTGGATTATGGTAACATGTATTGTGGTACGTGAGTAGCATCTCGGAGTAATATATATTTGTCCCCATATTGAGGATAAAAATCGAGAAGCTCTAACCTAGAGATCGGCATATCTAGGCAACATTGCCGTTCATATGTTACCTGGAAGACGGAGTCATGTAGGGCCGCAGAATTGTTGGTAAGCCTAACTATTACTGGACCACCCAGTGTCATAAGCTAGAATACCACAATATGAATATGACAGCCGTAAAACCCTTAAAAGAGCAAAGCAGAAACGGTTTCTTTAAGCGCGAAGATAAATTTGTTGAAGGTCCAAGTTTTCTGATATGTTATGCCATGCCGACGTTTACGAGCAGCGTCCCTACTGCCTCCATCTTCAGGGTTTATCAGTCGTGATCTGTTTACCAGTAGGCATGATGTAATATAAGAGTACTTGGATGTTCATCAAGTCTCCTTTGAGAAACTCAAGTCTCGCAAAGCGGTTGAAGTTCTGCGTTTATAACGCGAGATGCTTAGTGTGGCTAATAATAATCTGAACGTTTGCACAATACGTTCTTCAGTTTTTGGCGGGTCTGCAACGAACGGTTATAAAATGGCGTCTATTAATGTCATCGTTCTTCTCTGCCAATCTGCTATTCTGTCTGTCCGTCAGTCAGACTGTCCGTTTGCCCGTTAGTCCTCGTGTAACGACCTGAAAACCATGAAACGGGGTTTCATGGAATTTAATGTGTTGAAGTTCCAATAAAATTTGTGGGAAGTTCTTAATTGCTGTTAAATCGGACGAAAGTAAAGAACAGTTGACATGCAGACTTACATGCCTATGCGTGTAATCACATCTGGAGCGTTTCTATTTAAATATTTGTTGGAGCGAAAGATGTTTAGACACAAACGGTATAGACAGAAAAGCGGTGCGCATTTTATTTCTCATACATTTTTTTCCTTAACGCTTGCGGTTTTGGGGATAATTAACCACCACGCTATACGTACTTTTTGTCGGTTAATAAAACTGAGATGTGTATTGTAACTCTGGTCGTAAATACATTGTTAATCAGTTGGCGCGTTATTATTTTAGACCTATATATTATTTATTTTCTTAAACCACACTTTACATATTAACGAGAAATTCCTGCGATTTTTAACACCTTACTTCCTGACACTGTATTTAATTATCTGTGATCCATTCGTATATGTCACAAACCCTGAAGGACACTGAAGTCATGGTTTCACGGAATATGCATTAGGGCATGGGTCTCTAAAATGTTTATGACAAAGAGCAACACTCCTCAATGTGGGGTGGTTCGCGGGCCGCAGGTGGCATACCTAAACGTCTATATTCTACTGTAATTTTTATAGTATGTACATAATTTACAAATGTGGCCGCGGGCCGCAACATGGTGGGTCGCTGGTTGGAGACCCATGCACTAGGTACTTGAAAATTTCTAGAAAAACAGCTGCATACGAAGAATACCTGAAGAGTAACAACGTCCAGGAAGCAGAACTGCTACCTGGAAATATCCTATGAATTTCATTCGGCACATGTTAGCGACGCTGCAGTACCGACTGAAAATACTTTGTACACTTACCCTTATTCCTGCCAAGTGCCGCTCCTATTTGTGACTACTCGCTAACCTACATTACGACAGAATAGCAAGAGCTAAACGTTTATATAATTTACATGGGTATAAAAGGATTACGTGTTTGGTCTCATGGTTATAGTTTTATTACGAAATCCCTATCTCTCGTGGATTTAGGCTAACTGTAGATTAAGTGGCTATTTGCAAGCTGTAACATAAACGTAATGTAAATTATATTTATATATTTAGTTTCTACATCAAAGAGAATACAATTCGCCTCCACTACAAACACTGATCATTTATTATAAGGAAACAATCGCTCTTTATGTTCAATAAACACCAACTAATGCACATAAACTTTTTTCACAATAGTTTATTCTTAAAATTCCCCTATACGTATTTCGGTGGTTTAAACCACCATCTTCAGGGGGTCGTAGAGATTATTATGCATAGACCTTACAGTTAATTACATATATGGTTATATTCATATATGTAGAATATGAGTGGTCTGTTATTGTCCACTTCGTACAGTATGTAAAATAAATTACTATAAAATGGATTAAAAAGTTGCTAAAATTATTACATAATTTGTAGTCTTGCTGACTACATCTACTGTCTCATTTGAAAATGCACGGTAAATACAACGTTAAAATCGCTCTTTATTTTGATAATGACACACATAAATACAATGTGCGAGCCAAGTGCAGATATTTAAAATGTTAAAAAGTGGTTCGTTTACTACCATTGTGCTTTGAAGGGTTAAATACAGTATCTTATCACATAAAGAAGTTTTATGTTTCCAGATCTTGATAAAGCTGTAAAACTCTCATTTAATGAGAGTACCAAAAGAATAGAATACGTTCTGAAATATTGTCTGATCATATGCACGTGATAGGAGATAAAAGGATAAAATAAGAGATATACCAAGGTATGGTAATAAGGGACTTCGTCTGTCTGGACAGGCATACTATTTCTGTTTCAGAACATGTGGGTCCAAAACGGTGTGTTCCGCCTGAGCGTCAGCTGTTGCAGTATGACGCCGCACTGTTACTCCAGACTTTGAAGAAAATAGAATGAAATATTTAAGATTCACTCAAGAAATACCATGGCATGGCTTCTGTTTTCAGACCTTACAAACACATTTCTTTATAATATTTGATTTAAAATTTTTATGGGTTTTAAAATTTTCACAAAACTGTTAAATGTGTGTCCAAAGAACAAAACTTTATTTGACACAACACTTTTATTCCTCTTCTATAAACGTACGGAATTACGTCGACGACGTGTTTCGGCTTCTTCACTTAAAGTTATCCTTATATAAAGGAAATTTTGTATTGTACACATCTTGTGTGTAGGATATAGAGATCTCAAAACTTGACAGGCTTATAACATGTAAAACCACACTGACAGGTGTTTGCGCGAGTTTTAAAGAACTGATTAAATTGAAGCCAAAGTTTGTCGTCTGTTTTTAACAATGAATAATCAGTACAGACAAATGTTGTGGTTGTGTCTTGTACGTGACTTGTGTTAGTTTATAAAATTATACTTACAGATTAAAATTCATAAATAACACCCAAGAAACTTAGTGTAGAACCAACTTTAATGCAGGTCGCAAACATAGTGTATTTATCGAGCTGTGACTATGAATGTAAGCACTATTTTACTGTGGTAATTCTAGTCATAAAACTGTTACGTTAGTTTGTAATTTCCTAAGAAGAGGTACTCATTTTCCATTGTAACCTAAATATGTTATTTGCCGCTGGATAGGCAAAAGATCATTGTTTCCCTGGCGATTACTAGCTGAACAAAATGGGGCCTATATATGAATTTGTATAAGAAATTCGTACAAAATGTTGAAATTAAGATGCGGACTGTGCTACGATCTGTAGCCTGATGCGTCAGATTTTCCCATGGTGAAGTTGGTGAAATAATGCTGTTTTTGTACATGACTCGCTGAAAAATGGGGGCTAATTATTATAAACCACGTTCGAAAAAACCTTTGTCAGAAAAAAGGCAAGCTCAATCAACATCGTATGCTGTTGACATGCACACTAATTACACTTGGGTTTTACTTATTAATTTTAATCTATGACTATAATTTTATAAATGAACACAAGTCGCACACGACACAACCACAATATTATTCTGTTTTAACTGTTAATTTAAATATGATAGGCACTGTACATATGTATTACGTATAGTGTTGCGCGGTCAAGTAACTATTGTTGCAATGGAAATGCAACAGGACGTTCTCTGTGTATTTTGAGCTGCATTTCTCTATCTACGAGTACAATATAAAAACATTAATTGCCGACAACAATAAAACTTACTTAGATCTTCGTACAAAATGTTTTTGTTCAATTCTAAATCAATTTGGAGTTTATTGACAGATTTTCATAAAGGTCTCCAATATCAAATTTCACGGAAATCTTTCCAGTGGGAGCCACGCTGATACATGCGGACATATGACCGGACAGACAGACAGACAGACAGAGGGACGAAAGAAAATGACGACATTAATAGACGCTTTTCCCAACTATACGAACTTGCCTTAAAATAGACGTCAAACCTGAGCTTGCATTTAATCAGTTCTTTAAAACAATCACATACCTGTTCATGTATTTATAAAGATTACGAGTCTGTAAAATTTTGAGATCTCAATCTCCTATTCACAGTATGTGTAAAGTAACAAATTTCCTGTATCTGATCTTGTGAGACAAAACTGAGGGTTACTTGCAGTGAACAAGCCGTAGTATGTCGCCCATTTAATTCTTTATATTTGTGATACAGACAAGAAACTGTTATGCCAAACTGAAATCAGGTCTTTAGTTAACATTTCGCTCAACGTGATGCACTCCCTGCAAATGTTAAATATATGACATTTCAAAATTGATAGACAATTGTTCTGCATTACGTGGAAATTAATCAAATGCGCTGAATATGAGGCTTTAACTTGTGCATGGAATTGTTACGAAGTATGACGTCTAACACTCTAAACCCTAAATATTTTTAAGTGACATATTTTTGTGGTTTTTGTCAGTCTATTTAGATCCGTGCTAGGATAGTGCCTCAAATGAAGTCCCATCCGCTGTCCTGGATATCATTTTTAACTAATCTTAATTAATCTTTCTGTCATTAGGCCTTACACAATTTGAACAACCGAAAACGTCACTAAGGAAACTAAAAATAAATTAACCTGTCAAGGAGTACAGTCCTTCATGAAAAGCAGAAGCAGATATTCGATCGGACAGTGTAGCAACTTCCCTCCTCTAATGGTCTTGGAATGTGCAGTGCTTCTTCATAAGAGCAATTGGACCCTACCCTGAAAGAGGGGTATGCCATCCAAATTCTCGCATCCCACATTTAATGTTCATTTTGTTGTCCCATTTTTCTGTCATTTGCTCCTATCCAAAGCGGACTCTTTCTTAAACTTTGCCGACTCAAATTTTGTTTGTATTTCTTATCTCTCCCGTGCATTCTTCTTAACGAAAATTTATTCCATACATGCAATACACGGCCGATCCCAGTAGCCGTGCGGTCTAAGGCGTGGGTCTTCGACCGCTCGCTTACTAGGTTCGTGGGTTCAGCATCCCACTGGGCCGGGCCGCATAGGATGTGTTGTGGGTTGTTTGTGTTGTTGTATAAGGACGTAGTTGGACTAGATTACACGTAAAAATGTAGGGAAATCATGATGGATGTTTTGTTGTTGTAAGACGGTGTGTAAACGTAAGTGACTTGAGGACAAAGCTTAAACAGAACAAAAATGGATCAAAGGGGAAAAACCCCGGACAGGCAAAAAAAAAAAAAAAAAAAAATCCCACCGGGGGCATGGATGTCTGTCTTTTGTGAATGCTGCGTGTTGTCAGGTAGAGGTCTCTGCGACGAGCTGGTCCCTCGTCCATAGGAGTCCTACCGACTGTGGTGTGTCTAATGTATGTGATCGTGAAGCCTCGACGAAAAAACGAGGAGGCCCAGGCCCATATAGGGCTGTCGAGCCATAAAAAAAAATTCAATACACATCTCGTAATTTTAAATTGCAGGAATGATAAATTTCCTGTTACATTTAAGATATTTGGAAAATAACTCTTTCTGTTTTAATTAATTGTGTAACAACATTCCAAGTGTGACATGTTAGTACTTGAGATTTCGGAATCTCTTTGGGCTTCATTTTGTCCGTCTTACTGACGACAGCCTTGGCGTAGGTCCAACGGAATGTGAAGGACGTGTTAACAAAACATTTACTATCATGACCATAAATTAAACTTGTTTGACTTGAATTTACTGAATTTATCTTTATAAATCAGACTGTTTTAAGATAAGGGCCGTCATCTTTCTATCTATATTTTATTTACCAGCGTTTAAGATCCAAATGTGCAAATTTCTTAGAAGTATCTTCCTTGTTACAAAGTGCTGTATTCCGTAACCGTGAAACATGATTGGATGAAACAAACGCGTTAAGTGACGACACTCACCCACCCACCCACACACACACCCACGCACACACATACACACACATGCATACAATTATGTTGATAAAGTCCAATACGAGCATCTCTCGTAATGCGGCATTAATCGAAATGATACATTAGAACATTTCTTGTGCTACTGTTTCAATTTTTGTTTGCAATGGCTCGACAGCCCCTTGGGGGCCTAGGCCGCCTCATTTTTCGAAGCTTCACGATCACACACTTTTTAGACCCACCACACTCGGTAGGACTCCTCTGGACGAGGGACCAGCTCGTCGCAGAGACCTCTACTTGACAACACACAAAACTCACAACAGACTGTTTCAATATCTCTCGTAATTACGTGCTTTAATGTCTCAGTTTCTTCCACCTGTCAGATAGCTCCATAAACTGCTCTATATATTTTCTGTCTTCCCACAAAGAACGCAAGGAGAGGTGAAATTCAGAAACAGACAAGGGTGCTAAGGCCTGACTTCCATCAAGTTGGACATTTTTTTCAGGACAGTGAAACAAAAAAGATTTAAGTATTCTGAGATGTTTAGCCTTATCAAACGGTAAATAATTAAAAGTGTTTTGAGGAATCCTAGTGCCTCAGAAGATGGAGGCCCTGCGCTCCCCCGAAACGTCAGTAACGGTTTACGAGTCGATGCCTTATGACATCCCAGACGACCTGAATCTTAATCAATACCCCTGTGAAAGCCTCAAATCTCATACAGTTCGAACAAAGTTACACAACATTGTTCTATTTATTTATTTTTGTTACAATGCAAAATTTGGTATTAACATTTGAACTTCCTCTTCCTGAAATTTTTAATAGCGAAGTGCTGGAACATAGTCAAACAGTTCGCACTCTTTGTGGCAGTCTCAAAGTAATATGAGAAAGGTGTTGGGACCGAGAGAAAATGCTATATGGATATCTGACCTCCGTGGAACTTATAGTGACCCCAATTCATAGCGTGTGCCGTCTTTAGCTTTTCCATTCAATTTTTTTATGTTTACGAAACTTGAAGGTTAGAAACTCTGAATGTGTTCTGTGAGTATTCTGCACGTACATTACACGTAAATAAAAAACTTTCTTCGAAACTACGGAGGGAGAATATCTAAGTCAGCGATTTACCCTTTACAAAGGCTAGGTTTGGAAGGAAAACGTGTTCTAAACCAATTGCTGCCAGAGGTCGTGTCAGAATAAACGCTGCACTAATTAGGACAGTCGGCGACCGCTACGAAATATACAGTGTATATTCACGTCTCATAAAGAGAATGCAGGAAAAAGTCACAACATAATGGCAGGTAATAAATCCTTGGAAGCGTGACAGAAGTTCAAATATTTAGGAACAACCGTAACAAATAAAATTGCATGCATGAAGAAATTCAGAACAGATTGAACTCGGGGAATCCCTGCTACCATTCGGTGTAGAATGTTTTGTATTAACCGTTTGCTATCCAGAAAAGTATAGATTAAAACATACAGCACTACAACTTCGCCGGTTGCTTTATACGGGTGTGAAACTTGGTGTCAAAACATTCAGGGACAAACGTAGACTGAGGGTGTTCGAGCATAGGATGCTGAGGAAGATATTTAGGCATAAGAGGGACGAGGTAACAGGGGGCTGGAGGAGAGAGCATAATGAAAAGAATGAGATGGGCGGGGCATGTAGCACTTACCGGGGGAAGGAGAGGTGCATGCAGGTATTTGGTGGGGAAAACCCGAATGAACGAGACTACTTGGACGACCCAGGCTAGATGGGATGATACTAATAAAATAGATCTTAAAATAATCAACATATGTGAGATGCTTCTCTGGAGACAAAACAATAAGTAAATTTACGATACATATATATATATATATATATATATATTTATTTATTTACTATCGATGCCCCACTGTATACAGTATAATAGTCCATGTGCCCTCGAGCCGTGAGTTGAATCGTTTGAAATAAGCTTTGTGTAATTGTCACAACAACCATAAGAATTAGGAAGAAAGTGATCTGGATATAAAGTATTTTAATTTTTCCTACAATTTTTTTGAAACTTTTGCTTTTTACTCCAGTGAATATTTTGCGAGTTACGTTCGAGATGTCTACAGAAACCCATACACTTTGAAGGTCCGTTATTTCTGTCCAGTTTCAGCGGAGGTTGGGATACATCTACAAAGTTTAGCAAACCTTAGCATTATAAAATGTAATGCAAAGCCCTTTAGCGTTTCCCGAAATGTTAATTTTGTTACGTTACATATGATAAAATTTTACATGAAACAGGGTGTTAAATTACGACTGGACCAAGGGAGAAGAGAAGTGTGAAGATTGGAAGAGGAGTTAGACAATGTTGCTGTTTGTCGCCGATTGTGTTCGACTTATACAGCGAGTACATTACCAAGGAAGCTCTTGAAGGATTTGGAGACTACAAAATAGGAGGACAAGTAATTCGTCCTGTGAAATATGCAGATGACCTTGTGCTACTGGCTAGGAAAGAAAAGGTGCTACAGGGCATGGTCGATAGAATAATTGAAATTGGAAGACGCTATGGAATGGAAATGAATGTGGAAAAAACCAAGGTAATGAGAATCTCAGGGCAACTATACCCAATAAAAATTATGATAGATCAAAAACATTTGGAGAATGCGGAATATTTAAATTATTTGGGTAGTATGATAAAAAATGGTGCAAGGTGTACACGTGTAATTAAATCCATGGCAAAAGCAGCATTCAACAAGAAGAAGACTCTTTTTAACCAGCAAACTGGACTTAAATTTAAGGAAGAAACTAGTGAAGTGGTACATTTGGAACATAGCTTTGTATGGTGCTGAAACGTGGACACTTCGTAAAGTAGATCAGAAATACCTGGAAAGTTTTGAAATGTGGTGCTGGAGAAGAATGGAGAAGATCATTTGGACCGATCGTGTGAGAAATGAAATATTACACAGAGCCAAGGAGGAGAGGAATATCCTACATACAATAAAACGAAGAAAGGCTAACTGGACTGGTCACATCTTGCGTAGAAACTGCCTTCTAAAACACGTGATTAAAGGAAAGTTAGAGGGAAGGACAGAAATGACGGGAAGACGAGGAAGATGGCGTAAGCAGCTACTGGATGACCTTAAGGAAAGAGAAGATACTGAAAATTGAAAGAGGAAGCACTAGATCGCACCCTGTGGAGAAATCGCTTTGGAAGAGACTACGGACCTGTCGTAAGACAGACTACAGAATGAATGACGTATGATAAATCGCCTTCAAGATACAGGCAGTAAGTTCTTCCTAAACTTTGGTTCTGATCTACCAAATTAATAGGCATCATAAACCAGGATCCTGTACTCGTCTTCTCCTTGTAGATGGAGGCAACATTTTCCTCCGGATCTTTGTTTTCTACCTAAAACTACACTGCGTCTCATCCCAGAAGATCTTAAACTTTGTAATATTTGTATATGTTTTAACCAGGCCTTTCGCTTACCCATGCTGTTGTATATGGTGAAAGTGCAGAGGCGTATAGTAATCTTTTGTTATCTTGAAACACAGGGCTTTATATACGGAAATCACTTGTTTCCATCGGATCAATAGTGCTTATTGTGCTGCTCGATACACAACCTGCTGAAACAACATGTCTGCGGACGGTGAATCGGGGCTCACTGCCTTTCGGTTGTACAGGTTAATGGCCACTTCTCTAAGCCTCATCATTTTGACAGGCTTAACAATTTATATGTTTTATGTCAGTTTTGAAGTGGAAACCTTGTATTCTTGGCATCCATCATTCCTGACTTTGGGAGTAAGTAAATAAACGAACATTTTTTAAAAATTAAGTTATTGTGCCCATGTCGTTTGTTTGGTTTTAATATGCAACTGTTTTTACTTTCTGTTTCTGTACATAAGATGTAAGGACTAGAGACAGGAAATTTACTCCGCACAATGTGTAAGGTAGCTGTGGCTGATAAAGCAATGTGCAAGTGTTACAGTAGAGGCTCTGGGTGTGCTTTGAATACCCATTCTCACTCTATTTCTTATGACTGCAAGAATATAATTTATTTTTTAAATGTTATATTGTTATTCCTTATTTAAAATTGTAGGTACTATATATCGTATAACGGGTCCTTCCTATTAGCAATCCTAACATTAAAATTTAAGTATTTTAGCCCCGAATGCCACCAGGTGGGAGCAACTAAATGACACAGGTGTTCATTCAGTAGGCGTGTGTTAAGCCATATTGAATACTTCTTTCTCGCCCTCAGTGTCTTAAACTTTAGCAGAGTGGTGACTTCACTTTCGGTGCTAAGTGTTTCCGTGACGTCACTCATATTCTAGAGGATTGTTCCCCGAGGTAAAAGTCAATTTGTACCACTACATAAGCCAAAGAAAAGCCTTGATTATGCGTTAGTTTCAATAATTATACTTAAGGCGTGAGGTCAGACGTGAAAAATGACAAATCACGAGGAAGACACTGTAATTTTTTAAGAGCAGAAGCCACAATATTCATAAGGTTTTACAAGCCTAGATGAGGGACTTTTCGCTGCAAGTTCTGTTCGGGTTGTTCGCCTCTAGTATTCTTTGAGGCTTTTTGCCACAATTTCACTTTGCCATGGTGTGCTTTTTGCCTTGTTTTATTGGCAATTTATTTTGGTATTTGTACAAATAATCATTAGAAGTCCAGCTGCTGAAGTGATCAGTGATTGTACAGTGAAGCGTCAAACTCAAAGACCAGCAATTATCAGTTCTATCACAATCCACTTTAAGCAGGAACACATTTTATACCTCCATCCTTGTAAATAATAAGCCCGTATCTTCTTAACTGAAGTGTGCCAGTTACTACTATCAAATTGTAGCAGTCAGTCTCGTCGCATTTGAAGAATCCTCTCCAACAAACGACCCTGAGATTAACACAAAAATTTCCCTGGTTCACAAGGCACTGTGTTCAAACCGAGGACACAGTGGAGCCCAACAGACGAGCAGTCCTTTTATTCTGGTACACGTAGACCGAAGGGAAAGGTCCGGTATAATTGTGATACTGATAAGAAAAGCAATCATAACCCGTGCGAATAACAGGTGTAATGGTTGTGTTAAATAGCAAGTGAATAACTTTGCAGAGATTGTGAGAGATAAGAAATTTAGCAACAACGTTATTTACCGCCTGAATTGTTCTTCTAGCCGGCGACAGCCAGGATATTTCGGAATGCACTTGTATCCTTCAAACTAATTCATTTAAATTTACATGGGATTGCAGATAAAATGATCACCCTGTATTGCATATCGTAAAACTTCTTTGTATCCACACACTAGACACATATATTTTTTTCGGTTTCTTTTCTTAATCCTTTAAATTTTCATGTACTCAAACAAACCAAATAGAACTCAATCTTAAATGTCTCTCAGGCTTACCTATATTAATGTAAAGTACCTTTTCCCAAGTAATTACAAAATAAGTGAGTATTTGAATGTTCCCTTTTAGCACTAATCATTTTCTTTCATTTTAGTTTTCTCTACTAATGGCGGAGTCGATCCTGGTACTGTCCAGTGACAACATTCTTGCCTTTTTGCATCCAAGGGTGAAGAAAACAGTTCGTGAACATCACTGGATAATTCAAATATTAGCTGCCATTTGCAACCTCGTCGGCTTTGTGACAATTATAGTTTACAAGAACAGAGGAGGTCGCAGCCATTTTCGTTCCAATCATGCTATAGTTGGTCTGGTAGCTATCGTTTTGAGTTTTGTCACCTGTGCTGGAGGATTCATTACACTCTATGCCACAGAATTAAAAGACTGGATCAGGCCTTCTCACAACAAACTTATTCATACTATTGTTGGAATACTTACATTTGTATTGGGTGTTGCTGCTGAAGCTACAGGACTGGATCTCTTGTCTGATGAAGCTGCTGTTATAGCAACTATAGTGTTGTTAGTAGTTGCTTCATATGTGGTATTTGAAGGAACAATACGAAACGCGTATTCACGAATAAAACGACTCTCTTCCTGAGAGATTAGATAATATCAGCAAACTGCTAAAATTACTGTATCTCTTCAGTTGCCAGTCTCCATGAGTCATGCAATTCTTAATCAGGTGAATGCAAAGTTATTTCTGGACATGTCATGTACTCATACAGGATGAGTGGAAGTATAGCTCCACCGATTATCAACCTCTGCACCAGCTGGAAGTGAGTGCATTCTTACTGCATTTGCTGATAGTAAAGAACTCACAGTGGTTTATATATACATACATACGTATATACAAACATACATATACACACACCATCTGTAACATTCAGAAGCCTGCATTTTGACCATGCAGTGTATTTATATATTTCACATGTACCTGGAGTGCACTTAGCCTCCTATTGAATGAGTACAGGGGACGATTTCCTCGGTAGTAAAGTGGTCGGGGTTTGAAGTTGATCACTGGCTTCCATCTCGTGCTAAGGTTACGAATGAGATGAACTGTAACTCCATATCTCCATACGTATTCACGGCGTGTACAGAGACAACTTTATTAAGTAAGGTAAGGTAAAGTTTACCCTAGAACAGGCCATGAAGGCCCAGGTGGAGAATAGAGGTGTAGCTCTACTCTTTCTTTAACCTCGGTGCTAGATGAGGGTGGGTGATTAACGCCACGTCCCGGCCGCTTTACTCCCGGGAAGGAGACCCGTTGCCCATTGTATAGGATGCTGGGTGGGCCCCAGGGCCATCTTTACTAAGTCGGAAATTAATCTTAAATATTGTTGTGATGACCTTAAACCTTTAAAGGGATAACAAAAATTTTACTGCGATTTCTATTCAGTTTCTCGTGTTGGCAGTTTACTGTTGTCCCAGGTCTGCTTTACTTTCCTTCAGGACCTGTTCAAGAAGTGGCCCTTAAGGCGACGAGAAATTTCACCGCCTTCCTCGTCTGTTCGACTTGCTTTGGGCTGACAGTTCTGGGTTCGAAACCCGGCGGGGGCGAGATTTTCCGCACCCATCCAGGCTGGCTCCGAGGCCAAGATAGCCTCTTCTAGAATAGGTACCGAATCTCTTTCGCGTGGGCAAAGGGGCCGGGGCGTTACCTTAAGCACCCACCCCATCTAGCGCCGATGTTAAGAGTGGGTAGAGCTATACGTCTACTCCCCCTCTCTGTGACTTCATGGCATGTAATAGGGTGAAATTTGCCTTTCCCCCGTCAGTTAATAACAAATAAATTTTCTCGAAACCTGAATAACACGAAATTCCCAGTCACTGAAGGATATCGTCTTTGGTATTGCAATGTTTAAAGTCTTATTTACATTGCAAATTAACATCCTTTATTTTAGACATGATGACTGCATTTCACACTCAGCTTCCCTTAAAAACGTATTTCTCTGTGGACTGTGCAAGTCGTTAGAATTACTTACTGCCTACCTAACTAAGAAAATGGCTTTTCAGGGAGCCAAGGTAGTAAGGAATTTCCAGAATTTTATGGCGCCAGAAAGTTTATTATCTTATTCAAAATATTCCGCCACTTGTTCCTACCCTGAGCCAGACAAACTCAGTCTCCCAACATATTTCTTTACGATCCAGTTTATATTATTCTCCCCTCTACATCTCGATCTTACAAGCCGCCTCTTTCATCCAGGTTTTCTCAACAGAACCTTGTATGCATTATTGTTCTTTCCCTTTCTTGTCGCATGCCCTCCGCATCTTATACTCCTTGACATTATCAACCCATTCGTGCTGTAGAGGAATTGAATATTACAATATTTTGATGCTATGATAATTCCATATTTATGAGGACTTTGAAAACAGAAACAGTTGACTTGTTTGTATGCGCTAATAATGTGTAACTATGAACGTAGCTAATTGTACGTCACTATCTTGCTCTGTAAAATAAGTTATTAATAGTCAATAGGCCTATTTGTACTTAATATTAGTTTCTTTGGGTAATGTAATATAATATATTATGTTAGTAGAATAGAGTAAATTTCATTCAAAACTGTTCAAATTAATTCATTAATGCCATTCAAAGATTAGTGTAAAGTTTGTCACCCCCCATACGAAGACGAACTTGGACGTCTGGTTTTGCATAGCCTATAGGAATAATGTTCTATTTTGTACCCTTACGTCTGATTAACCTGCTGGAAGGTCTGAGCTTTGTTCTCGTATTCTCAGTTATGTACCAAAGTGTTCGTTGAAAGGACCAGAAGTGTCGCTGTCTTGTCCTGAATTTCAGTTTGCAGATTTGTGTCATTTTCTCCATTGAGGACAGCCATGGATTATTTTATCATATTGGTCTCTTGAGACTGTCTCTATCCTATACGTCGAATATTTTTATAAATAACTTGTCTTCGGCGTAACAATAACATTCGTATCATTCCATTTTGCGTCAGGGCTTAATTGTCTGCTTTAAATACTGTAGGTTTATAGCAATGAATGTGCTCGTTAAATTATGTTGGCAACTCGTAATATTTTGGAATATTAATTTGTGGTTATAGTGTAATGTTAGTTGTGTATAACAAACAAATATGACTGGCAACAATATAATTTCTTTTGCAACATTTGATGCTCTTACGGTATTACGTGGCGTGACATCGTTTATTCTGGTAGATAAGTACCGACGTTCCGGAGTAACCTACTGGCTGGGTCCAAAATGAAGAAGAGTCCTGTGCTGATGATGAAAACAACACGTTCCTCCGAGAATTGGATATGCGTGTACCGAACTACAGAATGTTACATGCCAGGAGGTGGTAACTTAATTACAGTGTACTCTCGATTAACCATGCTTGGATTATCCGGTTTGCGGATTATCCGTGCACGATCATAAGTTGATAACTATTGATGAAGGTAGGAAATAACATGACTTAGTGCCGAGTGCTCGAACAAAATCTTCAATACAAAAAAGAAATCATGTACTATTTATGTACAAAATAAACTAAGCTATGTATGTATTATGTATATAATAAACAAATTACAGTTTTATTTTTTGTTCGTGGATCAGTAAAGTATGGATTAGCCGTGTTCCTCAATTACCCGAGCAACGCCCTCCCCACCATTACCCGGATAGTCGAGAGTACACTCTACATTCCTTTCTTTCGTCTACACTCTATCATTTTCCTCACAGTCTATTTCCTCTGATGAGGAACATAAAGAGTTTGTTAAAATTATCGTGCTGTATTTTCTTCTCTAAACTTTTGAATTCTTTGGCCCACTTTTACGAATTTTGACAAAAGTGTATGCTATCTGAGGTCAGTTACATAACTTTTTATTTCCTATAATGAGAAATAACAATATGGCGAACGTACGAAACTGTGAGTGGGAGCGACAATATATTCGCCTATTATTGATTAATCAACTTACACATTACAGTAGACCTTTAAAAAGTACGACACTTTTGTTAAGATAATTATTTATGATGTGTAAAGTAATAATATAGTGGTCGTAAATAAAGTCTCAATTATTCTTCTGTCTGACAGCAATAACTATTAAAGGGTTGGAATTAATTATAAGAAATTTGGAATGTAGATAAATTTAAACATTGCCTAAAAATTGTGGGCGAAATCATGTGATTCCACACACCAATATGACGATGGGTCCAACTCTTAACATTTACTTCGTGAATTATTTAGATTCATTTAAAGCGCAATATATACGTACTACCAACCTTCAACGCTGATTTCTGCCCCGAGAGTGCATTTTTTTCTTATTATTTGAGAATAAACATCAGTCATTTCCATAAGCAACATTAAATTCTGGTCTTCGTAATGGAGATGTAGTGTACTTCCTGTGACGTATAAAGTAAGATTTCGTGTGTGATATAGTGTAGATAGCTTCTTGCCCTAAATTGTTAAAATCAATATGTTTGTCAGTTCTTCAGTTTGTTCTTGTACCGCTTTTCCAGACTCTGCCTAATCGACATTACATAAGTGGTTGACATATCGTCTCATATTGGGCTGATACTTAACAATAGGCTCTTAAAGAAGATATATTTTTTGTCAAGGATAAGAGCTGTTTAGCACTCGGGATTAATGAGTCATATCAAATTATCTCTCAAGCATTCACCTACACGCACACGTGGTAATGAACACTTCAGGAATCATAAATGCTCTTATCGATTTTGCCCTGAACAATTGTATTGGCCTTGGTTCTCTAAAATGTTTTTTCTGGACAATGTTCTCACTATAGATTAACTTTACCAAATTTGCATGTAATTTTAGTGATGTCGCCAAAATAACTTGATAAAAGAACAACTTAACTGGCCCGAACTTTTTAAATATTAAGAAACGGGGCAGTCAGTTCGAAGAAGTGAACTTGATAGGTGGACTGATTGAGAGACTGAAGTTTGAACTTGTTACAATGATAGAAATGCTCTTTATCACGCCTTAGTTAATAATCGCTGGCAGACTGCATGGTATGCTTACGTTAGCTTATCAGTTGATGGAGAGGCAGATGTATACGAGCACAACGTTTCTCTTCCAGGATGGTTGAATTAAATACAACTCTTTAATGACATTTCACTTGTTGAGTTTGGACACTCGTAAATGCTTCATCTTCTTGGCAAAAACCTGAAGAAGTAGGCAGGAGGCTCCCGTTAATTTTGACACTTTTATTATTTGTAAGATGCTTTGAGAGCTAGGGGCAAGTAGGAGAATGGAACTGAAATGCGTGCTAAGTAAATAATTACGTGTAGGGTCCGAATAACACAACTTAGTAGAATAAGGTCGTATACTAATTATATTCACGCTACAATATGTTTCGGCCAATCTATGTGGCCATCATCAGGTAGTCATACAAAACGGATAAACGGATTTTTTGTTTTAGGAAGAGGCCTCCCCTTTACAGATAGCGATTATCATATTTTGTTTCAGTGTTGTTATTATTCCAAATATTCTAAATTCTAAACATACTTAGCATTTTAGTGTCCACATATACATTGCTTCTTATGTTATATGCATCAGTTATTTTTATGTATAAACAATGTAAAATAATTCAGTACGACTTAGGCGTTTTCATAGTTGCGAAAAGCGCCAAATACATTCGTCATGTATGTCCGTCTGTCTATCTATCCGACCGTCTGTTCGTCCTTCCGCATGTATCAGCGTGGCTCCCACTGGATGGATTTTAGCGAACTTTGTTATTGGGGACTTTCATGAAAATCTTTCGCGGAAATCCAAATTTGGCTGAAATCGGGCAAAATTATCGGGCATTTTACATGAAGGCTTAAGGGCGTTTTATTAAATTGGCGACATTAAATCGACATTAAAGCGCTCTTTTCTAGTGAAATTATATCAGGATTGTAGGATAGCCGAGGAAATAAAAAACATTACGCGAACGCCCCACAATATTACGTTATACGTACATTGCATATGTCGTTAAAATTGCACTGCAACATGAGCTCCCTAATGATGGGAAAAGGACCTAAATATATAGGAATTTAAAAAGTAATATAGAGGGATATTTAGAAGTCTTATTTTGATGATGTATTTTCAAATTAAATTACAAATTGAAATAGTAGGTTTCATTAATAAGTAGTTTTAATTACAGTTTTGTGTATTTTAATGTTTACATTTATAGATAGCAAAAAAGAACAAAGAATTCCGGACAGAATTGTAGCGAAGATTTTCCGAATTCAATCTACCCTTGCTTTCTTCGTACGTGCAATTTTGACGTCAAAACTAGCTACGGAAAGTACGTAGGCTATAGGCGATGGATAATGTCCAGGAGAAAGACCTGCCGAGGATATGTGTTTATCAGAAACATTCAGAAACTTTTACCTTGTATAACATGCCTGCAACTACAAAGTACATTTCACAAAAAGTCCCTTTCTTATGGATGGAAAGGAGGTCAAGTCGGACATTAAAAATAAATAATTTTCACAGCCACAGGATTTAAACAGAGTACAGAATTCTCTACAAGGTAACCGTAAGTTGATTATTCTATTTATTTCAAAGAACTTACGCGTTGCTCTAAATTCCGTCTGAACTTGTTACAATGTGGGGATTTGTGCGCAGGAAAATTGTTATTAGTCACAGAATTATTTACTTATACCGCTCTTTACGTGCCCCCACCAAACTTTCGTAAAATGCCGTCGCAGTGAGGCATGATTTTGTTGTTTGTTTCGTAGATAGAAGGCCACTGAGATTCTGAAATACGAGTTAAAATTAGGTGATCTTATGCAAAGTAATGAAACCAATCTGTAATACGAAGCTGAAATTTCAATGTTAGGTTGGGTAGTTGGATGTTCTTTCTTTTTCGGTTTCGGCACTTCATGAAAAAAAAAATTTTTTTTTAATATTAGACATCCCCGTTGGTATGTACATGCAAAAGTATATTTTACTGTTTTCAGTAGCACAGTCAAAACCAACACACACAATTGCGACACGTGATTAGGCTACCGGTTTCAGCTGAAAGGGTCATCATCAGGCCTATGACAGAATTGACACTGTTTCTTTTTACATTAGTACTGCCGCACATACATCCTCATCTTACGGACGACGCCATTTTTATACTTTTTATATTCACATTTTTATAATTATATATTTTTATATTTTACATCTTTTATATTTACATTTTAACATATACTTCTCTTAGGCAACACGTTTATATATTGATATACATTTTATATATGTAATTGTAAAAAAAAGGTGAGTTTTTCTTCTTATCAAAACGTACGGAGTTGGATTTTCATAGTTTTCTGCCATAGGCCTGACGATGGCTCTTTGAGCTGAAACCGGTAGCCTTTGCACGAAAAAACCTTCTGAGCAACCGTAGGGAAGTAAATGCATATTGTTAACACTATGGAAATGAACCGTTAAAAATAATGCGATGACTAAAAAGAAACAAATATTCCGAATATAAGAGCGAAAGAAACTAATTTTTCTTTCAGAGATGTCCATTTGTAGTAGTTCTGTGAAAACCTTTTCACCGACACAACCCGGTTGTAGCGAATTAGCACCTGCTCGTTCTCAGACATCCAACAGAACGTTTTCATAGAATTTAATGAGGCCTCCGTGGTCATCTACTGCAGTGCTGAGTAATACGAGCCGTTTAATACGTTGTTTATTTACTGATAGTTCTTCTGGAGTAAAGCTTTGGCCTTGACAGCGTTGTCTCTGGCCGAAGCTCGCAGAGGGAACATATATAGATCCCGCCAAAAACACGTCTCTGTCACTTTCCACTGGTCGCCATTTGTTAGGTGTTCAGTTTCCAACAAGCCTAGGGTCTAATTTATATGCAACTGTAACCAGAGATAATACATCAGAACGTTCTATATCGCGTAGAAGTAACTCGTCCTCACATGACATAACTACACTTCTGCTCAGTGTGTTTTTAACTGGAATACATCAGTTACAGGTCATGAACATCTTCCTGACATGCCCCTGCGAAACCACTATCAAGGTCAAAGTCGTACTCCTAAGTAACCTGCACTAGTATATACCATGGATCAGAGTTGGTATAGACTGAGCCAGCAGCGTTTTATAAATACTTATTAGTGACGGAGATATTTTTAACTTCGGTACGTGAGTATGCCGGCGTAGGCTAGTGTTTTGTCTGGAAGTGTTGGAGGCAATGATTACGTTGTGCCTGCTGAAAATCAGATATTTTTTATCTTTCAGCCTTTCAAGCCAGCAAAAATGATATGGTTCTCTCGGGCTAGTAATACCTCCTCATGATACGAATCAAGATAAGCACAATCTGCATATTCCGCATGTAAATGTTCGATAGGCAGTAGGAAGTGTTGGTTGTATGTAGAATGTATGTCTGATCCATGGCATGCCTGTAGTATGCAGCATGTCCAAAGGCAATTGCAGATGAGATGTGACGAAATGATAACTCGTGATGACGACTAGTGTTGGTTGTATTTTCCCTGTCCCTGTATAGTGTCAGAGTATGTAGAAGGGGAGGTTGAAGCGGAAGACGAGGAAGAGAAAAAAGGAAATGGAAGAAATTTCGCTCGAAGGTGGAGGTGTGGAAAAAAATAAATTAGATTGTGGCGTTGTACTGAACCCAAATGACGCGAGCCAACAGCAAGATTATAAATTACATTATAAGGCGAAGAGGAGAAGCGGCCTAGTCGGAGTGGCCATGAGCTTGCTCAGTCATGTGATATTTGTGCTTTTTGCAATATACGTTACATATATTTGTTTTGAAGACTACAGTTTATTTTCATGGCATCCAATATGTATGACTGTTGGGGTGAGTGGATAGGTATAGTAGTATATTTTGAATTCCGTGCATGAATAGTGAAGTGTCCTTGGAACCTAACCTTACTTAATAAGTAACGTACAGTGCCTCGAATTTCAGTCTCTGTAAGTAATGCGGAATTGTACAATATTTGATACTTCTGCATTGTGCAGAGTAATAGGTTGTAATCATAAAAATATAATTGTATATAACTATCGTAGATGTTTCATGTATGTATGAGATTCGAGTTTCTCACGGTGATGATTGTGGATCCATGTATTGTGGAATGTGAAGTCGTTTAGTATGGCATGAATATACCGACGTTCCGGAGGAACGTATTGACTTTAGGTACCCTGAAAATGGAGGCAGTAGGTTCCTCCAGAACCTCTGTAAATGCCTACCGTATTACACGACATCACACCCTAGAATACGGTAATTAGCGCTTAATGAACAGTCCTGAATTACAAAAGTATGGTATGTTGGCGGTTCTTCAACGTAACAAGGATGATAGTGGTGGTAGTATGGCAGTCATTTAAAATATTGCTGATATAATACTACATTCAGAAAAGTGTAGGGGAAGTTAAGATTGATGGTTGCAGTTCTCATTTCATTTCATTTATTTTATAACATTCCACAAATCCATAAATTGCCATATGTTGGATACAGAACATGTCAACAGAAACACATACACACTGTCAACAAACATACTTAGAAAATAGTGTAATAAGTAAAATTGTTACTGTCTGCTCTCCAAGCAGAGTGAAAGGAGCTAAGATAATGGTTTTCTGGGATGTGACATCACATTCGAGGAGACCACCGTTTTATTAATCAGCTTCATAAGAATCTGCAATCAACTTAAGCAAACATAACCTGGACATAACTTGGAAGGAATACAGTTATTGGCTCCAGTCTGCTAACAACACTTGTTCAGGTCCTCTGTACATGGCAAAACCATACAGTATACATAAAGTGCAACACAACCTCCTGTAGCTCAGTGAAGTAAGAAAAGAATGCTAATCATACCATTGTAATTATCCTCTGTATAGCTTGTTAAAGCTGATTGTACTGATACATTTGTACTCATCAGAGGTCAATCTGTGGCCATGTATCTTGCCTTTGTTGTTTTGTCTTGTAACCTGTGTAAAGTCTGGCTTGAATTAGTGACTGGTGAGGTCATCAGGTTTCATTCTGTATTACAGTCCCTTCTGTTGATGGCAGAAGCTGTGATGATTATGTCCCAAGGTAACATTATTGCTTCAAACCTCAGTCATCAAGGAAGAGTTCGGCTGCATTGGATTTTACAAGCAGGTGCTGCAGCATTCATATTTGCAGGTTTCTTAGTTATAGTGATTAATAAAAATTTACACAATAAGAACCATTTTAAGTCATGGCATTCAGTAACTGGGCTGGTATTTCTTGTCTTTGTTGGAATTGCTAGTAGTGGAGGAGTTGTAACATTGTATTCTTTTAGGCTAAAACAGTATGTAAAACCTGCTAAAATGAAATTGTTTCATAATTTATTAGGAGTATTGACATTTGTCATTGGTGTGGTCACTGAAATTCTTGGTATCTATACCCATTGGTTTCCCAAACATGCTAGTTTATCTGCTCAAGTTGTATGCACTGTGTTTATTGTACTGGGAGGTATATTTACTCTTGAAAGTGCTGTAAAATCTGCATGTGCAAGGTTTAAAGCTCTGAAGCAGAGTGTTTGAAATGTCTCTTTATAATGGCCATGGGAATTGTACTACTGACTTTTTGGTCTATGTCCGTTGGCGTAGTATTATAAACAGCACATGTCCCTTGTTTGTGTATTCTAAACACAACATGTCCAGTGTCTTACTAATCTAAACAAAATGTGTCCATCATCTTTGTACTCTTAACAAAGCACAACATTTTGGAAAGAAGTTCTTCCTCCATCTTCCCCTTCCAACCTGGAGACAGAAACACATCCAGTTTCTAAAACGGATTCTGTTCAGAATGCTAAGGTGACAAAGTACAGAAATCCAGTAGAACTCGCTATAGGAACAAGTTGGGAAGTGTTTTATTCTGTGGTAAAATAGGCATTTAAATGATTTTATGTGAATAATTGATGATTTGTATAGCATTTATTTTAAATTACTGGAAGGAAATGGGATCATACTGCAGAGGAAACCATTCTAGATATCTTTAAAATAAAAGAGTTAATAATAGGAGTGTGATGACCACCATTGTAGTGTTCCGTTTCCAAATTTACATTTGTGTTTTTTTGATGTAGGTTTGAGTTATGTGTTGGGCCTCAAAATGACCTGGTTTCCAATAACAATTTCCCCATCTGCATGCTGCATTTCAAGGCCATCTGATGTTCCTGTCACTGTAATTTCTCCAGTCCATAGAAAGCTTATCTTTTGTTTGTCCAGGTAATATTCTTAACATTAATTTATGTACTTCCACTATTTATACACACCAACTGGATGCAACTATATTAAAAAACTGTATAGTTTTTTAAAACATATTTAAAAACCTTTTAAAAACCCGACATGTTTCGGCTCCTATAGAGCCATCTTCAGGGGTTTATCATCGTTAAAACTTCATATATTAAAACGTCGTTCTCATTGGTTCACTTTTGGCAAGGTTAACACTTTTCACTGCCCGGCAAAAGTGAACCAATGAGAACGACGTTTTAATATATGCAGTTTTAACGACGATAAACCCCTGAAGATGGCTCTATAGGAGCCGAAACATATGTCGGGTTTTTAAAAGGTTTTTAAATATGTTTTAAAAAACTATACAGTTTTTTAATAAAGTTGCATCCAGTTGGTGTGTATAAATAGTGACTGTGAAAAGATGCACGGTGATTACAGAATAAAAATTATGTACTTCCATTTTTTTTCCTTTTCTCAGGCTTAAGGACTTGCTAGTTAAATTAGTCAGTTGCATGTAAGAACTAAAAGACAATAATATAATCACGGTATTTTGCATGACATTTTTTCCTGTCATCTACATCTAGGTCTTCTAAGTGGACTCTTCCCATTAGGTTTTTGGACTAAAATATTGGATGTATTACTCATCCTCCCAAATATGCTACATTCTCTGCCTATCATAACATACTTGATTTGATTGCTCTTAACATATTTTATGAAGACTACAAATAAAAATCTCCTCATTGTGTAATTTTCTCCACCCTCCTGTTACTTTCTCTCTTTTAGATAAAAATATCTTTCTCAGCACTCTGTATTCAAACACCTCAATCTATGCTTGTTTTGTGGGGTATGAGATCAATTTTCATACTATGTGAAAGAACAGGATAAATTAATTTTGTATTTTGTAATCCTTATGTTTGTTCTGGCAGGAGATCTAAAGATACAAAATTCTGAATTTAATTTTAGTCAGGATGTCCTAAATTTAATGTGCCCTTCATCATGCATTTAATCTTGGTTTTGATTCATTGTTGTCATACAGTTACGTGAACTTTGGCACTTTTTTTAGGAATTTATTAGCATTTACAATCTTCCCCTGACAACACCATCTCATTCCAAACGTACATTGTTTGGCCCCAGACCCAGTATATTAAGCTAGGTGCGAAAATTCATACATACGATGCTGAAAATGTCTTTGAGTTTCTGACCTCCCATGATCAAGATCTCACACTCGACGATCTTGTTGCGATTTGGAAGCAAAGCATCCTTGAATCTGAGGAGACTGAGGAACTTTTGCTGGCCCTGATGAGAGGAACATGATGGTTCCAAAGGTGACTGAGGGCTTGGACTCATTGCTGCTTGCATCAAGGTGTTTGAGGACATAGATTCAAATGAGCAGTGAGCGGCATTAACTAGACAAAGAAATATGAGGATGCTTGCTTAATATGAGGAGATCCTGAAGAAGAAGAGGTCTTTGTCTCATGAGACTTCAGTGCTTGATTTCTTGAAGTCATCTTTAGGGTCTTAGGCATCGCCACCTCTATTTTTGGGCATTGGAGGTGGTGATCCAGACGACCTGCCTACAGTGCAAGAGGAAGTGCCTCCTCCTTAAAATTGTCATTTGTTTGTGATTTCATATTTTTTGTAAAATTTTGTAAATTGAATATCTCTTTTTTCTGGGTCAAAACAAATTGTCTGGGACCACCCTCCCCATTTTAACATTGTGTTTATGGGAACATATGTCTGGACTTATGTTTTCTCGACTAATGTCGCCAGTCTGGGAACCACCTACGATGTAACTTTGGGCAATGACTGTAATAGAGTCTCTTCCTTAATGGGTTTTATATTTTCACCCATGAAATTATTAACAGCAGCTTAGGCCAGAAGTGTTTTAACTATATCATCAGGGGTCAGGAATTGCTGTAATGTCTGGTAGTTTGGGGAATGGTGGATTGGTATTTTCTGGCACCTTGTCTCCACTTGCCACAAATTTGAGTTCTTCCTCTTCTTCTTCTGTTTGTCCTAACATGCAGAAGTCAAGCAAAGATAATGGAGAAAAAGTTGATTTAAAAAATAAATTAAGTACTTATGTTGATCGTAATATCTTTGGGCATGGTTCACCATTTTCTCTGTTCACTAGTGCCACAACTCTAAAAGCCAACTCCAGCAGAGTGAGAAACGCATTGCCAAGCAAATTTTTTTAGCATTCAACAACAACAACACACACACACACACACACAAATCAATTGGGTTAAATTATGAAATTGTGAAACCAAAGACCTATCGGCCATCATGTTTGTGATGTATAGTCTGGTGCCCATGCTGTTATTAGAGAGGGCATAATTGGTGGTGATCACTGTTTTAAACTGCTGACAAAACATGGTACAGTTTGTGGAGTTATATAATAAAGGGATATTATTTTTGCTTTTAGGTGAAGAAATATTCACATGCAGTTACTGGGTAGCTAATTAAGAATTTTCATGTTAATATTTGTTGCTATTTTGGGTTTAGTAATTTTATGTGTGCATAGTTAGTGTATAGACAAGTTGTAATGGAATATATTGCTAGTGAAAAAGCAGTGATCTGTTATACCTGACTTTCAGACTTATTCTGAAAAAAACATATTTTAAGACTGACAAATGTGTGGTATTACTGAACTTCAGGAAAGTTGAAATTTGTTAAGTGACTGTACCATCTGTTGTACCAAAGTACTTGTTTTTTTTATTGCATTTTGAAGTCAGGTGTATATGTTTCCATAATGTACTTATGTCAAAATTTACACTATAATTATCCTGTTTTGAGATAAGATATCACCATGTTTGTAATACTGATTTTAGTGATAGTGATAATGAAACTGTTAACATAATTATAACATTTTTTTAACTGAAAAAGTTAAAATTTATATCATTTAAATACAAAATGTGATGAAGAGTATGTCTTCCAACAGCAGTGAATGTCCAGGTTATGGTATATTGTGATGTGATGCTGTGTAGTTTGGTAGACAGGTACCATTGTTTTGGAGAAACATGCTGTCTGCCTCTGTCCAAAAGATGGAGATAGCAGATTCCTCCAAAATGTTTTTATGTGTCTACCAAAGTACACATATCTTCTCAGAAGACCATAATCTTGAAGGAAGCCTGTTTTCTTTTCTGTAGAACAGTGCTTTGCAAAATGACTGAAAGGCAGTGATATACTATGATAGTAACTGAAATGTTTGGTTTTGTTTAAATCAGTAGGATATCCACTAAATATTTTCCTTATTAAACTTTTTATCTGCAACCTGGTATTATACACAGCTGGTGACATCAGTTTCCTAGACAGCTCACTTATGAAATGCCCTTTTATGTTGTGGTCTGGCCCAGCTTCACAGGAGGAGCATCTGACTTTCCTGCCTGTGTGTGTGCTTAACACAAAACTCCCTGTACATAATCCTTGTTTAAAAAAATATTCATTCTGTGAACCTCCATTTTCATAGAGTATCAGATTTTAATGTTTTCTTACACTCCGTTGAAAGTCTGTTGACGTAATAATTTTCTCATATAGGTCCACTGTTGGAAGTCTTCTGCCACAACTTGTGAATTGTTACCACATTATGATTGTATCTGGTGTGTTATCTGGTTGTGCTTTACATTCTTTTTGGCATCTGTTGTAGTTGTTTGTATGCAGAAGCAGATGGCTGTTTCTTTTTTTAATTCTTCTTGCAAGTTAAATTGTGGAATAAGGGTGGAAATAAAGTTAGAAAATGTCCACATGGCATATTACTTCTGGTACATTCACTCTGTTATTGTCCCTATGGTTCCTGTTATTCGTGAATGAGTGCCTTCAATGCAGTTACTACTTTCTTCTGTTTTTTTTGTGTGATGGTATGTTTGAATTGTCAGCTATTTCTGTGCCTTATTTGTCATAAATGGTGAGATATTGTATTTTTTGTACTTCTCTTGTAAATAGTGAGATAATGTGTTTCCTGTACTTATCTTGTAAAGGGAGAGATATCCTGTTCCCTGTACTTGTCTCATGAAAGGTAAGATGTTTAAAACATCATTTGTGTCTTAAGCAACAGTTTGTACCTCACAGAGAACATGCTGTGGCTCGATTGTAAAGACCAGCCACATACATGTATATGGGTTTTCATGTAAAGTGTCTGTTCTTTGGTCTGATTTTAAACAGAATTATAAGGTACTGGAATAGTAATAATTGCATGTATAAAAATTTAATGAAAATCCATATGTTGGGAGTTCGGTTCTTCCATGCAGGTGGGTGGACAGAGATGACAAGGCTAGTTGTCGCTGTCTGCTGTGTGAATGTGCCTAAACCAGTATGGGAAATGGTTAAGGATGCTTAAGAGTGAACATAAGATGAGACTGAAGTTGGGATGTCACTCATGCTGTACATGTTGTTATTGAAGTGTACTGAATGCAAGTTGTGGTTGATGTACATTACCCTTAGGATATTAGTGATCTGCTGGAATGTTTCGTGGTTCCTGTTGCTAAATCCAATGTTCAGATGTATTGTATGATGCAAAATTGTAAGAAACATTCCTCCAAGACAGTGCTGCCCAGACTGTACTCTGTGGAGCCCTGAAAGATTCTCAGAAGGTCTGCAAATACTTGTAATGATGAATTTTAATTTTAGTTAATTCTTAAATATAGAATATTATGTAATTAAGAGAATACAAAGTTGCTTTGATTCTGAATTGGCACTGCTGCAAGTAAACTCTTTTGGTTCAGAAAAATTGCAAAGAAATGATTGATATTATAGTTTGAAAATGAGGAAGGCATAATGAATTTTACAATTGTAGTTTGATTCTGCTGTTCTTAGTGTGTTCAATTAGATCTTTGTTTGATTTTAGAGTAACGTAAATGTGTCTTCCCAGATTTTATTTTTAATGTATGAATTGTCTAGGTCTGAGGACCTGTTAGGTCTTTTTGAAACCAAGAGGACTCTGCACCAAAAATAAATTTTGGGAAACTGCTCTAAGGCAGTGATTTTATTAACCCTTTGGTTTATGATCTGCTGATGTGTGATGCAAATGTGTCTCTCTTGCATAACAGAGGTATGCTTGCTTAATAGTTATAGTGTTCTGTAGTCTTTTCAGCAATTGTGGTTATGTGGGTTGTGACATTGTAGTCTTGTATGTGGATACTAATGTATCAGTGGAACATGCTGTCTTCATCTTTGGGGGGGGGGGGGGGGTGGTGGTGATGAAGCCCGGTCCAAGCCAATAGGAATTGTGGACAGGAACTACAGGAAAAATTAAGACACTTGTGGGTCTGAGTGATCACATTCCTTGTAACCTGTCTGTGTGACCTGACGATTCTCAACATGGATTCAGTCCCAAGGTGGCATGTTTCTCAAAAATGTTGGAGTCCACCAACATGACTGTACAGTGATATATCCCAGAAGACCACAATATCAATACTAAATAGATTTTTACACAGTTCTGAATAGCTGTATGTTATTAACTTATTCATAATTGTTCTTGCAGTGGGATTGTTCTAATGGTATTTGATTTAGAAGTTACGATGATGTCAGGGACTGACCTTCACTAGCGACACCACATTCGAGATTTATGGCTTTTATATATACAGGGTGGGCGAGAAGTCACCGTAAACCAACCAGTATGCAATCATAATCAATCATAATTAATTTGAATCACTTACGTACGTCTTGGTTACATGTCCAGTGGATCCGTATGTGCACCTTGATGCTGGACACACAAAGGGATGCGCCTCCATGTCCTCTGTGACATACGTCGGAGCATTTGTAGAGTAATTGTGCAATAGGCGTCTTCCACAGCTCTGCGCAAATCTTCGTTGGTGTTGTAGCGACACGCAGTCACTCTTCCATTGATAATACCCCACAACGAATTGTCTGGGGTGGTAAGGTCAGGACTACGTGGTGGCCATGGCAATGGTGCCGGAGATGTTGGT
The DNA here is from genome assembly GCA_021186555.1 of Reticulitermes speratus. NCBI lineage: Eukaryota > Metazoa > Arthropoda > Insecta > Blattodea > Rhinotermitidae > Reticulitermes > Reticulitermes speratus. The sequence goes on along the minus strand of JAJKFL010000003.1, from coordinate 27,985,031 downwards.
GAGCTACGGCCAATCCATCGGCCTGGAAAATGTTCATTCAAAACATCGCGCACAGAAAGAGCAAAGTGTGCGGGTGCCCCATCGTGCTGCAGCCACACGTCATCCACGAGTCCTCTGTCTCTGAGCTGAGGTATGAGCCACGTCGAATAAGATGCCGCATTCACTGGTCCATCGAAAAAGTAAGGTCCAATCAGATAATCTGATGTCATACCCGCCCATATCATCACATGCGGTGGATTATGTTCCAGCTCCTGCATGACATTGGGATTCTCCTTTGACCAGAACACCACATTTCTGCCGCGCGCACTGCGATAGATGGCACATTCATCACTGAAAAGAACCTTTGATCGAGATACGGCATTTGAGAATGTGTCCAGCAGAGCACGGCATGATTCATAGCGCCGATCCATGTCGGCATCCGACAGTTCATTCACGAAAGTTGGGCGATACGGCCTCACATTCAAGTCTGTCTTCATGTGGTGTGCGGCGAATCACGTATGCACTATCTTGGTCACTGTTGCCAAACTACCATTTTACATTGTAGTGCGTGCTGTGCTGTGCTGTGTAAACTTAAATTGAGTCTGAGGTGCGTATTGTCTGGGTGTGACTTCTCGCCCACCCTGTACATAAAAATGATGTTCAGAGAGTAGAGAATTATAAGTACTTGAAAAAGTGCTGAGGTTAGTTTCATATACTGCTTTATAATATCAGACAAAAATAATTTGAAGAGAATTTTACATCACATTTGTTCAATGTCAAACATCTGTCCTGTAAAACTGTATATCTTGAGCTGCAGCCCCTTTATTCTACGTGTGTGCATATGAGGTGCTTGCTCAAGTTTTCTATGTCGTTGGTGTGTTTATATAATGTAGGTTACAAATCACTGATCTTGCCTTACTCAAGAATATTATATAATGCATGAGAGAGTGGTACAGGTATACTAATCATGTAGAAGTTTTGTATATGCCACATCATGCTCACTACTGATGTGCTTTTGAGTTTGATTTACAACTGTATATTTTTATTAAGGATATTTTACATGACTGTTTCCAGTTATCTGTGTATGATAGAAGGATTAAATATAAAACGTGTTATATCACAGTGGCCAGTGTTGTTTTCCTTGGCAAACTAAACTGTTATGCTTACTCCAGTTTCCTATCAACAATTTTCTCCTTTTAGTTGATATTTGTGTGTAGTATAATTCAGAAGAGCCCTGCTCAACCTGTCATGTGGTGTGGGCAACTTCAGCAAAATTTGGTCTGCATGCAGGCAACATAAAGTGAAATACGTAGACTGAAGAATGAATAAAGTATACATATAAATGTATGTATAATTTTACCTGTGTATTTTTCTACACATCATGTGCAATAAAAATATTCTGACAATAAGAGGAAAAATTTATAAAAAATGAAATTCGCAACCTAGGCTAGGTTGTCACTGTTTTTAGCACATTTAATTTCATGTAATGTATGTTTCTATAAATAAATAGCTTGTAAGTTTTCAAAATTGTTACAGTGTTCTCTTTCTGCTTTGCCAGGGAAAGGATTAAAAGATGTTTCCTTATTTGAAATGTCTCTGCAGGCAGCATAACATTATGATGTTGCCTGTGAGCTAGGGGTTGAGCAGGTCTGATTTAGAGCATAATATTGAAGGGTTATATGTATCTGTCTCTGTTATTTTTATATTCTTCAGACTGGAACCACACCATCTAGCTAAGTTTCAGACTCCTAAGAGGAGAGATTATTAAGGTCTGAGTTCACAGGTAATGGAATTACCATTTTGTATGTCTGCACATAGAATTATTTTTGTTTATTCAGATAAAAAAAGGAACACAGTAAAAAATGCAACTTTATTAAGAGTGGTTCCTTTTTGAATTCAGTTTTTTGATGATTTAAGAACAAATGTAATGGAAAATGTAAATGTAGGTATGAGTATCAACAGTCTTAATGCAGTAGAGTGAAGCTGTATTTGTAGTATCGATTAAAGAGAGACATATCATTGCAGCTGTCACCATCACCATTATCAGATGTCCTTTGAAATTGCATGTGCAGGATAATTCAAAAAATCTTCCACTGCTTTCTCTTTTTTGATGTACATTTAATTTAGTGATTTAGTTTTTCCATTTACAGTCTGTGTTTCATTGTTTTATAGTATGGTAATTCATTTTTTGTGATGCTGTATAAATATTGATAGGCCTAAATGTTATGTTTTGTACATGGATTTGCTTTCAGTTTATTTTTGTGCAATAAAAATCATTTGATAAACTAATTGAAATTGGAAGATGCTATGGAATGGAAATGAATGTGGAAAAAACTAAGGTAATGAGAATCTCAAGGCAACCATCCCCAATGAAAATTATGATAGATCAATAACAATTGGAGAATGTGGAATATTTCAATTATTTGGGTAGCATGATAACAAATGATGCAAGATGTACACGTGAAATTAAATCCAGAATTGCCATGGCAAAAGCAGCGTTCAACAAGAAGGAAAATATTTTCACCAGCAAACTGGACTTAAATTTAAGGAAGGAACTAGTAAAGTGCTACATTTGGAGCATAGCTTTGTATGGTGCTGAAACGTGGACACTTCGGAAAGTAGATCAGAAGTATCTGGAAAATTTTGAAATGTGGTGCTGGAGAAGAATGGAGAAGATCAGTTGGACCGATCATGTGAGAAATGAAGAAGTATTACACAGAGTCAAGGAGGAGAGGAATATCCTACATACAATAAAAAGAAGAAAGGCTAACTGGATTGGTCACATCTTGCATAGAAACTGCCTTCTAAAGCATGTGATTGAAGGATAGAAATGATAGGAAAATGAGGGAGAAGATGTAAGCAGCTACTGGATGACCTTAAGGAAAAGAGAAGATACTGGAAATTGAAAGAGGAAGCACTAGATCACACCCTATGGAGAACTCGCTTTGGAAGAGGCTACGGACCTGTCGTAAGACAGAATACAGAATGAATGAAAAATCACTTCTGTATAGTAGTGTGGGAGTAGCAATGTGAGGTCTGACGGCCTAATGGCACCAACATATAAAGGTGTGGTCTTCATGGATGTAATGTTACTACGTAATTTGGTAGTTTATGCCAACATTTAAAATGCACCTGCTCCTCAGTCTTCGTAGTAATAGACCTGCATGAAGGTAGCAGGTTAGACCAGGGTTCTCCACACTATGGCCAGTGGGCTGGATGTGGCCCACCACACATTTTAATCTGGCCCGTGAAGACATGTATCATAGGTATTAAATTATATCAGGACTCTTCAAACTTAATTCTATATCAGAGCTGTCTCATCTTGGCTGTGTTGTTTTTGGTTAAATATGGGAAACATTCTGTGTGGAATGGCATATCAACAGTTGAATATTGATAAAGTAAAAATATCGGAATTAGTGAACATGTTATAATTTTAAACTTAAATTCTGTGTAACTTGCTGCAAAGTATTATGTATGCACCTGTAGAATCTTTAGGTAGTGAACCATGTAGCCATCCCAGCAATGGGCAACCTTCTTGCTTCTGGCTGCTTGCTGGTTGTACCAGTTGCCAGATGAATTTGAACTAATGAACAGAGATGAAAACATTTTTTCCTGCCTGTTGCATTCTAATTGTGAAGTTTAATATGTTGGGAATGATTAAGAAAGTTTAAAATTGTGTGTGAGACTCAAGTGCTCAAAAGACAGTGGATTTGATATTATTTTGTTACTGCATATTGTGGTGAAGTATTGTCTCTTTATTTGTAGTGAGGCTTGGAAATATTGAAAGAATATGACATTCGACAGCATTAAATATGTAAACATGCTTTGAAATATACAAAATAGTCAGGAAATAAACGTGTTGTGAAGTGGAAGCAATGAAATGTTCTTTGTTATCAAAACATAATATTTTGTAAAATAATCATCTTCATCATCATCAGCACTACAACTCATAAAGAGTCTTGACCTCCTTCAGAAGTTTCCTCCATTCTTCACGGTTCATAGCTGTTGCCCACCAACTCCTTATTCCCAGCATCCTTGCTTCCTTTCCCACATCATCTCTCCACCTGGCGTGCGGTCTTCCCACTTTTCTTGGTCCTTCTGATTGCATATACACAGGCTCCTAGGCATAGAATTTTCCTCCATTCTTGTAACATGAGCAGCCCATCGCAATCTTCCAATTGTGATTATCTCTGAGAGCCTGGGCTCTTTAAGAAGGTCATATAGTTCATTATTATATCTACACCTCCACTGATCATGGTCCTTAACAGGGCCATATATTCTTCGAAGCATTTTCTGTTCAAATACATCCACCATCTTCTCAGTCATTCGGGATAGCATCCAGCACTCTGTCCTGTACCAAACTAGTGGATGTACGAGCGTCTTATGTAGTAAGATCTTCGTAATTCTAGATACAAAATTAGATTTAATGTGCTTCTGGAGGCCGAAATAACATCTATTTGCTTTTGCAAAATCAAAAACAAAAAATGGGGCTGCAAGACAAGTCAGTCTTTGAGAAGTTGAGTTTAAGCTAGGCTATGGAGTGGCCATGTTTTTAACAGCAGCAATGATGGGTGTAGATATGGCAACACGTACAGGACCAGACTTGGTACGTACCAGTCAAAAGCTGAGATCAAAGAAGGACTATGGAGGAGATGGTGATTGTTGAGATCTGCGCTGTTCTGGGATATTACACAGCATTGAGTGGTAGTTTTGTACCAACGTTTCGGGACAACCTATCAGTCCAATCTTCAAGTAGCAAGAAGTCCAAGTTCTTTTCTTCTTGGACTTCTTGATCCTTGAAGATGGGAACAATAGAGTGCCCCAAAACATCGGTACAGAACTACCACTCAAGGCTGCGTACTATCCCAAAAGAGAGCAGATCTCATCTACATCGTGGCGGAAGCCTGAAATCACACATGGTGATTGTTGGTTTTTTGGGATAGCATTAATAGTGCTATTGGTCATGGGAGGGGTGGACATTAATTCTGGCCTTCCAGTAGAACAAGATAAAATAGACTAAATACTGCAATGTGAAAAATCAGAAGACGGAAAGTAAAATTATGCAGGAGCTTTTGGAGACCCATATCAAGAGATTAGTGATATGAATAAGAAAACCCCATACTTCAAAGGGAAGCTTGAGCAAATAAGCAAAGCAAGTCCCATAGCTAGGATTTATGGTGTCCGGGGAGAGTAATCACAATGGCTGCCACCAACAGAAAGTATGAACTTAAAATCACATTTATTGAATTTCATTTTATTCGGCTCAGGAATTTAAAATCTGTTGAGAGCAGAAAATATTTTTTATTTATTTATTTATTTAAGACATTCATTTCTCCACACACATTGCTGCACGCGGTGACCGCACGACTCATAAAAAGCTTTTTTCCCAATCCTCCAGTGCCAGTATATGTATCCTCATTTATCTTTTGTCTGATGTAGTTTTGTCTACACAAACGTTGGGGGAGTTCTCTTGTTTCCAAAAACCCTGTGCCTTGAAAGTACCATCTAATTGGCTTCCAGAAACATTCTTTTTCTGGATTTCGTCCGTTGTCTTATGTTTATCACCAAGGTTCCGCAAAAAAATACTGCAATAAATAGATGAATGTTTTGAAATAGCGCGAAAAATTCCAAATGTCCTTCAATATGTGACTGAAATTTTTGTCCGGCAGTTGGGTATATTGGAGTAATGTCCATGTGTTGCCAAGTGGTTGTGTTTTATGTGAGTTTGTATTTGAGGGTATATGTAGTATTTAGTCTGTTTCCGTAGGAACAGGGTTCCTCGGGATATGGAAAGTTGTATTAGGGGTTCTCCATGGAAAAAAGGTTGGGAAACACTTGCCTAATGTACAACTGAAGCAGAACGTTTCGGAAGCCAGCCCTGCATCCATCCTCAAGTGACAGGGATCGGGAAATACACCCACTCAGATGGACTGGAGAGAGAGTTGCACTCACTAGATACCTTCTGAAACGTGCTTGAATTGTACATTAGATAATGGACGAAGTCCAAAAGAGTGTTTCTGAATGTCATACACCATTGCCAAAACTTGACAGAATTGAACCTCTGTAATTGAACATGCAAAATTTGGAAGTGTATTTCTGCTTGTAACTCGTGTGAAGTATGTGCCAACAGGGTACCAGTATGATGGCCATTGGCTATATGGAAATTTTAAAATGCAGGCAACACTAGCTGGGTTCAGTGCAGGATCACTGCATTTGATATGGTCACACAATGTTGATAATGGGTGTTGAAGTCTTCAGGTATGACGGAATGTAATGGTATAGCAGGCAATGAAAACACAGATTTTAGGTTATTATCTTCTGGGTTGTTACACCATCCAGTCTTGCAGGTTGTTACCATTGTGTCTGACGAACATGGTATTTCCATCTTCAGGGTCAGAGTGGTGTGCTGTCTCTGCATAGATGTTAATGATACATGATTTGAGGTTTTCATGGTGGTGAATGAGTGTTCAGACTCTGGTCTTCCTGTTTGTGACACCATGTAGTCTTCTAGAGGGATACCATTTTGGAGGAATAACCTGCCTCTGTCTTCAAATCTTTCATTGTTATCCATCATGGGGAAACAACTCTGCACTTCTGCCCTGAAGATGCAGGCAGTATGATCCCCAGAACACTGGTAAGCATGTTATGTGACATTGTCTTAATATTCACTGTCATAAACCTCATATCTCTTACACATATAGCTGTTATATACTACTTTAGAAGCTTGCTATAATATTTTGTAAATATTTTTGCTATTTTTCTCCAGTTTCATTAGATATTTAGTCTTTATTTTGTGTTGTAACAACTTATTAACCTGTGTTTTTTGACAAAAAGTAACTATCAATAAAACACAATGCAAACTCATACTCACTAACTTTTCACACAGAACTGCTTATTCACTTATTTCAATAATTCAAGACCTACCGAGCCATCAGTGTTGCAGTTGCTAAAAATATCAGTCCAATTTTTATAAGTTTTCATGTTTTTAGGATTTTATTTTCACACATTTTGAACTTTTTGTATCACATTTTATATAAGAATGGGCAGAACAAAAATTAATCAAAATTAATCAACATGTCAAAATTTAGATGATGCATTATTTTTAGAACTTATCCCATAAGTCATGGCACATGCTCAGGAACAATATTCTGTTCTTTTGGGCACAGTTGCGCAGTAGGATGAGTCCACTTCATCAAACGCGCAAAGGAAGTGAAAGCAGTTAATTTCGCTTGTTTCACACATGCATAGATGCCATGGCTTGTGAATTATATAATAAGAGTCTTGTCTGTGATGATTTTTAACTGGTAATGAAGAGGATATTTGTGGAAAAGTTGAATTGTTGATGATTCTAAGTGAGAGGGTTCAACTTACAGGAATGTAAGTTTTCATGGCAGGGATTATTCAGATGGTGGTCTACTGGTTTGTCACACACCCATTGTTTTGCAGATGGATACCAATGTTTTGTAGCAACACCCTCTCTGCCTGGGCTGTCATAGTTAGGGGTTCTCCCCTTCGCACTTCCCACCCAATGTGTTCCTGTTGCGGGCTGATTTTCACTCTGCATGTTCCTCCAAGATGATCTAGTCTACTTTCTTTCCACCTCCCACTTACTAACCTTAAACAGGGTAATACTTTCTGACTTTTTCATGTCACTCCTACATAGACACTGGGGCCCTGAAAAGGGGTCATTTTATTTCTTGGTTGTGTATTTCCATTGTTCTGCTTGGCCACTAGCATGTGTATATACTGTAATCATTTCTTATCCTTACTGTACTCACTTAAACCCTGAAGATGGAGACAGTGTGTTCCTCCACAGTGTTGGTATCCATGTACATTACCACATGGTATCATGAACCATAAGACCAAGCATGAATAAACGAACCAATGATGATAAACACTTCATAGGTTTAAATGTATTCCAACACCTTTTGTTTCTAGATTCAACATAACATTGGTCATGTGCATGCATTCAGTTTCACATTCACTCTTAGGCCTGCTATGTCTACAACATGTCACTGAGCTTCCACAGTAGTATGTTTTCTATTTTTTTCTTTAATGTAAATATTATTCCTTTATATACTAACATTTATCTACACCAAGTCACATACTTGTTTTTTGAAGCTTGACTCTTAAATTTGCAATTACAATTTTATTCACATTTCTTCAATAATAAGCCTTCAAAAGCAAGACATCCAGTTTTAGATCTGTAAAAACAAAAGAATTATAAACCTGAGGATCACAGTGTTAGCAGAATAACAGTGATTTCAATAACCCATAAAGTACATGGTGTATATTCACGTGTTCCAACTTCTCAATGTGCATTATTTACAGAACACAAATTCAGCAGCTAGTAATTATAACAATACCATGTTTTCTACATGTTCTTGTCTCATTTACACCAAAATATTAACCCAAAGTTATTGTCTTAGAGAGTAACTGTAAAACATGGGAACACACCTAATATTTAATCACCATTCTAGTGAAATTAGTTTTTTTAAACATAAAACAGCCCATCAGCAATATTTGACTAATTTTAATATTACACATTAACCATCATATGAGTCCTACAAATTGTCTTCTCTGCAAACACTGGCTACTAGCTACACCTTCAGTGTTCCATGTATAACACCCAATAGCACTGGGGACAAAATGTGTGGTCCATTTATTAAATTAAAAGAAAATGTTTGATCATTACAGTTACATTCCTGTGGGACTTGACAGTGTGTAGTTTGATAGATGGGTATTGTCATTCTGGAGAAAGTTGCTACCTGTATGTTTAGGGCAGAAGATGGGGGCAGCAATTTCCAATGAAACACTGTCTATTTATCATACTAGATGATGTCATATCCCAGAAAATCATGGCAAGTTATATATGAGTGCCTGGTGGAATGATACAGGGAGGACCAATTTGTCCGTTCAGAACCAGGCTGTGGAAGAGGAGATGGTAATTGAGCAGGCCAATAAGAAACATAAGCCCTGAAAAGAGCAACAAAACTTGCAACTTGGCTTACTTCTGCCCTGAAGATGGAGGGAGTACATTCCTCTGAAACATTTGTAACTGCCTGCCTGACTACTCTGTGTCATAACGCAGAAAATCACAATATGAATTTTTATTGCTGTGAAAACCTCAAATTATCTATATTAAGATATGTTTGTAAACACTTCATTAAATACAGATGTACTGAAATTTTGAGAATCTTTCATTCTACCAGGTCAGAAATACAGTTAGAGTGTTATACATGTTTCATGCTGAAGTGAAGGAATAGACAAGTTAAACTAAATATTTTTGATTTTGCAACTTAAGATTATGGACACAAGAATACATAATATTTATTTGCTATGACATAACCTTATATATAGGACATGGTCTAGCAGATTATCAACAAGTTCAGTGGGACACACAATAAAATTTCATGTCCCTGTTTTGTGATAACTTTATGTACAGAATTTGGTTTCAGTAGGCCCTTTAGTATTGCTTATTATTTGGACAGTGACTTGAAAATACATAGGAACCATCTGGTTATTCTCTATCTTGAATTCTTTTTTTCAATCTGTCTGCATATACTTCTCATATTAGACTTTCAAATCAAGCAATTCAACCTAAACCATATCTGTGTATACAATTACTCTGTGATTGAAGTGTGATTGGGTGCTGTTTTCTTGTTCTGTGGCAGTATACATTGGTACTATTCATCAGCACCTTTCTGATTGTTCAAAGCACAGTAGTTTCTACTATATGTACCACCTGCTTGAACATCAACAACTGTGCTTTCCCCACAGAGGGTATTTATTTGTTTCTTATGATGCTCACAATGAATAGTGATCATTTCCCCAAACTGCATTATAGTGGTGATGCAGTGTGTTTACTGTGAGTTAGGGTCTGAATTTTCGAACATAATTTAGATGGAACAAAACAAAATAGATGAACATAAACAAAATTGGATAAACCATTTGGATAGGATGACTGATAAACCAGTACTAAAATGGGTTTTGCATAAACCAAAAGGACAGTGAGATTGAGGAAGAACATGGACAAGATGACATGAGTGTGTGAAGTCAGGACAGCCTTCCTTGCCTCTGCTGTGAAGCAAAGAAAGTGAAGATTTAGATGAATTTTCTAATTTAAAGGGTTAAATGCAAAAATAAAAGCACTGTCACAAAATGTTTACACACTGACTGCCTTTTTATTTCATTAGTTTAAATTGTATTAAGAAACTCAAATATTACCCCTCTCCTTTTTCACTTCCATTCCTTTCAGTACCATTATTATGAGTAAGAAATGGACTGTCTGAAACCGTCCTGCTTATGTTATGTCATAATACTATTTGAGGCTGATGTATATTGATATACTATTTGGAACAATGCACAAACGGTCTTAATGCTTAAATGTTGGGGTTCTTGGTTGTGACAGTGTGTAGTCTCCTGGGTGGGTACCAATAATACCCTGCTTCCTTCATCTTCAGTGTGAAAGTTTACCCTGCAGGTGAAGGTACAATGTCACAACCTGAAAGACACAACCTAAACCTGCACTACCATGAAAATCTAAACTGTAACATTACACTACCACTTGACTTATGTCTTCAAGTGTATTGAATCCGTAATAAATATTACAGCCAAAGCAATGGATTTTCTTCTTATGTGACGTGTTGAAAGTTGATACAATTATAAAACAAAACATTAAGGAGTTGCAGCATTTAAGTTTAGGTGAAGGATTACAGTAATTTTTTTTGCAACATAGTATTACAAAATCACATAATTTCAGTTGATATTAAAGGTACTGTAATATTTACAGAATAAAACATCAGACCATGACATAAATTAATTTGAGGTGAATCAAAAATAAATATCACTGAGTTTCATTTCAATGTGTATGTAAGAAATTTATACTTTTGAAATTTTTTGTCAGTTAACTAGTTGTTATACATAATAATGAATAATTATGACTTATATGTAAAGTAACAAATACTGAGCACTTTTATCACTGAGTGTGGTGTTAATGAATGTGGTTCTTACAAATGAAAACAGGTAAATACAAATTAGTTGCATTCCTTAATATTGCATTGTGGTAGAATATAAAAAATATAGAATGAACTGGGTGATTAAAAGGTGGTTTTTCTAAGTACTTACTACAGTAGTACAAGTATTACCAAAGCATACTCAAGACATTTTCTGAAACCCCTTTACAAATATGACGTATCATCTGGATCTCAGTAAGCAATTTTTCTTTTACTAATTGCTTGTGGTTAATGAAAAAAATTGTATACCAAAAAAACTGCTGGCAATTGATGTGTATTCAGTACTAATAATTTTTAGCACAAATCACTGACATTGTGAAAAGTAGGTATGTCTGGAATAGAATCTCATAATAATAATTATTTCCTGCTTTAGGCGAAGTACTGACACACAGAGGTGTTTTCTGGGCACCACGAGTCCTGGAATTAAGACAGTAATCTTCTGCAATGTAACACCATGTAGTTTGGTAAAAGATGTAGGCAGCAGGTTCTCACACCAAGGGAGGAAGATGTTTGAGCCCAGGAGTGACGAGGTAACAAGGGAGTGGAGAAGACTACATAACGAGGAACTTTATGATCTGTGCTTCTCACCAAATATTATTTGGGTGATCAAATCAAGAAGGATGTAAAGGGGGGTGGGGGGTATGTAGCACTTATGGGGGAAAGGAGAGGTACATACTGGGTTTTGGTGGGGAAACCTGAAGGAAAGAGACTACTTGGAAGAACTAGGCGCAGATTGGAGGATAATATTAAAATGGATCTTCAAGAAGTGGGATGGGGGACATGGACTGGATTGATGTGGCTCAGGATAAGTACAGGTGGCAGGGTCTTGTGAATGTGGTCCCATAAATGCGGGGAATTTCTTGAGTAGTTGTGGACCTGTTGGCTTCTCAAGAAGGATTCGGCTCCATAGAGTTAGTTGGTTGGTTGGTTATTTGGTTGTTTGGTTGGTTGGGTGGTTGGTTGGTTAGAAACTTTAAGAAATAATAAAAAAACCCGGACATTTCTACAAATTTAAAAGCCCGCCCAGACAGAATTTTTTGTGTCAGAATGTATGGTACCCGTATCTCAGAAGACTGTAGTGTTAAGAATACAGTAAGTGTATTAAGAATTATTCACAGTGATATGTTTCTCTAAAACAAAGAGTTAGATCTTTAAAATGATTTTAGGTTTTTAAGGTTTTAGGTTCATATTAGGATTAATCTCCCGGAATGTGACGTTATGTAGTCTGGTTGACAGGTACAAACATATGAGAGGAATCTGCTGTATCCACGTTCAGGAGATGGAAGCAGAGGTTCCTCTGAAACAATATCTATCCATGAGTCAGCATAGTGTTACATCCAGGAAATACGCATTAATCTGAGCCTTTGTTAAGAGAGTAAAATATAGTTTGAAGATTGTATTAAAATTTGAATAGTTGATGAAATTAAAAATAGTACATTTAAGGGTATAAAAATACCATATTCTTCCTAATTTCTTCCAAAATAACTCCTTCTTGTAGGAACAAGTAACACTGAAATGAATGATCAGTGTTAACTTTTTCAAAATATTTGATAAATTGAGCTTACCATTACTGCATTAAAGGCTAATTTTGCAATAAAATATTCTCTTCTCCTACATGAACTCAATTGCTGCATGTATCACATATCAGGCCCAGTGCCAGCATTTTGCACCATGCACCAGTGATGATGGAATATATTTCAGATACCTGTGTTTATGGAGACAGAGTTTAAAAAGTATTATGCCAGTCTTAAAGTATGTTAGGCAAACTGACAAAATCTGGTACAGAAGTCAGGTCACGTGCAACTGCAGTCACGTGACCTTGCAGTATTAGAATTATATTTTCTGTCCCCTTTTTTATGGTGATGCACACACAGAAACCAAGTTCCAGGACCTTTAGTTGAGTGATGAGTCTGTGTCCCTGGCCTGTTGCGTACAAAACTAATAAACACAGTGGCTTTTGAGCTATACAGTGTATACAGTTGATTCAAAACAAAATATTAAAGCTTTTGTTGTGGGAGAATAGAAAATATTCTTTTTATATCCCTCCAATTTAAGTTGTCTAGCAGCATAATGCAAACCATACTGGAGAGATGAGGTTTTCATAATGCAAAATTTAGTCATTTCTTGGGTAATGTTAGTACAAAATGCCTTGTGAGCATTTTTTAAGATGTGATTTTTGTAAAGAAATTGCATAAATGTAAGTGATGCAGTGTCAGTAAGTCTGGCATCACGAAAGTGTGAATTCTATGGAAACGAGCTGCTAATGTGCCTCACGTAAATACTAGAGCTACAATGCTGGAGATGGGCTGCTAGTTCACCTTGTACTGTTGCAAGTTTTGCTGTGAACGGTGGCATAGGTGGGAGTTTTGGTGCACAGAGCAAGTAATTATAATGCTTGCCCCCAGCAGAAAGTATGAACTTTAAAAAAATTGCAATTATTAAATTTCCTCTTATTTTGCTCAATAGTTAAAAATTTGTTGAGTGCCAGTAAAAATCTTTTCATTTGAAATGTTCATTTTGACGCCCATTGTGCTGCCCCTTGGACTCTGCCAGCTGGGGTGGTTGCACCACTCACATCCCCCACCCCTCCCAGCTACACCCCAGGATGTGAAAGGGTTGAGATTGTGATCTGAGTTATGACACCCAGCAATTTAATTCAACTTTGGTACGTATCCATCAAATACATAGTGTCATGTCCCAGAACTGTAATCTTTACAAATGTTTATTGTATCTGAAGTTGTGATTCAGTTTTGTATGACATGTATACAGAGGATCGAACTTATTGTGCTTTGTAATTTCTGCTTCTAGGGAGAAACCAATTCTTCTACAAAGTATATTTGTTAGTATTATGCATAATCACATATTTATTCACAATGACCATGGGTTTACCTAAAGTTTTCTGTTGAATGGAAATTGGAAGTGAATGCTACTAAAGCATAGCTTCCATTTCCAAGTTGTATGCTGTGTTCAACATATTCTTTGGACAGAAATGTGGAATACTTGACAAATATTCAGAAAAGATATTTATCTTTGGCTTCACAAACCTCTGTTAGGTAGTGTTACTTATGAGTTACTGCCATGTTACTTTGGCTGTTACAAAAGTTAATAAAGTTGTATGAGACCAGAGGTTCTCACAGTAGTGAATACATATTAAGATCAGAGTCTTCTGGGACATGATATTCTGTAGTTTGGCAGACAGGTGCCAAAGTTCTGCAGAAACCTACTTCTGAAATTACACAATGTCAATTTCGAGGACACCATAGATTTTTTATAATTACCTTATATCCTACTCAGTAAAGGACCTAAGTGTTGACAATTTGCCTGGTGAAAATTAAATGCCATGACATAAATTTTGAAATTCAGGAGTCTCCTATAATTTCAATGCAATTTTTAAACAGACAACAGACGTTTGTGTTTTAGTTGCATTTACTTTTCTGACCAGTTCAATTTTTGTTGGTAGAGTTTCCACCTTGTGTGATCCAAAATATTCAAGCATGATACATACACCCTCACACATTCACACACCGAATTTTGTTCTTCAAAAAGGACTTACAATCTTAATGCATCATCTTCCTGTTTTTCCAAATCTAATCACAATGTCCTTAGAAGAGCCATTATTATTAAGACTGTGGTTTTCTTGGATGCGACATTGTGTAATTTGGTACAAACCTAGCAGTGTTTGGCGCAACTTGCTGCCTTCATCTTTTGTAATACAAGCATCTCTTGTAGAGGAAGCACTGTTTCAAACAAACATTACTGCCTTTTTACCAAACTACATGACATCATTTCCCAAAAGACTAATCTCAGTTTTCACTCATATAAATGTCTCAAATCTCACAGCCAGTATTATGTATGGCATACTTCCATATTGACCTTTATTGACTCTGCATTATGCCACTGTAACAACTTGCAGTTCAGCTGACAGACCATTGCATTTTTCGACTACTAATACAGTATTGCTTTCTCCAGGTAAATATCCAGCTTCTAACACTGTAGTGTCAGGGAGGGGTTAAGATTTCCAGTTCCCAATAACAAAGCTTAAATATGTGTGCAGCTGTACTCGATCATAATTCTGTCTGCTACTTGCAGCAGTTTCATATTTGGTCAGCAGTCATGGTTGTGTAAAGGCTTTGTCCCTTATATTGATGTACAATATTGCGTTCCATATAGTGACTAAGCTACAGAGTGGACAGTCTTGGCAAGGGATACTTCACCAAAGCATCCAAACTGGCTAGGGTCCCACCCAGCCTTGTATCCAATAGGTACCAGAGGCTGTTCTCTTGGAGGTAAAACAACTAGGGTTTGAAGGTGGTAACTGTGTATCTACTGCCAAGGTTAAGAGTGAAAGGAGTTATACCTATGCTCCCCCATATGCCTTAATGGTGTGGTGCTGAATTAAGCACAGGGACAACTTTTACTTTTATGTTTTAATTTATTTGTGCCCCCAAACTGTAGGAATCATAAGAATATAGGAAATATTCTTTGAAATTGTGGCAAAATTAGGGTTTGGGTATAACAGTAACATTAAAATTAGTGTTGTGGTATGACAGTACCATCAAAGTTACATTCCAAAGCATCATGTTGTTTGCTAGACTAAAGCCTACTGTTTGTAATAAAATAAAGAAAAAGACTGAAACATATCTCTTAACTCTCTGATTTGTGTATTATTGTAAGCACAGTAGAGGAATTAAGTTGCATTATTCACTGTTATTTATTTGCTTTGAAATTAGTATGACACAAAGTGCTCCAGTATCTTATGTGTTGTGTTGTTTAACCTGCAGTGTGTTTTTTTGTGAAGGGAAACCATTTCTACACCAAAAGAATTTAGTTATCAAAGAAGTTTGATATGTGATATAGGCAAGGAAGGGCTGTAAGTGGTGCTGTGGTTGTAAGGGAAGCAGTAGAAATTGGTGTCCCTTGTAAGGGGTGTTTGTCAGTGGGGATAAAATAGCTGAAGGTCTTATGAGTAACACATTCCTCCAAAATGTTAGTAACAGTCTATGAAACTATGATATGTGGGGTGGTGGGAGTTATTTAACAATGCTGCCAATATCAGAGATGAATGAGAGGCTGATTTACGAATTGGAAAGAATTTGGCAGGAAACAGTCATATTCTAATTCAAGGCACTATCCAGGCCCCTGGCTGGAGGGACTGAGAATAATGGTAGAAAGCCATGGCCAGGATATCTCAGCTGAGATTTGAACCTCCCAAATAAAAGTGTTCAGTATCACCATTATGCTAATCTGTGATATCCCAGTAAACCACAATCTAAATACAACAAAATTCCTTTAATCTGACTCACATGGGACTGAGCAGGTGCAGAATTATCGAATATTCCAGATTATCATATGGTACCTATTGTGTCCTAAGGTCTTGCAGGTAATTTTTTGTTATTGCTCCTATACTTGGGCTGTACAACTAATCAAAGGAATAATCCATTTTGATATCTCCTTCGTCTGCTGGTTCAGGATAATCAAGGTCCTCTTCTGTGTTTTCTGGAGCCTTCATAGCTAAAGAATTTGATAGGTTAAGAGACATAGGGTCAGGAGATACCACAATGGTTGATGTATAAACGCTCTTGGAGGCCTTTTTGGACATGTCCCTTAGATCTGCCTGTTTTATTGATGAAGCTTTTTTCTGCAAAAAAACAAAACTTCCGGTCTTGGGACTACTCAAGTGCCGGATTATCAGGATTTCCAAATTATTGGAGGTCTTATTAAATGAATTTTGTTCTATCATAATCTTGTACAAATTTTTTTTTTTCTGTCATTTTGTCACGTAACAGTTTAGGAGGTAAGTAGATCGTCTTGTGTGTGTATCTGTGTGTGCATTATGGGTCTTCCAAAGAAGCTGACGATAAAGAGATGGCTTCTTTTGACAAGACACCCTTTTTATTTCAATTAATCACTAGTACCAATTACCTTAATTCTCTTGTAGGCTATTTAATAGTTTCTAATCATTATTATAAATTAAACTAAATGCACTGTGATCACGGCTGTATGAATGTTTCCATATAAGTATTCTGACATGTTATATTCACCATATTTCAACCTCCTTTTACAATGTGAACATGCTGGATTATTTATTGTAATAACATTAAATTCACAACTCTGCAGACTTATTGACTTCTGTTTATCACAGTGCAACCACCTTTTACTTTAATGCTGTACAGTGTTTTACGTATGAAGTTGTTGCAGTGTGTAAACTGTTGTCTTGTATTTTGCAGTTTGCATGTGTACTCTGAGTTATGTTCAAATTCCGTATTAAAAACATTTTCTGTAATGAAAGCTGTCTATGAATAATGTGACTGAACTATTGAAGAAAACACTAATTTTCTTTGGCTCACAATTATTTCAACGACAGAAATTTGCATAAAAATTTATGCCATTTAAACAATAACACTTTCTAAACTGTGCATTTAATCAACATATCTATGGTTTTGTGTGATTAGTAATGAATGCTGTGTCCGATTTTGTACAGTTTAACAGTACATTAATATAGTAAATACTAAGAATATTATGTTTGCTGACCAGTAACTTTCTTGTGACATTTAGACAGACAGATTAGTTTCATGGAAGAATTTCTCATACATGCATTTATGCATCAATTCTTAAATCATATTAGAAAGTTTTCACTCAGAACTGTTGATGTTTAATAAGAAGTGGTACCTTATTTGAGCATGCAGATGCAAAGTTAAAAGTTACAGATATTTGACTCACATCTGTACTACTATTGATTAATTTAAATATATTTGAGGTTCTCGTGGCAGTGAATGTACCGTCTTCTGGGATGTAAGGCCATGCAGTCTGGTAGACAGGTATCAACTATTCAGAGGAACCTTCTGAGGCAGCAGGTTTTGCTGTAATGTCAGTACCTGTCTACCAACATGCATGATGTGACATTGCAGAAGGTTGTAATCTTAATTCAAATATACTTTGGGATTTCATGCCAGTAACATATTATATTTCCTAACCCTTATTAAAAATGTACTTTATTTTGCAGATATTGTGCTTTTGATGCTGAACAGTGGTGATGACAAATATCACTGTCTTTTGTGATGTGATTCCATGTAGAACTGTAGATGAATACTGACATTTCAGGAAAACCTGCAGCTGCCATTGTCACCCTGCTGAGAGAGGCATCAGGTTCCTCTAGAATGTTGGTACACTTTTACCAGACTGCACAGCTTCTTGTCCCAGAAGACAGCAATCTTCAGTTTTATCTCATTACATCATTGTAAATATAAATTTATTATGCAAATTGTTTCTCCCATTAATGAATTTTCTGTCAAATTGTTTGATTCTTCAGTTATTATTTTTATACTCATACATCTTTGCACAAGGTACATAGATCATATCTTCAAGTTATGTTTGATTGCTTTACCATAAGTTTTATTTCACTTATCAGTTTGTGTGATTGCTCGTGTTGTGTTCCATTTTTATGTACCCACAATATTTATTTCATCTCCAGTATTGTTATAATTGTTACAATTATTTATAAAAGCAACAAAATATTTTAGGATCAGATCTGATGTTGATTTAATCACATCTCAAATGATTTAAATAACTCCAAGTCTGTAGCATTAATTTTATACAGGCCATCTAACAGTACATTTGTGATCAAGACTGTGGTCATCTGGGATGTGATGCTGTATAGTCTGGTAGATGGTTACCAACATTTTCAGCATTGAAGATGGAAGTAGTATGCCCCTCAGAAACCTTGGTAACCTTCTACTAGACTACATGGTGTCTTAACCCCCATCCTTAATATAACAGTTGACGGAACTTATAGTTTTCACTTTGGGAAACATTCATGAGTTTAATTGTGGTACTATTTTGAAAGTGTAAAATTGATTTTTGGCAACATGTGTACAATAACATTTTTCTAATAGGTATTCTAAATTTATGCTGTGTGAGATTTGAAATTCTCTTGGCAGTGGAAATGTAGATTGTTGTTTCCTGGAATGTGTTGCCATGCTACCCTGAAAATAGAGGCAAGAAGTTCCTCTGAAACGTTTGTTACTATCTTCATACTGTGCTGCATAACATCCCAGAAGAGTGTAATTTTAACTGACCTGCTACTTTACAATGTACACAGTTTCGTGTTTGCTAAAGCATATTTATGTTGGGAGTTAATGTCATGAAGGATTTTTTTTTTTGCTGTGTCTTTTTTGTAAGGTACCTTGTTCCTTAAACATCATCATTCTGCAATTCTGCAAAGATAGTACTGCACAAGACTTACAAACTAAATGACAGTGTATCTTCATATTGCACATACATGGCAATTACATATACACAGAGCACAATTATTTTCTACACATATATTCATGACATGACTTGATCTCTGTTTAGCTTGTACGCGGTGACAAAGAAAAAGGAAACCTTTGAAATTTAGGTATGCCTATAAGCTGATGGAGAAATTTAAAAAATACAGATATAACCGTATTGTTACACATGGGATAAGTAATCTCATTAAATTAAAGTTATAATACACTTTGATCATGACTTAACATGCTTTAAATCTCTCCACTATTCTGTATTCTGCACAATAGTTTGTTCTCATACTAGAAAAATATCCATTCTTGAGCTCGTACCATTGACTATGCATAATTATTATCTCATTTAATAACAACATTTGGGGCTGGAAATGGGAGTAGATGTGGGTAGACACCATCTACCTACAGAGCTTTCTTTTAAGAAGGTCTTCCCAGTGTGTAAATCTGTTTCAAACAACCAGATGTGTAGACCTGAGTGACGGCACACTTTTTGAAAGCTAGCATTGTAATGATTTGCTTTGTAATCTGCATTCATCATACCTTGGGGTTTTCTGTGGATGCTTGAGCATGTACCTAGTTCTGAAAAGCCATTTCCACCCCTGACAACAATGTGAAATGGTCAACAATTTCACTGTGAACAGCACAGGACATCATTTACTTGTAAGTAATTATATAAACAATTCAGCTATTTGTGGGTAAAAGTATAAGTGATGCTGGTAGTCTTGATGTTAAAATAAATTTCTCTCAGGATAAGAGAGTTATAAGGTAAATTAAATTCCTGTGCTGCTTATTAGGATATTAAATTTAAACCTTCAGCAGCATTTTAATGTTGCTTTCCCTGCAAATATTTATTGGATGTTAAATTGAAAGACTTTCTCACATTAGTTTAATACTGATGAATTTGTTTATGTGTTTGAATACTACACTAAAACCTAGCTACAGAAATGTAAACTTCATGGACATGTTAGTTATATTTACTATTCTTTTGACTTTAACTGAATTAATCAACAGGGTAATTCAAAAGGTGTCTGCCTAACTTCATTGGTGCTTTAATTAAGTGATTTTGAGTATGCCCTAATAACATGCTTTCAGTTTTGAAATTGTAAGGCGTCATGACAGTTTGAAAGTACCATGGTGTATCAGAAATAAGGGTTTTTAATAAACCGTTTGACAATAGCTTCAACATTAATCTAAAATAAGTGTTATTTCATAATTAAGAATGTTACAAGTATGTTCAAGTGTCTGCTTGTGATGTGAATGCACTTTGCACAACATTGTATTAAAGTGGTCGGCAGTGTTATGCTCAAAAGTGGTTTCTAGTCAGAGGCAGACTCATGGAACAATTTTAGTGTAACATATTTTTTTCTTATGAAGTAATATATATTTTAGATTAATATTGAAATTATTGCAATTTTTTATTAAAGGGTCCTTATTTCTGATACATCTTTACCTTACATTTACATTGCTGTGACTCCTTCAACTTTCCAAATTGGGTGCATGTTAATAGTCTTCTTTATCCAGTCTTGCCTGATTGCTGTGCCCACAAAGTTTGGCAGATCCTTCATAAATCACTCTATACACTGAAGTTCTCTTACAGACAGGCATTGACCATTGGTTGACCAGACACTTAATAAATTTGATTGAGATTTATGATGTTCTAATTATTATATGTTTGAATAAAAATATTATCTTTGCAGTGTAATGTTTCAGATTTCCAGGAACTTTACAGATTTTCCTTGCTGACCTGCAGCATATTTATTTTTCCAGGTAATTAACTGGAAGTCCATGTACACCTTCTTGCTTGGCACCAAAGACTGTGAGCAGTACTTTAGGTATCAGTCTCACAGAGATCACACAGTTGTAAGTATTGTTAGGCAGAATGTAGGTTCCATACAGCATTCACAGTTTAACATGTTCCATATATGTACACTTTTTCATAACTTTAAGTGATCATGAATAGGTTTTTGGAGTGCCAAATACTTTAAAAGGGTGTCCACACATTAGATTTCATGAGGGAAAAGAGTGGGCTTATCTAATGGATAAGAAATTTAAGTAATTGAAGGCTTCCACCGTGGTCATAATGTTGCTTAAAATTTTCTTGGTTGTTACCCAGAAGATTTCAAGCAAGAAATTTAAGGTTTTTCCATGGTTGTGATGCCATATAGTTCTGCATGATTTGAAGGTTTTGTATATGAGACTGAAGGTTCTTACAGTGGTGAATATCAAGTTTACAGTCTTCTTGGATGTGATATTATGTAGCTTAGCAGATGGGTGTCAGAGTTTTGGAGGAACCTTGTGCCTCCCTTCTCAAGTATCCTGAAGACTGAGGCAGCATATTCGTGCAAAATTTATTTACCCATACCACTATACAGTTTTTCAACCTGGAAACTGTAATATGTTCATGAAACATGTTAAAACTGCTTTGCCAAAACATGGCAGTGTTTTTATCACTGTTACAAGGACTGTAAATATTTATAATAGACAAACATCATTCTGGGAAGCAAGATAGTATCATATTAGTGTCATGTATAATGAGTGAATATTTACATGAGATTAAGCTCAATGTTAAATAGAGTTGTTTTGTAAAAAATATGATGTATTGTGATACAATTTTAACATAAAATTAATATTCTGGTTTTGCCTCTGAACCTTTATCATCAGGGTCTATAAAATAATGTCAATATTACTGGTATCACTGAGCAAATTGGTTGGCAAGCATGTGTGATTATCTACACTGACATTGACATTGGAGTGGGGGCAGAGAGGCTCACTGACCAAGACCCCTGATCCAAATTATCAGGAAGCATTAATACAGCACACATTCTAGGTATTAAACCTTTCCGTACTACAGATATACATATATAGTATACATTACAGGTAAGGTTAGATTACAGACATGTATACATCCCATGACATTTCTTTATTATAAAGTATCCAAAAAAAACTCAGTATGGAAAGGGTTAATCTTCTGCTTACTGGTTTCCCCTTCCCATCACTCAGCTAATGTGTAATAATGTGAATCAGTCTTTAATTTTCAACAATAACAACATATTTGTAGAAGAACCATTTTGCTGTTTCTAATACATTTTTCGTGTATGAATATTTCATATTTCAGTCTGTGCTAACAGTAGTACTGTTTCTGCGAACCACAGAACATCACGTTCAATCTCATTTTCATTTTGCATGTATTGCATGAGTTTTATTGATTGTTTCATGAATGTTGTTGTGGTAGCTTTGCTTTCACATTGATACCTTCTCAGTCTAGTTGGTATGTCAAAGCTGAACACAAAACATATCATTCTGAGAGGAATTAACAGTGCTTGGCCTAATTGACTATTCTTATATGATGGTGTATTGAAGGATTTATTGTTCATCTCTGTCTATTATTCCTCATACCTATTTGCCCCACAGGTTTAGCAGAATTAGTGGTGCACTATTGCATACCCTTCTCTGCTGCTCCTTTGTTTTCAATATACATTTTGTTTTTACCTCAGTCACTGAATCTTGCTTTATAGTATTGCCATTGAACATTGTAGTTTTATAACTGTAAGAATGACAAAATCTTCGTCATGGCAATCTGCTGCATAAATTTGAAGTCAAAGCCCAGTGTTTCAGAGCCTTCACTGTCTCAATGATGAGGGAACTCAGTTTGACTCTGAATTGACATGGCTGCTAGCCCAAGACGTTTTATCACTTTTATTCACTGTGAAAGCTTAAAGTCTTGTATTTGTCTGATAGTGTCTAATATAAAACTAGATGGATTTAAATTTACTCATTTTTAATTGTTAAAATGTACAATTTGTAAATTTATGCTGTAATTCCGAGTTATGATTACATCCCCCAATGCTGTTGAACATTTGAGTAATTAGATGAAACCTTGATTAATAAATACTAAGTAAAATATTTTCTTCTTTATCAGAACAGTCCGTAAATTTGTAACAATTTTGTTTCACTAAAATAGCACTTTAAATGTAGTTCATATATTTTAAACAAAGAAGCAGTCTTTCTGATGTCTTTATTGTTTTGGAATTAACTTTTAAATTTTCAGACGATTGTTAAATGTATATATCACAGTTGTAATGTCAAAACACATTATGTCACTTTAAGGGTAATTACAGATCCACCACTATCACGCTATAGAAGACGTGATAATCTGTGTACCTGTACCTCATCCCAGTTTTACTAATTGCATAGTTTCGGTCATCATACCCATTTTTAACGACACGCCCATAGATGTTAGTTCAGAACTTTGTATAGATCAGAATGGATGAATAAACAATTTGAATGAAACCTTGGGATGAAGGTTGGCCGGTCATGTGGAATGTCCATGATTTGTTGTCTCTATTTTTGTTGTCATTCTTGTCAGCATTGTTTCTTTTATGGCTTCATGTTGTACATCTTCTCCTGAGCCTTTTGTACATTCACTTGTTCGGTCTTCACAGCAGGCTGGCTCTGCTCTTCATCTTTTCTTGCTTCGAGTGCTACGGTCTCCACCTGATTAGTAATTTATGTTTTTATGTGAAATTAAATTGATAATAATTTATACTAGTACTTAAAGTTATTGAAACATGTTTCACCAGTAGTATCAGGGTTGTACAAAAGTACCACTATAGTTTCAAGTCTGTGAGTTCCCATGGCAAGTGGCTGTATAAACTAGTTAGCATGCTGTGGTATTTATGCTTTGTGATATTATTAAGTTGCAGTCCTGACTATTGTATTATTTCACACTTTATGTTCTGTCTGATAAAATTGTTCTTTTTAAATTCAAATGGTACTATAGATATCATAAAATGAATAGGCCTATGTCAGTTGTAAATCAATCAACATTAAGTAATATTGTTAGGAACTAGGTAAGTCATGCGTGTAGAACTTTCCTCTTCTGTACCAATCCAGCTCTTGTTTTAACGGCACTTAATTATGAATACTTTTAAAAGGACACACTGATCACATTATTTGTTCTAGTCATAGTATTTAAGAGCTTGATTAATCTATGCCTTTCTATGAAGCTGTCTTTGACTGCAACTTAAGAAACCAGTTTATTTTTTGAGTGGGGTAATGGTTTCCTGCTCAATCCGTGATCAGTAACTAATGCACCATTCATGGTTTAGTATTTATGTTTCATTACAGAAAAGTAATGACATTTCTTGAGATTTCAGGTTCCC
The DNA here is from genome assembly GCA_021186555.1 of Reticulitermes speratus. Lineage (NCBI taxonomy): Eukaryota > Metazoa > Arthropoda > Insecta > Blattodea > Rhinotermitidae > Reticulitermes > Reticulitermes speratus. Next base: position 27,960,599 of record JAJKFL010000003.1, on the reverse strand, counting down.
ATAGCAACGAATGTAATGATTAATGTCTTCTGGGATGTAATGTCATGTAGTTTGGTAGGTACCTACCAACGTTTTGAGTAATGTGTTGCCTACCAGGTGTGCACCCAAAGAGGGGGCTGTCAGGCTGCAGCTCCCACCCCAAATCAAAATTTAAAAAAAATCGAATTTTGGAAATGTGGTGATATCAAACGTTGTATGTGACTTAACTTTCAGCCAAAATTGGCCATTGAAATTTGCTGATGACTAGTACATTAGAATTTTAAAAATAAAATAAAAAACTTAGGAAGTCTTAGATGATTTAGAAGAGAGTGTGGCAGATGTAAAAGGTATAAATTTGACTCTTTTTGCTGACGATACAAGTATTTTAGTTAATGGAAATGACATGCAAGATCTAGCTCTTAACATAGATACATCTCTTAAGAGCATTTTTTCCTGGTTTGATAAGAATAGGATGCTGATTAACAACGAAAAATCTTTGGCAATAAGTTTCCATCATAAAACCAATAAAAATATTATACTTCAAGATATTATAATAAAAGACAAACAAATTACATATGTATCTGAAACGAAGTTCCTGGGAGTATGGCTTGATAAAACTCTGACATGGGATCTTCATATAGATAAACTAGTATGCAAATTGAGTAAACTTTGCTTTGCACTTAGGACATCTAGGAATTTGATAGATGACAATGTTGCTAGAATTATGTATTTTGCATACTTTTATCCAGTTTTGAAATATGGAATTTTATTTTGTGGTATCTCAAAGAATTATAAAAGGGTATTTATCTTACAAAAGAGAGCAATAAGAATCCTAGCAAATGTATCAAGAACTACTAGCTGTAAACCTTTATTTCGGGCATTGAAGATCATGACATTGCCATGTATGTATATTTATGAAATTTTTTTGCAGTTTAAAATGTCTTTGAATAACTATAAAACAAACTCGATGATTCATTTAAATGATACAAGACAAAATCGGATTTGTTTATAACAGGTCATAATACTAAATTGTTCGAAAAAAGCACAACTTATAGTGGTATCCATATTTATAACAGATTGGCAAAGGAAATTAAAAATACTGAAACTTTGACAAAATTTAAAAAGAAACTTATTGACTTTCTGATTGAAGAGTGTTTTTATTCAGTAGAAGAATTTCTTAACTATTGAAAGTGTTTGTATGGGTTGTTTAACACTTATATTTCTATAAGTATTATGCTTACACTGTCATGAACGATATATCCCCTCATAACCACTTACGATGACTTATGGATGGCGGTGATGAATGAACAATAAATACACGTATTTTATTGTTTTCTTGGTAAGTTAGCGTATCATATAGTTTAAGAATTTTGAACTGTAATAAATGTGTTGGAATGTATGTGAAATATTATAAGACTTGTCCAAATGTTACATTTGTAACAATATGGATGTGAACAAATTGAATTGAATTGAATTGAATTGAATTGAACTTCAAAAAAAGCAAGGAATTAGACCATGTGATTTAAATTAGGTGGGTGGGTCATGGAACATGAATTTTTATATATATATATATATATATATATATATATATATATGTATGTATGCATGTATGCATGTATGTATGTATGTACATATGAATGCAGTTGCAAACAATGGTACGTTATAGTTACATTTATGACATGATTTTATAACATGGTTTTTAAAATTAAACATAAATTATATATAGCCTACATCTTCAAGTTTTAAGAGTGAGCCACTTGGGTAAAACTGTCAATGACGCAGGGAAGGCAAGGTCAAGGTCAAGAACAGATTAGTCGCAGGTTTCCTAAGGTATACTGCTACCATTGTTCTGATCTTGGTCACAGTCCTTGTCCACCCTCTGTGTCACTGATCATTTTTCCTCATACAGCTTGCCCTTCTACCTGAAGGCAGAAACAGCAGTTTCCTCCAAACCATAGCATCACATCCCAGAAGACAGTAATCTAAATGAGCAATGGCATCTTCCCTACAACATGAGCTGTGTCAATACTGAATTCATATCCAAAGTTTGGAGGCTCCCAGTATGTGAGATGCTGGACATGAACTCTGTCTTTACGTGGCTGATCACCCAAGAAGACTTTGTTTTATATAGTTACTGTGACAGCTCTAAATTTTATAAATCTTAATGAGGTTTCATTCATCTTTAAATTTGCATTGTAGCCATACGTCTGTCAAGCATTGTCTTTGTAATTACCTGCTGAATGTGAGGTTCTTCCTTAGTAGGTTTGTTTCCCCCTCTTGGATTCTTCAGTATACTTGGACCGGGCTTCTGCTCTACCTGTGGCAGCGGCAGTGGCTGTAGCTGCAGAGGTGCATGCAGATTAAAGCTCCGGCCAGAGGCCCACTCTCAGAGTCTGTTGTCTTCTAGTTCTGAATCAGTATGACTTTCTTGGATCACTGGCAGCCCGTTGACTAACACGATGGTGTTGCGGACACTTTCATATGTTGTAAGGGAATTGATGTTTCGACGGTTTGCAGGTCCCCAGTCAGATGTTGGTTGGCACAGCAGTCGAACTCTCTGAAAAATGCTTTTTATATATATTGCAGGACTCAAAGGGTTTTCAACTATTATTGTATTCTGAGTCATGTTAAGTAGGTCATATGTCACTGTGGTATGGCAAATCCTCAGGCTGCAGAGGGACGAAATGACTCCCAGATATGAAGGGAAGTTGTGGATATATTGACGAAGTATTCATAAACAGCTGAAAGGTTGGAGTTTGGTAGGGAATAAGAACTCACCACTGTAAAAAGCAGCATATTATGAAATATTATGCAGGACCATGAACTTGCATACTACATTTAATTTTTGTCATTTTGTTTTGATGTACCTCACTAAGTGGACCTTCTGGTGCTGCTGATATTTTATAGGCACCCATACCGATGATGACGCAAACAGGGAAGACACCAATCACCCAACCAACAGCATCAGCCCATATTGGGTACTCATAGTCTCCATATTTTACGGGTGCATATTCGACCCAATTGAAGAAGAGAATAAACTGCAAGAAAAGTTAATTTTAGTGTCAGTAGTCTGCATTTCAGAATGTAAGGTATGAGTACTGAATACAAGTGACAATGTCACCAGTAGGAATACAGCAACATTTTTATCTACTTTATGAACTACACATTGCAGATTTTGTAATGTGGTTTAACATATTTTTATATTGTGATCTTCTGGTTTGTGACACACTATAGTTTGGGAGGTGGGTACCAGTGTTTCAGAGTAACATGCTCTGTCCATCTCCAGAGTAGAAGTGAGCATAATTGTGCCCTCATGTTGAAGGCAGCATGTACTCCTGAAATGTCAGTCATTACCTACCAGACTACATGGAATTCCATCCCAGAAGACCACAGTCCTTAACCTTCCTGTGCTGAGTGTTTTTAGCAAACTTAGAATAAAGAAGTGTGAAGAATGTGAACTATCATCTAACTTAGTATGTCAGCAGATGTGCACAGGTGTGCATGCATGTGCACGTGTATGTGTTGAGACAGAGAAAGCACTGAAGGCAGGAATCTCTGTGATGAGATTTTGACATCTCACAAAGTAAAAATTGTTTTAATGTAGGAAAAACAAAGTGGTGAATCTTAAATTGATTCATTGTATCACAATGTACTGCAAGTATTACTTGCAAAAGAATACCTTTACAGTACATATATTAGTTGTAAATGTCTTTTAATAGTTCCCATTACACATCTCCCTGATGATGATATATATTGATTGAAATATGTTACAAATTTATTAAAGGCATTTAATACTAATACACTATATATATATATATATATAATGATGGTATTTGAAGTTTTTACACACATACCAGAAGAGTTGCTGGAGTAATGACTTTCCACATCCATGTCCAGAAAAACATCCATATCCTTGATTTTTGGCCAATCATATCTTGGATATCCCTAAGGAAACGGTTAGCACCATAGACCCACGAAATGAGAATGCATTCTGCAATTGCTATCAGCAAAACTGACCAATTAGCAGCATACTTGTCCACCAGCTGAAGCCAGTACATTCCACTCTGCAACCAGTAATAAAATATTTGGGAAATTAATTCTGTTGCTGCTAAAATTGTCCACATTCAGGAACTTGTCATGATTCATTGCTGAGCTTTGTATAACCCTTAAAGCTCGGTGGTAAATGTGAGTCGTACTGAAATTAAACATACTTGGGGATTGTTTTGTGCAAAGGGGTAGACTGTTAAAAATAGTCCCCATGACCACCGAGGCAGGTCATGTGGTGAAAGAACCGAGCAGCATGCAAGATAGTCCAGCGCCTTTCGGCACATGGAGTCCAATGTGTCTTAGGCAGTGCAGTCATGAAACACAATGACACACTTTCTGAGGATGCCAGAACATTTTATCTTTGTGGCATTATGAAGATCTCAGAAGCTACCATAATAGCATTGTGCATTGATCTGGATATTAGGTTCCTTGAATGATAAGTACTAAATTGCTTTAGATTCAGGGTGGTTGAAGACAGGAATGCCATGGTGGTGCAGTGGCTCCAGAAGCAGCTCGGAGTTCTGTACAGAGGGAATTTATCAGCTGGAATGTCAAGAGGGTGCCTCCATTACTCCTTGTGGGACTGTGTTTTATGGCCTCCATACGTTTGTCCAGAGCAGTTCCTTAATAGGTCTCATTTGAACAACCATCATGTATTGCCACCTACTTTAACATTCAAGAAAATCTGCATTTTGTCCACACATTGTGTGCACATTTTTCATATCATTCTCACAATAAACAGTGATTTTTTTTCCATAAACCGTGTTAACCAATTAAGTCTTTGTACTGGAGCTGCAGTGTTTATGTGAGGTGGGAGCTGAATTTTTAAACATAATTTAGATTAATTTTAGGCTTTAAGGTGTTAAATATCTTATAATGGTTGTGATCCCTATGAAATAACAAATTTATATTTGGAAGAAAAATTGCCTTCAGTTTAGCATCCAACACTTGTGACAGTAACTGGTTGTAGACTGTAGGACTGTGTTACATTTTGTATGATCCTTTGCTTTGATGAACTGAGGGAAACTAGAAACAGCTCAGGGTTTGGCTGGAGATAAGTGTAAAAAAGATTACAGTGTTCTGGGGTGTGATTCTGTGTAATTTGGTAGACAGCTACCAACGTTTCAGAGAAATCTGCTGCCTTGAAGTTCGGAAACAAAGGATTATCCAAGCTGGAAAAATGTTACAGGTGTGGGAAAGGGAGGACCAGAACAGACATTATTTTGAAAGGACAGATGCCATTTGATAAAACTGAGAGTTTGTGGGTTGGGAGCAGATGGGTAAAATAAGGAAAATGAAATAAAATTAAAATATACAAGGAAAATGAGGTAGGAGAAAACAGAGGGGAAGGGAACAGGGAATGAGGATAAAGAGGACAGGAGTCCTTGAAAAGAGTGGTTTTCTGTGGGACCTAGCAGGCCAGGCTGAAGACTCAAGTTATGTCATGTCCTCAGATTGGGATCGTTGATACATATCAATCAAAATACATGGCATCATATTCAAGGAGACCATAAACTTAGTATTCACCACGGTCATAACCTCAACTGTTAGTGTAAGAAAGTTAACATAACTTACATTTGTGGTAAAAATGAGTCCTCCGAAGTACCCAAATACAGCTACAGTGAGGACGACCCATATCTTGTAATCCCGGAGATTAGGGAAACGATCCAGTATAGCAGTTGTAACAGTCTCCATGAGAGCAAATTGTGAGTCCAGCCCAAGGGTGAGTAGCATCACAAAGAAGAGGAGAGACCACAGGGGCGAGACTGGCAGTCGAGCTACCACTTCGGGGTACACGATGAATGCAAGACCTGCTCCTTGGTCTACGACATTCTTCACTTCCACTTGTAGCTCATGTGCGAGGAAACCAATGACAGAGAAGATCACAAATCCAGCAAAGAATGAAGTCAAAATGTTGGATATGGCAACAATCAGAGAGTCTCTGTTGAGGAAAAAAAGTTGGCATTAATTGTTTGATGTCACCAATTAGCAAGATTTTGGTCTTTGGGGATGTGATGCCATTTAGTTTGGTAGGTGTTGCAAACATTTCAGAGGAACCTGCTGTCTCTGTCTCCAGGGTAGAAGATGGAGGTTCCACTGAAGTGTTGGTGCCTATGTCTCAAACAACATAACTGCACATTCCAGAAGACTATATTCTAAATACTCCATTCAGGACCAAATATTGTACATCTCAGCTTGAAGCAGACTTTTTTGTCCTTCAAATGAAGTCTTAAAATTGCTCCAGAGACGAGGTTTCCGTGGGATTCCTCTGTCACTTTTGACAAATAGTAACTCACATTAGGCACACTGCTTCCCTCCAGATTTGTTCCAGTTCATTAGTAATTAAACCATAGCATTGTTAATAAACCACAATTAAATATGAAACAGGAAGAAGATGATTGGATAGTTAACATCTTAGTTTGCCTTTACTGGTTTATATTGCAAATTGTTACTTTACTTAAGATAATTATGTTTAGTCAAAGGCAGGTATGGACTGAGTACATAGCATATCACTTTTGCGTGGATGGTGATGATGGTGTTGTTGTTGTTGTTGTTGTTGTTGTCATTATTGTTGTTGTTGTAGTAGTAGTTGTACTTACTGGTAGCAGTTATTTGTGAACTTGTTATATGAAGCTAAGGTAATTAGCCCTCCCCAAGCAGGACTTAGAGCAAAGAAGATCTGAACTGCTGCATCTCCCCATACCTGAAATTATAAATGATGTACAGTCATAATTAAACTTTCTGGCTCATGCGATTTATTACATGCCCTGTTATTTGCAGTTTTCTCGTTTCATGCTGAAAAATAAAATGCTCCTTTTAAAGTATATAGCTGTCAGTACCAAACATAAATGAACATACAATGTGAATGTCTCTGTGTCCACTTCACTGAAATATGTCTGTAATAAACCTTCTCTGTGTCTATTGTAGCAGAACTTTGTAAAATTGAAAGTTTTTTACTGCAAAAAATATAAGATTTAGATTGCTGTCTTCCGGATTGTGACACTGTAATCTTGTTAGGTCTGTAATAGTGTTTGGAGGAACCTGGTGCCTTCATCTTCAGAATTTCTACTCTGAATATGGAGGCAGCAGGTTCCTTTGAAATGCTGGTGGTATCATACCTGATTACACAATATAATAACCCAAGACACTGTTTATGAGTATTGTTTGTGTCTGTTACTTACTTAAGTTTGTGTGAAGAATTCCTGAGTTGTGAATTATAAAGTCTAGTTAGAACTTTTATGTACTGTCTATAATGATTATAAGCACAGTAGTATATGGAAGTTTTTAAACTATTTTCTACATGGTTTTTTTTTTTGTTGAGCACCTGCTGTGATTCTAGTAACTTTGTTCTGCTTGAAGAATGTTGTATTTCTGTCATAAAAGTTCGTCTGTATTACATCATGTGTCGTGGTGGTATACAAGTATGAAAATTACTGTGTTTTTATCAGTTTTAGAAATGAAAGGGGTATTAGTTATGAGAAAGGTTGCACTTAATTTTGGCTGTATAAGTTCTACATGGATTTCTAAGCCTTTGTTTCCTCTTTTGAGGCAGAGAATGTGATATGCATGGGAGAGAAGAGAAATGCATACAGGGTTTTAAAGGGAAAAGTTGAAGGAAACAGACCACTTCAAACACATAGCAGATATGGGATGTTAATATTAAAATTTATCTGAAAGAAATAGGGTGGAATGGTGGGGACTGGACTTATTTGGCTCAGGACAGGAAGCAGTGTTAGACTTTTGTGATCACAAGAATGAACCTTTGGGTTCCATATCATGCAGGGACTTTCTTGACTAGCTGAGCAACTATAACTTCTGATGGGGGACTCTGCTGCATGGTGTTAATTATTGTTTGTTATCTGATCAAAACAAGAAAGCTGGAAGTGTTCTGTGTATTGCTATCAAACTTCAGCACAGAGTATATTGCTGTTGATGTCAGCTTGACTTCAGATCATTTTACATTTCTCCAGTTTCAGTTTTCAGTTTCATTTTTAGATGGAATTTGAAATATCTTAACTCAATCATTGTGGTTCAGCACCAGGCCATGGGGATAGAAAGATGATCAAAGGAACATAAAATTGTGACGTGTCTAGATTGTCTGTAGAAACATCTAAATTATTTGTTTACAAGTTTATGAATAAATTTTAAAAGAAGGAACTTCTGGATTTTACATTACAACTTTATTCAGCTGGGCACCTGTACCTGGGCATTTGTAAGTCGGTGCCAATCTGGAGTCAGGTAGAAGAGAATACCAGTGGATGCCCCTGGAAGACTCACCCCTCTCACAAAGAGTATCACCAGAACAACATAAGGAAATAGAGCTGTGAAATAAACAACCTGAAACAGTGTTACAACATTATTTAGTACTAAATGAAATATGTATTAAGAAGAGTGGAAGAAAATTCAATTATTTTCTTTCCAGACATTCACTTGATGGGACCGAGGAAAACCTTGAAATACCTCAATCAGTAGGGGTCAACAAATTTTTGTTCAGTTTATAGTCAGATAAGAATTCTATTCCCTAAATATTTCTCTATAAACCGCACCAGCCTACTGACGATTATATAATATGCAATACATAAATGTAATATAATATAGTATAGTATAATATAATATAATATAGCAAATATAATTTAGTGTTCAACATATGTGGAGAAATAAAAAGAAAAACAGAAAGAGTGGACACTAACGAGTGACTCTGATTTCTTGGTTTCTGGATTTTGTCCGTTATCTTGTGTTCCAAAACACCACAGTGTTTTGGTAACTGGATCTGTTTTGTATTCATGTGAACGAGTGTGGAGGCGCGTAGTCAGTTCGCTCTGCTGGAAAGAGCCATTCTGTAGTTCCCATGCCTCCCTCCCATAAATCCAACCCCTCGTCCGCACCTCAGGGTTGTGTGGAGGGGGTGCCCTGAGGGGGGCTACACTGACACATGCTGACAGTCCGTACCCTGGGTCACGTGGGAGGTGGTAACAGGTGTGGAGGGGATACCCTGTAGAGGGTTACTACGACACACGCTGGCTAACGGGGCTCTGGTCTACCCAAGCCAAGATGGAAGGTATCGTGTCGAAGGCTGCATGGCACTGGGGTAGTAAATAGCAGTGTCATGAACGATCCCCTTGGGGAACCAACTCGCACACCATTGTATGTAGGCCTTCCATCCGCGTGGGCCTCCGTGGACGGTGACCGCATTCTTTTCCCCGTGTGTCGTGGGAGAACTCCTTAAATGGGGACTCCGAGAGATATTGAGTGCATGAATAAACCAGTGGCTCTGGGGACGGAGCATTGCCTTTTATAGGAGCTGCCCAAAGGCTCCTACGGATGTCCAAGGGCTTGTCTGGCTTACAGACGTCTCTGGGACAGAATGGGGGACTGAGGCTCTTCGCATAAAGAGATATGTAAAAGAAGGCTCTGGAAAGGGGCATCTCTCTCCATAGGGACCCCGTCGGGGGAACATGGAGGGGGGACTCCTTTACTGGGGACTTAGAAAGGTGAGTTTCTATTTCTATTAGGAGACCGTGTTCACTAGGGCTCCGAGAGATATGTAAATGAAAGCTCTGGGAATGGGCATCTCTCTCCACAGGGCCCCCTCGGGGAACCAGGAAGGGGGGGCTCCTTTCCCAGTGTCTTTGAGAGACGGGTAAAAGAAAGCTCTGGAAACGGAATGTCCCTCTCTATGGTGGCTCTGAGAGGGGAACCTGGAGGCGGTTCCTTTACTGGGGACTCTGAAAGATATGTAAAAGAAGGCCCTGGTGACGGGCTTCTCTCCATAGAGGCCCCGTTGGGGGACTTGGAGGGGGGCTTTTTCACCGGGGACTTCGAAAGACAGGTAAAAGAAGGCTTTGGAAACGGAGCGTCCCTCTCTGTGGGGGCTGTGAGAGGGGAACCTGGAGGGAGGGCTCCTTTACTGGGGACTTTGGAAGATATGTAAAAGAAGGCTCTGGTGACCGGCATCTCTCTTCATAAGGGCCCCATTGGGGGAACTTGGAGGGGGGATTTCTTCACCGGGGACTTTGAGAGACAGATAAAAGAAGACTCTAGAAACAGAGCGTCCCTCTATAAGGGGCTCTGAGAGGGGAACATGTAGGAGGGGCTCCTTTGCTGGGGACTTTGAAAGACATGTAAAAGAAGGCTCTGGTGATGGGCGTCTCTCTCCATGGAGGCCCCGTTGGGGGACTTGCAGGGGGGACTTCTTCACCGGGGACTTTGAGAAACAGGTAAAAGAAGGCTCTGGAGATGGAGCGTCTGTCTCTATGGGAGCTCTGCGAGGGGAACATGGAGGGGGGGCTCCTTTGCTGGGGACTTTGAAAGATACGTAAAAGAAGACTGTGGAAATGGAATATCTTTCTCTATGTAGGGGCTCCGTAAGGGGAACCTGGAAGGGGGGTTGCTATACTGGGGACTCTGAGAGACATGTCAGGGAAGGCTTTGGAAGGGGAGCATCTCTCTGTTTATAGAGGCTTCGTGAAGGGAGCCTGGAAGGAGTGTTCCCATACTAAGGACACCGAGAGACACGTATCAGAAGGCTCTGGAAACAGAGCATTTCTTTTTACAGGGGCTCCATAAGGGGAAACGAAAGGCATTTAGCAAGGAAGGGCTAAGCCAACATGTTTATAGGGCCGGAATCTGTACCTGATATATTTTTCTGTTATGTATAACTTTTGTGGCCTTATGCTGGGCCGCAACACTCTAAGAAAGCATCTGCATTTTAGGGGCACAAAGGGCCTGTTAAAAAGGTCTAGGTGCATTGGGCTTTTAAGGGCTCGAACCCATTATATATTCTTCTATTCTAGCTCCCATGCCTCTGTATGCTTTTACTTGAGGATAGAAACAGATCCAGTTCCCATACATGTTCTTGGAACACTAGACAGTTGATGGTCCAGACATTGAGTTATTTTAAGTGTAATCTTACGTTATAAAACCATGTGAGTTTTGAGGTTTTCACAGCAATGTAGCTAAGGATTCCGCTCTTCTGGGTTATGATGCAGCATCAGTGGGTCACTTGGCCCAGATATTTCAAGGCAACATAGTGGCCTCATCTTCAAGCGTCAAAATGTGAAAGAAGAATGTGGAAGACATGTGGATGCATGAATATACATACAGGGATAGTGTAACCACTGATTAGCTGACTGTAAATGTTGCCTTGAAACGTTGGGATCTGATTACCTATCCATGCAGTGTAATATCCCAGAAGAACAGGGTACTCCTGATCAGAACGCTTTCAAATTGAATGACCCAATAAATTCAAATGTGTAGGTTTGATGAACCCTATCAGGATAGCTGATTCCATAACTGAAATGTGAGCTGAGTAGCTCCAAGATGTTGGCACTGAATTAACCTGTGATGATATTTTTATATCTAAATAGATGGGCATATTGATCTTGGGTTATGTCACAATGATACAAACTGCATAGGTAATGAATGGAATAAATGTTTCTGATGAAGAGTTATGAAGCAAGATTACAGCAGATAAGAGAAGATACTTGAAAAAGTAGAAGCCCATTTTTGAAGGCTTACAGGAATCAGACCCTTAATAATAACAATTTCTGTGACATGAGCTCATCTTGTTTAACTGCAAATATGCTACATCAGCTGTGCTCACCTTGCCTGATGACTGTACCCCTTTACAGAGACACAGAAACACAATTATCCATGCTAGCAGGAGGCACATTGCCATGGACAACCGAATTTCTCCAGTCTCCTCAATCCCAGATGACAGACCAAGTACTCGTTGCCTGTGGAATGAATAAGAATGTAGTCTTTACACTGTACACAAATGAGATGTCACATTCAGAGGGTTTTGAATTTGATCCTTGGTCACATCTGCCAAAGATATAACTTGGAAATGTGAAGAATACTAGCAGCTACACCCCCTATGACTGGGGCACACCTTTGTAATTCAGAACCCCTATTATGTTCCCTGTGCTGATCATTGTTTGCATGATCACATCAACATTAGGTGTAATAGTGTTCTGTATGTTGCACCCAGTTGCAACCTTGTGTAGGTGTGCACAGGCTGGAAAGTTCAACAGAGACCATACCTGGAGGCACTAGACAGCAACAATCAATGTTATTTCATTACAGACATATTCTGATGTGCACATAAATTTGTGCATGATTTTGTTTGTTTGATGGGTCTAAAATATCATCTTGTCTGAGTACATGTACATATACAGTCCCTTTATATCGAACTGACAAATTTTTATGAAAGTATGTATAAATTTCATACAACTGCTATACATTGTAATATACTGTATATTTACAGCAAATATTTTATTACAATTACATTTCTCGTCTTTTATTCTTGAAACAAAAAATATCTAAATTCTAACATGGGTGAGCTGTTGCCCTCATGACGCACCAGTGGGTTTATGCTACAAAAATTATGGTACACTTGTCACTCATGTTATAGTACTAATGGGTGTATGCTATAAAAATGACTGTACACTCACGAGAAATATTCTTCAGCAGGAGGCCGTCGTATTGCTTGCTCTGCCTGGTGTGTTATATTACTCATAGCAGCTTCTGTCGCTGAATAACATTGTCGACGATAGTATGTTCCATTTCTCGCAGTACATTCGTCTGCCTCTTCATAAGAATAGCAGTCTGAAAACAGTAGATTTTTGTGTAAGTCTGTGGCTGAAATCACATCATCATTGAGAATGCCTGCAGGATCTTTGTCTTTAAATAGTTTATTTTTCATTATGCTTGTTCAGTTACCCATCTCTGTAGGTAAAGACAAAGTTGTCCCTGTGCTTAATTAGGCATCATGCCATGGGGTATATAGGGTAGTTGATGTATGGTTCCATGCATTTTAAACTCGGCAGTAGTCAGAGGTGAGTGGACTACATCACAGCCTTGTTGCTTCTGTCCCAGGGAAAGAGCTCCAAGCACGTTTTGGAGATGTCACATTGAAATAAATTTCAACCATTCCATGAAAGTCTAGTGGTGAAGTTCAATGCATTAGACAAAAAATGAATTTAAAAGCATACTGGGAAAGAAAGATTTCTTATTGGACGCCCTTTTTTTTTGCTGGAGGGAGGAGCCTATTTCATAGGGGAACAAAATTAAACTGAAAGCCCAGATTTTGATTATTACTACTGTTGTGGTGATGGTGGAGATAGTGGCGGTAAATTTAAAGGGACAAGCAAGGAATTCAAGGTAAGAGACAACCACTGTTGGTTGAAATGTCAAAAGCTTCATAGCCTCAAGAAGGTGACATTTATCTTTGTTCAGGATTGTTTATACAGTGACAAAATTTTACACAGTTTACCTCTAAAAAAAAGTGTAATTACAGCATCTGCAATGTTTTGTTGAAAAAAGCATTTATGAAAAAATTATAATAGCCGTAATAGCCGTGAGATTTGTTCAGTTACTAACTAGGGCGTAAAAATTAAGGTAATGTATCATGGCATGAAAGCCTAGAGTAGCTGCAGAAGTATACCTCTACACATTATCAACGCTACAACTGAAGAGACGTGGGTAATTTCTTTATGCTCGGGGAATTTTATTCCCTTGAAAAGAATATTCACTTTTATGTGTTGGCTATAATAATGTCGGTGGACTCAGTGGCAATGGCTATGAGGAGAAAGATTCCAAAGCACGTACCAAAATTCAAACACTAGTCATGCAGTTCTTATTAAGTCATTGTACTTACAGTAACCTCTTTCTAAACGCGGTTCTTCCTGTCAGATTTTGACTATACGCGTTTGAAAATAATTAAATATATGGGGAAAGAAATATACCGGATGGTGAAACATTGAAATACACGCGGATAAGCGCGGGCTGTTGCTCACACAACCCCTTCGTAAGGATCACCTACCCAAGCACTCTGTAAATGTTTAGTGCCCAAAATATTTTAGGCGAGGGGGTAGGGGAAAGACGAATAAACAACATCGTTTACGTAACCCTTTTTTGTCCATATGAATATTGCGCAACGCGGTGCCCCAACACGCCGTGTTCACTCTCTCACACGTCCGGTGTGGAAGAGGGATCGCCGTACCGAACTATGACAACTGTGGAAACTCCCATTATTATTAATATATGAAAATTAAGAATGTGTAGCGGACATATCCGCAAAAGTAGGGTTTCAGTTGGCCATGCTGTAGCTGATTGAAAGCGATGTATCGAAACTCAAGTAGGCCTACTGTACATACTTGGAACTCGTCTTAGGCCACGAGCACAACTTCGGTATTTGATTAAGGATGGTGGGTGTAAACGTACGTTGTACGAGTATTAACAGTCAGTGAAGATAAATATGTTTATCGTTTAGTACATGCGCAGTGCGGAACAGAATTAAGTGAATTAATATAATATTAAATTTTTCGCAGAGACTGATGATGGCAATAATTCATCTGAGTCATCCCAGGAATTACAGCATCGCCATACCAAGACCAGTCTGGCCAGTAGGCAAGTCACAGTGTGGCGGCAAACTTTAAAAACTGCAGCACTGAATATGTGCTTTATTTATAGTTACAAGCTTTAATGTAATTCTTATAAACTGGATAATACTCCTACTCTGTCACTGAATTTGGGTTTTATTTGAGGTTACTAGGTCTTCGGTTACTTTATGTTATTATTGTACTCAGAAGTTAAATCCTGTCAAAGTTCAGGCTATGTTAGTAGCAGATTTTGCTTAGAAAAACATCACAGTAACGGAGTTAAGAGTGGGATTAATGAAACCATCGACTGAATTTTTCAGGAATAGCCAAGATAAAAGAACTGGATGCGCCCAGAAGTGAGGTCACAGAATTTTCACACGGTGTGGAACTGCTCTGCTATGCCATGTAAGTGTGAGAGTTTAGAATGTAGTCAAACGACGTAGATCTGCGTTTGCTCGTAGACTGTCACTGTTATCACTGACTGGTCGAAAGTCTTTATTAAGTCTACATAGCCCAGTCAATATAGTGACTAAGGTGTGGGTTGGGCGACTGAGGACTCTTGGGTTCCACCTTTCGCCTCCATCTATTTTTTTTTTGTACTCTTGAATTTTTCCTTTGTTTAAGGACTCTATCAATAAATCGTGCTAAGCGTATGGCGTCGAATGATTGGATAGTGAAGTATAATGAGTAAGGAAATAAAGGGGAAAACGAACGAAGCGGGCCTTCTATTTTTTGTGGTACTATTATGGCCTTTGCCTGGAGGGAGTAAGGAAAAATACAGAAACCCTTCTTCAGGATGGTTGGTGTCCAGGCCGAGATTCGAACTAGTACAAATTAGAAGCTTTGATTTCTGGCCCAAATCGCACGGTGCGGCTACCTGATACCGAAAGTTAAGGTAGAATGGAATTAACCCCACTCCCTCACTCCCCTGTAGTCTTTGTCTGCACGGCGTGATGCTTAATTAAACAACGGGGCAATTCTACTTACATGTTACTTGTTTTTCAAATTTAAACCTTCTAAAAAGTACTATATGCACTGTTTCTACAAAAAAAGGAAAAGTGAAAGAACCGGAATTACAAAGCGCGGACACGATGTATAAAGAGACTGCAACAGAATGACGTAAATGAAATGAGACATGAAAGCAGAGAAAATGTGTACAAAACACAGCACAAAAAGCAAGCAGAAATAAAACAGCACAATAGAAATTATACGCCTGACCTGTCGAGATGTAGGCAGGAATGAAAGACAGTAATTGGTGTCAGCACGTAAAAATTGAGAAAGCGAGGAAGGGAAGAGTACAAAATTGACAGGGAAATATGTAACGACTTTGTTAGTGGCTTGTGAACATTGTATTGACGTTCTAACAAAATAGGTGTGGGCACGGGCGACATCAGACTGCATTTTAAAGCGAGTGTTTTGTGGCAGCATATTGGGTTCAACATATCGGCAGAACTCCCGACTGCTGTGATCTGTTCGATTTTTAAAAAATTAGGACATATACGGTTGTAGTTCTGATGCCTTCCTGTCGTTATGTTCTGTCAGTTTTCTGTTCGTGAAGCACAACTTTTTCGCTCGCTTATGAACAGCGTAAACGATCAAGACGAGCGATAGAAAAATCTCAGGTACAAAATTTGATAAAAATTAATTATGCAGTGGTTTTTAGATAATGTGATGACACTGCATGAAAACGTATTTATCCAGTTAGGTTTATCTCTCAAACCGTAACACTTGACGATGGAAAAGTGTTTTGGTTACAAAATGTTATTTTAATTGACCTGTACAACTTTTGCTCGAAATATTTTTTAGTCTGATAAATGTTTAGCGAGTGTTGGAGGTGCGTGCAGAAGCGCATGTATATCTGCATGTCTGTTATTTTTGTCCGCTTTACAGCGAAATTTGATCGTATCGACAAATATTAGTAAAACACGCCAATAGTAATCTTAAAATCATTTACCTTCAGTGGTGCACCTCCAATCGTAACAAATAAAAGACACCCTCAAGGTACATAAAATCAGTTTAACACTTCATTGTGTTACACTCCTGCATGTTTCGATTTATTAATTTCATCTCCAGGGAGAGTTGCCAGTCATTGCACTGTATGGGATATGACCTCCTATTAAATTCATAATATAAAATTATTCTAAATTGTGTTGACGTATGTCCTTTTTATAGGGTTTCGTATAGTTATCTTTTTATACGATTGTAAAAATATATCAAAACTGTTTATTTTAGATTTTTTATACTTAATAAAAAAATAAGATCAACAGAAACTGCCAGTGAAACATATTACAAAATCCATCAATCTAGATAACACTTTTTCAATGCTGTTACATTTTATCTTGTATACGTATCTATATACTTTAGCCGTCTTTAGAAGATCTTATCTGATTTTTCCATAAAGTGTGTCAGGCTATTTGCCACTATGTTATGTCTTCGTGCTGATACGTATTCGATGTTAGTGGATACCAGTTATGCATTCAGGGATGGTTTTATCCTTTCTTCTATACACAAATCTGCAGTATTCGTACTTCTGCTTGTATCGGATGTTGTATTTAACTAACAAATGTAATGAGTCGCAACAGATTTTATTACACAACCAAATGATAATTTTCAATGTACAAAAAACAATTCGACTTCTGTTACTGAACGTAATACATAATAGTTACTCTTTTCCCACTGATGTTTTCCAGAAATGTATTCCAACACAATTCTGTCACCATCCCACCAGTTCTCACACATGTAAATTTATTACCCCCTTAATAGAACGCATACAGTGATTCTCTTACATAGAGACGTCAAACTAACATCGCAAACTGTAACGACTGATGTGACGTAATTCCTGAAAGAAATCTTTAGCAACAAAATTTTTTTTCACAAAGGAACGGGTTTTTTCACAAAACAATTTCAGGAGAAGGCTACAGAGGCTGACTTAGTGATTTCATTGCACAGTGTATGTGGTCTATCCCTCTTTACCATCCAGTTTAAAAGGGACAAGACCGACAATGTACGTATAACGTAACATGAAGCGCGTTCGCGTAGCTAATGTCGTGAAAAACCAATAAGTATTAAATATTAGAGTGTGTGTTTGTGTCTGTGTCTTGCTTTATTTATCCGGCAAGCAAATCTCATCTTCTGTGCGCAGCGTTACATTGTCGTCTGTGGCGCCTGTCTGGCTGTAACAGATTTTTCCACATTATGTCACAAACGGCACGATTTTCTGAAAAAAAAATTTGTTGAATATGAAATGTGAGTTTTGATTTTCTCTACAACTTTTGTCTGAAATGTTTCTCATTCTGAGAAGAATTCAGCGACGTATGATCATAAATGTGCATACGTCTTCATGTAAAGTACTAGTTATTCTTGTCAGATGTTAAATAAAACTCGAATTTTCCCGAAGGATTTTCAAAAAATCCAAGATATCAAATTTCTTGAAAATCCGATCAGTGAGGGCCGAGTTATCCTATGCGGACACACAGATAGGCAGACAGACAGACAGGTAGACGGGTGGGCGGCGGACGGACAGGTATGACGAAGCTAATGGTCGCTTTTGCGCAATTCTGTGAACGCGCCTAAAAATGGAGTCTGGAATTCAGGAGAGGAAATTGACGTTAATATTTTATGCGTCGCTTTCATGAAGCGCGTAAACTTAATGTCTAAACTGAGGCCTACCCTTCCTATGTTTTATTCTAAATAAAGGTAACTTAAAGTTGACCCTGTGCTTAATAGGCATCAGGCCATAAAGGCACGTGGAGGCATAGATGTAGAGGTCCACGCATTCCTAACTTCGGCATTACAATGAGGACAGTGGTAAGTTTCACGATACTGCCAGTATAACGGCCGGTACATTTGATAGGAGACTGGGTGGGCTTCAGAGACAGCGTGGGAGTTATGTAGAGGAGCAAAATCTCTTACTTCTACTAGGAAACGAAATCCGAGTTCTCGTCATCTAGCCTGTGGTATAGTCAGTATGGTGACTGAGATACCCAAAGGAAATGATGGTCTAATCTGAGACACTATCCTTGTATTTGGGGACTGAGGGAACAGACGAAGCAATCTGTTAAAATGGCCGTTCTCCGACCGAGATTTGAAATGGGGATCTCCCCTATATGATTTAGGAGTTGTACCTACTCGACCGTTACGTTCGGGCCATCGATGTTTAGACCTGATAGTCTGGAATACCGAGCAGAAATACTATCACCCAAAGCTGTCTGTGTGAAGTGTAACACGGCCTTTCAGAGTCAGATTTAATGATTAAGAAATTCGATATCCGAAAGCGATTAACCTTAAACTGTCAGTTCTGTTGGTGATCTCACGATTGTCAGCTTCAAATCTGACGTCCTTTGTTAATAACATATTCTCCATTCATCTTTTGTCTGTTCATTATCACTTGAGTCATCAATCATCCCAGCAAATACATATTCAAAGAACTGGTGAAATATAGGCAATACACATAAATTTGATATCACGTAGGAGAGTATCAAAACTTCATAGAGAACAGTAGCCACGTATCGTAATGAACATACGAAAGCGAAAAGTAACCAGATTGGCAATGTACGTATAAGGTAACATTGTGGCATGTTCTGTGTTTTTTGACATCATCTTATAAACGACACGGTTTTCGGGGAAAAAAAATTTTGAAGATAAAATGCGCGTTTTGATTTCCTATACAACTTTTGTCTGAAACATTTCTCATTCTAGGAAGAATTCAGCGAGATATTATCATAGATGTACATAGATTTCCGTGTAAAGTAACCGGTCAGATTTTAATGAATCTTGGAGTTTCTCCACAGATTTTCGAAATATCCTCAACTATCGAATTTCATGAAAATCCGTCCAGTGGGAGACGAGTTGTTCCATGCGGACGGATAGATATGACGAAGCTAATAGTCGCCTTTCGCACTTTTGTGAACTCGCCGAGTAATGCAAGCTAACAAGGATATCACAAATTAAAAGATAATTCACTCTTCAAATTAATTCTGATAAGGTCATTCCAGATCTAGAGGTAAATATTTTGCATCACCTCAGAGTTTTATGTTAGTTGTGAGAGTATTCGAATTCGAGCCAAAATAAATTTCTCTTTTTTTTTGGGGGGGGGGGGGGGCGTGGTGATTGTGGGGTTATTTTTATCTTATTGTATCTCTACTGCCATGGTTTGGTTTAGGACTTTCACCGCTCATTATACCACCTTCTTTCGAGTCTCCCAAAATCTTTTTCACTGCTGCAAGTTTTATTCATCTGGGGCCTTTCTGAATCTTACTGCTGACGCGGATCACATACTTTAAGACTTTTCAATTTGTCTTCTTCCCCGAACTCTATATTGTATTGTTGTTTTAGGCAGTCTATTAACCACTTAAGGCACAGTGGATACTGCATTTTGCCCAAAGAGTTTATTAATACTTTAGTGTGACCATCACAATAAACTGCATAAATCGATATGTCTTTGTAAATAAGACAGTGTTTTCCACGAGGAGTGAATTAGCTTTCTAAATATGATTTTGATGCATTTCACGTTTCAAAGGATTTACTTTAATGCTGTTCTTGTGGCATCTCTCTTGTGATTCTGAGTTTCATACAACAAATACATGGGTCATGTTGCATTCTTAAAATCCAGCCAAAATTTTCCTATAAACGTACGGTTAGCGAGAACGGAAAGCCCCCCCCCCCCCCCCCAAAAAAGGGGACAAGTGACGTTATGTTTGAGAAGCGAATTTGTTTATTAGATTTGTCAGATTTCAACCGTCTTAATACTGAGCAGATGTTGAATAATATGTTGATAAATCTCTCCGTTAGTCTCATTGCATGACGAAGCACGGTAACACCTAGAATTGCTCATAAGGTACGGCAAAGTTGTGCCTGTGCAGGCCATGAAGACATATGGGGGTGGAGTTATACTTCCACTCATTCTTAACCTCGACAATAGGTGGGGTAAGCGTTCAGGTTCACGCTGTGACTGCGTTAACCCCGGAGAAGAGCCTCCGGTGGCAATTGGGTAGGACGCTAGGTGGACTCAACCGGTTTTGAACTCTATGGAGAAGAGTATAATCTCTTCTCCATTGCAGGAATCAAAATCCGATTCCTCAGTCGTCCAGCCCTTAGCCCAGGCACTATATTGACTGAGCTATCACGGCTCTGTCTGTGATTAAACAGTCCTTAGTTAGAATAGTCGTGGTTCTGTTTTTTGCCCGTAATTGTTAGAATGTGAAATATTGTTCCGTGTGCTTAAATATGTAAGACTTTTTATTGGGGATATATTTCTGTCATGTTTTACGTAAAACTGTGTAAGACTTTTGTGTGCACTCTTCTTGGGCGTGAGATCTGAGGTACGGTCTTCTGTCTTGTAACACCATATAGTTTGTTAGATAAGTAACAACGTTTCGGAAGAACCTGCAGTCTTCTTCTTTAGGTTAGGAGAATACACCCATCTACTATGAAAATGGGGGCAATACATTCCTTAGAAGGAGTACGCGGTAGCGCAGTTGGTTGAGGCATTGCTCTACAAGCCGGAAGGTCGCGGGTTCTATTCCCGATGGGGATGGGATGGCCGCAATATGACCCTGGGGTCGACTCAGCCTCTAGTGGAGATGAGTATTAGGGATATTTCCTGGGGTAAAGGCGGCCGGTGCATAGGGCTGACAACCTTGCTACCTTCATGTACCGATTTTCGAGAAATTCTGGGAGCCTAAATTTTCTGGAGCCCTAAGGGCTTGTTCACGCCTGTTCAGGCCTGTATAGGCATAGCTTTAACTTCACATTTCTTAGAAACGTTGACACCTATCTACCAGACTATACGGCGTCACATTGGAGAATACGACAACCTTCATAGCCACCACAGCAAGCTTATGTCCAAATATACTGGCAAAGAAGTCCGTAAATTACGTCTAAAGGACGAAATTAAAGTTCTGTATATTAAAAAAGGAAAGACACTGATTTTTATCATGCGCATATAGAAGCTGCCAATGAATGGGGAAAACTTTGGTATTCAATTGAATGCAAAATTACTGAAGGAGTAAGTAAAGAAATAGGAAAGAAATAAAATGTGATAGAATCAAAATTAGAGAGATTGATCATAAATAAAAACAAATACACCGAAACAAATACAATTAACAACTTTTATCCTAGAATAGTGAGTGATACTAACATAACTTTTCCACAAGAAGAACAAAGGCTATTGAATAAAGGTTTGAAGTATAATTTACATCATAATCACAAACACCGGATACAAACCTTAGCATTGGAAACAGAGACACCAATTAGTAAATTCAATCCGCGTGAACAAGATCCTGTTAGATATCAAGTAGCAAAAAACATCGAAAATTTTACAAGCAGTATTATCATCCTAGGGAATATAATAGTAAGAAAAATAGAAAAGAAAAAAAGAGTAATAAATTGCCACTTGTGTAGTAAACATCGGTAGTGTAGAGCGCAAAATACTAGAAAAGAAATAAAATTGAAAAGTGACACTAGCATGAAGGCAAACACAAAATATATAAAAATCTGAACAGCTTATCAACAAAGTACATTCTTCCTAACATATGCAAGACTTATTTGCGGTACACAGCAGAAAATGCAATAAACACTACCAGTGGCCAGCCAATTATTCGAATCAATATTTTGACATTTAACCATCAAATTTTAAAGTTTAATTTTTAATTTTTAACTTTATTTTAAGTAACAGCTCGTAAGTAAAATTTTTAAGGAATGTAAAGAAACATCATAGTATTTACACAACCGTCTGCCTACATGCTACACTATCAAAAATTACAATATTATTGTAATATATACGTTGTAATATTTGAGAGATCTCTTAAAAAACATTTTACCTTGATTTTTAAGATTTTGTAGAAGAAGGCGTGATGATAATTGTTTTCGTTTGAAACATGTAGCGTTTAAAATGAGCAATAAAATATTGTGTTAGACGGAATAGTCTGTACTATGTGATTAATTATACACAACGGGATGGATACCATTAAATTGATCTCTGTTTCCTCGGTCAGTTCTTTATACCAAGTTTCAATGGTTACCGTGATGCCATATGATTTACAGCTCAAATTTCGTGAACAGTGTTTGTGCAACTTGATAGCCCTCTATCAGTTAAAATGGGTGTGCAGAACATGTCGTTATGGCATATTTTGTGATATCTATTCTGATGTTTCCAGAACAAGTCTGCAAAAATTCAACTTCTGTCTGTCTCTGGAAATATAAACAGATTGCAGGTGCTGTTTTGAAGAAACTTGCTGCCTCATTCTTCAGATTAGAGGAAAGATTCTCCTAGCAGAAGATGGTAGCGGCAGGTTCCTCAAGAAATATTCTCCAACCCTCAAAATGGGAAGAGCAGATTCCTTTGCAGTTTTAGTACCTATCTAGTACATTGTACGATGTCACATTTTAGAAGACCGTAAACTTAGTGATTTATAAACTGTCGTGAGAAACTCAGATCTCGTAAACTTAACTCAGATTACAAGCGGTTGCTGTCAACCCGTGCACAGGAAGGGATATGTTTTCTCTTATCCATTCCCATCTTGTATGGCGTAACAACTACGGCGTGCATTAGACATTTTGAGTGTCATTTTGAAATTACCGTTTCAATGAATATGAACGCTACGAAGTTGTACGTTCTCGAAAGAGAGTCACATGTATATTTATATACTAAGCGGTGCTGTTACAAATGTAGAGGTACGTTACACATTTTTCGCAGAAACTTGACACTGCAATACAGATTCCAACATATTTCCACTGAAGTCAAATGCTGTCATTTTATGCTCATATCCTTAATTCTTGTTATAATACCAACTCTGTTCTTGAGTCAGTCCATGTGGGATTTTTGGTGGACAAAGTGGCAATGGGACAGGTTTTTCCCGAGTACTTCCATTTTCCCCTGTCAATTTCATTCCACCGGTGCTCCATTACTTGGAAAAAAAAAAAAAATTGATCATCATTCATCTTCATGACAGGGTTGCACAAGAAGCCTTAAGGCTGCGGTGCGTCCGTAGCTTCTGCTGCTGGGCCCTTCTCCACAAAAAGAAATAAATAAATAAAGCTCTGTTCTTTAACGTAAATACTTAATGACAAAATATGAAACACTGGCCTTTTGTAACTACATATTGATCGTAAAAATTAGCTTTTTTCTTCCCATGTTTCAATGTTCCTTCATATTGAGATTCTTATTTGAAATTATAGCCAAAACTGCTAGTTTATTCCCTCCTTGATTTTGTTTTTAAATTGAATTTTTTTTTTCCATATAGAAGTTGGATTAGCTACGTTGGGAACTAGGATGTCGTAATGAGATGTGACATAAGAACAGACAAAGCGCCCTGTCCATTATAAGTTTATCTCAGGAAGTTTGCGCAAGAACTCACAATGAAACATACTTGATACTTCGTAAGTTCTCACATGTTTGTCGTCTTGATATTTAACTCCATGCAACAAAATTCCACCTCATAGTCGTTTATTTAGCCAAGAAATGGAATGTGACAGTTCATTGCCGAATTCACAAGAGCCCACCACTGAGCGCTATCCTGAGGTAATTAAATCCAGTCCACAACCTCACACCCTATGCCACTGTGTGATCGAATTCAAAGTTAAAGCACTTATAAGATTACAGTTCCTTTGTGTATCGGTAACAATTATCTTCATCCATCTTCAGCCTGAACTAGATTTGCAAGGCTTCTTTTCAAATTAAACTCTTCCTTGCACTGTCTTATGAAATGTTAAGTTTTCTAGGAAATATATGTGAAAGTAGTCTACGTAAGCTAATAATGTCATAAGTTCAATATAATACGTTACAGGTCTTTAATCTCTGAAGTCACTTTCATAATGTCACAAGAAATGAAGAACAGAGGTAAAAGATGCTGACGTTTCTTACATCTGAGATTTAAGTGTCTCCTGGGATGTGATGCTGTGAAATTTCATAGACATTTAGACTGGCCATTCGGAGAAAGGTGGTGTTTCCATCTTCTGCCGTGAAGGTGGAAGTAACACGTTCCTCCAAAGCGTTGGTTGCTTTCTACCAGACGTCACATCGTAGAAGACAGTACTGGTTTTATCTGTGTAAATCCAGGGTAAGACTAAACAGAGACCTGAACTCATTATTCTTGCTTTAGTCACTTCAATCTTTATCTTTGTTGCTTGTGCCGCTAAAAGTTCATAAAGGAGTTATGTTCGAAATAAATTGTGATTGTTATTCTGACGATATTCCGAATGTAATGTTTACACGGTTAACACTTCTGCATATTCGGGAGGTCTGTGCTTCAAATCTTGTCCCAGATACCAGCTATCCTGATCGAGCTATCCATATCTTTCTTCGGTGCCGGCAGGCAAGGGCTGGGATTGTGCGAGTGATTCAATATTGGCCACTACTTCTTTCTTCCACATTACTTCCAATTTCTTATTCACTAATCTTCGTTAGCATTCGACGCTATATAGTCTGAACTATAAAACGTCCTTGTATAAATTGTGAAAAATATGACATACGCACAAACTAGACGAATGGAATATTTTTTATCAAGAAGATTAATAGAATATAACTCAAGAGCAAAAACGTATAGTTAAACTTCATAGAAAAAGATAAGACATAAAGAAAATGGTTATGTTACAATGCTTAAAACGATATTTGTTTTATAAGGAAATGATTATGTTACAATATTTGAAAAGAATTTGGTTTATAAGTCTTGGAGGATTTTTTACATATTGATTATACTCTTAGTATAATGAGGTAAACGATGCAGGAAAATATTGTTTGTAGAACTAGTTGTAAAGGCTGCGAACTACGAAAAGAAAGGCTTTAAGCAGACGCAGACTTTTGTACAATGTGACTGGACTGATCAATGTTTGATTTGAATGACATATGAACAGACGTCCCTCTAAACCGAGCCCGATTCAGTTCATTGCACGTGTCTCTCAATACTGCCCACATGTTTATTGGTTTTCAATGAATACTTTCCCATTTTATTGTTTATTGTAACTTTCTTTTCCCAAACTGTGCTCCGCGGATACTTTCTCTAACGGCGAATTTATTTTTGCATAACACATTTATTTGACACTGTCTCTAGTCAGTTACACGTATCTGAGAAATTCCGTGTACAGTAATATCGTTGGAAATATTACGAAAACAAATTATTAACTTTGTGGTTGGCAAACCAAACAAGTCAAAATACACTTACTTCAAACAAAAGAAATCAGTTCGACTGCGCTGTACTTTAATGTGTTCAATCGTATTTTCCCTTTATTTTAAATTATCCTAAAAGCATTTCACCATATTTAACTTTGATAGGGTATAAATAAGCTTTATTTTTCTGGCGCTTATTCAAGGTTTCTCAAAACCACGATGCTTGCTCACGAACACGCACTTGGGAAACACCAAATTTATTACAACACATCTCCATCAACTTGGCAGTAGGAAGAAGCTAGTCGGTACAGCGACTCACTACGGCCTGAACGATTCGTGATTCGAGCCCTGATGGGGGCGAGATTTTTCGAGCCCTCCGTACCGGGCCTGAGACACACACAACTTCTTACAAAATGGATAATGAGTCTCTTCCCGAAGGTAAAGCGACCGGGGAGTGGTTTTGACCATCTACCCCAATCTAGTGCCGAGGTTAAAGAGAGGGTAGAACTGTACCTGTACACCCCCCACCCCTGCCTGCATGGCATATTATAGGGTAAACTTTATTTTTATCATCTACATAATTTCTTAATCATAACTTTGTTTCTTAGCACATCATTTTCTGTTTTTGTGCCGTTAAAACCCTAGTATTTTTTAGGATGTCTTAATAACTAAAATGCCTCTGACTGTGAAAAAAATACATCAGTGATTGAGTACTGCTGGAAATAAACTGCAATAAATTATGTTTGTTGGTGTTAAAACTTTTCTTTTCCCACCTCCTTTTCGCACTATAACATTTCTTCTCACGGAGGTGAAAATTAAGTTTTGGTCTTCTGAACTGTGACTCCTTGTATTATGAGATGTGAGGCCTTTTGTTCTAAGTTGTGATTCTTTGTCCTTTGAGATGTGACGACTTTTGTTCTGAGTTGTAACTCTTTGCATTCTCAGATGTGACGTCTTCTATTCTCTTTTAGACGCTTTTACAAGTCGAATGGCAACTACTAACTTAATCATATCCGTCTGTCCGTATGAAACAATTTTCGTGACATTTCGTACTTTGGATTTTTACTAAAATTTGTCGACATATTTCAATTTTGGTTAAATCTGGACAAGAAGAACAGATATTTTACATTGAGATCTATGTATACTACCTCTATGTGATTGGTCTTTATAGCGGAGACAGACGATCTTCTCTGTCAGGTACTAAAAGGCCTAAGAAACAATTGCCGAACTAAACATCTCGCCTTTTACGAGACAAATACAGTGAATAAGATATCTCGCCATTTACGAGATAATCACAGGAAACAAAATATCTCCCCTTTTACGAGAGAAGTAAAAAAAAAGACATTTCTCGACCTTGGCGAAATGAGTGCAAGAAACAAGGCAGATTAAGAAAGGCTAGAGAAATATTGGATGATCTAAATAGATCGGGCATGAAAAACAAGAGAAAGTAACAACTGCTTTTGGATTGTATTGAAAACATTCATGAACGATAGAGCAGTCGATATAATAGGGACAATAACAGAACGAATAGGCCAGAAGTGTTACGCTCTGTGGGCATTTTGTGGCCTGTTTAATTTTCTTTTTGTGATGTTATCAGTATAGAAATTATACAACGTCGGTGACAGGTGAATAAAAATAGAGCACTGATGGAATAACAGTTAACGGGGGAAGACTTAAGTACTCGGAGAAAGCCTGCCCCAGTGACATTTCGTCCACCATAAATATCACATGGTCTCTCATGTTATCAAACCCGGGCTTCCAAGGTGAGAAAACGGAGACTAACCGCTCGAGTTATGGCACGGACTTGACACCGTGTAATTTTACAAAGAGATGCCAGCGCATCAGAGGACTCCGAAACGTCGCTTTATACCGAACTACACGGCGTGGTATCCCAGAGGACGATAATAATAATCTGCCACAATATTCATAGTTAGTTGATTGCTAATGGTTTAAGTAACGCCTGCAAGATATGAAATCAAGAAACATGGAATAAGGGAAAATGAGGTCGGCGCTATCTCACAGGGAACCCCCCAGCACCACTGTGGAAACAATCATCCGCCCACTCCACATCCCCGACCGATCCTTCGCCTAGCGAAAGGTCATGGTGTCGACACAACTTCTAGGCCCTCTGCGCCGATACGATACGTCTCTTACCACCCACGTCCTACATTTAAAATCCCTTTTTGCCTGCACACCCCAAAACATCCGCGGGTTCCGGAAGCCCGCTTTATATCGTATTGATCTTCATCCCTCCATTCATGTTGCTGGGCCAGCAGCATCCACCAATCCGGTAGCGTTGTTGTTGCATTAGGGAGGAGAAGGTTTCACCTACGTCACTGGTACCCCAGACACGACCTCTATCACACTGACTGCCATGAACCATGGTTCACCAAATAAACTTTACAGAGCCATCGATTTGTCTGTCCCCCCTCCCCCATTCTCTTTTCATTTGACATATTTCTGTGTAACGCCTGTCACCCTGATTGTACTCTTCTGGATTTGGGTGCCGTGTAGCGTTGTAGAATGATACTGACCTTTCGGAAGAACATATTGCCTACATTTCACTTTGTTGACACCGTGCATCTTCGTCATATTAAATTAAGTTTCAGACCAACTGATGCACAACTAACACCACTTTTATTATTATAATTGTTATAATATAATAATATAAAAACCCCCTGACGATGATCCTAGGATCGAAACACGTGTAGGGGTATAATTTTAACAATTATAATAAAGCTACAATAAAAGTGGTTTTAGTTGTGCATCAGTTGGTCTGAAACTTAATTTAATATTGCCTACATCTTCAGGATTGTTGGATTTGGGTTCAAGTAGACACTCAAGTGTCACCATCAGTTTCGCATTAATGTGCGATCTCCTGCTCCCATTGGCAGTTACTACAAAATCCTCCATATGCTACTACAACACATAACTAACACGTATGACGACAGAATAGCAAACAGTTGCTGCCGCATTCTACTACTCTTCGTAACTATTACCAATTCAATTCCTGCTAACAAACATACGTCACGGTAAAATATGTAGCATTCGAATTTTCTGGATTTGTTGTTGATGCTTGAAACATTAATGCAGTATTTACTCTTCTGTGTATAAATATCGCTGCCTAAAGCATATATTGCATTATCTACGTTGCTATATATAGATGTCCCTGCCTGAAGCATTTGTCTATACGGGCTTGTATAAACTGCTTGAACAAACTTAAAGAGCGAGTTCTTCAAATCAAAACAAAGAAAAAATTTCATATAAACAAATGTCAGGAAATGAGTGGGTTTTGAATTTAATTGAAAGATTATATTCAACAATAAATAACCTAAACCTAACAACGTAAAAATAAATAATACTTTAACTGTATTATATTTTATTATAACTGACAATACATTTACAAAACACATTTCCAATTTAAAAACTGTTGAGTTCTTATTGTTTATAAAGCCACAATTCGCAACAAATGCTCAAAATGTCCTCCACCTGAATTAGTGCGCGCATGGACACGTCTGATCGTGGACTGTCGCACATTTTCAAAGGTCCCGGGGCGGTTGCGAACTGTTTGACAGGCATAAAAAATGCGTTAGTGAAGTGTTCCTTCATTTTCAATTGGAACTGAATACACTAGGGGGTTTTAAGTGTTCCCACAAATGAAAATCTACAGGACTGAGGTCGGGCGAAGTAGGGGCCATGAAACTGGTCCTGCTGAACCTATCCATAGGCGATTCATCCCCGTTGTGTTTTCAGCATCATAGTGAAACCAACATCTACTCCGTCAAAAAAAAAAACATATCCTATATTCTTAATAAGTTTAAAAACAACTACATATTTCGCCTAAAGTAAATTGCCACTATCAGGCTTTACACAAGAAAATAAGAAGTTAACTTACAACTGCAATTTATTAGCTTGAGATCTCAAACACCACAATGTTAATTCTAACAAGAATGTAAAAACTTTCAACTAGAATAAATATAATATTCATACAAAAATATATAAGGGCAGTAGGTGCAGTTCTGTATTTCATATATAGTAAAATCATATAAGTCAGGAAATGTGAGTTTGTTGGCAATTCAGGTGGAATCGTAGATGTGGTGTGCATGTATTTTTGTTCAAAATTCTTCATGTAGTCTCCGGATAGTAGTAATATCTGCAACACTAGGAGATAAATATGGTATACAAAACAAAGATATAGTTAAAACAAAATAAAGGTAAATATAAATTTGGAATATCGAGTTGTGTTAATAGACTAATATAACCTTACGTGAAATACTCAGGTTAATTTGAATCTATATTTATTAGAGAATAGTGTGGATACTTAATATTCGATTGGATATTTGAATCTGTGATGAGAAAGTGGCCATTTTTACTTGGATGGTGCTTATATTAAATTAAAAGATAAATAGCGTAAAATAATTAAGAGAAAAAACAAAGAAAGTTAAGCGAATTATTAGAGTACCGTGAGTGAGTTCTTCTTATTAACACTTACCGTAATAGTAATTGATATAAAAGTTTTACTAGTCTCATTTCGTGTATAAGTTTTCTACCCATTCTAAGTGATAGGTATTATTGAGTATATCTCGCACAGGTCGGCTAAAGTATGCCGGAGCCCTGTCGTGCATAGCCCACGCTCTTTCTTTTTGTGGAGAAGGGCCCTGCAGCAGAAGCTACGGACGCACCGCAGTCTTAAGGCTTATTGTGCAACCCTCGTGATGAAGATGATGAGAAAGATGATCATTTTTTTTTCACTTTTCCAAGTAATGGAGCACCGGTGAAATGAAAATGACAGGGGAAAACCGAAGTACTCGGGGAAAACCTGTTCCATTGTCACTTTGTCCACCACAAATCCCACATGGAGCGACCCGGGTTCGAACCCGGGCCTCGCAGTGGGAGGCCGGCGACTAACTGCCTGAGCCATGGCACGGCCAACCCACACTCTTACTGCCAAAGGCACATTTTCCAGCAGTCGTGGGAGAACATTTAAGAAGAAATCACTACAGACATTGCCTGTATGACGTGGCAAAACACGTGGACCTACCAGACAATCACCCACGATACCAGCCCACACATTAACCCTGAAATGCTGCTGGTGTCTGGCGTGGATTGTACCACGTGGATTCTCCTCTGCCCACTGATGTTGGTTGAGGAAATTCGTGATGCCATGTCTACCAAAAGTTGCCTCGTCAGTGAAGAGCACTGCTGAGACAGAGAATGGATTAGCGGTTTGCTGAACAAACCATCGACAACAATTCTCCCATGGTGTGTGATCAGCAATAATGAACTCAATGGGTCAACAAGTTGTTGGGCTGTACCTAAGTGTTTGCCGACATTATTCATAGAAACTGTTTCCTTTTGTTGTTGTTATTGTTGTTGTTGTTGTGAGGAACTGACTCCTGAAGTTTGTCCAAGCATTTTAGATACACCCTGTATATAGATGATTCTGCCTGATGCATATGCAGTATTGCATTACTTACTTTTCTCTAGAATATGTACTAGTCGTTGTTCCTGCCTGAAGCCCATATTGAAGTATATACTTTTATCTACATAGATGCCCCTGCCTGAAGCATGTACTGCAATATCCACATTTCTGTGCCCGAAACATATGCAGTATTGCAGGATTTACTTTTCTGCATAATGTATACAAGCTTCTGTTCTGACCTGAAGCATATATTACAATGTCTAATTTTCTCTACGTAGATGGTCCTGCCTGAAGGATATACTGCATTTATCTACTTCTCTGTATATAGAGGTTCATCCCTAAAGCATATATTGGTATATCTACTTACGCACAGTGCTCCACTCTTCGCACTTCTGCCAGGGCAATACACTGTTAAAAGAGGCAAATATGTAAAAGATTGTCCAGGCGATTATGAGATTGTAATACAGCATCACAATAGCAGACACGATAACCATGCCGTAGCCTAGACCTCGAAACAGTGGGCAGAATTTCTTGTAGATGGCTACAGGACCCAGGTTTGCGTACTGGCCGAAGGCTAACTCCATAAACATGAGAGGCAGACCGGCAATCACAAGCATTATGGTGAATGGGATGAGAAAGGCTCCTGCAAGAAAGAAAATACCACCATGTCATACACACTGCTGGATACGTGGGAAGGCGATTATTTTAGGACACTGTCAGTAACTTAGAGTTTATAGCACTGGATTGTACGAGGATTCATGAGGATAAATTGGAAATTATTTAGGAGGCAGTCATGGCTAATTGAGGTACCATTCCTGAATTTGCCTGAGGGACTGGGAACAATCACGAAAACCCGAGTCAAGACAGCAGGCGAACCAGCCAAAATTCCAGTCCGTCATTTCGAGAGTATAAATGTAGAGCGTTACCGCTACAGCGTGGTGATAACTCAGTGCAACTTGGTCCTTCGTGCGAAGCCAATAATCGCCCAGTTATGTAAGAAAGTCCACACCATCTGTGGAATCCCGAGATTCATCACCATGTTCGCAAGAGCCCATAGTTTGCTCTTATCCTGAGCCACATAAATCTAGTTCACACACTTTCACCATATTTACTCAAGCCACATTTTATTATCAATATCCAATCTGCTCTTATTCTTGCCAAGTAGTTCCTTCTTTTCAGGTTTTTCAACTAAAATCGTGTTGCACACTTTTCTCTTTCTCTCGGGCTTGCTACATCCCCCCGTCCATCTCATTCTCCTTTATTTGATCATAGCTTATCAGCGAACAAAATTTAATTTTTGAAAATAATATATATATATATATATATATGTGTGTGTGTTACCTAAATATGCCATTCGCACCCAGCTTATTACCCAGTGGCCACCGGGGCTCTTTTACCGGGGATAAAACAGCCGGAGTGTTAAGGTAACCGCTCACTTCCATTTATTATTGAATTTAAGGTAAAAAGGTAAAGTTTCGCCCTACAGCATGCCATGAAGACACAGAGAAGGAATAGAGGTGTAACTGTACTCTTTCTTTAACCTATGAACTAGACGGGGGTGGGTGGTCAACACCACGCTTCAGCAGTTTTACCGCCAGGAAAGAGACTCAGTGCGCAAAGTATAGGAGGCTGGGTGTACCTTGGGGCCAGTCTGGAGAGGTGCGAAAAATCTCGCCCCCACCGGGATTCGAACACCGAAACGCTAGCCCTTACAAAGTCCTTATACTGATTACGCTACTTCAGCTCCCACTGAATTCAAGAATACTTGGAAATATTCCATATTCCTCCACTTCCCACAGTGCTCGAAATGCTTGATGCTTAATTAAGCAGAAGGAAAATTTTATACAGCATTAGAAAACACGATTTTTGTCTGGCCTATTAGCACCATGCAACAAGAAAAGAGGCTTTTTAAGTTTTATCTGGTAACATATTTTTAAATATTCTTTGCATCGAAAATATTCCAAATAAAATTTGCACTTGAAAATTTATCCTTTTATTATTTTCAATTAAATATTTCGGAGAAAATTGATTGATTAAAATTTAAATTTCTGTTGCAATTTGATGCATATGAACAGAAACACATAAACTTGTGTGCTTTGTGGAGGGGAGATGTCCTTCGCGACTAGGCTTTGCTAATGGCATCTTTCGTACAAGTTTTTCCAGCCAAGCATTTCTTATCCCTTTCTCGCATACCTCGGCCCATCTCATCTTCCTTAATTTGATCATTCTAATAACAGGACCTATAAAAGTGTTCGTGTGATTAATTATGCATCACGCCATGAGAACCATTTTTATTCTGGGCGCTAGATGGAGATAAGTGGTCAGTTTCATGTTCCGGCCATTTTACCCCAGTAAAAGAGCCCCCGGTACTTTTTGGATAGTAAACTCTATGGGCGCTAGAGCAGGTTTGAAAGCTGTGGAGAAGAAAAAAATTACTGCCCGTAACAAGAAAGGAATCCCGTCGTCGTGCCCGCATTTAGCCACTCTTGCGAAAAGAAGTAGAGAAATTACGTGTATGTTAGCGTGGACAGAGGGAAGTGTTTCTAGTTGGAGATTCATAGGCATTGTAGAGTCTGCAGACGATTTAGAAACTATGCGGTGAAGGGGAAAGTGTGATAGTAGGAGACAATAGAATTAAAATACGTAAGTAGGCATTTTTATGTTGTTTAATGCAGGTGTGAAACTTGATCTGTCACATTAAGGGAACGAAATAAGCTGAAGGTGTTCGAGAACAGGCCGCTGCGGAGATTACGACCTAAGGGGGGAAAAGTAACAGGAGGCTGGAGAAAATTACTTTATGCCGAACTCCTTGACTTGTGCTCCTCGCCACGAACGCATTAATATCTTAATCAAATCAAGGAAGACTAGATGGGCGCACAGGTAACACGCACAGGAGAATAGTGGATAGAGGGTTTTGGTGGAAAACCCACACGGAAACAGACAACTTATAAGTCCTCTGTCCACAGGCACAGGAATTGAATTTGGGATGGTTTTCCACTGTTGCCCAATCTTCACCACCTGAAATACATTCTACAAACTAAGACAGCGTGAATGAAAAATAAAAAGAACTTGAAGAAATAACAAAGTAGAGAATAACGACTTTTTAAAAAATCTTATTCCCAACTGAGAGAAACGCAACCAACTACATAATGTGGCGTACGAGAATTGTCATTTCTTGTAGAAGGGAGCCTGGGCGTCGCTGCCATATCTGGCAAAGTTGCATTGTAGCACAAACTTCTTTTGCAGTGGCAACAGCTGTAGTCATATATGAGAGTATAATATCACAGCGGATCGTAAAGAAGTAAAATGGATGTTACTGGATTCATCAGGCTCAGCACAGGGACCAATGGCTAACTCCTGTGAACACAACCATGAACTTCCAAGTTCTATAAAATGCGGGATATTTCTTGACTAGCTGGGAAACTGTTAGCTTCTTAAAGACGCCGTTCGATGTATCATAAATTGTTAGTAGGAGGGAATCAAGTGGAGTTTGCGTAGGAAGATGTACTGGACAAAGAATAAATTAAATGACCCTAATAAACTCGATGAATGAACCAGTACCGCTACAGACGTCCATACAGAGACACCCACGAACTGGCATTCGAAACTTTTGTACGATAACACATAGTTAGTTCTGACATTAAGCCGCCAAATTAATGAATCAGAAAGTATTTCTGTTGTTACTGCAGTGATGTGCTTATGCGTGTGTCTTCCGCTGAAGTGGCCTATCTTTTGTTGTAACAACTGCAGCTTCTTCACAATTTTCCATACATTTCTCTTGCTGTAGGAGGCCCATCATTAAAATTAAACTCTTTCCGTGCCATTATGCACCCACACATTGTGGTGTCTGATAAAGAACTGACAGTAGATAAAAGAACAAGCGAGTAGTTCACAAGTAAAGTTGTCTCTGCGTTTAATTAATACAATGCGTTGAAAACATATGAGAGAGCGGAGGTACAGCTCCACACATTGTTAACACTAGTACTGGATGAAAGTCAGTGCTCGGCTTCAAGCATCAGCCACGTGCCCTCGGTGGAATAGCTCTTGGTAACCACTAAACACGGGATGGGTGTGCCCCCAGAGCCGTTCTGAATGCTTTGTAGCATTGAAAATCCTTGCTTCTGCTTTGAATCATCCTTCAGCACATAACCTAGTCAAATGATATTGATTTATCTCGGCTGTACTTCTCCTTCCATGGCGCTTCGGCCCTTTTTTGACAACATAGTTTCCCCGGTGTTCTTCTTCCAACTTCTCTGTTACTTGCTGCCGCCCTCCAGTTCCGTATCTGGAGCAAGTCTACAGCATCCCTCCAAACTGCATCCTCCCATCCTGGCTCTGTTGTTTCACAGATATGGTTAAAAATATATGAGCAATCCTACTACTTGCCACGTGCATTACATATGCAGAAAATATGATAATTACCATTATCTCCGTTATCCCATCGAATGCTTTCGAAGTGCCAAACTTTTCGCAGCAGAACTTACATACTCATTCCCCCTTTCTACTAATACTTCCCTGCTGCCAACGCCGATATTTTCCCGTCGCCGGAGTCATTACAAAATAATTTGGAACGGAGCAGCAACACTTCTACAAGTCCCTTTTATCTACACATAACCAATCCACATGGCCCTTAACGACGGTGATCGTATTGGTATACAGTAGAGAGCCGTTTCAATCGTGCGCGCTGGAAATCAGTGATGCGAGATGTCGAGGGTCGCGTCTGGTTCCTGAGATCCAATTCTGTGGCCTGGTCGTGTGATGTACATGTACTTATGTTACAGCCAACTAACACTCAGGCCTGCCATTTCAGTAAGTAAACTGTAGAACCGTGCCGTAAATCAGGGGTTAAATGGCCGAATTATCGGTTTGAAACCTAAGTTCAGCCCAGATACAATGCTTTATAATCTCAAAAACTGACGGCGTCGTTAAATAACACATTTAAGAATATAAAAAAGCGTAACCTAGATAATGAGTCTAAACTTGTAATGGGAAGAGCCATGTAAGATATTTGGTTGTAAAGAAAGTACTAAATAAATATTTCTGAGCTGGAACCCATCCCCTTCCACTCCCAGTGTTCAGTTAATTTCGAATAATAACAGCCATTTTAAAGGTCAAACTCCCAGCCGTTTGTGGAACGCGTAATTTAATTACTCGATTTACAAAAGCCCAGCACTCTTTCCTGTCCTAAGTCAGATAAATACAGCCCAAATTCACATATCCTCTTCTTAAAGATCAACTTTAATATTATGCTCCCATACACTTTGAATTTGTCAGCATAGTTTCTCAATTTTACTTGCTATAAGAAACACATTATTTTAAATATCTACTGTAAATTTATAAAGAGGAGGGACCAATTGTTTTAACGGACTCCTGCTTGTGGATATTCTTGTGTTTGCACTTAATATACCAAGAAGTACAATCAGAATACTCAAGTTCGCAAACTTACACAAAACGCAAGGATTATAACGCACCAACTCACTTTTTTAAATGTTCTCTAAAACCGCAATAATTAAAGGAAAAACTGCATTAAGCATAAAATTTGTCTCATTTTCTGTACAGTTTTTCTTCGAAACTAGACCCTCTGATAATTTTTAGCGAGTTACACTCGACATGGTCGCAGAAAAGCATGTAGGTCTTTGTAAAGAGTATCCATTCTTGTTGTTCGACATGTATTTGCTGAACTTCCCAGGATAAAATTCCTTGAATACCTGTTTAGCTGTTTTCGAGATATTGCATGTGGATTAACAAAGAGACAGGCAGACATGACGAAGACATTAGGGTGATTTTACAAAACACTAAAATTTATCTTAAATAAATATATCATGAAGTTGTGAACCGACTGCAACCTGCTCAAGGTGGGCTCCAGTGTCAAACTGTTTTGAACATAATAATTAATCTTCGGGCTCTATAAAGATGGGTCATTACTTTGCTAGGCGTTTGAATTTCATCTTATCAAGAAGGACTGTACTGTATGGAGTTAGTTTGTTGGCTGTGTTGGCAACTAAGGGTTTCTTTAATCTTATTACATGCAGAGAAGTTAGAAACTGTATCAGGTGCAGCTGGACGTCTTCTTGCTCGTGTTTTCTATGATGTCACCTATGAAGATACTTTTCTTTCGAAACTGACAGGCCTTCACAAAGAAGCACCTTCTTGAGATTGCTTGTCGTGTCTTTTGTGTCGTTGCATCTATACAGCGAAACCTAGCCAAGGTATACCAATGCTTGCAGCTAACACAAAGCCGACTTGCGTATGAGAACGAAGCAAAGTACATTGATATTGAACCACAAGCACAAATATAAATAAAGTAATTTATCATTCATTCTACAGTCTGTCTTACGACAGGTCCGTCGTCTCTTCCTAAGCGAGTTCTACACAGGATGCGATCTAGTGCTTCCTCTTTCAATTTCCAGTATCTTCTCTTTTCCTTAAGGTTATCCAGTAGCTGATTACGCTTTCTTCATCGTCTTCCCGTCATTTCTGTCCTTCCCTCTAACTTTCCTTTAATCACGTGTTTTAGAAGGCAGTTTCTACACAAGATGTGACCAATCCAGTTAGCCTTTCTTCTTTTTATTGTATGTAGGATATTCCTCTCCTCCTTTACTCTGTGTAATACTTCTTCATTTCTCACACGATCGGTCCAACTGATCTTCTCCACTCTTCTCCAGCACTACATTTCAAAACTTTCCAGATACTTCTGATCTGCTTTCCGAAGTGTCCACCTTTCAGCACCATACAAAGCTATGCTCCAAATGTAGCACTTGACTAGTTTCTTCCTTAAATTTAAGTCCAGTTTGCTGGTGAAAAGAGTCTTCTTCTTGTTGAATGCTGCTTTTGCCATGGCAATTCTGGATTTAATTTCACGTGTACACCTTGCATCATTTGTTTTCATGCTACCCAAATAATTGAAATATTCCAAATTCTCCGGTTGTTTTTGTTCTATCATAATTTTTATTGGGGATGGTTGCCTTGAGATTATCAATAAAGTAATAACCAAACGTAAATATAAAACGGAGCATTCTACTAATAACGTGCATAAGCACAGCAGCTGTCGCCGGAACTTCATCGCACACGAAGCCTGCATCCGCCGGGGACTTAAACAGTCCATTTTCCCTCCACATTTCAGTTTACCTTATTTCATAGAAGATGCTCAAAGTGCCGACCTCCAGCTTCTGAGCAGACGTCGCACAGTCTGAAAATTTTTCTCGATACACGACGGAGCTCTTGTCTTGAAATATTGGCAATTTCTCATCGACTATTGTCTGTCAGTTCTTACAATGAATGTGCATGTTACGCATGACAATTTTCGCTCAAGGTCCGTCAAAAATGATAATCACACGGATTGAACTCTGGCGATCTGGGAGACCAAAATCAGGGAGATATTTATTGCTTCTTCACAAAACACGAACCGTGTGATTTTGCACACATTCAGTGCACACCAGACTCTGGATCTGAGATCATAGAAAGATAATTTATGAAATGCATGGGGATTTTTGGAACAGGAGTAGCTGTTATTCTAACTGCTTACAATTCCATTTAATTTAAATTTTGCCTCATCCGAGAAAACACGATTTCTGGATCAAGAAATCCTGGGCTACCGCTTTTTGAATCTACGCGTACTAGTAATACCAACTTCTTTCTTCCCAGTGTAGAGGAAAGAGTGTTATATGGCTCCGATTTTATATGGATGTACTTTTAGAAGCTTTGTTAATCTGCGAGTTGAATACACTACTTCGGATACACAACCGGTGCAAAGATTTTCTGGCGCTTGTTTCCAATCGAGAGCCAATGTGTTTTAATTTTATCTTCAGTTACAGCACAATTTTTTTTTATTTTCTTTTTCTTCAGTATTGAACCTGTCGTTCGAAATTTTTCCAGTATTTAGTGTCGTGCTCTTTTACATAGTAATGTTGACGTTGTATATTTTGGAGAGAACTTCAGGCGACATATTTTTTCCATCGCACATACTTTGCAAAATACTGCAAATAAACTCTCTTTCCTTCCAAAAAAAAAATCGTTCCTCACACGCACTGACCATCTGAGCTGTATGAGACAAACAAATGAGTGAGCGGCGGTCTCACGTTCCAGCACTAATAAGAAGAGAAAAGGCTCAGCACACTCTCCTTAACTGAATGCACTCGTATTACGCTAAGTTCGGGGCAGGATTAGTGGGATGCTCTGTATCAGTGGAATGAAATATTCTCGTAACCCTTCAAAGCACTGTGGTAAATATGTGTTCCACCTGCTTCGACACTAAGAACTCTGCATTTTTCCAACACAGTAAACTTACATGTTTCACATATTTCTCAAAATAAACAGCAATTATTTCTCTAAGGTAAACACAAGGTTTTCTGTGAGACAAAAAATAAATATTTAGATATTATTATGTGAAATTCATGTTCCAAAGTGGTAGTTTTATATCGAAACTTATTTGTTCTAACATTAACTAAAATTACATTAGAGCATTAAGGCAGTTTGGATTTTCAGTACAATAGAATTTCTTTCTGTAATTTTAGTCTGCAAGCGGCATCCTCAGATTATTATCAAATTACTATTAA
This sequence comes from Reticulitermes speratus, assembly GCA_021186555.1. Lineage (NCBI taxonomy): Eukaryota > Metazoa > Arthropoda > Insecta > Blattodea > Rhinotermitidae > Reticulitermes > Reticulitermes speratus. The sequence goes on along the minus strand of JAJKFL010000003.1, from coordinate 27,921,110 downwards.
CGTCTGAATCACAGCACTTTGTCTGAACTTCATTTAATGTAACAGGCATTTGCTTTGCAAGTTAAGAACTGTGAACTCGCTGTATAATATTGTCACTCTTTACGAGACGATAGAAGCCTTTCCTGCCGTCTCTATGACAACAGTTAATATACGACGAGAAACTCCTCGACCTCTTTCAACACCAGGAGTTGGCACTCCAACTGTAGATCCCATTTCTGCTTGCTGTATGTTGTTGGATTAATTTTTCATTCTCCGTACGGGATTTTTCTTGCCTTTTGAAGTTGGTTGTTTGAATATCTCTTGTGATTGCACAAAAGGCATGAAAGCTTTTCTCTTCAGGGGTTTTAAAATGTATCCTCCTAATATTGTGAGTATGGTGGTTACATGTAATCTGTGGTCTCTTGGAATCTCGACCCGTGAAGATGGGACCGACACGTTGTCCCGAAACGTCGGCAAATAATTACCACACGACGCCGTGTAATTACCCAAAAGACCACAGATTACATCAACATCGCGGCGGAAGCCTAAAATCATGGTGGTTACAGTTTGGCTCTAATTTTATACTATAATCAGGCAGTTCTCTGAATACGTAAGACATTCCTGCTCCACATTTTAGGGGAGATGAATTTCTTAGGGCAGAGTGGCCATAGAATAATTTTAAACTGAATGAAGAACCACGGCAGAAATTAATGACATGTCACCGAACATTTGATTGTAGTGGTAACGCTGTAGACGTTTATGCGGGAAGTTCCCGAAATGAATCTTTCCCGGGACATTTGCTGATATTACAGATTATTTTGGTGTTTTTTCAGTACCTCCATGTAAATGTGGAAATATTACAACAAATTAAGTGTCGACAGCTTGCTTCTAAATCATTCCCAACTTACCATTCATCAATCATCCCAAAATTAAACGCTATACAGTCAGAGAGGCTACCTGCTTCGTTAAATAATACGCAACAAGAAAACGAGTATTGCCATACCAAACCTCATATACAGAAATGAAACACAGATTCAAGCAATGTAAGTTATTGCTTAAAACAGATGCTGTATATGACCAATTTGTCTGTTATAAACTCAAAGCTGCGGGTCTTCGACAATTCTGTAATTGTTTACTCACAAATAATAGGCTTATATGTAACGTGTAGGTAGGCTGACTTGTGTTATATATCTCCATTCCGCAACTCACATGGTGAGCTTGAAAGGTTTTTGCCACCACACCGAAAGTGACAGAAAATGTTCTCATGGTCGCCATGTTGCTTATATATACTTTATAATGTAAAGTGTAAAATAACAGTAATATTACCTTAGGACAAGGTGAATATTTTTCCATGGCCTTTTACAGTATATCATTTTTAGAAACAAATAATAAGATACGCTAGTGTCGCTACCGTCATACAAACCGTGAGTTCACCACATTATTATAACCAACCAAAGGAAATTAAAAATGATAGCGTTAGAGCGTTTATAAAAAGCACCAAAATTCATACAAAGCTTCGTGAAAATCAGTCAGTTGACTCAAGAGTTGAAATTGGTGTGATAACAGGATCACAAAATAGACGCAAGGAAACAGACGCCGTGAAGAACTGAAATGTCTGCTTCTTTCTCTTGTAGGAATGAAATTGAGACAAAAGTTTAGTTACTGCCTTGCAGATAACACGATCCATCTCTATCATGGGAACTTACCAATTAATAATGTTAAGGAAATAACCGGTAACGTGAAAATTATAAGAAAATCAAACGTTTACCGTGTGAACAAAATCTGGAATTTTTAAATGTATTTATATATATATATGTATATATTTACATTTGCCAGATATCATGGCCTTATTTATCGCAGAAACATATTTCTCCCTATTTAGGAGTCAGTAGGTCTATACTTTCATATCCGATACATTATTGCTCTTCAGACATACTCGTACTTCTTCAAGCATGAGTAGACTTTTTCTTTATTTACTGATATATGAGAACACGTGAATGTAACATGAGAACATTCTTGACATATTCCGGGTGAAGAACTCCCTCCCTTTTATGACGGATCTCTGTGTTTTCGATCGAAAATAATTTGTTTCAGTGCTTTCTAATTAACTGCCACGCAATCAGCAGAACGTTTACTCACAATTACGATTCGTTAATTGGAATTAGCTTCGTTCCCATTTTTCTGCCTTTATTCTGGAGCTATACCGAGAATCTACATTTTAATTTGTCTAATTTGTGCTGCTCGCTAGTCTGAAATTTCTGTCGACTAAGGCCGACGTACAATGTGCTCGGTCCTCAAAAAAATCACAACTCCCTCTTTCATAGAAGGTTGACAGTCGCTGGTTGGAATCACCATATCAAAATAACTAGTACTACTCATTATATGTGTAACACAAATAAAATTTATAACATTCATAAAATTGGATTTACCTTGCCCTGCCGAAGTGCTGGGTGTACTAAAGTACTGCGAGAGCGGCCAGCTTGAGTCAACGTGCAGTTAAAAATAATAATACGAGTTTCATATATCGTATAGTGGCCTTCTAGGTTGCGATATTGTTTAGTTTGGTAGGAGGGGTTGAATTACGTTTTACGAACATATTGCCTCCAACTTTAGCGTATAACATCTGAAGATGGAATTATTATGGTCATCCGAAGCGTTTTCCTTTTCCACAGCACCCAGAATGGCTCTAGGGTCCAGCCAGCCTACCTAACGTGTACCGGGAATCTTTTCCCCAAGGGCAGAGAGGCCTGGGCATGAAGCTTATTATTTGCTTCTCTCTATTGTCGACGTGAAGAACGTGTGGAGCTGTCCCCCCTCTCCCCATGCATCTTAACAGCGTGGTGCTTAATTAAACACTGAGACAAAATTATCTTTGCTTTTTATTGCACACAACAATTTGTTTGTCAAGGGAAAAAGCAACATGAGTTTTATCAGCTGCAACATTTCCTGTTTCCCAGTAAGGTGATTTTGCCAATTTGAGTTGTTGAAGAGATTTCAGGAAGATTTAAAATAAGTATGTATATATATACATATATAATTTGACATTTGCTACTAGAAGTTTGAATGTGCCGTCATTTGGACGGCTGGATTCAGCAAATTTTTTACAACTAAAAACGGATGTACCTATCTATTGAAGGACAATCTTTATGTAAAGTGAATTTGAAAGTGTTTCCTACACCAACGGAAACACAAAGCACGGCGATTTATTCTGAGGAAAAGACGGAATTTATGAATAGAGTATATTGATAAAATGTCAAGTTATAGGACCTGAAAAAAAGAGGTAGCACTACCCTGCAGTAGAGGGTTTATGTAAACGCATTAAAGAGTGTATTTGAAAAGAATACATTAGCATGCATATGAGATAATATTTTCTGTGTACTTAGCCTACAACCCTTTCCTTAAAAGGGAAAAAACATAGTCTTATGGGATTAACATGCTGTCTGCTTGTGTGTGTTTCACCCCGTTGAAACTCTTGAAACAGTTGACTGAATTCTATGAAATTTGATGTAAACCTTGTTCCATTCGATGCCACACGTTTGAACATCGCTTTACCTGAAGATGCGTCTGTTTGTGCAAGCAAGTCAAACTCGCCGAGCATTTATTGGAGCAAAAAGAAAAATTTCTAACGCAAGTTGTATAGAAAAGTGGAACAAAACTTTATATCCATGTTCCTTATTTTGTAAGCCCTAAAATTTGCGAGTTATTTATACAGCAGGGACGATTTATCTAATCAGAATTGAAATGTGGTCTTCTAACGTAGATCTCTACGAAGATTATCTAAACCTTTTATTAATTATAATTAAAAAGAAATCATATATGTAGGTGTTTTACATCTAAATTAATGTAAATATCCTTGATTCATTAACCATTCTTTCATTCAGCGATATATGGAGTAGGTGTTGATAGCATCGCTAAATGAACCATTAATAAACAGAACAGTTTTTTCGTAATTTTATTGGAATGTTCAGCTCTTAATTTCCTGAATCATGAAAGAAATAGATCTTTTTCAAGGCTAGCCATTTTTGTAGATTTTATGATGAAGATTAAAGTTGCAGAAGCTTTGGGAGATCGATAGCCAATCGATTCAAATTCTCTTGCGAACTGAACATCATTTCCCTTTCTCCACTGCTGCTGCTTGCCTTCAGGCTCCGCACTACCCCACCCTCTTCGCCACTGCAATTTGAGACCATTATGTCTGCTGGCATCATTAATGAGTTTCAGCCAATTTCATGATACAATTTGGAAATAAAAAGATGGAAGAGGATGGCAGTATGTTGTTCCGAAATTTGGTGTTATTTACCAGTCGATGCTGTATCACGACCCTGAAGGTCACGGCAGGGTATACTGAGTGAGTGTTCACCACCGTAAAAATTGCGTATTTTATACATGGTCATCAAAAAAGATGCGGTGAATTTCAATGCCCATGTTTACTTTATTTACTTGCATCACTGATTTGGATAACACAGAACCAATAATGCACGAAAGATTTTACTTACATAATTCATTCATTCTGTATGCTTTTGTAAGGTGCGGATGTTTTTGTAATGTGTGTACGGTGTTCTAATGTGTGTACTTGTATTTACTGTATGTATTTTGTTTTGTATGTGTATGGGTGTTTTTGTAAGGTGTGAACGGGGTTCTTCTAATATGTGTACTTGTATTTACTGTATGTATTTTGTTTTGTATGTGTATGGGTGTTTTTGTAAGGTGTGGATGTATTTGTAAGGTATGGATGTTTTTGTAAGGTGTGGATGCTTTTGTAAGGAGTGGATGCTTTTGCAAGATGTGGATGTTTTTGTAATGTGTGTACGGTGTTCTAATGTGTGTACTTGTATTTACTGTATGTATTTTGTTTTGTAATTGTGTATAGTTTGTTTTGTATTGTTATTTTTAAGTATATTATATGTCCATTTGTATTGTGTGTACTAGTGTAAGGACTACTGCCACCGGGTGAAAACCCAATTGCAGTAAATAATAATAATAATAATAAAAGTAGTCTGTCTTACGACAGGTCCGTAGTCTCTTCCTAAGCGAGTTCTACATAAGATGCGATCTAGTGCTTCCTCTTTCAATTTCCAGTATTTTCTCTTTTCCTTAAGGTCATCCAGTACCTGCTTACGCCTTCTTCGTCGTCTTCCCGTCATTTATGTCCTTCCCTCTAACTTTCCTTTAATCACGTGTTTCAGAAAGCAGTTTCTACGCAAGATGTGACCAATCCAGTTAGCCTTCTTCTTTTTATTGTATGTAGGATATTCCTCTCCTCCTTGATTCTGTGTAATACTTCTTCATTTCTCACACGATCGGTCCAAATGATCTTCTCCATTATTCTCCAGCACCACATTTCAAAACTTTTCAGATACTTCTGATCTATTTTCCGAAGTGTTCCACGTTTCAGCACCATACAAAGGTATTCCACATTCTCCAATTGCTTTTGATGTACCATAATTTTTGTTGGGTATGGTTGCCTTGAGATTCTCATTACTTTAGTTTTTCCCACATTCATTTCCATTCCATAGCGTCTTCCAGTTTCACTTAGTCTATCAATTATACCCTGTAGCACCTTTTCTTCCCTAGCCAGTAGCACAAGGTCATCTGCATATTTCACAGTGCGAATTACTTGTCCTCCTATTTTTAAGTCTCCAAACCCTTCAAGAGCTTCCTTGGTAAGATATTCGCTGTATAAGTTGAACAGAATCGGCGACAAACAGCAACCTTGTCTAACTCCTCTCCCAATCTTCACACTCCTTGTCTCCTTTTGGTCCAGTCGTATTTTGACACTCTGTTCCATGTACAATTTGCTGATCAATCTTCTTTCGCGCCAGTCTGTCCCAATTCCCTTTAGGATCTACATTAATTTGGTCCAGTTGACACGGTCAAATGTCTTCTGCCAGTCTATGAAGCAAGCACACAATTCCTCATCTATGACCAAGGTTCGTTCTGATATTATTCTCAGCATCCCAATTGCATCTCTAGTTCCTTTTCCTCTCCTAAATCCAAACTGATCTTCTCCAAGCGCATCCTCAGTCTTCCTTTCAATCCTTCTTCTAAGTATCCTCGCTACTATCTTTGCTACATGCGCATGAGGCTGATTGTGCGATGGTCGCTGCGTGTTGTAGCTTTGCTCTTCTTCTTTAAGGCAATCATTGTAACTTCAATGAAATCTCTGGGCCACTCTCCAGTTACATATATGCTGTTGGTCAGCTGTGTCATTAGTCTGAGACCATCTTCTCCCAACAATTTGAGTACATCCCCAGGTACATCTTCTCCCTTCTTCTCCCTCATCTTGATAGCTTTTTCCACTTAACTTTGCAAAATATAAGGGCCTTTCTGGTCTTCATCTACTTCAGCTTCAGGTTCGACTTCTAGGTGTTCTGGTCGATTAGCTCGATCGTAGAGCTCTGTGATATAATTCTCCCAAATTTGCAGTACTCTTCTCTGATCTATTATTATATTCCCTTGAGAGTCTTCGATGCCAATGTTTTGAATCCCATGGTTTTCTTTCCAACCTAGTTCCTTTTTCTTCATGTACATTAGATCATAACGTCCTGTTCTTTGAAATTCTATGATCTCGTCGCATATGCTCTTCAGATATTCGTTCTTGGCGTTGTCCGTGGCTCTTTTCAATTCGTTCCTCAGTTTTCTGTAGTTCTTTCTTCCTTCTTCGTTGTTGACATTCTTCCATTTCCTTTGTTCATCCATTTTACTGATCATTTCCTGTGTAATCCATGGCTTTCTTTCTCTCCTCTCGACTTTTCCAACCGAATCACTCATAGTATCTAATACACATTTCTGCACTTCCACATTCCCACTTTCACATTTGTTTGCACCAAGTTTTTTTATCTAGACTATCGTGCACTTTCTGTCGTTAAGCATATAAATTCTCTAAATCCCATCTTTGTTTCCGCTTGTGGAACCTTATGATTTTCTTCAATCCAGTACAGATCATTGCAACCAGTAAATTGTGGTCAGAGTCGATATCTGCTCCAGGCATTGTCTGCACATCCTTCACACTGTTCCTGAATCGCTGTTTTACTAGTACATAGTCCAATTTATATCGATTCCTATCCCCTGGTGCTTTCCAGGTGTACAATCTTCTTTTAAGTTTTTGAACCATGTGTTTTATAACAAGTCCATTTCTTTCACAGAAATCAATAAGCATTTGACCTCTCTGATTCCTCCTACCCAGTCCATATGGTCCAACGGTGTTGTGATATGCTTTGTCTCCAACCACACTGTTCTAGTCCTCCATTATAATCGTATTTGTCTCCCCTTTTCCGTCCTCTTCAAGAATTTCTTCAGTTACATCATACAGCTCTTCCACTTCGTCATCTTCATACTCCGATGTTGGCATGTACACTTGCACTATCAAAATATTTACCGGTTCTGCCTTCAACTTAACAGCAATGATTCTGTCACTTTACACACTCTTCTTAACAACACGTTTCACTACGCTTTTATGCACCACTATTGCAACGCCTCTTTCAGCCCTGTCACCCCCGGAATAATACACTGTATAATCACCACTTCTTATTTTACATTGACCCTTCCACCGCACTTCACTAACACCTAGCACTTACATAAGAGGACACTAAATTTCGAATCGTGTACTTCGTAAACTATGTGTTGAAATTAACTGAGTTTTAAAATTCTGCATATCTGCAGCCATCGTTATTTTAGTGACGCTTTAAATTACAGCTCTTACATATTCCTTTAACGCTAAGTACATCAGTAGTGGATGTATTAACTCTCAACAGTTCCGTCTCCTGTGAAACCAGATTTGTTAATTCCAGTTCAAATACCACGCATTTGTGATGGCCTTGTGTAAGCACTGAACTAATTGAAACATCATTATGACTGTCAGCGAAATTAACTGTTAATGACATATTTTTATTTCTGTCAATATTCAGCCTACTTTAGTATTAATTACCTGTCAAAGGAACTTCACAAATCGTGCGTGACGTAGAAGTCATTTATAACCAGGCAAAGTATAGGCAATTAGCACGAGAGCGAATACTCTGCTGTGGTGCTGTACAAGCAGACATGCCAGCAGACACAAGTGCACACAGCATCTATACTGGATCGATAACACAGAGAACTCTTGCCCCAGTTTCCTGTCATGTTTCAACACGGCTACTTAACCCTTTGAAGCCTGAAGTTCAAAAATATTACCTTCTTCTTCTGTTCAACAGGCGAGGGAACTGTTTCCTCAAGTGTATAAATCTTTTGTGCATTTTTATGTATCTGAGGCTTTGATCAGTATTTGAGCTAGTCTCATTTAGACTATCATGTAACAGGACTTCGTCCATAAAGCATTGGGACATTTAACTCTCAGTATTCATTGTTTCTGGTAAAAGAGTGTCCCGGTAAGATTTGAGATTCTTACGTCGATGATTATCAGAATTATGGGAATAGGCACCAAAATTTCGATGAAATATTTTGCCGCATACTATTCTACCCTGAACATGAAGGCAGTGGCTTTCTCCAAAGCGTTGTTGCCATATACCAGACTATATGGCACCACAGCCAACAAGACGGTATTCTTAATGATCTCATATTTTAAAGACTTCAGAAAAGAGGCTTTGTTTTGTGCCATGCGTACGCAACACCCAAAATTCTATGGGGGGCTGCCTCATTGGCCAGCCAGTGATAATGTTCTCTTGAATTTATAGGGTCTTGAAGGGTTCATCTAAAGCATATTTAAAAATTCAGATCCTAACTCACAGGAAACATAATGTGACTCCATTAAGAAGTCAAATTCCTCTAAGTCGCCTAGGGAAATAACGGCCTTTTTTCTGAGAATCATACCCAACTTATAAAGACACTTCATTATGTGTTCAAAATTCAGAGATTTCCATGTTGAAACAAGTGATACTGACTTATATTCGCGCGCAGTTACAATCTTGGACCGGAAACCGGCTGTGTCATTAATCGTAATTAAATCCTAAAATATAAAATCCTAACACAGCATTTCTGTCTTTACTTAGCAGTCAAATTTGTTAGTAGTTTCGGAGAATATTGCTGGATAACATCAACAGATGATGACGCTTCAGCGGGCATTGCAGGCTCTTACCTTGCCGAAAAACATGTTTCATTTTAATGGCTTGGACATTCACTGAAATTTTGATTTTATATGGAAACGTGTATCAGCTACAGATGGGAGGTCTTATTTCGAAAGTTCCTTCAATTTGAGAGTATTATTAGGAATGTGTGGCTGCATGCTAATACAAAGGAAAATCACACAATGTACACGGGAAAGAAATTTAATGTATGGTGGTAATGTTTAAGTAATATTTATTAGTGAAATTCATAACATGTCTGTCAGTGTTTACTTCTTCTTATCTGATAGACAAGTTACTCAGATACCGGCTGTTATTTTTAGTCACGCTTGGGCTGAAAAATTTGTATCCGTTGTTTTGTGGTGGATTAAATATTGGCCGTTAGGTTGCTCTGTTGCCACTTGAAGAAAAGGAGAGGTTACGTAATTTTGAAAAAGAACTTTGTTTTCTATACAAGCTTTGTCCAAAATATTTCTTACAGAGAGCAGGGCCCCTTTTTTGTGCATATTGCTACTATATGAAGTTTAGTGTGTTACTAACATATAACTGTCTCTCCAGACCTTTTCAATGTACTGAGGTTAGATATTTTTCACAAAACGTGCTTTTAATTAATTTCCCATTAAAAATTCAAAGGCCTTTCTCCTCGTTATAAAGAAATGTATATATGGAAATTTGGACTTGACTCGCACCGTATCTGAATAACATTCTCTCTAATTGTAAAAGTGTGGGGCACATTATTAGACACAATAGGATTTCTCTTATCAAGTTGCAGCGCGTAGCGAATACAGAGATCATTTTTATGGTTTGTGTGACGACGCTGACAATATTTCAGACTATATAACGTAAAATGTTAGGGTGATAATTGATTAACGAACTGCAAGTAAAATAGACGGAGGAGGTAGTGGCCGGCTTTGTCTGGAGAGACTGGCGAAATTTTTGAAAACATGAAACTGGATGGTCTACCCGTTGTCCCAGCCGAGATTCGAAACTGAAACTTCCAGAGTAATGTGCAACAAGGAAGCAAGCCGAATTTAGAAGTGCGTACAGATATTACTTACGAGAATTACATATAAATGGAAGGTTAATATTAGAATAGATATTAGAGGAATCACGAATAAGGATTACTCATATTTCACAAAAGTCACTTTTATTTCGCAATGCAACCTCAGAGTCTACCGCTTCGGCCTTCTGCACCGCCATTACACTTAAACCCCCGAACAATATAAACCATCACTTTTACACCCACTTGGTTTTCATTATATTGCTAGCAGACATAGTAGAACATAGTGGCGAGATTAACATGGCTATTACATAGATAGATTTCAGCAAAGAACAGCGATCTGTGATATTATTTTTGTGGCTAGATATTAAAAGCTGGTGAAGAACAGCAAATTACTTTACTCAGCAACTGCTTACGAAGTTGACATATGTCATGAATAAGCTACCATTCAGAGTGACTATCAGTTTTATTTCACGTGACAAAATACCTTATGTAGAAAGTTGCCTGGTTTTTACTACAATGGAAACACTTTAGCCTCTTGTTCATTTAGTGTCTTATGACATGAATTAGTGCGTTGTGTAAAATATTAGTGTTATGTGTATAGTGCTTTTGCTCTGTGTATAATTGTAGTGCTATGTCTCTTCTAAGCGCTGTGTGTATAATGTTATTGCCGTATCCGTGTGTTGTTATTATCACGTGTATAATTTTAGTGCTATGTGTATCTTATTAGCGCTATGTGTTTAATGTTATTGCCTTGTGTGCGTATTCTTAGTGCTATGTGCATACTGTTGTTGCTACATCCGACAATAATTATCACATGGTGCAGTCAGGCGTGACTGCGTTTTTGTCATCACGCTTGTGAGCAAAGATAAATATATGACACGCTACTTGAAGTGTTTTTTTTAATTACTTTGACCTTAATAGTTTGTAGCCCGCAGAACTATCAGTTCTTCTCCTGGGATGTGGTTGCTTTCCACAGTAGTTAAAACTTCAAAGAAGGTTTCACACTGTTATCACCGTGCATTTCTATGAATCAAATTAAATAAATAGACCAACCAATGCACTATTTGACCACTTTAATGTAGTGTCTTTCTTATACACCCTACACGTGTTTCGGACCTAGGTCCATCTTCGTTTAAACATGTGCTTGTTTTAATAGTTTTAACAATACTGAGACCCCCTGAAGATGGACCTAGGTCCGAAACACGTGTAGGGTGTATAAGAAAGACACTACATTAAAGTGGTCAAATAGTGCATTAGTTGGTCTATTTATTTAATTTGATTCAAAGAAGGTATAACCCAGAATCAAAAAGTGAAATTTACTCGTGTGATTTATAAGTTTAAATCTGCGAATGAGGATTCGAATTGCACCCAAAACTCTGCAAAAGTTGAACATCGCTCCAACAGCCATTGCTGTTAGACAAGTGTATAAAACAAATGTCGTAATACCTTTGCGTTTTCTATGTTAGGTCCGCGGTAAAAAGAGTAAACAAACAGGGAAAATATGTCGACACAGAAATAATTTTATTGAAAGTAGCAAATGAAACGCAGTGTTTGCTTCTGCAACTGAAAATGGTCTCGCGAAGAAAGTATTACCGTAGTTATATATTTATTTTTTCGCTTATATCATAAACTCTACTGAATTCTTAATTAATTTTACTTTCACAAAAATGTTTCTTATTAAGATTTTGGTCTGGCGTTGAATATTTTAACTGCTCGGGATACCATTTATATTTAATGGTAAGAAGATTATAAATTCATTTCTTTAATGTATCCTCCATTACGATTAGATTAAGGATAATATTAAAGTTGGACCTTAAAATAGGACGTAATGTTATAACCTGGTTTCAAAATAGTTTACCGTGGAGGAACTTCGTGATCAAAAAGAACCTTCAGTTTTCATAAAAGGCAGAGACTTTTTTGACCACCTGAGCAATTGTCAGGTTTTGGTTTTAATATTAAGAAATAGGAGATGGACAGAGTCCAGATAAATAGATATCAAATAGTAAAATGTTGCTGCAGTTGGAGAACTCTCCATAAGCTTGATAAAATAAAATGAGGTAAAATTCAGAAGTTGCAAGTGGCACGTGATCTTTGTAGGTAAGGCGCTTCTACGGTTCCATTAGAAGCTATAACAAGACCGGATGCAGTTACATTATAGCGCAGTGTGTCTGTATTACAAATCAATATCTTCTCTTATTCACAAATCCCCTACCTACAGCAGTCTGATCTACCTCAACTTCCATTGCACTGTCATGTTTTTTGCCTCATAAATGTAAAGTTATTGGCCTGTGCTTAATAAGCAACACACATCTGTGAACTGGAGGTCAGTGGTCAACTTCACGCCACTCATCTTTACACACGTCTAATATCCTCCGGTGTCCACTGGATAGGAGACTGGCCAGGTCTAACCTTTGGTTCGGAAGAGAACAATGTCACTAATGACGATGGCAGTCGAAACCGGTTCATGAAACAAATCTTAGTCAGTAATAGGAAAGGCGACCATATTCCCTGTAAACACGAAAGACTTCGAGACCGATTCTTGAAACTGGAGAATCCAGTATAAGAGTCACAAATTATATGCACTCGTTCGCAACGTCCGGTAGGCGATTGTGTCAGTGACTCCGTGGCAGAAAAAGTTTGTATTTGATTTGATACATGATATGTCCTGTTTAATAGGGTTATACGGTTGGCTTTTATTCGTAAGTACTATTTTGAACATTATACATTGTCTTGGGGTTTTCAAACACAAAGTTGAAGTATAAATTTACATAATCCTTTTATACAATCATAGTACGCTAAATGTTTTGTTGTATGTTGTAGTTGTGCATATCGTATCATCACCTTACATGCTTCTATCTCTAACAATCATCCTCCGATTGTCATTCAGTAACACCAAAGATGAAAACAGTAAAGGTTTTGCACTGAATATCTTAAACAACTAACAATTTAATATGTGATAAAGTGTGTAAAATGTAATATTAAATTATTTTACACGAAAATGTGAAGATTTTTTATCGAGTGTAATCTGTCGCGATTTTTTTCCTTCAGCTATTTCTTTTCATATAGTTTTGGGTTTTTTTGTCTTATATTATGTAACGTAATATCAATAAGTACAATGCACAAAAATTCAGTGTACCCTTGTGGTACAAACGTCAATGCACAATGAGAGAAAATAATAAACAGATTGTCGTTCACAACCCGATCTTTATAATTAAACTTCACTTAGCACAATATGCTTCAGCCTTGATAAAGGCCATCATCAAATACTACAACTTAAAAAAGACCCCTGAGGAAAATACTATCATACAGATATCTGGTGGATAACAAAATAAGATCTCATGTTTTACAAATAATATTCAAATACAAATGCCGGGTTTCCGAAACGATTCATGTTGTAAAATAGCCAACATTTTATAAAATATTTTGCTAAAGGATATTGTTAAAAATAAATGGCCAGTACGCCTGCCTTTCAAGATGCATATTTTGCTATGTTATTTTCTCTCATTTTACAAATTCACAACGGGTTGTAAAGACCAAAGTTTATTAGTGCACACTATTAAATATTTTGAAAAAATAGGGGAATTGTATCCGCTATTAGGTGTCTACAAATATGACCCCCTTAGAACTTCGAAAGTCCTAAGTATCCAGTAATTTAGACTAGCTCCGTCTAAGGGACTTTGCTTTGTACTGTGTAGCCAGCATACCCATTTAAGGACTACCCCATTGCTGTTAAGGATGCTTATATATCCACCCTTTGGGAATTGATTGCTAGTGAGTAGGAATTTAAACAAAAGAATAGAACTTATAGGAAATAAACTGGTAAGAAATTTAGGTGAAATCTTACCTCAAAATTATCAGCCGATTATAACGACTGGAAAAAATAGTGGAAGACAAATATCCCTAAAGCAGCTGGGAGTCATGCTCTAAGGAGTTTCCTGCATTTCGTCACAATGTTAACTTACCACCGCCATTGTTGTAACAGAGATACGGGAATCTCCAGACGTTGCCAAGGCCGACGCTGTAACCTAGTAGTGAGAGCAGAAAGTCGAACCTTCCTGTCCAGTTACCGCGCTCCGGTTCAGGTTCCGTGAGCTCGGAGCCGTGTGACGTCGTATCGTCCGCCGGATTAAGCGGCACTTGTGAATTTGCGACTGAACATTTGTCGTCATTCTGAAATGAAAGTTCAATAGTAACAGGAATTATTTCTCCAAACGTATAAGCTACAATTCGTTATTTCCACTGTCAACCCCTTAAAGTCCAGTGGTTACCGTAGCCCATATACATCCAGTTTAAACACTTTACACTATGAGTACTCAAATTGTTAGCTGGCGTACCACTAAACGAAGTTAACAATTTATATGTACACCCAATAATTTTTTTGTATTTAAATGCAAAAGCTGAAATTGGAAATATTTGTTGACAGCGGGGACGAGTTGTGTAATGTTGCCAGCAATGCTGCATGTTAGCAAATATATGTGGCTTGTGTTTTATTGTTATGATACAATAACCAACAAAGTGCACAATATTGCAAGATATAATTTTACAATTAAACTTTAAAACTTTGACATTTTGCGATTCTTTAAGAATTATCCTGAGGATGGTCCTTAAAGAATCGAAACACGTGAATCTTTTGATTATTGTATCATAAATTGTCATTTAATGCACGAAAATTAAGTCAATAAAATGTAGATTTTATTTATTGTTAAAATGTTTATCCTTTCTTATATTTTCGAGTTTTTGTTAAGGCCGCCTACCAGCAAACAATGCTTGGTGAAGTAGTAGTGGTTTGCGTACCACAGTTTGTGAAACCATTTTATAAACTATCTTCCTTGCTTAAGCAGTGTATTTACGGGTTCCTTATAATTCGTACAATATACGGCAATAATTTCCTTATAAAATATTAATTGCTTTTTCTTTCTAATGGGAACAGAGCGTTCTCTGTGGAGTAAGATGAGTCTTTTGTATAATGTAGATTAATTTCATTCATCAAAAGGTTAATTTACAAGTAGCTTTTAATAACTTTGGAAAGAAACCTACGGTCCACTGGTTATAATTCCTGTTTTATGTTTCGGAGGTCCCGGGTACAAATTTAAGTACATAACGGTTACAATGGTCTCGAAACAAATAAAGCATATGAAGCACTGCAATTTATCCTGACACCATCTTCCTGATTGCGTTAGGCATACAGCGTTACTCTCACACACGCATCTGCGTACACTTGCGCAGGAGAGCGCAAAGAAATCGTGTAAGCTGCTGCACATGTCGCACAAATCGCAGATTTTATGTTTCATGATAAATAAGACATATGCATTTCTCGCAGCAGTGTTGATGAATATTGCCGTCTCCAGAGATATGAAACCGTGGCTGTTAGTAAACAGTTGCCGGTGTTTCGGAGTAACTTCAAGGTATAAGCAGCCCAAATCACTCCGCTGTGACTGCTTAAATCCTGAAAATAGAGAGCTAGCTCCTCCGAAATGTCGATAATTATTTACCAATAGACGCGGCATCATAATCCAGAAATCTTAAATTTTGAAATGAGATATTCAAAATAAAAATAGGAAAAGCTTTATCTGTTGCTGTATACAAAAGAACAAAGAATTTTTGGACTCCCAAAATTACGGTTGGGTAACCAGCCTATTCATCAAGAAAGCAGGACTGTGTTGATGATAACAACTAGAAGCGCTACCGGTAACGAAGTGTTTCCGTCTGTGATGAAGTTAATATTCAAGGGGAAATGAGAATATTTTCTGTGTCAGGTTCATCAGGAACTCAATATCTACAGAGACGTAGATTTATAATTTCCCCCCGATCGCAGGAAAATTCGAAGTCATTGTACGTAGGTTCGTTTGCCGACACTGTGGTTGTGCTTTGGCGCTGATAACTGAGGGTCTGGAAGGAACAGTTTTTGGTTATTTATCCCTTATTACATGAGGAAGTTAGAAGGTATCAGTGCTCTTGTAAAATGTATTCAATTGAAGAAAAAGCGTTCATTTGCCTTACTTCTGTAAAGAACGCATCAAGGAAAAAATGCCGCCGAAAATTTAAAAAAAGGAAACCACGTCAACAGTGCAGTGTAAACGGACAATATACAGTATAGTGGAAAAATTTATATATATACACTTGTATACAGAGTTATTGGAAAGTAAATATTTATTTTCAAATAAATGCTTAAGTACTTAATATTTAATATTTAAGTACTTAAATGACTGAGCCCTAGCATTTTACACACACTTCTCCAACCTAGCATTAAAAAAAAAAGAATTCAAGAGGAACAGCGGCAAAAGTGTCTCGAATTTGTCGTTTTAATTCATTTTTGTTCATGGGTTTGATCGACAGACTTCCTCTTTTGTTCAGACCGACTTAAAGAAATCAGTGGAATAAGATAGGAACTTCTCTTGGCCCTCGACGCCCAATCCACCGACCAGTGAAATGATTGTCAAGCCACGCACAAACATGCAGTGCAAAATATGCTGGCGATCCAGATGCATGAAGTGCCCTTCCTTGTAATTGGCCTATTGAGAAACAATAGGCAACACAAAACTGTCAAGCACAGTCAAGTATTAAAATATTTACATTACAGTCATCCTGTATACCGTCAAACCAGAGAAGCCTTAGCATCTCCGAAAGAAACTCATAGTAATGAACACTCTCAAATAAGCATGTAATTACCGTCGACACGACTGTTTAATTAATATTACTCTTAGATCTTTAGATTGCATGGCAATATATTTCGACCCATGTTTAGGTCATCTTCAGGCCAATATTTTGCCTAAAATGAATTACAATTGCATGCGTAACTGATATGTTGATAGACTGAGATCTCAGTCCGTATATTACATCACGATAAAACACAACGGGATGTCTAACATTAAAACTAAAAACACTGTGCCTGTGTTTAAAAAAAACAGACTTTCTTTCTCCGTCACTCCACCTCTTTGTAGTTGTCTCAATTATTCAGTTTCAAAACATGCTTTTCTTCACGTTCTGTAACTGTTCTGTCGGTGTTCAACGCAGTTTACTGTAAGCTATATGAAGAAACAGTAGGTGTGTACTGAAGTCAGTCTGCGATATAAACAAAAGCTGCAGCATTATGGGACATTTCAATTGCTAGTCCAGTGCGTGTACACTACATTGGCTAGACTACTGCACGTCAAAACCGAGTCAATGCGTCTGTAATATCTTATTTACTCTTTTTACATGTCCCCCCCCCCCCCAGTGGCGCAACAGCCCCTAGTAGGCTAAGGCCTCCTCATTATCGACGCTTCACGATCACACACAGATGTACACACCACACTCGGTATGACTCCTCTGGACGAGTGATCAGCTCGACGCAGATACACACACAGCACTCACAAGAGACAGACAAACATGCCCCCGGGGGATTCAAACCCACAATCCCAGCAAGCGAGCGGCCGCAGACCCACGCCTTAGACCGCGCGGCGACGGGAGTCGCGTTTTTACATGTAGCACACTTGTTTTTCTTTACTGTTGATACATTTAATGAATACCAGAAAATAAATGACACACATTATTAAAAGGAATCTTAAAAATGAATCTCTCAAAATAAAGGTATTGACATAGAACTGTGTAAATAACTCTACAGTATTTGCCTGTTTATAAAAGGGGAATTGAAGCTGCTGAAAATGTGTTTCTGAGCCTAGCAGCAAAGCCACGTGTTGAGAACAAAAGAGTGATGATATTAGACTGTAGTCAATAGCATTTCGGAATACAGAATATTTATTTATTTATATATATATATATTTATTTATTTATTCTTGATTACGTTCTTCTGGATGTGATCCTGTGTAGTTTGATAGAAGTTTCTTCGAAACGTTAGTGCCTCTCTACCAAACTACACTTCGTCACATCTCAGAGGACTATAACCTTCATACCGCCGTAAGAGCTCATATGTTTATCGTTTATTTAATGCCACTGTAACTCAAGGTTATATAGCACCGAATGTTAGGCTAAATATTAATGATTGAATTGGAAATGGTGGTGAAATAAGAGATCTTGCCATATTTGAGGTAAAATTCTGGAATTTTTCTGTAGAGCCTAAGGAAATGTACGTGAAACCTGCCAAGTATAGCCGGTCCCCGGGTGTACATGTACAAGCAAAGCTGGTGTGGTCTGTACTGTCTGCAATGTTCGGTCAAAAATATTCAGGTTTAAATTTTTCTAATAATGGTACGTTTAAATGGCGTGTCTGCAATATTGTCCATCGTCTGAGGCTGATTTCTATCCTTGTGCACCACCAGAATAAGTCCTTCATCTCCCCGTTCCACCTGAAGACAGAAAGAGATCCAGTGTCCGAAAAACGTTGTGGGGTTTCTAGTCTGCCAATTTCCAAAATGCCAGTCACGTCAATTACAATAATATAGAACCCTTAGAGAATTCATTCATGTTCTTATCCTCGAGAGTGAAGATTATATTCCGTCACGTACGAGTACTTCAGGTTATTTGTCAGTAAATGTCATGTTTAGTAATAAGAGTATGACATAAATCCGCAGTTACATTACACATTGAACTCATCCCTCAGTTCCTATGGAGACGTTGATCGATGAAGCAAATATATACACAAAACAGGAGCTTGGAAAACAGCCTGAAGCTACATGAGTGGAAGATGAAGGCTAGATGTTGACATCAAAAAGAAGCTTCCTTAACACCGGATAAATCGATCAGAAGCGCGTTGCACCTTATAATAGTAGTGAAACAAGCAGTTTGTTTACTTAACCCTTTAAAGTACGAGTAAATATGGTGCAGATGGTAAATGTAAGAGTATGTACAGCCTGCTTTAAAATTTAAGACCATGCATTTTGAACACAAAGTACTTTTATTTATGCATTTCGTATGATTCTTATAATAAACAAGGATTAACCTTTTGGTCCTTATAGTGAAGACGCAGTGTAAGAGCTGTATTTATATACAGTATATTCCATAAAGTTCAGGCGTCAGAAGACAGTAAGTTTCAGTAAGCACTTGAAAAAATCACAAAATTTATTTTACAAATTTTATAGAAAACACAATTTCTGTAGGACACAGTTTCTCTCCTAGAAATGAAAGTCGAATGTGTACACTTCAGCCTCGTAATCGTAAAGGCCCGAGTTCACATCTTGGTACTGATACCGGCTATCCAGATCGAAGTTCGTGAATTTTAAACTCCCTCCAAATGAATTCGGGGATTATATGTATATCTCTATTAAACCACGACCGCTTCCTTTAATTCATCTTGCCATTTAACAGTATATAGTCTGACGTATCGACAGCAGCCTTTATAAGCCACAAACGAGCAAAATACAGATGGTAAAGTTGAAAAGTTAAAATTGTCCGTGAGCTTATTGAAGCGCCACGCTATGAAGGCATATGGCGGGAGTGGAAATTTAGTGCCACGCATTTTTAACCTCGGCTCAAGAGGGGCGTGAATAGTTAGCTTCATTCCCGGCCGCTTTAACCTCCGTACCCTCTGAAGAGTAGGTTTAGGTCCTTTGGAGAAGACAGAAATCTGAATCCGGTGCTTGTAATTGCATCTTGATTCCTCTGTCATCCAGCCCGTGTCCTAGTCGCTATAATGACCGAGCTATACATTATATAGGTGACAGGAGGTAATTCGATATAACTTAGGTTTAATCTGCCGCAAATAAATTGCGTTATATCAGCGGAAGTCCTCGGCACAGGATGGGAGTGGATTCTACTAAGTCCTCTGGAAGTGAACCACAACTTTCAGTGCGCTGAATGTAGGGGCTGGTGGGGGGGGGGGGGGATGTAAGAGGGTGTCTCTCTGTTCTTGCCTTTCCCTATAGGCTAGGTCAAGACCTGCAAATTTGAACTACATTCATGTCTGTTCAATTGTAGTAAAAAACCATACTTGAATTAAGACTTAAGAGTTACAAGTGTGCAGTTCACGTAAATGTTCAAATGTAAGGTTCATACCTCTAAAATACAAAGAACTTTATCTGTTAAAGACTCCAACCAGTTAATTCTGACTAGGCAAATAATCGTTGTTTATTGATAGAATTATACGAAACATGCAAATACATTTTGTGAATAAATGCAGAGATCATTAATGTTAAAGTAGGTGTTATGTACATTGACAGCTGTGTTTCAAAGCGTTGAAGAGAAGGGGGGTAGATGAGCCGGGGAATCTCTCTTCGTTACAGCGTTCTGTAGTTATGTAAATTGTGAAAGCACTCAAGGTGATTACTTTAAGTGTATGTAGAAATATAGTGTAGAATTTGATAGAAGACTGCAGAACGTTACGCAATACCCGGCAGCTACTTATATATAATTTATAAGAACTTCACTTAGCAGAGGTATTCCTGAGAGATGACGACCTCTCAGATGGTCTAGAAATTCATCGCATTTAATGGGATCTGAATTTTTATTACCGTCTTTACAAGAGGCTGCCGCTAGTCATTATCCTAAGCCGGAAAAATCCAGTCTTTGCGTGATTTCAGGCTTCCGCCACGATGTAGATGAGATCTGCGCTCTTCTGGGACATTACGCAGCGTAGAGTGGTAATTCCGCACCGACGTTTCGGGACCACATATTGGTCCCATCTTAAAGGGCAAAAACTCAAAATCTTGGACTTCTTGACCCTTGAAGATGGGGCCGATAGGTTGTCCCGAAACGTCGTTACAGAATTACCACTCTACGCTGCGTAATATTCCAGAAGAGCTCAGATCGGGCCCAATCTACAGTCCCGCACCCTGTATATCTGGTATCCTCTCTCCTTCAGTCTGCTCGTAGGCCTAATATGTACATTTCTTACTTAAAGTTTTCTTGCTTAAAATTTTGTATATTTTGTACACCTCTTGCTTCTGTCCTATGCGTGCTCTACTTCCCACATTAATTATCCTTCTCGATTTAATCACCCTATTCAACTAAACCATTTTGCTTCTACCTTTAAGATGCAGGCAGCGCACTCCTACGAAACATTCTTTTCCACAAAATTTCGTAGCGTCACATACTAGAAGATTGTAATCTACGAGTACCTGAAGGGCTCCTTACTGACAGTTGTAATTGTTAGATGCACAGATTTGTGAACATTTTATGTTACTGAAGGGAAACACACTTGACTTTTTTCATCGATCCTTCTTTGCTAATATTGCCCGTGCCTGCCTAGAACTGCTGGCCTAGGATAGAGATTAATTCCATCCAGTGGACCAGACAAAGTAGGGTATAAAATTATGTGATGAAGGAAGCAGAAAACGTTGCGTGTTTTTTCAACAAAAACGAGAGGATGGAAAGAGTCAAATGTATATTTCCTCCAGTGTAACTGTTTTATACCTCCTACTTGGGGGTCTTATAAAGTCTAAGGTGCGCAGAAAATTTGTCCCAAGAACAAATTGCTGTGCGAAAATGGGTACTTACATCCCAGATATCCAAGTAAGGCCTCATCCGTGTATTCTCAGTCGTACTCTGCTCATCATCGTCTTCAAGAACCCGGTCAATATCAACTGCTGTATTTTCCATTGTCATCTTTGTGTGATACGAAAACTTATCACTGGCTCATTCACAACCGTTTCATATCCATATATTCAGTTGTCGTGCAGTTGTAGTGCAATTATTTGTAGCATTCCGAGCCCTAATGTCCGATCTAACTCGTTATGTAGGAAAATAAAATTACTGTACGATCCTTATTAGTGAAAGATTAGAGTCATATTATTCACGATATTCGCATTTTATGAACCAATCACTTGACACTAAATGTTCGGATGTAGAGAAAAACTATTCTAGGAAATTAAAATATGTATCCTGTACTAAATGCAGTAACATTTAATTATATTTTTATCATTTGTTCACAACATCCTTTCGGTTCGTGCAAAACTAATTTCTTCTTCCTTAATTTCACATTGTATACGACTAAAAAATTATACTTCTTCTGTATATGGAAGAACGAGTTTTTCCCAATCCACTCGCTTAACTAAGAAATGTTAGCGGATAAATTAAGATCAGTCTATTTTGGATCGGATACTAATATATTATTTACAGTTGTTTCGAAAAATATATGCCTATAATTACGTAACTTTAACACACATCACGTGTTTTAAGCTCATTCTTGCTTATACGTATATTTCTTCTTTATGAAATATAGATATTTGTATAATTCCACATCTGAAGACTTAAACCACGATATGTCAACTTCTGTTTCAAGGCGACAAGAAGACAAGAGGTTTGAAAATTTTAGGTAAAGGGGATCACAGCTACAGTTTCCTTTTATAGTCTCATCAGTTTCGTACAGTGTTGGCTGCGGGTGAGATTACCGGTTTCTTGAAATAACAAGCGTTTTGGGAAAGAGAGGAAACGTAAATCAATACACGACAATCGTTAAACTATTTCCAGTAGCATCACGACGGAAAGAAGATTTTTACGTAATAATTTTACGGTTGCTTCAGTTTAACACTAGAATAACACAGAAAAAATTTGAAATACCAACGACAGCACCAGAAATTATATGCCTTACGTTTAATATATATTCAAACAAAGTTATTACATATATATTCACTGTGTCATAAAGTTGAGCTTTATTTAATTTTTTGTATTTCAGTTGGACAAATTATTTTTTGTTAGTAACAGAAGAACAGGCGTGAAGAAGTGTGTTTTCTCGTTGCACATAATTTTCCTTCAGCGGGCCGACTTGTTCTAGTTACATGTGATGACCGGCTTGATGACACAACGAAAACCCGTTTGCTTTCAGCTCCAGCGGTGGTTGGTGTGCAACTGTAGCTGGTTACCCTGCGCGCGCTCAATTTCAGTTTCTGAACATGCCCCGTTCTGCTTTAGTACAGCCCTGCCATTTCTTTGCTAGTTACCTTGCCATTTTCAGATCAATAATGCCTAAGCTGTAATATTATCTGTCTACCTCGGTCGCTACAAAGGGACGAATGAGAACAGACCCTCTTGGTCACTCGTTAAGGTTTGACACAAAATGTGCTCATATAGATACTTCCAATCTGGAGTACACATTAAGATTACAGTCTTCTGAAATATCTCTAAAATGTGGAAGAAAGCAGCAAATTCGTCTGAAGTGTGGGTGCCTATCACGAACGTACACGGCGTCACCTCTCACACAATCACGCTCGTCACCTTTACCAGTTCAAATCTCACAGCAGTATATTTGCTTTCACCGAAGGTCGCGACTGACTGGCAAGCCCTTGTGCGTAGGATTCTGGAAGTCTTGGTTTAAATCTAAACCCGAAAGTCGGCTCTCTTAAGGCCTTCTGTCGTATTCAGTCCTACTAGACCATTATAGGCCACGACCGCTTCCATTCACATCTTTTCTAAGTCATTATTCACCATTAATACTAATAATCTCATTGAGGTGATTATGAAAATTATTACTTTCTGGGATGAGAGCCACGTTATTTGTAAGAGAAGAACAAACTCTTCGCAGGAAAGTGGTGTTGAGCTTCAGAGCAGAGGAGTGAAGATGGACGCAGTACCTCTCTTCGAAAAGTCAGTAAATTTCTACACAAAAAACGCAGCGTTATATCCCAGTATAGATCTTTCGTCGTAATGTAAACGAGTGTCTTAAAGTAAATAAGGAATACTCATTGTTGAGAGGCCTCAAGTTTAATTTCTTCTAATGGGTGTGAAGGGAACACTGTTTTTATGATACATACTGGGCACGATCCCCTTGTCCGATTTTAGCGTTGATTTTATCAATATGGGAGGCAATTAAAATTGTATCAGATATGACTCTTGTCTTTTTTATACTACAGCCCAGCTCAGACCTGAGCCCCCCCCCCCCCAATATTATATATCCTGTTTCATTATATATGAACATACTGCACGTCAGGACAAAGCACTACTTCGCAGTCGGCCAGGAGGTTGGTTATGCTGAGTGCAGTAATCCGTGGTTTTACTCTGTCTCACCGGGAAATCGTGTATTACCTTGAAATAGATCAAAACTCCTTCTTTCTGCGTACTTCCTCAATTAGTTTTTCAATGTCTTCCGTCATTCAGTGCTACATGAATTAATATAAGGTAATGGAAACGTCGTTAAATAAGACAAAAGAAGTGATATTTGTGACTGTCACAGTGGTAGTTATTAAAGTTATGGTCTTACAGGATGTGACACAGTGTAGTTTGTTAAGCGAGTATCATCTTTTTTGAGGAAGTTACGTAAAGTAAGGTGGAAAGAAGACAATTTTTTTACACACCCTGTAGAATACAATTTATTCTCTTACGCTACGAATGTGTTGTTTGTCACACGAAGAGCTCAAGAGAAATATGGAAAGCGCTTAAAACAAAAAAAAAATTGATCAGTTGCAATTTTCATTTCGGAGATCTAATATTTATTATTTTTCATGTCAGTGATGTGTCTTTAAATCGATGTTCGATATAATTCTTTGTACTAAAGGGAATTAGTCCAGCTAAGGATAAGGACAGGTGGTGGGCTCTTTTGAATGCGGTAATGAAGCTTAGGGTTCCATAAAATACGGGGAATTTCTTAGCTACCTTCTCAAGAGCGACCCTGTTGCGTGGAGTTATGGAGTAGCGGTGGGGATGCTTCTTAGCTTGCCTTAGTTGTCGTAACACATTACATATGACTCACAGGTCTTCGGTGTCTTATACACATTATATATGTATGTATGTACGCATGTATGTATGTATGTATGTACGTATGTATGTATGTAGGTAAGTTAGTGTGTATGTATGTATGTAGGTAAATTAGTGTGTATTTATGTAAGTGTATGTATGTATTCTTTTATTTATTTATTTATTTATTACAGCATGCCCATTACACTAGTAATATTACATGCTATTGGCTTTCCGATTTACATAAATGTTGCACATAATACATCAATATTTTAAAATTATACTATAGGTGATGGCTTACAATACTGGAGAAAAATGTGATTAATACTTGGGTTATTATTATCCTATATGTTCGAAATCTATACTATTTACAAATTTACAAAATTCTTTTAAATATTTACATATAAACTCCTGTTTTTGTGGTGGCCAAATTCCTCCTTTTTTTATGATGCTTGTTCTTAAAGCGTTACGCTGCTGATCTAGTTTCGTACAATGCATCAGTAAATGTTCCACTGTTTGATCGCCCTGGTTAAGTATGTATGGATGTATGTATTTATGTATGTATGTGTGTTTATGTATCAATGTATATATGTATGAATGTAGGTATATATGAAAGCACGTATGCATGTATGTAAGTATGAATGTATCTATGTATGTGCATGTATGTAAGTGTATGTATGCATGTATATATGTATGCATCTATAACCGTACGTATGCATGCATGCGTGTCTGTATGCATGTATGTAGGTGTATGTATGCATATATGTATCTGTATGTATGCATGCATATATGTGTGTATCCACATATATATATACATGTATATGTATGTATGAACATAAGTGTGTATTACTGCATGTATATATGTATTTATGTACGCATGAATGTATGTGTATGTATGTATGCTTGCGCGCATGTACGTATGTGTATGTGTATGTATGTATGTATGTATATATGTATGCATGTATGTTTGCAGGTATGTATGCATGTTTCTATATATGTGTATGTATTTGTATGTATGTATCTATGTGTGAATGTATGTATGTATGAAAGCTTGTATCTATGTATGCATGCATGTATATATGTGTGTATGTTTGTATGTTCGTATGTATGTATTTATGTTTGTGTGTATATATGCATATATGTATGTGTATGTATGTATGCATATATGCATGCATGCATGTATCTATTTATGTATGCATGCATGTATGTATATATTCATGTAGGTATTTATGCGTGTTTTATTCATATATGTATATATATGTATGTGTGTTTATATTCATATATGTAAGTATGTGTGTGTATGTACGTCTATATACATGTGTGTGTACGTATTTATACATGTATGTATATGTGTTTCTATTTATGTATTATATATGTATGTATGTATATGTGTTTCTATGTACGCATTATATATGTATGTATTTATGTGTGTATGTGTGTATATATACGAGGTCTGTCCGAAAAGTAATGAGAATGGAATTCCTACGCTCCCTACGGCCGTGGGAGGGGAAGGGCAAGTCTAGGTCACTTGAGGGTGGGGGGCCAGGTATAGGTTAGAACCCATTTCAGTCTCATTCTGGCCTTCACAGAGTCGTGACAGTTATTGTTGTATCACCCTGTTCGAGTGCCTCGTCGTGAGAAAAATGCAAGCGAGTTTGGAACAACGGTATGCGATAAAATTTTGTGTGAAAATGGGTAACAGCGCATCCGAAACCCTCGAAATGTTGAGGAAAGCTTATGGACAAGCTACCCTCTCGTCTGCACAGGTCTACCGATGGCACAAAGCTTTCAAGGATGGACGCGAGAGTGTGGAAGATGAACAACGATCAGGACGCGTCTCTTCATAAAAAACGCAACGGAATGTGGATGCAGTGATGTCTGTACTGAACCGTGACAGACGGTTGACTGTCAGAATGATCGCAGAGGAATTGGGACTCGCGAAAACTGTGGTTCATGAAATTGTCACACAAGAATTGATGATGAGAAAAGTTTGTGCAAAACTTGTTCCCAAGAATTTGTCATCAGAGCAGAAGGAACACCGTCAGTTTGTCTGTCGAGATTTGTTGGATCGTTTGGTAACTGAGCCGAATTTCATGACTCGAGTTATCACAGGAGACGAATCCTGGGTGTTTGAGTACGATCCAGAGACAAAAAGGCAAAGTTCGGAATGGCACATGTCAACGTCACCTCGCCCAAAAAGAGCTCGAATGAGCAAATCAAGAATCAAATCAATGCTCATAGTTTTTTTTGACTCCCGTGGAATCGTCCATAAGGAATTTGTATCACCTGGTCAAACTGTAAATAAAGATTTTATCAGGAAGTTCTTGGTCGCTTGAGGCAGAGGGTCATGCGTGTGCGTCGTGATATCGCCTCTTCGTGGATCCTTCATCATGACAACGCGCCGAGCCACACCTCATTGGCTGTCAGAGAGTTTTTGGCTGAAAAACAAATCGCAGTTCTTCCACATCCTCCCTACAGCCCTGACTTGGCACCCTGTTATTTTTTCATGTTCCCGAAGATAAAGAAGAATTTGAAAGGGCACCATTTCGGTACACTGACCAACGTCCAAACAGCCGCGACACAGGCACTGAACACCCTCACGGTTGAAGATTTTCAGGGCTGCTATGAAGAATGGAAGAACCGTTGGGAGCGTTGCGTGCACTCCCAAGGATCATACTTTGAAGGAGATCACATTAATGTATAAAAATTTTCAATAAAAATATTTTTTTGAAAACCATTCTCATTACTTTCCGGACAGACTACGTATGTATATATATATATGCATGTATGTTTGTGTGCATATATTTATATACGTATGTATGCATATTGATATGTGCATGTATGTATGAATATATATATACATATGTATTTAGTTTATAAAGCATGCATATAACTATTTATGAACGTATGCTTGTATGTATGTATGTATGTATGTATGCTTGTGTTTTTATGTATATATGTGTATGTATGTGTGTATATTTACATACGTATGAATTTATGTATTTATGCATGTGTGTATCTGTGTATGTATATCTGTTCATACATATTTGTTTGTGCATGTGTGTATGTGTGTGTATGTATATATGAATTTGTTTATTTATGTGTGTATGTATGTGTGTGTATGTATGTATATATGTATGTATGCGTGTTTATGTTTGTATGTATGTATGTATGTATGTATGTGTTTATATATGTACGCATGTATGTGTATGTAATTATGTTTGTATGTATATACGCTTTTGTGTATGTATTTGTGTATGTATATTTATATGTGTGCATGTATGTATGTATGTGTGTAAGTATGTATTTGTGTTTATGTATGTATGAGTATGTGTGTGCATATATATGTGTATGTATGTGTATATTTATATGTGTGTATGTATGTATACATGTATGTATGTATGTATGCATGTATTTATATGTGTGAATATATGTGTATGTATATATGTATGTGTTTTATATATTTGTATATGTATGTTTATGTATATATGTATGTGTGTATGTATTTATGTGTGTATTTATATATTAATATATGTATGCATGTATTTATATATGTGTGCATATATGTGTTTGTATGTTGTGTGTATGTATGTATGGATGTATGAATGTATGTATGAAAGCATGTATTTATGTGTGTGTGTATGTAGGTATGTATGTATTTATGTATGTATGCATGTATGTATGCATGCATGCATGTACATATCTATTTATGTATGTATGCATGTCTGTATGAATATATTTATGTGTATGTATGTGTGTATATGTATGTATGTTTTTATGTATGTATGTATGTATGTATGGATGTTTGTATGAATGAATAAATGATTGAATGGGGTACCGAGATAGCGTATGGGTTTAGCGACTGGCTACTGGCTGGACGGTCTGGTGTTCGAAACCCTTTTTGGGGCGAGATTTTCCGCACTTGTCGAAACCAGTCCTGGGACCTACACAGCCTCACACAATGGGTAGCGGCATTTTCCCTGGGAGTGAAACGGCCGTAGCGTGCCTTTAACCACCCTCCCCCATCTAGCGCCGATGTTAAAGAAAGTGTAGAGCTATACCTCTATTCCTCCGGGCCTTCATGGCAGGTTATGGGGTGAACTTTATCTTTACCTTATACCAAAACACCTGACGATTTTTGAAATTTGAAAACCAGCGTGCCGCTACGCGGCGCTTCCATACTGACCGTCACCATGTACAGCGATGTTTGGAGTTTAGTTGAGATGGAGCGCTGGTCGGTACAACACCGTATTGCGGCAGTGGAACTGTTTATCAAAACAGAGTCTGTTACAGCTACACAGCTTGGTTTCCGACAGCATTTTCAGAGACGTGATGCTCCTAGCCGCAATACTCTGCTATTGTGTGTATCGAAATGGCGTCTAGAAGGATCAGTGAAGGACAGTAAACCACATGGACGTCCACGTTCGGCTCGTACACCTGACAATGTGGAGCGGGTTAGAGACGCCATATTACGCAGTCTGCGCAGGTCGGCGCGGCGGCATCTCTCGCGCTTCGCTTAAAGGACAGCAGCGTTCGCCGAATTCTCCACAAGGACTTGCATTATCACCCATACAAAATCCAAGTTGCTCAGGAACTTAGTGGACGGGAAAAGGTGAGCCGACTTCAGTTTTGTAATGAATTCTTGGATTTGGTGAATAATAATCGCGACATAGTGAACATATTACTGATGTCTGATGAGGCTCACTTCCATATGTTTGGTTATGTGAATAAACAGAACTGTCGCTACTGGTCTCCAAACAACCCACACGAACTTCACCAACGTCCTCTGCATAGTGCAAAAGTGACAGTGTGGTGTGCAATTTCATCTCATGGCGTAATTGGTCCCTATTTCTTTGAGAATGCGGAGGGGAGTACACTGACTGTCAATGCAGAGCGGTACAAAATAATGCTGGAAACATTTTGCAGAATTAGTTACGTTCTCGTCAGCTCGATTTCCTCTGGTTCCAACAGGATGGAGCAACTGCTCACACGGCACGGACTTCCATGACAGTCCTCAGGACAATGTTTCCAGGCAGACTCATTTCTCGTTTCGGGGACATCACCTGGCCCGCACGCTCGCCTGATCTTGCAGTACTAGACTACTTCCTTTGGGGTTACGTCAAAAGCAAGGTATATGAAACACTTCCTGCCAATATTGATGACTTAAAGCAGCGAATTCGTGAGTGTACTCAAGGGATCCCTAAGGAAATGCTACAACGTGTTATGACTGCCTTTCCGTCGCGACTGCAGGAGTGTATTGAACGACATGGTGGTCACCTACAAAGTGTCATATTCAAACAGTAATGATTCAGATGAATTTTCATGGATATGGAATTTACCTGATAGTCTTAATAAAATTTTCCCACTTTGCCTTAAAATATTACTTTATTTCAAAAAGCGTCAGGTGTTTTTGGCACGACCTGTATATGTATGTAGGTAGGCTATGTATGTGCGTAAGTCAGTGTGTGTGTGTGTGTGTATGTGTGTGTGTGTGTGTGTGTGTGTGTGTGTGTGTATGTACCTGCGTATTTTTGCGCTTACAGAAGATATTTATTCTGAGTGTGTGACAGCGTTATTCACCAAAGAGCAACGCGGTGCTTTTCGATGACTTTTGCAATATAGGAATGCATGTGTGGGTGTTCATTTCTCTCTGTGTGGCTGATATTTATACTTACAGATTAATTTATAATTAACCTGTATTTAAAGCTGAAACAATATCCATGAACTTCACAAATGAAAGGACTAGACTTTCCTTAAGATTTTCAGCGGGAATTACGTTAGTATTTTTAATAAAATACAACGCCTTACCTCATAAAATATCTAGGACCAATGTTGTTCCATTCCAGTTACTTCAATTATGCAAGAAGCCATACTGGCAATTTACAGCCGGTAATTTGAGCCAGAATGTAAGTCTTTACATCCATCTGTGCCTTATGTTAAAGTTCTAGTCATTTTTAAGTAAAGATATTGAACCAAATTAAATTACTTAAAATTTAAAACATTTCTCCCACAATCATAATGAGAAGATCCAGATAACCGCAATTCATCCCCTTTTTTCTTCACCCCTCCTCTTCCATATTTAAGACAGATAACATCTGTTGGATCTACATCTCATGCTTCCATCTCAGCTTATAGTATCCACATCTGTTCCACAAAGAAAGTTTCTGCGTTAAAGTCCTATCTGCCTAGCAGTCGCGTCAATTCTGAGCCAAGTCCAACATTTTGGAGACCTCTGTCTCCATTATCAGGGATTGCTTTTAATTATTTGTATGTATGTATGTATACTGTGTACACTATATATATACTATACGCTCTATGTACATAAAAGTAAACCTATCACTATACGCCTGGACAGGCCCTTAGGGCGCCAGGAGATTGAGGCTCCCAGAATTTCTAGACAATCGGCACATGAAGGTGGCAAAGTTGTCAGCCCTGCGCACCGGCCGTCTTTACCTCCCAGGAGATATCCCTGGTACTCATTTCTGTTAGAGGCTGAGAGGCTGCCGGAAGGATTAAGTCAATGAAAAACATAATGACCCCATCGAGAATCGAACCCGCGACCTTCTAGCTTGTAGCGCAGTGGCTCGACCTACTACGCCACCGCCTACCCCTATATATGTGTATATATATGGTAATTCAGGAGGAAAGGCCAATATTTTTGGAGGTGTTAGTACCGGTCACTGTGC
This sequence comes from Reticulitermes speratus, assembly GCA_021186555.1. NCBI lineage: Eukaryota > Metazoa > Arthropoda > Insecta > Blattodea > Rhinotermitidae > Reticulitermes > Reticulitermes speratus. The sequence goes on along the minus strand of JAJKFL010000003.1, from coordinate 27,889,845 downwards.
GAGAAAAAAAGTTCATGTGAACATGTGCCTATTTCTGAACGGTTACCGAGACAGGGCTCTTTGAATCTACAAATACTAAATGGTAATAAAGAAAGAAAAATTACTTACTGTTAATTTTATTTTTATTTTAATGTAATGTTTAAATGACAAATTTGTTACACAGAAAAGAAAAATTTGTTAAAATTCACAATAAATGTTCGAAAATCCCGGTCACTTCAATGCATTTTGCAACTCGTGTGCGAAGATCGCGTGTTGTTCGTATGAGTTGACCGTCACCTTTCTATATGCGGGCAGCAGCATCCAAAATGCTGGCGAGCAAATCTTCTTGTGTATTCACCTTTCTTTTGTAATCTTAGCTCTTTATCCAAACAAACAACAAAAATTTAACGGAGAGGGAAGAACAGTGCACCCCAGATTCAGAAGTAAAGAATGGAACTTACAGTATCAGTTGAAGTTTGCGGGATTTTGATGCACAACCGTTTGTAGCTGCTGGTAACGGCAGAAGACAACTGTTGGTGAAATAAGCTGGAAAAAGATACGGTGTTGTAAATATGTCTTAGAGTCAACAGAGACTGGATATATTTTTCATGCCAATTCCAAACGAGTTGTGCGTCATAATAAACAAGAGAGAGTGGCTTAACCTCTCACACATTACCGCCACTTATGTCACCAATAGATTATAACCAACTGTTGAATAAATCATCCCTGCATTTTTGCTGAAAAGGGTCACAAATTATGGGTGAATAAGGTCAGTATTTTGTACACATTTAACTCCCTACTTACGGGTGCAAATTTTTATATTTCGTTCAGATGTTTAAGTACGTAATGAAAACGCTTTATTTATGGACCTAAAGTTATACGCAGACCGCTATCAAAAATTTTCGGATTGAAGGATTTACCGACATGCTGCGGAACTCTTCGGAGTGCCTCATTCTTGCTTTCAAAGACGACTACAGTGTGGTTTAGACAAGACGTTAAGGAGCAAAGAGGGCAAGTCACATTTTCAAAACATCAAGAACATGAGTTGGTGTCAACTATTCTGAAATTACCTGCCTGTGTTTTTGGAATACTTTGAGATGATGTCAGAAATGTTGCCTTTAGTTTTGTACACTCAAGTGGAATAAACCACTACTTCTCAGTAAATAATAAAATTATGGGTTTTCATTGGCTCAAATAATTCCGACATCGCAACTGAGCTATAACAATGCGAAAAGCGGGAGATATTTTATTGCCTCGCTGCAGTGGCCTGAATCAAGAGGTTTCTGAATACTTTTGGTCACTGTGAGAACCAATGGAGAAACTTCGTATTATGAATAAAACAGAACTCATATAAGTTTACTTCGTAAAATGCTGACGAGTCCAATTGTAAGCTCAACATACACCGAACAAAAAAGTGCTGGCCGAGAAGAGAGTAACTGAAGCTCAACAACGTTAAAGTAGTTCACAAATACCCCACCTGCTGTATACACGTAGCCTATACGTTATATTGAACTTAGTACTTATGAAATACAACAAACTCTATGGAATGAAGTTCTTCTTTGGAATTCAACAATTTGGAATTCAGTTAGACAAGAAATTTCAACCTTTATGCGGAACCCGATAGTTCATCACCGTGTTCACAACGGCCCTCTACTGGATCCTATTCTGATACAGCTGAATCTAGTCCACGCATTGCCACTCTGTATCAATTTTAATATTGTCATTCATTTATTCCTAGGTCTCGTAAGTGCTCTGTTACTTCAGATTTTCCGAACATAATTTTGCACCAAATTCTATCTCCTCCATTCGCCCATCCCATCATCCTTGATTTCATCACCTCGACAATATTTGGCTAAGAGTACGGATTGCGAAGCTCCTCACAAAAGTTTCTCCTTCCTCCTATTCCGATCTCTTAAATTAAAACATTAGCTCTACTTCTCCGTTCTCAAACACCATCCGTCTGATAAGATGAATACTTTCTGTGTAGTGAGGCCATGTATCTAGAGGACAAGCGTAAAGTGTTCGGCGAAAAATGTCGCTTCCTTTACAAGTGCATAAGGAATAAAGACATTATTTTTCGGAAAAGCTTTCTGCCTCCATTTTCAGGGTGCAAGACGTAACGCAATGTGGTTGGTTTAAGCTAGCTGTCGTGTTAAATTCTACAATTATTTTAGTTTATACTGGTTTGGGAATTGCTCGTATTGCATTATAAATTGCATTTCGTCCGGGGTTGCTGATGGCTGACCTTACCTCTGATGTTTGAACTTTTGACATTTCGTGTAACGTCTATCTGTTCTGTCCTCTGATGCGACACCGCTTAACCAATCTTCATTCCTGTCACGTTGGATGTTGGACGGTTCTCATGGACAGTGAATGACAAAGTAGTCTGGGGCGCCTGTAGAGTACATTTTATCTCGTTCTAAAAGATCTGTGAAATAATATCCTGAAGTAACACTAACAGTCCTTCAAACATTGAGCTTCCTGGAGCTTGTGGAAGATTGTAAATTAATATATATTTACAAATATAAGGCTTTAATCGTATACACATTATGTACACTTCTGTGATATATATATATATAATCAAAGCCTTCGAAGTTTTATTTAAGGAAAATATTTAATTTCTATTCTCATGGTCCTATTAGAAATGTTTTCTGTAGACAGCTCCGGGATCTAAAATCTATAGCAGATTATTCTCTTCAATTGTATGAACAGTGTATTTACTTTTCAGCAATTACGAGTATACTTAAAAAGTTTAATAACAGTAATAACAATAATTATACATTTTGCAAGTTTCAAAAATATATTTACGTATGAACAATTACATTTACAAATTTCGTGATTATTGACAGAGATTTTGCTTTGTTTCTTCTTGTGTTTCAACGGTTGACTTAAGTAGCAAAAATTATATAACAAAGTTTAGTGACTATTCATAGAGATTTAAAGGCCAGTTGTTGCTTTACATACTACCAGTTTTAACATTCAGGAATTCCACTTTCTGGCCACAGAGTGTACTTTTGTGCTATGTGTGGTTCTTAGAACAAACAGCGATTATTTCTCTATACAGAATTAACTTCTTGGTTTTTATAACTGAGAGAGATTTTGTTTATGGCGCTGTGTGAAATGGGTCTTTGAGTACAATTTGTGTCACTTTAACCACTTCTGCTGCAGCTTGCACACCTTTGTTTCTTAAAATATGCTCTTGAACTCGTACAGAATTGTGAAAGTTAGTTATGAAATATAACTATTTAAAACATAACACAGAAGAGACAGGCGTAAATATTTAATTCAATTTTGCTGTAAAACCACGGAATATTTGACATGTCTTGCGCCCACAGAGAGATATCTTGCACCTCAGGTTAAGAATCACTGCTTTAGATGGTCAAATCAATTGGATCATTGTATAATTTATGTTATTTTATGTCTTTATTAGAGCCGATTCCAGTGGCCGCGCGGTCTAAGGCGTGGGTCTTCGGCCGCTCGCTTACTAGGATCGTGGGTTCGATGCCGATCCCAGTGGCCGCGCGGTCTAAGGCGTGGGTCTTCGGCCGCTCGCTTACTAGGATCGTGGGTTCGATGCCGATCCCAGTGGCCGTGCGGTCTAAGGCGTGGGTCTGCGGCCGCTCGCTTACTAGGATCGTGGGTTCGAATCCCACCGGGGGCATGGATGTTTGTGTTGTGTTTGTTGTAAGGACGGTAGCATGGAACGTAAAGGGACATGAAGGACGAAAGGATTTAAACAGTACAAAAATGGATCAAAGGGGGGAAAAGAAACCCGGACAGGCAAAAAAAAAAAAATCCCGCCTAGGGCATGGATGTCTGTCTCTTGTGAGTGTTGTTTGTTGTCAGGTAGAGGTCACTGCGACGAGCTGGTCCCTCGTCCAGAGGAGTCCTACCGAGTGTGGTGTGTCTCAAATGTGTGTGACCATGAAACCTCGACGAAACGAGGAGGCCCAGGCCCATATAGGGCTGTCGAGCCATAGAAGAAAGAAGATGTCTTTATTAGATCTTAAGGGACGAACTAATTGACTGACATCTTGCTGTCCCGATGACTTTCAGAAACTAGTAAAAATTATAAACTATTTTATCACCAACAAATTACAATAACTTTTGAATATAAAAGTACTCCTACATGTTTCGGCTACTATTTGTAACCATCTTCAGAGAGTGTCAATACTCAAAAACGTATACAACGTTATTATGTTATATATACAATACGTATAATGCCAATAAGCTATTAAAACAACAATGTATGTTATATTAAAATTGTGTTAAATTTGTTATATTACAAGACAGTTATTAAAATCTTCCTCATCCAAACGTCTTGAAATATTGAGATCTCTTTGAGTTCAATCGACTAACAAGTCTTACACGTTTTTACTCCGTGTATACACCATGAACCATCATTCTGTGCAGAACAGAGTGATCGTTTCAACCACTGAAATTTGTGCCGCTGTTTTAAACTAAGCTCTTATTACAGTGCGTCATGATTGAACCTTGGCTGCTTAGTTCATAATTGGCAGCACATTTTAAGCCGCACGTTACACACGAACTTCAAGATACAACAGGGATTTACGAAGTTAACCTTCCGGTTAAAGGTAAAAGGTAAGTTTCTCCCTGTAACGTGCCATGAAGGCACAGAGGGGGAGTAGAGGTATAGCTCTACTCTGTCCTAACCTCAACACTAGATGGGAGTGGGCGGTAAACGCCACGCTCCGGCCGCTTTACTCGTGGGAATAGCCCCGGTACCAGTTGGAGGAGGGTGGGTGTGTTCCAGCGCTCGTCTGTACGGGTTTTGGCGAAGAGAAAATTACTCACGCCCACTTGGATCGAACCCCGGACCGTACAGCCCGTACAGAGTCGCTATATAGACTACGTAATATTCTGGTAGGTTCCAGATATTAGTTACCACTTCCTAAGGGAAACAAAAGTGTTTTATGTCGACGGCTTTTGGGGGCTTACGCTAGCTTGTTCAGCCGAAAATTAGGTGCGGATTACCTAGGTCGTCAGAATGGCATGTGGCTCAGTTCCAAAAATAGGAAGAGGCGCCCCCAAATATTGATCCTACAGTCCCACCTGCCGGAGATATGTACGTGTGACGTCATTGCTCCTGAATTGATGGGTTGATGCAAGGTGACGAGAAGTTCTTATGTAATGTCGGAGTTGCAACAAGTCATAAATAAAAAAAACTTACAAGAATTTATGTTTAAACGACGTCATGCAGTAAACTGACGCAGAGGCTGACTATCCTGAGTATTCTGTGGTACAATTAAGTGCGTCCAGGCAAATTCTGTAATTGTACACTTAATCAGAACATGACCAATGCCTTCCGCATTTTTCAATCAATTTTTCACCAATCTTATCATTTGATGATACACACTCGTAGCTTTTGAGTTACTGATAACGATTTTAAATAAAGCATGAGTACGCAAAAAGATAAATAAAAGTTACCTTACTTCTAACCCTTTACGCACATTAGTACGTGTATATGCCACATGTTTCGAACTATAAACAACTCTACATTTGCCCGCCGTGTATGAGGCCTGTGTGTTTTGTATCATTCTCAAAATAAATAGCAGTTAGTTCCCCAAACAACTTTAACGGCTGGTCTGTGTCTTTTTAATATTGTGTTTATTGTGAAATAAGAACTGAATTTTAGTGGTGAAATTCAACATTTCAGTGCTCGGCAGCTAGATGCGGGGGTGATGCAGGCAGTGTAATGACGGGGTTGCGGGATGAATTACTCTAGCTCAATTCCCAATAGAAGTAGGTACTTCATCCTCACTATCACTTACACGCTAGCTCTCAGGTCGACCAATTCTCGTGTGCACTGGGCATCGGAGCCTATCTCCTTGGCGGTAAAAAAGCCAGAGTCTGAGAACGACAACTGACCTCCACCTTGTGCCGAAGTTCGGAATAGACCGTGTCGCTTGAAAGCGTGGTGCTGAGCACAGAGACACCGCACAACCTTACCTCACACGTGGTGCTTAGCAGAGACACCCCACAACCTTACCTCACACGTGGTGCTTAGCAGAGACACCGCACAACCATTCTTCACACGTGGTGCTTAGCAGAGACACTGGACATCCTTACCTCACACGTGGTGCTTAGCAGAGGCACCGCACAACCTTACCTCACACGTGGTGCTTAGCAGAGGCACCGCACATCCTCACCTCACACGTGGTGCTTAGCAGAGACACCGGACATCCTTACCGCACACGTGGTGCTTAGCAGAGGCACCGGACATCCTTACCTCACACGTGGTGCTTAGCAGAGACACCGCACATCCTTACCTCACACGTGGTGCTTAGCAGAGTCACCGCACATCCTTACCTCACACGTGGTGCTTAGCAGAGTCACCGGACATCCTTACCTCACACATGGTGCTTAGCAGAGACACTGGACATCCTTACCTCACACGTGGTGCTTAGCAGAGACACCGGACATCCTTACCTCACACGTGGTGCTTAGCAGAGTCACCGGACATCCTTACCTCAAACGTGGTGCTTAGCAGAGACACCGGACATCCTTACCTCACACGTGGTGCTTAGCAGAGACATCACACATCCTTACCTCACACGTGGTGCTTAGCAGAGTCACCGGACATCCTTACCTCAAACGTGGTGCTTAGCAGGGACACCGGACATCCTTACCTCACACGTGGTGCTTAGCAGAGTCACCGGACATCCTTACTTCACACGTGGTGCTTAGCAGAGACATCACACATCCTTACCTCACACGTGGTGCTTAGCAGAGTCACCGGACATCCTTACCTCAAACGTGGTGCTTAGCAGGGACACCGGACATCCTTACCTCACACGTGGTGCTTCGCAGAGTCACCGGACATCCTTACTTCACACGTGGTGCTTAGCAGAGACATCACATATCCTTACCTCACACGTGGTGCTTGGCAGAGTCACCGCACATCCTTACCTTACACGTGGTGCTGAGCAGAAACACCGCACATCCTTACCTCACACGTGGTGCTTGGTAGAGTTACCTGACCTCCTTACCTCACACGTGGTTCTTAGCACAGAGACACCGGACCTCCTTACCCCACACGTGGTGCTTAGCGGAGACACCGCACATCCTTTCCTCACACGTGGTGCTAACCACAGAGACACCGGACCTCCGTACTTCACACGTGGTGCTAAACACAGAGACACCGGACCTTACCTCACACGTGGTACTTACCACAAAGACACCGGATATTCTTATCTAATACGTGGTGCTTAACACACAGACACTGGACATCCTTACCTTACACATGGTCTGTACTTTTCAGGTTTGCAGATAGAAGTTTCATGTAAATTTCTTGTGTATGTGGCCATCCTATTTCACGCTCTTTAATAAAAGTAAGTTAAGCACAGTTGCTGTGTAAATTGACAAAAGTGCCTGTTTAGACATTGACCAACATGTTCTCGGAAGTTTACTTTTTTGCCCACTCAAAAGTCTACTGGTCTGTTTTTCGCCCTACCTTATTTTTGTTTGGGCAACTGAACCAGCAATTTCCATGATATAAATATCATAAATACGGGAGCACGATGTTAGTAGTAGTTCACCTCTTTGGAAAGCCGGGCATGGGAGGTAACTATTAACAAGTTATAAAATGTCTGCAAAGTGTAATATTTGTTACATCTTCGCTTTTTTGTAATAACTCCAGATTTTAAATCCATGAATAATTTAAAGAAAACATTCAAAATGCATACATTTTAAATGTTGCTTTCTACTTTATCCTATCTTGGTAACAAATTTAAAATCCACCATATTGGATATCTCGTAAGCTGGGAGACTTCGAATTGATCATACTCGATTGTTATGTTTATATTGGTAACCGTTCGGCTTCAGCTCTTACCTCGCCGAGAACACAGTATGTCTTAATTAAATAGAACTGTCACTGCGAGATATTGTCATCAAGGTGAGCGGCTCTCCATGTAAAGTGTCTGTTATTTTCGTCCCACTCAGATTCGGAAGATATCGAAAATGTCGGCAAAAATCCCAATTATAGAACTTCAAGAAAACCGTCCGGTGGAAGGCGCACTGTTCCATGCGGAGTGACAGACACAGCGAGGCTCACAGTCACTTTACGCAGTTGCTTCTCGATGCGCTTAAAAATAATCTGCGGGAAGAACTTTTGTTATTGATTATTTTTACCTGACACATTGGGATAGCGTAGCAGTGTAACGATTTGTTACAGGCTAGACGGTCCAGGGATCGACTCACGGTAGGGGCGAGATTTTCCGAACTCGTCCAGACCGGCCCTGGAACCCATCCAATCTCCTATACAATGGGTACCGGGTTCCATTCCCGGTGGTAAAGCGGCTGGGGAGTGGTGCTGACCACCCCCACCCTTCTAGCGCTGAGGTTGCGAGTGGGTTGGAGCTATACAATTGCCTCACATCTATGCCTGCATAGGCACGACATGCGGTGACCTTTACCCTTACTAGACACATTACGGTCACAGGTAATATTGTTGTTATTATATATTTAAAATAAAACGCAGCTAATAATGCAGTTTATGAAATAAAAATAATTAATTGTTAACATTACACGGCTATCCTGATAGGTTTTCGTGGTTTTCTTCAGTTGTTCTAGGCAGTTTGCAGTATTGTACTTTAAATTACGTCACAACTTTTCCTTGCACAAACTTTCCAATTCATTACTCATTGTATAAATTGATGCTACATAGTCCGAGCAACTGACAGTGTCGTTAAATAAATTTACAAATAAATACAAATTTTTACTTATCGAACGTACATTCATGAAAGCAATGTACAGAATATTCTAGTTCCTACATTGAAGGTTGTGCCCAGACGAAACTTCCCCTTTAAATCTGCCAATCGATTATTAATAATAATAATAATAATAATAATAATAATAAAGTACCTTCCAGTAGACGGAAATATCCTACATTAGATCCTGTGCTACCATCTAGCATCAACCTTCAAATCCACTAAAGTATATATGCTTTAGAAAATAAAATTCTCGATCATCATGCGTATTGAATTTCTTTACGTAATAAGCATGTCGTATCAAGGATATATTTAAGAAGGCAAGGTAACAAATCAGTGGCAAGAACGAAAGAAATTCCGAGAAGGAAGGTGTAATTTATAAACATTTAATTATGGAGTGTCTTTCCAAAATGTAATTGAGTGTATTATTCCAGCACTTGACCGAGTGATTGAGTTGTAGAATATTGGAAAGTAGAGAAATTGTGGTGAATGTTGACCATGTTCGGTAAAATTTGAATGAACCTTTTCTCTAGAGGTTTTAACGTTTTAACTGTTGTAATGATAACATTTGATACGTCACCTGTTATGCAAGGGTGGTAAATTACTTTAAAATAAAAGTGTTTAGAAGCTGAACTGAAATTTATCAACCGACTAAAAAGTCCACTATAGCAACACGGGCTTTGTAAAATGGACCAAAGGTTCATTTTGACCCTCTTTGTCAGTGATAAAAACTATCACTGTTTTATGTCTGGGATCCAAACTTATGTATTAAAGCTGCAAAAGTAAAGACACAAAGATATGTTAGAGTGTTCAGATGGAAAAAACAAGAGGGCGAGTAAGCAGACGAAGAGAATGTGTAGTTTCAACAATAGCGAACGGTGGGTTTTACGTTTCTTCCCTGAATGACTTCCATGTTCATATTACGAAATCTTTTTCTGAAGCACAGTACCTGCCAATATTTATATTTATATAGTCACATAAACGTAAGACTTCAGAGCAAAATTGCCAGTGCTAACTTACATTCAAGAAATTTTGGATGACGTGATGTTGAAAACTCATAAAATACAACTGTTTTTTCTTTGTAACAACTCAACAAGCTCTCCTACATGTCAAGGGGAACACGTGGAATGGAATACAACGATTTCATAAAGAGTGCAGCAGTCTACAGAGGAAATATTAACAGGGTCCTCATTAGTTAGAGGATCCGCATTACCAGAACTTCCTCTACAAATCTAATTCTCAAAAAATATTTTTTTTGGCAATTTTTGCACTTTTATTTTATGGAAGGTGAACAGTGACACATATTTGCTGCTAGTGTTTTAAGCTTACTCTCTTTTGTATTGTAACGTTGTGTGGTCTGGTGGAAATATACTACATTTTCACGCACGCACACACGTATATGTGTGTGTGTATATATACACCAGGCTATGTCGTGAGAACCTCAGCTCTCACAAACTGACACTGCCTGGTAGCGGCAGCACTATGCAATTCGCCCCACGACTTTCAGCGTGCAGGCCTCCAGCACGAAACATCATTATACTCTGTTGCATAGTTCTAGAGACATCGTATATGAAACGATGGACACATATAATACCTTCACGTACTCTGATTGAAGAACAAGATCCCTTGAAATGACGTGTTTCCAGAAATTGGTTTCGGAAATAAATTTCTTTCAGAGAAAGTCTTGAATCTGTCTGTGCACGCTTGTCCGTATCTAATCTATCTAATTGACGTATCTATTTTATACACCTACTTAATATACCTACCTATATATATCACTATTAACAACCTATATATCTATTTATATATTTAGATACCTATCCAAATGTCTGCCTGTCTGTCTATCTATCTATCTATCTATCTATCTATCTATCCATATATCTGTCTATCTATCTGTCTATCTATCTATCTTTTCATCCAGCTGTCCAGGTAAAGGTAAAGTTCACCCTATAACAGTCCATGAAGACCCAGAGGGGAGCCGAGGTATAGCTCTACTCTTTCTTTAACCTCTGCACTAGATGGGGGTGGGTGGTCAACGCTACGCCCCGGCCGCTTTACCCCCCGGGAATAACCCGGTACCCATTGTACAGGAGGCTGGATAGGCCCCAGGGCCGGTCTGGACGGGTGCTGAAAATCTTGCCCCCACCGGGATTCGATCCCCGGACCGTCCACCATCCATCTGTCCATCCCTCTATTTATCTAACCTTCTACCTATACATCCATCCATCCAACCAACCATCCATCTATCTATCTACCCTTCTATCTAACTATCTATCTATCCATGCATCCATCTATCTATATATCTATGTGTCTGCCTGTCGCTCTACCTATGTCTGTCTTTCACCCATCAAAAAATTCCAAATGTTAGGGTATATTCAAGTGGAATTTAAAATAAGTTAAATAAAGGAACCTGTGAAAATACGCACACGTGCAATGAGTGTGTCTTTGTGTGTCCTGCTATTCTTAAAAGAAGCTTCCATCACTCAATAGCGCGTCATATAGTGGCTACGATTGAAACTACACTGAAGACAGGGGTAGCCTGTTCCTCCGAAACGATAACCTTTTACCATTGTACACGGCGTCACTCTACTCGAAAACAATAATCATCTTCAAATTCACCGCCATGAAAACCTGAACTCTTCCGAAACTGCACTTACATGCAGTAGCGCCATCTACTGATAGATTTTCATGACAGAGCCATGCTGTTAAGCAGGTAGACAATCCGTGATGGAAAGGACACTTCTGTTTCTTTTGGCTGTCAGAAAAATTGGTGAGCCGTAAGATAAATTTGGATAATATGTAACGTCAGGAATACAAATTTATAAAACTAATCAATCTAAATAATCTTTAACGCTGTTACATCGTGTGTATTCATTTGTTTTGCAATGGTACTGTCCAGATAGCGTGCGTGTTGGTTTTTTGTTGTCAGCACGGTTGTCTGAGAAGTGTTTGTGCTGTGGTGATGAGTTATGTGATTTAGTTACATCGTGTAATGTAACGATGAGTCAGTGGGCAACGTATGTGGTCAACCGTGGGAGTTACACCAGTATATTTCTGATATGTGTGTGAAAAAAGATACACAAAATGAAGAACGTTTCTTTTGAAGAATAACCTAGTGCCGAAGACTATTTCATGTCAGTTTGACTCGTCGGTTTTCGTTGGCGAAACATTGACATTGAGGGTAATACCTTGTATGACCATTGGAAAAAGCTTGGCTGACGTTCCATGCAGGGATAAAATCAGTTGGGTGACGCAGGAGAAAATAAGACTTGCTTATTAAGCAATCTTACACTCTCTCCTATCTGTTGATTGGAAGTGCCTCCTCAGCATTCCGATGTTTTTTTATTGTTTGTTAGAGGTAGGGTACACCGAGTATTTTGTTTGATGACTGGATTTATAAGCGCACAGATTCCACATATCATAAAACTCAACATATGCTCTTTATTTTATGATAGCCATGACAATGGAGAGGAGGATCAAACTGAAGACACTGAATAGTCACATTACTTGTAAAATCTGCCGAGGCTACTTGATAGATGCTACTACAGTTACGGAGTGCCTCCACACTTGTAAGTACTGTATTAAGCGGAATGTTTATATTTCAGTATTTTACAGCACATTTGAGAACTTGGTAACTGGAGTGTGTACTCACACTTTCTGGAGTCTCATTAGCTATATCTCCAGATTATTATTTGTTCTCTTCATTCACCTCGAATTTACAAATGTCCATATAATCTTAAAATGGATCTTAAATACAGTGGGAAGTTGTGGACTGGATTTGTGTGCTTCTGAACAGTCTGGTAGTGGGCTGCTGTGAATATGGTAATGAACCTTCAGTTGTGTGATTAATTTGAATGTAACATCTACCATAAGCATGTTTTTCTTCATTTGGGAGTGTGTTTACAACATGGTGACAATTCTTTGTGCATAGTGTATTAATGTAGTTAACAGTGTAATTATCACAAACATTTGTGTTTATATTTAGAATAACTTAATTTTTCTCCAACATTGCCATATTAAATTATTGAGGTATGTGACATTTGTGTTGTGTATAGTCAGCATGAATAAACCAATTTGAAATTGCTGTCGTCTAGGATGTGACACCGTAAAGTAACCAGTCATAAATTTTTGTAATAAGTTAAGGATATTTGACTCATTCCTGTATTGTTCTGTTTATGTTGTGTTTCAGTCTGTAAGAGTTGTTTGGTAAAACACCTTGAGGAGAACAACACATGCCCCACCTGTCAAATTGTGATACATCAGTCACACCCACTCCAGTATATCAGCTTTGACCGCACAATGCAGGATATTGTATATAAACTCGTACCCAATCTGCAAGATAGTAAGTTACCACATTAATTAATAGCTGCAGCAGCACTCAGACAATTTTCATGTTAAGTATCTAACTTCATTTAGATAAATTTCCACAAATTAATGAACTTGGAACAGATGGTAAGAACAAGAATATTGGAGGCTTGTATAGAGGCATAAATGAATTTAAGAAGGGTTACCAGCTTGGAACTAGTACTTAGTAAAGTATAATAATGATGATCTGTTTGCAGATTCCAACAGTATTTTGAATAGGTAGAAGAACTGCTTATTCAGTTATTGAATGCACATGTGGTTAATACAGTGGTGCACAAATCCTGGGCACTAGGTTCTCAGGTGACTAAATTTTCTGCGTTGGTGCCTAATTTTTATAAGTCCTCAGTATGAAATTTGCTTTATGTCGTCCTTCTGGCATCTAGAATGTTAAGGTAGCTTCTATATTTTTTGGAAATTTGTGGACCTCTGGGTTTAATGATGTTAAGCAGACTGAAATACATCCAGCCAAGCCTTATCCTTTTAGGTTGAGATGGGCATAGAAACATTGGAGAGATTCATATCTCCAGGTATTTATCAAATTCCAACATAACTGGTTCAAGCATGAGGTAGAACAGTACATTGTGGTATCCATAAACTTAATCAGTCCTTTGGTGCCAGAATTAAATGCCCAGTGTGATCTGCAGAAGACTGGACTTTAAATGAGGGCTGCATAACCAAGGCCATAATTGGCCATCTCCAGTTTGCAATGTTTGGCATTTTGAGCATCACACTGTGCATTGCTAGGTGGTAGTGTTCAACCCAGAAGGGTTAATTCTAGTGAGAGTAAGGAAGAATTGGCTCAGCAGGGGACTGAGTCCATTATTGTACCTGGTTTTAAGAACGGTGATAAAACTTAGTGTAGTAATTTTTTAGGCATACCACTGTTGTGAACAAAATTGTATCCAGCATTCGTCTATCAAGGTTAACTCCATATGTATGATGTCTGTTCAAAAAATCCGCAGACTGTGCAGACAACCTCGCTTTAAAAACTTCTGACAGCTGTGTGATGATTGGGTGTGGGTTAGGACTGGATTCTGCAGTTATACTTGAGTCGGTCCTAACATGTTTCATTGTTGAGTAAAGACAATTATTTGAGTGAAGGAAAAGTGTGCGTTGGCAATTTTTTAAAAAATTTTGCTAACTGAACAGCACATTTGTGTGAAATTTGTTACAAAGCAGGGAAAACTGCTAAGGAAACAACAGTCTGTTGATAGTGGCATTTGGTGATGAGGCATTAAGCTGATCAACAGAATTTGAATAGTACAGACATTTTCAAGGTGGGCGAGAATTGTGTGAAGACACTCAGTCATTGCAGCTACCTGTCCACATGGTTAACTGAAGAAAACATTAATGCAATAAGTGCCTTGCTGTGTGCAGATCATTGATTGACAGTTTAAAGGATGGCAAAAGCTGTAACAATATCTGCAGGTTAAGTTTCACAACTTTGACTGAAAATGTGTGTGGCATGTCTCTGCAACATTCATTCCTCACACCATTTAACAAAAAGAAAACTGATGGAATACTTGCACAGACTGTTTTCAGCAAGCTGAAGTGGATGAAAACTTAATGGAACTAATCATGAAATGTAACGAAGACACGGGTCAGTGAGTACAGTGTTGGAAAGAAGCAGCAGTCTTTACAATGGAAGTCAGATATATCCCAGAGACTGAAAAAATTGTGACAGAGCAAGAGCAAATGTGAAAACATACTCATTGGTAGCTTCAACTGTCGAGGTTTGCTGCATTATAAGTATGTTCCTAGATGTCAAATAATGAATCAGGACTTCTACCGGACCTTTCTTCGGCATGTATGAGAAGCAGTGCGAAAGAAATGTCCAGAACTTTGACAAAAATGTGGCTGGTTCTTCACCATGACAGTGCTTCTGTGTACTTGAGGTTGTCTGTCCAGACGTTCCTCAAGAAAAAACTGCAGCGATTTCACAGTCACCCTGCAGCCCCGATCTCTCTCTAGCAGAATATTTTCTGTTCCGAAAACTGATAGTCTGAAAGGCCATGAGTTTGAATCAGTAGAGGAAGTACCATAAAAAAACACCAGGGCAACTATAGCAGACTTCTTCTTATATGGAATGCTGGAAAAAATGGAAATACCACTGGAATCGTAGTATTAATATGGGGATGACTGTTTTGAAAGAGATAATGTTTAATAAAATATATGTGATGTGTATTCTGTTTTATTTAATCAGCCTGAGAACTTTATGAACAGTCCTTGTAGATAAAATTATTGGAGATTGTCAGTGTGGGTGTCAACATAACAGGTCAATTATTTATCATATATTCTGCATTTGTCAAACACTTGAGAAAAGTGAGAATACAGTGGAGTGGTACATCTGCTATTTATACCAAGAAAGCCTGTGATTCAGTGAGGAGGGAGGTTTTGTATAATATCCTCATTGAGTTAGGTATAATCATGAAACTAGGTAGGTTAATTGAAACGTGTTTAAATGAGATCTGTAGTAATCAATGTACTATAGTAATTGATAGGAAAACATTTATTTGATACATTTCCTATTCAGAATTATATGAAGCAAGGATATGCTTTATGCTTTATTTTTAAACTTTGCTTTAGAATATGCCATTAGGAAGGTCGAAGCTAACCTGATGGGATTGAAATTGAATGAGACACATTGGATTCTGATCTATCCTGATGATAATTTACTGGGCAAAGAAGATATGTACCATAATGACAAACACAGAAACCTTGTTGGTTGCTACTAAGGAGTTTGGTCTAGAAGTAAATACTGAGAAAGCTAAGAGAGCAGAATGCAGGACAAATTTACAACTTAATGGTAGTGAATAAATTCTTTGAAAGTGGGGCAGAGTTCAAATATTTGTGAAGGATACTAACAAATCAGAGCTGCATTCATGAAGAAATTAAGAGCAGACTAAATTCAGGGAGTGCCTGCTGCCATTCAGTCCTGAATCTTTATCTCTTCCCTTCTGCCATTGGGCCCAGAAAAATTTGTTCTCCCATTTTCTGTCTAAAAATATAAACATTAAAGTATAGAGCATTACAGTTTTGCCTGTTGTTTTGTATGGGTGTGAAATTGATTTCTGACCTGGAAGTACATGGACTGAGGGTGTTTAAGAATAGGTTGCTGAGGAAAGTATTTGGGCATAAGAGGTAGGAAGTGACAGGAAACTGAGAAAATTGCATAATGGGGAGCTTCATGATTCATACTTTGGTCCATGTATTGTTCGGGTGATGAATTCAAGGATGAAGAAACAGGCAGGGCATGTGGCACATATGGGCAAAAGAGATGTATACAGAGTGTTGGTGGTGAAACCTGAAGGAGAGATACCACTTGGAAGAACTAGGCATAGGTAGTAGGATAATATTGAAGTGGATGTGAAAGAAATAGAATGGGAGGGTGTAGACTGCATCGATTTGGTCAGGATATGGACAAGCACTGGGCTGTTGTGAAGTCAGTTATGAAACTTCAGGTTCTGTACACTGTGGGTAGTATCTTAGCTGGCTGAGGAACTGTTATCTTCTTGGATTTGAGCAGTTAGGTAGGTAGGTAGGTAAGTAGTTAGATAAATTAGTTCAGTCAGGTGTTACAAAATGATTGTGAATGAAATTATGTTTTTAAACATTTCCACATAATTTCTAGGTTATTCTGTACTTGAGTATTTTCTTTTGGCATTATTTATATTATATGACAAGTGATAAAGAAGCACTGACATGGAGTTCAAAGTACAGGTGGCCCTTGTTTTACACCCTTTTGCTTTCATGTCCCATGCCAGTTTAGACAACTTGTTAATTTATGCCCACTTATTTTTGGTTTAATATCCTTGGGATGGTTGCGCACTAGGACACTGCCCAGTGTATGAAACCCACTGCATAGAACATGGCTGGAAGGCAGTGCATTCACAGTAAACTGTGTCAGTCATCATGTGCTGCTGTTTAGTTCAGATTGGTATTCTGTGGTGAGTTTATTTGCCTGTATTTTTAACAGTTTTTTCTTATTAAACAAGTGATAAAGTTAATTTGTGTCCCCCAGTTCAACCCCAATGAAACAGTGAAAGGCATTCTGTACTGAAGAGAAACTGGACATAATAAATCAGTTTTTAAATTTTATATTAGTCTCACCGTGCATTTTTACGATTCAATGTTTAAAAAACCAACAAATTCGCTTCACTTTCACTTTAATATGTATTAATTAACTCCTACATATGTTTCGGTTTTACGCAAAACCATCCTCAGGAGGTTCAAAACTACGTTATATCACATCCATTGTTAATACTGGTTTAAATACTCTGCAATGTCTTGCATGTTATTTGCAATCACTATAAAACCAGAGTTTAAAACATATACAATATTGTATAAAATCCTTAAAATTTGTTGAATTTTGTATCGACGGTGTAGGGTAACACTGTGATTCAGGCTGCCGCATTTTATTATTTCGATACAAATTTCGACGAATTTTAAGGATTTCATACAACATTTTATAAGTTTTAAACTCAGGTTTTATAGTGATTGTAAATAACATGCAAGACATTGTACAGTATTTAAACCAGTATTAACATTGGATGTGATATAACGTAGTGTTGAACCCCCTGAGGATGGTTTTGCATAAAACCGAAACATATGTAGGGGTTAATTAATACATATTAAAGTGAAAGTGAAGTGCATTTGTTGGTTTTTTAAACATGGAATAATAAATCAGATTGAAAAAGGTGATCGCATTAGTAATATCCTGACTTCATAGAATTCATCCTGCTGTGCTTTAAACTTGCAGTAACAACACTTGCAGTGATCAGTTGAACACAACTGTGTTTTTAACGATAGCTACATGTTTTGGTCAATAATCGACCATCATCAGGTTAGTTATACAGCTGTTTAAAAGGATGGTGAAAATGTAATGTATCATACATCATCATGTTTTATGTTTGTGGGATCCCACAAGTTTTACAATTTCTACAATAAATTATAAAATTACGTTGGTCAATCAGTAGCTAAATAGTTACTGTGTTTTTGGGCAGATTTATATCCTTAACATTTAAAAAGCTTAAAAACAATAGGTAAACTGGGCAAATGTATTATATTTGTAAATATATATATATATATATATATACATATATAGTGAAATAAAGATGGAGTCTTAGGCATCTGATACGAATGCAGATTAGTTGATTTTGTGTATGTGTCACGCCAGTTGTGGGGCACAGGGTGGCGCAGTTGGTTGAGGCATTGTGCTACAAGCCGGAAGGTCATGGGTTTGATTCCCGATGGTGTCATTGGAATTTTTCATTGACGTAATCCTTCTGGCTGCACTATGGCCCTGGGGTCGACAAAGCCTCTAACAGGAATGAGTACCAGGAATATTTCCTGGGGGGGTAAAGGCGGCCAGTGCATAGGGCTGACAACCTTACCACCTTCATGTGCCGATTGTCAAGAAATCTGGGAGCCTCAACCTCCTGGAAACCTCAAGGCCTGTCCAGGCCTGTACAGGGGTTGCTTTACCTTTACCTTTACCTGCTTTTTTGCTGTCACGCCGAGTGTATGGAAGTTCTTTGTAGCACAGTTACTATATTTTAGTCATTCTTGTCAGTTGTTTTTATCTGTTTCTTCAGTTGTTTTTCCCTTTTCCATTATTATGAACTTCACAGTCTTCAGTTTTTTAAATATGGATATTAAAATATAATGTTGGTATATAATACGTGGAAAATTGGAGTGCACTGTGTGTTATGTAGGACAACCTAACGCAGAGTGCACGCCAATTTTTAACTAGTTAGCTGCTGATCGACCGATATAATTTTTCAATTTATTTTAAAAGTTGTAAAACTTGTGGGATCCCACAAACATAAAACATGATGATGTACAATACATTACATTTTTACCTTCCTTTTAAATAGCTGTATAACTAGCCTGATGATCATCAATTATTGACTGAAACACCTAGCTGACATAATAAATATAGCTGTGTTTGACTGATTACTGCAAGTGTTGTTATTGTTAGTAATATCCGCCTTTTCCTTGGCTTGGCCAAGAGCACATTATGTACAGTTCATGATAATGCTGAAAAAAGTTAAAGCTGACCCCCTACCCCTCCTTCATCCCTAACACAGCTCAGCCTCCAGCACCACCAGCTTCCTCTAAGCCATCTCATTGTTCATTAATATCAGTAACACAATAAAGTTGTGTATGTATATATACCTTATATGAAGAGGCTGTCCTGGGTGTGGTGCTTGTAACTCCTACCTGTTCCATAATTTCTTATTGGAATATCACATTCGATTTACACCTTTTTGATTACACTCCATTTCTGAGGAACACAACTAAGGTGTAAAACAAGGGCTACCTGTATCTCCCCTTCAACCCCACTACCCCTAGTTTTTGCATTGCCATTTGGGGCAGTGAGGCAATCACCGACTTTTGTGTGTGTGCATGCGGGTGAATATTTTGTTCTTCAAACATTGTTTTTGTATGTTATGTGAGTTGGAGAGTAAAGAAAGGAAGAACCATCTCACAGAGTAAGATATTTATTGTGTGTAGATGAGATCAAACGTGAACGAGAGTTCTATCGTGTCAGAGGTTTACCTTGCCCTAAAGACATTCCACCAAATGCTGGAGAGTTAGAAGAGGAGAAGTCAGCTCCAGATCAGCATGCAGAGTCTGACTATCACCGCCAGGATGAGCAGGTCAGTAATGAAATGATGTTAGTTGATGCAGTTTTGATGCACCTGGGATTCAAACTAGGTGTCTCTTGATTGTAAATCTTGATTTACAAGCAAGAGACACCTTCAAATCTCAACCCAGAGACTGGTGTTGTGGTTTTCCTCAATCCCTCTCAGCAGTTATCAGGATAGTACTTCAAACTAGGTCAAGACCATGTGCTTTACATCCTTTCCAATTTATTATTCTGTAATTATGTTATCATTAAGTGCTACATAATCATGAAAACTCAAGACTTAAGTAAACCAAGATTGAATGAATAAATAAGTAAGTAAATAAATAATGAATAAATGAGCAAACTTGTTTATTTAATGATCCTCACAGCAGCTCAGATTATGGAACGTGAATGAATGCTGAAGTGGAAAAGATATGGAAGTGATCATGGCCTATTTAAAGTTACTGACCCTGCATTCACCTGGAGTGACTGAGGGAAACCACAAAAAACCTGTCAGGATATCTGGTGTACTGGCTGATAGTTGAACTGTGCATCTTACAAATACAGATCAGTGACATTGCCATTTAAACCAACTTGCTGAGTCAGCTAAGTTAATGTGAGTTTTAAGTGAAATTCATAACCATTTCTTATTCGCCTTCCAGGTTAATGTCTGTTTGGAATGCATGAGTACAAACATGAAGACTTTGAAACGAAGATTCATACGCTGTTCTGCCCAGGCAACTATAACTCATCTCAAGAAATTTATTGCAAAGAAAGTTCTGAATGGCACCGAGAAATACAGAGATGTAAGTCTGACCTTAGCATGTTACAGTTGGTGGTATATATATCATTACAATGTTGTCCATGACCATGGAGTGGTGTTTGTATATTTTCTTCTACAGCAGTGTTTCGTAAACTTTTGGAGTAGATGAACCCTTTTTGCAGCAAGACTTTATATACCCATTTTCATTCTCAAACTGTATGTTCTTATTATTTCTAAGTATACTGAGGATTACTAAGATTATAGATGATGGACAAAGTCTAGGAACCTAGTAATTTTAAGTACTTGTGTTTTTGTGTGTTATAAACCCAAGAAGATACAAAGACTGTTTCGTTGCAACTGGTTTTGACAAAGTATGAAATAATTTTACATATCTGCTTATGAAACTTGAAGTACTGCTATTTCAAAGGGTTAGCCTTCAACCTATATAGGTACTGCATGACTTGTGTTTTACATGCAAGACATACATGTACATACAAGTTGTTGGATATCAAAAGCCATTGAAATGATGCAATAAACTATCCTTTCGCATCCTGCAGGTAGTTCAGATGTCAGACTCCTGTGATTGTTTAATTTTTTGTCCTCTGAGAGATGCTTTATGGGGATAGTATTTTCAATCTAATGGTGTAAGGACTGTGGTTTGTTATTGTTTACACTAACAGGAAGGACTTTTTTTTGCAATAGCAAAATGTACTTTTCCATGTACAGCTTGCACTATGTAAAATACAAGTATTTATGCTACACTAAGTATGTGAAGAGTGCCTTCTTCTGGAGTATGATACCTTGTAGTGGTGGAAATTCATTGACGTTTCTCAGTAATGTCAGGAAATTTCTATCAAACTACATGGCATTAGTTCCCAGATGACAATACTCTTCATAGCCCCTCTCAAAAGAACCTCAAGTCTTGGATAGCAGTACGTGCACTCCTGTATGTGCATCCTGTGAGAAATCTCTGCTGGCTGATTGTCATGTGTATTAGTGGGCCCTAGTGCTTGCACAGATTCCAAACTTACATTCGTCTTCCAGTCAACATTGTTTGTGCTCCCTTCAGTACCTACAGTGTGGCACTGACCTAATCTTTGTGGGCTGAATGTTGTGCTTTTTCAATACTGATACAGTTATTATTGGGTCAAAATATGGCTGCCAGCCCAGTAGAACTACGGAGACCTAAAATCCCCTATTTTCTTATGATAAACTGTTTTCTATGAAATAAAATACAGCTGCCAATGCTGTAGTACTGGGATGTTTAGGATCGCATTCATAGATGATGAAGTTTAGACATTGCACCAGAAATGGAATATCCCGTGAAGTGTGTAGTCATGACTCATTATAAAGCAAAGCAGGAGTGTTGCCTGAGGGACATTTTTCTTATATGTGACATTTCAGAGGGCATTGCACTGTGCATATTAAAATTCTGACATTGTATTTGTTTTACAGATTGATATCCTGTGTAATGATGAACTACTGGGTAAGGATCACACACTTAAGTTTGTTTATGTGACAAGATGGAGGTTTCGAGATCCACCGCTGAGGTTACAATACAGACCACGGATAGACATTTAATTCCATATCTTCTTTTTCTGCTTGATCAAAAAGGAACAGTTTCCTGTAACTTGTGTCTGAACATAGTGTGTGCTTGTGCGTGAGTATGTATCTTGACGGCTGTGTCTGAGTAAAACTAACTTGATCTGATACAGCTTAATGATAAGTATTAAATATATTATAAATTGCAGTGAAGTTTTTTATTTAGTTTTCTTATTCATAACTAATGGATTTTTCTGTTGGTTTTGAATTGAAGGTAATTCAACCAAAATTTGTTTGTATAATTTTTGGAATGAAACATTTGATGTCATGAAGAATTAAGAATGTGTGTGTGGCATAAACAGGTTTTATAGTCTGTTCTGTAGGTAAGATTCTGAATGAGCCTGGAAACTTTCAGCTGCCATATTTTGCATTTTACTGACTTTTGAATCACAACTGAAAACATGTTTTTTTCATGCTGGTCATGTGAATGGTGAAATGTTTTCTCTTAATTGCCCTACAAGAGGTGGTCTTATTACACATTTTACATGATGACAGAAATAATTAGGCTACAAGCTAGATGGTCCGTGGTTCGAAACCCAGCAGGGGCAAGAGAATTTCCTCCAAAATGTCCAGACCACCTCTGAGGCCTACCCAGCCTCCTATTCAATTGGTACCGAGTTTTTTTCCCCCCGGGGGTTAAGCAGCCAGGGCTGATGTTAATCACTCGCCTGTGTATAGCGTCAAGGTTAAGAATGATTGGGGCTATACCGCCACTCCCCCAGTATGCCTTCATGGCTTGGACAGGGACAAAGATTTATAGACATGATTTGAAATTTTACGTTTTAAAAAACTGGATTTGCCCAACATCAAACAGCATTTGTGTGTACTGCCTTGCTTTTTTTTTTTTTTCAGTATAAATCTGTATGTCAGAATTCACATTAAAGAGGTTATGTTGTTTATTTGAATTAACTGAACTTGTTTCTGTGAGCTGACTGTTATAGTATTAATACTGTAAATAGCTGTGAACAGCAGGGAGCTGTGTTTGCTTTTTTTATAGGGTGACCAGCTGTTTTATTATGACTGTGTGGCTGTCCTTGCAGTGAGTATTAGTCCTGTGGAGCCAGACATCGGTTGTAATCAATGTGCAGTGTGATGCTGGGAGAACCAAAGGTCAACTAATGTCATTGCCAAGAACATGCCAATTATGGCATGTTCTATTACAGCCCTCAGCTGATGTATCTTGCTGTGTCGCCCGAAGTGGGAAGGTAAGTTTGCATATTCAAAATGTTCCATCCCCATCCCTTAAACACTCTTGGATCTTTGAAATAGATTTCATAACACATTTGTTTGATGCTGGCTCTGCTGTTGTGGCTAATTTCTTCAGATGTGTGGTTCTTATCACTTGCAATGGACTCCAGTATCAGGAAAATATGAACAAATGTCCATGCTTTGCAGTGCTCCCTGACCCAGTTGCAAGTCTAAATGCATATTGGTCAGACTAATATAGCCCAAGAAATGAACTTGATAAAAGTGAAAGTCGAGGTTTATAAGCATAGGACGGTTGCTGAGGGTACCTAGTAGTAGTGCTGAGGCACTCTGAGAGGGATCCTGGGGGAGCAATGTGCAACACCCAACGCTGAATCCCAATCAAACTTTGTGGGTCCTGCACTAAACTTCCTAAAGTTGAGACAGCATTCATGCCCTAGCTTGTACATTTGTTTTGTTCTTACTGCTTATGTAGATGGTAACTTTGTGGAATTACTTTCTCCACAGTCACACACAAGGAATCCAAGTATAAAATACACAGTTTAGTATCAACCATGACATGAAGCAAAAGGAAGTTGATGATGATGCCATAAAGGAAGTACTGGCTGCTGACAGCAAATTGGATGAGTATGGTGAACAAAGTGATGAGAAAGAAAATGAAATATTGCAAAGTCATTGGTTACAGATGCAGCAGAAAGATGAAGATGTAGAAGAAGGGGGGGGGGGAGGAAGAGGAGGAGGAACAAAGAGCATGAGAGGACTAAGAAAAGAAAGCAACAAGGGGAAGAAGACTAGCCAAAAGGTGGAACCAGTGGCAGAGGGGTAATGATCTGGGGACCTCCTTAAAGGAAGAAACATAAAACTCATGACTTCATTGGACCTCTCAATGGACTGAAAAGAATGAGGCACCACATATAGACAAATATACTCCCCAGTGGGTGTTCTGATGCCATTTTTTACAGGTATTTTCAGCTGTTGGTGAAACGGACATAACTAAAATCCTCGACATTACTTAGCCCAACCAGCTGGACGTAGATGCCTTCCTGATATTATGTTGCTGGACATAATTACTTCTCTTGCCTTAGTTCTACAGAAGGAATGTGACCTGAGACACAAACTGTGAGACTACTGGTCTGGGCTGGAACAGTTTTGTACTCCATTTCATATTAACACCATGAAACAAGATAGATTCTTGCATGCACTGCAATTTTTTAATTTTGCAGACTGTTCAAAAAAGTGTGAACAGAAAGAAGAATATGACCAATTATGGAGATTAAGGTTGATCTTTGATTCATTGTACTATATCTGTACTGAATTCTGTAACCTCTCAGAGCATTTGGCAGTCAATGAGATAATTGTCCAATTCAAAGGCAGCATCATTTTCAGGCAGTATATTCCCATGAAAAGGAAACACTTTGGCTTCAAAATTTATAAACTGTGTGATGATTCAGGGTGTGCTGATGATGTGAAAATGTACTTAGGTAAGGACACGGGGACCAGCACTAGAAATCTGACTCACAAAATTAAAGGTGTAGGGCACAGAGTTCTAATTGACAATTTTTTTCTGCTTGCCTACACATTTTGGTGACTGAAAGACCACGCACATGTATATTCATGCAGGAAGGTAGAACCCATCCAAAAGAATGTGCCTTCCAACTTCTCACTGAAAAAAACTGAAATTTAAATGAAGTCTCATACAAGTAATGACCAGAGGGGGGTTAACTGTAATTGTATGGAAATATGGAAGACAAGCTTGCATACTGAGTAATATGAATGAAGCACCAGCAGAGGGAAATTTGTGTGATGAACGGAAAAACATTTTGAAGATACTGTAGAAAACTACAAGGTGTTAAAATGGCCACACCTATCCAGTGATTCAAAATGCTTTAAAGTGGATGACGAAACATTTTTTTTTTTTAAACTTTCTGGACCTTAAAATAATAAATGGCTGGATTCTGTTACCTTCATGTGGGGCTCAGTGTTGTCTCTGAGATTTCTGAGTTCTCTTGATAAGCAGTTTGATAGAAGAGGCTGAAAAATGCTCCAATTGCCCTTTCTCCTTTGTGGTAGGAAGGCCTAACCCAGCAGGAATAAGTGTAAGAAGAATCAGTTTCTTACAGGCCCATCATTCACCAACCAAAGGAAACAAAAAGTATGTTGTCAAGTGTGCTGTATTTGTGGCATGCAATCCCCCACTAGTTACAGGTGCAATAAGTGTGCAGTCAGATTGTGCGTGATACAATGTTACAGTGAATATCACACCATGATAAACTAATAAATACAGGATTAGTCATAATTCCCTGACACATTTCTTAAAATCGGTACACTTGAATGGCGGAAATGATTGTAACGTGTGACCTACAGATGGAAAGAGAAACACTTCAGGTTTTTTTTTGCATATCTCGTAAGTGCTCTATGTGTCCGCCCTTTGTGACATAGCAGATGTCAAAATGGATAGTCCATTTCCGCACATAACCTGCTGCAGCATGTCACAATCAATTTCTGAGATGGCAGCAGTGATTCATCTTCGCAGCTTCGGCAGATCCTGTGGTAGAGACAGCAGAAAGGAAAGAGTCCGTAACATATCCCCATAAGAAAATGAAGACCAATCATCGCCACCATCGCAGAAATCGATCATGACATGCTGCAGCATGTATGGGCGGAAATGTATTATTGGCTTGACATCTGCCATGTCACAAAGTGCAGACACATAGAGCACTTATGAGGTATGCAAAAGAAAACTTGGAGAGTTTCTCTTTACATCTGTAGGTCGCATGTTACAATCCTTTCTGCCATTCAAGTGTACCGATTTTGTGAAACATGTCAGGGAATTATGCATAACCCTGTACAGTGACGTAAGTTGTAAATAGTAACTTATCATTTGAGTTGTGTGCGGTTATAAAATAAGTGGTCAAAGGTATGATGGGTCTTCAGTAGCAGTTAAAGTCATGTGAGTAATATAAATATTCCCCCTGCATTTTAGATAATGCCTGCAATTCATAGGCCTAATTTGATTATAAATGTGTGTGAGCAATATTTCCAGGTTAATTAATTCATAAATGGACTTCTGATTTTATCTAATTAAACTTGAAGGAAAACTAAGAGATGTGCCTTTTTTTGTACGGGTATGTATGAAAAAATTAAAATCATCTTAATTTAAATTCCAGTCTTATGCTCATTACACTGGGCATTTAATTCTGTCATCGAAGGGTCATGATTGTGTTCTTATGGGGCATGAGATAATGTGTTTTGGTAGATAGGTACCTTTTACATGACCCAAATATCAAGTCTTGTATATTTCAATGTAGAGAAAGGGCAAGTGGCAATCTCTCATTGTCTTCATGCTGAATTTATATGTCATGGTAGATTCTATTCATGTGGTTGAGGAATAATACATCTTGTGTACATGGGACCAGATCAGGAAGGTGTTGCCAACACAATGCAACCAGCAGAGGGGCATACGGCTTGCCCTGCCAGGTATCACCTCCTGAAAGTGGTACTTGGCTGTTAAATTACTGTGTCATCCCAGATGACAATGATGTTGGCTGTTTCTTCATTAGGTGGTTAGAAGTGGAAAACAATAGTGATGCTTCAGGTTCTGTAAAATGCAGGGAATTTCTTGACTGTCTCCACAGATTACGTAGTTACTGGTCAGGAAATTCATGCTTTAAATTGGTGGTTTTCAGTTGCTTCTGACCTAATTTGATAGAATGACATGTATGTCATATAACAGGGGTGGCCAAATTTGCTTAACGTAAGAGCCACATATGATAAACTTCAGATGTTTGAGAACCGCAAGACATGAACAGATATTACACACACGTCTTTATTGTTACATGCACATTTTGTTACAAAAATTCTTAAACATATCTACTTGCCATGAACATTAAACTTATGTTTTAATCCAGTGGACTCTCAGTTTATACCCAGTAAATAATTATAAAGCTTGAAAAATTTTTATTTACCTTTTATATGAATTGTAATGCAAAACGTAGCTCAGCCAACATATTTCCACGAGCCGCACATTATATGTCAAAGAGCCGCATGTGGCTCGCGAGCCGCGGTTTGGTCACCCCTGTAATATAAGGATCATACAGTAAATACATATGAACAGTGCTTGACAGTGCTGGGATAATGTTTCAGTCTTTTTGTATTCTGCTAGCAGAAATGTTATGATGTCAAAGCTCTGTTTACTCTCAAATTATGAGGACACTCAGTGGGAATTATATTCTATTTGTGGCAATACATATGTTAGTTCTGTGAGATGATTCCCACTGGTGCTGGAATGAAATGCCTTGTGTAATATGCATAAGCCCAGAATTTTAATTAGATGCTTTAATTTTTTCATGCATACCATTATAAAAAGTGCATGTCTCTTAAGAATTTTCCTTCAAATTTAATGAAATAAAATTTAGCAATCTCTGTTTATTCATTAATTAAGTTGGAAAAGGTTATTCACATAATTTGTAACACAGTCAAGCCTGTGAATTGCATGTGTTATCTAGAATGTAGTGTAAATATTTATATTGCATGATTTTGACTACTGCTGACTATCCTTGGTGCTTTGAATTATGGTTTTGTAACTAGACACTCTTTACATGTTATGTTACTGTTTACAGTTTTGGTTACTGTGTTTACAAGTTCATTATGATGTGGTAATCTTTGATACCCCACCACCACTGGCTACAGCTTGTGGTTCTTTGTCTTCTGCATGTTCTCCAGTTTGTTTTTATATTTTGTTCCTGTTGCTCTTATCCTGCTTCATGTGATTGCTGCATATGTAATCATCTTTACAATTCCCTGCCAGCAGCCAGTACTTTCTTTGTGTTTTCATCATCAGTTTTTCTCCTTCTTTTAGACACCATGTTTGAAACTAAACTGTGTATTATACTTAGCATCCTTGTGTGCAACTGTGGGGAAAAATAATCCCATGAAGATATAGCCTATATACCAAGTACAAAACTGATGTTCTGTATAAGCTGAGGTGTGATTGCTCTCTCAAATTTGCTGAGGGATGGAAGAAGTTTCTGTGGGGGTGGGGGTTGTGTATTGCACTTCACGTGGCCAGGACCCCTCTCTGAGTGCCCCAGGACTACTACTAGGTATCCCCAGGAACTGTTATCGCTATAAACCTTGATTTTTGCTTCTCCCTCCTTTTGTGTGTTTCAGTATATCAGTAAGCACTTGTTACTTGGCAGTGAGACACTACATTCCATGGACATTTATTCATATTATCCCAACACTGGACTCCAGTGCAAGTGATAAGAACCACATATCCCAAGAAACTAGCCATGTCAGCAGAGACAGCAGACTGCATCCTACAAACATGTTACAAAATCTATTTCAGGAGCCCAGGAGGGTTTAGGGAGGTGGGGACATTCAGAATAAAAAAAAACCTGCCTTCCTGCTTGGGCAGACATAGCTATATATATATCACAGCATTATGTATCAGCTGGGAGCTGATGACTGTAGTCAACCTTTGGTTTTGTAAGCATCACACTGCACATTGACTACAGCTGACATTCACATCCAAAGGGTTAACACTTTTAATTCAGTTGCCTTTATTAAATTGTTGTTATCAACACACAAAATGTTACAGTATTTGAAGTTAACTGTTGCATTTTGAGGTTGAAAATAATGTGTTATGTTATGCATCTTGACAAGAAAATATGGTGAAACCCTTTTAAGATGTTCTTAGAAAAATTCAACAGATTAGACTTATGAAATGAGAAAATGTCTTAAAAGGGTAGATTACCCACACGTCATGATCTTGCATCCCTTAGATTTTTTAAGTTGTGTTAAAATGCATTATCATTCTTCTGGACCTGAATCCTTACTAACTGATAACACTAACATAACAAGACAGGCAATCTATGTATAAATGTAACATCGAGGCACGTTTGTGTAACCATTGTTGCCGTGGAGAAGCAATAAGTATTACATATTCTGAGTGTGTGTCTGTAGCCTTAATTCTCCAGCATGCAAAGCTCTTGCACCATATTATATTCTCATCTGTGGCCTGTCTGGCTCCACCATATTTTTCCACATTATTGCATAAACAGCACAATTTTCAGAAAAAGGCTATTGAACTTAAAATATGTGTTTTGATTTTCTCTACTACTTCTGTTGAAAACATTTCTCATTCTGAGATGAATTGATTTAGATGTTATCATAAATGTACATAGGTCATCATGTAAAGTGCCCGTTATTCTTGTCATACTTGAATTTTCGAAACAGATTTTCAAAAAGTACTCAAATTTCATAAAAATCCGTCCAGTGGGAGCTGAGTTGTTCCATGCGGACAGACAGACATGACGAAGCTAATAGTTGCTTTTCGCAATTTTGTTAACATGCCTAAAAATGGTAACACAAAACAGGCTTCAAAGACACATCCCACACACTGACCAGGGGAAGACTGGATTATTTTTGGTCTGAAATTGACCATACCATTCAGGGATCTGAATCAATGGGGTCCAGAACACTGAGGGATTACTCTATGTGGAAATGATAATCCAGATTAACCTTTAGAAACCAAGAGTGTAATTTAATCACTGTATGTTTGCAAAAAATAGAATGATCTGTTAATGGGGGAAATTGTTTTAAGATTTTGATGCAAGGACTATATTAAAAGGGTAAAAAATTTATTGCATTTTGAATTTCTTGTGCTTCTTAATCATTTTACGCAGAAAATGTATAAAAAGAGCAGTGCACATTCTAAACAAAATGGGAAGATTTTGGTATAAATTATTGTAATGCCTTGGGCAGGAAACATACATACATATATATATACATTCCATGGATCCATAATTTTGTCACAAGACAAGAGGATGTGGAATAAGTCATAACATACAAAATCATTCAAAAATGTACATTGCAAAATGCTTTAAACTTCTTAAGCAGGAATTAAAATGGGTCTTACTGTAATCACAAATTAAGAATTCTTTGATTAATCTCTGTCATATGGATGCCTGATCTATGGGTAACGTTCATAAGTGATATAGATATTCCTTATTTATTCTATAATGAAAACCATTTCTGAGTATTTTAAAATGACTGTTCTGAGATGTGAGGTTGTTACAGTTACACCACATGGTTATGACACCATGTGGTGTTAGATATGTCACCATTGTTTTGGAAAAATCTTTATCTGTCATGAAGATGGAGGGCAGTATGTTCCTCTGAAATGCTGATAACTGCCTATGGAACTACACAATTCCAGTGTACTTCATAATGAGTGAGCGAGTGAGTGAGTCAGTGAGTGAGTGAGTTGGTTTCATGGCAGATTGGCTTTGAAGGTTATTTGCATCTTATATACTTGTAATATGTTTACATGTATTCATGGATATTCTTTCTGAACTTTAAAATTAAGTTATATTTTTCGGCAGTATTGTCATATTACTGCTTTTAGAACAGTTACTGCATATGGAGGTGTGGTCACATTGAGCTAGTTCTGTGTATGGAAGTGGCTCAGGAACGTCGTGTAAGACGTTAAATGTTTGTGTGCTACATAATTTATTCTGACCTGAACGTTTCTTCCGTATAGTAACTACAGTTCAAATTACTCTTGAAAATCAGTGTTACATATGCACCACATAAAACCAAAAATTAAGTGGTGTGTAATGTAAACATATTATATAATATTTGAAGGTCTTTGTGTTTAACAGTTTCGAGTAGCATGTGTTCATTCTGCATGAACAAGAATTGTTCTTCTTCATCCTACAGTACCTCTCTTTAATGCCGGTCATCTTGCAAACATACTCCCAATTTGTCTGTCTTCCCAAAGCTCCTCTTTTCTTCCACATCCTTCCTTTTATGTAATATCTTTCCAGCGAAACAGGCTAGTGTAGTGGTATTGCTTTAGGCTTGTGTTCAGAAAGTTACTGGTTCTAATCTCAGCCAGGAAACTTGCTGTCCTGACAGGTTTTTCATGGTTTTCCTCAAGATGTCCTGACTTTAGTTATGCCATGACAACTTTCAAATCCTTTCCATTTATTCACTTGTCATTGTTGGTATATAGTCTTGAACACTGACAGCATCATTAAATAATCCACAAAAAAAGAAAGGAGGGGTTATCTTTCCTAACTTGTTTCTCCTATCACAGTTCTGGTCTTCATGTTGTACATTTTCTTCTTCTTCTGCTGTGGAGTCCTATCATCATTTATTTTTAAAACAAGTTTGTATCATTTAATTGTGTTTGTCTTTTATCTTTAGTGCCTAAATTCATTCATTGTCTCTGTTCTGGTTGTTTCATCTCTGCTTCTTAAAACTGTCTTCCCAGCTGCCATTAATCTGCCAGTATTTGTTCAGTCTTCTGGTTAAAGAGGAATTATGCCAATAAAGATAGTAAGGATATGCCACAGGTTGTTGTACAGTCACAAGCAGTTACAAGAGAATCACATGTCGATACAAACACACATTCCTTTGCACCTTACCTTGTGTGATTAAATTGTTCCCACACTGAATTTCTCTGTAACAACACCTAATCAGTGTTGCCTCCTTCAAAGTAGTGATATTATTAAATCCCTTCCTTTTTAACATAACCTTGAGTTTTGAGAAAAGAAATAAATCACGTGGAATTCTGGGTGTCTTTCAGGCCTCTTGAGGGTCCTGGTATGTGTGGACATGATTCTCCTTCTGCTTCTCACTCAGCAGATGGGACATGAATTTTGTGGGCATCTGACTTGTGTTCACATTGTCTTTCAGAATGCTCTGAGCTGACCCAAATGATATTCCCACCATGTTAGCAACTTTGCACATAGTGATTCTTCTGTTTCTGAGGACAAGTTTTTTCACTCTATCCAGATGTTTGTCTCTTTTGCTTGTTGAGGGACATACCAAGTGTTCAGCATTCTGAAGTGCGATCACACCACTGTGTAACTTGTCACTCAAAAACTTGTGTTCCTCCCATTATCTGCTCTCCAAAAGCTACTTTTAACATTTCAAAAGGTTCATACATTTGGCTCCAGTTTAAGGAAAATTGCACACACACTGTTCTTTTAAGTCTGTCATTTTCTATGTGTACCAAAATTGCAAATTGAGCAAGACACACTTGTACTTAACAAGGCATTACTCAACAATCATTTGTGCTACAGCCTTATTCAAAGTAAGAAGTGACTCAGCAGACTCGACTCTACACCTTCCAGTAGAATTTTGTGCTAACAGAAGAAGTGTCGTGGCACAGTCAGTTTGGAAACTATTTGATCGCACCACCTACAAGTACAAAGAATGTTTCAGAACACATGTAGCAGAAGTAGGTACTGTATTTATTTGCTACCTCTTAGTAAACTAGTGTTCTAAATTAATTGAAACGTATGGCCAAACAGCAGTCGACATGACATTTTGTCAGTTCTTGGTTTTTGATAGGATAATGATGTCAGTGTAATAACATCTCACTTTTTCTGGTTATGTGTTGCTTTATGGAGTAAATATTTTGTGAATTCCTGCAAAGTTAAAAAAATGTAACATAGACTGTTATTCAGCCACACTCTTCTGTTACACGAGTACTCATTAAGAAGGCTACCAAGATAAAAGTTCTATTTACTCTGCTTGTTTTAAATACTGTTACAATGCCATTAAACCCGTTCATATCTTTTTTAATGGCACCCTGCCTGCCTTTGCAGCTACAGAAATATTGCAGCCTGGTTACAGAAAATATCTTAATTTTGGATCTTATTTTGTGTATATAATAAATAAAATTCATTCTGCAGTGAAGCAAAGACCACTGAAAAGCATAAGGCTGGCACTGATGACAAGATGGTAGAGTACAGGCAATAACTGTAAATAGTCTCAGACTTATGGCACATTGTGTGGACAGAGAGGCCAACCATGTTACAAATTATGATAGTTGACAGTGGATGAAGTGAACAGTTTTTTTTTGTGTCATGATTTGGCCACATAGTGAGACCAAAGTTCATACATCCCCCACAGGGTTGCAACCATTATAGGCAATGTAAAGGGAAAATATTAGAAATTTAAAATTGGTGAAAATGCTAAACTGATTCCTAATTAAAATTAAAGACTGCATAGATGATCATAACTTTCTTACAGGAAGAAGAAAAATTCTGATTGCCATGAATCTTAGAGGGAAGTCACTTTCTGACATTGCAGGATTGGTTAAAGGTGTTCTTTAAGCATGGCTCTTAAAATGTGCAATATTTCATGCCAAAGCTGTCGGAGAAAATCCTCATACATTTAGTTCTATAATCACTATATAGCTGCGTGGATTTCATTTACCTGTTTTTTCTGTTTGCCAAAAAGATTTCATATGGCACTGGAATTAAACAAAGAAACTGTATTATTTCTTTTTGAGAGCAAAACGTAAATAAATCTCAACTTGTATATTACATTCTCTATCTTTTTGTGCAAAATGTTTCTCATTGCTGTGGTGTATTATATTAAATTATGTTAATGAATTCTGTCTCCATGCCATAACACATGCATATTTGAAGTATGTTCTTACCATACGACACTCTTGGTCACATTAGTAAATTCTGCTGGTAAAAAGTTGCGTTTTCTTCTTCTGTGGAAGCCTCTGACATTGAAGTTTTGTAACATTTATTAGAACAGTGACCAGAGCAATATATGTATATTATTACTGTCTGCAACCTAAAATTGACATTTCCAGGTTGTGAGAGATTTTAGGCCTTTGCTATTGTATAGTTTGGGGCTTTTGATCTGGGAAGTTGTGCAGCGTCAATGACTAGTTTGTTCCTGACATTTCGGGACAGCATGTTAATGCCATCTTCAGACATCTTGACCCTGGAAGGCAGGACCGACACATGGTCCCAAAACATTGGTAACAAATTACTCATTGGTGCTGCACAACATCCAGCAGATAGAAGACCTCATATACAGGTTACATCATACATATTAAAATGGTGACATGTTCTGGCATTTCTGCTATCTTCAGACCACCAATTTTATGTACATAATTTTGAGTTGTAGATGGCAGTAATATACATATATTATTGCAGTGGTATGCTGCACATATGAAATAATTAAACATAATGATAATGCACTATCTGTAAAATGTGTACTTAAACAAGTTTTTACAGTTGTAAAATTTTAGCACTAATGAATACTGTGCATATTTGTACAGTGACTGGTTTTGATACCACAGCAAGGTCAGGTAATGGCTCCATCTGGCTCATGTATATTATAAGTGAACAAGATGATGAAGTTTGTTGTCTTCTGGGATGTGATGCCAGGTTTCTCTGAAATGGTGATACTCTTGCACCAGACTACAAGGAGTCATATCCTAGAGGACATCAACCTTCATAGTCTCGAATGTGAGCACTGGTGCCTGCAAGATTTCTCAGTATCACTGTTATGAACCTGACATATTCATACAGCATGCTGTTGTGGGACTGAAGGTCATGCTATTTACAGTAGTTGGAATATTGTGTCCTTGATTGGCTTTGAGAATAGTTCAGTTATGTTAGACGATAATGTTATCGTCATATTGATAATGATGAACAGAAAATGAATTGAGGTTTGCACATCAATGAATATTAGGATTTAAAGTGATCTGGGATGCGATTATGTGTAGTTTGGTAGGTGGGACCTGATTTTCTTCTGTGTGGAAGGTGTACATCTTAATTATATGACTAGATGGAAAATAACAGCTAAAGAGTTTGACCATGGGTTTTTGTAGATGCATTGTTCTTTCTAAGGAATGTTGTAGATGTTGAGTATTTATAATAAATCAAAATTCCTTTAAAGAAAACAGACAAAATGCACTCAAAACGTTCCTCTTATAGTTCTAACAGCAGAATTGTTTTACAAAAATAAATAAACTTTTTACATTCAGAAAATATGAACATCTCTCAACTTGTAAATTTTTCACATTGTTGAGATCTGTTTTCTTTGTGGCAAAGGCAGTAATCTTGTTTAAATATGAACAGTCTTTGCACTTCTAAACATGTGAGACAAGCTTATGATTACACACTTGTTTGAAAATGTGTACAGCCTGTAGGAACATTCATACCACCCCATGTCTTCAAAGTTAGTGACCCTAAAACTTTAAATTACCAGAAGAATGATTTTGAAAGGTGTTAAAATCACTGTTGTTTTGTGATAAAGTCTTTGGAATGTGTTCTATTTTGTGACTTAAGCAATAGTTTCTCCCCCAGAGTGTTTCTGTTACTCAGCATTTTCTTAATCCTTTGGTTTTGCAGCCTATAATTTTCTTAGGAAAAAATACATAATTTGGTTAAGTCAGTAACATTTGGTTTTAGCCATACATGCTTCCTCTCTTTATTTTTGTTTTTATTAGGCATAATTTGATTATGTTTGGCCTTCACTGGAAAGAATTAAAGAACATTCATATGAAACTTTGTTGATGCAAAATTCATTTAACTTCCGAGTACGTATACAGACCACATTTTGGGAACGTTTTCTTTTATTTTATTCTGGGTTCACCGTGCATTCTCACTAACCAATGTCTCACTACCAACTAAATGCACATTTTTTTTTTAAAAAACCAATATAAGGTGTCTTTAAAATCGTCTAAAAGGCCCCTACATATGTTCCGGTTTTTAAAAAACCATCATCAGGGGGTCACAGAATTGTACTTTTCAAAATACGTCCATGTGTTCCTCTATCAGCACATGCAATGCAATTCACCACATTCACGCCTGCTATTTACGGTATCACTTGTAAGCACCATATGTTAAAATAATAAAAATGAAATGGATAGATATTAAAAATGTGAGATATATCGTGCACTATCACTGAACGTGTCTCGTTGTGTATTCATGGTGGAGAATCTTTAGCACCGCATGTTGTTGGATATTTGGAGAATCATGGTTCTGTGTATTACTGTTGTTTCCTATGAAACAGCAGGAAACAACAGTAATACACAGAACCATGATTCTCCAAATATCCAACGACATGCGGTGCTAAAGACTCTCCACCATGAATACACGAGACACGTTCAGTGATAGTGCACGATATATCTCACATTTTTAATATCTATCCATTTCATTTTTATTATTTTAACATATGGTGCTTACAAGTGATACCGTAAATAGCAGGAGTGAATGTGGTGAATTGCATTGCGTGTGCTGATAGAGGAACACATGGACGTATTTTGAAAAGTACAATTCTGTGACCCCCTGATGATGGTTTTTTAAAAACCGAAACATATGTAGGGGCCTTTTAGACGATTTTAAAGAAACCTTATATTGGTTTTTTTTTTTTAAAAAAATGTGCATTTAGTTGGTAGTGAGACATTAGTTTCTTTTATGTTTTCCTTGATTCCAATAATCAAAGACTGCTGGTTGCATAACATATTTTTATAACTTATATTCTTTGCTACAAGCACCAGGAGTGTATTGACACATGTTGAGTTATGTGGTTGGGAACTCAAGGATCGTATTGTGTATGTTTTATTTGGAGTATAGTGTACTCCTCCAACCTTTAAACCCCATATTTTGTTAATATGGAAGCTGTTAATTTCATTTATGAAGACTCTTGTTTAATTTGTCTTTACAGCTGTGTGTAAGAGATATGGCGGAGCAATACTGGAACTGTTTGGTACTGAAATATTTGATGTTTATTATTTAAATTATATCCATGTGGTTGTTGATGTTATTGTCAGTTTATGTAAATTTTTGCAGCATTCACTGGAATCTTTTAAAAATAAATTAATACGAACAGTGAGTGAGATTTTTCTGTACAGGATTTCTCCGAGTATACAAGTGGTTTAAAAGAATTTGAAAAAACTGCCTTGCATTCTGTGGTCCTCATTTCTTGAACTGTAGTGAAGTGCTGTATTGAAGTGATAACGGGAAGAAAATGCTTTTCGGTTATATAATCCGTTTTGGGGTGGTTCGGCCAGTCACAGCTTCGAAAGCATGAAAGACCTGATATTATCCCGACACATTCAGTTTTGAGATTATAAGAACAGTCTTTTTTATCTTTACCAGTGTGAAGTATGAAAATCGTGTGGGCGGTGACTCCGGTCCTTTTTTTCTAAACATGACCATCATCTGATCAATCGTAATCTGTGGTCTTTTGGGTAATTACACGGCGTCGTGTGGTAATTATTTACCGACGTTTCGGGACAACGTGTCGGTCCCATCGTCACGGGTCAAGATTCCAAGAAGGAACGAAAGGTGACAAGGAAACTTGGCAGCATAGCGGGGTAGGAACCGTGCGCTGTGACAATAGCCAATAGGATGAGAGGGTGGGGGGGGGGGGTTTGGATGCAAGGTCACATCAGCTTGAATCTCATGTTTTGTGTTTCAGCACGTATGTAACGGAAAAGTTTCAGACATTACAAGAATGCGAGCTGCTGGACGTACTGCCAATAAGAAGGCGGTGTTTGGTGCCCGACTGCACCCGATGTACCGCACCTACTCTGGAGCTGTATTTGCAGCTTACAGAGTGATCCTGTAGTCAAGTCCAATGATTTGCTTCGCCCGCAGAAGGGAAACCCACGTTCAGTTTCTTTCAATGATCTTAATTCTATCCTTATTTTTTATAAAACCTAATTAATCATGATGTGCAATTGTAAACCAGTGCCGGGCTCTTGTGAACGCGATCATTAAACTTCAGGCTCCATAAAATGTGGAAAAATTGTTGACTAGTTGAGGTACTGCAACTTTTCGCTTTCTTGTAGCTGTCTTTTTTCGGTAACCATAATTGTTGGTATCCATAGTGGATATACGTTACAAAGTAACAACAAAAGTGTGCCTGATGTAAATGAATCGGTGAGCTACTGAAGTATAAAAGGGCGCCAGATGGTAATACACAAACCCTGTAATTGCCGGTGCCTTTCGATCAGGTCAGCACCGGTGCCAATGGTTCTTCAGTTAGAGTCTGGGAAAATTCGGACGTATAACAACCCTGTCTTAAGCCTGCTTTTTTAGTGTACGTAACTGCTTTCACTGCGGGTGGCTTCTGATAAGTTTAGCAGATCCATTTACGGCTGTTGTGAAAAAAGTAA
Source organism: Reticulitermes speratus (assembly GCA_021186555.1). NCBI lineage: Eukaryota > Metazoa > Arthropoda > Insecta > Blattodea > Rhinotermitidae > Reticulitermes > Reticulitermes speratus. The sequence continues at coordinate 27,851,620 of JAJKFL010000003.1, read as the reverse complement.
TGAGAGGAAATGGTGAACCGCATGTCATCAATCCCTAAGGGATGGCTCGGCTTTGTCATCATTGGCCTGAATGGAGAGTCCATTACAATGGTCTTCGCCTTCTTGTTTACTGACCACAAGAAAAGTATCAAAATCTACAGGAGAGTGGCCTATTGAAAAGTGACATGAAGCGCCCTAAATGTGACAGTAATATGCACATATGTAAATATGGAGCCGGAATCTACAAATATCGATGAAAGTGCGGCAAAGGATGACGAACACACAGGTATATGGAATCTATTGTACGCTTCATGGTTCATGAAAATTGGAGAGGACCGTTCTTGCATATGGTATAATGATAAAAGTCGCGTCGAGTGTAATGCAACAGAAGTACACTAAAATTCCGATAGTTGGAGGTGAACGGGACCGACGTTGCCTGGAATTACCGAAAATCTCAGAATAGAAGGCTTACGACAATTCGGAATCTGAGATTACGTATTTAGTCTGACATACTCATTTATTAATACGTACGATGTATATAACATTGTAGGCCTATTAAACATCAATGTAAACAATAGTACAATAGTAGAATAATAATAGAAAATTCACTACTAAATGACACTGTAAAGAAATCGAAACCGTGTGCACACAGAGATACGCACTTCGACTGACTCTTGTACGTAACACAGGGACGACCTTCACAGCGCATCGGCTCGAAAGAAAGGTAACTTCAAATAATCGGGACTCGGATAATCGAGACTGTACTGTATAAGTTTCAGACACACGTGGAACGATTGGTTTCAGTTTTGTGGGAGGGTTATTTTGGATTTTATCGAACGTAAGTCTGAACAAAACAATTCTGGAGGAGAGGGCAAGCCGGTAGAAATTGATGAGAGTGAGTTAAAGAAATGAAAATACCAACGAGGCATCATGTGAAAGAACAGTAGGTGTTTGAGGGCATCGAGAGGGGCTCAGGTAAAACGTTCCTGATAGCTGTACGTGACCTAACAGCCGAAACATTATTGCGTGTTTATACAGCATTTAATCCAACAATTTGCAAATCAATAATAAATAATCGTTTGTCATTTATGATGCCCTCCTACATGGCATCATCAGGGAGGTTGTATACAAAGGGATACAGATACAGCAAATTCTGTCGAAGATGTGCATGTGTAGAGTTAGTGAGTGGATTATTCCGAGGACTACCATAATAAGCGACTTCTGGGCTGCCCACAATACACTTGCCAAATAAAGATGCACACACCTTGTGGTCAATCGTTCCATATCGTGTGTGGATCGAGCAGCAGGAGCTCGCACTAACACAACAGAATCGACGTGGAAGCATGTCAAGGCAGTTGTATGTTCATACAAGAGAAGGGCTGACTACATCCTGTTTTTGGCTGATTACATGTCTGCCAGAAATGCAAGGCACAAAATGCTGATCCAGATTGCAGCTCATAGAAGTCATTGCAGGCCACGACTAGGATATTATGGAGGTAGATGCTGGCCAATATTAAGAGAGTGAGAATGGCAAGGTCTAGGATTCCATTCTTCTGAGATATGAGTCAGCGTTACTGGATAACTGGTTCCCAACAGTCGGAAGAAACCCAATGCCTTCATTTTCAGGATCTAGAGGTCCGAGGTCTCCCTTGTGTTTTGGCACGTCAATGTAACGTGTGGCCTCCTATGTGTTCAGAATTTTCTTATGTAGCATGTGTTACTTCACTTCCATTCCGCCCTGTCCAACGTTACATTTCCTGTAGTTATACAAATTATAAACAACAAAATACGCTGTTTATAGGGAGACATCCCTAATTGTCTGTAATCAATGTCCTACACCTTTCGGCCCAGCTGGGCCATTATCAGGGATTTCCAAGTAGTAGCATGAGAAGTGTAATAATAAAACAATTATACTGAGCATATAAATGTAAAAATAACTTCTGATTTGATTAAAGATGTATCACTTATCTATTTGTTTTTAATAATTCTACTACCATCAGCGTTATAAATGAAATATTGCTTTTTATTAAAATTACTCTTTGGACATTTTGCCTGCACATATAATAACATATATAAGCTTTAATATAAATAAGGTTTAATACAATTATGTGTTACATATACAGCTCTAGAGGGTCTTGTGTCAATACATCTAAATGGAACTGTCTTCATTAAAATGTTTCAGTTTCAGCATTCATCATAATACAAACTCAACGCCAGGCTGTACACAATTCAGACGGCAACTCTAGACCTTGCTGCAAGTGGTGCACATTATGTTTTAATGAAGACAATTACTTTTAAATGTACGGACAGAACAGTCTTTCTCTAGGACTGACATGTAACACATAATTGTAGAACACTTTTTATATTCAAGCTTATATATATTATTACATGTGCAGACAAAACGTTCAAAAAGCAGTATTGCATCCTTTAAACTGCTGGCAATAAAATCATTAACAAGGTAATAGGTAAACGATGTATTTTGATTTAAATCAGAAGTTAGTTTACATTTGTATATATAAATGTGTAAATGGTACGCGTACTCATAACTTTTTATACACTTCTCATTCTGCTACTTGGAACGTCTTGAGAGTGGCCCACGTGGGCCGAAACAGGTAGGAGATAAGATCTGCGCTCTATAGATTACAGAAAATTAAGGGTGTCTACCTATAAGCACTGTATTATGTTGGTTTTTAATTTTTATAACTACATAGGGAAACACGCGGTAATATGCAACCCGTCAGATAGTTACATTTTCTCATTCTTTACCACTTGCATCCGCTGCGCTCGCGCGTGATTAGTAACACGCATCCACCTCCGGTCCATGCACAGATCACTTGTGTGTGGCTGCGAAGCGCGGGGGTTGCCTGTGACGTCACAAGTTATGACAAACACTGACTCGTCCTGGTGGCGTTAAGACGAAACGCGACGCGGTGTGGAGGTTGATTCGTAGCATTTTGTGTTCCGTGATTGGAGCGATGAATATGCCGAATAAGGAGATACGATTCAAATATTTGCATTGATGGCATGCTCAGCATGTGATGTAAGCTGAGTTAGATGTGGCCGTAGATAAAGAGTAGTTGAATTTGATTTCCATTGATAATATGAACAATACGGCAAGTATTACGTAGCTTATTATAGGAAGTGAAAGCAACAGTTACAGTGGTGATGCAAACGAAAGCTGAAGCGTAACGACTTACCCAGTGCCTTGCACTTTCTACACATTCTGAGTTCCTGTATTCGCACTTCCGTGTCTGCTGCGACCTCATTTTTAGAAATGTAAAATACGGGTATTGAAACTTCGCTTTCGGATAAAGTAAAACCCTCATCGTACAATAGTTTTGTTCATTGGTGTACCTAAGATTTCTGGGCCCCTGTGCAAAGCTTGCCGATGGATTCTGAAGTACGTGACTACGCCATGTTAAATTGTCATAAATATAGGCCTACTTGGTTTTTATGTAAAACTGTTTGTTTAAATTTTGTTTCTTACAATCATATGCAGGGCCGATCCGAGACATGTGAGCGCCCCTTCAAACCCATATTGTTTAAACTTTTTTCGACCTAGGACAGGGCTAACAAACATTTTTTTTAGGTGAGTGCCCAAATTGCGGATAATTTTCGGAGAAATTCTTTTGCGTGTGGAAACCTGAGTTTACTAGCACCATATTTCCGATTATTCCGCTTACACGTTGGAGCTCCGGGCAGTTGTCTGGCTGGCCCGCCTCTTAGTCCGGCCCTGATCATGTGGAAAAACGATGTGACTATCACACAGATTTTTTTTTTGAAAACTTATGCATGAATGCATGCACCACCCTGAACACTACTGGCTGTTACAAGAACTCAATTTTCAGAAAATTTGAACACTGTCCTTGTTCCAAGAAACCCGCCAATCAAGTACTAATTTATAACTTCTCCGGGGCCCTTCCCATTGCAGAATCACTGATGAGTTCTTTAATGTTCATGTTGGTAGCTTCCTTGTGTTTGCCACACAGAATAGCAAGATAATTTAGCTTGATTTGACCTATCGAACTACTCTGGTCTTTTTTTTTATTTCTAATTTATAAAACACGTTTCAACACTGACCAGCGCTACCTGAAGCATAGAAAACACTACGGAGAGAGTAAATATCTTGGGATATTCACTTTCCATACAACTGCACTTGGTAAGAAGTAATTCTAAAACGCGCTTAGTCGACTTTTTGAATTAAATATTTTTTAAAAATGAAACTGCATGAAGAAACTGAAAAGGAAATTGAGGAGATACCACTGTCGGATATTTCGTGTTGAGATTTGTGCGTGGGTTTAAAATCTCTGCTCCTGGCTTATTATATTTTCTTTTTGGGCCGCGGGGGGGGGGGGGGGGGGGGGGCGGAGGCGGTTCAAGCAATCCAAAATAGTTGTTCACCCTTTGCATTCCTAAAACTCGTTGATTAATTTGAGAATTTATCTTATTCAATACATAATAAGAATATAAACTTTAAGTAATTTTTCTCTGATGTGTATCGGCGTTGCGAATATACAAACGAAGAGTTGTGCTATAGAAGACTCAAATTTAGGCCAAACCAAAGTCTTTGTTGTTTTATATTTTTTGTATTTTCCAATTTGTGCATTTATAATTAGATTTTTTTAATATCAGCCAAAAATGCACTTAAATTGTCACAAATTTACAATAATATATTCAAAAAACACACTATATTCCTACATGTTTCGGACCTCGTTGGTCCTTCATCAGGGACCATAACAGTCGTGGCATAAAAATAATGATTTGGTCTAATTTTACATGAAAAATTACTAGCATTATTCTATATGTACATTTAGACCAAATCATCATTTTTTTTATCCAACGACTGATGTGCTCCCTGATGATGGACCAACGAGGTCCGAAACATGTAGGGGTGTAGTATATTTTTGAATATATTATTGTGAATTTGTGACAATGTAAGTGCATTTGCTGGTTGCTATTAACAAAAATCTGGTGTTTATTAATAAACAGGCCGAGAAGTCACCAAATAATTATGTTTCTAAAAGTTATCTAACAGAACAGTCTCGTAAAGTAAGATATTAAATGACGTGTGCTATAGCCAAACTTGGTTTGAGCTATTATTGTACTACGGTTGGCGACGCTGCAGCGTATTCGCGTGAATAAGCTCGAATCACCCGAAGAGTGGATGGTGCTCGGCACGTGTAAACAATTTTCTTTTTGCTTAAAATCTTCTGGGTTGTTACGCGGCGTAATTTTTTTGGTGTGTGACCAACGTTTCGGGACAAACAAGTGATCCCGAAACGTTGGTCATACACCAAAAAAATGACGCCGAGTAACAACCCAGAAGATTTTAAGCAACATTACGACCACGGCGGAAGCCTTCAATTACATAATTTTTTTTGCGATGGGCTTCTGGGCCCTCTGTATGTGTGAGTGAGCCTCTACTCGTATGCTTTGCACACTTTTGCTATCTGGTACTTACGCCCCTGATTTTGTTACTTGTAAGCACAGCAAGGTTGTAGTTCACGAGAAGTGCTGAAGACAAAGCAACGTACAGTCTACCGACATAATCTTCTTCTTTGGACTTTGTCCATCGTCTAATTTTTTGATGAAGCATGACTTTTCGGAAGCTGGCTCTGCTTCCGTCTTAAGGCAAGGGAGCACCTACACTGGTGGACCCCGAATGAGAATAGCTCTATCAAAGGAGTCCACCAGTGTAGGTGCTTTCCTTGCGTGAAGACGACAGTTTCCGAAACGTCATGCTTCATCAAAAATTAGACGATGGACAGAGTCTAGAATAAGAATATGATGTCACTGAATCATATACCATCTTCAGAGCCCTATAGAGTTGAACCTACAATCTAGTTCTGGTAAATGGGAACTTGCTGGGTCAGGAAGTGGGGACAGGCACAAGCAAAAGGGAGGCGCAGGGTATGAGGCTGGTACCTGTATTGTGGCACTAGATGTCAGTGAAAAATACTAGGCCAAAATACATCAGCCGCTAGAACATTTGGAGCTGGCAATCACTAAAAGTGGTAACTGTTACTTGCACAGACAGTAGTCGCTTAGTCACCTACCCTAGCCAGGCGAATACCACCCCATGCTACCCGCATTCTTTAAATACCTCCCAAGCTTAGGCGTACCTTGGGGGTGCAAGGGGGAGGGGGAAAATGCCCCTCCAATATTTTTTCTACCTAAGAATAGATTTTTGGCTACAGAGTTGAAATAAAATACTGAGTCAAATAAAAAATATAATATTTTCTGAATGATTATTTGGGTGGTGTAAAGACAGAAAAAAATGAAATACCTGCGTTTTACGGGACGTAGAATAGTCACCCGTTTACAAAGGAAGAGAGGTACTGTAAATTCTCTGTGCCCTTTGCCTAAGGTCATTGTGAGTTAAGGCCGGATTGAAACGAGTCTTTCCTGTTTCTAACTTGACTCCTTTGCAAGTTAGTTTCTTTAATACCCATTGTCGACTTTGCCCCCAGTGTTATTAGCCAAGTTACGCCTATGCTTCCAAGTGTCAGTTTACCAGAATTACGCTGTAGATACAATATAGTAAGCACATAATCTTTTTACGAAAATAATATGGTTTTGGACAAGAAACGGCATTAGGTGTAAGGGCAGGAAAGATGTAGTTCGTGAGAAGCAACGTATGTATACATTTTACAATAGGTGTATTATCATTTTCATAAAAGTAGCATCGCTTTGGGAAAGAAACATCAGTACCTGGCGGTCGTAAGGATTTTAGAGTGTTACGTCGGAGACGAATTAGCAGCTACTCGTTATTCCAGACTAGAGTCATGACAGTGTATGTCCCGTTTGTAAGTAGGTCATGAAAAGTGAGAGCACTTTCTTATAACTAGCGCAAGTAATCATACTTGTACGGCAACAGCAGTGAACTACAGTGTCGACGGAACCGATTTTTCGTGTTACCAGTTTATATTTCCACCCTCCCGCTCTCGTTCGGGAATGCCTACATTACTCACGTGATGCCAGGATACATGCTCGGCCACTGCTCCTCATTTGTTTTGCATGTGACGTCACATGTGGATAACCGTGGGTTGCGTGAGGTTTTCGTAAATACTGTTTACCCTTGAAGGAACTGAAGTTGTGGTATTGCCCGTCAAGCTGGATAACTCGGTGATTGGAAGGTACCTCAGTCTCCAAGATAATGAATTTGTCGATTGCGTTGTGTCCGATATCAAGCAATTCCTGAATCGGAGTCGCAAGGGTAAAAGGTAAGGTAAGGTGATTTACGCATGACATTTCATTGCATCAGTGGAACAATATGCGATGAAAACTATTTAAGCAGTGATAGCAGATTCTGGTATAGGTTAAAATATCAATTTCTTTTCTGGTCCGTTTTTGGTATAACGGCTTCCACCAGGAAGAAGTATGGCATGCATGACTTCAGGTTAGTGAAAGTGAGAGAAGTAGTAGCTGCATCTTGGATTGTAGCTGTTGATTCGAAGGCATATACCAAATGCTGATCCACTTTTACTCTCAATTCGCTTTCAGTGTACTGTTGTTTCCACCAGTAAACAACTACAGACGATTCCTTATACATAAAGTGTCAGAGAAGTACCTGAAGAACTGTGCACATTTTCAATAGGGCAAGGTCATGGACGGAGGACAGTAGTGTGTTTTAAGAGAGATCTTTTAAGGTAATGCATTGTGTAATGTGTTTAGTTTCATATCACATTGTGAATGTGAAGTCAGTTATTTTTGCAAGATGAATTGTTAATACACAAATTAAGTTTTGCCTAGAAGGTTTAACTTGTGTTCTTTTCCCAGTTACTATTCCTGTGGATTAAGAAACTGATATGCTCATTTTGTGTGTGTTTGTGTTGGTTCAGTGTATTAAAAGTGAAGTCATGATAACCAAGTACTTTATATAACAAGAGAAGTTTTAAAGAAGTGTTCTGTATAAGAACTATTTCTTAGCTGTGGCACAAATATTTTATCAGGGATCTGCATCAGACAAGGGCAACAGATCAACCTGTGAGTGGTTCTTTGCAGCCAGTCAAAAGATTTGGAGCTATGGGTGTTGAGCGTCAACAGTTGGCAGACCAGGCTGCTGGTACTCCTTCCCTAGACAACAGTGTGAAACGAGGTGGGCTTATGAATCTGTGTAAGCATGCTTAAGATAATATGGGAATTAGCTCATAATCTAAATGTATATGGCTGTCATAGGTTCATTGGATAACTAGGCAAGACAGCAGTATTAGTAATGGTATGTACCAACATGGTGGATGGAAAATTTTCTCTATTTTTATTCCAGTCTGTTATCATTTATTTGATATATTTAATGACACTGTCAGGAACTGAGATCATTTGCCTTCAGATATGTGGTAGGTAATTAGTGAATAGTGGTTTGGAAAGGATGTGGCAGGAAGTGGTCATAGCATAATTTGAGATAATGTTGCAGCATTTGCTTAGAGGGGCCAAGGAAAAATACAGAAAACCACAGACAGTGGCTGTTCTCCAGGCCAAAATTTTAACTGGGGATCTCTTACACATGAGTAGAAGTGCGATCATTCTGCAACATTCAGTTGCAGAATTTTGACGATGATGATGATGATGATGATGATGATAGTAATAATAATGATGATGACAATGATGATGATAATACACAGAAATGGATGTATTTGAGCAATTTGATGTGCTGTATGATTAACAGTCTGTGTGGTACACAAAATTTTTTTATTACTGTTATAAACACTGAAACTGTGGAGCCAGGAGTGCCAGCAGTGAGGTGGAAGTAGGTCCATTGATATTGACATGTAGTAATTTATTAAATCAAGCAATAAAAATTGACTAGAACAAAACTAAACTTTGTACTGTTCCTGCAGTTCTAGTCTAAGGATTGATGAAGGATTTTAATTAAATGTCAGCTATGTTACTATTGATCATTAAAAAGTCAGGTCACTTTACATATATGTAATGTGCATGACCATGGAAAGAGTTCTGCCGGTGCTCTTGCATAGAGCATATGTACAACATATAGATTGGATTTTTGTTCAACCATTTTGCTCAATATAACTACTTTCATTTAATGATTTATTTTGTGGGTGCTTGAAATGTTTTTGTGGCATTAAGTACCATTTAAAACACAGGTGTTATATTTAAGTGAAGTGGCTAATGTTGCTTGTCAAAGTCATTTGGAGTCAAAGAAAATATGAGTGTGTAGTGCTTATGGGCAAGTACCACTGGTCATGTCAGTGCTTGAGTTGAATACTTTCAACATTGCTGGACACCAACATTTCCCTGTGTACATCTGTTTTGGTTGTTGTTAATTTTATTTCACCTTAGTTGTTGCAGAGGGTGATAAACATAAAATCTGATATGTGCATTTTTTTTCATAATCCTATGTCAGGTTTTTTAAACCTTTGATACTTTCTTCAAATGTATGTACAAATATAAGATTCTTTTGTAATATTTTGTATTTGATTCATAGTTTTACAGAGCCAGGATAGCATAGTCATTATAGCAACTACCCTAGGTGTTGAATGACCGAGGAACTGTGGTTCTATTTGTGGCAGGGGAAAGATATTTTTCTGTCCTTCAGAGCTCACATAACAACTTTGGGACCCACCAGTCTCCTGTCCAGTGGGTACTGGGGGCTCTTTCTTGGGAGGGGGGGAGGGGAGGCAGCTGGGGCATGAAGTTGAAGTGCTGAGGTCAAGAATGAGTGGATTTATACTCCTTCTCGTACATGCCATCATGTCATGCATGGGTACAACTTGTTGCCTCAGTTCTGGAAGTTCAGTTTTTTCTGAAGATGTTAGTTACTGTGGCTGCAGCAGAGGACATCTGTGTGCATTTAATGATATTTCCCATACACTCTTTATTGTGCTGCTGAGATTTACACTGATGTTTGTTCTATAATGCCTAAAAATGTTTTCCTGCCAGCACCATGTGTCTTTGCTGACAGTAGACAACATGTTCAAGAGTTCAGTAATTTTCGGATGTCATAGGAATTGTTGCTTGTAGCTTTTCGTGTTTATGACCCCCCCCCCCTCCCCCCCTCTTTTTTTGTCCAGCATGAAAGCAGCCTGTGAACTGGGCTTTCAAAATTGTGCTTGTTAGTTCTTGTTGTTCCTTCCCAGCCTTCATAACCAATGTATTTTTGCAGTCATTGGGTGTAAAGCCTCCATCCTACCTCTGAACAGAACTACAAGGCGCATCCAATACTTGATGTACAAACTTTTTATTCATTGTTATCAAATTCTACATACCTTCTACTTTTCGACATAATCACCACCCACATTGAGGCATTTGTTGTAACGGGGCACAAGGTTTTGTATGCCCTGCTCATAGAAGTCGTTTGCCTGGGATATGAGCCATTTCTGAACACTCTCCTTCAACTAGTCATCGCTGTCGAACTTCTTACTGGCAAGAAATCTCTTCAGGTGCAGGAACAGATGTATAGCCAAACTGTACTTACTTTCTGGATGTGCTTCATACTAATTGCATCATCTTAAATCTCAAAAAGATTTGGTAGGTAACATTAGAATTCTGTACTGTGGGTTCAAAAGAATATATTTGCCATGTGATTTAATTTTCATTCGCAGCAAGAGCAGTGCCACCTCTTGGTATCTATCGACCTCCTGCAGCAAGACGATCAGAACAGATTGCCCCTCCTCCTTCACCAAGATCTAGTTCACCAGCAGCTGAGACAAAGCCGGAAAGAACAAGGTTAGTCTTTGTTGAATTGAAAGAGCTAATCAGAAGTTATTACCAAGAAGGATAAAGTTATTTAACATATATATATCTAACCCTTTTGAGATGGGCACGAGGATGCACTCCGGCATTTGCCAGACATGGTTAGGAAGTACCAGATTTGTGACTAGTAATGTATATTAAAAAAAACATTGTTATTATTTCACATTTTAATTGTTTTTCAAATTATTAAAAACAGAACACTGTAAATGGGAAATATGTACCAGTACAGGTTTTCGAAATGATCATAAGATAACATCAGAGGAAATACTAAGTTACATGAATAACATTCATAAACATCTTGAATTCAAATTAGCATGCAAAGACAATGGAAAAATAAGTTTTCTTGATTTATTAATTACTAGAAATAAAGACAAATTAGTAACTGATGTATTTCAAAAACGTATGACTACTAATACCACTATTCACTACATTTCAGATCACCCTATAGAGCACAAACTAGCCGCATATAGATTCCTTTAAACAGGATGCATCAGCTACCTCTTTTGCAAGAAAGTAAAAAACAAGAAATGAATGCCATACTTCTAATCGCCCGCAATAACGGCTACCCACTTTCCACAATAACATAATTGAATAATAGAATCAAGAATAAAAAACAAAATATGATACCAGACTGCACACATACACAACAGCATACATGGGTGACATTTGAATACCATAGACCACTAATATATTTAAATATACCAATTTGCATATCACATTCCGTTCACCAAATACATTATATAGTCTTCTTAAAACCCCAAAAGAAAATGCAAATAAATACTTGACCAGTGGCATTTACAGTCTAAACTGTAACATGTTTGACAAAATTTATGTTGGTCAGACTGGTCTTTAGAGCATCAGACAAATAATCCTAAATCCAGATATGCACTACACACCTTAAACAATAAACACGAATACGGCCGTATACAAACCACCATGCAGCTTATAAAAACACGTAATAAAGGTTGGCATATGAATTGTCTCGAAAACTTTTGTATTCGACAATATCAACTTCAAGGATCGTTAATAGATGAACAAAATATCAGTGAAATAAATCCTTTATTTGCTCTCGTCCATGACTCAAACTCTTAATACCCAAGCGTACAGATACTACACTCCCTCTAAACAACGCTACAGGGCACTCATTCAGTATACCATACTGCCCGACATGACACACTTCAAACGCTGTGTCTGGTATGTACTTTGATATTTACACTTTCCATTATATAACATAAATTCATCTTCTATATAATGTTACTATATACCCAGTTGTCTAAAATTGATCACATATTTGCAGGACGAGATCTCTTTGAATCACGTATGATCGAGACAGATGTTTGTATGCATACTCCATACAGAATATAAACAACTACGACCTTAAACCCTGAACCGCCCACTTTTAATATCACAACGTTGTAATTTCATGCTTATTAACTTTGTGTATTTTAGAATTTTAATATTTTAATTATTCCAATAAGGGCAATACAGTACCTAGATTAGTGTGTTAGGTTTGTACTCCTTTGTTCTAAATAACTCCCTGATGATGGCACCCTGGTGCCGAAACATGTAGGAGTTTAATACTTGTCTTGAATTGTATTTTATGAAGTGCATATGTTGGTTGATGTATTACGTGTTATTCGGTGTTTTATATATATATACATATAAAGAGTAATGTTGAGAGATGTGATGGAGGTACCGTATATTCTCGAATCTAAACCACACCCGAATCTAATCCACACCCAGTTTTTGGCGACTTCTTAAACGAAAAAAAAGTTAGTTCGCGATTCTAATCCGCACCTTTCCTTCAACCACCCCTTGCCCACGGGGCGACTGATTGAATAATATTGGATGTTACCAATGCGTTAAAATCCGACGCTACGCCTGTGGCCGATGAGTCATACCGATAGAGGCGGGGTCTTTCTCAACAGACGTGCGCAATCTCGTCTGAAGCCAGCTGATCTTTAGTTGTTGAAACGTGGGAGGTGCTTGTTCCAATTTGTCGTGTACCGTAGTTATGGAAGAGGGACACCTGAAATCTAAACGACTCTCATATACGGCAAAGTTCAAACGTGAAGTTATTCGGTGCGCAGAGGAGAATGGAAACCGCAAAGCCGCTGCAATTTTTGGAGTTGATGAAAGCAACGTTCGACTATGGCGGAAACACAAGGCAGCGATCAGCGGGTGTGAGGCGTCACGAAGGAAATTCACTGGACCCAAGAAAGGACGATTTCCTGAAAATGATGATGCAGTCTTCACGTTTTTTCAAGAGAGACGCAAGACTGGACTGTTTGTGAGTTATGATCTACTCGCGAGGAGGCGATAAAGAAGGCCAGATCTTTGAACATTCCTCGAATTATGAGTGATGACGGCGAGTCTGATGAATAATAAATTATAATAATAAATAATAAAATAATAGATTATTGTATTGTATTGTTCTTACGTTGTTTATTAATTACGTTATTGTTATATTGTACAGCAGCTCAATCATTTTTCCAAAATCCAGCTCTAGACCGCGAATCTAATCCGCACGCGAATCTAATCCGCATCTGATTTTTTAGCCCTCTAAAACTGTAAAAAAAGTGCGGATTAGATTCGAGAATATACAGTATGTCAGAGGCTCATGCAAATTAATCTTTGTGACAGGTTTGGTGTGGATCCATATGCAAGATTTCATAACAAACAGTGTTACAAATTTTATGAAGTTGCAATCTTGTGTAGCCCAAGCTTGCTGCTAGTAGTAGACTATATGCTAGTAACATCTGGTACAAATTTAATGAACTTGTGAGAAAAGCATTAAATTTGAAATGAAATGTACTTGTTAGGAATTGCTTTGGTAATATGTCCATATATCATGCATATAAATTTCCAAGTATTTGAAAGAAAATGTGATGGTTGGGGACAGGGGATGACCATATACCCCATAACCCTAGGATAACTATATAAGATTTGTAGTTTTCATTGTCACTAAACATACAGCAATATTTTCGGACAGTCAGTTGTGCCAGTTGGGTTAAAATTTTACATTTCAGGATGTGCTCTTTCTCTGTGTTTGGGGGTTTTGTTAAAACATTTATTTTTAACCCAGATTTGACACATCTGTTTGCCCAAGATGATTTTAGTGCATACTATAAGGAGATAATTCTCCTACTAAACAGGCTGATTTCCAATTTAATTTGGTTTCTAATAATAGGCCTTCCAGACAGCGTCGACCAGACATTCAGGTGTATGTACCTCGTCCCAAACGTTTGTCAGCTGAAGGACAAGAAACAGTTCCCAGTTCAACAACCTGCACATCATCTAACAAGAAATCCAGCAGCCTGAACCTCAGAACACAGCAGAACTTGCAGTTAAACACTTTTACAACACCACCGCAGAAATCAAATAGCCTCCCACCTGATAAAGAATGCAAATTGAAAGTGGCTGAAGTTGAATTGCATACAATATTACCATCGTCAGATTACTGGTTTGCTGCATCATCATGCAGGCAGTTCTGTGGTGAAAATGAAGAAGTCTCTGACTGGACAAAGAGTACAGATCAGCCAGCAGAATCAAACTACCATCCGGCAGTTTTTGGTTCAAAGATGAATGATAAAGAAATAGGTGTGGGTGAGGGAGGCGTGACAACACATCAGTTATGTGCTGAGAATGTACAGTCAGTTCAAGGCAAGAAAGGTGTAAGAGAAATGGACAATTTTCAAATAGGGATTGAAGGAGTGGGTATAGGGAGGAGGAACATGCATAGGGATGCCGACAATTCAGCATCTGGACAGAGTGTTGATAACACTCCATCTTCCCTTAATAGTAAAGAGCAGGTTTTGGATTATAACAATATTAAAAATGGCAATAGGATATTAAAGAATGCACAGTTTCATTCTAGTAGTAACTGTCAGGAAACTAACTCAGAGTCTGTTAGTGATAAGCAGGAATTTAACAGTACTGAGCCAGTCTATTGTGAGGGCTCAGGATCAGTCAATTTCACAGATAAGTTTTTGGATGAAGTGACTGTTGGTCGAGGTTTGGAACATAGGAGTTCTACGAGTTTCTCTAGTGACAGTATTGCTGAATATAGTAGCCATTACAGGCCATCATCAGTAACTGATAATGGAATTCAGGCAAGGGATTATTACAGTGAAATCAAGAATGCAAGAAACAGTTCTGAAGATAAAGTATCGGGCTGTGAAATGGATATCCAAAATCCTTGTAATAGTATCACTGAAGATTCTGGTTTTGTTAGCACAGGTTCAGATGTGTCTTTAAATTGTGACAAACCACATTCAATAATAACGAGTCGTGATGATCCTGATCGGTTTCTTACATGTTCAGATACGGTGCGTGAAAATACGCTTCGTCACTGTGATGACAGTTGTGCTAGCAATTTGCATGGTGTTACAAATTTGTCAAACTCAATAGGCAGTACAAAACATGTTGAAGCTTCTGAGGACAGGCTGTGTAGCAAAAACATTTGTGTTACTGATAACTGTCATAAAAAGGATGAAAATAATGAGTGTCAAGTGCAAGAAGAACAAAATAGAAAAAATAGGAGGATAATAAGGGGTAACTTTATATCGGATGTTTTAATTATCTCGGATCCTGATCCAGTGACAGAGGTTATGGCTCCATCAGCACAAATTGATTGTAGTTCAGAGAATATGTCATTGCTTGATAGTGTCCTTAATGAAGAGAAGTCATTGCAGCTCAAAGGTGAAAGTGTCATTGTTGATACCTCAGGACCTGATGTTAAAGAGCAGTCTTGTGAGAAACATAAATCGTCTTCATCATCAAATCTGTTGCCTGTGAATCTGAATCCAGATGAGTGCACATGGGACACGTTGTTTGATGATAATGGAGAATGCCTTGATCCAAAATTGATGGAGGAAGTAAGTACTAATACTTATATTCAGTGCCTTTTTTGTGCAGTATGCAACAGTATGGCATACTGGCACCTTGATTTATGGTGACACATTAGATGAATATAGATGAATATTATAAATTCAGAACCTGGGGTTGGGTAATAGATCTTATTTTTGTTTTTATTCAACAGTGTTATCACAATATGAAACAATATCAACTCATTTTTTTGTAATTTTTTAAATTAAATGCTAAGGAACATTTTAAGCTTTACCTGCTTTCAAGGCCTTTTTTTTTTTTTTTTTTTTTTTTTCTGTCAAGGAGTAAGCACTGGCAACTTTTTTTTACACATAAATGGCACTGCTGACTTACATATACATACCATTGTAGTGTTACCTAATTATCAGATCAGAGCTGTTCCATATAGCTCACATCTCTGTTTGTTTGTTTATTTATTTACTTATTTATTTATTTGTAGTTGTATATTGATATTGTTTGACTTGTTTTGAACTCGAGGTTGAGTCTCATGAACCCATTATTATACAACCATTGATTGTATTACATGCTGTGATATTTGATAATTGGCCTCAAAAATTGGTTTAAGAATAATATCTGGCTGTGGTCATAAAACGTATACTCAGCCAAATTTGGCCGTGATCATAAAGTATGCACAACGTGTGGTATAAAAGTTATCCACTATAATGTTTATCATTTGTTACGTACCTCACAGTAAGTGAGGAAATACCTTGTTTAAGAGTGTAACTACTGCTGTGCTGAGTTTCTTGATACCTGAGCCCCATTACCCACAGCTGTAGTCGGCATGGCCCGGCCACTGCGTGGCTCATGACGGGATGGCCAGGCAATGCTGTACTAGTTCCAGAAATATTTAACTGTGTTGGGAGTAGGGTACCATTATCAGCCTGCTAGGACAGTTGATAAAGTGGGGGACTGCACTCAGAAAATTAAGAATGTATGCATTTTTTATTTACATAGCCCATAACATCTCATTCTGTCAAACATGGCAGCTGTAAAGTACTGCATAAACAGCCTGGAAATGAAAGCTGGGTAATGTTCACATACAATGGCAGAGAGGTGAAATTCATAACCAAGTTATTTAAGGACCCCATATACAAGTTGTATAGTGTACCTCTAGTACAGTATGCAAGATTGAAGTGAATTAAAATCCAGTCTAACAGAACCCTTCTCTTTGATGATTATTTTTACAGTGCAGTAAATTTCTGTATATTTCGGCTTATGATAAAGCCATCATTAGCCTGTTCGTTTTAAAAATGTGTTAAGGAATGTTGAGTTATTTCGTAATCTTTAGTTTTGTTAAATGGTAATGAGATCTCATACCTTACAATTTTTAGTTTTAAAAAAATGTCTACAGGGTATACCAGGAGGAATCTGCCATACAGTGGGAGAATATTCCTTAGGTTAAACTATGTCGATATAACCAAACATACCTATATCCAAACTTGAATTGTGATTAGTAAAGGTTTTTTGTTTTATGTGTAGGATGTATGTCTGCATCACATAAATTAATGTCATCAGCATAGCCCAAAACTGGTGTGTTTGATTCAATTTTAATTACTCCTGGTTTTCTTGGACTTTGTTAATGGCATATTCTACAGAAATGGCAATAAACAATCACTTTGTGGAATATGAAATGTTTCAGAGTATCGGACAATTGTCTGCGTATCCCAACTTCGATGTAGATTTTATTTAGAAACATTTTATGTAACATGACTAGATTTACAGGTGTACCAAACTGCATAAGAATATTATTTATAAAAAAACCTCACCTTAACTAACTCATAGGCTCTTGAATTCTATAAATAGCTGGTGTACTGCTCCATTTTATTCTCATTTTTGTAAAGTATTTGGTGAATGCAGAACATAATGATGGTTAATTAGAAAGCAGGCACCCCAGTGACCCATGCACTTCGACCATTATTGATCTTTTGTGCAACCCTTTAGCTCATTCATTCAGCAGTCCCACACCTTGAACAGAGGGCAGTATCTTACTGACAGAGATGTCTTCAAAGTCACCTGGTTTCATAAAATGATGACCCAGTGCCTGAATCTTAGTGTAGCCAAAGTCTCACAGTCACAAAGTACGTGTGAGGCCGTTTCAGATGCCTGCTTGCATCGTTTACACTCAGGACTGTTTACCAGCCCCAGTTTAAATAGGTGTCCTTTTAAATGACAGTGTCCTGGTAGCAACCCTGTCATTATTCTTAACTGGTTTGTGTTCAGATTCAGCAATTCCTACTCGTCCAGTCCCTGATCACCCCCCTGGCAACCTTTGCAGATATACCAAGTGCAGGCAGGCTCAGGTCCTTTGAGTAGATGGAGGAACATTGTCTGGCTAACTGATCAGCTATTTCATTTACATCAATTCCCATGTGTCCTGGCAGCCATACCAGTTGGGTCCTGTTATGTTCTGCCAGTTTCATCAGGGATTGATGGCAGTCCCAGACTAATTTAGAATTTATCTGGAAGCTGTCAAGGGCTTTGATGGCTGCCTGACTGTCAGAAAGAATATAGATGTTCCTACCTGTGTAGCCCTTCTCTATATTCTCCATTATACAAGCCTTAATGGCATATATTTCAGCCTGGAATACCGTAGTGTGGAGCCGAAGACTGAAGTTGTGCCCCCTTCTTGAGCCCCATCTATACACACCAGCACCAGTGCCTTTATTGGTCTTGGACCTGTCTGTGTACCAGACCAGGCCCTCTTTGTTGTCATTGACACTTGTCAGGGAACTTGACTGTGAATGGCATGTGGTATACATATCTCGGAAGCATCCTGTCAGACCCCATCTGTAGCATGGGTTCGTGCTCCGTATCCCGAGATTTTTTGGTGTGACCAAAGTTAGTGGAATTAGGTTTCCACTGTTGGTTACACATTAGCCTGTAGATCCCTGCCTGGGGCTCCGCCTCAGTCATCACATGAAGAGGAGGAAGTCCCAGGAGGACCTCATTTGCAGCTGTTGGGGTCGTCTTCATCGCCCCTGTAATAGCCAGACAGGCTAATCTCTGTATCTTACTGAGCTCTGTCCTGCTGACATTGTATCTGACCCTCGGCCACCAAACCATGGAGCCGTAGGTCAATAGGGGTCTGATCACCATGGTGTAGATATAATGCACGACCCTGGGTTTCAGAGTCCAGGTTTTACCAGATGTGCCCGTACAGGTCC
The DNA here is from genome assembly GCA_021186555.1 of Reticulitermes speratus. NCBI lineage: Eukaryota > Metazoa > Arthropoda > Insecta > Blattodea > Rhinotermitidae > Reticulitermes > Reticulitermes speratus. The sequence continues at coordinate 27,832,880 of JAJKFL010000003.1, read as the reverse complement.
AAAAAGCCCTGTAGGCCTTATTCATCACATTTTTCAACTGTGCCTTCCATGTCAATCCCTTTTCCCGAATAAGTCCAAGGTATTTGACCTCAGTAGTCAGCTGCAAAATGTGTCCAGAGAGGGTTGGTTCCTTTAGGCCCCTTAAATCTCTCTTCTGGGTGAATGGTACTATAATCATCTTTTGTGTATTGATAGACAGCTGTGTCCTGTCACACCACTGCTGTACCATACTCAAAGCCTCCTGTAGAAGCTCGAAGACAGAGTTTGGGAGTTTTCCGTGGATAAGGATAGCAATGTCTGCATATCCCAGTGTATAGTAGCCATTCCCATTGAGTCCTGCTGTGATTTTGTCCACAACCAGGCTCCACAGCAGAGGCGATAGAATGCCCCCTGCGGACAGCCCCTGGCCACAGACCCCTCCAGAGTTTCTCCTGCAAGTGTGGCTGTGATTTTCCTGCTACCCAGCATGGAGCCGATCCAATGACAGATCGTGTCAACAAGCCAACAAGCCCATGCCGTTTCGCAGCCTTTGTTATGATCTTCCTCAGTATGTGTGATCACATGATGCAGTGCACTTTCAGTGGACTTCTCTGGTTGGTAGGCAAATTGGTATCGATGTAGGGGATGTAGCCCCAAAATCACGTCCCTAATATGCCTGTCCACCAATTTTTCCATCGTTTTCAGCATGAAGGACGATATGCCTTAGCCTCGGTATAGTTAACCTTCCCGGTCTTAGGTACAAACATCACTTTAACTTGCCTCCAGGCTATGGGTATATACCCTCTTGCTAGGCAGGCTCAGCACAGATGAGTTGTTAAGTGTTTGACTCCTTATTGCAAGAGAGCAGGTACAATTCCATCTGTCTCTGCCAATTTAAATGGTTTGAATGTGCTAATCTCCCATCTTATTTTAGGCTGATCAATGACCTTTTTAGACAGTTCCCAGTCCTCCCTGTGAGCAGCAAAGAGATTTCATCAAACACATGCCAATTACTCATAAAGTCCCCTATCTTGTCAGTCCCTAGTGTCAAATCTGTAACCTCCTTCCTATTACTAATTACAAAAGTAGGCTTGTCACCTTTATTAAGAATATTGAGATTTGTACTAACCAAATATTCCATTATGCATTCTCCTCGTGGATTGATGTCCATGCTCCCCCATATAATGTGGTGTGCTTTGACATCACATCCAACGATGAGCTGCAATTTATTCCTACTGCAGTAGTCGACGACTTCCCTTAACCCCTTTAACAAGGGTGGTTTGTCTGAATCATAAGGGAGGTATGCCGAGGTAACAATAAGTTCCCTCTTGCTCCCTCCTCTAATGTAAGTCACCCTCACCGTCTTCACATCCCTAGAACAGAACTCTGACATTGGAAAGACATGAACTGTGTTTCTGACAAAAATGCAGTGTCCCCCTTATTCGGTCCCCTAAACCCACGGTTCCTGAATAAGTGCTATATCTATCTCTCCTGTAGCAAGTTTTCGGCAAAGGAGTACCATCGCCGCCTTGCTATGGTGCAGATTAATTTGAATAGATTTACCTGTTTGGTACATCTTGTGCCTGTTTGTCCTTGAATTTTGTCAGATGCTCAATATCCCTAGGTTTACTGGGAATACCAGCTGACTCGGGTGGTTCGCCAGACTGGCTGGCCGCCTGTTGAGTACAACTAGGTAGGTCCTTCTGCACCACAGTGTCCCTGCTTTTGATAGGTTTTTTAATTCATGTTTTCTATATAAGAGTTTCACGAGTAATGGGGAAATAAGAGTCACCACCCGCATAGCCCCTTACGAGTGGAAGGCATAAATACAATGGGGTGCTGCCTGGTGTCCTGAGGGGATCGTTAACAGCACTGCTATTACCACCCCAGTCCCATGCAGCCCTTGGCGCGATGCCTGACACCTTGGCTTGGGTGAACCATTGCCCCTGTTAGCCGCCTATAGACGTTACCCACCTCTGTGACTGGGACGCCAGAGGTTGGAGTTTGGAGGGGAGAACATATGATAAGTAGTTGATCTGTTTATTGCAGTCCACGCTGATAATCCCAAATAATTTTGTCTACAGATGGAGTTAACCATGACAGAAGAATGTTTGGTAAAATTTTGTGTGTTTTTGATAACAGTAATGTGCCTTGATAATTACTGCAGGGATTTTTATCACCCTTTGTATACATAGGTACAGTGAGTGACTGCACTGTATATCGTTTCAGCTTTTCAGTAGCAATCTTAACCTCAAAGCACTGGGTTTGCATACTAGTGGCTCAGCTGTATGTATTTCAGCCTGCTAAAAATACTGTTATAATCTGCAAGCAGATCACCATTCTCATCCTTTACTAGGTTAGGTCTAGGCTTGTAACCCTTCTTAAATTTATTTATGCCTCTATACAAGTCTCTAAGCATTCCTGTTCATACTGTTTGTTTTAAGCTCATTAATGACAACTTTCAAATGTTCCCTCATTGTATTCCTGGAAAATCTACCAGTTTCATGTCTGACTTTGTTCAGATTATCTGCATTAGTTTGGTTTGGCTCCTGTAACCATTGCAATTTAGCCTGCTTCCTCTGATGTACAAATTTTGAACATTCTTCATCAAACCACATTGATGCTGCTTACATTCATACCATCCTAAGCTTGCTTTACCTGAGATTGCAGTCCATTCCTGAGCCTATTTGTATTCCCACTACCATTGAAGTTCTCCAAAGCTGCAAATTTGTTTGAACTTTTAACCTGCCACTTTTCTCTAAATTTCAACTCATTTAGCTTTCTGAGATTGGATCTCAAAATGTCAACAAAACCAATTAAAGTAGGGCTACCATATGTCCTCATTTCCCTGGATATGTCTTCTTTGTTGACCCAAAAATGTCGGTCTGTACGGTTTGTTAAATTAGGAGAAATGTCTGGGTTTTTGACTGTTTGTTATTTCTTGAAGCTTTGCATATTTTACTGGCACTAAAATACAAACAAAAAATATTTCTGCTTCTTTTGAAAGAAATACATAATTATAATGTTGTATTATTGTCCGAGTCAAAAAGGAGTTCAGCAGTTGACCTTTGGAATGTCTGAGTACTTTGGTGCTTAAATTCTGAGTAACTTGAACTCTGTGAAAAACATGCTTAAAGAACAACTCACACAGAATTTTTTACCCACAAAATGTAAAGACCTATTAGTAGGGAAACATTGAGACGGACTTTTACTTAATAAAATTGTGACTATTTATATGTCCTCTTTTTTAACCACCCTTTTAACTGTTGTCCTCTTTTTTAACCACCCTTTTAACTGTTGTCCTCTTTTCTTTGGTCAATAAGTGGGAAATTGCCTTTTTATCTTGTGATGGATGCATGGTAACCCTAAATTAAAGTCAGTCCACCAGTTCATTTGGAACATTTGATACAAACTCTTTCAAAAACAAACTGGCAGATTTACTGGGATTGGTTTTGTGGTAGCCTGTCCTTCTCATATTAAGTCCAATGTTTCTGTCTTTGTTTATGACAACAACATCTTTTTCTCTTCTATAAGACCAGTTTCAGTCATGGGCAATTTAAGTGAAATGGTCATATTTTGTGTAGCAAACTTTGTTCATTTTGTGCTCATTTTTAATGCAGGATTTGATAATAGTTCAAGCATTCATCAATTTCCCAGAGAGATAACAAGAATCATGCTATATCTTCTGCAATTTTTGTATCACTTTTTTAACCAACATGTGATGGTGGCAGACTTCCAAATTCTTTCTTGTTTGCTGATGATATATGGCTCAGTAGACTGTATGTGTAGCCTGTTCCTGTCATTCTGCAGCTGTGTGGCAGTGTCAGTACACACTAGTAGCCTTATCAAAAGTGGCAGTCCCTGGCCAGGTGGGTTATACCACTGATGATCCAAGTTTAGTGGGAAATGATGCTATGTCAATTGTTGGAAATTTGGAGTCTCGAACCTTGAAGATGGAGGCAGCAAGCCCCTTTGAAACGTCTGGTACTGTTTACCAATCGACATGGTGTCATATCCCAGAAGACTTGCATCTTCACCAGCACTGCCATGAGAACATAAAATCTTGGATTGTATCATTGTTCATAATTGAGAAATTTGGTTTTTTGCAGCTTACAAATGCTGTTGGGTCAGTAACAGTTGAGAAGCCCCAGTCAGATTACCGCAGCTACCAGAACCGTGTTGAGTTGATGATGAGCGGAGCTGGAGATGATGAGTTCTCTCATGTGATTGAGATTTACAACTTCCCATCAGAATTTAAAACTAATGACCTGTGTGCTGTATTCTCCCCATATATGAAAGGTGGTTTTGAGATCAAATGGGTGGATGATACACATGCTCTGGGTGTGTTCAGCAGTTCTCTAGTTGGTAAGTGTGGTGCAGAGCTAACTGCATGGTATTGACTGCTGGACTAGAAATCTCTATTCAAGTTAGATTGAAACTTCATGTGCTGTGACATACAGTAGTTCGTGTGGCTCTCGTGGACGTAGCCAGCCCCCGTCAGTGACAACTCTTGTTAGTTTTCAGACTGTCTCCATGCACTGATATTCTTACATGATTTGTGCTTGAGAGATTTATGATATATACCAATAACTTAGTTTATCTGGATTTTAAAATGGAAAGAGAAGGATGTAAGAGCAAGGTTCTCCACAAAAAAGCAAGGTAACTGCGATTTAATGTGTACCAGTCCTTTGCACATGAGGTGTGGGAAATGGATAATGCTAGCCGTCAGGTGGTTGACAGTGTTGCCTAGTGTCAGGAATGAACAGCCACATCATGTGCTTGCTTTTGCATGGGTGTGGTCTGTCGGTCAGTCTTGCATTGTTGCAACTTCTAGCTGTGTCTTTGCACCATGTTTAACACTTGCCTGCCTTCATTGAAGGTTCCTAGTCTGGTAATACTGAGCAGTCCTACGTTATCAAACTGTTGTCACAGGGTGTCCAGTTGATAAAATGTGTATGTTTAGCTACTGTGTACTGCTTTTAGTATGAGGGATGTAATGCTGTGTAGCGTGGTAGATACATTTCTCTGAAAAGTTTGCAACTTTTTATCAAATAGTGTGACATCACGTCCAAAAAATTAATCTTCGTATTCACTGCTGTGAGAACTTGAAGTCTCATATCTTGGTGAATGTTTTAAGTCTGTCATGGTCTGGATAGATGTGTTAATGGAACGAAGGCTATGCAGTTCGAGAAAGTAGAAGATTTAGGGGTAGAGTAATTTTAAATTGGCAAAGTTAAATGTCTTCTGAGTTTCATGTAACACTGTAGATTAAATTAAAATAGTATGAACAGTATTTTGTATGAATCTGTAAAACTGTGCTAGTGATAACTGGATTTTAGAAACTACAAACAAATTAGCACATGTTAGTGAATTGACACTTGAAATGGGATTTCAGGTCTTCATGGCATTGAATATTAAGATTACTGTCTTCTGAGATACAGTAAAACTCCTATGTAATGAATTGCTGGGAGATTAGAATATATTTCACTAAATCGAGGTTTTTGTTAAATGGAAGTTAATTGTTTATGTGGAGCTATTGTCGGGACATGAAAAAATCATCACTAAATCCGGGATTTCACTAAATGCGGGAACATTAAATTGGGGGTTTACTGTATTTCACTGTGTACTTTGATAGATACATCCCATTGCTTTGGAAGAACCAGCTTCATCCAACTTCAGGGTGGATGACCCTCGTAACCTAAAGCTTGTGGCAGCACGTTCATAGAGAATTTTAATTTTTTGGAGCTATTAGGAAATCATGAAATTAACAGACAGCCAATTGGGAACAGTAAGAAAATTTAGGGGTGGATGAATTTTGGACAGGGTGAAAGTCAGTGAACCAATGCCAAGAGAAGCAGTTCTTGTTTTGTACTTAGGTGACGAGAAGTTAGATTATATGTCACTCCGATTTGGCTAGCTTGGTTACATGAGTTAAAAATTGAAATTTTATGTACAAGGGATTCATGTGATTAGAATAGTGAAATTGAGTTCTGTGTTTTCTTAAAGGGAACATTTTCCACCATTTAGGTTGCTTAAATAGTGTCACTGTGAGATATTAGTGAAGTAACAGCAAACTACAGACATAAAGTGATTAAACTTTCAGTGTCACATCCATACATCAATATGAACATGTGTATAATAAAATTTTGGCAGAGAATATAAAAAGAAAATTATTATTGTAATAAATTATGTACACAAGTGTACCTGTGTTACTTAGAAATGCTTATATTCCTTGTAATTAAGATACTGTTCAATGTCTGAGAGTGTAGGCAGGTATGAAGTCAAACACTGAATTCTAGCAGATCTTTAATGGCATGTATAAGAAGCAGTGCGAAAGAAACAACTGGAACTTTAGCAGGAACACAGCTGGTTTCTTTACAATGATTGTGTTTGCATGTACCTACCTCGTTCTATCCAGAAGTTTCTCATATAAAACAAACCTCACTGGTTCCACAGCAATACCTACAGCCCTGATCTCTTTCCAGCAGACTTTTTCTGTACCTGAAATTGAAAATTGTTTCAAAAGGACAACAGTTTGAATCATTAGGGGAAATACAAGATCAAATGCTAGAGCAGCTAACCCATATTTCTTCAGAATTGTATATAGAATGCTGGGAAAGTACAGATGTCATTTTAATCACTGTGTTAAGGAAGGAGAGAACTATTTCAAAGAGGATAATGTTTGGTAAAATTTTGTGGTAGGTATTGTGTTCTGTGTAATTAGTCTGAGAACTCTTTAAATAGTCCTTGTGTGGGTCAGTCATTACCTACTTATTCAGAACCTGGCCAGTTAGTAGGTGCATGTTTTATGAAATTGAAGGGATAGGGTTCAGCACTTGTTTCTAGCTGGAACTGTCATGTCATGCACACATTACACATCAGTAACATAGCGTGGCTATAACTTTGACATTTTGTTAATTTTGTTTGGGCCTGTATGCATGGATATGTATGTGATTTTACATTTTTAGAAGGTTATAAATGCATATATTTGCAGCTGCTGAGGTTCTAGCAGCAGATCATCCTTTTGTTAAAACACGACCACTGCATGAAGCAACTCCTGAGTCTCGGATGAAAGCGCGTCGATCAGCAGAATTCTTACAGCCATATCGTGCCCGGCCTGAGACATGTGTTGCTCTTGCACGCAGACTTGTTGGTGGTGCTCTTGGTGTAAGACTTAATACAACACGAGAAGAGCGAGAAGCCGAACGCAAGCTCCTGAAGGAAGCAAGAGGTAACGTCTGTTTTGTGCAGTCTTCAATAACATGTACATCTGAAAGCTGTTAGAGAATACTCAGAAGTAAAGGTATTGTAACAGAAAGTCACCACAGACATTTAGACAGGAGTCTCACTGATGCATAGGTTGGTATTTCCCCTGTGCAAAGAATCGCATAGGCTGCTGCTTAAACCACTGCACTACAGCCTCCTGCACATCATTATCTGACATAATGTTGAGTCTTTGAGCACTTTCTTTAATGGTCCAAAGGCTTGAAAATCACGTGGCAATCAGTCTGGGCTGTATGCTGGATGTTTGAGCACTTCCCTTTGCATGGCATTAAGTTGGTCCTGAACTCTGGACCATATGGGTACAGACACTGTCATGCAGCAGGATGATGCTGTTGGTGAGTTTACATGGATGCCTGTTCTTTATGTTGGTGTGCAGCTTTCGAAGAGTTTGACAGTAAAGATTTGTGCTGATTGTGTCATTACTTGATTTGAAGTCCAGAAGAAGGGGTTCCTTGATGTCATCGCTCTACTAGCAGGTGCTTGTGACCTAAATTTCTTCAATTGGGATGAAGCAAGGTGTCTCCATTTTGTGCCTGCTTATTTTCCTTTTGGTACAAAATGGTGACACTGTGTCCCATTACCCTGCCACAATCTGCCCCAGAAATGTGTGTCTGTCAGTATATGTGGGACCCACTGGGAGCACAGCTTGTGACATTCGAGATCTCATATGATTACATGCATAGTGCCAGCGTTCATATTCAGTTTCATTTACAAGGAGCAAATGGTTCAATATATGTCCTTGTGCAGAGCATTCTTGACTCATGCAGTGCTCTCTGGATTAGTGACAATGTGAGGTCTCATTCTTGGCATGCCTGTTCAAAGCATGCAGAACCAGTCTATTGTCGTTGATACACATGCAGCACCATAGACTGCGCACAGCCAAGGACAAATTTGAGCAGGTTGACATCCTCCTGCTCCAAGAAAATAATCACTGCCCTCTTGTCCTGTTTTGACGCATTCACAGTGTGGAGCATCATTGGTAAACTGTGCTGTAATGTTGTCTGTACTGGCTACTCGCCTTTTCAACTGTACTGTTCTACACAAGTGTCTGCCAGCTAAACCATCAGTACTGCCAAGTAAGTGCTGCGAACTGGTTTCAGTTGTATGTGTCTCCTAAAGTATGTTTTGACTGGCTGCTCACCCTATCAACTGTACTGTTCTACAAAAGTATCTGTTGGTGTATTTACCAAGTCATGTGTGTAGCTATACCATCTACCCTGCCAAGTTAAGTGCTGTGAAATGGTTTCAGTTGTATGTGCCCCATACAATATGTTTCGTCTGTTTTTATTATGTGTCATCATTATATGCATGCATTATATCCATAAACAAAGCAAAATTTTGTGGTCATTTGGTGTGTCATATTATTACATGATATGGGTTGAATCTTTAAAGGTTTGGTACAGGTACACTGAGTTTTTGTGGCACTTATCTAAATTAAATCTGGGACCTAATCGTTAACTGTAATACCGTAACTGGGCAACCAGCAAAATGATTTTGTTGCAGTGGTGTTTTATTCTTGTTGTTAGTTCTGCATTATTAATTTTTGTTCTATTACTACTATTTATTGGAGCTGGGGTAGCTCAGTCAAGGTGGTAATGAGGCTGCAGGTTGGATGGCTAGGAAATTGGAGTTTGATTCCCACCAGGGGTACAGTTTCTTTCTTCATGTCCACTTTGGCTCAGGGGCCTGGCCAACCTCCTCTTAAACGGATAACAGGGCCTTTTCCCCAGGATAAAGCAACTGGGTAATGAACGTGATCACTTACCTCCATCTTGTGTTTAGGTTAAGAATTCATGGAGTTATTGTATTCCCTCCTGCATACATAGGTCATTTCAGAAGTTTTGTTTATGGTGGCAGCACCGTGCAGTGCTTCATATGACTGAACTCAAATCACATTTGTGGTGCCAGTGGCGCTATTGCTGCTGTCACAAAGGTGCATTGTCCTTGTGATGTCAGTTGCTGTTTTGCTATGGATCGGGAAAGACTACAAGAAATTTCTCGCAGACGGACATGAGAACGTTAATAAAATTTCATATTTTGTTGGGTAAAAGTGCTTTAAAGTGTTACAAATTAATGACGGAAGGTTTAAGGACACATTCTCCTTCATATGAAACTGTTTGCCAATGGATGATTGCCATTAAGAATGGCCGAGAAGAGACAGACAATGCCCCTCGCAGTGGAGCCCCAACAACGGGGGCAGATGTGGGGAATTTGTTGACTAGCTGAGGATCTATTAGCTTCTGCAGATGGTCTCTTCTCCAGGAGTTAGTCAGTGTTCTGTAGTGGTGTGTAGTTCAGTAGGTGGGTACCACTGTTTTGGAGGAACCTGCTGCTGCTGTTTTCAAGTTAGAAGAGTGTCCGTCTGTACCAAAATACATGGTGGTACATTCCATAAGAATAAACTCAGATCAGCACAGATTTATTGCCTCTGCCTTTGTTACTGTAAGATGTAGAGAAATTAATAACTTGTGTATTTGCATAGCTTGAGTGTTTAAGATTTTGAAATGAAGTGTCAGTCTTCAGTGGAGATGACAGTTTAACTGTCAAACATCTATCTTGCAAGACATGCCATTTTCACCTTATATGCAAAAGCATAACTAATACATGTATTGGATGATATTATTTTCTGAACATGTGAAGATTTAAGTGGCTCTATGTAAAAGACAACCAGGGATGTGAAAGTTAGAAATACAATTCTGTGATGATATCTGACATGACTTACATTATCACAAAAATTGTAGAAAGTGGTGACTAGCATGTTGCATACAGAACTGAGCATGAGGAAGTTACAAGTTGCAAACAAAATGAGCAAACTGTACTTTGATTTTCATCTTGCAGAGAAGAAGAAGTTAGCAGCAAGGCAAAGAGATGAAGCATGGGAAGGTACACTGGGTGAGAACTGATTACAGTCTATCAGCACGTGTCTTTATGTGAACTACACAGTATGGTAGGTGATGCAGTAGTTGCATTGTTGGTGCTGACAGCGAGCGGCTTGTATCGTACATATTTACTACGATGCAGTTTTTATTAATATAGTAACAGTTCAAAATGAGAAATTGATATGTTTCATATTGTGTTGCCATTTTAATATGTTTTAAATGTTACTGTGTAAGGTTATCAGACGTTGATGTTCTTTGACAGTTTTCTTGCACTGTTTACTTGCTTTAATTGTGAATATTTTTCATGTTTAACTAGATATTTTATTTACTGACATACAAATGTTTATGTTGTGGGCAGATCCATTATGTTGATGGTAAGTTATAGTTACCATTGTGTGTGATATATCAGTATGACTGTAGGAATTTATTGTAATTGATCTATTTTTATGGTAGAAAAAATAATTTTGGGGGGAAAGGGGGGAGGTAAACAATCAATAACTTTTCATAAATATGTGGCTGAGGCCCAGGTTTGATTCCAGGCCAGTCCATGTGGGACTTATGGTCAACAAAATGGTACTGGGACAGGTTTTTGTCAGAGTACTTTGGTTTTCCCAGTCACTTTCATGTGAGCAGTCCTGAGATTTGTTTTTAATTTATATGCCATTGACACTAATTTTAGCAATTCAACAGCATTATCAAGTTAGACACTTTTCTCTCTCTTCTCCAGTCAAATATGGTTGCTAATTGAATAATGTCCTTGAATGATTTGATGGGTATGGAAAAAGCAGATGTGAAACTACCAGTACATCATATATCCTACAGTGTATGAGAACTTGAATAATGTAAATATTGTGTCAGAAGTTTTAAGTTTTATAGAGTATGTATATTTTCTGTGTAAATGTGTGTGTTAGAGATTTGAGATAGCTGCCTGACATTCTGGAACCAAAGATTTGTTACTGCAACAACAAAGGTTATAGATAGTTGCCATGTACTAAATGAAGTGAATCCAGAGTCTCTCCTCATAGTTTCCTAAAGTTCTTCCAGCTGTGTTTTTTTGATCTTCTAGTTGTCTTGAATAAGGTTTATATACCAAAATATTATTCCAGTATATAAAACCTGTTCAATTTGTAGCAAACAAAATGAGCCAACAGCCCTAACACTTCGGCGCACGAATCAGCTGCCCAGTGTGATGTGTGTAAGACTGGAATTTAAATGAGAGCTGCATGAGGAGGCCATTAAATGGCCATCATCTGTACCTGACATTCAGCATTTTGAGCATCACGCTGTGTGACGGGTATACCTTACATTGGGCATCACATGATTAATAGTACTGTGGAATGGGCTTCCACCTGGTACATATTGAGATTCTGAAAGTAGATACAGGCAGGTATTGTTTAACGCCACAGTTACATTCCTGAAATATGTCACGCAAATCAAACACAAAATTCCCATTTAAAACACTGTATTTCCTGGGGTTTAGGGGCCTGACAACCTCATCCTGTATAGTGTATGACTATACCACTAGTGGACATACGGACCTGTAGAGTGTATATGTACTGTTTATACAGTATATATACATTTCTATACAGTTTACATACATTTCTGTACAATATTTATTTCTAATGCAATAAAAATGTAAGAGGCTCACATCCATAGTTTTTGGTACGATTCATTCCGATAGGACTGTGGTAATTTTGCTGCACAAACAAATGCCCTGCTTCAGATTGTTGGTATTTAATGTTATCTAAACACTTAGCACTTTCTTTAATTCTATCAAAATTATCACAAATTGTATGTACGCTACTATGCGTGAGTCAAACATTATGGCATATGTGAACACTTTGTTCTCCTTTTTCAAATCGGCCTATTGTGTCTAGTTTCTCTTCAGTACCGGTTGTGTTTCGCCGATTTTTCACTTGGATTGCACTAGGTGATGTGGATTTATGTTTCTCACTCATGTTGGTAAGAAAAGCAAATGCTGTTGAAGAGGAAACAAAATGAGCCAACGTAATCAATCCATACACGTGACTAATGGCATGACAGTGACGTCACTTTCTACTAGCCTCCTACAGAAGAAAAGTGCGGCCACTGATCGTCTGTGCCAAATCGCGTTAAACTGAAAATTGTCATGTAAATTATGGTGTAAATTTTCAAGTCATGTTAAAGTGAAATCGCGCAAAAAGAAATTGCGTAAAATGAGACCTGCCTGTATTGGAAAGAAAAAATCTTCTGCAGGAATTTCTGTTAACTCAAAGACTTCATAAATCACTACCACCATAATCATTTTTTAATATTACAGTCCTCTGGAATATGACACTATGTAATTTCATGAACAAGTGTCATTATTTCAGAGGAAGCTGCTGTCTTCTCCTTCAGTTGAAGACGGACGAAGCAAGTTTCTCCAACACAGTGCCTATCTACCAAAGAACTCAACATTACATCCTCAAAGGCTGTAATTTGAATATACAAGATTGGTTTATCTATAAAATGAATAATAAAGTGCCATAGTTTCATTCATAAATATATTTGCTGTGTTGATAAGTATGGTAGTTACTGTTATTTCAACTGCAATGGACTGCCATTTTTAAGTGTATCAGATGGTAATGTCATCTGATGATGAAAATTGTAACATGTTCCTGTTAAGAAATTAAATGTTCAAGTGTAATTTGATACTAAGTTATATGAGTCATTTAGAGTACATGTTACATATCTGTAAATTTCACAAAGAAGTATTCTAATATATTATTCATTTTATTGTTTGTTTTATCAAATTGTGGGTTGTTGGGATAATGTAATTGGTATGGTAACTAGACTGCAGCCTGGATGACTGAGGAATTTTGGTTTAATTTCTGACAGGGGCGAGATATTATTTTTGTTTTCACAACATCCAGGCCAGATGAGGCATTCCTAGCCTCCTGTTCAGTGGATATAGAGGAAGCTTTTACCTGGGGAGTAAAGCATTCAGGGCTTGAAGCTGACTTCTTACGCTGTCTAGTGTTGAATTTAAGAATAAGTTAAGACTAAGTGGCGTTGGACCCCATATGTGTTCAGGGCATGCACAGGGACAAGTTTACCTTTAACCCTTTGGGGGCAGAATTAAATGTGGGGTGTACTCTGTAAAAGCCAGGAATTTAAATGGCTACTTTTATTTTGCATGTTCTTGGCAATGTCTTTTTATTACTCCGACCATTTTAGTTAACTGTAGTCAACTTTTAATGAAAGAAGGTTAAACCTTTATCTTTACAGTATTTTGGATGGTGTTTTTACATTGATTCAGCTGGTCACTGCTTAGTTTGGAATACCTTATTTACCCACATGTAAGATGACCCCCCTCACAATCTTCACTTTTCAGGAATATACCTGTACAGAACATTTGAATAATAACCATCAAAGTGCACTTATGGGCAAGGTGCACAAATTCTGAACTCCATGTCATCATGGCAACTAAATTCGGTATGGTGGCACCAAATATTTGTGAATCCTCAGTATGGAACGTGCTTTTGGCACTTAAAATTTTGAGATGGCTCCTAGATTTTGGGAAAATGTGTGCACCTTTGCTTATGGGTATAAATTATCCCTCATTATTAATACTCCAACATGTTTTGGTCAATTAGACCATCATCAGGGAGACAATTACATGAATTTCAGTGGAAATAATAAAGGATTACTTCAGTTTTTACTGTGTATCAAATGTCATACATTCAAAGATTCTAAATTTTACCCTTGTGTTTGAATATGTATTTTGTATTCAATTTGCTAAAAATTATTTTCAGAAGTACAGCAAACTGGACTTAAATTTAAGGAAGAAACTAGTGAAGTGCTACATTTGGAGCATACCTTTGTATGGTGCTGAAACGTGAACACTTCGCAAAGTAGATCAGAAGTATCTGGGAAGTTTTGAAATGTGGTGCTGGAGATTATAGAGAAGATCAGTTGGACCGATCGTGTGAGAAATGAAGAAGTATTACACAGAGTCAAGGAGGAGAGGAATATCCTACATACAATAAAGAGAAGAAGGGCTGACTGGATTGGTCACATCTTGCGTAGAAACTGCCTTCTAAAACACGTGATTGAAGGAAAGTTAGAAGGAAGGATAGAAATGATGGAAGATGAGGAAGAAGGCGTACACAGCTACTGGATGACGTTAAGGAAAAGAGAAGATACTGTAAATTGAAAGAGGAAGCACTACATCGCACCCTGTGAAAAACTCGCTTTGGAAGAGGCTACGGACCTGTCGTAAGACAGACTACAGAATGAGTGAATAGTTATGGAGTTAAATTTAAGTACACTGTGCATGATGGGAGATTGCGTTGGTTAAGGTGTTTTGTTAAAATATGCAAAGGTCTTCAGTAATTGCTGGGAGAGCAACGTTCATGACCTGACATGATATGGTGGATCATGAATCAGTTCAAGACTATACAGAATGTGTTTAGATTTTTGCACTGTTATAAGACAGTCTCCCATTTTTAGATGATAAATTAGGAAACAATTTTGCCTTATATTTGGGTAAATATGGTAAATTTGGATCAGCACCATTCATCATTATCATGTTGAATCGGATTACTTAAATCTTATTTTTTTACATCTGTTTCATTGTGTCCACACTGCCCTGAAAACACAGATTCCTTTTAATTTACACAAGTAAGGCATTATTGTAGGTTGCCACTATTTTGTAGAAATTTATTATATTTGCAGTAAAACTCTCGGATACCAGTTGTGTCAGGTGATCATATAAGCGAACAAACCAATGTTTTGTGGAGAAACTCTGTCCTCATTATCAGGGAACTGAATGTCCAGAATGTCAGTCCACATCATATATATATATATATATATATATATATATACGTGCACAAACCCACTGCAAAGCTAGATGCTAGCCAGTGAGAGTTCATGGGCAGAGTAAAGTGCTGGCTCTGTCTGGTGCTGCTTTCTGATTGGATAGCATGTTAGTCACAGGTTACCAGGCCTGTCTCTGTTAAAATTTTCTGTGATAACCTAGATTTCAGTTGTTTCCTTTACAAGGGAGTTCATATATCCTGTTGGTATGTCTAAAATGAAAGTACTGTTGAAGCCAATGTGATGCCCTGACTTGGTGTGTTCTACTACTGCAGGCTTCTGAGGTTGATCCGGATGTGTGTTCTATGTTCTTTCCATCTCACCATGATGGACCTCCTGTAGTCTGTCCCACATATACTCTGCCGCACTCACAAGGAATCTGATCTGTGCCAGGGACTTTAAGATCTAAGCTGTCCTTGGCAGGTCTGAGCTTGTGTATGGTTTTCCTTTTGGCAATATGAATTGTTCTGATATGTTTTCCCAGAAGCCT
Organism: Reticulitermes speratus; assembly: GCA_021186555.1. NCBI lineage: Eukaryota > Metazoa > Arthropoda > Insecta > Blattodea > Rhinotermitidae > Reticulitermes > Reticulitermes speratus. The sequence continues at coordinate 27,817,412 of JAJKFL010000003.1, read as the reverse complement.
ACTATTTTTGTTGCTGATGGCATGCTGATATGGTATCATGGCTATACCAGTGGCCTTTTTTGTCCTCTAACTGTGGCATGTTTTGGATGGTTGGCTTGCATTATGTCACTTGCTGTATCCATTCTGCTGGAAGATATATTTAACATGTTGCAGCTCCTCGTTGTGACTTTCAGGGTTACATAGTGTAACAGCCCCTCAGGCTAGCATGGCTGGTATGGCTTGTTTCTGTTCTGGGTGGTCAGGGGTATAGATCTGTATGTGTGAGTTGTCTTCTGCTAACCAGGGGTATAGGTCCATATGAGTGAGTCTACTGCTCACCAGGGCTGTAGGTCCATATGTGTCAGCTGTCTACTGGTTGCCAGTGGTGTAGGTCCATATGTGTCAGCTCTCTACTGGTTGCCAGGGGTGTAGGTCCATATATGTGGCATGTCTACTGCTCACCAGGGGTGTAGGTTGATATGTGTGAGTTGTCTACTGGTTACCAGGGGTGTAGGTCCATATGTGTGACATGTCTACTGCTCACCAGGAGTTTAGGTTGATATGTGTCACATGTCTACTGTTCACCAGGGGTGTAGACCCATATGTGTGAGTTGTCTACTGCCTCCAGGGTGTAGGTCTGAACCAGATGCCAGTTTGCTTTACTGATTAATATAGCTCTATTTAATGGCCAGAATGCACTGTAAGATGGCAGCATACATGCCAAGTTAAAGCTTGAAGTTGATTCTTGAAGTTTAATTCTTTAAAATGTGTATAATGATGTGAAAGCATGGGAGTAATTCATAAAGTTTGAGATTTTCATGGTGGTGAAGATGCTATTGTTGTTTTCTCAGTTATAACACCAGAATGTAGTCTAGTAGGTGGGTAATAAAGTTGTAGGGGGTTTAACCCTGAAAACAGAGGCAATATATTTTTGGAAAACATTGATGCCATCCTGTCAAGACTGGAAATTGTGTCATTACATAGAAGACCACACAATCAAGCATTATGTTCCATTGATATGTTACATGTCTCAGTCTGCTGTTTTATCATCATTTGTCCATAAATTTGAACAGCAGAAGAGAGTATGTAGTTCTGAATAAATTTTTTAATGCTTCCTTCCATGTAATTTAATTTGTGTGCTTGAGGGTCTGTTTATGAAGTTCTGTGTATTTTGTATGTGAAAAGTTTGACTAGTGTTGTTAATTTTACAGTTTAAATTTAGAGTGTAATTGTTAGGTACTGTATTGGCTAGTGTGGAATGATTTTTTGCTCATAAATATTATCTTTGTTAAGTTTCACTTATTCGTAATCATCACATTGATTTTGAAGTTGGTTTGTGCGTGTCAGTGCTGTAAGACCAGGAAACTAAAGGCAGTACCAGGGCAGGGTTCTGTAGGACCCTAGTGTTGGGTAGATACACCTGAGCCATAGGATACATCATTCTGCAGAGCGACTGGACTGGACAGCTGTAGATTTGAGGTTGATTCTTGGCAGTGGCCAGATTGGCTCTGGGGTGCATCCAACCTCCTGTCAAATGGGTATTGGATTTAGTCCCATTTAAAGTGATTGGGGCATAAAGGTGGCTGCTCACCTCCATCTAATGCCAAGATTAACAATACATTTAAACCCACTTAAGAAATTTTTCCACCTCAGAAGTACCATCATTTTATGTGGTTAACATTTATGTTTCCCTTTTAATACGTTTCCCACTTAAAAGGATTTTCTGCTTAAGAAGCATGAAAATTCTATGATGCATTGAATTTTTCACCCATTTAGTACATTGTGCTTTATAATCTTAAACAATTTCCCAATGTTCAATTCATTAACATCATACAATGATGAAATAACACTCTCAGTTCATAAAGATTAATCCCCATAGTCGTTTGCACCACAGATCGGAAGTACAGATGAGCAACTCAATGTTGATCCATGGAAGCATGTGTCAGGAAATGACATCACATTCTGACTGCACTTCTGTCTGTTTCCACATGTTTCACATGCGGTGTCGTGACAGTCCATATTTCCAATGTGAATCAGCACAAGTTTAATGGAGGGCATTGTGGCTGTAACTGTTTTACTTTAATTTGAATAATTTGAAGTATGCTGTGTGCAGAATTTGTATACATTTGTGTACGTTTTTGTTCTGCAGAGCCATTAATTATTGAACAGGAGCTCAGCATTGCTACTACAACAGAAACTGATATACAACATAAGCTGCTCTCAGTTCAACAAAGCTGGATATTAGAAACATGGTGGATGTTACTTACAGTTTTCCTCACAAAAATAAAATTGCTTAAGAACTTTGTATTTCAGTGTGATCTTGAATTATGTGTGAACTTAAAAGACACAGTATGCAGTCTGTGACTGAACAGTTGAGCTGGAAAAAAAGGCAAATCAGTATTTATGGAACAGATCTGGCAAGAATAGGCTCTTCCTCTACCAGTTGTGCTTGTAAAAAGGTTTTGTTTTCAAGCATGTGTCAAAGTCACTAAAGAAAATGGGACTTGAAAAGTGGTTTCATTGTAAAAATGAATCATTTAGTGTGGAATTTACATAGAATAATATTCTAGTAAAGGGAATGTGAATTTTAATACAGAATTGCAAAATAAAATCCTTTTCAGGCTTAGCATTTTAAGACGTTTTCCCACTCGGTAAGCCGTTTGTTGAATTCTTCCATAAACATCTGAAGAGCGTTTGACTGTATGTAGCGCAGCCTGTATGTTTTCACGTCATGGTGCCTAATTAAGTGCTGGAATAACTTCCAGGTACAAAGATCATTCCTGAAAGCACAGATTTGAGACTGTGGAGTGGCATATTTACTCACTTCTTTGTCCTGATGCATATGAAGCTAAGGAACATACGTATATATAAGCTGTGCCATGCACATAACTTCAAGAGTTTTTGTTGAATGGAGGTAACTTGTTTTATATATCGCTTCGATGTTGGTGGTCTGGCAGTATGCTGCTAGCCAGACAAGGCATTAACTGCTGATTCTATTTAATTTCTCATACATACATAAACTATGGATCACAGGGATTCTCGATTATAAAAGACTGAAACCATTTCAGAGGAGGTCAGTCACTGATTTCAATTTGTCTGTTCAGCTGGTCCATTTAAGTGGTAACCTATGTATTTGAACTTGTTGACCCCAGCATATTTTGAGAATTCTTTCTCTTAAGAAAATGTGTTAGATAATGCATTACAACATGTTCCATGTTTTCTTAATAATATGTTCAAAATAACCTGGTTTTAAGTAAATTGGGTACTCTGTAATGTGCATTTTTATTTTGTATTTTTATTTGTATGAAAACGTATACACGCTATTTATTAGATAATTTGAAATAATGCTAAGTAAATGAAAGTGAACTTCTGTTCATTAACAAGTGGTTGACAAAAATTATAAGAACCATCAGATAAACATGCAAAAGTGAAAAAAACACACTCAAGATTAAGTACAAGTGAAATCACATTTTCTTCAAAACTGTGATATGATGCAAAAATTGTGTCCACATTTGCAATCAGAAGTAATTTAAAACGTTTGTTTTATTTGAGGTTACCATAAATGTTTTGACTTGTGTAACTAGATTTAACAACTAACATGAGCTTGTATTACGTACTTAACACTGCTTTGTATCAGAAGATGTTGTGACACATCTGTGGTTGTGTCTTGTGGGTTGCTTAAGCAAAAAAAGGTGGCAGTAGTGAAGTAGTGGCAGCATTTACAGGCATGTCTTTTTGTCCTCGCAGATTCTATGAAAAAATAGAGCATCTTTGAGAGGCAAAAAATGGCATGCATGTCATGAACCCAAGTGAAGGTAATGCTTATTTCTGTCTCTCTCTCGAGGATAAGGATGTTGTTTACTTACAAGTTTCTTGACCAAGTTGAACACTGAACCAGCATTGTTACTTGGAAATATTGGCAAGGTTACATGACACGTGTTAGAGAAGACCTGAACTTCGGCCTGATGCTTGGATCTTGCATCATGACAGTGCCTCTGCTCATGATGCACTCTGTCTGGGAGTTTTTGGCCCAAGGAATCAATTGCAAAATTGGAGCATCTGCCAGAGTTACCATGTTTTGCCCTGTGCAACTTATGACAATTCAAGTACCACAGAGTTTCAGGCATTGTCCACTGCATGGACCTGCAATGACCATTTTGAAGATCATCCCAGAAGAAGCATTCCAGCAGAGTTTTGAACAGTGGAGAAACACCGACTCAATAAATGTTGCTGTGTAAGGAAACCACTTTGAAGGTGACAGGAACTATTAGTGTAACTGAATACAGCTTTCATGGATGTATTCTGGGAACTTAATTGTCAAACCTGAAAGTGACTAGGCACAGGCTATACAAATGCGGCATTTTGGTTGATTCCTGGAAGGGGCATGAGATTCTTTCTCTTATACAGAGAATCCACACCGGTGCTGGGGCCCATGTAGCCTCATATTCAGTGGGTACCGAGGAATCTATGGCTGGGGGTAAAGCAGCGAGGGCATGAAGCTGACCATTCACCTCCATCTAGTGCCCAGGTTAGGAATGAGGAGCTGTACCTCCACTCTCCCTTATGCCATAATGGCATGCATAGGGACAAATTTTACTACCCTGAAATGACCGTGATTTTTTACTAATTTTATTGTCTGTAGTACCATATACAACTTCATTTCAAAACATGCACCAACTGGCACTTAAGATTTCTCATTCAAAAAACAGTTTGCACATTTAGTTTGGTATTGTGATATAGCGACAGTGTTTTACTGCCTGAAAAGTAAGTTACTGTTGCTTTATTCCGTTCTGGCCATGTGAAAGCCACACACAAAAATTGTTGGGTTGAAGTGGGTGAAGGCTCTACAGGAGCTGGGAGTGAACATGTTAGATGTAACCAAAAAGTCAGTCTAATCGTACTGAGAACTTTCCTGATTCACTGTCATTTGAGGAATGTCTGCTGACTGATAAAAAGAGCCAATGGAATACCTAATTGTAAATGGGAGAATAATATTAAAATGAATCTTAAAGAAGTAGGATTTGAGTGTTAATGTCCAGTGACATGCTGTGAACACTGTAATAATTAAGTTCCATAAAATTCTGAAATTGTTTTGACCAGCTGTGCAACTATTAGCTTCTCAAGAAGGACTCTGTGCAGTGAATTAGTTTGTAATATGGTACAAAATACGATATTGAAGACAGAAAGTAATACAGCAACATACGCATTTTCAGATTTTCATGATGGGAGTTTTTGCACCCTGTGATCAGGGGAAGATGCTGTTATCCTTGTTTGTCCAAAATGTTGTCCTCTTACAAGAGTACATGGTGTCACATCGTACACTATAATCTGAATTCATTGAGATTTTATTTTATTAGCCCCAGTTTTATATTCATGCAGTTTTTCATATTTTTTACCATTTGTCTAAAATGTAAAAAATTTTTTTGTGATTGTGTTTGTTATTTACTTCTTGTATCTGTCTTGTGTTCAGATTCAGACTTGTACTGACCGACTTATTGCTTGATATTAAATTTAACTTAGCAGTATTTATACACTTGTAAAAATCATTGTGTATGGTATTTTTATTTGCTTGGAATTTTATTGGCATTTAACCTGTGGTTTCCTTATTCATATATAGTGCTTTTGTCCTGCCTGAACAAATATTTTCTTTTTTTTTTTATGTTCTTTATATGATTCACACTTTTGCCTATTAAATTACAATTATCAGCAATCCATCGTGCTTTTGTGCACCCTTTTAGTGGTACACTCATGTTGTGTAGCTCTGGGAACGAAAATTTTTAGAAATTCGTGTGATTTTTCACTGTAGGTTTCATTTACACACATTTTAGTTATCCTATGAGGAGTATGCAGTGTATGTCAGATGCAGTCAAAAATTTGAATTTGAGCATTCCCTTGTGTGGTACATTAAGTCACTGATACCCATACACACACCAGTTTATCTATTACCAATCCATCATCATCATCATCATCATCATATGGTGTGCAGCATATTTTGGTGCAGAGGAACACTCATGGTTTATATTTGAAAACTTTATGTAATAGTTGACTTCAAATTTATAACAGAGATAACATTGAAACATGTTGCAAACCATTTGATGATACTGCATTTATAGAAGATAATAATATCGGTTGTTTGTGCAGATGGTGGCCAGTTGTTGGTTAACTGAGAAATTTAATACCTCATTGTGGTCTTCCTGGATGTGGCATTATGTAATATGATGTACAGGAACCAGCATTTCAGAGAAACGCACTGCCTCTCTTGCATCTTATGTATCATAGAGCATTAAAAAGATGATATTGATATATGATATATTTGTCAAGTTCAGTTCTTATTACATGGTTCATGGAACTTCTCACAATTTAACATCTCATTGTCATGGTGCACAATCCCTGCTGTATATACATTTTATTTTTTGTTTGTTTTACTTTACTTTCATGTGTATTCCTTACATTGTCTAGTTTTCTAAATTTCATGTGTTTTATTTGTACAATTTATTACTTTTCTTTGTATTGACACCTCATTCATACCTAGCCATTGGTTACACAAAAATTTCATTCTCCACTTTCTTCTTTGTGGACAGTTCTATAATACATGCTTAATACCTTCATTGTCTAAACACAGGACAGCTCCTTCATCTGTTCCTCTTCTAATAGCTCTTAATTTCCAGACTCCTACTGTCAACCAAGCTATCCTGTTTCTTTTGTTTGTATGAAGGGGTGCTGAAATGTAATGCCTTCTAATTTTTTCACATAAGAGAAACATGCAAAGTAGTAGAAACTGAACTGTGTTCAGTTTGTTAGACTTTTCCATACTTTGAGGCCAAATTTTGAACTTCTGCTGGTAGTGGGCTCTGAATTGTGCTTGTATACATGGCAGTGTGTAAAGCAAGTTTGTCAATCTGGATGAGTGTGCAGTGAGAGTTCCATACTGCAGAAAACATGCCTCTGATCAATGTTCATTGGTGAATGAAAGCTGTTTATGGAGAGGAATGTGTATACATCAGTACTGTTTGATGTTGGGCTGCACATGTTCGTGATGGAAAGCTTGAACAGGTCTTCCTAAACCTGAGTGACAAACAGCTGTGCAGAAGGCCATTAACTCAGAGTGGTACTTTGAAACACTGGGAAAGCTGTGCAACTTCAAACATGGACACAGCAATCAGTCTGTAACTACACAGCTGGACCGGAAAAAAAGGTGAAATGAGCAAAATATCATAAGGTAGAATCAGTATTAATGGAATAATTCTGGCAAGAACAGGCTCTTCATCTACCAGTTGTGCACAAGCATAACTGGTCCTCTGTTCTACTGTGTGTGAAAATCACCAAAGAAGGTAGGACTTGAAAAACGGTTTGATGGTGACAGTGAATGAGTAATGTGGAATTTATACTGAGTTATATTAAGGTAAAGGAGATGTCAGTTTCAATACAGAACTGCAAAGTAATGTTTCAGACTTCAAGTACAATTTGTTGAATTTTTTCAATAAGTCTTATGAGGGTTTCACTGTATATATTTTATGATCATTGTTGTAGTTTTCTTGTACATTGTTCATGTCTTCTACTTCTTTTTTTATTCTGAAACCACTGGGCTTTGTCTTTTAAACCGTTATTCTAGATTGTGTGGCTTATATTTTGATATTCCATGTAACATATGGTCATTATTTGCAGTGACAACTATCATCACTTCCTCTTGGCTCACTTATCATATTAATGTACACCACTTAGCTGAACATCCACACATGGATCAGAATAGTGGCAGGTAGTGACAAATGGTAGTTGTCATATAATATAAGGACCGTGTACTTTACCAAGTTACATTCATACACTTACATCAGTTTTTCTTGAAGCCACAAAGGTACTGTACATTATAACTTCTTAACATACCATTTTTTGTCTTGCACTCCAGTTAAAAGTGTTCAAAACTAGTGTATAGCCTACATGAGCTTTTGTCCAGTAGGTGAACTATTTTGATTCGTATACACACAAACTCTCACTTCCAAGTTGTTACACAGTATTTATTATTTACTGCTCCTACAAGGTTTGGCCACAGGACATGGCCATCTTTAGGGAGCTACAAGCTTCTTAGATGTATACAGCATATATTGCAAGTAGTCATATGTAAATGGTAAATACGTAGATATTGGTGTCAGTCTATAATTAGATATAGTGTTAAAACCGTTTTAAAATTATAATACAAATGAGATGTTAAATCTGCATAATGTGCTGTATCAAAAGATCTGAGGCGGTGACATAATCCCAGAGTTAATTTTGGATCAAAAGATCCCAAGGCATAGACACTCCATGTGTACACTATTTTTCCCATCCTGTATCTTTTACAGCTGTGGAAGTGGTGGACCTTCTTCAGCTGTCAAGAGTATGCAGATGGTGTTATCATAATTACATTATTTAACTTTTATCACCCTAAACAGACCACATGCTGTCTTTGAATTGTAGACCTCACTGGTCTAGTCAGCCATATGCTAGCGTCTGTGGGTTTCATCTGTAGCAACCTGCAGGAAATGTGTCAAAATCTATTTTGTTATGTACCTATTTTGTGAGATGTTTTTCATTTCAACTAGTCAACTGATGCATACTGATATTTGTTTTCCCCCATAAACTTTCCCTACCACAACAGATTAGAGTCTCATCAATATCAGAACATTTGTGTATGTCGTATTCTTCTATGCCTGTCGCTGGTCAATTGATTGGTCCTGTTTGTACAGCCTGTATTCAGTCCACTTACTTTCTCAGATTATAGGTTAAATACAGGATCCAATATATGGTCTTCTTGTCTTGTCTGTTGGAGTCCAAAGCCATATCCAATTCTGAGGTTTGTGAAGTGCATGTACACATAGTAATGCTTCATAATTCCAAGAGGAAGGTTTTGCTCATTACACAGTTCAGTTAAACTGATTAACTTTATGAACTTTTTCCATTGTTTAATGTATTAAAATTAACATAATTAATACAGCACTACCATCTCAGGGCAGGATAAGCCCCCATTGTCAGGCTTGCTTCTAAAAAAAAATGTTTTTGTTAGGTTCAATCATACATAAAGTTCCTGTTGTGCATGTTATGGACCAATCCCCTGCACCTGTTAGGCCTCATGTAACGAGAAGTGTGCTTAGATGCTACAGTGACAGCGATGATAAAAATGTCATTACTCTTACAGAAGCATCCAACATGGTACAATGTCTTCAGCACTTTATAATGACCAAGAAAGACATCCTGGGCTGCCTTTGGAGAGCACTGTATTTTCCAAGAATTTACCAAGAATCACTACTAACATTGGCTGTACAGAAAAAAATTACCGACTCTTTTTACAAAGTAAACAGGGTAAGTATGTCTAGTTTTGGGGTTTTTCACATGTTCAAAACTATCATTCTGAATCTTTTATGTTTTTTATTGCAATGAAATTTTATTGTAATGAATATAGTTCTCTCACCACCTGCAAGTTTGTTATACCAAGATTTCACTTTATGTGTAATTTTCTTATAAAGAGTGAAGACAAACAGTACAAAAATACTGTTAAGTAAATGTAAAAAAGACTTAATATAACAAAGACTGATACATAATGAATATTCACAAATTCATTGACAAATAAAGATTGTTTCTTTAAATCTAGTACCTGTTTGAACTTACAAGTTTAACATTGTATTTTATGTAATTTATTGTTTGAATTGCAGGATACCAGACCTTTAAACTTGGCAGATACAGGTTAAGGTTACTGGACAGTTAAATAAATTCATTATTACACATTCTCCCTTCAATAGTTTATTCTGTTTTTATCCATAACAGCATCTCGTTATGTATTTATATCTTCTAGTGTAAAGAATATCTTTGTTCAGTTGCATTAGTAACTAATACCCATAAATGTGTGAACATGCTTAACCTTTTAAAGCCCAGTAGTTACTTCATATACCACTAGGTTTAACCACAAAAAATTTTATGTTCTGTCCACAGATGGCATTTATGTATTTTGTACGGATCTTGGACCAACAAATGATTTTTTCCCTACACAGCATTAACTGATTGATTTTTTATAACCAAGACAGTGTGTGTTTGCTGCATGGTATGAAATGAATCTTTAATTCAGTTAATCTTGGTCTTTAAAGGGTTAATCACTCTTTCCGAAAAAGTTGTGCGACAGGCTTTGATTCAAATTCTATAAACGGTTGAGAACACAAAATACTTCTTTACATTAAATATTACATACTGTGAAATGTCAATTTCACATTTCTCTGTGGGATAATGAACTTGATCCTTAACCTGATGAAAATCTTAAATGAAGAACAACTTTTGAACTGAGAAATTTCAAATGGTGATTTCACTGTAGTCACATTTAATGTACCCCTGAAGTGAACTGAACTGTACTTCCATACATCTTCCATTGTTAGGCGCATGGTATATCCTCATAACCTGCATTTTGTCCCTATCTGGCAAATAAACTGTTTAACAGAAAATCTGTGCATACTTCATATCTAGAACAGTGTAAACTGAAAATTATTCAGTTACCTCCAACAAGTTACACCAAACCTGAGAAAAGTGTACTTTTTAATGTGGTTAATTCAAAGTATGGTTAATTTGTAATTTAAAACTACAGCACAGCACTTTAGGCACTACTGTAGAACAGTCCAGTCACCGGTATTAAAACATGGTGGTAAGGCCTGGACTAGTAGCTCAGCAGCCTAGCCGGCTTATTCCACTGTACACAAAGAAGAACGTGTTAAAACATATGTAGAATACACCCCAGTTCTTTTGAATCACAGAAAGGTTACAATTTGGTGTATGCTGTAGTTCACTTCACACAATATTTCCATGCTGTTACACGATGTACAAATGACATGGAAAAATGGCCACTACATATACAGGTCAAGCTGCGGTTCTGCCAGCCCTAATGCACTTCACACTATATCAAAAAACATTTTTGTTGGTAATACATGAACTTTGAACAGACTGTGTCCAAAGGATCACTTTTGCATGTTGGGCAGGTTCTTCATTTCCTCTTCATATTGGTTCCATATACAGTAGAACCTGGATAAGAAGTTTTCCCTGTAAGAAGTCCGGATTTTTAAAGTCCCAAAATGCTATTGCTTTTAATAAGCTTCCCTCTTAATACGTCTTCCTGCTTAAGGAGTCACTAATCCTCTGGTCCCTTGAAAGACTTCTTAACAGGGTTCTACTGTACTTGCAAATCAAACTGCTGTAATGCATCCACATGCACTGGCATGACTAGAACTGGACTTTTGAAAATGTTATAGTATGCTCGTCTGCTTAAGTATCGTTACTTATGCATCTGTCAAGGAATTTATGTTATCTGTTGTATGGGTTATATGTAACACTGTTGTTATATGAGGACCATCTGTAATTCCTTCTTGTAGTGGTCCAGTGGTTAATGTTTCTGCTTCTGACTTCATGATCAGTGGTTTGAATTTGTGTGGGTTCTGCTGTTTCCAGCATTTTATGCACATATGTGGTTAAAATGGATGGAGATGAAAAGAGTGCTGCATTTAAGGTGTTGGTGGTGGTGTTCTGGGTGGAGAAATGAGATGTGCTTCAGTTTTTCCAGTTTTTTTTTAATGCCATCAGCTGCTACAAAGAGATGTGTAGGAACAGGTTGTACGTAAATTTCATTTTTCATATGCTGTTTGAGAGGCTAGTGTTGATGGCTCAGTTGTCACTGGATGCACATTTTTGGTGACTACACTATTCTACATTAGTTCCACATTTTGATTACTAAAAGTTGAATAATGAAGAATACATAATTTTCTGGAAAATTTGTGTAACGTTTATGCATTGTGTACTGTGAAATGAGTAGAAGGATTGCAAAGTCACATGGCTTGCCCTAGTAGCTTTGATAAGTTTCTCAATGTCGGCCAATTGATCAAGCCACTGAAAGCCTTTCTGTGATACGAAGAAACTGTTGTGTGAACTATGTATGCAGTGGGAATTTTCCTGCATCATTTGTACATTATGTAATAGCAACAAAATATTGTGTGAACTAAATTACAGCCGACACCAACCTCTAACCTTTCTAGATTTTAAAGCACCAACTGTGTATTATATGAATGTAGTCGACACTGTTCCATACCATGCACTGTGTACAATGGAGTGATTCAACTCAGCAAGTGACAATGGCCCAAGCCTCACCACCACATTGCATGAACACAACTGCACTATTCTACAGTGGTGCGCTAATATGAAAGTTTGACGAACATGAATTGTCGTTTTATTGATGCAAACTGCATTACATCACATACTGATCTTCTAAAAATAAATATGAGGAGAGATATAATTACTCAATGAAGTAAAAAAAATAGCTTACAACATAACATAGGATGTCAAACAACCATAAAAAGTTAAGCATGCATTTAAAATTGGACAACTTGAAATCGCATAATTCAAAGCCAGATTTTTTTTTATTCTGAGAATACTTCTTACAGAAAACAGGCTGTTTTACTTCTGGTTTCTTTAACAAATGTTAACAGGTTAAATTATTACAAATTAACAAATTATATTCTAAATTGGAAATGTTGTTATAACTGGAGCTGCAGTTTCAAGAATTCTTATGTTTGGAACTACTTTGGGTTGCAAAAAAGGATCACATTCTTTTCTAGGGTACATGTTTCTCACCCTGCAAAATTTGTGTATCTGCATCTTCTATGTTCACACTTGGAGCATGGAATTAATGAACACAGAATGCAAGTGAAGTCAGTGAAATCCCCATTTGTTTTGTTGATGAAATAACACTTAAGGTTAAGAAGGAAGATGTTCCATGGTGGTAACCAAATTTGACAGCTGGAACCATGCTGACGTAACTAAGTGAGGAGAACCTTTAAATCTTTAAATCAAGAAGTAAGTGAGGATTCTGTCAGACACAAATTCATGTACTTTCTGTGGAATAAACTGACAGGCAGGGAATGAAAGCAGTGGAGAGGGAGAGAGGGGCAGACAGAGAAAAAGAAACACCCTTAAGAAAACATTAAATTTGGCAGTCCTGAGGTTTTCCTAGCAGTGTAGCTGAGGATTCGGTTCTTCTGGGATATGATGCTGCATCAAAGGATAATCAGATCCCAACCTTTTGAGGCAGCAGTCCTCACTTCAAGGGTCAAAATGTCTTGGAAATGGATGCACCATTATATCCCAGAAGAATGGAATGGTCATGAAGAAACTTCACTGTAATAAACTAGTTCCTAAGAAGGTACTTTTGAACACAGTTCAAATTGTGACTGTATTTCAGGGTCAGGCACTTCTGCAGTCAAAATGTCTTGCTGTTTACTGAAGTCATGTTTTGTAACATATTAAATGCTGTTAGTGATGCCTTGTTAATACTTTGAGAATAACCACATGATTTTTGGGATGTGTTTATCTATGTACATTTTATACCTAGTGTAGTTGTGAGGTCACAGTATGATGGTGGACTGGCTGCAGACTGCTCCCATTGCATGTAGTGTATGTCATCACCAATATAACAGTCCCCTTCTTTTAAGTTGTAGTCTAATCTGGTTATAGATTTTAGCTTCACACATTTATTTCAGTATTTTGGGCTCCTGTGACATTTCCACTTAAGTACTGATGGAACCAAGAATGTGTGAATCAGTTGTTTGTGGGTTACAGCTATTCTGTGACATGTACAAAGAGACTGTCTTATATCACATGATATTACATTGAATATAACTTCCAAACAACAAAGTAAGTACTGTTACAATAAATCCAGGAATTGAGATAATTTTATTCTGAAAACCAGTAAATGAGATTTTAAATTGAACTCTCACAAGATATTTTAATGGCTAATGGACAGATAGAATACTTACACTATTCCACAAAAGGGTGGTACCTTGCATATCTGTTTTCTCCCTGACATTCATACGCCATGAAATAACAGGAACAGTCTTTGTTATTTTATTTAGCCAACAGAAGGCACATAGTGAAAACAGTCAACTGTGTTTACCAAAGAAAATAAGGACATTACTGATGACTGTTCTACACTGGACTCAGAATCATCAATATGTATCAGTTACTGGTAACTGTTAAATAGTTCATTAATTTTCCAGTAAAATAACCATACTCATGGAAGAGTCTTTGTGTGTGTATGTGAATGTGTAGTTAGTGCCTTAAATCTGGCGGTAATTCAGCCTTAAATAATATCTGGAACAATCAATATATTACCGAGATGTAAACCCAAAAGACAGCTTCATTTACTGTACGCAGTGCTGGCAGTGTGGGGCTGTAATTTCTTGTGCCTACCACTTCCCTCCCTTTTTCTTCTTTTTCTGTTGAACTTTACGTTGCTGCTGTCTTGGGCCAGTACTTTCTGGCTGGATTGGACTGTTAGGGTTAGGAGATGCCTTTGACTGTTGACTTTGCATCTTCGTTATGTCACTGAAAAGTAGGCACATTTATATGAATCCCTTAAATTGATTCTGGAGGAACATACTTTTTTCTTAGTATATCTCTACTTACATGCTGAGACAGTCATAAATTATGTATATTTCATGTTCTTATGCAGGATTCTTTTCATTCTAGTATAAATCCTAGTAAGAATGTGAAAACAACATTTTCAAGTTGAGCTGAATACAGTAAAAAAACCCAGGTTTGAGGTGAGCATAAAAACACCTGTTTTCACTGTCATCTTATCTAGTGATGCTATCAAGAACACTGTAGTAAAAGAGAACAGGAAAGTAGGACTTGAAACTGGCCATCTAGCTCCTATCATGTTCCCAAATGTGTCTACATTACTTCCCATGTGTAGCTGGTCTGTTTGGCTGTTTTATGTTCCTTCTTTGAGGAAATACAAACAGCTGCCTATGTCTTGGAGTATGACATCCCACTGCGTTCATACATAGCTACAATTAATGACTGGGTCCACTTTCAGTTAACACAGCTTTAATATTGTAACTGTATTACACAGTCAGAGATGACAGTTTCAGCCTACATTATTAGTCCATCTTCAGGTAGAATTACACACAAAACATTGTAGAGGAATGAGATCTACTTACATAATATGTTATTACAAGGATTCCAGGAATTCAGATCCTGTACTCCTTTATGCCACTGATATTTTTGTATACTGTCAAAATTCCTGTTAACACATTCACTGCCAAAGTCGACCATGGTCGATTTAAGTATTTACATTTTAAATTGCCAGCGTCAACTTTAGTCGATCTAAAGTTTACTCTGCTCTTTTGCCTTAAATAGGCCACACACACAATAATTTCTGTCAGGAAACATATTTTACATCTTTATTAATCCCTAGCTGATGTAACTAGAAAAAATATATGCTTTTGGTCACGTACATTAGGGTAGAAAAATATCATAAATATGTCACAACGTTTATGTTTAGTCTGGAGCTGAGCAAATGATTTGTGAGGTTGCAGTCAGTAGTGTGTTTCCTTTCTGTGAGGTTGTTTGTGAGTTTATTTATACATAAGGTGCAATATGGCTACTAGGAACAGAACATTGCTTAGAACTGAGAAGCAGAATAGTGGCTTCTATTGATGAGGAACTTGTAAATGACAGTGATTCAGACGAAGATTATGTCCCGCAAATATCGAGTAATGAGGAGAGTGATGATGAGAACGACATTTCAGACTTGGATCCGGGCCCTAGTGTAGAAGGGTTTTGTGAAAAACATCGTCAACCAAGTATTCCACTCTTCACAGGAAATCCAGAAGTACAATTTGCTGTTCAAAATGGAACAGATATGATGGAATATGTTGATAATACATCACTCCAGAACTCATTCCAATTGTTGTCAACCAGACAAATTTATACGCACAACAACAGATCACGACAATGCCACTACCTGTTACTAAACATGCACGTAGTGAACAATGGAAACCTGTGACAATATATGAAATGAAGAAATGTCTTGGTCTGATGTTCTTTACAGGTGTAATTCGAAAACCAAAATTAGAATGGTACTGGTCAACAAGGGGCATTTTACTAACACCCATTTTTTCACAAACGATGTCTAGGAACAGATTTCAAATTTCCCAAGGACATGACAGATGAGGCAAAAAAGTTGAAGACGGGTGAGGTAACTTTTCGTAGGAAACAGGATGTACTATTGGTCACACACCAAGATAAGAGATTCATAAACATGATTTCAGCACTTCACACTGTAGCTGTGGTAGATGACTCGAGCAGACGTACTGGCGTCACAAAGAAAAAACCTAAATGCATAGCAGATTACAATACACACATGCATGGTGTTGATATAGCTGACCAATACCTTGCCTATTACCCCTTCATCCGTAAAACTGTAAAATGGCCTAAGAAAGTCTTTTTCTACCTTCTCCAATGTGCACTTTTCAATTGTTATGTTGTATTTACAAAATCCAACCCTAATTCCCACAAATCATTCCTAGATTACTTAGTGGATGTCAGTGAAAATCTTATACACACAAGCGAAGATGTATCAACACCATCATCATCATCAGACAAGTCGCAAGACTCAAGCAGAACGCCTACACCAACTCCAACATGAGCCCCAAAAAGTGACCCACCTGGAAGGCTTGATGGAAAATTGAAAAACCACAAACTCATGCATATCCCTCCTACAAAGGAAGACGAGACAACTACACAAGATATCGAGTGTGTATATATGGAAAAATATCAAGAAACGAGATTTGTTTGCGTGCATTGCAGTGTTCCTCTCCATCCAAAGGCTGCTACACATGATATCATACACTGAAACATTACTAAAGGTGTGCTCAAAATTTCCAATTTTTATCTCTTATAGTTTCCTTGTAATTGATTTTTTTATATGACGACGCACTAGTTGTTTAACATTCAAAAAATCCCTGGCAATTTAACACCCTCGGGGATTTAAATACCTGGCAGTGAATGTGTTAAAGCATGTTCCACCATTATTATAAATGATGTTCCCATTATTATAAATGATATTCCCATTGAACTGCTCATCAACCTGGGAAGAAAAGCTAAAAAGGTACTGCTGTTGTTCTTAAACACAGCATGAAGTATAAGAATACCAGTTGAGTGGAGGAAAGCTGAAATCATCCCCATCAAAAAGAATAAACCCCCTTCCAATCCTGCAAGTTACAGACCCTTACAGTCCCTTATATGTTTTGTGTGTAATTCAACCTCAAGATGGCCTAACAACATAGGCCAAAACATGTCGTCAGTGATTGTGTAATAAAATTACACGATTAAAGTCACCTTAACTGAAAGTGACTCCATTCATTAAATTGTAGCCAACTATCTATAGCCTGCAGTATAATTTACCTGTTATTTATGGTATTTAAATCTGTGTTTTCTCCTCAAATTATTTGTCGTACCATACTCTTAGCACTTACTATTGGTCACTAGCACCAGTTGCTGCTCCCTGAGTGCCCTTTCCAATATCCTTGTTGCGACGGTCCTTCTTCTTACGGTAACCTGTCCTCTCATGTCTTGGTAACCACCGCTCTGGATCAGGTGGTATATTTGGGTCATAGTTCTTCAGTAACTTGCCCTTTCGCTTACGTTTTGCTTTCTTCTTTTGAATTAGTTCACTGCCTGGTGTACTGCAGAAACAATTATTTGGAACCTTGAATAAAATCTTAAATCAGAATTGTATACGCAAATTCTTTAGCCTAATTTCCATGTTCCAAACATGTTCTTGGACTGCTTGTCCTTTGAAATGTCTGTAACTATTTAGCAGTCGCCATGGTGTAACATCCCAGAAACGTTGAAGCTTCAATTATTTACCACTCAGCATGACATTTTCCACCTCTCCACATACTATTTCTAATTAAAATGTCCAGATCATAATCCAGTTTTCCATCTATCCCATTATTACTCCTGAGCACATATCTATCCTGAAATAAGCCATAACCTCGGAGTCCCAGGTTCAAATCCCTGTCCCCTAAAATCTTTGCAGCCAGTATTAGTACTATTATGAGGGGTGGGATAGCACAGTCAGTATAGTGACTCACTATGGACTGGACAGTTCGGGGTTTCAAACTCTGGTGGCAGCGAGATTTTCTGCACCCATCCAGACTGGCCCTGGGACCCACCTATCCTCCTGTACATCTGGTACTGGGTCTTTTCCAGGGGTAAAGCAGCTGGGGTGCGCGTTGACCACCCACCCCCATCTAGCATTGAGGTTAAGGAAAGAGTTGAGCTATACCTCTAGCCCCCCTCTGTGCCTTCATGGCATGTTATAGAGTGAACTTTACCCTTTATGAGTACCATTAAAAACAGAACAATCAGTATCTCACCCTGGCTTTGAGCCAGGCGAAGGCTCAACTTTTGCCACGCTCTTCTTGATAACCTTGGTTCCCATCATCCAGTTAGACGTTTCTAAGGCATCCACATCTGTGCTCTGGGTGAAGTCTAACTGGGGCAGCTGCTTGCTAAGGGCTTGAGCTTTCATGGGATCAAACTGCAACAGTGAGTAAAGAACTTACTTATATCACAGTATGTAGGCATCATACGTAGAATAATTTTTTTCGTATGTCTGTAATGAGAAGTTACAAAAATGCACCTATTTGTCAGCCTGTACATCTGGCTGTAATGATTAGGGAACCCCCAAAGAGATTTAAATCAAATTTATGCACATCTTGAGCACAGCTTAAAATTGTTGCAAGAAACTTGTAAAAAAAATAAAATGCACTTTTTATGCCCAATACATTTTTTCCATAAGTCTTACTGGGATGCAAATGCACCAGAATTGTTAACACTGGGCAATTTGATAAGCATGCTGACCTGAGCATATGCTACAACCAGCTGGGCGAGTGTCTTTCTGTCATCTGGGTTGATTCTGAGCAGCTCCTCTAGACTCTTGGCAGCCACATTTGGCTCACCCCCTCGCAAGTGGAAGTCTGCTGCTTGGCGCCACAGTGTGCCCAGATCTCCCGTGCTGACCTGTTAACACCACCAGTGCAGAATCTTTACTGTTAACTTTCTATGGTACAGTGGCACACAGGAGACAATGTGATAACTTACCATGTGCCATCACAAAATAAATTAAGCACCATGCCATAAAGGCAGATGGGAGAGTGGAGGTGTGGCTCCATTATTTCTTAACCATCAGCATTAGGTGGATGTGAGTGGCCACCTTCACACCATGGCTGCTCTACCCTTGGTACCCAGTGGTTATAAGACTGGACCACAGAACTGATCTGGTTGTTTGCATCTTGATTTATGTAATGGCACTTCGCCATCTACACAGGTTATAGAGCATGAAATCAAAGGTTGATTATGAATAATGAATAGTAAGGATAGGAAAGGTAGCAGTTATAGGGTGTTTTCATGTCCTATCCCACAACTTGTCTTGAGAAACCACGGAAATCCTCAAAAACCTCAGGATAGTCAGTCACAAGTTCAAAATGTGAACCCACAATGTACTTAGAACAAAGCACTTACTATGAGATACCAATAAACATACCTTGTTCTTACGATACCAATCAACAGCATCTTTAAGAACTTTGGATGCTCCATCACGATTTCCATCCGCTAAATAAAGTGTAACTAATGCACTAACAATGCCTGGTTTGAATGTGGCATCACCTAAATTTTCTAGAATTTGACAAGCCTCTTTCCTGTCACCCTGAAAACAAAGACATGTTTATGTAAAATCATTTTAAATTAATTACATTCAAAAAAGGAAACAATGCCAACAATTATCTACAATTTAAAGTCCAGTAGGATTTCAGACAAAAAATGCCATGAATAAACCATTGCAATATGAGTAGCAGCAGTTTTGTCCAGTGGACAGCGCAATACAAAAGTGTGCTGCAAAAGGAACAGTCGCTCACCTCAGTTAACAGAAGTTGCACTGCTGCAAGTTTCATTGCTAGTTTCTGCTCATGATCTTGCTTTGACTCTTTATCCAAGACAGCAGCAGCCTCTCTAGCTTTTCCATCCTTTGCAAGCTGCACAGCCTTGATGAGAGCTGCCTCTGCCTCCATATCTGGGTATGTGGCTACCAATTTATCACACATCTGCTGACACTGTTCACCCTGATTGGTGTAATGGGCAAGCAAGCAATGATTTAAGGCTATACTCTTGCGCTGCCGTGATGTCAACTTATGTTCCAGCCCTTCTAGTGTGGCATTCTTCATCTTCTTCTTAGAATCAAATACATTCTGATCCTTATTGATGGCAACCATATTATTACTTGCAATAGCCACTAGGCCAGAGTCATCTGGCTTCTGTTTTAAAGCTACTGTATAGATTGACTGTGCTTCCTTCTCTCGACTGAGCATCTGAAGACAATATGCTAACTGCACCCTACAAAAATGAAACAACAACTTCACATACCATATTTACCGGAATATAAGGTTACACTCCCTTCATGATCTTCAGTTTTCAGGAAAATATCTACATAGAACGTGTTTAACTTTTTATGCGATTACAAAGCCACCCTCCATTTTTCAGATCATGAATTAGCAAAAAATTCTCTTCTTATATTTAGGTACATAGTTATTATTCAGTGACACTGTATAAACTGCAGATGTGAATTTATATTGTTAATTTGATGGAATATTAGTGCATTAATTTCATTAGAAATATGGAAATGTGTATATTGATATATTATGATTTTAAGTTCAAATCAGAATGTTGCATGAAAATCTAATGAAACTTGAGATTCTCATGGTGATGAATATAAAGATTAATCTTCAGAGATTTGACACCACACAGTTTACAGAGAAGTTCATCCAGAACATCAATACCAAAATTCATGTTGGCAAACATCCACACCATAAAGCATTAAGGTTGGACTGATAACAATGGTGATGATTCTACTGTGCCTTTTCATTTCAGTTTCATGTAATACTATATCCTCAATTTTGAATGTATCATACTTTCTCACAATTCTGGCTGACCTTAATTTTCCTTCTGTTCAGTTATTTCCGTAACTTGTAATTTGCTCTCACATTTCTCACTTCACATACTTGTTTCTGCAGAATATTGTATACACCTACAATATGGTCTGTGTACTACAGTTGTACAGCATTTTCTTCAGGTAAACTTTATTGCCATATGGTGTGTTAGCTTTAGCATGCACACTTGGTGGTCTTAGGGTAACACAAAGAACTGTCATACAGATGATCTTAGATTCAATGCCAGGTCAGAGCTGATTGGAAGTTTTATTACTGCTTACTTCCATTGGTAAGAATTTTCACTGTTGTTTAAGCTTAGACTACAGGAAAATGGAAGCCAAATTACACTAGTTTCTTTGGCTCACTATTTTCCTCACCTCCAGTGTATGAAGGGGTGTTGAAACATAATGCCTCCTAATTTTTTGACGGAAAGCGTCTTACACCATGGGTCCGGTATGGGGGGAAACTATGCGAAAGTCGATGTTACGATTTTGTGTATACCACACAAATCTTAATAACTTTAAAACTATAACGCATATCCAAATAAGCAATACATGGTTTAAAAGAGCAAGGATGAAAGAATGTTATGCGACATTAACCTTGAGCGCGTGACGTCACACGCCGCCACAAGATGGTCGCCAATTTCGAGTGGAAAATTACCGGTTCGCCGTGCGGCAAAATTAGTATAGCTCGGGAACGCGTACGCGTAGGACATTGTGTGAGGTGTCGTTTAACAGAGCTCGACGAGTACTATAAAATAAAATACTAATAGTGACAATAGTGAAAGAACTTGAAAAAATATACAGTGAGAAAGTGTTGAACTTGGACAAATTTTCCCTAAAATTTAAAAAATGTCGAAATATCTTGAAAACAAGAAGGTAAATGCCTATCGTAAACGCTTACAAAGTGAAAGAAGAATAAATGAGGAATCCAAAAACGCCCCTATGACAGCAGCAGAACGAATGCGGAGGATGAGGCAGCGTCGACAAGTTGAGGCGAGCACCAGTCGCGCGGATGCTGAAACAGTTTCTGAACGACAAGTTCAGATTGGTGTTGGCCACGGATCCAACTGACTTCACAACTTTAAAGAATACCACGATAGACTTAACGTTCTCTAGAGATATGAGTGTAGCATGTAAGTCTTACATATCGTACTACTCGTACCATTGTCCTGTCTTCAACAAAATTTTACAAATTAGTCAGCATTGTCAGAAATAAATAAAATAAAAGAAATGCAAGTTCCTTACACTCATTTCTTTCTTACCAACCCCACAAACACCCCGCCCCGACAACACCACCTGGGTAAGACGTTTTCCGCCACAAACCTCAGTGGTAGTGACTCCGACACTACCTACCCCAATTTTTTACTTGAGAGAAACATACGTAGGCGAACTGAACTGCGTTCAATTCGTTAGACCTCCTTGCACAGTGGGGCTGAAAATTAAACTTTTGCCACTACAGCACTCTAAATTGTGCTCCTAAATATGGCAGAGTGTAATGTGACTATGTCAGTGCAGATGGAACTGTGTGCAGCGATAAGAGATCCCAACTGCAGAAAACATGCCTCTGATCAACATTCATCATCAAATAAAAGTTGTTTATGGAGAGTTACGTCATGAAGGATCACAGAAAAAATTCCAGCCTGCAGCATCTGCTGGGAAAATCATGGTCACAGTTTTATGGAATGTTAAAGGTGTGGTGCGTTGAGAATTCATACCTACTGGCACAAACCTTAACTACTGAGTGGCATTGTGAAACACTGGGAAAGCTGAAAGCACAACTTCAAAGACTTTTTCCTCACATGGAGCAGCCTCTCCTTCAACATGAGTGCCTGACCAAACACAAGTGCAAGAACTACAGAGACTCAGCGCCTTGGTTTCACCATGTTGGGTCACCATATAGCCCTGAATTGGGCTGCCCAATTTTCATCTCTTTCCAAAGCTGACAGAACATCTTACAGGACATTACTACATGTCAGATGATAAAGCCAGGACATTGTGGTTCTGTCATCAAATGCACAATTCTATTATGACAGACTCACAAAACTACTTTAACGTTGGCGAAAGCATGTAGACTGTAAAGGCGATTATGTGGAGAAATAACTGTACAGAGGTGAAAACTAAAGTTCAAGAAAGTCACCTGTTTTGATTTTATTCAAATACATTTACCCATTTCCATATAAAAAATTACAAGGCATTACGTTTCATCACACACTCATACCATTGTGAATAGAGGAATACATTATTGTAAATGCTTCAGTATCAGAAGTGGGTTCAATCATATTTATGGGAAGGCAGACAGCGTTGACAGAAAAAATTAATAGGAAGGCTGATAGAAATGAAAAAAAAATTAATTGAGGTGCTTTGTAGAAGTCTTCTGGGATGTTACATCATGTCAACTGGTAAATAGTTAATGACATTTTGGAAGAGTAAAGTACCTACATCTTCATGCTCCTCTCAAACATAACTCTTTACCAGCCACCATTGCATAATATCCCAGAAGACTGTTGTCATGAACACCAATATTAGAACCTGAAATCTCAGTCATTGACACATTTGACATGAGTCTCTCACCCTAAGGGAGAACAAAGGCTGAGGGCACTCAACAGAATGAGGAGGAGAATATTTGGATCTGAGAGCGATGACATGACAGGAAGATGGTGGAAACCTGTATGATGCAAAGCTTCATAATGTGTACTATTCAGTACATTATTAGGATGAAAGAATCAAGAAGGATGAGATGGACAGGGTGTGTAGCATGCACGTCAGATTAGACATCCATGCAAAATTTTAACCAGAAAACTTTAATGGAGATCTTCAAGAGCTATGGTGATGGTGTGGATTGGATTCAACAGGGACCAGTGGAGGGATGTCATGAGCATGGTTATGACCATTTGGGTTCTATGAAAGACAAGCCATTTATTGTCCAGCTGAGCAACTACTAAATTCCTAAGAGTTCTGCTGCAAGGAATTATGTGGAGTTTAATCATATCTTTGACTTTGTTCAACATCACATCTTGAATTTTCTTCCACAAAAATTGTCATCAGTTTGGAAGAGGGAGAAGAGAGCTGTGTACGTGAAAATGCACAGACTTGAAGTGGTTCTAGAATGTGCTCTGTTATACAGTAGCTGACATGCTGCTTCTGTGCTTCTTGTGGTTGACACTTTTGATGCTACGTGTACTGTGAAGAACTGTGAATGATACAGAAACAACTCATGATGGGACATCTCACACTGTCATTATACATCATGTAATGTGATGGCCCATAATTTTTCTATAAGAAATATGGACATATAGTGTAATTCTGTGATGAGAACTCTTCTACATGTCTGCATTACAAAGTCAGTAGCCACCAACTAAATTACGACATTCTTTGTTTGTTTTCTAAGACAATTTAGCCTTTGATATTTCTTTTATTTCACTATTTTGTCAGTTTCTATAATGAAACTGATTCATAGGAACCCTTGTTTGTGGGTCATTCTTCAGAATGCTGTTATAGTTGTGTGTTTCAATTTAAAATTCAGATACCTAGTTTTCTAAGCTTCCTAAAATCTAATGTGAACAGAATGTTTTTGGAAAGAAAACCATCTTGCTGCATTATAAATCTCCTCCTTAACAACAGCAACAACAACATGGCTACCTTGAACACAGGTGACAGTAACACAATGTTCTTTGTTTATTGGTGTCAAGCTTATATGATTTCAGAAAGTAGGGGGATCAATGAGTAATTATTTGGAAAAGGAGGTGGTTGTACTCATGGCTTAATTTGGGGTACTATCTTGGCACCTGCCTCGACAGACTGAGAAGAAACATGAAAACCTCACAACAGCCAGTATCTGGGTTGAGATTTAAACCCAAGGTCTCCCATATACTACGCACAAGTGCTACCCATTTGACTGCAGTAGTCCATGAAGTGGAATTAATTGCACAGATGTGATAATTATCAGTAAAATGTGTATGAATGAACAAAGGAAGAGAATAGTCATGATATACTTCAAGGTACTTAATTTTTGCCTGCACAGACAGAATAAGCTTGTAACAATGTCACAAATTCAGAAATTATGATCAATGACCTAAGTCACTTTTGTGCTGCGCAGAAATTGGGTCAATAGAAGACAATCACTCATGTAACTTGTATTTGGCAGATCTCCAGCATAATCAGCCAACTTTTCCAGACTAATTCATGTTGTGGTTTTCTGGGTTATAAGCCTGACACCTTCCCAACTTTGCTCACTTAACGCTAAAGATGGAAGTAGTACATTCCACTGCCATACCACAACGGTGTCATCATGATCCATAAGGCCACCAAATGCATATTCACCATAGCAAAACCTTAAAATTGTACTCATTGTAATGTTGCATTTCTACTGTGTACATACTTAATCATAAAGCCAAAACCAACCGTAAACAGTGTGGCTGGAACTGCCCAGCCACCTTTAATATATCTCGAACATGTTTCAGCCTATCTGGACCATTATCAAGGAGATAATACAAGTGTTAGTATCAAAGGTATGAGAGTAGTTTATACATAAACATAGCATTTATGCCAAAAGTATGCAATACATGGTGAGAAAACTCAAATTAGTCTTTTTATCCTAATAACATATTGTTAAGACACTGTTACAAAGATTGCTGCTTGCAGTGTAGTTCAATGCCAATGAATTGTATGTGTATGTGTGTGTGTGTGTTTGTGTGTGTGTATGTATACATACAGAGATCCAGCAATAAGAGTCATAAGCTTTCACTGGTGAACCTGCAACTAATCCACTGTGCCATATTTATATATTTACAGCAGATGGGAATGTTGTGTCTAAACATCCATTAAAACTTTAAAATATTTAAAATACATTACAATGTTGATCAACAAATGTTGTGAACAGTTACTGTATGCAGTACATGGTGTCCTGCTTCTACTATGAATCCAAAGTGAATACATGAACAATTCATGAAGTGACATAATGGATGACATAAATATAAGTCTATCGCTCAATTCCATTCTATCTCCATAGCCCTATGGCACAATTCTGATGTGACTGCGTTATGTTTTAGTGGCTTTTTCACAAGAATTAGCAGGTGGGCTCTCTATTTTCCATCTTGTATTATTTGTTTATTGCATGTGTTTATTGTTTATTTTTAGTTCTGGGAACATTAGTGGTGTGTGTGTATCTGCCTGTTGCACTGTATACTGTACACAAAACACAGGAATGAACTACTTCAATACCTACATTATGGACAGACACAATACTGTTAGGTGAGAGTGACGACCTGCCTACAGATTGATTCTTAAACCCACATAATTTTATGTAAATTTAAACTGTATTTTATGCAATATGAAAACCTGTGGGATCCTACAGTTATTTTACCAGAATATGTAGCATTATACATCTATGTAATTTCTCAATAATTATATATGCACTGTCTGATTATGGCCATATGTAATGGCTGGAACATGCTGCACTGACACAGTGGAATAAAAGGGGAAGTGTTATGCAGACTGTGTGGTTTATTGTGTCTATATTGTTTGAACAATTTAAATTTTATATCTATGATCAGATTTTTCACATGCCCATTAAACAGAAACAGTCTGTTTAAAAGAACAGATCCAAGGTCTATATGAAAACACTTTCATAAACATGTTTATCACTGGACAGAATAACACACAATGAGAATCTGTACAGCTCTTCACAGCTGCATTACAAACTCAGACTGAATCATCATGGATTACATACTTGATTATCCGCAGTTCATCTTCAATTTCTTCTTCTCCCGTGCCATCGTCTTCTAAAGATTCTCGGCAAAGTTTCTCACTGACTTTTAACTTCCTCTCAGCATCTGCGTATTGGCCGCGACCTACCAGCTGACACGAACTATTGTAGGCTAACTCATATGTGTTTTCACGTAACTGAGGAATGTCTCGAGTCTACAATGTAATAATTTAATAATCTGTAAATAATCTGTAAACAGTGTTTTAAACAAGACATACCTGTATCACAGAAAACATACTGTCTCAATTACACAGACCAACCAAATGTTGTTTAGGAAAACAATCAGTTTATTGTGAGAATCATAAACAAAACATATGTATTCTGTGGGCAAAGTGCAGAGTTCTTAGTGTTGAAACAAGTGGTACTTATAGCAGCCACTGTATTCTAAAGGACTAAAAGAAGGCATTAGTTGACCCAGTTTGTCTCAATTTGAGTTCTGTGAAAAAAAGCATTCTCAAAAAATCTGTTTTTTAAAAATGCCTAATCCACTGAAAGGACAAATTTAGCCTGAAATAATATTTACAATGCCTAAATTACGATCAGCAACATCACCTATATTAACTGCTTTTGTACATTCACAATTCAAACTGTCTTCATTTAAAAATTATTTTAACTGTGATCCATTAATAGATGCCATAATATCTTTGTCTGTATTTAGTAAATAAAATTTCTGAGTACAAATCTCATCATTATTGTTATAACATAAAATCCTTCTGTTGTATCTGTCTGGTAGTCAGTAGTGACCATAACATATAAGGCAATCTATTTGCTAGTTAAAGAGCTTATCATCATGCAATGCCGTGGTAGTGATTTTGCAGCGTTTTGTCTTTGGAACCTGAATTAAATGATAACTAATAATAATTCAGGGTCTCTTTCTTGCAGTGTGCTAAGTTTCATAAGTCAGTTATGAGGTTAAAGTGAGTACAGTAAAAGATGTGATATCCAGCACTGGTTGGTCTGGAAAACTTCACTGTTCCCTCAACCAGTTGCAGTGCTGTCAATATGATGATTAAAAGAGTGACATATTGGCATCTTGTTGATTCTTGTAGATTCACACCACATTATGTACATAGCGATGAAAAGGGAACAGAAAGTGTGGCAGGGAAGACAAGACAGGATACAAAGTAACATTAAATGGTTAGGTCTATCCATGATGTTGTTAGGTACGGTAAGATAAACGTTACATACAACATTCTAACATCCAGAAAATTACAATACCGAACAACCCTCTGGTCCTGGATATCACAACTTTCACTGTATTTTGTCATTCTTTGAGATGTTTATGAAGTTAAATATGTACATAGCAAGTTAATTTAAATGACAGGCAATTAAAAGCATTAAATACATCAGTGATGCAAGATATAAACAAACTGCAGTACACTTTAACCAGTACTTTTGGCTACTTATGTATGAAACTGGGGCTTTATTAAGCTATGCTGATATATAAAAGCAATTTTCTGATTTAAATAGCTGTACATATTATACACACCGATCCTTCAATACAGAGATTTGCTACCACTGCAGACAGATTTGTTTCTCTTTCATCCTCATAGTCATCTGTGCTGTTCTTAATTATATCTCGATATGCATCAAAACAATCCTCGTACCTGAAAAATTATCATTACAGTTAGCTTTAAATTGATGCAGCTTTCTATAAATCAGCCCGTTATTTGACAGAACTGGTTATGAGAAAAAATGTACGACAGTACCATTAGTTAAATACCTTTCAAGCCGGTACAAAATTTGTGCTTTTAGTTCCTTCAACTTCATTGATAAAGATGTTGTGGCATTCAGTGTCTTCAGTGCTTCCTGTGGCTGATTTAGCCTATACTGGCAGTAACACTTTTCAAACACTAACTGCCTGCAAAAAGGGTAAATTAAATAAAGTCATGACAAATTAAAATTTAACAGCCAAATGACTGTCACACCTACATATTATGCTTAATAGTAACACATTAGGAAATTTACACACAGCATAACAGTTACGGTACAGGTCCTCCCTTTTCTCTAATTATCTGTAAATCCATATCGGTTACAAGACATATGTGCTGGACATAAAATGTGCATTTCAAGTTTCTGTACAGCTTTTCTTAAACGCACCTTGTATGTGTATACCAAGATGTGTATTGAAACATATGTACATCTGCATGCAAAGTGTCTGTTATTGTTCAATTTTAACCATTATTGAAATGTTAATAAAACTCTCCAATACAAATTTCATAAAAGTCTACCAATTATCAAGTTGTTACATGTGAGACACAGCACAGCTAATAAGCACACCTTTAGAACTTCTCACTTAACATGCTGTAGGCATTGCCAATCTTATGCATTTCAATAGTGTGTATCAAACAGAAAATTTCTTGGCCACAGAACAGAATCTGACAGGTTCTTATGGTTATCTTCAGTTACACAAGGTGTTGGGAGGAGAGTTCCTTCATACAGACCATGGCTTCTATTTTCCAAAGCTGTCCTACCCTTCTTTCTTCCTTTAAGCACTTCACATTTCCGTCAGTATTAGAATATCTGTGGTTGAAACAATAAATCAGAAAAGATTATCAAGAGCAAGTGATATGACAATTTTTGATCTGAGGTTAATATGGAATTCTATTGTTCCATGAGTCACCTAGTAAAACATCTGTAAAATATTATAACTGTCATACACTATGATACATGAAAGGAAAAGCAATAAGTCTGTTTCTTTCCTAACCAAAGGTATTCACCATCAAACTTCCAATTTCGACCAAACCGAAAAAAAAAAAAAATGGGTCAGGCTTCTTGCATATCCACCATTCTTATTACACATGCTTTCCTCCCCTGTTGCTAACTTCCACATCGGAATGTCAGTTGGGCTACAGATATGGTTGGTAGGTGAAAAACTTCCAGCACTACAAACATACTAAAGAAGTAAGATTTTGAAAGCTAATTAAATTCTGTACGGCTGAAAGCTGACTGACAGCAGAAAGAGGCATACAGTGTCCAGTAATAAAACTGCATTATGACACTGACATTCTGAGACCCAAAACACTCCCTACAGGGCCGAATATTGACCCATGTATATCCAGTGTTTTGTCATCCTACATGACACTACAGGTTTAGACTTTATTTTAGTTAGGAATGTAGTAGTTGTGTTGATTTAGTAGTACAGAAAGGAATACAAGAGGGCCATCGGAGAAGGAAGGATGGAATGAAAATAAATCCGCATCTGTTTCTTTAATTTTCTCCAACTTTTAAATTGTTCTGAAAGTAAATCACTGATCCACATTTGTGTTCGAATCACTTACGAAGACAGTTTTGGTTGATTTAAAATAGCCTTCAACCCATCCTGGAATCTTGACAGCTGTATGAAGCAAACAACCTTACAGTGGAATGCCTTTTCTTCGTCCGGAAACTGCTGGATAACTGTAAAAAAGAAGAAAGGAGTACTTCTTAATTTTAATTGCTTCTCACTGCAGAGCACACTTTAACACGTAACCATTCCACATGCACGGTGCATTGAACATATGCTGCATACTTCACACTCATCTTTGAAGCTGTAACTGCACTATAATTACGTACATAATTATTCTTACTTTTATTAGCTGTCTTTAAAGCCCTTTCATATTCTCCATTCTGACCGAAACGATTTAATTCAATATACAGATTACTCAAATTACTTTCCTTAGTAGTAGCCATCTTGATTACAATGCCATCTGGTGGTCAGTTTTATCCAATCAGGGCCTTTAACATGCGAATCTGAAACTCGGAGTAGTAATCTGTGACTCGGAATCTCATTGGTTACCTAGCACCCAGGTTTCACAGGTGTGATTTAAATTGAGAGAAGTGGGGAAGAATTGAGTTTCAAGTGGTATAAGTAGCAATAACAGCGTCGGAATATTTACCAATTTTGATCTTGTCATATACAAGAGGCTTGAATATGCAGGAGTCAATTTTTGATATATTTGGAACACAAGTTAAATCACGTCAATCAACCGTCAAGCCAGTGACTAAGAGTTATATTCAGACTCTGAAAGGTAGAGTTGATATTACATTTTTTTGACTCAGTTTCAGTTGCTTGGTTCTACAGCACATCAGTGTTTTGAATATAGTCAAAAGTTGGATGGGTAGAATATGTGAAAACACAAACTAACGGTCTGTAGTTAATTTTACTCTCTTATTTATTTCAGCAACTGATTAAAACGTTTAAGCTTATGTTCATTATGAAAGTTTCATGTCATAGACAAGTGAAGTAATTATAATTCTGTAGCAATACGAGCAACATTTAGAGGCAATAGCTGTAATGAATGGTACTTATATGTATAATACTACCACCAAGACCTGCCAACTTCAACTACAGACAGTGTGTGAACTTATTCAGGGTTTTATGATGGGGGAAGAACGAAATCACATGGCTAGTCAACAGTTAATGTGAATTCACCGGTTAGCAGTTATCAGATCAAGCAGCAGTAATCTTTATCTGTTGGCACTGGCCTTACTGTTAAGATAATTCTTATGCTTTACTTAATTATATTCTGTTATTGATAATGTGGACGAGTGGACTAGTGTATGCTATTTTGGGTATGTAAAGAGTAATCCTACAAGGTAAAGTTGTTCCTGTGCTTAATTAAACATCATACCATGAAGACATGCAGGAGATGAGGTATATCTCATTGCATTCTTAACTTCAGCACTAGATGGAGGTGAGCCATCTACTTTACTCTTAATCTGCTTTAAGTTCAGGGAAAAACATTGTGGTACCCATTGGGTAAGAGGCAGGTGGAATCCAGAGCCAATCTGGGTGCTGTGGAGAAGAGAAAGTTCTGTTGCCCCTCCTAGAAATTGAATCCTCAGTCTCTGGTCATATATTTCCTAGCCTAGTGACTATTCTGACTGAGAACTCTCAGCTCTTAATGGGTCTTCTTCATATGCTGATAAGATTATCCATAATAACAAAGTTAATTTAGTTGGACTGTGAGTTTGATTGTGGCAATATGAAGTCTAATTTTGTCTATCGACTGAGTTAGTGTTTATGTTGACAAAAGGACTGTTGTTATCTTAGGATTTCATAAGGCATTAAATCTTAGACATTAATATGTAAAATAATGAAATTAAAACATATTTTCTAGGAGTGGAAAATGTTCGACTAAAATCCTCTAGCGTGAGTGATCTTCCTAGCAAGAAGGCTCTTGGTGATGTTGGAAACAAGCTGAAGCCATTTTCAAATGCACAGGAGTCAAGGAAGTTGTTGACGAGCTGTGATCAAGAAAATTCATTCATAAAGCCACCAGCTAAAACACCATTGCAGAAGAGTAATACAGTGGCACAGAATAATCAGACACCAAATTTGAAGTCAGCTGTGAGAACACCATTGTCAGATATAAAAACAGCATCTTCAGTAAAAAAACAGTCGCTTCAGAATCCACCAAAATCAGCCATCCTTAAGAACGGAGGAAAAAATACACTCTTGTCAGAAATAAATGCAGTTGATAATTTTATTAATGTTGATGTTGAGGATTTGTCTTGGATGCAGCCTGATGATGTTGATGCACATGAACCTTTAGGTTTGTATAATATAAAGAGTAAAGTACAGTCAACTCTCAATA
The DNA here is from genome assembly GCA_021186555.1 of Reticulitermes speratus. Taxonomy (NCBI): domain Eukaryota; kingdom Metazoa; phylum Arthropoda; class Insecta; order Blattodea; family Rhinotermitidae; genus Reticulitermes; species Reticulitermes speratus. The sequence goes on along the minus strand of JAJKFL010000003.1, from coordinate 27,785,260 downwards.
TATTACCCCACGATATAGCGCCTCCCTCACTTAGCGCCCTTGAATGTCCATGAACGGAAATTCCCCATTGTTTTAACATTGGGAACCATTGATATTGTGCCATCCCTGCCTGCCATCATCCACCAATGACTTTGGTGATACAAATGTGCCCATATGCATTAAATAATGTCCAGTATAGTGCCATGCTGGAAGGTATTTAACCTTTAAGAGCCGAAACGGACAAATCTGTCCATCGTTATGTGTAGGTAGAATGCCGAAACGGACATTTTTGTCCAAAAATATATATTTAAACTTTTCGCATTAAATACGATATTGGCGGGGCAATAAGCGTCATAAATATTATGTATACATACAACAGACTTGAAGGTAATTTTACAGTTGTGCCTCATACCAAGGGGGCGTATTGGGGCGCGGAGGTAATATACCATAAAATGATGTATTCAACACTATTTAGAGCGTATTCAGCTTCATGCTCCAGCATCTGTACATTCATGTGCCCCAGATACCCATCGATTAAAAAGCCGGTAGGATCGAGTTAAGATTTATACGAGTCGATAGACATATTTATGTACTTTCCGGGAACCGAACCCTGATCTCCTTTCTGGTAGTCGTATAACTTATTCACTGTTCTAGCCCGTGCTTGTACTCACAGAAAAATTTTCAATACTTTTTCACAATATATTTGTCCAAATATACGAAAAAATTAAAAGCTTCCGGCTGTATTTACTCTTACGTACTTGATGGAAGAATGAAACATAGCTCACCCGAGAAAGGCAGTATATGATGCGTCATCAGAAGGAAGTTACTTGTTACAGAAATTATTACATACCTTATTATTAGATGTTCTCATCCGAATCAATATCACAGATCAGCTGTGATTCAATATCTTCATCACGAATATGCCTTCTGCGAGCCATGATGCTGATTATGTACTCACAATAAATAATTTTCACAAGCGACAGGGTCACTGCACTGTGCGACAAACACTGAAAGAGTGTGGCCACTGGTAGGAATACCGAGAAACGTACTTTTCCTTTCGCAGGTCAGATTCCTCATGGTTGTAAAACTGTAAACCTCTTTGTAAGTACACCCTTACAGAAATAACACCAACGAAAAGCATTTCGCTGTTGTTAAAATAACCTCACAGAAATATTTTCCCTTGAAAGTGGGGACGAATTCAGGAGAAAGGAGCCAGAATTTAAGGCTAAAGAGAACGAAACATGACATATTACTAAAATTTCATTAATGGTCCGGACACGATAAAAAAAGCAAAGAAGACTAAAATTTCTGTCTCTTAGGGAAGTGGTTCATTCTTATTTTGCATCAAAATATTTTATAATAAACTATGATATACATTACCGTGTTCTCCATCCTTTACTTGAGTAATTACGATTTATTTCACAGATCCAGCGTTAATATTCTTCAAGATATTCAAAATTTTCCTAACCATTGCAACAAACGTTTAAATCCCCAGAGAAAATTCCGGTCCGCTGACAGTACAGGGCATTTAAATCGCCGGCTCTTAAAGGTTAAGGCAGATAGTGTTGGTTGGGATTTCTACCTCATGAGACAGCATGGCTCAGTGGCTACTACCTGTGAAAAAACATTTATTATTTATGCACTACAGCAATCTCTTTTCAGCTGTTCTAGTGGCCAGTGTATTTGGGATTAGTGTTTGTCATTTACTCCATATGCCTGCAAACAGGTACTGAAGTCATAACCTCAGCTTCCTTTTGCCCTGCTTCCTCACCCCTTCAGGTTTCAAGTTATCAGTCCTAGACTGTACAGACGATGGTTTGGAGAATTTGAAAATAACCGCGTACACCAAGGTGATAACATGGCTGTTAAGTCACCGTTAGATGAACATAACATATCATTACAGTACAGTTTTTAATTATCCTAACTCTTTATTTTTCTAGTGAAGTATGGAGCAAAGGGCAACATTAAGTGTTAGTGAAAAGAAAGAGTTCTGCATTTATGGAGACCAATTTCTTGTAGTTTCTCAGCAGAATGTAGCCAATAATTTTTCCTTATTATGGGACAAACTCATCAGTTGACGCTGTACTAGTGATATACTTAGGGAAAAGAATAACTGGGAAGAACTAGGAAATGCTGACATAAAAAAGGGTGAAAGGTGCAAAACATGAAAAACCAGAGGAAGCATTATCAATATTGGTAGTGCAGTTAAATGCTAAAAATGGTACAGCAACAGATGAGATTATTAAGGAAAGGGAAAGATGATTTGCAAGTACTGTACACTACTACTCTATCATAAAAGTTCTTATTATGTAATTAACATCTTTTTATGATTTTAAGTACATGTTGCGAGTTTAAAATGTAACAGTATTTCAATTTACTGCCACCTTCGATATAATACCGCAAATTGCACTGAACAAACAGTGGTTCTGTATCGAGTGTTGACTATAAATAATGCAGCCAGTGCTATATACCTTTTCCTATTTCTTCCATCCCACTGTTCAAAACTTTTAAAACTCTTCTTAGTATCTACTTCTGGGTTTTTCCACATTGTATGCCATTCAGTTGTGGCCTTGATTAAATTTCACTTACTATGGCATCTTTGTAGTGAGATTAAATAGTCAAAAAGCTTTTCTTGGTATTTCATTAGTGTGGTAACCAGCTATGTATACCTCCTTTCTTTACATATCTATATATATACTGATGTGGCATTTTTTAACTCGCATATTTGGCCTGAAAGGCACTTAGAGAAGTTGATCTTTTCAGCTTATTCTGGAACTTCTTGTGTTCTTTACTCTGGATTTATACTGTAAATTCTATTTGGTAACCACATATCTTCCCAATTGTCTAAGTGATCTTTCCACTTGTCTTTGTAATAATTTTAATCTTCTTTATATATACCGCTCTTTTGAACCTATATGGATAGTGAGCTACAGAGTATAGAAAGTGCATGTTTGCTGTTTCTGCTTGGGGGCACGCGGTGGTGCAGTTGGTTGAGGCATTGCACTACAAGCTGGAAGGTCGCAAGTTTGATTCCCGATGGTGTCACTGGAATTTTTCATTGACATAATCGTTTCGGTCGCACTATGGCCCTGGGGTCGACTCAGCCTCTAACAGAAATGAGTACCAGGAATATTTCCTGGGGGGTAAAGGCGGCTAGTGCGTAGGGCTGACAACCTCACCACCTTCATTTACCGATTGTCTAGAAATCTGGGAGCCTTAACCTCCCGGAACCCTAAGGGCCTGTTCAGGCCAGTAATGGGATTGCTTTACCTTGCAGCTTCTGCTTCTATTTTTCAGAACAAGATCCACAGCACAGGGATAGGCATGGTTTATAATAAACTTTTGTCTGTCTCTTTGTGTCATAATTTCTGCATTTGTTCTTTGTAATTTTTTTAAATTTTGTATGTTACTCTACCAATAAAAACAACAGTGAAGTTAAAATATGTTTTTACGTATACTGTATTTCCCTGAGGCCTAGATATGATTGATTGTAAGATACACACTTCATTTGGTAATAGTTTTAAAAAGAAGGTTTTAACAATAGTAAGATGTACCCTTGATTTAGAAATAGGTATTCAGAAAAAAATAAATTGTATATTGTGATGGGAATTGTCAGTATTCAAACACAAAACACCTTAGTATTAACAATCAAAAATCAACACAAAACTGAAGATTGAAATTAAACAGTTTATCTGTTCCTGTCTTCTCCTGTTTTACACTCCGATTATACATATTTTTCTAAGTTGCTTTTTTAAATCAGAGTAGTCCCATGCTCTGCTGCATATATATTGTATTTTCATTTTAATACTGCATCATTATACAAAGGGTACCGGGTCTCTTGCCTGGGGGTAAGGCAGCCAGGGGGTGGTGTCGACAATCCACCACCATCTAGCGCTGAGGTTAAAGAAAGAGTAGAGCAATACCTCTGCTCCCACTCTGGGTCTGTTCTAGGGTGAAATTTACTGCATCGTAATGGAACCATTTTTAAGATGTAATTGGTGATTCTTAAAATGCTGTCATATGTAAGGTGCAATCTTAATTAAGAAATTGTAAAATGTGAAAAAAAATGCATCTTAGAATCAAGGTACATTTTATTATATTAATAAAGAAATCACATTTTCTGTACCATAAACCTTTCTGTTATGTTTGTGTATGATGTTTTTAGATGACTATGAGGACATTATACCCAATAGACTTCGTCCAAGTGATGAAGACATTCACAGAATGGTTCATTTCTGGGAAATGCATACACAACCATTTGAATGTGAATTTGGACCAGTGCATCCACTTGTTGAAGAATTAGGTAATGTTTCATTTACATATTTATAATTGTGTTTGGCCTTTTAGTATGTAAAATACATTACTAGAATTTTGTTGCAGTGACCTCTGGTGATATAAAATGTAATTCGTAAGATACAAAGTGTATCTGTCATTTTTGAGCTCATCATCACAGCTGTCACAGGATGTGGTGGATGCAGGCTTTCTATGCAATAGAACAATAAAAGAAACACACTATAGTATATAAACCTTCCATGTTGACTAAATGTAACAGAATATTCACAGATGATGAGCCATATTGATATGTAGTAAAGAGCAGACCTTCAATTACTCTCTGTGACTGTCATTGGAAACTGATCCCTTTATTCTCATGAGTTTAACATTTATGTCTTCATTTACTTTTTATAATTCTGTAATTTGGCTGTTGAGCTGTTGCATCAGCTTGTAAGTAAATACCAGGTTTCCCAGAGTATTAGATAGGCCTGTCTGTAAGATTCACCAAGACTTTAAAAAGCAAATGTAATGTAAAAATTATTCTCTTCACATTTGAAGCTCAAATTCTCAACAAAGTGTCAGTGCAGTATGAAGTTTTACTGGTCATAGAATCCCACAAAATCTTCATCCCTACTATCCCACTCACTTTACTGTTATGTTCCGAAATTTTGCTTTTTTCTAGCAGTATGTCATCTTCAGCACCATCAAGGGCTTTACTGATGACACATTCTTGAAAGACTTCACAGTTTGTGTGTTTCACAGTCCATGCATCTTCAAAAATCTGTAACAGTAAGATGTTTTTCCAGCAAAATCGGTGATACTGTATGTGAACGCCCATCGTCTCACTTAAAAAATTATCTTCTCTTGCCATAATATATGAAATCCTCGTCTGTTTGCTGTACATTCCATTGGGCTGAACAAATTTATTTTCAATAAACTCATCGTTGCCTGCTATGTGGAAACACCTGCTACTGAACTGCTAGTGTAAGGAGCAGTTAAGCTTTCTTCTCTTCCTGCAAGGATGAGTCATTTGATAACCACCAACAAACACAGGATTCTCAAGTTTCAGTGAATGTCATATTGATGCACCTTTGGGCCGTAAGATGTAGGTGCATTTTATGGGTTAGGAAATACTGTAAATAATGTAGTGTGATTGTTACCATTATTTAGTACTGGTCAAATTTACAAATTTATTTTTGTGTTATATGCATATTGTGTTTCTGATGTGCTTATCAGTTTCCTTTGTTTGCAGATAATGGGTTTGTGCCAACATTCATTCCTGATATTGACCTTGGTGAGGACCTGAATCCTGTGCCAGTTCCTCCAGTGGATTGATGTACCCAGGAAAGCAGAATTTTCATTACTGAACTTGACTGATTTTGTGTTCCAAATATTAACTGGATTAAATGATCTGACTGTTCAAAGTGAATGTTGGAATTAGTATTAGTGCATTTATCTGTTTGCGTTTTAAATACTGGTCGGTAGTTAAACATATCTTAATATCTGAATTAGTATTGTGTACAGTTACCTGCTGTGTTGAAAATATGGAACAGTGGTGAATACTGTGATTTGGTTACTGGTGTGCCGCAAGACCACTAAAGGTCGAGGAATGTAATAGTAAAAATGGTTATCCTTTCAAAATGAGCTTCAGTGTTTTGCTTGGAATCATCTGTGTGCATTTTGTAGCTTAAATACTACTGTATTTAGTAGATTTGTATGCATCTGAACAGGAAAGCAAGCAGGTTCACCAAAAACTGCTGTGTCACTCAAGCATTGCCAGTGAGTTCACTATTGGTTTTGAAATATATAATTCTGATGTATAACTTAGTACCTTCCTGGGAGGGGAGTAATAAAACTATAGTTCTGAATTTAATAGTAGGATTTTTATGAACTTGGCCAGTTTCAAATAAAATATGTAATTTATAAGATATAAAATTCTGTGTTATTAAAACTTTTTGAGCTTTATCTACATCAGTATGTTGGAATATCATTTTCCATACTCTTGCAGATTGTAAGTGTGATATTTGGATGTTGGCTGTATTAATCTCCCTTAGAAGCATATTGTTTTTGACTATTTATGTACAACTTTTTTGGATATTTAATCACTGTTAATGGGCAAATGATGGTTACAGTTTATGTATCCCTTTTATTATACCTGTTGTATTGGGAGAAAAAAATAGAAGGGCTAAAATAAGGAATGAAATTTTTAGAGAAGTTCAAATTAAAAATTTGTGAACAGAGAACAAGGATATGGAGGAGGCCATAAGAATTAAAATTTGGCAGAGACACACAGGATGATCAAGAAAAATATTTTCAACCAGGTTCTGGAAGACAGAAAAATTGGAGTCTTTATCCACTGACCCGTATAATGGTGAAGCAGTGCTAGAAGAAGAATACTGTGTTGCATTATCACGTAATCATAATTAGTCTTGGATATGTGGTTAGCGATTGGTTTCTGTTTTGATATCGAACTTAATAAATGTCCACTCAGAATGATAGCTACTGTACATTGCATCTTAAAATATTTGCCCTCAGCACAGCAGCTGTTGTGGTAACTTTATCGCATATAAAGCCTACCTCCACCAGGAACTTAGAATATGTATTTCCCATTCAATGTACTAACTTATTTTGTTTCATAGAAAAGTCTCAAAATACCGACCTCCAGCCTCTGTACAGGCCTTTCACCTTGAAAATATTTCAACACAAGAGTGCTGTTGTCTTGAAATAGTGGTAATTTCTCTTTGAATATTGTCTTCCAGTTCTTGCAAAGAATGAGGAGTCTCCTACATTTTCTCTTTGTCTTTTAATTCCTTGAATCATTGTGTCAGGATTAATTTAACCTAACAGAATAACAATAACAATCAATAGTAGAAAAGGAGTAGGTAAAAGCAAGTGTGAGTTCCAGCATCCGTGATAAGTGGGTCTCTGTCACCATAGTATGGCGTGTCCTCAGGTTGCAGATGGAGGAACGGCCTCCGGATATGGAGGGTAGCTGCGAATACATTGAATAAGCAGTCACGGACAGCCAACAAGTGGTGGTCCTCCAGCTTCGGGTTGGGTGACGTGCTAACAACTCCACTGTAAAAAATTACCATGTTACGTAACATTTCACAAGGCCTCGGCTGATTCTTTGGTACAAACTAAGCAACGGAAAAGGGATATGAGATTTGGCACTTGGAACGTGAGGAGCCTGTACAGGTCAGGGTCACTTATGACAGTGGCCAGGGAATTAGCGAGGTATGAATTTGATTTAGTGGGTGTACAGGAGGTTAGGTGGGACAAAGGAGACGCTGTAAGAGCAGGGGATTATACTTTTTTGTATGGAAAAGGAAATGAAAGTCATCAATTGGGAACACATTTTTTTGTACATCAGAGAATGATATCAGCAATTAAGAGAGTAGAGTTTGTTAGTGATAGGATGTCATATATGGTGCTGAGAGGTCGCTGGTGTAATATCATTGTTCTGAATGTGCATACACCAACTGAGGAGAAAAGTGATGACTCAAAGGACAGTTTCTATGAGAAATTAGAACAGGTTTTTGATCATTTTCCTAAGTACCATATGAAAATTCTGTTAGGAGATTTTAATGCAAAAATTGGGGAGGGAGGATACTTTGAAACCAATGATCGGGAATGAGAGTTTACTTTAGGACAGTAATGATAATGGTGTTAGAGTTGTAAACTTTGCCACATCAAAGGATCTAATTGTTAAGAGTACGATGTTCCCACACCAAAACATTCGTAAATGCGCCTGGACCTCTCCTGATGGGAAGACTCATAATCAGATCGATCACGTATTGATAGATAGGAGATGGCATTGAAGCATACTTGATGTGCGATCTTTCAGGAGAGCTGACTGTGATACTGATCACTATCTGGTGGTTGCAAAAGTTAGGAAAAGGCTGGCGGTAATTAAACAAGTAGCACAGAACTGTGATACGGAGAGATTATTCTCAAGACGCTAAGTGATCTAGAGGTTAGGAAATAGTATCAGATAAAGATCTCAAACAGGTTTGCAATTTTGTAGGACTTAAATGTTAGTGAGGACATAAATAGGGCTTGGGAAAACATTAAAGAGAGTATCAAAATCTCAGCTAAAGGGAGTCTAGGGCTGTATCAAAGGAAGCAGCATAAACCATGGTTTTACGAAGAATGTTCAAAATTTGTAGATGAAAGGAAACAGGCTAAAATGCAGTGGTTACAGAATTAAAAAAAAGTAATGTAGATAATTTGAACAATGTAAGACGTGAAGCTAGTAGACATTTCAGGAACAAAAAGAAGGAATATCTCAAACCTAAAATGAATGAATATGAAGAAGACAGTAAAAACAAGAATATCAGTGACTTGTATAGGGGCATCACGGAATTTAAGAATGGTAACCAGCCTAGAACTAATGTAGTAAAGGATAAGAAGGGTGATCTGGTTGCAGACTCCCACAGTATCTTGGCTAGGTGGAGGAGTAATTTCTTTCAGCTATTGAATGTACATGGGGTTAATGATGTTAGGCAGACTGAAATACATACAGCAGAGCCACTAGTGCCTGAGCCCAATGCCTCTGAGGTTGAGATGGCTACTGAAAAGCTAAAAAGGCACAAATCACTAGGTAGTCATCAAATTCCAGCAGAATTGATTAAAGCAGGAGGTAGGCCAATTCGTTCTGAGATCCATAAACTTATTAATTCTGTTTGGAATAAAGAGGAATTGCCTGAACAGTGGAAGGAGTCAGTCGTACGTATTTGTAAGAAGGGGCATACAACAGATTGCAGTAATTATCGAGGCATATCACTTTTGTCAACCACATACAAAATTCTATCCAACATCCTTCTGTCAAGGTTAACTCCATATGCAGAGGAAATTATTGGGGAGCACCAGTGTGGATTTAGACGTAACAGGTCGACTACTGATCATATATTCTGCACTCATCATATACTTGAGAAAAAATGGGAATACAATGAGGCAGTGCATCAGCTATTTATAGACTTCAAGAAATCCTATGATTCAGTTAGGAGGGAGGTCTTATATAATATTCTCATTGAGTTTGGTATCCACATGAAACTAATAAGGCTAATAAAAATGTGTCTAAATGAAACTTATAGCAGAGTCCACGTAGGCAAACATTTGTCTGACACATTTCCTGTTAAGAATGGCTTGAAAGGAGGAGATGCTTTATCACTATTGCTTTTCAACTTTGCTTTGATATGTGCCATTACGAGGATTCAGGCAAACAAGGAGGGTTTGAAATTAAATGGTACACATCAGCTTCTAGCTTATGCTCATGATGTTAATATATTGGGTGGAAGCATACATGCTATAAAAAAAACACACCGCGTGTAAGGAGATTGGTCTCGAAGTAAATGCTGAGAAAACTAAATACATGGTCATGTCTTGTAATCAGAATGCAGGACAAAATCACAACATAAAGATAGATAATAAATCCTTTGAAAGGGTGGAACAGTTCAAATATTAGGGAAGAACCCTAACGAATCGAAATTCCATTCATGAAGAAATTAAGAGCAGATTGAAGTCGGGGAATGCTGCTTATCATTCGGTGCAGGATCTTCTGTCTTCCAGTTTGCTATCCAAAAATATAAAGATTAAGATATACAGAACTATAGTTTTGCCTGTTGTTTTGTATGGGTGTAAAACTTGGTCTCGCACACTGAGGGAGGAGTATAGTCTGAGGGTGTTCGAGAATAGGTTGTTGAGGATATGTGGGCCTAAGAGGGACGAGGTAACGGGAGTGGAGAAGACTACATAACAAGGAACTGATCTGTATTCATCACCAAATATTATTTGGGTGATCAAATCAAGAAGAATGAGGTGGGTGGGGAATGTAGCACGTATGGGGGAGGGGAGAGTTGCATACAGGATTTTGGTGAGGAGACCTGAGGGAAGGAGACCACTTGGAAGACCCAGGCATAGATGGGAGGATAATATGAAATGGATCTTCAAGAAGTGGGATGGGGGGCATGGACTGGATTGATTTAAATTAGAGATGTTACCTATTCCATGTCAATATATATTTTCATTAATGAACTTTATTTTAAATAATCAAGAACATTTTCAAACAAATTCATCTATACACAGTATAGACACCAGGAATAAGCACCACCTGCAGAGACCAAATGCCAACCTATCCTGTTTTCAAAAAAGTACATGCCGGTATCAGAATTTTCAACAGACTCCCTGTGAGTCTCATAAGTCTTAAGAAAGAAAAGACAGAATTTAAAGTAGCATTAAGAAAATACTTAAATACACACTGCTTTTACTCAGTAGATGAATTTTTTATGTATAAAGATGGTTCATAGTGAGGTATGTAACACATTTATAGTGTTTTAGTTTATAGTGTTCAAATGTAAAATTCTATAGTCTGTATAGCTGTATATTTGTATATTATGACTTATTCCACATCCAATTGTCACTTCGACAGACTTATGGATCCATGGAACGTATGTATGTATGATATGTCTCAGGATAGGGACAGGTGGCTGGCTCTTGTCAATACGGTAATGAACCTTCGGGTTCCATAAAATGCAGGGAATTTCTTGACTAGCTGAGGACCTGTTAACTTCTCAAGAAGGACTCTGCTCCATGTAGTTGGTTAGTTAGTTAGTGAGTCCCAGCATTTTGAGTGATTGAGAAAATATGTAGTCAACATGGTGATGAAAATAAAGTTTAGAATCCGAAAGTACTCCTAGATCTCTGACAGATCCAGCACGATTTGTACATTTGTCACACAGTTTGTCCTTATAGTTAACTGCATTAGTTTTCCTCGTAAAGGTAATGGCTTTAGTTTTGTCAATGATATGTTTCATATGGTTAGCAGCACACCAACCATGAATGGAATAAGTGTCAGATTGTAGATGTGTACAGTTAGCAACAGAGCTTATGGTACGAAAAATTTTGATATTGTCAGCAAATAAAAAATATCGTAAGTGCTTATTGGAACTGCAGAGGTCATTAGTAAATACATTAAATAACAGGAGCCCATATCCTAATGGAACGACGTCAAAGGCGCTGCTTAAATCAAAATAAATGGCATCAACTTGGCATTGTGAACAAACTAATGGTGGTATGTAGTCTAAATACAATATTGAATTGGTAATAGTAGATGAGCCGATCCCAGTGGCCGTGTGGTCTAAGGCGTGGGTCTGCGGCCGCTCGCTTACTGGGATTGTGGGTTCGAATTCCGCCGGGGGCATCGATGTCTTTCTCATGTGAGTGTTGTGTGTTGTCAGGTAGAGATCTCTGCGTCGGGCTGATCACTCGTCCAGAGGAGTCCTACCGAGTGTGGTGTGTCTAACAGTGTGATCGTGAAGCCTCGAAAAATGAGGCGGCCTAGGCCCCTAAGGGGCTGTCGAGCCATTGAGAAAAAGAAAAGAATAAGAAAAAGTAGATGATGATGATGATTTGTTGTACAAAGGTATGTTCTGCAGCATTCATGGACATTACAAGATGGTTTTTAAACTGACATGAAAAACAATAGTTGTGCAATATTTCTCAGTAGCATCTGAATATGTAATATAATTAAGGTGATCAAATCAAGGAGGATGAGATGGGTGGGGCATGTGGCATGCATGGGAGAGAGGAGAAATGCAGGCAGGGTTTTTGTCTCAGTACCTGAAGGAAAACAGAGTGCTTGGAAGACATAAATGTAAGTGGATCCATCTGACTCAGTTTAGGGCAAGTGGCTAGCTGTTCTGAACACGGTAATGAAACTTCGGATTCCATCAAATGCGAGGCATTTTCTTGACCAGCTGTGGAATTGTGGCTTCCCAAGGACTGCTCCATGGAGTGAGCATGAAAGGGCGCTGTAAAACTAAGCTTATTGTCATCTGGGCTGTGACACTTTGTAGTCTTGTGGGAAATTTTCAATGTTTTGGAGGAACCTACGACGTCCAGCTTTAGGATAGAAAACTAAACATTAAAGCTCTTCCGAAACGTCAGTAAATTCTACCAGACTACACGGCATCACATCACTGAAAACAACAGTCCCCATAGTAACTGCCGTGAGAACCTAATTCCTATATAAACCTCAAGAAATTGCCATATAAATTGTGTACGGCAGTAGATTGCCTAAACATCAGAATCGCGGGTGCGTAGCATTAGGTCGGACATTTTAAGTTGCATAAGTAGGGTCCTGACAAGGCCCTGAAGTATTCACAGTTGTAGAATTACAAAAGTGGTCTCGATTCCAGGCCACGTAGACGTACGTAAATATGTCCAATTTTCTCCGAAATGTTTTTTTAAATTTGTGTTAGAAGTACCGACACTTCGGAATTGTATGCACACTTCATTTTATGCGTGGGTTTATATTGAAATTCCTCATTTCATTTAAACTTGTTCAGTGACTCATTCATATCGAAGCAGTAAAAGTGGTTATGACATTAGTGACATCTTCTGGTGCGTTAGTAATTTTGTTTCTCCCTCATCCCCCACAGAACGTTGCTGCAGTTTGTGTCAGTGTGTTGATCGCAGAAGTAGTGTGCCTCCTGTATTTCTCTGTGCATCGCGTTGTGGTCAAGTGGTCCTGCATCGTTAAGTCCTTTGGTACGTACGTTTGACTTTATGTTAATTCAGTAAAAGTGACACAAAAGTCAACTTAATCATCTTTTGCTCCAGAACACAAGGTGCTTTCTTTGCACTCAGGCTCTGTGAAAATGAACAGTACTAAGGAATGAAATTGCACAGTCGTGTATTAAATGTAACTGTTGCACTTTCCACTTTGATTTGCTTTTGTCATCGGAAAAAAGCCCATATACTCATGCGATTAGTATAAAGCAACTTTAGTTGTAAATTGGCGTCCTCTACAGGAAAGTTCAATAATGCAGGAATTCTGGACAGAATATATTTACATATGTATATTTTCCTCCATAGGCGTTACTTGGTTAATAACACTGGGGGAGGGGGCGGGGGAGAATTCGACCATGGGTATTAGGAACTTTAATTTACGAAGGAGTCAAGTTAGAAAGACGGGGAAGATTCGTTTTTCGTTGTTCGCAATATAAACATTCCAATACGGACAGTGTAATGCCTTGATTAACATGCGATTATATTTCTTTCTTCTAAAACTCCCTAAGGATGGCACCCCGGTGCCGAAACATGTAGGAATTTAATACGTGTTATGAATCGTATTTTATTAAGTTCATTTTTAGTTGATGTGTTAAATGTTCCCATACTGTTATGCTACTATGCAGTCGGTAACGATCAAACCCACTGAGCATAACACAAGTAATGCTGCTAATAAGAACTCATTACTGCCGTTATGCTTACAGGGTTTGCACCTTATTGAAAATAAGAATCATAACTTTTCCTCAACGATTATGCCATTTAGTACATTTACACAATAGTAACTATACGTAGAGGGCTGTAGTAGCTGAAGTAGCGTAGTTACGTACGTTCGAAGTTACTCATTGAGAGAAGTCCGCTGGTACCAAGAATTGTGCTTTGCGGCTGTCAACACAGAGCGAGTCTGTGTTTATGATTTGGGGGCATGTCAGTTACTTACTTTTCTTTATGGCCTGTTATTCGAAACACGTGATTAGTTAAGTAATGTTCGGTTTTTATAATTTGTAGATAAGGAAATGATTGGTTTCTGTCATGTAGGGTACAGCAATATTAAGGGGGTTTGTTTTCTTTAAATCTGTGTTGTTTTGTGTTTACTAACAGTCTTTGTGGCGGTTGTTCACTCTACGTTATTTTAAATTTATTTTCTTATGTTCTTTTTTGTTTTCCTTAGACACACTTGTGCTATAAATTTATTTGTGTTTATATATTTTTTTCCTATGGCCCGACAGCCCCTAGGGGGCCTAGGCCTCCTCATTTTTCGAGGTTTCATGATCACACTTTTTAGACACACCACAGTCGGTAGGACTCCTCTGGACGAGTGACCAGCCCGTCGCAGAGACCTCTACCTGAAAACACACAACACTCACAAGAGACAGAGATCCATGCCCCGGCGGGATTCGAACCCACAATCCCAGCAAGCGAGCGGCTATAGACCCACGCCTTAGACCGCGCGGCCACTGGGATCGGCTGTGTTTATATTACTTGGGTTTAAAATGTATCAAGTATATCAAATTTTGTCACAGCGGTAAGGAATCATCTTGTGTTATAGAGATTAGTTATGGCACCGTGTTTTCTAGTAGGTAGGTACCAACCATTAGAAGAAAAACACTGTTTCTATTTTCAGGATAAAATGCTTAGTTTGTCAACAGTATTTCTGTCATCTAACAAATAGCGGGATTCGCCTGATACGAGTAGCACCTTTAAATTAATCGGAAATCCTCTTGCGCATTTACGTAGTATAAATTGGTCTTACGTACGCCTACTTACCTAATATCAACTTATATACACATACCTTTAATGAAAAAATACAACGTATCGATATCTATCGACAAATTCTCCTACCCTTTAAAAGACGTCACAATATTGGAACCGGAATATTGAAAATGTGGAAGTTAAGAATCTCGGTAGCAGATAGGTTGCCAAAATATTCGGTTCGTATGATTATACTTCATGTGCCTTCGGAATTTCAAAATCCTTATAGCGGAAGTGTGCTGTATGCTGTGATTGGAACGCGACAGCCTACTTTTGATAGCTGCAATTAGTTTTAGTGAAATAGAGGAGCGTATTTATTGACATGCATCACCGAAATGAACACTGGATTCGTGACACTGTCAGCAGCAGATGTTGTAATGCGGAGAGCGTTTTGTCGAAGAAGCTGTAGCAGATAATCAGGCATGGCTTTAAATAACCACAGTTTTTATCCCATTAATTTGGTCTACATTAATTTACAAATTTTTAAATGTCACTAATTTTTATTAGTTTAACTACTAATGACCCATAACGAAGGTTTATCCTGGCCAGTTCGGGGGGGGGGGGGGGGGGAGAAAAAAGGGGTTATATGTGAAGCTGAATATTCCACACACACACACACATATGGGGCAATGAAAGTAGGAATACGTAATCATTTGAAAAGAAGTTGAAATTCCATCTAAATAATGGAGAAAAATTCTGTTTCTGCCTCAGACAATACAGTTTCCATTTTAAGGCAGGTCAGTTAGTGTTATTGAGACAAATAATAACATTTATTGTGAGAATAAAGTAACAGTCACAAAATAAAACACGCACTACACGCCGGAAGGTCGCGGGTTCGATTCCCGATGGTGTCATTGGAATGTTTCATTGACATAATCCTTCTGGCCGCACTATGGCCCTGGGGTCGAATCAGCCTCTAACAGAAATGAGTAGCAGGAATATTTTCTGGGGGGGAAGGGGTAAAGGCGACCGGTGCGTAGGGCTGACAACCTTACCACCTTCATGTGCCGATTGTCTAGAAATCTGGGAGCCTCAACCTCCTGGAACACTAAGGGCCTGTCCAGGCCTGTAATGGGATTGCTTTACCATGACGTTTCACTTTTACCTTCATTTTCATGTTGCTGCAGTGAGAACGACGGGCCGCCGAAGCCTCGGAACGTAAACAAGCGACACTGTCTGCTTCCTCCCCCAAAGAAAAGTGTTACTCACTCTTCCAGTGTTTTTTCCTCTCTTCTACTTAGTTCAGGTCTAAAATTTGTATACATAGACAGTAAAGAAATTGTAAGTTCTTTCCTTGAAAGTTAGGTGAACAATGTTTAGCGCGGGAATCTCTTGTTGTCATGAAGGTTATTTATGTCACGTAGGCCTGTAATTTCGTTGGAGATGTAACACAATCTTCAGGCTAAATACACCATAGCGAAATTACATCTAAATTCGTACACACACACAAGAAAGAGCAAAATGTAACATTTCTTTACCGTTTGCAGAAGATTACAGTGAAGTTAAAATTGAAATAAATGTCTTCTATTGTTTTGCGTTTAGTGTTGTGTAGGCATTCCTAATATTTCAGAAAGTCTTTTTTTTACGTAAGGCAATGCCTTTAATAAATCTTGACCTCTTTCCTTTTCCTTTTTCTCTATCATCACTGCATTTAATTTACATTTTAGATTTATTCAGCAAATAAATGTATAAATTCTTATCTGCATCTTGATACTGCCCCCGTAAGGGATCGTCTCAGCTATAGTCTGCATTTTAAGTATGTTGTCAGAATGTTGGAACTATTGGTGCAGTTCTCACTACAACATATTTATGCTCCTTACATCATACAAAAGGCGCGATCAGCACTCCTACTTCTTATTCCGGGGGTTCCCGGGTTCAAATCTCAGCTCAGAGTTTGGTTATATTAAGGCCTTCATGAGTTTCCTCACTCTCTGTAGGAAAATTCTGAGATATTTTCTTAATTTAGAAGAAGAAAACTTCCATGTATATCCTTCCCGATACCTTTTCCTCTCGTTCAACACTAAATAATCTGACCTGCTCACATGCTCGTTAAAAAACCCAATAAATTATGTTTATTTCTTATCCATAAAGAGCAAAACTGAACTAAAAAGATTATTGAAGGTTCTGAGGTTAATATGTTCAGGTAAGAGGGCAGAAGTAACAGGAGGATAAAAACATTACACAGTGAGACGGATTTTAACTTGTGCTACTCTAGAATACTATTAACATCATCAAATCAAAGAGGATGAAAAGGACGTGGCTTGAGACACACAAGAGTTAGAAAAAATTACGATCCGAAGAGCCATAAGAGCACTGAAGAGACTTAGATGTTCGTGGGAGAACAACATTTACGTGAATCGCAAAGAGGAAGTGTGTGAGTGGGCTGGATACTTGGCTCAGTATTGGGCTCATTTGTGGGCTTCGGCTTCCATACATGACAAGTAAATTTTAATCAACCGTGCGACTGTCAGTTTCTCAGGGAGGACTCTGCTCCATGTAGTTCATGAGGTAACAGTAGTACGTTTAATGTTCTATAAAGTCAGTCGTGTTAAGGCCCTTTTCTCTGGAGACGTTACGTGCTCCCCTCAAATGATGGGGTGATCTCTGTGAACTGCGCACTTGAGAGACTGCCGCCTCTCGCCCATCTTGTTACGTACATACAGTAAGTTTTACTGCTTTCGTGACTGCTGAAAATTCGCTTTGGCAGGTGCAGCTTTATTATGTCTCAAGTGGCTGATCCAAGGCACAACTTAGCGCAAAGGGCCTCATCTACGGAGATTTGCCCCCCAGTTACGACTTATACACCCTAGCAGAGTTAGCAATATCACGTAGCACTGAGATCAACAGCGCAGTTCTTAACAAATTATAAATTTGGTTTAGCAATTTTATTTTCTGTTTTTTTAAACATACATTTTTCTACCCTGTACAAACCATCACTAATATTAAAACCAAATAAGAGCAATTGTGCATGCATAAGCCTTACAAAATTTGTATTTATTCACGTAGTCCTTCCTGTTCGTTACGGTAGACCTGAACCGTCTTGAGACCCATAATTATGTAAATATAAAATGTGTAACTTCTCCACAGTCACGATAGAATCTCAAACCCATATACACCGTCATATACACTCTAAAATATGCCCTTTCACTATGCCAAATCATAGCACGATTGGTGGAACATCCATCTTACTTGGCTAGGGTCCTGTCGTATTCCTAACTGTTCAATAGAGTCTATAAGTAAATTAAGCGTGGTGCTGCACCGTATAAACAAGGGCAGTGTCACAGGCAAAATTGTAACAATACTATCTGTAATTATACTACTCCATTTACTAATTTAGACTCCTGGTGCTACATGTGCTATATGAAGAACAAACGTCCTTAAAGCACTGTACCCTATTGAATGGTGTACAGACTGTATATTTACATACTGAAGGCTTTGATGGTTATTCTGCTGTTTACAACTTTCCTTCTGGGATTGTAATTTTTACATATTTACATATCTTACAGGATAAAAGTATCTTATAGGTTATGTGCTTTTCAGAATTTTAATTGTAATTTTAGTTCGTACAGGGTGAGGCGGAAAAATCTGATGGTTTTCAATTCCCGTTATCTTGGCAACCGTGTGGTTTGAGTTAGTGGGGCCAAGGTCAGTTGCTAGCTTGTTTCATACCGTTTCAGTGACAACGGTGCACTGGACTGCACATCATCGTGTGTTCGTTGAAACTTATTTCAAGACTGGAGAGTAGTTGTTACAATACGGAAAACAGAATTATTCCTAATGGGCACCTGAAAATCCAGAAGATCTCCATCAGCATCCTCTTCACAGCGAGAAATTGACTGTTTGGTGTGGGGTCGCATCTTCTGTTGTCATTGGCCCTTACTCCTTTGGAACCAACGAAGGTGCACAGTTACTGTGATATTCAAGCGCTATATGGAAATGTGACGTAACTTCTGTGAACCAGAGTTACGTCACCGTGGAATTGATCTGTCTTCAGTACCGTTTCAACACGAGGGGCAACTGCCCGTACAGCACGAGCATCATTAAACTTTCTGCCAGAAATGCTCCTCCACATGTCATTTCCCATGGCGGTGATGTTCCACGGCCTGAACATTCACCTTTGTATCCGCATGTTCTTACCTTCTGTGGAGGTACATCAAAAGTGAATTGTTCATCTCCAAGCATAGAACCGTCGAGGAACTAAGCACAGAATACGGGAAGGAACTGCGGGGATTCTGGACGATGTGACGGGTTGGTTGATTAACGATATTTGAGGAAGACTGGAGCAGTGTGTGAGAATGGTGGGAGACATCCAAATGGCGCACTTTTTAAATAAAATGACATGTAATGTGTTTCAATAATAACAAATGTTGCATAATGAGACGAAACATAATTGTATTATTTAATTTTAAAAACCGCCCACCCTTTGTATAAGCGTGACTATTGTGTGATTAGCTAATAGAAACATTCTGTGTCATACAGAATTTTTGTGAAGATTAAAATTCACTTAACAACCAACAACTGCACTATTAAATTAAAATATCACTTAAAGTTACCCTACATATGTTTCGGTCACTATTTGACCATCATCACGGTATCTGTATCTTTATGTTTTCACTTCACTGTGCGCTATCCACTTTCTTATTGATTAATTTATTAATGTATTTCACTGGGAGTTGTTTTGTTCACTGCACTTATATACGTATTTGTCTGTTGAGATCGTCTGCGTCGAGTTATTATCACTACCAAAACATCAAAGCATACAACAGTGATAATAACTCGACGCAGACGATCTCAACAGACAAATACGTATATAAGTGCAGTGAACAAAACAACTCCCAGTGAAATACATTAATAAATTAATCAATAAGAAAGTGGATAGCGCACAGTGAAGTGAAAACATAAAGATACAGATAACGTGATGATGGTCAAATAGTGACCGAAACATATGTAGGGTAACTTTAAGTGATATTTTAATTTAATAGTGCAGTTGTTGGTTGTTAAGTGAATTTTAATACCATAATGCACGGTGAAAAAAAGTAAAAATTTTTGTGAAGATGTTCGAGACAAACCGCAACATGTCGGAAGGCTTATGTGAATAAGTAAACATTCTCGTGGATATTTGTATATGTACAACTAACGGTGATTTATTTTAATATTATGACCTCTGTTTTCGAGATTTGTGGTCAAGCGTTAAGCACTCGCACTTTGTATTCTGGAGGTCCCGGCTTCAAATGTTGGCCCAGAGATCGGATGTCTTGAGAAGCATTTTGTGTTTTCTGTCAGTTCCTTCAGCCAAATGCCGGCATAAAGGAAGGCAAAAGAATTGACACTACGACCCACTGTTATCCGTGGCCTTCTTATGGCAGTGTAGTGCCAGTCATTCTTAAGCTTTTCTTTTAGATGGTGGTGATATGCGGCATGTCACAGAGCCTCTTTGGACGCGGTGGCAAAAATTAAAATTTTGGCTCGCAGGAAAGGAGCACCGATTCTCCGGCAGTCCGAGCTGTTGCCTGTGCGGTAAAATGATTGAGCTATCCGGCTTACCAGCTCTAGGCACAGTACTTGATATTAGCTGATTAATTATTAAATCAGCGTCAAACACAACGATGTGTTTATTATAAAAGGATAAGCTACTGTAGCCGAACATTTGTTGGTGCAGTTGGGCACTCCCCACCCCTCTTCATTTTGTATGGAGAGAGGTTGGCTCCAAGGGGGGGTTAGGGTAAAAAGGGACCTGGCTTCCGAAGACAGTCGGGGTACGGAGAAAGAAGTCGGCAGACTACGCTGAGGCCAGCTCTGGTTTTTACGGTTCTATAATAAAGTTGAAACCCAGTTGCAAATTGTTTTCCTCGATCGTTGTGGGTGCCAATGAAACTAACAACGATCGGCGACACTACGTATACATATTTTGATCCTAATGGACAAGCATCAGGCTATTCCTAAAGATTTAAGAAAGAAAGTAATGGTTTTTAAGCTTTTAATTTCTTTCTTAAATTGATGATGGTCCGTTAGGACCGAAGTATGTAGCCTACATGTAGCTTATCTTTACGTAAAAAATTTATAGTTGTGTTTGACTGTGATTTACTAATTAGTTAATGATTGAAGACAAAGAATATCTCACTATCTGTCTTCGGTATGAAAGGTTACTTAACAAAAGAGATTTCAGAATTGCAGAGAAATGGCCTGATTTAGTAACCACGGACTTCAAGTTTTGGAACAATTTTGCAGTGACAGTGTCGCAAGCAGATGTTATTCGTATCCCTGCAACGTTTGAATATTTTGTAAATTTTGTACATGCTTAATGACCGTGACGGATAGCGAAAGATATTGAAGTCACAACTCAGAAACCCATGAAATGTCCAAATGCCACTGTTTCTGTATCTGCTGCATTTATTTGTGTTCGCCGGCTGAAATTTTGTCAGACTGAAACGTTCCAATATCGTGACAGATTTTTCTGTCACGATGTAACTAAATTTACCTCTACATTTTATGATGAAAGGGCCATATTAAAGTGTTCATGTGCCACTACGTTTGGGTTACTTCGCTGAATTGTCGAAGAAAATTCAAGAGCAATTTTAAAGAATGGCATCCCGTTGTTTTACTTATAACATAAATCAAGTCGAAATCCGTCCTAACACAACTAAGTTCTATTTATTATAGAGAACTATATGTTTCGACCAATTTAGGTCATCTTCACGTTCACAATCTATGTTTAAAACGTACTGAGGAAGGAATATAAATCCGTAAAATGAGATTAAAACTATTAAAATATTAAAATTATGATCATAATCGGGAATGTTAAAATTTAGACAATATATTTGTAAGAGTGTGGTAGAACCTCTATCCAGACGTATCTGAGGCCGGGAATAATATATTTTATTTGTTATCTCTTCTTACAGTAAGAGGCTACATTATTAAAAAGGCCCTTTGTTATTCAACGAGTAATACTTCTTTTGTATTTCCATCTCACGTTCACTTGCTTCCACTTTTATAACTTTCCTTCCACTTATCCTCCCTTTCTCCTTTCCTTCTTAATTTTGATACTTTCACCTTAAAACAACGTAATAAATTAAATCTTTATCATTCACGTAGCACAGTGTAGATGCATGAAAATTACAAGTTTCCATGATGACGGCGTGAAAACAACATATTTAATATACACACATAGTCGACCACAAACCTTCTTCTATTATACACGTATAAATATCTTCGACAGAAGGACATCTATATCAAAATAATTTAAGCTTTATTCAGCCAGACGTAAGCTTGGCTGTTCTTATTTAGTAGTGATAAAAACGAACACATGTTTTTTTTCTGCATGAATTACAAAGAGTTCCAAAACATCTGATATATTTTTATCTGAACAAGCGTGTAAAATTGAAAAGTTCAAAGAATTTTAGATCTAGTGATTGGCAGTCTAATCCGCAGTACTCGATATGTATAAAGTTATGACATTTTACTAGAAATAACCATACGTCAATGGATGTGAGTAGGGGTTTTCCGTGATTGGTAGCGAAAGGGCTCGTTAGTTGTCTGAATATTCAGTGAATGCAACATTACAGTACGTTGATTTGACACTACACAGTGTGAGACAGTGATAGCGTCCGTGAATGAACCACAAAGAAATATCACTGATACGCGTAAAGGAGGCCTGTGGTTAGAGAAAGTACTACAATAAATCGAAATATGCATAACTTGGTCTTCGGGGTTGTGACACATTGTAGTTAAGAACAACCGTTCTATCCTAAAGAAGAAAGCAGCCGGTTCTTTCGAAACGTTCGCATACAACAAATTACACGGCGTTACCTTGCAGGAGACTGTTCTTAATACTGACCGCCTTGGGGGCGGGGGGGGGGGACTAATTAAATGAGCTCAATTTTTTTCAATGGCTCGACAGCCCCTTGGGGGCCTAGGCCGCCTCATTTTTCGAGGCTTCACGATCACACTTTTTAGACACGCCACATTCGGTTGGACTCCTCTGGACGAGGGACCAGCTCGTTGCAGAGACCTGTACCTGACAACACACAACACTCACAAGAGACAGACATCCATGCCCCCGGTGCGACTCGAACTCACAATCCTAGTAAGCGAGCGGCCGCAGACCCACGCCTTAGACCGCACGGCCACTGGGATCGGCTCATAAAATATTAGGGAGTAATTTCTTCTTCGATATGCTTAACATAAAGCGTGTACGGGAAGAAATCCTGGATGTAAATTAGTGCTTATTTGACGTCGTGAAGTAGATTATATTGGGTTTTATAAAACGTATGGTGAATCGCAGATGTTTATGAATTGCAACTGATAAACTGACAACCGGTGATCCAAAAAATCCTAACTCAATATAGCATTTCATTCACTGCACTGATTGCCTAGTGTGGAGAGGAGCGGAGCATGATTCTCAGCAGGGAAACGATTTTAATGTCTCAAAGATGTCCAGACGTGTTGTACGCCCACCAAAAAACATAAGAGTATTTAATGGGCAAGCGACCGTTAGTTGTCCAGTCAGCTGCATAGTGTCCGGGTTAAGAATGCTTTGTGCTATACTTCCACACCCCTTTCCGTCTTAATGACATAGTGCTAATTAAACACAGGGATAAATTTACATTTAGCTGTTGCACATGCCGTACCGTCTCTCAGGCGGTTAGTCGGTGACTTATCAACGCGGAGAGCAGGTTTATTTCCAGGGAAGTCTACAAGGGATTTGGGGTGGAATGACACTGGGAGAGGTTTTTGGTCTCCACATCAGTGATCATACCAGCAGTGGTTAGTATTTATTCATCTGTTATTTGGGGGATAGACAATGGATCCATTACAGGCCGCGGTTCCATAGAGAGACAGCCTCAGGCCACCACGAAAATGAAAATAAAATAAAAATCACTTTACGCAATATCAACTCATTGTAGAATAAAAATAGATCCAAGTTTGCGAGGGAAGGAGAGGCTAATATGAATGTTATTTATTTAATTCGAATTACGGTTTGATTCTCTGACATTTTCAACGGTAATATATAATTCATAGGTTAATGGTACAATGGGATACGCAGTTTATAAGGTGAAAGTTCACATAATGCATTTAATTTCCGGCAGTCCGTCCTATTTGTGTTTGATCCGGTATAGCTCAGTCATTGTGGTGTACGGGTTGAATGGCCTAACAGGAAAGACGCAGTAATATTACTCAATTTACGCCTTATTCCTTACAGTACGTCCGGTACTCATGGATGTTAAAGCCATGTACAAATCATGCGATAGATTTTTCGATGCCATTCAGTTCCTACTTAACATCAGCTTTCTATTAATTGTATGAGAAAACATTTAATATTCCAGGCTGTGTGTTATGTAGTCTGTAAATATTTAAATACTGTACTGTAAACTGTGACACTGACGAAGGTACCCTAAGTGCAGAGCGGGTTTATAGTTTTGTATATGTGGACAACGATCTCATGGAAGCCTTGTAACTGCTATTTACTTGTACATTACACTTAATGACTAAAAACAAGATTGGTTTGATTTGGAATAAAACACGGAAGACTGTCAGAAAATAAATTTATATGGCGTGTAATTTTATAACTAAAATAAGTAAATTGATCTAATTATATTAGAACAATTTTTCGCCGAGCGATCATCAAATTTCCAGCACTAAATCAAAATCTTAGTGCGCAGAAATTTATAGTTGTGACACGATGACCGATAATACAGGACGCGGACTTCTATCAACAGGAAATACAAATGCTTGTCCCGTTATGTGGTAAAGCCTCAGTTGTGGCGGAAATTACTTAGTTCCCGTTATGTGTTAAAACCTCATTTGTGGCGGGAATTACTTAGGTCCCATTATGTGGCAAAACCTCAGTTGTGGCGGGAATTACTTAAGTCCCTTTATGTGGTAAAGCCTCAGTTTTGGCGGGAATTACTTAGGTCCCGTTATGTGGTAAAGCCTCAGTTGTTGCGGGAATTACTTAAGTCCCGTTATGTGGTAAAGCCTCAGTTTTGGCGGGAATTACTTAGGTTCCGTTATGTGGTAAAGCCTCAGTTGTGGCGGGAATTACTTGGGTAAATATGCAGTGGGATATTAGTACACTTAAGTCTGTACAGATCGTATTAGAGCTGTAAATAAAGAGATCAAAATATAGGCACTTTGAAATTATTTTCTGACCGAATAGCATAAACTTCTAAGCTCCTTATTAGTTATACAGCAGCAATGTGGTGTAATTCATACAAAATTTAGTACGTACAATATACTCACTGAACACAACTTATTAGACGTAAAATAAAACTGTGTAATTTGTCACCTTGGCTGCATGTTTAGTTATATCATGGTATCAACATTATCATCAGGTCTGAAGACAAATGAAAAAAATAACTTATCATATTTAAAATAGTTTGTGATGACTGAATATATCTTACGTATTCAATTATACGCAAATACGATGTGAATATATAAATCCTAAGAAAGTTCAGTAGAACGGCTTTATTCTTTGATACGAGGAAATATGACTGTTTTTCCCTAACGTTTTAAGGTCAGGCTAAGTATGATTGAAGATTTCACCGATAAGGATAAAAAGGCACTGCGAATGCAGACTTCACCATGAGGTCAGTTGGTTTCAAAGGACGAGAGCCTATCTTGCTGTTTCATCTTCGTCACGTTTCTATGTGGTTGACATCGAAATCCAATAGATCGATAGGTGTGGATTCCAAGGCGAGTGGTTCATAGTTGGTGTTTCCGTCTAACCTGAATTTACTTAAGAGGAGAGAATGTATATATGTATATTAATTATATTATAGCGTCCGTCCCATGTTACCGTGTATTTATACTGAAACCTCATAAATTGAATTAAACCAAACACATCCGAATTTTATGTTATCCACAGGGCTGGACGGCACATACATCTTACAGTGCGCCGCATGTGATGAAAGCACATGATTTTAATCTTTATTAATACATTTTGAACCATAGACGTTTGAACACAAACATTTCAAGTCAACACTTAACGATACTTTTGTAGTACTGACTTTATATCCAAGATTTGTAATGGTAACGTTACGTAACCATGAAGACACAATCATCATACTTTATTCAAAGAAAGTGAATTTCTATACGTTATCAGTATGTGAACCTTGACCAAAATGAATCTTTATTTAATATCTCTGACGTCTATATTGTAATGTAAAATAGTTCACTGTGTATTCATTCATGTACGTTGGTGTATGCAATGTTGCTTTTGTGTGCACTTCTCTTGACAATTGTTGTACTCCTAATAATGACCCTTTAAGTACTGGAACATGTAGGGGTTTTAAAATAATGTAGATTATTTGGGGTTTCCCTATACGCTGTGTATTTTTTGGTGTAATTCTACATATACATATTTATTATTGCATGCTTTTGGTATAACGTGGCATTGTGTCGAGGAATGAAAACAATGCCGACCTGTAGTAGGATCCTGATTTATATTCCTCGTACGTGTTGTCAGAGAGAGAGTTATTAATGTAACGTCCTGCAGTGCGCAATAACCATAATGAAATGCACGCAGTACTGACTGAGCGACAAAGTTCCATACTTGCCTTCGTGGGGTGCCCAGTTCGAATTTCTGACGGCACACCGGCTGTCATGACTGAGGTTTATGTCATTTTTCTCTCTTCCTATAGGAAAACTCCGACATATATCTCGATTAACCCACAACCGTTTCCTTCCATATTTTTACAATTCATCACACCCTTCACGCTATGTTTTCTGGGAGAGTGACAACATCGTCAATGGAATTACAGAAAAAGAATTTCTCGAAAGACAGTGTTTGTATCATAACTTTACTAAAACAATAATTCCCCGACTTACGGCGTTCCGCACTTGCGTCGTCACCGCCAGACTCACCGAATTAAGCTAAGAACACAAATTCTTACGTTCGATGCTAAAAGTTATTTCGAGTTGCTGAAAATTTTTGATAGGGAGCTCACACCGAGGATCTTGTGGCAGGTCGGAAGCAAAGCGCCCTTGAAGGAGCTGAGGACCCTGAACCTGATCCTAAGTAGAGGCCCATGATATTTCGAAATTGACTGAGGGGTTTGGACTCATTGAAGCTGGCATCAAGATATTTGAGGACATTGACATGAACAAGCAGAAACGACTAGACAAGGACTTGCTTGCTATGAAGAGTTTCAGAAGGAGAGCAAGTGGTATTTGTCTCGCCAGACTTCAGTGCCTAATTTCATTGCCATATTCAGGCACTCGTGCATCACAGCCTGTACCGTTGGACACTAGAGAGATGGTCCACATGACACGCCCTCAGATAAAGAAGAAGTGCCTCCTCCTTAAATTGTAAATAGTTTTTCGGGTTCCGTACTTTTTGTAAATTTTTCGTGAGTATAAGTGTATATTTGTTCTTGGTTAAAAAAATTGTCAGGATCCCCCCCTTCTCATTTTATCACTGCGTTTATGGAAAAATCTGTCACAACTTACGTCGTCTCGACTAATGTCGCCGGTCTCGGAACCAACTATGACGTAACTTGGGGGGGGGTGACTATATGCTCTAGATCTACTTCCCGAGTAGAGGACTTCATCTAAACATCCCTGTCATTAGTAAGACTATTTTTTTTCCAATGGCTCGACAGCCCCTTGTGGGCCTAGGCCGCCTCATTTTTCGAGGTTTCACGATCACACACTTTTAGACACATCACACTCGGTAGGACTCCTCTGGACGAGGGACCAGCTCGTCGCAGAGACCTCTACCTGACAACACACAACACTCACAAGAGACAGACATCCATGCCCTAGGCGGGATTCGAACCCACAATCCCAGTAAGCGAGCGGCCGTAGACCCACGCCTTAGACCGCGCGGCCACTGGGATCGGCACTTAGTAAAACTATATCACTCACAAAGTCATATTTGAAAGTAAATAGAGACTTATGCAGTCCTGAGATTTGACGTCTTCAGGGCGGTGAAGATTCTTATTGCTGTCTTCAGGGTTATGACACCATGTAGTCTGGCAGGTGGGTACCATCTTTTCGGAGGAGCCTGCTGCCTTCATCTTATTTACTGAAGACTGAAGAAGATGAAAGAAATGAAACATGAGTATGTGGAATGAAATTACCTAGCTTGTGAAGAGGGTTAACGAAGAGCTGCTCTGAGAAAAATAATAAAGGGTCCCTTAAAATGCAATGAATTTTTGGCCAGCTGAACAACTACCGACTTTTCAACAAAGAGTGTATTGCAAATAGTTATGCGATTTGTTTTATATGTTGACAGTGGCATACATCAATGCATTTGGGATGACATTAAGCCTGTGATAAGTGGACGAATATATACAGTTGTTTCACCCCTGAACAATCGTTACAATATGTAATGTCAGTTTTAAAATTTTGAAGTCTCATGAATTTTATGCACACCGCTTATATTTTTGTATGATTCTTACAATAAACAGCGATTTTTCCCCCGTATACAGCATTAACCAGGTAGCCTTTTTAATGCACAGTATAAATGTTTACTGTGAAGTGGAAATTGAATTGTTAGTAAGCAATTTAACAAATAATTTAAATGAAGTTAATTATTTGTATTGTTATTCTATTCTAAGGACGTATCAAGAACATTTTATTTGTTCGTAGAAAGTTTCTCGTCTGCAAGAGTGCAGCCAGTAGAAATGACTACTTGTTATGCTCCACATTTATTGTTAAATGTAACAATAGTGTAGCCTGCAGCTTAGCCGTCTGCCTTTTGTATTACATCCGTCTGCAAATATTCAAAGACTGCTGAGCGCCGAGCGCCTTACTTTGATCCGGCTATGTATTTAACATAGGCTACACCATATACTTGCTTCTAGCCTGGTTACCACATTCTTTAAGTGAAAACAGGCATCAGGTTTCGTGCTTAGCTAGCTTGCATATTTTTATGAAACTCGATGTGACCCGTGGGGCGAAGGTCGTTTTGTGAAGTTAATATTCTTTCAACCAGTCCAAAAATCCATCGCCTTTGAAGAAATCCGATTAGGGTTCATTACCTTTTTCGCAAAAGCCTACCACTAGACCCTCTCCTGAATCTGTTAAGTCCAATATACGCCCCCACAACCTGTTCATTTGAGATCTACGTTAACTTCATATTGTTTATACCGTGCATTTTCATTCGATCACACATTTCTTAAACCAACAAATGCACACCTTTTATGTATTATACAATACAATTTTTACAGTAAAATCAGTCCAACATGTTTCGGATCTCTATCCTGGGATCATCATCAGGGACCCGTATCGTGAATCACACAAAATCACAAATCAACAAATAATGGTATATATTAAAAGTCCACAGGTAAAATGTAGGCTATGTCAGTTGTTTTTGTGGTTCCACTGAAAATTAATATTAAAAAAATGAAGTTAAAATTAGATAAAATCGCATATCTGTAAAATTTTTTGTATAGATATATAAGAAACTGGTAAGGCAGAACGGAGGTTGAAATAGCAACACACTACATATCTGTTTATATACACAGGTATGTACAGTACGATAGGGTCCCTGATGATGGTCGCAGAATAGGGATCCGAAACATGTTAGACTGATTTTACTGTAAAAATTTTATTGTATAATAAATAAAAGGCGTGCATTTGTTGGTTTAAGAAATGTGTGATCTACGTTAACATTACTCTCCCCTCTAAGATGTCACCCAATCTATATGTTTCTTTTAGGTTTAACGATGTCCTTGTGCTTAATTAAACACTGTAACATGAAGGTGTATGGGGGAGTGGAAATATAGGTATAGGTGTAGCCTCTGCACTAGGCGGTGGTGAGTATTAAGCTTCAAACCCTGGCCGCCTTAAGTTCGGAAAAATAGCATCTGATAGCTATTGAAAAAAAGACCGGGTGGGCACAGAGCTGGTCTTTCGAAAGTTAAAAAAAAACCTCAGTCCCTAGCGGCAATCGAACCTCGATTCATCGATATATCAGCCAGCAGCCTTGTCGTTACTCTGAACTATCCCGGCTCTTTTCCTTTAGGATTTTCGACTAAAATTACTTATGTATTCCTCATCTCTGCCATTCATACCCTGCCCATCTCACTATATATGAATTGATCACCCTTATGTTGGTAAAGTACTAATTATGGATCTCCACATTATCATTCTCTCTATTCTCCTCTTTCCTTCTGTCTGTCAAGTTGGTATGTTCGCCTCAGTATCCTCTTCTGAAAGACCTTTGAGTGTGAGATTTGAGGTTCTCAATGTTGTGTGTATCAAGATATCTGGAACATGAAGCAGCGTAATCTGCTAGATATGTACAGACGCTTTGGCGGAACGTATTGCCTGCACCTTTAGGGTGGAAGATGGAGAATGTACTTTCGTGCAAAACCTCTGGCAATTTGTACCAGTATACACGGCTTTACATCTAAGAAGACTGTAACAATCTCCTAGGAGTGTAATAGTTTTCTTTTATCGTTTCGTTTTTGTATTATAATAGAATGATTACAACTTCCAGATATTTGGAAGTTTCTATTTAAAAAAATCACTTAGGAAATTCGCTACCGCATTAGAATGGAGTTGAGGTTGGATGAGGTCTAAACGGAACGAACTTCGCTTAAAGGGAAGAGAGAAGAGCCGAAAAGTAATTTACGTGGAGCGGCACCATTATCCTCTGTCTCTCACTCTGTCTATATATATATGCACACATCTATATAGAAAGAGAGAGAGACAGACAGGAAGACAGAGAGCGCGATATAACTGATGTACAGACCATTTAACCACCGAAGTTAACGTACAGTAAAAGATCTAAGTTTCTTAATTATGCATGCGCCATAAAGGCGTATTGGAGAATGGAGTTACATATCCACAGATTCTTAACCTTAATATTAGATGGGCGGAAGTGGTTAGCATCAGGTCACGGCCTATCTGTTTCCAGAGAAATAGCCCTCGTTATCTTTTGGTCAGGGCTTTTCTAGGCATCCGAACCCATCTGGACTTTTTGGAGAACAGATCAATTTCTCAATTCTGCCGGAAGCGGAACACGGACTTCGCGGTGGAACAGCCAGTCGTCTAGTAATTCCTTCAGTCTGAGCTACACCGTAAGTGTAGTTGATCAGCTGTAACTAAATAAAGCAGAAATGATCAAAAAATTTAACGCGTTTTTTTTAATATCGAAGGTTCATTATCGTGTTTATAAAAATATGCGACAGGTCCTTGTTCTGACTCGGATGAATTAGTTTCCCACCTTTACATCCTATTTAATATTCATTTTAATATCATCCTCCCATGCACTTTGCGTTTTCTCAACTGATCGTTCCTTTAGATTTAGCAAATAATTTTCGGACGCATGTACCTCCACATTACATTCTACACACACCTCCTGTCTCATCCTCCTTCCGTTGATCACACTAATAATTGTCCCGGTAATTAGGCCTATAAATCTCGAAACCCCTCATTGTAAAATTTTTACCATCTTCCTATCACTTTTTTCCTACATCCAACAATTGTTCTCTGCATAGTGCTTTTTGCATTTCAGACAAACTAAAGCCAGCAACTATTTTTACTGATAAAATAATAATTGCTGATTTGGTCAAAACATTCTCTGCCTTTTGTAGAATTTAAAAGGTCATTGTAGTTCTTGTAACCTTCCGTCACTAGCCCTTCGACACTAGCCCTTCGACACTAGCCCTTCGACACAAGCCCTTCGACACAAGCTCTTCGACACTAGCTCTTCGACACAAGCCCTTCGACACAAGCTCTTCGACACTAGCCCTTTTTCTGACATAATTGATTCCGGTTCATACACTCGCATTCCATTTCTTTCGGATTTCTTCTATTATAATCCTTCCATTCCACACCTGCTGATTGATCGTTCAGTTATTAAAGGACGCTGTCTAAACTGAAGTGTTTACATAGCTACTACTTGCAGACAGTTCTACAGTTATGAATTTGTAAACGTGTGGAAGGTAGTGGTCACGGCTAGTGCAAAGTACACCTACTGTTCGGGTAGTTCCTTGGAGGGTTGAATGAAACCCCGATGGGCTTCAGGAGAGCGAACATGTGGCCTGAGACTTCGACACCAGACCTCCCGAATTCGAAGCAGAAACGTGACGTTTTATGGCATTAATAAACATCATAAGGAATATGCAAGCTCTGGAGTGTTTTCTTAGCGTCCGTAATAAATATCTTTATGTGTCGCCCGCTTCAGTACTGTACACGGAGTTTGAGAATAACCCTTAGAGATCAATCTCCTTATGTAAACCTCTCTAGTTTCACGAACCTTATGTATTAGTATCATCATTATTTTATCTTTGTGAAAAACTTCTCTACGCCTGAAATGCACACCTAAAATGTATCGGACATGACCTCAAAGATTCGAATCGCGGCCATCAGTGTAACTCTTGAGTTACTAACAGTATTTCGTACACAGCGTACAGGTATGTTTACGATTTATCTCTGTACCAAATGCCAGATGCATAGTTCCTCTCTTTCTTGAATTATCGCCATTAAACCGAGCGTTACTGAAAATTTTCGCATTGTCATTTACCTTGATTTCAGGCTTCCGCCGCGATGTTGATGAAATCTGTGATCTTCTGGGTAATTACACGGCGTCGTGTGGAAATTATTAACCGACGTTTCGGGACAACGTATCGGTCCTATCCTCACGGGTCAAGATTCCAATTCCTCTTGGAATCTTGACCCGTGAGGATGGGACCGATACGTTGTCCCGAAACGTCGGTAAATAATTACCACACGACGCCGTGTAATTACCCAGAAGACCACAGATGTCATTTACCTTGTTATTTAACACCGCACAAAAATATTACCTCAACAAAGGTTTTTTACTTTTCCAATATCTATGGCCATATCTAATTTTAGGTTCCAAACTAGCGTCACTAATTCTGCTCCAGCCTCGCAAATTCGCCCGCCTGCCATGTTGTTATTATTAACTGTGGTAAATTGAAAGTTAAGGAGCTGGTCTCTCTTCCAATATTTGCACTAGGTTTCTTGAAATATCGGTTGAAATATGGGTGAGAGAGAGAGAGAGAGAAATCATTCTGAAACATTGCATTTTTTTTCACACATCATATTTATTATTTCTGTGTGATCTCACAATAACTGTCGATTGCTTTCCTTAACAAAATTTACCGGTTTGTGTTTATAACGGAGTCACAGTGTGCACTGCGATGTAGGAAACGAATTATGAAGTATTATTTCAGTGAATCTGAGACATCAAGTATTTACAGTTTATTTGTATAAGGTTTTCAAACTGGTAAATTGGGGGAGGGGGCAATCCTTGAGCATTGTAATTACCTAATTATAGCTTTTGTATATAATGACCGGGATTTCCTCGGAAGACACGTAGGTACTTCATGTCCGAAGATTCTGCAGCGTTCTAGAATCGAATTTTATATGCTGCACATCACAACATAATTTTATTTTGTTCAGTTGGAAATGCAACCTTGTTATTTTGAATCCATATACGGTTATCGGAGACAAGAGTAGATCTTTGGACTCTAATGGGTTTATTCGCCCTGAAATTTCTCTCTGAGTTTAGATCTACTTTAATCCATTACTTACATATTTTAAACAACTTGAAAATGTTAGTATAGATCGTAGCGTAAAATACAGCAGTGAATTACTGTATGTCTAATGTTGCTGCTGCATCAGCAGATCCTTCCTTCTGGGGATTTAATTTCCCTGTGGAGGTGGGTAAACATTAATAAAACTCTTTCGCCCATTGACTTCTTTATATTTAGACCCTTTCCACTCATTTGGAAGTTTTCTGCATCTAACACCAGACCGGCCATTAACACAGCATTATTGTGATTTAGTCTGGTCTGTGTAAAACAATAGCGCCCTTAATACCCCAAAGGAAGTATGTATTATCATGCTACGTGTAACTCTGAGCCCAAACTTACCAGTAATGTCCTTAACTCGATCCCAACTTCTGCCTCAAATCAACTGCTTCAGTCCACCTACGATCCGTATATTCTCTTCAACTGCCGAATTTATAATTACCAATGTGAGACCTAGATGTAAATGGGAACATAATGTTAAAATGGATCTCAAACCAAAAGTTGGGGCCTTGCCTGGATTAAATAGGATTATGATAAGTGTCAGCAGCCGAATTTTTGGAGCATATAAATAAAGCTTTGTGTAGAACAGAGTACACCTGCTACCGTATAGGTGTATAATAACCGGAAATTGTGTATATTTCACATCTGGTGCTTTTATACGATCACCGGCTTTTTCACTTACACAGTGACATACATACGTACATACATACATACATACATGCAAGTGCCCCTTCTTCTCCCGGCATGTGGTCGTTCTCCTTAAGACCGCAGAAGAAGCTAAAGTTTTAAAGGTAAATAACACTTAAACTAATAAATTATGTTCACTCGTGTAACCGAGCAGGGATTCCAATCGCACCCAAAATCCCTACCGCAATATTTGCACATCTCATGGACAGCCTTGGCTGCAGTATGGCTGCGGTAAGACACAGGAAATTGGGTAGAAACTTGTTTTTATATATCATATAGATGTTGATTTAATTCTTCAAACACAGTTATCAACATGTTTGGTCTGTGTAACTCACATTCGAAATCAGATTTCTATCTAAATTTGACATAGAGAATTCCAGGTTCTATGTTTGTCCAGCTAACACGTACTTCCGTCCGTAGCTTTCTGTGGCCTGTACTTAATATACAGTTTCCGCTTTCGCAGTTTAGATGCATCGTATGTTGAAGTTATTCAAACATCTCGACATTCATTGGAATTGCCATTTTAGGTACACAAAGCGAAATGGGAATCTGGCCGAAACATATGTCTGGCAATGATGATTTTTCTGTTACTGATAGGATTCATTCTTAATCGTAAGTTCCTCTCCACATCCATTCTCGGATTTATAAAATGTATAAGTCCAAACCATCCTTCCTCCTCATCAAAGGACAGTCCCATCCTCTCTGAAAACAAGACGGCCCGTAAGGACTGA
This sequence comes from Reticulitermes speratus, assembly GCA_021186555.1. Taxonomy (NCBI): domain Eukaryota; kingdom Metazoa; phylum Arthropoda; class Insecta; order Blattodea; family Rhinotermitidae; genus Reticulitermes; species Reticulitermes speratus. The sequence continues at coordinate 27,750,762 of JAJKFL010000003.1, read as the reverse complement.
CTGAAACAGTCAGACTTGAAAACTCAAAATATGTTTATAATAGTAAAAGGAGTTTTTTTTTCCAAGACTCACAGATGAACACCTGTCGCAGAGTGATTTATGTTCGAACTCGGGACTACCGCCTCATTCGCCCTAAGGATGGCAACTGTAATGTACGCCGAAACATTAGGTAGACTCCAACGCAGGCCACTGCGAAACCTCGAAAGCCAAAGTTATACATATCAGATGTTCAGTCCAGAGTCAGTGTCATGACACTCTGGAAGTAAAGCAAGTGTGTCCCTATGCCAAGTGAAAGTAATTCCGACTGGAAATGTTACGAAAGGGACTGGAACAAATTTCGAACATTTAAATAAATTACAGAAATGGTTTTCGTCAGTATTATCCATCCTGTAACTGGCAGTTCAAATAGAACGCCGGTTGCGATAGACATTTGGCACTTTGGTTGGTGATAATGGCAGCCTCACACACGGCGTAACTTCCTGAAGAACTCGATAGAACCTTTTGTTCTCACTGACGGTTGAGGCGTGTGTAACCGAACGTGAAATTCCTCCACAGGAGCGAAACAGCATTCACTCTAGGGATCTGATAGTGTGTGTGTGTGTGTGGGCGCGCGCGAGCGCCAGAATGTATTCCAAAACATTGCTTCTATCATAACTTGATTTACTAACGCAGTTTCCTTTGTATAGATCTGAATATGAAGTCCTCTTACTTGTAATAGCTCGTAACTTCTGCTGAATAAACACAAAGATTTGTCTACATAAACATAATTTTACAACAAACATACATGACCTATTGTATGGATGGAAATAGTAGCCGCTGTTTGCGACAGTAGGAACTACTGTGTCTAGTGCATTGTCGTGGTGAGATTTCGTACACAAATTCCATCAGTTTTGATGGACCAAGAAACATCTTGTTACATACAAGGCCAGGAAATTATTAAGAGGCTATTGGTTTCTCAAGAATAAATCCGCTCCATGGAGATAGTTCATAATCAGCCAGCCAATCATTTAGTTACTCAGTTTTAATGTTCAGTTTAATTTCACAATGGATGCCTTTCTCCACACCTTAACAATATCATGTGCCATTCCGAATCTTCTAATCGGCTCGACAATCAAAATATTTCACTCGTTTCAGGCTGTCTGTAGTATGGAAATTATTTTAGATGTAAATGTAATTTTTTTGACTGCGGTAAATTTTAAAATGACTGCATTCTATCATGTGAAGTCGTGTCATCTACTATGTAGGTAATAACGTGTCAGATGAACCTCTTGCCTCCACCTTCACTTTACGCTAATGACGAAGGCATTTCTCCGAAGCATTGCACCTATCTGCCAGATTACACAGCGCCACGTCCAATAGGACAGAAAGTGAAGTACAATTTTTATGTCAATTTTTCCACCTTTTGATTGCATGTCGGTGAAAATGAAAGTTTTATGTTTATCACAACCATTGTGTTAATTGAAATAAAGAAGGATTTAAATACCGTCAGACACAACTTATGCATTTACTTTATTTTGGCAACATTTTTCAATCTAATTCTGACATCTTCAGACCATTAATATAAAACTCATATAAGTATCGTATTATATGGTATTAATAAATGATATCTCAATTCTACAATTAAACCAATATACGTTTCAATGTCAGATTTTGTTTTGTGACTTTTAAAACGTGGATAAGGCCGTGTAAAATATTAAAATGATAAAAAATTCACTTATTATTTATGGAGCACTCATATGTTGTGCATCTGTATTCGGTGTTATAGGAGATTGTGCAGTACAGATTTTTTGGAAACATGTATCTTGCAAAGCCTTGTTGATGTTTTGTCCATATTCTGCTTTAATTCTTGTTATTGCAGACAGGAAGCACAAACCATCAGTCACAACTTAACTTTTTGTCAACTTTTATTGCTTGCTACACGTTTCGGCTTTTGGAAAAGCCGTAATCAAGCAATTTAAAATATACATAAAGTAATTACATACAACCCATTAAAATGATACTTTATCAGGTAGCTGAGATCTCAACTTTACAAAAATTAGAGTTGTATAAACCGAAACTAGATAAAAGTCGAGATTTATATTAAGATATTAGAATATAAAAAAATATACTAGGTACGCCCAGAAAGTAATGCAACACATTTTTTTTCTCATTCACAATTGATTTTATCAAAACTTCAAATATGTCACATCATTACATGAATCTTTGGCTACCTGACCCTATTTTTCGACATAGTCTCCTTCTAAATCTTTGGCCTTACGCCACCGAGATGCGAGAGCATGTATGCCTTCGCGGTACCAAAAGTCTGTCGCCATGATCTTGCCGGCTGAGGGAACTGCTTTAAACTTTTTCTTCCGAGGAGAGGTCGTGTGATGCCACTCCATGGATTGCCTTTTCGTCTCGGGCTCGAAGTGATGAATCCATGTCTCATCACCCGTGACAATGGTGGACAAGAAATCGTCACCCTCAACCTCGTAACGAGCAAGCAACTCGGAGCAGATGGCTTTTCTTTGTTGCTTGTGCTCTTCGGTTAGGTTTTGAGGGACCCATCGGGCACAGACCTTTGAATATCCTAACTGGTGAATGATTTTGTCGACGCTTCCCTTACCAATACCGAGTACAGCGGCGAGTTCCCTGGTTGTGATTCTCCGATCGTCTCGAATAAGACTGTCGGCTCGTTGCACTGTTGCAGGCGTCACAGCTGTTGATGGGCGGCCCGAGCGCGGGAGATCAGACAGAGTGCCCCGTCCTTGTTCTGATAACGCCAATCGCTTCGCCCAACGGCTGACGGTGCTTTTATCCACTGCCATGTCTCCATAGACCTTTCTTAAGTGCCTGTAAATTGATTCACTCGTTTCGTTTTCTGCCAAAAGAAACTCAATTACTGCTCTCTGTTTAGAACGCACGTCACTTGCAGACTCCATTTTGAAAGCTCACTACTGCGCTGCTATCCAGCGGGAAACATTGCACCTATGTGCATAAACGCGGGACACTTTAAAGATACAGCACGCAAAATATCATTTTTATCCAACAAAATTGGGCCGAGAAAAAAAATGCGTTGCATTACTTTCTGGGCGCACCTAGTATTATATTAAAATATGAAAATTGTTTCCAGTATTTCCAGCGTGAAAGGGAAGTTCTTCAAAACAAATATGCCACGTGGGGTACAATTTTTCATAAGTTTGAATTTTGATCAATGCTGAACGGGTATGGTATATTACATTTTTTTTCCGTAGTGATTCTCTTTTCATATCCTATCAGTCAATTAGTGGAATTTCAAAGTAAAATAATATGTTGAATATATTTTCGTAAGGTACGTTTAAATTGATTAGATCATCATAAATAAAGAGGCTATTTCTCACTTCAATTTTAAAGAAATACTACTTCCTTGTGACTGGCGGTTTGTGCTCCCTGTCTGCTGTTTATGTATCACAACGCGATGTCATCGATAAAGATAATTCTTGTTATGGTCTGGTAGTTGACTAAGCTGAATCCGATGTTACGAGGCACTGGAACTGTTGCATAAACATAATGCCCTTCATCACTGTTCGGAAGACACTCAGGCAGTATTTTCCGGAAAGTGACGAAGGACAGTATATTTATGCATCAGTTCCAGTGCCTTGTCACAACATCGCGTTGAACTTAGTCAACCACCAGACCATAACGAGAATTAGAGCAGAATACGAACAAAATAGCTACGTTCAAAACACCAACAAGGCTTTGCAAGATACATGTTTCCCAAAACCTCTGTACTACACAGTCTCCTATAACACCGGATACAGATGCACAATATACGAATCCTCCACAAATAATAAGTAAATGTTTTAACTTTCTAATATTTTAAATGTCCTAATCCACGTTTTAAATGCCACAAAAATCTGACATTGAAACATATTGTAGTATTGAGATCTCAGTTATTAATACCATACAATACAATTGTATACTGTACTTATACGAGTTTTATATTAATGGCTTAAAGATGAACGAATTAGGTCGAAGCATGTTGCCACAATAAAGTAAATGCATTAGTTGTGTCTGACGGTATTTAAATTCTTCTTTGGTAGAAATGAAATTAGCCGGTCATTTACAAAGCAATCGTAAGATTTATTCGTTTTTTCACTCTTGGTACGTAGTGCACATACCATGTTCTGCACCTTGGTGTGACTGAATGGTCGACTGAGTCAAACCTGGGTTGCCATGGTTACTCGGTTGCATAATGTCTTTGGTTTGATTCAGTGATTGAGTGTGTCACACACCTGGGTTGCCATGGTTACTATATTGTAATAAAGAGCATTTTTAAAGGAGATAACAGAAGTGTGTATTAGTACTTGAGTATTATACTCGTATTACCCCCTCATACGACGGGGTCAGTGCTTGGGAATATCATAAACCAACTTTATGCAGAACCTGATGGTCGCTCAGCTAGCCAATAAATGTCTCACCTTTTACGGAACTTGCAGCTTAATAGCCTTTTTCACAACAAACACTCGCCATTATTTTGAGCTAGATGAATCAACTCCACACTCTTACATCCATTTTCTTTAACATTCTTTTAAATATTAGTCTCCCATCTACGTCTAGATATTTCAAGCGATTTTAACACTTAAGTATTTCCAAAAAATATATGTTTTTCTCACCTGTGCACGTCTTTTTTTTGTTGTCGTTCTTTGAATTAATAACGCTCGTAATACTGCATTTGACCAAGAGATAAATTATGAACTTGCCCTTCATAAAATTTCTCCATTTCCCTGTTTCCTCGTTCCTTTTGTCCAGATATTATCACATGAACTTTGTTTCCAAAAACCTCAATGTATTTGACCTTAGCATGGGAAGCAGAATTACACTGATACGAAAGGAAATTTTAAACTTCATTTTATTCTGTAACGTAAGGTCGTGTACATTTATTGGACTGCACCGAAGACAGAAACGGCAAGCTCATTCAAAACTTCAGTATCCGCACACAAATTTACAAGGTGTCGTGTCCCAGAAGGCTGGAATCTATAACGCCGTATAATTTGGTGCAAGAGTATTGTCGTTTCGGAGAAATCGGCTCCTTCTAGATTCTGTGTAGAAGGAACTGAAGACGGAGGTAGAACTTCAGAGAAACTTTGCTTTGTCTACCAAAATACGCGACATCATATGCAGGGATACAGACATCTTCATAGTTACGTGCGTGAGAACCTCAAATCTCAGAGGCCAAGTTACTGTTATTGCATTTTTAGGTGCGTTCGCAAAGTGCTGAGAACGAATATTAGCTTTGTCATGTCTGTCTGTCTGTCTGTCTGTCCGTCCGTCTGTCTGTCTGTCTGTCTGTCTGTCTGTCTGTCTGTCTGTCCGTCTGTCTGTCTGTCTGTCTGTCTGTCTGTCTGTCTGTCTGTCTGTCTGTCCGTCCGTCCGTCCGTCCGTCCGTCTGTATGTCTGTCTGTCTGTCTGTCTGTCTGTCTGTCTGTCTGTCTGTCTGTCTGTCTGTCTGTCTGTCTGTCTGTCTGTCTGTCTGTCTGTCTGTCTGTCTGTCTGTCTGTCTGTCTGTCTGTCTGTCTGTCTGTCTGTCTGTCTGTCTGTCTGTCTGTCTGTCTTCTGTCTGTCTGTCTGTCTGTCTGTCCTGTCTGTCTGTCTGTCTGTCCGTTCGTCTGTCTGTCCGTCCACATGGAACAACTCGGCTCCCACTGGACGAATTTTCATGAAATTTTATATTTGAGTATTTTTCGAAAATATGTGGAGAAAATTCAACTTTCATCGATATCTGACAAGAATAACGGATAGTTTACATAAAGACCTATATATATTTATTATATCTCGCTGAATTCTTAGAATGAAAAATGTTTCAGATAAAAGTTGTAGAGGAACTCAAAATACACATATTTTGTATTCAATAACTTTTCCCGAAAGTTGTGCCGTTTATGAGATAATGTGTAAAAATATTGTAGAGCCAAACAGGTCACAGGTATCAATATAATATGGCGATGCGCTTTGCATGCTGGATAATTTAGGCTACAGACACACTCAGAATATATGATACTTATTGCCTTTCCACGGCAACAGTGGTTTCGCGAAGGCGCCTCAATATTACGTTTATATGTACATTGCTGGTCTCGTTTAATTTTGAGGTTTCAACTAAATAAAAGGTCATTTTATTTATTTACCTACTTATTTATAATCACCGCGTCCATACTGGCTCTGTCCCACCCCCACCCATCCCTCTGGGTACCGTGATTTCTTTTCCCAGATGTAAAGTGACCAGGGAATGAAGCTGGTCAATCAAACTCATCTAATGCCGAGATCAATAATTCAGTGCATCCAGCTGTACATCCTGCCCCATGTGTCTTCATCACGTGGTGTTTAATTAAGAACTTTATGTGACATGCTACTCTGAAGAAAGAGAAAATTCTCCATAAAGTTGTTACCTGTCTACAGACTATACCGTGTCACATCCTTGAACACAAGAATATTCATAAGGACTTAAAATTTTTAAATTTATAATTCATTATCGCTACATGAAACCTGAACACAAGTACGAATGTGGTAATATGTGAAAAATTTATCCTGGAACTGTGCGTTACGAGGCAAGTGTAAGCTACAAAGTTACATTTTGGACACTGCTTTAAGATACAGTATCTTTAACACATAGCCATATAGTTTTTGGGGAGTATACAGTAATAATCAAATGTATACTTACTTACTCTCTTGAGCACAGTAGCATGAGCCTTGAAACGCCTAAATCAAATTAATATACAAACCGCAGAGAACACACTCTGAATGCTGTAGAAAATATTTGTTCGTAAGGATTGTATTGTAGGGCGCGCTAACTGCAAAACACGGGCAGCCTACTTGCTGAGTAATTACTTTTTTGAGTTTTCGCTTTAGACGTCCTGTTGTGCTTCGGATATAGAGTATAAAATAACCCAGTGACTTACAACAGTCGGCACAACCTTGCACTCTTCATTACATTTATTGCTTTGCTATACGTTTCGAATATAATCTTGTCTTCTTCACGAAAAATATATGTTAAAGTTACGAATATTCTCCATGCAGAGCCAAAGTTAGTAGAAATAAGGCTTTACATGCAGGATAAATGTCATATGTGTTATGGATTCTCTGAATATGGACAGCTTCTAGCCGAAACATGTAGCGAAGAAATAACGATAATAAAACATGTAAGCACGTGCCGACTCTCATAGTGTCGTGTTGCTTGCCTGCATGATTTTACTCACTCTGCAGTCGGTGTCGTCAGTTTACTCCGAACGCTTTGTGTCATCGTGTTGATACTATATGATATTCCATGTTCTTGTCTGATATAATCTTTACGTCTACGATCCATTACTCCTTATACTCTGGCCGCTTTGCATTATTCTACTGATATCTACAGCTGTTCCCAATTTCCTTGTATCTTTTTCACGTTTAAGATCCTCATTCTTTACTTTCCGAACCTCCTGTAGGCTATAATTGTGCTGATATCTGTTATTACTCCCAGTTATTCTCTTATATCTTCATCGTGTCTAGAACCGGGGTAGCGCAGTCAGTACAGTGGCTAGGCTACAGGCTGGAGGAATCGTTGTTCAATTTCCGGCAGAAGCAGGAGACTTTCTCTTCACCAAATATCCAGACCGGATCTCGGAACAAGTGAGCTTCCTAATCAATGAGTACAGGCGATCCTTGCCCGGAGGTGAAGCGGCCGGGGCGTGAAGCTGCCACTCACCTCCATCTAGTGCCGAGGTTAAGACTGAGTGGAGCTACGAGTATACTTATACCCCACTACGCCTCTCCATGGAGTGCTCCGTGTAACTACCTTTTATCGTCGTCACGTCTAGACCCTCAATCTGCCTATTTTGACCGCTTGACATTACTGTACTCATGCCTGTTATTACTAGTTCTTCTCTAATTGCACCGTGTTTCTTTATCATCCAACCGGCATTTCTGCCGTCTGCATTCTTTTCATTGGATAATGCTGTAACTGTCGACATCTGAATCCACATAACACGTACTATGTGCTGCTGTTAGCATATAGAATTCTTAATAGGTATTTTGCCCTATCTTTAGGAAGGTCCATTTTATGGCTTACAGAACGATTAAAATTCATTTACTTTTTAAACTTATTTCTATAAAGAAGCCTAAATATAATAAATCCTCAATTACTGCTTTAACAAATCTGCAAAGATATTATAACCAGTTCCTCTTCTGGAATATACGCTATCGAATCTCAGTTTAAAATATTGTAAGTATGTAACACAGAGAGCATTCTGTAATTAATCAGTGTAACTGACGCAGTCAGTTTTTCTGTGGAATATCTTTTTATTCTTAGAAATGAAGTTTTAAACACTTTTAACTGCAACAAACACTGAAACTTTCGGTTCTATTTTATGTAGATGTATTGATTAATCTGTATAGTGCTAAAATGGTTTCGTAGAGTTTTATAGATGAATAGACAATTTGATAATTTAATAAGATTCGTAAACAGTACGTACATTAATCAAATTGTTCACCAGTTCATGATTCCGTTACTGATTAACGATACTTGGAGGTTATGTTTTGAAAAATCCCAACGTTATGCTGTATTTTTCCCCGCCAGTAGTGCTGTGTTGCGGAAGACTGAGTTAACGCTCCCGATGATGCGGTGATTAATGTGTGTTGCACTTCACGCCTCACAACAGCAACGGGCACTCATCAAGCCGCGACTTTCAGCAATGCAGTGATCACAAGCGAACAGTCGAGCGAGAAAATCAACAAGAGTGCATTAAGTACGTCATTTTGCATACTTCACTGGGCTTGATATTGGCGTTTTTACAGACTATCAAAATGTCTGTTCTTTACCCAAGTTTTACTCGAAATAAACTCGAAATAAACAGCACTGAAGTAATTAAAATTTCCCTCCTAGCAGGCTTATGTAATCTTAATGCTTGACAGTTTTATTACTGAGGTAATGTTTTCGAATCTCGGAAGGGAAATGTGACGTGAGGTTGTAGATGACTTTTTTCAGTACCTCCAGAAAAATGCATTATATAATGTCCGTCCGCTTTCGAGAACTTTCCAAGGCATCGTCCACCAGCCATTCTGCCATTGACGCTATGAAGTGTGAAACAATGAGAGATCCCTTAGATCCCTTAAGCAATCCAAACTAAGATGAAATTAGTCATTTATTGTGACCTCATAGACAGTGCTGATTTAAATACAAAGATATTATAGGAATATCAGTACATATGCTATACAGATTTTACATATTTCACAAATATATATGTATATTTTTTTTTTACCAAGGGGAGTGATCTGTGTGGAGCATGTGGCAAGCATGGGCGAGAGAAGAGGAAAATATATAATAGTTCTGTTGAGGAAACCTGAAAGAAAAGGACCACTTGGAAGTCCTAGCCGTAGATACGAAAATATTACAACTGATCTTAAAGAAGTTGAATAGCAGTGTGGGAATGGATTAATATGGCTAAGAATTGGGCTGGAATTTATGTACACAATAATAAGCCAGCGGATTCCGTCAGACGAGCGGAGTTGTGTGCCTGGCCGCGTTTTAATAGCTTCCCACGGAGGATTCTATCCCACGTAGTGACTGAGAGAGGTAATTACAACGGGGCGCGCTGCTGTGAGCATGGTTATGAACTATTGGGTTACATATAATGCGATGAATTTCTTGACCAGATCAGCAACTAACATCTTCTCAAGGACGAGCCTACTCCGTGGACTAAGTGACTATATTAGTCCGCCATCTGGTTAGTGACGGTGCCTTACATTTTTCTGCCTTACTTTTCTCTTCCTTTTTCTCTTCTTATTTTCCTCGTTTTGTCCCTTTCAGTTTTCTTCCTCTCGTCAGTGTCATCCGCCATATTGTTCTCCTGCTGCTGACTTCCTGTAGTGATCTCCGCAATCAGTGTGAAGAGTTTTGTTTGTGTTGGACTGTCTGACAAATCTCCTGTCGGAATGCGCTTCATGGCTGAAAGAAACCTGTGTAATGGACTTCCACGTTTTGGGTTGTGCCTTATTGCAATCTCTTTACACTTTACACACCCAATTTATAACACATAATAAAACGCTCCGTATAAATGCAGTTTTCACATTTCAATTCCAATTTCTTTCAGATACGAGTGTGTGTGAATATATTTAACAAGACTCAAAAGAATATATTTAACCAGACTATAAAAATATATTCCATGATGCAGTACACAAAGCTCATGAACGCCCTTATTTTTGTTTAGATTTAATCCAAAACGTAAGTTTTCTTTTAATGTTACGCCTTGTCGATTGGTAAATAACCGATGTTTTAAGTGTCGTGCCTTCATCTTCAGGGTCAGGACGTGCAAGTTCTGCTTGCAATCACTGGGATTCTGTTCTGCGATTGTGTTTATCCATGGAGAGCTATTAAGGGGTTTCATTATTTATGAAAATGACTTGGCCCCATTATCAGTACGGATAACAGGTATTGCTCTGTCACAACCAGGATTGTAATGCTTCAGTGCTTTCCTATCAATTTTATTCTTACACGGCCAAAACCTTTTCTGTATGCAAGTTTTCTGATTTTACAATGCAACAGATATCCCTCGCATTTCTATTATTGTACCGGAATGTTTATTTATCGCTTACGTATAGGTTTAAACCCATTAAGGGGTTTTATTGAAAGGGTTGTTGAGTTCCATGAGATCTCGAAATAGGCTTGTCGAAATAGTTAAGATTTTTATTTCTCTAAAATTTGAATCTCGTTTGACAAATTTTCTTTCTGTTGTTCTTTGCCTACTACGCCCCGTATATGCTTCTGTGGAGTGGTGCTCAGTTGCTAAAGAGAGATTTACTTTAGTGTTCAATTCTCCACAGCCACAGATCACATTTCATTAAGTGAATAGAGTTTGGAACTTGTAGGTATGCAGCGTCATTGTTGTGCCGTAATTAGTTTCAAAGTAATTAACAGTCTCCCTACTCATGCACTTACTTACAATATAATCCATGGACATTTATAAAAGGGTATGAAAAAAATAGCAAGATTAGCCAGTAAAAAATAAATTTCCCATATTGCTCAATACTGATTTATTTGTGAATCGAAAGTGTAAAAGTCAATTTTAAAGCCAGTTAAGAATATGAAAGAATAAATAAATATAAAAAACGATAAGAAATAAATGTCAAAAACAATGCATTTTATAATGCATTTTTAGATAAAATTATAATGCAAAGAAAAAATTAGAAGGAAGACCGACATGGAGAGATGGAGTGAATAAGGCTGCTAGCAGTGACTGTAACTTGCATGCTTTTGAAATCGAATGTGTTCAGTTTGTTGGACATTAACTGAGGTACAAGCATAACAGAAATACATGGGATTTTTTGATTGAGGACAACAAACAGCCTAAAATTATCTCGAAGTTTATACCTCTGCATGACTTATTAGAAGCACACAAGTGCAAAGTTTAGAATGCTACTTACTACTCCTCCATGCCAATTGCAGGCCAAGCTATACACTGCTGTCTGTAATTATCTCAATACCTACTGACTAAATTAATATAAATTTAGAGTTACAGAATATCATTAGATATGCGCTTTCCAGTGGCTTGATTTGATGCACAATGAGGCGTTTTTTTTAGAAAGGAGATAAGTCATAGATGGAAGGTGAAAAGTAAGGGTGAATGTATGCCTGTGCAGGCCATAGACGCGCATAAGGAGAACGGAAGGAGATGAGTGTTCAGCTTCACTCTAAGAGGAAAGAAACCCGGTGCCCAGCAGAAAGGAGGCTGAGCGGCTGGCTGCAAAGCCGTTCTAGACCTTTTGGAAAAGAGAAGATCTCTTTTTCCTCCACGGATTAGAACCTCGGATCTTCCAAACCTTACCCTACTCACTATACCGATTTTGTCTCCCAGCTCCTTTATAGACAGCAGGATAACATTAAAATATATCTTAATGAAATAGAATGTCAAAGTATGTTTGCATATAACTAGGTCTCTTTTGGCAGCAGTGTTGTGTGTGAGTTTCATAAAATGTGGACAATTCCTTGGCTGCTTGAGCAATTGTCTTCTTGTGAAGAATAGCTCAGCTTCTTGGAGTTACTTTGCAACTTTTTGTCACATGTTTCTTTTAGGGATGACAGGCGCCATGTGTAGAAAACCATGCCATTGCATTTATTTACTGGCCCTTCATACGAATTTAAAAAAAAGGCCTTGTGATAGCACAGTGTCCATCCACCTATGCCTCTGTCTGTGACACATTATCGGCGATTAAATCCTTTATCGGATTTTCATTAAATTTGGAATAGGAATAATAAAAAAAAAGTTGTCGAGCAATCATGATTTTCGTGGCAATGGGAACACGGAAAGCAATAATTTGCTTAAGCATGTAGAAGAATTTATGTATATACTTCACTTATTTAATGAGAGATTTGTGTGAAAGTCTCCATGTACTGTCATTGTGATGAGTTTTTTTTTTAAATCGGTGCAGTGAATGTCATAATTTAGGTGAGGATGTAAACGATATATATCCTGTTTTCTACCTTTTCCATCAGAATTAGAAAAAATTCGGTACAGAAAGTGCGCACAGGAATTTATTTTGTGATTGTGAGTATTGTGAAAATCGACGCAGTAGGCGCCATACTTTACTTAGGAGCGTAAATAAATGTCTCTGTATTTTCCGCATTTATTGTCACATTTACATTATATGCCCTACTTTTGTGTTACATACTAGGTCCATGCATCTTATCAAATCATTCAAAAGAACTTAACGGCAATCATCTAACTAACAATGGAGCAGGGTATATGAAGTTATTTTTCTGAAGATTCTATAGGGTTTCCTATTATGGCCTGTTTCTTAGAATATTCATATTATGAACCAGTTTCGAAAATTAAGAAATACGACGTGGCCTTGGGTATAAATGTCATATTTATCTTCTAGACTTCTAGCAATAAAGCAATTACTTGTCAAATAGTAAGCAATAAATTTTCAGCACTCCCATTACAGACCTGGACGACCCTTAAGGTTCCAGGAGGTTGAGGCTCCCAGATTTCTAGACAATCGGCACATGAAGGTGGTAAGGTTGTCAGCCCTACGCACCGGCCGCCTTTACCCCCAAGGAAAGATTCCTGGTACTCATTTCTGTTAGAGGCTGAGTCGAACCCAAGGCCATACTGCGACCGGAAGGATTATGTCAATGAAAAATTCCAGTGACACCATCGGGAACCGAACCCGCGACGTTCCGGCTTGTAGCGCAGTGCCTCAACCAACTGCGCCACCGCGTGCCCGAGTTTTTTCAGTGCAGTTTGTGGTGATATATCGAAGGAGGCATTATACACAGCTGTTTCAGGAGGAATCTGCCATACTTCGGGAGAATGTTAGTTACGTTAATGTACATCGGTATAACCAGGCAGACCTCTATCAGTAGTTGAGCGGTTACCGGCTTAATGGCGCGAAAGAAATGTGGGTTTTGTTGCGGTTCCACGTACTGTACCTATTTAACATGTGCAATGCGCGAGCCAGTCCTTCAGCAGATAGCCAAGGCAAGTCTTATGCATGCGAGTGTGCTATGTACAGTAATTGGATCCGTAAGGACGGGTTTTATGTAAATAGTGCGAGTTTTTCTTGCTGAATCAACGTATTGATATCACTCAGATGCTACTTAGATGTTAAGTACAGGTAGTAACACTACAACAACTACCTAGTTTTAATGTCTATTTGGTAATGAATAAATGTATGACAGTTTTCGTCCTTTAAAATCTATTTCGCCATTATCTCCATCACAGTTCAACTTCGGATATAGGGGGTTTTCTTTATATCGATGTGATTTAACCTATGGAACATTCTACCAATATAGGCAGATTCCTTCTGAAATAACCTGCATATAGAGGCTGGCAGTAAATCGGAACACCTTACCTTTTTAAACAATAAAAATTTACTTAAATGATAGAAAGGTGTTAATTACAGAATAAGAATATATTATAACAAAATTTATTTGAGCAGTAATATGCAATATGCAGTACTACTTACAAATCATCTTCACCCCTTCCTTTATAACCTTATCAGTTGTTGTACCATGTTTAACATTTAACTGCCCTATCACCAGCGGCAATGCTCCTTCCAGTGTTTCGTGTTTTTCCCTTTTCATTTTTTTGTGTTAACATTCCCCAGATTTTCCCACTTACTCTTTTCACTGAGTACATCACCACCACAGAGTCGAATGATGGGTGTGTCCCATAATAAAGAAAAACGTTTGGCTGTATTCTGCTGAGAATCTACAGGAAATGGGTTTCTACACAGTCCGACAATTATATAATGAGACTGAGGTTATAGAATAAAACTGGAACAAAAGACTTGAGTACTATCTGTATTTTATTCAAAGTACATCCCTTCTGCATCGATACAGCGAGTGACACGATCTAGCAAAGACTGGAACGACCTCTGCACGTCTTCTTGTGGTATGGCCCGAAGACTCGATGTCACAGCTCCTTGGATGTCTTGAACATCTTCAAAGAGGCGCCCTTTCAATGGTAACTTCAGTTTGGGGAACAGAAAATAATCACAGGGGGATAAATCAGGGGAGTAAGGCGGATGATTGAGCACGCACACTTGTTTTTGGGCTAAAAATTCTTGTACAGCAACTGCCCGGTGAACCGGTGCATTGTCGTGAAGAAGAAACCAACTGCCTGGTGCTGAGTACTCGGGCCGGACACGGCGAATCCTCTTCCATAGGCGTTCCAGAACACTCAAATAAAAACTTCCAGTGACAGTTTGTCCCTGAGGTACAAACTCGTGGTGAATAATTCCCTTGCTGTCGTAGAAACACACAAGCATTGTCTTCACTTTTGACTTTTGAAAACGAACTTTTTTGCCTTTTGGTGATGCTGGTGACTTCCATTCAGCACTTTGGCGTTTAGTTGTGGGATCATAGCGAAAACACCAAGTTTCATCCTCTGCTACAATCGAATTCAAGAAAGTTTTATTTCTATGAGCAGTTTTAATGATGTCTTTTGCGTACTGAACACGCTCGTGTCTTTGATCATCATTCAATGAATGCGGCACAAACCGGGAAGCGACCTTTCTCTTGCCGAGGTCTTCCACTAAGATTTGACGAATCGTGTCCCTGTTAACACCAAACTCATCAGCCATCATTCTCACAGTCACACAACGTTCTTCTTGTATTCGTTCTCTCACTTTCACAATGAGTCCCTCGTTACGAACAGAAAATGGACGCCCAGGCCTGGCTTCACCTTCAATCGTTTCCACACCACTTTTGAATCGTGCATACCACCTGAATATCTGTGCACGAGATAAAGAATTATCCCCATACACTTATCTCATCAATTTCACAGTCTCAGCTGCAGTTTTCCCGAGTTTAACACAGAATTTAATGTTCGCTCTCTGCTCCATGCTGCTACTGTGACCGCGTCCTCTCACTACCTACACAACATGGCGCCGTATTTCCCGTCATGCTCGGCGTGGGACGTTGCGGTGTTGCCAGATTACAGATGAAGGTTGGGCACTTGGATGGCATGCATTGCTTCATAGATGGCACTTCTATCTTGGTCAAAATAAAATCAGTCTCATTATATAATTGTCGGACTGTGTATAAGGACAGACATCTTTCCTTTCATTAACACTTAATCGTGCCCTTATTCCCTTAATTAAATAGTAAAATAAAATGTACTGAAGTTTCACGTTTGTCTGGGCGAATTAGCAGCCGCATTATCGCCCCGGTATAAGCTATAATTTTGAAATTCTCTAGACTGTTATCTATACATGCTAGAAATGGTAACAGAAATTTCGCTGTTGAGGAAGCGAGGCAAAGAGGAGGAAAAAAGAAGACGGGGTTATAAGGTGAATATATGCTTGAATGTATAGCCAGTCAATGAAAGACACCAGTCCAAATTACACTGACCGCTAGAAAATTTGCAAAGGGATTTTCATGCATACGCGCTAAACGTTTTTGCAGACGTAGCTGTGGCTGAGCCATGCTGTCTCATCAGGTACAAGCCACAATCCACACCATCCACATTCCTTAAATACCTTCCAACATTGCGCTACATTCGACACTATTTAAAACTTTTGGGAAAATTTCTATCACCAAAGACTTTGGCGGATGGCGTCAAGCAGGGATGGCGCTGTATCGAGGGTTTCCAATGTTAAAAGCTAGCTATCCCATTACAGGCCTGGACAGGCCCTCAGGGCTTCAGGAGGTTGACGCTCCCAGAATTTCTAGACAATCGGCACGTGATGGTGGTAAGGTTGTCAGACTTACGCACCGGCCTGCTTTACCCCCAGGAGATATTCCTGGTACCCATTTCTGTTAGAGGTTGAGTCGACCCCATGAGTATCGCACCCGCGACCTTTCTACTTGTAGCAGTGCGATCGCGTACCCCTTTCCAATTTTAAAATAATAGAGTAATTCTTTTCACAAACTTGAATGTCTGCCAAATGAGGGTGGCGTTATATCGGGAGTTGAATGTTTGTATATTAATGTGAAAATCTGTGAACAGAAATTCCCTATTCTTCTTGCCATCCTGTAATGTGAATTTCAAACTATATAAAATTACACTTATTTTCCCTCCTCCCTTTTCTTGTCCACACGCCAGACTAAAACCGGATGTCCAGTCCGCCCTGACCTTGCAACGGTCGCGGTTGTGCCTATGTGTAATTTTGCTGTAACTCTACAATACCTAAGGTCTTCGTTCATCTGGGACCCGGCGCCGTGCCACTGGGTCATTGGGTCACTGGGTACCAATCAACCAGTGACGCGGCGCTATGTCCCAGAAGAGGGAAGACTTAAAGCGCTTCGCTGCCAAAGATTAAAACCTCTTGCAGTATGTAACTTACTGATGGAAAAGTTACAAGGATTCAGTAAGGGTTCCGATAACATTACAAGAGTTTAATGTCTATGTCACAAGGGTTCAGGGAGATATTCAAAAATATTAAAAAACTGATACAAGAAAACTGAAGTGATTCCCCCCCCCCCCCCCCATATTCCGCCCCCAACCCCTCCTAAGTTTCGGCTCCTGTCTTTTATTTTCGAGTTCAATTGTGTTTCGGAACCTTCATTACCAATTAAGCTTCGGTCCGGTTACAAAGCCTGGTCATAAACAAAACTGTCTATGTTATTATAGAGGGTTACACAAGAGAGAACCTGGCGTCCAGTATTTGACTGTAGGTAGAGAGAAGCCACAGATGTGCAGATAGATGGGCAATATTGACCATGTACGACGTGACACGCAGGGTAATTAGAATCTTGTATTCGTGCTAATAGTACTATAATAATCGACACATGAGGGACTAATTGGCTTATAAGCACATAACATACAAAGACTACCGGGGTATAATCATAAATATATTTTGCTTAGGTATATGGAAATCCAGGCTAGCGGATTCTGTTGTTTTGAAATATTGTCTTCGGATATTCCGCATCTATTGAATAAGTGAGCCTTTTATTATTTCCCTTTTTAAGCCAAATGACTCTTCTTTCCGATTCTGAAATTTTCCGCAATGTATGCTTTCTTCTATCTCTGAAACCGTGAGGAATATTTGACCTCACTTAGTTGCTAGTCTCACTGGACTGTCCGATGAAGACACTGTCTCCTTATGCTCTAAGCCCTATATCCTCAATGCGGATTTTATCAACTTTAGATGCATGTATCCAGTTAACCAAATTCTATACTGTGGCACATAACGCATTTGAGGATGCTCTGAATGTGCTGACAGTGTTCTTACAGTACTTTACTTGAAAATGTAACTACACTTAAAATGTTCCTAATTAATTATTTCAAATGTTGCTTAAGATGAAGCTGAAGTTGAGGGAATTAGCATAAGAGAACAGGTAATTTGAAGGAGTCTGACGATCGTACATTACCTTAATTCTAATTTGCTTCTTTACTTTATCTATTAGCTATTTCGGAAACTAAATATTTTGGAAAAGTCGTGCGCTTTTAAAACACTGATTTACAAAACCCAGGAATTAAGTAAGAATATATTAGAAGATAATACAATATCCCCTTAAGACTTACTGGTCCTCCAAACCGTATTAATAATATCTCGAGAAATGTGGCCCAATATTTTAAAGCGCACAAACACCTAGCTGCTGTTGGCCCAAGGGTCCTTATTCCATATATACAGAACAATCCGTTACAACTTGTGGCCTGACCCATCGGCCACGAAGTAGACTGGCCTATGTGTGTAGTGAAGGGCTCCGCAGCAGAAGCTACGGACGCACCGCAGCCTTGAGGCTTATTGTGCAACCCTGTGATGAAGATGATAGTTTTTTCGCTTTTCCTTGTAATGGAGCATCGGTGGAATTAAATTGACAGGGGAAAACCGAAGTACTCGGGGGAAAAATCTGTCCCAGTGCCATTTTGTCCACCACAAATCCCACATAGACCGACCCGGGATCGAGCCCGGACGTCCCGGACGTGAGAGGCCGGCGACTAACCGCCTGAGCCATAGAAGGGCCTGTAGAACTGACATGGTTCTAAAAGGGTCCTGGACAAATGTATATAGGTTTTGGATAAATGAATATATAACGTACCAACCTTCGAAGGATGACTCTTGTGCCTGTCTTCAGGTAGAAGGACAGATTACCTTCTGTGGGACCGATTAGAAAGGGTTATTCCTTATCAGTAGACACTGAAGTAGATCAGAAGGGAGGTTTATACAAAATACATGTCTGTGAAATTTAGTGCGATATAGCAACATGACATCAATCACGGAAAGTTGCATGTCACAAGAAGGTTGAAACGCGTGAAAGACCAGACAAAATGTAATATTTATCAGGAAACAAGATCAAAATAAATGTTATGGGGAGAGAGTCCCATATTCTGATAACACTAAAAGCGTTTTACCTTTTGACATATATATATATATAAGCTAAAGTTTCTTTACACGCCATGAAGGCATATTGTAGGAGTGGAGGGGTAATTCCACTCATTCTGAACCTTGACATTACTTGGAGGTGAGTGGTCAGCCTCACTAAACATAAAACGATGCCTTTTTATGCCGGTTTGTTTTACGCCCTTTTTCCCTAAAACCCCTTGCCAATATACACCACTTCTTAATTTACGTCCTCTCAATTTCAGGTTAACGTTCTTTGCGTGGTTAATTTCCAGTCATATGCCTTTATTCTTATGGGACTATTATTTTGATTTACGCCTTTCTATTTACCCCCACTTTTCAGGAACACAAATAGCGCATAAAAGAATGCCTTTGTATAGTTTAAGGTTGCTTTCAATGGACCAGTTACGCATTATCGACAAAAATGACAGAATGTGTTGCGCACAGAAAGAAAACAAATATTAGATTAAATACCATACTCTATTCTCTATTATCCAACTAAATTTGGGGAGTCTAACTCATAGATAACTGTTCGAAAAAAAAATATTTTATTCAACCTTGCAGCTGGTCCATTCATAGCAATGCGGTCCCATGAAGGGACCGCATTGCTATGAATAGACCTTAAGCATAATATAAGAAAATATACGTTTATACTTGCAGTAATGTATTATATTTTGTTGAAATCATATTCTTTGCTCTCTGAGTTGAATGCAAAAAAAAAAATACCCTGCCGGTGCCCCACGTTTGAAGTCTTCATATGCTCTTGCCATTTTGTACATCACCACAGAAGGTGCATAGCAGCCAGCAATGCTGACACATCAGACAGTTGTAATGGTTCCTCTCTTCAAACTACAAATTGACCAAATCTGCGATGTTCCATTTCTCCATATCACTTCTCTGGGTTTTTTCCTGAAATGTTTTTCAGGCAGTTTCACCTACGTTATTCACATAGATTCTAAGAGCATTAACTTTTTTTCAACAGTTCTTTCAAGCAAATTGCAGAATTCACTTACTCTGTCCTTACTGAAACCTGCTGCGCTGGACTTCATTTAGCATGTGGCTGCTTCAGGGATGTGGGTGTCGCTTGTGAACCCATAGTACCATTTCCTTCCAGCGATATCTGTCTTTGTTGAGTGTGGGAGGAAAAGTTTTTAGTTCAGGAAATTTAAATTCCAGGCTTCGTATGTCAGTGATGGTTATGCAAAACATATATTTCTCCAATTGTAAAATATGTTTAACCAATATCCCTTCCGCAATAACTTGAATATTTTCCACTGCAAAATAATTGTGCCCATCTAATTGCCTCTTCAGGCATCTTTTCGAAGAGAATAATATAATAATAATAATAATAATAATAATAATAATAATAAAGAGGTTTCTTTTTGAGATATATTTTAAGGGTACTGTCTACTAGAGCATAATGCTTCAAGTATTTAAATTCGAGGCGCTTGTGTTTCGTGAGACATGGAAATGTTTCCAAAACATGTTTGAAAATCCTGTAGCCAGCAAATGTCAGTCGTCAGATGTAGAAACATTTCTGGCGCCTTGTAGTGCCCTTCTCCCGTTAGACCTTCCCGATATACATGTATGTGTACTTCCTACGAAGTGCACAAAGAAATTTAGCGATATTCTCAAAACACGCTTATAACAAAAAAAAAGTTTTCAAGGTATAAAATACTCATTGATTTTATTAAAATCTAATTTTTTGAAACGTTTTTTCCCGATATTTAACAAAATTCAAGGAAATTAGTTCTGCCTGTTGACTTCAGTACTAGCAGTGCGACATCTGTAACTCGGTACTTTTATCTAGAATAAATAGAACCCGTGATTGAAGGGGTACACAAAAACACAGAATTTATTTGGGAAATAAGTATGTTGGGTTTGTTAATGTCCCTATCATTCCTTGGTTATAAATTATTGACTTGTAACTCTTTAAAACATGAAATTTCCCTGAATGAAAGAATCTTTTCCGGCCTCACAATAAAAACGTTGCACCTGCACTGTAAAAACCAACCTGTTCATGCTGTGTAGGGAAATATCTCGCTGTTTGTTGTAACGACCACACGAGACATATAAACACACTGTGAGGAGATGTAGAGTTTTAAGTGTTAGAGAAAACAGTACATATATTAACCACTGTGCCTTAAAGGGTTAAACACAATCAAGATCTTTAGGCCGTGTTATGTCATGCGGGGGAGGAGAGAGTTACATTAGCCATATGCGACGGCGCGGTTGTGCTCTCGGGGTAGCCAGGATGCCTCAGTCAGTAGGCGACTGGCCTGCAGTATAGTTCCAATACGTCGTCGCGACGCGCGGCCCAACATATCGGAACTCATACGCGAGCGTCGTAATTTCAAAGAAACTTCGTTGGACAGACTTAAAAAAACGTTACAATATTTCTCAGAATCTTTTTTATTTTCGAAAAATTCAGGTAGAAATATTAGACCCGTATCAAAAGAGAGAACACGATTTTAAATGTCAAATGCGTGTGCTTTTTGCGCTTTTACGCTGCATATCCACTGAGTTTCTTGATGGTATTTGGTATTGTAATGCGGATTATTACTAACATTAAAACTTATCATGTAAAAACTCTGTAATTATTTACTAAATTACGGGAGTTTCTACAGGTCAACATTGACACAATTCTATTTTTTTCTGATTCTCAAATTGTTCGGTATAAGAACATTAAAATAATAAGCATTATTTAAAATTATAACTTTACTTAATGAATGTATCCCACTTACTCTCGTGCGCTTATCGGTTATATGCTGTGAGAGGTTTATATGCTAAAACAAAATAATTCCAAACAACTCTCTGACATTTCGGGATAGAGTATCATGTTCCTCCTATGATGAGACTTTGCGTGTGGTAAATGAATAACTTAGCCTTGACTTAGTGAAGTCTTCTTGGTGTCAAACTATGAAAGCTTTGCGTGTTAGACAGGAGGCATTGCCATACAAATGGGTACGAATATTTGTATTGCTTTACAATACACACACTCATTAACCTTCAGATCACGTACATCCAGCACACTTACAAGATCAACATCATCTCATTCGAGATCCGACATATGAAGTTTAAACAAGACAGCGTGTCCTCTGTAATTGATTCCTTTAAAAGTGTGTGCATTATTTAATGTTATTTTGGTTAAACTGCAATATTCTTGCGTTTTCCCCTTCATATAGAGTGGTGGAATCACCCTACCTTCATTAACTATCCCTTCAAAGACAGTGTTTGAGCAGTGCTGGTGTGTGTAGGCCGTCTGAGTGAACAGTGGCTTATTTCGTCATTCGAACTGGGAGTATTATTATGCTGGAATTATTCAAAGTGCTGGTGTAGCAGTAGAGGAATGAACGACTCTGTGTTGGTAACTTTCAAATGTTCCAGTGACTTAAAATAGGATATACCCTAAAGCATATAGGAATATCTTAGCCTTTTAATTTCAAGTGTCGTCTAGTATTACAATGGAAAGATTTAACTCTACAATTTCCCTGAAAGTGGTTAGGTTTTAAGAAAGAACTGCGCAAGTGATATTGTAAAGTATGAGAAAAACATTGAAATCATTTAATGAACGATATTTTTGCACGAAATATTTTCTTTACCTCTGGAATTCTTAGAATTTTATCGAATATTCTTGATTAAGGAAATTATCTTCAAAACTGCAGAATATTTTGGTGTGTGAGTCAGACAAGAGTAATTAAAATAGAAATATTTGTTTTTCTCTGTCTTTGTATACTGTGAGGAACAATTTTGATAAAGTTTTAAGGCTTAATAGAAAAAGTTATGAATACATTAAGTCATAAAACTCCGAGGAGAAAAGAAAATGTCTTGTAGAAATTAGTTCCTGAAATGTCTTCTGAAATGTAGTGAAGGTTTCTTCAGCCTTTGGGAAAATATAAGGGATAGAACTGGAAGCTTTAATTTTGTGCTTAAAACATGGCAACTAAACTGACTGTGATTAGGCGTGTGTGCTGAAACTGGTCCGACGGAAACAATAAAACATATTAAAGAGACTGAAGTAGATTGGAATTAAAGACAGACTCAGTAGACAAACCACGAATACATTTAAAATGTTCATTTTGTTTTTAAATACTTGTGTTGAAATATAATTAAGACTAGCAGTTCAAAAGTTGCGTTGTGGAACAGTAAACAAAACTTGTATTTGTACGTCCAGGCGACAAAGCATTCTCCAACTGCAGTTATGTGTAGTGTTGAATAAGTAACTAATATGAACGGAAGCTTAACAGAGAATTGGTGGGACGAGGAACAAGCCTCAGGAGATGGCTCTATCGATTGGGATCCTGCTGGTGACAACCTCCAGAACTGGACAACATCAGAAGGCACTTTCACTGACGGCGTTACTATCGGAAGTATCGATATTGATATTAACTTTACACTCGAATCCAACACGTCAGATGAAACCGATATGGCGTGGAATCTTCTTCAGAAGCGTGCACCCCTGGCAGTTCTGCTCCTCTTATTCTCAGTGGCTACAGTATTTGGCAACATGCTTGTCATTCTGGCAGTCATTCGTGAGAGATATCTCCACACTGCTACCAACTACTTTGTTACTTCTTTAGCAGTGGCAGATTGTTTAGTGGGACTTGTTGTTATGCCCTTCAGTGCTGTGTATGAGGTCCTTGAAAACAGGTGGTTTTTTGGTATGGATTGGTGTGACGTTTGGAGGTCGTTAGATGTCCTGTTTAGCACAGCATCTATACTTAATCTTTGTGTCATTTCTCTTGATCGCTACTGGGCTATTACAGATCCTTTTACATATCCTACAAAAATGAGCGTAAAAAGAGCTGCTTTGCTGATAGCTGCTGTCTGGGTTTGCTCTGGTGCAATTTCCTTTCCTGCCATCCTTTGGTGGAGAGCCGTTCGGACAGAAGTTGTCCCGGCCTTCAAATGTCCATTCACTGATCATCTTGGTTACTTAGTGTTTTCGTCAACAATATCTTTCTACCTTCCTTTGTTTGTCATGGTGTTCACGTATTATAAAATCTACAGAGCTGCTGTTATCCAGACAAGATCCTTAAAACTAGGGTCGAAACAAGTTATGATGGCTTCTGGCGAGCTTGAACTCACCCTGAGGATACACCGAGGTGGAAATAACACAAGTTCGGCAAACAGTGGAAGTACTGTTGTGGATGACAGACATTTGTACAGTACTGGAAGTGGAGGGACTCCAGATGAAATTGCAGGTGAAATTTTAGAAGCTACTGACACTTTATCACCACCGCATCATCACCACCACCACCATCACCACCATCATCACCAGAATAACGGATTATCAAGGCATTCATCGACTAGAATTATATCTACGAACACTAGCAGTAAGACTATGCCGAAAAACTTTTCTTTAAGTAGGAAACTTGCAAAATTCGCTAAAGAAAAGAAAGCGGCAAAGACATTGGGCATCGTAATGGGAGTGTTTATTGTGTGTTGGTTACCGTTCTTCGTGGTAAACTTGCTGTCAGGTTTCTGTCTGCACTGCATCTGGAACGAGGAGCTGATATCCGCAGTAGTGACGTGGCTAGGATGGATCAATTCCAGTATGAATCCGGTTATCTACGCCTGCTGGAGCCGGGACTTCAGAAGGTCAGTTACGTTACTCTCTTCTTTAGACAATCAGTACTTTTGTTTAAGTACCCTGTACCCCTCTGTTACAAGATTTATGTATAAAAATAACCTTTTTTTACTCTTACTTTGTGCTTCTGTGAGACACCTGTGAATTAGTAACAATAAAGCACCGTGGTTACTGCGTGCACGACTTGCTTCAACATTAAGATCTCTGCAACGTAACCGTACATCTTGTGTTCTGTATGATTCTCACAGTAAACAGCGATTATTTCCCTGAACAACTTTAAAATGTTGGATATTGTAATGGAGACTCAGTTCGTTGCGTTTGACGTGGGAATTTAATGTGTAAATATAAGATTTTCAGGGTTCACGGGGAAGAGATGTACTGTGCGTTTCTTTCTCTTGTGACATATTTAAGAAGCCTTGAATGTACCAACGCATCTACAAAACACCTTTCGATTAAGTTTTATGTTTGAGTTTACAATGAAACTTTGGTTTATTTAAATTTGGTTCGTATCTGTCATGACTTCAACTTCACATGACATTCAGAATGAAAAGATTTATTTGTTTCTTTATTTATTTTTTAGTTAACGCCACCCGAAGTACTTCGGGCTATATATATATATATATATATATATATATATATATGTTGCCTAATATTAAGATGATTAGTGAACAATGAATTGGCAAGATATGGAAGGATGTATTCACGGCCTTTTTGAGGTACACTTTCGAGATGGAATGAGGAAATCCACGAAATACGTAATATGCGTAAGTGATCTTGTGACTGAAATTTTACCAGGAGCCTCAGGAATAAAACGCAGGAATGCTATGCCATCGACTCAACAGCTTTTTTGGGTAATTTTACCTTTATTTTCAGCCACGAGGATGACAGCTAACACACTGTCAAAATTTTGTTATCGAGGCTTTGTTCTTCTTTTTCTTCTTCTTCCTCTTCTACTTTCCTCCTCCTTTTCTGCATCATCATCCTTATCATTATTATTTTCTCTTCCTCCTAAATCATCACCACCATGATTATCGTCAACTTCTTCTTATTCCCCTCCACCACCGCTGTCGCACCTTCTTATTATTTTTTATTCTCCTTCTCCTCCTCCTTCTTCTTCCAAAGTCGTCTCATTGTTTTGTGGAATTTTAACAGGCAATTTGGAGTACCCGCAACTTCCCATGGCCAATCTCGTGTTATTGTATTCGTGTCTCATCAGCAGGTTCTTTCATTTCGTAGATCGGGACTGCGTGTATAGGAACTTGGTGGCAGCTGGGTTTTGTATCTGTGTAGGGGAATACCTGTACCAAAACTGTGAGACTAAAAAATTTGAAAGTACTTCTCTGTCTAATTTCCCGCATTTGGATATCAACTTAGCATTTTTTTTTAGGAACGAGAAAACCCGTGGAAAACCTTGATCACTTTGACCTGTCGCAGAACCTTCCGGATGCGTAGTGACTTCTAGCCAGCAGTCCAACTTTCAAATAACGCGAAGTCCAGCGGTAGTAAATACATGTGCAATTTCTTTGTTAAAAAATATAACAAAATCTTGATATAGTTTTTCTTGCCTTTTCCTGTGGAAGACTAACAAAGGGTTTAATTCACTCACACATACATGCACACATACATGCACACACACATACACACATATATATATATGTACAGGCTTTCATACATATATACATACATATACACATATTTTTATATATGTATATATATACAAATAGATCCCACGTGCATACATACATACATACATACATATCATATATACATAAGCCATGCATACACACATACATACACACAAACAAATGTATGTTGCACATCCAAGTAAAAATTATGCCATATTTTTTACTTTCCTTCTTATTTTATCAGTGTCTCGATTTGGTCCAGCATAGAGAATTTACTTATATGACCGCTTCAGAAATCGAGCTGTGTGGATGCCCTCAGAACTCTGGTACCTCAAATAAAACTGCTCTTCAAAACTTTGAGTACGGAGTGAAGAATAAGAATTACCTGGGAGAGGGGGGGTTATAAAAATAACTTTGTTTTAGTGTTATTACTAGATTCCGTTATCATGATTTTTTGCATTACGTATTTGCTAATATTATTTGCGTTGTTTATATTTGCCACAAAGTGTAGCCTAATTATATTGCATTTCATATTTCGGATCGATTTGACTAATTTCTGAATTTGTTTCTTTTTGCTAAAAATCGACCTTTTATATGTTTACGAGGTGACAGATTTTAATGAATAAAATATAAGCATTTAATTTCTACCTCAGAAACAACACCGTCTGTGTGTGCATTATGAGGAACAAATAGCTTCTACTGCTTCGGTTCATCGCAGTTTATTATGAGAATCATAAGAAACGCACAAATACTCTACCTTTTGTCAGCTAAGTGTGGGGATTTTAATTTTTAAACTAGGTGACAGTGTATTAAACATTTGGTTTTGGAAGTTCAAAAAAGTTGCTTCGTATGACTTATTTATTTTACTATAGAAAATTGCGGAGGCACGTAGTGAAGTTGAGTTATAAGGTTACTGTCAATTTAATTCCATATAACCACAGTCAAAAGGCTTGAGACGCTTCACGGAAAAGAGCCCGTCTATGATAGCTAATATTCTATAGCTAATATTCTATCAGGTTGTTTTACTCTTATAGGAATTAAAGTTCCATTAGTGTGTTCAAAATCTTACATAAAATTGTGACTCACAGGCCAGATTAAAAAAATTTAGTCTTCAGAAATTTGCTGATCACAGAAACACAACATCTAAGACTTTTGTAAAATGATATTTCTGGCACTTAATGATGAATTAAAATACTATGAAATATAAAAATTTATCTCTTAAAACTAGAAACCATTACAAGGCTTTATCCAAGAGACTGTACATACAAAACTATAGGTCGGGAAACCTGAAGGGAAATTATTACTTGGACCTAGATATGGACGGGGGCACGCAGTGTCGCAATTGGTTGAGGCACTGCGCTACGAGCCGTGGTAACTGGAATTTTTTCATTGACTTAATCCTTCCGGCCGCACTATGGCCCTGGAGTCGCGTCAGCGTCTTAACAAAAATTAGTACCAGGGATATCTCCTGGGGGTAAAGGCGGCCGATGTTTAGGGGTGACAAACTTATCACCTTCTTGTGTCAATTGTCTAGAAATTCTGGGAGCCTTAACCTCCTGGAGCCCTAAGGACATGTCCAGGCCTGTAGCGGGATAGCTAAATATATATGAATGGCAAAATTATATTGAAATGCAGGATAAGGACTGGAGCAACCTGGCTCAGTGTAAATTCCTGTGACCTGGTTAATATGAAAAGTACTAAAGTTAGGGTTCCATATTAAGCATACGCACGCCTATCACGTCATTATCACCGTCTTCCGAGATCTGAACGATAGCTTTCTCTCCAGTTTTTCTGGTTCATTATTCATACTCACCCTAGCATATGTTTTCAACTAGTTGGGCCTTACACTAAAAGAGTGGGGCGTACAACTTAAATCAAATGAATAACATAAAGTTATTTGCTCTCAGCCTGAATAAAAATTACAGAGTATAGAAAATATGACAGTAATAAATGATGTTTTCATATATGGCCGCACCACGCTGGGTGGGCTAAGGCAAAGTGTTTGTACTGTAGCCTGTAAGATTTATGATCCCAATGAAGGTGTAAACATGTTCAGGCAGTTAATAAGGTATTGACGGATCAGCATTTCTGTCTCTTAAGAGAGCCCTAATTGTTACCGCTTCATGTAAGATACCACGGTTTTCCTCATTGGCAGTTTTGTTTAACATTCGTTTTTGGTGCTTTAGTAGCAAAAATTTGTAAATGGGCAGATCTGTCCTCTCCGTTTGTAATAACTTAATAATAACTGAAAGTACATTCATGAAATTTGTTTTATATAAAGTTTAAAGAAAATGTCACACAACATACTAATTTTAATTAAAATATTATAAAAATAGAGGGCACTGCACATTAACACCTACACTGGTGTGTGCGCCCAGTATTTTATTTCTATTAAAAATATTAGTCTCTCAAATTGAGAATATCAACAGTTACTGAATGTTTTACGTCTATGCGATACTTCCACGTCATGACACATGCTTATGCAAATTTAGTTATTTGATTCCTTTTGTAGGCTTATACATAATCCAAAGGTGTACTCTTATTGTACCTTCCATTTTTATCGCGTCTTATTTCTAACACTAATTTCAGGTTTTGCATCTTTATATTTCTAAGTTCAATTTCGTGACAGGAGGGACGCACATGTCCAATTTTATTTTTAATGTACAGTTTAATGTGTAGGGTTTTACTGTTCTCTTCACTGTCCATTACCCTCCACACATAAAGTTTAGTCGCTCCTGTAAATATACTCACTCATTCACTCGAGCTAAACGTTTTCAACAGGCGTACTTACCATGCAAATTGTATAGAAGAGTGGTATTCAACCTTTCTTGTTCGCGTACCCCCAGATATAATTTATCTTCAACTTTGTACCCCCAAAGTTTTTGGTGCATAATTCAAGTTATACATATCCTATAATCTACATCTAAAATAAGTTAAGTAAATTACATACAAAATAATGTATTAAATAATAAGTTTTAATTGAGAAAAAGGAGAATCAAGCTATTAAATAGCAAATATATTATTGCCTGTTATATAAAATTAATAAAGGCACAAAGGTTTTTAGCAAAGCAAAATTATATGCACTATGTGGATTGAAATGCAATTAGCCGCCCAGATAAGAATCGCATAAAGGGGAGAGAGAGGGAGAGAGAGAAAATGGCGCTCCCAAATCGCATGTCCTTACGTCCGGGTCTTTTGTGGCTAACCCTAAATCTGGCCCTGATTATTCAGTGTTTATCATGAAATAATACATTTATTTTTTTTTATTTTACGTACCTCCCAAGATGTCTTCGCGTACCCCCGGGGGTAAGCGTACCCCAGGTTGAATACCACTGGTATAGAAGAATAAAACACAAATTCATAACTGAAACAGCTCTTCAGGAAATCTTACATTTTTCCACATAATTCAACAAAGCTTATTTTTATGCCAGTAAAGTCATGCTGTAACTCGAGAAACCCTGGACTGATAGTGACATAGTTTTATGTTGGAGGTCCTTCAACAAGTCTGCGGGAAAGCTAAAAATTTCGTAAAAGTTGTGTAAGTACCAAAATGCGTCTTCTTATTTATAATCTTCTCCGCTTCTCCGCTTCCTCTGTTTTGCGCTCTTTATAAGAGAGCTTAAGGACTTAGCATTAACGAACTGAAAATATTGAGGCAATAACAGAGAACGCACCAGAAATGTTACGTTGTGCCTACACTTACTAACTTATTCCACTCGTGAATAATTTAATTATTTATGACACAGCTGTTACTAAGAATAGCAGCTGATATAATATTCAAAAACTCTGCCTTTTGCCTACACAGTTTATGTATTTAGTATAATTCTCACAACAAACAGCAATTATTTCCCTAAACACCATTAACCAGCTGGTCTTTATAACGGAGACTAAACTTTTAATGTGAGCTGAATTTTCAATTATCATTTAGGTTAACTTGTTGCTTCAAAGGGTTAGATCACGCTGCATATTAACAGGTTTATTGGTACCACCAGATACGATGTAAATATTGCTGATTTCTTTGAACAGTGATAATTAAGCCAGCGACTGGACAGCTGCAGGTCGAGGCCCTCTAGGGGTCCTGAACTCAACCTAATCCAATTCGTTACTGCCCGAGATCTTTCCCTGGCTATAAAAGCAGATAAAAGTATTCCATTACGTATTCAAGACTTGCTTTTATAGAACCTGAAGTCTCATTGCCGCCTTCATATAAGTGTTCCACTACACTCCATTCTAATACAGATACATCCTGCCGACAACCTCAGAAACTTTGTCTCCAAAATAGATTCCAGTAGGCCTGTTATCTTACCGGCTACGTCTGGGTCGTATAAGTTGTCTCCTCCATTAAGAACTTCCGATCATTTATTATAAGCATTTCTAATCTCTCCCATGCGTGCTACGTGCTCCATCCATCTTGTTAGCCACGATTTTATAATCCTAATCCTACTAATGAAGACTAAAATTATGGAACTTCTCATTATGCAGCTTTCTCCTATCACTTACATCCAAATACTTTCCTCCAAACCCTCTTCACAAAGCAATGTTTTTCCCTTAAAGTTATAAACTCAGTTTCACGCTTTTACATAATAGCACACTCTTAAGATTAAGGTATTTTGAAATGTGACGTCATGTGGCTTGGTAGGTATGTTTATCCCCAAAAAAGGGACTTTGCACTAAATTACACGGTGCCATATCCAAAAGGAGCGTAATCTTAATTTTGGTAGTAAAACTCTTGCTAAACTGAAGTAAAACTTTTAAGAGACCCAACGAAATCTGCATAAATATACATAGTGACTTGCTGGTACGTGAATATTACGCGGGGACCTAGGTTCAGGACGGGAATACGGGTCGGAAAATGTCCAAAGTGAATGCTGTTTTGTACAGTGCCAGGTGCCTCTCATTGTCCAACACAAGCTATGAGATGTAACTGCATATTGGCACTGCCTAACAGTGCAGGCGCAGTATTTGTTAACCACCAACAAAATACACATATCAGGTAAATGTAAGTAATTACATAATATTTTATGTCACACATTCTCATACCTGTTACGGTTCTAAAGGAAGCTCATCAGTGAAAATACAATTTTCAGGGGAAGTGGGGTATCCAAAAACGCTACGTGCATATACTTTCATCGTTGTTGTTTACATCATATATCATATGAAATGCAAGTTGTTATGATATTAGTACGCCATGTTCAATACTTCACAGTTTGGTGTACGTATATATACATATATGCAGTGTTTTCACTTTATCTCTATACCTCTGCCTATTCGCTCAATGGTGGATTGGACAACTTGCCTATGCACTGTTCTACGGCAAGATTAATTTACACAGTATGGATGTTAAAGGCAAAACACGTTTTAATTCATCGAATTGTAATTTTCATGTAATTAGACAATTTAATTATAATGTTGTGAACACTCCACCAGCAACTTCTAAGTCTAAGACTACAAATAGTGCTTAATTTTACTATTACAATATTTTAACTATATATATATATATATATATATTAAACAATGATTATTGAAACTAGCCTACTAATATCATAACAACTTGAATTTTATAGGATATACGATATCGGCCAATCGATGAAATTGTTTGCAAGTACAGATTTTGGAAACTTCACTTCCCTTAAAATTGTAACCTTGCTGATGATGATTCAGTTAGAAAGGAAACATGTTGGAGAATGTAGGATATGAAACATTATGTATCTACATTTTTGTGACAGGTATGTTTTGTAGCTGGTTAATAAATATTCATTTAAAATACATGGAATATGCAACACTTAAGTGTGCAGGTACATTACTGCTGTGCTATGATGAATGATATTTTATTGAAGCCATCTGGGGCAGGAGCGAACAGTTTTAACTGCGTCTTGTGTACATAGATATTGTTCTGACGGCGCATATGCTATGCAGCTTATAGAGTACTGAACTTATTAATAGGCTTAATGATTAATATATTAGTGAAAACTAGAAGTCAACCTGGCCGCTCATCACCCTGTGTATGGTCGGCCTTTATTGTCAGTATCACAGTACATATATAAGGATAGAGTAGCTAAATTATAAAGAAGGAATAATATTAAAATTAAGAAATTAAAATTTACTTACATAATTAAAAGCCATCACTGGACGACTGTCTCGATCTGCAGAGACATATATAAGACATATATAAGACACTGAAACAATTTACTCTGTCATTCCTCTGCAGCGAAAAATTTTCCGAGAGCGATAAAGCTTTGGCTTTGTATTCGGAAAATAAAAAGTTTCACTACATTTTCGGGAACCCGAATTTCATTACCGTGTATACAAAAGTAGGAAATGATAATGCTCTCGTCTTGTATTATGGAGGTGCCCGTTTCGAATCTCAGTCGGGCCAACAACTATGGAGGCTGAGTGACATAATATCCTTTTTTTTGGACTTGACTGGGTCCAGCCACTGAGAATAGCTCTGTCTAAGGAGTCTACCATATTGTGTGCTGTCCTTGTCTGAAGAGGAAAGCAAAGCCGGCTTCTGAAACGTCGTGCTTTATTAGACAAAGGACAATGTCCAAAAAAATAAGATTATATCAGCGAGTCATGTACCATCGTCGGAGTCCAGTAGATTTGAATAGCGATTGAAGTTTTGCGCGGCTTTCCTCTGTCCCTCCAAGAGAACAGCTGTGGCACAGGGCCGTGTCCTTTCTCATGCGTTCCACTTCAATATTCACTGTCATCCAAATATTCTACGCTTCATAGTCTGCATTAATAAAGAGCGTCCTCAAATAAACTACAAATAAAATACAACTGCCCAACATTGGGAATTATTCTTAGCCAGTTTAATCCATTCCATATCTTATGTTTTTAAAATCCAGTGTTTTCCTTTCGTGTTTCCGGACTAAATTTCATATGCACTTTACGTCTTGCACATGTGTGAAAGTAAATAGTGATACAATATTAATAATTCAAATATCGATAATGGGTAAGAAGGTTTCCGCTTGAATCAAGTACTGTCGTAGACACTTGATGTAATGTTTCAGAAGAGTGAGTTAGAAAAAATGAACCCAAAATTGAACACTGTGACAGTGTACGTGTTAGCAATGCCAAACATCGAATTCACTTTTCACACTGTTATCACCGTGCATTTCTATGAATCAAAATTAAATAAATAGACCAACAAATGCACTATTTAACTACTTTAATGTAGTGTCCTTCTTAAATCACCCTACACGTGTTTCGGACCTAGGTCCATCTTCGGGGATCTCAGTGTTATTAAAAACTACTGAAACAATCACATGTTTAAACGAACATGCAGCAATCGCATACCGCTATTGTGGTAGAATTGTCTATATACGTCTCACAATTTTAATAAGGTTTTAACTAAATATATACATATCTATGTTCTAGAATTTTATATAGACAATTCTACCACAATAGCGGTATGCGATTGCTGCATGTTCGTTTAAACATGTGATTGTTTCAGTAGTTTTTAATAATACTGAGACCCCCGAAGATGGACCTAGGTCCGAAACACGTGTAGGGTGATTTAAGAAGGACACTACATTAAAGTAGTTAAATAGTGCATTTGTTGGTCTATTTATTTAATTTTGATCGAATTCACTGTTCATTAATTGAGACTCAGGGTGAAAACTTCATTGTTGGATATCTGATAATATATTTCGGTTTTTGTTTGTACCCATTGTGCTTGTGTAGGCTGGAGATCGATTCCCCAACCAGTTTCTTTGTGTCTATCGGGGAGCTGTGCACTCACGTTCAGAACAGTATAGTGTTTAGCCCTTTGTATGCAGAATGTTCATAAAGTCCCCATCTATTTTGTTATTGTGAAAATAATGAAATTAGTTGTGCATATTCCGCAAGTGTTCTTATACTGTCAGATTCTCCGACTAAAATTCTATCTGCATGTCAAATAAACACCATACATCCTACATGACCCGCCCAAGGCGGACTCCTTGATTTAATGAACCTAGGAATATTCAGTGGAGAGAACGAATTACGAATTTCGCCATTATGCACTTTTCTCCAGCAGCCTATACCTTTCTCCGTTTGAGGTCAAAGCATCTTCTTCAGCACCCTGTGCTTGGACACCTTCAATCTTCTTTTCCCTCTTAATGTGGGAGGTCAATTTCATGTCTATAAACAGTGCGATGTAAAATTGTAGTTCTCTATAATATAATCTTTACATCTGATACTATGAAAAGTTGGAGTGTTTTTCCGTTGAGAGACCAGCTTTTCTAGACCGATATTAATATCTGAACTGCATTAAAATAACATTAAGGTTTCGGGGATGTGACTTCGTATACTTTGGTAAATGGGTATGTTCAACTAGTTATGGATAGTATTCTGCAGTAAAGTTTGTTATGATGGTAATAAATTTGCGGGTTACCTAAGAGAGGCCGATGATGACGCAGTCACGTGTTTGCATGCTGCGTCCTCTGATCTTGCGGTCTGCACAGAACTGGCAAGTACACTCCAGAAATGAACGACGGTGTGTTACTTGTATAAACTGCCCTGTGTAATGCGCAGTAACAAAGGAAACAAACTTTACTTTACACTAAGCAAAACTACGTTCTGCTGCTGTTTCTGTGAAAACTAAGGCAATTGCATGATAAGCTTCACATTAGGTTTCGCCGTCAAAGATTGCTGTAAAGTAACAAAAGTGAACTGTAATTACTGTGAAATAGCACAGAATGAAGGGTAATTACTGTGAAATAATACAGAATGAAGGGTAATTACTGTGAAATAACACAGAGCGAAAGGTAATTACTGTGAAGTAACACAGAATAAAAGGCAATTACTGTGAAGTAATATAGAATAAAAGGTAATTACTCTACTGTGAAGTAACACAGAATGAACCGTAATTTTCAAATTCCATAACTGACACGAAAAGTCTTGATTAGGTGAACGATTGTTAACGTTTTAACAGGATAATTCACCCCGGAGACCTGGATTCGGTCTGACGATATTCCGTGTGAGATACATGGTGGACAAACTGTTACTAAGATAGGTTTCTCTCCGATAATTTCGGCTTTTCCTCTCAGTATCATTCTGCTGTTTTTCCATAATCATATTTATCCACCTACCTCCGACGCAATATAGTCTAACCAGTGGTTCTGGCGTCACTCTTGGTATATTCCTTCTTTTTTGGCGACACTCTAGAACTAGAATAGAAAACTAGTGTTCGTAATAAGAAGACACCTATTTCTGAACAACGTCATTTTTTGTTTAAAGTACAAAGTTAAAACAGCAAGAACGTGATGAAGTTTGATATAAACATCTGTTTAAGAAGCTCAGCTAAATACGAGTACAAAGATTTCCAAACTTTATATGACGGCGCTCCCTTGACTTAGCAAAAACTTATTGAACCCTTATCGCTTTGTTAACAGTGTGAGTGCATGCATATAAGAAAAATTTTATCAGTTTTTCACTTCCAAAATTTCAGTATGCAAGTTTAATTTCATACAATCACTCTTATGTTCAGAGCCTCCCAGCACACATGGCAAATCGTCGCGACACACCGGTTGACAACCAGTGTCTAGATAATGAAAGCAGGGCTAAATAAACTACAGAAGGCAAGACTTCTTTTCCTTTGAAGTTTTCAGCACTTATTTTCAAAGAAACAGTATATAGGCGTAGACACATGCTGAAAGTCTAGAAATAGGTTGGAGGATACTGGTGAAGTTAGCTTGAAATGAAGATACGAGGGATTGACTTGATTCATCTGCCTTAGTATAAATTCTAGTGCTGCCTGTTCTAAATACGATAACGAATCTTTGGGTGCCAAAAAAGAAGAAGATTTTGATTATCTGAATAACTGTTAGCTTCTCAAAAAGAACTCTGCTACATGGGGTTAGCACATATGTTAAATATGCAGGAACACAGGCACTTCGCATTGTGTGAAAAACGAAAATAAGAACAAAGTGACTTGTTACTTGAACCGAATCTAGAATTGTAGGTTTCCTGGTGTACCCATTTGTTTCCCTCGTACGAGTGGTTCTGACAGCTCCACTTTACTCTGCATTAAAATGTACTTTCTCCAGTATTTCTGAGCGGAATTGTAACTGAACTTCCCAACGTCAACACAAACCAAGCCTGACTTTACTCTACGTCCATGAAAACGTTTCAGACGTCAGCAGACGCGTCACAAATGGCAATACGTTTATGTTCGTAACACAAAAACATGCGGACTGCACTTGAAGTGCTGCTATTTTGTTCGTAAATATTTTGATCCCCTCTAGACAGAATGTCATCTGAAGAGCTGCAAAACTTATTGACATATGAAAGACAGCGTAGCGTCATAAAGCGTGCCGATGTAAGGCACCATCTTTTCAACAAGGGGAGAACGTTTTAATATAATGGTTAGCATTCCTGTCAATGCATTCAGCAGATCCCGGGTTCAAATCTCTGCACAGGGACCGGTTATTCTTACAGGATTTTCCTAAGTTCCAATAGGGAAGTTCCGGGACGGTATATCAAGTTAGGCCTCAAAGTCCTCTTTCCTTATCCTGCTTATTTATTATTCGCTAATCAACCTCTCATTTGACGTTGCAAGTCAAACTGGTCAAGCGTCCTTAAATATACCACACATAAATCATTGAGAGCCTGTAAATGGATCCCTTTTTGGGGTCTTCTTTGTGAACATTACATTTGCATTAAGTTACTTTTCGTTGCTGAGGCTATAGAAAGCAATTTTTATGGTCCGAGATGTTTTTAATATTTCTTTTCTTCCTCTTTTCTTCTTCTTCTCCTCCTCCTCCTCCTTCTCTTCCCCTCACACTTCTTCCTCCACATATTATTATTATTATTATTATTATTATTATTATTATTATTAATCCTGTCACTATTGGCCCATTATGACCCTTCGGAAACGAAAATTAATCTATCCTTGTTTGTGGAGATTTTAGACTCACGGTGGTGAACATTGAAATTACGTTCTTCTGGAACGCTCCGCCTGTACGTATTTTGGTAAAAATACACAAACGTTTTGAAGGAGCCTGTCTCTACGTCTTCAAGACAGAAGATTCTGCCTTGAAGAAGGAAGCAGCAGTTTACTCTGAAAAGCTTTATTTAAATTTATACCTGACTACGCAGCATCATGCGTCAAATCACGGTAATCTTCATGGACGACTGACTATATTTTTAAATCTGATGTGGATTACTCAATACGTTAGCAGCTATACACTATGTACGTAGGCCGCATCCTGCATCCATAGCCTGGTGACAGAACACAAATTATCCTGCTAAAATACGAACACGAAATCATATACAGCGTGTTGCTGCATCGCATTCTTCTTGAAAGGCTATTATGCTTTCCTCGAATATTTTAACAAGGGGCGTTTTCGTCGCAGAATACAAGAAATCGCGTGGTGGAGCCGGTAGGTACGAATTTCCGGACACTGTCTATAGACATTCGAGTGACAGATGTACCGTGGGATGGGGAGGGGCTAAACATTAAGCGCCAATTTGGTAACTGGGAAGTCGCTTTAACGTGTCGGAAATGAAAATGCCTGAGCGAAGTTGCTTTGCACGCTACAAACTGCACACGGTCCCAGACTTGTACTAAAATAGCGTAACTGTTATTACAGGCCAGCTGTATAATTTTAAAATTATTGATTTAGCAGGCTACTCCTCTCCAAATAATGGGATGATCAAACCACGAAGGGTAAAATTGGCGAGGAATGCATTAGGCATGAAAGTTTTGGTAGGAAAGCACGATAAAAAGTGACAACTTGGAAGAACTAGGTGTAGATTGGAAGATGGTATTAAAACCGATCTTAAAGATGGGTATGGAAGGAACGGGTTTATCTGGCTGTTGTGAAACTTCGGATTACGTAAAGTTCTGCGTATATCTCGACTATATGAGCGGTGATTGACTTCTTACGAAGAACCCTGCTGCATGGAGGTAGACTACAGTTTCCATTACAGAAACATACATACATAGCCTAATATACAAATATTAGCTTCGTTGTCTGTCAACACGTTGCTCAGAATTTTGTATAGCTTCTATGTAGATGAGGCGGGGTGCTGCATGTGAGGGTAAGATGCGTAATATAGAAGAAAAGTGCATGGTATATGGAATTACGAAATGGTAATATGAATAAATTTTATAAATTCAAAATAAAAGTGATACGGATTTCATATTACAGCAAATTTTACGAAGCGTCGCTGTAATGAGACGGAAGGTCCTTGATCTCCACCCTGCAGCGCGGAGACGGGTTCTTTCCCATAGCGGCTCTTAATGAGAGACCCGTGAACAATAGCCTTCTCTTCAGTCTCTAGTCCGGGAGGAAGAGAAATACAAAAATAAAGCAATTTAGTACGAAAATGTAAAAATTGAAAATAAAATTACAAAACGATTTCGGTAAAGGTAAACTTTCTTCTGTGTTTAATTACATCACACCATGAAGTTGTATGAGGGAGAAGGTAGAGAGTTCCGTGCATTAAACTTGACATTATGTGGAGGTGAGTGGTAAGCTTCACGCCCCGGCCGGTTTGCTAGGAGGACAGTGCCTACGGTACCTAAGATATGGACATGTGAGCTTGATAATGAAATTTCGGTTTTCTCAAAAGGTACAAAATTTCTTGAATAGCTGGGTGACTCTTGGATTCGCAATGGGAATTTTGCTCCGTAGACATAAATTAATACAGTGTTGTGACTAGATGCCGTGCATTTCATACCTATGATTGTGTAGTTTAGTTACACTTTGGACCACGTAAGTTTTTAGGCGCGTTCGCAGAATTGCGAAAAGCGACTATTAGCTTCGTCATGTCTGTCTGTCCGTCCGTCCTTTCGTCCGTATGGCACACCTAAACTCCCACTGGAAGGATCTTCATGAAATTTGGTATATTAATATTTTTCGAAAATCTGTCGAGAAATTTCAAGTTTCATTAAAATCTGACAAGAATAACAATTGCTTTACATAAAGACCTACGTACATCTATGATAATATCTTGCTGAATTCCTCCTAGAATGAGAAATGTTTCAGGCAAAAGTTGTAGAGAAAATCAAAACATGCATTTCATGTTCAATATCTCCCCCCTCCCCGAAAATCGTGCTGTTTATGAGATAATGTGGAAAAATATGATAAAGCCGGATAGGCTACAGATGACAATATAATACGTTGCATGCGCTTTGCGTGCTGCATAACTAAGGTTACAGACATACACTCGGAACATGTAGGCCTAATACTTATTGCTTTTCCACGGCAACAACTGTTTCACCAAAGCGCCTCAATGCTAGTTTATACGTACATTGACTGTCTCGTTAAATTTTGCTTCCACTTGAGTACTGCTTATGATAACTACATCAGTGCATCGAAATTCGCTGAAACTCGAAACATACATCCAATTTCTATACTACGATAATAAACTTAGATAATGCATAAATATAAATTAGTTTTTGGATGTGATCTGTGTTTTATGAGAGGCGTGTTTATTGAGAAATTACTCTTAGCCGTATGAAGAGAGGTTGATCTCAGTACACTAATTGTCCTTGCAGATGACGTAGTAAAGAGAGGCATGCAGAATTGTAAGCCAGTTGCCATAATTACGTCTGTGAAAAGACAAACATTGCACACATTACGTAATTTGCTTTGACAATGAATCGCTCAGTGTGTCGAGTTCATGCTGTACAGTAACGTGCAAATGTTTGTAACTCTTCATCAGTCAATATGTGTTTCTTGAACGATATGCATGAAACTAAGGCATGTAGATTAGACCATGCATGTTATCTCTCCTACCTCTTATTTCAATTCGTAAACTTCTAGATAGGTTTTGATAAAATTTTATACCTACCTGAAGAAACAGCACATTTTTCGATACTTTGGTGCCAATATAACAAATTTTACGTCCCCGCATCCCATCAACTACCGTCTTGATGCTCACCGCAATGAACATGTAAGATGTTACACACTGACATTAAAGGTTCTGAGAGAAATTTCTAGTCTATTGCAATTTTCAGCATAAAGCTCGTGCCTATTTGCAGAAGTACCTAACAAATCTACGTGCAGTCAAGAGTGCCAAGGTGCAAAGAAAGCACACGGAAACTTTTTCTTATTTTTTTTTTTTACTTTTTTCTGTTTTTAATTTTTTTCATCCAATTGCCGATTGTGGAATCCTTTAACAAGTTCTTCTCTTCCATAAATCAGGCCGTTAATCGCTGACTCCTATTCGCGAAAGATCTAGTTGGATCCCAGTGCAGTCTGTGTGGGATTTTTGGTGGACGAAGTAGCGCTGATACAGGGTTTTCTCCTCCTCATTCGGGCTTCCTCTGTGACTTTTCATTCTACCAATGGTCCATATTCATTCATCCAACATTCGGGGTATAAGAGTGGACCCATTAGAGGCCGCAGAACATATTCTCGCCACATCACGAGAATAAAGAAAGAAAATTAAATATCATAGGGGGCGAGGTGTTAGGACTCTACCTATTCTTTGGGCAAGTGTAGAAGGCGGTGAGAGTCACTAGTAAATAGACATGTCGTGTTGTCACTTAATCTTGGTACCAAATGATAGTGTTGGTTGATTTTGCTGAAACAGCGGGTGAAATGTGCGCCATATGGACATCGCGTGCTCTGATACATCGTCTCTAGATTCAAGGGAATTAAGTCAGAAAATATGGATTTTACAATTTGCATGAAGAAAAAAAGAAAAATGGTGAAAGCCAAATAGCGGTCAGGATGAATTATGTCTGGAGTCTATGAGACTTATGATCTATCCTTAGCTAATAAAGACTCCAAGCAGACAAAATCTCACCAGAGCCCTTTCCAGTAGCCAAATATGGATATTGTGTTAGCTGTAAGAGTCCAAATAAATTTAAGTGACTTAGTTTGGTCAGTACAGGCGTGAGGTTCGGTCTTCCATTTCCGGTGGAAGCAAGGAATAATTTAATTATGTTTTTTTACCATACTATGGCGGTTAGATGTAATAAATATGTACCGTTTTAAAAT
The DNA here is from genome assembly GCA_021186555.1 of Reticulitermes speratus. Taxonomy (NCBI): domain Eukaryota; kingdom Metazoa; phylum Arthropoda; class Insecta; order Blattodea; family Rhinotermitidae; genus Reticulitermes; species Reticulitermes speratus. Next base: position 27,709,831 of record JAJKFL010000003.1, on the reverse strand, counting down.
CCATAAAGCGATCCATGTCGCATTATTCCGCTTTTATACAATGAATTTAATTTGAAAGAGCAATTCATTGTTTGGGTTTCTGTAGTATGCTTATGTTTCATGTGTCGGTTAACCCTTCACAGCACAGTTGTCACTATATATACCAACTAATTTAAAACTAGTTGACTTTGGATTCTGTCCAAACAGTGTACTTTGGTTTTCCTATAATTCTCGCAGTAAACTCTGATTATTTTCCTCAACAACTTTAAATTATTTCCTTTTTTAAACGGGAATTCAAGTTCTAACAGTGTGGTTGGAACTGAATACGGCCTTTCAACCCGAAGGTCGGGGTTCGGATTCGGGGTAGCCCATGTGGGATTTATAAAGGACAATGTGACACTGGGACAGGTTTACTCCAAGTACTTCTGCTTTCCGCTGCTAGTATCATGTCAACAATGCCTCATACTTACCTTAATCGTCAAATGGACGAAGCTGGAATCCATCCAACAGAAAGTTATGTCTTTCGGAAATCGGGAAGCATCAAAGGAAAAGCACTTGCGTTGTTTCCTTTGAAATGGTTAAGAAGACGCTAGCTTTATAGGAGGCCCATTTGAGGAGCTTTATTTTGAGAACAAATTTAGCAAGGCTGCACTAGATGCACATTGCGCTATGTAAAAAAAATGCATTCAATTAATTTTGAATGAAAGATTTGAAGCATTCACTGAAGTTTATTCAAAGTTACTTTGAAATTCGAAAAGTAAAATGCATACCACTAAATCTCTCCCATGTCGCATTTGAACAAGATCTCTGGAAATTTTATGGGTTCCACAAAGAAGTCCACTTCTGCCTTATGAAAATTAGGGTTTTAATGAATCAAAATGGATAAAAATCCAAAATATCGGAATGATGTACACATAATACACTATTTTTCTTTAGTTAGTGAATAAATCTTAAAGCCTCACGAAGGGGGACACTTTCACTAGTCAGTCAATAAATTACACTCAGAGCTCCTTGATTTCCTTTTGTTATGTGAGTAACATTTTATGCAGGTTTTAGTGCAGTGGTTCCCAAAGTGGGTGGTACCGCCCCCTGGGGGGCGGTGGGATTACCGAGGTGGGCGCTAATATGTACGAGAGGTGGAAGGGAGCGCTGTTATTATCACAGGGGGGATAAGTAGTGCATTTATTTCTATAATAAAATTCAAATAAAGTAATTTTTGTGTTAAAAATAAAAAATGAACTAAATTTCTTAGTATTTTAATTTATGAATCTTATTCAAGCACATATTATTTAATAAACTATTGCTAGGTGAATTATTGTTAATCATAAAAATATAATAATTTCAATTTATTAATTAACACCTAAACATTAAGTTTAAGTCTTATAATTTTATTTAAACGATTTTTAAATATAAAATAAAAGTGGAAACAAAAGCGCATTTATGTTTTTTTAAAAAAAGGTAAGGGGGCGCTGTGGGTGTGTATATGGAACCACGGGGGCGGTGGACAGAAAAAGTTTGGGAACCACTGCTTTAGTGTAACACTGGGCCTTATTTTTAGATGATTTGGATAATTTTTTAAATTAAATGTGGCATAAATGTGCGTGTTTTGAATCTACACGCAGTTCATGTTACTCCTACCCGTTCATGCATACATGTCGGCGTCGGTGTTGTGCATCTGTAAATCGAATAATGTGACAAGCATTTTCATGTTTTAACCTCATTATATACGGTGGATATGTGGGAGAATCAGTTGTATGTTAGTACGGGGCTCGTTACGTGATTTTAATTTCCTATTACCTTAGTGGCAGTCATAAATCCTGCGCAGAAGAGACTTTTATTTTTAATGATAGTAATTATAATAGTAAGGCATTACAAACAAAAAATCACGCAACAAAAATATTACGAAGAGAAACAGTGGTCAAATGTGAAATATGTCAAAGAAATAATGAGATAATAGACCATATTATACTAGCATTCTCAATATTGGCAAACGAACAACACATAATGATAGAGTGTGTGCTCAACTACACTTTACCATATGCAAGGAGATAAACGTAAAATTAGAGAATGAACACTGGTATGAGCATGTACCAAAATTATTAGAAAGAAGTCATGAAGGTAAGATCACCATATTAAGTAATCAACAAGTGTAAACTGACAGAATCATCCCTAACAATAAGCTGCATATCGTAACTCGTGATGACGACAAAGGAACATATCTGTTACTAGACATTGCAATTTTAGAAGATAGAAATGTGATAAAGAAATAAAACCGAAAAGACTAAAGTATAAAGACCTTGCAATAGAAATGAAGCGCTTGTGGAATGTAAAAACAAAAGTTATACCAGTATTATTAAGGGCAACTGGAAACATCTCAAAGCAGTTCAGAAAATATCTGAATAATTTACTGTAAAGAACGACAGCAAGGAACTACAGAAAGCAACAATATTGGGCACTGCGCACGTACAGCGGCAAGTGTTACTGCAAAAGTACAAAACGTTTATCACGAGAAATATCGTTACGTGTACAAAAAATTTTAAACCCGGAATAGATGCAACAATTTATACTTTAGAAACATCGTTTGTTTCAGGTGCATAATTGTAAATACACTGCATAAACGTGATTAATAGCAATAATAATAATAATCTTCCCGGGTACCTGATGCACTTCAGAAATTCTGGTAGTATAGACCTGGACAGTATACTTCCTGCGAGACAGGACTGAATCCTTCCAGATCTTTTCCATTTCATCAATTACCTACGAATTCAATAGTACACAGAGTAGAAAAAAGACTCTAATCCGTAATTTACAGAAAAAAAGTTTATATGAACAGGGTTCCTCCGTACTATGGTCACGGCGTTCTGCACTTTAAAGAAAACGCTTATCATATCTATTTTGAGCTTCAAGGTAGGACGTTGCTCATCTGAACAGTGATTGTCTACTCGCTGCAAAATCCCAGATGCCGTACATATCGTCTGAAATCCATTATGCATCCGTTGTTGCAGGTACTGAAGGTCACTGGCAACAAAAGCAGTCTTTAGATATCCCCAGAGATGAAAATCTGATGTATTTAAATCTGATAAACGAGAAGGCCCTGCTGCTGCTCCACCAGTCCTATCCGTCCTTCCGCAAATACTTTCTTCAAGAATGCTCGAAGTGTAAGAACAAAATGGGGCAGAGCACATTCATGCATAAACCATAAATAAATCCAGGTCTGAAGATCCACAACTTGAAACAGCTCTGGAAGGATATTTTGTAGGAAATAGTGATGAATAGCCCAGTCGGACGTGGTGGAAGTATGTAGGTTCTCAGAAGTCTGTCTTCTGCAAGGCCTGCCCCTACATTAAAGAAAAACTGTCGCTGGTGCCTGGAGTGCAAGATTCCATTTAGAAATGTTTCTGCCCAAAACGATGATTATAGAAATTAAATATTCCTTCTTTCGAAAATCGTGTCTCCTCATCAAATTAACTGAAAGGCGGAAATGCAGTTTTGCCAGTGCATTTACTCAGAAACAACTCTAGATGTCCTCCTTGGAAGGTACTCAGCTGGCTGAAGCCCCTGTACTCGTAGATAGCAGAGACAGAGGAGCTGTGTGCTGTACAACCCCGTCACATGTGTCTAATCTCTTTGTGCTAGTTTTTGGATTTGCAGAAACCACATTAAGGAGGCCTTAACAGTCCTCCTAGTCGCTCAGCGTCATTTGGCGGCATATTAAGCATATTGCTCTGTCTTTCATCAAGTGTGGAAAATTTTTTCCGGTCTGAAATGCGACGATGTGGAGCGTGTTCATGGTAAAAGCGACGTGCTTCACGTTCACTGCCATAAGCTCGGCCACACATCCAATAAATGTCGGGCATTTTAAAGGATGTCGTCCCTTTGTGAACACGAGGATGATTTGAAAAATGTCGAAACATGTAGTTTTATATATAATGAATAAAATTGAGTCGTGGTTGGATGGATTTCGACTTGATTTCTGTCGGCCATTTCAGCATCTAAGTGCATTCGCCCACTTCACCAGTTTGACACTTCGTGTGAAACAAACCAGTGCTTTTCAACCTTTTCTGCCTAGCCTACCACTATCACGAACAAAATATTCACACGTAACACCAGGTACTGAAAATATTAATAACAGAATTTGTACTTTTCTACTTTAACTATATAATTCATAAATATATTTTGTAGTTCATAAATATTTTTCTTTTCATTTAAATACATTTAAAATAATTTTATTAACGCGATGAACATCTTTAAAATTTAATTATGAAAAACATAATTCTGAAATAATTTCGCTTACCACCAGACGACCCTCTGTGTAACATCAGTGGTACACATACCACTGATTGAAAGCACTGGAACAAACAATCTTGTGTTATACTGCTACACGCAGTCTGCCTGCTGCCATGCACCGTTGACACTGCAAAAGTTACAAACAGACCAATGCGAGCAGCATACTGCCTTGGAGCTCAGGGCGGAAACTTTGTGTATTGTATTTAATTTGCAGGCTGCCGTAATTAGGAGACCATGCTGCACAGAAGCTACGTTAATATACGGTTTTTACTGTATTGCGGTGTACAATCATCCCCTGAAGCTTGTCCGTGCATTTTTCATCCATTCTGTAGAGGCTAACTCTGTCTCTAAATAAATCATCTCCTGTGTTAAGGCTTAAATTAGAATCCATGGTTGGAACAAGGTTAGATCTACACGGGGAATTCCCTGTTACTCTGTCATGACCCCGCGGAACCGAGCCGTTGTTCAGAATGTGACGGCGTTAGCTAAACCATTTGTCTCGTGACAGGATACATTGGTGGGCTCTGCGAACGCGGCATGAACGGAGGTGATGGAGTGAACACGTTCCTCCGAGAATCCGAAAATCCTGAACACCTACACGGCGTCACATCATAGTCACCGCGGTGAGGCTCTCAAACGTCACACAACAGTGAAATTTCAGGATATATAAAAGGTGGAATTTTGTTCAATGGAGCATTTCCAGAATTTCTTATCCTGCAGAGATAAATTTGTCTCTTTGTGAGTAAGCAGCACGCCATAATGACCTATAAGAAATAGGCATACTCGTATATTCACACACAACCTCACCACTAGATGAAGTGGAGTGGTCAGTTTCACGCTTTGGTATCGAGGAAAAGCGTTCTGCACCAACGGGCTAGAAGACAGTCTCAGAGCCGGTCTGAATTCGTTGGAATAAATAAAAACGTATGCCTTTACCGGAAGTCGAACTCCGATCTTACTTCTTATTGCCAGTCACTCAATAGACTGAACTATCCTGGTTTGTTTATGGTTCTTCTATTCATATTGAGGGGGTTCTTCTCGATTATGGCGAAACGAGCCCTTAGAGCCAGCGCTTATAACGCGATGGCATAGGAAGTAAGGATTCCTTGTGTGATTAATTTAGCTTAATGAAAATTGGCGAAACAATGGCATAGCTTGAGGCGGGCTTTGGTTTTAATGGAAGGCTGTGATGCCGGCGTGACAAATATGCGGCCTGCTGGCTTCATTACGTGGGCGCTTCCTTGTAACAGGAACGTCCCAATGTGCAACCTATACTGAGGCCACGGAAAGGAGTCCTATGGATTAAATCCCTGCACTTATCACCGGAGCTGTTACTCATCCCGTCTAGCTTACTTTCCTGTATTTCCCTTCAGCCGTGTAACTTTTCTATTTACATGAAGCATCATAGCAATAACCACATGATAAACTTGGCCAGCGACAAGTGCTTTGGCCTGGTTGGCACATGTCAGTAAAGGATGGAGGATAATACGACAACAGATAAAATAAGGGGAAGCCTGCAGAAATATCGTCCTCACCATCAGTGGGTCTTCTTTCAGTGGCCTAAGTGTAATTAACAAAATTAGGCATATGAAGTATTACACGTTAGTTGTAGCATATGGTCAATTACCCATGCCGTATATTAAGATTATAATATTAAAGTGTTTATGAATATTAGAATATTTATGATAATGTTATTATAAATACGCAGTGTACAATTTGTTTTAAAATTACTGACGTGTTGAATCTTTGAGTTTGCATATGTTTAAAGTGATGGAAGGCTTTAAAACTTAAGAAAGCTATAGCTGTCCTTGTCCACGCCGTGAGGGCATACTGAGGGTTTAGAAGTAAAATTCCACGCATTTTTAACCTCGGCTCTAGACGGACGTGAGTGGTCAACTTCCCTGGGAGAGAGCTCCTAGACTGTCCTGATTGAGCAGGTGGCTGGGTGCGCCCAGAGTAGGTCTGTGTACTTACTGCAGAAGTGTGGCTGGGTGCGCCCAGAGTAGGTCTGTGTACTTACTGCAGAAGGGTGGCTGGGTGCGCTCAGAGTAGGTCTGTGTACTTACTGCAGAAGAGTGGCTGGGTGCGCCCAGAGTAGATCTGTGTACTTACTGCAGAAGAGTGGCTGGGTGCGCCCAGAGTAGGTCTGTGTACTTACTGCAGAAGGGTGGCTGGGTGCGCTCAGAGTAGGTCTGTGTACTTACTGCAGAAGAGTGGCTGGGTGCGCCCAGAGTAGGTCTGTGTACTTACTGCAGAAGAGTGGCTGGGTGCGCCCAGAGTAGGTCTGTGTACTTACTGCAGAAGAGTGGCTGGGTGCGCCCAGAGTAGGTCTGTGTACTTACTGCAGAAGAGTGGCTGGGTGCGCCCAGAGTAGGTCTGTGTACTTACTGCAGAAGAGTGGCTGGGTGCGCCCAGAGTAGGTCTGTGTACTTACTGCAGAAGAGTGGCTGGGTGCGCCCAGAGTAGGTCTGTGTACTTACTGCAGAAGAGTGGCTGGGTGCGCCCAGAGTAGGTCTGTGTACTTACTGCAGAAGGGTGGCTGGGTGCGCCCAGAGTAGTTCTGTGTACTAACTGCAGAAGGTAAAAACCTCCTGTCATGCCGGGAAAAACACCCCATCTCATCCAGCCATTCACTACGCCAACTATGCTATTTGTATTATCAATATTACATATATCAATTCAGCTTTGATTGTACAATTAATTATGCTAATGATTCATTCTGTACCTACGATGCAGATCGAAAACATGATGAGGAGTAGAAGCAATAAATTCTGAATGCATCGCAGAATTTACATTCGAACACGGCGTTGCTTGATTGGAATGCGAAGCTATGAACTTCCGCTTGTGAGGGGGTGAGATAATTCAATTTCGCATCTTGGCTCCACTGCTTCTATTGGAACTTCTCGATGTATACCGATATATCGATTGTCAATTGAAGAGCTGTGGTGGAAGAAGGGACCAATAAACTCACGTGCTAGTTTAAATACCTTTAGTGCTGAAAAGTATTTGTCCCATAATTTGTGGAATCCTTGATTACATAATGGGAAGCCCCTGTAGTGTATTCATTAACTACATGAGCAATAGTCACTTTTGAGAAGCTAATATTTGTTCATATGCTCACGAAATTGCCCGCGTTTTATGTAACAGAAGTTTTATTATTGTCTTCATAAAAGCTCTCCCTTGGCCCTCGAAGAGCCAGGTAAAAAGTCAGGCCACACTTCTTCTTCTTATTCTGTGGCACTTCGGCCCGTTTTTGGGCCATGGCCTTCCCTCTCCGTGGTTTCGAGACACAGTTGATTGAGCGTGTCAGCCCCAATCCCAAACTCCAATGTTGAGGGCACCTGGCTGAGAGCCTGTCGTGGTTGGGTGGTCCAAACAGCAGCTAGACTGCCGTCGGCATAGCTTTCGAGTTCACCGGTGCACGCAGCTCCCCTTACCCCGCTATATATGCCTTCGACAAAGGGGAGAATTCAGCGAGGGAGTTCAGGCCACACACTTCGACTTAATTATTTAAATTCTCCTCTTATATATTCATAATTTTAAATACTATCTCAAGTGTTTTCCTCTATTAAGTTTGGTTGATACCAGAATTTTCACTCAAAGTAAAATTTTATGGAGGTTAACACTATAATATGCTCTCTAACCGTCATATATTGCATCACGATGGGGCCGACCTTAGGCGTAGCATTTGCATAAACCATGGACGTTCTAATGCAGTTACTTCGTAACAAGTAATGTGATGAGCGAGTACACGTAACATTGTATACATTTGTTGTCACTTAAGGAGTGTTTATTAAAATTGATAAAGTTACAGTCTTCAGTGCTGTATGCTTTTCACGTTGTTGCTTGTAGTATCTTTGTTGAACATGTTTAGTTTTGGTGACAAGAAACCACTTTGTTTTATGCATTATTAATAACTTTATATAGTTGTTACATTCTTTGCTCTACTGCAGGTACATTGCTGTCCTTTTGGCTTTCTTTAATACATGTTATGGTTGCATTTATGATTGACTGGGGAAATGTTCCTCTCTTATTTAATCTAGGTTCATTTCACTAAAACGTTATTTTTCTGTATTGGTGCATATGTGGAGTCCTATGAGTTCGAGGCTGGTAGCTGGTAGATTATACATTCTAGCATGAATATCCACAATACTAGTTAAATTCTGGCTGAAATTTCTGAATTAATAAAATATAACTATGGCGCGTAAATACACAACTGTGTTCAAGTTACGTCTACAGAGCGTTCATCATATGACGCTGCGAAAGCTTTTACAAGCATGTTTGCAGCGTCATCATTTTAAACTCGTTATAAAAGTGTGAGTCTGAAATGAAGCTTTCACATATTCCTTGCGTACAGAAAGGTTTTTTCTCCATGGCGCAACAACCCTTAGTTGGCCAGGGCCTCATTATCGAGGTTTCACGATTACAATCAGACACACCACACTCGGTGGGACTACTCTGGAGGAATGATCAGCCCCACGCAGAGACCTACCTGGCAACAAACAACATTCACAAAAGATAGACATCCATGCCCCCGGTAGGATTCAAACCTGCAATCCCAGCAAGTGAGCGGCCGCATACTCACGCCCTAGGCCGCGCGGCCACCAGAATCGGCGTACAGAAAGATAGCTGCACCAAATAATGCATAGCCTATTGTTATTCTGTGACGTTCAGTATCTCGTAAGTGTAGCTGTGGCTACAGAAATTTTCAGACTAATAGCGTGCATATTCAGTGACATCGTGATTTCCTAACTGGTTCCTGTATTTTATGTTCTACGAGTAAGGAAGTGAATTTTTATTCTGTTACAATTGAATGCATATGTTGTGTCGTGCTGACGTCTTTTCCATACAAATCTGTAATTTTCACTTCTTATGTAGGTGTTAGCTCCACGTTCGAAAATGCGCCATTGAGAGGATAAAACTGTAACTTGATTTACTGGTAAAAAGTAAAGGCGATCAGAGTAAAAAAAAAAGGGGGAGTAGGAGAGATACGAATTTCTTAGGCAACCAGCATGCCCACACTTCTCTGCAGTCACTTGGTGGTGGACAGTGCTGTGCGCAGTAGCCAGCAAAATATCTATATCGCGCGCGATGTCAGTCTGCTTAGCATTAATACATTTCTGTTCTCTGGTAAGGAAATCTGAGCAACACCCATTGTCAATCGTAGTGGATGTTCTCGGGCGTCAGGGTCTCTGCTTGTCGTCAACACCTGTCCTACAATGAACGAAGACATTGCAACATATTCACACCTGTTTCCGTAACACCTCCATATACTGGTAATGAATTTCCACCGTACGGAGCTCTTCACGCGCAAAAATCGAACAGACGGAGTACTTCGATTTGTCTGACCATGTTTTTGATAGGCCTGTACGGCATTACACGCGCTTACTCTTAGGCGAATGAGACGTTCTAAGTGTGCTCGTTACTTTGTGAAATCCGTAACCTGCTCTTACATTATTTTTAAGTCCCTTGTATTTTGATGTTCATTGTTCTTATATGTCCACACAACAGGGTAGGATGGCGCAAAATACGAAAATATCTCAAACTTAAGTTTAATAAATTCATGTATACAAATATTTTTCCGACTTCTTCAGTTCTAGTGGATTACAAGACCTTACATGTTGAGAGGAATTTGTTTCTTTTATTGAAATGGGAATATCCTCAGTGTAGAGGATCCTTCACTCGGTCAACATTTTTCAGTGCTGCAGTATTGAATATACAGTTCAACGTGTAAGGTTAATGTTGCAGTTGGCGTCTTCTAGTAGTAGTATTGGCTGTTACCGAAGGTAATCTTGCATAGCCTATATATATTGTCAGTCAAATACTTTGTACTCTTTATACATATACCGTCGAACTCGGTTATAACGTCATGAAATGGACTAAATACTTTGTGTCCTTATAAACGAGTGTTGTTGGCACCGAGGGGTATAATGTTACGGTTAACAGTGAAGAATTAATTGGTATCACAGAATATCTGACGCTATAGACGAGGTGTCGCATAAACCGATGTTGTTATAACCGGGCTCGACTGTACGAGTATGTGTTTGTAGTTCGGTATCAGACACTCACAGACTAACAGTAGAGTGGTACATGTCAATTACCCCTAATTCTCCATTGAGTGGAGCAGAGCATATAAATTCCCTCTTAGCAGCCTGGATCATGTTATTATAACAGAAAAATTCTATTAACCAGACATTTGACGTCCCTGTGCAACACAGCCGGCGTTTGCCTTTTGCATTACTCAAATTAGTAATTTACACCGCACTATTGCATACCTATGTCATTACACGACTATCGTACAAAACGTGGGCCAGTAAAAGCCGATTATCGCTCAAGTAGTGTTTAAATGATCGTTAATATTGTGACATTGCACATTGTGATGAAGTGACCCTTAGCAATCAGATGTAATGCAGTGGTAAGCAAACACTGCGACACATAAAACTGCCTTTGAAATTTGAAATCTAGCAGTAGCTACTGCAAAAGATCAGTTGTTGTGTAAAACTTTAAATTAAAATGAAAACCATAACACCTAAAACATCGTGAAAATGGCCTCACGGATTCTTCGCTGTACAAAGTATAGAGTAAGCCTCTTGCGAGCGAGCGCTTTTTAAGGCGGGATCTTCTGAGGTTTTTCCAGTCAGTTCGGCATAAATTTCGCTTCACGGCTGCGCTGTCTAGAAAACTTAAAGTACCTTTATGCCAAGCCCCCTTTTTTTCCTGATGAGGTCACCACAATGTCTATGTGTGTTCGTGTGTTTCCATGTTACAACTTTTAAACTCTTTTACCTCTTTTGACTAGACGTGGTACGAACATTATGCCATAAAAGGGTTCTTCATTATATGCAACAATAGTAATAATAAGACATGCAATTGTCAAGGTGACAGTTTCGTACAAAACAACATGAAAACGCAGTTTACCGTGCGAATGTGCTGTCAGTTTGACAGCGATAATTAATGAGGAAATGGAAGATGGTAAGTTAAATTTGTTTCTTATATAAATCACAATTATACTTGTACGTTACACGTACAACATTGTAAGTCACCAATAACAAACATGGCGTCGTTAAAAACTTTGTGGTTTTGTCCGACAATATTATGATCGTATAATCTGTACTTTTGTCCGTTTTCACAAACATAAAGTAAAACTATAATAACGACACTAATAAATATTCGGGATTATAAATCTGTGCTATACCAAAGCAGATTTTGAGGGCTGTTCGGAACTCCTTTTCAGTATCAGGCTGTAACCGAATAGTCACAAAATATTATATATACTATCCTTCTAGTCTATTAACATTCTGTTGTTTTCAGTGCATTTGTCCTAACAGTCTAGTCGTTTCCACATTACGATATGTTGCAACATGACACCGTGTAGGTATCTACCAAACGACATGGAGTCAACGTTGCACAAAACAGTAATACTGGTACGTACAAAAGTACGATTTTATGAAATGTGACACGGGGTTACGTGACCTCACGAGAATCTCAAAACTCACTTAAATCTTCCGATCTTATTAGAATTAACCTTTTATATTGAGCCTTGCGCTTCTATTATACAGCGTCTTATTTGAGCAGAGAGAACAATTTGAGGTTTGCTTTGTTAGACAAGGAAATGTAATTGTAAATTGTGGAATTTGTTACTCACACCTGAAACTAATTTTTTACAAAGCGTGTAGTTTTAATATTAATCCAATGAAACCGTTTTCACTTAGGCTGTTAAAAATTGCTTCGAGGATATAAATCAATTAATAAAGCTAGGTTATAAATGCGTTGTTATATTTAAAGTCTAGAGAGAATTGATTTACTGTAGGCCTAGCTTATCTTCAATGGAGTCATGCCATGCGCGATGAATGTGTTTCATAATGGCATTATTGTCTGCGGTCAACATGCCATTCTGCATTGATCAGTGTAACAGCAGATAAATAGTATCCATATTATGGAATGTTATGTATACCGACTTTGTATTTGACCTGCGTTATTGACTCAAACCACATAAATTGCTTGCAGTGATGGTTCAACTGCTGGTACCGGCAATAGCAAACATGAGAGCTGCTAAGGTACGAAAGGGAGTAGTTCCCATATTGCGATGCAGTATGCTGATTGGTCGATTGTTTAACCCTCCTGATTTAACACTCAGAAACTCTGTATTTTGCCCACTGAGTAAATTTACGTGTTTTGCATGATTCTCACTACGTTACGTAAACACCGATTATTTTCCTAAGCAGCACTAACTGATTGGTCTTTTTGATGGAGATGCAGCGTGTTTACTCTGAGGTAGGAACTCGGCATTTAACGCAACTTCATTGAACTTCAAAGACTTAACGGACTGTGATTAAAGCAGAATTAATTCTGAAGTTGATTCTAGTGGTTGTGGCAGTAGTGAACCAGTTGACATTGGGGACACGAGATTGAATCTACCTTTGTTTTTTTCAAGCGCCTTGCCAGGTGTCGATATCTCGTAAAATATTCCTACAAAGTGCCTCAAATGCTCACTGTTTGCAACTAATTATGTATCTTGATAATCCAGAAGTCTAATCCCAATATCTGAAAAATAGTAATGAGAAATTGATAATGGTTGTAATGACTATTTTATTCCATCGGAGGAAAGATAAATGCATACAAGGTTTTGGTAAAAAAAACCTGAAGAGATGAAATCGCTTGGAAGACCTAGAAGTAAATTCCAGGAGAATATTAAAATGAATCTTAAATAACGTGAGATGTTATTAACTGCATTGATCTGCCTCAGGATACTTCTTGTGACAATGTGTTGGATATTTAGGTTCCAAAATTTGGGTGAATTTATCCATTTCATGAGCAACTATTTGCTTCTCACGAAATGCTTTTCCTAAGGAGCTTCTCAGTTACAACGAATATTCTGTAAGCAACATCAAAATTTGTTAGGACAGGAAATACTTCCTATAAATTCCATATAGTCTTCCATATTTTTAGAGATGTACTTTTAAGAAGAGTATGGAAATCTTGGGTTCATCAGTAGCCCTAATTTCGATATTTCCAAATTTCAATTAATTTGAAGACAAGAGACAAGTTGCGAAATAAAGTAGAAGACGGATCTTTAAAAAATATTGATTGAAGATGCGGGCTGAATTCATGTTACTCACGGCAGAGTGAATTGGCAATTGTTGAGAACAATGTACTGAAAATTTGGGTTTTGTAGACAGCAGGTATTCTGATAAGAATTACCTTGTTGTCTAGTAGATGAGTACCGGCCTTTTGGAAAAATATTTTGATGTCAAGTTCAATGAAGTTGAAGAAAGCAGGTTTTCTGAAACGTTGGTATTATCACATTACACGGCATAATAGCCGCTCTTCTGCATTGAAGATTGGGCAGCTGGGTCGTCCGAATCTTTGGTATCCATCGACCATAAAACATGGCGTAATATCTACTATTCTGTTGTGAAAACAATAATAGCAGTAATATCAGTTTCCTCTGAAACTTCGATACCTATTTCCCGGACTACATGGCGGCATAACTGGACAGGTTGATAGAGCGGCAAATTTCTAGACTTGTTTTCGGGATGTTCCTGCTTCCAGTTCCGACGGGGTCATCAGCTATCCAGAATCGACGTGATCGTCCTCATTACCTCCAGCCATTACCTCAAGGCTCCTTCCTTCAGCTAGTTTCTAATTCATCGATTAGTCATCATATAATTAGGTCCTACAAAGTTCGGGTTAAATGAAAAACTTTGTAAAATAAACCACACAAAAATCATGGCGTCACACTCTTACCTTGAGATGGGTTCAGGCAGTTTCTCTGAAAATTTCGAAGGTAGCCTATCTGCCACATTAAACGACATCACGTCCGTTGTTTTAAGATGATGATGGAGGTAGCAGATTCTAAGATAGCTGGGTGCCGGTACACCAACCAAATCAGAGCTATATCTGTTGTTATAGTCTAAATTTGGTGTAGCAGATACCTCTACCACACGATGTAATGCTGATTGTCACCGTCGTGAAAACAGATGTCAAAATGAATAGTGGGTTTAGGCACTCAACAATAAATTAGGCTTCATAAAATAAATCGCTGTACCAAAGGCGTCACTGCCCTTTGATATTTGTTTCCAGAATCAATAATCGACCTGTAACAATGCTGAGAGAAATTTGTAAAGACCAATCGGTCCTGACACATGATCGCTTTGAGTAGACAAACGACAGTCGTTTCCAAACTTGTCAAACTGTCAGCCTTCTGTTTGCTATGTTACTTTGTACCCACCCTACGTCAGTGTGAAACTTCCTGGAAATACTTGGAAATACAGGAATACAGAGTTTATAAATAAACAGGACAGAAAACTGAGACTGACAAGTGACTTGTTTGCAGCTATAGGTAAAATGTAGAGATGAAGACGTGTATGGGAATGGAAAGAATCGTATTTTACATCTGATTATAGGAATGGCAGAGGATTTCAGGGAATTCCTGACACAATTCAGAAATTTAAAGTTGTTATTCAGCCACAACTTAAAGGCATTAGGCGGCAAATCTTATTGACTCTCTGCTTAATGTCTCTTGTATAAAGTTCTTGCGATTCGAGGAAGTCGAATTTAAGCCTACAAGTGCCAAGAGTCGAAAAGATATAACCTTAAGCAGATGCATGCCTTGCCCGGATCGAAACTTTCGATATTTACAAAAATTGCTATAGGAATATCTAAAACAAGTGACACCTATGGGACCATGTTTGAAATATATAATCGAGAAATGTTAGGAAGGATTTGTATTCATTTATTTGAAGATCTTTGGGGCTTTTACGAACATTTATCATCGAAGAACCTGATAATATGAAATGGTGGCTGGCTACGAAAAAAAAAATAAAACTGGCACTTGTAGAGTTTATGCTTTCGCATTCAATGAAATATTTTCCCAAATTAAGCCGAATGGCCCGTAAAAGTTTCACGTTGTTACGCCTAGCAATAAAAATTTTGGGCCTCTCATCAATATTAAAATGTCGCATGATGAAAGAAAGTCCTCTGTAATCTATCTGTAGATATCAAATTATTATATCATGGAGTTTACTGTATTGCTAATTCCCGGACAAAAATTTCCTTAATTTTTCGAGGGATAGTTGGAATTTTTTCGTGGTATTTTAAAATTTTTATTTTTTATTTTATGATTTCTAGCGGAACCCCCAACTATGTTCCGCGGAAGCCTGGTGGGAAAACATTGGTCTGTATACAGACCAATGTTTCCCTTATGCTATAGACTCTATAGCATAAGGAGGGACTGCACCTGCGCAGTATTTGTCAGTTCGAATGGTTCCTTCATCAAGGTCTCCAATAATGCATTTTTTGTCTCCTGGATTTTAACGCCGTTTACTATGGCAGAAATTTACCAATATCTCTGAGTAAGTGCGGTTTAATAATTCTAGGTTGTGGAATATGAAGCAGTGTCGTCTGGTGGAAGTTTACTGACGTTTCGAAACAAGTGCTGTTCTTAGTCACGCTACGAAAATTGATTTCACAACGCACTGCTTCCATAGCCATGCTATATACACCGACACGTACGTATTTCTAAATACTGGGCTTTAGATACACTTGAAGAATATTGACCGCAGGAAGCCTGAAATTCATCCACACGCGTAAAAATTCAGTTCGTACCTCACAGAGAACATAATGTGTATCCATTCTAATGACTAATATATTAATGTTGCTTGGGGAGATAATCGCTGTTTATTGTGAGAATTATATATGGATAAAAAACGGAGTTTTGGAAGTTGTATGGGGTCTTTAGGCGCATTCACAAAATTGCAAAAAGTGACTGTTAGCTTCGTCATGTATGTCTGTCTATCTGTCTGTCTGTCTGTCGGTCCGTCCATCCGTCCCTCTGTCTCTTCCTATGTCACTCTGCATGGAACAACTCGTCTCCCAGTGTGCGGATTTTCATGAAATTTTATATTTAAGGATTTTTCGAACATGTTTCGAGAAAATCCAAGTTTCATCAATATCTGACAAGAATAACGGGTAGTTTATATGAAGACATATTTACATTTATGATAATATCTCGCTGAATTCTTCTTAGAATGAGAAATATTTCAGACAAATTTGTAGGGAAAATGAAAACACATATTTTATGTTCAATAAAATGTTTTAAAAAATCGTGCCGTTTATGACATAATGTGGAAAAATATGGTAGAGCCAGACAGGCCACAGATTACAAAATACGGCGCAGAAAAAAGGCGATTTGCATGTCGGATAACTAAGACAAAAACACAAACACACACTCATAATATTTAATACTTATTGCTTCATACTTTAGTAATTCCGTCTGATCTCGTAAAATATTTTAAGACGAAACTTACAAAAACTGAGAAGCTGCGCAACGACTTATCTGTCATTAGATCTGTTTAGCCAAATTGTACGTCTATAGCAGGCCATGAAAAAAAGAATATTCTCTTGCTTCAATGCAGCATCGGGCAGTTTACATGAAGACCTACATAAGTTTTATCGTTGCCGGCGACATAAATTTGTTACAAAAGCATTGTTGTGCAACACTGTATTTTTATATAGTTTACAGTGACTTGTAGCGGGTTCGATTTCCGATGGTGTCACTGGAATTTTTCACTGACATAATCGTTTCGGTCGCACTATGGCCCTGGGGTCGACTCAGCCTCTAACAGAAATGAGTACCAGGAATCTTTCCTGGGGGGTAAAGGCGGCCGGTGCGTAGGGCTGACAACCTTACCACCTCCATGTGCCGATTGTCTAAAAACCTGGGAGCCTCGACCTCCTGGAGCCCTAAGGGCCTGCCAAGGCCTGTAATGGGATTGCTTTACCTTTACAGTGACGTGTAGCTCAACAGCACACACAGAATGCATTGTTCTTTTTCAAATATAACAATAGTTACGCGAATGCGCCACAATGTTACGCTACACGTATATTACCTATCTTGTTATATTTATCACAGAACTTTAAGGTATTAATCAGCAGAAACGAAATTATAAAATTTCTACGACCTGTCATGACCATGTTGGCCTAAATGGCAACAAATGCACAGTGGAAAGAAATTTTTTTTTTCTGCAAGAAGCAGATCAGAAGGCAGAAGTACAGATATCACGCACACACCATTATGAATGAGGCTAGCGAGATGATTCTAAGAATCAAATACCTTTTAAGCCTGAAGTACAAATAAATCATGTTTAATACTTAGTTATACCTCACAGGAAGCGCAGTGCGACTCCATTTCAATGATAGAGCGATTGATTCTGTTCAGGGGAATAATCGATATTTATTCTGATTATCACTCATTAAGTCAACAAATATTCCGTCTTCTTTTGAGCCGGGCGGTTTACAGTTGTTTTCACAAGATTCTACCTGTGACCATAGGCTGAAAAGATAAATTCAGACCATACACTAATACAGTGCTTCTTTAAGATGAATTTTAATATAAAGAGGAAATCCTGAATTAGAAGTCATCAGACGGAGGTTCTGTGTGACGTAACGTAAAGTTGCTTATGTTTTTTTTTTTCGTTACGTATATTGGGTAAAGGTAAAATTTAAAGTTGTCCCTATGTTTAATAAAGCATGACGCATTCAGATGTATGCGGTAGCTATATAGCTTGAATTATTTCTAAACTTGGCGCTATAAGAAAGTTAGTGGCTTTACGGCCACATTGCACCAGGGCAAAGAACCCCATTGTCAGTTCGAGGAGAGACTGTGTGGGCCGTACCGCAGGCCCCATATTGACTAAGCTACGGAAATGCGGAACTCCAGAAGTTGTGTCTTAAAAGAGGCTTGAGTTTATTTTTCGCTGGTTTTAGTGCGATAATCCTATTTGAATATCATTCGATATTCCATTGTGAATGAGGCTTTCCGTGCAGGTGCTGCCACCTGGCATCGTGCCAATGGTCTTTACATGATATTATATTGCAGTGAGGTAGGAGTAGTATCAGGGATGGGCAGAGAATTTTGTCGTATTTCGAGGCCTCCAGTTCACATTACACAGACTTCCTATGCCATTACGGATTTTTGTGTAGTCATCGGTCAGAACTGGAATAGACAAAAGATCAGGATAATTATTAATGACTAATATAAAGCCCATACAAGTTTTCACTCCACGTTTTAACAATTTCTATCCCTACTTATAATATCCGCACATAAACCTTCCACTGATACACTTTTATACAGCGTGGAACTTCACGGATAATATGAAGTAACAATTTTGCTAAAAATGCACGCAAGTAAGTTGAAAAGTTCTTGGAGGTCTGCTTCATAGAATAAGCCGTGCTCTACTTAGATATAACTCTTTATGACAGCTATCGAGGCTGAAATACCGATGGAATCATAGGGACCACACAACTGCTTCATAACAATAGATTATTTTCGGCAGGCAGTGACACCATGTTTATGTATCTGTGACTTTAAGAATATCTTTTTACATGGGAACAGAATAACGACATAAATTTTGATCTTAATCTTTTTTTAAACAAGCGCAAATAATTACAAGTACAACAACCTATTGCGTGTGTACGTGGCTTTGAAAATAACACAAAATCCGCAGATTTGTTGTGTGAAATGTTTCATTCACTTTGATTGTATAGATTCATTTCATTGTGCAATTATATCTCAGATCAATTAAAGTTACATCAAAGGAGAACTTTTAATTTAATGCAAGTTGGTTTAATTTACATTCACATGGTATTTACCCTTAGCCAAATATCCTTTTTTACAACAAAGATATCTGAATTTCCTGGAAGCTTCGTGTTTGTTTTCATAACAGATATCTCTTGGTTACGCACAGACTAAAGATTTTTGCTTCCTTTCCCCTTGACTGCTTTTAATCTCCAGAACATGCCTTTATTCACCAAGGATAAAACAAACAAGATAGGCAGTGTGTGCATAACATAACATTGTGGCGCTTCCGCGCAACGTTTTTACATCCTCGGCTATCCTAACAGCCTGATACCATTTCACTCGGAAATAGCAATTTTATGGTACGTTAATATTGCCGGAAACAAAAAACTTACTTAGGTTTTCAGGTAAAGTGCCCCATATTTTTGTCCTACTTTAACCAAATTTTGAATTTCTAGACATGACGAAGGTAGTAGGCACTTTTCGCGACTATGCTCATGCGCCTAAGTATTTATCTTTCTCACGCCATGTAAACTGGTAAACGGATAATAAGATTCTGAAGGAAGATGCTATTTCCACGTTTAGGATAAGGGGTTAAGCATTGTCATATATCCTGAAGATGGAAGAAGCACTTTATTTCGGAACGTTGGTATCTGCCTACTAGTTTACATGGCCTCACATTCAAGAAGGAAATAGTATTAGCAGAAACAACATTTGGAAAACCCTGAACGATGTCATGTCAATAGAAATTGAAATTCAAGTGACATTCCCTTAAGGATTTGATATCCCCTTCCAACTGCTGCACACAACCCCCTGACCCCTCCGTCGTAAAGGGATGATATTCTGCAAGGCATATGTACTCAGTGCCACCGAAAGGGCTGTGGTTCAACTGACAGTTGGGAGATGAGGGAGTCAGTAAACATAAATTGTTTGGAGCACCTGACAGGTCAAACGTGTCATTCCCAAGGCTGATATTTGTTCAAGTGATTACTCCTTCCGCTTTAAGCAGTTATTTATTACTAGTTCTGTTATGAAGAGGTAAGTAGCAAACTCAAACGGCAGTCAGGGCGTGTGACCACCCACCTTTAACTGGTGCTGAGCTTAAGAATGCATGGAGCTATACCTTCACTCCCTCATGCGTCTTTATAGCGTAGTGCTTAATTAACACAGGGCCTACTTTAATTTTTGCCTTTATAAAACATTTTTTAATGAGAAAACTGAATGGAACGCATCACGTGGGGAAATTTATGGCCTTGAGCTGTATTTTCAAGTGGTCGGTTGGGAGGATGTGGAATGGATACAACTGGCTTAGGATAGTCTTCAATAGTGGGCTTTCTTGAACTCAAATATTTATTGCCACATTTATAAAAACCCGCTGCATCGGATTTAGTACAAAGGTTATGTACTGAAATCGTCTGTCGGCGCTTACTGCAGCATTCCTTGCTAGATTCTGTTTAATAGGGTAATAATAGCATAAGATTTGAAGTACTGAGCACATTATAATATATCTAATTTATCACTATTGTCACTGCCATTGTTTGCTCCCAATCTTTAATAAATATTCCCTAATGAGAATAAGTAATTGGGCCCTGTACTTGGTTGCGAAGAGTGGATGTATGATTGCCTTGTTTAACGAATGCAACTGTAGCTAATTTCATGTGAAATTTAATGGAGTAAAATTTTGGAAAGAGAAAGGAAGATTGAAAAGCGTAAAATCGTAGGAGCAGATAAACAAGATTTAAAAAGAGTCTGGGAATGAAACAAGGACTGTGAGTAACTACGTAAGGGAGGGCGATGCAACGGAGGAAGCAATGACGAAAGGAAGCTCTGCCTAGAAGGAAAAATTTTCTGTGAGTCGATAAGAGCAGAAACGTGACATTTTGTCTTGGATTACATAAATTCCAAGATCTGAAATTTTGTCCCTATTCTTCCCTCATGTATTGAGTCAATCTTACATTTGTGGATAAGTACTCCACTTGAGAGTAATTGCCGAAAACAATCTGTTGTGTTGAAGCAGATGAGATATACACAGGTGTCGGTCGGTATTGCGGCGTCGACCTTAAAGAAGACT
Organism: Reticulitermes speratus; assembly: GCA_021186555.1. Taxonomy (NCBI): domain Eukaryota; kingdom Metazoa; phylum Arthropoda; class Insecta; order Blattodea; family Rhinotermitidae; genus Reticulitermes; species Reticulitermes speratus. The sequence goes on along the minus strand of JAJKFL010000003.1, from coordinate 27,688,916 downwards.
ATGATCTGCAGTCAGTAATACCCTTTATTCGATCAAGCTCTCTTTCGAGAACTTCCAAGTTCATAATTTGAATATTCAGGGAATTATTATTATTATTATTGTCATTATTATTGTGTTTTTTTAAGTAAAAATGCCTACTTGGTTACCACTTCTCTCTGTCTACGTGTGACTTGTTGTGAGGGCCTAAAACACTTGTCGGATTTGCGCGAAATTCTAAAAAGAAATCCTTCACAAAATGTTGCCGAGCAAGTGCATATTTCGTCAAAATCTGAACAGTGAGACGTACTTTACCTAAGAATGTACATCAATACATAAGCAGTACTCTATATGTATTTCTTAATCGATTTGGGTGAAATTCTTATTTTTCTCCTCGTACGTGTAATGCTCTTCAGTGGTTGTGAGTGTCATTAAAACGGGTGTAGTGAAAGCCATTCGGTTGGGGTCGAATCCAGGCCTCCGCGGTGGGAGGCCGGCGACTAACCGACTGAGACATGGCACGGCCCAATATTTTTTTTATTACTTCCTTTTGTCACTGCCTTATCCATTCTTCTAATCCTTGGGCCTTGATTTTGTTCATTCGACAGATTTTTTATTTCCTCAGTTCATCACGTACGTAATTACGAAGAAATGGTTATGCTGTTCTTCAATCGCGTGCACAGACTACTGCTGTTCGAAGCATCATATTGTCTGATGTTAATTCAAGTGTTTGCAGACATAATATTCTCCTTGGAGGGAGGATCGGTCTGTCGCAAGGCCTCTGAATCTACACTGGAGAGCACAAATACAGAGATACACCCACGCCCCAAGTGAGGTTCAACCACACAATCTCACTGTTCGAGCGGTGGAAGCCAGCACACGCTTTAAGGCACTGTGGTCGCTGGCCGTTCAGTGTGCCTCTACGCGTAACAACCTTCAGGCGCGAGGATTACATCTTCAGAATCGTGCTTTCTTGTTCGGGGACAGGATATGCTCACTGAATTTTATGGCTTTCGGTCCCTCCAGGAATTTGTAGATATAGCATCTAATATCAGGTCACAATCAAGTCCTTCCACATGCTATGAATTTCGTTATTAACCCGTTAAAGTCCAGTGGTAATTTTATGTACAATCAGGTTTAACTTTCTAAAATTAGACGTTCTGCCCATAAAGTGTATTTTGTGAATTGTGTATGGATGTCAGATAAAAAAACAATTATTTCCATGTACAGCATTGACTGATTTTTTAAATAACAGATGGATCGGTTCACCGCGCAGATACGGATATGTAAAAGTAATTCAGTTTAGTTTTCTTCTTTATGTGGTTAACTAACCACGTTAGCATTCCAATTCATATATTTGGGACACTAAATCATTGTTAAGCAAATCGTAGATTAATAAATAAATAGGAAGACAAATAACGAAAGAATAAAAAAAACTCCTTTCATTCAAAGCCTCGTATAAACAATAATAAGCTTGTGACTAAATTGTGTTTTGAACTAATATTGCTCCAATTATCTTAGGTTACACACACACATACACACACAAGCACACATACGAAGATATATAAATTTAATTCTTTAGTATATTATAAAAAATAATAGCCACCTTGTCTCCCACAAACAGTTTTCTTAATCTTTCCTTCTGCCATCGCATCGTTATGGCTGAAGGGAGATACGCGCCCATCAAGTTATAACACCCAGTTCTATGTAGACTATGATTTATTAACACCATATCCACAGTTTTCTTTCTCAAATCTCTTGAGATATTTCATCGTAGAAATGTGGAAGGAGAGAGGACGCTTTCAGTAATGCCAAAACTCGCGGAGCAGTATGAAGACCCGAGGACGGGATTAACATATCCCGCAACTTGAATTTTCTTTTTCAATTTCAGGAACCGATCCCTCATGCCACAAAAAAGTTGACAGTCACAATTTTATATGTAAATGAAGCTTATTTGAGAGAGAAGATATAAAGTACGACGTGAAGGTAAAGTGGCCCCTGTGCTTAATTAAACACGACGCCATAAACGTGTACGAGGGAGTAGAGGTATACCTCCATGCATTCTTAACCACGGCTCTAGGTAAAGTTGAGTCGTTAGCTATCAAACCCTGGCCACTTTACCACCGAGAAAGAGCTCCAGGTATACATAGAATATCAGGCTGGTTAGACCACCTTACTCGGGTTCGACACTGTCAGGAACGAAAATCTCTGACCCTGCCACAAATCGAAACCTGTTTCCCGGTTTTTAAGTCCGTAAGTAAATGTACACACTGAAATAGATGGGCTCATGAGAGGCTGGTCACAAATATAGCAAGCGTTGGTGTGAGTACGTAGCTTAAGATTAAGAGAAATGTCTTCTGGAATGTGAAGCCGTGTAGTTTGCTAGCAGGTTTCGAAGGAACATTCTACTTCCACTTTAAGAAATTAGTAAGTGAAATAAACGTTCATTAGGAGACAACTTGGAAAACCCAGAAGTAAATGGGAGGATAATATTAAGGAGCTTCAGGAAGAGGGATGGAGGGCGTGGACTGGATTGATCTGGCTCAGGATAGGGAAAGGTGGCCCTCTCTTGTGAATGCGGTAATTAACTTTCGAGTTCTATAAAATGCGGGAAATTTCTTGACTAGCTGAAACCTTTTAGCTTCTCAAGAAGGACACTGCTTCATGGAGTTAGTTTGGAATTAGTTATTAAGGTTCGTTACTACACAGCACTGCAATTTGTATAAGTAAATGTCAGTAGCGTGGAATTCTGTTGAAAAATAAGTTTATCTATTACGGTCACTTCGTTTTGATTTGGGACAAATAATATGTTCTCTCTTGTGTTCGATTGTGCCAGTTTCGAATATTGGCCGCAACACTGAATAGAAGTTTTGCGGTGTTTTGCAGTCTCTCCAGTCACGTGCTGGGACAGTACGTAGCTTAAAGGTGGCCATATCATCCGAACATTCGACTCGGTACTGTCTGAAGCAGTGTTGTTAAATAATTTGCCAATAGCTCAAATAAATTAACACTAAGACAATCGAAAATATCACTGCGATGAAAAAATTCAGATTGTGATCTTCAGCGTTATGACACCGTGTTTTCTGGTAGCTAGTTGTGAGCATTCAAATTGTGATCCTCTGGGCTATCGCACCGTGTTGTGTGGTAGGTAATTATGAACATTCAGTTTGTGATCTTTTGGGTTATGGCACCGTGTTTGGTGGCAGAGTGTTGTGAACTGAAATTCTGGTCTTTTATGTTCTTATACTATGTAGACTGTTCTTTCCGACGTTTCGGATAAATGTGCTGCCTCGATCTCCAGCATCCATCTAAACAAAATTTAGTCACACTGAAAATGGGGGCAGTGCGTTCCTCCAACACGTTAGGACAGACTTATCATACACGCTGTAAGAGCCCAGAAGACTATCTCCAACAACAACCGCCGCGAAAGCTTGAAAACATATGTTGTAGCAAAATTGAAGGAGAAGCATAAGAGTACTACCTCCAGCGGCAGAGTACATTTCTACACCAGGTATTGGCAGCAAGTTCCTCAGACATGTTTGTAACTACCGACCAGAATGCACGTTGTCATAAGCCAGACGACCACAATCTAAATTTCGCCCTCGTGAATGTAACTTAACAATGAGCTGGAGAAATATTTGCTGATTTTTGGAGTGTAGAGCCCATAGCGGTGACAGGTGGATTAATGTTTTCAAAGTTGGTAATACGAAATGGCAGCATACAACCTAGTGTTACAGTCTGCATTATTCTGATCTCGGTTGTCTCACTACAGTCCACCCAGCCGTTACATCCATAGCGTAATGAAATTTACCTAACCATTATTGCCCGGCCCATGAGATGAGCCGCCATGGTCACTTTCAGCCCAGTACCAACTACAAGCCCCAGCTGAATTAACATCAAAACACTCTGTACTTTACCTACAGAGCATATGTATGACTTGTGTATATTTCTCACAATAAGTTTCAATTTTTTTCTTAGGCAATCTTACCCGTTTGTTCTGTGTAATGGAGACAGAGTGTGTTGCCTGTGAGGTAGGAACTGAAATTTTAATGTAGTTAAGATGAATATTATACTTCAGGAGAGGTATTTTCTGAATACTTTGGCTTTCTTCTGTCGTTATAATTTCGCTAAAGCTAGTCTTAACAGAAGAGCAAAAAGGTAAAACCCGAAACTTCAAACTAGTGATCCTTTTCTGAAATCGGATAGTATCAAGAAACAAAATACTTCCATTGGTGCATTTAAAAGGGCTAATGGGGCCAAAAAAATTGAGGATTGTATCATTCAAGCAAATTAATGCAGCTTCTCTTACATTTCTGTTAGGATATTTTGATGTTTCTCCGTAAGCTGCAATGACCCTAGTTTGTTACCTGCACACAATCTGTATGAATCAACTTCTTGCAGCGCAAAGCAGTTTACGAACTCCGCCGTAAATAACCTTTATCCAAGGAAGTTTTAAATAGCCTGACTACATTCACTGAGGGGGCACGCGGTGGCGCTGTTGGTTGAGGCACTGCGCTACAAACCGGAACGTCGCGGGTTCGATTCCCGATGGTGTTACTGGAATTTTTCATTGACATAATCGTTTCGGTCGCACTATGGCCCTGGGGTCGACTCAGCCTCTAACAGAAATGAGTACCAGGAATATTTTCTGGGGGGTAAAGGCGGCCGGTGCGTAGGGCTGACAACCTTACCACCTTCATGTGCCGATTGTCTAAAAATCTGGGAGCCTCAACCTCCTGGGACCCTAAGGGCCTGTCAAGGCCTGTAATGGGATTGCTTTACCTTTTTTTTACGTTCACTGAACGTAAGAATTCTTTCAATGGGTCATTTACTTGAAGCCAACAAATAGTTGCGTGCCTTCCCACTACGATCTCAATTTGTCTCCAACATCTGGTAGATTTGACAAGTATATCGTCGATAAATCCACCACAGTCTTCTTTCGTTGTCTCCAGCAACTTTGCATGAAAAATTATTTTTGGGAGAAAAATTTGAATAAAATTTTGCACGAAGCTTATTAAAAAGGGATGTCTAGTTAGATTGCCATTTCTATAAACGGAACCCTTTTTTCAAATGTAATAGAGTTTTTATGCATATCAAATCATCGTTCTTTCATTACCTCCCATGTTCATTTCTGATAGGTTTCTTTTAATACCTAAGGTCTGAAGGCTGGAGGCAACTTAAGAGAATTTTAAAATCACTGATGGTGACGTCGCACGTTCAGTAGGCTAACTGCTGTTGAAGGCCACTTAAAATTCAAGAATCTCTGGGAAGCGCTTCTTAAATTCAAGAATCGCTGATATCGCTATTTGAACCTATTGAAACAATGCATGAAACGTTAGTGGTTTCAATTTCAAATGGGGTTGTATGCGTAATTTAAATGGGGTCTTGGGAAGGCAACCTATTCTTAACTTGCCAAATTTTTGTGGTCCCTTCTCAGATTCACATAGGCTGTTTTTGGGATCAGTTCGAAAAAGTAGGAATTGCTGGAGATCGCTTCGAATAGTTCAGGAATTACTGGAAATTAATTGTAAGTTTATAAATCGGTGGGATCTGTACAGAAATTCACCCCTAATACCTTGTTATTACATCGTATGTTCAGGATTCTATTGCATTGCCTCGAAGAATTGAAGAATCACTTGGAAACTCACCGTGAATTCGGAAATCGCAAACAACTCGAAAAATCAATCTCCTTTGATCAACACGTAAATTTAAAAGAAAAGCTAGGAAATTCTTTGATAATCCAAGAATCCTTTGGGGTGGCATTTAAACTTTATGAGTAACAAAAGTTGGCCTCTTAGTAACGATAGCAGTCGCTGGAGATCACTGCAGGGAGGTCAGGAACCGCAAGGGACTGCATCACTAACTTTGAAATCGACAGCATTTCTGAGCAAAATTCGTGGTCCTGTGACAATCGCGTCGTAGAATTAGGAGCCAATTTCAGCAATCACTGGGATTCGCTTCACACATACTGCTGGCGATTCCTTCGAAAATTGCAGGTATATTTCGGGATCGCAAATTAAATCCATTAGTCGCTGAGATTCACTACGTAAATACAATTTTCATTTGCGATTGTTACGTTAATTCACCAGTTATCTTTAGCATAAATATTAAAGGCACATTAGTGCGTAAGTTCAATGTTCTCTTGGAATCTCACATAATCTTACAAATGTAATGAAGTTCCTAGATTTCAAATGACTTCAATTCACTTCAAAAAATTTAGGATTTGCTGAGTATCTTTTCGAAGAGATGAGAAAAGTGCGTGTGTTATGTAGAAAATGCAGGCCTAAGATCGGTTTTCTCGCGGGAGTGTTTGTGCCTAAGAGGAAGAAAATATCAGGATGACCGAGGAAATTGTATAATGAGGGGCTTGTATATTTCATCTATTATTATTGCAATGACCACATCAAGGAGGATATAATAGGCGGGGAAAAATAAATACATAATTTTGTAGCAGAAGTGAAGAGTACAGTCTGTCGTGAAGATGTAGGCATGTGTAAATATAATAATAAATTGGATGCTAAGGAATATAATAAAGGAAGGTGAACTGGATTATTCTGGCTCAAGATGAGTGTCACTGTGGTAATATGGCAACATGATAATTAATCTTCAGGCTCCACAAAATGCGATAAATTCTTGATAGTAGAGACACTATTCCATTAAAGTGATTTAGTCATTAGGTAGTCAATTAGTTGGAAGGACTGACAACCAAACTCGTCTAAGTTTTCTGTTATCTTTCTTAGTCCTTCTAGAGATGATTCTAGTTCTTAAAAACAAATTCTGCATTTTGCCAAAACATTGTAGTTACTATGTTTTGCAGAGTTCTGTCATTAAACAGTGAAAATTTCCCGAAATATGATTAATAAGACGGCATTGTGATGAGGAAAGTGTGTTATAAGAGTTGTGAAAAAAAAATTCAGTATCCTTTGAGTGGACCATAGGTGCCAAATACTCAGATGTCTTGATGCAAGGTTTTATTTAACAAACGAAAATCTCTTATCAAAACTCCCTTTACTTTTAGTCCTGTATATATATGCTGGAACGTATTAATAATGTTGTCGCTTTATGTTATTGTTGTGGAGGTTCAATTATGTGGAAACCTCTACACGTTAAATTTGTCGAATTTAAGGTCAAAGATTCGCATTGCCTTCATTTTTTAATTCGTCCTTTAAAAGAAATATGTCATGGAGACTGTGAAAAAATGTTTATGGTTACCTTCTTACCAAATTTTGCACATCTAACTACAACTGTTCATTAGTTACTGCTGTCAGACCTGCAGCGAAGGAAACTTTTCACACTGAGATCACTATATTATTACCCATTCTACAAAATTATTGTCTTAAAAGTTGCATATTTTAAGAAGGCTTATTACCCACATATTATTATCGTGAGCTAAATTGTTTGGCGCTAGTATTGTCCTGCCTCCTGGTTTCGTACGTCCGCTGTGTCTTTTAGTGATTGCAGGAAATTAAAAATTACGTTAGTAGTAATTTGTCTATTACCATCAAACACAAAAATTTTATTGTATTCAACAATGCATACTGCATGTTTCGGTCAAAACGACAATCTTCACTTATGAATGTACACAATTTGAAACCAAGTGGAATGCGTTAAAAATGTATATCTTTAATAAACATTTATGTATTTAAAGCATTCCACTTGGTTTTAAATTATATAAATTCATACCTGAAAACGGTCCTATTGACCTAAACATGTAGCATGCACTGTTGAATACAATGAAATTGTTGTGTTTGATGGTAATATATAAATTACCATTAATTTATCACAACACAACGGGATTAATCCCATGAAAATATAAATTACAGCTTTGCGGTGTCCGTCAGCAGCAGAAGGTCGTAATATATTTTGTAAATATAGGTCAAGTGGTTTCAAATTTGAAACGGTAACATCGCCATTTAACATTTGTAACAACTTGATATTATGGTAATTACATAAGCCCATTAAGCTAGAAATTAATACCAAGGCTAAAGAAGTAACCAGTTCCCGAACTATGCGCCTGGAAAATATGTTCAGTGTTTTTAATATACTTTCCAGGCATGTGATCTTTTAGGTTTGGTTTGCAAGGCCCTGGTCTAACGTAAGTTTACTGAGGCGAACTGAATGCTTGACTTTGTCATCATGATAAATGTTTGAGCGTTGTGTCATCTTACGAGTAAGATGTAGGCGACCTTCCAATGTGATAGGAGCCCACATTCACCCTTGTAGGCCGTATATCAACAAATGTCAAGTTGCTCGCACCATTATCCCTCGGAGATAAGTTCAAATATTTCATCCAGCACAAGTTTACGGCCGTCGCAATGCCATATATGAGCATGTTACTTACGGAACACAAGCAGAAATACCCATCTTCACCCAGAATTTGGTTGCTTCCATTATCGATATCGGAATATATAATAGTTTAGCTAAATCTTAAACAAAACAACGTATTACGTACTTGTAAAATTGAGCTCATTCATGTAGCGTCTAGGTCATTTTATATCCGACCTGGAATTTGTTTTCCATTCCCCGTGAGAATTCAAAGTTGTCTTATATAATAGCCTTTTATTTTAACCAACACATGCACTACAATTTTGTCGTCGTATATACCCCTACATTTGTTTCGACTACTTATTAGTCATCATCAGGGGGGATCAAAGTATATAAACATAGACTACACATCCACTATAATAGTTGGTTCACATTCAATGTTAAAACGAGATGAACTATGTTCACTATAAAAACATGTAGCATTTTTTTACTTCAGTGGTTAAAATGTATAAGTGCGTTTGTTTTCCTTTTTATAGTGGATGTGTAGTCTATGTGTATATACTTTGATCCCCCTGATGATGACTAATAAGTAGTCGAAACATATGTAGGGGTATATATGACGACAAAATTGTAGTGCATGTGTTGGTTAAAGTAAAAGGCTATTATATAAGACAGAATGCACGGTGAATGTAATGTGAAATTTAAAGTTGTCTCTTCTTTGCTGGAAAGCTGAGAGTTATCTGACGCGGCATTCTGCTTTATGGCATAGGGTTGTATTATGGTACGTGTGTACAGACATATCGGAGGAATATACTGCCTCCGCCTTCAGTGCTAAAGTCACTTCATGCCTGAACCATCTACCAGAAAATATTGTTATAATACAGAAGAGAAAAATGTGCGTCCTTTCCTCGATGGAAACCTCTTATCTTTGATGTACTTATTTTAAAACTAATCAGATAAACCCCGTTTTCTTTATCAAAATTACAACATAAGGTCTGAAGCCACGACACACACACAATTTTTAATTTTGTATAGTTCGAAAAAAATTTCTACTGTGGATATTAAACATGTTAGTCACTTGCTTTCTAGTAGTTACGAAGAACTGCACAGCTGTAGCAGACTTTAGTAGCATTTAAATATTTATGTCTTCTCTTGCTGAAGTGAGAGAAACTGAACGCGGAGCGTCAGAGACCATTAAGGTTTGCCCTAATGTAATGTCACACGAGTAATGTCATCTGTGCTACCATTATTATTACAGCACTGTTCTCATTATGCGATATCAAATGCAGCTAAGTATAACTGGATGTCAAATCCACTAATTTGTACAAGTTACGTTAATCATTTGACGTTGTAGGAAATTGCCTTTAATTAGAGTACCCTACCAAAAAGATGTCTAACTTTGTCTGTTGCACCTTGTTTTCTGTAGTATAACTAGTCTATCTAACCCTTTCAGAACAGTGGTAAATACAAACACCATCTGCTTTAGCGTTATAAAATTCTGCATTTTCCCGACTGAGTTTTTTTTTTTCGAATGACACCAAGCAAATCCTAGGGGGAAGAACGAGTGCTGTTGTTGTAAAACATACATTTGCTAAATGACCTGTGACACGCAACTCAAATTATTCTGTTCTTTAGTATCGAATGCTGTCATATATGTAGATGGCTTCATGCACATTATATTCGCACGTTGCCTGAATTTGCGTGAACATATTTCAGAGTTAATTTGATATTCATTACGGTAGAACACGACATCATGCTTATAAATATTATGTTTCTAATTTTCAGAAGTTTACGGAACTTCATAGTTATTTATAACTTCACATTATCGGACTAATGACCCGTACTGCGAGACGACATGGATGGAAGAGTCAGGAAATGTAGGAGAAAGTTTCGAAGGAAATTTGTTTTCGAGCTCTGAATTTTATACATGAAAAGTTAAATGCACTTTCTCTTTATTTATTTGTTACTATTTTAGGGAAAGTCCTTCAACATTAATGTTTAAAATGTAACACGTAGACCTATATCTGTGTGACTGCATGTAAAGATGTTATGCCGAAGACTGAATAATTATGTATAGGTGTAATTTTATTTCCATGATAAGTGGGTCCCTGTCGCCACGGCATGGCGCGTCCTAAGGTTGCGGATGGAGGAACGGCCTCCGGATATGGAGGGTAGCTGCGAATACATTGAATAAGCAGTCGCGGACAGCCGACAAGGGGTGGCCCTCCAGCTTGGGAATTGGGCAAGGCGCTAACAACTCCTCACCAAAAAGAAAATTACCATGTTAGGAAACACTATACAAAGCCTCGGACCTGGACTCATTCTTTGGTACAAACTAAGCAACGGACAAGGAACATGAGATTTGGAACATGGAATGTGAGGAGCTTGTATAGGTCAAGGTCACTTATGACAGTGGCCAGGGAGTTAGCTAGGTATAAATTAGATTTAGTGGGTGTAAAAGAGGTTAGGTGGGACAAAGGAGACGCTGTAAGAGCAGGGGATTATACTTTTTTCTATAGAAAAGGAAATGAAAGTCATCAATTGGGAACACATTTTTTTGTACATCAGAGAATAATATCAGCAATTAAGAGAGTAGAGTTTGTTAGTGATAGGATGTCATATATGGTGCTGAGAGGTCGCTGGTGTAATATCATTGTTCTGAATGTGCATGCACCAACTGAGGAGAAAAGTGATGACTCAAAGGACAGTTTCTATGAGGAATTAGAACAGGTTTTTGATCATTTTCCTAAGTACCATATGAAAATTGTGTTAGGAGATTTTAATGCAAAATTAGGAAAGGAGGATACTTTCAAACCGACGATTGGGAATGAGAGTTTACATGAGGATAGTAATGATAATGGTGTTAGAGTTGTAAACTTTGCCACATCAAAGGATTTAATTGTTAAGAGCACGATGTTCCCACACCGAAACATTCATAAATACACCTGGACCTCTCCTGATGGGAAGACTCATAATCAGATCGATCACGTATTGATAGATAGGAGATGGCATTGAAGCATACTTGATGTGCGATCTTTCAGGGGAGCTGACTGTGATACTGATCACTATCTGGTGGTTGCAAAAGTTAGGGAAAGACTGGCAGAAATTAAACTAGTAGCACAGAACTGTGATACGGAGAGATTATTCTCAAGACGCTAAGTGATCTAGAGGTTAGGAAATAGTATCAGATAAAGATCTCAAACAGGTTTGTAGTTTTGTAGGACTTAAATGTTAGTGAGGACATAAATAGGGCTTGGGAAAACATTGAAGAGAGTATCAAAATCTCAGGTAAAGAGAGTCTAGGGCTGCATCAAAGGAAGCAGCATAAACCATGGTTTGACGAAGAATGTTTAAAATTTGTAGATGAAAGGAAACAGACTAAAATGCAGTGGTTACAGAATTAAAAAAAATAAAGTAGATAATTTGAACAATGTAAGACATGAAGCTAGTAGACATTTCAGGAACAAAAAGAAGGAATATCTCAAACCTAAAATGAATGAATATGAAGAAAACAGTAAAAACAAGAATATCAGAGACTTATATAGGGACATCACGGAATTTAAGAATGGTAACCAGCCTAGAACTTATGTAGTAAAGGATAAGAAGGATGATCTGGTTGCAGACTCCCACAGTATTTTGGCTAGGTGGAGAAGTCATTTCTTTCAGCTATTGAATGTATATGGGGTTAATGATGTTAGGCAGACTGAAATACATACTGCAGAGCCACTAGTGCCTGAACTCAATGCCTCTGAGGTTGAGATGGCTAGTGAAAAGCTAAAAAGGTACAAATCACTAAGTATTGATGAAATTCCAGCAGAATTGATTAAAGCAGGAGGTAGGACAATTGGTTCTGAGATCCATAAACTTATTAATTCTCTTTGAAATAAAGAGGAATTGCCTGAACAGTGGAAGGAGTCAATCATTGTACCTATTTATAAGAAGGGGCATACATCAGATTGCAGTAATTATCGAGGCATATCACTTTTGTCAACCATATACAAAATTCTATCCAACATCCTTTTGTCAAGGTTAATTCCATATGCAGACGAAATTATTGGGGAGCATCAGTGTGGATTTAGACGTAACAGGTCGACTACTGATCATATATTCTGCATTCGTCAAATACTTGAAACAAAAATGGGAATACAATGAGGCAGTGCATCAGTTATTTATAGACTTCAAGAAAGCGTATGATTCAGTTAGGAGGGAGGTCTTATATAATATTCTCTTTGAATTTGGTATACCTATGAAACTAGTAAGGCTAGTAAAAATGTGTCTAAATGAAACCTATAACAGAGTCCGGGTAGGCAAATATTTGTCTGACACATTTCCTATTAAGAATGGTTTGAAACATGGAGATGATTTATTGTCATTGCTTTTCAACTTTGCTTTAGAATATACCATTAGGAGGGTTCAGGCAAACCAGGAGGGCTTGAAATTAAATGGTACACATCAGCTTCTATTTTATGCTTATGATGTTAATATATTGGGCGGAAGCATACATGCTATAAAGAAAAACACAGAAGCTTTAGTAGTCGCTAGTAAGGAGATTGGTCTAGAAGTAAATGCTGGGAAAACTAGGTACATGGTCATGTCTCGCACTCAGAATGCAGGACAAAATCACAACATAAAGATAGATAATAAATCCTTTGAAAGGGTGGAACAATTCAAATATTTGGGAACAACCCTAACAAATCAAAATTCTATTCAGGAAGAAATTAAGAGCAGATTGAAGTCGGGGAGTGCTTGTTATCATTCGGTGCAGGATCTTCTGTCTTCCAATTTGCTATCCAAAAATACAAAGATTAAGATATACAAAACTATAATTTTGCCTGTTGTTTTGTATGGGTGTGAGACTTGGTCTCTCACACTAAGGGAGGAACATAGGCTGAGGGTGTTTGAGAATAGGGTGCTGAGGAGGATATTTGGACCTAAGAGGTACGAGGTAACAGGGGAGTGGAGAAGACTACATAACGAGGAAGTTAATGATCTGTACTCATCACCAACTATTATTTGGGTGATCAAATCAAGAAAAATGAGATGGGCGGGGCATGTAGCACGTATGGGGGAGGGAAGAGCTGCATACAGTATTTTGGTGGGGACACCTGAGGGAAGGAGACCACTTGGAAGACCCAGGCGTAGATGGGAGGATAATATTAAAATGGAGCTTCAAGAATCAGGATGGTGGCATGGACTGGACACTCTTGTGAGTGCGGTAATGAACCTTCCGGTTCCATAAAACGCGGGGAATTTCTTGACTAGCTGACGACCTGTTAGCTGCTCAAGAAGGACTCTGCTCCATGGAATTAGTTAGTTAGTAATTTTGTGTACTTGCAATATTCTGTTATACTACTTTGACTACAACTGCTCAGAAACTAATGCTATAATAATAATAATAATAATAATAATAATAATAATAATAATAATAATAATAATAAAACAATAATAAACCAGGCAGACTGGTGTTTCCTTAAAAGTGTAACTTTTGCTCGGGATATGCCGCATTCGAATCTCGACTAGTACAGTGTCTGAAGAGGATACGGTCTTTAGGGCCTTTCGCAGAATTGCGAAAAGCGACTATTAGCTTCAGCATGTCTGTCTGTTTGTATGTCTGTCCGCAAGGAACAACTCGGCTACCACTGGATGGATTTTCATTAAATTTTATATTTGATGACTTTTCGAAAATTTTTCGAGAAAGTTCAACTTTTAAAATCTGACAAATCTGACGGGTAATTAACATAAATACCTATGTTTATTTATAATAAAATCGCGCTGAATTCTTCTTAGAATTGTATATGTCTCAGACAAAAATTATAGAGACAGTCAAAACGCATATTTTATGTTCAATAAAGTTTTTCCGTAAATCGTGCCGTTTTTTGATATAATGTGGAAAGATGTAGTAGAACGAGACAGGCCACAGACGAAAATATAATAAGGCGCATGTGCTTTGCATGCCCGATAACTAAGGCAAAAATACAGACACACACTCGTAATAGTTAATATTTATTGCTTTTCCACGGCAAACCGGTTACGCGAAAATGCCAAAAATCACGTTGTGCCTACATTGCTTGTCTTGTTTTTGGCTGCCTTCAGGACAGCAGTTACAGTACATTGCATGAGCGCTGCTTCCAAAATATTTTCTCGTTTTTCAATTTCAACCATCCTAACCTTCAACGGTATGTTATCTGACATACTGACTGGTCTGTTCACTGCTCCTTCACGCCAATGCGGTCTGAGAACCCCCGTTATTTTTGTTTCTAAATCTTGTTTATAGACATAAGTTAGCACTTCTTGTACGGCGGATCAGCCCGTCGCAAAGCCTCTACCTACACAAGACAACACAACAAAGAAGGGAAAGCATACACTCGGGCCCTCAGTGGGATTCGAGTGCTTGATCCCATTGTCCGAAAGGCAGGAGAGAAGTAGATTACGCTACAGTATGTGGCCTGACAGATGAAGGTAGGCATGAAATCCTCAGGTACATTAGCCAGTACCCAGTCTGGATTCGAACCGCCCACCTCTCGCAACTACATAGGTGGAAAGATCCAGTGATTTTCATGAGAACGTGCAAAACGCTCAGCTGCTGGTAAATTTCACACAGTTCTCGTTCATTACAGTGATTACAAACGTGGCCACAGGTCCCTAACACAGACAAATGAATCCATTAATATAGAGGCTGCAGAGTTGCAGGTTTCATAATCATTTGCTGTATTTTACGTCAATGAAAAATGACAAAATTTTGTCAGTAAATGTGGGAAAACAGTAGGTTTTACAAGCAATTAATTTTAATATAAATATAATGTGTGTAGAACATTTAGCTTGGCACAGCATTCTACCTTACTGGTCCCCGCTTCCAGCAGTTTCCGTTAAACCTTTAGCTAGCGCAAATTGCAGAGTGTGAAAATTCGTGACATGATAATGACTTCAATAAAAGCAATACTGAATAAAAGGAATATTTTGTTTTCAGTCTTTACAAGCAACATCTACTTTCAAGGACAGTCAAAAATCTTTCTTTTTTATTTTCGAGTTTCCGTATGTCTTTGTCCATTGTGATCTTCTTGCTAACGTCGTACTGAAGGTGAAGGCAGCAGGTTTGCCCGAAACATCGATAATCACCTACTACACTACAAAATATCATTGTCCAGAAGGCTACAAACTTCTCCGATGCGTCGGTAACCACGTAAAAGTTTAAGCAGTGTCACAATCCATAACAATATTTTTTACTCCAAAACGTCGATAGTCCATGCAAGAATACATGGTGCCGTAGAACGAAGCAGTTCGCACCTAATCGTCCGTAACCACCAAGAATAAATAATATTATCTTCCAGAGAGCCCTAAAATACTCCAAAACGTTGGTAACGAGTTCTAATGCTGCACGATATCACAGAACAGCAAGCACAATCCCAACTTTTGCCATTTTGAAACTCATATACGCGTAACTTTGATATTCGACATTCGATATAAAATATTTGAGTGTAGCCATACTTTGAAGAATTAAATGACAACAAATGGAAGTAATCTTCGGGTAAACTCATATCATTTACAGTAGAGTGGTAGAGTTTGACTATTTTAGTTATAAACCATGCGCTTAAAGTATCTGCCTGATAAGAAAGTAGGGACAGTGTAGCACGCCATGTTATTTCTAACAGCCATTCAAGTCATTCGACTGGTGCCATCAGACGACCATGTTTCGAATGAAGGCGTCTGCGCAGCCAGTTTACAGTACAGAAATAATAGACAGCATATAGCAGCATGGTGCATGTGCAGCATGGAGTAAGAGCGACTAGTTGCTGAGATTGCTACATGGCGCATAAGTGCTTGCGACTCGAACAAAACACGCAGCCACACACACACACGCGCGCAGGCAGGGAATTGAAAGTACGAACACAAGTAAAGTTTTTGATTCCTAGAAGCCATTAGGAGTCACAAAAAAAATGTTTCGAAGGGCTGTACAATTCGAACTACCTTCAGAAAAGAGAGCAGAAAAACAAACAGGAATTATAAGGTCTGAGGTTCCCATTGCGGTGAAGATTACCAAGGGCCTTTTGTTTATGACGCCGCACTTTCTCGTAAGTTGTTACCGAAATGTCGGAGAAACTTGGCACTTTCTTTATTTAGGATAGAACTACTTTTGGTTGGAGGTAAAAGTGGAGGCACTCTGTTCTCCGAAACTTCTGTAACCAGTGCGAAATTACACTGCTTCACTACCCAGAACACTGCAGTATAAGTCACGTGTTATGTAGGCTAAGTTGACTGCATGTGGTATGTCGTACAGCCTGCTTTCCTACTTCGTACGTTTGTGGTACCTCAAGTGTGTTAGTATTGGATTGATGGTACTCTATTTTAATTTTGTAAATAACTTATTACTTACGTAGACCTATGGATTCTGTATATGTAAAACTTGACAGATATGTTTGTAATAATTCGCAAAGTTACCGTGTTTGTGTTTTTGACACAAGAACATTACTCAATAGGAAGTATGTAGGGATATTTATATTCTACCACCTTACTCAGTTCCACTTACCTGAATCCAATGATTTTGTTTATCGTCATCAAACGAAAGCTAAATAAAAGGCTCTTACAATCGCCATGTTACTATTTTACATTTTAAAGAATATGAATTTTTAAAAGTTGTACACGTCTCCAAGATCTATTGCCATGCTTAACTTTAGGACTCTAAAACAATTAACCTTATTTTTCAGAAGTTGGAATGGGAAAAACACTTAAAAGAACATGGTAAATAAAACCTAACATTTCCGTTTTTAGCGAGGAAAATACGAAAATGAGAGATACCTGCCTCTGGATGAAAATTTGGATCTGGAAACTTCCCAATAAAAAGCAGGATTATTTACAGCTTAACAGCGCGGTTTATACAACAAAAATAATTCCATGGGCAGAGTACTTGTTGAGAAGCTGATAGCCGCTCATCTGGTCAGTAAATACATTCTCGTACATTTTATAAAACCCAAAGATTTCTTAATCAACACGGGACTATGTCTTGAGCCATAACAGACAATGCAGCATTTCACATCTTAAGATCAAGTTCTTCTTGGATGTGGCGCCACGTGATCTGGTGGATGGGTGCTAACGTTCAGGAGAAGTCTGCTACTTCCATCTTCACCACCTTGACAAACTTCACATGCCGGCCCTTCCTACAAACTTATGTGATAAAGATGGAGACATCAGGTTTTGCTAAGTGTCGTTATACGTCCAACTACATGACATCACGCTCACTGCCATTAGGACTTCAAATGCCATGTCATATTTATTCTACCGAAACGGCGAAATCAGTTATCACTGTCGAATATATTCTGGTTGAGAAAGAAGGAGTAAATGAAGCTTTTTATGTTTCCTAAGACACTTGAGACTTTTACAATCTTTAGAATATATATGCTAGTAAGAACCAAGTCTCAGTCGTCATCCAACCGACATCTGCCTCTTATTGATTACAAAATTGTAGTGTCTTCGGGTGCATCTCGGGTTATTCCTTGTTAGGATGATCAGAGCGCTGACAAAATCATATAGAAGATAGGAAGAGGATTCTGTTTGACAGTGCTCTTGAATCGCTTAGGAATTCACAGTCAGCAGATTGTAATCTCTTCGCAATTCAAATTCTGGGGGTATCGATTTAAAATTAAGAAAATGAACGCAGAAAAAAACTTGATAGCTGTGGTGAAAGCCGTCTGAGAGAGGAACATCCTGATTTCAAAGTCCTTGGTCTTTGATGTTACTTGGAACGGTTGGTGGTCCACCAACATAAAAAAAAATTGCATCTTAAACCTCAGAGGAGTATTGGAACATCAAGAAGGGTCTGGACAGACCGTCTGTTGAAATGGAACTGGCTCTTTTTTGGCCTAACTTGAAGCTGATAATAATGTTTGTGGTGGTGGTGGTGGTTGTGGTGGTGGTGTTTATGATGATGATCGATCATTTTCATTTTAATGATGAATTCCGTTACATGTAAAGTCACCAATACTCAGGCCTTACGCTAAACATTGTGCCGGTGGGGATATTATTTTACCAAAATCGCTTTCGAGGGGACAACACCCATTCTTTTATTCCAGAAGTTCCGGCTTCAAATTTCGGCCCGGAGACTGCCTATACTGATTGAAGTTTTTCTGTCTCCCACCAATTGTACTGGTAAAGTCGTGCCTGTACATTACATAAATGCGTAGGGAGTAGCTGAGTTATAGCTCCAGTAATTCATAACTTCAGCACGGATTGAAGACTGTCAGCTTCACGCCTCGGCTATTTTATCTTCAAGAAATAGGGCCAGATATTCATTGAAAAGAAGGATGGGTAGAACCAAGGGTCATTATTGCCGCTTTATAGGAAAGAAAAATGAATTGCCTCTACCGGAAAGAGAAGCAAGCTTTCCTGATTGACCAGCCTCTAGCTCAGACACTGTGCCGACTGGGTTATCCCGGCGCCCTTACTGTCTTCAGAAAAATGAGCAGCGAATAAATGGTGCTTTTGCCAAACCATAACAACATCGGCTAGCGTGGATTCAATTTTCAGAAATTTAATCCGCTGTATCAGGCTACAAAGCAAGGCTTCTGATTCCTGGCGCACAGTATATTGCGACACTTTTTCTATTCGTGATGCCATATGCTACACATAAATACAATACACACGCCGTTATATAAAAAAAGCTATAATTGTTCATCTGTAAATGGATCCAGATGGTGCCGATAGCAGCTGCGGGAATGTAGTGCTATATACTGTATCATGTTTTCCTACTATAGTTTCCATAGCAACATATCGATTGGTGTGTGTTTATGCAGCACAATGTAGCATGTAATGGCATGTATAATTAAAACGTTTATTTCTATGCAGTGATTTGTAAGTTAATATTAGTACCTGAAGAATTAAATATTTAGCGGCTTCTGCTATGCGGTGATCATTCGTTCCGAGAAGTCCTACCGCCTGTATGTCTAATTGTGTGTGATCTCGAAACCTCAGCAATGAGGCGGCCTAGGTCCGAATTGGGCTGTTGAGCCACAGAAAGAAAAAGAATTAAATTATTTTTCAAGTAATTCGAAACAAAATGATTCAAAAGAAAATACTGATTCGCGAAGAAATAAAAAAAAATCAAATTCAGAAAATGCTTGTCACCATTCTTTCAAAAGCTCTTGTCTTTCCGCCAATTATCTAGAAACGTAAACGTTAAAAATGTATAAATCTACAGTTTGCCTCTTGTTTTTTACGGACTCGAAACTTGGTCCCTCTGAGTATAAGATGGTGAGAAGAAAAGTTGGAACACAGAGGGAGGAAGTAGCAGGAAGAAGTTCATGATTTGAAGTGCTTACAAAATACTATCAGTGTGACACAATCAACGAAACAAATGAGATGGATGGCGCATTAGCAGACATGGGGAAGAGGTAACTGATGTAAAAATTTGTTTGCAAAATCCGAAAAAAAAAATCACTTGGATGAGATAGGCAGAGACGGGAAGATGTAACGTGAATATATCTTGAAGAAATAACATGGGAATTTGTAGATTGAATTCGTCTGGATGGACGCAGAATAAATTTGTAAGCTGTTGTGAAAACTGTAGTGAACTTAGCGTTCCATTAAATATGGGGCCATTCCTGAGTAACAGTTGATTGACTACTATTTTTCCAAGAAGTGCTCTAATGTATGTTTGGGTAAAATGATGATAGGAGTTGCCCAATTTTAACTTCACAGCCGTAGCCACTTTGAACATTTCACTGAAGAATTTTTCATTTTTGTGTGTTTACAGGATTAGGAAAATTGTATAGGAACTGCAGAACGTACAACAGAGTAGTTTTATTTTCTGTTTCTTACCCAGACAGTAGACGAGAAATGTGCCATTGACACGTAATAAGAAAAATATTAAGAATGCAATGTAAGATAAGATGTTGTATAGCACAGTGATATTCAACCTGGGGTATGCGTACCCCAGATATCTTAGGGAATACGTAAAATTAAAAAAAATAAATATATTATTTTATGATAAACACTGAATAATCAGGGCCAGATTTAAGGTTAGCCACAAGAGACCCGGACGTAAGGACATGCGATTTTGGAGCGCCAATTCTCTCTCTCTCTCCTTTATGCCATTCTTATCTGGGCTGCTAATTTCGTTTTATTCCACATAGTGCATATCATTTTGCTTTACTAAAATACCTTTGTTCCTTTATTAATTTTTATATGATAGGCAATAATATATTTGTTATTTAATAGCTTGATCCTCCTTTTTTCATTTAAAACTTATTTAATACATTATTTTGGATGTAATTTATTTAACTTATTTTAGATGTAGATTATAGACTATGTATAAATTGAATTATGCACCAACAATTTTGGGGTACAAAGTTGAAGAGAAATTATATGTCGGGGTACGCGAACAAAAAAGGTTGAATACCACTGGTATAGCAGACGCATATTCCAAAGTTAAGAGTTATTAACATAATCCTTCGTAATGTTAGAAAGATCATGACAATGAGCAGTAGGGCCCGCAGAATTAATCAGTAATTCTTGAAATAAATACATCAAATAGAAGAAAATGTTTTCCTTCAAAGTAATTTGCTTTGACCGCAACACACGTTTTAAGTCTTTATAAATGTTGCACAGAACAATCATCGAAGGTTTCCAAAATAGCTGCCTTTATTTCGGTTGTTACGTTCGTCTTTATATCTTTGACCTTCCTGAAGTCATCTTCTTTTGAGGGCGGTATACACTTTAGGGAACAGGAAAAAAGTCGACTGGTGTGACGGTTAGATGAATAGGGTGGATGGGTGATGGCTTTCACAAGTGTGACTCTGTGCTTCTTTTGCTTTTCCGTAACACTGTGTGGAACAAACTTCGCTCAGATCGTCCTTTTTCCCAAATCTTCATGAAGAATCAGGCGTATCATCTGCCGGTTAATGTGCAGTTGATCCTCCATAGACTTAGTCGTTTACGATCTATGATTCCTAGGTCTTGAACGTTTGCAGCTCCTTCAGGGTTTTGAGCAGTCGATGACCACCCAATGCTCAGATAATTTTCACTGTCCTCACACCTTTATGTAAATTATTTAAACCTTTCAAAAACGCTTATAAAATACAGCTTCCTTTACTAACGGTTGTAAGAATTCCTTTTTCTTGTAGTTGTTTCCAAGGTTTTAACTAAACCTTGAACATTGTTCACTGCTCCATGACAGAAAAAGAAAAAAGAAAAAGAAACATACACAACTTGACGTGCGAGGCTGCTACGGATGAACTAATTTGTTTAGAAATTTCTTCCTACCAAATCCTGGCAGTCATAACAAGCACAGAACCGGCAACAATTGCTTTATGATCCAAAATATAAATGGCGATAGCATCAGTCCCAGATATATGTTGTGCGAACATGTATACATGTAACATAACAACTGTATCTACTTTTTTGAATGAACTCCCACACTTTAGAAAACCTGAAAACTTTTGGGACATTACTGGAAGACTACTCAGTGATCCTTTGTCTCTTTCTAAGGTGGCAGAAAAAAATATCACATTTCAAAATTTTGACTACTTAAATTTTTATTTATTAATGCGGCACCTAAAAATAATTTATGTACTGATTTAACAAAGTTGTTCATAGCTCATAAGAAAAACATTTAATGGTAGGTCGCAAGTTAATAATAAACTAAAAGGCTGTGGAGGGAAGCAACCGTGGCCTAATTTGAAGCCCTCTCTCTATGTGCATTGACTGACCGAGAGAAATGAAGAGAAACCTGCGATATTAGAGGTTTTGTGTTGATACGTTTAAAATCTCTTAGGATATAATGCCATGCCTGCTGTAAATAGTTGCCGACGTTTAGGAAGGGCTTGCTACCTACATCTATAGGGTCTGAACTGTGTTCGGTCCAAGCAGTCCAAGACTCTTTAGATTCTGCCATCTTCTCCGAAAGGTTAGTACCCATTTACCAGTCGACATCTTGTCATATCCCACTAAATTGCTGTCAGGTCAACGGGTGCCCTGGATGAGATTCGAGCCGAGAAGCTAGCAAGCATGAAACAGGTGTACCAGTCTCTCTCTACCACGTCTTTATCTTGATAATAAATGGTATTTTCCGAAAAAATAGTTTACATACATGTAACCATATTGTTTGAATGAAATTTTAGTTAATAGGTATGAGATTACATTTTGTTACTTGGTGTCTTTTTACCCCTGTATTTTTTACACCGTCTTCTACTCATCTGGCTTCTTCTTGCCTTCTCAGTGTTCCTTACGCTCCCCGTCCATACGCGGTTAACGGTGATCATTTTACTGGTGCATTTGCAAGAGTACTCTGCTTGTAATTTTATATGTGAGAGATCAAATGCCATTCGTGGCACGAAAAGCCATACGTAACATTAATGGTTCAACTTTACTGACACCGATTGTACTCTGTACTTGGTTATAAGATAAAGTTATATAGAAAGGTAATATTCAATTTCGTAGCTAGAATAAGAAAGAGGTGTGTGTGTGTGTGTGTACGTGTGTGAGGCTCACGGAGATGAATCGATCCACTAAACCGCTTTTATGAGAGGTGGTGAAGGTGTCAGGCCGCCTCTAGGGGGACAGAAGAACTACCTCTATTACACCGGTCGACTTGCTTCTCATTTTTCCTCACTGTCATTCATCCATTTTCACAGAGTCGAAAATCTCTCGTTGCACATAGAACCTACCACGTCGTCGATGAATCGATATCGACATATCGGTTACCTAACATAGTTAGCACGGATACGTTAGTATTGTCAACAGTTTTTTTAAGATCTCATACATTGATGATAATACAGGGCATACACAAAAGAATGGTGCGGTTTAAAAAGTGAATAACAAATTTATTTCTCACCTTACACGAGCACAACATACACCGTCAGCGGCGACAACTGTCCAAGTTTCTCATTTGGTAATTATAATCCTTCAATGTGTGCACCCTGGGTCACACGACACACATCCACACGGTAATCAAACTCATCCCAGACCCGGTGTAGCATGTCCGCTGCAAGGGCCTGCAGTGTATGCGTTATCCGATCACGAATTTTATGGATGGACGTGGGCAATGGTGGTACATAACCGCTGTCTTTAATGAACCCCCAAAGAAATAAATCGCACGGTGTAAGATCTGGGGAACGGGGTGGCCAAGGGAGAAGGTTCTTGTCTCCATTTGCAGTAGCACGTCCGATCCAGCGCTGTGGAAGAACACGATTGAGAAGCACTCGTACATTCCTGTGAAAATGGGGGGGAGCTCCGTCCAGTTGTATAATGTAATCGTCATAATTGGTATTCAGTTGGGGTAACAACCAGCTTTCCAACATGTCCAAAAATGAGTCGCCAGTCACAGTTGCTTTAGCGAAGAAAAATGGGCCGTGCACTTTCTCGCGGGACACCGCACAGAAAACGTTGACTTTTGGACAGTCACGCTGGTGCTCTATCTGTGCATGTGGTTGATCGGTTCCCCAGATACGGACATTGTGTCTGTTCACCTTGCCACTGATGTGGAATGTGGCTTCATCGGAGAAGATCAGTCTTTCTACGAACCCATCTTCCTCCATTTTCAACTGCATCTCCTCGCAAAAGTCACGCCTTTTCACTTTGTCTGCTGGTTTAAGGGCCTGCACCAATCGCATCTTGTACGGTTTAAAACATAGCAACACCTTCCACGCCGTCATTTTTGGCATGCCCAATTCCCTGCTTCCTTTAGCCACTGACTTGCGAGGACTTCGCTGAAACGCCTCACGCACTCTTTCAATGTTTTCATCAGACACACGAGGTCGACCAGGACTCTTGCCTTTACACAAGCATCCAGTTTCTACAAACTGTCGGTACCACCTGCTTATGTTATTCTTGCTGGTAGCGCATGAGAAACTTGGACAGTTGCCGCCGCTGACGGTGTATGTTGTGCCCGTGTAATGTGAGACATAAATTTTTTATTCACTTTTGAAACCGCACCATTCTTTTGTATATGCCCTGTAATATTAATAATATTTAACATTTATATTGGTGATTCCAATTAAATAATAGCATGACAACTTTGTTAGTTATTTTATTGGCCCAATAAACACTAAATTTTTAGTTGTTTTTTAAGCTCAAGAAAGCTATGGTGTATTGAAACAGAATATGAATATCAGGAATAAGCAAATGCATTATGAAAAGGAGAACAATCACAATCTCAAAGAAAGCAAGGAAACGGATGGAAGTCTTTCCTCATGCAAAAGAAAAGCAGTGACAGAAACATAATGCCATAAGTCGATGAATATAATTAGGTAGGACATTATTAGGTATTAGATATATTTCAAACAAAGTAAATAAATACAAATAAGTGTACTAAAAAATTCATTTTCTTGAATTGTTGAAATTCATCTAGAGAGTAGAATCTGTCTCATTTACAAGACCAATAGGCTAATGCTGTTCAGGAAAATAATATATGTGTGTAACAAGGATCACCATTCGCAACGTACATACGCTGTGTGGGAAAAAAACCTTAATGTAGGAGGTACGGCCCTTTATGTAATGAAAATCCGGGACTGTTTTCGGGAGTTTTAAGTGTTGTGGCGTGAAAATGGTCTGATATCGATCTAGAGCCGATATTAAGAATGCGTGGACCTGTACCTCCAGCATTTTATGCGTATTCTTGGCGTGGTACTCAGTTAAATAAGGGATGATTTTACTTTTATTATACTTTCATATTAAGCATTTTATAATATTTGGATTTTGGAAGGTAAGATGCCACATTTCTTGCAAGAAGTCTGACTACCTGCAGGTTACACTGGAAATGATATCTGCACAGAATACAAGAAGTGCGACATGTAGGCCTATATTTTCTGTTTGCCGAAGTGGCTTGCCTCAGCTGAAACTTCGAAAACCGCTGACTGTACCAAGAATCAGGCAACAAATACGCAAGAAGGTGTAGAAGTAATGCTGTGCGGGTTATCGGAACATTTGCATAAGAATAAAAAAAGAGTTCAACGGCAGTCCTCTTTTCTTTTCGCTTCACAATACAGGCCGTAAAGCCTGTGCCCATTACACACATTCATTCCCTTTTTCAATGGTTTATCTCAGTCACAGTGTACTTCTCATTTATACTGAAGAATCAATTCCGGTATTATTTTATCTGTCATTCCACAAAGAAGTGGATCAAACGAGTTGGTGTAGCGGTATTAAAGAAATGTCTGATTTGAATCTCAGCCGGATCATTGGCTAGCCTGAATGGAGTTTTTGTGCTTTTCCTCAGTCCGTCTAGGTAAACGCCGGAAGGTACCTCAATTAGACAGCGAACACTTCATTCCAAATTCTTTACAATTAAGCATTCATTAATCATCCCACCTGCGAAGTTATATACAAATATTCTGAGATAATGACTTGTCTTAAATTAAACCGCATAATATTCTAGTGGTTTTCATGGTACCTCTGTTTATTTATTTTTGGTTTAATAATAATAATAATAACGCTCTAGTTCTTAAAGTTCATATACATTAATAACTTAAATACGCTATTGGTTTCAAAAGTTATTGTTAAAGAGGATGGGGCACATGGGCACAATGACACTATAAGCCAATTTTGCCGTATAAAATGACGGGCGTAAGCTGTAAATTGATCCCATATGTTTAAGGCTACAATATGTTACACACCGGCCACATATTACTCACACGTAAAACTTTGTTTTCGGTTCTCATTGTGACTAAGTAATTAGTTCCACAAAGCACAGTCCTGTTTGAGAGGCTCCTGGCTGCTGAATTAATCAAGAAACTCCTCGCATTTTGTGGAACTCAGAACTTCATTACCAGATTCTCAAAATCCAAAAATTAGACCACTATTTTCAATCTATACAGACAAACACAACAACATTTGTCTTTATAGATTGAAAATAGTGGTATGTACACTCACAACGGGATGGGTAATCCAAAAAAATTACAAAAATTAGATCATATCTCCAAAAGAAAACATTTGTATACAACAATCAGGGTGAGTCACTTTTTCAGTTGTGTGTGTCCAGTATAAGGTTACTTAATAGTAAAGTGAAGCACTGTCACATTTTTCAATGAGTGCCGTAAAAGGAAATTGTGTAGGAGGCAGGAAGTAATTAGGAATTGTAGCAATCAACACCATATAAATTGTTTTTAATAACAATGACTCTGAAGTTTTCTTTGCCGATCCATTTTTACATAATTTTTAGACGTAATATTCAATTTTGCAGCAGTCAGGGAAATAAAAACACTTCCGTAATATAACAGAAACGAAAAACGTGTCGACCTTCGGAATGGTGAGTTTTCCGTATCAGTGTAGCTGATGATTTTTTCCTTCTGGGATACGACGCAGCGGATCCCAACTTTGCAAGGCAGCATATTTTCCTCATTTTGTAATATAAATGAATTCTAAAAGAACATCATTGTAGAATTTACCAACCCTTGAAGAATTCTTTTAGGAGTTACGAGTTCGTCAAAATGAGAACAATACAATGCCTCGAACATGCAGAATTCTGCCATGCATCAATAGTTTATTTAAACCCCTTACATCATTGTGGTTACTGTATATAACTTCAACGAATTGCTTACTTTGCCCACACAATTTACTTGTGGGTTTCTTGTAATTCTCAGAAAAACGGCCATTATTTTCCCACACAGCACTGACCGCTTGGATTAAGTAATGGAGACGAAGTTCTGCTCGCAGGTAAGAGGTAAATTATTATTTGGTTAACTTCAGGCTTCACAGATTTAATAAAATGGATGTTCCTGAAGAAAAATCTATTTTTGAGTCACCACATCTAATCCAAACGCATACAGTGAGGTATATACTATACGCTGTGCATTAGCCTCAGTAAAATATGTCTCACTTTTTTATGGTGTAGGGCCCCGCAGCAGATGCTACGGACGCACCGCAGACTTGAGGCTTATTGTGCAACCCTGTGACGAAGATGATTAATTTTTCCCTTTTCCCAAGTAATGGAGCACCGATGGAATGAAATTGACAGGGGAAAACTGAAGTACTCGGGTAAAAACCTGTCCCAGTGCCACTTTGTCCACCACAAATCCCACATGGTTTGACCCGGGATCAAACCCGGGCCTCCGCGGGAGAGGCCGGTGACTAACCGCCTGAGCCATGACACGGCCTATGTCTCACTCGGTTCCATTGTGAATTATTGAGCACAAGCACCACAATTTTTTTCTTTCTACCTGCGAATCAATGGGAAAAATTCGTCTCTCCTAACATAAATATTATTTACTTCGCATTAGCAATTTATCATCATCACAGTAACAGGTCTGTAAAGTGAAAGTATTTACCTATGTAGGAATAGCTTAAGGCTTTCAAATTGAAGAAAGACACAGAAGAAACAAGCGAGGAAAAAATAACAAAGCAGTAATATGGAAAATATGGAAGAAAAAATATATGGCAGGAATAACATACAAAATAAGTGGAAAAACAGAAATAATAAAGGAGGAACTAAGTAAGTTCCTGTAGCAAATAGGCCTGTCTTGTTGTCAAAACAACTGCCGCTACACTAGTCAACAAATACTACGCATTTTTTGCAAACCCCATGGTTCATGTGAACATTGTCCCAAACTCCCACTACTCTGTCCCGTCATACGTCAGAAGAAAACTGTAAACAACTTCGAACCCTGTTCCTCAACGATTAATTGTAATAGCGTTTAGCAAATTGCAAGATTATCATGTATAGAATTCCTGTTCATAACTAGATGCGCATTGATTCATATTACCCGAGCTACCAATCAGAGATATGTAACATGGCCCGCTGTATGTAGAACAGCTGGTGATTTGAGAAAAAGTTTTGCTGTACTAATCAGAAATATGCCGTCTAGTTTCAGTTAGTCGTAGACACAGCCACGCATATAGACCTCAACACGCACATTCAAATTCAAGACGTGTATAAGTTATTTTCCAGAAAAAAAAACCGCCTCCTCAAAATCTGAAGTCTGAAATTTGACAAAACGATAAACAAAATTAATCCCCATTACAAGATCAACTGGTCAATAACGTATTTCTTTAAGAAATATTTGCTGTTTATTGTTACAATCAAGTGAAATATAAATACCCTTTACTGAAGGCGTGCAGAGTTTGACGCTAAATTTAGTGATCCCCATTGGCTTTGAGTAATTTGCACTCTGGAACGTACTACAACAACGTAATACAACCATTGGCCAATAAAGTGACCGCTGAAGTCGGGTCAGCTGGGAACTTCCTCATGATACACCGTGGTGCGTGTTTATATATTGGTGGGAAGTAGAGCCGCATGCAATTTAGATTACCCCGAGTAACTTACAGGCAAGTATTGTCAGAACGGAAGTTTAAAGGCGATAACGTCCATATACACGTTAATAAGAGGAGAAAGCGACGTAAGTCAAAAGTACGTAGGTGGCGCAGGTTGCCATACTGCGGTGTAATGACCATTACAGCAGGCAGAATTATTGGTTCCTCGATAACAAACACGCAGGTGTATATACACGGGTATGGGAGGCCTTAACAATGCATATTTACGAATGACTAATGTAACAGTAGCAATAATAACAGTAATAATTACAATAATTATTATTATGATACCAAGAGGAGGCGACACGGAAGAATGATTGGTAGACCTGATTCATAACCGGTAGATCTCGCGTTCAAGTCTCGGCATCAAGTCCAGCTAAGCAAACAGATTTTTCGTGATTCTCATCAGGCTCTCCAAGTACCTTCTCACGTATTGTGGATATTTTCTGTTACAAAATCTGAGTGAGGTTTGAGGTTTTCATCGCGGTGACTGTGAAGGTTTCTGTCTGATGGAATGTGTCATTAGATCCATCGGACGACGAAGGTATCAGATTTCTCTGTCACGTCTGAACACTTCTTCTAGGCTACATTGTCATATGATCCCATACTAAAACATTTAAAGACCTCAACAACGCTAAGGAGAATGGATTCAATCGATAGCCTGCTTTCTTAAAATAAAGATAACAGAGAAGATAGGCCTACTGCAGACGATAGAAGGGTATTCCTGCTCACATTCTGCGAAGTCGGACCAGTGTAATGAGAATTAACTCAAAATAAAGACGATAAAACTAGAAGTTTCATTTACTTCTTACGATGTTAAAGAAGTATAATGTTCACTTGGTTATGTTAATTATGTGCTGACCAAATTCATCAATATAAACAAACATACATGCATTCATCTTCATGGAGACCTGGGTTAAATGCCAATGTATACTCCATATCGGATTTATGGTGGATAAAATCGCACTGTGGCAAATTATCTTCCAGTCTTTCGGATTTTCCCTGCAAATTACAATTACACCTGTGCTCCGTATTCATCATCACAGGCTGATACTATAGGCCGCGGTACTAAGTGCCCCATCTCATTCCATTCTCGGAAATGAAAATTCGGAGATCAGCCTCAGATAGAGGAGGAGAGGACAGTTGTGTCATTTGACGTAAGCCCCGAGGCTTATGACGGCCTCAAACATATTCTTATGTAACATAAAGTTTTAACACAAGAAATAAAGAATATGGTAATTAAATGTATTCGAGATGTTGGCTTGGCCTTTCATCGATGTTTGTTGGCATATTTATATAACTTAACATTTTAAGAAGTTTGTATTTTTTTCCGTCAGTTGCATATTGCTGCTCGAAATGATTAGTCATGAATAAATTTGAATAATACCGAGTTATGTATTTTACATAATTTGTGATATTATGAATTACTAATTATTTGAAATTATTTGTTGTTAATAACATTTTATTGCTTTGCAGTACACGGATATAAAAATGAAAAGACTGTAACCAAGTGGGGCAAAAAATTGCGACAAAAAGGAGAAAGCGAAGAAGCAATTAAATTTTAAATAAATGAACAAATGGACCGTCAACTAGAAATATATTTTCAGACGATGTCTATTATTTTCTAGAGCGTTACATATTTCGGCTTATTCAGAAGCCATCATCAGGCACTCGCATAAACGTATATGAGAAAATGACATATATACAACATAAGATTATTAAATAAAGGACACAGATGTCTTAGATCTCTCAGATGTCTTACAAACATCTGAATGGGTTTTGTTTTCATTGGCCGAAATTGTGTTAAACTGATTATTCAACTATATATTTAAATTGTGTGGTATTTTGTGACGTATTGCTTCTGTCAAAAGACTTGGTATGAATCTTGATTTTGAGGTATATACACATTGAAATATAAGAGTATCATGGGTGTCTCCAAGAGACGGTAATATCTGTAACCAAACCCTTTATGCATGTTTCTGTGTTTAAATTATGAAAAATACAAAATTAATATTAAAATGAAACCGTAACTTACTTTTGTTGATTTTAAGTACCATATTCCCAGCCAGAACGCTTATTGTGTTATTCTTAAGCGACAATTTTTGGAGGGTTTCTCTTTAATGTGCAGGGCTTTTAACTGCAAATAATATTAAAAATATTAAACCTAAGGTTATATAAGGGTATCAATCAGATTAGAAGTTAAGAGGGAGCAGCTTACCTACATGTTCGTAGCCGGAAGATGTACCTCTATCGTATGTTGTAGCGGAGCGACTCCCTGTCGTTCGTGTGAACGAAGTTCTGCGAGGTGATGCCGGTCAATTCGGTTCTTTCTGCATAATGACTTCAAAGACTGCATTCGGGAAGACCCTGTGTTTATAATTTAGTTCATTGTGTTTTCCCCTTTCTCTGTAAATGTAAAACCTATCGACGGTAGGGATATGAGCGAGCCGTTTTTAGTTGTATACATTACTTTCATGATGTTAACAATAGTTTATATTGGGTGCCCTTTCTCTAGAAGATGGCGAGAAAATTTAGACTTATTTCCTTTTGTTTCCTAAGTTGTCTCTTTCTTTCACGTTTCCATACCAAACTCCTGTATACACATCTTCTCTTCCCCATACGTGCCACATTCCCCGCCCATCTAATTTTTCTTGATTCGTGACAGACCAGGTTTCACATCCATATAAAACAACACGTAAAATTAGTGTTAAATATATTTTAAGTTTCGTTTTTTTTATAGCAGACGGGAAGGAGAAAAATTCTGGACGGAATGGTAACAGGCATTCCAGAATTCAATATCTTGATTTCTTCATAATTGAAATTTTTATTTGTTATATTTTTTATTGTCCCAAGTTCATGGGATTTATTACCTACTTCCAAGGCCTGATGCTTGGATTTATACTGTGACTCTTGATAATAGAGGCCTAAGTGATTCTAGCACATTGCTATTCAGGATTTCTACAATTTTGTGTATAAACCTTCCTGAAAAATGTGCGAATGTATGCATTGTACAACGTGAGATGGCAGGCGTAGGTATTCGTTCGCACGTTATGAAAGAAACTTTCAAAACTTGTGCTCGAAATTTGACATCAAAATTAACGAGGACAAAACACAGGTAATATCTTTGCCCAAGAAAAGGAAATCTGTAACATTTAGTCTAATCCTGCATGTGAAGAGACTGAACCGTGTGATAAATATTTTTAAAATGTCTTGGCGTAAGACTAGAAAGTGACCTACGTTCAGGACCCATATTAAAATGGTAAAAGACCGAGACCTCAGGGTGCATCTTCTGCCATATCCCTACTTCGAAGGTAAAGATTTGCCTGAAAATGCCAAACTCTGCTTCAACAAGGCTCTTATCTGATCAATCATAAATTCTTCCTCTTAGTTAAGACTGAAATTAGCCCTCAGCTTTCTCCAAGAGGTGCCGGTATTAGAGAACACATTTCTGAGGACAGTAAGGTACGTAACTAGATTGCAAGACCACCATCAACCAATTAAGTTCTTTGCACTGGGTGAATTCATAGCTAAGACAGACTCAAAAATTACGGAAGTAATAAGAAAACGTGATAGTAGTCTACTGTGTATAGGTGGGTTAATGGAAGGGCCACGCATAATGCATGGCGGGATCCGGCATTTTGTAGACCAGAAAGCGACAACCTATGAAAACTCTTCTTGTCATCTTGCTACTGACAGTCGGTCGGTCGAAGAGTTGCCAGTCTGTCTCTCCGCCTTGATGTCGAGCCCCACGTTTTTGTTTGTCTGTGGAGAGTTACTCTCTTGGTTGTCCTGGGCATAGTCTCTGACGAGACGAAGGGTCTCCGTTGTCATTTGAAGTCTTGCATGAAAAACGATGTGAAAGTAGTTTTCTGTTCAATGCTCCCGGTTATCCGAGAGAGTATTGCTTTGTTCTTCAAGGTTACCAGGCTTCGTATGCCTGTCCTTCTTATACGAGTAATATTAAGATCAAGAAGAGTAAACAGCATTTGTGGAACGATACTGACAGGGGAAAACCGACAACCTTGGACAAAAACATGTCCCAATCCCACGTTTATGACCACATACTCGTACCTTACATGGATTGACCCGAGGAAGAACCCGACCCTCCGCTGTGAAATTGGCGACTAACCTCCTTATCATTGGCAAGGTCCTGAACTGTGACATTTATATATATATATATATATATATATATATATATATATATATAAAGGAAGCACTTTTCTGTCCAACGCTGTCCCGATATCCGAGAGAACATTTCTTTTTATCTACGTTCCAGATTTCTTACACTTTTCTATCTGATAACAGTAGCTCTAACAAGAAGGTAATTATGGAATACTGTTGGAATGATAATAACGAAATTTGCCCCAGCCCCATTTTGTCCACCACAAATATTACATAGAGTGTGCCGGGATCGAACCAGGATTTCCGAGGTTAGAGGTTGGCGACTATTCATCTAAATTGTATATGAATATCTAAATCCTACCTCACACAGAACACAGTCCGATTCCGCTAAAAAGCCAACCGGTTATGGCCGTGTAGGGAAATAGTTGGTGTTTAATGGAAGTCGCGCAAAAAATAATGTTTGACAATGGATACATTTGCTGTTTTTTATATCAAGTCGTACATATTACCATTGGGCTTTGGTTAAATAAAACTATATTATATCCGCAGTTGCTACAGTACTACCTTCATTCACATTAATTGAGACAATGGATAGCTACTGCCTGTAAGTACCAGAGATATCATTTAAATTGGTTTCACATCAATTACGTAATACTGCATCTGTTTCTAGAGAGTCACATTCCGTAATTACATTGTTTAGTAGACTACAACACTATCTGATAGGTGTTAGGTTTAAGATAATAAGTGATAGCGAAATAGTTTTATGAAAATTGGAGCACATTATCTCCCGACACCTTTCGACATTGCTTTATCATCTTCAGCGTATAGTGTGTTATTCGTACAAATAATGCAATTATCACAAAATGACTATTCAAATGCTTTCCATTGTGATAATATTTATGTTGAATTTGTTTTCAGGTAAGTTTGGCGGCCTTCCCCATATTCCAGCAAATGAATTTTTAGTGATGGTGAGTATACATTTATCACATTTTTTCTCGAGTTACTTGGTTTTAGAGCCTACAATTTAAAACTGCTTTACGATTACGTGAAACGGCACGAGGAATGATTTAATGTAACATTATACGTCTCGTGAACTTGCAACGTTTGGTGGTAATACAGATTCACTTTTCTATTAGGGAGACCTCTGGTTCATATCTGGGCCTAAACACACGGTTATACTGATAGATTTTTCGTGATTTCCCTCAGTCCTTCTGTGCAAATGCGGGTATAGTATTTTGATTAGGCTTCGGATGATGATAACGTCATAAAACAGAAAAAAACAAAACATTACTCTTTTATTTCTTCTTTGGTATTTGTTACATTACCTTCCTAAGAATTTAGCATTGAAATTTCTACTGGATTTATGCGAATTTTTAGGAATTTAACGGCGTAATGTGGACAGGGTTTATACAAGGCTTTAATAACACCCTAATTTTTTTTACATAAAATGGATTTTTTTTTCCTCGCATGGTTTTGCAGTGAGAGTCTATCACAGTTATATTTTCTACAAACCTTCCGCGGAATAGACAGGGATTTCACTCTCTCGCCTCTTCGCTCTCGGTCGTTAAGACAAGTTAATTCGGATTGTGAAATTACACATCACTTTTAGAGTGTCCGGAAATTAAAATTCTGAAATGATGGAAGTAAATTTGTTTTAATAACATTAATTACTTCACTAATTTACGTCCCTTAGAAAATCAACAAATTTAATTTCATGAAAATACAGAATATTTTCTGAAACATAATATTTTCTTTGTATTTTAACCAGTTAAAATACAGTATATGTACCACCTGCTGCAACATTTAATAATTCTACGTTTTGTCGTCACTACGTATTTGTGTGTTTCTTTTGAGTCTCACAATAAGCATCTATTATTCCCAAACACACAACTTTAGCCGGGTGATCTTGGTAATGAAAACGGATTTTGTTTTCTGTAATACAGGGATTTTATTTAGAAATGTTATTTAGATTATATACAGGTTTTTCCAAGTGTTAAAATTATGTTGACACCAAATTCTATTCAGAAATTTAAAGGTCATGGCCTAATTATCTAGAAAAATTTAATTAACCATCAAAATGATATGCACTTTGTAAATAATAATCTGGGTCACAAATTAATTACTCGGAGCATATCTGTCCCGAGAACCTATATGTGCTTGCTGATAAAGACTTTCTCGCCTGTCATAGAACCAAAATGGCATACGTAGATATACCTTTTAATAAGGCTGAATTATAAAGAATACAATGCCAAGTAAATTTGTGCATAGATGAAGAGATTTCAGAGGAATAATTCTGTTTGTTTCGGGAGAACCTGCTACACTAGTCTTCTTGTTACAAGAGTTAACTTTATTATTTTAGATGAAGGCAACATTGTCCTCCGAAATATTGTACTTCTGTAACCAATTACACTCAGTCACATTCCAGAAGACCATTGTTTTAATATCCACTAGCATGAGAAAATGAAAATTCGAGGCGGAATATTTTCAAAAGCAGGGGTTTCAATATGATATTATTCTACTACATATCCGCACGTTTTTGCTCCTGATATGTAAGAATATGTAATACTTTTTGTGGTGGATCACAAAGCCCATGTTCTGCTGTTAGACTGGAAAACAAAGCCTCAACATAATAAAAACTTCTGTCATTTGTGTGTGTCGCGTGAATGTGCTGTGGAAATCCTATGGTGAATCTGCAACACTTTGCTTATACAGATGTATAACTTACTTACTTACTGTGGTACGCAGTTACATGCTATTTTTGTCCTGCTTCCTCTGCCTGTTCCTCCCTATAGAATCCAGCAATTTCAGGGATACTTTTGAATATGTAATAGTCTTAAGTGTGACTCATATTCCAAAATTTTACCACGTAGCTGGAAATTAATAGACTATGTGACTTTCTCTATTTTTTCACTCTATAGCGTGTTTCGAAAATATATTTATATTTTACTAGCATAAGAGTCGGTACAGCGACTATCTACAGGCTGAACGAGCGGGGGTTCGAATCCCGGTAGAGGCAAGATATTTTATCTTTTCAATAACCATCCATACTGGACCTGGGGTCCGGTCAGCCTCCTATTCAATGGGTAATGGCTTTATTTCCCCGGGATAAAACGCCGAGTCGTGCAATTGAAGGCTTGCCTCCATCTAGTGCCGATGTTAAAAACAAGTGAAACTACTACATTTCTGCTTCCCTATAAGCCCCATGGTGTGGACAGGGAGAAGACTACTTTTTCTTTACTTTCTGGCAGTATAAATAAGTATGAGATTTACAAGGAAATTGTTGCAGGTAATACCATACATGACCACATTGTACTGAATTCGCTGTGATTCACTCATTCATATATTATACTCTTTAAGGGTCATTGTGATACTACTATTTTACTGAATAATTTGGCAAGGTGTGAAATTGAATGTCTGGAAAGATTCCCAGTCACATAAGCTTAGGTGCACATGTTCCTAAAATCCATTCAGATCGCATTCCCCTGATGTGTGTGTTTGTGGAATGCATTCCGATAGCGTTCCCTTGATGCAACTTTTTCCTGGAACCGAATCCGATGGAGTTTCTATGATGCACGTGTTACTGAAACCTATTCCTACGGCTTTTAATGCACGTGTTCTTGGACGTTATTCAGATAGCCTTTCTATGAAGTACGTGCTCGTATTCACAGAGTGCATTCACATAGGGTTTTTATGACACAGACGCTCCTGAAACATATTTGTATCAAATTCTCAAATGTGCGTGTTCATGGAGCCAATTTCGATAATGTACCCGTGTTGCACACATTCCTGGGACCAATTCACAAGTCTTTCCCATTATGCACGGGTCCCTGGGCGCATTCTGATAGGTGCTTCCACAGTGTAGGTGTGCCTGTAATCCACTCGGAGAGGGTTCCCATGGTGTACACATTCCTGAAACCCATTCAGATGTCTTTCACATAATGTACGTGTTCCTGTCATACTTTGACAGGCTCGCCACTGTGCGTGTCGCGGCAGTCTGTACTAGTTCCCAGCCTTTCGGAATCAGAGGTAGCATCACGGTCCTTAATGCGTTTATTGATTCCAGTTTATAGACATCGTATTTTTGCATATAAATAAATAAAAGTGCCTAACTTCATTTCGTCACGGAGTGATTTGAAAATGTAAAGGAGCAGAACAGAAAAACGCGTTCTTTTATAGTGAACGAGAATTCTCAAATACAGCCCTAAGTCGTGGAAAATAACCGTGGTGCATACAATTATCACGGTCCTTCAAAGGTTCAAGGAAGTTCAGAGAATAGTTGTGAGATTCTGAAATTCTCACAGCGGTGACTATAACGATTACGGTCTTCTGGGAAGTGACGTCGTTTATTTTAGTGTAAATGTACTAACGTTTCAGAGGTACTAGCTGCCTCCATCCTGAAGGTGTTTAAGTTATTATTCTAATAATAAAACCAGGAACTACCTACAAAATGTTGATGTACTTAACACCTGACTATACGGCGTTACATCTAAGAAGACAGAAATCTTCAGAATAGCGTTTCAGTTCGTAATAATGTCTAGAGTGTATCATACACGTAGCATGAAAATTGAAACTACACTTCAGCAAGTTTATATAGCCACTGTCCCGGTGACCAAAGGAAAAATGCCAAACGGGTTTCAGATGGTGATATTGATCCTGTTTTGGGAGCCGCGTAGAAGACCGCTGTGTTGCCAGTAATGCGGTGGACTCTGCTACTTTCATCTTGTGATTGTATGAAGATGGAGGCAGCAGGTTTTGCTGAATAGCTGGCAACGCAACCAAATTCCACAGGCGACTTCACGCTCAAAACTGGATCAATATCACAAACCAATCACCGTCAAAACCTAAATTCAGGTAATACTTTAAATGGAGGAGCAGTGTCCAAAAATAAAGTAACGTTGTCGAGGTGGGAATTAATTTGGAATTAAACTGGCAGAATATAACAACAACCTACAATCCTCTATTTGAACTCCAAAAAATGTAGAACCAGGGCCTTCATATCGAGGTCTTCTTTACATAGATTAATGGTCGGCGCTACGAATTTAATACAGAGTGACATACCCCCATTAGTAGATTATCAGTCTATTAATGACTATGGTTAAATTTACTCTATCCCCGAAAAAGGGCGAATAAAAATCTTGAGTCTTTCAGAAAAATTCTTGGTAGGTAGTACCTAGATAATATAAATGTGTTGTTTTCAATTATCGTTTAAATTCCTGTGGTAATTTAACAATAATTTATTGTTTTCACCGCATAAAAGTGTTGAACGGTTTCTTGTAGTCTGTCAATTTTATCGCTTCGTATGTTCACTACTTGGATGAGAAATGGGATTTGGTACCAGAACTACCTTACTGAGACTGCAATACACAGGGCAAACAGGTGAAAACCTAAGACCATTCTAGGCAGTTGAACTCTTCATGGCCTAGAAAATCGTGGACGTATTTAATACAGGTCAATTAATTTTCCTTTCAAAATGTGAAAAATAAATGACTAGTTGATACGTTTCGCAAAATGTAGACCTCAGCTGTAAATAAGAGGATATTTCTTTCCTCCTTTTCTCCGCCTCTGTTATTTTTCCTATGCGATCAGTCAGACTTAATATTATGCATGAAGTGATGTTGCCCACATCTGTTTCATTACTTATATAGGCTACAGGGATTGCATAAGGTACGAGCCTTTAATTAAGAGGCAAATAATATAAAATATATGTTGTCACATTTCTTAATTTTTCAGCATTGACAAAACAATTAACAACAATTCTGTGCACGTAACAGAAAATGGGGATAATGTGGAAAGAATAAAAATGTAATTACTTCGGAAAGCTTGTTTTATAAAAACCCCGGGCGAACGACAAATGCTGTCGGATACACTTGTATATAAAAGTGTTATAACAAATAAAGAGTTTCGTTGTCTTAGTAGGCCTACAATTTATTCCAAGAGTAACCTGAATTAATAACTGGCGCTTTAGCAAGGGTCAAATAAATGGATGAAAA
This sequence comes from Reticulitermes speratus, assembly GCA_021186555.1. NCBI lineage: Eukaryota > Metazoa > Arthropoda > Insecta > Blattodea > Rhinotermitidae > Reticulitermes > Reticulitermes speratus. The sequence continues at coordinate 27,650,328 of JAJKFL010000003.1, read as the reverse complement.
ATATTTTAGCGTACAAATTTTCACGCAAGAGAACTTTTAAACTCCTGAGATTTGAGGATTTTACGACGGTGACTGTGGAGAATACTGTCTTAATTAATTTTATTTCAATCCAACAAATGCACTACACTTTCTTTCACTGATTTCTTGCCCCTACATACGTTTCGGCACATCCTGTGTCATCCTCAGGGGGGTCGTTGAGAGTTCACAATCTTTAATACATCCAATTGTTTTTCACTCCCTTTCACAACAAATAATTTTGTAAGCCACGAGCAATACATATCACTTGTCTTCTGTTCGTAGTGATGACTTATCTTTTTTCAGTGTTTTTTATTAAAAATTTTTAGAATTGAATATAGTTGTAGTATAAAATATTAAAAAGATAATTAAAATTGTGTTTGACAGTTGGCTTATGTATATAATTTATATTCTTACAGGACAGAATCAAATGTGATCGAACTAATATACATAGCCAGCTGTCAAACACAATTTTAATTATCTTTTTAATATTTTATACTACAACTATCTTCAATTCTAAAAATTTTATAAAAAACACTGAAGAAAGATAAATTATCACTATGAACAGAAAGACAAGTGATATTTAGTGCTCGTGGCTTACAAAATTATGTGCTGTGAAAGTGAGTGAAAAACAATTGGATGTATTGCAGATTGTGAACTCTCGACGACCCCCTTGAGGATGACACAGGCTGTGCCGATACGTATGTAGGGGCAAGAAATCAGTGAAAGAAAGTGTAGTGCATTTGTTGGATTGAAATAAAATTAATTAATTATCCAAAATGCACGGTATATATGATATAAAATACTGTCTTCTTTGGTAGAAATGTAAGGATGTTTAAGGGAAGTTGCTCTCTCCGTCTTCAGTGTAGACTCTAATCGATTTTGCTACCTTGAAGTTGGAGAAAGCATGTTTCTGTAAAATTCGATAAGGTTACACCAGAATACACGGCGTCGCATCCCAGAGTACAAAGTTCTTCAATTCTGAACAGATCCGCTTGTATTAAGTAACATACTGCACCCGTAGCCATGCCGTCGCCACTGTGGTCACATACCTTGCTGTGTAGGAGCCCACAGTCCTGTCCTTACACGTTGTAGCTCAGTCACATGAAAGGCTTTCTCTGTAGGGAGTCCTTACGGGGGATGGGAGGTGCAACCTAACTCCAGCTGATGGAAGACAGGTTCTGATCGTAATTATTCAATCTATGTGGTCAATAATCGTTATTTATTTATTTTCTTGCCAAGTAATAAAAAGCTCACACTCTTTTACGTGAATCGGCTGATATTAACTTAAATATTTCTCCAACACATAGGTACATTTACACAGTAATCACTTCTTTTTCTAGTCTGCGGATGAGTTTACCCAATGAATTCAATATCTCAGGACACAACACACCGGATGGTATATATCATATTTCCGGCAAACTTAATATGTGCATTCAGATTTACATTTTGCTGTATACGGCCACAGTGAAACAAGGAATGTCAGTGTGCGTCTTCCACACAAGGCGCAATCCAAAACTAACGGTGACTTCTCCACACACACACGAAGCGATTCAATAATATGGTGTATTCGGGACAAACATCTTTTAATAATGTTTCTAAAAACCCTTCAATTCTTTTAATTTAAAAATTTTTTTGCTGGACTGTTAGAAATTCAGCCCATTATCCCGGGAAAAAGAAAATAGAATTTTGTGGGTCACTTGGAAAGTTCATCTCTTTCTACAACAACTTTCACTCTCTCTCTGTCTCTCTTTCTCTAACTGTTAGTTTTCAACAATGACCCAGGATTCACAAACTAATCTTTAACTAATCTCTATTTAAGAAACAAGCAAACTCAAATTAATTTTAACAGTGTGGCATAGCCTAATAAGTCGCCCTAATTATCTTTCTCTTTAGCATAACTAAATTCATATTCCAAATTCTTGATAGTTTTACGTTTAAGAAAACTCTCGTTTCTGGAATGGAAAAAGTACCTGCTGCTTCAAAATATTAATTCTTTATGAAACCAACCATGCAGGCACTGAATATTGACTTGTTATCCCCCAAGTATTCTGTTGCGTGTACAATAAAGTAACTGTCAAATATCGAAAGTAAAATATCATGGAAAAGAAAATTATAAGTGTCTTAAAATGTGAGAATATTAATAGTGGTCATGTGTGCCAACAGTGGAAAAAGAATGATTTGTGTTTAGGACGGGAGAACCGCGTCTGCATAATTTCACAACAAACAAACTAAGATCTACGAATGAAGACAAAACTTTATACTATAATTAGATTACAGTTTAGTTTCTTTGTTTACGTCGAACTCGAATGTTGTTTGTGCAGATGTTGAAGTTCTCCACCAGATGTCATTGCATGTTTGAGTGCGCTCTCCTTTGGACTAATGGATGAGTCTCTTCCTTCGTCAGTCTCGTTTGTAATTATATTAAATGTGATTGCAAATTGGAAGCTTTCAACAACAGACTCTATTTAAAGTTAAAATCATAAACTTTATTTCAATTACCGTATAAATAATTAGTTTTTGTATATTCTTTGGAGAAGGACGTAAAATGAACCTGTAGTGGGGAGGTAAATTTAGTAAACACATTTTATCTCCAAAGGTACTAATTGAATTCAGGTTATTTTCTGTATTAGAAGATTTATGGCAATCGCCTTTGCGCCGAATTCAGTTTTGGCTCAAAAAAATCTACAAATATATTTTACGTCAACGTAAAAATTAACTTATCGATTTTCTCTTAAAATGTCTCAGAGCAAGCCTATTGAAAATCGTACATATTACAAGCAGAGGGAAGTGTAATATCAAGGTTGAAAAATGTCATAAAGTTTTAGATATGCTGAATATTTAATAATGGAAACTAATTTATAAAGACGATTCTGTGTAAATTGCTTTGTGTCTGTCCCTTGACACTTAAAACCTCAGTAAATTACCATCACTCATTTAGTGCACAGCCTTGTGAGGTTTTAATTACACCACCCCTTTACAAATTCAGTGATTTTTTCTTTTCAAATATAGTTATTTAACGAAAAATAACTTATGACTCCGGATTATGAATTGCCTTGCGACAGTATATCACATACACTGATAATTGCAAAAGCTGAGTCATGTCTAGTAGTAATAATAATAATAATAATAATAAATTGGGTCCGTTTCATTAATGTGTAGCCGTTATGGATCTTTTACTCCTAAGCAATGAATACATTACTCATTTTACAGTAATCGCCCGACTTAACGTCGTTCCGCACTTAAGACTTTTCCCCAGACCCAACATATTAAGCCAAGTGTGCTAATTCGTATGTACGACGCTGATGACTTCTCCGAGTCTCTGAACTCCCATAATCAGGACCTCACGCTCGACGATCTTGTTGAAATTCGGATGCAAATCTCCCTGAAAAAGCTGAAGAACTTGAGAAAGGGAGGCTCATGTTGATTTCAGAGTTCACTGTGAAGCTTGGACTCATTGAAACTTGCATCAAGATGCTGAAGGACAATAGTTCGAACGAGCAGTGAGCAGCAAAAACTAGACAAGGAATTACGAGGATGCTTGCTTGCAATGAAGTGATTCTGAAGGAGATCAAGAGGTATTGGTCTCGCCCGACTCCAGAGCTTGATTTCCTCACGTCATCTTCAGGGACTTGCATCGTCACCTGTATCGTTGGACATTGACATCGACAGTTCAAAAGAAGTAACTCGTTCTTAAATTGTCATTTTTTTGGTCAGATTTCATATTGTTTGTAAATTGATCATAACTATGAACACAATTTCTTCGCTATAATAAATTGTTTGGAATTATCCTCCCCATTTTAACACTGCGTTTATCGTAAAGTCCTTCTCGACTAATGTCACCAGTCTCGGAACCACGTACGACGTAACGTCGGGTGATGACCATTTGTTCCTACGTATTCAAGTAATTTTGCTGGGGACAGCTTAACGTTTTCAGGAATTGTCGTTACTATGTACTGTTGACTTTAATACTAAGAAACACTACACTTTCCCTATAGAATTTGGTTTTATATTCCTTAATAAACGCTGCAAACAGCGGTTATTTCGCGAAAGAAAATTGAGAGCAGAAAAGGCAGAGAGTTTTCTGTGAGGTAGGAACTAAATTTTTAAAATCATTTACACGAATTCCGGTGTTTTGATAATTAAACAAGTTTACTCCTCAGTCAATACCTTAAAAATCTATAAACTATTGCATATGATACGACATTTTTTTATATTAATTTTGTTTATCTGTAAAGAATTTTACAAATATTTTCAATTTAACCTGGTATAATGGTCAGGCTTTGCACAGCAGCATAAAGTTTACAGTCCCCTATCCACTTATTAAGACTAAAAAATATGGCAGTGCTTACACATATAGGTCTATCTTGCTTTCCTCTGTCATTGCAGTATTTTCGAGGACACTCTAATTCCTGCTCTAGTGTTATCATTGGTTAACACTCCACTTATATTTGCATAAGAAATAACGAGAGAATGGAATTGTTTTTCGGAAGGTGAACTGTTTCATATCTGATCATTTATAATCGGGTTAAATACGTATATCGTCCCACTTTTTTGTTCTGTTTTATTCTGAATATAAATATGATAAATTCATTTGCCCCTTTTTATGCGAGTGTCCCTCAACCCTATATAGTCCATTAAACATTAACATAACCACGTATTCTATCTAACATTTCTGTTTCTAAGGGACACAAAATTATAATAAATTCTGAAGTAGAATTTTCAATACACATTGGATTTTTCATGACACATAATAATTTGATTTGTTTTTTTTATTATCTTAATAACCCCAGAAAATCAGAAGTCATCCTTATAAGCCCGAGTTCGACTAAGTACTACAAAAAATCAGGTCCTAACTCACACTGAAAAGATTACGTCTCTATTAAAGATACAGTTCACCCTAAAATAGGCGATGAAGTCCGAGAAGGGGAGTAGAGTTATAGCTCTACTCTTTCTTTAACTTCGGCGCTAGATGGGGTGAGTGGCCAAAGCCACGCCCCTGTCACCCCCGGGAAAGAGACCTGGTACCCATTCTACAGGAGGCTGGGTGTTCCCCAGGACCGGTCTGGACGGGTGCGGAAAATCTTGCCCCCAGCGGTATTTGATCCCCGGACCATCCGCTAGTAGCGATTCACTATACCGACTACGCTATACGTCTCTATTACAATGAGCAAATTGTTAATTATATTCAGCATAATAATTGCTGTTTATTTGCAGTTTCGTATAAGAAATTCCGACAAAACACATTAAACACATTCAGGAGTCTATTTCTTTAAGTATTTAAAGGTACAGCTACCCTGTAACAGGCCTGAACAGGCCCTTAGAGTTCCAGGAGGCTGAGGCTCCCAGAATTTCTAGACAATCGGCACATGAAAGTGGCAAGGTTGTCAGCACTAGGCACCGGCCGCCTTTGCCCCCCAGGAGATACAGGAGATTCTCCTGGTGCTCATTTCTGTAAGAGGGTGAGTCGACCCCAGACCCATAGTGCGACCAGAAGGATTAAATCAGTGAAAAATCCCAGTGACCCCATCGGCTATTAACGCAGTGCCCCAATCAAATGCGCTACCACCTTTAAGTATTTAGGTCTGCTAGATTACAGGTACCCAAAAGAATATACGCTCTTTTGCAATGTTTGAGCAGATTTTGCTTATTTACACAAATTGCTGTTTTAATAAAGAGAATAAAATTGCTTATCTTCAGCAGGTATTACAGTTTCCTCTCTTCCGAAAATGAGTTCCGTATCGTCCATATTCATTGATATCATAATTTAGTATGCCTTTCATATTTCACAGTATTTGATAATGGACAGTGAAATGTTATCTGCAAGAAAGATAAGTAAGAATGGGAAAAATTGGATTTTACTGTCGTGATTTAAACGGGCTTTACTCTAGCTGGTAATGCTCCATTATATTGGGAACACGGAGCTTGTAGTGTGGAGGTGCACTGTTGTGTTGCCTAGCGAATGGAGAACATCGTCCAGAAGCTTTGTCGATAACTGCAGGGGAGAGCAGTTTAGCTGTAATAGATGGCTCTTATAGTGCATTATAACATGTTGTATGTATTTGGTAATATATTGTGTGTGATTGTCCATCATACACAGACTACAACGCGTTGTATTTATTCGTCAAAGTTTTGTGTTTGGACATAACATGTCGTCATCAGGTATGTCACTAAATATTATATCATCAATTAGAACAGTAACTGTACAGCTCAAATGAATACTCATTGCAAATTAACACAGTACTTCATTTGTGACCGTGGTGGGTCACAGACGCACACACAAGATTATATATGCTATGTAGAAATATGTAGTATATTCACCAATAAATAAAATATTTTTAGTGCATGTTTATTAAAAAACATTTACGATATAGGGAGAATAATCAAGCTTAAATCGGAGTTGATTCCCGGGAAGGGCAACTAGTTTTCTCTTCGCCGCTGCTTGCAGGCGGGTTTTCTTATTCATGCTGACTCCTAGCAAAGAGACGCCAAAATCTGTTTCTCTAGCAGTAAAGCGGCCGGAGTGTGAAACTGAAAAAACAGGACAGTCTTATCTACACTCCGCCATGGCGTGGCGCTTAATAACAAAACAATTTAACTTTTATATTGATCACATCTTTCAAGAAGCTCTGCCCGTTAAGTTGGAGGCCGCTGTGATCTTTATAGCAGGTGGCCAATTTCGAATGTGCCGTGGATTTGTTTGAATCCTTGCAGGAGCTCATGGGTTTGTAATGTAAGACTTGTATATGTGTCGAGTTATTTAGTTGCAATGCTTCATAGTTCTGCTAGAGATGGACACTTCTCGTGCGAAATTCGTCGGTCACACCCAAAATATGGACTTTCTCCCTGTTGTGCAATATGCTTGCTCACCGTATCTTGCCCTTTTAAGTAAAACCCCCCTCACAGGTCAGTAACATTTTGCATAAAGCCAAAGCCACCGTCATTGATTAACTGCTTCAGTAGACTTCTTCCGAAGTACATTTCGATGTACGCATTGACAGCATTGACTCCAATGTCAATATTAGATGTGGGTGGAGTCCACAATTTAATAGATACAAATCTATAATCCTTTTAGCGTGACAGCTTTAACTTCCCTTATATATATATGCCTCTTAACATCTTAAAGTACAATTTTAAACACACATACGTAAAACAGACCTTGACACAAAGTGTGCACTCTACCAACAAAATGTATTTATGCGTTTCGTGTAATTCTCACAATAAACGTAAATTATTTGGTTACACCGCTTCAGTCGTGTCGTCCTCGTAATGAAGACGGGATATATTTTACTCTGAGATGGGAAATGAATATTATAATGTTGTTTGTGTTACTTTCTTGTGACGGAATGCTACTTCTTGGTTTGTTATAAAGTCCTTGCAGTTCTTTCGTGCTACAACAGATCTTAAACATTTGAAACATAAATTTACCTGATTATAAGGCCACTGCTTACTCGACAGAAAACAAATTTATTCTCCATTGAAAGAGCCAATCACTTACCCTTCCTTAGGGAAATACACTAAGCGTTGTTTGTCATGAGACTAATAAAGAACGCATAAATAAATTGTGTGGGGAAGACGGAAGGGCTTTTAAAGGCAAAGCATATGTTAAAGTTAGTTCACAGTGTTATTTCACAGGATTCAACGATGTCTCACATTTCACTCTAATTCATGAGCCCTGATTCATTACGTTCCCTACGTATCGTGGCTTTTGATCAGAATGTCGAGGAATTTCTTTTCCTGCCTCATCGCAGCGGCTAGGTAAATTCCGCACTCTAATGACTTTTACACACTCAGGTTGAATGCGATTCTGTCAGTACCATAGTTTTCAACACATTTGGCAAAACGACATAGAGGGGTGAGATGATTACTTCCCGACATTATATTCACGGTCTGACACCATTACAGCACAAAGATCTCCCATTAATACTTCGAAGAATCAATAACTGCAAATCTTGCGCAAGTAATTAGGAAACCAGCACTTTCAAAACTCGATAAAGAACAATTTTCTTACTTAACTTTTTGTCCTTTAACTTCTGCTTGCTGAGATAAATTAGTTTGTTATTGGAAGTTTTTCCATAATGAATTATGAAAATCCATATAAAAATACTTGAGTAAAGAAGGTGGCATGAATAGAAATTCAAAACAAACCGCCTGATTAAAAACCAAGCCCTGATCCTCGACCCTAAGTATTGATGATATCCGTGAGTTTCTTGCTTCAAGAACGTGGAACGTGAAGTTCCTGCATTCCGAGACCTGTTTATTAAGTTTAAGAAATTTCTACAGGAAAATAAGGCGTGGTGTCGTATAGTTATTTAACTTTATCCCTAATCAAGAAAGCGGCTATAAAAATATTTTGCTTTAATCTCCAGACATCCTGTATAAGCTGTTTGTGTTCAAAACTTGTACTGTCAAATACCTTCATGGAAGAGATTCCTTACGTAACCAGCATTTGCTCAGTGATAAAGGAATCATCCGTCTTGTCGAAAGTTTGTTTGGTGTTAGCAGAAGTCTGTCACAGGAATCTTTATTATGAGTCACATATATTAAAAATATAAAGCCGTTGAGGCCAATATCATAGAGAGAGTTTGTAAAAATTCAATTCCTACTTCATAGTAACCACAAAATTACTCTGTTACAAATACCAACCGACATAACGTAAACACCGTTCTTTATTTCGATAAACACACGGAACACTCAAATGCATTGTGTGGGCAAAATGCGGAGTTTGGAATCTGCAACGTGAAAGCAGTGGTGATTGTAGTCACCACTACCCTTTAAGGGGTTAAGTATAACTCGTGACAAATGGACCCTGCCGAAAGTGTTACTGAGAGGATAATGCTTTTCGGATATGGCGCCAATACTAGCAATTCACTGACCCCAGATTTCACAGGTGTTTGGCAACATAGCTTAAGATGGTCAGTCTTCGACGGTACAGTTGGTAAAGTAAAATAAAGAAAATTTTTTTCCCAACATAAAGAAATTTGGGTGAGTAAAATTATATCTAAGTGCATTCTTAATTACGGCACAATGTCGGGTGTAACTTTTCACATTCAAGGCGCAGCAGCCTTAATTCCTAGGAAATAGCATTCTTTTCGCATTCATAGGAAGTTCGATGGGACCAAAAATTGATCTGCTCCTTGTGGAGAAGATAAATAACAAGTACGTTTATGTTTATTATGTAAATAGTCGAAACAGAGCGTTGTTTGTTGTCAGGTCGTCATTCGTTCACATGGAAATCCACCGAATGCGAGTTGCGATAGCATCACAAGATGGCAGCAATAAATAGGTTTTGCGATAGCACCTCAAGATGGCAGCAATAAATATGTTTTGCGATAGCACCACAAGATGGCAGCAATAAATATGTGTTGCAATAGCACCACAAAATGGCAGCAATAAATATGTTTTGCGATAGCACCTCAAGATGGCAGCAATAAATATGTTTTGCGATAGCACCACAAGATAGCAGCAATAAATATGTGTTGCGATAGCACCACAAGATGGCAGCAATAAATATGTGTTGCAATAGCACCACAAGATGGCAACAATAAACGTCACAAATTAACTTTTTCCGTAATGCTAAATACCTGTTGTGTTACCTTGTGTTGAGTATAGTAACCAATATGTTTTAGAGTAAACAGCGGAGAAAATTTTTAATTAGAAAAGTAAATGGTGATGGGAACTGCATGTTTGGATTAAGGGTGATGCTGCTTAAAGAAAGATATGTTTGCAAATACCTAATGGGATTAAGAGATCACAGAATCTTCAAACTTCTGTACAAATTCCTAAAATTTTTCGAGGCTGTCGGAGGCAACTTTGTTCTGTCCCTTACACACAAAAAACCGGAAGCTGCCTTATTTTAATTTAACTTCTCAATGCGGAAAAAATTTATGTCACGGCCTGCTGGGTTATGGAACGTTATAGTGCGGTAGATGGTACCCGACATTTCGGAGGAAACTGCTGCCTCGCTCTTCAGGTAGACTTTTCTTCCTCTGCCCTGAAGACAAAATCAATATTTCATAGCTACGTAGTAGTCACGAAGCGAGGTAGAATACGAAATAAAAAGTTAGAGGTGTAGCTACTGCAAAACGGGAACGTGGTAGCTGTAAAAAGATGTCAGTGATGCTAGTAACAACACGTAAATATTGTGCATCATACTAGACAGCCAAAATAGCGTGTGTAATCCGAAAGGAGGGCGAGATGTTGGAAGAACTAAGATGTTGGTGACAGGGTCAGTTCCGAAACTACGGCATAGCCGACACGGTGTGTAATATCTAATCCTTTAGTTCAAAGATGAATGATAGTAGTAGTAGTAGTAGTAATTTGCGGATGCAAAAGTGTCATATAATTGCTTTAGGGTCAGTTAATACAATCGTTACTTTATTTTGAACATTTTTTATCAGGAAGTATTCTTAGCAAATTTCCGTCCGTAGATATTTCGTTCTCATCTTAAGAGATTTCTCATAGCTCCACGCAGTAGAATCCTTTACCTCGGTTAGACAAGACATACACCACCTCCTCTAAACCCCAGATTCGTTATCATTTTATTATATCTAGAGTCACACAAATTCAATCAAAACCGGCATACCTATTTCTTTAAGATCCATTTTAATAATTATCTCCCATTTGTAGATATGTCTCCCAAAGAATCTTATCAATTCAGGTATACGAACAGATACCAACAGAAATTTACATGTATTCCCATCTCTCTCAAGCTTGTTAATGTGTTTGAGTATTTAACAGATAAATGGACAAGAAATATGTAACTATGTGAAGCCGTATCATCTTTCTTGCAGCTTGCTTGCCTCACCGCTGTAGCTGCAGCTAATCTCTACCTTCCTGACACCATTTCTTGTGTCGCAGCTCTTATTCTGCCCAGCCACTTGCTCGCCCCAAAGCACAGTGCCACAGCTGCCAGCTTAAAGCTTCGTATCTCTTTTTGTATCAGTGTTACAAAAACACGTTTTAAAACGAATAAATAGCCCTTCTTTGTACATATGCCAAGAAGTTTTATATTTTACTTAACTACGTCTTCAGTAAGCCACAATATATAACGTACAGTGAATTAGTAGTGAATAAGGAATTATAAACTACGTTCTGGTAAGTGGTCGTGGCCCAGTTTCATGTAAAAAGGTAAAGCAATCCCATTACAGGCCTTGACAGGCCCTTAGGGCTCCAGGAGGTCGAGGCTCCCAGGTTTTTAGACAATCGGCACATGAAGGTGGTAAGGTTGTCAGCCGTACGCACCGGCCGCCTTTACCTCCCAGGAAAGATTCCTGGTACTCATTTCTGTTAGAGGCTGAGTCGACCCCAGGGCCATAGTGCGGCCGAAACGATTATGTGAGTGAAAAATTCCAGTGACACCATCGGGAATGGAACCCGCGACTTTCCGGTTTGTAGCTCAGTGCCTCAACCAACTGCGCCACTGCGTCCCCCCCCCCCCCCCAATTTCATGTGCTACCCCAGAATTTGCTTCGAGGGTCTGAGGAAAATGGACAGAGATCTGTTAGTATAACAGGCCTGAGAGTCGAGATTTTAAATCGGGGCTCTCTTAATATGACGCAGTAAATACTTGCCACGTAAATGGGACGGTCTCTCTTCACAGATTAGTGAAGCCATAACATTAAGATTTCCTACCGCCAGTGACTTCTCAGAAGTCTGTTAATAATACGTGTGTTAATGACTAAGTCAGTAGAGCAAAGTGTATCTGAAGGAGAAAAAGTCTCTCAGCTACACAAGAAATTCAGTACCTTTATGGAAACTGATCCTTCATAATCATATTATAAATTCTGGCCATTGGATCCTATCCTGAGCAACAAGAATCTGGTCCACAGCCCCACACCCTATTCTCTTAGGAGGCATTTTAGCTTTACCCTCGATTCTACGCCTAGTGGTTTCATTTATTCTGGTTAATAATCTATGTTTCAGTCTAAGATGCAAATTTGGTAAATATTAGAATGGGTGCTATGGCTCAGGAGGTTAGTCGCCGGTCTCTCACCGCGAAGGCCCGGGTTCGATCCCGGGTCTGTCCATGTGGGATTTTTAGTGGAAAAAGTAGCACTGGGACAAGTTTTTCCCCGAGTACTTTGGTTTCCCCTGTCAATTTCATTCCACCGGTGTTCCATTAAATGGAGAAACAGAAAAATCATCATCTTCATCACAGGACTGCACAATAAGCCTTCAGGCTGCGGTGCGTCCGTAGCATCTGCTGCGAGGCCCTTCACTAAAAACTGTAATTACAATTGTATTACATATACGCTACGCTAGTCAATATGATCGTGTTTTTTCAGGCGTGTAAGTGAGAAATTATCATTGCAACGCACTAATATTTTTCATAAAGTGAAGTATTTACGAAGGTAAAACTAAAATTAATTTGTATGCTTGCAATTATTATACTTATACCTTTTCTTATAAAATTTCGAACAAACGAGTGTCCCACTATTAGATGCTGAAACCTTAGGAATCTAATTGTATATTTTTCCAATAGTTTATGGGCAGTAGTGGGTTAATTACCTAATAATTTTGATACGTGTGACTAATGTGCATATGCATGCATACATACATACATACATGCATAAACACACACACAGTGTGCACTGCGGTAGTTACAATTACGCAGAAAATGTATATCACTTATTACAGAGCTGGTCACGTCTTATATGATGGTAATTCTCTTGTTGCCTACATTAACAGCTTTCCATTATTATTATTATTATTATTATTATTATTATCATCATCATCATTATCATTACCATCATCTTCATCACCTTAATTCTTAACTTCGGAGTCATATTATTATACTCTGTCATTTCCTGGAAGTGCGACGATGCGTTGATGCAATAACGTTGTGTGCTTGTGTTCTAACAATAATCTCTCTAATTCCTAATTCATTCTCGTTAACCGGCTAGCTATGTATACATTTTTACCTCCCACATGTCAGCTGCAGGTACGCCCAATCTCATTCATCTTGATTTCGTCACCTAAGAGTATTGTGTAGGGTAGACGTTACGATACATCTCATTATTTACTTTGTCTGTTCCTTCGGTTACTTATCTTTATTAGTACTTGGGTGATAAAATCGAACAGTGTGCGATGATGTGGGCGGGTAATGTGAAAGATAATAAATGCATACGAAGTTTTCGCTCGAAAATTCGAGAGAAGACTTCAATTGAAGGTTAAGGAAGTATTCAACCAATTAATTCCATGAATGAATGTTCTTTTGAGAAAATATGCGCCAATTACTTTGGCTGAAGATTAGGATCAGTGACGGGCTATTGTTAACATGGTGATGAACATTCGGTTTTCATAGCCGGCGCCGATTATCTTCACTAGCTGAGTTCGTTAAAGTGTTAAGAAGGACCGTTCTCCGTGTACTTGTCTTTCCAGTAGCACGTAACGACATGTAATAATTTTATATTTCTTTTCACCCTTTTAGTTTAATTATTCCTATTCAAGTTGCTCTTTGTGTAATAAAAGCAGAACTATAATGACGTCTGTCAGAACCATAAGCAGTTCAGAATGCGAGTGGAGAGTTTTTGAAGGGATAAGCAGCGCTGTCTTTACAGTTTCTTTCTTGCAAATTTCACAGCTTCTAAGCTACAAATGTTGTCAACAAGTCTGTAGCACAAACACCTTGAGATGCGTAGAACTTGCGATGTTTTACTCATTATGTTTACATATTGTAATTTAGAAGGGTTCCCTTTTCGGCGCGTCCGTACCTAATTCATGACAAAAATGCGCGCATTATCTTCACGCTATCTGTCTACGCGTCTTTTCGCTTATAACTGTTCGAGGAATGGTAAACCGAGTTCCATAAAATATTATGTTGAGGAAAATTACCGTCTTCTGGGATGTGATGCCATGAAGGCTGGGAAAACTTTGCTGAACTTGCTACATTCATATTCAGGGTGGAGAAGTACCGGAATTTATGGATAGGTTGCAGTATTGTATAAAGACCTATCTGAGATTTTTGTGAGGTGCAGCATTCTTTTACTTATTTGTGATTTATTTTACGGCGATCTCAGCATCTCAGAGATTCCGTAGTACGGAGTGTTCGGACGATCGGTGAATAACAAATTGGGTGCAAGCGATCCTGTATACTTAAGTTCATAGTGCTTATTTCCTGGACGGTCGGAGGGAAGCCACGATAAACCTCTTAGAATAGCCAGTGTCAGCGTCGAGAATCGAAAGGCTCCAGGACACAAGCCACAATCGATACAGTTTGAGCCAACTTGCTTAGTAAGTATTCATCGGAAAGAAAAGTTTACCTGAAAATTGAATTATTCCGATGTTAGACCATGCAATTTGACAAGTTAGTAACTATAAGTTGTATTCAAACGAATTGACGCGGCTGTGCGCCCGAGAAGACTATATCGAAGTTGGTAACTATTTACGAATGAAACGGCGTAATATCCCAGAAGATTTGAACATTTAACAGAAACCTCAAGTCCCGCATGGATGAGTATATAGTTCAAAAGTAGTGTAGGAAAAGAGAATAATCGGTATAGTGACCAAGCTACTGGCTGATCTTAGGAGGTAGCTTCCTTCCTCACCCCCGCCCCCATCTCCCTCCGCCTAGTGTCAAAAGATTTATCTTTCCTCCAAAGCTTCCACACCAGTTCTGGGACCCAACAAGCTCCTATCCACTGACTCCGGGGGCTATTTTCCTAGGGTAAAGGCGACTGGGAGTGAAGCTGACAACTTGTCTCCATCCAGAACCGAAGTTAAGAATGACTGGAGCTATGCCTCCACTACCCTATAGATCTTCATGGCCTAAACAAGTACTTTATTAAACACAAATTGAGAGAATACATCCGACTTGTTATGCAGTGCCTGCAATTCTTAATTATCTGCAGTTGTTGGTGGAGAATATATTGAGTAAGAGATTCATGTAACTTATTATTAGTGTTTTGTTTTCTTCCATTGCTGTAAAACAATTGTTTATATGCGCCTCTCTGCTGTGTATCTCTAATGTTGTGCTCGTAACAACGAACAGACCTCCTGTACGCCCATTAAGCGGATGTTGTGCTTCAGTTAAGCGCAAAACTCGAGCGAATATAGAGGCAGCAGAGTGAGTAAAATAATCAGCAAAGGAGAAAACAAGGAGCAGGAAGCGAAAGTTTATACTTATAACTTTATTTCGTAACAAACTACAGAAACGTTGGCCATAAATCGGGACAAATTCAGTTCTCCTTCCACTGAAGCTCTGATGTAATCTGACGAGACTGTTTTCAACAACAGAGTGATGGAAAAGCAAGATGGAAATATGTCCTTTTGATGCTAAATAAAAACATTCAGTGTTCTACTGGAAATATTTGTAATAAATGCGTACCAGAAGCAAACTACTATACCGTTTGTCGGATTTTTATGAATCTCTGTATGGGAGTTCTTTACAAACTTTTCCAGCAGGCATGAGTTTCCTGAAAATCGGTTCAGTGGCAGTCACATTTTTCTACAGGCGTAATTTAGTGTCGACCCTTACTTTCCATATTTCTTGAAAGATTTAGATGACATTTGGTATAAAAGACTTCAATTCAGTGTGATTCTGTAAATATGAGTTTCGTGAAAATGGGAGCAGTGAAAGCCATACTTTATTTATGGCCTCAGTTAATTTATATTCATACCTTCCACACTGATTTTTCGATTCCGATGAAATTAGATATAAGAAATCCGTATATAATTATGTTGAATATTTATGAGTTTTTGCAAAAGTCGGCTGAGGTATAGCAATACTTTCCTTATGGGGGTAAATGAAAGTACATTTACGCGTTTACAGTGAATATGTAAGACATATTGGAAGTAAAGAAAGCCTTGGTAAAATCTGTGTATGACGTCACGGAATACGTAATTTAAATCTTGTTAATAGCGAGAACTATACGAAAGGCATAAATAAACTGCGTGGACAAAATGCAGATTTTTTAATGTTAAATCCCCGGTAGTTATGCTCGTAATAACCACTAATTTTCAAAGGTTAATTGTTTCAAAATAACATCCCATTCCCTCATATTTGCAGATATCTATACCTATAAGGAGAGTCTGTTGACGTAAATGTACCTCTTTGCACGCTGTGGATCACAGACTGGTTGAAAATAATAATAATAAGAAGAATAATAAAGGAAGGAATTTGGCTAATAGTTTGATAATCTTCATTGCTTCTGAAATGAAAATGTTTATGATAAAGCTCACTCAATTTATTAATGACTAAAATTAGAACATAGTACATTCTGACGATAGTATTTGAGCAACCGGTATGGAACCGGTATATACTTTTCTTTCAGAAGATTAGAACGCCTAAAGATTCAGTCAGCTAAAACCCTCAATTATATAACTTTCCTCGCGAGATGCAAATCCCAGGGTATTATCCCCAAGGGCCTCTCTCTATGTTAAGACTCCGGTCAAAATACCATCGTCAGAACCTTTTAGAATTTAACAGAACATTCTGTTTGCTAAACGTCCGTAAGAATACGTGGGCGTAGCAATAGAAGATGAATCATCGTGTCTCAATATCAGTATTGCTTAAGAAATTTATTATTATTATTATCTTTGTTATTCCATCGTTCTGTCTTTGTGTATACGTATGAAGACTTAGGTCGAGTTTCATAGACTAGTCGAGAGAGAATATGGTGTAATTCTTATAGCTGATATTAATAACCGGAAAAAAAGTATACTGCTCTCTGGTTCCATATGTTTTTACTTCGATTGCGAGATCTCGGTACTTGTTATATTTTTCCTGCCATTATTATTATCATCATCATCATCAATAACAACAACAACAACACTCAGATTTACTTAAAAGAGGTGTTTGTCCGAGATCTAGTTACTTATATACAAACTACACGGCGTCACGTTCAACAAACTTGTAGTCTTGATGCCCACCTCCGTGATAATCTCAGAACTTATACCCGCAAGTCATTTTATTCTGAACGTGTCTTGAAAAGACAATTAGGTATTGGAGAAACCAGAAGAAAGGCGGTGGTATAGATATTGTGTTGATGTCCTCCTTTCTTTACTAAGTTAAACTTCACATAATTTTGCTCTAAGGCTAATGGAATTCGAGAAGATAAATTGCTGATGGAGACAGAGAAAATCCAATCTCACTCCGTGAATAGGGCGTCTGGTAACAGATTACGGGATCGAATTCCGCGGCCGTTTATACAGACAGATACTTTCCTAGTTACTCCTAGTCTCTACTGGACTTGACCTTCCATTATTTATCAGACAATTTCAAGTTATAAACAATTCTGTGAGAGTCTGTAACTAAACACTGAACTTAAACATTCTGTCATAAGACAAAAAAATTCAGTAAACGTAAGCACAGAGTAACAATTTTTCAGTTTCGCGCCATTGTGTTTAAAGAGCTCGGAAAGTGTAAGGCCTAAGGACATGTTGTGTGCGTTAGTTCTTACTGCACATTTTCTTCCACACATTTTTATCTCACATAGGATAATTATTTATGCAGTTAGATCATATCCTACGTGCGACATGGCGCAGAAATTTAAGATGCTCCTTACGATGTGTAGATTGAAAGATAATATTAAAATGAAACTTAAATAAATAGGGTATTCAATTGCTTTCGCGTATAAAGGTTCTGTGACTAGCTGTTGTGGAAACGGTACTGAACATTCTGTTTCCGCAGAACGAGGGCAGATTACTTGAAGAACAGTGTGACATTGGCTTAATATTAGACATATACCGGCAAAGTAAAATATAGTTTCCTTTGTGCATGCCATGAAGGCATGTAGGGGCGTGGAGGTACAGCTGCACTCTTTCTTAACCTCGGCACTAGATGGAGGTGAGTGGTTAGCTTCACGGCCCAGCCGCTTTACCCCCTTCCCCTTCGAAAGTGAGACGGTGTGTCTGGACGGTACGGAGAAGAGAATATTCTCTTGTGCTTACAGAGGATCGAATTCCGGTTCCTCGGGCTTTCAGTCCACAGCCCAATCATTATACCGACTGAGGACTCCGGGCTCAAGCATATATCATATGTGAACAAATATGTGGTGAAACTTTAGCTAAGACAGCAGTGACACCCACGGTCCTATATTTCTTCGAGTTAACTCACTGTAGCATGAACAGAAAAGAGAAGGGGCAGAAGGAAGAGGACTGCAATAATAATAAGAAACGGGTTGAGAGACACTACAATGATTACAGAAAAAGTGATTGAAAATTGAGGGGTTAGATGTTCTCAGGTAGTTTCTCTGAAGATTCAAATCTTCTGGTAAATATTTACCACTCGACAGGAGTTACAACCAAGGAGACTTGAATCTTGATTGAAAACGTCCGCTACTGAAAGTTTCCAGGCAGTGCCTGTTCTATATTCTCTTACAGGTAGATTTTAGACGAGGTAAGTTATGCAGCAGAGGAAAGAATTTAAGCAGTTAATGTACAAGGACTTGATTTGAATTTTGGTATTGGCCTTTGCAAGGCTGCATCAGAAGCACTGGGCGCAGCGTGGAACTATGTACCAACTGGGCAATTGTCTAGGACCTTCGAAAACCACGGACAATCTTCTTTGAGTTGACAGGTCGCAGGACTTTCCGGATGCATACTGACTGCTAACCAGCAGTCCTGTTTTCAAGTACAAGAACCCCAGCGACAGTTCCTAAATTGCTTTATTTTTAAAATGGAGAGATTTATTTTACGTAGGTTGAAATTCTCTTACTGCCTTAGTTTAAACACATTTCTTCCCATTACAATGGTTAACTGGTGGATGCTGTTTACGGAAATAATCCAGTTTACGCTGATAAGTATAGGAAATGCATACAAGTAATTATACTGTGTAGAATATAATGTGGAATAGTAGTACAGTAGAGTATTAACTACTGTGCTGTAGAGGTTAATAAGAATTTTTGTTACATAACCTCTCTCCCAAACGAGATTCCGATATTCCACTCATTTTTTCGGGGAACTGCATAAAATATTGCCAATATCGGTGCTCTTATACAACCGTACTTCTTTACGACATGTGCAATCATCACTCACGACCAAATAGCAAAACAAAATCACAGTTGAACAAAAATAAGCTTTTAACAAAAATATTTTCTCTCGAAATATTTACATGTAGGAGTCGAGATAGCTCAGCCAGTATAGTGATGAGTTTACGGACTCGACAACCAAGGAATCAGGTCCATTTCTGGAAAAGGGCCAATACTGCTCTGTTCTCCACAGGTTCCAGACCGGTTATTTGGTCCACACAACATCCTTTCCAATAGGTACGGGGGGGGGGGTTCTTTCAGTGGGGTCGAAGTAGACGGGGCGTGAAGTTCAGCACTTACCTTAATCTAATGACAAAGTTAAGAATGCGTGAAGGCATACTTCTACTTTCCATATAATTAACGACTAAACACATAATAATTAACATTATAGCCTACAGTGTTGCTTTTTTTTCCAATGGCTCGACAGCCCCTTGGGGCCTAGGCCGCCTCATTTTTCGAGGCTTCACAATCACACTTTTTAGACCAGCCACATTCGGTAGGACTCTTCTGGACGACGGACCAGCCCGTCGCAGAGACCTCTACCTGACAACACACAACACTCACAAGAGACAGACATCCATGCCCCCGGTGGGATTCGAACCCACAATCCTAGTAAGCGAGCGGCCGCAGACCCACGCCTTAGAACGCGCGGCCACTGGGATCGCTACAGTGTTGCCTTAGTAAACGAAAAAGTGTTTTCTTATCGGCCAGTTATCGAAAGTTAGATCTAGTTGTTAACATTCCGGCTTCGTATCCTAAGAGACATGAGGTTGAAGTATCAGCTTGAAATTCCCAGCTGAGATCTTTCATGGTAATCCTTAATTTATCTAGACAAATTCCGGGATATTATGTCAAGTCAAGGCACGACGGCGTCCTTCCAAATACTTTCCAATTCGCTATTGGCGAGTCATGCAACCGAGTCAAGTCACGCACTCTTAGTTAATGAATGCTCTATTAATGGAACAAGAATGCACACCTAGAGCTGATCAAATAATTGCCGAAAAAGACTGTACAACTGATGCCTCAATAAGCTTCAAGTACCAACCAATTGCATCAACAAACAGAAATGTTACCGCCACGTGACGAAAGAGATGTGGATACATATAAGGTAGGTGGAGCCAGGTTGTGTTAATGTGGCCCACGACCACGTGTGTAAATTATATGTACATACTATAAAATGTGCACCATAATTTAGGAGATTAATTATACCACTTATTGTGATATTCACACGTGCGTCCCGCAGACCATCCCATAATGACGGTTGTGGCCATTTCCAAAAAAGGTTGGACACCCATGATCTACAAGAAAATCAGATTCTGTATGGAAAATTGTTAATAATTTACAGTTGAAGCAAGGCGTGAGGAACTTATGATACAACAACACACTAGGTGGGAACTTGCTCACTGATTCTTCCATGGCTAAACGAAAGTCCGCAAGCACGTGGGAACCCACGCGAAAGCGACAACCGTGTAGCATAGACCCACAGCATCCGCGTCCAAGCAAGTAACGTCTGTACAGCAGGTACGAAGGGAATTAATTTCTAGGAGGGAAACAAATTTCCAATAGAGACTTGTTCATTAGTCGTGGAAACAGCTATTGACCGCATTTGAGAATCCTTTTTATGTATTGTGACACCGTACTGTAGAGAAGGTGGGTACATTAAATTCGAAAGAATATACTGCCTTCATATTCAAAGCATAAGTTTGAAAATGTTTGGTCTTCTGGGCTATGACACCATTCATTCCGAAAAGTGTGTATTAACGTTTCGGAGGAATATAGTAACTCCATTTTCAGAGTTCCAAGTTGAAAATTAATATTGTAAACTTCTGGTTTATGATGTCGTCCAGCCTGGTAGATGGTCCCAAGCTTTCGTAAGTACATATTTCAACCATCTTCAGGATAGACTGTTATTAGCCATATTTTGGTCTCTTGGACTGAGAAGTGATGTGGTCTTGCAGTTGCTGTAGTCAACGTTTCTCAAGAATATATTGCCTCCAAATTCAGGGTAAATTTGCGCATTAATATTGTGCCGTTCTGAAGTATGAGACAAAGCAGCCTAGAAATGAGCACCAACATGTCATAGTAAAGGTTTGTCAATATCTTTAGGGGACGTAACATAGAAATTCTCTTTGTGGACAGATACAAACCTGCTGCAGCTGATGGGACAGCTGTAGAGTGAGCAGGGAAACCGCGTGTTGTAATGCAGCCGTATTGTGGAGACCTTAAGGGCTCTTAAATAAAAGAACAGCGAAATGAACAATTCAGACCCATTGGCTATGTACTTTTAAGTTATCGTTAATTTTAATTCGGCCCTAACAGCCTCTGTAGAGAAAGAATGAACATTTTGCGTCACATCAGGCTCTTCAACCCTCATTTTTTTTTATTTTTTTTTACAGTGACATGTGGTACATACATACAGGTACGTACAGTTCCTCATACAATAAACGATACTATCGCACAGTAATAAAAGATTACACAAAATTTTTGACAGAGTAGCGACCATTACAAATGCATGAAAGTATCAACAAGAAAACGTGTAGGGAAAGACAACTTCGATAATCAAAATGTCGATACGTTCGTAACATTAAAATTGGCTTTGTTCTTAGGGTATGAGGATGTGGACTGGATTCATCTGGCTCAGGATAGGATCAACAAGTGGGCTGATGTTGAACACAAAAATGCATATTCGCATTCCATAAACCACGGAGGGTTTCATGACATTCTGAGAACCTACAAATTTCTCACAGGGACAAATCTTCGGCATGAAGATAGCCATTCCTTTTCTTCAAGTACTACACACAATATTAGGTAGACATTAGCGCCAAGAAACCTATAGAGGGTTTGTAATACAAATCTTTGCCACATTGCGAGAATGGCCTTCTCACAGTGGTGACGGTGAGGAACTTTTCTCTGGAATATGGGGCCGCATCGGTTGGTAAGTAGTTACCGACATTTCAGAAGCGCTTTTTGTCACTACCTACAGCGGCGTCTGAGCAATACAAGAAGAGTGTATTCGTGGACTTATATTCTGAAGAAGGAGGCAGGTGACTCTAACGAAACGCGCATAACTGCGTTACATTTTATGCTTTCATCGCTGTGTAGTTAAGGTCTTCGATCTCTGGAATTTTGGGCAGCGTTAATGGGTCATTAATGAGTCATAGATCAAAGACGTAGGTTGCTACTAAGGCGGGGATTAAACTGGCTACTGTACACGCTACTTGCCATCGAGTTCACTCGCCAGTTCGTGAGCGAGCAGCGAGTAAACTAGCCACGCCTATTACACGTAGGAAAGAAAACTCTGGGCAGTAAGCTACTAGCTCATTCGACATCTCAGAGATGAATTGAAGAATTTTAGTGTTTTAGTGTTTTATTACAAGCCATTTACTAACCGTATCAATTACACTGAGCAAGTTTACAAGCGGGATAATTAAGTAGCCAAAGGGTAGCGAGTACAGTTGAAACGATTTCAACTTCACTCGCTTGAATTTACTAGCCAGTGAGTTTACTCGTTTTTATAATTAGACAAGGCGAGTTTAAAAGTTGCCAGAGAACTCGCTGGCGAGTAGCCTGTGAAGTAGCCCAGTGTAATCCCCGCCTGACCAACTGACAATCTTGTCATATCCCAAAATACATGAATCTTCAAAGCTTTATAATGCTTATGGTCTTCTGGGATGAAAGTCATGTAGCTGGGTGGATATACATTGATGTTTCGGTTTGATGTACTGCTGCCATTTTCAGGGTCGGCCCTAAAGATTATGAACGTAATTGTCACCGCTCTGACATTCTCAAATTTCTTAAGTTCTTCACAATGTCCGCTGTGACAAATTGATGCACGACTTTCCAAGTCCCAAACTCCATGCAAGTTCTAACATTTTCTAAATAACTTCGTTTATATCACGACCTCGATTCTGGGTTCATTTACCAGTATCAACGCAAGATATGGAAACTAACAGTTTCCATTCATCCACACGTTTAGTTGCAAATTGTTCTCTCTTACGGTCATTGACTGGCGTCAATTAACACGTAACAGAATTTCGAATCCAATTCAATTCAAAGCGCTCGTGTGTGCAGTACACACGGCAGTGTTCTGGCTTGTTTTAATGCTGTGCGCAGTGTCCTGATCCTCTTCGCTGTTACATGTAGCGTGTCAAAAGCTGAGAATGAAATAAAGTGGGTCCCAGAACAGCCACAACTAAAAGGATTTCGACTTCATATGCAGGATGATTTTAACCCACCTGAAGGTGCTTTTAGTCAGAATATTGAAGAAACTTGTACAAACTTTATTTGATTTGATTTATAACAAATGTAAATCTAGGAAATACAGTTCTCATTATGTAACCTATTTGACGTGTTCTCCCTGTCATATGACGTGTCGAAGTCCAATGCTTGAATTCCTTTATACAGCCACTAATGCTTCCGCTAGAAATGAAAATTCTAATGCTGCACTGTCTCTTTCAAATTGTCAAAAAATGTAATAAATGAAAATGTTTTGTTTTTTGTTTCATTCAGGCAAAAAAAGCGAGCGTTATTATGTCATGTTTCATTTTGTTTAATAATAGGTAGAAAATAATCATAAACCTTCGACCAAACACTACAAAATAATAGGAAAATATCTTCTTTTATTCCCCTTTCTTTATTGCCTCTACCTAATCTAGAATCTGAATATATGTATATAATTTATATATATATATATATACACACGTTTCTTTAGTTTCCAAACCCGGACCTAAGAGACAAACAAATGTATTATAAAATTTACTCCACACTCTTAGCAGTACGCACGATAGTTAAGGCTGTCGAAGTGATATGCTAATATTGCAGTAGAATTTGTGGGTGGGGTTTCAATCCTCATTAACATTTTTTCTGGAATTACACAAACTATAATTTCTCAATTTAATTCTTATTAGCTCTTTAGTTACTATATTTGTGACACTGACAAAGAATACATGTTCTGCGGCTCAAAGAAAGAAAACTAAGAATTATTTGGAGGTGTTATTCGAGTTTTTTTAAATCGCCGTGTTGTGTTTAATATACGTAATGTATAATATATAATATATAATACTAGGTTTGAAACAAAATCATGCTGTGGTAAACCTCCAATTGCTATGAGGGTGTTACTTACTTGGCTTATTGAATATATGTTCGCTCAGGCTCGCAATTCCGACAGTTTGTTTCAAGAGGCCGTACTTTATCCAAAACACAAGGCAGTTCTCCCACGGGCCTTTGTAACCACTCGCAGCAACATGTGTGTAGTTGCAATGTAATTTAAGCCCAACACACACAAAGTTAAGCCGTTCGACCGCCCACCTTATATCGGAATATGAACAGTGGCGAACACTGAGCTCACTGAAGTAACTAGTTATGTGCTGGTACAATGGTATTCAATTCTCCGACCAGGGCAGTTTTCTTACCTTCGCCGTAAAGCTTAGTCCATCTCAGGCGGCTTACTCAGCCTTCTATGCAAAGCGTAATTTGGCGCTTTTTCCCACGGCCTAAGCTGCAGGGGCGCGAAGCTGACAACTCAACTCTATCAGTGATGACGTTGTAAATACGCGGAGTTTCACTTCCACTCCCGTAAGCCTAGTGTTACTACGTAACATTTAGGAACAGAGGAACTTTTGCATAATGAAGAACAAAATATACAGATTGCCTCCGAGAGTGTGCTTGTCCTTTATATATTTTTATGTACATGTTTAAATGTTTTATATTTTCCTCGAGAAGAGATGGAGATAAGGAAATGAACAGCGAGGAAACTTCGATAGGAAAGAATTTTTATTTTATGTAGTTATATTCTTGTTTTTATTCGTAATTTCACATAATAAGAGCGGTATATTTGTATAGTGTTGTCTTTTGCGGTATGACACCATATATTCAGGTACGCAGTTACCAATATTTCGAATAGACACACTTCATTTTCATCACTGCATTTATTCTTTCGGATATTATCAAGTAGACAAGTTTTAAAATACCTTTCAACTTTGAAGCTTAAAATTCTTTTAAACTGTAAAAAATTCAGTTTTTACCTCACAGAAATCGCTGCCTTTTCCTGTTCAAGAAAAATGCTGTTTAGTAAAATAGCAAGTTCTTTATTCTCAGAATTACACAAAACACATAAATACACTGCGTAAAATGCAGATTTGTTTAACGTTTAAGCACATCGTGCTCTAGTGAACACTGTGGCTTAAATGAGTAATACAGGACTTTGAATAAACTAAGCTGTTTTACTTAAATCCAATTCTGAAATATTACCTCGCCATTTTAAACATTCTCTTTAAAAATAAGCGTAACTTTTTGTTATGAGGCACACAGCGTTGATACTACACAAACAGTTGATAATTTCATTCTAAGATTTTGTGATATAATCCTGTTTGAATTATTATTGAAAAAACACGACTTTGAAAGTACTGGAAATGTAATAATTCCTTCATTAGTAAGACGAACTTATTTCTTGCTATTATTATTCTGCTTCGTCACTTGAGGGTGAATACGTAACGAAACCGCGGAATTTACAAGTTAAATTACTGTGATGGAATCCGCTGTAGACTCACTTCACTTCTCATTATTCCATTTGTTTGAGAAGCGTGTAAGTGTAAGGGATGATTGATTTTCTACATTTTAAATTTACATTAAGTATTCTTTCCTTCTAGCAACGGGAATTTCTACCAGTACTTCCAGAACATAAACCTTGTCTTCGCTAATCCAGCATGAAATGAACTTTATGATGGATTGACCATATGTGTATTGTGTGACGTCATCTGACTTGTACGGATCTAGGACAGTACACATGTAACGAACGTCAGTGTGAAGTGGGTAGCACTTCTGCTTTGTATTCGATGAGTGACCGCAACGTATTACGGCTGGAGTTCTTCTGACACAAGATCTTCGTTTTTCTAAGTCCTTTCAGGCAAATATCGGGCAAATGTCAGACAAACTCATGACAGCACCCTTCCGTATACTTTACAATTTATTAGAACCTGATCATCCTACAATGAGATGTTATATAGACTGAGCTACTCAGAGTATCGTTAGGTAAATCTTAAATAAATAAACAAATAGGCTTATATAAATAAATACTTTCTAACTAAATAACTAACCCCGTAGTGCACAGTCTCTTTTAAAAAACTAAGAAATCGTCAGATACTGTAGAAATTCCCCATATTTTATGGAATTGAAACTTCATCATTGCTTTCAGGAGGGCCTGACACTCGCTCCTACTCTCAGCCAGATCAATCTAATCCAGGCTTTCCCAGCTTTAAGGTTCATTTTAATATTATTTTCCCATCTACGCCTAGTTCTTTCAAATGGTTCCTTTCTTTTAGGATTCCCCACCAAAACACTGCATGCATCTCTCTTCTCCTCCATACATGCCCCATGCCCGCCCATCTCATTTTTCTTGATTTCATTACCCGGATAATATTTGATGTTGAGTGCAAATCATGAAGGTCCTCGTTACGGAATTTCCTCCAGTCCCCTGTTAACTCCTCCCTCTTCGGCCCAATAATAAATGCGTAACAAATACTTACATAAGTACACGTTCTATATGTGTTTAATTAGAAGAAATATTTTACTATTTAACAATAGAACAGTCTTAAACTATGACAAATCACATAAGTGAGAATGATCTCTTTACTTCAAGACAGTTATTCTGCTAACATAACTTGCTCTTTTTACATAAATTAGCATCCGACTTTGACATTTGACCTCATCACGGTGGTGAATGTTTGTGATGCAGTCTTGTGGGTAATGACATCGTATAATCTGGTAAGTGGTTAACAACGTTATAGAAAAATACATTGCTTCCATCTTCATGATAACAAGTTTCTCCGGAACTCTGTTAACAAACCACCAAAATGTACGTTGTCATAACCTAGAATACCAAATTCGTGTCTATAATTAATAGGCTATGCTAGTAAAAATGAGCACTGTTTGTCATTTTTTATGACGCAGTGATTAGACGGTATTCACATTACCTAATGGCGTAGTGTATGTACATCGTATATCACGATCTGTCTGTATGGAAACTTGCCACGTACGCCGGGTTTATTCTTATGTTGCGTGAAAACAACGTGTTAGTAGTTTTATCTTAAATGCTCCTGATTTTTTAAAAAAATAAACAAAAACAAAATATTGTTTTGAAGACTGCCAGGCTTCGTCCGCTTCTGAAGCATGATGACCAAATGTCAAAGTAACATCGTAAAATTCACTGCCTACCTCACACAGGACACGGTCTGTCACCTCACAAAGACCATTCAGTTAATCCCGTACACGGAAATAATCGCTGTTTATTGTCTGAAATATACGAAACACAAATATATTGCGTGGGCAAAACGCAGAGTTCTTAATACTGAGCAGGTGTCGGGTACTTATTTCTGAATTTTAAAGGGTTAGAAAAAATTAATCCAATTTGTATTAATCATGACACGAATAGGCGATTTGCGAGTCTAGTTTGGGATTACATTGCTGGCTGCTCGCTACTGTAACATCTCTTGCTCACAGAATTACCTGCCTCAGTAAGCAATTGACAGGTAGGCAGCGTCACAGTGACGTAGACAGACTACTTGTTGCTCGATACAGACACTGTCTGTACGCTATCAAAGTAAGCTATAACCTGTCACATCTGAACAGCCTGCTTCAATGACAGACAAAACAACACATAAATATAGACACGTGATCTTGCTGTAACACAGATAAAATTTTGTACTTAAATCCGAAGCTTTAAATTATATCGAATTTTTATATCATAGCATATTAATACTCAGCATACATATGATTGGGCCTATATTTTTACAGAAAGATTTCCTACATGTTTCGGCAGAGCTTTACCGCCTTCCTGAAACACATATGTAATAAAGAATAGCGTTGTTATTAGCCTGATATCATTGTTACACATTATTTTTATTATATTAACGATATTTCCGTATGATATGTATGTATTCCTTGGAGGTGGCCGAGTTCCAGCAAAACATGAAGTAAATATTTGTTTGAATATAAATTTTGTCAATGATCAGTGTGTTTTTGATGGTATTGACTTGGTAATGTTGATGGTTTGCACACCGTAAATTATGAATAAAATGTGGGTCGGATTTTAATGTTTGTATGATGGTTACATTCCATACTGCACCTACAGGGACTGAGGAAGTTATGAAAAACGTCAGTCTGAATACCGTTCATTCCCGGCCCAAGTTAGAACAGGACACCGTCAAGATACAAGTGCGGTGATTGTCACGGCCACACGAACGTGCTCAGTGTGAGAACAGGCATATCCCTAATTATAAGCTGGTAAAATTTAATACGGTATTACTTGCATTCACGTTAACATCTTTGGCTACTTTACTTCTTGGAAACTGTCATGGATAAATTGTGTAATACACTCGGAATTTCCTTCTTAGATAGGCCGTAGAAAACAGAAAAAGAAGTTATGTAAGACCTATGTGGAACTAAGCTGTCGTGTCCTACTTCATGTTATTAATGCAGCGTTTGCTGTATATACTGAAGAAAACCACAAGAAACAAGGAGGGCAGTCTTTCCCATTGACGAGATTGTAAGCCGTGACCTTTGATTAAAAAAAACCAGGTGTGGCAAACATTACACTATGACCCGACTTTGCATACTCATGTAACAACAAAAGATACAGCTTCCATATGCGTAATTCATCACCACTTCATGAAGGCATGTGAAGAATTCGATGTAAATTTCCATGCATTCTTAACCTCGGCTATAGATGGAGGTGAGTTGTTTGTTATCTTCATATTCCGGTGATTTATCCTAGGAGAAAGAGTCCCCATTTTTCATTGCATAGGAGGTTGTTGTGTCAATATTATTTTCGAATTTCTCTTTATGAAGTACTTTAACTACTAACTTAGTTGTTTTATTTCAAGTAGTTCAGAACCTTTGTTGGGTTACAGTAAGAGAGACATTAATTTAAACAGAATTTTAGTTAAAAACTCTGAAAAGAAGAGACCAGATGAGAGATGCGAGGGAGGATAATGTTACAAATTAATCGTAAAGGAACAGTGTTAACTGTGTGAAATTGAATTATCTGGCTCAAGAGAGATATCCGTGGCAGGTCCTTGCGAACACTGAAATGAAACTTCGGACAGTAAAAGAGGCAAAGAATTCTGAACGAGTAGTGTAGCCTCTCAGTAAGGGCTGTCTTCCATGGATTCAGATACCTGAGACAGCTAAAAGACTATGTTCTTCGAAGGGTTTCGTTTTCTGATAGCTATATGAGGTTCTCACGGCTGTGAATGAGGCAGTAGGCACCACAGAAACACTGCTACAAAAATAAACTACCTTCCGCATATTCGGAATGTCCTTGATGTCGTAAGCATGCCAAAAACGTACATAAACATACGCGTAGAAACGTATACTGCACGCTCGTTATGTCACGTATTGTGTTAGATACGGGTAGCTGTGCATGCTGCCGTGAAGCACTTCATTAAGTAACCTCAGAAGAAGCTGTGCGTGCGCTGGAAGCCAAACATCATTAATTTCAAGCCCAGGAATTCACATCAGATGTCAGGCATGAGTACTTGTGGTAGATTACGCAGCAGATTCCAAAGCTGAAGCCTCTCCGACATCTCTTACCGTCTAATATTAACGCTGTACATTCAGTGCTGTAGCGACACTGCGTTGGTGTCAGCTCCGTCACTTCCAAATTAAAATTCCTGTCATAGAAGTCAGCAGGGATTGCGTTAACCCCTTTTGGAGAAATACACAAAATAGGATATTTCACCATGGTTACGCTGAAAGTCAGCTCACAGTCAGGGACGATATTCTTTGCTCTTTACTTAACTTCATCTCTTCGCGACCGCAACTTGTCTTGAAAGGGACCGCAACTTTGGACATTTCTATTCAAACACAGGGAACAATATTTCACGGGCCGTTGACTAAAATGTGACCCTATAGTGTGAAAAAACAGTGGGGAGATGAACTTTACAATTCTCTTTCCCTTTTTCTCTTCCCTTAATTTATCTCATTTCTTCTTTTCCACTTTCTTCTCTCCTCCTGTTTTGTACTAAATTATCTCTCCTTCCATCTTTCCGTTTTCCTTCCTCATGCCATCTTCATTTATTGTCTTATTTTATCTAACCTTTTCTACGCTCTTTACCCAGTTATTATATGTTCAGCTCCATTATCAATTTGGAGTAACCATACTTTTTAATTTCGATTTTCGAGATTTTACATACCTCACTTCCTTTTAAATTAATTTTTAGCGATAAAATCTTGTAGCGGTACAATTTTTCCTTCTTCATGTCATTTAACATGCACAAATACCCGTTCTTGCTCCCAGGATATGTTTGTTGTCTTTGAAAGGGTCGCTGTATGTGTAGATGACGGAACCCGGTGCTCCAAACATGAAAAAAACGCGTGAAGGGACCAGAGCTCAGGATTCAGAACACACTAAAGCTCCTGGGGTTGAGATCATAGAATACACTGGGATAAAACAGAGATTATCAAGGGAGCATCATCCACAAAAAGTAAGAAATATCAAAGAAGAGATGTCTACTCTGCGACCCAGCCCGTAAGACTTCATTTCCGTACTTTGTAAGTTTGGAATGTACTTTAAGTCCGTCCCGTTTAGACTGTCTCGTAAACATTGTATACTGCATTCTTACTGTCTAGTGTCAAGCTCGTCCCATCTGAATTTCTTTGGTGTTAACAATGTGCACGTTCCAACGCAAAACTTTCTAGTGATTTTAGTACATTGACCTACATTTCTACACAAATTCATAGTCTGTCATTTTTATTACCTTTGTAAACACCTTTGACGTAAGAACAAATAATTTGGAAATGTAGGCATAGTGTAAAAAATAGGTCGCTTTGACTCGCTGCTGATTGACTGTCTAGCACATGATACTACTTACGGAAGGACTGTTTGCAGAACAAAGTGTTCCGTTGCGTATTGTACTGGAAGTGGGGAAGGGACAGTGAGGTGCAGTGAAATTACTCTCGTTTCAGGGCAAATTTCTTATAATTATTTATTGAAACCGCACTGGTTAGTGTGATGTATATGTATCACCTCCTTTAACACTTTATATTTAACACACACAATGTGTTTAAGTGTTCCTTATGATCCTTACGATGAGCAGCGATTTTTTCCCCAAACAATATTAACCAGCTAAGCTTTGAAGTGGAGAAGCACTGTGCGGTATGTTGGGCAGGAAAAGCACTTTAGCATGCTTTTCTTTCTAAAGGGCCCTACAGACGGTCCGTCTTAGCGTCCGTTTTGCCTGCGCAGTTCTAAGACGTCAGGTAAGACGGTCCGTGTGTGGTAGAATTTTCGTCCCTGTACCGTCTTAGGCTTGGCTTGAAGTAAATCTGTCAGCGACTGATTTTTCTGTGCGTGTACAGGCATGTTTGCGAGCAAGTTGGAGCGTGTGTGGTGCCTACAGTTTTAGCGTCAGTTTTAACTAATCGTTCCAACTGTGCACTTCGATATGTCGGACTTGAGAATCGTACCCCGAGCATTTTTGAGCGAATTCATTCAGCTGTATCGTAATAATCCGTGTTTGTGGAAGGTCAAAAGTAAAGAGTACTCTGATAAAAACAAAAAAAATATTGCTTATGAACAGTTACGAGTTAAGTTATCGGAAATTGATCCCGAAGCAAGAAAGGAAGCAGTGGTAAAAAAAAATAAATTCACTACGAAGTTGTTTTCGGAAAGAACTCAAGAAAGTCAAGGATTCTCAGAAGTCTGGCAATGGAACAGACGATAATTATACGCCAAGTTTATGGTACTACGATGACCTTTTATTTTTAACGGATCAAGAACTTCCCAGACAGAGTGTCAGCAATTTGGATTCCCCAAAAGAGGTAAGCATAATAAATTAGCGATATCATATTTTAGTGATAGATTTCAGTTTTGATAAATACTGCCCGTTTATTTGTTCAACAAAATGTCTAACAATTCTGAATTTATTTTTTCCTAGGCTGATGATGAAGACGTTGATGAGAATGCAAGTGTGTGTGCAACACATTCAGAGGTTTCACTGTCAGGAGGAAGTTCAACAAGGCAGTCATTCAGCAAGAAAAAAAAGATTGATCGTTCTGATGAAGTGTTGCATTCGGTTGCTACGAAGTTGCAGTCCAGCGAAGGGAAATTCTCTGCATACGGCAAGCATGTTGCACAAGAGCTGGAAAGCCTTCCCAACGAAATGGCTATGTTTTGCAGAAGAGTTATTAACGAAGTAATTTTCGAAGCACAGATGGGCACATTAAATAGAACATCACGTGTTGTGACTGATCCTCACTACCCACAATCAACAAGCACACCACACGAATACATGTATGCAGAGCCACCGTCTGATATTTCCAATCCAAACAACTCTGTGGGACAACTCTTTGCTAATTTTCAAGAGTGATAACTGTCACTGGGGTACGTGATTGTTTAATCTTATTTAAGAAATAGTGTGTTCACTACAACGGTTGGGAATCAGCTGATCAGCAGATTGTGTTTTGCCATGGCACTTGACCTTCTTCATTAAAGTAACTCAAAAACTTGTTCCTCACAACTTTGCCATCTTCACCATAATGCCTATTGTGTCCACATTGTAACGGTGTCAAATGGTTTAAGTTCTCTTCCATTTCATCCACTATGTCCGCCGCGTAGGAATTGCATGAACGACGTAAAAAATTGTGTAAAACACAACAAGCCAAGACAACTATCTCTATTCGATCCAATCTGAAATTCATTGCAGTGTGGAAAATGCGGAATCTTGAAGCCATTATTCCAAATACATTTTTTATAACCCTCCGTGCTCGTGACAAACGGTAATTATAAATTCTTCGTTCATTAGTAAGTTCTCTTTGACTGAAAGGTTTTAAGAAATCTTTACGTAACGCAAATGCCTCATCCCCAACAAACACGTATGGCAGTTCATTTATAGCACCTTCAGGTTTCCTAGGCGAGGGGAGACTAAGATTTCCATTCAGTAGTTTATTATAAAATGTCGTGTTCTCAATTACTCCTCCATCCGAAACTCGGCCATTTGTTCCAATATCACAATATATGAACTCGTAATTAGCATTCGCAATTGCCATTAAAACTAAACTGTTGAAACTTTTGTAATTCCAAAAGTATGACCCACTTCCTTGTGGTGGAGTTATTTTCACATGTTTTCCATCAACCGCACCCAAACAATTTGGGAAATTCCATTTTCTTTCAAACTGCTGTCCAGTACATATCCACTCATCTTCTGTTGTAGGAAACTGAAACAAAATAAGCATTATTATTATTATTATTAATTATACAACTAAATATAATTACCTTGTACAAATTACAAATATAAATAAATTTCACTTACTTTGAGATATTTCTTCTTCAGCACCTTATATATTGCAGCGCAGGTCTCAGGAATAATCACTCCCAAAGATTGGGCTGAAATTGCAGCGGAAAATTTCAAATCTTCATAACTTCTTCCGGTTGCTAGGAAACGAAGTGTGACGCTGAGTCGTTCATGTGGTGTGATTGCGCGTCTCATTGCACTATCATTCTTTCTGATATGTGGCGCTACCAAATGAAGAAGGTGTAAATAAGTCTCATTGTCCATCCTTAAATAATTGTACCAATCACCCGGTTCTAGAGTTAAATCTTTCAGTAAATTTATATGTGAGAGGTTATTTCGTTTAAGTAACCAAGCCTTTGCCCATTTTTACCTAGTCCTTTTCTTTTTAGTTTTTGATCTCAAAGCTAACGCTAGAGCGGTGTAAATTAAAAGTTCCTCCAACATGTTGCTCCGTGCACGATCCGTGAAAACTGAGCGCAAGACTGATAACAAAACGGAGTGTCTGTGCCCTCTTCAGTGTTCCGTCTTACCTGAGTCTTAGAACTGCGCAGGCAAAACGGACGCTAAGACGGACCGTCTGTGGGGCCCTTAAAAGTTAAAAGCTTATGCTTTTGAGATCAACCTGTGTGTGTGTTCGTGCGTGCGTGCGTGCGCGTGACCTCCCGCTCGCTCGCCCGCGCTCCAATATGCATGAAGCTTCCTATGAACACTGCTGTTGAAGGATACTCCAGTGCCTTACCTGATAATTCCCTACGATCGGCAATAAGATTATAGCGGACGCAAGGATTGGAAAGGCGGGAGCAACACTACCGACACTTAGCTTATATTCGGTCCTGCAAGAATCTGAGAAAATAAGAACCTTCTCTCATGGTAATATACTTGTGCAATGCAAAGTAAGAACACGGCGGTAGTAAGAAATTCTTCTTTATCTTTCAGTTTCCTAACGAAAGCTAATAAAACAAGATAGGCAATGTACGTATAACGTAACACTGTGGCGCGTTTGCATAATCATTGTTGCAGTGGAAACGCGACAGTGCATTTTGGTTTTCCACATTATCTCATAAAAGCACGATTTTCTGAAAAAAAATTATTAAAGATAAAATGTGTTTGATTTTCTCTACAACCTTTGTCTAAAATATTTCTCATTCCAAAGAGAATTTAGATATACTATCATAAATGTACATAGGTCTTCATGTAAAGTACCCATTATTCTGGTCAAATTTTAATCAAACTTGAATTTTACAGGCAGATTTTCAAACAATCCTCAAATAATAAGTTTCACAAAAATCCGTCAGTGGGATCAGAGTTGTTTCATGCGGACGGACAGACAGACATGACGAAGTTAAAAGTCGCTTTTCGTAATATTGCGAACGCGCCTAAAAACCTGGGTTTGGAAAGTTTACATTCTTACAGAGTAAGATAGCTTACGAGTACGTAATTATATACTGTATATGAGTGAAATATTGTTAGTAAGACAAGAATTATAAGCTTCTCGACGATGCGAAGTTTTGAGGGCGTATCTGACGAATTAACAAAGTCTGTACAGAACCTGTACTTTAATAGTAAGTTGCCGGCAGAAATTAAATAAAACAGACAAATAATCATAAATAGAAATGTAAACCATAGGCATTTGCCAAGGTGTGAAGAGAAATTGTGTGCATGCAAGTGATTTGCCTGAACTACGCTGACAGTTGAGCCGTGATAATTCAGACACTAAAGCCTCTGGGCTACAAATCGGATGGCTAGGCTTCGGTTCCCGGCATTGTTGCTACTCCTTCCAGACAGTCTCTGAATCCCGCCCGGTGTCCCCGCTAAGGGCAGTAGTGGCAAGGCGACGAGACGTAAATCTCATCACTAACATCCATCTGTTACTGAGGTTAAGATGTATGGCGCCATACCTCCTCTCCTTCATACATTTGAATGGTGCGGTATTTAAACCACCGCATGGTGACGGAATGCTCATCTTTATACTTATAAAATTTTGTAAATGCTGTACTTAAAGATGTGTACTTTGATAAGACTTTCGGTGGAGTAAGATTTTAATTTACTATTGGCAGTAATTAGATTGTCTAGAAATCTGGGAGCCTCAACCTCCTGGAACCCTAAGGGCCTGTCCAGGCCTGTAATGGGATTGCTTTACCTTTTTTATTGGCAGTAATTACGTACAGGAGGACAATATTAAAACGGATTTTTTAGATATATCGTTGTCGGAAGTGGACTGCATTCATGTGGCTCAGGA
Organism: Reticulitermes speratus; assembly: GCA_021186555.1. Lineage (NCBI taxonomy): Eukaryota > Metazoa > Arthropoda > Insecta > Blattodea > Rhinotermitidae > Reticulitermes > Reticulitermes speratus. Next base: position 27,614,815 of record JAJKFL010000003.1, on the reverse strand, counting down.
CAGGGCCCAGAAGCGGGCTGTGGACTGTTGTGAACACGGTGATGAATTACGCTTCTACTAATTCTATGTAAAATAGACGCGAAACTCCTTGATAAATTCAACGACTATGAGTTTCCTAAGAAGCACAAGAAGTGCTCTGCCCTGTTGGTTCTAACAATGATAATTCAGACATCTTAATTCTCACGACGGTGAAAATTCATGTTACGATCTTGTGGGTTGTGAGGCCCTCTAAGACGTTCGATACGGATCAACGTGTAATGAATGTGCATGCCTGCATTCTTGTGGTAGAAGAGTGACTGTTTATTCTACCCTGAAAGGGAGGCTTGAGTTCTCAACTATATGTCAGTAGCTGTCACGACGTCGTTTTCCAGAATACAATAACCCTAATTACAATAAGTTACAAAAGCCTCCATAGTTCAGATTTAAAATTCATTAGTTGAGTTTCCTTTACCCCTTTTGATGTAGGCGTAACTGGTAACACCGGATATTTGTCAGTACTCATCCATTGTTTTAATGCTAATTGTTAAAATTGATTTAAAATAATTAGCCTACCATCTTCTGTCAGGTGTTATTCCAGTCTAATCTTATATATATATATAATAATATATTTCTAATTACAATTCCTCCCCTCTCATATCCTCGAGACCTTGGACCATTTTTGTCACTTCATTTTCTTACTTGCATTTTACGTTGCATAAAAATTTACCTAAATTTTTTAATTCCATGATTTTACTAAGCTGATTATTTTCTTTATGCTCTTTCTTCATTTCTGTATAGCCCTTTATTATCTAAAAATGTTTCTCTCCACCTCTGCCTCTCATTACCTTTTAGTAACACATGTACCACATTCTCTTCTTCGTTACGTAGGGGCCATCTAAACTATTCAAATGCAATTCTTTCATTACAATTACAAACCCTTCATATATTACTGGCAGGTTGAGAGGTAGTTACAAATGTTTGAGTATTGTATAGCCCTCTATTGGTTGTTGATGACGACAGTATTCCCCTGCATATTTGCAACGTGTTTGTGGAAGGCTGTGAGCAGCGTGTTTTGCATGCACTGGCGAAGTTAATACTGTATGAGGCGAGGCATATCCTACACACATTCAAATTCACTGTACCCAGCGTAGTGTGGCGAGTAGAATAAATGAAAATATTTTGAATGTATTTAGGAAAAAAACAAATTAGACGTAATATGTGATTTTAAAATTTGTAACTTGAAAACAATGAAGAGAAGAGTGCTGCTAGTGTTTTATTATTTAGTGTATTCGGGTCCTCTTCCCACGCCAGATGTATGCTTCGATGATCACGAATGATAAATTACGATGTAATGGGTATATCCAGACACAGTCAAGTGAAAGGGGAAGCTAGAAATTATGTCGCATATTGGTTTGTTTTCGCAGAAGCTCTATCTCTTTCCTGTGCTTGTTACAATTTTTAATACTTTTACATAAGAGTTTTATTTCAAAACATCATGAAATCCTCTGAAAGTGAAAAAAAAAATTTCCGTTTATGAACAACAGTATTGTAAATAATAATTCATCCCTTTATAAAGTCTATGCAAATAAAAACATATTTCCTGAGCCAGATTAATCCAGTCTGTATCCTCACACACTATATCGTTAGTATCCATTCTGACGTTCTTTCCTTTTATGCCTTCATCTTCCAAATATTCTTTTCCTTCTTGTACCGCATAGAATTTTGCTTCAATTTTTCATCTCCCATACCTACTGCATGACAGACACAACTCGTCTTTTACGTAACACCCGTGTTATATTTGTTGAAGGGCACAATCTATGTAGCCCCTCCTGTTACTTCGGCCTGCTTGCCTTCCTTCCTTTTCTCCTTCTCTCTTTCCTCCCTTCTTCCCTTCTTTTCTCCTCCCTCCCTTCCTTCTTTCAAACTTTGCTGTGGTGAGCTGGAGATATATTGAGTGTTACAGCATTCCAGACAATATACCTATGCCGCGCAGTCTGCAAGATATTTACAGACGTCTACTCTGCTGACTTTGGCAGAAAATTACTCCGAATGGTCCGTGCATTTCCACCAGCCTACGCGGTGTCGCATCCCATCATACGATGATGTTTATAGTCACCGCAAACAAAATCTCAAATCTCGCACTAGATAGCTTGCGTCCAGCTATTACTCTCTTACCTTATTTCAACAGTGCTAATAATGGAAAATAAAGCTTTGAAGGTAATGCTTAAAATGATAAAATAATTATTTTGGGGTTTTCAGTAATAGTTAATGGATACAGCTTTTTCTACTAACTTGGTTACTGTAGCGGTAGCCACAACTTCTTACATCTATACCCTTTATAAGTCGTCATGCATCACTCATCCTAATGTTCTTGGGTCAGGTTCATGGAAAGGGTTAAATTTTTCTTTGATCACATTTTAAAATACACGCATTCCCACCAAGAAGCCTGTATCTGGCCTAAATTCCAGAGACGGTAAAAAGTCCATACCCCCAAATAAGGCTTGTTTACTCAAACGCTAGTTGTCAAAGTCTTAACTTTATTGTTCACTTTACCCCATGAACTCGCAAGCCATTCGCTTTGTTCACGTGCCACCCAGCAAATTCCACACATTGCAGAAAAAATTTGCCCTGGAAATCTGCTTTATCGCTGCGAAGTCTGTAACGATCAGATGAAATTTCTAAGCGGCTGTTGGCTCACATTTCTGTCTGGTGTGTAGAGACAGTAGTAAAACTTGTAATGTGCACAGTCCATTGCAGGCTGTCTTAAAAACACAAAATAAAATGCTTTAAAATTAACTGAGAATTAACTACCTTCCAGCAAGTGCACCTGTTTGTTGACCTTCAAAAGGTACCTCCTGATTCCATCAGCATTGTATATGAAGGACGTTTACCAGACTAGATGGCGTCACATACCAGAAGATTAATCTACATATTTAGCGCCGAACAAGAACTTCAAATATTGCAGTTAGATAACTAACTAACCAACAAACAAACCAGCATCTTTGATGCATCTTTGGAAGCGGCTCCATGTATTTCGGTAGATAGGAACCAACTATTCGGAAAAACTTCTTGCCTTTATCTTCAGAGTAGAGGAGGAAATCTTCTTCTTCCAAACTGGAGATGGAGGAAACAGCTCCATCCGAAAGGTTAGTACCTATCTGCCAAGTTCCACAAAGCCATTTTAGCGAAAATCGACATTTTCTTTTTTGTGGGTGAGAACCTCAAATCTCAGAAACCATTCCGGTAACTACCTAATTAACTTCATGAAAGAAAACCCACTGAAATTGTGTTCATTACCATGTTCAAAAAAGTAGTCACTCGCCCCTGATTTCGGACAGATGAATCCATTGCACATCCTATTTATTGTACGATATTGCAGAGCGAGTGTAAGCTTGTACCCCGAAGTTGAGGACTGTAGGTTTCCCGAATCTTTGGTATTCACAAAACTTCACTTCACTCTCTCACAAGCTGGAAGACTGTAATGTTGAATGAGGAAATAAGCTGTAGCCAATGCACCAACGCAGGACGCGGAAAGAACTGTGCATCTGTACCTGCTGCTCCTTGTGCAATGGCTTTAAAACTTCTCTGAAGCCTGTCGATATGTGTTACAGAATGTGACATGGGGCTTCAGTCTTCTTGATGACAGGCTGTGGAAGACACCAGAGATCTTGGAACGTACTTAACACGCATAAGCTTTATACCGGCTAATGCGGCGATGCCAGCGAGAGTTACTAAGTAACAGTTAAAGAAAATGTAGTTGTAACCATGCTTTATCAACCACCATGCCATGAAAGCATAAGAGGGACAGACTATATATCACCAGGCATCCGCAATATCGTCATTCGTTAAACATGAATGGCCAACTTCACGAACGAGATAACAATTGTAGAGGCTGATGGGGCTTCGCTGTCGGTCTGGATGCTGTGATGAAGAGAGTTTTCAGGTCATAGCGTTCTACCCTGAAGAGGGAGATAGCACGTTTCTCCGACTATATCTAACTTTCTACCATAGTATAGAACAGGTTCGTTTTCCAGAAGAGAGTTTTCTTCAGATCTAAGTTTGACCATAGGTTTCATGCTGCTACCGTGTTGCTTTAAAGGAGGTTCCCAATTTCTTGGCTATCTACTAGCAGAAATAATTTTAGTGCCCAAAATTCAGTTAGTGCGTGTGACACTTCCTCATAGGACATACGGACACCCGTCATGTTTGTGTTGTTGATGAAAGGAAATTAAAGTGTCCTCGCGTGGTGCGATTCTCATACTAATGTAAATGCTCGAGTATTGTTTGGAAACCTACATAAGATTAACAAGACAGGCCATGTATGTATAAACCTAATATTGAGGCACGTTCGCATGCCCATTGCTGCCGTGGAAATGCAATAACTATTACGTATTCTAAGTGTTGTGTCTGTAGCCTTAGTTATCCAGCATGCATAGTGCATGCGCCGTATTATATTGTCTTTGTGGTCTGTCTGGCTCTACCATAATTTTCCGCATTACGTCATAAGCGGCACGATTTTCGTGAAAAAAGTTATTGAACATGAAATGTGTGTTTCGATTTTCTCTACAATGTTTGTCTGATATATTTCTCATTCTAAGAAGAATTCAGCGACCTATTATCATAAATGTACATATGTCTTCATGTAAAGTACCCGTTATTCTTTTCAGATTTTAATGAAACTTGAACTTTCTCGACAGAATTTTGAAAAGTCCTCTAATATAAAATTTCATGAAAATCCCTCCAGTGGGAGCCGAGTTGTTCCATGTGGATGGACAGATGGACCGATAGATAGAGAGACAGACATGACGAAGCTAACAGTCGCTTTTCGCAATTTTGCGAACGCGCCTAAAAACGATACCAAATTCCTATACTATCTGGAAAAATTACAATAGGAAGGGTAAAGTACACACCATGAAGGCGTATGGGGGAATGGACATACAGCTCCATGTTTCTTAACCTTGGCAGTTGAAAGTGTGTAACCAGCTTCATATCCCGACTGTTTTATTGCTCGGAAAATACTTCCTTACCCGTTGAACAGAAGGCTGGGTGGGTGACAGATTCGGTTTGAACGACTTGGAAAAGAGAAAAATCTCTGGCCCTTGTGGCAAATCGAGCCACGATTTCTCTATTTTCTAGCCTGTAACCTGGCGGCTATACCAACTGCGTTTTCCCGACTCCTAGAGTAAGAATTTCAGATAGAAATTGCCGTCACAGAATCTCCTGCCATGCATGTAAAATGCTGTTTTCATTGACACCATGCATTTGTATTACTTGTCGCATGGTGAGGCTTTGTTTCTGTGGAGCTGCCGGCTGTACTGGGTCAACTGTCCACCCTCTGGATGACAAATAAACGAATAAACGACTGTGGGAGCGTTTGTGCAAAGATACTGACAGAGGAAACCAAAGTACTTGGAGACAGCGTGCCTCAGTTTCCAATTTTTCCAAAATAAATCCCGCATGGACAGTCTTGAGAGCGAACCCGGGACGCCGCAGTGAGAATCCAGTGAGTGGTGCATGACCTTGTCCCATCTTACTACTTTATCGACAGTGTCATTTCCCAGAACTGTTTCTTGAGCTTTCTGAAATGTCAACTGCCCTCATACGGCTCATTAAACAGCTGTAGGACAAAAAGAGAGCTATGTCTCTCCTGTTGTCTTGACAACGCATTCACTTAATGAAATTCAGGGGTAGCTATCAAATACAGCTCGCACATATTTGGTTACTTTGCGGCTCCTAAACTTGACTGGGACACAGATGATTCTACTTAAATAAACTGCACCTTGGGAAGGAGTTCTTGAGAGGCTAATTTTCCCTCAGGTAATCAAAGCATTCACTGCCTTTTAAAGAAACCGAACATTTATTTTAGTGTTTACAAGAGTCCACCATTGCTCAGTATCCACATTCAAGTGAATAAAATGCAAATCATTCTCTCTCTGAATATGAAACATTGTCTCTTTCCATCAGGATTCCCGACTGAAATTTGTATGCATTTTTTCCATCTCTTCCACACGCACTACATTCCTCTGCCATCACAATCTCCATGGCTTCATTATCCGAAAAATATGTGATAACAAATACAAATTAGGGAGTTCCTCATATCTGCAGTTTTATCAGGAGAATTTTATGTAACGTTATTGACCGTTAGATCAGAAATATGAGAGAATAATATTAAAAGTTCAAGATAAAAGTGCTCCCTCTTCTTTCATATCAAGCAGCATGCCATAAAAAGTGTGCTTCATAAAGTATCAAGCTGTGAAAGCGTACGAGGAAAGAGAGGAGGTAACTAAATACATATTCATCATCTACGCAGTAGGCACAGGCAAGTTGTCAACCCCACAGTTCGGCCTGTTAGCAATTCCGTGCCCACTGGATAGGAGGCAAGGTGGGCCGAGGAGAAGAACTGGACAGATTATGCGAGGGCAAAAATTTCTACCCGTTGTACAAATAGAAATATTGTCGTGCGGCCAGAGCCTATTCAGTAAACTGAGTGAGGTTTAATGGCTTCAGCGTTGAAGTGGATATTACAAAAATAAGTTGTGAGGGTATATAATGGATTAAACTGGTTGAGGATATGTTTCAGTTGCACACGCTTGTGAATAGCAAAATGAACTTTCATCTTCCATATAAGCTTGGAAATATATTGAGCAGCTGAGCTACTACCAACTTCTTAAAAAAAACTTTGCTCCACGGAACTGTCCTGGTAATATTTTCCCTGTCGGAGACGAAAGTTTGGGCCTTGCTATGAAGAAGCAGAAGGGAAAACTTTCGCTTTGGATAGTTGGCCATAAGTCACTTATCACAATCATTAAATGTGTTATAATTCAAATCTCCATTTAAGTTTAGTAGTTCAAAATATTGTAATGAGAATTTCAATTTTAATTGTGCATGAGTGAGGTAATGTGTTCGGACTTGGGAAATTTTACAAAGTCTTTAATAATAAAAAATGTATCAAAATTAATACCGATATATACCTGCGCTTCTGTAGGATTTAATTTTAATAAACTTATTTGTAACCTTAAAAATTTTGAAATTTGGTGCTGGAGAAGGATGGCGGAGATCAGTTGGACCTATCGTTTGAGAGGTGAAGAAGTATTGCATACAGTCAGAGAGGAAACGAGCATCCTACTTACAATAAGACCAAGTAAGGACAACTGGATTAGTCTCATTTTGCGTAGGAACTGCCTTCTAAAATACGTTATCGAAAGAAAGGTAGAATGAAAGATAAAAGGGCCGGGAAGACGAGGAAGAAGACATAAGCAGCTACTGGATGATCTTACGGAAACGAGGAGATACTGGAACTTGAAAAAGGAAGCACTAGATTGTTCTGTCTGGATAACTCGCTTTGGAAGCGGCTATGCACCTGTCGTAAGACAGACTACACGATGATAATGCTGATGCTGCTGCTGATGATGATGTGACTGGTTAGAATACGCGATATTTAGTTCAATATCAGCTAAGTATTTTAGTCACTAAACTGACCACTTGCTACATTAACAGATTTCGATGTCCGGTATTGGCAAGACTCACCTATCCTAATACCCAATGGTCACTATCAGTTGCGAGATTTGAGGTTCTGTCTGCGGTAACCACCAGGAGAGTAATCGTCAGTAGAGTGTTCTTTCCCCGGGGTAAATTGAACGCACTAATAAATATAAAAATTGTAGAAATGTAAGAAAATATTAAGGTAAATTAACTACATTCAACACTGTCCTCCGTTAAGAAATTAGTAGATACCTAGCTAGTCAAGAAATTCGCATTTTTGGAACACGAAATTTCATTACCATGTTCACAACAGCCTATCCTGTGCCAGATAAATCCAGTCCCCATCTTCCCATCCTATTTCTTTCAGATGCAGGAAATAATATTGGCCTGTCTACTCCTAGGTCTTCCAACTGATTTCTTTCTTCAGCTTTTCTTCAGAGCCCTTTACGCAAATGAACTAATACAGTAGAACCTCGGTTATACAAACTTCGCTTAACCGAAACTCAGGTTAACCGAAACGCCTTTTTTTTAACACGGATTGTATCTGTTAATATCATACACTTTCTTGTGCCATAAATTTTATTAACATAAGACGTATTTCTAAATAAATGTTACTTTTATTGCATTGGGATGCTGAGAATAATATCAGAACGAACCTTGGTCATAGATGAGCAATTGTGTGCTTGCTTCATAGACTGGCAGAAGGCATTTGACCGTGTCAACTGGACCAAATTAATGCAAATCCTAAAAGGAATTGGGATAGACTGGCGCGAAAGAAGATTGATCAGCAAACTGTACATGGAACAGAGTGTCAAAATACGACTGGACCAAGGGGAGACGAGAAGTGTGAAGATTGGAAGAGGAGTTAGACAAGGTTGCTGCTTGTCACCGATTCTGTTCAACTTATACAGCGAGTACCTTACCAAGGAAGCTCTTGAAGGGTTTGGAGACTTCAAAATAGGAGGACAAGTAATTCACACTGTGAAATATGCAGATGACCTTGTGCTACTGGCTAGGGAAGAAAAGGTGCTACAGGGCATGATTGATAGACTAAGTGAAATTGGAAGACGCTATGGAATGGAAATGAATGTGGAAAAAACCAAGGTAATGAAAATCTCAAGGCAACCATCCCCAATGAAAATTATGATAGATCAAAAACAATTGGAGAATGTGGAATATTTCAATTATTTGGGTAGCATGATAACAAGTGATGCAAGTTGTACACGTGAAATTAAATCCAGAATTGCCATGGCAAAAACAGCATTCAACAAGAAGAAAAATCTTTTCACCAGCAAACTGGAATTAAATTTAAGGAAGAAACTAGTAAAGTGCTACATTTGGAGCATAGCTTTGTATGGTGCTGAAACGTGGACACTTCGGAAAGTAGATCAGAAGTATCTGGAAAGTTTTGAAATGTGGTGCTGGAGAAGAATGGAGAAGATCAGTTGGACCGATCGTGTGAGAAATGAAGAAGTATTACACAGAGTCAAGGAGGAGAGTAATATACTACATACAATAAAAAGAAGAAAGGCTAACTGGATTGGTCACATCTTGCGTAGAAACTGCCTTCTGAAACACGTGATTGAAGGAAAGTTAGAAGGAAGGATAGAAATGACGGGACGACGAGGGAGAAGACGTAAGCAGCTACTGGATGACCTTAAGGAAAAGAAAAGATACTGGAAACTGAAAGAGGAAGCACTAGATCGCACCCTGTGGAGAACTCGCTTTGGAAGGGGCTACGGACCTGTCGTAAGACAGACTACAGAATGAATGAAGACGTATTTCTAAATAAATGTTACTTTTATTGCACCTTATCATGTCAAGCCGAATTTCCGAATTATCCGAAATTTTGCTTATCCGAAATCGTGTCCGCCCCTTTTATTTCGGATAATGAAGGTTCTACTCTACATCAAATAACAAAAACCCTTTTTAAAATCACAAATTTGTGTATTACAGAGTTAGAATGATAGTTACTTATAACTCTTGGTTCTGTTTAAGGCTGTAGAAAAAAAATTTGTTTAGTTTTCGAACAATAAATTCTGTGTTTGAATTAATTTAAGAATTCAGTATTATTTGTTTACTGTTACTTGTTAATTAATTAAATCGTAAGGAGGCCTACGAAATGAGAATTCTATTTTCATCCCTGTGTTAATTATTTGTACCGTAATTAACCAATCGGGTCACTTGTAACATCCGTATAACCAACAGGATAACATGTCGTATTTTACCTCCAGATCGCTTCCTTCTGGTCCGTCACAGATCGTTTAATTAGTAACATACATTTCCATGACGATTACTACCTTCTGGGCGTGACACCATGTAGTCTGGTTGGAATTCACCGAAAATTCGGGGAACCATGCAGCCTGTAAGAGAAATTCAAGATTCGTATTTCTACGTATCATGTGTGACCTGAAGGCTATCAAGAACAGAGGGGATTAACGCAATGGGCACTGGTTCAAATTCGCGCAATATTATGACGTAGGCTCAATTCTAATCCACAGCTAAGCCCTCTTCATCGTCAACATGTGTGCAACTGCCCCTCAGTCTTTGTAACCAGACTCTGTGTAATGTTGTGAGCTGAAACTTTGCATCACAAATGTTATTTCAGTGTCAAGTGACGAGTTGAATAAGCAGGTCCGGTTTCAGCTTGCGGCGCAGAATAAATCGCTGCCATCAGCAAGCTCTGACAGCCGTTGCAAAGGAATGTGACTCTTCTGTTCAGATTAAAAGTGACTTGGTTAGCATCAGCGTAAAACAAACGTGGTCTGTTAAGGCCGAGACGCTGTGGTTTTGTGTTTGTGTAACTACTTATAATGAATCAAGTGGATGTAGCTACTCCAAGAGCCACAGGATCTGGTTTCGGCGGCTGTCAGTAACCACTAATGGCGTTCATTAAAGCAGTCCTCATCTCCGTGTAAAGATGTAAGGTAGAGTAATTTATGCTTAAAACTGATAAATTGTCTTGCCCTCACCCTGTGCCATGAATTCTGTTACGCTGTTTAACCACATCAGAACCAAGTTGTCACTTTGAAACATATTTGTGAAGTGACAGGTTTTTCTGAAAAAATCGTTTTGGAAAACATCAGAAACCAGCTATTTTATTAGTTCCACGCCGTGGTCTTCTTTTTATTCCTCTTTGTTCATCTGTTCTGCTTCCATTTCAGGCGCCTTTACATCACTACTGAGCGCCTATTAAAATAGTTCTTTGCCTCTGTCCGCTTATAACAAATCTATAAATGATGAACCAATTTTCATGAAACATGATATCGAAGAGTTAAAAAAAATGTCGAGAGTCCTCAACTAAATTTATAACTACACTTTCAGGCCTACAAGAAGGCCTACATGCATTTCGGCTTGCATGGATACTCGCTTTTGGCCCCATTGGCATTTGCACCCAGGCTTTGCGCAATTCATACACGCTCGTTTGTAGAACTGTTGCTAGAATACATGGAAAACAGGAAGTACTCGTAACTAGAGCACCAAATTTCTGAAGGAATGATTGTGCAATGATTGTCATGCTATGTGAACTTTCTTAAATTCTATATATCTTATGCAGACAAATGTACACTGTTTTATGTTATTTAATACAATTTTTATTAAATGCTGCCCAACATGTTTCTAGCCTATATAAGGCTCATCTTCAGGGGTTCTTTCGTTGAAATTACAACAGCTATATTATTGGTATATAAAATTCTTAAAATATCGTTAGATGTACCAATAATATACCAATAATACAGCTGTTGTAATTTCAACGAAAAAGCCCCTGAAGATAAGCCTTATATAAGCTAGAAACATGTTGGGCAGCATTTAATAAAAATTGTGTTAAATAACATAAAACAGTGTACATTTGTCTGCATAAGATACATATAATTAAAAATGTACGGTACAAATAACGTAAAGTTTCTTAAATTCGTTAGATCAGAGATGCTCATGACTCTGACTGTGCAGATTACTGATGTTTGGAATGTGATGCCGAAAGGTCTGGTACATACATACCGACGCTTGAAAGGCACATACTGTCTCCTTTATCTGCCTTGGCGATAGAGGCAGTAAATTCCTTTTAAATGTCGGTACATATTTTCCAGACTAAATGGCGTCGCCTAACTAACGACGGTTATCGTCCCCTATTTTTATTTTCATTTTCTTCATCTTATTCCCGTCCACCTTTTCTTTCTCATGCAACTTTTCAACTTGTCCTTCTCCGTCTTTATCCCGCTTTCTTTTTCCTTCTTCTTCTTCCTTCTTTCCTCCTTCCTTTGTTCTTCTCCCTTTACAAAGTATTATATCGCAAAAGTGTAAAATTTATTTCCGAAAGGGTAAATTTAAGAGAAGTTTCTCAGCGTATTCCTTCTTATCTAACCACAAAGATCTTCATGTCTTGTACTCTTGGTATCAAACATGAGAAGGCGGGCGGAATTCCTTGGCTTCGCGGAGGCATTTTTGTTGATCCTCGACGCTCAATCCACCGAACAGAAAACTGGTCGTCATTAGTGAATGGTTAGTAAATGCATAAGGTTAAGCAGCTGTATTTCCTGAACGGAATTCCATATTCCGACGATTCTTGTCCTCTTTTCATGCTTGTATGTATACAGATTTATGATCAATAAAATTTAAGAGATACAGCCATTTAGCTTAATGCGTTTACTTTACGATAGTGATGTAAATTTAAATTAATAAGGTATAGGGTGTTATGAAAGACTGTCTACCGAGGCTACACTAACATTACACAAAAACACCATTCTATTTGCCACTAACCTACAGCAGACAGTGACGATGAGCTCTATTCAGATTGTTAAGCTCTTGTCGACCACATTCAATGCGCAGTTAACATATCCTAAGCAATGAGTAGAAAATTTATGAACAAATTTTTTTTTTTTTAATTCTAAAATGTTCTGACGATGATACATAATATTGAGAACCACTTGTCTTTTGGACTTTGTCCATCGTCTTGGATAAAGTATAAAATATAAACATATAAAAATATAAAAATTACAACGGAAGAAGAGCCATCTTCCGAAACGTTGTGATTTTTATATTTTATATTTTATCCAAGACGATGGACAAAGTCCAAAAGACAAGTGGTTCTCAATTTTTTTTTTTACATTTAATTTGTTACATTACGCACGGATTTGTTCCTTCGTTTGCAAAATATGAGTAGGCTTATATGTATGTATATGATTATATGTCACATGGAAAAGTCACAACGTGATAGGTCAGAAGCACGTGGTAGCCAATCAACTAATCCAAGGCGACCAATTAATATCGAGAATGTCTTATTGAGAAAAGCGCGAAAGTTTCGCCCAAAATGGAATGTAGCTTCAACCTGCTGCCAGACCACACTGCCTAAGGGATGGCGCTAGTCAATCTCCGGCAACACTACGCTTTGCAGAAGTTCAGGCAAATGTTTGCAGTTAAAATGCCTTTGGCGTAAAAAGGCACAAACACACCTGCTGCACAGATTCTGCCAGATTCTAACTCCTGAACATTAAGCTCTTTTACTGTCACATGGTGTGGGTTTTATTACTCCAATAAATAAAATTGTCTTTTGGTGCTCTTCCATTTTTCTGGGATGCTGCTTCATCTGTCCATAGGATCTTCTTTTTAAACTCGGGATATACTTCTTGAATATTCAGGAACCACTCAGAAGTCTATCCTTATATCTGGCCCATCATCATTCGAAGCTTGCAGTAAGTGAAGAATATATGGCTTGATTTCCCGAGAACGTAACATTCAGTGTATGATACTTCGTGTTACTTTCAGTTCTCTCGAAGCTGTTAATGGATTGTTAGGTCAATGACGAAAAGCTTGTGCTAAAATTTGTAAATTTTCTTCTGATCTAGCTGACATCGGTTACCAATTCGTGCAAGCCTGTAAAACTTTCAGCTTCTTTAAATCTTGCATTGTAGTTATGTATTGCTGACCTGGTCTGTAGATGGACACGTGGAAACTTCTCATTTAAATACTGCAAATACCTTTCGAGACCTTTTTATTTTTATTCCACCAGGTTTGCAAAAGAAAAGCTTTCTGTGTCGTGTTAAGTTTCTGTTCGTACTTAAGGGATTACAAAATGCAAATTGAGGACACACACCAATAACACAAGAGCTGATAGAAACAAAAACTAGTGTTACCACAGTGTTGCCTTGTTGAGAATACAAAATGTAATACAATTGGAAATAACCACAGTTCAGTACTCACAGTCTCGGTAAAGCGAATTTTGGCACAAGCGGTATTTAAAAGGCGATAGCAATGTCTGGGAATCCTATGACCCTGCATAATGAAAGATACGGATACAGATGTGAAACTGGTTGTTACATTGTCGCCGCCTAGCAACTGTTACTAAGGAAATATTAAAATTACTTTTAAAATGTAGTTTATTCTTTTAAACTACATTTTCTACAGGAAATGTTAGTAAATGGAAAGAAGAAACTCTGTGGAAGGCCATGCTCTTTAAGTTTAGAATTGTAAACTTGCTGCTTAAAGCTTTTAAAAATTCTGATATAGGTACATAGGAAAAGTATATTAGGCTTGGTTAACTTTGTTACCTCCGTGGCAGTTTTAGCATTATGAGAACCATCCCTCTTCCAAGGCCTAAAAGTCTTTAATCTTATAAGGGAATATAAGTTATTTGAAAGTGTTGCTCAGTCCTTCCAGGATAATACATAAAGCCTCGTGACCGAATCGTAGCAACGAAAGTGGAACAAACTTCCAAATTTCTCTTACCTTGTTGGTGTATTAAAAGAAACATGAGCACATATTACTCTTTTTTTCTTTTAAAATTTTCTTTCCTTTGACGTCTCTCATGAACCGTAATATCATTACATATCGAAGATACTCTATATGTCTACTAACATATAATAATGTAACTCCCCTGTTTACGCTTCACCGTCGACCCGACATACAGTTTGTAAGGATATTATGACGTTTAATCCGAACACTTTTCTGGATGTAAGCTAGACCATAATGGACTATGGGGCACTGCGGTTAGAACCGCCATACTAAATACAAATTTTAATTATACCAGTATACTTAATTCCCTTTTAAACTTTATGTTATATTTCAGTGTTTATTGTTTATTACTAAATTCTATTCATGCACTTTAATAACGTCCTATTGACAGAATTAGAGAATCCTATATATTATTGCTTATTTTGTTATCTACAAGCAAACAAACTACATCTCGAGTCAAGAATTGCACCCTTGATTTTTTAATAAAGAACGTGGTTTATTGATTATAACGCATTAAGTACTAGGACAGTTTCAATTCAGAGAGCGCTCGACAGTGGCATACGTTTTTTCAATACCGTGTATTTATGAGATTCTGCCCTACAATTCTGTTGTTTCCAGTAATGAAAATGAGCTGATTGCTTCCACTAACACGAGATCAAAAGCAGTCAAGTTGCCAACAAAAACAATAACTTTGGGAAATCGGAGTCGTAAGCGAGGGTGTACAAAATTCGGGTTGGTGTCACAAATAATGATCACAGACCTCGATATGAAGTACATATTAAAACTGATTTTAAAGAGATATTGTGGGAGGGTGCAGACTAAATTTATTTAACTCACAATAAGGTTCAGTGACGGGCTGTTTACCTCTGCCAATAAATACTCTGGTTACATAAGAAACGAAGACTCTCTTGGGTACCTGAGCGATTATTAGGTGTTTAAGAATGATAATAGCCTAATCCACTGTGTTAGTGAGTGGCTAGTTAGTATCGTACTTAGAGAACGACACCGTAACAGCATTCACAGTAATGACATGCATACTCCTGTCATGGAAACTTAAGGAAACTTTCTTCCCAGACATGTACAAAAATACAAGCAATTTAAGACTGAAATTCTTGTAAATTACACACAAGAACTCAGTTTCTTTCATGCAGAAATCAAAGGATTTCTAAACATTTTTGGTTTAATTAAGTTTCATAGTGTCGAGGCAAAATATTTAATCGTCATACTTAAGTTACCCATAGAAGAATTACATTTCCACTTCAATTCGTCTAGCTTAGTGCAAATAAATGTACCTTTAGGCCAAATAGTTTTGAAGGGAGGGGCGTGGTTGAGTTCCTAATAGAACAAAAACTCTTCTTTTTTAAAAGGCTTGCTCTTTAATGTGATGTATTCACAGCGTGAGGTGTTCCCTTCGAAGAAATGCAATACTAATGCAGGCTGTTATCTGTAACTCACTTTGCTGCTAATCATGGTAGGTGTGGTGTGCAATAAGAAGCTAACGATCTAGAATAATTAAGCGCATAAAACAATACACTTCATAAAGTGTAAAAGGAATATCGAAAAAAAAGAGGCTGCTTGCTAGACCTAGAGGAAGATGAGCTGTTAATATTAAGATGTATGTTAAACAAATATGATGGGAGGAGGTGGACTGGATTCATCTGATTCAGGATGTGAATAAGTGGCTTGCTGTTGTGGAGATGGTAATGAAGTTTGGGGATCTATAGAATGAGAGGAATTGTTTCTCTGCCTGAAGACTTGTTACCTTCTCAAGAACTATTCTGGTCCATGTAGTTAGTTAGTTATTAATTAGTTAGCCAGTTATTATAAAGAATATCAACTCTTCGTGCAGCAGTCACTTTGGGCTGATCGTCTCTTTGTATAGAGTCTTGTCTTTGTTTTCCTCAGTATCAACAGCGGCGGTGGAGTCAGTACAGTGCCTGCAGTTATTCTAGGATTGCCTAATATCTAATTCTGATATGTTCATCACTCATCGTAGTTAGAACTCCTGCTTCATATTCGGGAGTCTGGGTTCAAATATCGGCAGGTGAACGACTATACTGACAAATACCGCAGTAGTAATTAAATTAGCTTACGACCGCCTCTGTCAAACGGTTTTACAATTTATTCTTCTCCAATCATGCTACAATTTACGGTTTATTATTCACTAATGTTGTCACTGTTCTAAGTTAACTATTCACTACTCTCCTTACGGTTTTCAGTTCAGTATTCACTAGCATCCTGACATCCGGCTGTATATATTTTAATAAACTATTCGTAAACAAATACCGTAAACTTCTCAGCCATGGCCATCTTCCCACCTTATGTGACGTTGTATTCCTCAACCTCTTCATTCGAAACTGTTTGCGTAACTAACCTAAGAAGTTGTAAGTTTAGCGTAATATATTTATTGAATGTAGCAACTTAATCGGCCTCTCTAGAATTTGCTTAAATGGAGAAGAGATTTCACTCCGGAAGAATTTGTCTATTTTCTTAAAATTATTGGTTTTTTCGAGAAAGATTATTCCATTTACACTGTTGTTAGATAAACAGGATTCGATCCTGAGGTCTTGGGTCTTCGTAATTCCTTTTCTACAGATTTCTGTACGCCTTCCTTTGCTCTCCCATCCCAGTCACATATTCAGCCCATCTAAGCTCCCTACGCCTCACTATCTCGACATCGGTTATCCTGTAGAAGTCAGTAAGTTCCTCGTTGTTTGCTATCCTACATGACCCTCTAACTTTGTCCTTCTTCATTCCATTTGTTATTCTGAGTACTTTTCCGGACACATTGTTACTTTCTTCCCTTCGGAATAAAGACCAAGATTCACACCCATAAAAACTGGGAAAACTTAAATATAAATATTACCTTGGACAGTGCCAATCTTCTTCGGTTTATTTATATATGAGACTTCGGCAACTGTATCTGCTACCATCGTCAGGTTCAGTGGGGCCCCTCATAATGAGCTAGTATCAATTACAGGTTATCAAAATCTCTTTAACCAGAGTACGTGCTGTATACTCGTATACAGAATGTACGTGCAGTATACTGGTATACAGAATGTATGTGCAGTATACTGGTATACAGAATGTATGTGCAGTATACTGGTATACAGAATGCACGTGCAGTATACTGGTATACAGAATGTATGTGCAGTATACTGGTATACAGAATGTATGTGCAGTATACTGGTATACAGAATGTACGTGCAGTATACTGGTATACAGAATGTTCCGCGACGAAACGTGTGTCAAATTTCAGGATGCCATTATATGGCCAATTTTAATTTAAAAAATGCTATGTTACCGTACGTAGAATTATCAACGATTATATAGGTACGAGCGTCTTAACGTTTTGCAAAACTCTTAAGATACTATACGGTATAAGTTCTTATGAATCAGCCTCACGCTTACTACTATCTATGGTAAACACCACCCCTATACACCCCACTATTCCTTTATGGTATTTGTTAATACGACACTCCAAGTCCAGTTACCAGCGTGTCCACATGCTTGGTCTGCGAGATAACCAGGTCACATACCCCTTGGCTGCTTATTATGGGGTCAGCAGTTGAAGGGCATGGACTACAACGAAACATCGCAGCCAGAAGAACTGCTGCGTTGAATCATGCAGTTCACTGATTGTATCGTAGGAAATGATGAACTGATCTGAAAGGCAACATGTTTTTACTTCTTATCTTCCTTTTGTGGTATTATCTGACACAGATGTCTTCTCATGTTGCACAATAGGGTAAAACATAAATGTATGTATTGTAAAGGTTTCAGTTACGGCCATGTGCATACATTAAAATGCTCGTAGCACGTGATGTTCGATAATCGGACATGTGATGGCATAGAACTTTTACTCGAAATGACACATGTAAACTTAGTTTTTTATACCAGATGGCGTGTTAGCATGATTTAAGTCTTCTGCTTTTGATGCCGTGAACTTTGATAGATAAGGTTGAAGACGGAGACATAGGGTCAGACTAAGACGTTGATACCTCTGCACCAGACCATAACGTCACGTCCTGAAAGCCTCTGATTTTTAACACATTCTTGTCCGCCCTGAGAACTTCAAACATAGTATGAGGTGAAAAACAGTTTTCGAAATAATATCACCAAACAGATCTACAACCTGTTCATGTTCTAATTTTACCTTAAAACTTATTTCTATGTATATGCTAACATTGTTACCAGACAGGCCCTACTTAAGTTTGAAACTTCCTCAAATGGTTCGTTACGTGCAGCTGTTATGACCTTAATGCTGACTCTAAACAGAAATAAAAAAACTTGCTGCTATTTAATGTGACCAAGAGTCATTTTAAAAACTAACCCAGATCAAGACAGTCATAAAAAATGTCAGGATAATTTGTGTTTTTGGAAATGGAAAGAAGTTTTCACGAAGATGAAAAATCTTTCTTTGCAATCTTTATATATATATATATATATAATATATATATATATATATGTAGGGGTGAACTTGTAAATAAAGTAAAGTGAAAGTGAAAAGTGCATTTAGTTGGTCCGTGGACAGTGAATCTTTCTTTGCCTTTACACCTCAAACTTTGTCATAGGCTTTATTATATTTTCCACTCTGTAAATACACCTTTCATAAGAAAAACTTCCTATTCAGTGCTGAATCCACATTAGAAGCCTCAGGGACAAAAGACAAATACAAAATCTAGCAAGTTTTATCGTTAAGAAAGTTGTACTGTTCTGCAAAGAGTAAGTATTATATGAAATGTTGTAACCACTCTGTGAAGTTGGCCCGAAGCAGAGGTAGAATTTCCAACTCATACATCCGTAGATAATGCTTGTGAAAGAATCGCAATGTAAGACAGAATATAAATGCAGAGGGGAATGTGTTTTCACTTTCATCCCAAAGCATCTTACACAGTGCTGGAAGAACGAAGGTCGCGGTAGAATGGTTGGCACTCTTGCTTCATTTTCAGGAGGTCTCGGATCCGAGCCTAGAACCAGAGACCAAATATACTGATTGATAATTTTTGTGGTGTCAGCAGATCCTGTAAGTAAGTATTGGAATAGAATCTCGAATTAGACCAAGACTATTCAAATAAAATGCTTTTCAATTCATAAGGAATTAGTTGCATTATTATTCGGCACCCTTCAGTTTGAAACATAGAGAGGATTTCTGCATAATAATAATAAAATTAAAACACGAAAATGTTTTAATTTGACTTTAACGTATTTTAATTAGGAACTTGTACCCTAGAAGTTTCGAAAATAAAAACCCTCACTGTTTGTATCTACTCGACACACCACCGAGAATTGTTTGTTGATTGTAATACATTCTTTGTATCATTTATGAGATCTCGCATAGTTATTTACATTTTTACCTTGTTTTTAAGACTTGTGTATTGAAACATCTGAGGATGATCAGCTTCCGATCGAAATATGTAGTGTTTAAAAGAATAATAAAGGTTTGTGTCTGACGGAAATACGCTTGTTTACGTGATTGTATGTACACAATGGCATGACTAACGTAAAACTAACTGTTTGCTTGAACTTTTTATCGCTCTGTCACACATCCCTCTTTAATAGAACCAGTTCACATTTTTCGTCTTTCCTCAAAAGGCTTTCATGTTATGTTTCCATCTACTTCCCCATAAATAGTGCTGTAATATCACAGGGTTGCTAGTCTTACGCAAAAAGAGCCAAATTGACGTATAATTGTGTTCGGAGATTACGTACAGTAGAACATATATGAAAATAATGTAAATACACTTAATAGAGATGTATTACAAAAAGAAAAAAATTTAATCAAGTAAAGCAAGCAGATTCTTATTAAAAACCAGCTACTTGCATATAAAAAGCGTATAAAATAAACGTTCAATTTTCCGCCCTACATGTTTCGGCGGTCGACCGCCATCATCAGGGTGTACCACCTAAAAATATGTTTAGTTTAAAACCTAATGAAGATATTTTTATGTAAGTATATAAGTTACAATGACATAACATATTTATTGCTTATTGTAAAATAAATCGCCCCTTTTGTGTAAAAAGGGGCTAACTGCCACTTTGAGCTAATTTGAGTTATGTGTAGCGAATCATTCAACTAATGGTACTCTATGGTATGTAAAAAGATGACAACTCCCTCTTCAAGAATAACCAAGATAGGTGGGGGATATCCTACCTCTCAAAGCATTTGTCATACTTAAAACAGAGCCACCTTCTTGCTTTCCTGTAAAATATTGTGGGTTGTCCCCTTTTTTACAAAACAGGGGCGAAATGTACCAACTCATTACATGTTTGGCTTAAATTTGCTTGTACAAGGTTTTCAGAGCCCCTGAGCCTCTATTATATAAATCTATTATAATCTTCACTTGTGATGTATTTATGATGATAAGCACTTTATATCCTAGTAGGTATTCTACTCTTATTGATATTACAGAATGTGGCACAGTGTCATGCTTATATGTGGACTTCCACTTTTGGATTACGCTGCTATATTATACTGTTGACACACGAACATCTATATTTGTTTCAGTCGGTTGTGGATTGTGTCCCTGCGTGGTTAGTTATTTTACACTGCGCGGGATCTGTCATAAGACAGACTTCGCACGGGAGGAAAAATTGTGTTTTTATTTATATGCTGCCTATGTGAAAGTAGTTGGTTTTTTAATAATAACAAGCATGACATTTTGTATGGAATGAAGAATATAAAAAAACAAACAGATGTACAATGCCAGTAACAGAACCTTTTCGCACGGAATTTCTTCCAAACACATGTCTTCCGGGTTTATAGGAAATAATTTTCCATTGAAGATATTTATTTTTATGTTTACATTTGTAAGCATAAATAAAATCATTTGCATAGATACGCATGTGTGGATTTTCTTCTATTTTCGGGCCAAAAAATAATAAATTTTTTTGAATCCCTGACGCGTTTTCGAGATATTCGCGAATAGAGAAACAATTGTCATCACGGGTTTCGCCTGGATCTTTGATCACTGCAAAAGGCTCCCCGTTCCGCCACCTAAAAGTCAGAGTTCTCTAGGTCTTTCAATAAGCCGAGATATTGGCATAGGGCTCTATGAAACACAATGACGTAGTTTGCATGTTATAATTCGTTTCCTCTCTTATAGGTGGACAATGAAAGTGTCAATTTCACGAATCAATACTAGTTATTGCATGATTGTGTCTCGATACGCATTCAAAATTTCAGATATCATAAATGTGATTGTAGTGTACATCAAGCACTTACCACCAGGGCATACAACCGGAAAATTGAAATTATTGGGCATCAGATTTGTAGGATTGGGTAATTAAATACTGAAAGGCAAAACCAAGAGAAAACTTTAACCAACCCCATGAAGAAAATTCTTCCTGGGGCTTCGTCTGTCCATTCAAAATACCCTCCAGATTGGATTACGTTTTGTATTAGGTCAAAGTGTTTGTCTTTATGGCATGAAGGCACGTATATGGCGGTAGACAATATAGCTTCATTCATTCTTAACCTCGACGCTCGATGTAGATGAGCGGCCATCTTCACGCGCCAGTCTCTTTACCCCACGGAGACAGCCCCGCTACCCATTGACTAGAGGGCTAGGTAGGCCCAGAACCGGTCTGGACATTATGGAGACAAGAAGAATCCCTCGAACTTGCTGGAAAAAACCACGATTTTTTATCCCGTAGCCTAGTAAATATATTGCATAAGCTGTCTCAACTTTTGTGATTCATTAAAATTTCAACATATTTACTGAAATTCACCGTCGAATAAGTAACTGCTTAGTGTCTGGAATAACCCGACTTGAGATCAGTTACACTGACTTCAGCTATTCGTAGGTTTCTGTAGGCCCTCCTGTCAAATTACCTGATAGTATCTTAAATTAGGTCACAAGTACGTCACCCGCACTCTCTCCAGTTCATTGTCCACCGGGAACCCTATCTTTCGACGCACTAAAATCTGAGTTGTAAAGAACTGTAAAATGAATCAAGAATAGACATTCGGTAAACACATAAGTTCCTTGAAGACATATAAATGTTAGGTCACAGCAATTTAAAATGCAGTTATTACACATAGGAAATTTCATATTTTCATATAGGTTAAGATTAAGGTCACCATCTTGTTGGATCTGATGCCGTGTATTTTGACTGATCGTATTTACTAAAATCATAGTTATTTGGAGGAAACTTCTGATTGACCTTCTACCCTTAATGCCATCAAGTTGTATAGAAAAGTTGGTGGTACATGGCTACCAAATTAAACGGCGTTACATCCTAGTAGACAAAAAGCTTAATTTATTTTTCGGTGATGCCATATGATAAAACAACTTCCGGGTTTGAAAGAAATTTTTGTATTGGATTTCGTAATGCTGCTTTCTTTTCTGTGACGCGGTTCTAGAATCACCCTGTTGATTGCCTCTTTCTTGAACACACCCTGTAAGAGGTGTCAGGGCCCCCACAGGGACAAGAGTGTGGCCCACCTCAATATTGAGCTGTTTCTCCTTTGTTTCCTTTGTTTCTCACAGTAACAATTCCACACTCCCTATTCCACTGCTCACTGGATTCACACATTCTTTTGTTTCACAACACGGAAATTGAATTTGCATTTTAAGGGATATAAAAAACACAAGGCAGGAAGATATTTCTGTCTGTACGGCGAGATACGGCTTCATAATTTATCAGAGTTGAAACAACTGGATGCTTTAATTGATGTGAAGTAAGCTTCTGCAGTGACATATGCAGTGACATATTTCACGAAAAGTGCATTTGGTCCCTTACTTAACTTTTATTTATATATTTATTGTTGATTACTTTAATGACGCTCCCGGTGTCTCAGAATTTACAGCACCGAATTTTAGAATGGTTGGTAAATAATGCTGTTTACAACAGCTGTCGATGGATGAATTGAAGATATATTCTAAAATTTACCTGGAGGGACTGAATAAAACTATGAAAATTAATGGTTGCCCTACTGGGCTGAAATTTGCATAACTGAACTGCTGAATTTCAATCAGCAGTGGGAACCACGGAACCGCGGCCGAAGTTCAACTACAGAAAAAGGATAAAAATATATATTAGCCTAATTTAATGAGGAAATGTGATATAGAAGACAAGAATTTTACCCTAAAAATGGAGGCAACATTTTTCTCCGAAACATTTGTAAACACACCTAAGAGTACATGGAGCGCAACCCTAATACCGCAGTGGTAATTATCGGTCCTTGTATGTCTCGCTATCTCAATGTTTTTCTTCTCTTTATGTTTTATAACTAAAAACGTGTACACTGTCTGTCCCATAGGTTTGCTACATGCCCCGCCTATCGCACCTACGGTCATTTTTCCTTCCCCACTTCTCTCCTCCAGTTCAAGAATTGGGTGGAAGAAAACGTATTTCGATGTTCAGAAGTTCTTTCAAAAATTCTTGAAATTTACTTCTGGGTCTCCTCAACTCAAATCTATGCGTACACTCTCCAGTATCGTACCATTTTTATAAGAAGCTCCTTATAATGTAATTTTCACTTTTCTTGTCCTTTCTTTGTATTACGTCCGTTTCACTGAAACCAATATCAGAATTCTAACATAAAACTTTGAAGCATAAATATAGAAAGAGGCGTAAATATAGTAGAAGAGTTGGCGAATTAGTCGTAGCAGAAATGGACGATATTTTATTTTCGAGGTTGAGGAGGGGGGATGAAAAGTGTAGCTTCGTTAGAAGATTCCCAGGCTTCGACAGCGTGTCCTTCTGATAGGAGCAACCTGAAAGTGAAAAGTTGGAAGGTTGGAGAAGGGCAGTGGAATTTTGATTCAGTAGTTATTATTAATTGCAGAAATTTCAAAGATAATCTGGTGATATTTAGATACTGGTATTAATTTGATGAATTGCAATCGGGAGGGTTGCATGAGCAGTATGCAGTGCCAACTTGAAATCTGGGAAATACTTCAGCTTTAGGAGAGACAACGTGTTGTGATGAAGACACACGGAGTAAAGGGCTGAAGGCTATCAATCACAATGAAGTTTTATGTTATATCATTAACGTAAATGCAACATGTTTTGGCTTAAATACAAAAAGCCATCGTCAGGCGAAATTAGAGTACCAAATAAAAGTTATCATGTAAATTACATTAAACTTTGCTCATGTCAGTATATATAAATATATATATATATATATATATAGATGAAATCTCAAGTTACGGAAAATATAAATTTTATATCTCAGCTATACACCAACATGAAAATGGTTTAATGTAATTTACATGATAACTGTTATTTGATACTGTAATTTCGCCTGATGCTGGCTTATTTTACTTAAGCCGAAACGAGTTGCATTAAAGTTACTGAATAATATAACATGAAACCTATTTGTGATTGACGGCCTTCACCCCTCTTACTCTGGGAAATATCTTAGCATTCGTTTGAAGACAGAGAGAAACCAAGAAAGTCTGCGTCGCGTAGTCGGTCGCAGGGCGTTGAAGTGGAATACAGTAGAGATTTCCAAACAGCAGTTCGGCAAACAAAGTTGGAAATCCCCTAACATTTCCCTGACATGTGTGCTGTTTCTTTATTCAGAATTTAAATTACAGTTCAAAAAGATGCAGTGCCTTTATAATTTGAGAAGAATATAATTGTTATTATATGCCCATTGTGTCCCACGCTTCTATTTTCTTCGCAGCACAATATATGGGCTGTCTATTTTGTCGAGGGTAGCGATTAGCTTCATGATGCATATGAACTTGATCCTCCGGAATCTCCTCTGATGTGTAGGCGCCTAAAATCAGGAACGTTCTTCTCGCACAGCACTATAAATGCTCTGAACAGCCTCTTGCCATTGTTGTGCGAGGATTATATTTCAGGTATTACGGCATTTTAACAACAAATAGGTCACTTTGCCAAAAGAACAAGAGGCCTTCTGTGTTTATCACAAAGAAGATTAAACTGGCCTAATTGTCTTATTTGGTCCTTTTCATTAACTGGCTAAAAACATGTACATCTCAAGATAGCCTACTGACACGCCTTTCGACAATGCATATACTAGTTTTTTTTTTGACGTCTCCGTTGGCTTTAACGTCTGGGGTTAAGTGATAATTCATAATACTTTGTTCTGGAAGCTCCGGTGTTTGTTGAAGTGTGTTTTGGTTGCAAATCCACAGGATGTGGCTATATACGATACTTTGGCCAGACTTGTGATATAAAATTGTTAGAGCCAGGTCAATATCGATGGTGGAAGACTTACCAAGGATGGGATAGATTTGTCTGAGCCTATGGTTACATTTACTCATTGATCTACTGATTAGGAACTGTAGGTAAGTTGAGACTTGTGGAAGACACCAAAGTAATTCGTGTGATTTGTCCAGTTAACATTTTTATGAAAAAATTTAAGTGAGGGCAGATAACAACTTTAATGTTTCTGCCCTTTGAAAAACAATGCGGTCAATTAATTGTCGTTTCTCCACTTTCCTAACCGTGGTTCTAGCACTGTTTAAGTTTTAAAAACTGAGGATAGAAATAGAATGGGAGGGGTAGATGAAGGAAAGAGTTGGAGACTAGATGAATGGGAATGTTTACAAGTTGCATATATACACTTTCTACAAAAACCTGTTTCAGTCCAAGCTTTGTACATTCTGTAAGGTCACCTCACTTACCTAAATGGTCTTAAGCTTGACCGCCCCCAAGGTTTTCTTTGTTGGATTTTGCCTTGTCCACTTTTCAAACATATTCATTCCCATGATTTTTATGACTTTTGCTTGGTGCCAGGATAATTTTGTGATAAAACCGTATACATATGGAACTTTAACTCGATGTGTAAATCATGGACACATGTGTGCTTTGAAAAATTGAAAGTGGTGTGAAAAATTGGAAAATTAAAAATGGCGTTTTGCAGGCGCTGCAATTTCAAAGCTTGTGGTCTGCGGCAAATTTCCAGGCAGGGCAGGCCAAGCTGATTTTGTTCCACATGTTAGAGATCAATCATTTTCTTTGAGTAGGAATTAGACCCTAATAAGCTTTCTGAAGACCTTGGCTTCTATTTTTTCTGTATGGATTTTCCATATAATCCTACTGCCAAAGTTTAATCAAGATATTTCACATGTGTTACAAAGGTAACGTCCATCTTTTCAAGGTAAGTTAAGATTCTATCAGTCCAAATCTTCGAGAAAAATAAATGCCCTGGTTCTTGTCGTTGTTGATTTCAAGGGTCCAAGAGTGGCATTACGTCTCAATTGACGTGAGAGGGCGTTTTATATTTCTGAGCATATAAACTTCTTTACTTCTGTAGCGGCGTGTTTATCCAGGTAAAATTTCTATATGCAGGCTCTATAGTTTGGGCACATGGCTCTATCCCTTCGTGTAGGAAGGCATATCAAACAATTCCAGAAATTCGCCGCTAGGCCCTACAACGACTAGCAGTACAGATTACTGCCGCCACTATGTGCCAAAATATAGCTATATTCTGAGTTAGTTGAGCAAATTTCGCAGGCATAACAATCTGCGTTGTTTCTCAACATGTGTCTAATGTTGCGCATGTTAAGCGCGATTTGCGAATCTCTAATTACTGATTCGAAATAACAACACGTTTGCCTCATTTTTTAATCAAAATCGTGGAAAACTGCATCGAAAGGGCAAGAAATGGTCAAAACAGCTTCCTGTGAAAACATCATGAGAAAAACATAGGATTTTGAGGGGTTTCCTCGATTCTAACGTTGGGAAATTCGGTTGACATTTGAGAGGGTTTATGTGGTCTCTCCATGCGTCACACAGAAGAAACGCGGAGAGAGATCGCAAAATTATCAAAGAAAATCGAAGAAGCAAAATTTCGGGGAAGGCCGACAGGTTAGTTTTCTTGTATATAACAGGCTAGTAAAGTATAAGAAAAGACTTAAACATTCAGCTGATCTCAACGAAGTTCTGTCTCCGTTGTTCATGAAAGAAAAGAAGCAGCGGAATTCGCAGTTCTGTTAATGGAAAGTCCACCCGCTGCAAGTCCTATTAAATCGATGCTTTTCGAGTCGAAAACCAAGGACACGTTGGTGATCTTTTTAAATTGCGAGAACATTATTTATTAGGTATTCGTTCCTTAGTTCAAAATTAAACATCTTTACTACCGGGAGGTTTTGCAACATCTAAGTTACAAATTTCAGAAATGATAGCGAAAACTGGACTGTTCTTTATCAACAAGACAGTGCAGCAATTTTCGACTTCCAAAAACAGGACTGCGGCCTAGCCATCTTTTCTTGCCTCATTTGGTCCTTGTGTCTTCTTTTTGTTTCCGAGAATGATGTCGCAAGTATGAAATGTAATTTACAGAATGTCATTGAAGTTCAGAAAAAATCGCTAACCTCAATACACGCGATTCGAGAATGTTAGTTCCAGCATTGTTCTCAAGAGCGGCAGAAGAGCTGGACTGGTTGCATAAACTCGCAAGTTTCTGCTTTGAATGGGAAAACAACGACCAATCATACAGCTAAGCATATATAGTAAAAGACGCTACATCAGTTACTGGATAGTCCGGAAAGTATTATTAACCGGAAATTGTATGAGAGACCCACGACATTTTGCAGGGTAAAATTTACGTAAGCGAATGATAAAGAGAGCCATATAAAGTGCCTATACAGTATAAGTCAGTGTTGTGAATACAGTGATTAAAAGAATAAAGTCTCAGAGTTTTGTTATCCTTAGAGCGTATACACACCGTGCTAATTAAGTAGTCGTGAAAATGGACTAGAAAGTTCGGCAGAGCAAACAGGACATAATATCAAGTGACAATGGTTAAGCGTGTATATGCGATTGCTACTATACACATGCGGTGTGAGTTTCTAATATACCGTTTCTTTTTATCCTACGCCAATTAGAGGGATGTCTCCCATTTTCTTTCTGGCAGTTCAATATAATCTGTATACATTTCACCATTTATCCCGGTTGCTGGAGTTGCCCATGTTATCTGTCAAACTCTGACATTTTTGGATGTGACTAAGGTCCATTTCTTCTACGTCGTAGCACAGTGGGCACATGGGAGAATCTTTTACTTTAATCCTGTTCAGGTGTCGCTGTAGCTAGTCATGACCAGTGATGAGGCGAAAATTGGCAGCGAAGACACTTCTAGGTAGAGTAGATGGAATTTTGTTCTCCACTGTTTTCTCCCAAGCTTTGCCTTTCGTTTGTTGTTTATGCGCATGTAACACTAGAAGCGCACTCTTTCTTGTCATTTCTGCAGCTGCCTGTTTATAGGTGGTCGGCTGTCCAGGAGATGGCAAATTTAATGCTTCTTTGGCTAGAGTGTCAACCATGTCATTGCCGGGTATCACACAGAGGCTCAGGATCCCAACCCTTTGTGATTAACTGACTGATTAACTCCTTCGTTTTGTTTACAGCTGAATAGTCGCTAGGTTTGGGAGAACACACTGCCACCACTGCCGCTTCAGATCAAGAAAGGATAGATGTAATGCTGCCTCATATATAGCCCTTATTTCTGCCTCGAAATATGTGGCTTTTTTCCATATATATATATATATATATATATATATATATATATATATATACCGAAATTTAGATATCTGAAAACACTTTTGTGCCGGAGGTGTCTGATACTGCAACTTATACTGCACTTCATTATTGACTCTGTCTGTGAACTTTTGGGCAGGTGTCGTACTTCTATAGGCGTGGATATTTCGCCCTGCATCGAAACTTTGAATTTTCTGTTTGAAAGAAATAGCTAATAATCTTGAATATAGTGCACGAAAATTTTAATTTCGGTAACAAACGGCTATCCAGGGTGCCATGTGGTGTAAACGGTTTTGTTATTCGTACTTAATAATACCGTATCCATAGTTATTATTATTATTAATAGTATTAGTATTAGTAGTATTAGTAGTAGTACTAGTAGTAGTATTTAAAGTTATATCATCCGTACGCCTCATATATTGAAGTCCCGTGCTGCGACGGGCACCAAAACCAATCCGACCGCCATTCCTGGCTTTCCTCACACAGGTTATGAGGTGGCAATTTTCCAGACAATAAGCAACGGCATTGGTATTATCTGACACTTGAAATTGCAGGTCCATATAAACATAAACTGTGGTTGACATCAACTTCCATCCATTTTCAAAAGGAATTTCACAACAGGCCAAATAACGTAAAATGTGATGCCACATTTTGCTGTTTTTGTTTTCCACCTTTCAAGTGCCTCTCTCCGAGTCATGTTTTTAACGGTTTTAGTGACCCAGTTATCTGCCGTTTTACATGCTCAATCCCAAGTTACTTGCTACAATTCCTTTAGCCTCTGCTTCGGCTTCAGCCAACTTTCGCAGTCAGGTAGGCCATACTGCTTCATTTGTCGCCAACTTGTATGCCGATGCTATAATAGCTCCAAATTAGCGGGCCACTTTATCTGCTTCTTCCCTTCGGTAAATTTGGATTCTAGGTTGAAATTAGGTCATAGGCAAGGGTTTTTGACTTCAAGATCTCTGAATTCTTTCACAGACTCCTAATAAACCCTGATTCTACAAGGAGCAAGTGTCTGGCATATGATTGACAGGTAATCTGAGTCCAGAATATCAGAAACAATGACATCCGGAAATCGGACATTTTGGCTAACCACAGTACCTAACATCAAAATTACCCATTGCAAAGTAATAATTGGGACACTTTGGAGTTGAAATTTCGAATTTATTTACGTCAAACAGTTCTCACAGCTTATTACATGATGGGTTTGAAAAGATGCTATTCCAAAATTGGCAACTGGTATTCAGATTACTGCTGCTATTGCTTTACGTGTAAAGATTTAGGGCTTAGTGACTTCTGAATGGCGCCAAGGTCGACGTGAAGATTATAAAGAGCTGCGTGTAGGAGTACGCTCTTTGCAATTGGTATGCAGATCCCTACAAATTCTACCGAATGAGAAGCACGTCTACAGAGTTGTGTGGGATGCCTCCTTTAACTGCAAAAGCCATCCCGCCTTTTCTTTTCAGAAAGCGGTAGGTCCTTTAAAATAGTAATGGAGAACTTCGTCTGAGGTTCCACGTATGGTTCTCATAGCAGAGCCACATACAGGCCTACGTGTAGTTGGTGCAGCTGCTTACGAAAGTCATAGCGCTGCCTCTCAATACCATTTTCACGAAATATTGCGACATTAATAGGTCTATGAAATTTTGTGTTTTTTTTTTAATTCAAGTGAGAGTAAAATTAGTGATGGCCACTGTTGTTTTCTTCTATAGGCAGAGCTCAATTGGACTCTGTAACAATCTGCATCATGAGTGTTGCATCCTTGATGATGTCGTTTAGGGATGAAGTGTTTATATCGGGAGAAGGATGCACAGACCTCTCTTTTACGTATTTTTCCATTTCTGAATGGAGGACAAGATCTCAGGCCGTTCGAAAAATTTGGCTGCACATTTGTGCAGTACCAATTTCAGTTTACTGTGGTGTTTTGCTGCACTGCTCCGCCTCTAAGTGTTGTTCTGGACGGGCGATTTTAGAGGAAAAATTTTGGTTTTCTCCTTGTTGAAATTCGTCTGGGATTTTCTCCTCTGCTTCTTCGTTTTCTTGTGGTTGTAGCCTCGGGAAGCAGACGGATGTCGCCGACATTTTTCCTTCGGGCTGCTGTAGTTGTAGCAGTTTGACTTGTTAAGATCTTTAGATTTTGCGGGGCACTTCTTCAGCATGAGACCGCGCGTACAACACAAGAAGGGAGATGGCTACTTGCAGCTTGCCTAGATATGGCCAAATTGCTCTAATTTTTAACATTACGTCAGGCCATTCTGGGTGTTTGTATGCCTCCGTTTTCATGAGTGTATGGCAAAAGTTAACCGTCTTGAATATTTCCTGTGATTTAACGACTTTTGAAAGGTTACAAATAAAATGGGAGATTTGTTGATTGTATTTCTCCTTCCCTATTCTACTTTTGGTATAAAAATGTTGAGTAAGCCAAATTGCCTCCATTTCTCGCCCAAGTCTCCTGACTGCCTGCCAGATGGCTCTGGCGGGCACATCAGGATCGATAGAACACTAGCGCGGCCAGTTGACCAGTCACCAACTGCCACGAATGCGCACGACTTAGTAACCTCGAAAAGAGGAGGCAAGAGGAGGCCCGGGCCCATATAGGGCTGTTGAGCCATGGTTATTATTATTATTCTGCTTTTGGTGGTCATCTGCCAGGCGTTTATTACGTCAAGACCCTGCTCCACCATACTGTTGGCGATGTTGTTTACGGCAGTTTCAGGATGCAGATTGCTTAACCACAACCTTTATAGGCTTCTCGGATTTGAGGAAAATATGAAGTAACTCATGTATTCAGAGTCAAACTGAACAGTCTGCCATTTCTTTATATGTTACTTTGGTCCCAGTTCTAGTGTTACGCAATTTGAAAGATAATTTTTCCCATTTTTAAGATAATTCTGGAGAATGATCAGATTAACTGTGCAGTTAAGTACGATGGACGGCGACATACTTGATTTGATAATGATGCCTGCTGGTTTTACGACAAGTCGAATTTTACTGGTGACTGTCCGTTTTCTCTATACTTACATCTTCCCATAGCAGAGGTGCGACAAGCTTCCAGAAAGTTACTTGCACAGTTTGATTTTAGGTAACACATGGTCTACTGTGACCAGAGTTTCTGAGAGGGTCCCTAATTCGTAAAGAAGTTACTTTCGCAGAAAGTTCTACTCAATCTTCTTTGCTACTCATGCAGCTTTTCCAGCATAGGATGATTAGATTCCTGGTGCCTGTTTCTTGCTTGCCTTTTCCTGCATGAGGGCTTTCAGATCGTTCAGTTGAGAATGTACGTGCCTTACAAAGCGCTGTAGAACATCCTGCTTTTATTATTCTGTTAAATCTAATTCAGCCTATTTTGGCTTTATCTATGACGATTTACCAGCCAGTAATTTAGCCATTTTTACTGTGCAGCCAGCTAGGCTTACATTGTCCATTACCACCTTATGTAGTACCTGCTGGGGACCAATCTTGCTTCCGAGTGCTTTGCACTCTCACTTTGCTTGCAACTTTAAAAGGTTTTTTTCACTTTTTTGTTCTTTTCGTATTCTGATACATTTTCGTCATACCTTTGTTTCATACATATATATGTCGAGTATATGTACATGAATTTGCAGTATACACACTATGTAATATTAATAATGTTTTAGCTACAGCTACCGCTTCAGTAAATTTTTTTGTAAAGCAAACTAGTCTTAGGCCGCTCTATCCCATCAACGTTGACTTGGACCTAACTATTTAGCAATCACTGATGAGGTTAACACTTTCCTCGGGATAAGCAGGTAAAATAGGCTTCGAAAAACTCAAATTTTGTCAAAAAGTTTTAAATTATCATTATGTTCTCGAGGGTAAAGCCAGTTGTGATTTTACATGAGCAAATTCTTAGGGTACGAAGTATGTCTATATGATTCCTGGTCAAACAAATAATATCCTGCCTCTTTAAATATGTATAAATGGATATACATTGGAAAGAGTATACAGGTTTTTACACCTTGGTTCTGCAGCACCTATCTAAAGATACTAATAGTGGAATAGAATTAAAGGAAGATATATTGTTGGAAGTAAGTGCTATCATATATTGCTAAAACACTTAAGGTCCGGTATATTAAAGAGGAAAACAAAGACCACACTCTAAAAAACATTGATTAAACCAGTATTTATACATGCTTCAGAAACTTGGTACTTAAGAAAGTGAAGAGGAATAGTGAAGTGCATTTGAAAGGAAAGAGCTGAAAAAAAATTTAGGGCCCTTTATAAATAGTAAAGTGTGGCGAAAACGCTTTAATAGAGTATTATATGAACTGTATAAAGAAAGAACTACTACGGTAGTGGTGAAGACAACGAGGCTTAGGTAGGCAGGACATGTGATCAGAATGCCTGATAGCGAAATACCAAAAAGAATTATGAATTATAACCGAGAAGGAAAAAAGGAGACTAGGATGGATTGATGTGAATAACAACATGAGAAAGGTGGATGTTAGACATTGAAGGAAAGGAGGTGAGGGTAGAGATGAATGGCGGAGGATCCTAGAAGAGACCAAAACACATTAGCGATTAGGATGATGATGGTGATGATGGCGATAACGATGATGACGAAACTTTTACAGTATCTGTCCAAAGTCATGCCAATATTCCAGATCGAGATTCGAAGCGAACATTTTCCGAGCAAGCAGTAGGCCTACTAGATCTTGCGCCAAATGTTTCGTAATAAATTCTGATTGAAAATTAGTTTACAGAAAGAACATTGCGTTTATATTATGAAAACCAGTGCATTAATACTTTTAGGGAAATAATCCCTGCTTACTTGAGAATCGTACGAAACACGTAATACACAATGTGGCAAAATGCAGAGGGTTTTGCTGTCCAAGCAAGTGGTCCACAGATTTACTTTTAAAATTCTATATAACATGAAATTGTGAATATTATCTATGTTAAAATATTGGTCAGTTCAGAATTAGGCCTTATTTTACTCGTCTCCAGACAGCCGATATGTAGTAGCCCAGTGTGTAAAATCAAAGATAAACAGGTAGAGATTAATTATGCACTATTCTCAATAACCCTTTAAACTTTGAACTGTAAATTTTTTATAACCATCTCTTTCACCAAAAAACAAGAGATAAAAACGATTACAAATAGAGTTTTCCCAAAAAATGTTAGATGAAAATAAACTGATTACGTTGCAGGTAGAAGTATATTGAAATTTAAAAACAGTTTATTTTTATTATCCTTTGTACAAAGATTTAATGTCGTTGTATCTTACAGCAACTGTCAAAGAATGCGAAAACCTAAATCTACGTTCAATATTACAACATTTCTGCAATGTAAGGTCTCTCTTATATTAATGCAGATATTCAGAATTTAATACAGATGCATTGATAGCTCAGTCATTACAACCTAGAAGACTGGGGAGTCGGCAGTCAATACCATCCAGGGGAAGAAACCTTTATCTTCACGACTATCCAGCCCAGCTCTGGGATCCACCTAGCCTCATATCTAATTTGTACAAAGTTTCCTTTTCAGGGTTAAAGCAGCCCAGGCCTCAACCTGATCACTCACCTCTCTCTAATGACAAGGATGAAAATTCGTGTATCTCCCCCACATCCCTTTATGACGTGGTGCTTAACTGCGTGTAGTGGTGACGTAATCATCAAGGATATTTTAACAGCTTGCAATTTGCCTTTTGCAAAGGAATATTGTGCCAGTCAGATATATCGCTTTACTTGTAACGTTTAACGTTCTGCAAACTAAGGTAACGTACATAGTATGTTCAGCACGGAATTTTCCCTTGTCAAGTAAACATCACTTGTGCTGTACTGGATTATGATCCGTTTAGGATCGACAAAAATATTTAATTTTAGATGTTTCGATGCAACGGAAATACAAACACAAATATATTGTACACTTTTAACCTAATTCTAGCGATCGTTTGACACCAATATTGATAATTGAACTTCTCACTTTTATAAAGTGCCGTTTACCAAATATAATTGACAATGATGTTCTTTAGCATTATAATGCGGCTTTGTGTCAACTTTCATCCTGAGGACGGCTATTGTTATTAGCCGAAACATGTTGGAGTTAATAATGTGTACTTTAACCAACAAAAGATGCAGTTAGTTGGAAATAAATATTTTTTTTATTTTCTTATGAATACTTTTCTTGACTATAAAGAAGTAGGAGTATCTTTTAAACCTTAATCAACACACACACAAGAAAACCATCCCTGTATTCTAAAAAAGAAGGAACTTGCAAGCCTTTAATTACGAGAGAAAGAAAGTAAGAAAGACATCGGGTTTGTAAAACAAACAGAAGTTCTGAACTGTAACAAACAAGTTGCTTTAAAATTCCAACTGGATCCCTCAGCGAGAGATTTCTTTCCAACTTTTTTACCTTTCGGAATTAGTCACATCTGACTGCTCTTTTAAATTGTGTGGGACCCTCAAAAAGCCAAGATGACACTCGTGGGATTTTTAACACAGACCTGGTATATTGGCTGCAGTTTGAACTCTGATCTCTCTACAGGCCTGTAAAATGCAGTGCTTTTGTAGTGTTTCACAATAGTCCCTCTGTGTTTTGTGGAAAGAGTTCACATCATTTTATACGTAGACTGGTGTGCCATAATATAATATTTCATGATTTTCAGCTTATTGTCTCTGGGTTATAACACAGTGTACTCTTACCGGTAGATAAAAACGTTTCGGAGGAAGACGCTGCCTTCATTTTCAGGTTCCATGTAGAACCAGGATGATCCCTCACAACATTCGTATATACCTGCAAGACAAATTAGGATTCCTCCTTCCAGTCGTTCTCTTTTCCTTCCAGCACTTCTTTATTTTTATTTCTTCACTTGTCTTATTTCTGGATTTTATCTAAAATTATTACCGGTTTGGAGATTTTTTATTCCTATGAAAACCGAAATAATGTAAATACCTTTCAAAAATGAGTTCTTGTACCTCACAATAACGCGTTGTAATCAAATTATAAGGAAGAACATTTATTGCTCTTTAGAGAAATAATGATATTTTGTTACTGGAAACATGAAAAAACCCTGTGTGGATATATTTAGTTAATTTATTACACCAACCAAATGCACTCTAATATTCGCATATATGGTTTTAGATTTGGCAACCTGTGCTTGCTGAGGATGGTGCACTAGCACCGAAACATATCGTAGCCTTATGTATAACACTTATATGTGAATATTAGAGTGAATTTTGTTGGTGAAATAAATTGACTGTATTGATCAAGACAGTGCATGGAGTGAACAATTTTAAACTGTGTGGAAATGTTACACGTACAAATTTGCTTGTCTAGTAGAATTTGTTTTTAAAATTTAGTGTAGACAATACAGCAATATTTCCGTTGTATTTACAGTAGATGTTAAATTATATTTTAGTGTCATAATAACTTAAAAATAAAGTAGTCTAAAATATCCTAGTCCGAATAAGTTAATCTAACAAGTTTAACGTATAATCTCCGATGACTTTATTTGTGGGAGTCTCATAATAAAATTTAGTTACTTCACATGTCTTAAGCATAGTGAGTTCTGTGTCATGCAGTCTGCTCCAAAATTAAATTAGACATAACATCGAAGCATGAACAGCATAATATCGGGGAAAGGATATGATCCGTGAGCTGCAGACTGACTCTTCCTGTCCAAAGGCATAAATATTGCCGTTCATTTCTTGTCTGTCCAAATGGTAGTCGGGACCGCGTTGGGGGATTTCGGTGTGGGGATTTATGTCGAGATTGAAATACAGCCTGCTCTTGCTACAACTTCAGTAGAATATACACATGTACCAGGGAGATAACGCTGTTCGGAGAAGGAACAGGCTAGTGGTAAACTTCACAATGTCATGGCTTTCCTAAAGCTCTACACAAGAATGTCACAGTAGAAAATATAAATTTCCCACGGCAATTTCCTTTCTTATCCTTAAGCTTTTTAGCCTGAAATTCACTAAAATTCAGTTTCTACTACAAAGAAACATCCCGATTCGCCATTACAAATACAGATCAGTTAATAATGTTTAGTGGAATAGCCAGTCCTTGTTTTGAGAATCACGCGAAACACAAAATTCCCTGTGTGGATAAAATTCAGGGTTTCTTAAATGTTAATTGTGGTAAATATAATTATCGCTACGCCTTTAACTGGCTAACTTTACACAATTTACGAAAATCTTAAAGTCTCTCCCACTATGCAAAGTGTACGATTAAAATAATGTAATTAAAGAAACTAACGAACAGTCAGTTAAGAATTAAACTATGCTTTCAGGATCAGAAGTCAATGTTCCATTAAGCTAAGCTTTTTACATTTTAAATTTAATGCAAGATTGTGAATTCTTCACGTGTATTTCTAGTTCAATCATTAATATTCTAGGAGACATGACTTAATGTCACTTCTGGAATGTGACGCCACGTAGTCTGGTAGTTGTTTATCAGATACGTTTCCGACGAAAACGGAGGCAGCAGGTTTCTCCGAAACGTTGATAATAACCTACCCTAACACATGGCTTCACATGGCAAAATATCTTGATCTTTATTACACAAAACATGGATACAGTGAACATATGACAGAACAACTCCAATATAATAATCCTCTATTGCCACATTCCTTAACACTTTCTTTTCAAACACCTTCTTAAGTTTCAAAAATCTAATTCAAGAAAATTTCGATAAGAGATTTCTTTTGTTCCAGGCAATAGGAGCCTTCTTCTGAACTTTACTTTGGTGTCTTGAAAATGGTAACGGTATATTACCGGACTTGCTAATACCCAACTACAAGACTACAGCCATAACATACCCCCCAAAAAATAATATAATTTTCACGGCCCTAAAACTACCAATTACGAGTATTTTACATTTCTTTTTTTTATCGTAGGCAATTAAGTTGTTTCGTATGTGGTTTATTTAACGACGCTCTCAGTATCTCAAGCTACGTTGCGTCAAATTTTAGGGTAATGGGTGAATTATTAATTAGAAATAAATAAAGCGGACGTTGCGATGTCGAATGTTATTTGGCTGGGTAAACTACAGAAAACCATGCAAAATCTCAGAACAGCTAGTTTCCCCAATGAAACTCAAACACAAGTTAACAGCGTTACCACTATACAACCCTGCTCGATAGTTTATCCATTGCTTCTGTCTTTGTCAACAAAAACAAACAAACAAACAAAATCCTGTTTGACATCGAGAGCTGAAACTAATTTTACTGATGGTATCGCAGCAAACATTAATATTCCAAAAAGCGCAAAACACGACTGGACACGGTATACAATGAAAGAGTCAATAATGGTGACACGTTTCGACTCTTCAAATAGCGCATATAATGTGGGATCAATATTAATTCTACGTGGCATCATGTTCATTGGAAGGGAATTAATTATACAAAATGTTCAAGTAATACTATAAACTGTGAATAGAAATGCACAATGTGTCGCAAGGGAAGAGAATATACAGGATGCTGAGGAATGTATCTGGAGGTGAAAGAGGGGAAGTGACACGAGGATAGAGAAAACTGTATAACGAGGAGCTTCATGGGTTTAACTGATCAGTAATTATTATAATGATAAATATAAAAAATAGGGAGTAACATGTATGACTGTGGGAAAAGAAATATGAAGGGAAGAGACAAACTGTAACACATAGGCGGAGATGACGGGATAATATTAAAGTGGAGATGTAGTGTATAAGGGTGTTACATGGATTCAACGAGTAGGAGAGGGACCAGTTGCCTTATGCTGTGAAAAAGGGTTTTTACAAAAGGCGGAGAATTTTTGATGAACTGTGAGACTATCGGCTTCGGACGATATTGCATGGTGACTGAGAGCGAGAGAGCGCTGTTTTATGTAACGACGCTGTAAAATGCTAAGGTTATATATCGTAGTTGGTAGATGAATGAAATATGAGTATGGAGCATTGGTTACAGGAGAAATCCGAAGTATTCGGAAAACCTGTCCCAGTGTCATTTTACCCACTACCATTCCCACATTGATTGACCTGGGATCGAACATTTACATCCTCGATGAGAGGTCGGCAACTAACGACCTGAGTGTGATAAGGAAACAATTAGGTAGTTAAATAGACACGTCCCTTTGGTAACGTAGTAATCTTATTTCTAGAGACACCGAGATCGAATCCCTCCTAGTTGCTGGATATCTCGATTTTTATCAGCCTTTTCTTAGTCGTTCCTGCGAATGCGCTTTAGTATGTACCCGCCCCCACTAACTTTAAAATCCTTACACTGCATCACCTCTTGAGTAGAAGCAGCATATTTAGATGATCTCTGACTGTATCAACATTAAAACGATTTTGAAACAACAAATCTTCTATCGACACAATCAAGCATTTTCACCCAATAAGAAGTAAAATTATCTCCTTCCTAATGTTTGAAATCTGCCCTTTTCTACTTAAAAGTTAGGTGTAATAATTGAGATTTAGAATCGAGTACCAGACATGGTTCCGAAAAATATTTTTTAATACATGTCGCTGTAGTACAATAGAGAACTAAATGACAATGTAACAGTGAAAGCATCAATCTAATTAATTACAATTATTCAGTCCTTTCAAACTGACGTATATCGTAAAACATATGAACTATGAAAACACAATAAACTGTCCTATTTGGGCAAGAAATCATCAATCTAAATTAAAATTATTGTTATATTCATGTAAATAATAGCGGAAAAATGTTAAAAGGTAAAATATTTAAATACAATGCTGTTTGGAGTGTGCTTTTTTCATTGTAGGTCAAAATTAATTTCTGGTTTAGTAGGCTACAACTCTGCACTCTACAGGTAAATATGAAAGGCTGTAGGGTCGTTAGTATGTGAGAGTCACATGACGTTAGGACAGAAACTGCTGAAAGAAGAGTCCAGTACAACAATACGTTCAGTTAATTGAATTTTATCAGAGCGTATAATCTAACAGTTGAGACTAATAGGTGCGTTTTAAAAAACTTGTTCTAAGTACTTAACGTACCGTAACGTAATGCGACTGGGACGTGGAGTTCCGGGTCCAATTAAAATATTCGTTGATACGATTCGTTCTACGAACACTCCGAATACAAGTCAGATATCTATTGCGCTAAGATAAATAGTTTTGTAATAGTAATTATTATTATTAGAATTTCGTAGAGTAATAATAGGGGTAGGAAAATTAAAAGTGAACTAAAGGACAGGAGAAATTGTAGCATCCAAAAGCATTTATGCTCCCTAAACCTTTCTTTCTCCCTCTGTCTCTCTCACGCCAGTTTCGTTGTGTAGCTTATTTCAAGGTAAGATATTTTCCATTTAGTCTTAACACTTTTCCATAGGTCGCTCGAGAGCAGTTACAAATTCATATATAAGTGTTAAAAGTAACTCCATAACAGACAGCGTCTCACTAATCTTTGTCCCGAGGACTGGATAATGCGAGCTCGGTTACACAAGGCGAATCTGTCGTGTGCTGCGTAATTTTATCTGTGCTGCTTCTTGACAGGTCCGCTCATTCGTGCTATGATTTATATAGAAAAGTTTGTTAGCGCGTGTGAGAATATATTCTCTTCAACAACGAGTGCTTATTTGTAATAATTTCATGAAGTATATGTTGGTAAAAGGTAAAGTTCTCCCTAGAACAGGCCATGAAGGCCCAGAGGGGGAATAGAGGTATAGCTCTACTCTTTCCTTAACCTCGGCGCTAGATGGGGGTGGGTGGTCAACGCCACGCCCCTGCCGCTTTACCCCCGGGAATGACCCTTTACCCATTGTACAGGAGGCTGGGTAGGCCCCAGGGCCGGTCTGGACGGGTATATGTGGGTCATGGAAAAATATGTCGCCACATGTTTTGTGAGAAAAAACACCGCGTCAACAGTGCGATGTGAAAGAATAATATACAGAAGAGTGAGAAAGTGTTGAATTATAGTTTCGGCGTTGGAAAACGTTTTTAAAAATTGTATCTTTCTTGGATGTTGCATAGTTTTCCGTAAGTAATAAAGTAAACAAACGTAATAACGGACGTTGGTATTACGAAGATCCCTTTGCAATTCATGAAATTTCCTTTACCTCGCCTTAAAATGCAGTGAATGCGAGCAAAATCAGAGGAAACAAATTCCAAGCGTCCCGTCAAATTAATTCTGGAACCTTTATTCAGGGAATTAACATAAGACGAGAAACCGTAGGAAAATCCACACTCTTTGCAGGAAATCAAAGAAAATATGTGAAGAGAAGTTGCAGATATTTCAAGAGAAGAGCTGTGTTGTGTTTCGAGGAATACTTTCGTAAGTTTCAAAACCAGCGTAGAAGCTGGAGTTTGGCACTCCAAGACTCTTGTACACAATAAGATAAGTAGAACTGAGGGTGAGTTTCTGACCATGAATATCCGGTGGGTGGAATATTCGTATGCTATAAATCTCCTGCGAAAGCTGCCGTACTGCGGGAAAGATTACTGCAATGCTTTGTGGAACTGTTTTTGGAGAAATCTTAAAATTATCTCCCATAATAGAACCATCCATAGCAGACCCAAACAACACGTAGCTCGCGGGCAACATGTTGCCTGCGACAAAGTGTTATGTAGCCCGCGGAGACATTTGAAACAGGAAAACATCTTGTAACTCCTTCCCTGGCAAAGTCGAAATAGAACGTCGAAATAATTTTGAAAATTTATGAGCCCCTTGTTTATGGAGATATACGTTATATTACTAATGCATTTTGTAACAAGACAGGCACTGTGCGTATAACGTAACCCATTGTGGCGCCTTCTCCTAATATTTTGCAGTGGAAACAAAACAATGTATTCTGTGTGTGTTGTTGAGTAACACGTCACTGTCTACTATATAAACATATTGAGTGTTGCGCAACAATGCATTTATGGCAAATTTATGTCGCAGGCAAAAATAAAACGTATGTAGGTCTTCACGTAAAATGGCCGATACTGCATTGAAACAAAAGAAGGGGCTACAACCCAAAAACTTTTAAGCAACATGACGACCACGGCGGAAGCCTTCAATTACAAAAGAAGGTTCGTTTGCTCACGGCCTTTTTTACACGCACAGTTTGGCTAAACAAATCGTAATGACAGCTAAGTCGTTACGTAGCTTCTCAGTTTTTGTAAGCGTTGCCGTAAAATATTTCACGAGATTAGAATTAATCAATTATGACACAATAAGTATTAAATGTTGTGAGTGTGCTTCTGTGTTCTTGCCTTAGTTATCCCGCATGAAAATCGCATCTTTTCTACGCCGCATTATATTGCCATTTTGGCCTGTCTGGTTCTACCATATTTTTCCACATTACACCATAAACGGCACGATTTTCGGAAAAAAGTCTTTAACATAAAATATGTGTTTTGATTTTCTCTATAACTCTGAAACGTTTCGCATTCTAAGAATAATTCAGCGAGATATTGTCTTAAGTGTCGTAGGTCTTCATGTAAAATATACGTCATTTATGTCAGATTTCAATCACACTTGAATTATCTCGAGATTTTCGAAAAATTCTGAGATATCATATTTTATGAAAATCCGTCCAGTGTGAGCCGAATTGTTCCATGCGGGCAGACGAAGATAATAGTCTCTCTTGCAATTTTTGCGAATGCGCCTAAAATGTGCTAAAACAGCGACATCATGTTGTGAATTGCAATTTTGTAAATTTTTCCTCACATTATCTGTATATTTTATTGCAAATGATGTATAGAAAAATTCACAGGTAGTTTTCACATATAATTATGCGTATACGTGTTTATTCTTGGTTCTGTACATGGAATTTCATGTTACTCGTTTGCAGGCCAAATTTTGTCGAAGTTGTCCACACAACATACAGAGTTGAGCAGGCCTGATCTATAGACAAAAAACTGTTGAAAACACATATAATTTGCGGCTAACTTACATGAGAGCCGTACCAAGGAATTCAGTAGCTGTAACCTACATTGTTCTAAGATACTTTTACCCTAGAATGTGCTAGGTTGCCTTTAACATACAGTGCGCTCAGTTACGTATAACCTGCAGTAGGCTAGGATTCATTTACCTTACAGTGTTCTAGGATGACTACATCCCATATTGTGTTAGATTCCCTTTACCCTACGATAGGGTAGGATGTCTGTAGCATACAGCGTATTAGCATGCGTATTCCTTACAGTCCGTTAGTATCGACACAGTATAAGAAATTATGCCAAGGTATTGTAATCTTAAGACCAAGTCTCGCCCTTTTCTGCGATGTCAGGAACATAAAAGATGCTAATTTTTCTCAGGGCGTAGAGAAACCTGCATGAACAACTCAAAGACGTAACAAATAAAAGCACATGCCACAGTAATTTTATTGTCGGTTTCTCTCTGCCTCCAGAATAGACTGTCTTTAAACTGTATGTATGTGTGTGTGTGTCTGTGTGTGTGTGAATCACAACTCTACTGAACAGAGTGTCGACACAGTGTGTTGAACAGAATATCTTAGTGTAAAATACAGCCAATTTAAATAAATCTTCGTTTGAAAACACTATTGTATTCTCAGTCTAGTAAGTT
Organism: Reticulitermes speratus; assembly: GCA_021186555.1. Lineage (NCBI taxonomy): Eukaryota > Metazoa > Arthropoda > Insecta > Blattodea > Rhinotermitidae > Reticulitermes > Reticulitermes speratus. The sequence continues at coordinate 27,571,692 of JAJKFL010000003.1, read as the reverse complement.
TTACTGGTAACTTACAAGAACAGTGCCAGATATGTAGGAATTAGTATGGATCATATAAACACACGATTCAGTTCAAGTGAGAATTACTTCGGTTGTAGTTCAACAGTTCTTGTTATATGGATACGGACAGGCCACTGCATTGCGCCACTTCTGTGGGTGCCAGTAGTTAAACACAGGCTCACCAACTTTCGTCTACTAACTTTCCTTAGATCTACACGCATTTGCTTATTTTATGGTTAATGTAACGACGCTTTCAGGCTATATAACATCGAATGGTAGAATGCTTAGTGAGTAATGAACTGTAAAGTGTGCAGAAGAAAGTCGTGGCCTGATTCTTGATATTAGCCTGGAGGGACTGGGTAGAACCACGGAAAACCTCATCCAGGATAGCAGGACAGGGGGTCAAGGTTTTAAGCGTAAATGTTAATAATTGTCGGCGACGCTCAATCAGCGTTAGTGTAATGACTCACTAGCGTAACAGCGACAGGTTTTAATAAACTGACAGATTTTACCTGCAGAAACTGATGAAGACCAACATTGCCAGATAAAAGAACTAAGTTATTCCCACTGTGGATTCAAACAGGTTAGTCACATAAACTGCTGCTCTACTAATCAGCCTGGATTAAATTTTGAGATTTATAAAAGAGTAAGGATCATTCCTCATCATGGCGATCAGGATATTTCATGAAGAGCGTTAATTGACGCATAATAATCAATATTTTATGTTATTCATTACGTACCTTAATAATGACTAAATTATAATAATTAACCAACAAACGCACATGTGCATTTGTTGGTTAATTATTATAAACAAGAATCATATCTTTGTTTCGATAACTTCCTGAATATTCTCAACCAGATAACCGAGTCGATTCTTGGTTGCAATGCCTGTCTTCCTAAGAAATTTTCCGACATTTTCCTGATTCACTTCAGACTAATTTGTTTGCAGTATATTATATCAAGCAATTACCTCCTCCTTCCAGAATCTTTCTAATGTACGACTTTTAACAAAAAACTCAATCCTATATGTTCTTCAGTTACTCTTGGTGTCTTTTAAATAAGACAATGTTAAAATTGTCCCTGTATTTAATTAAGCACGACACCATAAAAACACATGGGGTACTGGAGAAATAGAACGTCGGCAAAAAACTTCGGTGGGTGGGAAGCTTCGCGCCACGGCCGCTTTGTCTCAAAGAAAGTATCGATGATACCTACGGAGTAGGAGGCTGAATGGTACCCAGAACCGGTCCCGACGCTTTGGAGAAGAGAAAAGTACTCTGCCTCTGCAGGGAATTCTGTCTGTTTTCCCGGTCTTCTAGCCCGTAGCTTCAGACAGCTGGGCTCACATAAAACAAAAGAAGATAAACACATGAATTCGATTCCTTGTTTACAGAACACAGCACTTGCATATTGCAGTAATTTCGCAGAGACATGATGCTAGAGCAAACAGGTTGATGTTTGAAATATAAATTAATAAGTGTAGAGTTCAGTAAGGAATTTCCGTGCACGCTGTACGTTTGAATGGACTGTGCTTAGTAACATACCTGTGATACATATCATCAATGTTTTCGCACTGTCCTTATGTTTGCAATTGCTGACGTGTGACGTTTGTGCCCAATCTCCATAAAAAATTTCACATAGTTTGATCCGATGCTTCAGTAATTACCGACATCACAAAGAAAGATAAAGTACATCTCGTGTGGTAGCCATGATGATATTGCACATTGTACAAAAAAATCTAGAGTCTCTCCGACCTTAAAAACTACCACGTCCGCCATGTTGGTCTTTTTGACTCTTGGAAACTGAATGTAAGAAATGTGACGTGATATCAGATACCGTGATTTTCATAACACGTTTTATATAAATCCCGCAACTGAATTGTCATTACAGGCTGATAGACAGGCTGGCACTATGATAATACGTGATTAAATTTGCTTTGATCATGGAGGAAGTCAGAATGAAAATTTCCCTCTCTTCTGTGACATCTGTCTACAATAAAATTACCTGATCGCATGATTAACGTATGTCTGCAGTAACACAGTCTTACACACGGTGCAGTTAGAACGTGACTGGAAGATCTGAGTGGACCAGCGATGTGTCAGCTGACAGGATTAACGTAGCTAGCCGAAATATATGACATGAAGAGGGCATAAGGACGTCAGAAAAATAGAAGGGATGACAATAAAATGGCAGGAGAAAAGTCACGAACCAGCAAAAATGTCGTATTACTTTTCAACTTACGGTTAGTAATCTTCCCGCTAGATGTCTGTCGTGACGCAATGCCAACTGGCTCCTGTCGCGAAATTACTGGAATGAATGACTCCTATTGGACGAGAAAAGAAGGATTACCAACAAAAGAAACCAAAATTCGACCTCTTTGCCTTGTATTTCTACTTCCGTTCTGAATCTACTGATCCGTTCCTGTAATTTATATATCAGTCTGTCATTCGTGCAAGATAATTGAAAGTGGGTTACTTACCTTGAGATGTAACTGCCATCTATGTCTTCCGCCATTGTTATAACTTACAATAGCTAGACTCCGTAAAACATACGGCTTCTTGGTTTTTATTACATCTTAGGATGGCCCAGCTCATTAAAGCTGTAAGTTATAGAGGACACTGTTAGAACAGCTGTACTAACCATTAAAACATAATGGTTGGTATATATTACCACAGCCTTTAACAATAAGAAACAATTTTTTCAACAAAGTGTATTTATCCTATGCGTTTCGTATGATTCTCTAAACAAACAGCCATGTTTACCTAAAAACATTAACGTCTTGATTTAAGGTATGTAGTGATGAATAGGAGCAGTAGATGAAAGCAGTAAATGGTACTGCAAGACATGCCGAGTCGGTATTGAATGTGTGTCTTTGCCGAAAATACTTAATTCTTTACCACTAGGTAGCAGCACGAATTACTGCATATTATTATTCTACCTACTGCAGTACAAATGTACGCTATTTTCAGAAAGTTTCAGTCAAACTGTGAATTCATAATGCCGCAATGTGACTATAATGTAATAAGAGTGTAACACAGAGAAGTAAGTATTGCTTGGACATGTTAAAAACGCAGGAAATTCCCGTTTAATTTCAACTTGCTCTAAGCTAGTTTATTTGCTCTCTCTGTTTCCGATGACCTGTTGTATCCATCCACTGCCTACGGATTGTTCAGGTTTCACCCGTATGCGAACAACCGTTCTTTAAGTCAGGTCGAAAAAAAATGCTTCACTTAACGGCGCTGTCAATTGCTAAATTTATGTAGTGTCGATAGTGGCTGAATGAATATGTGACGGAGGACGAGATAAGTACGCGGATAAACCCCTGTTTCGGTTATATTTTGCCCACCACAAATCCCACATGAAGTCCCCTGACATCGAAATCTGTCCTCCGCGGTGAGAAGCTGACAACAACTGCCTGAGTTATTGCACGAACGACGTCAGTTCTCAATATGATTTCTGTTCTCAGACACTTTCAGTTTACGAATTCATGAATTTGTTTACCCTGAAGATGGAAGCAGCAGCTTCGTCTGGAATTTCGACAGAGTTCCTCTGGACTACAAGGCATTACATTCCAGAAACGAAAATCTTCATAGTCACCGCTCTAAGAACCTCAAATAGCACCCATGAACGAATGTTTTGAGAAGAAAATGGGACTGCATTATCAGCCTGTCCATCCAAGTGGCATAACACAGCTGTTCTTGAAGCGCGTGTTCCCTGCTTGCATTTCGCCATTCTCTTCTTCCGGAAATATCTCGCTTGATATCACTAGCATTATTAATATGGATTTAATTGGTGTTTGAGATTAGTGGAAGAAATGTGCCCACAGTTAGAGTTGCGGATAGCTGTAGCGACTAGGCTACAAAATGGACAACCCAGGATCGTGATTCAATTCCCCAAAGGGACAAGACTTTTTTTTCTTCTTCAGAACGTCCTGTAGGTCTGAACCAGTCTCCTTTTCTATGGACAAAGCGGCCGGGGTGGGAAGCTGACTCCATCTAAAGCCGAATTTCAAGACGAGAGCAAGTAAACGTCAATTCCCCAATATGTGTTCATACCGTATACAACGATCACTTTATTCTACAACTAGCTATTTGCGGCTTTTCAATAACAGAACTATCGGTCTATGTCACCATGCAAATGAGCCAACAGAAGAAGGTTTAACCTTGATTTCAGGCTTCCGGCGCGATGTTGGTGAGATCTGCGTTCTTCTGGGATATTACGCGGCGTCGTGTGGTAATTGTTTACCGACGTTTCGGGACAACGTATCGGTCTCATCTTCACGGGTCAAGAGTCTGTATATCCCAGAAGAGCGCAGATCTCAGAAGAAGATTTCATTAAATACAAACCAGCGAGTGAAATGTAAAATTTCAGAAGTGGTCACTTTTCCTAAACTTCTGAAAATGAATGTGACAGTCAGTTTTATCTTAAAAGTGTTCAGGTGGCAACTGCGCTTAATTCTGAGCGGAATATCGCATCGCAACTGCAGAAACGTTTGCCCTGTCTCTGCAGGGTAATTCTAGGAGCCGAATATGCACGGTTACTTCCCTTTTGTCACAAGCTCATATTTCGCGTAATAATTACTGCAACACTCGTATTTGGGTACACTTAACTTAGCGGTCGATAAGGCTCTATGAAGTTACAGCTCTGTTTACAGCAGCTCTCACAAATATAGGCCTACGTTTGTAGTCACTGTTTACTTCCACTTGCAAACTCAGTAAGAGTGTAGCTTACACAGTAGTTATTCGCATCCTGTGACATTTGCTTAGCTCAAGTCACAAACACACAGCCATAAGCCACTCTCGGTCATTCTACGGCCTTTGTTTGATAAAACGCTTATCCTGTAGTGCTTCCTTTGTTTCCCTACAACTGTCTTCGAGTCTATACGTTGTTTTCGGTGTCCAGGGACAGAATAAAATGCACACAGGTCACGAAACTGCTTACGAGTGTGTATGCATATAGTCTTAAAAAGGCAGAAGGTAATATTAGCCCTGTACTTAATTAAGCACTGCGCTACGAAGACATGCAGAAGTAGACGTGTAGCTCCACGCATTCTCATCCTCGCGCTTTAGTAGGAGTTGAGTTGCTTCACGACCGGCCGCTTTACCACCGCATAACTAACTCCATGGAAGACAGTCCTTTTTCAGAAGCGAGTAATTCCTCAACTAGATAATAAATTTCCCGAATTGGGCCGTGTCGTGGCTCAGGCGGATAGTCGCCGGCCTCCCAACGCGGAGGCCCGGGTTCGATCCCGGGTCAGTCCATGTGGGATTTGTGGTGGACAAAGTGGCACTGGGACAGGTTTTTACCCGAGTACTTCGGTTTTCCCCTGTCAGTTTCATTCCACCGGTGCTCCATTACTTGGGAAAAGGGAAAAATTAATCCTCTTCGTCACAGGATTGCACAATAAGCCTCAAAGCTGCGGTGCGTCCGTAGCATCTGCTGCGGGGCCCTTCACAAAAAAAATTCCATTGCAGTGTTACTGTTGATGATGGCTATCGATAACAACAAGAATAATAATAATAATAATAATAATAATAAGGCATTATTTACGTCATGCCCTTTCATTTTAAAGTATATTTAAATAATTTTTGGCCCTCTTGTGAAGGCAATAAATGAAACTTCCGGACCCATAAAGGACGAGGGTAATTTCTTGACTAAAGGCATCCCCGATGTTACGTCGTAATTGGTTCCGAGACGCTTACTTGAAGAGAAATTACCAATATTTCAAGAAACGTTTTCCTTCTTGTATGGACTTAATCAAGCTGTATGAAATGAAATGGGAAACACGCATGGATAATGGCTGTGACAGAGATAAAATGCTGGAACTTGCATTGTTCCAGTCATGCTAGCTGTATCGCGATAAATCTAGTGTCAGTATTGCTTTTCTTATTAATCTCCTTCGACTTTACTATCAGCCTTCCACTTTCAAATAAGCTTTGAGGGAATCACATGTAACTCAAAATTGTTCTGAGATTTATATTTCAATATTCTGTCGAAGACGTATAGATGCAGCGTCTGTTCAATATTCACCGCAGTGAAAGAGTCAAGTGTCGTAAAGAGCGTAGTCGTCTGCACCACCTGTTTAAAACGTGTCGTGTCTAATTCCGTGACCAGTACCTGATTCGTTGCAAAAGCCTCGCGGTTAAACCTTCGTGCACTACCACCATTATTGCAACTGACAGCCATTTCTTTGACAATTATCATCATATGCTATATGACACCACATATTCTGGTGGTAGTTTACAACCCTTTGGGGGGGTCATATTGCCACCACTTTCAAGAGGTAATCTTAATTTTATTTCGATTTCCTTTCGAATTATATTTTCATATATTCTTTCTCTTGGGTCATTTATCTTGTGTGATTTTATGACTTCATTCTCTACACCCTTCTTTTTAATAATGCAACTGGCGTCATTGATTTTGTATTTTGAGCGGTTATCTTCCTTCTGGTTCCTTTGGTGATGGCAGATCGTTTTAATTACTCCTAACCAATAACCAGAGTCGCGTAGTGTTCAGCAAACATTTGAGAAGTTGTGACTTCTATTGTGATACCTTTCTGTGCTTTAAGTTGAGTGCCAAATACAGAGCAGTTTGATGCAGCGCAACGTTTTTCCGGAAGATTGCGCTTTCGAATCTTGTTGGGGTTACCTGCTATCCTGACCGAGGTTTTCCTGTTTTTCTTCAGTCCTTCCAGGCAAATACCGTCGTCTTTCCTAGAATACTGCATTAACAGGCCCTTCCAAATTATAATGTTAAAATCGTCCTACCATCTTACGTTACACATAATAATCTCAATTCTGGACAGCGTAAAGAAGTATAACACAAATCGAAAGATCCAACCTTTCATAACGATGTTGAATATTTTAAACAGTAGACATGCAGATATGATGATGGCATGAAGGGCATCAGGCCTGTCTTTGTTAGTCTTCTTATTTTTCTTTATATTGATCTTCTCTTTCTTTTTCATTACTTGTCCTTCATGATCTTTATTTTGTTTCTTCCTCACTTGTGTTTCTTCCTCCACTTTTCTTCTGTCTGTCATTATTGTTTTCGCCCTTAATTTTTGTTAATTATAATGCTCCTTTTCTCTTTCAGTTATTCTGTTTTCACTTCTTCTGCTGTGTGTGCCGAGATAGCTCAGTCAGTGTAGTGAGCAGGCTACGAACTGGAAATCCGAGGAAACCTGCTTCGATTCCCAACACTGGCAAGGGTTCTACCTCTTTTCCAAAGCGTCCAGACCGGTTCTGGAGCCCACACAGCCTCATACGCAATGGTTGCCGGGAGCGCTTTCCCGAGGTTATGGCGGCCAGGGCGTGAAGCTGACCACTCACCCCCATCTCCGTATACCCTTGTAGTGTGCACTGGGACAACATTACCCTTACCTCTTCCTCTTTTTCTCCATCGTCATTTTTCCTTTATTTTCTTTTCATTATATTCTTCCTTTCCCAACTTTTTCCTCTTTTTCGTCATTTTTATCCTACTTCCTATTCTTCGACAGGGCTCAGACTTGAGTGGATCTACTAGCCGGTATTCAGCAAGAAATAAATCCAGCTACACTTTATTCACCCCTGGATGTTGTGTCTGTGTAGTGGGACATGTCATACGCCTATGCGGGTTAGTAACAATATGCAGTACGGCGTCACGTTTCTGCGAAGGAACGTGACTTCTGGTAATAAGAGCACTTTGACGGTCAACGCTTTGCCCAGTTTTAGATTAATTCGGTTAGCTGCACACTAACGCCCCTGTAAAACGTTGACTTTCACGTAGTTGCCCTCGCCTTCACAAACGATTATCTGCCAACAGGTCACGGCGCTTTGAATAAAATGTCACTAATCTAACAATGGCAGTTGACATAATTATTTTTGGTATGGCTGTCAACAAAAATTAGGTCACACATATTAGGTCTTCCTTGATGTCGTAACCTTGCAAAAGTTTTGTGAAGAGTGTAAACCATGACGCTCCTCATTATGCAGTTCTCTCCATCTCCGGTGACTTCCTCCGTTTCGTGTGCAAATATTCTCCACCGTGCCTTGTTCTCACACACGCTATGACCCTGTTCTTTCTTTGTGTGAGATATCAAGTTATCATAGTTATAATGATGATCTGATTATGATGACCAATAATAATAATAATAATAATAATAATAATACAGGCGACTGCAGCACACAGGCACTTACTGTACCTGCGTGTCACATACTTTTAAGATCATCATCCGAGGTGATTCAATCCCAGAAGCACTTCTCCCTCCCGCAATATCTTACGGTTACTGCGACACGTCAGATTGTAACACCCTTCCTTCTGCAGCATAAAACACTTTTAGTGACAGTCGTAAAGAGATGTGTTAATGGTATTGCTGGGTTGCTGGACTGCGTCACTTGTCCAATTTTCGAATTTGTCGGAGACTAGATCTGTTTGTATCCTTAGGCGAAAAGTTAGGTCCTGTACAAAGATCTGTTTCCAAAGGCTGAAAACCTTGCGTCAGTAAACTACTTCTACATATGCACCGAGAGAGTTGCACTATTTTTCTCTTTGATAAAACATATTCTTTCGCCTTACTAGTTAACCCCGTGCATTTTATTACACGAGCATCCGGTGTTGTCTGTTTTTTTCTTTTCTTGATATTATTCGGTTTAATGCGATGTATGTTTCTGTGAAGCACACCTACCTTTACCAGAAGGACAAGCGGCACTTCATGGGAGCTCTCAGAGCCATAAAAGTGCTTATGTTTCTCTGTAATAAATTCGGTGTCTCAGTACCGCCCCCACCCCTCGCTTATCTCTCTCTCTCTTTAAGAGGAAACAAAATATGTACATTGTTACATGTAATAACTATCTCTGGTATTCATATATTTTTAATGAAGAGTATTGTTTAAAATATCAGTACGTGTGTGTGTGTGGGCGGCGGGGGGGGGGGGGTGTGCGTGTGTGTGTGTGTGTGTGTGTGTGCGTGTGGGTGGGTGAGTTTGTGGTTGGGTGGGTGTGGGTGTGCTTGTGTGTGTTTATTAATTCTGTATATACACGTCACTTTGCTCTATAAAGAACCGGAAAACGAAGGGCTAACCATGCGACTCCCCCACCTTTCAGTTCAGAAATGAAACCAGAATAATTGAAAGAGAGCGCAGCATGCTTGTTCTGGTATGGGAAATTCACATGTCAAAACACACGTTATCTCGCAATATGTGTGTGTTTACAAGCCCGCGGTAACTACAACACCCACACAAATGATCCTTCGTTAATATATGCAATATCACATCTGGATTACCCTACTGGTTCAGTGTTATTGACTTTTCGTGAAAGCAGGTAAATGATGAAAGACTGATCAAGCTCTTTTTAACACTCGTTAACTCGATCTGAAATTCTTGAATTTATCCACAAATATTTAGAAGTTTGTAGTTAATCTAAGAGCTTGTGCAAATTACGTTCATGCCGTGACAGTAGACCGTGTATGTCCAGTAAAGAGGAACGAGGTTTGCTGTTTGGGGAAATAACCTCTGTTTGTGTTCAGCAACACACGAAACGCGTAAATACAGCATGTGCGCGGAATACGCTGCGGTTCTGAATTTGAATAAGGTTGCACTTGTTAACACTGCCATCGAAATATTTGTAAGAGACACAACATTCACAACTGTGACATATGACACTGCCAGGCCGGCTTTGGATACAACAGATCTCCTGGTGTGGCGGATCTTTTGTCATTCCCTGACCGTTTCATCACGCTGTATTACAGTACCTACCTCGGTTACGCCGATCTTCCACATATCGGATTTTCGGTAAGGCCGGATTTCTCCGATGCTCCCTAATAGCAAATTTTCCTTTGCTCTGACGTTTTTGCTAAAATAGTGGACACTTCACAAGCGCCAGAGTGTGCAGCGTTGAAAAATCGTGTTCGCGCTTAGATGGCCAGCCATCACATAGATATGAAGAGTCGATATGTAATATGATACCATTCGTGATCCTGAGACGCCGAAGAGACTTCCCAGCATGACTACGCAATCAAATACATGTACGTACGGTGAAGGTCAACAGCGAATGTACATAAATATTTCGACCTCACGTAGCGACATTTAGTTTTGTTTATCACGGCACACATATATCATATGGCAGCTTTGTTTGCTCTTCTCTTTGGGCGTAGGATATGAGACCGATTTCCCCCTATATTATGCAGTCGATAGAGTAGCCTTGTGTGAAATGGTTGCTGTCTGTGACGTTCTGTTTTAATTAACAAAGATTTTTCTTCAATTCTGGTGCATTCTCCCGATACATAGCTGAGTTGTGAGTACGTAATTTTACGTATCCGTCATGCACGCTTTAAATTTTATATTTCAGAGAGCGGCATGACACATGCAGCTTAAGTTTTCTGCATTTTGTAGAGCAGCCTCTTACAGCAACCCTTAATTATGAAGCTCGAAGAAGCACACAAACACAACTGGGTTTTAAAGTAAAACAAAGCTGAGCTAAAATTAATGCGCAGTACGTACTTCTGGATGTGCAAAATGTGTGTAAACAGCTCATATGCAAAAAAAAAAATTAAATGTGAACGTAATTTGAGCGGTACTTTTTTCAGATGCATTTTATAACATACTTTAAACAGACCCGGACAAAACGACTTCGATTATGAAGGATTTTCCCTGAAGATGCTTTATAACCGAAGTTAACTCTACCTTGAACAGGCTACAACAGCCTTCTCTCCGAAACCCTGAAGGTCACCGAACCCTTCAATCCTCTCATATTACTCGCAGCTAAGTAACTGCCGCAATATTTATATTGTCGTTAAATAACTTGAGATTTATCCACTCTTTGTCCAAAAGCTTAATGTTTTCAGGAGTTATACATCTATGATACCGTAATGTCCATTGTCATCTCCAAGAGATCCTCAAGTCAAGCACCTAATTAACATCTTGTAATAGCGTACAGTCATGTCGGCAACTTACTCTGATCAGTTAACAGCCAGGTACGATATAAGTGTTTCTGTTTACATTATAAGGGCAATAAATCTGTTATAATTGCCGAGTTCTGCAGAATCGTTCTTACAGTTCGCAGCGTTGGAAACCTCTCTTGCGGTCAAGCCATATAAGTGGCTTATACAGAAAAGCAAACGGAGCGTTATTCTGAAGTCAAGGAAAACAGTAGTTACAATAAATTCGAATTTGGTATCAACTCAGTGAAATAAGGGATTTTTTTTTACTGTAAATAGATAAATGGACAAACATATTCAGTTCGTACAAATATGACAAGTAAATTAACAAATGCCTTCAAAGAATATTTGCTACTGTACATATAAATATGAAGTGTCCCAAAATATGTATACACAGTTTATATGCTAATAACACACAGAAATAGAAATACGGTTATTAGAGATATACTAGAACGATGCTCGGTGACCGTACTGTAATGGCCCACCTTCATGTGTCTCTGCTGCGGATGGTTGGCTGTGTTTTGATGTTTGTATTAATATATGCTTGTGGCGCTGCAGGGGTTTATTTGTTTTGATAGTGCTCGCACGTTAGCTGCCTGATGTGTAGGCAGGAACAAGAGACAGACGCCATGATGCTGTAGAAGGAGACTGTCGTTATTTTGCTGGTGTTAAAGTGTTTAGTGTAGAAATTACACAGTGTATGGCCCGGAATTGCTCTTTGTCTTCAAACCCGGTAAGACAGTCACTTCTTGTCATTTACCGAGCGAAATTGCTCAGATTCCGCGAACTGTGGAGTATTACTATTTTCCTTTTTCAAAAATTATGAGCAAAGGCATTTTGGCCCCGGGAATGCTCCTGTATTGGCGGACGGATAAATTGGTAACAAAACATCGTATTTTGTTTTAAGTTCTGCTTCATCTCACAAATTATATGTTTATAGACAGGTAGCGTCTCTAGGCTTAAATGCAGCAGCAGACATATGTGTAGGTGGGATCGAGCAGCCATAACCCTTCCAAAGGAAAAACTTTTTAAAATTATAAGCTACAGTATTGTATTTCTTTATGCCATTTGCCATGGTAAATTTCATGTATAACTTTAATTTAGACAAAACAAAATTAAAAAGACATATATTATTCTTAAAAAATCTTGGTGAAATGCTGCGGCCAGCGACCCATTGCACCGTACACTTCCCCCGATTGTTTCGAATTTTGTGTTCATTTGTAACGAGACCGACTGACAGCTTCAGGTGTAACTCAATGCAGCTGGCCTTCCAGCTCAGCACGTTCAGTACTACTGTACTCCCCTACGTTGTAGTCAAGAGTACAAAAGAAAACGGCTTCATGGTAATGACGTTTGAGCAAAGTAAGTGTATTCTTAAGTATTACGTTAAGACGGAGGTGTGGTTGAGCTACGGAGACGTCGAAGAACGACTGTAGAACACCACCATCATCGCGTGTAAAATTATAGGCTTATGTGTTAAGTTTGGCGCTGACGGAGGGGTGCGGAATAACAAGTGCCGATCTGGAAGAGTTTCCATTTCAGCTAACAATGAAAGTATTTCGACGGTGTTATAGGACTTATCACACACTCTAAATAAGTCTGTTGAGCAATATTCCCCTCAGATTGGTGTCTCTAAACCCCCGTTTATTGCAGCATAAGAAGTTGAAACCGTAACAAGATTCCTGCATGCAATGAATGAGGAAGAGCCATATCGTTGCGTTAAATTTTGTGAGTTGTTTTTGCACATTCATGATAATAGATAATCTTTCCTGATTTGTTTGTTCTGATGAAGCCACCTTTAGAATTCAAGGTAGTATAAATCGGCACAACTTTATGTAGGGGTACACCGAAAATCCACGCGTAACACAGAATGAACAGTTGATCTACCAGTGGTGTCAGTGTGGTGCGATCGGTGTTTCACAAGATTCATAGAGTTATTTTTCTTGTATGCAGCAATCACACGTGATAGCCACTTATCAATGCTGCAGAACAACATTGTACTTCCCACCAACATCTCATTTTTGGAGGAAGATTGTTACTTTGAAGAGGATGGTGCGCCACTTAATTACCAACATGAGAGGGAGCAACTTCGCCAATGATTTTTTCCTGACTATTGAATAGGTCATAGGGGAAAGGAGGAGTATCCACCCTCGTCTCCTGACTCTTAGACTTCAGTAGTAGCGTGCTCTAAAGAACACTGTGTAATCTGGAAAACCAAGAACATTGCGCGTCCTGAGTTGCGTAATTGAAATTGCTTGTTCCGCCATTCCATTACAAATAATAAAAGAAGCATGACATTCTGTCGTCAGGTCTTTATCAAAAATGGAAGGGAGAAAAGATTGTGGGCCGAAAGGTAGGAGGTATTCCCTTCCCAGAGATCAATATGTTCTACATTTCTCCTGAACGAAATTTTTATTTGCTTGTGTTGTTCCCAAATATTTGAAATGTGCCACACCTTCAAAGGATTAAGTTTTCAGTTTGTCCTGAGACATTACCGTATTTCTTAGTTTACTCAGCATTTACTGCTGGACCAGTCTTTTAGGAGCGACTAATATTGCTGCGTTTGTCTTTATAATATGAATGTTTTCGTCCAATAAATAATGTAATCAGCATAGAACAGCAGCTGATGTGTCCCATTCAAATTTAACCCCCCTTCCTATTGGCATATTCTAAATAAAGTTGAAAAGCAGTGCTAATACTGCTTCTTTTTTCGGACTATTCTTAATAGGAAATACACCAGACAAATATTTGCTTATCCGGAATTTACTACAGGTTTCACTTAAACAAATTTTTATTAACCTAAATATTCTATAGGGATATCAAAATCAATGAAACATATTATACGAAAGCTTCCTCGTAACTGAGTCCTTCTTGAAGACTATAAACAGCTGATTCATTGCCTCACCGTATTCCCAATTTGTCTTAAAATTTTGACTAATGCAAAATATATGATCAGTAGTTGATCTGTCACATCGTAATGGACATTGATTACCTCCAGTAATTTCGTCTGCATATGGTGTTAACCTGGACAGAAGAATGTTGGATAACATTTTTTATGTAATGGATAACAGTGATGTACCTCGATAATTGCTGCGGTCTCTTTCATCACCTTTATCACAAATGGGTGCAATGACTGACTACATCTCTGTTGAGAAATCTCTGTATACAATGATTGTTTATGAAATTAGTTTAATTGATTCTCTGTAAACAATAAGCATATTCAGCATAACTCGATATTGGCATTTAAAATACCGATGTGTTGTGAATATATATATATATATATATATATATATATATATATGTTGTGGACTATTCTGTCGGGCTCAGAAGAAAAGTTTTAAAAATGCAGTACTAATTTTATTATGCTGTATCTTCGTCCGCATATTAAAGTTCGAAAATACCAGACACTATTTCCATTCAGTTCGGTATTTGGTTGGAATTGTCGCTAAATATGTAAATACATTCCAATATTGTTTAAAATCTGAAAACATTAATGGAAAATTCACATGCTTTTATGTGTACTTCGGACGGTCGACAGTCATCGGAACGGGAAAATGACCATACATTTTGTGTTCAGCATACTCTTCAGTAAACGTTAAAACAATAGGAGTAGTTTTAAACAAAACAGCGAAGGCGACAGAATTTTTAATTTCGGCCTAATTTTCTGAGTTGTTTAGGTGAATGTAGACGTTCCTTTATTGTTATAGATGTTTGTTTTTTTTCTAGGGAGGTTTGTTGGGAAGATTCCATTGAAGGACGAAAATATATAAACTTTTGTCAGCTTGATTTTGGTTCCAAGTTTGCATTATTTCTTCTGTTTGCGGTATGTGTTTTCTTACTCCCTTTTCCTACTTTCTTTGTAGGTTGTTACTCGATACAGAAATTTCTCTTACTCCCGTGTTTTCCTTTTTTATTGTTAGGGTTACGTTTGGCTTCATGGCATTTATTTGTTTACTTGTCAGTTTTTTTCGTGTTCCAAAAAAGTTTGTGTTATTTTCTGTTTTTATGGCTATTGTAATGTGTGAATGAGATGAAAGATATTGTGCTACTGAAATAAACGTGCTTACATAACCTCAAAGGAGGGAAAGAATTTTTAAGACTCAAAAGTAGATTTAAAAACTAAACCTTAAATTTCTGAATATCTAAACAGACTTTTAACCCCCAATCTTTTAATTGTAAGATTAAAGTTGTCACCATAATTATAACATTAATTGTTAAACTCATAATTAGCTGGATGTGTAACATGTGTGGAATAAATGAGTAATGCTGACATATCAGTTGAGATAATTCGTATATATACTTATAAAACTAATATTGGAAACATGTATTGTTGTGTAAACTGGATTCAATTGGCTAAAATTTGTGATCAGTATTGGAATATTTTTTGGAAAAGGCTACAAGTCTGGAGAATTTCGGTCTTATTGATCGTCTTTACTGTGCAGTTCCAGCTCTACACTCCGCATTACAACATCGTATACAGATAAGAATATCACGTGGAATTGTACTAATCAATTTTTATCCCTTTGAATAATACTTAAAATTGACTTATTACGTCGCACAGAGTCCGTGTCCTATACAAAGAACAACCGGTTAATTTTGAAAAAATCAGCGGTCTTCTGGGGTATTACGCGGCGTTGTGTGGTAATTGTTTACCGACGTTTCGGGACAACGTATCGGTCCCATCCTCACGGGTCGCATAATACCCCAGAAGACCGCAGATTTCATCAACATCGCGGCGGAAGCCCGAAATCAAACCGGTTAAATGTTGTTTAGGGAAGCAATCTCTGTTTGTTGTAAGAAGCACAAAAAACACAAAAATACTAGTATATTGTGTGTAAAAGGTACGATATGAATTATTAAAGTCATAGGAGGTGGTGTGTATAGGTAACACTATAAGTTTAATGGCTGTTTTCCAAATTTGAGACGAATACGTCCTCAGTTAACCAAGAGATTGCCAGCATTTTATGGAAACCGAAGTTTCATTACCGTGTTTACGAGAGCACGCCACTTATCCTGAGCTAGATGAACCCACTCCTCCTTCTCGTATCCTATTTCTTGAAGATCAATTTCATTTCTCAAGTTCCAAACCTCATACATATTTTACGTTGTTTAGGTCTCTTCAAAGAATCCAAGCCCAAGACGTTGCCTAACATTTTGTAATATGCTGATTGTTTGGCGAGAATTTGTTAGCCCTTAGTCAAACTCCTAACTGGAGAACCAGTCCCTGTCTGCTGTCCGCGACTGCTTATTCGACATATTGTCGATATCCTCCGTATATAGAAGCCGCTGCCGCCATCAGCAACCTGAAGAAGTGCCACGTGGTGGCGAAGTTAAAAAAGTGATAACGATTCTAAAGACTTTGCATCAACGGTATGACGTGCATGCAGACCATTTCCGGTACAAAATCCTTTGGGAGACTAGAAGACCCTACACCAATTTGTCATCTGTCAGGATGGTAGGCTGTGGATTGGATTCCTCTGGCTTAGAATATAGAGAGACCGGTAAGGGTCTCTTGTGAAGGCAGAGACAAACCTTCGGGTTAAACAGAATGCTGGGATTATTTTGAGTAGCTGAGCGACTGTTAGCTTCTGAAGCGGGACTCTGCTGCATGAAGTTTGTTACTGTCAGACTCAGCAGGCTTAGTGGCTGGCATCAGAGTAAACGCCTGTCCTTTTCGCTGCTTTACTTCAAGCAACTGTCGCATTCTTTACTTCAGACACACAATCTTTCTGTTCTCTGATGTCCTTACACTTAATCTTCTTCTGTAAGGTCATTAGTCACGTGAGTACGATTTCAATTATTTCTCTTTCCTTTCTAAAATATTTTGCAATTTATCTTAAAACACACATCGATTTCATTACTGGTACATTCAGTATGCTAATATTTATTTGAACGAGAAAGTTTATTACTTTTTTACAGTAATTGCTCTCTGTGCTGTGCTATGTGAATCCAGTCTCATCCTTACACTTTATGATCTTTTTTAGGATGAATGTCTCATCGAAACCTTGGTTTCCCCTGTGGCTTCTTTCTTTAAGGTTTCCTGATTATTCGTATGTTTCATTTCCTGTGTGTTATACTTGCTCTGAACATTTTATTCCTCATGCTTTTAAGTCCCTACTAATAAGACTATAACCGTAAACTTTGATTCGACCACAGGGAGATTTAGGTAGAATATAAATAAGTGGAATTAACATTTTATTAATTAGTTTATGCACTTAATTTGTCATTGGTAGAATTTGCATCCTGTGAAGAGAGATAATAGCTATTTTTTGTCATAGCATAATTTATGTAACTAGCAAGAGTATTATTTTATATTTTTTGATTCGGCGAGATATGTTGTTGTTGGTAAACGGATAGTTATTTTAGCCTAGAGTGGGTAGAAAGTGTCTGTTTTGCTGGGAATTCCACCCAACGTCTTTTGTGAGGTTTCCGATCAGGACAGTTTTTGTTGAGAATTTCCGCAGAGACCTGTAACCAAATTAGGGGTCCAATTAGAGATCGGATTTCAAACATTCAAAAGTTCGACCTATGATATCTAGGAAGGTTTCTTAATTAGCCAATAGGAATATTAGTTCTTTTACCAGATTTTAATCTAGGGATTTGCACACGATGCTTAGGTTGGGGATGCTAACTCAGAGGCAGTTTAGGTTTTAAGCAGTTCAGATGTATTCCACATTGCTCCGAAAACTTCAAACTCAAGTCACGAGTGCAAAGAAATCGACATCAAGCAATTTCATACTGTCTGATGAAATTTATTAAGTGCCTTCGCTACTTATTTAAAGCTAATTAAAGTGTAATCAGTCATAATGAAAGAAGTTAAATTTATTAATACGATCCATTAACCAAGTGAATGAAGTTTTGTGACGAGCTGAATCAGGAATAAAGGTGGCAACAGAGTGAAGACTGGAAAGAGTGGAAAGAATATTGTTCAACAGGTTTTGGCAACGTGGATGAAAACAACTGTTCTGCATGTGTCATTGCAAGGCTATCTCGACCTCATGATTAAAAAACCTCCACCACATCACATTTTTTTTCAAATGGATAGCTTTTTTATAAATGTCCGTAAAATTGTAAAAACTTATATATTTCCCCGACATTAAACTTTGCCCTTTCACTTTTGGTACGAGACGCGAGAGTTTATGTTAAATTGCTGACACATTTTCCCACGTGAAATACCATACACTGAACATTCCCACAGTGGACGTGGCCTTGAGACGATATTCTGTACGCGCGTTATTCTGAAAGGATCATCTGCATCCTCTGATGCCAGCTGCGTTCCTCACGGTGATCAAGAACTACATGTGATCCAGCAAACGATTTAAATCGTTCCAGACAACAAGCAGAAATTCTAGGAAAAAGACTACGGCGGTGGAACTTGCTGGCTAAAGGAAAAAGGATGTCCCTATTCAGAAGCGGCATGAAACATTTTCCGGATATTAGAGAATAGAGGATTTTCTTTGTGTCTGCAATGATGTAAATGGGAGAACTGGGATTTCCACATCATCTCGAATAATTAAGACTTTCCACTGTTCGAAACTAAGCGTGAAATCTGTTTTGTTGCATAATTATAATTGGAACTTAAAACCGTCGGTACCTGTTGCCCATTCAGTGGCTAAGAAAGAATCATACGAAAGTATGTCACTCTTACTCAATACAGTTAATGACAAGAAGCGCTGTTGGCAGGCATGTGGGGATCTTAAGGTGACTGGAATTTTACTTGGACTGCAGACAGAATAAGTATCGTTGCTGTTTTTTGTGCTTGCTGGAGAGTCAAACAAAGGAAAAACATTACATTGTGAAAGACTCGAAAGCCAGAGAAGAACTGGTTCCCAGAAAACAGGATGTTAAGAACACTCCCTTCGTGAATCCCGAGATGATGCTTCTGCTTTCACTACACATAAAGTTGCGGCTTATGAAGAACTTCGTGAAAGTCATAAACAAAAATGGTGAACGTTTCCTCTACTTAAGTAGTAAGTTTCCAAATCTGAGTGATACCAAAATTAGACGAGGGATATTTGTCGGTCCTTAAATTAGAAAATTTATGCTTGACGAGTATTTTGAAAGGAAATTAAACTCCGCTAAATTTGTTTCATGGTAATTCTTCAAATCATTGGTCATGACTTTCTAGGAAACAATAAAAGAGGAAAATTAACCCGGAATCATACCAAGTGTGGTATAGAAATACGAGAAGTTAGGATGCCAGATGTTTTGAAAATCCACTTCTAGAGGTATAGCTCTACTCTTTCTTTAACCCTGGCACTAGATGGGAGTGGGTGGTCAACTCCACGCCCCGGCCGCTTTACCCCCGGGAAAGAGACCCGGTACCCATTGTATAGGAGGCTGGGTGAGCCCCAGGGCCGGTCTGGACGGCTGCGAAAAATCTCTCCCCCACCGGGATTTTTTTTTTACATTTATTGGCGATTTTATTAGCTAACAAGACGCCTGTTGTGGTTACAACGTACACCAACTAGCATACTTATAGACTGCAATGTTACTTACAATATGTCATATAGCTTCATCAATTAAACATATACTAGATCCTAATAAGACTAATTATTATGATTAGGTACACAATGCATTTATCTGTGCCTTGAAGCATTTAATACGCAACAGAACCAAAGCGTGTAAGAAATACTGTAAGTGTAGTAGTAATATAATTAAACTTTAACCCGTACGCGACACAGAAATTCATATTACAGGCATTCCCAAAAACTACCTGAGACATGCACAATTACAACACGTTTACCAGAATTCAATGGACCTCTTACCATGTAAATTAAGTTAGAAACCAACCGATGCACACTAAAACCACTCTTTAAGTAGCTTTATTATAAAATTGTTAAAATTGTACCCCTACACTCCACCGTAGCACACCGCACGACTCGTAGTACACTCCGCTCCACGAAAAAACATTTCATATGCTTTTAATACCACACGCCAGCAGTTCCACAATTCTACCAACTACAGTGTTTTTATAATTTTACAACTTTTAGCGAATCTATTGACAAGATTTTAACTTATGTTTTAAAGTGCAGATAGAATATTTTAAATCATGTGTTGAAGTGACTGTAGCTTTTAGCAAGAAAAACCCCCCTGACGATGATCCTAGGATCGAAACACGTGTAGGGGTACAATTTTAACAATTTTATAATAAAGCTACTTAAAGAGTGGTTTTAATGTGCATCGGTTGGTTTCTAACTTAATTTAATATGACGAAGATGCACGGTGTCAACAATGTGAAACTCTTACCATGTAGTTTTGGGGATTTGTCGTAAACAAAACATAGTAAGCTTCTATTAAATTAAAGCTTTATTTCCATTGACAGTATACATAAATGAGCCATAAAGATTGCAAGTTGTACCAATTTACCAACTTCTGTGTGAATAAAAGAACGAGACACCCGCACCGTCCGCTACCTGAGAAATCAAAGAAGAAGAAGCAGTAACTGTAGTGAAAAATTATGAAAAAAACTCTACCTCCTTGCTTGCTCTAGTTAGAGCAAGATATGTTTTGGCCGCTTGTGTTTGTAAAGTCTATACATGGTATTTAACTCAGTAAGGGTGTATTGACCTATGTTTCCTATTAGTGGATTGGGATGGAACTGGCACGTGGTAAAAAACCTGGTGGCGAGCTGGCGGAAGTAAGTATGAATGTAGTCGACACCTAAGGAGGTGTAGCTCCTATTACATGACAGAATAGACTTATACACTACGTGATGTTCTACACTACAGAAACAATACACACAAAAAAAATTAATAGCACCTATTGGCAATGTAAACTAACCAGGAGGCATAAATATAAAAATTCAATTTTAAATATTAAATGGCAATGAAGGTGACTCAATGTTACGCACTATTCCGCCATTACATCTACGCAGCTAAGCGTAGGAGTCAATAGTCTGTTCAGTGCCACCGTTCTCGGAAGGAATTGTTAAAAAGAGCAGTGCTCTACATGGTATTCGTGTAAAGGCAGCGTCTTTTGTCTTGACACAATTTGACTGACTGATGTCAGTGAGGGTTTGGGAAGCAGCTGATTGCACGCTGTTTCGTCGCGAAGTTGTGTTAATCCAGCACATCGAGATAGTTACCATACACCTTGATGCGCTGACCCCAATCGGGATCACCGAAGGAAGTCGATATAATCCTGTAACTCCAACGTCGGGTGGTCCTGCAACGTGAAATAAACCATATGACCCAGTACCCATAGTATTGCGTTTTGGCGTGGCGGCGGCCAGATATGCAGCGCCGGACATAGCAGCCACGTGAATGGTACGTGCTGCGGATCTAACCGGAGCATCAGCGCAAGACGGAAACGTGTCCAAATCCAGATTTCCCGCGCACCCAGGCAAGACATCACCCGGTGAAGGGTGGTGAGATTCGATCCCCGGACCGTCCAGCCCGTAACGAGTCGCTATAACCGACTACGCTATCCCGACCCTACACAGACATAAGCAAGAAGACAAATGTATCCGAAAATAATTCGAATTAAAATTGGCACACTTTATTATGGGATTCCTTTGCTGTTACGAGGCAAGGGACGTTTATAGACATCCTAAATAAATGCGAATTCTGATGTTTCCGTAGAGGTGTAGCTGAAGGTTCAGTTCGTCTGGGATGTGAGGATGTGTCAATAGGCAATAGGATCCGATTACCCATTATCACAGCCCCATATTCCAGAAGAAGTGGATCTTATCCTAAATAAAACTCATGCGTAATTTAATCCTGCATATTTACTTTGCTTGTTATATGCGGATTAAATTAAATAGTATAATTTTGTAAAAATATTTGGATCGACATATTTTAAATATACCGATCAACCCGCAAGATAAGTAAGTACAGTCTGATTTTATTACAGCAGCATATTGTAATGCAGAGTTGACCAATACTTATGCTGTCTCCAATTTACGACAATTATTAACTCTGGACTGCTGAAATACTGTAACCACCCTCCACATCCAAATCCTGAAAAAGAATTTTTAGGTTTTTCTTTTTTACTTTTCCATTATTTGTAAAGTAGGAGCCTAATCGTGAAGTTCTGCTACTTGTAGGTGTTCTAATAACGTACTTGTCTAATCAGACTAATAGCCGCAGCTGTTGCCCACGTAAACAATGTATGCCTTTTTGTTGCACAGTTTAACTGCCCTTACCTGAGACGATCAAATTTAAACCACGAATAATAGTATTTCTATGTTGTTATTCTTCTCACCTTGTATTTCCTAAGATTAGATCTTACGTTTAGGAATAAAAAATTGCAATTTCTTTTACCGGGATGTAGAATAATTTGTGGGCGCTTGTAGATGTCCCATATTTAGCTAGCGGTTTGCCCAGAACCGGAGCAATCTGCTTCCTCATGCATCGACCTGCGCTTAAAGAGGCTCAGATGTACGAGTATTACACATTATGTTTGCTACCTTTCAGCTACCCTCTGAAATTTACCTATAATTACGTATGAGACGACAGCTGCAGCTAATAATGAAAATGCATCTGAATCATTTTATAAATCTCCAGTCTCTTGCATTAGCATATAGCAAGGCATATTCATCAACTCTCAAGACAGACTCTGATCCATGGATTTAGTTAGGTAGTTAGTCAAAAATAGAACGTAAGATACATTTGCCCTTGTAATCATCAGTCAAGATGTGTGGAAGATGCAGGTAAATTTCCACGTATTCTTAACCTCGGTTCCCATAAGAAGGTGGATGTGTAATTTCAAGTTTCTATCGCTTTACATCTCTATACGAGTGTCGAGTTTTAAACGTTGTTTGAAGCATAAGTAAAAAACAAGAACATTTTACTGCGCCATATATCATTTTAATATGTGTCGTGTGTGTTCGGGGATCCGTCACTTCTGTCAAAACCAAAGGGGCTCCGCAGAAAAAGCAGTTTGAGAAAGACTGACTAATTAATAAGATTACCGTCGACACAAGTTTTTCATTGTATACCAGTATACTGTCAAAGATAAACTACATGTTTCGGCCAGAAAGGACCATCATCAAGCCTTATATAAAAATACAAAAGGGTGTAAGTTATGTATTTACTTATTTCATTTTTATATCTTATATAAATCCTGATTATAGCCATTTTGGGCCAAAAATGTAGCTTAATGTTAATAGAACACTTACTCATATGTTTTATTATACTTATTTATTATTCTTATTTTTATATATGTTTATATATCATTTTACTTACTGATTTTATTATTATATATTATTATTATACTTATTACATAATACTGTTTTACAGTAATTGTCTTTGACTGTAATCTCATTTGTTAGTCAACTGTAAAAACACAGCAAATTACTCTTCATTAAAACTGAGAAAGAATTTTCTAGGTCATTCGCAACTACGTGGTTCATTCCCCTAAGTTACTGAGTGTAGGAGTAGGCACTTCAGAACAAATAACAGTTTGCAGTAGACATGGTCCTGCAACGAAATGACAAATAGGAAAGATTTATCATTCGACATGGAGAAACAACGTGATAAGAAAAGTAAAAGTCTGGATTGGTCAATGGGAAATGTGATTTATGATACTTTATATTTCATGGTCTTTTTCTCTTTACTTTTGCAATCCTTCGTAATAGTTTTACGACAGAATCTAAGTAGAAGTCAACTAGTAAAATATCTGATGTCTTTTTAATGATATTGAGTTTGAACTTAGTCTGATGGAATATTTTGATGGCGACTTTGTCCTTTCCGATTATATGTATCGATACATCTCTGCTGTCAATACTGCCTCCGCAGTATCAAAAGAGTGTTTTGAGTTGAAGCGCGTCGATAGCTGGAAGAGTGCACAGAAGCGCTAAAACAAAATGACGGTTAGCCTATTAAGTGGTTTTATAATGACAAACAGAAGAACGGTGGTGGCTATGAAGATTAAAGTTCGCTGATGTGTGATGCCGTGTTTTTT
Organism: Reticulitermes speratus; assembly: GCA_021186555.1. Taxonomy (NCBI): domain Eukaryota; kingdom Metazoa; phylum Arthropoda; class Insecta; order Blattodea; family Rhinotermitidae; genus Reticulitermes; species Reticulitermes speratus. Next base: position 27,547,872 of record JAJKFL010000003.1, on the reverse strand, counting down.
GCTAGGTAGGAAGCAGTGTGACTAAGGAATCTGCTGCTTCAGTGTTCAGTGAAGAAGGTTACACAGCGTCCCATCTCAGCAGAGAGTAATCTCTAAAATAAAAGGTTTTGTAGCTACCTACAGACTGCACAGAAACCGACGAGGAGAATAACAGACATTACTTGCATATTCATAGCTTCAAAACAGATCTACTCACATCATATATGCTAAATGTATCATATATATTTGTCTCATGCGCATGCGTAAGCACGAGATGAATATATAGGATAAATAACTATATACAAGTAATATATATATATATATATATATACCTAACAGTCCAAATCTTGTCATCATTCTATTCCATGAAGCTGGTCATTATTATAGTACGAAAAGTGGCAGTGATGGCCAAAAACAGTGATGTATTTTTAAGAAGTCCAGGGCTGTCTATGCTTCGATCAGTATTCCAGCCTCTACATTATCCGATAAGGATTCCTGTCTGCATAGCAGCATAATTTATTTTATCACGCTCTCTTTCAAGTACTTTTCAGGATTATGGCTTGCATGTTCAATGCAATTGTGATTTCAAAGCATTCCTAAAGTGCTGTAACTTATAACATATTTAAGATAAATTGTTATTTTTGGAAATAACTACAGAGTCTCAGCGTCCTAGATTTGTATATAATAATACATTAGGAAGCGTATATATTATGTATCATGTAGTGTATTAAATTTCTCGCTGTGTAATTTTATACTTGCCCCTAATACTTATTCTGTCTTACGTCTAGTTAGGTTCCTTAGCAATTTGTTCTCGAAGTAAGTGTTATGGAGGATAAAAGAATTGAACTTATCTTTAAAACTCTTAATTTATTTTCTCCATTAAAGAAAATGTCAAAGCATGATTTCGTTCTTCTGCCTCCTGACGCCGTGTAGTTTAATGTGTGATTAAGAACATACCCAACGCTTCTACTGCCTTCTTGAAGACAGAAATTTTCTACTCTCTCACAACCCAGGGGACACTTATCTTAATTTTCAAGAACGTATAAAACTCAGATCTGCGTAAAGCGACTCTGACCCGCATAACAGAACTTCCTCTGCAGTAGACAAATCTTAAACAAGTTAGCTCAAGCGAGTATGATCCCGACTGTGTTCTAGAGAAGCCTGTTTCCTATTTGGGCCACACCGACTGTTCTAAGCAGGGGTTTTGGTAGTTTTCCTCAATCCCTTTATTCCGGATAGCAATTTAATTAAGAATACTCTCTTTTCAGATGTGGTGACGTGTAGTCTGGCAGATAGGTACCGCGCAACTTAATCCTCTGCCGTGATGATGGAGGCAGCATGTAACTTTAAAATCTCGGTATATGTCTATCAGAATACAAGGCGTCACGTTCCAGAAGACAGTCCACCGAGAGACCATCAAATTTCACGTACCTTAAATTAAGTCACGACTTCATCCTTCCGTTTTCTTCCCAATTATTATTAAGCAGTTACCAAGTTACTGACAGCTTTCTTAAATTAACTCCAAATAGAGGAATAAAATAAATTTTAGTGCTTTATTTCGTACAGCAAACGTAGATAAGCACTCGGGTCCGTACTTGTGTCTATGAACGAAATTTGAAGAAGACTGTAGATGTATAGACAAACGAACACATTAAAAGGAGCAGTAATACAAAGCGTGGTATCGCATTGCCGTAAGATAATATAGCAGCGCTTAATTCTGAAACAGACTAAGCCTTTGAAATCCGAAACAGACTGAAATGGGGAAAATGCAGGTTTACGGTTTGTAGGCCAGTTTTCGTGGAGGTCCAGAGCAATGCTCGCTCTCTGTTAATTCACTTTGAGCCGTAGGTCTTGCAAACCGTATAAGAAATCCTCCATTAGCGGAAGTAGATATTAATTTACCCCACTGAAGCATGAAGTTCATCTATATTACTTGTATATAGAACTTCAGTTCCTACATCACAAGAGAACACAGTCCGTCCCCATTACAAAGACCAGCCGATCAGTAGTGTTTAGATAAATAACTGCTGTTTGTTTTAAGAATCGTGTGATGTACATTCTGTGGCAAAATGCAGAGTTTCTTGATGTTAAAGCTGGCTCTGTGTTTAAGGCATTAGAATAATCACTGTACTGTGAAGGGTTAATACGCGACGCAGACAGTGCAGGAGAGTTTGTTTTGCAACTTTTCATCATAAAACCGCTTCGTCACAACATACCTCCACCCACTCAACTTTTTTCTTTGTCTGCCTCAACCCCAGCCACGTTATTGAAAATACGAACAAAGAGATCCCCGGAAGCCTTCTCTCAGAAATTGTGGCCGCCTATTGAAGAGACGGGGTACGTCACATAATAACCAGTCTAATATAGAACAAGCAACAAGCCTTTTGGCTGAGAAAGGCGAATATTGTCGGTAGAAGAGTTTTTGAAATTGTGGTTACGAACAGAAATATAGATAGAAATAAGTCAGACTTTTTCTGCGTCACTAGACCGACTGACCACAAGGGAGTTCAACTTCCTGTTACGCTGCCTGAAATATTGTCAAGATTAAGAGAGGAACAGCTTTAAAATTAATCCTTCCAATCCCAGTTGCCATAAAACACTCTGCAGTCTAACGCGTCTTCTGTACTACTCTCAGAAAGTGACTGTATATATATATATATATATATATATTTCCCCCCCCCCCCCCCCCAATGGCTCGACAGCCTCTTGGGGGCCTAGGCCGCCTCATTTTTCGAGGCTTCGCGATCACACATTTTAGACACACCACACTCGGTAGGACTCCTCTGGACGAGGGACCAGCTCGTCGCAGAGACCTCTACCTGACAACACACAACCCTCACAAGAGACAGACATCCATGCCCCCGGAGGGATTCGAACCCACAATCCTATTAAGCGAGCGGCCGCAGACCCACGCCTTAGACCGCGCGGCCACTGGGATCGGCGACTGTATATTATACTATATCTTAATCATAATGGGTTATTTTTTGAATGTTGCAGTGCGAAGTAAAACTTCCATTTCTTTTCCTTAAATATAACCAGCAGGTGATTTACTCAGTAATCATAATTTCCTGATCCATTACAGTAAGTTGCAAATAAGCATTTCCTTAAATAAACTTCTCCACAATGCTAATGCAAATATGTCTCTTCAAGACTACGTGCAAATCAAATGTTATAATAATTTAAATTATTAGGCCTATGCATTAATTCCAAGAAAGAAGTCCCGAATAATGATCATGTCTGGAGTTTTTAATCACCGTCAAATCAGTAGGTTAGTTAAAGAAGTTCTGAAAAATAATATTTCAGTTTTGCTCCGTCATCGGAAACTCAAAATACAATCCTTGAACAAACATTATTAATAAGGGTTATAAATTTGTGGATGAGAATTGCAATAAAAGTGCACCGTATAAAACGCAACCCAATACTGTATCCCATTTATTTTTACTTATTTTTTCAAAGATACCAAGAATGTGATATACAGTATGTAATTACAGCAGATGCGGAAAATGTCCCCCACCTTCTTGAAGACAACCACTCTTTTTCACAGTTTTTTTTTTGCAAGTTTTCGAAGAGTTTGTTGGTCAGTGCCGGCAACAGCCTCCTCAGTGTTACTTTTAAGGCCCTCCAGGCTCCTTGGCTTATTTCTGTAGACCCTTTCTGTAAGAAATCCCAACAGACAGTAGTCAGGTGCTGTACGGTCGGGGATGGTGGTGGCCAAAGTCCACGCCCAACAGTGCGATCACCTAAGAAATTCTGCATGAAAGCTGTTGCTGTTTTCGCAGTATGGGCGGTCGCCCCATCTTTCTGAAACCAGCCAGCAGTCCTGTTTTTTGTCTTTCAGAAAAGCGCTGAAGTGAGTCAAAATATCTGGATAATTTTCCATAGTTTTTTTTTTTTGTATTCAAAGAACAATGATCCACAGTTCGTTTTCGAGATACTACGGACCAAACACCAATTTTTGACAAATTCAGAAGCTTTTCATGTAGTGCATGTGGGTTTTCAGCACTCCATATACTGTTGTTTTGAATATCAATGTATCCATGCAAGTAGGACCATGCTTCTTCCGTAAAGAAAACAATGTTGTCCATTACAGAATTACAGCGCAATTGGTAGGCAACAGAACTGAAGCAAGGCTGTGAACTTGTGCTTAATGACTCAGTAAACTTTGGAAGTGTCTATTGAAATGGTAGAGCAAGTTCTTATGTGCTTGTTTCAATATTTATCATGTCTGATCTTTGGGTTGCGTCTTAGACGGTACACTCTATGTATGCAACTAAGGAAAAGGAAATTAACTAACTAACTCCATGGAGCAGAGTCCTTCTTGAGAAGCTAGCAGGTCGTCAGCTAGTCAAGAAATTCCCCGCGTTTTATGGAGCCCGAAGGTTCATTACCGCACTCACAAGAGCCCGCCACCTGTCCCTATCAAAGAATCAGTCAAGGTCCGAGGCTTTTTATAGTTATTCGTAACATAGTAATTTTTTACGGTGAGGAGTTGTTAGCACTTCGCCCAACCCCCAAGCTAGAGGGCCACTCCTTGTCGGCTGTCCGCGACTGCTTATTCAATGTATTCGCAGCTACCCTCCATATCTGCAGGCCGTTCCTCCATCCGCAACCCGAGGACGCGCCATGCCGTGGTGACAGGGACCCATTTATCATGGAAAGGAAAAGTAAAGGCGTTTTTAAATATAAAATATAACATCTAATTTGTAAACGACTAATTTTTTCCTCGTTAGTGCATACGTTTCAAGTTTGAGTATTCTCTGGGTCAATAACGCAGCCAATGTCACTAATCAATATTTTCCGTCGTCTTCATAATTTTTTGCCGGTCAATTCGGTTCAATAATTTAACGCGTTGGGGAAAGGTGTATAGCGTAACAATTATGTGACGTTCACTCCATTTAATTGCTTCGTAACTCCTAAGGCTTAGAGAACACGTAATGTCATAAAATACGTGCGCAATTTTACTCTATAATATTGAATGTAATCTTTTTTTCGCTTTGACAAAAATTTAGCTACTTATGCCTGAGATACGCTCAGAGACGCCTGAAACTCTTCATGCAAATGTTTAGTTTTTCTCCAGTTTTTACACAAATTAGTTTTCTATGAATATCAGTACATTCCCAAGCTTCAGGTTCATAAAAATCCTTTCAGCATTTCTCAAGCTTCGTGTGGGCATGCAGGTAGATTATACATACACATATGAAAAATTTAACAAGCGCTGTTCTTTGCAATTTTTCATTTTAACCTGCCAAAATGCCTGTAATGCTGCTGCTGTAGGATTTGGAACACAATGTATAGGCAAATTGCTAGGCAGATGTGTATGAGACGTTGCAGCACATCACGGCGCCATGATATACAACATGTTTCTTCGCTTGTATTTCTCAGGGTTTCGGTATAGTGAGCCGCTTCCGATTCAGACCACTGACCCTTATATTCTTAGTACGCGCGCCCATTTCTTTCTCCCCATTTGTATAATAAGAAGAGGCCTTGTAAGACAGTGTGCAGTTACACAGATTAAAGTTGTCAAAGTCGGTGAAATAAAATATACGAATAACCAGAATGTCTCAATACAGATTTCCACGACAAGCTCTCTTTTATAAAGCAGCTTATAAGTGGCATTTGAGAAGGAGAATACTGATTCCGTGCAGTCTGGTAGAAATTTATCTACGTTTCGGAGAAAAGTTATGGAGCAGGATGTTCTTCCTAAACATGCGTAAATCTCTTCCACGCTACTCGTAGTCACATCACGAAAAAAGTTAGAGTCGCCGTCGTGAGCGCCACAACTCTCACAAAACCAGACTTGGGACACTCACGAACAAAGCTGAAGAAACAATTTTAGCCTCGAAAACATCATAATGGTCAAACATTGTTACAAAGATTTAAACTTTGCCACATCAAAAGATCTAGTTTTTAAGAGCACGAAATTCCCTCACCGAAACTTTTATAAACACACTTGGACCTCTCCTGATGAGAAGACTCATAACAAGATCGATCACGTATTGATAGATAGGAGATGGTATTCAAGTATACTCGACGTGCGATCTGTCAGGGGAGCTGACTGTGATGCTGATCACTATCTGGTGGTTGCAAAAGTTAGGGAAAGACTGGCGGTAAGTAAACAAGCAGCACAGAAATTTCATGAGAAGAGATGCTAAGTGAATTAGAGGTTAGAAAAAACTATCAGATAAGGGTCTCAAACAGGTTTGCAACTCTGGAGAACTTAAATGTTAGTGAGGACTTAAATAGGGCTTGGGAAAACATTAAAGAGAATATAAAAATCTCAGCTAAAGAGAGTCTAGGGCTGTATGAAAGGAAGCAGCATAAATCATGGTTTGAAGAAGAATGTTCAAAATTTGTAGATGAAAGGAAACAGGCTAAAATGCAGTGGTTACATAATTCAAACAAATAATGTAGATAATTTGAACAATGAAAGACGGGAAGCTGGTAGATATTTCAGGAACAAAAAGAAGGAATATCCCAAACCTAAAATGAATGAATATGAGGCAAACAGTAAAAACAAGAATATCAGAGACTTGTATAGGGACATCACGGAATTTAAGAATGGTAACCAGCCTAGAACTAATGTAGTAGAGGATGAGAAGGGTGATCTGGTTGCAGACTCCCACTGCATTTTGGTTAGGTAGAGGAATCATTTCTTTCAGCTATTGAATTTACATGGGGTTAATGATGTTAGGCCGACTGAAATACACACAACAGAGCCACTAGTGCATGCGTCCAGTACCTTTGAGATTGAGATGGCTATTGAAAAGCTAAAAGGACAAAAATCACCAGGTACTGATCAAATTCCGGCAGAATTGATTAAAGCAAGAGGTAGTACAATTTTTTCTGATATCCATAAACTTATTAATTCTATTTGGAATAAAGAGAAATTGCCTGAACAGTGGAAGGAGTCAAACATTGTACCTATTTATAAGAAGGGTGATAAAACAGATTTGCAGTAATTATCGAGGCATATCACTTTTGTCAACCACATACAAAATTCTATCCAACATCCTTCTGTCAAGGTTAACTCCATATGCAGACGAAATTATTTGGGAGTATCAGTGTGGATTTAGACGCAACAGGTCAACTACTGATCATATATTCTTCATTCGTCAAATACTTGAGAGAAAAAATAGGAATACAGTGAGGCAGTGCATCAGCTATTTATAGACTTCAAGAAAGTCTGTGATTGAGTTAGGAGGAAGGTCTTGTATAATATTCTCATTGAGTTTTGTATCCCCATGAAACTAATAAGGCTAATAAAAATGTGTCTAGATGAAACCTATAGCAGAATTCGGGTAGGCACACATTTGTCTGACACATTTCCTATTAAGAATGGTTTGAAAAAGGTGATGATTTATCTCCATTGCTTTTCAACTTTGCTTTGGAATATGCCATTAGGAGGGTTCAGGGCCTGAACCCTCCTGGTTTGCCTGAACTTCAGGCAAACCAGGAGGGCTTGAAATTAAATGTACACATCAACTTCAAGTTTATGCTGATGATGTTAATATAGCGGGCGGAAGCATACATGCTATAAAGAAAAACACAGAAGCTTTAGTAGTCGCTTGTAAGGAGATTGGTCTAAAAGTAAATGTTGAGAAAACTAAGTACATGGTCATGTCTCATAATCAGAATGCAAGACAAAATCACGACGCAAAGATAGATAATAAATCCTTTGAAAATGTGGAACAGTTCAAGTATTTGGGAACAACCCTAACGAATCAATTTCCATTCAGAAAAAATTAAGAGCAGATCGAAGTGGGGGAATTCGGTGTAGGATCTTCTGTCTTCCAATTGGCTATCCAGAAATATAAAGATTAAGATATACAGAACTATAATTCTGCCTGTTGTTTTGTATGGGTGTGAAACTTGGTCTCTCACACTGAGGGAGGAACATATACTGAGGGTGTTCGAGAATATGGTGCTGAGGAGGATTTTGGGCTTACGAGGGACGAGGTAACAGGGGAGTGGAGAAGACTACATAACGAGAAACTTAATGATCTGTACTCATCACCAAATATTATTCGGATAATTAAATCAAGAAGAATGGGGTGGACGCGGCATGTAGCACGTATGGGGGAGGGGAGAGTGCATACAGGATTTTGGTGGGGAGACCTAAGGGAAGGAGACTACTTTGAAGACCTAGGCATAGATGGGAGGATAATATTAAAATGGATCTTCCAAGAAGTGGGATGGGGGGAATGGACTGGATTGATATGGCTCAGGATAGGGGCAGGTGGAGGGCTCTTGTGAATGCGGTAATGAACCTTCGGGTTCCATAAAATGTGGGGAGTTTCTTACTAGCTGACGACCTGTTAGCTTCTCAAGAAGGACTCTGCTCCATGGAGTTATTATTATTATGTTTTCCCTGAATTCACAGCAGTTCAGCTGGTCTCTTAACAGACCAACCACTTCTTTTTCATTATTCTGCTAACTTTTCTAACTATTCGGCACGTGTTAAATGTTACTGACTTCTGCATCAGAACGTATAGATCAGGGCGAAGACTGAGCAGTTTAATCGGTCGTATAGTTTTTTGGGATAATACTAGTTGTGGATAGTACTAATGGTGCTATATAGATTGCGTTGTGAGATTCGTATTAGCTCTTCTTTTAGGTCTGTATATTTCTGGAGTTTCTCTTTGATGGTACTGCAAAGGTTGTGACTGTTGGAAATTGCTACATTTATTAAATATGTTTCTTTGATGACTTTGTCAAGCATAACTGTATCCGGTCTGTTCTTATGGATATTTCGATCAGTTTTTATGGACCTGTCATAGTACAGTTTATGTGTGCCCGATAACAATGGTGGCTCATATTTGTAATATGGTGTTGGTTTCCCTTTTAATAGCCCACATTTGATAAAAAAATAAGTTCTTGATGGGCGATGTTGGCTACTTGATCGTGACGATTGGTGATTACCTTGAGTTAACGCAGGGCATGCACCAGTTATGTGTTGAATGATTTATGATTTCTCTCACCATTTTCTGCAGGTTTAGTATTATATTATTATTATTATTATTATATAAAAGAAATACGTAGGAAGGCTATTTGACTGACACTGACCGAAATTAAACTTTTCCAATTAATTTTAATATGGCACATCCCTACGACTACAAGTACAAAATTTAATATAATTCCGAAAAATAGCTCTGAAGATTCCGACTATTAGAATCATAAATACAACTTTCGTTACACCAGAGTTTTATGCACTTTAGAAAGCAGCACGTTAAACCTGAGAATTATGAGTACTGAATCTTCGACGCGGCCCTGGAGTATTCTACATAGTCGAGTACTGGATCATTACCCAACATGCCACGCCCACACACTACCTACCTTACTGTATTGATAAATACACTTTGATTACAATGCGTTCGTGACGTCAGGATAATCCATTACCTACCATGAACTGCATCATTAGGATCAGTTGCATTGTAGCATGATATTTAGTCCTCCTCCGAACTGCTTTTGTCGGTGATATGATGTACATTCGTAATCGATTTCAGTTGTGATTAATGGTAGAGCGCATTTTTGTTAAAAATATATAGGTTAATGTTAAGTCTATAGGACAGACGCAATTGTGTTTCTGGGGATAGATATAAGCAAGGAATAGAGATCTTTGGAACTCAGAAATTCCTTGAACTCTGTTTCACCTTCCTTAATCACAGTAGCTAATAGAAGTGCTGCTTTCTTCAAATTCGCAATCTGTGCAGTTTTGCATAAGACTTAAATTTATGGGTTTCATATGATTCATAGATTAAACAGCGAACGTTTACTTAAACAGCACTAACTGGTTTGTGGTGTTTCTTTTGTGTGACAGGAATTCGATTTTTATATTTCTTTAGATATCAACGTTGCAGGGATGAGAGCTCAGCCACATGAATATTTATCAAAAATGCATAAAATTAAAATTATATTTATCGTGAAGTTACGAATAGGTCTAAACCAAACTCGGGAATTACTTGACTTTTCATTTTCTGTTCGATGACCATCTCCACATTAAATAAATCCGTAGTAATTTGCCCCTAGATAGTCAATAATACTGTACAATACTGAACATTACACAGTATTGTTGGTGACTAATTGTAATGTTGAAGGGTTGCGCAGTGTTTTGTGTCAATCAAATGAAGTTTGATTTTATTTTTCAAACTGGGAAACACTGAATATTCTGTGGAGAGAATTGCGCAATATCAATTTAATTACCGTGTGTTCCGAGCAGTAAACATGTCCAAAAAATCGGTTCTTGAAAGGTTTTACAGTGGACAAATAGCGTAGCGTAATCGATAAATGCTGACTGGGGGAGACTGCTTCTCGCATATTAGTACTTGTTTTAGCGATTGAGTAGCTCACATAGTGCTGGACGATTCAACCGCAAAAAAATTTTTTGTCGTTTGGATCACTCAACTTTAAGTCTTCCATAAAGTTTTGGTGTGTGTATGGTGGTCTTCGTTTGTACCATTCTTTGGTCCAGCGGCGATTTCTCTTCTTTTTCGAACACAGGGCTAATCAATGGCCACAAAAACAGCATCAGTATCACCACGTTTTTTGCTCGTCATCACCCGCGTGACCCACGTGCGAAATGAAATATTGCACAGTAGTATTGAGTCCTTTACGGAGAAACACATTGCACAATATTATTACAAATTCAAGGCAAAAATGCGGGAAAAATATTTGCAAATATAGGGGCCGCTTTGCTCGTCATTCCTGTTAACCATCAAACTAACTAAGATTTCCTTTCCGTTCGCTTGAAACCCAAACGTAATTTAAATAATACTTACGAATAATCTTTACCTCATAGAAAACATGTTGCTTCTCCATTACAAATGCTCTCTCGATAATACTGTTTAGGAAAAATTACGGATATTTGTTGTGAGCATTATACACAACACATAAATACACTTTTCGGGTATAATGCAAGATTGTTTCAATGCTAAAGTAGGTGGGGTATGTACTGAAAACTGTGCTTTAAAGGGTTAAAGCAGACGTGTAAACCACATGTAACCGTGCCAGAAAAGTGATGACGTCACTGTTGGGCTGTTCATTCCGGCAACAGGATTAACTGCATGCATTCAAGCTGATAGATAATCCGGATTAAGATTATTTCACATTTCGTTTAAAGAGATGCTAAAAGGAGTTGTGTATGCAATGCACCCCCACCTGCTTGTTCTCGGGTGGCTGGTCACCAAACAGTTTCAGCCTTAGTTTCCGATACCTGGACAGACTAAAACCGACGTGTGAGCGACTGCTTGAATCTCTCTCGTTAAACAATGGCTTGTGTGTTGCTTTCTTGTGCATATTTTCGAACATAGATTTGCCACCCATGTAAGCGTAATTAGTTATAAGCCCCACGTATTCATGCCAACATAAGCAACAGCATAAGATAAACACATCTATCATAAGCCTCCTCCTGTCATATGACGGTTGTACAGATGAAACCCTTTCGTGGCTCTGCTAGCGAATAGAGCCCGTGATATGTGATTGTGTGGCTGTTTGAATGACACAGCAGCATCGTGCAGGGGCTGTGCAACAGAACGGGCACAGCAGAGCAAATGTGAATAGCCTGACTCGACTAGGCGGATTCTATCCAAGCGGGACCAACGAGGTGCCATTTCTCTCCTCAGTGTCGAGGGTTGTCAAACAGCCGCTGATAATGGGAGAGAGTGGAACTCGTCGATGCATTCCTGCCGCCATCGAGAGACAATTTTGCGGCATAGTCAGAAGGGAAGTCATCGCATTGCACAAGAGTGTCCATTCCGTTGCGGCCCTTATTGTCCAGGATGAGTTGCGATTCATGATCTTAAAGGTGTTAGAACCTGCTCCTAACATCACATATATTTCACCGCATGACTGTCCTGTGATCGGTCCGCTTAAGAAAACTATGGAAGATCGCAGGTTCTGGTCGAACGACACTGCAAAGCCATGGTGGCGCAATGGATTGAGCAACACTCCGAGGTTTTATTTGCGGAGAAAAGCTATCGGCTGGTGTTCCCATACGACCCTTGTTTGACTGCCCACGGGATGTTTTAACAGCCTCTATACCGCAGCCCAGAACAATCCCTGAAGGATTTTTTTTTGAACGAACCTCATTGTTAAATTCCTGGCTTCTTTTCTCTCCGCACCTCTTTCTCTTTCTTTAATATACTGATGAATTTTGTTTATTATGTTACTTATTTATGCCTTATTTCCACGTATTCTTTCCTTTTAACTTCCTCTCTTCCTGCCTCTTATGTCTACGTTTCCTGACAGCTAGTGTACGTAAGTACATTCCCAACTATCCGCACAGGCCCCTTGAGAGAGACACTGTGCGGTGTCTCACATTGTAGTCACTAAAATTCGATGTAAGATGGGGCAAGGGAAAAGCGAAGCTTTCACAGACAAGAACCAGACAAATGAACACCTCTCTATCTGTGCCCACAGGGAGCGTCCGCCTGCAGAAAAGACACAAGTTGCTGCATTTCCGAAAGTTTGATACAAAATATGAACACGTTCATTAGTAAATTCCATCTCGTACTTTTTGTAAATTTCTAAGACAGGCAATACAGCAGATTTTCAAATGCAAGAGACTATAATTGCTCTAAGGAGATGAAGCAAGATGAAGCTGATTTTGGCTATCCTAATTGAAGCTTTCACAAGTTTCCTTCGTACTTATATGCAAACTCTGGAATATTACTCCAACTATACCACGGCCTGTTTCTTCTAAATCCTCCTCAACCCATCATGCAGCAGTGATCCTAACATTCGGCGCTATGTGATCTAAGAAAGTGAGGGCACCAATAAACCATAAAAACCACACAAGGCTTCATGAACGGCGAAGAATCTTTTTACTAGCTGAGCGATTATAGGTTTCTCAGGAAGGACTCTGTATCATGGGACTGGTTAATAGATACCCAGTTAAAGAAGTGAGGCACAAAATGATCGGCTCTTTGTATTACCACTGGGAATTTTTTGTTGTATAGCGTACGGAAAATATAGTATCGTGTGGAAAATGTTAGGAGTTGTCAAAAAATCGAAAATTACCCTAAACGTATGGGAAAAATTTGGTGTTTCTGCTACGTATAATATAAACCCCTTGAACTTTGATAGGTAAACTATGACAGTTCCCAACTCGAACTACGTTTTCTGCACACACACCCTTCGATTTCTTCACCCTCAAATATTAGAGCCCTTGTAGGATAATATAAAACCACACTTACTGAATTTCCACGTCACGAGCTTCGTATTTTCTTAAATCCCTTGACAGAATAAGATCTGCCGTTACCCGCAGATAATTCGTTATCGGCAAATGTCGAGGCTGCAGTGTCAACCAAAATACAGGTAGGCCTGCTTGTCGACTCCTTCATGACTACAGATTGTTTTGGGCATTCACCGCCCTCTGCCGTACGTAACCATAACTGTACAAATGAGTTGCTGCTGGGAGACAGAATAGCGACAGAATTTCAACTGTGGGGTGTGTGTGTGTTTATATACATCAATTTTGTCGAAAAGTTTGAGACTGAATTGCAGACAGAAGCATATGCTTCGGGTTTCGAAACAGAAGATGGACGAGTTCGTAGCCACATACACACATATCACAACCCAGAAGACTACAGTCCGAACACTTTGTTTAGTTGTAATTCTCTGAATCTCAGGACTGTCGCCTATTCCAAGGCATAATTTGGCCCTGCATGTTCTGTCCTCGGGCCATATTGCATATCCATTACTTCAACATATTCAGCGGTTTTAAACCTTTTGACACACGATTTGGTATGAATTAGTGCGCCTTTATTCAAATAACGAGCCGCACACAGTGTCAGCGCGATCAAACGCTAATTAAACTGTGTGAAGTTAGCTCCGAGCTAATTACGCGGATACGAGAGATACTCGTCTGATTTCGGTACTTTAATTATTTTCGTGTCGACATCAAAGACTGCCATGACAGTATAAAATACAGAGGAATGCCAAACGTAAACAATATAACTACAGGTTACGGGATACCTCAGTCGGTGTAGTGACTATATGTCTACTGAGGCCACAGAAAGAATCCCCATGGAACAATCTGCTCCACATCTCCTTAAAGCTGTTACGTTTCCTTCCTCCAGCCTACTTCTCCATATTCCCTTCCAGCTGAGTCATTCTCTGCACGTGATGTTGGTAGCGATAAGCAAGTGATAAAATTCGCTAGCGACAAACGCTTTGGTTTGATAGACAAAGACCAGGGAGGCTTAAGGGTAATACAATACCCAGACAGAAAAAAATATTCTAGCGCTCTCATCCCAGCCAGCCATACGACTTATTTTGATCTCAGCGCAGGCCATTACCTGGTCGAGTGAAGACGCTTTTCAGTGTGTAGTTGAGGGGTACGTTTCTTGACGCTTTACTATTTAATGACATTGTTGTAGAAGTTGGAGCGGATATAGCTCAGTCAATGTAGTGAATAGAGTAGAGACGGGAAGACCAGCATTCCATTCCCAGTAGGAGAAATGATTTTTCCCTTCTACACAATGCCCAACAACCCATCCTCTTTTACCGGTGTCCTTCCTCAGGGAATAAATTGGCCGGAACGTGAAGTTTATCACTCACTTACATCTAGTGCCAAAGTTGAGAATGCATTTACTTGGCTATACCTCCACTGCCGCATAAGTATTCATTGTGTGGTGCTTAATGAAGAGCAGGTACACTTTTACGGCTTCATTTACGTAATATATCATGCATCCTTTCATAAGTCATCATTTAATGTGTAGTTACTTGAGGAATTCCTTCACCAGTTTATCGCGATCAGCTATAGAAAAGAAGATTGTTATTGGTCTGGACTGTGATGCCTTGTAGGCTGATGTGTGGTTTGCAAAAAAGTAGCAGTGAAGATAGAGATACAATTTCCACCTGAAAATTGGCTCACACCTATCTGATTAATCGGTGTCTTGTTTATTTTCTTCTATTTATGGTTTATTTAACAACACCGTCAGTGAAAAAGGTAAAAAAGTTACAGCTTTTCCGTACCAAGTCATGAAGACTCGGAGGGGGATGCAGTGTTGGGCTTCCGTCCTTACTTTGACATTCGGCACAACAAGGACGGCAGAATTGTCAGCTCTACGCTCCGGCCGCAATTTACCCCCAAGGAAGTTTCTTGCTACTCATTTCTCTTAGAGGCTGAGTGGACCCCAGGGCTACTGAATGCGGACAGAATAAATAAGTCACTTGAGAATTTACAAGGACCCTAGCGGGAATCGAAACCGGAACCTCCTGTCTTGTGACGCAGTGCCTCAACTTCGTAACCGGTCGCCCCACAACTCTGTCAGTATCTCAAATTATGACGCCGAACTGAAAGATTGTTCGTAATAATAAATTATAAAGTATCTGGAAGGAGAAGGTCGAGCTTTAATTTGAGCTAAAATTGCGAGGCCTGTCGATGAAAAGGACGATAACTCCATCCAGTACAGCCGGTCTGTGGACCTCCAGAACATAAAACGGGGTACTACCTTCTCGCCTGCGACGTTCAATCTCATGGTTCTTTACCTGAAGACCACAACATCAATCCTGGCGTTCGTTGCAAACCTCTGCTCCCCTAAAATTCGTCATGTGGCTTACGACATTGTTACACGCAATCGCTGCAAGTAGAGTTGTTCTGTGCCTGGGGAATGTTCTGGGATTAAAATTGATCCAGCATGAAAACTCTACTCACAGCCGCGGATTGGCAGCCGAGACTCGAGAGAAATGGATACAGAGCGAGAGAGAGGGAGAGACGAAAAGACGTCTTCGCCACCACGAGAGTAAAAAATTCGGATCCACATGTGCCATTGTTCTAAGCTCCGTCCAAGACTGAGCATCTACAATACATAGTTTGTGGAAAAATTAGCTCTTAATTCTTGTAGGGCAGCGATATCTATGACTGACGTAATTTTACGAGTACGTCGGTAACACGTTTCGTCCGTGTAGTTTTTCTGGAGTTCGCGTGGTTCTAAAAAGGAAGAGTTACTGTCTCTTCAAACCTCAATTAATTTGAATAAGAATTTGAAACGTGGTGAACAGATTATTAAGCAATCTTTTAAGTTCTCGTGTATAAACTGCTGATGCCGCTGGCCTGATGATTTCTTTAAGTTCGTCTTCTGTGAGTGGATAGTCATTGTGTGTTTATTTCAAACTTTCCCACACTTAATAGCCATATAAGAATAGGCCACAAAGTTCCCTAGAAATATTATGTAACTCACCCACTGACTTTTTGGCTGTTTGGGCGGTTGCATTATCTTGCTGGGAGAACCCGTATTTATTCTCCTCATCACTTAAATAATAATAATAATAAAAGATGATAGAATTTGTCCAATTCATGTGTCTGAATTGCCGATCCCGGTGGCCCTGCGGTCTAAGGCTGTTCGACTGCTGGGATCGCCGGTACGAATCTGAAACAACACGTGTTCGCTCTCCATTTTTAACATGGAGCCTCTTTATTAAAAACGTCAGGAACCCTTTACCCAGTGACGTAGTGTCACATCCCAAAAGACCAGCATCCTCGATGACACCACGGTTAAAATCCCGAACAGTACACACCGTAGCATACGACTTAGAAAACAACAGTATACACAGCACCATGATCCTTCAACATATCTAACGACATGCGAAGTTATAAAATCTCCACCATAGCAACACAACGAGAACAGTTCACTGATAGTGCATGATATGTTTTACAGTTTTAATATTTATCCATTTTATTCTCATTTTAACATACGGTGCTCCCAAGTGACACTGTAAATAGCAGGAGTAAAGGTGGTGAACTGCATGACGTGTGCTGTTAGACGAACGTATGGACGTGATTTTAAAAAGTGCAGTTGTGTGACCCCCCTGATGATGGTTTTCTAGAAACCGAAACATATGTAGGAGTTTTTTTAACGATTCTAAAGAAACCTTATATTGGTTTTTTTTAAAATAAAGTGCATTTAGTTGGTGGTGTGACATTGACTCTTCTTAGAAATTTGTTCGCTAGTCGATATATGGTTAATTTCGAAGTAATTTAAACACCAGAAGAATGACTTCTAAATTTGCTACGACATGTTTATGGGGAAAAAACAATAATTTACGTCTCAATAAAATTCCTCTCTTTTTCACTGTACGTCATATTCCCGAACAAGCTAAAGTTGCACCCGTTACGGGCAGCTGAACTCGCTGCAATGAAACTACCGGAGAAGAGCCATGCAGTGCCCGATAACCTAACCACCCACACGGCGAGTTCCACTTTTAAATGGACGCTCTGCACTTTTCAAAGAGCTGCACTTCTGTCATACAAAATCCGGCTTTTGTAAGAGCGGAAATGTTTGATAGCAGACCACAGGAATGGACATTGAATAAACATGTGTAAAGCAAATATGAACAGTTTTAAAATAAACTAAACGAACAAGGCTGTTGTTAGGTTCATCCGAAAGGTCCGGCGATCGGCCAACTAGATGCAAGTTTTCCGTGTCTTTCCTCAGATCTAGAGCAATTATTAAATTGACTCGCAAATTTGACTCAGGACTGCATGCTTCCCATGTAGCCTGCCCAACTTCTTTCCATTTCTGCACACACGTATTTAAAACAGTCACTTCCCAAAACTTTACCTTCTTACCCTGTCTCCCGAACTACCAGATGGACGAAAATGCACTACCTGGGAACAACCAGTGCCGTAAAACCTCTCTGCCAGTTCACTTGTCATAAAATTATGAATCTGCCTGCCCCTTCCCCCACTTTCTTCACCCCTTCCCCCGCTTTATAAAGAAAAACTTAAATTCGTGTTCTTGTTGTATACTATAAATTGTTATTATTAAATACAACAAATTATAATTGTTCACCTATACTCTGTGATTCCTGTATAACCCGTAATGACTCTACGAAAGACCTGGGATTACTTATTGATAGGAAATTTATTTTCATCATCATGTTGATGACATTTCCACAGTCTGTTACCTTTCTGCACCAGGTTCATAGTGTAAAGTTCTCTCTTTTTCTTCCCTTGTTTGTTTATTGGCTTCTTATTTTACTTTAGGTATACTTAATTAGAGTAAGCTTGTGCCGTCTGGGAATGTTTACGTCTACTAATGCCAGCAAGTTGCAACTTATGCAGTGGGAACTTGCGTCTGTTATGATCGCCCCCATGCCTGTTATATTTATGCTAATGCGTTAGAGTACTCTGCCTAAAACTGTATATCTTACGTGAGAGAAGGCATCGCTTTGAGGCAATATTTTTCTTCATTGTTCACTTTTCTTTAAAATTCTGTCCTTCCCTTTAGGACATACAGTCCTTCTGTCCTTCCCTTTAGGACACTACAGTCCTTCTGTCCTTCCCTTTAGGACGCTACAGTCCTTTTGTCCTTCCCTTTAGGACACTACAGTCCTTCTGTCCTTCCCTCTAGGACACTATAGTGCTTCTGTCCTCTCCTTTAGGACACTACAGTCCTTCTGTCCTTCCCGTTAGGACACTACAGTCCTTCTGTCCTTCCCTTTAGGACACTATAGTGCTTCTGTCCTTCCCTTTAGGACATTATAGTCCTTCGAGTCCTTCCCTTTAGGACACTATAGTCCTTCTGTCCTTCCCTTTAGGACACTATAGTCCTTCGAGTCTTTCCCTTTAGGACACTATGGTCCTTCTGTCCTTCCCTTTAGGACACTATAGTCCTTTGAGTCCTTACTGAGAATTTTTAGGGACTTTGTGTTCATTGTCGGCTCTTTTGTCAGATGCACGTTAACTACAAAATTGGTTTTTATAGACTTTGGCACATTTAGACAAAACGTGTCACTCTTAAGCAGATTTTATATCAGTAATTTTATGTTTTATTTATTAAACCATCTTATCAGGGGCAATATTGTGTGTAACCTAATTATGCACAAATGTTCACATTTTATCTCTGATCAGTTAGTAAACTGAGCAGTGCTGCGTAATTTCTGCCTTTTGTTTTGTTCTTTTATCTCTTTTGCTTTTTCCCTGTACGAGTGTAATTGTACTAGAGTTTAAGTGTCGTCGTAATTGTTTATTACACTGTCGAGGGAGCACTTAATAAGCCAGTTCAATTGAATTATTACATGTTAGAGCCCAGTCAGAAATCGAATTCCTTTAAACCACACACACACACACACACATGTTTATCTGGTTAATTCTACGGTTTAGAGCTCTTCTTGAGAAAATGAGAGCAACCACGCAGCAAACAAATTTCTCGCCCTTTAAAATATGCCTAATTTCATTACGAAGTTCTATGCCCTGTGGAAGTCACCAAAAATCTTTATGCGAGTCAAAAAGTAGAACATTTTTATGGTAAGTCACAGATACTGAAACAAATCTTAAATTTATGAAAATAAGATACCATTACTTTCATTAAAGATCTAAAATAGTTATTGTTCTACAGTGCATAGACTGGTTCAGTGTTCCGTAAATAACATACACATTAGCTGCCTCTTTATATTCCGCACCTAGACATCGCGTACCATATTTCTTCAACAGGAAGTGATTTTCTCTCTGGCTAACCAACTCTTACCACAAAAATCTGAGACGTAATATGAGATCTGAGGTTCACACGGCGATGGATATAAATATTATGGTCTGCTGTGATGCGACAATGTATAGTTTGGTAGGTAGGTACGAATACGTCGGATTCATCTGCTGCCTCCTTCTTTCCTTCTTCTTTGTAAATGGAAGCTGCACGTTTCTCCGAAACGTCTGTAAATTTTTCAATTCTCACGAATATTGAATAATTGCGCATTGTAAATAATATTCATACATACAGATACAGTCGAAAAATCGTTCGAAAAAGATAAAGATGCATGATTTCCCAAAAGGGTGTTCTATTATAGGCCCAGAAGTAAAAGGGAAATTGTAAGAGCAGAGTAAACATAGTTTAATAACTCTGTGTGTCGTGATGGACCCCAGTTTACCAAATGCTTTGTACAGTAGAAAAAACTTTATTCTCTGTTATGAAAGCAGCTGACGTCTGAAAATCTTTAAGATGCATCGTGCTTATATGGGCTTACCTTGTAACGTGTCATTTTTTAGCAGATTTGGGGACAATCAAAATAGAATAAAGGGGAATGGAGAACATGATGTCCTTCCAATATCTGACTTGTTCCCTTCAGGAATTTACAGAAGGCAGCATGTTCTGATAACTGTGTTAATAAGATAAGCCATCCCTCGCTTTTCGCGGGTTTGTACTTCGCGGTTTCGAAAATTCGCGGGGTCGCCCCAAGAATAAATATGCATCAGTCGGGCCCTTCAGTGGTTAGGAGCATCACAATTGTTCGACAAACAAAACAGATCCTTCAGCCATACCGTACGATGTTGGAGGAGTTTAAGGGACAAAAGAAGCAGCTCCCATCACAATGTTTCTGCAAAGAAAACAAAAAACTAAAAAACAGGAAATCTTGTGTTTTGGGGGCGTTTAATTTTTCGCGGATTTTCGCTTTTCGCGGGATGTCTTGGAATCTAACCCCCCGCGAAAAGCGAGGGACGACTGCATGTGAAAGTAGGAACAATGCATGGAGCAGAGGGGCGTGCAAATGCTGTGATTATTCAAGAGTGGCCATGAACCCGAAATTTCAGGACCTGTATTTCAAAATCCTGTTCCAGTCATCTGGCATTATCACAGTCTACTTCCGGTAGACAAATTCCAATTTTAACGTCTTATTTCCTTTGGGGTTTTCAAAAGGTTTCTCCACTGACAGCCTTTATGCTTTCCTTGTCGCATTCGCCCTAATAGATTGCCAAATTTTGAGGAACATACTGCCTTCGCTTTCACTGTTATCCTGAAGATGGAAGCAGCAGTGTTGATATTTGTGTTACTGTAACTGCGGTGCGCGGTGGCGCAGTTGGTTGAGGCACTACGCTACAAACTGGAACGTAGCGGGTTCGATTCCCGATGGTGTCATTGGAATTTTTCCTTGACATAATCATTTCGGTCGCACTATGGCCCTGGGGTCGACTCAGCCTCTAACAGAAATGAGTACCAGGAATATTTCCTGGGGGGTAAAGGCGGCCGGTGCGTAGGGCTGACAACCTTACCACCTTCATGTGCCGATTGTCTAGAAATCTGCGAGCCTTAACCTCCTGGAAGCCTAAGGGCCTATCCAGGTCTGTATTGGGATTGCTTTACCTTTACTGCAACTCCTTCGTAATTAACAACCATTTTATGGAATATTACAGCCATAGGCGTAACTTAAGGGGGCAAGGTGGAGCAAATCCCCCCCCAACCCAATATTTTGTCTACCTAAGAATAGTTTTCTTTTATCTACTGAGTTGAAGAGGGGCAAATAAAAAACTGGGGTGAAACGGGGGCAAAGAGTGTATGTATATTAAGGACTGGTTCAAACCAATCTTCCCACTCTTTCTAACTTGAGTGTTTCGTAAATTAAATTTCCTAATACTCATAATCGATTTTGCCCCCCCCCCCCAGTTATATTAACTAAGTTAGCGCCTACGGTAACAGCACTCAATAATGTACGAAATTTGACACTGGAATTTAACACATTTTAAATACTTAGAAACAGAAGTTTTTCTGCATAATATTTAAAAATTCGCTTCCTATATCACGAAAAAAAAACTGTGTGTCAATTACAACGACCCATCGGTTTAGGGAAATAATTTATTCTTGTTGTGATAATCATGCGAAACACATACGTACGTGCGCTGTGTGGGCAAACTGCAGATTTCTTAAACTTACAACTCGCTGTGGAGGTGATTAACGCTGTACTCTAAGTGTTTAACACCCGCAGTTGCTGCACTTACAGTACCACAGTCTGTCAGTCGTGCCCTCCACCCATCTCAAAACTTAGTCTCCTAAGATGAATCTTAATATTAAAAGTAACGTGAGGATAATGTTTTCCTGTATTTAATTAAAAACAGCGTCACGGAAAGCTACAAAGGAGTGGATTCATAGCCCCAGGCATTATTGCCTTCGGCATGACATGGAAATGAGTGATTAATTTCACGGTTCGGCCGCTTTAACCCTGAGCAAAGATCCCCGAGACCCACCGCATAGGAGGCTGAGTGGGCCCCAAAGTCGATCTGGGCGCCATGAAACAGCAAATTCAAAGTAGGAATGTTCCGTTTGACAAAATTGTCGTTTCTATAATTTGCTATATAGACCTGCAAAATAAACTACATGTTTCGGCTCGATGCCTGGGCCATCTTTTCCAGTCTGTCAAGAGGAGTATTTCATTGAAGCATGAAATATGAATTATTCTTCTGATGGACCTGATGTTTGTCCAGGCAACGGACCGAAACATGGAATGTGAGGTAGGCTATATAAAAAATATTAAAGATATAAGTTATAAAGAATTCAAAGTTGCATCACACGCAAACTTTTGCCTGTCTTGACATAAAAACACACAAGAATGCAACCCATTAAAATCTGAAGAGTCTTTTACCTTGTGCGAGAAGTAAAAAATTATGATTCCTCGATTATCCACCTTATTCCGTAGTCAATCTATCGACGGCGCTATCCCAGCCCCAGTGTTAATATTATCATCAAGTTTACAACGTACCAAATTGCGCGGAGTCATAATCCAAAAGACCATATTACAAATTTGTACTGTGATGATGACCTAAAATATTGCACCAGTGACAAAGATATGAATTTGCAGCGTGTTAACCCTGAAATATCCGCAATTCCTTCTACGCCCCCCCCCCCCCCCCCCTATAAGTAACAAAAAATGTTCTTATCTTAACTGTAACGATGGCAGCAGACTGTGCCAGTTTGCGTATAATGCAATGTAAAGTTCCAAACACAACTTTTAAGGGATAAAGCATAAAACGAGGGAAGCTTAATGTCGACTTCGACTCACTCGAGACATGCTTCTCGGCGTAATATTATGATGAATGCATTAAATATGTTCAGCGGCTTATCAACTAAAATAACGCTCCTAAGGACATGACTAAAATTGATAACAAACTTTTAGCCTGTAGATTAAAATCTAAACCCCGAACAGAGTTTAATTTGAATATGTTTTCATTTGTGAGAGTTTAGTTTTTTAATGTTTTGTTACCAACATAGGCTGAAGGAGTTCGAAAATAGGGTGCTGAGGAGGATATTTGGGTCTAAGAGGGACGAGGTAACAGGGGAGTGGAGAAGACTACATAACGAGGAACGTAATGATCTGTACTCATCACCAAATATTATTTGGGTGATCAAATCAAGAAAAATGAGGTTGGTGGGGCATATAGCACGTATGGGGAGGCGAGAGGTACATACAGGATTTTGGTGGGGAGACCTGAAGGACGGAAACCACTTGGAAGATCCAGGCGTATAGGAGGATAATATTAAAGTGGATCTTCAAGAAGTGGGATGGGGGGCATGGACTGGATTGATATGCCTCAGGATAGGGACAGGTGGCGGGCTCTTGTGAATGCGGTAATGAACCTTCGGCTTCCATAAAACGCGGAAAATTTCGTGACTAGCTAAGGACCTGTTAGCTTCTCAAGAAGAACTCTGCTCCATGGAATTAGGTAGTTAGGTAATGTTTTGTTACCGAAAATCGCCGTCGAATGTGTTCGTGTGCAAGAAGTTTCGGTTTCACATCTTGAGACACGAAAATAGTCGTAGCTTTTCTCAGTGCCTTTCTTCTTAAGCTGACATGATACTGCATTGAGGCTTGAAGAGCAGGTGACGTTTTTAATATCGGAATCCAACGATATACACCACGAATTTAACAATTTCGTTCTTAAAGCATTTATGCTTTGTAGAATTAAATTATATTTATAAGTAACACTTCATTCCATTATTCGATTTTAATGTGAACATCAACATTTTAATTAACATTTCGACAATCACTTATCAACAGTCCCTGACCATACACGACACATCTGCCAGATCTCAATAACTTTTATCTGAGCACTGACTTCAAACCTACTTTACTTAGCAAGATAAGATAACTTATTTTGTATGATGAACAGCTATGACCACAAGCTTGTATGTAGGGCTTAAAATATTGGGATCCCGAATACCGTTATTCAAATACCGGTATTGATACAAAAATACCGGTTTTCGATACTAATTTAAAAATAATTGTTTATTATTTATTTACGCCGTCGGTCCCATGTCGTAGATTTACGGCATGTAAAAGAACCTTACGGGCATGAATAGAACTAGTAATGCTCGTAAGCAAAATTCAGCGGCCATTTTTCACCCAAGTCTCCTGACTGACTGCCAGATGGCTCTGGCAGTCACATCAGGATTGAGTCGAACATCGCGGCCAGTGGGCTGGTCACTCACTGCCACAAATGCACAAGACCAAGTAACCTCGGAAAGAGGAAGCCCAAGCCCATATAGGGCTGTCGAGCCATGATTATTATTATATTATTATTATTTATTTACATAAAGGTTATAAAACCGACAACAATAAATCATTAATATTACTGAATTTGCAACTGTGGAACTATTATACATAATACAAATGTAACGGAAACCTGAAAACGTCATGACACTCAGATCTGGCTTACTAGACATTTTGTTGCACACAAAAGAAAAAGTAAATATTGCATGTTAATGAATAATTTCAGAGATTGTTGTATTATAAAAATCTAAAAATATTTTTCTGTTAGCAAGGTAATTTTACAACAACAATGTGTGACAGCGAGTCATGACGTACTTATCACCAAGATACGACGCAACAAACAATGGAACTCAGTGCTACGTGTCTTGTTTTTAGAATAACTGGAGTTTTAATAATGTATGAAAAAATATTTATTATTATAATAAAATTTTGATTCAAAACATGAATTCAAGTAATTGCACCTAATTGTCGTTAAATTTATTGAGAACAATGTTTGTTTTTGGAATACAGGTATTAATACCGGTATCCCGGTTTCATAAATTAAAAATACCGAAATACGGTATTAAGATTTTGACCAGTAATGTGAGACCTACTTGCATGTTTACATGTATGATATGTATAAAAGTTTTGTGCTTGTAGATTTTACACTTTTAAAATTTATACTTGGTTTTTATAGTTGATAATACGAATGTCTGCAGCAAGATAGAGATCTCAACCTTGAGTGGCTATTGATTGCAGTTGTAAAGTTTAAACATTCTGCTTTCTTATACACAGCCTGATGATGGCTTATTGAAAGCCAAAACATGTAGTTGGGTTTATAACAAAAAATATATCCTAAGTTGTGTTCTATGGAAATAATAGCTTGTTTTATGGCCTCGGTTTTACAACACAACGAGATAAATCATCTTAAGAGCCCAAGCTAAGCCACAAAATTTCCTTCCAAAAGAATCTTCTGTGATGGAGAAGGAGGCAGTGGATTTCTCCGAAACATTGGACACTACCTGTGAAACTCACGATGTCACATTCAACAATAAAGTACAGTAGACCCCCGATTTAACGTAGTAATTGGTGTGGAGGGGGTATCATGTAAACCCGAATGGCCTTAACATGCAAAAGTGGGTTTCAGTTACAAAACCAACATATGCACGCACGTAAACATAACATTAAAATTTCTACCCCTTCTACATATTTCGGCGATTACATCTCCATAATCAGGTAGTGTAGCACATTCATTCATTCTGTAGTCTGTCTTACGACAGGTCCGTAGCCTCTTCCAAAGAGAGATCTCCATTGACTGCGATCTAGTGCTTTCCTCTTTCATTTTCCAGTATCCTCTCCTTTCCTTAAGGTCATCCAGTAGCTGCTTACGTCTTCTCCCTCGCCTTCCCGTCATTTCTATCCTTCCTTATAACTTTCCTTCAATCACGTGTTTCAGAAGACAGTTTCTACGCAAGATGTGACCAATCCAGTTAGCCTTTCTTCTCTTTATTGTATGTAGGATATTCCTCTCCTCCTTGACTCTGTGTAATACTTCTTCATTTCTCACACGATCGGTCCAACTGATCTTCTCCATTCTTCTCCAACACCACATTTCAAAACTTTCCAGATACTTCTGATCAACTTTCCGGAGTGTCCATGTTTCAGCACCATACAAAGCTATGCTCCAAATGTAGCATTTTACTAGTTTCCTTCGTAAATTTAAGTCCAGTTTGCTGGTGAAAAGATTTTTCTTCTTGTTGAATGCTGCTATTGCCATGGCAAATCTGGATTTAATTTCACGTGTGCACCTTGCATTTGTTATCATGCTACCAAAACAATTGAAATATTCCACATTCTCCTATTGTTTTTGATCTATCCTAATTTTCATTGGGTATAGTTGCCCTGAGATTCTCATTACCTTCGTTTTTTCCACATTCATTTCCATTCTATAGCGTTCTCCAATTTCAATTAGTCTATCAATCATGCCCTGTAGCACCTTTTTCTCCTAGCCAGTATCACAAGGTCATCTGAATATTTCACAGTGCGAATTACTCGTCCTCCTATTTTGAAGTCTCCAAACCCTTCAAGAGCTTCCTTGGTTAGGTTCTCGCTGTACAAGTTGAAGAACAGAATTGGCGACAAGCAGCAACCTTGTCTAACTCCTCTTCCAATCTTCACACTTCTCGTCTCCCTTTGGTTCAGTCGTATTCTGACACTCTGTTCCATGTACAATTTTCTGATCAATCTTCTTTCGCGCCAGTCTATCCCAATTTCTTTTAAGATCTGCATTAATTTGGTCCAGTTAACACGGTCAAATGCCTTCTGCCAATCTATAAAGCAAGCACACAATTCCTCATCTATGACCAAGGTTCGTTCTGATATTATTCTCAGCATCCCAATTGCATCCCTAGTTCCTTTTCCTCTCCTAAATCCAAACTGATCTTCTCCAAGTGCATCCTCAATTTTCCTTTCAATCCTTCTTCTAAGTATCCCCGCTACTATCTTTGCTGCATGAACGATGATGCTGATTATGTGATGTTCGCTGCATTTTGTAGCTTTGGGCTTCTTCTTTAAGGCAATCATTTTAACTTCAATGAAATCTTTGGGCCACTCTCCAGTTACATATATGCTGTTGATCAGCTGTGTCATTAGTCTGAGACCATCTTCTCCCAACAATTTGAGTAAATCCCCAGGTACATCATCATCTCCTGTAGCCATCTTATCCCTCATCTCCTTGATAGCTTTTTCCACTTCACTTTGCAAAATATAAGGGCCTTTCTCGTCTTCATCTACTTCATCTTCAGGTTCGACTTCCAGGTGTTCTGGTCGATTAGCTCGATCGTAGAGCTCTGTGATATACTTCTCCCAAATTTGCAGTACTCATCTCTGATCTATTATCATATTCCCTTGAGAGTCTTTGATGCCAATGTTTTGTATCCCATGGTTTTCTTTCCAACCTAGTTCCTTTTTCTTCATGTGCATTAGATCATAACGTCCTGTTCTTTGAAATCCTATGATCTCGTCGCATATGCTCTCTATATACGAGTATTCCTTCTTGGCGTTGTCCTTCGCTCTTTTCAATTCGTTCCTCAGTCTTCTGTAGTTCTTCCTTTCTTCTTCGTTGTTGACATTCTTACATTTTCTTCGTTCATCCATTTTACTGATCATCTCCTGTGTAATCCACGGCTTTCTTGCTTTCCTCTCGACTTTTCCAACCAAATCACTCCTAGTATCTAACACACATTTCTTGATATTGTTCCACTGCACTTCCACATTCCCACTTCCACATTTGATTGCACCAAGTTTTTCTTCTAGTCTGTCGTGTACTTCCTGTCGCTGAGCATATAGCTTCTCCAAATCCCATCTTGGTTTTCACTTGTGGAACCTTATGATCTTCTTCTAACTGGTGCAGTTCGTTGCAAACAGTAAATTTTGGTCAGAGTCGATATCTGCTCCAGGCAGTATCTGCACATCCTTCACACTGTTCCTGAATCGCTGTTTCACTAGTACATAGTCCAATTGATATCGACTCCTATCCCCTGGTGATTTCCACGTGTACAATTTTCTTTTAGGTGTTTTGAACCATGTGTTTGTTATAACAAGTCCATTTCTTTCACAGAAGTCAATAAGCATTTGACCTCTCTGATTCCTCCTTCCCAGTCCATATGGCCAACAGTGTTGTGATGTGCTTTGTCTCAAACCACACTGTTCCAATCTCCCAATATAATTGTATTTGTCGCGCCCTTTCCATCCTCTTCAAGAATTTCTTCAATTATATCATACAACTTCGTCATCTTCATAGTCCGATGTTGGCATGTAAACTTGCACTATCAAAATACTTACCGGTTCTGCCTTCAACTTAACAGCAATGAGTCTGTCACTATACACACTCTTCTTAACAACACTTTTCACTACGCCTTTATGCACTACTATTGCTACGCCTCTTTCAGCCCTGTCACCCCCACAATAATACACTGTATAATCACCACTTCTTATTTCACCTTCACCCTTCCACCGCACTTCACTAACACCTAGCACAGTCACGGCGTTTTTCTGTATCTCTTTCTTCATATTTTCGAGTTGTCCTCCTTGGTTCAAGGTCCTTACGTTCCAAGTGCCTATCTTGTAGCTGTGATGTTCCTTCTGCTTCTTCTGTATAGTATATGCGTTGTTAAAAGTCTGCACCTACACTATTTTACTGGGTATTTAAAACCCCATATAAATAGCCCCAAATTGTAAAATGGTATTATATAAAAGATCATTATTTGTAAGTAAATGTAATGCTGTTTGCTCATAAATGTTAAGTATATAAATTATTATAGAATATTGTAATAATACTGCTAACCCCCACAAGGGCGCTGCCCTCTGGACCCAACTCTAGGCAGCTTTCTTATGAAGAGCTTCGGTAGGCATACTGACAGCCTAAGCGAATGTGCGCCTATTTGTAATGTTGCGCTGCTTTGAAAACCGCCAAAGCCAGCCATCACTTTCTTTAAATTTGCCTTCATGTCGGTACCAAATTTTATCTCTACTCATCTTGCGTTCATACCTCATGAACGTTACTGTACATACCAATTCTTCAATGTAGCTCATTTTCTGCCCTTAAAGACGGTAAATATGATTCATTAGTACGTGAGGAAATTTTAGTTAAAAAAAACAATGCTTCGATTTTTTAATGAGTAGGGAAGTTTTCAAAGTTTTCTCATGAATGGCAATTATTTACCGAAAATTTTGGGTCTCTACCGGAGTGCTCCACCACTTTCGAAAAATTCCAGCCCCCAAAATTTAGTTTGTTAAATCCGGAATCCGCTAAATAGGGCCCATTAAGTAGAGGGTCTGTTCTAATCTTCGCAATCAGAAACGTTTTCTTCAACATAACGAGGCAAATTTTCTGCACTAATAACTCTTGAGTTAGGAGTTGTTAATTGCTTAAGTTATTAGCAATGGTTCGTTGAGGAAACCTCTCGACTTGCAGGCTTCTAGATATTATTTTTCAGAAAACCTAGGAATATGAGAAAAGGGAGGAAATCTGTGAGAAATAAGTTTTGATATACGAGTATATCAGTGAGAAAAAAAGTTACAGATACGTATATATCTATATGCTACAAGCTGACTTCAATATGATGATAAAGTTACGAGAAAACAAAGACAGTTCAGAAAGTAAATTCAATACAAGAATATTATATATGTTTCTCTCGCGCCAGACCTAAGCAAGATGGCTCAAGCGGGAACTTTTCTGACTTGTATTGCGGACTTGTAAGTTGCGAAACTCCTGAAGTTTCTCGTGGTTTTCATCATCCCCTCCGTGCAAATGCATGGCTAGGACCTAAATTAGGCACTATCCATATTTATATTTTTTACATTACTTTACATTACATCCTTTCCACTTCATTATTTATAATCATCTAATAATTCAATGACATATAATCAGAAGTAATAGGAGGGTTTTTAAAAAATTATAAAATATGACTAGGTATAGAAAAGTTTCACAAGATTTTGATAGGGAAGCCTGAAGGACGGTGATTGCTTGAACGACCTGGGTGTAGATGGAAGGATGATTACGATGATGATGATGACGATGGTGATGATGATAATTTATGTGAGATTAGTTCTTACGGTGCTTGAAGCTGCCTACCGATTAACACCGGGTTGTCGCGGTGGTAGCCAGATGGAATGATAAGATTAAAGGGGAGCTTAGAGAAATGCGATGGCATACACTGGATTCGTCTTGCTCAGGATAGGAACGACACAGGCTTCGATGAACGCGGTAAAATATTGGGAATTTATTGGCTTTCTAAGGTCATAGTAGCTTCTCAAAAACTCTACCCTATGGAGTTAGACGACGTTTCGGAAGTTGGTCTTTAACATGTTTTCCTGCTATACATGACCATTACATTATACATATAATTCCTTGTGTTTCTTTCTGTTCATATCTTATAAATTATGTTCTTAACCTCTTCCGATTTAGAATTAAATAAAACAATTTAATATTCTGAATTTGTTTGTTTTGCAGAGCTTTCGTGAGGATTCTGTGCGTTTGTTGCCCTCGACGCATGCGCAGACGTTATCAGCCAGCACTGCGCTCCAAACCCAGCCAGGTGAGGGGATGTATGTCAGAGAACCTCACAATTAGTGATGGAATTTTTTTTCACTTGGCAACACCGTTTATGTTTAACACTTAAGAAACTAACAGAGTAAATAAGAGAGTATCAAGTCATGTGAGAAATTTTATCAGCTGAAGCTTCAGCGCCCTTAATAAAAACAGCCCGCCATTGGAGAAAATTCTGTGCAAGACGCTTGCATCTCCGTTCACAACAACACCACACTGTCTTAAATCCAAATTAGTTTTATCCTTCCCTATCCGTGTTTAAAGTAACCATTTTCGAGGGCTTCCCTACAAAATGTTTCATCCACTTCTCCAGTTTAGCCCTATATTAGTATCCTCAGAACACCAGGTGTACTCTATAAGCTACAAGATATCTCGTTGTAAAATGTAAATACTACCTTACTTCCTCTTTCTTAAACGTAAATGTAAAATTTTCTCTGTGCATAATTAAGAACAAGAATTGAAGACATATGACGGAGTAGTGATATATCGTCACGCGTTTTTAAACTTGGCACTAGAAGGAGGTAATTGTTCAGCTTCACGCCCTGGTGACTTTACCCTGGAGAAATGGACCACGATACCAATACGACAGGGCGCTGGGTGGACCCCATATGCGGTCTTAACGTTTCGGCGATAAGAGAAATCTTTTTCCTTGGCTGAAAGTCGAACCCAATTCCACTGTCGTAAAACCCGTAGCTATACGACACCAAATTTCAGAATTCAACGCTAATGTTGAGTATGTTGGAAGATGGGGTTTCGATTTAAGTCCTATGTGATTTCCAAGAACAGAAGTCCCGTTGAGTTTGTGGTGTCCTCTTGTATCGTCAGACTTTCAGGCAGTTCTGAGAAATTACACTTCCAGAACCACTGATCTGACCGCCGTCTCTGTGCACAGATCTCAAAGGAGTTCAGTGTTCGTGTTTGCGTTGTGAGGGTGAAGTGACTATCAGGCTAAGCCTCTGCTGCTTGACAGCAACCAGTCCATCCCCACACCGTAACTCCGGAAGCAGCGCTGATGACACGGCAACCCGCAAATGCTGCATAATCCTTTGTTCCATACAAAGTTGGATGTTTCAGAAATGTACACACAAGGGACCAACCGTCCTTAGGTCTCTGTAATGCAAAGAAAATGAAGTCCTTAAATGCTTAAATCCAAGCCATGTACAGCGAAGGAAAGAATTGCGCATTCCAAATGAAATACATTTAGAAAACATACTTAAAGAAGAATCTCTGTGGTGAAACCTAAAAAAAAAGAGAGAGAAGGAAGTGTTTTTGTATGATACTAGTACAATGCTGCTACAATTAGCGGAGGTTAGGAACGCTGGAACCTAGCCGCTTTGGCATGAGAAGACTGGAAGTGAAGAATTGATGGTGGTCAAGTTTCAGTTTGGGCTATAGGAACACTGAACGTATAGATTGGCTTGATACACATACAAAAGTGGTCTTTCTTCACAGGATGTGGTTGCTTTCCTCGTAAATTTCGTAATTTACAATAACTGGAAATATAAGGAGCAATGAAAGGAAAATTAATAATTTGCCGTTAACGTGATTAAAACAAATATTGAGAATGGATATTTGAACTGCGTACAGAAAGGTTGCTGCAGTGCAGGCGCTTTCTGTAACAGCTGTGGCTGCCGTACCTAACCTAGTTGTACGTGTATGCAGCAAATTTCATAATACATTTGGGTCTTCTCTGATGTGTCAGCGGAAGGAAACACGGACTCGAGAGGATCGTCATGTTTTTACACACTCTAAATGATATGCCTGTTTGAAAGTGCATATGTAAAAGAATGTCTCCCTTGCTTCAAGAACTCGTGTTTTGTGGAACAGTATAAAGTCATTAATTTACAGAGCTAACTCTACGAAGCTGGGTCCCTTTTGAGAATCTCAGGATTGCCTATTTTAGAAACAACTGGCGTTTTAACAAATCCGAGACTTGTTCAAAGTAGCGTTCCACTAGTCCGTATTCAGAATCTGTGGAATGCAGTCCGTATTTTATACACGTATTTAACTTATACTCTAATGTAACAGAATGCATCCTGTTGTTCTTAAATAATTCAATATATTCAATATAATACCGTCAAAGAGACAGTGTATTTATTATGTAACAGAAAGCTACATGTTTCGGTCTCAGTAGACCAAGTATAAATAATTTTATTACAAGTAAGAATGTGAGATCTCACGCGAAGTATATCTGGTATTATTATTTTATTTTCTTGCGTGTAATAGAAAGCTTTATACTTATGCCGATGATTGTCTACTAAGACCGAAACATGTAGCTTTATGTTACATAATAAAAGCATAGTTTTGTTGAAGGTATAAAATAATGGTACCAACAAATGGACGTAAGTATATTACAATTAGTTTATAGACACAATGAACTGCTATATGTTTCGGCCAGCGATGTTACTATCTTCAGGGATACAAAATAGAAAGTTTAGATACATTAAAAGTATAAAATAAAATTATAGAAGTATCAGAACTAATCCATAGGTGTAATTACAATCATTAGAACCAATAGTTTAAAAATACATAAATATAAGTTATTACAATGAGAATGTGTTGATATTTGTTTAGATCGTATGCGTAGAAGTTTTCAGTTAGTAATTCACCATCCAAGAGAAAGTGTCGTGATGTAAATTGTGCATTAAACCACACTGTGATGACGTGTTTTTATATCCATTTTAATACATGCCTTCATCTACCTGTGTGTCTCACAAGTGATTTCGTCCCACCAAATTTTCCAAATAAAATCCTCTCCGTGTCTCGTACTCCCACGCGCTCTACCCAACCCCTGCCAGATGTGTCAGTCAATAACCCTAATAATATTTAGTGAAGAGTGCGAATTGTAAACCCTTCATTTTCACGTTACTTGGTCACTCCTATATCCAGTTATTATGATCCAACACCCGTGAGTACGAATTCTGATTTCTTGCTTTCCTTGCGCGCTTGTTGATCCTAAATGTGACAGCACGACGCCCCAGTTGCGCTCTGTAATTGGGTGCCAACTCTCACAATCCAGAGATCGATGCGCCTGCGTTTGTATTTAAAGGTCTCGAGGTTAGAATAGATTAATATTCCCCCTGCAGGGTCTCTTGGTGCATTTCTGTACAGCTCAAAATTCTGTCGTTAAGTCGACGAGGACGAAAATGAGGCAAATATCTCTCCTTTAATCCAAAATCTAGCCTATATTAAAGCTCTAAGATATTAAGACGGCGAAGGAGAGAGACGGAGAAGTGAGGCATATCACACCGTTAAATTTGTACTTCAGTTTTGAGCATGGCAGCTATTCGAGGCCTGAGCAATGCTCACTAGCACTGGTGTTTACGGCAAACAAGTTTAATTAATGCTGAGTTGCAAGTTTTGTAAATCTTAGTAAAAGTGAAAGCCCCTCCCCATCATTGGAATCAGTAACTTGAGACGCAAGCAGTGAAATTTTGATGTAATATTAAATCGTCTCACTTAGAGAGACACTGGGTGGCCTCAACCGTAGCAAGTTTAATTTTGATGCGTTTAAATCTGCATAAAATTGTGGATTAGCAACTTCGAAGATGGGAACTGTTTCTGTATTTCCAAAAAGACAAGAAATCTGAGAAACCCTGTGTAGCATTGGCCGGTCGCAGAAACTTCTTTATACATAGTGACTTCTAACCATCAGCCCTGCAAACAAAAGAAAAGAGAAATTCCCTACTTTTCCATACATTGTATGTGAAAAGGTCAGTTTGTTCTCAATAACGTATAAATTGTAGCTCGTGATTCTTAGAAAAAAATCACATTTCTGTTATTTCTTTAGTTCAGCTAACGTTGCTCAGGATATTTATCTCTATTTATACCGAGCACCAATTGGCCCTAACAAGTTCTCTAGCGGAGTGAAACGTGAAGTTCTTTACGGCTAAGACAGGTACTGTCTGTTACTATTAGCTTACAAATGTGTTAAAAGAAAGTGATATTTTATTTCAGTAATGTGTTCTGTTTTGTTAGGTAATGTAGCTTCCAGTGATATGACGATTATCTTCCTTTAAGATAATTATTGTTGTCCTGAAGGGCTTGAGGAAACCATAAAAGGTTTTAGTCTTAAAGTCCGTCTCCTGACCTAGACTCTAAACTCAGACGCGTAAGATTACCCACCACTACAATTTTGATCATCGGTTTGTTATCATATGAGTTTGTTGTCGTTGTGTGTGTGGATATATATATATATATATATATATATATATATAATATGGCGCGGAGATGTGGTAGTTTTTTAACAACTGCTGTAAGAAACCGGACAAAAATGAAGTAAAAGTGCTAAGGAGTACTTAGCATACTGTGTGATATTCGAGGTTTACACAGTATTGCGAATGAAGACGGAAGTCTTCTGATATAAGACACAGTATTGTTTGATTACTTATCTTCGACATTTCGGGGAAACATGCTCGTGTCCCAGAACATAATCTTCTTCAACTAGCACAACTACTGAAATTAATATTTATATCTTACTTTTTGGAGAGCCGGATTACTGTGGTCGGTATAGCGACTATGGTGCGGGCTGGACAATTCCGGGTTCGAATCTCGGTAGTAGCAAGGGATTTTTTTCTTCTCCATAACGTCCACACCGGCTCTGGGGCCCATCCATCCTCCTATTAAATGGTTGCCGGGGTTCTTTACTGGGGTTAAAGCGACCGGGGCGTGAAGTTAACCACTTACGTCCATCTAGTGCCGAAGCTAAGAATATATCTTTACTCCCCGTATATGCCTTCACGGCGTAGACAGAAAAGAATTTTACCCTTACCTTTATCTTACTTTCTGAAGTTTGCTGTTCTCAGTGACCTCCAGGGTATTCGATAATTTGCAGCATTTGGTCTCCGACC
This sequence comes from Reticulitermes speratus, assembly GCA_021186555.1. NCBI lineage: Eukaryota > Metazoa > Arthropoda > Insecta > Blattodea > Rhinotermitidae > Reticulitermes > Reticulitermes speratus. The sequence continues at coordinate 27,512,700 of JAJKFL010000003.1, read as the reverse complement.
TCCTGCACAACTCGCTGCGATAAAGTGCCATGAACGTCCCAGTTGCCTCCATAACACCACACCAAAACTTTAAACAACCACAGTGAAAAGGTAACCGTTACGTGTAGTGGTATATTACTGCTTCATTTGTATTGAGAAAAAAAAACCAGTTGCTACCGTGGATTGTGAGCGCTATTACACTCTGCTGCAAACATTTTTAGCGATGAAAGTGAAGAGTGGGGCAGAAGGTGACAAGTGGCGCAAATGCCCACACAGCAAAGCAAAGCAAGACCTTTCTTAGGCTAATATTTCCAGGCCGCTTAATTGCACGATTTTGCGACACACTTTGGTGGGCAGCACCTTCTCCAGACTTGACAGTCCCAGAATTTTTCTTGTGTGAATATCTCATGTCTGAAGTGTATGCTGCTGGCCTCCACTGCACCCAAGAAATGAAAGTCCGCAAAGGAGTCGAAAATGGAGAAACTATTGGCCTTGTCTTGCAGCGAGATATGCAGAGCTTCAGGCAGCGGTAACTGCACTGTATCGAGTGTCATGTAGGTCATCTGGAACAAGTAGTCTTTACAAAGTACGGTAAGGATACTGGACTGCAATCATCATGCTGTTTATTCCTTAAAATGCTCATCCTCGCGCCAAACTCTGTATATAAAGTAGAACCTGTCTTAAACGGAACCTGGATAGAAGGGAATCCCGTCTTTAGTGGGAAACTTTCAAAGTCCCGATGATTTAAATTTAACTTCAAGTACCTCTATTAAAGGAAACTGCCTGCGACGGAAAAAAAATCCGGTCCCTTGCTGTTCCGTTATAGGAACGTTCCAACGTATTTGTAACTTTCCCCAGTAGGATTAGCCTATTATTACTTTGAACAACTCAAGAAGAAGTGGGCGGGATGCGTAGCATGCATGGGGGAGTTAGAAGCTCATTCTGCATTACGAAAACCTGAATAGAATGCACCATTTATTATACCTAGTTGCAGGCCTATATCAGAGGATAATATTAAAATGTATTTTAACAAAAGTGTTGAGGGTGTAGAATAGATTCATCTAACTCAGAATAAGATCGAATGATGGCTTCAGTAGTAAATCTTAGGGTTCCATAAAAAATTAGGCATTTCCTGCCTGTCTGAGAGACTATCAGATTCTCACAATCCCTCTGTTTTGTATGCAGGTACAAGATACACCCTTACGAAGGACTGTATATATCACCTGGCGGAAATTTTCTTTATTTGAAACAAAATTTCCTCGTGCTTTCAAGCATCTGGGAATTCAGTGAACTAATAAAGTGCAGCTCAGATCTTACAAATGGTGCCCGACTACATGTCAAGTACTAATAAAGTGCAGCTCAGATCTTACAAATGGTGCCCGACTACATGTCAAGTACTAATAAAGTGCAGCTCAGATCTTACAAATGGTGCCCGACTACATGTCAAGTACTAATAAAGTGCAGCTCAGATCTTCCAAAAGTTGCCAGACTACATGTCAAGTACCCATAACACCCAAATTGAAATGTTCCGTTCTATCGCCGAATTTTCCGCTCCCACTCAATCCTTTGTCCGTACAAACACATAGCCCTGAATTTATCATCCTTACGACAGAATTTTCGTCTTTCTATTTTTCTCAGTTATTGAATTTGTCTTCAAATCCATATGAAATAATGATTTATTCTTTTCAATCTCCATGTCTAAAACAATAAGAACGTAACTGTTCTCTCGTTTGCTTTTTCCTTTTCCTACTGCGAACCTAACAGGGAGCACCCAAGGATATAAAATTTACCCCTTACTTTGGCAGTACATGGGGTAGCAACGGCTGTAAAAAGCGATGTACAAATACTGACGTGAAGTTCTTGGATGTGATCCGAATCGTCATATACAATCTTCTTCCTAAGGGCATGAGTGAATTTTAATTTCTTAAATGGGCAATTACTAAGAATCTTAGTCAGTACAAGGCTATTTCTTACTTAAAAACTGTTACATGTCTTGATTTCTTATCAACTATCATCAGGCTAATATAAATTGTATAAGAAGTAGTTATATCAATTATAATTGCTTCTCATTTCAGTGTGTTTTTACATCACGCATTCCATGGAGTAGAACATTCAAAATGTTGTATAGTATTTTATTTGAATATATGTTTTAAGATATTTTTAATCTGTTTCGTAAAAACATAAAAGTACACTACATTTGTGCTTCTGTGTATAAGTATATTCTGCCAGACTAAGTATTTATGTTGTTTTATTAATTTGTACATACATTTATTCCTGATGCTGTAGAAAAATTAAGTTCTGCACTCACATTTTTTGTTTATACAGGTTTATTTTTCACTCTGTACTAGGTCCCCGTTACAAATTTCTGTAGCAGTTTTCAGCTAACAAATTGCGTTGTCCGTACTGAGATTCTTACTGCTTAATCCTAATTATTTGAATATTTCCATAAAGAGAATAACCAATTTAAAAATCAAAATTCAATTTCTTAATTTAAGCTGCATAAAATTTTCAGCTCCTACATTTGATATTCATTAGTACAACGGACATTTCTGCTAATCTTAAATAAGAGACAGAAAAGATAAATTCAAATAAAAGATTTAAAGCTTCCACGCCGGCAAATAATCGAACAAGGGTACGACAACCTGCAGTTGGGTCGGTGAATACACTTTTATTGGGTTAAATTCCTGTTTCGTCTTCAGAATCAGTCCTGAAAAAAAGACCCATTATATTCCTCCGCAATTTGGTACCCACCTAGCAGAACAAACGTTGACAACGTCACGAATACCGCAGTAGAAATGTACAAAATGAAAGCGAATCCATTGTTCAGGCGAGTTCGCATAGTCGCGAAAAGCGACTATTAGCTTCGTCGTGTCCGTCCGCCCGTCTGCTTGAGTATATCAGCGCGACTCCCACTAGACAGATTTCCGTAAAATTTAATATTGGGTACTTTCATGTAAATATGTCGAGAAACTCTAAATTTGGTCAAAATACAACAAAGATATCGAGAAATGTACATAAAGTACATTTAATTGTTGCCGACGACATTAAATTCCCATAAAAACACTCTCTTCGAGAGAAATCGTATCAGAATGTCAGCCGAGGATGTTAAAACATTACACAAACGCGCCACAATGTTACGTTATACGAGCTATGTCCGTCTTGTAAAGTAACTGCAACTTTCTTAAACGTAAAAATAAAAATAAGCTACTTATGAATACGTAAATTATTTTGACAAATAAGAATGTTTACTACAGTGTAAAGCATTATTATTATTATTATTATTATTATTATTATTGTCAAATTTTATACCAATCTCCAAACATAAACTAATCATAAATTCATAGTGCAAAAACGTAGTTGGCAATTTTGATACTGAAACTTATTTGATTTTTTTTTTCCAAAAACAACCCCTATTTTACATGTGTATATTAGGGTTAAAGTTATTTGATTTAATAATTAATTCCAAGAAGCTTAATCAATCCTGCGAATTTAATTGTCGTTCTGAGAGTCAATAAACCTGCCAACATTTTATGGAACTCGAAGGATTAATTTTTGTGTTCAGAACAAACTCCATTCGGTCCCTAAACTGAACCACAAAAACCCACTGTACCTCTTCTACCCTATTTCTTCAAAATCAGTTCTACTGATGCTGTTTCCATCGAACTTGATATGTAGAGACTCTGGATATTCCAAGTTCCAGATCTCATATAATTACATGTTTATTTGCTGAGGTTCCAATACCAAGGACCCGTTGTAACCTTATATTACGTACTGGCTACTTGATATAATAGCAGTAAAAAGAGAAATATTTTTAATGCATACGTAACACTGCATGACATACGGCTGTTTAAAATGTCAGTACGCGTAATATATTTGTAAATAAATATATTTTGAGCAACATCAGAAAGAATATCTTAATATTGTAATAAATAATACACCACGACAGAATATATTACAAAGATACTAATAATAATAATACTTCGGACACGGACGGATGCTGTATACACAGGAACAATTCAAGAAACTACTTGAAGAACTTTTATATATTCGTAATACTCAGTGTGAATATTAACATTGAACGGAATAACAGTTAAGAGATAGTGCCAAACGGACAGTGAACAGTGAAGTGTGCTTAACAAGGTGCCCCTGATGCTGGCCGAGTTAGGGCCGAAATATATGTAGGGTGTAGTGAACAGAAAATTACGAAAATAAAAAGTGCATTCGTTGGTTCAAAAACTGAAGATTAATAATAGCAAATATTGCTGTTGTCGAAGAGTCTAAGAATGGACTGCATGATCCTTGAAAATGGGATCGATAGACTTCCAAAAACGTCGGTAAACTACCAACATACGCCGTGTAACAGCACACAAGAGCGAAGACCTAGTCTACACGGCGGCGGAAGCCTGAAATCTCACATACTGCGGTATTCGGTGGTGTGGGTCCATGTAGCCTTGTAGAAATTTACCGACATTTAGGACAAACGTTGTAAATACATCGTTCTTCAAAATATCTCTGAAGTTCTATACATTACTGCAATGCATTACATCCTAAAAGGCGGCAGTCTTTACATTCACTACCAAAAAACATCAAATCCCACATATAAGTGTAATATTTAAAATATATTGCTAACTTAGGACAGACGTTTATACTTCACGTGCGATTTTACGAGGCTTAATTAGAGTGAATTTAAAGTTTCTCGATAGTTTCGTGTAATACTTTAAATTTCAGAACCGTAAGCAGATTAAAGTGTCTCAATATTGCATTCCCAGCGCTCAGTCTGGTGTAAGGAAGAGGAATTACGTTATGCCATCAATATGTTTGTAATAACAACTGCAGAGGACGTGTTACAGGTAAATTATTCAGCCAATTAAATAGCCATATCATGTAGATTAGTCGGATGGTCGATATCTTTGTTCCTAGTTCAATTTAATTCAGCAATAATCAGAACAATATTCCGTTTAGAGCCGGGATACACCAGTCACTACACACACTAAGCTACGGTCTGGATGGCTAGGAACTGGGATTTCGTTCGTGACAGGGGATTTCTTTTCTAAAGAGTCCTGGCCGGCTCTGGGGTCTGGAGATTGAAGCCGACCAACCACCTGAAACTGGTGCCAAGGTTAACAGTTGGAGCTAGACCTTCACTTCGCCGTACTTCTTCGTAATGCGGTACTTAATTAAGCACGGACACAAATTTTTCTGATTACCTTACCATGTTATTTTCACCAAAAGAGAATGGTATTCATGTAATGCCAAATGGGTGGAGCAGAATTCATGAGAATCCGTTAGTTGCTCAGCTGGCCAAGTAATTTCCCGACTTTTGTAGAACCCCAGTAATCATTACCGTGTTCACATCATCTCACTCATGAACTCATTTCCTGAGACACTGTAGTATATTCCACACCTTCGCTCGCTCTGGTCTATGATATATTTTAATTTTATTTTTTTCTAAGCATCAGTGTATCTGTCCTTAGGGTTTGCAGCCAAAATATTTTGTGTAGTTCTCATTCCCCCCCCTCCCCCTTCCCCACGCATGTTACACACCCCCTAGCAAATGTGTGTGTTTTTGTATGTCTAAATTTTGATCTTGTATCCAACTAAATTACTTAAAATCCTTCATATGGCTTTATCTTGTTTTACTGGGCGACCACAACTGGCGCTTCAGACAAAAGCCTTTCCTATCCATACGTATGTCTTTGCTTGAAAACCGTTAGTTCTTATTCAGAGGCAACGTCACTAACGCTCTCTGGTTTTGCTCCATTGACGGCACTAAGTGGTCGCTCTATGACTGCAAGGCGGTAAATAACAATACCAATCAATGGGAATATATATTCATAATGTTATTATTATAAAAAATAAGAAGTGCAATTACAGGTCCTCCTTGATCCATGCGATAGTTGCTTTCCAAAAAAAAAATTCTTATTTTGAACTCACTTAAAAGCAGTTTGCCTGTACGCACTAATTTCTCGCTTTTTCTCTTCACCCTGTCACATTAAAAACCTTTTTCTGTTTTCTGCAGTTATGTTAACAGCAAATAAATATAAATTAACTCTCACGGACAGCATGGTAGATGGTGCGATGAATGGATGTTTGGGTGAAAACGATTAGTGAGTAATTTACAGAACATCGTTACTGCGTGGTGTAGGCGTGCAGGGCCATAGCCACTTCTAACAATGGGATCGCGGGTTTGAATGCTAATGGATTTGTATATGCATGTTCGACATGTTTTGTTGTGGAATTGACATGCTTATTCCAGGCCAGCCTCTTTCCAAATGCGTTCTCCCCTTATCTTCCGTAAGGAATACAAATTGTTGTCAAATATAGTTCGTTTTTATATTAGAAGCTAATGTTCAATTTGACAAAATTTGTTACGCCATAAAGTCACATTAGTGTGCCTTGATGGTATAAAACTTTTGTCAAAATGACAGTATTTTTGCTTCCAAAGTACGTCGATTCTCAACCAAACGATAAATTGGTTTATTCACGCGAGATATCACCTTCTTGACACTTGAAAGACGAAAAGTGCAAGTCACTGCACAACTGATGATGTCAGCCAGTCAGTCACCGACTCTGTCTGGCTTGTCGTCGGTCCCCCAACTCCATCCTCCCCCTCTCCCTTGTGGATCATGACCAGAACTCATAAAGCAGTAAACGTGCCAATTGTAATCTAGTCTCCACGGAAAGTCATCTCTGACGAGAGGTTTGGTTTCTCTTGAGAGGACTAAGAAATTAAACGCTACGTACAATGTTTTATAATATTTTTCTTAGGGTCCGTTACAAATTATTTTACAAAAGGCCTCCTTCAGTCCAAGCTTTTTACAGAAGATTATGTCGTATTTTATTCAACTTATTCTATATACAGGTAGTTCTATTTTTATGCGATTTAGTTTTGCGCGATTTCGTTTTAAGCGACTTGAAAATTTACACAATTTTTCGAATTTACGCGATAATTTTCTGTTTAACGCAATTTGGCATAGACGATCCGTTGTCGCGCTGATCTTCTGTAGGAGGCTAGCAGGAAGTGACGACACTGTCACGCCATCAGTCACGTGTATGGATTGATTACGTTGGTGATATAACCACGCGGTTCATTTAGTCTCCTCTTCAACAGCACTGGTTTTTCTTACCAATATGAGTGAGAAAAGTAAATCTGCATCACCTAGTGCAATCCAAGAGAAAATTCGGCGAAAGACAATCTGTATTGAAGAGAAATTACACGTAATAAACCGACTTGAAAAAGGTGGACGAATTGTTGATATATGCCATAATGTTAGACTCTCTCATAGCAGTGTACATACAATTCGTGATAATGCTGATGGAATTAAAGCAAGTGCTAAGTCAGGAACTAAAGTGTTTGTGTAGCAAGACTACCGCAGTCCTATGGGAATGAACTGTACCAAAAAGTAGGGGTGTGCGTCTCTTATATTTTTATTGCATTAGAAATAAATAAATAAAAATATTGTATAGAAATGTATGTATACTGTACAGAAATGTATGTATACTGTATATACAATACATATATACTCTACAGGTCCGTATGTCCACTAGTGGTATAATCATACACTATATATATATATATATTGTGTGTACTAGTGTAAGGACTTTGTGTGTACTAGTGTAAGGACTACTGCCACCGGGTGAAAACCCAATTGCAGTAAATAATAATAATATAGGATGAGGTTGTCAGTCCCCTAACCCCAGGAAATACGTTGTTTTAAATGGGAATTTTGTGTTCGGTTTGCGCGACATTTATCAGGACGTAACCCTGGCTTAAAACGAGAAGTACATGTAGAGTCCATATAAATAAGCTGAATTGTATTTAGAGGTTCAGTTCTTACCGCAGAGTAAACACGCTCCTTCTCAAATATATAAAAAACTTTGGTTGATGTTGTATAGGAAAATAATCGCTGTTTGTTCTGAAATTTATTTGAAACATATAAGTGTCATCTGTGGGCAGAAATAAAAAGGTTTTGGGTGATACAACATGGTGGTACGTAAAGTAAACTCTGGACTTTAAAGAAATAACGAGGTATCTCGCAATCCCTATAAGTTACTGGGGTATCATACACAAATTACGTTTCAACTTTACATGTTCCTAACAGAATTGTGTTTATTGGTTTCTAAATGTCACATAGTAAAGCCATAAAATATTATGGCATCCTATAAACTTGCTTCTTTAAATGTGTTCTGACCTTACAGTAAGTTTTATTGCTGTTTTATGAATTTGGGCAGATGTCATAAATATACGTCTGTATGTAGAAGCGGCATAATTTATTGCGACCCCGCTGGCCCCAATTTACTTAAATAAATTATTGATATAATTTACGTAAGAAAGAGTTCCGTACATAATTCACAAAGCCTATTCTACTACTGTAGTCGTGGAAATGTAGTACTTTGAGAGTTGTGACTTTACTTTCGTGAAGACCGAATTAGTTTAGAACAGGTTCTGTCGGCTTTACAATGTGTTGGATAAAATCTCAAAGATTCTCACCGTCTCCATGTTTGTGATATTTTACTTACGAATAGTATTTCATACTTTACATAGACATAGATGTCTTTATGATCTCTGTTCTTACGAAATTTTGCAGGGTTAATTTTAACAGTTTATTAAGTATCCTCTCCAAAGGGAAAGCTAAAGAAATTTTTCTCACGGTCTTCATCTTATTGTTCTATATTCTACAAAAAACCTTAATAAGAACTGCGTGTTTTTCCAAGAGCCATTACCAAATATTATTTTAGAGCTGTAACGTAATTGGCGTCCTTTTTTTTACAAACCTGTGCGTCTTCCATGTTATTCCTGCCGATAACAACTCTGAATTAAAATGTTTTTTTGTTCTGCAATGGTGTAATATTAATGCAGATGTGTGTGAAAATCGGTCAATTTGTTCGAAGGTTTATACGGAGGTCAGGCAGACTCACACATAACAAGGTGATTTTGAAAGCTCACTTCTTTTCTGTTTAGGAAGGAACGTGGCTTTATTTATGTTCAAGGAGTAGTCATGGCAACGATAAAAATATCAGCCGAGAAAACTTCAGAATTGCTGTAATGACTCCTTAGATTGAAACTGGTTACACATGCCGCACAGTGTTTATGCCGTTTTAACTTTCATTACCTTGCAGCACAACACGCACTAGCACAAGGTACATGGTTTCTTTTTATGAAGGGCCCTCGCACCACAGCCTTAAGGCTTTTTGTGCAATCCCAATGAAGATGATGATCAGTTTTTTACCAATTTTTACAATTAATGGAGCACCAGTGGAATGAAATCGACAGGGGAAAACCGACAACTCGTAGAAAAACCTGTCCCAGTGCCACTTTGTCCACCACAAATCTCACATGGACTTGACCTGGGACCGAACCCGGGCCTCCGTGGTGAGAGGCCGGCGACTAACCGCCTGAGCCATGGCACGGCCAGGTACATGTCTTACTCAAACTAGCGATCGTCCATAAAGGTAAAGTAAATTGTCTCTGTACTCAGTTAAGCATCACGCTAGGCAGACGTCAGTGGGGGTGCAGATCCATACATTCTTAATCTCGGCAGTAGGAAGTTGATTTTCAACTTCATGCACCAGCCGTTTTATTCCGAGAAAAAGAAATCAATTAACGTAGGTGTTATGAGAATTGGGGGGAGGGGGGGGGGGAATTTGGGGGTGGGGCGGGTTGCAAAGAAAGATCACTGTCTCTTCCTTTGTGTTTTTATTAGAAGGTTACCACAATCAAGCTAGATTACACTGGTGGTGGTGGTCCACAGAATGTACATGAATTAGATTTTCGTAATAAGTGGCAAATTTTATTGTTTAAATAAGGACTGTTTTAGAACAATCCAGACAAATAACGACATTATTGTTGGAAGTGTATTTGTTTGATACGAATGATAGGGACTATTAGATATCTTTCCATGTTATGAGATTGTCATTTGTGCCAGCTTTAAGGCAATTTCCAGGCGTCGTGTTCACATAGTAGCGTCGCTTTATATGGATGTCGAGAAGAGCCACAAGTTCCCTTATGCTTATTTGTTAGCAGGTAATAAGCGCTGGAACGAGGAAGACGCTGAGAATTGAGTTTCGAATCTGTTCTGTGTGTATTGAATCCATCTGCGGTAGGAAGTTGCAGACGCTATGCAAATTTAGACCCTCTTCTACAGCATTAAAGGATTCAGTTAGGTGCATTCAAGTGGATTGAGACGATCATCAGTACAGACAAATTTACTCTACTAGAAGTAACCAAATTAGGTAAAGGTTAAAGTACGTCATTGCTATGGACCGACAGTTTGGCTTTAATTTGTTTAGCTCAGACAATTATTAAGTCCTGCACTTTGCATTATACAGTCCGGAGTGACTGGAGCTGAGGTAGTTCAATCGGAATAGCGACTGCGCTATAGTCCAGAAGACCCACGGATCATGCTTCAATTCCTGACAGGGGAAGAGTTTATTTCCTCCTCCAAAGCGTCCAGAAATTCTCTGGATCTCAACCAGTCTCATTGTGAGTGAGTAACGTGAGCTTTGCTGAGAGGGTAAGCTGACATTTTATCTCCATCTAGCGCCGACTTTAACAAAACGTAGACATATACCTCCACCCCCCCTATATCTTCATGACCTGGTCCACAATTAGGTGCGGGGGCGACTTTACCATTTCTAAGCCGAACGGGCGTGTTATAAATCATAAGGAAAAGCGGGCACTGTCTCAGGGCCATTTAAGTGGGATTTATGGTGGACAGAGTAGCATCTGGAATGGATTTTCTCCAAAAACTTTGATTTCCGTTTGTCAATTATTGTTCCACCAACATACCGTATTCACATTCATCCACATTCCATCGGCACTGCGTAGTTTGGGTACTGATAGCGTCACTAAATAAAACCCCAAAATGTCAAGTCCAAAAGCTAAGTTATTTTCCTCCAATATCCGAGAATCGGCCATGCATTCCGGAGGTATATTCATTGATAGAATATTAAGACCCTAATTTGCTGTTTTGCTATTATCACTTTTCATTACATCGTATTCTAGGAATAGAATCGTGTTGACTCTGAAGAAAGATAAATTCGTTTTTTAATAGTAATAATAACTTTTATTTCTTAACACGGTGCTAAACCCTGATGGTAAAGCAACAATATGTGCTTAAATCCTGAGTTTTTTTAATTTGCCGGTTATGGAAAGTCCAGTAGGCTACTGGAATCCTTAGACCCTGAAGATGAAGTGAGCAAGTTTTTCGAATCGTCTATGTACCAGTCGGCACGATGTCGTATCACCGAATACTAGAATCTTTAATTTATTATCATACTTTACTGTCAGACGTAATGCATTGTGATGCTCCTCTTTCTGTACGCCTGTCTGTCTACGTAACAATCTGGAACCGCTAAACGGAAGTAGATAAGTTTTATATCGCGAATTTTTTAACTTTCTAACTTTGATTAAAGTTGATAGATATAACGGACACTCTAAACGAAGATTAAGATACGTTTCTGAAAGCAGCTCTTGTGTAACTCGATAAAATGAATTAATGCAAAAAATAATTGTCAAAACGTTGCGCGGAACGGTATTGCAAATGGTGTGTATTCTGTGAGGTAAAGCACAGAATTTTCCAAGGCGCTCTTTACTTTCATGGCTTCGCGGTACACGACTAAGTGCAGTTCACATTGCCTATTATCACAAAACTCACATGTTTAACAGGATCGTGTGAAGATATCTTTTACCGAATTTCATCCAAATCGGACAGTAAAGGTGGAAAGTAACCATAGAAATCTATTTATGTCTTTAAGTGAAGTATGGCTTTTACTGCGCCCATTTTTACACGATTACTCAGTATATGTCTGTGGATATCTGCTGCCGAATTTTATCCAAACTGGGCAAGAAATTCAGTAGATAAAGCAAAGTTTCATTTATACTTCTCGGCAAAGTGAACATTTCGCTTCACCGAGTTTAAGAAAATCACGATTGCTGAAAGGCCTTCAAGTGAAGACTGTCTAACCTGAAGTTTAAATCGGACAACAAATGTAGAAAATGGGGCAAAATTTTATTTAGCTCTTAAGGAAAATGTAGTTTACAATGTAGCTACTTTCACAAAACTCACAAATACTGAAGGACATTAAGTGATGATTTTTGTATACAGAATTTTACCCATCTTGGTCACGAAATGTGGAGTTTACGAGTATAAATGTATTTACGCCCTTAGGTGAAGCATGACTATCACTGCACCGAATTTCAGAAAACTTAACTTTCTTGGCGACTCCTTGTAACGAATGCATATACCGAATTGCATGAAAATCCGACAGACGGTTTTGTAGCTGATCTTTTACGGACAGACGGATGAGTGCACGTGGTTTCCACGTAAGGTGTTTCTCTTTACTTCGTGAAGAGCGCCTAAATATTACTCACACGTTCCATGTCCAATAGAAATTTTTCGTGAAAACTACTGTTCTCAAGATAATAAAATCGGTAAAATCCACCAGAATGATCATGTGCGCGCATGTCTTAATATTGTGCAATGCGTTGTTAGATTTCAGTCCATACTAAATAACAACTCATTCCTTGTTAATTTACATCCTTTTCTTTTCCCCTTTTACTTTATTTGTCTTGTTCCACTTTTTCCTTTATGAAATTCAAGAGATAACTTGGTTGAATCACAAAAATTTCTGGAAGGAAAAATCGACTGCGGAAGTAATTTTGACCTGAGTATAATACGCAATTTTTTCTTCTTCCGTTTTAACTATTACCAGCACTCTCTCTTTTCTATTAACTACATTGATACTTACTCAATAACTTTTAATGCTTCCTCTGTAGCTACTAGATTTTAATTATTTCCCTGAACTCTGGTGATGGAAGAAGAAACTGCGCATGAGTTTTGAATTGCCCGAAAGCTCGTAGTGTTTACGGCAATCAGAGCCTGCGCATTCAGTTGTTTCCTTCATGAAATCAAGTTACTGTAGTTTACGTTTCGGTTCAAATCGCGGAAGAATATTTTCTGAGCATCCATAAAGCCGTTTTCTATCAACACGGAAAAAGACGCAGCAACAAAATGAAGTTTGTATTTAGGTTCCCCCATGAATGTGGGTATAAACACTGGCACGTCGTGACAAAGAACAGCCCTGTCTTTATTCGTATGTACTGCTTTAGAATCCGCGTCAGGATCTGCGTAAGCATAGTCCTTGTGGTCGGTGAAGTAACAAAATATGAGGACGTGTGGCGGAGTGAAGTTGTACTTCTACGAATTCTTAATCTCTGTAGCACATGGAGGTAAGACCAGCTTCATGCCCCGACTCTTATGTCACCGAGGAATGAAAACATTTTTCCATTGAATACGATGCTAGGTGGCCACCCTGCTTCCATGTTGGCTCTGGGACCCACCGGCGGGCCCCCAAACCGGTATGGACTCTGGTGAAAAAAAAACCTTTTATCCCTGCCCAGAATCGAAGCCCAACTCTTCGTCCAGCCAATAACCTAGTTAATATACCGAGAGATAAATCCAGGGTCGTAGTCGGTCTGCAGTTACAACATTTGTGATCTTATGGATTGTGGCGTTATGTAGAATTGAAGATCGACAATAATATTTCGGAGAAACCTGCTGCCTGATCTTACCGTAGTATTTGTATATACAGTACTTTGTTTTCGTGTGGCGCAACAGCCAAGTAGCGCCTAGGTTGCCTAAATGTTGAGGTTCCGAGATCACACATCATTAGAAACATGCAGCCGGTAGGACTCGCTCTGAATGAGTGTTCAGCTCGTCGCAGATATACACTATATATATATATTCTATATAAAGTATATATATTGTACTTATAACGTCTATACAGTACACGTTCTCTACTTATATACAACGTATATACAGTACGAATATTGCACTTATATATATAACGTTTATACAGTACATATAATGTATTTATATATAACGTATGTACAGTATATACACTGTGTGACCTTGCCCCCAATCCTCGAATGCTGGCTCCCTCGAGCCTCTATGGAAGCAGTGTTCAAGGCAAGATACAACAAATTACGTCAAATGACCCATACTTCTTGAATTGAGTGATCATCAATAAATTTATTATTAAATAACTTAGGAACAGTAATCCATTATTCACTTGCCACGCGGTGAGACACGCACACACACACACACACACACACACACACAATATATATATATATATATATATATATATATATATATATATTGAAAGGGAACGAATTGTCTTCTGGACTTTGTCCATCGTCCGGATAAAAATATATTATATATATAAATATGTAAAATATGTATAAAAATATAAAATCACGACGTTTCGGAAGCTGGTTCTTCTTCCGTTTTCAGGTGAAGGGAAGGGAGACACCTACTCAGATGGATCCCTTAAACCGAGCTAATCTCAATCACTGGACAACTTCAGCCGGTAAAATCACAGACCTGAGGCCAGGATATATCAGAGGAAGATAACAGATAAATAAGCATTAAAAATTGTCGTATACAAGAACAAACGTAGAACCAAGATAGAATAGAAGATAAACATTCTTTGCATCAAACAAAGTCCATGGAAAAATCCCTGCTTAGTGCAGGAGACGGAAATTATGTGGGGAATCAAACTTCCTACCGATCTCTCCATCTGTGGAGCACACCACAAACACACGACACTAAACTATTCGTAAGTCTGTCGTAATCTGTCCATGATGCTGACTGTCAGTTGATGATCTGATTGCTGATAACGGGGATCCAGATGGGAGAAATGTCCAAGCTGGGTTGGCTGATTGATTAAGCATGCCATATGAGCCGATTCCTTGTATTTTCTATACCTGCTGTTGCTTTCAATTTCCAAAATCCGGACGATGGACAAAGTCCAGAAGACAATTAATTCTCAATTCGTCAGAACCTTTTAGAATTTATATATGAACGGCTTTGCCACAACACAGATCAATATGGTATACACACAAATTAGGAAGCCTCCACACTGATGATAATTCAGAAAGGGGTTACTTAGCATTGCCAGAACTTTACTAACAAAAGTGAAGTCGCGGCAAGACCAGCTATCCCCCCCTCCTCCCGGCGTCCGGGTCTTGGCACGGAGTCACTAGAGACGAAACATAGTTTTGAAACCCCAAAGCCGAGAACGTAATTTTGAAGGGAACCAAATAGGGCGAAGGCCGCACACCGAGTCAGTCGTCCCTAAGGTGAAAGGCAGGAAAGGAAAAACGCTAGTATAGGAGAATGACGACAGCAGGCATGGGGAGTGAGGGAAAGAGAGTAAAACAGTGCCGACAACACGGCACAACAGTACTTATACATGACATATACCGTATATGAACTGCACTTGTATATAACGCATATACAGTGCATGTACTCTACTTAAACGTAACATATATATATACAGTATATGTATTGCACTGTCATATGCGTATACAGTACATGTAGTGTACTTATACGTAACATATATATACAGTACATGTAGTGTACTTATACGTAACATATATATACAGTATATGTATTGTACTGTTATATGCGTATACAGTACATGTAGTGTACTTATACGTAACATATATATACAGTACATGTAGTGTACTTATACGTAACATATATATACAGTATATGTATTGTACTGTCATATGCGTATACAGTACATGTAGTGTACTTATACGTAACGTATGTACAGTAATTTACATAAAGTGTACACAGCATATGTATGAGACAAAATCTTTCTGGAGGAACTAATATTTGTTCGGGTAAACAAATTCCCCATCTTTTTCGGAACCTGTCGATTTATTACCGTGTCCACAACTGCCCGCCACTGGATCCTGTCGTGAGTTAAATGAATCCAGTCCACACCCTTACACCCCCTACCCTTCAGATCCGTTTTGGTATTCCCGTCTGGTTTTCTGCCTAAAATGCTTTCTGCATTCTTTCATCTCTCCCATGTGTGCTTTATGTCTCTACTAGTGTGTGAATACGATGTGACTAAGCATTAATCCTCTTATTTCTTTTGTACTATCATGTTAAATTTCTTTACTTCTTATATAAGCATTATTTGCTTAGTAATTCCAATATTGAGTAAATCGTACATTTTGGAGTAATTTATTTCAAATTTGAACTTAGCATGGAATTGAACAGCGTAATAATAAAACAATCTATTATTTTGTACAGTATTTTGGTCTTCTAAAATTTGCTTTATCAAAGCAGGAAATCTTCGATGAAGGAATGTGGAGCGATCACTATTCACTTCTGTTTAATAGTATTAAAAGCCGTAAGACTTAATAAAAAAGGCGTTGTAATTTTTATGTTACTATGTTATACATATATAATATATATTAAATTTGTAAAAATGCTTTAGTTGTAAAGTACGTTTCGGTCGTCTGCAAAGGTTTTTTTTTCTCAAAATTCTGAAATTCTTGCAGAAAAATATTTAGCATATTTCCTGCGAGATTTGTGCGGAAACATACATTCGATTTTAATGATGATTTACATGACTAACAAATCTTAAGAAATATTTCCGACATCATCGGTTCTCCAATTGTTACAAGCAAACGTATAACGACATTAGTGGGCACGTTATTGTCTTTATAAATGACAGTGTTCTTATGAAAATGTTTCCCATATCTGTAAAATTCCTTATAAATTCTCCCAAGTAGAATGTGCGTTTAATTAATGCTTCTCACATTACAAGTTACTGTTTCCCGTAATCTAAACTCTGAAATGCAATTTCCTTAGAATCACTGTCAAACTAAAGTAGCATTCAACAATGACAACTATATGCATAGACTTAGAACTTCTGTAATTTATCATTACCAATTTCATTGTCAGTTATTGAAGTTCCGACATGCTCTCTTATACCATGCAAATTGCCGTTGCCGTAGTAACCAAGTAATTTCTGTCTTAAGAAGAATATAACGTTGTTAGAAGAAAAACTGTCTCTTGTTGGTAGAGAAGAAGGGAAAATCCGTGATTAGTGCGGTAGAGATTTAATGGCGTTAACAGAGGAAAGTAGCGTGTTCAAGTTGGAATTTCTAAGGAGGTTCAAATTAAATTCATACCTACCGTTTTGTTAAGGACAGTACCCATTAAACCACGACAATATTAGAGTGTATTTGGTTCTTCGACAGGGAACATTTAACTCTTGTTACCTTCTCATAATTTTCTGGCCCTAATATTTAATTACTTACTTAATTACTCATTTAGTTTAATTCTTTCAGAACATTCTGTGTGTTTTGCTTTAACCATTCTATATTTATACGCGCATGTATTATGTATTGTATATATCACATTGTTTATAATAATATTAATTACGGGCAGTGAGGTGAGATATGACCCAGAGCAGTGTTATCTAACACGTTTAAGTAGTTACAGAACTATTAATCTACAAATATATATCTTGTAACAAACAGGTAGCTGATATGTTTACATAACAAAAGAACTGTTATTCTACATATAAGTATATATCTTGCAACATGCAGATATATTGTATTTTTAAGTAGTGAAAGAACTGTTAATGTACAAATGTATGTTTTGTAACAAACAGAAAACTTACATTTGTGAGAGACGGTAAAAAAGTCTCATGTGGATTCTACGTGCCGAAGGAAGGGCTAATATACAATCAGTGTAGTATTGCACTCGTAGCAGCTTCAAGCCTTGTCTTTTAAAATATTCTTTGACATCGAATCTTTTCAGTTCTGATAAAACTTATTGGATCAGCTGAAAAATAAACGCAAATATTAAAAATAAAGTGTGAAGCAACACGTTTGTGTTAATCGTAAACCTAAGGCAATTCTAATCAAACACTCTGGAGCACAATGCAATCGAACTGAATTCGATGTTTCGAAGTGAAGTGTATTTTGACTTCTATGGTTTGCAAGCCGTACGTTCAATTATTTCTTTCGGTTCCTTTTTTGGACCATACTCCGCAGGCCTCTTTATAAACACAGTGGCAGTGGCAGTAATAATTGAAGGTGTGGCACAACTAAAGCACATTACTCTATCTCTTCAAAGTGTATTATCGTTGAAGAAATAATTCTGTAAAATTATAATTTGTCATTAGACGCATTCGTGGAGTGCAGGTTTGAAACCACTGCTCTAAGGAATGAAAAGATAGTTTTTTCTTTATTTTAATTTTAGTATGAAATATGTAGTGGATATAATTAAGATATAAGCAATAGCCTTTTTGAAGGCAACTAACACAGCAACATAGAAGTAACAGACTAAAACGTGCTTTACCAGATGTCATTGAACAATAAAATATGTAAATTTTTTAGAGGAATTCGTGAATAAAATACTGCATGAAGCAGAGTTCTCCTTCAGAAGCTGACAATTACTAAGCTGGTCAAGGAATTCTCCACTTTTATGGAATTCAGAATTTCATTATCATATTAACAACGTCATGGCACTGGTCCATGTGCTGAGCCAGAGTAATTCAATCCATGTTCCTATACCGTCTTTCATTAGGTTCATTTTAAAACCACCCCGTCTACTTGTAGGCATCCGAAGGCCAAGAGACCCTACAAAATTTCGTAGTTTATTCATGTGTCTCAAATGCGTGGTATACTTCCTGCCCATCTCATCCTATGTTATTTCATCACCATAAAAATATCCGGTGAAGAGTAAATTACAAATTATGAAGATCCTCATTGTGGAACGATCATTAAGTGGCACGTTGTTGTTGAAGATGACAGACATATGGGATGTTACGCGATGTTACTTGGCAGATAAGTATCAACTTTTCGTTCATAGAAGCCGATTGCTTCTATCTTCAGTGTAGAAGCGTGAGATTGGAGGCAGCGTATTTCTCCAAAATATTGGTAGTCTGTCTAACAAACTACACGACGTCACAACCCAGGAGAAGGCAGTCGTCATTTTCACCGCCGTTACAATCTCAGTTTTTATAATTCCCAACAGTTGTCATCACTGTCATCAATGTCAATCGATGTTGGAGTGGACTTCGGCCACCTTAAAACAAAGCAGTGAAAATGATCAGAAGTTTCATTTTCGGAGTTTAATGACATCTTATTCTCTCAATTCTTTACTTCAGTTCACTGACGTCTTCTTGAAGTAAACTGGAGAGGGATGAGGCGACATTCCAGAGGAACAGGAAGATATGTACCCACTTCTGCTTACCTTCGCTTTGCATTACATTCCTCATTCGTAGATACATTTCGGAAAGTCGGAATGCCTCAATTCCGAAACTCTCTTTAGACACTTCCATTAATATTTCATATTTCTGGTTTTATTCACATTTCTGTGTTGGCACAGTTCACTTTGCTTAGATAAGACTGCTCGTGAAGCAAGCTAATATGGCGAGACAGCAAAAGCCACGATGGGTGCTGATAGAGCGAATTTGAAACGGGAATATTTGTTCTATATTGACAAAGGGACGATTTCCTTAAAAAGCTCTCTGTTAGCTTCGACTCGTCTGTAACAGCCCCAAACCCCGCTAAACGTATTGCGATATTTTACTGGAATTTCTCGACACATTCCAATCTTTGTTCACATCGTAAAACAATAATGCGCACTTTACATGAAGAGCTGCATGAATGTCTGAAACTTCATTCCGGTGTATAGCAGTACAAAGTTACATTCCACCAGATACGATGAACCTTATGTGTGCTGTGTTTTCGTCCACCTCCATTTATTTCGAACTAACTGTTACTACCAAGATGGGTGTGTTGTGTTTGCAGAAATTCCCACCAAGGGGATATTATTCGTCGTGTTCCTTTCGACATCACCATCTGCAACACCATCGTCCCAGCAGAGAGGACGCATGTGCGGAGCAGACGTACATTTAACAAATAGCTCTGACAGGTACAGTAGTCTGTCAATAGAAGAATGTGTCAGAATTAAGGTAATGTTTTGGAAATACAACCTCTTGTACACAATGTCACAAAATATCCTGGGGTAAATATGCAGACGAATTTAAGTAAATTTTTATGACACTTGAGGTTACCTCGGCCGTGAGTACTCAGTTCAATATATTCCTGGATATGACGTCGCGTAGTGTATTAGATGAGTACCAACGTTTTGGAAGTCTACAGCCTCTAAAAGCACGGTAGAGGAGAGGGTTATTAATCATCTTGTAAATTGTTTCAAATACACCACGTAAATCTTAATCAGATGCAAACCCATTTATAGGGCCATGCCATGGCTCAAGCGGTTAGTCGCCGGCCTCTCACCGCGGAGGCCCGGGTTTGATACCGGGTCGGTCCATGTGGAATTTGTGATGGACAATGTGGCACTGGGACTGGTTTTTCTCCGAGTACTTCGGTTTTCCCCTGTCAATTTCATTCCACCGGTGCTCCATTAAATGGAAAAGCAGAAAAAATCTCATCATCTTCATCATCTTCCTCATAGGGTTGCACAATAAGCCTTCACGCCTGCGGTGCGTCCGTAGCATCTGCTGCGGGTCCGTACAATAAAAAAACATATTTCGTACTATTTCTTGTACGATATACCATTCCTGGTGACTTCAATAGTTCGATCTGAGTTAGGTTTATATTCTGTTTACCAACCAAAATTAAATTCTCGTATCAAAAATAAATTTCAACACAAACCTTTTAAAAAGTTTCGTCGATGAAAATGCAGACTAAATTATACTTCCTCCTCCTAATGTGTACAATTTATGCACTTTCAGCAGAGGACGTACAAATATTTCTCTATGGAAGTGTAGCGCTGCTCGGATTTTTTTATGTATATTTCATTTGTAATTTTCAATAATTCTGTAATGTGGGGCGTTAATATGGAACTATACTTATATTAAAAGAATAAAAGCAAATTCTTGCTACACTGTCTTCATGTATGTAAAGTAGTTACGAATACAAACTTAAGACGGCAACTGTAAAAGGCGGTGCAAAATATACTGTAGTACGTATTTCAGTGTCCTCAATTGCGCAGCAAATCAGATTTTCCCAAATGGTGTTCCGCTGAAACCCGGTGTTCCTCGAGTGAAAAATAAGATTTCCGCAAGAAAAAGATCTGTCACAATATAAAACTTTTATTTTAAATATTACTTTGTGAACTTCACTTAAAATAATTTCATATTTATTTGACAAGAATTCATTCTGTAAATGAATTGCTGCAATATTATAATAAATAAAAAGCATATTTTGAAAAAGAGGGGTTTTTATTGTGGAATTGCATATTATTTATTCGGGCTCACTGACCGTTTTTACGAAATGTAGTTTTTATTTATAAATACTTGTCATTAAATAAAAAGCTAATCTCTGTTGTTCGAATTTATTTATCATTACTATTGTCCTTACTTGTGGTCTGGTTTTATATATAGTTTATATTTCCATATCCATATTGTAGTTTTTAAATATGAAACATAAAAATGTGACCAAATTAACCTGGGAAACACTGCTCGAGATAGTAGTTCCGTTTAGGTAATTTTGTTATTATAGTAAATATAGCGGTCTTTCCATAACCTTTCCACTCATTGAAGTTATATGTATTTTACAAATTAGTTTCTATTGCAAAAAGGTTTGCGCCTGCGCAGAAATTTTCTGCTCAAGAAATATTTCTCTCCAAATTCAATAATAGCGAGGATAATTACTAAAATTCGACTTAAAAATGTCAATGAGGTTTATGCTAGTAACAAATCTTGTTTTATTAAAGTAATTAAGTATTGTTCTATGAAATCGTAATATACGTAGCACACTGCCCCCTGTAAACTGATAATTACATTGGTTGTATTTTCAAATACTACTTTTAAAAATATACTGTAGAAGCATTACCATCGCAATGGTGATCACTTTTTGTTACATCCTATCATATTTGTTTTGATTTCGCCTTTCTTTGGCATATTTTTTCTGACACGTTCTAATAATATTTTGACGTCAGAGCTTGTGCACCAGTATTATTGGCTCTCCTCTTGAAACTGCACCAACACACGCACCAGATTCTCAAGCACTCCATGCTTATGGCTTTATATCTACTACTTTTACCACAGTCCAGTGATGATATTTCTGAACGTACTCTGCTTCTTCATCAATCATTTCTTTCTTCTGTTGCATCGTATAGACTTCATGTAGCTTCTGTATGTTATATGTATGCCTGAATTCTTTGACATGGAGTAGGCCTACAGTAAAGAGTGTCGGATGAAGGTAACGTTGTAACATTTGTTCTCTGCTTGTGAACGTTAAGAATATATGCAGATATTGCGTTGTTTAAAAGACTTTGCTGTATGACTCTCATTTAAGTTTGCTTCTTGCATTAATATTGTAATTTTTGTTTTAGAGAGAGTTGTGTTATATTCACACTTTAAACTTCAGTTGTTACTATAGGTACTACCAGGTTTCACATTCAAAACCTTGCATTCTACCCACAGAATATATTTATGTGTTGAGATTATGTCACTTCACAGAATTAATAAATAGGTTTTTGTAATGAAGAAAGAGCGTGTGTACTGCGCTGTATGAAGAGAATTATTAAATATAATTCATATCAAATTCAGCAGACTCAAGTTGCTACTGTATGTTTCTCATGCAGCCCTACTGAATTAAATTCATCAGAATTAAATCCCTTGCTTTAAACTTAATGAAATTAATTTTCCAAATCGTGTACCTTAGCATTAACCAGAAATCAAAATGCTACGGCCCTTATTTTCAGGCCACTACTTACACCATTCTAACGTCTTCATGTTCATCCTAACTTTCATGTTTATACTATTCCTATCAGAAAAACGACCGGGCCAAGCCTGGGAAAATTCTAACAGAATGATGGTCTTTATCCCCCCCCCCCCAAATTAAATGTCTCTCACTTTTTGCTTACTACTTATTCTTTAAACGGTGTAGTCTTCAGTGAACTCATTCCAAGTCGCAAGAAGAATAGATATTGGTCACATAGTGGGAAGAGGAGTACATCGTACGTGGCGACGAGTTCCCCGACTACTCGAATTACGGCACGAGGAATTCATTATGGCATTCCCCAATGCCGAGCCGGTGATCGTCTCTGTCCGTGTGGCACTGGTAAACCTTTTCATCCTGTAACAAGCAGTGGATGGAGAAGAGTGGGGCACCTTCGCAGATAAGACAGAGTTACTGAGGGAGACCCTTGGCAAAGGAAATGAAGAAAAGTTCTACCAGCTGCTCGAAATCTACATAAGCACACAGATTCGAACGTTGAGCTCCATTGGCGTCAAATAGGAAGAACTCCACAAACTGCAGGGAAGCCTACAGAAAAGGAGTGACACCAGGCCCAACATTCAAAACAACAGCATCAACAGCGGCACCACCCAGTAGTAGCAGCAGCACGAAGAGGCCAAAATTTGCAGCTAAAACATACAATCAGGACAAAGGAAGAGGGAAAAACAGTGTCCCTCCAAAAGACACAAATCCTCTCTGCCACTGCCGACCAAGGACTTGTTTGCGCCAGTAAGGAGTTAGATTGACAACTGTGAAGAAGTTCGGCCTGACTTGGCACGTGTTGACAAGCCAGCAAGCACCAAGGACAACGAGACGGGAAAATCTGAATGGACATATTCTCACTTCAGTGGTAAACAGTCCCTCCTTCTAAGGGGAAGTGAACCAGTATTACGAAACCACTTTTCATTGCGGTGTACGGGAGCCGGGGTTCGCATCATTATTCGAAGCATCGCCCCATCAAAAGGACAGTTCTCCTATCTAAAGCCCTAAGACCGTCACCATTTAAATTTTATGCAAAATCATATGAACACATCAAGGAGCTTATCCGACATGTCCAATTCAAAAATCCAACCAAAATGTAACCAAGAAAGTTCTTCGGGAGCTGGGCCTGGTCGTCATAAGCGTCAAGCAGTTATCGGCCAGGCACACCTAACGATCCTTTTACTTCATCAAACTTACACCTGTGTTTAGTGACCCTGACAAGTACCCAGAGTTAACAGTGTATCTTCATACTTTCAAAAGTCAAAGCCTACAGGGCCGAGAGTGGCCTGATGTAGCGTTTT
The DNA here is from genome assembly GCA_021186555.1 of Reticulitermes speratus. Classification (NCBI taxonomy): domain Eukaryota; kingdom Metazoa; phylum Arthropoda; class Insecta; order Blattodea; family Rhinotermitidae; genus Reticulitermes; species Reticulitermes speratus. Next base: position 27,488,844 of record JAJKFL010000003.1, on the reverse strand, counting down.
AACTACCAGCGTTTTGGCCATATTTGGGCTCATTATAGACAGCTCCCTAGATGCTTATGGTGCGGTATGGCCACGTACGTACCAAATGCCCGGGAAAATCAAAGAGTCCAGCAAACAAGAGCAGGAAATACTCGGTCCAGCATCCCAGCAGCTACGGCATCCACCTGTGCCAAGCAGGAGCAGCAACGTCAAAAGAAGGAAGCAGCCCCAGTGAGACCACCAGCGGCAGCTTTGTGCCCAACCTGGTCAGAACACGTTTTCCGCCAAGTATTTCATACCACAAGTGTTCCATATTTATCCCTATTTTAACGCTACTTGTACAGGAAAGTCAAGCGGGCTAAGCTTGGCAATTTTCACACAAGTAAGGCTTCTTCGGATGTAGGGGAAAAGTGGACAAAAAGTACTTTCACATTGTTTTATTTTTCGGAAATTGAGGTAGAGAATGACAGTGTGAAAAATTGAATTTATTCGTATGAGATTTGAGGTCGTCTGGGATGTGACGCCGTGTATACTGAGGCCACGGAAAGAATCCTTGTGAATAACCCTGTCTACTTCTTCCTTCATTTTTTACCTTTCTCCTCCATTCTTCTAGTAATTCTGTTGGTAGGGGTAACTATTCGCTGGTGACAGCCGATTTGAGCTGGATGACGTTTGTCATAAGGAGCTAGATGGGAATGAAGCAGTAGGCAGAGAACAGGAATCCTCAGACGCTGTCATGCCCACAATCCATGAGACGTCTTTCAGTGGCCTCAGCATACTTCTATACATAGGAACAAACCTTTCAAAAGAACATACTGCCTGCTTCTTCAAGTTAGAATATTTATACCCTGAAGATGGAAGCAGCAGGTTCATTTGAAACGTTGATGCATATGTACAACCCCAGCTCAAGGTAACGGTAAACGGTAAACTTAAAATCAGGAAAATACCCAGTTTCGTGTTGTTGGTCTGCACACATGTGTCCTTTACACCGTTTATAGAGGGACAGCAAGGAAAATGCTAATTCACTAGCAGCCGAACCGAAAGGTTTAACACCGCTTATACTATAGCAATCCTGAGCCAGTTCCATCCATGCCCACTTCCGCAAACCGTTGTAACATTGCTTTAGAATTTGATTTTAATTTTCTGTCTTAATTTTCTTTCTGTACAAAGAAAAAGAAAGGAGAAGAATTCTAAGAAACATGGAAAGAGAAGGAAATAAAGAAGAAATAAAGGAAAATATGATGCAGAAGAAAATAAATCGATAAAAATAGAAAAAAAGAGAAAAGGAAAGAAGGGGAAAAAGTGGAAGCAAGAAAACGAAAGAGAAACAAAAAAGGACAAAGAAGGAGGATCTAATGAGCAAAGAACGAAACGTAGATACGGGCGAAACATAAATTCGTTTAGTTATCCAACTGACAGTGGCGCTGGTGGATAGTCAAGACACAGAACTTTTGTGTTTTTGTTGCAAAGAAAGAGTTGCTAGGGTGGCAAGGCGTAGCCGGGAGTCAGGTTCGAGAGAGGAATACTTTTGAATGTTTGAGGAGTAAGGATAAGAAGTTCACTAGTAACATGTAATACACATACACATAAAAAATTATACTTTGTACTAGCCATATGACGTGTATATTTACAACTGCCATGCAGCCAGAAATTTTGTGTTATTAAACATACAGAGCATGCAGAGGTTTGGCGATTCTATTAACTATTCATGTGTCAAAGACTTTTCTTGTCAGTCTCCACAAACTCTCACACAAACGTGTTGCTTGTTCTGAACGAACGCGTTGACAAGCTTGTTATTCTGTCGGATATTCAATAAATTCTCCGCATTTTATGTAACCAGGAGATTTATTATCGTGTTAGTAAAATTCCACCACTGGGCCCTATCTTGAGCTAGACGAATACGGTTTACATTTTCGGAAAAAGGGCGAAGTAAGAGGAGGTTGGAGAAAATTGAATAATGATGATATTCATGGTTTGTACTCCTCAACAAGTTACTTAATAGTACGGTCATCAGATCCGGGAACATGGGATAGGCGGGGCATTTGGCATGCACTGGGGAGAAGAGAACTGCGTACAGGGTTTGGTAAGAAAACATGAAGGAAAGAGACTGCTTAGAAGACCTAGAAGTAGATGGGAGATTAGTATTGCAGTGGGGCTCAAGAATAGGATAAGAGGGCGTGGACTAGATTCATTTGACTCGGGATAGGAAGAAATGGTGAGCTTTTCTAAACACAATAATAAACCTATAATTTGACATCCTCTTATTCTTAATGCAAATCATAAACGTATAAAAAAACAACCATTTCCTTCGGAATGCCTATAATTCCTATTGCCACGAACTCTCGCAAGAGTTGATGGCAATAGAGGTTATAGTTATACCGACGGAAAGACTTGTTCTATTTTCGTCAATAGACGTTTGAATTCAATAAAATTCAGGAAATTTCTTGTCTACTTGGGGACTTTTTAGCTTCTGAAGGAGTTTACTCACTCGAGCGTTTGAATTATTATCATTAAAATCCATTTTGATATTATCCTCTCACTTAAAGGATCTGAGATTGCTCTGTCGGTGCACTGGCTAGACTACGAGATGGAGACCGAGGAAATGGGGTTCAATGCCCAGCAGAAGCAGGCGATTTTCTCTTCTCCAGAGCATCAAGAACGCCCCTGTGTCCCACCCAGCCTTCTTTTCAGTCAGAACCGAGGGGTCCTTCCCTGGAAATAATGCAGCTCTAGAGTAAAACTGACTACTCATCTCCAACTAGTGCCGAGGTTAAGAAGCGTCGACCTCACCCCCACCCTCCCACATGCCTTTATAGCCTGGTGCTTATTTAAGCATAAGGACTAAGTTACTTTTATTTTAAATTTGTACAGATCAGGTTTGAACCACCAGCTTCAGCATTCCGAAACCCCGTACTTTGCCAACATAATGTATTTAAGCTTTTCCTATAATACTCGAAATGAACAGCCATTACTTCCATAAACAGCATTAACAAGATGGGCATTGTAATCAAGATGCAGTACATTTTGAAGTACAAATTTAATTTTTAATTTCTGCTAGGACGACCGTTATTCTTCACAGAGTTCAGCCTTACAGTGTGTCTCAAAGGAATGTGCATGCAGACTGCTTCCATATAAATAGAGTCGTTTGGTTATCATTGCTGAAAATATAACCTATAAATATTTTGAAGCTTATTCGAATAAAACATCAAGAGAACCTGAAAAATAGCGCTACAAACACAATTTTTCTGTTTTTCTTGTCCGAAATGAGATTTATGTTTTTCATTTCTTTGTTCATAGATTATTCCTGAAAATATTCTTCTGAGACTTCTTACTTGCTTCCCCCCTTCTACTGATTTGTATTGGAAGAAGTCAGGTTTTGATTAGGTGAGAATTATCCCTCGGGGATCTAGAGAAATTACATCTAACGTGTTATCCAATAACTCACTGGCTAAAACAGTCTTTCTTGAAAAGCTCATACTCACTGAGGTAGTCAAATCCACTTCTTTCACATACCCCGAAGGTCTGTTACCTTGTGCACAAGAGCACAATATGTTTCCTATCTTAAACCTGTTTATTCCAGCCCTCATCCTCACGCCCTCTTTTTTAAAATATTAGTTCATATTTTCCTCTCGTCTACATCTGGGTCCCCAAGTGTTCTCTTCCCTTCAGGCTTTCTGACTAGAAACTTGTATTCGTTTCTCGTAAGTTCTACATGTCTAATCCAATTCATCTCCTTCATTTTTGACCCTAATACATTTGGCATAAGGTACAAGCCATGAGGTTCCTTATTTAGCGTTTTTCTCCATCCTCCCGTCACTTTATCCGTCTTAGATCCAAATATTCTTTTCGCCGTCTGTTCTCCAACATCCGAGTCTGTTTTCTTAGGACTAGAGACAGAACTTGATGCCACATGGATCCATCAAGATATGCCTCATGTTACTTATTCTCCAGCGGTTATATTTCTTGTACTCTCTACCCTTTGGCTGAAATGTACAGCCGTCGTCAGAGTTATGTCCAAGGCACATATCGTTTTCTTTCTTATCACCTATCATACATAGTAACCAGCAGAAACCATGATAACCACAACTGTACCTTATATCATTGCTTCCCAAAGTGTGTTCCGCGGATCCCAACGGATCCGTGACCATTTTCCAGGAAATCCGTGGATACAGTTCTGTAATTGCTACTTTAAAGTTTGATGTTTTTTTTAATAATCGCGGAACTTCTTCAATTGGCTTATTTATTTCGTATGACCGTTAGAATATCTAATTAAGAAACCCCCTGTATCCACGAAGAGAGGGACAATCAGTAATTAGGGTCAAATTACGCAATGAATTATTACGCATGTTACTGTTATGTGTTCGAAGCTATCTGAAATAAGTTCTGAGATATGAAATTTAATATTGGATACCTATCACCCGGACACACTACACTTACGTGAGAAAAAATGTGAGGATCCTTGGTTATTTTTCGAAGCCAAAAGGGGTCCGCGAGCAAAACGTTTGGGAAACACTGCTTTATATTATTAACGTCTTTATTAAAGCTCTGCTCAAAAGCCAAGAGTATTCAGAAAGCAAAGGGACAAAGAACGAGCATGGAAACCGTGTGTACTGCGGTAGGGATCGCAGCATTCCTGCTTGTTAATACACAAAAGGCCCAAAGAAATTAAAATTCTGCTCTACAGCAGATTTGCATAATATAAAACTTAAGACGAATTAACGTAATTCTAAACTTTTATGTTCTGGCCTGCCTCTTCAAAATGTGCTTTGTTGTTTACTTCTGAGCATCTACTCTCACGTTAGAAGTCTCTGGCGGCTGCCTTTGGCCACGGTATATTCTTGCTTGACAGCATGTAGACAGTGAGAAAAGCCATAACCATTTGTGTAATTAAAACTTCGGGGAATGTTCGAAAACATAAGTATCTACAGTTCCGATTATTGTCTTCATATATTGTTACCATGGTCTGTTTATATTGTTATTTTATATTTTCAGCGCTGTGGATCTTCATTGCATCAGTCGAATAATCCAGTGACAATCAACTATTCTTCTGTGAACCAGCATGAACTCTATTCGATGTGACGTCACGCTGTACGAATCAGGCACGTTGGTACTCCCAGGAGGTGCCATGAACAGTGCTCTGCCATAACGCCTCAGCGTCATTTGCATCCTCACCACCACCACCACAACCACCACCACCGTGATCTTTCGTCTTCTCTCAACAGGACACCGGAGGCTCTCATAGGTCTCTCGCGTTGCTCAAAACTGTGAAACAGCTGGACTGAGCACACGTGATCAAATTGGTTCACAAATTATTTATTTTGTATTTAATAAACATTTTACGCTTTAGAAGCGTGTTTAATTTCTTGAAGTTGGAGTCCGAACGTTTTGGGACGTGCTTTTACTGTGCTAAACGGGTTATGTCAAGTTACATCCAAACAAATTAAATACATAAGCAAGGAGGATTATTTTTCTTTCATTTCAGTGATGAGAAGTGATTCTGAAAAAGAAGACAGAAAAATACGCTGCCATATCTCTCGGTGATACAATTTTACACGTACGTAAGTAAATATCTGTTTGTTGTTTTTTGCAGACAAAGCTACATGTGTTTAACCTGAGATAACAGAATAATGTGCCGATTACATGTAAGTAGAAAGTAAAACGTTGTAGGAGGTTAGTATTTTATTTATACATGAAAGTGTGGAACAAAGGGAATTACTATCCCAGCACCAGCAATTTTTCAAAAGTCAATTTTAAATTATTTAACATACTTAGATGGATTAACAGTGTGCTTTTCTTTCTTTTGATAGTTATACGAATTCTTTCATACAGCGTACTAAATATCCTTTCTGAAATGAGTTGCAGTCTGTTTTGAATCATTGGATTTTGAGCTAGCTTGATTGATTGACGAGCTGGCCAATCGGCCTACACAAGCCTTTATGTATACTCTGCGTACTCCATTAAACCCATACTGATTATAAATTACGATTTCTTAAGTAATATTTATTCATGCTGGTTGCTAGTTCTGCCAATGAGAAACGTTTCCACAAGCATGGGAAAGGATTTGATCGGTCCTGTGCAAATAAGATTATCACAATGTATATTTTAATGATAATCTAGAAAGGCCTATTTGTTTAACGTCACAGACCATTAGTGTAAGCTATCAAGAAGTGACACGTGAGATTTCACGTGTCACCCGAGAACGAACCAGGTTGAAGTCGAAGTATTATCTCGTTTCTAGCTTGGAATATTTTAACATCTGATAGAAAGATATAATTTCAAATTCAGCATCTCTAGTTATAGTAGAAAAGGCTATCCTTCACTATGGAAAATGTTACTTATTTGTTAATACATAAAATCAATTAAATATGACATAGAAAATGTGTGTTTTTATTCCCTTCAAAGTTGTATATATATTTTTTAATCTTAAAAAGATGAATCTCACTTACACCCTTGTGATTTAACTTTTTCGTCCATAAGATTACAGGTGATGTTAAAATGCTTTCATGATTGCTTCAGTACCTATTACCTCATTTTTATATTTTCCTTGCATATTTGTTTCTTACCTAATCTCAACATACATTCTTTGCTAAGTTGTAAAATCGTATCTACTCTTTCCCGTTTCTAAATGTAGGCCTATTACTTTACGCCCCTTCGCATAAGTCGCGAAAAGCGCCTATTAGCTTCGTCACATCCATCTGTCTGTCTGTCCGCATATATCCACTTGGCTCCCACTGGAAGGATTTGCATCAAATTTCACATTGGAGACATTTATGAAAATCTGTCAAAAAGATTCAAATTTGGTTAAAATGTGAGAAAAATATCGGGCAATTTACATGAAAACATAAGTACATTTATATTGTTGACAGCGGTATGCAATGTTTTGTAGCAAAGGAAACCAATTGTTGCCTTTCCATGGAGACACTCAACAGTTTTATATTGTTGACAGCGACATATGTAACTCAAAAATACAAAGAGAAATCATTGTTGCTTTTGTATGGCAGCAATTTTTAGGCGAAGATGCCACAATATTAGGTTATACGTACATTGCTTATGTTGTTACGTTCTGTATACACAACACGACTATGATTATATTCCTTTCATAACAATTCAGAAAATACGTGAAACGCTATTGGTTGAATTGTGAGGCATAGAAATGCTGGGTTAGTGTGTTATAAGGACGCTATCTCTGCGCCGCCTCTTTCATTGTCGAGGTCACGTAACTTTCTGGAGCCCTTTGGTAAATATTATGTGCCACCTGATTTAACTTATGTCTACACGCGGTACTTACGTATTTCTTAATATTCTTAAAATAAACAGCGGTGTTTGCCTAAACACTTTTAACCGGTTGATCTTCGTTGGTCTAACAGTGACACAGAGCCTTTCCTACGAGGCAGGAGGTGAACTTTATTGTGTTATTAAGATGAATTACAGGCTTCAAGTGGTGAATGAAATTAGATACTGCGTCCTATTCCCGTCCCCATTCTTGGTTCTCATCTCCCACACTACACTGTAGAGTTGCAACATATTGATCTACTTAGTTTGACATTCCAGTATTGTGTAGGCAGTAAATGTAGGCTTGAATAGTTGAGTCACTAAAGTCACTGCTACGGGCTGAATGGCTGCAGTTTGGGTCAGTACAGCGACGGCCTGGAGAACCAGAGAATCGGCAATCGATTCCCGACGTAGACAGAGCCTTGGCTCTTCACCACTGCGTTCATATCAGTCCTAGGACCCACTTAGCCTCCTCCAATACGCAGAGCAGCTCTTTCCTCGAGGATAAAGAGGCCGGGGCATGAAGCTAGCCATTCACCTCCATCTAGTGCCGAGGCCAAGAAGCCGTGGAGGCTTACCCCCACTTTCCTCTTACGGTGTGGTACTTAATTATACTCGTATAAAGACATTGCAGACTATGCCCGTAATGCTGTATAAATGAAAGTGGTATAATAGGGTACCATTAACTACTTACGCCTGGTTCATATTCTGTGTTCTCAGTAATGACATTTCAATGTAGCAGTGCTGATCACGTATCAGTTACAGGGCATCGCAGAGCAAAATAATGACAGTTTGTGTAAACTTGAGTAAAAACGCAAACAACTTATGGGAAAGGACATTAAAAATTAAATATCTGTTTCATATTTGCTGGTGTATTTAAATCAAATATGCGCTAACGGTAACACGTAAAACTATTTAAAAAATGCCCCAATCTAAAAATATTTGAAAAGTGTAGGGTTTAATTTGTACTTTAGAACCAGGGTGTAAACTTCAGTCTGGTAAGTTGAATATTCGAAACTAAGTTAAAGGTTCATTTTCACTCGGCACTAGAAAGTTGTTTTCTTTATATGTGTAGAGCCAGTATGCCTGTGCAAAGAAACGTGTTCTCTGCTGGGTTTTCTAAAAAGGTGTCGACTCTCGATTTCTGCTACAAAAAACTAGTAACTTATCTGAAGAATACAAATTGAATGGATGGATTTCACAGTATTTCACAGTGTAAGTGGCTCATTTTCTGTCCAATTCCGAATTTATATGAAATTAACCTTGCAGATAATTTCGTTGTATAATGTGTATACCCTATAAGTTGGTCAACATAAAACTGGCATAACATAAACGCCTTTCTTGCAGCACTTGCAGTTCTCGTTTCGGACGGCCTACTTGCTTTGGTTTATTCTCTACGTCTTTCTTTCAGCAGTTTCTGCTGTCATGGCCCGCTCATCTCATTAAAATCAGATTATTTACATTTTCCGAAAATAGTCTAAAATTACACTGCACTGAACCACAGGTACTAGGAACAAATATGACAGTTATAATTAATCCGTTCTATTGTCAGTAAACAACTGTATTATTCACAATATTGAAGGAATATTTTCCCACACTAGAAAATCATTGTCAAGCAAATTGGACGAAACCGTACACAAACGAGACTTCTCCAGGATGTATAAAATTGAACGTCATTGGTATCTTAGCAATTACAGGTAGACATGCCATGTAAAAGTAACCGCAATGTATTCGTATAACTGTAATTAAAATGTGTAAGTTGCCAAACATTTAAATTTAAATTTATTCATGTTCCGTGCAGTAAGACAAGTCACCATATATATATATATATATATATATATATATATATTCCAATAACTGTACTATAATTAGATACAATACTATGCAAACATATTTGTTTATTATTATACCTAATTAAAGTGCAGTTGTTGGAATATATGGGGTGACTTGTCAAACAGCATCATCGTCGTCGTCGTCGTCATTATCATCATCATCATCATCATCATGAACGTTATAGGTTTAGAACTGTTCCTGTCCTGTGTAACTCATTCGCTTTCAGAAGATCCTGGTTTCTCCTTTTTTTGTTGTTGTTGTTGTTGTTGTTGTTGTTGGACGGAATGTACCCCCCTTTCCATGGGGTTGATACTGTAGTACTAGTTTGCTACGCCGTTGTTTTCCATTATGTTTACGTGATGAAGCCAATTTTGTTGGTAGTTTCTGATCTCATCTACTATATTTTCCTGATTTAGTTTGTTCCTAATGTCAACATTTCTTTGTTTATCCCGTCTTGTGAGGCCTAGGATCACTAACCACTACTTCCGTGACCTTAAAGCCAAACATCGAAATCTTTAAGTAGAAAAGGGAGGTGAAATTGAATAAAAAGAGAATCGTTAAAGAAATTTTTTATATATAGGCATTTCTGGATAATTTCTCGCACTATATGCTGTGATATTTAAAACTAAAACATATTTTCAAATTAAAAAAATATACCTACAGACACAGCGGGATATTTAGCATCATTCCGTTAACACGTTTATTCTGGAATGAAAGTTTTAGATCTAGACGATCGTGGGTTTTGTTGTTTGCTACGAAAACTTTCACTGTGCAAAATGCACACTCTCTCTTGTAAAAAAAAAAACGTTCCCCACGCCTTCGTACAATTTGAGAAAACGTGCAAATTGTGTTAATTCTTATTTTTATCCAAATACGCGTTTAATTGTGTTTATACACAGCAGGTGAAGCAAATTGTGTTGGTAGGTTCCAAGAAAAGAGCAATGCGTTTCAGTTCATCTCTGGTGCTGCCACCTATTGGCTAATGGCGGTAGTGAGACAGGCTGGGTTCAGTAGCTCGATCGTGGTAACAGTTGTACCATTCCTACCGCGGCAGCATTATGCCACACTAGTGCTGCACTCTGTTACACATGTAACACAAGGACGAAACAATTGTTTCGTGGTAAGTACTGAAGCAGTTTCGGACTGTCTCTACATAAACATTTGCGTTATTGTTGCTTACCTCCATTTCACCTTTCGGTTACTGTGTGGTTGATATATAGGGTATTATTTGAAGGGTACTACCTACGCTTTAAAAAATGAAAAATCAAACAAACCAAAAAATTTGTCGATGTAATGAACATTGAGAATTTTCCTTCTCCAGGTCACACGGTCAGTTTGTTCCACGACAGTGACTATTTTTACAAGCCCTGTTTTGGTTTCATTATTTGAACAAAGACATAGGAAAATTACATTACCCACATATCCTTTTTTAGACATGTTCGCAAAGTTGCGAAAAGAGACTATTAGCTTCGTCATGTCTGTCTGTCTGTCTGTCCATCCGTCCAACTGAACAGAACTCGACTCCCACTGGACGGATTTTCATGAAATTTCATATTTGAGGATTTTTCGAAAATCTGTTGACGAAGTTCGATTTGAGGCTTCCGCCGCGATGTTGATGAGATCTGCGCTCTTCTGCGATATTGCGCGGCGTCGTGTGGTAATTGTTTACCGACGTTTCGGGACAACGTAGCTTTCCCATCTTCACGGGTCAAGAGTCCGAGAAGGAGAAAACCGTGAAGATGGGACAGATACGTTGTCCCGAAACGTCGGTAAACAATGACCACATGACGCCGCGTAATATCCCAGAAGAGCGCAGATCTCAATTTCAAGTTTAATTAAAATCTGACAAGCATAACAGGTACTGTACATGAAGACATATATACACTTATGATAATAATATCTCACTCAATTCTCCTCAGAATGAGAAACAGTTCAAAGCTGTGGAAAAAATCAAAATGCAAAATGTGCGTTTTGATTTATCAACATTTTTTTTCCCCGAATATCGTGCCGTTTATGAGATAATGTGGAGAAATATGGTACAGCCAGATACTCCCACGTGACAATATAATGCTGCGTAGAAAAGATGCGCTTTGCATGCTGGATAACTAGGGCAAGAATACAGACACACACATTAATAATATTTAATATTTATTGCTTTTCCACATCAACAATGGTCAATTGAGGGTGCCTCAATGTTACATTATATATGCACTGCCTGTCTTGTCAACATTATATTTAATTTTTTCTATCTGTATAATAATTTTGATATCTGATTTATCTCATTTAATTATCCTAATAAATCACCCTGCTTTTTTATTGCATGATGGCTAAAACAGGGCCACAGGTACATAGCGCAATTTGAATGCCAGCTGGCACAAATGGTTGTCACCAAGTTACATCGTTGTTTATATCTATGCCTCGCCTGCTTGGTCAGGAACGCCAAAATAAAATTTTCTACGTGAACGTGTTTCAGCTGTTTCCAACCACGGTGGTTCAACAGAGGCAACATGTGGATGCGGCAGGGTGTTGCACCTTTTTAGCAGGCTGATCAGCATGTTTGTCTTTGATATTTTGCAAATTCCTAGTGGATACAGCCCCCTGGCTATGGGTCTGGATTAAAGATTTTGTCTTCTATTCCCTGTACATAACTGTAACAGACAGCTACACTGCATCCAGGTAGGCTTGTGCATACACTTACCTCTACTGCAATGTATACTGGAATAACAAGTACGTAGTCATTTTACATTTTAGATTATGTACTTCAATACGACGTGTTAAAATTGTACAGCAAATACTGGCAGGATTTCATTCAGTTTATTGAAGACAATGTGGTGTGGATGGCCTGACTGGGACCAAAACATGCATGTCATGTACAAGTTGTATAACAAGTCCATAAAAGGTTGCAGTTGGTTTTGTACCTCCTGACAGATGGATGAGCAACCTGAAGTACAAATGTAAACATTTTTCAGCTGTGTATTGAAACCATTTACAAACATATGTACATAAATAATGTCTGATTTGCCACTGAATTTATGTGCATAAACACACAATATATCATCCTTTATTGTCCCCACCAAGGCATCCTCAGGCAGCTGATTCCACACCCAAATAATAGTACACAGAAGGTAAAAAATGAAATCGAAGGCACACTTGTTATGACAGCTAGCAGCATATTGGTATACCTTTCCAAAGTTCATTTTTGAGTGTCCTGTCCCTGGCCCTCTCCAGGCATATTTTTTGCCCTCTGTGTTAAGATTCTTGCTGTCTGTGTGTATAAAATCACAATAATCACAACAGGCACCACACCATACAGCAGAAATTCCCAGTAATACACAGATTCCTTGTTGACAATGCCACATGCCATCATAAATGACATCCCACGTCACTGCCCTTAGATATGGAGCTATGAAGCCCACAACCAATAACCATGGCAGTATGAGGTAAGGCAAAGTGTTCAGTTATATCTGTACGCCTGCACGAGGATGTAACCAGCACAGAACTGGGTTATACTGACAGCATGTACCAAGTCCCACATAGAGGTCTGTAACATTGCAGTTCCATTAACCATCCAGCTTCCAAAACCTAAATTTAATAGCATCATATTTGGTAAAGTACAAACTTCATTCTTTTGTGTAAATATTAATATCATGCTAGCATTTTCTGTTACTCCAACAATGAATATTCTAGCTAACACTAGCAAAACTTGCCCCTGTGTATATGGGGCAATGGAGATATAGCTCCACACATTCATAACCTTGGCGCTAAATGAAGGCAAGTGGTCAGTTTCATGGCCCAGCCACTTTAGGCTTGTGGGGGGTTCCCACTGATTTTGAGGCAGGGTGGGTCCCACAACTAGTCTGGTTGCTTTGGACAAGAGAAAAATATCTTACCCTGCCAGAAAATGAACAACAATTGCTCAGTCATACAGCAAATAGCCTACTGACTGTACCAGTGATGCTATGTCATATGTACTCAAGCACCAGTGTCATGATGTAGTAAGTATAAAATCTAAATGTTTTACAAAATTCAAACTCAAAACAAGTTTTAACAGATGTTTGGATGTCCATATGTTTAAATAACTAACCCTTGTTTCCGTTGCTAACATTTGATATATATATAACTAGCTAAATAACTCCATGGAGCAGAGCCCTTCTTGAGAAGCTAACAGGTCGTCAGCTAGTCAAGAAATTCACCGCATTTTATGGAACCCGAAGGTTCATTACCATATTCACAAGAGCCCACCACCTGTCCCTATCCTGAGCCAGAATAATCCAGTCCATGTCCCCCCCCCCCATCCCACCTCTTGCAGATCCATTTTCATATCCTCCCATCTATGCTTGGGTCTTCTAAGTGGTCTCCCCACCAAAATCTTGTATGCACTTCGCCTCTCACCCATGCATGCTACATGCTATGCCCATCTCTTTCTTCTTGATTTGATCACCCAAATAATATTTGGTGAGTACAGATCGTAAAGCTCCTCGTTTTGTGGTCTTCTTCACTCCCCTGTTACCTCGTCCCTCTTATGTCCAAATATCCTCCTCACCACCCTCAGCCTATGTTCCTCCCTCAATGTGAGAGACCAAGCCTCACATCCATACAAAACAACAGGCAAAATTATAGTTCTGTATTTTTTTTTTATTTATTTATTTCTTTAAATAGCAAACTGCAAGACAAAAGATTCTGCACTGAATGATGGCAAACATTCCCTGACTTCAATCTGCTCTTAATTTCTTCATGAATGGAATTTTGATTTATTAGGGTAACTATTTCAAGCAACTTTATTGATAACTTGTACATGTGGAGGCAAAATTCAGCAATCCTGTATTTAAAACATGGAAAGTCATTCCATCCTGTGGAACCTGAAACACCATTACTCCAAGGCTTGACACATCACGAACATTACGTTTATCATCATCAAAGAAAAGCATATGATCAAATTCCACACCTGTCTTTGCATGTAACTGGTTAAAATGTACTGTCTTGGTACCAGGATATATTTCTTTACATTGGAAATACTGCATTATGCCAAACAACTGCAGCAACTGATATGCTCCACATATATCTTCTATTCTTGAAGCAACAGCTAAACTGTAGCCATTATTTCTTAAAGCCATTAAAAGCTGTGGCACTTCAGGAAATGGCTTGAACACTTGACCTCTTGTATCAATTACATTGACATTTTTACTTATACTGAATGGGCTTCTAGTATTTTTATCAACCCTAAAGGGCCATAATGTAAAATCCAAATCAAAAACTATGAGCCCTGGTTTCTTCCAATCTTCCATCTGATAGACTACATGGCTTTGCATGATTCTAGGCAAGTCCCAAAAATACCATAAACTGATGTCTGAAAGTACAAAAACAAGAAAGATTAGACAACTATTTGAGATCTGAGGTTCCAACTGAGTTTGAGTACTATAACCACACACTTCAGGAATGGAACACTGTAATTTGCTACATAGGTACTAATTTTTTAGAGAAGCCTGCTGCATCCATCACTAGGGTAGGCAAGAACAGGTTCCTCAAATTGCAAGGTGTTTCATTCTGACTACAATAACCTGAAGTTTAGATAAATTACACTCCTGGCCACCATTCCCCATGAATGGCTATATGATTTGTGCAACTGGACTTGGGGCAAAACAGTCATGACCTATTGCAAGATAAAAAAGTTACATTTGCTGACAGATACAAAACAGAAGTACTACAATTACTATTACAGCTTGTCAGTTATAAAGGGTTATGACAATATTATATGACAGTCAGACTCAGTTTCTGGACTTTGTCCACTGTGTCATACAAAAAAACACAATGTTTTAGGAACAGCATCTACTCCTGTTCTCAGGTGAAAGGGTAGGAAGGTACCTACTCAGTTGGATGTGACACAATGAGCTGCTCTCGAACACTGGACCAATTCAATCCAACACAATTTTTCTGGCATAGTGATCCATAAATATGCTGTCACCTCTTACTTAACCACAAACCTGTTCGCCCGTGACCCAACGTCCGCTCTCCTGCTGCTGACCCGCGCATATTCTGTCCTCAACCTACCTCCATTTCACCGCGCTCCTACTTCAAGATTGCACATGCTGCTCCCTGATTGGCCTGTTTACTTTTTCTGTCATCCACTCATCCGTCACACTCACCCTATTAAACGCAACCCTGATCCATAATCGAACGCGATCCAACCTATCCACCTGTTTTGCTCGGCATTCTTCAGTGGACATTCGACCTTCGAAGGTGGGGCCACCACGTTGTCCTTAGACGTCGTCCATCAATCCAGTGACGCGGCGTAATACCTCAAAAGAACGGAGACCTCAACTGCACCGCTGCGAATACCTACAACCTCTCAAGACCTAGGAACTTCCCTGTTTTTACTTCCGGCATACACTGATTAGCTTAGCTAAGTTCTTGGTTTGTTATTAGGAACAAAATTCGAAAAGGCTATCTTTGGAATTGGGTCAGGCATATCCACAATTGTTTATTCACATTCATTTCTAATTTAATGGGCGTACAAGATGAATGGTTAGAGTTCCCCATAAATTAAGGTATGACAAGATATCCATACCAACGCTTCATTTAAATCTAACCTACAATGTTGTGTAATGACGTGTTCTCAAACGCCTGCTGCCCTTTTGCCTCTTTGTCAACCATTGAGCTACGTTACCAACAGTGAAACAACAATCCTTACTTGTACCAAACACCGAAAATACTCGACTCGTCAGTAAAAACTTTTAAGCACCTGAAAAGCATTTGCTGTAATCTCATGCATACATGACTCCACTGTACACCGCATACGCAAACATAAGAATTCAAGTTAGTCAACATGATATTTTGAGACTGGATGTTCTATGTTGACAGCAATGGTTACCGGATCATCAACTGTGTGTGACATTCGTAAAGATTGCTACGGAAGTGTAGGTGTTGTTACGTAACTTGAATGACAAGAACGTGTAGGTGTACAATGTAAATATCACAGGATGAACGGGAAACGTAATACGTATTTGAAGATAATTGATTTTGCGTATGTATTTTATAGAACGCACAACGTTATATTTTAATTGCCATTTTGTTGAAAACGTTATGTCGTTTAAAGTTTATAGATTAACAGCAGGAAGCCTGCGTCGGAATATTTATACAAACAGGTAAGAGATACACTTAAAAATATAATTCCTGGCGTCAGTCGTATATAAATAGGCTATGTAACACTTTAATAAAGTTGCTAATCAAACATTTTCATAGAAACAGACAACTAGAGTGAATTATCGCATGTAAAAGTAAAGTCCGTGTGTACGGCATGAGAGCGTATGGCGAGGTGGAGGTATAAAGCCATTTATTCTTGACTTCGGCACTTAAGTGAGGTGAGTGGTCAGCTCCATGCCTCAGACGTGTTATCCCCAGTGCCCATTGAATATGAGGCTGGTTAGGCCCCAGAACCGATCTGGAAGCTTTGGAGACATGATAAATCTTTATCCCTACAAGGTATCGAACCACGATTCCTTGGACGTCCAGCCCATAGCCTAGTCACTATACCGAACATGTTATTTGTTTATTGCCAGAAACTGTGTGCACAAAATCAATAAATTGTATTTACAATGGATGAAATTGAAAATATGGGCAGTCAATCCAAAAATTCAATTCTGAGACACTTCTAGTACACCCCCAAAGAATAATGAGTGATATTGGGGGGGGGGGGGGGCAGAGACCACAGATCAAATGACGCTGCTGTACAATCAAGACACATTCTTGAAGTCAAGAGAACACATCATATGAGGTTTATAAAATGTTTACTTAAATTGTTATTTCTCTGTATCTTTTACAGAATTTTATGTGGCACTCATTATGATACTTTGAAATTACCCAAGGATTGTACCACTAAGGATATACGGGATTCTTTCATCAGATTATCTAAACAAGTGAGATTGACTTTATGTTCATATCCTAATGGGAGTTTTTAGTTTGATGATGAATATGTGTATATATAGTCTTGTTTTGTTTCAGTGTCATCCAGACAAAAATCAAAATGATCCAAGCACACATGCTCAGTTTGTAAAAGTAAATGAAGCCTATCATATTCTGAGCTGTCTGGATAAGAGACGTGTGTATGATTTAACTCTTGAGCCAGAGGCTAGTTATAGCCAAAGACATGAAAATGGACCCTTTGATGTGGACACTGCCACATTTCGACAGCGAGTGTAAGTTTGACTGTGTGTGTTTTTGTTTTTGTCTGTACAAAATGAAATACAGCCAATTTTCTGTGGGCTATGTGGGAAGAAGGTTGGTCTGAATGACATGTTAATCCAGATTGGAGAAACAATAATAAAAAGTCGTAATAATTGTAATACGTCACGAAAACTGCAGTACTGAAGCACTTAGCAGGGCTTTTGATTAATTTTTCATGATTTTTGAGCACGATTCAAAAAATGTTCTTTTATGTGACCCTCAAAACATGTACTTTCAAAGTTAGTGTGAGGACAAGAAGGTGAAAAAAAAGTTCTTGGAATTATTTGGAATGCTTCCAGGGACAAACAAAAGTTTATTTCTGGATGGCAGCATGAGGTCTTCACTGTATGAATGTCAACAAACAGTTGTGTTTATGTGACCATGCTGTACCATCCAAAGTAGGACTGACCAGATTATATGATACTTGGATTAATGGGGTCAGGAGTAGCAAGGTCTAACTGTGCTGTTTGCAAAGGAAAATTGTCATGTTCATTCCATGTAGACCTGTGTCTTGTGATTATGAGGCTTGTACAACTGAAGCACATTTGCAGCACTGCTGTGGTAGCGTAGATGGCGCAGCATACATGTGACTTGGTACATGCACTGGCAGACACATGCGTAGAACATTACAGTCAACTTAGTGAACAGCTAGTACAGACATTACAGCACAGTGTACCAGGTGGTGATTCTGTCCAAACAGGACCAGAGGGCCTTGATTCATTTTTGTTGCAGAAGCATGTCAGCCTGCTGAAATTTGTAGGTGGATGTGTGTTGTGCTACATGTCTATTGACGACAATAAGGGTGGATTTGTTCCATATGTTTTGAATGAGCAGGCAGCAAATGACAGCCATGCCAAGACCAACACACACTCACACTGACAGTGATCTGGAGAACATTGCACAAGTTCAGAATGCTGTGCAGGAGGGCAGATATCAGACAATTTGTTCCCTGTCAGTGGAGCAAATTGTCCACATGAAGCAAGTTCCATATTGAGGACCCACAGTTCTGGAGTGATATGTAAACCTTGCTGTCATTTGGTGCATGTGAACTGATACACATTTTTGTATGTAATGGAAAAAAGAGCAATAATTGTTCTGAAAATATTAGGTGCCAGCATATAAAATTGTCACTCTGGTGACCACACATTAGCAATTTGTACACCCTTGTAGTACACTAAATTTCCAACATCATTTTGTCACATTGTACTTATCTTATTGCCTCTTCATAAAATATTATTTAACAGTCCGTGATATAAATAATAAAGTCAGTTTATTTGCTGGTTAAAATCAACTTTATTATAGGTCAGTATGGCTGGAAATCAGAATTTCCTAACTACTCTTAGTGAAAATGTCCATATTTTACAAATATGTTATCCAGTGGTTTAGGTGCTGATTTTTGGTCACAGCAGACAGATGGACTGACATATTTTCCACATAAGAAGGTCTTCTGTACTCTGTAAAGAATACCTAGAAATGGAATTAACTCAAAGCAGCAGAATGTCTTTGCTGTCTCATATTGAAGAGTGTAATTGACCTAGCCACTTTTCTTCAGAAAAAAAAAAGTGGGTTCAGGTATCTGTTCTTCAGGGATGTGACACTGTATCACCAGGTAATTGGTTTCAAACATTTCAAGACAAGGCGGTACTCTCTTCTTCAAGGGTTGAAATGTCAAAGAGTAATGCTGGAGAGTAGATGGATGCATGAATGTGTAGGGATGGGCTGTCCAGTGATTGGCTGACTGAAAATGTTAAGGGGCCAATCAGGGAGGACATTAAACAGCAGGGAGCACAGGGAAGAGGAAAAATGGTAGGAGATAACGGAGCAGTTGCTCCTACCACAGTGGGTCAAGCTAGGCATTTGGTCACAGCAGTCACTGTGTAGCACCAGTGTTACCCACGTTATGGCAAGCAGTCCAGTGACAAAATCCCCCTTCAGTGTACGTATAGGGGCCCTGAAAAGGGCCAGGACTAGAATCAGGTAAGGTGAGGTAGGGTGTGGATGGCAAGCGTAATTGGGCTGGTGGGTACTACAAGCAGCCACCAGGGCATTGGAGGGGTGGAGAGGGGTGGAAAAGAGAAAGGAAGAAATTTTAGTCCCAAAGAGGACTGTGAGCATACCAACCCTCCTGGGGATGGGGGGGGGGGGGTGGCTGTGTACCCCCTCTCAGGGAGTGAATGACATGTCATGATGACCTGCTCAAGATTAAGTCATCCTCCCTATTTGTGTTGTGGGGGTGACAATCAATGAGCTGGTCCATGTAGCTGGGTTTGGTGAAGAGGATTTTGGTTTTCAGGAGTTGGATATGATGGTCATGCCAATTTGTCAGGTTGTCGAAGTTGTATGTGCTGGTAGTATTATTTCACCCTGGTCTTAATTGACTGGTCAGTGTGTCCAGTGTAGACCTGGCCACACTCTAGGGGGATGCTGTAAATGCCCGCTGTATTCAATCCCAGGTCATCCTTCACAGGACAGAGGAAGCTGGAGATCTTCTGGGGCAGCAGGCAAAACTCAAATGGGCAGGTTCTTACCATATATGGGACTAGTTATTAATTTGAAGTGTGTGTGATTTAGGTTCTCACACCATTGTTGCTGAATATTTTGTCCTCTGTGATGTTATGCTCTGTTAGCTGGTGAACAGTTACTGACATTTCAAAGTTATCATAGTGTCTGCATTTTCAGGGTATGGTAGACTTTGAAACATCAGTAACTGTTTACCAGTCAGTGCAGCATAACATCCTAGAAGATTTGAGTTTTCAATTTAAAACACCTTTAAACACCTGTGGAGATAAGCAGTAACAGACAGAAACAAACAAGACTCATGAAAAGTGTGTGTGTGTGTGCATACACATGCATGTGCATGTGGATACGCGTGTGGAATGAAACTACAGTAACAGGAATCCTGCCATCTTATAAATGTATGTGGGTGCATGTAATGACAGGAAACAAAAGAAGATGCTTCCACTTCTCCATCATTCCATAAAAAAACTGTTTGATACATTCAGATAATTTGTCAGATGTAGTTTTCATACTTATTTAAATTTTGCAACAATAAATTGTTTCATATTTTTCAGAGTTTGGCAAGATAAATCATTCTGGAATTATGGAGATCAAACCAAACATGACTATAATAAAGACAGTGATTACTACGGCATTAAGGGTCTGAAGAGAGTCCGTAACGGTTGGATCGCTATTCTTTGTATTGTCTTCTCAGCCATTGGTGTTGGTTTTCAAGTTTTTTTGATTTGGTAAGTTCTACATCTTTAAAATTACTAGACAGACATTGTACCATAACAGACAGAAAGGGTTAATTAGTGTCATATTCTTAAAATGTCACTGTACAGATAAATGGTTGCATGGTAATGATATGTTGTTACAGTGACAGGTATTTCTTGGCATCTCACAACATGACATGGGTGGCAGTACTACATGATGCAACTTGTAGGTGTTGTCTCTTTTAAAGTAGTGTCCTTGGGACTTGATACAGTGAGCCTAGCAATTTCACCACAGTTTGAAGCATTTCTTGAAGAGCGTCATGCAATTTTGTGTGAATCATGAATGTTGTTCGGTTTCTGGGTTGTACTTATAATCCAGCATCTTGTCACGTGTGGTTATCTTCAAAAGGAATTCTAGGGCTCCTTGAAGCCCGTCTTGAAGGTCCTCGCATGTGTTGATATGATTCTATTTCTGCTCCTCCCTCAAAAAGTGGGGCACAAATTTGGTGGCTATCTGCATTGTGTTCAGATTTTCTTTAAAAATGCTCCATATTGACCAAAATGAAATTTGCAACATGTTAGTATCTTCACAGATAGTGATTCTTCTGTTTTCAAGGATAAGATCCTTTATTTGGTCCACATTTTCATATGTTTAGCTTGTCACTGTATGTGCTGCGCATTGGCCATCTTCACCAGAGGTCACACTACTTTTGAACTGGGAAAACTTACTCAAGAACTTGTGTTCTTCACTTTATCTGCTCTCAAAAGCTACTTTCAACATTTCCAAAGTTTCCATAGCATTTTTATCCAGTTTAAAGGAAAATTTTATGCAAATGTGCTGTTCTTTCAAGCCTGCCTTTTCATAGGAGTACCAAAATTGGAAATGGAACCACACACACACTTGTACTTAACAAGACATTATTCAACAATCATACGTGCTACAGGCTTACTCCAAGCAGGATATCACTCAGCAGACTCTACTTTATCTACACCTAAGCAGTAAACATTCATGCTAACAGCAGTAGTGTCATCACTTGTTAGTCCAGAAACTATATGATTGCTCCATGTATGGTGTCATTGATGCATTGGCTCTCTCGTGGATCGATTTTAGAGGTACAGTGCTGCTAGCAGATAAAATGCCATGAAATGCCACCTATGAAAGAATTTAAGATGCATTTAGCATTGTTCTAGCTATAAAACTCTTGACAGAAAAGAAGCAAAAATGGAGCTTGGCCTACAGCGTCGTAAATGTAGCAGTTTGAGGGTTCACCACTTTGTCTGAAAATAAAAATTAGCCTGGTTCCTTTTTTGTCTGACTTTGAGTGCCTGATTAACTCGCCTACTCATACAACAAACAGAAATTTAATTATACTAAACAGTACATCCATACTATTGTCATACACAGTACAAGTGCTGCAGATTACCTTAGATGTGTAGCATGGAATAAATTCTCATTAACTCACAAATGAAACTGTAAAAAGGATTAAAATAATGCATAAGAATTCTGTTATCATGAGATTATAGAAGTGGGTGCGTGACTGCTTGGCTCTATGGTCCTTTAAGAACTATCGCCTTCTATGTAATAAGATGCCCATTCTTTATTATTTTTATTGTGCCTCCATCTTCCAGCATCCATCATTAGGGCCGGTAACTATATATTATAGTCGAGATGAGCTTGTTGGCATGACAGCCAGCCCTCAGGTTGGAGAACTATAGGTCATCCTTTGTCTTGCCTCTACCCCTTTGACCATACCAGCATCTGTTGCATCCATTAGCATATATTTGTTGTAGGTAATCAGGCAAAAGTCTCCCAGTTATGTCAAGGTAATAGTCAAGGTGGAGAAGAATCAAGTAGAAGGTACAGGGGGAATTTATATTGGCATAAATGAAACAAAAAACACATCCCACCAACACCAAAACTACATTCTCTTATACTGCATTACCTAAAAAGTCGCAGAGTTACTTTGTGCTTATTATTTGTGGTGACAGTCCATTTGTTTGAGAATAGGGTGCTGTGGTAGTTATTTGGGCCAGAGAAGGGGGAAGTCACAGGAATCTGGACAAAAATGCTTAATGAGGAGCTTCATTCCTTACACTCCTCACCAAATTTTATTATCATGGTCAGATCAAGGAAATTTAGATGGGTGGGGCATGTGGCATGCATGGGGCAGGAGAGAAGAGGTTTGGTGAACAAACCTGGAGGAAAGAGACTGCTTGAAAGACCTGAGTGTAGATGGAAAAATAGCATTAAAATGGATGTTAAAGATACAATATGGGGTGGCATGGCCTGGCTTAATTTAGCTGAGGATAGGTACAAGTGATGGGCTCTTGTGAACACAGTAATCTTCAGGTGCCATCAAATTGCGGGGAATTTTGTGAATAGCTGAGAACCTATTGGCTTCAGACGGGGACTGTGCTGTCTGAAGTTGCTAACAATTCATAGACCTTCCGCTATTGTAGGTCAGTGAAAAATGCCTTGCAGGAAGTTTATTGCGTTTTTTCTTTTCAATTTCAGGATGAAATCTGATATTGAAAGGGTCATATTAATTTGCAGTTTTGAAGGCAAGACTGAACACATTGAAATGGCTCTGCTTTTTGCACTCATGCATGTAGTGAACAGATCTACCGTGCACTCTTGTAACAAAGGGCAAAGAAGGTGCTGTGCCCCAGAATCAATCAAACTCTAATAAATCCTTCAGTTTTATTTTGTAATTTATTAAGTTATGTAGAAGTGTCTAGTGTCCTAGGCAAAAAGGTTGACTCTCTGTAAGAGAGAGAAGAGGGGTGCATGTATTGGTACAGCCTCTGACTTATGTAAGGCTTCAGTTTTGGCCCCTGTGACATACGTAAGTTGAATTTTACATATGTCAGAAATTACCATGTGTATTCTGCAAAAAGAACATGAGCTATACACAATCAACATAACAAAACATGAAGACACTGCTGAACACTGACACTCTGCGACAAAGATGTACCCACACGTGCATCACCACATAAAAAAGTCCACTTACCTGCTGACATAGATTTCCTGTACACACATTTCTTTTTGAAGGTTTATGTAATGTCAGATTTGTATAAGTGAGTGGTGCATAACCCAGGGAGACTGACATTGTTATCGTTACTTCATTTGGGCCATGGATTTGGAGTCTTTATCATCCAGAGAGATTAGAAGAGAAGGTTTGTCATGTTTTATAACATTCTAAATCTCAGTGACCTTTACTTTCTAGAAATACATTTTACAAATTATTCTTAACAGATGATTCACATAAACTTTCAGTTCTGTATGAATGCTCTGTAGGCAAATTACATATGGTTTTACAATTCTTCCTAGTTTGTTTATAATGGATGTCATGGTATTATTTTCCCAAAGAATTAACAATTTCATTGTTCCCACCTTTTTAGAGGCAGATTAAGTGGACATGCCTTTGGACAAGGGCTTAAAAGAAGATTCCCACTGATGGTCTTCACCACTCATCCCTCTGCTCTTTACAGAAATGTGCTAGCAGTTTATTTTAGTATCCTGGTTATTTTATTGTCAGGGTGTAAGCAATCAGATCAATTTCACAGTTCCATAAAGAGAATCTCAGAGAATTCAAAAAGTGACCAACTTAACATGTTCAGGTTTCACTGCATGTCATGTAACTACTAGCGACCTGTCACATGTTACTGGAAACATTTGTCTTACTTTATAGTATTGTACATACACAAGTGGCAGTTTAATGTGATTCATTATCAGCTGATAAAATCTTTTCAGATGACCAGACACATCATTTCACAATTCAGTTCCAGTGTTTCAAAGACCTGCTCCATTCTCAAGATCAGAGAATGATGTGATTACACAGGCACATAACACATATATATTATACGGTATTCCTCACTCATTCCTGTACAATTTTTGTTTTTCCATATGTCATCACAGGCATTCTCAACAATGTGATTATAAATGCTACCAATTTCCATGTATTCATCATCATCATCATCATCATTTATTCACATTCCATAAATCCAAGTTTACAAGAAACAAAGGAATAGAATTGGTCACATGAAATAAAATAAGTTACAAAAGGAATAACAAATATGATATACAAAATAAGATAAAAACAATAAAAACATTGCATTGAACTTATACAAAACTAGATACAATAAAATGTCTGATTCACTTATAATTTTTTTTGTTCAAAATATTCCCGTAATGAATAGAATGAATGGAGATAAAGAAAATTTTTTAAGGCTACTTTATATAGTTTGACATTATTGACAAGTGCCTTTATTTCAAAAGGAAGGTTATTAAAACACCTAATTCCCATATATAAGGTTCCCTTCTGATATGTTGTTAACCTGGGAGATGGCAGGTGAAGATCAAAACTGTGTCTAGTATTATTATTGTAGACTTCAGAATTACTCTTGAATAGGTGGATATTATTGGCTACAAACAATAGTATAGATAATAAGTACTGTGATGGAAGGGGTAGTATTTTGAGTTTTTTAAATAATCTCTACATGAATCTTTATTACTAATACCAGTGATAATCCTTATGGCCTTCTTTTGAAGGCGGAAAATATTAATAGAGTATGAAGAGCTTCCCCAGAAAATTAAGCCATAGCTCATTAATGAATGAAAGTAGGCGTGATATACCATAATTAAAGTGTTGACTGACATAAAAGGTTTAATGGTCCTTATAGCATAACAGGCCCTACTTAATTTAGTAGTTAAGTGGTCGAGATGGGTGTTCCAAGATAAAGTATTTTGTATGGTTATGCCTAGGAATTTAGTAAGATGGATATTAGTAATTAAATTGTTGTGGTATCCTATTTGAATATCAAAAAGGGATGCATTTCTGGTTTTAAAGTGAATGAAATGAGTTTTTTTGAGGTTTAATGATAATAAATTACTGTTAAACCATCTGAGTAATTGTTTAAAGGACTCAATTACACTTTTTTCAAGATCTTCCAGTCGAGGGACTGTAATAAGTACACTGGTATCGTCAGCAAAGAGAATGGGTATAGAATTATTGACGAAAGTACTCGATAGATCGTTGATATAAATTTAAAAAAGTAAGGGTCCAAGGATGGATCCCTGAGGGACACCCTTAGAATTTACACCCCAATTGGAATATGTATCTTGCACAGATATTTTCACTGTGTGGATCTTGTAGCTGGGCATCTCTGTCTGTCCCCATCTACCCAGAGTGCCACCTCCTCAGTTCTGTCCCATGTGCTTTTTCCCTTCTGTGTGACACATTGCCTAACCTGTTGTTCTCATCTTTATTTTGGTTTTCCTGTAGGACATTTTTTTCTTAGTCTGATGTTCAAATAATAGTTAACTGTTGTCATTGTTCATTCTTAAAATGGTCCGTATGATCCCATTCTGTTATTTATTCCTTTATCTTTCACAGTATTTATCTTCTGGGGCTTTCTAATTTTTTTATTTTTCTCTTTTGTGTTTCCTTCTATGCTTCTTATATAGTGGTATCATGCTCTAATAAGTACATCTGTAATGTAGCTGTATTCTTAATGTTTCCGAATTGTGGTACATAGAATCTTCAAATCATAGGCAAATTATGATAATTCTTCCTTAATTTTTTATAGCCTTTTCCTTTTAATTAAATTTATAAATAACCAGTACATCTCCACATTTTTCATTTAATGTATAATTATTATACCATTTTTCTCATATGTTCAGGATGGTCAGTGTTTATAGGTCAAGAATTGTTGTGTTCTAACCCTTCAACTCAGAGGCATCCAAGTATTTTCAGTAGTGCACCACGTGATAAGGAGTGTATACATGTATGGACCACATGAATTTTTTAAATTATAATAGTAAGGACTACAATGGTTGGATGTTAAAATATTTGGATTTTTAGCAGTATAATAGATCTTAATTCAGCGACACCTAGCAGCAGTCAGTTACACAATGATAGCAGTGGGCTGGTGGTGCTAGCCCCTACACCCCCAATGAAACCTCATTGGGCCTCACTTGGCCTGCAGACAACATGTTGGGTACCCCAGCTTTAACTGCTGACCAGGAAGCTTTGGTCATGTGCTAATCAGTGACAAAACACCATTTAATGTGGGCAGTGAAAAGTTTTTCTTGTGTACTGTATACAAAGTGAGGAAGGTTGTCAAACAGCAATATGTGCATAATGGCTTTGAATCTTTATGTTACAGCAAATCAGCAACGTTTAATCGACAACGTATGGAAGAACTAAGTCACAAGACAGGCAAGGTGCTGTTAGACGTTCAGCAGCAAGCAGTGATACGTGGCAACAAGGTGCAACTTGAGCAAATGAAGCAGCGTCTCAATGCATCACAAACTTGGACCCAAAAAGCTACTGATGAAGCTCAGGAAACATCCAGTGGGGATGTCCAGAGCACGCCACATACTTCAAATACTTCAGAGCCATACATCATTGTGGTTCCAGATACAGAAACTCAGGAATTTTTGGAATTGAGAAAATGGGCTCATCCAACCTTGGAATATCTAGGACAAATGCCTCATAGTTTAGAAAGGGATAGTAAAGATCCAGCAGCTGAATCAACATCACCCAATACATTATCGAGGAGAGGGACAGATATACAAAACTTGGTGTAATGTCACTTCCATAAGCTATCAGGAATGACAGTCTGTCATACCATTGTGTGTACCATATGTGGAGAGACCATAGTTTAAAATAGTGGTACAGAATGATCATGTTATATGAGATGTGAGCCAAAATTTTCTGGACTGGCCACATGGAACACTAACCAGTATAATGCAGCTGTCCACCACTAAGAAGACTCACAATCAGATTGATCACGTATTCATAGATAGGAGATGGCATTCAAAGTATACTTGATGTGCGATCTTACAGGGGAGCTGACTGCAATACTGATCACTATCTGACGGTTGCAAAAGTTAGGGAAAGACTGGCAGTAAATAAAGAAGAAGCACAGAAGTTTGATGTGGAGAGATTTAATCTCGAGAAGCTAAGTGAACAACTAGAGGTTAGGAAACAGTATCAGATAAAGATCTCAAACTGGTTTACAGCTTTGGAGAACTTAAATGTTAGTGAGGACATAAATAGGGCTTGGGAAAACATTAAAGAGAATATCAAAATCTTAGTTATAGAGAGTCTAGGTCTTTATGAAAGGAAGCAGCATAAACCATGGTCTGGTGAGAATGTTCACAATCTTTAGATCAAAGGAAGCAGGCTAAAATGAAGTGGTTACAGGATCCAAAGTAATGTAGATAATCTGAACAATGTAAGACGTGAAGCTAGTAGACATTGCAGGAACAAAAAGAAGGAATATCTAAGAGCTAAAATTAATGAACTTGAAACAAACAGTAAGAACAAGAATATCAGAGACTTGTATAGGGGCATCAGTGACTTTTAAGAAGGGTTACCAATCTAGAACTAATATAGTAAAGGATGAAAAGGGTGATCTGGTTGCAGACTCCCACTGTATTTTGGCTAGGTGAAGGAATCATTTCTCTCGGCTATTGAATGTACATGGGGTTAATGATGTTAGGCAGGCTGAAATACATACAGCATAGCCACTAGTGCGTGTGTCCAGTACCTTTGAGATTGAGATAGCTTTTGAAAAGCTAAAAGGACAAAAATCACCAGGTACTGATCAAATTCCAGCAGAATTGATTAAAGCAGGAGGTAGGACAATTGTTTCTGAGATTCATAAACTTCTTAATTGTGTTTGGAATAAGGAGTAATTGCCTGAGCAGTGGAAGGAGTCAATCATTGTACCTACCGTATATTCTCGAATCTAAACCGCACCCGAATCTAATCCGCACCCAGTTTTTGGGCGACTTCTTAAACAAAAAAAAGTTAGTTCGCGATTCTAATCCGCACTTTCCTTCAACCACCCCTTGCCCACGGGGCGACTGATTGAATAATATTGGATGTTACCAATGCGTTAAAATCCGACGCTACGCCTGTGGCCGATGAGTCATACCGATAGAGGCGGGGCCTTTCTCAACAGACGTGCGCAATCTCGTCTGAAGCCAGCTGGTCTTTAGTTGTTGAAACGTGGGAGGTGCTTGTTCCAATTTGTCGTGTACCGTAGTTATGGAAGAGGGACACCTGAAATCTAAACTACTCTCATATACGGCAAAGTTAAAACGTGAAGTTATTCGGTGCACAGAGGAGAATGGAAACCGCAAAGCCGCTGCAATTTTTTGAGTTGATGAAAGCAACGTTCGACTATGGCGGAAACACAAGGCAGCGATCAGCGGGTGTGAGGCATCACGAAGGAAATTCACTGGACCCAAGAAAGGACTATTTCCTGAAATTGATGATGCAGTCTTCACGTTTTTTCAAGAGAGACGCAAGACTGGACTGTTTGTGAGTTATGATCTACTCGCGAGGAGGCGATAAAGAAGGCCAGATCTTTGAACATTCCTCGAATTATGAGTGATGACGGCGAGTCTGATGAATAATAAATTATAATAATACATAATAAAATAATAGATTATTGTATTGTATTGTTCTTACGTTGTTTATTAATTACGTTAATTACGTTATTGTTATATTGTACAGCAGCTCAATCATTTTTCCAAAATCCAGCTCTAGACCGCGAATCTAATCCGCACGCGAATCTAATCCGCATCTGATTTTTTAGCCCTCTAAAACTGTAAAAAAAGTGCGGATTAGATTCGAGAATATACGGTATTTATAAGAAGAGTGATAAAAAAGATAGTAGTAATTATTGGGTCAACTACATACAAAATTTTATCCAACATCTTTCTGTCAAGGTTAACTCCATATTCAGAGGAAATATTTGGGGATCATCAGCATCCATTTTGACGGTAACAGGTCAACTACTGATCACTTATTCTGCATTCGTATAATACTTGAGGGAAAATGGGAATACAAGAAAGCAGTGCAGCAGCTATTAACAGACTTCAAGAAAGCCTATTATTCAGTTAGGAGGGAGGTCTTGTATAATATTCTCATTGAATTTGGTATCCACATGAAACTAATAAGGGTAATAAAAATGTGTCTAAATGAAACCTATAGCTGAATGTGGGTAGGCAAATGCTTGTCTGACACATTTCCTATTAAGAAGGGTTTGAAATAAGGTGATGATTTATCTCCATTGCTTTTCAACTTTGCTTTAGAATATGCCATTAGGAGGGTTTAGGCAAACCAGGAGGGCTTGAAATTAAATGGTACACATCAGCTTCTAGTTTATGCTGATGATGTTAATATATTGGGCAGAAGCATACATACTGTAAAGACAAACACAGAAGCTTTAGTAGTTGCTAATAAGGAGATTGGTCTAGAAGTAAATGCTGAGAAAACTAAGTACATGGTCATGTCTCGAGATCAGAATGCAGGACAAAATCACAACATAAAGGTAGATAATAAATCCTTTGAAGGGGTGGAACAGTTCAAATGTTGGGGAACAATCCTAACAAATGAAAATTCCATTCAGAAGAAATTAAGAGCAAATTGAAGTCGGGGAATGCTTGCTATCATTCAGTGCAGAATCTTTTATCTTTCAGTTTGCTATCCAAGAATGTAAAAATTAAGATATACAGAACTATAATTTTGCTTGTTGTTTTGTATGGGTGTGAAACTTGGTCACTCACATTGAGGGAGGAATGTAGGCTGAGGGTGTTCGAGAATGGGGTGCTGAGGAGGATATTTGGGCCTAAGAGGGATGAGGTAACAGGGGAGTGGAGAAGACTACATAACGGGGAGCTTAATGATCTGTTCTCACCAAATATTATTCGGGTGATCAAATCAAGAAGAAATAGATGGGCATGGCATGTAGCATGCATGGGTGAGAGGAGAGGTGCATACAAGATTTTGGTGGGGAGACCACTTAGAAGACCCAGGCATAGATGGGAGGATATGAAAATGGATCTGCAAGAAGTGGGATGGGGGGGGACAGGGACTGGATTATTCTGGCTCAGGATAGGGACAGGTGGCGGGCTCTTGTGAATATGGTAATGAACCTTCGGGTTCAATAAAATGTGGGGAATTTCTTGACTAGCTGAGGGCCTGTTAGCTTCTGAAGAAGGACTCTTCTCGATGGAGTTGGTTGGTTAGGTAGGTAGTCCACCACTGAGTCAATTCATTGGGAATTTGTGTCGTGAATGTCCCTATGACAGAATGTTGCATTTTTATACAGTTGACATTTGAGTGTTGTCATGAGTACATTCTGTGGTAAATGTAGCGCATTGTACTTAATTTTTTGTTCACCGTGCATTGTGTTAATATATATATGTTGAAAGAGAACCAACAAATGCACTAATTTTATGTTGTATATACACTATACCTTAGCCCTACGTACGTTTCGGTCACAAGTAACCATCTTCAGGGGCTCAATAAACACATAGTTTCACTTCACTGCACTTCACTTGTCCATAGTATTTGATTAATGTATGTTGGTAATGGTTTGCACTGTTTGCTGTGTGTTCTGTATGGATTACGCACTATGATTGTAATTAGGTTCGTTTTTTATCTTGGAAGATGGTCACTTGTGACCGAAACGTACGTAGGGCTAGTGTATAGTGTATATACAACATAAAATTAGTGCATTTGTCGGTTCTCTTTCAACATATATATAGTAGCGCATTGTATTGGTAGACCTTAACAAACAGAGGATTTGCATCAAGTTTTCTCTTAACCGTGATGAAATATCTTCTGAGACTTACAAACTGCTTACAGAAGCCTTTTGTCATGACACCTTTAGTAGAACACAATTTGGATTGTATTCACGTGTAAAAAGTGACCAAACTTCAGTTGAGGGTATTGAATGTTCAGGTTGTTTGTTGTAATGTTGAATTGATAAAAATGTGGAAAGTGTGTGTGAAGACATCCATGACGATAGATAGCTCACAATTAACGATGGTTTTAACATTCTAGGCCTGTTATACTGTACATGCTGATGCATTTTAACTGAAGATTTAAACATAGGGCAGATTGTGGCAGAATTTGTGCCCTGTGTGCACGAGTACCTGAAACAAAAGCGACTTAGTATGTGCAAGGACCTGCAAGATCAGGCCAAAAAGAATAAAAACTTCCATCCTAAGGTCTCTCTGTCCCCAAAAATGAAAATCCAGTTAAAATTATGAAGATTTGATGATATTGTGGAGATGCAAATTGAATTGTAGGCTGTGCTGGACAGCGTCATGAAACAGGAATTCCCAGAGTTGTTTCTAGCAGTGGTAGAGGACCTGGTCCTGGTTTATAAACTCTGAAGGGGACAATCCCGACCTGTAAATAAGGTAAGCTTAAAATTGTTATATTGCCCATTCTGGAAAGTTTTGGCTCATGTCTGTTATGTAGATCACTTAATTGTGTCTCGTTAAGAAATGCTGCAAAAAATCTCATTACAAACCTCATCCAGAAAACTAATTAATACTAGTGACACCAGTAGTGTGTACTAATTTTGTACCTGATTGCTTGCCCAGTGGTGTAGAAACAAAACTTGATATATATGTAGAAGTAGATGTGTTGTGATGCAGAACTGTGTACTTGATGTGCTGTGATATTAAAATATTTATAAAATGAAAATACTTTTTAATTTGTGTCTTGAATTTCTGTTGATATAAATATAATCAGTTATTTTGCTGACACCACATGCAGATTTGCTTTAAAATCTTTATTGATGTATTTGATTTTTACCTTTAACATGTGCATGTATGTACACAGAGTGAAACAGATTTGCACACAACGTCTCCATCATGAGGTTCCTTGTTAAAAACAAGTCAAAAACATTGTATGTCTTGAGTTGTTGAGATACACATCGTCAGATATGCAGAGTATCAAATGATCAAACAGTGGACACCTCGTAGTTACAGTAGGATACGTCGTGTTCAACCACTGCTATATATCATCCCCATTGGGTGCTAGAATGTCTATTGTATGTGTGTTTTGGCTTGTGACGGGTTCTATATCCAACAGGCGATTTTGTAGCCTGGTCTGGATTGATGGAATATTACAATAAATTGAAATTGAAATTGAAATAGAGCTTTGTGGTCCTGAAACCGCAACCTTTACTTCACCGCTCGTGACACATCTCAAGCATCTCCCGTAGCATAGTTTCCAAAAAACTACACTGTCATTGAACAGTCAACATGTCAGGTAGCAGACAGGGGCCCATGACAATGTCTCTGATAATACCATCCCAAATCTTCATGTTGAAGCAGAATTGATATTTATATTTGTGGATAGCATGAGGATTATTCCATATCCAAAGGTAACTCTTGTAGTTGAATGTACCCTCACATGTAAAACATACTTCATGAGCCCACAATCTGTTGTGTAAAAGGAGGACATTTGCTTTATGTTATGTAATGTCCATTCAAACTATTTCATCTGTAGAGGACGGTTTTCTGGAAACAGGTGTGTGCAGCACCAGTAGTGGTATGGATGCAAGTGATCATCGTGAGTACATCGTGGACTCGTTTGTTTGGGATAGTCCCAATTCTCATGTGATGTCACATGAGACACTACACTACTTTTCTTCCACAGCTGCAACTATGGCATCATCATTTGTTGGTGTCCATAGTCTGTGGATGACATGCATTGACAGGTGCCATATGTGTTACACTTTGTCTCATGGGGATGCTGTTGTGATCATCCAAACACATTGGCATTTGGTTGACATTGACCAAAGTTGAGCAATAGACTTATATGTTATAAGGGGGGATTCAGTTCCCATTGCTTAAAAGTACATAAAAATCCCTACTTATGGGCAACAAACAAAAGAGTTGTACCAACAATTACGGTATATTAATGCCAAGAACAAGTACTTGCTGATGGCATCTTTTCATCTTTCTTGAAGAAGTGGTCAACAGAAAGTTGAACACTAGCCTTCTTCTTCTCTTGATACGGGAGTCTGTAACAAGCTGTATCCCTATCAATGGCTCTACATACTTGCGAACTTCTCTCTGTATTCATATCACATTCTTCCATTATACTTAAGACTTGTTCTAGGTGATCAAAGGCTTCTTTCATTTCTTTCGCCTTCAAAATCTTAGTTGGTGGACTGCGACAGTCATCATCCTGGGCTTCAGGTGGTGTCTTCTTTTTTTCTTGTATGTCAATGAGATTTTCATGCGCCTTCAGCCCTGAATAAGATGCGGTTAATACATCCATATCTTCAATGCTGACACCAAAGTTCAGTTCATTCATAAGATGAACAACTTCCTTTGTGGAGTGTTGGCTTGGCTGAAAGTGCCACTGTGCAATAGCTCAAATCAGTTGTGTGCAAAAGTCCAAATTTGGAGTATGAAGACGGATTTGGGGTGGGAATTCATAATTTATGAAACTGCAGGTTGTACAAAAGTCAAACATCTGAAAGTCAAAGAGCACCTGTATTCCATATTCCAGTTGCAACTGACCCATTCTCTGCACAGTGTCTTGAATGTGCCTAGCAATGAGCTGTGTTTCTGAGAAGTATGTTACCCAATTTAATGGTGACATGCACCTCAAACACTAATAAGCATCTCATTTTCATGTTATTTTGACAAGACATCACACTATGTAGAACTTGTGCTGAAGTTTCTTTTCACTCTGTATACTGTAAAGTATGTAAAATATCTTCACTTAGTTATTTTTAGATAAATTTTGCCATGTTATGATTTATAATTATTAAAATAATTTGTGATTTATAAAAAGGAGTCATTTCTGAACTACAGGAATGTTGGCCACTTCATCAGCAGATGATGATATATATACTTTTATGCACCTTACTTTCTTTTCCCTCTTTGGTGTAAAATATCCGTATAGAAAACATAGGGAATCAAATTTCTTCTTCTGTATGAAAATAGTACTTACATCCTGGATAAAAATAACAAATCAGCATTTGTTCTTTTAAATTAAGATTTCTGTTGATAGTGCATTGTACAAGAACCCAAGAGAAACGTCTTTGTAATGTGCACCACAGCTCTCAGAAATAAAAAGGATACAAGCAAAGTGTCAATTGAAAAAAAAAAAAAAAAGCCTATAATAATAAACTGAGTAATTTCGTTCGTTGCTCATGACAGAATGGTTAAGCCAAAAGTTGATTCAGATTGCGGCTTTTAGGGATGTTGTCATACTTTGGAAGACAGGTACAAATACTGTATTGGAACGTGTTGTCTGTCTCTGCATAGTAGAAGTGGATGCAACAGGTTCCTTTAAAACATTGGTATGTGTCTACCAGACTACACGTTGTGACATGCCAATACTCACCACCAAGGGAACCTCATATCAAGGAACTCCAGGTTTTGTTAATGAACCCTCTCTGTAAGCAGCGACATTGAAGACAAAAATCAAAATTGAATTATAATACTAAACTGAATCTTAAGAAAGCAGATTTTTAGGATTTTTGGATTATTAACTGAGGTGTGTTAATTTATAAAACCAACTAAATGCACGTACGATATACACAATATTACAATATAATTTTGGTATTATAAATGAGCAATTTAATTCAAATGCCCAGAATGAATCATTTCAGTTGAAGTGATTAATGATTGGGTTTGATGGTGGGAGCATTTTTATATCAGCAGTATTTGGGTTATAATATCAGAGAATCAGTATTGCAAAGCCACTGCATAATTCAGTCACCAGCTTCTCACCATGGAAACCTGGGTTCATTCCCAAGTATGTCCGTGTGGCATTTTTAGTGTACAGATTGTACATGGGCAAGATTTTCTCTGAGCCTTTTGGTTGTCCCATACCCATTGTCAGTGCTGCAGTGCTCCATATTGTCTCATCTGGATCTGGTTCAGTGGGCCATAGTACAAAGGCATTATGTCTCATGCTGCTGATGTAACTGGATATGCGTATACAACAGAAATTGCACCACGTTTTGTGTGCATAATGAACTGATATTGCTGGGCTTAGCAGTTGGTTGTGTTGCACTGATCAGACTCGCATATTATACCACATGAGTTCACATGGGATTTGTGGCAGACACATGCTATTTAAGGTTCTCACACTGGTGAATATTAAGATTACCTTCTTCTGGAATGCGATCATGCATACTTTCATACGAGTAGAAACCCATCTCCCAGACTTCTCATACATGCATTGCAACCCAGAAGACCATCTTAAAGATACACAGTGTGCTGTATTTTTTTCTGCCACTTCATTTTATCATTCTGTCCATTAGTCCCGCACTTATTATTATCAGTGGTACCAAATAACCCCAGTAACTGATAACAGAAAGCTGATAACCTCAAGACTAATAAAAAATTGGTTGCATGTTTGAGGCATATGTGTTGTTTGAAATTATTTTCCCAAAGTGAACATGCCGAAATCAGTGGTTCCCAAACTGTGCAAAAGTTTTTAGGGGACCTATGTATACCTTTTCCAATGCTGTATTTTAATTTCACATATTTCTTGAATAAGTAATATTCATTCCTTAAGAGAAATAGGGCGTCAGTTAAATAACTATGTTATGAGTAAACAGGATCGCCCGTTCCCGAGTTTCTGACAAGAACTAGTACATGGGCGTATACTATATAAACACACATAAACCGACATCGAGTTTTGTATGTGTTGATATTGTTATGTCACAGGAATAAAGGTCGCTTTAATTTGTCGGCAGAGTGCACCACGTGAGATTCATTGAGACTAAGTGGTAGCAGTGACGAACTGTGGCAACAAATGACAGCAGAATGAACACATCCCCCTTCCAAAAGTAGCCTAACAGTGTACGTAGAACGCGTATTTATGTGTCGTGGTTCGAGGATGCACTCTTACTAAGTGTTACATTTTCTGACGACTGTTTAATACCACAACTTTCAATTGTGTAGTGAAACCATGCGTGGATACCTATATTGGTGAGTAGAAGAGATTTTAGTTAAATAAATGATAACGTAGCCTGGAATATCGGATAAGAATGCCGTTTTAACAAATACGGCTACCAGAGGGTATCCAGTGTTGCCGCCTTTACAATACATACGTTTAGTATTTTGTACTTTTACGATCGATTGGTGTGTAATAATACTGCTGAGTACATCAGAAAGTGACTGCATCTTCTGTATTTATATCGATTACAGGGTCCGACTCGGATCCTGTAATCTGTATATATACAGATATGCGCATACAAATTAATAAATAAAAATAAGAAGAGGTTACATAGGAACAGTTTTACAATACAGTGATCATTACAGCCGTGTCTGAATCCAGGGTTTATTTACACTTAACCATCACATAATTGCATCACAACCCCTAACCTGTCACGGTATTTCGGTTTCATTAAATGTCATTATTCTAAACATAAACAAATCTAAATTACTAGGTATCTGCGGAGGTGTAGGTCTACAACCAGTCGTTTAAAAGCTACTGTCTACTTGATGCCGACAGAAATGAATTTTTGTGGCCAGCTGGAAAAAGATGTGGAATTTATGCTACAAAGTTAACCCTGCCATCGTATCGGACAGAATAAAACGGTTGATTTATGTTTGTTTATGGGCGTCGTGCTAAACAGCCTATTTTCTAGCAACCAGATTTGTTTTACCTGCGTTGTAATAGTTGTGCTCAGTGTCCTAGAAGTAGATCTATAGAGAGTAAAAAATTACTTTCCTTCTAAGGGTGCATTGTAGATAACTTTTGGAGTCCTAGAGTTTCTTGTAGTTTTCCCAAAATCATCTTCGTTTCGGAGATCTTTGGTTGCAACGTTGGCCCCATTTGACGGCCACGAAACTCCTTCAGTGTCTACTGCTCACAAACCGTGTATCTAATATATCGTCAGATCAGTTTGTTAATGAAGATTTGGAGAACTTGATTCACAACAGGAGTTTTAAATATGCCCATAAGAAGCAGTTTCATAAACACGTGTTTTTGTGCTCTGAGCTGAAACCCAAACACTGCACTGTATTATGCTTACCCAGCAGTACTGAAACAGTAGACTGCATGAAAGGTCACAACATCTGCACATTTTGTGGAATCCAGGTAACTCAACTGGCGACTGAATATGGCGCACGTGAACATCATTAGTATTTACAATTGGTGAATTTCCCACCACCTTGATGATTATAAACTGTATTTGAGTAAAGTGTATTTGTTAATTTAAAATGTATTAGCAGCAATATATATATATAATATATTAGCAGAATATTTAAAATTGACTGGGATATTTTGTTTTGAAGATCTGTAAAATCTCCGTAGGCCGTCAAGGACTTCTTCATTGATGTATTGAGCATCTTCATTTCTTTGGCATGAAATTACTTTATTAACATAATGTGTGTAATGAATTGGAGACAGGCTTTGTCTAGACGAGCGATGAGGAAAATGCGATCCTTCTACCTTTACAATACGGCCCGAGATCCAATTGCAGGAAACGAAACAAAAATGTACGAAACTTGCCGTGTTACTGATAATACAACATACTCGTACGTTTCGTGCTTTTTGATCATTATAGTGCTGTCTTCGCGTTGCAATTTCTCAGTATCTCCAAATATTAACACTTTATTGACTAATAAGCATTATCAGTTTGCTTCTTGTAGTGCTTTTTTCTTGAACAGTAGTGAAGATTGAATAAACAAGCGCAAGAGAAAGGAAAAATGGAAGGCAAATAAAAGTATTTATGTGTGCGCAGTTCATTTTACTCATGATTTGTTAGAAATTAGAGCAAAGTAAGGACTAATTAGGTTAGATTAGTTTCAAATGTTGTACGATTAATTCAGAATTTTTAAAGATTAATTTCAGATAGGTTTTACCGCCCCAGTAGTGGGACTGTTGACGACAGGGTATTGTTGTTAATGATACGTAAGTGAAAAGTAAAGGTATTATTTATAATGTGGCCCGCAAACATTTTTTCTCTTGGTTTGGTCCTCGTGCCCACAAGGTTGCTCATCAATGGTCTAGGCCAGTGCTTTCAAAGTGGGTTCCTCGGAACCCTGGAGTTCCGCGAAAGCATGCTAAGGGTTCCGCGAAACGCTGACAAAACCTTGGACTTTTTTATGTTGTAGTTGTTTTTATCGACTTACTTCTACAATAATATTAAACTATGAATATGATGTAATATTTAAAAACAAGCGTATTACATTTTGACATGGAATACTTCGGAAAGAAGCAGGTGCTTAGCTTCAGAACATTAGAAAACTGCTGCCGTTTCCAACACCTTCCTTTGTGAATATGGATTTTTGCGATAAAGTATGACAAAAACTAAATACAGAAATAAGCTGGACGCTGAGGCAGATTTCAGATTGCAGCTGTCGCCCATTATACCAGATATCAAATTGATGTGTTCATCAAAACAGCCTCATCGGTCACGCTGAGAAAGTAACACACAATGATTTGTACTGTTTTATTGATTGATTAAACCAACAGTGACTTTTATTTTTCGTTTATTGGCCTACAAGTAAAAAAAAAAGAAAGAGAAGAACCTACGGTCTACATTCCATTTTTCATCTACTTTGCTTATATTGCCAACTCAAAAAGAGGGGTGAGGTTCCGTGAAATATTTCAGTCTGGAAAGGGGTTCCACAGACGAAAAAGTTTGAAAAGCACTGATCTAGACCGTTCGTTAATCAGCAACGTTTTTTTCACACAGGCCACTGGTGACCCAGGTACACACACGCAAGTGGCTTGGCAGGACACGCGTAGGTCTGACGTCACAGGCCACGCCTGAA
This sequence comes from Reticulitermes speratus, assembly GCA_021186555.1. Taxonomy (NCBI): domain Eukaryota; kingdom Metazoa; phylum Arthropoda; class Insecta; order Blattodea; family Rhinotermitidae; genus Reticulitermes; species Reticulitermes speratus. The sequence continues at coordinate 27,449,751 of JAJKFL010000003.1, read as the reverse complement.
TCTCTAAGACGAATTTTCCACATCAAACACATGGCTTGTATTCATTTTGGGCACTACTGTGGCTCGCGTGAACGCTCTCATAAGACTGCGTTACACCAGTGGCCCAGCCACAAGGAAGTGTCGCAGCCGCTGGCAGGGAAAGCCACTGTTCGGCCACAGTGGCTGTCGCCCAGCCACTTCGTGTCTTGTCCGAAAGGTTCCGTAATGCCCTGTGGCCTGACAGTTGCCAGCAACTGCGTGTCCTTGTGGAAGCAGTACTCATGAGCTGTGGAACAGAAACGCACCGACTGCCTATATATACACGAGTTTAATTTACTTAATTCTTTCGACTTAATGCAAGCATTTTTTTTCCAATAGCTCGACAGCCCCTTGGGGGCCTAGGCCGCCTCATTTTTCGAGGCTTCACGATCACACACTTTTTATACACACCACACTCGGTAGGGCTCCTCTGGACGAGGGACCAGCTCGTCGCAGAGACCTCTACATGACAACACACAACACTCACAAGAGACAGACATCCATGCCCCAGGCGAGATTCGAACCCACAATCCCAGTAAACGAGCGGCCGTAGAATGCGTGCATATTCTACCAAACAATAAGATACCAAACCCAAACCATCCCAACCCAACAAAACACTAATCATACTAGGGTACAAGTACATGTATTGTTACAAAATATTATTTTACAGAGTAATAGGCCATAGACTTAAAACCTTGCACCTGTGCTCAATTAAGCACAACGCCACGAAGGCGTATGGGGAGTGAAGGTATGGCTCCACGCGTTCTTAAACTCGCCACTAATGGGAAGTAAGTGGTCAGCTTCAGGCACCGGTCGTTTTACTCCCTGCTAAAAGCTACAATTACCCACTGAATAGGAGGCTTGCTTGAGCCTCAGAACCGGTCTGGACCTTTTACAGAAAGGGACAATTGTTTACTCCTGAAGGGAATCGAACTTCGAATCTCTGTCTTTCGGTCCGTAGCCTAGCCACTATTCCTACTGAGTCATCCCGACTCTTACTTAATGCTTTTGTAAATCTTGGCTTGCAATAACGAGCTATTAAATTTGTGTTGTTTAAGTTACAGAGACACCGGAGAGTGTAAGGGACATTGGAGGGAGAGACTTCTTATATTTATTTAAGGAATAATCTGTAATTAACTTTAAAGTTAGTTTTAGGGCTCAGCGGCCCATTCATAATACAGTGTAAACTAAGATTCTTACTGGTAGCTTCTCTAAAGAAACTAATGCGATACTTTTTATTTCTTCCGTAGGCTGAATAAACTGCGCTGTAAGAAATATTAGGTTTCGGATGTAATTGAAAAATCCTTACAATTAGTTCTGGCAAACAAATTATATACGTAGTTTACATCTGAAATTGTCAATGAACGAACACGTCCTAAATTTCGTAACGCGCTCTGCACAAAAGTCACAGGGTTTAACACGGTGGGTATCGAGAAGAACGACTCCTCGGTAGGTTCCCTCTGCGAAATGTAGTTCCACAGAACCCTGGGAAAGTCTATAGCCTCCTTGTTTAGGGTCGAAGTCTCCGTACGTAGGTAGTAACCTCTTTGTGAGGTGGTTCTGGGTGGAAGACAGGCTCCCCGTTCCGACGATAGTCCTCGTATGGCATCTTGAAAACGCACTCAAATCCAAGCCTGGCGACTGCAAGAGCTGAGAAGTGGCTGGTACAGTCAATCCGAATTAGAGGGTATTCGTGTTGTTTGGCCAGCTCTCTGTAATGTGAAAGAAATCATGAGGAAGGGAATGAAGAGAGAGAGAGAGCGAAAAATCTAGATCCAATGGGCAGAAAAAGCAAAAAAAAAAATTAAATACCTAAAACAAAAGGAAAGTCTAAAGAAAGAGAGAATGGGGTCGACAAGCAAAGAAACAAACAAACAAAAAACAAAAAATAATCATACCTAAAGGAATTAATAATAAAGGGAGCTACAGGCAACAAAAAGTACAAGCGAAACAAACCTTTGCAGGAAACAGGTAAAAACCGAGTAGGGCATAAAGAAACTAATTAAAACCAATGGACCGGAGGCGTAAAGAAAAATAAGGCCTAATCTGAGGCTAGACTAACAAAGACATAGAAGAAAAAACTGAGACAGAAAGGTCTGAACGAAAGATAGAAGAAAGGAAAAAGCAAAGAACAGGACAGAGATATCTAAAGGAAAGAAAAAAAAACAAGGATAAAGGGAGGGAACTAAAAGAAAGAAAAGCAGTTCAGACTTCACTCATACTGACGTTGACTTTTCGAGGAGTACTTTGGCGATGCCACGGCCTCGCAATGCGGAGTCCACGGACACTATTCGCACCTCGACGAGTCTGTCAACGTCGGGGAACTTGCCGAATACATCCGAGCCGCGTTCCACTGCAGCCAGCAGCTGCAAGATCTTGCGGAACCGAGGGTTTGGACACGTATCCGCACATCTCTCCATCTCCTCCAGATGACCTGGCTCGTGCGACCCGTTCAGTACCACCCCGACCACTCTTCCGCTCGCGGACACGGCCATCAGTGACAGACCTGCGGTAATGAGCGGCTGCTGTAATGACTTCAAGATATTGCTCGTTTATTGTTGAAATGCTAGTAATAACCCTCACAACTTTAGCTTGACTTCTTTCCTTAAAAGTGTAAAAGGTAGGCTTACGAGATCATCATGTTGTCTGTGCGTGCGGGGGCCCCATTGTAGCTTTTGAACCATTTGACCGATTCTCACAAACACTACGCCATTGGAGGCAACCCAGCGCCGTACTTTACACGACGGAAGCACGAACTGCTGATTCGATAGTGTCACTTACTTTATGGTCCTGAAGTAATCTGTTGTAATTTATTTTGGGAAAATATGCACTATTCTTCAGCTAATATTTTTATTGAATGTAAAATAAAAATATTGCAGCCGTGGAAAACAATTTTAGATTTCGGTTTGGTGCCGATAACGCATCACTTGAGAGAATCTGTACAAAGCTAGATCATAAATATATACGTACTTACACACCTGACGTAGGAAATGTCGTTTGTAAGGCGACAGTTACATACATGGCCATGATTGAAACGTTGGTGATGTCGTTTGTAAGGCGACAGTTACATACATGGCCATGATTGAAACGGGGTTATATGCGAAAAATCTATGTACACAGGTTTCGTACCGAGTACTTAAATTAAACAGCTTTAAATTCTCCTCGTAACTCCTCGTTACCTTACAGGATGTCCGTGAAAGAATACTGATTTTTAACTTTTAAATGGGACTGCTGTAGGATTTAATATTTATTCGTTGCTTTCTATATATGCTACATTAATAGGTGCTAACAATTGATTTTGTTGTCTTTTGTTAGTAATGTGATGAATATTTACAAATTTACAGTACCATGACACGTAAAACATACCAGTCCACCTTAGATGCACTCCCAGATCCTTTACATCCACAGCTCACCTATCGCCCTCTTCATTGTGTCACATATTTTTATGTCCTTTAAAAAAGCCTGGTGGTTAAACTCCACGTTTGCTCTTGTTCTTGGTCGAACAGCCACTCTAAACTTGTGTAAACATACAACTTTTTGGGTTTTCACGGCGGTTGTCCATCAAATAATGACCTCCTTTTGGGTTTCTGCACCGTGTAGCACATGTTCCGACGTTTCGGAGGAATATACTGCCTGCATCTTGAGGTTGAGTGACTTGGTTTAAGCGGACGATGACGTGATACGGAGGAAGAATTGTGTCCGTTGCGTAGGACGGTTTGAAGGTGTTGGCCAATCACAGCTACGGACGGCGGGAAGAGAGGGTCGTTTTGTCCGGAGTTAATGGGAGTTTATTTTAACGCTGTGTTATTAATTTCGCATTCAATGTCATTATTATTACTGTTACTTCCAGTTACGTATTTCCCTCGCTTAAAACACATTTCACTGTAGTAAGCCAGACTCCCCTGACGTCAACAGCACGACAATCAATGCAGTTGGGAGAAGAAGCGTATCCACACTGGCGAGAGTAAAGCAGGAATGACGTTGACGAATTTAGTGCCTCGTAGATACGTCACAGAGAGTGGTACGGCGCAGTTGTCGGCCCCCAGTTTGTGTGATTTGTAGTTTGCTTTCCTTTCTTTATGGAACAAAAGCTGGCTTATGAGATGACCACACTGTCTGTGTGCCTGTACCCCTCTCCAGTGCTGAACCAACGGACCGATATGAACCAAATTTTGTATGAAAGTTATGCCATTAATGGACACGACGTTTTAATTTTTAACAGTGAGTACTACAAACATGACAAATGCACGAACATTTTAGGTGGGAGCGACACTTAAGGTAATAACATAATATATGATTATAGATATTAGAAAATATTAATTTTTAGTGGTTCTTCTTTCGCAGGATGTAAAATAAGACATGATGTTCGTGCGAAAGGTTTTTCCTTTTAACTTTTCGCTTTAATGGCGACAGCTAATGAACGGATCTGAAGTTCTTATGACGGTGTTGTTGAAGACTCAAGTCTTCAGAGATGTTACGCCATATCGACTGCTAAATATTTATCGACGTTTTGAAGTATCGCAGTGCCTTCATCTTCAGGATCCAGCAGTCCTAGGACTGTTTGAATTACCTGACCCTGAATATGAAGGCATTATGAGTCTTCAGAATGTCTGTATCTATTTACAGGTTGACAGATCGTGACGTCGCAAAAGACTTGAATCTTAAACTAATGAACCATTGGAGATGAGCATGTGAATTCTGGTACAGAAGTAGATTATAAATAGGTAGAGAATAAACATAAATGATGTATGAAATACTGTTTTTAAACCAAAAATTACAAACATGGCGGCGGTGCGACACTTCGAGGTTAGATCCGACGCATTAACCTATAAAGAGTTTGTACTGTAACATGAGCTTCACAAAAATTAAATAGAAAAATTAACAGTAATTGATACGTAGTAAAGAGGTTTTTCTCTTCTCCAGAAAGTCCAGACCGCCTCTGGGGCCTACTTCGCCTCCTATTCAGTGCGTACAGAAGTCCTTTCCCGACAGTACAGCGGCTGGGGCGTGTAGTTGACTACTCGCCTCCATCAAGTACCGAGGTTAAGAAAAAGTGCCGCTACACCTGTACTCCCCTGTATGCCTTAACGGCTTGCACAGGCACAAAATTTACGTTACTTGATCTGTAGGATTGCATGATCGTGTGACTTACAATTCGTAAGTAGGTTTCCCGAGTTTTTTTTCGGAACTCCTGGTTTAGTACCTTCTGAAATACTTTCAGATACCTTCTGGAATGGTCTGCGCGCAATACTCCTCCAGCTCATGGCATTCCTCGTCCCCATTTTCACCTAGCAGCTGTATGCAGATGTTGAGAGGTTCTTCGAGGAAGAAGAACTTTCGTAAATGCTCCAGAACCTTCTCGGTATCCTTAGGCGTCACCTGTACGATCTTGTAGTCCTGCTCTGACATGACCACCTGTGGCACGTCCTCCACCTGCAACCAGGAAATGAGAACGCTTAATGTCAATTATTGATTCATAAAACAGTAGGACTCCAGTCCGTGACTGTGTGTGTGCAGATGTTTGAATGTGAGCGTTTGTTACTTTTGTGTATTTTACAACGCTGTCAGTGTGACATACTGCAGGTATAGCGCCAACGGTATAAATCAGAGGTGTCCAACATTTTTCTTCCCCCCCCCCCCCTTCAAAGGGCCACAACCGTTATTGTGGGCTGGTTCGCGGGCCGCACTTGTAAGAATCACAATATGTGGTACACGTAACCGCCTAAATTGTTGTGTAATTTTTGTAATATATATACGTCTAATTTTCAAATGTGGCCGTGGGCCGCATAACACAAACTTGAGGGCCACATGCGGGCCGCGGGTTAGAACCCCTGATATAAATATTGGTCAATAGTGAATTTGAAAGGATATTAAAAGAACGTGTCATGGCCTAATTTGAGGTAGCATCTCTGCATTTTCCTGAAGGGTCTGAAGGAAACCACAAAACTTCAGGTTGGTCGGTGTCCTGGCCTAGATTCGGACCGAAGACTTTCCGAATTTAAGTCTACAGCGGTACAGCTACACCACACAAAACTGCTCGATAGTGTGTCTTATGCATGATTGTGGCTGATTAGTATTCATCACGAACAAGAACAGAAGGTTGTTGCAATAAACTGCAGAGAGGGGTAGGCCTACCTATGCTTCGGTCGGCAGGCCTACTTCTGACCAGTTATATAGCATGCTTATTCACTGAATTCGTGATATCAAGTGTCCTTCAAGGGCTACAGTGTGCAACGACGGACCAATGCAGAAGTTCCGGGACCAATGACAGAGACTGGAATTGTGAAATCTTACCGTAAATTATCAAAGGATATTTCATGGTGTATAATAACTGTGTGCCAGTGGCTGTCGACCTTGTGACAGCTCATGTTACAATGTCAGTGGTTATACTTCTCAGCAGGAATGAATGAATGTCCTCAAGATAGTGACTTTCCTTCAAAACATTACATTGTCAGGGTTACCTGGTGATACAAAAGTGGTATTTCCCAAAAGCAAACACGTGCGAAAAGTTCATTTGTTAACTGTTTCCCGCGTTTATGTACAGCCACGACTGCGGTGGGTTATCACGTCATTTCCTTCAGATATATTAAACTGACGCACCGCTCTGTGCGTACTGTGTCGAAGACTTCCGCCCTTAAGGTGCTTGTAAAAACAATACTTGTAATAAAACGAGTGGCAAGGCGTATTCCATTGGAGTATACGCAATTTGCAAACCGCTTTATTTGTTATTTCGCATACCGAACGTCGCAGTCAACTGGATATATTCCTGCTTTGTATTCAGGAGGTTCCGAGTTCAAAACCTAGCCCGGAGACTGGCTATCCTGATCGAGAATTTTCGTGATTTTTTCAGTCCCTCTACTCATGCCTCAAATTAGCCTAAACCTCTCCTTCCACACCGTTTCAATTCGCGATTCACCAACTACCCTGCAATTCGACGCTACATAACATGCGTTAACCGACCGCGTCCTAAAATGCGAATAAATCGATATTACTTACACGCTTTTACAAATCATTAACTCCTAGGGTTTCTTTACAAAATAGAATACAACGCATTACATGTTACTGCTTGGGACAGATTACCCTGACATTCACGCATTCGCGACCTAGTGTTACACTCTCATAAACAGGCATAACGTAACCTTCGCAAACTTCAAAGAATGCCTTTGGGAATTTTACGAAGTATGCAGTATGTAACACCCTCTGCATATTGTTGGCCATTATCAGAATAAATCAGGAAGCCGAGCATTCAGTTTTGTCCTTCTCGCTACATGCTATTCGTTTATGGCTTGAGCATAACACACCAGTGAAAATTGCTGTCACTCTTCGTGTGATTGTTATATTTAATTACGATAACTTACACTAATTTTCAATGCTGTGTTTTGTCAAAGTGAATAGTACCATCAAGATAGGTGAAGAGTATTCACTACTGCGCTGTGCTTAAGTGAATAGTAATGTCACTTATCGCGATTAAATAATATGACCACGATAAATGGCATATATATTCCGGGTGTTGTGCTCCAGTAATGTCTGAAAATATTTTCAGGCTCTTTTCTGAAAGACAAGGAAAATGTTCCAATGTCTTACCCTGAATATGCTAAGGAAGTGCATAAATTAAAAATCCTTGCTATCGGTATTAGACTAGAATATCTGAGAAGGAATAATAAAAAATACAACTACACCACGTTTGACTTGTGATATCATTAAAGCTGTAATATCGATTATGAAACCGTGGCAATAAAACAAAGAGAGAGACTAACAGTAAAAGACTAAAACAATGATCAAGGCCAGCAAGCTTTGTAAAATAACGAAATACTGAAATATTTATGTTGCTGTGTATTGTTCTTTGCTGCATTCGTAATGAAACTAGGAGGTGGGAGTGAAAAGGCGCTACACGCTGTTACCATGTGATACAGGAAAGGAGAAAAGAAGTGAAAGGAACAGAGTGATTTAAAAAACGAAGCACGTTCATGAAGCAGAGTCCTTCTTGAGACGCTTATAGTCGCGCACATTGTCAAGAAATCACGTGCTTCTTATGGATATCGAACTTTCTTTATATTCAAGTTATATTTTCGACATTTCTACTTAAATTGTCACCTTAACTAAAGAACTTTATGCAGTGGGGACCTTTTTGAGAATCTAACAGTCGCTCAGCTAGACAAGAATTTTTCGCCTGTAATGGATCCCAAAGGTACCGCGTTCGTAAGAACCCGCCCCTGGGCCAGATATATCCAGTCCACATTTTCATATACTGTGATCTTAAAATTAGTTTTAATATTATCCCCTCGTCTATGCCTCGCTCTACCACCAGGAATATTTCCTTCAGTGTATTTAAATTATCATCTTAACTCACTAGTTGGTTAAATCTATGGAACGCAGTCCTTTAGAAGCCAAAAACAGTGTCTCAGCTAGACCTGAAATTCCCTGCCACTTATCACCTTATCGTGTTCACAGCAGCCCGCACCTGGACCCTATCCTTAGCCAGATGAATCCAGTCAACACCTTCACAACCTGTATGTTTTAAGATTCAATATTTTTGTCCTCCCATCTACACTCAGATCTCCAAAAGTTTATGCTTCATACAATTACTTAAATTATCATCTTAATTAAGTCCATGGATCAGATTATTTCTCGATATTAACAGACGCTTAGCTGGTAGAGAAATTCCTCTGCTGTCGTAGTACTGGACTGTTCATTGCCACGTTCACAATATCACTCCACTAATCCGTATCCACACTCTCACACCAAATCTTTCGATGGTCCATTCTAATATCATCTACAACTAAATTTACTTCAGTCTCCTTAAGTTATCATCTTACCGTAGATTTCCATCGATGACTTTGTAAAGCTTCGGAATTTATTACTCTTTCAAATTTCATCTCCATTTTTATAACAAATATAATCACTTTTTTAAGTTCCAGAGGTTAAAACAAAACTATTCTTATACTGTGTACTACTCGATGAAAAAAGACTCGGAATATTAAAGTAACATATATCATGTCCCAGGATCTCTTGCTTATGATAACACCTGGTTTCCACACACTCGCAGTTGCCTTCCTGGTTCTAAGTAATGTGTTCCTTCAGCCTTCAGAACGGCCACCCATGTGGTGAATAAAGGTTAAGAAACTTCTTCACCTTCTAGCTACCTGCCTTTTTATACACAATCCTGCACTGTAATACGAACTGCTCCCTCCCAGCCCTAAGTCCAGCTCGTGACGTAACAAGCATTTCAACCAATCATTGTTCGGCGTAATGACGGGATTGTTTACGTATTTGAAATCGTTGTTGTTCAGGAATATAGCGTGTAGTGGCGGAGTGCAGGATATCATGCAGTGGGAGGGAAAGCATCAACGGTATCTAGCTTATATGTAACGCCTGCTATAACATTTATGAACTTTGCATTTTGCCCGTACAGTGTATTTATGATTTTCATATGATTCTCAAAATAACCACCGGCTGTTTCAAGTAATCAGCCTTTTTGTACCGTCAAACGCATCCACTATCTTTATTTATTGATCTTTACATTATTCCGACGTGTTTCAAACTGATGGTTTAGTATCAAGGGCTTCGTGTTTTTGCTACTGAGATTTTCTAGCATGTCAGTGGCATAAGACAACGGATCCATTTCAATGGACATTTTTAGATGCAAATTCTAGGATAAAGTGACACCAAAAAATAACCCACACACCCAAAAAATAAAGATAAGAGTTAATGGGATTCATAATGCAGGCAAAGGTAATAAGACGGTGAGTCACTCACAAATGAATGCAGCACACTACAGTCATCCCCCGACTTATATTGTCTTGACTTACGTTGTTCCGAACTTACGTCTTATGCCTCTTGACTCAGTTTACAGCCAAGCACGCAAACTCGTACGTACAGTTATAGTGCTGAAGACATGTTCGACTTGCTGAAATAGCATGATTAGGATCTTACGCTCGACCATCTTGTTGAAATTCGGAAACAAAGCGCCCTTGAAGAAGCTGAGGAACCTGAGCGTGAGCCTAAGGTGAGGGCCTTGACGGTTACAATGTTGACTGAGGAGCTTGGTCTCATTGAAGCTAGCATCAAGGTGTTTGAGGGCAGTGCTTCGAAGGAGCAGCAAACAGCAACAACTAGACAAGGAATTATGGGTTGCTTGCTTGCTATGGCAAGGTCCTGAAGCAGAAGAACATTGCGTTTGTCTCGCCAGCCTTCAGTGCTTGATTTTTTAAGTCACTTTCAGGGACTCGTGTGTTGCCACATGTCCTATTGGACACTGGAGATGATCCAGATGACCCGCCTAAATTTCAAGAGAAAGCGCTTTCTCCTTAAATTTTCATTTGTTTGTTATTTCATATTTTATGAAAACTTTTCATATGTATGAATATATACTTTTTCTTCGTCAAAAGAGATTGTCTTGAACCGTTCTCCTTATTTTAACATTGCATTTATGGGAAAATCTCTCTCGGCTTTAGTTGTCTCAACTAACGTCGCCGGTCTGAACCACCTACGACGTAAGTTCGGGGGATGATTGTATTTAAGTATTAATCGAGTCTGAGTTTGCAGCAGTAGGTGGCAGCACATTCCGTGGTGGTTTCTCACCACAGTTCGACCATGCATATGCAAGTGACGTGATTGTCCCGAGTGGTTAATCATTGCAATTGTACTGTAGAAACTATACATGACAGAGCAGCATGCTGTTTCCCCCCCCCCCCCCCCCCTAGGCGAAAGGACATTCGGCCAAGGATATTCATAAAGACATGCTTCCTGTGTATGGCGAGAACTTCTTGTTGGGTAAGGCTGTTTACAGCTGAGTTGAGAAATTCTTACAAGGACTTTCGAAACTAAAGCAATGACAAACCGGGGTCCCCAGTGGAAATCTCAACACATGGGCTGTAAGCCACGTGGAAGCAATAGTCCGAGCTGATAGACGGGTAACTATAGGCAATGCAGCGGACGCTATTGTGTGTTCGGATGAGTTGGCCTACGGCATAATACAAGATCGTCTGAACTTTCGAAAATTTGCGCTAGGTGTTTGCCACAGAATTGAATCATGAGCACAAAATAACATGAATGAAGCTTACATTGGAACACTTTTCTCGCTACCAGGCTGAGGATGAAAACATAGTCAACAAATTTTTACCAGTAATGAGTCATGGGTCCATGATTCCCAAACCGAATCAAAACATGCCTCCATGCAATGGAAGCATCCCGGTTCACCTGTAACCAAAATGTTTAAAGTTGTGCAATCGGCGGGAAAGGTTGTGCTGACTGTTTTTGTGACTCTCAAGGTTTACTTCTTGTCCATTTTCAAAAGCCTGGGGAAATCGTCAATGACACGTACTGCGCAGTTCTGCAGACACTTGCAGATTGAGTTCGCAGAAAAGGACCCGGGCTACTAAGCAGAGGACTACAGCTCGTGCAAAACAATGCCAGATCTCATCCAGCGCGCAAAACCCAGGAGTGTATTCAGGAACCCAAATGGGACCTTATTCATCACCCGTCCTACAGCCCGAACCTTGCCCGAGCGATTTTCAATTCTTCGGTCCACTGAAAGACAACTTGGTGGCAACAGTTTTTTCGGCGATGCAGACGTTGAACATGTGGCTATTACAGCAGCCTACGCAGTTTTGGACAGGTGCTTTCCTGAAATTGGTAAAGTGATGGGCCGAGTATACTAATGTATCTGAAGGTTATGAGGAAGAATAAATTACTTATTCTGGAAATGCCACTTACTTAAATTTGGGTTCTTATTTGTGACTTACTGACTTCCCCACGTAGTAACAGACACTTGAGAAGACAAATACGCTGGACACGTGATAAGGACATATTAAACTGGAGTATTTATATATACTAATACTCGTACAAAAGGCAAACTGACACACTACAATGCAGGCGCGGGTATAACTCCAATAATGTACAAGTAAAAAGTTACAGTTGCCCCTGTGCATGCCATGAAGACGTATTTAGTTTTACCTCCACTCATTCTTAACCTCGGCACTAGGTGGGATGAGGGGCCAGTTTTACGCCCTGACCGTTTTACTGCGGGAAAGGGCCTCAGACACGCATAGAATAGGAGGCTGGATGGGTCCCAGAGCCGGTCTGGGCGCTTTGGAGAAGAGATAAATATCTTGTCCCTGTGAGGAGCTTAACCACTCTTCCTCGGACGTCCAGCCAGGAGCCTGGTCATTACACCGATTATGTTATCCAGCCTCAAAATCTGATGTCAGTGAAACAAAAGAGACTACCAGGACTCAATAAGATAAATCACTTAAGTGTGGCAGTGGATGACGTACCATACAAAATAAAATTAAAATTCGTATTCATAAGATATACAATAATTGACTTGTTTAATGAACGACTTTCAATTCACACACATTATGGAATATATCCTAGGACAGGGCTGACAAAACGTTTTGAGGGCACTTGCCTAAATATTTGATAATATTCGGAGAAAGAATTTCGCGTGCCCATGGCAATTTTGAGCAGCCAAACAAGGTCCTGAAGTCTTCCGTTATCATTATTTATTATTATTACTGTTGTTAATTATTATATACTGTATTAATATGTTACAATTGTTATGTATTAGAACAACATTGTCCTCGAAGAAGGTAATACGGAGAAAAAACAGGCAAGTAACTGAGGCTGTTACGACTCTTTGTTTCAAATGACTGACCCAATGAATAAATGTAATTTAATACTGCAATTATATTATTATAATTAACGTTATTACAGACAGAGGAAACAAAATACTTGAAAGAATTTTTAGGGATCCTGTTTAGGCATCCAATAACGCGTCTAATTTATTTTAAGCAAGTTGATACACTCCTTCTCCGAACTGGTCGTTGTTAATCAAACACACAATACTCAAACCAACAAATGCACTTTTATTATTTTAGATATTATGTATTACAATATCTGTAGACGAATAATTTAAAATTTATCAGTACCAAACAGGCAAAAGAGATCCATCAATTTAAAATGTTAGAGTCAAGTTACACAAAACTAACGTAGCAAATTAGTCTACAGATATTGTAATATATAATATCTAAAATAATAAGAGTGCATTTGTTGGTTTAAGTATTGTGTGTTTGATCAGTGACAATGCACGATATGAACAATATAAAAAATTGGTCTTTGTTACTTTATGACCAAAAACGTAAAACTTAAAACATTCCCTTAAACAATGCACCTTTACTGCACGATTTTCTGCACAATGTTTATTGTCGATTGATATCTGAATTCATGTTGCATTTAAAGTAACTCCTCTTCACGCACTGTAGTTTTATTATGTCCTGTAGCGGCCTGTATGTACATTTATTCTGCATTTCCAAGCCGGGAACACGCTACATATAATTGTCGATGAGAAAGCAGTTAGTTTCAGGATCAGTAACTGCAACTGAAGGGATTGCCATTATAGTCTGTTGATGAACGTAGCTGGTACAAGGCGGAGTGCAAACTGCAGTCGCCTAAATTGAACTGGTACGTCACTGGGGATTGTTGATATTTCGGGAGTAAATACAACCCATTATTTGTACAGCCGGTCAATGCTGGATTTTCATCAACATGTAGCATCAATTTCTTGACTGCTATCCTTGTGCCATTATACACTTTTTGTGCATCAAAATTCCTTATGGAGCAAGAGCCAATGTAGTGACGACGGAGGCCGATGCTGGCGGGTTAGTAACAGGATTGTACCGTCTCCAGCAAGCTTTGTTAATTTTGTTTTATTTTACACCTTTGTTTACTTGTGTTCATTTTGTTTTCGTAATAAAAATTACGGCACAGAGATATTAGAATCAATGTAGGCCTAAATGTTTCAGGAAGAATGTCCAAATAATTAAAAACAAATCTATATTTTTTTATACTAGACAATTTGAAAATGGCATTATTTATCATTAGTACCTTAGAGGCAACAAAGTAAATATCACTGTGATAGTAATAAAGTAGTCACGACAATACTTGTTTCATATTAATATAGCAAAAGGAGAGAAAAAACAAGTGAACGAAAAATACTTCATGTTGGGTTTCTAGTTGATGTTTTGAGAGCTATGCAGGCAGCACCATCTTCTTCATTATGGCGACTCTCATACTTATACTTGACAAGGTTTCTCATTTATAAAACCAACATATGCACAACTAACATACACAACAATACAGTCTCTTGTTTACTCCTACATGTTTTGGCGGAACTCCGCCATCTTGAGGGAGTCTATATGTGTACAGGCTCCCTGATGATGGCGGAGTTCCGCCAAAATGTGTAAGAAAAACAAGAGGTTATGTTGTTGTATATGTTCGATGTGCATATGGTGATTTTATAAATGAGCAATTTAGTCACAAAGCACGGAATGAATAATGTTAAAATTAACAACGTTTATTGTTGGAAACAACGACTCGCGTGTAGTCTATATATGTAGACATAAGCTCTGATAATGCTGCCACTGCTACGTTTTTGAAACAGTCATAAGTTGCAAAAATGCAATTCCATAATTTCTGAGCTTCATTTTCTGAACATTTCAATGTTGATCCAACTAACCTGTCTATCCAATACTTTCTAGTTTTGCTTTCAATTTGACAAACTTTTGTCTCCAAGTTGACCTGGTTTTAAATCAATAAACCGCATCTCAATATTATTCTTATCAATCCATTGCAAGCTTTCCAAATCCATTTCTCTCATAGTACACTGTCTGGCCATTCCATAGATTGCGAAGTTTCTTCAAGTTACTTGAACGGAGTAATAATTCGATAGATGGATCAGTTGTGTTTGTAAATTGCATTTGAAAGCTCAAAGTGTCTTAGTTTTTCATTAACTTTAACATCAGTAATGTGTTTTTGTAGGAATGGAGAATATTTGGAAGTGTCATTATTGGCATCCCTTTTAAAAAAATTTAATTTAATTTCAAAAGCTGTTACGCTATCAAATATAACATCGGTATTTTTAAACATCTGTAATTTGGAGTTCAACTCATTTAAATGCAAGGGAACATATGTAAAGAAAATATCAATCTACAAATCCACACGTCATATAATTCTCGAAGTGACAGTTTTTCATTCGCCAGAAACAAATGAATTTCATCCAAACACTAAGCAAATCGACGAATAACAGAATTTGGACTAAGCCGACGAATATTGCAGTATTAAAGTAATTCTTTTTTACACTGAACTCGCCCCGATGAGTAAATTTCAAAATTGTCTCTTATTAAAAGCAAGCTCAGAAATAAAATTGCTTAGTATGGTTATCACACCCAAATTTAAGAAATTTTAAACCGGCAGGAAAGTTGCTTCTTAGAATTCAGGAAATACTGTAGTCGAATTAAAAATAGCGTAAATATTTGTCGCTTCCAAAGCTTCACTTCACTATATCACTATATCGGTAATTGTTGTCACCTTTTAAGTGTCAAAAAATGTTGAAATTTCACTTACGTAGACAAAAGAATGAACACTATAATCAATTGCTAGCCTGTAACCGAATTTGTACTGATGTTTCCTGGCAGATCTCCTAAAATTCCTTTGTTTGGGAAGGGGGTAGGCTCAGTAAGATTTTGTTCATCTGGTCCTCCTTTGGATGCTTTGATTGGCTGTTTACTGCTAAGTTTGTAAAACGGACAAATAGGTGTTAAGTACGCATATTCATAATAAAGCAAACTTGGTCGGGCAAAAAAAGAACTTAGAACAGAAGTGAATGCCGCGGGCGAAATTTTTCTTTGGTACGCGTACCACAGGTTCGCCTGCCTTCTCTTAGGATTTGCATCCAGAAGAAAGTAAAGTTATCCTGTGCTGATTTAAGCACCACGCCATAAAAACATATGCGGAAGTGGAGGCATAGCTCCACACATTCTTGATCTCGACAGTATATGAACGTGAATGGCTAGCCTAACGTGTCAACCGCTTTATTTCCAGAGAAAAAGGCACCACTGCCACTGGGTAACAGGTTAAGTGAGCCCCAGACCTGGTCTGAATCCTTTAGAGTAGATATAACTTTCTTGCTTCTTTCGGTAATCGAACCACGATTCCCCGAAGATCCTGTCCGTAGCCTCGCCAGTATGTAGATGTGTCCGTTTAAGACATTTTCGGGTGCACTGCAAACGCCTAATCCTGTACTGAAAATACAGATAACGATTTATATAAAAATATTTCTTGACAAAATCTGAAACACAGTTTTTCGCACCCCCCGCCCCCACGAACGATAGGGCCCAATGCAGCCGCAAAGACTACAATAGTCAGTGGACATCACAGGTAAAGGCCCACAGGAAAGCATTGAAAATGAGCACCAAGTTTCATGGAACTTCATAATAACTGGCAGGCATGAATATCCTGCAGTGTGCCATTACTCTGTGGTCAGCAATGTGGTAACTGAAAAACTGAGTAAGAAGTGGGAAATTTTTAGATCTCAAACTAATGAAAGTCTGCGGACTGAAGTTTTTGGAAATAAGAATCTTAATTATAGGTGTTGCCAGTTCTGAGTATTCGACACTTTTTCGTTAAGCTGATGGTTAGTGAAACCACCTTTTACACTTACCTCTTTCAGCCATAATACCTCTTGATCTCAGAGTGAAACTTCAATGAATATCATTTTTAATGGCGCATTCATTTTTAAATCCACCTATCGTGCACTATTAGACACGAGAAGATAAAAAGACTGTTTAGGCGCGTTGGCAAAATTGTGAAAAGCGACTATTAGCTTCGTCATATCTGTCCATCCGTCTCTTTGTCCGTCCGCATGGAACAACTCCGCTCCCACTGGACGGATTTTTATTAATTTGTTATCTGAGGATTTTTCTGAATCTGCCGAGAACTTTCAAGTTTCATTAAAATCTGACAAGAATAACGGGTACTTTACATGAAGACCTACGTACATTTGTAATAATATCTCGCTGAATTCTTTTTAGAATGAGCAATTTTTCATACAAAAATTAAAAACATTCATGATATGTCCAACAACTTCTTTCCGAAAATCGTGCCGTTTATGAGACAATGTGGAAATATATGGTACAGCCAGCCAGTGTATAATACATTTCCATAGAAATAGAAAATAATGTAGTAATATTTCTGCGTTCATTATTCTCCTTTTAACTTTCCATGTTTTGTTCATTTTAGTTTAAGTTGTTAAAGGCAGCCATTATATTTTAATTGTTGCAATATACAGAATATTACACGATTCGTTTGTTGTAAGAAAACATATTTCATTATGAATGACACAAACATTTTGACACCAAAATAGGACTACGTACTGGAATCGGTCTGTTCAGGGCTTTACTGTGACTTTTCTTTGCAGAAATTCTATTACTGTTACTACAACGTAACGAGTGAAAATTGTCACTTCAAAGTAGTTTTAAACAATACAGGCAATGTACGAATAAAGGTAACATTGAGGTGCGTTCGCCTAACCACTGTTGCCATGGAAATGCAATAAGTGTTACATATTCTGAGTGTGTGTCTGTAACCTTAGTCATCCAGCATGCAAAGCATGCCATATTATATTGTCATTTGTGGCCTGTCTGGCTCTACCATATTTTTCCACATTATCTCATAAACGGCACGATTTTCGGAAAGAAGTTGTTGGACATAACATAAATGTTTTGATTTTCTCTACAACTTTTGTCTGAAACATTTCTCATTCTAAAAAGAATTCAGCGAGATATCATAAATACACATAGGTCTTTACGTAGACTATCCGTTATTCTTATCAGATTTTAATGAAACTTGAATTTTCTCGACAGACCTTCGAAAAATCTACAAATATCAAATATAGTGAAAATCCCTCCAGTGGGATCCGAGTTGTTCCATGCGGACGGACGTACGGAGAGACACGACAAAGCTAATAGTCGCTTTTCGCAATTTTCCGAATGCGCCTAAAAAAGAGAGGTGCTATGTATATATACATGATAAAGTTTCTTTATAGGTCATTGTAAGCCAGATAAGGAGGGGAGTAGCATATCTCTGCCAGCACATTTATTTCATAACATAAAATAAATATATGAAGGTCACCCCCTTCAGTCACAGTGGTAACTTACTGTACTACCTGCTTTAACATAAATATCCCTCTATTTGATCCATACAGTGTACTTAAGTGTTTCGTATGTTTCTCACAGTAATTATCGATTATTTCCCTAAACATTAACCGGCTGGCCTTGGCAGTGGAGGACTGTGTTCTGAGGAAGGAACTGACTTTTAAAATGATATGACATGGATTGCCTCTGGTGCGGAAGTGGTCACAACCACGAAGAGTGTCTATGGAAGGAAAATCCATTTTCCACACCGAACTGTTGCAACCGTCAGGGAAGTAGAAAGTCTTATCTTGCCAGCTGCAGGGCCTGCAGTCACGTGTAGCAAGATCAGCTACTTCGTCAGCAAGCAACGCCAAAGACACATTCTCACATTTCACAACGGGAAAGCCCTTCGCAACGACACACCGTAGTGGCATGCAACAGCACGCATGCAAGCCCAATATCGACATCCTTTGCAGCCAGCAGCGGCAGTAGCGCGATGCTTGCGACTTAGCGCAACAATCGCCGCCCTAAACAACCCCCACCAGGTCAGTCAGTTCAGGCTCCCTATGTAAGCACGTCTTCCTTAGACACGTTCAGTGTCACAACTGCCGTAAAGAGGAACGTGACAGAGCCTATGGGTGTGTGCCAGAGGAAGATAATACGTTGGCAGTCACTAAAATTGTATTAAACGTAGTGACACAATATGGCCGCTATATTTCACACGCCTCCCAATGTTGTAATAGTTAATGCAAATGGCACTGAGAGGCAGCGCTATAAGCTCAGAAATCAGCTGCACGAATTACTTACAGATGTGACCCTGCTCTTAGAATAACATCTGAAACCTCATGAGAGGTTCCATATGACAAATTATCTCTGTTATCGGTTCGATCGGGTATAAAAGACAGCACTACCGCTGCAATTAGGAGAGACATTTCTCATAACTTTGTAGACCACCTCCCCTTCTTTCAGTAGAAGCCGCAGGGGTCCACATACCAACTGTAACAGCGAAATCCTACTTGCTGCTGTTTATAAATGTCCACGTCGAGCCTGGATAGATACAGCCATCATTGAGCTATTCAGCTTTAGAACTTAGTCAATACTAACAGGTGACTCAGGTGATCAGAATGCTAAGCACCAATTTCGAAGTAGCACATTTTCAAATCTAGCAGGTGACAAGCTGTTAGATTTGACATAAATTAATTCGAATTTTCAGCGCCACAATGACCCAATCATTATTTTCCAGCGGGGAATGGCGGTTTTCTCAATACTATGGTGCACAAAAATGTCTGTTAGGTGTCATTGACTCTGACATTCTGGAATCGCATCACCGACTAATACTGGGTAAAGTTCCGTTTAGAAATTCACAGATTGGGGACTGTTTCAAACTTTGCCTATAACCTATTTTCACCCAGAATTCAAACCCACTTCGGAGCAGATGCCGATATAGCAACTCACGACTTTACATCATGTGTAGCCTTGGCCTGTAGGCTGGCGAAAATTAAAAACACACTAGTACGGCTAAACAGTGTTGTATAAGGTAAGTAATGGTGACTGAAAATGCACGAACAATGTGAAAGAAGCATCGATTATGAATTATAAAATAAACAAAAATGGATACTTACTGAAGTATAAAAAACTATGCACTTACATAGTTAATTTGAAGGTCAACCAGTGTAATTACATTTCCGGTCGCATTTTAGTGTGACGGAAAATGAAGACTTATTCTACAAAAACAAAATTATTTGTCCAACTGAATAGGGCAGTTGCGAACCACTTGTTACTAGCACTTTGTCCATCGTCTTTATTGTGAATAAAATGTAAAATATAAAAATGTAAAATATAAAGTATATAAAATCTACGTTTCGCTTCCGTCTTCAGGCCTGAAGACGGAAGCAGAACCATCTTCCGAAACGTAGATTTTATATATTTTATATTTTACATTTTATTCACAATAAAGACGTTGGACAAAGTGCTAGTAACAAGTGGTTCGCAATATCATATACCATCGTCAAAACCTTTCAGAATTCGATTGAATAGGGCAGTTTTATTTACAGATGTGTATCAAACGTGCCCATGATGAACACTAGAAATTCTAGGATGAAACAACAGAAAAAGTATTTCGTGGAAGTGAATTGATACTGCAATAGGCTCAAAACTAATTTACATTTGATTACTAGCACAGTCTTATTTTTCCTGAGAAATATAGAGCTTATGCTACTGAGTGAAATCAAATCAATTATAAATCAAAATAAATCACCGAGCAAAATCAGACGAGTGGTAGGAGAATTACTAAGGAGTGGGAACGGCAGTTTTAACAAAAGGACAGAGGACAAGAACTGACAGCCTAATAAAGGACAGTCCCGTTGTCTCGTCAGTCTACGCACCAGAACAATCAAGACAGCGTTTGTCCACAAACTTAAGAAAAACTTGTCATGGACCTCGACAGGAAATAGACACCAAGAGAGGCAGACAGGCTGACTGACTGACTGACTTGACTATCAGTCGTAAAGTGACTTGGAATTGGACTCGGGTTAAAAGGGCTCAAAGCAGCTGACAGATTTACAATTTAATGCCCAGTTAAACAGTTTTAAGATATATGATGCGTCAATTCTGATCTTGACTTCTCTGATTTGAGAAGCGACTTAGAAGAATTTGTGGAATTTGAGTGTGAGACTGGATGCACAAATGAAGAAGACAGTGAAGTGATAAATGTGTTTACTTTAAGTTTTAACTTTCATGGTCATATTTAGTACAATCTTTTGCTATTGATTTTTTACATTTTCTATTTTAATATAGGTTAAATGTATTTCTCCGGAAACCCTTTACTAGTTAAAGGGTGCGCCTTACAAGAGAGAGCGTCCGTTTTATGGAAACCTGCGACGTTGCATCTTACAATCGAGGAAATACGGTATTTCTGTCCTTTCTATCCGAAATAGAGATGTCTGTGGAATAAGACAGTACTTAGTAGTCGTCGTATCCAAACAGACGTCATTAATTTAGATCACGTAACAAGTACGAGAGCTTTTAGTTTCCCACGGCGGTGATTATGAAAATTACTGCCTTCTGGGATGTGAATTCGTGTAGTCTGCTTGAAATTTACGGACGTTTCTAAGGATAATCGTTAAACTTCTTCCAAGCAATACGCGGTCACAGGGCGCAAGAGAGTGTCAAATTATTAGAAGCAATCATCCTTCATGTGGAGTTCTGAACATTAAACGTTATAATTTTCAGCACTTCTTATACGTTTTATTAGTAGATGTTTTCGAGAGATCACCTTACCAATTTCATATGGAAAGTCAAAGAATTTCATTACTTATATTCATGCCGGTAGGCCTATGTACATTGGGCGTTCGCTACGTTCTAATTTTTTTATTTTAAGAAAGTAGCAGTATTTAGTTAAAGTTACGCACTTCTTAAAGCTCTGTCACTGTACAAACTTTCTGGACCGTATGCAGAACGGTAATAGTGTTACTTTTACGTCACACCTTTGCACGGCAGCCATGTTGTTATTTTTCCTGGGAGAATGTTTAAAGTAACAAGGCGAGGTTTCGAATGTTCATATACAGTTCTAAAAAACTAATTTTTGGAAAATATAATATTGAAATCTAGATGATATTTGGCCTCTAGCTTAAAAATGAAAGCAGCATTTTCCTCCGAAATTTTGGTGCTTATTACAAAATTAGGCAATATTACATCCCCAAGAAACGTAATCTTAATTGAATGAAAGGACTGACAGGCAGGCACAGGTCATTCCCCAGTATGATTCTCAAGAAAGAAACTTGTACCTCTAGAGCTCTAGGTAGTAGCGTAAACTCTTGTAAAAGTAAAACAAATTTATCTTTGTGTTTTATTAAGCACCACCCCATGAAGGCATAGGGGGAGTGACTATACAGGCCGACGTATTCTTAAACTCGGAGTATTCGGGTATGGAGGTAAGTGGTGAACTCTACCACCTGGCCCAATATCCACTGAATACAAGGGCGTGGACCCTAGAGTCCGTCCGAAGCTTTAACGAATGTAAACATATCTTACCCTTTTCGGTGATTACACCCCGGGTTATCAGTCGTAGCCTAGTCACTACACCCACTGGTCTATTCTAGCTCTACACACGACACTTCTAGTTTGATTCTATAAAACGAGATACGTGGGCTTAACTTAGTTAATCATACAGATAATCATTGACAGCCAAATGCAAATAGCCAGCACCTTCTTCTTTTCCTTTGTTATCAGCTCTGTAGGGATTCTTGCTTTTGTCACTCATGATGTGCTACATTTGTTAGGGTAAGTATTTATGTATAATGCAAGTAAGAACGCGGGGGGGGGGGGGGGGCTAGTGCCGGAGTCTATGGGCAATACTAGGGTAGGAGGCTCAGTATCTCTCTAGGAAAATATGTAACAGTTTTCCAGGCTGAGGTATTTGCTATCTTGGCCTGTGTTTATGAAATTCAAACTAATGTTAGATTAGAGAAATACATTAGTATTTGCTCTGATAGTGAAGCGGTTTTGAAAGCTCTTCAGGCTGCTAAAACAACGTACCCATTTGTAGGCAGTGCCAAAGGGCGTTGAATGATACCTCCAATTATCACTCTGTGGAAATCTTTTGGGTCGCCGGACATTCTGGAATATGTGGAAATGAAATTGTCGATGATCTCGCAAGGGAGGGTTCCGTTCGTCATTTTGTTGGACTGGAGCCGGCCCTCAGAGTCTCGAGGCAGAGTACTCGTATAAAGAAGAAAATTCAGTGCTGGCTGGATAAACAGCACATGACACTGTGGCAGGGACTTGCTGGCACTCAGAGACAGGCTCGAGAATGATCTCGGGCCCTCGTACTGCTGCTAAGACTAGGCTACTGTCCTTTAATAGGACGCAATTCAGGGTAGTTACTGGCCTTCTTACCGGACATAGTGCCCTGAGAAGACACCTCCACTTAATGAGACTGACAGACAGTCCCTTATATAGGAGGTGCGGAGCAGAGGAGGAGACCTCAGCACATGTTTTATGTGAGTGTAAAGCTTTGGCGACACTCAGACATACTTATTTGGGTTCCTTCTTTTTGGACCCTGAGGACGTCAGAGGTCCAAGTCTGGGTGCGATCTGGAACTTTATTAAAGGGACAGGGCTCTCATTA
Source organism: Reticulitermes speratus (assembly GCA_021186555.1). Lineage (NCBI taxonomy): Eukaryota > Metazoa > Arthropoda > Insecta > Blattodea > Rhinotermitidae > Reticulitermes > Reticulitermes speratus. The sequence continues at coordinate 27,426,636 of JAJKFL010000003.1, read as the reverse complement.
CTTGGACTTCAGTTTAAGGGGCACAAAGGGCCTGTACAAGGCCTACGTGCATCAGGACCGTAAGGGCTCGACCCATTATTTGTTCTATTCTATTCTATTTTATTCTATTCTATTCTATTCGGTTGATGGGGATTACTTATGAACAATTTCAGCTGCATAAGTAAAATTTGGTAGGGAGATTTATCGGAAGCTAACCTCCATACTGTGCAGAAAATAATATTTTTAGAAGGAAGTTACAAACATGACGACGGTCAAAACTTGAGGTTGTATCAGACAGAATTAAAAGTGGCTGCGGAAACAATAAATTCTTCATAAGAATAGGACCGGAATAAGAGAGAAATAATCACAGTAATGGATCTCCGTAAGTACAAATATATGCAGTATAGAAGTACGTTTTGTGCTAAGGTGACCACTCGTCCCGGATTTCGGGGACAGTCCCCGAAATAAGACATGTCCCAAACGAATTTTGTCCCAAATTTTATACCCTTTTTATTTTTCTGATTTTATTCCGCCTTCCTTATAATATTCTTTAGAATGGACGCTTCCTTGTATCTTGTTAGCGACTTTACCGACGATGAGATGTCAAAAGTGCTGCGCACGGGGCAGCACGCAATGAAGATGTATGTAAGACATGAAATAGAAGACTGTAACGTTGTATCATTTTAACTGTAGTTTCAATGCTGTCCCCGTCCCCGAACAGGTCAAGGAAAAGATAGTCATTGTATTTTATGGGTTCTATTCTGATGTCCTTATTTCCTCGTGTAACGGTCGTCCGAAATCCAGTATCATAGCCACAGCGATGCAAGTGATCCAGATACAGCTCCCAGTTTAGTGACGTAAGTTTCATTAGAGAGTTCGTCTGTAACTAAGCCGAATAACAGTTGTTTAAAAAGGCAAGAAATGTCTTGCCTTCTATGGAAGCTGAAGGCGCATAAACGCATACATATTTGTCCACCACTGGACCCTACCCTGAGCCACTACAACAGAATCCACAACTCATTTACGCTAAGACCTCCAAGTGGTCTGATCTCTTCAGGTTCTCCAGCGAAAGTTGTATGTCTTTCGCATCTATCCTCATGTCGCTACATTCTCAGCCCATCTCATTCTCGTTCATATTCTCATCATGATAATACCTGGTAAAGGATGCAATTTATGCATCTTCTCAATATGTGATTTTCTATTCTCCTCTCAATCTTCTCTCTTATTTCTAAATACCGTAGTCGTATAATCGAGAGCGCTCTGGTTTTCAAACATCGTCAGTATCATGCACTGTCGTAGTTCGAGATTATATGTAAGAGCAGGTAAAACTGTAGTAAGACTATATTCAAATTCGTGCAAGATGTAAGGCAAGAAGGTGCTGAATCGAAGAGTAGTACTCATTCGACTGATCTGATTTCCATTTTTGTTACTAATGTCATTGTTTCACGCACTACAACAGGTTCTGTACCTAGGCTTATGATTTTGTTTTACATTTTCACAAGAAATTTGCATCAGGGAATAAATTTCCAACCTTTGTGACATCAGTAAGAGCGAACAAATCACTCCGTCTATTTTTGTCGAATTTTGAAACAGTTTGTCATACTAATAACTGAACCTTTGTTTTTCTGATAACCGGATCTTCAAAATCCGCTTTCTTTCCCTCGTTTTCTGTAAGGAATAACAATAGTCTGAAAGTGTCCTCCAACGCGTATTTTTAAATAGGCCCTACTATCCGTACAAGGGGAGGACAAGATGAATTGTAGATTCACTAGTAACAGCGTTGCCAATTGTTGCAATTATAATCCCGAAACATTGTTTAATGACAAGAATTTCAATCATCACTAATATCCAGTGTTGGTTTCCGCTCTGGTAGCGCCGAAAGACATGGTCGAGTGGTAACACCTGCTTCGTACTCGGGAAATCCCGGGCCAACTCTCGGCCCGGAGAGCCGCTATTCTGACAGATTTTTTGCGGCTTTCCGCAATTCTTACAGGCATGCTGAGATGGTACATCAAACTATGTTACAAGCACTTCCTTTCACGTCATCTTCACTTCACTTTTCACTACTCATCCTAAATTCGAAAATATGTGTATAATCTCAGCTACTGACAGAGTTGTTAAACAACCATAAGTAAACAAACAAACAAACAAGTAAATAAATGTACATAACAAGCACACTTCGACGACTCAAGTTCACCGAAGTGATGTTTAGAAATTCCATTTCTGTCTCACAGAAAGCACAAAAACTGTCATTACACTGACCAGCCGGTTAATGCTGTTTAGAGAAATTACTGATATTTGTGTTGTTGGAATCAAACGAAACACTTAAACACATTATGTTGATAGAATGCACCAGTTCTTAATGTTAAAGCAACTGGTACATACATTCTAACCACTTTGTTTTAAAGATTAGAGTCAGATAAGTTTTTGAAGAAAATCCCTGAAGCTGCTGATACCAACAACAAAATCAGACTTTTTATACTTCGACAGGCGGCTCATGAGAAATTCTCACGTGAAATTAATCCTTACGCGTATATTTTCCCGCGAAATCGTAATATCTGTGAAAATTATGATGTAATTATTACGAAAGAGTGTTGTTGCTCCTTCGATGTTCTTGATAAAGCTATGTACCGCCTGTCGTGTGCTAACCATTGCACGCATTTCTGACTGCCCTTGACAGTACCCCAAATGAAGGCAGCATGACATCACATGTTTTCTAATAGCTCTACCAGTCTGAATAGAATAAGAGCAAGCTTCCCCCAAGGTTGTTTTATTTTTTAGCATTAATAATGGATACGGCCCCCTGAAATTCAACAGAAAATCATTCCTTTCTTGCCTTCAACCTTTACCCATTTCGTAAATTCATTTATTTTCTGTGAAATAAGTTACATCTTTATCTGTCATATGTCACCTTTTTAACATAGAGCTGTCACTTGTTAAAGCACGTGAGAAGTAGACACACACGGCGTGGCATAATGCAACCACATTACACGTATGCAGGCAATGTAGTTTTTAAGGTACATGCTTGTGTAATGCACGTTTTCGATTATTCAATAAGGAACAGTTCAGCTGCAGGTGGGTAGCTGTCACAAAACAGGAAGATCTGGCTGTAAGAGAGTAAATAAAGCAATAAATGTCAGACAAGTCGTAAATTATAATACTCTTTTTTCAAAGTTCGCACTGGCTGATGTAACAAGAACCCGTAGTACCGTTCTGTTGCACTTGAATCCCGCCACTTCACGTGCTAATTTTTATGATTTTCTAGTCCAGTCAATTTCAGAATAATCCTATATCACGTGATGACCAACTCCCATTCAAGCACTAAACTCGTATAAGGGCGAAGACAGCTGCCTTCACGGGGAATTGTTTACATTTAGGTGACGCTCCTATCCTTGATGGTCAGCTGCACCTACATCCCTTTTATGTTACAAAGTACTACTTCTGTTTTCTCCTTACAAATACTGTACGTAATATTCAGAAATATCGAACTACATTAAATTAATATATCTTGTACACAAATAACTGAATTGTTTCATTGTAATCACATCCACCTCATCTTACATCATCTGCTTGTTATTCGCCATCAAGTGGTGTTGTGGACGTGAATTTGTATTCATAACTGTTCAACAAAGTCAACGACTCCCACTTTGACAGCACTCCGAAATGTGCCATCTACTTTTCCAACCCACCATCTTCGTCAGGGACACAGCATGTCCGCAATACAAACATACAACCGTGAACAGTCCACTGTTAGGCCTAATACAAATTTGTAGTAATTAACTCATTATCAATCTATTTGAAGCACAGAATTCATATAAACAGAATTAGAAATTCGGTTCCTACCTCACAGGAAACACTGTGTTTCCATTACTAAGAACGGGTGGTTAACGCCTTTCATGGCAATTATAGCGGTTAATTTTGAGAATCACGCAAAATACATCAAGATCCTATGCGGGTAAAGTGCACGGGTTTTTAACTCTTAACGTAGCTGTCCCAGGACATATAATTACTGTTGTAACCTACGTTAGTGCTAACACTCGAGTATGTGAAAATAATGTAAACTTGTACTGGGCTTAAGTAAACACCACCACGAAAACATACGCGAAAATTGTACATTAACCATATGCCCATAGTACCTATATGCCATGAAGTTCATTATTTAGGTAGAAGCCACTACATTCAACCACTGCTCCAAACAGATGACTTCTCGTGTCATCTAATTAACGGACTAAAGGCACAGAGTCCTTCTTGACTAGCCAGTGGTTTCTCAACTATTCAAGAAATCACCCGCGTGATATGGAATCCGAAGGTTCATAACCTTCTTCACTAAAGCCCGCTATCTACTCTTGTCCTGTGCCAGATAAATCCAGTCCACGCCCTCCCATACAAGTTGTACAGTTCAGCCTTTAACAGGCCACGGAGGCCCAGACGGGGAGTAGAGATATAGCTTTACTTTTTCTTTAACCTCGGCGCTACATAGGTGTTGGTGGCCAACGCCACGCCCCGGCCGCTTTATCCCCGGGAAAGATACATGGTACCCACTGTACGGGAGGCTGGGTGGGCCCCAGGGCCGGTCTGGACTGGTGCGGAAAATATGCCTCCACCGGGATTCGATCCCTGGGCTGTCCAGCCCGTAGCGAGTCGCTATACCACTACGCTATCCTGGCCCACACCCTCCCATATTATTTCTTTAACATGCATTTTAATGCTGTCTTTCATGTGAACCTGGTCTTCCAGGTGGTTTCTGTCCTTCACCGTCATCAAGGTTGTCACAGACTAGAGCATTAGGATCTGTCTTCCGGAATTGACGTATAGTCTAGTACACACGCACTGACACGTGAAGAATCTGCTGTTCGTGAACCTTCTAGGGGTAAAGGTCATGGACTTTTGGGATATGACGTCGTATAGCGTAAAGATGAAGGCAGCAGGTTGCTCCGATGTGGTTATCTATCTATGAGACCACAAGGTGCAACATTCCAAAACACGTAATTTTGCGAAGTGGTTCGATCTAGGAGCTTGTCCTTCCTGTAATACGGAATAATTTAGAAAGTCATAAATGTATTTAACATTATTTTACCGAATTAGCCAGGATTAAATAAAGACAGAGCCGATCCCAGTGGCCGTGCGGTCTAAGGCGTGGGTCTTCGGCCGCTCGCTTACTAGGATCGTGGGTTCGAATCCCACCGGGGGCATGGATGTCTGTCTCTTGTGAGTGTTGTGTGTTGTCAGGTAGAGGTCTCTGCGACGAGCTGGTCCCTCGTCCAGAGGAGTCCTACCGACTGTGGTGTGTCTCAAAAGTGTGTGATCATGATACCTCGACGAAACGAGGAGGCCCAGGCCCATATAGGGCTGTCGAGCTATAGAAAAAAAAATAAAAAATAAAGACAGAACAGAACGTCAAATGGGACAGTTCTATCTGCAGTTCAGTCGAAGGACCGCCCAATGTCAACGCTGATTCACTGCGCGTAGGCAGAACTACATTCCGTGGTTACGTTAAGGCCGCTCCCTCCTGAAGGTCATGCGTAAGGCTGTCACGAACAGGGCTCAAGGTCGTGACGTGTGCCCGAGATAATGGGCACGAGACGTGATATGGAGCAACTGCTACGCCACCGGTCGTGCCTTGTCACCACCACAAGTTTACACTTCATGGTTTGGAACAGCGTCTCTGAACTTTTGCAGCTGACGTACCCTCCTGCCTTTGAATGAGTCTTCACGCACCCCTTGGTATCAGAATAAAACTTCACGTATCGCCCGACTGAGAATTAAACTTCATCCTTCTCTTTTTCTCAGAGTGGACACATCAAGGGCACCTGAGCCCCACAACAAAACTTCACGTATCCCTGGTTTCTGAGTGAAACTTCACGTACCTCCTGGAATCAGGGTGAAACTTCGTGTAACCCTTGGTCTGAATTACAAACAATGTTTTGCGTATAGGCGTCTAATGTAGATTATAATTATTTCTGTGAAGTATATCCGTATAAAATTTCACTTACCAACTTCCAGTTGTTTAGTACACGCTATCAAAGCGTACGCTAAACAAAATTTTCGCATGGCTGCCATATTATTATTTACACCCTACAAAAATATTACTCGAATAGAAGCTGCATATTTTTTTTTAATATCTCTTCCCACACGTCATTCCATGATGACCCTGATAATTAATATAACAAATGTCGCTTCCAATTAAAAATTTTGCATGTCTGACATGTTACTACAGATTGTAGGACATTAAAATTTCAGGTGTGTCAGAAGTGCTACACTCTGCGGATATTTTCTAACCTCTTTGCCTTTTTAAGAAGGAGAATAAGATAACAAAGTCGTAAGTCCTTCTTACGTAGGACCAAGATATCATTAACCTATAAGCATCCCTTCAATTTGTGGATTTCATCGGTTTTTGTGCGTAACCCTTTTAATAGGATTTTCATGCGTAACTTCATATTTGTAAGATGTGTCTCCTTCACTGCGAATTACGTCAAATTACACTCTTCGCACACAATTTCGCTCACGGTTTGAGCATTTCCCCCTCGTCTTCTTAAGAGTAAGGTATATTTAGTTTCAATAAACGGCGCGAAGGGGAGGCAGGTCTGCATACTTCCTCTTGCGTATTCCGAATTTATATCGCGAATTACATTGAACTTGTGCATTTTTCTTTTGGGTATCAAATAAATGTTAGTTGTCTGTTGTTGATTTCCTGTTACAGTTTCACTGCCAATAACAACGATCATTTGTAATGTACCTCTCTTTCATTTTATCTTTCAAGGTTCTATTAATGGTTTCGGTTATTGATGAGAATTTAGGACTTTTTTGTGTGTTCCTTCATTATTATTCATAGTCAGTGCACTACTGTTAACCCTCGTATTTAACATGCCAAATGGCCCTATGTGAAATGCAAAGGCCTCATGGTCTGTAGTTTTGAATATGTTTGTTGACAGTCACAGTTCGAATTAATAACGCATCAGAACAGAAGAAGGCAGAAACAAACTGAAATGGTAAATACCTAAGCTTCAGTCGATTTACAGTCTGGACTTCGTCGTACAGCATTATCTGCAGACAGCATCGCCGCTTACTCCAGCAAGCTGTCTTCCCAGTATCTTTCAAGTTCATAGCGTGTATCGTGAGTACAATATAAAGGAAAGGTTGTCCCTCTGCGCGCCATGGAGGCATATGCAGGAATGGAGGTATAGCTCCACTAATCCTGAACACCGGCGCTAGATATAAGTGGGTAGTCATCTACACACCCCGGCCTCTTTAGCCCCAGGGAAGTGCCACTGTGTCCATTGACAAGGAAGCTGGGTGTGACCCACAGTCGGTTTTTGACGCATGGAGAAAAGAAAAATTCTTGCCCCTGCCCGGAATCGAGCCACGACTCCTCGGTCGTCTAGCCAGCCAGTATCCTAGTCACTATAAGGACTATGCTATCCCGGCCCATACTAGTAAAATCACAATTTCAGTCTGCCCCTCGTTATATAAAGTTGGCTATAGGAGAGGGTCTCTAGAAGATGTGTAAAACCCGTAGTTAAAAATGAGACTTTCAAGTTATCCCGTTGAAATTTTAACGGACTTTATGCTACCTAACCATAATTCTGTTATAAATTACCATTTTCAATCCTACAGGACTTCCCCTCCTGTGCTATAAATTAATTGACGTTTACCATGGCTCAGAGATTTCTGCAGTCTCATACAGCAATTTAGGAACAATTTGAATATAATTTGTATTAGCTAGATAGTAAAGTGGTATTCCGCTGTTCCTTAGATTACTGTGGGAAAGCTGCGTATTATAAGATGCTGCATTAGTCCCTGGTTTTAGTCTTTCATTGATCCTGTCGTTGAGTGATGGCGCCGTGTGAAAGAAGGCTCGGTTTTTAACCTTTCGGAGGAACCTACTGCCTCTGTCTTCGAGTTAAAGGGAGATGAAGGCCACAGGTTTATCTGAAACTTTGGAAATAGGTTCTCTTCCACACGGCATTATCATCCCAAAGCAGGATAAAACCACCATCAAATCACCGTGAAGCCCGAAATCAGAAATTAGATCATTTAACGCACTTTAATATAGGCTTCCCCGAAAGAATAAAAAATAACGGAAGAGGCCTGCGAAATTCGTGTAAGAGATTACAGTTGCCTGTCAAAATAGGTCTATGATGACGATGTCCGAAATACTGCATTCTTTAGCACATCTGCGCTTACATGTAACCAGCATTTTATGACTGTTAACTTTACAGCCCACTTCACTGGCTATGCTATGTTCCTAACTTCTAAAACAAAGTGATAGCTCTATATACACCACCTGTTTTAATATGCTCTGCGAGTTTCTTATGATTCTCAGAATAAACAGTGATTATTTTTGTAAACAGTACGAGTACAGTACAGTACGTGTCATTTTTTGTAAGGGAGGCACACTGTGTGGATTTTTTATGTTTGGGTGTTCTGTATTGGGGGCGCGATAAGAAAGCGGAAACAGACAAAAACGGACACAAAATTTACATCTCAAATACAGTAACCGCTTAATAGCTTTCTTCTGCTGCATACCGAAAACAGTCCACTTTCCATCACTTCACGTTATTCACTCTCCCTTAGCTACAATGTATCTCTACCAGCAGGACTAGACGGCACCGCCCGCTAACCTTCAAATCCTTCAAATATTCTACCAGTTTCCTTGTAATAATTCAACCCTTCCCCCTCTCCCGGCACCATATTCTTCTTATTGTCTCTCTCTCTCTCTCTTTCCTCTCTACTCTCTGTAACAGCTGCATGCGTTTATAATACATCAAATTCACAGTGCAAACTCCGACACTCATTTATGTTGTCCTATCACAGTTCTGAGAAATAATCACCTTCCTTCTTCCTACTTCTGTGGATATTATGAAGTTTATTTTCCTCCTCTTCGTTGTCAAGCAGTAGAATTCGTAAAGTGCTCCATGCTATTATGGAAGAGACGATTTATTTAAACGGCTGCGTGGCGTTCTCACACGTCATAGGAAGACCCACATTGTACCTTCAAGTCTTAATGTTATTTGCACGTCAGTTATTGGTCATGGCTACTCATTCTTCAAATCACAAACACTTGCGAATCAAGAGTAGCTTTTTCTTCCCTTCGTTATCAATTATAGACCGATTTTGCTTTTAAACAGTTTTTCTAAAGTTTTTGAATTTGTTATACATGATCACATCACATGTCACATTATTTTAAAATATTGCCCGTCTCTTTTGGATATTAATGGTACCCGAATTCTTCCTCGTCATTTTTGTAACTCCGTCATGTTTTCCGTTACGTGAAACCTCTCCGTTTGCTAGACGCTTTTCGGCTGCTAACCTTGTGTGCAAAGATGTCAACATCTTTAGGAAACCCATTACATCCTCCAAACAGATTCTGTACTAATTTTTGACATTCTCTAATCAACTGATCAATGTTTCCAGTATATGGGACTTTTGTCCCAGTGCTTCATTTATATTGTTATTTTGTTATTGTTGCTATATGTGCTGTTTGTTTTCTGTTTGTTTTGTGTTCAGTTTTTCGTTTTTGTGTATTGTGTAGTTTTGTGTTGTATTTGTGTTCTTATGCTGGCTTTACACTTTACATTTATGTTGTTGAGGAAGCACGTTAATAAACACTAAATTGAATTTTATTATGATATTATTATTATTAGTAGTAGTAGTGGTAGTAGTAGTAGTAGTATTCTGTTTTCAAACTAATCTTCTGGATAATGGCACCATGTTCACTGGTAATTTGTTATCAACACATGGAAGATGTTTGCTGCTTCCATGTTCAGGGTACTCGAATAAAAGTACCAATCTAAATGGCGTCATATCCCAGAAGACTGTTATCCTCATCAACAACGCCTTTAAAACCTCAAAGAACACCGTATTCTGCTTTATTACTGTAGTAAAACAATTTCATAAATGGACTGAAAGGAATTAGTATTGACAACAGCTAGTAGGCCTACTGTCGAACAAATATTTTTCTGAATAGGGCCTACTGTACTTTCGAAACACCTGCTATTTATGTTCGTCCCTCAAACTATGAGATTAGGTTCCGCATCTGTACAACAGATGTGACAAATTATTGCTTTATGTCGGGGCTTTTCAACTGGTGGTAGGCACACTGTTAGTGGCAAGCGGATGGTTTCTTATGGTACGCGAAAATGTTTGGAAATTCTTTTTTTATATATATAATCCGTCTTTGACAGCTTAATTGTTTTATTAGAAGTGTTTTTCCGTGCGATGGAATGAAAAGAAACGTTTATAAAGTATGTACTAAATGTTGTTTTATTGCTCCAATATAAATACAATTTATCCTCCTCGTCTATCACGATCGACGACCCAATATTGTAGCATGTTTGAAGCTCAACTGATGGCTTTTGTACTAGTTAAAGGGGGAAAAAAAATCGTGAAAATTATTTTATTTTGTAAGTCCCTGAAGGGAAATTCCACTGGAAGAGCAATTTTTTAAGTAATAAATGATTTTTATTAAGCAAAAATCAGGTGACAGTGGGGTAAATTTATATGTACAGATAGAGCAGCTTCGATAACCGGTGGGCTTTCGGGTTTGGTTTCATGGGCTAAAAAGAAAAGAGTTTAGTCATTCTGGAGCATTTGCAAAACTGCGAACAGCGACTATTAGCTTCGTCATGTCTGTCTGTCCTTCCGTATGGAACAACTCGGCTTCCACTGAACGGATAAACATGAAATTTGATATTTGATTATTTTTCGAAAATATGTTGCGAAAATTCAAATTTCACTAAAATCTAACAACAATAACGGGTATTTTACATAAAGACCTATGTTTGTTTAAGATAATATCTCGCTGAATTCTTCTTAGAATGAGAAATGTTTCAGACAAAAGTACTAGAGAATCAAAACACATATTTTCTATCCAACAAAGTTTTTCCGAAAATCGTGCCCTTTATAAGATAAGGTGGAAAAATATGGTAGAGCCAGACAGGCCACAGATGACAATATAATAGGGGCATGCGTATTGCATGCTGGATAACTAAGGCTGCAGACACGAAGGCGCGGTAATTTTACGTTATACGTACACTGCCTGTCTTGTTAATCACTGTGTATCATCAACAGGAAAGACGTGGTTTCAAAGAAACTGGGACGGTGTGTGCAGTGCGGGCCCTGAAAGGGGCCACTAGTAAGCTGGAGCAACGTCTCCGGTGTGACAGTGAGAAAGTTCCCACACAGTGTTTTAATTGATAAACATACAGTTAATGGTATGTCCACCTTACACACATAGTCGGTATAGTCGGGCTGGACAGTCTGGGGATCGAATTCCGGTGGGGGCTACCTTTTCCGTACTCGTCTAGACCGGCCCTGAGGTCTCGTTCCCGGGGGTGAAGCGGCCGGGGCGTGGCGTTGACCACCATCTACCGATGACGTTAAAGAAACAGTAGAGCTATACCTCTACTCACGCTCTGGGCCATCATGGTGTTCTGGGGTGTACTTTACCTTTAGTGTACGTTTTACCACTTTACATACATCTGAGAGATTAAGGCGAGAACTCTGACTAGATTAATGAGCTTTAATATGTTGATACTTAAATAACTCATTTAAATACCCATAAATTTTTGTAATAGAAATTGTCCATAGCCCAGTCTCTTTGACACTGGCTTCTCACCACAGAGCCTCGGTTTCAATCCCTGGCGACTTCACGTAATATTCCTTTTGGATGAAGTTGTACCGTAAACTTTCCCCTGATAACAATCATCATTCCACCATTTCTCCAAACCCATACGTCACCACAGCCTGAACTATTCGATAACCCTAATGGACTTCATTTCTGACCCGGCATTTGGCTGGTTGCAGAGTGACGAATTTGAGTCCTTAAATTGAAGAGTTTCGAATAAACATTTGAAATAGAAAAATTGCCACTTCACCCTCTCTTAAGCTTTCATTTGCGTAGACAACCATTCCACCGATCCATTATTCTACATTAAAGCCGCTAAGGGATATTCTTAAATCAAAATGTCAGTGAATATGTATTCCATGAGCTCGGAAAATTTCTTGAAATAGCTTGATAGAATAACCGGTGTTGCTGCCTGGCACAGCAGGGCAGTCCTAGTCAGATCTCGGACTTCTTAAGTTAGGAATATTCTTAAGTAGATTCAGTATCATAATTCGCATATGTGTCGCTACGAGCCGCGGCAACATTTGAGTTTCAAAGGTGAACTCCTGTCGGCGTTGCAGCAGGGCGGTTTTGCGCCAAATATCAGGCAGATATTTTCCCTATTCATATATGTCATTTAGAGAGCTTTTTATCTGTGTTACAAGAAGTTCAACTTTCGCTATGTGACGGCTAAAAGTGGTAACAATATGTAGACTGAGAATTTCCACAAGGCCCGAAAAATGTAAGCTAGGTCAGCTCTAAAACTGCAAAATGAAATTGCAAACCGGCATGACCAATAAGATTATAGTATCCTGAAATTCTGATTGACTGACCACTCAGGAGGAAAATCATATCAGACCATCCAATCACTGTTCCGGAAATTGGCCATAAATTCTTTCGGAAAGAGAATTATCGCGAATGAGGCTAGTGCAGCTTCGTAACGCAGACGCTCTTGTTTTCAACTCACTACAAAACACAAGTACTTGCTTTGAGATCTGCGCTCTTCTGGGATATTACGCAGCATTGAGTCGTAATTCTGTACCGACGTTTCGGGGCAACCTTTCGCTCCCATCTTCAAGGGTCGAAAAGTCCAAGAAGAAGATCGGACCGCTAGGTTGTCCCGAAACGTCGGTACAAAACTACCACTCAACGCTGCGTAATAACGCAAAAGAGCGCAGATCTCATCTACATCGCGGCGGAAGCTTGAAATGACACAAAGTACTTGCTTTATTATGCAAATTTTTGCAGTTACTATAACATACGAGGGCGAATCAAAACAATACACAAATCCTATTACTAGAAAGCCGAATTATTTGAAATTTCTAATGCTGTTGATATATACGACAGAAGGCTCTAGTGTTCACGGTCATGTGATTCGAGCACATGCGCAGAAGGAGCACAGCTGCGGCAGTTTAACATGGAGACCCAATTGGAAAACTGATCTCGCTTGGAAGTCCAAGGAGTTACGAGTATATACTTTTTGTGGACACCGAAAGCCATCGACAGCTTGTGGAAGTGTACGGCAAGGATGTGATGTCCAGGTAACGTGTTTCCAAATGGTGCCGCGCCTTTTTATCGGGCAGATGCCAGTGGTCAACAAAGCTCCACGACGACAGAAGTCAACACTGCAAGCGTCGAGGTGCTCATTCAGACGGACGGACATGTATCTTTGCGGTTTATGGCATTTAACCTTCGTTTATCCTGCGGCGCTCTGCAGCATGTCATGGTGGATGTGTTACATTGCAGTAAGGTCTGCGCCAGATGGTTACCAAGAGGGTTGAGGCGACCACAAAGCGGTAAGAATGATGATCTGTGTCAGTTTCCTGCAAGTTATGCAGAAAAGGGAAACAACTGTCTGCGTTGTGTCTTTACTGGTGATGAGACTTGTATCCATCACTTCATTCCCACCAGTAGGTGATCAGCCTCGGAGTGCACACACCCGGCTCACCCAGGAAAAAGTACAGTGTGTCCACAAAGTCCCTTCGGGGTTTTGAAAAATTGTGGCGCACAAACAAATTGAGCTAGCCATATGCGGTTGGCGGCAGATTACAGTGAAACTCTGGAAGTTTTTTACTGACCTCAGTAGACCTCGATGTGGGCTCCCTTGGTAGCACGGAGAACGTCCAGACGATATTCGAGCTCTTGCCATGTTCTGTGGAGCATGTCCGCTGGAATAGCCGAGATCGCATTCCTGATACGGGTCTTCAGGTCATCCAGTCCGTTAACTGGTGTTCGGAACACATCGCTCTTGACATAACCCCACAGGAAAAAATCCAGTGGTGTTATGTCTGGTGAACGTGGAGGCCAAGGCATTGGACCGTCTCTGCCATCCCACACAACGCGCGCGTTCCTGCACCGTCGCCATTTAACAAACAACTGACTGAGAAACGTAAAGATGGCCGCTTATGCCATCTGTTGGCGGCAAAAGAACTTCCAGAATTTCACTGTAATCTGCCGCAAACCGCATGTGTCTAGCTCAATTTGTTTGCGCGCCACAATTTTTTAAAACCCCGAAGGGACTTTGTGGACACACTGTATAACGTGATACCATGCTGGCCACCGTCTTCTGGGACTCGTCGGTCGTGTTGCTGATGGACTTTCTGGAACATGGACACACAATTAACGCCAACAGGTATTGCGCCAATCTTGAAAGCTTGAGTCAGACCATCAGTAGGAAAAGTCCCGGTTTTCGTAGTGATGCTGTGATTCTCCTCCATAATAATGCCCGACTGCACACGGCAAAGTAGACTCGGAATTTGCTGCAAAATTTCTGTTGGGAAACTTTGAACCATCTACCGTACTGTCCGGGTTTTGCACTTCACGACCTTCATCTTTTTCCCGCCTTGAAGAAGCACTTGTCAGGACATCGTTTCTCCTGCGGTGTATACGTCAAACCTGATAACTTCAAGTGGCTTAACAAAAATGGATATACGTTTTATGCGTCCGGGATGGACAAACTTATCACACGCCATGACAAGTGCCTCAACCGTCAAGGGAACTGTGTTTAAAAACAGCATACTAGCGACATCTTCATTGTATACTGCCAGCTTCCTCTATTAAAGTCTTGCATTTGATTCATGGTTACTGTAAACTTACTTTCTAGCCCATCTTCATATTTGGGAATTAAATTTTGTATATCATACAACCAAATTAATACTTACAGGTGTAATAAAAGTAAAAGATATCGGAGTTACTGATCCACCAAACAGTGGATTAATAGAACTTACTGCCGATTAATAACAGTCTGAAGAATTGGGAGAGATCAAAACGTAATAACTAATTGATATCATTCGTTTACAAACAGCAATGTAATACTTGTGAAAATGTTTACCGTCTAAGTGTGACTTGCACTGTAGAGTGAAAACGTGTACAGTAAACATCAAATGATTAATTTCATAGTTTCCTCAATCGCTGTATTTAGAGACGTTATCTCGTCAGTCGGAGCGCTTTAACGAAAGTCGACCTGAAATTGCTGTGGGTGGAGCTTATATATTTATCATTGACCAAGCAAATTGGAACAATTTATACGTCTTGTCTACAAATTCCATGACCCAACAGTTGAACAATGGAGGTCATTCCTAACTGCGGCGAATTCAAATATTAATTCCGAGTATCAAAGCAGAAAAGAGACAAGCAAGGAGCAGTTACACCAGAGACAACTTTTGTCAGAAAACGTCGAAGCTGCATTACCGACAAAATCACAGGAATCTTTCGAATGCTTCATAAAGGCAGACTGTTTTTATCTGTCCCTGCCATCTGGCGTACGAATACATTCATTCATTACGTAGTCTGTCTTGCTACAGGCCCATAGCCTCTTCCAAAGCGAGTTCTCCACAGAGTGCGTTCTACTATTTCCTCTTTCAATTTCCAGTATCCTGTCTTTCCCTTGAGGTCATCCAGCAGCTGCTTACGTCTTCTTCCTCGTTTTCCCGTCATTTCTATCCTCCCTTTTAACTTTCCTTCAATCACGTGTTTTAGAAGGCAGTTCCTACGCAAGATGTTATTTTATGTAGGATATTCCCCTCCTCTTTGACTCTGTGTAATACCTCTGCATTTCTCACACGATCGGTCCAACTGATCTTCTCCAATATTCTCCAGCACCACATTTCAATACTTCGCAGGTATTTCTGATCTACTTTTCGAAGTGTCCACGTTTCAGTATCATAAAAAGCTACGCTCGAAGTGTAGCAGTTTACTAGTTTCTTCCTTAAATTTAAGTCCAACTTGCTAGTGAAAAGAGTCTTCTTCTTTTTGCTTTTGCCATGGCAACCCTGGATTTAATTTCACGTGTACATCTTGCATCATTTTTTATCATGCTACCCAAATAGTTGAAATATTCCACATTCTCCAGTTGTTTTTGATATACCATAATCTCTACTGGAGATGGTTGCCTCGATATTCTCATTACCTCAGTTTTTCCACATTCATTTCCACTTTATAGCATCTTCCAATTTCAATTAGTCTGTCAATCATGCCCTGTAGTGCCGTTTCTTCCTTGGCCAGTAGCACAAGGTCGTCTGTGTATTTCACATTGAGAAATAGGCCTACGTGCCTCCTATTTTGAAGTCTCCAATCCCTTCAAAACCTTTCTTGGTAAGATATTCGCTGAATGAGTTGAATAGAGTCGTTGACAAACAGCGACCTTGTCTAACTCCTTTCCAATCTTCACACTTCTCGTCTCCCCTTGGTCCAGTCGTACTTTAACTCTCTGTTCCATGTACAGTTTGCTGATCACTCTTCTTTCGCGCCAGTAGATACCAGTTCCCTTTAAGATCTGCATTAATTTGGTTCAGTTGACACGGTCAAATGCGTTTTGCCATTTTATAAAGCAAGCACACAATTCCTCATCTATGTCCAAAGTTCGTTCTGATATTGTTCTCAGCATCCCAATTGCATCCCTAGTTCCTTTTCCTCTTCTAAATCCAAAGTGATCTTCTCCAAGTACGTCCTCTATTGTTTGTTCAATCCTTGTCCTAAATATCCTCGAAACTATCTGTGCTACATGTGCGAAGAGGATGATTCTGCGATGGTCGTTGCATTTCGTATGTTTTGGCCTATTCTTTAAGGCAATCACTGTAACTTGAGTGAAATCCTTGAGCCATTCACCACTTCCGTATAACTTGTTAATCAATTGTCTACGTATCCGTAATTTTAAAAACTGCTTGCTACATGGATGTAGAACAGCATCGGAATTTATATGCTTAGGCCGGAGGCCTATAGATGTAACTACAATTCTGAGTAACGCACATGTAAAAAGAACACCAGTATGTAGTAGGAAAAGAAGAAGAATCATAAGAGTCGTAAACGTAACGTATTGTATCAGATGTCACTGAGTAATCAGCAGTTGTAAATCACAACATATCTTGACTGATGTCATAAGGATGTACGTGGAGAATAACAAGCTGCCGTTTATGTCATTCTTGTTTCCAACAACCGCATTAATCTGATTGCAATGAGTCTTGAAAACAGAAATTTTCTGTAATGACTCAAACTTATTGAGGACCCTTGTCTTAATCATATAACGTGTGATGGTCATTCACACGATCTAAGTAAGGAATCCTTTCAAATGTTTGTGGCTTTCGTGGTTTATCTCACCGTCAGTTACTTAAGGCGAAAAATGAGAATAAATTATCTAAAAAACTCTGTACATCCGATATCCGTTTGAAGCACTTAACAGTGTGGATCTATGCAGGTCGTTCCTCTAAGGATTTACATGTTATACGTGTTTAGTGTCTTAACTGAAGAGATTAATTTTAGTTTTATGAATAGAGTTTTTTTCTTCATCTTGCTGTCAAGTAGAGACTTCATGTTTTGTTTTTCGCCTTTTGAGCTTGTTGGCTAGAATGTTTAAGTGTTTGTACGTAACTCTTGACCTTGTCTTACAAAAGACACTAATCACTTACGTAACGCAGCAGTTGTGTCATTATATGTGACATTGACACTAGTGGAAATTTACTGCGCTAATAGTCGTCGCCACATGTTCGGTTTCTAATTACATTTTGTGTGTCTTCAGTACATTTGAACTTTGTACAGCACTATTAAATAGGACAATACCAAGTGTATGAAGACTGTAAGATTTGAAGCTCTCACGGCGTTAACTGTAAAGGCTGTAGTCTTCTGGAGTGTGATACCGTGTTATTTGGTACACAGATACCACGGTTTTGATGTAACATAATGCTTCCACCTTCAAAGATTTGTCCTCTACCCTGAATATTACGGATGCAGATGCGTCCGTAACGTTGGTACTACAGGCATCATATCGCATAAAACGGATAGTTTATAAAAAATGGTTTTGGGAAGAAATCTTTATAGGCGTTTACATAAGCATCTAATTAAAATTAACTAATTAACTCCATGTAATATAGTCTATTATAAAAAACTTACAGCCGCTCAGGTAGTCAAGAAATCCACCGCCTTTCATGGGTCCGAATGTTCATTTATTTCTCATAAAAGCCTGCCTTTGGCTTATGTATCCGTCTTCAGATTACTGAAAACGGAAGCAGCAGCTTCCTCCGAAACCTTGGTGCCTATCACCAACAGAACACGATGCCACATACCAGAGGCCACTCGTAGCCTATCTATTTATTTACGTACTGACTGCTATTTCTGTAAGGCATAACACTACAATCTTGAATATGTTTTGCACACGTGCACATATTCTTAAGCACATGAACACTTACATAGCCTAAAATTAACCTGAATTACATTTAACAAGACACGCAGTGTACGTAAAAACGTAACATTGAGACGCCTTCACACAACCATTGTTGCTGTAGAAAAGATGTACGTATTACATATTGTGAGTGTGTGTCTGTAGCCTGTTATCCAGCATGCAATGCGCATGCGCCGTATTATATTGTCATCTGTGGCCTGTCTGATTCTACCTTATTTTTCCATATTATCTCATAAACGGTACGATTTTCGGAGAAACTTTATTGAACATAAAATGCGAGCTTTTATTCTCTCTACAATTTTTGTCTGAGACATTTCTCATTCTAAGAAGAATTCAGCGAGATATCATAAATACACATAGGTCTTTATGTAAACTACTCGTTATTCTTCTCAGATTTTAATTAAATTTGAGCAACATATTTTCGAAAAGTCAACAGATATCAATTTTAATGAAAATCCCTGTAGTGGGAGCCGAGTTCTTCCATGCGGACAGACAGACAGACCGAAATGACGAAGCTAATACTCGCTGTTAGCTATTTTGCGAACGCGCCAAAAAATTCAGTTCCCACCTCCCAGTAAACGTATTTTCTCTTATAACTAACTAACTCCATGGAGCTGAGTCCTTCTTGAGAAGCTAACAGGTCGTCAGCTAGTCAAGAAATTCCCCGCATTTTATGGAACCCGAAGGTTCATTGCCGCACTCAGAAGAGCCCGCCACCTGTCCCTATCCTGAGCCATATCAATTTTTCCATTGCTTAAGTCGTACAAAAGAATCAGTCCAGGTCCGAGGCTCTGTATGGTGTTTCGTAACATGGTAATTTTTTACGGTGAGGAGTTGTTAGCACCTCGCCGAACCCCCAAGCTGGAGGACCACCACTTGTTGGCTGTCCGTGACTGCATATTCGCAGCTACCCTCCATATTTGGAGGCCGTTCCTCCATCCGCAACCCGAGGACGCGCCATGCCGTGGTGACAGGGACCCACTAATCATAGACTTTCTCTTATATATATATATATATATATATATATATATATATATATATATAAGGCCGATCCCAGTGGCCGTGCGGTCTAAGGCGTGGGTCATCGGCCGCTCGCTTACTAGGATCGTGGGTTCGAATCCCACCGGGGGCATGGATGTCTGTCTCTTTTGGAGTGTTGTGTGTTGTCTTGTAGAGGTCTCTGTGACGAGCTGGTCCCTCGTCCAGAGGAGTCCTACCGACTGTGGTGTGTCTCAAATGTGTGTGACCATGAAACCTTGACGAAACGAGGAGGCCCAGGCACATATAAGGCTGTCGAGCCATACAAAAAAAAAAAATATATATATATATATATATACACAGAAGACTGTTAAAGCTGTTTATGCAAATAATCGCTGTTTGTTCTAAGAATTATACAAAATACATGATTACACTCTGTGGAAAAAAATGCAGAGTTTTTGCCCGTAAAACTGCCAGTATAGTTAGTTACCATTAAACTCAAAGGGTTAACTATCTTTATCCTGTCAGTGACACTTCAGTTCTAAAATTTAATTACCTTACTTAAGTATTAGCTTAGCTTATGTCCTTTCTTAAAAGGAAAGAAAAACAAATGAACAACAATAATTAGGTCTCGTCCGATGCAGATATGAAAGTATTGTCGAAACACCACTTACAAGGAAAATATTTTTCCTTGTGTTTTTGTAGGACAATGTCAGATATCGTGTATTTGTACGAAGAACTCCCTCGCTATGCTAATTTGCACACTAGTGTGAACTAGACTAAACCTCAAATTACATACAGTGAAACCTGCCTAAAACAGAACCTGGATAGAACGGAATCCTGTCTTTAGCAAAAACCTTTTACAGTACCGAGGATCTTTAACTTTAAGTATCTCTATTAAAAGGAACCTGCCCGCAACGGAAAAAATCCGGTCCCTTGAGGTTCCGTTGTATTTTTTTCTCAAGACAAGTCCCATTAAAAGCGACAATCAGGGCCAATCAGCTACTAGAACATCAACCGGATTGCACGTGGTTCCACTGGTTATACAAACAAGGTGCCCCCAGGAAGGTCACTGTCACATTAAAACTGAAACAAAATGTAATCAGTTCAATTTGCATGAGACTTTCATTTGTAACCCAAGGACACAATGGAGTAAGGCTTTAAAGTAAATGACCTTAATTGTCAGGTAACTATTACTTGTTCAGGAAAGTCGATCAGGTGTCGAGTCTAACACCTGCGATGTGTTATAGTATTTTCAGATTGGTTCCATTTGTTCGGCGGTATAGATATCCTTGAAGATATTTCTTGAATATCCTATAATTCTTTCTTCATATCAAGGTCTAATGGATGACTGAACTCGGAATTGTTTACACACACTTCTAAATAACAGGGAATAAAAAATGAATTTCCTTTTACAGTTAGTCATCCATTTCCCTCAACAACTGTGTGTGATATCTGATTTACTTTGTAAAACTTGAGACTTTCGTGGCAGTAAATATGCACAATAGTATAGCATGGGATATAGTACCTTGTAGTATGATAGATAAGTACCGGCGTTTCGGAGGAACCTCCTGCCTCCTTCTGCAGAATCTATATCGTACTGATCATATTACATGCTTTCGCACCCGTAACAAAGATACGCGTTGCAAATTCCGTTGTTAACAGCTGGGAAGAAGCAAACTGTTGAACCTGTACCACTCACTTTACTTTTAATAAAAAACATAGAAAATGCTTGATCCTGTGAGTAAAGCACAGACCTTTAGCTCGCCATGAATCCTATTCTGAGCCACTGTAATTCACACCACACGTCAAGCCGTGCTTCTCTAAACTCTACTGTAAAATTATGCTTCTCTCTTCTCCTAGATTTCCTCTAACTGAAATTTTCGAACTATGCTTTTGATTGAACGTGTCTCACTGGTAAGTACTTCCTGTCCCACACTTAAAATTTCATCTGTTTATATCGCTATAAAAGTACTGTTTGGTTAATAGTACAAATGATAATCTTCACCGTTGTGTAATTCTTTTCATTTCTCTGTTATTTTCTCTCACTCTGAAATTACTCGTAATTTCAGAGACTTCTTTATGTTTTCAGTTAATTACAGCAACTGGCCTTCTGCAAGAGGCGTTTTGGCTGTTAAGTGTTGTGCAAAGACGTCGGTAATTTTAGGAAACCTATTATTCTTTAAAACAGATATGGTATTGATCTAATTATTGCAATGTCGCACTTAGCGACTTGTTTCCTTTAATTCTGCAGTATTTTTCATTACTTTTTAGTATGTTCCTTGTGTTAATGTGTCACTGATGTTTTGTCACTTAAACTGTTTACAGCTGTTCGGTCGGCATATTCACAAGCAAGATTGTAATTAAATGTGATGGAATGATATGGGGCTGCTGCTAAGACAGCCTTGATTTTTTCAGTTATACTGTTTTTATTTTATTACGACTCATTTTTATGTGTTCATGTTGTATTTGCCTATTTATGCTGGCTTCGTAATTGGAATTTGTGCTGTGGAGCCAGTAGGTTATTGTACAAGTACTGAATTTAATTGAACTGAATTATTATTATGTGTTCATAATATAGCAAAAGCTACGATATCCGGTAATGGATGATTCGGAACGATGTATTAATGGGAAAAAAACCCATTACATTTCAGTATTCCATCGACCCGCAGCATCCAGCAGGGATTCCGAGGATTCGTCATTTAAATATTGGTGTCTTGTTGTTTCTTATATTATAATCATCTCCCGACTTAAGTCGACTCGACTTTTTTTTTAATTAATTAAAGCTTTATTTCCTTTTTGGTTTAGTACATCGAGACTCGTCTTACAGGTATCAAGTTGTTCCTTACACCAACTTCCTTTGAATTCAAAAATGATACACTCAAGTGACTGTGATGTATACAATACTTAGATAAGTAACTGTAGTGAAAAGTAGGTTGTAGCACCCAAAAAAAAACACTACCATCAGAGTCGCTCTAATTAGAGCAGCATATGTTTAGGCCTTTTGTGTTTATAACGCCTATACATGTCCATAAGGTCATGGAGAGAGTAGTTTCCGATGTCGTCAATCAATGGATTCGGATGATGCAGGCAGTGGGCATAAAACCTAGCTGCAAGATGACGGACACACGTTTGAAGGAAGTCAACTCCCATCCCCCTGATGGAAGTGTTACGAGGAGAGTTCGAGAGAACCCGTAAACTTTTGTTTTGTACTGTTTGGAGGGTGTGAAGGTTTGTAGAACTGGTTGAACACCAGACTGGAGCCGCGTATGACTCGACTTAGGTCGTTTCCCACTTACGTCGTTTGCCACGAGACCCAATAGGGTATTAAGTCCAGCGCGCAAATTAATGCATACGATGCCGAGAGTGTCTCCGAGTTGCTGAACTGTCATGACCACGAGCTCACGCTCGGTTATCTTCTTGAAATTCGGAAGCAAAATGGCCTTGAAGAAGCTGAGGCACCTGAGCCTGAGCCTAAGGAGAGGACCATGACTGGGGGGCTTGGACCCATCAAGGTGTTTCAGGAAAATGATTCGATGTCCTTGCTTACTTCCTTGATTCTAAAGATTCTAAAGGACAAAACGAGGTCTCTTTCTCGCCAGACTTCAAAAAGGACAAAACGAGGTCTCTTTCTCGCCAGACTTCAATGCTTCAAGTCACTTTCAGGGACTCATTCATCGGCACCTGTATTTTTGTACATTGGAGAGGATTATCCAGATGATCCGCCTGCAGTTCAAGTGGAAATGCCACCTTCTTCAATTTAATTTGTTCTTCATTTCGCATTTTTCTTAGTCTAGAACCACCCTCCTAATTTTATCATTGCGTTTATGGGAAAATCTCTCTCGACCTACATCTCGACTAAGGTCTCTCTTCTCGGAACCACCTAAGAAGTAAATTCGGGGGATGAGGGGATATATATATATATATAGGTATAGGTGTGTGTGTGTGGCCTACACCATATTACGTAAGTAGAGAAGAAAAGGGAACAGAAAGTGCGGCACGAAAAGCAGGACAGGATATCAAGTGACAAATTAAATCGTTAAATATGTCCGTGAGGTTGCTACGTACACTAAGATATATATATATATCGGGTATGGCGTTCTAATATCCGGAAAATTACACATCCAGCAACCCTTTGGTCCGCAGATGAAGCAAATCGAAACTTTTACTGTACATCACAGACTCTATTGATATTTGCACATTCATCTCGATCTGAAAATGGACAAATATTTAGTTTATCACCTAAGCTTAACTGCACTTGTAACAACCATGTTCTGCATCGTGTGGCATGTGCTTTAGTTCCGTGTCTGAGTTTTTCTGGTGGCAGAAAATGTTAACACAAATTTGTTACGTTAATCTGGATTATTATTTTTAATTCTGCCCGCGTCTGCAGATTTCTATACACAAACCGGATTTGAATTGCTAAATTTCTTCTACAATTTACATTCAAGTGTCTTTCAGTGTGTACTTTCTCTCACTGCGAAGGATTAATTTGGAAAATATTTCGAACATAGACTGACACAATTATCCCACGTAGCTTCTATCATCACGTCGTTCCACGGAAAATTAAGCTGCGGCGAATGTAACTCCATACTGAAATGGAATTTGCTACAGAGGGATAAACACAGTCTAGTAGTGGTGAAGACTTACGTTAAAAAACAAACTTCTCCGTCTAACGAAATACAAGCTTTAAGGCAGCAACATACCTATCCATTCTTTCAACCCCAGTAAAAAGTCAACATACATACACAGGCGTATCTTCCCACCTCATTCGATGCTAGAATATGCAGTTACGGTATATGATAGTTACTTACTTGTGTTTCATTTTACTTTTGTTCTGTTGTACCCGTTTCTTCCTCGTTGGCCCCTTTACATCTTTCCCTTCGTCATCTTCCCTCTTTAATTTTTACTTTCATTTTGTTTTATGACTCTTATTTACTCCAATGCATGACTTTATTTTATTTCATTCTGATCAATTTATTTCTATTTCCCTGTTTATTTATCCTACGTCCCGCTCCCCACGTCCCTTGTATGACCGTCAGCCCAGATCGTTATTCTTGTTCCTTAATCAGAACCACTCTCTTCCTCGCTCTCACCCTTTTCCAAAACGCTGGTACTTATTTACCAAAGTACACGTCGTCACATCCCAGAAAATAGTAATCTTCATAGTCACTGCCGAGTTCTGTTAGGTTATTTCCCTTGTATAATATAATTTCCCCGTACAAAGACAGCAACCTCTTTTTCCTCATCTCTCTTTCTATGTTGTTACATCTGGTTTTAATAATATTGCACGTTTTCCTTATTTATATCTCGCCCGCCTTTTGCCATACGGAGCCCAGTTGAATTGTGTCTTGTTCTTCCCTAGTCTCCCTCTGCAACTCCACACCTTGGCTGCCCAACCTGCCATTCGTCACACTGTCTCACTGGTTCCTTCTTCCCGCTCTGTTTGACCTTAGCCCAGTATTTTGCAACAGAACTCACTATCTTCCCTCTCCTGCTTTTACTTCCAAGCTCGCTCTCAGCTGCGCCGTTGGTCGCACTTAACACTTTTTTACAGAATCTCCCCTGTACCTCGCCACTATTTCCCACCCCCATTTACTCCCCAAATGTCCGCCCCATATAACAACCTCGACTCACATATCATCTCATAAATATTCTCTAGCATGTCTACCTTCATATTTGGCGTTGTCGTTAGGTATTTAGCAATGGCCGCTACAGTTTGATTTCCAATCGCTTTGATCTTAGCTTCTTGCTTTCTCCATCCCCCTGTGCTGTCCAATTTTACTCCACAGTATAAAATTTAATTTGAGGAAGCCAAAGCCCGCCAAGGGCTGTGGTGCTGCTGTTGCTGATGATGATGATGATGAGTATAAAGTTTAATTTACTAATTTTACGATTTCCAGCTTTTGCCCCTCCATGTGCCACCACTCATTCTTTTTAAGCTTCCCCCCTTCCCTTGAACAAGAACTTAAGATTAATACAGATTAATGCAGAAAACTTAGTGTTAGTAGGAACATCCCTGATTCTCTAATGTGACTCAGCAAATAAATTATTATTATTATTATTATTATTATTATTATTATTATTATTATTCTGAATTCACAGCGGTTTAGCTGGTTTGGACCAAGCACTTCTTATTCATTCTTCTGCTAAAATATTATTATTATTATTATTATTATTATTATTATGCTGTTGAGCCTGCGCCTACTGAACTGAATTTAATTGAACTGAATTATATAATGTTCACTGCTGAGAAGCCACGAATGCTGTAGATTTATTGTTCAGAGATGGCACAACGTCTCTTTCACCGAGACAGTACACATTAAATTAAGTGCCAGTAACTGCTTTCTTGTTGCGCAGCTCTCAAGTAATTGAGATATCCTACTCATAGCCTTTTTTTTCTTTTTGCGCGCGGTCGGTGGCTTTTAAATGTTATAGAGGCTTCTTGGAAGATGCGTTGTTTTTGCTTTATTTATTCAGTATCTGTGTCTGTGTAATGTCTTCGTCGATTGGATGAGGTCTGATATCTGTTCTCAAGCGTGTGGTGTTAATAGGCTGTACCATATCTTAGCCCGTTAGACCCGGGCTTCTCACCGCTGGACCTCTGGTTCGGTCTCATGTGACTTCATGTAATACGGCGTTGGACGAAGTTACAGTAGAGCAGTTTTCTCTCCGAGCACTTCAACTTTCCCTTGCTAAACACCACTTCACCATTGCTCCATGTCCGTCTATCACAATAGCCGTGACCAGGCAGTGCATTATCACATCGGTCTGTACGATAGGTGGCTTCTTCTCTGATGATGCATTCTGTATACCCATGGAAGTCTTAAAGTTCAGCTTCTAATTGCTGCAGTACTGCTTTGAAGTTCTGCCTTTTCTTGTAATAACTGTTTTCTTGGTGGGTACACACTGTTTCTTGTGATAAGATGTTTCTGGATAAATTCTGGTGATTTATTTTTGAAGAACTGTTTATTTATCCAGCTGTACCAAGTCGGTTTTATTGTTACGATGTACTAAGAATACAGGAGATATTTATTTGTGATATCGTTAAAAATCTGATGACGGTGGTGTATTATTGGTCTGTCACTAAGGTAAAGCCTATTGAAATTTCAACGGGAAATTATTGGTTATGACAGCCATTAAGAAACCAATTTCCGTGCAAGTACAATAGTTTTTGCTATAAGACAAAATACGTCAAAGTTCTTTACCCCCAGTAAATCACTTCTCAATTCACTTTCAACTTACTGTTATACAGATGATTCGAGCACATATTTAACTGCAGTGTATTGCTACCATCTTCTTAACGTCTCAGTAACTACTTGCAGACATACATTAAGATTTTATCCACTGAATTTGATTTAAAGTATATCCTACATAGAGAATATGGGATAATAACAGCATGAGTTCTGCATATCTTCCCCACTGCAGCCAAGACTCCGAAACTTCTAAGCGCCCGTGGACAGTATTCGTGTGTGTGTGTAAGTGTATATCATCCAAATATAATAAAGATTTGGATTCTACATCAGAGAGGATACATTGCTTCTACGTGAGAGAGAGAGAGAGAGAGAGAGAGTGAGTAAGCGGTTAATTGCGTCTAGGGAGATAATAGTGTTAATTCAGAAAACAGCGTGGAAGCAAGGTAGATTTCTCTACTGTTACGACTTTCCATGTGAAATGGCACAACTAAAATTAAGTTATTGCGAAAGTACGGAGTACACTACAAGGGTGCTGAAATCCTGTTTAAATTCTGAAAACCAAAGTTTGATACACTAAATCATTCCCAACTAAGTTAATTAAATGCTCCCTAGCGCAGGTTCGCCTGTAACTTGAGTTCAGATGATGAAGTTGTGAACAGCTTCTAAGAGTTCCCCGTCGAGTTACAAGGAGCGAGGAAAGGAATTATGGCTTCAGTTGACTTTCATGTATACAGAGTGAGTCAGGAGAAGTCCACTAAACTTCAGTGTTACATTAACCAAGTGAATTTGAGTAAAATAGTTTAGTTTAGCATGGAATCAAATTTGAAAGTATAAGGAACCATGAAAATTTTAATTTAAGAAAAGGATAAACAAGCAATAGGTGTTATAATTGAAACTTTCACAACTTCCTTTAATTTGTTGTAAAATAATGAGATGTGTTAAAAACTGTTGGTAGTGTAATCCTCTTTCGGAAGTGGACACTACTAACTAAGGGCCGTGATACGACCACCTTCAATATTCAGTAAACCGTGCTCGCGTAGAATTTCGGAAAACATTTTTCTGAATCAAACATTATAATGCATGTGGGCAGTTCAGTTTTCCTTTTTGTAATACACAGAGTTCATATACAGCCTGCTTTATCTTTCACATTCCTATACTTTGCCCACGCGGTTTACCGTTTCTTGTTAATCTCAGAAAAAACACTGATTACTTTCTAGACATAATTAAAGACTTCTCTTCGTAATTGAGACGTAATTGGAATACACTTCGGCTCCTCCTGTTAGCATCATGTCACCAATGGCCATATTCACTTTTCATTTATATAAACCGATGCTATATAATCTCAACAATAGACAGCGTCGTTAAATAAAAGAGTGCTCTTGTTTTCAGAAAGGAACTGAATTCGTAATAGTAATTAAAACTAATTTCTGGCTTCAGAACTTCAAAATGTTTCTTTTTCTAGCCTCATAGTTTATTTGAAGAAGCAAGACTTAACAATATACAGTAATTAACTGAATACATTCAGCCCTTTCAAGCAGGGTCATAACTGTATGTGTCAGCAACACTAACAGTAGAATTCTACATTTTGCCCACACACTGGTTTTCACAATAAAGAGCGATTATTTCCCTAAACAGCATACTGGCTCGTCTTTGTAACGGGGACTCAGTGTGTGTACTGTGAAATAGGAACTGTGCTTCAGAGTATTGTAATTCAGATGTATTGCTGATGACAAGAGCGGCAGTGTTGGATCAGGCAGCCAAAATATAGCAAGTGCAAAATGAAATAAAGCAATGGATCTCTTAGAACCCTGGTTCCAGAAATGGAAAATTAAGATTTGTATGCCAACACCCGGTTCAAATCCCAGGCAGGCTACCCCTTCACGCATGTGAATATGAAAATATTCAGAAACGCAGATGTATATAACACAATATATTAGCAAATTCGTAATGCAAATACATACGACAATCTGTGCCAATAAGAATGATAAAGCAGTTATCAGACAGCATGTAACATCTATATAACGTCCTTTCAAACAGTCTTTAGTCCCCACAAAAATTGTTGAAAAGTAATATCAAAATTTCGTTCCAGGTACCAGACTTCTGAGGGAACCCGAAAGGTCCAGTCCGTAGGCGCTTTCTTTAAGCTGCACCAAATCGAGGCCCTAAAGAAAAGGGCCCATGCGAAGAAATGTCCACAAAACATATCTCACACTTTGTAACTGGGAGTGGAACCAACGTTTCCAGCGTAAGTTAAAAAAAATTCTGACATAACTTCCGCTTTATTCTCTCAATTATGGCGTCTGTTACCCATCCAGAGGAACAGACGCTAAAATCTATGTATAACACACTTGCACTGTATTAAAAAGCAATTGCACATCCTGACACATGTGACAAAACTTACCCTTGAAGACATTTAAATTTAGCTCTTGATATTCCAATATTAACTACAAGTTTGATTTATCGTTAGGCAAAATTAGCGTGTTTTAATTCATGACGATGTTTACATAAATCTTACCAATGCCTAGACAAGCAAGGCAAATACATTTTCAGACATTTATTTTCTGAACTTTTTATTTCCTTCAGCAACTGATGAAGCTGAGATTTTATTGATTATGCACCTCTTTGTCTGCGAGTTGGATATAAGCAACACTTGAAACTCAAAGGCACGACAGTTTTTCTGCGAAAGGAAGCTGGCGTCCCTGCGCAGAGTAAAATCTTCTTTCATTTAAAAAACAAGTCCTCTATGTAGAAATATGTAGAGGTTTTAAGTTGTGTATGGTAGGTGTAGTGTATATTTTCAACATTCTTATTGCTAACGTCACAATAAGCCATTCCTTCCATAGGGCTACTACCTGAAAAAAATAAATTTCGCAAGTGTCTTATGCATATCTCCTTTGCCGGTGTATGTATCTACGAGGTGTACCTATGGAAAATATAACAATAACACAGTACGTAATATTAGTGGCATCTTCCATGGTTGTTCGTCTGTTAACATATTTTCAGCGATGTTTAGCTGAAGTTGTTACCTAAGGAGTAGGCGGGAGAGAAAAAAGAGGAAAGGCCTTACAGAAGGATGGACAAATAAAACAGATGAGAAACGAACACAGAAACGAATGAGACGATAAAGATAAGAAAGGAATAAATGAGGGTGATTGAAGAGTATACGAAGAAAGTGCTTTTCTTTGAATCCTGAAAAGATATTGAACTATTTTGCTGTATCTTTCTTGGGAAAACCAGAGAGCATTGCACTTACATTGCTTGAGGATGTATAACAATTGAGAGTATTTGTACGCCTTTCTTATGCGTTCATGTCGTTATCAGAAGCGAAATTGCAAAGTATATGCTAATAATTATTTAACTCCTTGAATCAGTACTTGTTGAGAATCTAATAGTTTCTCAGCCACTAAATAAATTCCCCGCCTTTAATGACAGCTGATATTTCTTTACCGTGTTCATCAGAGCGATAATTGGGCCCTCATCTGATCCAGTCAAGAACCTCACATCATGCCTCTTTGAGATCCGTGCTAACAACTATAAAAACAAATCATTACATTTACGTTTCATCATTACATTGAAGGATTTTTTTTTGTCTTTCACATACTTGTGTGCACTATGTGAACAGCATCTATTACAGAAACATGACTTAGGTTTATCGTCGTTCATCTTAGTCCCTGGACGGGAAAACCGGAATTACTGTTCTTAATTTGGATCAAAACCGATTCCTTCAACACGATTTCTAATTGATTTTTCGTTAATCATTATACCATTCGACATCTTGCCTTGTGAACTACGGGTGATTAAATAAATTGCAAAAAAATTGAAGCGACATGCTTTGAATTCTTACTGAACACAAGCAGGTTCAGGGGTGTAACATCATGTAATCATTAGGGTACTAATATCTGGGGGCAACCTGCTGCCTACGTCTACAGGATAATGGAGACAGCATATTCTTCCAAAACCTTTATTCCCGGCAGAGGCATTGACTTTTCTCTTTCTCAAAACGTCCAGGCCGCCTCTGGGGCCACCCAGCCTCACAGTCAATGAATGAGGGGGGAGCAAAGCGGCCGGGACGTGAAGCTGATCACTCACTTTCAGCTAATGCTGAGGTTAAGATTGGATGGATTTATACCTTAGCTCCTCCTTATTCCTTCCTGGCTTGCATAGGGGCAATGCAAATTTAAGATTCTCTGCGAACTTACACGGCTTTATGTCCAGCAGACAGTGAGAAGTGCCAGTCTCACAGATGAGTTGCTTCTCTTGTGAAAGGTTAAGTAGCTGCAGAAATGTAAAACTCTGTGCAAATTGACAACCCTTGCTAAGTTAAACTATTCCTGCATGCGAAACGCATAGCTAGAAAGTGAAACCTGGGGATAAGCTTGCTCTAACGGGTTGGTAACCAGGCAGAAGTTCAATCAGTTTAGCTAAAAGCTGTGATAAACCGTAAAGCGTGAAGTAGGCCTACTTCTAGTTCCTGCCTCACAGAAGACACTGTCGATATCCACTGTTGTGACCGCCTAGTTAATGTCTGGGGAAGTAATCTGTTTATAGTGAGACTAATACAAAATGCATAAATACATAATATAGCTTAATTATTGTTAGAGCAGGTGGTACATAACCTGTTGTTACCACATCGTTGTCAGTTCTGTAAACTGCAAATTGTACCATAAATTTTCCGAGTGGATTGTACTTGATTCGGATGAAGGAGCTGCGCCTCTTGAGCCCTGCGATCTCATTTCGTTCGTATCCAATTTCAGCTTCAGTTTCCCTCCCAGCCAGATCTCATTGCGCGAAGAAAGCAGGCCCCAAGCGTAAATCCATAGCGCCAGTCTATACACACAAAGGACATAGGACTGCCTGGCAGAACACATCGATCGAACTCTCCTTCATAACATGTACACGTTTATAAACACTAACACGGAGATCCGAGTAGGACTCAAAGCTTAATTTAAAACGGATTTCTAGTTATACATATCTATTAGTACCATTAGTGTTTTCTAATTTTGTCTGTAAACAATCAATTGCTGAAGGACAGAATGCGTATACATTAAATATTATGTGCTATAGAACCTCAAAGTTTGCATCGTTGAATAAAGGTGGCGCAAAAGTCACTTTGACACTAAATGCAACATGTTAAACGTCAAATTTCAAGTGGCTTTTGCGCCACTTGAAATTTGTGATCTTTGACTTACAAAGAAAATTCATACGGATATATATGTTTCGGTAAAATTAATAACTGGTAATTATAAAACATATCCGATAAGTATACATAGTCCTAATTACCAAAGAAGAGCTAAACACGAGATCTCGTGAAAATAATTATTATTAACTCTTACTGTGAGAAAATTTCGTCTATTGGTAAATGTAATAAAAACATACGTTTCTCTGTACCAGCTTTGTTCAGTATTCCCTAAGCATTCACGCATTAAAAAAGTGTCGTATCCAAAAACATATCTTCTAATGTTAACCTTTTTGCCCTGCCTTATCAAGTGCAGTGACCTATTTCTAGTTTCGTTGCATTTCTGCCGATAATGTGTAATTTTAAAGAAGTGTCGCATGGATCATATCACAGAAAACTAGCCTTTCTGCTGTCGTGTCTCAACAAATACAAAGGGTGACTGAGTTGCAGCTCGTGTTGCCTACTGTTGACAACATATGGTGGCAAATATGGATGCCCTACATGTTATGAAAGAACGTTTGTACGTACAGCAACCTAACCGAAGCACAAATGTAATAATTGTATTTTCTTGACAAAGAAAGTTATTCTGAGGTGTTAAATAGGGCGAAGGCTATGTCGTACTTAAGGTAGGAAGTTGCGAGAAGTGCTAACATACTCTCAGGGGAGGCAGCTCGTGTGTACGGTGCTATGTTTCAAATGAAGATCTCAGCTTATTACTCGTAACTCATTTGACCGTTGCACACGGAGGAAAAAAATTGGGTTTTGAAAGAACTGCAGAAAAGATAAAAGAGTATCACTGTTGAGTGCATTATGGTTACTAAATATTTTGTGAAACATGTAATAAGAAGTGAAAGGTTCCTAAAACAGCTAGTCGTCACGCCTATGGTGTTTAAATAAATGAATTCCAGATGCCAAGTGGATATGATTGATACGCAGTAACAAGCAGCTGGGGAATTTAGATTTATTCTTGTGCGTCAAGATCACTTGTCTAAGTATATGCACCTGCCTCTGGTGAAAACAATACAACCCGAAGATGTCGTTCTTTTTCATTGGATATATTTGCTGCTTTGAGGAACACCTCTGTTCTGGAAAGTGATAACGGGCGTTAGTGTGCTGACAGAGTTAAAAGTTTGCTCACTCTTCGAAAAATTGGAAACTGTGCACGGAAAACCTAGAGTGTCAGACAAGACACTGAAAACCAACCGCATGCGCAAGTGGAGTGAAATTGTGCATTTTGTACAAATTATGAAAAACAGAGCTTGCCATACAGAGACAAACAGCAACCATTGTGAAGCCGTGCTCAGTTAGCAAGTCTCAAAATATCGTGTCTTCCTGATAAAGCTAGTTCGAATTTACAGTAAAGAAGAGTGCAAACAGTTATTAAGAATACTTAAGAGGACTACAAATGGCAGACACTAGTAAAATAAATACTGAAATTATGAAGCACATGGACATTTCGTAACAGCAAGCCAACAGTAATGTAGTAGTCAACTTGCAACAGTAGCATGACAACAATAGGAATTTCCAAGAGGAAGCAAGCGGTTATGATGATGACGATGATAAATAGAAAACTTTCAAAAAGCGGTCGACAAGAGTAATGTTAATGAGAAAGAAAAGGATAAAAGGTGATAGAAAACTTATCGTGTCTTTTCTGTTTATAAAAAAAGGATAAAGAAAGCGTAAAACAATAAAAATAAGTCACGAAGAATAAGCAGAGAAAGTGAAAAAACAGTAAATTTTCCTAAAGCTCTGCCGTTAGATGCCACGCAGGCACAGAGTGGAGGTAGCTGTATACACCGATCATCTGATGTGTAGCTCTACCCATACTCATCTCCGGCGCTAGAGGGTGGTGGGTGGACACCGCCACGCCTCGGCCGCTTTACCCCCCGGAAAGGTACCCGGTATTCATTTTATAGGAGGCTGGGTGGGCCTCGGGACCGGTCTGGATGGGTCCGGAAAATCTCGCCTCACCGGGGTTCGAACTCCGCACCATCCAGCTCATAGCGAGTCGCTATACCGACTACGCCACCCCGGCCGCCAGGTATTTTCCTATTGGTTAAAACAGACCGTAATGTGAGACTACGTATTCCTGGCGTGGATGGAGGTAGAGGTGACTCACACAATACTTTGGTACTCATTTTAGCAGCTGAAAATAATTCTGTAATTGAGGAACCAAACGTGGAATACATGCTTAGCTGTATACCAAGAACCAAAGTATCATTTGCAAAGAAAAGATAATAACCATTCAAGATGCGCCACATGAAGAATTATCTTTAAGGGAATATGCTAAAAAAATTGCCACTTTTACTCGCACGTGGTCAAGGTTATAAAAAATGTTTTTGCAAGGGGCATTGCAAGTAAAACTTAAGCGGTTGGAAAATATTAAGAAAATTTGCAAATCAAAGTGTCATAAGAGCATGTGTTTTTAAATTAAGTGTTCTTAAATTCTTCCATAAAATTATTTCACGTATTTTTTTGTATATGGAGTGTATGAACAATGCACGGCCAAACCTACAGAAGGTAATAGAAAACACTTATCAACCAACAATTGCACTAGGTAAATCTACACCACAATACAACAAAAAACGTTATATGAACATAGGCCTTCTGAAGCGTGGTTTCCGTGTTACGGCCTCCTTACGATTAAAGAAAATGTTCTAATTGGCCACCTTGAGCTTCCATGCAGGTAATTCATGAGACAGACTTGAGAGACCATACTTCCTTCCACCACGCCTGACTGGGGCTGTTTACCACGATTTCCTACAAGAAGAACTTCCAGAGCTCTTGCAAGACGTGAATCTGCAGACTAGGATTCACTTATGGTTCATGCATGACATTTTCTTCTTGCAGTTTGGGAATTCTTGAAAAACGTGTTTCCGGGACAATGGATCTGACAAAGTGGACCAAAAGAATGGCCTACTCTTTCCCCTTATTCAAATTACTTAGACTTTTATCTCTGGGGACATCTGCAGATTTCAGTGACTTCCAGGTCTTGGAACAACGTGCACAGAACAGGTTTGAGATTATTCTCACCACGCCTGGAATTTCCCAGCGAATCAATCAGTTTTCAGACGTGCAATGTCTGCGTTGAAGCTCAAGGTAGACAATGCGAGCATTTTCTTTAATATTTAAGGAGGCCGTAACTCGGAAAGCATGCTTCAGAAGGCCTATGATCATATATCTTTTTCTTGCATTGCGCTGTGAATTTGGAGAAGCTGTATGCTCAACGACAGGAAGTACAAGATAGTCTAGAAGGAAAACTTGGTGCAATCAAATGTGAAAGTGGGAACGTGGAAGTGCAGTGGAACAATATCAAGAAATGTGTGTTAGATACTATGAGTGATTTGGTTGGAAAAGTCGAGAGAAGAGCAAGAAAGCCGTGGATTACACAGGAGATTATAAGTAAAATGGATGAACGAAGGAAATGGAAGAATGTCAACAACGAAGAAGGAAGGAAGAACTAAAGAAGACTGAGGAACGAATTTAAAAGAGCCGCGGATAACGCCAAGAAGGAATATCGTAAGAGCATATGCGACGAGATCATAGAATTTCAAAGAAGATGAAGTTATGATTTAACGTACACGAACAAAAAGGAACTATGTTGGAAAGAAAACCATGGGATTCAAAACATTGGCATCGAAGACTCTCAATCGAATATAATAATAGATCAGAGACGACTACTGCAAATTTGGGAGAATTATATTACAGAGTTCTACGATCGAGCTAATCGACCAGAACACCTAGAAGTCGAAACTGAAGCTGAAGTAGTTGAAGACGAGAAAGGCCCTTATATTTTGCAGAAGGAAGTGGAAAAAGCTATCAAGGAGATGAGGGATAAGAAGACTACAGGGGATGATGATGTACCTGGGGATGTACTCAAATTGTTGGGAGAAGATGGTCTCAAACTAATTACACAGCTGATCAACAGCATATATGTAACTAGAGAGTGGCCCAGAGATTTCATTGAAGTTACAATGATTGCCTTAAAGAAGCCCAAAGCTACGAAATGCAGCGACCATCGCATAATCAGCATCATCGCTCATGCAGCAAAGATAGTAGCGAGCATAATTAGAAGAAGGATTGAAAGGAAGACGGAGGATGCACTTGGAGAAGATCAGTTTGGATTTAGAAGAGGAAAAGGAACTAGGGATGCAGTTGGGATGCTGAGAATATCAGAACGAACCTTGGACATAGATGAGGGCTGTGTGCTAGCTTCATAGACTAGCAGAAGGCATTTGACCGTGTCAACTGGACCAAATTAATGCAGATCCTAAAGGTAATTGAAATAGACTGGCGCGAAAGAAGATTGATCCGCAAACTGTACATGGAACAGAGTATGGAAATACGACTGGACCAAGGGCAGACGAGAAGTATGAAGACTGGAAGAGGAGTTAGACAAGGTTGCTGTTTGTCGCCGATTCTGTTCAACTTATTCAGCGAATACCTTACCAAGGAAGCTCTTGAAGGGTTTGGAGACTTCAAAATAGGAGGACAAGTAATTCGCACTGTGAAATATGCATATGACCTTGTGCTACTGGCTAGGGAAGAAAAGGTGCTACAGGGCATGATTGATAGACTAAGTGAAATTGGAAGAAGCTATGGAATGGAAATGAATGTTGAAAGAACTAAGGTAATGAGAATCTCAAAGCAACCAGCCCCAATTAAGATTATGATAGATCAAAAGCAATTGGAGAATGTGGAATATTTCAATTATTTGGGTAGCATGCTAACAAATGATGCAAGGTGTACACGTGAAATTAAATCCAGAATTGCCATGGCAAAAGCAGCATTCAACAAGAAGAAGAATCTTTTCACCAGCAAACCGGACTTAAATTTAAAGAAGAAACTAGTAAAATGTCACATTTGGGACATAGCTTTGTATGGTGCTGAAAAGTGGACACTTCGGAAAGTAGATAAGAAGTACCTGGAAAGTTTTGAAATGTTGTGCTGGAGAAGAATGGAGAAGATCATTTGGACCAATCGTGTGAGAAATGAAGAAGTATTATACAGAGTCAAAAAGGAGAGGATTATCCTACATACAATAAAAAGAAGAAAGGCTAACTGGATTGGTCACATATTGCGTAGAAACTGCCTTCTAAAACACGTGATTGAAGGAAAGTTAGAAGGAAGGATAGAAATGACGGATAGACGAGGAAGAAAGCGTAAGCAGCTACTGGATGACCTTAAGGAAAAGAGTAGATACTGGAAATTGAAAAAGGAAGCACTAGATTTTACTCTGTGGAGAACTCGCTTTGGAAGAGGCTACGGACCTGTCGTAATACAGACTAAAGAATGAATGAATGTGCTGTAAATTCACCGTCTGTGGGTTTGGGTGTATATTTTTTGTTCAGTCTGTAAATAAAAAACGGTAGTTACCCACAATTATTGGTTTATTCACATTTTCCACAAAATATAATCCTAATGCATGGGAGCGCTGATGATCTATCTCCCAAATTTTACATGCCTACTTCCGCTGCTTCGTTAGTTATCGTCATCAGACAGCAATGTAAAGAAAATATTGGTTATGCTCAATTTGTTACTTTACGTTCTACCCAAGTATCACCTTAACAAAAGTTGAATGTTTTATCCAAAGTTTATTACTGCACACAACCTCAGGACCAAAGTAACGTACTGTCGCTGGTGTCTCTCCCGCCTGGCAATGAACCTTCAGGTTCTATAACAGGCGACATATTTTTTGGCAGTTGTCCGAATATTAATTTATCACGACGGACCTGCATGGAACTAGAGGAAGGCCGCTTAATAGTGACTTGGAAAGAAAGATAGCCAAGTGGCGTACAGAGAGAAGTGGACGGAATTGTTGTTGTAAGACAACATCCCTGCGTTCAATACAGGTTACTGAGGCACACCGCAGAAATCTTTAGCCTGTACTGAAAAAAAGGTATTTCAAAATATAAGTGATTTATTTGCAGATCTAAGCCAAATCGTACATCCACTTCGTAACACGCAAGAGTATATACACCAAATCAGGCAGATCCTTCAGGCAAACGCTAGGAATTTTAATCCACTATGCATGGACGCAGCGTAAGTGTTTCGACCCCTCTGTAAGTTCACACTTCACAAACTCGTACTTCTACACCTCTTTTCCCACCCCAAGCCAATACTAATACACCAAAATCGTATACACGAACCTTATGAATAATTTAAATGATAAAACATATTTTGCATCATTTATCGTACAAAACTCATATCTACTTGGCCATAAGAAGGTGCTTAATTAATATCATTAGGTGTATGATAGGAATATGCAAAAGGATAGCGAAGAATTGGTACTAAAATCAACAGGCGAGCAGTAAAATTAACAAATGTGTAAAAGTCAATTATACTTAGGTAGTTAATTTAGTAGGCTGCAAGTGGTTCTTTCATCTTCCCGTCCTCTGCGTTACATTTCCTACACCGCGGTGTATAATGTATTTCGTAAACCTGACACTGTTTTAGATGTGTCATTAAATTTATTGCAGCATACTGCATATCAATGTTGTTCACCTTCAATCTTCTTTTGTGCATCCTTCCCCAGCAACGAAATTTCGGTTAATGATTGAGTGAGCTCTGCATAGGCTGGGACGTTGTTGTTGCGTAATGATTTCCCTTGTCCCTCCCGGTTTTGGCAGCGGATGTGATAATTCGCCATTGCAACCCATGAAGCTAATTTGCAGCAGAAAGGGAGACAAACTGTTACGAAATATTTAATATATGGGAAGTTTAAACGCTGCTGACATCCGAGGCAATGAAGCTGAAAGACTATCGCCAGAATTATCGTCGTTTGTTCGTGTCCTCTTACAAGTTTTATTGTTACGTAGCTGCAAACTTTACCTTCCTTATTTTACTCCAAATGAACACAGTGTAATGGTGCAATATAGTTCCGGCTCATTAACTCCACAGTTCACAGGTCTGATGTCCTTTCATTACTTATCACTACCAAACCAAAAGCTTATATAAACATCACGAGACCGGCTTGTGTAATTCATTTTACAAAATAAAATTGTTATTAAATGTTGCATATGTTTAAGACATTACCACAAAATATTACGCTAGTATCCTTACACTTCAAATATTAGCCGTTTCATACTTTCATATTATTGGTGGTAGGAAATTTAAAAGTACGAACAGGTACTTTATTCTAAAATCACCGTGCATTTTTCACAATTATTATTAAGTCACCAACTGAATGCGCTATTTATTTTAAAAAACACTATATGGTTCCTTAAAATATTTTGGTAAACACCCTACATATGTTTCGGCTTCTTCATGAAGCCATATTCAGGGGTGTCAGAAAACTTGCTTGTATAAAAACACGTCTATAAATTGGTCATGACCAAAGTATAGACGTGTTTTTAAGGAACCATATAGTGTTTTTTTTTAAATAAATAGTGCATTTAGTTGGTGACTTAACAATAATTACGAATAGGTGTAGGGCCATTAATGACATAATTTTGCTACCAAGTTTCATTAAATTCTGTCAGTCGGTTGACATGTTATTAAGCGGAATATATGCATAGCAAGGCTTATTTTACGTTACAGTAAAGTCTTGTGCAATGTCCCGTTGAAAGTTTAACGTGATAGTTTTTATTCTCTTCATCGTCACCCCATCATATCAAATCATAAAACTTGTTTAACATTTGAGGTTGTCAAATCAGTCCATGCACCACACCACAACTGGGTGTCATACCCCGAACGACCACAGTTTGAGTACCACAGAGCTGGCTACTAACATCATGGCACGACACAGACTTCTCCCTACATACGAATTAATTTCTTACATCCTAACGTCACTGACATGTGAACTAACAGAAACGATGCATAACGTGAAGGTCCTGTGTTTGTTATGGTCATTTATATATCAAATAATATTCAGTTTTGTCATATTTAGTTGTAATGTAGAAAAGCATGGTTTGTACTGGAATCTGTTATCTTTTCCGACCGTGGAAGAGACCTCTCGCTTACAAAGTGCACATTCAGAACAGAGTTTGGATTTTAATGATTTGAAGTTGTGACGTCATCTACAGCAGATGTCAGTCGTGTTTGTGAGTAACACTGATAAGCCTAGATGTCGATCTGCTGACGTCAGCTGTCGGTGGTAATGTGGCCGGCCACACGATACTGACTGATAGTGGTATTACGGACGACCGGACAATGCAAAACTATACCAGAAGGTCTCGTGAAGAATTTTTCCGGAAGACGTGCACGACTAGGTACTACTGCCTCGCATGCTGAACGTCTCATTTTCAAAATTCGGCTCGACAGTC
The DNA here is from genome assembly GCA_021186555.1 of Reticulitermes speratus. Taxonomy (NCBI): domain Eukaryota; kingdom Metazoa; phylum Arthropoda; class Insecta; order Blattodea; family Rhinotermitidae; genus Reticulitermes; species Reticulitermes speratus. The sequence continues at coordinate 27,386,765 of JAJKFL010000003.1, read as the reverse complement.
ATTACTGAGGATTTTAGTGGCTTTCTTTAGTCCCTCCAGGCAAATTTTGGTACAGTACTATAATATGCCACAATCGTTTCCTTCCACTTCTTTCCTGATTCACTACTCACTAACTGTTTAGACCACCACCTGCTATACGCAGTGTGCTTATATTTCGTATGATTCTCACAGTCAACAGCGATAATTTCCCTAAACATTATCAACAGACTGGTCTTTGTGTTAGAGGCGTACTGTGTTCTGTGTGGGGAAGAAACTGGATTTTAAGTAACAGGCTTCTTATGTGCGTATCTGAAGGAAACTTTACCCTGACCTGCGTCCTGTGCAAGATCGGGCAACAGACTAGTATATTCCCAGCCTACGCAGTCTTCAGGCTTCAGAAGTCATCCTATTGGTCGATTCTTATCATATAGTCTGAGCTATTTAAATAACCAGTAAATAGCATCACGTTTCATTTTAAGAGAGCGTATACAATAATAATAATAATAATAATTATTATTATTATTATTATTATTATTATTATTAGTCAGTTCTCAGCGTCAAGTTGATATCATATATTTTGATTTTAGCAGTACGTTCGACCTTGTGTCACATACTTTACTTTTAGGAAAACTTAGTTCCTTTGGACTTACAAGTGCTTATGTTAGTTGGTTTCGTAGCTATTTAACTGACAGATTTTCGTGTGTTAAAATTTCTAGTATTTTTTCGGTGCCTTTTAGAATCCTTGCCGGCATTCCTCAAGGCTCTGTACTAGGGCCTCTGCTTTTTAACATATATATATATAGATGATATATGTAATGTAACAACACATTCAAAATTTCTTCTTTTTGCTGATGATATAAAAATGTTTCGTGCTATTAAGTCATTTGATGATTTTACTCAGTTGCAATTAGATATTGATTCCATACAACGTTGGTGCACTGCTAACTTCATGAATCTCAATATTAGTAAAACTCGAACCATTACCTTCTCCAGGAAAACTAACACCCTTCTTTTGAAATATAAACTTGGGGATTCTTATACTCGTATTACACGTACTGATTGTATTAAGGATTTAGGAGTTTTTATTGATTCCAAATTATACTTTCACTCTCACGTTTATTATATTTTTTCTCATCTATTAAGCTTTTGGGTCTCATTCGTAATATTACCTTTTCATTTTCGACTCTTGATAATTTATTGATTTTATATTTTTCACTTTTTAGACCTAAATTAGAGTACGCATCTGTAGTATGGAATTCAATTACTTCTACTGATGCTAAAAAGCTTGAGCGCATTCAAAGGAAGTTTGTGGCTCTATGCTACAATCGATTCCTTTCCCGAGACAGTAATGGTTATAGTTATACTAATGCTCTTCAAGTACTTAATCTACGTACTTTACATGAGAAAAGACATCAACTTGATGCAATTTTTGTTATTAATGTTTTTCTGGGCTCTAAATCTTGTTCATCTACCATGGACATTATTGGTCTACGGGTACCCAGTCGGACCTCCGAGACTTTCCTTTGTTTCATGTTATTTCATCCTATACAAATTGTCCCTCCGGCCGGCGTGCAACTGCGGCAAATTCAGTTTATAATCAATTGGATGTTTTCAGAAAGCAAACTGTCACACTTAGTCAGATGTGATATTTTATTACATTATTTTAAGGCGCCCTTATTAATTATTTAAGTATTTTTTATTTGTTTGTTTGTTTTGGTTGTGTTTGTGTTTGTGTTTGTTTCATTTGTGTCCTGTTCATTGTTGTTGTTATTTGTGTTTGTATGTTGTGCTGTTTCTGTAATTGGCCATCTGGCTGTTGACTCGGCACATTAATAAACTGGAATTGAATTGAATTATTATATCACCGGTAAGTTTATAGATCCATGCAGGCTACTTTTATTTCTGACAGTGCTGAAGTATACCAATTAGTTTAAACAAAATCCGTCACTAAACTATATTTTTACATGCATCTTAACTTTGTCCCTCCCCACACTCTCACTCAAGGTATGAGCAGACACAGATCTCGAAACGTTGCGCTCCTTTTGGAACCCTAGACGATGAACGAAGTCCAGAAACCGAGTAATCGTAATTTTAGTTTAAAATTTCAGAACCCTTTATGACAGCAGTAAGTAGCCTGCAGTAAGGAAATGTGTTTGCCGGTTAAGCACTAAATTTGTATCACGTTGCGTAGAGATAAGATAAGATTAGTGTTACAAAGCTCTATTTACAGCAATACTTAGTTAAGCACGCAAAAAGAGTCCATATAATATGGCAATGGATTACATTTATATATTAATCTACTAATTTAGCAAACTGCAAGTCCAGTATCTAAGCCTCTCCATATCTAACAAAAGCTAGTTCTATTATTATTGTTATTATTATTATTATTATTATTATTTCTGCTTTGCATTTTCCATTCCGGGAATACGCGTAGAATATAGGATAATATACATTTAAAATAAATTTCAATTTTACATTATAACACGTGTAATACTTATTATACAAGTGGAAAATATACCGAGACTTCAACGACAACAAAAAAAGGAGAGAGAAAAGATGTATAGTTGCTATACTTCTGTGAAGGTTAATAACTGTAATACTGAATTTTATTAATGCAATCTATTTTAAGATATTGCTCAGGTGCACATTTGTAAAAATGTAACTGTTGTTTTATGATTTGCTACGTTATTCGTAAGGAAGAAAGGACTTGGAAAACCTAGAGATAGATGGGAAAACAATATTGAAATGCATTTGAAAGTATTTGTGTGTGGGGGAAGGGTGTACTGGATTTACCCGGCTCAGGATAGAAACCAGAGGCTGCCTGTTACGGACATGGCAATGGAACTTCGGTTTCCGTTAAATGCTTCCAAACAACTGACTATCTGCTCAAGAAAGACTCTGTTCTACGTAGTTTGTTAGTTGTGATACAAAACACATTAAGACACTCTGTTTACAAATTTCAGCGCTTGTTAAATTTAAAGGATTATTAAGAAACATCTAGGTTACAATCTGACGTTATTTAACATTCACAAATGCGTAGCAAGCGTTTCCTTACCTTCAATTCACTCCTCGTTTAACTTCAAAATTCACAAGACATTTGTGTTTAAAGAGTTTTATAAAGGTTGATATAAATAAAACTCACCTTTAATTGTTAACAGCTGGGAGACTGCACTGTTTGAATCAGTTCCAAAATAGATGTTGGCTCGTACAAAAGGCCAGTTACAGTACTGGATCTTGTATCGAAACGTGTATATTTTGATCTGTGTAAACTATCTATCACTGACCCATCGACAAACACACCGAACTGTATGTAACACCGAGGCGTCTATTTTATTTTAGGACAGTTTACACGATATTACCCCTCTGACGACGATAAATTCCCCCTACCCCCTCCCCTCTCTCTGTGTTTACTCATCTATCATCTCTCTCCACTTCAATGCTTTCTTCTATCTCTGTTCTACGTATGGCGTTACCCTCTTCGGTCTCTGTTCACTGACATATTTGTGTTATCACTAATTCCCCTCCAATCCCCACTCTTATTTTTATTACGTATATGCATGGAGGACGTTCAGTACACTTGCGGAATAGTAATAATTTACGTGACACGTGCACTTAGAAAACACCTGCATGATTAAAGACGACAAGTTACGTTACACCGAACTGGCTGGTGCAGCGGTAGATCTCCAGGCTGGTATTCAGGATGTCCGGTTCGAACGCCGGTCAGGTCGTCGTCTGCCCTTGCGGAAGTTTTCAGTGGTTTCCCTTACACCCGCCAGGAAAATGCCGGGACTGTGTCTCGATTAGACCATGACCACTTCCTTCCAAATCCTTGTCAGTCATTCATCAATCATCCTACCATTCAACGCTATGGTCTAAAGCTACTGGCAGTGTCGTAAAACAAACACCAGAAACAGTTTTGTCTTGTGCTGTGAACTGATGTTTCATGTTTCCATATTGATAAACTGCTACATCCATCTTCAGAACAGAAAAATGTGCTGAACGGGGGAGAGGGGAGTGGTAATTGATATGGGGAAGGGACGATCAGGTTTACAAGCTCTCAAGACTTGGGCATCTAACTGCCGCATATCCCAGAGAGACCGCAGTGTTAAATTTCACCACGGCGAGCACCTGAGCTTATCAAGTCATTCCGTCCTCGTGTTCACCTCTGAAATTACTCAACGCTTGTTGATAACATTTGGAGGTTCGAACTTACATCTTCCAGTATGAATTTCACGTCGTGTTCACCGTGCATCTTGACATTAATTTTCAGTTTTTTAACCAACGAATGCACTTTTTATTTTCGTATTTTTTTCAATTCACCCTACATATGTTTCGGCCGTGACTTAGCCATCATCAGGGATACATTGATAAGTTCACTTCACTGTTCACTGGTCCCTTTGGTATTATCACAGAACCGTTACACTGTTTGAGCCTACTTTTTACATTGACACTCACCAGTATAAAAAGTTTCTTCAAGTTTTTTCTTGAAATGTCTTGGTGTATATAGTATTTAACTGGCGTTTGAAGTATAAAGTATAGCACTATAAATTGTAAATATAGAGCACTATGTCGTAAAAATTATTAAACTTATTATTATTAAAAATTGTTAAAATTTCTGGCAGTTGGTTTTGAATAGATGATGACGTCCATATCCTGTATTGATAACCATATGTGAACAGCATTTAGAAGCAAGCAGTCGTGGTCCCATTTTAGGTACAATAAAGACTGTTTATTCTGAGAATGAAACGAAATCATGAACACATTGTTGATAAATTGAAGAGCTTTTGAATGTTAAAGCAGTTGATACCTATAGTTACCACTATGCCCTTAATATTTAAAATAAAACGGCGACGAAGTTGAAGGTTCCTAGCAGATGCCCATAATGAAATTGGGAACTAGCAACTTATTTCGAAATGTTTATATTTTAAAAGCGCATTTGGATGTCAGGAACATACTGTGTGACTATATTTGTATTAATTTGTTTTTTTCTTTCAGTTTAATATTTTTCACACCGAGATATCTCAATACAGAAAATTGTAACGAAGTTGTAACAAAACATTCCGACATGTTTTGAATCAAATTCCCTGAAAACATTACAAAACTCAAAACTTACTTTTCTATGCAGAGTTTACGACACGCCACATTAGACTTTGGTCCTGAAGTTATAGAAACCTGGGCACTGAGGTCTTCACGACGGTGACTGTCAAGAAGGCCGTTTTCTGGGATGTGATGCAGCGTATTCTAGTAGATGGCTACCGATGTTTCGGAGAAACCTGTCTGCCAGACTACTCGGCATCACATCCCAGAATGCCTTAAGGTTGTGTAGGCCTGTTACGTGTACCAAGTCTGTTTCTCGGTTTTCACACATTAATTTTTATACGTCTAAAATTTATTTTTTCACCTGTTCGAGTTCACGTAGATAATTTTATACTCAATTCCTTTTCTACTCCTTTGAACTAATCATAGCTATTATGAGAGTTTAAAGTTATAAACGTGCTTCCTTTTGTCTTTTGCTTCATTACATTTCACCACTTTGCAATAAATTCTCTTCTGTATATTTCGCAAGTGTTATACAAACAACTTATATCTAGTTTATTTGAAGATCTTTCGAAATGTTTAGAAATGCATCAGATGTACATCTGAACCGTTTATTTGGCAAAAGCTGTATTTGTGACTTGCGAGCAGATCAGAATATCAGCTTCGATATGGTTGCCTGGATAAGGCATTGCACACCAAACGACACATTTCAATATTGTCAAATGTACAGAGAAAGAAAGTAATATTACCATGATATCGAGGTAAATGTTGAATATAAATATATTTATTGCTTCGACAGGTTTGGTTAAAACGTAAAATTAGTTTTTTTTTCAGTGGCTTGAAGCCCTAGTGGGCCAGGGCCTCCTCATTGTCGAGGCTCCATAATCACACTCAGACACACCACATTCGGTAGGACTCCTCTGGACGAGTGATCAGCACGACGCAGAGACAACACACAACACTCACAAGAGACAGACATCCATCCCCCCTGTGGGATTCGAACTCACAATCCCAGCAAGCGAGCGGCCGTAGATCCAAGGCTAAGATTATTTAACTTGTCTAAATGTGCAGGTCGTCTGACCAAATTTAAAGTTACGACATTTGAGTTTGTCACAGCGGTGTTGCTGAAGATACAAGTTTTCTGGGATGTTACGTTATGCACACTGCTAAATAGTTACCGACCTTTCGAAGGATCGTGCAATCGACACGGCGTCACGACACAGGATATTTGAATCTTCAAGGCTGAAGTTGATAGACGGATGCGTTAGTTGCGTGAATGAGTAACGTGACAGATTGTTTGTGAGAGTTGATTTTATAACGTCGGGACATGTGAATGCGTGTAGTTTGGAATACAGATGTAGATGCCAAAATGTCTATATTCAGGGCTGAGAATATAACTATTAATGGACAGGTAAGTGAATGTCACTGTGGTGATAAAAGGAAAGGAAGTGTCGAACTAGGACAGTGAATTCACAGAAGATTGTCGTCTCCTGGGATGTGACGCCATGTAGTCTGGTGTAAGATTGCGATTGCTTCAGGGTAGAAGACACGTCTGTAAATTACAAACATACTGCACGACGTCACATCCCAGAGGGCGGTAAACTTCACAGTCACATCATATTTAGCATGAAGTAACATGGTCTTCCAATTTGAACCGCAGTTCAACTTCTTGGGACCATCAGTACTTTGTTTTATAGAAGTATTTTAAGTAACTAATTACGTTTATAAAGTAGGAATTTTGTAGCTGAGTTAGTATAATTGGTTAGGTATTTAGGTGGTTAGATGTTGATTAAGTATATTATAAAATTAGTCAGAAATATGTGTTTATGTATTTATTATTTGCTTAGTTAGTCATAGTTTTGGCGCAATCAACAATATTTTGTAAAACTGTGCTCCTTAACTTCGCCATGTTTGCCCGTCTAACCATATTAGGCTCTCTGAAAAGGTTTGCATTGCATTTGAAGTTTTACGGAACTTTTCTCCAAATTTTATTTTTTAAATCTTGTAAAAACGGACACTTACGAAGACCTACATGAGTTTTTAAGCAAAGTTTTGAAGTTTTACAAGAATGTAATGAATTAATTATATACATAAATACGTGGTAGATAAGTTATTAGATTGTTCAACACTTTAATCAGTAAATTAGAGAGTTACTTTGTTCCAGGTACTAACCAGTTGCATCACTGGCTAAACTATCCCTATACACGCCAATCAAGTGTATTTTAGTTCTATATTTCGATGTTCGGGTAGTCTCAAAATATTTGATTTTTCTATTAGTATTGTTAACCCGTGTCAATTGAAAATTCTTTGCTCGTCTGTGGTATATCGTTGAATTCCAGATTCAAATCCTTGTCTCACAGTAAGCGTCTGTAAGGAAATATCCGTCACTTAATTACTCCTTGGTTTACATTCCACGTGACTCTGCAATTGTTCATATTTTGTGACATAGTCTCTCGTAATAAAACCTAAGCCTAACCGTGAAGGAACGGTCTGTAATCGTTAGAGCAAACACCTCGTTGTGTTCCGTAAACTAAGTAATAAAGACAATGTAGCCAACAGAACTCCATTTGGTTATAAGAACGATGTTTTATAAAACGCTACATGTTTCAACCCTTAATGGTCAAGTTTGTAAGAAAGAGGTCTCTTTCTTAGGAATGATAGTTCAAAGTATTTAACTGTCAGCCTTTTATATATTCACGCCTGATGATGACCATTGAGGGTTGAAACATGTAGCGTTTTATATGACAAATATTTTTTTATAATAAAAAGTGGTTTTGTTGACTACATCGTCTTTATTATTTACAATTGTTTGTAGTTTATAGGTTACTGATTATAAAGAGAGATTTGGGGTTCTCAGAAAAGCGTTGCTGAAAATTTAAGTCTGGTCTGCTGGTTTATGAACAGCCTTACAGCGGTGTTGTTGACTGCTGATTGTAAAGTACCACTTGTTGACAGAATACAGGAGACTCAAATGTTAAGAGCACAAATTGAATCAACCCGACACAAAGAAAATCATAAACAAGTTGTTTCCAACAAAATTCAGTGACCTTATAAACGTCTCATGCGAAATGACTCACGACTCAAAATCTCGATTCTGTCTTGTTCACACTTCGCGGAAGGCTGCAGATACTTCGTGTTACTATAAAGTGAAGCTGTCCTGCTATACATAAAATAATCAAGCTGCACTATACCATATAGTTAATCTGAACATTTGAGACGTGGAACCGGAATTATGAAACTGAACAACAACAACAACAACAACAACAACAACAACAACAACACTAGCGAACATTTTTTATTTAATCAAAAAGTCTCCTTAAAATAAGAAGATAAAATGTATATATTTGTGTAACATAAAATAAACTTTGTTTCGCGGCATTCGTTCAGAGATACTTTTATGTATGGTGAAAGCGACTTTAAATTATGAACTTGTCTCATTCCATCAAAGAATTGTAAGATATACATCTCTTGCTTTTGAAAGCGGCCATAACCATCTAAAGTAACTAAATCCAGGGGCAGTCCTGACTGAGAAGTGATAGTTCCTGAACTACTCAAGAAATCCCCGTCTCTTGTGGGCCTCAAAAGTTCATTATCGAGTTCACAACAGCCACCCACTAGTCCCTATCCTGAGCCAAATAAATCGAATCCACAACTTCCCATTCTCCTTTTTAATATGTATTTTAATATCATCCTTCCATAATACTCAAATATATCTGAAAAGAAATATACATCTAAAAGTTTTCGTAATGAGTGACCATATCAAGTGATCCAGTGTTAGAAATAACAAATGTCGGTGTCAATTACTTGTTTAAATTACAATTCTGACAGAAGAGAATTTTGTTTGGCAATAGTTAGACACAAAACATTGTTTTGTTGGCAGTTAACACCTAAATACTTAAGTACTTTATACAACACTTAAAAACCGCCTCTTAGTGGTTTTTCTCTTCCATCCAGCAGTTATCAAACTCAATTTTATGAAGACAATGATAAGAATTCGGGTTAAAAGTTACCTTTATGGCCCATTGCAACGTATCATCCATGAGCAAATCACGAACACATCTTTCAGGATAAGCAGCCTCGAATTCGACCTACTGATCCGTGAAAAATTCAAGTGCACTAATCGGATCGGTCTACCAACACTCACGATATCAACACATGACACATAGTCGTATAGTTCACTGTTAATCTGGAGTCCTGAGAACAACGGTCAGTCTCAGTCTCTGGATTTGTCACAGGCGCAGGTCAAAAGCCTTGAAAACAATTCTTATACTGCCACCCCACACCACTAGTAACACACTCTGTTTTTAGGTACGTAGTTAAAATTTGATGTCATACAGTTCACACAGAATGCCCTGACAACAATTACGACTGTGATAGTCTCAACACGATCGGCACTTAAAACTGTGGTATTGCTAGAAGTTAAGAGCTTGTTAGTGCAGAGTTTTCTTGGTGACAGTTACAGATCAAGAGTGGTGTTATTCACACTTAAAAACCGGCTGTCATGCTAGCAGTCAGTTTTTTCTCAGACTGCACCGATAACTACAACTAAAGTAACTTGATAATAATCAACAAACTCTGTAGTTTAACTTGACATGTAAACAAAATGTCGAGGTGTCACTAACACCGGAAGCGGATGTGACCATTACAGCTGTCTTGTTCCTTGTGTTCACACACATTTCCGCTCCCCATGTCGTCTTGTATCCCGCGGGTTCTAGCGGCGCTCTACGCATGCGTTCCCGCACGACACAGGCGCCACCTACAGTCGCACCTGAATCGCTTCTTTGCGCTCGCGTTGGACTTTTGCTGCCGCCCGAATAAAACGTCCTCCAGAATACTTAAGGAACCTGAAATGACACGGAATTTCATCATGTCGCATATTGAAAGGTTTACAAATCTGCATTTGCTTGTAGATTCTTGTGTTTTTTAGCCATCTTTTTTACTCGTTCACAAAGAAAAGTGATAAAAGCGCCTTTTACATTTGGTACGTCTATTTGTCCGTCCGTCTGTGCGCATGTAGGCAAATAACTCGGGAATAGCTGAAAGAATTTCATGAAATTTAATACTGAGTTTATTAATGCGTGTCAATACGTTTCCATTTTGGTTAAAATCGAACAATAGTGAGCACTTTACATCCTCGTACGTGTTATGTGACGTAGTGCTAAACAGCTCGTATAAAGTGACGGTCTGGCACCACAGACCGTTATGAATCTTGGCTTCTTCTGGACATAAGACTCCAGTCCTTCTTAATCTTCGACACAAGATGGAGGTGAGTGGTTAGCTTCACTCCTCCGGCCGTTTTACCCCTGGCTTCCATTGAATAGAAGGTTGGGTGGACCCCAGATTCAGTATGGACACTATGGAGGAGAAATAGATCTCTTTACCATTTGGAAATGAAACGCTGCTCCGTCGGTCTTGCAGTTCATAGTCCATTTGAGCTCTCCCAGCTCTTGAATAAACAGTGGATGATGTTAAATATTCGTACTTATGGTATTTACATTTAAATGACTACGGAATTCTTTGACACACCACTGAGTGAGATGGACCAAGTAGTGGTGCTTCTGACTTGTTCCCTATTACAATCTCGGTGAGGACTCCGGACACCTTGACTGAAGTTTTTGTGGGTTCTGTCTGTCCGTCTAGGAAAATTCTAATATAGTACAGCTATCTTGAACCACATTAAAAAGTAAACAAGTGTGCTCAGCGCCCATTGCTTCGTAAAGCCTTGCATACATCCGTGTCTGTATAGACTTGGTCTACAGAGTTTACAATATTTGCAGTTGTTTTAAAAACTTCTACATTTCTCTGCTCAAATATTGTGAAGCAAGAACTTGTCAGTGGGTCCAAATAGCATAAGGAGATTTTCGGCGTAGTGAGACTTGAAGTCCTCTGTGATACTTCGACGTATAGCGCGCTCCGTCAGTGCAAATCCCCGTGCAGTTTGACAATCTACAAGTTTGCTTTCGTATAGCTGTGACTAATGTTGATAATACCTTTGGCTTTACTTGTCCCTGTAACTTCTTTACAGAAGTGTAAATCCTAGTTTTTTTTAACTCATCAATGAATCTAAAGTGCGTTAAGTTATAAAATGTTCAACCCTATCTCTGTCCGTCGCCCCATCTCTTTGAATAGCAAATCGTTTATTCGTATCTCTTCAAACATTTTGTCTTCTAGATCCCCTGCTAGTCAGTATTTCGTCTGGAAACAGTGTTACTGGACAAAGAAATACTTATACTCTCTTTGGCACTCCAGCAACATAGCTGTAAACACAAGAATAACTGGTAGAAGAATTAAAGTTTCTACGGTTATATGACGCTTTTGCCGCAGGCGATTCCATATACAACTTAATAAGAAGAGAAAATTGATTTTGAAGAATGGTTGTACTCGCACATTTAACTAAACTGGCGTTTTGTTCTTCTTCTGCTTTATTTTATTTCGCCTTCGAATGAGAAATTTGTAGGTGTCTTAGCTAAGCCTGCGTGGCTTCTGTACAGATATCATTTTGTTTTCTTAGCTCCATCCCATGGAGAGCTTGTTCTGAAAAGTAACATATTAAGGTCATTCTATTCCATAAACAAAGAAAGCTGTGAAACCGAAATACGAGTGTGTGTAACTTTCATCATACCTTCTTCACTTATGTTTTCTTTTGTCAGCAGTACCGGCTTTTCTTACTTTGCTTACCACCCAGCGAAAACATTTCTATTTTTAACGCCAGAAATTTAAAATAACGTATAAAAATACTGGACATTACAGACATGCACATTTCTACAGACACCCAAAAGACTAAGGATATACTACTACACTCCACGTCGGCGGAGACGCCGGAGACACACTAATGTGTCTGAAATAAGCCTATGGGTATTCAGTGTCTATGGACTGCCAGTGTTCCTAAAGCTAGATCACAAGTCCGAGCTCAAATACCATACGGACAAAACAAAGTAGGAAATGCCCACAAAGTGTAATACTTCTGACGTATTCGCTCTGTAATTGTTCCTAGGTGTTAAATTCTCGAATCCTTTCCGGAAAATACTGAGTGCTTTTAACAAACACTGTAAGATTTCTCTGTACTTTAGCAACAGAATTGAAATCGTTCATAATCGAGATATTGTAAGCGGGATATTTACAGTCGGTGTCTTTAAGGTCGAAACGATACACCATGCTCGACGATCAACTGTTTCTTCAACCACAGCTCGTACCTCACAGAGAAAACATTCTGCATCGGTTATGAAAATTGTTTTTTCGGCCTCAAAGCGGACTTGACGGAAAATATTGATTCAGTTAGGAAAACCAATCACGTGTTCGTGCCTCATGTAAAGTGTCTTATTTTTCTCCAATTTCAACCGTAATCTGAGTGTGTCGACACATTTTATTAAAATTCAGAATATTACATTTCACGAAAATCCGTCCGTTGGGAGTCGCCCTGATACATGTGGACGCTTTTTACTTGCGAACGTGTAGAATTTAAAAAAAAATAAATGCCTCCACTTCCTCTAAATTGCTCCTGAGCCCCCTCGGGGTCTCGACCCAACGTTTGAGAACACCTGCTGTAAAGCAACGACGGTATGGACACGAAATTTGCGTTATAAATTCTACATTACAAAGATATTCGGAATTCTGCGACATACCGACTCATATCCTTCTTCTGTTTGTTGATGATAATCATTATTATAATGTTTATGGGTACGACGATGATTGTGATGATGATGATGATGATGATGATGATAATGACAAGGACAACGACGACTGGGATGAAGACGAATATATAATCTGCAGAAGTCTGCCATGCCTATACAGTTCAATTTGCCAGTGGAATCGAAGTGCAGACTGCGTGTTGAGTGTAGAGGTCGCGTCGCCTCATATTGCAACAGTCGCGTATAAAGCGTGAGTAAGGGGTCGCCTGAGGAATCGCTTGGGCTTACGACTGCAGCGTTTGGTTATTATTGAAGTGGAGCCAGCAAAGGGACAGGGTGGCTGAGACGTGTGTACCAAACTAGTGTTTCAATAATGAGCTGCGTGCTGGCAAGCGGCAGAACAGCTGACAACTCCTTGACCTGTATACCGATGTCTCTCTTTTGTCTCGTCGCGTGTTAAATTAATAAACAAAACACGGACTGCTTACATAGCTGCATGTATCATGAACTTAATTGCGTTGCTTGTTTTGAAACGCAGAAACAATGTGCAGTACAGCCGAAAATCCAGAATGACGTTCGTGTAGAGGGCTCAGCACACCTTGCGGCCTTCTCCTCTGTGACGAGCAGAAATGTAAGGCAAAGTGAAAGATCTTTCAATTTATTCGTTCATATTCTCTGCCGCTCTCTTCGTAAGCCTACTTTCCTTCCTCTAAACGAATAAGGAGGCGTACGTGATTACCACGCTCTCTGTGTGGGTGTGTGTTCTCCATTTCAAGCGTTGAAGCAGTTAACCGATTTTGACGAAAATTGATATGAATGTTTTGTCAGTTTCCTGCAATCAGTAAAAGAGAAAATAGCAGACGCGCGAACTTTTGTGTGGCTGGAGTGACGGTAACGCCACTTTATTTAGGGTGCTGAAATTATATATGGTAAGATGTTGAAAAAATTACAACTTTTGCTTAAAGTTATAGTTCTGTAGAATTTAAAATAACAATTTGATGGTCATAACGAAAGTTTTCTTTGTACGGAGTTAGATCATATAACATACCCACGTGCATATTAAGTATAAAAATGAAACATTGTAAGTAAAAAGTTACAAGCACGGTGACGGTGCGAAATTATGAGGTTAAGTTCTTCACAAAATAAAGTAGTGGTGGTGGTGGTGGTTGTGGTGGTGGTTGTGTAGTAATAGCGGTCGTAATGTGACTGGTTTTTCAGGCTAGAAATTTGTACAAGAGGAAAGTGCGCTTTATGAGTTGTGCTCAGAACGCGTCGATTTCTCTACACACGCCTATGGCGAACAGTTTTATTAAGTATTTATTTCAAAAATTATATTAGCAGTATTCACAGCATACAAAGAAAAATCACAAAGTTGTTCCTATAACCAATTTAACTAACTATGAGTGCGTGAAACAAAAGTTAAAGAGAGAGAAATATAAATAACATTAGTGAAAAAAGACTAAAGAACACTACGAGGGCTGTCCAAAAAGTATCCGACTATATTTTTTCCTGCGGTAAGTAATGGCGAAAGGGTGGGGAAACTGAGCGTAGTGGTAGAAGGGACTTTCATGCGCATGCGTGATTTTTTGCTGCCTCGCAACACCGCCGGATGCGTCTGTCGCTGCCAGATAGCGAAGTGGTGTAACACGTGTTCGTCGCATTCTCGTTTCGCTCAAGATGACAGAATGTTTGGAGCAGCGATACTGCATCAAGTTTTGTCAGAAACTTGGGGATACCCAAGCGGAAACAATCCGCAAAATTCAGCAGGCTTTCGGTGATGATGCAATGGGGGTCACTCAAATTAAAGAGTGGTTCAACCGCTTTAAAGATGGCCGCATGTCGGCGGACAGTGACCAGCGTTCCGGGAGACCGTCAACGAGCCGAAATGCTGATGTCATTGACAAAGTGCGGACATTGATCATGGAGGACCGTCGTTTGACCGTCCGGGAAATTGCTGATGAGGTTGGGATCAGCAGAGGTTCCGCAAACACGATTTTAACTGAGGATGTGGGCATGCGAAGAGTGGCGGCAAAATTTGTGCCCAAGCTGCTTTCGCCGGAGCAGCAACAACTCCGCCTTGAGGTCGCGCAGGACATGCTGGAGTGCGCCAACAGGGATCCTGAGTTCCTGAAGACTGTGATCACTGGTGACGAGTCGTGGGTGTACGGATATGACCCGGAAACCAAGGTCCAGTCGTCACAATGGAAGCATCCAACATCCCCGAGCCCAAAAAAGCACGACACGTTCGGAGCAATGTGAAGGTGATACTGACTGTTTTCTTCGATTACCGGGGTGTTGTGCATCATGAGTACGCACCACTAGGCCAAACTGTTAATAAGGAGTACTACCAAGAAGTCCTCCGTCATCTTCGTGATGCAGTTCGGCGCAAGAGACCGGAGCTGTGGGACGCACGCAACTGGCAGCTGCATCATGACAATGCCCCAGCTCATTCATCACAACTGATCCAGGGTTTCCTGGCTAAGCACGGCATTCCGCAGGTTCGCCAGGCTCCCTACTCTCCTGACATGGCTCCTTGTGATTTCTGGCTGTTCCCGAGATTGAAGACACCGCTAAAAGGCTCCCGTTTTGACAGCCGCGAGGACATCATACAGAACGCGACGGCGCAGCTGCACACCATTCCAAAACAAGCCTTCCAGAATTGCTTCCAGCGATGGAAGGACCGCTGGGCTCAGTGTGTGGAGTCACAAGGGGCCTACTTTGAAGGGGATTAGGTATTGTAACCACCCAGATACAGAACTTTTTTTTTCCCGGCCCAAGGTCGGATACTTTTTGGACAGACCTCGTATGCCTGATGGCGAGCCGGTTACAGCAGGATATGTTTCGGTCGTTTGTGTTTGTAAGTTTTGTATAAAGAGTTAAGGTCGTCTAGAGTGTCTTTTCCGACATGTTGGACCAGGAGGTTAGGATGGGATGGACAGTTAGCAAAACATTTGGCCGTAAGTTGATGGATGAAGTCTCGGATAGGTTCAATATTAAGGGTGTCGTGCAAATGGGAGATGTGAGTACCTCTGCGATAGTCACCGATCACTCGTAAGCTCTTGTTCTTGAAGACCTGGAGTTTGAGGTAGTTTGAATTACATGTGGTATTGCAGACAGTGGCGGCGTACGTAAGAATGGATCGGATGAGTAATTTATGTAGGGTTAATTTGGAAGTTTGTGAGAGCCTGTAGTCTCGAGTAAGTAGGGGGAAGATGTTACAAAGAGTACCTGTGGCTTTGTTGGTAACGGTACGTAGGTGCTTGGTGTAGAGCAGTTTTGGGTCTAGAAAGAAGGCCTAAATACGTGAACAGTTAAAACTATCGGTATGCATGTGTTACGATATAACGGACAGTATGTATGTGCGCTGTGTGTTGTGTGGCGGTAGTTGTGTACGTTTTCAGACCCGATGAACCTAGGCAAATCTGCAACTACTAGCGTAAACAAACTGTCCTTGTAAGCTGTTCGTACCGCCTTTCCGCGGGACGTTAAAATGTGACCAATCAGAGAAATAGTCTACAAGCAGATAAGAAAGGCATGCAGTGTTGTCCCATCTGTGATATCGTGCTGCCAGCTCAACAGGCAAAACAGGTCTGCGTTTCTATCGTAATTTTCTCCTCAGGAAGCCCCGACTTAGCGCGTACTTTGCGACGTGCAGTGTGCTCTGCGTTACTTTGCAAACATCTGTAGGCTGACGCGAAGCGAGCAGAATTGGTCTGACTGGTGAACTGAACGAACATTGCTGACCCCTGTGCATACAGCAAAGCCGGACGTATCAAAACACGTGTGTCTGCATCTTTAGTAGTTATCGTGTTCTGTCCGCAGCCACAGACGCGGAAGATACCACAACATTTGTATTGCAGTGCTTTCCACACACAACACGCAGATCTCACACTGAGATTCCGAAGTGCAGATCCGAATGTCACGGTCAAGTCTTTAATGTCCATTTTCGTGTTCAGGGGTTCGCGGGTTGGCTTCTGAAATGTTTTCATGATTTGTCTCAGTGACTTCAGGCAACTACAGGGATGTACTTTAATTTAGGCCCTTTAACCTACTGTATGCGTCCAAGGTCCCTTCCCCTTCTACTTTTCAGGCGCGTTCGCAAAGTTGCAAAACGTGACTATTATCTTAGCCCTGTCTGTTCGTCCGTCCTCATGGAACACCTCGGCTTCCGCTCGTCAGATTTTTGCGAAATTTTATATTGGGGGGGGGGGTTATTAAAATCTGTCGAAAGGATTACATATTGATTAAAATCGTACAAAATAACAGGGACTTACGTGAAGACGGCCTACATGCATTTACGTCTGCTTTGGCTATTAGCTTTACCATGACTGCCGCGAGAGTAATCGATAACAGTAAGAATCAATAATAATATATATTAATCTGCCTTACTTCTTCGTGCGATTTACATGGTGCATAACTAAGGAAAACAAAAACAGGTGCCATTATAATATTTAATGTTTATTGACTGTCTAAGAATGTTACAGTTGGTACCTGCACAAATTACGAACATACCAATAAACTGTGTACGAATTGTCTATCAGACGGCAATTGCAAAGCATTTCGATAGAGTGACGATTTGAGGTTATGTATGAGCAATACATTTAACAAACTCAAAGCACACATATAAGTTAGTTCTGCAAATGAATACAATGCCAGGCCCTAATACTGTAATAACATTCCACAATATGTGCACAATTCTGGACAGTATAACAAACAGTGTGACCATAGTGCATTAAATGGTATGATCATCTGAGAAATGACCAGCATTGAAGGATTCGAATGCGTCCAACTGCTACGTTCTACGTATATTTCCTACTTTGTTCCCTTCTAGCACAAATGCTGTTATGCGAATCGGGATAGCGTAGTTGGCATAGTGGCTAGCTACGGGCTGGACCATCCAGGAATTGTGGTTCGACTCCCGGCAGGGTACGAAACGTTTCTTAGAAGCAACCAAACGGCTCTGGAGCCCACACAGCTTTATATTTACATAAACACCGAGGACCTTTTCGCCGGAAGAAAACGTCCGCGGCGATGAAATTGACCACTCGCTTCATCTAGTGCCTACACAGCGACCATTGTGACGTCATTGCCATTTTGCCTTACCGATCCTCTTATACTCGTATATGGGCCAGTGACTAAAAATTCTCCAAAGTCTTTTGTCTTCCCATAAACTTTCCTTCTGTTGTCGCCTCTTTTATCTCGTCTTGTCACTTTTCTTGCTGAATAGTAGTATACTGGGGTTTCCCATAGGCCTTTCTCCCCCTTCAGTTTTAATTCTCATACCCTACTAAGTAACTTTATCAGTTACTCTTACATGGCCAAACCATCATTTGTCTTGCAAATGCGACTATATAGAGTGAAATGAAACTCGTGCGAAAGCTGTATGTTGTATGATTCCTTGCTAAAAAGTATGTCAAATGCATATAACATATGTGGTGAGACTTCTAGTTTTCGAGATAGGCCTACACGTCACTGTCAAAAGGCGAAAGGTATCAAATGGTCCAACTATAAGCGCCTCGTAGTCACATGTAAAATTGTTGTACAGGATGACTGTCTGGAAAGAGATGTGCTTTCCGACAGGAGTGGTAACTTATGGATCCAATTGACCGTCAAGAAGTACTTTGAGGACACTCGATTGGGATAGACTCAATTCTCTCTCGATATTGCGTGATATTTCACACGGCTCTCGTCCCACAGCTGCAATTAGGGCATCTTTATTGGCTGGTGCCTGTACAGTCCGTTGACGCCCTGCATTTACAAGCGCCTTAGGTGTTACACTTCGTATCTCCCAGGGAGGTTGCTGCAGTCGCCGAAACACGTTAGCGTCTGGATGACGTCGACCAGCGTAATGTAGTGCGAATTCCAGCGCATCAGTACCAGCTCGACTAATTAGAGACTCAGTGGGTTAAGAGTATGTCACAGTATTCGTCGTGAGTGTATTTCATGATCATTAGATCACAAATGAGCCCTTCTATGCACTGTGTGTCTTCAGTGCATCCAAATACGCTTTATCTTCGTGACACATAATATTCTGAGTCGCATATTACTCCTTTTGATGGTGCCATGTAGGCCTATCTCGAAGACTAAAGCTCTCACGACATATGTTGCATGACATCTTCGATTTATTTTTTACAAGGAAACACATCATGGACAGCTTACGCCCGAATTTCTTTTCATTCTATATACTTCAATGGACAGGATAATCCAGCGCCAACGCTGCTGTCATACTGGGCCTACCCTTTCGAATGTTGTGGTCTGTTTGGTTATTCTGAGGCTTTTCTGACCTTTCTAAGTCGCTCAAAACAAATGGTAAAAATGCATCCACTGTTTTATCTGTCACAATCAATCTTCACATCTTTCTGCGCTAAACAGATTACATAATTGTTACAACGCCGCGAAACTGCCCTCCAGCAGACGTATCTACGTATCTCTTGCATTTATAATCACACAAAATTTTCTTACACTTGAGTTAGTGTATTTTTCATTTAACCGAACGACGCTGTCTAGTGTTTGGCACTCCTACTTCGTATTCAGGAAAAAACGGCATGGAGACCGGCTATTCTCACAGAGAACTTTCCTGTTTCTCCTTAGTCCCTCCACCAAAATGCTGGGGTGGCACTTAACATTAAGCCACTGCCATCTTCTTCCACGTCCTTCCCACTTATTTTCCACTAACCATCCCAGCAGTAGACACTGTTTAATTTGATTTAGTGACAGTCGTTAAATAAACCATAAATAAATGAATACTCCACCTCAAACCTGTGAGGTATTTATTTATTATTATTTACTGCAATTGGGTTTTCAGCCGGTGGCAGGTATGGAAGGTCTCTCAATGTTATTGAAACTCTTGTTGTTTGTATGAACTAGAAGGTACCATTCCTAGGACTATGTATAACACAGTATGTGTCCCAGAACTTACACCAGGATTTCAATTACCTGATAATTTAATATAACTCCACGGAGCAGTCTTTCTTCAGAAGCTGATAGTGACTTGTGTAGCCATATTTCTCTTGTTTTATATAAACAGTACGTTCATTACCGTGATCACAAAAGCCCATCACCAAATATTATCCTGAGTCAAACTACTCTAGCCCACGCCCTCCCAACGTGTTGGACTAAGAGACATTTTTATTTTGTTTTGCTGTACACAGCTACGTCTTCCAATTTGTCTCTTCCCTTCAGGCTTTCTGAGTCTGTGCGTGTGTACTGTACATTTCTCATCTCGCCCTCGTCATAATATAGCCCGTGACAGATGAAGCAGGCCACAAGGCAGAGCAATTTGCTCGTTCTGGCCTGATGAAATGCAACACAGTCAGCTGACCACAGCTGTGTTTATTATCACACCTCACGCCGAGCCTCGCGTGGGAGTGCAATATCAACGTTATGTCCATGCGAACCAGCGCTATCGGCCTGGCCTGTCTTTATTTGCGCTTCCATGGCACAGAAACAGTTTGTGTGAATTTCACTTCTCTCGAAATACATTTATTATTTTGAAACTCCCGGAAGCTTGTTTTTCTTATGTGGGAGGTTCCGGGTTCAAATCTCGGGCCAGAGACCAGTTGTTTCCTCTTCCCTACAGGAAATAATGGAATAGTGCGTCAAATTAGGTCACAGCGGCTTCCTTCCTTATTCTTTCCAACACATTAACTTCACTAATTATCCTGTAAAGCCTGCGGTCTAAGGCGTGGGTCTTCGGCCGCTCGCTTACTAGGATCGTGGGTTCGAATCCCACCGGGGCATGGATGTCTGTCTCTTGTGAGTGTTGTGTGTTGTGAGGTAGAGGTCTCTGCGATGAGCTGGTCCCTCGTCCAGAGGAGTCCTACCGACTGTGGTGTGTCTAAAAAGTGTGATCGTGAAGCCTCGACGAAACGAGGAGGCCCAGGCCCATATAAGGCTGTCGAGCCGTAGAAAAAAAATTATCCTGTAATACGACTCCATGTAGTCTGAGCTACTTACAGCCTCGTTAAACCTCGTTACGTAAGAACGATAAACTTTTCTTATTCGGTGGATATTAAAATATGTGTTACATACACACCTATATTCCCTTCTTTCTTTCGCCTTAGTCTTACGAGGCAAGTTTCCGCCACTGCGTCCCTTCCGAATCTGAGTTCCATTTAGCCTCACAACCAATTGGTAAACCGGGCCTTTACCTGAGAGTGAAACAACCGGAGAGTGATGCTGAACACTTCATCTAATACTTAGGTTAAGAACGCGTAAAGCTGTACAGTATTTGCACTTTTCCATACGTCTGCATAGTGTGGTGCTTATTTAAAACACAGATACAAGGACAACTTTGTCTATACCATTGTGTGCGTGTGTGTGTGTGTGTGTGTGTGGGCGGGGGATGGGGGAGTCAGGGGTGCGGGTGTGCGTATGTTCGTGTGCGCATTGTCAGAATTTCTGGTTCGAAAAGTACTTGAAATTATTTAAACGACCCGTGTCCGACCTGAGACATTCGAAAGGCACTGCACCAATGTTCTAATGATGGGACTAAATAAAAACAGCATAGCGTGCAACCAAAACAGTGCGGTTATTTCCTTCTCGCTGTTGTGTTTGAGAGTCCTTAATGGCATTGCGCAGGATGTCTGTGTCAACAGAGTACAATCATGTGAAAAGTGTCTAAATTACCAAACTGGAAATGACGTTTGTGACATGAAGCTTATTTCTAGTACCGTAGGTTACGAGCGTCATGACGTCAGAGAAAAGTCACATCAGCAAGGTGATTCTAAATCACGTGTTGTCTGTCTGCTGCAGGAAACTGCATATAAATCCCAACCGCCTGTTTCCTTAAAGGTCTGACGAGATGGGAATTTCGTCTCGAATTCCTTCCATGTTGCTGAGACTTTCTTCAAAGTTGTAATTGTTTTCAGCACGTTTGCAATCCGCAGGGGCCCCACTAAATTCGCGCTTTCCGTGTGTCAGTTTGCGCACGTTTTTAAGTACTGCTGCACAGGTTTTCATGAGTGTCACTATCGGGGAGTTTCGTTCGATTTGTCTAGTTTATTTCACTGCATTCGGATCAGGCAGTTTCAACGATTATTTCCTGGAAGACCTGCATGAATGCCAGCGTGCATCGCAAGAGGAGCTCTCTGAAATGTTTATCGAAGCGAAAAGTTGCAGCTAAAGTTGCAGAGACGAATGAAACACAAGCCGTATGTGCCATACGCTTTTCCGTAATTCTTGCTGTTCTTGTGGTAATTAAATAACATGGACGCTATACTCGTATGTTTCTTATTAAAAACCAACAATTTGCACATACAAAATATATATAATATACAGTCCCCTCTCCTACATGTTTCGGAGGTCGACCACCATCTTCAGGGAGCAACACCAACCACAGCTAACCACAATACTGTTATTAAGAATTTTAATCACACATACACTAATATATTTTTTATCATAATAAGTAGTGATGACTTACGACATATTATATTGCTATAGACGTAAATGGCTTTATTGGGTTTTAAATTTAGTGTTGCTCCCTGAGAATGACAGTTGACTGCCGAAACATGTAGGAGAAGAAACTGTATTATTATTACATATATATTCTATATGCAAATTGTTGGTTTTATAATAATAAACATATCATATTGCACGGAATGCACAACATTAAAGTTGGACACTATATGTACACTTCAGAAATTTTTCCTCCTGTGGCGCCACAGCCCTACTCGGGCCTAGGCCGCCTCGTGGTTGAGTTTGCGAGATCACACACAATTAGACACACCACACTCGGTGGGACTCCTCTGGACAAGGGATCGGTCCGTCGGAGAGAATACTTCGGAACTTGCATACTCAATTATCAAGAGTGGTCTTTTGAAAACACACGAAGATCACCGAAGTTCCCTTTGTTGATATGAATGAAATAAGCGATGTTTGACGCACCTGCATTTCAATGCTTGTAGAAGTTAAAATTTACTGTAATGTGATGCTACGGTCGTCACTTCGTTAAAATTTAAATCTTGTCCCTTTCGAAAAATTTCAACAAACGTGAGGGAACTCGCCAAAATTGTTACGTCATGCGTACATTTCTAAACTGATAAATCTAGTAGGCATTTTTATCGTTATTCTGAAGTTTTGTGAGCATACAAAACTAATCGTAATTCCTTCCTTTAGTCCCATAAATGACGATTTTCTATCCGTTGACAGCAAGCTGTTTGAAAATCTTCTGCTATAGGATATAAAGCAGCATTTAAGTTGTGTCTTTCCACTGTTATTACAAGGTAAAATCATAACTGGTTGCCAGACAATACACATAGTTACCAAACTGCATGAAACAGAGTCCATCTTGAGACGCTAGTGGTCGGTCAGCTACTCAATAAATTCCTTGCCGCTTGTGTAACACGAAGACCCATTAGTGTGTTCACAAGAGCCACTATACTGAGCCAGATTAATCCAGTCTACACTATCCCATTCTATTTGATTAAGATTCGTTTTAATACTAACCTCCAGTTACCTCTTGGTTTCTGCGTACCGACCAAGAGTTTATGCCTTTCCCATTTCTCCCAACTGCTCCGTCGATCTATCCTTTTTAATTTCATTGCCTGCATAAAATTTGTGAAGAGTAGAAATTAAGAAACGCCTCATTATGTTCCACACCCTGTTTCTCAGATCGTCAGATCTCCTATTGTGTGAGACACAACGAGCAAAATTACATCTACATTATAACTACAGAAATCAACGAATTATACTATTCAGCTCCTCAGTGGGGCCTACTTTGCTGACATGTGCAGTCTGATGCGTATTTTTCTTTTTTCCAAACAAAGATATGGATATTGACTTAATGTATATTTCTGGAGCTTACAACTTAATGTCGCAGCAGTGAGCCAGTCACTTTCTACACTTGTCTATGTCCTTAATTCTATCCGTGTTTAAGAAGTCGAGAGCTACTAAGTTGATTATCATAAAAATGCGATATTGGGCAGTTCTACTAACATCTGTCAGTACGGGGTTATGTTCTTGAAAACCCCTGCGGAAGGTAAAACGGCGATGCGCGAAGAAAATACCTTGTTGCTAAAATGGGGTTAGGTGAACCACAGTGCGGTAAAGTAAACGGTAAAGTTCACCCTAGAACAGGCCATGAAGGTCCAGATGGGGAGTAGAGGTATAGCTCTATTCTTTCTTTAACTCGGCGCTAGATAGGTGGTCAACGCCACGCCATGGCCGCTTTACTCCCGGGAAAGAGACCCAGTTGTTGTGCCGCAGGGTTCGATCCTCCGAACCTCCCACTGATTCGATCGATCGTTCCCTGGGGCGCAATTAACTTAGAACCGGGCGTCAGGGCTTGGAGTCCCGAAACCCGATCCGGTAGCGTGCCACCACCTCCCGTATAGGTATTAAATATAAAAAGGAAGCAGAGGCCGCGGGAGGTCGGTCTCTACAATTAACTTCTCGGGTTTTCGGAGCGAATGGGTTTCTTAAGGGGGTAAAGAGCAGTATGCTGTATATATATATAATTTACTAAAAACAATAAGATCAATTCTAAAAAGTTACATTAATTTTCATAGTAAGGACGAGGTGACAACGGCATATTAGCTTTAGTTCCGCATATTAACCCAACCAAACCAAACCAAACCACCAGGGACATTAGTGTCTCGAAAAATAAACCTTCCTACCTCGTGAAATTGACACGATGGTT
Source organism: Reticulitermes speratus (assembly GCA_021186555.1). Lineage (NCBI taxonomy): Eukaryota > Metazoa > Arthropoda > Insecta > Blattodea > Rhinotermitidae > Reticulitermes > Reticulitermes speratus. Next base: position 27,362,483 of record JAJKFL010000003.1, on the reverse strand, counting down.
ATTATGAGCAGCGCTGTGTTGGCCTCCATCTCTGGACCGGTTGGTCCCCCCTCGGGATGATGATGATCTGGTCCCCTCGTGGTTCGTGACCGAGATACCCCTCGGTCTCGGCACCCAGCGGAACAACGACGGTCGGCGTAGTATGATGTCAAAAGACGAAAAGACCCCCCTCCCCAACCTTTGGCTAAACTTTTATATCCGTAGTCATTCGCATTCGCAACCGATGTCAGCGTTCTGCCGTTTAGCGACCTCGTTCAAGCGTCGCAACCACCTTTGATCAGCATAATTATTTCCTTATAAACTCTACAAGGTTTCTTCACCTACATGCTGGCTCAACAATTTGCGCTGTTTCGTGTTTTCACAATATCCAACTTACACATACCTTACAACATTTCGTTTAACCTGGGGCGGTTGGTTTTCACATTAATTAATTAAATATACCATAAATGTCACTACATTATACCAGTACCTATTGTATAGGAGGCTGGGTGGGCCTCAGGCCCTGTCTGGATGGGTGCGGAAAATTTCGCCAGCACTGGCATTCGATCCACGGACCGTAGGGGAACCAAACACACACAATAAATATGCTGATGTGTAAATTAATTATTTATGAACACGAAGATATTGGTGTTGGTGTTTACTGGAATGATTGACGGTGTTCCTGTCTGAATGTTTCAGGATAATCAAACGACGTAGATCACTTGGCTTTGGGGAAGAGAGAGGACAGTGAAGGAGGAGGGCGTTTTGATTGTTTTGTTTTCTTCTGCATATCCTACTGGTCCTTGTACGTTGCCATGGCAGCCTCAATCTCAGTCTTCTACCCATACACACAAGGCCATTTCCATCTTTTCGAGGAAGGGGTCACGATAACTTCAACAAGAATTTGGAGCACTGGCTTTAACTCTATGCCTGACCTTGCTTTCGTCTTTCTTGATGAAACACATACAGCAATACCTCGCTCTTTCGACGGGTTAGGGACCAGAGCACTGACGAAAGTCGAAAATCGACGAAAGTTGAAGCATAGCCTCAATTTAGCTTGCAAATGCATTAGGGCCGCCAAAACCATAAATAACTAACTATATAACACTTGCGAATGCGTGCAACACCTAAATAAACAGAAATAAACATAAGAATAAATAAAATAAATAAAATAAAAACAAATATAAGAGATTCAATGCGGACAATTTCAAAAAAACAGTGCACACCGAACGACTTCTACTCAAAGATAGAACGACGAAAGAAACAAGATGGCGCGCGGTGGTGACGAAATGCGACGAAAGAGCGTAGCAAGCGACGAAATTTGGAAACGTGGTTATAATTGAAACCCGACGAAAGAGCGAAGCGACGAAAGTCGAGGTATAGCTGTAATTGATTCGTATTTATCACAATGGCTTTCGACCACAGCAATGCTCATTCCACTGCCCAACAGCACGTAATCACATTTTACAGACACTAGTAAAACACGACAGTACAGCAACAGTTGATTCTACAAAGTGTGAAAAGTGCTTTCGAAGTACATTCCACTCCAAACGATATGAATGAGACTGGCCGGCAGACGGCGAATCGTGTCCTGCACTTGGCGCGTGATGCAAGTGCAACTGCAGCAATTAGCGAGGGACCTACGCCGTGATGCAGGACGGTTCCTTGAACAAGCGAACCCGCGAAAGAGGACGGTCTGATGTACATGGCAGTTTGGTTATCTCGGACAATAGTAGCGGATATTTTGCATAGGTTTCTGTGCGCTTCTCGAAGGTAAGTGGCTAAATATGTATGGCAGGTTAGAATGTTTAGGGGAAAAGTTGCACAGAGAAATTAAGCACACGTTTTGTATTCAATACGCTTTTACCGCATTCGAAATAATTAAACATCAGGGAGCGAACGCTGAAAAATGCTTAGCTATCCGTAATTTTCGTAACTTACTTTCTTTTTGTACTTACAAAAAACATGAAGTCGCAACATTTCGGAAGTGTGGGACACGATAATTCCTGTCTCAAACAATAGCATTCTATCTCCTTGCAAGGCAACACATAGGCCATTTATTAGCCCACGTTCGATGATAATGCCATTAAACAAGAAACGTCGTCAGCCTTAGATTTTAAACTGATTAGACGCCCTTTTGCAGGCTGGTAGAACTAATCACGTTGCTCTAATTAAGGAAACGAGGACTCCTTAACAAGATTTCACAACTCGATTAGCTAAACACAGGAAGCAGACACTAATATAACTACTTTTCCTCGTTAGCTGCGCTGATCGTTTTGCTGCTGTGGATTAAACATGAAATCAAGTGACATACAGGGGGCTGTGATGGACAGGACACGTAGCTCTGTCTGAAGAGATAAGAGATGAATACATAACTTCATTTTGAAACGTCACGGTAAATGGTTACTTAAATCTAGGAGTTCGAAGGATAATATTACGACGAAGCTTAGAAGAATAGGTTGTGAAGGTGGTAGGTGGATGAAACCGTCTCCGTATCGCTTCAGGGCTTTGGTGCTACAGGTGTCTCTGAGCTAAATTAACACCACGCGTTGAACACATTGTAGAATGAAATCCTAGTTCCAGACAAACCAGAGCCTCGACGATTTATACCTACTGCCACTTCCTCGTTTATCGAGTCTGGTAGGGACTGTCGAGAAATATCGATCTGGTGAATATGTTGACTAGCAGGGGCTACGTCGTGCCATCTATGAGCAAGGTGTAGAACTGCAAGGAAAATTCACTCCCAATTGGCTGCCTCAGCAGATAAGTCAGGTAATAACGTTGTCTTTCAGGAACTTCCTGTGCTGTGCCATCTACTTTTGCTGCTGGCATAAATCGTGAAAAGATCAATGAAAACTGGAATGAGTACCAGGAATGTCACATGGCGGTAAAAGTGGCCAGTGCGTAGGGCTGACGATCTTGACACCTTCGTGTGCCGATTGTTTAGACATGCTAGGAGCCTCACCCTCCTGGAGCCCTACAGGCCTCTCCAGGCCTGTATAGTGAAAGCCTTTTAAGGGGAAACTCCCTGTTCAGACAGTCATATGTCCGGATACCGGGAATCTGTCTTCTGGGTAAAAAACCTGCTGAAATTCAAAACTGGTGACAAGGTTTCGGTACCAGGTTGCAGAATATTCTCGTTTCGTTATGGTTATTAAACTGGTAGTGCAAAACGATGTATCCGGCCAGGGTGCATAGTTTAGGTCTCGGACTGAGCTTCCAAAGATGAGACGATAATCTCGTGGTTTGGTTATTATCCGGTTTATATAAGGACATCGAAATTAAATTAAAATGTACTCTTCAAAATTTAGAATGTGCGGAGAAGGCTCGCAGTTCAAATTCTAATTCAGCCCGCACTATAGAACTGCATGTCATAAAGATGGGCAGGGGTGTAAGAAACCTCATTTCCCTTAAAGCAGGGGTGTCCAGTCGATCGCGACTATTTGTTTGGTCGATCGCGGCTGCTTTTTGGTATTTATCAGAATTTATTTGCCGCCTTAGTAAAATAAATCTCTTGACATCATATTTTGGATCAACCTACCTCTGCGAAGAAGCCTTCTCTCAAATTAAGATAATTAAATCAAGATACCGATGAACATTTAAAATACTGCCTTCATTTGTTCCTAATTATGAACCCTATATCAGTAAGTTATAGCAACATATGCAGTGTTATTCATCAACTTCGCAGTAGGAAGTTTAATGAAAAACACTCTTTAATTATGGTAAATTGTGTTAGTTTAAAAAGATCAATTTTTAATAAATGAAACAATTGTACTTTTATATGTTTCGTGTTATTATGCCAGTTTACATTTCTTTGCCTAGTTGACATAATATTAATACATTATGTATTATGGTAAATTGCGAAAGATTTTCTGTCTTTAGAGTAGATCACTGAGTCCAAAAGTCTGGCAACCTATACATTAAAGCTTAAAATCTCTTCCTTGTTTTAGCGACAGGTAGTTTTTGGCCGGTCCAGAAAGTGGAACTTTCGAGAATCTGTCTTCTAAAACAGGCTTGCCTGCAGGTTGGCTGTTTCTTAACAAAGGAAGAGAAGAAAGCTTTCCAAAATATTCCAATTACCGTGAATGTTTCGGGCCTCGTATGACATCACCGGTGCACACACGGTAGCGCACCTTTCGTTCTTGGCTGCCAAGTTCGTTCTTCGTCTTATGCACTCAGTAGGCTATAATCAACGGCATTCATTTTAGTCATATCATTCGAGTAGTTCTGCTTAATATTGAACCTACAGCCATCAAACGCAAGGACTTTGTTACTTAAACCACGTAAAACAGAGCTGTGTGAATATTAATTGAATACAGAATCTGTGGCTACTGAGTCCACTTGACGCTCCCCCCCCCCCCCCCCCAATAAATATTTCCTGCGATGAGTTTGTGCAACTCGTTAACCGTGAGCCAGGCAGTTTAAAAGTGGCTCAGCCGTTCAAAGTATTCCCCCGCCTTTTGGGACAACCGGAAGTTCCCTACATCCCATTCAGTAGACCCTACCCAGATCCAGATGATTTCAGTACACAGCCTCACGCCATACTTGTTTAAGATTCACTTTAATATTATATCCCATCTACCTCTATATCTCCCAGATGTTCTACTGCAGCATTTGAATAACTTTAGCTTTAATTTTCTTCTAGTAGTCCGTTTCAGTATTCTGTGTATGTACGCTCCATGTGGCACTGTTCCTTGTCATATGAACTCCAGTCAAAGTAGATGGCCTGCCGGAACAACATTATGTGAAGGAGCAGCAGTTCATTCTAACATACTGTTTCTGTTACTTTCCCTTTTCGACACCGCATTAAACATTTGCCTTTATCACATTACTTTCCATTCTGTTTTCACAGGGACAGTGATATTCTCCGATATACAGAGGCTCCATTATGAGGCACACTGTCTTCTGAGACACTACGCCATATATTCTGGCACAGTTACCAACGCTTTGCAGGAACTTGCTGCCTTGAGCAGGCTTCTCATAACATTTCGTATAAATATACTACGTCCCTGTATTATACGGCGCCACATCCCACAAACTTGTAACTCGTAACATTCACATGCACGTCTGTGACAACCCTCAAGTCTCACAGAACTCCACACACTGCTTCAAGCGGGTGTTGTTGTATATCGTATGTTACTGCAGTCGTTATTAGACGCTCACAACGCCACCACATCAGCACTATGACAGCGTACTATCAGTATGGAACCTGTCACACTGTGGCCGTAGCGGCCTTGTTGTTTGCAAGGTACGGAATTGCGTTGTGTGACAGATGACCAGTGACACAACTGCAGTGGCTCCGAACGTGACAGGCCGAAGGAGGAATAAAATATAGGCCTATCCTAGCGCAGCGGACGAGAGAATGTGCGTGGTAAACATTGATATTTAATTTTAGTTTAAGTCAAAACCAACAAATGCGTAAGTTTATTAACAAGTATAAGATGCATTTCCAACCTGCATATGTTTCAGCAAGTGACTTGCCATCCTCACGGGGTATTTATCAAAGGACTACAAGTGCTTTGTTTTTCCTATGGCTCGACAGTCCCTAGGGGGCCTAGGCCTCCTCATTTTTTCGAGGTGTCGCGGTCACACACTTTAGACACACCACACTAGGTAGGACTGCTCTGGACGAGTGACCAGTCCGTCGCAGAGACCTCTACCTGACACACAACACTCAGAAGAGACAGACATCCATGCCCCCGGCGGGATTCGAACCCACAATCCCAGCAAGCGAGCGGCCGTAGACCCACGCCTTAGACCGCGCAGCCACTGGGATCGACTATAAGTGCTTACTGCATCCAAATGTACAATAGGTGGTTTCACAGTAGAAGTATTTACACATGTCACAATTTAAAATGTTCGTAATTTTTAATTTTATATTTTTATGCATCTGTACATTTTAAATTGCGACATGCGTAAATACTACTACTGTGAAACCACCTACTGTGTATTTGGATGCAGTAAGCACTTGTCGTTCTTTGATAAATACCCCGTGAGGATGGCAATTCATTTGCCGAAACATATGTGGGGGTTGTAAATACATCTTACACTTGCTAATAATCTTGTGCATTTGTTGGTTTTAACTTAAAGTCACAATAAAATGCACGGTACACACAGCATACAATTGACCTTTAAATCAATGTGTTCATCATCCTTTATATACAGTCCGGTGACTGCCTTAGGTATGACCAGGGTCAACAGTGAAAAATTCTACATTCTGCCCACAGAATGTATTTCTATGAAGTGTATGCCGTGCTGTATTAACAGCTCAGGTGGTTAGTCACCGGTCTTTCAACGCCTAGGCTCGCCTTCGATCCCGGGACAATCGATGTGAGACTTGTAGTGGACAAAGTGGCAGTAGCACAGGTACTTGGGCTTTCCTCCCCGTCAGTATTATACCACCATTGCTCCCTACTCACGTTCATCTTAATGTTGCTGTTATCAGAATTAGCAGGGCAGCCAATCGTCGGAAAGTTCAAAGAAAGCAATCTTCTTTCGGAAATCGGGGAATATTGGACAGAACTGTAGTTTCATATTGTTACGTGCTTAACACACTGTATTGGCCTTGAGTAATTTGAGGGTTTCAAGGCGGTGACTGTAAAAATTATCGTCTTCTGGGAAGTGACGTCATGTAGTCCGATAGAATACCGACGTTTCAGAAGAACCTGTTGTCTCCATCACCACCGTTTATGACTATGGAGATTAATCTACCCTGAAAATGGAGGCAGCAGAGCAGGTTTGGATTTGGCTGAGTGTACAGTGCACCTAAGTAATGGGCAGGTTGCTATCGATTGCTATGCGGTGAGTTGTACAGCTGCAAGAAGTGAGGGGTGAGGGGCGCATTACTTACCATAACCTGACGTACCTCGTGCGTGAAGAGTGGCGGATTTGTAGCCGATGTCAATGTCATATAGGGGCAACATGAGAACATTGTACCCATCAATTTCTTGGTAGAAAACTGTCACTTTAGAGGTATTCGGACCATTTGCGAAAGGCGACACTTGGTTTCATCATGTTTTTCAGTCCGTCTGTCTCTTCGCATCAGTCTAATACAGACCCGCTGAACCTTTTCTGTGGCGTAGGCAACTTCAGCAAAATTTGGTCTCCATGCGGGTAACATGAAATTCAATACACAGACCGAAGAATGGATACGATAATTATATGTATAATTTTAACTGTGTGTTTTTATACATCAGGCGCAGTTAAAAATATACTGATAATAAGAAAAGTGTATGAAGAACTGTAATTCACAACCTAGCAAGGATGTGGCGATTTTAGCACTTTTTTACGTAATGAATTATTAATGTAATGTATTTATTTCATAGCGCGACATACCCTAGAGTGCCAGGGCCTCCTCTTTGTTGGGGCTTCACGATCACACTCACTCAGACACACCACACTCGGTAGGACTCCTCTGGAGGAGTGATCAGCCCGAAGCAGAGAAAACACATAACAAGCACAAGAGACAGACGTCCATGCCCCCCGCGGTATTCGATCCCGCAATCCCAGCAAGCGAGCTACCGCGGATCTACGCTTAGACCGCGCGGCCACTAGGATCGGCAATGTAATATATGTCTCCATAAATAAACAGCTTATAATTTTCCAAAATTGCTTCGGTATTCTATTTCGGCTTTGCCAGGGAAAGGGTTAAAAGACGTTTTGTCATTTCAAATATCTCCGCGTACAACATAATGCTGTGCCGCGGGTAACATAATGCTGTGCCGCGGGCAACATAATGCTGTGCCGCGGGTAACATAATGCTGTGCCGCGGGCAACATAATGCTGTGCCGCGGACAACATAATGCTGTGCCGCGGGCAACATGTTGCCAGCGAGATAGGGGTTGATCGGGCCTGCTCTAATATATGTGATTTTTATGCTAGGTAATTGGGAAAAAATACAGACGGACACAATATTTAATATTTGTATTATATCTGGGATTAGGAATTTTGGTATGTAGATAGATCACGAATGCACGTCCAAACTCTGTACGAGGTATTATTTGTAAATCGGTAGTTACATAAAATATTTCTGGGGTGAAAATTTGAAGTTCTATGTAATCGATAACTACAACATAAACGTAGATTATATATATAAAACAAGTTCTTCAAACAAATATAATAAGAGGCCATAACAATGGTAGTAACATTCTGTAACATATATAAAATCGTGAACAGTAACAAATATGTGACTCAAGTGAATTAAATGGTCTGATCATTTGAGAAGCCACCAGGATGCAAGGATACGAAAGCGCATCAATGCGACGCGTGCATTTCCTATACTGTTCAGGTACCTGAACGACAAATGAATGAAGAGCGTTGTGATACGTGACCTTTACTCCTTGTCGACTTGAACACTGCAAGTACCTGTAAGGGAAAGTGGTCTGCGGACTTTACTTATCATTCTGTACAATGCAGGGAGCCGGGTAGCATAGCCAGCGTAGTGATTGTGCTACAAGCTGAACTATCCGGGTTTCGAATCCCTGTAGGGGCAAGAGATTCAGCTCTTCTCCAAAACATCCAGGCCAGCGCTGGAGCCCACTCAGTCTCCTATTAAAAGGGTGCTGGGGGCTCTTTCTCTGAGGAGGGGAGGGCTAACCATTCATCTCCCTCCACTCCCCTTTTACTCAACTTTTACCTTTGCCTGAAAAATGCACCTGTCTATAACGGAAAATTATCTGTGGATTTTATGTACCGACCTGAACACTGCAACTGACAGAAGAATCCACAGTCAGGAGCGTAGCTTGAGGGGAGGGGGGAGTGTTGCCGCCGCCCCAGGCAGCGGAGCCCAAGGGGCAGTAAAATGGGCGGGAAAGTGAATATTGTAAATGAAAAACAATTGACTCTCTGCGTTTAATAAATTTTAAATTATTGAGCTAAATAAAAGGAGAATAAATAGATAGTTTTGGTTTTTAAAAAGTCGTAATTTCTGTTAGAAACGGCCATTGTCATTACTCGCATAGGGCGCCAAAAACTCTAGCTATACCACTGGACACAGTGACAATTCTTCGCAAGACGAACTGTAGATTCACTGAAGTAGTCTATCCCAATATATATGAAAAACGCTTGGTTTGTGAGGCACCGGTAAGTCACAAAACTGGAACCAAGTCAAACTAGTCAGCCGACTCGCGAATGCGCAGAACAGCACATTTTTTGTGATGTCATCTTCAACGTTCACAGTTTTGTTTTATATCCCACTGTACTGTGATGCATGCACCTCGTATGTTTCCAGTATGGGGCGATGTACATAAAATGTTCTCTGCAAATAAATAACTGTTGCGTGTTAATGAGACATTCCCAACTACTGTGTCATAGCACTATTACTGTTGAGTACGTTTAAGGCAATTCTTTGAGTTAGCATATGTTAAGACAGCAATGTGTTTCTTTGCATTGTAAATATCTTTTTATTTAACTACAAATACAAAATATTTTATTGCTTTTTTGCCAGTCCGTTTTTTTTGATGGGTAAGCATTCTAGTTTTTTATGACATCTAACATAAAGTCTGTTGAAATTTCAGCAAGGAATTTTGTAAACTTCTCAATTTACAAAATTGTTAAATAACTCGTGAGATATAAATATAACCGAAATAAAAATCCAAATATGGTAATTGACCACGGGAGATAATAAAGTAAGAAAGAAAGAAAATTATGCAAGAAAGGAACTGATACCAAAAATCTACGGGTTATCACCAGTCACTAATGAGACGCTGGTTTACTGCCCACCAGGGGCATAGCTAGGGTGGAGCGAGTGGTGCGGCCGCTCCGGGCAGCAAAGCCCAAGGGGCGGCAAAATGAATATTTTAAATGAAAAAATTTAATTTTCTGCGCTCAACAAGTTTTAAATTATTGAGACAATTAAAAGCAAACTCAATAAGTAATTGTAACTTTTCTAAAGTTCGTAATTTCTGTTGCTCGCCCAGCGCGTCAAAATTCCTAAGTTCGCCAATGCTGCCGACTGCTATGTAATTCTGAGTAATGCTATGGACAGTGGTGCAAGATGAGTGAAAGCAATAAGACATGATACAGCTTGCGAATATTTTGACACTGAAAGTACTGTAGCTTCCTGTCTGAAGTTTCGGATCTTGCCTGATTGCTTCATAACAGAGAACTGGTGCGAGTAAATATCATTTATGGTCAACCTATATATACAAACGATATCCCACGCTGCTTAATTAAGGTCCAGTGAGTTCAGAGTTTAATTGCTGACACATAAAGTAGGATAAGGATCGAACTGAAGGATAGTAGATGGCTGTTTTCTTTCTTATTCAGTGCAATAAAGCACGAAACTTCAGTGCGTCTCCAGCCATAGCAGCTGACCATTAATGCATCAACGCCGTCTCCTTTCTGTCCGGTTTGACGTCATATCTGATGCTGACGTCTCTCCTTTTAGGCTGCAGATTATAGTGGCATTCTCTAGGGAAAGCGAGTCTTTTATTTTCTTCCAGTACTCTGGCCTTGCATGAAACAGAGTCCTCTCTGAGATGCTATCAGTCACTCAAGAAAGTGCCCCCCGACTGTTATGGAAACCGAAGGTTTATTGCCATGCTCACAACAACCCGTCACTAGATTCTATACAAAGCCAGATGAATCCAGTTCACGTCATTAGACCCTATTTTTTAGGGCCCATTTTTATATAATCCTTCATTTGCGCCTTGATCTTTCATGAGATTCCTTGTATTCAGATTTTCTGACCGCAATTTTTTATGCATTTCTCAACTTGAAATATATGCAAATGCCCCGCCTGTCTTATCCTCTTAATTCAATCATCCTGGTGATACTTCTTGATGGGCACAAATTATGAACTACGTAATTATTGTCTCTTTTTAATTGGCAGATATATGGACGGCATCTGCACATTCTTAACCCCGGCACTGGATGAAGGAAAATGGTGAGCCTTTCGCAGCGGCCCCTTAATTCCGGGGAAATAGCCCGCAACACCATTAGGTAGGAATGTGGGTGAAGCCCAAAGACGATAAAAACGAAGTGGAGAAGAGAAAAATCCTGCCCCTGCTAGGAATTGAATTCATTTTTCCCAGCCCCTCGCCTAGTCCCGGCTCGAAGAATGGAGTACTAATAATTCGGTATTCAAACATTGTAAATTTTACGAGGCCTCTCGTTGTTTACGTACTTGGATTGGTCAATTTTGGGACAGAGGTTTCATATCCAGCACGAGGCATGGTTGTATGCCAGATTGAGTCACTTTATGCGTCCTGGATCTATAGAAAAACTTGTGCGATAGGTAGGATTAGATGAATGGAATTTACGTTTCTAAGGATGGGATACAGGGAGTCAGGATACAAACCCGAAAGCTGGGATAGCTCAGTCGGTATAGCGACCAGGCTGCAGATTGGACAAATGTTGAATAGCATTCGATTCCCGCATGGGCGTCAGACTTTTCTTTTCTCCACCGCATTCGTACCGGTTCTGGGGCCCAATTAGAATCCTATGCAATCGGTCGAAGCGGCCGGAGTGTTAAGCTGTGCACTTACGTATATGCAGTGCCGAGGTTAAGAATGCGTGGAACTATTCGTCCACTCCACCACACGCCTGCATGATATGCTTAACTAAATAAAAACAAGTTTACCTTCAGGGTAGGACGTAGCAGCGGTGTCTACTAAACACAGTAATGATCTCTCGGCTCCTACAAAATGCGGGGAATATTTCGGCCACCTTAGCGACTGTGAGCTTTTCTCCAAAGTTGCCATTGTCAAATAATATTAAAACCTTTAGCCCTCAGTGCTTATTATATGCATAACCCGCATTAATACCTAAAAATCTGCTTTTATACGCACTGCATATTGATGTGCTTCATAAGAGTTTTTCAGCAGATACCGATTATTTCCCCACACAGCATTAACTCTAATGTTTGTAATGAAGACGTAGTGTGTTTTCCGTGAGCTATAATTCAGACAGATTTCAGGCGTCCAAAAGTTAACCCGTATTATTATTAAATTTAGGAGGTTCTCACATTCAGAATAAAAGAGCAACGTTGTAAAATTCTTCTTACTTATTGTTTAAATATTTTTACAGCTATAAAATTAGAGATTCTCACGATGATGTGTGCACTAGAGTATTCTGGGGTATGACACTGTGTAGCCTGTTTGGTCAGCACCAGCATTTCGGAAAAGTCTGCTGCCTGCGTCTTCTACCCAGAAGGAAACCGCATTCAGGTCCCTCGGTAACGGTGGTACCTATCAGACTACACGGTGTCACATGTGAGAAGGTTTTTTTTTTTTGAAGGGCTCCGCAGCAGATGCTACGGAAGCACCGCAGCCTTTAAGGTTTATTGTGCAACCCTTGTGATGAAGAAGAAGAGAAAGATGATTAGTTTTTACATTTTCTCAAGTAATGGAGCCCCCGTGGAATGAAATTGACAGTGGAAAACCGAAGTACTCGGGGAGAAACCTGTCCCAGTGCCACTTCATCCACCACAAATCCCACATTGACTGACCCGGGATAGAACCTGGGCCTCAGCGATGAGAGACCGTCGACTAACCGCCTGAGCCATGGCATGGCCTTATAAGAAGGTTAGTTTTGTAATTCCTTATTCTGTACTTAACTTCATTATCTCTTGGTGATTATGAAATGTTAATTTTATTTAATACTACCATCACCATTATCTCCGTAGTGACTGCGATTTAGGTTAAATACCTAATCTGTCAGTGACATGCAGTTTAGATTAAAATTCCAGCCTGTCGGTATGCAACATTTTCGAACTGCACTCACGAAATTTTGTGCGGACTGTAGATGTTTCCACTCATGCCGCAGGAGCGCTGGCGTCGCCGTGTCCTGAAGTCATTTGAGACGTCAGGCGTCGGATAGCAGAAGTTCAGTGGCGTCGTGGGGACAGCTGGCCGGAGTCGATGACGTAAGTTGAACTTTGTTGATGTTTATTCTAACAATGTTAAAAAGCTGCAAAATTAATATGAAATTACAAACAGCATGTAATGAGTACATACCGAATATAAGAGGCTAATGCTTTAGGACGAGATTATTTAATAGTATTTATTTATTAATAAAAGTCAATAGAACAAAATTGTATAGTAGAGTATATTTCAGTATAGTATAGTATAATGTAATCTGTGGTCTTTTGGGTGATTACACGGCGTCGAATTACCACACGACGCCGTGTAATCACCCAAAAGACCACAGATTACATCAACATCGCGGCGGAAGCCTGAAATCAAGGTTAGTATAGTATAGTGTAGTGTGCCGATCCCAGTGGCCGTGCGGTCTAAGGCCGCTCGCTTACTAGGATCGCGGGTTCGAATCCCGCCGGGGGCATGGATGTTTGTGTTGTGTTTGTTGTAAGGACGGTAGCATGGAACGTAAAGTGACATGAAGGACGAAAGGATTTAAACAGTACAAAAAATGGATCAAAGGGGGAAAAAAACCCGGACAGGAAAAAAAAAAATCCCACCGGGGGCATGGATGTCTGTCTGTTGTGAGTGTTGTGTGTTGTCAGGTAGAGGTCTCTGCGACGAGCTGGTCCCTCGTCCAGAGAAGTCCTACCGAGTGTGGTGTGTCTAAAAAGTGTGATCGTGAAAAAAAATGAGGCGGCCTAGGCCCCCAAGGGGCTGTCGAGCCATTGAAAAAAAAAATAGTGTAGTGTAGTATAGTATAGCATTAATCGTTTAAAGCCCAGTCGTAACTACTCTATATACCACGAACGTAACGTTAAGAAACTCTGCATTTTTCTCACAGAATTTAACTGTGTATTTTATGTGACTATCACAATGTAAACCGATTATTTCCATATACAGGATTAACCAGTTGTTCTTTATAATTGAGACGGACTGTGTTCTCTGTGAGCTATAAAGTTAGCGACTCATTAATTTACTCACTTCACACGTTTCGAGCAACACTGCTCGTTATTACGTGCTCCTCAAGAAGAGAAAGAACAGCGTTAGCTGAGATAAATACCGACAATTTATACTATTATTATAATAATTTTTTGTATTGGCGATGGTTAACAGATGAATTATATCGAACACAAAGGTGTTGACCACAACTTTGATGCGTAAATTCTATTATAAAATATGCTTTTTACTTGAAAGATAACACCCGGTATCTCTGCTAAAAATGTCAGCTGGTCAACATTTGGAGAAGCTGTTTATTTTCTTGCTCAAAATCAAAATAAACAGCCCAACAAATAAAATATTCACACACGCGTTCTTCAAGCAAGTAGCACACGCAGTCATCATTGTCCTATAGAAACTTACGAAAGTGGTTATTGAAACAGACGAAAATGAGGGTGAAACTGAAACCTGCACGTTTTCTTGTGGTTGAAGGGGAGTTTTTCAACATCAGATTGGAAGTTCTGATAGCGGTGAGCATGCAAAGCACGTTCTTTTGATATGCGACACTGTGTAACTTGGTTTCACGATTCGGATTAACCTGCTGTCTCCATCTTCTGCACCCTGAAGATTTCAAATGAGTTACACATTGACTTATTTTTTTCAACTTCTATCTTAACTAATACCTCCATGGGATAGAATACCCGTTGCCCGGCCCCGTTCCATGGACCGATTTTGATTATGCTTGGCTTAGCATATAACATAATCATCCTAAAACTGCTGCCAAAATGTCAAGCTTCCATCTTTATGTTCCGATGAGTCGCGGCTGTCAGAGTTAGAAAGCGGAACGCCTTTGTTATGTAGATAAAGAGCATTTACAAAAGGTCAAAAGATTGGATTTCTCAGATTGTAGACACTGCAGGCAAGGAATGTCAGCGCTAGTTCATTCAGTACAGTGAATGTCTATTGTCTGGATGACCGTGGTTCGAATACCGACAGGGCCATAGGTTCCTCTCATCGTCACTCCATCTACTCCATTTCTAGGGCCCACCAAGCTTCGTATGCGATGGGTACCGGTGCTTAACTAGCGTTATCTTAGATAGTTTCTATTCGACATTGCTTCGTGCGTCTTTTATTTTGCTCATTCCATTCAAAGCGCTGTGATGACTCACGTCCTCCCGTTGTCATGGTAACTCATAGGGGTTGTAGGACCCGTCGAGTTCTTCATTGTACAGTGCTTGGCTTTGGGAAAGAATGGCTTAAGTAACACTAAAACTGTAGAATTTCGGTACTACTGCAGTCTATGTAACACTCTACAGTCTTTCGTCCAGTGAGGAAATTTCTGCTTCCCCCCTCATTTCTTTAAGACACATTTTAATTTTATCCCCAGTTTGCGACCTGCCTTTCCAACTATGCTTCCTCGTTTTCCTCATGCCTGCCACATATTCTGTCCATCTCAGTCTCCTTCATTTAATCATCCTAATAAAATTTGCACAGAAGTACAAATTGCAAAACTCATTAATACGCAGTTTTATCCAGTCAGCTATTACTTTATCCCTCACAGATCCGGAGCTTTTCCTCAGCCTATGTAACACTGCATTTACATTATATAATAAGGGACAAGGATCGACACCATTCATCACAAAACTACTCTTAATAAACTGTTGTTGTTTCATTTTTTTCCATCGTAGCTTTGTCTAGCGGGTCTCTGAATTATCGGCCACACGTAACTATAAAAGCCTAACACTTTACAGACAGAATTAGCAGGCTAATATTGGCAGCAGCAGGGAGGAGGCTTTAAATGGCCGCCATATACTTATTAGCTGGACGGAATTAAAATCCGTCCGTATCGCAGTTTGCTAAAATGTGCATATTTTAAATATTTCTCATGCTATCCTGTTGCAGTAAAAAGTTAGTTGAAGAGTCATAAATGCATTAGTTAACTGCATAAACTTTTTATTTTTTTTTTTCGTATTTTACTTCTTTTAAATATAAGCGAAATTAAGCAATGCAACCTGTGAATATTTGGTGAAAATAAATGTACTTGTATAGCAGAAAAAGTAACAAATGCGTGACTGACCTCTGTAGAGACTTCAGTCTGGCAGTGTGACTGTGTATGTTTTGGAGGACGCCTCATGTAATTTGGAAGTGAGCAAGCTAACCCTTATTTTTCCTCCGCACTGCAACACAAGCTAGAGAATTCGGTTGAATCAACGCTTTGATATAAGTCACTGTTATTACGACTTGAACTGAAGTACACCGTACAAGAATTGCGCATCAAAGGGCTCCCTTGCTCCAAGTCAGTTTTCACTCTGAGAGATATTCAATAGTGGAGTTTTGTGTGACAATGTGAAGCACTTGTAGACTCAGAGCCCTACGTCACAGTCTTCACAAAAGTAAAATGACCTTGCCTTGAGAAGAACATACATCAAAGAGAGCGACCCTTGGCAGGCCAGTGATTTGTATCCTTGCAGTCCAGCCGAAAGTGGCGAACATCTCGCAAAAGTGGCCACAGCTTGAAGTTGAAGGACGTGGGTTTTTATTATGTGAGAAATGGTTAAGACCTACTACAAAACTTTCTCGGAACGATCTATGTGTGAGTTTGCCCCACATGATTTGTGTGAATTTAGGCTATTTCCACCTCTTACCATCATATCGCTCAAACCCACAAATGCTCTAGCTGCGTGCCATCATATCACTCAAACATACTCATACTGTAGTAACCTTCAATATACAGAGGTTTTGGTGAATTCCCTTTTTCGTTCACAAAATGACCTGATGCTGGGGGGTTATGCATTTTGGTGACGAGGTAAACTGCCGTCTTCTCTTTCCAACACACGGTACTTGTGTCTCCTTTCACATTACAAACGATGTTACCTTTCTTACATTTCAAGGTATTTTGCCCACTGTTTGTTGGAATGCTCTGTTTGTTGTGACGAACATGGCCACAACTGTTTACTTTTCTGTTTTGTGGTTCATAAAACAGTTGAGGCGACGAAATATTATTATCCACAAATAATTTGTGCCAGCACTTTTCACCTTCCTCATTATCTGCAGAACTGTTCCGTGGATGCTTGTGATATTTGAAACAGCTTTCAAAAGTTGTTTTCCTAAATAAGCTGCCATGTCATACGTGCCCATTGCCATCACAAAGGTTTTGTTCCAATATTTTATTTTATTTTATTTTTTTCTATGCACTGCCGAAATTCTACTCTACCCTTGAATTTCACAATTACTTCACCCAATACCACATTTTTTGTGGGGTGGTACTGTGTTGAATATATATATAAAATTTAGGTAGTCAAAAATTCTTCCGATTTTCCACCACCTGTCTTAATATGGATTCGATCTGTTAGGTGGATTTTGATTATTTTCTAAGTAAAGCTCTTTCATTACATGCATAAACCAATCACGTTTCGTGACTTTTGAGTAGCTTGGAGTACAGTGTAGCTCGTTGGTTGACCAGTAATCTCTTATAATGTTCTAGACATCATATCCCATCAGGATTATCAGAGCTAGAAAACGATACATTTCATCAATAGAAATATCTGGTTGTCAAGTTGTCTTCCTGTCTTTGAAGGTGTTGTTTTCAATAATAATTTGACCCTACTAAAATAATGTTCAATAGTTCATTTTTCACTATTGGTCGAAAACATTCTACAGATGAGTATTCGACACTGATGTGAGGCGCAGCACAACGATTCACACCTGGCTTGTGAGCACTGATCTGATGTATTGTAGCCATGTGTTCGCGTCACAACTTATCTGTCGGAAAACTGTTGTCAGAATCTTCTGATGAATCATCAACAGCTCCAATATCAGTGACATATGAAAGGAAATGTTCCACAGAATCAGAATCACAGATCATCACTTCAATCTCACACACAGCAATATAACACACGCATGTGGCTATGGCCCTAGAAGCCGAACTGCTGATTTTGACACGCATCGAAGTGAAGTCCAGATGTATGAAAACAAATGTTTTGTCATCAATACACAGCTGCAGACCTAGGAAGTAACACAGTTCCCTAAACATGAAGAGGGTTCAGTTTGTATGATACAGTGATGGAAGGTTTTGGAGTAATGTCAAGCTTGTCCAACTTAGCTCGCAGGTTCGCTGGTTAGTAAACCGACCGCTCATCGAGTATAGGAAATTAACAGGCGGTTGGTTAGTCCTTAAAGGGCTGAGATTTAGAAATTTCTCCTTATTCGGTTCTCATGTAGCAAGTCATTCCTATAGTTACTAGTACGTAATAAGGCGGGTGGCAGTGATGGCTGATGAAGTGTGTCTGGATGAAGGAATTCAGAGATAGCCATGCTTCCGTCGTTACTGCAGGCTCTGTCTAGATTGTTGAGACCTATTTAAATGAATCCCAAATTGTTCTTGACCTGTTCACCGTCTTTGGATCCTACCCTCTGTTGGTAGCTGAAGGACGTAATGTAACGAAGATAAGAACAGTTCTGTTCTGCAGTAGCGTTTATATATCAGACTATGCAGGTTATTCGGTCCAATAAAAGAACTGTCCAAACGTGGAAGTGATTCGAACCGTTACTGTAAGCCAGTGACGGAATGAGTTCAGTAAAAAATCAATCAGACCGCTACAGAAGATAGAAGCAATTTCATTATTTTGTTTCAAAAAATCATAGCGACAAACAAATAATTGCAGTAAATTTTACTTTAATTTTTGGTGAATGAGAATATATATTGCTAAGATTATCACAATAAATGAACGTTTAATTATTTCTCTAATCCATTAATAACAGTATAAACTGACACGCATTTCTTTAAGCCTCCTCTCATGAGCACACTAATCATCCTTATACAACATTCCATCTATCTTGTTTCACCGCGTTGTCATGGCAGCGCTAGAAGGGACGGTCTTACGAACTGAATGTCTTCTGCAAAATGTACGTTAGGATTCGCCCTACTTGAAGTGACACGCACTCTGCGGCCTGCAGTTCGTCTGTGACTGGAATAATGCTATTCCGTCTGTAACACTTGCACATTACTTTACTCATCTGAATATCGCAATAAGATATGCCTTTCTGGTAGGCTGATTCAGAGCGCTTCGCGCTGAAAGACATTAGATAGCTGAGCAAAAAAATTGAAGATTCAGCGATGGTTACTCTGCGCCATATTTTTATCTCTAAGAGGTTGGGTTGAAATGAAATTAAACTTAAATCTGACAAGCAGATGGGATAAGAAGGAACATGTTTCTCATATCCCAACAACTTTATACTATAACTTAATATCTATTGGCAGATATTAGAAAGTAATTCAAAGTCAATCACAAGGCGAGGATATCCTGTAGAACGTCTGCATTTCCATTATTCTGGTTTGTGAAAGGTGACTATCCAAAGTACAGTGTGTTATCTTAGGGTTGCAGTGTGTGGATAATTTTACGATGTTGTCAGCAATTCAGATTTATTATGTGGGATGATAGCATGATTCATAAAAAATGTTGAATTGGAAAGGATCTGGAAGAAAGCGATCTTCTAATCGAGGTACTTTGCCGGAAGTAACAAGGAGGAGCTCAGTAAAACCACGACAAATCTTAGGACAGCTAATACCCAGGAAAGGTTCGAATCTCCCGAATACTCGATCATCATATATTTATTAGCAGGCCAAACTATACAGAAGATTATGTACGCTAACGCACGTTTGGCAGTGTGCAGGCTTTACATCTAGTTTTACTCGTATAAAGAAAACCCATTCTTTCAGTCTACAGGCCATACTTACCAATATCGAGACATCTCTCCAAGTTTTGTAGTCCAGGTATTTTTATCGTCGAATTTGTACAGTAATCACTGGTTTCCTTATCGTCCTTCGTAAAACTAAAACTAAAAGCTTTATTCCTTATATTCTGTTGTATTAATATTATTTTAAAAACTTGAACTTCTGCAGTTAGTTTAATAGTTCTACACCATCACACTTCGTACTCGATACGGAAGTTATAATCAAATTGTTAATTGTAATCGTGGCGAATAATTTACATTCTATCTCCCAAATTAGAATGTAGAGCCTTACCCTTCTATGTTATGCACCAGTAGGTAATATGAGATGAGATTAACACTTAAGTAAATATTTGTCTTCTGAAATATTCACATAATGAAAGAATAACGGCTGATTTCTTTTTACAAAATTACTGTTCTTTTCCATACCAGAATTAATCACAAAAACTTTTATCTGTATTTTGAACTGTAATACGTATTTTAAGCCATGCAAATTTAATATATAATATTTTACATGTGCATTGGTTTACAAAATTTTTAACAACTCAGCGTATTTATTCCTCATAATGCACCTCCCTGAGGATGGCCACACGAGTGGCCGAAACATGTAGGAGGTGTTACTACGTTTATAATATATTTTCATAAACCTGTGTGCATTTGTTGGTTTTAGTCGCCATATCTGACTGTTTTGACATTTCGTGACATTTTATCATCTCTGACGTCACGCTTGGGGTGTTTGCGTGACCTATTGACTACTGGCTTTACCACTTTTACTGCTACGCGCAGACCTGCATAAAGAGTTGTAGGAAATTCGACACTTCTTATTAAAAAGCTTCGAAATGAGCGATAAGAAGGCACATGGCCCTTGGGTTGAAAATTTGCTCTGATGCTTATATTGTAACGCACAATTAATGAAGAGCTTGGAAGTCCAAGGTAAAATACATAGAAAGATATTTGTACTGTTACCATGAAATTATAATCATGGAAGTGGTTAAAGCTAATTTACGTACATTTCCAGTGAAATAAAATGTTGTGTATATTGGATAGATTTTATGTGTTGGACCATCGGGAACAAATATTTATTCACCAAAACACTTTCAGTACAAAACAAAGATTTGACAAGGTATCGCTCACTTGATTTTTGGCGCGTTTGTAAAAAGCAGGTGCAGAAATGCGTCTATTAGCCTCGCACCGCCTGCACGAATTCGTGCCTATCTGTTCGCACGTTACTGCACAACACCTGAACGGATTTTCATGTCATTGTTATTGAAGAGTTTCACTAAATTTTGCAGACAGTTTAAAATTTTGTTTAAATCTGACCGAAATAACTAATGTTTTACACGAAGGACTTATTCGTTTGTGGGCACTTCTCGAGTTTAAACATTGCGTAACTCGTTAAATGTGTACTAAGGCTAAATCCATTATGAAAAAAGGTTATATGGGAAAATCACATACAGAGTTTATGTTTCTATGCTTTTTTGTAAGTCTGACGGTTTTAGATCAGTACGAGTAACAGAAGATAGCGAAAACCTGAGAAACATTACATTGGGAGTGCATGACACAACTACGTTTCGTGGTACATAAATCTGAAGTTATATGGACACAGAATTGGATCAAAGTTTCTCATAATTCGCGTCACATCTTCTGTGCATGTTCTCCTTCAATTCACATCCTGGATGCCTTTTCCGTAAATTGTGTGAAAGACTCAGACATACATATTTTACTTCGGACCTCTCACGTGAACACCCACACAGAGATTAAAATCTAACTACTTCGTATTCAAGGCAGAACTGCATAAAACATGTACATAAAAGCGAGGCCACATTGTGTGCATGCTGGAACTTAATTGCACCAACAGACCTTATGCGTACTCACACACGCTGAACAGTGTCAACAGCTCTACGCACCCTGCATGCTACACATAACCACAACAAGCTGGGAGACTGCTGAGTCGGTTGTCGCTGTCTGCAGGCGTTCTAATTATCTGTCACTCTAAGTGAAGCTGGTTGTTTCTTCTAAAGTGACGTTCTTAATTACATTTTTCAAAGCGATAACCCCCCCCCCCCCGCACTGGCGCAAGAGCAAGGGCCTCCTCATTATCGAGGCTTCACAATCGCAATCAGACACACGACACTCGGTAGGACTCCTCTGGACGAGTGATCAGCCCGACGCAGAGACCTCTACCTGACAGCACACAACACTCACAAGAGACAGACATCCATCCCCGGCGGGATTAGAACCCGCTATCCCAGCAAGCGAACGGCCGCAGACCCACGCCTTAGACCGCGCGGCGACTGGGATCGGCGCGATATACCACTAACAGTAAAATTTTTCCCTATGCTAAATTAATGGACTCGTATGGAGGAGGCGCGGTATTGCTCCACGCATTCTTAACCTCAGCACTATATAACTATATAGAGGTGAGTAGTCAGTTTTACTCCCCGACCACTTCATTCCTATGGGGAAGAGACCCCGGTGGTCGTCAGATAGGAGGCTGGGTTGGCCACAGAGCCAGCCTGCCATTTTTTTAGAAAACAGACGATTCATTAAGGTCTGGATTTACATTTCCAACAGTGTCGTTAAATAAACAAGGTATTACATGCCTTATCATGCGGAAGTGATTATCGTTATATATTAAATACCCCAGTAGCTGTGTTTTGATCCCAATGACCGCCCGGGCTAAGGCATGGGTCTGCGGCCGCTTGCTTGCTGGGCTTTCGAATTCGAATCCCGCCGGGGGCATGGATGTCTGTCTCTTGTGAGTGATGTGTGTTGTCAGGTAGAGGTCTCTGCGTGGGGTAGATCACTCCTCCAGAAGAGTCCTACCGAGCGTGGTTTGTCTAACTGAATGTGATCTTAAAGCTTCGATAATGAGGAAGTCCTGGCCCACTAGGGGCAGTTGCGCTATGAGGGGGGGGGGGGGCTGTGTTTATAATGGGAGATGAGCACAGTTTAGTTTTACGCAGCTCCTGCAACTGTGTCGGTGTGTAGTGGTGACTCCCCGCTTAGGCTGTAAGCAATACGGCTGGCGCTGGGGTAGGTCTGACAACCATGCAGAGCTGTCCGGGATCTCTTGGTTTATTAAATATTTAACACCAGTGGCTCTTGGATTCCACAGGGAATTAAACACTTCGGCAGAAGAGTTTTCGCCTTAGACCAGTGGTTCCCAAACTGAACTCCATGAATCAACAAATAATTGCAAGGTCTTGTTTATAATGACGTAAATAAAAAATACGGTTTGCGTGAAAGCTCCGATTTGACAACGATATCCTATAATGTATTAGCGGATAAGATGTCTCTTTGCTACATTTTATTTATCTGATGGCCTGATTTAACAAGATGTATGTAATAAGTTTTAAAACTTTCGCGGCGACATGATTCAATATAGTCTTCTCGGGCGCACAGCCGCGTCAATTCGTTTGAATACAACGTTTCGGGGACTAGCTCCGTCCCCATCCTCAGGCAAATCAGTTTTGCCTGAGGATGGGGACGGAGCTAGTCCCCGAAACGTTGTATTCAAACGAATTGACGCGGCTGTGCGATTTGCCTGAGGATGGGGACGGAGCTAGTCCCCGAAACGTTGTATTCAAACGAATTGACGCGGCTGTGCGCCCGAGAAGACTATATTGAAGATGTATGTAAAACTATTTAGGTGCTCTCATAAACTAGTAGATCTACTCCGAACGAGGCAATGGATGTTTTATCGGTAGCTGCTCGCATACTTTTATAAAACCGTAACAAAGCAGCCAACGAATTGCCGCATCAGACACAATGGCTTTAGCTTAGCTGAGAAGCCATCACCAGAGTTTTCGCGAACTGGCAGAGCATATGAAGAAATTCAGTATAAAAACCAATTGTCTCGAAAGTAAACACAATTAAGCTGACAAAACTAAGCAGAATAAAATAGTAGCAGTGGATACACTGGTCACAACACATCGACAGAATATTAGCGTCTGGGCGGTCTTTCTGGTTCTCCCCTTGCTCAACAGATTGTAGTGAGATACGAACGGAAGGGCTATCGATCCTGTAGCCAGAATCGTATCGTGGCGCCTTCTGTTGGAACACTTGTCATACTACTTGTGACGAGTTCGTTGCGTTTAATCACTGCTTCGTCCGGTGGAGGTCACTGGTATCTTGATAAAATTGCGGCCCGCGATTTGCGCCGATCCACGGTGGAGAGACATTCAAGTGAAAATTATGCATTAAGACTCAGACTTTTGCTCTGAGAAGAATGAAACATACCTTATTAAACAACGCTGTTAAGGAATAAAATACTGGTATCAGACATTGATGGAATGGCAAAGATACTGATCCAGTGCGTCCCGCTTCAGTTGATCTTTCTGATTCATTCATTAGTTATTTTGGAGTCAGTTAGTTAGTTACAGGCCATTTGACAGATGAAAATTTTATACAAGTTTCATTCACAAAACCTAGAGCGAAGAAATCGCTTAGAAGAAAATTTGACTTTCTTAAAGTCCAAATGTTTTCGTCAGCAATCGTTGCGGGGATAAAAAAAGACGTTATTTGAGAACAGTGCGCTGAGGAGAATATTTGGACCTAACAGGGAATATGTGACAGCAGGATAAACTGCATAAGAACTTCGTAAATTTTACCTGGGCCAAATGGTGTTGTTAGGATGATCAAATCGATGACGAATAGACAGACGTGGACTGACAACGTAGAAGGCATGGGGCGAAGGGAAACATATTCAAAGTTTCGGTCAGGAAACCGAAAGGAAGGGACTACTTGGAAGACCGAACTGTAGATGGAAGGACAATGCATTAAAGTATGTATGAAAGAAGGTGCAGTGGGTGTATTTGGCTCGGTATAGGGATTTGTGACGGGCTCTTGTGAGCATGATGATGAAATTTTAAGTTCCGTGAAATGCTGGAAATTTGTTGACGAACTGAGCCAGTACTCTGCTGCATGGAGCAAGGTACTGTACCGCGTTGTGTTTCATGGTCTTCATTTGATGCTAATCTTGAGGCGTAAAACAGCCCCACTACAGGTTATTTGTACCTGTACATCCTGACTGAGACACTTCCAGACGGCAGTAAGCAACGCTTGCCCATTGACGTCGACGACATTGTGTGTGGAGTTCCGTGGACGGACAGACCGGTCCAAGTAAGGAAGCGCTCTTACGCTGATGATTGCCATCCTGTTGTAAAAGATAACGCAATCCTAATACAGGCCTGGACAGGCCCTTAGGGTCCCAGGAGGTTGAAGCTCCCAGATTTCTAGACAATCGGCACATGAAGGTGGTAAGGTTGTCAGCCTTTCGCACCGACCGCCTTTACCCCCCAGGAAATAATCCTGGTACTCATTTTGTTAGAGGCTGAGTCGACCCCAGGACCATAGTGCGACCGAAAGGATTATGTCAATGAAAAATTCCAATGACACCATCGGGAATCGAACCCGCGACCTTCCAGCTTGTAGCGCAGTGCCTCAACCAATTGCGCCACGTGCTGTTATTATCATTCGTTACAAACAGAGGTTCAGTCTAAAACAACTCTTATTTTGTTTCAATTGTTAAGCAGCTACATGTTTCGATCCTATACACGGATCATTATCAGGCTTCGTATAAAAACGGTATGTGCGTAATGTGAATATGAGACAACTAGACACGTCAGTCCTAGGTCAACACACGAGGTGTACAACAACACTGAAGAATACACGTAAAGGTAAGTACCAGTAAGTTACTATAAGGAAAATTCAAGGATAGCAAATATTATAGTTTATTAGTGTTCAAAATTAGTGACTCTATTTAAATTTTTTTTATATTTTCATTTTGATTATAGAATACACATTCAGCAAGGAAGACTTTATTACAAAATAAGAATAACCCATTGAAAGAGATAGAATATAAAATTGGAATCAGAATATCAGATACAATAATTCACCACTACAAATTTCACACACCTCGTACCAGTTAATCACTGCATAGAAGATCAAAAGGTAACCAGAACTAAAACACACTACAGTTGAATTAAAAAGATTTAAAAACAAATAAAAATGAAATAATAGCTGCTGTAATAATATTTTAAAAGAAACCTCAACGTATATAAAAACTGTAAATTATGACATCTCATAACCCTAGTGTACAAAGAATATGTACTTTTTTACCTTTGACATACTGTTTTTATATGAAGCCTGATGATCATCCGTGTGTAGGATCGAAACACGGAGCTTAACAATTGAAATAAAGTAAGAGTTGTCTTTAGACTGAACCTCAGTTTGTGCGTCATATGTGCTCTTACTAGCCATTTAAAGCACAGCGCTCAGTCTGTCGTGCTGCCACCTGCACTAACAACGAGCAACGTAACATTAAGGCGCGTTTGGACTTTACATTCTGGGCCCTTCTTAGCAACTGAAAGCGTCGTTAAATAACAATCTTAAAACCTCTGTATTAGATGGAGGTGAATCAGCTTCACGCTCTGGCCGCTTTACTCCAGGGCAAAGCACTGCCGGTGCCTATTATATGGAAGGTTGGGCTGGCACCAGAGCCGTGCTGGACATTTTGGAGAGCAGAACATTTTCTCGTCCCTGCCGAGAATCGAAGCATGATTCCTCAGTTGTCCTACCCGTAGCCAGTCATTTTACCGACTGAGCTACCCAACTCCGATAATTATCACTGTAAGCCTATGTGCACGTTCTTCTTTAAACGTGCGGGTTCCAGTGCCTGTTGTGCAACAACGTTCTGTGCTATTAATTTTTTTGTGATATTCACAAATGTAGTGTATGCATTCCTGTTTTAACGTGTGATTAAAATGTTGTAATTGGCTGCATGTTTGGTCAAACAAGTGGTTAAAATCACAAATTAAAAACCAACAAATGCACTGTATTTCCACAAGTATAGTCTAATGCCCCTACATAAGCTTCAGCTTTACCAAGCCATCATCAGGGGCTCAAAGTTTTACATGTACTTAACATGTTTTTAACAAAAATATGTGGAATTTGTAACAAACATATGTGGAAGATGCAATTTAAAAAACTTTTTAAACTTGTAACATACATATATATATATATATATATATATATATATATATAACATAGAAGATACACGCATCTTGTACCCAAGGTTTTATACGCAAAATAACAGATAGTGAATGTGCTCCAGTCTACTAGTGATAACGAAGCTTGTTTTATGTGTGATATATGCTATGTTATTGGACGAAAAGAATGGATGTTAAGTACATGTAAACCTTGGACCGCCTGATGATGGCTTGGTAAAGCTGAGACTTATGTAGGGGCATTAGACTATACTTGTGGAAATACAGTGCATTTGTTGGTTTTTTAATTTGTGATTTGATATGAGAATGCAAGCAGAATGTAATGTGAAATTTAAGTGGTTAAAATGTTATATTTACCTGTTTAAACTGATTTTGCGTCTTTAAAATGTGATTAAAACGTTTTGATAGCTTTTAAGGCAGGGATTGTTCACAGCGTAGTCGTATTCGTTTTGACGCCGTGTGGTTTTGTACGTTGACGCCGACGTTTCGGAGGAACATGTAGCCTCCATCTTCAGAGTCGAGGGAACTGGGTTCAGGCTGACGCATTTGGTGCAGCTGTGGTTAAATTACGTAGGCAGACTAAGAAATGTCTGATGAAGGGATGGGAAGGCACCGAAAAAGCTGAGCTCAGTTTATGGTCGGAAGGTAGTGTGAGATAACAGCAAACAATGAACACACCAGAAGCAGTCCAGTCCCGGCAACGAAGCAGCACCCACTCACTCCCAGTCGCATTGCGTCACCAACCCCTGCCACCACGTCGCAGACTGGAGGGTAACCAATGTGCACTGTCGTCGTCACTGTTGGGGTCCAGTTTATGCCAACTCTGCACTGACGGTGTGCGTGAGATCCATGGTCTGGAGCGCTCGGAACAGACCCGATGCTTCCGGTTGTATTTTTGTGATTTATTTGACGACGCTTCCAAGAACTCACTGTACACGATGTCTAAGCATTCGTGTCTGCAGACTACACCACGTGATTGTGAATGCAATGCGCCTTTTAATACAATTTCGACAGATGCGTAATTATGGGAGAGAGACGCCATGTTGCCACTCGCGTTCAATCTTAATCCCAGTTTACGGCGAATGATTATGCGTCTGTCAAGATTTTATAAAGGGGCATTTTCTTCTGAGTGTTCATCAATGAATCACGTGGCGGAGTCCGTAAACGTTAATATGTTTATTCACTC
Organism: Reticulitermes speratus; assembly: GCA_021186555.1. Classification (NCBI taxonomy): domain Eukaryota; kingdom Metazoa; phylum Arthropoda; class Insecta; order Blattodea; family Rhinotermitidae; genus Reticulitermes; species Reticulitermes speratus. The sequence goes on along the minus strand of JAJKFL010000003.1, from coordinate 27,334,782 downwards.
ACTGGCTAGCGCTGGATGATAAAGTGATTTGTGAGTAATGACTTCGAAAGGATGTTGAAGGAAGCGGATGTGGCGTAGGTTGACTTACTATGCCGATATTTCCCTGAAGTTATGAAGAAAACCACGACAGTTCTTGGTAAGGATAGCAGGTCTTCGAACCCGTAACCTTCAGAATACGGAGGAGGAAGATAGTAAGAGATAGGGTCATGCGAAGCGAAGAAGGGAAAGAAGGGATAATAGGAACCAAGGAAAACATATAAAGATAAGGAATAGAGAAGTGACAAAAAAGCAGATTATTTTATTTAACGACGCTCTCAGTTACTAAGATTGTAGTACAGCGCAGGTGGTAGAAGAATGAAACCTAAGTATGGCGGAATGATTACTTGCTGTGTGAAAGATGAAAATTACACCACAGTATCTCTGAACTGTTCTATAGCGCGTATATCAGATTTATGTCAAGTTATGGGATGTGACACACTGTGACGTGAAGCCTGGGACCTGAATACAAAACAGATGGACGTCTGATGGATTCCTTCGACAAGACAGTCACGTGCCAAACCAATGACTGCACTGCACCTCGTGTTTCTACGCTTTTCTGTGCGAGTTGCGTCGAGAGTATAGTAATGAGTAATGCGACGGCCGTGGCCTGTTTTTGATAGATTTCCGGGCGTATCTGCACGGTCACGGGTTTGTAAAGCACCGGCTTCCTCACCCAAACTTCTTTAATGCAGGACATATGCAGTAATCTGTTAAATTTCTCGCAGAAAAAGTTCACCAAAAAAAAGTTATACGTCGATCGAACCTTACGGCCCTCTGCTTCGTATTTTGGAGGTCCGGCTTTAAATCTGGGCCCGATGACTGGCTACCTTAACTGCAATTTTTCCCGCTCCCCCAAGTGCTTCCCATTAGGCCACGAGCTCTATCTTCCGCGTCCTTTCCAGTTCATTGTTTACTAAACATCCTGTTGCTGGACGTTATATAGCTTGAGCCATTGACGTCATTAGATGAACCAGCAATAAACCGAAGATACGAAGATGGTTGCAGTTTTGGCCTTTCCGCGCTTTACTCGGGCCACGGAGTAAAACACGCTAGTGTGAGTTCTGTCCAACCAAGGGCGGAGACTTGCGCGGAGGGAAAGTCGACGTCCCTTGGTCTGTTTAACCATTCCTGCGTTTTACCGCATCGCTGGGCACAATAACAGACACTTCATTCTATAACTGTGGATTTGGCTACCACCAACCAACCAACCAACCAACCAAAGTGCTAACTAAGGGCGGAGACTTGCGCTCCCTTGTACTGTTTTGCCATTCCTGCGTTTTACCGCATTGCTGGATTCAATCACATACACTTTATTCTATAACTGTGGATTTCGCTTACGCTAACGGTTTATGGTCTCGATTAGACCGGGACCTGGCATACCGAAGGCTACAGCTCTAGGAGCGTATAGTCTTTCTAAGTGGGGGGAATACTTTGGTTGGATGGCTCCCTGGGATTTGAACCCAGAGTGGCAATTTCTCTATTAATTCGCGCGGCATCTAGAACCTACACACACCGTTACCGGGGAAGAGGGGGGGGGGGGGTGGCTGGGTCCAGAGGCAGCTTATATATTTGCCCACCCCTCCTCCCCATACACGACTGCGAAGGTAAAGTTCACCCTTAACAGGCCTGCTCAAACTTTTATGTGGTGCGGGCAACTTCTGCAAAATTTCGTCTGCATGAGGGCAACATAAATTTCAATACACAAAAGAGGACAGACCTGCGTGTAATTATATGCATAATTTTGTGTATTTTTATACGTCACGTGCAATAAAACTGTACTGATAATAGTAGGAAAAATGTATGAAAAATCAATTTACAACTTAGGGTAGGATGTTGTTATTTTGAGCACATTTTTACAAAATGGATTAGTAACATAATGCATATCTCCGTAAATAAACAGCTCACAAATTTTCAAAATTGCTTCTGCGCTGTGGCTCATCTTTGCCAGGGAAATGGTTAAGAGATGTTTTCTTATTACAAATGTCTCCGCTGGCAACACAACACTGCGTCGTGGGCAACATGTTGCCCACGAGCTGCAGGTTGAGCGGGCCTACCCTACAACATGCCATGAAGGCACAAAGGGGAGTAAAGGTATAGCTTACTCATTCACAGCCTCTGCGCTAGAAGAGGGTAGGTGGTCAACGCCACGCCTTGGCCGCCTTACCCCCTGGAAAGAGACCCGGCACCAATTGTACAAAGGCTGGATTGGCCTCGGAGCTGGTCTGGACGCGTAAGAAAAGTCTCGTCCCCACTGGTGTTCGAACCCGGATGCTCCAGCCCGTAGCGAGTCGCTATACCGACTACGCTGTCCCGGCCGCCCGCTTATACTTAATTAATATGCGACCACCCAAGGCCAAACCTAAACACGCCACAGGTTGTCACGTGGACATTAACGATAACGTAAGTTTAAAAAATTTTGTTTTACAAGAATCAGAACTGCTTGTGCATTAAACACTAACATTAACATGAATTACACACTCCCTCTCGGTTATAAACAAGACAGGCAATGAACGTATAATGTAACATTGATGCGCGTTCGCGTAACCATAGTTGCCGCAGAAAAGCAACAAGTATTATATATTCTAAGGGTGTGTCTCTATTCTTGCCTTAGTTATCCGGCATGCAATTCGCATCTTTTCTGCGCCGTATTGTATTGTCATCTGTTCTTGTCTGGCTGTACCAGATTTTTCCACATTATCTCATAAACGGCACGATTTTCGGGGGAAGGGGGGGGAATATTGAACATAAAATGCGTGATTTGATTTTCTCTACACCTTTTGTCTGAAACATTTCTCATTCTAGGAAGAATTCAGCGAGATATTATCACAGATGTACATAGGTCTTTATATAAAGCAACCGTTATTTTCGTCAGATTTAAATGAAATTTGAATTTTCTCGACTAATTTTCGAAAAATCCTCAGATAGCGAATTTAATGAAAATCCGTCCAGTGGAAGCCTATTTGTTCCATGACGACACACACAGACAGATGGACACAAAGACATGACGAAGCTAATAGTTGCTTTTTCAATTCTGCGACGGCGACTAAAAACTAGTCAGTGAATGCCGTACAGGTAACTGCTATTCTTTCTGACGTCCATAAAACAACACATAAAATACACTGTGCGAGTAGAACGTTGAATTCTTTAATGTTAAAACTGGTGGTATGTAAATTGACCACAAAACTTTAAAGGGCCAATTAACGTTCATGCTTTGCTTGGTGAAGTCCCAGTTCGATTCTTGAAGCAGAGGCTGCCTATTCTAACATTTTTTGTCGTTTTGGGCAGTCCGCCTAAGATAATTCTGTTGATTTAATGGTGCTGATAACATAATATTTTTTGTCAATGGCTCGACAGCCCCTTGGGGGACAAGGCCGCCTCAATTTTCGAGGCTTCACGATCACACTTTTTAACACACCACACTCGGTAGGAATCCTCTGGACGAGTGACCAGCCTGTCGCAGAGACCTCTACCTGAGAACACACAACACTCACAAGAGACAGACATCCATTCCCCCCGCGGGATTCGAACCCACAATCCCAGCAAGCGAGCGGCCGCAGACCCACGCCTTAGACCGCGCGGCCACTGGGATCGGCGATAACATGCGGGTATGAAAGGGACGGGAAAAGAACTGCTTCCGAAAAAGTCTTCATTGACTAAAATTAAAAGTAGCATGCATATGGATGCCACGTGGTCGCCCATGTAAGGATTTGAAGCCTCAGTTTCATCCAAATAATATATAAAAATTCACTTCCTACCTCATATTAAACATATTGTGTTTCCATTACAAAGAATAACTGGTTAATGCTGTCTAAGGAAATAATTAATGTTCATTGTGAGAATCACACGAAACACGTAAATACAGTGTGTAGGAATTGCAGAGTTTCTATCGTTAAAGCTGGTTGTGCACGTACTGTGCTGTGCAGTAAAGGGTTTTAATGGACATACACCTGTGATTTCACTATAGCCGTAGGCGTGTTACTTGTGTGCTTTATGCAGTATCAGAATGCTACATATACAGTTTCTTTTGTTCCAGATATGAAGGAACGCTTGATTTGGTCTATAGTAGAAGATTTGTGAAAAAGAAAACAGATTGATAGACAGTGAACTGCAAGCAGACGACAAGACCACAACAGTTTCTCGTAACCAACGAGAATCGCGTCTCGCTCAGCACGAGACACGTGCCCCCCTCTTGCGCCGGTGGCAAGCGACTACGTTCAATTTTCTTGTCATTCACAGATAGGCAAGCGCACTAGCGCAAGCCGGAGGTTAGTGCCGTGGATAATGCGTGACATGGTTAGCAAAATGGCCGAGCTGACGTTCGAAGCTCCGTTGGCACAATTCGAAGAAACAGAAGATTGGGGAGTAATGCCAGGTGAATTCCAGCAACACCAGATAACAGCTACGTCTATAATAGGTAGCGAAGATAATTTTATTCATCAGGATGCTCGAAATTTAAATAACTTCAGCAAGGAGACTGCGTTGTTGTCATCAACAAACAACGGCATAGTAGTTATGCCACCACAACAATTGAGTCAGCAACTGAATGACAATGACGCGGTGTTACAAACTGGTCAACAGTTATCTGCTCCGGAGCAACAACCAACAGTTCAGAATCAGCAGAAACAAAATATTGTTGGGCATCCCCCGCATATGGTGGGTGGTGGTAGTGGATCAGAGGTGTCATCGGTAGCTGATAATTTCACGGAGACCTTTTCTGGATCGTTGGAAGATCTTGTTAATACATTCGACGACAAGATTACGCGATGTTTCTGTAATTATGATGAATCTGTGGAGAAATTAGCACCGGTCCAGGTTCGAACCCAGGAGGAAATCATGAATGAATGCCAGTGAGTATTACTATTTCGTATCTTTTTATTGTAGATATTAATGTTCACAGGATACGTGAGATACCTTGTTAAGGCCCAAGTATTAGAAACATACCAGACGCGAACACTGTATTGATTACCGACTGGACTAAAGAATTAATAATTACGCAGATCTTTATATTATATATACCGTGCATTCTAATAATTTATTGTTTTATTCCAACAATGCACTACACTATTTTAGTGTTGTTTTGTCCCTACAAGAAGTGCCGAAACATATGTAGGGACAAGAAAACACTAAAATAGTGTAGTGCATTTGTTGGAATAAATTAATTAATTACGCCGATGTTTGAGGTTCTCACGACGGTAAATGTTTATACGAGTGTGGTTTTATGGATTATGACAAAGTTCAACTTGATTTTGTGGTTACAAGTGTTACGGAGGTGCCTGTTGTCTCCTTTTTCAGGGTATAAATACGTGCAGGCAGCAGGTTCATTCGAAACGTTGGTAACCCCTACGGGACTATAGGATACCGTAATCCAGAAACCAACAATCTGAGGTTATTCATATGGTCGAAATGCCGTTCCTGATGGAAATGAAAATATGTATACGAGTGTGGTATGCATATGTGTCGTAGGTGTGCTTTTCAGTTAGAGCGAAAAATTGACAAGTATTAAGAAAGATGGAAGGTTGTTTACACAGTGATAACTGATTTGTTACGTTGTGCAATTGCGTATGTTGCCCATAGAATTAGTCTCATGTTAATTCAAAACTCGACGTCCTCGATTATGGTTGGGCCTATTTCATTCAATACAGGACACTGATATCTCCAGTTTATAGTCTTGTGCCGGGACATCTCAGATAGTATAGTGAGTATGGTACGGACTAGACCGAGGAAGCAAGGTTCGATTCCCGGCAGGAGCGGAGTTTTCTTTCTCCTACATGACGTTCAGACCTTGTCAGGGGTCCACCTAACCTGTACTGTTGGGTACCGGGGGCTGTTTCTCCGGCAGTAAAATATACAGACAACTCTCCTCCATTTCGTAATTAGGTTCAGAATTAGTGGAGCTGTACCTCCATTTCGTTCTCAGGAAGGAAATTGTGCTAAAGACAAATTTACAAGCTAATTTTGTCCGAAGGTTTTATATTCTTGTGAAAGTTGGTGCCTACAAATGGGAAGGCTGAGAGTGTTTGAGAACAGGATACTGAGGAGATTGTGTGGACCAAAGAGGCAGGAAGTTGTAGAGAATGGAGAAAATTGTATAATGAGCGTTATGATTTGTACCGTTCACAGAACATATTTGGGCTGATGAACTAAGAGGATGGTAAAATGGGTGGAATTCGGCAATCAGAAATACATTTTGGAACGACACTGTTTAGGAGATGTAATTTTTCCTGTGGATATTAAATAGAATTGTGCGTAATTTCAGTCGTCCAAAGAATACTGTCTTCTGGGATGTGACGTCTTGTAGAAAGTCTCAGATTTAGAGGAGGTTGTTGCCTCCGTATTCAGAAGGATTTCACTACACACATCCCGAAGGACAGATCTCCTTAGTACCCGTCCCGGTAATCTCGAATCTCACATGGATTCATCTGCCTTAGGATGAGGACTGTTGTGAACACTAATGAACCGTCGTGTTCTGTAAAAGGCGGGAAATTTCTGGCTCGGCAGAGCGACTCTTCGCTTCTCTAGAATTGCTGAAGAATACAGGAAAGGTTGATCCTTGAGGGTCCGAGCCCGTAGAGAAAGGTTGGAAGTGTATGGGCCTCGTTGCTTTGTTATCGTTAAAAGTCTTTTCAGGCAGGAGATGTGTAAATGTCCGAACCGCATTGGTCTGATGCTGCCTGTGGACTGGAGTGAGGGCGGAGCAGTAAATCTTCCCATTCTGGTTAATACCTGCAGTTCTCAGAAATGTGCTCTGTCCCCTTCGACCAGTATTTCTTTCATGTCTTTTGCGTAGACTGAGCTCTGTTAGCCTGGAGGGTGGTCTAGAAGTAAAAGCTGAGAAAAATCAGTATTATGTGCATGTCAATAGAATACAGGGAAAAATGGCAACATAGGGATAGCTAATACCCCTTTTGAATAATTAACTACAATCAGATTTTTGGGAACGACATTAATAAATCTGAACTGTTTTTTATGTTGTATGTACCGTGCATTTTATCGTGAGTTTAAGTCAAAACCAAGAAATGCACAGGATAATTGACAAGTGTAAAATGTATTTATTTGCCAAAACATATGTAGGGGTTGTAAATACATTTTACAATTGTTGATTATCTTGTGCATTTGTTGGTTTTGACTTAAAAATCTGAACTGTGTTTACGAAGAAATAAAGAGCAGATTAAATTCGGGGCATATTTGCTGCCATTCAGTTCAGAATACCTTCCTGTTCGCTATTTAGAAACTTGACGATTAAAATACACAAAACTATAATTTTGCCTATTTTATATGCGTGTCGTCTGCCACAATAAAGGACGAACAAACACTGAGGGCGCTGATGAGAAAGTTTGGATTTAAAGGGGGGAAGTAATAGGAGGATGGAGGAAATTGTATAATGATTAGCTTCATAGTTTGTACTGAACACCAAACGTTATTCGGGTGATCAGATGACGGAGGATGAGATGGGTGGGGCGTGTGGCACGCATGGCGTAGAAGAGAAATACGTAAAGGGTTCTGGTAGGGAAATTCGAAAGAAAGAGACTGCTTAGAAGACCTAGGAGCTGATGGGAGTATAATATTAAAATGGATAATAAAGAAATGTGAATGCGGCTGGATTACTCGGGCTCACAGTAGGGACAAGTGGTGGTCTATTATGAACACGCAAATGAACCTTCGGGTTCCATAAAATGCGATGCATTTCGTGACTAGGTGAGCAGTGATTGGCTTCTCAGAGAAGGACTCTGCTCCATGCAGTTACACTTGTGCCATCAGTTATTGTAGCCTGAATTTGTGGCATTTGACAGTGTAAAGGTAAAATGACCGCACGCACGAATTGAGTACCATGCACTGGAGATACGTTTGGGAGTGGAGATGTATGTTGTTTTCAAATTATGACGCTTCGAACTTTCGTATAAAAGCAAGCAAGTAAGTCTAGACTAGGCGTTTACACAGCTTGAGATAATGAAAATCCCGTAGCTCTGCAACTTTCGTAACTAAGATGATACTGAGGTATTGGTGAGCGTCTCCACCTACTCACCGGCCACTTGAAATCCGAGGAAAGGAGCCCCCGGTTCCCATTTGGTATGTGGTTGTGTGGGTGCCAGAGCCAGTCTAGACGCTGTACAGAACACAAAGATCTTTGCCGGAAATCGAACTCCGATTCCCCGGTCGTCCAGTCCTTAGCACAGTAACTAGACTGTCCCGGCTGTTATGGTGTAACCCGTGCGTGTTGTGTTAGACTTTGGTGTAATTTAATTATCTAATTCATTGTGTAGATATTTATGTCGATATTGCTTACTGTAATTTTCAGCTTCATGAAAATTGAATGTATTGCTGCCTTTTGAAGTTTGTGATAACGTTTGATGTAGACTGTTGACTGAGTTTCGAGATTATAGGTTTCTGGATTGTGATGCCGTTGAGTTTCATAGGTGGTAATTTATATCAGTGGAACTTGTTGCCTCCATCTTCGGGATAGGACTTGTATCCTGAAGCTGGATGTGGTGTGTTCCTCGTCAGCATTGGTAACCGCATACCAGACTGCGGTGCTATAAGTGAGAACGTCTGTAGACCCTTGAAGATGAAGGCACTACGTTCGTTTGAAACGTCGGGAACCGATTAGCCTGCGACGCGTATTCATATCGCAGAAGAACGGAATCCTCCAACACACCGCTGTGAAAACGTAAAAACCACGCAGACTCCGACACCTTTTAAATTCACAGCGTATCGAAGCGACTTACTTCCGTTCAGTCGCCATGAGGGCTTGAAGTATATTTTATTGTAGGTTCAGAGGTTTCAGTTACGTATTGAATATCCTGTAGGCAAGGGAATAAAACAGCAGTGGTCCGTTTTGAAATATGTACAGATAAGTTCGAATAAATCGGAATAACCTTTCCTGAGTGACGAACTGCAGAATTGTATGCTCATTGGACCTGCCAACTTTGGATAAACATTTGTATCCGCTAGCCTATTCGCTGAAACTGATTCGCCACTATGTGCATGTATACAGACACCTTGGTGATGATACAAGGTTCCGTAAACAAATGTATCAAAAATAAATGTTCCAATGCGTCTGTGTATTTTACAAGTACCACAGTGAGACGTGTCAAAACCCTTTAGAACGTTGAACTATCACACAAGGCCACTCACTTGGTGGATTCGTTTCGAACTGAAGTCCCAGAACTGTAATCAAACCATAGGAGCACGGTAACAATACCGACATTGTCTACGCTTTTAAACAAAAGACGAATGGACAGCGACTTAGGGGTGAACCTTTATTTATGTTAGCGTTCTGTATTACAGAGTGGTGAGCGAAAGTGTTGTACATGTAACACGACACTAGCTGTCTTTGCGTCTACAAACCCTACATTTTTCCCACAGTTTATGTTAATGTTTCATGTGATGGTCACAATAATCGGCGGTAATTTCCTTAACATTCTTTTACTGGACGCACAGTGTGTTCTCTCTGACGCAGGTACTCAGTTTTTAGATATTATTATATGAGTTTCAAGTTCTCAGGCCTGATTCGCGTGATGCGAGTCTGTGAGGTAACTGGCGGTTTGTAAACAGAACACACTTCGTATGCGTTGTAAAGACCAACCGGCTAATGCTGTTTACGAAAATAATCGCTGTTGATTGTGAGAATCGAAACGTGTACACCCTGTGGAAAAAGTGCTGAGGGTTAAACCTGCGAATGTCAACTGTAGCAATTTCAGACCTTCACAAAAATTGCTGTATCTGACAACTTATTGACATGTGCGTTTTATCTTAACTACATAGCCACGACATATTGGGAGAAAAAATGTCCTCTACGTTCGAAGTCTGAGGACGTTTTATATACTATTATTTACCCATGAAGACGAGAATCTCTGACAATATAAAATGGAGCTTCGCTTTATAGAAATAAAGCGAAACACAGGCCAGGTGCACAAACATTTTCTAAAAATCTAGGAGCTACCTCAAAATTCTAGGTGTCAGAAGGGCGACATGAAACAAGGTCCATACCGAGGACCCACAAATATTAGGCGCCACCGTACTAAATTTAGTCATCCGGGCGACCTGGCGCCAGGGATTTGTGCGTCTGTGACATAGGCCATAGTAACCATTGTGCTTTGTAAAATGATTTTACATTGCAGATGTATATTTTTGTTTCTCTATTTTCACCTTTAGAACAGTTCGCATTTAATTGTACTGCTGTCCCACTGCTGTCTCATTGCTGTCCCACACAGTCCCCGCCACAACTGAGACACCATAACGCGTGACGAGCTCTGCTAGTCTCTGTCGACAGAAGTAAGTGTCCTGTGTTATCAGTCATCACAACACAATCTCCACTTCGCGATCATCTTCAAATTTGTGGCCGCTAAGATTTTGCTTCAGCGCTGGAAACATGATAATCGCCCGGCGTCGATTTGCCCTAATATCATCGCAGTCAGTGTGGGTTCTTTAGTTACGAACTTGTATGTCATATGAATTCATTTTCTCACCGACCGTCGTAATCCAGTTTCGTTCCCTTGTCTGGAACTCCCGTCACTCAGTATAAACACATACATGTTTGTACGTCGAGTAGTATAGTACGTGCAGTGCGCACAGAGGCTGAAAAGCGGCCTGGATCAATAGAAGTTGCCAGCAACCCCTTGCGATATCTCCTGACGCGCCACCAAATTCGCCAAGTGTTTTTTTTACAAATCCACAGGTACGCGTGGTTTAACCCCTGATCCCGCCTCTCAGCCCAACGTATGAAAATAAGTGTTTGTTTTGATTATGCTTGGGCTACGCAGAGACTTACTTTCATGGATCAACTCACAACACAGTCCAACAATATTGTTTCCAGATAGTTTCTATTTCCATATCACCTTGATATTGAAATATAAAATATCTGAATACAATAGAGTGCATTTTATTGGACTGAGTGTTGTGAGTTTACTATCGACAGTGCACAGAATGAACAATATGACAATTAATTTCATGGAGCTGACAAGCTGACAGTCATTCATCAAGCCGAAACACTCCTGCTTTCAACGGAACTCGAAGATTCATTACCGTGCTCACAACAGCCGCCACTGGACCCTATCCTGAGCCTCATGACACCAGTCTACATCTTCAAATCCCATTTCCTCAAGATCCATCTCAATATTATTCCAAAATGTGCATCTAAGTCTTCGAAGTTATCCCTCCGGTTTCCAGATGTAAATTCTGTACTCATTTCTCATCCTCTCCAATATCCGTCCTTCCCATCCTCCTTTATTTGATCACCCTAATACCATTTAGGTGAAGCGTATGAAGAATGCAAATTATGAAGCTCCTCCTTCACCAGTTTTCTTCATAGTCCTGTTAGTTCCTCCCTCTTCGATTCGAATATTCGCATCAGAACTTTGTTTATGTAGACTTGGTGTTCTTGTGCGGCTAGCAATCAGGTTTCAGACCAATATAAACTGTGGAGGCAGTGTCATTCTTGAGAAGTGTTTGAGCTACTCAGGAAATCCGCCGTTTGTGGAGCCCGAAGATTCATTGTCGTTTTCTCAAGGGCCCGCCACTGTTCGTATCGGGATAAGACGTACGGATGAACAGGTACAATTGTTTTGTGTGCGATATTTTAATGCTGCGAAGTTGCGGTACCAGAGCCCGACACTGCTGCTGCATGAAAGTAAAGTATTGCTTAAGAAATACAGTTCGTATAACGGATGACATTTACGTAGGTCTAATTGATGCTGGTTGCTGTGTGTCTGTGGCATGATTCCAGTGTATTACAAGTACATACGATCCTTCGCAATCTTTTATTTACACCTTCTATCTGCTGACCTGTGGGTCATTTCTCAGGCGATCTGTCTGGGTGTCTTGCCTTGAGTGTATTGCAGAGCGCCACAAATAGACTGTGAACTGTGGCTACACGTAGGTTATATTGCAGTACGGTTGAATTCCCTGCTAGGGCACTGGTAACTACGTGTACCATCTACTTTAACATTAAAGATTTCTGTATTTTGCCTTAAACATCGATCATTACAGAACTGACAGATTGGTTTTAGTAATGGTGACGCAGCCGACCTAGAAGTCACTTTAAAAATATTATTTAGACCAACTGCTTGCATACTTCTCATCCAGCCCCCCTCCGATATATATTCATGAAAATTAAACCCTTAGCCCTTATCACTAATTATTATTTTGCAACTTTTGCTTTTCTCCACTGACAAGAAAATTCACAACATGGAATTTTAACTGCTACAAAGTGGTCTCCCCCCCCCCCCCCCCGCCGAATGTGTCTGTAACTTGTACAGTTTGAGGTTCTGAGCGTGGTGACTATGAAGACTGGTAGCTTAGTACCAAGGTTCCGAAGGAACCTGCTGCCACGTTGTCAGGGTGTAACTTCCCTCTTTACCCATTTACGACCGAACATGAAGTAGCAGATCATTAGCGTGAACACACAGGCTATGTAGGCCTGTGATGTGTGCAGGCTCGTGAGAATTGCTCTGGCCCTGTATAACCTCCATACACGAAACGGACCTGCCAAGCCGTCGGTCTGGCATGTTCCCACTCAGCCTACCACTCTGCTTCAAAGGGTTAACTGGTTTGTTCTTTTCTCAGAGGCGGCTTGTGAGTTTACTCCATTACTGTCTCGCCTTCATTTTCATTTCTTCGTCTGTACGCATATAACACCGTTCAGAATGACGATTTTTGCGTAAATTCGTGTTTAGAGTCCTTGCTGTAACATGTGACCCTATGAAATTTTAGTAAAAAATGAAAGAATATGGCCTCTTAGTTTAGAGGAACGCCTAAATGCAGTTTCAGGCCACTTGGCCATAGACGTTCGTTTAAACTAACCGAGCGGTTTTGTTCCTTATGACATGACGTAACGTTTTAACCCCATTATTGTGTGGAGACTGTGCCAAGAAATATATCTATTTACTTTCATTTGCCCCTTCTTTATTTTAGGTTCTTTGAAACTGGAAACCAGTTTAAACCATTTTTAAGCACAGTGTTTGTTATATGTACCATCTGCTGTAAAGTTTAAAGAATCTGAATGTTGCTACTCTGTCCACCTCCAATTCCACATAAACTGCACTGGAAGCGAACCCGGGACTCCGCGGTGAGCAGTCGTCTGTGGTCTATACCGTTACTTTTAGCAGTTTTACTCTGCCTCTCCTCCGTCCCTTGGCCCGCAGAATGGCGCAAAGTTTATGTGAATTGTGTTGCTGTGCTTCTGTTGGAAACGTGTCTGCATACTGAAGGGAAGGAAGGCTCTAGGTATCTATCGTAAGGCGAATCTTGTAGGAGTCGACTTGTCTTGCGTTGTGCTGTAGCATTTGAGAGGGAGAAAGACCCAGTGGAGGAAGTCCCTCCCCCCATTTCCATCCTGTTGTGGCGTTGCCAGAGATAGGCCATACTGTGTATGTGTGTGTCCTCATAAGTTTCGTAATTAGATTTAATTGACTTAAAGTATTGGGTTACATAATTGTTTTGCATTCCTTAAAACTGTCGACGGTGTAACGTTCTTCACGTTACCACCACCTTTAACACTTTGAAGCAATAACTTCATGTAACAAATACTGTACTTAAAATTTGTACCTCACAGGAACACTGACAGGCTTTATTTATAAAAGCAGTTTATTAATGCGTGATTTCAGGCTTCCGCTGCGGTATAAATGAGACCTTCGCTCTTCTGGGTTGTTAAGCAGAGTTGGTTGGTATTTGTTTACTGACGTTTCGGGACCGATAGGCTGTTCCGAAACGTCAGTAAACATCCAGACCAACGCTGCGTAACAACCCACAGGAGCGAAGAGCTCAACTACACTGCGGCGGAAGCTTGAAATGTTGCAAGTTCTTCCATTGTTGTTCTTTTCCTGCCTCAGAGGGCTGTAGTGTTAAACGCTATTATAATTTTTTCCCCGCCAGTCCACGTTCTGGACAAAGATTATTGCCTGAATTAGAGTCTCAAGAATTCTTCGAGTTTCATCGTTCTGATTATTTCTTTTTCATGTGGTGTATGTAAATTTCAGTATGATGATTGGCTACTGGCTGGACTGACGGTGTCTGATATATAACAGTGGCGTGGGTTTTTCTCTTCGCTGTCGCGTCCCGCTCGGTCCTGGTGCTGCCGTCAGTTTTCTTTCTTTTGTTGATGATGATTGACTTAGAAACGCAATTTTTAAGTCCGTATGAAATGGGTACCGCGGGTAAAGCGACCGGTTTGTGAATCTCCCCATTCGTCACCTCTGGCGCCGAGGTTAAGAATGCATGGAGCTCCATTCCACTCCTCTATACACGTAAGTCTTTATGGCGTATTGCTGTACTGTAGGCTCAGCACGGAAACGGATCCGCTTCTTGTATCGTGTAGACTCCAGTGTGTGTAGTATGAAGTAGTTTGAGGGTTAGCGTCTGTATTGATCGGAACTGCTCAGCTGTCGCATTGTGATGCTTACCTCATTAAGCTCCACCATGAAAGTTTTAGATCAGTGCATCGTTTGTGGGGAAAATTGCAGGCGGTGGGATATTGAGAACATAACCCCTTTGTATTTTCGCCTAAATAGGTTATTGGCTGCTATTCCCGACACCCCCCAGTTGCTCGCTGTAAGTTGGTTTCATCCACCATTTTCGAGCCATGAATCGTGGTTGCAGAATTCCTGGAACGAGGTGAAGTCCGATAGGCAGTCACCAATATGGAAGGGTCATGTGGTAGTTCAGGTAATGGCTACGTGGTCGTCATGTTATATTCGCCAACACCATACAGGGGCGATTCAAGGTGAAAATATTGTTTGCCTTGTCTATGCATTCGTTCGAATGTAACAGAGGATCACTGAACGAATTTTTATGACATTTCAAATTAAAGAATTATACCGAAATTTGGCGACACGTCCCAGTGTTGGTTAAATGGTGCAGTATTAACGGACACTTTACGTGAAGACCTGCTTGCGTCCGCGTTCGTCTGCCGCGTGACTGACAGTATTTATCGGAACAAAGAAAATGGTTTGGACGGCAGTTGTAGACACCATCGAAGTACGCATTTCATGTACAGTGCAGTGTTACCACAAGCTTCATTATACAAGGCTTCGTGGTTTTGAGGTTCGCACATCCGAAGGGAACAAGTGCGCCATATTTGTTACGCTGTGCTTGCACTGCCTAACTAGTTTTCAAAAGCCTAGCCTTGTTCGTGGTCTGTTGATATGGTAACATACAGAACCCGTGTCGATTGGAAACTAGCGAAGGCGTCCAGTCCTTAACCGTTTCTTAAAATAAACTGTAGGTGTACAGAAATAATGAAATTGCATATATATCATGGCAGTCTTACGAATGGTAATTGGCCACAACAGCAACAACAATACTAATATAATAAAGAAAATAATATAATAATAAAGAACAAGGTAAAGTCCATATGCTGCTTCAGCACCACGAAATGACGACGTTCAACGAAGTGGAGGTAATGCTCTACGCCATGGGTAGCCAACCCGCGGCCAAATATGAAAGTTACACACACACACACACACACACACACACACACACATATACACATATATATATTGCAAAACATACAGAATAATTTAGGCGGTTACGTATATTACTTCTTGTGCTTTTTATACGTGCGGCCTGCAGACCATCCCACAATAACGATTGTGGCCCTTTGCCAAAACCGGTTGGACGCCCTTGCGCTACACATTCTTAACCTTACCACTTGACTGAGATAATGGCCAGCTCCATGCTCGTGTCGCATTACCCCCCGGAAATAGTCCCATGGCCATTGAGCTTCCTCTGCCAATATGTTGAGGTGCTCTTTATGATACAGTAGTGTTTCCCTAACAGGCTGAGCCAGCCTGTTGCGTTAGGGTGGCACCCCTGATCTCGTGTTCGGCGTCTGTCTGCGTCTCCTGGCGTCCAACTGGATCGATGCCTGTGGAGTCGGCACTCCCTTCGCGTGATGTCATACCACTACGAAAAATCGGTAATAATTTTTTAATTTAAATATTAGAAACAAGCCCCCTAAATGAAGGCACTTTCCAGCATTCGTAAATAAGAAAAATATGGGAGTGGCACGTGCGAAGCCAAGAGTCAGAGCTGGATCAGTTAATAAACATAGATCTGGGCTTATTTTCTTTCCACTGAACTGTATCCATGAGACACTACTACCGCTTAGATGGATAAAACGTTCTCTGTCTGGGGCCTGGAAGTTCATTGCTGTGTTCACAAGGCCACATCTTGAACCAGGTGTATCTAGTGCACACATTGCTACTCAGTTTATTCTAAGATCCCTTTTAATACTGTCCTCCCACCTTCGCCAAAGTTTTCCAAATCTTTTCTTCCCTTTAGGTTGTCGGACTAAAAATTTATACCCGCTCATGTCTCCCTGTTTATGTACTTTTCATTTTCCTGTTACTTCCTCCCTCTTAGGCCGAAATATATTCCTCAGCACTCTGCCCTCAAACTCATTCAGTGTGGACTTTTCCCTCGCATGGGAGGCTGTTTCGCACACACACAAAACAGCCAGTAGAATTGTAGTTTTTAGGCGCGTTCGCAAAATTGCGAAAAACGACTATTAGCTTCATCATGTCTGTCCGTCCGCCCGCATGGGACAACTCGGCTCTCACTGGACGGATTTTCGTGAAATTTGATATTCGAGTATTTTTCTAAAATCTGTCGAGAAGATTCAAGTTTCATTAAAATCTGACAAGAATAACGGGTACGTTACATGGAGACCTGTGTACTTTACGACAGTATCTCGCTGAATTCTTCTTAGAATGAGAAATGTTTCAGACAGAAGTCGTGAAAATCAAAACACATTTTATATTCAATAACGTTTTCCAGAAAATCACCCCGCTTATGAGATAATGTGGAAATATATGGTAGGGACAGATAGGCCACAGATCACAATATCATAAGGCGCATGTGCTTTGCATGCTGGATAACTAAGGCTACAGACACACTTTCATAATATTTTATAGTTATTGCTTCATAAGTGGTTAATTTCATTCGATCTCGTACAGTGTGTTACTGCAACACATACAAAAACTGAGAAATTACGCAACGACATATTTACGATCTGTTTAGCCAAATTGTACGTCTGAAGAAGGCCATCAGCAAAAGAACACTCCTTTGCTTCAATGCAGTGTTTATATGTAACGTGGAAAGAGTGCAAATTAGTTGGAATATATTTTCTTTCAAAAACTGCTGCGTATAATTTGCATTGATGTTGGTGACATAAATTTACCATAAAAGCAATGTTGTGCAACACTCACTATTTTTATATAGTTGACAGTGACATGTAACTCAACAACACACACACAGAATACATTGTTGTTTCCACTGCTAAATGGTTACGCGAACGCGCCACAATGTTACGTTATACGTACATTGCCTGTCTTGTTATATTTCAATCTGTAGGTTGTTAGATACGATAGAGAGTGAATATAGAGATACTTGTAATTTGATTTGTTATTAGAGTGCCATATGAATATATTTATGTCTTGGGTTTACTTCTACGATTGTGTGCGATACGTGTATCCCGTAAGGATAAATTGTTTTGAGTCATGAACCTAAATTACGTAAGCGTGAGCGGGGAATTCTGGTGAGACGACGTGAACAAAACAAGACTAAGAAATTGGAAGCATCCGTCGTAGTAGACAAGGAAGAGACGATCTGGAAATTAGCCAAATCTCTCCCCTCCCCCGCCCGTTTTTACCGAAGAATGTCAGGCAGTGTGTCATGCATAGGGGATTAATGGCCGCAGCGGAAACATAAAAATATATCCGCAAATGAAATGGTCGTACGCGATGTGCACAGTTTGTCTATATTTAGGACTACTGTATGCGCTCATCCTTCAGACAAATGCCGTGATATATATTCAGTGCACCGTCATATACAGCTTTACAATACAGGTTAATCAGGCAACATGTTTCGGCTTCTCTCTCACACTTGAAAGATAAACCGGAACATGTTGCCGGATTAACTTGTAAAATTGTGTATGACTGTGTGCTGAATATTAATGTGATTGATAGCACAACGGGGATGTGTCATCTTAAAGTTAAATGCCTTGATAGTGTGCACAGTTTGCCTAAATGTGGGACTACTTTATGCTTTCATCCTTCAGACAATTGCCGTGTTGTTACCCCATTTAGAGCACGACCTGTTCCATCCATATCCTTTCCAATTCACTGCTCATTACTGACCCCAAGATTTGACAGTTTGTGATGTAGGATGCTCATATCGTCGTAAGATACACCACAAAACAATTCGACGTGCAGAATAAGAATACAGCAACTGTTGTCACAGTGTCTTCAGATCTGATGCTCAGAAGACAGAAGAGGACATCGTCGTAACAGATGAATTATTTTCGCGTTAAACTTGTGTCGGCGCAGGCCATTAGTCATGATACTTGGTGCTGTTTGTCATCATGTGACACTGAAATTTCAAGTCCACATTTTCAGTCAATGTGTAAGTGACGAGGAAACGTTTGTTTAGAATTGAAGGAACAGGAGGAGCCGGCGTAGCTTGCGGAGGATGACTGGAGTATCGGGATTTGATTCCAGCAGGGACAGAAATTCTGCTTTTGCTACAGTGTACAGGTCGGCTGTGGGGCCCACCCAGCCTCATATCTGATAGATTTCGGGGCTCTTTCACCGGGAATCTGACCACTCACTCCCGTCTAGTACCGAAGTTAACAGTGCGTGGAGCTGTGCCTCTGCTTTCCAAGATTTTATTGCGTTCTCAAATAATCAAGAGGGTTAACTCTATCTTACCCGGTATTTGCGTGTATGGACCGAGGGACACAAGAAACGCCTGAGTCAAGTCTGCTTCCTGGCCGACGTTCGAGACCGCGACCTCTCTAGTAATTAGCAGAAATATTAACCAACCTCTTGTCTGTGATGTTCGGTGTAGTAATGTGTTTATGGTGTGGGATTATTAGCCTTCGGTGTTAAGTGAGAGGTAACAGCGGGTCTTAATTGGATGGAGAAGGAAGGGTTCGTGACGAATTATACGTTACTAACACGACGTTATTCTGGACTGAAGTGAACTACGTTGAAACATTTGAGTAGGCCTACATCTCTGTAAATACTTGAGCACTGGTTTTGTCCTGTCATTTAGGCCCCTCTAATTCTTCTGCCGAATGTGCATTTTAAGTATATGCTGTATGCTTTCACAATTTGGCTGTTCTGGAGGTGAAAAGGGCGGATCGGCTAAAAATCTTTACACCAAGTCGGAAAGACTGTCAGGTGCATAGTGACCTGGGCCTGGTCTGAAAGGGTTAATTTGTACAATCGACAAATAATGATACAACAGAGAAAGACAAAAACATGTACAATATAGCTGGGCCCCGGGCACCGGTAATTTGTATTGGCTCCCCCTCCCCCCTCCCTCTGCCGGCACTGCACAGCTGTGGCCCATTCTGTGACGTTCTATTGTCTCGAAAAGAGTGAGACGTAAGGAGAGTTTTACTGGACATGAACTGTCTTTTTCATTCTCTGCTTGGGTCGTTTGTTTGTTCCTGGCGGGTGAAGAGCCTAGCGGACGAACCTGCTCTGTACGTGATGTGGCAAAAGCAGGGTTTTTATGTTGTTTCATCCTTCAATCCGCTGATTTTATACAAGTGACACTCGCTCCTAGCGTTCCACTTGAAAATTCCAGCGTCCTATATAACAGGTGACATAAAATTTAATATTCTAAACATATTTGCCCCCTCCCCCCAAATTAAGAAGTGAGACTCCAAATGCATACAGAAACGCACGTAGTGTCGGTTTTTTGTTCGATTTTAAATGTCAGTGAAATTTGTTGGCAAATTCTACTAAACCTCCCCAGCGTCTGTCATGAAAATCCGTCTGGAGTTGTTCTCTGAGGACTGACACAGACAGACAGACAGACATGGCGCATTTTACAAATTCTCTTTGCGAACACCCCCAAACGTACTAACGTAAATGCATATCATATACTTTATTCTAGGTTGTGTCATATGTTAATACGGAGCAGTTTTTTGCTAGCTGAAATTTCTAATTGTGTGGCCTGCCGGTGGTAAGCCGGCCTTTCCGTTGTATTCGGATACATAATGTTGCATTCACGTAGAACAGATTTCTTTTTAAGAATCGATGAAAGCAGTAGACTACTCGGTACATGTCCATGGTGGTGTTTAATTACCCTCTCTATTCCTTTACCCTTCCGTGCTGTACAGTTTTTTTTTGTGTGAAGGGCTCCGCAGCAGATGCTACGGACGCACCGCAGCCTTGAGGCTTATTGTGCAACCCTGTGATGAAGATGATTAGTTTTTTTTCTTCTTTCGTGTAATGGAGCACCGGTGTAATGAAACTGACAGGGGAAAACAGAACTACTCGCGGAAGAAACCTGTCCTAGTGCTACTTTGTCCACCACAAATCCCACATGGACTGACCCGGGATCGAACCCGGGCCTCCGCGGTGAGAGTCCGGCGACTAACCGCCTGAGCCATGGCACTGAGGTTAGACGGTAAACCTTAATGATCAGCCCCTACTGGACATCAGCTGTAGCCTGTTTCCAATTTCGAAAACCAGCCTAAACAAATTTCAATCGGTGTTCATCTTTTTTATGTTTGCACTGACCCACGTTTTGGCATACTTATTTAATGGGACTTTACGGGTTTAAGAACTTCTGTTTCGTATTCGGGAAGTCCCGGGTTCAAATATCAGACCGGAGACCGGGTAACGTGAGTAGGGTTGTGCACACGCTTGCTTAGTCTCTGCAGACAGACACCTATCTCAGTTTACCTCACGAAATCTACCCACCATAACCTTTCCACTTATTTATTACTCTCCATTGGACGGCTGGTCCTTACTTTATCAGATAATTATCATTTGTCACCGCAGCTACTCTGCCGCGCGTGTTACGGTGGGAGCTAGGTTAGAACGACATACATGCCAACAAGAAGTGGCAACAGACAGTTGCCAGACAAATAATGACCCTGTAGAAATTTTATTCCAGTAGCGGCTCGTGGGACTCTCTCAGGTGTCCTGAGAGTCCAAAAAGAAAATGGCCCTGAATCTTCAGTCTGTTATGTTTGGTTTCGTAAATATTCAATATTCATCTACCTAAACGCTCCTACCTGGTTTCAAGCCTAGATTTACATCTCAAACTGTTAGTCGCCGGCCTCTCACCACAGAGGGCCGGGTTCAATCCCGTGCAATTTTATGTGGGATTTGTGGTAAACAAATTTGTACTGGTACATGTTTTCTTCGAGTACGTCGATTTTCCCCTGTCAGTATATAATTCTACCAATGCTTCATACCCATATTTGATTTACTTATCGACGGTGTGTAGTGTTAGCAACTGATAGCGTTAAGAAGAGCATCTCTCATATATACGTATATATATGAATTTCGTGTTCAACTGAGGTCCGGAATGACAACTTTGACCTTCTTATCCTGAACCTTCCCAGGGTGACCCTATCAACACGCTTAGATACTGACAGCGTCGTCGCTGAATAAACCACACACACACTTACACACACACACACATTGAAGATTACGTATTCATGTGTCGTACGGACAGCAGCTGGATCGTGCTTGTATCGCCTACTAACGGGTCCGGTAATTTCCCATATTTTAAGCCATGCCTGTCCATCCTTGATAACATGAGACTGCTGAATAGGCCATTGAATTTGCGACATCTGTTGTCTGCAGATTATGGAAATCACTATCACGAATAATACGGGATTTTCAAATTATGACGCAGAGTCCTGCATTGTGAATACATATGGAGACATGCAGGTAAACGTCAATGACACTAGACGGATGTGAGTTACATTCATGCTGCGGCCGCTTTAGCTCCAAAGAAAGAAACTTCTGTACACCTCGGATAGGCAGGATGGGCTCCAGAGCCCATCGGGATGCTGTGGAGAAGATGAAAATATGTACCCCTGCCGAGTCGGACTCTGATCGCTCAGCCTGTAGCTAATTACTGTCTTCATTAGTAGGCTTAGGAGAACGCAACATACCACATTCTGTAATTCTTACTTCGTTGTACTAATTAAAAGTAATATTACAGAATTCATTATGCTTATTAGCATCACAGCTCCTGTACAGTGCCTGCCAGTGAACAGTAAGTGTCCACCGAGCAGGGTGGCTCAGTTGGTAACGCTTCTGACTTGTATCCAGGAGATTCGGTCTTGGCTGTTTGGATTTGCCGGATTTTGTAATTGTCCTCTGGTCCTCCAGGAGAATGCAGGGATTGTAGTACCTTCTCAGACTACAACCGCTTCCTTCCACATTCTTTGTAGTTTGGTCAAATAATGTGACCGAATCATTCGACAGATGAAGCAAACCACAAAGCGATAAGTAGTCATTCACAACAAAATTGGAGACACTGCCACTGCCATGTTACATTGTTGTCCTTCAAGTGTGTGTGCGTACTAGGAGCGAGAACGGGTTGGCATAGCAGTAATCAGGAGGTGGCTTGTTCTGGTCTATGCCGTAGCATCGGTTGTCGTAACGAAAGTTTTTTTTCTTGGTTTTACTCAGTCCCGCCCACCAAATGCCGATACTTCCCGATTAGGCCACTGCCCATTCTTTCCAAATCCCTTTTAATTCATCATTCACCAGTCATCCTACCTGATATGCTGTACAGTTTTGAGATACTTCAGCAGCTTTTCGTAACGCACAAAAACAGTAACTGGCCGAAAATAAGGCCCGGAATGGCGTATCGACAACACTGCCAAAAGTGACCGAATTTTGCGATAATAGAGGTTTCGGGTAGCAGAAATGGTGATAATAAGTGGCAAGTGTGGTGATGTGTATTATGATGGAATTAAAGGTGCTGAGTGAATGGTGTTGACAGGTTGGGATATTACATAAACAAGAACTTCTCCTTGGACTGCTGTATCCTGAAGAAGGAGGCACTACACTACTCCGAAACGTCAATAAGTAGCAGTCGACAGGGCGCACACGCCACAGAGAACTTGAATCTTCATCAGCACCCCTGTGAGAACCTTAAATTCGTAGGGACCTTCGTTGCTTTTACAGAAGACTAGCTACAGGTGTATCTGTTAGGATGGTAACATTTATCAGTACTGTATATTTCTGTAACATGCAGCATATATTGAAACATATACAATAATATATATAATATATATATATACACATATACATATGTCTGTAGCATCCTCGAGCGGTCATGCCAAGTCATCTGGCGTTGAAGTAAGCAAATGTCGCTACCGGGAATAGTATGTCCAAGACTTTTAAGACTCACTCTTGTTCCAGTATCAGAATACGGCAGTTCCATATGGTAACATGTAATAGATTGGGAATACGTGTGATGAAGGATCTCTGCGGGTTTGATGTGGAACCTTTTGGAAAATGCCACTTGGAAGACCGAAAAGGAGATGGAATGTTAGTGTTAAGATGGATGTTAAGAAAGTAGGTAGTGAGGATGGGAGGTGAATCTGTGTCGGAGTCATGTCTATTGGCTTGTTTTGGAATTAGCAGCGTTGACCTTTCGGGTTCTGGTACCAGAATTTAGTAGGCGTAGCTGGCTCTTGGTGGCGGTGTACAAATAAGGCTTGGGTTTCTGAATAACACTGAGCTCATCAATAAATGTTCGTGGCACAAGGTTACTAGGTCATAAAGTAAGCATCAACTATCTGATAACCAGAGTGATATACGAGTATAACGAGGGCTGGCTCAAATGAAATGAGACTCCACGTAAACTGCACAGCCACGAGGCACATTATCAAAATTAATTCATTATCAGTCATCTGGTTATATAGCTGCTGGCACTACTGCGCTTTTCGCAGAAAAAGCTTCAAAAAGTTTGTACAGATTTTGATTTTAAACTGTGAACTCTTTGATGCCCAAGTCTCAAGTTACCTGACGACTGAACATGAACCAGTCGAAGTCTTGGTGTCCAGCACCCTTGGGGGTCATGACTGGTTTTGTTCTTCGGTCTTGTCTGTCTTGGGGCCTCCTGTCTGGCGAGAGCACGTTGTGTTCTTTGTTAGATATCTTGGTCTTTGTCGCTGAATATTATGTTTACAGTTTTATGTACATGTATACTGTGTACATAGTTACTGGATATTTATATTTCTGTGTGCAGTATATACTAGGTCCTGATAGTCCAGCCTTTGTTGGGCAAATTTTTTACACTGCTGCTCCATTACAAAGAAATCCGGTTAATGCCGAAGGGCCCGGCAGCAGATGCTACAGACGCACCGCAGCCTTGAGGCATATTGTGCAACCCTGTGATGAAGACGATTAGTTTTTTTCCCCGTTTTTCCGTGTAATGGAGCACCGGTGGAATGAAATTGACATGGGAAAACCCAAGTACTCGGGGGGAAAAGCCGAAGTACTCGGGGGAAAAACCTGTCTCAGTGCCACTTTGTCCACCACAAATCCCACATGGACTGACCCGGGATCAAACCCGGGCCTCCGCGGTGAGAGGCCGGCGACTAACCGCCTGAGCCATGACACAGCCTACTGCGGATGGTACATATAGTTACCGCTGTGCTTTAGGTTGTTAAAAAGGGGACGATTACACAAGAAAACTGAAATTGTAACCCTGGTGTAATATGTACGTGCAGGTGGAGAACGAGAGAACCATTCTTCAAAAGCAAACCCAAACCGCGATGTATGTTCTGTCTTCTCGGTAGAATGCAAGGAAATTCTATGCGCTGCCGTACATTAAACTTCTGTAGCTTGTAGTTCGTTTACGTAATAATTATAAACTCAGTTCCCACCTCACAGAAAACAGATCATCTCCATTACAAATAATTGTACAAAAAATACACTTCGCAGACAAAAATGCATAGTCTCGGCTTGTTAAAGCAGCCGTTGCGTTTAATTGCTACGGATAATTGAAGATTTTAATTCCACGTAAGTTGAACATTGAGAGCAATAATCTTTTGGTTTGAATACAGTGACACAAGTCCTAACATTCCTTTAAGTAACCCCTCCTTAGACTGCCCTGAAGATTGAAGCATTAAGCTCGTCCGAAACGTCGGTGACATTACCACTCAACACAGCGACATACCCCACGACTAATCTTCAGCGTCTAACAAGCTGTAATTTACGAAGGTTGACTGTGCAGTTGTTTCTCATTAAGACCGTTGTTACCAGGAAGCTAACAGGACGGATGACGTAATCAGCACAAAATACATTGAGCAGTTGCCTTGGTAATTGGTATTCTGAACACGTCATGTCAACACACGGCCCTCGTACGTGGGCCCACAGACCCAGTGTCGCTCATGTCTGGAATTAGATAGCGATGTAGTTTATGGCACTGTAAGGGTCTGAACACATTGCTGTTTGGCCAGCATATTGAAGGACAGGTGCTTAGGAGAATATGCGGCCTGAGAGGAAGGTGGTAGGCTGCAACCGAACGGGTTGGTGTAGCAGTAACGCTGTAGGCGTGTGTATTCGGTAGATGCGTGGTTCGAATCGCAGCTGGGTCATTGGCAGTACCGACTGAGGTTTATTGTGGTTTTCTTCTCCCTCCAGGCAAATTTCGGGGTGGTACCTCCAGTACTATAGCGACTCGCTGGACGGTCTGGGGATCGAATTCCAGTTGGGGCGAGATTTTCCGTGCTGTCCAGACCGTCCCCAGCCCCCCCCCCCAGCCTCCTACACAATGGGTAGTGGGTCTTTCCCGGGAGTGAAGCGGCCGGAGCACGGTGCTGACCACGTACCCCCCTTTTAACGCCGAGGTTGCTAATGGGTTGGAGCTGTACCTCCACCTCCCCTTTGTTCCTGCATAGGCACGTCATGGGGTGACCTTTACCTTATCTCCATTACACCACGACTGCTTCCTTCGGTACCCTTTCAATTTTATCATTCGAAGCTTTACGTCATATAATCTGGAGTTGTGACAGTGTCGTAAAACAAACCTAAACAGAAAACGAAGTGGAGGAAACTGCTTAACGAGGAACTTCATAAGTTCTGTTCACCAGATATTGTTAGGGTGATCACATCAAGGCGGAGGAGATAGTCGGGGGAAAATAGCATGGGGAGAAGAGAAACTTATACAGACCTTTTGTCGGGAAACCGGGAGGTTAGAGTTTACTGGAAAACAAGGGAATACATGGGAGAATACTGTTAATGTGTATCTTAAGACTGGATGTTTTGACACATAGGGACCAGTGGTGGGCTGTTGAGATCGTTGTAATGGACCTTCCGGGTGCTGTAAAATACAGGGAAATTTTTGTCTAGTCTTGCACAGTTAGCTTCCAAAGAAGGACTGCTCCATGAGGTAGTTTGAAGGACACGATAAGAGAAAGGAGGAGATCAGAAACCATTTGAACCGGGAATAAAATGGATTTTATTCATATTGTGGTTATTTATCGACGCTGTCAGTAGTTCAGATAGTGTAGGGACAAGTGAGAACATGACTGTCCGTGGTAAATTGGAAGGGACGTGGAAGGAGGCAGTCGCGGTCTAGTTCATCCGTACCGCTGTGTACTTTATGGCACATACATACTGTCGATATTGTTGGTTTATTTTGTTACTGTACTGTTCTGTGATTGGGGGGACAGGAAAAGGACGAAAACCCTGACGATAACCATTCTCCGAGAGAAGATTCGAACCCGTGAACTCCCGAATATGAAGCGGGAATGCTACCCACTCAACCTGAAAGTTTGCTGTTTTATTGTGATCAAAAATTTAATCACGAGATTTGGTCAGTTCATGCATTTATCGTCGATTGCCGGGATGAGTTGGACCTTGGCGACTGCGTGCTGTAATGATGTAACAAGCACGACGTTGGGACAAGTGCTGCAATGTTAACTTGTAACAAGTGCGGGTGTGATCTTGCGACTGACGTGCTGTAATATGGCAAGTATGAGCTGGGAGCTGGCAACTGGCGGGTGGACGTCCTAGGTCCGTGGGTTCAGTTCCCACCAGAGGAAAGAAATGTCTGCCTTTCCTAATGCCAGCACGAGACATGTGGGCGCCCCGGGCAGACTAATAATTTGGCGCCTTTCAAACCGATATTCTTCAAACTTTTTCGGCCTAAGATAGGGCTGGCGAATATTTTTGAGGACGCGTGCCCAAATTGGGGATAATTTTCGGAGAAGTTCTTACACATATGGAAAACCTGAGTATACAAGCACCATATTTCCGATTATTCCAGCGACGTCTTAGCGCTCCGTATAGGTTGGTGCCCCGGGCTTGTGCCCGCCTGTCCCGCCCCGTGGACCGGCCCTGATCTTTTCGACATCGTCCAGACCGGCTGTCGAGCACGCGGTCTCCTGTTCGATGGTACTGGGAGTTCTTTTCCTGAGTGTAAAGTGACAGGGGCGTGAAGCTAGTCAGTTATCTCCTTCAAGGGCCGAGTTAAGGAATGCGTGAAGCTGTACCTCCGTTTCCTGGTATGCCTGCATGGCGTGTGCTTGTATTAGGCAGAGTGACAACTTTACATTTATATAGCTTTATAAATATGGTCTGCCAATTATAAGAACTTTTACTGTGAGAAAATTGGACCTGTGAGTGCGAGCAGTGAATGGCCACTGCTTTGGTCACTATGTTGCTGTGCCATTGTTGTTCTTGTTCTTATGGTTCTGCATACCAGAACTAAGTAGTGCTGCTTCTGCTGGTTTGTTAAAACAGAATTATATGATTATGCCTTTACCACCGCTGTTACCAAGCGTCGCGGTCTAGTGAATGTCACGCGGGTGGTCCCGGGTTCAAATGCCGTTTAGGAGGCCGGCTTTCCTGACTGGGGTCTGTGGTGGTTTTCCTGACATAACTTGACAATACATAAATTATGTCACATCCTCTTGCTTCCATATTTCTAATTCACTGTTCATTAATACTACAGTTTTAATCTGTAAGGCTATTCCTACTGACAGCATCATTAAAGTAAATGAAAACGGATTCCAAGTCGTAGTTTTATAAATGCTTCGTATTTCTTATGTTCATGTAAACACACTTTACCTATTCATGTTATGGACTTCCGGGTTAGGACACATTGCAGGCTGGTAGGTGTATACCAACTTTTCTCTCTCTCTCTTTTAAGGGCCCCGCAGCAGATGCTGCGGACGTACCGCAGCCTTGAGGCTTACTGTGTAACCCTGCGATGAAGATGATTAGTTTTTTTGTTTTTCCGTGTAATGGAGCACCGGTGGAATGAAAATGACGGGGGAAAACCGAAGTACTCGGGGAAAAAACCTGTCCCAGTGCCCACCACAAATCCCACATGGACTGACCCGGGATCGAACCCGGGCCTCCCGCGGTGAGAGGCCGGCGACGAACCGCCTGAGCCATGGCACGGTCCATACCAACGTTTCGAAAGGACATAATGTTCAGGGCGTTCAAAAAGTTGGAACACATTACCAGACTACACGGTGTCATTTCAGATGGCAGCAGTATGATTCAAGGCCGTTATTAATAGTTCATGTCTTTCCAACTTGCATTGCATTTTATTGGCACCAGATAAGCTCGATGAGTGGTTTTGTTTCCTGACGTAACATACAAATCAGCCTCATGTTATCAGCTGCTAATTAATGCGTATCACTGACTGGACGAAATGTTTGTGCGTGTCGCTTGTCGTGACTTTGGGCTGTACAGAAGACTGCAGAAGGCTGCATAATGAGGAACGTCGTAATTTGTACCGTACACATTCAGTTGAAGTAGGGTGTATAGCACACCTGAGATGTGAACATTTTTACAGTTTTGGTCAGAAAACGTGATGGGAGGAAACCATTTTGCAGACATTGGAGTACAGAGACGGACGATATTCACGCTTGTTTAAAAGAAATACAATTTGAGAGTGTGGGCAGTATCTGGATGGGGACTGTTGCGAGCGCTTGTAGACATGGCAATTGACCTTTGGGGCATTTTCTTGACCAGCTGAGCCTTTGTTACTTCACAATGAGCACTTTGCTCCGTGGTCTGAGTTCTCTCGCTACCGTGTGTTCGTGAACGAGTTTCATGCTTCTGTGTTAAGTGTCGCCGCCAGCTGCAGTGCGCCCAGAAACACGCCATGTCGAGTATGACGCACGACTGTCGTGTCTCGACTATGATCAGGGCAATGTCAGGAACTTCGCTACATGTAGGACAGTACTTTTGTGCAGCAGTTTCTTTTCTGCTATAAGCCGCTTTTGAGAAAACCGGTAAAATTTAAATTGACGTAATAAAAAAAGAAACTCGTATCAACCCAGTAATTCATCAGGATAAATTGCAATAGGCAATTCAGTTGAATTTAATTCACAAGTGTCAGATACAAAACAGACCAACGGAGAACTACTAGTGTATTATGCATCTACTTCTGTGTATTTTGTGCAAAGATATTGTGGTAAATAGAAATGTTTACGGTCGACCTCGGTGGACTAGTGGTTAGCGTGCTTGGGTGATAGGGTGGTTAGGGTGATAAAAATCCGGAGCACCACTTCCTTCGTCGGTCCCATGTCGTAGATTTACGACATGTAAAAGAACCTTACGGGCATGAATAGAACTAGTAATGCTCGTAAGCAAAATTCAGCGGCCATTCCTCACCCAAGTCTCCTGACTGACTGCCAGATGGCTCTGGCAGTCACATCAGGATTGAGTTGAACAGCGCGGCCAGTGGGCTGGTCACCCACTGCCACAAATGCACAAGACCAAGTAACCTCGGAAAGAGGAGGCCCAAACCCATATAGGGCTGTCGAGCCATGGTTATTATTATTATAGAAATGTTTACGACAACTTTTGACGACTGCCTGTCCAGTCATATAATTATGCCATTAACCATTTGAGGTATAAAACTAACACTGTGAAAGCACATTTCTGTCCAGTGCTCCTCGATATCCGCAAAGGGTTTACAAGTTTCGCCCGCTTGTCTCTAATAGCAGCAGTAGGTGTGTTAAGATGAAGATGAATGTGCAGCATTGGTGGAATGATACCGACAGCTGAACGTCAAAGCACTCGCAGAAACGTCTGTCCTAGTGCCAGTTTGTACACTATAATTGGCCGGGGACCGAACCCAGGACTTCACGGTGGAAGGCCAGCGACTAACCACATGAGTCATGGCACGGCCTGAGGTATGATATTCTTCGGGATTATGAGAGTTCGAAATTCAGTTCATGCGTCACAGGAAACACATTGCAACTCAATTATGTAGACCGACCGGTCAGTGATGTTTAGGGAAATACTTGTTTATTGTGACAGTCATACGGAACACATAAATACACTATATGGGTACAA
Source organism: Reticulitermes speratus (assembly GCA_021186555.1). NCBI lineage: Eukaryota > Metazoa > Arthropoda > Insecta > Blattodea > Rhinotermitidae > Reticulitermes > Reticulitermes speratus. The sequence continues at coordinate 27,304,654 of JAJKFL010000003.1, read as the reverse complement.
TGCAGAATTTGTTAATACATGTGGCACATGTAGTTACCACTTTGCCTTATAGGGTTAACTGATAGCGCAAGGAGAAAGTGGATCGTAGAGTGTACACATGATAACCTATTTACAGAAAATGGCCGATAAGCTCGTTGATTCTGGTAATATTCATGTCCACTCTCACACATATTTACCGGTGTCTTGCGTTGATGATTCAGTTCAAAAGGCTCTTTCCTGGTAGGTAAAGCGACCGGAACGTGATGCTTAGTACCTTAAGGTAGTGCCGATAGTGCCGAGGTTAACCCATTTAGCAGTTGCGACTAGGGCTGCTCTGTATTTTGATGTTAAAACTTTGCCCTTTGTCCACGCAGCCTATTTATGTGTCACGTGATTCTCACAGTCAAGATATGCAGCATTAACTGGCATGTTTTTAATGAAGGCACTATGTTTTTTGTGGCGTAGGTAGGAGCTGAATTTTTAACTGTTGTTTATACGAACTTTCGACTTAAAAGGGTCAACGTATTTATTCAGCAGCCCCCTAGAATGTACTTGTAGTCTACGCAGTAATCGGAAAATAAGGAGAACTTTATCTCACACCACTTTACAGAATATTTCCACCATCAGCGCGTTTTATGCACTGCAGCATCCATGTCAGCAGCAGTTGTTGAGGATTACCTTGCTGTTTGCGCGAGCGTTATGTCTTGGACAGAAGATGGACGAGACTGTAAGTTCTGGTGCATTCCTTAGTGCCGTCGAATGAAACCCATTTTTACGTTGACTTTCAGCAAGTCATGTTTTAAAGATTCAAGTCTTCTGGGATGTTACGCCGTGTCTTTGAATTTTCTGTGCGTGGAATGGGGCTTTTGTGGATGAGGCTTCCGGTAGAAGGATAGGCAGGTTAGTTCAGTGGTAACGGTCTCGACTCCTATTCGGGAGATACCCAGTTCAAATCTTATTCGGATAACAGCTATCCTGACTGAGTTTTCTTTGTTTTCCTCGGTGTCTCAAGGTCGATTCTGGGTAGTACCTTAAAATAGGCCAAGGCTACGAGACCCTTATTAACCTGCACAGCATTATGTGACCGTTGTCACGCTTTGTAGCTGTTAAATTGAAACGGAAACGTTACAGAACCGAGAAATAAATAATTAAAAATGTTTCTGGTTGATTCGAGTTACGGACACATCTGAAAATGGTTGTAGTCAAATCAGGAGTAACAGCACTGAAAATATGCATCACTACATTAGGGCGTGTGTGGCTGGTTCAGAAATTTAAGATGACAGTCTTTTAGGATGTGATCCCTCCGACGTTGGTGTCTTATGCCACAGTACATGGCGTCGGATTGCAGCAGTGCAGCCCTTAATTTTAATATTCGCAGCCGTGAACAGCTCAGATATCGCGGGAAAATTAGTATATTTTCTGTTTTTTGGTATGTATTTGCATGTACAGTGAAGTCCCGAATATCTGACATTCGGTTATCTTACATTCCGCTTTATCTGTCATAGCCATTCGGTGTGCTGTTTACAGTCTTGTAGCCTGTAGTAGCGCTACTGGTAAAGCACAAACTGGAACACATTTATTGGAAAGGCCAAAAAAACTCACGAGCTTTTAAAGACCTAGCTCCTACTGCTCTACCAGTTTCGTATAAGAAACGGAAGAATGCATGGATGAATTCAGTAATTTTCCCATTATCTGAGACTTTTCGGCACTCGACCACCTATCGGTCTGTTTAAGTCGGATAATCGGGACTCTACTGTACTAGGATCCGTTCGTTCCATTACCAACTGCCTTTACAGCAAGTGAAAAGAGATTCTTTATAATGCATTGTTATAGTTACGTTGTTAATATTTTTAATGTTGTCCGTTATTGGGTTCGTAACGTGTCATAACAATTTTGCAACACCTGTCACCTTTACTTAGCAACGGAGTAAGTAGCCGCAGTGTAAGTTTCGGTATTTGCATAGTGTAATGCCTCGCCTCCGCACTTCGTATTCCCTCACTCGCCTTGAAACAGCCTTCAATTACTGTACATTAGCGTGCAGTTACGTAATGTGATGAACTCCCACTTCGTAGAATCTGTCTTATCAAGTTTTTGGCGCTTTCACATCCCTGCAGATCGCCCATTAAAGCCGCTCAGTCCGTCCATCCACCAGAACTCGTATAAAATTGGAGAACCGCGAAACGAATCTGCTTGAAATGTGATATTCGAGAATTTATGTGACGACGTCGAGCCGTTTCGGTTTTGGTTAAAATCGCACAATATGACGGACACTTTACATCAAGACTAGGTCAGTGCTTTTCCAACTTTTTCTCTCGCGTACCACTGTCACAATACAAAACATGTACACGTACCACTGTCACAATACAAAACATGTACACGTACCACTGTCACAATACAAAACATGTACAGTACACTGTCACATACAAAACATGTACACGTACACTGTCACAATACAAACATGTACACGTACCACTGTCACAATACAAATACACATGATACAACATACCCCACTGTCACAATACAAACATGTACACGTACCACTGTCACAATACAAAACATGTACACGTACCACTGTCACAATACAAACATGACACACATGTAATACAACGTACACACTGTCACAATACAAAACATGTACACGTACCACTACATCACAATACACAAACATGTACACGTACCACATATTCACAACTACAAACAAAATGTACACGTACCACTATCACAATACAAAACATGTACACGTACCACTTACAATACACAACATACGCAAAACATAGTACACGTACACCACTACTTTTCACAATACAAAACATGTACACTGTACCAACTAGTCCACAATACAAACATGTACACGTACCACTGTCACAATACAAAACATTACACGTACCACTATCACAATACAAAACATCGTACACGTACCACTGATCACAATACAAAACATGTACACGTACATACTTACAGTACACTACAAAAATGTAACGTACCACTTACAGATACACATGTACCGTACCACTATCACATACGATGAAGTACCCTGTACACGTACCATACTAGCTACCGCAAATAGTAAGCTATTAGGTTATGGTCTTCGGAATTTCGCTAGTTGGCGTTTGAAGTTTCAACTGCCACAGCGAAACACAGCGATGTGGAACTAAATTTGCTGTGTACTTCTTCATTTAACGCGATTAGACGACAGAGGGGGTCTGTATTTGAACAATGACATAGTATCTCGGTATATACGTTAGAAATGTTTTTCTCTACATTTCAACACATTTAAAACAATTTTAATAGTGCAATTAACGTTTCTAAAGTTTAATTATTGAAAAAAAATAATTCCTAAATTTCTTCACGTACCACTAGGCGACCGTCCGCGTACCACTAGTGGTACGCGTACTACCGTTTTAAAAGCACTGACGTAGGTGCATGTCTTCGCGAATCTCCCAAAGATCCACCGTTTCACGGGAAAACTGAAGAAAGTCTTGATTGTATTTAGACCTCACTGAAAATGGGTGTGTTTTATTATTTTAATGCAGTGCTCTAATAAAACGCGACTTCGAAGCCTTTCTGTGTCCTGCTACACACTGTCAAGTTTTATCTCGATTTTAGGACTGGCGCGATTGGTTGTAAATGTGTTGCTAGATTACGGAAAAATCTTGTGTGACAAGTGGAAAGACACGTCGAAAATGCATACATTTTCACTGTTTTGCTTAAAATGAACAAAAGTTAGCATTCGCAGAGTGAAAGTTTACTGACCGTATACAGTAGAGTCACAACTGTTATGCTGCTCGATCTTTTCCCTTCTTTTTCTTTTCTGTATGTCTCATCGTTTTCCTCCTCTTCATCTTCCCCCACCTTTCCGTCTTTTTCATATCCTCTTGCCTCTGCATTTTCGCCTTCGTCTCCTCCCATCCTGATCGGCGCAATTTTGCCTTCAGGATCTGCGAAGGGCAGAGTGGTGGGTGATGTATGGGGCTGATTAGGGTGGTTAGCAGACTTATCTGTGAAATCGGTAAAGCGAAGGTTAAAGTGGAAGCAAAGAAAATTGAGCTCATGCGGGCATGGATCCAGTGGTCACAGAACGTTTCGGATATGAGAACAACTGCACGTTCTGTCGTTTCATTTCTAAATATGCCGACTGTTTAAACTGATGATGTCACTGTGTACTGCGACATTAAGCACAACTGTTGACCGACATTCCCATAAATAGACCCACAGATCCTCATTCACACATTTTAACATTGCCTTCGTGATCCATGTTTACACGTCATTGAAATTGCCTGTTAATATTTCGTAAGACACGTAGCTAAAACGTTATGTTTGCACGTTATAGCTCCAAGAACTGTCTGCCCTCTCAGCATACGTTTCAGATATTGTGGTGAACACCGCTTCACTAGAATGTCGTAAGAATTATTTTCGTGTACCTTGTACATTAGCTATAATATATTCTTTCCTTAACCAAATATTGTTCCACCAATCAAACCAAGGTTGATGATCTGTGAAGAACATGTAGCTAGATAGACCTTGGGGGGTGGGGGGAGGGAGATAAGTACAAAAGTTGTTCAGAAATCCTGAAGATACTATTTGTGATATCTAGCAGTAGCTGGAGGATAATATTAAAACCTATTAGGAAAATTACGTTTTAAATGTTTAACATACTTCAGTTACACATTTTTATAAGCCCGGAATTTTTCGCGGAGATGCAGTATCATACTGTGGTCTTCTGGCTTATGACACGTGTAGTCTGGTAATTACAGGGCCCTATTAAGGACGTGACAGAGGGTGATGAAGCTCCACGCCCGTCGCCGGAATAGGCCCATAAATATACAGGTTTAGAGACATTCTGAAGTGTCTCAAAATGAAAATTTAATGCCGAACCAAATTTTACTAGTGCAAAAGGCAGGAACGAAGGCGGGTGAGCGAAACGTGTCGCGCAGGAGAGTACATCAGTACCAATGCGTGAAGAGTTAGCGTGCATAAGCATGCTAAACATCCCTTGTTACAGTGCATCTGCAGCCACCCGCCTGCGTTTATGCGTTTCGGTCAAGTTAACTGAGAGAGTAGGACTGTCACTGTCGAATCGTTTACATGTTTAGCAATATGGGCCAAGAAATCGTAAATGCACCCTCTCTTTTTCTGTATAGGGAAAATGGACTGTTGTGAAGATTGGATTTGCAGATTCTGCAAGTCATAAATCAAGAAAAGTAACATTTTAGATATTCTGATCTTTAAATATTTGTTGCATTAAAGTATAAAATTATGAAGTATAAAAGAGTGTTATTATTTTGAATTCTAGTGTGTAGAGTGGGCTCAGCAAAAATTCTGTCCTCCAGGCCCAGTAGGCCCTTAATCCGGCCCTGGGTAGGTAGTTAACGTTCGGAGAAACATATTTTCTCCATCTTCAGCTTAGAACAGATGTACCACAAAGATGCAGAAGGGTGTGTTTCCCGAAACGTTCGTAACCCCGTAGCAGACTGCACGGTGTCATAACCCTGAAGACCGCAGTATGGCAGAACCTAACCGCAGACGCCACGAAATCTCCCGCATCTGGCACATCCATTTTGTTTAACTGCAGGTTACATCAATCTGAAACTAGCAGTCTCTATCGGTTGTTATGTTTCAATGTCTGTTGCATTTCAGTTAAGTCTAAAATAAAAGTCTCTTTAGTACCTCAACTGTTACTGTTATTTTAGCCAATCAAAGTCACATTTGCGCTACAGCAGACGGTCCGTCAGTCCTTGCGTCTTGGTGTCGAGCCCATCGAGGGGTTCTTGACCAGATACTAGTCTAGTTGTAAAAGCCAATGTCTGTATGCTCTAGAGCAGTGGTTCCCAAAGTGGGCGGTACCGGCCCCTGGGGGGCGGTGGGATTACCGAGGTGGGCGCTAATAGGTACGAGAGGTGGAAGGGAGCGCTGTTATTATCACAGGGGGGCGCTAGTAGACAAGTAGTGCATTTATTTTTACAATAAAATTCAAATAAAGTAATTTTTATGTTAAAAATAAAAAATGAATTAAATTTCTTAGTATTTTAATTTATGAATCTTATTCAAGCACATATTATTTTTTAATAAACTATTGCTAGAAGAATTATTGTTAATCATAAAAAGTTTAATAAATTTTAATTTATTAATTAACACATAAACATTACGTGTAACTCTTATAATTTTATTTAAACGATTTTTTAAATGTAAAATAAAAGTGGAAACAAAAGCGCATTTATGTTTTCTAAAAAAAAGTTAGGGGGGGGGCGCTGTGGGTGTGTATGTGGAACCAAGGGGGCGGTGGACCGAAAAAGTTTGGGAACCACTGCTCTAGAGAAAGAAGAAGAAGTGGCGGTTGCAGTGAGAGACACTACATTTATTACGAGGGGGTGGGGTACAAAATTACTGCTTTGAAGCTTCTCAGCGTGTGCTTGCTGGACCCTTCAGGCAAAGATAGGCTGCAGGCAAGGTAGAGCGTTTGGAAGTAAGAAGGCAGCGTGATGGGAAGTGGACTGTTTGAGTGTCCAGAAGAGGGAGGAAGTTGAGCATTTGAGCTGAATTCTAAATTTTGTTAAATTGCACATTTGGAAGACCGCATTATGACGAACTTTCGATAACGTTGAAAGGGTTGCGTTTGGGCGGAGTTAAATTTAGGAGGGCCGCATTACAAGCATGCAGTGCAACGTGGAATTTGGCGACCAACACATCATTTGCTATTGCACCGAGAAGATCCACGTCCTGTTGAAGTGTGTACGAGTTCCTTCTTCAGAGAGAACGCAGACCATCTCCACTATAAAGATCAACCGTTTAATGCTGTTTAGGAAAAAAAAAAGCTTTTTGGTGTAATGATTCTACAAAAAATACACTCTACAGGCAAAATGCAGGGTTTTAGAATGTTAAAGCATATGGTGTATATACACGTAGTAATAATTACTGTGCTGTGAAGGTCGATACCACGGATTATGGAAAGCTTTGCTTTGTAAGGGAATTCCGCATTCTGGGAAGTGTATAACCCTCGTTTTGTTTGCCTTTATCGTAGTAACAATTTAGGTTTAAACGACTTCCCAATTGAGCGTCTATATTTCTTTGTTCTGAACGTGTATATTTTATGTCGTAATGTGTTGGTTAGGCGGAGAAAATATGGGACGAGAGGATTGTTTTCTTTAATGTTTGTATTTGCGTAGTCAAATTGTTGAAAACCGACAAAGAGTTTCTTCACAGTTCTGAAAATATACTCCTCTAACGTCAGCACATTTGTTCTGTTTAGTTTTGTCAACATATGGCACATGTTCTTTGTATTGTGCACTGGAATTTACTTAAAGGGGTGAGAGCGCTGTGTTAGTTTTGCCTCAAACCAGGAAGACACTGAGATATTGGGAGCAGCACAAATCAATCTTGACGCGTTTCAGCAGGTGGGATGCAGCATGTATGTATAGTTAACGTAATGAACTGTCCGGAAAAAGGGGAAGGTAATGGACTTGTTCTGTCAGCGTTGTTTGGTGCAGGACAATTCTAAACGTGTTCACGTCTTTTATATGATTCTCACAGTGAACAAATATTGCCTGCTGACAGGCGACTCTCATTTTCCTTCCTCACCTTGCACGTCTTCATGCCGGCCGACTGAAAAATGTTGAGTCATACATTAATACAGTGGTTACTGTACGAGTATCACCATTAATATTAAAAGTTTCTGCATTTTGCCCAAACTGTATTTATGTGTGTCGTGTGATTCTCGCAATAAACTACGGTTACTTTCCGAAACATCCTGTACCGACTGGTCTACATAATGCAGACGGGCTATGTTCTCTGTGAGGCCAGAACTGAATTTGTGTGTATTGTGTAGACGAGGCCCGTGTTCGAGCCCGGATCTGTCCATGTGGGATTTGTAGTGGACATAATGACACTGGGACAGGTTTCTCTTCGAGTACTGCTGTTTGCCCTCGTTAGCATCATACCGTCAGTGATTTGTATTCATGTTCACTTTCAAAGCTACTCAAGAGTAGGACAAACGGGCGAAGTCTTGGGTCCTTCCAGCAAAAGTGATACTACACCGGAAATCGGGGAGCATGAAGAAAGAAAAGAACTTTCAGTGTGTTGTCGTCATCATCATCATCACCACCACCACCACCACCACCACATCATCATCATCATCATCATCATCATGTTTCAAGCAGTTACACATTTCGGAATAATACGAGTATAATGACAGTATCGGCCAGGATACAATCCTAAACTGTCCATGTGGGGAATTTGTGATGGACACAGGACTTAGCATGTCATTGCAGTACTGGTTTCGTCCTGTCCATCATCCAACTGTTGCTACATGTTACAGCTCCTAAATGTGCGTTAAACCTGGTCAACGCGTTGCTACATTCGTAAGTCAGTTCCAGTCATATTCGTGCCGGCGTTTAGCTGTGAGTAACTGTAATGAGAACATTACGACCGCAATTAATTCCCTGTATGAAGTCATCTTATCGTGTTTCAGATAACGCACCAGGAGAGGATATGATGTAACGATAAACTGATTCATTCACGGCGAGATTACGGGGAACCTTGCTCCGTGACAGTAAGGGGGGCGGGGGCGTAGGATGCAGTCACTGACGTCGCAGGTTATTTGGAAGTTATGTTTGCCGACTGTCTGGTATTCTTAACACTGTCGGAAATTATATACGTGGTGTGTGGCCGTTTAAATGTACCATATAGTGTAGAGTCATTTTTTTGCTGCTTGAACGATAAAACGGCCGCCCGGTGCGCGGATAGCGTTACGTCATACGCCGAGTCTCGGGAGGTTTAACAGTCAATGAAGGAAGCGAGAAAAAGATTCGCTGTGATGATAACCTTTAGAAAGTCCAACAGAAATTCACCAGTGCTACAGCAGATGCTGAAAATGTTGCCCTCCTGACCGAGTGCAGTCGGTATATCGGCGGAGCATGTTATTTACTCTTTGGAGTTCTTGAAAGGAAATTGTTGAAATCTCACGGCGTGCACTCAACGCACACCAGACACCAATTTTCTCGTCATGAAGAGGGAGTTCGTAAATAAGTCTTGGATTTTATGCACTGCAATACCGGCTGTTCTGAGAATTCACCTCCACGTAAGGCAACCAGTGGATCAACTTCTCCATCGTATACAGACTGAAGAAACCGATTACAGAAATGTATTCTTGCAACCGGATCATGTTCCTTCAAAGCATCAACTATCGATGTCTTATACGGTCGCAATTATAACAATTTTGTGGCCCTTCGTGCAGACGTTTTCGAAACACTCGTCTCTTCAGCTGAGACATTTTCTGCGGCATTTCCCGGCAGACTCATATTTGAAATACAGCAGCACTAAAACAAACGCTGTTAAACAGCGTACCTCTGTAGACGCATGCTGTTACATCACTGAAGGACAGAAATGCGTTTACGAGGAGCAAATCCGATGATTCATAGCGCAAGTGTGTTATCGCCGACAGCTGAAGTTACACTCCGGTTTGAAAACGGTGCGAGAGAGCTTACATGGACGCATAATTAGGCACGGTCTTTGGCCCCTAAATTCCGCTGACGTAATACCTTGTTGCTTTTATATGCGGGGGAGGTTAAAAGGTGAAGTGTATAAAACAATTCCTCACACTCTGGAAGCCCGAAGAAACAACATCCGCCGTGAGATTTCAACAATTTCCTTTCAAGAACTCCAGAGAGTAAATAACATGCTCCGCCGGTATACCGACTGCATTCGGTCAGGAAGGCAACATTTTCAGTATCTGCTGTAACACTGGTGAGTTTTTATTGGACTGTTTGAAGGTTTATTATCACAGCGAACCTTTTCCTCGCTTCCTTCACCGACTGTTAAACCTCCCGAGATTCGGCGTATGACGTAATGCTATGCCAGCATCGGGCGGCCGCGTATCGTTCAAGCAGCAAAAAAATTAATATATATAACAGTGTGTCAGGAGAGCTTGCGTGAGGGACACCGGCTGTCAAGTTTAATTTCATTTGCAACGATAACACCGTATGAGATATGAATGCATACGCCCTGAACTTTACTTAATAGTTGCCATCTTCAGGGCATCGTTGATGTTAAAAATATCCAGACTATCTCAGATTTCTCCCTGGCAGAACCGGTAAATTAACTTCCATTGTTTCTTTAAATAAAATTTAAGTTCAGCCAACTCCGAGGAGCAGAGTCTGTCTTGAGAAGCTGATAGTTTTCATGTAGTGCAGAAATTTCCCGCATTTTATGGAACCCGAAGGTTAATTACAGTGCTCACAATAGCCCACCACTTCTCCATATCCTGATCCTGACGAATTCAGTGTACGCCCTCCCATCTCACCTCTCTCCCACCGTAAGTTTTATTATAGTTTTGAAATTTTCCTTTTTTATACCGTGCACTGTTATACATTCAAGGGTTATTATGTAGGCCTTATTACATATAACTATTTTTATCATATTAATTTACGACTTTTCTCCTGTATGTGTAGATCACAAGGATCACCTTCAGGGAGATCATGCGACAACCATAAATGTCGACCCACCAAACGTTTTACAATACAGTAAATACGGATTTAACACTTAATATTTGATAAAATATGTATGTACTGCTGTGTTACGTTTATGATTAAAAATGAAAGAGGCACTGAGCAGTGGTAAAGGGTTTCAGTTGAGATGAAATGAACAATGGTAAAGTGTTGCAGTTGAAACCAAGAAATAGTAAAGTGTTTCAGTTGAGCGAAAGTGAACAGTGGTAAAGTGTTGCAGTTGAAACCAAGAAATAGTAAAGTGTTTCAGTTGAGCGAAAGTGAACAGTGGTAAAGTGTTTTTCCGTTGAGAAAAATTGAAGAATGGTAAAATGTTTTATTTGAGCGAAATTAAGCAGTGATAACATGTTTCGTTCGAGAGAAGTTGAGCATTGGTGAACTGCTTCACTTGAAGCAAGTTTGTGGCTGTTGAATGCACTTAATGCTGATGATCCTTGCCATCGAAACATGTAGAAGAAGAGCTTAATGTGACTGAGTATAATAAAACAATGTTACTTATACTAAGGTTGTATATAACAAATTATTGTGTGTCCGTACAGTAATCACAAGAAGCTTTCACTAGTCCCTATCCTGAGCCAGATGAAACCAGTCCACAATTTGTTTCAAGTTCCATCTTAACATTATGTCCCTTGTACATTGACTCTACCCTGCGTGTTTGGACAACTTGTATTTGCCATTTTCGGGGTGTATCTCATTAGCAAAGACGCCGTTGTGTCTTGATACGTGAATGCAGTGATTATGTCATCAGATATTAAAATACAGGAAGAATAATTGGTTCAAAGTACGGGTCTTTCCGTTACTCTGAAACATAAAGTGTAAGTTAATCTTTTGACAGTAGTTTTCGCATAAAGTAATGGCGAAGCAGGTTTGACAGTGTTCAGTTTTTGTATGTTTGTTTAGGTGTTATCGCTGTGGTGTTGTTATCTCTTTATCGCAGACTTACGGGAAGAAACTCTGTGCATTGGCCTTCAGTTATGCCTTTAGACCGTCCACGAAGGCGCTGTTTGACCCACTGCTTATAGACTAGTTGGATTTGAAATTGTACATTTTCCATTTTATACAGGTCTTCGTTTAATACAAGGCACATATAAATACAGTTGTGACACCTAATATATTTGTGATCCAAATAAACTGTAATATCACTCGTGTGTGTAGCAGTCCGTCTTCGTAAGGTCTCGGTTTCAGATTTCTGTTAGGGGACATGCTGTCGTGACTGAGGTTTTTCGTTCTTTTCTTCAGTTGTTCCATGCAAATACGCAGCCACTACCTCAGATTACAACACGCCGGCGTCGTTCCACACACACTTTGCAATTCAATAGTCACTATTGTCATATAAGTCGGCGCAGTATAGGGTAGTATGACCTATTGAAAGATTTGTTAAATTAAGAATAAATATGTGAAACAATCCGGCAATCCTCGTTACGTGTGCATACGCCTGTACGTGACACTCGTAATATTACTGAGCAGGACACATTTAATGCAGCGTAAATAGCCCAGTCAGTATAGTGACTACGCTCCGCGGTGTTGAACCAGGGAATCAGGCTTCGTTTCCAGGCAGAGATTCTTCTCATGTTCACCGCGTCCAGACAGGCTCTGGGGTCCACCCAGCCTCTTGCCTGTTAGGTAGCGGGGATGCTTTCCCGCGGTAATGTACACGCATGTAGCGCCGAGGTCAAGAATGCGTGGAGCTATACTTTTCCTCCACTTGCGTTTTACGACGTTGTGATTAATTAAGCACAGAGACAGTTTCACTTGTGTAGTCGTGAGTGGGAATGCAGTTGATGAAAATGGCATCCACATCCTGGGTTTATCTGACATTTTAGGCCAGGCATAAACTGACCTCGATTTTTGGAGACTGCTACGTCCACCATTGACGGCAGGGTAAACCGAAGAAATATGAAACCCCCCGTGAACTTTTGCTTCGGCCACCGCGGATCCCGCGTGTACTGACAGATGCCATATCATGTAGTCTTAACTGAACGTAATCTAACGTGTATAAAACATCAGTGGTTAGATCGAGGATATTTAAGCATATCGTAACGGCTCTGACACTTTCGCGGTTTCTTGTTTAATTACCAAGGAAAACCATAAGATTTACGGGAAAATTGTATTGGACATCATAAATTATGCGCTTTGTTTTTCTGTACAGTTTTGCTTCAAAGAGTTTTCGCCCCAGTAAATATTTCGCAAGTTGAGGTCAAGATGCGTGCAGAAACGCCTTTATGTAAAATGTCCGATTGTAACCAAAATTGGAACACGTCGACAGATTTCGGTAAAATTCCGCAGTACCAGTTGTAACCGAAATTCTTTTCAGCTTTTCTCTAGTTGGTACATGCGTACAGAGGGAGAAACCATTTTAATACACGTTCCTCAAGGTTGTGATCGCGTCTAGACCAACCAACCAAACGGTCAAGCAAGCAACCAGGAAGGTAAATAAAGGCGCAGAATTGCACGAGGTGCAAGTCGACCTCTTCTTACTAAGTTAAACCATTTCGTACTACGAAACGCGTAGCTGGAATGTGAAAACGGCGTCTTACACATTTTAACTGGGTCTGTGCTTGTGCTGGCAGGTTTGGCGTCTTGGCTGAAGGTGTTGTCGATTTCAGACTCAGGATTATTGCTGCTGGCGGGAAAAGTGCGTATCTGGCAATTAGACATTTGGGAGAAACAGTTTGGTTGGATGGATGTCTGAAGATTGAACCCATATGTGATGTGATTGCATTGGCTGATGACCAGTGTGGAGAGATCACTGCGGTAGAAGGCCTCTGTGTCGAGGAGGGGCGGCCGTACTCCATCTTTATTTATACTGTGGTATTTGCCTTAAAACTGAAGAAAATCACGGGAAAACCTCATGGTGTTCTGTCGCGCTTGGAAGTGTGTTCTGAAGGTTCAAGTTTTCTGGAATGTTACTCTGTCGAGTGGTAACTGTTCTGTCCCTAATCGCGGATCTAACAGGAAACATCGGAAGATACGAAACACACTCCGTACTCTTGCCAAAGTATGCGGCAGCCACGCTTGTTAAGCGATGTACAAGTATTGCAGTAGAATTTTTGGATGCGATTCGATTTCGACTTGCAATACTTCTAACGACAACGTGACAGTTGCTTGTTATTCTCTCTTTAAATTTGTAGCTGCTATGATATTGACAAGGAAGTAAACCATATCCACAGGCGAAGGATCGGCATTTCTGCTTGTTTTGAATAACTTAAAACCGAAGGAGTTGCTATAGCGGTAACGCTCTGGACGTGAATTCTGGAGATACCTGTTTCGATTGACAGCCGGGTCATGACTACCCTGACACAGATTTTCTTGGGGCTCCTCGGTTAAAGCAGGACAAAGCCGGGATCATGTCTCGGTTATATCACGATCGCCTTCTGCCATATCCTTTTCCTGCTCATCATTCATTCTACTCTTCGAGGCTGTGTAGTCCGGGTTACTGACAGCATTGTAAAGTAAATCATGTAAAAGAATAATTTCAAATTATTTCTCAATATCATGATACCTGTTTTCTCTCCTGGCGTCACTACATATTTAAGTTACACACACACACACACACATACACACGCACACGCACAAAAGGGAATCGAATCTCCGTGTTGTTAAATATCAAACAAACAGAAGGCAAGCCGTAAAATAATTTTGTTTGATGGATTTGTTAAAAAACGAGATCCAAAAGTTTTAATGTTCTTTTTTTGGATTGGTGTATTTAACGATGACGTCTGTTTATGCAACGTTACCCTGAGTTGTAAAAGGAAAGTTTATATTTGTTTTCTTACTAGAATTTTTATTTCACCAACAGAGAAACTGAGAACAGTGGTTATTTGCATGGCCTGCAGTGTACGTTTCAAGCCAAAGACATCTGCATCTACACATGTGTGGAACAGTTGTTAGAAACATAACCACAGGAAAGTGGCACAACAAACCTGTCTGTACGGCACGCTTTTTTGTGCTTAACTTGTTTTTCTTTTTCTGTCTCTTTCTATCTCCTTGTAGCTAAGCAACCGACGAGTCACTCTCTTCAGGTAGCCAAAGGCGAAAATCGTGACGAAAGCTGTATGGAGATAAGTATTAGTTTTGTTAGCGGCCGTTATTAACGTCGTAATGTATTGGGCAACGCGTCTGGAATCCGTTCTGTGTACCTCACACACACTTGCCTCGGATGAAATGTCAACTCATGCAGAATGGGTTACTAGCAATGGCTGATGCTGTATAAATTGTCTGGCGTCTAATTACAGAGCTGTTACGAATTGGTGAACTGAAAGTGGTCCATAGAACAAATGGTTATACTGTAAATTGTGTTAGGTCATTTCCGCATTTGTCTGGAGGAGCTGAGGAAATGGAGGGCTGTCAACCGGTATCGAACTCGGTGATGGTCATCGACATCGAACCATTTTATCGGTTTAGTAAATTTTAATGCCTCCAGCATTTTATTAACTTTGGTCTTAAGCGTCATATTTTGCTATTGTTTGTGTTAAAAGCTGTCGTACGTAAATTCACATTGCAGTGTAAAGTTCTGCTAATAATTAGAAGGTTCTGTTAGATATCAGAGAAAATATCGTATAATGTGAATGGTTGAATGCCTTTGTTTTTCTTCATTGCTAAATCGGAAAAAATGTATATTGTATTGTTTTAATTTGTTAGTCTGGATTGTTTTTTTCTGCATATGTAATGAAAAGGACACTAAGAAATTAAGATGTATATCTATACGCTAAATTTCTGTTCACACCGTATATCTGTTTACGGTTTTGTATCGATTTATAGATCTGAAATGACATCTCTAAGAAAGAGACGAAATTGCAGGATAGCTTGTTTATTTTTATAGTTATTTATTTGGTTACTTATTCTTTATCTAACGATGGTTTCAATTGATGAGTTATATAACAGGGGTGGCCAACTAGACGAGCTTCGGGAGCCGCAACGTAGGCAACAGTCACGTCATTATTTGTCAAGTCACACGTATAGTAGGTAACAACGCTGCTCAGTGTCCAGGGAAACGCAGCCAGGGCGATCCGCACCAGTGACGCCCCGCGAGCTGCATGCCGTTCGCAGGGCGTGTACTGGCACCCCTGTTATAAAGCGTCGAATGATACAATTATTAGTGAATACTGAATTGGAGAATATGTTGAAGGAAGTGATTGTGTCCGAAGTTTTTGCACAAACCCTGCATTTTCCTAAAGATTCTGTGTAAAATCACGAAGAAGTTCAGTATAGGTTGCTTCCGGGCTTAGATTTGAACCCGGAACCTCCCTAATGTGAAGAACAAATTTTTAATAACTCGATAAGGATGTTAGATGATCTCTGCGTTGAGATTTCAACCCGGGAACTTTTACGACGGTCGGTTAGTGGTAGGTAGAACAGCCCGGGGTAGGTCCAACATGTTTCTGCCCTCACGTCATCAGTTCCGTCACTGTTTCCGACGTCCACCTACCACCACGAATAATGGTCAATTTGGGGACATGGAATGATGACTTGTCAATTGTTTTGACCGTGAGACACGTTTGAAGTGAAGTGGACCATTTCCAGCGCCTAACTGAAAGATGAAATCGTACTCGATGATGGGTAGCTCTTTGTTAGATGGTGTCACCAAGTCGAAGCAGTTTGAAAGTTGACATACTGAAAGGAGCATCTGTAGTACGTTTTGTATTCCTTGGACATTCGACCCTTGAATGTAAGGCCACTATACTGTCCGAAACGTCGGGCACTAATCATTCCGTGACGCAGCGCCATATCCCATAAGAACGGAGATCTTAACTGCATTGCTGTGAAAGCCTAAAAACTAGCACGTTTAGTGCTAATAACCCTTTGATTGGCACGTTTTGTAAGGTTAAAGAATGTCGTCATTTTGCCCGCATAGCGTGCTTATGTGTTGTCATCGATTCTCAGAATAAAATGCCATAGTTTTCACATACAGAATTAACCGGCTGGTCTTTGCATTGGAGACAGACTGTGTCTTGTGAGGTAGGAACCGAATTTGTATTCATTACGAAGCTGAATTTCGGGATTCTGATGGTTTGATCTAGCATTGTGTCGTAAAGGGTTACAGGATCAGAAGATGGATCTGATGAGCTGAAACGCATGTGCTGTATTATAATAATGAAGTGAATCGAGTTTCGGTGGATTAATTGTAACTAAATTTTAAAAACTGGAAGGTACCGGAGGATATAGTGACTGCGCTGCGGGTTAGAAAATCGAGGACTCGTGGTTCGATTCCCGACAGGAACAAGAGATTTTTCTTTTTTTCGAAGCATCCAGACCGGCTGTGGGATCCACCCACCCGCCTATTCAGTGGGTACCGGGGCCTGTTTCCCTGTAGTATTTCCGAGGTTAAAGGGTGGAGCTATACCTCCACTCCCTCATATGCCTTCACGGCGTGCGTAGGGACAACTTTACTTTCTACAAAAACGCGGACGAACAAGAAAATTAGGGTAATTCTGAGAGAAATGGCCGGAGAGTAGTGTGGGTCTTGTGTAGGTAGTCTGAATAATAACCTCAGAACAAACTGCACCAGTTAGTGACTTTTTTGGTTCCACAAAACATGTCGTAGTTCTTCTGTAAGTCACTTCTATGAATAGCCCGAGGCCCCGTGCAGGATCTTTTTGCTCCTATTGTCTCACAATTCGCAACAGAATGCAACCTACAGTTTAAGAATGTCCACTGTCTCGCAGATCAGGATTCCTACTTGACGCGTCGTGTGTACTTACTTTCATTACAGTACAAAAATCTCTGTACACTCTCCTATTACGTCCTGGCTAAAATTTTGCTCCGTTTCCCTGCGTATGAAGGTAAACTAGTTCTTTGCTTAAGTAAGCACCATACCTTGAAGATAGACCTGTATGGGGAATGGAGGTATACGTCCATGCATCTTAACCTATCCACTAAATGGGCTTCACCTCTCGACTGTTTTACTCCTGAGGAAAGAGCCCAGGCTACACCTTGGGTGGGCCCCAGAGGTAATGTAAAGTTGTCCATGTGTACGCTATGAAGACGTATGGGGGACTGGAGGTGTAGCTCTACTCATTAATCTCGGCACTAGTTGGAGGTCAGTGGTGAGCTTCACGCGCCGGCCTGTTCACCCCCGGAGATAAGAGTCCCTGGGTTGGCTCCAGAGCCAGTGTGGGCACTTTGGGGTAAAGATACATCTCTTGCCCCGTATTCGGTCAGAATGCTTTGGCAATGTGGAACACCCCCTTTCTCTGCAGGGACTCGAAACGATTCCTCGATCGTCTCGTCTAGCCCACAGCGTAGTCACTATACTGACTGAGCTATATGTAACATTGTAGAAGTATTGGTGACTTTGTCTCTGGTAAAACTGAACTCGCATAGCCGTGCAATTAACTTATAATTTCTGTGTGTCCACATGTAGAACGTAGCTTATTGCAGCACGAAAATCGTAACTGTGTTTCCGAAACACAGCGATGTATGAAAGCCCGTGGAATTCCCTACTTTCTGGTACTGAACATGGGTTTCAATACATTATCCATTTGGAACTGCTCCAAACATTGTCCATGTCTTGATAAATTGCCACAACGCTGCGGAAAATGTGGGTGATGATCGATCAGAGAAGGGCGAGCCTATTTCTGCATCAACGTGTTCACGCAATACAGAAAATTGCTCGCGGAGGAGCTTCATGGTTTTTGCTTTGCAGCATGTATTAGGATAGAATGGGCGGACCGTGACGAAAACTTGGAAGAACATTAAGTAGGAAAACCTGTTGGGAAGGTACCGATCGGAAGACGTAGGTGTGACAGGATAATATTAAATATGGATTATAACTAAGTAGTGTGTGACAGAGTGGGCTAGATTTAACTGGCTTCGTGGTAGTAATCATTAGTGGGCCTTCTTGAATAAGGTAATGAATCTTCGGATTGTGTTGAAGTCGGACAATTTAGTGACCAACTTCTCTATTATAATCGTCTAAAAAAATATACTGTATAGAGTTTAGGGTATTCATGCACACAGTTGGCGAAACCTAATCTTGTAGGATGATTATCCCTTTTGAAACGTGGTAGAAAAAGCTGTAACGCTGTGGTAACCTGCACTTTATTCTGCCTGTTCTGTCATCTTTATTTCTTTTGTCTGTCCAAGAGCGTCACATTATGAATTCCTTATAATTATTGAGTATCTTGTATAGCGCCTTCACATTAAGTCTTAAGTGTGTGTGTTAGGCTGGACACGTGGTTGTGGAAGTTTTATGAAAATCGTCGACCAGTTCTGACAATCCGTTAAAAGTTTCCTCGGTCATTTCGGATACACAGCCCGTCTCCGAAACATTGGTTTTATGCGCAGCATTGATGCTCACACATCCCCTATAGAATTCTAAGTCTCGAAATGTTGCAGGATTATGGATATGTAGCAGTGTTTGAGAACATGTTGCTGTGGAAGATATTTGGTGTTCATCCCGTTGATCTCTGCAACTACATGTCGTACCGAAACGTTCGACCTTGCACTTCCCTTCGACAACAGCTTTCTAGAAGACGAGACCTCGTGCCATCGTACCGTAGTTTAATTTATTTCAACAGAAATTGTTGCTCCCCTCTGTGCTTCCACTAAAAAAAACTAACGATTACTCACACACGTTGCCTTTTCTTAATCTATTAAAGCCTGATGTCCAGCTAAATGTTATTTAAAAATTCATTTCCTGCCTCACAAAGAACACAGGCTGTCACAATTATAAAGACACCGATGACTTTATGTTTAGCGAAATAACAGCTTTTGTTGCTAGAGTTATACGAAACACGTAACTGCACTGTGTAGGCAAAATTGGAGTTTCGAATTTTAACGAACGTGGCAAATACAGTAGCATTTTGTTTTGTGTTGAAGGGCCCCGCAGCAGAAGCTACGGACACACCGCAGCCTTAAGGCTTATTGTGCAACCCTTGTGATGAAGATGAAGAGAAAGATGATCAGTTTTTTTTCCACTTTTCCAAGTAATGGAACACCGGTGGAATGAAATTGACATGGGAAAACCGAAGTACTCGGGGGAAAACCTATCCCAGTGCTGCTTTGTCCACCACAAATCCCACATGGACTGACCCGGGATCGAACCCGGGCTTCCACGGTGGGAGGCCGGCGACTAACCGCCTGAGCCATGGCACGGCCAATACAATAGCGTACTGTGACGTACAGTAACCACTGCAGTTTGAAGACTGAACGGTAGACAGCATCCGTATTCTGAAAGTTTCGTACCCAACGCCTTCCAAGTTTGTATGAGATACAGTGTCATTAATTTAAATGACCCATCTCGCTAGTCATTTGCCATAGGGTCGCTTGTGCTATACACCAAGTCTATGCGCCGTCTCCGTCCCACGCTGTTTATCGGAGATGTAGGGAGGTCGCTGTGCGGATTTCTGTATGATACATACACGAAACACAATTGCTAGAAGAAGTGTCGTCGTAACTTTGGACGAAAACTTTCAGTTGAGCCAGTTCCACATAGAAAAACACTTTACAGATAACTGAAAAGGCCTGTGGGCCGGGATAGCATAGTCGGTATAGCGACTCCTTACGGACTGGGCGTTCCGGGGATTGAATCCCGGTGGGAGCTAGATTTTCCGCACCCGTCCAGACCCGCCCTAGGGCCCACCCAGCCTCCTGTACAATGGGTGCCGGGTCTCTTTCCCAGGGGTAAAGCGGCGGGGGCGTGGCGTTAACCACCCACTCCTCTATATCGCCGAGGTTAAAGAAAGAGTATATCTGTACCTCTGCCCCCCCCCCTCAAGGTCTTGATGGACTATTCTAGGGCGAACTTTACCTTTTACCTTTACCTGAAAAGGCATCGAGAAACAAGTTCTATTTTAGACAGCGTGAGAACATGCAGGAACATCTCCTAAATCCGTCACCGTATGTTATTGTATTTACCGCCTTCGTCAAAATTCTAAAACTCCAATTCTGCTCACACGTGTGTCTGTGTGTTCGTATGACTGTAGCAACAAAACGGTATAGGTACCGCATTGGAGACATCTTTAATAAAATCGTCGGCGCCACTTGCACAGCGAACGGGTGTGTCTGCATCATCGTCACGACATGCAACACAACTACCGCATTTGCGTCCAGGTAAGACAACTGTCGTTTACAAACTACGACGCAGATCGTGGAGCAAAACTGCAAATCGACCCCACTCTCCTTCCCTTTACTGGTGAAGCTTGGTTTAATTCATAGGATACAAGAACTGAGGACAACAGATACCTGTCTGCTTAAAAGTACCATCGTAATTCACGTAATGCAGGTATATATGTTATCTGTTCGTGTACGGTGTGTTGTGAGAGAAACTAGGGCTGTTAGACGCATTTTCTTCAGAGATCGTCAGTTCGCACAGACATGTGAAACACATTCTGACACAATTCTTTGAACACCGTAGTCGATTAAGAGATAACGTATACCCGTTTCTCAGGAAGACATAGCAACCGCTCACACCCCAGCACGCTCGTTAAATGTGGTGTGTTAAATCTTAATAATGGCTGCGCTGTATTACACTGAACAGCGCGGCAAATTGGAGTACCGGCGATCTTTGTCCTGCCTGCCATCACGTGAAACGGTCTGAGTTTGGAAATACGGCCTGTGGGCCGCATGCTGCCCACTGGGGCTCACTTTTGGACATAATATTTAGTTAAAAAATTCGTAACCATGAACGTGAATAAAAACAAGCAGCACTCTTATGTAATTAACGACCATTTGCAGGACATTTTGAAAACTCCCACTTCATATATGACCGCCGAATGCGACAAGCTTTTTGAGAAAAAGAGATGTAGTGTATGTCACTAAGTTTGTAGGTGATCAGGAAAATCACAAGTGTTGTCTTTCAACGGAACTTTTGTTTTCCATTCATAATTAAAAATAATAATTTAAATTATTTTATTTAATTATAAAATTATTAATGAAATATTAAACCTTCCCCGGAATATACCCATGCGGCCCGCACCTGTTTTCTTTGGAGCAATATGGCCCTTGCCGCATTCCTGGTTGTGCTTGTCTGGTATACATCCATCCCCATCTATCGCTGAGGTTAAGCATGGATAGAGCTATATCTGTATTACCCCCTATTTGCATCCAGTGCCATGTTACGGCTTGACCTTTACCTTTACCTTTACCTTTTCGTATACACACTGTATCACACTTGCGTAGTGATGTTTCTGGGGGCCCGTACGCACTATTGTGACTAGGCCACCGGTCTTTGCATCCAATAAATCGGGTTTTAATTCCCCATATAGGCAACAAGTCTTTTCTCCACGATGTTCAGGCTGGTTCTGGGGCCCATTCAGCATTCTACAGAATGGGTACCGGAGGAATAGCGACGTGAGCGTGGAGCTGACCACACACTCAGTCCAGCACTACTAGTAAGCTATATCTCCAGTCTTTCTAGCGTGGTGCTTAATTAAGCGACGAGTAAAACCCAGTACTGACCTCAGGAGTACTGAGCATGAGGTCATTAGCTGGATTAACGCCTGCTCCGTATATGGCTACGCATACTGCAGTGCGGAGGTGGCTGCTGCCTCCAACGAGTGAACGGTTTGATCCAAACCAAACTGCTTGTACGCATGCTTTGGCAACTGAACACTTTATAAAGTCCAGCTCATCTAAATGGTACTTCAACAGACAGTTCTTACCGCACAGGGAACACACTGAATC
Source organism: Reticulitermes speratus (assembly GCA_021186555.1). Taxonomy (NCBI): domain Eukaryota; kingdom Metazoa; phylum Arthropoda; class Insecta; order Blattodea; family Rhinotermitidae; genus Reticulitermes; species Reticulitermes speratus. Next base: position 27,282,551 of record JAJKFL010000003.1, on the reverse strand, counting down.
TCGATTACAGAGATTAATCTGTTAATTAATTGTTTATTTAATGACGCTATGAATATTCCAGACTAGCATCGAATTATGCGACGGTGAGCGAATGCCAGTTTGGTAAGGACATGGTCGTGACTTAATTTGCAGTAGGCATACTACACCGGCATTTGCCTCGAGGGACTGAAAAAAGCCTTAGGTTGAGACAGCGAGTACTTGTCCGAGATTTGAACCTGGGACCTCCCGGTTACGTACCAGTAGTTTACCCACTCGACCTCTCAAGTTCGGTGGCCGTTAATTTGAAAGGCATAATTAAAGTGCGATTACCTGACGTAAATGTGACTTCCTTAAATGTATAAAGTGTGCATCCGTTAAATCGCAGCTTGGCAACTACAGCCTGTATATTGTTTGTGACCTGTTTGCTTGTTAGCACATAGGGCTGGTGAATTTAGTCGTGGGCGTGAATCCCACTAAAGGCGTGGGAACTTTACTGTTTGTTATCAGTCGTGACAATCTATCTCAGAATTTCAGACTTCTGACATATCTTAGTCCAGTATTGCTCAAACTATCCCACGTGCGTGTTTTAACTGATATTCGACAAAAATGCGTTTTTAAAAGTTATTCTTTGCAAAATATAATCTACTGACAGTATGAGATTTGAGGTTATTACGGTAAAGTAAAGGTAACTTTTACCCTAGAACAGGCCATTAAGCCCCAGAGGGGGAGTGGAGGTATAGCTCTACTCTTTTCTTTAACCTCGGCGCTAGATAGGCGTGGGTGGTCAACGCCACGCCCCGGCCGCTTTACCCGCGGGAAAGAGACCCAGTACCTATTGTGCAGGAGGCTGGTTGGGCCCCAAGGTCGGTCTGGACGGGTGCAGAAAATCTCGCTGTCACCGGGATTCGATCCCCGGATCATCCAGCCCATAGGGAGGCGCTATACAGACTACGCTATCCCAGCCCAAGGGATTCTTATGGCTGATGAGTATTCAGATCACGGTGTTCTGTGACGTGAAGCCGTGTAGTTTAATGCGAAGCTTTTGTAAGTAAGGTTCCCTGCCCTGCAAGTTCGTGTTCTTCTTCTTATTATTATTATTAAGCTCTACAACCCTGGATGGGTTTTGGCTTGCTCAAGTATTTCTTGCCAATATTTTCTGTCTAAAACACTCTTTTTCCAATCCAGTACACCCACAATTTTCAGATCTCCGCGTACACTGTCCCACCATCTATCTTTAGGTCTTCCTTTTGGCCTGTCTAGTAATGTTGGCATCCAGTTGGTTATCTTCCTAATTATTCGATGTTCTTCCATCTTTGTATATGCCCGAACCATCCAAGTCTCTTCGTTTTTATTTGTCGTGCAATATTTTGCTTTCTAATTATCCTGTCCAATTCCTCATTATTTCGTAATCTCCATGCTGCATCCGGGCTTTTAACTGGGCCATAAGTTTCCTTGAAATCTTTCTTTCAAATCTTAGTAATTTTTGTGTAATGTTTTCCTTTAGTACCCAGGTTTCAGAAGCGTATGTAACAACAGGTCTTATCACGGCTTTATAAAATTTTAATTTTGTGCATTTGAAATTAACTTACTTTGAAAAAAGGATTTATTCGCATAATAAGCTTTGTTTCCTGCAGCTATTCTTTCTTTTATTTCGTCCTCTATTGAATTATTATTATTAACTATAGAACTATAGAACCAATCTTTGGGCATTTCTTCTTTCTTCCAGATTGTCAGTATCAATTTAAATATTCTACTTTTAAGGAGGACCCCGCCATTTTTAAGTAACTCTGCTGGTACGTTATGGACCCGGGGATCTGTGTGATTTCAGTTTAATTATTATATTCTTTACTTCATTGTAGCTTGGATCTTTCAACTGATAGTCTTCATTTGGAGGTATCACTATTATTTCCTGTTTCTCAAAATTACTCTCTATATTCAATAGCTCACTGAAATATTCCTTCCATCTCTCCAAAATAGCTTTTTTTTTTATCATATGCAAGTTTGTGTTAATCAAGCGTTATATTTTTCGGTTGGAGGTGGCACTTGTAGTAGGGTTAACATGGACCGCATGGCGCAAGAGTCGGTCAGTCAGATGCTGTTCAGGGGATAAGTTAATGTTCAATGGCAATGACAATGCAGACTTCGTTCCGTGTATACTGTATTTGTCGGACTATGTTCGGGCCGCTGAAGCCACACTTAGGAGTTCGACGATTACGCAATAACGAGGAAGTGGAAATAGTTGTTCGTGAATGGTTGCGAGTGCAAGAGCCTGATTTCTACCATGACGGAAATTTTTAAACTTTTTCCAGGATGTGACAAATGCATCTGTATGCTGAGGGATTATGCTGAAACAACGATAATTCAGTGGATTAAGTGAGCCACATTTAACGTTTTAACGACTTATCATTTAATATGTATGACCTAGGAAACCTCACTTATTGAGCATCCTTGGTACATACGAGTAGATAAGTGCGAACGTTCCGGAAGAACATGCTGCCCCCATCTTCAGGGTAGAGGTTTTGTCGAACAAGCTTATACTGCCACCTTCCATCTTAAATATATATAAAATTCCAGTTCCTACCTTACAAAGAACATATATCCGTCTGCATTATGAAGACCAACTAGTAAGTATTGTACAGGGAAATAATGGCTTTTTATTTTGAGAGTTATACGAAGCACGTAAATACGTTACGGGAAGAATGTGGAGCTTTTTAATGTTTCAGCAGGTGGTACGTGCAGTTAACAGTAGGTTTGACAGGTTATGAATTAAATACGCATTTATTTTGGATTGCCGCGGTACATATCTGAGGAACGTTGGCTTAGTCCTCCTTTCTCATTACATTTCTGTAGTAAGAAGACCGACCCAAGTCTTAATTTTGTCACATACGTATTAATTACGTCTGTGAGTTTTGCGTGGAAGCAATGAAATTTTTGTCTCCGTATTGCCAAGTTTTGACCTTATTGGCATCCCAACTTGGCTGGATGGAAGATTCAAACCTTTTGGGATGTCACGCCATGTCAACTGGTAGTTATCGACGTTTCGAAAGACCGCGTGCTTTCAATATAAAGGTCAAACAGTGAATTTTTTGGACTGCTTGACCCTGATGATGGAAGGACCACGATCTTCCGAAATTTCGGCAACTGTTTACCAGTAAACATGACGTAACATCCCAGTAGACGTGAATCTTCATCAACATCGCGTGAGAACGTTCTCAAATCTCGCACTTGGCATGATTGTTTTCTTGCACAAAATATCGTTGGTACTTTGCTGAATGTCATTACCTATACTGAAGCCAAGGAAAGAAGTCTTGTGGATGGTGGGATTGCGACGTTCGAGGCTTTCCCAGTTTCTGTGTACTGTTTTACGTCCCACCAGCCCTCACCCCCGGACGTATATGTCAACCCCTACAGCCTCTCGTTAGAGAAGGTTGTCACATGCTTATCGCCACTAAAATTCGTGCGAACATAAGGCCGCGTTCTCACGGGGCGTGAACCACGCGCGTGAATCACACTTTCGTGGGCCACTATCCGTGTGAACGCGGAGTCGTGGACCTTGCGTGTGACGTCAGCAGTCCACGATCCTGTCGTGGCAGGATCAAACCATGTTTGATTTTCAGTCGTGGTTCTGGCGTTCGTGAGGTAAGATGTCGCCAGCGTGATTCACGCGCGTCGTTCACGCCCCGTGAGAACGCGGTCTAATATCTAGACGACTGGAGGAGAATATGGGGAAATTCGATGGAGCAGGAAGCGTAACAACTTCATGAAGATGTGGAGAGGGCGACCGTGGGACTCAATACCGCGCCCTCGTAACCACTTGATACGTGGAATTGAAGTGGCCGGAGCTTGAACGTGACTATAGTTGTAACAGGTAACTTGCTGCCTGAGCACTCGAACTGAACATAGCTGCAGTTGGCAAGGCGTGGGTGCCGGAAGGCTCACCTTGGAACAGCCAGTCGGTGCCAAATACAATTTTGTACGCATTTATCTCCCATGCATGCTACAGGTCTCGCTCAAATTATCACTTCGATAGTGTCAGATGAAGGGTGAAATTGGTATACTTCATTATATGCAGTTTCCCCAACTTGCTAATTCTTTATGGTCCAAAAGTTGTGTTGAAGCCCACGTTCTGTGTAACATATTAGTAAGGCTGTAAAGGGTACCGTAACACTCCCCCGCGCCCAATCTGCAAGCTGTTGGTTCACTTCCTACCTGCGATTGTTTATTCAGTGTATTCGTATCTGTCTCTCTGAAGACCGTCTGTTCCATCCGCAACCCCAGGGTCGAGCATATTGATGTGTTCTCTATAGGCAGGTGTTTGCAGGGTGGAAGTGAAGAGACAAGAACTCTGTATCGGCAAACTAGAATGATACCCTTGCTTAAGTGAGCACCACACCATGAAGGCATTGGGGAGGTGTTGAAGGTGTAACTCTTTGTATTCTTAACATCGACATGAGATAGAGGTGAGTGATCAGCCTCACGTCCCAGCCCTTTTGCCCCAAAGGAGCCCCAATACCCACTGAATAGGAGACGGCGCGGGCCCAAGTGCCGGTCTGTGCGCTCTGGAGAAGAGAAACATGCTGAGGGTAGTAGTCTGTGCGAATCTGGGAGCTTCACTTTCACTGCATGCCATGCCATGTCAGGTAAGGTGAATGCGGTCTTACCTGGAAACATCGGGCCAGGTCTTCGTCTTTTTTTTCTCTGGCACTACAACCCGATTCAGGCCTCGACCGCCTCAGCTATGCTCCAACATTCTTTAATCTAGCTCTGTGATCTCCAGGGTTTGTAGGCTTCTTTGAAATCAGTGAATAGGTTAATTGAAATGCACTAATGTTAGTCATGTTCTCTACTACCACTCCCGTATCATGGAGTACATCCCCCGTTCCCAGTCTTATATCCTTATGTTAGCCCGGTTGTCTAAGTTTGTTCCGTTCGACTCGCATACTTTGAGGATTTCAATTTCTTGTTTTGGGGTAAGGGAATGGTTCGTCAGCACCGACCCCTAACCTGGAGGACCGGGCTACCTTGCTTTTACTGGCCAGTCATTCGAAACCTGTCTGGCATGGGTGGTCCTACCAGCAGCTAGAGCGCCGCTGGCATAGCTTGCGAGTTCAAAGATGCAAGCAACCCCTCACGCCGGAAAAAAAGTGCATTAAAGAAGTTGGAGGTACAATAGACGGGGACACTATAATTTTATTTCCATGAAGAGTCCTGTTTCGTCTTAACTTAAACGTGCGGTATTAACTGACTCGTGTCTCCGCCGCACCAGCTCGCCAGGCGCCAAGCTTGTAACTTTGTGCCGAGTGTAAGAACCAAGAATTCCATACCGAATAACTGGCAGGAATTATAATGTTGCGGTTGACGAGCTAGCATCGGGTTCATGTGACGTAATCACTGATCTGTCTTGCTGAGCGTGGGAACAGTAGCACAGGAAGCTGTGAAGTCACATCACTTGCTGACGGCAAGTTTCAAGATATTGCAAATGTAAAGCTGTTCCTGTGTTTAGTTTCGCATCTTTCCACGAAGATGTATGGACGAACGGAGGCGTAGTTCCACGAATTCTTAACTTTGGAACTAGATGGGGGTGATTTGTCGCGCATTCCGCCCCCGTCAGCCGCTGACAGATATCCTGGACAGGAGGCTGAGTGGGCCTCGGAACTGGCCTGAACACTGGCGAAAAGGAAATTCTTTGTCCTTGCCGGTAACGGAAGCCCGGTCTTTCATTTCTTAGTGAGTCGCTTTACTGATCCCATGTTAAACTACATGTAAGAGTATTGTTGCTGACATTTATGGTTAGTATGCCAGAACTTTTCTTACAGTGAAATTCACCAACACGTTCTTTCAAATTGGTAATCAGTCAGTCTTCAACGTTTAAAAGCCTGAAATCAATTTAAACATTTACATATCCATTTCCTGTGTCACAGAGAACACCGTATCCAGGAGGCCTACAAAGGACAGTCGGGTTATTTCTGTTTTGGGTAATAACTGCTGTTTATTGTGAGGATCTTACGAAATACAAATGTAATGTGTAGGCAGTATGCAGGGTTTATGAATATTACGTCGTGTGGAGGTGCATACATGATTTTGGTGGGGAGACCTGAAGGAAGGAGACCACTTGGAAGACCCAGGCGTAGATGGGAGGATAATATTAAAAGGGATCTTCAAGAAGTGGGATGGGGGGGCATGGACTGGATTGATATAGCTCAGGATAGGGACAGGTGGTGGGCTATTGTGAATGCGGTAATGAACCTTCGGGTTCCATAAAATGCTGGGAATTTCTTGACTAGCTCATGACCTGTTAGCTTCCCAAGAAGGACTCTGCTCCACGGAGTTAGTTATTTAGTTAGTGGTACCTAATCACTATGTTTGACAATGTTACAAACATTACGGAGATAATTTAGAATTACCCATGTTCCGTGCAGCGAGATAAGTTACCATATATATATATATATATATTTTATACCAACAACTTAACTAATTAGATACAATGATAACGTGTGGTAAACCTACATGTTTCGGCCTTTCTCGGCTATCTTCAGGGAGGCATTCAACAAAGAAAAATGCGTTAATGACTAGTTACAACATAGATACGTAATAATGCAGTTAAATACAGAATATTAAAATGATTAAATATTTTTAAAAGAGTAGTACAAAATGCATATCGTAACAGATATTATTTGAACTGCAAACAAACATCTGTTGCCGCAGTTCATCTTCGTTTTCAGGGATATGTCCGTGTGTCTGCTGTGGTTGTATATATCCGTGTGGATGAATGCACACGTTATTTATTATTGTATCTAATTATACTGCAGTTGTTGGTACGTATGGTGAATTACGGAGATAAATTTTGGTGTACAAATGGCGTCTCGCCAGTTCGTAATGTGTTTGTAACTCACACTCTGAATTAGGCGTACTGAAATCTTTTAGCACTTCCCTCATGGAACAAAGCTTCTTCCTTCTTTTAAGGCACAGAAAAGCTAAAAGTGAAGTAAGGTTCTGTTACTACATCTAGGGGAGGATACAATGGAAATAGCTGAGCTGTTTGTACCTTATGGGTGCCAGGTGCGGGCACATGATTGTCCACAGGGCGCCCAGAAAGCAGTACTATATGGATGCTAATTCCATTCCACGACCGCGTTTATAACTGGGTAACTACAGCACAGTTTTGGTAATTTTACTGGGTTTTGTGGGAAAATTACGGGGATGTTGGGATGAAATTCTTCCCCACTTCTCTTGAACCCAGTATTTATAGGCTAGTATTGAAGGACATTTTATCTCCCCAGTTGAACACTTGTAATAAATAGTACTTCCAGGTGGATTTGAGGTTGTCACCTCGTTATCAAGGTTAAGGTCCTTCGGGGTATGACACCGTGTAGTTTGGTAGATTATCAATTCGGAGGAACTTACTGTCTCTGGATTTAGCCCACCGTGAAGACGCAGGCGGTTCACTCCATAAGACTTCATGTCCTATAAGAGGAACATACTACTTCCATTTTGAGGCTGTACATTTGTCTTGAATACGGAGGCAGTATGTTCCTCGGAAACATTGGCAACCATATCCTAGACTACACGGCACCATATTCCCGGAGACCCCTGTACTAATAGTCTGCCGTCAGAACTGCAAATGTTATATTCATGAATATCACAGTTTTCAGTGATATGATGCCCTGAAGATGGAAGCAGCAAGCTTCTCCGAAATGTTGGTAACAAACTACCATTTGACACGGTGTAATATGCCAGAAGAGTAATTTTCATGAAGGACGCTGGAAAAACATCAGATCACATTATATGTTCATCTTATTCATGATAATTTCTTCAGTTATTTCGGGTTTCTTTAATGAGTGGTGGTTACTGCATGTACCACCTGCTTGAACATTTAAACAATCTGTGTCATTTGCCGCGCAGTGTACTTAAGTATTTGGCATGATGTTTACAATAAAGAGCGTTAACCGGTTGTCCTTTGCACGCTATTTAATGTGAGGCAGGAACTGAATTGTTATATCTTATTAGGTAACATTTTTGCTGCAAAGGATCGAGGGACGGAGGATTTTTTTTGGGTATATAAGCGATTCTTCCCTTCTGAAGATGGACTCCGCTCTGCGGTGTTTGGCTGTGAGGATTGTGACTCCTTGCATTAGATATACTCAACACCTGCAGACATGACGAATACCTTGCAGGGTTATCGAAACGTGTCATTAGTAGGGAGGTTTCGACCTACCACGCTTCGACAAACACAATTGCCTGCAGGTGCCACGTTGTGTAGGCTCCTCCCTTTTCACACCTTCCACTTTGTTGTTACGATTTGTGTAAGATTTCTCCTTTTAATCTATAGCAGGTGTGAATTTCAGTGTACGTTCAAATTCGTTTAAATTCAAGGCAGATAAAGTACCTGTGCACGCCATGGAGACATACGGGGAGGTAGAGGTATAGCTCCACTTATTCTTAAGCTCGTCACTAGATGGAGATGAATGGTCAGCTTCACGTCCCGGCCGCTTTACTTGCGGTACCCATTAAGTAGGAGGCTGGGTGGACCCCAGAGACGGTCTGGGCGCTTTGGAGAAGAAATCTCAGCCTCTGTCGGGAATCAAACTACGATTTATCTGTCGTCCAGTGTGCGTATCCCAGTCACTGTACCGACTGCGCTGTTCCGACTCCAGTCGTCGTCCAGTGCGTATCCCAGTGACTGTACCGACTGCGCTGTTCCGACTCCAGTCGTCGTCCAGTGCGTATCTCAGTGACTGTACCGACTGCGCTGTTCCGACTCCAGTCGTCGTCCAGTGCGTATCCCAGTCACTGTACCGACTGCGCTGTTCCGACTCAAGTCGTCGTCCAGTGCGTATCCCAGTCACTGTACCGACTGCGCTGTTCCGACTCCAGTCGCAATAAGCCTTTTAATAGTTTTCCGCCTGAGGTCATATATTCGGGTCAAGTTGGGTTAAATTATACTGATGGGTCATACTGCTGAGCTGACGTAATGTAGAATTCCCGTTTTTGACGCGTTCGCAACGAGAAATTGCCAGAATGCTCCCGCTCTCTTCGCCATGTCTGTCCAAAACTCGATAACCGCTGAACCGATTTTCGCCACATTTTATAGTTGGATATTTTTACTAAAATTTGGTAACACATTTCAGTGTTGGTTTAAAAAAGAGACGGGGACTTCACACGAAGACTCACGTATTTCAGCACACATTTCGAGGCTAAATATTTATCAGAGCGAAAAATATTTCGAACAGAAGGTGTAGAAAAAAATGAAGCATGTTTTATATCAAAGAGAGGTTTCCCATAAGTCTTCTAGTTTTCGAGATAGCTGAAGTCCAATTTTATGCTCTCTATAGACGAAAACAGACCCGGGCTCCGGAATTGTTGTGTTATGCTTATATTTTTAAATTGTTTATAGTAAATATTTGAGCATCTTTAGCCGAATCTGTATTATTGCAATCCGCAGGAATACAAGCATTCTGCGTATCAGAACATTTCGGTGTTCAAGTAAGTTTTTGGTATCGAAATTAAGGGGCCGGGTTAGCTCAGGCAGTGTAGTACGAGCTGAACGACCGAGAAATCGGGATTCGATTCCAGGCAGGGGTAATACTTTTTTCTATTATATACAGCGTCCAGACTGGGTCTGGGGTCCACCCAACCACCTATCCGGATGGTACCGGGGGCTCATTCTCCGGTTTCTAAAGGGATAGAGGCGTCAAGCTGACCACTGATCTCCATCTAGTGCCGAAGTTAAGAATGTGTGAAGATGTACCTCCACTCTCCCATACGTCCGTATAGCCTGCTGGTCAATTGGGTGCAGGGATGACTTATCTTTATCTTTATCTTTACATTGCTGAATCTCGAAATTTTCGTGCATTTTGAAATGTTGTTGCTGATGTACGAGTATAGCGTTGGGTGCTTTGTTAGACAGCTTGCAGAAACATCGTGTTTGCAGTGTACGGTAACGCTGTCGCTCACCTCATTTATCTTAACGCTTCGCTCGTTAGAAACATTAGACCGTCAGCACGCGGGTGCTGTCAAAATAGGCTACAGTAGTATACGGAAGAGAAACAGAAGATCTACGTGAAAGCAAGCGACTTGTATGACGGGTGAAACAGTTTGATAGTGATGCATCATGTTGCAGTGTTGCAGGTATGTGTTTTTGTGTAGTTTAATTTGTAATTCACGTATTTTTCTTTCTTAAGTAACACACCACTGAAAAGAGTAAGCCTACCTAAAACACTTTATTTTTACAACGCATTAAGGTGTGAAAGCGGGTGGGACGACTGACGAGGAAAGACGCTGATTGGTGTAACCCTCGCCTTGTGACGTCACCTTGCGTGTTTTTTGAATCCTACTATAGTAGGGTGAAACGGTTGGTCTGATGTTGATGTAAAGACCAGATGTAAACTGCTTAGCTGTGTGAAGGTCAGTCAGGCAGCGCTGTTCTTATTTCTTCACACGCATATTCTGCATATTCTGTACAATCCGCTCTTCGAATCCAAGATCATGTGACTTATTCATACGAGACAACAAAAACCATATTCGTTCATCTACCAACGACGCTATACAATCTTAGTGAGAGCGTCGTTAAACAGTACACTTCCCTCTCTCGCGCGCGCGTGCGCGCGTCTTCGCATACTTATTTGAGCTTTTGTCTGAGACTGGAAAATAAATATGTGGTGGAATAAGGTCCCATATATTCTGCGAACTTCAGACTTTGAACGCTACCGTTTGCAATCGATGTTTATGGCCACTTAGTTTATGATTATTACATCTATATTTTGATTATGGTTCTTGTATATTTGCCAGAATCATTGCCATCATCTGCTTTTATTTATCACAACAGAACGGTTAAAGCTTGCGGTCTTCTGGGATATGACGCGACGTAGTTTGGTAGGACAAACGTTTTGGAGAACCCGTTGCCTCCTGTCTTATTCACGCATATATCTTGAAGTTACAGGTAACAGGGTTTTCCGAAAAGTTTGTGCCTATGGACTGTAATACAGGGTGATTTCTGTAGAACGAAACCCAACTATTTAGCTATAGATTACGTGGACGTAGTCGGCATGTTTGCGTCCGCTACGTTTTTCCCGGTAACCGAGTAGGTTCGCACAAGAAATACACGCATGTGCAAAGTGTACGGTGTGATGCAGCTGCTGCATGACAGTGACGGACGCGCGGAAAATTAAGGTTGTCGTAACCTGTCACCTAGCGTGATAGAGGCGAATTGCTCGCGTTGGACTCCGCATGAAATTGCCTGGAATTTATCCTGGAATTTACGGTACCTGGAAAGTAATCAATGCTGCCTTACGTGATCTATAGCTGAATATTTGGGTTTCGTTCTGTATGAATCACCCTGTACATGGCATCGCACGCAGAAGACTGTAATCTTTACACTCACCGCAATGAGAACCCCAGATCCCATAATTTGAGGCAGACCTATTACAGAATTTGCCTGGAGCGACTTGAGGAAAACGACGAAAACTGTCGCTCAGGATAGCTTGTCTTTGTATTGAGATTTGAACTCAGTATGTTCTGAATACGAACCAGAAGTACATGCAGCAATATGGAGCACGTAATATGACCTCATCCTTTCGATCGGTTTTATTAGGACAGTCTGTAGAAACTTAATCCGTTGAAGCAGAGTAGTTTCCTCTTATATTTGCAATTTAACATTAAGGAACTACGTGCTGTCTGTACATTACATTCATCTGTTTTGTATGACTAGCTATTATTTTCCTTTCCAGCAGTAATTGTTGTGACTTTGTAATGGGGACGTAGTGTTTTCTATGAGGCAGAAACTGAATTCTGAAATATTATCCTATTTACGAAGGTTTTCAAAGGGTTAACTATTACTGAATGTGATGCATATTATTTATATGATATCTGTGTTTGCAGTCACTGGCCTCTGGCACATGTCCGTCCACTTGTACGTACACGCAACCGGCTCTAAAACCGGTTATCTCATTGTCTTGTTACCATGACGACGTATGAAGCTGTTCTTTTGTTCTCTGTAGCCAGGAGGTTCAGTTTTATAAGGCGATTTAGGATTGTTACCTAGGACACAAATGAGGATCTACAGTGCCGAGTAGCTTGAGCACTGTGGCAAGTTGTGTAGAAACATGACAGAATGTTGCAGTCGAGTGTTTGGGAGGTCTTAGAGGTCGGTTATCTTGGCAAGTGTAAATGCTTACTCGAGTCGCTGCAGGTAAATGCACTAGTGCCTTAAATAGATGATGATGGCTTCTTCCTGCTAGTGACCTGTAATTATTCTGGGAATCGATGTAGAAAGCGGGCGACTATTAGGTTCACTGTAGCAAGAACTACCATTTGGTGATAACTAAGCAACCGTTACAATCCCATCAGTCAGTCTTTGCTGCTACTTTGCGGTTGCTCTAGCGACTTGCATGGTGTCTGGCGTGACTGAAGTTGTACGGTATTTTTAAAAACGCAAGACAAAGGAGCTTAGCTTCAGATTCTCAGACAAAATATAAAGATTTTTCTGAAGGTCTTTAATTAGTACAAGTGTCCAAGCGAGGGGGAGTATAATTGCTGACCTGTACGAGTGCCAAGTGACAAGAACGCATTGCTGGTGCATTCCCGACGTAAGACAGTGAAGTTCTTTCGGAAGATCTGGCAACGTCGGAGCCTTGGTGCGCCTTCTTATTTGACTTGTACATTAGTCAGCGACTAAAGAAAAGTGGCTGTGCTTTGCCGATGTCTCCCAGTACAGTGCATTTGTAATAATGACGGCAGAAGGGCACTATTAAAGATAAAATCTGCATAGTCATCGCCGTGAGAGTCGAAAATCTCGTAGCAAGACACTAGATCCAGCAGTTTACCGTTGTTGTATCCCGACCAGTGCCAGTGATTGACCCCTAAGAGCGCTGTCAGTTGTCTCGTGAACAGAATCGCGTAGCTGTATAAGAACACCTTTCCACATAACCATTTGCCATTCGCCTTGATTAGGATGTACCTGGCGGGTGGATCTCTGGTATGTCCTCATAAATGTAATTTTATTTGTTCAAGTTTGTTGGTAATAATTATGTGTCGCACGTATTCTCTTTCGCTTAACGAAGCATGGTATCCCTGTTGGCATCTCACGCACAAGCCCGTGGTAATAATTTGGGTAGCGTAACATTGTAGGTCACGCGTCGTACTCTGCAGCCATAACCGTTCGCCTGATGCATAGGCCTGTACATCGTTTTTCCCCCCGCTATGGTATCTAGTTGCGTGGTGACATTAATTAAGAGGCCCCACAACTAATTAGCCTGTTTTGCTATGGAACTGGAGTAGCCAGTCTCTCTTAACGTCCCAGTGTTGCCTGCAGTGGCTTCTGATCCGGTATGTTAAGTAGTTCGCCACCCGAGTACTAGGTTGGCGTTGTTCGTTCGGTGGAAACTCTGTAATGGCTTTTTTTTGGCGACGGCGGGAGGGGGGAGGATTTGCTGTGTGGATCGTGTAGCTGTCCTCCACAGCCCCCTTCTTTGCTTCTTATGCACTAGGACAGGGCAACATAAATGTTCACTGCTCAGCTAGAGGTTCCCAAAAATTCCCGCACATGCTTTGCTCTTGGCTTTCCGCATGAAGTGACTTCCAGAACAGGATCCAGAACTGGCCCGAGTTCTTTACAGCTATACTTAACAAATTTTGGGCACATGGCGATTCATAAAAGGAGGTTAAATTCGCTATATGTCTACCGCAACTACTGTGGTTCAGCCGCAGGAATATAAAAAGCCTTTGATTACCAAAATTCGACCGGCTTGTGGACGGAATAGTGCTTTAAGAGTGTGGTCTTCAGCGATATGACACTGTAATTTCGCAGGTCATTACCAACGTTTCGGTGAAGCCTGCTGGAAATGGTGGCAGCAGCTTCCTCCGAAACGTTGTTCAGTCACCTATAAGACTAGCAGTATCGCGGCGTAGAAGACCACCTTCTTGATTTTAGCTTCCGAGATGGCCCAAATTTCATCAACTAATTTCTTCTTCAGTCTGCGTTATCCGACATATCCTTCGATTTGGAGTGGATTTATTGCAGTTGACGAGGCAGTGTTGTTTTAGACTTTACAACAGTTTCAGTAGAACCTACAAGGCGATAAACCACGAGTATTGGATGTGGACAGAGTCTGTAAACATACGGGTATAAACGTCCGTCAAGTTAACGACTGTATCTGTTGCACAGATTAAGAGTCCGTGGAAATACACTTTCATAACCCTGCAAGTCTTCACGGCGTGGCACTCAGACACGGACAGCTGGAGGCGAGAGACTGAAACCTGCAAAGACAGACCTGTAAAGCAAATAATAACCACTCCTAAGGCGCATTCGCGTCCCTGTTGAGCGCCTGTTAAAATTGGTGCATCCGTCAGTCTGCCTTTATACGCATAAAACATCTCCGGAACCGCTGAACGGGGTTTCGTGAAATTTAATTTGTTGATTCACATCACCCAGACGAACAAAATGCACAATACGGTTTCTTAGATATTCATATTACAATATCACATTAACATTTCTACATGTTTCGGTCCCCAAGGGATCATCATCAGGGAACTAAATGCGTAGGCTACCTCCGAGATACTGTATACCAGGATCCACTACATTTGTACAACAATACTACAAAGAATTGCCTACATTTTAACTGTTTAGTTTAAATTTTTTACACCTTTTTACTGTATACAAAGGTTGCTAGTTTGTTTTTGTGCGGTGCTGCTTTGGTTTTATTCCCTGATGATGATCCGTTGAGGATCGAAACATATAGAAATGTTGAAATCTGCGGTCTTCTGGGGTATTACGCGGCGTCGTGTGGTAATTGTTTACCGACGTTTCGGGACAACGTATCGGTCCCATCCTCACGGGTCAAGAGTCCTTGACCCGTGACCTGTGAGGATGGGACCGATACGTTGTCCCGAAACGTCGGTAAACAATTACCACACGACGTCGCGTAATACCCCAGAAGACCGCAGATTTCATTAACATCGCGGCGGAAGCCTGAAATCAATGTAGGAATGTTAATGTGATACTGCAATATAAATATCTGTGAAACAGCATTGTGCATTTTGTTGGTCTGAGTGTTGTGAACTGGTTACCGACAGTGCACGGTGTGAACAATATAAAGTTTACTTTGTGGAGCTCAAGTCGACATTTGTCAACCCATTCCGGTTTTGTTGAAATCGGATAATAATAACGGACGCATTTCATGAAAACCTGCGTCGCTAAACATTTGACATGGTACGATAAATGACGTAAAGAAAAGTGAAGCGTATTGTACGCTCAGTACAGGTCTTGCGTAAGTTTAACGATTTGAAGAACATTGCACAAAAGTGAGCATATGCGCCAACACAGCTTCTCACAATACATTAGCGAACGTGTTTTAATTACCGTACAGTGCCTTCGACTGACTCACATAGCTTATGCCGATGGATTTTATTGGCAGTAATGTTATCAAATTCCGGGCAAGGTCCTTCTGTCATGACACTAAACCTTTATACATTGCACTTTGCACGCATGTAAAAGAGCGAACTTTGGAGTTAGGAAAAGACACTTGTTTAGTTGGTAGACACGTTGCGAGATCTGGACTGTCTTACGTACTAAGATACTATACATATATACTATATATATATATATACACACACACACACGACCTGTTAGTTTGCTCGTGTGGGAAGTTTAGGCGTGTTTCACGCTTGCTTGATCTAACAGGCCTACATTGTTTCGTCAGATTTTCTGATAGTGGTTTTTAGTTTACCTACCTTGCTTAATAAAAGGAAAACAAGGGCAGGCTTGTGTGTGTGTGTGTGTGTATGTATGTCTGTGACACCTGTTTCAACTTTGTACGACGAACATTATGAAACTTGCAGTTTGTGGCCACACAAACGCAGTGCTTTTTGGTTTCCTACGGTAAATAATAATAATATCATAGCGAACTCGCGAACTGGAGACGAGGTAGGCGCTAGCGCGGTCTGTGGTACTACACGTTGGGAAAATATGCGACGGTTGTTAGTTTATATCTTTGTAGAATGTGAAGTAGCACCATGACGGCCGTACGAATATCTCTTTGGCTTTTAAGCACAGTGGTACTTGTACTTACATGTATCAGTGTGCTTTAACAGGAAACCCTCTGCATTTTACCCACGTTAGGGAAGCACTCAAATGCAGCCCGCAGCCCCCCGCCCAAGTCGAAATTTAAAGTAAATAGAGTTTGTAGACACGTTTTACGTGATTTACCCTCAGCCGAAATCAGTAACTAAAATTGGCTGATGACTAGTACGTTAGAACTTTGAAAAGTATGATAAAAGACTTAGGATATCTTAGATGAAATTAAAAAAAAAAACAAGAACATTAGACATTGTAATTTAAATTAGGCGAGTGAGTCATGGAGCATGTATTTGTGTTTGCGTGGTTGCAAACAGTGTTATGCTACAGTTATATATAGTCGTAGTCTATAACATAAAGTTACAGTTATACTTACTACATGGTTTTCATGACATGATTGCTAAAATGAAACATAAATTTTATACATTCTCAGGGTCAGCCCCCCCCCCCCCCCCCAGTGAAAAGTTATGGGCGCGCACCAATAATCCGTGTATATGTTTCGCGTGATTATCACAGTAAGCAGCGATTATTTCCCCAAACAACACTAACCATTTGGTCTTTGTTATGGAGACGCTTAGTGTTTCCTGTAAGGTATGAACTGAGTTTTCTGTATTGTGTGGTTTGCGAATTGATGTCGCGTGACATGCTCCGTCCATTGTGGCAATGATTGGTCAGCTGTGCGTTGCTGGCTCTGTGATGGCCAGTGGTGTGGAGGGGGCTTGGGGGGGGGGGGGGGGTGCAGAGTAAAGAAGCGTGCCAGATGTGGAGCGGCAGTAGTGGCTCACTGCAACATACGTCTTGTTCTGAGGAACCGCAAAGAAACATGTGGCTCCTTAACTGACATGTAAGGACCTTTGTCCAAACGTTTATGAAAACTGAAATTTGGAGGCAAGCTGTGCTTGGGCTCAGCGCTGTCGGTACCAGGTTTTTTTGGAGCCGGTGCGTGAGTTATGTGAAAACTTACCTTGATATTTTACGGATTAGAGATCGAGGAATCTTGATTTGATTGTCGACAGAGGCAGAAAGTTTTTTCTTCTCCACAGTGTCCAGACGGCCAGTGGGGCCTACACAGCCGTTTGTTCAGTGGATAGCAGGTATCTTACAGATATATTCAGGTAACTTGATATGTGAGCTGCCTAACACTGCACACATCTGTAGTCGGCACGGTCCGGCCGCTGCTTGGCTCACGTCGGCATGGCCGGGCAATGTTATACCTGTTCCAGAAACATATACTCTGTTGGGAGTAGGAGTACATTGTCTATCTTCATCGCAACGCTCGATGACCCTGCTAATAATGTCTCTCTCTCTCTCTTTGCTATGAATGACTTTGTTAGACATTTGTGACACTCCACTTCGCCCCATTGCTTAAACGACACTGCAGAGTCCTGCGAGAGATCAGATAATGTTTTTGAAACGGAGAGAAAAAGTGGAGCTGCGTGCGCTGTGCTTCCCCCCTGACCAGCTTCTCTCTTCACCCCGGCGCTAACAGGGATCAAGTTATCTGACGAGGACAGTACATCCATATAGCTTAGTGCTGAGGTTAAGATCGAGTGGAGCTATACCTCTACTCCCGCGTAAGCCTTCATGGCGCGCGCAGGATAACTTAGCCTTGTTGATCGTGGCGTGGGTTAATCTGGTTCAGGATAGGGTTCTGTGGCTGCTGTTGTGAAAATAATGAATCTTATTTCCTTAAAAGACGAAGAATTTTTTGACGTGATGAACAACTGTAAAGTAAGAAAATAAAGCTTTCCTTATCCCCACCATTAAGGCATGTAGGGGGAGTAGAGGTATAACACCACCCAGCTTTAACCGTGGCAGTAGATGGAGGTAAGTGGTTAACTTCATGCCCCGGACTGTTATCCCGAGAGAGAATCACAGTACCCATTGAATAGGAGGAGGCTAGGTGGGCCCCAGTGCCGGTCTGGGTGTTTGGGAGAAGTGAGAAATCTGTTCGAGTGCTGGCCGGTGTGGCTCAAATAAGTGACAAGTGTTGGCTGGATGGCGGGCATTCTATTCCAGGCAAAGTAGGATCCCCCCCCAACCCCAATCCGGCTGTGCAGTCCGTTTAATTTTCTCCCTAATGTATAGTGAGATGTCTTTCCACGAAGATAAAGTGACGGGAGCTTGGAGCTCACTGTTCGTCTCTGTCTAGTTTTCGAGGTTAGAAATGCGTGGGGCTGTATCACTATTCCAACATACGTCTTCATGGCATTGTGATTGTTTTAGAACTGGTACAACTTAACTTTTTGCTTCTCGTCTTTTCAAACATCAGACGCTGTGGTAGCTTCGGTATTGGAATTAACCTGAGTGGGGGAGGGGGTTGTTAATTACATTTCCCTTCTCCACCTCATAAGTGGAAAATGTTTTATTTCGATAAAAACTCGTAACGGCGTAGTAACAGTAGCGACAACGTTACTTGCTAGTTGTTGGCGCGGGGGTTTAGTGGCGAGCTGGTAAGAGGGAAAATACTGCGAACACGCCACTGATCGTATCCTTCCGTTTCAAAAACGCCCACAGTGATTGCAGCTATGACTGTACTGACAACAGAGTAAACGTTTTTGAAAGAGGCACAGTACTGCCAGGGCCGATCCCAGTGGCCGTGCGGTCTAAGGCGTGGATCTGCGGCCGCTCGCTTACTAAGATTGTGGGTTCGAATCCCTCCGGGGACATGAATGTCTGTCTCTTGTGAGGGTTGTGTGTTGTCAGGTACAGGTCTCTGCGACGGGCTGGTCCCTCGTCCAGAGGAGTCCTACCGAGTGTGGTGTGTCTGAGTGTGATCGTGAAGTCTCGAAAAATGAGGCGGCCTAGGCCCCCAAGGGGCTGTCGAGCCATTAAAAAAAAAAAAACTACTGCCAGCCCGATCCGAAGTGAGCCTAGCAGCGACCTCGCAGCTAGACTGCATGTAGCCCACGTTTATACGGAGCTCAGCTAGAAAGTTATCAGTTCTGTACAATACATGCCACAGCGTATCCAGCCATAACCATTGGTATTGTATCTTTTTAGGAATGAAAAAAAATGCCAAAGCACGTTTCTATCTCACCGATATCTGAAAAAAGCATTGCTTTGTTTGAAGGTTCCCAGGCTTCGCCTCTTGTCCTTGTGATAAGACTAGTACAAAGATGAAGATGAGTATGGGGCATTGGTGGTGGAATGATACGAACAGGGGAAAGCCGCAATACTCGGGGAGCAACCTGTCCCGCTTTGGCCGCCACAAATTTGACATGGACTGGCCCGGGGTCCAACCCGGGCCTCCGCGGTGAGACGCCGGCAACTAACCGCCTGAGCCATGGCATGGCCTTCCTGAGACTGAAGGTTCTGTATGTAGGCCTAATGTATAAACATTGAGTTCCTACCTCATAAGCGGGCCGCATACCGCGGAAGCAAAAGAGCACAACACAGGAGACACGTAACATGAAATAAATTTCAAGAATTAGAGCGTGTGCATTGTAATGGGCAAAATAGAAGGTAAAGTTGTTCCTGCCCACGCAGTGAAGGCATAGGGGGAGTAGAGTTGCAGCTCCACTCATTCTTAACCTCGGTACTACATGGATGAGTGTGTTCAACGCCCTGGCCACACTGCCCCCGGCGATAGAATCCCGGTACCCATTGAACAGGAGGCTGGCCGCAAATTGACAAAGTACATACGTATGAAGCATGTAACGTGGAACATGGTGAGACATGTTCCACGTTGCAGAACCAGACATGATTTTTTAGCTTCATTGACATACCGTGAAAAAGTGGGTCGTAACTAGGACACTGCATATACCGAAGAGTAAGTTCGCCAGTTGTTTGGGGTCTGTTGTGTTTCAAAATCATTATTTATCCACTTACTGCAATAATAATAATAATAATAATAATAATAATAATTTTATGGAGCAGAGTCCTTCTTGAGAAGCTAATAGTTCCTCAGCAAGTGAAGAAGCTCCCTGCATTTCACGGAACCAGAAGGTTCATTACCGTGTTAACAGCAGCCTGCTGCTTGTCCACATCCTGAGCCAGATGAATTCTGTCCACGCCTTCCCAGCCTACTGCTTTAAAGATCCATTTTAACATCCTTTCATCTATGCCTAGGTCTTCCAGTTGTTTCTTAGCTTCAGGTATCTCCACCAAAACCCCGTGTGCATTTCTCTTCTCCCACATGTGTCATGTGCCCCACCCATCTCATCCTCCGGGATTTGCTCACCCATAATATTTGGTGACAACTATGACATTTTCCTAATTTTTGTTGTTTTTTGAAATAAATTGTACAGGGCTCAACACTTCTTTTGTTGAAGTTATTGAAAAGTACGAAGGTGTTTTGTAGTCTGAATCTGAAAGGTTACTTCAACAAAACAGAACAGGAGAAAGCGTAGCAGAACCTAGCATAAATGAAATAGTCTGCTAAGTCTGGTATTTTATTAATACGTATATTGTTACATGTGCCGATTACATTGATATTAATAAGTTGTGCAGCTCCGTTAACGGTTACAAAAGTTGATTCTTAAGTTACACATCAGCAAAAATTAATGAAGAATGCCTCATAAGTTAGTTAACAGTTGTGACGTCTACTCTGCTTTTCCGTCTCAATATGAGCGCCAGAACTCCAAGATCCGCGTCCGCTGTTGCCATTGCCTGAACTGAAGAAGCTTCACTGGTTAGTGCGTGCTGCAAAATACATTTCATGCTTCCTGCCCTTCCCTGGTGTGCGGCCCGCTATAGGGGACATACTGCGTCTAGATTAGTCCTTGTGGGATATGACGCCATATCGATTGGTAGTTACCGACATTTCGGAGTAGCTTGCTGCCTCCATATTGGACCCTGAAGATTAAGGCAAGTTCCTCCGAAACATCAGTAAATACGAATCGACACGGCGTCATATCCCAGAAGACTTCAATCTTCCGCAAAACCGCTGTGAGAAACTGAAATCTTGAGCACTGCGTCTCCATTACAAAGACCCAGTTACTGAATGCTGTTTACGGACATAGTCGTTGTTTATTGCGAGAATCGTATTTAACACACAAATACACTGTGTGGGCAAAATGCACACTTTTGAATGTTAGCTCAGGTGATATACACGTAGCTGAGAATTACGGCGGAATAAGGTCCATGGCCGCAGTTGGTTCTGAGCTGCATCACGTTTGCGGAGCAAGAGCCAGCTGCACGGGCAGAACAGGCTCTGCAGTTGACCTTGCGCCTCATTGCAGCACGTCCTCCCACGTCTGCCGTCGTAGGTTTCCTTTCTCACCTGTCTGTGTCTGGGTTGTGTTCAGTACTTGAGCAACTCCATGAAACAGATGCCTTTTTTTTTCTTGAGGAGCTAATAGTCATATAGTCAAAAAGTTATTCTCGTTTTATGAAACTCGAAGGTTCATAACCGTGATTACAAGAGCCCGCCATTGGTCCATATCCTGAGTCAAATGAATCCAGACCACCTCCTTACATTCTGTTGTTAAGACCAATTTTAATTTTTTTACTTTTTAATATTATACATTGTCCGTGCAGTTGTTTTGTATATACAATTTTGTGTGTCACCAACTACTGCACAATAGTTACTCGTATACATGCTCCTACATGTTTCGGCTGAACTACTCAACCATATTTTCAGGCTTCCGCCGCGATGTTGATGAGATCTGCGCTCTTCTGGGACATTACGCGGCGTCATGTGGCAATTGTTTACCGACGTTTCGGGACAACATATCGGTCCCATCTTCACGGACTCTTGACACATGAAGATGGGACCGATACGTTGTCCGAAACGTCGATAAACCTCACGACGCCGCGCAATATCCCAGAAGAGCGCAGTATTCAGCCATCATCAGGGAGTTATCCTGTATAGACATAAGCAGCGTGCAGCGTGTCGTAGAATGATAAAGTGTACGTATATTACAGTCGCAATCACTGATTTTTTATAGCTTACGTATGATAAAATCAGTACAGAGTACAGAGATATCATGTAAAGAATAAGTACCGGGGACCACAGCCAGGGATTTCTACCCCACACAATTGGAAATGATCACGAAACAGATGTTTGAAAACAATTTATATTTTAGATTTTATATATGTTATATATGGGCCGGGATAGCGCAGTCGGTATAGCGACTCGCAACGGGCTGGACGGTCCGGCGATCGAATCCCGGTGGGGGCGAGATTTTCCGCATCCGTCCAGACCGGCCCTGGGGCCCACCCAGCCTCCTATACAATGGGTACCGGGTCTCTTTCCCGGGGGTAAAGCTGCGGGGCATGGAGTTGACCACCCACCCCCATCTAACGCCGAGGTTAAAGAAAGAGTAGAGCTATACCCCTCCTCCCCTCTGGGCCATCATGGCCTGTTCTAGGGAGAACTTTACCTTTACCTTATACTTAAAAGAATTGTATGTATCAACATACTGATTTTATCATATGTAAACTATAAACAATCAGTGATTACGACTGCAATATATGTATATTTTACCATTCTATGACACGCTGTACGCTGCTTATGTCTATAGAGGATGACTTCCTGATGATGGCTGAGTAGTTCACCCGAAACATGTAGGAGCATGTGTAACTATTGTGCCGTAGTTGGTAACAAATAAACTTGTATTTATCAATTTTAATACTATCCTCCCATCTACATGTAGGTCTTGTAAGTGGCCTCTTTTCCTCAGGTTTTCCACCGAAAGCCTGTACGCGTTTCTCTTTTTTCCCATGCGTGCTGCATGTCCCGATTTCATAATCCTCGTAATATTATGGCGAAGAGCAAAAATCACGAAACTCCTCATTGTACTTCCTTCCTGCGCGCTTTTACGTGTACTTCCTCCGCCTAAGGTCCAGACATCCTCCCGTGTACGCTATACGTAAGGGCTTTTGTAATTAATCGTTTATTTTGAAGAGGCTTCGTGTCAGTAATTTGGGAATGTTCACAGTTTTACAGATTCGCGTTCGTCAGAGCAGCGTGCACAACATATTTGAAACTGGCATCAGTGGAGTGTGCCGTCTGTTAGACACAGTTGGTTGTATGACCACTTTCGTTCTCAAGAAAGGCCTGAGCCATTGGCCAGTTTGTTGGAGTCTCAGTGAGTCATGCCCTTCTCAGAATAGTATTCACAGTAGTGTTCAATTCCTGCCCGATTTGTGGTTTATCACAGCGGTTATGCTGAACATTCAAGTCTTTCTCTGTCCGTGATGTTTCTGCAAGTCCTTGCTGGCTTTACCTTGCAAACTGCGGACCCAACTTAACGTCATAAAGAGATTTATTACCCAATTCATAGCTCTGTTGGTATCCCTGAGTTTTATTGTCGTGCCATAAGCGTAACTTGGCTAATAACATTTGGGGGGGGGGGGGGGGAGGCAAAATTGACCATGGATGTTCAGGAACTTTAATCTATGAAGGAGTCAGTTTAGAAAGAGGGAAAAGATTGGTTTGAACCAGTCCTTCACATACAAACACCCCTTTCTCCCACTGTCACCCTCATTTTTTTTATTTGCCCCTGTTAAATTAAGTAGCCAAAAAACTATTCTTAGGTATAAAAATACTGGAAGGGTATTTGCCCTCCCTTGCTCCCCCTTCCCCAAGTTACGCCTATGGTCCTGGAAGTCCTCCTCCGGCATGCAATAGGCGTGACCCACCCCGCCTTCATTCACAAAAATGCCACGCTTTTATGAAATTATAAAGGAATCGGTAACCAAGATGTTAAGGCCTGAAGTTGGAGGCAGTATATCCCTGCGAAACGTTGGTACCTGCTGTGAAAGTACACAGTGTGAACATTAAAGTTCATGCATTAACAGTCTAACCGTGTGGTGCACGTGATAGGATTATTATTTTACTTGCCAACTGTCGGTCCCCACTTCCTGTCGGCTCATTTATCGTATTAACGTAGCCCATTCATCACTGCATTTTGTTCTGGGATATGGCGTTCTGTAGTTCGGTAGATGCATATCAGTGTTTCGGCATATCCTGCTCTTTCCATCTTCAGAGCAGAAAAACTTTACAGCGTCACGTCCTAGAATACAAAGTTTATTGTCACCGCCATGAGAACCTCAAAGTGGGCAAAATGCAGAGTTTTCAGAATGTTAGTGTAGATGGGGGTGTCATTGGAATTTTTCATTGACATAAACCTTTCGGTCGTACTATGGCCCTGGGGTCGACTAAGCCTCTAACAGAAATGAGTACCAGGAATATTTCCTGGGGGGGGGGGGGGGGGGGGGTAAAGGCGGCCGGTGCGTAGGGCTGACAACCTTACCACCTTCATGTGCCGATTGTCTAGAAATCTGGGAGCCTCAACCTTCTGGAACCCTAAGGGACTGTGCAGGCCTGTAATGGGATTGCTTTTAGGTTAGATGTGTAATCGTAGTTAACACTGTGCTTTTAAAGGTTAATTGACCTGCCGCAAGATCCGCTTCAGCAGTAAATTAACAATAAGACCAATGAAGTATGAAAAATTGCAAAGACATTAATTTGGAAAATGCTGGCACTCAGACGGGGATTCTACTTTGCACTGTCGTTGAAGCCTTGTGCTCTTGATATGGGATATATTATTCATTCATTCATTCATTCATTCATTCTGTAGTCTGTCTTACGACAGGTCCGTAGCCTCTTCCAAAGCGAGTTCTCCACACGGTGCGATCTAGTGCTTCCTCTTTCAATTTCCAGTATCTTTTCTTTTCCTTAAGGTCATCCAGTAGCTGCTTACGTCTTCTCCCTCGTCGTCCCGTCATTTCTATCCTTCCTTCTAACGTTCCTTCAATCACGTGTTTCAGAAGGCAGTTTCTACGCAAGATGTGACCGATCCAGTTAGCCTTTCTTCTTTTTATTGTATGTAGGATGTTCCTCTCCTCCTTGACTCTGTGTAATACTTCTTCATTTCTCACACGATCGGTCCAACTGATCTTCTCCATTCTTCTCCATTCTTCTCCAGCACCACATTTCAAAACTTTCCAGATACTTCTGATCTACTTTCCGAAGTGTCCACGTTTCAGCACAATACAAAGCTATGCTCCAAATGTAGCACTTTACTAGTTTCTTCCTTAAATTTAAGTCCAGTTTGCTGGTGAAAAGATTCTTCTTCTTGTTGAATGCTGCTTTTGCCATGGCAATTCTGGATTTAATTTCACGTGTACACCTTGCATCACTTGTTATGTTGCTACCCAAATAATTGAAATATTCCACATTCTCCACTTGTTTTTGATCTATCATAATTTTCATTGGGGATGGTTGCCTTGAGATTTTCATTACTTTAGTTTTTCCAACATTCATTTCCATTTCATAGCGTCTTCCAATTTCAATTAGTCTATCAATCATGTCCTGTAGCACCTTTTCTTCCCTAGCCAGTAGCACAAGGTCATCTGCATATTTTATATTCAAATAATACATATCTGAGTGTTATCTTACATTCACCGTGCATTTTTCTTTCAATATTTAACAACAAACTAAATGCACATTTCTATTTAAAACTATTTTATAGTTTTATGAGTTTATCTAAAAGCCCCTACATATGTTTCGGTCTGATTTCAGATCATCTTCAGGGGGTCACAACTACACTTATAATACGTCCATATGTTCGTCCAATTGCATATTAGTGTAGATCACTTATGTCTAATCATGTAGTTTGTAAAATCACTTTTAAAAACACAGGTTAGACGGAACCCTGTGTTGGTGTACAGTGTATTTCACATGTGTGTTGCATTTTAATCGTGTATCTATTTTAATCTATTTTAACCTGTGTTTTTAAAAGTGATTTTACAAACTACATAAGTGATCTACACTAATATGCAATATGACGAACATATGGACGTGTTGTAAGTGTAGTTGTGACCCCCTGAAGATGGTCTGAAATCAGACCGAAACATATGTAGGGGCTTTTAGATAAATTCATAAAACTATAAAATAGTTTTAAATAGAAAAGTGCATTTAGTTGGTTGTTACATATCTGAGTGATTATTAGCTTCTGAAGAAGGTATCTGCTGCATCAGACTTTGATTATTAATGTAGTCAGTGGCCATACCCGGCTGAGAACACAGGCTCTCGACCGATCACAGCAGGTAAGCGACCTTGGATAGGGTTAGAACTTGGATTGGTGACCGCCGGTGGCGTGAATTTACGAACCGTCTTAGCGTTGTCGGTATAGTGACCCCGCTAGGGTCTGGACGACGCGGGGTTTGTTTCGCGGCAGGGGTAAGCGATTTTTCTGTTCTTCAAAACGTCTGGGGCCCATTCAACCTCCTATTCAATGGGTAGAGGGTAGTGGAGGCTCGTGGGATTTTCTTACGTTAGGGCTGGGGTTGGATTGTTGTATGATTAATCAGAAGTGCTTAATTTTATTTTCCATGTTATTTATTTTAAACACTGCAAATTTTTAAAGTTTCGGTAAAAACATCCATAAGAATATGCAAAGTTTGTTTTAATTTTAATCAAACAAATTATAAAAATATCATTCAGTAAATTGTTACTTCATTTTCTGTTTTATGTGTATAAAAAGTGCACTCTTTTTACGATTGACAGACTTATCAGTCACTTTATCATTAAAGTTAATAATATTCTCAATCATTACCTTTTCCACATTTAGCATGGCCAAAGCAGAAAGATGGTCTTGTGACACGATTCCTGTTCATGCTTATTTTAAAATTGCAGCTACTAAAATTAAAACATTCACAAATATGGCCTTAAAAACAGCTGGGTGAAAATGATTACCAAAATGCCAGCGTTTGAAACGTTAGTAAAGGTAAACAGATATACGCAGTCCTCCTGGAAATGCTTAGCTCGGTGAGTCTCCCCCACCACTCGCACTAGCTGTCCTGAAGTCAGCGCGCAAGGGCTGGGAAGGGCGCAGCCCATTCTGATCTCGGCGCTTAGAGTCCGTCGCGAGGATTTGAATTTGAAATGATTTTATTCTGTATCTCCTAACGAAGACTTTTCTGCAGATATTTAATTTTTCACAAAATTTCTTGGGGGGGGGGGGGGGGCTGTAACCCTGCAGCCCTTATGGATGAGCCGCCCCTGTTTCTGTCCCACGTGGTAAACTGATCTCCATCTAGAGCCAAGAGAAAGAATGAGTGGAGCCAAACCTGGGCTCTCCCGATATACCTTCATGGCGTCGACAGGAACAGTTTTTATGTAATCAGTTGGGTAGTAATGTAATACTCAGAACCTGTGGGCTTAACGAAACAAATTTGGAATCAGAAGTTATCCTAACCTGAGGTCGGCGTTTCGCCAGATAGACGCCAGCTAGCGTCCTACTTGGCACAGTGGAAGTGTGAGGGACGAGCAGCAGATGTGAGTGAAGTTGTTGAATTTTTAACTTCGTGGAGCGGAGTCCATCTTGAGAAGCTAACAATCGCTAATCGTGTCAACAAATATCCTGCCTTTTATGGCAACCGAAAGTTTATTACCGTGTTCACATCACATGAATCCAGTTGACACCCTTCCATAGCAGTCGGTTATAGCGACTGGCTACGGGCTGGACCGCCGAATAATCGGGGCTCGATACCCAGCGTGGGCAGATATTTTCTTCGTCGCTACAGCGCCCATAACGGCTCTGGACCAACCAGACTCCTTTCCAATTTGTAATGCGGCTGGGGTGTGAAACTGCACATTCATTTCTTCTAGTGCCGAAGGTTAAGAAGGAATGGAGCCGTACCTCAGCTGTCCCATACGTCTTGAAGGCCTGGTGCTTAACTGAGTACAATTTCGAGTTCACCTTTCTTCTTTAATCCTTTTCATCCAGGTTTTCCAGAGCATTTCGTTTTTTGAAGCACGGTTTGATGTAGCAGCGAAATAAAACGTCGTGGCAATTTAGTGTTTTGGGATGTAACAGCATGCCTGGTAGAAATTCATTGACGTTCCGATGGGAGGTACTCCTTCCATCTTCAGGGTACACTCTTTAGCTCTGAAGATGGAGGCAGTAGGCCCTACGTTTCTCCCAAATGTCGGTATATTTTGTTAGACTACACGGCGTCACATGCTAGAAGGCTGTACTTTTCATAGTCAACGTTGTGAGAACTTAAAATCTCGCGACTTCACGGGAGGAGTATGTAGCCTACGTAACGTAACGTTGACATTTGTTTAATGTAGTGCCATCCTCAGCGGTTTTCTGGGCTGCTGGAACTCGCAGATTGAAGTGCAAGAATTTCTTGAAAGGTTGTAAACAAGTTGGAAAAAATTGTTTTGTCAAGAATATAAAAAATAAGATGTGAGCAGATGTTTGTAGTTACAAGGTTTCCGTATCACAAGCCCAGCGATGCATTCAGTGCGCTGGTACGGCTGAACGCACCGAGGGACGGCGACTTGCACGACCCCTCAAGTCACCGCCCTTAGGTGGATGGTTGGTTAGTTAGCTGGAAACATTTGTCGCATGAAGTCGGATGTTCACGGAGGTGGTCGGGGGTCTAGGGCAGGAAATATACTGCGGAGGGCGTCGGTCCAACGTTTCCAAGAGGACTGACCTAGTTGGCAGCCCTGCAGACTCGTCCCCAAGGCGAGCTCGTCATTGATTACTGCCAGATACATACGCAGTGGCGACTAGTGAATCAGCTGACAGTTCGCGGACAGTCAGTTTCTAAACATCCAAATTTGATTTTCCATTATTGCGGCCCGTTCGCACCCACACGGAGCGCCTATTAAAATCGTCACGTCCATTCGTCTGTCTGTACGCATGAAACAACTCAAGAGGCTGATTTTCCGTAAATTTGATATTGATTTAGACTAATATTTGTTGCACTATTCCAATTTTGGATAAAATGGGACAGTAATGGACACTTACAGGACGCTAGACTTGCTTTTGTGGGCCCATCTGGGAGCGAGCAATGTTTCGGATAAAAGTTCTAGGTAAAAGTAAAACATTATGTCCAATAGAGTTTTTCCGTAAAGTTTATGGTTTTCGAGATAAGAAAAGTTAAGTGAACGCTCAAGCAGTACTATGCAATAATTACACTTCCAAATTTTGCATTCGGCAATGCAACACGTTCTCCCGAACACACGTAACGATTACCAGAGTCTGTTGTCGATTATATTTAAACGAATGTGCTTTGACATAATGAGTTGTGTAGTCTGCACAGTAGTTCGCCATTATTTTAATCTGTGACCTGCTGCGACATATTTCGTCCTTTATATGCGGTTATCTTCAGGCAGTTATTGCAAAATTATAAGGAGAATACACAAACGCACAATGTCGTAATTTTGAACAAAATAAACAGTGGGATCCGAGGTATGGAAAATCAGCTTTTTTCTACAGTGCTGTGTATCAGCAAGCTGGATTTCGTTAAATTATCCTAATATATCACTATGGACGTAGTCTGTATCCTCATTCCATGGCATGGTTATGTAGTACTTTCACGCTGTGAATGTATTATAGAAAATTTCCATAAGAATGACCGTGTGAGATCCCCATTCTATGTTGCGGTGTATTATTCTCTGCACTCGTGTCCTTTCGGAATGTGGAGCAATATTCGCCTGCCCACTGCGTGATACTGACGAGTTGCATAGTGGTGTACGAGGTGCTACCCAAAAGTTCAGGGAATTTGCCCATAAACAAAATTGCTTATCATAACTCCTAGTTTCCACCGTCTCCTTCGAAGTAGTCCCCTTGGGCATGGATACAGCGATCCCAGAATTTTTTCCATGATTCCATGCATCCCTGGAAGTCTTCAAGTGTGAGTGTTTTAAGCACCTCCTGCGATTCTGCCTGGATCTCCTCAATTTGTCAAAACGACGGCCTTTCAATCGAAATTTCATTTTGGGGAACAGGAAAAAGTCGCAGGGGGCGAGGTCAGGCGAATAGGGTGGGTGGGAATCACTGTCGTGTTTTTGGAAGCCAAAAACTGCCGAGCAACGGGCGATGGTGGGCGGGCGCGTTGTCGTGGTGGAGAACCCAGCTGTTGTTCTCCCACTTTTCCGGACGTTTGCGCCTAATGCTCTCCCGTAGTCGCTTCAAAACTTCACAATAAAACTTCCCGTTGACAGTTTGACCAGGGGGGACAAATTCCTTGTGGACAATGCCTTGGTTGTAAAAAAAAACGATCAACATGGACTTCACATTGCGGCGAACTTGACGTACTTTTTTTGGCCGCGGTGAATTTGGCGACTTCCACTGCGACGACTGCTGCTTAGTCTCAGGGTCATAACCTTAAACCCATGACTCATCACCGGTTATGACCTTGGAGATTAAGTTGGGGTCATCTCTTACTTCATCTTTGAGTAGTGCAGACAACAACGCGAAGTACATTTTGGTCGTTGCTCAGCAGTGTGGGCACAAGTTTTGCAGCAATGCGTCTCATGTTCAAATCGTCTGACAAGATGCGTTGCACGGACCCATACGATATTCCTACGATCGCACAAACATCATGGATTGTTCATCTACGATCTGCAACCATAGCCTCTCGCACTTTCGCGATATTTTCCGGTGTTGTGCTTGTCGAGGGTCGTCCTGAACGCTCATCGTCGTCGACAGACGTTCCTCCATCCTTAAAGCGTTTGTACCACAAAAAAGTTTTACTTTGACTCATAGCATTGTGACCAAATGCTTCCACAAGCATGCGGTGGGTTTCTACAGCAGTTTTTTAAAGCTTAAAGCAAAGTTTGATGCAGATTCTTTGCTCCTTAAAATCTGTCATTTATGCAGGTTTAAAAAATCGCCAAACCACTACAACACAACGTTACAAAAACGCACGAAAGGCCATACCACAACCGGTTCGCGCGTGGAATTCAAATTCCCCGAACTTTTGGGTAGCACCTCGTACTAGGATAATTTAACGATATCCAGCTTGCTGATAGATATAGCACTGCAGAAATAAAGGAGAGAGATTGTCTATAAACTCAGTTTTAAACTTAGAGGATTTTACGGGTACATAAATGTAATTTTAAGGTTTAACAGTTATACGGTGTTGCATACAAAAACTATGGGATACCACTGTTTATTTTATTTATAAAATGTTTGACATTGTACGTTTATGTATCCTGTGTGTAATTGTGTACGAAATTCCTGAAGGTGGCCATGTGTAATGGCCAAAACTAGTTGCAGTAAGCACAGTTTTAAATAAAGGAGATTTGGTATGCAGACCATATATTTCTGTGTCTACATTATTTCTAAAGCACAGCGGGGATGAGCAATTTGTTCGTATTTTGTCTGTTGTGTTTGTAATGTACTAGGTGCGCCCAGAAAGTAATGCAACACATTTTTTTCTCATTCACAATTGATTTTATTGAAACTTCAAATATGTCACATCATTACATGAATCTTTGGCTACCTAAACCTATTTTTCAACATAGTCTCCTTCTAAATCTTTGGCCTTACGCCACCGAGATGCGAGAGCCTGTATGCCTTCGCGGTACCACTCTGCAGGTCTCTGTCGCAACCACCTCTTTACTTCAGCAATGACTTCCTCGTCGTCCTCAAACCTCTTTCCGCGGATTGCACCTTTCAAGGGACCGAAAAGATGGTAGTCGGAAGGAGCCAGATCCGGGCTGTACGGTGGATGAGGCAGGACAGTCCACTGAAGTTTTGTGATGGCCTCTCGGGTACGCAGACTTGTGTGTGGCCTCGCATTGTCGTGTTGAAGAAGCACTTTTGTCGCATCTTTATGGGAACGAACTCTCCGGAAACGCTTCTTCAGCTTCTTCAGTGTTTCCACATAGACGTCCGAGTTGATCGTTTGGCCACTGGGCAACACGTCTATGAGAATGACTCCTTCACAGTCCCAAAAGACTGTCGCCATGATCTTGCCGGCTGAGGGAACTGCTTTAAACTTTTTCTTCCGAGGAGAGGTCGTGTGATGCCACTCCATGGATTGCCTTTTCGTCTCGGGCTCGAAGTGATGAATCCATGTCTCATCACCCGTGACAATGGTGGACAAGAAATCGTCACCCTCAACCTCGTAACGAGCAAGCAACTCGGAGCAGATGGCTTTTCTTTGTTGCTTGTGCTCTTCGGTTATGTTTCGAGGGACCCATCGGGCACAGACCTTTGAATATCCTAACTGGTGAATGATTTTGTCTACGCTTCCCTTACCAATACCGAGTACAGCGGCCAGTTCCCTGGTTGTGATTCTCCGATCATCTCGAATAAGACTGTCGGCTCGTTGCACTGTTGCAGGCGTCACAGCTGTTGATGGGCGGCCCGAGCGCGGGAGATCAGACAGAGTGCCCCGTCCTTGTTCTGATAACGCCAATCGCTTCGCCCAACGGCTGACGGTGCTTTTATCCACTGCCATGTCTCCATAGACCTTTCTTAAGCGCCTGTGAATTGATTCACTCGTTTCGTTTTCTGCCAAAAGAAACTCAATTACTGCTCTCTGTTTAGAACGCACGTCACTTGCAGACTCCATTTTGAAAGCTCACTACTGCGCTGCTATCCAGCGGGAAACATTGCGCCTATGTGCATAAACGCGGGACATTTTAAAGATACAGCACGCAAAATATCATTTTTATCCAACAAAATTGGGCCGAGAAAAAAAATGCGTTGCATTACTTTCTGGGCGCACCTAGTATTTGGTGTTGAATGAAAAATTCAGGCAACATCGTTATGCCTTGGTTAGTGTTAACATCGGTCACCCCCCTTCCCCCTCAATTTTATCATAAGGCCTTCATTTTGCTCATCGTGGAGTTTTTAAGAAACGTCTATGATACGGTGAGATTAATGTATTGGCCTTAGAAGAACTATTGAGCATGCCTCATGAAGATTTTGACATAACTAACATCAAGTCTGTTGAAATTTTAACGGGAACATTTGACTGTTGATTTAATCCACTCTTATACATAGCATCCCTTAAGGAACATTGTGACGTTACGTTTTCACTGAATATCCTGAAAATTTCACGAAAGACAGCCTGGTAGAATAGGCGGTTGTATGATACCGACGGATGCACAGGCGCCTCTCGAATCCTTCTTCACCACAGATTGTTTTCGGTGGCCACTGCCACCTTGTGTGCATGTCTGTAACTATAAGATTGACGTGCTGTACATGGGGACAAATTAAGGAAGGGATATCAGCTGTAAATCTTGCGCAGGCTAGGCAATGCAAGCAGGCGAACTAAGCCCTCGCCTTTGCGTCACTTTTTAAAATTATTTTTCTCTGCGTTTTGTTCGATGAAAATAATATCTGCTGATGTTTTAATAATATCGTGAAGAAAATAACTGACATTAGGCTAAACATGTTATTCAAAGCGTAAATAATACTTTTATAAGAATTACAACACCGTAGACGGGTTTTGTAACACCCACTAGGAATTTCGTGTTTAATTGGAACAAAGATTTAAGAAAATTGTGGTGTTAAAGTCTTTGCTTTTTCCTGGCATAGTTGGATTGTCTCGTAATCAGTGCATACACGTGTACAGTGTTAATTATTGCAGTGAAGATAGCACATACAGTCTCTCTGTTATGAATAGAATAAAGTAGTAATACTTATCATTTAGGCGTACATTGGTCTGTGGAGTGAAACAAACAGCGTAGTAGCTCATATAAGTATTAGCATTTCAACAAGTTCCTTCTGTGTCACTCTCAAAAATAGCACAAATGCTTATGTGTAAATGTTCATATAGATACCAAACTTAGGAGAGTGTAAATTGTCTGTATATTACTGCCAGAATGACTGGGGCACAGTGGTGCAGCTGTTCCAGAACCGTAGGGTTTTTGATAATGAAATAACTATATCTAAGAGTGTGCTGGCAGAATTTTAACTACCAGTTTACATATTCAGGGGTCTGCTGAAAATTCTTTAGTAGACCACTTTCCCAGAATGGGAAAAGGGCTTGTAGTAGTTTATTTATTGTGTGTGCTTGCGTGTGTGCATGCGTTTACGCGTGCATGCGCATGTATCCCCAAAAAGGGGGGTCAGGAGTGCCGTAAAGATGGAAGGGTAAGAATTCCACCTTTTTCTGTCAGGTACTTGTTCAGCCAACCCAGTGCAAACCAGTTGTAGCACATCCCTTGGTATATGGAAAGTTTGTCTTTTCTTCAGTCTTCACTGTTTTCACATCCTATCCATGTTCAAGTACCCAGTGGGTATGGCAGTAATTAGAAGAGGACCTCTAATAATATTGGGATAGCGCCCTAGACACCTGAATTCAAAATTTTTTACATTGAAATGTTGATTTACATGCCTTAATGTCTCACATTGGATTACATTTCTAAGATAAAGACAATCTGCTGGATATTAATGAAGACACTTCTTGTTTGCAGGATGTGGTGGACAATAACTGGTAATTTTGGTAATATTCTTCCCATTGACTGGTCCAAGTCATATGCAAGGAAGTTACACATGCCTGCACTTAACCTGAATGAAAATAAGGTAATTATTGTATGAAATTCTGTGTGATTACATTGATGGATTTTTGTGGAACTTATTCTAAGTACTATTGTTCTAGGGGCTTCCCTATATCAGTACTAGGCAATTTGATACTAGGTATGCCTTTTTTTGTTCTTGTTTTATGTAATGAAGCTGTCAGTACTTAAGATTATATTGTCAAATGGCAACATGATTATTTACTTACATACATATGTGCTTTGATGCTTGCTTCTTTCCTGTCCCTGAGGCCCTACAAGAACCTTGATCTCCTTTATGACAGATGACCATTTTTCTTTACCATTTTCCTTTTTGCCTACACTGAATTACTGTGAGCTTTTACAAATTATTCTCTCCATCTTCCATCCATCTCAGTCTGAGCCTTGTCACTACATTAACCTTCTGGCTTGCTTGGAAAAAACTTTTCTTAGCAACCCTTGTTTGATCCATTCTTATCACATGCCCCAGGTCATAGATGGGACAGTAGTATTAAAATGGATCTTAACAAATAGAGGGGGGAAGTTGTGAACTGAATTCATATGGCTCGTAGTCCAGTGGTCGGCTCCTGTGACTGTGATGACATAGTTTGGGTTGTATAAAAGGCAGTGACTTTGTTGAGTAGTTAACAGATAATTTTATGAATAAGGACTGTGCTCCATAGAGTTAGTTGTGTATCTCAGTTCATTACACATCATATATTCTAGAAGCCCTAGAAACACAATATAATGTGCATATTATGTTCTGTGCAGGAGAAGCTGTCCCCAGATGATGATTTGCTGGATCTGAGCTCTGAGGATGAAGCTGTGGCCAGTGACCTGGACATGCACTCACTTATCTTGTCAGGTCTTCATCAGGACACAGAACCTGTGAAAACAGCAGAAGAAGTCATCAGGGAGATTGATGATATGATGCAGGTATTGTCTTAAGGCAATTCATCCCCATTATGTTTACAGTCATATAAAACCAACAAATGTTATGTTGACAGATTATTTGTTGGTCTTATTTGTCGGATAGAACTTCAATAGTAAAAAAATGTACAGTAAGAATAACATAAAGTAAGGAATATTCTCCCAGTGTATGGTAGATTTCTCCTGAAACATTATACACACACAGTGAAACTCGGTTATAACATCCTGAAAGGCACCAAATAAATTGTGTTGTTGTAAATAAGTGATGCTGTAAGTGAGGTGTATGGTAAAAGTGAAGGAAAAGTATTTTAAGACAAAATACAAGCCTGTAGGCATATTACCTAAATGTTTATGCTATGATTAATTTTAAATTTAAATTACAACTAAAATTTAGAAAAAATAAAAACTACTCTTATATAATTGTAAATTTCCATGCAGTCTTATGCTAAAAAAATTCGTTAACTTACAATTAAAATTCAGGAAGAACAAAAATTATCATGAGAAAAGGACCGCTCACTGGTACATTGGCACTTCTGTATTGCTAAAACCACTTCCGCAACCTCATTGATGTCACGTCATTCAGGCATTTGAAATCACTTTGTTCTCGATCCGTTCCATTCAAACGCACTAATAATTTCGGTTCTGTTTTTACAAATCGTTTGGATCATAGACTGTATGAGACCAAATTCCCAACACACATCAGCTTTCTTTCTTTCCATTTTCTGTGTCTCATATCACTTTAAATTTTCCTTTGACACTCTAAACCTTCCTTTGTTCATCACTGTATCCATGTTATCACTCTACCAGTCTCCTGTTTACTGCAGGAATAGAAAAGTAGAGGGCAACTTTACATACAATTACCATTTGGATCTTCGTTCTTCTGAAATGTTACGTTTTGGGACAATCTGTCAGTATCATCTTCAAGGGGCAAGCTGTCCAAGAAACGTTGGTAACTAACTACCAATTTACACTGCGTAACATCCCAGAACAAAGATCTCATTTATAATGCGTCGGAAGCCTGAAATCATTAATTACCTTTACTATTGTCATTTTCCAGGCTTTGTATAGCTACCTGAAAGAGCAGAGGGCTTGTCTTCTCAAGGACGAGGAGAGGGTTGAATTCTGAAAATAGCCTACCTCTTGGAAAATTATACTGGAACTGATGATTGGCAATGTCATTATATCAAAGTTAGATGCCCTTATGTATGCTGTACTGAGCAAGGCAGAAAAACATGTGCCCTATGGGGATTTAGTTGGTACCACAGAATGTTTGACCTCTGGGTGAGGTGTCGCACAAACCAAGGTTGTTATAACTGAGTTCTACTGTATATTTAAACCAAAGTAAGGAATAATGCACTAATACATACCAAGGATATTTTATTTTACCTGCAGCATTCAGGTTTTTGCAGTGATGTAGCTGAGGATTCAGTTCTTCTGGGATGTGATGCTGGATCAATTGGTAATCGGAGCCTGATGTTTCAGGACATTTTGGCCTTTGTAGATGAGGGCATTGTGTTGACTCAAAATATTGGAATCTTATTACCCACTGAGGCTGTGTAATATCCAAGAAGAACAGAATCCTCTTCTTTGTACCTTTTCAGTCCACAGATCACTGCACATCACAGAATGTCAGCTGTGGAATTTATTGTATGTTTGTCATATTCAGTTACTGGGATATTGTTGGTTTAGGAGACACCATCAACAGAATGTTCACCTGATTCTGATGGCTCACTGCTCGACTCCTCTGACACATTGGAAATGAAGGGCAAAGAAGTTCTTCAGTCTCCTTTATATGAAGATAGTGAGTATTTGTTTCTATTAATGCTGCTTTTTAAATGTTATTTAGTGCTTGCTAGCATGTGGATGCCATACACTTCAGACACATTAAACTAGTTGACATAAAGTAAGGTAAGAGAGCCACACTTTTAACACACTGATGCTGGAAGTTGTAATGTTACAATATATGTAAACTTTTCTGCTGTCCAGAACTGTAATATTGTGTTCTGAAGTGTCTGTACATTTCAGTTCTTTTATGCTTCAATACATATGTCAGATGGTTGGTCAATGGCTTCTCAGCACATAGGCCTGGGACTGATCTCAGAGCAGTCCTGTGGAATTTTTGGTGGAAATACTGGCATGGGGGCAAGTGTTCTCTGAGTACTTCAGTTTTCCCTTGTCATCATTCCACCAGTGCTATACAGTCTAGATCAGGGGTCTCAAAACACATGGCCCACCAGTTTATTTTATGCAGTCCTTGCATAGATCTTGTTATAATTATAGAATGTGGGTGGCCTGAGTGTTGAATAATTTATTTCATGTTTTATTTTAGGAATTTTTTTTTATTCACTGGCCAAAAAGGTTAGAGAAGGTTTACAACCCTTCATCTAGGTTATGCATAAGTTTGTTGTCTTTGAGGGACAGAGCATCTGGAACTCCCTGCTGTGTGGGTGGTAATTGTTGGTAAGGACTTGGGCATTTCCCGGCATTTTACTCAAGGAGGAAAGTACACTAAAGTGGTCCTTATGGGGCTATTGTTCAGTGACAGTACTTGTGCCAAGACACTGTTGTATGCAAGTGAAAAATCAGTACTGAAGAGCCCCGGGTGATATGTTACTTCACTGCAAGAACTTAAGGATTGCTGTTGACCATAAATTGAAATAAAAAATAAATGTACTATTGCAAATTTTGAGTCAAAATGATTTGTATTATGCCTAAAATGTAACAAAGTACAAATGTACCTTATGAAGTTATCTTTACAAAGGCATGTTGACATGTTTGTAGCCTGTATCATTGTTGACTAGATGGTTTTCTGGTAATGGTAACCACTGCTTGGAGTTTTCTTGGATCCTGTATCCTCTGTGAGTAATAGAAGAGTAAATTAGAAGGCAAGTGACGTGTATTGCAGGAAAAATGGGAAAACATGTATTTCTTAGTGTAACGTGTGACAAAATTGTTTGTCTGACTTGCAATAAGGGCATCTCAGTGCCAAAAGAATACACTTTATGCCATCATTACAAAACTTTATTGAAAGATAGCTTCACTGTTCCTGAAAAGATGAATCATTAAAGAATCTTATGTGTGATCTGCAGTGGCAGCAGAATATATGTATTTACTGTTCATACCAAATTAAGTGATGCAGCAATTCCTTCAGGTTTTTCTATTTCACAAATAATTGCAAAGGAATCATAACCATTTATGGATGGTGAGTATGTGGAGGAATGTATAATGAAGGTATCAGAAATACTTTGATCTGGAAAACAGTAGCTTTTTAATGCTGTCAGTCTGTCTTCAAGCACAATATCTGATCATGTGTTGCAGTTTGCAATATTACATACAGGTATATTGCGCAGCTTGCTGTTTTTATTTGCAGCATCAGTGAGGGCTTCCTGTTAGTTGTGGAACTTTATGCTATGTGCTTTGAAGCATATCGACTCCATTTTCTGCATTGCCACATTTTTGGGCAACAAATTGCCATGACTTATGGAGTGACCCTCATGTAAAGGAGTAATCTTGATATGCATTGTGTTTAATTGTAAACAAAATACTTAACCATGTGTATATATATATATATAAAAGTGAAACCAGAATAGTGTAATTGGTGTAATGACTATGCTACATGCTAGGATGATCCAGGGTTTGATTTATGGAAGGAGCAAGACAATTTTCTGTCCTTCAAAGTGTTCAGACTGGCTGTGGGGTGCTGACACAACACTCTGGTCAATAGGTACCAGGGTTCTTTCCCTGGGGTAAAGTTGCCGAGGTATGAAGTTTATCACTCACCTGCATTTAGTACCAAGGTTAAGAATGAGTAGAGCTATTCTTCTACTCCACCTGTATACCTTCATGGCGTGGACAGGAACAACTTTACCGTTGCTTAACCTTATATTGCTGAAAATGACTTGCAGCTGACCACAGATTTTAAAATAATCTGTTAGGTCGACATAAAATTTTGAGTTTGAGACATCTGGTCTGGATGCTGACAGAAATACCAAATGAAGAACAAAACAAACAGGAAGCTCACATTCTGTTTGTAATTAGCAGTGCTGACGGGGGGGGGGGGGGGGGGAAGTCTGTACAAATTACCGGGGCCAGAGATTTGAAAGGGGGCCTGGGGCCTGACTATGTTGCATATGTTTTTGTATTTCTCGGTAGAATCATTATTTGTTGATTTACAAATTAACCCTTTCAGACCAAGCCCAAGTCACTCTGCAACTGAGAGTCAGTCGTTCTGATTTAGAGTAAATATTTTTAGCTGGCCAGCCCTTGGCTACCCTGGAAATTAATATCTATTGTGACTTCTGTCAGATTTTACTGAAATAAGTTTCTATTTATTTTTCATTCCTAATTGTACATTTTATAACTTTTTGCAGGTTGCACAGCATCATGAAATATGAGTAAACTAAGATATTTTCTGACCCAATATTTGTTTCAGAATTAAAAACCTTGAGTCTGTCACAACTGAATGAACTTTACCTGGAACTTGAAGTGTTGATCCGAGAGTTTTCAGAGACACTTATCGCTGAACTTGCATTACGCGATGAGCTAGAATATGAGAAGGAACTAAAAAACACTTTCATCTC
The DNA here is from genome assembly GCA_021186555.1 of Reticulitermes speratus. Lineage (NCBI taxonomy): Eukaryota > Metazoa > Arthropoda > Insecta > Blattodea > Rhinotermitidae > Reticulitermes > Reticulitermes speratus. The sequence continues at coordinate 27,242,785 of JAJKFL010000003.1, read as the reverse complement.
ATTACTGCTGGCTGTTCAGAACAAACGGCGGCAGTATCACGTTGAACGCAAACGAACAGGACGAAATAATACTACACCTCGTGCACCCAATGGTCTTGACCCAAAGGTAAGAAAAGGGGTAATCTAATTTCAGGGACACTTTCTGAATTTGGATAAACCAGTGCTCTTGTTGATGGTACTGAAAGTGGACTGTGGCTAAATTTAAGCACATCCTGTTTACCAAGTCTGTAAACTTAAAGTGTATGGTACAGTGTCAACATTGCCAGAATTATGCTTGCAGTGTAATTAACACACACTTTGTAAGTCTGATCACAAAGAAATTGATTTTTTCTAACTTTAGAGCACTGTTAGTTTTTCAGAGAATGGTTGTACACCTCAGTTGATGTATCTGTTCACTACATTAAAGTAGAGGTTCACCCTAGAACATGCCTTGAAGGCCCAGAGTGAGTGTAGAGGTATAGCTCTACCCTTTCTTTAACCACAGTGCTAGATGGGGGTGGGTGGTCAACGCCATGCCCTGGCTGCTTTACCACTAGGAAGAGACCCGGTGCCCATTGTACAGGACGCTGGTTGGGCCCTACGGCCGGTCTGGACAGGTGCCGAAAATCTGGACCCCACTGGGATTCGATTCCCGGGCCATCCAGCCTGTAGCGATTCACTATACTGACTGCACTATCCCGGCCCATGCATCTATTCACTAATGATTTAATTTTCCGAAAAAACGCTTACAGAATTACAGACTTTCAGATACTTTATTAGGTATTGTTGACTTTGATGTTGCTAGTGGTTACACATGGAGAAATCAACCATTAGATACTTATGAGCAGTAACCTATGTGTATTTCAGTTAATAAATACACTGGGCTGAAGTGTGGTAATGCCTTCTGAGGGCGAGTTAATTCTGTTATGCAAGAATGAGTTTTCTGTTGCATTCTGCCTGATTCTTCTTCTTTTTCCTCCTCCTCCTCCCTCCTCCTCGAGCACTACGGTCCGTTGTGGACCCTTGGCTCTGATGACAGTCTTCCTCAATTCCTGATGGTCTCTGGCCATTGCTGTTCTGTTTTTTATGCTCATTATTTTTAAGTACTTTTCATCTTCGTCTCTCCATCATTTACATGGTCTTTCTCTTTTCCTAGTTCCTTCCATTGTAGTTGTTGCAATATGTTTTGACATTCTTTGGTTTTGCATTCTTTCAACCTGACCATACCATCGTGTTGGAGTGATTTTATAAATTTTGCAATGTGTTCCTCTTGTAATATGCCCTTTATCTCCTTGTTTGTTCTTATTCTCCAGTGTTCTCTTTCTTTTATGGGTCCATATAGTTTTCCCTACAATCTTCCTTCCAGATATTCTGAGCACATTCATTTCCTCCGTGGTCATAGCTAAATTTCTGATCTGTGGGTCAGTATGGGTTGTATTAAATTTTTATATAGTTTTAATTTAGTGTTCTGGGACAGGAGTTTGAACCTGAAGAGTTTAATGTGAGCTAGTTATGCGCTGTTTGCTGTCATGATTTTGGAGTGAATGTCTGTCCACATTTTGTTTTCTTTGTTTACAACTTATCCCAAGTATGTGAAGCTGTCATTGCCTTCAAATTTAAAATCATTTATTGTCAGGTTTTTCAGATATCTTGTGGCTTGTGTAGCAGACATTTTAATGTATGTTGTTTCCTTTTTATTGGTTCTTAATCCCATTTTTCTGCTTCGAGTTCCCAGTGCCAGTAATACTGCTTTTAGAGTTGTAATGTTCCTGGCGATCACATCATTGGCGTACACACAAACGTATGTGGATTTATAAGTAATTTTCTTTTTCTGCAGTTCCTTCCAAAACCATGTTTCATTCAATATTGAACAATGTTGCCTACAATGCAACAGACTGTCTTACTCCTGTTGATATGTTAAAAGGCCTGCTGCTAGTAGTTGCAATGAGTACCTTGGATATATTATCATCTAATGTCATCTTTATTAGCTTTATTATTTTTTCCGGTATTCCTAAAAATTCTAAGGCTATAAATAGTTGGTTTCTGTCTGTGCTGTCAAAAGCTTGTCTAAAATCAATCAATAAATGTCATGTGCACTCTGTGTTACTCATAACATTTTTCCATGATTTGCCTCATCACAAATATTTGGTCAGTGGTACTTCTATCTGATCTTAATCCACATTGATATTCTCCTGTTGTCTCTTTAAGTGTATGCATTCAGCCTTTTGAGGATAATATTTGATAAGATTTTATGTATCACACTTAGCAGGTTAATCCCTGTATAGTTGGTGCATTGTGATTTGTCTCCTTCCCTAGAAGTTGGACATATCAGAGCCTCCTTCCATTCAGCTGGCATTTCTTCTTGCTTCCATATCAAGCATTAACTCATGTATTTTTCTTAACAAGGTTAGACCTCTGTGTTTTATTAATTTAGTGGTGATGGTATCTTCACCAAGGGCCTTATGATTTTTTTAGTTTGGCTATTGCATCTTCTACTTCTTCCATAGAAAGATCTTCAGTCCATGGCTATAGAGTCAGGTGTCTAGTTCCTTTTGCTGAATTTTTGGATATTTTCTTTTCTTGCATTTTCCTTTACTTGTTCTACCTAGTGTTGCGTCCATCTGTTGGTGACCTCATCTCCTTCTGTTATTATTTTGCCTTGCTCGTCTTTACATGCTGTTAGTTTTGGTTGATACTCATGTTCTTTCTGGTTCTGCCTGATTAGGTCTGTACATAAATTTGATTTTACGCTTGTTATAAACTTAAGACTCATCAAATAGTGACCAGTGGAAAGTGCCCAGATATAAGGATCCCCATCCATGCTATCAAGGCCAAACAAAGCTTTACTCCTGGGTAATGATTGCTACCTTTAATTTACAGTGGAGTTTGGATGTTAATTAAACATAGAATGTAAATGCATTGGTAGAACTGTAATGAGCAGAGTGTTATTATCCATTATGTTTGTGTTTCCAGTACCTGACAACAGTAATACCTTATCACTTGGGGAGTGGCCCACCAGATAATCAAGCTCTTCAGGTGCTCATCAAAAGTAAGTATTATGAGTGAGACCTGAGGCTGTCATAGTGGTAATTATGAAGATTACTGTCTTTAGGATGTGATGGTATGTAGTTTGGTATGTAGGTGCCAGTGTTTGAGAGGAACCTTCTGCCTCTGTCTTCAGGATAGAAGAGTCTCTCTACCTCTGTATCTACCAAACTACATGGTGTCATATCCAAGACGATATGGATCTTCTATAGAGTTTTGGGTATTTTGGATTTATGAATAAGACAAATGAAAATTCGGTTTAATAATTGAAACTTATGTACTATGAAACTGTGAATTATTAAATCAAACCTTGTGTAATGAAACAAGTTTTTCATTATAAATTTTGTGACTTTAGAGTAATTCGTATTCATATCTTCATAAAACATATAAATGTTTTCAACTCACTGCTTTAAAGGTAAAAAATTTGTTCATGTGCTTTTAAAGCATTGTTTTCTGTACACTTATTGGGGGAATGAAGGAATAGCTCTATGCTTCTTATCCCCAGTACACAGTTCTCAGCCAAAGTGAGCAGAAAGAAATCTTTTTTGTGATATTTTAGGTTCTTTTAGTGGTGACTATAAAGAACACTGCCTTCTGCAACGTGATGATGTGTAGTCTGTGCTGCCTCCATGTTTAGTACAGAAGAATTTCATTAAGGTGGAAACAGCATGTTCCCCAAAATTTCGTTTCAGTTTCTACCAGACTACACTGTGACACATCCCAGAAGTCAGTATTCTTCAGTTTTACATATTCCTGTCAGTATTTTGTCTTAGGTTTGTTAGAGTTTGTAATGTAAGTTGAAGCTTTCACTGCATGTAAATATAGCTGTTTGCCAGGCAAGACTCCATTGAAGTTTTTAATAAATTATGTTGTTGTTGTTGTTACAAAAGGTAAAATGTTATGTTTTCTTTGGGCTTGAGCTTTTTACCATGAAGATTAAGTGGGATTGCAGGTCCACACATTCTTTATTTTGTGCTAGATGAACTGAGTGGATTGCAGCATGAGCTATACACTTTACTGCCAGCAGTTTCTCTTGGCTGGGAGGCTGCATCAGCTCCAGAGTTAGTCTGGAAATACCTTGCCAGAAATTGAGCCCTGGTCATCTAGCAAATAACCAGTCAAGTTTACTGACTTAGCTCATGTGACTCAGTATTATTACTTTTAGTGCTAACTTCTGCTTAATTTGTAAGTGGAAATTTGTGTGACTTGTTATCCATCTCTTAGTTTTCATTATTTTATTGCAGTACTGAAAGCTATCAATGAAGACAGTCCCACTGTTCCTACACTACTTACGGATTACATACTGAAAGGTAAGTAAGCGGAGGAGACATTCTGCATGTACAAATATGCAGGTTAATAGACATGCTTGAGAAGCGTTATCAAATAAAATTCCAGATTGTATGAATGAAAATAGCTATGTGAATGTTTACAGCCAGTATGCTGAAGTGACATTTGAACTCTTATTACTTGCAAATATTGTATGAATTATCATGTTATTATTCTAAAGTCCTTTGCCAGATGTCTGACATAGTATGCTCCTAGGCAGAAGTGAGTCAGTCAGTTTACTGTTACCCTACCTTGGAAGGGCCTCCATGAAGCAATGCCAGCAAACTCTGTTTCCAGCTACTGCCTTGACATCAAAGTCTTTCCCAGTAGTTTGCTTTCTCCTGTTTTTCTCCACCATCTCCTTCTCAGTCTTGCTCTTCTTTGTTGTCCTTGGACATTCCAACCATAGGTAGACTGCCCAATTATAACTCTCCAGCAAGCCGACATGTACGTGTTTCAGATTTCTGTCTAATTTGATTGTTGTATATTAGATAAATCCTGTGAATTGCTAGTCAGAAGCAGTGTGCATCATTACTTTGTAATTCTCATTTTAAGTCATTTCTGTCACTCTTATCATGAAAGGATATATCATATGCATACACATAACTAGTGACTTCCAGGGTAATGTTATCCCAGGCACTTATCTGAACAGCTGAATTTACTGAGCTTTTGGAAAACTTGTGTCTCCCCCTTTTACCCAAAGGACAGTAAAAGGACAGTAAACAGCATGTTGGACATAAATTGAAGAGAAGTGATAGAAAGTGTTAAGATAAAGTTATTTAATTAGCTTGGTTTCACAAAAATTGCTTACCTGTTGCATTGTCTACTCCTAAATTTGTTTTAAACCATAATTCTTGAAATAATTTGTCTGTCTTTGTTGCACTCCAGTTTTCCCAAACCAACTACCGTATATTCTCGAATCTAAACCGCACGTTTTTTACAGTTTTAGAGGGCTAAAAAATCAGATGCGGATTAGATTCGCGGTCTAGAGCTGGATTTTGGAAAAATGATTGAGCTGCTGTACAATATAACAATAACGTAATTAACGTAATTAATAAACAACGTAAGAACAATACAATACAATAATCTATTATTTTATTATTTATTATTATAATTTATTATTCATCAGACTCGCCGTCATCACTCATAACTGAATCGTTATCCGTGCTCTCCACCCAGTCACTATCATCTTTATCTTCAACATCATCCTCCCATACAATGTCATCTTCGGTTCCGTCCAAAGCATTGCTTATGCAACACTTCTTGAAAGATCTGACGATAATGCTCTCTGGAAGGGCTTTCCATGCAGCCGACACCCACCGCGCCACTTCTGAAGGAGCTGCGCGTTTGATTTTTCCAGTTGCTGTTAACTCATGGGCAGGATCCGCAATCCAGGTCAGATATTGTTGCCTCAACCTGTCTTTAAAGGGCTTATTAATGGATACGTCCATTGGTTGCAACACTGATGTCATTCCACCCGGAATGACAACAAGCTCAGTTTTCATCTTGCGGAGCTGGTCCTTCACGGAATCAGTGAGATGCCCTTTGAATGCATCAAGGACAAGCATTGATGGTTGATTTAAGAAGGCTCCAGGCCTACGACTCCATACTATTTTCAGCCACTCCAACATCAGCTCCTCCGTCATCCATCCTTTTTCCTGGACCCTGACTATAACGTCCGTTGGAAACGCCTCTGATTTGGGTAAAGTCTTCCTTTTCAAAATTAGCAAGGGTGGTAGTTTTCTCCCATCAGCAGTTGCTGCCAGCATCACTGTTAGGCGAAGCTTTTCGCATCCAGCGGTTTTCAAAAGTACCTCCTTTACACCTTTCTTCTCCACCGTGTAGTTTGGTGGCATATCAAGATAAATAGCCGTTTCATCGGCATTGGCAATTTGCCCCATCAGAAAATTTTCCGTCTTCCTAAGGTTGATGATGTACTGCTGATAATTCAACAACTTTTGTTAAAATCTTTTGGGAGCTTTTGGCATATTGTCGTCCTATGCCGCAACGCCAGCCCCATTCGGCACATGAACCTTATGGCCCATCCTTTACTGGCTTTAAAACGACTTCGAGGAATGTTCAAAGATCTGGCCTTCTTTATCGCCTCCTCGCGAAGTAGATCATAACTCACAAACAGTCCAGTCTTGCGTCTCTCTTGAAAAAACGTGAATACTGCATTATCAATTTCAGGAAATCGTCCTTTCTTGGGTCCAGTGAATTTCCTTCGTGACGCCTCACACCCGCTGATCGCTGCCTTGTGTTTCCGCCATAGTCGAACGTTGCTTTCATCAACTCCAAAAATTGCAGCGGCTTTGCGGTTTCCATTCTCCTCTGCGCAGCGAATAACTTTCACGTTTGAACTTTGCCGTATATGAGAGTCGTTTAGATTTCAGGTGTCCCTCTTCCATAACTACGGTACACGACAAATTGGAATAAGCACCTCCCACGTTTCAACAACTAAAGATCAGCTGGCTTCAGACGAGATTGCGCACATCTGTTGAGAAAGGCCCGCCTCTATCGGTATGACTCATCGGCCACAGGCGTAGCGTCGGATTTTAACGCATTGGTAACATCCAATATTATTCAATCAGTCGCCCGTGGGCAAGGGGTGGTTGAAGGAAAGGTGCGGATTAGAATCGCGAACTAACTTTTTTCGTTTAAGAAGTCGCCAAAAACTGGGTGCGGATTAGATTCGGGTGCGGATTAGATTCGAGAATATACGGTAATAACACGTTGAGCAATACTCATTTCTACCTGTGGTTTATATTATTATTATTATATTATTATTATTATTATTATTATTATTATTATATTACTAAACTATCTAAAAATAAAAAAGTGATTTTTGTGTTGTAAGTTTGCTGTAACAAATCATGTGATGGCGTATGTTTGGCAGTGTCAATCATTTCACGAAATGAACGGGTTCTAATGTAAGACTGTTGATAGTTACCCTTGTTTGGCCACATGGTGCACTGTTGTCACAGTGCAGGCACATCCAGCTAGTCTGTCATTGTACTTTTTACTACATATGTATCATTACTCATATGTTAAAATCCAGATCACATTCTCCATAGTAGTCAGGGACTTAATTGCGTGTACTTTAATTTAAGATGACTTGCCGTATCCCCTTCACAGTGCTCATTTTTGCTGGAAAATGTCTGTGCAGAACATGTTAACTTTGTGTTCAGTTGTAAGGTTTCCCCCTATTTTTGAGATAATGAATTAGGAAAAAATTATCATCTTACACAGGGTGTTGCAGGGGGAATCTGCCATACTTAGGGAAAATGTTCCTTCGGTTGAATTGCTTCCATATAATAAAAAACACCTATATCTGAAGTTGAATGTTTATGGAGATAATGTTGAGAGAAGTTTTAAGGAATGGGAGCTTTTATACATTTATTGATTACCAAACACATATTAAAACTAGGAGGAATTTGTAGTGCCTGTAGTGGTAACACCTGTACTTAACATCCACTTAACATCTGAGTGGCATAAAGACATTCATTAAGTAAGAAAATCTTGCACTAGTTTCATAAAAATCATTGTTAGGGTTCCAAGTACTGTACGTAGCACACAAGCCGCTGCATGCCTTCACTTTCATATTGACTCGAGGACGGATCTGCGCAGTGTACAGATAACACATCACACTAAACAGGTACACTACATGGAACTGCAAGAATACATTTTTTTTTGTGTCAGTATTTCAGTAATCATTCAACTTCGGATATGGGTATTTTTGATTATGTCAACGTAATGTAACCTAAGGAACGTTCTCCTGAAGCATGGCAGATTTCCCATGAAACACCTGTATTTGGGTAAATACAGTAAATCTGCTATTCCAGATGATTTAAGGTTAAAATAAACTGCTGTCTTAAATATATTATCATTGAAGAATGTTGTGTGTTTCCAGTTCTGTGTCCAACATAAGGCGATGGCAGTCACAGTGAAACAGATAAGTCAACACATCATTCTGTTTATCAACACTATTTAATGTAACAGATTATACGCTTTGAAACTTCTTATTATGTATGAGAGTTACACATAATTGTAAATCACATATGTGCTAGTTACTGAATATGCTCCACAAGTATCAATGGTACACATTAACTCATCATAAGCATAGATCAGTTTGCAACAGATATAATGGGAATGATGACCTGTTATAGATCCAGGCACTTGTGTGAAAAAATGTAAGAGTTTCACTGAGAAATGTTTTTGAATTTAAGTGGAATATTATTCAGATGTTTCTGAAGTCTGTTGCAACGTTTATCACTCATACATCTTTTATTGTGAAGTTAAAGTTATGTTAATGAGGCTGCGATGGTTGTTCAGTTATTTTGTTTTGAACACTGTACATATGGAACTTTGAAACATCACTATGTATTTGATGTTGGAGATGCCTAAATGTGTTTGTAATGTTTTATCATCTTATGACATGGCTTGCATTGTTCATGGTCTGTTATGTCCTAAACTCGGCAGTTTTTGTATCGGACATTTTTTTTGTGTCACGTTGAGTGGATAAGACATATATTCGATATGCACATTTCTTTCCCAGGTACCTGAGAAGTTTCGGAGTTGCACACAAGTTTTCACATCTGCTGTAGGTGCATAAATTTATTCTGCACAACTCCCGGGACTTTTCACGCACCTAGGAATGAAATGTAACTATAGTCGCTATAGAAGCTTATTATATTTACTTTTATGACAGTATTCAACATTCAGTGCCATCTATGGATAGAAGTCTTCAGCTAGGTGAGAACACAATTGACAGATGTTTTGGGTGCTGGTGATCTTGAAGATACACTGCGCTAGTATGGTTGTTGCATGGAATGCCAAAGAATTTATTATTATTATTATTATTATTATTTATTATTATTGTCTCTTGTCACAGGCCTTTTCTCCCTGGTACTTCTATTGAACCAATGATGATTCCCACCGCTCAGGCTTCAAGTTTCAGACTGCAACACTTTCCGTATTATGCGTGTTGTTCCAAGTATAGCTGTCTTTTGTAGTGAATCTACTGAATGTTGTCCTGGTATGGCTTCCAAACTTTTCTTTATACCTTTTGTTACTATTCTGGTGGCTCCAATTATTACTGGTATAATCATACATTTCATGTTCTACATTCATTGTATCTCTATACATAAAATCTTGTATTTTAGTTTCTTTTCTGCTTCCTTTTGCATGACATTTCTGTCCGCTGGTATTGCCACATCTACCAGTATGCATGTTTTCTCTTTTTTGTTTTTAGTTATTGTATCTGGCCTATTTGCTGTAACTTGTCTGTCTGTACCCCTTGATTGCATACCACTGTCACATCTTCATGTTCACATACTGGTTTGGGAGTGTGTGTGTGTGTGTGTGTGTGTGTGTGTGTGTCCGTCCGTGTCCGTCCGTCCGTCTGTCCATTTGTCTGCCGTTTCGATGCCTATTGCTTTGCATACTGCGTAATGTAAATGTGCCCAAACTTTATCGTGTCTCATTAAGTACTCATTCCTCACCAAAATGGGGCATCCTGAGGTTAGGTGGTCAATCATCTCATCATGTTGTTTGCATAACCGGCATTTACTATCAATTTCTTCCTTCAAAATTTTATTTTTAGAATAGTTGTTACTAATTGCTTACTACTACTACTGAGACATTTAGTAACATATGTTAAGTAAAAGGTAAAGTTCTCCCTAGAACAGGCCACGAAGGCCCAGAGGGGGAGTAGAGGTATAGCTCTACTCTTTCTTTAACCTCGGCGCTAGATGGGGGTGGGTGGTTAACGCCACGCCCCGGCCGCTTTCCCCCGGGAATGACCCGGTACCCATTGTATAGGAGGCTGGGTATGCCCCAGAGCCGGTCTGGACGGGTGCGGAAAATCTCGCCCCCACCGGGATTCGATCCCCGGACCGTCCAGCCTGTAGCGAGTCGCTATACCGACTACGCTATCCCGGCCCACACATATGTTAAGTAGTTTTACTGTATTAAGGTAAAGTTGTCCCTGTGCACTCCATGAAGACGTGTAGGGGGAGTGAGGTGTAGCTTCCCTCATTTTTAACTTTGGCACTAGATGGTGGTGAGTAGCCAGCTTATGCCCTGGCTGCTTTACCCCCAGAGAAGGAAACCCTCATTGCGCACTGAACAGGCCAGGTGGGCCCCAGATCCAATTTGCATCCTTTAGAGAAAAGAAAATCTCTTGCCCTTGCTGGGAAGTGGTTGTCCAGCTTGGAATATATTGTACTTTCAAAGTATATTGTAATTTGAAGTCCCATCTTGCTGTACTGCTGTATTGTGTTAAAAAAACTTCATTGAGGGTGTATCATCATCATCGTTGTTGTCGTCGCCATCATGTTCCTCGTTCTCTTCCTCCTCCTCATCATTATCACCAGATAGTGATGTCCTTAGAAAGTGAGTATAATTTATCCCAACATACTTCTGGTATTCCTACAATAGTAGGAAATATGAATGTACTTCCTTATACATCAGTAGGATCTACTTTTTTGCCATAGACCAGTGTGTTTCTTGAGTTCCTATGTGGTGCACCAGTGAAAATGGCTGGCTTGAGCTGGCCATCTTACAATCACAATAGTGGGAATGTCACAGGAGTGAGCCTTATTCATGAGAAATTAAGAAAATTGGCCCATGCTTGGTTGTTTAATCTGTTATAACTAACTAACTAATTAAGTCCATGGAGCAGAGTCCTTCCTGAGAAGCTGACATCCTCAGCTAGTCGAGAAATTTCCTGCATTTTATGGAACCTGAAGGTTCATTACCGCATTCACAAGAGCCCATCACCTGTCCCTGTCCTGAGCCAGATCAATCCAGTCCATGCCCCCATCCCACTTCTTGAAGAGCCATTTTAATATTATCCTCCCATCTATGCCTAGGTCTTTCAAGTGGGCTTTTCCCCTCAGGCCTCCCCACCAAAACCCTGTATACACCTCTCCTGTCTCCCATACATGCTATGTGCCCTGCCCATCTCATTCTTCTTGATTTGATCGCCTGAATAATATTTGGTGAGGAGTACAGATCATAAAGCTCCTCATTATGCAGTCTTCTCCACTCCCGTTACCTCGTACTTCTAAGGCCAAAATATCCTCCTCAGCACACTATTCTCGAACACCCTCAGCTTATATTCCTCCGTCAGTGTGAGAGACAAGATTCACACCCATACAAAATAACAAGCAAAATTATAGTTTTGTATATCTTAATCTTGATATTTTTGGATAGCAAACTAGAAGACAAAAGATTCTGCACTGAATGGTAGCAAGTATTCCATGACTTCAATCTGCTCTTAATTCCTTTGTGATGGAATTTTGATTTTTTCGGGTTGTTCTGAAATATCTGTTATAACTTATATGTTTTTGTGTTTCCTTGTAAGCCAATGCATATCAAGATTATTTACAGAGGTGTTATACTGAACTAGCATAATGAACTAGTCAAGGGGATTTGACAGCCCCGTGAAAGTCATCAGAGTCTGGCTTAACAAGGAGATACAGTTAACACCTTGAAGACATTTTTCATGGCAGCCTGTCTGTCCTTGCAGCTGCATTCAAAAACAGTAAGTCCGTACTGTTGCTCTAAAGTTAAAGAAAATATCTGGATTTGGTGTTTCATTTGCTGTGTATCAGTAAATAGATAAAACATTCTGTGATAAAAGGTGGACTCTAGAAGACCATAGGGATGCAATTTATTTATGTTGGAACAAAGTACCAGGATATCCAAGTACCAATTTAAAAATATGTTATGTTTGGACACAGTATCTGATGACATCTCAGAAGTAATGTTAGTTGACAGTGGGCTGCTTTTGTAGTATGAAGTGAGTTGGTTGTGTGAGAAAGTTATTTCTTAACCCATTTACTGACTGATTAACATTCATTACATATTTTGTACTTTCTTTTGTTCCAAGTGTCTTTTTGATAGAAAGATCTCACCATAAGCCTTCAAGATATTACCTTTGTAGGCGTCAGTCACCCGTGGTAATTTATTACAAAAGTAGCACTTTTTGGTATGTTTTTTGATATACTAGTAAGTGAATGGGTTTGAACAGTCATCGGTGGGACTTCATTCTTTTGTTAATGGCAGACAGTTATTCTTGCACCAACATCAAATACATAATGAAATGTATTTATTTATAGTTCTTATTATTATTTGGGCCCTGGAGGGGGGGGGGGGAGGGGGAGTTACAGATGAATGTAATACACATAACTTCTTTTATGTGTGTTGTGTTGAAGGTTTACAGGCATCGTGTGAGAACTCTCTGATACAGAAGGGTAAAACGGAGTTCATTATGCACTGGTGATTTTTTAATAGGTAGTTAACTTATTTTTATTAGACTTGAGGTTTCCACAGTGTTAAAATGTTGGTTTTGGTCTGGGTTGTGACACCAAGTAGCCCTGTGAGTGGTTACTACTATTTTAGAGGAACCTGCTGCCTTCGTCTTGAGGGTAGAAGATGCAGACGGCATGTCTCTCCTCCAAAACGTTTGTACCTGCCTGCCAAAGCACACAATGTATAATCTGGCAGAATGCAGTTAATATTCTTTTCTATATGCGAAGAATTTTCCAAGCAGATGGCTTGTCTTGTTAATTTTGTGTCTTATTCATATTACTTATCTCTTCAATAATTTATCACTTATTTGACAAAATGTGACACCTGCTTTTATGCTCCAAATAAGTTTTGATGACAGATGAGGGAGTAATAGCCCTGTGCATAATGCACGATGATTGTAAACAGTCTTGATGCTTTTACACAATTATTCTAAGAACATTAAGCTATGTACAGTAATGGCAACTGTAGAGCATAAAGAAATCTCAAGTTTTGATTGTCACGTGATTTCAGCATGAATTCCATTATCTTAATGGATGACAGCCTGTTGTGATATATGAACAGCAGAAAGGAAGCACAGACCATCAGTCACAGCTTAATTTTTTTAACAGTTTTATTGCTACATGTTTCGGCTTTTGGAAAAGCCATTATCAGGCAATTATAAATAAAAATACATAAAAAATATATTGAATTTGTTTTCCAGTGCTTTGGCCATGAAAGGGAAGCTCTTCAATATAAATAAGCCTTGTGGGGTGCAATCTGTAGAAAGGGAACTTAGTAAGTCCAATTTTCTTTTTAAATTGTAACAGAGTATGTAAAAATGGTTATTGAATTGATAAAAAGGTCTTACCTTGCGTTAATTTTGATTTTGGTTGAAGCTGGAGATGTACAGTATACTGTATAGTACTATAAAGAATACTGTATACTATATAGTGTATACTGTGTATGGTGTATGCTATATATATATATATATATACACACTTTGTAGTGTATACTGTATACTATATAGCATACAGGATACTTTGTAGTATACTATACAGTATACTGTACCTCTCCAGCAGTAACCAAAATCAAAATTAATGTAAAGTAAGACCTTCTCTTCACTGTAATAGTATATAGTATATAGATTATAATATGTTGTATATTATACAGTATACTGTGTGTCTACAGATTGTACCCCATGAGGGTTATTTATATTGAAGAACTTCCCTTTCATGCCCAAAGTACTGGAAAACAACTTTAATGTTTTGATGTACCGTCTTTTTTTTTTTACGTAGTTTTGGCTTATACAACTCCAATTTTTGTGAAGTTGAGATCTCAGTTATTTAAAAATATCATTTTGTGGGTTGTGTTTAAATTATATTTCTCTTTGTATTTTTATTTTTAATTGTTTGATGATGGCTTTCCCAAAAGCCCAAGCATGTAGCAAGCAATAAAACTGATAAAAAAAATTAAGTTGTGACTGACTGTCCTTCCTTTCTGATGAATTTCATTAGTAATTCTGTACAAGTTTAAATGATGGTCTGTCTCATTCCAAACAGTGAATTCCTGGATCTGTTAGATTTTTTGAGGGGTGGGAGGCGGGGGACTCACTCACTCACACATTTGCTTGCTTGCTCACTCACTCAGTCACTCACTCACTCACTCACTCACGCACGCCCTACCCTCCCCTCCCCTCCCACAAATGCCCTAGAATCTGACAAACTAAAAATTCACATTCAAGGTGCTTGTGGATCAGTTAACATGCAGATATTGCTGGGATGAGATTGATTACTGTGACGTGTGTAGAATCGCCAGTTGGGCTCACATTTAAAGTCAAAAAGTGACAACCAGTACTTTGAGACTTCTTATTTGTGCTCTACAAATTTAATTACTGTGCATAGTTTTTTAAGAATAAATTTTAAAATTGTAAAGGTCATTTATAATTACCTATTTTATGGCAAAGAAAGTATACCGCAGTGATATTATTTTTTGAGAAATGAGATAATATAAAATTAATCTTTAATCTTAATTCACCGTGCATTTTTATTATTTAAATAAAGCTGTTTGCGCCTGAAAGTTGTGCATTTTGTTGGTGTTTATTTAAATATAAAATTAGTTTTAAAAATATTTATTCATGAGCTTCCTATTGCAGGACAGATGTGTGTTTAACCATTTGTTTAACATCAGATGTGATCCTATTTATTCTAAAAGATCCGTAAATCTATGGTTTAAAATGTTTAACAGCTTATGCCTACACAATTAAGTTGTGGTTATGTAACAAAGTATGTACTGTAAAAGGATTCTTAATCTGAATCTTCTTGTGGTTCTTAACCCTTTCCAGGGTCTTTCCGTGTGTCATTTCGAGCTGCTCTGTGTCTATATATGATATGTTCCACAATCTGCCACTTGCTTGTATTGCCCTTATCTTAGTTCCCGCAAATGGTCTTGTGTGTCAGAAGTGGCTGTGTTAATGAACTGGACTGACAACCAAGAAAGTGTACTATAAAGTTCAGAGTTTTGGCTGAAAAAGTGAACAGAATTTATGAATTTCTGTGAACTTTCTGGAGCATGGGAAGTGTTAAAGGATTTAACGAGTCACTTTCCACATTGGTTGCAGTTTCATGCCCCTATTTGAACATGATGAAAGAAAATGTAAAAGCAGTTTGACGGTGGGCAGAATGGTGTATCTTGTAGATACTGTGATACCGAATGCTGATAAACACAGATGAATAATCATTTAAACTGAAAGCAATCTTGTCTTGAATAATCTGTTTCAAAAGGGAAGTGCAACATATTGTTATTTCTCTTATATTACACTCGCAACAGTGCCAGACTATACTGAGGCCACATAAAGAAATCCCATGGATAGTGAATTTAACATCACCCAAGGCTTGCTGTGATGTACTTTTGTATTCCCATCAAGCCTCCCTGTCCTGTGTGAACCAACCCAAAGCAATTCTCATTACTAGAGGTTATCATGGTTATTGCTACCAGCATGCATGTGAACAGAATGGTTAGGGGGTAGAATGTGGGAAGGGAAAGTATAATACGTGTAGCTTGAGTGAGATGTCGAAATTTTCAATCCATGGGGCTTCATTCTTGACCGCAGTATGGCCTAAGAATGATATGAGGTATGAGTATGTTAGTATGACATATCCAGATCATCCCATGTGTGAAATACTGTGGAAGGTTCTGTGCTTAACAGAATTGCTAGGAATGAAGGGTTCTTTCAGGAGTGACTATTACTAGAGTGAAGAAGCAGACGACACTAGTCAGTGGTGCCATGGAATAAAGAAACAGACATTTGTATTGTTGAATCTATTCACAACTGATAATGAAGAGCAATGTTCCCTAATATTATATTTTTGTTATGCTCTCAGTATTTAATTATCATTCCAAACTTTCTTTACAATGTTTCCATCCTTCTTTGTTGCTTCTGTCTTGTTATCTTCTATAGAATATGCACTCTGCACTTCAACTGATTAGCTAGGGATGATTATGTGGTGCTGTATTATATATTTTGTATGTGAGTGTGTATTTAATTATGTGAGATATAAGTGCTATGTTTTGAGTTCTGTTTCAGTGCAATGTACCAGTTTGAATACAGATCTATAATGTGATTGAAAACATCAGGCCAAAAGAGAAAATAAGAAATTTATTTTTTTCTTCATGTAATTGTACATAGTTATTTTTTAGTAATTTAAAAATCAAAGATGGAAGAATTGGATAAGATTTATTAGTTTTCCAGTTCTAGAGGGCAATTTAGAAAGGAAGACAAAGTTAGTTGGTTAGGTGAAACCAAAGATTATGTTAAGTTAGGATTAGTTGGTGTCTGGACTTGGTATGTCATTTAGTAGGTCTGCTGTGACCAGAACACTTGGAATCATTTACGTCATGAACTTTGTCCACCACCTGGTGTTAAAAATAATAAAAAATCACAGAAACACTACATTCTGCAGGACAGGATTGGTTACCTTCCTCAGGCTCAAAAGGTGGTCAAAACCTACTCAGTTGGGCCCAAAAGGCAAAGCTATTCTTCCACGTACTAGGCCTAATAGGTGAAGCTACTCTCAACTGAGGTTGAGAATAGCTTTGTCTATTGGACCCAACTGCCGAGGTTTGGACCATATTTTAAGCCAGAGGACAGGTCCAATCCTGTCCTTGAAACATGCTGGTTTATTAATTTTTATTATTTTTATCACAAGTTGGACAAAATCTATGAAGTAAATTATTCCAAATGTGATATACCGTTATCAGATTCTTATAGAGTTGAACAGAACATGTTTCAGTGACAGGATTGTTTCCCCCTTCAGTTGGAAGGGAATGAGGCACCTGCTCAGCCGGATCCATTAGAAGAGCTAATCTTAACCAGTATATCTGGTTAGCTTTTTTACTTGGAGATGTAAACACATCCAGTAGGGTTTTCTTTGGAATGCTAGGTGACAGACAAGGTCCAGAAATACAGCAATTCTGGTGTAATATACTGTCACTAGAACCAGGTAGAATTCAGCTATCTCACTCTTCTTCACTTTTAGATAAAACTAATAGCCAAGGTGGAGCCAGTTTGTATAGCTGATAATATACTCTTTAACAGGTATGCTTCACCATCTTGCCATTCATTGAGGTAGTTGTGCTATGAATCACCTTGAAATGAGACAGAAGGGTAATGTTATGTAAAAATTTAAAATGTACCATTTGAAACACTTTACATGTTTTTGTTGTGATGTAAAATGTGCACATGTATTGTAGTTGCATATGTATGTACACAGTGTATAATATGTAAAATATAATTAACTTTAATTTGTGAATGTACACAGCTCTTAAGATGTAGATTATTTCTTTTGAAGTTCTTTGTACACAGAAGTTTGTATAGTTGAGGCAATGGTCCCTCCAGTTGCAGTTATTTCATTAAAGTAGCAGAGTATGTGTGTCTAGTATTTTCTTAAAATCAGTGTATGACTCTTCACTTTGATTTCAGTAGCTGGAAGACCAGCTGTTTTGTAATAAGTTAAGTTGTGGTGTCTTTTCTTTGTGGTCTATTTTGTGATGCTTAGAGCATCTGTCACCATACAGCATCAAAGGTGTGGGATCATTTATGAATTGGCAAGGATCTAGAAGTAAGTGGTCATGGTCTAATCAAGGTACTATCCTGACATTTGCTTAGTGGGACTGACGAGATGCACAGAGAACCTCGGTATTGCTGGTGTCCTGGCCAAGGTTTCAAACCATGCACCTTCTGAGTACAAGTCTAGGGATTCACCACCACATGAAACTGTGCAGTGCAATGATCAATTGGACCCATTCAAATCATGTGATTTTAAGACTGTCCACAATAAATCGAATATAATAGCTTTCAAAGTTGTGGCAATTTTTTTTATCCTGTTAATGAAATAAACTGGTTCTGATCACTTCTGTCCTCCCCCACCTCTCCTGTGCAACCTGTCACTTTTCCTTTTTGGTTCATATCTACTTACCTATCTACTACCTGCCTACTACCCACGCAGCCACCCACCTACTTACCCACCCTACTACCTACCTACCTACCTACCTACCTACCTACCTACCTACCTACCTACCTACCTACCTACCTACCTACCTACCTACCTACCTACCTACCTACCGTTTACCAACCAACCAACCTCATAACACTGTCATAACCCACTAGACCACAATACAAAATGAACTAAAAATTCTGTTGTTTCTAACAGATTATGCTGCTAATAATACTCAGTTTGAAATTATGAATTTACTGTGATAAGACAAGCCTGTGGTTTTGCAAGGGCAGAGAACCTGCTGTAAAAATTGATGTTTTTAAGCATGTTTTCATAGTTGCAAAAACTGCCTGTTAGCTTTGTCATGTCTGTTCATCTGTCTGTCCAACCTTCCGTCTCTTCGCATGTATCAGCACAGCTCCCACTGGATGGATTTCTGTGAAACTTGATGTTCGGATTTTCATGAAAATTTGTCGAGCAACTCCAGATTTTGTTAAAATCGGGCAAAAATGTTGGGTACTTTACATGAAGACCTAAGTACATTTTATTGTTTCCTATGACATTACATCGCTATAAAAGCCCTCTCTTCGGGTGAAATGGTGTCAGGCTGTTAGGATAGCTGAGGAGGTATGAACATTATGCAAATGTCCCACAATGTTAAGTTATATGTACATTGCCTGTCTTTTTAAGCCTTGCTCTGTCTTTCTTTTTCCTTATTTATTTTTTTTATATTTTTTCTTTTCTTTTGTTTCTTGTTTCTTTTCTTCTTTTTTCCCTCTCTGCCTTTTTTGTGCTAATATACTGTGTGCAGAGATAGCTTAGGCTGTTATGACACTGGCTCCTCACTGCAGATCCTTGCATTCAACTGTGGGTTACTTTTTGTGAGATCTGTGGTTGATGAAGAAAGTTTTTCTCTTGATTTTTTTCCTTCTCCCCCTGCTCATGGCCATTTAACCATTGCTGCATGCCTTTTACTGTGCTCTAGCCCCAATAAGATAGCACATTGTCACATCTCAGTCTCTAAGTTGGGGGTTTCATTATTGTCCCAGCGCTTGGGTAGTTGCAGGGTTAAGTTAAGAGTATGCAAACCTTGAGGTTCTCACAGCAGTGTGATTGACACTGTGTCGTCGAGTGAGTGGTTCCAGACATTTTGAAGGGCCCTTGAAGATGAAGGCTGCACAATCCTTTGCAATGTCGGGAACTACATGCCCAGTGACAGTGTGACATCCCAGAAGACTTGAATCCTCAATGTAGGCTACGGTTCATGCTCAGCACATACGTAATTTATTTGTAAGAATTATGCTGTACTTCATCTCATAGTGGTACAATTTTAATATGAGTGACATAAGTATAACTGTCTCTATGATTCTGTTACCACAGTTAAAAGATTAACAATAAATGTGACAAGTTTTGGTAAAGGAATTTATGTGTTATTTTGAACATTTCATTTGAATTTTTAATACAGAATTTTCCACTGTAAAGTGTGCAGTAATATCTGAAATTAATGTGCACATTACCACACAGAGTCATCGCAGTGGCAGTAAATTAAAGATAGCTTTTAACTCATTCTCATCCATAAGTGTACATGTATGCTGTTGTGCTGCAGGGTCTGCAAGTGTACTTTACGCCAAAAAGTGAAGTATTTTTTGAAGTAGTGTTGCTGCTATCTATGAATTATATTATTTAGTGAACTGCAGAAGCTGCAGGTGACATCTAGAGACCAGTAAAGGTACTTCCTAATAATTCATGAACAAGGAATGCCTGGACAATATTACAATCACTCTATACAGCATTTCCTAGGGCAGGCCACCTGAGGTGGGGGAGGGTGCAAGTGAGTTAAGAAGTTGTCTGTGAAGTTGTTTGAATTTACAGTGGTGTGTTAAACCTTCACAAGCAATGCATAGATATATTTGTGAAGCATCCCATTTCAATTTAAACATCACATTTTTTTTTTTTTTTTGCGAAATTCACTACATTTGTGCCAGATGTCACTAGCAGAGAGTTCATTATGAGCTGTAAGCTTTAGATACACCAGATGGCACGTAAATATGAATATAAGAGATGGTGATCTTTGAGTTTAAGGAAATACATTTTTTTCCACAAAAGAGTTACAAAATACTGGACACACTAATTGCTCTACTACTGTAAGGAAGCAGCTTAAATTAAATTTATCTGTGGCTGAAGCAGTACTTCACATTGTGCACGTTGTTCTATTCTGATGTTGCACTTTCTTCTTATTGTTTTGATGAGGTTGAACTGCATCAGACTTGCAGATTATATATGAACACAATTCAGTATTATTCATAATAGTAACTATATGTAATAATAAAATTGAAGCCTTTGTAATTAAAAGATGCAGTTGAGTGACTGCATATATTATCCTCAACTATTTACTTAGGATAAATGTTAATATCATCCTTTATCTTTGTCCAAAAATTTACTGTCTTCCAGGAATATGAGATTTGAGGCTCTAACAGCAGTGCATATTAAAGTCACAGTCATCTGGAATATCACAACATGTAGTGTGGCAGACTGGTACCAATGTCTTGCAGGAACCTGCTGCCTCCGTCTTCAGGGAGAAGATGGAGGCAAAAGAGTACCTTGATGATAGAGGCAGCAGGTTCTTCTGAAACGTCGTTGCCTATCTAGCAGGCTATATGTGATCCTATCTTAGAAGATAATCTTTACAATCGCCAACGTGAAAATCCCAGATCTGAACATGAACATAACTTGAAGACGACAAATTTAGTTGAGATCTGCGCTCGTCTGGGATATTACGCGGCGTCGTGTCGTAATTGTTTACCACACGACGCCGCGTAATATCCCAGAAGAGCGCAGATATCATCAACATCGCGGCAGAAGCCTGAAATCAACAAATTTAGTTAGTAATGTGTGAAGCCACTTGAAAGCCTAAGAGGGAATCTGCATTCTCTAAGTTAATTTTGGGATAGCTCAGTCAGTATAGTGACCAGGGTAAGGACTAGACGGAAGAGGAATTGTGATCGGATTTCCAACAAGTGTAAGTCATTTTTCTCTTACCCAAAGGGTCCAGACCAAATGCGGGGCACATTCTCTTGTCAAAAGTGTACAGGGGACACATTCCCAATGAATGCAGTGAAACGGGTATGAAGCTGACCATATCCGTCTAATTGCGAGGTTAACGGGGCGAATTCGAGTGTATTCGCGAGAACTCAACTTCTCACGAATACGCTTCAGCTTTGCCAACTGTGGCATAACACGAAGTACGTATGGCTACAGCGTGCGAAATTTATCTTTATGAGAGTGATTTTTGGAGGTTTTGTAGATGTTTACACTGTTTGATGACTTCTAGGACAACTGTCCATAAATTTGTTAATAAGAGCCTGAAATTTTGGATGGCATAATTTTGGGAAAAGTAGCAAAATTTTGAGTGCTTGGTAGCACGTGTTCGTCGGTAAGTTGGCAACGTTGATATCTTGCAGTCTGACCATAGCCTTTAAGTAATTTATGCGTGTTTTGATGCGAGAAATGCAGTGCATTTTTTTTGTTCTATGTACCTCTACGTATCTGATGCAGTGCAATAACTTCAGCCGGATAAAAGAGGGATGTATGGAGTGTGAAGGTAGGTGCATTAAATTTTTAACGGAGTTACTGAACTGAAATAGTCCATACTTGGTGCTGTTACACTAGCTCGCCGTAAGGTTTAGCCAGCAGCGAACCTTTGTTGAAAATTAAAGGTTATAATGAAGGTTTAATAATTTATTTTACCGTTTGCTTTATTTAGACATTGTAGTATTCACAAGAATGGCGTCACCAACCACACGATGCTAAAGTAGAAAGTGTATACAATATATATAACATCTTTGGAAATAATGTAAGGAGGTGAGATCTTCACTTATTGGGAAGTCCCAAGTTACCTTTAAAAGTTAACCAAACTCTCTTTTCGCGAAGGCTGCTGTCTGGCAGCTGTGAAGGTTCGTATTGTTGATACAGTAAAGTTTTTGACAGAGGTCTGTCTCAAATCTAGTAGCGAAAAGGAAGACAGAGAAGGACGTCACTCAAAGAAAAATATGGTCACGTTTGATTTTGTGTTTATTGGTATGATTTTATATAAAGCGAGTGCGAAATTAATTATGCTTCAAAAACTCCACAGAAGAAGGACACTGGCGTAGGCAAAGCTACTTTCATGTTAAATCGTTTTTGTGAGCATATAAATGACTTCCGAAATTCATACGGACAGTTTAAATTGGAAGCCGAAGAACCGGTAGAAGAATTTAAGGGATAGACACCAGTTTTCAAAGCAAACGGCAGCAAAGCCTTAAATGGCATTCTGACGAATTGCCCTTGGATTATCGGTTTCACAGTAGAAAACAGTTATTTGAACTTACTGTAGACCTTCATATGAACGGACTAATAGAGGGAGTGGGTGGTCCGATAATTGCGATTGTCTCGTACTTCCGAATGGTTTTTGAGGGCTGTAGCCTTTAGGTTTTAGTTATCCTCACTAAAACACTGTATTGTTCAAATATTAGCTTTAGCAGCGCTACTATCATTTATTTAAGATAATTATCGTATGAAAATTGTAATATTGATGATAGTCGCTTTGTTTTTTTGTTGGTTGTTTTTGTTATGTTTTTTTTGTTCATTCTTTTTCTAACCGCGGCTGCTGGCACAAAATTTAACGGGTCTCCTAGGATGTATGGTTCCTTTGGACTTGAATCAAATAAAATATTCTCACCATCCAGTAAAATGGTCCTAACAATTGGAGGATTTGAAAACTGGCTGGTATCCTTAATATTAGGGGCCCTAAATATAGCAGTCCCATGTATATATATATATAGCCTAAAATGTCGCCAAAACAGTAAGGCAGTACTGTATAAATAACACTAATGCATACACATAATACACAAATATAATTGATTGTGTAGTGAATGTAAATATTTGATAATTAAGGGGAGAAGCCTGTGTCTGTACTCTTACATATTAAAAAAAGGAACAAATTAAAGAAAAGTAATAGTAACTTGTTGTGTGTCAGAAGAGCTGTGAAGCTCCACTGTTTAACTTGTACAGTGACTTGTAAATGTACACCACGTCGCTGATTAACAGTCAAGACCGCTAATTTCACACATTCCCATTGAGGACCAGAATTTTGCAACCAACAGATTTCGTCTGTTATGTCCGAAATCCGTAAATAAGAGGCCCGTTCATAAGAGGGTCTACAATAATGTGATTTGTTATATACTGACAAGATAGTTTTCAAATTAGTCAACAGTTTTTTAGAGATGAAACAGTGAGTAACTGCTTCGAATTTCTTGAACTCAAAAAAAATCATTAGTATGCCACGAGCAGAGACTTCAAACCCATGTGCAAATCTCAACAAAATACATACGGAACTGATATCTTCTCAATTTCCCAGTCACTTTGTTCATGCAGTTTCCTTGTTTACCCTTGCCTGGCCAGTGACGCAATGTGACATCATACTTCATAACTGTTCTGAACATGCACGTTTGCTGTCCAATGATGTCAGTCGGTATCACATCAGACTGCGGTGACTTTTCCGCACACGGTTAACGCTGAAGTCACAACACAAGTGAAGAGTCAGGCAAGGGTTGGTGTCTTCTTGTTCAAAAGTCGTGTTCTCGTGCTGGTGGTGCGGTGTGTTGTGTTGTGAGCTATGTGTTGAAGTAGAATGGACAAACACAAGTTCTTCAAGGACACATGTGAAATATATGTGATACTTTGATTTGTGAACAGTTGAAAGCATTTTGTGAACGTTTTGCTTTATTTTTAAGGCGACCGATGCTGTGAATTCGCACGGCGTCATCGGGCATCATCGAAGAGAAAGGTACACAGCCTTAGATTTTACGTTATATTATAATAGTGAAAAGAAATTTTTGGAGTCGAAAATTGTTGAATTGTGATTCAATAACTGTTGTAATTTTTTGTTTGATGCT
Organism: Reticulitermes speratus; assembly: GCA_021186555.1. Lineage (NCBI taxonomy): Eukaryota > Metazoa > Arthropoda > Insecta > Blattodea > Rhinotermitidae > Reticulitermes > Reticulitermes speratus. Next base: position 27,218,715 of record JAJKFL010000003.1, on the reverse strand, counting down.
TTTGTTATGATAGTTACTATTTATTATACGTTTATGTCAATGTTATAAAACAGCCATCCCCCTAAATTACGTCTAACTGGTTCCGAGATTGACGACGGTAGTCGAGACAACGTAAGACGGGACACATTTTCCCATAAATGTAATGTTAACGTGGGGCGGGTGGTTGTAGGCAAAGCTGTTTGAAACAAAAAGAAAAGATATGTCTATACCTACGAAACTTACTCTTGGAAGGTAGGCAGGTCATCTGGATCATCATCGCTAATGTCAATCCAGATATCAGTAAACGAGTCCCTGAACATGATTTGAAGAATTCAAGTACTGAAATCTGGCGACGCAAGTACCGCTTCTTCAGAATCTCCTCACAGCACGAAAGCATCCACATAATTTCCTGTCTAGTTGTTGCTGCGCGATGCTCGTTCGAATCATTGTTCTCAAACTCCTTGATGCCAGCTCCAGTCAGTCCAGCCCCTCAGTCAACATTGTAACCATCATGGTTACCTCAGGCACAGGTTCCTCAGCTTCTTCAAGGACGCTTTGCTTCCTAATTTCAACAAGATTGTCGAGCATTAGATCCTGATCATGAGGGTTCAGCAACTTGAAGACATCTCGTCGTCTTCCGAATCAAGTACTGCTGCCATATCGGAGAGATGATCTCGAAGTAAGTGCGTCTGAAGAATGAAGCGCTGACCTCCACGCAATCGCCTGCGACTTGGAGCGCAGAGTGCAATGTTGCCGACTACTCGCGGTGGTCTGCGACGCTTGCGCGCCCAGTGCCGTGTTGCTCGACTACAGGTGTGGACGGTTGTTAAATATGAGGTAAACAACGTAAGTGCGAAACGACAAGACGCGACGACGTGCGTCGGGGGTTTGCTGGATTACTTTCTGTCCATTTAGATGAAACCTAAAGAAATTGCTATGACAGATGGTGAATTATTGATTCTGGGGGATGTGTTTGATGTTGGTTTGGATCTGCCAGACGATGAATGGGCACGTGCCAATGATGAAAATCACATTAAACCGCATCAATCCGGTGTTCCAGGACTGAATCCAGAAATGATCGAAGTACAAATGGAGGAAGAAGAGGATTTGGATGGTCCTCTTCAGCATAAGCTTTCAGATGACTGGTGGTGGGGATGCAGAAGTACAAGGTATACCGGAGATATCACACGGTACATCAAGTTGTAATTTTTGCTAGCGTATGAAGGATACTGAGCAGATGGATGCAGTCTGTAATACAAGCTTTTCTCTCCTACCAGATGAAGAAATTGCAACTTTCGAATACTTCAAACAAATGTAAAGAAATGAAGTATTTTAAAACGTTTTTGAACATTTCAATTTCCATTGCATTCAGAAAGTAGGGAGATCATTTGAACACCAAAATGAAATGGAACAATTTTTAGCCAACCACATAATTGCAGGAATAGTAGAAATGCCTAGATTAGCATGTACTGGGCTGATGAGACAAGATTTGGCCCAATTGCAAATGCCATGTCCAGAAATGTGATTGACACAATGAGAAATTATTTTTATATAAATGAGAACAGGCTGGAGATCATTCAGATTATGACAAGCTGTGTAAAGTGAAGCCATTCGTGGACAGCACAAAATCGAGTTTTAATGACATAGAAGTGGGAACAGAATTCTGTTCATGAACTGATTATTTCATTCAAGAGTTGGACTACACTCAAACTATATGTCAGGAACAAACCCCACAAATGGGGAATACGAGTCTTTCTTCGTGATGTTTCCAGTGTACTACTGTATGACGTTTAGATATATGTGGGGAAGGGAACCATGAGACAATGATTCCCCTGTGGGAACAAGTGGGGCCATAGAGCTGAGGCTTGTTGATGGACTTTGTTAAGGGGCAGAATTATGAAGTGTTCGTGGACAAATATTTACAGGCTTTAACCTTATGTATGTCCTCAAAGAAGTTGGAATTTTATCTTCCCACATAGTATTGTGCCCGCGTCATGTGTGTGGAATATTTTACGCCTGAAGAGTGGTATATTTTTGCTCCAATATTACTCCGTAAGTCTGAAAAGTTTTATAAGTCGGGGAGTCAGGTGGTAGGCTTTGACCTCATACCAACCGCCCTCTATTGAGCTCGTATTTTTTTTGTCACATCTGGGCTTTTTAGGGGGAAAGTTGCTCTTTGATCTTCCTTTTCCGTAAATCTGCTTGCCAATATGAAGTTTCGCGATTTCTTGGGAGGTTTTGCGAACAGGACGTGCTGCTTGAAACTGAAAGGGCTTTTGTCGTTGGTGGGTAGCGTGAGTGAATATTGTCAGGTTCAAACCCCATAAGCTTTTGTTTCCTGGTCTGGTCCCCCCCCCCCTCCCGAATTCTATCCTTATATTAGCGTAGCTGTAGGATTTGCAGTGAATCTATAAGGTGTTTTTAACGTTGGATTTTGGTTAAATTTCTTTCATATTAATTCAGTAAATTTAAACACGTTTTTAGCTGTTCACATGGGATTTTGAATAATATTTTCTGAATATTAAAATAGTGGAATTACTTGTTTTTTCATTTTATTTAGTAAGTTCGGAGTTTTAATTAGATGCATTAATAGTTTTTTCGGCAGGTCTCCCATTCTCCTCTCAGGAACACCAAACCTACTGGCCCTACAAAATTAGTAGGTATTTTGCCTTTAAACGGGCAACATTTCAGTAAATAAAAACGGAGGCCCGGGTTCGATCCCGGATCAGTCCATGTGGGATTTGTGGTGGACATAGTGGTACTGGGACAGGTTTTTCCCCGAGTTCTTCGGTTTTCCTTTTCATTCCACCGGTGCTCCATTACTCGGAAAAACGAAGAAACACTAATCATCTTCATCACAGGGTGCACAATAAGCCTCAAGGCTGCGGTGCGTCCGTAGCATCTGCTGCGGGACCCTTAAAAAAAAGTCCATTTGGGGAAAAGTTGAGATTATTCGTGATGGGCGAAAAAACGCTGTGCAAATAATTTAATTTCTTATCATCTACAGTTTCAACTGTATGGAAAGATAAAGACGTGATTTTATTTCGTAGTAGAAGACAACCCCTCTGCAAGCAAGGAAATGAGGAAATGTGGCTTGAGCAATGCTGATACGGCACTGCTGCAATAGTTTAGTGCGCAGAGGATTGTCGGTTTTCCCGTCAATGGCCCCATTCTAAAGGAAGATGCAGAACATTTTGCAAAGCAATTAGGGAAGGAGAATTACACGTGTAGCAACAGATGAATTGATCGTTTTAAAACGGGCATAACATTGTTTTTGCGAAAGTCAGTGGGGAGGCAATATCAGCAGATTCATCAACGGCGAATAAATGGTGAAATATGTTTGGGTAGAATATAGAAAAGGCTGCGGCGAAGGAGACATCCACGGTGCAGATAAAACTGAACTGTTTTATAGTCTGGTGCTCGATGGAACGTTTAAATTTGAAGGTGAAAAATGTGCTGCTGGAAGAAGACGTAAGAGTCTTTTCACGGTTTTAATGTGTGTGAACTTAAATGGGACTGACAAAAAAACTGTTTTTGTTGAAAAGTCATGTCAACCACGTTGCTTTAAAAACTTAAAAATACTCCTAGTTAAATATGCAGCTAATAACAAAGTATGGATGGCTTCCGATATTTTCCAACAATACGTAAGTAGAGAAAGCAATAAAGGAGAACTATGTCAAACTTTCATTTGCTGTTTGCTTTTTTTTTTTTTTTTTTAAGATTCATGGGTATTTTAATGCATTTACGAAATGTGATAAACATAATCTCCATTTATATGTACCTCCAACTAATTACAGTATAGCTTTACTCTTACTACATAATACATCATCTCTACATAGGGTTCATATATTTTTGAAAAAAAAATACGGGACACTTTCGGTTTGAATATACCAACAAAATTTTATTGCTTTTCTTACTTACGAACATCAGCAAAGGGAAAAGAATTTAATTAATTACAGCAATCTTAAAATTGAACTTTAAACAATACTAAATCATTGAGCTTTGCCTGTGATATACTTCTCAGATGACTGTATTTTCTCAAGTAAAGAATGATTATGTTTTACAAAGTTATGAAATTCCACACAGTCCTTGTTGAAAAACACTTTAACAATGAGCATAGCTTTCACAGTTTCTACAGATAACCTATTCTTTTCGTTTGTCCATAAGGAGTTCATCCGGGAAAACAGTCTTTCAATACTAGCATTTGTGCCAGGAATGCAGCAGAAGAACTCAACAATCTTCTTCAAATTTATTAATTCATTTACTCCAAGACTGTTGAATAATTCATACCAAATTTCTCCTGTAGATTTTGCTTTAATTTCTTCTTTCTCTGTAATTGCCTTTTTCAAGATCATCACCTCATCAAACAGTTCAGTTTCATTGATTTTTGTGTTTGGACAGACCTCTTCAATAGTTGTTACACTTTTCTGCACACTTTTCCAACTGAGACTGGCTTCTGGATTCTTCAATAAAATCCAAGACAAACTTTCAAAAGTAAGAGTGTCAGAAGACCATTCTTGGATGTATTCTATACAGGTGTTATAAAATTCATTCTTATAATTACCATAATTCTTCTCAGTGATGAGTCCATCTTCAATTAATGCCTTCAGTAAGGACTGTTCTTTCCTTGTTGCAAAATCATTATATCGTCTCTGCTGAAGTTTCTCTACGAGGCTTTCAGTAATGGATTTTGCTTCAGCAAGAGTGACTTTCTCACCTTCAATTGCACAAATTGTTGCATGAAACATTTCAGATTGGCATTCTAGAAATGTGGCTATTAGCTCTGAAACTGGATTACTAAAGAAATTTTTTAGAAGCAATTGTGGTTTATCAAGTGAAAGAACATATGATTTGAGAACTTCGTACATCTCATTCATCCTTTTGAGAGCAGGGTACAGAGACAACCATCGCGTTTTTGAGTGCCCTAACACTGTCTTGTACTCAGTATTTAAAAAGTCACAAAAACCTTTGAGTGTATGCACTCTAACAGTATAGATATAAAAATGCTGATATAATTTTTCAATGACAGCTTGAACGTCCATGGGCAATGTGTCAGCTGCACATTGTATAGCATTATTTATGATATGGGATGAACAACCAACTCCTATCAATGTACGATTCAATTTTGATTTCAATTTATGAAAAACATTGTTCTTTCCTCTTCTGGAACTTCCACCAAAATTTGTATTAGTATTATCTGCTGACAAGGCAACAACTTTCTTTTCAATATTCCACTTTGTCACTAGTTGCCGTACATATTCTGTAAGTTGGTCTGCAGTTTCACACGGTACATTTAAAAACTCTAGAACCATAGTTTTGATGCCCTCTTCTGGTATGAAGTATCGAACTAGAACTGGAACTACTTTCAAAGCACCATGGTTAGAACTGTCTATCATTATTGACACATAATTAGCTTTCTCAAGTTCGTTTCTGAAAACAGCCATTGCATAAGGTGCTAATACACTCACAATTATAGCTTGAGTCTTCTTTTGACCGCAAGTGAACTTTTTGTCATATAGTTTCCGGATTATTTTCGACGTGCAGTCCATCGAACGGAAAGTCTGGTTGTGCATGCATACATGATACGCAAATGTAGCTTCATCAGCTGCAAGATTTCTTTCCATTTCACCCATTGCTTTTTTAGAAAAATAATCTGACACTTTACTACTTACACTTGCATTTTCTGCTAATTTGTGTCTCTTCGTAGCGATGTGCTGCGTGATGTCTGACCGACCGCCGTATTGTATGATGAATATTGCATTATATTGTGTACATTTCACTTTCTCGTCGACTTTGCCATCACAATTACATGGTATAATAAAAGGGTATTCAGTCCTTAGCTTTTCTGTGAGAACACACTTTCTCTTCGGCATTTTAAAGGCATATAAAATAATAAAACTAATTACGTTTCATAACAGATCTGTGTCATATCAAGTAAGCCGTGCTTAGTTATTACAACGTCCGCTAGTTGCACTATTCTCGCAACATGTCAGTATTGTCAATTGATAAGACAATTTTATGATCAATAACTAATATCGATTTCTTGGCAATTACATGTTTTATGTTTAAGAATGGGAATGTTAAACACAAATCCACAAATTACGGGACAATTCTGCGTCCGAAGAGTTCTATCGGGACGCCAGGACACAAACTCGTAATAAGGGACAATCCCGTAAAATACGGGACGTATACGATCCCTATCTCTATACGAATCTCCGAGCTGTCTACGCACCACTGTAAAGAATGTCTAATAATGTTGTAAAATAGGGCAGTGTTACGAACAGCGTATGTTGGATTATAGTGGACACACTGCGTAGGTCGCTGGTGATAGGTCGTCTGTTGACCTTGGTTATCAGTCATGTAGCAACTTCTGTTACAGAACTATCATAAAGAAACGTCGTAATGGAAATATTAATTTAATACTTCCTTATTTATAACTTCCTAACAAACCTCGGGAAACCATGGAAAACCTCAAAAAGAGAAAACCTCTGTGTCAGCGGAAATGAACCGAGCTACTCCTCTTACTGCGTCCACTTTATAAGGCACTGAACTTATTACTGAATCATTTTTTCATTGACTATGATGATTCCACAGAATGATCTTGCGACATGTTACGTCTTCAAGTGACCTTATGTTTTTATGAACAAGTTACGGCAACATTCAATCAGACTGAATATGCATTTGTATAGTAACTGTACCAGATTAAAATGTGCTTGTTATAAACATGGACCGAGATGGAACAAATGCGAAATTTTATGTTCGTTATCCTGAATTCTCATTACTCAGGAAAATATTAAAAATTAACAACGCGTACCAACACACAACGATTCGTGTTAGTACCACGTTCTTGCTTCGGTAGAGAAATTGCATGTAACTGCTAATAGTTACTGTGAAACATATAAAACATGCAGAAACAAATTTCGTTATCTTGAGAATACGTACGCCTTCTGCTAGACTGGTAGAACTTCGTCTATCACTACAGTGTATCGCTTACAAAGAACCCCGAACATAATTCAAATCTTCTTTATAATATGGTAATTTTTTTTCCAATTTCGAAATGTTTATAGTAGTTTACAAAATATTTTTTTATTGTTTATTTTATGACTTAGTAAGACTGATATTTGTAACAAAATTAAGATTTGTTATATAACATAATTTCAAGTAGTGTGATATTGATTTAAGTTACGAGATATTACGATTTCTGAAAGTAATCAAATATTGAAACACAGGGCTGAAGAGAAATTGAAAGTTTTACAGTAATAAGCAGTTTTAAACAGCCGACTTTGTGCTTAATTAAGGACCGGGTCGCAAAGAGGTGTGGGGAAAATGAATGGAAATCTGTATCCTGGAATATAATTCTGTCTTTTTTAGATTTCCTGTTCTGTCTGCTTTTAAACGAGAGATGCACAAATTTTCCAGAGATCTAGGAGCTACCTCAAAATTCTGGGCGCTAGAAGGGTGACACGAAGTAAGTTCCATACAGAGAATCTACACATATGTATGAGGCGTCACCGTACAAATGTTAGTCGCCAAGGCTACCTGGCGCCCGGGTTTTGTACACCCTGTTCCAAGAGTAGATTGAAGTCAGGGGATGCTTGCTACCATTCCGTACAGAATCATTTTTATTCCCATCTACTGTCTAAAAACGTAAAATTCAAAAGGTACAAAGCTATAATTTTGTCCGACGTTTTGTATGTGTGTGAAACTTGGTCTCTCAGATTAAGGGAAGAACGTAGGCTGAAGGTGTTCGAAAATGGGGTGCTGGGGAGCATATTTGGAGGGGAGTGGAGAAAAGTGCATAATGAGGAGCGTCATAATGATTTGTACTGCTTACCAAATATTACTCAGGTGACAGATCAAGGAGAATAAGATGGGCGGAGCATGTGGCACGTGTGGAGGAGAAGAGAAACGCATACGAGGTTTTGGTGGGGAAACCTGAGAGAAAGAGACCACTTTGAAGACCTAGACATAGATGGAAGGATAATATTAAAATGGACCTTAAAGCTATACGATGGAAGGGCATGGACTGGATTGCTCTGGTTGAGGATAGGCACAAGTGGCCGGCTGTTTTGAAGACGGTAATGAACTGTCGCGTTCCAAAAAATACGGAGATTTCTTGACTGGCTGAGGAAGTTTTAGCTTTTCAATGAGGACTGCTCCATGGAGTCAGATGGCTATTAAGTCCTAAAATACAATGATTATTGCCAGCTCGCACAAATCAAATCACATCATATTTTTCAAGCCCGGTATATGGAAGAGCTGTGGCTGTTTCGAACTTTTATTTTATGACTTAGTAAGATTATGTATTATTATTATTATTATTACTTATTATTATTAAATAAAAGTGTTGTGACGCCGATCCCAGTGGCCGCGCGGGCTAAGGCGTGGGTCTGCGGTTGCTCGCTTGCTAGGATTGTGGGTTCGAATCCCGTCGGAGGCATGGATGTCTGTCTCTGGTGAGTGTTGTGTGTTGTCAGGCAGAGGTCTCTGCGACGGGATGATCACTCGTCCAGAGGAGTGCTACCGAGTGCGGTGTGTCTCAAAGTGTGAACGTGAAGCCTCGAACAATGAGACGGCCTAGGCCCCCAAGGGGCTGTCAAGCCATTGAAAAAAAAAATTGAGCCTCGAAAAATATGCGAGACTTTTAAGTTACAACAAAAACAAAATTGCGTAACAGAGAATCTGTAATTATCTTTCCGTTTTATGGCGATAATTAAGGAAACGATTGGGCCTAGGCATGTGGAATTTGGTGTTTTGATACGCTATAAACACAGCTGTACCTGCATATTGTGTGTGAAGTACTGGCGTAGAACCGCTGCTGTTTTTAATTCTATCTCCACTGAAGCTCTTCGTTTTCTTTTGGCCTGTAAACTAGGGATATTAAATTCAGAACAATTGAATTAAAAATCTAATTTATTATTATCATAAAATTGTAAAGAAAATATAAATGCATTTAAACACGTGTATACAGCAGAATGAAGGTAGGCATATATGGCGAAGTTGAGGTACAGCTCCACTCATTTTTAACGTCTGCACTAGATGGAGGTGAATGGTGGGTTTAACGTCCCGGCCGCTTTCCCTCAGGGGAAAGGACCCCCGTTACGCCTTTGTTAGAAGTCTAGGTGGGGCCTCAGGGTCTTTCTGGACATTTTGGGGGGGAAAAAAAATCTCTTGCTCCAGCCGAGAAGCGAACCACAATTTATCGATTTTCCAGCCCGAAGCTTAATCAGCATACCAACTGAGCTATCCCGGCTGCAGAGTACGCGATATATTTCATAATTTGTTTTTGTATTCCCTAATAGGTCCGAGGTAGGAAACGGTACGTAGCACTGTTACATTGTAGCCTGTCAGACGGAAAGCAGATACGTGTATTTTGTTGCCTTGTAAGTCCATTTACGCACGTACCGATATGTGTATATGCTCTTAGTCTTATTTGTCCACATGAAATTGGATGCTGGAAATATTCCTCAACTTCTCGCAGAGTCAGTGCCTGAGTTTTAGGTGAGAAAAGGTACACGAAGATTCTCCACACTACACAGAATGTACAAAAGGAAAGGAAGAACCCACTTCTCTCCAAACTGCGCGACATCCACTCACGTATTTTAACAACAAATCCCAGAAGACCGTAATTTTAATAGTTAACGGCCGTGAGGATACAAAAGTCTCATATTATGTTGAATACTACTGTGATAAAGTGAAATTATACAGTTGTTTGGTATTACGTACTAGAAATAATATCTACATCGATGTATTCAGTTTCTTTTCTCTCATTCTGATGTTTGTTCCTGGTTATCCACATTATATTAGGTTGCTGGAAGTAGTCCTCAATTTGCTGTAGAGTAAGCCCCTGAGTCTCCGGTAAGAAAAGATACACGAATATTGTACATATGGCACAGGATATCCCAAAAAACAAGAAAAGCCCATGTATCTGTAGAGTGCTCGACATCCACGGATACATTTTCACAACACCTCCCAGAAGAAGATCGTTCATGGTGTAGATGTAGCCACAGGCAAAACCCCGGATGTGTGACGGCTGTGTTTCTCCTATCATAACAGGTGGAAGAATAAAGAATCCAAATGACATACTGCTTGCGTAAATAATAATTAATATAATTGTTACATTGGCTTCAAGTTTTGGAGAAATTGATGAACTAAATTCAGTAGTGTTCATGGCGAGTATCAGGCCTAGACAAAGAGCTGAAAGAGACGAGAGGATTCCTGAAATCATTGCTATAGTGCGTCGGCCAACCCTCAACATAAGGACGGAGGAAATTAGAACAGTAATGGATCTAGCGCCGGAGACTAGTACAGTGGCTGAGTAATCATTCATGATCTCTGTTCCATTTTTTCTCGTTTGGGATAGAATATCGACCGTGTAATATGTAAATATGCCAAGACCGCATGGGACTTGGATGATATTAAAAAAATGTATAATAAAAAACGGTTTGAGGATTTGAGGTTTGAAGATGTCTCTGACAGTTTCTGTAGTTTGCCGCCTTAGGAGCGACGTCTTGCAACATTTTTCCTTGGGGCGCAGTCTCGCTCTAAGGCTGTCGAGTTCTGCTCGTGCCTGTCAAAAAACAAAAAATACTTACAGTTGAATATTGAACTGTGTTAAAGAATTGCTTAAGCCAGCAGTGGCGATTTGCTAATTTTGTGAAAACAAGTATTTTGAGTGTATTGTTTTATTTAAGATGCAAACACGTGTAGAACTTAGTCGTGTGTATGCAACATAAAACTATGCCGTGTATATGGAATTAAGCTCTTGCCTGTCTCACTTGTATTTCACTGGAGTCCCCAAAGACACTGACGGTGACTTGTATTTCATTGCTATGTCTCCGGAACCACGGACACTCACTTGTATATCATACCCGAGTCCCTGCAGTCAATGATACGTATCATTAAGTCCCCACAGCCACTGACGCTCGTGTATTATTACCGAGTGCCCAGAGCCACAGACACGTACGTGTGTTTCATGACTGTGTCTCCGGAGCCACTCTTACTTGTACGTACGTCATTCCCGATTCCTCAGAACCACTGGCACTTCATGCTTTTACCGAGTCCCAGGAGCCACTGACACGTATTTGTGTATGATTACTCGGTCCGCAGAGCCACTGAGATTTACTTCTATTTCATACCCGGTCGACAGGGTCACTGACACATGGTGGCCTACTTTATTACCCCGTCCCTAGAACCAGAGACACTTACTTGTTCTTCATTGCCCGGTCCCCATAGCCACTGAGAAGTACTTGTAATTTATTACCCCGTCCCTAGAACCAGAGACACTTACTTGTTCTTCATTGCCCGGTCCCCAGAGCCACTGAGAAGTACTTGTAATTTATTACCCCGTCCCTAGAACCAGAGACACTTACTTGTTCTTCATTGCCCGGTCCCCAGAGCCACTGAGAAGTACTTGTAATTTATTACCCCGTCCCTAGAACCAGAGACACTTACTTGTTCTTCATTGCCCGGTCCCCATAGCCACTGAGAAGTACTTGTAATTTATTACCCCGTCCCTAGAACCAGAGACACTTACTTGTTCTTCATTGCCCGGTCCCCATAGCCACTGAGAAGTACTTGTAATTTATTACCCCGTCCCTAGAACCAGAGACACTTACTTGTTCTTCATTGCCCGGTCCCCAGAGCCACCGCAAAGCTCTTTCAGCTTCCTTCATTCGATTTCGTCTCACGAACCAAGTCGGTGACTCATGGACGAAATATAATGAGATGACATTTATTGCGGATGGCAGAGCAGCTAGCGCAGACGCCATGCGCCAGTCTACCAAGGCACCAAGGCTCGAGATTACCATGATACCCAAGGATGCAGACGTGAACAGGCTACCTACTATAAAGCCTCTGAACTTGGGGTCTGCAAGTTCGTCCACAAATACCTGTATGGAACAAATAGAACAGTGTAGGAGAGCGAAATTTATTGTATTCTTTGTACGAGTACTATTGCATCAAGTTCTCAGGTCCTGTCTTCAGGCAAGTTATTTGTAGCGTTCATTCATTATTTTGATTTAGGTAGTACTCGGGCAGCTCCGGAGAGAGAATGAGACTAAGTTCGCTATATGTTCAGCTAGGGACGGATCTGAGGTCGGCTGTCCACCATGCATTCGCCGTACATCATGGAAGGCTCTTCATTTCGTAATGCGTATACTCAAAAGGGCAAATAATAATACGAAAAGTTTAGCTTATACGGCACTAGTGAGACCGATACTTGAGTATGGAGCGGTGTGTTGGGACCCATACAGAGAAGGTCAGGTAAGCGCTTTGAATCGCGTGCAAAAGAGAGCGGCAAAATTTGCAAATAATACAAATGAATCGGGTTGGGAAACATTGACACAGCGTAGAGCGACAGCCCGAATACGCGCCCTTTTCAAAGCATACACCGGGGGACGGGCTTGGAAAACAATAGGGGATAGACTGCTAAAACCATGCTACCTGGGTAGGGACGATCATAGTCGGAAAATTAGGATTAGGAAACAAAGAACAGATGTAGGTAAATATTCCTTTGTAAATAGGACCATAAAAAGCTGGAACCAATTACCTCCAAGCGTACTAGCGACTTTCCCCTGTAAATTAAGCTCTTTTAGAAAAAGGGTCAAGAAAGTCATTACAAGCTAAAGATTTTTAAGTGGGGATTAAATAAAAAAAGGGATGTGAAGTGAAGGGGTGTAAAGTGATGTGAAGTGAAGTACTTTGGTTTCGAAGTGAAGTGAAGTGAAGTGAATTAAGTTCTTGGGGGATATAATTATCATGTACTTTGGTCTGACTTTATACTGAGGATATTCTAACGCACTGAAATTAACTAATGTGTGGGTATTTTTTGTAATGTTCGTTGTGTTTTTTATTCTTGTATTGTGTATGGGTGTTTTTGTAAGGTGTGGATGTTTTTGTAAGGTGTGGATGTTTTTGTAAGGTGTGAATGCTTTTGTAAGGTGTGGATGCTTTGTAAGGTGTGATTGTTTTTGTAATGTGAGTACGGTGTTCTAATATGTGTACTTGTATTTACTGTATGTATTTTGTTTTGTATGTGTATGGGTGTTTTTGTAAGGTGTGTACGGTGTTCTAATATGTGTACTTGTATTTACTGTATGTATTTTGTTTTGTATGTGTATGGGTGTTTTTGTAAGGTGTGTACGGTGTTCTAATATGTGTACTTGTATTTACTGTATGTATTTTGTTTTGTATGTGTATGGGTGTTTTTGTAAGGTGTGGATGTTTTTGTAATGTGTGTACGGTGTTCTGATATGTGTACTTGTATTTACTGTATGTATTTTGTTTTGTATGTGTATGGGTGTTTTTGTAAGGTGTGTACGGTGTTCTAATATGTGTACTTGTATTTACTGTATGTATTTTGTTTTGTATGTGTACGGGTGTTTTTGTAAGGTGTGTACGGTGTTCTAATATGTGTACTTGTATTTACTGTATGTATTTTGTTTTGTATGTGTATGGGTGTTTTTGTAAGGTGTGTACGGTGTTCTAATATGTGTACTTGTATTTACTGTATGTATTTTGTTTTGTATGTGTATGGGTGTTTTTGTAAGGTGTGGATGTATTTGTAAGGTGTGGATGTTTTTGTAAGGTGTGGATGCTTTTGTAAGGAGTGGATGCTTTTGTAAGGTGTGGATGTTTTTGTAATGTGTGTACGGTGTTCTAATGTGTGTACTTTTATTTACTGCATGTATTTTGTTTTGTAATTGTGTATAGTTTGTTTTGTATTGTTATTTTTATGTATATTATGTCCATTTATATTGTGTGTACTAGTGTAAGGACTACTGCCACCGGGTGAAAACCCAATTGCAGTAAATAATAATATTAATAATAATAATAACGATGTTTATGGCTACATTTCTTGGCCAGCCCGTTCGCCCGATTTGTCGGCTTTGGTTTCCTTTTGGGGGCTATTTGAAAAGAAGAGTGTTCCAGACACGTTCGGCAGACCTACACACTCTCAAAGTAAGAATTCCTGAGAAAGAAGTGCCGTATCACCTGTCATGTCCGCGCAATGGAAAGTGCTATGAACCGAGTTCATCAGTACATCAATCTTGATGGACGATATCTAACGGGCGTTGTTTTTAAGAGTAACTCCTTTGTAATGTTCCTCAACAATTTCAAACGTGTCTTCCAATTCACATTACTTTGAAAAAATTTGAATAAACCGTGGTTGACTAGTGTATCTTTAACAATGCTTAATGAACGCTGCCCCATCTTGTATTACGCCCACAGTTTTTGTCAGGTGAAGTGAAGTAAAGGTAAAGTTGTCTCTGCGCACGCCATGAAGACGTACAGGGGAGTTGACGTATAGGGCCACTCATTCGTAACCTTGACACTAAATGGAGGTGAGTGGTTGGCTTCACGCTCCGGCCTCTCCATTTCCAGGGAAAGAGCCTCCGGTGCTCATTGAATAGGACGTTTGTTGGGCACTATAAATAGTCTGGACGTTCAGCCTACTGTCCTGAATATTTGTTTTAAAATTCTTACATAATGTTCTGAAATTTAATAACAGTTCTGCATATTATTATTGTTATTATTACGTGTATTATTATTGTATTACTATTATTTATCACATTTATTCAGTGGATGTACAGTTATATATCTGAAACAAACCATGTTTCTAGGGATATAATGCTACAGCTGTTCTGTGGTTGCAATGTATGGTCCATGTAGGCCTAATGTTATTTCCCATGATAAATGTTTTGTACTTTAACATTCGCACTCTTCGAAATACGTGCGCAGTGCCCAGTGTGGCTATTTTCCGTAGTTCCTTAATGCCCTGCTTTCCATATACAATGTTAAGATATCTTCTGAATAATTTTGAGATGGTTCTATTTGCCCTTATTGTCACTGGTAACACTTTTGTTTTGTATTCCACCTACGCTATATTTCTTTTGTAAGGTCTTTACATTTTAAATCCTTTTCGGCATTTTTGTTGATCGCATTTCTGTCTCGTGAAATAGCAATATTTATTAACAGACATTTTCCCTTTCCACTATCGCGGATTATGGTGTCCGGTTTATTGTTGGGAATGATTCTGTCAGTTTTCGCTTGTTGATTGAATAACGTAGTCACCTTACTTTCATGGCTTGTTTTTATTGACGTTGTTACGTGCTCATACCCGTGCTGTTTGTCTAATTTTACACCTATTTTTTTTTTTTGCGTATGTTAGAGTGTAGTTGAGCACACTATCATATCGCTTTATGTATTGTTTTTGTCAATGGTTGGCACGCTGACAATGTGGTCCATTTTCTCGTCATATTGTTGACATAGCCCGCATTTGCTATCTGTTTATGTTTTCTGTATTTTTGTTGCGTGATGTTTGGTTTATCACATTTGATCTTGTGCTGCTATTATTTCACTTTCAGTTTCCGCTTTCAGATCTCCCTTCGATAGCCATAAGAACTTACTTTCCTCACTAATAAGCTGTCTACCTATAGGCCTACTTATAATATACTGCCCACGAATTACTTTGCTTTCCCAGTTTGTTCTTTAAGGACTCTCCTAATATTGCTTTTATATATGCCTTCCTTTTTTGTGTCACTGCTTTTATTTGTTCGGTGTAATTCTGTTACAATCTTTGCTGCTATTTTATTTGTTAAATTCATATTTGGTTAATTTATTATTATTATTATTATTATTATTATACGGAGTTCGTCAGGAACTAAAAGAATTCCTCCCATTTCATCGAAATTCATTTGTGTTTACCATAGCCTGCAACTAATTTCCACTGTGCCTAGAAGAATCCAGTCTATAACTTCCAACTTATTCCTTTACGATTCATTTTAATGCCATTATTTTGTCTAGGCCTAGGTGAAAATAGGCAAGAGTACCTGTTCTGTTGGTCCCATTACATGAATGTAATTGTTATTAGTAGGCACAGGAGCAACTGCTGGTTACGGTTCGTGTCGGATTATTTCTGTACTTTAATTGGCACGGCAGAGTGGTGTTTCTCCTCATTTTTACCTGAGGGTGGAAATACAGCCATTCTCTGAAACGTAGTGCTTTGAACTTGTGTCTTAATGCACGAAGTTAGTGCGCGTGTTCTTGTAATAGTACTTACTGTCAGATTTATGAAGTGTTTAGTAGAAGCAAGGTTTGGCTGTTTACCGTAATGCAGGTAGCAAGCACACTTCTTGAGAATCCCTCGGCGATTCTTCCATATATAAGCATGGCTGGATTCTGTGCCAATGTAATCAGGAGCCATCCTATGATCATGCCTATGTTTCCAACAACGTTCATGTTCCGTCGCCCCCACACGTCCATCGCTAGACCTCCAAGAAGACAGCCCACTGGACTAGAAATTGCGTATACACTTGCTGTAACATGTGGTATTGTGTGTTAAGAAGGGTTTCAATCATTTAAAGCATAGTGATTACAGTGATTACAGTGATTAACATTAAAAACTCCATTCTTTGTACATTGTGTTGACATCTTGTAATCCTCACAATAAACAGCAGTATTTCGCTGTACGTACAACGTTGGTTAATCTTGCTAAAGGAGATGAATAGAGTTCTGTGGTATGTAGGAAGTGAAAGTTTTACACTTTTCTCATATAAAGTGTTGTTGATTTTTTGTTGGAAGTGTATGTGTACACGTGTGTAATACACACTAACATGCTAGTACAAAAAAATCTGCGTTGCAATTAGATAAAAAATTTTTATCTTAGAATGTCACCCTGTTGTGTTATATATAACTGCATTATAATGAAACACGTTTCTGCAGTCAGTACAAATTTCTTGCTGTGTTTCATAAACAGTTAAGACGAACATTTATTGCGCAATTTTTTGGTAATAAATTCATTTATGTATGTCTGTTGCACGGAAGACGTGTAATAGCAAGACATGTTTTTGACTTTCCCTATCAGGCCATCTTCAAGGTCATAAAAATTAAAACATTACAGAAACAATAAAGTGTTTACATTATCAAAGGAAACTGAAGGCTCATGTTGTTTTACACTATTAGTATGTTATATGTAATAACATTTTAAGAATATGCTTATCGTCATAAATGTTCAAATAGTGTGCTATAAAATTGGGTGATGAAAAATTGAAAAATTATAGGTGAGAATTTCTCGAAGTGTATTATTTTTCTGTTAGAGCTAAACAGAAGCTTTACCATCTGAAGTTACGCTGTGATTGAGTATTCTTATTTTGTTTTTGTTACGATACCTGAAATCACATATCTATGATATTCAACAAAGAAATCTGAGAGCAGCATAGCTTATATTAACAGAAGTCGTACATTCCAGGTACCGTAAACACGCCCATGAACGAATACCAAACTGCAACGTAAGTTCAGACGATAGTACGCCCGTTGAACTCTAGTAGTGAATGATACAAACTGGGAAATGTTCACATACAGATTTTCAGTTTGTACATTACCCCAATTTTGTACGACAGTTTCAACATTTATGAGGATGTGTAGTTTCTTATAGTTTTGTGTAACCTAATGCACTGACAGTGTAAAAAGAACGCCAGATCCCATTTTCCTTTGATAACATACCCAAACCTGTGACTATTTTAAATGTTCTGTAATGAAAATGACCTGATAATGGGCATCCTATTCGTCCCGGTTTTCCCGGGATAGCCTTTTCAAGAGGTCCGTCCCAGTGTCCTGCAAAATTCGATTCGGGACATCAAATATTCCAGGTTTTCCCAGTCATAAAAATAAGATATTTCTGATTATGTGAATGAACATTCTGACTTTCCCACGGTGAGAGGAAGCATAGGAGGACATCAATCAAACAGCCACAAACAGGGAGGAATAGAGAGAGAGAGAGAGAGGAGGTTGTGCAGACTGCGAAGAACGAGGAACGGATATTTAAAGAAGAATCAATGAATGAACTGAGTGAGAGTTGTCTTCTCTTTTTATTTTTCTTACCCTTATTATTATCATTTAATTTTCTATCTTTAAGTCAATTTTTACTGAGTATGTCGTTGTAGTAATATTAATAAATCACTCTGCCTTTCTCTTAGCGCGACGGGTTACATTTTGTTATCTGCTCCCTGCGCCCTACTTAAATTTTATTAAGTGCCCCAGCTTTTGATTTTAAAATATTTCATCCCTGCCTGATAGGAAATGTCAAAACATGGCGTTTTAACTGTTTAAGAAATACAGCAGGAAACTTGTTATGACTGCAGAAACGTGTTTCATTATATTATAAAATTATCATTCGAGGTACTAACATACTTTCAATGCCACGGATTGTTTGACTCACATGTTATAGTTAGTTAAATGGCTGCTTATTGATGTAAGAGTAGTCACTGTCACTGTTACGGTACTATTGCGGTCCTTACACGACAAGAATTTGACAAGGGCTCGAACTCGTGCACGTAGCAGCAATATTAACAATTTTTTGTGAGTTCTTCCTAAAACGTACAGCTTTCGTATTTCCTCTTTTCTTCTGCTGTTGTTATTAATTCCTCAGATAGAGAGGGTGGCAGTCGGACGGATACTGAATTGCAGTGTGACACAAAAGTGACCATGCAATAAGCAACAAAATTAAGCCATGCACATAAGAATATCTTATTGAATCAGAGTTCTAACACGTGTTAAAATAATCTTCTTTAATAACAATGTAGAATGCCCCAAATTATATATGCACATTTTAATACAGAATGTTAACGTTTTTATCATATCCGCGTGTTTCATTTATGAGTAGACACTAGTGTGGTCTGTACTTTTTGTATTTAAAAGGCAGCACCGCAGTGCATTTTCCCATGATTCAGATGCTCAAAATGGCGGAGGTTTGATTGAGTTTCAAGCAACGCGAATTGGTTTTTAAGTGGTACTGGAATTTTGAGGATGTGCTTGAAATGCGAAACCGGTTGTCACGTGAATTTGAAATCACGCCTCCAACAACCAGCAGCACTTGAAGAATTCCGTCCCAACGTCAGTTTAGGTGGCTGCTTGTTGCTCAGTTGCTCATCGCTGTCAGCTGTTCCACGGAGCTGACCGTGATTACTTTGAACACCTGCACTAGATTCGCTGATTCAGTAAGTGCGTAGCGCTTGTTACTGTGTTTTTGTTTCATCTACCGAACATGCATATGCGTTTTGGGGGCACTGTAAACGTTTTGAAAGATAAATAAGTGTTACTGATTCTGAAATTCATTGCATACTTACTTTTGGGACACTACAAATCTAATAGAACTTCCTCGAGCTGCCAGCCGCGTGAGGCGGTTGACGATGATTAAACCAACGTTTCGAGAACAGTCTCTGTTCTCGTCATCAGGATACAGTTCCCTGCTGACCAGAACAGAGATGGTTCTCGAAATATTGGTTTACTCACTGTTCAACCACCTGACACGGCTGCTAGTCTGGTAGTTTTATTGAATCCAGTTGCCATGAAGCTTCACACTACCTATCTTGTATAAATTCCTTTATATTTGAAGGCATATCAAATACATTTAGTTCTGCAAGTTTCGAGGTTCTCACAGCGGTGTTGATGAAGATTCAAGTCTTACGGGATGTGACAATGCGTCTTTGAATCAACAGTTTCGTACATTTGGGAGGATTATATTGACCCTTTGTGACGCTGGAATTAAGGCACTGGGATCGTTCGAAACGTCGGAAACTATTTACCCGCCGAAACTACATCCCAGTGGACTTGAATCTTAATTGGAATACTTATCTTCTTCTTCTTCTTTCTATGGGCCCGTCGGCATTAGCTCCGGACGCACCGCAGCCTTAGGCTTATTGTGCTATTGGAATACTTATACATTGAAGATTACTGACACGGTTCTTAGAGCTTAAGTCAGAAATAACGACGTGTCATTGGTATAATGATCTTTAGGCGACGTTTCCTCTTAGCAGTTACGAAGGATAAAGTTATCATATCGACAAATAAAGCTGTAGGCCTGTATTTAGTTACTTATTGGCATAGCTGAGCTTCATAATTCGAACTGTTATATGAAATGTTAGCGGAATCATATCAAAGAACTTATACGATGGGAGGAAAAGCATAATGCACAATAGAAATGACAACTGCTACCAAATTTTGGTCGGAAAATCTAAAGGGAAGATAATTTTGGAGACCCAGACGTACATGGAACGATAATATTTAGATGGATTTTAAGGTAACGTAGTGTGGGGACGTGGCCTGGACGTTAGCAAGAGTAGAGTCTAATGGCTGGTGGCGTTCTGTGCAGTTTCGAGAGTGTTAGGTAGCCCTTAGTTCGAATTCCGAAGCAGTCAGATAATAACGAGGAATATTAGGTCACCAGCTTGGAGCAGAGCCCTTCTTCCAAAGCTAATAGTCGCTCAGCTACTCAAGCAATTTTCCACATTTTACGGCAACAGGAAGTTCTTTACCGTGTTCAAAAGGGCTCGCCATTAGCCCTTTTCCAAACCAACTGAACGCACTCCACAGCCTCACACCCTTTTATATCTAGATCAACTTTGATGTCGTCTTCCCCTTTAAGCTTAGGTCTTCAAAGTGGTGTTGACCCTTCATATTCAAGACTAAAATCCTATAACCCGTGCATTTTTTTATGCTTCATGCCCGGTACATACACAACCCAACTCATTCGACTAGATTTGATACTTAATAATTAGTAAAGAATGCCGATCCCAGTGGCCGTTCGGTCTAAGGCGTGGATCTTCGGCCGCTCGCTTAGTAGGATCGTGGGTTCGAATCCCACCGGGGGCATGGATGTCTGTCTCTTGTGAGTGTTGTGTGTTGTCAGGTAGAGGTCTCTGCGACGAGCTGGTCACTCGTCCAGTGGAGTCCTACCGACTGTGGTGTGTCTCAAAATATGTGACCATGAAACCTCGACGAAACGAGGAGGCCCAGGCCCATATAAGGCTGTCGAGCCTAAAAAAATAGTAAAGAATAGCTTCTGTGGCATGACGCTGTGTAGTCTGGTAGGCGTCACACCCGACAAGGCAGTAATCTTCATAGTGATCGCCGTGAGAACACTAAACCTCATTTAGTAATTAGTAGCTGTTATCGATATTTACCTATCCATGATCCTGTTTCTTCGTCGATCGGTAGGCTGCTGTTTTCTGATTGGAGATGAGGCAGAAGGACAGCAGAATGTCCATTGGACATGCCGTAAGACATTCCAACCACTGCTCCTACATATGCCAGTAATATCTGAAGAAAAATATTCGAAAGGTCTTACGATTGATTGAAACATTGAGATTCAAAAGGAGACTAATCATCACTTTGGGGTATTGGAATGCTAGAGAACAGTATAAGTAGACCTTCATCGCCTCGGGTTAAAATGAAAGGTGTCATGTGTTTGTAGCATTGAAAGAACATAGGGTTAATTTAACAAAAACGGGACTTGGTATGAAACAGGTTTTCTTTGTTGCACATATTTCCTTCACGCAATGCCTTAAAACGGGGCCTGCGCGCTCAGCACCTCGGATCTTTAGATGCTGAAATTCCTATAAAAAACTTAAAACGAGTTTTGGTATTTATGAGGAAAAAGAAGTGCTTTCCGATTCGTTTGCCATAAACTACAGCAAGTATTTCATCAAAGGTGTGAACCAGAAATGTAGGCCTACTTCAGTACAAGAATATGCCATAATGTACAACATAAAGTGCGAAGTTCAATCCATAAGTGGAATATAATTATTTTTAACATTATTTCAAAGAAAGTTTTAACTATGGCTTTGGTCGCTCTCGGGTTGGATATGGGAACTGCAAAATTCTGGGAGAAATTAATGATTCTCTGAAACTTAAGACAGAAAATGAATTAAGTTTTGCAAGTTGAGAAAAATATCGTCTTTTAGGAGCGCGAATAAGTAAGTTAAGGGAGAACAAGAACAAAAGGGAGTGTCATGGGTCTAGCCCAATCACATATGTTCCCCGTATACCGTTACTGAAATATACTACAAGCAGCAGTGGTTTCTGTTTTTGGAATACGTAAGTTTTCAGATGGTAAGGAATTTACGTACGCGTATTATAAAGTCCTAGTAAAGGAGGGCAGGTATAAAGTGTTTCCTTTTTTATGAGGTTCCTGTAAAATTATGTCACTAACTGCGAAGAAACTGTGTATATTTTCTGATTCGTATGCTGCGAGGAACAGTAACATTACAGGGCTCATGCGGTTAGTTATCAGCCTCTCAACGCAGAGGTCCGGGTTCAGTTCTATTTCAGTTTGTGTAGATCTGTGTTGGATATGGCATAGGGACAGGTTTCTCCCGAGTATTTCAATTTTCCTCGTCAATTCATCCATCACCGTCGCCATAAAAGTTTAGCAATTTCACGGCACCGATAAAAGCATAAGATTACTTAGAAAATAATTGCGCAGTTCTGCTATGCGTCTACGTAAGAGCTAGTATTCTGTGATATAAGGTCTGTGGTAAAAGCTTTACGGCCTTAGACCTCAGGAAGAGCCATCAGTTACATTGCACCCTTCTCGACAGAGGTTTGAAATATTAAGTTCTTGTCCTACGAACACGGCTATTGGAATGTGTGCACAAAACATGTCTTTTGATTTTAAGAGAATTCATTCCCGTTGTGCTTTTTAACAATTAGCATTATGATAAGTCTAGTCAAAACACAACAATTGATTCTATTATTCTCAACTACATGTTTCGGCCTGAAAGGCCATCATCGGGTTGAGCACAAGATTCAAATAATATATATATATATATATATATATATATATGTACAGTTTGTATGGAATCGAGATCTCGAGGCACCACAATTCGTGTTGTTATGTGAGTATAAACATGGGTAGAATAGCCTTGGGAAATAGAATTTATACAACGATGTTTACAGTTTTTAAAAAAGACTGGATGAAGAATATATCAGTGTAAAGATAAATAAGTAATAATGTAAAGCTATCCCGTTACAGGCCTGGACAGGCCCTTAGGCTCCAGGAGGTTGAGGTTTCCGGAATTTATAGACAATCGGCACAAGAAGGTGGTAAGATTGTCAGCTCTACTTACGTGCCGCCATCACCTCCCAGGAGATATTCCTGGTACTCCTTCTGAGTCGAACCCAGGGCCATATTGCGGCCGGAAGGTTTAAGTTAATGAAGAATCCCAGTCACCCCACTAAGAATTGAACCCACGACCTTCCGGCTTGTAGCGCATTGCGTCAACCAACTGCGCCACCGCGTGCCCCTAACTAATAATGTTAAAATATTAAAAGGTAAAATCAGTAAAAGCGTCGGTTTTTCTTTAGAGGGCGGCCAGTGTGAGTGAGTGGTCTCGCGTATCTCAGGGCGGGACTTTCGAAGATATATATGGCGTTTAAGTGGGTCGTTCTTGTATTGACATCTTAGAGGATGTGTATCGAAGACTATAAAATATTTTTACAGCCTTTGACTGTCATTGGAATGTAGTTCTACCCCACCATTGTTTCGCCTGATTCTTATATTTACGAAATTATTACGCGACTCACTTGTGTAACATGTTGTGGAGAGAGAATGGCACCGAAACATGTAGTTGAGAATAATATAATGTATTGTTGTGCTTTCACTGGACTTATCATAAGTCTAACATGCTTTTTTGGTTTCATAAATCATTTTAAATATTTCTTTAAGAAATCTGTTACTGTGAAAGGAAATAAATGGGCAGTTACACTGTACAAACTGTTTTAATTCTCCTCTCAGTCGAAATGTGTGATTGTTGCAGAATGTATTTCGCTGCCTGTCCTTGATGGTGCGCACTTTGCTTATTCTAATTTGTCACATAAATATGCTGCTAAAGCCAATGATGCAGCAAAGATGATCGACGTTACTCCTGCGGAGTTCAAAGCGTGCTTCAGCATTTACAGGTGCACGAGATTATAAAAGTTAACTGTACTGCAGTGATGTAATTGGGAATGTTAGCTTCCGCTGACAGCAACATTCATCAGTTATACGAGCGCGCGTAAACAAAAAAAAATATAGCACCATTGAACTATTTTGACGCAATATAACACTGATCCAGAAATGTACAATATTAGGACCTCTGTAATGGTAGGCATGAAGTATGGTAAGAGTTTCTGATTATACGTTCTTCTTCTTGCTCAAATGTCATGCTAGTGACAACAAACACGAATAATAGTGTTCTTGTGTTTCGGGTGCATTCTTACAGAAAGGTCCCTGATAAAGGCAACGAGATAAGTAATGTACATATAACGTAATAGTATGGCGCTTTTGCTTTACCGTTGTTGCCATGGAAAATTAACAGTATGTTTCCTTTGTATTTTTTACCTACATATGCGTTGTGAACAATAAAAATATTGAAAACGTTGCCATGGAAAGGCAACAGTGTGTTTTAGTGTTGTTGTTGTTGTTGTTGTTTAGATAAAAAACTTTTCGTAATATTTGTCCTTCCTTGGTTATCCTGTCAGCCTAATACCATTTCACTCGAAGAGAGCGATTTTATGGAAAATTTTTGTCGCCAGCAACAATGAAACCTAATGTGGCCAGTATTACATCCGATTTTAACCAAACTTCGATTTTCTCGACAGATGTTAACAAAAGTCTCTAATATCAAATTTCACGAAATTTTTCCCAGTGGGAGTCGAGCTGATCAATGCAGATAGACGGAGGGATGGACGGACATGCCGAAAATAATAAGTAATTTTCGCGACTTATTGCGAAACGCCCCTAGAAAGGGTATATTTCTACATTTATCTAACATACTTAAAAGTATTTGGTATTGCTGCAATTGATTATTTTTCTATTCTAAGTGTGGAAAAAGGCCTCCTAGTCACAGAAAAAATGTGTGTTAGTAGGTAAACTGCAACATAAAGTATAGAGTTCTTTTACTGTGACTGATCCCTTGTCTGATCTCTGCACTCCAATTATTGCAAGGGTTAAGGATAAATTGTGAATAGGGTTGAGGCCGTATAACTAGTTTTATTATCTGATAATAATGCAATATAATCGCATGTTTTGCGAAGAATTTCGAACCTACTACTGTCGTCGTGACTTGTTTACACGTGGATGTTAAGCTGTTTATCTTTTATACCTATAAAACAAACAAAAAACTTGCTCTGTAACAATCCGTCATATTATTCATTCATTCATTCATTCATTCTGTAGTTTGTCTTACGACAGGACCGTAGCCTCTTCCAAAGCGAGATCTCCATTGAGTGCGATCTAGTGCTTCCTCTTTCAATTTCCAGTATCCTCTCTTTTCTTTAAGTTCATCCAATAGCTGCTTACGTCTTCTCCCTCATCTTCCCGTCATTTCTATCCTTCCTTCTAACTTTCCTTCAATCACGTGTTTCAGAAGGCGGTTTCTACGCAAGATGTGACCAATCCAGTTAGCCTTTCTTCTCTTTATTGTATGTAGGATATTCCTCTCCTCCTTGACTCTGTGTAATACTTCTTCATTTCTCACACGATCGGTCCAACTGATCTTCTCCATTCTTCTCCAGCACCACATTTCAAAACTTTCCAGATACTTCTGATCAACTTTCCGGAGTGTCCATGTTTCAGCACCATACAAAGCTATGCTCCAAATGTAGCACTTTACTAGTTTCTTCCATAAATTTAAGTCCAGTTTGCTGGTGAAAAGATTCTTCTTCTTGTTGAATGCTGCTTTTGCCATGGAAATTCTGGATTTAATTTCACGTGTACACCTTGCATCATTTGTTATCATGTTACCCAAATAATTGAAATATTCCACATTCTCCAATTGCTTTTGGTCTATCATAATTTTCATTGGGGATGGTTGCCTTGAGATTCTCATTACCTTCGTTTTTTCCACATTTATTTCCATTCCATAGAGTCTTCCAATTTCAGTTAGTCTATCAATCATGCCCTGTAGCACCTTTTCTTCCCTAGCGAGTAGCACAAGGTCATCTGCATATTTCACAGTGCGAATTACTTTTCTTCCTATTTTGAAGTCTCCAAACCCTTCAAGAGCTTCCTTGGTTAGGTACTCGCTGTACAAGTTGAACAGAATCGGCGACAAACAGCAACCTTGTCTAACTCCTCTTCCAATCTTCACACTTCTCGTCTCCCCTTGGTCCAGTTGTATTTTGACACTCTGTTCCATGTACAATTTGCTGATCAATCTTCTTTCGCGCCAGTCTATCCCAATTCCTTTTAAGATCTGCATTAATTTGGCCCAGTTGACACGATCAAATGCCTTCTGTCAGTCTATGAAGCAAGCACACAATTCCTCATCTATGACCAAAGTTCGTTCTGATATTATTCTCAGCATCCCAATTGCATCCCTAGTTCCTTTTTTTCTCCTAAATCCAAACTGATCTTCTCCAAGTGCATCCTCAATTTTCCTTTCAATCCTTCTTCTAAGTATCCTCGCTACTATCTTTGCTGCATGAGCGATGATGCTGATTGTGCGATGGTCGCTGCGTTTTTTAACTTTAATTAAATCTTTGGGACACTCTCCAGTTACATATATGCTGTTGATCAGCTGTGTCATTAGTCTGAGACCATCTGCTCCCAACAATTTGAGTACATCTCCAGGTACATCATCTCCTGTAGCCTTCTTATCCCTCATCTCCTTGATAGCCTTTTCCACTTCACTTTGCAAAATATAAGGGCCTTTCTCATCTTCATCTACTTCATCTTCAGGTTCGACTTCCAGGTGTTCTGGTCGACTAGCTCGATCGTAGAGCTCTGTGACATACTTCTCCCAAATTTGCAGTACTCGTTTCTGATCTATTATTTTATTTCCTTGAGTGTCTTCGATGCCAATGTTTTGTATCCCATGGTTTTCTTTCCAACCTAGTTCCTTTGTCTTCATGTACATTAGATCATAACGCCCTGTTCTTTGAAATTCTATGATCTCGTTGCATATGCTCTCTATATATTCCTTCTTGGCGTTGTCCGTCGCTCTTTTCAATTCGTTCCTCAGTCTTCTGTAGTTCTTCCTTTCTTCTTCGTTGTTGACATTCTTTCATTTCCTTCGTTCATCCATTTTACTTATCATCTCCTGTGTAATCCACGGCTTTCTTGCTTTCCTCTCGACGTTTCCAACCAAATCACTCATAGTATCTAACACAAATTTTTTTATATTGTTCCACTGCACTTCCACATTCCCACTTTCACATTTGATTGCACCAAGTTTTTCTTCTAGTCTATCGTGTACTTCCTGTCGCTGAGCATATAGCTTCTCCAAATCCCATCTTAGTTTTCGCTTGTGGAACCTTATGATCTTCTTCAGTCTGGTGCAGATCGTTGCAACCAGTAAATTGTGGTCCGAGTCGATATCTGCTCCAGGCATTGTCTGCACATCCTTCACACTGTTCCTGAATCGCTGTTTCACTAGTACATAGTCCAATTGATATCGATTCCTATCCCCTGGTGATTTCCACATGTACAATTTTCTTTTAGGTTTTTTGAACCATGTTTTGTTATAACAAGTCCATTTCTTTCACAGAAGTCAATAAGCATTTGACCTCTCTGATTCCTCCTTCCCAGTCCATATGGTCAACAGTGTTGTGATGTGCTTTGTTTCCAACCACACTGTTCCAATCTTCCATTATATTTGTATTTGTCGCGCCCTTTCCATCCTCTTCAAGAATTTCTTCAATTACATCATACAACTCTTCCACTTCGTCATCTTCATAGTCCGATGTTGGCATGTAAACTTGCACTATCAAAATACTTACTGGTTCTACCTTCAACTTAACAGCAATGAGTCTGTCACTATACACACTCTTCTTAACAACACTTTTCACTACGCTTTTATGCACTACTATTGCTACGCCTCTTTCAGCCCTGTGACCCCCGGAATAATACACTATATAATCACCACTTCTTATTTCACCTTGACCCTTCCACCGCACTTCACTAACACCTAGCACAGCCACTGCGTTCTTCTGCATCTCTTTCTTCAAATTTTCGAGTTTTCCTCCTTGATTCAAGGTCCTTACGTTCCAAGTGCCTATCTTGTAGCTGTGATGTTCCTTCTGCGTCTTGTGCTTTTGTCTGTAGACCTTATTACCGCGTGGTGTCTCCCCTAGAAACACTCCCCCCCGGAGATCCGAATGGGGGAGTAGTTTACCTCCGGAATGTTTTGTCTCCAGAGGAAGCATCTCGCATTTGACATTTGTCTCTGTTTCTGGAAGAGACTATCCAGGAATGTAATAATGTGGTAGTTTTTCCATTTGCTTTCCACATCGCAGTACAGCAGCCGTTCGGACCACTCTGGTCACGCCTATTGCTACACGATCATGAACCATCTCGAGCATCATTTGCTCTGTGCTTCAAGTCGCTACTGATGTCGCTGCTTCCGGCATCAGGGAGTTTTTATTGGATTTCCCATCTCCTAGGCATCTCTCTTCGCCTGGTTCCTACCCTCTTGATCTGTCCGGCTTGGGAGACCCTTCTGTTAGCAATGCTACCGCCGGCTTAGCTCTCAGGGTCACTGGAACTCACAAGCCCCTCTACCACGGCAAGGTGGAGTTACCAACAAAGGGGGTCATATTATTAGAAAGGATACATTTATTACATGACGAACCATGGGATGAATGTCATATTACCACAAAGGAAAGGTTATGTACACATTGGATGAAACCAATGCGAAACGCAGATGTACGTTTTCTCGAAGCAGTAGCAGGATACAGAATGTCGGATCATAACTGTATGAGATATTAGAAAAACGCGGCAAATTACTTTATCAGAACAATAATTACAAACAGTCGGAGGATAAAGTATGATGGATCGTAAACATGGTAAAATATTA
Source organism: Reticulitermes speratus (assembly GCA_021186555.1). Taxonomy (NCBI): domain Eukaryota; kingdom Metazoa; phylum Arthropoda; class Insecta; order Blattodea; family Rhinotermitidae; genus Reticulitermes; species Reticulitermes speratus. The sequence goes on along the minus strand of JAJKFL010000003.1, from coordinate 27,190,120 downwards.
TAGGAAAAGTGAGAATAATAGATACCAGTACGCACAGTAATACAAAGCGGTCGGAGGATACCGAATGGTGGATCTTAAACATTATGAAAATGTTAGAAAGAAGTTGGAATAACAAGTGTCAGTACAATAATGTAAAACAATTGGAGGATACACAGTAAACGTAGTATGAAGACATTAGACCAGGACTGGGAATAACGTATCTTAGTACAGCCATACGTATAAAGCGGTTAGAAATACAGAATGGTGGACTGGAAACGTGACGAAAGTGTTGGAGAAGAATATGGAATAACACACATCAACATATTGCTACTAACACGACAGAAATAGTTAGAGCTTGTGGAAAGAATGCCTGAATAACTATTCCCATAGCTTATGATGTAAAAGATGCCACAGTCGTCCGATATAAGACATGAGCGTTTCAATCGTTTAACCGGAAAACACCAAGATGGTCGCTGATAAGTGTACACAAAACCCGCTTATTTGGTGGGAAATGCGCCCTATGTTTTACAAGTTTGTCGCCAATAATCATGCCCTTTTACTTTCACAACATCTTACAGTCAGCTGTCAATAAAATTGTCAATTATCTGAATTGGGGGGTTTCTCTGTCGTTAGGCCTTGTTTTGTGGTCATGTGGCTTACGACGCTCTGGATGGAGGCGTGTGTTGGTCGAAACTTCTGTAGGTAGTTGCCTTTGTACACGGTCTTGTAATCCTGAAAGTTCCTGTACGGTCAACATAACCTAATAAATCATAGTATTTAATTGCCATTCAGGCGGTTACTAAGCCTTTATGGTGCCGTGGCAACTATAGGAATTACCTGCTTTGATATTCAAAACCAATATTTTGCCCATATGGAGCATTTATGTATTTGTGTGTATCTCGCAACAGACACAATTTATATCGCTAAACACGTTCAACTGTTTGGCGTTTGCAATAGAGACTGTGTTCTCTCTCAGGTAGGAACTGCGTATTTTTACATTATTGGGCCATTAGCTTTGTTATGTCCATCCGTCCGTCCGCATGTATTAGTGTTACGTTATATGTACACTGCCTGTCTTGTTTAAATTAAGTGACAACATGGGTAGTTCAGTCAGTATAGTGACTAGGCTAAGAGCTGGACTACCAGGCAATTGTAGCGCGATTCCCGGCAGTAGCAGGAGCCTGAAGTGTACTCCAGAGTGTTCAGACCAACTGCGTGGACCACCCAGCATCCTGTTCAGTGGGTTAATGTGTGTATTAAGCCAGGGGTAAGAAGGCCGAAGTGTATAGCTGACCACTCCTATCTAGTATCGAAGTTAAGAGTGGGTGGAGCTATGCTTCCCCTCTCCCAGGTATCTTCATGGCGTACACAGGCGCGACTTTACTTGTATGTGATTAAGTTTGTGCTTCAGAGATGTAGGAATATAATACTCGTAATTAGAATGATATTGTCCAGTAATGGAGTGTCATGCCACATAACTCTATTTCAGCTACCAACAGTTTGCAGTTGTTACTTTCCTTATTTTACTTCACGTTCAAAATTCTTAAATATGAAGAGAAATTTTAAAATCTGTTGATAAAGTGCGTTTGCTTGTATATTGTTTATTTTTCAGTTTACTTGGGTTAATCAGAAGTACATATTATTGTTTCTGTTAATGTTGCATATACAGGGCATACACAAAAGAATGGTGCGGTTTCAAAAGTGAATAAAAGAATTATTTCTCATCTTACACGGGCACAACATACACCGTCAGCGGCGGCAACTATCAAGTTTCTCATTTGGTAATTACAATCCTTCAATGTGTGCACCCTGGGTCACACGACACACATCCACACGGTAATCAAACTCATCCCAGCCACTGACTTGCGGGGACTTCGCTGAAACGCCTCACGCACTCTTTCAATGTTTTCATCAGACACACGAGGTCGACCAGGACTCTTGCCTTTACACAAGCATCCAGTTTCTACAAACTGTCGGTACCACCTGCTTATATTATTCTTGTATGGTGCGTCTTTTTTAAACCGTGCACGAAACTCACGCTGCACTGTAATCACAGATCTGGACACCTCAAAACGGAGCACACAGAAAGCCTTCTCCTGCTGCAACGCCATCTTTGAAACTGGCCCCGCGGCCACGCAGTAAGCATGAGAAGTGAACTGCTGGTAACGCTTGAGAAACTTGGACAGTTGCCGCAACTGACTGTGTATGTTATGCCCGTGTAATGTGAGACATAAATTTTTTATTCACTTTTGAAACCGCACCATTCTTTTGTGTATGCTCTGTACTTTATAGCCCTACAGGGATACTGTAAAATCACAGTGTTTTTGAATGTACACGCCATGAACTTGAGAAGTTCTTGAAAGGCAGCGTGATAGAAGGAACACTGCAGCTGCCTAGAGATAAGTTCTATCGACAACGGTTGAAACGTCAGTATTAACCGAAGCGTAGTTACGTCCTAACCGTTTCATAACGACACATCTTTTTCTGAAATTTTTGTCATCTGGCAAGTGTACCAGTAACTGCAAGAATGACTTGCTAGATGTTGGCAGAACAATGGCAGAATTATAAATTTTAGGCTTTACATAAGAGCCTAAAATTTAAAGAGGTGGATATCATACGTAGTTATTAATATCATGCTGTGGGTCTAATCTTTGTTATGAACTTACTTGGGGTCGAACCGCCCTAGAAGCTTGTGTTCTGTCTTCTTCCTTCTGCATTTCCTCCGACAGGTAGGTAATACTTATGAAGTTAATATTATGCACAGGAATTTTTTACAGTCTCTTTGTGGTCGTATAATTCTGTAATATATAAAATAATTTTACTCTTCGTTTGGAGAAATATCAATTAAAAGACAGTGATTTTATATCTGAAAACATAGTGACGTATTATTACATTATGCATCTCTCATGATCCGTAATTTGAATTATCCATAAAAGCACAGTTACTAGTACGTTCACTTTCGATTCAGATTTTCAGAGTTTTTTTTGTAACATGTCTGAAACGTTCACTTCTTTGATACACTTTTCATAAAAGTATTTGTTTCCATTTACTATCTAAAGATCTCTGAAAGGATTTGACTCACTGGACTATAAATCTCTTATCTTTAACAAAACAGTATTTAAGTGAACGTTGATCAAAAATATGTAATTGCACAACAAACATACCCTTCATGGACATGATCACGTTATAGCCCTATTGCACGTATGTCCCGAAATTCCAGTACCTTCCATTCAGCGACATGATGAAATACTGAGTTAGGTATATTACTGTATAGATAAAACATCTGAAGTTGTTGAAAGGTGAGGTGGACAGAGCTTAGTGGGTTTAGAAATGCGTACAAGTTTTGATCGTAAAACCTGAAGACCTAGGGTTTGATAGAAGAATAATATTAAAACTGATTGTGTAGAATTAGGCTGTTAGCGTGTGAATTTAACTCATTTGGCTGATAATAGGGTCAGTGGCGGGCTTTTGTGAAAAGGGTAATACAGAGAATTTCTGAACCGGGTATTAGGTTTTCAACAGGGACTCAGATGTACGGCATTAGTTTTGTAAGACAAAAGCAACCCGACTTTAATTATTTTATCAATTCAGTATCCCAGAGAATTTTTCTTTGTAATAAACTTAAGGCATAAACCTAAACCGTAAGCTACTTACCGGATAAAGCCCATGTAGTGTAATAAATGCTTGCAGTGAACGAACTAAATAAAATGTTAATTTACATAGTTCTTTACGTAATAAATAGAAAACTATTTGTGCAAAGTTTTTAATCTCGCCGCAAACGAGATTGCAAGATGGATCTTGTGAAACTTTTCAGCCAGTAGCTCTGTATTATACTGAAAAATAAATACGATGACATTGCCTTTTTAACGTGCCCTACAAATTAGCAAGATCATTAGTTCATTATAGCTGTTTTATCGCTGACTAGTGTTAATTGGTGGATGTTCATGTTCTATTGACTGTCAGTAAGTAATTAAGAGGCTGTAAAAATAAGAAAGAGCTGATAGCGCAGTAGCGTGCAGTTCTGACTAATCTACATTCCCAAGGGGAGCACATAAGTCGAGTTGATAAAGTCTTTAATGGAAACCGACTTTTCATTACCGTGGTCACAAAAGCCTAAATTGTACCAATTGAATAGAGCCTCCACTCTCACACATGTTGTTTTAACGTTATTCTTCCATCTATGCTGTCTTCTGTAAACTGATACCTTTCTTTTACGTTTTCTGACTTTATAAGTTTCTAATCACTTCGGTTATATTTAGTGTAGCGTACAATCATGAAGCGCCTCATTATACTACGATTTTTTCCAACCTCCTGCTACTTTCTCTCTCTTAAGTCCAAGCACTCGCTTCAACAACCTCTTCTTAAAACACCTTCAGTCTATGTTCATCCCTTAACGTGAGAGACCAATTTTCACACCCATGTAAATCATATGGTGAAATTGTAGTTTTTTTATTTTAAATGTCATGTTCTTAGGTACGAGACACGAAGAGAAACCATTCTGAAATAAATGATAGCAAATACTGCACTTACACGTGACAAGGTGGACAGGTGATATATTTTGATGCATTACTCTTATATATATATATATATATATATATATATATATATATACACATAAACACGAAGGTCGGCACAAAAATAATGCCTCCTGTTTTTTTAATGTGACGCCAGATAGACTTTCTTGCCTTACCCACCTGATAGCGACTCAGTCCAACTTCACCAGGATTATCGGTTCTGTAGTCAGTCACATGCGTTCAACAGAGTAACATTTTGCTATGGCGGATATTGTGGACGTGCGTACTAGGCAGAGTGGTGATTGAATTTGCTACTGCAGAAGGCTCCAGTCCGATAGAGATTTATAGCCGTCTGAGAAGCGTGTATGGTGAGGATGCCTTCTCAGTTAGACGCTGGGTCCGATTTTTAATTTGCGGTGAAAATGACATTGGTGACAGGCCCCACAGCGATCTGCCAACCACAGCAGCGACTTCTGGGAGAGTGAAGGAACCTTCTTACTGGAGTTCTTGGGGAGAGGCGCCACAATCAATTCAGAGCGATATGTGCAGACATTACAGAAGTTAAAACAACCAATTCGAAGGGCTTGGCCAAAGAGGAAGATGAACCAAGTCCTCCTCCTGCATGACAACAGCAGACTGCACAATGGTCTGCGCAGAGAAAGGCAATTGCATCAATGGGGTTGACTATTCTCCCTCGTCCTCCCTACAGTTCCGAGTTAGCGCCCTCCGACTTCCATCTTTTTGTCCCCATGAAGGATGCACTCCGATGACGCCATTTTGTGGACGACGCCGAGCAGAAACACAGCGTGCGTGAAGAACCGACGATTCAACAAAGACTTTTACACGACCGGCATACAGCGTCTCATGCAAATGTGGAAAAGTGTGTTAATAATGAACGAGACTTTGTGGAGAAATAATGTCAACTTTGTAAAGGATGTATCCATAATAAGTTATGTGTAAATTTAATTACAATTGTAATTACAGTTTCTGATAAAATAAGGGGCATTACCTTCGTACCACCCCTTGTATATATATATATATATATATATATATATATGTGTGTGTGTGTGTGTGTATCTATATGTGTGTGTGTGTGTTTACTCAAGTTCGTGAAGCTACCTCCATTTATGAATAATATTATACACACACATAGATAACGTATATATAGATACAGTATAAATCATCTCCTCTTTCATATATATAAAAGATTTTTCGAAAGGAAGGAGAATTCATCATCATGTCTTGTCTGTAGAAGGTAGAAATTATACACACATTATTGAAGTTTAAGAAGTTCGTTAAATCAATTTGTGCTGCAGAATCTACAGACATCTGGCAGTTACGTCTGAATAATTCTGTAATTTGATATGCGTATAAACAATGCATACTGTAGATCTTCACATATGTAAAGGTAAAGTTCTCCCTAGAACAGGCCATGAAGGCCCAGAGGGGGAGTAGGGGTATAGCTCTACCCTTTCTTTAACCCTGGCACTGTGTGCCAATTATAATTGATGAAGAAGCACAGTGTATTATAGTTTTTTAACATATTTATTATCTTGATGTCTGATCAAATTTAATAAAAATCGGATTCAGGGTCAGGGTTGAAAGTCAAGACAAAGGGTTTGATGGACTTCGTGATGGACAGTAAGTTTACTGAACGGAAGTAGGCTAAAGATAATTAGAGTATTAAATGAAGATGCTCCAGCAGGGACAACGGATTTTTTTGTCCATTCCAAAACGTTCAGATGGCTCTGAGACCCACCAAGCATCCTATTCAGTGGGTACTGGGGCTCTTTCCTCGGTGGGGTAAAGCGGCAGGGTCGTGAATCTAACCATTTGCCCCATCTAGTTCTAAGGTTTAGAATGCATAGAGCTACACTTGCACTGTCCCACATGGCTTCATGATGTGGTTCTTAAGAGTAGGGACTTGCCTTGTACTGAGCAAGTCATATATGTGATAAGATGTCCGATTTGTGTTAAGTAAGTACACAATTTGAATGTCAGGTGGAAAACCACTTATTTTGCGCGGATTTTGTACTTTATTTACTTATGCTGGCAGTATCTGCATTATAGGTTATAGTATTGTTGATGGCAGAGAAATGTGTATGAAGATGGTGCATTGCTGGAACGTTACATGCAGAGGAAAACCGAAGGACTCAGAAAAAAACTTCTACAAAGCCATTTTTTACATCACAAATTCCACATAAACTGCTGTGAGATCAAACTTTGGCTTCGGCCGTGTGAAGCTAGCAACTAGCCAGCTGATGTATTTCAGGTTTCCCTCAGTCATTTGAGGTGAATATTTTGAAAATGCCTTAAAATGACTACTAACTTCTCTGTGGAATTTATGATAGCCAATTTCCCCCACTTCACTTGCTTATTATTTTATGTAGCGTATGCACAGCATTGTTACAGTGTGGTGTATCAGCATTTCTACAGTGTAGAGAAGCATGAGTATTTCATGGTTGCTCAGCTGGTCAAATAAATTTGCTTCCTTTGGAGAAGCTGAAGGCTTAGTCCTGTGTTCAGTAAAGCATCACTGGACCCTATTGTGAGGCAGTTTAATGCAGTGCCACAACTTTATATACTCTTTCTAAAAAATTACGTTTAATAATATTTTCCTTTGATATTAGCTACATAACTAACTTCATGGAGCAGAATTATTTTTAGAAACTAATATTTTCTCAGTTCTTTAAGAAATTCCACGCAATGTATGGAACCCGAATGTTAATTATCGTGCTCACAAGGCCCCGCCACTGGACCGTATCCAAAGTCAGATGATTTCGGTTCACTCTCATCTATACCTAACTCTTACAGGTGGTCTCTTCCTTTCTTTCCCCCCCCCCCCCCAATATTTTACGTATTCCACTTTCGTAGTTTACATACATCTTCTTCTTCTTCTTCTGTCTATGGGCCCGTCGGCATTAGCTCCGGATGCACCGCAGCCTTAGGCTTATTGTGCTAACTCTTAGTCTTTCAATATCAAGTCTGCAGCCACAGCCGTTCCTTGATCAGGTTCATCGAAGGTGGAATACTCGAGTAAGAGTGGGGTCTGTTCACACCCCCACTACTTCTCGCCACCGCCTTCTCTTATTTTAATGAGCTGCTTCCGCTGCGTTCCCGAGAGTCGCCTGGTCTGCAGTTTGGTCAGACACCTGCAGCCAGTCTGTCCTCATCAGAAGAGACAGCGCAAGGCTCAGAACGTACAGCCCCTCTATGGGCCCGTCGGCATTAGCTCCGGACGCACCACAGCCCTAGGCTTATTGTGCTAACCCTTAGTCTTTCAATTATCAAGTCTGCAGCCACAGCCGTTTCTTGATCAGGTTCATCGAAGGTGGAATAATCGAGTAAGAGTGGGGTCTGTTCACACCCCACTACTTCTCGCCACCGCCTTCTCTTATTTTAATGAGCTGCTTCTGCTGCGCTCCCGACAGTCGCCTGGACTGCAGTTTGGTGACACCTGCAGCCAGTCTGTCCTCATCAGAAGAGACAGCGAAAGGCTCAGAGCATAAAGCCCCAATATCAAGTTTGCAGTCACAGCCGCTCCTTGATCAGGTTCATCGAAGGAGGAATACTCGAGTAAGAATGGGGTCTTTTCACACCCCCACTACTTCTCGCCACCGCCTTCTCTTACTTTAATGAGCTGCTTCCGCTGCGCTCCCTAGAGTCGCCTGGTCTGCAGTCTGGTCATAAAGACACCTGCAGCCAGTCTGTCCTCATCAGAAGAGATAGCAAAAGGCTCACAGGTTCATCGAAGGTGGAATACTCGAGTAAGAGTGGGGTCTTTTCACACCCCCACTACTTCTCGCCACCACCTTCTCTTACTTTAAAGAGCTTCTTCCGCTGCACTCCTGTGAGTCGCCTGGACTGCAGTCTAGTCATATAGACACCTGCAGCCAGTCTGTCCTCATCACAAGAAACAGCGAAAGGCTCAGAGCCTACATCCTCCGTATCAAGTTTGCAGCCACAGCCGCTCCTTGATCAGGTTCATCGAAGGAGGAATACTCGAGTAAGAGTGGGGTCTTTTCACACCCCCACTACTTCTCGCCACCGCCTTCTCTTACTTTAACGAGCTACTTCCGCTGCGCTCCCAAGAGTCGCCTGGTCTGCAGTCTGGTCATAATGACACCTGCAGCCAGTCTGTCCTCATCAGAAGAGATAGCAAAAGGCTCACAGGTTCATCGAAGGTGGAATACTCGAGTAAGAGTGGGGTCTTTTCACACCCCCACTACTTTTCCCCACCGCCTTCTCTTACTTCAACGAGCTGCTTCCGCTACGCTCCCAAGAGTCGCCTGGTCTGCAGTCTAGTCATAATGACACCTGCAGCCAGTCTGTCCTCATCAGCAGAGATAGCAAAAGGCTCACAGGTTCATCGAAGGTGGAATACTCGAGTAAGAGTGGGGTCTTCTCACACCCCCACTACTTCTCGCCACCACCTTCTCTTACTTTAAAGAGCCACTTCCGCTGCACTCCCGAGAGTCGCCTGGACTGCAGTCTAGTCGTATAGACACCTGCAGCCAGTCTGTCCTCATCAGAAGAAACAGCGAAAGGCTCAAAGCCTACAGCCTCAGTATCAAGTTTGCAGCCACAGCTGCTCCTTGATCAGGTTCATCAGAACTCAGCTCAGAACTTACTTGTATCAAGTCTACAGCCTCAGCCACTCCTTGATCAAGTCCATTAATTACTGTGTCCATTTTATTCCCACAAGTAATGGGAAGTAACAGTCACCACCCGCAGAGCCCCTTACGGGTGGAAGGCATAAATACAATGGGGTGCTGCCCGGTTCCCCGAGGGGATCGTAAATGCACTGCTGTTTTTCCACCCCAGTGCCATGCAGTCCTCGGCACGATACCTCACACCTTGACTTGGGTGGATAGGAAGGATGTTATGGAAAGGTTATTGGTTCAGACAGGTCGTTGTGGAACACACTTCGTCTGGCCCCTCAGCTGAGGCCTGCCCGGCTTGGGAGACCCTACCAGTAGCTAAGCTACCGCCGGTTTAGCCCCCAGCTTCTTTGGGGCACTCAAACCCTCTCCGCCCGCACGGACAGTGCTTCGTTAAGGCGGTGTCCCCTGGGAAGGAGTTTACATACATAAAAATAAATCTGAAAAGTGACTAGACACATTATGTTGATCCATTTAGCAAATTAAGCTGTATCTCTCTTAATTAAAATAAATTAACGTTCTTAAGTCTAGAATGACAGATCCTATGTATTTGAGTTATTATCACTGCTAAGATGGTTGCCATGTAAACATACGCATAGTAACCCATTGAATTTTAACACAGATAAGGAAATTACATTTGGTCTATGACTTGCGCACAGAGCTGTCATCAGATAGATTTGATTTTAAGACTCATCACGTTTGAGACCAGTGGAAACAACTTTGAACCTGTTTTATCATTCCATAATATTACCCTGTGCCAGCGGTCGCCAACCTTTCGGACCTCACGGACCACTAAACTCACAATTTTGAATCCCGCGGACCACTAACATGAATTTTTTTAAAAAGGTACAAACATCTATAAAATAATGACCATAAAAGTTCCATTTTATTAATATGAAATGCACTTGTTTAATTATAACAAAATTATTAGTGTGATATTTGTTGCTGCTTGTTTGAAATAAGTTTATGGATTCTTGGCTCCAATGACGTCACTGCAACACGGAGAGCCGTTTGTATTTCAAGCCGACAACGGTACTTGTTTTTAATTGCCGTAACAGATTAGAATGTCTTTTCACACAAATAGGTTGTTGCAAATGGATTCAAAATTTTGATGGCTTTTTCACTCAGCACTGGGTACTCACTTTTTACCGAGAGCCAAAAATGATGTCTTGATGAGGACGAGTGGAATTTAGCTTTGAGACTGTCGTCGGATGATAGATCGATCAGAATATAATGAATTAGTATAATAAACATAAAAATTGCTAATAATGTCCAAATTTCTCCATGGACCACCAAAATTTTCTCGCGGACCATCAGTGGTCCGCGGACCACCGGTTGGCGACCGCTGCCCTGTGCTATCCTGATAATGGAAAAAGTAACATTTTTGCGATCTGACTTAGAAAAGCTGTGAAATTGCGCTATTTCGTATGTATGTTTTCCCATGTTCTATAAAATTAGGCATCCACAGATTCTCCGTACTCTTTTCATTCTGTTGAATCTTCGTAATTTAGCTGATGTGTAGTTAGTGTTTATTGTGGAAAGTGAATGAGGCTTCAAAAATTTGGAACTTTTTTCTTTCAGACGGGACGTGAGTACTTGAAATTTGCCGTTGCCCCAGTATTTATTTTCTACGAATTTAACAGGAATAGGCCTGTATATTTAACGTACGCATAACTTTAAACTCGGCGGACAAATGGTGAAACTAAGGCCAACTTATCCTTGTGCTGGTTAAGCACTACGCCATGTATGAGAGCAGAGGTCGAGATATTTATTATTTCCACACATTCTTACCTTCTGTACTAGGTTGAGGTGTCGTCAGTTTCACGCCCCGGCCGCTTCTCCACCGACAAGAAGGTCCCTGGAATCCAACGAGTAGGGGTGGCCTTACTTTTAACGTTTTAGTCATGAGAAATACTACGTCTTGCCCTTTCCGGGAATTATAACTAGATTCCTCCGTCTTCCAGCCCATAGCTGCTCGCTGTATCGACTGCGCTCTCCCGCATTGAAAAGTAGTGATTTTGATCAACATTAGCTAATGTAAATTTGTAAACAATTAAATAGTTGAAAGTGAGAGTGCATTTAATTGGTTAATAGAAATTGAATTGAAAATGCACGGTGAAAGTAATATAAAATTAGCTAATAGTGTGTATGGACCACTTACAGAAGGAGGTAATGGTTAAGCAATTTTAGAAATGTCCGTACGAGTGATTGCTTCTTGGTCACAAAGCTGCTATTTGTAATAGAGGGTGTGGAACTGCACAGACTCCCTCAAAACAGTTTATTTATTAGAGAGCTTGTGACTGTAAGTTGCTGTGAAAGAGGGGCAGTATTATTGCCTAAATATGCATGATTGTCTCGCCCTTTGTTATACTAAGCTTCTAGACATTACTCTGTCATCTCAGTAAGTCAATGCTGACTTGAGTTGATGTATTCAGCAGGGAATGACTTTCCATGGAATGACATGGCCTGTGAGAAATATAATTTCTATATTAATATTTTCAATTTTCTTTTGACTCAACAGATGGAGCTGTTCTATGCGTGTACTTTGTCGCGTATACACGCATAGCAGGATTTTAACAATTTGTAGTACCGTGGTTACTACTTGTACCACCTACCTTAACACTCAGGAACTCTGCATTTTGCCCACACAGTGCTGTTACGTGTTTCATACAATTCTCACAATAACCAGCGATTATTTTCCTAGACTGCACAAAGCGGTTAGTTTTTGTAATGGAGACCGGGTCTTTCTTCGAAGCAGGACCTGGACTATTTAAATATAAACACGTGTAGGATACATAAATTCCAGGCTTAAAGGGTAATGCGGTGTTTTTGACTAATGCGTGTTTTACCCGTAGTGAGCTAGTGACAATTTTCTCTCAGTACAGACATTCAAAAAACTCAGTTCTGCAAGCGCATCACCCCGACACATTTGACATGCATCACATCAGCAGTGGTGGAAGTGTGGGTTCGTGTTACTTCATCTGTCTCTTGTCCACATTCAGTCAGTGTTCGGTTATATCCCTCTCAGGAACTGTCGTTTGCGGTGATGTTCAGTATGTGGATGTATGTGTGTTTCATGAAATGAATTTCGTATTCTTTTTGGAAACGTGTAATGGACTAAGTTCTGAAATCACCTACTCGTGTACTTAATGGATGTTACGAGTCTACTTAAGATGAGGTAGGCTGGATATTTAGCATGTATTTATTGGTGACATAGTGTTTAAGTCTGATTGTTCTGCTCAGAAGATGTGAGGTTTCTATTAATGTAGATTGAAATTGAGGTTTACGGCAGTAAAAATGAAGACTGCGGTGTTTTGGAATGTGACACCGTGTAGTTTGTTAGGCAATTACCAGCGGTTTGGAGGGAACTTACTTCTCCATCTTCAGGATATGGCCCTGAAGATGTACCAGAAAATGTGTCACACCCCAATATCTCCGAAGGCTGTAGTGATAATAAAAGTGGTTAGCTGAGTAACAGGGCTATTATAATCTACTCTCCCACAATAGACTCGTATATCGGGCATCTTCATGTTTCTTATACCATTTCTATATTCGCCATTTTTATTTCACATTCAAATGTAAAAGTCAGTATAAGTGGGTCATTTTAATCTTCTTTAAGTTCCTCGGGACACATTTATTGTCGTAGTGAATTGGTATGTGATATTAGGTTACCTTTACTCCTTTAATCTTTTGTAATGGTATAGCCTGATGACGGCTTTAGTAACAATCGAAACATGTAGCTAGTTTTACGTTATGTTCACCGTGCATCTTAGCTATAAGCTTCAATTATTTAGCCAACGAATACACCTTTTATTTTCTCACTTCTATCCACCCTACCTTCATGAAAAAACTTTGATAACTATGTTCTTACAGGAGATGGACATCAACAGTTATACAAGACCGACTGCCAACAATTTCAATTTTAATAAATTTGAATTTTAAATTTTAAAAGTGATAATTTTAATAATTTTAACGAGGTTGATATCTCCAACGACATAGTGCCCTGTGTTCACAACTTATAGTGCTGTGCTCCGAACTTCTAACACAATATATATATATATATATATACCGAGAAAATTCAAAACTTGAAGAAACTGTGATTGAGTTTTAGCTATTGGTGACTGCCAATTACTGTAAACAGCATAATGTTCTACGTTAATACCTAATGAATGAGTGAACAGTGAAGTGACTATATCGATATACTCCTGATGATGATCAAAATACGGTCGAAACATATGTAGGGTGAATAGAAGTGAGAAAATAAAAGGTGCATTGGTTGGTTAAAGAATTGAAGCATGTAGCTAGTTATTGTAAACTAAAATAAATTTGTTTACCAATAAAGTCATGTCGACTGAGTGAAAAAGCACTTTGGATTCATGTAAGAATTTAATACAATTTAAATCTTAACGTCACTTGAATTTCTTTATGATGGTCTGCATTAACAACAGGCCTACCTTCATGGCGTAGGGTAAGCCAAATTTGATAAGCTAACAGCCGCTCAGATAGACCTAGGTCCATGGTCTTGTACTTGATAAGCTGAGAGTCGCCCAGATAGGCCTGCTCAATATTTGTACTGTGCATGGGTAATGGCTAGTTGCTTGATAATATTCATGCATAAATTGTATAATAGTGTATCTTCCTATGTTTGACCACATGAACATGTTTGCTCAAAATCAATCACAAAGCATAAGCATCCCTTTGAAGGCGTAACGACGTCAAAGCTTTCTGCAGCAAGTGTCAAATTCCTCACGCTTTCTTACCGTTAATAACTCAGACCATTAGGAAATTAGGATCAGGCAGAATACAGACGTTTTCTAGTCTGTTGGGTGGTAATTACTGATTGATTGTTGTTTCTAGATCATTGAGGATAACTGTAAAAGAATAAGTCCGATTTATCTGACTAAAAAGCGTAGTAAGTCGCTGTGGTATTGAGAACTCGTATGTAGAAGGGTAATGTTAAAATGGATCATAAATTGTCTACGAACTACAGGTTAGGAAACTCTGCGTTGAGGAAAGAATGTAGATTAATGGTGTCTGGGAACAGGACGCGGAGGTGAATGGAGATAACTACGCAATGAAGTGCTTCATAATTTTTAATCCTGAGCGTATGTTATTAGGGTGATAAAATGAAAGAGACTGAGATGCACGTGACATGTAAAAGAGATGGTGTTGAGAAATGCACACAAATGATAAGTTGGAAGACTTGAAGGGTTCAGATCACTTGAAATACACAGGCTTGCGAAAGAGGATAATATTAAAATGGATTTTAATAGGGGATGGACTGTGTTCGTTTGGCTCAGTTTTCAATTGTAACCACTAAAATATTGTACATAAAGATTATTTTTCCTTAATTATGTACATATTAAGTGCAGTTGATGCATGTACACAAATTCATTACCAACAAATTGCATTAATTTCTGAATATAAAAGCACTCCTACATCGAGTTTTATTACCAACCACTGCACAAAATATTTTTGCTCCTACGTGTTTCGGCTACGTTTTGTAGCCGTCGTCAGATAGCCAGTATTATACACACGTGATCAGCGTTATTAGCTAATGTGTACATTACCATTCATCGACGTAAAACACGCTGATCATATCTGTATAATACTGGCTCCCTGACGACGGCTACAAAACGTAACCGAAACGTGTAGGAGCAAAAAATAAATTTTGTGCAGTGGTTGGTAAAAGAACTCGTATGGGTAACGCAACTGCACGGAAAATGCGTAACATTAAGCACTACTACATGTTTCGGCTACTGTCCATAACTCTCTTTACGGAGTATCAATACTTACAAGACGTATACAGCGTTATCATACAGCTTGTCAATTATAAATGGTGAAGTATATAACGCCAATATGATATTAATACACGTACATCAGTGTGTAGTGTTACATTAAAATCGTGTTAAAGTTGTTATAATACAAGACAGTTATTAAAACCTGCTGCATCCAAACGTATTGTAATAGTAAGATCTCTGAGTGTAATCAAGTGGCAAATTCTGTATATTGTCACTTTATGTGTACACCATGAACGATCATTCTGTGCTCAGTACAGAATGATCGTACCGTAATTGAGGTACAAGGCGAATCACGAACCAATTTAAAATTGCTAAAAATGTGTTTCAAGGAATTGGCACCCTAAGTGATAGTCGGAACTCTTTGTGACTCATTGATTCATTCTGTAGTCTGTCTTACGACAGGTCCGTAGCCTCTTCCAAAGCGAGTTCTCCACAGGGTGCGATCTAGTGCTTCCTCTTTCAATTTCCAGTATCTTTTCTTTTCCTTAAGGTCATCCAGTAGCTGCTTACGTCTTCTCCCTCGTCGTCCCGTCATTTCTATCCTTCCTTCTAACTTTCCTTCAATCACGTGTTTCAGAAGGCAGTTTCTACGCAAGATGTGACCAATCCAGTTAGCCTTTCTTCTTTTTATTGTATGTAGTATATTCCTCTCCTCCTTGACTCTGTGTAATACTTCTTCATTTCTCACACGATCGGTCCAACTGATCTTCTCCATTCTTCTCCAGCACCACATTTCAAAACTTTCCAGATACTTCTGATCTACTTTCCGAAGTGTCCACGTTTCAGCACCATACAAAGCTATGCTCTAAATGTAGAACTTTACTAGTTTCTTCCTTAAATTTAATTCCAGTTTGCTGGTGAAAAGATTTTTCTTCTTGTTGAATGCTGTTTTTGCCATGGCAATTCTGGATTTAATTTCACGTGTACACCTTGCATCCTTTGTTATCATGTTCTGCTTTTGTCTGTAGTCATTACCGCGTGGTGTCTCCCCTAGAAACACTCCCCCCCGGAGATCCGAATGGGGGAGTAGGTTACCTCCGGAATGTTTTGTCTCCAGAGGAAGCATCTCGCATTTGGAATTTGTCTCTGTTTCTGGAAGAGACTATCCAGGAAAAGTAATAATGTAGTAGTTTTTCCATTTGCTTTCCACATCGCAGTACAGCAGCCGTTCAGACCACTCTGGTCACGCCTGTTGCTACACGATCATGAACCATCTCGAGCATCATTTGCTCTGTGCTTCATGTCGCGACTGATGTCGCTGCTTCCGGCATCATTATGTCTCCGCAATTAGTGTCAAAAAGTGTCAGAAAGAAACGCGCGATAGGAATTCCCTACAAACACAAATGACTATTGTCCTTGACTTATGTGTGTAAACTTAAGAATCGAATCAGATAATAATGAGATTATGGGTCAAAACGGTTCAGAAAGAAAGGTCACAAGCTTTGACGTAGGATTTTAAAGACAAATTTAAGTAAAGTTTTTGTGATATGTTTGACGATTTTTAAGACAGTTTTGCAAGAACGTGTCGTACTGTTCTCACAGTTGTAGAAAAAAAAAGTACACGAAATTTTAAATCTGAGGCGCCTGGGGTCGTAACAGTATGCTGACAAGAAACGTAGCCTGTCTGTGTTACATTATGAAGCTCAATCAATTACTGCCGTTAGGCTAATAATCGGGGTTTATATCGAGAATAATACGAAATACATAAATCACTTAATGAGAAAAAGTGTAATATGTAAATGTTTCATTAGGTGGTGCATATAGTTACCACCATGTTTCAAAATATTAGTCTTCCGGCATTATTTTGTCTTTTTTCATCTCTCCAGTGAAGCGATGAATTTAAACTGAAGACTGACATCCAGGCCTTATATCAAGTGCCATTTATGAGATGTATCCTTTTATGCGGGTAAATATTACGACTTGGAGAATAGGTCCGTTGAAACTCACGGGGGATTATACGGACCAAAGACCGTAGTTGTGATCATCCATAGATGAAACAAGACAGGCAATGTACGTATAAACGTAACATTGACGCGCGTTCGCGTAACCATTGTTGCCGTGGCAGAGCAATAAGTGTTACATAATCTTAGTCATCCAGCATGCCAAGCGCATGCGGCGAATTATATTGTCATCGTTGACCTGTCTGGCTGTACGATATCTTTCCACATTATCTCATAAACGGTACGATTTTCGGAAAAAATGTATTGAACATAAAATTATATTTTTATTTTCTCTACGACTTTTGTCTGAAACATTTCTCATTCTAAGAAGAATTGAGCGAGACATTATCATAAATGTACATAGGTTTTTATGTGAAGTAAACGTTATGTTGTCAGATTTTAATGAAACTCGAATTTTCTCGACAGATTTTCGAAACAAAAGTGCTCAAATATCAAATTTCATGAAAATCCGTCCAGTGGGAGCCGAGTTATTCCATGCGGACGGACAGACGGACGGACAGGCAGAGAGACAGAGAGACATGACGAAGCTGATAGTCGCTTTTCGCAATTTTGCGAAAGCGCATAAAAACTTACACACGTTAATTATAGTAAAACCGAGCCAGGAGGTGGGGTCTAACGCATATTCCAGTCAGCCAAGGTTTAAACGCTTAGAAAGCAACAAGAAACATTGTCCTCTGTTCTGTATGTAGTACAGGAATGTGGCAGTAAAACTGATGTATAGCGAACAAAAGCCTTATTTCTGAAGACTCATCTTAATGGTCTGATACAGACCCCAGTAATAGTGGAAGCGATGTTTTCCACTACCGAGCACAGCACTCAGTGTTAAGAGGTCGCCTTGTTGGATTTAAACCATAACCTGTAGCTATGACATATTGTGAATTCACATAAAGGAAGTACCAAATACAGTCAGTTCTGCTGTTACGCGTGTTTCTTTAGCGCGAACTGGCTATAACGCGATTGATGAATCGATGAACGCTGTTTGTGTAACGCGAACTTTCACATAAAGACCAGTGTGAAGATATAAATCCGGGTGACGGTCCAAATTTTTTCTTATCTGACCTTGTTCTTATTATGCGATTATCTATAACGCGAGGTCTCACACGAACGCAATTATCGCCTCGTAGCAGAAATGATTTATTCGTACATCGTTATAATTCGTGCCTTAGATATAAATAATGATTAATTAAAGTCACTAATCTTGAGCGACAACAGAGAGAAGTTAGCAAAAATCTTGTAAATTGAAGAAAATTCATTCAACAGTCCAGTCCTTGAGATCTTCGCTCTTCTGGGATTTCACGCAGCACAGATTGGTGGTTTGTTACCGACGTTTCGAGACAACCCATCGGTCCCATCTTCAAGGGTCAAGCAGTCCTCAAGGGTCAGGCAGTCCGAAGACTGCTTGACCCTTGAAAATGGGACCGATAGGTTGTCTCGAAACGTTAACAAACTACCAATCTACGCTGTGTAAAATTCCAGAGGAGCGCACATCTCTTTCACACCACGGTGGAAGCCTGAAATCACGCACAGACAAGTCCTTCTTACACGTGACGTTACATCTAACATCCTTTACTACCACTAAATCTAATCTGTACTTCGCTAATTCTCCGGCCACTGTGTTAGTGACCTGACCCATACAGGCTTCTCAAATTTCATGTGCAGAGCTCATGTCCATTTTCCATCGCTTACGTCGTAGGCAAGGATCTGTCCAGGTCTATTCCATTTCGTAACATTATTTTTACGGCAGGAAGTTGTTAGCCCTTCGCCCAGCACCCAGTCTAGAGGATCATTCCTTGTCGGCTGACCGCGACTGCTTTTTCAGTATGTTGGCAGATACCCTCCTTATCTGGAGGCCGTCTCTTACATCCGCAACCTGAGGACGCGCCATGCCATGGTGACAGGGATCCGCTTATCGTGATATGTGATGTTCATCCATAGCCTCTTTCAAAGCGAGTTCTCCACAGTGCGCGATGTGGTGCGTCCTTTTCAAGTTCCAGTATCTTCTCTTTTCGATAAAGTCATCAGTAGCTTATTACATATTCTTCCTCGTCTTCCCGTCACTTCCCCTTTCCTTCTATATTTTATTTAATAACGTGTTTAGGATGAAGTTCCTACCCATTTAGCCTTTCTTAATTTTATTGTGTGTAGGATGTTCCTCTTCTCCTTGACTAGGTGTAACAGTTTGTCATGTTTGACACGATCGGTCCAACTGATCTTCTCCATCCTTCTCCAGCACAAATTTCAGAACTTTCAAGGTATTTCTGATGACATGTTATGTATACTTGATTAAAGTGATTATAGATTAACAATGCGATATTTTGTCTCAGGTTTTGGGTTGGAACTTGCATGTATCAAGAAAGCGTTATAACATTTTGTCACACTATCTAAAGAAACTTACCTGCCTTCCTTCCGTGAGTCCGCCTGATTGCCTCCATTTATAAAAAGTGTTTCGCCGTGGTAAAAGTAAGCATTTGAACGCAATGAATAGAAGCAGTGCGCTAGTGAGCGGTAATCCGTACCTGCTAAGTTTGTTTGTAAATTAAAAAAAGAATGTAACCTTCATGGACAATTGTAGATTGTATATAATTTACCATACGCACAATTAATACCTAATGATTAAATATTTTTTTTGTATTTCTGAAGACTCATCTTAATGGTCTGATACAGACCCCAGCAATAGTGGAAGCGAAGCCTACAGAACACGGCACAACAACACGCCACAGATAAATTCACCAGCCATTTGAGAAGGAAACAAGACCAGCTGCCAATAATTTTAAATGAATTTTAAACGTTTTAATCCAAAAAGGAAATCAAACGCACTTATATATTATAACCACTGAAGCAAAAATGCTACATGTTTTTATAGTGAACATAGTTCATCTTATTTTAACATTGAATGTGAACCAACTATCATAATGGATGTGTAGTCTGTGTTTATATACTTTGATCCCCCTGATGATGACCAATAAGTAGTCGAAACATATGTAGGATTGTATATGACGACAAAGGTGTAGTGCATATGTTGGTTAAAATAAAAGCTATTATACAAGACAGAATGCACGGTGAATATAATGTGAAATTTGATTAAATATTTGTTATTGCATTAGTTTTATAGATGTCGACTGGCTGTAAATATTTTTAAACCACAAACCCAGAATAATGCTTAATTAGATCAATATATAAACCACATCGGTACACCCAAACTTGCAATCGCAACTAAATTGTTTTTATTGATTTTGTCTCTGACAAATTTTGGCTTTGATGTCGTCATTAGGGAGATTTTTATAAAGCACTTACAGGTGGTGCCTAAAGCTTACAAAATTTACAGTTATACATTATACCTTAAGTTAAAATAGATACATAAACATAAGGTGTATAATCAAAAGTTAGTCCTTACTCAGCACTCTGTTATTAAAAATGTACATGCTAATAAGTAGTGTAAATAATAATAATGATGATAATAAAAAAAACAATAATTTGTATCTCGTATGTTTGTGTATTTACATCTTTGAAATTAAGGTGTAATGTATAATTTGCATAGGCCTACATATACATTTGTCAAATTTTAAAACTACGTCTTCCAAGCTGTCTCTCCTTCAGGAGTGGGGTAATTTACCATTTAAAATACTTCCATGGAAATATCATTAAATAACACAAGAACAAAACAGACACAAGTTTCTTATCAACTGTAGACTTGAAGAGCATAGTGTACCCTGAGTTTAGAGGCAGCATTTTCCTCTGAGCTGATCCCAGTGGCCGCGCGATCTAAGGCGTGGGTCTGCAGCCGCTTGCTTACTGGGAATGCGGTTTCGAATCCCGCCGGGGTCATGGATGTTCGTCTCTTGTGAATGTTGTGTATTGTCAGATAAATATCCCTCCGACGGGCCGATCCCTGGCCCAGATGAGTCCTACCAATTGTGTGTGTCGAATGTGATCAGGTGCAACAATAATCCTCTACACCTACAGTGAGTAGGTAGAAGAAGTCAGACTAAGAAAGAAAGGAAGATAGAAAGTTTCCTCTGAAACGTCGGCACACGTTTGTCAGTCTACGTGGATCATATTACATAAAATGACAATCTGCCTGTGATTAGAGGAATTTTTCTTGGGCTGCTTCAATCTTGAAAATGGGACCGACAGGTTATCCCGAAACCTTGGTAATTAACTACGAATCAACGCTGCGTAGCATCCCAGAATAGCGAAGATATCTCACCGCGGCGCAAACCTGAAATCACGCACAGTAAAAAGGAACGACCTTACAGTAGACAAAGCATATGAGAATATGAAGTAAGAAGAATGTACATCAGTGGTGGCTTTGTTAAGTGCATTTTCTTATACCCACAAATTCTACGTGTCTGACAATAACAGATTTGTGAATTGAGCAGATGTCAGCCTTATGGCAGGTTGGTAGCAGGCTGTGTGATCTATGGTAGCAGGGTTCCAGACAAAGATTTCCAATACTCTTTTTTAATTGGTATTACATTAATAAGCCTATTTGTGACTACTTTGAAAGAATCTTAGGCAAGTATTCTAGAAGGTACAACGCGTGCATTATAAGGATCTCTGCAATTTCAGTTCCCATTCCCTTTAAAGTAAATGCTTAGAGAGACACCAACAAAAACGTATTGATGCCCTTAACCTTCCAAAGTCTAACGTTTACTTTATGTGCCACATTAAAAATTCTACATTCTGCTCACAAACTTTTTTCTTCTGATTTGTAAGGATCTCAGAATAAATAGAGATTATTTCCCTGTACAGCACGCCGTGACTGGTTTGTATGGTGGAGAAGGAATATATTTACGGTGCAGTAAAAAATTAATCTTCAAATATAATTCGGGTTAAGTTTAATCTTTCATTGAATGGACCGAACATTCCCTTTTAAACTGTGTTTAAATATTTCGGTTTAACCTGTGGTAAAAGGATTACTTGGAGAATCCACATATAAACTATTGAAGCCAAGGCCGTCCAAACATTAAATTAACGCCCCATAAAACGCCCATTAGTTTTATAATAATTACTACCTAACCGGCCTGCTAAATTGCAGAAGCCACCCATCTTTTGAAACAGTAGCGCCTGCAAAAACAAGGTGCTCCGCAAGACTGGCAACTTTCCAGGGCGCACACCAACCTGTGATTCGCACGTGGCTCTCAGAATTCTCTACATGTATATTTTTCAAGGGCTCGACAGCTCATTTTTTTTTCGAGGCTTCACGATCACACTTTTTAGACACACCACATTCGGTAGGACTCCTCTGGACGAGGGACCAGCTCGTCGCAGAGACCTCTACCTGACAACACACAACACTCACAAGAGACAGACTTCCATGCCCCCGGTGGGATTTGAACCCACAATCCTAGTAAGCGAGCGACCGCAGACCCACGCCTTAGACCGCACGGCCACTGGGATTGGCTCTCTACATGTATTACTTTACAAAATTATGCAGGCAGCAAGCATAAGTCGTACAAAGTCATGAGATTGAATACGAGTATATTCGCAACACTGGACGAGGAGAAGCCCGATACAGAAAATACAAGGGCTGTCAAGCTGACGACCGTTACAGTAAGCGCTGAGTAAGAGAGGACGTGATCTGCTGTACAAGGCCTGGACTGGCAGAGGCCACGTGTATGTTGTGTATTGGACATAGTTTTAAGTATTGCAAAATTCGTATGTAGACTAAGACGAAATATGTATACATGTTAATATGCACAGTCGGCAAAGACGGCGGCTTACGACAAAGGACTGACCCGCAATCT
Organism: Reticulitermes speratus; assembly: GCA_021186555.1. NCBI lineage: Eukaryota > Metazoa > Arthropoda > Insecta > Blattodea > Rhinotermitidae > Reticulitermes > Reticulitermes speratus. The sequence goes on along the minus strand of JAJKFL010000003.1, from coordinate 27,167,457 downwards.
CGCCAGAGAAGGCACTTCAAAGACTGACAGTATTATTCAATATATAGACTAAATCTGGTCAAGAGCCGCAGTAGGAGCTCAAAACCAAGACGGACTGACTAACCATGTGACTTCGACTGTATTGGGAGATTTCAGTAATGTGGATCTTAAATACTAATCAGGCACGTGTATGTCTAACACATCTGTCTGACCCGAATGTTCGAAGTTGTATGTTGCAACGTAAGGATAAGTATATATTCCTGTGTGGATAACAAAAGGAGGCAAAAGTACTTTGCCGCTCAGTATTCCCCGACATACAGTAAAGCATTGCTTAGTTTGAAGGCTGCCGGTCATTACTGCTTGTCCATCTGAAGGGTAATATTAAGGTCATGAAGTGAAGATAATTATACCCGGAGAAAAACTTGTCCCAATGCCACTTTTTCCACAAACAAAACTCACATCTACTGGCCTGGGATCCAACCCGGTCCTCCGTAATGATAAAAACTTGCCCCAACGCCACTTTTTCCCCAAAAAATCTCACATCTACTGGCCCGGGATCCAACCCGGTCCTTCGTAATCATAAATAAAATGCATTCAAATACACAAATATCTAGCCCCTACGTCACAGACAACAGAGTCAGTCTCCATTATAAAGACCAACCAGTTACTGTTGTTTAGGGAAATGATCGCTTTTTATGGTAAGCTGGTGTGTGGAACTAGTGGCTGAATAGGATCATTTTAGGAGACTGTCCCTCATGACGCTACGTTTGGCTTTGTGACGTTCCCGCCATTTGTAGCTTTCCTCTGGATCTTAGACAGTGTGACGAAAGGAAAAATAGTGCATGAACTGAAGAGCGTGTTTGAGCGATATAATTTTTGTTTTGAAGTTAGTATTGCATATTTCATTGTACATATTCCGAGTGTGCCTGTAGTCTTAGTTATCCAATACGCAAAGCATATGCCCCATATTATGTTATCATCTGTGGCCTCTCTGGTTGTAGTATGTCTTTCCACATTATCTCATATACGGTACAATTTTCGCAAAAATATACGTAGTATTGAACATAAAATGTGTGTTTTTATTTTCTCTACAACGTCTGTCTGAAACGTTTCTCATTATAGGAAGAATTAAGCGAGACATTATCATAAATGTACATAGGTCTTCATGTAAAATAGAGGTTATTTTTGTCAGATTTTAGTGGAACTTGAATTTCTCGATAGATTTTCGAAAAAATACTGAAATATAAAATTTCATTAAAATCCGTCCAGTGGGAGCCGAGTTGTTCCATGCGGACGGAGAGGCAGAGAGACAGACACATGACGAAGCTAACAGTCGCTCTTCGCAATTTTGCAAACACGCCTAAAAATATACATATTATTGACGAAGGACCACCCGTACCAACAGTCGTGCTCGAATAACTTTCCAGCAAATCAATATGGCGCACCAGCTGATTTTCCTTTTTGTGGTCCCATTAACCCGAACTTACCATATTAAGAAAGTCATACGAAACACATAGATACACGGTATGGGCAGAATTCAGAGTTTTTGAATGTTGAAGCTTGCGGTATGTATAGGTGCCACTATGCTTTAATGCAGTACATTAGCTCGAAGCTGGCCGTCTGTCATTTACCCTAGAACTTGGACAGGAATACAGCCATGAAAATGAATCATGACTATCTCTTTTATACCATTAACGACAGGAAATCCAGAAATCGTGAAAGAAATGGAAATAATTAAGTTATAGTGATCACGAATACTGGTACAAGTTTTATATTTAATGGCCGTTTAGAAGGGTTCGATTCAAGTTTGTTACCTATGCCAACAATGTAGCCTTATGCACAGTTTTCTCAAGATCACAGTGCCGTGGATTGCGACATCATGTGGTTTGATAGACATACCGAAGTTTCGGAATAACCTGTTGTCTGCATGTTCAGGTTCACACATCTGAAATGAAGAAGGAGGCAGCAAGTTCCTCCGGACGTAGGTACCTGTCTACCAAACCACACACTTGAACGTCCCGGAAGACCAAGTATCGATAACCATCGCTGTAAGAAGCTCAGCGCTTATGTTTATCTGCTGTTTCGAACGATATGAAAGGTCTAAATGCAGTCCTCGTATGGTGGAGGTAATAAGCAATCACAAATAACGTATCACTGGACTGATGGTCGTAACACCCTTTGTGTTGACTTTCATCAGAATTATTTACCAGTCACCTCACCAGTCACAAATCTCTTCAGTAAGTCTGGTTTATATCCATTTATTCACCTCAGTTTCTGATGAGTCATGTACACAAATATGCTGAAGTATATTTTAAACAACTAAACAAAAAATGGCATGTAGGAAATAGTAATACAACCTCTGAAACTAAAACAAATGCGTATAAGTAATTCAGTACTGGCACTGAAATGTGTTTAGGCCGATATATCTCATTGAACATATTTCACATCTGTTGTGTTAAATGTCAGTTGTAATTAATTAGACCGTCCAGTACAGCCCTTTAAAGCCTGCATTGAAATAAATCCTGCATTATCAGTACATTCATTATTACTATATTAATTCAACAAATGAAACCATCTGAAGCAGTTTAAGATTTAAGGTTCTCTTGGCAATGATCATGAGGAAAGTTTACAGTAAAGTAAGAGTGGAACAGCAACTAGCGTAAGGTGGCTACGTGACGGGTGATTTAATTACGGCTGAAGTAACGGTTTGCTTGTGATAGTTTCAGTGTACTCAATCACAGGCACAGCGAACGAGAAGTCTGGCTCAAGCGGTAACAAGGGGGGAGGGGGTGCCCTTTTCGAATCTCGCGTGACACCGACTATCCAAATTGAGGTATTTTCGTGGCTTTCCTCAGGCTCCACAAGCAAGTGCCAGTAGAGCACTGTACGAAAGGCCACGCCCGCTTCTTGCCATGTTCTTTTCACTTCATTATTTACTACCGTCCCATCGTTTGACGTCTATAGTCTGCATCACTGACAACTTCATTAAAATAAAGTACAATGTACTCGTAAGTAAAAAGACGGTAATGCCATCTGTAAATTTTCACCCATATTGACGTTGTTAACATTAGAGTGGACAACCGTCACCTTCCATGTTCTTGCAGATTCATTATTCACTAATGATTTTATCATTCGACTCCATGTAACGAAATGTTGTACCTTCGAGGACTAAAATTAATCTAAGTTACGTTTAATAATTCAGTTCTGTCTTACATAACACAAATTTTATCACCACTTCAAACGGATTACTTTTATGGAAATAGAAGCTGTTTAGTGTAAGAATCTCACAAAACTGTGTGGAGAAAGGGCAGAATTTGTTAATATTGTATCTGGTGGTACATATAGTGACCACTGATTTCTAGACGGTTAAGTAAAGCTTAAATAAAATAATTATGGATGTACCCCAACAAAGCCAAAATTTAGGAGGTTTATCTGAATGCACATCATAAACAGTTGCACTGGACGGTGTAGGCTGTTTATGAATAGAGTTGTCTGTTACTTTCTGTAAATCTGTCTTATCATTTCACAGTTCCTTTAATACCGTTACATGTGAGTGTTCTGACTTAGTCACTTAAGATTAAAGCCCCGCCAGTCCATGTTTGTTTGTTGCCATGTTCTTGGAATAGTTCACGTGCGGTGGCGGCGTGTTCAGAGTTAAAAAAAGTGTTTGTTTTACGACACATTGTTCACACATTTTAAGTTCAAAGTAAGGGAACTGAGTTCATATAGACTTAATACAACACATGGAATGAAAATTTTCGTGTGCAGTTCAGTAGATGTAGTTACAGTAAAACGTTTATTCCAGCTGGAATATAAACACTTTGCGCAGGATCCAGAAATAAGGGAATACGTTAGCGCTTTGTTACGATGATACGGTATGGTCAAGTGCTGCGATAATTAACTCCGTGGAGGAGAATCGTCTTTGAAAAGCTGATAGTCATTCAGTGAATTAGGAGGTACATTGCCTTTTATCCAACAAGAGTCCGCCAGTGGTCTCTTGTTTTTGGTTCATATGAACAAGCCGACATCCTCGCAAACGTAGCTTTCACTTTATCCTCCTACGTTTGAAGTGGTTTCATCCCTTCGGTTTCGCCAAACAAAGCTTTGTATGCATTTTCTCTTGTTTCCTGTCCGTGCTAAATGACCGCCATTTTCATTACCGCTAATGTGATCGAAATTTGGAATAATACCTCAAAACAGGTTTCACATAACATAAATCACAAGCTGGAGAATTGAACGACATTCGTGTCGCAGAATCAATTGGTATCCTGTAATGTCAGCTCTCTTCATCTTCACAGGACACTACGTAACCTACGCATTTGAAAGATGTCAGATATTGTAGAATCCATTAATGTTCTTAGTAGCTGTTGTTCTCTTCAGCAGCTGGCGTTGTTGCCTCGCATCGAGATACTCATCCTTCGATCGGCTCTGCTGCTCCCTGCGTGGTGGTATTGCTGCTGACTTGAAGGGGCCGGTGGGGGATAGCGCCATCTGCGGGGTCGCGACAACAGATGTCCGTCTGTCGACGCTCTGCCCCTAAAAGGAGGCAATGATTCGCTGCTACTGGGTTCGCTCTCCTTTCCCTCTTCTGTGTCCTCCTCTTCTTCTTCGTCAAGTTCAACCTCTGTCCACCTTCGCCCTGTAAAGAATTATGATAAAAATTAATAGGGTGAAGTTAAAAACAGAGCTAGATTTCTGGCTTCCGCCGCCGTGTAATTCAGGCCTTTAGTCTTCTGGGATATTACGCAGCGTATGTTGGTAGTCGTATAACGACGTTTCGGGACAGCCTATGGGACCCATCTTCAATGGTCGAGCAGTTCAGGAAGGATGCCGCGCAACAGATGGATATGTTATTATATAGGGGATGGTGTGCGCGGTGATTGGTTCTCGGGGAGGTAAAGGAGTCTGTCAGGTTGCTGGAGTGTGAAATTGCTACCAGGGCGTGAGGGTCAGGAATGAGAGACACCAGAGTAAGGTGGAAAGATGAAGAAATGAAGGAGGCGCAGGGATGGGAGACACCGCATTAAAAGTAGAAGATTAATAAATGAAAAGATAAAAATGTTTTGGCCCTGAAAAAGGGTGTAAGCATATCAAACATCCCGGGGGTGGCGCCTACGTTCATTAGGGGAGCGAATTAGAAGTGTCCGTGACCCGCTTAAAATCAGGCTATCCTGTCTGTTCACATTGGGCTGGCGCTTCAGACTCAGTCACCTCCGTGATGAGCCGCTCATGCAGCTGGATTTGGTACGGAGGATTTTGGTATCCTGCAGTTGTATGTTGTACATTTTCTCTGTCTTTACGTAGCCACCCCACATACCGAGAACTACGTAACACAGTATTGTATTGTCGACTGCTTTGAACCGTGAAATACCGTGAAATATGAATTGAGTGCAGTCTGTATCGCCGTCAAAACAGTCGCTCGTACGCTAAGAAATGAAAAGTGCCCTAACAGCTGTGCTGTAGCAGATATCTCATTGAGTCTACCAGACTTTACGAATGGTTGGCACCATTTCTTGTTGGTATTGTTCGTACTTCCAATGCCAAAGTAGCACTAGGCAACGAAAAGATGCACCACTTGTGACACAGGGTTTGAGCTGTTGAAAAAGCAGCTGAATAAAGCAAAAATAATGAACACAGGTGGTTGTAACTGAACGTACATTGCATTGATATATATGTTTAAATTATGATTGAATATATAATTTATTATTGTAAACGTTTACTAATATCGGATATAAAAACTGTTAATTTTATTTGTACAGGAAATTTAAACAGGTCCTTGTATTATCGCTTTTAGGTGACTTTTTAAACAAAGCGCTTTAAATTATGTAACGACAAGAACCAAGTAACTCTTCCAGCAACATTTGTGAGAACTGCTAGAAATACCTCATTTTTAAAACGGAAGCTGTTTTAATTCTACGCAACAACTCGTAGATGTTGAATGGTGGTACGTTTTATGAAAATTCATAACGAAGTTATGAAAAGTTTTGTAAGCAAATATTGCAATATTGTGATTGAGTAACATCGTGCATGCTGTGTACTTAACCCATTGAAGCATGAAGCCTGAGAGGGGGAACACTGAGTGGATCAACCAAGCGAACGGCTTAGTTTCATGCATGGGTGTTTTCTAGGGACTTAGCGGTGCTGACTAGTCTGGGGGTTCAGGGAAAGATCTATTAACAGACGTTAGATAGGATGTTATATGCATTATTATAAAACAGAGAGCTAAGACAGAATAGCAATATGCACTATGTTGTGCTGCAATATAGACGTACCGTATAAAGAGTTTGTGACAAAAGTAAACACCGCGTTACGGACTCAAGCATACCTTCCAATTCCGTTTATTGCTGACATCTCCTGTTCAAATTCTTAACTACTTATTAAAGCACTTGACGACGGAATGTCTAGTTTTAAAGTTTTGTTGGTATTTTTCTCAGCAGAAAGATTTTCACTTTGAGTTAGTCAACACAAGAACACCGGAATATTTCAGTCAGTATGGTGCAGGAGTGGCCAGCTAGAGGGATTTCGGGAGCTTAAATTTAGGAGGCAACTTACGCAAGAGCCACATCCTTATTGATCAAGTCAAACGTACGATAGCAACACTGCTCTCTGCCTGAGAGAACGCAGCCAGCGCTTTTTGTTAGCGATAAAGGAACCATTGATTGTTGGGGAATCTGCTAATTCATTAATACAATGCAACATGTTTTCCTTACTTGATGGCTTCCTATTTCTGTTCCTGCAACTAGAAAATGTTGGTTTCAGTTAGTTATGATTCTCCTTTTTTATAACATATTTTACAGCGCTCTTCACGGTCAGGCTGTTGTGCATGTAAGCTACCTGGAAGTTATTTTACAGGAAATTTGCTCAAGCCGCTTTGTGGTCACTCCCCTTACAGTGACTACGCTGTGGGGTGGACGGACCGACAGTTCTGTTCAATTCCCAGCAGGAACACGAAAATGAGATTTTTAATTTCCCACAGCACTGTGCTTTTTTTTTTTTTAAACAAATCGGCCCCTATTCTATGCGTAACGATGTTTTTCCCCCCCGAGTAAAGTGTCCAGCGCCTGCTGCTGACTACCCATCTTCTAATATCAAGGTTAAAAATGCCTGCAGGTATATACCCATTCTCCCATACGACGTCATGTTGTGGTACTTAATTATGCATAGAGACAACCTTATCTTTACCTTTACCTGGGAAATAAAATTTCCTAAAACATCTACATGTCACTTACGCAAATGAAGAAAAATCCAAGCTGTGCATGAATTGTGTGGGCACGCGGTGGCGCAGTTGGTTGAGGCACTGCGCTACAAGCCGGAACGTCGCGGGTTCGATTCCCGATGGTGTCACTGGACTTTTTCATTGACATAATTGTTTCGGTCGCAATATGGCCCTGGGGTCGACTCAGCCTCTAACAGAAATGAGTACCAGGAATCTCTCCTGGGGGGTAAAGGCGGCCGGTGCGTAGGGCTGACAACCTTACCACCTTCATGTGCCGATTGTCTAGAAATCTGGGAGCCTCAACCTCCTGGAACCCTAAGGGCCTGTCCAGGCCTGTAATGGGATTTCTTTACCTTTTTTTGCATGAATTGTGTTGACACCTTGTCCTCTCACGTTTCGCCCCCAAATATCCAGTTGAAATCTGTACTTGAAGGAGTATATGAAGACATAAATATCATTTACAGCTTTTTATTAAATTACTAATCTGCAGATTTGTACGGTTAAAGTGTTTACCTAGCGTCATGACAGGAGACACTGTGTTACTTCCGTTGGGCGTGGTACTTCCATTCAGCGTTGTTAGTTTTGAGGTGCAGATGACCCTTGTGGTGTCTGGGCTTATGATCTGCTCGGAATGGAGGTCACTGGATGATCGTTTGAGCTTCGGACACTTGATGTGTACCTTCCAGAAACGACACACATCACGGAACACAGACCACACCTAAAAAACATATCAAGATCCTCTCATATCTGCAGAAGAAGAAAATATGTGGCGTGGAGGATGGTACTGTTCTTCAACTGTCACATAATAGACCTTATGGTCTCTCCTGATTCAAGTTAATTAATGGAAAAGCCCGTTGACTTTCCACGAGGGACAACGTCCTTAACGTCTTAAATCCTTGCCCCAAGGGTGCACAAATCCCGGGCGCCAGGTAGAGGTGGCGACTAAATTTTGTACGGTGGCGCCTAATATTTGTGGGTCCTAAGTATGCAACTTGCTTCATGTCGTCGTTTTGGCGCGTAGAATTCTCAGGTCACGCCTAGGTTTTTGAAAAATTTGGGCACTCCTGTCTTACCCCCTTTTCGCCTTTCTGTATAATTTTCTACCTTTTCCTTTCCCCTCAAAGCCTGATCTTAACCTTAAAACAAGGACTTGAGTTAAATGTTTACAAGATGCCACGGGTTTGAGCATAGACCTGACACTTGTGTATGTGCGTGTAACGCAGTTCATGTTTGCGTTGAAACAGACGCGATCAGCCGTAAACTATATCCTGTTATATACACATAGTATAATATGAAACTTAAGGCACTTAGTAAGGCTCTGTAGATAGGGTAATCTGGAAGGGGTAGTAATTTTGATTAATTAAGAATCTTGACTTTTGACGTTTGCCGAAGTATATCAGCACTAGGTGGAGGTGAGTAATTAACCTAACGCCTCGGCCGCTTTGTTCTTAGCGAAACAGCAGCCATACATATTGATTAGAATCTTTGGTAGAGGCGGCGGAGCAACAACACAAATCCGTGTTCCTGCTGACATTCGAACACCACTTGTTAATTTAATTAAATCCCTTGCACATTACTGCGCTTCCTGTCTGTGGTGTGAGTTTAGAGAGCTCAGTCAGTGTAGTGACTAGGATACGGGCTGGGTAACGGTGGCAGACAGGGTGCGGGCTACTGCTTGTAACCTACCCACCTTCCTATCCATGGGTACAGGGGATACCTGCCCAGGACATAAAATGTTCGGGAGTTTCTTAATACACACCTCCATCTAATACTGAATTTAAATATGCCTGCAATTATACCAGCATTTCCCCCAAAACCTTCAAGTTGTCGTGCTTTATTAAGCAGCAGAAGAACTTTATCTTAGGCCTATACCTTAATTATGGTCTGCATTACCAGTGTTCCATCCCTGCCAGGTGCTGGAATTTTTCTCTTCATTATCTCCAGACTGGCTATGGTGTCCTTTAATACTAGTACAGTAAAAGCTGCGATATCTGTCACTGGATGATCCGAAAATTCTATTAACAGACAACTGACTAAGAGGCCCGTTATATTTCACTGTTACATCAAGCGACAGCCCCCAGTACCAATTTGGAGTCTCCGGCCATTAATTATTGGTGTCTTGCTGTTTTCTGGATTACACACACACACACACAAATATATATATATATAATGTACGTATTGTTGAATAGCAAGTATCAAGCGCGGCATGGAAAAGAGGACAGGATATGAAGTAACAAATTGAATGGTTAGGTCTGTCCTTGACATTGCAATGTACACTAAGATACACATCAGGAACGACGTTAAAATATCCGGAAAATTGCGATATCCGGCAGCTCTTTTTTTCCGGAGGTGCCGGGTATTGCAACTTTCACTGCAGGTACACTCTGTGACTTAGTACTGAGGGTGGGCATTTTCCTAGGGAGAGAATCGGAGAATGGGAAGTGGATTTAGTTGGCCCAGGATTATGTTTAAAGTCGAGATTTCGTGTTAACGGCATTGAACATTGGGACTGTATGACAACAGCTTTAGTTAGAGACAGTTCAGTAATCAGCACTGTCTTTGAACTGGTATCTACCTGTTCTATACTTTCTCTCACGGAAATCTCATGAAAACAAACGCAGCCAATTTCCTTGCTCCTCCGCTGGCCTTCTTCCAGGGTCACCATGCGGTCTCCCCATTGGTCAGTCTTATTACCCACCAAGACAACCGGAACATCTGTTACTGCCTCCTGCAACAGCATGGGACCTACTGTAGTGTTAGAAAACTTGATAAAACACACATACACACGCACGACACTAATACAAGAATACGCTAAATCAGGGGTGCCAAATCTTTTTTGGCAAAGGGCCACAGCCGTTATTGTGGGCTGGTTCGTGGGTCGCCCTAAATTATTGTGCATCCTTTACAGTAGGCCTACATATATATTTTACAAATGTGGCCGCACTGCCGCATAATATAACCTAGCGGGCCCATGCGCTATAGTTTCTACTGTCTCCACCATGAAGTTGTAATTGCCGTGATGATGGAGGCAATAGGCTTTCCTGAAACATCGGTGTACTTCCTCCAGTCTACACGGCGTCACTTACCAAAAGAGTTCAATCTTCGTACCCCCTGCATGATAACCTTAAATCTTAAGGGGATATCCCGATATGCTCGCCTTCGATTTGTGCGCTTTCATGTAGACACAGATTTAATTGTGAGGAACACCTTTTATGCACAAGCAGCTCCTATGTGTAATTTTGCAAGGGTATTTCAGATTTTCCTTGGATGTGAAGCAGTGTAGTTCCATGGAGAGATTAATCCGAAACGTCTGTAACGAGCTAGTAGACTACACGGTGTCACATATCAGAATACAGCAATCTTTTAAGGACAGTAGTTCACGATTCGCGCCTTACTTTGCCATTTCGAAGAACAGACATCTGGATAGTCCTTCTGCAGGTTTTAACATATACACGTACCTACATTCGAAGCATGGGAGGGAGAGAGAGAGAGAGAGAGAGGCAGAGAAAGAAAGAAAGAAAATGGGAAGTAGAACAGCAGATGAAAGGAAAGCAAAAGAGAAATGAGAGAGGGTGGGGCATGGAGGATCACTTTGTTAGAAGTCTCCCAGTCTTCGCCCCATCGTCCTTCTGATAGGAGTAATAAAAATTGCAAATTTAACGTAACAAAAGCATAAACATTTATTTCCTACCTCACATAGTACAGAGTTCGTCTCCATTACAACGTGCAGCTGGTTTATGGTGTTCAAGCAAATCATTGGTCTATGTTTATTTTAATAACCATAACGAAACATGAATACTGTGTGTGTGGTGAGTATTCGCAGTTCTATTTTAAAGCAGGTTGTCGATGTAGTTACCACTGTGCTTTAAAGAATCAAATAAATCACACTTTTAGGTAAAATCATTAAGCTATATTCATCTTTAAATTAAGAAATCGCCAATAGAACAAAGTTTACCGTTTGTTTATTCACGTATAATCGGATACTTAACATCAATTGTAAACACTGGTGCAGTGGACATAGTATCTTAAATTTGCGCTCTGTTCAGAGAAACTGCAGTACGGTGTCAGTTGAAGCATTGTGTGTACACGTGGTCATTGCGCATGCGTATGCTTCTTTAATATACACCTGATCTGCTTAGGGTTCGTCAGCAGGCATAAAAACTTCTCAATAAGACTTCAGTAATAAAGGTATTATAGAAAGGAGAAGAAATAAAAATTGCCAATTAGGGTAAGGCTCCTTTAATGCGAACACAAATTTGTGAGGCCGACCAAACCAACAAAGATGATTTAAAATCTGACTTAGCAATTTCAGAAATATTTATCTTCCGTAATGCTATGCACAAATGTAACCTACTCTTGATGTTAAATTTTTTGTATATTTTAGTACAGATTTTTACCACTAACATTAATTCAGTACCTTTGTTTTCTGCCTATTTGTCTATGGAGTTTCAGGAAAATTTTACGACTCCCACATAATGCCCGCGGCCTCCATTTTGTGGAACAGTAGTAGACGCAATAATTGGCCAAAATAATTCTAAAAAGGAGACAAACAACTAATAATAATAAGCAGCTTGTTTTAAAGAGAGGAATACAGTTTAGTTTCGGTGAAATGTGGGCATCCTCTTGACCAGCTGGGCAACTCTTAGCTCCACTTGTAAGCTATATCTCTTTTTCTTAATAGGATCATAATTCGGAGACATTATAGTAGCTAAAACGTAAACTGAACGCGCAGACGTCTATCAGAGGTCAAAACGTGCCAACGGATCCATGCCTTATTTGCTCCAGGAGTCGTAGTAAATACGAATATAAGACAACAAACACCTTGTCGAGATCACCTTGGAGCTATTGGAGCCCAGTCTCCGCCGTCGCTTGTTGTAGTTGATAAGGAACTTGAGACGGTTACACTCGTCAAATGAGCACTTGTCAGTGACGGAATACATGAGGATAAATGCTTCTGCCCAGCGGATGTTCGCTTCTAGAGTGAGGCACTCACTTTCCTGTAACATTAATGAACACTCACTTTAGGGCCGTGTTAATGTTAATGTTAAAACTCATATTGTAGAAATGAGGTCTGAGGTTGAGGACTAAATTAATTCGGATCCTAACAGGGTGATGTGGCAGGCTGTTGTGAACGGCATAATGCAGCTGAGGACCCGTAGAAGTCGGCGGAAATTTCTTGAATAACTAATTGACTATTAGATTTTCAAGAAAGATTCTGCTCCGTGGAGTTTACTTTGAAAATCACCAGGTGGGGAATCGCACCGCAAAAAGAAGTTACACGTTATCGAATGGTAAGTAATTTGTAACGTCGAATTGGAAAGGGCGCGTTTGAAATGTCATAGCCTATTTTTAAGTACCCTCCTGAAGAGAGGGGTTGAGGAAATGAAAAAGCAGATTCACGTTAGCTGGTATCCAAGTCAAGATTTAAAGACGGTAAGTTCGAAATCGGAGAGTTGTCCACCGTGTTTTATAGAAATTGGTTTGATCTTGGCTTACGGTCAGTGATATAGTTAAAAAGTAATAAACGAGTGACGAGTGTAAGAAGGTTAAGCTCATTAATAATTAGAAACATGAATCACTTCTAAATAGTTAACATAAGAATTCGGTCTCTGCCTTGCACCAAACACATTCTTTCTCCATTACAAAGACTAGTTAGTTAATGCTGTTAAGGGAGATAATCGCTGTTTGTTCTGACAATCACACGAAGCACACAAGTACACTGTGGGCAAAACGCAGAATATATTGATATTGAAGTAGGTTTGTAATGCAGTAACCAATGTGCTTTAAGGTTTTAATGCTGTGTGCTACCACTGACCGGCTAAAGGGATGCGATCATTACATTTTTTACTAACTGCCAGTAATTCTATTGATATATCCTGTATGTGTCGTCGAGGCACCTGCACTCGTTGAAATCTTTCTCGGGTTCACCAACAAGACTGTCGAACCTTAAACATTACAATGCCCCAGTAACAGATCTGTGCCCCATATTTGGTCTACAGAGCTACGTTAATGAGGGTTTGACCTAAATGTCATGGCAGACTGAGTGGTCGGTTCTGAAGCAGTTGATTGGCAATACAGCACAAGGCTGACAACCGGCATATGTGGTTTCTTGCGTCATTAGCTGTCTGCGTCACGAGTGATCGGTTGATTGTATTGCGCAACGGCGTACCCGACAGAGTGGTGGATTTTTTTTAGATTGATGTGGCATGTGCTCGTGACAGTTGGGTTTCTCATGGCGGTGACTGCGAGTGTCATTGTTTTCTGGGACGTGACGTCGTGCAGTCCTTCAGAAATTAACGGCATTTCGTCAGAATATACGTCTCGAAGATGAAGACACTAGATTCTTCCGAAAAGTCGGCAAATTTCTCCCAGACTGCAGAGCGTCACAACATATAGGACAACAGTTTTCAAGATTATGAATTATATAGCTTTGTGTACTCTTTACCACACAATTACTGTATAATTTTAATGGCCTCTTGTAATTCTTTTTAGTATTTTATCACGTACCTTGTCAAGGATGAGATCCCATACATATACGCAGTAATAAATGTCCACTGAAAGTTTTTAAGAAAAAAAGGTCGGATGATGGCTTATATCAAGCTGAAACTAGTCGCCTAAAAATTTGTACTGTACGGTTGTGTATGACTGTATACTGAATAACATATACAAACTACTTTTGTCTAGTGCCAAGTTTAGGAACCCAAGGAACTCTGCCTGCACGATTTATATTAATGTAAGGGATTATGCTTAGACGTAGGGGAAACCTTAAATTTTTATATTATTTATCGATTAAATAAACATTCACGTGACATTACCTGACACTGCCGTCTACAGTGCCAAGAAAGATATACAGTTTGCATTGGATTGTGCTGAGGTCGTTGAATAATTTTTAAAAACATTTCTTTGCAAAGGTGAAGTTGGCTCTACACAGGCCATGAAGGCATACAGGGGGAGTGGAGTTATAACTCCACTTATTCTTAACCTGGACCCTAGGTGGAACTGAGTGGTCAGCCTCACTCCCCGACCGCTTTAGTCACAGGGAAAATACCCCTGTAACCTACTGAATAGGAGGCTGGGGGGCCCAAAGCCGGTCTGGACGTTTTGGAGAAGAACAAATTTCTCGCTCCTGTCGGGATTTGAATCCCGGATCGTCCAGCCCATAGCCTAGTCACTATATTGTGGTATGGCAATTAAGTTAGCTAGACTAGCGGGATTAATTTTCTATCACCTGTAGTCAGTCCAGCGTTTGGTGTTTGAATTGGTTAGGTTTAGAAATTCATTACTATCAATTTTTCAACTAATGTCAGACTCCAATAATATATCTTCTACAAAAGCAGCAGTAAGGTATTAATTATTCTCCTACCCAAGGCAAATAAATGAATTGAAGCCAACATTTCTAGTAGTCATTATGGAGTTTTGCCCAATGTTGTCAATAACAAAGCTCCACGCTTCTTCGGATATTTCTCAGTTTATTTTATGGCAATTTATTCTTGGTACCAGTTTTCAATGAAGAAATAATAAAATCAGTAGAACATTCAAGTAGGCTGACACGTTGTGCGATAACTAAAACTGCACAGCTTCTTTGCTGTCTTGTCTGAACACCTAAAGAAACTTTAAAAATTATGTTGGTAAACTACTGAATGGAAAGTTCAGGGTAGACCAGATGAATGTTACGTTGCGTTAGGTTAGGTTGGAGTAATCCTGAAGAGAGAGGTAGCAGTTTTCTCCAAAATAAGGATATTTATGTACCAAATTACGCAACGTATCGTATCGTATCGTATAAAATCGCAATCGAAACAGAAAGGAAGTATTTCTATAAAGAACTGCAAATTATGGAGGTTTAACAAATTGTATAATATGTGTAGAAAAGCGGCCAAGTGATTATTACTCCTGCTTCGAACTGAGGACGTCCCGGTTTGAAGTCTTGATTCGAAGTGTATTATCCTGACTGGCGTTGTAGTTGTTGTACTCAGTCGTACACGAAAATGCAGGATAACACCTTGAGTCAGGCCACGACCATTTTCCCACAGATGCTTTCGAATTTATTATTCATTAATCATTCTACAATTTTACGATACATAAACTAATATGAGACACCGACGGCTTCGTCCAGTAAGCTATAATTAAAAAATATGTAAGGATACTTTATTCTGTAATCACCGTGCATCTTTTCACAGTCACTGTTTACATACACCAACTGGATGCAACTCTATTTAAAAAACTGTATAGTTTTTTAAAACATATTTAAAAACTTTATAAAACCCGACATATGTTTCGGCTCTTATAGAGCCATCTTCAGGGGTTTATGCAGTAATCCGCAGTTTTGACGACAATAAATCCCTGAAGATGGCTCTATAAGAGCCGAAACATATGTCGGGTTTTATAAAGTTTTTAAATATGTTTTAAAAAACTGTACAGTTTTTTAAATAGAGTTGCATCCAGTTGGTGTATGTAAATAGTGAATGTAAGGATAACGTTTTTACAATTATAAGCCCCCCCTGTCTTGGGGAGGGTGTCTAAATAATTTGCTTGTATCTTCTGGATAGACAACATAACTGGACTGCCTATATTAAATTCCACTCACGTAAATCATACACCAACCGATGGTTGTGTCAAGAAATCATGACGATCGCACTTTTAAACTCAGTGGTACCCTACACTTGCTACAAAATAGGCGAATGGCTTCATGAAATGTAGAAAGTAGGTCACTGGTGCTTTAATTATTAACACTTAGAAATTCTAAAAAATAAAAGAATGCACCTTGTTACTTTTACTTTCAGGATAATTTGTTGTATGCGCGCCTCTGTTAATTTCTGCAATCTAACACGTTTAAAGTTACTTTAACAAAATGGCAACATAGTGGTGCGACCCGCAACATGTAAGTGTACTATAGAAGGAAAAGATGAATGAGAAAACGAAGGAACATTGTCAGGCAGATAATAATACAATGATTGAGGAGGACTGTAATAAGGAAGGAGTGTTCAGTTAAAAATTTAATCTTGAAATTAAGCTCCCTACAGACTACAATAAAATGTCATATCCATGAAGGAGGTCAAGGAATTGAAATTAAAAACATTGCCTTTTCTACGAATTTCATTTTTTTTCTGTTGAGTGAATTTAAAACCCTTCTTACATTGGATTTCATATCTTTCATAAATTCCTTGAAGCCTGACATTTATGGAAATACATAGGAATAAAGTGCCTGTAATAATACTAACAAGCATGTATAATTACCAATGTAAGCAGTAGGTGTTAGACCTTGATTCCTGTTCATAACTGCATGTTTGTGTTATCTAGATGAATTTCTCGTTTCACATGGTTAAACAGTGTAATTGCCATTTCGAATCACACAGTCCAGCGAACCAAAAGAATGACTTACATGAGGTTGTCCAGCTGTGTCCAGAATTTCAAACAGCACCATCTCGTTGTCCATCACGGTGTGGAATGTGTAAACTTTCTCCAAATTCGGGTCATATTCTCCTATATATCGACGGGTGATGAATCGAACTACCAATGCTGGAAGAATGAAGTTTTCAGTTTTGAGGAAATAATTACACTTTACAGTATGTCCTTGCGTAATCTAGTAGAAGAACGGGGAATATAAGGGGTGAAATGTGCAATTACCATCTCCAGTTATGATTTCCACAGATAAACTATCCTTTGATTAGTTCTTCTACACTATAATTCCTGAGAGTCATTTTTAAATCACCATTTCATTGAGTATTCACTCCATGTAACTTATTTAGGTAAAGGCCGAGACTGTAATATCGACTGAAGCTTAGTGACCACTTTGTGCTCCCATGCGAAAGTTCTAACAATTCTGATAGTTACATAACGAGAAAATTGCTTCAGAATGGCAACACTTGGGTTGAGAATGGCTCTTCTCTCGTTACATATGCAAGCATTTATTTAGAGATAGTAGGAGACTATGGCAGCAATTGAGGTTATGTTTTAGTAGGTATTGTGTTTCCAACCTGTGCCGTAAATCCTCTAGATAGCAGCACCGCTTGATGTATGCTTATATTTTATCAAGTTTAGTATCTTAGTATACCCACCATACGTAGCTGACATTATACTCGTAGAGCTTTTCAGCTTCTTGACATCAAGCATTTTTTGACAAAACCTGTTAGCAATATTCTTCTACTGAAATTTAGGCGGGATTTAAACTAATCGAAAACAGAAGTTGGAATGCGAGCAATGAAACGAAGAAGAGTCTAAAATAGAAAATGTATTTTATTTTCATACGTTTCCCTGTCAGACATATTTCGTAGTGTTAGGCCTATATCATCTTTTTTCATTGTTCGCTAAATGTCACATCTATGTTTACTGTTTGGATAATTTTCGGAATGTTTTGTTATGGGAGTGTAAGGTTGAAACATGATGCCCGCCTGTATATAGCGTGTAATGCGACGGTTCATGTTTTGGGAACATAAATTATCTCATCCGATCGACATCCTATTGTCAGTTAAATAATGGCTACAAAGTAAACCTACGGAGGCTATTTGATATCAATGTACCGGGACGCGCCATTGAGCATGTTACATCATCTGACCTCTGTTCGGAAGCATGTTACATCATTCTGACCTCTGTTCGGAAGCATGTTACATCACTCTGACCTCTGTTCGGAAGCATGTTACATCATTCTGACCTCTGTTCGGAAGCATGTTACATCATCTGACCTCTGTTCGGAAGCATGTTACATCATTCTGACCTCTGTTCGGAAGCATGTTACATCACTCTGACCTCTGTTCGGAAGAATGTTACATCATTCTGACCTCTGTTCGGAAGCATGTTATATCATTCTGACCTCTGTTCGGAATCATGTTACATCATTCTGACCTCTGTTCGGAAGCATGTTTTATCCTTATGACCTGTGTTCGGAACGATTCCTCTTTGAATTACGAAGGGACACAGCCTATCCTGGCTGCTTTCTATCGTGGTTATTCTCAGCCCTTTTAGGCAGTATAGTACCTTCAAATTGGACACGTCATTTTCCTACCAAATACCGTATATGCTCGAATACAATGCGACTCTCCCACTGGGGTGTGTACAGAAAAAATTCAGAAAATTTGGAAAATGTAATATAAAGCTTAAAGGCAAAGGCGTGTACTACACACAACTAACACTAACGCTGTCCCTGGAATACTGAGTGAGAAAGAACAGTGCAATAACATGCCTTAGTAGTCACTATTGACTAGGAAATGACATGTCCCTGACATGTTACTGGGAAAGGAGGCGATGCCTCGCTTGTAAGGCGACCCCTACTTTTCTGTGCGGTTATTTCCGGAAAACAAAACTTCGCCCTGTGCTGGGGCTTATACAGAATTCTAAAGTTCACATGAATCGGTTACCCCCCCAATATAAATTAGACAAATAACAGCTTAAGCAAATACAGCGTTATTAACAAATGTTTAATTAATTAATTTATTTATTTACTATTTTATTTTTTCCAATTACAGAACGCAATACAGTGCTTTCTGCACACTTATGTTATGTTGTGTAAGAGTCACATGAAAATTTAATTCTGCAATAAATTGTGTTTTCTGTACTTAGTTCAACAGATGTATATGGCGTTCTGTACAGCCAGTCTGCGAAGAATGGTTACACCTAACGATGGAACACGAATCTGTTTTCGTGATGAGTTTAGAGTGTCATGTCATGGAATGTGGTTCTTTTACCCCACTTGCCGTCATATCGACGGGGACGTACGAGTTGCGTCCAGCGGTCAAGAAAGCGTATCAGTTTGCGTCCCGAGTTGTCAGCCCCCCCAGATAAGGCAATGTATCAGTTGCGTCCCGAGTTGTAAACCCCCCAGATAAGGCAATTTATCAGTTGCGTCCCAAGGTCTCTGCTTCATGTGTATCATACAGAGACATGACCAAACCTTCAGAACAGACCGGGAAGCGAATCCGCAGAGCAGCGAGGGACATCACATACACACACACACACACACCACCCAACTCCTAAGTTTTCGACGTTTTCGACAACCACGTATACCTGAAGTGCATGACATTTCGTAAACTGTTTCATATGTTTTGGCAATAAATGTAATGTGTAAATTGACATCTTTCTCCAACCATTCTGTGTTCTTTGATACACAATACTGTTGGTTTCTTCTTGCATCAATACTCTTTTCAAATATCCACTACAACATGAGATATATTCTATTTCCCTTAATGCGCTCGGGGAAATTTCTTCAGGCTGAAAATGAGCTGTAAAATAATAATTATAATTATATTAACAAAACTGAGAATAAAAACTCATTGAAAATTGAAAATAAAGCAATTGCTGTTTAATTAATAGCGGTTTAATTTTTTATAAAGTAATTGTTCACGTGGTATCTAGATTCTTAATTGAAAACAAACATATCTCTACATCCCCATGACTCTCTTTTTAACGTATTCACTCTTTATGTTGCTGTGCTTTCCTTTGTGTCCAAATTTTAAACAACTCCTTGTGCTTTAATTTCGTATTTATCTGTAAATAATTGTGCGAAATGCTTTCATAGTTTATTATAAAATGTATAACAATAAATATATACATATATGTCTAAGAATATAAAGTGTATACTTATAAACACAACATACATAATGTGTAAGCTGGCTAGTTATCCACACTCTACTAACTTTTTATTCAAATCGAAGGTGGATACTCAAAATGGTAGATTAGGCTACATGTCAAACCGCATGATCAACATCTCTAAGTACATGACTCTACCTTATGCAATCGTTAATAAACTTGCAGAGTAGCATGTATTAGCAGTTAATTTTTTATATAATAATAATAAAGTTTGAAGTTATACAATAATGCAACAAACGGAGCTGGATCGGCTCAGATCAATTCTACAGCTCTATGTAAATAATAAACTTCAAATTTTATGCAGAAAAGAAATCAGCATAATTTAAATTGACATAAAAATTATTTATTTCTCTTGAAATATTACGTTTTTAATTAGTTCACACGTTACTTAACTCTATTTCTCTGCACCGTAATCAATTCACTTAATTAAATTAAATTGTCACTGTAAAAATAATTAATAAAACCACTACTGGAGTTTGCGTACAAAGTACCTCTCCGAACCGCTGCTACTAACAAAGCTCTCTTTGTGAGATCTGCGCTCTTCTAGGATATTATGCAGCGTCCAGTGGTGATCCTTTACCAACGTTTCGGGACAATATCGGTCCCATCTTCAAGGGTCAAGAAGTAAGACTTCTTGACCCTTGAAGACGGGACCGATACATTGTCCTGAAACGTCGGTAAAGGATTACCATTCGACGATGCGTAATACCCCAGAAGAGCGCAAATCTCATCAACATCGCGGCGGAAGCCTGAAATAACGCTCTGTTTAAAAACCTAATATTATTCATTCCGTACATTTTCTTTTCTATATTTATAGTCCGACAAATGTACATTTTATTCACTATTAGTTGTGTAACACTGTCCTACATGTTTCGAACCATATTCTGGCTCATCCTCAGGGACTCAGTATTTTAAATTACACAATTTTACATCAATTGGTACAATTGTTTAAATAGTAAAAACTGAATAACATGGATTTTTTTTTACAATCGTGTTTATACACTGGTTCAAATGTGAATAGATGTAGCTGCTGTTTATTTCGGTGTTATAAACCAAGTCTTATACGGGTTAAAATGTTAAAAGTTGAATAATGTGTGTTGTTATGGTATCCTGAAACATGAAATATTTAAGATAAAATTGATAGTCGTATTTATGTTAATGTGATTTTTAGTAGGTAGAACGTAAGTTAAAGTAGTCAACGTTGTACATACCTGTTTGTCGGAGTTGGTTGACTATTACGTGGTGAGAACAGTACTGGCTATCGAGTGGTGTATCCGGTATTTCAGTAGGTCACATTCACGTGGAGGAGTGACGTTGTTGGATGTCGTAAATAAAGCGTAATATTGGGTTGTAGTCTGCTGTATTTTGTTCTGGTATTAGTTTATTATTGTATGCAAATTGTTGGATGTAGAATTGTTCTAATGTATTCATGTATGGATATATGAATACCTTAGAACAATTCTACATCCAACGTATATGGATATCATAACAACACAGATTATTCAACTTTTAACATTTTAAACCGTATAAGACTTGGTTTAACACCGAAATAAACAGCAGCTACATCTATTCACATTTGAACCAGTGTATAAACACGACTGTAAAAAAAATCAATGTTATTCAGATTTTACTATTTAAACAATTGTACCAATTGATGTAAAATTGTGTAATTTAAAATACTGAGTCCCTGAGGATGAGCCAGGATAAGGTTCGAAACATGTAGGACAGTGTTACACAACTAATAGTGAATAAAATGTACATTTGTCGGACTATAAGTATAGAACGCTCTGTTTGTTTGCCTCTATCGAAAATATGTCCACCCCAAATGTCATAAAACGTACATTACCCTGAGAACTTCCTGTTGCCCCTCAAGTAGATTTTTAAGCATTTTGTGAAAGTCGAAGAATTTTAATTTTGGCCAGGTCTCGCTTAATTGGACCCACTGTACAGCGTCGCAGACGGACTTCGAACCAAGGCACCCTGGACTCGATTCGACACTAGAGCCGTTCGGTTTTTCCTCAGCAGTCTGCTACACAACTGTTATACCTTTAAACTGACCGTGGGACGCAACTAATACACTGACCCTCAGCAGCCTGGGACGCAACTGATACGCAGTCCTTATCTGAAACGTGACCGCGGGACACAACTAGTAAACCCCGATATCGACTTCGAATTAGCATTTCCTCGCGGTTTGTTATTGTCTGATTGTTAAGAAGTTCTGCATAGGAGTAACGCTTGTGAATTGTATGTGGGGAAGGAACCCCAGGTACCTATTGAAAAGGAGAATCAGTACGCCCCATAACATGTTACCCGAGTTCAAATGGCTTTGGTTAGAGAGTAGAGAATTCAGTGGTCGTAGTTCTCGTTTTATGGACTAGATAAAATGGCTGACTCACAGAGAAGCATCACAGCTGTGAAAAAGAAAGGAAACCAAATAAACGTGTGACAGAGGGACTGAAAGTTCTCGGAATGTTCTTAATTGAAAGTCCGGAAGTGCAGAGAGCAAAAAGAAAGACAATATTCTGGTCATCCATTTTAAACTTCCTCTATCTGTCGTCTTGGCACAATCAGGAATGTTTTGAAAAAACAGTTGACAATACAAAAGTTACAAGTATCTTAGTAAACAAGAAAAGTACTGATACTGAGACTAGGAGATTATTGATTATGATGACGTGTACTTTGGTCAAATTGTTACCATGTTTCGCAGTAAAGCTGCTGCCTTCATCTTCGAGATGGAAAAGAGAGATAACAGTTTCTTTCGAAACATTTAATTTTCTTGCTTATTTCATCATAAACAAATGTTTTATTCGTTTTTTAATGTAATTTTTATCCCTACTCCATTTTGTTATATTTTACGTTGTGGAAAGTTACTGTGCTTATAATGATACGTCAGGTCTGCGGTTATACACATTCAGCTCCTTACTGTATCGAGCAGCGAAATGAGAAACCAGTAGCAGGTCAAGCGCAGACACCTTCTCCACTTGTCACTGTCTTAAATTTCCAATTATGAATTTGTGATTGGTTAATCCTTTGAAGCGTGAAGTTCATACACGTATATTAAATAAGTCAGTTCCCGCGTCACTGCCGACACACTACTCCTCCATTACAGAGTTCTACCGGTTAATACTGCTTAGGATAATTATGACTGCTTACTGCATAAAGCATAAGAAGCAGGTAGGTTTGAGTCATTTCTGAGCCCAATGCAGAAATAAATTTTGGGGCCCCGCTTGTCCACTATACAAGCAAATGTGTGGATAAGTGACTAAACAGGCACTGAAATCTGTGGTCTTCTGGGTAATTACAAGGCGTCGTGTGGTAAACCACACGACGCCTTGTAATTACCCAGGAGACCACAGATTTCATCAACATCGCGGCGGAAGCCTGAAATCAAGGTTAAACAGGCACTGTCGACTACGCCTTACCTCAACTGTAGTCTATATTTGTCACATAAGAATTAACACAATATATGTTTGACATATAATCTGAAATACAAGCAGGTTTTTCATCTCACCCCCCCCCCCCCCCCCCCCCCCCCCCCCGAAAAGCAAAGCCCCTTTCTGCCGCATGTATTTTGCAATAGTCTTAAAGAGGCTCTGGTAATGTTCTTACATGTGGCAATATAATTGAACGCTGTTGACAAGTGAAAAGGTCTGTTGACCAATTATGGCAGTATTTTGTTTGAAACCCATACAATAAACCCGTACACCATAAGCTGCCTTCGATAATATTATAACCGAGTTTGTGATTTTAGCAGTGCATTGAAAGTAATTTTAATAGGGTTTTAAATATAGTAATTCAACTCGCTTCGATTTTTATTTGTATGCATGCTGATTCAGTAGCATAGCAGCCAATTACAAAGTCAACACTTGTTAAAAAAACAAGCAAGCTAAATAAAAGGAGAACAGAGCTGAAGCCAAAAAAAAAAACACCAGCACTAACACTACTGCTACAATGAATGGCCAAATATCTTGAACCTTATGTACAAGAGATATTGGGTGACCATCAGCGTGATTTTCATAAAGGTCCATGTACATATCATCAGATTTTTATTCTAAGAATGATCTTAGAGAAGTTGTATAAATATAATGTGGATATTCATTAGTTAAATACAGATTATAAACAAGCATATGATTGAAATTTGATAGATTATGCAAGACTTTGGAGTACCAAGTAAGTTAGACTGGTTAAGATCACATTGGAAAAGAACAAGTTGAAAATCCAAGGAAAGATGCCACCAAGTTCTGAAACGGTTGTAGGTTTGAGACAAAGTGACAGGTTATCCACATTCGTATATAATTTATTTGTGGATAAGGTTATAACGAATTGAAAACAAACCCAGGAGGAAAAATATCCTTAGGACAAGGCAGTGCCACTTGTATGTAGCTGATGCGGTAGTTTTGGGACGTGCTGTCAAATATATTGCAGAAATAGTAAAGATGTGACAAATTTAACGTCAGAAATTGGTTTGAACATAAATCTATCCAGAACCAAACATATGATTAATAGAAAGAAAAAAGGAAAATGAACCAGAAGAAATTAAAATAAATGGACGGACATGAAAATGTAGAAATTTTTAAATATCAAAGCTCCTTGGTAACAAACACAAATGAGGCTTAAGCAGAGACAAAAGCGAGAACTGTAGGTGGGAATAAATGTTACCATGCACCAGACCATTTATTGAAGACAAATATATAACACAGTCATTAAGACTATGTGCCTATAAAAGTTGTAAGATTGATTGTGACCTATGGTGCTGAGTCATAGACCCCAACAAATAAAATGGGTAAGTTTTAAGTGATCCATAACCGTGCATTGAGCAATTAGGTCTTAAATAACATGTCGAAGGAAAATAATGAGAAAAATATATGGACCAGCATACGAAAATTGTTATTGGGGAATAAAAATGAAAAAGGAAATTTATAACAGATTTAAATCCCCAGATGTGTAACTGTAATTAAAGTAGGTAGGTTGGAATGGCTTGGGAATGTTGTAAGAATGGATGGTACAAGGACCTAAAGAAGTTACTGGAAGGCAAACTAGGAGGAGGGAGAAGAAAAAGGAAGGTATAGAGTGTGGTGGATGGATGATGTTGAATTGGACCTGAGGCATATCGGTGTAAAAAGATGGAGAAGGCTTTGGGCAGAACAGACTGGGCATCTGTCGTGAGGGAAGCAAATGTCAAACTTAAAGGCCCATAGTGCTAAAGAAGAAGAATAAGAAGTGATTTCAGGATTCCGCCGCGATGTTGGTGAGATCTGTGCTCTTCTGGGATATTACGCAGCGTCGAGTCATAATCCTTTACCGACGTTTCGGGACAACGTATCGGTTCCATCTTCAAGGGTAAAGGATTACCACTCGACGCTGCGTAATATCCCAGAAGAGCGCAGATCTCAAGAAGAAGAAAAAGAATACTAATATTACTACTGCTACTGCTACTACTACTACTACTACTACTACTATTACTACTACTAATAATAATAATATAATAACGACATAGAACATGACAGTAATATATAGGTATATAAAATACAGTAGTCAAAACAATATTAACAACAGCAAAGACCATTCTTGCAAATAATTCAGCCATTTTTTGCATAACATGAAATATGCTGTTTAAACTGCTAAAAATATTAGGATTACGGCCTTCTGCGATGTAACGGCCCTGAATATGCAGCACGCCTGCTGCCACTCTTGGTATAGCTGTGAATAATTTTCAAACGGACGATGTACAAGTCATTATATTACATTACGTACCTGTACTGGACCCTCTCAGACAAGAAAGGCGTGGAGCTAATTAAACCACTGAAGGTCAAAAGTCACTTGAAGCTTTGTGTAGGGTTTCGTCTCATCCGTTGTTGTTAACATAGACGACAGGTGTAATGAACGGGCACAACGTGGGGAATGACGGGAGCACTGACCCGAGGGGCTTTTGATATAGTGCGGAATTACGGCAGCGAATCCTGATGCTATACGAGTAAATATTAACTTATCTTCCTCAAAATGCAGTAAAATAAAATGACTTGTTTTTGCTTGTTAATGCCTGTCATGACGGGGCAGTACAACATATTTCTGTATAGTAAATATAAACATCAGTCGATGTGGAATCCGTGCGATATCAGAGGCTTTCATAACGATAATCGAATTGCTTAAACCACTGCTTCCCAAACTTTTTCCTTCATTACCCAAAACCGCTTATCAGAAAGTCCTTTTTACCCAATGTAGGTAAAACACTAACTGCACAGAAAACATATTTGACAAGTGAAGAAAGATCGGTAAAAAATAGGAAGCAAGCAATATGTTTGATGCAATGTCTTTATTTTAAACGTCTCTAAACATTTCAGCAGCCACAAAAAATTGGGTAATTATTCACCATGAATATTTCATCACCCAGGTCCCAGCTAATGAGTATAATGCCACTGTTAGACTGTTTTAGAGTATCGGTGCACACTGACTGATCACTTTCTTCAGAGTACTTCTTCTTCTACACTTTTACGGTAAATTTTAATGTGTATTCCGAGGTGTGTCGTTACCCAAAGAGAAACCACTTTTACTCAATTTTGGGTAATTTACCCAGGTTTGGGAAGCACTGGCTTAAACGGTTATGGGTTTCTTTAGATTGCTCAAATAAGTGCTTTTGATTCGGGTAGCTCAGTCAGTATAGTAACTTGGCTATGAGGAGGACAACCGAAGAATCAGGTTTCGATTCTCGTAGGAGGTAAAGATTTATCTCTTCTCCAAATCGTTAAGAACGGCTCTGGTTTCCACCCACGTTCCCATATAATTGATAGGTACCGGGGCTTTCTCCAGGGATAAAAGGGCTGGAGCGTGAAACTGAAGGCTCATCTCCATCTATTGTGGAGGTTACGAACGCGTGGAGCTAGCCCCAACTCTCTCACACGTCTTCAAGGCTTTGAGCTTGATGAAGGAGGGAACAAATTCATTGTATTACCTAATTAAGTTCAGTAATGTACGCTGTGTAGTTTACTTGTATTATACAAACCTCATGGCTACTCATACACTTGTTTATTTCTAATAACTAAATCAAACGTCAGCCCAAATTTTCTGTAACTGAAGGAATTGCTATTTTTCGACCTCTGGAATAAATACAAGCAATTTTATGCGAACAGGAAGTTAACGCAAATGTCAACACTCTAACTTTGTGTCGATACCCTTTTCACTTGTTAATCGTGCCGGCAACATGGACTGTAATTTACATTACCAGTGACTGTCTACAGTTCCAACAATTACTGTTACAACAACATACAAATTGATGTTTAGGCGTGCATGTTGTTTAGTCACTCAAACTGAACGTTCGAAATTTATTCCGCTTAAATACGGGAGCCAATTTATTTCGGAATTTAATTTGTTCAGTAACAGGTTATATGAAGTGAAGGTACCAGGAATTTATTTTCGGTCCTTCATGTCACCCTCAGTCTCCTTACTGACCCATGGCTCATTTATTCTTCTGCATTCTCTCTCGCTCTGCTATCCTCACAGTAGAGGCGAACAGAGGGGACAAAGCGCCTGGGAATTGAACTGTGGTCCTCCAGTTTGCACTCAAGTTCCTTACTGTCCTATGACCCATTTAGAATTTCTATTTTTGACTGTCTCCTCTCCCCTTTTTACGCTACAAGCATTTAAATTTAGCGTACGTTACGTGCTTCTACTCTCTTCACTTCGTATTCCACTGAACTACTACATCTTTTCCACCCCCCACCCCCCCCCCCCCCCCCCCCCCCCGCCCAGTGTCACTTACTCTTAGCCTTTATGCGTTTTAGTAATGTATTTAAATTCATGAATAACATTCCACGAGTTACAGAAAAGCACATCACTGTGAAGAGAGTACATTAATGGAACGTGATGAAAAGACTGTCCCACAAAACATACATTACAATGGCTGGAGATGGTTTGGAGTACCAGTGTGTTCACGTACCCACATTGACATTTAAACAAACAACTCGCGCAGCTCCCCTTAAAAAGTACATCACGAGAGAAAATAACAGGTAGTCGTAGCGGTAACGTTCTCTGTATATCTGGAGATGCTTATTCGAATATCATCCGAGTAGTCTTTCATTGCTTTTTTTTCAGTCGCTGCAAGCAAATTGTGGGATATTATCTCGTTTAGAGCGTACCTCTTCCGTCTAAAGCCTTACCAAATCGTCAGTCACCCTATCTTTCGACGCTACATACACATAGTATGAATTAATGATAGTGTAAATGAAATGAACCTCAAACTACCGCGAGTGATCGACAAGAAATAAAAAAATAGGCACGTGGGATTTGTCAATTCGTCTAGAATTCTGAACATAGCAAAGCAATATAACAAGTTATAGGTTTCCATAAGGCGCAATACTTTTGGCGCCTTTGCTCTGTTACTCTCACTGTTATTCCTATTCTTCCCATTATTGGTGAATAATTTAATGCAGTCTAAACTCAATCACTAATTCTTTTCGGGTGGGATGTTACACTGTGTTTAGATCGCTAGCTGTTTCTCTGGTCCCTCTGGCTCAGCCTTATTCCTGGTTTCGTAAACGTCGAGGTATTGCACTTCTTGTACTTATTTCGTAAACGGCAAAATATCGTGTTTCTTATACTTCTCTCGTAGATGGGTGATATGTTTCTTGTGCGTCTTTCATAGAGGGAAAAATATCGTATTTCTTATACTTGTCTCGTGAAACGCGACATGTTTAGAAAGTCAGTTCTTTCTTCGGCCTCAGTTCATGCCTCACAGAGAAGACAGTCCCTGTCAGTTACAAAAATCAATTAGGCCCCTACATAAAAGTACGTAGGTCTTCACGTGCGATGTTAACCGAAATCGGAATGTGTCGACAAATTTTAGTCGAAGTTGTACATATGAAATTTCTTAAAAATATGTCAGGTGGGATTTGTGTTTTTCCATGCGGACAGACGGCCGTACAGACATGGCAGCGCAAGTAGTCTCTATTCGGTGTACAAAAGCGCCTAACACTTTCCTTCCGGTCGTGAGACTATTGGCTTGTCAGCTGTCTTTCTGCCTTCGGATGGTGCAAGCTTCAATAAGGCGATCTCCCTTACAGGGAGAAAAACAGTAGCTGTCAGATTTAATTTGTTCTGGAAATATCGGATTGGCTAATAGGTCGGAGAAAGAAAACAATCAGCTGCACAAATAACACAGCAATTAAAAGCAGGGAAGACACAATTCTCTTTAGAAAGACAAAAGTCTATAAATAAGTTTTATTACCAACAAATTGCACAACAAATGTTACTTATCTACATACGCACCTCCAACATGTTTCGACTGTTTTATAGCCATCTTCAGTAAGCAATAATATAAAAGGATATATAGGCCTATAAGAGTTAAAATTTAATTACGTAACTATACTGTACTGTAAGCCTACAGCAGAGTACAGAATGTGCCCACAGTATACACAGCTTGACGATGTAAGGACTTACCATTCGATGATTGCGAAGTTAATTTTATCAATTTCAGATATTTCGCTACGTTTGATTTTAATTTGAGTCCTGTATAATTTTAGTCTGTCTATATTATCAGTACCACACATGGATATTCTAGTAATACATTTACAATATATGTTACCATTTACTGCTGACGAAATTAAATTTCAGCCCCATATACATTTGAACTCGGTAATAACGTCACGAAAGGGACTGAATATTTTGTGTCGTTACAAACGTGTGTTGTTATAACCGAGGACTATAATATTATGGTTAACAGTGAGGAATTAATTGGTACCACAAAAAATCTGACGTTACAGACGAGGTGTCGTATAAACCGATGTCATTATAATCGGGTTCGACTATATATTCTTTGTATATCAATACTCCCTGAAGATAGCTATAAGAAATAGCTGAAACATGTTGGAGTATGTGGATAAGTGAAATTTGTTGTGCAGTTTGTTGGTAATAAAACTTGTTTGTGCATATCTATGGCACGGAGGACGTATAGTATCAAGATACAAATCTGTTTGTAGTGAGAGTCATGCGAAACACATAAATACAGTCTGTGGACAAAATGCAGAGTTTTTAATATTACTGTAAGTAGTGCACGTAGTCACCACTGTGCTTCAAATCCTTAATCAACTGGAACTCTTTCATTTTGTGAGTTATGATAAAGTTTCAAGTGTCGTTGGTAGATTCTGTTTTTATGTAGGTATTTTGAGTAGACAAAGGCGCGTATTATCTCGAAGTGTTAAAGTGATATAACAGTGGCAAGAATTTGATGTTTGCTTTTGTTGTAAGAATGTTTGTTTTTATTTAACCATCTGAGTTCTTTGTTGTGTTTGTATTCACAACTGTTAGCATATTGCAAGAAAGTCTGTAATTACGTGTGATGCAGAACTGCACATTGCTACAGTATTAACTTCTGAGCTGAGTGGCAGAAAAACAAACGAGGGAATGTTTGTTTTCAGTGAAAATTGAGGTTTGCAGCGTTGTCAGAGAGGCATACCAACTAGAAAAGTGGCCGTTTTGCACATAGTTGTAAAATAATCTCTAAACTGTACCTCACTTAAGCCTTGAAATTGTTGTCATTCTTCAGTAAGTTAATTCACTTTTAAAACTTTTATTGACTGAAATATATTTTTAGAATTATATATTTAGGCACTCTAATTAGATGTTGTCTCAGAATATTTTGTTTGTGCAAAGTTTCTACCACTTTTATGTGTGCCGTAATATACGTATATTTCTGTAACATATGTATATGTGTCGTACATTTTTGTCTTGAGTTGTTGCCAGGTTCCTGTGTGAAATTGTTACCTCCTCTTTATGTATTTACGATAGATTTAGAGAGATTGATGAAATGCTGAGCTATGCGTCAGTACTCAGATCTGGGTCAAGTCTTTCAATTACAGCACACACAGATTTTCAGGTTTTTGACGGCGAGGATTGTCCGTATTGCAGTCCTCTGCCTCTGGGCTTTGGCATCGTGTAAGGTAAAAGGGTCATTTCGCAGTAACATGCTACCTTCATCTTCGGGGTTGAAGTAATTCTTCCAAGTTGATGCTGAAATGAAGTGGTTCTATTACATGGGCGGGTGGCAAGGAATGCGACAAGTCAGAACCGGGGAAGACGATAGGGATTACAGCCCTGCCAGGTCCCGTCCAATACGAAGTACAAAACGGGACATTTGAAAAACAAGCATGCAGAACACACAGATGTTTATTTATAAACTGAACCCTTTGAAGACTAAAATTAATCTAAATTTTATATCAAATTAATTTCTTACGACACGTACAAAAAACCATCTCCATTACGAAGATTATTGGCGAGAAATATTAAGAAACGCAAAACCAGAATGTGTGGCAATATGAAGAGATCCTTAGTGTTATAACTGGTGGTACATATAGTTACCACAGCACGTTTGAGGTGTTAACATGTGTATGAGTGTGTGTTAATTTTACTTTTATAGTCCTGTGTCATGAACCACTTGTCCTAGACATAAATTTTGTACATTGGAATCCTGTCACATGGTTGTATGATCCAGACGGATATCTGGAAGGTTTTCCTTAAAAGCTGACACTTGCAGCTCGTCGAATGACGTGTAAATAACACTGTCATGCCCTGATTACCAGGCCGTCAACAGTGTATGGATTTCTGAACTCAAAATTGCATATTTCAGCCTCAAATATAAACATACGCATGAATATCCACCACACTTTTTTCATTCAGTTCGTTGTAAACATATACCATTTCACCAACATGGACATAATCACAGCGTGAGCTTCTGAAATGCGAGCAGCCGTAGTGAACATCAACATACGTAGGGTTCTGAAATGTTATTGGTATGTGTAATTCTGTGACGTATGTCAGCAGAATTTGATGCCCTCTTCTGTATATATACATATATATATATATATATGTATATGTATGTGTGTTTATATAGGCTATACGTATAGTTGCTTTCAGGAAATCAATTTATTTTCTCTTATTCTCACAAGCTAGGATAGCTCCGTCAGTATAGTGTTGAGGCAAGGCTCGAACTACTGCAAGGGAAGACAGCTTCTCTTCGCCAAAACTTCCGGACCAGCGAGGTCCATCCACCCGCTAATGCAATGGCTACCAGGGGCTTTTTCCTCGGGAATAAAGCGGCTATGGTGTGAAAGTGATAATTTACCTGAATCTAATGCCTAGGTTGAGAGTGAATGGAAATTTACCTCCACTTCTCCACACGTCTGTATAGCGTGGTGCTTAAGCAGAGAGATTATTTTACTGTACCTTTAAAGCTGACGTAACCCTTGTTGCCTTACACAATCTCCTTAACATACCCCCCCCCCCCCCCCCCGCCCAAAGGAAGTCTAATGTAGATAGATCAGGCGTCCACACTGGCTGCGCGTCTCTGCCGAACCAACGTACTTTTCTTTCCCTCCTCCCCCCGTTAGGCCCACACGAGAAGCCAGCAACATCGTGCAGAGGCAGTGATGGAGTCCCACCCCAACCCACAATTCACCTTTGTTGTGGCCGTAAATTGTAATTTTGTTTACAAACGAAACCTTGTCTCCTTCGTAGCCCACAATCCTTTCCGTAAAGCAAACAAACCGCATTGTGAGGTCGCCATGCCGGCTGTGTGCCCTTCATGTGACGTTGGAAGCAGCTGACTGATTTTCACGAAACTTTGTATGAACGTCATGTCATTGAGGGCTACGCCAATGCCGTAAATTCATACTTTGCCAATGGCATGGTGAACGCGTGAAGTGCTAGCAATATTAGCAATAACACATGATGTAGGGTCTTTACATGATATACGTATAACAGCGGATCTTACATGTAACTTTTGTGAAGGCATTCTTATTCTAAAACGTGAAGTAGAATTCGACGTCCTTCCAAATTCCAGTTTAGTGGTCAGGTTTATGGCAGTAACTCATATAACACTGGAGCCAGACCTGTGTAATTTTGCAGCTAGGTACGTCAAGAATATATTTTACGTTAAATGTTACGTGTACTTTGATAATACAAACATGGTGACGGTACAAGTGACGTTATTCCATAAATCTAGAGAGACTCAGTACTTAATTTCTAAAAGTAAAATTGTCCCTGCCCTCGCCATGAACGCATATAGAAGGAGTAGAAGTACATCTTCACCCATTCTTAACCTCGGAGCTAGATGAAGGTGAATGGTCAACATGACGCCGCGTCCGCTTTATCGCCGGGAATGAACCCCAGTACCCATTGAACAGGAGGCTGCGTGAGCCTCAGAGCCGGGCTGGACTTTTCGGAAAAAAGAATAATCTCTTACCCCTGCCGGGATTGGAATCCCAGACCGTCCAGGCCGTAGCGTAGTCGTTATAGGGACTACGCTCTCTCGACTTTCATCTTAATTACTTCATTCTTCACAAAAATAAAACGACAGTAATAACAGTATAATAGGTAGGATATATAGAATTAGACATACATGCAGCAGGCAAGTAGGCTTTCTGAGTTCTTCTCAAAACTTGTTGTTAATAGATAGTACAATATGCCAAACTCAATTTGCTGTAAGAAGCCAACATTCGACGTGTTGCAACTCGGAATATGTTTGAATTTGAATGGTAGTTTCGCAATCGGTTATATCACTGTTTTCTTCAGAATGAACAAGAGGCTGCTAGAGGTGGAGGAATGTTGATGTTCTTGAGAAGGTTTGGAACTACGTACAGTATGAATTCAGATTTTGGTATGCAGGGTTGTGATACCGTGCAGTATTGTAAGTAGATACCGAAGTTTCGGAGGAATATACTGCCTCCATCTTCAAGGCCAATACATAAAATGCCATGTATTAAGGTTATGTAGCCAGGTTACAAGGAAGGCGTCCAATCGGATTTACGGATGGAGGAGAGGAGCTACAAACCTAAAGATGGAAGCAACATTTTCCCCCAAAATGTTGCCATCAACCTAAAATACTGAATGCTATCAGAATACCAGACTACCACGAAACTACACGACAGTACTCACCGGACTTCCCAACTCCGCCCTGTCCGAGGACCATCACCTTGAGAGGTTTCTGACGTGAGCACAAACCGATTTTACAGAAAGAAGATCTGGGTGAGGAGGATGTCGTCATATCTTGGTGATGACTGTGAGGTTTCTGTTGGCCGGACAAGATCCTCTGGAGCACTGAGATGCTGGCCCGCTGCTGTCATCACCTCACATCACACTCTGCGCTCATTTTCCCTCCCTGCAACAAGATACCATGGACAGAAGCCTTGTTGTGAAATACATACAGCCGTCCTGCTGAATAAGGCACTTTCCGGAATGTTTTAACGCATGAAAGACGCCACTGGGCTCTAAACCTCACAAATCCATTCCACATCCTCACATTGTTAATAAAGAGCTATTTAGTATTATCCTCACATCTACGCCTACATATGTAGAAGTGATCCTTTCGATCTAGGTGTTGGGAATAAAATTTGGTATGAATTTATCTTTTCTCTATGTACTATACATGTCCCAGCCCATCTCATCCCCTTGGTTTTATTGTCGTCATGACATTTTGTGTATTTTAGTACGCAACCTGTTATTTGCTTTCTCTTAGTTTTTGCGATTCTCTTCTGCATCATATTTCAATGTTAAAACTACACAAACAAACGAGACGGGCTCAGTAGGTATAACGTAACTTAGAGGGGCGTTCGCGTAACCATTGTTGCCTTGGAAAAGGAATATGTGTTACATATTTTGAGTGTGTCTGTATTCTTGCCTTAGTTATCCGGCGTTTAAAGGGCATTCGCCGTACTGTTGTCATATGTGACCTGTATGCTGTACCGTATTTTCCACACTAGCTCTTAAACAGCACGCATTTCGAAAAACATTTATTGAACGTAAAACGTGTTTTGATTTTTTCTACAACTGTTGTCTGAAACCTTTCTCATTCTAAGAAGAATTCAGAGAGACATTATCATAGAAGTACATAGGTGTTTATATAAAGTACCCGTTATTCTTGTCAGATTTTAAACAAACCTAAATTTTCATGACAGATTGTCGAAAACCCAAGTATAAAATTTCATGAAAAACCGTCCAGTGGGAGTCAAGTTTTTTCATGCAGACACGCGGACGGACGGATAATAATGACGAAGCTATTAGTCGCTTTTCGCAATTTTGCGAACGCGCCTAAAAACAATTTTCCTATCAGTAATGACAATGAAACTGAGTTGAGGAAAAGTCTAAAGTAAGAAAACTGTATGTTCCATTGAGTATAAGTTGCGAACCCCTGTTGAGAAACACTGCACCCCCCCCCCCCCCCATGGCTCAGCAGCCCGTAGTGGGCAAGGGCCTCCTCAATTTTCGAGGCTTCACGATCACACTCAGACACACCACACTCGGTAGGACTCCTATGGACGAGTGACCAGCCTGACGCAGGGTCCTCTACCTGATAACACTCACAAGGGACAGACATCATGCCCCCGGCGGGATTCGAACCCCGCAATCCCAGCAAGCGAGCGTCCGCAGACTCACGCTTTAGACCGTGCCGCAGCCACTGGGATCGGCAAACACTGCTTTATATTACAATATTAGTTCTCAGACAGTTTATGCTTCTCTCACCTTAAATAGCGTACCTTCCTAAATGTTACCATACAGTCACAATACAACTATCGCACATCTTTGCTCTTAGAAGCCCGCCTTCACAACTGCGCCTAGTTGAAAGTCGGTGTTAGCCGCAGACCAGCCTCACCCCTCAGGACCACCAGTTCTGTTCCGAGCTCCGTGGCAGAAGGCTCGCGGTTTCTGCTTCATTGTTCCGACCTTAATATAAAAGGTCTTGACTGCTTGACTCCAGCAGTATTGACAAGGTCAAACACTGTACACACTGTTGCAAAGTTGAGTTGCTAATGACAAATAATTATTATTCTTCTGGGATTTGAGGGTTAGAAATGCAGACGAAAGGCAGCAGAGAAACGAATTCGGTATTACTTGCAGGAGAAACTGATGCAAAATTATTTGCAGATGGGCAGGCATGGGTGGAGATGGAGCCTCAAGTAAGCGAAATTTGTGAAGATGTTACTTGTCCGACTGTGAAAATTGCATCCCAGAATGTGGAAATCTAAAATTTTTTTTATTGGAATACTAGTGTCCATAAACTTTTGTCGCCTCTTTCGGCAGTCACAGTATGTGTCTAATAATATTAAACACTCCTACGTTGCCAAGCAGGTGTGGTTATCGTAAAAACACTTTTGTCATTTAAATTAATGATAAAGAACATGGGGCCGCTTCTGGTGTATTGACGGTTGATTTTGGTAGGATGATGGAGTGAGACCTAATCATGCAAGGGGTCAAAATTCTTAGACTGTACCGAACGCAGAGGAAAGACACTCTGTTATAACTTAAGCCGCGGAAGAAGTCCCGTGGATCGACTCACACCCCATATCTCCCTCGAGCTCTTACCTGCGCCTCCTCCTTACTGCCGTACATTCCCCTCCATTTGTTTAACCTTTGTATTCACACTCCTATTGGTAGTGGTAACTACACGATAACGTTTGATAGCGACAAGAACTTTGGGCTTGTTGATATAGGCCAGAGAGGCTGGAGGGGAATAAAATTGTAGGTAGAAAGGGACAATCATGAGCACAGTAATCCTTACCATACATGCGACATCTTTCCATGGCCACGGTATAGGCGTAGCCTACTCTTATACTCTCTGACCGAGAACCGAAGGCGGATGGTGGCAGAGATTGGGGGAAAGTAACATTAGTACGGTGGTGGGTCAGGTAGGGTAGCTATCTTCCGCCGTCAATATTCAGACGGTGGTAGGTAGGTGGAGTACGTTTGCTGTGAACCCCGGGTTTCGAAAACAATACTGTCTTCGGGGACGTGTTGCAATAGGAGTGGCAGACGTTTCTACTACTTACAAGGATGTCCCAGAAGACAGCGCACTTCATAGTCACCGCCGTGATAACTTCAAATCTCAGTTTTGAAACTTACGTGACTCAGTTCGTGCAGAGAACAGGAAATGAACGGTGTTCACAGTGCTGCTATTGTAATGCAAGGAGACAGATTGAAAGGTAGTGTTTTTTGTTGATTTCAGATTTTTCACTACAACTACTGTATCTGTGTTCCCTTTACATTGCGGTCAGGGCGAATATCCCGATATGTGTGTAATTATGGAAGTTGGTTAACGGTACAACTAGTTAACAGTTTTATTTTTTGTTCTTGATGTATACTGATAATGTTAATAAAGCTTTCAAAAAAAAAAAAAATTCAAAAAAGATTCGGTGAGGCGCAAAGAAAGTGGCGGTGGACGGACATCGGTTGTTTAAAACGATGCTCTGCTTTGGGGCTGGCGGTTTGTCCAGACAGCAAACCAAGAAACTGAGTCATCAGAAGGAGCAGTCTGTGAGTCATAAATGCAGGTTTCATGCAGCAGTTCTGTAGATCGGGGAACTGGCTTTGTTTATACATTTACAGCGAAATCTATACAGGAACCCTCCCCCCTGGGTTACATAAGCGTGACTTACGTAAGCTCGACCATATCTATACCTTCCACAAACCAGATATAAAAAACAGGGTTCGTATTACGTTGCTTTCGGGATATCAACTTCGTTTATCGAGGCTATTTTATAACTAGGTAGGCCATGTACTTACAAAGTAACTTTGTGGCTTGTTCGCGTAACCATTGTTGCAATGGATACGCATTAATGTCTTCTATGTGCATTGTTGAGCTGCATGTCCCTTCGAACAATGTAACATATTGAGTGTGGCACAACAATGCTTGTATGGCGAATTTATGTCGCCGGCAACAAAGAAACGTACTTAGGTCTTCTTTGCCCGATTTTAACCAAATCTGGATTTGTTCGATTCTTTTTAATAAAAGACCCAAATGTCAGATTTCACGGAGATCAGTGAAGTGGGAGCCGAGCAGACACATGCGGACGGCCGAAAGATGGAAGACAGACGGGCGGACGTGACGAAGCTAATAGGCGCTTTTCGCGACTATGCAAACGCGTCTAAAATTAATTTACTTTTGAAGTGAAAAATTGCGTCGCATAAACTAAGGTACCTGTCTCAAGAACTACACAGACGAAGTGAACTGGAATGCGGCAACAAATTGTCTGTTATTCCATTCACTTCTTCACTGAACCCGCAGTTATTTTAGCGTTTTAACACAACGTTTGCTTAGTAACTCAGCAGGCAGTTACAGGATTAACAGTACACGCACGCCTATGCTAGATAAATAAATAAAATCATAGGTTTCGTGGGTAGTGGGAATTATTCCGACATATGCAGAAATCGAGTTCCGTTGAGGTTATGAGAACAGAAGCCTTACGTAAGTCGTAGTGTGTCTGTGTGTACCACCCGCTTTAACATTAAAAGACACTGAACTTTGCCCACTGATAGTATTTATGTGTTTTCCTAAGATTATCACAATCAGTAGCGTTAAGTAGTTGGTCTTAGTAACGGAGATGGCGTTCTCTGTGAGGTAGGTACTGAATTTTAAAGTGATACGTGAAATTCACTTCTGGCTTCAAAGGATCAAAGTTTAGTGATACACCCATTATCCTAATTGCCTAATATTTGAGTAGCCCGTGTTCGATCCCAACTGCAACCACTTATATTGACAAGTCATACAAATCTGTCAGTATAATGACAAAACCCTTCAAGGGAAGACGGTATTGGACCCACTTTTGAAAAGCCGTGTGTGTCAAATATAGGTCACACGTTGCAGAATCACCACACCCAGTAGGCGTATGCCTGTATACAGCGACCTTTTGCGACCGCGCAATGTTAGGCAGAAGAGTCGGACGCTGCTCCCATCAAGTTGGGCCGACACATGCTCTATCTGGAAAAGGAACTATACTTACAATTTTATTTAACGGTAAATATTAATAACAGTTTTTCACCAGTGCAACAAAGTGGAATATATCAATAATGCCTTTTATTTGTTTAAACAAATTTGGGAATTTTTAATCCTTAATCCTTATCTGATGCTTCAAATCAAATTTTTAACAACTTGAAATATGATATTGATTTAAATAATGCATATAACTTTAATTTATGGTTCACAGAGAACATATCGCGTATCCGTTTTAAAGACTATTTAATGCTCTTTAGGAAAATAATTACGGTTTGTATGTGAGGCTCATAGAGTCTGTAAAGACAACGAGGAATTCCGAAATGTTAAAGCAGATGGTACATTTAGTTTCACACTACCTGAACGTCATTACTTTGTGACCGCAAAGTGTTTCGCTTCACACTTCGTCATAATCGCGCTTTGCTGTTGTACAGCGGGGTGGCCTTGCTGACACCAGAGGATCGGCCATTGTGAATGTCTTGTTAGAAAGACTGCAGCTAGTTTAAACCAACATTTGTAACTATTAAGACAAATGTTTTTTTAAGGACATGTTTATTATGTCATTTCCATCGATGAAGATAAATCGGTTGTTGATCTTTTGAAGACCGTTATGTGTTGGAAGTGTACAAGTGTAACGAAGCTGATCAACGGTGTATGAGCCACCGACACCACACTCGGTTTACCATATCCCACTCACTACAGTTTACCACTGAAGGTCGCTGTTGTTTCGTATTCAAAACACCATCTATTTTAATCTGGGGCCCGAGACTGACTGTCTTGACTTCGGTATTTCCTGATTTTTCTCACTCCCTGCAGGAAAATGCCACGATATCACCCCAAATTTTAGGCCCACCACACTCGGTTCCTTACACATTTGCTCGAATTGATTATTCACCAACAATCCTGTCTTTCGACCCCCAGTCTGTGCTACCGATATGCCGATAACAGATCGCTAATAAATAAGATCAGATACGAAACTTAAGTATGCACGACCGATTCCTGTCACGTCCTTTCACACTCACTGTTTCAATGATTTTTTTTCTTGAAATTGAAGATGTACTTGTCATTACTGATTGCAGGCACCTGCTCATTATACGCGCCGATGTGTGTGACGCTGAACTGTCGTTTTAACTGCAAATATCCCGCCTCTTACGTTTAATTGAATGATACTATGATGCAGATAAACATTTCCTGGAAGTCTGCTCTGCTTGCTGCAATTACTGTTAACTGATTTAATGTGCCAGAAACAAAGCAAGTGAAAGACAGCACGCGAGGGATACGGACTGAATAACACAATGAAATGTGAAGATAGTGAATATTAAAGTCTTCTGGGTTGTTAGGCCGTGTCGATTGGTAGTTACTGACGTTGCGAAGGAACGCTGAAAATCGGGGTATTACAACCCTTCGAAACGCCTGCACCTGTTTACCAGTCGATATGGTCTAACATCCCGGAAGACCGGAATTTTCAGCAGCATCGCTGTGAGGACCTAAATTTTACCCTGAAAATTATATTTTCCTTTATTCATAGTTCTTACTAATAAATCCTTTGGAAATATGGACTGTTTCAAATATTTTAGACAGACTCTCAAAAGTCAAGATTACATTCACGAAATAATTAAGATCAGATTAAATTTGAGGTTGCTTGCTGCCATTCGATTCAGAAACTTTAATCTCTTTTTA
Source organism: Reticulitermes speratus (assembly GCA_021186555.1). Classification (NCBI taxonomy): domain Eukaryota; kingdom Metazoa; phylum Arthropoda; class Insecta; order Blattodea; family Rhinotermitidae; genus Reticulitermes; species Reticulitermes speratus. Next base: position 27,127,252 of record JAJKFL010000003.1, on the reverse strand, counting down.
AGAAACTAAAATTACAATTCAGGTAAAGGTAAAGGTCTCCCCGTAATAAGGAATTGGAGGCACAGAAAGAAGTAGAGCTACAGCTCCACCTCGGCGCTAGATGGGTACAAAAATATAATTTTGCCTTTATGTTCTGTATGGGTAAGAAATTTGGTGTCTCATCTGAAGCGAAGAACATAGATTGTGGGTGCTTGTGTGCAGGGTGCTGGGGAGAGAGCTTTGACCTACGTGGAAGGATGTGGCTGGAGAAAATTGCGATACGTGGTATGAAGAAGTTCACATCTTGCACTCTTCCCAGCCGTAGTGATAAAATAAAGGAGAGGTGTGACTCGCATGGGAGATAATAGAAATGCTTATGCGTAAATCTGAAGGAAATAGATAATTTGGAAATGTGGGTTTTGGTGGGTGGATAACACAAAAATATGTGTTAAAGCAAAAGGGTGCGAGGTGTGGAGTGGATGCGTCTGACTGACGATAGAACACAATGAGGAACCTTCGAATTCAATAAAATAGAGGGGAATTTTATGAGCATTTGAGCCACTGTTAGCTTGATGATAATAGCAATCAGGGTTGTGACGCCGTGTACTGTGGTAGAAATATACCACTAGTTAAATTTCCATCTGACTGCTGTGCTTTATTTTCTAGAAGATAGTAATGGTCACGATCCCAGTGGCCGTGCGGTCTAAGGCGTGGGTCTTTCGGCCGCTCGCTTACTAGGATCGTGGGTTCGAATCTGCCGATCCCAGCGGCCGTGCGGTCTAAGGCGTGGGTCTGCGGCCGCTCGCTTGCTAGGATTGTGGGTTCGAATCTCACCGGGGGCATGGATGTTTGTGTTGTGTTTGTTGTAAGGACGGTAGCATGGAACGTAAAGTGACATGAAGGACGAAAGGATTTAAACAGTACAAAAATGGATCAAAGGGGAAAAACCCCGGACAGGCAAAAAAAAAAAAAAAAAATCCCACCGGGGGCATGGATGTTGTGTTGTGTTTGTTGTAAGGACGGTAATATGGAACGTAAAGTGACATGAAGGACGAAAGGATTTAAACAGTACAAAAAAAATGGATCAAAGGGAAAAAAACCCCGGACAAGCAAAGAAAAAAAAAATCCCACCTGGGGCATGGATATCTGTCTCTTGTGAGTGTTGTGTGTTGTCAGGTAGAGGTCTCTGCGACGAGCTGGTCCGTCGTCCAGAGGAGTCCTACCGACTGTGGTGTGTCTAAAGTGTGTGATCATGAAACCTCGACGAAACGAGGAGGCTCAGGCCCATATAGGGCTGTCGAGCCATAGAAAAAGAAAGTAATGGTCACAGCCACCGGCCAAATCTCAAACCTATTAACTTCTCAAGAAGGAATCTGCTCCGTTGCGTCAGGTAGCTAATTAATACCGATCACACATTGAAGTCGTAAATTATATATAGCTACACAAGGGCTTTTAGAGGGAGCAAGATTATCGCCGAATTGCATGCTACTAATTAGTGATATAGGATACAAATATAAAGTGCGGTTTACACATGGCCAATACGAAAAAATGTAAATTAGCTTGCAAACACGTAGCATAGACGTTAATGCAAAATTAATCGAAATCCGACCACAGATTTTCGACATGACAGAACGTCGCGATCGACTGGGTAACCCTGTTGTTTCATACTTTGGGAAATCCCGAATATCTTGAGTTTTTCATTGTTTGTCTCAGTCTTGTCCTGCATATTCCATGACAGTACCGCAAATTAGGTGTGACCGCTTTTTCTAACATTTTTACAATTTATTATCTATTAATAGTACTTCAATTTTATGTTCTGTTCTGAGCTACTGACAACGTTGTTATATAAAACGCAAATAAAATACAATAAAATGCCGAATATGAAACGTGCGGACGGACAGCCCTCATAATGTTTTCAGTTTATATGTTTTGAGCCAACAACTCATAAATATTTATACATTTCTCTTTTTATTGGTCGTTTGTAGAAAAAACAAACTATTTCAGCGGCTTTTCGTAATTAAAACGAAGAAAGATGTTGTATAAACCGTCAGTCAGGGCACTTTTCATACCCCTATATTTTCCAACATGCAACATGTTTCGGCCGCACGGGACCATCATCAGGTATGAATGATAAAAATACTCAGAGAAAATCATTTATGTGCAGTCGTGACCCTGCATTAAGAATGAGATCTCATTCTTTCACAAAGAAAGTTTACATTTTTATAGAGTCATAATTTTACTATTTTATAAAAATCTAAACTACAGGTTTCGTATATTTATAGTCCGACAAATGTACAATTTAATCACATTAATTGTGTAATTTCACTGTCCTACATGTTTCGAACCCTTAATTTGGGTTCATCTTCAGGGAATCATTACCTCAAATCACACACTATTTACACCAACTGGTACAATTGTTTACATAGTAAAACATGAATTCTTTACAATGGTACATATACACTGTTTAAAACAAATAAAAGGTGAAAATTATAGTTGTTGGTTGAGTCTTACATTGGTTAAAATGTTAAAAGTTTTATAAACGTTGAATAATCTGTGCTGTTTTGATATCCTGAAACATACAATATCTGTTTATCGGAGTTGGTTGCCTGCTGGGTGGTGATTAAATTGTACATTTGTCGGACTATAAATATAGAGTTAAAATGTATGGAATGAATAATAATAAGTTTACAGGTTTCATGTTTGTACATAAAGTATTTTATGTGAGTATTTTCATCATTGATATCTGATGATGGTCCCTTGCTGCTGAATATGTTGTGTATTTTAAAATAGGAATAAAAGGACTATAAACAACGTTGTCACTGACGGTTTATATAGGCCTACACCTTTCTTTCTGAGTGTCACAACAGGATGTCTTAAATAAAGTTTGAATTAAAGAGAAGTCATTAGCACTTTATGTGTGTCATAGAATTCATTCTGTTGCTTTACTCCCTTTTTTATGCGAATTTTCAGAACATGAATATGAGCCACCGGCCCTTTATAATGCATACGCGGAAAGTGAAGTACATTTATCATACTAATACATGGAATGGTGGCAGTTACGAGGCTCATCCCTCAGTGCGCCATAATGAACACAAAACAGCATCCCATGTCAGCAGTTCCATGTTTTTTCTACGTTCCTTTCATCGTACTAAATTACTTATTTAATGAAAGAATGTACATCAACATATTGATTTATACTGACTCTCGAACGTGACATTAAATATGTACAGTTGAGATAAAACTCATCCACAGTGCTGTAAACAGTGGATGTAGGTCATGTTTATCAGTTTCAGTTCATTAGACTTTTGTTCTAACATTATAGTTTGTTGTTGATGGTCTATTGCAAGTATTTATGTAAGACAAAATAAACAGCTCATAAACATGTTTAAGAATTTGTTTTTTTTAAAGCTGAATCTTGTTTCATAATTGGAAGCCGATGAGCAGATGGTGGTGGATAGTTTTCCACACTAGCTACCATAACAAGGATATTTCACTGGTATAATATCTTCATTTCACAGAATTTCCATACAAATTCTAGCCATTGGCTAACTGAGAACGGTATAAATGAGTGTGCCAAACTTAAAAGTAAGAAGACGCTTTGATAGCTTAGCACAGTCATACGACACCAAGTGTTTTGTTCCAGAAATCGCACTGTGCATAATGTGCAAGATTGATGCGATTTCCTTGCAAATTCGACGGGAAATATTTCTGTATCGTATAAACTCTGGTACGCTTATCTCTGTCCCTCCTTTCTCTCGCATTTCTTTCGCATCCATTTTAGTTGACCGTTCTCTGAACATTCGTCTTCTCCTTCCTTCCTACTTCTCCTTTACGTTAAAGAATTTGTGTAAATATCATTTAGAACATGTCTTTACAAGAGACCAATTAAAATTATGCACCCTGCTACATACTGCGTTATTTCAACATTTGTTCCAAATCCGCCTTTGATGTTACCACAAACAAAGAATGTAACGTATGTCACTCATACATGCGCACATGCGCACACACATGTGTGTGTGTGTGTTATCGAAAGATGCGTGGAGTCCTTTGGACGATTTATGCCGTCTATACACGTGCAAGTACACCGTTCGTTATAAACTTTTAAAGATGTACAGATGTCAGCACCGGGGCTCTGCGAAAGAGTTTGAACTGGTCATAGTTACTAATAGGTTGAGGTTACGAAATGTTGTCACGTGGACACCTGAAGATGTACGATGAGCAGGCGAAGCATCTTCTATGAGAATTCAGGACGACGCTCCAGAACACGTTATTTAAGAACAACATGCAGTACTGATGGAAGCAGCAGCAGCAAAAAGTCTGTAACTTTCCGCGAAAATACACTGCGTCTCTTCCGAAAAGACGGTCAAGAATATGATATTTGAAATCTGATTAAAATGTTGTAAAACTATTTTCAGTCAACTCGTTTCCAGTAAAAACGAGATAAGCTTGGGAGAGAAACTTCGATACGTCAATGCAAATACAGACGCGTCTCTGGCCAGGAATCAGAAATTATTGCTCTCGGTAAACCTTCAGCTTGAATGTACGAGTATGCCTGTGTGTAGGGTTCGTCACATTCAGTTCGTGTGAAAACTGAAACTTGCCTTATGAATTTTTCTATACATCTTTCTGTCGAATCAAATTGAATCGCAACATTTTTCGTCAATATATTCTGATATTACACACTCGCAGATATGGCTGATTGTACATTGTATCGCATTTGCACACAGTTTGATTATAAATCCTTTGTCACTGTTTCAACAATCCAAATGATGCGCAGAAAAAGAGCCACTTAAAAAAAATACGAAATGAGATAACTTAAGCTACTTGATATCTTCACATGTTAAAAGTACAATTCTTCAAATTTTTTCAGGAGCTCAAATTTTGAGCGACAAAAAAATATATAATTACATTCACGAAGCACATAAAGTACATTAAACTTAGAGACTGCTAACATTCATTTCAGTATGGTTTGTCTTCCCTTTTGCTGCATAAAAAAATCTAAAATTAGAACACAGAAAAGTAAAGTTGGAACTGATATAGCTCAGTAAGTATAGTGACTTGGGTAAGGGTTTGACAACCGAGAAATGAGGATTCGATTCCCGGCAAGGGCAAGGGAATTTTAACTTCTCGAAAGTGTCCAGACGGGCTGTTAGGCCCACCGATCCTCCGTTCAATGGGTACCGGGGGCTTCTTCCGTAGAAGTGAAGTGGCTGAAGCCACCACCAACTTGCAGCTAGTGTCGAAGTTAAGAAAGGGCGGAGCTATCTATAACTGTGCCCTCCTCCAGATGTCTTCATGGCGTGCGCACGGACCGATTTACCTTTACAGAAGTATAACTTTTGCTGTAGATTCTTTACATGGGCGTTGAAATACGTTACCATAAGGGAAGAACATAATTTGGGGGTGTTTGAGATCGGGGTGCTGAGGGAAATATTTGGACAGAAGAGAAATGAAGCACCGCGAAGTTGAAGAAAATTACATTCGTAATCTGTGCTTCTCTCCGAACACTTCCACACATCAATTTATGTTATCTTGCTGAATATTTCTCTGTCTCCTATTGGCCTTTTCAATTCAGATTTCGCTACAAAACTTTCGACTGCCTGCAAATAGCCAACCTTTATACTCGTACAACACACAGAGAACTGTAAGGTAAAAGGTCTCCCTAGAAGAGGCCATGAAGGCCCAGAGGGGAGTAGAGGTATAGCTCTACTCTTTCTTTAACCCTGGCAATAGATGGGGGTGGGTGGTTAACTCCACGTCCCCGCCGCTTTACCCCCGGAAAAGAGACCCGTACCCATTGTATAGGAGACTGGGTGGGCCCCAGGGCCGGTCTGGACGGCTGCGAAAAATCTCGCCCCCACAGGGATTCGTTCCCCGGACTGTCCAGCCCGTAGCGAGTCGCTATACAGACTGCGCTATCCCGGCCCACAGAAATAACCCGACGCAACACACGAACACAACCCATTCCATACAGAGAGTAACAAGTGAAGCGAGGATGCTGCAAGTAGCCTACAATGGCTTGGGAAAAGACAAGACAGGCAATGTACGTATAACGTAATATTGAGGTGCGTTCGCGTAACCGTTGTTGCAGTGGAAAGCAAAAATTATTACATATTCTGAGTGTGTGTCTGTAGCCTTAGTCATCCAGCATGCAAAGAGCATGTGCCGTATTATATATTATCTGTGGCCTGTCCAGCTCTACCATATTTTTCCACATTATCTCATGAATGGCACGATTTTCGGAAAACAGTTATTGAGCATAAAATGTGTGTTTTGATTTTATCTACAATTTTGTTTGAAACATTTCCCATTATAAGAAGAATTCAGCGATATACTATCATAAATATGCATAGGTCTTCATGTAAGGTACCCGTTATTCTTGTCAGATTTTAAGGAAACCTGACTTTTTTTCGACAGATTTTCGAAAAATACTCAAATGTCAAATTTCATGAAAATCCGTCCAGTGGGAGCGGAGTTGTTCCATGCGGACGGACAGACAGGCATGACAAACATAATAGTCGGTTTTCGCAATTTTGCGAAAGCACCTAAAGATTCTCAGGTCATTAGTAACTGACCCACTCACTCAACCTGAGACAGACAGCTTAGCTAGTGTAGTGACAGTGCTAATAATTTGACGTCAGGGTTTAGATTTCCGGCAGGATCAGCAATTTTTCTCTTTACAGCGTTCAGTTCGGCCCTGAGGACCACAGAGCTTTCTGAATAATGGGGTTAATGAGGCCGAAGTAAAAAGTTAACAACACATCTCCGGCTAGCGTCGAGGAAAAGAATGATTGGAGCTATATGTCTACTTCCAATCCATCATCCATCTTGATGTGTGGTGCTAAAGCACAAGGAATTAGCCAGCGTTACCACTGATAAATCCAGCTGCTGTTTATTTTCGCAGTTGAATATTTAGTTCTGATTCCGTCGTGTTTTTTACGTCTGTAAAACAGGCGAGAGTAAGGCTGAATTCTCTTGATTGCCGTCCTGAGAACACAGCGTCAGCGTCATATAAAGCTCAAATTACGTTAAGTTTGTCTCTTTTAATCTTAGGGTCAGCCATCAGGTTTGTGATGCATGAGTAGGCAAACAGAGGGACCGTCAATCGCAAATATATTTTCAGACAGTATGTTTTATTTTCCAATACGTGCTACATGTTTCGGCTTTTCATTAAATCAATCGTCATGCATTGGCATAAAATATAACAGAAAACAAGCACTTCGTACAAAACGATACTAATTGAAAAGGACACTTAGATCTCAGTCTTACAGATATCCATATATGTATACAGTATATTTATATATTTTAATATATTGTGTTAATATGTAATTGGATTTTAACTTTTAACTTAGTTTCGTCTAATATAGGAAACGTATACGAATATCTGTAAGACTGTCTCAGTCTTTTTTAATTCTTGTTGTTTTGTGCAAAGTACTGTACTTGCTTTCTCTCCTTTTTTATATTGTGCCAGATGATGGCTTTATGGAAAAGCCGAAACATGTAGCACCTTTCGGCAATGAAATATGTCTGAAAATGTATTTGTGATTGGCGGTCCATCTGTTTATTTGCCTGTCTATTTTACTTTCTTCATCGATTCGCACTTTCAGGTTTTGCGTACTGCAACAGAAAACACCACCAGACTTTGCTCTGTCATAACATTTTCTACTTTTTTTCCCCTCAGCCGATTTTCTGCATCTACACACGCTCACCTAAGCAGAGAATTTCAGAACTAGGTCAAGTTGTTTGGTACGACCCGGCAACTATTTTTTTGCTTCATTTATGCTTCAAAATGTGTGAGGTTTTGGACTGGATATATTTGGTGTTGGATACAGAGCAGCTGCCGTATTTTGTGTGCACACTAATGAAACTTCGCGGTCCACAAAATGTGAATAACGTTTGGCCAGCTCAGCGAATACCATCTTCTTAAGAATGGCTATAACCGACCGCAGACTTTCCAGTAAATAGGAGCCCTGTTTCGTGTTCGGAACCTCCAGCATAGAGATATCTAACTGGAAACAGACCCAATAGCTTGAGGTTTTGTGATCTTACTCAGTTCCTCCAGACAAATCTCACGATATCGTAAAACAGGGGTGCACAAATCCCTGGCGCCAGGTCGCTTTGCCTACTAAATTTTGTAATGTGGCACCTAAAATTTATGGGCCTTAAGCATGGAACTTCATATATGTCACCCTTTTGGTGCCAAGAATTTTGAGGTGGCTCGTCTGTTTATATTTATGCACTGCTGCCGTAAAGTAGTCCACAGCCTTTTCTTTCTCATGCTTCCAGTTTATAATTTACTAATGGCACTACGAGTATTATTCGAAATTGCATAAAAGCTAATTAAATCGTCGTTAAATAAACAAGAATGAATAAATGAGAAGGGCTATGGTACACCAATTTGTTATTTTGACATGTCAAAATCTGAAGATCGCATTTAGCAATTTCACAGAAATTGTTCAGCATGTATAGGCCTACTTCAAATCCTCTTACACATTGCATGAACTGCGTGATAGTCCTCGGTAAACACCTCTTCAAGCGCTTTATCTCTTTTCAGAGCTAGAAACGTAAATGCTGCACTTCAAACTGTCATCCGTAACAGAGTTGTTCTTTCCGATTGCGTTGCGTGATATATTTTGTTGCAGGAATAAAAATAAATATGAGGACACCCTCAGTTAAATTGATGGGAACTTCTACACGAATATAGGAATGAGGGCCCTAAACAGTACCAACATAATAAAAAGAACCCTAAATCATTATATTAAGTAGTAGGGTTGGAAGTAAATGTACTGCGGCCAAATATCATGGTTCAATGAATAAACTCCTGCTTCGCTTTCGGAAGGTATCGGGCTAGATTTTCGGCTCGGAAGGCCTTTGCGGTTTTTCACAGTTCGTGCAAGTAAAAGCCGATTTAGTAATTAAGTTAGTCCACTCCTGTTTACTTCTACGTAATTTCCAATTTATTTTGTATTAATCACGCTGTCACTCGACGCTGTACAGAAAATCTTAGCCACTCAGGGCATCGTTAAGTAAAGCAAGAATACATTTAAAAAACCGTGGTAGTAACATGCCGAGAATCTGCCACTGAGACACATGAACACAGTTAACGTCTTGCCACACATCCTTTTAATACTATCGCCAATCTGCATGTAAGTATCCCGAAGGATCTCTTCGCTCCATATTTCCCGATAAAAACTTTGCAGCATTCCTCGTCTTTCACACGCGTGCTGCATGTCCTGCCCATTTTTTCCCATGTGTTTGGTTACCCTTATGATATTTTATGAACCGTAAAAATTATAAGATTTCTCATTATACAGTTTCCTCCAACCTCCTGTTGCTTCTTCCCTCTTAGGTTAAAATATTCCCCTCACTACCTTGTTCTGAAACACTATCATGAATGCGAGATTTCAGGTTCTCACGGCGGTGAGTGTGAAGGTAACTGTTTGTGAGATGTGACACAATGCAGTAAATAAGAGCCGATGTTTCGGAGGAACCTGCTGCTTTAATCTTCACGATAACCCCGGAAGTCTGAAACAGTTTATTCTTCCGAAACTTTGTCTACGTGGCCTCACAAAGCAGCAGACCACAATAGGAACCTTCACCACCGCAAAAACCTTAATGCATGCCCTCATTCCTTTACTGTGACAAGGTACAGCGCCCACATATGTATTCGCTCCGGGTAAAGGGAAATTTGTGCCGATCCCAGTGGCCGTGCGGTCTAAGGCGTGGGTCTGCGGCCGCTCGCTTACTGGTATTGTGGGTTCTAATCCCGCCTAGGGCATGGATGTCTGTCTCTTGTGTGTTGTCAGGTAGAGGTCTCTGCGACGGGCTGGTCCGCCGTCCAGAGGAGTCCTACCGACTGTGGTGTGTCTAAACTGTGTGATCGTGAAGCCTCGAAAAATGAGGCGGCCTAGGCCCCAAGGGGCTGTCGAACCATTGGAAAAAAAAGGTAAATTTGTACCTGTTCTGTAATTAAAGACCACAAAATCAAGGCACATGGGGGAGGGGAGGTGTAGCTCCTCTAATTATTAGCCTTGGCACTAGGTTAAATTGAACGGTCTGATTTAAGCTTTGACTGCTGTAAGGCAGACGAAGGAGCCCATGGTGCCCATTGGAATGGGGGGCTGGTTGAGCACCAGAGCCGGCGTGTACGGTTTGGAGGAGAGAAATATCAATTCTGTTGCTGGTATTCTACACCCCACTCCTCGGTATTCCAGTTCGTTGTATAGTCACAGTGACAGAACGATTCCATCTCAATTCGATCCAGGAACCTGTTCAAGCAGAAAAAGACAAGAGTGTTGTGCTTCCGCATGCGAACTCGTGAATGTTATTTTAGTGTGTCTTTTTCCACAGGATGTATGTTGTAGCCAGATTATGCGTAGGCACAATGGAAACAGAAATAGATCGCACGCAGTACGGAGGATGTATGAATTACAAACCGCACACCTGGGATTAGTAATTCTGTGAATAATTGAAAGGAGAATATGTCGAGCATCAAAACAGTTACAGATTTTAGCAGGTGGTTCTGGTAAAGAGCGTTTTACTCGGAGCTCAGAACACCAAAACAAGACTAGCACAGCGCACATCACGGTATGGAACGTCCTTACAGTTCAAGCCTTGGTTTTGTATCTAACAGATAAGAAACCGCTTGCCCATTACACAGACCAGCCGATTGATGCTCCTTAGGGAAGTAACCGCTGTTTATGTGAGAATCGTAGAGAGTACATAAATACTGTCTGTGGGGAAAATGCAGAGCTTTCCATGTGACAGCAGTTGGTGTAGGTACATGAAGTATGATACAGAATTGCAGCATTTTGCAGCGTGGAAGTTTCGCTTTCATGTAATGTAAGTTTACTCGAATACTGTGGCTTTACACTTCTGTAACAATAACAGAGTTCATTCTACTTGACTCAGTGTTGCAAATTGCGTTCCGTTGCTGCATTCAACTCCTGATAAATATGTAAGCGAAAAACAAACACCAGTCTACATTATGCAGGTAGCCCCAAACTGTACGATGTCGTCGAAAGTTGTAATTAACGCGCTGATAAACGTGGCTGCGAACAATTAAAAACATTGATTCCAGGCTTCCGCCGCGATGTTGATGAGATCTGCGCTTTTCTGGGATATTACGCGGCGTTGTGTGGTAATTGTTTTCCGACGTTTCGGGACAACGTATCGGTCCCATATTCACAGGTCAAGAGTCCGAGAAGAAACATGTTGTTTTCTATCATTTCACATCGTTGATTTTGCTTCACATGACATCACATTTTGTGTGGAATTCGAGTATCGGCGTCGCGTGTTTTGAAACGTCGAAAGGGGATGAGGAAGGAAGAAGACAAGTAGGACAAATGGAAAGAAGGATGAAAGAAAGGAGCGGGAAGGAACAAAGCGTTATGAAGGAAGAAAGGAAAGAAAGAAGACAAGTCAGAAAGTAATGACAATGGAAGTAGGAAAGAAGGGGTCAAGGGAAATAGGAAACAAGTGGAAGGAAAAATAAGAATAAAAGGAGGGTAGATGGAAGGAAAGAGGGAGGAAGGAAATAATAAAAATTGAAGGAATAAAGGAGAAAGAAAAAGGATAAAATTGAAAGCAGGAAAGTACAAGGAAAGTGGAAACAAGAAAGAAATAAAATTTGAAGAAAGGAAGAGAGAAGGAAATGGAAGAATTATATAGGGATGGAGTAAGAAAGGGAGGGAGGAGTTAACACAGGAGGAAAGAAAGATAGATGTAAAGAAAGGAAGAAAGTAGGTAGACAGAAACAAATAAGAAAACTCAGAACTGTCACGAATGCAGTTTGTTCTTATCGTCACTTGTTAGGAGTCACACTAGGCACTGAGCTCGCGGTACGTTGCAGAGTAATGCACAGCGGAAATTGTGTTCTGAACATAGGAAATAGAGGATATCATTCTCAGTTTCTTATTGGAAAACGCGTCAGTCTCCTGCTGTACCATTTCAGCTATCTGATGTAAGTGATAGTTGTGTTCTTTTCGTAGTATAAAATGTTCTGACCACCACGTAGGCCGTTGATGGGAGTTCCGTGTGACCTCATGCGAACACTTTGGAAGACGCCAGAGTCAAAGCTTCAATCCATCATTATACGCTTGGTTTCGAAACAGAAAAAAAAAGTATTTGAAGTTGACAGGATGTCAATATTATTGGAACGTTGACAATAGGGTCGTGAAGAGGGGAGTCGTCACTCACAGGAAAACCGCCCACCAGTTAAGCTTTATTATATTGTGCTAGAATACTGGGTAAGAGAGGCACAGAGGCATTGTAACCTCGTATGCAAAGTGAGGAGTTGGGATAGCTCAGTCAGTATAGGACTAGCTTCAGCAGAGTCTGGTTTCAGTTCCGGGTAGTTGCAGCATCCAAACCGGTTCTGGAGCTCAACCAGCCTCCTACTAAACGGGTATCACGGGCTATTTCGCTCGGGTTCAAGCGGCCGAGGCGTGAAGCTAAGTACTAAACTCTATATAGTGCTGAGGTTAAAAATGCGTGAGTTCCCATAAATTTTTATATCGTGATTGTTAAATGCCGAGACAACTCTACCTTTGCCTTGGCGAAGTGAGCATACGGGAGAATCACGTACGCCTGTGTGTCCGCACGTTTTTGTCCGAAACTACACAAAGGAATTTGATGAAATTTGGTGTTCGAATTTACACGTTGTCGGATTCGTGCAGCATGGGGCTTTAACGCTTTGTCTTTAGACGTGTTCGTGTAATGTTGTTGTACGCACTGGGTGCGTGGATATGAACAAGATATGAAACGAATGGGGTTTGGTAAGAAAATAATATCAAATGGGAAACTGCTTCTTTATCAATGACCTCTGGGTCCTGCGGCAACTGCACTACTGGGTCTCAATTATTCCTGTCTTCGGCTTACACAAAATTGTAAGGTACTTCTGTCTTTGTGCTTAATGAACCCTTCAGTGACACTAGGGACTAAATTCCTACTGCCCAAGAGGGATGGGCTGTTTAATTTATAGTGCCCTTAAATGCTTTCACGACCTTACGGTACACAGAAGCCGACGGTATGTGAAAAACTAAAGGTCCGTATATTGCACCGACGCCGGCATTGAAGGGTTAAAGCACCACGCCACGAAGACGCTATATATATATATATTCTTCACGTCTTTTTAAACTCGGCCCTAGATAGAAATAACCGATCCCAGTGGCCGTGCGGTCTAAGGCGTGGGTCTGCGGCCGCTCGCTTACTAGGATTGTGGGTTTGAATCCCACCGGGGGCATGGATGTCTGTCTGTTGTGAGTGTTGTGTGTTGTCAGGTAGAGGTCTCTGCGACGAGCTGGCCACTCGTCCAGAGGAGTCCTACCGAGTGTGGTGTGTCTAAAGTGTGTGATCGTGAAGCGTCGTAAAATGAGGCGGCCTAGGCCCCCAAGGGTCTGTCGAGCCATTGAAAAAAAAAGAAGATAGAAATGGGTGTTCAGGTTCACGCTTTGGCAGCTTTGCCCCGAGGGAAAGAGCCCCCGGTACACAGTGAATATGAGGGTGAGTGGGCTCGAGGGCCGATCTGGATGATGTGGAGAGAACAAAAATCTCTTTCCCCTGTCGGTCGGCTATAGCCAAGTCACTAAACTAGCTGCGATATCCCAGCACCCCTACAGTTAATAATTCTAAGGCAAATTTCATTTTGATTACTAAATTCTGGATTTATTAATTAACAAATATAAATAAATAAATAAAATAAAAATTAACAAATATCGGAAGAGCTTACCGCTTCCATCTGTAAGGTGGAAGTGGAGTCCACATCCCAGGGTGCGAAAAGGTAACGTTCACCCTACAACAGGTCATAAAGACCCAGAGGGAGAGTAGAGGTATAGCTCTACTCTTTTTTAACCTCGGCGCTAGATAGGTGTGGGTGGTTGTCGCGGATAAGTGCCCTCTTCAAAAAATCTCCTCTCTAGTTTTCTTGTTTAGCGGCGTCAGTATATTTCACGTTAATGTTCAAGAACTGCCCTCGCCCAAGAAGTGATCTTCATGTTTATGTGTCTGTGCGTTTGCACTGTTTCCCAACTTGAGCCGAAGCTCGCGGTCCGTTTGTTAACATTCTTTGATATTCGGATAATCCGCGTTCCGAACTTTGTCCATATGACAGCTAAGCTTGCTGAGATTAGGACCTCAAGGCACTTAAGACAAATTCTGATATAAAAGCCCAAATTATAGCGCTATTATTTCGTCCATATCCTTTCAATTTAATATTCACTAACCATTTGAAAGCTAAATAATCCGAGCTGTTAAACACGTTCATAAATAAACCAGTTACAAATGGAGTAAAATATTGGATTCCGGTCTTCTGCGACGTGACTCTGCTTCGCTGGGTAAGTGGATTCCTCAACCACTTACCCAGAAGGTTTCTTACCCAGCTACGAGAAGACCGAACCCAAGATTACATCGCTGTGATAACCTCAAAACACGCAAATAAAATCTTCATTATAAAGGTAGGTTGTGAAAAGTAAACGGTCCGGGGGTCTGAGGCTGTCACTGCCGTGCTGCTGAAGACACAGACATTCAGCAAGACGAAGTTGCTGCTTTCCTTCGAAATGTCAGTCGACCTAGCGCAACGTCCCAGAATACTTCGGTGCAGTATCTACAGTAGAACCTCGATTATACGAAATAAAGGGGGCGGACCCTATTTCGGATAAACAAATTTCGATAATTCGAAATTCGACTTGACGTGATAAGGTGCAATCAAAATAACATTTATTCAGAAACACATTTTATGTTAACAAAATTTATGGCACAAAAAAGTGTATGATATTTACAGATACAATCCGCACCCGTCAACTTTCAACAACGAACTGATGGCGAGAGGCTCAGAGGTGTCTCACGGCAGGCAGTTCTGGGAATCGAATACAAAAAAGGTGTTTCGGTTAACCCGAGTTTCAGTTAAGCGAAGTTCGGATAACCGAGGTTCTACTGTACTTGTATTTCTGTATGTGTCCTATACATAACAGCTAAATTATATCTTCGTTGCCCGTGAGCGCCATCAGTAGTTACATATACATACAGTGGGTCCACCGGGTTTTAGATTGTGTCACTGTCAACATGCTTGAAAAGGCCAGTAAGTCTAGACTATAATTCCGGACCTACGCAGCGTCTTATAATAAAACCCTAACAACAGGGCACTTTAACCTGTTGACTGACACATGCCAGTCAGTTTATTGCGACACTGAATTATTCCTACTTATCGTTAAATTCCTGTTCCGTAACGAAAGGATGTGACGTCACAAGTCCTGTCTATTTGCCTATTTGCTGTCATGGCAAGACTTGTAAATAGGTGGGCTTGTGACTTAGAAAGCAGAACAGAAACGGCGTTGGATATACTCGTAAGATCAATGTGAATTTTATGTGGATTGTTAGCAATAATCAAAACTGAAAACGCAAATTGACGCGGAGAAATAAAATGTTTATATATTAGACAAGCATAAGTACTCGTACTTCGTCTGGGACATTGTTATTGGATTGTAAATGTCACCGTATTAGTAGTTACAACTTTAAAAAGAACTGAGAGTTAAATTAAACAATATCCACGCAATTAAGAAGCAAGATTTGCAATGAGAATTCAAATTGCAACAATCAAAACGTCTGCCACACTACTTGCTGTGGATACTATGTGTATTTGTGACAGTACGAAATTTGTGTGTTCCGTGTTTGGTCTACGAACACGCACTCACGTTCCGAATGGATTCGGGCCTACAATTAATCCAATCAAATATCTTGCTGTGTTCTATTCCGGTTGCATTTAATTATATTTTCTGTGACGTCAGTGCCTAATTGTGTAATTCTGACAGGCATGTACCTTGTAAATAATACGTTTGTAATAATGTTTGGGAAATGAAGAAGCAGGTCTTTGGTTCTCCAGCCCCAGGCTGAGCACGCTACGTTACAGTGTGTGTATGTATGTATGTGCTAAAATTGGGTAATCAGTCTCTACTTTGATCTGCTTCTAAATGCTGCGTGTATATAGAGCATGCTTATGCCGGCCACACACGCTCCGGCGGCCTGTCAGTTCTGCCTGCACAGTTATGCCTGCGACAGGCCGCCGGAGCGTGTGTAGGGTCCGGCACACCTTTCAGTTATAACTGTACAGGCGGCCGGAGCAAATACGAAAACTCGTTCGACCAACGGCAGGCCGGAAGCTGCGCAGGGTACCGGAGCGTGTGTAGTTCGGCCGGCCGGAACGGCGTCAATTCAGGGCACGTGTTGAAGCCAGTCAGAACCTCCTCATCACTGTATTTTTCTTTTCAATTAATGGCGCCACTAATGAAAGGAGTTGTAAGTATGTTTCTTCATCATTCGCAAATAATTATGCCAGTCTTTAGGGGCCAGCTTCACTCAGTCAAGAAATTTACATGGGAATACGTTTTCTTTTTTGTAACACTCTTTACACCACATTTTACGCTTATTTTTGCGCTTATTTTTACTCTTCATAGCTATTAGCAAGCCAACAATAGCGAGCGTGTCGTCGTCTGTTGAGGCCATGATCAAGACTAGCGGGATTGCCTGAAACGTGTGTGGGGACTTCAGTTCATCCGGCCGCCTCTCTTCAGGCGGCCTGCGCAGGCAAAAACTGACAGGCCTACCTGAACGTGTGTGGGGACTTCAGTTCATCCGGCCGCCTCTCTTCAGGCGGCCTGCGCAGGCAAAAATGACAGGCCTACCTGAACGTGTGTGGGGACTTCAGTTTATCCGGCGCCTCTCTTCAGGCGGCCTGCGCAGGCAAAACTGACAGGCCTACCTAACGTGTGTGGCCGGCATTAGGCTCATGTAGTCAATTTAAACGTATATTGCACTTTTCATATCTGCTTTAATGTGGTTTTAATTTATGCCAGCAAACGGCAAGATAAAAAGCCAAAACTATATTTTGTCATGTTAACATGTAAATGCAATTTTAATCTAACAAAGCGAAGTGAATCTGTGTTTCGTTTTATCGTGTACACGTTTAAGTGTGATTTTTATATTAACCTATTCCAGCTGAGGCTCGTTTTTTGTGTACTTTAATTTGACCTAATTGCTCATTGACTGTGGAGATCCTGTCAGAACATCTTTCCATTAACCAGTTTTCTGTTGTGTACCGCCGCGGCTTTTTGAATTAAACGTTTGCGAAGCTACGATACATCGGTGGACGCGAGAGGCTTTTTAGGCGCTTTTGCAAAGTTACGAAAAGCGACTGTTAGCTTCACGTCTCTCCATTTCGGTTCCCGCTGGACGGATTTTTGTACAGTTTTATATAAGGGGGTTTTACTAGAAGGTGTCGAAAAAATTCAAGTTTGAGTAAACTCGCATACTTCACATGAAGGCCTACGTACCTTCATGAATAGTGGTTAATAACGTTACCATGGTTGCTGTCGATAGTACTCGACACTGATCTGCCTTATTTATTGATGCGACTTACATGGTGCATAATTAAGGAAAATAAAAACAGGCATTCATATCATTTAATATTTAATAATTAGTCCAAGAATATGAAATTTGATATATTGTATGTAGGGTTTATGTACTTATGGATATCTCTATGGTACTAAAATCTTTATAAAACCATAATCTGTATATCCATCTCTGTGACGTAACAATTCTTTAGCGTCTCTCGCACAACCCTTTTATTGGTCTCCAAGAGGTGGAAGTAATGTAATATTTGGCATGTGGTGCACGCATCTGAGGCGGCGGTTAAATGCATGAGACGTTACAGAGTGGATGCGGTCGTGGATCTGACACTGAAATTTAATCTGATGTAGCGAAGTATAAATTAAACTGATAAAGCTTGTTGCGCCTCAGGCCAGCTTTGTGAAGGGTCTGATCATATACAGAGCCGTCAAAACGCATCACTCGCCAGGTGCTTCTTGGTTCTTTTACTTGTTTCTGAGATACCTGTGGGCCCACAAACGTTGTTCACTTCGTCTTATTTCTGTTTCCTCACAACGAGCTGCATTGCTGAACTTCAAACGATCTCCAGACGTGAATTATAATTGATGTAACACTGTGTGAAGGTAAAAGGAAACGTCTTTAACCATACAGAGAGCCAGTCTTGTGAATACGTAAGTGTGTGGGTCGTTAAAATGATCAATTGTGAGGTTAATGTGGCTATTGACGTTCAGGAATTTTTTTGCTCTTTTTTTTTTTTGACAACCGATTGAAACTACCAGATTCTCAGTAGGTGAAGTGTCGAGTCGAAGAAGGGTGGCATATATGATTACCACTGCCTGTAAAAGAGTCAGCAGTTTATAATATTGTTTTTCAGACATGGAATGCAACTGTGGATTTTTTTCGCGTACAAGGAAGAAGAGACAGAGGTGTCCCTGTACACGCTGTGAAGGCATACTCGTACATGGTACTGGAGGTATAGCTCCACTCGTCCTTAACCTTGGAACTAGATAGAGGTGAGTGGTCAGCCTCATGCCCCGGCCAATTTAACCCCGATGAAAGAACCTCAGTTGCCCATTGAACAGGAGGAAGGCTCCAGACCCGGTCTGGACGTTTTTAAGAAGAAAAAATCTCTTGCACTTGCGGTATTCGAACCTGAGATTGTAAAACCCCGCAACGTGGTCACTGTGCTGAATATGCTTACACGGCGTCTAAAGAAAAAAAGAGTGGGAACTCTCGAAGTATATTTCTTTCCCTATACGTTTTCCAGTTGATGTAAATTCAAATACAGTATTCTTCAAATCTACTCTTTTCGAGGTTTTATGTAGAGCCTATGTCATTGGTCATGTTTATTTGCTGACGCTACAGTCTGTTGTTACAGAGCCAATCACAGAGCAAATATGAAGTACACGTGTCCCATGCAGTAGGAAAATACGAACTCTTCGTGCGTGGTCTCGCGTTTAACATTGTGGGTGTGTTCTTTGCGGGTGATAAGTGAGAGGCTGGAACGGACAGTTATAGGTCGTCTATTGTTACAAATGGACGTTGGATGGTCTCATTGCGTTGGTGAAATATTTGCAATCGAAAAAAGGGTGTTCATTTGCAGTACTTTTGCAAACTATGCTTCATGGAAAAGATGTGGTCGAAAGTTTTGTCAAAAATATTCCTCGTCGACAGAGCCGTGTAGGAGAACAATATACACGAGTGTAAACTATTCCAGTTACAATTTCAGTGCCTGTGGGGGGGGGGGGTGTAAACAAAACAAGTTTTTTTTTTGAGGAGGCGTGGTTTCCGTTAAGTGCGGACATAAAGCCCCAATGTAACAAGCTGATGTTACTGAAATCCCCATTCAAGTCGCGAAGTTTCATTTACATCACCCCAAACCGTAGTCAATGCTGGCAAAATCGTCGGATCGTGTTTTTCGAAGAAACAAATTCAGTCCATCAAGTCACAGTAGTCCCAACACCATTACTGGGGCGAATTGACTGAAGAAGAAGAAATGCAGGGCAATCCACTTTAACTGAAAGAGCTGAAGTACAACTTTCGAAGAGACAAATTGTTAGTATTTTAAGACAAGATCTTTATCACGTGCTGAGAAATATTTTCAGAAGATGCGATGCCTGCCTAGAAGCTGGAGGTCAGCACTTCGAGACTCTACAATGAAATAATGTAAGTTAAACCGAACGAGGAAAACAAAATCTAAATTCCCTGCTTGTGTAGGCTTCTTATGCGATAAAACTCGCGTCACAGCTGCTGTGCTCAGAGATGACAAGCAGACCTTTGTGTACTTCACTTCCTTAAGTATCGCTTCCGTTCGGAATACTTTATGTTTCCATCTTTTCTTAAAAAAGGTAGATATTAATGTTCAAATCGACCGTAATTAAGTTTCTTTTTGTTTGACATCTTGTTCCTCACCCTTTGAGAAGAACTAAGATTGAGGGTGTTTGGGAGCAGGATAATATGTGGACCTATGAGGAAGTGTCAGGAGGGAAGGGAAAATATAAAATGTAAGGTATAATGAGGAGTTTTGTAATTTATACTCCTCAACAAGATATAAGAACAATAAAATTATGGAGGTTTGGATTAATGTGGCATGTAGCAGGGATGGTAGGAAATGAGAAATATTTTCAAGATTTTTTTTCGGAAAACACGAAGAGTAAAAACTAGGCTTGAGGATTCGAAGGTGTAGGTTGGACTATTCTGCCTCAAGATAGGTGCCAGTGCTGGGTTGTATTTGATACGGCAGTGACTATTCGAGTTACTTAAATTCTGTGAATTTCTCGACTAGCTGACGCACCATAACTTTCACAAGACTCTGCTTTAAGGAATTAATTCCACATGATTTTTAGAACTGCAGAAGTTCCCATTTGTAATATCAACGCCACGCATGCAACTGTTCTTTACGAAGGTATTAGTTGTACAAGAATCCGTCAAAAATATCTCGTTACGTTTTATGGATTAGTTAAACAAAGAGATTCATTTGTTCATATGTCGGTGAAAACTGGTGTGTGTGGACGAAAGCTGTGGCCTCTGGCTCATTCTCCAATATTCGTCCCTTACTTTGTGCAACCAGTTGATTTTCTTGCTCCCAGCTCCGCCTGACTCTATTCAGCCATAAGAAGACCAAAATCTGCTGAGTCAGACGCGAGCTACATCGCGTTCAGAGTTTTGTTGAGATCACTCAGTACTCAGTAAGCGGTCACTGTAGCTGCCATTCTGCAAACATTAGGTTTACCCGAGATTTGGGTTTGCCACAGCGATGCTGATGTAGCCTTCTGGGATATGATTCCATGTAGATCGGTTAGAATCAAACAATCTTTCGGAGAAACTTACTGCTTTCCTTTGTTACATCTCGAATGCCACAGAACAGCCGATGTGTTTATTCTGACTAGCAGCGTGGTGACTGCCCATTTCAACTGAACGTTGAACAGAGTATAGCAAGGCTGTCTGCATTCGTACTGTGGGCGAGGCGGACAGAGTGTAAATTAGCGTGGTTCAGGCGGACAGCAGCAGTGATCCGTTTTTACCTGTTACAATGTGGCATTAACACATTTGCTGTTAATTATTTATACCTATTAACGTTTATTTATGTAGCTCAACATTTTTAGACATTTGTACAGATCATTTGATTTATCGCATTATTCCATAATATTTTAATTCTGTTGTCTTGTTTGACATAAGTTTTTCTTCCTTTTTGACCAGGCTCTCCAGATTCCTTTGATTTCGGGTTGCCAAGATAACAACTGTACTTTTTCTTTTAATTTCTGTACCAGCAGAAAAACATTAGGCTGTTACTTTCCTATCATGCTGTTTAGTTTGGAATTCCGGAATTCCAACTCTCGACTGCATTGTTGATCCAATGCCGATGTTTATTTATATTCCACATCTCGATTGGAACATTCTGTTTCTCCATCCACTGCTGACAAAGTAATCGAGAAATAAGGTTAATTTTTCATTCTGGGGAACATTTTCTTTATCATAAGCCAACCTTCTTCTGCTTTATTGTTAGTAGGTATGCGAAAAGCAGTACACATTCAGCATGTGAGTCGGACCTGTTCATTTTCTTTGTATTTCACCGTAAGACCAATATTTTGTATTTGTCTCCACAGGCACTGATTAAAATGAAAATTACAGCCAGTCATAACGGAGTCGGGGAAGACTTTATTTATTACACTGATGACCGCTGCTTCAAAAACGACCTTTGTAATTGTTGATGACCAGAAAGAACACCAACTCTTCAGCAAAGTTAACAAACAATGATATGTTGTTTCTTTTTTTGTCCGGTAAAAGTGCAAACAGAACCGGATGTATGTAGATTTTATGCGACGTGCTTTCGAGATCTACGTGTAAGCTATGCAACTGAGCGAATTGCCTCGGACAACTTTCAAATGTGCAGTCTAGAAAAAAAGAAGTTTTGTTTCTGAGTAAATATTCACTATCTTCCGCAGCGAAGACAAAAATTATTTTTCCTGAGTCATCAGTTGTTTGCCAGGCGTACACAAAACGTCTTCCGAAAATACAACTTTCGAACTGTCTTCCGGATTGTGCTCAGTACCCAGACCTTTTCGCTGTTACTTACACAGTCGAGTCTTAACATTATCTTGTTTTGGTATTTCAGTTACCATGTCATACCCTTTCGCGTAAATGTATGACAATTGGTAGCTTCACGCCCCGACCGCTTAACCGCCTGGGAATGAGCCACCCTAACCCGTTTAATATAAAGCTTTTTTGGGCCCCAAAGCCAGGTAGTTTGGAGGCTTTGGAAAAAGGAATTTTTTTGCCCTTTCCAGAAATCGAACAACGATTTCTCGGCCGTCCAGCCCGAAACCTTTTCTGTTTGTTGACTGAGTCCATATAATGACAGAGAGTAAAGTTATTGAAAGTTAAGTTCTGCGTTTGTTGAACGTGCCTAGAGCTGTTTGCTGTGTTCCTCACAAAGGGAAGTATTAACGAAAAGCTATACGGAACTCTTGTAGTGGAATCCTGAGAAACGCTTTTCAAAGGTTTGTATACTGAAGTCTTGCCTTAACTTTTTGTTTAGAAAGTTTCTCATAAGCAAAGAGAATGCGCAACAGGAAAGGAACATGGCGTCTTTCTATCAGCGCAACGTATTTCATGTCACATTCATTTAACGTTTATTTAAGTTATCAGTAACACTCCTTCGCCCTCCTTTGAAGTTTACCACCCTCACGTAAATGTAAAATATCGCCAAATGCCATTTTTCTTACATGTCACCAGTTTTCACAACGTTTGACTACGACAATCAGATTACCGAAGGTTGTTCTTAGAGCATATTGTCAGTGGAACCGCCATGTAGGACGTGCTCAAGACTCTGAAGAGTGAACTACTTAGATAGAAGTATAGGTTATCTTGCACGTCAATCTTTTATTATTATTACGTATAAGTACAATAATTATAACAACAATAACACTGGTCTACATAGATTTTGCTGTTTTGATTTTGAAGTTTGATTCATATGAAGTGTTGTGTGCTGATTCCAGAAATGTTATTACTTTTGTTCTATCATATACCATTTTTTAGTGTTTTAGTAATTTTAGAATAATACTTTAAAAAATTGTTTGCAGTGCAATAATTGAACATTAATATCAAAGTCAAAAGACACACTAAAAAAGTAGTTATGGATTTGGCAACATTGTTTTATTGTAGAAGACAGCTTATTTCATAGAGATGGCATCACTTTTCACTACGGTAATGGCTGTGACTAGACAGCAATTACTACAACTACTGCTGAGCAAGAAATTTCAATACATGCTAACAACAGTGATTTCCCGGGCTAAATCTTGTGTTTTTGTATATTTGTTGTGCCAAAAACAATGCAAAGAAGACAGTGTCTGAACAATCCAAATATATTGTGCTATATCTGTGGGAATTTATGGTAAAAAGACAGAACGTAACCCCCTCTGTTAAAACTGCCTATTTTGCTTACTTTGTAATTCAGCTAGATGATCAGAACAAACCTTGGGCTCCTTATACAGTGTGCAGTGTTTGTGCTGAGGATTTAAGAAACTGGACAGAGTAAAAGAAGAAGACCCTACGGTTTGGCTTACCAATGGCATGGCGTCATCTGTGAATGGGACAATCGAGCTCAAGATAAACACTGGACACAAAGACAGTGGACTCAAAGAGCTAGACTGATACCAGGCTGTAAGAACATACTGAGGAAGAGCTTAGTGGACCCTGGAAAAATTATCTTACCGCCTTTACACATAAAGTTGGGGTTAATAAACAATTTGTTAAGGCCCTGGATGGAAATGGTTTTAATTACCTAAGTAACAAGTTTCCAGCACTTTCACAGGCAAAAGTCAAGGAAGGCATCTTTGTAGGACCACAGTTTAGGGCACTAACTAAAGACAAAATGTTTGAATAGTCTATGACTCCTGCTGAAAGAGAAGCTTGGATTTCTTTTAAAGAAGTGATTGATAAGTTCTTGGGCAATAATAAAGACACAAATTATGAGCAAGTTGTAAACAATATGCTAGAGAAATATAAAGGTTTAGGATATAAAATGAGCCTGAAACTACATTTCCTCTTCTCACATTTGGACCAGTTCCCAGAAAACCTAGGGGCAGTCAGTGAGGAACAAGGTGAACGGTTTCACCAAGATGTTAAGGAGATGGAAAGGCGGTACCAGGGGTGATGGAGTGTATAATGATGGCGGAATATTGCTGGATGCTGAAACGTAATGAATGTGACACAACACACAAAAGAAAATCTAGCAGAAGAAATTTTCAAAGCAAGTGACAAAGGTTCTATTGATTGAAATGCATAACATGAAACACAGACTCACATTTTAATGCAAAATCACATACGTTTTTATGACAGTATGATAGCAGTTTAAGTTATTCATGTTTTTAGTGACTTTTAGTGTGTTTTTTTTGCTTTTTTTGTGAAAAATTCAAATGTAATACAGTAACTGATGATTATTTTGTATTCATAGTGTTTAAATCCTATTAAAAATGTAAAATTGCTTATCTTTTCTCCAAGTTATTGGAATTTTATTTTGTTCATATGTCGTACATGCATTGTGACATTGCAATTTCAAATATTTTGTTTATATATTTTTTTCATAATTGTGAAATACTGTAATGTGATGCAGCAAAATGGAAGTTATTTCTGTAATTAGCATGTGTTAATTATACAAAATCAGTGATTGAAACTAAAACAGCTTTTGAAAAGTTTTGTTTTATAGACCTGTGTAATAGATGGGCTTCAATACAACATGTTTCGACCTGAGTATGTCATCTTCAGGTTTCCTATAACGTAGTGAGTTTCTGTTATTGTGTGCTGTACTTACATGGTAGCTGTACTCAGGACGAAAGGTGTTGTATTGAAGACCATCTATTATTATAGTTATGATTATTATACTTATATATAATAATAAAGTGTTGTGCAAGTTAACCTATAATTTAAAGCACTTCATCGTGTAGCACAACGGGATACAAACTCTAAAGACATTGTAGAGAAATAAATGTGATACTCGCATCTACATCTAGGTCTGTCAAATGATCACGTCCCTTCAGGTTTGTAACTAAAATTCTATTTGCATACGCTGTATACGCTACCGATCTCAAGCTGCTTGATTTGGTCACAGTTTACATATTGTTTGAAGCCTAGAAAGAATAAAGCCTCTTATTGTGTATTTATTTCATTATCCGGTTACTTCCTGTCTATTTACCCAACATATCAATAAAATAAATTTAATTTTGATAGATTGTATCTTGAAATATATACCAGTCACTTTTTCAAGATACAAACGAATCAATTAGGGTCGGAATTTAATAAGCTGTTAATATTAAATTTTATCAGGACCTATTTAAAGAAAGTGTTACTCAGCAGAGCATCGGAAGGCTTATCTTACCTACCTGTTAATTAAAACGGAAGGTTAAACTCTTCTAATACCAAGACCACCATCTTACACAAACCTGAGTCACTTCCACGCACCGCTCATCATTTTCACAACTTATTTCTCAGAAATCCATGTTAGTGTTATCCTACAATATTTTTCTGTCCCTCATATTGGTTCTTTTCTAACAGATTTTTTCACCGAATTTCTGAGTTCTTTCCTTGGAGAACGCTTCGATGTATGGCGGGTAGTTTCGAATATACCGAATGAAATCCCGGACAGAAGGCAAGGAAGAAAGTAGAACTACCATATGAAGGGTGGGGCTAGGGTTAGTAACCTTTCTACCTAAAATGTTTGGTGTTTCGAAACTTTTACACAAAGTTTATTATTTCGAGAAGTAATTTCCAGCAACTTTTTATCGCTATAGCGAAGTTTCGCGTTATTCACACAGCAGGGCCAAACTTTCAGAGGTCTGTGCGCTGAGGGACTTTATCCTATGATTTCACGTGACTCGAGTTCAATTCTCGCTGCTGTTTTATATCGAAATGAGAGAAGCTGACAGTATTCTGTAAGCGGCGCACAGCGCATTAGAAATTTTTGTAATCAAACCTACTTTCGTGGAGTTATTGGCATATGGGTTTTGAGGTGCGCAGGGCGGAGAGTGACGCTGTGTAGTCTGTTAGATGAATACAAACAGTTCGTGGAACTTCTTGCTTCCTTCTTCACAGTACATTTACTTCTGCAGCGTGGGCCTCAAACCGGAACAGTTGACCCTAAACATTCCTTAAATAACCGAATAAATGAACAATTAAGAAAATCTCTTTCACTCCACATTTGATGGACATTCCTTTAATATTTTCACCACACAGACAAATGTACCTGTTCCTCAGAGGATTTATATCCTGTGCAAACCAAAGTTCTCCTCCTAAGATTATACGAAGACTGATAGCTTGGAGCCTGCCTAGACTCGAATTCTTTTTTCCCTTGTTTGTAGTAAATCACTTTATCCTGAGACAGCAGGCGTACGCAGGGTACTAAAATCTCTCCGAAAGATGCGGTTTGAGAAACATTGGAGCGATGATGCTTTCTGTACTGTCCTTGGGGACTGAGACGGGGGTGATTGAGGAAGACTTGATGTGAGGGTGAGATGTAAAAGGTGGTTGAATCTGCAGTAAAGTATAAACCGACTTTGTTGACCGAGACAACATCTGACAGGCTGTATACGATAACGCAGTGCAAAACGGTATTCTTTACGGGCTACTTACCTTAGGCCTACGAGCTGTCTGCTTGTAAAATGGGATTAGCGGTTTATGCTTGTGTAAATTACAAGACAGGCAATGTACTTATAAACGTGATATTGAGGCGCGTTCGCGTACCCATTCTTGCCTTGCAGAAGCAATGTATTACATATTCTGAATGTGTAGTCTTAGTTATCCGGCATGAACCTGTGGACTATCTGGCTCTACCATAGATTTTAATGAAATATGAATTTGAATGAATAGAGTTTTGAAAAATACCCAAATGTCAAATTTCATGAAAATCTGTCTACTGGGAGCCGAGTTGTTCCGTGCGGATAGAGGGACGGAGGGGCGGATGGACAGACAGATATGACGAAGATAATAGTCGCTTTTCGCGATTTTGCGAACGCGCCTAAAAGTGAACTTTGTTATTAGTCAGTGTGGGTGAGAACTGGAATTGGACGACAGACCTAAGCCGTTGAGATTATTATTATTATTATTATTATTATTATTATTATTATTATTATATTATTACTGTGTTGAGATAGACGATACTGAAGAAACATGGATGTAGTTTAGATGCTTTATTATTGGCCGAAAAATTAAGAAAACGTTTTACAAATTGATCTAAAACTTTTTACAGGGTCTCATGTTTCTTGTTGAAATGCAGTAATTGCGTGAGATACATCATAGTGAGTCTTTCACCCGTTGGCTTAGTTTGACGGCGTTAGATGTGCATCGTAGATTGGCCGACTGATACACATACGTCTATGTGTTTGTGTATATTTATGTGTGTATATATATATATATACATACACACACATACATCCATACACATACATTTTATATATATATATATATTATATATATATATATATATATGTTACAGTTAGAACCCGACATCCGTTAAAACCCAAGTCACCAGGTAAAACTAGTTCCAACAAAGCCCTGTCGTCAATACTATTAAGTAGTTACTTCTAGAATTGACTATCTACTGTTAGTAAAATCTAGTAATAACCGATAGGTTAGGTTAGGTTAGGTTAGGTCAGGTGAGGTTAGGTTAGGTTACGTTACGTTAGGTTAGGTTACGTTACGTTACGTTAGGTAAGGTAAGGTTAGGTTAGGTTCGGTTAGTTTAGGTTAGGTTACGTTACATTAGGTTAGGTTAGGATAGGTTAGGTTAGGTGAGGTTAGGTTAGGTTACGTTACGTTAGGTTAGGTTAGGTTACGTTAGGTAAGGTTAGGTAAGGTTAGGTTAGGTTCGGTTAGTTTAGGTTAGGTTACGTTACGTTAGGTTACGTTAGGTTAGGTTAGGATAGGCTAGGTTAGGTTAGGTTACGTTACGTTAGGTTAGGCTTCGTTGGAGCTAGTTTTACCTAGTAAGATCGGGTTTTAACAGATTTCGGTTTCTCACTGTAACGTACACGCACATGTATATTATATGTATAGCATGAAGGGTGCTCACGGGTGAAGGTATTGCAACAGAAACAATCACCACAGGCATTTACTTAAAGTCCCATTGATGCACCCGTTAGCGTATCTCGTCTACAAAGAATTCCTTGGGCTGCTGCCTGAGCCTCTGTTCTTCAGCCGCTTGTACATTGTCATTCGACGTGACCGTACGGCCTTCGAGGGCTTTCGTTGAGACGTGAAAATCGCATGCCGGAAGTCCTGGCTGTATTCAGGATGTAGTAACACCTCCCACCG
This sequence comes from Reticulitermes speratus, assembly GCA_021186555.1. Taxonomy (NCBI): domain Eukaryota; kingdom Metazoa; phylum Arthropoda; class Insecta; order Blattodea; family Rhinotermitidae; genus Reticulitermes; species Reticulitermes speratus. Next base: position 27,099,088 of record JAJKFL010000003.1, on the reverse strand, counting down.
CATAGCATTAAGTTGGTCTTTAACGCCGGGAACCACGTGGTGATGGACATTGTCATGCAGCAGGATCACGATGTCAGTGGATTTACATGGACGTCTGTTCTTGATTTTCGCATGCAAATTTTGAGGCGTTTGAGATTTTGCAGATTGTGTGATTGCATGATTTGAAGTGCGGAAGTAGCGGTGCCACGCTGTCAAAGAACACACTCAACATTACTTTGCGGCGGATGCTTGTGACTTGAGTGACCCCGGTTCGGACGAAGTGGGGGTTCTCTATCGCATGCCTGCTGGTTTTTCTTTTGATTCGGAATCGCGATACCATGTCTCATCGCCCGCCACAGTCAGCAGCAGAAACCCATCTCCCTCGAAATAATATCTACTGTTTCAAATGTTCTAGCGATACTGACATGCGATGCTCCTGGTGTGTGTCTGTCAGGGGGTGTGGGACCCACTGGGAACACGCCTTGTGATATCCAAGATCCTGTACAACTGCGTACGCAGTATCAAGGCTCGTATTCAATTCCATTGACAGGGAACGAACATTCCGACGTCTGTCCGTGCGCACACAATTCTTTACTTTCGCACTGTTCTCCGGATTATCGACAATGCGAGCCTGTCCGATCTTGTCATGTTCGTTGTTCCCTGTCTGTCCTTTCGAAACGTCCGAAGCCGATTCATCACCGTTATCTTCGGTATACCCACACAGAATGTTTGCGATTAGCGTAGTTTTCTTTGATGTTTTCTGATCATCTCTCCCATGCCTGCTACATGTCTGGCCCATCTCATTCTCAATGATACGTTTTTTTTTTAATTATGAGCATACTCTTAATTTGGATATTAAAGGAATCCAGCGTGGCTGTCAGGGCTGCATTCATCCGACTCAGAATAGGGTCTAGTGGCGGACTTTTGTGAATAAGGTGATAATTCTTTGGGTCCAGTGAAAAGCTGGGAATCTCCTGACCAGTTGAGTGACTCACAAATATATTACCTCAATTAGAGTTGAAACACAGAAATGCATCCTTGTTCATATGTGTCTTGAATAGTGTCTAAATAGTGATATCATGCCGGAATTTAACAAGGATCCGTCGCTTTTTGCCACGCAGGTTTATTTAATAAACTCGAAAAAAGTGCACAGAAGTGTAATTTCTTCGTAACAAATGCGCTTCTATATTCGCCGGAATTACGATTGCACTTGATCTCAAGATCTGGACATTAGGAAATTCCCAGTTCTTTTAAACCCTCACGTGGAAGGCTCGTCACTTTGTACCCGTACAATTATTCATTTATTCCTATTTTTTGTATTGATTGAGTATTGTAGTGAGTATTTAAGGAAGTGGTTGTGGTTAATTTTAGGCAATACCCCCGAATTTGCATAGAGGGACTGAGGAAAACAGTCTCTGGGCCGACGTTGAACCCCGAACAGCAGTGCTGCCCACACGTCCCCTAATTTCGGGTGTTCGACACCAAACGTTCTAGTCATTTCTTTATATAATTCCTTTGTTGCTACAATATTTACCTTGCCTCTTATCTTCTGTATCTATTAAGAGTTGTGTTTTATGGAAACTCTGTGTTAAAACTTATTGATGTATAATTTTGGCATTTGGTGAGGTCGCAATTTCTAAATGTAGGTTTTATTATGAATGTGGCAAATACGTTTTATCTGCATTATTTTTCTGTGTAAGAAAATGCTAATTTCCTAATTTTGATAGGCATTAATGTATAGTCAATACACAGAATAATAGATAGTTAGAAACCATTTTCTGTTTTGGCAAGGTTTCCAAACTGATACATGAAGTCCATACCTGAACAACTACGTACCGCCCTGAAATGCGTTCTCAGCAAGTACATTTTGTGTTTGAGAAGTTGGTACTGAAAACATAATTATTTTGTCAATGATCTGATTGTGAAGGATTACAATCTTACTGGGCAATCAATTTAAAACGGAACCACAATACGAAGAAATGTGTTTTATATCTCGCGCAGCACAAAAGAAGTGTTCACACAACGTACTGGCAGCGGTTTGTATGTTCTAAATACGTACATAAATCTTTGACGACGTTCGAGAGATGCGTGAGACATTGCATTACGCTGAGACGCCAGAGTCCTTCGCTTTTGCAGTCGAATGTTACACAGTAGGCAAAGTGCAAGTGGCAAGGTTAACTTAAAAACAGATGGATCCTCTGTTTAGAATATTTTCTGGTCGGTATACGCAGATTCTCAGCAGTTCAATACCTTGAAGGATGAAGATCATCTAATTAATATCTCACATTCATTTCCTACCTCACAGAGAACACTCAGTTTCCATGGCAAGGACCAAACAATTAATGCTGCAAAGGAAGTCTCTGTTTACTGTAAGAATTATACGAGACAAATAACTACAATCTGTGTGCAAAATTCGGGGCGTTTTAATGTTAAAGTAGGTTGTACATACAGTTACCACCGTGCAATAATACGCTAACTTAAATGTTGACGCTGTAGTAGGAAAGATATACTACGTAACAAAATTTAATGAATTTTGTGTTTATTTGCTTGTTTGATTATATTAGTCATGCTAATTACAAATATATCTGTGGTTTGTACACTGCATCGACTAATCGTACAAAAATCATGATATTAATATCTATATGTATGTTATGCAGACAAATGTACACAGTATTATGTTATTTAACACAATTTTATTAAATGTTGCCCAACATGTTTCTAGCCTATATAAGGCTCATCTTCAGGGGCTCTTTCGTTGAAATTACAACAGCTATATTATTGGTATATAAAATTCTTAAAAAGCCGTTAGATGTATTTGGTTATTGGTATCTGTACCGGTCATGCTGCTTTCACAATAGATTAGTTGGAGGCCTCCAACTAATCTATTGTGAAAGCAGCATGACCGGTACAGATATGGCCAAACAATACATCTAACGGCTTTTTAAGAATTTTATGTACCAATAATATAGCTGTTGTAATTTCAACAAAAGAGCCCCTGAAGATGAGCCTTATATAGGCTAGAAACATGTTGGGCAACATTTAATAAAATTGTGTTAAATAACATAATATTGTGTACATTTGTCTGCATAACATATATATAATTAAAAATGTACGGTACAAGTAACGTAAAATTAATATCTATATTGAACATTAGTAACAACATGGAATATTTCGTAGTGTAAGTACATGTGGCTGCCACAAATAATGCAGTGCCGTATCAAAATGAAGAGAAATACATGCTAGGCCATTGTTGCTATAAGAACTACGCTCTAAGACCTTGACTGTCTTCTCATTTGTGACTTGACTCATTTCATTGAACTAAGTCACAAATACGTATAACCAAACATAATCAATCCGTAATCATTGCTTATCCCATTGTCCCTAGTGTCTCTTCTCCACGGTTTCAACATCCTTGTGGAAGCGTTCTGCATGGTTTTCACTCACATTGTTCCAATCTGGTCAGAAGAAGTCCAGGTGTCAGTGTACAAAGCGTACATACACATTGTACAACACAATAGGCAATACTGCTCAATCAATATTTCCACAAGTTCTTTGTAAGTCTCACTCTTATCTTACCGAGGAAGCCATGTACTACCAACCGAAAGGCCTGCCAAGCATTCTTTTCCGTAACAGTCATTTTAGCTTCCAATTCTGTAGACTGTATTATGTCATACTGTATTTGTGGTCCAGTAAATATGGCATACTTACTTCATTGTACTTCAGACATCCGAGGGAACATCTGGTGCTTCACCTGTTTAGGGCTAATGTAATATTGCGAACATAGCAAAAAGAGTCTGCCGACAGTTTACATCCTCGACTATAAGATAGTGTTCGCTAAAAATACATGAAACAAAAACATTATTTCTACATCAGGTATGTCGTTCAGGAGTAGGAAGCATTTTGCGAGAGAATATCGATAGCAGTTAAGTCGATAAATGGTAACTTCTTCAATCATAATGAGTGAAAATCTGGCTGCGCTTAAGAATCATCTGTAGAAGACAACACTAACTACACGCAGCGGGCACAAAGAATGCAGTTTTATGAAAAGCGACATTGTGAAATATCTTTCTGAATAGTGACAATAGAGCAGAACCACTGGAGATTTTCATTCAAAATCACGCATTTATCCGACAAACATGTAGAAAGTAGCATAAGAAATGTTTGCTGCATAGTGTAGCCTAACAGGTCATTTAAAATTCAGTGCAATCATTTGCTTTACTTTGTGTGTTTCCAACATTGCAGCAGAAAGAGTTGTCAGTTGCAAGATATGTGGGAACTGAGGTTGTTGGACGGGTCTTGAAGTGCATGTAAGAGAAATATTTGAGAATCTACCAGTCGCTCAGTGGGCCAAGAAATTCCCCACCTTTCTGGAATATGAAGTGTCATTACCGTGTTCGCAAGAGCCCGCCACTGGTCACAATTCCCAGCCTCACATCATATGTCGTTAAATAACTATTCTCTCGTCTTACGTGAAGTGTCTTGCCTTCAGGTCGAATACAATAGAAGTATGGGTCGGGCCCTTTATGGTCCCGATGCACGTAGGCCTTTAGCAGGCCCTTTGTGCCCCTTAACCAAATCTAAGTCAGGAGCCCTGTCCTTATAATAAAGGTCCAGATCGCCCTAGGCCTAGTTCTTTGATATCTTCAGGGTGTAAAAAGAAAGAACCCAGTAAGTGTGTCTATGTGTTGCCAGGGCTTCACATTCACACAAAACATGAGCTGAGGTTTCCTCCTCTGCTCTGCATTTCCTACACAGGGGCTGTCACTTAGTCCCATTATGTGGAGATGTCTTCTCAGAGTGTTGTGTCCAGTGAGTAGGCCAACAACCACTCTGGATTGTGTCCTATTAAAGGACAGCAGTTTGGTCTTAGCGGCAATACAAGGGCCCGAGATCAACTCTCGAGCCTGTCTTTGAGTGCCAGCTAATCCCTGCCACATTATCAAGTGCTGTTTATCTAACCAGCACTGAATTTTCTTCCTTATACTTTGCCTCGAGACTCCCAGGGCCGGCTCTGGTCCCATAAAATTGTTCCCAGAACCCCCCTTTGCGAGCTCGTCGGCGATTTCATTTCCACGTATTCCAGTATGTCCGGGAACCCAAAAGAGTTCCACGGAGTGGCGGGTGGAGATATCATTCAACCCCTTTGGCACTGTCGTACCAATGGGACGTTGTTTTAGCAGCCTGAATGGCCTTCAAAGCTGCTTGACTATCAGAGCAGATACTAATGTATTTCTCTGATCCTACATAAGCTTGTATTTCATAAGCACAGGCCAGGATAGCATATATCTCAGCCTGGAAAACTGTTACATGTTTTCCTAGAGAGAACAGGTCTGTCGACCAGCATTCTGTACAAACGTGTTAAGATCCATTTGAATATTACTATAACATAAGTTAAGGTCTCTCACTCACATATAATAAACTTGCACACTGTAACCTGTCGTGCAGCAAACAAACTTACACACCTTCTGAACTTTTCTGCGATGCTAGAATTTAATACTTTGTGTTTGCATAGCGCGTGGTTTAGTAATTCAATTTATTAGCAAGTACCAACGAGCTTTATCACAACGCGTGCCACAGTACTTTACGACATACGCGATTCGCTATGCTGGCGTCATCAGTGTCAGATTTGTTGACGTAGGGTTTTACATATATCTGGTGCATTCCATAACCAAGCTATTGGATTTTGTAGCAGTAGGCCTACGTTCACGTTTTGTCCACTTTGTTAACTGCAATTCGTTAGACACGTTTTTGTTGTTATTGTCTCCGTTTTCTACTCTTCAGTATTTGTTGTCACTATGCTATCAAGTATACGTATTGTACGTTGTGTTTGCACACCTTACTTAAACCGGCTTGTTGTTTTCGTATATATCGGCAATTGTTCTCTATATATGTATATTGCACTTCCATGTAGAGGGAAGTAAGTACACAGTAAAATATTTTGGATTTAAGAGGAATTAATGGAGAAAATTTGGCACGTTTTAAGAACACGCGTCATTTAAGTGGTTAATTTTGTAAATACAAGCGCAACTTTCTTGTGCCTAAACACGACGCCATGAAAATTTCCGGGGTAGTGGAGGTGTATTTGTCCGCATTCTTGACCTCGTTACGAGATGGAAAAGAGTTGTCAGCTTCAGCCCTCGGCCACTTTACAGTAGGCAACCAGTATATGTTACAGCGAGCTGGTCACCCTCTTAGTTCGGCTGCAGTAGCAGACATTCTGACTAGCTGTGTCTCGTTTTTCCTTGGCCTTTCAAGGAGAGAGTAAGTATAGTATCTTAAAATAGGCCATGGCCTTCTCTTGCCAAGTCATTGTTTTTATACCACGACAATCTCCCGATCTCATGCAGCTCACTAGTCCCAGTGTCGCTAAATAACCTACACCCATTCATTCATATTTCACATAGCACAGTCGGTGTGCAGACTAGGCTACGGGCAGAACGGCTCAGGATTATTCGATTCGCGGCTGGCGCAAGAAATTCGTCTCTCCTCTAACGTGTCAAGGCGGGCTATGGAGGAAAAAGTCTCCTGTTCAATAGGTAACGGGGGATCTTTCCGCGATGTTAAAGCGGCCGGGGCGTGAACCTCAACTACACCATCTCCCTCCATGATAAAGTGCTTAATTAAGCAATACGAAACTTTTATCTTCGCAAGATTTGAGGTTTCCACGGCGTCGATGTTGAGGGTTATGGTATTCTGGGAGGTTACAACGTTTAGCGGGTAATTTAACATTGCTTATTTTTCTTGGCTCTGCCAAACCTTTATGATTAAAGCCCTGTGTTCCTTCAAAATGTCGATATGTGTTAAATCGTTCTCTGCACATTGTAACATTCAGAGTACCATAATTCCCACATTTACCTTGTTTTATTTAACTTCTACACTGACAGTTTTTACCATTAGTCGTTTCCAAACCTCAATACTTCGTGAGGCTGGCATTTTTTTTTATATTTTCCTTCTCCTTAAAGATTCCCAATTTAATGTACAGCTTCAGTGGGTCTTTTGTTACCACTTCTGATATTGGACGCAGGAAAAGCCTTCACGTGTGGATGGTAGTTGCAATTTTATGAAATGTTCCGATAAACTCAACATGGACAGAACTAACGAAGACAAACACAGGAGTATGACAGGAGGCATTAACAATACTAGTCATAACATACTACAATATAAGTACAGTTGTGGACAACAACAACAAGTGTGACCTCATTGGATTAAATGGTACGACCGTTCGAGTAAATTCCAGGATGCAAAATACGGTAGCCCTTCATTGTTCTGTTATACCTACATTTTTAGGCGCTTTTCGCAAAATTGCGAACAGCGACTATTAGCTTCGGCGTATCTGTCTGTCTGTCCGTCCGTCCGCATGGAACAACTGGCCTCCCACTGGACAGAGTTCCATGAAATTTGATATTTGAGTATTTTTCGAAAATATGTCGAGAAAATTCAAGTTTCATTAAAATCTGAGAAGAATGACGGGTACTTTACATGGAGACCTATGTACGTTTATGATCAAATCTCGCAGAATTCTTCTTAGAATGAGAAATATTTCAAAGTCGTAGAGAAAATCAAAACAGATATTTTATGTTCAATGATTGTTTTCATAAAATCGTGCCGTTTGTGAGATAATGTGGAAAAATATGGTACAGCCAGACAGGCCACAAATGGCAATATAATACGGCGCATGCTTTCTGCATGCCGGATAACTGAGGCTGCAGACACACACTCAGGATACTTAATGCTTGTTGCTTTCGCACGGCAACAATGGTTACACGAACGCGCCTCTTTGTTACGTTTGTACGTACATCGCCTGTCTTGTTAATCTTGTTCTTACTGTACACAATTTTGCACATATTATAGGCTATTGTTGCTACTGTTACGACACATTGTTGTATCTCTTTGCGTAACTTATGATTTACACGCCCATGTTTGCTTTTAAGTTTATCCGTCGTACGTAACCTCAAATCTTCACCCATTCTAAATATTTTGCAATTGCTGTTTGAAAACGATGTTTCATACACAATTTGTATTCATAATTATCTCCGTACGAATTTCATATTTTGGGACTAAGAAATAGGTATTAAATATTATGACTGCATGATTGTATTTTCCTTAATTACTAAGAAGATACAAATCAAATTGACTACAAGAATGAACAACAACAGGATTACAAAAATAATGCTGAATTATAGGCCAAATGGACGAAGACGACTTGGAATACCTTTGAAGGGACTGTTAGACATGGCCGAAACAGGTCTATAAGGCCTAACTCGTGACGGATGATGATGATGATGATGATGATGATGTTAAATCGCATCAAGAAATAAGGCAGATTAGTATCGATTTCTATCGACGATTACTATCGACAGCAACCATGGTAACGTTATTACCCACAGTAGTCATGAATGTACGTAGGTCTTCGTGTAAAGTTTTGTCCGATTGAATTTTTTCGACATATTTTATAACCCCCCCCCCCCGAGATACACACGTTCCCGAAAATCCGTCCAGCGTAACCGAATTTTTGCGCGGATGGACGGACAGACTTGATGAAGCTAGCAGTCGTTTTCCGCAAGTTTGCGAACTAGTTTATAATCGAATCAAAAAAAGTACAAGTAACGATGTGAACAAAAATGTAAATTACTACTACACAATCAAGTAGCTTCGTAATGACACGAAAAAAATATAAGTAAAAACTTGTGTTAGCAAAGCTAACAGTGATAATGACGGCAGCATAGGTGTCGAAACATATATGTCGTGACAAGATGTGACACTCATTGTGATAAAAGTCGCTGGTATATGATAATAATAAATGTAATTAGAAGTATCGAAACACCATAAAATAGTGGTGCCGTGCAAGTTGTCTGTTGTATTGTTAGGCCCAAGATAACTGCGCAGCAGTTTGTGTAAGGGGGGGGGGGGGTGGCTGCGGGGGAAGCATATAGCTAGCAGCTGGCTGGTTGGTGTACCACGAAGGAGCAAAGATGGCAAGGTTGGGTTGTCAAGCAACACATTATTTCGATAGAATCCGAAGGAATATAGAAGGAGGAGATTAAGAATTGACAGTTTTCCCCATTCGAATGTGGGTTTGGCAAGCAGTAATTACAGCTCTCGGTCTGTATTTGCAGAAGTCTCCTTTCATAATTTGGTGGTCGAAGGGCAAAGGTAAATTTTCTCTTTTCCCATTAAGCACCACGAAATAAGACGTAATGGAGAACTGGGATATAGTTATACGAATTATTAAACTCAGCCCTACATGACACAAATAGTCAGCTTCACGCTTCGGCCCCTCTAACCCATGTAAAAAACTCCCATTGCCGGATGGGTGGAAAAGAGGAAAGCTTTCGCTCCTGCTGTAATCGAACCTCCGAAACCCTGGTGGTCCATCCCGTAGCCTTGTCGATATACTGACAGAAGCATTAGAAACATTACCGGAGATAGCCCACCTCTATACCTTCATATGCCGGAATCTCACCTTCACAGTACGCATAAGAGAGTTCTACCAGAGATGCCTGTCTCGCTGCGTGTAACATATAACTGCCGGCACAAATTTAGACAGAACCCGGGGTACAAGGCACCCGTACGTCAAATCGCGTTCGTGTGGTCTGTGTACCACAACGCATACAATGAAGCATAAACTCCAGCAAAACGAAATCTGTCTATTAGGAAGTAGAGAACACGTGGAGGTTTATTTCCTCGGCTTCCTTTCTCCCTAGCGCTTCGCTGTTAATTCCTCATTTCTTTTGTTCCACTACTTATGGCTGAGAGATATTGCTACAGTAACACGTCATAACTGGGACCAGTAATCGATATAACTTTGAAGTCTGGAGTTAATCTAACTTGTATTTAAATTTCAGTTTCTCTCCGACAGATTTCACGTATGCATAATGCAAAATATGTTTAAAAAACAATGTGAAAGGTTAGTAATAATGCCAATAGATGTGTGGAACTATAAATCTGTGTAGTAGGAGAGCAGACTTTATGATTTCCGCTTGGTACTGCTTGCTTTTATACTGTGTAACACATTTATATTTACTGGCCTGTATTTCAACAGCCTTCCACAAATCTGTTTGTTTAAACATCGCACGTTCTTACACTCCGATCTGCAAGACTACAGAAGATGGTGCTAGATGTTTTGAAGTCTGTGAATGATCAACTGAAAAAGACTGGGAAAGATAAGCCCTGACCTGCTTATGGACCAACCAAGCAAACGATCGTAAATTGCTGCGAGGACTATTTTTGTGTTGGAAGAAGACGCTACTTCCCCCCCCCCCACCCAAAAGTGGGTTTTATTAAGGCCAAGAACAAGCAAATAAGGAAATAAACTGGAGTTAGCGTTGTCTGCAGATTTCTGTCCTACGTAGGGAATGCTGTGGGCGAACCCCCCTAAATTGTAAGTTAGTTTCCTATGTTTGTGTGTATTCAGCTCACATACACACCAATACACTGTATTTGCAAGACAGCGCTGCTTTAGTTTCTATTTACACTTACCTTCCACACTGATTTCTATTCGTTTTATCCATGGATCAGATATTTTGAGTTTCTTCATGGTTCTTCTCAACCCCTCCACGCAAATACCGTGTTAGTGCCTGCAGTTGGGCCACTACCACGTGCTTCCACCTCCTTCAAAATGTATTTTTCCCTCTACTGAGACCACACAACAGATTTTGTCTTCTCCAAAACGTTTAGACCATCTCTGGGGCGCACCCAGTTTCCTGTCCAGTGGGTATCGGTAGCTCTTTTCCCAGAACTGATATAGACGGGGCGTGACCACTCACTTTCATCTAGTGCCGAGATTCAGGAAAGTGGAGTTGTACCTCAGCTCCCCAGCATAACGCCATGGTGCGCACAGGGACGACTTTACCTTTTACTGAGGCCACGGTAGAAGTCCGAAGAATCGATGCCTTCACATGTCCGTCGATTGGTTGCGCTTCCTCCTCCAGCATATTTCCTCATTACCTTCCAGTTGTCTACACAGTATGTTCACAAGAAGACTGGTAATGATAACATCATGATAATCTCCGCTACTGGCAAGTGCTTTGGACTGGTTAATATGGGTTATACATAGCCGGAGGGAAATACAAGATTAGGCTTATGCGGAGTGTGAATTCTCATACGTTTTCATCTGTGCCAACCATGGGACTTCCTTCTGTAGCGTCAGTGTAATCACGCTATGATTTCACGCTCTTATCTCTCAGATACTTAAAGTACCGGTAAAAAGTAAAAAGTAAATAAATAAATGATTTAATATGTCACAGTTTACTGTAACTCCGGGTGATTTCTCTAGTTTATTTGGTCGTACTTAGCTCTTTGTCGACTACTTGAGTTCAGTGTTGCTCAAGAAATATCTCTTCTTCAATTTTAATTTGATAGTTCAGTACTTATTTCACATTAGCACTCGGAAAATTGCTCTGACTAGTAAGTCCAGGATTTCCGTGTCAAAAGCAGCATTCAACAAGAATAAGACGCTTTTCACCAGCAAACTGGACTTAAATTTAAGGACGAAATTAGTAAAGTGTTACTTTTGGAGCATAGCTTTGCATGGTGCTGAAACGTGGACACTTCGGAAAGTAGATCTCAAATACCTGGAAAGGTTTGAAATGTGGTGCTGGAAAGAATAGAGAAGATCAGTTGGACCGATCGTGTGAGAGATGAAGAAATATTATCCAGAGTCAAGGAGGAGAGGAATATCCTACATACAATAAAAAGGAGGAAGGCTAACTGGATTGGTCACATCTTGCGTAGGAACTGCGTACTAAAACAAGTTATTCAAAGGAAGATAGAGGTAAAGCTAGAGGTGATGGGAAGACGAGGAAGAAGACGTAATCAGCTACTGGATAACCTTAAGAAAAAGCGAGGATACTGGGAATTGAAAGAGGAAGCACTAGATCGCACTCTGAGGGGAACTCGCTTTGGAATAGTCTGTGGACCTGTCGTAAGATAGACTACAGAATGAATGAATTATTTAATTAATGAATGAATCAATCAATCAATCAATGCAGTAGGCATCTGAATTATGAAACCGTGCGGTCTGGTATATGCTTGCCGGCATGTCGGAGCAGCCTCCTACTTTCACCCGGAAGGTGCAGGTAGCAGATTCCTCCAAAATGTTGGTAATCAAATACCAGAATACACGGTGTCATAATCTAGAAAACAACAATCTATATCTTTTCACGGAAATGTAAACGAGAGCCACAGACCTGTTGGGTATTCTCTGATGTTAACTTGGAAATTCATGCTTTCGTTTATTTATGATTTATTTAATGACGATCTGAGTAGCGAGGAGTGATGGGGTCGTTAGGGAATATTGAATTGAAGATGGTGTGGAATAAAGCGTTGTGATACACTTACAGGTACTGCTCTGCCACTTCTGTGGAGGTACTAAGGAAAGACATGAAAATCGTCCATCAGGATAGCCGGTCTCAGGGTCGACGTTTGAAATTGGGACTACCCGTATACTACGTAAGTATGCCAATAAATCAAAAGTAACTTTCGATGAAGAAGGTTTTGCTGGACTAAGAACTGATTTGACTTCATCATGCATTTCGTTCTAGGAAGATCAAACCACTGTTGGAGCTCATACTTTTTTTTCTCCTGTTTACTGACGATATGGACAAGACTGATAATTTTGTGTTTTGAAGGAATTATGACCAAGCCCCGATATAGCCTCCACCCCCTCCCCCAAGAATAGCGCCACCCACATGTAGCGCCCACGAAAGTCTGTGAACAAATATTCCCTATTATACAGTACTCAGATTTATTGCCTTCCTCGGTTTATCGCTCGGCGATTTGATGAAAACAAGTGCGTTTGAGTTAGGCCTTTTTGTCCATGGCGCAACAGCTCCTAGTTGGCCAGGGCCTCCTGATTATCGAGGCTTCACGATCACACTCAGACACATCATAATCGGTAGGAGTCCTCTGGACGAGTGATCAGCCCAACGCAGATACCTCTACCTGACCAGACACAACACTCACAAGAGACAGACATCCATTCCCCGGTGGGATTCGAACCCACAATCCCAGCAAGCGAACGTCCGCAGACCTACGCCTTAGACCTCACGGTCACTGGGACCGGAGTTAGGCCTACTATTACGTATTTTGAGATGAACTAAAATTATCGTTGGAGTGAGTATGTAATAGTGAATACCGACAGAAAGCGAACTGATGTATTATGGAGACCGCATGTAGTTTGCAGCGTTCTGTAGAATTTGAACAAAGAAACATACTTGCCGCTGAAAGATGAACCCGTGGATTAACCCCTCCTTCCTCCTTTAGCTCCCCCCCCCCTACATGGCGCGTCCACATGCTGCTGTCGGTCTCCAGATATGGAGGGTAGCTGCATGTATGTAGAATGAGTAGACGCTGACAGCCGAAAATGGGAAATCTTCGAGCTTAGTTGTTGTTGAGCTACAAGCTAAGAACTGGCAGTTCCATCTTGTTACTTCCTACACGAAAGTTGTGGGCTGTAATGAGTCATGAGCCTTCAGTTACGCGGTTTGTGACACCGCTCATTTATGTCTTTCGTATGATTCTCACAACTAATGGCTATAATTTCATTATATGCACCCCTAATTGATTGGTCTTTTTACTAAACACGCAGTGCTTTGTGTGAGATGGGAACTGAATTTATCAATATTAAGTGTAAAGCGCGGATATTATCGCTGTGAGCGCGGTGTGAGGTCTCTTGATTTGGGATGTGCTGCTAATCACTTTACAGGCTGTGGAAGACAGTAATGCTTAGAAGCTGGGTTTCTGCACAGTCTGGTAGCCAGATAATACGAAGGAGTTGAGGGGCAGATTGTGTGCTGTGGCGTGTTGCTCACACATGAACGCGTGTTGAAGTCCAAGTGTGGCTGTTACGTGTGATTTTCAACGTGATGTGCAGGGGTAGGGCCATCTCTCTAGAGACACGTGTGCCCTTTTTGTCTTCCCTCCCCTAATCATACTTTTGCCGTATGATCCATTTCAATAGCGATATAACTAAAACGGAATGTATCGTGGAATGCTTTTGTGTTTATGAATTGCATGGTATTGGAATTTGATAATAAAGGGGTTAAAATTAGGTCCTGTAAAATTTGGGATTACAAATATGTCTTGTGTAAAATACATATATGTACTAGTCTATATGCCTCCCATAAAACATGGAACTATAAATAAAGATAAAATAGAAATTAACATATTTCGAAAACTTATAGCTACTGATACCACTCTTCACTACAATTCAAATCACTCTATAGAGCACAAACAAGTCGCATATAGATTCCTTTTAAACAGAATGCATCAACTACCTCTTTCGCAAGAAAGTAAAAAACAAGAAATGAATACCATACTTCGAATCGCCCGAAATAATGGTCATCCATTTTCCATAAAAACACAATTGAATAATAAAATCAAGAACAAAAGACAAAGCATTATACCAGACCACACACATACACAACAACAATATACATGGGTGCCATTTGAATACCATAGTCCCCTGATAAGAAAAATCACCAATATATTTAAACATACCAATATGCGTGTGGCATTCCGTTCACCAAATACACTACATAACCTACTAAAAACCCGAAAAGAAAATGTAAATAAGTACTTGACCGGCGGCATTTATAGTCTAAAATGTAACACATGTGACAAAATTTATGTTGGTCAGACTGGTCGATTCTCAAAATAAGGTTTTTAGAGCATCAGAGATATACAAAGACACAAACCAAAATCAGGATACGCACTACACATATTAAAAACAAACACGAATACGGCCCCTTACAAACCACCACGCAGCTTCTAAGATCCTGTAATAAAGGTTGGCGTATGAATTGCCTCGAAGACTTTTATATTCAACAATATCAACTTCAAAGATCCTTAATAGACGAACAAAATATCGGAGAAATAAATCCTTTATTTGCTCTCATCCATGACTCAAACTCTTAATACGCAGGCGCACATATATTATGCTTCCTCTAAACAACGCTATAGCGCACTCATTCATTATACCATACCGCCTGACACGACACACGTCATACACTCTAGCAGCTATGTACTCTGATATGTACACTCTCCATTATACAACACAAATTCAAATTCGTTTTCTATATAATGTTAATATATACTCAGTTATCTAAAATTCATAATGATAACATATTTACAGGACGAGATGTCTTCGGATTATAATAGACTAAGGCAGATGTTTGTATGTATGCTCCATACAGAGTGTAAACAACTGGAAACGTCTACTAGAACGGCTCACTTTAAATTAAATTTACAACATTGTAATTTTATGATTATTAACTTTACGTATTCTACAATTTTAATATTTTAATCATTTTAATAACTGCGATACAATACCTAGGTAAGCGTGCTGGCCTTATGCTCCGTTGTTCCGAATAACTCCCTGATGATGGCACCCCGGTGCCGAAACATTGAGGAGTTTTGTACTTGCTTCTGAATGTATTTTATTAAGTGCATAAGTTGGTTGACGTATTAATTACAAGTATGGTATATTTCTTATAAAGTATGGCGTTCAGAAAGCACACTGTCTCCCACAGAGTACAGGGTTAAAACGTATCTCATAGAATATGGTTTTGCAAAATTATATTCTCTAAAATATAGGATTACAATTGTATCTCCTGTAAAGTACTGAATTACAGATATAGGCCTATATTCTGTAAAGTATCGTGTTAGAAATGCATATCTTTTAAACTCTCGGTTGAAATTATACTCTAGTGCAGGCACGGAAAACTAGCGCGGCTCGCGAAAATTTTTGAAAACAAACTGTGCATATAGCCCAGAATTTACAAGTTATAAATAGAAACTTTCGACTGAATAAGGTTGTAGAATCGTTTATCAAATTAATCGAAGTTTCTTATTTTGTGTATTTTCTCGGCGGTCGTATGTTACCAAAAACCACTGCGTAACACTTCCGTTGTTTCGGGAGATGAAGTATACGTTGCTATAACACAGATGAATTGGGTAGGCGAGTTGAAAATTGGTCTTCATCGAGAGTTATACGTAGAAGTGTTGGGATGTGTCTGTGCTTACGGGAATAATCGATAGTTAAAATGTAGATACATTGACGGAACATTGTCTTTAAGCGAGCTCGCTGTGGTGTTTTTAGTGCTATTGTTCTTGTATACTTGCTATTTAAATAATAACAGTGTCAAAATCGCAGATGTCTGCTAGTGGAAAACGTGAGATGGAAGATGAGGGTCGCACCTTTCAACAAATATAGGAAGAGGAATATCGCCGTTCGCAGATTCAGAGCGATGTACTGTGGCTGATTTGTCAAAAGAAGGTCGGCATTGGCAAAGAGAATAACATTACACGTCATTATGAAAGACGCAACAAAGAAAAGTAACCATATTTACAGAAAAATATAAGATTTGTAAATTGTGTGAAATTAAATTCCTTTTTAAAAAACAAGTATAAGTCCTTTCTAGAACAAGCAATTGACATGAAAAAGCAGTTTTTGGCTGTATTGACCAATGTCCTTGCAACCAAGTCAGAACCTACTTCAGAAGGACAGTTATTTGAGACCGTTTAACTGAAAAGCTTGAAATTATCTGTCCCGAAAAAGTATAAGATTGAAAAAACATAAGCCTCAGCAGGGCTCCAGTTGCTGAAATAAACGACGTTGCAAATGATTTAACGATCAATTAAGAGGGAGTAGTAAATTTTTTAAAGCCTACTCCGAGCTTTGGATGATACACAGATGCTAAAATTACTGCTCAGCGTGAAGTGGTTATTCACGGTTGTAACTCAGTTTTATTATAACTGAAGGACTTACGGAACTAATTTCTGCGCATAGAACTCCTACTGGAGAATACGATTTTGGTAGGACAGATAATTTCATAAAACATTCTAAACTTCGACTTAAACTTGTGTGATTTGTGACTAATAGATCTGCTACTAAGATGAGTGTTGAAAGGGCCTTCTGGGGGAAAAAGAAACATGTAGCGCAGTAGCAAAAGCCACATCACGCGGTCTTGTATGGCAAAATTAGATTGGAGTAGGTTTTAAAAATGTATATGATTCTCTAACTTTATTCGCACCCGAGGATTACGTCATCGAGAATTTGCTTCTTATTTGATTTCAGGCTTCCGCCGCGATGTTGATGAAATCTGCGGTCTTCTGGGGTATTACTCGGCGTCGTGTGGTAATTGTTTACTCTGGTTCTACTCTATTGGCTGTCATCACATCACACGTATTGCTACCCCGCCGTACTTTCCAGAATCTACGTTATAGGCTGGCTTTCTTTCCTACTCGGACTCTTGACCGTGAGGATGGGACAGATACGTTGTCCCGAAACATCGGTAAACAATGCTTCTTATTTGTCCATATTAACAGTCAATGTGAAGACTTTCCCTAAACTATGGAAATTCGCTTGTTATGCTGCCAAAAAGTGTTTAAAGCATTTATGGTTTGATAAGTTAAATTACTTTTCGTCTTCCCGTCTGCTGTCTGAAACACCAAAATGAAAGTATACAGACTTAATTTAATTTTGCCTGCTTTTGGTTTGTGTGGTTTTTAAATTTGATGTCCCACATTAAGGGAAGAACATAGGCTGAGGGTGTTTGAGAATAGGGTGCTAAGGAGTGTATCCGTACATGTCCCGGTATCAAATCCCATGTTGTACCCTAGGATGATTACGAAATTTACATTTTCGTTTGGCCTTCCTAAGGACATGGTCCGGCTATTAGCAGTCATAATGGATAAGCCCGGGCCGCCTGTACCTGATGGTCTCCTGTTGTTCACGTACCTGCGAGTAATTATCATATACAAGGATCAGTGTGTCCAATTTATTGTACCAACTAAATGCACAATATTATTTACATATGAGTGTTAAACATGTAGCTCCGACATGTTTCGGTACCATCCTCAGGGAGCACAGTATGCCAGGTTTAAAACCAACTGCCAGTAACAAGCCACTATTTACTTGGTTCCACAGTCTGTAGTAGGCTCCGTTGTTAATGTCGCTTATGTATAAAAGTACAACTTGTACTGTTTTAAAAACTTATGGTTAAAATATGATCACTATAGTTCTCACATAATAAATATGATTTATACATATTAAAATTATTGTTGCAGCTGGTAGTGGAAACTTATAGTTTGTGGCATTATATGTTCAGGTCTCTAGTGCGTATCTCAATCCAAAGTGGATCGGGTCCCTGTGGATTGAGGTACACACTACAGACCTGAACTTATAATGCCACAAACTAGAAGTTTCCACTACCAGCTGCAACAATAATTTTAATATGTATAAATCATATTTATTATGTGAGAACTATAGTGATCATATTTTAACCATAAGTTTTTAAAACAGTACAAGTTGTACTTTTATACATAAGCGACATTAACAACGGAGCCTACTACAGACTGTGGAACCAAGTAAATAGTGGCTTGTTACTGGCAGTTGGTTCTAAACCTGGCATACTGTGCTCCCTGAAGATGGTGGGCTTGTACCGAAACATGTCTGAGCTACGTGTTTAACACTCATGTGTAACTAATAATGTGAATTTAGTTGATGCAATAAATTGAATACATTGATCTAAAATATGCACGGAATAGACAACTTTAAAATATAAAAGGATGTTTGTGGCATTTGGGAGTAGAGTGTCTTGCCGTAAATCAATTACCATTTGACTACTTGCAACCTTTTAGGTAGCCTATTTAGAAGGCTATTTTGAGAGTAATGTGAAGAGTAAAGGGGGGAGCACTCTGTCATCTTGGTGCGTACACCAGTGTCTTACATCGAGGGTTCAAGAACGCACGCAATCACGAAACCTCCGAGAAATCTTATCTCTCGCGTGCCGTGGAAATCATTCGTTCTGGATTTTGTTTATATGCTACAGTCGCACGTTGTACTGTATCACAAGAAAGTGACAGTCGCACGTTGTACTGTATCACAAGAAAGTGACAGTCGCTCGTTGTACTGTATCACAAGGAAGTGACAGTCGCACGTTGTACTGTATCACAAGAAAGTGACAGTCTCACGTTGTACTGTATCACAAGAAAGTGACAGTCGCACGTTGTACTGTATCACAAGAAAGTGACAGTCGCACGTTGTACTGTATCACAAGAAAGTGACAGTCGCACGTTGTACTGTATCACAAGAAAGTGACAGTCGCACGTTGTACTGTATCACAAGAAAGTGACAGTCGCACGTTGTACTGTATCACAAGAAAGTGACAGTCGCACGTTGTACTGTATCACAAGAAAGTGACGAAGACTTCATCATTATTTGTGAAAAATAAAACATATCAGTGAGAATCCGCAACGCTCTGTGCGCTGTCATAGTGTACTGCCTGTCACTACTAAATACACACCAGTCCCTGAGGAACTCTGACGTTTCGGCTGACATCAACTGGCACCTAGTTGTGCTCCATGATATCCACTTTATTCACCTACCCAGGTGATGGCGCCCAAATCCTGAAAATTGTAACAGCTAGGTGGTAGCCACAACGGCCGATTTGCTGTTTGTTTGACTACAGGGAGATACTTGGGCCTAAGAGGGAGGAAGAGAGAGGAGCCTGGAGAAAACTGCATACTGAAGAACTAGTTGATTTGTACTCATCATTAAATATTATTGGTATGTTCAAATCAAGGATAGATGGACAGGGCCCGTGGCACCAATGTGGGAGAAGATAAATGTATGGAGGGTGTTGGTAGGGAAACCTGACGGAAGGAAACGACTAGGAAAATTTAGGCGTAGATGGGAAGACAATACTGAAACGATCTTACAGAAGTGGGATGGGGAAGCATGGACTGGAATGATATGGCTCAGCATAGGGACAAGAGACGGGCACATGAGAAGTCGACAAGGAACTTTCGGGTCCTGTAAAGTGCGGAAATTTCTTGACTAGCTGATGCATTGTTAGCTTTACAGCAAAGATTCGGCTGCATGGAGTTGGTCAGTTAATGAAATTATTATATTTTTGGAAATGAAGCAAGATTATTTTAGCAATGAAACAACAACGTTTTAGAGGCATAAAAACTTGAAACTACAGCGAGATCTGGCATTCATAGTCAACTTTATGCAGCACCCAAATGATTTAAATGTGAAACTGAAATTTCTAATAAGAAGTATCAGAATAAATGGGTAGAACGTAGCCATGTCACTTGGTCCTACCAACATATTATCAGAAAATACAGCTTTTTCTGTGCATAAATGAAGTTGCTCATAACGCAATTGTTTAAGGTCATAATAAAGTTTAAACACGTTTGATGTTCGCTTACAGTGTTACACTTGTAACACGACTCATGTTTATGACGATATAAATCTGTTAGTCCCTTGAGAAACTGTGTAACTTTATAAGGAAGATGAAGGTGCAGTTTTCACGGTCCATCGTAGAAGCAAGACTCATAACTTTAGGTACACAACTCAGTATAAAGTTTCGCAACAGAATGCTG
This sequence comes from Reticulitermes speratus, assembly GCA_021186555.1. Classification (NCBI taxonomy): domain Eukaryota; kingdom Metazoa; phylum Arthropoda; class Insecta; order Blattodea; family Rhinotermitidae; genus Reticulitermes; species Reticulitermes speratus. Next base: position 27,078,718 of record JAJKFL010000003.1, on the reverse strand, counting down.
TCACCCATGTCATAATGAATATTGGGCAGTCAGACAACATACAAGGCGGAGAATTTCTTGAGTATTTGAGGAAAATTAAGTACTTAAGGAGGACGCTTTTCCACGGAGTTAGTTTACACGCAGTTGGTTTTGTTTTCAGTTATTTACCTTTGAATTTAATAATGAAATTAATTGGAATTGGACCTTACCTTAAGCCTGTTTGATAAACTCCACGTCCTACACCACAAATTCTGTGTGCGCCTCTCATTTCCCCATGTATGTCACAAGCCCTGCCCTACGTACGCTTAATAGTATTGGCGAAGAGCACAAATTGTGAATTTGGAGATTAGGTTTGCGATAAGAGTCAACACTATCATTAACCAATATTTTTTTTCTATGGCTCGACAGCCTTATATGGGCCTGAGCCTCCTCGTTTCGTCGAGGTTTCATGGTCACACACATTTTAGACACACCACACTTGGTAGGACTCCTCTGGACGAGGGACCAGCTCGTCGCAGAGACCTCTACCTGACAACACACAACACTCACAAGAGACAGACATCCATCTCCCCGGTGGGATTCGAACCCACGATCCTAGTAAGCGAGCGGCCGAAGACCCACGCCTTAGACCGCACGGACACTGGGATCGGCCATTAACCAATATATCCATAAAAAATCCTCATTATGCAACTTTCTCCAGCCTCCTGTTACTTCCTCCCTCCCAGGTCGCAACATTTTCCTGAGCACCTTGTTCTCCAACACCCTCAACCTATTTCCTTCCCGTAATGTAAATGTGAAAAGCTTTAGGTCCTGACAGAAAAAGCATAAGGAAAATGTACAGTATTTATAAGGACACAATACACTTTATAAACACATAAAAACTAGGCCTATAAAACTGAGATATAATTATTTGTATTGTATTTATAATTTTGAAGAATATTGAGGCTGTGAGCTACTTTGGGTGCAATAGTGCTTCTTTTCTGCGTAGACTTTTTCGCACTTGTTACAATATGGCATTTGTGGAAGCACACATTCACAACAAGCGTACTAAATAAACGAGTACAGTTATGTTAGTATAGAAGCCTGTTATTCTGCACACTTACCCCTTTGTGAGGCTGCAAGTGTGGGGGCTGACGTTGTAAATGAATTTCCGACGATCAGATTAACAGCTGTCTCGTTCTGGAGATGACGACTGCCAGAAGGCGCGAAAGCAGGCCCCGTACTGAAAGCGTCGCGGACAACGACGCCGTTATCACGATACTCACAGCGTGTGACGCTTGACGACGCATGCGTCTAGTTTGTTTCGTTGCTTGCCGACATAAGATGAAACAGAAACTGAAAGTTACGTTAGAAAGAAAGTGAATCCTCACAACGTGTTTTTGTTGGGTTGGCAGCTCAGCAGCGCGTGTATTTGTCATCGCTCCTAGAAACGATGATATACAATTTAGAATACAGTTTAAAGAATTAAATATAGAATCTAAATTGACTTATTTAAACAGCAATCTCGGTACGGAAAATGTAACCCTTTAAATTACTATGGTAACCATATAGACCACCTGGTTTAACATTAAAAGGACTCAACATTTTTTCCATGCAGTTTTTTTTATCTTTTATTTATGACTCTCATAATAAACACGCATTGTTTCCCTAAACAGTATTAATGATTACTAAGCATATCTTACGAAGTAAGAAAAAGAAAGCTTTATGTGGAGATCAAGAACTTCCGCTCGTCCGTCCATCTGTGACCCAGTATCAGTCACTAAACCGTTTGTCGGATTTTCGTGTGATTCGGCATAGAAGTTATTTACAAAACGTTTTGAATTCAGCGTCAGTTTCGTGAAAGTCGTTTCAGTAACAGTCGTACCTAAGGAAGTCAGTGAATTTCGAGCCACACCTTCCTCATTTCTTGACCGATTTCAGTGAGATTCGGTGTTGAAGATACCCACGTAATATTGTTGAGCATATTTTTATGAGAATCGATGCATTGAAAGCTGTACTTTGCTTAAGTGTGCAAATAAAATTTTTCCCTCATTTTCTACGTTTTTGTTTCCAATGTGAATACAATTCGGTACAGAAAATATCAGCTAAGTTCTATTGAGTGAGTCTGAGTTTATGCAAATCGGCTCAGTGACAGCCATACTTTACTTACTGGTTAAAATTAATTTCCATTCCCACCTTCCAAATTTATTGTACGATTTGTTTTGTGTCGGTATAAAAGATCTGCACATAATACTGTTGCGCATTTGTTAGTTTCGTGATATTCGGCGCAGAGAGGGCCATAATTTCCATATAGGCGTAACCGAAATTACTTTTACATGTGCATTGTGAAACCATATGACATTCTGAAAGGAAAGGGTACGTTGGTAATGTCTGTATACTGCGACACGGAGTACACCATTTGTAATATTATTTTGTGTACTGGCGAAGCTGTGTGTGTCCTTTACAGTAGGAGATGCATTTGCTTAGGCTATATTATTCAGATGAAACTGAGGCTGCAACAATCAAGGGTTTCCGTGACGTCCCTTGGTTTTAGAACAGATGTTCATTTCGTACCAAATTTCCGCCTTGCACTCAATGCTTCTCTTCTATCCATCCCAATATTAACACAAAAATTCAGCCCAAATGCAGTAACTGCTCAACTTCTTGCCACTGCTGCACACTAACAGCAATCCACTGGCCAACAGTTTAGGTTCTTCATTTTCATATTCTGTACCTTGTCATCGACTCTTTGCTGAAACGTTGGAGGTCTTCACGCATGCTCTGTTTTATTTCATCGTGGTCTGCAAAACGGCCTCCTCGGAGTGCATCCTTCAGGGGGCTAAAGAGGTGGAAGTCGCAGGGTGCTAAATTGGGACTGTAGTTAGGATGAGAACTTGAGTCATCTTCCTGTTTGGGCGAACCTTCGAATTTGTTGTTTTAACTTCTCTAATGTCTGCACACATCGCTCTGAATTGATTGTGGCACCTCTCGTCAAGTATTCCACTAAGAAGATTCCTACACCGTCCAAGAAAACGCTAGCTGTAACCTTAACAGCAGAAGTCTGCACCTTGTATTTGTTCTTCCTTATCCTCCCTGATTTAGCACCCTCCAACTTCCATCATTTTGCCCACCCTAAAAGATCCACTCCGATGACGCCTTTTTGCAGAAGACGACAAGCAGAAACACAGCGTGCGTGAAGAACCCCGACGATTCAACAAAGACTTTTACACGACCGGCTTACAGCGTCTCACGCAAAGGTCGAAAAGTGTGTTGATAATGAAGCAGACTTTGTGGAAAATAATCTCAACTTTGTAAAGGATGTACCCTTTATTTGTGTAAATTTCATTATACTTGTATTTATAGTTTCTGAGAAAAAAGTAGGAGGCATTACTTTCGTACCGACCTTCGTGTTCCACCTCAAGCACTTGGAAAAATTGTACTAAACACGTGCAAAGATATCTACAAGATTCTGTGAAATGAGTACTGCTAAGCAAGTTTAAACAAATTTGTATTAATCTCTCAACGAAAAAGGAACATAAGTACGTATTCATCACTATAGGGCTCTGGCGATGGTATGTGACTCACTGCCAAATATTCTTTTTTTTTGTCAATCGTGACTGAGTGACTGAGAATAGCTCTACCTAAGGGGTCCACCAGATTAGGTGCTTTCCTTGCCTGAAGACGGAAGCAGAGCCGGCTTCCGAAAAGTCGTTCTTCATTAAAAAAAATTAGACGATGGGCAAAGTCCAAGAAATAAAATTATGCCGATAAGTACACATATTTAGTGGTATTCTTTCGTACCTACACTGAAGTCTGAAACAGAGTTGTACATATTAATGTGAATGGAATTATTACAGTATTTAAATTGTGACGTTGTTTCATTTCTGTCAGCACTTGATTGAACTTCTTTTATGTCTCCAGTTTCATGTTAGAGGCATAATTTATTATTGTTTATTAAAGCTGTCTTTCCTTTCAACTCTATGTACCTAATTATGGCAACGAGTTGTAAATTTCAATAAATTGCTCAACAAATTCATGGCTGAGGCCTCCTCAATCTGTCACTGAATAGTTATGCAGACAGTTACATAAACACCTTCTGATTAAAGGTCAGTACCAATAGTTAGTACTAATCAGGTCCAGACAGCCACTGCCTCAGTATTCCTTAGTTGTCACTGGCCCATACATAGAGGCATACCTCGCTAATACGGCGGGTTAGGTTCCAGACCACCGCTGTAAAGCGAATATCGCCGTAAAGCGAATATCGCCGTAAAGCGAATCACATGCTTTTTTTCACTTGCTAGCGCATATAAAAGCCTTAAAGCATGTTTACACTATCATATATTAAGTGCGCAATAGAGCTAGGCCGAAAAAAAAGATGTGATAGTAAAAATAATAAATAGAAACTCAGCTGATGTGCGCGTCACCGCCGTAAGAGCAAGGCAAGCGCCGAAAATAATAAAAATGAACATAATTGAAAAGCGCCGCAAAGCTAAGCGCCGCAAAGCGAAGCGCCGTAAAGCGAGGTACTACTGTATTGAAAATTGTCTACCTATGTCAAGCGGCGACTGGTTTCTCGCAGTTTCGACTGCAGAATTATAAGTCGTAAGACTTGTACCATACACGTAGAGGCTTTTTTTTTCAGACGGGTTTGATCAGACTTGCCTTCAGATAATTCTTCTTTGAATGAACCCGAGGTTTAAGGTGTACGCGTTGAGTGCCGACTTTAGGGTGCAGAGATGGTGGTAGTGTGGACCTGATTAGTACATATTATTGATATTTGATGTTAATCAGCATGTATTTATTATCAGTTTATTGTGTGCCTGTTCGATGGCAGAATTAGGACGCCTCAGACATAACTTCATTTAGCAATTTATTGAACGTAACAAATCTTTGCTATGTTTATGGAGAATTAAATGTGAAGATTAGTTGAATAAGCAATTTCAAATATTTCCTACAACAAACTTGTAGAAAAACTTTAAGAAGCTGATTCAAGTGTAGACAAAAATTTAATAATAATAATAATAATAGTACGAGGTATTGTATAAATTGCGAACGTCTTATATGAAGGCAATGAAAAAGTAAGAGGTTCTTCTAAAAGTGTGGCGATTGCACAAGATATATACCATAGAAATTTGTCTGGCCAATGAAAACAACATCTTCTTCACCTAGCACAATGGACGCACTGTCACATCTTTTCCTCTCACTCTTCCAAGTCAATTGAAGTATGTGCAGATACGTGAAAAAGTCTCCTAGAGAGTGGGCGCTAACAGACTTCGCATTTACCTCTAGATTTACCAGTCTGCTCGTATATTGGAGCAGTGTGTGAGAAGGAGACTCGTCGTGTTTATTTGGATAGTTTGCTTACAGTGAACAACAGTTTATTGGCTGACTTTCGGTCTCGAGATACGGAGTACGTAGCAGAGCGTAGGTATTACGGAGTTAGGGGCCCGGCCCTGTGCCTTCTACAGCTCTGAACTGTAGATGTTAATGGAGTTGCAGGCCGGGCCTTGCGCCTTCTACAGTCGTACATCTTTGAACTGTAGATGTTGAGTTGCGGGCCCGGCCTTGTGCCTTCTCCATTCATGCAGCTCTGAAGATAGTACGGAGCTGGGGCTCGGCACTGTGCCTTCTGTATTTATACAGCGTTGAACTCTAGGTCGTATAGAGTTGGCGGCTCGGCACTGTGCCTTCTGTATTCCTACAGCGTTGGACTCTAGGTCGTATAGAGTTGGCGGCCGGCACTGTGCCTTCTGTATTCATACAGCGTTGAACTCTAGGTCGTATAGACTTGGCGGCCCGGCACTGTGCCTTCTGTATTCCTACAGCGTTGGACTCTAGGTCGTATAGACTTAGCGGCCCGGCACTGTGCCTTCTGTATTTATACAGCGTTGAACTCTAGGTCGTATAGAGTTGGCGGCTCGGCACTGCTGCCTTCTGTATTCCTACAGCGTTGAACTCTAGGTCGTATAGAGTTGGCGGCTCGGCACTGTGCCTTCTGTATTCCTACAGCGTTGGACTCTAGGTCGTATAGAGTTGGCGGCCCGGCACTGTGCCTTCTGTATTCATACAGCGTTGAACTCTAGGTCGTATAGACTTGGCGGCCCGGCACTGTGCCTTCTGTATTTACAGCGTTGGACTCTAGGTCGTATAGAGTTGGCGGCCCGGCACTGTGCCTTCTGTATTCATACAGCGTTGAACTCTAGGTCGTATAGACTTGGCGGCCGGCACTGTGCCTTCTGTATTCATACAGCGTTGAACTCTAGGTCGTATAGAGTTGGCGGCCGGCACTGTGCCTTCTGTATTCATACAGCGTTGGAACTCTAGGTCGTATAGAGTTGGCGGCCTGGCACTGTGCCTTCTGTATTCCATACAGCGTTGAACTCTAGGTCGTATAGAGTTGGCGGCCGGCACTGTGCCTTCTGTATTCTACAGCGTTGACTTAGGTCGTATAGATTGGCGGCCCGGCACTGTGCCTTCTGTATTCAACAGCGTTGAACTCTAGGTCGTATAGACTTGGCGGCCCGGCACTGTGCCTTCTGTATTCCTACAGCGTTGGACTCTAGGTCGTATAGACGTTGCGGCCCGGCACTGTGCCTTCTGTATTATACAGCGTTGAACTCTAGGTCGTATAGATTGGCGGCTCGGCACTGTGCCTTCTGTATTCCTACAGCGTTGGACTCTAGGTCGTATAGAGTTGGCGGCCCGGCACTGTGCCTTCTGTATTCATACAGCGTTGAACTCTAGGTCGTATAGACTTGGCGGCCCGGCACTGTGCCTTCTGTATTCCTACAGCGTTGGACTCTAGGTCGTATAGAGTTGGCGGCCCGGCACTGTGCCTTCTGTATTTATACAGCGTTGAACTCTAGGTCGTATAGAGTTGGCGGCTCGGCACTGTGCCTTCTGTATTCCTACAGCGTTGGACTCTAGGTCGTATAGAGTTGGCGGCCTGGCACTGTGCCTTCTGTATTCATACAGCGTTGAACTCTAGGTCGTATAGACTTGGCGGCCCGGCACTGTGCCTTCTGTATTTATACAGCGTTGAACTCTAGGTCGTATAGAGTTGGCGGCTCGGCACTGTGCCTTCTGTATTCCTACAGCGTTGGACTCTAGGTCGTATAGAGTTGGCGGCCCGGCACTGTGCCTTCTGTATTCATACAGCGTTGAACTCTAGGTCGTATAGACTTGGCGGCCCGGCACTGTGCCTTCTGTATTCCTACAGCGTTGGACTCTAGGTCGTATAGACTTAGCGGCCCGGCACTGTGCCTTCTGTATTTATACAGCGTTGAACTCTAGGTCGTATAGAGTTGGCGGCTCGGCACTGTGCCTTCTGTATTCATACAGCGTTGAACTCTAGGTCGTATAGAGTTGGCGGCCTGGCACTGTGCCTTCTGTATTCATACAGCGTTGAACTCTAGGTCGTATAGACTTGGCGGCCCGGCACTGTGCCTACTGTATTTATACAGCGTTGAACTCTAGGTCGTATAGAGTTGGCGGCTCGGCACTGTGCCCTTTTCAAAGCATACACCGGGGGACGGGCTTGGAAAACAATAGGGGATAGACTGCTAAAACCATGCTACCTGGGTAGGGACGATCATAGTCGGAAAATTAGGATTAGGAAACAAAGAACAGATGTAGGTAAATATTCCTTTGTAAATAGGACCATAAAAAGCTGGAACCAATTACCTCCAAGCGTACTAGCGACTTTCCCCTGTAAATTAAGCTCTTTTAAAAAAAGGGTCAAGAACGTCATTACAAGCTAAGGATTTTTAAGTCGAGATTAAATAAAAATAAGGGATGTGAAGTGAAGAGGTGTGAAGTGATGTGAAGTGAAGTGCTCTGGTTTCGAAGTGAAGTGAAGTGAATTAAGTTCTTGGGGGATATAATTAGCATGTACTTTGGTCTGACTTTATAGTGAGGATATTCTAACGCACTGAAATTAATTAATGTGTGGGTGTTTTTTGTATTGTGCTTGTTTAATTTTTTTTTTTATTCTGTGTATGGGTGTTTTTGTAAGGTGTGGATGCTTTTGTAAGGTGTGGATGATTTGTAAGTTGTGGATGTTTTTGTAATGTGTGTACGGTGTTCTAATATGTGTACTTGTATTTACTGTATGTATTTTGTTTACTGTATGTATTTTGTTTTGTATGTGTAAGGGTGTTTTAGTAAGGTGCGTACGGTTTTCTAATATGTGTATTTGTATTTACTGTATGTATTTTGTTTTGTATGTGTATGGGTGTTTTTGTAAGGTATGGATGTATTTGTAAGGTGTGGATGTTTTTGTAAGGTGTGGATGCTTTTGTAAGGAGTGGATGCTTTTGTAAGGTGCAGATGTTTTTGTAATGTGTGTACGGTGTTCTAATGTGTGTACTTGTATTTACTGTATGTATTTAATTTTGTATGTGTATGGGTGTTTTTGTAAGGTGTGTACGGTGTTCTAATATGAGTACTTGTATTTACTGTATGTATTTTGTTTTGTATGTGCATGGGTGTTTTTGTAAGGTGTGAACGGGGTTTTTCTAATATGTGTACTTGTATTTACTGTATGTATTTTGTTTTGTATGTGTATGGGTGTTTTTGTAAGGTGTGGATGTATTTGTAAGGTATGGATGTTTTTGTAAGGTGTGGATGCTTTTGTAAGGAGTGGATGCTTTTGCAAGGTGTGGATGTTTTTATAATGTGTGTACGGTGTTATAATGTGTGTACTTGTATTTACTGTATGTATTTTGTTTTGTAATTGTGTATAGTTTGTTTTGTATTGTTAATTTTATGTATATTTATATGTCCATTTGTATTGTGTGTACTAGTGTAAGGACTACTGCCACCGGGTGAAAACCCAATTGCAGTAAATAATAATAATAATAATAAAATTCTGTATTCCTACAGCGTTGGACTCTAGGTCGTATAGAGTTGGCGGCCTGGCACTGTGCCTTCTGTATTCATACAGCGTTGAAATCTAGGTCGTATAGAGTTGGCGGCCCGGCACTGTGCCTTCTGTATTCATACAGCGTTGAACTCTAGGTCGTATAGACTTGGCGGCCCGGCACTGTGCCTTCTGTATTCATACAGCGTTGAACTCTAGGTCGTATAGAGTTGGCGGCCCGGCACTGTGCCTTCTGTATTCATACAGCGTTGAACTCTAAGTCGTATAGACTTGGCGGCCCGGTACTGTGCCTTCTGTATTCATACAGCTCTGAAATATGAATGGTAGGGTATGAAGTTGCGGGCCCGGCCTTATGCCTTCTCTATTCGTAGAGCTCTGAACTGTAGATGGTAATGGAGTTGGGGGCACGTCTCTGTGCCCTTTGTATACATAGAGCTCTGAACTGTGAACACTGGACTTAGACATAGACGGGACAGGGTGGTAGACCGCTTGATAGGAAAACAGGGCAATCAAAAGAAATGGCAGATAGATAAATAGAAATTAATAAAATTGCAACGTAGAATGTAAGAGCATTACTGGCATTTTCTGAATGTCGGTGATTTATCAGTCATAGATACACACACCCTACAACAATAATCTTTAAATATTTATAATAATGATACAAATTCAGTTATTACATTTCTTATTAAAGTAAGCCTAATTACCTTCACATACTTTGTTTTCTTTAGAATCAAGTCCGTTGATGGCAACGATGCGAACGTTTGGTGTTATGTCCGACAAATTTAAAGTATACAGAATTCGTATTTAATTGGTAAATTCTTCACAGAAACAAAATATGACAACAGCGACAATACTAATAGATATGTAAAACTAGAAACTATGTAACAGGATAGAAATTGAATTCTACAAGGATCTCCGCGTTATTTGTAATTTATACGAACTTCAAGTTTCAGAAGTAATACATTATCCGACTCTGTCAGCAATCCCTTTGTGCTGTGTTTACAGAAGCTGGTTCCTAACTTCGTTTATGCGAAGTTGTCGTATAAAACTCTGCGTATTATTTCCGGCTCCTCATGGTTCTGCTGCGTCTCCAGCAGGAAAATCAGACAAATGGACTGAAACATGGCCTCGTAACGCTATGTACCATTCCGGCCTCCTTTTATATGACCTGCCTGTGTAAATATTCTAAAGGTCCTGGAAAGACACACTCGTATTGATGTAAATGTCAGGAAATGGTACACATTTTTGATACTCACGTAACTTCAATTTCAGACCCTCTGTTTTAGTACTTGTAACATGCCACTGCTCCTCGTATTTGTCTTGAATTATGGATTAAGAAAAAGAGGTGATTAAATTGTACATTTTTCTGTCAGTGTTGATGTAACGTAATGATCTGAGGGGGTACGTGTTCACATGAGGCGTGATTAAGTTAAAGATAAAAATGAGGAAAGTCAAAAAAACTCAGTCGGTGATAGTGATTGGGCTTCGGGCCAGGCGATCGAGGAAACTGGGTTTCGATTCCTGGCAGGGGGAAGATAACCGTCTCATCATCAGAACATTCGAAAGGCTCTGGGTTCCACCCAGATCCTTATTCTGTGGGTACCGAGGACTATTTCATCGGTGATAAAGGGCCGGAGCATTTATTTAGCCACTAATTTCCATCTAATTCTGAAGTTGAGAATGAGTGGAGCTGTGCATTCATTCCTTCACATACCTTTACTGTCTGGTGCTTAATGAAGCAAAGCGAAAATTTTATTTTATCTTTTGTGAGAAAAGTCAAGAGTGGAAGATTTATGCAATGCATCACTGGCGAAACATGGTCTGTGTACGCAGAAAGGCCTACAGAAGTTATGGATTAGAAAGCCGTTAAATAATGACGAATCTTATGCTTATGTACGTTACAGTTTATTGAAGGACGTATAAAGGTCAGTCTTTGGAAACGTTCTGGAAAGAGACTTTTATTTATGTTAGGATACCAAACTTGATATAATAACATAAGGAATTATGACGTGCTACTGTATAGAGGAATATTTTTGGCACTACTTTACACTGCAAAACCGATTTAGGCATACCATCCACTGCAGCAATCGCATACTCCTCTTTGTGCTACCAACTCTCACAACGGAAGATTAGCAACTGTTAATTTTTAGACACGCTCATAAAAGTCGCTAAAGCGCCTATTAGCTCCGTCATTTTTGTCCGTCCCTTGTATGTCTGTTCATCTGTCCTTCTGTCCGTATGCATCAGTGCGGCTACCATTGGACGGATTTTCGTGAAATCTGATATTGAAAATTTTTACGATAATTTGTCGAGAAACTTCAAATTTGATTCAAATCGGAAAAATACTCGTACATATACTCGTACGTGGCTGAGTGAGAAATAATGCGGAAAGATGTTTTTAAGCTTTGTTGTGTTTTCTATGATGCTCATTCAGCATGCAGAAACTTGTGGCCCGTTAGAATAAGGGCGTTTAAATTAAGGGTGATTTGGTGGAGAAATAATGTTACTGTACAGACTCAAATAATATTGTCTTGTTTGGAAACAATACATTCCGGATCATATGCGACGATTGTTAATGTTGGTGCATTCTGTGTTTTAAGCCATGTTAAGCTATTTTACAATTGCTGCCTTACACATTCGGAATTTTGAATGAAATACTTAGATCAGATACGTGTTAAAGATAATTCATCCGAAGCAGGGCACGTTTAAGTCTATCACAATGTATGCGGCTGCATGAAGCCCCAGCGTTCGGGGGTCCATGAAAAGGCTGGTTGCATTTTATATTCTGTGTCAAACATATTGTGTATGTAAACTCTTCCATTGCCATTTCTGCATTTTCAGTTCATGTGAACGCATAGGTAGGGCACCCAAATTTATATTTGTGTTGGGCCAAGAAGTATCTTAAACAAACCCTGATCACAAGGAACAAAAAATTATTGGAATGCTGCAGACCTCTTCAAATTTTGAGTGTACCGTTGCGGAGACAAATAGCCAATCATCTGATTAGTTGAACTGCCAACCGAAATTCAAAGAAAGTGCGGAGGCAGTGAACACGCGAGATGAGGGATCTAATTGGTCGATGAAAAATAGAAACGGACGAAACATTTGAAATAAGGAAACGTTCTGATTTCATGGTCACTGAATACTGAAACCATGTTGACTAGTATAACATATGTCTTACTTTAAACGGGAAATTGTCGAGTATAAATTTTATTCAGGGATCAATTTTTACTTTCCACGTGGAATATTTTTTGCTGGAAAATATGTTCTTCAAAAATACATAACCTTTCTAAAGCAGGTTGTAATCCACTTTAAACCCAAATACACGCATTTTGTGGTCTACAAAGAGGCCGAACTAAGACGTTTAACTTACAGCAGTACTGACGACTCAAACATTTTTTCCACAGCCGTCTATTCCTTCCGTCTTCTTAATAAGAACTTGTGCCGTGTGTTTACGTTTTCTCTGGCAGTGTAAGTAGATATTCCAACACTGCATTCTGAATATGGTCGGGATAGCGTAGTCGTTATACCGATTCGCTAATGGGCTGAACGGCCCGGTGTCCAAACCCCGGTAGGGGCGAGATTTCCCGGACCCATCCAAAGCGTACCTGGGGCCCACCCAGCCTCCTGTACAGTGGGTACGGATCTTTCCCAAGGGTAGAGCGGCCAGGGCCTGGCGCTGACCACCTACGTACCACCTTCTAGCGCCGAGGTCGAGTATGGGTAGAGCTATACAGCTTTACCTATACCTTCTGATCCTACCGCGAATCGGACCTCGAGTTCACAGTTGCGCAGCTTGGCAGAATGACAATCGCTGCGAGATTTGAAGTTTTGACGGCGGTGCTGCTGAAGATTCATGTCTTCTGGGATGTTTCGCCGTGTCCGTTACCGACGTTTTGAATACTGTTTGACCCTGAAGATAAGGGCACTAGGATCCTCTGACATGTCGGTAACTGTTTACCAATCGACACAGCGTAATATCCCCGAAGACTCGAATCTTCAAAACAATAGTCGGTTATATTCTATTACGAGGTTGAAATGTAAAGCAAATTCCAAAGTCAATTGGTTCCTTGTGTGTGCGAGTACATTAGTTCAGAGTGATTTTGTCGGACCTTCCGTAACCACTGGAAGAGACCGCATGAGATGAAGGATTCAGCTCTGTTCACAGTAAGCACTGAGAGAACTGGTGTTGTTTGGGAGATATAAAGGGAAACGGGGTGTCCGCGCCATGTAAGGCAGTTAATTGTATTTATTGTGCACAGAGATGGCCAGTGGATGAGAGACTCCACGGGGAACCGTCACAGCTCACCCACAACACAGGTAGTTTCACAAATTCCTGGCCCAAAAAATTGACTCCAGCTTCCTATTACACGTATTTTTTTTACCGACAATAATATTTTCATAAGTTTGAATTTTTACCACCTGGACTTACCGTCTGTCGCATTTATTGCTGAGATTTTGGTTTTTATAAACCGGACTAAGTCAGAAAGAGATTGGTTACAGGACGGACAACCGGGGTTCGATTCCTGACAAGGGCAACGATTTTTATCTTTCAACAGCATCTAGACTGGCTCTGCAGAGCACCTTTTCTCATGTCAGGTGGGTACCGGGGCACTTATCCGTGGGAATAAAGCGGCCGCAGCTTAGAGATAACCTCTCATCTGCGTCAATTGCTAATGTTACGAAAGCGCAGAAATCCACTCTCATACACACAGATACATAGGTTATACAAATGGGTCTATGTGTGTTTGTCTGTGTAGGATACGTATGTATCGGACATAACGCTAAACTATAATTTTTGTTCACATTACCTTGTTCTGGGTTAGGACGCCGTGTAATTTGGCAGATAGGTACCAACGTTGCGGAGGAAGGTAGAAAAGATGCTACTGACCCTAGAACAGGCCACGAAGTCCCAGAGGCGGAGTAGAGGTTTCTTTCTTTAAACTCGTCACTGGATTGGAGTGGGTATTCAACGCCACGCCCGGGCCGCTTTTCCCCAGGCAAAGAGAACCGGTACGCATTGTACAGGAGGCTGCGTGGGCCCCAAGGACGGTCTGGACAGGTGCGGAAGATCTCGCCCGCACCGGGATTCGATCCCCGGACTGTCAAGCCCTTAGCGAGTCGCTATACGGACTACGCTAACCCGGCCCTTCGGAAGGGCGTGCCACCTTCGTATTTAGAATAGACGAAGTGTTTAGACCTGAAAAAGGAGGTAGCAGTTTCCTTCCAATGCGGTAGAAATTTCGTACCAAACTACACGACAGTACATTCCAAGCTTAATACTGATTGCAGTCGAAAATGTGAAATTTCAGATATTCAGGTAGTTTCTGTTTGCTTTCTGTCTGACCGTTTGGCTAGAGTGGTAGCTGCCGTAGCTTCTGTCGGCAGTGGAACTGAGATTACAGACGTTAACAATAATTAAAACAAATTGAAATTTACGTTCAGAAATGTCTCTACTAGGAAGACAGAGATCAGAAAATAAATGCTACATGGCACAGCTCAAGCGGCGCTAGATCTTGCAATGTTGGATCCTGAACTGTTTAGTCGTCTGTATGTCTGTCTGTCTGTTGATCTGTCTGTTTACCTCATCTTGCAATGTTGGATCCTGAACTGTTTAGTCGTCTGTATGTCTGTCTGTCTGTTGATCTGTCTGTTTACCTCATCTTGCAATGTTGGATCCTGAACTGTTTAGTCGTCTGTATGTCTGTCTGTCTGTTGATCTGTCTGTTTACCTCATCTTGCAATGTTGGATCCTGAACTGTTCTGTCGTCTGTATGTCCGTCTGTTGATCTGTCTGTTTACCTCATCTTGCAATGTTGGATCCTGAACTGTTTAGTCGTCTGTATGTCTGTCTGTCTGTTAAATCTGTCTGTTTACCTCATCTTGCAATGTTGGATCCTGAACTGTTTAGTCGTCTGTATGTCTGTCTGTCTGTTGATCTGTCTGTTTACCTCATCTTGCAATGTTGGATCCTGAACTGTTTAGTCGTCTGTATGTCTGTCTGTCTGTTGATCTGTCTGTTTACCTCATCTTGCAATGTTGGATCCTGAACTGTTTAGTCGTCTGTATGTCTGTCTGTCTGTTGATCTGTCTGTTTACCTCATCTTGCAATGTTGGATCCTGAACTGTTTAGTCGTCTGTATGTCTGTCTGTCTGTTGATCTGTCTGTTTACCTCATCTTGCAATGTTGGATCCTGAACTGTTTAGTCGTCTGTATGTCTGTCTGTCTGTTGATCTGTCTGTTTACCTCATCTTGCAATGTTGGATCCTGAACTGTTCTGTCGTCTGTATGTCCGTCTGTTGATCTGTCTGTTTACCTCATCTTGCAATGTTGGATCCTGAACTGTTTAGTCGTCTGTATGTCTGTCTGTCTGTTGATCTGTCTGTTTACCTCATCTTGCAATGTTGGATCCTGAACTGTTTAGTCGTCTGTATGTCTGTCTGTCTGTTGATCTGTCTGTTTACCTCATCTTGCAATGTTGGATCCTGAACTGTTTAGTCGTCTGTATGTCTGTCTGTCTGTTGATCTGTCTGTTTACCTCATCTTGCAATGTTGGATCCTGAACTGTTTAGTCGTCTGTATGTCTGTCTGTCTGTTGATCTGTCTGTTTACCTCATCTTGCAATGTTGGATCCTGAACTGTTTAGTCGTCTGTATGTCTGTCTGTCTGTTGATCTGTCTGTTTACCTCATCTTGCAATGTTGGATCCTGAACTGTTCTGTCGTCTGTATGTCCGTTCTGTTGATCTGTCTGTTTACCTCATCTTGCAATGTTGGATCCTGAACTGTTCAGTCGTCTGTATGTCTGTCTGTCTGTGGATCTGTTTACCTCATCTTGCTTTTGGAGCTGATAAGGAAGTACGGCGTTTGGAAATTATCACACTGAAGGAATATTATCAAGAGGAATATAAGCTGCTCTTCCACTTTCAAGAGAGAAGAGGCTGTCGTGTGTATACCTGATAAATTAATTCACCTCTGTAGAAATTTAACGCGTGTAACAAGCGGGTTATTCCACTACAGGACTGCAGCCTCTCTGAAATTTATAGTCGACCTACTCCTTTGTCTCAGAGCGAAATTTTACGCATGCCTATCAGTTTTCAGTGGTGAAGTAGGCCTACTTGCCTTAATTTAAGTGTTATTGTGTTTTGTAAACAACGAAATAGATTCAATACTCTTAGGACGTAAAAACATGTCAACTGGTAATTACCAACGTTTCGGAAGAAAACGTTCTCTTCTTGGACTGCTATACCCCGAAGATGGAAGCAGCATATACCTCCGAAACGTCTGTAAATATTTATCAGTCTTCACGGTTTCACATTTTATAAGATTTGAATCATCATCAACACCGCTGTTCGAACTGCAAATCTCGTAAAATATTTATTAACTTGTACAGAGAAGTTGGCAAAACTGTACTTGTATAGGACCTTGCGATTTATGTTCAAATAACCAACTACCTAACTAACTACATGCGACCTTACAGTTCTTCAGAGAGTCAATACATTCCCAACTTTTTATGGTGCCCTAATTTCATTACCGTGTCCATAATATATAGCCACTGGTTCTGAGTTCTGAGCCAGATGAATCCGTACCACATAGTCACGTCGCTGTGTGTAACATTGTATGAAATATACCTGTTGTACCATATGTATCCTCCAGTGAGGCTTCACCTTCTGTATCCGGGCACATGCACCCTTGTTTCACAACCGCTATGCAGGAGAATGCAAAAATGGGGCGACCAAACAGAAGGTGGAACGAGACCAAACAGAAGGTGAAACGAGCCTAAACAGAAGGTGGAACGAGACCAAACCGAAGGTGGAACGAGACTAAACAGAAGGTGGAACGAGACCAAACCGAAGGTGGAACGAGACTAAACAGAAGGTGGAACGAGACTAATCAGAAGGTGGAACGAGACCAAACCGAAGGTGGAACGAGACTAAACAGAAGGTGGAACGAGACCAAACCGAAGGTGGAACGAGACTAATCAGAAGGTGGAACGAGACCAAACCGAAGGTGGAACGAGACTAAACAGAAGGTGGAACGAGACTAAACAGAAAATGGAACGAGACCAAACAGGAGGTGGAACGAGACTAATCAGAAGGTGGAACGAGACCAAACCGAAGGTGGAACGAGACTAATCAGAAGGTGGAACGAGACCAAACCGAAGGTGGAACGAGACTAAACAGAAGGTGGAACGAGACTAAACAGAAGGTGGAACGAGACCAAACAGGAGGTGGAACGAAACGTACGAGTTCTTGGTACTCGCGGCTGAAAGGGGAATGTGGGTCATTGGTCTGGGAAGGGGAGGGTAGGAATTTAAAATTGACAGTGTTTACCAAATGCATACAAAAGTTGTGATCGGAAAACATGAACGCGACAGACATGCTGGACAATCTATGAGTAGATGGAAGACTAATATAATGAGTAATTAAGAAATATGTAGGAGGCTGTGGACTTGATTCGTCTGATTCAGGACAGGGTGCAGAGCTGGCTGTTGTGAACACGGTAGTGAGCGCAGCGAATTTCTTGACGAACTGAGCAACTGTTACTTTCTCAAGAAGGAATCTGCTCTGTGGAATCAGTCGGTCGGTTGGTCGGTCGGTCGGTCTGTCGGTTGGTCGATCGGTTGGTTGGTTGGTTGGTTGGTTGGTTATATTTAGAAGCGTCAATTGTAGGAGGGGAAATTTATTTGTAGTTCATCAAACGTCGACCGTTTGATTTGAAAGACTTTCAAGGAACGTAAAACATAACATTTATACTTCAAAGAATGGGAAGTTTTATATCCTTAATGTAGTAAGTTAAACTCTAAACGATGACATTTATTTATTCCAGAAAGGTCAAGAGCCCAGACAGTAATTTGTTATTTTGCATAATTGCTTTTCATTTTTTTCTGGTTGTTAAGGACTTATTTGACACTTGTCTTTTCATTTTCTCTTTCGGGTTTTGAATACTGTTTCTACGTAATGGAACCCACAAAGGCTCCGCCCCCTGGTCTGAGATCTTTTGTGCCTTTCGTCAAGGATGGAAGGCTGTATTTACCAGAGGTCAGATGTGGACTGTTTGATGTGGCGAAGTTGACCCAGTTTCGACACAGTTCGACATTTGTGTGAAGCAAGGCAGACTGACACTTGGATGTGTTCTGACAGGAACTCGGTGATGGTGTCAAACTACTGTTGCAAGTGTGATCTCCTTTGTACACAATGTCCATAACAGAACTGGGTAGCTAAGGAACTAGAAAAACTAAGTATATAACTAGTAAACTGGTTAAACTAACTGACCAACCCGCTAACTAAAGGAGCTAGTTAGATAATTAACTAATTGCCTGGAACAGAGTCTACTATTCAAGAAATTCTCTGCCTTTTACGGAAATCAAATGTCCATTATCGTGTTCATAAAAGCTCTCCCCCTCCTCCTGAATTACACGAACCTCGCTCATACACTAACATACTGTAAAAGAATACGATATTTCGGATTTAGAAAACAGACTTAGCTTACAAATAACTGTGTAAATATTTAGATATACAACACGGTAACTCTAACGGTAACTCTTTGTAATCTTCTTTTGAATCCTTTAAAGTACAGTGGTAACTATATATACCACGAGCTGTAACATTTAGAAACTCTTCATTTTGCTCACACAGTGTATTTGTGTGTTTCATATGATTCTCATCACAAACAGCGATTACTTCCCAAGACAGCATTAACCGGTTGGTTTGTTAATGCAGACGGACAATGTACTGTACGGCAGGAAATGAATCTTTCTACATAATTTGCATACATTTCAGCAGCAACTGAGTCAGGTCCTGTAATTGGGGAATTCGTTCAAGGATTACCGTTGTTTTCCTCAGCCATAGAGCAAATGATCAGGTGGTTCCCAAATTTCACATCGGACTGCGTGCTTCTCCTTCGATCCTTTCAAAATCAACTTCAAAATTTAAGCCCAAACGCAGCCCTTTTAAAGTTATCAAAATTACTACAGCCGTCAAAATAAATATTCAACAAATTCAAAGTTCAGCCGAAATGCTCAACTTCTTTCTTCTGCTCCGAACTCAACCAGTCCACTTCCCATCACCTTATCTTCGCCTCTTCCCAACGATGTAACTTGCCTTCAGCCTAACTTTACATGAAGGTTGTGCGGGCATTCCCTATGAACCTTCAAAGCAGTAAATTTTATGATTCCTCCTGTAATAAATGGTACGATACGACATGACATGATATGTTATGACACTTGCATGTATTCAGTTGTGTATGTAATGAAATAGGGCCCTCCCTTATTCACAATGATCTTTTTGCCGGATAGGTCCCTTCTTTCTAACAGTTTTGTGATACACTAATAGGTCTTTCGATGCACTCTTTTTATTTACCCACTTCGATCACACTGCCCTCATCTTTTCCGCATGACTATTTCATTTTATTTCTCATTCGTCTGTACCTTCCTCTGAAACATATACATTTCTGTCTAACTTTAAACAAAACCACTGTTACAGTTCATTTTATTTAGTAATGTCTCACCAACAAAATTAGCCCTTTCTTTATTATTTTTGCATTTGGCCACAAATTTCGCTTCACATTACAACCTACCTTTTCAAGCATCAGCACCAGTCAAGCACACATCTTTCACTCCCGGCAACTACACGGTATATTGGTAACCTGCCTAGTTTATCACCTCTGCAATTGTGTCTAGTCTTTGACTGTTATTAAGATGAGGCCACAATAAACGAAACAGGGTCTTTATCGGTGAGATCTGCGCCCTTCTGGGATATTACGCAGTGTCGAGTGGTAATCCTTTACCGACCTTTCGGGACAACGTATCGGCCCCATCTTCAAGAGTCAAGAAGTCCAAGAGCCTGATAATCAGGGGCTTTGTCCTCCATCCCCCTACCCTCCAAGTTAGCTGTAAATAAAACATGTACCTTCGAAATCTGTCAGAACAAAAAACTTGCCAATTTCTTCTGACCATTTACGTCCGGGTTACACTGTAATAAAATTTTTATCCTTCTTGTTAATAATTCGTATTAAAACCGTTATCATTTTCGACTAAGTAAACTCTTCCAAAAGTTCCCAAACATTTCTACATTTTCATTTTCCACGAATTTATATATTCCCTCTACTCTTTCGCCAAACATGATTTATATTTTTAATGTTATCGAACCACTCTACAAATGTTTTACTAACATCTGCCTAAACAAATTCGCCTGTAAAGGATCCCTTTAAAGCAAATTAATAACTCTTACCACCTGAAGAGTTGTACTATTTGCTCCTCTTATCACAATAGTTACATAAAATTTGTCTCCTCCTCGAGTCCTGTGCAACAAATATAGGCTTAGCATCTTTCAATACTTCTTTAGTTCTTCTTATTCCATTTATTCTTCCCTTCTCTGTATCAGGTTTCAAAGAGTTAAAAGATGGAAGGATCATTTAATATGAAATTTATATGAGAAAAAGTTAATAGGCTCATTTATTTTAGCGTTGATAATAAAATTCTGGTATTCTCTTATGGGAAATCTGTACTTGCAAAACACCCTGTAAAGGTAGGTGTCTCCTGCGTAGCAGCATAATTCATGGTGTTACCAAGACGACACGAAAATTG
The DNA here is from genome assembly GCA_021186555.1 of Reticulitermes speratus. NCBI lineage: Eukaryota > Metazoa > Arthropoda > Insecta > Blattodea > Rhinotermitidae > Reticulitermes > Reticulitermes speratus. Next base: position 27,058,293 of record JAJKFL010000003.1, on the reverse strand, counting down.
TGCATCAGGTTGACGGCTAGGAAAACAGAATAACATGTACGCAATAGATCAAAATTAAGTTGTTCACAGTGAGGTGAGGTGAAGTGAAGTAAAGTGCGACAGATAGGGCCACGCTTACTGCTTACAATAAAGTGGCTTTATGGTAGCCATCACGGACAGTAGAAGAAGCCGAGCGAAAGTCGTAGAAGGTAAAACTTTTACCTCTCCGCTGTTCTGACATGTTTTTCATTGTTTACCTCAGTCTATCCAGGTAAATGATGGAATTAATTGAAACTATACCAGGTCGTCTTTTTCAATTCCTTACTCACTGGGCCTGTATAGTCTGAGGTACTGGAAGCGTCGTCGTCGAAGTCATGCATAAGGAAGTAATTCAGTACATAGTAAACTAACACCCCACATTTTACAGTGCTGAAAACACAGTAAACTCCGTTTTCCTGTATGCTGTAATGACTGCTTTCATTATCAATTTTAAGGGATGATGTCATAAATAGTATATGAAAACAATGTAAAACTGAACAGCTTATGTCTAAGGCCAGCTAACTCCAAGTCGTCATGTACCTGTTACACATTTCTCGCTGCCCCTTCTATTCGTTGTCAAATATCTCATACTGCCATTTACTTCAAAGAATTACAACGTAATGGTAAAATTTCAGACTACTTTCATAATGTGCTGAGCACTTTATACTTTCTTAGCTTTATTGTAAAATTACATTTTCTGGAGGTCGTAAGTTTTGGACACCCATATTCAATTCCAGTTTCTCACGCTCGGAAGACATGTTGCGTTCGTGTCCTAATGAATGTGAGACGCAGACCTGCTCACGGGGCTCATCCCGGAGACGCGCTGTACCATGGTAAAGTGATTCCTGTCCAACGACCAGGTTAATTTGATAGGATGTGTTGCTTGCTGCAGGTTAATTTGATAGGATGTGTTGCTTGCTCCAGCAGTCAAGAAATGGCAATGCAGCCAACTACACAACAATCGTAAACTCGCACTTTGCAAGTAAGGGACTTATCTAAACTGAGGCCAGGGATGGGGGCATAGGCATAACTTGGGGGGGAGGGCAAAATCGACCATGGGTGTTAGGAACTTTACGAAGTAGTTAAGTCAAGAAAGGGGGGAAGATTAGTTTGAACCAGTCCTTAATATACTACGTACATCTACCGTTTTCCTGCCCCTCTTCAACTCTGTAGCCAAAAAAACTATTATTACGTAGAAAAAATACTGGCGGGGGGCATACCCCCCCTTGCCCACCCCCACCAAAGTTACATCTATGAAAGGGGGGAATGACAACATTTGAGGCCTCCCATTTTCGCCTATGATTGTATTCCACCCCAGCAACATTTAACAAATACCAGCCAGCTCAAAGCGCTGGTTGGTCTGGATGCTTTAGAAAAAGAATATCTTTTGCCCATCCCGGAATATAACGTCATCAAGTATGTAGCGTAGTCACTTATTGTCTGTGAGCAAAATGAATTAATTTCGTACCCTCACACCCTATTTATTTAAAATCCATTTTAACATTATCCTCTCGTCTACACATGAATGTTCCACGAGGTACCTCTGTTACAAAACAAAGTATGAAGACTGCTTATATTTTCGGTTTACAGGTATGCCTACTCGCCAGTACAACACGATTTCGAGTTGAGCAAATTTCGCATTCAAGCGATTGCATGTTTTTTTTTTACATTTAATATCTATAGCGAAAGCTAAAGGTTAAGTAAATAGCTTGTCTGAGACAAAAACAAAATACTTGATTCGTAAATAGCTAAAATGAGTTGTATCAAAATTAATCGAATTACGTATTTTTCAGTTAATTTTAAAAGCAGTAGGAATAATTTCGATTAGGCGGCCGTCCTGGGATAGAAGCTCACCAGGTGCAACTGTACAGTGAAATTATCTGTCGATTGTTTTCATGATATGACGACTTGCAAGCACATACTGTGTATCTGTACGTACAAGCCAACACCCACAAACATATATGCTTGAACTTCCTGTTGTTTTCGCGGGAGCCTGGGACGTATCGTCATAAGCAAAACGTTTCGAGTGTTTACAGTCTCTTCCATGTGACTTTGAAGGGAAAACATAAATTACAAGTGTATAAACAGAAACTGCACACAAACGTATTTGGATCTTAGAAGAAGGAAGGAAATGTGTAGTTACTGGCTTAAACAGGAGGTAGAAGGCTCGGAAATAGGATGGTATGGACAAAGGATTCATACAGCATGTTGTCGGGGAGAACTCTTGGGAAAATTTTGTATGTCTCACCGTGCATTTTTTTTATAATTCACTGTTTACAAACCAACGAAATGCACTACATTTTCTTGAATAAATAATAAAAGTGAAAGTGTAGTGCATTTCGTTGGTTTGTAAAAAGTGAATCTTGGGAAAAGTTCACGTGACTACCGAAACGACGGAGAATGACTAGATTGCTCCTCGAGAGAAACAGTTGTAATGCTGGGATGGGGACTGAACTGACTCGGGATCGTGACCGAACGTGTCAGGCGTTCTGCACCTTCGGATTCTGATATTGTAGTGTATAGTTACTTCGAATGAAGACAACAGTAAGATTATGTCCTTCCAGTATAGGACGCCGCCGATCCCAGTGGCCGTGCGGTCTAAGGCGTGGGTCTTCGGCCGCTCGCTTACTAGGATCGTGGGTTCGAATCCCACCGGGGGCATGGATGTCTGTCTCTTGTGAGTGTTGTGTGTTGTCAGGTAGAGGTCTCTGCGACGAGCTGGTCCCTCGTCCAGAGGAGTCCTACCGACTGTGGTGCGTCTCAAATGTGTGTGATCATGAAACCTCGACGAAACGAGTAGGCCCAGGCCCATATAGGGCTGTCAAGCCATAGAAGAAGAAGAAGAAGAAGTATAGGACGCCGCGTGGTTCGGTAGAGGGATACTTTCTACGAGTATAAGAATACACAGCATTACTTACTAGAAGACTATATTCTCGATAATTACTGCGGCGAGAACTTATAATTTCATGTAACAAAATAATACCTGCAAGGTAAAGAATCTTGATCAGTAAGCTTACGTTATAAAACACAGTTCTCTTCTTCTTATTATTATTCTGTCACCACAACGTTCTCTAAACACTGTTTTAAGTCTCTCTGTTGTGTGATCTGTTGCACTGTCTTGCTGCAAAAAGGTACATATTTTCTCTAACGAAAAAGTGTTGAACAGATAATGTCAGAATATGTGTAATATAAGTGTGTGAATTTATGGCCTTAGAAAAAATGGGCCCAGTAATTCCAGTTTCACTGACAGCACACCACACGTCAACTAAAACATAATGTAATGGCTCTTCGTGGATTAACGTGGGATTTTCTGCAGATCGGCACCCCTTATGCTGAGAATTCACCTATCCACTGAGATTAAACCAAGTTTAATCTTTAAACAGAACGAGTTTGGTGTTTGTTTCTGTAGCATACACCTCCTAAAAGCACCGGTTCAGAAAATCCAGTTCTTGTAGGAACTGTATGTAGCTTATGTATCATGCAGAAACACGCGACTTTCCAGTGGGTTGCTCATTGCTTCTGGAGATAGCAGACGTTAAAAGCTGTCCGCTAAGTTGCGTGTGGGTTTGCTGTTAAGGGAAGTAAGTTCTGTACGATAAGCTGGCGGGCCGGGATAGCTAAACGGTGATCCCCGGTGAGAGCGAGACTCTCCGTACCCGTCCAGACCGACCCGAGGCTCACCCATTCTCCTATACAGTGGGCGCCGGGTCTTTCCCGGAGGTAAAGCGGAATGTTATAGGGTGACCTTTATCTGTTTAGTAATATCTAAATTCAGATTTTCCCTCGTCCAATTTTTACCGTTGCCTCTGCTTCTTTTTCTTCCTATACGAGTATGCAGAAATTCACCTCAGTGCTTCAAAGCGCAATGGCTATCATACGTGCCAACTGCTTTAAGATTCAGAAACTCTGCCGATCTTTCAGAGGAAACCGCTACCTCTGTTGTCAGGTTCGATATTAGAGGATACTGCTACCCCTATCAACGGGGTGGATTAATGCATTTATACCAGACTGCATACCGTCATAAACCAATCGTAGTCAGCTCAGTGAGAACCTCAAGGCCACACAGTATCAAATTATACGAGTACAACTGCAACTGCCACGGCCTCGTCTTCCTCAGAGCTGCCGACGTATCTTCCTCCCTCCAGTTAACTCTTCCTGTCAACTCCCTTACCTTTCCTTTCCCCTTTCTCTTTCTCTCTCGGTTTCTTAGTCACTGTTCCCTCTTTTCTTTATTCCCTTACCGCAGCTCTTTTTCTGGCTTCCTCCCTCCCTCCTTCCTCTTCCTATTCTCTTTCTTTTTATTTCCCTCTCTCTCCCCGCTCCACTTTACCAATCTTTCTTTCCCTTACCTTAAAGTCCCTCTGTTGACCTTACCCCCTCCTTCTGTCTATCTCTTTTTCTTCGCATCTTCTTACGGTATCTTTCTTCTTCCATATCTCTGTCTATTCCTATCCCTTACTCTCCACGTTATGCCTATTTTTCTGTTTCATTCCCTCTGCATATCTTGTTCTCTGTATGTCTGTCTTGCAAGAAAAATTGCAGCGTTTTTATAACATGCCGCCTTGAAGCAAGTCGAATCACATTCAGTTTCATGGTTCTCACAAATCAACTTAATATGAAGAGCAGAATCTTGCTTCACTGAGACAGTGAAACCAGAACAGTTCGTCTGTAGAGACCTACAGCTTCCAGGCTCGCAATTGCTTTTTTAGAAATAAAATTTACGTTTAAAGAGGAACTGATGTAGGGTTTCGGTTAATGGAGCCTAAAAGCAGAGAGCACTTCGCTTTTAGATTTTGTGTAGTTGTGTCACAGATAGCTTTAACACTCTGCAGCCTGGAGTTAATCAAAATGATAGTCAATGAAAGGTCCATTTCTACTTCAGAAAGAACACTCGACTTAGAAAACAAATATTCCCCATTACAAAGACCAAACATTTAGTGATGTTTAGGGAAATAATCGCTGTTAATTGTGAGAACCATAAGGAAATTAAATAGATTTTGTGGGCAAAATGCTGAGTTTTTGTGTGCGAAGCAGGTGGTATGTTTAGTAACCACCTTGTTTTAAGGGTTACATAAAAGTAATTATTTAGCTATTTTTATGCATTACCTTCGTCATGTGTGTCTCTTTGTCTGTCCGTCTGTCCGCATGGAACGCATCGGCTCCCACTGGACGGGTTTTAATCAAATTTGGTATTTGACGATTTTTCCAAATTCTGTCAAGAAAAGTAAGGTTTTATTAAAATCTGACGAGAAAAACGGGTACTTTACGTGCATATGTACGTACATTTATGATAACATCTCACCGAATTCTTCTTAGAATGCAAAATGTTTCAGACAAAAGTTGCAGAAAAAATCAAGGCACACATTTTATGCTCAGTGACCTTTTTCAGAAAATCGTGCCATATGTGAGATAATGTGGAAAAATATGGTAGAGCCAGACAGGCCTCAGATGACAATATAATACGGCGCTTACGCTTTGCATGCTGGATAACTAAGGCTACATACATACTCAGAATATGTAATACTTATTGCTTTTGCACGGCAACAATGGTTACGCGAACGCGTCTCAATATTACGTAATACCTAGGCTGCCTCTTTTGTTTATTCTGCAACAAGTACCTCATTTTCTATAGCTCAGTATGCGTGCACAAATTAAGCTTAAAATGGATCAGTGGAATACTTTTCTCTCTCTTATCGTTGTGAATGAACACTCTTTGAAGACGTGTGCTTTTTACGCATTCCTGTCGAAGTAAAAAAAAAAGGAAGGCCGTATGTAGGATCCACGACCGTCCGTGCGTACGTCCGTTTGTGACCTGCCATCAGCGACTAAACTGTTTGTCGCACTTTCATTACATTTGGAATAGGAGTTTGCGATGCAAGCATGAGTTTAGTGAAAGGCGGGGCAGTGACAGTGAATTTCTGGCCCTAAGCATTCATTGAGCATTGTGGGTGACATTCAGTACAGGAGATCTCCACATGATGTTTTTGATCAATTGTGAGTTTCGTAAGGGCGAAAATGGCATTTTCCCCACAAGTTATACATTCATCTTCCGATTAGGATATAATTAATTACAGGAGATGTTTACAGAAATGTGTAGGGCGATCATTACTTTGGTGAAAATCCGTTCAGTGACGGCCATACTTTTCTTAAGGGCGTAAATTAAATCCTATTTGTATTCCTACTCCTACTTTGGCGAAATTCAGTGTAAGAATTCCACACACAGTGCCTTTTATCATTTTGAGTATAGTGAAACAGGGCCTGTGGATGGCCGTACTTTTCTTAAGGCGGTACATGAAACCTCGCTAATGCGTGTACAGTGAAACCGTATGAGATTTTGAAAGTAAAGAATGCGTTGGTAAATCGTACGCACTGCGTCAGGGATACATTTTCAGTATTGTCCGATTTCTTGCGTTAGCCTTGTTGAAACTTCACAAACCCCCACAGCAGGCTAGCACACATCGTACAAGCAGGTTTAAGAAAGTCGTAGTGAAACTGGTTCTTATTCACGAATTTTGTAGCCACATTTCTCAGGAAGTAACCTCTCTTCTCTGCCTGTTTTTGCCCTTCTTAAACTTCCTACTGGTTCCCTAAAATTATAAAATTAACATTTTTAAAGACGGTTTGACACCACGATTTAGGCCATTAATTTCGTTGCGTGAGTCACCGTAGTTCTCTCTCTCTTTTTTAATCTAAGAAATAACTGTGTTTGGGAATGGGTTCTGCTACATCTTCAGATGGTCAGGACGTGAATAAAATCTGACTCTGTTTGCCGCTTATTTTAAGGCTCTACAGAAATAGATACCATTTCGGAAGTATTGGGACTGTACATAAAAAAATAACTCGCGAAATAGATGAAGTCCAAAATGATGGTCTTCAATTCTCAATTTATATTCACTAAATGTATCTACTGTGCATAACATACGAGTATACACGAATACAAAATCGGAGTTTCAAAGTTATCGCTATGCTTTGAAGGCATATGGGGGAGTGGAGGTATAGCTTCAGCCATTATTAACAACGACACTAAATGGAGGTGAGTGGTCAGCTTCACGCCCCCGGTCGCCTTATCCCGCGGAAGAAGTCTCCGGTGCATGTTGAATAGGAGGCTGGGTGGGCTCCAGAGTCCGTCTGAACGCTTCAGAAAACAGAGAAATCCCTTACCCCTGCCTGGAATCGTAACACGATTCCTCGGTTTCCAGTCCTTTGCCTATCCACTGTGCCGATGGTGCTATTCTTGTTCGTTCATAACAGAATACAGAATAATGTTAACAATCAGAACTGAAAAGATACTCTCTGATGTAGAGAATCACTGGGGTCTTTGTAGTCTTATGAATGCGGAACGAGAATTTTGCGTAATGACGTAGCTACTTGAGCTGGATAAACACAAATTCATAATACAAAATCTAAGGCCTCCACTGCTGTAGATATTCCTGTTGTTATCTTTTGGGTTATGACACAGCTGACGTGATGAACCCTGAAGACGGACGCAGTATATTCTTTTCAAACTTTGGCATCCGCCTACCAGTCTACACGGCGTTATAACCCAGAAGGTCACAATTAATAATCCAACGCATTAAGGAATGTTCCAAAACTCCTAAGTCCATGCGTAATTACGCTGTCAAAGGTTAGCTGCTGTTTACTCAGACTGCCACTTTATCGTCTGTCAGACGCAGATAAGAGTTCCTCGGTCCTGATAGCGAGCCGTCAGCGGAATTCTTATCCCAGAATGATTTAGTACTCTCTGGTTGCCGACTTGTGACGTCGCTTTTTATTCCCTGTGAAGTGAATTTGCCTATGTTTGTGACGTCGTCGTAAACTGTAGTTATTATATGGTGTTGCGTGTGCAGTTTATCTGGTGTTGTGTGTGGATTTCGTGTGTAGGTTGTGAGTGACACTGCAATGTGTGTTCTGTAGACAGAGTTCTGTAAACAGCCTGTTTGCATAAAGCTGGATCCTTACGTCAAGAAGAGTCAAGAATTTAACGTTAAGATCTAAAAATACGGAATTTCCGCTTCTTTTACGTTCTTGTGAATTATAATGTAAAAATAATTCGGAGGCAGGATAAAACATATCTGCTCGAAATTATAAGTTCTGGGCACAAACAGGAAAGTTTAAAACAGTGGTGCCGAACCTTGTCGAATATGAGAATCCCGTTTAATAATTTAAAAATTTCGCGAGCCCCCCCCCCCCCCCCATATGCTAATAATTGTACTTACAGCTTCCGTTGACTGAACAGTGTTATAAACTCAATAATAATAATAATAATATAATAAGGAAACCACCTGTTTGCTGTAGAAGCAAGATTTACTGCTAAGTTACGTGATTTTTCGGGGTCCTTGGAAGAACTCTGCCGCCGTTGAGATCGCGGTCCACAGGCCTAACTTAAAAGGAGCAAACTACAGCGTGTACTACTTAACGCAGGGCCCACCCATAGAATCTACATTCTAAAATGTGTTACAAAACTCAGACATGCTTGAAACCTGGTTGTTATTTCCTGCACCTGCTTTAACAAGTAAAATATACTGGACGCATATAAACAGGTGTTTGAAATGACCTCCTACACCTCAGACATTTTCGGCACCTGGTGAGCGTATTATTCAAAACCGTGTGAAGTTCTTATCTACAAATTTCCGATACCACGCACCGTGTTATTTCTTGAAGGTCGTCCTCTGTGTGGATTGTTTTTTAAACGTTGTTTTTGAATCATACGCACAGAGAATAGTCACATGGGGTAAACGAGTAAAAGGACGACAAATCATTCGATTCCCAGAAATGTTATGTAAGGCGGCAATTGATTTATTGGTTGTATCTGCGGTCTTACCAACTTACTGGAATAACCTGTGGTTATTCTCATCACTTAAATTTAAAAAATGCGCGAGACGTGTGTACCGTATCTTCCTGCATTTACTGTGTCCGATTATTCTTATTGCACTGACTGTACACCACACTATCAGCTTTAATATAACGTAACGGTAACTCATGTGTTTGAGTTTATCTGCCGGCCAGCTTATGTTATTTTGGGTACTCACGTGGCCGTTTAAGTAATCTGATCTGCAAAATAAGTTATCAATGGACTGACGTCACAATTATACCCAGCTTCACAGAGCCAGTTACAAAACTGTACTCTAGTAACATATTTGCTGCGACATTTCTTATAGGATTCGTCCCTTATATAGAATGTTTACAATACAAGCCCTCTCTGTCAGCTACACTTCGTCTCAGCCAATACCATCAACAAACGAACAAACAACAGCACAAGCAGCAGCAACAATAAACAACACCGCATGTCCGTTCGAGAAGCTTGTGAAACTGAACTTTCGAGTCTGGTCGATATGTGTGATTGAACATGCCTTCGGTTTGTGCTGTGTATGGGGAAGCGATGCAATAAAAGCACCTACCGTAAATGAGTCATACACAGTCTGATAAGGTAGCCGATAACGAGGGATCTACATCGAAATGCAGCTTCTGTACATCTGCGCTAGTGGTAAATACACAGTAAACATTTCGTTCCTGAAAAAAAATTTTAATTCAGAAAACCGAATTTAAATCGAAATGAAATTTAACAAAACTTAAAACTGAAATTTTAGCATGTTTTCGATTTTAGTTGCTGGAAACGTAAGAATTGCCTTTGTGGTTAAACATGACGTCACGTGCAGCGAAATGCAAACCATTCTCAGGTTTCAATATTATCATTTCGTATATTGTGTGTTGTTAGACGCACACAGGAGCTGTCCTTTGTCACATGCTTGTATCGTTACGAGTCGTAACATTGAGCATGTGTCGGCTACTCGTATTCTAAAAGCTAGGTTTTGCTACCTGATAATCACATTTCTTTCGCATTAGCTTGAAGGACCCAATACAATAAACAAGACAGGACAGCTGGTGTCCTAGCCGGGTACCGCTCGAGTCGGTAGTCTGAAATTAGTTTTGGTGAGATAATAAAACACATGTAAGGTCTACAGACAGCCTAATGTTAGACACATAATCCGACTGTAGTCTGATATCGCCGATAACAATGGCAGCTGCAGGCATGTTGGAGGTGCCTGGCTCCCATTCATTGCACACCGTGACGTCTTTGGCTAGGTTACGTCATGTTTGTAGTTTCGAGAATAGAATAACAGCTGATCATACTGATGTCGGCCAACAGAACTGTCAGTTCGCTCTGGTAGGAAAGAATTTAAGTTTATTTCTGCTAGGTATGAATGTGTCTGACATTGACTTGTTACACATGAGTCAATGTTATTCTGGACATTGGCCCTTGTCGTGTTTTCTCAAATGTAAAGTTTCGGAAACTGGGCTCATTTCCGTCATCAGGTATCAGGGATCATACTTAGTCGAGTCAGAGGTTGAGACTAGCCCTTCTGAGGGGCTCAACTGAGCAGGAACTTCATACCTGGTGATAAAAGCGGATCTAGTTTCAAAACGTTGTGTTTGAAAAGCCGTATGACTTGGACAGCGTCCAAAATAACACGGATTTTAAGTTCATGTCTTCTTAAGTAGGAGGAGTTAAAAAGGGAATATGTGTGTGTCTGTTCGGCGTACTACTGAGTTCTTTACAAAGTTTTAGGTGGCTGGGAATTCGTACGACTTCGAACAGCCGTAACGTTCTTCATATTTATAGCCGCTTTTCGTCATACGGTACGTAGTGGTTGTTGTTGTTGTTGTTGTTGTGTGTGTGTTTTTTTGTGTGGGACGGGATAGCGGTTGTGACACTTGTGCACAAGTGCTCTTCGATCCTTCAAATTATGTAATTGAAGTGTTAGTGGCTTTGAAAAAAGGAAACCCCCTGACGATGATCTGAGGATCGAAACATGTGTAGGGGTATATATTTACAAAAGCTACAATAAAGGTGGTTTTAATAGTGCATCGGTTGGTGTGAAAATTGTTCACCATATACATATATATTGAACTGACCGACCGTCACAATTGACTTAAACGTCTGCTTTGTGTTTGGAAGATTTCGCGTTAAAATCTCGACCGGGATACTGTCTGTAGTGATCTGAGATTTCTCATTGTTTTATTTATTGTCTCCAAAGAAATGCCGGGTTGCTACGTCAAATTACGCCACGACAGCTTCCCTTTCACATTATTTCGAGATAAGCCTGTCACTGGAAGCACGTCTCGTGAACTACTGACATCAGTATTAAATAAAGCATAAATAAATAAGGCTTATATTAAAGCGTTTTATTCAAGTTTCTTTACTTTTTTTGCACTTAATGGAGGGAAAGGTTTATTTTTTATCCTTTCCTGAAAACTTCGATCGTTTTAGATGTTTAAGTATAGGGACATACGGATCTCGTTAAATATCGACAAATATTTGCGAATTTCCTAATTATGCAGAACATTCTGTTCTTTGTCTCATTAGTATGGCTATAATATGAATGCCTACCTTTTATCTCCTATGTGTCATCCCACACACGAGTTATGTCTGACATTTATCACAACGTTATACCAAATTATGTGTTGGTATCTATGCCTTGGATTGTATTTATTCAATTCCTTCTACCTATGTGAGCTCCTCTATTCCATAACAATTTTCATCACGTTTGCAAAACAGCCAATGCGACGGTCCCGCATTTCTGCACAATCTTTGAGATTTCTTAGAACCTCAAGACCAAATGCAGTAAATGAAAAATGTGGTCTTACATATAAGTGGTAGGCCATATGTTTAATTGATTTATCTTTGAATAATCTGTAAATTAGGTAAGATATGATCAAGGCTACTGTCTTCTGGAGCATTATGTCGTGTAGTCTGGTAGACAGAAACGCACGTATCGGAGGAACCTGCTTCCTCCATCTTTAGAATATGTGACGTCACATCCCAGAATATGGCGACCTTCATATACAGCGCTGTGAGAAACTCCAGACCCATATCGTGTAGGCTGTGTTTGCGCCATACCATGTGGATTCAGAACGGTCACAATTATTCCACTTGGCAACTTGGCGATGCTATTATTCTGACGACACGTGTTGAGTCTCCTAAGTTCAGCGGACAGCTCTCTGAACAATGTCCAATTGAGTTTATGTGACTGCATCAACGGCACGAGGCCCACCGCACCGAATTGTGTAGCGAGAACAGCGTTTCTTAATGATCTTATATTTAACAGCTTGTTTTATCATAAAGTGACGGGAACTACGTTTATTGCAGAGTAACTGAAAGTTTACGGCTGTGAAGGTTCCCAGGCAGTGTCCGCTCGTCCTTCTGGTAACAGTACTTCGGAGGCAAGGTAGAGCGTTGTGAACTACTGCATACTCAAGCAACCAGCTTCTCATTGCCTTACCCTCTTCACCTACAAACCTTGCCTTGAAACGTTCCTCGAGCAGTCACTGCCTGGAAACCTTCAGAACCGTACAATTTTCTGTTTCTCCTTAATATGTGTAGCGTTTATCACTGCCCCGTTACTGCCTTATTATTATTATTATTATTATTATTATTCGCCTCCTGTCTGGGTTTGGAGAGTACCGGCTGTTGGTTTTGAGAATCATACGAAAAATATAATTTCACATTGTGGGCAAAACGCACGCTTGTTTGTTAGAGCGGTACATATAGTAACCACTATGCTTTAAAGTTTTAATAACTGCCAATCTTCAAATTAAGGCTGATAAATCTGATGTGCAGGAGTCTTGATTTGGCTGTACTTGTGGATTTGAAACGACAAAAGAGGAAGTTACGATTATAATGAGCAAAGTAAAGGTAAAGGTCAACCCATGACGTGGCCTATGCTTGACACAGAGGGAAGGCGGAGGTATAGCTCCAAACCATTCGCAATCTCGGCACTAGAAGGGGGTGCGTTGTTAGCACTACGCCCCTGCCTCTTTACCCCGAGAAAGACACGGTACCTATTTTACAGGACGCTGGGTGGGCCTCGGGGCCATCTGCACGGAAAAACTTGCCTCACCGGGATTCGATCCCCGGACCGTCCAACGCGTAGCGAATCGCTGTAAGGAATACGGTATCCCGCCCACAATGAGCGAACACTGTATATAAAATTCAAAGCCAGTGGCACACAAATGTTTCTGGACGTATTTTTACGTTATATTAAGTACAGGATTAAAACTACGGAATGTATTATAGAATGATGTTGAGCCTTGAGACATGTGCCACTTATACTTCGATACGGGAATGCTGTCTGTCAAGCTGCCTAATCTCACAAAATAATGAATAGAGCAGATTGCAGTCTAAAACAAATTCGTGGCTTTCGCACAATCACTATAAATGTGTTGACCAGCTGACAAGATATAGGGCCTAAAACAGATTAGAAGGATAGCAACCCCGTAACAAGTGATGGACACCACGACGGTTCATGGTGAAGTCGCCGTCGAAAATTATGAATCGTTGATGCTGCGTTTCGAATTTCTGTTACAAAGAAACTAATCCTGCCGATTTCGGTGGCCGCGCTGTCTAAGGCGTAGGTCTGCGGCCGTTCGCTTGCTGGGATTGTGGGTTCGAATCCCGCCGGAGACATGGATGTCTCTTGTGAATATTGTGTGTTGTCAGGTAGAGGCCTCTGCGACGGGCCGATCCCTCGTCCAGAGGAGTTCCACCGAGTGTGTATGTGTCAGTGAGTGTGGTCAGGTGCAATAACAATACTCTACACTTACAATAAGTAGGTGGAAGAGGTGAGACTAAGAAAGAAAGAAGGAAATTAATTCTGCGAGTAAGATATTTCGTTGAGAAACTGAAAGCTGCTTATGAAATAAAAAGTTCCCCGACTAAAGCTTTCCCCTTTTTTTATGGAACCCGAGACTTAATTAGCTGCGCAACAGCTTATCACTTATCCTGAGCGAGATGAAGCCAATCCGCACTTTCATCAAGGTTAGTTTTAATATTAACCTACCCCTGCACCTGTCTTTTGTTTTTATAAAGGGTAAATGTTTATATATGCATATGTACTCTATATACAATTTATACAGCTTGAATTTAATTTTGTCTTGCTTACTGAAAAGAGTACATATATATATTATATATGTACATGCGATGTTCTTGTGAATAAAGTAGTTGGAATGGTGGCAATGAACATCATTTGCCAGCATAACGTCCTGTTTATTTATCCATTTGTTTACGTATTAATTTATTATTTAAGACGTTGTCAGTAGCTCAGAATTTATAGCGTTCAGCAATAAGTTTATTATTGCATAATGAATGAGAAAGTACATGGAAGGAAGCAAAAGTGTATAATTTGAGTTATTCTTAAGCATTTCCTTTGAGGGAGCGAATAAAAAAAACTGGACAGTCTGTCTCAGAGCCAAGTTTTGAACCCGGGCCGTTGCAATAAAACGCAATAGCTCTAGTTGCTCGAATGCGTTCTGCTTTAATATAAGTTTGTGTTTGTCACGCCCTGTCAACATTTTGAATCTTTCTTATTTATTTAAATTCATACAATATCTGCAACTGCACGAGTCGTAAAATGAAACGCATAATTAGCGATCGGTGATACTTTTACACAGTGAATATAGTGATGCGAATTCGGGAAGCAATGCGGATGTAAAAATAGCCATACAATTCTTCGCACACGCCACAAGCCATTAATGTGATTTGTTTAGCCGGAATGAGATTAGATTAGCAGAAATGACGTTTGCAGACGAACTGCGGGATCAAGTGCAAAGGGTGTCGATATTTTTGCTTTCGGCCACATTTCTTACGTCAACCACGAGCAAGTGTCAAGATACAAAGTTATCACAGCGAGCAGTTTCTTTTGTTTAAGTATGAAAACACACAAGGCTTTTGAGTCAACGTAGTACAAAGAAGTGTATTGCTCGTTTCGATATACCTAAAACGACAACCCACAATGTCTTACACAAGACAAATTCATTCATTCATTCATTCTGTAGTCTGTCTTACGACAGGTCCGTAGTCTCTTCCAAAGCGAGTTCTCCACAGGGTGCGATCTAGTGCTTCCTCTTTCAATTTCCAGTATCTTCTCTTTTCCTTAAGGTCATCCAGTAGCTGTTTACGTCTTCTCCCTCGTCTTCCCGTCATTTCTATCCTTCCTTCTACCTTTCCTTCAATCACGTGTTTTAGAAGGCAGTTTCTCCGCAAGATGTGACCAATCCAGTTAGCCTTTCTTCTTTTTATTGTATGTAGGATATTCCTCTCCTCCTTGACTCTGTGTAATACTTCTTCATTTCTCACACGGTCGGTCCAACTGATCTTCTCCATTCTTCTCCGACAAAGTCATACGCTTACAATATTCAAATTTCGCGTGAAATCAAAAATACGTATCATTACACAAGAGCTGAATTTCAAAATCTGATGCTCGCTGCAACTGATGACAGCAACTTCTGTTATGGCGAGTGATGTTCACAGATGAGGCAACCTTCCACGTGAATGGTCACGTAAACAGGCACAACATCTGGACACAGGAAGACTGCACGAACCTTGCGAGCGTGTGTGAGATCCCCCGAAAGTTACTTTGTGGTGTAGCATAATGCACGATCGTGTAAGAGGGCTTTTTTTTTTGCAAATACTATCACAGTAAACATTTTATCTGTGTAAGCTACAGTTTTTTGTCTTTCAACAAATTGATGGCCTTTAACAAGAAGAGAGAGGTGATTTTTTCAACAACTCTGTGCTACGCCACGCTTGAGTCATGAGGTACGAAATTCCCTGAACGTCAGGATAACTAACCGGTGGGTAAAAAGGGTCAGAGCAACGCTGTGGCCTCTACGAAGTTCAGATCTCTCACCACTTGCTTTCTTCTGTTGGAATTCGTAAAAAAAATCTCGTTTACGAACATAAAATCCGAGATCCACATCATCTGCGAGAGAGTTAATACAAGTGTAACGACAGTCACTCCGGAAATGCTTCAACTAATATGGCAAAAAATTGCGTACCCTTCAGATATTTGCAGGGCTATGAACGATGTGCACATTGAGATCTTCTGAGGCCTGTGTGAAAACTTTATGAGTCTGTGCATACGTTATAGCGAATCCCATAACCATACAACGTTATTCTCATAACAGTTATTACGTCTCGAATCTAGGCCCGTCGTTTTCGATTACCCTATACATAAAAAGACAAACAGTGAAAAATATTCGCATTGAAGAATTAAATATGCCGTATGTGCTAACGTCTGTTATGTCTTTGCTGTCTATTTGAGGCTTCAGTTGCATCAAGTGCTGCCAGAGTGCTAAATAACTTTTTAATTTGTCCGCGTTCTTACTTAGGGGGATAAAATAAAGAAAAAATGATATGGCAGGGACATATAGCATGCATGAGGAGTATGAGAGTTATACAGGCCTGCAAGATTTAATTGGGAAAACCTGTAGGGAAGTCACCATGTTTTTTGTGGTTTACTTGACGACGTTCTCAGGATCTCAGATTACGTTACAAAGATTGATGAATGATGAACTGGAAAGAATTAGGAAGGAAGCCGTCATTGCGTAATGAGGCGCTATGGCACATACGCTTGGAGGGATGGAGAAAATTCACAAAAAGATACTGAGGATAGGCGATGTTCCGGCCGACGTTCCAAGAATACACCGTAGTCACAGCTTAGTACAAGTTGAGAGTTGAGAAGAGCAAGGGATTTTGAGGAATTGCCGAAATATTCTGCTAAGCTGAGTAAAACTTCCATAAATGTTTTCACCAGTTTGAAAAGCATATCTGTCAAAAGCAAGTGTAGAATGTTGTCACCACAACAACCTTCTCGGTGAAGACACAATTTGGGAAATACAGGATTAGATGGGAAACAACACTGAAATGCATCTTGAAAAAGAGAGTATGAGGATGTGGACTGGATTCATCTGGCTCAGGATAGGATCCAGTGGCGGGATGTGTGAAGACTGGACATTCGGATTCTGTATTAGACCTAAATATTCCTTGACCATCTGAGTGACTATCAGCTATTCAGGATGGATTGTACTCCATGGAGTCAGTCTTAACCCAGCGTCATGGCGGTTTGACATTGCATTATCTATTTTTATCCCCGGTTTAGCTGTAATTGTACTCATAAATACGTTAGTATGATTCACGCATGAATTACACCAAAGCAGTACTTCTGAAACCTTCAGCCGAGAGCGGAGAAATGGGGAACTGATGATGTAATACTGTAAATACCTAAATAATTTCTAATTTGTGTTTGGAATATGCTTCCAAATGTCACGAATCTCCGAAATGACTGGAACGTATTGTCTGAATTTTATACTTTCCGTTTAACCTTTAACGCATAATGGTCTTTGTATGTGCCACTTTCTTGAACATTAAAGAACTGCGAATTTCTCTCACACAGTGTAACAAGGTGTTTCAAATGGTTCTCGGAATAAATATCCTTTATTTCCCTAAACAACATTAACCGATTTTCTTATATCGAGATAGGATTTTTTTTGTTTCTGTGAGACAGGAACTGAATTTTTGTATTTCCATACATAAGTTTGAGGCATCGAAGTGTTGAAACATGGCATTTCAATGTGGGTTGTTACTGTTAATAATAAATTGTGGTAATATATAAATATTTAGACCAATGCCTTCTTAAATCTTGTTCAATTCTGCAGCTTTCAGCTAGTTAAATAAAATATTTAATGTGAGCCTGTAGCAGAATGCTTGTGCCAGATGAAGTACCTGAAATGTGTATGCCATCTGAAGCTAGTTAGATTTTCAGACTATGTGACTCCTGTTCTGTCTACTCATATTCAAGAATTTGTTTTTCGATTTCTATGGGACGTTCTGGATTCCTGCTTGCAGTAGGATTATGATAAAGTATCTCTTTCTCTACATTCTTTCTAACATACTTTATCGAGCTCTGCTGATACTCACGTCTCCCATTATACCTGAATTTGTGATCTTATTTTAGTTCCTTTAGTGGCCGAAGAAACTTCATTTGCCCTGCTCCCGATCGTTTGTTGACTCTCGTATTCAAGAACCACATTTTGCTTCCATATCTGGGTATTTCTTTAGATATGAGTTAGGTATTCTTTATTTAGTTTCATTTGTATTTTGTTTGACGACTTCTGTTACGTAATTTAAGTCTGTTACATATCTGCAGTGTATAGGACTATTTCATATCTGCTTAGCCAGTTTTCCTTCCTTACGGAAAAATTAGGCTTTTGAGATCACCATCTGTGTGCGTGTCTATGTATACTAGATCACCATCTGTGTGCGTGTCTATGTATACTAGATCATCATCTGTGTGCGTGTCTATGTATACTAGATCACCATCTGTGTGCGTGTCTATGTATACTAGATCACCATCTGTGTGCGTGTCTATGTATACTAGATTACTATCTGTGTGCGTGTCTATGTATACTCCTATTCCAGCCTTCAAGCCAAATGGCCGATTAACATACATTTTATATGGACGCGCTGTTAGTGGAGCCATGATTTATGATTTCCCACAAACATTAATAAGAATATGGAGGAAGCGCGAGTCTGTGAGGCAGGAGAGACTGTAGCACCGTTGAATTTATGGTTCTGAAATGAAGTATGCTAATAGGTCTTTGAAAAATATGCTGCATTTATCAAAGTAACGTTGTTTGTAAAATATCAAATAACAACATGGCTGTCGTACGAACATTCTCGTCAACTTTCAGTTTGATCGGGATGCCTAATAACAGACTAATACTAAGCATGTGAAATTTGGTACGTACGAGTAGACAGATTGAGTGTATGCCCCCCTCCTTCCCCCACTCTGTACGAAGTTACAGTCGTGGCAACGTTTTGAAATATGTGGGTAATCTGACAAATTTTACGTATACATAAACTGTTCATATAGTAATAATAATATTATTAATATGTCCGTTACAAAAATTAAATAAAACAACAACACTAATACTGATACACATGTAGATCTAAAAATGTAACAACAGGAAATTATAAATTGTGTTGTGCTTGGAACCGCTTATTGCGTTCTGAAATTCTGTTTCCTAGATACTTCAATTCCGAAGACAATTAATAGTTAAAAATGCATTTAATGTAGAAGGCGGTGTGAAGATTTCGGTCTGTTGGGACGTGACGCCGTGTAGTGAGGTATAAATTTATTTGCGTTTGAAGGACTATGTTGCTTCCAACAGATTTCTGTTAGAATACACAGTGTTAAATCCCAGAAGTCACCACCGTGTTTAAATGCAATCTCGTACGAAGCGGTAGATTTCGTTCGGATGATTAGACAGTCTCAGCGATAAAACGCGGTTTATAAGTGACGTCTTGTTGAAGCAAAGTGTACCATCTTGACACTTAACAGCATCACAGAAAATAATGATTGATAATTAGGGCGCAGGAAATTGCGTACTTTCCTGTTATGAAACTCCACAGACACCACGATCTGAAGCAGTTCTTATACCACAGTTCTAACATACAGAAGCGATAATATAGTGATTTATGTATGTATGTATGTTAAACACGTATGTGCTACCGGTTCTGCTAGCGTAATCAGTTTCACATGTTGAGACGACAGGCCGCAACGCGGATGTGTTCTTTGTATTTCTGAGTTTAGGTAGGTAAGTGATTAGAGTAGGCTGTCTGAATGAAATTTGTTAAGACGTAAGATGTTCTTATGGCGGTGTATGAGAAGAATAGGTCTTTCAGGATGTGACGCCATGTACATTTGTAGGTGGCTACCTCCTGCAACCATCTTCAGGGTGCAATGAAGACGGTGTCGCGTGCTAGAAGATCGTATTTACGAAGTGTGTGAAATCATAAGGACTACGCTAATAATCTGATGTTTATTGTGTTACTGTGTTCAGTAAATTAGTGACTGGTGTGTTTTCTGTGTGTTCCTGTTATGTAACTCTTCCACACGTCTTCGCGAACAGGTTTACTCGTATTTTTAATTTGGTTACCAAGACGTGGTACAAGAAGCTTAACTCAGCGCGTGAATATAATGTTGCCCCGTCATGTGACGACACCAGTGCTAGCAATGACATTAGTAAAATAACTGGACTACCGAGGAATAGTAGTTCGATTCCCGTCAGGGACAAGATATCTTTCCCTTCTCCAAAGCGTCCAAAGCGGCTTTGATGTCCACTCAACCTACTGTACAATAGGTGCCGGAAGCAGTTTCCCGGTGGGAAAAGCGGCTGGGGCGTGAAAGTGATCACACTCACATCCATCCATTGCCGAGGTTAAGAATGAGTGGAGCTATAGCTCTATTCACCCTTATGTTTTCATGGCCTGTGCAGGGGAATTTTGCTTTTACAATAACAATAAAAGGAATAATAATATAATACCATTGCTGGTAGTGGCCTTGCGAAATTTCTGAGACCTTCTCTTACTCTGTGGCTTGTAGGTGGCGATAAAATGTGTGGTTCTGAGGGACGATGGGTCAGGAATTGGGAATTTAGCAACGTGATGACAAACCTTATCGACATCTGCTAGGAAGAACTGAGAGACACCATCAAAGACTCCAGTCAAGGACATCGGTACAGTTTGGAATGCAAAACCATCGCGATTTCAAGTTGTCAAACTCGGTTCCGCGGTAGCAGGAAATATTTTAAAAAATATTACAATGCAACATTTGTTACTTAAAATGGCCATATCTGCAATATGAAATCTACATACAGTGTTTCGTATACAAACTGGTGATGTCCGAATTTATTTACGTATTTACGACTTGATATTTACTCTACAAACACGCGTCCATGCGTGATTTCCATTTCAGTTTTATATATGCAGCAACTCACATGGACCTTACGTAAATATTGCAGATTGAGCCTGTTCTTTATGCTAACTTACACAGTGTGTTCCAGAACAAACTGACGGTTTTATTTTCTTTACATTTGCAGATGGTACACGGTAACTGAAGCTGAAGAGGCTGCAGTGTTGCAGTGAAATTTTCCATTTTACAGCGACTGATGCTGGAAGACTCTGCAGTCATTCTGACTTCAGGTGCTGTGTGCGATCTGCAGAGGTACAGGAAGTGACATTGACAGTTCATTCTGGAATACTCTGTATTTAGAACAAATTTCAACAACTGCATAAAATTTCGCACGGGCTGGCGCTGGGAAAGTCACATTCCAATACACGATGCAGGAAGACCTCTTGTCCGGATTTTATTGATTTTGTTACATACATACATACATACACACTTGCATTTCACGGATCCAAAAGCTAGTCAGAATGAAAATTGAATTTGCAATAAATCATTTAAAAAGTTGCGTAAATTATGATCATAAAAGTTATTTTATTGCGTGGTTATTAATGATATTACATTATTACAGCCGATGACCAGTTTCTGTATTAAACTCTTCACCTGCTGGTGGGATGTTTCTATATGTAGTCTTAGGACTACTGATTGTGTTTCTGCAACACGTGCTTACCTAACGCTAAGTTTAGTAGGTGGGGCAATGAACGAGGAATGTGGTGGTCAGAATGTCAGAGGTTAGACACGGTGCATTCGTTGAAGTATAAAATTAACGTAGTCGATCCGTTTTTGATAGGATAACAAGGTTAATTACTAGTATAATTAAATGTGTCCGCAACTGGCCCTTATCTGGAGCTGTATGAATCAACAACACATCTTTCCGTCCAATTTTTAGAACCATTTTTCCTCAGTTACGCCAATTTTTTTGCAAGTCATCTCACGGCAAACTGGAAGAGCGGCGAACGCTGCTCTGCCTGCCGGCATGCAAAACGGTCTGTGAAGTTGGGATAGCATAATTTTAAAATCCGTGCAAATCAATATGTACGCGTATGGTTAATGGATAAACAGACATGTTACAACAAGGCTATATTTGTCGCCAAGTAAGTAAGTACTAAGCTTGCTATCTTCTGGGATGTAACGTCATGTGTTCTGGTAGAAGTGCTACCTCCGTCATCAGGGGAAGAACCTGATGATCATGATGATAATGGTGACAGAAATTTCCTCGTATACTGTTATACTGTACTACTCAGCTTCGTATTTCAGAAGGAAGCAAGCCTCACAGTCACGGCCGTGAGAAACTGAAATCTCAGATATGCTTACGTATTAGATTCCGAATGATGTGCGAAATGCTTATGTGTTCGTAACATAATATCGGCCGTCAAGGACACTAATGTTTGTTCGGAAGTTTTCAACACGCGGTTTCAAAATAGCGACGTGATTAGCGGAATGTTAAATAAATTTATTTTGCTGTATGTAGTAGATTACGTCTGTTTGTAACTTATTTCTAGCAAATATTACAGTCAACGAATACCGTATGCGTACAAGTATAAATATTGCAGATATTGCGCATTTATTTGTAGGAAGCAGCACTGACTTACTTTAAAACCACACTAACATGTTATTTAACTTCATTAGTTTAATCATCACTGCGTTTATCGGCTTGTCTTTACGCCATTATCACGCCGTTTGCATGGAAACAAAATTCAGAAGTGTCCTATCAACAAAAAATTTACTGAATTTTTGTCCGTACAAAAATACGATGTCTCGAAGTGTGGAGTCCATCAAAGCAGATTTTGAAAGATAGTTACTGGAAGTCTTTTAAAGTAAAGAAAGGTCTGAAGGAAAGAGGACAAAAATTATGATAGGAAAGACAAACAAATGAGATTGGAAAGGGATAAAGAATAAACAAACGAAGGAGGTACAGGTTTACATAACGAATGAAAAGACGATAAGAATGTCGCAGGATATAATGAAGGCGGTGTTTTGCTTTTGCAGCAACGTCAAAACAGAACTGAGATTGTGAACTACTGAAGTGAACAGGCAGTTCTGTCCGTTCTGTTCTAGCTGCGCTTGATACGTTTAATTAATTAACTTTCCTCTTCGTTGATCTTGCTGTTGCAGTGTACATGCGCTCGTTTTAATCTGTAGCTTGTCGTGTGGCCGTCAATCTGTGAATAACCTGAGTCGATAGTTTATTATTTGCTGGAAACGGAGGGACTTGATAATGAGAAATATAATCCATGAGATGTATAGTCAGGTTTAAAACTCAAAGGCCTTGTTATAAAAGTAACGGGTTTTCTTTCCACAGTAATGAAACTCAGTATTCAGGTTTGGCTCCAAGTTTGTGTTCAGAGGCACAGAAGAGTATGATGGATCTACTCGTAGCACCCTGAATGTTTCGTAACCCTTTTCAGGACAAAAGTAACTGAATGACGCAACGCATCTCTAAAGGGATCGAGCTTGCTTTTCTGTCTGTAAGTGTGTGTCAGGGGCCGTGCCATGGCTCAAGCGGTTAGTCGCCGGCCTCCCACCGTGGAAGCCCGGGTTCGATCCCGGGCCGGTCCATGTGGTATTTGTAGTGGACAAAGTGGCACTGGGACAGGTTTTTCCCCGATTACTTCGGTTTTCCCGTGTCAATTTCATTCCACCGGTGCTCCATTACTTGAAAAAAATGAAAAAAAAAACTGATCATCTTTCTCTTCATCTTCATCACAGGGTTGCACAATAAGCCTCAAGGCTGCGGTGCGTCCGTAGCATCTGCTGCGGGGCCCTTCTCCACAAAAGAAAAGTGTGTGTCAGGCGGAAACCAATAAGATCAGACGCTGGGAGCAACAAACTACAGTGGGCGTGTGCTTCAGTCGGTATTGCTCTGTTCGTGGGGTTCAAAAACTTTTAACCGCCGTAAATAATGATGCTGTTGACAACAAAAGTGTCCAACTGAAATTTCAATTGGCCCTTTCCACATTTTTAGACAGTTTTCGCAAAGCGGTTTTTGAAAAGCGACTATTAGCTTTGTTGTGTCTGTTCGTCGTTTCGTTTGTCCGCATGCAACAGCACTACTGCCGTCGGCAGAAATTTTGTGAAATATCATATTTGGGGTTTTTGCTACAATTTGCCGAGATCTTCCGATTTTTAAAAAAATTGATATATCCATATTTCATGAAGATCTACGTACGTTTATAATAATACTTCCCGTCAGTGATCCTTTGAGTCAGACAGTGTTTTGTGTGAGTTACGAGATGTGGACGAATACAAGTTTGAAGATCGGAATATAACAATCGAACGTGATAAATCTCGCTGTATATGAGAAAAGTACAAGAAATACGATATCTCGCCCTTTTCGAGATATCGATTATAATTGAGTGCCAATCTGTTACCTAAGATACGGAGAGATTTCGTAGCGTGTGATGTGTAAAATACGGAAAGACACATTTAAAATAATCTAATTTTTAGTGTTTTGCCTGCAAATGATCATGTGTTTATAATCTAGGGAAAACGAAGGAGCGAAGGCGCCAGAAATTGTTCACCAAGGACAAATAGTACCATTTGTTTTCCAAACTGTTTCGTTGCCATAGAACTTGCAATTTTCCCTAATTTAGACCGTCGTAAAATTACGTGTAATGACAACTGCTGTTTTGTATTCGTCTGAGCAATTCTGCTTGTTCGAAGTACGCGATCACGCATTCGGAATTCGAGCGACCGCTCTTTTCAGGCAGGAATAAGTGGCCTTTATTTTCTGCCAGCCCAAGATGCGCAGCATTTTATCCTACCATCAGACTATCACATTGAGGTATTATATTCTTCGTTGAATGTGAATGCATTATTAGCCATGAAGGCCGTCTGACTGCGAAATCAGAAGTTCATAAAAATGATAGAGTTTGAATGGAAATGACCTTTAGCTTTTCGGGAATTTATTGTAGTAAAGGTATCAGTAAGATACGTCTTCCGAAAATTCAGACATTGAATTACAACTGTCAGCGTTTAGAATTATTTTAGGTTGATATCTGAATATTCTACTGTTGACTCCGCCTGATTGCTTCATTATCAATTTCAAAATGGTAAAGATTATTTGCAGCCACCTTCCACATAAAACTTCAGTTCTTACAGCACAGAGGGCACGCTAAATGTCCATTACAAATATGAAATTCATAATGCTCTTTAAGGAAATAATCGCTGTTTATTGCGAGAATTAAACTAAACCTATAAAAACACTGTGTAAGCATAGTGCAGTTCTTAATGTTAAAGCAGGTGATGCATTAGAGTGATGTCAATTGAAAACTGAACCCAGACGCACGGCAAGCTTAACGGTATTACATTTCCTCATACAGTACATAATATATAATATAATTTACCGCATATTAGAGCAGGTGTTGAAAATGACCTCCTTGAACTTTCAGACATGCTTAATACCTGGTGAACAGATTATTAAATACTGTTTGATGATTTTGTCTAGAAATTGCCAATACTGCGCGGCCGCTGCGTCACACATACATCGTAATTCTATCGCCGTGTGTACGGTACATTGCAATGGTGAAAAATATCGAACAACGGTTTCATTGTTGAATAGGAAGCGGCAGCAAAGGCGAGGTCTTCTTTCAGAAGAAACATTAGATGATACTCGAGCGTGATTAGAAGCATCTCGACGAAAATCTTGAAGACGGTTATCACAGGAGACTGGTGTGTCGAAGTCATTTGTACAAGCAAATTTACTGTTGTGCAAAAATTCCAGGAGGCAGACCGCGCGGCGAGGGTACGGCTTTGTAACTGGTTCTGTGAAGCAGTGTGTCATTCTGTAGTCAACCCATTACTAACTTTATTTACAGATGAGGCGTGGTTTTATTTAAACGGCCATGCAGATACTCAGAATAGCTGATACTGTTCGGCAGATAATCCAAGAGTAGTATACGAGGTGCCATTACACAACGTTAAAATTTGGGTGTGGTACACCATCAGTACGTCAAGAATAATCGACGCTTCTGCTATTCGGACACATTAAATTCATAAACATACACTGGACAAATTCTCGGACCATTTTAAGAATTTAAGTGGTGAGGAGAGGGACTACATGTTCTTCTAGCAGGATGGTGCAACCGCCCATAGAGCGTGCAATTCAATGGCTGTCTTACGGAACGTTTTGGGGGACCGAATAATTAGTCGTCTTTTATGGCCTGCGCTTTCTCCCTTTCTAACCCCGTGCGACTATTAGACTACCTGTGGGAAAGTTCGAAGGACAATGCTAATAAAAGCAATCTACACACACAGGCACGCAATATCGGCAGTTTCTTGACAAGAACTTTAAAGTGTATTTAACATTTTTATTCACCAGGTGTCCAGCATTTTTGAGAGTTGAAGGAGGTCGTTTCGAACACCTACTCTAAATTACGTTAACTTTTTTGTATATTATACATCTGAGAAAGTGTAAAGCTGTTAAGCTTGCCATACATCTGGATTCTGTTTTCAATTTAACTGCCTGTATTTTCCACTGCGCTTGAAACTGTTGTCGAAAGTTTGCCGCCAGAAGGATACGATTCAACCACCGTCTTTTTTAGACGTTTTAAATTACAAATTTTCCGTCGAATACACTCGTACATAGTATTAAATATTTAGAGACACTTTGTAGGGCTGTGTGTATGTCTGACAAGAAGTTACAGAGAGGGCTACATTTGGGAAAATATTGCTACCACTAAGTCTGAAATCTTTAAACCTTACATGTCCTATCTAAAAACCTAAAGATTAAAATATACAGAACTACATATAGCCTACTTACGAGTTACACACTTCGTCTCTTTCTGTAGCAGAATATAGATTGAAAGTTTTCACGTTGGTGAAATAGAGACTAGATTGTTGTCTTCTGCTCTAAAGATGGAAGTAGTAGTTTCGTCCGAAACGTTGGTAACAACCTCTAAGAACTTATATTGCCAAAACTCAGAAGAACGTAATCAGCGTTGATAAAGGTTTTTCAAAATAAAGTGCGAAGGGGATTATTTGGACCCCTTTTAAAAATGTATGCCATTCAATTCGCGTACAGTTAAAATACATCAACAATTATAAAAGGTAAATTTGTCCCTGTCCGCGCCATGAATGTATATAAGGTGAGGAAAGTATAGATCCACTCATTCTTAACCTCGGCACTGGATGGAAGTCAGCGGTCAGCTTCAAAATTCGGCCGCTTTACCCCCCGAAAAGAACCCCTGTGCCCATTAAATATGAGGCTGAGTGGGCCCCAGAGCTGGTCTGGACGTTTTGGAGAAGAAAAAATCTCTTATCTCTGCGGGACTTCGAATCTTGGATTGTCCATTTCGGAACCTATTCAGTATACTGACTACGCTATCCCGGCTCTGCAACAGACTCAAATTATACGTCTGTAAGAACTAATGTAAAGCTGCTAATAGATTTAACCACTATGATGTAATACTACTTATCTCTGATGATAGCGCAAAGTAAGACGAAACGTGTAGGGCGATGAAGTGTTTGCTATGACGTGTTTAATGGAGGTTTGTTTTGTGTATACGATAAACGATAATCATGTAATAAATTAAAACCGTGATAATCTTTTGTTCCTCATGTGTAGCACTTACATGCATACTGATTTAATGCTATGGCACTGCTATGGATTTACGAGAAGAGTGAACGGAAAGGTCCTGACGATAAGAACAGAATGAAGACATGTTCTGTTTACAACCATAAACTGTGAACTGATGACAGCGAGCTAAGTTGTGAAATTAGGCTGAGGTGATTGATAGACACAAAATGGCGGGTCCTCTCGGTCGGTTGAAGAGATTACCAACATTTACGGTGTCACGTGGAGAGGTACAATTCAGTCTTCGAACTGTGGACCCCATGTTCCGGTTCTCTCTAACGCGTCTAGTTGAATCCTCACCTACGCCTCCCGATTCATCGTCGCCAGGGGCGGAAGCCCGGTTCGCAGCCAGCTGGGACACTCGGTTCCGACAGGAGTGGGCTCGACTTCGGACGGCGGTCCACGACATCCTCCACTTCAAAGTGAGCGAGATATTAGTCTGTATGATTGCTGTCATGATTATCGTAGCCATCATCATTATCGTCCTTTATAGTTACTGTGTTACCTGTTACAATAACAGTGTTTGTCATTATTAACATCTTAATAATGATCATCATACGCACTATTCTTTATAATTATAATTTTTATCTTCACTATTTACATTTAAAATAGTCACATAAGATCCATTATAATACTCCTTTCCAATCTACACCTCTTTTCCAGGTAGTCTTGCCATTGAGGTATTATACGTATTTCTCACCTCCTCTACGCGTTCTGCAAGTTCCATCCGTATCACATTCTTGATCTGATTACCCTAATTGTCTGTGCAAAGGACGCCTTATATACTGTATTACAGCGAATATTTGGGACCCTGTATTGTAGGCGGAACAGCGGCGAGGAGGCTCGCAGCCAGGGCCCACGTTTTCGCGCGGCCAGCTCACGGCTCTGCACAACGACATCAGAGTTCTGCTGCGTTCGCAGGCAGGCACGTTTATATTCGAGTACTATCAGAACACGCTACTCCCAGCAGCAGCCGATATTCTGCTGGAAGACATCGACAAGGTCTCATCTGACCTCAGCGGCAGCCTCATTGCAGCCTGGACACACTTCTACTGCCACGCTCTCCCCGCACTAGAGGCCGTCTTCATACACGTCAAGGTGGGATTCCCCAGCTACAAGAATTTCCTAGCAGAACTCATAAAGCCCACATTCTTCTTGCATGGATTTCTAACCCGACATACTATTATTTTATTATTGTTTTGCCATTTTATTTTCGTGAAGAATTTTTTTTACCGAAGTAGGTTAGAGAGTCTGTCAACGTTAAATTTCTCTGATCTAACCTCAAAATCTTCATCGTCCCCATGTTTGTAATATTTAATTGACAAAGAGTATATATATATATATATATATATATATATATACATAGCCTAAGCCGATCCCAGTGGGTCTGCGGCCGTTCGCTTGCTGGGATTGCTGTTTCCTATCCCGCCGTAGCATGGATGTCTGTCTCTTGTGAGTGTTTTGTGTTGTAAGTGCGTCGGGCTGATCACTGGTCCAGAGGAGTCCTACCGAGTGTGGTGTGTCTCAGTGTGATCTTGAAGCCTCGTTAATTGAGGAGGCCCTGGCCAACTACGGGTGTTGCGCCATAGGGGGGGGGGGGAAGCAGTGTTTCTCAATAGGGGTCTGCAAATTCTACTCAGTAGAACATACAGTTTTCTTACTTTAGACTTTTCCTTGACTCAGTTCCATTGTCATTAGTGATAGGAAAATTGTCTTTAGGCGCGTTCGCAAAATTGCGAAAAACGACTATTAGCTTCGTCAAACTGTCCGTCCGTCTGCCTGTCTGCATGGAAAACTCGGCTCCCACTGGACGGTTTTTCATGAAATTTGATACTTGAGGGGTTTTCGACAATCTGCCATGAAAATCTAGGTTTGTTTAAAATTTGACAAGAATAACGTGGAGGCTCTGGCCCACTAGGGACTGTTGCGCCATAATATATATATTATATATAACATATATCCTAATGTGTTATTGTTCTTATGATCTGTCGTCGTACTAACAACTTTCACGTAAGTAGCTCCAGTGATTCAATGTTTATCGCCGTAAAGCTGAAAGCTGAAGAAACTTTTCGCACGAGTTCTATAAAAATTTCACCGTAACAAAATTTGCATATTGTTCAAGATCAAGAGACAAAAGTAAGTAAATTGAGGCTAGCGTTGCTCCGACCTCCTAAATTTGGTCGTCCGCCATGTTGTTATTACTGAATTACGAAGTCCAAATTTACGGCCTTAAGCTGTTCTCTAGTGGTGGGCTGTCCATAACGACTTTCGTAACAATCGAGCAGCTCCTTCACAAATTGAAGTGGCGCGCGCACACAACAGGGCGTCCTCAGAAGTCTGCTTCATTCCCGTTTAGGAAGGTAAGGAGGCTCAAAATTAAATGAGTAATACACAGGTGTTCGTAATTTCCTCACACATTTCATAAAATCGGTAAACTTTAATGGCGGAAAAGATTGTAACATGTTACCTACAGATGGAAAGAGAAACTCTCCAAGTTTTTTTGCATACCTCAGAATGCTCTCTATGTGTTCGCCCTTTGTGACAAGGCAGACGTCAAGCCGATAACCCATTTCCGCCCATACCCACCGCAGCATGTCAGATCGATCTCTGAGATGGCAGCGATGATTCGTCTTCGCAGCTCAGGCAGATCCTGTGGTAGAGGTGGTAGAAAGACAGAGTCCTTAACATATCCCCATAAGAAAAATCGCGTGGCGTTAGGTCAGGCGATCTTGGTGTTAAGCGAAGCATCGCCTGGTCTTCTGCGGTCGTGCGTCCGTTCCAGCGTTGGGCAAATGCTGATTGAGGTAGCCGCGGAAGAGATCGTGGTAACGTGAAGGAGCCCAATCTTGCTGGTAAATGAAGTCATTACTCTCATATTCAACCTGCGGCATTAACCATTGCTGCATCATATCAAGATAGGACGTGCCAGTGACTGTTGACTTGGCGAAGTGTACAGATTTTGTGAAATTTGTCAGGGAATTATAAATAACCCTGTATTATAGGGCGGCTCTTTGAAATTCTGTACTTTTCTTATAAATGTGTGCATAAGTATTGGTTAAAGACAGGTAGAAGAAGGACAGCAGCTATAGATGTGGCCTTACTGCATTGTATTAAAATAAAATTAGATTTCCAAACAGTGTCATAAAGTTTTATGTGTTCCATGTTCCGTACATTGATCAGATATATAAAGTATTTAAAAAGTCCAACAAATGCACTTGAATATATGAATAAGTTTACTATGTAGTAACCACCGACATGTTTTGGCCACTCATGTGGCCATCTTCAGGGTGGCAAGAACAAGAATACAGCCACAGTTATAATGTGTCGGAATCAATCCACAGATAAAAAAACTCACATAATTTTGGTTAAATTCACAAAGAATCGCTTTTAACTGTGAATTTTACCAACATTATATGAATTTTCAATTTGTGGATTGATTCCGACGCACTCTAATTGTGGCTGTATTCTTAATCTTGCCACCCTGAAGATGGCCACACAAGTGGCCGAAACATGTCGGTGGTTACCATATAATAAACTTACATTCATACACTCAGGTGCGTTTGTTGTTGGTCTTTTTAAAAATTTTATTTAGTGTCTTAAATCTTTTTCTACGCGTGTTTGCAAAATTGCGAAAAGTGACTGTTAGCTTCTTTATGTCTCTCTGTCTCTCTTTTTGTCTGTCTCTCTGTCTGCCTGTTTGTCAGTCCGTCCGTCCGTTCGTCCGTCCGCCCGCCCGCATGGAACAAGTCGGCTCCTACTGGACGGATTTTCGTAAAATTTGATATTTGATTATTTTTCGAACATCTGTCAATAAAATTCGAGTTTGACTAAAATATGGCGAGAATAACGGATACTTTACATGAAGACATAAGTATATTTATAACAATATCTTTCTGAATTATTCTTGGAATGAGAAATGTTTTGGACAAAAGTTGCGAAAAAATCAAAACATACATTTTATCTTACATAATTTTTGTTTCCAAAAAGCGTAATGTTTATGAGATAATGTGGAAAAATATGGTAGAGCCAGAGAGGCCACAGATGACAATATAATACGGCGCATGCGCATTGCGTGCTGGATAACTAAGGCTACAGAAACACACTCAGAATATGTAATATTGCCTGGGTTTCCACGGCAACAGTGGTTACGCGAATGCGCTTCAATATTACGTTCATATGTGCAATGCCTGTCGTGTTTTCTGTCGTGTGAGTTTTGGTCTTCATAATGATAAGGACTTTTTATACATAGGTAGAATCTAAAGGTCTCCCTACTCTACCATGAAGACGTCTGGAAGAGTGGAGGTTTAGCTCTACACTTTCTTAATCTCGACACTAGAAGGAAGTGAATAGTCAGCTTCATACACCAGTTAGTACTCTCGCGGGAAGAATCCCGCACCCATTGGGCGGGAAGATGGGTGGTCCCAGAGCAGGTCGGGACGCTCTGGCGAAGGGACAAATGTGTGCCTCCGCAGGGAGTAGAACCCTGATTCTTCGGTAGTCCGGCCTGTAGACTAGACGCTATACTGACCGAGTTGTCCGGCTCATGTCACCGGCAAAGTTCACTGATAGTTACTCTTAGAGCAGTTAGCAGACTGCTGACAGTCTTGTATTTAAACTAAAGAGGGCTTCGTGACGGTGGAGATTCATATTTTGGTAATTTGCATTGTGACACCGTGTAGTTTGGTAAGGAGATATGTATGAGTACTTCATAGGAACATTATCTACACCTTCAGGGTAAAAATATCCATCTACCTGGTCTGCAGATAGGTAGATAAGTGCAGTGTTTCGAGGAACATACTGTTTACAGCTTCAGTGTTTCAAGTAAAGACTGCACCGTGTCATAACCCATAACATCACAGCAGTAGTAGCAGTATTTAAGGTTCAGGCACTTGGAGGAATTCCAGTCACCTCCTAACATCCCAGAATAATTTTACAAGTGATGGAGCATTCCCAGAGTTTAAAAGTGTGCAATCTGAAAGATGGTCTTCTTTTATTATGGAGTTATCTTCTTTGCACAAGACACACTTTGGGGATGGATAAATTGACAGTCTGTGTGAGTCGCTAGACAGTCATGACCAGTGATTAGTCGGAAGGTTGCCACTGCTTGCCCCTCTTGGGAAATCAGGAATTATATTTCTGTTCTCAACCATTTTGTTCCAGGGTTAGTGCTGGATTTCAGTGGCATATCTTGAAAGGTCGGCTTGGATATTGCTTTTTATTCTTAATTTGGCGAAATTAAATAACAGTTTACACGCAGATGTTGCAATGATTGTTGTACCCGTCTTCACCAAGTAATCTGCAATTACATTACCCAAAACCCCGCAGTGGGATAGGACTTATTGAAATGTTATCTCCTGAAGACCATTCAAGTCTTTAATAGATAAATTAATTTCTGTAACCCTCTTGCTGGGGGAGGGGGGGGGGGTGCATCACCATTTGCCCTTGACTTGCTGCAGGTTTTCGTTCTTCGGAGTTGTTACGCAGCGTTGTTTGATAGTTACCGACGTTTCGGTACAGCTTATCGGTCCTATCTTTAAGGGTCAAACGGTATTTTTGGACTACTTTACCCTCGCAGATGCGACGGATAGGCTTCCGGAAACGTCAGTAAAGAATGCTTGACCCTTGAAGATGAGTCCGATAGGCTGTCCCGAAACGTCGGTAAAGACTTCTGACCCTTGTAGATGGGACCGATAGGCTGTCCCGAAGCGTCGGTAACAAACCTGCACGTGCATTGCTGCAGTTGAATCACTGAATATAACAGCCTTTTTGAAGGACCCGATTCCACTACAAAGCTGCATTAGTGAAATGTTCATTGCTTCTAGCTCGCCATCAAAGCGAGTGGCCTGTTTTTATAGTGTCAGATAGAAGCTAAACGGTTTGCAACGAATTCCTGCTCCCGCATTACCATTCTAGTCTTTGAGCGAATAATCTGTATAAATGTGAAGCCAGTCTTGTTCAGGATATAGTATATGGATATTTTCCAGAGCTGCTGACTTTATTACGGCTTGATCTGTATATTTTTCTTGACTGCTTGAAGGAAGCCTAATTTTGTAATTTACTTCGATTTAGTCTAAAGGGAAAAGCGGTAGGAGTTTTTCGGGTTCTGTTTGAGGAGTATACTTTTGTCCTATTGGCGTCATTTTTTGCATGAAGCCATTTGTATGAAAGGTAATTTTAACCTTACGAAGAATTGATAAATTTGTGAGAAATGAACGTGAAGGAAACAAACTCATTCCTACCCTGAAGATGGCGGCAGTACTCACCTTTCAGACTACACATTGTCACAATAGAGGAGTTCGTAATATAGACCTGAGCGCTATCACGAAATTCATCAGTAGGCATATGTGGATTCGGGACCGAGATTCGAACCAGGGATATTCATGTTACGAATCGACGATTTGTAGAACTTACTATGCGAAACTAATTTACATGAGAACACAAGTAATTCAACCTTTCGAAACACTGTCCGGTTATGCAGTGCTATGTGTTTCGCTACAACCCAGATATCCACAGTACGGCTCCTTTGTTATGATAAGGAACGAAGCTGCACCTACATAAATGTATGAAATTTTCTTAAAGCTCCAAATCACAGACAGTACCTGTTATTTAATGGGTATCGGGGCTCTTTGTCCAGGGGTAAAGCGGCCGGGGCATGACGCTAATAACGTATCTCCATCTAGTGACGTATGTTAAAAGAGAGTGGAGCGTTACTTGCCCAAGAAGGCAAGCTGACAGTGGTATGTTGTTCAGTACATAGGAGACGGAATACCTCAGTTGTATAGTGGGTAGGTTACGGGTAGCAAAACCGTAAAATCGGGATTCGATTCCCCATCAAGAGCAGAGACTGGGACTTCTTCACTGCCGCGTCCCGACTGGTTCTGCTGTTCGCCCTGCAACCTCTTCAATATGTAACTGATGCTCTTTGCACGACCACGGAGTAAAGCTACCACTAATCTCCATCCAGTACTATGGTTAAAAATGCTTAGAGCCATTTCTTCACTTCTCTAGACATCTTCATGATATGGTGCTTAATTAAGCACAGGGACCCATTTACCTCTTACAGTGACGTTTCTGTCTAGCTGAAGAGAAGACTGGCAGCAAGTCGTGTTTTCCCAGCTATAAACGTAGACCAGGGTGTTCTTTAACAACGTTATAGTGTCTCAATTAAACAAGACAATCAACTCCTTTAATGGACCCGATGATTCATTGCCGAGCTTATAAGAACCTCCATTTGTAATCATTATAACTCTTGTCTAAATCTGGAATAATTACACAGTGCTGTAACTTCAGGTGCGTGGGTACCAATCAGCCTTAATGACGTCCTACAAGTGTCTGAATCTTGCATTTAAGGAAATACATGTTTCGTCTGTTCCAGAACCAGAGAATGTCCATCAGACAAGCCACACTGATTGCGTTTCGTGATCATGTAATTTTGAAATTGGTGACTCGTCTGGAGCCCATCTTGGAGGAAATGAATACAGAGGGAAGTGTTCCACCTGCATTCAGGCAGATGTTCTTAGTTCTACAGGTAGGCCTGAACATAACTCCATGGAGCATAGTCCTTCTTGGGAAGCTAATAGCTGCTCATGTAATTAAGAAAGTCATCGTGCTTTACGGAACCCGAATGGTCGTCACCGTTTTCATAAGAGCTGCCACTGGATCATATTAAAGATATCCTTGTTAATTCAACATTGCGACATGAATGCATATTGGGAGTGGAAGTATGGCGCCTGCATTTAATCACAGTCAAATTAATAGAATTGACACCCTAATTGACTCTATGGGGTAGAGCATTTCTTGAGAAGCTAATATTTATTCAGTTAGTGAAGAAATTTCATGCATTTTATTGAATCCGAAGGTTCGTCACAATTTTCACAACATCCCGTTTGGAAATGATTTGGAATTCTACAGAAATTTGCAAAATGGCAAAAAGCCTGAGGTAAGCTATCCGGTAATGCAGCCGAGTTCCGAACCTGGTACCTTTCAAATGTAGGTCTATAACGTTGTAGCTGTTGTCTACTGACAAGTCTGAAGATATGCATGTAGAAACCCTGCTATGTAGAAAGGAATTCCCTGTTTTAATATGTAATCAGAAACACAAATATAACGGAAGTTGTGAAGTTCACAAACAGAAATGGCTCCGGATGTGGTAAAACACGGAGTAGTACGTGGTACGGAAGGAGGACAACTGTAAATTGTTAAAACTCCACAAGCAGGTTCAAAATAATGTGCGAAAGAGAAATACAACACTTCCTTATCTTTGACAAGGAATAAAAAGTGATACTAACGGAGGAGAGGGTGGTCTTGCAGGATGTTTGGTTTCTCAGCTCCATTTCGAAATGAACCTATAAATGCACAGCAAACTTAACTAGCTCTTGCATCCTGATATGCAGTTTAAATAATTAGATTCCTCAATTCTAAAGTGTGTTCTGACGATGGCATATTACACTTACGACGAATACTACCAGGTTTCGAACTTCGTGTACCGTCCAGTACTGTATTCCGAACAGAATATATCGTTTTGGAACCCGGATCTCTTTCCATCATCAGGTAAAAAGTGTGGGGAAGCACCTACCACGTTGGTCAGTAGAAAGAACTAGTATCAGCAATTATTTTAATTTCCAAACTTATTTTTATATTTCCGAAGTCATCAAAACGTAATGAGGATAGATCAGTGTGCCTGTAACTGGTAAGAATAGCCGTCTATATAAAACAGAATTCTTACGGGCAATAGCTTTATAAATTTGGATGGCCTCCAGTGGAAAATCTTGTATACCAATTTCTATAACAATCTGTTTTTTTTTAAAGTTGTTAGCAGAGTGGAACAGAGACATGATGGTAAGACATGTCTGTCTTCCCATACTGAAATAAGGAAGTTGGGCTAAACGCTGAAAATAAATTTAAATGTACAGTACAATACAGTCATATATTCTTAAGATTAAATGAAGAGAAACTGCGAAGTATGTAGGTAAGTTTTTTGAATTTCCTTTCGAATGGTTCTGTTGACGTCACAGAAGAGAACACGAAGATTGGGAAATTACATGGAGTACAGAGGCTGGGGAAGCATCAGGAGTTCCACTTTACAGGTGAGTTCTGTTTTATCTTGCTTTATCAGGTATTTGAAGATGTAGTTCGTGTGACTGTAAAACGTTTGGGTCCAGTGATAATCGTTAACAGTTAAAGTACATAATTATGGGAAACGTTCCATCTCATGGTCGATAACTTCATATGGATGACCAGTGATGTAAGATTCGAAGATATTGGGAGCTGATGTTTCACTGACAGAACTTCGCGATGCACATCTCCGTTTTTGGGATGTATCAGATTAAAATCTCGGCCCAGATACCGGCTGCTTGACCGAAGTTCCTTGTGGTTTTTGTCAGTCGCTGCCAGCAGATTCTGGGACATTACCTCAAATGGGGCCACAGCTGATTCGACCATACTTCTAATTCTTCCAATATTACTACATCCCTGAGTGGGACTTAACCTTCTCAATGAACTTCCGCCACTCGATTCGACCATACTATAATCAATAATAATGCTGATCTATATACAGGCTTACTGCCAACTAATAATGATGTCAGCTTTGTGTTTTGTGTATGATATTCGCAGGGTAAATACAGAGGGTAGGCCTATCTCTTACCGCAGGACTGAACACTACAGTGCTAGCGGCATTATCAGTTGCTGTGCAGCAACGATGTCGTCCGCTTCACAGCGAGCAGTCCAACGATAAAAAATACTCTCTGTATAATGATGTGTACCTGCATGCATATCCACGTAAGGAAGTGAATAACAACTTTTATTAAATAAGGGCTTGTATAAAAATCTAGTGTCCACTTCACAGTAAACATACTGCCTTTCCATTACAAAGACCACAGTTTGTTAATGCTGTTTAGTGAAACAGTCGCTGTTTGAGAACCATTCACTGTGCGAGCAGTATGCAGACTTACTGAAAAGTGAAATCAGGCGTTACATATAGTAGCCAATGCGCTTCAAGAATTAAATTGATCGCTCGTGTGCACCCAGAGTCCATGTTTTGCAGAGTGTAATGGAGTGCTACCCCCGAGTGAGAAGCGTCTGAAGTTGGAGTCCCTGGTTGCCAGGGTTGTATCCCCTTACCTAGGATACAGAGGGCTGTATGAAGGCGGCAGTTCTAAGCCAGTGGTGCCCTCAA
This sequence comes from Reticulitermes speratus, assembly GCA_021186555.1. NCBI lineage: Eukaryota > Metazoa > Arthropoda > Insecta > Blattodea > Rhinotermitidae > Reticulitermes > Reticulitermes speratus. Next base: position 27,020,945 of record JAJKFL010000003.1, on the reverse strand, counting down.
GAGAACTGGATGTGGCGCATCTGAGAAGGCCAAGCGGT